>CM039674.1:451973783-456921283 GCA_022496015.1 Hordeum marinum | reverse complement strand
ACTCATGCCACCCACCATAAGCGAATCATAAACATATTGCAAACCCTACAACGGGGATCCCTCACGCTTGTGCAACACGGAGAGCACCATAGGACAGCACCAACAATAAAACATGCAACTCAAACCAATCATGATTATCAATCAACCCATAGGTCAAAATAGATCTACTCGAATATCATAGGATGGCAACACATCATTGTATAATAATATGAAGCATAAAGCACCATGTTCAAGTAGAGGGTACAGTGTTACGCCCAAGATGCGTGCCTATCCATATTAAGGCACGGGGGCCTCAACAAGGGATAGAGGCGCATCTCGACGTTCGCAAGTATAGCATCATTACATCATACATTTAAGAAGAGAGGAGTATATGAGTTGGATTACAATAGCCACATGCTAAATTACAATCCACACAAGAGTTCAAACATCAATCTGAAGACAGGATCCAACTATGGATGAAAACAAACGATAAAAGCAGATGCAATGATACTATCTTGCTAGCCCCAAAGATTACGACCACGGTCCTCTACTCATCTGGATAAGTCACGTACATCCTGCCGCATTCCTCGTCATA
Source organism: Hordeum marinum (assembly GCA_022496015.1). NCBI lineage: Eukaryota > Viridiplantae > Streptophyta > Magnoliopsida > Poales > Poaceae > Hordeum > Hordeum marinum. The sequence goes on along the minus strand of CM039674.1, from coordinate 456,920,709 downwards.
CTACCACTGGAGCTGCGTCAGATCATCCTGCATGAACTCATCTGTACCTGCACCTGGATTGTTCTAGTAATCTGTGAGCCATGAGGACTCAGCAATCTCGCTCCCGGGTACCGAGACTATTCAAGCTTATGGGTTGGAGAGGGGGTATGTGTTTAGTTTGCAGCAACACTAAGCATTTTATGGTGGCTAATCTTACGAAAAACATGAAAGTAAATATGTGACCTACGATAAACGATTGAATCTAGAATGACCTCTATGAGATCCTGAACACTTACTTACGTCAATCATGACCCCACCGTGTTCTCTCTCGGTTCATGTTCACGAGAAGAGACGATCACGGTTACTCACATAGTTGGTGCATTTTATTAGAGTTACTTCAAGTTTACTATAACCGGGTGTTAATCAAATATCCAAGTTGCCACATAACCGCGGGCATGGCTTTCCGAAAGTTTTAACCCTACAGGGGTGCTCCAACTAGTCCATCATAAATTAACCACACTCCGCGGGAATAACCTCGACCACGGATCTCGTGATCATCCTAGGCAACTCCAAAGGAATTCCAACACCTCGAGATAACCCGAAGAAAGTCAGAGTCCACACGCAAGCCACTCGACAAAGGTAAAACAAATCCAGCAAGACCACCCGACGTGTCGACGAACCCGATAAGAGCCACGTATCTCGTTCTCAGGACACGACCGGATAAGCTAGTGTATGGTGGCCTGATAGACATCTCCCAAGTTGCCCTGGGTTGGCCACACACAGCTCTCTAGTTTGGACCAACACTCATGAGGAGCACTGGCCTGGGGGTTGATTAATTATCCACGGGGTTGCAAAGCCCTATGCAAATTTTATTAAGTTGTTTAAGCAAATAGTACCAATGTTGGGTCTTGCCAAACAAGTTTTAATCTCAACCTAATAATCAAGGGGGTCCCGATAACAACCCCGAGCATGTTAGGAGCGCAAAGTATGGAAAACATAACACCGGTAACAAGAACTATGGCGGTAAAAGTGGAACAAAACACCTAGCAAAAGGCCAAGCCTTCCACCATACCAAGATATATATGTGCATTAAATTAAATAACATATAGTATTGTGATATGTCAAACTTCCATGTTATCACATGGATACAACCTGCACCTGCAACTAAAAACGCTATAAGAGGGGCTGAGCAGCGGTAACTTAGCCAATCAAAGGTTTGCTAGGATGTGAAGGGTTAGAGGCTATCATGGCAATGTAGGAGGCTGACATTCAAGTGGTAGGTAGTGCACAAGTAATAATAATAACGAGACATCTAGCAAAGCAAAAATAGTGTCGGGATCCGGGTACGATCATCTTGCCTATTGGTTCTTTAGAGGGACAAAGAGCGGGGTCCTCGTAGTGGTACTCTCGTGGATCCTCGTACTCAGTTTCAACACTTGCATCTACCCAATATAAACAGCAACAATAAACATCCAACCAAGTTGCAATGCACAAACAAGATGATGCATGATTCATTTTGAAGAATTTAACATGGCAATCCTAAACTAGTCACGTTCCACATGCATTAGTTTGGTTATTTACAATTCTGTACAGAACCTCATGTTAAGTTATTTAAACATGCATGATCATGGCAAATATGGATTCTTCATGCAAAATCGATACAGATGCATATGTAGAACGTAAGAAACGGAGTTACGGTTCTCACGCTACGCTCACGGCAAGTTACGAAGGCAAAACACAAGACCACAAGGCCATGGGATATTCCTTGGCATTCCAAGGTAGCCACTGGTTAGGCAATGAAAACCAACCACAATAGATCCAAAGATCAAACAATTCCATGGAGTATAGCTCCCACAAGATACAAAACAATAGAACCACCAATCTACCACAAAACAGCAACATAGCAACTTTCATAGCCAATAACTTGAGCTATAGGAATCCTACAACCACAAACAAGGCATTGGCAGAAACTAATTAACATGCTTATCAACTTATCCAACTACACATACTGGAATGGAAGCACACATCAATAAGCATGAAGCTCACAAGTTGGCATGATGGAACATATTTTAGGGACTTAGAGAAAATAACAGTTTTCTGGAATCTGAGTTAAGTTGATAGCAAGTTGACAGCAAAAACTAATGGTGTCGTGGATTTATCACGGCAGATGTCTGGGTGACCGGACTTGGATTCGAGGCCATCGCTAATGTGATGGACTCAAAGGGGTTGATTGGGACGAAGGACACGGGTTTACCCAGGTTCGGCCCATCAAGTCGAGGTAATAGCCTACGTCCTGCTTGTGCTTGCATTCCTTGTTGCATTGATTACAAGGGAGCTAAAGCTTGATCTAGTTCTCGATCACCTCATCTCTAAGTCGCCCCGGGTCTGCCTTACATAAGAGGTCAGGACCACGGGTCTTTACAATTGTCTAACCAAGTCTCATTGTCTATCTGAGTCTTACTCTATCTTCTTATCCAAACTATCTCCGAGTGGCTTACACGCCCGGCTCTTCTCAGTTCGGTCCACCTTGCGGCCCACACCATGAGCCGTCTATATTCATGGGTCGTTGGCTTTACGGCTCACCCTTGGGCCGGCTCACAAGCCATCAACATGACCCGGAGCCTTCAAGGGCGGGTCATATTGCGGGGTTATATCCCCAACATTAGGCCCCAGGTTGAATTGAGCTTGCACACTTCATCCTTATCTTCTGCTCTTTGGCGAGTCGCCCGATGATGACCTGGCGTGACATCACGAGATCTGCTGACGTATCACCGAATCTTTTATTAAATGGTCAGCCCGAAAATCGAGGCGTCCGCCTCGGTCAAATGGTTTCCGTCGCCTAAATTTTCGCGCCTGCCTTGTCTTCTCTTTAAATAAGACCTGTTGCGGGGGGAAGCTTTCCTTCTCCCGCTCTCCCTTCGTCTTTTTCCCTTCATCGTCTCTGCTCCAGCACTCCCTGCTCCGGCGCCGTCTTCTCATCGCCGTCAACCAGGCCGCTGCATCAACCTGAGTCATACCAGAGCCTCTTCCGTGTCCGCCGCTCCATCATCGGTAAGTTCAAACTCCCCTAGATCCATCACCGCCATAGCAGGGTTCGCGGGAAGCTCCGCCGCCGCCGCTCGGGCTCCGCCATCGCCACTGTTAGGGTATTCCGGCGCCGTCGACGTCTTTAGCGCGCGTCTCCGTCGTGCCGCCACACACAAGGCAGCCGTGCACAATGCATGGACCGTCGCGGCTTTGTTTCATTCTTTTCTATTCCGCCTGTTCTTCGCTAGATCTAGAAATAAGAACCTATTTTCCTGTTTTTGTAGATCTATAATTGCAGCGGTAGTTTGTGAAACCTGTTTTTCAGGACTTAGCCGATTTTCGCTCCTCCTTTCCTTGTTGAACCGCCAGACCTCTCCAGCTCTCACCAGCCGGACTATGGTGTAGTATTTGTAGAGCCCTTAAAATTGTAAGCCGTCAAAGATATTGCTTGCTCTTAACTCGTCGCATATTTAATTTTGCATAGTCTTTAAGCCGCCGCCATGTCCTGCTCTTCCAACTCATGCAACTGGGTCGGATCTGGCGTCACAGAAGAGTACTTAGCGGATTTTGTTGATGCGGGTACTCTTCCTTCCAAGGAGGTCCTTCACTGGCGGGTTCCAGGTGACGAGACTCGACCCTCTCCCCAACAAGGAGAGGTAGTAGTTTTCTCTGACCATATCGAGCGAGGGTTCGTGCCGCCCGGCTCTAAATTCTTCTGTGACGTTCTCCATTTGTACAAGCTTCACCCTCAAGACTTGGCCCCCAACTCCGTTTCAAACATATGCAATTTCCAAGTGCTCTGCGAAGCCTACCTGCAAATCAGGACGTCTGTGGGGTTGTTTCGAGAGTTCTTCTACGCCAACCGCCAAACTGAAATGAAAGGCGGTCCAAGTCTGGAACTTGGCGGTATTTCCATTCAACGACGCAGATACGTCATTTTTCCGGCTGCACAGATCTCGAGTCATCCAAAGGATTGGAATAAGACTTGGTTCTACTACAAGGACACCTCTCCTGAAGATGAGCGCCCATTGCCGGGTTATCGTCCCTCCCAGCTCAGGACAGATTCAGAGCTTCCTGGCCGGCTCTCAGTTTCAGAGCGTGCCAGGTATGAGCCGGCTCGTGCCAAGATCAAGGCACTCATGGCCAACGGTTTGACCGTATTGGATTTGATTCTCTGTTGGATTTCATGGCGGATCATGCCCTTAAGCCATAGAAGTCGGCTTATGTATGAATATGAAGGCAAGTATGACAGCTCCTTGTGCTTTAGCAAATCAATCTTGGCAGAGGATGACATTACCACTGTCATACGGAGCCTTGTCCATGAAGCCTCCGGCTCATGCAGCGCCATTGGCCTAGCGCCTTTCAGCGTCAACAATCCGGCTCCAGATGTAAGTTAATTTCTTCCCATCCGTCTCTTGGATGTTGCTTGTACCTTGCTGATCTATTATTCTTTTCCGGGTTATTTTCGCAGGCTGACTCTGATTTCTGGAAGAAAGAGTACGTCCCTCCTCCAAAGAAGCTCAAGAAGAAGGCCCCAGCCAAGAAACCAAAGAAAGACGCCCCGCGAGAGGAGTGGTTTGACCCGCCACCGTCATCCAGCTCAGAGGTAAAATTTTAGTTGTTTGCTTGATTCTTTGCCTTCCTGTTTTACCAATGCTTGTTTTACTCGCAGGATGAAGTGGAGACCAGCCGCGCCAATGCCCCTGAGGTAAACTATGTCTCTTCCGGCTCAGAATATTTTGTCCCCCGAAAGTCGCGGCGGGTTGCCAGAAAAGTTCCTCTTTCTCATCCTCTCGCTTACCTGGCTCCTGATTTTCTCTTGAAAAAGCAACAACAGGCTGAACGTCGCCAGACCCAGAGCGCCGGCTCTACTGAGCTTATGTCCGGCTTGCCGAACTCGCCGGCTCCGAAGAAACGCCCTGCTGAGGTATGCATTCCTGTTTGATTCATTTCTCTTTATCACCTTATTGCCGTCTCATCCTTCTTGAATTTCATCTCAGAAGTCGCCTTCCTCCGGCGACTCTTCGGCAACCGTTCTGCCGCTTCCGAAGATCAACCCGCTGTAAGTGTTTTTCCACTATAATATCCGGTTCTTTGTAGGGTAGTAATATCCTTTGGATTCTCACTTTTCTATCTTGCAGTGCTCAAGCCAAGCGTCGGAAGACCAACAAGCCCTCCCCCAGTCCTGCTGCTCAAGAGCCGGAGCAAGAACAACCGGAGGAGCCACAACTGGATGTAGATCCGCCAATTGTCTCCACTAAGCCAGCTGCTGAAGATATCATCCCGGAGAGCCCTCCAAGGGGCCCTTCAAAACCGCCTAGTCCTGCCAAGGCCACTGCAACTCCGGAGGTTGTGATCACCGGCTCTCCTCCCTAGTCCCCTCTGGCTCGTGTGCTGATCAGGCATAAAGAGTCTGCCGAGGCCTCCAAGAAGCTGGATTTCGACTCTTCCTTTGAGAAGATGACGACCGAAGAACTCCACGCCGGGTATATAAACTGGCTTACCACCAGCCGGGATCTGGAGCTTTGGCTGGTAACTTTGATGAAAACAAAATATGAGGTATTCCTCTTGCTGCTATAACTTTACTTAGCCCCCAAGGGACGGTTCAATCTAGTTAAGGGGTGAACCGGGTCTTTCCTGATCCTCTGTAGAAAAATCCAAAGCCTTTGTCCCCAAGGGCCGGCTCAATTTGTTAGAGTTGAGTCGGATCTTCACTTTAGATAACGTGAACAGCCAATCGTAGCCCCTAAGGGCCGACTCAAACTTGATAACATTGAGTCGGAGTAAATTTGAAGAGCCATATCATAGCCCCCAAGTTCCGGATTAACTTTGATGAAGATGAGCCGGAACTGTGTTGTATGCTCGAAGATCAAATATACATTAGCCCCCAAGTGTCAAACATATTGCTTGCAATCTGCTTGAGACTTGCATAATTTTGTCTTTAACCTTCATTATTTGATATGACTTCCATTCTAGTGACTTATCCTGTATTTTGACGTGTCACGGGAAGCTTTAAGCAAAGCCGGGTCGCAATTGATGGACCTGAAGACCAACTTGGCGGCTCAACAAGAAGCCCGCAGCGTCGCCGATGAAAAGTGTCGGCTTCTCTCTGAAGAGCTGGCCACAATCAAGGCCGATTTTGCTGCCCTTAAGGAGTCAACTGAATCTGAGAAGATCGCCTTGATCCAACGGGCGGATGACTCCGACCAGCGGCTGATAGCTGTGGCGGATGAACTCCAAGGCTTGAAGCACCATATAAGCAAAATGTCAGCCACCCTCTTTGGTAAGCTTCTGACAACTTTGTGTTTCGAATAGTTTCATCTTTACGTAGACTGGCGACTCATCTGAATTGTCCACTTTATAGAGGTCCTAGGAGCCGGCAGTTGGCTTCTGATAGCCTGCTGCCGTTGAAGGCCATCTATATCTTAACTGAGCAGTTGTACTGTGGTGCAATCTGCACTATCAAGGCCGTGCAATATAAGGATAAAATTCCGGCGACTCTCAGGGGTGTCTTAGAGGTCTTCTCCACCATGTCGAAATAGATCGCCGAACTCAAGAAATCAGCCGCCCGCCAAGGGGCCATTGCGGGCATCATTCGGGCTTTGGCCTTTGCTCTGGGCCTAACAGCCGCCGAAATGATGGAGGGCTTCCCTTCAAGAAAAGATGACGGCTCGGAGTTTACTGATGCTGACTACAGCTGGTGCATGAAGGAGTCCCGGGTGTTAGCTTCTGTCTTGGTGGAGGAGGTTGATCTATCAACTTATCAAGCAGCGTATGACCCGGAGCAGAAGAGAGTCCGTGGTCCTCTATACGAGTGCAAAGACTTGACGCCTGCTCGGAGTAAGGATCTATTTGCTCCAGATCTTGACCCGTCACCCTTTTTTGAGGGCTCTTTTGTGGCTCTAACGAACTACAATTGGGATTTGGACAACCTCCAGCTCAAGGCCCGAGAAGAACCGGCGCAGGATGACCCGTCAGCTAACTAGCTGCTGCTTTAAGATCTTGTACCAGCTTAACCCGCCGTGTGACGGCTGAAACAACTTTGTCTGAAATTTTGATCTCCTCTGGGAGTCTAACAGCTAGATGAAAACTTGTCTGAAATTTGTCTTATAAGATGATCCGACTGTTGGTCTACCATTTGTCTTTGTATGCTTTGAGTTATTTACACTTGCCTTGTCATCATATAAGACACATGCAGCCAAGATTAGTTAAGCCACACCCGGAGGTGGTTACTCCCTCTTTGATAATTACGGCCAATCTGGTTAGCCAAAAATGGCATAAAGCCTGGCCGATAAGGCATTCCGAAGATACACCCGGAGATAACAATATGGCGTAAACGCCGGCGGATAAGCATTAGAAGCTGTACCCAAAGGTAAGAAGCCGCCCTCATCGCGGCTAATTTTTCCTTAGCCGGATTTTTATGAGAATAGTTAATAGGCGTTAGAAGCTGTACCCGAAGGTAAGAAGCCGCCATTCACCGCAGCTAAGTTACCTTAGCTGTTTTTACATGGCCTTAGGCCGGCTAATAGGCATTAGAAGCTTTACCCGGAGGCAGAAAGCCGCCGTTCACGGGTCATGAGACGTTAGCTACCCGTCGGTAAAAAACCTCTCGTAACCGCGGCTAACTGGTTAGCCGGAGATGGCGTAAATGTTGGAAATATGCCCTAGAGGCAATAATAAAATGGTTATTATTGTATTTCCTAGTTAATGATAATTGTCCATTGTTCATGCTATAATTGTGTTAACCGGAAACCGTAATACATGTGTGAATACATAGACCACAACATGTCCCTAGTGAGCCTCTAGTTGACTAGCTCGTTGATCAATAGATAGTCACGGTTTCATGACCATGGACATTGGATGTCGTTGATAAAGGGATCACATCATTAGGAGAATGATGTGATGGACAAGACCCAATCCTAAGCATAGCACAAGATCGTGTAGTTCGTTTGCTAAAGCTTTTCAATGTCAAGTATCGTTTCCTCAGACCATGAGATTGTGCAACTCCCAGATACCGTAGGAATGCTTTGGGTGTGCCAAACATCACAATGTAACTGGGTGGCTATAAAGGTGCACTACGGGTATCTCCGAAAGTGTCTGTTGGGTTGGCACGAATCGAGACTAGGATTTGTCACTCCGTGTGACGGAGAGGTATCTCTGGGCCCACTCGGTAAGACATTATCATAATGAGCTCAATGTGACTAAGGAGTTAGTCATGGGATGATGTATTACGGAACGAGTAAAGAGACTTGCCGGTAACGAGATTGAACAAGGTATAGAGATACCGACGATCGAATCTCGGGCAAGTATCATACCGATAGACAAAGGGAATTGTATACGGGATTGATTGAATCCCCAACATCGTGGTTCATCCAATGAGATCATCGTGGAGCATGTGGGAGCCAACATGGGTATCCAGATCCCGCTGTTGGTTATTGACCGGAGAGGTGTCTCGGTCATGTCTACATGTCTCCCGAACCCGTAGGGTCTACACACTTAAGGTTTGATGACGCTAGGGTTATTGGGAAATGGTATATGTGATTACCGAAAAATGTTCGGAGTCCCGGATGAGATACCAGACGTCACGAAAAGCTTCGAAATGGTCCGGAGGTAAAGATTGATATATAGGAAGTCCAGTTTTGGTCAGCGGAAAGTTTTCGGGCTCATCGGTAGTGTACCAGGAGTGCCGGGAGGGTGCCGGAGAACCCCCGAGAGGGGTGTGATGAACAAAGGACTTCGTGGGCCCTTAGAGGAGGTGTGCCAGCCCTTATTGGGCTGGCAAAGTCCTTCTAGAAAGGCCCATGCGGTTGGAGATAAGAGATAGGGCTGAAAAGGGTTTAAAAGGAGGAGATCCACCTCCCTTGTGGGAGGTGGACTCTCCCCCTAGTTCGACCGAAGCTCTCCTCCTTGGAGGAGGGGCCAAGGCAGCCCTACCTCTCCCTCCTCCTATATATATGCAAGGGTTTGGGCTGATTTGAGACACGACTTCTCTCTCTCTCGACGCAGCCCTACCCTTCCTATTCCTCGTTCTCTGTAGCGCTTGGCGAAGCCCTGCTGAAGTTCATGTAGCTCCACCGTCACCATGCCGTCATGCTGTCGGAGCTCTCCCTCAACCTCTCCTTCCTCCTTGCTGGATCAAGGCGTAGGAGACGTCATCGGGCTGCACATGTGTTGAACGCGGAGGCGCCGTTGTTCGGCGCTGAGATCGGGATCCACCGCGATCTGAATCGCTGCGAGTACGACTCCACCAACCGCGTTCTTGTAACGCTTCCGCTTAGTGATCTTTAGAGGTATGAAGATGCAATCTCTCCCCACTCGTTGTTGGTTTCTCCATGGATAGATCTTGGTGATCGTAGGAAATTTTTTGATTTACTACTATGTCTCCCAATAGTGGCATCATGAGCTAGGTCTATGCGTAGAATCTATGCAGGAGTAGAACACAAGTTGTTGTGGGCGTCGATTTTGTTAATATGCTTAACACTACTTGTCTTATCTTGATTCGGCGGTATTGTGGGATGAAGCGGCCCGGACCGACTTTACACGTACACTTACGTGAGACTGGTTCCACCGCCTGACATGCACTTGTTGCATAAGGTGGCTAGCGGGTGTCTGTCTCTCCCACCTTAGTCGGTTTGGATTCGATGAAAAGGGTCCTTATGAAGGGTAAATAGCAATTGGCATATCACGTTGTGGGTTTGGCGTAGGTAAGAAACGTTCTTGCTAGAAACCTATAGCAGCCACGTAAAAACTTGCAACTACAAATTAGAGGACGTCTAACTTGTTTTTTGCAGCATATGCCTTGTGATGTGATATGGCCAAAGGATGTGATGTGATGCATTGTGATGGATGAGATTGATCATGTTCTTGTAATAGGATTCACGACTTGCATGTCGATGAGTATGACAACCGACAGGAGCCATAGGAGTTGTCTTATTTTATTGTATGACCTGCGTGTCAATCATAAATGCCATGTAATTACTTTACTTTATTGCTAAAAGTTAGCTCTAGTAGTAGAAGTAATAGTTGGCGAGACAACTTCATGAAGACACGATGATGGAGATCATGATGATGGAGATCATGGTGTCGTGCCGGTGACACTGATGATCATGGTGCCCCGAAGATGGAGATCAAAGGAGCAAGATGATATTGGCCATATCATGTCACTATATTGATTGCATGTGATGTTTATCATGTTTACATCTTATTTGCTTAAAACGACGGTAGTAAATAAGATGATCTCTCAATAAAATTTCAAGAAAAGTGTTCACCCTAACTATGCACCGTTGCGAAGGATCGTTGTTCTGAAGCACCACGTGATGATCGGGTGTGATAGGTTCTAACGTTCGCATACAACGGGTGTAAGCCAGATTCACACATGCGATACACTTAGGTTGACTTGACGAGCCTAGCATGTACAGACATGGCCTCGGAACACGGAAGACCGAAAGGTCAAACATGAGTCGTATAGAAGATACGATCAACATGGAGATGTTCACCATGGATGACTAGTCCGTCTCACATGATGATCAGACACGGGCTAGTTGACATGGATCATGTGTCACTTGGATGACTAGAGAGATGTCTATCTAAGTGGGAGTTCATTAAATAATTTGATTATGTGAACTTAAATTATCATGAACTTAGTCTAAAATTGTCTTTACAATCTATGTTGTAGATCCAATGGCCAACGCGAATGTCACCCTAAACTTCAACGCGTTCCTAGAGAAAACCAAGATGAAAGATGATGGAAGCAACTATGCGGACTGGGTCCGTGGCTTGAGGATCATCCTCATAGCTTCCAAGAAATTGTATGTCCTTGATGCACCACTAGGTGACCCACCCCTTCTCCCAGCAGAGCAAGACGTTGCGAACGCTTGGCATTCTCTTTGCGATGATTACTCCCTTGTTCAGTGCGGCATGCTTTACAGTTTAGAACCGGGGCTCCAAAAGCGTTTTGAGTAACATGGAGCATATGAGATGTTCCAAGAGTTGAAACTGGTTTTCCAAGCTCATGCCCGGGTCGAGAGATATGACGTCTCCAACAAGTTCTTCAGCTGTAAGATGGAGGAGAATAGTTCTGTCAGTGAGCACATCCTCAAGATGTCTGGGCTACACAACCGCTTGACTCAGCTGGGAGTTAATCTCCCGGATGACTCGGTCATTGACAGAATCCTCTAGTCGCTTCCACCTAGCTACAAGAGCTTTGTGATGAACTACAACATGCAAGGGATGGAGAAGTCCATTCCTGAGTTGTACTCAATGCTGAAATCAGCGGAGGTCGAGATCAAAAAGGAGCATCAAGTGTTGATGGTGAATAAGACCACTAGTTTCAAGAAAGGCAAGGGTAAGAAGAACTTCAAGAAGGATGGCAAAGCTGTTGCCACGCCTGGTAAGCAAGTTGCCGGGAAGAAGAAGAACAAGAATGGACCCAAGCCTGAGACTGAGTGTTTTTATTGCAAGGGTACCGGTCACTGGAAGCAGAACTGCCCCAAGTACTTAGCGGATAAGAAGGACGGCAACGTTAAAGGTATATGTGATATACTTGTTATTGATGTGTACCTAACCAGCGCTCGTAGTACCTCCTGGGTATTTGATACCGATGCAGTTGCTCACATTTGTAACTCCAAGCAGGAGCTGCGGAATAAGCGGAGGCTGGCAAAGGATGAGGTGACGATGCATGTCGGGAATGGTTCCAAGGTCGATGTGATCGCCGTCGGCATGCTACCTCTACATCTACCTTCGGGATTAGTGTTAAACCTTAATAATTGTTATTTAGTACCAGCTTTGAGCATGAACATTGTATCTGGATCTCGCTTGATGCGAGATGGATACTCATTTAAATCTGAGAATAATGGTTGTTCTATTTATATGAGAGAAATGTTTTATGGTCATGCCCCGCTGGTCAATGGTTTCTTTTTGATGAATCTCGAACGTGATGTTACACATGTCCATAGTGTGAGTACCAAAATGTGTAAGGTTGATAACGATAGTCCCACTTACATGTGGCACTGCCGCCTTGGTCATATTGGTGTCAAACGCATGAAGAAGCTCCATACTGATGGACTTTTGGAGTCTCTTGATTTCAAATCATTTGACACGTGCGAACCATGCCTAATGGGCAAGATGACCAAGGCTCCGTTCTCCGGAATAATGGAGCGAGCAACTGACTTGTTGGAAATAATACATACCGATGTATGCGGTCCAATGAGTGTCGAGGCTCGTGGTGGCTACCATTATGTTCTCACCCTCACTGATGACTTGAGTAGATATGGGTATGTCTACTTAATGAAACATAAGTCTGAAACTTTTGAAAGGTTCAAGGAATTTCAGAGTGAGGTAGAGAATCAACATGACAGGAAAATAAAGGGCCTACGATCTGATCGTGGCGGAGAATATTTAAGTCACGAGTTTGGCACGCACCTAAGGAAATGTGGAATTGTTTCACAACTCATGCCGCCTGGTACACCTTAGCGAAATGGTGTGTCTGAACGTCGTAATCGCACTCAATTAGATATGGTACAATCTATGATGTCTCTTACCGACTTACTGCTATCATTTTGGGGATATGCATTAGAGACTGCCGCATTCACTTTAAATAGGGCACCGTCAAAATCCGTTGAGATGACACCGTATGAATTATGGTTTGGAAAGAAACCTAAGTTGTCGTTTCTAAAAGTTTGGGGATACGATGCTTATGTGAAGAAACTTCAACCTGAGAAGCTCGAACCCAAAACGGAAAAGTGCGTCCTCATAGGATATCCCAAAGAGACTATTGGGTATACCTTCTACCTCAAATCCGAAGGCAAAGTATTTGTTGCCAAGAATGGATCCTTTCTCGAGAAAGAGTTTCTCTCGAAAGAAGTGAGTGGGAGGAAAATAGAACTTGATGAGGTAATTGTACCTCCACTCGAACCGGAGAGTAGCATAGCACAGGAGGTTGTTTCTGTGGAGCCTACACCGGTTGGAGAGGAAGTTAATGATGATGATCATGAAACTTCAGATCAAGTTACTATTGAACGTTGAAGGTCCACTAGGACACGTTCCGCACCAGAGTGGTACGGCAACCCTGTCCTGGAGATCATGTTGTTGGACAACGGTGAACCTTTGAACTATGAAGAAGCGATGGTGGGCCCGGATTCCAACAAATGGCTTGAAGCCATGAAATCCGAGATAGGATCCATGTATGAGAACAAAGTATGGACTTTGGTGGACTTGCCTGATGATAAGCAAGCCATTGAAAATAAATGGATCTTTAAGAAGAAGACTGACGCGGATGGTAATGTGACCATCTATAAGGCTCGGCTTGTCGCTAAGGGTTATCGACAAGTTCAAGGAGTTGACTAGGATGAGACTTTCTCACCCGTAGCGATGCTGAAGTCTGTCTGAATCATGTTAGCAATTGCCGCATTTTATGATTATGAATCTGGCAAATGGACGTCAAAACGGCATTCCTTAATGGCTTCCTCAAGGATGACATACTGATATTATATGTGGATGACATACTGATAATGGGAAATGATATAGAACTCTTGGAAAGTGTAAAGGCCTACTTGAATAAGTGTTTTTCAATGAAGGACCTTGGAGAAGCTGCTTACATATTAGGTATTAAGATCTTTAGAGATAGATCGAGACGCCACATAGGTCTTTCACAAAGCACATACCTTGACAAGATATTGAAGAAGTTCAATATGGATCAGTCCAAGAAGGGGTTCTTGCCTGTGTTACAAGGTGTGAGATTGAGTACGACTCAATGCCCGACCACGGCAAAGGATAGAGAAGAGATGAGTGTCATCCTCTATGCTTCAGCCATAGGCTCTATTATGCATGCCTTGTTGTGTACCAGACCTTATGTGAACCTTGCCATAAGTTTGGTGGGGAGGTACCAAAGTGATTCCGGAGCGGAACACTGGACAGCGGTCAAGAATATCCTGAAGTACCTGAAAAGGACAAAGGACATGTTTCTCATATATGGAGGTGCCGAAGAGCTCGTCGTAAAGGGTTACGTCGATGCTAGCTTCGACACAGATCCGGATGACTCCAAGTCGCAAACCGGATACGTGTATGTTTTGAACGGAGGGGCAGTCAGTTGGTGCAGCAGCAAGCAAAGCGTCGTGGCGGCATCTACATGTGAAGCGGAGTACATAGCTGCTTCAGAAGCAGCAAAGGAAGGAGTCTGGATGAAGGAGTTCATCACCGACCTAGGAGTAATTCCAAGCGTGTCGGGCCCGATGACTCTATTCTGTGACAACACTGGAGCTATTGCCCTTGCGAAGGAGCCCAGGTTTCACAAGAAGCCAATACACATCAAGCGCCGCTTCAACTCCATCCGTGATTACATTCAGGAGGGAAATATAGATATTAGTAAAGTGCATACGGATCTGAATGTCGCGGATCCGTTGACCAAACCTCTCTCACGAGCAAAACATGATCAACACCAAATTGCTATCGGTGTTCGATTCATCACAATGTAACTAGATTATTGACTCTAGTGCAAGTGGGAGACTTCTGGAAATATACCCTACAGGCAATAATAAAATGGTTATTATTGTATTTCCTAGTTAATGATAATTGTCCATTATTCATGCTATAATTGTGTTAACCGGAAACCGTAATACATGTGTAAATACATAGACCACAACATGTCCCTAGTGAGCCTCTAGTTGACTAGCTCGTTGATCAATAGATGGTCACGGTTTCATGACCATGGACATTGGATGTCGTTGATAACGGGATCACATCATTAGGAGAATGATGTGATGGACAAGAACCAATCCTAAGCATAGCACAAGATCGTGTAGTTCGTTTGCTAAAGCTTTTCAATGTCAAGTATCGTTTCCTTAGACCATGAGATTGTGCAACTCCCGGATACCGTAGGAATGCTTTGGGTGTGCCAAACGTCACAACGTAACTGGGTGGCTATAAAGGTGCACTACGGGTATCTCCAAAAGTGTCTGTTGGGTTGGCACGAATCGAGACTGGGATTTGTCACTCCGTGTGACGGAGAGGTATCTCTGGGCCCACTCGGTAAGACATCATCATAATGAGATCAATGTGACTAAGGAGTTAGTCACGGGATGATGTATTACGGAATGAGTAAAGAGACTTTCCGGTAACGAGATTGAACAAGGTATAGAGATACCGACGATCAAATCTCGGGCAAGTATCATACCGATAGACAAAGGGAATTGTATACGGGATTGATTGAATCCCCGACATCGTGGTTCATCCGATGAGATCATCGTGGAGCATGTGGGAGCCAACATGGGTATCAAGATCCCGCTGTTGGTTATTGACCGGAGAGGTGTCTCGGTCATGTCTACATGTCTCCCGAACCCGTAGGGTCTACACACTTAAGGTTTGATGACGCTAGGGTTATAGGGAAATGGTATACGTGATTACCGAAAAATGTTCGGAGTCTCGGATGAGATACCGGACGTCACGAGGAGCTCCAAAATGGTTCGGAGGTAAAGATTCATATATATAGGAAGTCCAGTTTTGGTCACCGGATAGTTTTCGGGCTCATCGATAGTGTATCGGGAGTGCCGGGAGGGTGTCGGAGGACCCACGGGAGGGGTGTGACGACCAAAGGACTTCGTGGGCCCTTAGAGGAGGTGTGCCAGCCCTTATTGGGCTGGCCAAGACCTTCTAGAAAGGCCCATGCGGCTGGAGATAAGAGATAGGGCTGAAAAGGGTTTAAAAGGAGGAGATCCACCTCCCTCGTGGGAGGTGGACTCTCCCCCTAGTTCGGCCGAAGCTCTCCTCCTTGGAGGAGGGGCCAAGGCAGCCCTCCCTCTCCCTCCTCCTATATATATGCAAGGGTTTGGGATAATTTGAGACACGACTTCTCTCTCTCTCGGCGCAGCCCTACCCTTCCTCTTCCTCGTTCTCCGTAGCGCTTGGCGAAGCCCTGCCAGAGTTCACGTAGCTCCACCGTGACCACGCCGTCATGCTGCCGGAGATCTCCCTCAACCTCTCCTTCCCCCTTGCTGGATCAAGGCATAGGAGACACCATCGGGCTGCACGTGTGTTGAACGCGGAGGCGCCATTGTTCGGCGCTGAGATCGGAATCCACCGCGATCTGAATCGCTGCGAGTACGACTCCACCAACCGCGTTCTTGTAACGCTTTCGCTTAGCGATCTTCAAAGGTATGAAGATGCAATCTCTCCCCACTCATTGCTGGTTTCTCCATGGATAGATATTGGTGATCGTAGGAAAAAATTTCATTTACTACTACGTCTCCCAACAATAAAGCCGGCTGATAGGGTGTTAGAAGCGATACCCGTCGGTAAGAAGCCCCCTCAGCAATTACGGCGTAACCCGCCGGCGGATAGGCGTTAGAAGCTGCACCCGAAGGCGAGAAGCCGCCCTCGCCACGACTAATTACCTTAGTCGGTTTTTTGTGGCAAAATGCCAGCTTAATAGGTGTCTACCACCGTTCAGCAATACGACGCAAAGCGCCGGCGGATAGGCGTTAGAAGCTACACCCGAAGGCAAGAAGCCGCCCTCGTCCCGACTCATTGTCTTGAGCCGAATTTTGTGGCATAACGCCTGGCTAATAGGCATCTACTGCCGTTTGCCGACCTTAGTTGACGCATCAACCGGAATATTACTTAATCTTCTCTTGTACGAGGATGCATGAAATAGCAGAGGCTTCCTTGTTTATTCATATAATTGTGGTATGTACAATGATAGTGTACAATGGTAGATCTTTACCCCTTAGGTGAAATAAGGCCGGAGATGCGCGATGTTCCATGGCCAACGGGTCTCCTGACCCGCCGTATTTGAGTCGTCTCGGACATCGACGAGGTAATATGACCCGTTGTTGAGATTTCTGCTGATCACAAAGGGTCCTTCCCATGGAGGTGATAGTTTATGCATATTTGTCTGGTCCTGAATCAGCCGGAGCACCAAGTCGCCCTCCTGGAACATCCGGGCCTTGACCCTGTGGCTGTGATAGCGGCACAGATCTTGTTGATCAATTGCCGATCGGGCTGCTGCTAACTCTGGCGCCTCTTCCAAAGCATCCAATGCATCTCGGTGTGCCGTCTCGTTGTCCGTCTCAACATAAGCCGCCACCCTTGGCGAGTCATGCCGGATGTCGCTGGGTAAGACGGCCTTAGCGCCGTACACCATAAAGAAGGGCGTGAAACCCGTGGACCTGTTGGGGGTGGTTCTGATGCTCCATAAGACGGAAGGTAATTCTTCGACCCAACACCCGGGCGTTCGCTGCAAAGGAACCATGAGCAGCGGCTTAATCCCTCTTAGAATTTCCTGATTGGCACGCTCTGCCTGACCATTGGACTGTGGATGTGCCACGGCTGAAATATCAAGCCGGATATGTTCTTCATCACAGAATTTCTTCATAGCCCCCTTGGATAGATTTGTACCATTATCAGTGATGATGTTGTGCGGGTAACCAAAGCGGTAGATTAGCTTTTTGATAAACAGAACTGCTGTAGCTGCATCACATTTGCTAACCGGCTCTGCCTCTACCCACTTGGTAAATTTATCAACCGCCACCAAGAGGTGCGTTTTCTTGTCCTTGGACCTCTTGAAAGGCCCTACCATGTCCAGCCCACAGACCGCAAATGGCCAAGTGATTGGTATCATCCTCAATTCTTGAGCCGGAACATGAGCACGACGGCTAAATTTCTGACAGCCATCGCATTTACGGACTAAGTCCTCTGCATCTTTGTGAGCCGTCAACCAGAAGAACCCGTGCCGGAAAGCCTTGGCCACCAAAGATTTTGAGCCAGCATGGTGTCCACAATCTCCAGTGTGGATTTCACTCAAGATCTGCCTGCCCTCCTCTGGTGAAACACAACGTTGAAAAACCCCTGTGACACTGCATTTATGCAACTCACCGTTAACTATCGTCATGGACTTAGAATGGTGGGTGATCTTTCTAGCCAGATCTTCATCCTTTATTAACTCGTCCTGGGTTAAATAGTCTAAATAAGGAATAGTCCAATCTAGGATAACATGTAGAGCCGCCACCAATTCTGCCTCCGGGTCAGGAACAGCCAAATCCTCCTCTAAAGGTATCTTGACAGTCGGATGATATAAGACGTCCATAAAGACATTAGGCGGCACCGACTTACGTTGGGAACCTAGCCGTGATAACACATCAGCCGCCTCGTTCTTGCGACGATCAATGTGATCTACCTGATACCCTTTGAAGTGACCCGCAATAATATCAACCGCCTGCCTATAAGCCGCCATCCATGGGTCTTTGGAGTCCCAAGTGCCAAAAACTTGCTAAGCTACTAGATCTGAGTCGCCCAAACACCTGACCCGGCTCAAATTCATCTATTTGGCTAATCTAAGACAATGAAGCAAAGCCTCGTACTCAGCCGCATTGTTAGTGCAAGGGAACATCAGCCGGAGCACATAACAAAACTTGTCACCCTTTGGGGATGTCAGGACAACCCCTGCTCCGGACCCCTCTAACTGCTTGGATCCATCAAAGTGTATAGTCCAGTATGTATTATCTGGCTTTTCTTTGGGAGCTTGGCACTCTGTCCAATCATTGACGAAATCCACCAAAGCTTGGGATTTGATCGCCGTGCAAGGAACATACTTTACATTAAGAGGTCCCAGCTCTAAGGCCCATTTGGCAATCCTCCCTGTGGCTTCTCTGTTCTGGACAATATCTCCCAATGGAGCAGAACTGACCACAGTTACCTGGTGCCCTAGAAAGTAGTGCTTTAACTTGCGATTGGCCATAAAAAACCCGTACACCAGCTTTTGCCAATGCGGATATCTCTGCTTAGATTCTGTCAGGACCTCACTGATATAATAAACTGGCCTTTGCACGGGATACTCCTTCCCAGCCTCCTTGCGCTCGACCACAATTGCGACGCTGACTGCCCTGTTGTTAACCGCCACATAAAGGAGCAACGGTTCTTTCTCAGCCGGAGCACCTAACACTGGTGGCTCAGTGAGCTGGTTCTTAAGCGCCTCAAGTGCTTCACCTGCCGCCTTACTCCAGGCAAACTTGTCTGTCTTTTTCATCATCTGATATAAAGGGATAGCTTTCTCTCCAAGACGGCTTATGAACCGGCTCAACGCAGCAATCTGCCCTGCTAAGCGTTGAACGTCATTAATGCAAGTCGGCTCTCTTAGAGAAGTAATAGGTTTGATTTTGTCCAGGTTAGCCTCGATGCCACGCTCAGAGACCAAGAAACCTAAAAGCTTTCCTGCTGGAACACCAAAAACACACTTGGTCGGGTTAAGCATCATCTTGTAGACCCGGAGATTGTCAAAGGTTTCCCTTAGATCCTCCAAAAGAGTTTACAAGGATGCTTAACCCGACGAAGTGTGTTTTTGGTGTTCCAGCAGGAAAGCTTTTGGGTTTCTTGGTCTCTGAGCGGGGCATCGAGGCTAACCCAGATAAAATTAAGGCTATCACTTCTTTAGGACAGCCGACGTGCATTAATGACGTTCAGTGCCTTGCAGGATGGATTGCTGCATTGAGCCTTGGGGAGAAGGTCGTTCCCTTATACCAGATGATGAAGAAGACAAACAAGTTTAAGTGGAGCAAGGCAGCGGCTGAAGCACTTGAAGCTCTTAAAAAACAGTTGACTGAGCCGCCAGTGTTAGCCGCTCCGGTTGAAAAAGAGCCATTGCTCCTTTATGTAGTGGCTAACAACAGAGCGGTAAGTGTAGCAATTGTGGTTGAGCGCAAGGAGGCAGGGAAGGAATATCCTGTGCAAAGGCCGGTTTATTACATTAGTGAAGTTTTGGCAGAATCTAAGCAGAGGTATCTGCATTGGCAGAAGCTGGTATACGGAGTTTTCATGGATAACCGCAAATTAAAACACTACTTTTTGGGGCACCAGATAACCATGGTCAGTTCTGCCCCATTGGGAGATATCATTCAAAACAAAGAAGCCACAGGGAGGATTGCCAAGTGGGCATTAGAGCTGGGTCCTCTTAACATCAAATATGTTCCTCGTACGACAATAAGTCTCAAGCTTTGGTGGATTTCATAAATGATTGGACAGAATGTCAAGCTCCCGAAGAGAAGCCGGATAACACATATTGGACTATACACTTTGATGGGTCCAAGAAGCTAGAGGGGTCCGGTGCAGGGGTTGTTCTCATCTCCCCCA
Organism: Hordeum marinum; assembly: GCA_022496015.1. Taxonomy (NCBI): domain Eukaryota; kingdom Viridiplantae; phylum Streptophyta; class Magnoliopsida; order Poales; family Poaceae; genus Hordeum; species Hordeum marinum. Next base: position 456,900,588 of record CM039674.1, on the reverse strand, counting down.
AGGGTGACAAGTTTTGTTACGTGCTCCGGTTAATATTTCCTTGTACTAATAATGCAGCTGAGTATGAGGCACTGCTCCATGGTCTCAGAGTAGCTAAGGAGATGAACTTAAGCCGGGTCAGATGTTTAGGCGACTCAGATCTTGTGGCTCAGCAAGTTTCAGGTACTTGGGACTCCAAGGATCTGCGGATGGCGGCTTATCGACAGGCGGTTGATATCATTGCCAGTCACTTCAAGGGGTACCAGGTGGATCATATTGATCGTCGCAGGAATGAGGCGGTTGATGCCTTATCACAGTTAGGTTCTCAACAAAAGCCGGTACCACCTAATGTTTTTCTAGACGTATTGCATCATCCGACTGTCAAGATACCCTCTGAGGAGGATCTGGCTATTCCTGACCCGGAGGCGGAATTGGTGGCGGCTCTGCATGCTATCCCAGACTAGACTCTTCCTTATTTGGTGTATCTGACACGCGGCAAGTTGCCTCAGGAGGAGGATCTGGCCAGGAATATCACCCGGCATTCTAAGTCTTTGACGATTATCAATGGTGAGTTACATAAGTGTAGTGCGACGGGTGTCTTTCAGCGCTGCGTCTCACCGGAGGAGGGCCGGCAGATCTTGAGTGAAATTCATGCTGGCGACTGTGGACATCATGCCGGCTCAAAATCTTTAGTGGCCAAGGCTTTTCGACATGGTTTTTCTGGTTGACGGCTCACAAAGATGCAGAAGACTTAGTCCGTAAGTGTGATGGCTGTCAGAAGTTTGGCCAGCGTGCTCACGTTCCGGCTCAAGAGTTGAGGATGATACCAATCACTTGGCCGTTTGTGGTATGGGGGCTTGATATGGTAGGACCTTTCAAGAGATCTAAGGATAAGAAAACACACCTTCTGGTAGCGATTGATAAATTTACTAAGTGGGTAGAGGCAGAGCCGGTCAGCAAATGTGACGCGGCTACATCGGTTCAATTTATTAAGAAGCTGATCTATCGCTTTGGTTACCCGCACAGTATCATTACGGACAATGGAACAAATCTATCCAAAGGAGCTATGAAAACGTTCTGTGAGAAGGAGCATATCCGGCTTGATGTTTCAGCCGTGGCACATCCACAGTCTAATGGTCAGGCGGAGCGAGCCAATCAGGAAATTTTAAGAGGAGTCAAACCACGGCTCATGGTTCCTTTGAAGCAGACACCCGGATGTTGGGTTGAGGAGTTGCCTTCCGTCTTATGGAGCATCAGAACTACCCCTAACAGATCTACATGTTTTACGCCTTTCTTCATGGTGTATGGTGCTGAGGCGGTTCTACCCAGCGATATCCGGCACGACTCACCAAGGGTGGCGGCTTATGTTGAGACGGACAATGAGGTAGCACGCCAAGATGCGTTGGACGCCTTGGATGAAGCACGAGAGTTAGCAGCAGCCAGGTCGGCAATTTATCAACAAGACCTCCAACGCTATCATAGCGGCAGGGTGAAGACCCGGACGTTCCAGGAAGGTGACCTGGTGCTCCGGTTGATTCAAGACCAATCTGGAATGCATAAGTTATCTCCACCATGGGAGGGGCCTTTTGTGATCAGCAGAAACCTTAACAATGGGTCATATTACCTCATTGATATCCGAGATGAGTCGGAAACCGTGGGTCAAGAGACGTTGCGGCCATGGAATATCGCACATCTACGACCATACTTTACTTAGCAGGCTTGAAAGCCGCTATCATTGTATCTATCATGTTTACATGAGTAAAAGCTAGCATTCCCGCAAGGACTGGGGCCTCTGCTCTTATGTATGTCTTTATGCAATCAAGATGAAATTTTTCCGGCTCAAAATTTTGAGTTGAAGTGGTTTGTTCGCCGTTAAAACGGTTGATCTATCATCCGGCTTTATGCCTTATCAAGCGTTGTTGTAGGGAGGCTTCTTGCCTTCGGGTATAGCTTACATCTCCCCTGCACAGTCTGCTTTTTTGCTGTTGCAAGGAGGCTTCTTGCCTTCGGGTATAGCTTACATCTCCCTTGCACAGTCGGCATTATGACCAATTAAGAACTTTTGCAAAGAGGCTTCTTTCCTTCGGGTATAGCTTACATCTCCTTTGCACAGCCAGCTGTTATCAAACTGTTGCAAGGAGGCTTCTTGCCTTCGGGTATAGCTTACATCTCCCTTGCACAGTTGGCTTTATGCCTAGTTTGGTTACATTAAGCGTTGTTGTTGATGGAGGCTTCTTACCTTTGGTATAGCTTACATGACCCTAAGACAACAGCGTGTACACCAAATTCTAGTTGCTTATCAACTGCGGCCATCGAAGGGGGCTTCTTACCGACGGGTATCGCTTATCTCACCCTAATGGCCGGCTTTATGCCACTTCTGGTTACTTATTAACCGCAGTTGTCGAAGGGGGCTTCTTACCGACGGGTTCGCTTATCTCACCCTAACAACCGGCGTTTACGCCAAACCTCAGTTGCTTATCAACTATAGCTGTTGAAAGAGGCTTCTTGCCTTTGGGTATAGCTTACATCTCCTTTCAAATAGCTGGCTTTATGCCGTCTCAGGCTAATTATTAGCCACGGCTGTCGATGGAGGCTTCTTGCCTTGGGGTATAGCTTACATCTCCCATCGACAGCTGGCGTTCGCACATACACAATTTTCTGTTAAAAGGAGGCTTATTACCGTCACGTATAGCTTACATTACTCTTCATACAGCCGGCTTTAGGCCACTTACGGTTCATCAATAGTCACAGTTGTCAATAGAGGCTTCTTACCATCAGGTATAGCTTACATTATCCTAAGACAACCGGCTCCTTAATGGATTCATCCGACAAGAGCCGGAGCCATGTTGCTCCAGTTGACAAAATTTGAGTTTTCAAAGATGTTATCCGACTCTAATCCTCTAGGAATGACATCTTCAAAGACAAACACCCCTCATCAGAAAAGCTCAAGGAATATTTATGCAAAGGAACGAGTAATCAATGGAGAGCCGGCAACACATCAAATTGAAACATGGAGAGAAGGAAAGTATACACAAAGAGATGAAAATATATACAGCCGGCAACGGCAGGGTCATCCTTACTCTGTTACAAAAACTACTCTCAGAAGGAGCAAAAGGCATTGACAAGTTTCAACCGCTCACAGCGGGTCATTACATGAGTCGGTACATGAGTTTGTGCTCAAAAAGATTAAAAGAACAAATTTCAGTTATTGACCGGCTCATCCCGCTCCAGTTCTTCCGCTGGCTTTATCTGGAGATTTCCCAATTCCCAATTACAGTCAGCCAGAGAAGCGAAAGACCCTTCAAGGAAAGGGGACGCGTCAAGCTCACAAGGGAAGAGGTCCTTACTGCGGGCGGGTGTCAGATCCTTCCACTCGTAGAGAGGCCTGTGGATCCTCTTCTCCTCTGCGTCGTAAGCCGCCTGATAGGTGCTCAAGTCAGCTTCATCCGCCAGCACAGAGGCCAGGTAATGCGACTCTTTGACACACCGGATGTAATCTTCTTCGGTGAACTCTAAGCCGTCATCTTTTTTGGATGGGTAACCATCCATCATTTCGGCCGGCGTTAGCTCGGGGGGCGAAGGCCAGGGCCCGGCTCAATCTAGCGACGGCTCCTTGGCGGAAGGCGGATTTCTTTAGCTCCTCTATTTGCTTGGGCGTTGTGGAGAAAAGTTCCAAGACACCTTTCAGAGCGGTGGGGATCTTCTCCTTGTATTGAACCGTCTTAATCGTGAAAATAGCACCGCAATAAAGCTGTTCTGCAAAGGTGTAAATAGCCTTCAAGGGTAAAAGGCTATCTGAAACCAATTGCTGGCTTTTGGGGCCTGCATAGGTCAAACAAAGCCAGATGAGTCGCCATCACAACAGATAAATGAGACATGCAGGAAACATGAAGTGAGTAAGAACTTACCAAAGAGAGCGGCTGCCATCTTGGTTATATGACCCTTTAGGCCTTGAAGCTCATCCGCCACGGTTTTCAGCCGCTGGTCGGCGTCATCCGCTCGCTTGTTCAACGCAGCTTTCTCCAACTCAGTAGATTCTTTTAGAGAAGCAAGCTCCGCCTTAATATGGACCAGCTCTCCAGACAGAAGCCGACACTTTTCGTCAGAGACGCTGTGGGCCTCTTGTTGAGCCGCTAAGTTTGCCTTCATATCAGACAATTGAGAGCCGACTTCGTTTAAAGCTTCCTATAATACATCAAAATACAGGATAAGTCGCCAAAATACAGGACGAGTATTAAAAGCAAATTTATGCAAGTCTCAAACAGATTGCAAGCAATATATTTGACACTTGGGGGCTAATGTATATTTGATCTTTCAGCATGCAGCGCAATTCCGGCTCATCTTCTTCGAATTTAAACCGGAACTTGGGGGCTACACTATGGCTCTTCAATTCACTTCTAATAGAAGATCCGACTCAACTTCATCAAGCTTGAGCTGGCCCTTGGGGGCTATGACTGGTGGTTTAAGTTATCTAAAGGAAGATCCAACTCAATTTTGGCAAATTAAGCCGACTCTAGGGGACAATGACTATGAATTTGTTCTAACAGAAAGTTAAACAAAGACCCAGTTCAATGATTGAGTACATTAAACCGGCTCTTGGGGGCTAAGTAAGGATATGGTAAGAAGGAAAGGTACCTCGTATTTTGTCTTCATTAAAGAGACAAGCCGAAGTTCCAGATCCCGGCTGGTGGTAACCCAGTTTATATACCCGGCGTGGAGTTCTTCGGCTGTCATCTTCTCGTACGAAGAGACAAAGTTTAGCTTCTTCGAGGCCTCGGTCGGCTCTATATGCTTGGTCAACACACTAGCCAGAGGAGTTTGATGACCGGACCCGGTGATAACAACATCTGGAGTTTCAAGGGTCTTGGCAGGAGTCGCCGGTTTTGAAGGAGTCCTTGGAGGGCTCTCCATAATGATATCGACAGCAGTCGGTTCTATGGAGGCAGCTGGTGGATTTTCTTCTGCTTCAGCCCCCTCCGGTTGTTCAGGATCCCGCTCTTGGATAACAGGGCCGGAGGAGGGTTTGTTGGTCTTGCGACGCTTAGCTTGAGCACTGCAAAATAGAAGGATCGGCAATTGAAAGATGTTGCTATCATATTAAGAGCCGGATGTCTGGATATCATAGTAAGGAATGCTTACAGCGGATTGATCTTGGGCGGTGGTAGAATTGACGCCGAAGAGTCGCCGGTGGAAGGTGATTTCTAAAAAGAATAAAACAGAAAGATGAAGAAAGTGTCAAGTTTACAAAGGAAAGTCAAAGGAAAAGTAGAGACATAAACCTCTGCGGGGTGTTTCTTTGGAGCCGGAGAATTTGGTAACCCGGACACGAGCTCAGTAGAGCCGGTGCTTCGAGTCTGTCGATGCTCAACCTACTGTTGCTTTTTCAAGAGAAAATCGGGAGCCAGGTAAGCAAGAGGGTGAGAAAGAGGAACTTTTCTGATAACCCGCCGCGGCTTTCGGGGGATGAAACATTCTGAGCCGGAAGAAACATAATTTACCTTAGGAGAATTGGCGCGGCTAGTTTCCACTTCATCCTCCTAGTAAAACAAGCATTAATAAAGCAGGAAGGTAAAAGATCAAACAAAGCAGTTAAAGTATTACCTCTGAGCTGTATGATGGTGGCGGGTCAAACAAATTCTCTTGCGGGGCATCTTTTTTAGCCCTCTTGGTCACGACCTTCTTCCTGGATTTCTTTGGAGGGGCAACATATTCCTTCTTCCAGAAGTCTGAGTCGGCCTATAGGAATGACCCGGAGAATGAATAAACAAATCAAAAAAGTACAAGCAACATCTAAGCGACGGATGGGTGGAGATTAACTTACATCGGGAGACCGATGGCACTGCATGAGCCGAAGGCCTCGTGGACAAGGCTCCGGATGGTAGTGGTAATATCATCCTCTGTCAATGTTGATTCGCTGAAGCACAACGAGCTGTCATATTTGCCTTCATACTCGCACATAAGCCGACCTCTGCGGCTTAAAGACATGATCCGCCAGGAAATCTAGCAGTGGATCAAATCCAATCCTATTAAACCGTTGGCCAGGAGCACTTTGATCTTGGCGTGGAACGGGTCGTATCTGGCACACTCTGAGGCTAAGAGCCGGCCGGGAAGCTCTATGTCTGTCCTAAGACGGGAGGGGTGGTAACCCGCCAACGAGTGCTCTTTCTCAAGAGAGGTCTCTTGGCAGTAGAACCACCTCTTATTCCAATCCTTTGGGTGACTTGGCATTGGAGTGGCAAGAAAGATGATGTCTCGGCGGTGTTGAATAGAGATGCCGCCCAGCTCTAGACTCAGACCACCCTTCATTTCCGTTTGGCGGTTGGCATAGAAGAACTCTCGAAAGAACCCCATGGATGGCTTAGTTTGCAGACAAGCCTCGCAGAAAACTTGGAAGTTGTAGATCTTTGAGACGGAGTTGGGTGCCAAGTCTTGAGGATGCAGCTTGTAGAAATGAAGAACATCCCGGAAAAACTTAGAGCCGGGCTGCGCGAACCCTCGCTCGATGTGATTAGTGAAGACCACTATCTCTCCTTTCTGGGGAGAAGGTCGGGTCTCTTTACCCGGAACCCACCAATTAAGGACCTCTTTGGGAGGGAGAGTACCCGCTTCAACATAACCTGCTAAGTACTCCTCCGTAACGCAAGAACTAAACCAGTTGCATGAGTTGGACGCACAACACATATTGGCGGCTTAAGTACTGCGCAAGGTAAAAGGCGTGATGAGTCAAAGCGCAAGCAAATATTTATGACGGCTTAAAGGTTTAAGGGTTCTACGGATAATGTGGAAAGACCCGGTTGATGAGAGCCGGAGAAGCTTGGCGACTCAACAGAGGAAAGGAAGATTGCAAATCGGCTAAGTCCTAAAAAACAGATTTCGTAAACTACTAATATGGCTACGGATCTACAAAAGCGGAGAAAAAGGGTTTTAATCCTGACCGAGCGATGAACAGCGGAAGGAAAGAACATGGAGCGGAGCCATCACGGTCTGCGCATTACGCGCGGCCGGCCCGCGCGCGGCGTCGAGGCGAGAGCGCAATCTAAAGGTGCCAACGGCGTCGAGATATACTCGCAGTGGCGGTGCCGGAGCCCGAGCGGCGGCGGCAGAGCCCCCGATGAAACCCTATTACGGTGGTGGGCGATCTGAGAAGAAGGAGAACTGACCGGAGATGTCGCGGCGGCGGCGGAAGTTTTTTGGTACGTATCAGGGTGATGTAGCGGCCCAGTCGGTGTAGATGCGAAGACGGCTCCGGACGACGAGGACGCTGGAGCGGTGGTGACAGGAAGAAGAAGAAGAGGCACGAGCGGGAGGATGAAAAGCTCCGACTCGCATGGGTCGTATTTAAAAAGGGAATAAGGAAGGCGTGAAAATCCAGGCGACGACACCGTTTGACCGAGGCAGACGCCTCGATTCTCAGGATGACAGTTAATGAAAGATTCGGTGGTACGTCAGCAGATCTTGTGATGTCACGCCGGGTCATTTCTGGGCGACTCACCAAAATCAGAAGAGAAGGATGAAGTGAGCAAGCTCAATTCAACCTGGGGCCTAATGTTGGGGATATAACCCCATGACATGACCCACCTTGGAGGCTCCGGATCATGTTGCTGGCTCGTGAGCCAGCCCTAGGGTGACCCGTAAGACTGGTGGCCAAGGAAGATAGGCGGCTCATGTTGTGGGCTGTATGACGGCCCGGACAGAGAAGACCTGGGCATGTAAGCCGTCTCAAAGACAGCTTGGACAAAAAGATAGAGAGAAACTCGGACATACAGTAAGATTCGGTTAGCAATTGTAACGACCCGATGGTCCTGACCTCTTATATAAAGGCAGACCCGAGGCGACTTAGAGGGGAGGTTATCAAGAACTAGGTCAAGCTTCTAGCTCCTTGTAATAGATACACAAGCAATACAAACACAAGCAGGACGTAGGCTATTACCTAGACTTGAGGGGCCGAACCTGGGTAAATCCGTGTCTTTCGTCCCGATTAACCCCTTTGAGTCCACCCCGTTAGCGATGGCCTCAAATCCAAGTCCGTTCACCCGGACATCTGCCGTGATAAACCTACGACAGTTTCCTTCTTTCTGGATTTGACCACGATGTCATCTACATAAGCATGAACATTGCGGCCAATTTGACTGTGAAGGCAGTTCTGCACGCATTGTTGATAAGTTGCCTGGGCACTCTTGAGCCCGAAGGGCATAGAGACATAACAGAATGCCCCGAAGGGTGTAATAAACATCGTCTTCTCCTGGTCTTTCACTGCCATTTTGATCTGATGATAACCTGAGTAAGCATCCAGGAAGCATAAACTTTCACATCCGGCTATAGCATCAATGATCGGATCAATTCGAGGGAGGGAAAAAGGATCAACCGGACAAGCCTTGTTAAGATCCGTGTAGTCCACACACATACGCCAGGTGCCATTCTTTTTGAGCACCAGCACTGGGTTAGCCAACCATTCCAGGTGAAAAACTTCAACAATAAAGCCAGCAGCCAGGAGTCGGGCAACTTCTTCCCCAATAGCCTTGCGCCTCTCCTCATTGAACTGGCACAGGAACTGTTTGATAGGTTTAAACTTTGGATCCACATTAAGGTTGTGCTCAGCGAATTCTCTCGGTAAACCCGACTTGTCAGAAGGTTTCCATGCAAAGATGTCCCGATTCTCACGGATGAATTCGATGAGCGCGCTTTCCTATTTGGGATCCATATGAGCTCCAATGATGAACTGCTTAGATGAGTCGCCTGGATTGAAATCTACTGCCTTGGTATCATCCACTGAAAATTTGAGGGGCGGCTCAACCTCCGTGGTGGGCTTTTTCAGGGGGGTCATATCCTCCTGATCAACATTCTCCTTATAAAACTTAAACTCCTCCTGAGCGCAACTGGACTCTGCGTAAGCTGCATCCCCTTCTTCACACTCAATAGCCGTGTTCCGGTAACCATGAATGGTGATGGTACCGTTTAAACCGGGCATCTTGAGCTGCAAGTAAACATAGCAGGGTCGGGCCATGAACTTGGCATAAGCCGGCCGTCCAAACAAGGCATGTTAAGGGCTCTTGATTTTAACTACCTCAAACCATAAGGACTCCACTTTGTAGTTGTATTCATCGCCAAAAGCCACTTCCAAAGAAATCCTGCCCACCGGATGCGCCGACTTACCCGGCAACACACCATGAAAAACAGTGGACGAAGGTTTTAAATCCTTGTCAAGCAACTTCATCCGCCGGAAGGTGTCATAGTAAAGGATGTTTATGCTACTGCCGCCATCCATGAGCACCTTGTTCAACATATACCCACCTACCTGGGGGGGCACAACCAAAGCCAGCCGCCCCGGGTCATCAATGCATGGCGGGTGATCTTCACGGCTCCATGTTATGTCATATGCAGACCACTTTAGATACTGTGGAAGAGCCAGCGTAACCGCATTGACTGCCCGTTTACGCAACTTCTGGTCCCGTCTATTGAGGCTAGTCATGAAGACGTGGTATTGCCCGGAGCTGAGCTGCTTCGGATTACTCTGAAAGCTGGACTGATTCCGTTGTTGCTGCTGTTGTTGATTATTATTACCAGAATGTGGCTGCTGTCCCATGATTATCCTGACCCGAATGACCGGATGCTGAACCGCCAGAGCCAAAACCGGCTCCTGACCCGCCAGAACCAAATCCAGCTCCTGACCCGTCACGTCCTCGGCCGCCTGGCGGGCCGCCCCCGCGATGGTTAGGTTGTGTGACATACCACTTGAACTTCTGCATAAAAGAACAACTTTCCCATGTATGATTTGCCGGCCTATCAGGCAAACTATGATTTGGACAAGGTCGCTTAAGCATCTCTTCCATGTTCGAGGAAAAGTTATCCCTGCTCGAGGGCGGCCCAAACCTCCTGTTGCCCTTGAGGTGATTTTGCTGGGCTTTTGTGTTGGCCACCAGCTCTGACCCGGCCTCTGGATTCTTACGTTTACTCTGGTTACCATTGTTCACTATGCCCTTGCCTTGGTTGCCTTTCTTGCCTTGACTAGCCTTTTCCTCATCAGAACCCGGATCCTTCGTACTGTCTGAGTCGGCGTACTTCGTGAGAGCCGTCATGAGCTCTCCCATGTCCTGACACGTACGCTTGAGCCGGCCAAGTTTCTGCTTTAAAGGAACAAAATGGCAATTCTTCTCTAAAATCAACACCGCTTGAGCCGCCGTGATCTGCTCTGATGAGTGAATAATTGTTGAGATCCGCCGTACCGAATGATGAGCTGACTCGCTTTCCTGTTGGACACAGTGATCAAGATCCACAATGGTCATAGGCTGCTTGCATGTCCCTTGAAAGTTTTTGATGAACCGAGCCCTGAGCTCCACCCATGAATTGATGGTATTAGGTGGCAACCCTTTTAGCCATGTACGAGCCGGGCCTTCAAGCATCATGATGAAATATTTGGCACAAACCGCCTCACTAACATCCAGCATCTCCATGGCCAGCTCATAGCGTTCCACCCAGGCCTCTGGGGGTAAATCAAGTCTTTTGGAAACTGCTCACTCCGGAGAGCCAGCGATAGACACGGCAGCCCCCCCGTCTTGGGGATTACACCTGCCCCTATGGAAACGGAAGGCCCGGGCTCTTGGTGAGCCGGCCTAGCTAGCGCCTCTTGCGGGCTTCCCGCATGGTCTACACGTGCCTGTGTATCTCTTCGCGGTCGGTGACCCGTTGGAATTTCTCTGTGATGGTTACTACTGGAACCTGTTGGTGACTCGTAGCGCTGGCTAAAGCTACGGCTGGGAAGAGGGGTTGAATGGACGCGGCTCCGGCTGTGAGCGTACCTCTCTTGCTGGGCCATGGCCGTCTGCAAATACCCGATGGCGTTCCGCACATCCTCCGCAAAGGGTGCTTCATCCGGGATAGGGATTGTCTCAAGCCGGGTGGCAGCTGCTACCATATTCTCGGTCGGGTTAGAATAATGACCCGCCAGCGTTGGAAAGCCCCCAGGTGAAGTTGGGTTAGGTTGGGCCGGATGAGTCGCTGGCCGTTCCATTGGGCGGCTCTCGGGCGCGCCCGCGGCTCGCCCCGCGTCGGGGGTATTAAAGAGGTTCCTTGCTTCATAACACTCTGGTAGACGGGACTGATGCCTCCTCCTGTGTACCGCCGCTGCTGACCATTGCTCTAGCCCTAGACGGAAAGCATCTGTCTTGATACGTTCTGCTTCTTCTTCCATCTGGACCTTCAGCTCAGCCATCCTTTGTCGTTCCTCTGCCATCCGGCCCTTGATCCGTGCAATCTCTATATTCCGAGCTGCTTGATTATCTGGTGTCACTTCAGTGGCCATGAGAGTTGCCAGTTCATCCATCAGCTCCACAAGAACTTGATCCGGCGGTGGCGGGCTATCGCCCGAAGCGGCGGCTCCCGTGGCTGTACTACCAGCGGCTAGGGCTGATCCTGCCATGAACACCGCTGCATGAACCGGAGGTTTTAAAGCATCCGACTCAAAACCATCCGACTCAGAGTATGCATTGTCACAGCCCCCAAGGCCACCGTTGCGGAGCTGGTACATTGATTCTGTTTCTCCACTTGAAGATTCATCTTCTGAATAGACAAGGGTTTCCTGTGACCTGGAAGCTTCTAGATCCCTACCTTGCGTGAAGCCTACGAAGACATGCTTCTAACCCGGATTGGCGCGAACAGGCCGCACGTTACTTGCAGATTGGAGACGCCGAGCCGGCTCGATGATGTTGGTGCAGATGTCCGGCCCGGGTGTAGATCCATTAGTCTTTCCGATGAAAACATGGATCCCACCGAGCGGGACTCGGAATCCATACTTCACGAACTCAGCATCAAGCCCCCAGCCGGCATCGTCGATGTAGAACCGGCCACGGCGACTCTTGCTCATCCTTCCGACCACGTATCCCTTGAGCCCTGGGAGAGAGCCCTTTGAGAACTCAACACCACCAAGCGCAGGCCCCATGGTGGGCGCCAACTGTCGTGGATTTATCACGGCAGATGTCTAGGTGACCGGACTTGGATTCGAGGCCATCGCTAATGTGATGGACTCAAAGGGGTTGATTGGGACGAAGGACATGGGTTTACCCAGGTTCGGCCCCTCAAGTCGAGGTAATAGCCTACGTCCTGCTTGTGCTTGTATTGCTTGTTGCATTGATTACAAGGGAGCTAAAGCTTGATCTAGTTCTCGATCACCTCATCTCTAAGTTGCCCCGGGTCTGCCTTTATATAAGAGGTCAGGACCATGGGTCTTTACAATTGTCAAACCGAGTCTCATTGTCTATCCGAGTCTTACTCTATCTTCTTGTCCAAACTGTCTTCGAGTGGCTTGCACGCCCGGGTCTTCTCAGTCCGGGCCACCTTGCAGACCACACCATGATCCGTCTATATTCTTGGGCCGTTAGCTTTACGGCTCACCCTTGGTCCGCTCACGAGCCATCAACATGACCCGGAGCCTTCAAGGGCGGGTCATATTGCGGGGTTATATCCCCAACAAATGGTGATAGAAACCACCTCATGGAATGAAAATTAACAGGATGATAGAGGGCACCATCTACTTCAAAACACTAGCACTGAGCTTGAGCTAATTCTCAACATATCACAAGATAGCATCCACACTTCATGGCATGAAAATATTAACAGATTCTCAGACTTCGAAATATTTAGCATGTTGAAACAGTAACATTAAGTTAGCTATTTTGTAGCAAGTTTCTCATTTATATGGATGATTCTCATGACAAACAAAAATACCATGGCATAGTAGGCATAAAACACTAACACTTCCATGTTGGCACATCCACCAAAGCTAGCGTGGACAAAATCACGCAAAAATGACAAAGCAACATCACAGTAGAAAATAGCAGTTTTCTAAACTTGCTCAAAAGTGAAATCCAACTGCACCATTGGATTCCTTGGATCTTTCTACCCCAAAATCATATATTATACGCTTATGTTTGTATGAAACAACAAGTCAAAACACTAGTTGCAAAACATCATCTCCCTCATATAAGTGAAATTTAACCAAATATGACCATGTACAAATATGTGCATATCCTAATTAGGAAATATACCGGAATTAGAATTATCTATTTAAAACACAAAAGAAAACACAAATACAAAAGAAAAACAACAATTAGGGGGGACCCACCTGGCATACTCACCAGGGTCCCTAGTGGATGACAAGTGGGGCCTAGACCCACATGTCGTACACACACAACCACACTGGATCACTCCACCATAGAGGATCCACCACACACAAGCAACCACACACAACCACTCCACGCATCCACACCAAATCCGGGCACAGGCGCACCGGATCCCACACAGGCAACACCAGAACCCTCCAATCACAAAAGGGAAAGGGGGCTGGTAGCCGGGATCGAACCTGCGACCTCACGGTCGAACCCCGAGCGCAACACCACTGCACCACTGCACCGGATCTCAACCCCGAGCCCACTAGTACTAACTGACTGAGCACCACCTGATGAAACTGAAAACTCAAACCACACCGGCGATGGAGGATTACGCGGCAGCGAAACTACGCGACAGCGGTGCTCTCGGCGACGCAAACTACCAACGCGGCGAGTGGGAGCCTACAGGATCCAATCCCCTGCTCGTCTCGCGATAGGGAGGACCGAGGCATCGCCCTCAAGGCGTTGCCTTTGCGTGGAACGACAGCGAAGGGAACGCACGGCAACGGCGAGCAAGCAACGGGGCGGGACGCGGCGGCTCACCAGGGGAAGGATGACGACGGCCCGATCGCGGCGAAGAGGAGGAAGAAGCGGCGTTGATGCCTGCCTGAAGCAGACACAACAACGGCACCAGAGCACCCTTCTCGAGCTCCGATGGGGACGAGGCCGTCAAGGATGGGGGAGCCCGGCGCCTCCTAGCGACGGGAATGGAACGCGGGGACGATCCCCGACCGCCATGACATCCTTTACGCAAAGGGGGGACGACGGAGACGAGCTGACGATGGCGAGGATGACCGGCGGTGGTCTCTGCACCTCACCTCTCTCTGAACCTACCTGAGGAGAAGAAGGAAGAGTAAGGAAGAATGGAGGGAGAGGGGAGGAGCGGCGACGGCAGGAAGGGAGGAGAGGAACCCTAGGGATCCGTGCTTTAAATAGGGGCCGACCTCGACGTCCATGAGCTCCTCTCACGGCATTGATGCGAGCGCCTCTCTGAACTCTGCTCTCTCTCTCTCTCTCATGCACTCTGATGGAAGAATACGGTGGCAGGGTAGGTAGCCGTCCCACATGCGGCTGGGCCGTGCGGGAGTCTCCTGGGCCGCGAGGGGAAGAGAGGCGTCCCACTTCACTCTCTCTCGCTAAGAACCAAACCAGCAGGGTTTTTCTATTTAAAAAAATAAACAGCTCACTTTCAAAAACCCCACAGAAATAAATAAAAGGGTTTTTGACAAAACAAAAACACTTTTACATACGAAGAAATAACACCTCTTTTACAAAATATCATTCAAAGAGGAGTCCTAGAGTTTTTACCATTCCGTTAGACATCTTACGAGAAAACTGGGACATCTTTGCCTAGCATCCTTTAGATATGCCTAGAATCCCACGGCGGCGAGCAGAACATAGTTTGAAAATCATCGCAAGCTTTAAGCCCGTTAAGCAGACTTTGCGCCGCTTTTCCAAGCCCAAACGACAAGCTATGGGTGAACAATTAGCCAAAGTGCTAGAGGCCGGATTCATTCAGGAGATTAAGCACCCCGAATGGTTGGCAAACATGGTGATGGTACCAAAGAAAGACAAATCCAGATGGCTGTGCGTCGACTTTAAAGACCTCAACAAGGCCAGCCCTAAGGACCCTTTCCCCTTACCACATATAGACCAGATTATTGACGCCACAGCCGGACACGACTCATTGTGTTTCCTTGACGCTTATTTCGGATACCATCAGATTAAATTGAAGGAATTCGATCAAGATGCAACCGCATTCATCACCCCTTACGGGCCATTCTATTTCAACATGATGCCTTTCAGGCTAAAAAAATGTTGGGGCTACGTACCAGCGAATGATCCAGACTTGTCTCGCAAAACAAGTCGGTAAAACAGTCAAAGCATACGTGGATGATGTGGTAATCAAAACCAAGCACGTCAGCCAGCTGATCGACGACCTAAGGCAAACCTTTGCCAGCCTACGTGAGTACTATATACGACTAAATCCAGAGAAATGTGTATTCAGAGTTCCCGCTGGTAAACTGCTCGGATTCATCGTTTCCTATAGAGGAATAGAAGCGAATCCGGCTAAGATCTGTGCCCTGTCAGAACTTGCAGTTCCCACAAAGCTAAAGCATGTCTAGAGGTTGGTTGTTTGCATGGCGGCGCTAAGCCGCTTTATCTCCCGCCTCGGGGAAAAGGCTTTACCGCTCTACAGACTGATGAAATGGATAAACAATTTCGAATGAACCGATAAAGCAGCGGCTGCGTTAGAAGAAATTAAGACACTGCTGGCAAGTAATCCCATACTCACAGTACCAGGCTCTGGTGAACCCATGTTATTATACATATCGTCCACCAACCAAGTCCTTAGCGTAGTGCTCATCGTCGAACGAGAGGAGGAGGGATTCAAATTCCGGATACAGAAGCCGGTCTATTACATGTCAGAAGTACTAACGCAGTGCAAGTCCAGATACCCGCACTATCAGAAGATAGCCTATATAGTATTTATGGCATCACAGAAACTTAGACACTACTTTCAAGAGTGTTTAGTTACGGTGGCATCCAAAGTACCCCTGAACGATATAATCAACAACAGGGATGCCACCAGTTACATAGCCAAATGGTCCATTGAGCTCCTTCCCTTTGAAATTGCCTACAAGCCACGACGAGCTATCAAATCTCAGGTGCTAGCGGATTTCCTTGCCGAATGGATAGAAGCCGAGCTCCCCAGGGAATATAGTACGTACTCCCATTGGACGATGTACTTAGATGGATCCAAAACTTTGGCCGGACTAGGGGCTAGAGTTATCCTCACATCCCCCACAGGCGACCACGTTCAATACGTGTTGCAGATCATGTATGCCGATTCCAACAATGCAGTCGAATACTAAGCACTCTTGCACGGTCTTCGGATGGCAGCTTCAATGGCCATATGACAACTGGAGGTACGGGTAGACTCCCACTTGGCCATCTCCCAAATCAACGGCGAATTCGATGCCAAAAACACGATGATGGAAGCATACAGAAACGATGTCCTAAAGATATCTGCACGGTTCAAGGGACTAGAATTCCACCATGTCACTAGAGACACCAACCAAGCCGCAAACATACTGGCCTGCATGGGGGGCAAACATGACCCTGTCCCAAAAAACACTTTCCTAGAACGGCTCTTTAAGCCATGAGTGGTTTGGCAAGACGATAATAAGGGTGCCAGTCTCACCAGCGCGGAAGAGGTTGTTCCCCCTGCAAATGAACCAGACGACTAAATCATCGGTGCCTTCATAATGGACGAAACGCCTTCGGCTCATGAGGTCATGGCAGTAATTGCGCCATGGACCGAGCCCTTCCTGGCCTATCTTCTTCGCAAAGAACTCCCCGATGATCAGACGGAGGCGCGACGCATAATTCGGCGATCCAAAGCCTATAAAGTCCACGAGGGTGAGTTATACAAGAAAAGCACCACCGAAATACTACAGCGGTGCACATATGAGGAATAAGGACGACAGCTCTTAGTTGAAATCAATGCAGGGATGGGCGGCCATCATGCCGCAACAATAGCCTTAGTTAGCAAGGCCTTCCGTGCTAGTTTCTTCTGGCCCACTTCTTGAGCGGACGCCCAGTCACTTGTCAAACACTGTGTGGGGTGTCAACTTTTTGCAAATCAAAGTCACATGCCCCCAACAGCTCTTCATACTATTCTGATTACCTATCCCTTTGTGGTGTGGGGGCTGGATATGGTCGGACCACTTAAAGAGGGGACCAAGAAGAATAAATACCTACTGGTCATGGTTGACAAATTCACCAAATGGATAGAGGCAAAACCTGTCAAATCAGCCAAGTCCGGACTAGTAATCGACTTATATCCGGCATGGCACACCATTACAACGTCCGCATAGTATAATAACGGACAATGGATCCAACTTCACAGCCCAAGAAGTCAAAGACCGGTGCGCAAAAATGGGCATCAAGCTCGATTACGCATCAGTGTATCATCCGCAGACCAACGGACAAGTTGAACGAGCAAACGACCTCATCATGAGTGGCATTAAAACATGTTCGGTCTGATCTCTTCATGAGTTCGACTGTCATTGGGTAGAGGAGCTTGACTCTGTTCTGTGGGGCCTGCGCACCACCCCGAATAGATCAATAGGATAAACACCATTCTTCATGTTCTATGGGGCAGAAGCAGTCCTCCCCTATGAAATTATTAACGAGGCACCAAGGGTGTGCATGTACGAGCTAAAGGAGAGCGAGTTAGATCGGCAGGACGACCTGGACGCCTTAGAAGGAGAGAGTGACATAGCTCGGGCTCGCTCTACTTTTTATCAACAGCACGCCCGACGTTACCAGAGTGGGGAGGTCAGGGCAAAAGCGTATAATGTGGGTGAGCTCGTCTTATGGCTCCCGGAGAAGAAGAAGCATCAACTCAACCCCAAATGGGACGACCCATTCATTATCGACGAACTACTTGAGGGTGGGGCTTACGGTCTTCGAAACCCGTCGGATTACCACCTTGAACCAAACCCATGGAACGCAGCTCGTCTTCGGCGCTTCTACGGATAAACCGGTGTTGTCATACTCTTTACCCTTTACCTCCCTTTTCCTTTTTCTTTATTTTTTCCTTTCCCTCCCACCTTGATTTTTGGCAGGTTTGAATTTTTTTCCTTTTCTTCCCAAGTCTATGTTTGGTTCAACCAATCTTGTATTAAGATTTTTGGCATACTTCCGTAATTCTTAAATTTGAACACAACGCATGGGGGCTTCTTCCCAAAGCCAATGATTTTATACTCTAAGAATCTATTCACATTTATTGTGTATGCATGTTTCACTTTTTTTTGACTAGCTACTGTAGGACAAAACACGCCACGGTTTTTCTTTTATTCCATAACACAACTTACAATTTACAGAATCTAAGCTAAGGGAGGGGAGCTTGTCAATTTTAAGCCATTATATGCATCAATTCGAACTAAGATTTTTGTCAAGCTAGGTAGCCTTGCTCATGTGCTTACCCTCTACGTTCCCGATTGTTCGGCTAGAGGGTAAAGGGAGTACCTCTGTGATTGTTATGAACGGGTCATCCAGATACGTACCTCAGACGGTGAAGCCAAAAGCTAGCTATCTTTAGCGGAAAATTGGTCGGCTACGACGAAAACAAAAAAAGTTATGGTCGTTGTCACCATTAGTCGGGCTTCTTTTCTCATGAAAGCCATCAGTCGCATACTAGTAGTATACGACCTTACTATCTACGATTTTCGTAGCAGCCTAAAGAAAGGTATCGATAGAGGTACTATTTCCTTCGGAAGATGTTTCTTACGCTAAACAGTAATATAACATATCTCCGTGTGTGCTTTTTGTCTGTTCGCACCAAATGGCCAGATTGCCTGGTTCCCCGAACATAATTCACTCTTCTCGAGTGATATTTTAAGGAACACTCCCGAGCTCTTAGCGCGGGAGGTCGAAGCCGATGGCCGGTTAAGACAAAGTTTATAACACAGGCGGAGCAATTTTTTTGATTATTAGTACATAGTTACATATAATCATACATCTCGCTGTTGGTCGAGATTTTCTATTAAGGCATTCAGGGAGCAATCTTCCTGCGAGAAACGAGCGGCTGGCATCACTTCATCGTACACCAAATGAAGCGGCACTTCTTGCCCATTAGGCCCTGCTGGCCCAACCCAAGCCATACACTCGGGATTAAGGCCGGTATATCGCGTCTTCATCATTGCCCACGCCTCTTGTGCTCCCTCTCGGCAGGCCAATGTCTTCCATAGCTCGAACCAACTTCGGGCTCCCTTGAATCGATCAACCAGTTTGGTCATCTCCTCCGGAGATTGCTCGGCAGGCCATAGTGCTTTTATCATGCTCTTCATGGCCTTCCGAGCCTGCTCATGAAGGGCGGACAGTTCCTTCAGAAGGCTTCCCCGATAGGATCTGATCTCTTCTTCGGGCCGCCCGGATAGGAGACCTATACATGAGTCAAGGCAAGTCCATTATACTTCATATATAAGAAGTATCGCCGGATGTTAGAATCACACTTACCGAACATGCCGCTCTGTAATTTATGGTTCTCTTCTTGGGCCTGGGCCAATTGAGTCTTTAAGCTCTCAATTTCTTCAGCATGTTGTTTATTTTCCGCCTGGAGGCGGTTCTCCTCCTCAAGGTTTCATTGCAATGAACGATAGCCGGCCTCATGCTGGGACTCAGCGTACCTCTGAGATTCTCGTGCTGCATCTAAATCCTTTTGCAATTTCCCTATTGATTCAGCTGCTACAAAGTACCCTCACATCAGCATGGGATTATATACTAAGATCAGCAGAACAGATATACTCACCATGCGCCTCTCGGGTAAAATTCTTCACTTCCTCAAGTTCGGCCTTCATGGTCTCCACCTGTGTTCGGCTCGCCTTCAATTCCTTGGACAGTTGCTCATTCAACTGCCTGGAGACCTACATCATCAATAAAGCATTACGTGGACCCTTAAATTCGGTCGTTCCGACCAATTAAAGTCTCGAGGGCTACTGGGTTTACATGTGTGTTTGAATTCCTATAACCGATCACTCACCTGCAGGCTGGACGATATCAGTTTCACTGCCTCCCCGAACCCAGCTCAGGCAGCTTCGATGTATGCATCAGCTGAGCGTAGGGCATTGAACTCTTGTTCGGAGAATGCTGGGTGGCGCAGGGCTTCTCATCGCCGCCGATGACCCATTGTGCTCTCTGCCTCAGATTTACTAACTAATACCGCATCCCTGGAGTCTTCAGGGGCCTGATTGACCATAGGGACCTCCACAGTGGGTTCAGCATGAGCCGAAGATCTGGAGTCGTGAGCATTGTCGGACACCCTAGCAACGTCCTCGGCATGAGATGGCTGAACTCGTTGCCTAAGTATTTCGACATGATATCTCTTGTGAATGTCCTATCGATTGTAATGATAAATTAAGCAGCCGAACAAAGTACCCTTGAGCTGAATGAGTGGTCGGGCCTGTCCCTACGACCGGCTCATTTGATGGATCACTATTGCTTTTCGGTCCAAGCATTGTCGTCGTAGCCGATGTATGTCGCACGGACCGACGACGCTTGGGAGCAGGAGCCGACGCGTTTAGGTCGTTGGAGGATACTTGCCTTTTGCGGGACAAAATTTTCTTCTTCTTGCTTGTAGCAAGGGAAGGGAATGATCCAGGGTAATCGTCTATGATGGCCACCTTGGAGAGGTCGAGGCTCTCCTGGTAAAAGACCCTATCTTCAAACTCAACTGATAGATCCGGGTCATCATGAAAGCCCGGATCGTTGTCATCAAAATAGTTCTCAGGTTGGGGGCCGGACAGTTAACTGTCTCGATGAAGCTCCTCCATTCCTATTCACACAAATTAAAGGCTTCGATCGGAAAGGGATAAATGTAAAATCGGAAGTCGGGTCATAGAGTTGAAAAGCTCGCCTGTTCGATGGGATTGTGACTTGAGTAGCCCTCCTTGGTCGATAGATGAGCAAAGTCCTCTTTCTCCCCTTTGTATAGGTCGGCAAGTGCGGCTCCTAATGTTGCTTGATTGGTGGGGACCAGCCGTCGGGAACGAGTGGAGTCGCTTTTTCCGTTGTAACACCACATAGGGTGTATTCTTTGCTGAAGAGGCCGGACACATCGGGTGATGGCGGTGGCCATCACATCTATCATGGTAAACTTATGATAAGCCAGCAGCCTCACGTGGGCAGCCAAGCGTTGCACTTTGGCGCCGTCCTCTTGGGATGAGCTTTTCGGTCGCCAGTTGTACCTTTTCTTCAAGGGGGCGTCGGAGTATTCGGGCAAACCCCTCCGAGCTGGATCAAATAGGGGAATGTACTCGATGTAGAACCATTCCAAAGACCATTCTTCGGACTCCTTTGGTGTTCCCACTGGATACACCGTCCCCGCTATGCGGCATATTTTGGCTCCTCCGGCCTCTAAAATTGTCTTGTCTGAAGTGCGAGGGACGAGACAGAAGTACTTCCTCCACAATTCAAAGTGTGCCTCGCACCCCAGGAACCTCTCGCAAAGGGCGGCGAAGCCCGAGATATGCAGAATGGACCGTGGGATGAGATGATGGAGCTGGATTCCATAGAACTCCAATAATCCCCTCGGGAATGGATGAATGGGGAACCCGAGACCCTGCAAAGAGGAAGGGCATGAAACATACGTGTTCTCCCTTTTGAGGATTGGGGAAGTTTTCCGCGAAGGCTTCGTCATTGAGTGAAGTCAAACCGGCACGGTTAACCGCTAGATCCGAGGACAGAAGATACCCTTGGGTCTCGAGGTTGCGTAGTCGAAGGAGGGATACAGAGCAGCTTGTCCAATCCCCGGGATGGGAGCCATAGGGGCTCGAGGAAGAGCTGGGGGTGCTCGCCATGTTCTTGTGGTGATCTCTCGCTGAAGTTTTTTTTGACGAGGAGGAAGAAGAGGATGTGGCCTAGACCACGATTTAGTTTGTTGAAATGGGTGGTGCCTCCTTTGTGGGAGGGGCAGTCTTGTAAAAAACATTGAATCGCTTGTCTCCCCTCGACACGCGAGGACCGAGAAGCACTGATAATTATTACAATAGGACCCTGCAAGTACATGACGCAAGGGTTTCGCCGATGGCAGGATGTTTGCCAAACAAGAAGGGATAGAGGGACTTGCCTCGCAAGCCGAAGACTTCAACGCGCAAGATTTTCTGGATATACCTCGGCGTTGGAGGCTAGTCCAGGGGCTACTGAGGGAGTCCTCGTTTAAGGGGTCCTCGAATGGACGACCTATTTCTTATGGGCCAGACTATTTGGGCCGCTGGCTGAGCATTGGATGATCAAAGGCCCCATCGCTAGGGTGGAAGCTTTAAGGAGTCATGGCGTGTCCTCCAACTTTTCTACAGTAGATAGGCATGTTTTTTCCTTCGATGTGCAACCGACCATGTGTAAACCCTACTACCCCCCAGGCGTCTATATAAGGCGGAGGGTTTTAGATTGTAAGGCAGGGAAACTCATCTAGGGTTTAGCTATTTGATCTCGAGGTAGATCAACTCGGTAACCTTCATATCATCAATATAACAAGCAGGATGTAGGGTTTTACCTCCATAAGAGGGCCCGAACCTGGGTAAACATCGTCTCCTTTGTCCCCTGTTACCATCGGTCCTAGTCTCACAACTTGGGACTCCCTACTCGAGATCCGCCAGTTTCGACACCGACAAAGGGTGCGATGAACCACCAGCGGTGACGAGAAGCCCTGCACCACACAACATTTTCCTAACAAGAGTATAACATGCTATGCTCGGCAGACGCACACATCGGAGCTGCCCGTGTTGGGCTTGGGGAAGCCGTGAAACTGATATCATCCAGCCTGAAGGTGAGTGATTGGTTTTAAGAATCCGGACACATATGTAAACCCGGTAGCCCCTAAGCCTTGAATTGGTCGGGACTGCCGAGTTAAGGATCCACATATTGTTTTTATTGATGATGTAGGCCTCAAAGCAGCAGAATGAGCAATTGGCCAATGAATTGGAGGCGAGATGAACACAGGTGGAAGCCGTGAAGGCCGAACTTGAACAGGTGAAGAATTTTACCCAGGAGGCGCATGGTGAGTATATCCATTCTGTCGGTCTTAGTATATAGTCACATGCTGACGCGAAGGTACTTTGTAGCAGCTGAGTCTATAGGGCAGTTGCAAAAAGATTTAGATGCACCATGAGAATCCTACAGGTACGCCGAGTCCCAGTATGAGGCTAGCTGCCTTTCGTTGCAATGAAATCTTGAGGAGAAGAAATGCCTCCAGGTGGAAAACCGGCAGCAGGCCGAAGAAATTGAGAGTTTACAAACTTAATTGGCTCAAACCCAAGAGGAGAACCAGAAATTACAAAGGGGCATGTTCGGTAAGTGCCATTATAACGTTAAGGGGTACCTCTAATACATGAAGTGTAATGGACATGCTTTGTTTCGTGCATAGGTCTCTTGACCAGGCGGCCTGAAGAAGAGATCGAATCCTACCGGGGGAACCTCCTGAAGGAACTGTCCGCCATACATGAGCAGGCTCGAAAGGCTATGAAGAGCATGATGAAAGCGCCATAGCCTGCCGAGAAGCCTCTAGAGGGGATGGCCGAACTGGCTGATCGATTCAAGGGAGGTCGGCATTGTTTCGAGTTATGGAAGACATCAGCCTGCCGGGAAGGAGCACGAGAGGTGTGGGCGATGATCAAGACCCGTTATACCGGCCTTAACCCCGAGCATATGGCTCGGGTTGGACCGGCAGGGTCGGATGGGCAAGAAGTGCCGCTTCATTTGGTGTACGACCAAGTGATGCCCACAGCTCATCTCCCGCAAGAAAATTGCGCCCTGGAAGCCTCAATAAATAATCTTGACCAGTAGCCAGATGTGTGATTTTATGTAACTATGTACTTCAAATGAAAAAATTGCTTCATCTATGCTGTAAAACTCTGTCTTAACCGGCCATCGGCTTCGGCCTCCCGTGCTAAGAGCTTGGGAGTGTTCCTTATAAAATATCCCTTGGTAAGAGGGAATTCTTTCAAGGAACCACGCAATCCGACCATTTGGTGCAAACAGACAGAAACTACGCAGGGAGATATGTTATATTACTGCTTAGCGTAAGAACCATCTTCCAAAGAAAATAGTACCTCTATTGGTACCTTTCTTCAGGCTTCTACGTAAATCGTAGATAGTAAGGTTGTATACTCCTAGTATGCGGGTAATGACTCTTTTGAGAAAGCAAGCCCGAGTAATGGTGAACACAACCATAATTTTTATTTGTTGCTTCCATCGTAGCCGACCAATTTTCTACTAAAGATAGCTAGCTTTTGGCTTCGCCCATCTGAGGTACGTATCCAGATAACCCGGTCATAACAATCGCAGAGGTGCTCCCTTTACCCTCTAGCCGAACAATCTGGAACGTAGAGGGTAAACACAGGAGCGAGGCAACCCAGGTTGGCAAAAATCTTAGTTCGAATTGATGCATATAATGGCTTAAAAATCGACAAGGGAAAATGCATACAAAAATGTGAATATATGCTTAAAATATATAATCATTGGCTTCGAGAAGAAGCCCCGAGGTGTTTTATTCGGGTTTAACATTTGAGGATGTATGTCGAAAAACGTAACACGAGCTCGGTTTAGCCGAACATAGACTTGGGAAAAGAAAATCCGAACCTGCCAAAATCAAGGTGGAAGGGGAGAAAAATGAAAATAAAAAAGAGGAAAAGGAAGGTAAAAAGTATGATGACACCGGTCTAGCCGTAAAAGCGCCAAAGATGAGTTGCGTTCCATGGATTTTGTTTGTGGCGGTTATCCAGCGGGTTTCAAAGACAATAAGCCCCTCTTGTGAGTACTTCCTCAATTATGAAGGGGCCCTCCCATTTGGGATTGAGCTTATGCTTCTACTTCTTCGTGAGTCGTAAGACGAGTTCACCCACATTATACGCTTTTGCCCTGACCTCCCTGCTTTGGTAACGCCGGGCCTGCTGTTGATAAAAAGTAGAGCGAGCCCGAGCTATGGCGCGCTCTCCTTCTAAGGCGTCCACGTCGTCCTGCCGATCTAACTCAGCCTCCTTTTCTTCATATATGCGCACCCTTGGTGCATCGTGAATAATATCATAGGGAAGGACTGCTTTTGCCCCATAGACCATAAAGAACGGTGTGTATCCCGTTGCTCTATTTGGGGTGGTACGCAGACCGCACAGAACAGAGTCAAGCTCCTCTACCCAATTGCAGTCAGATTCATGAAGAGACCGGATCAGACGTGGTTTAATACCACTCATGATTAGGTCGTTGGCCCGTTTGACTTGTCCATTGGTCTGCGGGTGATACACTGATGCATAATCGAGCTTGATGCCCATCTTTGCGCACCAGTCTTTTACCTCTTGGGCGGTGAAGTTGGATCCATTGTCCGTTATTATACTATGCGGGACACCGTAACGGTGTACCATGCCAGATATGAAGTCGACTACTGGTCCAGACTTGGCTGATTTGACAGGTTTTGCTTCGATCCATTTGGTGAACTTATCAACCATGACCAGTTGATATTTATTCTTCTTGGTCCCCCCTTTAAGTGGTCCAGCCATATCCAGCCCCCAGACCATAAAAGGACAGGTAATCGGAATAGTCTGAAGAGCTGTTGGGGGCATGTGGCTTTGATTTGCAAATATTTGACCTCCTACAGAATGTTGGACAAGTGACTGGGCGTCCGCTTGAGCGGTGGGCGAGAAGAAACCAGCCCGAAAGGTCTTGCTTACTAAGGCCCTTGGTGCGGCGTGATGGCCGCCCATTCCTGCATGGACTTCGGCCAAGAGTTGCCTTTCTTCTTCCCCAGATATGCACCGCTGGAGTGCTCCGGTGGTGCTTTTCTTGTATTACTCACCCTCGTGGATTTTATAAGCCTTGGATCGTCGAATTATGCGTCTCGCATCTGTCTGATCGTCGGGGAGTTCTTGGCGAAGAAGGTAAGCGAGGAAGAGCTCGTTCCATGGTGCGATTACTGTCATGACCTCATGAGCCAAAGGTGTTTCGTCCATTATGGAGCCGCCGATGATTTAGTCATCTAGTTCATTTATACGGGGAACAACCTCTTCCGCACTGATTGGTCCGGCGCCCTTATTGTCGTCCTGCCAAACCACCGATGGCTTATAGAGCCATTCAAGGAAGGTGTTTTCGGGATAGGGCTGCGTTTGGCCCCATGCAGGCTAGTATGTCAGTGGCTTGGTTGTTGTCTCTAGCAACATGATGGAATTCCAGCCCCTCGAACCGTGCGAATATTTTAAGGATGACGTTTCTATATGCCGCCATCTTCGGGTTTTTGGTATCAAATTTGCCGTTTATTTGAGAGATGGTCAGGTTGGAATCTCCCCGTACCTCTTGCCGTTGTATGCCCATTGAAGCTGCCATCCGAAGACCGTGCAAAAGTGCTTTGTATTCGGCTGCGTTGTTGGAATTGGCATACATGATTTGCAACACGTATCGGACGTTGTCACCTATGGGAGATATGAGAATAACTAGAACCCCCTAGTCCGGCCATTGTTTTGGATCCGTCGAAGTACATCGTCCAATGGGAGTATGTACTATATTCCCTGGGGAGCTCAGCCTCTGTCCATTCGGCGAGGAAATCTGCCAACACCTGAGATTTAATAGCTCGTCGTGGCTTATTGGCAATTTCGAAAGGAAGGAGTTCAATAGACCATTTGGCTATGTAGCCGGTGGCGAACCTGTTATTGATTATATCATTCAGGGGTACTTCTGATGCTACCATGACCGAACACTCTTGAAAGTAGTGTCTTAGTTTCCGTGATGCCATAAGTACTGTATAGGCTATCTTCTGGTAATGCGGGTATCTGGACTTGCATTGCGTTAGCACTTCTGACACATAGTAGACCGGCTTCTGTATCCGGAATTTGCGACCCTCCTCCTCTTGTCGACGATGAGCACTGCGCTAACCACTTGGTTGGTGGCCGATATATACAATAACATTGGTTCACCGACACCTGGTGCTATGAGTATGGGGTTGCTTGCCAGCAGTATTTTGATTTCTTCTAACGCAGCCGTTGCTTCATCGGTCCACTCAAAATTGTTGGTCCATTTCAGCAATCTGTAGAGCGGTAAAGCCTTTTCACCGATGCGGGAAATGAAGTGACTTAACGCCGCCATGCAACCCGCCAAATTTGCACATGCTTTAGCTCTATAGGAATTGCAAGTTCCGATAGGGCGCGGATCTTAGCTGGATTGGCTTCTATTCCTTTATGGGAAACAATGAATCCAAGCAGTTTACCAGCAGGAATTCCGAAGACACATTTCTTCGGATTGAGTCGTATATCGTACTCTTGTAAGCTGGCAAAGGTTTGCCTTAGGTCGTCAATCAACTAGCTGACGTGTTTGGTTTTAGTGACCACGTCGTCCACGTATGTCTTGACTGTTTTACCGACCTATTCCTTGAGACAAGTCTGAATCATGCGCTGGTATGTAGCTCTAGCGTTTTTTAGCCTGAAAGGCATTGTGTTGAAGCAAAATGGCCCGTAGGGGGTGATGAATGCGGCTGCAGCTTGATCGGATTCCTTCATTTTGATCTAGTGGTATCGTAAATAGGCGTCGAGGAAGCTTAGTGAGTCATGTCTGGCTGTGGTGTCAATAATCTGGTCCATGCATGGTAAGGGGAAAGGGTCCTTAGGGCAGGCCTTATTGAGGTCTTTAAAGTCGACGCACAGCCGCCAGGATTTATCTTTTTTCGGTATCATCACCAGGTTTGCCAACCATTAGGGGTGCTTGATCTCCCGTATGAATCCAAGCTCTAGTAATTTGGCTAGTTCTTCGCCCATAGCTTGTCGTTTGGGCTCGAAAAAGTGGCGTAGAGTCTGTTTGACGGGCTTGAAGCCTGTAATTATGTTCAGACTATGTTTTGCTAGCCGTCCCGGGATTCCTGGCATATTAGAAGGATGCTGATGTCTACTACACAACCTTCTTCTTGTAGACTCGTGTTGGGCCTCCAAGCGCAGGGTTTTGTAGGACAGTAACAATTTTCCCTCAAGTGGATGACCTAAGGTTTATCAACCAGTGAGAGGTGTAGGATGAAGATGGTATCTCTCAAGCAACCCTGCAACCAAATAACAAAGAGTCTCTTGTGTCCCCAACACACCCAATACAATGGTAAATTGTATAGGTGCACTAGTTCGGCGAAGAGATGGTGATACAAGTGTAATATGGATGGTAGATATAGGTTTTTGTAATCTGAAAATATAAAAACAGCAAGGTAAAAAATAGTAAACGACGAGCAAAACATTGTATAAATTCTTGGAAACAAGGCCTAGGGTCCATACTTTCACTAGTGCAAGTTCTCTCAACAATACTAACATAGTTGAATCATATGTAAATCCCATGTGAGACAAAGAGTTCACTCTAAAGTCACAAATAGCGGAGAACAAACATAGAAATTATTGTAGGGTACGAAACCACCTCAAAGTTATCTTTTCTGATCAATCTTATGAGCTATCCCTATAAGTGTCACGAACAGCCCTAGAGTTCGTACTAAGATAACACCTTAAGATACACATCAACCAAAACCCTAATGTCACCTAGATACTCCAATGTCACCACAAGTACCCGTGGGCTTGATTATACGATATGCATCACATAATTTTAGATTCATTAATCCAATACAAAGAACTTCAAAGAGTGCCCCAAAGTTTCTACCGGAAAGTCAAGATGAAAACGTGTGCCAACCCCTATGCATAGATTTCCAAGGTCACGGAACCCGCAAGTTGATCACCAAAACATACATCAAGTGTATCAATAGAACACCCCATTGTCACCACAGATATCCCATCGCAAGACATACATCAATTGTTCTCAAATCCTTAAAGACTCAATCCGATAAGAAAACTTCAAAGGGAAAACTCAATTCATCACAAGAACATAGAGAGGGGAAAACTCCATATGATTCAATCTATATCAATAAATCTCGCGGTACATCAAGATCGTTCCATCTCAAGAACACGATAGAGAGAGATCAAACACATAGCTACTGGTACATACCCTCAGCCTCGAGGGTGAACTACTCCCTCCTCGTCATGGAGAGCGTCGGGATGATGAACATGGCCTCCAGTGATGGTTTCCCCCTTCGACAGGGTGCCAGAACGGGCTCTCGATTGGTTTTTCGTGGCTCTGGAGGTTTGCGAAGGCGGAACTCCCGATCTAGGTTCTGCGTTGGGGTTTTTGGTATTTATAGGAATTTATGGCGGTGTAAATAAGTCAAGATAGGCCATGAGGGAGTCACAAGCCTGCAGGGTGTGGCCAGGGGGGTGGGCACGCCCCTGAGGCTTGTGACTGCCTCGTGGGTCTTCTGGCCCAACTCCGATGCTCCGTGGGTCTCTTCTGGTCCAGAAAAAATCATATCAAAGATTTTATTCCGTTTGGACTCCATTTGATATTCCTTTTCTGTAAAACCCAAAAACACGAAAAAAACAGGAACTAGCACTAGGCTCTAGGTTAATAGGTTAGTCCCAAAAATAATATAAAGTTGTAGTGAAATGATTGTAAAACATCCAAGAATGATAATATAGCAGCATGAAACAAGCAAAAATTATAGATACATTGGAGACGTAATAGATGTCAGGAAAAGATGTCCAGTTCTCTCGTAAGAATGCTCGCAGTGCCTTGTCCACCATGGGGTCCAGTTGAGCTCTGATGGACGCTGTTGATTGGGGTCCGTTGGGTGTACGTGATATTTAACAATTTCTTTTGCAGGTTTAAAGGACGTGGGTTTGGTCCTTTTGCTAAGGATCACATCGTCCTTCTCCACTGTTGATCGGAGTGCGGTCAATTCTTCCGCAGCAAAGGTCTTGGCTAGTGCCTCGAGGATGAGCATTGTTGTTTTGTTCTCGGATCAAAGGGCTATATTCGGATCACTAGTGATTGTGATTACCCCGTTTGGGCCTGGCATCTTTAGCTGCATATACCCGTAATGTGGTATAGCCTGGAATTTTGTGAAGGCATTACGCTCCAACAGGGCGTGGTAGCAACTAGGGAAGGGCACGATATGGAAGAGAAGTTCTTCGGATCGGTAGTTTTCGGGCGACGAATACCACGTCCAGGGTGATACGTCCTGAACAGCGGTTGTGTTGCTATGTTCGATGCGAGATTGATGGAACTGCATTTTTTCCAGGGTGTCTTCGTAGATGAGGTTTAAACCACTGCTGTCGTCCATTAGCACCTTTTGTAGCCTAAGACTATCGACGATGGTGTTTAGGACTAGTGCAGCCGGTGTTCGACCGGGACGGATGGTTGGTTGGTCAGTATCTCCGAAGGTGATGAGTATGTCTGCCCATGAACTTGTTGCCGACACATGGTAGACATGTTCGAGTTCTCTAAGAGATCATTTCCTCCTATTCCTAGAGGGGAATGTTTCGTAGATCATCAGGACTTCAGCATTGTATTCTGGTGGCGTTGTGGAGTGCTTGTTCGGTGGTAGTGCCTCGAGGATGGCCTCTCCAC
The DNA here is from genome assembly GCA_022496015.1 of Hordeum marinum. NCBI lineage: Eukaryota > Viridiplantae > Streptophyta > Magnoliopsida > Poales > Poaceae > Hordeum > Hordeum marinum. Next base: position 456,870,481 of record CM039674.1, on the reverse strand, counting down.
TTTTTGTGACCTGCTTGACAACCCAGCAAGCTCTAAGGCTGTGAGTCGGGCTTGTGTTCAGCAAGACAGAATGTATAGGGCATGGCTTGTCCAATAGTCTGTCAAGGACCGTTCTAACCCCCGTAGGGGGGTCTATTTCTTTTTCCGGCAGGTTCGTGTTTGGCAAGCCGCTTTGAAGGTATTCGTTTTTTCTGATCTCCTCTAGGGTATTCAGTAAAGACTGGTTCCGAAAGTAGTCGTTTGGCTTGACAGGTGCTCTCCATGGCACAATATTTTTGTACCAGGTCCGATAGCTCGGTGAAGTCGTGAATGTGACGACGGACTAGGGCGCTGAGGATCCCTTCGTCATCACAATTGCGATTGAAGGTTGCCATTATCTCCTGGTTACTAGAGCCTGGTACTATGTCTCTAACGAGGAGGAGTCTAGACCAAGAATGCTGAACCGACTCCCCTGGTAATTGTTTAACATCCCGTAAGTCCGAAGACTTGTACTCTCCTGCGATGCTTGAGTGCTTGACTTGGGTGGTGGGTGGGAAATTTTTTGGTTCCGCGCCATGATGTGAATCCAAAATCATGGGGTTCGACGCGGGGGAGTTGGAGTCTGCTTTGTCCATAGGACCGTTCTATGCAGGGTTCGAGCTGCGCGCTAGATCTGGGATCGACCCCAAAATATTTCTGGAATGAACTCTAGACTCTGCATTACAAGAGAGATCTTGATGATCGGAAATTGCTATATAAACCGTCTTTCATTCCGGTTGTTGGGGGATGAGCCTCCAGCCGGACACTCGACGGTGACGACCAAGTGAGTGACCGAGGGGGTGCGAATCTCCCTATCATCGGGTTTAAGCCCGATCCGGTCATAAACTGGGGTCTAGTCGTCGGCCATGCCCATGGTTTGAATCTGATCAAGTAGCTCGTTTAGGGACGAGGCGTTGGTGGGGTACGTGTTGCCGAAGCGCATGGGGTCGATCTGCAGCGCCGTGGTCCCATGATCGCTCGATGGCAAATCCAGGTCATATTTGGACGCGACGGATCCGGGCACATCGACGAGGTTGTGCGTTCTAGACAACCTGAGGGTAGAGGCCACCTCAGAGACGGGGCCTGATGCTTCCGGTGTCAAGGCGTCGGGATCTGCGGGCTCCTCCATGATAGTTGAGGGCTTCATCCAAACAAGTTCTCCCCATGAATCAGCAGCGAACTCTAGGTTCCCGAATCTGATTTCTTGATCGGGGAAGAAACTTCTGATCTGGCCAAGATGGTCAGTCGGATCGGCATGTGACAGGATGCTGCTGCCTGCGGAGATCTGACCAGGGACAAAGACATCCTGGCTGCACATTTCATTGCTTATGAGAAGGCTGGCCATCGATTCTTTTGGCGATCACATTCGAACTCTCAATGAAAGCACCAATGTCAGTGTCAAAACCGGCGGATCTTGGGTAGGGGGTTCCGAGCTATGAGTCTAGTATTGATGGTAACAAGGGACGAAGGAGACGATGTTCACCCAGGTTCGGGCCCTCCTATGAAGGTAAAACCCTACTTCCTGCTCGATTATATTGATGTGTATGAAGGTTACAGAGTTGATCTACCTTGAGATCGAATAGCTAAAACCCTAGATGAGTTTCTCCGCCCTACAATCTAAAACCCTTTGGCTTATATAGATGCCAAGGGTCCCTAGGGTTACACATGGTCGGTTGCAAAGCGAAGAGAAAAAACATGCATATCTACTATCTCAAACTTGGAAGACACGCCACGGCTCCTAAGGTCTCCTCCCTGGCGACGGGGCCTTCGATCAGTCCAATCCTCAGCGAGCGGCCCATGAGTCCGGCCCATAAGAAATAGGTCGGCTGTCCGAGGACCCCTTAATCCCAGACTCCCTCAGAAGGAGCCCATCCATGACAAGAGGCAACATCCTGTGAGAAAAGCATACCTTTTCTAGCCAGCCATCTCGTACCCATTGTTGTAGTAGGTTTTTCCATGCGATAACCATGTACTATTTAATTGAGCATTTGTCTAGTTCTCAAGCAGTGCCTTGCTTTTCTATATCTAGGTGTTAGGTTGGCTGCATTGAGTATTTGTCTAGTTTTCAAAGTCTATAGTTGCTTGTTATAGTGAGCATGAATGCCTTGTTTCTTTCAGTTATACACAATGTGATGTTCATTATGTGCAAGTATGAACTATGCAGTTCAATTTCATCAATACCACCAGTTATGCCTGGTGTTGTTAACATGTGCCCTTAACTCCCGCTTTAAACATTTATGTCTTCTTTCTCGGAATTTGTGTCTTCTTTCTCAGAATTTGGTTGTCGGGTTGGTTGCAGTGAGCATTTGTCTAGTTTTCAAGCAGATGCCTTGCTTTTTTGTATTTGGTTTTTAGGTTGATTACAGTGAGCATTTGTCTAGTTTTCAAGCAGACGCATTGCTTTTTGTTATCTGGTTGTTAGGTTGGTTCCATTGAGCATTTGTCCAGTATCAAATGGCTATATTGGGTTGTTATAGTGAGTAGATGCCTTGTTTATTTCAAGCAGATACCTCATATACTTGGTTCATGTTAAGCATGTTGTACTTATCATGACTTTACATGTACTTGCACAGGACATCAATGGGAGTGGCCAACGTTGTCCACAAAGGTTCTTTTCATCCCTCCGCTTATACTCCATCCGTTCCATCATGTAGTGCCTATAGATTTTTGTTATGTATCTATACATACCGTCTAAGATGTATACAATATGAAATTTTGTGATGTATCTAATGAAATGAAATTGCAATTCTAGATGTAAATGTTTTTCTCTACAAACTTGGTCAAAGTAAGAAAATGTTGACTTCTCAAAATGTTTATATGCAACACATTGTCGAGATGATGGAGTAATATATTACACCATTATGCAACAGCATTTTAGCTTCTAATATCGGCTTGTTGCTTGTAGGTACATATGTCTTAGGTAAAGATCCATTCCTAGACCCTTTTTGTGTGGGGGGCAATGAAATATTCATGAACCAGCATCAAGTGAGGAAACTGAAAATGATTGTTAGAGAAAAGAGACGAACAATGCCAATTAGACTATTTGTTTACGCTCTATCCAACACAATAGTGAGCTGTAGGATGGTAACTACGAACGTTGTATGCTTCTATTAGTACTACCCATAATGAGTTGTCACACAATAATGTCTGAATCTTTTTATTTTGTAGTGGTTCCCAAAGCAGTTTACTCAAGATTACCTCGCAAAGTACATGATTGCTGGACATGCAATGAAGGTTAAAATATATCATCGAGACTACAATGAGCATCGAGAAGTCGTAATGAAGACAATGAAAGATGGGCGGGCGACCATCACTAGGGGTTGGCTTAGAGTCGTTCATGCGTTAGGCATGAAGGAGGGCACAATATGGGCATTCAACTTTACCTTCTCCAGCAACCAGAATGTCTTTCGGCTCGCTCTTTACCATCTTTAATACAATTGTGGTTCCATCATTCTTTATTTGCCCCTTCTATAGTTTTCCTTTTTTGAGAATTGATGTTCATGTAGTTCTTGAGTATATGTACATGTGAATGGAATTATACATTCGTTCTTAAACCTACATTTAAACATGATTCGATATGAAATACAAGAATTCCTACTTTCAAATTTAAATTATGTGAATTATGAACAAAGGTATTTAATTAGGGGCAAATCATGCTCTGCATGTTGGGAACGTTGCATGGGAAACAAAAAAATTCCTACGCACACGCAAGATCTATCCATGGTGATGAGCATCTACGAGAGGGAGAATGGATCTACATACCCTTGTAGATCGCTAAGCGGGAATCGTTAAGAAACGCAGTTGATGTAATTGAATGTCTTTGCGGTCCAAATCTCTAGCCATCCTGCGATCCAATCACGATCCATCCCGATCTAGCGCCTAACAGACGACACCTCCGCGTTTAGCACACATACAACTCGATGACGATCTCCGCCTTCTTGATCTAGCAAGAGGGAGAGGAGAGGTAGATGAGACCTCCGGCAGCGCGACGGCGCAACGACGTTGCTGATGGAGCTACTCCGGCAAGGCTTCGCCTAAGCACCGCCGAAACTAGGGGAGACGATCTGGTGGGGAGATAGGGTTGCACCATGGTTTAGGATTAGGTGCGGCTGCCATCTCTCCCCTTCAATATATATAGGAGGAAGGGGAGGGTCCGACGCACTAGGGTTTCCCCTAGGGGTTTGGCCGAAGGAGGTGGAGGCCAAGCCTCCCTCCAATCCTACTCCAAGTAGGATTCCTCTCCTACTTGGATTCCTTCCCCACTTTGGGGTTTCCTTTTCCCACACCCCAGCCGCATGGGCCCTTAGGGGCTGGTTTGCCCAGCCCACTAAGGGCTCGTGCGCCACCCCTAAGGCCCATGTGCCCCCCCCCCCCGCACGTGGGTGGCTCCTCCCGATGGCCCCCCGAAACCCTCCCGGCACCCCCGATACACTACCAGAAATACCCAAAACTTTCCAGGTGACCAAAACCGGACTTCCTATATATCAATATTTACCTCCGAACCATTACGGAGCTCCTCGTGACATCTGGGATCTCATCCGGGAATCGAACAACCTTCGGTCACCACCATACATAACTAAATACTACCGAAACGTCACTGAATGTTAAGTGTGCAGACCCTGCGGGTTCGAGAACTATGCAGACATGACCGAGACACCTCTACGGTCAATAACTAATAGCGGGACCTGGATGCCCATATTGGTTCCTACATATTCTATGAAGATCTTTATCGGTCGAACCTCTATGCCAAGGATTCGGTTAATCCCGTATGTTGTTCCCTTTGTTTTTTAGTATGCTACTTGCCCGAGATTCGATTGTTGGTATCTCTATACCTAGTTCAATCTCGTTATCGACAAGTCTCTTTACTCGTTCTATAATACAAGATCCTGTGGCTAACTCTTTAGTCACTTTGTTTGCAAGGCTCATTGTGATGTTGCATTACCGAGTGAGCCCTAAGACACCTCTCTGTCACACAGAGTAACAAATCCCAGTCTCGATCCATGCCAGCTCAATAGACACCCTCGGAGATACCTATAGAGCATCTTTATAGTCATCCAGTTATGTTGTGACATTTGATACACACAAGGTATTCCTCCGATGTCAGTGAGTTGCATGATCTCATGGTCATAGGAACAAATACTTGACATACAAAAAATATAGCAATAAACTGACATGATCATATGCTACGTTTCATAGTTTGGGTCTTGTCCATCACATCATTCTCCTAATGATGTGATCCCGTTATAAAATGGCATATCATGTCTAGGCTAGGAAACCTTGGCCATCTTTGACCAACGAGGTAGTCTACTAGAGGCACACTAGGGACACATTGTTGTCTATGTATCCACACATGTATTTGAGTTTTCAATCAATACAATTATAGCATGGATAATAAACGATTATCATGAACAATGAAATATAATAATAACCACTTTATAATTGCCTCTAGGGCATATTTCCAACACCGGATACCATCACAATGCACACAGTTTGAGAAAGCAAAATGTGTGCGATCAACTTCAACATCACACACGTTTCTCCATTCATGGCGTATGCGATGAGTCTCGTCTTCGCACACGGTCAGACGAGAAAGAACGTGTGATATTAACAACACCAACGTTTGTGCTAGTCTCCTTATCACACATGATTTCGTATTTTGAACTGTGTATGATATCGTGCCCATCGTAAACGTTGGTCAAAGAAGAACGCGTGCTATAGGCCTTCATCTGACACAGTTAATCTGGATGACATGTTTGGGAAGTATGGATCACACGTTTGGGACGTTTTATAAATAACAAACGCTTATCAAAAATGCCGCGTGTGGGATATATTCAACCTTCGCATACAGTTTTCTAATGATAAACGTATGCACTCTTATATCATATAACAGGCGGTCATAGTGGAACTAAATGTGTGTAATAACCCCTTATCATACACTCTTTATAATCATGAACTGTTTGCGATTCGATGCACATCGTAAACGACATGCCACAGAATAGCACGTGCGATGTTAGTGTGATCTCACACGAGTTGCAAGGATGAACCGTATGGGAAATACACCATATCTCAAGCGATTGCCCGGTAACCCTCGTTTGTGATATATGCGGATATCCCATACACTTAGTTCTGCCAAACGTTTGCGTTCGTTGGCCACCATTGCCGACGGGTTTGCCGTGTCGTGTGGGATGGACCCCCCTATCGCCCACACATACAAGGCGACGGTTTACAACTATGTCGTGGAATTGGGTTAAAAACCGTTTGTATAGCATGTCGATGCACCAGGGTTGTATGGAAGACCAGAGAGAGAGAGAGAGAGTTACTGCTATGGACACGTAGGTCCCGTAGGAACTTCTCACACATCATCATGGAGGTAGCAATGTGGATGAAGATGGCCTACATGATGGATTCTCCCTCCGACAGAGCATCGAAAAAGGCCTTCAGAATGGATTGCGAAAGAACAAAGGCTTGCGGCGATGACAGAATGGATGGTTGGGCTTTTCGGAATATTAGTGAATTTGCAGGCTAGCGATTATGTGAAAAGAAGCCACGTGGCCCCCACAAGTGTTGATGGTGCGATCACCCTCCTAGGGCGTTGTGTGAGCTTGTTGCTCCCTCATGCATCTCTCTCTCTGAAGCTTCTAGGGTCTCTTCTTGTCCAAAAAAACAACGTAAAATTTCATCATGTTCGCGAAACAAAGAAAAGTAAAAATCAAAATCTGACACTGGACACTAAGCTAATAGGTGGGTCCGCAAAGATGATATAAAATGACATATGAAGTGTACAAGATTGATAATATAATAGCATGAAACAATCTGAAGTTATAGATATGTCGGAGAAGTATCGTTCAACCTACTCCCTCCTTTCTAGTTTATAAGACTTATCACAAAATTTTTAGATTTCCATTATAGAAGGCCCATTCTGAGTCTAGTTGAGTTAAAGAGCTTTGAGTCCCACACCACATTTAATGAAAGTGAGGAAAATATTGATCATGCATGCATCTTTTTCTACATGCATCACGCAAATCCAATGAGAGAGGGCGTGTTGCACTTATTGCCTCAGGAGTTTAATAAGTGAGAAATATTTCATTGGGCAATTTTGTATCCACAAAACTTGTGTCATCCACTTACACACTATCTTGGTTGATGAGATTTTAGATTTGAGCCCTATAAACCGAAAAGGAGAAAGTACTAATTATAAACACACTGGAATCTTCAATGTGGGCTAAGTTGTTCTTCCCGTAAAGACACTCCCTCTGCTTCACAATGTAGTGCATATTAAGTTTTGCAAAAGTCAAGCATGACTATCTTTGACTGGGTTCATTGAATAAATTATCAACAACTAAAATTCTCATTAGATAAACATGAAGGTATACTCATGATGAATCTAATGATACCAATCTTTCGTTATAAATGATGATATTTTTCTTAAAACTTGGTCAAATATAGCCATGTTTGACTTTTATAATAAGAAATTAATTAATGAAGCGGGGGAACCGAGGAAGTACTACATGGCAGTGCCCTAGCCACGTCGGGCCAACGCCGCCGTTAACCGAAAATACGAAATTGAGCCGGCAGAGGGCGGATCGTTAACTTCCGTTCGACAGCCAGCCTGCCGGCAGCGCAGGACCCAAACGGGCAGGCAGCCTACCTCGCGCAACGTGCCCACCTGTCAGCTTCCAGAAAAGAGCGACGAGGCACCTTCTTTTTCTCTTTTTGCCGAAAAGCCCCTCGAAGAATTCCCCCGTTCGCACGCACGCACCGTAGTAGAGAAACCGCAACGCGCTTGCCCCTGAGCCTGAGCTGTCCACGCCCAGTCGCCTGCCCGTGCCCGTGCCGCCGCTATGAATGTTCCGCCGCACCTCCAGCTGCCCGCATTTTACTACTAGTCCTAGTCCTCCAACCCCTCCCCCTCCCCTCCCCCCAGCAGCGGCGAAGACGACAAGGAGCCGACGAGGCGACCGTTGCCCCGTTGTCGCCTCCAGCTACCCCCCACCCACCCGGCCGCCCGCACGCCACGCAGCCGCCCGCCGGCCACCGGATTTGCCTCTCCCCCCTCTCCCTCTCTCGGGTGGGTGGATCCGTCATCCGTGGTTGGCCTCCTGCGCTCCCCTCGTCTCCTCCGGCTTCGCCCCTTGCCTCATTTGCGTCTGGCCGCGATCTGAGTTGCGTAGGACGCTGGTTCTTGAGGAAAAAGAGTTGATCTTTGGCAGGGGCTGGATTCGGCCGGGCCTCGGCGGCAGTTCTTGGCGCCGTCGCGCCGCGGCTCGGAGTTGGCCAGAGGGGAACGCCGCGTTCTTTGCCGGATTTGACCCCGGAGAATTCGCTGCCTTTTTAATAGTCCCAGTCCCGGCCTGGTCTAGATTTGGTCAGAGCCGACTCTGACGCGAGGGGAATTCTTGCCGTTTCTTGATCTCAACCGAGTCCCCAATTGGCTACGGGAACGTGAGGAAGGCGAGGGGGTCCTCTACTCTTGCACCTCCCTGGTACAACCAATTCGCGTTGCTTCAGCCCAGTCTGATCGAAGTCCAAGGGAGTCCAGTTCTTGGAATCGCCGTCGTAGCAAAGAGGGCAGACAGTTGGGGAGTTGCACTTGTGCTGTATCACCACATTTGGATCGAAAAACTTTGGAGGCCTTTTGAGGAAGGAGGAGCCGGGATGGGGGTGATGTCGCGGCGGGTGCTGCCCGCGTGCAGCAGCCTCTGCTACTTCTGCCCCTCGCTGAGGGCGAGGTCGCGGCAGCCCGTCAAGCGCTACAAGAAGATCATCTCGGAGATCTACCAGCTGCCCGCGGTATGGCCAATCCCTGCCTTAGCAGCATTCCAATTTTCTAGTCATGGTAGTGTAGTTCTGCATAATGGATGTGCTGCATTCAAATGTGTGGGAGTTTGCTGATTGAACTTGGGATGCTGCCTTAGGATGGAGAACCGAATGACAGAAGGATCGGGAAACTCTGCGATTATGTCTCGAGAAATCCAACACGCATACCAAAGGTAACAACACATTTGGCATCCTCCCTTTTTTTTTCCTATATCATGCAGCCTCTAGTAATTGTCACTGGATCATTATGAAAGTAACAATAGATTTCCCACATTGGAATGATGCTTAACTAATTGCCTGTTCAGGATTTAATACTCCCTCCGTCACTATTATAAGATGTTTGTAACTTTTATCTGATTTAGATGGTTACGGATGAGTTTTAGTGTGTTTGTTCACTCATTTCAATATGCATGTAGTCCAGATTGAAATATCCAAAACCTCTTATAATAGTGAACAGAGAGAGTAGCTAAGATAGAAAGAAGGAAATAAACGAATGGGCAGACTTGGTAAAGGCGGATTTAATTTTTACTTCTTTTTCCCGAACAGATCACAGAGTATCTTGAGCAGAGATGCTATAAAGAACTGAGACATGAGAATTTCACCCTGGCCAAAGTTGTTCCATGCATATATAGGAAACTTCTGCGTTCATGCAAGGAGCATACGTAAGTGCAAATGTTGATGTTGTTTATTCGTTGATGCATTCATGACTAATCTTCGCTAACAGACTGATTTCTTGTTCAGACCATTGCTGGCCACAAGCACATTGTGTATTGTTCGCACTCTTCTAGATCAGAAAGCAAGTGATGATTTGCAGATCCTAGGTTGTCTATTGCTTGTTGACTTTCTCGATGGACAGGTTATTAACGTAACACATACCAACTTAGATATAATTTATTTTCTAGGTACTTGCAATCTGCTTATTTTTAAATTGAATGTTTATATAGGTTGACAGCACGCATATGTTTAGTTTAGAAGGCATGATACCAAAACTATGCAAAATTGCTCAAGAACAAAGGGAAGATGACAAAGGGATCCGACTTCGATCTGCTGCACTCCAAGCTCTTGCTTCAATGGTAAGACAATCTATTGCTTAATTGCTCTGATGAGAAGGGCAAGACTGTCGTATGTTTGCCAGTCATTTAAGGGCTTATATTTTACAGTTGTGTTAAACCAGGAATAATCATGTAGAACAAATGAACTAATTACCATTTCCATCTATTATACAATTTCACGTGCTTCATAAATATGAACTTTTGTACTTCGATTATATGTTTTCAAGGCTTTCAACAGATAACGAGACATTATTATATAGGTCCTATATCCATCTTTCACTTTCGGTGGAACAAATACAATTTTTGTGCATCGTGCTGATATCTCATGCTATGTTCTGTTATTGTACTGTACTTTGTAACAAAATGTAAAGATAAAAAGTTTCATGGTTACATTATCTGCATTACCGGTTCTTCCCAGTAAGTACTGTCACAGGAGTGGAAGTGATTAAACTGGGAAAATATATTTTCTATCACAGTCTGACTGTTCGACCACTTGTAATCTTTACTTTCTCTGCATTACTGATTCTTGTCAGCAAGTAATATCATAGGAGTAGAATTGATTAAGTGTAGAAATTATATTTTCTATTGCATTTTGACTGTTTGACCACTTGTAATCAGGTCGAATACATGGGTGACCACTCGCATATCTCAATGGAACTTGATGACGTAAGTCCTCGACTCCTCGTTGCTTTTAATTTTATGCATGCTGGATACTTTTTGGTATTTTTATTTCCTGTATGGATTTCTTATGTAGTAGAAATAGGATCATCGATTAATGGAAAGAGATATAAGTATAATCAAAGTTCAGTGAAATTCTGAAATAGCATGTCTACCGTACTTAATACAGCAAAAGTACACTAATTTTAATTCAAAGTGGACCAGAAACAACCATTCATGAAGCAAAATGTTAGCATAGATGTTTCAGCTCAAATAGCATCTCAAACTGGGGATCTAATTAATCTCCAATTCATTCTTGAACCCAGGTTGTCTCAGTGATAATAAGCTGTTATGAGGCTAACCAAACTCTCTCAATAAAAGAGGTGGTCAGATTTCAAGATGATGATGATTTGACAATGTTGGCAGTATCTGGGCAAAATAATGCCAAAGTGGCATCTGATACAATGTGAGATCTTCTGCTCATTACCATTTTTAGACAGTAATGCACCTTTTTATCTCTTTAATACTAATTTAATGTGTTAGCAGGGCTGCATCTGAGAATCCAGCACACTGGGCAAGGGTTTGCTTGCGTAACATGGCCAATATTGCAAAGGAGGCAACAACAGTGCGGCGTATTCTTGATCCCCTATTTCGCCTTTTCGATAGCCACAATTATTGGTCTCCTGAAAACGGGGTTGCCCTTTCTGTTCTACAAGAAATGCAAACACTGATGGACAAATCAGGTGCAGCAATTTTCTCCCATGTAATTTCTTTGCTTGTTTTTCCCGTTCAGTGCTACACTGTTGCTTTTCAGTTCGAAGCATTGAGAGAGATTCAAATACTCTGTTAAATCTTGTTTTATACTTGCAGGGCAAAATGGCCATTTGCTGCTATCTTTTACTATAAAGCACATTGATCATAAAAGTGTTGCCAAGATGCCCACCAAGCAAATCAGCATCGTAAAAGTTGCTTCTCATCTTGCAAAGCAGGCAAAGTCGCATGCATCAGTAACAATAGCGAGTGCAATCAGCGATTTAATAAAACACTTGCGAAAATGTATGTACCGTGCTGTTGAAGCATCAAATGCACAAGCTGATATTGACAAGTGGAACAGTGAACTTTATGTGGCCTTGGAGGAGTGTCTGGTGCAATTGACAGAGAAGGTTGTTGTAATCTTTCAGCACTTCATTACATAACTATTTTCCCACTTTAGTGTATAAATCTGTAAGAAAAGTTTTTCCTTGTGCTGATTAGGTTGGGGATGTTGGTCCTATTCTTGACATGGTCAGTGTAATGCTCGAGAATCTCTCGTACACTGCCAACATCGCCAGGACAACGGTGTCATCTGTTTACCGCACATCACAAATAGCAGCTTATGTGTACAAGTCATCATACAACCAGAAAGTAAGTTTTTGATATTCCCACTACTGTAGAGAAATGATTTTAGAAGTAGGACATCAATACTAATTGGCATTTCCTTGTACATGTCTCAGGCATTTCCAGAAGCTTTGTATCACCAGCTTCTCTTAGCAATGATGCACCCAGACAATAAGACAAGGATTGGTTCACACCGTGTTTTATCCACCATTGTTGCGCCTTCACTGTTATGCCCATGGTCAGCCATAGATTTTCCTGTCCCAATGAAGGCCAATGGGTCGCGGAGTGTGCTTTTGTTGGCACTGTCAGCTTTCTCTTCTGAGACCATAATGGATGAACTGCAGTATAAAAGCAGTACCAAGGAATCTTTGCAGGAAAACGAGAAACCAGAAGCTGTGGTAAGTGCTCAAAATGGATGTGCACATGCAGAACCAAATACAAGGCAGTCTTCAGGGAGCCCATATTTCAACGATCGTCTTTCCACATTTAAAGATGAAGTATGAAGTTCAGCTAGCTTAGTACTTAACTTTTTACCTTAGTTTTTGACCATCCAACTGATATAACATCTTATTTTCCTTACATCTGAGCAGAACTTAAAGTTAATGAAGTTGAACAATGGCCAACTTGTTCTTCTTCTTTCATCTATTTGGAGTCAAGCATCCCTGGAAGATAACTTACCTTCAAATTTTGAGACAATGGGCCATACTTTTAATGTTGCTTTGTTGTGTTCGAAAGCAAAAGTAAGTTGAGATTTGTACATTATATTCTTGCTACCCACTATTGAAAAGATCATATCTCAGATAAAGGAATTTGTTCCTACCCCCTGTGGACTATTACCACATTCTAGATCCGTTGCCAGTTAGCGCTTTGTGATCCTCATTTCAAACCTTGAGAATATCAATTGTACAGTGAAACCATGTCTAAAAACAGGGTCAATGTAGTCTATATTAGTTCATTTCTAATGCATAACAACTAATATACATTCCATTGGATTAGTAGGTAAATATGGATTGGTCCATCACAGAGAGCACAATGCTGCATAGTGTAGAGACAGAAAATATGTGGATCTCAAACCAATAACTCAAGATAGATAGTAGGGTTACAGCCCGTCCGAGGCTACTTATGATGAGCTTGAAATGATATCAGATTTATAAGGCTTGCTTTGTTCTGAATCCGCTGGAATGATCACATTACACAGTTGGAATCCATTGAGTCAGTTTAACCAGTATTTTGCACACCATTTTGAATTTGTTCTGAAGGCACTGGAATGATCACGACACAAAGTTAGAATCCATCGAGTCATTTTAACCAGTATTTTGCACACCACTTGAATTTATCTACAAGATATAACTTTTTGTATATTTTATCGATATTGGAAGCATGAAACTTATTTTACATTCTCAGAATATTGAATCAGAGATGCTGCCATGTTATGTACTGTTTAAGTGACCAGTTAAGTTTTATGACAGACCTCCAGTCATGTGGCACTAGTTCGATGTTTCCAGTTGGCTTTCTCTCTCAGGAGGTTGTCTCTGAACCAAGATAGTAAGTTGCTGCAACATTGCCTCTCAAACCAAAGAGTTGTTCCTTTTTTATTATCTATTAAAAAAACAAAAGATAATGTCCTCCATATTCGTATGCAACATAGTTACAACAGTATAGCAGTTGAATTCATGGCCTGGTCTCATATTTTTCTTTTTCCTCTGTAAATGAAGATGTTGCGCAGCCATCTCAGAGAAGGTGTTTGTATACAATGGCATCAGCAATGCTTATCTTTTCAGCAAAAGTTGCTGATATTCCTCAGATAACCCATCTCATCAAAGCTGCAGTGCCAGAGAAAATGGTTCGTTGATATCCACCATGTGAACATTTCATTTGGATGGTCTAGCCCGCAATCTCGCATAGGCTCTATGTAATTAGTATGAGCTATAATGTGCTTTGTTAATTTTGCAGGTTGACCCTCATCTTTGCCTGATTGATGACTGCAGGCTCACTGTTACTTCTGCACAATCTTCTAACGGTGAAATGCTTTACGGTTCTGAGGAAGATGAAAGTGATGCACACGTTTTTCTTTCAGCTGTAAATAAGGATGATACACAGTTAAAAGACATTGTGATATCCCACTTCAAGAGAAAATTTGAAAATTTACCAGAGGTGTGTAGATTTAGATGTACTTGACCACTCTATTTCTGTAATTTAGCTAGCTGTACAGAATCAAGAACATAACTGATAATCTTACGGATTGCAGAAGTTTGACGGGATAGAAGAACAGCTTCTTCAAGAGTTCTCCCTGGATGATTCATTTCCTCTTGGGGCTCCACTATTCATGGAGACACCACACTCTTGTTCTATGTATGCTGAAAAGGATGATCACTGTTTTGATGAGGTCCGTACTGATCGTTTACAAGTACTTGATCCTGAGTTATTATGATTAGGTAGTGCTGTTATTTCCTAACTTTTTGGCTACATGTCTTATGCCTTCAGGATGTTATTCCTTGTGAGATGGATGATGACGATGACATCGTCTTTGAACATAGCGGATCGCAGTCGGACAGGAAAACATCAGGATCTATGGCTTCATCCGATGTTCTAAACGTGAATCAACTGATGGAATCTGTACGTATCAATCTCTAAAACAATAGCACCTGAAAACCCCTCCGGCCTCTTATAAAATGGGCAGTCTACTCATGTGTTTGTACTTGAACTACTTGCTCTCAGGTTCACGAGACAGCAAGGCAAGTTGCTAACATTCCGGTCTCCACCAATCCTGTGTCATATGACCAAATGAAGAGCCAATGTGAATCCCTAGTAATGGAAAAGCAGCAGAAGATGTCTGTTCTCATGAGCTTCAAGCACTCGAGGACCGATTCGCGTAGCTCAATCGGGGAAAATGGACCAGAAACAAATGAGGCATGTGTCCTCCTATCAGACGTTCTTAACCTTAAGCTCTCCTAAGTCCAGGCATCTTGTCAGTTTCTTATGATGTTGAAATTTCCGAAATCCTGACTGACATCTCGTTGCATTTTGCAGTCATCTGCTCAATCTGAACCTGAGTCACATTTGACAAGAAAGGACTATATGCGGCGCAACGATTCGACATCCAGCGACGACCGCTCCTTCAGGTTGCCGCCTGCAAGCCCATACGACAAGTTCTTGAAGGCAGCTGGACGGTAGATCGGCGCAATGGCGTGGAACCTGACAAACTGGTTTTCAAATCTATATACAGAACTGTTTGCAAATTACATGTCTCCGAAGTCGATTCTTTCTGCTGTTTTTTTGTTCTCTTTTTTCGGTTTTCTATTCTTTGAGTGTACAAATTTTCAACAAAGTGTACAAATTTCAGTTACCGTTGTAGAGTCCTGGAATAAATGGGAAGTGTACTGTCTGAGTGTATGTATGTTTTGTGGGCCAGAAGAGAAAATTACCACATTGTTGCCATATATTTCTTGAAATTTTTGAATATGTGCTTCTTCTGTGATTTTAATATTTCTCTTCGATACCTGATTAATCTGCATCACTATGCTTAGTCAACTAAATAGTCTAGTAAAAGGAGGGGTGGTGGATACTACCAAAATCAGGAGTTATTATTGAAAGTGCAATGACCTTGGTTGGGACCACTGTCGATGAAAATGTTCTCCAGATTGAGAGCGGCGTTTCGGTTCTCGGGTGCAATGCACCTGCGCTAACGAAAAAAATTCAAAATAAATGCTAAAAGAAATTAAAAAATTTCAATTTTTTTGTGTGGTAGGTAATTTGATGGTGAGGAGCGCTTCAAAATTCAACTTATTTGTAGATTTGAGCAGCAAAAAAGACAAATCCGGTTATGTAAAAAAGGTTTACTGTTCACGAACCTTTTTTGACCCGATTTGTCTTTTTGCCGAGAGCTTCTCAGATATCCAAATAACTTAAAATTTGGTAAGAACCTCACGCATCAAAATATCTACCACACAATTTTTTTTGGAATTTTTAAAAAATTTCTAGTACTTGTTTTGATTTTTTTTCGTCGACGGGAGCAACTGAGCCCGAGCTCAGAGTTGGATTTTCGCTCGAGATTATCCGAACCTGCGTCCCTAGCCTTCATATATGTACATATGAATCATTTCGGCAACTTTTGTCATCATATATATACCCTTTTCTTTTACATTTTGTACATAAACCGGAAAAATGGGGCGGTGAGGCGAGTGCAACCATTTGGTGCCCAGGTGCATCATGCAGATGTACATGAGCTTGAGCAATAAATTCATTTAAAATAGTAAAAAAATTTGGCAAGGTTATTTGCACGCCAAAAATGGTGGTGTTTGGACATTCAAGGAGGTCATGGATAAAAAGGACAAAACTTGGATGTGAAAGAAACTGAAAAAAGTACAATATTTAGGTCAGATTTTGCCTTTGCTGCCTAAAGCTCCTCAAATGTCCAAACACTATAAAA
The DNA here is from genome assembly GCA_022496015.1 of Hordeum marinum. Classification (NCBI taxonomy): domain Eukaryota; kingdom Viridiplantae; phylum Streptophyta; class Magnoliopsida; order Poales; family Poaceae; genus Hordeum; species Hordeum marinum. The sequence goes on along the minus strand of CM039674.1, from coordinate 456,854,131 downwards.
ATTTGCACGCTCCTTCAGCACACAAGCATCAACGCAATTTTTTTACTGTTTATCGCGTGTAGATGGGCCTGGGCTTAGATGCGAATTACTGGTGGTGAGGCAAACCATTCCAATAAGCTACAACTTCTGTACGAATTGTAGAAATACTGACAATTGTAAATATTGTAAAATACAAAGGAAAATTCACAAAGGTAAGCTGCAACCTATCATACACATGGATGTCATGGTGTGCTCACCGATGCTTGATGCACTACTATGAAACCTCTCTCAGCAGTACAAAAGCACAAAAGTTATTGACTCAACTTTATGGCTTAAAAGCAATTGTCACTATAGGAAAAACAATTTAAGCCGTGTATATTTCATACATGGCAAATGATATTTTAAGCACGACAAACAATAAGCCGAGTATTGCACTCGTCGTAGTGCACACATCTTAAAATGTTTGGTTTAAGGACTATAAATAAAGTGTCGGTTATCGGGCATACGGCTTATAGGTAAGCCGGTAAGCCGGGTATAAAGTAGGGGCACACGGCAAATAAAATGGAACCATAGCCGGCAGCACCTAACGGACGTGTCATGTGGTCCGTCTGTAAGCTAAGTGTTTGTTACAAGCCAAGAGTCGTTTAGGACTCATGGCTTACACATAAGCCGTGTGCTAACACCAGGCATTCTAACAACGTCGAGGGGCTCTAGCATCTGCCACTTGTCACACGTAAACCCTGTACTCGGCTGGCTGATACTCGGCTTCTAATTAAACCGGCAGATGCACGCCGGTTATTGTTGTTTTTGTAAGGGCCAGTTCTTTTGGCGGCTTTAAAAGTAAAACGTCTCTTTCCTCATTCGTTGGGGCTTCTGAACTAGTTATGATAACTAATTTAGAAGCCTCAAAATTTTTAGAGAGCAACTTTTTTTAAGCTGGAAAGAGATAGTTTATTTTTTAAGCCGATTGCGTTTTTACTACATGATACAAGGCAACGTGTGTTTTTCCTGTAGTGTGACTTTTATCACGAACCTGTCATATCCGATCTTGGATAGCTCTCAGATTTGAGTACAAGGAGTTACACACGAGGAGGAATGCTTGGAGAAGAAGAAGATACAGAGAGGAAGGAAACGTGAGCTAGTTCAACAACTCGCTAACTTTCTCTCACACCAGGCCGAGTTTATATAATCACTCGTACAATGCTCAACCCTTTTACAGCTACCTGGCCCAAGGCCCACTAGACTCAGCCAGCCCACTCGACCCAACATCAGTTAGAATCCTCCTTTTCTCTGTCGCGTGTATCGATCATCTTCAGAGCATCAGCTTCAGGTTCAGTAGGCGATGATACGTCCATTTTGCATTATACTTTTATATTGATATTTATTGCATTATGGGCTGTTACTACACATTTTGGTACAATAGTTATGTCTTTTCTCTCTTATTTTACAAGGTTTACATGAAGAGGTAGAATGCGGGCAGATGAAATTCTGGACTGGAAACAGAGCAAATCTAAGATACCTATTCTGCACAACTCCAAAAGTCTTGAAAATTTACGAAGAATATTTTTGGATTTAATAAAAAATACGGGCGCAAGAATCAACCAGAGAGGGGCCACCTGCAGGCCACAAGCCAGGGGGCGCGCCCTACCCCCCATGGCGCGCCCCTGTGGCTTGTGGCCCACCTGACAACCCTCCGATGCTCATCTTCTCCTATATGAAGCGTTTTGACGTGGAAAAAAAAAATCAAAAGACACCTTTCGGGACGAAACGCTGCCGTCTCAAGGCGGAACTTGGGCAGAACCAATCTAGAGCTCCGGTACGGCTGTTCTGCCGGAAAACTTCCCTTCCGAAGGGGGAAATCGAAGCCATCGTCATCACCAACGATCCTCTCATCGAGTAGGGGTCAATATCCATCAACATCTTCACCAGCACCATCTCCTCTCCAAACCCTAGTTCATCTCTTGTATCCGGTCTTTGTCTCAACACCTTAGATTGGTACGTGTGGGTTGCTAGTAGTGTTGATTACTCTTTGTAGTTGATGCTAGTTGGTTTACTTGGTGGAAGATCATATGTTCAGATCCTTTATGATAATTAATACTCCTCTGATCTTGAACATGGACATGTTTTGTGAGTAGTTACGTTTGTTCCCGAGGACATGGGATAAGTCTTGTTATAAGTAATCATGTGAGTTTGGTATCCGTTCGATATTTTAATGAGATGTGTGTTGTCTCTCCTCTAGTGGTGTTATGTGAACGTCAACTAGATAACACTTCACCATTATTTGGGCCTAGGGGCAGGAATTGGGAAGTAATAAGTAGATGATGGGTTGCTAGAGTGACAGAAGCTTAAACCCTAGTTTATGCGTTGCTTCGTAAGGGGCTGATTTGGATCCATATGTTTCGTGCTATGGTTAGGTTTACCTTAATTCTTATTTTGTAGTTGCGGATGCTTGCGAGGGGGGTTAATCATAAATGGGAGGTTTGTCCAAATAAGGGCAGCACCCAAGCACCGGTCCACCCACATATCAAATTAACAAGTAACGAACGCGAATCAAATGAGCATGATGAAAACTAGCTTGACAGAAATTCCCATGTGTCCTTGAGAGCGCTTTGCTTTATATAAGAGTTTGTCCAGGTCTGTCCTTTGCTACTAAAAGGATTGGGCTAACTTCCTGCACCTTTGCTACACTTGCTACTTGTTACTCGTTATGAATTATCTTATCACAAAACTATTTGTTACCGATAATTTCAGTGCTTGCAGAGAATACCTTACTGGAAACTGCTTGTTAGTTCCTTCTTCTCCTCGTTGGGTTCGACACTCTTACTTATCGAAAGGACTACGATAGATCCCCTATACTTGTGGGTCATCAAGACTCTTTTCTGGCGCCGTTGCCGGGGAGTGAAGCGCCTTTGGTAAGTGGAATCTGGTAAGGAAAAAAAATATAGTGTGCTGAAATTTACTATTACTTGTCACTATGGAAAGTAGTCCTTTGAGGGGCTTGTTTGGGGTATCTTCACCTCGACCGAAAACACAAAGAGTTGTCCCTTAACCTACTGAACCCACTAAAAATATTTATTATGAAATTTCTTCGGGTATGATAGAGAAACTGCTGGCTAATCCTTATGTAGGAGATGGAACACTACATTCTGATTTACATCACATCTATATGGATGAAGTTTGTGGATTATTTAAGCTTGTAGGTCTGCCCGAGGATCACGTTAAGAAGAAGGTCTTTCCTTTATCTTTGAAGGAGAAGACATTGACATGGTATAGGCTATGTGATGATATTGGATCATGGATCTACAACCGATTGAAAATGGAATTTCATCAAAAGTTCTACCCAATGCATCTAGTTCATCGTGATCGGAATTATATTTATAACTTTTGGCCTCGTGAAGGAGAAAGAATCGCTTAAGTTTGGGGGAGGCTTAAGTAAATGTTACCTTCATGCCCCGTGCCTCCTACTGATCCTTTAGAGCAATATTTGCTAGACAATGAAAATGATATGCCTATGAATGAAAGAAATGAAATACACATGATTTTCTTTTATCAACATCCTATTCTAAAACACAACTTGCCTGTTAAATTACTTGGGGATCCTCCTCCACCCAAGGGTGATCCCGTGTTTGAGCTTAAACAATTACCGGATACCTTGAAATATGCTTATCTTGATGAAAAGAAGATATATTTGTTATTATTAGTGCTAACCTTTCAGAGCATGAAGAACAAAGATTATTGAAAACTCCGAGGAAGCACCGTGCCGCTATTGGATATACTCTTGGTGATCTTATGGGCATCAGTCCCACTCTATGTTAGCACAAAATTAAAATGGAGCCCGATGCTAAACCAGTTGTTGATCACCAACGATGGTTAAATCCTAAAATGAAGTGATAAGAAATGAAATATTAAAGCTCCTGGAGGCAGGTATCATTTACCCTATTGCTGATAGTAGATGGGTTAGTCCCGTTGATTGTGTCCCTAAGAAAGGAGGTATTACCGTGGTTCCTAATGACAAAAATGAATTCATCCCGTAGAGAATTGTTACAGGTTATAGAATGGTAATTGATTTTAGGAAATTAAATAAATCTACTAGGAGAGATCATTACCCTCTACCTTTCATTGATCAAATGCTAGAAATATTGTCCAAACATACACATTTTTGCTTTCTAGAGGCTTATTCTGGTTTCTCCCAAATACCTGTGTCAAAAGAGGACCAAGAGAAGACCACCTTTACCTGCCCTTTCGGTACCTTTTCTTATAGAAGTATGCCTTTTGGTTTATGCAATGCACCTGCTACCTTTCAAAGATGTATGATTGCTATATTCTTTGTTTTTTGTGAAAGTATTGTTGAGGTTTTCATGGATGATTTTTACATTTACGGAACTTATTTTGATGATTGTTTGAGCAATCTTGATCGAGTTTTGCAGAGATGTGAAGAAACTAATCTTGTCTTGAATTGGGAGAAGTGCCACTTTATGGTGAATGAAGGCATTGTCCCGGGACATAAATTTCCGAAAGAGTTATTGAAGTTGACAAGGCTAAAGTTGATGCTATTGAAAAAATGCTGTGTCCTACGGATATCAGAGGTATAAGAAGTTTCCTTGGTCATGTTGGTTTCTATAGAAGATTTATTAAAGAGTTCTCTAAGATTTCGAGGCCGCTCACTAACCTCTTGCAAAAAGATGTTCCATTCGTTTTTGATGATGATTGTGTAGAAGCTTTTGAAATTCTTAAGAATGCATTGATATCTGCACCTGTTGTTCAACCACCCGATTGGAACCTACCCTTTGAAATTATGTGTGATGCTAGCAATTATGCCGTAGGTGCCGTTCTAGGAAAAAGAGTTGATAAGAAATTAAATGTTATTCATTATGCTAGCAAAACTCTAGACAATGCTCAAAGAAACTATGCTACCACTGAAAAAGAATTTTTAGCAGTTGTGTTCGCTTGTGATAAGTTTAGACCCTATATTGTTGATTCTAAAGTAACTGTTCACATTGATCATGCTGCTATTAAATATCTCATTGAAAATAAAGATGCTAAACCTAGACTTATTAGGTGGGGTCTTATGCTACAAGAATTTGATTTGCATATTGTTGATAGAAAGGGTGCTGATAACCCCGTAGCAGATAACTTATCTAGGTTAGATAATGTCCTTGATGACCCACTACCTTTTGATGATAGCTTTCCTGATGAACAATTAGCGGTCATAAATGCTTCTCGTAATTCTCCTTGGTATGCTGATTATGCTAACTATATTGTCGCTAAGTTTATACCGCCTAGTTTCACATACCAACAAAACAAAAAGTTCTTGTATGATTTAAGACATTACTTTTGGGATGAACCACACTTTTATAAAGGAGTAGATGGTGTTATTAGACGTTGTGTACCTGAGCACGAACAAGAATAGATCCTGCAGAAATGTCATTCTGAGGCCTACGGAGGACACCACGCTGGAGATAGAACTGCACATAGGGTATTACAATCTGGTTTTTATTGGCCTACTCTCTTCAAGGACGCTCGTAAGTTTGTCTTTTCATGTGATGAATGTTAGAGAATTGGTAATATTAGTAGATGTCAGGAAATGCCTATGAATTACTCTCTGGTTATTGAACCATTTGATGTTTGGGATTTTGATTATATGGGACCTTTTCCAACGTCCAACGGGTATACTCATATTTTAGTTGTTGTTGATTATGTTACTAAGTGGGTAGAGGCTATTCCAACTAGTAGTGCTGATCATAACACCTCTTTAACCGTCAACAGAAAATTGCACAAGGAAGTAATGGATCTCCGGCATCAAATAACAATCTTGAAGAGGAGAATCGCATTCTAAAGGGTATCATCGCCAAGAATATCACACCATCAGCCCCGAAGAAGGACATCTGAGCACATGGGTATGGGTGAAAACACAACATGCTCCCTTGGTGGTTTTGATAATTCATGACAACATACATTGTCTCGCGGACTAATACTTTTATCTAGTGTATTTCAGATAATAGTCCATGGAGAGTTGGGTTGGCAAAAGGATTGTAGAGATTGTGGAATACCCAAGATGCATGGAAATAGGTTGGCCAAGCTTCAAGCAAGAGGACTCTACATTTTATATTTGTGAGAAATCACTTTGAGTCCATAGGAAAGGCAATACTATTAAAAGGGGGTAAGGTTTTGTTGGTGAACAAAATGCCCATACATGCACAAGTGATAGTCACCAAACCCTAGATAGACTCAGTCAAACCCTAGCTTTTTGGTGCAACCGATACTGCATTCGGTGCCATCGAGTCAGGCTCCCAACTTTCTGTTACGCAAGTTCACAGATTTGGTCCCTCCGAGATTGTTGGATCGGCGTCACCGAGATTGGACATTCTGACCATTGGTCACCTTATCGGTGCAACCGAGATTCCTATATCGGTCTCACCGAGATTCAAAAGTTGCTAACTTTAAGTCACTTCGGTATAGCCGAGATTCACCCATCGGTTCCATCGATTCTGACTTATTGTGTATAACGGTTGGATTTTTGGAGATGCCTATATATACCCCTTTACCACCACCTACTCGAGAGAGAAGCACTCAGGACTATTCCATACCTATCCTATCAGTTTCCTGAGAGAGAATCACCTACCCTTGTGTTGAGGTCAAGATCTTCCACTCCAATCATATGGACCTTGATTTCTAGCCTCCCCAAGTTGATTTCCACCAATCCCATCTTTTCTACCAAGCCAAATCTATGAGAGAGTGATTGTGTGTTGAGGAGTCTAACATCTTGAAGCACAAGAGCAAAGAGTTCATCGTCATTACCGAGCCTCTTACCTTTTGGAGGGTGGTGCCTCCTAGATTGGTTAGGTGTTGCTTGGGAGCCTCCTACTTCGTGTTGTGGAGAGAACCAAGAAGTTTGTACAGGCAAGGAGATTGCCTACTTCGTGAAGATCTACCCACAGTGAGGCTAGTCCTTCGTGGACGGAAGCCGTTATGGAATAGTCAAGGTTGCTACTTAGTGGACCCTTATGGGTGGAGCCCTAAGTGGACTCTCGCGACTGTTACCCTCTGTGGGTTGAAGATTCCATAAACGTGGACGTGCGATAGCACCACCTATCGGAACCACGAGAAAAATCCTTGCGTCTCCAATTGTGTTTGATCTCCATATCTCAACTCTTTACTTCTTGTGCAATGTCTTTACTTTTTTCTGCCACATTTGTTGACATGCATGTGTAGGGTATGTAGACTTGCTAGTCTTGCTAAAACTGTTAAAATCTGCCAACAAATTAACTTGGGAAAAGGCTAGGTTTTAATTTTCTGCTAGTAGTCTATTCACCCCCCTCTAGTCACTCTTCTAGTGATCCCTCAATTGGTATCAGAGCTTTGGTCTCCATTGCTTCAGTTTAATCACCGAGGAGGAAGATGGATGTGTCTAGTATAGGGAGTTTGAGTTGTAGAGTGCCTATTCTTGATGGAGAGTACTATAGTCAATGGAAAACTTTGATGCTTGAGCTGTTTAATGAATTTCAATTGATAAAATCTGTTATGCGCCCCTACGAGCCTCCCATTGATCCCTTGCATCCCACACACGAAGAGGAAATTGATATGCTATGCAATCTCAGAACTGTTAATCTTATTGTTAGAGCTTTGCCTAGAAATGTGCTCAACCAAATGAAGAATTTTGCATGTGCTTATAATTTGTGGAATGATTTGGACAAACGATATCCAAATTATTCATTGAATAATCTTGATGATATTCTTCATAAAACTATTGCCTTCCACAAAATGACGCCTAGTGATCCTAAGTTTGATGATTGTCTATTTGAGCTTAGAGACCTCATGCGTTCTAAAGGAGATGTCACAACTATAAACAATATCATTATAGAGGCCCTTCGCATTCATAAACTTGAACATTGTCATGATCACCATTCTAACGAATCTCTTGTTCTTTATGACGAGGATTTCCCACTTGATGATGACAATGTGGAACATGTCTACTCTGAGGAAGATGAGCTGTTTGACATCGAGTATGAGAAGATCATGAAGAATCTAAGTCTCATGGCAAACTTCAAGGATTACATGTCTGGAGGAAAAGAGTGGATTCTCGATAGCGGATGTACTGATCATATGACCGGAGATAGAGAAATGTTTGAATAGATCACACCAATCCATGGAACGCAAAGGTACGTAACGTTTGGAGACAAGTCCAAGCGTAAGGTACTTGGTCTTGGTAAGGTGGCCATATCCCATGATAGCTCTATTCAAAATGTTATGCTCGTTGAATCTCTTGGTTACAATCTTCTTTCCGTATCTAGACTTGCCGACTTCGGTTTCAATGTGTATTCACGAAAGTTGATTGCCAAGTGTTTCGTTAAGATAATCATAAAATGGTCTTTACTGGTATCCGTAGAGGTGATCTATACATTGTTGATTTCACTAAGAGATCCAAGCCTCGCACCTATTTAATTGCTAAATCTTCTAAAGGTTGGCTTTGGCATAGAAGATTAGGACATGTTGGCATGCGTAATTTAGACAAGCTTATTAAAGGTGATCATATACTCGGTGTTAAATATGATATCTTTGACAAAGATAGACTTTTTAGTGCTTGTCAAGATGGAAAGCAAGTAGGTGGAAGTCATCCTGTTAAGAATATGATGACTACTAGGAGACCATTCGAGTTACTTCACATGGATCTTTTCGGTCCCAATGCTTACAAGAGTCTCGGTGGAAATTCCTATGGTCTAGTTATAGTTGATGATTTTTCCAGATTTATGTGGGTATTCTTCCTTGATGATAAGTCGCAGGTTCAAAAGATCTTCAAGAACTTCGTTTGCAAAGTGCAAAATCAGTTTGAAGTGAAGATCAAGAAAGTTCAGAGCAATAACAGATCAGAGTTCAAGAACACCCATGTGGATACCTTTCTTGATGAAGAAGGTGTCTCACATGAGTTCTCGTCTACGTACACGCCTCAATAAAATGGAGTTGTTGAGCGGAAGAACCGGAAGCTTATTGAGATGGCTAGAACGATGCTTGATGAATACAAGACGCCAAGACACTTTTGGGCAGAAGCCGTGGAAACAACATGTCATGCCACAAATCGACTTTACTTGCACAAGCTTATCGGTAAAACGACATACGAGCTACTCACCGGTAAAAACCCCAAGTTGGATACTTTCGGGTATTCGGCTCCAAGTGCTACATTCTTGACAAGCATCGTCGTACTAAATATGCTCCTAAATCTCATGAAGGATTCCTACTTGGTTACGGATCGAATTCTCACACTTACCGTGTCTACAACAACTTCACTCGAAAAGTTGAAGAGACGGTCGATGTGAAGTTTTATGAATCTAATGGTTCGCAAGTCGAACAATTGCCAAATGATGTAGGTGATAAGGACCCTTCGGAAGCTATCCTGGATTTACCCATTAGAAAGATTCGTCCCATGGAGGTGAAGGAAAGTACTTCATCAACTCAAGTGGAAGCCCCTACTTCACGACAAGGTGAACCACAACATGACATGGAGGCAGCCACAAGCGGTACACGGCAAGATGATGAAGAGGAGGAAGTACATCATGAAGATCCACCACAACCTTCTTCACCACCACCTCAAGGGAACGACACCGTCAACAACAACGAAGATGAAGGAGATGATGATGAATTAGAAGAAGCTCCACCATCTAATAAGCCCAAGCTACCCCGAGTTCGAGCACAAGTTACCAAGGACCATCCCCTAAACCAAATCTTTGGTGACAACCAAACCGGGAGAATCACTCGCTCTAGAACTCATCTAGCTAACTTTTGTGAGCATTATTCTTTCATCTCTAGCATTGAACCCTTGAAGGTAGATCAAGCTCTTGAAGTCACGGATTGGGTGAATGCCATGCATGAAGAGCTTCACAACTTCGAAAGGAACAAAGTGTGGACACTCGTGGAGAAGCCCGAGGATGAGCACAACATCATCGAAACCAAATGGGTGTTTCAGAACAAGCAAGATGAAGACGGTCAAGTCGTACGCAACAAGGCACGTCTCGTGGCCCAAGGGTATACTGAAGTTGAAGGTATGGACTACGGTGAGACTTATGCCCCCGTTGCTAGACTTGAAGCTATTCACATTAATCACCATGATATCATGCTTTATCAAATGGACATTAAAAGTGCCTTTTTAAATGGTGAAATTGAAGAAGAGGTTTATGTTAAGCAACCAACTGGTTTTGTGAATCCTAAGAAACCTAATCATGTTTACAAGCTTCGTAAAGCCCTTTATGGTCTTAAGCAAGCCCCTCGTGCTTGGTACAAATGCTTAATGAAGTTTCTCATTGAAAAAGGTTTTGAAATTGGTAAAATTGATGCAACCTTGTTCACTAAGAGAGTTAATGGTGAATTATTTGTGTGCCAAATCTATGTGGATGATATTATCTTTGGTTCCACTAACCCTCAATTTAGTGAAAGATTTGGAAGGTTGATGTCCGAGAAGTATGAGATGTCCATGATGTGTGAGCTGAAATTCTTTCTTGGATTGCAAATCAAGCAATCAAAAGAAGGAACTCTCATCTCTCAAAATAAGTATACCAAGGACTTTATCAAGAAGTTCAACATGCAGGAGTGCAAAGGTATGAAAACTCCCATGCCAACTAGTGGACATGTTGATCTTACCATGGAGGATGAACCGGTTGATCAAAAGGTTTATCGATCTATGATTGGTTCATTGATATATCTATGTGCATCTCATCCCGATATTATGCTTAGTGTTTGCATGTGTCCTAGATATCAAGCTGCACCTAAGGAGTGTCATCTTTTGGCCGTGAAACGTATTGTGAGATACTTGATACAAACACCAAACTTTGGCATTTGGTATCCCAAGGGATCTTCTTTTAACCTTGTTTGCTATTCCGATTCGTACTATGGCAGTGACAAGATTGATAGAAAATCCACCTTGGGTACTTGTCAATTTTTGGGTAGATCTCTTGTGTCTTGGTCCTCCAAGAAACAAAAGTCCGTATCTCTATCTACTGCCGAAGCTGAGTACATTACTGTTGGATCTTGTTGTGCGCAATTACTATGGATGACACAAACGCTTAATGATTATGGAATCCATGTTAAAAATGTTCCATTACTTTATGACAATGAAAGTTCTATTAAGATTGGTCATAATCCTGTGCAACATTCTCGAACTAAGCATATTTAAGTTCGACATCTTTTCATTCGTGATCATGTTGCCAAAGGAGATATTAATCTTAAGCATGTTCGCACTAACAAGCAATTGGCCGATATCTTTACTAAGCCACTTGATGAGAAAACTTTTTGTCACTTGAGGAGTGAGTTGAACATCATTGATGCTTCAAACTTGATCTAGACTCACTCGGATGCTTGCAAGGGAATGAGCCTTCTTGATACTTCCATGATGTTCCTAACATGTTATCTTATGCCATGGAATTCTATGCTCCCTTGTATTGCATCTAACCGTTTGTAGGTACTTGGAAGAAATTCATTCCACGAGGTTACAACCAATTCCAATCATAAGCAATCTTGTCTTGACCAAGTATCCACAACCCCTCTTGATGATGGAAGGAAAAAGACAACAAAAACATATCCTTGATATATACTTGATCATTATTGCAAAATATCAATTGGTATCATGTCAAATGGATATACCTATTGTTCTTCCTTGCATGACTAACCTTTGTAGGTAACAAGTGTACTAAAACGAGAAGGATTGCTCCCAAATCAAGATGTTCTTCATCAACCTCGAGCATCCTCAACAAGTTCACCTACTAGAAACATCATCAACATCACTCAAAGGTATGCACTCATATCCTTGAAAAGGATTTACTCCAAGTCATGAGCTAAAGCAACTCAAGTGATATGAAGACATTAAAATGCTTAGTCGAAAAATGGTAACCCCATTTTGAGCTTAACATAGAGTATGACCTATGATCAAGTATTATTGCTTGGCTACTAAGTGAATATACTCTAATATAGGTGACCTAGTCACCGCCCATCATCTAGTTAAGAATCTTGTGTGGTTTGTTCTCTATTTGCATGATCTCTCGTAACCACTCAAATCTTCTCTAGATGATGTCCTTCACTTTCCCTCTGAAAATATTTTATTTTGATTCCTTGAACATAGAAATTTTGTCACCTATTACTTTCTTTCCATTTTATCCTTGGAGCCGCCGACTCATACATCTCGGTTCTACCGAACTTGTAGATAAGCTGCACCACAAAATCTCGGTACCACCGATCTATGTGTCTCGGAGTCACCGATTTGTTTTTCTCTTATCTGTTCTTATTCTTTTACTTTGATGATCCCTTCCTTTAAAAAAGGGGAGAATAATAATCAAAACTTAGGGGGACAAAATTCTTTATTCAAGGATCCCTATCTCAAAGCTGGATTTGCCACAGGGAGAGAAGTTACCTTCAATGATTCCCTCAGTTCTTTTCTACGAACCCTACTTTCAATGATCCTTGTTCTCGAGGATCCCTTTCTTGTCAATGATCCATGTACCTACTCCTAAATTTTACCTTTTTGGAAATTAATGCCAAAGGGGGAGAATAACAAAGCTTCATGCTAAAGGGAGAGTTACATGCTTATGCAAAGGGGGAGATATGATTAAGGGGTAGAGCAGCTATTAAGCTTTTACTTATATAAACAAGGTGAGAGTACCAAAGCGGGGGAGAAAAAAATGTTCGGAGAGTATTATTGAGCTTATTTTATTTGACTGTTCACTTTAGAACTTTTGCTCACCCTATCCAATCCCAATATCTACATGTTGAGATTCAGGGGGAGAGGATGAACTACTACTTTCATATCTAAGGGGAGAAAGTTCTAAATGATCTTGGAGACATATTAATCTTAAGGATTATCATATTTTATATGTTCTCCATATCTTGGCACTTTTGAGTTCTATTGTCTTTATATTAGTAGAATACTCTTGTGTTTCTTAACATTGTTTTCTCGAGTGTGTTTCTACTACTAGAATGATCAATAACTCAAGGTAAGTATTTGCATCATACTCTTGGCCAAGATGATCTCTTGCTTCTTGCACATATTTTTTGCAAGAGTGAAGTCTTGAACAAGGACACATCTCACTCATATATATTTTGATGCATATAGCCAAGATACACATGACTCCTTATATCCCTTCATCCATATGTGTGTCCATGCATTCCAAAGCAACTATCCTTTAAAGGATTGCACACATTTAGGGGGAGAAAATCTAAGTCATGTGTCTCTCAAAGTCTTCATTATATCCACGCATATCTTTATTTGAAGCTTTGGTTGTATGTTTTCATCAATTACCAAAAAGGGGGAGTTTGAAAGCACAACATACTCCCTTGGTGGTTTTGATAATTCATGACAACATACATTGTCTCATGGACTAATACTTTTATCTAGTGTATTTTAGATAATAGTCCATGGAGAGTTGGGTTGGAAAAAGGATTGTGGAGATTGTGGAATACCCAAGATGCATGGAAATAGGTTAGCCAAGATTCAAGAAAGAGGACTCTACATTTTATATTTGTGAGAAATCACTTTGAGTCCATAAGAAAGGCAATACTATTAAAAGGGGGTAAGGTTTTGTTGGTGAACAAAATGCCCATACGTGAACAAGTGATAGTCACCAAAAACACCCACAAACTCTCCCATCAAAGTCTGTCCAAATCCAAATACTTAAAATCGGTGCGACCATCATTCTACACTCGGTGCCACCGATTCCAAACCCTAGATAGACTCAGCCAAACCCTAGCTTTTCGGTGCAACCGATACTGCATTCGGTGCCACCGAGTCAGGCTGCGAACTTTCTGTTACGCAAGTTCACAGTTTTGGTCCCTCCGAGATTGTTGGATCGGCATCACCGATATTGGACATTCTGACTGTTGGTCACCTTATCGGTGCAACCGAGATTCCTATATCAGTCTCACCGAGATTCAAAAGTTGCTAACTTTAAGTCACTTCGGTACAACCGAGATTCACACATCGGTTCCACCGAGTCTCACTTATTGTGTGTAATGGTTGGATTTTTGGAGATGCCTATATATACCCCTTCGCCATCACCTACTCGAGAGAGAAGCACTCAGGACATTCCATACCTATCCTATTAGTTTTATGAGAGAGAACAACCTACCCTTGTGTTGAGGTCAGGAGCTTCCAGTCCAATCATATGGATCTTGATTTCTAGCCTCCCCAAGTTGCTTTCCACCAATCCCATCTCTTCTACCAAGCCAAATCTGTGAGAGAGTGATTGTGTGTTGAGGAGTCTATTATCTTGAAGCACAAGAGCAAGGAGTTCATCATCATTACCGAGCCTATTACCTTTTGGAGGGTGGTGCCTACTAGATTGGTTAGGTGTCGCTTGGGAGCCTCCTACTTCGTGTTGTGGATTGAACCAAGAAGTTTGTACGGGAAAGTGCTACTTCTCGAGTATGCGTTGGTTTCCCATGAAGAGGAACAATTTGATGCAGCAAAGTCGATAAGTATTTCCCTTAGTTTTAGAGAACCAAGGTATCAATACAGTAGGAGATACAAGTGATCCACCAATAGATATACCTGCACAAGGAATCAAACTCTTGCACCCAACGCTATAAAGGGGTTGTCAATCCCTTCACGGTTATTTGCAAGGATGAGATCTAGTAGAGATAGATATAATAGGATGCTTGAACGGAAAGTAAAACTAAAATTAAAAACAATGCAGCAAGTATTTTTGGTGTTTTTGGTTTTGGATCTGAAAATATAATATCGAAAATAGACCCGGGGGCCATAGGTTTCACTAGATGACTTCTCTCATGATGGCAAGTATTACGGTGGGTGAACAAATTACTGTCAAGCAATTGATAGAAAAGCGAATAATTATGAAGATATCCAAAGCATTGATTATGCATATAGGCATCATGTCCGTGATAAGTAGACCGAAACGATTCTGCATCTACTACTATTACTCCACACATTGACCGACTCCTGCCTGCATCTAGAGTATTAAGTTCATGAAGAATAGAGTAACGCATTAGGTAAGATGACATGATGTAGAGGGATAAACTCAAGCAATATGATGAAAACCCCATCTTTTTACCCTTCATGGCAACAATATAATACGTGCCTCGCTACCCCTACTTTCTCACTGGGTGAGGACACTGCAAGATTGAACCCAAAACTAAGCACTTCTCCTATTGCAAGAATTACCAATCTAGTTGGCCAAACCAAACCAATAACTCAAAGAGACTTGCAAAGATATGAAATCATGCATATACGAATTCAGGAAAGACTCAAATAATATTCATGAATAATCTGAACATAAACCCACAATTCATCGGATCTCGACAAAGACATCACAAAAGAGTATTACATCGGATAGATCTCCATGAAGATCATGAAGAACATGTTATTGAGAAGCAAAGAGAGAGAAGAAGCCATCTAGCTACTTGGTATGGACCCGTAGGTCTGTGGTGAACTACTCATGCATCATCGGAGGGGCAATGGAGTTGATGTAGATGCCCTCCGTGATCGAATCCCCCTCCGATAGATTACCGGAAAAGGCTCCAAGATTGGATCTCTCGAGAACAAAGGCTTCTGGCAGCGGAAAAGTGTTTTCGTGGCTTGTTCTGATAATGATGGAATATTTGGGTATTTATAGGCCGAAGATTAGGGTTAGGGGAGGTGCCAGGGGCCCATAAGCCTGCCCGGTGCGGGTGGCCCCCCTGGCCGCGGCAAGTGGGCTTGTGGCCGCGTGGCAGCTCCTCTGCTTTGGTTCGCAAGTCTCGTGGCTTCCATATTTTCCAAAAAAAAATCATTCCGGAGGTTTTATTCCGTTTGGACTCCGTTTAATACTCCTTATTTGCGAAACTCAAAAACAAGGAAAAAAATAGAAACTGGCACTAGGCTCTAGATTAATAGGTTAGTCCCAAAAACAATATAAAATAGTATAATAATGCATATAAAACATGCAAAACAGATAGTATAATAGCATGGAACAATAAAAAAATATAGATACATTGGAGACGTATCAGCAAGGAGATCGCCTACTTCATGAAGATCTGCCCATAGTGAGGCTAGTCCTTCATGGACGGAAGCCGTTATGCAATAGTCAAGCTTGCTACTTCGTGTACCCTTATGGGTGGAGCCCTCCGCGTACTCTCGCGGCCGTTACCTTCCGTGGGTTGAAGACTCTAGAAATGTGGACGTACGATAGCACCACCTATCGGAACCACGGGAAAAATCCTTGCGTCTCCAATTGTGTTTGATCTCCATATCTCAACTCTTTACTTCTTGTGCAATGCCTTTACTTCCCTCTGCCACATTTGTTGTCATGCATGTGTAGGGTATGTAGACTTGCTAGTCTTGCTAAAACTGTTAAAATCTTCCAACCAATTAACTTAGGAAAAGGTTAGGTTTTAATTTTCTGCTAGTAGTCTATTCACCCCCCTCTACAGTGATGCCTCAATGGCCTCAATGGCCACTCCCCTTGCCTAGTGATGCCTCAATGGCCACTCCCCTTGCCTTGTGCCAAGCTTGGGGTAGGTGCCCCGGTATCGTATCACCATCACACCTTTATCCTTTTTCTTTTCTTTTACTTTTCTTAGTTTGATCCTTTTTTTATTTTATTTTGATCTAGTAGAACAAATATTTAGTATGATGTAGCTTTAGTTTTTGCTTTTGCTCCCCTTATGTAAGTAAGTCCAAGAGTTATATAATAAAAAATAGTTTTGATGAGAGGGCTTTGCTAGATCACTATGCTAATGAGGATAATAAATAAAAGAATGATAGAACCAAAGCAAAGAGTATACATAGTGATCTTATGGGAGTGATGACCTCACATATAAAAAGTATGGTGATAGAAAATTGTTGGGAGTTAACAAACATAGTAATTGGTTATTGGTGCAATTGATAAGTGAAAAAGAAAGAGAGATTTGCATATAAATATACTATCTTGGACATCTTTTACGATTGTGACCACTCATTAAAATATTGCATGCCAAGAAGTTGATGTTGGACAAGGAAGACAACATAATAGGTTATGTTTGCTTTCCTCCGGATAGAAGTTATATGGCTTTAGATCCTCCAACATGTCGTGCTTGCTTCCACCTCATATTAGCCAAAACTTCCGCACCAAGTAGACATACTACTTGTGCATCCAAACACCTCAACCCAGTTTTGCCATGAGAGTCCACCATACCTACCTATGGATTGAATAAGATCCTTCAAATAAGTTGTCATCGGTGAAATAAGGCAAAAAATTGCTCCTAAATATGTATGATCTTTTATTGTAAGGGAAATAAGCATTGTACGAACTTGTGATAGTGAATAAATAAAAGCGACATACTCCATAATAAAGGTTACTATCACAAAGGGCAATACAACGCGACATTCCTCTACGCTAAGGGTTTGTGCATCCAATAACAAAAAACTCATGACAACCTCTGCTTCCCTCTGCGAAGGGCATATCTGTTACTTCTACTTTTTAAGTACTTATCTCTATGCAAGAGTCATGGTGATCCTCACCACTTCCTATATTTCGTCTCTCTTGGCAAGCATTATGTGTTGGGGGGATGATCTAGGCTTATATATCCGCTCGGATGTGGGTGATCATGAGCTATTATTGTTGACATCACCCTTGAGATGAATAGTTGGGAGGCAAAACGTTAAGCCCCTATCTTCCTTTGTGTCCGATTGAAGCTTTGATCTCATGGGTACCGCATGAGTGCTAGCAATTGTGAAAGACTAAAAGATAATTGAGTATGTGGATTTGCTTTACAAGCTCTTATATTGACTCTTTCCATTGTTATGTTAAATTGTCAATTGCTTCAATGACTGAGATCATAGTTTGTTGATTGTCAATAGAGTTCATGGTTCATACTTTATCTTGTGAATGAATTGTTACTCTAGTATAAAGAATCTCATACAATGAGTATTGATGTTCTAAAGTTGATCATGATGCCCTCATGTCCGTATTTTATTTTATTGACACCTCTATCTCTAAACATGTGGACATATTCATCGATCTCGGCTTTTGCTTGAGGACAAGCGAGGTATAAGCTTGGGGGAGTTGATACGTACATTATTTATCATGATTTTATATTGATATTTATAGCATTATGGGCTGTTATTACACGTTATGGTACAATACTTATGCCTTTTGTCTCTTATTTTACAAGGTTTACATGAAGAGGGAGAATGCCGGTAGCTGAAATTCTAGACTAGAAAAGGAGCAAATCTGATATACCTATTCTGCACAACTCCAGAAGTCCTGAAAATTTACGGAGAATATTTTTGGATTTAATAAAAAATACTGGCGCAAGAATCAACCAGAGGAAGGCCACCTGCAGGCCACAAGCCTCCTAGGCGCGGCCACCCCCCTGGCCATGCCTAGTAGGCTTGTGGGCCCCTTGTGGCTCCTCCGACGCCCATATTGTCCTATACAAAGCATTTTGACCTGGAAAAAAAATCATAAGAGACCTTTTGGGATGAAGCGCCGCCGTCTCGAGGAGGAACTTGGGTAGAACCAATCTAGAGCTCCGACAGGGCTGTTCTGCCGGGGAAACTTCCCTCCCGGAGGGGGAAATCGAAACCATCGTCATCACCAACAATCCTCTCATTGGGAGGGGGTCAATCTCCATCAACATCTTCACCAGCACCATCTCCTCTCCAAACCCTAGTTCATCTCTAGTATCCGATCTTTGTCTCAACACCTCAGATTGGTACCTATGGGTTGCTAGTAGTGTTGATTACTCCTTGTAGTTGATGCTAGTTGGTTTACTTGGTGGAAGATCATATGTTCAGATCCTTTATGATAATTAATACTCCTCTGATCTTGAACATGAACATGTTATGTGATTAGTTACATTCGTTCCTGAGGACATGGGATAAGTCTTGTTATAAGTAATCATGTGAATTTGGTATTCGTTCGATATTTTGATGAGATGTATGTTGTCTCTCCTCTAGTGGTGTTATGTGAACGTTGACTACATAACACTTCACCATTATTTGGGCCTAGGGGAAGACATTGGGAAGTAATATGTAGATGATGCGTTGCTAGAGTGACAGAAGCTTAAACCCTAGTTTATGCGTTGCTTCATAAGGGGCTGATTTGGATCCATATGTTTCATGCTATGGTTAGGTTTACCTTAATTCTTCTTTCGTAGTTGCGGATGCTTGCGAGGGGATTTAATCATAAGTCGGATGTTTGTCCAAGTAAGGGCAGCACCCAAGCACTGGTCCACCCACATATCAAATTATCAAAGTAACAAACACGAATCAAATGAACATGATGATAACTAGCTTGACAAAAATTCCCATGTGTCCTCGGGAGCGCTTTGCTTTATATAAGGGATTGTCCTGGTCTGTCCTTTGCTATAGAAAGGATTGGGATACCTTTCTGCACCTTTGCTACACTTGTTACTTGTTACTCATTACGAATTATCTTATCACAAAACTATCTGTTACTCACAATTTCAGTGCTTGCAGAGAGTACCTTACTAGAAACTGCTTGTCAGTTCCTTTTCTCCTCGTTGGGTTCGACACTCTTACTTATCAAAAGGGCTAGGATAGATCCCCTATACTTGTGGGTCATCAAGAATCTTTTTTGGCGTCATTTCCGAGGAGTGAAGCGCCTTTGGTAAGTGGAATCTGGTAAGGAAAAATTTATATAGTGTGCTGAAATTTACTATTACTTGTCACTATGGAAAGTAATCCTTTTAGGAGCTTGTTCGGGGTATCTTCACCTCGACCGGAAACACAAAGAGTTGTCCCTTAACCTACTGAACCTACTTAAAATATTTATTATGACATTCCTTCGGGTATGATAGAGAAACTGCTGGCTAATCCTTATGCAGGAGATGGAACACTACATCCTGATTTATATCTAATCTATGTGGATGAATTTTGTGGATTATTTAATCTTGCAAGTCTGCCCGAGGATCATGTTAATAAGAAGGTCTTTCCTTTATCTTTGAAGGAGAAGGCATTGTCATGGTATAGGCTATGTGATGATATTGGATCATGGAGCTACAACCGATTGACAATGGAATTTCATTAGAAGTTCTACCCAATGCATCTAGTTCATCGTGATCGGAATCATATTTATAACTTTTGGCCTCATGAAGGATAAAGAATCATTCAAGCTTGGGGGAGGCTTAATTCAATGTTATATTCATGCCCCAATCATGAGCTCTTGAGAGAAATTATCATTCAGAATTTTTATGCTCGGCGTCTCGTAATGATCAATCCATGCTCGATACTTTTGTGTTGGTTCCTATATGAAGAAAGACATTGATTTCAAATGGGATTTATTGGAAAGAATTAAACGCAACTCTAAATATTGGGAACTCGACGAAGGAAAGGAATCATGTATGAACCTTAAGTTTGATTGTGTTAAATCTTTCGTAGACACCAATGCTTTTCATGAATTTAGTACTAAATATGGGTTCGACTCTGAGATAGTAGCTTCCTTTTGTGAATCTTTTGCTACTCATGTTGATCCCCCTAAGGAGAAGTGGTTTAAATATCATCCTCCCATTGAAGTGAAAGTAGTTGAACCTATTAAAGTTGAAGACAAAACTATTCCTTATAATGTTGATCCTGTTATTCCTACTGCTTATATTGAGAAACCACCTTTCCCTGTTAGAATAAAGGATCATGCTAAAGCTTCAACTGTGATTCGTAAGAGCTATGCTAGAACACCTACACCCCCTGAGAAAATTAAAGTTGAGCCTAGTAATGCTATGGTTAAAGATCTCTTGGTTGATAATATTGATGAGCATGTTATTCAATTTTGTGATGAAGCTGCTAGAATTGCTAAACCTGATGCTAAAGACAAATATAGAACCATTGTTGGCACGCCTGTTGTTTCTGTTAAAATAGGAGATCATTCTTATCATGGCTTATGTGATATGGGTGCTAGTGTGAGTGCAATTCCCTTTTCCTTATATAAAGAGATTATGAATGATATTACACTAGCTGAGTTAGAGGAAATTGATGTTACAATTAAGCTTGCTAATAGAGACACTATATCACCAGTTGGGATTATTAGAGATGTTGAAGTCTTATGTGAAAAAATAAAATACCCTACTGATTTTCTTGTTCTTGGTTCCCCACAAGATGATTTTTGTCCAATTATATTTGGTAGACCCTTCTTGAATACCGTTAATGCTAGGATAGATTGTGAGAAGGAAATAGTTACCGTAAGTTTTGGGGATATGTCTTATGAATTTATTTTCTCCAAGTTTCATAGACAACCCCATGATAAAGAATTGCGTTGCAAGGATGAAATTATTGGTCTTCCTTCTATTGTTGTGCCTCCTACTGATCCTTTAGAGCAATATTTTCTGGACCATGAAAATTATATGCATATGAATGAAACAAATGAAATAGATAGGATTTTCTTTGATCAACATCCTATTCTGAAACACAACTTTCCTGTTGAAATACTTGGCGATCCTCCTCCACCCAAGGGTGATCCCGTGTTTGAGCTTACACAATTACCGGATACATTAAATATGCTTATCCTTATGAAAAGAAGATATATCCTGTTATTATTAGTGCTAACCTTTCAGAGCATGAAGAACAAAGATTATTGAAAACTCTGAGGAAGCACCGTGCCACTATTGGATATACTCTTGATGATCTTATGGGCATCAGTCCCACTCTATGTCAGCACAAAATTAAAATGGAGCCCGATGCTAAACCAGTTGTTGATCACCAACGACGGTTAAATCCTAAAATGAAGGAAGTGATAAGAAATGAAATATTAAAGCTTCTGGAGGCAGGTATCATTTACCATATTGCTGATAGTAGATGGGTTAGTCTCGTTGATTGTGTCCCTAAGAAATGAGGTATTACCGTGGTTCCTAATGATAAAAATGAATTCATCCTGCAGAGAATTGTTACAGGTTATAGAATGGTAATTGATTTTAGGAAATTAATAAATCTACTAGGAGAGATCATTACCCTCTACCTTTCATTGATCAAATGCTAGAAATATTTTCCAAACATACACATTTTTGCTTTCTAGAGGGTTATTCTGGTTTCTCCCAAATACTTGTGTCAAAAGAGGACCAAGAGAAGACCACCTTTACCTGCCCTTTCGGTACCTTTGCTTATAGAAGTATGCCTTTTGGTTTATGCAATGCACCTGCTACCTTTCAAAGATGTATGACTGCTATATTCTCTGATTTTTGTGAAAGTATTGTTGAGGTTTTCATGGATCATTTTTACGTTTACGGGACTTCTTTTGATGATTGTTTGAGCAATCTTCATCTAGTTTTGCAGAGATGTGAAGAAACTAATCTTGTCTTGAATTGGGAGAAGTTCCACTTTATGGTTAATGAAGGCATTGTCCCGGGACATAAAATTTCCGAAAGAGGTATTGAAGTTGACAAGGCTAAAGTTGATGCTATTGAAAAAATGTTGTGTCCTAAGGATATGAAAGGTATAAGAAGTTTCCTTGGTCATGCTGGTTTCTATAGAAGATTTATTAAAGAGTTGTCTAAGATTTCTAGGCTGCTCACTAACCTCTTGCAAAAAGATGTTCCATTCGTTTTTGATGATGGTTGTGTAGAAGCTTTTGAAATTCTTAAGAATGCATTGATATCTACACCTATTGTTCAAGCACCCGATTGGAACCTACCCTTTGAAATTATGTGTGATGCTAGTGATTATGCCGTAGGTGTTGTTCTAGGACAAAGAGTTGATAAGAAATTAAATGTTATCCATTATGCTAGCAAAACTCGAGACAGTGCTCAAAGAAACTATGCTACCACTGAAAAAGAATTTTTAGCAGTTTTGTTCGCTTGTGATAAGTCTAGATCCTATATTGTTGATTCTAAAGTAACTGTTCACACTGATGCTGCTGCTATTAAATATCTCATGGAAAAGAAAGATGCTAAATCTAGACTTATTAGGTGGGTTCTTCTGCTACAAGAATTTATTTGCATATTGTTGATAGAAAGGGTGTTGATAACCCCGTAGCAGATAACTTATCTAGGTTAGAGAATGTTCTTGATGACCCACTACCTATTTATGATAGCTTTCCTGATGAACAATTAGTGGTCATAAATGCTTCTTGTAATGCTCCTTGGTATGCTGATTATGCTAACTATATTGTCGCTAAGTTTATACCGCCTAGTTTCACATACCAACAAAAGAAAAAGTTCTTCTATTATTTAAGACAGTACTTTTGGGATGACCCACACCTTTATAAAGAAGGAGTAGATGGTGTTATTAGACATTGTGTACCTGAGCATGAACAGGAATTGATCCTGTAGAAGTGTCATTTCGAGGCCTACAGAGTTCACCACGTTGGAGATAGAACTGCACATAAGGTATTACAATCTGGTTTTTATTGGCCTACTCTCTTCAAGGACGCTCGTAAGTTTGTCTTGTCATGTGATGAATGTTAGGGAATTGGTAATATTAGTAGACGTCAGGAAATTCCTATGAACTACTCTCTTGTTATTGAACCATTTTATGTTTGGGGTTTTGATTATATGGGACCGTTTCCAACGTCCAACATGTATACTCATATTTAGTTGTTGTTGATTATGTTACTAAGTGGGTAGAGGCTATTCCAACTAGTAGTGCCGATCATAACACCTCTATTAAGATGCTTAAAGAAGTTATTTTCCCTAGATTTGGAGTCCCCAAATATTTAAGGACTGATGGTGGTTCACATTTTATTCATGGTGCTTTCTGTAAATTGCTTGCTAAGTATGATGTTAATCATAGAATTGCATCTCCTTGTCATCCTCAGTCTAGTGGTCAAGTAGAATTAAGTAATAGAGAAATTAAATTGATTTTGCAAAAGACGGTTAATAGATCCAGGAAGAATTGGTCTAAGAAACTTGACAATGCATTATGGGCTTATAGAACTTCTTACAAGAACCCTATGGGCATGTCTTTGTATAAAATGGTTTATGGCAAAGCATGTCACTTACCTCTAGGGCTAGAGCATAAATCTTATTGGGCAATCAAAGAGATCAACTATGATTTCAAACTTGCTAGTGAGAAGAGGTTATTTGATATTAGCTCACTTGATGAATGGAGAACCCAGGCCTATGAGAATGCCAAGTTGTTTAAAGAGAAAGTTAGGAGATGGCATGATAAAAGGATACAAAAGCGTGAATTTAATGTAGGTGATCATGTCTTGCTATACAATTCCCGGTTAAGATTTTTTGCAAGAAAACTCCTCTCTAAATGGGAAGGACCCTACATTGTTGAGGATGTATATCGTTCCGGTGTCATCAAGATCAACAATGCCGAAGGAACAAATCCGAAGGTGGTAAACGGGTAAATAGTCAAACACTATATTTCAGGTACTCCCATTAATGTTGAAACCAATGTTATCAATACCATAACTCCCGAAGAGCATATTAGGGAGACTTACCGGAACGTTTTAGACTCCGAAAAGGAATAGGTACGTGGTACGGTAAGTAAACCGACTCCAAAAATTTCCTAATAGCAATTTTATTCAGTTTTGGAATATTTACAAAATTACGAAAATAAAAAGTAGTCTGAAGGATGCATGGGGAGGCGACAAGCCGGCTAGGCGCGGTCACCCCCTAGCCGCGCCTAGGGGGCTTGTCACCAGCCCGTGCACCCTTCGGACTCCGTTTTCTTGCGGAATACTCCTACGAGTCGGCAAAAATTCATTATATAATCTCCCGAGGGTTTCTACTCTCGTATCACGACAATACCTCTTGTTTTCATTTTGATTTGTTCCCGCAGCAGATTTAGAGCAGGATGGGGGGAGCTGTGTTTCTCACCCAGCACAAGAGCCCGAAGCATACATTGAAGCTAACCACTTTGGGCGAACCACTGAGGAGGATATGGAAGCTGACTTAAAAAGGATGGATGCCATGGAGGAAGACCAATAAGTTGACTCTCATCCCCAACCTGGAGCCATGTTGGACGAACTTTTGAGCTCAGCAATCCCAAATTCGGTCATCTCCCTCCCAATGCTAAATTCCTTACTTATGAAAACTTGAAAAAGAGTGTTGTCTTTTCACCCGCAGCAATGAAACATCCATGGGTGAAGGGGTCTTTAACCGCCAACGGAAAATTGCACAAGGAAGTAATGGATCTCCGTCATCAAAACAAAAGGCTTGAAGAGGAGAATCGCATTCTAAAGGGTATCATCACCAAGAATATCGCACCATCACCCCCGAAGAAGGACATCTGAGCACATGGGTATGGGCATTCCCCTTGGCTTGTGCCAAGCTTGGGGGAGGTGCCCCGGTATCATATCACAATCACACCTTTATCATTTTTCTTTTCTTTTTCTTTTCTTAGTTCCTTTTTTATTTTATTTTGATCAAGTAGAACAAAGTTTTAGTATAATCTAGCTTTTAGTTTTTGCTTTTGCTCCCCTTATGTAAGCAAGTCCGAGAGTTATATAATAAAAAGTAGTTTTGATGAGAGGGCTTTGCTAGATCACTATGCTCATGAGGATAATAAATAAAAGAATGATAGAACAAAAGCAAAGATTATGGATAGTGATCTTATGGGAGTGATGACCTCACATATAAAAATTATGGTGATTGAAAATTGTTGGGAGTTAACAAACATAGTAATTGGTCATTGGTGCAACCGATAAAGAAGTGATAAATAAAGAGAGATTTGCATATCAATATATTATCTTGGACATCTTTTATGATTGTGACCACTCATTAAAATATTACATGCCAAGAAGTTGATGTTGGACAAGGAAGACAACATAATAGGTTATATTTTCTTGCCTCTCGATAGAAGTTATATGGTTTTAGATCCCCCAACATGTCGTGCTTGTTTCCACCTCATATTATCCAAAACTTCCGCACCAAGTAGAGATACTACTTGTGCATCCAAACACCTCAACCCAGTTTTGCCATGAGAGTTCACCATACCTACATATGGATTGAATAAGATCTTTCAAGTAAGTTGTCATTGGTGCAATAAGGCAATAAAAATTGCTCCTAAATATGTGTGATCTTTTATTGTGAGGGAAATAAGCATTGTACGAACTTGTGATAGTGAAGAAATAAAAGCGACAGACTGCATAATAAAGGTTGCTATCACAAAGGGCAATACAATGCGGCGTTCCTCTGCACTAAGGGTTTGTGCATCCAAAAGGAAAAAGCTCATGACAACCTCTGCTTCCCTCTGCGAAGGGCATATGTATTACTTCTACTTTTTAAGTACTTACTTTTATGCAAGAGTCATGGTGATCCTAACCACTTACTATATTTCATCTCTCTTGGAAAGCATTATGTGTTGGGGAATGATCTAGGCTTACATATCCGTTCGCATGTGGGTGATCATGAGCTACTATTGTTGACATCACCCTTGAGGTGAATAGTTGGGAGGCAAAACGTTAAGCCCCTATCTTCCTTTGTGTCCGATTGAAGCTTTGATCTCATGGGTACCGCATGAGTGCTAGCATTTGTGAAATACTAAAAGATGATTGAGTATGTGGATTTGCTTTACAAGCTCTTATATTGACTCTTTCCAATGTTATGTTAAATTGTCAATTGCTTCAATGACTGAGATCATAGTTTGTTGATTGTCAATAGAGTTCATGGTTCATACTTTATCTTGTGAATGAATTGTTACTCTAGTATAAAGAATCTCATACAATGAGTATTGTTGTTCTAAAGTTGATCATGATGCCCTCATGTCCGTATTTTATTTTATCGACACCTCTATCTCTAAACATGTGGACATATTCATCGATCTCGGCTTTCGCTTGAGGACAAGCGAGGTATAAGCTTGGGGGAGTTGATACGTCCATTTTGCGTCATGATTTTATATTGATATTTATTGCATTATGGGATGTAATTACACATTATGGTACAATACTTATGCCTTCTCTCTCTTATTTTACAAGGTTTACATGAAGAGGGAGAATGCCGGTAGCTGGAATTCTAGACTAGAAAAGGAGCAAATTTGATATACCTATTCTGCACAACTCCAGAAGTCCTGAAAATTTACAAAGAATATTTTTGGATTGAATAAAAAGTACTGGCGCAACAAATGAACCAAAGGGGTGCCACCTACAGGCCACAAGCCTGCTAGGCGCGGCCACTCCCCTGGTCGCGCCTAGCAGGCTTGTGGGCCCCCTATTGCTCCTTCGACGCCCATCTTATCCTATATGAAGCACTTTGACCTGGAAAAAAAATCAGAAGAGACCTTTCGAGACGAACCACCACTGTCTCAAGGCGGAACTTGGGCAAAACCAATCTAGAGCTCTCGCAGGGCTGTTCTGCCGGGGAAACTTCCCTCTCGGAGGGGGAAATCGAAGCCATCATCATCACTACGATCCTCTCATCGAGAGGGGGTCAATCTCCATCAACATCTTCACCAGCACCATCTCCTCTCCAAACCCTAGTTCATCCTTATTATCCGATCTTTGTCTCAACACCTCAGATTGGTACCTGTGGGTTGCTAGTAGTGTTGATTACTCCTTGTAGTTGATGCTAGTTGGTTTACTCGGTGGAAGATCATATGTTCAGATCCTTTATGATAATTAATACTCCTATGATCTTGAACATTAACATGTTTTGTGAGTATTTACGTTCGTTCCTGAGGACATGGGATAAGTCTTGTTATAAGTAATCATGTGAATTTGGTATTCGTTCGATATTTTGATGAGATGTATGTTGTCTCTCCTCTAGTGGTGTTATGTGAACGTCGACTACATAACACTTCACCATTATTTGGGCCTAGGGGAAGGTATTGGGAAGTAATAGGTAGATGATTGGTTGCTAGAGTGACAGAAACTTAAACCCTAGATTATGCGTTGCTTCGTAAGGGACTGATTTCGATCTATATGTTTCATGCTATGGTTAGGTTTACCTTAATTCTTCTTTCGTAGTTGCGGATGCTTGTGTGTGTGTGTATGGGGGGGGGGTTAATCATAAGTGGGAGGTTTTTCCAAGTAAGGGCAGCACCCAAGAATCGGTCCACCCACATATCAAATTATCAAAGTAACGAACACGAATCAAATGAGCATGATGAAAACTAGCTTGACAGAAATTCCCATGTGTCCTCGGGAGCGCTTTGCTTTATAAAAGAGTTTATCCAGGTCTATCCTTTGCTACAAAAAGGATTGGGATACCTTGCTGCACCTTTTCTACACTTGTTACTTGTTACTCATTACGAATTATCTTATCACAAAACTATCTATTACCGATAATTTCAGTGCTTGCAGAGAATACCTTACTGGAAACTGCTTGTCATGTCCTTTTGCTTCTCGTTGGGTTCAACACTCTTACTTATCGAAAGGACTATGATAGATCTCCTATACTTTTGGGTCATCAGCCTCCTCCTATCCACAACCATCATCACTGCTAGGAATTCTTTTTCATAGATGGAGAACTTGTTGTTATTTGTGTTGGGGAACGTTGCATGGGAAACAAAAAAATTCCTACGCTCACGCAAGACCTATCCATGGTGATGAGCATCTACGAGAGGGAGAGTGGATATACATACCCTTGTAGATTGCTAAGCGGTAAGCATTAAGAAACGCGGTTGGTGTAGTCGAACATCTTCGCTATCCAAATCGCCGAGCGTCCCGCGAACCAATCACGATCCGTCCTGATCAAGCACCGAACGGATGGCACCTCCGCATTCAGCACACATACATCTTGATGACGATCTCCACATTCTTGATCCAACAAGAGGGAGCGGAGAGGTAGACGAGTTCTCCGGCAGCGTGACGGCACCGCGGCGATGGTGGTGGAGCAATTCCGGCAGGGCTTCGCCTAAGCACTGCAGAAAACCGATCTAGAGGAGAAACTATGCACTAGAGGAACGGGTAGCACATGGCTGAAAATCAAGTGAAAACCCCTAAAACCTCTATTATATATAAGAGTAAGAGAGGAGGAGGCTTGGCCAAAGGTCCAAGCCATCTAGGCGTCGGCCGAACCAAGAGGAGAGGAGGATTCGTCCTCCACTCCTAGTAGGACTATGACTCCTTATTTTGGCCTTTTTGCCTTTTTCTACCTTTTTCTCTTTGGGCTTTCCTTACCAGACGCATGGGCCTTGTGTGGGACTTCCACCAGCACACTAAGGGATGGTATTCACTCTCCAACAGCCCATGTAGCCTCTTGGGTCGAAATACCCCTCCCGATGGTCTCCCGAAACACTACCGATGAGCCCGAAACTTTTCCGGTGACTAAAATAGGACTTCCTTATATAAATCTTTACCTCCGGACCATTACAGAGCTCCTCATGACGCCAGGATCTCATCCGGGACTCCAAACAACCTTCGGTCACCACCATGCATAACTCTATACTACCGAAACGTCACCAAACCTTAAGTGTGCAGACCCTGCGGGTTCGAGAACTATGTAGACATGACTGAGACACCTCTATGGTCAATAACCAATAGCAGGACCTAGATGCCCATATTGGTTCCTACACATTCTACGAAGATCTTTATCAGTCGAACCTCTATGTCAAGGATTCAGTTAATCCCGTATGATGTTCCCTTTGTTCTTCGGTATGTTACTTGCCCGAGATTCGATCGTCGGTATCTCCATACCTAGTTCAACCTTGTTACCGGCAAGTCTCTTTACTCGTTCTATAATACAAGATCCTGTGACTAACACTTAGTCACATTGCTTGCAAGGCTTATTGTGATGTTGTATTACTGAGTGGGCCCTGAGATACCTCTCCGTCACGCGAAGTAACAAATCCAAGTCTTGATCCATGCCAACCCAACAGACACCCTCGGAGATACCTGTAGAGCACCTTTATAGTCACCTAGTTACGTTGTGATGTTTGATACACACAAGGCACTCTTCCGGTGTCCGTGAGTTGCATGATCTCATGGTCATAGAAACATATACCTGACATTCAGAAAACAGTAGCAATAAATTGACACGATCATATGCTACGTTTGTAGTTTGGGTCTTGTCCATCACATCATTCTTCTAATGATGTGATCCCATTATCAAATGACATCACATGTCAATGGCTAGGAAACCATGACCATCTTTGACCAACGAGCTAGTTCACTAGAGGCATACTAGGGACAAAGTGTTGTCTATTTACCCACATATGTAATGTGTTTCCAATCAATACAATTATAGCATGGATAATAAACGATTATCATGAATAAGGAAATATAACAATAAACACTTTATTTATTGCCTCTAGGGCATATTTCCAACAGTCTCCCACTTGCACTAGAGTCAACAATCTAGTTCACATCACTATGTGATTTACATTGTAATGAATCGAACACCCATGCAGTTCTGGTGTTGATCATGTTTAGCCCTTGGAAGAGGTTTAGTCAACGGGTCTGCAACATTCAGATCCATGTGCACTTTGCAAATATTTATGTCCTTTTCCTTGATATAATCGCGGATGGAGTTGAAGCATCGCTTTATGTGTCTGGTCCTCTTGTGAAACCTTGGTTCCTTGGCCAGAGCAATGGCACTAGTGTTGTCACAGAACAGGTTCATTGGATTCAGTGCACTGGGCACTACTCCAAGATCTGTCATGAACTGCTTCATCTAGACACCTTCCTTTGCTGCCTCCGAGGCTGTGATGTACTCCGCTTCGCACGTAGAATCGGCTACCACGCTTTGCTTGGAACTGCACCAGCTTACCGCTCCCCCATTGAGAATAAATACGTATCCGGTTTGTGACTTAGAGTCATCCGGATCAGTGTCAAAGCTTGCATCGACATAACCCTTTACAACGAGCTCTTCATCACCTCCATAAACGAGAAACATTTCCTTAGTCCTTTTCAGGTACTTAAGGATATTCTTGACCGCTGCCCAGTGCTCCATTCCAGGATCACTTTGAAACCTTCCGACCATACTTATGGCAAGGCTGACATCGGGTCTTGTGCATAACATTGCATACATGATAGAGCCTATGGCTAAAGAATAGGGGATGACACTCATCTTTTCTCTATCTTCTGCAGTCACTGGGCATTGAGTCTTACTCAACTTCACACCTTGTAACACAGGCAAGAACCCCTTCTTGGACTGATCCATTTTGAACTTCTTCAAAACTTTATCAAGGTATGTGCTATGTGAAAGTGCTATTAAGCGTCTCGATCTATCTCTATAGATCTTAATGCCTAATATGAAAGCAGCTTCTCCTAGGTCCTTCATTGAAAAACTCTTGTTCAAATATTCCTTCACGCTTTCCAGCATTTCTATATTGTTTCCAATCAGCAATATGTCATCCACATATAATATTAGAAACGCTATATGAAAGTGCGTTATATCGACTGGAGGGGGGGTGAATAGGCAATTTTTACAAATTCATCACTTGAGGAATTTCAACTTTGAGGAATTTGAAATGTGATGAATAACTAGCAGCGGAATAAGTACTCAAGTGCATGGGGAACATAGTAACAACATAGTCTTGATGATGAAATGAAACATGAACAAATAGAGAGTAGCATGATACAGGATAAGCAGTGATGAACAAGCTGACTTGAAGAATTTGAGGTGAGGAATTTGTGAAAGTCTTCACTCAAATTCTTCAAACAGTAACAATCAATTTCATCAACAGGTATATGAGGAATAGAGGGGTTGAGGAAATAGAACCAGATAGCTCGATGAAGACAATGATTTGATGACCCAGTTCCACCTGCTGTGACAGTCGTATGTCTGGTTTGGAGCGGCCTGATATTTAAACCAGAGGACACACAGTCGCAGGACACACAATCCTTACCGTATTCTCCTTGAGCTAAGGTCACACAGTCCTCGCCCAACACTTGTGGTAAGTCTTCAGGGTAGACTTCCAAAACCCTCACAAACTGGTCACCCGGCGATCCACAATTGACTGCTGGATGCTCTAGACCAAGGTCACTTCATGGTCCCCAATTGACTGCAGGAGCACTAGACCATGACGCCTAACTGTCTGGAGGATGCACAGTCCGCAAAGGTAACCAGCGTCGGTTCCACACATGAATTTCTTCAGTGATGCTCAATCACTTTGGGTTTTGTGGTTCGATTGTAGGTTTTTCCTCACTGATGATTTTCACTCAAAAGTCCTCGGAGGATGGGTTGCTCTAAAATGACAAGTGTTAGTTCTCTCTCTCGGAGCAGCCAACCAGCTAGTGGTTGTGGGGGGTGGCAATTTATAGCCAGGATGCAACCTGACATGATAAGACATAAATGCCCCCAATGATATGACCGTTATGTGGATAAGAATGAGTGGGGACAGCTGGCGCTAAGCACAGCAACGGTCGGAATTTCGAACTATGAAAGTCCTCAGGTTATCATGTTCCTCACTTGTAGGCAATTCGCACTAGCGAAATCCTAACTCCTCAGTCAGATCAATTTGCTCAGAGACCAGAAGAACTTCGTCTCTGTCACTGAAGAACTTGTCTGAACCGTAAGAGATTTCCAAAGGCTTCACTCAAAGGATTGTATGGGTTGAGGATTTTGGAGTTGAGCATCAGTTGGAAATTTTCCTTAGTATTACCTTGGCCCCCTTTAATAGTACGGTGTTTCCTATGACTCAAATAAAGGAAACGAAACTATGAAAACAAAAGTCTTCACGCTTCATATTCCTCGTTCATATCTTCAAGGTGACACCAACTTCTTCATTTTCAAAGTCTTCACAAAGTCTTCAGCAAAGTCTTCACTTGAAGACATACATTTTTAGGGGTCGATAATCTCCGAATATATCAAACTCCTCATCGACTTATAGAGCCTGTGTACACTCACAAATGCATTAGTACCTTAACCTATAAGTCTTCAATACACCGAAATCACTAAGGAGCACTAGATGCACTAACACTATAGAGCTCCCACTCACTTTCTTGTAAATACAAGTTTCTCCATAAACTTCTATAAACTCAAACGCTTTGATCACCTCATCAAAGCACTTATTCCAACTCCGAGATGTTTGCACCAGCCCATAAATGGATCGCCGGAGTTTGCAAACTTTGTCAGCATTCTATGGATCGACAAAACCTTCTGGTTGCATCATATACAACTCTTCCTCAAGGAAACCATTGAGGAACGCTGTTTTGACATCCATCTGCCAAATTTCATAGTCGAAATAAACAGCTATTGCCAACATGATTCTGACAAACTTACGCATCGCTACGGGTGAGAAGGTATCATCGTAGTCAACTCCTTGAACTTGTGAAAAACCCTTTGCCACAAGTCGAGCTTTATAGACGATGACATTACCGTTCGCGTATGTCTTCTTCTTAAAGATCCATTTGTTCAGAATGGCCTTTCGCCTTTCAGGTAATACTTCCAAAGTCCATACTTTGTTTTCATACATGGATCCTATCTCGGATTTCATGGCCTCTAACCATTTCTCAGAATACGGGCCCATCATCACTTCTCCATAGCTCGTAGGTTCATCGTTGTCTAACAACATGACCTCCAAGACAGGGTTGCCATACCACTCAGGAGCAGTACGTTCCCTTGTCGACCTACGAGGTTCAATAGTAACTTGATACGAAGCTTCATGATCATCATCATTAACTTCCTCTTCAACCATCGTAGGTTCCACAAAAACATCTTTCTGCGCTGCGCTACTTTCTAGTTGAAGTAAAGGTTCAATAACCTCATCAAGTTCTATCTTCCTCCCACTCAATTCTTTCGAGAGAAAATCTTTCTCAAGAACTGTTCCGTTTTTAGCGACAAACACTTTGCCTTTGGATCTGATATAGAAGGTATACCCGACTGTCTCTTTCGGGTATCCTATGAAGACGCATTTCTCCGCTTTGGGTTCCAGCTTTTCAGGATGAAGCTTTTTGACATAAGCATCACATCCGCAAACTTTAAGAAACAACAACTTTGGCCTCTTGCCAAACCATAGTTCATATGGCGTCATCTCAACGGATTTCAATGGTGCCCTATTTAAAGTGAATATGGTTGTCTCTAATGCATAACCCCAAAACGATAGTGGCAAATCAGCAAGAGACATCATAGAACGCACCATATCTAATAAGGTTCTATTACGACATTCGGACACACCATTACGCTGTGGTGTTCCGGGCGGTGTCAACTCTGAAACAATTCCACACTGTCTTAAGTCACTGCCAAACTCATAAATCAGATATTCACCTCCTCGATCAGATCGCAGGAATTTAATCTTCTTGTTATGATGATTCTCAACTTCACTCTGAAATTGCTTGAACTTTTCAAACGTTTCATACTTGTGTTTCATTAAGTAAATATACCCATATCTACTTAAGTCATCAGTGAAGGTGAGAAAATAACGATATCCACCACACGCTGTAACATTCATTGGACCGCACACATTAGTATGTATGATTTCCAATAAGTCACTTGCCCGTTCCATTGTTCCAGAGAACGGCGTTTTAGTCATCTTGCCCATGAGGCATGGTTCACATGTGTCAAGTGATTCAAAATCAAGTGACTTCAAAAGTCCATCAGCATGGAGCTTCCTCATGTGTTTTACACCAATATGACCTAAACGGCAGTGCCACAAGAAAGTGGTACTATCATTATCAACTCTACATCTTTTGCCATCAATGTTATGAACATGTGTATCATCACTATCAAGATTCAATATGAATAAACCCCTCACATTGGGTGCATGACCATAAAAGATATTACTCATATAAATAGAACAACCTTTATTCTCTGATTTAAATGAGTAACCATCTCGCAATAAACAAGATCCAGATATAATGTTCATACTTAACGCATGCACTAAATAACAATTATTTAGGTTCATCACTAATGCCGATGGTAATCGAAGAGAGAGCGTGCCGACTGCGATCACATCAACCTTGGAACCATTTCCCACGCGCATCGTCACTTCATCATTTGCCAGCCTTTGTCTATTCCGTAGTTCCTGTTTTGAGTTGCAAATGTGAGCAACTGAACCGGTATAAAATACCCAGGCACTACAACGAGAGCTAGTAAGATACACATCAATAACATGTATATCATATATACCTTGTTTGTCGTTGGCCGCCTTCTTGTCAGCCAGGTACTTGGGGCAGTTCCGCTTCTAGTGACCAGTTCCCTTGCAATGAAAGCACTCAGTTTCTGGCTTGTGTCCATGCTTGGGCTTCTTTATAGGAGTAGCAACTGCTTTTCCATCCTTCTTGGTTTTACCCTTCTTGCCCTTGCACTTGCCATTCTTTTTGAAACTAGTGGTTTTATTGACCATCAACACTTGATGTTCTTTATGGATTTCAGACTCAGCGACTTTTAGCATCGCAAACAGCTCGGCGACTGACTTGTTCATCCCGTGCATGTTATAGTTCATCACAAAGCTCTTGTAACTAGGTGGCAGTGATTGAAGAACTCTGTCAATGATCGCCTTTGGCGGAAGGGCAATTCCCAACTCCGCTAGACGAGTCGAGTACCCAAACATTTTGAGTATATGTTCACTGATAGACCCGTTCTCCTCCATCTTGCAAGCATAGAACTTATCGGATGTCTCAGACCTCTCAATTTGGGCATTCTTATGAAAGATAAACTTCAACTCCTGGAACATCTCATATGCTCCATGACGCTCAAAATGTCTTTGAAGTCCCGGTTCTAAGCCATACAATATTGCACACTGAACTATTGAGTAATCTCCAGAACGTGCCTCCCAAGCGTTCTTAACGTCTTCGGATGACATGCCTTCTGGTTGGTCACCAAGCGGTGCATCAAGGACATATGATTTCTAGGAAGCCGTGAGGATAATCCTCAGATTACGAGCCCAGTCAACAAAGTTACTTCCATCATCTTTCAACTTAGCTTTCTCTAGGAACGCATTAAAATTCAGGGGTGCTACTATGCGAGCCATTGGTCTACAACATAAATATGCAAAGGTTACTTAGACTATTGTTCAAGATAATGAGTTTAGCTAATCAAATTACTAAAGCTCCCACTCAAATTGACATCCCTCAGATCATCTGAGTGTCACATGATCCAAATTCACCAACTCAAGTCCGATCATCACGTGAGTTGAGGTGGTTTTAATGGTGAACATCATTATGTTGATCATATCTACTATATGACTCATGTTCGACCTTTCGGTCTCTTGTGTTCCGAGGCCATGTCTGTACATGCTAGGATCGTCAAGTTTAACCCAAGTGTTCTGCAAGTGCAACACTGGCTTGCACCCGTTGTATGTGAACGTAGAGTCTATCACACCCGATCATCACGTGGTGTCTCGACAAGACAAGCTTTCGCAACGGTGCACACTCGGGGAGAACACAATTCATCTTGAAATTTAAGTGAGGTATAACCTTATAATGCTACCATCGTCATAAGAAAAACAAGGTGCATAAAAGTATTAACAACACATGCAAATCATAAATGACATGATATGCCCATGAACTTGTGCTTTTGATCTCCATGTTGAAAGCACCGACATGATCTCCATCGTCACTGGCACCACACCATGATCTCCATCAACGTGTCGCCATCGGGGTTGTCGCGCCCATCATGCTTGTACTACTATTGCAACTGTTTAGCGATAAAGTAAAGCATTACATAGCGCTTAATGATTAACACGCAGGTCATACAATAATTAAAGACAATCCTATGGCTCCTGCCGGTTGCCGTACTCATCGACATGCAAGTCGTGATATTCTATACAACACATGATCATCTCATACATCACATATATCACATCATGTAATTGGCCATATCACATCACAACATACCCTACAAAAACAAGTTAGACATCCTCTAATTTTTGTTGCATGTTTTACGTGGCTGCTACGGGTATCTAGCAAGAACAATTCTCACCTATGCATAAACCACAACGGTGATACATAATTTGCTTTTCAACGTTCTCAAGGACCGCCTTTGTCGAATCCAATCCAACTAAAGTAGGAGAAACTGCCACCCGCCAGCCATCTTTTGCAACAAGTTGCAGTTGAGGGAGCCGGTCTCTCGTAAGCATATGAGTAATGTTGGTCCGGCCCGCTTCATCCCACAATACCGCTGAACTAAAACACGACCAAGGGAGGAAGCAATCTAAGCATCAACACCCACAAACTCTTTGTGTTCTACTCGAGATCTCATCTACACATAGACCTAGCTCTGATACCACTATCGGGGAACGTCGCATGGGAAACCAAAAAATTCCTACGCTCACGCAAGAGCTATCCATGGTGATGAGAATCTACGAGAGGGAGAGTGGATCTACATACCCTTGTAGATCGCTAAGCAGGAAGCGTTAAGAAACGTAGTTGGTGTAGTCGAACATCTTCACTATCCAAATCGCCGAGCGTCCCACGATCCAATCA
This sequence comes from Hordeum marinum, assembly GCA_022496015.1. Taxonomy (NCBI): domain Eukaryota; kingdom Viridiplantae; phylum Streptophyta; class Magnoliopsida; order Poales; family Poaceae; genus Hordeum; species Hordeum marinum. The sequence goes on along the minus strand of CM039674.1, from coordinate 456,816,998 downwards.
CGATCCGTCCCGATCAAGCACCGAACGGACGACACCTCCGCGTTCAGCACACATACAGCTTGATGATGATCTCCGCCTTCTTGATCTAGCAAGAGGGAGCAGACAGGTAGACGAGTTCTTAGGGAGCGTGACGGCGCCGCGGCGATGGTGGTGGAGTAATTCCGGCAGGGCTTCGCCCAAGCACTGCAGAAAACCGATCTAGAGGAGAAACTATGCACTAGAGGAACGGGTAGCACGTGGCTGAAAATCAAGTGCAAAACCCCTAAAACCTCTAGTATATATAAGAGGAAGAGAGGAGGAGGCCTGGCCCAAGGCCCAAGCCATCTAGGCGTCGGCCGAACCAAGAGGAGAGGAGGATTCCTCCTCCAATCCTAGTAGGACTAGGACTCCTCCTTATTTTGGCCTTTTTGCCTTTTCCCACCTTTTTCTCTTTGGGATTTTCTTCCCAGCTGCATGGGCCTTGAGTGGGACTTCCACCAGCCCACTAAGGGCTGGTATTCACTCTCCCACAGACCATGAAGCCTCTTGGGTCGAAATACCCCTCCCGATGGTCTCCCGGTACACTAACGGCACTCCCGGTACACTACCGATGAGCCCGAAACTTTTCCGGTGACCAAAATAGGACTTCCTATATATTAGTCTTTACCTCCGGACCATTTTGGAGCTCCTCGTGACGTCCAGGATCTCATCCGGGACTCCAAACAAACTTCGGTCACCATCATGCATTACTCTGCGGACCCTGCGGGTTCGAGAACTATGTAGACATGACTGAGACACCTCTACGGTCAATAACCAATAGCGGGACCGGGATGCCCATATTGGTTCCTACACATTCTACGAAGATCTTTATCGGTCGAACCTCTATGTCAAGGATTCATGTAATCCCGTATGATGTTCCCTTTGTTCTTCGGTATGTTACTTGCCCGAGATTCGATCGTCGGTATCTCCATACCTAGTTCAACCTCGTTACCGGCAAGTCTCTTTACTCGTTCCGTAATACAAGATCATGTGACTAACACTTAGTCACATTACTTGCAAGGCTTCTTGTGATGTTGTATTACCGAGTGGGCCCTGAGATACCTCTCCGTCACGCGGAGTAACAAATCCCAGTCTTGATCCATGCCAACCCAACAGACACCCTCGGAGATACTTTTAGAGCACCTTTATAGTCACCCAGTTATGTTGCGACATTTGATACACACAAGGCACTCTTCCGGTGTCCCTGAGTTGCATGATCTCATGGTCATAGAAACATATACTTGACATTCAGAAAATAGTAGCAATAAACTGACACGATCATATGCTATGTTTGTAGTTTGGATCTTGTCCATCACATCATTCTTCTAATGATGTGATCCCATTATCAAATGACATCACATGTCAATGGCTAGGAAACCTTGACCATCTTTGACCAACGATCTAGGTCACTAGAGGCATACTAGGGACAAAGTGTTGTCTATTTACCCACACATGTAATGTGTTTCCAATCAATACAATTATAGCATGGATAATAAACGATTATCATGAACAAGGAAATATAATAATAAACACTTTATTTATTGACTCTAGGGCATATTTCCAACAATTTGTACCCAGAGCCTTACTGTAGTAAGCTATAGGATGTCCTTGCTGAGTAAGCACAACATTGATTCCCGAGTCACAAGCATCTGCTTCAATACAGAAAGGTTGGGTGAAGTCAGGTAGGGCCAATACTGGAGTTGTGGTCATGGCTTGTTTAAGTGTTTCAAAGGAAACTTGGGCTTTTTCAGACCACTAAAAATCTTTCTTTTGCAATAGGAGAGTCAAGGGCTTTGCTAGAATGCCATAGTTCTGAACAAGCTTTCTGTAATAGCCTGTCAATCCCAAAAATCCTCTCAGGTCAGTCACAGTAGTAGGAGTAGGTCATTGCAAAATGGCTGAGGTCTTCTCAGGGCCAGTAGCCACTCCCTTGGTAGAGATAATATGACCCAAGTACTCCAACTGCTGTTGAGCAAAGAAACACTTGCTTTCCTTAGCAAACAACTGGTGCTCTCTCAAGGTTTGTAACACCTGTCTCAGATGTTCTATATGAGATTCCAAGTCCTCACTACAAACCAAAATATCATGCATGAAAGTGAGTACAAATAGTCTTGTGAAATGTGCAAATATGGCATTCATAAGACACTGAAATGTAGCTGGTACATTAGTAAGGCCAAAAGGCATCACCCGAAACTCAAACTGGCCATGATGAGTTTTAAATGCAGTCTTAGATTCATCTTCTTCAACCATTCTAATATGGTGGTAACCTGCTCTTAAATCCAGCTAAGAGAACCACTTTGCACCTGCCAGCTCATCCAACAATTCATCCACTACTGGCATTGGGAACTTGCTTTTGACTGTCAGCAAATTGAGTCTTCTATAATCTACACAAAACCGCCAAGTCCCATCTTTCTTCTTGACTAACATAACAAGAGAGGCAAAGGGTGACATGCTTGGTTTTATCGATCTAGCAACAATCATCTCAGACACTTGCTTTTTGATTTCATCCTTTTGTAATGGAGAGTACCTATATGTTCTAGAGTTTACTTGAGCACTATCAAGTAAGAGAGAGATGGCATGATCATAGGCTCTATGGGGTGGCAGTGTCTTAGGATCCTGAAACACATCAACATATTCGGCAAGAAGTTGTTGAATGCCATCCGGTGTATTTTGTCCCTCTCTAGCTGTCTCAGGTGTCAATAAGGCTATGGCACACACATCATTTCCTTTAACACACTTTTCAAACTGTTCGGCAGTTAACTCCTTGATCTGTGTCACAGGTTTGTCATTCATACCTTGCAATGTAATAGTGTTACCATTGTGTTGGAATTGAATCCACTTTTCCTCCCAATGACATGTCATAGGACCCCATTGTTCTAGCCAGTCCATGCCCAAAATGGCATCATAACCTCCCAATGGAACCATCTTCATGTCGGTAGTAAATGTATGTCCCTGTATCCACCACTTTAGCCCTTTGGTCTCTTGATCACATTGCATAAAGTCACCATTTGCTACCTTGACCTTCAAAGAAGTAGGAAGAGTAGTTGTAGGGCATTGCAATCTGTCTGCCAGATGTTGGTTAATGAATGTATGAGAACTACCAGAATCAACGAGCAACATCATAACCTTATTTCCCACCATTGCTCTTAGCCAAATAGACTTTGGGTTTTCTGACCCACTCAAAGCATTGACCGACAAAAATGTTGGAAATATGCCCTAGAGGCAATAATAAAATGGTTATTATTATATTTCCTTGTTCATGATAATTATCTATTGTTCATGCTATAATTGTATTAACCAGAAACTGTAATACATGTGTGAATACATAGACCACACCATGTCCCTAGTAAGCCTCTAGTTGACTAGCTCGTTGATCAATAGATGGTCATGTTTTCCTGGCCATGCACATTGGATGTCGTTGATAATGAGATCACATCATTAGGAGAATGATGTGATGGGCAAGACCCAATCGTATGCATGGCACAAGATCGTGTAGTTTGTATGCTAGAGCTTTTCTTATGTCAAGTATCGTTTCCTTAGACCATGAGACTGTGCAACTCCCGGATATCGTAGGAATGCTTTGGGTGTATCAAATGTCACAACATAACTGGGTGACTATAAAGGTGCACTACAGGTATCTCCGAAAGTGTCTGTTGGGTTGGCATGAATCGAGACTGGGATTTGTCACTCCGTGTGACGGAGAGGTATCTCTGGGCCCACTCAGTAAGAGATCATCATAATGAGCTCAATGTGACTAAGGAGTTAGTCACGGGATCATGTGTTACGGAACGAGTAAAGAGACTTGCCGATAACAAGATTGAACAAGGTATAGGGATATAGACGATCGTGGGCCAAGAGTGGATGGGAACCAGCCCCTAGGTGGGCTGGTGCGCCCCCACTGAGGGCCCAATGCGCAGCAAGGGTGGAGGGGGGCCAAACCCTAGGCGTGGAGGCTACCTTGGGCGCCAAGGCCACCCTAGGGCGCTGCCCCTCCTCCCCATCTTGGCCGCCACAGCTCCTAGGGTTTCCCTAGGGGTAGACGGCCCTCCTCCCCCTTCCCCCTATCACTACAGGAATGAGGCACTTTGCCGTCAGCCATCCCGAACGGCAAAGCCATGCATCCCGGACGGAAAAGGCTTTGTCGTCCGCTAGCAGACGGCCAACCGTCCGGCTGAATAAGCCATGGTAAAGGGTGCTTTGCCGTCTGCTGGAGGACGACAAAGACCTTTGAATCTTTGTCGTCTGCCAGCAGATGGCAAAGGGCATGGACGGCACACATGGAGTGCTTTGTCATCAGCTAGTAGACAACAAAGACCTTAGTTCTTTGACATATGCCAGCAGACGGCAAAGCACCTGTTTCTTTGCTGGCCTAGGTGGGTTCTTTGCCGTCCGCTCGTAGACGACAAAGAACCTTAGGTCTTTGCCGTCTGCCAGCGGACGACAAAGAACCCACCTGGGCCAGCCTAGTGCTACCCCAGGTTGCACAGGTAGCTGCCACGTGGTAGCTTTGCCGTCTGCTAGCTGACGGCAAAGTGGCTATATAGCCCCTGTTTTTTTCTTAAAATCATTCAATTTGACAGAATTTCACATATGTATCCAACATATGAACAATACAAGTTTCCAACAAGCATACCAACAATAAGTTTCAACAAGCATACCAACAATAAGTTCCAACAACATATCCAACATACAAGTTTCCAACAACATACAATGGTTTCCAACAACATATCCATACATACATATCCAAAACAAGTTTCCAACAAGTTTCCATAAACAAAAAGGAAGCACAAGTAGAAGAGTACACTCCATCAATGCAAGCTTCCTCATCTATAGCAAATCTACAAATTAGGAAAGATGAAAGTTAGAAGAAGAAGAAGACTAGATAGAAGAAAAAGAAGAAGAAGAAGAATTTATCTTCTCTTTCTTTTTCTCCTCTCCTCTCCTCTTATCCAAGGTAGTAATGCCATTTTCTAGCTAACTAAGCATATCAAGTCATTTTGGAGGAAAAAGTGCTAAGTATAGGTCATTTTATAGCTATCCTAGGTAGAATATATCATTTTGGAGGTAAGTAAGGTTATTATGTCATTTTTGAGGAAAATAAGCTAAGTATAGGTCATTTTGGAGCTAAACCAAGGTTATTATGCCATTTTTTTACCTAAGTGAGCTAATTGTGTCATAAATGAACTAGCTAAGCTAATTATAGATCATTATTGAGCTATCCTAGGTAGTTATGCCATTTTGTACCTAAGTGAGCTAATTATGTCATAAATGAACTAGCTAAGCTAGCTATAGATCATTATTAAGCTATACTAGGTAGTAATGCCATTTTCTAGCTAACTAAGCATATCAAGTCATTTTGGAGGAAAAAATGCTAAGTATAGGTCATTTTATAGCTATCCTAGGTAGAATATATCATTTTGGAGGTAAGTAAGGTTATTATGTCATTTTTGAGAAAAATAAGCAAAGTATAGGTCATTTTGGAGCTGAACCAAGGTTATTATGCCATTTTTTTTACCTAAGTGAGCTAATTATGTCATAAATGAACTAGCTAAGCTAATTATAGATCATTATTGAACTATCCTAGGTAGTTATTGTTGGAAATATTCCCTAGAGGCATTAAATAAAGTGTTTATTATTATTCCTTGTTCATGATAATCGTTTATTATACATGCTATAATTGTATTGATTGGAAACACATTACATGTGTGGGTAAATAGACAACACTATGTCCCTAGTATGCCTCTAGCGAACTAGCTCGTTGATCAAAGCTGGTCAAGGTTTCCTATCCATTGACATGTGCTGTCATTTGATAACGGGATCACATCATTAGTAGAATGATGTGATGGACAAGACCCAAACTACAAACGTAGCATATGACCGTGTCAGTTTGTTGCTACTGTTTTCTGCATGTCAAGTATATGTTCCTATGACCATGAGATCATGCAACTCACGGACATCGGAGGAGTGCCTTGTGTGTATCAAACGTTGCAACGTAACTGGGTGACTATAAAGGTGCTCTACAGGTATCTCCGAGGGTGTCTGTTGTGTTGGCATGCATCAAGACTGGGATTTGTTGCTCCGTGTGACGGAGAGGTATCTCAGGGCCCACTCGGTAATACAACATCACAATAAGCCTTGCAAGCAATGTGACTAAGTGTTAGTCACGAGATATTGTATTACGGAACGAGTAAAGAGACTTGTCGGTAAAGAGGTTGAACTAGGTATGGAGATACCGACGATCAAATCTCGGGCAAGTAACATACCGAAGAACAAAGGGAACGTCATACGTGATTAACTGAATCCTTGACATAGAGGTTCGACCGAAAAAGATCTTCGTAGAATATGTAGGAACCAATATGGGCATCCAGGTCTCACTATTGGTTATTGACCATAGAGGTGTCTCCGTCATGTTTACATAGTTCTCGAACCCGCAGGGTATGCACACTTAAGGTTTGGTGACGTTTCGGTAGTGTAGAGTTATGTATGGTGGTGACCGAAGGTTGTTCGGAGTCCCGGATGAGATCCCGGATGTCATGAGGAGTTCCAAAATGGTTCGGAGGTAAATATTCATATATAGGAAGTCCTGTTTTGGACGCCGGAAAAGTTTTGGGCTAATCGGTAGTGTACCGGGACTGCCGGTAGTGTACCGGGAGACCACCGGGAGGGGTATTTCGACCCAAGAGGCTTCATGGGCTGTGGGAGAATAAATACCAGACTTTTTTGGGCTGGCGGAAGTCCCACACAAGGCCCATGCGGCTAGGTAAGAAAAGCACAAAGGGAAAAAGGTGGGAAAAGGCCAAAAAGGAGGAATCCTAGTCCTACTAGGATTGGAGGAGGAGTCCTCCTTTCGTCCCCACTTCGGCCGAACCAAGGAGGCTTGGCCCTTGCGCCAAGTCCTCTCCTCCCTCCCTCTTATATATACTGTAGGTTTCAGGGGTTTTGCATAGAATTTATAGCCATGTGTTGCACGTTCCTCCAGTGCATAGTTTCTCCTCTAGATCGGATTTCTGCAGCGCTTTGGCGAAGCCCTGCCGGAATAGCTCCACCACCATCGCTGGAGCGCCATCACGTTGCTAGAGAACTCTTCTTCCTCTCTGCTCCCTCTTGCTGGATCAAGACGGCGGAGATCGTCATCAAGCCGTACGTGTGCTGAACACGGAGGTGCCGTCCGTTCGGCGCTAGATCGGAAGACCGTGAATCGAGTTCTCGGGACGGATCGTGATCAAGTTCGCGGGATAGATCATGATTGGATCGCGGGACAGATCGTGACTAGATCGTGGGATGCTTGGCGATTTGGATCGCGAAGATGTTGTACTACACCAACCGCGTTTCTTAACGCTTCCCGCTTAGCGATCTACAAGGGTACATAGATACACTCTCCCTCTCGTAGATGCTCATCACCATGGATAGGTCTTGCGTGAACGTAGGAAATTTTTTGTTTCCCACGCAATGTTCCCCAATAGTGGCATCATGAGCTAGGTCTATGTGTAGATGAGATCTCGACTAGAACACCAAGAGTTTGTGGGCATTGATGCTTAGATTGCTTCCTCCCTTGGTCGGTTTTTGGTTCAGCGGTATTGTGAGATGAAGCGGGCTGGACCAACATTACTCGTACGCTTACGAGAGACCGGTTCCCTCAACCGCAACTTGTTGCATAGATGGCTTGCGGGTGCCAGTTTCTCTCACTTTAGTTGGATCGGATTCGACAAAGGCGGTCGTTGAGAAGGTTGAAAAGCAACTAGTGTATCACCGTTGTGGTTTTTGCGTAGATGAGAATTGTTCTTGCTAGATACCCGTAGCAGCCACATAAAACATGCAACAACAATTAGAGGACGTCTAACTTGTTTTTGCAGGGTATGTTGTGATGTGATATGGCCAATTAGATGATGTGATATATGTGATGTATGAGATGATCATGTGATGTATAGATTATCACGACTTGCATGTCGATGAGTACGGCAACCGGTAGGATCCATAGGGTTGTCTTTAATTATTGTATGACCCGCGTGTCAGTCATTAAGCGCTATGTAATGCTTTACTTTATCTCTAAATGGTAGCAATGGTAGTAGAAGCATGTTGGGCGCGACAACCCCGATGGAAACACGTTGATGGAGATCATGGTGTCATGCCGGTGACAATGGAGATCATGTCGATGCTTTGTAGATGGAGATGAAAAGCACAAGTTCATGGCCATATCATGTCACTTATGATTTGCATGTGATTTTAATCCTTTTATGCACCTTGTTTTGCTTAGGACGACGGTAGCATTATAAGGTGATACCTCGCTTAAATTTCAAGATGAATTGTGTTCTCCCCGAGTGTGCACCGTTGCGAAAGTTCGCCGTGTCGAGACACCACGTGATGATCGGGTGTTATAGACTCTACGTTCACATACAACGGGTGCAAGCCAGTGTTGGACGTGCTGAACACTCGGGTTAAACTTGGCAAGCCTATCATGTACAGACATGGCCTCGGAACACAAGAGACCGAAAGGTCGAACATGAGTCATATAGTAGATATGATCAACATAATGATGTTCACCATTGAAACCACCTCAACTCACATGATGATCCGGCTTGAGTTGGTGAATTTGGATCATGTGAAACTCAGATGACCTGAGGGATGTCAATTTGAGTGGGAGCTTTAGTAATTTGATTAACTAAACTCATTATCTTGAACAATATTCTAAGTAACCTTTGCATATTTATGTTGTAGATCAATGGCTCGCACAGTAGCACCCCTGAATTTTAATGCCTTCCTAGAGAAAGCTAAGTTGAAAGATGATGGAAATAACTTTGTTGACTGGGCCCGTAATCTGAGGATTATCCTCATGGCTTCCCAGAAATCATATGTCCTTGATGCACCGCTTGGTGACCAACCAGAAGACATAACCTCCGAAGACGTTAAGAACGCTTGGGAGGCACGTTCTGGAGATTACTCAATAGTTCAGTGTGCAATATTGTATGACTTAGAACCGGGACTTCAAAGATGTTTTGAACGTCATGGAGCATATGAGATGTTCCAGGAGTTGAAGTTTATCTTTCATAAGAATGCCCAAATTGAGAGGTCTGAGACATCCGATAAGTTCTATGCTTGCAAGATGGAGGAGAATGGGTCTATCAGTGAACATATACTTAGAATGTATGGGTATTCGACTCGTCTAGCGGAGCTGGGAATTGCCCTTCCGCTAGAGGCGATCGCTAACAGAGTGCTTCAATCACTTCCACCTAGTTACAAGAGCTTTGTGATGAACTATAACATCCACGGGATGAAAAAGTCAGTCCCGAGCTGTTTGCGATGCTAAAAGTCGCTGAGTCTGAAATCCAGAAAGAACATCAAGTGTTGATGGTCAATAAAAACACTAGTTTCAAGAAGAATGGCAAGGGCAAGGGCAAGAAGGGTAAAACCAAGAAGGATGGCAAAGCAGTTGCTAGTCCTGTAAAGAAGCCCAAGCATGGACCTAAGATAGAAACTGAGTGCTTTCATTGCAAGGGAACTGGTCACTGGAAGTGGAACTGCCCCAAGTACCTGGCTGACAAGAAGGTGGCCAATGACAAACAAGGTATATATGATATACATGTTATTGATGTGTACCTTACTAGCTCTCGTTGTAGTGCCTGGGTATTTGATACCGGTTCGGTTGCTCACATTTACAACTCAAAACAAGAACTACGGAATAGACGAAGGCTGGCAAAGGATGAAGTGACGATGCGCGTGGGAAATGGTTCCAAGTTTGATGTGATCACTATCGGCACGCTCTCTCTTCGATTACCATCGGGATTAGTGATGAACCTGGATAATTTTTATTTAGTGCATGCGTTAAGCATGAACATTATATCTGGATCTTGTTTATTGTGAGACGGTTACTCATTTAAATCAGAGAATAAAGGTTGTTCTATTTATATGAGTAATATCTTTTATGGTCATGCACCCAATGTGAGGGTTTTTTTCATATTGAATCTTGATAGTGATGACACACACGTTCATAACATTGATGCCAAAAGATGTAGAGTTGATAATGATAGTACCACTTTCTTGTGGCACTACCGTTTAGGTCATATTGGTGTAAAACGCATGAGAAAGTTCCATGCTGATGGACTTTTGGAGTCACTAGATTTTGAATCACTTGACACATGTGAACCATGCCTCATGGGCAAGATGACTAAAACGCCGTTCTCTGGAACAATGGAACGGGCGGGTGAATTATTGGAAATCATACATACTGATGTGTGCGGTCCAATTAATGTTACAGCGCGTGGTGGATATCGTTATTTTCTTACCTTCACCGACGACTTAAGTAGATATGGGTATATTTACATAATGAAACACAAGTCTGAAATGTTTTGAAAAGTTCAAGCAATTTTAGAGTGAAGTTGGGAATCATCATAACAAGAAGATTAAATTCCTGCGATCTGATCGAGGAGGTGAATATCCGAGTTATGAGTTTGGCAGTCACTTAAGATAGTCTGGAATTGTTTCACAGTTGACACCACCTGGAACACCACAGTGTAATGGTGTGTCCGAACGTCGTAATAGAACCTTATTAGATATGGTGCGTTCTATGATGTCTCTTGCTGATTTGCCATTATCGTTTTGGGGTTATGCATTAGAGACAGCTACATTCACTTTAAATAGGGCACCATCGAAATCCGTTGAGACGACGCCATATGAACTATGGTTTGGCAAGAGGCCAAAATTGTTGTTTCTTAACGTTTGGGGATGTGATGCTTATGTCAAAAAGCTTCAGCCTGAAAAGGTGGAACCCAAAGCGGAGAAATGCGTCTTCATAGGATACCCGAAGGAGACAGTCGGGTATACCTTCTATCTCAGATCCTAAGGCAAAGTGTTTGTCGCTAAGAGCGGAACATTTCTTGAGAAAGAGTTTCTCTCCAAAGAATTGAGTGGAAGGAAAATAGAGCTTGATGAGGTTATTGAATCTTTACTTCAACCAAAAAGTAGTGCAGCGCAGAAAGATGTTTCAGTGGAACCTACGATAGTAGAAGAGGAAGTTAATGATGATGATCATGAAGCTTCGGATCAAGCTACTATTGAACCTCGTAGGTCGACAAGGGCGCGTACTACTCCTGAGTGGTACGGCAACCCTGTCTTGGAGGTCATTTTGTTGGACAACAATGAACCTATGAGCTATGGAGGAGCAGTGATGGACCCGGATTCCGAGAAATGGTTAGAGTCCATGAAATCCGAGATGGGATCCATGTATGAAAACAAAGTATGGACTTTGGAAGTATTACCTGGAGGGCAAAAGGCCATTCAGAACAAATGGATCTTTAAGAAGAAGACAGACGCGGACGGTAATGTCACCGTCTATAAAGCTCGACTTGTGGCAAAGGGTTTTTCACAAGTTCAAGGAGTTGACTACGATGAGACATTCTCACCCGTAGTGATGCTTAAGTCTGTCAGAATCATGTTGGGAATAGTTGCTTATTTCGATTATTAAATTTGGCAGATGGATGTCAAAACAGCATTCCTCAACGGTTTCCTTGAGGAAGAGTTGTATATGATGCAACCAGAAGGTTTTGTCAATCCAGAGAATGCTGACAAAGTTTGCAAACTCAAGCGGTCCATTTATGGGATGGTGCAAGCATCTCGGAGTTGGAATAAGCGCTTTGATGAGGTGATCAAAGCGTTTGAGTTTATACAAGTTTATGGAGAAACTTATATTTACAAGAAAGTGAGTGGGAGCTCTATAGTGTTTCTAATATTATATGTGGATGACATATTGCTGATTGGAAACAATATAGAAATGCTGGAAAGCGTGAAGGAATATTTGAACAAGAGTTTTTCAATGAAGGACCTAGAAGAAGCTGCTTTCATATTAGGCATTAAGATCTATAGAGATAGATCAAGACGCTTAATAGCACTCTCACAGAGCACATACCTTGATAAAGTTTTGAAGAAGTTCAAAATGGATCAGTCCAAGAAGGGGTTCTTGCCTATGTTACAAGGTGTGAAGTTGAGTAAGACTCAATGCCCAGTGACTGCAGAAGATAGAGAAAAGATGAGTGTCATCCCCTATGCTTCAGCCATAGGCTCTATCATGTATGCAATGTTGTGCACAAGACCGGATGTTAGCCTTGCCATAAATATGGCCGGAAGGTTTCAAAGTGATCCAGGAATGGAACACTGGGCAGCGGTCAAGAATATCCTTAAGTACCTGAAAAGGACTAAGGAAATGTTTCTCGTTTATAGAGGTGATGAAGAGCTCGTCGTAAAGGGTTACACTGATGCAAGCTTTGAAAGTGATCCGGATGACTCTAAGTCACAAACCGGATACGTATTTATTCTCAACGGGGGAGCGGTAAGCTGGTGCAGTTCCAAGCAAAGCGTGGTAGCCGATTCTACGTGCGAAGCGGAGTACATCGCAGCCTCGGAGGCAGCAAAGGAAGGTGTCTAGATGAAGCAGTTCATGACAGATCTTGGAGTAGTGCCCAGTGCACTGAATCCAATGAACAAGTTCTGTGACAACACTGGTGCCATTGCTCTGGCCAAGGAACCAAGGTTTCACAAGAGGACCAGACACATAAAGCGACGCTTCAACTCCATCCGCGATTACATCGAGGAGAAGGACGTAAATATTTGCAAAGTGCACACGGATCTGAATGTTGCAGACCCGTTGACTAAACCTCTTCCAAGGGCTAAACATGATCAACACCAAAACTGCATGGGTGTTCGATTCATTACAATGTAAATCACATAGTGATGTGAACTAGATTATTGACTCTAGTGCAAGTGGGAGACTGTTGGAAATATGCCCTAGAGGCAATAAATAAAGTGTTTATTATTATTACTTGTTCATGATAATCGTTTATTATCCATGCTATAATTGTATTGATTGGAAACACATTACATGTGTGGGTAAATAGACAACACTATGTCCCTTGTATGCCTCTAGTGAACTAGCTCGTTGATCAAAGATGGTCAAGGTTTCCTAGCCATTGACATGTGATGTCATTTGATAAAGGGATCACATCATTAGTAGAATAATGTGATGGACAAGACCCAAACTACAAACGTAGCATATGATCATGTCAGTTTATTGCTACTATTTTCTGCATGTCAAGTATATGCTCCTATGACCATGAGATCATGCAACTCACGGACATTGGAGGAGTGCCTTGTGTGTATAAAATGTCTCAACGTAACTGGGTAACTATGAAGGTGCTCTACAGGTATCTTGAGGGTGTCTGTTGAGTTGGCATGGATCAAGACTGGGATTTGTTGCTCCGTGTGACAGAGAGATATCTCAAGGCCCACTTGGTAATACAACATCACAATAAGCCTTGGAAGCAATGTGACTAAGTGTTAGTCACACGATTTTGTATTATGGAACGAGTAAAGAGACTTGCCAGTAACGAGGTTGAACTAGGTATGGAGATACCGAGGATCGAATCTCGGGCAAGTAACATACCGAAGAACAAAGGGAACATCATACGGGATTAACTGAATCCTTGACATAGAGGTTCGACCGATAAAGATCTTCGTAGAATATGTAGGAACAAATATGGGCATCCAGGTCCCGCTATTGGTTACTGACCGTAGAGATGTCTAGGTCATGTCTACATAGTTCTCGAACCCATAGGGTCTGCACACTTAAGGTTTGGTGATGTTTCGGTAGTGTAGAGTTATGTATGGTGGTGACCAAAGGTTGTTCGGAGTCCCGTATGAGATCCCGGATGTCACGAGGAGCTCCGGAATAGTCCGGAGGTAAAGATTCATATATAGGAAGTCCTGTTTTGGTTGCCGGAAAAGTTTCGGGCTAATCGGTAGTGTACCATGAGTGCCGGTAGTGTACCGGGAGACCACCGGGAGGGGTATTTCGACCAAAGAGGCTTCATGGGCTGTGGGAGAATAAATACCATCCTTTTGTGGGATGGTGGAAGTCCCACAAGGCCCATGCGGCTAGGGAAGAAAACCCCAATGGGAAAAAGGTGGAAAAAGGCCAAAAAGGAGGAATCCTAGTCCTACTAGGATTGGAGGAGGAGTCCTCCGCTCCTCCCCACTTTGGCCGAACCAAGGAGGCTTGGCCCTTGCGCCAAGTCCTCTCCTCCCTCCCTCTTATATATACTAGAGTTTTTAGGGTTTTTGCATAGAATTTTTAGCCACGTGCTACCCCTTCCTCCAGTGCATAGTTTCTCCTCTAGATCGGATTTCTGCAGTGCTTAGGCGAAGCCCTGCCGGAATAGCTCCACCACCATCGCCGGAGCGCCGTCACGCTGCCGGAGAACTCTTCTTCCTATCCACTCCCTCTTGCTGGATCAAGATGGCGGATATCGTCATCAAGCCGTACGTGTGTTGAACGTGGAGGTATCGTCCGTTCGGCGCTAGATCGGAAGGACCGTTATCGACTTCGCGGGACGGATTGTGATCAAGTTCGCAGGACGGATCGTGATTGGATCACAGGACGGATCATGATTGGATCGCGGGATGCTCGGCGATTTGGATCGCAAAGACGTTTGACTACACCAACCGCGTTTCTTAACGCTTCCCGCTTAGCAATCTACAAGGGTACGTAGATCCACTCTCCCTCTCGTAGATGCTCATCACCATGGATAGGTCTTGCGTGAATGTAGGATTTTTTTTGTTTCCCATGCAACGTTCCACAACAGTTATGCCATTTTGTACCTAAGTGAGCTAATTATGTCATAAATGAACTAGCTAAGCTAGCTATAGATCATTATTGAGCTATCCTAGGTAGTTATGCCATTTTCTAGCTAACTAAGCATATCAAGTCATTTTGGAGGAAAAATGCTAAGTATAGGTCATTTTATAGCTATCCTAGGTAGAATATATCATTTTGGAGGTAAGTAAGGTTATTATGTCATTTTTGAGGAAAATAAGCTAAGTATAGGTCATTTTGGAGCTAAGTAGATCATTTCTTAAGCTAAGTGTGTATTTGTTAATGAAAACACTTGGGAAAACTTACCATCATCACGAAGGTGAAGGACCGGTAGGGTTTGCGCCAGGGTAAGACGTAGAAGGACCAGTCGGGGTTGCGGGAGACGCAGAAGGATCGATCGATGCTTGCCGGGAGGCACGCTGCACCAAAGATCATTTGCAATGTCTCCTTAGCATGATGCAACTCAAATGTGAATACTAGTAACTAATGACCATTCAAATGAAACTCACCGTGGGTGCTATAGCAATATGGGGCATTGATGGAGGGGTGTGACCATTGTTCTGGCACACGGTCTGCACATTTTGTTTTCGCGAGTCATTCATATTGGTTAGTGATGAAACGAACATTACGTGCATGATTTGGCTAATATGCAGGAGAAACTTACCACGAGGAGCTCGTATAGGGCCCGGTGAGATGCGTCGTTCCGGTTCCTCTCCTCCTCCAACAGCCTAGCCGTCCTCTCCTCCATGTCCCCCTCCCTCTGCGGCGCCTGCCTGTTTGCCTCCGCCAGAAGCTCTTGGGGCCTAGCCTCAATGGCGAGCTCCATTGGCCGTGGACGAGGCCTTATCTCAGGATCAGAGCTCGTCTGGTGCTTCTTGATCTCTGGGAGAGTTCTAGGACAATGTATCAGTCCATTCCCAATGGCTATTGAGCCATGGGGCCTCCCGCCACCAGATATCATCACAAGCTCTAGATCAAAAGGACTCTGGCTCGGGTTGAAGTCCTCCCCTTTCCTCGCCTTCCCCTCATCTATGTACCTCACGAGCTTGTTGTGGGAGGAGATGTTGCTGAAGCTCTCTGGATGATCGAGGTCATCCTCAGAGAATGCCTTGGCCTTCTTGTACGAGACAGTATGGGCCATGGCATAGAGGTCGAATAGAGGTGGCACCTCCTTCTTGTTTTCTCGTGCCTAAAAGAGAGGACCCCTATATTAGTTAAGGGCTCAAGCTAGCATGAAGAATGAAATTTCATGAATCATGAAGCAAACCACATACCCAGTTATCCCCGAACTCAAACATGTTGGAGCTCCCTTGATGGTGTGGCACACCTCTCATTTGGGCACGCTTATCCTTGGCCTTGTTATGTTCGGCTAGCCATTCGGGAGAGCACCACTCATCCACCAATGCCTCCCAACATTCCATCCTATCCGCACACCATCTCGGGGGCACCTAAGTTAGACAAGAGAAATTCCAGCGCTACGCCTACGAAGCAAATCAAAGAAACTAAGTACAAGGCCTTAAGAATAGATAATTACCTTCATTAACTTCTCCTTACTTAGATAATTTTTGCGGCACTTCTTCTTGGCCCTCTTAATGTTAGTCGAGGCATAGTAGTCTCGAATATCCTGCACCCGAGCCTCGTGCCGTAAGTTCTGAAGTAGGCGCTTGCACTCGGCTTCGAGAACAACAACCGTTTTCATATCGTCTTCCTCAAGACACCTGTAGAAGGTCTGCAATCAAAGAAGACAACACTGATTAGTACAATCACTAGGTGTTGTTGATTTTTAATTCTGTAAAGGGGAAATTACCCAAAAGCGACGGATCACAATGTCAGCCACCGTCTCGCACAAGACACCGTCGACCATCTCCTCCGGCGGGGCCGGGGCAGCCTTGTACAGCTCCCAGGTCAGTGCTACCTGTGGAGCCTCATCCTCACCGGGCAACTGGACCTTCCCCGGGAAGTGGTGCCGGACAAGCACACCAAGGAACTGGTTGGGGAAACCATGCTCGTATTTCCAACCTCTGCAGTATGACAAGGCCAACACATTAGATATTAATTTGAAGAAACATGAAGGCAAAAGGTTAAAAAAGAGTCAATGCACTTACTTCTCCGCATTAGGCACAATCAACCACCTCTGCTCGCGGTTCGTCGGCACGGACGGGAGCTTTGTACAACCACGTTGGTAGACCTTCTTGCCCTCCTCAACCAGCTCACCCTTGCTATAGGTGTCCTCAGACAAGTTGTCCTCGCCACCATCAGCATGGCCACTATCCTCCGGAGTCACGTGGGACGAAGACTGTTGGACCCGAGTCTCCTGGGACGAAGACTCCATGACCGAAGTCTCCTAGGACGAAGGCTCGGTGACCCGAGGCTCGTGGACCGGAGTCCGAGATGGGTCCAAGTCAGATGGGTCCACCTGAGACGGAGCACTCCTGTGGTCGGGAGAATCAGCTGGGGGTGGCGGCGAGGAAGGCGCAGCAGCCTTCCTACCTCTAGCAGCTCTCTTCGTCTTCCCCCGACCTCTCCCGGTCGAAGGAGAAGCGCCCGCCGGTGTTTGCATGCAGTGTACCAGTGCTCTCCAGAGTTGCTGGGGTGGAATAATAGCACCCCTCCCAGCACGCGCCGAGGAAGGAGGCTCGGAGCGCTCTCGACCCCCGCACACCATCTGTCAACACCTGCAATGACAAAGAGTGAACGAAATTAGTTCAAGATAAAAAAATTGAATACCTAATAACATGAACTAATTAATAATATATATGTACATAATAATAATTGAATACCTCACATTATTAATATTAATCTTCATCGTTTATATATGCTCTGGGATCAATAAATGCATAATCATCATCACTATCAGTAATGACGTGCTCATCAGCATCATCAATAAATGCATCAACATGTGGAAGGCCTCTATGTAATCGGTCAAGCATTGTCAGGTCCTCCGCAGCAATAACCTCTTCTTGTTCCGTCTCTTCTTGTTCCGGCTCAGGGGTGAAGTCGGGTTCACTGCTGCTGTCAACCTCAATGTTCTGGGGTGAATTAGAGCGGTTCTTGAAAAGTTTTTTGGAAACACATGTTTCTTGGAAGAATTCTCCTTCATATGTGTCTAGGTTAATGTGAGGTTCAGAATCATCTTCATTGAGGGGAGGTGGTCTAAAATGTGGCGGCACATCATAAACAACATCCCAACGTTTCAAATTTGGATCGGTTTGGCAGGCCCATGGTAGAT
Source organism: Hordeum marinum (assembly GCA_022496015.1). Lineage (NCBI taxonomy): Eukaryota > Viridiplantae > Streptophyta > Magnoliopsida > Poales > Poaceae > Hordeum > Hordeum marinum. The sequence goes on along the minus strand of CM039674.1, from coordinate 456,799,113 downwards.
AGAAAACTTGGGTCGCCTGTTGAGCCGTAATATAGACATCGGGAACATCTAAATGGGTGCTTTGGTTGATTTCGACTAGCCCTATATGTTCATGAGTCCTTCTAGTCTCCTTCGGCTGGAACCAATAAAATTTGAAGACTACGACGTTTGGTGGGTTTTCACCAAAGAATGTAAGTTCATAAATTGCTTCAACTCTTCCATAATACTCGAACCCTCCTTCGCCGACAGCGGAGACACAACAATTTGTATACTTTCGGTCAGCCATAGGTAGCTCTTTGCCAAAAGTACGAAAGCGATACTCGTTGATGTCGTATTTGTCAAATGAACGGACCTTATAGTCAAAACCATTAGCGACTTGTCTCAATTCGGAGTCCGTAGGCTCTGCATTAGCCTACAAGTCTAATACGAAAGGATTGTTGCATTAGCCACAAACTAGGCGAAGAAATGAAATCGTCTAATTAATGGAAATTACCGTTTGCTTGAACCAAGAGATGACATCAGGATAGCTGCCTCCATGCTTTGCCAGAAGCTCATACTCTTCGATGGAATCCTTTTGGATCACCGCTCCATCCGAGAATTTGGCGACATATCGACTGTATCACATATCCAGGAATAAGAGCATTTCAAAGGAATTAGAAGTTGTGAAACAATGTACCGAGAACTTACTCGATGTACGGACGCACTTCTGTTAGGTTGCTGAAGATATACAACAAAATGGTCCGCCATTCTTCGACATCCAACGCTATTGATTTCGAAGCACCGCCATTCTTCGATAACCAGAAACCATAATACATGTGTGAATACATAGACCACACCATGTCCCTAGTAAGCCTCTAGTTGACTAGCTCGTTAATCAATAGATGGTCATGGTTTCTTGGCCATGGACATTGGATGTCGTTGATAATGTGATCACATCATTAGGAGAATGATGTGATGGACAAGACCCAATCCTAAGCATGGCACAAGATCATGTAGTTCGTATGCTAGAGCTTTTCTAATGTCAAGTATCGTTTCCTTAGACCATGAGATTGCGCAACTCCCAGATACCGTAGGAATGCTTTGGGTGTAACAAACATCACAACGTAACTGGGTGACTATAAAGGTGCACTACAGGTATCTCCGAAAGTGTCTGTTGGGTTGGCACGAATCGAGACTGGGATTTGTCACTCGTGTGACGGAGAGGTATCTCTAGGCCCACTCGGTAATACATCATCATAATGAGCTCAATGTGACTAAGGAGTTAGTCACGGGATCATGTGTTACATAACGAGTAAAGAGACTTGCCGGTAATGAGATTGAACATGGTATAGGAATACCGATGATCGAATCTCGGGAAAGTAACATACCGATGGACAAAGGGAATTGTATACGGGATTAATTGAATCCCCGACATCGTGGTTCATCCGATGAGATCATCGTGGAACATGTGGGAGCCAATATGGGTATCCAGATCCCACTATTGGTTATTGGCCGGAGAGGTGTCTCGATCATGTCTGCATGCTTCCCGAACCCGTAGGGTCTACACACTTAAGGTTTGATGACACTAGGGTTATATGAGAATAGTGTACGTGGTTACCGAAGGTTGTTCGGAGTCCCAGATGAGATCCTGGACATCACGAGGAGCTTCGGAAGTGAGGATATGGTTGCCGAAAGTGTTTCGGGCGTCACCAGTAATGTACCGGGACCACCGAAAGGGTTCCGGGGGTCCATCGGGAGGGGACACCAGCTTCAAGAGGCTTCATGAGCCAAGAGTGGATGGGAACCAGCCCCTAGGTGGGCTAGTGCGCCCCCACTAAGGGCCCAAGGCGCAGCAAGGGTGGAGGGGGGCCAAACCCTAGGTGTGGAGGCTGCCTTGGGCGCCACCCCTCCTCCCCATCTTGGCCGCCGCACCTCCTAGGGTTTCCCTAGGGGTGGTCGGCCCTGCTGCCCCTTCCCCCTATATATATGTGTGGTTTTGGGGCTGTAGAGAAGAACTCTCTCTCTCTCTCGACGCAGCCCTATCCCTCCTCCTCCTCGTCCTCTGTAGCGCTTGGTGAAACCCTGCCGGAGTACCATGCAACTCCACCGTCACCACGCCATCGTGCTGCCGGAGCTCTCCCTCAACCTCTCCTTCCTCCTTGCTGGATCAACGCGTAGGAGACGTCACCGGGCTGCACGTGTGTTGAACGCGGAGTCGCCGCGATCTGAATCGCTACGAGTACGACTCCATCAACCGCATTCTAGTAACGCTTCCGCTTAGCGATCTTCAAAGGTATGAAGATGCTCTACCCCTTTGCTCGTTGCTAGCATTTCCTAGATTGATCTTGGTGACACATAGAAATTTTCTGAATTGTTACTATGTTTCCCAACAAAAAATGCAGCAGCCTCAGCCACAGATTCTTCCACCGCTAAAGCATCTAACATAGCATCTGCCAAGAACACCTGGTCTTCTATTACAATTTCGGCCACTTTGATTTGTGCCTCATTTTTCTTGCAAACATGTCTAGGAACATATTTATCCCCACAACTATAGCAAAGGCCATTTGCTCTTCGATAGTCCTTTAGTTGCTTCGCTTTCCAAACTTCTCCAGCCGCAAACTGTGATCTCTGCATTGTTTCTCTCTGTCACTAGTAGAAAACAGGGCTTTCGTCACAGCTCGATCTACACATTAGTCCCGGTTGCCTTACGAACCGGGACTAATGTGAGCATTAGTCCCGGTTCGAGCGGCTAGGGCGCCGGTCGGGCATTGTCCCGGTTCGAGCGGGACCTTTGGTCCCGGTTGGATACACGAACCGGGACTAAAGGGGCCGATATCCTTTAGTCCCGGTTCGTGTCTCCAACCGGGACTAAAGGCACACGAACCGGGACTAAAGGGGTTAGGGCTTTGGTCCCGGTTCGTATCTCCAACCGGGACTAAAGGCTAGACCTTTAGTCCTGGTTGGAGATACCAACCGGTACTAAAGGGTTTTGAAAGTTTTTTTGTTTTTTCTATTTGTTTTCTGTTTTAAATTGCTTATATCTTTTAGGATATTTGATGTTTTGAGTGATTCTTTTTGCATTAGATTCAATTTTTTTTCTAGTTTGTGTTTGTGCAATTAGTTTTCAAATTTGAATAGTTTAAATTTGAATTTGTTCAAATTTGCTCCAAACCCTAGATTGTGAATAACTTGAGTTTAAAAATAGTTTTTAATTTAATTCTTTTTGCTCCTAGGCACATGTTAGATAGTGCATGTTGAACGCACAAAATGTATGGAGTTGAAATAAGTTTTAAAAAATGAAATGCCTTTGTAACAGATGATTTTTCGTCCAAAACCCTCATACTTCGAAAGGGATTGTCCAGTTTGTACACGAAGTGCATCTAGTTTTTACCGTAACCCTCTCAATTTTTTAGCACATGCTATGTGGGTGAAATAATGATACCATGCCAAGTTTCAACCTTTTCAGAGTTCATTTGTAGTGCTTTTCAATTTCAGGGTCATTTAGCTTAAAAAATTAATAAATGCATGAAAAATTGCGAATGAAGTGGAAAATGGTTAAAAATTGATGATATGGCTTTGAATGATGCATGTTGAACACACAAAAAATCTGGAGTTTAAATAAGTTTTAAAAAACAAAATGCCTTTGTAACAGATGAGTTTTCGTCCAAAACCCTGATACTTCGAAAGGGATTGTCCAGTTTGTACACAAAGTGCATCTAGTTTTTACCGTAAGCCTCTCAACTTTTTAGCACATGCTATGTGGGTGAAATAATGATAGCATGCCAAGTTTCAACCTTTTCAGAGTTCATTTATAGTGCTTTTCAATTTTAGGATCATTTAGCTCAAAAAAATCATTAAATGCATGAAAAATAGCAAATGAAGTTAGAAATGGGTTAACTCTGGCTTGGTTAACCTTAGTTGTGACTCTGGCTGGGACGATGCTAGCATATGTAGTCGACGGTATGATTGGATGGACACCAACCCGGACTAAACGGGTTCTGAAATTTTCAAACTCTATCCCCCCTATGGACCGCCTTTTTGAGTTTTCCAGAAAATAAACAAAAATGATAAAATCTTCAAAAAATAAAATCCTTTGAGATGTAGTTAGGTTTTAGTGTCTAGTTGGTATAGAAATTTTGAAATATGAATTTTGACCATTCCTACAAAAACATGAAAAAAAATGTAAAACGGCCATAACTTTTGCATACGACGTCGAAAAAAAGTTTAATATATCAAAAAAAAATAGAGAAAAATTGGGACTCGATTTCACCGGAGTTTACCCGGTGAAGTTTTCTCAGATTCTCGAAATTCCAAAAGTAAAAAAAGTTATTTCAAAAAGAAGATTTTTTCCTACAAAATCGAAAAAAAATAAAAAATATATTTAAAAATAAATAAATGATGTCATATTTGGATTCCTCACATTTTTCTAATAATAATGGATCTATTATTTGTTGAATTTCGATTTACAGATTTAAAGATGTTAATTATGCCATATGAATTGAATATATGGCAAAAATGAATAAAATAATAATATTACTTATTTTATTTTCATAGAAATTTAATATTAGTATTACTTATTTTGTTTATTTTAAAATTGTTTAGAATTCAAAAAATTAAATAATGTGACATCAAGACCTAAGTGTTAATAGGATTGATAGCTTACTATTGGCTAGAAAACAACAAGTGTAGACTTGGAAACAAAGGGTGATAGAACTCGAAAGTTAAGCATGATGGGTGACCGGCTAGGAAGTTAGATGATTTGGAATGAGTGGTGATTAGAGATTAAATTGTCAAATAATTCAAAAGCAGTGAGAAGGGATGATTTGAGATTAAATTGTCAGAAAATTCACAGATTTGAAAATCCAAAAAAAATGAAAAACAAAAAAATATTTAAAAAATATATCTTTAGTCCCGGTTTGTAACACCAAGCAGAACTAAAGGTCCCGCTCCAGAAAGCTGCCACGTGGAGGGTCTTTAGTCCCGGTTCGTAACACAACCGGGACTAAAGGGTGATGGTTTTAGTCCCGATTCCAGAACCGGGACTAAATGCCAGTTTTCTACTAGTGCGTGGTCGTAGTCTGTATCCCCACTCCTGTTAACCCGGCCTTGTCGACTTGGATTCCTTTCTAGCACTGCCTCTTACACCAATGCACATTCAGCTACTGTGTTAACCATGAGAGGTAGCTGAATTTCCACTACTGATCGGATTTCCTCTTTCAATCCCAAGATAAACCGTGTGACTAGCAGTGTTTCAATGACAACCCCTTCATACAGTCTGACTTGATACACCAACTAGTTAAAATTTGTGCGATATTCCTGCACAGTTCCCAACTGTTTCACTACCAACAAGTCTCTCATGCAATTACGATGCACATTGAGATCAAACTCCTGCAGCATAGCAGCCGCAAACTGACTCCAAGACGAGCAGTAATCGGTGAATTTGTATGCCTGATACCAATGAGCTGCGTTGCCATGCAGATGCAGAGAAGCAGACATGACTTTAAAATTTTCAGGAATTTGATATAACTGGAAATAGGCCTCACAATTGTCAAGCCAAATCCTAACACCCTCCCCATCAAACTTGGGAAATTCCATTTTTGGCATCCATGGCCGTCTCGACCCTTGTTCATGAGACGAAAAGGAATTTCGTGGGGTGTATGGTACCTTGCCTGGATCCACTGGAGGAGGGGGGCGATGTTGTTCCTTAGAAGTCGATCCGCTCGCCTGTGCTGCTGCTGCTGCCGTGGGCGAACTTGCAAAACACCCAGGTGCGGCCATCCTCTCGAGATTCGCATCACGGACACTGGCGGATTCCTTGAGCACACGGGTCACATGAACCTGATCCTGATGGATCTCCCCAAGCGAACTCATCGAGAGATTGACCTTCGATTGGACCTGATCTAGCCGAGCCACCTGCTCCTCAAACTTGCTATCCAGCCCGTCAAGCCTCGACCGAATTTCAGCGATCCCCTCCACCTGCTCCTGCAGGAGGCGCAACACCGCAAATTCCTACATCACCTTCTGCTCAAACGAACCCATCACCTCCACTAGATGCCTCGTCTGAGCGCTCGGCTTGAACGGAGCCGTCGTCACCCCCTCTGAATTCCGCTAACGCTGATTTCGGATTTCTAGTTGGTTGCCCGGGGCAATCAACAAACCAATCGGTCGATGTTACAGCAGAATCTCGAGATTTCCGAGTGCAAATCGAACCGATCTAGCTCTGAATACCACTTGTCATATCCGATCTTGGATAGCTCTCAGATTTTAGTACAAGGAGTTACACACGAGGAAGGCTTGGAGAAGAAGAAGATACAGAGAGGAAGGAAACGTGAGCTAGTTCAATAACTCGCTGACTCTCTTTATATAATCACTCGTACAATGCTCAACCCTTTTACAGCTACCTGGCCCAAGGCCCACTGGACTCAGCCAGCCCACTCGACCCAACAGCAGTTAGAATCCCCCTTTTCTCTGTCGCGTGTATCGATCATCTTCATAGCATCAGCTTCAGGTTCAGTAGGCGGCAGTACACCGGTACTGACAGAACCAAAATACAGCACACGAGACATGGGGTAACCAATCCAAACTATTTGAATTGCCGCAGAAAAATAATCCAAATTATTAGAAAAAAGTACAATACCATGTACACACAACACTAAAACGATCCATTATACACACACACACAGCTTTTAAAAAGAAAGATAAAATAAGGATCCAGATCAGACTGCATCGACGGCATTCCACGTCCCCGCACGCATCACACGGAACCATAATCGATCGAACTCCTCCCATCCCTATCCAGCAATGGCCGCGGCGGCACAGGAGCAGTGGTACATCCTGTACGCCGTTCCGGACGTGGGGAACGATGTGATGAAGCCCTCGAAATTCCCCAACGCGGAGTTCACCTTCAACAAGGTTCCCCTCCCGTCCCACCTCTCCGTCCCGTGCGACGTCGCCAGCCCCACAGGATCCGTCGAATACCCCTGCATCGCGGCCGCCGACCGCAGCGGCCACCTTCTGCTCTGCGCAGTGCCGGAGCTTGAACCAAAAGATTGGACGGGCCGGGCTAGGTAATCTATAGAAATTAGCCACTGATTACTATTTCACAATCCAAATTTAAGTATATTATCAAGAAAATCCTGTTGCACTGGCCGGGTCGGAGCACGTGTTGGCCCTCACGTAGCTCCGCCCTTGGCTTTACGGTCACACCACGGTCGGGCTCACCTGCTACCTCTGTGACCCGTGCTTTCGCAGGACACTGGGCATCTTTCCCCACGACGACGGCATCGGTTGCCGACACTGCGCCGCCCTCATCCGTCACCGCACCGGCAGGGCTCTCATGGTGTCCGAGCTCAACCCGTGCTTTTTCGAACCGGATTGCTGCTTCATGCTCTTCTGCACGGTGGACCTGTACTCGTGGGTCTTGAAGGAGCCCTACTGCTCCGACATCTTGAATAGGCAGCACCGCAGCAGTGGCGAGGCGACGGCGGACGCCCACGACGGGCTCCTCTGGTCGTTCGACTTCTCTTTCTGCATCCTTGCATGTGACCCTTTCGACGAAAAGCTAGTGCTTCACCAGATCAAGTTCCCGCATGTGCTTCACCCGCTGCCCTTCGTGCCGTCCACGATCGACGGTGACATTCACCGCTGCTTGAAGGTGAGCGAGGGCCGCCTGCGGTACGTGGGTCAATAGCTTGTGTGCGACGTTTTTCCTGCGAATTGGCTGTAAAGCGACATCATTCGCAAGAATAGCTCTGCTACGACATCTCTCTGTGCATAAATAGCCAAGGCACGACATGGCCCTTAAGCACAATCTCTGTCGGGATTAGGTGGAGTCGTGCGGGACCCACACCTTATCCACGTTGGCGTAGGACCCAGATTGCGGCGACTACGGTTAAACCGTTTCCCCTGCGCGCGCATCCTCCCTCTTCTTCTTCTCCGACGACGAAGCACGGCAACGCCGGCGAGCTTCGATTCAAACAAACATATTTACAAGCATTCAACCGAAATCAACCGAATTCAAACAACATAGATAGATTTTAGCAAACATAGCAAATAATTTGGTTCGATTATACACGAAGTGGTACCCGTAGTTCTAATGGCGGGCTCGTCGGAGCAAAAGCCACATGAAGTACTTCGATTACATGAATCTACGTGGGTATACCGTAGCTCCTACCCCTAGTTAGATCTCCAAAATTGGACTCACCTAAGCCCAAGGGGTGCAGCCCCGACGAGGCGGCGGCGCTGCTCGGTCAGAGTTGGAGTCAGAGGCGCCCCACCCCCTATCGGCGCGGGATTTCTCGATGGCTTGGCGAAAGCAGAACTCGTCGAGCTCCTCTTCCATCTGTCGGCGTGCGACGAGCTGTTGCCGCTCGTCCTTGGTGCGCTCCATAGTCTCAGCGATGACGCCATCATCGACGTAGTCTCCCGGCAGAAAGCCGAGGCGCCCGGGGCGCGGTGCCAAGCCCTGCTCCTCCTCCTCCCTCTTCGGAGGCGGCAGCGGTGCGCGTGCAATGGCAGAGCTCCCCGCGCCACCCGCGCCAGAGGAGCTACCAGGCGGTCGCCTCGCGCCGCCACCGTCATCTGGCGGTCATAATCCTCCACCTCGCGCCGAGCGAACGCACATGGCGGTGTGAGCCCCCAGTTCATGTACTTGCGTGCGTCGCGCTTTCGAGCAGCGTCGGAAGCAACCCGCGCCATCCGTTCGGGGTCAGAGTCGGGCGCCGGCCGCTTCGCCCCATTCCGATCCTTGTCGGAGCGGTTTCCGCCGCCAGAATGGCGGCCGCACGAGCTGTAAGATCCGGGCCTCATGATCGTCGTACAGCGGCGCTTGATCTGAGGCGATGGGGCTGGATTGCGTGGTTTTGGTGGTCCTCGGCAGTGAGAATGGCGCAGATGTGGATGTGTAAATAGCTAGGGTACGACACATTTGACCGTATAAGTAGACGATTTTTCTCTCAAAAATAAAGTAGAGGATTTAACTAGTGACACTGACAGTCCTGGCCCACGGGTCATATTGACCGATCAGCCCCCCATGTCAGCATGAATAAACCTTTTATATCTACTGAATAATCCATAAAATAGTATAAACTTGTAAATTCAATATCTTTTAAACCGAAACTCCAAATGAAATAAATTATATATGTAGAATGATCAGAAAGATTCAAGGATTCTGAATATGCAATTTGTTTTCATGTCAAACCACTTTAAAGTGGAGGAACAGAGTTTGAAATTCATACATGGAGTTTGAATTTGCAAATCTTTTGCAATGCAGTTCATTTAAATGGAATTGTCAACACATCGATACCCTATACATCATGTTACACACCCAAAACCACTTGTCAAATTCATTTTCATGTTTGAAACTTGTTTAAATGTTGGTAAGTTTGACCAAGTTTAAAATGAGCATAAAAAATAAAAAAAAAATTGGAAAACCAGTGCACATGTTATTACTTTGTTATATACTAACAACTCAAATTGGCTAAACCCATGAGATGCCCCAACGAGAGAGGCTGATCCAAACCCAACAGATTCAGCCAATCAGCGCGTCTCATGCGGATCGACCCACACTGTAGCAACCCTAGTACCTGATCTCAACCGTGGAGTGTGCGGGGTTTTGAGAGGGTTTATGTGACTAGGGTTGAGCATAACTAATTCAAAAAATCAAAAAATATAGAACTTGCGCACATAGTCTTATTATGTCATATAGTAACGAGAAAAAAATATAAATATGGTTTACATACATATTTACGAAAAATCCTTCACTAGATTGTCATTCCTCGAACAATGTAGTATGGATTTCAAGGGAGATAGTAGGGGGCGCCCGAGAGTACGTGGTTTTTTGAAAATGAAAAGTGCCAAAACCTCACCAAAGCTTCATTTTGTAGTGATTAAGAAAGATCTGAACTTAATTTCTCATTTTTCATGTTTTAAACTATTTTTATATATGATTTTCTATTAACTCATGTTTTTTCAAAAAGAAATGATAGAAAAAAAATTAATTCAATAAATAGTGAGACTTTAGATGTACACTATATAGGTAGAATAGTTATATAGAAAATTTATTTGGTTGATTTAGACAGGGTGCAAAACAATTTTGCTTAGAAATGAGGCCGCTTACCCTACCGTTGGAGGTCATTTCAGACACACATTTCATGGCTATGAGTTTAACTTAGGAAAATGGCTCAGATTGATCAACTAACAAACATATTTGAGTTGAGGGACTTGAGATAGCATTAAAACATCAATACACCAGCCCTAATTCAAATTGGGCCAACTCAAATTTGAGTCCAAATTTGAATTTTAAAAAATAACCAAACAAGTTCGAATAGGAATACAGGGATACATAGTGCGTACCATTACGCACCAAGTTGCAAATATTATTACATGACACAAATTTGTGTCATGGAAATTTGTGAAATGTATGAAGACAAGTGGTTTTGGGTGTTGAACTTGAAACTTTCAAAAACCTCACAGAAGATTCATTTTGAAGTGACTAAGAAGGATCCAGGCTTGGTTTTTTCATTTTCATGTGTGAAACTTGTTTAAATGTTGGTCAAACTTAGGTTTGACCAAGTTTGAAATGAGCATAAAAAAATCAAAAAATTGGAAAACCAGTGCAAATGTTCTTACTTTGTTATATACTAACAACTCAAATTGATTTGTCTGTTTTAGACATGGTCGACAAGAAAACTTGCTTAGAATTGGGTTGTTTACCCTACCTTTGGAGCTAATTTGAAATCATGTGTGAAGACAAGTGGTTTTGGGTGTTCAACTTGAAACTTTCAAAAACCTCACAAAAGCTTCATTTTGGAGTGACTAAGAAGGATCTAGGCTTGGTTTTCATTTTCATGTCTGAAACTTGTTCAAATGTTGGTCAAGCTTAGGTTTGACCAAGTTTGAAATGAGCATAAAAAATACAAAAAAAATCAAAAAATTGGAAAACCAGTGCACATGTTCTTACTTTGTCATATACTAACAACTCAAATTAATTTGGCTGTTTTAGACATGGTGGACAAAAAACTTGCTTAGAAATGGGTTGTTTACCTTACCTATGGAGCTAATTTGAAACTCATGTGTGAAGACAAGTGGTTTTGGGTGTTGAACTTGAAACTTTCAAAAACCTCACAAAAGCTTCATTTTGGAGTGACTAAGAAGGATCCAGGCTTGGTTTTTCATTTTCATGTTTGAAACTTGTTTAAATGTTGGTTGACCAAGTTTGAAATGAGCATAAAAAAATCAAAAAAATCAAAGCGGGTGGGCCTATTTTCTATTTGGGCTTGCTTTTTCTCATAGTCCTCATAAGCCACGGCCCAATAACATTTTTTGTTTGACCATGAACTCTACACCTGCACTCTGTTAACTGAAGAATTCCTGCATTTTATGAACGGTTGCATTCTATTCATCAATTGCTGGATTTTATTCATCAAGGCAGCAAATAATCCATGGACTAAATAGAACTGTAACTGAGAATATCATTATAAGAATTCAGGCAAGTTTTACTTCACACTAATTAAAATTCAGCTAACAAATGATCCCTAACTAACTGAAACTACTAGCTAGACATAATAACTGAAACTAGGGACCCCTGAAACTAGCTTGACACACTAACTGAAACTCCAAAAATTTCTAGCAATTGATGAACATCAAGTAAAAGAAACCCATAGCAATGACACAACAATAAAATGCTCCAGCCATCATATTTGCTTGCTGCTTCAAATCGATCAGCTGCTTTAGTTGCTTCCCCCATTTTCTTCAATTCACACTTCAGTTCAGCAGTTTCCATATCCTCATCGGATTGGCTCTGTCCGCCAAATGGGGGGCGTGTTCCACAGCAAGCGGCACCCCAAAATTGAGCTATTGGGTTGATGCCTCCAATTTCAACCTCTCAACGTAATCATCGAGCCACTCGAAATACCCACATTTCTTCAGAACCTGCAAAACGAGGGTCGGCAGCGCATGAACCCTAGATCCACTGCCCAAATTCAAGGAAAAAAGAAAGAAATGGGGAGAAATTAGACCATATGATTGTGAAGTACACAGATCTAACCTGCCCGGCTATGGCCTGCTCAAGCATTTCACGAACTCATGCCCACAGTTGCCATTTTCTTCCTTCACTCAAGTCGAACGCTTCAGAGGCTCCATGCGCGGGCAATCGGGGCATCTTGTCAGCGACACTGGACCGTACTGCGTTCATTGGCGGAAGGCCAAAGTCGAGCTAACCCAGACATCATTTGTCGGCAGCGCGCTCGTTACCGGAGAAGAGGGAGAAGAAGGTTGGGGAAGGAAAGGGGAATGGCAAGCAATGGGGGATGGGTGGGATGGCTCAGGCTCGTGGTTGGCTCGGGTTATGTGGATAAGTTGTGGGTCCCACACGCATGTGAGTAAGTGGTGGGTCCCATGTTGATGTGGATAACTGGTGGGTCCCGCTTGTCATAACTCAAATAGCTAACCCCTTTGTTTTGCATTTCATGGTTAAACACGGCCATGTCGCATTGTAGCTATAGTTAGCTTCAAAGATGTCGCACATGAGCTATTGCCCCGCGGTGCGTGCAGATCCATGGCCCCGATGACAAAAAACACAACTTGATGGTCAGCATGTGGACGCTATCCTCCAATGATCCATCACAGACGACATGGGAGCTGACGCACAATGTGCCATTGGTGAAGATCTGGAACCACGAGAGCTACAAAAGGGCTCCGCTCGGTGAAGATCTTGTACCCACGGTGGCGCTCGTCGACCTGATGAAGGCGCACGAGATCTACTTCTTCCTAGACATGCACATATTCTCCGTCAACCTGCGGAACGGGAGCGTGTTGCAGTGCGACAAGTTCGAAGGTTTGGGGATGCCGGACCTTTCATCCCAGCTGGTCCATGCTTGGCAGTTTCCGTCGGAGCTCGCCGAGTATCATCGCTTGCCTGGTAACCATCTCGTGCCCACTCCGTTGTCTCAAGTGTTTTGCACATTTGCGTGTAAATTCACATGATAAATTGTTTTTAAGGCATTGCTTCATTCATGAGACTGCCATGCAAACATATGCAACATGACGGTACGTGAAAGTCTCGCCCAATTGCCCTGCTTGCTCGGATGTACCGGAAGATATAAAACATTTGCTATTTCTATGCAACAGAGCGAAGGAAGTTTGGAGAAGACTAGAGATGGATGATATTGTCGATAGAGCTTGTCAAGTAGATCGTGCGGGGGAAGCTGTTTTGGAGTATTTACTTTCAATGCAAGACCATGATTTGTATATTTTAGGCATATAAATGTACATGAGATGATTGCCATTTCAACCTGGTACCTATGGTGGAAAGGCCTAAATTGGTTCACAACGACGCCACACATAGTGCACAACAAATTTCAATGGGTATCTGAGTTTTAGTGGCCAGTTTTGTTACCGCTTGTTTGCAAAAGGTCTCCATGAAAAAAAGGGGATGGTATTGTCCTCCACGAAGGTTTGTTAAACTTAACGTTGATTGATGTCTACTACACAACCTTTTTCTTGTAGACTCGTGTTAGGCCTCCAAGCGCATAGTTTTGTAGGACAATGGCAATTTTCCCTCAAGTGGATGACCTAAGGTTTATCAATCCGCGGGAGGTGTAGGATGAAGATGGTCTCTCTCAAGAAACCCTGCAACCAAATAACAAAGAGTCTCTTGTGTCCCCAACATACCCAATACAATGGTAAATTGTATAGGTGCACTAGTTCGGCGAAGAGATGGTGATACAAGTGCAATATGGATGATAGATATAGGTTTTTGTAATCTGAAAATATAAAAACAGCAAGGTAACAAATAGTAAACGGCGAGAAAAACATTGTATAAGTGCTTGGAAACAAGGCCTATGGTCCATACTTTCACTAGTGCAATTTCCCTCAACAATATTGGCATAGTTGAATCATATGTAAATACCTCTCGTGCGACAAAGAGTTCACTCCAAAGTCACAAATAGTAGAGAACTAACGAAGAAATTATTGTAGGGTATGAAACCACCTCAAATTTATCTTTTCTGATCAATCTTATGAGCTATCCCTGTAAGTGTCACAAACAGCCCTAGAGTTCGTACTAAAATAACACGTTAAGACACACATCAACCAAAACCCTAATGTCACCTAGATACCCCAATGTCACCTCGAGTACCTGTGGGCTTGATTATACGATATGCATCACATAATTTCAGATTCATTATATTCAATCCAACACAAAGAACTTCAAAGAGTGCCCCAAAGTTTCTACCGGAAAGTCAAGACGAAAACATGTGCCAACCCCTATGCATAGATTCCCAAGGTCACGGAACCCGCAAGTTGATCACCAAAACATACATCAAGTGTATCAATATAACATCCCATTGTCACCATAGATATGCCATCGCAAGACATACATCAAGTGTTCTCATATCCTTAAAGACTCAATCCGATAAGAAAACTTCAAAGGGAAAACTCAATTCATGACAACAAGATAGAGAGGGGAAAACTCCATATGATTCAATCTATATCAACAAAGCTCGCGGTACATCAAGATCGTGCCATCTCAAGAACACGAGAGAGAGAGATCAAACACATAGCTACTGGTACATACCCTCATCCCCGAGGGTGAACTACTCCCCCCTCGTCATGGAGAGCGTCGGGATGATGAAGATGGCCTCCGATGATGGTTTCCCCCTCCGACAAGGTGCCGGAACGGGCTCCCAATTGGTTTTTTGTGGCTCTGGAGGTTTGCGGCGGCGGAACTCACGACCTAGGTTCTACATTGGGGTTTCTGGAATATTTGACGATTTATAGAGCTGAGAAGGAGGTCGGTGGACTCCCGAGGGGCCCACAAACCTGGTGGCAGCGTCCAGGGGGTGGCCACGCCCCTAGGGCTTGTGGCCTCCTCGGGAGTCTTCTGACTTCATCTCCAAGTTGCGTAGGTTCCTTCTGATCCAGAAAAAATCATATCGAAGGTTTTATTCCTTTTGGACTCCGTTTGATGTTCCTTTTTTGTAAAACTCAAAAACAAGGAAAAAACATAAACTAGCACTAGGCTCTAGGTTAATAGTTTAGTCCCAAAAATAATATAAAGTTGTGGTAAAATGATTGTAAAACATTCAAGAATGATCATATAGCAGCATGAAACAAGCAAAAATTATAGATACGTTGGAGACATATCATTGATGCTTCTTTTGACCATGACTTATTTAGGGGTATGATAGGAGCAGTCCTAAGAGATGACAAAGGTAGATTTATTGTTGGGGGGAACAGTAAGATTGACTGGTGCATGGATGTTCTGATGGCTGAAGCCCAAGCCCTAAGATTCGGTCTGTCCCTGGCACAAATGGCGGGATGCAACCGTATTATTATTAACTCAGACAATATGGGGGTGATTGATACAATGAAGGAAGGAGGAAGATCGTCAGGAGGAGGAGCGGCAATTTTCGATGATTGTTTTCATTTAGCGTGTGATTTTACTATTTCTAGATTCGAGCATTGTAATAGAGAAGCAAATAAAGTTGCTCATGAAGTTGCTAGATTGGCTAAATTTTCTTTTATTTCAAATTGGTTTGAGGAGCCAAATTCTGATATTGTACCTTTCCTCATAAATGATGTAATGGTTATTTCAAATGAATAAAGTACAAGTATTTCAAAAAAAATATGCAACATGCTGGTACTAGCATTTTGGCAAGCAACAAAGTTTTTTTAGCTGCACACATTGTCCCAGATCCCACATTTGTGTACTTTACATTGATTCAACCATAAAAACTGTTGATAATCTTCTCCATCCTGCAACCACAAAACTAATTAAATACTTAACACATATCCTGGTTGAACCAAAAGGAGTACCTCTCTTTCTATATTCAACTAATACACGCAGAGTGGAAAATCCAGTTCGGTCCAGAACACAGTTTGGAAATTCATTAACTAGCATCATATAACTTTAACATCCGTTCACAAATATAAGATGTTTTGGACATTTTAATATGGACTACATACAGACTGAAGTTATTGAACAAACACACTACAACGTGCCTATATATACATCTGATTCAAAAAATATTAATCTTATATTTGTGAACAGAAGGAGTATTATATATGAGATTGTTGTCCAGCTTCATATGTCATTATCTTATTTATGAGATCCTTTTCCACTTCATTAGATCTTTGTCTTTTTTTGTTGATATGGCGCGTGGGTTATGCGGTCCTTCGGAAAATAGTGCATATCAGGATTCTATGGTGCCCAACTTGCATGATGAAATCCCAGCCAAAAAAAACTTGCATACTGAAAATATGATAGTTCAGCCACATTTAATTAGTTAATGCTTACTTCTCACCAAATTTATATTGCTTATAATTTGCTGTAAAGTCCTATCTAAATGATTATCAGATTGTCGGGATTTTAAATTTCACAATCACTAATTGTATAGTAGTAATTTATTAATTTGAAGGAACCGATGAGTCTGATGCCGCGGGGGTTTATTTGATGAATCAATTCAACTCGGTGGAGGATTTCCATGAAGAACCGATCGCTACCACGAAAAGGTGAACTTGTTCTTCACCCATGTTAATGATCGTTGTTGCAGTCAGTGGTGGGGCTAGAGGGTGGACAGAGCGGGTCGTGGCCCACCCTGAATCTTTCAAATAGTTTTCATATCATGGGAAAACAAATAAATTTATATGAACATTCTTATTATTAGCCCACCCTGACCCATCGAGCTGGATCCGCCACTGGTTGCAGTACATGTGGCCTTACTCTAGAAACATCAACTTGTTTCACTATAAGAGTCTTTCTTGTTTCAGAACCTAATGAATGTGATCTTCTTTCAATTGATTTAGGTGGTTTCCCGAATTGCATGACATGGGTACATAGGAGATCTAATTTCTAGTTCTTTTATTCCAATGTTTTGGGTGAGGAATGTTTATTAATGTATTGGATTTGTTGGGCTAAAGGAAGCTCATAGCAAAAAAAATTGTTATCCAAATCATGGAGCATTGTTTCTTTGTGTAGCGAAGGAGATCGAAGAAGACGAGACATTATGTTGGTGTGTGGGTCTGGAGAAACTTGAAGAAGATGAAGATGACTCTGAGATGAGTGAGGATCTTGAAGGGGACAAAGATGACTCTGAGATGGATGAGGATCTTGAAGAAGACAAAAACGACTCCGAGACGAGTGAGGAGGATCTCTAAGAGAACGAAGACGAATGAGGTGACTTAGATGTGCAAGTGATTTAGATGTGTGCTAATCTGTTATGCATGGCAGCCCAATCACCCTGCATCAACCCCATATTGACTTCTTCATTTCCACAAATGCTTTTACTGTGTTGCTCCTAGTCTAGTGGTTTCGTGTTCCAGCGAGTAAAATGCACAAAACCATTGCAATAGTGGTGTCATTACAGTAAAACCACCATGTTATAAAACATGGCAAAAGTCATCGCACCAAAAAATTGATAGTGGCCAAAACACCAATGGTAAATGCTAAGGGCTTTGCTGATGTCACAACTCAGTTGGGCCCACTCGTCAGGCTTTGTTGGAATAAAAAGGTGCCACATAGACACCCTATAAAACACAGAGGCTCAACTCAATGCAAGGCAGAGGGTTAACACAATGCAGGAGATAACCCCGATCCAGAGCCGCCCAGGTCTTTTGGAGCTTGCGCCACCACCCCTGGACCACCCTGATCCAGAGCGACCCCTTGGACCGCCGCCTTCTTCGGAGTGGCGTAGCGTCGTCTTGTTTGCCTCTGGTCTCGCGGACAGGGGTATTCATGCGGTGTGCTCGCGTACGCAACAGAAGGGGGAGGTAGGCATAGTGTTCACGCATCCATGATAGAAGGGGGAGGTTGCCGCGGCGTCGAGCTCCCGTGGATCTGGTAGAGGAGGGGGCAGCAGAGGCTCCTCACCCTCGCCTCGCGAAAAAGTTGGTGGCGGCAAAGGGGAGATGAGGGTGGCATCGCATTTGGTCTTGGCATAGAGGGCATGTGGATTGACAACACCCGTGATGGTGACCTCGTTCGGGACCATGTCGACGTCGATCCCGACGACCCCGTCGTGGAGCAGGGAGCGTTTAACCCGCTTGGGGCAGCCCGTGGAGTGCACCTCCATGCCCAGGACAACCATACCAGCGGCAGAGGGGATAGGGGGGGGGTAGTGGTTCCTCTTTCGCTTTGTCTTGGTCGACTAGTGGTGGTGGTGTTGCTTCATCCTTCTTCTTCACTGCCGGTGTAGCTTCATGTGTGGCAACATGTGTAGGTATTCTTCCTTGTTGGAATCCTCCTGCATGACTAATTTGGAGATGGATGCGTACTCGAGGTGAAGGCTGCGAGCAATTTGACCAAGAGTAGACGGTCGAGGGAAGGAGGCGGCGGAGGTGCTCCCATGTGTGAGGTGGAGGGGCGAACACGGCGGCTTGGACTCACCGGACAGGAAGAGGCACTGGAGCAAGCTACTGTTGCTACTCTCTCTGATGCACATGTGTCATTGTTTCGTCACGGCAGATGCCATAGGTAGGCTCATCGAGAGGGGCCGAAGGACGTCGGCGGGCTCCGGGAGCGGGATTAGGCCCAAGCGGTGGCGGACACACAATGTACCCAGGTTCGGGGCCCTTCGTTGGAGGTAATACCCCTAGTCCTGCTTGGTCTAGTTGAGACAATGGTCGGATTACAATGGCGCTCCTTGAGCTGTATGGATCGTGGAGGAAGAAGGAGCTAGCTTGCTCTTCTGCCTCCCTACGTGCGTGTGTGTGAAGTGGATGTGAAGAGAGCTGGGAGATCTGCTGACCCCTTGCATGGGGGTGGCCCGGGGGGTTTTATAGGCCAACCCCCCGGATTACAATACAAATAGAAGGTCAAAGGGGGCCCCCAGCCGGCAGCCTCTCTGGCCGGCTGCGGGGGCCGCCGGCTGCGGGGTCCTGTCGCCGGTAGGTCCCGCCGGCTGAAGGGTCCCGTCAAGAACCGGCGGGGCCCGCGCGGCGGGTCCCGACGCCGGTCACGTCACGGCACGGACTGCCCCTTGTGGCATCGTCTTGCGGCGGCCGGCCGGGGTCAGCGGTACGGCCGGCCACCCTGTAGCCATGCCAGGGCAAGTAATGGAGTGGTTGGGGCGTGCCGGTACAGTTGGAAGCCCGATCACCATCCGCCAGGGTCAGAGGCCCTGACGCCTTCACTGTGGCCATATCAGTGCTGACCCCCGATGGGATGGGGGCCACTGTTGCCACGCATGCCGTGACGACAGTATCCAATGTGCGGCCGACTGGGGGGCCAGGCGGCAACGCCCCCACCCGGCCGGCACGTCGTAACCGGCGGGGCGTAGCCGGCGGGCCGCTCCTGGCAGGGCGTAGCCAGACTGCAGGGGGAGGCGGCCCGCCCTTTGATTGCATTAGAAGGCTGGGGAAAGGGGGCGCTTGAGGCTACCCCGGGGTCATCCCCCCGTCAACATGAGGCGCTCAATGTATTTTGAGAGAGAGAAAGGGGGAGAGAGAGGAGCAATGCTACATTCACGGACCTTTACTTAAGGTTTACGAGGTGTTTTTGACTTGGAAGTCTTTGATTAGCTTAAGGGGGAGGCTGGGCCCCACCCCGGTGAAAATCAGGGGGCCGGTAGAGAGTATTATGGAAAGGTTCCATAACAGCCCTGTAATCAGCCCGTGTGTGTAGCATTTTTGGAGATAGAGAGTGGCTCTAGGATGGGCTTGGCTATTTTACTATGTACTCCCTCTGTACCGAAATACTTGTAGATGGGGAAACTAGAACAGTTTCCCCATCTACAAGTATTTCGGTACAGAGGGAGTAGTGTGCATTGTTCGTAGCTCCCAAAACAAAGGCATGATGTGCAGGTGTAGTTATACTTTTGGACCATAATAAACCAACTTTCCCTCTGTAGGCATGCATGTGCATGTTGCTACACCTCCTACGAACAATGGAGGGTTATTCCGACATCAGGTCAAAAAATGCTCACAGACAGCATACACTGGGAGCATTCTGATTCTGGGTGTCCATGATCCTAGTATTGGCCAGATCTGAGATGTCAGTTTCTGGTCTTCAAGCTTCAAGCTTATTCTGTCTCCTGGTAGAGCAATCAATCAAGTTTAGGTTAAGCCCGAACAACTTAGTTTTACACTTATCTTCTGGTTCTAACACAAGCTTCTCGAGTAGGAAAGCGCAAAGGAAAGGCAATCTCAAATCATAGTGGTAGTTTTTGGTTTTATAGATATATTTGTGTTTTCTTTTGAGCAAAAGAGAGGCCGCCCTCTTCGATTTCATATAATGAAACCACAATGTCTTTGAAGAACTACATCCATCAGAGCTAAACCATAGTCAAGGAACAGAGTAGAAGCAAACCGACTATCGACATGGAATCTTAAGCTATTACAGTAGCCCCGAGGCATCATGCAAAAACCAAAAAAATCCAATTGTATATAAGAGTCTCAAGATTAGCCAGCGGATGCCTAGATCAGATCCATTACACAGCTTGGAAAAGGCTAACAACCCCAGATGCCAACGTCATACAAAAGCTTCTCCTCTTCAGCTACTATCTCTGCAATCTTAATCCACCAAGTCGTAGTACTCCTAGCGTCCACCCGTGGGACACTTGATATATTTCACTGGCTACTTGTTCTACCAGCCTTGCTCTCAACATCAATAGCTTTTCTTGTGGAGGTTTTTCCCTATAAAATGGACCAATCCATGATCCAATTACACATTAGCTTTATAAGAGTCACGTGATCACAAACATTTCTCTATCTAAAGATAATGTCATTCATGCATTTGCAAATAGACCAAAACACGACTGAGACTCCAACAAGCACCAATCGCCTGTCATACATCAAAAAGGATTTCACCTAGAGACCAAAGCAATCATGCAAATTTAATGGTGCGACTCTCAAATCATAAGCACATTTCAAAAGACTCCACATAAGACTAGCAACCGAGCACTAAAAAACAGATGATTAATGTTTTCATCTTGCCAACAAAAGGTACATTTTTTGTCCCCTTTCCACCCTTTTATTAGTAGATTATCCTTAGTCAAAATACTTTTTCTAATCATTGACCACATTTTTTTAAAATTTACCAAGGATTTTCATTTTCCACAAGACCTTCTTTGGAAATCTGACATCATTTCTAACTAGGAACATATATAAAGATTTAATTGAGAAAGCACCATCAGATGTAAGGATCCATCTGTCCTTGTCTCCCCCCCCCCCTACATTTTTATTTCCTCACATCTCTCTTTCAAACTATTCCACAACTCTATAGAGTCTTCATATAAAGTTCCCCTAAAAGATAAATGATCCCATCCTTTTTCAATGGCTTCAGCCATAGAAATCTCATGATCAAAATTAGTATTACATAACCCAAGATATGCATCTTTATGGGGTTTCTCCCTCCCCTCCCCAACCAATCTTCCCAAAATCTTGTGTGTGGGTTTGATTATACAAACATATATATTCCTACCATATTTTCTTCTGAGAATTTCTGCCCAAAGGCTTTCCCTAGTTTCAGGTTTCCAAAACCACTTAGCTAAAGTGCTTTGCTCATCAGATCAAGATTAAGAATTCCCAAACTCTCTCTTTTAGGTAAACAATAGTTTTCCAATTTACTAAATGATATTTCTTCTTATACTCATCTCCCTGCCACACCAACCTAGCTCTAATAATTATGCCTTCTTCCTGACCCCAATAGGTAGCTGGTAAAAAGGTATCACGAAGATAGGAATGTTAGTAAGACAAACTTGCACCAAAGTCACCCTACCAGCAATATTGAGCAATCTCCCCTACCAACAAACACTTCTATTTTAATTCAGTAATAACTTTCCGAAAAATATTTCTTAGTCTAACATCACACACCTGCAAGCCCAAGTATTTGAGAGGTACTTTATCCAACTGATAGTACCTTCAAATGTACCACCATGACCGATAGATTTTCCTTTGGGGTTGTTACACTTCAGGAAGGATCTCTTAGTATGGTGGATGCATCGAATGCAAGTTCTAAAGAAAAATATATCTTAGTAGACAAGGATGAAATCTCTCATTACTTTCATGGCTCTTGTTTAGTGAAATGACAATGGATGCTATGTAGGTTGGTGTTATCTAAGGTACTCTGCACGACGTTGGTGAGGGTCACAGTCTTTCCAAAGGGTACACAAATCTTCATATGCTTGTGCTTGCAATTAGCAACTTCTACCACCATCGAGTCTCCTATTTGAGTATCGACTCATCACTTATATCGACTATATGCAAGTAAAACTCTTTTAATGGCAAGATCCACCAAATCAAACGGGTATTTGTGTCTTTCTTAGTTAGAAAACTTTTCAAGTCTTGACAGGCGATGATGTGTATAGACATTCACTTTTAGTTAGTCAACAATATAAGATCTAAACTTTTGAGAGCCAATGTAACCAAAAGTTTGAACTGATGGAAAGGGTTAGGCAACCACATATACGCCCTCTCAAGAGGCCTGTACGTGGACACAGAGAGGGGGCAACGCCAATTTTGGGATAAATTATGAAAGTAAGGAATTGAACTCAAGACCTTAGGCGCTGATATCATGTTAAGCTTCATGCACTAGTCAACTTAACAAAAAAAATTGAACTATTGGAAAGGGTTAGGCAATCCACGTATACACTTCAAAAGCTATGACTAGCATCGTGAATAACATTTAACTTCTTACCCTTCTTACTCTATGTGGACCTCTCCCGAGCTTCCACCCCGTAGGCTTGTGCAAGGGATGTCCAACTAGGGCAACCGAGATAGGTTTTGTGTGCCTTGTTGGTGACGAGACAAAGTTCACGGCCGTTGACATCTTCATGAGGGTGACCTAAAACTTGATCTTCACGTCAACCCCAATGATGGACTTTTCCAGGAAGTCATGCCTTATCCCATAAAGGATGACCTGGGAAAAATTAAAATAAAACAATAATTAGACATTTTTTATTGCAACAATGAAACTCATTCACAACATGTTCAATTATAATATACCATCCTAGTTAGGAAGTCGTCTAAAAGATCTATGAAGAACCTCTTGTCCTTCTGGCATCTGACTTGGCCATAGTTGGCGCACACATGATCCATTTTCCATTTTCTGCATTCATGTTGACAAATTAAACATACATCGATCATGATAAAAAAAACAATGAACCAAATGTGCTAGATAAACATGAACAAAACACATTTTCAAACAAAGATGAAGAAACCACATATAGCCAGGTTCATTGCATAATTAGGTGTCACGCCATCAATAGTTACAGTGCCGGTGGCATGCCACAGAACTGACACGCCACTATTTACTTGCGTTTGGTCAAAACAATGGGTCGCATATACTAGTGGCGTGTGAAAATGCAGACACACCATGAGTAATAGGTTATTGTTGACGTTGATTCAAAGTGGAGCGCCAGTAATTATGTTGTGCGTAAGCATTTTTACGCTATTGGGGAGGTGACGACTTGTAGTGTAATCTTACAAAACATGATTGTGAAGGATGAGGCCGATGGTATAACTAATGTTGATTTTGAGAAGCCTGGAGTACATGTTCATCTCCAAAGACAAGATGTGAAGCATCTCACACATTTAATAGAGATACATTGGCAACTTCGAGATTGAGAAGTGCATGTAAAACTACTCAATAATCTATAGGAGCATTTTTGAATACATCATGGAAACCTTTTGATTTGTGATGTTGAATTTTATGTTTGAACTATGTACTCCGAATAATATTTATGTTTCAACGATGTATTTTTAAAATTAAATTATTTTTTGTGCATAATCTACATCTTTCTAGTATGCAACGAGTTTAGCTAAAGAAATGAAAAATGCAAAAAAAAGGAGGTCTGAAATATGGGGACGGGATAAATGGAAGGCGAGGGCTAATGGAGCTCGACCGTGTGTTGTCCACGGACATGTGCGAACATGTCCATAGATATATGGGGCCTAAGAGCATCTCTAACCGTTCGGTCTTTCAGGGCGTCGAAAAAGAGCGGCTTGAGGGCAAACCGGTGTTAGATTGGTCCCTGGGGCGACTTCGTTTTCAGTCGTCGGCCCACAAATCGCCGCGGGGTCGGCGATATTACGTTTAAAATTTTGCAAACTCGGCGATTTTTGCACGAACTCGGCGATACTTCATTGATATTTGTACAAAAAACATAAAATCACGCGAACTACGCCTAAACTACGCCGCCGCCGCCCTTGCCTACATGCCGAGAAGCCTGTAGAAGCGGGTGTAGTCGCCGTCGTCGCCGTCATCGTCGTCGTCGCGCGCCTCTCCTGCGTCGCCGCCGTCCTTGCTGCAGCCTTGGCTGGGGTCACCGACATGCGATGGGGCGCTGGACGGACTGGCCTCGCCCTCCTCGTCGCTGTCGAGGATGATGACGCAGCCCTCCTTCTCGCGGCGACGAGCCTAGAGCTTCAGGTACTCCCGACGTTGGCGGCGCACCTGCTCGCGGACGTAGTCCTCCTTCGCCCACTTGGAGATGGCAGTGGACGAAGCCGTTCGCCGTCGCCTGGAAACCTCTCGGCCATGTTCTTCGGCGGGAAGGCGGGGGGGGGGGGGGGGGGGAGTGCAGGGTTGTGCGCCGGAGTAGGGGGAAATGAGGCATGTGCCGTCCACCGGCGGGGACGTCACCTTTTATAGCCGCAGCTGGGGCGGGGAGAGGCTGCATGCCGGGCGACGCGTGGCGGGACGCGCGGCGCGGTGCCTTCACGGCGTCGCCCGTGAGGCATCAATGGAGGTGACTGGCGCGGTAGCGGGGCAGCCTTCGCATTGATTCCTGTAGGAACCGAAGCGATGAGGATGACAAAGCGGCGCCTCGCTAACTCGGCGGGCCATCCTTTTTCGTGCCAAAATCGCCCGTCCCAGCGCCCCCAGGCGCCCCCCAGCGCACCGGGTTCGGCTTGGGTCCGTCGGCGCCAGTTTCGGTCCAAACCGGCGAAAAACGGTCTTCTGGGGACGCGGCTGGGCCGATTTTTGGGCGTCCGCGCAGAAAAAACGCCTGGAAAAGGGGGGGCCGTTGGGGGCGCCGCTGGAGATGCTCTAAAATTAGGCAGTTTTCCTTGAAGATGCTGTTATGCAATGCCACGCAAGATCAGTTGCCACTTAATTACCAGTCAAAAGCAGAAAAGCCGCAAACACAACTGCACTGTTTACCTGTTCTTCACATGTGTTAGATTTCTTCTTCAGTAAAACACTCAAAGTTGTGAATTTCTTGTCGTTGGACATACTCAAACGAAACAGTGATCATCTTAACTGACTGTTTTTGTAGAAATATCTGTGAGGTGAAATGAAAACCATTGCTTACAGTTTTAGTGCCAGTAACATGGACTGAAGACAAACAAAATAAGGGTAATTTAAACGACATCACCAAACTTTGTCTCTAGATTGATCAAGTGATCAACTGATGTACTACAGTACTCCCACTTTACTTAGTTACAAGGGGGAATCACACTCGCACTAACAATGAAACTGTCAGGCTAACTGAATCTGCATAAACCTACACTACGACACCTGTGTGCTCAGGCTAAATAATCAAGCCTGAATTCTTCACTTGTTGCACGGGATCGATCCTGCCCTGTTCATTCCTCTGCTCCGAGATGGATGGATCCCTGGCTTCACTTGAGCACGTCCTGGGGATCGATGAAAGGATCGTTGAACTCCACCGTCCGAACCATCTGCTCCAGCTCCCGGCGGGCCTCAGCCCTGCACCGCTCGATCTCACGCCGGTGGATGGCCTCGGCCTGAGCCTCAGCATCGGCATCGGCAGCAGCAGGACGAGCCTTGGCGAGACGGGTCTTCTCGAGGATCTCGCCCACGCTGCAGGCCGGGATCTTCGCGAGGAGCTCGCCCACGCTGCAGGCTGGGGGCTTCGGCGGCGAGGCGCTGCTCTGGTTCTTGGCAAGCCGGGCCCTCTCGAGGAGCTCGCGCATGCTGCAGGTCGGGGGCTTCGGTGGCGCCGTGGGCTCGGGAGGACGAATCGGCGTGGCGCTGGTCTGGTTCTTGGTCACGCGGGAGGCTTGGACGCCGTGGCGCAGAGAGTCCCGCGGGTCCTCGTCGCTGACGGGACTGGGACGCGGACTCTTCTTGGTCCTGGCATCGGGCTCGACCTCGACCTCGCCGGATTCACCGGGCGCGCGCTTCGCCGGCGGATCCCCGCAGCCGAACGACCCTGGCCGCT
Organism: Hordeum marinum; assembly: GCA_022496015.1. Classification (NCBI taxonomy): domain Eukaryota; kingdom Viridiplantae; phylum Streptophyta; class Magnoliopsida; order Poales; family Poaceae; genus Hordeum; species Hordeum marinum. The sequence continues at coordinate 456,773,029 of CM039674.1, read as the reverse complement.
TAGGTTTCTTGGCCGCGGCGGCGGCGGGGTTGGCGACGCAGGCGGGGTTGATGCGGATGGTGGAGGACGCGCAGGCTCGGGGGAGGGCGGCGGCGGGTCCGCGCGAGGCCAGGCTGTGGGGAAAGACGGTGGCGCCCATGGCCGGAGCAGAGAGAGAGGCGTGCGAGACGAGATCACGGGAACCGATCCATCGGGAGACCGGGAGGAGCAAGAAGAAGGAAGCGCGGGGAACGAGAGCAGCGGCAAAATTTAGAGCGGCAAAGTTTCCGTTACCGCTGCAGAGTCCCAGAATCGGGAGCGGATAGGCGCCAGTCGACCGAAGTTTTCGAAGCATCAGTCGATTTCTCCCCCCGGCTATCTCCACCGCTGGATCAAAATCCAACGAATAGTGCTTCGTCTTCACCTCAACTGTACCATCGCTTCTCTTCTTTTCTCATCACCGCCGGTCCAGGCCAGGCATAACCGCCTGCCTCTGCCACTCGCGACCGCCTTGCCGCGCCGCCCTCCCCTCGTCATCCCATCACCGTCAGGCTTATAGCTATCCCCGGTCATCCCTAGGCCTTCTTTGGTTATGCCTTTTTTTGGTTTGTATGAATGTTGTGTACGAATTTCATAGGATAGAATTGTTAAAGAAAAAAATCCTATGAAGTCTTTTGGTTTGTAGGAATGGATTCCTATTCCTATATAGTATAGGATTCATTCCTTCATATTTATAGGGGAAAAATATTAGTCTAGACTTAATGAAAAAATTCTCATCCTATGCATCAAATGACATGTCTTGCTTTATATCAATTGAGATGCATGTCATCTCATTTTCTATGATATGCCTATTTCTATAATATTCTAATCCTATGGATCAAATGAGGCCTAAATCAGCAGACACATGAAATTTTTCCGTGAATATGCATCCCTACGCCCCTAAGGTAGGCACTCAGGCTATTGCCTCTTTGGCGAACCTGCACCCCCGACCCTAACCTTTAAGGTAGACACCAAGACTGTTGCTTCCCTAGCAAACCTATAACCCTTGCACCCCTAAGACTGTTGAAACATGTCGTTGATAGCCTCGGTGCTCTGTGTGCCTTCTGCTTTCTTCTCGATAGAAATCGATTGACCCATCTTTCCTTTTTCAAGCGACTGACATTCAGCTAAACTACCCAAAATAAGTGAAAAGTGTAGTGTCTACTATATGTACGTCTTTTAGGGTCAGAAGAGAAATGACCACATTGTTACCTTATTATTCTGGAAGTTGTGTATTTGCACTTCATGCGCAAATTCAATATTCTCACAATTACTAAACTCCCCCCGAAATAAAGGCTTACGAGGAGTGGCGGAGCTTAATATGAAATGGGGGGGGGGGGGGGGGGAGGGCAAACATAATTGCTTTACCTTGGTTTTAGTGATAAAGTAGACCTAATATTAAGGCATATGTACATATTTTTCTATGAGCTGGGAGGGAGGCATGTCTCAGGTTGGCCCCCAAGAAACTCCGCCACTGCTTAGGAGAGCTCCAATTTTTCCCTTGAAATGGACAACGCCGAAAAGGATTTGGTTAGGTCGTGGTCTCGGGTGACAATTTCTAAACCGACACGGTCACAACTCAATTTTTATTCTGGTCGATTTTCTAGTAAAACAATTTCCAAATAAAAAAGAATAGGATTGCGAGCACAACTGTAACTTCGTGGCCAATGTAGAGCTTCAGGCATATTAGCGATTTTTTTCGTTCGGCTTTTTTAACTAGAATTTTTTACTTCACCTGGTTTGTCTATTACAACAATTTCGAATATTTCTAAAAATATTCAGGAATTTTAATTTATTTGTGAGTTTCATAAAAATCATAAAATTTAAAATATATTTACGAATTTAAACAATATTTATAAATTTTAAAACATGCATTTAAAAATCATGAACTTCTAAGATGTCACAAAAAAATCGTGGATATAAGGAATGCTTGTGAATTTAAAGATTGTGCACGGATATGCAAGAATAATCATTTTTTTACAAGAATCATCAAGTTAAAGTATGTTCCCAAATTTCAAAACATATTCAGCAAGTTGAGAAATATTCATGGTTCAATAAAAATTAAATCATATATACAAAAACAAAGAGGAAAGTGAAAATAAAAAAAGACCGGTAGAGATGAAAGAAGGAGACAAACCCGAATGGAACATTCCCAAAACCAAAACGATCGTCCTACATGACCTGCCCAATAACGCCCGGGTGCGTGTGTGTGTGTTGGGGGTGGGGTTCTCAACACCCACTTTTGGAAGAAAAATATAATTAATTTCACAACTGAAGAAAGTCGCAGCAAAATGCGCATTACCCTCTAGTTTCTCATCGATACCCAATTAATCTGCACCACTATGATTCATCAACTATCTGACTAGAAATGGCTGGACACATGCTTCCAGTTTAATCATGATACGCTGCTATTTAAGTTTCATTATGCAATGCGATATAAGATCAGTTGTCACTTAGACTTACCAGTCCAGAAGCAGAAAGCCATAGACGCAGCTGCTGCACTGCACTGTCACTCTGCTATTCAGTGTAGTTAAGACAAATTCTGCAGATCTCTTCTCTAGACTGATGTATCTGTTCTTCGGAAGTGTTGAATTTCTTTTTGGGTAAAACACTTAAACTCGTGAATTTCTTGCCATTTGACATTCTCAAACCGAATAATGACCATCTTGCGTGACTGTTTTTGACAAATGTTTATCAGGTTAGATGAAATTCATGGTTGACTGTTCTAATGTTGGCAACGTGGACCGAACTCTGAAGGGTCCTCGATGCATTGTATCTGTATATATAAATTAGACAAGAGTCTTTGAATATGCGATCTTTATTATGTTAACTACGTAGTAATCAAGTTACCCCAACTTGTTTGAGACTAAAGGCTTTGTTATTGTTGTTGTTGTACGTAGTAATCAAGTGATCAACTGATTTTTTTTAGAAAAGGAGGAAGACCCCCGGCCTTTGCATCTGAGCGATGCATGCAACCATTTTATTAATTATTCATAAAAGAGCTTACAAAGTAATATATCGGTAAGACTGAAGCCACCGTCTAGGCAACATATGTCGCTACTTTTATACAGTTGATGAAGGGATGCTGATAATCTGGGTCTAATACCAAACAAACCTCGTAGCCAAGACTAATATCTAAGACCTGAAGCCCCAACCAAGCCACCTGCCGGGTATGGGGCACCCACCGGTCCGGCGCACACTCAGAGGTCGTCGCCGCCAACTGCCATCGATCTATCTTCAGAACTGTACTGACGCATCCACCTTGCTCGGTTTAGATGCCGTCCACGCCAGACAGCGTCGCCCTCCTACGCGAATCCATCTTCGCACATCAGACGCCTAATCACCAAGGCGCCATGCCATCGAGATCCATCGCCTTCAATGTGCAGGATGAAGCATCGCTCCACCAAGAAAACATGCACTGGTCACCCGAGCCCGCGTACACCTCCAAGAATGACGCCCCCAAGGGGGAGACGACACAAGCGCACCGCCGTCTTCTGATCTATCGATCTAGGGTTTCCCCCGAAGGTAGCGGATAGTGGTCTAGAACTTCTCCTCGACGATGCCTTCAAGAAGGGAACAACGCCGTAGAGCGTCGCCATCGCCGGCCTTGGCATATAGCCAAGAGCAGGTTTTCACCCAGATCTCTTCGGAGAACTCCATCCAGCTTATTGTGCACGAGTCGCCGCCTGACCGGCCGTGGCACCACCACGGTGCCAAAGCAGCCCGATACTAACTAGACCGCGAGTGGGAAGACATAGACTGCAAAGGTGACGCCTTCAATAAGATAACGACACGTAGGCGTCGTCGTCACCCGCCACGACCGAAGTCGGATCACGGCTTTCACCGGCATGCGTGCGTCCCCACTCCATGCACAGCCAGCCGGCCGACCACCTCCGACGAAGAAGAAGGCCACCACCACCAAGCCTAGGGCCGGTGCCCCAGACATCCTCGTCTTGCAGATCAAGTCCAATAGCAGTGCACCGTTGACGGCGACTGAGATCGGTAGCACAACGAATCAGCCCGACTGAATCAAGACCAGATCCGCCGTAGCTGATGCCGTCCTCCACCGCCGCCGCCGCACCATAGCCATGTCGCCGCCGATCTGCGCCATCGCCACCGATCTGGCGGAAAGGAGTGCCGCCTCCCAACCAGATCGAGATCCGAGGAGAAAACCGCCGCCGCCACCATGCCACAAGGGCTTTGCCGTATGACGCCCCGGGCGACGGCGGCGGAGGGGAGTGAGGGCGGCTGTAGGAGGAGGGCGGGGACTCCTCGGTGCGGGGCGGCGCCGCCGCACGGGGGAGGTTGGGGGAGGGTTCGCCGAGTGACCTGACAACGCATCCCCAAGTGATCAATTGATACTATATTAAATCAATCTATTTAGTTAAGGAATCGCACCCGCACTAACAAACATACAAACTGCCAGCGATTCAGTGGATTAAGACTAACTGAACCTGTATACACTATAACAACACGTACATAAGACACCGGTATGCTCATGCTAATAATCAAGCCTGATTTCTTCAGTTGTTGGACGGGATCGACCCTGATCTGTTCACTCCTCTGCTCCGAGATGGATGGATGGATCCCAGGCTTCACTTGAGCACGTCCTGGGGATCGATGAACCGTCTGCTCCAGCTCCCGGCGGACCTCAGCCCTCCGCCGTTCGATCTCGCGACGGTGGATGGTATCGGCATCGGCAGCGGCACCAGCAGGGAGAGCCTGGGACTTGGGCGGCGAGGCGCTGGTCTGGTTCTTGGCAAGACGAGCCTTCTGCAGGAGCTCGCGCATGTTGCAGGCCGGGGGCTTCGGTGGAGGCTGAGTCGGCGAGGCGCTGGTCTGGCTCTTGGTCGCGCTGAGGGCTGCCACGCCGTGGCGTGGCGAGCGGCTCGGGAGATCCTTCTCGCTGATGGGGCCAGGATGTGGGCGCTTCTTGATCCCGGAGGCGGTCGCGGTCGCGGTGGCGGCAGCGGCCTCGGGCACGACCGCGCCGCAAACACCACGCGCCCGCTTCGCCGGCGTATCCTCGTGGTCGAACGACCCTGGCCCCTTTGGTTTCTTGGCGCCGGCGCCGACGAGCTTGGCGAAGCAGGCGGGGTTGATGCGGATCCTGGCGGACACGCAGGCTTGGGGGAGGACGGCGGCGGGTCCGCGCGAGGCCAGTGAGCGGGGAAGGAGCGTGGCGCCCATGGCCGGAGCAGACTGGGGCGCGCGAGACTGGATCACGGAAACCGATCGGGAGACCGGGAGGAGCGAGAAGGAAGGAGGGAGCGCGGGCGGGGAAAGAGAGTGGCGGCCAAGTTTAGAGCGGCAAGAAGACGCGCGAACGGGTTCAAGTCCGGAATCCAAATGACAAGCTGCGGCGGGGTTGGGGTTTTGAGTTGGCAATGTGTGTACTTTACTCGCATTGGGCTCAGCTATCGGTGAGGCAGCCCTGGGCTTGTTTCTTTTTCTTTCCGTACTCAGTGGCGGAGCTACGAAGAAAAAATTGGGCGGGCCAGACTATAGCAGAGCCAAAAAATTGCCATTTACGAATACTCGATACCTTTCGTTCTTACTGAATCTTCATCCTATACGTTGACAAACACTTTATTGGGAGGCTCATATTGGATGTAGCAATATAGAACTTGAATCATATTGTTCCTTCGCGGTGGACTCGGTGAACCAATTCGATGATTACTTACGCCCGGAGGTAGCTATCATCACACAGTATAAACAGCTTATGATGGACTTTGCGTCCATTTCCTTCAAACACTGCTATAGAGAGGTCAATCAGGTGGCAGATGAATTAGCAAAGAACTCTTTTACTACTACTCTCTCTAATTATTGAGATGATGAGATCCCCGATTTTATTTCTCATCTGTTTGTAAATGACATGTCTATTATTTGAGAAATAAAGTCCAGTTGCGGTAAAAAAATAAGTTATTGAGAAGATACTATTGTTTACCTTATCACTCCTTGTTTCAATGATCTTCTACACGAAAAATGCACTTAACGAAAAATGTTACGCATTAGGTACGAACAACCCGTTGATTTACCAAGAAAAATATATCTCAGCTTCTATTTCCACATATGAATTGATAATGAAATGCATTACTCCGCTCCGGAGATAATTAGACCTGGCGGCACGGTGGTCAGGAGGTAAACATCCAGCCCTATCCAGCGTTGGTAGCAGACCAGTGCCCCTGGTTGATAGCGCAGCAGATTAGAGCGGTCAGCGAAGGCAGGGGTCGAAGGCATCTGGGCGGCACGGTGATAGGATCCCGATGACCGGCGCCAGGACTAGCAGGTGCAGAGGCTGGAGCCGGGCACAACGAGGTCGTGTGGAGTTGGGCGGAGCCACAGAGCAAGTAGCAGGAAGCATGCGTTTAGCAGCAAGGAGGTCGTTCGATCTGCAAGGGGGAGGCTAGCGGGGTTGACTATCGACACGAGATCATCGCTTGTGTGAGATGCAGACGGCAACAACGTTAGTCCCGGCCGGCTGGCGGCCTCTACTTGTGCCGTCGTGCCAAACCTTGGAGGCTTTCGATCGATTCATTGATCGTAAAAATGCCTTCATCTCCTGGCCTAGTGGGCTACCAAGCATAGTAGGTATAAAAAATGCATGGATAACCTGGGCGGGCCATGGCCTGGTTTAGCCCCAACAAAGCTCCGCCCTGTCCGTACTGCTATCCATCAAAAATTTAGTGGGGTTAGTCACATTTGCAAAGCGCAGCGAGGTCAAAAGCGGAGACGGCGTGAGGAGCGCCGGCCACGACGAGGCCGAGCCATGTACGAGCGGAAGTTGGTGATAGCCGGCGGGAGCTGAGTTAGAAACTTAACTGGAGGGTGCAAGGGTGTGGGGGGTCGTTCGAATTGTTCATGGGGGACCAAGCTTAGAGGGATTGCCAGGGCGACGACCAGCACGATGGTGGGAGGAGGTGGAGGGGAGGGCGGGGCGATGCTAGCCCCCGGCCATGGGGAGCGGAGGCAAGCGGTTAGGCTTCGGCAGGCTGGCAACTGCGCGAGGAAGAAAGCTGGAGGTGGAAGATGAACATTGTGCGATCTGTTTTCGACCATTTGATGAAGATCTAAGGGCGTAGGTTGGAAGTGATCGATAAACTTTCATTTTCGGGTTCGTGATGGATAGGTACTCCCTTTTTCTTTTTTTCCTAAAACCCTGCCTACGATATATTGGTACAACGTGTGAACTCCCTATATGTGAAAGGGTCTATCTAAGGGCATCTCCAAAGTGGGCCCTCAAACAGCTCTCAACCGTTCAAACCGCGTGGTTTGGATTTGTTTAGCTATCCAACACTGGTATGTATCGGTCCGTCCATCAGTCCGGACACTTTTCTCCCACAAACGCGAAACAAACTTGGGGCGCTTTGTGGGAGTCCGGACAACAGCCACGTAGGACCCCGATACCCGTGGTCCACCCAAAACATCTTCCTAGCCCGTAGGTCCATTCTCCCATCTTTCTATGCACCTGTTTCTCTCTTGCCTCCGTCGTCGCTCCACCATCCCGGCCGCCCCTCCACTCCATTGTTGGAAGTGGATGATTCCTTCTCCTCCGGCGCTACACCCGGCCTCCAGGACGCCTCTCCTCCACCGCCTCTTCATACCTCTCCTCCATCCGCCACATAGGTACCATCCGCCCCTACGTCACTGACCATGCCCGACAACTGTTTGTTGTAATGTCCATGCTAAATCTTATGTTACTTCTTCTTTGAAGCAGTGGATTCAGATATAAGTACATATACAATCACTTTTTGGAGTCATTCGACGACTCGCCCAACGAGAAGAACTACACGGATGAGAAGGCGATGATGCAGGCGGTCCTTGCACACATGGAGTGTGCGGAAGAGCATATTCTCAATTTCAAGGGATCGATCAAGGGTCATTGACTGCTCAACCGTAACAGGGTGCATGGACATTTGACACTGATGCAAGACTACTTTGTCCTGATGCCCTATTCGCTGATAATTTTCTCCACCGCTCTCGGATGTGAGAAATGTGTTTGATCGTCTCTACCATGGCATTCATTATTTTGATGACTACTTCATCTTGAAGAAGGATGTTGTGGGAAGGACTGGATTCTCTGGTTATCAGAAGTGCATGCCACACTGCGAATGCTTGCATATGGCACGACCGCTGATTCCTGGGACGAATACCTACAAATGTATGAGAGCACATTGGAAGATGCCACTGTAAGATTTGGGAATGTTGTGGTCTTGGTGTTTGGACCTTGGTACTTGAGATAATAAATTGTAGCGGACAGCGAGAGCATATTGGCAATGTGTGCAGCAAGAGGGTGGACATGTTTGCTCGGATCTCTTGCCTGCATGCATTGGAGATGGAAAAGCTGCCCAAAAGCTCTACAAGGGCAATATCACGATCATGTTAAGAAGCCCACCATCATTATTGAAGCAGTTGTGTCACAAGATATTTGGGGTTTACATGCTTCCTTTGGCATGCTCGGGTCTCACAACGACATCAATGTGTTGCAGCGATCACCATTGTTTGCCAGGCAGACTGAAAGGAAAGCTCTTCATTGCCACTATACAGTCAATGGGCATGAATAAAACACGGGCTACCATCTGACTGACGGTATCTATCCTCCATGGGATACCTTTGTCAAGACCATCGCTGACCCAGTTGGCCAGAAAAAGTCTCACTTCGCCCAAAAGAAGAAGCAACAAGAAAGGATGTTGAGAGGGAATTTGGAATTCTACATGCACGTTTGATGTTGTTTGTGAACCTGCTAAACAGTGGGATCCGGAGACCTTGTCAGAGATGATGACATGTTGTGTGATACATCCATTTTGCATCAAGATTTCCTACTGTTATTTATATTGTTTTGGTCATTATTCCACTTTATGATACAATTTAATGCATTTTCTCCAAGAATTTACAAGGTTTACATGGAGAGGAACATTATCGACAGTTGGAATTCTAGACCTAAAAAAGCTACATCAGAGATACCTATTCTGCTGAACTCCAAATGACCTGAAATTTTACGGAGAATATATTTAGAATATATACAAAGTACTAGAGCCAAGAAGTACCGGACGGGGGCCACTTGTTGCTCACAAAGCAAAAGGGCGCGTCCCACCCCTAGGTGCGCCATGATGCCTTTTGGGTTCCACATGCGGTCTCCGGTCCCCCTCTTCAGCTATGTGAAAGGGTTTTGACCTAGAAAAAATTAGGAGGATACTTTCAGGACGAAGCGGCGCCGTCTGAGGCGGAACCTAGACATGAGCACTTTTGCTCTTCGGCGGAGCGATTCCGTCAGGGAAACTTCCCTCCAGGAGGGGGAAGTCGAAGCCATCATCGTCACCAACACTTACTCCATCGTGGGAGGATCAATCGTCATCAACATCTTTACCAGCGCCATCTCATCCCAAACCCTAGTTCATCTCTTGTATTCAATCTTTGTCCCAAAACCTCATATTGGTACTTGTGGGTTACTAGTAGTGTTGATCAAATCTCGTAGTTGATGCTAGTTGGTTTATTTGGTGGAAGATTATATGTTCAGATCCTTAATGATATTCAATACACCTCTGATCTTGAAGATGAACATGATCTATGAGTAGTTACATTTGTTGTCGAGTTCAGGAGAGAAGTCTTGTTATAAGTAATCTTGTGATGTTGGTATTCGTTCGCTATTTTGATGATATGTATGTTGCTCTTTCTTTAGTGATGTCATGTGAACGTCAACTACATGACACTTCACCATATTTGGGCCTAAAGGGAAGAATTGGGGAATGATAAGTATATGATGGGTTGCGAGAGTGACAGAAGCTTACACGCTAGTTTATGAGTTGTTCCGTAAGGGGCTGATTTGGATCCACACGTTTAAGGCTATGGTTAAATTTATATTAATTCTTCTTTCATAGTTGTGGATGCTCGCTAGAGGGGATAATCATAACTGGATTGTTTTTTCAAGTAAGAATATAACGTTAGCGCCGGTCCACTCACATATCAAATTATCAATGTAACTAACATGAACCAACTAAACATGATGAACGTGACTAGACGGAAATTCCCATGTGTCCTCGAGAGCGCTTTGCCTTATATAAGAGAACTTTCAGGCTTATCCTTTGCAACAAAAAGGATTGTGCCTCCTTGCTGCACTTTTGTTACTATTATTACTTATTATTTTTTATGAATTATCTTGTGACAAAACTACCTATCACTATTACTTACATCACTTGCAGAGAATATCTTGCTAAAAACCGCTTGCCATTTCCTTGTACCCCTCGTTGGGTTTGACACTCTTACTTATCGAAGGGACTACGATTTCTACCCTATACTTTTGGGTCATCAAGAATCTTTTCTGGCGTCGTTGCCAGGGAGTGAAGCGCCTTTGGTAAGTAGAATTTGACAAGGAAACATTTTCTATATGTGCTAAAATTTACGATTGCTTGTTACTATGGAGGATAATCCTTTGAGTGGCTTGTTCATGGTATCTTAACCTCGTCCAGAAGTGGCGAAAGCCGCTCCTCAACCTACTGAAAATATTTACTATGAAATTCCTTTAGGTATATTAGAGAAATTACTTGCTAATCCTTATGCAGGAGATGTAACAAAACATCATGATATGCACTTGATCTATATAGATGAAATTTGTGGACTATTTAAGCTTGCAGGTTTATACGCGCATGGTGTTAATAAGAATATTTTCCATTTATCTTTGGAGGGAAAGTCATTGATTTGGTATAGGCTATTGGATGACACCGGTACACGGGATTGGAACCGATTAAAGCTGGAATTCCATGAGTAGTTTTATCCTATGCATTTGGTTCATCGTGATCGGAGTTATATATAATTTTTGGCCTCATGAAGGAGAAAATATCACTCAAGCTTGGGGAAGGCTTAAATCTATGATGCACACATGCCCCAATCATGAGATCTCAAGGGAAATGATCTTACAAAACTCTTATGCTCGGTTTTCTCATGATAATCAATTGATGCTTGATACTTCTTCTGTTGGCTCCTTTATGACGAGAACTATGGAATCCAAATGGGATCTTCTTGAAAGAATTAAACCCAACTCTGAAGATTGGGAGTTCGACACAGGTAATGGGTCAGGTATAAATTTTGAGTTTGATTGTGTTAATTTTTTTATGGAAACTGAGGCTTTTCATAAGTTTAGTGCAAAATATGGCCTTGACTCTGAGATGGTAGATAATTTTTGTGAATCATTTGCTACTCATGTTGATCTCCCTAAGGAGAAGTTGTTTAAATTTCATATCCCCTTGTAAGGAACTTGTAAGGAACCTAGCATAGCTAAATAAGAAACAATAATTTATAATGTTGATCCAGTTGTGCCTACTGCTTACATTGAGAAACCACCTTTTCCTATTAGGATCAAGGAACATGCTAAAGCTACAACTCTGGTTGATAAAAGTAATGCTAGAACACCAAAACCTTCTGAACAAATAAATGTAGAACCCAATATTGCTATGGTTAAGGATCTCTTGGTCGATAATATTGATCAGCATATTATTTACTTATGTGATGAGGTTGCTAGAATTGCAAAATCTTGTAGAAACAAACAAGATTTGTTAGATAAGAACAAACCAGTGGTTGGCATGCTTGTTGTTTCTATTAAGATTGGAGATCATTGCTACCATGTATCATGTGATATAGGCGCTAGTGTGAGTGCCATTCCATTTACTTTATATCAAGAAATTATGCATGCTATAACACCTGCTGAGATTGAATACATTGATGTTACTATTAAACTTACACATAGATATACTATTTAACCACTTGGGATTGTTCAAGATGTTGAAGTCTTGTGTGGAAAAGTCAAATACCCTACTGATTTCTTAGTACTTGGTTCACTACAAGATAATGTTTGTCCCATTATATTTGGTAGACCTTTCTTGAATATCATTAATGCTAAAACTGATTGTGCTAAAGAAAATATTAAAGTCAACTTCTGGTGATGTGTCTCATGAGTTTAATTTCTCTAATGTTAGTAGACAACCACATGAAAAATAATTATCTAGTAAATATAAATAATTGGTCTTGCTTCTATTATTGTGCTTCCTACGGATCCGTTAGGACAATATTTGCTAGACCATGAAACAAATATGCATATGAATGAAAGAAATGAAATAGATGACATATTCTTCAAACAAACACCCATCCTTAAACATAATCTACCCGTTGACCCCTTAGGGGATCCTCTCCCACCTAAGGGTGATCCCGTGTTTAAATTAAAGACAATATCTGATACATTAAAGTATGTTTATCTTGATGAAAAGAAGATATATCATGTTACTATTAGTGCTTACCTTTCTGAGCACGAAGAAAAGAGATTACTTTACACTCTGAAGAAGCACCGAGATACTATTGGATATAATCTTGATGATGTTAAGGGCATTATCCCTATGCTATGCCAACACAAGATTAATATGGAGCTACATGCTAAACCCGTCGTTGACCATCAACATCGTATTAATCCTAGAATGAAAGAGGTGGTAAGAACTGAAATATTAAAGCTTCTTGAGGCACGTATTATTTATCCCATAGCTGATATTAGATGGGTAAGTCATGTTCATTATGTGTTAAGAAAGGAGGTATAACCGTTGTTCCTAATGATAAAATGAACTCATTCCAAAAGGAGTCGTAACTGGTTATATGATGGTAATTTATTTTAGGAAATTAAAAAAAGCTACTAGGAAAGATCATTACCCCTTGCCTTTTATTGATCAAATGTTATAAAGATTGTCTAAGCATACACACTTTTGTTTCCTTGATGGATATTTTGTTTTTTTTCTCAAATATCCATGTCAAAAGAAGATCAAGATAAGACCACTTTTACTTGTACTTTTGGAACTTATGCTTATAGACGTATGCCTTTTGGTTTATGCAATGCACCCGCTACCTTTCAAAGATGTATGATGGCTATATTCTTTGATTTTCGCGAGAAGATTTTGTTGGAAATATGCCCTAGAGGCAATAAATAAAGTGTTTATTATTATATTTCCTTGTTCATGATAATCATTTATTATCCATGCTATAATTGTATTGATTGGAAACACATTACATGTGTGGGTAAATAGACAACACTATGTCCCTAGTATGCCTCTAGTGAACTAGCTCGTTGATCAAAGATGGTCACAGTTTCCTAGCCATTGACATGTGATGTCCTTTGATAACGGGATCACATCATTAGTAGAATGATGTGATGGACAAGACCCAAACTACAAACGTAGCATATGATCGTGTCAGTTTATTGCTACTGTTTTCTGCATGTCAAGTATATGTTCCTATGACCATGATATCATGCAACTCACGGACATCGGAGGAGTGCCTTGTGTGTATCAAATGTCGCAACGTAACTGGGTGACTATAAAGGTGCTCTATAGGTATCTCCGAGGGTGTCTGTTGAGTTGGCATGGATCAAGACTGGGATTTGTTACTCCGTGTAACGGAGAGGTATCTCGGGGCCCACTCGGTAATGCAACATCACAATAAGCCTTGCAAGCAATGTGACTAAGTGTTAGTTATGGGATTTTGTATTACGGAACGAGTAAAGAGACTTGCCGGTAACGAGGTTGAACTAGGTATGGAGATACCGACGATCGAATCTCAGGCAAGTAACATACCGAAGAACAAAGGGAACGTTATACGAGATTAACTGAATCCTTGACATAGAGGTTCGACCGATAAAGATCTTCATAGAATATGTAGGAACCACTATGGGCATCCAGGTCCCGCTATTGGTTATTGACCATAGAGGTGTCTCGGTCATGTCTACATAGTTCTCGAACCCGCGGGGTCTGCACACTTAAGGTTTGGTGACGTTTCGGTAGTATAGAGTTATGTATGGTGGTGACCAAAGGTTGATCGGAGTCCCAGATGATATACCAGACGTCACGAGGAGCTCCAGAATGGTCCGAAGGTAAAGATTCATATATAGGAAGTCCTGTTTTGGTCGCCGAAAAAGTTTCGGGCTAATCGGTAGTGTACCGGGAGTGCTGGTAGTGTACCGGGAGACCATCGGGAGGGGTATTTCGACCCAAGAGGCCTCATGGGCTGTGGTATAATAAATACCAGCCTTTTGTGGGCTGGTGGAAGTCCCACACAAGGACCATGTGTCTAGGGAATAAAAGCCCAAAGGGAAAAGGTGGGAAAAAGGCCAAAAAGGAGGAATCCTAGTCCTACTAGGATTGGAGGAGGAGTCCTCCTCTCCTTCCCACTTTGGCCGAACCAAGGAGGCTTGGACCTTGCACCAAGTCCTCTCCTCCCTCCCTCTTATATATACTGGAGGTTTTAGGGTTTTTTGCACATAATTTAAGCCACGTGCTGCCCGTTCCTCCAGTGCATAGTTTCTGCTCTAGATCGGATTTCTGCAGTGCTTAGGCGAAGCCTTGCCGGAATAGCTCCACCACCATCGCCGGAGCACCGTCACTCTGCCAGAGAACTCTTCTTCCTCTCTGCTCCCTCTTGCTGGATCAAGACGGCGGAGATCGTCATCAAGCCGTACGTGTGCTGAACGCGGAGGTGCCGTCCGTTCGGCGCTAGATCGGAAGGACCGTGATCGAGTTTGCGGGACGGATCGTGATCAAGTTTGCGGGACAGATCGTGATTGGATTGTGGGATGGGTCTGTTGGAAATATGCTCTAGAGGCAATAATAAAATGGTTATTATTGTATTTCCTAGTTCATGAAAATTGTCTATTGTTCATGCTATAATTGTGTTAACCGGAGACCGTAATACATGTGTGAATACATAGACCACAACATGTCCGTAGTGAGCCTCTAGTTGACTAGCTCGTTGATCAATAGATGGTCACGGTTTCATGACCATGGATATCGGATGTCATTGATAATGGGATCACATCATTAGGAGAATGATGTGATGGACAAGACCCAATCCTAAGCATAGCACAAGATCGTGTAGTTCATCTGCTAAAGCTTTTCAATGTCAAGTATCGTTTCCTTAGACCATGAGATTGTGCAACTCCCGGATACCGTAGGAATGATTTGGGTGTGCCAAACGTCACAACGTAACTAGGTGGCTATAAAGGTGCACTACGGGTATCTCCGAAAGTGTCTGTTGGGTTGGCACGAATCGAGACTGGGATTTGTCATTCCGTGTGACGAAGAGGTATCTCTGGGCCCACTCGGTAAGACATCATCATAATGAGCTCAATGTGACTAAGTAGTTAGTCACGGTATGATGTATTACGGAACGAGTAAAGAGACTTGCTGGTAACGAGATTGAACAAGGTATAGAGATACCGACGATCGAATCTCGAGCAAGTATCATACCGATAGACAAAGGGAATTGTATACGGGATTGATTGAATCCCCGATATCGTGGTTCATCCGATGAAATCATCATGGAGCATGTGGGAGCCAACATGGGTATCTAGATCCCGCTGTTGGTTATTGACCGGAGAGATGTCTCGGTCATGTCTACGTGTCTCCCGAACCCGTAGGGTCTACACACTTAAGGTTCGATGACGCTAGGGTTATAGGGAAAAAGCGTACGTGGTTGCCGAAGGTTGTTCGGAGTCCCGGATGAGATCCTGGACGTCATGAGGAGCTACGGAATGGTCCGAAGGTAGAGATTGATATATAGGAAGTCCAGTTTTGGTCACCGGAAAGTTTTCGGGCTCATCGGTAGTGTACCGGGAGTGCCGGGAGGGTGCCGGAGGACCCTCGGGAGGGGTGTGACGACCATAGGACTTTGTGGGCCCTTAGAGGAGGTGTGACAGCCCTTTTTGGCTGGCCAAGACATTCTAGAAAGGCCCATGCGGCTGGACATAAGGAGATAGGGCAAAGGAGTTTGAAAAAGAGGAGATCCACCTCCCTTGTGGGAGGTGGACTCTTCCCCTAGGGTCGGCCGAACCTCTCCTATTGAAGGAGGGGCCAAGGCAGCCCTCCCTCTCCCTCCTCCTATATATATGCAAGGGTTTGGGCTGATTTGAGACACGACTTCTCTTTCTCGGCGCAGCCCTACCCTTCCTCTTCCTCGTTCTTCGTAGCGCTTGGCGAAGCCGTGCTGGAGTCCACGTAGCTCCACCGTCACCACGCCGTCGTGCTGCCAGAGCTCTCCCTCAACCTCTCCTTCCTCCTTGCTAGATCAAGGCATAGGAGACGTCATTGGTCTGCACATGTGTTAAATGCGGAGGCACCGTTGTTCGACGCTGAGATCGGAATCCACCGCGATCTGAATCGCTGCGAGTACGACTCCACCAACCGTGTTCTTGTAATGCTTCCGCTTAGCGATCTTCAAAGGTATGAAGTGTTGGAAATATGCCCTAGAGGCAATAAATAAAGTGTTTATTATTATATTTCCTTGTTCATGATAATCGTTTATTATCCATGCTATAATTGTATTGAATGGAAACACATTGCATGTGTGGGTAAATAGACAACACAATGTGCCTAGTATGCCTCTAGTGAACTAGCTCGTTGATCAAAGGATGGTTAAGGTTTCCTAGCCATGGACATGAGATGTCATTTGATAATGGGATCACATCATTGGGAGAATGATGTGATGGACAAGACCCAAACTACAAACATAGCATATGATCGTGTCAGTTTATTGCTACTGTTTTCTGCATGTCAATGTATATGTTCCTATGACCATGAGATCATGCAACTCACGGCTATCGGAGGAGTGCATTGTGTGTATCAAACGTCACAACGTAACTGGGTGACTATAAAGGTGCTCTACAGGTATCTCCGATGGTGTCTGTTGAGTTGGCATGGATCGAGACTGGGATTTGTTACTCCGTGTAACGGAGAGGTATCTCGGGGCCCACTCGGTAATGCAACATCACAATAAGCCTTGCAAGCAATGTGACTAATTGTTAGTTGCGGGATCTTTTATTATGGAACGAGTAAAGAGACTTGCCGGTAACGAGGTTGAACTAGGTATGGAGATACCGACGATCGAATCTCGGGCAAGTAACATACCGAAGAACAAAGGGAACGTTATACGGGATTAACTGAATCCTTGACATAGAGGTTCGACCAATAAAGATCTTCGTAGAATATGTAGGAACCAATGTGGACGTCCAGGTCCCGCCATTGGTTATTGACCGTAGAGGTGTCTCGGTCATGTCTACATAGTTCTCGAACCCGCAGGGTCTGCACACTTAAGGTTCGGTGACGTTTCGGTAGTGTAGAGTTATGTATGGTGGTGACCGAAGTTTGTTCGGAGTCCCGGATGAGATCCCGGACGTCACGAGCAGCTTCGGAATGGTCCGGAGGTAAAGATTCATATATAGGAAGTCCCAGTTTGGTTTCCGGAAAAGTTTTGGGCTCATCGGTAGTGTACCGGGAGACCTCCGGGAGGGGTACTTCGACCCCAAGAGGTCCATGGGCTGTGGGAGAGTATTAATCATCCCTTAGTGGGCTGGGAAAACAGCCACAAAGGCCCATGGCGCAGGAGAGAAAGTCCTAAAGCAAAAAGTGGAAAATCAGCCAATAGGAGGCAATCCTACTCCAACTAGGATTGGAGGTGAAGTAGGATTGCTTCCCACCTCCTATTTCGGCCGACCCAAAGGCCTTGGCTGCCTCTCCTCTCCTCTCCTCCTATATATACTAGTGGATTGGGTGGTTTTTGGACAGAATTTCCGGCCACATGCTACCCGTTCCACCGGTGCATAGTTTCTCCTCTAGATCGTAGTTCCGCAGTGCTTAGGCGAAGCCCTGCCGGAATTGCTCCACCACCATCACCGGAGTGCCGTCACGCTGCCGGTGAACTCTCTCTCCTCTCCACCTTCTCTTGCTGGATCAAGATGGTGGAGATCGTCATCAAGCTGCACATGTGCTGAACGCGGTGGTGTCGTCCGTTTGGTACTAGATCGGAAGGATCGTGATCAAGGCCACGGGATGTTCGTTATCGGATCGCGGGACGGATCATGACGAGATCGCGGGATGGTTCGTGATTAGATCGCGGGATGCTCCGCGATTTGGATCGCGAAGAAGTTCGACTACACCAACCGCGTTTCTTAACGCTTCCCGCTTAGCGATCTACAAGGGTATGTAGATCCACTCTCCCTCTCGTAGATGCTCATCACCATGGATAGGTTTGCGTGTGCATAGGAAATTTTTTGTTTCCCATGCGACGTTCCCCAACAGTGGTATCAGAGCTAGGTTGATGGTTCGATGAGATCTCGAGTAGAACACAAAAGGTTTGTGGGCGTTGATGCTTAGATTGCTTCCTCCCTTGGTCGGATTTTGTTTCAGCGGGATTGTGAGATGAAGCGGCCCAGACCAACATTACTCGTACGCTTATGAGAGACCGGTTCCCTTGATGCAACTTGTTGCTTAGATGGCTTGCGGGTGACAGTTTCTCTTACTTTAGTTGGATCGGATCCGACAAAGGCGGTCCTTGAGAAGGTTGAAAGCAAACTACGTATCACCGTTGTGGCTTTGCGTAGGTGAGAATTGTTCTTGCTAGATACCCGTAGCAGCCACATAAAACTTGCAACAAAAACTAGAGGACGTCTAACTTGTTTTTGCAGGGTATGTTGTGATATGATATGGCCAATTACATGATGAGATATATGTGATGTATGAGATGATCATGTGATGTATAGAATTTCATGACTTGCATGTCGATGAGTACGGCAACCGGCAGGAGCCATAGGGTTGTCTTTGATTATTGTATGACCTGCGTGTCAATCATTAAGCGCTATGTAATGCTTTACTTTATCGCTATGGTAGCAATAGTAGTAGAAGCTTGCAGGGCGTGACAACCCCGATGGCGACACATTGATGGAGATCAAGATGATGGAGATCATGGTGTCGTGCCGGTGACGATGGAGATCATGCCGATGTTTTGAAAATGGAGATCTTAAACACAAGTTCATGGCCATATCATGTCCCTTATGAATTGCATGAGATGTTAATCCTTTTATGCACCTTGTTTTGCTTAGTACAACGGTAGCATTAAATTTCAAGAGAAAATGTGTTCTCCCCGAGTGTGCACCGTTGCGAAAGTTCATCGTGTCGAGACACCACGTGATGATCGGGTGTGATAGATTCTACGTTCACATACAACGGGTGCAAGCCAGATTTGCACGCGCAGAACACTCGGGTTAAACTTGACGAGCCTAGCATGTACAGACATGGCCTCGGAACACAAGAGACCGAAAGGTCGAACATGAGTCATATAGTAGATATGATCAACATAATGATGTTCACCATTGAAGCCACCTTAACTCACATGATGATCGGACTTGAGTTGGTGAATTTGGATCATGTGACACTCAGATGACCTGAGGGATGTCAATTTGAGTGGGAGCTTTAGTAATTTGATTAACTAAACTCATTATCTTGAACAATAGTCTAAGTAACCTTTGCATATTTATGTTGTAGATCAATGGCTCACGCAGTAGCACCCCTGAATTTTAATGCGTTCCTAGAGAAAGCTAAATTGAAAGATGATGGAAGTAACTTTGTTGACTGGGCCCATAATCTGAGGATTACCCTCACGGCTTCCCAGAAGTCATATGTCCTTGATTCACCGCTTGGTGACCAGCCAGAAGACATGACCGCCGAAGACGTTAAGAATGCTTGGGAGGCTTGTGCTGGAGACTACTCAATAGTTCAGTGTGCAATATTGTATGGCTTAGAACCGGGACTTCAAAGATGTTTTGAATGTCATGGAGCATATGAAATGTTCCAGGAGTTGAAGTTTATCTTTCAGAAGAATGCCCGGATCGAGAGGTATGAGACCTCCGATAAATTCTATGCTTGCAAGATGGAGGAGAACGGGTCTATTAGTGAGCACATACTCAGAATGTCTGGGTACTCAAACCGTCTAGCGGAGTTGGGAATTACCCTTCCGCCGGAGGTGATCACTGATAGAGTACCTCAATCGCTGCCACCTAGTTACAAGAGCTTTGTGATGAACTATAACATGCATGGGATGAACAAGTCAGTCACCGAGCTGTTTGCGATGCTGAAAGTCGCTGAGTCTGAAATCTAGAAAGAACATCAAGTGTTGATGGTCAATAAAACCACTAGTTTCAAGAAAAACGGCAAAGGCAAAGGCAAGAAGGGTAAAACCAAGAAGGATGGCAAAGCACTTGCTACTCCTACAAAGAAGCCCAAGCATGGACCTAAGCCAGAAACTGAGTGCTTTCATTGCAAAGGAACTGGTCACTAGAAGCGGAACTGCCCCAAGTACCTGGTTGACAAGAAGGCGGCTAACGACAAACAAGGTATATATGATATACATGTTATTGATGTGTACCTTACTAGTTCTCCTAGTAGTGCCTGGCTATTTGATACCGGTTCGGTTGCTCACATTTGCAACTCAAAGCAGGAACTACGGAATAAACGAAGACTGGCAAAGGACGAAGTGACGATGTGCGTGGGAAATGGTTCCAAGGTTGATGTGATCGCCGTCGGCACGCTCTCTCTTCGATTACCATCGGGATTAGTGATGAACCTGAATAATAGTTATTTAGTGCCTGCGTTGAGCATGAACATTATATCTGGATCTTGTTTATTGCGAGACGGTTACTCATTTAAATCAGAGAATAAAGGTTGTTCTATTTATATGAGTAATATCTTTTATGGTCATGCACCCAATGTTAGGGGTTTATTCATATTGAATCTTGATAGTGATGAGACACATGTTCATAACATTGATGCCAAAAGATGTAGAGTTGATAATGATAGTACCACTTTCTTGTGGCACTACAGTTTAGGTCATATTGGTGTAAAACGCATGAGGACGCTCCATGATGATGGACTTTTGGAGTCACTTGATTTTGAATCACTTGACACATGTGAACCATGCCTCATGGGCAAGATGACTAAAACGCCGTTCTCTGGAACAATGGAACGGGCAAGTGACTTGTTGGAAATCATACATACAGATGTGTGCGGTCCAATGAATGTCAAAGCGCGCGGTGGTTATCATTACTTTCTCACCTTCACTGATGACTTGAGTAGATATGGATATATTTACTTGATGAAACACAAGTCTGAAACGTTTGAAAAGTTCAAGCAATTTCAGAGTGAAGTTGAGAATCATCGTAACAAGAAGATTAAATTTCTGCGATCTGATCGAGGAGGTGAATATCTGAGTTATGAGTTTGGCAGTCACTCAAGACAATGTGGAATTGTTTCATAGTTGACACCGCCCGGAACACCACAGCGTAATGGTGTGTCTGAACGTCGTAATCGGACCTTATTAGATATGGTGCGTTCTATGATGTCCCTTGCTGATTTTCCACTATCGTTTTGGGGTTATGCATTAGAGACAGCTGCATTCACTTTAAATAGGGCACCATCGAAATCCGTTGAGACGACGCCATATGAACTGTGGTTCGGCAAAAAGCCGAAGCTGTCATTTCTTAAAGTTTGGGGATGTGATGCTTATGTCAAAAAGCTTCAGCCTGAAAAGCTGGAACCCAAAGAGGAGAAATGCGTCTTAATAGGATACCCGAAAGAGACAGTCGGGTATACCTTCTATCTCAGATCCGAGGGAAAATTGTTTGTCGCTAAGAACGGAACATTTCTTGAGAAAGAGTTTCTCTCGAAAGAATTGAGTGGGAGGAAAATAGATCTTGATGAGGTTGTTGAACCTTTGCTTCTACCAGAAAGTAGCGCAACGGAGAAAGATGTTTCTGTGGAGCCTATGATGGTTGAAGAAGAAGTTAATGATGATGATCATGAAGCTTCGGATCAAGTTACTAATGAACCTCGTAGGTCGACAAGAACGCATGCTACTCCTGAGTGGTACGGCAATCCTGTCTTAGAGGTCATCTTGTTGGACAACAATGAACCTACGAGCTATGAAGGAGCGATGATGGGCCCAGATTCCAAGAAATGGTTACAGGCCATGAAATCCGAGATGGGATCCATGTATGAAAACAAAGTATGGACTTTGGAAGTACTACCTGAAGGGCGAAAGGCCATTCAGAACAAATGGATTTTTAAGAAGAAGACGGACGCAGACGGTAATGTCACCATCTATAAAGCTCGAGTTGTGGCAAAGGGTTTTTCACAAGTTCAAGGAGTTGACTACGATGAGACTTTCTCACCCGTAGCGATGCTTAAGTCTGTCAGAATCATGTTGGCAATAGCTACTTATTTCGACTATGAAATTTGGCAGATGGATGTCAAAACGGCGTTCCTCAACGGTTTCCTTGAGGAAGAGTTGTATATGATGCAACCCGAAGGTTTTGTCGATCCAGAGAATGCTGACAAAGTTTGCAAACTCCAGCGATCCATTTATGGACTGGTGCAAGCATCTCGGAGTTGGAATAAGCGTGTTGATGAGGTGATCAAAGCGTTTGGGTTTATACAAGTTTATGGAGAAGCTTGTATTTACAAGAAAGTGAGTGGGAGCTCTGTAGCGTTTCTAGTGTTATATGTGGATGACATATTGCTGATTGGAAACGATATAGAAATGCTGGAAAGCATGAAGGAATATTTGAATAAGAGTTTTTCAATGAAGGACCTAGGAGAAGCTTCTTTCATATTAGGCATTAAGATCTATAGAGATAGGTCGAGACGCTTAATAGCACTTTCACAGAGCACATACCTTGATAAAGTTTTGAAGAAGTTCAAAATGGAGCAGTCCAAGAAGGGGTTCTTGCCTGTGTTACAAGGTGTGAAGTTGAGTAAGACTCAATGCCCAGTGACTACAGAATATAAAGAAAAGATGAGCGTCATCCCCTATGCTTCAGCCATAGGCTCTATCATGTATGCAATGTTGTGCACAAGACCCGTAGCGATGCTGAAGTCTGTCCAAATCATGTTAGCAATTGCCGCATTTTATGATTATGAGAAATGGAAAATGGACGTCAAAACGGCATTCCTTAATGGTTTCCTTAAGGAGAACTGTATATGATGCAGCCGGAAGATTTTGTCGATCCTAAAGATGCTAACAAAGTATGCAAGCTCCAGCGCTCCATCTATGGGATGGTGCAAGCATCTCGGAGTTGGAACATTCGCTTTAATGAGGTGATTAAAGCGTTTGGGTTTGTATAGGTTTATGGAGAACCCTGTATTTACAAGAAAGTGAGTGAGAGCTCTATAGCATTTCTCATATTATATGTGGATGACATACTGATAATGGGAAATGATATAGAACTTTTGGAAAGTATAAAGGCCTACTTGAATAAGTGTTTTTCAATGAAGGACCTTGGAGAAGCTGCTTACATATTAGGTATTAAGATCTATAGAGATAGATCGAGACGCCTCATAGGTCTTTCACAAATCACATACCTTGACAAGATATTGAAGAAGTTCAGTATGGATCAGTCCAAGTAGGGGTTCTAGCCTGTGTTACAAGGTGTGAGATTGAGTATGATTCAATGCTCGACCATGGCAAAGGATAGAGAAGAGATGAGTGTCATCCCCTATGCTTTAGCCATAGGCTCTATTATGTATGCCATGCTGTGTACCAGACCTGATGTGAACCTTGCCATAAGTTTGGTAGGGAGGTACCAAAGTGATCCCGAAGCGGAACACTGGACAGCGGTCAAGAACATCCTAAAGTACCTGAAAAGGACAAAGGACATGTTTCTCGTATATGGAGGTGCCGAAGAGCTCGTCGTAAAGGGTTACGTCGATGCTAGCTTCGACACAGATCCGGACGACTCCAAGTCACAAACCGGATACGTGTATGTTTTGAACAGAGGGGCAGTCAGCTGGTGCAGCAGCAAGCAAAGCGTCTGGATGAAGGAGTTTATCACCGACCTAGGAGTAATTCCAAGTGCGTCGGGCCCGATGACTCTATTCTGTGACAACACTGGAGCTATTGCCCTTGCGAAGGAGCCCAGGTTTCACAACAAGACAAGACACATCAAGCGCCGCTTCAACTCCATCCGTGATTACATTCAGGAGGGAGATATAGATATTTGTAAAGTGCATACGGATTTGAATGTCACGGATCTGTTGACTAAACCTCTCTCACGAGCAGAACATGATCAACACCAGATTGCTATGGGTGTTCGATTCATCACGATGTAACTAGATTATTGACTCTAGTGCAAGTGGGGGACTGTTGGAAATATGCCCTAGAGGCAATAATAAAATGGTTATTATTGTATTTCCTAGTTCATGATAATTTTCTATTGTTCATGCTATAATTGTGTTAACCGGAAACCGTAATACATGTGTGAATACATAGACCACAACATGTCCCTAGTGAGCCTCTAGTTGACTAGCTCGTTGATCAATAGATGGTCATGGTTTCATGACCATGGACATTGGATGTCATTGATAATGGGATCACATCATTAGGATAATTATGTGATGGACAAGACCCAATCCTAAGCACAACACAAGATCGTGTAGTTCGTCTGCTAAAGCTTTTCAATGTCAAGTATCGTTTCCTTAGACCATGAGATTGTGCAACTCCTGGATACCGTGGGAATGCTTTGGGTGTGCCAAACGTCACAACGTAACTGGGTGGCTATAAAGGTGCACTATGGGTATCTCCGAAAGTGTCTCTTGGGTTGGCATGAATTGAGACTGGGATTTGTCACTCCGTGTGATGGAGAGGTATCTCTAGGCCCACTCGGTAAGACATCATCATAATGAGCTCAGTGTGACTAAGGAGTTAGTCACGGGATGATGTATTACGGAACGAGTAAAGAGACTAGCCTGTAACGAGATTGAACAAGGTATAGAGATACCGACGATCGAATCTCGGGCAAGTATCATACCGATAGACAAAGGGAATTGTATAAAGGATTGATTGAATCCCCGACATCGTGGTTCATCCGATGAGATAATCGTGGATCATGTGGGAGCCAACATGGGTATCAAAATCCCGCTGTTCGTTATTGACCGGAGAGATGTCTCGGTCATGTCTACGTGTCTCCCGAACCCGTAGGGTCTACACACTTAAGGTTTTATGACGCTAGGGTTATAGGGAAAAGTGTATGTGGTTGCCGAAGGTTTTTCGGAGTCCCAGATGAGATCCCGGACATCACGAGGAGCTCCAGAATGGTCCGGAGGTAAAGATTGATATATAGGAAGTCCAGTTTTGGTCACCGGAAAGTTTTCGGGCTCATCGGTAGTGTACCGGGAGTGCCGGGAAGGTGTCGGAGGACCCCCGGGAGGGGTGTGACGACCATAGGACTTTGTGGGCCCTTAGAGGAGGTGTGCCAGCCCTGTTTGGGCTGTCCAAGACCTTCTATAAAGGCCCATGCGGCTAGAGATAAGGAGATAGGGCAAAGGAGTTTGAAAAAGAGGAGATCCACCTCCCTTGTGGGAGGTGGACTCTTCCCCTAGGGTTAGCCGAACCTCTCCTCTTGGAGGAGGGGCCAAGGCAGCCCTTCCTATCCCTCCTCCTATATATATGCAAGGGTTTGGGCTGATTTCAGACACGACTTCTCTCTCTCTCTCTCGGCGCAGCCCTACCCTTCCTCTTCCTTGTTCTCCGTAGCGCTTGGCGAAGCCCTGCCGGAGTCCACGTAACTCCACCGTCACCATGCCGTCGTGCTGCCGGAGCTCTCCCTCAACCACTCCTTCCTCCTTCCTGGATCAAGGCATAGGACACGTCATCGGGCTAGACATGTGTTGAACGCGGAGGCGCCGTTGTTCGGCGCTGAGATCGGAATCCACCGTCATCTGAATCGCTGCGAGTATGACTCCACCAACCGCGTTCTTGTAACGCTTCCGCTTAGCGATCTTCAAAGGTATGAAGATACAATCTCTTCCCACTCGTTGCTGGTTTCTCCATGTATAGATCTTGGTGACACGTAGGAAATTTTTTGATTTACTACTACGTCTCCCAACAGGGTCGTGATTGGATCGCGGGACGCTCGGCGATTTGGATCGCGAAGACGTTCGACTACACCAACCGCTTTTCTTAACGCTTCCCGCTTAGCAATCTACAAGGACACGTAGATCCACTCTCCCTCTCGTAGATGCTCATCACCATGAATAGGTCTTGCGTGAACGTAGGAAATTTTTTGTTTCCCATGCAACGTTCCCCAACAGTGGTATCAGAGCTAGGTCTATGTGTAGATGAGATCTCGAGTAGAACACAAAGAGTTTGTGAGCGTCGATGATTAGATTGCTTCCTACCTTGGTCGTGTTTTGGTTCAGCGGTATTGTGAGATGAAGCGGCCCGGACCAACATTACTCGTACGCTTACGAGAGACCGGTTCCCTCAACCGCAACTTGTTGCATAGATGGCTTGCGGGTGCCAGTTTCTCTCACTTTAGTTGGATCGTATTCGACAAAGGTGGTCCTTGAGAAGGTTGAAAATCAACTAGTGTATCACCGTTGTGGTTTTTGCGTAGATGAGAATTGTTCTTGCTAGATACCCGTAGCAGCCACGTAAAATATGCAACAACAATTAGAGGATGTCTAACTTGTTGTTGCAGGGTATGTTGTGATGTGATATGGCCAATTACATGATGTGATATATGTGATGTATGAGATGATCATGTGATGTATAGATTATCACGACTTGCATGTCGATGAGTACGGCAACCGGCAGGAGCCATAGGGTTGTATTTAATTATTGTATGACCTGCGTGTCAATCATTAAGCGCTACGTAATGCTTTACTTTATCGCTAAAAGGTAGCAATAGTAGTAGAAGCATGTTGGGCACGACAACCCCGATGGCGACACATTGATGGAGATCAACATGGTGGAGATGATGGTGTCGTGCCGGTGATGATGGAGATCATGCCGGTGCTTTCTAGATGGAGATCAAAAGCACAAGTTCATGGCCATATCATGTCACTTATGATTTGCATGTGATGTTAATCCTTTTATGCACCTTGTTTTGCTTAGGACGACGGTAGCATTATAAGGTGATACCTAACTTAAATTTCAAGATGAATTGTGTTCTCCCCGAGTGTGCACCATTGTTAAAGTTCATCGTGTCGAGACACCACGTGATGATCGGGTGTGATAGATTCTACGTTCACATACAACGGGTGCAAGCCAGTGTTGCACGTACAGAACACTCGGGTTAAACTTGACGAGCCTAGCATGTACAGACATGGCCTCGGAACACAAGAGACCGAAAGGTCGAACATGAGTCATATAGTAGATATGATCAACATGATGATGTTCACCATCAAAGCCACCTCAACTCACGTGATGATCGGACTTGAATTGGTGAATTTGGATCATGTGACACTCAGATGACCTGAGGGATGTCAATTTGGGTGGGAGATTTAGTAATTTGATTACCTAAACTCATTATCTTGAACAATAGTCAAAGTAAACCTTTGCATATTTATGTTGTAGATCAATGGCTCGCGCAGAAGCACCCCTGAATTTTAATGCGTTCCTAGAGAAAGCTAAGTTGAAAGATGATGGAAGTAACTTTTATTACTGGGCCCCTAATCTGAGGATTATCCTCATGGCTTCCCAGAAATCATATGTCCTTAATGCACCGCTTGGTGACCAACCAGAAGACATGACCTCCGAAGACGTTAAGAACGCTTGGGAGGCACGTACTGGAGATTACTCAATAGTTTAGTGTGCAATATTGTATGTCTTAGAACCGGGACTTCAAAGACGTTTTGAACGTCATGGAGCATATGAGATGTTCCAGGAGTTGAAGTTTATCTTTGAGAAGAATGCCCGGATCGAGAGGTATGAGACCTACGATAAGTTCTATGCTTGCAAGATGGAGGAGAACGGGTCTATCAATGAACATATACTTAGAATGTCTGGGTATTCAACTCGTCTAGCGGAGTTGGGAATTGCCCTTCCGCCAGAGGCGATCATTGACAGAGTTCTTCAATCATTGCCACCTAGTTACAAGAGCTTTGTGATGAACTATAACATGCACGGGATGAACAAGTCAGTCACCGAGCTATTTGCGATGCTAAAAGTCGCTGAGTCTGAAATCCAGAAAGAACATCAAGTGTTGATGGTCAATAAAACATCTAGTTTCAAGAAGAATGTCAAGGGAAAGGGCAAGAAGGGTAAAACCAAGAAGGATGGAAAAGTAGTTGCTACTCTTGTAAAGAAGCCCAAGCATGGACCTAAGCCAGAAACTGAGTGCTTTCATTGCAAGGGAACTGGTCACTGGAAGCGGAACTGCCCCAAGTACCTGGTTGACAAGAAGGCGGCCAACGACAAACAAGGTATATATGATATACATGTTATTGATGTGTACCTTACTAGCTCTCGTTGTAGTGCCTGGGTATTTTATACCGGTTCGATTGCTCACATTTGCAACTCAAAACAGGAACTACGGAATAGATGAAGGCTGGCAAAGGATGAAGTGACGATGCGCGTGGGAAATGGTTCCAAAGTTGATGTGATTGCCGTCGGCACTCTCTCTCTTCGATTACCATCGGGATTAGTGATGAACCTGAATAATTGTTATTTAGTGCCTGCGTTAAGCATGAACATTATATCTGGATCTTGTTTATTTCGAGATGGTTACTCATTTAAATCAGAGAATAAAGGCTGTTCTATTTATATGAGTAATAGCTTTTATGGTCATGCACCCAATGTGAGGGGTTTATTCATATTGAATCTTGATAGTGATGACGCACATGTTCATAACATTGATGCCAAAAGATGTAGAGTTGATAATGATAGTACCACTTTCTTGTGGCACTGCCGTTGAGGTCATATTGGTGTAAAACGCATGAGGAAGCTCCATGCTGATGGACTTTTGGAGTCACTTGATTTTGAATCACTTGACACATGTGAACCATGCCTCATGGGTAAGATGACTAAAACGCCGTTCTCTGGAACAATGGAACGGGCGAGTGACTTATTGGAAATCATACATACTGATGTGTGCGGTCCAATGAATGTTACAACACATGGTGGATATCGTTATTTTCTCACCTTCACTGATGACTTAAGTAGATATGGGTATATTTACTTAATGAAACACAAGTCTGAAACGTTTGAAAAGTTCAAGCAATTTCAGAGTGAAGATGAGAATCATCGTAACAAGAAGATTAAATTCCTGCGATCTGATCAAGGAGGTGAATATCTGAGTTATGAGTTTGGCAGTCACTTAAGACAATGTGGAATTATTTCACAGTTGAGACCGCCTGGAACACCACAGCGTAATGGTGTGTCCGAACGTCGTAATCGGACCTTATTAGATATGGTGCGTTCTATGATGTCTCTTCCTGATTTGCCACTATCGTTTTGGGGTTATGCATTAGAGACACATTCACTTTAAATAGGGCACCATCGAAATCCGGTGAGACGATGCCATATGAACTATGGTTTGGCAAGAGGCCAAAATTGTCATTTCTTAAAGTTTGGGGATGTGATTCTTATGTCAAAAAGCTTCAGCCCAAAAAGGTGCAACCCAAAGCGGAGAAATGAGTCTTCATAGGATACCCGAAAGAGACAGTCCGGTATACCTTCTATCTCAGATCTTAAGGCAAAGTGTTTGTTGCTAAGAACGGAACATTTCTTGAGAAAGAGTTTCTCTCGAAAGAATTGAGTCGGAGGAAAATAGAGCTTGATGAGGCTATTGAACCGTTTCTTCAACCAGAAAGTAGCGCAACGCAGAAAGATGTTTCTGTGGAACCTACGACGGTAGAAGGGGAAGTTAATGATGATGATCATGAATCTTCGGATCAAGCTACTATTGAACCTCGTAGGTCGACAAGGGCGCGTACTACTCCTGAGTGGTACGGCAACCCTGTCTTGGAGGTCATGTTGTTGGACAATAATGAACCTACGAGCTATGGAGGAGCAGTGATGGACCCGGATTCCGAGAAATGGTTAGAGGCCATGAAATCCGAGATGGGATCCATGTATGAAAACAAAGTATGGACTTTGGAAGTATTACCTAAAGGGCGAAATGCCATTTAGAACAAATGGATCTTTAAGAAGAATACAGACGCGAACGGTAATGTCACCGTCTATAAAGCTCGACTTGTGGCAAAGGGTTTTTCACAAGTTCAAGGAGTTGACTACGATGAGACATTCTCACCCGTAGCGATGCTTAAGTCTATCAAAATCATGTTGGCAATAGCTGCTTATTTCGATTATGAAATTTGGCAGATGGATGTCAAAACGACGTTCCTCAATGGTTCCTTGAGGAAGAGTTGTATATGATGCAACCAGAAGGTTTTGTCGATCCAGAGAATGCTGACAAAGTTTGCAAACTCCAGCGATCCATTTATGGGCTAGTGCAAGCATCTCGGAGTTGGAATAATCGCTTTGATGAGGTGATCAAAGTGTTTGAGTTTATACAAGTTTAAGGAGAAGCTTGTATTTACAAGAAAGTGAGTGGGAGCTCTATATCGTTTCTAATATTATATGTGGATGACATATTGCTGATTGGAAACAATATAGAAATGCTGGAAAGCGTGAAGGAATATTTGAACAAGAGTTTTTCAATGAAGGACCTAGGAGAAGCTGCTTTCATATTAGGCATTAAGATCTATAGAGATAGATTGAGACGCTTAATAGCACTTTCACAGAGCACATACCTTGATAAAGTTTTGAAGAAGTTCAAAATGGATCAGTCCAAGAAGGGGTTCTTGCTTGCGTTACAAGGTGTGAAGTTGAGTAAGACTCAATGCCTAGTGACTGCAAAAGATAGAGAAAAGATGAGTGTCATCCCGTATGCTGCATCCATAGGCTCTATCATGTATGCAATGATGTGCACAAACCGGATACATATTTATTCTCAACGGGGGAGCGGTAAGCTGGTGCAGTTCCAAGCAAAGCGTGGTAACCGATTCTACATGCGAAGTGGATTACATCGCAGCCTCGGAGGCAGTGAAGGAAGGTGTGTGGATGAAGCAGTTCATGACAGATCTTGGAGTAGTGCCGAGTGCACTGAATCCAATGAACCTGTTCTTTGACAACATTGGTGCCATTGCTCTGGCCAAGGAACCAAGGTTTCACAAGAGGACCAGACACATAAAGTGATGCTTCAACTCCATCCGCGATTACATCAAGGAGAAGGACATAAATATTTCCAAAGTGCACACGGATCTGAATGTTGCAGACCCGTTGACTAAACCTCTTCTAAGGGCTAAACATGATCAACACCAGAACTGCATGGGTGTTCGATTCATTACAATGTAAATCACATAGTGATGTAAACTAGATTATTGACTCTAGTGCAAGTAGGAGACTGTTGGAAATATGCCCTAGAGGCAATAAATAAAGTGTTTATTATTATATTTCCTTGTTCATGATAATCGTTTATTATCCATGCTATAATTGTATTGATTGGAAACACATTACATGTGTGGGTAAATAGACAACACTATGTCCCTAGTATGCCTCTAGTGAACTAGCTCGTTGATCAAAGATGGTCAAGGTTTCCTAGCCATTGACATGTGATGTCATTTGATAACGGGATCACATCATTAGTAGAATGTTGTGATGGACAAGATCCAAACTACGAACGTAGCATCTGATTGTGTCAGTTTATTGCTACTGTTTTCTGCATGTCAAGTATATGTTCCTATGACCATGATATCATGCAACTCACGGACATCGAAGGAGTGCCTTGTGTGTATCAAACGTCGCAACGTAACTGGGTGACTATAAAGGTGCTCTACAAGTATCTCCGAGGGTGTCTGTTGAGTTGGCATGGATCAAGACTGGGATTTGTTACTCCTTGTGACGGAGAGGTATCTCAGGGCGCACTCGGTAATACAACATCACAATAAGCCTTGCAAGCAAGGTGACTAAGTGTTAGTTACGGGGTTTTATATTACAGAACAAGTAAAGAGTCTTGCCTGTAATGAGGTTGAACTAGGTATGGAGATACCGACGATCGATTCTCGGGCAAGTAACATACCGAAGAACAAAAGGGAACATCATACGGGATTAACTGAATCCTTGACATAGAGGTTCGACCGATAAAGATCTTCGTAGAATATGTAGGAACCAATATGGGCATCTAGTGTTGGGGAACGTTGCATGGGAAACAAAAATTTTCCTACGCACACGCAAGATCTATCCATGGTGATGAGCATCTACGAGAGGGAGAGTGGATCTATGTACCCTTGTAGATCGCTAAGCGGGAAGCGTTAAGAAACGCGGTTGGTGTAGTCGAACGTCTTCGCGATCCAAATCGGCGAGCATCCCGCGATCTCACCATGATCCGTCCCGCGATCCAATCACGATCCGTCCTGTGAACTCATCATGATCCATCCTGCGATCTCATCACGATCCGTCTCGCGATCTTGATCACGGTCCTTCCGATCTAGCGCCGAACGGACGACACCTTCGCGTTTAGCACACGTACAGCTCGATGACGATCTCCGCCTTCTTGATCCAGCAAGAGGGAGCCGAGAGGTAGATGAGTTCTCTGGCAGCGCGACGACATTGCGGCGATGGTGGTGGAGCTATTCCAGCAGGGCTTCGCCTAAGCACCATTGAAAACCGATCTAGAGGAGAAACTGCGATCTAGAGGAGAGGTAGCACGTGGCTATCAGGGTTAGCTTCTTCCTCTAAATCCTCTAGTATATATAGGAGGGAGGGAGGGGAGGAGGCAGCCTGAAACCCTCAAGGTTTGGTCGAAATTGGAGGTGGAGGAGTCCTACTCCAATCCTATTAGGAGTAGGATTCCTCCTTTCCACTTGGAAACTCTTTCCACCTCTCCACCTTTGGATTTTTTCCTTCTCAAACCACTCCAGCCGCATGGGCCCTTAGAGGAGGCTTCGGCCAGCCCACTAGGGCTGGTTTACCTTCTCCCACAGCCCATGTAGCCTCTTGGGTCGAAATACCTCTCCCGATGGTCCCCCGGTACACTATTGGCACTCCCGGTATACTACCGATGAGCCCGAAACTTTTCTGGTGACCAAAGCAGGACTTCTCATATATCAATCTTACCTTCGGACCATTCCGGAGCTCGTCATGATGCATGATATCTCATCCGGGACTCCGAACAACCTTCGGTCACCACCATACATAACTCTACACTACCGAAACGTCACCGAACCTTAAGTGTGCAGACCCTACGGGTTCGAGAACTATGTAGACATGACCGAGACACCTGTACGTTCAATAACCAATAGCGGGACCTGGATGCCCATATTGGTTCCTACATATTCTACGAAGATCTTTATCGGTCGAACCTCTATGTCAAGGATTCAGTTAATCCCGTATGATGTTCCCTTTGTTCTTCGGTATGTTACTTGCCCGAGATTCGATCATTGGTATCTCCATACCTAGTTCAACCTTGTTACCGGCAAGTCTCTTTACTCGTTCCGTAATACAAGATCCCGTGACTAACACTTAGTCACATTGCTTGCAAGGCTTATTGTGATGTTGTATTACCGAGTGTGCCCTGAGATACCTCTCCATCACACGGAGTAAAAAATCCCAGTCTTGATCCATGCCAACCCAACAGACACCCTCGGAGATACCTGTAGAGCACCTTTATAGTCACCCAGTTACGTTGCAACGTTTGATACACACAAGGTACTCCTCCGGTGTCAGGGAGTTTCATGATCTCATGGTCATAGGAACAAATACTTGACATTCAGAAACAGTAGCAATAAACTGACACGATCATATGCTACATTTGTAGTTTGGGTCTTGTCCATCACATCATTCTCCTAATGACGTGATCCCGTTATCAAATGACATCTCATGTCCATGACTAGGAAACCATAGCCATCTTTGATCAACGAGCTAGTCTATTAGTGGCATACTAGGGACATGGTGTTGTCTATGTATCCACACATGTATCTGAGTTTCCGATCAACACAATTATAGCATGGATAATAAACGATTATCATGAACATGGAAATATGATAATAACCAATTTATTATTGCCTATAGGGCATATTTCTAACAATCTCCCACTTGCACTAGAGTCAATAATCTAGTTCACATCACCATGTGATTCGCATTGTTATGAACCTAACACCCAATGAGTTCCAGGGCTTGATCATGCTTTGCATGTGAGAGAGGTCTTATAGTCAACGGGTCTGTGACATTTAGATTCGTGTGTACTTTGCAAATCTCTATGTCAAACTGTAAACATTGCTACCACACTCCACTTGGAGCTATTCCAAATGGCTGCTATACTATACGTATCCGGATTGCTACTAAGAGTCATCCGGATTGGTGTCAAATCTTGCATCAACGTAACTCTTTACGATGAACTCTTTCTTACCTCCATAATCGAGAAACATTTCCTTAGTATTTTAGTTACTAAGGTGATCTTGACCGCTGCCCAGTGATCCACTCCGGGATCACTCTTGTACCCCTTGACGGACTCATGGCAAGGCACACACATGTGCGGTACACATCATGGCATACTATACAGAGACTATGGCTAAGGCATAGGGGACGACATTCGTCCTTTCTCTTTCTTCTGCCGTGGTCGAGCTTTGAGTCACACTCAACTTCACACCTTACAAAGCAGGCGAGAACACTTCTCTCTGACTAATCCATTTTGAACTCTTTCAAAATCTTGTCAAGGTATGTACTCATTCATAGTCTCATCAAGCATCTTGATCTATCTCTATAGATCTTGATGCTCAACAATTAGGTAGCTTTATCCAGGTCTTCCTTTGAAAAACTCCTTTCAAACAACCCTTTATGCTTTCCAGAAATTCTACATCATTTCCGATCAACAATATGTCAACCACATATGCTTATCGGAAACTCTATAGTGCTCCCACCCACTTTATTGTAAATACGAGTTTCTCATAAACTTTGTATAGACTCAAAAACATTGATCACCTCATCAAAGTGTATATTCCAACTCCGAGATGCTTGCTTCAGTCCATAGAAGGATCACCGAAGCTTGCTCACCTTTTAGCATCCTTAGGACTGACAAAACCTTCTGGTTGTATCACATACAACTTTTCCTCAAGTAAATTGTTAAGGAAACGATGTTTTGTCATCCATCTGCCAGATTTCATAATTGAAAAATGCAGCAACTGCTAACATAATTCCAACAGACTTTAGCATCGCTACGAGTGAGAAAGTCTCAGCGCAATCAACTCTTTGAACTTGTCGGAAACTTCTTTGTGACAAGTCGAGCTTTATAAATGGTGACATTTACCATCAGCGTCTGTCTTCATCTCAAAGGTCCATTTGTACTCAACGACCTGCCATCCAACGAGCAAGTCTACCAAAGTCTATACTTGGTTTTCATACATGGATCCTTTCTCGGATCTCATGGCCTCTAACCATTTGTCGGAATCCGGGCCCATCATCGCTTCTCTATATCTCGTAGGTTCATCGTTGTCCAACAACATGACCTCCAAGACATGGTTGTCGTACCACTCAGGAGCAGTACCCATCCTTGTCGACCTACGAGGTTCGATAGTAACTTGATCCGAAGCTTCATGATCATCATCATTTACTTCCTCTTCAACTGATGTAGGTTCCAAAGAAACATCTTTCTGCGCTGCGCTACACTCTGGTTGTAACAAAGGTTCAACAACCTCATCAAGTTCTATCTTCCTCCCACTCAATTCTTTTGAGAGAAACTTTTTCTCGGGAAAGGACCCGTTTTAGCAACAAACACTTAATGCTTGGATCTGAGATAGAAGGTTCACCCAACTGTTCTTAGGGTAATCTATGAAGATGCATTTGTCCTCTTTGGGTTCGAGCTCATTAGGTGAAAACATTTTTCCACACAAGCATCGCAGCCCCAAACATTAAGAAATGACAGCTTAGGTTTCTATCAAACCATAATTCACATGGTGTCATCTCCACGGATTTAGATGGTGCCCTATTTAAAGTGAATGTAGTTGTCTCTAATGCATAACCCCAAAACTATAGTAGCAAAACGATAAGAGACATCATAGCTCGCACCATATCCAATAGAGCACGACTATGACGTTTGGACACACCATCACACTATGGTGTTCTAGGTGGCGTGAGTTGTGAAACAACTTTCACATTGTCTAAAGTTGTATGCCAAACTCGTAACTCAGATATTCACCTCCACGATCATATCACAGACATTTTTATTTTCTTGTCACGATGATCTTAAACTTCACTCTGAATTTGCTTGAACTTTTCAAATCATTCAGACTTGTGTTTCAATAAGTAAACATACACTATATCTACTCAAATCATCAGTGAAGGTAAGAAAATAACGATATCCACCGCACGCTACAAGACTCATTGGATTGCATACATCAACATGTATCATTTCCAATAAATCACTTGCCCGCTCCATCAATCCGGAAAATGGGGTCCTTAGTCATCTTGCCAAAGAGGCATGGTTCGCATGTCTCAACCGATTCGAAATCGAATGAGTCCAAAGATCCATCAACATGGAGTTTCTTCATGCGTTTTATACCAATATGACATTTAGCGGCAGTGCCAGAAGTATGTGGTACTATCATTATTAACTTTGTATCTTTTGGCATCAATGTTATGAACATGTGTATTACTATGATCAAGATTCAACAAACCATTCTCACTGTGTAGCGACCCGACCTGAAAGGTCGAATCTCCGGTGTTTCTGTACCATCCCAAGATCATGCTGGTACACACATGGTACATCAATGTATATATCAAAGGGAAATCACACAGCATTAATTAATCGAAATCTCATATCGAGTCCTTTATTACAATAAGGATTACAATAAAGTGGCTAAAGGCCAACTCATGGGATAAACTAAACCAAAAACTTGCGGAAGCTCCAAAGGTAGTTGAGTCCATCTGACTCCAAGGGCATCTCACCGAGCGTAGAGCGTATCCTCACTCCTGGTCAGAAAAGTACTCTGCAACATGATACGTCGCAGTCGTATAGGTCAACATATTGAATATGCTGGCAAAGTCACAAGAGAGGGGGGTAAAGTAATCATCTAGTCTATATGCAAATATGGCAGGTGGGGTAGTAAGTTTTTGCATAAAGCCAATTTTTTCCTACGACAAGAGAGGGCAAAAGCATAATTACTACAATGTTGGTTGATTAATGAGATGGTTCCACCAACCAATTCTCATACCCAAGTTGACATTAAAATACCCACATCAATGTAATTTGTTGTGTTGAGAGTTCCAGATAGTTTCAGTTCCTTTGGCTCAAACTGTCCATGACCGTGGACACGGCTAATCGATTAGGTTTGGGTACTCTGCAGAGTTTTGCACACGTTCCCCACAAGATTTGATCGCCTCTGTTGGATTTCTCGCACTTCATGGTGTTTGTGGAACGGATGACCAAAACATGGTCTTCTAAAGGGTTTCCCCGAGACTCTATCGATGCCCATCCTTTCCTACTGTTCTTCTACATCTCGTTGCACCACCTGTCCAGGGTCACCACGATATCCAACCAAGCCAGAGCCCATAATGGCTTGTGGCTGTACAGGTAAGCCTTGGGTCTTGAAGCATCCATCCATCTCTTTGTGCCTGGGTGGACCTTTCCGCATGAATACTGGCACTTCTCCAGCATCATCTAGGCTAACCACTGGTTTCTCCAGGGCGCCGTTCAACCATCATCCACCCAGAGGTATGTTGAAAACTCGGAGTCTTGAAGACTTGATCATCAGGTAGGTCTTGAAATTATTAACTCACAACTCTCATGAATCACACAACCAACCCCGTCTACTAATAGCATAGCAAAATGTAAATCAACGTTTCCCGGGGCCAATGTGTCAAAGGGTTGAGGGGTACCTACCACATGATACTACAACAAGTAACCAAGTTTCCAATTTACCTACTTTGCATGCAATTGGGGAGATGGAAGAACTAATGCAATAAAACATAAGTATACATGGTCAAAGTGACTTGCCTTGCTGACGATCCACGTAATCAAGTGACTCTAGATAACAAGCTTCGCACTCCAGATGATCTAACGAATCAAACAAGAGCACACCATAATCATAAACACAATACAATCCATTCAACAGCAAGGTAAACAAATGCTTCAACAAACAAAAGCACAATCAAAAGAAGAATCACTTAAAGTATAAGACTATAAAAATATTGGGGTCAAAATCCCTACTAAGACATACAAGTCAAAAAACTGGTTTTGAACAACTAGACATTTTAGATAACAGAAAAGTAAATATAAAATTTTATTTAAAAACAGAAAGTATTTCATTATAAAAGTATTGTGCTAAAAGAAGTACTACAAAACTTTTTCTAAACAATATACATGGTGAAAACAAGATGAACCTATTCAAACTAGAGCACAAAACAATTTGAAAAACATATTTTATTAACAGAAAAAAATACACCTAAAGTTGAATCAACAGAACCTAATGAAATCTAAAAAAAAAAGTTAAACTAATTCAGGTTCAAATTAATTAAAAGTCAATTTAATTAAAATCTATTAAGAACTAAATAGATTCTGTTTTTGTTAAACACAGTAACCAAATTCATTCTAAAAATTCTCAAATTATGTAGAATGATAAGTTTAACTAATACAAAACAGTGGCAAAAAGATTCACTCAAAAATATATTTTTAAACTCTAGTTATACAGATTTTAGTAATTTAAACAAATTTGATTAGATTCAAAATTTAAAGTTCATATTTGAAATCAAAGCATACAGACATAAACTACAACAAATTTGTGAACTAATGCAAAAAGAATCAAATAAAAACACCAAATATTTTAAAAGATATGATAAAAAACAAAAATAGAATACATTATGTATTCTAAAATAGAAACGAAAAAGGGAAACTATTATCGATCGGTTAGGGGCTACGTGGCAAGCTATGATTGGTCGGGGCCGTGTGCGCGTGGGTGCTAACGAACGGACAACCGAAGCGTAGAGGAAAACGTTTCGCTGTTTAAATCTTATAATCAGGAGCGTTGGATCTAAATCTAACGGTCCAGGGGGGTCCGGTGGCTTACAGAGGGGAGGAGTCGAGGTTCCGGCAAGGTCGACGGCGGCCGAGGTCAAAGGTGGTCGGAGGCGACGGTGCGGTGGTCGGGGCGACGTCCGAAGTGCTCAGGCGACGGCAGCGAAGCTCCGGTGTCGATTAGCGGTGTCAGACGGGGCTGGGGTCGACGGAGCCGACTGCCTCGTGCTTGGGAAGGTTCGGTTGGAGTCCGAACTCCGGCGAGGTGGTGCGGTGGCATTCTGGCGAGGTAGAAGGGGGGCTCGGCGTGGAATGGAGCGCGGCGAGGGCTGGGGCTTTTATAGGCCAGGTGCGGGGTCGGGAGAGGGAGAGAGGAGGGAGATCCGGAGAGAGAGATCTCCGAAGACGATGGCACGCGCGAGGAAGGAGACGGGCGCGCGGATGACGTCGTCGGTCAGTGGGTCCCGCGTGCCAGTGAGAGAAGAGGCGAGGTGTAACATCCCAAAATTCCATTTTGGAATGTTATGAATATAGCTATGCATCTATCATCACCATTGCTTGATTGTATGTGTTAGTTGAAATGCCATTTCTGATTTTTCTGAAAGTCCTTTTCTACCTTTTCCCATGTTGTTTTTACCTATTGGAAATTTTGGTTAAAAGTTCAAATAAGAGAGGAGGAACATGACACTCCACACCAGGGTCAAATTGGTGGATTATTTGAACAAAAATAACCAGGAGTTATTTTGAAAATATTTGCAAAAAGGGTTTAAAAACAATTAGGACATTTCTGAAATAATATTTTTTTCAAAGTGTTCAAATGACAGAATAGAAATGTTCATTAAATAGCATTTATTATTCTGTTAATTTTGATATATAATACCCCTATATTTATAGACGATTTGAATGCTTTAAAAGTTTTTGAATGTCTCTGGAAATGATTAAAAAGAAAAATGGTAACGGCTTTTCGATTAAACGGGC
Source organism: Hordeum marinum (assembly GCA_022496015.1). Lineage (NCBI taxonomy): Eukaryota > Viridiplantae > Streptophyta > Magnoliopsida > Poales > Poaceae > Hordeum > Hordeum marinum. The sequence goes on along the minus strand of CM039674.1, from coordinate 456,733,395 downwards.
CGGCCCACCTGTTTATTTCGCGCATTTACTACAGATCGGTCACCCGCCGCGCCGTTACTTCTTTTCCCTCGCTGACATCGGGCCCCACCCATCCGACCGTTGCCCGAAACGGTCATCGTCTTCCCCCCCCCCCCCCCGCGCTCGCCGGACCCGACGCCGGCCGTTACTCCCCCCCTCACCGGATCTCTCCCCTCTCTCCTCCCCGCACCCCCCCGAGCGCCTATATAAGAGCCCCACTGCCCCGCGTCCATTTTCCCCCCCCGAGCCCCTTCTCTCTCTCACCGAGACGCCGTCGATTGCTCGTCGGAGTTCCACCACCACCGGAAGTCGCCGTCGACCGTAGCCACCACCCCCGACCACCATTCGCCTCGCCGTCGCCACCAATCGACTCCGGAGGACCGTCCCCGTCGCCCGGACCACTCCCCCGTCCTCCCCGACCACCGGAGCACCTCGCCGTCGCATCCACCGCTACCGGACTCGCCGGAGTACCCCGACGCCGGCGACTTCTACCCTGTAAGCCCCCTCGACCGTCCGATCCAAATCCCACGGTCCAGATTAGAACGAACTTAAGTCCGAACCGTTTTCTTCTATCGATCGGTCGTCCGCTCTAATTCACCTACCGCACGCCCTCCCTTAGCCAATCGGATCACGCCACGTAGCCCCCTGACCGACGCAATCTTTTTTTTTTATTTTCTGTTTTGTTTTAATTAACAGAATGTTTTCCAATTTTGTTTTGCGTATATCTTTTAATCTATTTAGTGTTTTGAGTTGATTCTTTTTGCAATAGCTCACATTTTTCATCTAGTTTCACCCTGTACTTTCAAATTTCAAATTTGAACTATAAAATTTGAATTTAATCAAATTTGCTTAAAATCTTCAAATCTGAATAACTAGAGTTTAAAAATAGATTTTGATATGAATCTTTTTGCTACTGTTTGGTATTAGTTAGGACTACCTTCATGTTTAGTTTGAGGATTTTCATGATATATTTGATTAGTGTTCTAACCAAAAACAGAATCTGCTTATTATTATAATATAGTTTTATAAACTTAATTTTGATTAGTTTGATTTAGAATTTGGTTTTATTTGTTTATTAGGTTCTGTTAGTAAACATTTAGTGTTTTCACTTACTGTTAATAAAAATATAAATTTGCCTAGTTTAATTTCATTTAACATAGGAATCACAACTTCTTTTCAAATAGGCATAATTTGATTAAAACAACTAACTAGTAATAGTTTTGTTTTCAAATAAGTTTTGTATAATTAATTCTGTTTTCTAAGACAAATTTATTTGTAAGTTATTTTCTGTAAGAACATGTTTTGTTAACAAAATAATAAGTTTAGTTTTCATTCTTTTTGTTAATATAACTATAGTTGATTCATATAATGTTTATCTCAAACTTGTATAAACTCTACTAAAGTTTTCCCAACAAACTTAAATTGATTATATTCTGTTTATTAATAAAATATGCTATGTTTTCTTTGCTGACAACAATTGTCTTGTCATTTCAAAATAGTTTTATTATGTCAGTAGTGTTTTCATCCCTCACCTTTTGGAAAACAAAACTTTGTGTGTTTTTCTTGCTAGAGACTTTTGTGCATTGTTTGCCTTGTTTGTTTAGTACTTCTTTGCTGAATGTTATGAGTACTTATTTTGGTTGTATGCTTATTTGAGTGCATTGTTTGTTTCGTTAGATTATCCGGAGTGCGAAGCTTGTTACTTAGAGTCACTCACGTACGAAGATCATCAATCAGGCAAGTCACTTTGATCATGTTTTACCCATGTTTTATATGCATTAGTTCTACCATCTCCCCAGTTGCATGCAAGATAGGTTAGTTGGAAACTTGGTTACATTGTAGAAGTATCATGTGGTAGATACCTCTCTCAACCCCCTTTGACAACATTGGTCCCGGGAAACGTTGTTTTACCTTTTGCTATGCTAATAGTAGACGGGGTTGGTTGTGTGATTCATGGGAGTTGAGAGAGTTAATAATTTCAAGACCTACATTATGATCAAGATTTCAATACTCCAAGTTTTCAACATACCTCTGGGTGGATGATGGTTGAACGGCGCCCTGGAGAAACCAGTGGTTAGCCTAGGTGATGCTGGAGATGGCCAGTATTCACGCGGAAAGGTCCACCCAGGCACAAAGGGATGGATGGGTGCTTCAAGACCCAAGGCTTACCTGCACAGCCACAAGTCATTATGGGCTCTGGCTTGGTTGGATATCATGGTGACTCTGGACAGGCGGTGCTACGAGAGGTAGAAGAACGGTAGGAAAGGATGGGCACCGTCAGAGTCGCAGGGAAACCCTTTGGAAGACCATGTTTTGGTCATCCGTTTCTCAAACACCCTGAAGTGCGAGAAATCAAACGGAGGCGACCAAATCTTGTGGGGAACGTGTGCAAAACTCTGCAGAGTACTTAAACCTAATCGATTAGCCGTGTCCACGGTTATGGACGACTTGAGCCAAAGGAATTGGAACTTCCGGAACTCTCAACACAAATAATATGATGATGTGGGTATTTAATAATTTTGGGTATGAGAATTGGTTGGTGGAACCATCTCATTAATCAACCAACTTAGTAAAATTTTGCTTAACCCCCTTCGATGTAGGAAAAACTTGGCTTTACGCAAAACTTACACCACCACCTGCCATATAAGCATATAGACTAGCTGATTATTTTCACCCCTCTCTTGTGACTTTGCCGGCATATTCCATATGCTGACCTACACGGCTGCAACGTATCATGTTGCAGAGTATTTTTCCGACCAGGAGTGAGGATGCGTTCTATGCTCAGTGAGATGCCCTTGGAGTTAGATGGACTCATCTACCTTCGACGCTTCCGCAAGATTTAGATATTCTCATGAGTTGGCCTTTAGCCACTTTATTGTAATTTTTATTGTAATAAAGGACTCTATATGAGATTGCGATTAATATAATGCTGTGTGATTTCCCTTTGATATATACATTGATGTACCGTGTGTGTACCAGCATGATCTTGGGATGGTACGGAAAACACCGGAGACTTGGCCTTTCAGGTCGGGTCGCTACACGAGGTTAGCGCGTCGGTTGACCGGTCTGAAATGAATTCGGGAGTTAAAGACTGTGGGTCGGCCCGATTTGTTTTAAAAACTTTCCTTTTCTATTTCCAGTGCAGTAAAAACTCTTTTAATGCATTCAAAACATTTCCAAACATAGGAATTTAATGAACATTTTTCCTCTGTCATATTGAATATATTTTTAAAATTTATTTTCAGAAAATGCCTAATTGATTTTAAATCCTTTTGAGATAAATTTTCAAATAACCCCCTGGTTTAATTGCTCAAATATTTCACCAAGATGCCCCTGGTTTGGAGTGTCATGTTACTCCTCTCTTTCTTTGAACATTCCCAAAGGTTTTCAAATAGATGAAACAGATACATGGAAAAATAGAAATGGCTTTTCAGAATTTCAGAAAAAACACTTCAACAAATTCATTACATTCCAACAATGATGATGATGCATAGCTATATTTCATAACATTCCAAAATGAAATTTTGGGATGTTACACACTGGGTGCATGACCATTGAAGGTATTATTCATGTAAACAGAATAACAATTATTCTCTAACTTAAATGAATAATCGTGTTGCAATAAACACAATCTAATCATGTTCATGCTCAACACAAAACACCAAATAACATTTATTTAGGTTCGTCACTAATCCCGAAGGTAGAGAGAGAGCGCGATGTCAATCACATCAACCTTGGAAACATTTCCAACACACATCATCACCTCACCCTTAGTTAGTCTCCGTTTATTCCGTAGCTTTTACTTTGAGTTACTAACATTTAGCAACCAAACGGGTATCCAATACCCAGGTGCTATTAGGAGTACTAGCAAGGTACACATCAATAACACGTATATCAAATACACTTGTGTCGACGTTGCTAGTCTTCTTATCTACCAAGTATCTAGGGTTGTTCCGCTTCAGCGACCGCTCACCTCATAATAGAAGCACTTAGTCTCAGGTTTGGGTTCAAGTTTGGGTTGCTTCACTGGAGCAACAACTGACTTGCCATCCACGAAGTTTCCCTCCTTTCCCTTGCCCTTCTCGAAACTAGTGGTTTTACTAACCATCAACACTTGATGCTCCTTCTTGATTTCTACCTTCGCAGTGTCAAACATCGTGAACAACTCAGGGGTCATTATTTCTATCCCTGGCATTTTATAGTTCATCACCAAGTTCTAGTAGCTTAGTGATAGTGACTTGGAGAACTATATCAATCACTATCTTATTTGGAGGATCAACTCCCACTCGATTCAAGTGATTGTAGCACCCAGACAATCTGAGCACATGCTTAACGATTGAGATATTCTCCTTCATCTTGCAGGCAAAGAATCTTGTTGGAGATCTCATATCTCACAACATGGGCACGAGCTTGAGATCCCAATTTCAGCTCTTAGAACATCTCATATGTTCCGTGACGTTCAGAACGTTTTGGAGCCTCAATTCTAAGCCGTAATGCATGACGCACTAAACTATCAAGTAGTCATCGGAACGTGCCTGTCAGATGTTCACAACATCTACAGACGACGCTAGAGGGGATGGCACACCGAGCGGTGCATTAAGGACATAAGCCTTCTGTGCAGCAATGAGGACAATCCTCGGATCACGGACCCAATCCGCAATATTTCTACCATCATCTTTCAACTCTATTTCTCTAGGAACATATAGAAATTCAAGGGAGCTACAGCGTGAGCTAGTAATCTACAACATAATTTTGCAAAGACACTACTGACTATGTTCATGATAATGAGTTGAATTAATCATATTACTTAAGAACTCCCACTCAAATTGACATCCCTCCGATCATTCGAGTGATACATGATCCAAATTCACCAACTCAAGTCCGATCATCACGTGAGTTGAGGTGGTTTCAATGGTGAACATCATCATGTTGATCATATCTACTATATGACTCATGTTCAACCTTTCGGTCTCTTGTGTTCCAAGGCCATGTCTGTACATGCTAGGCTCATCAAGTTTAACCCGAGTGTTCTGCATGTGCAACACTGGCTTGCACCCATTGTATGTGAACATAGAGTCTATCACACCCGATCATCACGTGGTGTCTCGACACGACGAACTTTCGGAACGGTGCACACTTGGGGAGAACACAATTTATCTTGAAATTAAGTGAGGGATCACCTTATAATGCTACCATCGTCCTAAGCAAAACAAGGTGCATAAAAGGATTAACATCACATGCAAATCATAAGTGACATGATATGGCCATGAACTTGTGCTTTTGATCTCCATATTGAAAGCACCAGCATGATCTCCATCGTCACCGGCATGACACCATGATCTTCATCATCTTGATCTCCATCAACGTGTCGCCATCGGGGTTGTCGCGCCCACCATGCTTCTACTACTATTGCTACCGTTTAGCGATAAAGTAAAGCATTACATAACACTTAATGATTGACACGCAGGTAATACAATAATTAAAGACAACCCTATGGCTCTTGCCGGTTGCCGTACTCATCGACATGCAAGTCATGATATTCTATACAACACATGATCATCTCATACATCACATATATCTCATCATGTAATTGGCCATATCACATCACAACATACCCTGCAAAAACAAGTTAGACGTCCTCTAATTGTTGTTGCATGTTTTACGTGGCAAGAACAATTCTCACCTACGCATAAACCACGGTGATACATAAGTTGCTTTTCAACCTTCTCAAGGACCGCCTTAGTCGAATCCGATCCAACTAAAGTAGGAGAAACAGACACCCACCAGCCATCTTTGTGCAACGAAGTTACACGTCAGTCGATGGAACCGGTCTCTTGTAAGCGTACGAGTAAGGTTGGTCCGGGTCGCTTCATCCCACAATACCGCTGAACCAAAACACGACCAAGGGAGGAAGCAATCTAAGCATCAACGCCCACAAACTCTTTGTGTTGTACTCGAGATCTCATCTACACATAGACCTAGCTCATGATGCAAATATTGGGGAACGTTGCACGGGAAACAAAAAATTTCCTACGCACACGCAAGATCTATCCATGGTGATGAGCATCTACGAGAGGGAGAGTGGATCTACATACCCTTGTAGATTGCTAAGCGGGAAGAGTTAAGAAACGCGGTTGGTGTAGTCGAACGTCTTCGCGATCCAAATCGCCGAGCATCTCGCGATCTCATCACGATCCTCCCCGCGATCCAATCACGATCCGTCCTGCGAACTCATCACTATCCATCCCACGATCTCATCACGATCCGTCTCGCGATCTTGATCACGGTCCTTCCGATCTAGCGCCGAATGGACGACACCTCCGCGTTCAGCACAGGTACAGCTCGATGACGATCTCCGCCTTCTTGATCCAGCAAGAGAGAGCGGAGAGGTAGATGAGTTCTCCAGTAGCATGACGGTGTTGCGGCGATGGTGGTGGAGCTATTCCAGCAGGGCTTCGCCTAAGCACCGCTGAAAACCGATCTAGAGAAGAAACTGCGATCTAGAGGAGAGGTAGCACGTGGCTATTAGGGTTAGCTTTTTCCTCTAAATCCTCTAGTATATATAGGAGGGAAGGAGGGGAGGAGGCAGCCTGAATACCTCAAGGTTTGGTCGAAATTGGAGGTGGAGGAGTCCTACTCCAATCCTATTAGGAGTAGGATTCCTCCTTTCCACTTGGAAACTCTTTCCACCTCTCCACCTTTGGATTTTTTTCCTTCTCAAACCACTCCAGCTGCATGGGCCCTTAGAGGAGGCTTCGGCCAGCCCACAAGGGGCTGGTTGACCTCCTCCCACAGCCCATGTAGCCTCTTGGGTCGAAATACCTCTCCCGATGGTCCCCCGGTACACTACCGGCACTCCCGGTACACTACCGATGAGCCCAAAACTTTTCCGGCGACCAAAACAGGACTTCCTATATATCAATATTTACCTTAGGACCATTCCGGAGCTCCTCGTGACTCCCGGGGTCTCATCCGGGACTCCGAACAACCTTTGGTCACCACCATACATAACTCTATACTACCGAAACGACACCGAACCTTAAGTGTGAAGACCCTGTGGGTTCAAGAACTATGTAGACATGACCGAGACACCTCTACATTAAATAACAATAGCGGGATCTGGATGCCCACATTGGTTCCTACATATTCTATGAAGATCTTTATCGGTTGAACCTCTATGTCAAGGATTCAGTTAATCCCGTATGATGTTCCCTTTGTTCTTCGGTATGTTACTTGCCCGAGATTCAATCGTTGGTATCTCCATACCTAGTTCAACCTTGTTACCGGCAAGTCTCTTTACTCGTTCCGTAATACAAGATCCCATGACTAACACTTAGTCACATTGCTTGCAAGGCTTATTGTGATGTTGTATTACCGAGTGGGCCCTGAGATACCTCTCCGTCACACGGAGTAACAAATCCCAGTCTTGATCCATGCCAACCCAAAAGACACCCTCGGAGATACCTGTAGAGCACCTTTATAGTCACCCAGTTACGTTGCAATGTTTGATACACACAAGGTACTCCTCCGGTGTCAGGGAGTTGCATGATCTCATGGTTATAGGAACAAATACTTGACATGCAGAAAACAATAGCAATAAACTGACACGATCATATGCTACGTTTGTAGTTTGGGTCTTGTCCATCACATCATTCTCCTAATGACGTGATCCCGTTATCAAATGACATCTCATGTTCATGACTAGGAAACCATAGCCATCTTTGATCAACGAGCTAGTCTATTAGAGGCATACTAGGGACATGGTGTTGTCTATGTATCCACACATGTATCTGAGTTTCCGATCAACACAATTATAGCATGGATAATAAATGATTATCATGAACAAGGAAATATGATAATAACCAATTTATTATTGCCTCTAGGGCATATTTCCAACATCCAAGTCCCGCTATTGGTTATTGACCGTAGAGGTGTCTCGGTCATGTCTACATAGTTCTCGAACTTGCAGGGTCTGCACACTTCAGGTTTGGTGACGTTTCGGTAGTATAGAGTTATGTATGGTGGTGACCAAAGGTTGTTCGGAGTCCTGGATGAGATCCCGGACGTCATGAGGAGCTCCGGAATGGTCCGGAGGTAAAGATTCATATATAGGAAGTCCTGTTTTGGTCGCCGGAAAAGTTTCGGGTTAATCAAGTGTACCGGGAGTGCCGGTAGTGTACCGGGAGATCACCGGGAGGGGTATTTCGACCCAAGAGGCTTCATGGGCTGTGGGAGAATAAATACCAGCCTTTTGTGGGCTGTTGGAATTCCGACACGAGGCCCATGCGGCTAGGGAAGAAAAGCCCAAAGGGAAAAGGTGGAAAAAAGGCCAAAAGGAGGAATCCTAGTCCTACTAGGATTGGAGAAGGAGTCCTCCTCTCCTCCCCACTTCGGCCGAACCAAGGAGGCTTGGCCCTTGCGCCAAGTCCTCTCCTCCCTCCCTCTTATATATATTGGAGGTTTTAGGGTTTTTTGCAGAGAATTTTAGTCACGTGCTGCCCGTTCCTCCAGTGCATAGTTTCTCCTCTAGATCGGATTTCTGCAGTGCTTAGGCGAAGCCTGCCAGAATAGCTCCACCACCATCGTCGGAGTGCCATCACGCTGCCAGAGAACTCTTCTTCCTCTCCGCTCCCTCTTGCTGGATCAAGGCGGCGGAGATCGTCATCAAGCCGTAAGTGTGCTGAACGCGGAGGTGTCGTCCGTTCGGCGCTAGATCGGAAGGACCGTGATCGAGTTCACGGGACGGATCGTGATCAAATTCGGGGGACGGACCATGATTGGATCGTGGGATGGATCATGGGATGGATCATGATTGGATCGCGGGACGCTCGGCGATTTGGATCGCGAAGACATTTGACTACACCAACCGCGTTTCTTAACGCTTCCCGCTTAGCGATCTACAAGGGTATGTAGATCCACTCTCCCTCTCGTAGATGCTCATCACCATGGATAGGTCTTGCGTGAACGTAGAATTTTTTTTGTTTCCCATGCAACGTTCCCCAACAGATTTTTGAAATGTTCATGGATGATTTTTCCATTTACGGTACTTCTTTTGATGATTGATCAAGCAACCTTGATTGAGTTTTGCAGAAATGTGAAGAAACTAGTATTGTCTTCAATTGGGAGAAATGTCACTTTATGGTGAATGAAGGTATAGTACTTGGGCATAAATTTTTTGAATGCAGTATTGAGGTGGATAGGGCTAAAATTGATGCAATTGAGAAAATTTCATGTCCTAAAGATATTGAAGGTATAAGAAGTTTCGTTAGTCATGATGGTTTCTATAGAGAGTTTATTAAAGATATCTCTAAGATTTCTAGGCCTCGTACCAATCTTTTGTTTGAAATATGCCTTAGAGGCAATAATAAATTGGTTATTATCATATTTCCTTGTTCATGATAATTGTTTATTATGCATGCTAGAATTGTATTGATCGAAAACTCAAATAAATGTGTGGATGCATAGACAACACCATGTCCCTAGTGAGCCTCTACTAGACTAGCTCGTTGATCAGAGATGGTCAAGGTTTCCTGACCATAGACATGAGTTGTCATCTGGTAACGGGGTCACATCATTAGGAGAATTATTTGATGGACAGAACCAACCATAAGCATAGCATATGATCGTGTTAGTTTATTGCTACTACTTTATCCATGTCAAGTATCTGTTCCAATGACCATGACATCATGCAACTACCAGACACCGGAGGAATGCCTTGTGTGTATCAAACATCACAACGTAACCGTATGACTATAAATGTGCTCTACAGGTATCTCCGAGGGTGTCTGTTGAGTTGGTACGTGTTGGCAGATACGTCATCGAGTTGTACGTGTGCTGAACACGGCGGTGCCGTCCATTCGGCGCTAGATCGGGACGGATCCTGATTGGATCGCGGGATGGATTGCGATTTTGACCGCGAAGATGTTTGATGTTGATCCACTCTCCTTCTCATAGTTGTTGATCTCCATAGATAGATCTTTGGTGTTCATAGAAGTTTTTTGTTTCCCATGCAACGTTCCCCAATAGTGGCATCATGAGCTAGGTCTATGTGTAGATAACATGCACGAGTAGAACACATAAGAGTTTGTGGGTGTTGATGTTCAGATTGCTTACCTCCTTAGTCTTATCTTGATTTGGCGGTATTGTGGGATGAAGCGGCTCGGACCAGCTTTACTCATCCACGTACGAGAGACCGGTTCCATCGACTAACATGCAACTTGTTGCATAAAGATGGCTGGTGGGTGTCTATCTCTCCCACTTTAGTTGAATCGGGTTTGACTGGGGTGGTCCCTATAGAAGGTTAAAAGGCAACTTGAATATCACCGTTGTGGCTTTGCGTAGGTAAGAACGGTTCTTACTAGTTGCCCATAGCAGCCACGTAAAACTTGCAACAACAAATTAGAGGATGTCTAACTTGTTTTTGTAGCGCATGTTATGATGTGATATGGCCAAGATGTGATTTGATATATGTTGATGCATGAGATGATCATGTTTTGTAATAGTTATCATGACTTGCATGTCGATGAATACGACAACCGGCAGGAGCCATAGGGTTGTCTTTGATTTATTGTATGACCTGCGTGTCAATCACTAAACGACATCTAATTGCTTTTAATTTATTGATATGCGTTAGCAATAGTTGTAGAAGCAATAGTTGGCGCGACAACCATGTGATGACACAATGATGGAGATCATGGTGTCATGCCGGTGACGATGGAGATCATGCCGGTGCTTTGGAGATGGAGATGAAAAGCACAAGATGATGATGGCCATATCATGTCACTTATATGATTTGCATGTGATGTTCATCATTTTATGCATCTTATTTTGCGTAGCACGACGGTAGCATTATAAGATGATCCCTCACTAAAATTTCAAGATAAAATTGTGTTCTCCCCAACTGTGCACCATTGCGAAGGATCATCGTTTCGAAGCACCACATGATGATCGGGTGTGGTAGACTCTACGTTAGCATACAACGGGTGTAAGCCAGTTTTGCACATGCAGAACACCTGGGTTAAACTTGACGAGCCTAGCATGTACAGACATGGCCTTGGAACACAAGAGACCGAATGGTTGAACAAGAGTCATATAGTAGATATGATCAACATGGAGATGTTCACCATTGAAACCACCTCATCTCACATGATAATTGGACTTGGGTTGGTGGATTTGGACCATGTCACACTTAGACAACCTGAGCGATGTTGATTTGAGTGGGAGTTCTTAAGTAATATGATTAATTGAACTCATTGTCATGAATATAGTCTAAGTTGTGTTTGCAAATTATGTTGTAGATCAATAGGTCACGTTGTAGCTCCTCTGTATTTTTGATACGTTCCTAGAGAAACTAAGTTGAAAGATGGTAGTATCAATTATGCGTACTGGGTCCATAAACTGAGGATTGTCCTCAGTGCCCCATAGAAGGCTTGTGTCCTTGATGCACCGCTCAGTGCGCCAACCCCTCAAGCATCGTCTATTGGTGTTGAGAACATCATACATGCACATTTTTTATGACTACATGATAGTTCAGTGAGTCATGCTTTACGGCTTAGAATTGAGGCTTCAAAGACGTTTTGAATGTCATGGAGCATATGAGATGTTCCCAGAGCGAAAATTGGGATTTTAGGATCGTGCCCGTGTTGAGAGGTATGATACCACCAACAAGATTCTTTGCCTGCAAGATGAAGGAGAATGTCTCAATTGGTGAACGTGTACTTAGATTGTCTGGGTGCTACAATCGCTTGAATCAAGTGGGAGTTGATCTTCCAGCTAAGATAGTGATTGATATAGTTCGCCAAGTCACTTCCACAAAGCTACTGGAGCTTCATGATGAACTATGAACATGTCGGGGATGGAAAAGATGACCCCTCAGATATTCGTGATGTTTGACACTACGAAGGTAGAAATCAAGATGGAGCATCAAATGTTAATGGTTAGTAAAACCACTAGTTTCGAGAAGGGCAAGGGCAACAAGGGAAACTTCATGAATGGCAAGCCAGTTGTTGCTCCAGTGAAGGAACCCAAGGTTGAACCCAAACCCGAGACTAAGTGCTTCAATTATGAGGAGAAAGACCACTGGAAGCAGAATTTCCCAAAGTACCTGGCTGATAAGAAGGCTGGCAACGTCAACAAAGGTATATTTGATATATGTGTTATTGATGTGTACCTTACTAGTACTCCTAGCAGCACCTGGGTATTAGATACCGGTTCGGTTGCTAATGTTAGTAACTCAAAATAAAAGCTACAGAATAAACGGATACTAGCTAAGGGTGAGGTGACGATGTGTGTTGGAAGTGTTTCCAACATTGATGTGATCACCATCACATGCTCCCTTTACCATTGGGATTAGTTATAAACCTGAATAAATGTTATTTGGTGTCTGCTTAGAGCATGAACATGATTAGATCGTATTTATCGCAATATGGTTATTCATTTAAGTTAGAGAATAATGGTTATTCTGTTTACATGACTAATACCTTCAATGGTCATGCACCCAATGTGATTGGTTTAATGAATCTTGATCGTAGTGATACACATGGTCATAATATTGTTGCCAAAAAGATGCAAAGTTAATAATGATAGCACCACATACTTGTGGCACTACCGCTAAGGTCATATTTTTATAAAGCGCATGAAGAAACTCCATGTTCATGGATCTTCTAGAAGTGTTATATTACCTCTAGAACCTTCTAGAAGCTTTATAGTCATCCAAGTCTCGATCCATGCCAACCTAATAGAAACCATCGGAGATACCTATAGAGCACCTTTGTAGTCACCCATTTATGTTGTGACGTTTGATACACACAAGGCATTCCTCTGGTGTCCGGGAGTTGCATGAAATCATGGTGGCAGGAATAGATACTTGACATGGATAAAGTAGTAGCAATAAACTAACACGATCATATGTTATTCTTACGGTTGGGTCTTGTCCATCACATCATTCTCCTAATGATATGATATCTTTATTAGATGACAACTCATGTCTATGGTCAGGAAACCATGACCATGTGTGATCAACGAGCTAGTCTAGTAGAGGCTTACTAGGGACATGGTGTTGTCTATGTATCCACACATGTATCTGAGTTTCTGATCAATACAATTCTAGCATGGATAATAAATGATTATCATGAACAAGTAAATATGATATTAACTAATTTATTATTGCCTCTAGGGCATATTTCCAACAGTCTCCTACTTGCACTAGAGCCAGTAATTTAGTTCACATCACCATGTGATTTACACCCAATGAGTTCTGGGGTTTGATCATGCTTTCCTCGTGAGAGAGGTTTTAGTCAATGGGTCTACAATATTCAGATCCATGTGTACTTTGCAAATCTCTATATCATATTGTAGATGCTTCTACCACGCTCCACTTGGAGCTATTCCAAACAACTGCTCCACTATACGTATCCGGATTGCTACTCAAAGTCATCCGAATTGGTGTCAAAGATTGCATCGACGTAACCCTTTACGATGAACTCTTTATCACCTCCATAATCGAGAAATGTTTCCTTAGTCCTCTAGTTACTAAGGATAATTTTGACCTCTGTCTAGTGATCCACTCCTGGATCACTCTTGTACCCCTTGTCAGACTCATGGCAAGGCACACACCAGGTGCGGTACAATGCATAACATACTATATAGAGCCTATGGCTAAGGCATAGGGGATGACCTTCGTCCTTTCTCTTTCTTCAACTGTGGTCGAGCTTTGAGTCTTACTCAAATCCATACCTTCCAACACAGCCAGTAATTCCTTCTTTGACTCATCTATTTTGAACTCCTTCAAAATCTTCTCAAGGTATGTATTGAAAGTTTTATCAAGCGTCTTGATATATATCTATAGATCTTGATGCCCAATATTTAAGTAGCTTCATTCCAGATCTTCCTTTGAAAAACTCCTTTCAAACAACCCTTTATGCTTTCCAGAAATTCTACATCATTTCCAATCAACAATATGTCATCCACATATACTTATCAGAAATGCTATAGTGCTCCCACTCACTTTCTTTTAAATACAAGTTTCTTGCAAACTTTGTATAAACCCAAAAGCTTTGATCACCTCATCAAAGCGTATATTCCAACTCCGAGACGCTTGCCCCAGTCCATAGAAGGATCGCCGGACCTTGCATACCTTTTAGCATCCTTAGGATCACATACAACCTTTCCTCAAGGAAAACATTGAGGAACCAATGTTTTCACATCCATCTACCAGATTTCATAATCGAAAAATGCAACAACTGCTAACATAATCCCAACAGACTTTAGCATCGCTACGGGTGAGAAAGCCTCATCGTAGTCATCTCCTTGAACTTGTCGGAAACTTCTTTGCGACAAGTCGAGCTTTATAAATGGTGAGATTTACCATCAGCATCTATCTTCTTATTAAAGGTCCATTTGTACTTAACGACATGCCGTTCATCGGGAAAGACTACCAAAGTCCATACTTGGTTTTCATACATGGATCCTTTCTCGGATTTCATGGCTCCTAGCCATTTGTTGGAATCCGGGCCCACCATTGCTTCTTCATAGCTCGTAGGCTCACTGTTGTCCAACAACATGACCTCCAAGACAGGATTATCATGCCACTTAGGGGCGGCACGAGTCCTTGTCGACCTACGAGGCTTGATAGTAACTTGATCTGAAGCTTCATGATCATCATCATTTTCTTCCTCTTCACTTGGTGTAGGCACCACAGAAATATCTTCTATGTCATGCTACTCTCCAACTGAAGTGACACTTAACCAACCTCATTAAGTTCTACTTTCCTCCCACTCAATTCTTCCGACTGAAACTCTTTCTTGAGAAAGGACCTGTTTTTAGCAACAAACACTTTGCCCTCGGATCTAAGATAGAAGACATACCCCAACTGTTTCCTTAGGGTATCCTATGAAGATGCACTTTTCTGCTTTGGGTTCGAGCTTATCAAACATAAGTCTCGCATTCCCAAACTCTAAGAAATTACAGCTTAGGCTTCTGTCAAACCATAATTCATACGATGTCATCTCAAGGGATTAGATGGTGCCCTATTTAAAGTGAATTTAGTTGGCTCTAATGCATAACCCCAAAATGATAGTGGAAAAACGATAAGAGACATCATAGTACACACCATACTCAATAGAGCACGACTATGACATTCGGACACACCATCACACTATGGTGTTCCAGGTGGCATGAGTTGTGAAAAAACTTCCACATTGTCTTTAAGTTGCATACCAAACTCGTAACTCGGATATTCACCTCCACAGTCATATCGTAGACATTTTATCTTCTTTTCATGGTGATCTTAAACTTCACTCTCAATTTGCTTGCACTTTTCAAACGTTTCATACTTGTATTTCATTAAGTAAATATACCCATACCTACTCAAATCATCAGTGAAGGTAAGAAAACAATGATATCCACTACACGCTTCAACACTCATTGGATCAACATGTATCATTTTCGATAAGTCACTTGCTTGCTCCATCATATCAAAAACGGGGTCTAAGTCATCTTTCCCATGAGGCATGGTCTGCATGTCTCAACCGATTTGAAATCAAGTGAGTCCAAAGATCCATCAGCATGGAGTTTCTTCATGTGCTTTATACCAATCTGACCTTAGCGGCAGTGCCAAAGTATGTTGTACTATCATTATTAACTCTGCATATTTTTGGCATCACTATTATGAACATGTGTATCACTACAATCGAGATTCAATAAACCATTCACATTGGGAGCATGACCATTGAAGGTATTGATAACCCACAAGTATAGGGGATCGCAACAGTTTTCGAGGGTAGAGTATTAAACCCAAATTTATTGATTCGACACAAGGGGAGCCAAAGAATATTCTCGAGTATTCGCAATTGAGTTGTCAATTCAACCACACCTTTAAGACTTAATATCTACAGCAACGTATTCAGTAGCAAAGCAGTATGGAAGTAACGGTAACAGTAGCAAAAGTAACAGTAGCAGCGGAGAAGTAACTTAGCAAGGATCAATATGTGGAAAGCTCGTAGGCAATGGATCGGTGATGGATAGTTATGTCGGATGTCTATCATCATGCAAAAGTTATAACATAGGGTGACAAAGAACTAGCTCCAATTCATCAATGTAATGTAGGCATGTATTCCATATATAGTCATACATCCTTATGAAAAAGAACTTGCATGACATCTTTTGTCCTACCCTCTCGTGGCAGCGAGGTCCTAATGGAAACTAAGGCATATTAAGGCCTCCTTTTAATAGAGAACCGGACCAAAACATTAGCACTTAGTGAATACATGAACTCCTCAAACTACGGTAATCACCGGAAATAATCCCAGTTATTGTCACCCCGGGGACGCATATCATAACTCGTAATAGGTGTCTACAACTTGCAAGATAGGATCAAGAACACATATATATTCATGAAAACATAATAGGTTCAGTTCTGAAATCATGGCACTCGGGCCCTAGTGACAAGCATTGAGCATGGCAAAGTCATAGCAACAACAATCTCAGAACTTAGTGGATACTAGGGATCAAACTCTAACAAAACTAACTCGATTGCATGATAAATCTCATCCAATCCATCACCGTCTAGCAAGCCTATGATGGGATTACTCACGAACGGCGGAGCATCATGGAATTGGTGGTGAAGGATGGTTGGTGATGACGATGGCGTCGATTTCCCCTCTCCGGAGCCCAAAACGGACTCCAGATCTGGTCTCCCGAGGAAGAATGGGAGGTGACGGTGGCTTCGTATAGTGAAACGCGATGAACTCTCCTCTCTGATTTTTTTTCTACGCGAATAGGGTTATATGGAGCTGGAGAGGAGGTTGGAGGAGCCACGAGGGCCCCACAAGCCTGCTAGGCGCAGCAAGGGGGTGGCCGGGCCTAGCAGGCTTGTGACCTGCACGTGGCCTCCCTATGGTTACTTCTTGCGCCAGTATTTTCATTAATTCAGAAAGTATTCTCCGTAAATTTTTAGGATGATCTGAGAACTTTTATTTTTGCACAAAAATAACACCAAGGCAATTCTGCTAAAAACAACGTTAGTCCGGGTTAGTTCCATTAAAATCATGCAAATTAGAGTCCAAAACAAGGGTAAAAGGGTTTGGAAAAGTGGATACGATGGAGACGTATCAACTCCCCCAAGCTTAACCCATTGCTTGTCCTCAAGGAATTTAGTTGATAAACTGAAAGTGATAAAGAAAAACTTTTACAAACTCGGTTTGATCTTGTAGTTGTAAATACGTCTAACTGATGTTCAGATTTTTAGCAAAGATCATGGACTATCCATGTTCACAATAACATTTAGGTCTCACATTTACTCATATCAATTACATAATCACCTAGTGAGCAATAAAAATAACTCTTAGATGAAAACACTTTTTCAAAACAATCATGATACAATATGACAAAATGGTATCTCGCTAGCCCTTTCTGAAACCGCAAAACAAAAATGCAGAGCACCTCTAAAGAACAAGGACTGACTAGACATTGTAATTCATGGTGAGAGAGATCCAGTCATGCTCATACTCAATATCAATTAACGGCAAGCATAAAATGACGTTGGTGCTCTCTAACTGGTGGCTTTTATAAGAAGATGATGACTCAACAATAAAGTAAATGGAAAGGCCCTTCGTAGAGGGAAGCATTGATTTGCAGAGGTGCCAGAGCTCGAGTTTTTAAAACAGAGATAAGTAATGAGTTTTAAGTGGTATGCTTTCATTGCTCACATAACAACCAAAAGGTTTTCAATATCTTCCATGCTAGATACATTATAGGAAGTTCCCAAACAGAATGGTAAAGTTTTTACGCCCCTCCACCAAATCAGTCACACTCCACGGCGAGCCGAATCCATGGATACCGTCCATACAAACACAGTCCTGGGGGAGTTTTATTTAATTATATTTTGCTTTTATTTTCGAGCATGGAACTAGGCATCCCGATTACCAGCCACTTTCTCGCGAATGATAGTGAATCAACACATATCATGAGAATAACCCACCTAGCATGGAAGGTACTGACGACCCTCAGTCACCACATGAGCGACATACAAAAAAGAATGTTTATTTGAAGGTTTAGAGTTTGGCACATGCAAATGTACTTGGAATGGCAAGTAAATACCGCATATAGGTAGATATGGTGGACTCATATGAAAGAACTTTGGGTTTGAGGGATTGGATGCACAAGCAGTATTCCCGCTTAGTACAAGTGAAGGCTAGCAAAAGACTGGGGATCAACCAACTAGAGAGCGACACAGTCATCAACATGCTTTGAGATTAACGAACATTGAATGCAAGCATGAGTAGGATATAAATCACTATGAACATAAATATCGCGGAGGCTATGTTGATTTTGTTTCAACTACATGCGTGAACATGTGCCAAGTCGAGCCACTTGAATCGTTCAGAGGAGGATACAACTCCACCATACTACATCACAACCATTTTAATATGCATGTTGGCACCCAAAACAAACCATTGTCCACTCTTAGCTAATTAAGCATGGCATGAATAACTATAATATCTAATTGTAATTGCAAATATGTTTCACCCATGATGAACTGAATTCGGAACGATGAGCTAATTATATTTACAAAAGCAAGATAGGCCGAGTTCGTACCGGCTTTTCTCCATCTCAATCTTTTCATCAAATATCGTCATTATTGCCTTTCACTTGCACGACCAAACGGTGTGGATAATAATAAGAGTGCACGTGCATTGGACTAAGATGGAATCTGCAAACAATAACTCAAAGGAGAAGACGAGGTAATATGGGCTCTCTAATAGGTAAACAATAATGCATATGAGAGCCACTCAACATTTTCATCGTGGTCTTCCCCTTACGACCCAAAGAAAGAAAAATCAAAACAAGAACGAGAAAACTATTTACACGGGAAAGCTCCCAACAAGTAAAAGAAAAACGAAAAATCATTTCGGGTTTTCTTTTTTTAATGCTATAACTAAGAAACTGGAAAATAAAGCTTGAACTAATGTTTTTTGTATTTTTCTCAAAGTTAATTAAACACACAAGAAGAAAGCAGAACTAGAAAGTAAACTACCATGGATGGTACAATGAAAAATATGAACACTGACTACTAAGATTAGTGTGTGAACATGAATGTAAAGTCGGTGAGAAATACGTACTCCCCCAAGCTTAGCCTTTTGGCCTAAGTTGGACTATGGCCATGGCTGGAAAGAGCTCCCTCCTGAATACTCAGGAGTGTCCTCATAGTTCCATTGGTTGGCAAACTCCCGAGGCTCCCACTAAAAGACTGGCTCCTGGTACGGATCAAGGGCTGGTGCCGGCTCTGGAGCCGGGGGCTGCATGAGACCCCAATATCTGTAGATGTCTTCGGGCATAATGGTGTACCTGCCTGAGCAAATATCGAACAAAGAAGAAGCAGGCAGAGTAATAATTTCACAAGTACCCTGGCTAAAAACTGAGTTGTAAAGCAGCCTCCTATCATCATTTTTCTTAAATATCATCATGAGCTACCATACGGTCATAATCTAAAAACTCCGTGGGTAGCAGCCTCTCATGTTTCTCGTGAAGCCTAATGGGTATCTCAAAATGTTTGGCTAAACGAGATGCATAGATACCTCCAAATATGGGCCCCTTCGAATGGTTGGTGTTCAACCGTTGGGCCACCATAGCACCCAGACTAAAGGTTCTATCAGAAAATAAAGCATGGCGCAAAATGGCGAGGTCAGGGGCACTAAGACTTCCACTCTCCCAACGACCAACTAAACATCTTCCTGCAAATAAAGAATAATAACGTAGCACAAGAAAATGTAAACTAGCTGCTCTTGCCTTTGACACACCTCTCTCTTCCCCTACAGTGATTGCGGCAATAAAATCTCCCATGTTTCGAGGATGAGGTTTCCTGATGCTGCCCTAATAGGGTATTTTGCAAACTTTGCAAAAATCATAAAGGTTCATTTTCTTAGGCACATTGTATAAGTGAAATTCTACTGTAGGAGGGTCTTCCCTAGAATGAAGTGAAAATTTTGCACAAAGGTATTCGTGAGTAAGAGGTACTGGTCACACTTATCATTGAGGAAGTCGGTGATGCCTGCATTCTTGGCCAAATAATAGAAGTCTTCATAAATTCCGGCCACCCACAAGAATGTGTCACACGGCCATTCACATGGTTGAACTTCTGCAACGCGAGGAAGATTATACTTGGGATTCTCCCTCATATCATTTTCATCTTCCCTAGAGCTCCGGCTTGAAGAGCCTCTTAATAATCTCCTCAACATTTCTGAAAAATTCTGAAATTTTTAGTGACCCAAAATAAAGGTGAACAAAACTCACCAAAACTCATAGCAACTACTCCCTTAAGTGCCTAGAAGCTATATCATGCATCAAAACTACTTGGGACCATACAAATTTGACATGCAAGCTCAAGAACAAGGTCACCACAGCAGCAAAAATTTGCAACATATAAAGCACTAGAACAAAAACTAATTGGACCAATGGAGGAGTCACATACCGAAGAACAATCTCCCAAAATAGTTTTGCGAATGAAGCTTTGAGCAAGGAGATCGAAATGGTAGCAAAATGAGCAAGAACATGGGTTTGAGCAATTATGGGATTTTTTCTGGAGGAAGATGAAGTGAATGGGTGCTGAAATAAGTGGAGGGGGGCTACGTGGGACCCACAAGCCTGCTAGGCGCGGCCCGGGGGGTGGCTGCGCCTTGTGGGCTTGTGGCCTACTAGTGCATCCCCCTGCATTGTCCCAAGTGCCAGAAATTTTTAAATATTCCAGAAAAATCATACTCCATTTTCAGGACATTTGAAGAACTTTTATTTTTAGGTCACTTTTTTATTGCACGGGAAACTCATAAATCAGAAAAATAATAGCATTTTTTACTTAATTTAATCTAACTAACAGAAAATAAAAGTTAGGTACAGGGAGTTGTGCTCTCTAAATTCATCCATCTCATGCTCATCAAAAGGAATCCATCAATAAGGTTGATCAAGTCTTACTAAAAAACTTCTTTTGAATAACATGAAACCAAAGAATTTTCGAATAACACTAAGTTACTAATGTCGCTTGAAGCTACGTCGGTATTTCCCCAAAGAGGAACGGATGATGCAGCACAACAGCGATAGGTTTTCCCCTCATATATGAAACCAAGGTTATCGAACCAGTAGGAGAACCAAGCAACACAACATAAACAGCCCCTGCACACAAATAACAAATACTCGCAACCCGACGTGTTAAAGGGGTTGTCAACCCCTTTCGGGTAACCGCGCCAGAAATGCACGTGGACGGGAGAAATCTGTAAATGTTGATAGATCGAACGCCAAATAAAATAAAGTGCAACAAGGTATTTTTCGGTTTTTGGAAATATAGATCTGAAAATAAATGCAAGAGAAAATTAGATCGCAAAGGCAAATAATATGAGAAAGAGACCCGGGGGGCGTAGGTTTCACTAGTGGCTTCTCTCAAGAAAATAGTAAACGGTGGGCGAACAAATTACTGTTGGGTAATTGATAGAACTTCAAATGCTCATGACAATATCCAGGCAATAATCATTACATAGGCATCACGTCCTAGATTAGTAGGCCGACTCCTGCCTGCATCTACTACCATTACTCCACATCGCCCGCTGTCCAGCATGCATCTAGTGTATTAAGTTCATGGAGAAACGGAGTAATGCAATAAGAACGATGACATGATGTAGACAACATCTATCTATGTACAGATAGACACCATCGTTTTATCCTTAGTAGCAACGATACATACGTGTCGTTTCCCTTGCTGTCACTGGGATCAAGCACCGTAAGATCGAACCCACTACAAAGCACCTCTTCCCATTGCAAGATAAATAGATCAAGTTGGCCAAACAAAACCCAAATATTGGAGAAGAAATAGGAGGCTATAAGCAATCATGCATATAAGAGATCAAAGAAACTCGAATAACTTTCATGGATATAAAAAGATAGATCTGACCATAAACTCAAAGTTCATCGATCCCAACAAACACACCAGAAAAGAGTTACATCATATGGATCTCCAAGAGACCATTGTATTGAGAATTCAGAGAGAGAGAGAGAAATCCATGTAGCTACTAACTACGGACCCGAAGGTCTACAAAAAACTACTCACGCATCATCGGAGAGACACCAATGGAGGTGGTGAACCCCATCCGAGATGGTGTCTAGATTGGATCTGGTGGTTCTGGACTCTGCGGCATCTGGATGAATATTTTGTCTGTCACCCTAGGGTTTTTGGAATATTGGGGTATTTATAGAGCGAAGAGGTGGTCCGGGGGGCACCCGAGGTAGGCACAAGCCACCAGGGCGCGCTTGGGCCTCTTGGCGCGCCTTGGTGGGTTGTGCCCCCCTCGGGGCACCCCCCAGGCGCAGCCAGGGCCTGTTGTGTTCCTTCTGGCCCATTAAAAATTATCGTGAAGTTTCATGGCATTTGGACTTCGTCTGGTATTGATTTTCTGTGATGTAAAAAACATGGAAAAGGCAGCAATTGACACTTGGCACTATGTCAATAGGTTAGTACAAAACACTGATATAAAATGACTATAAAATGATTATAAAACATCCAAGATTGATAATATAACAGCATGGAACAATCAAAAATTATAGATACGTTGGATATGTATCAGCATCCCCAAGATTAACTCCTACTCGTCCTCGAGTAGGTAAGTGATAAAAAAATTGATGTGGAATGCTGCCTAACATGTCATATCATATTCTTTTTCTTATAGCATGGACATTTGGACTTTTAGTTGTTCATAGCAATAGTCTAGTTTTGACATAATAATTTAAATACTCAAGCATATCAACAAGAAACCATGTCTTTCAAAATATCAACGCTAAAATAAGTTATCCCTAGCCCATTATGCTCAAACATTGATCCATTCATGAAACACACCCGAATATTAGCTACACCCAATACTTAAGTACGATCATATTGCCTCCTAGTTGGTGCTTTGGTAAGAGAATATGGAGACTCAAATTCAAAAATAAAAATTGCATAAAGTAAAAGAAAGTCCCTTCATAGAGGGAAGTAGGGATTTGTAAAGGTGGCAGAGCTCAAAGTGAAAAAACTTAGAGATAAAAACATTTTGGGAGGTGTATCCATCCCACCAATGAAAACGACTTAGAGTTCCCAACACTTTCCATGCTAGATATATCATAGGCGGTTCCCAAATAGAAAATAAAGTTTATTCCTTTTTCCACCATACTTTCACTTTCCATGGCTAACCATATCACGGGTGCCCTCCATACCAAAACTTTCCAAGGAATTTATTATTTGACAACATAAAGTAAATTCATTTTTGCATTTCGGGATTGGGCATCCCTAATACCTTTGCCTTACTCTCGTGCAATGACAAGTGAATAAACACTCATCGTGAGAATAATACATCTAGCATGGAAAATATTAGCCACCCCTCACCGCTCCGCGAGCAAAACAAACACACAAAAGAGAAGTTTATTTTGAAAATTAGAGATGGCACATACAAATTTGCTTAGAAAGGCACGAAAATACCGCATATAGGTAGGTATAGTGGACTCATGTGGCAAAAACTGGATTTAAGTATTTGGATGCACAAGTAGAGCTCATACTTGGTGCAAAATGAAGGCTAACAAAAGATCTAGAAGCAACCAACAAAGAAATGGATAATATCATAAGCAAGCATTAAGCATAAATAACACCGAATAATGCACCACAAGTAGGATATAATTTCATTGCATGACTATTGACTTTCGTACTTGCATAGGGAATCACAAACCTTAACACCAATATTCTTACTAAAGCATAATTACTCATCAAAATAACTCACATATCACATCATCATATCTCAAAACTATTACTCAGAATCAAGTTTATTTTGTCCAATGGTCTTCATGAAAGTTTTTATTATATCCTTCTTGTATATCTATCACTTTGGATCTAATTTTCATGTGTTGCTTTTCATGAGCTCAAACAAATATAAGTGAAGATCAAGAGCATAATTGTTCTTATTTCTCTCAAAGTAATTTAAGTGAAGAAAGAGAGAATTTCTTGAAAATTTTACTAACTCTCAAATAAATATAAGTGAAGTAAGAGAGCATTTCTTCAAAAAGATATAAGTGAAGCACTAGAGCAAGTCCATTGCTCATAAAAAATTTAAGTGAAGCATAGAGAGCAATTCTAACCAGTCATGACATAATTTTGTCTCTCTCAAATAGGTGTGTCCAACAAGGGATAAAAACTTAAAACACAAAATAAAACAATCAAAGACTCATATCATACAAGACACTCCAAGCAAAACACATATCATGTGACTAATAAAAATATAGTTTCGAGTAAAATACCGATGATCGTTGGAAGAAAGCGGGGATGCCACTCAGGGGCATCCCCAAGCTTAGTTGGTTTATCATTTTTGGATAATATCTTGCGATGTCGGGGCATACTCAAGCTTATGCTCTTCCATCCTTCCTTCATCCATCGTAAGATAACCCAAAACTTGAAAACTTCAATCACGCAAAACTCAACAAAACCTTCGTGAGATCCGTTAGTATAAGAAAAGTAAATCACTACTATAAGTACTGTATTAAACCAATTCATATTTTTTTATTGCATTATACCTACTATATTCCAACTTTTCTATGGCAAAAACTCATCAAAGAAAATCATAGAGCCATCAAAATAAGCACACAACGCAAAGAAAACAGAATCTGTCAAAATAGAACAGTCTGTAGTAATCTGATTTGTTCGAATACTTATGCAACTCAAAAATATCTGAAAATTTAGGACAACGTGAGCAATTTGTATATGAATCTTTTATAAAAAATTCAGATCAAATCACTTTTCTGTGATTTACTAAAATTGTTTTCGTGAGCTCATAAGTTTCTGTTTTTCTACAGCAAGATCAAACAACTATCACCCAAGAAGATCCTAAAGGTTTTACTTGGCACAAACACTAATTAAAACACAAAAAACACAATCATAACAGTAGCATAATTGTTTAAAAACTCAAGAACAGAAAGCAAAAGGCAAAAATAAATTTTATTCATTGGGTTGCCTCCCAACAAGCGCTATTGTTTTACACCATTAGCTAGGCATAAAGCAAGGATCTAAGTTTTGTCATCTTTGTTCTGAGATCCATAAGATGCCCTCATGCCCGATTCATATGGTGGCCCAATTATTGTTCTAGGAAAGTTTTCCATACCCTTCCTCAAAGGAAATTGGAACTTAATATTGCCTTCTTTCGTATCAATCACGGCATCGATAGTGCGTAAAAACGGTCTACCAAGAATAATTGGACAAAACGGATTGCAATCAATATCAAGAACAATAAAATATATGGGAACATAATTCCTATTTGCAATAATAATAACAACATTAATTCTTCCCATAGGCTTTTTAATAGTATAATCCGCCAAGTGCAAATTTAAAGAACATGATTCAATATTGGTAAGACCAAGCACATCACAAAAAGATTTCGGAATTGTAGAAACACTAGCACCCAAGTCACACAAAGCAAAACAATAATAGTTTTAAATCTTGACTTTTATAGTAGGTTCCCATTCATCATGCAATTTTCTAGGAATTGATACTTCTAATTCCAATTTTTCTTCGAAAGTTTTCATCATAGCATCAACAATATGTTTAGTAAAAGCTTTATTTTGTTCATCAGCATGGGGTGACTTTATCATGGATTGCAACAAAGAAATACAATCAATAGAAGATCAACTATCATAATTAAAGTCTTTGTAATCCAAAAGAGTGGACACATCACTAGTTAAAGTTTTGACCTCTCCAAACCCACTTTCACCAATTTTCTCAACAAGATTTTCACCCTCCGAAATATTGGGACACATTCTACCTAAAGTTGACTCTTCTCTAGTCCCTTTTTCATCAATCTTAACTTTACTAAACAAGGAATCAATAGAAGAAACACCAATCATTTTAAGATCTTCATCATTTTTACGAAAGAAATCACTAGCAAACGCTTTTTCTAAAGATTCTTTTTTAGCTCTAAGCATAGCGGTTATTTTCTTACTTTCATCCATAGAAACATAAAGAGCTTTAATTTATTCATCTACGTTAGGCACAAAAAATTTCATCTTGATATCTTCCACATCATGAGCAATTCTATCAACACTTCTAGACAAATCATCAATCTTACTCAACTTTTCTTCTATGGAAGTGTTGAAAACTTTTTGTGTATTGATAAATTATTTAATATTATTCTCAAGATCAGAGGTGTTCCTATTATTATTATAAGATTTATTTCCATAGGAATTACCATAATTATTAGAGGAATTACTAGGAAAAGGCCTAGGATTAAAATTACCTCTATAAGCATTGTTATTGAAATTGTTTCGAGAAATGAAATTCACATCTATGGGATCAATATTTTGCTCAATCAAAGTAGACAAAGGCATATCATTAAAATCAATAGGAGCACTTTTACTAGCAACCAATTTCATAAGAGCATCAACTTTTTCATTCAAAGAAGAAATTTCTTCAACCGAATTAACTTTTTTACTAGTAGGAGCCCTTTCGGCATGCCATTGTGAATAATTTTCCATGATATTATCAAGAAATTTGGTGGCTTCACCCAAAGTAATTTCCATAAAAGTACCACCCGCGGCGGAATCTAAAAGATTATGAGAAACAAAATTCGATCCTGCATAAAAAATTGTATGATCATCCAAAGATTTAACCCATGAGTTGGGCAATTCCATAGCATCATTTTCATCCTTTCCCAAGATTGTGCAACATGCTCATGTTCAAGTTGCTTGAAATTCATGATCTGGGTTCTAAGGGAAATAATTTTTACAGGAGGAAAACACTTAGTGATAAAAGCATATTTGCACTTATTCCAAGAACCAATACTATTGCGAGGTAAAGAAGAGAACCAAATTTTTGTAGAATCACGCAAAGAAAACAGAAATAATTTCATCTTAACCACATCATTGTCCACATCTTTTTTATTTTGCATATCGCATAATTCCACGAAGGTAATAAGATGGGAAACGACATATCCAGGCAATGATCATTACATAGGCATCATGTCCAAGATTAGTAGACCAACTCCTGCCTGCATCTACTACTATTACTCCACACATCGACCGCTATCCAGCATGCATCTAGTGTATTAAGTTCATGGAGACACGGAGTAATGCAGTAAGAACGATGACATGATGTACACAAGATCTATCTATGTAGAGATAGACCCCATCGTTTTATCCTTAGTAGAAACGATACATACATGTCGTTTCCCTTTCTGTCACTGGGATCAAGCACCGTAAGATCGAACCCACTACAAAGCACCTCTTCCCATTGCAATATAAATAGATCAAGTTGGCCAAACAAAACCCAAATATCGGAGAATAAATACGAGGCTATAAGCAATCATGCATATAAGAGATCATAGAAACTCAAATAACTTTCATGGATATAAAAAGATAGATCTGATCATAAACTCAAAGTTCATCGATCCCAACAAACACACCGCAAAAGAGTTACATCATATGGATCTCCAAGAGACCATTGTATGAGAATTTAGAGAGAGAGAGAAAGCCATCTAGCTACTAACTACTAACCTGAAGGTCCACAAAGAACTACTCACGCATCATCGGAGAGGCACCAATGGAGGTGGTGAACCCCATCCGAGATGGTGTCTAGATTGGATCTGGTGGTTCTGGACTCTGCGGCGGCTAGATGAATATTTCGTCTGTTGCCCTAGGGTTTGTGTAATATTGGTGTATTTATAAACCGAAGAGGCGGTCCGGGGGGCACCCGAGGTGGGCACAACCCACCAGGGCGGGCCTAGGCCTCCTGGCGCGCCCTGGTGGGTTGTGCCCCCCTCGAGGAACCCCCTAGGCGCAACCAGTTCCCGTTGTGTTCCTTCTAGCCCATAAAAAATCATCGTGAAGTTTTGTGGCATTTGGAATTCGTCTGGCGATGTAAAAAACATGGAAAAAACAGCAACTGGCACTTGGCACTATATCAATAGGTTAGTAGCAAAAAATGATATAAAATGACTATAAAATTATTATAAAACATTCAAGATTGATAATATAACAGCATGGAACAATCAAAAATTATAGATACATTGGAGACGTATTAGTTACCTCAGTGGGGATATGCATGTCCCCAATAGTAAGTATATCATATTTCTTCTTGACAGTAGGAAGAGGGAATTCAAAGTCTCCAATAACAATCATTGGATTTTCTTCAATGTAGTTGATACTATGAACTTGAGGTTGTTTCTTCGGAAAGTGTACCATATGCTCATTACCATTAATATGAAAAGTGGCATTGCCCTTGTTGCAATAAATAACAGCCCCTGCAGTATTCAAAAAGGGTCTACCAAGGATGATCGACATACTGTCGTCCTCGGGAATATCAAGAATAACAAAGTATGTTAAGATAGTAGCATTTGTAACTATGACAGGTACATGCTCACAAATACCGATAGGTAGAGAAGTTGATTTATCAACCATTTGCAAAGAGATTTCAGTAGGTTTCAACTTATTCAAATCAAGTCTACGAGATAAATAGAAAGGCATAACACTAACACAAGCTCCCAAATCATAAAGCAGTTTTAACATAATTCCCGTTAATAGAGCATGGTATAGTTGGTATTCCTGGATCTCCTAATTTTTTGGTACTCCACCCTTAAAAGTATAATTAGCAAGCATGGTGGAAATTTTAGCATCCGGTATCTTCCTTTTATTAGTCACAATATCTTTCATATACTTAGTATAATTAGACATTTTCAGAATATCGGTCAAGCGCATACGCAAAAAGAAAGGTCTAAGCATTTCAACAAAGCGCTCAAAATCCTGATCATCCTTTTTCTTGGATGGTTTAGGAGGAAAAGGCATGGGTTTCTGAACCCATGGTTCTCTTTCTTTACCATGCTTCCTAGCAATAAAATCTCTTTAATCATATCTTTTATTCTTAGGATGTGGGTTATCAAGATCAACAACAGGTTCAATCTCCACATCATTATCATTACTAGGTTGAGCATCAACATGAACATCATCATTAATATTATCACTAGCCTCATGTTCATCACCAGATTGTGTCTCAGCATCAGAAATAGAAGTATCATTTGGGTTTTCAGGTGTATCTCTAACAAGTTCACTAGTAGCATGCAAAGTTCTATCATTACCCTTATTCCTCCTATTATTGGAACGACTAGGTGCATCAATATTACCCCTTTGAGGATCTTGTTCAATTCTCTTAGGATGGCCCTCAGGATACAAAGGTTCCCGAGTCATTCTTCCACCTCTACACAACTTTAACAGAATGATCATTGTTCTTACTATTCATTTCATTAAGCAAATCATTCTGTGCCAGAAGTACTTGTTCTACTTGAGTAGTTATCATGGAAGCATGTTTACTAATCAGTTTAAGATCATTGATATTTCTACTCATATAATCACCTAAGAGATCAAGCATGAAAGCATTGTTTTTCAATTATCTACTAACATAAGCATTAAAATTTTCTTTCTTAACAACAAAATTATGAAATTCATCCAAGCATTGGCTAGTAGACTTATTATGAAGAATATCACTTTCATCAAATCTAAGAAGAGAATTTACCTCTACTACGTGTGTCAGGTTATCAAGAGCATGTATTTTTTCAATAGGTGGTAGATTCTTAACATCTTACGCTTTAATACCTTTTTATTTCATAGATTTCTTTGCCTCTTCCATATCTTTAGGACTGAGAAATAGAATGCCTCTTTTCTTCGGAGTTGGCTTCGGAGGTGGTTCAGGAATAGTCCAATCATTATCATTGCTCAATATATTATTCAATAGTATTTCAGCTTGTTCAATAGTTCGTTCCCTGAAAACACAACCAGCACAACTATCTAGGTGGTCCCTAGAAGCATCTGTTAGTCCATAATAAAAGATATCAAGTATTTCATTTTTCGAGAGGATGATCACGCAAAGCATTAAGTAATTGGAGAAGCCTCCCCCCAAGCTTGTGGGAGACTCTCTTCTTCAATTTGAACAAAGTTAAATATTTCCTGCAAGGCAGCCTGTTTCTTATGGGCAAGAATATATTTTTCAGAGAAGTGATAAATCATATCCTAGGGGCTACGCACACAACCAGGAGCAAGAGAATTAAACCATATCTTAGCATCACCCTTTAACGAGAAAGGAAACGACTTAAGGATACAGTAATAGAGAATTTTTTTTCCTCATGGGTGAATGGGGTGGCTATATCATTCAGTTTAGTAAGATGCACCACAACAGTTTCAGATTCATAACCATGGAAATGATCATATTCAACCAAAGTGATTAACTAAGGATCGATAGAGAATTCATAATCCTTATCAGTAATAAAGATAGGTGAAGTAGCAAACTTAGGATCATATTCATTCTAGCATTCAAGGATTTTTCTTTCCACTTGCATAGTAACTTCTTATGATCATCTCTATCATTACAAGCAAGAAAGTCCCTAGCTACCTCTCCTTCCATAACATAACCCTCAGAAATATCAGGCAATTCATATCTAGGAGAGCTAGGTATAGAAGGTGCTCAAAGTGTTCAGTTTCAATAATTTCATTAGTTTCAGAAGTATCATAATTTTCAACATTGACTCTAGCAATTTTTTCATCAAGAAATTCACCGAGTGGCACAGTATTATCAAGCAAAGTATCATCATAAGCATCATGCATAGTAGAAGTGGAATCATCAGTTACTTGCGACATATCAGAATTACTAACAGGTGGTGGTGTCACAAACTTACTCATAACATAAGGTAAATCAAATGCAGAGCTAGATGGCAGTTCCTTCCTTCCCCTCGTAGTAGAGGGATAGATCTTGGTTTTTGGATCTTTCAGATTCTTCATGGTGATCAATAGATATAAATCCCAATTGACTCAGATAATAGAGCTATGCTCCCCGGCAACAGCGCCAGAAAAAGGTCTTGATAACCCCACAAGTATAGGGGATCGCAACAATTTTCGAGGGTAGAGTATTCAACCCAAATTTATTGATTCGACACATGGGGAGCCAAAATATTCTCAACTATTCGCAACTGAGTTATCAATTCAACCACACCTATAAGACTTAGTATCTGCAGCAAAGTATTCAGTAGCAAATCAGTATGGAAGTAACGGTAATAGCAGCAAAAGTAACAGTAGCAGCGGAGAAGTAACTTAGCAAGGATCAATATGTGGAAAGCTCATAGGCAATGGATCGGTGATGGATAATTATGCCGGATGTCATTCATCATGCAACCGTTATAACATAGGGTGACACATAACTAGCTCCAATTCATCAATGTAATGTAGGCATGTATTCCATATATAGTCATATGTGCTTCTAGAAAAGAACTTGCATGACATCTTTTGTCCTACCCTCCCGTGGTAGCGGGGTCCTAATGGAAACTAAGGAATATTAAGGCCTCCTTTTAATAGAGAATCGGACCAAAGCATTAGCACTTAGTGAATACATGAACTCCTCAAACTACGGTAATCACCAAAAGAATCCCAGTTATTGACACCCTGGGGGATGCGGATCATAACTCATAATAGGTGTTTACAACTTGCAAGATAGGATCAAGAACACATATATATTCATGAAAACATAATAGGTTCAGATCTAGAATCATGGCACTCGGGCCCTAGTGACAAGCATTAAGCATAGCAAAGTCATAGCTACATCAATCTAAGAACACAGTGGATACTAGGGATCAAACCCTAACAAAACTAACTCGATTACATGACAAATCTCATCTAACCCATCACCATCCAGCAAGCCTATGATGGGATTACTCACTAAAGGCGGAGAGCATCATGGAATTGATGATTAAGGATGGTTGGTGATGATGATGGCATCAATTTCCCCTCTCTGGAGCCCAAAATGGACTCCAGATCTGGTCTCCCAAGGAAGAACATGAGGTGGCGGCGGCTCCATATCATGAAACGCGATGAACTCTTCTCTCTGATCTTCTCTCCGCGAATAAAGTTTTATGGAGAGGAGGTCGAAGGAGCCACAAGGGCCCCACATGCCTGCTAGGCGCGACCATGGGGGTTGCCGCGCCTAGCAGGCTTGTGGCCTGTAGGTGGCCCCCCTCTGGTTACTTCTTGCGCCAGTATTTTTTATTGATTCCAAAAATATTCTCCATAAATTTGCAGGATGATCCAAGAACTTTTATTTCTACACAAAAATAACACCAAGGCAATCCTCCTGAAAACAGCGTCAGTCCGGGTTAGTTCCATTCAAATCATGCAAATTAGAGTCCAAAACAAGGGCAAAAGGGTTCGGAAAAGTGGATAGGATTGATATGTATCAGGTATTATTTATGTAAACATAATAACCATCACTCTCTAACTTAAATGAATAACCGTATTGCGATAAACACGATCTAATCATGTTCATGCTCTATGCAAATAGCAAATAACATTTATTCAGGTTTAACACTAATCCCGAAGGTAGAGGGAGTGTGCGATGGCGATCACATCAACCTTGGAAACACTTCCAACACACATCGTCGCCTCGCCCTTAGCTAGTCTTTGTTATTCTGTAGCTTTTATTTCAAGTTACTAACGTTAGCAACTGAACTGGTATCTAATAACAAGGTGCTGCTAGGAGTACTAGTAAGGTACACATCAATAACACGTATATCAAATATACCTTTGTTGATGTTGCCAGCCTTCTTATCAGCCAGGTACTTGGGGCAATTCCTCTTATAGTGGTCGTTCTCCTCATAATAGAAGCACTTAGTCTTAGGTTTCGGTTCAACCTTGGGTTTCTTCACTGGAGAAACAACTGGCTTGCCATTCATGAATTTTCCTTTCTTGCCCTTGCCCTTGTTGAAGTTTCTTCACTAGAGCAACAACTAACCATCAACATTTGATGCTCCTTCTTGATTTCTACCTTCGTGGTGTCAAACATCGCGCTCAGGGATCATCTTTTCCATCCCTAGCATGTTTATAGTTCATCACAAAGCTCCAATAGCTTTTTGGCAGTGACTTGGAGAACTATATTAATCACTATCTTATCTGGAAGATCAACCCCCACTTGATTCAAGCGATTGTAGCACCCAGACAATCTGAGCACACGCTCACCGATTGAGCTATTCTCTTTCATCTTGCATGCAAAGAATCTTGTTGGAGGTATCATACCTCTCAACATGGTCACGATCCTGAAATCCCAATTTCCGCTCTTGGAACATCTCATATTCTCCGTGACATTCAAAACGTCTTTGAAGCCTCAATTCTAAGCTGTAAAGCATGACTCACTGAACTATCATGTAGTCATAAAAAACAGATGTTCTCAGCTGTTGGAAATATGCCCTAGAGGCAGTAATAAATTAGTTATTATCATATTTCCTTGTTCATGATAATTGTTTATTATCCATGCTATAAATTGTATTGATCGGAGACTTAGATGCATGTGTGGATACATAGACAAAACCATGTCCCTAGTATGCCTCTAATGGACTAGCTCGTTGATCAAAGATGGTTAAGGTTTCCTAGCCATGGACATGAGATGTCATTTGATAACGGGATCACATCATTAGGAGAATGATGCGATGGACAAGACCCAAACTACAAACGTAGCATATGATCGTGTCAGTTTATTGCTACTGTTTTCTCCATGTCAAGTATATGTTCCTATGACCATGAGATCATGCAACTCATGGACATCGGAGGAGTACCTTGTGTGTATCAAACATCGCAATGTAATTGGGTGACTATAAAGGTGCTCTACAGGTATCTCCGAGGGTGTTTGTTGAGTTGGCATGGATCAAGACTAGGATTTGTTACTCCGTGTGACGGAGAGGTATCTCAGGGCCCACTCGGTAATACAACATCACAACAAGCCTTGCAAGCAATGTGACTAAGTGTTAGTCACGAGATCTTGTATTACGGAACGAGTAAAGAGACTTGCCAGTAACGAGGTTGAACTAGGTATGGAGATACCGACGATCGAATCTCGGGCAAGTAACATACCGAAGAACAAAGGGAACATAATACGGGATTGACTGAATCCTTGACATAGAGGTTCGACCGATAAAGATCTTCGTAGAATATGTAGGAACCAATGTGGACATCCAGGTCCCGCCATTGGTTATTGATCATATAGGTGTCTCGGTCATGTCTACATAGTTCTCGAACCCGCAGGATCTGCACACTTAAGGTTTGGTGACGTTTCGGTAGTATAGGGTTGTGTATGATGGTGACCGAAGTTTGTTCGGAGTCCCGGATGAGATCTCGGAGGTCACAAGGAGCTCCTTAATGGTCCGGAGGTAAAGATTCATATATAGGAAGTCCTGTTTTGGTCACCAGAAAAGTTCCGGGCTTATCAATAGTGTACCGGGAGTGCCGGTAGTGTACCGGGAGACCTCCGGGAGGGATATTTCGACCCAAGAGGCTTCATGGGCTGTGGGAAAGTAATAACCAGCCCTTAGTTGGCTGGTGGAACAACCACAATAGGCCCATGTGGCTGGAAGAAAGAGACCCAAAGGAAAAAGGTGGAGAAAAAGGCAAAAAGGAGGAATCCTAGTCCTACTAGGAGTGGAGGAGGAGAGTCCTCCTCCACCTCCCACTTCGGCCGAAGCCTCCAAGGCTTGGAGGCAAGGCTGCCTCTCCGCCTCCCTCCCTCCTATATATACTAGTGGATTTCTAGGGTTTTGCACTAGTTTTTTCAGCCACGTGCAACCCTAATCTCTAGTGCATAGTTTCTCCTCTAGATTGGATTTCTGTAGTGCATAGGCGAAGCCCTGCCGGAATAGCTCCACCACCATTGCCGGAGCGCCGTCAGGCTGCCGCAGAACTCTTCTTCCTCTCCACTCCCTCTTGCTGGATCAAGACGGTGGAGATCGTCATCAAGTTGTACGTGTGCTGAATGCGGAGGTGCCGTCCGTTCGGCGCTAGATCGGAAGGACCGTGATCAAGATCGCGAGACGGTTCGTGATGAGTTCGCGGGACGGATCGTGATGAGTTCATGGGACGGATCATGATCAAGATCACGAAACGGATCATGATGAGTTCGCGGGACGGATCGTGATGAGTTCACGGGACGGATCGTGATGAGATCGCGGGACGCTCGGCGATTTGGATCGTGAAGACGTTCGACTACACCAACCGCCTTTCTTAACGCTTCCTGCTTAGCGATCTACAAGGTTATGTAGATCCACTCTCCCTCTCGTAGATGCTCATCACCATGGATAGATCTGTGTGTGCATAGGAAATTTTTTGTTTCCCATGTGACGTTCCCCAACAGTGGTATCAGAGCTAGGTCTATGTGTAGATGAGATCTCGAGTAGAACACAAAAGGTTTGTGGGCGTTGATGCTTAGATTGCTTCCTCCCTTGGTCGATTTTTGGTTCAGCGGTATTGTGAGATGAAGCGGCCCGGACCAACATTACTCGTACGCTTACGAGAGACCGGTTCCCTCGACGCAACTTGTTGCCTAGATGGCTTGCGGGTGGAAGTTTCTCTCACTTTAGTTGGATCGGATTCGACAAAGGCGGTCCTTGAGAAGGTTGAAAAGCAAATTATGTATCACCATTGTGGTTTATGCGTAGGTGAGAATCGTTCTTGCTAGAAACCCGTAGCAGCCACGTAAAACATGCAACAACAATTAGAGGACGTCTAACTTGTTTTTGCAGGGTATGTTGTGATGTGATATGGCCAATTACATGATGTGATATATGTGATGTATGATGATCATGTGATGGATAGAATTTCACGACTTGCATGTCGATGAGTACGGCAACTGGCAGGAGCCATAGGGTTGTCTTTAATTATTGTATTACCTGCGTGTCAATCATTAAGCGCTATGTAAGGCTTTACTTTATTGCTAAACGGTAGCAATAGTAGTAGAAGCATCTTGGGCGCGACAACCCCGATGGCGACACGTTGATGGAGATCAAGTTGATGGAGATCATGGTGTCTTGCCGGTGACGATGGAGATCATGTCGGTGCTTTCAAGATGGAGATCTAAAGCACAAGTTCATGGCCATATCATGTCACTTATGAATTGCCTGTGATGTTAATCCTTTTATGCACCTTGTTTTGCTTAGTACGACAGTAGCATTATAAGGTGATCCCTCACTTATTTCAAGATAAATTGTGTTCTCCCCGAGTGTGCACCGTTGCGAAAGTTCGTCGTGTTGAGACACCACGTGATGATCGGGTGTGATAGACTCTACGTTCACATACAACGGGTGCAAGCCAGTATTGCACGCGCAGAACACTCGGGTTAAACTTGACGAGCCTAGCATGTACAGACTTGGCCTCGGAACACAAGATACCGAAAGGTCGAACATGAGTCATATAGTAGATATGATCAACATGATGATGTTCACCATTGTAACCACCTCAACTCACGTGATGATCGGACTTGAGTTGGTGAATTTGGATCATGTATCACTTGAATGACCGGAGGGATGTCAATTTGAGTGGGAGTTCTTAAGTAATATGATTAATTGAACTCATTATCATGAACATAGTCAGTAGTGTCTTTGCAAACTGTGTTGTAGATTACTAGCTTATGTTGTAGCTCCCTTGTATTTTTATTTGTTCCTAGAGAAATAGAGTTGAAAGATGTTGGTAGCAATATTGCGGACTGGCTTCGTGATCTGAGGATTGTCCTCATTGCTGCACAGAAGGCTTATGTCCTTAATGCACCGCTCGGTGCGCCAAACCCTCTAGTGTCGTCTGTAGATGTTGTGAACATCTGACAGGCACGTTCTGAGGACTACTTGATAGTTTAGTGCATCATGCATTACGGCTTAGAATTGAGGCTCCGAAACATTTTGAACGTCACAGAACATATGAGATCTTCTAAGAGCTGAAATTAGATCTCAGGCTCATGCCCGTGTTGTGAGATATGAGATCTCCAACAAGATTCTTTGCCTGTAATATGAAAGAGAATAGCTTAATCGTTGAGCATGTGCTCAGATTGTCTGGGTGCTACAATTGCTTGAATCGAGTGGGAGTTGATCTTCCAGATAAGATAGTGATTGATATAGTCCTCCAAGTCACTGCCACTAAGCTACTAGAACTTGGTGATGAACTATAAAATGCTAGGGATAGAAATGATGATCCCTGAGCTGTTCGCGATGTTTGATATCGTGAAGGTAGAAATCGAGAAGGAGCGTCAAGTGTTGATGCTTAGTCAAAACCACTAGTTTCGAGAAGGGCAAGAGCAAGGAGGGAAACTTCATGGATAGCAAGTCAGTTGCATCTCCAGTGAAGCAACCCAAAGTCTAACCCAAACCCGAGACTAAGTGCTTTGATTATGAGGAGAACGGTCGCTGAAGCGATACAACCCTAGATACTTGGTAGATAAGAAGGCTGGCAAAGTCGATTGAAGTATATTTGATATATGTGTTATTGATGTGTACCTTGCTAGTACTCCTAGTAGCACCTGGGTATTGGATACCGGTTTGGTTGCTAAATGTTAGTAACTCGAAATAAAAGCTATGGAATAAACGGAGAACTAGCTAAGTGTGAGGTGACGATGTGTGTTGGAAATGTTTCCAAGGTTGATGCGATCAACATCGCACGCTCTCTCTACCTTCGAGATTAGTGACGAACCTAAAATAAATGTTATTTGGTGTTTTTTGCATTGAGCATGAACGTGATTAGATCGTGTTCATTGCAACACGGTTATTCATTTAAGTTAGAGAATAATGGTTATTCTATTTACATGAATAATACCTTCAATGATCATGCACCCAGTAAGAATGGTTTGTTGAAACTTGATCGTAGTAATACACATGTTCATAACATTGATGCCAAAAAGATACAAAGTTAATAATAATAGTACCACATACTTGTGGCACTGCCGCTAAGTGTCATATTGGTATAAAACGCATGAAGAAACTCCATGTTGATGGATCTTTGGACACATTCGATTTCGAATCGGTTGAGACATGCGAACCATACCTCTTGGTCAAGATGACTAAGGATCCCGTTTTCTGTTTTGATGAAGCGGGCAAGTTATTTATTGGAAATGATACATGTTGATGTATGCAATCCAATGAATCTTGTAGCGTGCGATGGATATCATTATTTTCTTACCTTCACTGATGATTTGAGTAGATATAGTGTATATTTACTTAATGAAACACAAGTCTGAATCGTTTGAAAGGTTCAAGCAAATTCAGAGTGAAGTTTAAGATCATCGTCACAAGAAGATAAAAATGTTTGCGATATGATCCTGGAGGTGAATATCTGAGTTACGAGTTTGGCATACAACTTTAGACAATGTGAAAGTTGTTTCACAACTCACGCCACCTGGAACACCATAGTGTGATGGTGTGTCCGAACGTCATAGTCGTACTCTATTGGATATGGTGCATGCTATGATGTCTCTTATCGTTTTGTTACTGTAATTTTGGGGTTATGAATTAGAGACAACTACATTCACTTTAAATAGGGCACCATCTAAATCCATTGAGATGACACCGTGTGAACTATGGTTTGGTAGAAACCTAAGCTGTCATTTCTTAATGTTTGGGGCTGTGACGCTTGTGTGGAAAATGTTTTTAGCTAATGAGCTCGAACCCAAAGCGGACAAATGCATCTTCATAGAATACCCTAAAGAACAGTTGGGTGAACCTTCTATCTCAGATCCAAGCATAAAATGTTTGTCGCTAAAACTGGGTCCTTTCTCGAGAAAGGGTTTCTCTTGAAAGAATTGAGTGGGAGGAGGATAGAACTTGATGAGGTTGTTGAACCTCTGCTTCAACCAGAAAGTAGCGCAGCGCAGAAAGATGTTTCTGTGAAGCCTACGTCAGTTGAAGAGGAAGTTAATGATGATGATCATGAAGCTTCGGATCAGGTTACTATCGACCTACGAGGAAAATAGAGCTTGATGAGGTTATTGAACCTTTACTTCAACCAGAAAGTAGCGCAGCGCAGAAAGATGTTTCTGTGAAGCCGACGTCAGTTGAAGAGGAAGTTAATGATGATGATCATGAAGCTTCGGATCAAGTTACTATCGAACTTCGTAGGTCGACAAGGACGTGTACTGCTACTGAGCGGTACGACAACCCTGTCTTGGAGGTCATGTTGTTGGACAACGATGAACCTACGAACTATGGAGGAGCGATGATGGGCCCGAAAACCAACAAATGGTTAGAGGCCATGAAATCCGAGAAAGGATCCATGTATGAAAACCAAGTATAGACTTTGGTGGACTTGCTCGTTGGACGGTAGGTTGTTAAGTACAAATGGATCTTTAAAATGAAGACAGACGCTGATGGTAAATGTTACCATTTGTAAAGCTCGACTTGTTGCAAAGTAGTTTACGACAAGTTCAAGGAGTTGACTGTGATGAGACTTTCTCACTCGTAGTGATGCTAAAGTCTATTGCAATTAAATTATCAGTTGCTGCATTTTTCAATTATGAAATCTGGCAGATGGATGCCAAAACATCGTTTCCTTCCTTAAGGAAAGGTTGTATGAGATAGAACCATAAGGTTTTGTTGGTCCTAAGGATGCTAAAAGGTGTGCGAGCTTCAGTGATTCTTCTATGAACTAAAGCAAGCATCTCGGAGTTGGGATATACACTTTGATGAGGTGATCAAAGTTTTTGAGTCTACACAAAGTTTATGAGAAACTTGTATTTGCAATAAAGTGAGTGGGAGCACTATAGAGTTTCTGATAAGTATATGTGGATGACATATTGTTGATCGGAAATGATGTAGAATTTCTGGAAAGCATAAACGGTTGTTTGAAAAGAGTTTTTCAAAGGAAGACCTGTATAAAGCTACCTAATTGTTGAGCATCAAGATCTATAGAGATAGATCAAGATGCTTGATGAGACTTTCAATGGGTGCATACCTTGACAAGATTTTGAAACAGTTCAAAATGGATTAGTCAGAGAGAAGTGTCCTCACCTGCTTTGTAAGGTGTGAAGTTGAGTGAGACTCAAAGCTCGACCACGGCAGAAGAAAGAGAGAGGACGCATGTCGTCCCCTATGCCTTAGCCACAGGCTCTGTATAGTATGTCATGCTGTATACCGCACCTGTGTGTGCCTTGCCATGAGTCCGTCAAGGGGTACAAGAGTGATCCAGGAGTGGATCACTGGACAGCGGTCAAGATTATCCTTAGTAACTAAAAAATAAGGAGATGTTTCTCGATTATGGAGGTGATAAAGAGTTCATCGTAAAGAGTTACGTCGATGCAAGCTTTAACACCAATCCAGATAACTCGAAGTAGCAATCTGGATACTTATAGTGGAGCAGCCATTTGGAATAGTACCAAGTGGAGTGTGGTAGCAGTGTTTACGGTTTGACATAGAAATTTGCAAAGTACACACGAATCTGAATGTCGTAGACCCGTTGACTATAAGACCTCTCTCACATGCAAAGCATGATCGAGCCCCAGAACTCATTGGGTGTTAGATTCATAATAATATGAATCACATGGTGATGTGAACTAGATTATTGACTCTAGTGCAAGTGGGAGACTGTTGGAAATATGCCCTAGAGGCAATAATAAATTAGTTATTATCATATTTCCTTGTTCATGATAATCGTTTGTTATCCATGCTATAAATTGTATTGATTGGAGACTTAGATGCATGTGTGGATACATAGACAAAACCATGTCCCTAGTATGCCTCTAATGGACTAGCTCGTTGATCAAAGATGGTTAAGGTTTCCTAGCCATGGACATGAGATGTCATTTGATAACGGGATCACATCATTAGGAGAATGATGTGATGGACAAGACCCAAACTACAAACGTAGCATATGATCGTGTCAGTTTATTGCTACTGTTTTCTGCATGTCAAGTATATGTTCCTATGACAGTTGATCATGCAACTCACGGACATCGGAGGAGTGCCTTGTGTGTATCAAACGTCGCAACGTAATTGGGTGACTATAAAGGTGCTCTACAGGTATCTCCGAGGTTGTCTGTTGAGTTGGCATGGATCAAGACTGGGATTTGTTACTCCGTGTGACGGAGTGGTATCTTAGGGCCCACTCGGTAATACAACATCACAACAAGCCTTGCAAGCAATGTGACTAAGTGTTAGTCACGAGATCTTGTATTACGGAACGAGTAAAGAGACTTGCCAGTAACGAGGTTGAACTAGGTATGGAGATACCGACGATCGAATCTCGGGCAAGTAACATACCGAAGAACAAAGGGAACATAATACGGGATTGACTGAATCCTTGACATAGAGGTTCGACCGATAAAGATCTTCGTAGAATATGTAGGAACCAATGTGGACATCCAGGTCACGCCATTGGTTATTGACCATAGAGGTGTCTCAGTCATGTCTACATAGTTCTCGAACCCGCAGGGTCTGCACACTTAAGGTTTGGTGACATTTCGGTAGTATAGAGTTGTGTATGGTGGTGACCAAAGTTTGTTCGGATTCCCGGATGAGATCCCGGATGTCACGAGGAGCTCCGTAATGGTCCGGAGGTAAAGATTCATATATAGGAAGTCCTGTTTTGGTCGCCAGAAAAGTTTCGGGCTTATCGATAGTGTACCGGGAATGCCGGTAGTGTACCGGGAGACCTCCGGAAGGGGTATTTCGATCCAAGAGGCTTAATGGGCTGTGGGAAAGTAATAACCAGCCCTTAGTTGTCTGGTGGAACAACCACAATAGGCCCATGTGGCTGGAAGAAAGAAACCCAAAGGAGAAAGGTGGGGGAAAAAGGCAAAAAGGAGGAATCCTAGTCCTACTAGGAGTGGAGGAGGAGAGTCCTCCTCCACCTCCCACTTCGGCCGAAGCCTCCAAGGCTTGGAGGCAAGGCTGCCTCTCCTCCTCCCTCCCTCCTATATATACTAGTGGGTTTCTAGGGTTTTGCACTAGTTTTTTCAGCCACGTGCAACCCTAATCTCTAGTGCATAGTTTCTCCTCTAGATTGGATTTCTGCAGTGCTTAGGCGAACCCCTGCCGGAATAGCTCCACCACCATTGCCGGAGCGCCGCCAGGCTATCGGAGAACTCTTCTTCCTCTCCACTCCCTCTTATTGGATCAAGACGGTGGAGATCGT
The DNA here is from genome assembly GCA_022496015.1 of Hordeum marinum. Classification (NCBI taxonomy): domain Eukaryota; kingdom Viridiplantae; phylum Streptophyta; class Magnoliopsida; order Poales; family Poaceae; genus Hordeum; species Hordeum marinum. The sequence goes on along the minus strand of CM039674.1, from coordinate 456,691,431 downwards.
CATCAAGCTATACGTGTGCTGAACGCGGAGGTGTCGTCCGTTCGGCGCTAGATCGGAAGGACCGTGATCAAGATCGCGAGACGGTTCGTGATGAGTTCGCGGGACGGATCGTGATGAGTTCACGGGACGGATCATGAGCAAGATCACGAAACGGATCGTGATGAGTTCGTGGGACGGATCGTGATGAGTTCACGGGACGGATCGTGATGAGATCGCGGGACGCTCGGCGATTTGGATCGCGAAGACGTTCGACTACACCAACCGCATTTCTTAACGCTTCCCGCTTAGTGATCTACAAGGGTATGTAGATCCACTCTCCCTCTCGTAGATTCTCATCACCATGGATAGATCTGCGTGTGCGTAGGAAAATTTTTGTTTCCCATGCGACGTTCCCCAACATCAACACCAACATACTCATGTATCACAACCTGATCAAGAAAAGACCACTTTTACTTGTCCTTTTGGAACCTATGCTTATAGACGTATGCCTTTTGGTTTATGTAATGCACCTACTACCTTTGAAAGATGCATGATGGTTATATTCTCTTATTTTTGTGAAAAGATTGTTGAGGTTTTCATGGATGACTTCTCTGTTTATGGGAAGTCTTTTGATGATTGTTTAAGCAATCTTGAGCAAGTTTTGCAGTGATGTGAACAAACAAATCTTATCTTGAATTGGGAGAAGTGCCACTTTATGGTTAATGAAGGCATGGTCTTGGGTCATAAAATTTCTAAAAGAGGTATTGAAGTGGACCAAGCTAAGGTTGATGCAATTGAGAAAATGCCATGTCCTAAAGATATAAACGGTATTCATAGTTTCTTAGGTCATGTTGATTTCTATAGGAGATTTATCATAGACTTTTCTAAAATTTCTAGGCCTCTTACTAATCTCTTGCAAAAGGATATCCCTTTTGTTTTTTATGATGATTCTCTTGAAGCCTTTGAAACACTCAAGAAAGCCTTAATTACTACACCTATTGTTCAACCACCTGATTGGAACTTGCCTTTTGAAATTATGTGTGATGGTAGTGATTATGTTGTTGGTGCTGTTCTAGGACAAAGATTTGATAAGAAATTTAATGTTATTCATTATGCTAGTAAAACTCTGGATAGTGCTCAAAGAAATTATGCTACTAATGAAAAAGAATTCTTAGCAGTTGTGTTTGCTTGTGATAAATTTAGACCTTATATTGTTGGTTCCAAAGTAACTGTTCACAGAGACCATGCTGCTATTAAATATCTTATGGAAAATAAAGATGCTAAACCTAGACTTATTCGTTGGGTTCTCTTGTTACAAGAATTTGATTTACATATTATTGATAGAAAAGGAGCTGAGAACCCCGTAGCTGATAACTTGTCTAGGCTTGAAAATGTGCTTGATGACCCACTACCTATTGATGATAGTTTTCTTGATGAGCAGTTAGCTGCAATAAATGTTGATAATACTACTCCTTGGTATGCTGACTATGCTAATTACATTGTTGCTAAATATTTACCAACTAGCTTTACTTACCAACAAAACAAAAAAATTCTTCTATGATTTAAGACATTACTTTTGGGATGACCCACATCTTTATAAAGAAGGAGTAGATGGTATTATTAGACGTTGTGTACCTAAGCATGAATAGGGACAAATCCTACGGAAATGTCACTCCGAGGCTTATGGAGGGCATCATGCTTGAGATAGAACTGCTCATAAGGTATTGCAATCTGGATTTTATTGGCCTACTCTCTTCAAGGATGCCCGTAAGTATGTCTCATCTTGCGATGAATGTCAAAGAATAGGTAATATCGGTAAGTGTCAAGAAATGCCTATGAATTATTCACTTGTTGTTGAACCATTTGATGTTTGGGGATTCAATTACATGGGACATTTTCCTTCCTCTAATGGGTATACACATATTTTGGTTGATGTTGATTATGTTACTAAATGGGTAGAAGCTATTCTAACCAGTAGTGCTGATCACAACAACTCTATTAAAATGCTTAAGGAAGTAATTTTCCCAAGATTTGGAGTCCCTAGATATTTAATGACTAATGGTGGTTCACACTTTATTCATGGTGCTTTCCGTAAAATGCTTGACAAGTATGATGTTAACCATAGAATTGCATCACCCTATCATCCTCAATCTAGTGGTCAAGTTGAACTTAGCAATAGAGAAATAAAATTAATTTTGCATAAGACTGTCAATAGGTCCAGGAAGAATTGGTCTAAGAAATTAGATGATGCACTTTGGGCTTATAGAATAGCATATAAAAATCCTATGGGTATGTCTCCTTATAAAATGGTTTATGGAAAAGCTGGCCATTTGTCTCTTGAGTTAGAACATAAAACATTTTGGGCAGTTAAAGAGCTCAATTATGATTTCAAACTTGCTGGTGAGAAGAGGTTATTTGATATTAGCTCATTAGATGAATGGAGAACCCAAGCTTATGAAAATGCAAAATTATTCAAAGAAAAAGTCAAAAGATGGCATGACAGAATTCAAAAACGCGAGTTTAAAGTCAGAGAGTATGTTCTTTTGTACAACTCTCGTTTTAGATTTTTTGCAGGGAAGGCCCGTATGTCATCGAGGAGGTTTACCGGTCTGGTGCCGTCATAATAAATAATTCCGAAGGTACTAACCCGAAGGTGGTCAATGGACAACGAATAAAGCATTATATCTCAGGCATGCCTATTAATGTTGAAAGTAATATTATCCAAACTTTGACACCAGAAGAACACATAAAAGAGTCCTTCCGGAACACTCCAGAATTGTGAAAATAAGGAGGTACGTGATACGGTAAGTAAACGGACTCCAAAAAATCCACAAAAATATTTTTTTGTTAGTTTTGGAATATTTTAGAATTTTGGAAATAAAGAAACTCCCAGGAAGTGTCCCCTTGTGGGCACAAGACACCATGGCGCGCCTAGGTGGGTTGTGCCCACCCGGGACACCTTCCGTACTCCGTTTTTCTTCCATGTACTTTTCCTCCAAGATAAAAAAAATCTATATATACTTCCAGAACCTGTTATCCACCATATCATGAAGAAATCCTATGTTCTCTTTTTCCCTTGCTGTTTTCTGTCAGATCCCATCTACCATGGCTGCTTTAAGCTCCTCCAAGGACAAGTTGTTCAAGAACGTCATCAACCCATATCTTCGGGAGGTGGTGCAACACCCTCAGGTCATCGAGATGCATGAGGGGGTGTTGCACCTTCGCGATATGCCCTGTCCCAAGGGGACGGGAACCGTGGAGTCTAGGCTTGAAGCTGTGGAGCAAGATGTCTTCCAGTGCAAGGGGGTGGTGGAGCGTGGACTCCATGCCAATCACCTCATGATCAAAGACCTCTCCTGTAATCTCAAGGTGGATGACAAGCCCATGAAGGACATTGTCTTCACCTTCAACGAGCAAATCAACTTCCTCCAAAGCCAGATCTATGACCTCCAGAACCAAGTCTTTGAATATGAGGCAAGGTTTAAAGGTATGAGTTTGGCTGCTAGTTGCAGGACCCATGAGACTCACTCTTCCTCTCATGATGGTGGACCACTGCCATGGAAATCCGAGGACAAAACTTCTACTTCACCACCATCATCTTCTTCACCACCAAAGGAGAACTGAGTATCGGGTATGGGCACTCCCCTTGGCTTCCGCCAAGCTTGGGGGAGATGCCCCGGTATCGTATCATCCCAGTATCTTTTTGCTTTTACTTATCTTAGTTCAATATTTTGCCTAGATGAAATAAAGATCAGTTCGATCCTTTATTATTTGACATTTGCTTAGTGATCTATCATTGTAATCGTGTGCAAGTTATATAATAAAGTTTAGTTTGAGTTTTTGCTTTCTTTACTTTCATGTTGCAAATAAAAGAAAAAGTAATAAGAAAGAAATGAAAGAAAGGAAATAAATCAATAAGATCATATACTAATCCTATGGTAGGTGATGGCACCACATAAGGAAAAGTATATGTAGGAAATTTTATTAGAGATTGACAAACATAGCATTAGTCAATGATGCAACTCATGAAAGAATTAATAACGGAAGAGAAGATCCACATATGAATATACTATCCTAGAAATCTTTTGTGATTGTGAGCCCTCATCAAAATATTATATCCCAAAATTGTTGACGTTGGACAAGGAAGACAACTTAATGGTTTATGTTTGTTTATATTCACATAGAAGTCATATTGTCATAGATCCTTTAACATGTGATGCTTGCCCCTACCTTTTCTAGCCAAAAATTCCGCACTAAGTAGAGATACTACTTGTGCATCCAAAAACCCTTAAACCCAAATCCTATTTTCAAGAGTCCACCATACCTACCTATGGATTGAGCAAGATCCTTCAAGTAAGTTGTCATCGGTGCAATAAGGCAATAAAAATTGCTTCTAAAAGTGTAAGATCATTCAGTGTAAGAGAAAATTGAGCGTTGTACGAACTTGGATGACAAAGAATAAAAGCGACAGACTGCATAATAAAGGTTGTCATCCTAAGGGGCAATACAACGTGACGTTCTCTTGCACTAAGGGATTGAGCATACAAACAAATAAGCGCATGACAACCTCTGATTCCCTCTGCGAAGGGTCTATCTTTTACTTTTATGCAAGAGTCAAAGTTTTTCTCTATTCCTTTTATTTTTCTACTTTGGCAAGCATCATGTGGTGAGGAAAGATCTAGGCACATATGTCCAGTTGAATATAGATAGCATGAGTTATTAGTGTTGACATCACCCTTGAGGTGAGGATGTTGGGAGGTGAAACTATAAGCCCCTATCTTTCTATGTGTCCGGTTGAAACGTTTTGCTCATGGGTACGAGGCGAGTGTTAGCAATCATAGAAGACTATATGATGGTTTAGTATGTGGACTTGCCTAAAGGCTCCGATACGTGACCCTTCCTGAAAAGATGATGAATTGTAGTTGCAAAGTTGACTGATAACATAGTTTGTTGGTTTCTAATAGAGTTTTCGCTTTATACTTCAATTGTGTGATGAACTATTACTTATTAATGAGAAGTATATGATAAAAGTTCTATGAAAGTCCTATGTTTAATTTTGTTGCTGTTATAATAATCAACATGATGCTTCTATGTCCGTATTTTGTTTTTATCGACACCTCTCTCTCAAAGCATGTGGACATGTTTTTCGATTCCGGTTTTCGCTTGAGGACAAGCGATGTCTAAGCTTGGGGGAGTTGATACGTCCATTTTGCATCATGTTTTCTTGATGTTATTTATAATGTTTTTATCCATAATAATGCTTTTTGGAGTAATTCTAATGCCTTTTCTCTCATAATTTGCAAGGAACACACCAAGAGGGAGAACTTTGGCAGCTGGAAATCTGGACCTGGAAAAGCTACGTCGGGCTACCTATTCTGCACAACTCCAAACAAGCTGAAACTTCACGAAGATTTTTTATGGAATATTTAAGAATTATTGGAGCAAATAACTACCAGAGGGGGCCCACCAGGTGGGCACAATTCACCTGGGCCCGCCAGGGAGCCCAGGCGTGCCCTGGTGGGTTGTGCCCTCCTCGGCCCACCTTCGGTGCCCATCGTCTAGTATATAAGTCATTTTTACCTAGAAAAAATAAGAAGAAGGCTTTTGGGATGAAGCGCCGCCGCCTCGAGGTGGAACTTGGGCAGGAGCACTTTTGCCCTCCGGCGGAGCGATTCCGCTGGGGGAACTTCCCTCCCGGAGGGGGAAATCATCATCATCATCATCACTAACAACTCTCCCATATTGGGGAGGGCAATCTTCATCAACATCTTCAACAGCACCAACTCCTCTCAAACCCTAGTTCATCTCTTGAGTTCAATCTTGTTACCGGAACTATAGATTGGTGCTTGTGGGTGACTAGTAGTGTTGATTACGTCTTGTAGTTGATCACTATATGGTTTATTTGGTGGAAGATTGTATGTTCAGATCCATTATGCTATTTAATACCCCTCTGATCTTGATCATGATTATTATTTGTGAGTAGTTACTTTTGTTCCTGAGGTCATGGGAGAAATCATGTTGCAAGTAATCATGTGAATTTGATATGTGTTCGATATTTTGATAGTATGTATGTTGTGATTCCCTTAGTGGTGTCATGTGAACGTCTACTACATGACACTTCACCATATTTGGGCCTAAGGAATACATTGTGGACTAGCAATTAGATGATGGGTTGCGAGAGTGACAGAAGCTTAAACCCCAGTTTATGCGCTATTTCGTAAGGGACCGATTGGATCCCAAAGTTTAATGCTATGGTTAGAATTTATTCTTAATACTTTTCTCGTAGTTGCGGATGCTTGTGGGAGGGTTAATCATAAGTAGGAGGTTTGTTCAAGTAAGAGCGGCACCTAAGCACCGGTCCACCCACATATCAAATTATCAAAGTACCAAACACGAATTAAACCAACATGATGAAAGTGAATAGATGAAATTCCCGTGTACCCTAAAGAACGCTTTGCTTATCATAAGGGACTACTTTGGCCTATCCTTTGCCTCAAAAGGATTGGGCTACCTTGCTGCACTTTTGTTACTATATCCGTTACTTGCTCGTTACAAATTATCTTGCTATCAAACTACATTGCTACTTACAATTTCAACACTTGCAGACATTACCTTACTGAAAACTACTTGTCATTTCCTTCTGCTCCTCGTTGGGTTCGACACTCTTACTTATCGAAAAGAGCTACAATTGATTCCCTATACTTGTGGGTCATCAGAGTTTTCGATGTTGGAATTATTGCTGATTCTTCATTGAAAGAGGTTTCTCATCTCTATACATTTGCCAATTTTATACTTCCTCTTCTTAAGAAAACCTGAATCCAACAAGCTTGACTTTGCTCAATTCGGAGCTCATTTGCAAAAGTTGTGGCAGTTCTGGTTTTACTGTATCCTTCCGTTTTCCTAGCTGTGTAGTTGAAGGCAACGCAGTACAGTGGCTAGCGGTAGTATCGCTCCTTAGAGCGGTAGTACCGCAAGTTGCACAGAAGTAATTTTTTACTTCTGCCCCTCGGGCGGTAGTACCGTAAATTACTTCCGGAACTACCATGCCGGATATTTTCTCGAAGCTAGCTCTAGCGGATGTAGCCCAGAAGTAATTTTTTACATCTGTGCGGTAGTACCGCTACCTCGAGCGGTAGTACCACTGCCTCATGATATCTTCCGCCGTGTGCTTCACCTGAGTGGCCGTTGAATACTACCCCGCAGTAGTACCGCGAGGGCAGGCGGTAGTACCGCTCCGGCCGTACTACCGCCCTGTTGCCTTGTTGCAGTACCGCTCTGTGCGGGCTGTGAGGATAACGGTTGGATTTTTCCCCACCTATAAAAGGGGGTCTTCTTACCCAATGGACTTTATCCTTTGAGCTCGTTTTTGCCCCCCATTGTTTCCCCTCTTTGAGATTGCTATCTCTAAATCCCTCCAATGATTCTTGCTCCTTTTTGAGGGAAAAGAGAGAGGAGATCTAGATCCACATTTCCACCAATCACTTTCTCCTCTATGTGAGGGGAACCCCTCGTATCTAGATCATAGAGTTCTTCGTGTTCTTCTTTGTTCTTCCTCTCACTTTCCTCCATAGCATTAGTTGTTGTGGTGGGATTTGGGAGAGAAGGACTTGGGCACTCCGTGTTCCCTTGCCATTGCATTTGGTGCATAGGTTTGAGTTCTCCACGGTGATACGTGGAAGTGAAGTTTGATAAGCTTATTACTCTTGGGCGTTTGTGCACCCTAGAGCTTGTTTCCCTTGGGTGCCTTGGCGCCCTAGATGGCTTGTGTTGTCTCGGAGCTCAATCATTGTGGTGCAAAGCTCCGGGCAAGCTTCGGGGTCTCCAATTAGGTTGTGGAGATTGGCCCGAGCATTTGAGGTCACCTCGGAGCCACAATCCATTGTGGTGAAGCTTCGTGGTGTCGTTGGGAGCCTCCAATCAAGTTGTGGAGATTGCCCTAACCTTGTTTGTACGGGTTCGGTGACCACCCTCAAGAGTCCCTTAGTGGAATCATGACATCTTGCATTGTGCGAGGGCGTGAGGAGATTACGGTGGCCCTAGTGGCTTCTTGGGGAGCATTGTGCCTCCACACCACTCCGAACGGAGATTAGCATCCGCAAGGGTGTGAACTTGGGATACATCATCGTCTCTGCGTGCCTCGGTTATCTCTTACCCGAGCCCCTTTACTTATGCACTTTACTTTGTGATAGCCATATTGTTTCTTGTTATATATCTTGCTATCACTTAGTTGTCTATCTTGCTTAGCATAAGTTGTTGATGCACATAGGTGAGCCTAGTTATTTTAGGTTTTGTGCTTGATTAATTAAATGATAGTTTTATTCCGCATTTGTTCAAGCCTAAACCGTAATTATTTTAAAGCGCCTATTCACCCCCCCTCTAGGCGACATCCACGTCCTTTCAATAGCACCTTAGCACCGGTCCACCCACATATCAAATTATCAAAGTAACGAACGCGAATCAACTCAACACGGTGAACATGACTAGACAATAATCCCCATGTGTCCTCGAGGGGGGGAGGTTGGTTTATATAAGAGTGCTTTCCAGCCTATCCTTTGCTATAAAAAGGATTGATCTACCTTTCTGCACACTTGCTACTATTTCCACTTGTCACTTGTTACAAATTATGTTGCTACAGAACTATCTATCACTGTTACTTACAGCACTTGCAGAGAATACCTTGCTGAAAACCGCTTGTCATTTCCTTCTGCTCCTCATTGGGTTGGGTCATCAAGACTTTTTTCTGGCACCATTGCTGGGGAGTGAAGCGCCTTTGGTAAGTGGAAATTGGTAAGGAAACATTTTTGGTACGTGCTGAAATTTATTGTTGCTTATTACTATGGATGGTCACCCTTTGAGTGGCTTGTTCGGGGCATATTCGCCTCGAACGGAAGTTGAAAAGGTTACCTCTCAACCTACTAAACCTACTGAAAATATTTATTATGAGATTCCTTTGGGTATGTTAGAGAAACTCATAGCTAATCCTTATGATGGTACAACTCATCCTGATTATCAACTTGATATATGTCGACGAGGTTTCTGGATTATGTAAGCTTGCAGCTTTTCCTGGAGACAAAGTTAAGAAGTAAGTTTTCCCTTTATCTTTGGAGGGAAAAACATTGATGCGGTATAGGATATTGGATGATATTGGACTATGGGACTAGAACCGCTTGAAGCTGGAATTTAATCAGAAGTTTTATCCTATGCATCTAGTCCATCGTGATCAAAACTTTATCTATGATTGCTGGACTCATGAAGGAGAAAGCATCGCCAAAGTTTGGAGGAGGCTTAAATTTATGATGAACACCTTCCCCCAATCATGAGCTCTCGAGAAAATGATTATACAAAAAAATTATGCTCGTCTTTCTCATAATGATCAAGTACAACTCGACTATTCTTCTACTGGATCTTACATGAAAAAGACTATTGAATCCAAATGGGATCATCTGGAAAGAATCAAATGCAACTCTGAAGACTAGGAATTCCATAAAGGTAAAGAGTCAGGTATAAAGCTTAAGTTTGATTGTGTTAAATCTTTTATGGAAACCGATACTTTTCATAAGTTTAGCAATAAATATGGGCTTGACTATGAGATAGTAGCTACTTTCTGTGAATCATTTGCTACTCATGTTGATCTTCCTAAGGAGAAGTGGTTTAAATATCATCCACCTATTAAAAAATTATTAGAGGAACCCATTAGAGTTAAAGAGGAAGCAATAGTTTATCATGTTGAACCAGTTGTACCTATTGCTTACATTGAGAAACCTCCCTTTCCTGTTAGGATTAGGGAACATGCTACAGCTACAACTGTGGTTAATAAAAGTTATGTAAGAACACCTAAACCTTCTGAAAAAATAAATGTGGAGCCTAATATTGTTGTACTTAAAGATCTGTTTGTTGTTCATATTGATGGGCATGCTATTTACTTATGTACTGAATGTCGTGGGAAACGAACGCCTATGGGATCGGGAGGATCCCTTTCGGTTCGTCAGGGAGATGGGTATGCGCGAAGAGCAGGACGAACGAGCAGCGCGGGGGAATTTTACCCAGGTTCGGGCCGCAAAGATGCGTAAAACCCTACTTCTGCTTGGTTGTATTGGATGAGTTCTAGCTCTGGTTCTGGGAGCGCTACAGTACACAGCTGCTACTCATGCAGAATAGGCTAGAGGAGCTCCCAAAGTCCAGGAGTCCGAAAGTCCAAAAGTGCAAGGGTGCAAAAGTCCTCTACTATAACGCCCTGGGCCTTCTTTTATACACGAAGGGATCACCAATAGTGGCGTACAGTGTGCACACGAGGTGTATAGAGCTATAGTGTTATCATACCTAACACTGGCGGTGTAAGACAAATGCATTTAATGCTCCGTCTCGTGCCTCTGACCGTCCATGGGACGGGACAGGACCCCGTCCCATCGGCGCCGCTTAGCCCCTCCATTGACGGCGCCTCGACACGTGCCCATGTGAGGCGATACCTGGCCTCTGTGCTGGCGGGGGCTTGCCGGGGATCCGTAGGCCATCCCGGCAAGATCTTGCCAGGGTCCCAGCCTTCGGTGTTCGGTCTGACGACTTGTATGCCTTCTTGATGTTGTTGTATTTGTTCTTAGTTGCTCCCTAGTAGGCCTTGCCGCTGGTATGGCTACAACTGTGTGTGCACAAGTACGGGGTACTAAAAAGCCCATACTTTAGTACACCGACATTGAAGCTGCTAGAATTGCAAAGCCTGTTGGAAATGAGAAGGTCAAGCTATATAAAAACAAACCAGTTGTCGGCATGCCTGTTGTTTCTGTTAAGATTGGAGATAATTGCTATCATGGTTTATGTGACATGGGTGCTAGTATTAGTGCTATACCTTTTACATTATATCAAGAAATTATGAATGATATAGCAGCCTCTGAAATTGAAGATATTGATGTCACTACTAAACTTGCAAACTGAGATACTATCTCGTCGCTTGGGATTGTTAGAGATATCAAAGACTTGTGTGGAAAGGTCAAGTATCCCACTGATTTCTTAGTACTTGGCTCTGAACAATATAACTTTTGTCCCATTATATTTTGCAGACCTTTCTTGAATACTGTTAATGCTAAAATTAATTGTGTTAGAAAGAAAGTTAAAGTAAGCTTTGGTAACGAGTCCCATGAATTTAATTTTTCTAAATTTGGTAGACAACCACATGAGAAGGAGTTATTTAGTAAAGATGAAATTATTGGTATTGCTTCTATTGTTGTGCCTCCTACAGATCCTTTAGAGCAATACTTGCTAGACCATGAGAATGATATGCCTATGAATGAAAAAATGAGATAGATGATATATTTCTTAGACAAACACCTATTCTCAAACACAACTTGCCTATTGATATCTTAGGGGGTCCTTCTCCACCAAAAGGAGATCCCATGTTTGAGTTAAAGACATTACCTGATACTTTGAAATATTTCTTGATGAGAAGAAGATATATACTGTTATTATTAGTGTTAACCTTTCAAAGCATGAAGAAAAGAGGTTGCTCAAAACTTTGAAGAAGCACATGGATGCTATTGGATATACTATTGATGACCTTAAGGGCACAAGCCCCACTCTAGGGTTGTTATTAATATGGAACCGTATGCTAAACCTGTTGTTGATCACCAACGCCACTTAAACCCTAAGATGAAGGAAGTGGTACTTTCTATGATGGGGATCCCATGCCTTGGAAGATGGAGGACAAGTCTACCACTTCATCACCACCATCACCCAAGAAGGAAACTTGAGTACACTGGTATGGGCACCATCCTAGCCTGTTCCAAGCTTGGGGGAGGTTCCCCGGTATCATATCACCATCACTTTTATTATCATCATTTATCCTAGTTTGATCCTTAGATATTACGCGATTTAGAAGAATAAAGGTTTAGTGCGATTTCATTTCTAGTGTTTGCTTCGTGGTCTATCTATCTATGTAATCGTGTGCTTGAGTAATATAATAAAGATTAGTTTGAGTTTGTTTGCCTTGCTTTCTTGCATCAATCACAGCAAGGAAAAGAATGAAAAGATCATATTCTAATCCCATGGGTAGTAACGACTTCACATAAAAAGAGTATAATTGGTAAAATTTGTTGGAAGTTAACAAACATAGCATTAGTCATTGATGCAATTCATGAAAAAGTAATGATGAAAGAGATGTCTCACAAATAAATATAATATCTTGGACATCTTTTATGATTGTGAGCCCTCATTAAATATTCTATGCATGATAAATTAGTTGATGTTGGACAAGGAAGACAACGTAATGAGTTATGTTTGCTTATACTCACATAGAAGTTATATTGTCATGGATCCTCCAACATGTGGTGTTTGCCCCTATCCTTTGCTAGCCAAAAACTCCGCACCAAGTAGAGATCCTATGTGCGCATCCAGAACCCTTTAACCTAGTTTCTTGTCATAAGAGTCCACTATAACTACCTATGGATTGAATAAGATCATTCAAGTAAGTTGCCATCGGTGCAAAAGCAATAAAATTGCTCCTAAATATGAACGATATTTTATTGGAAGGGAAAATAAGCTTTGTACGATCTTTTGTGGCAAAGAAATAAAAGCAACACACTGCATAATAAAAGTTGCTATTATAAGGGGCAATATTAAGTGATGTTCTTTTCCATTAAGAGCTTGCACATCCAAATAATAAGTGCATGACAACCTCGCCTTCCCTCTGCGAAGGGCCAATCTTTTACTTTTTTGTATTTACTTTTGTGCAGGAGTCAACAATGTTAATTCCTATTCCATTCTTATTATTCTCTACTTTGCATGCATGATGTGGTGGGAAAAAATCCAGCACATACATCCAGTTGGATATAGGTGATCATGAGTTATTATTGTTGTCGTTATCCTTGAGATATGATGTTGGGTGTGACAAATTATAAACCCCTATCTTCATATGTGTCTGATTGAAACTTTTTTACTTCATAAATATCTCGTGAGTGTTAGCAATCATAGAAGACTAAATGACAGTTGAGTATATGAACTTGCCAAATTCCAAATGACCTAAAATTTTAGGGAGAATATTTGTGGAATATATAAAAAATACTGGAGCCAAGAAGTACCAGAGGGGGCCAACTATCGCTCTCAAGGCAACATGTCACACCCACCCCCTAGGCACGCATTGATGCGTTGTGGGTCGCACAGGCGGTCTCCGGTCCCCCTCTTCTCCTAGATGAAGGGTTTTGACCTAGAAATATACCAGTATGATACTTTTGGAATGAAGCGCCGCCATCTTGAGGCAGAACCTGGACATGAGCACTTTTGCTCTCCGGAGGAGCGATTCCGCCAGGGAAACTTCCCTCTAGAAGGGGGAAATCGAAGCCATCGTTGTCACCAACACTTCCTCCATCGTGGGAGGATCAATCTTCACCAACATCTTTACCAGCACCATCTCATCTCAAACCCTAGTTCATATCTTATATTTAATCTTTGTATTGAAACCTCAGATTGGTACCTGTAGGTTACTTGTAGTGTTGATTGTTCAAGTAAAAACAACACCGTAGCACTGGTCCACCCACATATAAAATTATCAAAGTACCAAACGCGGATCAACTAAACATGATGAACGTGACTAGACGGAAATTCTCATGTGTGCCCGAGAGCGCTTTGCCTTATATAAGAGAACTTTCGGGCTTATCCTTTGCTACAAAAAGGATTGTGCCTCCTTGCTGCACTTCTGTTACTATTATTACTTGTTACTTGTTACAAATTATCTTGCTACAAAACCATCTATCATTGTTACTTACAACACTTGCAGAGAATAACTTGCTGAAAACTGCTTGTCATTTCCTTCTGCTCCTCGTTGGGTTCGACACTCTTACTTACCAAAATGACTATGATTAATCCCCTATGTTTGTGGGTCATCAAGACCCTTTTTAGCGTCGTTGCCGGGGAGTGAGGCGTCTTTGGTAAGGAAACATTTTCGCTACGTGTTGAAATTTACCGTTGCTTGTTACTATGACGAATAATCCTTTGAGGGACTTGTTCACGGTATCTTCACCTCGTACGTAAGTGGCAAAATCTGCTCCTCAAACTACTGAATCCACTAAAAATATTTACTATTCTGGGTATGTTAAAGAAACAGTTTGGTAATCCTTATGCAGGAGATGAAACAAAACACCATGATATGCACTTGATCTATATAGATGAAATTTGTAGATTATATAAGCTTGTAGGTTTATCCGAGGATGGTATTCAGAAGAAGTTTTTTCCTTTATTTTCTGAGGAAAAGCCATTGATTTGGTATAAGCTTTTGGATGATATCGATACATGGGATTGGAACCGATTAAAGCTGGAAGTTCCATCAGAAATTTTATCCTATGCGTTTGGTTCATCATGATTAGAATTATATATATAACTTTTTTGGCCTCATGAAGATAAAAGTATCACTCAAACTTGGGGGAGGCTTAAATCCATGATGCACACATGCCACAATTATAAGCTCTCAAGGGAAATAATCTTACAAAACTTTTATGCTCGGCTCTCATGATAATCAATTGATGCTTGATACTTCTTTTGCTAGCTCCTTTTTAATGAGAACTATGAAATTCAAATGAAAACTTCTCAAAAAAAATCAAACGCAACTCTGAAGATTAGGAGTTCGACATAGGTAATAGGTGAGGTATAAATGTTGAGTTCGATTGTGTTAAATCTTTTATGAAAACTAGAACTTTTCATAAGTTTAGTTATGTTTTCCGAAAAGTACAATTATGTTTCCCGGTATGTTTTCCGAAATGTGAAATGCACAACTGCGCTTCAAGATGAAACACACATGTACTTTTCCGGGAAGTATTTAAGCATAAATGTGCTTCACAAAAAGAGAAAGGCACAATTGTGCTTCCAGTTTTTTCCGGTTACCATGTTTTTTGTTTTTTAAGAAAAAAGTTCGTCCAAACTAATTATTATGGGATTTAGTTTCAAGGATCCCAACACGAGTTATGAAAATGATTTATGATTTGGACGCATGGACGAAGCTATAAAATGATTTGAAACAAAAAATGTACGAAAAACAGAAAACTTTCAAGTTACTACAAGTGTTGCACATGCAATGCGTCACGTGTCAAAATTTCGTCTGTGATCGACCATAGTAAAATAGAAGTGAAATCGGGGTTGGGCTCTTGTATGAAAAGGGTAGATAAGTGGGTTCGATGGGTCTCGTAAATCAGGGACAAACAATTGTTTGGGCCCGTCATAGGTGTCGACAACAACATTGATGAGCCAAATAGAACTTGAAGTTTTTTTATCAATGGGCATATGCACTTCTATTTTAGGGAGCTCATGTTCGACGCCCTTAGTACCACTTAGTATAGTTGGTGCTCAAAGGTGATATGTAATGGGCCGACTCAGGTTTGTATTCACCCTGTGAATCGCTCTCGCATGTGATATGTAATGGGCCGACCCAGGTTTGTATTCACCCTGTGAATCGCTCTCGCATGCATCCTTTGATTGACTGGTTGATTAGTTGATCGGTTTGGTGATTGACTAGTCGATCAACTGACCGTTGACCTTTCAAAATGTTCATAAAAAAATGTAAATTTAGAATGAGTTCATCAATTTTGGGAAAAAAATAGTTGATTTTGGAAAAACAATCATTGATTTTGAAGAAAAGTTCATAAATTTGAAAAAAAAAATCATTGATTTTAAAAAATCAACTATTTTGAAAATTCATTAGTCACAACATTCCTCGATTTTGAAAAATATCGCCAAATTTGAAAGATAGTTCATCAGTTTTGAAAAAGGTTCGCAGATGTGAAAAAAGTTCATCAATTTATGAAAAAAGTTCGTAAATTTATTTAAAAAAGTTCATAAATTTATTAAAATAAATCTTCAATTTTCAAAAAAATGCTCATCTAATTGGAAAATGGATTGTGGATTTTCCTAGAAAAAGTAGGCAATTTTGTTTTAAAATTCACGAATTTGAAGAAAGTTTCCAATTTGCATAAAGTTCATTCTTGTATGAAAAGAAAAAAAGGACCATGAAAAGGGGAAAACCCAATCTGTGAATGGCTCCTGCGAGGTCCTTTGAAGAAAAAAAAGTAGGCAACTTCTTGCCAGCAAACGGCACCCGTGGCGGCGTCCTCATCGCTTGGCGCGTCGACATGTGGGATGTCCTGGATGTCGTGCCCGACACGTTCTCCCTCAACATTAGGGTGCGGGACCGCCGTTGCACGGCCGCGGCCGCCCCTTGGTGGCTTACGGCTGTTTATGGGCCTTTCCCGAACGATGAGCGCCTGTTGTTCCTCGAGGAGCTCCGGGCTTTCCGTGCTGCGCATCCCGGGCCATGGGCCGTTCTTGGTGATTTCAACTTCATATACCAGGCTGCTGACAAGAACGACCAAAACTATGATTGACGTTGGATGAACCGCTTCCGGCGCTTCCTTGACGACCTCGAACTGCGCGAGCTGGACCTCCATGGTCGCTGCTACACATGGAGCAACGAGCGCCGGCAGCCTACCCTCGTGCGGCTGGACCGTTGGTTCTACTCCAGCGAGTGGGATGAGCTGTTCCCAAACTGCCTGCTGCGCGCCGGTGCCTCTCTCGCGTCTGACCACTACCCGATCATGTTGCACACCAATCTGCTCGCCCCACGCTGCTTTCGGTTCAGGTTCGAGTCCTTCAGGACCAAATTTGATGGCTACCTCCAAACCGTCGCCGACGCCTGGAACGTGCCGCTTCCCAATGGCCTTGATCCGCTCGCCAGACTCAACGCCTTGTTTGCGAGGACCGCCAAGGCCCTCCAATCCTGGAGTGATCGCTGCATTGGCAGTGTGCGCCGTCAGCTGCTGCTCGCCAAGGAGCTTATCCTGTGTTTGGACGTCGCCATGGAATCCCGTCTGCTGTCTGACGATGAGCACTGCTTTCGCGCAGAGTTGAAGCTGAAGGCGCTTGGGCTAGCCTCCCTTGAGCGCACGATTGCGCGGCTGCGCTCGAGTGTGCTTTGGCTCCAGGAGGGTGACGCCAACACGCAATATTTCCACTCCCAAGCCCTTCACCATCAACGCTCCAACCATGTCGTCGCCCTTGCCCGCGATGGTGTCTCGGCCGTGAAGCATGGGGACAAGGAAGCGATGCTCTTCAATTTTTACAGCGAGCTGATGGGCTCGGCCCCCACGCGCGAGCACGACATAGATCTCGACTTCCTGGGCATGCCATCGTTCGACCTTCAGGCGCTTGACGCGCCATTCTTCGACGAAGAACTGTGGGATGCTGTGAAGGTTCTCCCGCCGGATAAAGCGCTTGGACCAGACGGGTTCTCCAACCGCTTCTACCAGACCGCCTGGCCAATCATCAAGGGAGACATCAAACGGGTCGTTGATCATCTATACAACCTCAACGCGCGCGGCATGTGCCGGCTTAACGACGCGCTTATTGTGCTATTGCCGAAGCGCGTTGGCTCCTGCGAGGTCAAGGACTTTCGCCCAATCTGTCTCACCCATATTTTTGGGAAGTTCTTCTCCAAGTTGCTCGTTGGCCGCGTCTCTCCACGTCTGCCCGAGCTCGTCGCGGCGAACCAATCTGCCTTCGTGTGCCATCGTAGCATCCATGACAATTTTCGGATGGTCCAGCTCACCACTAGAGCCCTGCACGTCCAGCGGATCCCGTCGCTGCTCCTAAAAGTTGACATCTCTAAGGCCTTTGACACCGTATCCTAGCCTTTTCTGCTGCGGGTACTTCGCCATCTTGGTTTCGGCCACCGGTTCATCGCCTGGGTATGCATCGTTCTGTCCACGACAAGCTCCCGAATTCTCCTGAATGGCGTGACGGGCCAACGCCTGATCCACCGGGGTGGACTGCGGCAATGTGATCCCTTCTCGCCGATGCTTTTCCTCCTCGTCATGGAGGTCCTCAATGCCCTCCTCCGGCGGGCGGAGACCCTCGGCATCCTAACGCCTATACCTTGTCGTGGCATCCGCTTCCGCACGTCCATGTACTCCGATGATGTCGTGATCTTTGCCCGCCCTCTGCAGCAAAACCTCAGCTGCATTCGCGCCGTTCTGGACTATTTTGGAGGCGCAACCGGGCTGCGCACCAACTTCGACAAGTGCTCGGTCTCCCCCATTCGCTGCTCGCCAGAAGACCTGGCTGTCGCCGAGACCCACTTCCCCTGTGCCGTGCAACACTTCCCTTCACATACCTCGGCCTTCCGCTGTCCTACAAGCGTGTGTCGCGCGCATGCATACAATCGCTCCTGGACAAGGTTTTTCGCAAGCTGCCGCCATGGATCGCCGGCATGATTACCACGATTAGCAGGCTCGTCCTCGTCAAATCAGTGCTCACCTCGATTTTGGTGTACCATGCCATAGCAATGCAGCTCCCGGCATGGCTTCTGCATGTGTTCGAGAAGCGCATCCATGCCTTCTTCTGGAAGGGCACCGATGCGATCAAGGGAGGCCACTGCCTCGTCGCTTGGGAATAGGTGTGTCGCCCAGTGGAATAAGGCGGCCTCAGCGTCCTGAACCTCAAGTTGCTGGGCTTCTCCTTCTGTGCCCGCTGGTTGTGGCAGCTAAGGACCGGTAACCCATGTTGGTCCGGCCTATAGGAGGCCACCGAGTCCGAAGTTCAGGCATTGTTCGACTCCTCCACTCGGGTCATGGTTGGCAACAGCCTCTCAGCCCGCTTCTGGACGGACCCATGGGTTGATGGCCTTGCCATCTGTTCGCTCACGCCGGACCTTGTCAACGCGGTGGACGCCCATGCGCGTAACTGTCGAACTGTCGCCGACGCGTTGCCGAACCGTGCGTGGATTAGAGACATCTCCGGCAGGCTCTCTGTGCACGTGATCGTGCAATTCCTCCAACTTCTGGATCGTCTACAGGATGTCCAGCTCACCGACACCATCGATCGGATGATTTGAAAGTGGACTGCGGCAAGCGAGTACACTACCAGCTCTGCCTACGTTGTCTTCTTTGCAGGTCTCGAGTTCTTCCCATGCGGCAAGCTCATCTGGAAGACCTGGGCGCCGGGCGAGTGCAAACTCCACATCTGGCTCGCTCTGCGGCGTCGCATTTGGACTGCCGACCGCATACACCCGCGGCATGGAGGCCCATACCGCATGCCCCCTATGTGATCAGGAGGATGAGACAGCTGACCACATCGCCACTGGATGCGTCTTCGCCCGCGAAGTTTGGTTTTCAACCCTCTCGTGGTGCGGCTTGGCGCATGTCGTGCCCCTTGGCGCCCCGCCACTGGTTGACTGGTGGCCTGATTCGCGTGCGACGCTGCCAGCCCCGGCCAAAAAGGGCTTTGACTCGATCGTCCTACTCGTAGTGTGGATGATGTGGAAGGAGCGCAATAACAGGGTCTTCGATCGCACGACCGTGGTATGTTCGGAGCTCTGTCGTAGGATCGCGTCCGAGGTATAGCTTTGGAAACTCTCTGGCGCTGTCGGGCTGGCACATATTTTGAAATAGTCCCTCTAGGCTGCGGGTGATGCGTGCACAGGGGGCGTACAGGTAGCCCGCCCACGTGTGTGACACCATCGTCTGTGATGTCTGTCCACCCCTGTAACCGCCAAACTCTGTAACATACTCTCTCTTCTATTTAATACACCGACACGCAAGGCTTTTGCGTGTTCGCAAAAAAAAAGAGAGGGAAAACCTAATATGAACCCTCAAAATAACCAACGAACAAGCTACGAATAGTAGAAGTAATAAAAATAGAAAAAGAAGAAGAAAGAGGTAACAACCGTAGACAAAGAAGAGGTCGCTAGTTGTTCGTATTTCAACTAATGGCACCCGCGTACGGGAGATCTATGTGTGACACTAATTGCGTTGAAGTGTCGACGTTTCACCAACCTGGGCCGGCCCATTTTGTATTCGCGAGATGAAGAAACGTGAGAAAAGAAACACGCTGGTGCTGGGATTCGAACGGGCGACCTCACCGTCTTGCGTGCGCTAAGCTAGCCGCTGTGGTCAACTAGCTCTTGTGCTAAACGTGCATCGCAACAATAGAAGAAACAACAACGACAACGATAAAAAATAATGTTTGCTAAAAAAAATCCGAAAATTGCAAAATAAAAATGCGAACATTTTTTTGAGTTTCAGATTTATTTTTCAAAACATGAACAAATTTGAAATTCGTAAACAACATTATAAAAGCGTGAATATTTACTGAAGTTCCCAAACATTTTTCGAATATGCAAGAAAGTTTTCAAAACATGAACATTTTTGAATTTATGATTTTTATTTTAGAAAATGGGAACATATTTAAATTATCAAACAATTTAGAATTTGTGAGCAAAAATTTATAACCTGAACATTTTTCACATTTCTGATTTTTTTTAAAAGAATAATAAACTTAAACAATAAAATACAAAATGAAAGAATAGAAAATGTATGTGTTTTTGAAACTCAAAAATTGTATGAATTTGCGATCAAAATTTTGAAATCTGAAAATATTTTGAATTTCTAAAGGAATTTGTGAGGCTAGATTTTATTTTAAACATGAACAAATACCAAATTTGTGAACAAAATTATATAATCGTGAACATTTTTAGAAGTTCCTGAACATTTTTTGAATATGCAAGCAAAATTTCAAAACATGAACATATTTAAAATTTGTGATTTTGTTTTTTGAAAATGGGAACATTTTTATATTCCCAAAATAGTCAGAATTTGTGAACAGAA
The DNA here is from genome assembly GCA_022496015.1 of Hordeum marinum. Lineage (NCBI taxonomy): Eukaryota > Viridiplantae > Streptophyta > Magnoliopsida > Poales > Poaceae > Hordeum > Hordeum marinum. The sequence continues at coordinate 456,670,822 of CM039674.1, read as the reverse complement.
ATTTATAACGTGAACATTTTTAACATTTATGGAACTTTGTTGAAAAGAAAAACAAACATAAATAGTAAAATGATAAGAAAAGGAGAAGCGGGAAATGAAGCAGGAAAAATAATAAAAACGAAGAAAATAAATGAAGAAGGGCATAAACTAAAAAAGAAACAACACAGGAAAAAATTCGGCGGCGATGTAGACCGGCCCATGTCGCGTCGGTTGTATCCTGGCCCCTGTGTGAATCCTCGACAATTCCTCGCAGCAAGCAGCAAATAGAATTTTCCCCGACGTACTTTTTTGAAGTTTTATATAAAAGAGAAACTGAAGAAGATAAATGGCCGGCCCAGCTCGGAGGTTGTGCTGTGTAAATGGCTTTGAGGGCGCCAAGTAGGAAATGGCTCTATTTTACGCACAAGACAATGACAACATCTACCGAGCGACATTTCGAAATCGTATGGGCCACTGTTTAAGGCATATACAATGCTTGACTAGCAAAACGCCCATTCGTTGCTGCGGGCTATCGGCCATGTTATCTCCAACAAAAAAACCCTAGCACACAATGCACCCTTTCCTCTTTTTGTCGGATCCTCCTCTTTGCGCTCGGTTTTTTCAGCGTAGCGGGACATTTCTCATCGGAGCCACCTTCTTTGAAACCAGATAATGCTCACCTCACATATTTAATTAAGTGCATTAATAGTTTGATTTCATAATTGATTTTTCATGAAAAATCCCTATTTAAACAGATTTAATTAATTGCACATGTAATTAATTATCTGGCCAGTTACTAACGTTAATGGTTCATTTCGAAATTGATTTCGCCTTTGGTTTCCAATGTTTTTATTTTTCGCTTTAATTTTGGCAAGAAACAAAGGAGGTGAGTTTTTAATGCGTGTGCGGAGATGAGAGTGGATGTTTTTCTCGAAGGGGTATCAAGTGAAGGGGAGTTGTACGTACCACGTACTATCTCCAACTCCTCTTTAATAGTATGGAGATCAATTAACTGATTGTATTAATAACTCGATTTCAAAATTGATCTGATGCGTTTAAACATACTTAATTAAAGGTGGGCGTATTTATTTTTCTGGCTAATTAATGACTTGTTCCAAGTTGATTTGATGCTTGGTTTCTAAATTCTTTTGCATGAATAACCAGGTGATACTTTTCAAATTTAATGTGATCCTCTCGCTCAAGTCTCGATGATGCTTTGCGTAATTAATGTGATAATCAGGTCCAAAGAACGATACACTTTGTAACTAACATGATCCTTACGTGAATGAACTCGTTTTCCTAATTAATTGCATGTATTTGTGTAGGAATTGGACAAAATAGAACTGAGATAATTTTTGGGCATTGATGGTTGTGTGCGAACGAACGAAGCGACGTACGAATTCCCCTTTAAGAATAGAGATAAGACAGTTTTATCTTGAAATAACAAAAATATAGATAATGAGTCATCTTTTAGCCTTATCTTTAATAATTATCTATTACTAAAACATGACGAGACATATTATATTAAGAAATCATCTCTTAAATACAAAAACAAATCTGTTTTATGATTTCTTTTTCCTTCACCTTAATATTTATTTTATGTAGCTCTCTTAAGATAACACTATTGTACATATCCTTACAATACGCCCCACAAGTCCCTTTTTTCACTCTTCGATAGCAATATGCTCACACATGAACAATTTGTAGTATTGTAAGAGCATCTACAACCGGACTTTGCAAATCCGACCCCTTAAACGCCTACGAACGCATCCAGACGTGTTCAACACTGACCGATCACGTGTCAAATAATGCATCTTACAACCGGACGTCCAAAAAAAACCGAGTGCCCATTGAATGGAACCTATGAAGTCACGCGGGAGCGACGGAGTGCAATACAAACTCTCATTGCCTTCTCCAATCCGTAAGGGGGCGGATGTTTGATACCGGTTTGGTAGCCCCGGTTGCATCCAAATTTCATGACTAATCGGACAACCTGTCCAGAGACGTTTGAGAAGGTCGGTCCGGTCCGGTGGTGTCGATGCTCTAATACCGTCGTGGGCTCGTGGCCATGATAACCGATGCACGCTAGATGCCGCTGCCCCATTGATACGTGTAACTGTGCATTAAATCACACGTCCCAGGTAGCTTAGCTAGCTATCGTTCCCATGCATGCATGCCACGCGCACGTCACAACTCTCAAAACCGCATCTCGCATCATAGTACGTGCACTGAGAAAAAGAAATGAGAAGATCTCCGATCGTACCGTACGTACTTTGACGCATAGCACAATGTGCTCAGAAATCGGATCGATCACATGCCATGCATGCGATGTTCTGTGGATGGGGACGATCCACCGACGTGGTTGATGAACACGTATTCGTTATCACATTCATATGTGTACATTCCCAAGTACTCTAATGCCTCGTGCCTCCATATCTGCATGGCTCATGCTAGCCTAAACAATTTATCAGCAGTACAAATCGTACGCACTTCCACATCAACCAAGAACGGATTTTTTTGGAATCATAGCCAAAACATGTGCGCGCCCATGCAACCCCGCTGCATGCATTAACAATCTCTTCGATCAGGTTAACTAATGTCGCCTACGTGTATGCGTACGCATGGCAAGATTTTTAGAATGAGAACAGAAAAGAATTCGATAGAAAGCAAAAGCAAAAAGGATACAATAATATTTCCCCAATCAATTCAAATGAAAATATTAGTTCCATATGGCTAATAAAATTCCTTGCTTGGAACGAAGAGAGAAACTTAGGATCGAAACAATTCAACAATACAACCTTCGCTAGGATGGAAACAATTCAGCAATTCAACTTAGGATGGGAACTTAGGATGGAAACAATTCAACAATTACTTACTCGGAATGAAGAGAGAAACTTAGGATGAAAACGATTTCAAAGTTGTTGAGAATATAGACAATTTTTCGATCAAATTAATCCACGAAATAATAACTAGTAGTGCTACAACTAACATAAACAGGAACGGGATAAACAGGTTATGCCCTCCGATGGGCCAGTTGGCCGTAGCAGTAGCGTTGGCATCCTCGGCCGCATTCTTGTCAGCTTCAAGCTTCTCAGCAACGGCACGGTTGACGTCGGTTGGGGACGACATGACGAAAACGACGGAGGTGACGCCGATGTAGATGAAGTAGACGAACGGAAGTGAGTAATCGCGTAGTCGCTTCTCAAAAACCTAATCGTCCCTCTTCCCGTACAGGACCCCAAGTGGCATGGTTTCGGAGGCATGCTCTCCCGTCGACCATGTACGCAGTGAACGGGGCGGAGTCGCCGACGGCAGCAGCAAAAGGGAACGACGTGGGCGGAGCGCGTGGAGGCAGATGTGATCTGTTTTCCGTGGCGGGTAGGGTTGGCCGAAGCCCTACTTATGTAGGTGGCGTCCCGGTGGAGAGACGTGGGTTCAACCCACGTCCGAGTCGGTAGCCCACTATCCAACGTCTCAGATCGTGGCGTTACGTATTCTCCGTTCCCGACCGGCAAAAATAAACGCGTAGGTATGAGCTCGGCTCGGCTCATTCCCGCGGTGAGGCGGGCGACGGAGGAGGAGTGCGCGAGTGTCTTTTTTCTTCTCATGTTCCAATAACATGTGGAAGAGAGACCCTTATAAAGAGGTGCGACTCCCTCTCCACTAGCAAGGTGGGACTAAACTTCACCCCCCCTTTGTCATGCCACCTACATGGACTCTTAGAGATTTTTTTTCTGAAATTGTCTTATAGACCTAAAGGCCATCTCAGATTTCAACAAAAGTTTGACACATTAACCCCTTTCACCTATCTTTAGATTCCTAACTTCACCGTTGCAGGCGGCGTGGGACAACAATCAGAATACAAAGCGTTGAGAGCTCGGATCAGGACGCTGTCCGTTTCTCTCATCCGACTCAGAATATTGCGTTTTGTTTAGGAGATAATTCCTTATTTAACACCATCTTAATTTTTTTCTCCCTATTTGATATTGGATTTCCCCCCTTCCTTATCTAACACTATAGCTAAAATTTGTCTCCTGTGACACTTCCGTCCATTTTGACTACTAACGGTGTTAAATGACACTTAAAAGATGATTCTACCCTTGATGCAACTTGTGACATAACTTATTCACATGGCTAAAGAAGCAATAACATTTTCCCGTTGTTACATGTAGAGTCATAATCGACACACATGAACCAATTTTAAATTAAACATGCAAAAAAAATTCCATAGAGTTTAAATTTTAAATTTTGGTTCAAAAATAGGGAAAAACCTCCCATATTATTTGATGCGCATATACATATTCAGCACACAATATTCATATTTTCTATAAGCATGAGACATGAACATCCAGGCTAACATCCAAGTAGACATACATCATATCCAATATCTAAATATGCCATAAACAAGAGACATAAACATCCAGACTCACATCCAAGTACACATATATGTCATACATCATATACAGGTTCACATATATGAGTCCAAGTCCAGACATACATCATATGAGCAACACAGAAGTGACTCTCTCTCATCATATTCAGGTTCCCATATATATAGTGACTTTAGGTTCACATGCAGGTTTGTCTTCGTGTGTTTCTCAAACATAAGCATCAAATATTGGCCAGATTTTACTTTTGGATAGGTTTTAGAGCATCATCATAGCACTGCACATGTGCAACTTACAAAATATCCCGACAAACACTGCTCTACAATTGACTCAACAAAATCCTTATAATCTGTCAAGTCACACTCAATGACCTTCTCAAAAAGAAAAAAGAACATCTGATGTCCTTTAGAGCTTTTTTCGATTGCCAAATAATTTAATTTCCAGTAAATAACTTGAATTTGAACCCATCATCTGGATTAAAAGGGAAACTTTGCATCCAACCTATGGATGAGAATTGCTAGACAATTGTGGTCATTAACCGAAATTAAGGGAAAAAATAATCTTGTTGTGATCACAACCAAGCAAACTAGTTCCGCAAAGAAATCTCTTGCTCAAATACACGGATACACTAACATGCACATTCTAGCACAAACCTATGTATGATAATTGTTACTAGGTAGATAGACTGTATTGCCGATGTTGCCGAGGAATGACACTTACCCGTCTGGACACGCCCATGTAGCCAAGGTCAGCCGAGCCGTGCCCTGGCCTGAAGTTGTTGCCGAACCCAACCGAGCCATGCCATGGCCTAAAGCTATTCGGGAGAGACAAGAGATAGCCGGTTCGGGCTCTCTTTTTCCTTTTTCTCATGCTTATGGACACAGGGAATTTCGTCTAACTACAAAAAATTGACTAGTCAATGCAGATTTTAACGGTATAGGCTAACAGAACTAATGGAAGTTTTTTTTTACGAAAAGACCTTCTAGGCTAGCTTTATTACTCAATAATACTTACATCATCTGCTGGAAATTTAGTGATGAAATCATGAGGTGCATCCACCCATAATGAGGGGGTGTTTGTAGACCCCAGCTAGCTAGCACATGATCAACAATATTCGATTCTCTATTTCAATGCTCAATGGTAACCCTTCCAAATAGGGGTCGTCATCATATTTTGACCTTCATTTAACCGGAGAGCGTTCATTCTTACCATGATGTTCCAGTAGCCATGATGAAACTGATCGACGTGTCAGAGGGGGGGAGGGGTCTACACTTGGTGCTATATAAGGAGGGAAAAATCAGTGTTAAATAGGGAAACAACATTAGAAGAGTGTTATATAATGAATTTCTCTTTGTTTAGTTGGTGATAAAGCACACCATAAGGAATAGCTAAAGTTGAGGGGTTCTATTCCCAAAAAAACACGAATCTCAAAGCCACATGGAGAGCTACAATAGTTCGGGGAACGCAGGTGTGGACTTGCATATTATTTTTTCTTGGCAAGAGGTGCCACAATTAAGAAACTGAACTGAACCAGAAGGCCTATATAAAGGTAGGAGATCACCACCCGTTTACTCACACACAACCAGTACTAGGTCCACAAGCCAGCTGAAAGGAAGAAGATGATGAGCACCAAGGCCCTCACACTCGGCGCGGTCGTCGTCCTCGCCGTCGCCGTGGCGGGCGCGCACGCCGAGCAGTGCGGTCATCATGCCGACGGCATGGAGTGCCCCAACAACCTCTGCTGCAGCGCGTGGGGGTACTGCGGCATGGACTCCAACTACTGCGGCGACGGCTGCCAGAGCGGCGCCTGCTACGAGACCAAACGCTGCGGCGCCCAGGCCGGGTCGAACGCGGTGACGTGCCCCAACAACCACTGCTGCAGCGGCGACGGGTACTGCGGCTTCGGCCAGGAGTACTGCGGCGACGGCTGCCAGAACGGGCCTTGCGGCGCCAACATCAAGTGCAACGCCGACAAGCCGTGCCTCAGCAACTTCTGCTGCAGCCGGTATGGATACTGCGGGCTCGGCGTGGAGTTCTGCGGCCAGGGCTGCCAGAGCGGCGCCTGCCATGATTCCGTTGGTGACCCCACCCTGCCGCTCAGCTCCATCGTGCACAAGTGATCTTGAACTACATGCGTATGGCTACTAGTATTGCGACGAGATCAGGTGAGGAGATGAGTCGTGGCAATGTCGATCGTTGCCACGCCTTCTTCACTGGCTAGTTTGCGTTTCCTTCGTCTGTATAATTGTTCCCATCATGCACGCACGCACGCATGATTAGCGTTCGGGAACCACAAATAACGCGTGCGGCACCATGCGCCGTCTTTGTAATTTTTACGATCCAATAAATCTGAACCTCGTTGCAATTAATGGAGTGTACTATAGTGTCATCTTTAGGCTCTTGCATACTCAGCCGATGCTCCTAAAAAAGCATATACTCAACCAACGTGTTCAAGTGCAAAACAGAGTGAAAAACGAATAACCACAAGTTGGAGATGATTATTTATCGCAAACTACACATCGTTTGGGAGAGTCACGATACGGCATGCAAATCAAACGACGAAGAACAAATTCTTCGTTGGGAGAGTCACGATACGGCATGCAAATCAAACAATGAAGAACGAATTCAACAACATGTGATACGACATTTTAATGTAGGAAATCCCTCCAAAACGAAGGGGGAAAACCACGGGCACGAACCAATGAACTTTACTATATCATAAGAGTTTACGAACGCTGTGGATATATTACTTATCAACTTATACCGTGTGACAGCTTAAAAAGGATATGTATAACACAAATGGCCTAGGTCAATATTGATCCGTACTCGGAGATGGGCCTCGCTTCGCTTGCCCATCAGAAGTTACTCTTTATCTTTATATTTGAGTTAAGCATAATATTTATATTTGAATTTGGAGCATAACATAATAACGTTAATCTCTGTTTGAGATATGAAGGTTAACTAAAGCACCTCACGACACAAAGTATTACCGATCTTTGTTTGAGAAGTTCCTAAGGTGTCCTGGAGCATAAATCCACACTTTGTAAGCTCCTTGATAGGTGCAATGGTGTCTCAGTCTTTCAAATAGAATAATTTCATAGAATTGGACGGAGAACAATTTTGACGATCCGTCTACAACGTACGACAGTGTTGCACCAATACTATTGGTAAACCGAATCTCCACACAACCAGATTATGAAGGTTTATTCCTATAATAAATCGAATAACGAGCAAAGAACATGGTAGACGTAACTGGATATTACAAGTATTGATTATCTCCAAGAGACGATAAGTTGTGGTTCCCAAGCGGTCTTTGTCTCGTATTTGGACACAAATGGAGTACACAAAGTTGCAATAGTTACTAACTTTTTGATAATAAAAAATTCAAAAAAAACACTATGAGGTTGATCTATCTATACAGGGATCATGGGGTAGCGGCCAAGGGCATCCAATATCATAAAATACATAACCCTAGGTTATACAAGCCCCATGGGCCAAGTGAAGGTGATGTGACATCTTTTAACTCGATTTCCACAACATCAAAACATCTTTTTCCAGCAGTACTGTGCTCGGAGGGAATTTAGAGACATGACTGAATCTGTTCAAAATTGCACAAGATAAGCTTTCGGAAAAGTCCAAAATCAATCAACCCGGTATCCAAATGTGCAAGATGATGTCGCACCAACTCAAGTATGTCTTCATAGTCTTAATGAGTCCAGGACATTGGGGGCTTGACCTCCAGCTTCTCTTGGGCCCAAAGTGATATTATTGCACATCGCCTAATCATATCCAATCAATTGACAATCATGTCTTGATAAAATGTTGAAAAAGGAGAGGTGATTGTAGTTGTATCCATGGTAGCGATTTTCTCATTACTCCTAGACGATTTCAAATCACCTAGGGTTCCTCATGAACCCAATAGTGGTATGATGCTTTAAGAACGAGGAGAGAGTATCAAGTTTAGCTTGGTGAATCACAAAGCTGGTTTCCTTTTTTCTCTCCCAAGAAATAGGAGATCCAATGTCTAGAGCAGGGTCGACTTGGGACAACGTAGCGATAACTTGAGGCCCATGCAAACTAGGGGCATCCACTAAGTGCATATGCAATGGACTCCTCCTATTTAACAACCTACGCAGGGGACAACACATAATCGCACACCCCTTCCCTCCTCCCATGCACGAAATTCCAACAATGACTAACTTTTTGACTAAACAAAATCCAAAGAAAACACTACACGGTTGATCTACCTATAGAGGGATCAATGTGTAGCAGCCAAGGACATCCAATAGCGTAAAATACACAACCCTGAGTCATACAAGGCCCATGGGCCAAGTGAAGATTGCACATCACCTTTTGACTTGATTTCTAGCAATGTCATGCTCGGAGGGAATTTAGAGGCACGGCCAAACCAGTTGGAAATTGCATGACGTAAGCTTTCTAAAAAGTCCAAAATCAATCAATTTGGTATCCAAATATGAAAGATATTGCCGCTCCAACTCAGATATGTCTCAACAGCCTGAATCTGATTGCATGACATTGGGGTCTTGATATCTAGTTTCTCTTGGGCCCAACGTGATATTATTTTACATCGCTTACTCATGTCCCATCATGTTACCACCATGTCGATCAAATGTAGAGAAATTAGAGGTAATTGTGGTTGTATGCATGGTAGCGATGTTCTCAGCACTACTGGACGATGTCAAACCATCTCTGGTTTCTCATAAACTCAAGGGCCATAGGAAGCTCGAAGAATGAGGAGAGAGTATTAATATTGGCTTGGTGAATCACAAACCTAGGGTTTTCCTTTTCCTCTCCCAAGAAATAGGAGAACCATTGGCTAGAGAAAGGCCGACTTGGGCCAAGGCATCGACAACTTGAGGCCCAAACCAACTAGGGGCCCCACCAAGTACATACGCATCTGCAAAGGACTCCTCCTATTTAGCAACGTGTGCGGGGGGGGGGGCATCGGACAATCGCACACCCTATCCTTCCTCCGCCCACGATTTCGACCATGTGCGGGCATGTGGCACCCTTGTGTGCTTTCTTCTTCTTTTTTGTTTCTTTTTTTAACTTTTAAAAGCTTTGGGATTTAAAAAAACTGATTTTACAAATTTGAAAAGTGTTATCGATCAGATTTAAGAAAGTGATCATGATTTTGCAAAAATGTTCCGGAACTCATAAAATGTCCGTGGATTAAATAACTGTTCATGTATGCAAACAGACATTATGAATACAAAAACTAAACGCAGATTAAAATAATGTTCACAATTTTGAAACAAACTTTGCAAAACCATAACTGTTTGAGGATTTTTTTAAAGGAAAGTAATTTTCTTAAAAATTTGGTTTACTCAACAATTTTTTTGACTTTGACAAATGTTTGGAAATTCAAAAATATTTGTGATTTCAACAAAATCATGGACTAAAATCATGTTCATGGATTCAAAAATATGTTGTGAATTGAAAATAATTCATGATTTTAAAAAATGTACTCCTTTCGTCCCAAAATAAGTGACTCAAATATGACTCCACTTTGCACTAACTTTAGTGCAAAGTGGAGTCATTTTTGAGTCACTTATTTTGGGACGGAGGGAGTACATGAATTCCAAATATACTTGTGATTTACTAAAAAAAGTCCATGGAATCAAAATCTATGCATGGTTTTGAAAAGTTTTTCGCATATTACAAAATTGTTTTTGATTTAAAAAAACAAAAAAATAAAACTGCATATGTGCCACTTGTCGCAACATGAGAGTTTTCACTTTTTTTGCTGATCCGTATGTTCAAAACGTACTGCCTCTTAAACCATTCGTCCAAATTTCGAACCGTTTTCAGTGTTGTATTCCTCGTGTAGAGATTTTCAAAACTAGATCCAATGTTCATAGATATTGACGGAAAAAATTCACAGAAAAAAGGAAGAAAAAAAGTGACGAAAAACCAATACCTCTTGTGGAAGGAAACAAGGAAATGCGTTTTTTTCGTTCTCGAGAGGCACGGTCATGCCTCTAGCAGAAGCAAGCCCGTGTCTCCCGCGAAAGAAAGAAAAAAAACATCATTTTTTCATTTCCGAGAGGCATGGCCGTGTCTCTCGCGAAAGAAAATCCTTGCCTTTTGCGGAAGCAAAACCGTGCCTCTCGCGAAAGAAAAAACAAGCAGAAAATGTTCTTTTTTGTTTTCGAGAGGCATGACAATGCCTCTCGTGAAAGCTAATCCGTGCCTCTCTTGCAAGAAAAAATGTGTTTTTTGTGCAAAAAAGTTTGAATTTTTTCATCCAAAAGCTAAGAAGGACCAGTGGAAAACCGGAACACCGGAAAACCCCGAAAAAGCCCACCTAAAAAGCCAAAAACAAGTGTGGAAAAATAAAATAAAATAAAATAAAATAAATTCAGAGAAAACGCTCAGAACGCGACACGTGACGACGGCTAAGAACACACCAAATGGCGACGCATGTAAAGTGATCGTTAGGAGGCTGCCGAAAAAGCTCTCGCCAACTAGTTGCTCTCAATACATGGTCAAGGAAGGATACGCGTTGCCTGACTATCCCCGCGAGAGCTATGTCTTGCATATAGCGAGACGTAAACATATCTCATTGAAGCATCTTCAGTAATCGGGACAGTCCACTAGTGATTTCATTTTTTAAAATTTGAGTAAAAGAATTAGCTGAAGGGGAATCAAACCTGGGACATCCTGATTGCTTCGTCACACTAATAGCCACTCAGGCAACATTAAATTCGTTTTACGCTGGTGTTCTGGGCATTTTCTGTTTTTTCTCCATTTTTCCTGCTTTCTTCGGTTTCGGTTTCTTTTTTCCTTTTTTCATTCTAATTTATTTTGTTTCTTTCCTTTTTCTTCCTCCCTGTGTTTTGTTTGTTATTTTTTCATTTGTATCTTCGGTTTTATTATTCATTTTCTATTTTATTCTGTTTTTATTCGATTTTCACTTTTTTTCTTTGTTTCTTATGATTTTTCATTTTTCATTTTTTATGTCAACAACATTTTTCTAATACATTTTTAAGATTTTCCAAAACAAAAGTATTATTTTTCAAACATAGCCAATATTTTTTGATAGACATTTTTATACATAATTTAAGCATTTTCCAAATACAAGATTAAAATACTTTTTAAAATGTTTGATTAACATTGTTCAAATACAAGATTAACATATTTTGAATGCATAGTCAACAATTCTTTTGTATGCACTTTAAACATTTTTTGAACTTTTGATTATCATTTTTGAAATACAAGATTAATATTTTTCTAATGCATGGTAAATGTATTTTTCATGCACATTGAACATTTTTAAATGCTTTATAAATATTTTTCTTAAATGAAAGATTAGCATTACTTTTGAATGGATGGTCAACATTTTTTCTATACACATTTAACATTTTGTAAATACTGTATTAACATTTTGGAAATCTTTTTCAACATTTATTCAAATTATTGATTAACATTTTTATATACAATGATAAAAATTATAATATTTAATGCATGTTCAACATATTTCTATCCACATATAAGATTTTCCCGAGGCTCGGTTAACATTTTCCAAATACTTTTTCAATATTTTTTTCTCATTGTTTGACTGATATTTATATATATATGATCTAAAGATTTCACATAGTTTTAATATATGGTCAACACTACGTGGCTACATGCACGCCCGCACGCATATACACTTGTGTTTTTTACCACCCAATGGTAGTTATCACCATTTGCGTTTTATATGTTGTATGATCTCAAATCGAAGAGTATGTAAGCATAGTATTTAGTATATAATAAAGTTTATGTAGTATATATTTTTTTTGGTAGTATGTATCGTATTTTCAGTATGCTCATTTTTATGTACAAATATGTAAATACTTCACAAATATAATAAAAATTATGGGCTAACTTGCAATTTTTTCATGTAGTTTATTTTAAAACATCTTATATATATATATATATATATATATATATTATGAACATACTTACAATGATAAATTAGTATATATACTACTATATGGTAGTATATGACACATGTGGGTTAACTGCTCCTAGGTGGTAGGATGTATTTATATTATATATATATATATATATATATATATATATATATAGAGAGAGAGAGAGAGAGAGAGAGTATTTTAATGTGTAAACAAAAGTAGAATAATGGAATCAAGGAACAAATTAAAAATGTGAACAAAGAAAACAAGGAGTATACTACCGCAATTGGGTGGGCTGAAAGCACATATGCTACCTTGATGATTTTGATAATTCATGACAACATACATTGTCTTGGACTAATATTTTTACCTAGCTTATTTCAAGATTAGTCTACACACAGGATTGGCTAAGGATTGTGAGGAGAATTCCCAAAAGGAAGAAGGGAAGGAATATGATTGGCCAAGCTCCAAGCTTCAAGCTACAAGACTCCACATTTTATATTTTGTGAGAAATCACTTTTAAGTCCATAGGAAAGCCTATACTATTTAAAGGAGATGAGGAATTATGATGATCTGGTTGCTCAAGTGCTTAGAGATTAGCCACCAAAAATACTCACCCATTCCCCCACAAATATTCTCTATGCAAAGCCCAAAGTTCAAAAACGATGACACCAACTTTCCCATTCGGTCCCACCGAGTTTTGCCTCAGACGGAACATATGCCAAATCCTAGCATCTCGGTGACATCAACTTTCCATTCTGTGCAAATGAAACGAGTGACCAACATTCTGTTGTCCTGTTTCTTAAAATCGGAGCCTTCTAGTTTTAGGAATCGATGAAACCGAGTCTTGGTAACTGTCTAGTGCATCCATACCAGTAGCACTGAGATTTGTATATCAGTTTCACTAAAACGCCAAAAGTTGCCACATTTTGCACTAGTCGATAGGACCGAGTTTTCACTTCGGTTTCACCGAGCTGGGCAATAATGTTGTAACAGTTGGATTTTTGGAGATGCCTATATATACCTCTCCACCAAATCTCCTTCGTAGAGGAAGCACTCAGACCATACAAACACTTGCCCTATCCATTTTTTGAGACAGAGCCACCTACTCATGTGTTGAGATCAAGATCATCCACTCCAACCATATGGATCTTGATTTCTAGCCTCCCCAAGTTGCTTTCCATCCAGTCAATCTCTTCTACCCATGCCAAATTTGTGAGAGAGTGATTGAGTGTTCAGGAGACTATCTTTTGAAGCACAAGAGCAAGGAGGTCATCATACAACCACATCTATTACCTTTTGGAGGATGGTGCCTCCTAGATTGGTTAGGTGTCGCTTGGAAGCCTCCTTCTTCGTGTCGTGGAGTTGAACCAAGAAGTTTTTAAGGTCAAGGAGATCGCCTACTTCGTGAAGATCTACCCCGAGTAAGGCTAGTCCTCCGTGGACGAACGCCATGATGGCATAGACAAGGTTGCTTCTCCGTGGACCCCTTGTAGGTGGAGCCCCTCATGGACTCTCGCGGCCGCTACCCTTCGTGGGTTGAAGTCTCCATCAAAGTGGACCTATGATAGCACCACCTATCGGAACCACGCTAAAAATGTCCGTGTCAACTTTGCCTTTAATCTTCCTACCTCAAATCTCTTACATATGCTTGTTTTTACTTTCCGCTGCCATACTTGTTGACTAGCATGTGTAGGGTGCAGTGGACTTGTTAGAATTGCTAAAATCTGCCAACCAATTAATTTGGGAAAAGGTTAGGTTTTAATTTTGCCAAGTAGTCTATTCACCCCGGCCCTCTAGACACCTCTTCTAGTGATCCCACAATTGGTATCAGAAATTTGGTCTCCGTAGCCTTGGTTTAATCACCATTGGAGGAAGATGGATGTGTCTAGTTTGGGGAGTCTTAGTTGTAGAGTTCCCGTTCTCGATGGGGAGTACTATAGTCATTGGAAATATGAGATGCTTGAGTTATTCAATGAATTCCATTTGAGCAAGTATGTTAAGATCCCCTATGTACCTCCCATTGATCCCTTACATCCCACACACAAAGAATAATTTGATATGCTTCGTAATCTTAGATCTGTCAGTCTTATCATTAGAGGATTGCCAAGAATTGTGTTTGATCAAATGAAGAATTTTGAATGTGCTTATACTTTATGGAATGATTTGGATAAACGATATCCAAATTATTCATTGAGTAATCTTGATGAATTCTTCATAAAGCTATTGCCTTTCATAAGATGAAGCCTAATGATCCCAACTTTGGTAAATGCTTGTTTGAGCTTCGTGACATCATGCGTGCTAAAGGATATGTCATTACCATTAATAACATCATTGTTGAAGCCTTTCGCATACATAAATTTGAACATTTTCATGATCATAACCCTAACAAATCTCTTGTCTCTTATGACGAGGATTTGCAAATTGATGATGACAATGTGGAACATGGCTACTATGATGAAGATGAGTTGTTCGACATCGAGTGTGAGAAGACTATGAAAGTCTAAGTCTCATGGAAAACTTCAAAGATACATGTCCGGAGGAAAAGAGTGGATTCTCGGTAGTGGATGCACCGATCACATGACCGGATATAGAGACATGTTTCAAAAGATCACACGAAACCATGGACCGCAAAAGTATGCCACTTTTGGTGACAACTCCAAGGGTAAGGTACTCGGTCTTGGTAAGGTGGCCATATCTCATGATAGTTCTATTCACAATGTCATGCTTGTTGAATCCCTTGGCTCCAATCTTCTTTTCATATATAGACTTGCCGACTTCGGTTTTAATGTGCCATTTACCAAAGTAGATTTCCAAGTGTTTTGTCAAGACAATCATAGCATGGTCTTTACCGGTTTCCGTAGAGGTGATCTGTATATTGTTGATTTCACTAAGAGATCCAAACCTCGTACTTGTCTTATTGCAAAATCTTCTAAAGGTTGGCTTTTACATAGAAGGCTAGGACATGTTGGTATGCATAATCTAGACAAGCGCATCAAAGGTGATCATATACTTGGTGTTAAAGATGCTATCTTTGACAAAGATGGATTTGTAGTGCTTGTCAAGCCGGAAAGCAAGTAGGAGGAAGTCATCCCGTAAAGAATATCATGACTACTAGGAGACGACTCAAGTTGCTTCATTTGGATCTTTTTGGTCCCAATGATCACAAGATACTCGATGGAAATTCCTTTGGTCTAGTTATAGTTGATGATTTTTCCAGATTTACGTGGGCATCGTTTCTTGATGACAAGTCGTGGGTACAAAAGGTTTTCAAGAACTTCTCTCGCAAAGCGTAAAATCAATTTGAAGTGAAGACCAAGAAAGTTCGGAGCGACAATAGAATAGAGTTCAAGAACACCAATGTGGACACCTTTCTTGATGAAGAAGGGATTTCACATGAGTTCTCGGCTATTTACACACCTAAACAAAATGGAGTTGTTGAGAGGAAGAACCAAACTCTCATAGAGATGGCTAGAACGATGCTCGACGAATACAAGACACCAAGCCACTTTTGGGCAGAAGCCATGGAAACAACTTGCCATGCAACAAACCGACTCTATCTACACAAGCTTCTCGGTAAAACGGCATACAAGCTACTCACCAGTAACAAACCCCAAGTTTGATACTTTCGGGTATTTGGCTCCAAGTGTTACCTTCTTGATAAGCACCATCTTTCTAAATTTTCTCCTAAAACTCATGAAGGTTTCCTACTTGGTTACGGATAAAACTCTCACACTTAACATGTCTACAACAACTTCACTCGAAAAGTTGAAGAGATGGTAGATGTGAAGTTTGATGAATCTAATGGTTCGCAAGTCGAAAAATTGCCAAATGATGTAGGAGATAAGGAACCTTCGGAAGCCATTCAAGACTTGTCCATCGACAAGAGCGTCCCATGGAGGTGAAGGAAAGTACTTCATCAACCCAAGTGGAAGCTCCTACTTCGCGTCAAGGCGAGCCTCAACACGACATGGAGGCATCCACAAGCGGTACACGACAAGATGAAGAGGAGGAAGAAGTACATCATGATGATCCACCTCAACCTTCTTCACCACCACTTCAAAGAGACAACACCTTCAACAACAACAATGAAGAAGAAGATAATGATGAGGAAGCTCCACGGTCCAACAAGCAAAAGCTACCTCGAGTTCGAGCAAGAGTGAACAAGAATCACCCCTTAGAGCAAATCTTTGATGACATTCAAACCGGTAGAATCACTCGCTCTAAAACTGAAAGCACATTTGCTCCCTTGGTGGTTTTGGTAATTAATAACAACATATATGTCATTGAACTAATGTTTCCACTAAGCATGTTTCAGGAAAAGTTCAATGATGGGTTGGCAAAAGGATTGTGGAATACCCCCAAGATGCAAGGAAATAGATTGGAAAAGCTTCAAGCAAGAGAACTCTGCATTTTACCTTTCTGAGAAATCACTTTGAGTCCATAGGAAAGACAATACTATAAAAAGGGGGTAAGGAACTGTTGGTGAACAAAATGCTCATACGTGCACAAGTGATAGTCACCACATACACCCACAAGCTCTTCCATAAAAGTCTGTCCAAAGACAAATATCCAAAATCGGTGCAACCAACACTTTCCACTCGGTGCCACCGATTCTCAGCCTTAGACAGACTCAGCCAAACCCTAGCTCTTCGATGCAACCGATTCTGTTTGGTGCCACCGAGTTTGGGTTGCCAACTTCCTGTTACGCAAATTCACAAAATCGGTCCAACCGAGTTTGTTGAATCGGCGTCACCAAGTCTGGCAATCTGACTGTTGGTCACCTAATCGGTGCAACCGAGTTTCATGTATCGGTCTCACCTAGATTCAAAATTTATTGCCTTTAAGGCAACTCGGTACCACCGAGATTAACACATCGGTATCACCGAGTCTGACTTATTGGATGTAACGGTTGGATTTTTGAAGATGCCTATATATACACCTCCACCACCACTTACTCATAAGAGAAGCACTCAGAGTAGTTCCCCACTCATATCGTTGGGGATCGTAGTAGTAAATTCAAAAAAATTCCTACGTGTCACCAAGATCAATCTATGGAGAAACCAGCAACGAGCAATGGGGGAGTGCATCTTCATACCTTTGAAGATTGCTAAGCGGAAGCATTACAAGAACGCGGTTGGTGGAGTTGTACTCGCAGCGATTCAGATCGTGGTCGATTCTGATCTAAGCGCCGAACAACGACGCCTCCGCGTTCAACACATGTGCAGCCCGGTGACGTCTCCTACGCCTTGATCCAACAAGGAGGAAGGAGAGGTTGACGGAGAGCTCTGGCAACATGACGGTGTGGTGACGATGGATCTGCATGGTACTCCGGCAGGGCTTCACCAAGCGCTACGAAGGACGAGGAGGAGAGGGGTAGGGCTGCGCCGAGAGAGAGAGAGAGAGATCTGTGTGTTGGCAGCCCCAAAACCCTCCACTATTTATAGGAGGAGGAGGGTGTGCCCCCTATAGGGTTCCCATCCTAGAGGGTGCGGCAGCCCTAGATGGGGATGGCCGGTGGCCAAGAGAGGGAGAGAGGGGGGCGCGCCCTAGGGTGGGCCTAGGGCCCATCTGCGCCTAGGGTTTGCCCCCTCTCCTACTTTGTTGCGCCTTGGGCCTGCTGGAAGGCGCACCAGCCCACCCAGGGGCTGGTTCCCTCCCACTTTCTGCCCATGCAGGCCTCTGGTGCCGGTGTCCCCTCACGGTGGACCCGCGGAACCCTTCCGGTGGTCCCGGAACACTTCTGGCAACCAAATCCTCACTTCCTATATATCATTCTTTACCTCCAGACCATTCCGGAACTCCTCGTGAGTTCCAGGATCTCATCTGGGACTCCGAACAACCTTAGGTAACCATGTACACAATTTCCCTATAACCCTAGCGTCATCGAACCTTAAGTGTGTAGACCCTACGGGTTTGGGAGGCATGTAGACATGACCGAGACACCTCTCCGGTCAATAACCAACAACGGGATCTGGATACCCATGTTTGCTCCCACATGCTGGATGAACCATGATGTCGGGGATTCAATTAATCCCGTATACAATTCCCTTTGTCCATCGGTATGTTACTTGCCCGAGATTCGATCGTCGGTATCCCTATACCTTGTTCAATCTCATTACTGGCAAGTCTCTTTACTCGTTCCGTAACACATCATCCTGTGGCTAACTCCATAGTCACATTGAGCTCATTATGATGATGTCTTATCGAGTGGGCCTAGAGATACCTCTCCGTCACACGGAGTGACAAATCCCAGTCTCGATTCGTGCCAACCCAACAGATATTTTCGGGGATACCCGTAGTGTACCTTTATAGCCACCCAGTTATGTTGTAACGTTTGGCACACCCAAAGTATTCTTACGGTATCCGAGATTTGCACAATCTCATGGTCTAAGGAAATGATACTTGACATTAGAAAAGCTTTAGCAGATGAACTACACAATCTTGTGCTATGCTTAGGATTGTGTCTTGTCCATCACATCATTCTCCTAATGATGTGATCCCGTTATCAACGACATCCAATGTCCATGGTCATGAAACCGTGACCATCTATTGATCAACGAGCTAGCCAACTAGAGGCTCACTAGGGACATGTTGTGGTCTATGTATTCACACATGTATTATGGTTTCCGGTTAATACAATTATAGCATGAACAATAGACAATTATCATGAACAAGGAAATATAATAATAATCATTTTATTATTGCCTTAGGGCATATTTCCAATAGTCTCCCACTTGCACTAGAGTTAATAATCTAGTTACAATGAGATGTATCGAACACCCATAGAGTTCTGGTGCTGATCATGTTTCGCTCGTGAAAGAGGTTTAGTCAACGGATCTGCGACATTCACATCCTTATGTACTTTACAAATATCTATATCTCCTGCCTGAATGTAATCACGAATGGAGTTGAAGCGGCGCTTGATGTGTCTTGTCTTCTTGTGAAACTTGGGCTCCTTGGCAAGGGCAATAGCTCTACTGTTGTCACAGAATAAAGTCATCGGGCCCGATGCATTGGGAATCACTCCTAGGTCGGTGATGAACTCCTTCATCCAGACTCCTTCCTTTGCTGCTTCCGAAGGAGCTATGTACTCCGCTTCACATGTAGATGCCGCCACGACGCTTTGCTTCCTGCTGCACCAGCTGACTGCCCCTCCGTTCAGAATATACACGTATCCGGTTTGTGACTTGGAGTCATCTGGATCTGTGTCGAAGCTAGCATCGACGTAACCCTTTACGATGAGCTCTTCGGCACCTTCATATACGAGAAACATGTCCTTGGTCCTTTTCAGGTACTTCGGTATATTCTTGACCGCTGTCCAGTGTTTCGCTCCGGGATCACTTTGGTACCTCCCTACCAAACTTATGGCAAGGTTCACATCAGGTCTGGTACACAACATGACATACATAATAGAGCCTATGGTTGAAGCATAGGGGATGACACTCATCTTTTCTCTATCCTCTGTCGTGGTCGGGCATTGAGTCATACTCAATCTCACACCTTGTAACACAGGCAAGAACCCCTTCTTGGACTGATCCATATTGAACTTCTTCAATATCTTGTCAAGGTATGTGCTTTGTGAAAGACCTATGAGGCGTCTCGATCTATCTCTATAGATCTTGATGCCTAACATGTAAGCAGCTTCTCCAAGGTCCTTCATTGAAAAACACTTATATAAGTAGGCCTTTATGCTTTCCAAAAGTTCTATATCATTTCCCATAAACAATATGTCATCCACATATAATATGAGAAATGCTACAGAGCTCCCACTCACTTTCTTGTAAATACAGGGTTCTCCATAAACCTGTATAAATCCAAACGCTTTAATCACCTCATTAAAGCGAATGTTCCAACTACGAGATGCTTGCACCAGCCCATAGATGGAGTGCTGAAGCTTGCATACTTTGTTAGCATCTTTAGGATCGACAAAACCTTCCGGCTGCATCATATACAGTTCTTCCTTAAGGAAACCATTAAGGAATGCCATTTTGACATCCATTTGCCACATCTCATAATCATAAAATGCGGCAATTGCTAACATGATTCAGACGGACTTCAGCATCGCTACGGGTGAGAAAGTCTCATCGTAGTCAACTCTTTGAACTTGTCGATAACTCTTAGCGACAAGCTGAGCCTTATAGACGGTCACATTACCGTCCGCGTCAGTCTTCTTCTTAAATCCATTTATTTTCTATGGCTCATCGATCATCGGGTAAGTCCATCAAAGTCCATACTTTGTTCTCATACATGGATCCTATCTCGGATTTCATGTCTTCAAGCCATTTGTTGGAATACGGGCCCGCCATCGCTTCTTCATAGTTCGAAGGTTCACCGTTGTCCAACAACACGATCTCCAGGACAGGGTTTCCATACCACTCTGGTGCGAAACGTGTCCTTGTGGACCTTCGAGGTTCAATAGCAACTTGATCTGAAGTTTCATGATCATCATCATTAACTTCCTCTCCAACCGGTGCAGGCTCCACAGAAACAACTTCATGTGCTGCGCTACTCTCCGGTTCGAGTGGAGGTACAATTACCTCATCAAGTTCTATTTTCCTCCCACTTACTTCTTTCAAGAGAAACTCTTTCTCTAGAAAGGATGCATTCTTGGCAACAAAGACTTTGCCTTCAGATTTGAGGTAGAAGGTATACCCAACAGTTTCTTTGGGGTATCCTATGAAGACGCACTTTTTCTCTTTGGGTTCGAGCTTCTCAGGTTGAAGTTTCTTCACATAAGCATCGCATCCTCAAACTTTCAGAAACGACAACTTAGGTTTCTTTCCAAACCATAATTCATACGGTGTCGTCTCAACGGACTTAGACGGTGCCCTATTTAAAGTGAATGCGGAAGTCTCTAATGCATATCCCCAAAATGATAGCGGTAAGTCGGTAAGAGACATCATAGATCGCACCATATCCAATAGAGTGCGATTACGACGTTCAGACACACCATTTCGCTGAGGTGTGCCAGGCGGCATGAGTTGTGAAACAATTCCACATTTCCTTAGGTGCGTGACAAACTCGTGACTCAAATATTCTCCACCACGATCAGATCGTAGGCACTTTATTTTCCTGTCACGTTGATTCTCTACCTCACTGTGAAATTCCTTGAACTTTTCAAAGGTTTCAGACTTGTGTTTCATTAAGTAGACATACCCATATCTCCTCAAGTCATCAGTGAGGGTGAGAACATAACGGTAGCCACCGCGAGCCTCAACGCTCATTGGACCGCATACATCGGTATGTATTATCTCCAACAAGTCAGTTGCTCGCTCCATTGTTCCGGAGAACAGAGTCTTGGTCATCTTGCCCATGAGGCATGGTTTGCACATGTCAAATGATTTAAAATCAAGAGACTCCAAAAGTCCATCAGCATGGAGTTTCTTCATGCGTTTGACACCAATATGACCAAGGCGGCAGTGCCACATGTAAGTGGGACTATCGCTATCAACCTTACATATTTTGGTACTCGCACTATGAACATGTGTAACATCATGTTCGAGATTCATCAAAAATAAACCATTGACCAGTGGGGCATGACCATAAAACATTTCTCTCATATAAATAGAACAACCATTATTCTCAGATTTAAATGAGTAGCCATCTCGCATCAAGCGAGATCCAGATACAATGTTCATGCTCAAAGCTGGTACTAAATAACAATTATTAAGGTTTAAAACTAATCCCGAAGGTAGATGTAGAGGTAGCGTGCCGACGGCGATCACATCGACCTTGGAACCATTCCCGACGCGCATCGTCACCTCGTCCTTCGCCAGTCTCTGCTTATTCTGCAGCTCCTGCTTGGAGTTACAAATGTGAGCAACTGCACCGGTATCAAATACACAGGAGCTACTACGACCGCTAGTAAGGTACACATCAATAACAAGTATATCACATATACCTTTAACGTTGCCGGCTTTCTTATCCGCTAAGTACTTGGAGCAGTTCCGCTTCTAGTGACCGGTACCTTTGCAATAAAAGCACTGAGTCTCAGGCTTGTGTCCATTCTTGTTCTTCTTCTCGGCAACTTGCTTACCGGGCGTGGCAACTGCTTTTCCGTCCTTCTTGAAGTTCTTCTTACCCTTGCCTTTCTTGAAACTAGTGGTCTTATTGACCATCAACACTTGATGTTCCTTTTTGATTTCCACCTCCGCTGATTTCAGCATCGAATACAACTCAGGAATGGACTTCTCCATCCCTTGCATATTGTAGTTCATCACAAAGCTCTTGTAGCTAGGTGGAAGCGACTGGAGGATTCTGTCAATAACTGAGTCATCCAGAAGATTAACTCCCAGTTGAGACAAGCGGTTGTGCAACCCAGACATTTTGAGTATGTGCTCGCTGACAGAACTATTTTCCTCCATCTTACAACTGAAGAACTTGTCGGAGACATCATATATATCGACCTGGGCATGAGCTTGGAAAACCATTCTCAGCTCTTCGAACATCTCATATGCTCTGTGTTGCTCAAAACGCTTTTGGAGCCCCGGTTCTAAGCTGTAAAGCATGCCACACTGAACCAGGGAGTAATCATCACTACACGACTGCCAGGCATTCATAACGTCTTGAGTTGCTGGGAAAACGGGTGCGTCACCTAGCGGTGCATCAAGGACATATAATTTCTTGGAAGCTATGAGGATGATCCTCAAGCTATGGACCCAGTCCGTATAGTTGCTTCCATCGTCTTTCAGCTTGGTTTTCTCTAGGAACGTGTTGAAGTTGAGGGCAACATTAGCATGGGCCACTGGATCTACAAGATAGATTGTAAAGACAATTTTAGACTAAGTTCATGATAATTAAGTTCACATAATCAAATTATTTAATGAACTCCCACTTAGATAGACATCTCTCTAGTCATCCAAGTGAGACATGATCCACGTCAACTAGCCCATGTCCGATCATCACGTGAGACAGACTAGTCATCAATGGTGAACATCTCCATGTTGATCGTATCTTCTATATGACTCATGTTCGACCTTTCGGTATCCCGTGTTCCGAGGCCATGTCTGTACATGCTAGGCTCGTCAAATCAACCTAAGTGTATTGCATGTGTAAATTTGGCTTACACCCGTTGTATGCGAACGTTAGAACCTATCACACCCGATCATCACGTGGTGCTTCGGAACAACGAACCTTAGCAATGGTGCACAGTTAGGGGGAACACATTTCTTGAAATTTTAGTGAGAGATCATCTTATTTAAGCTACCGCCGTTCTAAGCAAATAAGATGTAAAACATGATAAACATCACATGCAATCATATAGTTACATGATATGGCCAATATCATCTTGCTCCTTTGATCTCCATCTTCGGGGCACCATGATCATCATTGTCACCGGCATGACACCATGATCTCCATCATCGTGTCTTCATGAAGTTGTCTAGACAACTATTACTTCTACTACTATGGCTAACGGTTAGCAATAAAGTAAAGTAATTACATGGCGTTGTTGATTGACACGCAGGTCATACAATAAATTAAGACAACTCCTATGGCTCCTGCCGGTTGTCATACTCATTGACATGCAAGTCGTGAATCCTATTACAAGAACATGATCAATATCATACATCACATATATCACATCACATCCTTTGGCCATATCACATCACATGGCATATGCTGCAAAAACAAGTTAGACGTCGTCTAATTCTTGTTGCAAGTTTTTACGTGGCTGCTATAGGTTTCTAGCAAGAATGTTTCTTACCTACGCAAAAACCACAACATGATATGCCAATTTCTATTTACCCTTCATAAGGACCCTTTTCATCGAATCCGATCCAACTAAAGTGGGAGAGACAGACACCCGCTAGCCACCTAATGCAACAAGTGCATGTCAGGCGGTGGAACCAGTCTCACGTAAGCGTACGTGTAAAGTCGGTCCGGGCCGCTTCATCCCATAGTGCCGCCGAATCAAGATAAGTCTAGTAGCGACAAGCAAATTGACAAAATCGACGCCCACAACAACTTGTGTTCTACTCGTGCATAGATTCTACGCATAGACCTAGCTCCGATGCCACTTTTGGGGATCATAGTAGTAAATTCAAAAAATTTCCTACGTGTCACCAAGATCAATCTATGGAGAAACCAACAACAAGAAAAGGGGGAGTGCATCTTCATACCTTTGAAGGTCGCTAAGCGGAAGCGTTACAAGAACGCGGTTGGTGGAGTCGTACTCGCAGCGATTCAGATCGCGGTCGATTCCGATCTAAGCGTCGAACAACGGCGCCTCCGCGATGAACAGACGTGCAGCCCGATGACGTCTCCTATGCCTTGATCCAGCAAGGAGGAAGGAGAGGTTGAGGGAGAGCTCCGGCAGCATGACGGCATGGTGATGGTGGAGTTGCGTGGTACTCCGACAGGGCTTCGCCAAGCGCTACGGAGGACGAGGAGGAGGGGTAGGGCTGCGCCGAGAGAGAGATCTGCGTGTTGGCAGCCCCAAAACCCTCCACTATTTATAGGAGGAGGAGGAGGGTGTGCCCCCTCTAGGGTTCCCACCCGAGAGGGTGCGGAAGCCCTAGATGGGGATGGCCGGCACCCAAGAGAGGGAGAGGGGGGGCGCCCTAGGGTGGGCCTAGGGCCCATCTACGCCTAGGGTTTGCCCCCTCTCCTCCATTGTCGCGCCTTGGTCCTGGTGGGAGGTGCACCAGCCCACCCAAGGGCTGGTTCCCTCCCACTTTCGGCCCATGCAAGCCTCTGGTGCTGGTGGCCCCTCATGGTGGACCCCCGAAACCCTTCAGGTGGTCCCGGTACGTTACCGGTGATGTCCGGAACACTTTTGGTAACCAAATCCTCACTTACTATATATCATTCTTTACCTCCGGACCATTCCGGAACTCCTCATGACGTCTGGGATCTCATCCCGGACTCCGAACAACCTTCGGTAACCACGTACACAATTTCCCTATAACCCTAGCGTTATCGAACCTTAAGTGTGTAGACCCTACGGGTTCGGGAGGCATGTAGACATGACCAAGACACCTCTCTGGTGAATAACCAACAACGGGATCTAGATACCCATGTTTGCTCCCACATGCTCCACGATGATCTCATCAGATGAACCACGATGTCGGGGATTCAATTAATCCCGTATACAATTCCCTTTGTCCATCGGTATGTTACTTGCCCGAGATTCGATCATTGGTATCCCTATACCTTGTTCAATCTCGTTACCGACAAGTCTCTTTACTCGTTCCATAACACATCATCCCGTGGCTAACTCCTTAGTCACATGGAGCTCATTATGATGATGTCTTACCGAGTGGGCCCAGAGATACCTCTCCATCACATGGAGTGACAAATCCCAGTCTTGATTCATGCCAACCCAACAGATACTTTTGGGGATACCCATAGTGTAACTTTATAGCCACCCAGTTACGTTGTGACGTTTGGCACACCCAAAGTATTCCTACGGTATCTGGGAGTTGCACAATCTCATGGTATAAGGAAATGATACTTGACATTAGAAAAGCTTTAGTAGACGAACTACACGATCTTGTGCTATGCTTAGGATTGGGTCTTGTCCATCACATCATTCTCCTAATGACGTGATCCCGTTATCAACGACATCCAATGTCCATGGTCATGAAACCATGACCATCTATTGATCAGCGAGCTAGCCAACTAGAGGCTCACTAGGGACATGTTGTGGTCTATGTATTCACACATATATTACGGTTTCCAGTTAATAAAATTATAGCATGAACAATAGACAATTATCATGAACAAGGAAATATGATAATAACCATTTTATTATTTCCTCTAGGGCATATTTCCAACACATACCTACTGATTTTTTGAGAGAGAGGCACCTACTCATGTGTTGAGATCATGAAATTCCATTCCTACCATATCAATCTTGATCTCTAGCCTCCCCAAGTTGCTTTCCACCCAATCAATCTCTTCCACCATAGCCAAATCTGTGAGAGAGTGATTGTGTGTTGAGGAGTCTATCATGTTGAAGCACAAGAGCAAGGAGTTCATCGACATTATCGAGCCTATTACCTTTTGGAGGGTGATGCCTCCTAGATTGGTTAGGTGTCACTTGGGAGACTCCTACTTCGTGTTGTGGAGTGAACTAAGAAGTTTGTAAGGGCAAGAGATCGCCTAATTTGTTAAGATCTACCCATAGTGTGGCTAGTCCTTCATGGACGGAAGCCATTATGGAATAGTCAAGGTTTCTTCTTCGTGGAACCTTCCGTGGGTAGAGCCCTCCGTGGACTCTAGCGACCGTTACCCTCCGTGGGTTGAAGACTCCATAAACAAGGACGTACGATAGAACCACCTATCGGAACCATGGGAAAAAAACATCGTGTCTTCAAATTGTGTTTGATCTTCCTACCCTTCCTCTACTTACATGATTGTCTTTACTTTCCGCTGCAATACTTGTAGACATGCATGTGTAGGGTGTACTTTACTTGCTATGAATGCTAAAATCTTCCAAGACTTAAAATTGGGAAAAGTAGATTTTTAATTGGTCAAGTAGTAATCACCCCCCCTCTAGACCTACTTTTGATCCTACAAGTGGCATCAGAGCTTTGGTCTCCATTGCATTGGTTTCACAACCTAGGAGAGTATGGCGTCTAGTGAGGGAAATTATCACCGTAGAGGTTCGTACTTTGATGGCACTAATTTTTCTAGTTGGAAGCACAAATGAAAATGCATCTACTTGGTCATAACCCCGCCGTTTGGGCTGTTGTTCGTGTTGGATTGCAAGGCGAATTCTTCGTGGATGGAACGGAACCGGATCGCGAAGTGACTGCGAATGAATTGAAGATGTTGCAACTCAATGCTCAAGCATGTGACATACTCTTGAACTGCCTATGCCCCAAAGAATTCAACAAAATCAGCCGTCTTGAGAATGCAAAAGATATTTGGGATACTTTGGTTGATATGCATGAAGGTACCGAATCTGTGAGATAATCCAAGTTGGATTTTCTTTAAAGTCAGCTTGACAAGTTCAAGATGAAGGATGGTGAAGGAATCGCTGAGATGTACTCTAGACTAGCTCTCATCACAAATGAGATTGTCGGCTTAGGAAGCGAAGAAATGACTGACAAATTCATCATCAAGAGGATACTTCGAGCTTTGGATGATCGATGTGACACCGTATGCACATTGATCCAAATGATGCCCAACTACAAAGATCTCAGGCCAACGGAAGTGATTGGAAGGATTGTTGCTCATGAGATGACACTCAAGGACAAGGAAGAGCTTCACCACAAGTCTAGCGGTGCTTACAAAGCCACAAGTGGTGCTCCCACAACTTCAAGCGACAACCTTGTCCCAAATGAAGAGATAAGCCTCATGGTCAAGAAATGCAACAAGTTCTACAAGAATAGAAGCAAAGATCGAAGATCCAACTCAAGATATGAAGATAAGCATTCGTCAAGTCATGAATGAAATTGCTACAATTGTGGGAATCCCTGACACTACTCCGATGAGTGCACAGATCCTTACAAAAGGAAAGAAGAGTCACCAAGAAGACGAAGCTCAAGAGACGAGTCACCTCGAAGAGAGAGAAGGAGTAGGGATGATCATTATGAACGAAGACCCTCAAGGAGAAGTAGGGACTCAGAGAATAAGGATAAGTACACCAAGAGCTACTCAAGAAGAATACATCAAGACCATGTTGGTGAATAGGTTTCCGGCTCCAAATTTGACAACCACTCTGAAAGAAGCTACCACTCTAACTCTGACTATAGTCAAGATGAAGGTGTTGCCGGACTTGCACTAGTGACAACCGACTCCTACGACATATTTGATTCACCAAATGAAGGGAGTGGATGTTGCTTCATGGCTGAAGTCCCCAATGTATCACACCCCGAGTATCTTGATTTCAATAGTGATGAAGATGACTTGTTAACTGAAGATGACTTGCTATTTGACAAATCTAGTAATGTTAGCCAAAATAAACTTGCTAGTAATCACTCTAGTCTAGATAAGTCGTGCAATGATGATAAGTTGGAAATAGAGTGACTAAATCAAGAACTAAACACTCTTAAGTTAGATCACGAGTCTACTCTACAAGATCATAGAGAGCTTGTAAGGACACATGAGAAGCTTCGCTTCAAGAATCTCAATTTAGAGCAAGAGCATGAGTTCCTTAAAGCTCTCAATGACGATCTTCTAAAGAAGACTTCCTCTTATATAGCCAAGCGACTTCTCTTGTCTACGTTCATGCCACAAGTTAAGACTAAGCAAGCTAGTGACAAAGGAAAGAAAGGTTCTTCAACTAGTAGTAATAAGAATGATAAATCCAATGATATTGCTTCTAGTAGCTCTATTGATCCCACTAACTCTTGTCTTAGCCAAGTTACACTTGAGCAAGAAAATGAACTTTTGAAAGGTATTATAGAGAAAGGTATCTACAAGAGTCTTTAAGGGTGCAATTTTTTTGAGGAGATTGTACTCAAGCACGGAGGATTCCGGAAGAATCGTGGTGTTGGCTACTTCAATGCTAATGGAGTTGAATGGGAAGAAGGTCAATACCCCAATTCCGAGTTTGTTCCTCAAAAGTAGAAGTATGAAAATACCCTCCCCAAGGGAACAAAGGCTCATGATGACCTTCCACCAAAAGACCCCAAGCTCAAGGGCAAGAACAAGCTTCAAGAGGACATTGACTCATTTGAAGATGGATCCCAAGCTTTGGTGAAGTGGGTTACCAAGGCTACTACAAGCTCAACTTCTAAAAGTGCTACTTCAACACCAACGGTCCCCATCAACTTGATGTGGGTGCCCAAGAAGAACTAGAGAAGTTCTTGAGGGGTGACTCCTCCAATGAAATCCACTTATATTCATTATTGGCAAGAATTAGTTGTAATCAACATCAAGATCATGCAATAGTTCAAGGAGTCACACATTCCCTCAAAGGTAAGCAAGGGACAAGGTAATCAACAAATCAATGGACATCATTATGTATGCTTTGCACTCCATGTCCATAGATATCCTTGTATTTGTCTCTTGTGTGTTGGGACTAACCCATGTAGGTAAGAAGAGTAATGAAACAACAAGGATGCTCCCAACTCATGGTGATCTTCATCAACATTGAGCATCCACTACTACTTCACCTACATGAAGTCTTCATCGACAAAACCCAAGGTTAGTTTATCCCTCCTATAGGGGATGTCACATCAAGGGGGAGCTTTACTCTAAGACTTGAGTCAAAGCATCTCATAGTATGTGACAACATTAAATGCTTTATGTAAAAGTGGTAACCCCACATGTGCTTAAATGATGAGTATGACCTATGATCAAGTATTCTTACTTGGCTCCTAAGTCAATATACTCATATATATATATATATATAGATGACTCTATCATCGCCAAAGTGCTTGTTAGATGCTAGTGTGTTTGTGCATGTTTGCCATGTTTTCATTTGACAACTTATTGTGTGAGCATGTTGGTGTGCATTTATTTACTCATTCGAGGATATCCAATTGTTGCTATTTGGCTTTTGATTTTTCATTTGCCAATTGGATATACAACAATGCCTAGGACCACTCCTCTAGATATCTATGCTTTCTCACCTCATGTCTATTCATGCTGCATCACAAAATTTGAACAAGTACTTTTCAATCTCTCTGTGCGAAGAGCACTCGGAAATCCGTATCAACAAAGGCCTGACTTTTAAAACCTCCCAAGTGCATCTCAGTGGAACCAACTCAAAAACTCGATCTCACCGAATGCCTAGGGTTGATCTGGTTTTTCAATCTCGGTACTGCCGATTCCATATTCTCGGTTACACCGAGTTCCCCTGTCAGCAGACAATTGAGAAACCCGGTGACACCGAAAATGTAGAATCAGTATCACCGACAATGGAGGGTATATAAGCTATGGACCCCCACGCTTTGAAATTCAATCTCAAACCGTCGCGCCCCAGAACCCTAAGCTGCCGAAAAAGGACCCCCTGGTCGTTGCCCTTGTCTCCTCATGCTCCGCTGCCGTCGGGATCCTCGCCGTCGACGGCCATCTTCGCCGCCATCCTCGCCATAGCAAAACCGTCACCAAGCTAGGGTATGGATCCGATTCTTCTTGCGCTCCCTGTCCGATTCTTGCGCAATGAAGTTTGATTTATCTATAAGACACCAATTGCACATCTATCTATCCACAAGAAAATCCAATTGTATAGCGAATGATGGATTTTTTAGGTTTTTCCGTCCACCTCATGTATCTCGGTAGAACCGATGCAAAATAATCGGTTTCACCGATTTGGTTTTCTGGAACACAAAGAACACCTCGGTAGAACCGAGTGCCAATTTTCGGTGTAACCGAGAATGTTGCCAAGTTCCTGGAAAGCAAGTTGTTAGTCTCGGTGTGACCGAAAATTTTGTCTCGGCTATACCGACATGCATTTGGCAGAATGCAAAAATTGAGAAATCTTTTGTTCAATGTTTCGAAAACTCTGCATTTTGTGATGACTTATCCTAGTCCACTTTTCTCAACTCTATTCATAGGGTCAGATATGTCAGGTTCAGAGGATAGCCAGAACTTGCAGGAGTAGAATGTTTACATAAGTCCAGGCACTAGTCACGAGTCCAGTTCTTTGTCAGATCCAGACACCCCTAGCTCTCATGGTCTGCCTAAAGTTGCTGCAAGGACTAGGAAGAGACTGAATTATGATGAAGAGTATTCAGATTTTGTGCCAGAGGAGGTTCTTGCTAAGAAGCAAGAGAAGAAGTCAGCCAATGAGGCCACCTATTCTAGGAGGGTAGTCAGCAAGACATATGCACCTCCAGAGACTATGAGAGCACCTGAGAGTGCTAGGGCTACCATGACTATTGAGCCCCCAAGGAAGTCATTGCCTAAGAAGGTAGGAGAGAAGAAGGCTAGGAAGAGGATCATTCGTGTTGTTGACAGGCCTACCTCAATATTTGAGGATCCAGAGGAGGCTGATGGTGCTGCTGCTGAGGAGTACGAGGAAAAGCATGTTGTCAAGGTTCCCCCCAAGAAGAA
Source organism: Hordeum marinum (assembly GCA_022496015.1). Taxonomy (NCBI): domain Eukaryota; kingdom Viridiplantae; phylum Streptophyta; class Magnoliopsida; order Poales; family Poaceae; genus Hordeum; species Hordeum marinum. The sequence goes on along the minus strand of CM039674.1, from coordinate 456,639,582 downwards.
ACAAAAGAAGTTGTTGGAAGATGCTATGCCAAAGCCAGGTCCCTCAAAGAGCACCAAGGCTGCACCTAAGAAGGTTGTTGCAGGGAAGTCCAAGAGGACTACCAAAGATATTCCAGCTGTTGAGAAGAACAAAGGATCTACTTTCAGAGAAGCTGATGATGATGATGCTACGACAACTTTGATGAAGCTTAGACCTCACCTTCCTGAACACAATGCCAACCATCTAGGTGCTGAGGATATGAAGAAGAGGAAGTATTCTAGTTTGAGGGCATGGAGAGCTATTTATCCATATGCCCAGAGGAGGAAAACTGCTATGGACTACATATTCTACACCAAGGAACAACAAGATTTCTATGAGACAATCTTGCTTGACAAGAGTCCAACTGTCAATGATATGAGATACGTTGATTGGAAATACATCAAGGAAAATGAGAACTACTTCCCATGTGTTCAAGACAGTGTTCACTACATATGTCTTGATCAGTTTGTTGGCAGAGAGTTTACTCCTTGGAATGATGAGATGATAATGCAATTCTACTTCAGTGCTCACTTCTATGGAGATGGCAGGATAGTGTGGATGACAGAAGGAGCAAGATATGAGTCTTCAGTTCATGAGTGGTCTACCATCTTAGGAGTCCCAGAGGTACAAGATGGTGACTTGGATGTCTACTCTAAATCCAAGGAGAGCCATAATGCTATGAAGGATATGTACAATGCTATCCCTGCTGCTAACTTGCAATCACACAAGTTAGGATCTATTTACTTCCTTCGGGTTGGCCTTCGTACCATGAAGATCATCTTGAGTCCCACATTGATGCCCAAGTCTGGAGATGAGAAGATGATTCGAGGATACTCCATCAACATGTTGATCCATCTTGATAGTCATACTAGGATTCGAGTGATGGACTTGATTGTAGAAACTGTGAAGAGGGTTGTTGCTGATCAAAAGCGCTCATGCTGCTATGCACCCTACATTCAGATGCTCATCAACTCCAAACTTGAGAAACACATCTTTGCTCTAGATAGACCCTAGTTGCCACTTCAACCAGATTTCAAAGACAATGTTGCGGTGGTGGACCTAGACCATCCCACATCAGCTGCAGCTCAAGCTCAGGCAGATGCAGAGGTAGAGGCAGTTAGAGCCACTAGTGATGAGGTCCCCAGATCTAGGAACGAGCAGATGGATCTCTTGATCTCTACTGCCATGGACATGAAGAAGGACATCAAAAGCATTCTGGATAGTTAGGAGATCCTTGTGAACATATTTGAGGATAGAATGAAAACTCTCAATGACAAGGTGGATGGGCTGACCAAGACCGCCAACGAGCTCAAGAAGGAAGTAGATGAAGCTCCTATCCGTCACACCTCTTAAGAGTCTGAGTCTTCTGATGATGATGAGGATAGTGCACCTGCCAGGACGATTGCCCAGTACAGGACACAAGCCAGGACACCTACAGTGCTAGCTCCGGAGACGAGACCTTCATCTTCTGCTCTAGCTACAGTGACTTCAGCTCCATCAGCTCCTTCAGTGTGTCCCATTGCTACTCTAACTCCGTATAGGACATAAGTAGAGGTCTTCGCTGACACAGTTCTCTTGACTCCGACATCGACCACTGGAGAAGATCAGCCGCAGAAGGACGATTAGCTATATCTCTTCGAACTTTTTGGTAACTTGTTACCAAAGGGGGAGAAGTTGTATATAGATCTATAGTCTTCGAGCGAGAGAGCGTCTTGTTTTCAAAACATATGATCTTTTGGTTTGGATGTGATATACTTTTGGTTGTGTTTGATCATACGCTTTAATGTGTGTTGCTACTATTTCCTATCATTTTGATGTTTATGTGATGATCATTCACTTTGCTTGATGTGTTGTGCTATGTTGTTAACTCTCATTACTCTCGCACACCACCAAGTTGTATGTGACATGGTAAGTGCCCCATGTACCTAATCGATTGTGCATTTGCATTCAAACACAAATTTAAAAATAATGCACAAATTTAGGGAGAGCTCTTGCTTATCACATACTTCTCAAAGCGACGATTATATTCATTGATTATATCATATGTCCAAGCTTTGATCTATATGTTGCCATCAATTACCAAAAGGGGGAGATTGAAAGCACATTTTCTCTCTTGGTGGTTTTGGTAATTAATAACAACATATATTTCATTGAACTAATGTTTCCACTAAGCATGTTTCAGAAAAAGATCAATCATGGGTTGGCAAAAGGATTGTGGAATACCCCAAGATGCAAGGAAATAGATTGTCAAAGCTTCAAGTAAGAGAACTCTACATTTTATCTTTGTGAGAAATCACTTTGAGTCCATAGGAAAGCCAATACTATTAAAAGGGGGTAAGGTACTGTTGGTGAACAAAATGCTCATACGTGCACAAGTGATAGTCACCCCATACACCCACAAACTCTTCCACCAAAGTTTGTCCAAAGCCAAATATCCAAAATCGGTGCAACCAACACTTTCCATTTGGTGCCACCGATTCTCAGCCTCAGACAGACTTAGCCAAACCCTAGCCCTTCGGTGCAACCAATTCTATTTCGGTGCCACCGAGTGTGGGTTGCCAACTTCCTGTTATGAAATTCACAAAATCAGTCCGACCGAGTTTGTTGAATCGGCGTCACCGAGTCTGGCAATCTGACCGTTGGTCACCCGATCGGTGCAACCGAGTTTTATGTATCGGTCTCACCAAGATTCAAAAGTTGCTACCTTTAAGGCAACTCGGTACCATCGAGATTAACACATCGGTGTCACCGAGCGTGACTTATTGGGTGTAACGGTTGGATTTTTGGAGATGTCCATATATACCCCTCCACCACCACTCACTCATAAGAGAATCTCTCAGAACAGTTCCCCACTCACACCTACTGATTTCTCTGAGAGAGAGCCACCTACTCATGTGTTGAGGTCATGCCATTTCATTCCTACCACATGAATCTTGAACTCTAGCCTTCCCAAGTTGCTTTCCACCCAATAAATCTCTTCCAACATAGCCAAATCTGTGAGAGAGTGATTGTGTGTTGAGGAGTCTATCATCTTGAAGCACAAGAGCAAGGATTTCAACGACATTATTGAGCCTATTACCTTTTGGAGGGTGGTGCCTCCTAGATTGGTTAGGTGTCGCTTGGGAGACTCCTACTTTGTGTTGTGGAGTGAACCAGGAAGTGCGTAAGGGCAAGGAGATCGCCTACTTCGTGAAGATCTACCCATAGTGAGGCTAGTCCTTCATGGAGGGAAGCCATTATGGAATAGTCAAGGTTGCTTGTTCGTGGAACCCTCCGTGAGTAGAGCCCTCCGTGGACTCTCGAGACCGTTACCCTCCGTGGGTTTAAGACTCCATAAACGTGGACGTACGATAGCACCACCTATCGGAACCACGGGAAAAATCACCGTGCCTTCAAATTGCGTTTGATCTACCTACCCTTTCTCTACTTACATGCTTGTCTTTACTTTTCACTGCAATACTCGTAGACATGCATGTGTATAGTGTACTTGACTTGCTATGAATGCTAAAATCTGCAAGACTTAAAGTTGGGAAAAGTAGATTTTTAATTGGTCAAGTAGTCTAATCACCCCCCCTCTAGACCTACATTCGATCCTACAAAACCCCGCTTAGATAAATTTTGTGAGCACTACTCATTCATCTCTAGTATTGAGCCTATGAAGGTGGAAGAAGTGCTTGAAGACCCGGATTGGGTGAATTCTATGCATGAAGAGCTACACAACTTTGAGAGGAACGAAGTGTGGATACTAGTGGGGAAGCCCAAAGACGAGCAAAACATCATGGGTAGAAAATGGGTATTTCGGAACAAGCAAGATGAAGATGGTCAAGTCGTACACAACAAGGCACATCTGTGGCACAAGGCTACACGCAAGTCGAAGGTATGCACTACGGCGAGACCTTTGCCCCCATCCCTAGACTTGAAGCTTTCGTATATTAATTGCTTATGCCAATCACCATGACATCATACTTTACCAAATGGACATTAAAAGTGCATTTCTAAATGGGGAGATTGAGGAAGAAGTCTATGTTAATCAACCCCCAGTTTTGCGAACCCTAAGAAACCTAATCACGTTTACAAGCTTCTTAAAGCTCTTTATGGACTTAAGCAAGCCCCACGAGCTTGGTACATATGGCTAACGAAGTTTCTTCTTGAAAATGATTTTGAAATTCATAAAATTGATGCAGACTTATTCACTAAGAGAGTTAATGGTGAATTATTTGGATCTACTGACCCACAACTTAGTGAGAAATTTGGACGGTTGATGTCCAAGAAATATGAGATGTCCATGATGTGTGAGCTGAAATGTTTTCCTTGGATTGCAAATCAAGCAAACGAGAGAAGAAACCTCCATATCTCAAACCAAGTATGCCAAGGACTTGATCAAGAAGTTCAACATGCAAGAATGTAAAGGTATGAAAACTCTCATGCCTACTAGTGGACATGTTGGCTCACCAAGGAGGACAAACCGGTTGATCAAAAGGTTTATCGATCAATGATTGGTTTATTGCTATATCTATGTGCCTCTCCTCCCGATATCATGCTTAGTGTGTGCATGTATGCTAGATATCAAGCTGCTCCTAAAGAGTCTCACCTTAAGGCCTTGAAAATAATTGTGAGATACTTTATACATACTCCAAACTTTGACATTTGGTATCCAAAGGGATCTTCTTTTAACCTCGTTGTCTATTCTGACTCGGACTATGTCAGAGATAAGGTTGATAGAAATCCACCTCGGGTACATGTCAATTTCTTGGTAGATCTCTTGTGTCTTGGTCATCCAACAAACAAAAATAGTTATCTCTATCTACCACCGAAGCAGAATACATTGCCGTCGGATCAGGTTGTGCGCAATTGCTATGGATGACTCAAACCATTAAGGATTATGTCATACATGTGAAACATGTACAATTTTTATGTGACAATAAGAGTGCAATAAATATTGCTCATAATCCCATGCAACACTCTCAAACTAAGCATATTCAAGTTCGACACCATTTAATTTATGATCATGTTGCCAAAGGAGATATCAATCTCAAGCATGTTCGTACTAACAAACAATTGGCCGACATATTTACTAAGCCACTTGATGAGCACTTGAGGAGTGAGTTGAACATCATTGATGCTTCAAACTTGAGCTAGACTCACTCGGATGCATGCAAGGGCATGAGCTTACATGACTATTCCGTGATATCTTTGACATGATAATCCTTCATATCTTGGAAAGCTATACTCCCTTGCGTTGCATCTAACCTTTTGTAGGTACTCGGATGAATTACGTTCCACAAGATTGCCATCAACTCAAATCATAAGCAATCTTTTCATAACCAAGTATCAACATTCCCTCCTTGATACGGAGGAAGAAGATAATACAAACCATATCCTTGACAAGAATTTGATTAAAAAAATCATTCTTGTCATTTGGATATATCTTGTTCTTCCTTGCATGACTAACCCATGTAGGTTTAAAGAGAACCAAGACGATCATGGATATCTCTCAAGTCAAGATGTTCTTCATCAACATTGAGCATCCACAACAAGTTCTCCTACATGCTACGACATCTACATCACTCAAAGGTATGTGATCATATCCTTGAAATACCTTTACTCCAAGTCATGAGATAAAGCAACTCAAGTGATATGAAAACATTAAGATGTTTAAACGAAAATGTTAACCTTATTTTGACCTTAACGATGAGTATGACCTATGATCAAGTATTTTTGCTTGGCTCCTAAGTCGATACTCTAATATAGGTGACCTAGTCATCGACCATCACCTAGATGAAGTGACTTGATTGGTTCATCTTATAGTTGCATGCTTTCTTGGAACCACCAAATCTCCATCTAGTTGAAAATTCCTTGCAAATATTTTTGAAAATTCCTTGCAAATATTTTTGAAAATTCCTTGCAAATCTCTTTGAAAATTTAATGAAAATTCTCTCGAATCTTTTGAGACATTCTAAAATCTGTGACAATTGCACCTCTCCCAAGGTTCTGTCATGCTTTTCGGTCTCTCTGATCTAGGAAACTCGGTGCCACTGATATTGCAAATAGGCTGCACAACCACATATCGGTTCCACCGACTCATATGACAGAAAGGGGAAGAAATAGAACTCAAGGATCCCTTAGTCTCAAATGCTCTCTATGACCCGTACACTCAATGACCCTTATTCTCAAGAATCTCGTACCCTCTAACGCTTTTTGAAAATTAATGCCAAAGGGGGAGAATATCAAAGCTTATGCTTGTGTATAGGGGGAGAATATCAATAGGGGGAGAATATCAATATCAAAGAGTATATCAAATCTTATGCTTAGCCATATGGGTAGAATATCAAAAGTGGAGTAACACCACTTAAGGGGGAGAGAGCATACCAAACTTATTCTATAAATTTTAAGATGACATTTAGAAGTTTTGGAAATCTTGGAACCTTTGGAGATATATCAATCTTAAGAAACATTATCTTCTATATGTCTTGCATATCTTGGTAATTTTGAACTCTTTTGCATTTGGTTGAGTAGAATAGTCTTGTGTTTCCTAACACTGTTTTATCTAGTGTGTCTCTACTATTAGAATGGTCAAGAACTGCAAGGTAAGTATATGCATCATATCCTTGGTCAAGATGATCCCTTGCTTCTTGCACATATTGTTTACAAGAGTGAAGTCCTGAACATTGAAACACCTCATTCGTATATATTTGATGCATATAGCCAAGATACACATGACCTATCATATTCTTCCTACCATGTGTGTGTCCATGCATTCCAAAGCAACTTATCCTTTAAAAGTATTGCACACATTTAGGGGGAGCCTATCTTAGTCATGTGTCTCTCAAAGTCTTCATTATATTCTTGTATATCTCAATTTGAAGCTTTGGTAGTATGTTGTCATCAATTACCATAAAAGGGGGAGACTGAAAGCACATATGCTCCCTTGGTGGTTTTGATAATTTATGAGAACATACATTGTCTCTTGGACTAATAGTTTTACCTAGCTTATTTCAGGATTTGTCCATAGAGAGGATTGGCTAAGGATTGTGAGGAGAATTCCCCAAAAGAAGAATAAGGGAAGGAATAGGATTGTCCAAGCTCCAAGCTTCAAGCCACAAGACTCTACATTTTATGTTTTGTGATAAATCACTTTTGATTCCATAGGAAAGCCAATACTATTAAAAGGGAATGAGGAATTGTGATGATCTGGTTGCTCAAGTGCTTATAGATTAGCCACCAAAAATACTCACCCATTCTCGCACAAATATTCTCTGTCCAAAGCCCGAAGTTCAAAATTGGTGACACCAACTATGCCATTCCGTCCCACCGAGTTTTGCCTCAGACGGAACCTATGCCAAACCCTAGCATCTCGTTGACACCAACTTTCCATTCGGTGCAACCAAAACCAGTGAGCAATATTCTGTTGTGTTGTTTCTTAAAATTGGAACCTTTGAGTTTTAGGAACCGGTAACACCGAGTTTTAGGACACCCATATCGGTACCACCAAAACGCCAAAGTTGCCACATTTTGCACTAGTCGGTAGGACCGAGTTTTCACTTCGGTTTCACGATCTAGGCAATAATGTTGTAACGGTTGGATTTTTGGAGATGCCTATATATACCCCTCCACCACCTCTCATTCGTAGATGAAGCACTCACATCATGCAAACACTTACCCTATCCATTTTTCTAAGAAAGAGCCACCTACTAATGTTTTGAGATCAAGATCATCCACTCCAACCATATAGATCTTGATTTCTAGCCTTCCCAAGTTGCTTTCCATCCAATCAATCTCTTCTACCCATGTCAAATATGTGAGAGAGTGATTGAGTGTTGAGGAGACTATCTTTTGAAGCACAAGAGCAAGGAGTTCATCATATTACCACATCTATTACCTTTTGGAGGGTAATGCCTCCTTGATTGGTTGGGTGACGCTTGGAAGCTTCCTTCTTCGTGTTGTGGAGTTGAACCAAGAAGTTTGTAAAGGAAGGAGATCACCTACTTCGTGAAGATCTACCTCGAGTAAGGCTAGTCCTCCTTTGGACGAAGGCCAGGATGACATAGATAAGGTTGCTTCTCTGTGGACCCCTTGTGTGTGGAGACCTTTGTGGAATCTCGCGGACGCTAGCCTCCGTGGATTGAAGTCTCCATCAACGTGGACATACGATAGCACCACCTATCGGAACCACGCCAAAAATCTTCGTGTCAACTTTGTGTTCTATCTTCCTACCTTAACTCTTACATATGCTTGTCTTTACTTTCCCCTACCATACTTGTTGATTAGCATGTGTAGGGTGCACTAGACTTGTTATAATTGCTAAAATCTATCAACCAATTAATTTGGAAAAAGGTTAGGTTTTAGTTTTGCCAAGTATTATATTCACCCCCTCTCCTTTAGACGCCTCTTCTAGTGATCCCACATCGGCCAATATGCTCGCATGCATGCTTTGGCGCGTCGGAAGCTCGACTTGCTGAACACGAGACATAGGTGTGCCCAACTATCTCCCGGCATCTCCTAACCGATGCCAAAGCACCCATTGGGGTTTCGAGATCCCACACGACTGCCCCTCTAGGCCTGCCCATCATGAGGCATAGCTAAATCGCTTGCCAACACGTTTCATCGTTTTCCTTCAACGGTTGACCCGCTAACTAGTCAACTGTTTACTTTTTAAATAATATGTTAAATTTTGAAATTTTGATTTATTTTAAAAAAATAAATGGTTACAGATTTTTTTTTCAAAAATCATGAATTTTAAAAAGCATCAACTTGGAAAAAGTTCAAAAAAGTCATGTGGTATGTAAAAAAACATTGTAATTACCAAACTTGGGAAAAGTTGATCAATTTTTATTTTTATAGGATTTGAAAATTTAAAAAGGTTGACCAATTGTGGAAAAATAATCCATTCTAAAAAACTTCATCAAATTGTCAAAAAAAAATCACCGATTTTGGAAAAAGATCATAAATTTTTATAAAAATCATTCATCTTCGAAAATGTATCGAATTTGAAAAAAATCATCCGATTTAAAGAAAACTTCAGCCAATTTGGAAAAAGGTTTGTAAAACTGGATAAAAATCATCTATTTTTAAAAAGTTTCTTAATTTTTAGAAAGTAAATAAATATAAAAATAAAGTACAAAACCAAAAGAAAACGGCCAAAACCAAAAACCAGAAAAAAGAAACCATACATGTTATTTAATAAAGAATAATAAAAGAAGGTAACTTGCACAGGAAAAAGATGTCCGGTTTTGTGGTGGGTTCTTTCTTCAACGGGGAAGCACGGGTGGAGAGTTCGGAACTCCACATCAGCTCTTTCTTTGAAGGGAAAAGCTCAAGATCCACCGGCGGATCCTTTTGATTTGTCCACGACTTTTCCTGCGTGACACCTGTCCCAATGGAGCCCACCACACCATTATTCTCATCTCCATCCACATATTTATTCCTGAGTCCTATTCCCCCAAAAGCCGTGTTACATCATTCTTTATGTAAAAAAAAATCTGCAACGACATTCATGTTGTAAAAGTCGTTCTGTAACATCATCTATGTTACAAAAAGCTGAAGACAAAAAAGAATGTGCAACACAATCCCTATTCGCATGTACAACAAGTGTCAAACATGACATGTGCCACTGACTCCTCGTGACTCCCCTCAAATTTTTCTGCAACAACACCAATGTTACAGAAATTTCTCCCATAACATAAGCTATGTTACAAAAAAATGAAGACAAATTTTTGCGATACATCTTTGCTTTGAAAAAAATTCTACAACAAGATCTCGGTTGCATAAAGGTTTTGCGACACAGACCATGTGCGGAGGGGATAGTGTGCGCCCATTTGTAGGAACCGCATAAACGGATGTTGAATGCGCCGTTTAGGACATCATGCACTATGCCCCGACCTACGTGATAATTAGGATACGCCTAACATGCCCAATGATGTTTGTATGGAAAACAAATAGCCTGAGACTGAGAGGCTCATTTGTGATAATTCCAATGACAGCGCATATAGCCCACGCACGCCCGCGTATGAATTCACTATAAAGTACCGATTGGTAGATCTTTATGTGCATGTAAGAGCATGTATAACCGGATCCTTTATATCCGTTTTAAACATTTGGGCAACCCGTTTAATTACTGATCGGTCACTAAACCGCGGTCTAATCGGATCCTTTATATCCCTATCAAACGCCCAGACTGATCGGTATCCTGCATATCCATCTTAAATATGAGGACGATATGAGGGCTCTTGGACGCGCTCGGACAGTCTGCAACGTAGGACGCGACCCCACCTCGGAACACCTTTTCTATTTTTTTATTCATTTTTTCTTTCTTTCTCTTATTCTCCACCAATCACGTGCAAGTGGCTGAACATATGAGAAAAAAAATATGAGAAATGCGGTTGCGCAAACCAAAAAGTAAGGGCTTAAAATAAACACGCTCGACCATTGACCGAACGCGCCCGCGGAGTATAGCGGGTCATATTTGCTAAGTCCGACTGTAGATACTTTAAGTCTCTATGAGCCATCATGGTGTTTTCTTGTTCACTCTAGTTCTCCAAATCTAGTATAGCAATCACGTAGTGATGGAGGTGGATAGTTTAGAGATGGTGAACCTTTGATCTTCGCGCAACAATTCTCGATGGGTTGTTGCGCCTATCTTATATGATATTGGGGAAAATTGTCATCGTTTATTTCTTTCTCTGTTAAGCATGTTCCTAGGGAGGGTAATTGTATGGCGGACCTTTGTGCCAAGCAGGCCTACTCCTTGTTGTCCGCAGACTGTTGGCTAGAGGAGTGCCGCCCTTTTCTCAGTCATTGCCTTAGGCAGATTGTAATCACATGTTGATGGAGCCATGAAGATTCATGTTAGAAGGGAGAGAGGGATTGGTGGAATAGATGTTTACTAGTTGAGCCTCATGGGCATATATATAGGAGTACATGATCAACTTGAAGTACAAGATAGGACACGATAAATCCTAGTCTATCTCATATTTCCTAACTAATCATTATACTCAACATTCCCTCACGGTCATAACGGTAGCGACGCAGACGGTGAGATTGGAGAAGAATTCGAAGATAAGCTAATGGTCATCCCCCCACCGTAAAGTTAGTCATGGGTGCAGTGGTATTGAAGTAGTGGTGCGTCGGGAGGAAGACGTTGTTGACGACGTGTCGCACTGGGATTGCCAAGTCTGGGGACATATTATGGACGAAGGCACGCATCGATGTTGTCAGCACCGGCCATGCATAGATGGACGAAGTCGATGTTGACGATGCGCCACTCCAGGCTTGCCAGACCTGGAAACATATCGAGGACAAAGGCACGCGTCGCTGTTGCCAGCACCGGGCATGCGTAGACGGGAACCTACACACAACTTATACGCCATGTCGAGGACTCAGAGAGGCCAACAGAGAATGAGACTCGACAACAATTGTGGCGCCAATCGGCGGGGCAGATGTCACCAACGATTGTCGGAGTAGACGAAGGGCTGGTGCTGGAAGAAGACTAAGGGGGTGGACAGGCAGCAACGGCGGCTATACAGGTATCAGCGACGACGGATGAAGAAGAGCGACAACGATGGCCACTAGGTTAGGAGCGCGGCGGTGGTGTTCAAGGTAGGCGAGGAAGAACCCGACAGTGTGAAGAAGACCAACGCAGACAGTGGCATTCCAACGCCAAGGGAGGCGGCGCGGTGCATACCACATAGAGTCAACGCGCGCAGGCAGCAGAGTGGACCGCGGACCACGTCGCTCTGACCCGAAGGGGCAACGCAGCGGCAACAACGGGAAGACCTCACAGCGACTGCATGGATTGCGTGTCGTGGTTCTACGTCCCGAAGGGACAAGGCAATGGCACAATGCAGGTCGGTGCAGCCACGAGAACGGCTTCAGGCGGCGGCAGGGACAACGTGTCACTACACCATAGCCCGAAGGGGAGATGAAGCGGCAACACGCGTGTCGATGCAGCCGCGGGGAGACCCACGGGGCGGCGGAGCTACGGCCTGACGAGGCGACGCAGCGACAACCCATTGCTCGATTGATGGTGGGGCGCGCTATACTCGGGTGAGGGAGTCCTGGACTAAGGGGTCCTCGGGCCGCTGGCCTATCTCCTAATAGGCCGGCTTGGTGGGCCGCTCTCTGACTATGGAAGGAAGGGCCGAATACGCCACGACCCCGCATTCTAGAAGGAAGTCTCAAAGGCACGTCGTGCACTCCAAGTCAAGATAAGGAAATCGGCATCTCCATCCCCGACAGGAGACCTATCATGTGTAAACCCTAGGTACCCCCCAGTGTCTATATAAATCAAGAGGGTTTTAGATTGTAGGGCAGAGAAACTCATCTAGGGTTTTAGCTATCTGATCTCGTGGTAGATCAACCATGTAACCTTCGTATACATCAATATAATCGAGCACGACATAGGGTTTTACCTCCATAGGAGGGCCCGAACCTAGGTAAACACCGTCTCCTTCGTCCCCTGTTACCATCAATCCTAGACTCATAGCTCGGGACCCCCTACCCGAGATTCGCCAGTTTTGACACCGACATTGGTGCATTCATTGAGAGTTCTGCTGTGATCGCCAAAGGAACCGATGGCTCGCTTAGTCATTAGCGAAGAAGTATGTAACATGGACTCCTTTGTCCCTGGATAGATCTTTGCTTTTGGCAATGTTGTATTGCACGCCAACCCGACCGGCCGTCTTGGCCGGTCAGGACTTTCGCCTTTGATCAAGAGGTCAGATTCGGGAACCTAGAGTTCTCCGTAGACTCTAGGAGCGATCTTTTGCTCACCGGGCTCTCAATCTCATCCGACGCGACCGAGGACTCCGAGGCCTTAACTTTGGATTTCGCTCTCGACCCCACCACGGGACCACCCTCAATGGAGATCTGGCTTTTAGTCCTGAACCGGTCATAGTACCGGACGGTCGGGGGTCAGCTCCTGCCGAACACACTCCTTGTGCAGACGCATCGGAGGTTAACTCTAAAAGGTCTGGGCAAATTGTCCCGATTGAGCTCTCGACACTCAACGAGGCTCTAGATTGGTTCCTATCGATGGAAATCACTCATGACCCTACCCCGATCGATGCTCAGATCGGTCTGAAGGTGAGTCAAGAGAAATTTTTCATCCCTCCCACCACCCACTTAGTAGCCACTGTCGAAGACTTAACCAATTTGTTGGACTACGCCTCTGAGGAGGCAGAAGACATGTATGAATAGGATTGCGCTCCCGCCCCCGTCAACACCGGGCGATGGACTGCCACTTCCACCTATGATGTCTACATGGTGGATACTCCAGCCAATAAAGGCGAGCAGACTCTTGACACCTGATTTTGACACGATGAAAAATGTAGTAAAAATGGACTCAAACGAAAAGGTTTTTTCTACGAGAAAGTTCATATTGCCGAGTGAAACAACCTTGATATTTAGGTCATCACCATTCGGCATCATTTCGAGGACCAAATTACACTTGGATTGTCATGTAGATGTTCTGAGTGATTTTTGGTCTATTACGCCTCCAAGACAACCTCGCATGAAGGAATGTTCTACATAGATTGTCTTCGCCTCATCAAGCTGATCGGTTTTGATATATAAATCATCTCAATCTGAGGCCGTATGCAAAAGTTAGAGCAACCAGAGTGCAGCCCTAGCACAAAGCAAAATGTGGCGCAGGAGATCAGACACATGTCTGATGGGTCGCGCAAGACATTTGGCCCTCAAGACGTCCTCGGCTGGAAAACCTTACAACATGAAAAAAATTCGCGTCGTCGAGACGATCGATTTTGATATATAATTATTCTCAATCCGAGGACGTATGCGACCAGGAGAGGCAAAACAAAATCAGCCTGCAGTTTCACTCGGAACTTCCGAGTGAAAGTTTGTCGGCCGAGTGAAACGTTTGCCGTCCGGTCGATTGAAAAGATTTCCGTCTGGCTTGAAATTGCTGTCTGAGTGAAAATCGCTGTGCGAGTGAAAAGTACCGATCGAGTGAAAGTACCGGCCGAGTGCAATTGCCGTCTGAGTGAAAATTGTTGTCCGAGTGAAAAGTATCGGTTGAGTGAAAGTGCCGGTCGAGTGAAAGTTCAAAACTGATTCGGATGGACAAGTGTTCAACATGAAAGTTGTTCGTAACGTCAAAATGGTCAACTTTGCTTTCAAGGTCATTATCATCTAAGATAGTATGCGGCCTGTAGAGACGCTACAACACTCGGACAGTCTAGTGTGATGCGTGACCGAGTCCGATTCAAAGTTAAAGATGACCTCGTGGAGTATTCAAGATGAATTTATTTCGGAAAGTGATCGACATACGGATTGCTGGCCTCGTCAAGGCACACAAAATTGATGTTTGGACCATCTCCATCAGAGGTCATATGCAGATTCCACGGCCCACACAAGGAGCAAGACAGAAGATTGGGCCAGATTTGGGTTGAATCCGAGTGGGACTAGAACTAGGACTCTAGGATGTGAATTGATGTAATTTTCTTGTAAGGAAAGCCTAGATGAATCCTTTTCTTGTATAGGAAGTCCAGCCGCCTCTTCTATATGTTGGGGGTGACGGACGATTGAACAACACACAATCGAACAAATCAATCTATACTACTTTTTCATCTACATTCTTCGTTTTTTCTCTCGTTCTTCGTTGTTCTTTGTGTTTGAGAGCTGCGAATCCTGAGGCTCTAGGGGTGAGCGAATCGACCTAGGGCCGCCCGTAGCTATCGCACTCCCTGGCGGGGTCCCTCCCGGGCGTGCGAGGTTTCGGGTCTGCAAAAGCGTCCGCCGGCTGTCTTGCGTATTGTGCTGCCGGACGGACCTCCCTTGCCGTGAGCTGCGGTGCATCACCCCCAGCGTCGAAGGTACACGGTGATGTGTTCGTGTGTCAACACACATTTTGGCGACTCCACTGGGGACCAAAGATCAATCATGCTCATCAACCATCATGTCTGATCTTCCCAAGCCATCCGAGATAGATGTCGATAACATCATTAAGCCCAAGCTTGATGAACTATCGGCTGATCATCGCCAAGCTTATGAGGAGTACAAGAAGGCGCATGAAGAGAAGGAGTTGCAGGAGTTCCTTGGAAACTTCAAGAAAGATCGCCAAGGCAATATCACTCTGATTGGAGAAATCAAGTTCCCTCCTCTTCAAGCCGAGCTGGTTAAACCTCCTATAAGTACTACCTTTTCTCCCGAGCAGTGGGCTGAGATTGAGAGTCGTATTGCCGATGGTAATAATCTGGTCTATCAAACTTTCATAGAAAATACCAATGCGTAGAAAAATATGCCTCAATCGTCTAGTGGTAATATTGGTGTGGCTGCTAGTGTAGAAAACCCTAATCTGTCTTTTCCTCTTTCATCGGCACCTCCCATGCCAATGAATTACTATCCTACCCACACCAATCAGATTGTGGCTACACCTGCTAATTCCATCATGAGCATGCCAAGTTCGGTACCTATACCGAACCAAGCTATACCTATAGGTGCAAGCACTTGGCCACATCTGAACTATGGTTCGACATATGTGCCACAGTTCCTGCCTACTGCTAGTAATTCTACTCCTCCCATCCCACAATACCAAGCTTCACCGTCTAATATGGACGATACTTTAGCTAATTTTAGAGAGGAGATGTCTAAGATGTTTCGAGAGAATTTTGGAGTTGAGTTACCTCGGAATCGGATTTACCAAAAACCATACCCCGAGTACTTTGACGCTATCCAGTGCCCTCCAGGATATAAAATTCCAGATTTTGTTAAGTTCAATGGAGAAGGCACAAAAACCACATGGGAACATGTTAGTTAATACTTAGCACAACTGGGTGAAGCAGGCTCGCTAAATGAATTGAAAGTGCGCTTGTTTCCTTTATCATTAACTGGTACTGCATTTTCATGGTTTTCTTCTCTACCACATGGTTCTATCTGTGTGTGGTCGCAGCTGGAACAGAAATTTCATGATCACTTTTATAGAAGCGACAACGAACTTAAATTATCACATCTTACATCGGTTAAGCAGAAAAATGATGAATCGGTCTCCGATTACGTCAGGAGATTTAGAGATGTAAAGAACCGTGCTATAGTTTGGTGATAACCGAGAGGGACTTGGCTGACCTTGTGCTTAGTGGTTTGAAAACTCACATTAGGGAAAAGCTAGAAGGCTATGAGTTCTTAAGTGTCAACCAAGTCTTGCAAAAAGCTTTGGCTCAGGAGAGTCGGAGCAAAGATCTCAAGGAGGTGCATAGATATAAAACTGATCGTCCTAAGATGAATATGGTTGAGTCTGGTAATGATCACTCGGATGATGAAGGTGATATGTATGCTGCTGAATCTGTTTGGTTGTCTAAGGCCAAACCGTTTACTTGCAATTATCTGAAACCGATTCATAAGAATCGTGATGAAGAGATGAAGTTTACTTTTAACATTGCTAAGTGTGACAAAATATTTGATGCTTTGTTGCAAGCTAAGATCATTAGGATATCTCACACTTTACTGTCGGTTGAACAGTTGAAACGGCGTGCTTATTGCAAATATCATAATTCTTTTTCTCATGCTACTAGTGATTGCAATGTTTTCCAATGACAGATACAATCGGCCATTAATGACGGATGATTGAACTTTTCTGAGATGCAAGTTGATAAGCAGCCCTTTCCAATGAACACTCTAGATCTGGAGGGGGAAAAGTTGCTCATTCGGCCAAAGGTAGCCGAATCTGCTAATAAAACTAATGTCATTATTTGTGAGCCTAGAAAAAGCAAGGAGGACAACAAGGTCTTGGGGAGGCAGGTTGTGCTTGACAAGCAACCCAATGGCAAGGAAGTAATCAAGATCACCATCAAGAATCCTGCACTCGGGGGGCAACCACAAGTGCAACAAGACACTCGTGTTAAATTTGTTAAACCCAAGAGTCCAGAAGTTGGCAAGTGGAAGAGGAATGAAGCCAAGGTACATCATAAGCGAATCAAGACAACTTTTGATATGTTGCTGTCCACATATGCAAATTAGTCGGTCGGTTCTAACTCGAATCGGTCATCGTACCTGAAGCGACCAAGGTCACCATCAGCTGATGTGTTCAGTCGGCATGCAAAACCGACTGGATCAAGGGTGTCGTTTCCACAAGAACAACGACAACCTATTTGGGATCGACTTGGATGCTCGTATGAAAACTAAGCATGGGTGTCCATTACTCGGTTGGTCAAAATATGCCTCCGAGTGAAAACTGAGTGTAAGAATGCACCCGGGTGGAAGTTATCTGAATGAAAGAATACCTTCGAATGGATTCTACTCAGTCAAACGTACGAATGGATTTCATCCGAGTAAAAAGGTGCGCCCGAGTGAAAACTTCGTAGGCCAGAAAAGTCAACAAGAGTGGCGCGTCAAGCTGCCAAGTATTGCAGCAGTGGAGTCAGGGAAAGGCAAGGAAAATATCAATGCTGATTCACTCGTCTTGGGCAGTGAAACGTTCACCATGCAACAACCGACTGTGCGTAGCAACCCAACTGAGTCGATACTTGTTATCATGCCAAAGCACTCGACCAATGATCATGAAGCAAGTACAAGCCAAGTGAAGCCAATTGATCCTAAATACACTCGGCCAAGGTGGTGTACTCTAGGGCTAACGAAGACACAAAAGAGGAAATTACAGAGGTTGAGGAATCAAGAGATGGAAGAACAAGAGGCTGAGAAGCAAAGGGACGAGTTGTTCAATGTCACTCGGCCCATGATACCAGCGAAGCAAGTGTGGAAGCCTAAACCAATGCAAGACATAGTGGCTTCTACATCTATCACAGTAGCAATTACACCACCAAAAGAGGACGATGTAGCTATGACATTGTTTCAGTCGCCTATTACTTCTCCTTCACTCGGACAGAATTCAGATTTAGTGGACGCACGCGAAGAGGAAGACGATCAGTTGGACTATGAGTCTACACCGGTTCATGAAGGTATGGATATCAATATGGTATATTACTTACCCGTTGAATTCTGTGCTGTAGATGAAGAAGGGGAAGTGGCTCAGCTGGATTTTGGCCCCAGAAATGCAATATTCGACAAGCCAAAAGAACCAGTGACGCACTTGAAACCATTGTACCTCACAGGTCATATCAATGGATCACCACTCACTCGGATAACGGTGGTGTTGTGGTGAATCTCATGCCCTATTCGATCTTCAAGAAATTGGGTTTGCCCGATGATGAATTAATCAATACCAATATGGTGCTTAATGGGTTTGAAGGCAAAGAGAAAACTGAAGCCAAAGGTGTGATGTATGTGGAGCTTACAGTCGGGAGCAAAACTTTGGCTACTGCATTCTTTGTAAATGAGGTGCAAGGTAACTACAATGTCATACTAGGCCGTGATTGGTTTCATGCAAACCAGTGCATACCATCTACCATGCACCAATTTTTGATCTGGTGGGTTGATGATGAGGTGTAAGCCATTCATGCGGATAATTCGGCTTGTGTTGGTCTGGCTGATGCATCGGTGGATTGGCAACATCCCAATGTTACTTGCTTGACGGGACGCGACTTGTCAGAGTTTGATTTCCTTAGCGCAATGAAGAATGGCTTTGTGCATGTATCTTTAAGGCCGATTAGTGGCAATCGGCTCCAAGGTATGATATGTTTAAATGGATTCTAATTACGACTGGTTGCAGAAACGTCTTGCAAAATATCGGTCTAGTGAGAACGATATGTATGAATCTGTAGAAGAGTTGGATGACATGGATAAATTAGGACAGGGTTTTCAATCGGCGGATCCATTAGAAGAAATAGATATATGGGATGGTTCAGTTCCTAGGCCGATGTTTGTAAATGAAAACTTAAGAGACGGTCATAAAGCAAGGTTGATCGAGTTGTTGAAAGAATATGTTTGCTGCTTTGCATGGGAGTATCATGAGATGCCCGGTGTAAGCCAAGAGTTAGTAGAGCATCGGTTAATAAAGGCTGGTTTTAGACCTCATAAGCAATCGGCCAGGAAGTTTAATCCAAAAACATATGACCAGATCAAAGAAGAGATCGGTCATTTACTTAAAGCTAATTTTATTAGACCTTGCAGGTATGCCGAGTGGATTTCTAACATTGTGCCAATAGAGATGAAGGGCTCTGGCAAGATAAGGGTGTGCATTGATTTCAGAGATTTGAATAGATCTACACCCAAAGATGAGTATCCCATGCCCATAGCTGATATGCTTATTAATGATGCTTCTAGACATAAGGTCATTAGCTTTCTTGATGGCAATGCGGGGTATGACCAGATTTTCATGGCCGAAGAGGACATGTCCAAAACGGCTTTTCGGTGCCCTGGATTCCTTGGTTTATTTGAGTGGACAATGATGACCTTTGGGTTAAAGAATGTTGGCGCCACGTATTAGAGGGCTATGAATTTAATATTTCATGATTTACTCAATGTTATACTTGAGGTTTATATTGATGATATTGTTGTCAAATCGGATGCTTTTGAATCTCATCTAGCCGATTTGCGTTTGGCCTTTGAAAGGATGAAAAAATACAGACTGAAGATGAATCCTTTGAAGTGTGCATTCGGCATATCGACTGGGAAGTTTTTGGGTTTCACTATTCATGAGAATGGCATAGAAATTGATCCCAAAAAGATAGAAGCTATACAAAAAGTGGAGGCTCCAACATGCAAGAGAGATATGCAAAAATTCCTTGACAATGTCAATTATTTGAGAAGGGTCATAGCTAATTTGTCAGGGAAGGTTGATGCATTTACTCCTATCCTTCGGTTAAAGAATGATGCTGATTTTACTTGGGGGGTAAAACAACAAGAGGCATTCGACATGATCAAGACTTATTTGAGCACTCCTCCAGTGATGAAAGCACCCAAACATATAGAGCCCTTTAAGCTTTATATTGCCATGGGGGAAGGTGTTATTGGTGCTATATTGACTCAAGAAGCCGAAGGAAGATAACATACTATTACATATCTAAGTCGATGCTTATTGGACGCCAAGACAAGGTATACATTTATTGAAAAGTTATGCTTGTGTTTATATTATGCTTGCACAAAACTGAGACATTACCTAGTGCCGAGTGCCTGCATAGTAGCTTGTCAAACCGATGTCATTAAGTACATGTTGCATAGACCAATTCTTAGTGGTAGAATTGGCAAGTGGGCTTATGCTTTAATTGAGTATGATTTGGCTTATGAATCTCTAAAATCCATGGAAGGCCAAATTGTTGCTAATTTTATTGTTGAGCATCAGATTAATGACAAGCATGATGTTGATGTTTTTGAAGCCTCATGCCGACTGGAATATTTTTGCACAAATAATCAAGCCGAATATGAAGTATTGTTATTCGGTTTAGAGATGTTGCTCGCTGTAGGTGCTACACATGTTGAGGCTTTTGGTGATTCGTTGTTAGTAGTGCAGCAAGTGTCCATAGTCTTTCAATGTTTAGACGAATCACTTAATGTTTATCTTGATAAGTGTCTAGATGCGATTCCTACTTTGGATTATTTTTGCATTGCTCATATATCTATACATGAAAACTAGAGAGCAAATGAGTTAGCACAACAAGCATACGGCTATCATATTGATCATGGCATGTTTCATATTTCTCAGAAGTCGTTGTCTTGTCTTGCTAATATGGGAGAGGCCGAACTAGAGCCCACTGGTTCGGCCACTAACAATAAATCTAGTGCAGGTGAAAATCATGACTGGAGGAAGCCCATTATTGATTACTTGCGCAATCGGAGTGAAAGGGTGGACATGGTTGTTCGGCATATGGCTTTCAAATATACGATGAGAGATGATGGTCTTTATCGCCAAACGGTTGAAGTTGTTCTTTTGAAGTGTTTGGACAGAGACCAAACAAGAGTTGCTATGGGAGAGGTACATGAAGGCATTTTGGTACTCATCAGTCGGCACCCAAAATGAAATGGCTCTTACGACGTGCTGGATTTTATTGGCCGACTATGATCAATGATTCCTTCAGGTATGATAAAGGGTATGAAGCCTGTCAAAAATTTGGTGATATTCAGTAGGCTCCTACTGCTATGTTACATCCTATTATCAAGCCGTGGCCTTTTAGAGGATGGGGTTTAGACTTCATTGGACAAATTCATCCATCTTCCTCAAAGGGGCATCAGTTCGTGTTGGTGGCAACCGATTATTTCACTAAATGGTCTGAAGCAGTACCTCTCAAGAACATGACACATACGGAGGTAATTCAATTCATAACCGAACACATTATTCATAGATTCGGCATTCCTCAGACATTAACTATAGATCAAGGTTCATCTTTCATGTCACATCAAGTTAGAGAATTTGCCGAATCATACAACATAAAGTTGCTCAATTCATCTCTATATTATGGTCAAACTAATGGACAAGCTGAGTCTAGCAACAAAATATTGATTAAGCTCATCAAGAAGAAGATTGAGGATAATCCAAGAAAATGGCATGAGTTGTTGTGTGAGGCTTTATGGGCACATAGGATCTCAAGGCATGGTGCTACAAAGGTAACTCCGTATGAGCTAGTATACGGTCGAGAGGCTATTTTACCAGTGGAGGTAAATTTGAGTGCTTTGAGAATAGCCAAACAAAATGATTTATCGGCAGTGGACTTTTATGATTTGATGATGGACAATATTGACGAGGTTGCTGATAAATGTTTGGCTGCATTAAAGGCCATAGAGAAGGACAAATTGAGGGTAGCAAGATCTTACAATAAAAAGGTCAAGTTGAAGAATTTTCAAGTTGGCGATCTTGTGTGGAAAGTGATTCTGCCGATTGGTTCTAGAGATAGAAAATTCGGGAAGTGGTCTCCAAACTGGGAAGGTCCTTTCAGGATTGCAAGAATAGTTCCTGGAAATTCATATTTAGTGGAATCCATACAAGGAGTATTATTACCTCGAGCTCTCAATGGCCGATATATGATTATCACCCTTAGCACATGGCCGATACATAATTATCGCCCTAAGAAATATAGATGGCCGATGAAGTGTTGACATCGTCCTTAGAACAAACATAGTGCAAATTATTTTTTGGCATGCTAGCTTTGCCGAAAAATAGGGGGGCATGTGTTGACACATGATTTTGGCACGATGCAAAATGTAGTAAAAATGGACTCAAACAAAAAGGTTTTTTCTACAAGAAAGTTTATATTGCTGAGTGAAACAACCTTGATGTTTAGGTCATCACCATTCGGCATCATTTTGAGGGCCAAATTACACTTGGATTGTCATGTAGATGTTCTGAGTGCTTTTTGGTCTATTACGCCTCCAAGACAACCTCGAATGAAGGAATGTTCTACATGGATTGTCTTCGCCTTGTTGAGCTGATTGATTTTGATACATAAATCATCTCAATCTAAGGCTGCATGCAAAAGTTAGAGCAACCAGAGTGCAGCCCTACCACAAAGCAAAATGTGGCGTAGGAGATCAGACATGTCTGATGGGTCGCGCGAGTCATTCGGCCCTCAAGACATCCTCGGATGGAAAAACTTACAACATAAAAAAGTTTCGCGTCGTCGATATGATTGATTCTGACATATAATTCTTCTCAATCCGAGGTCCCATGTGACCTGGAGAGCCTAGAGTTTCACTCGGGACTTCCGAGTGAAAGTTTGTCGGCCGAGTGAAATGTTTGCCGTCCGGTCGATTGAAAAGTTTTCCGTCCGGCCAAGTGAAATTGCCGTCCGAGTAAAAATCACCATCCGAGTGAAAAGTACCGGTCGAGTGAAAGTACCGGCCGAGTGCAATTGCCATCCGAGTGAAAATTGTTGTCCAAGTGAAAAGTACAGGTCGAGTGAAAGTACCGGTCTAGTGAAAGTTCAAAATGGTCCCGGATAGAAAAGTGTTCAACATGAAAGTCGTTCGTAACATCGAAACGGTCAACTGTGCTTTTAAGGTCATTATCATCTAAGATAGTATGCGGCCTGCAGAGACACTACAACACTCGGACAGTCCAGTCTGCTGCGTGACCGAGTCCGATTCAAAGTTAAAGATGCCCTCGTGGAGTATTCAAGATGACTTTATTTGGGAAAGTGATAAACATATGGATTGTTGGCCTCATCGAGGCACACAAAATTGATGTTTGGACTGTCTCCATCGGAGGTCATATGCAGATTCCACAGCCCACGCAAGGAGCAAGGCAGAAGATTGAGCCAGATTTGGGTTGAATCCGAGTGGGACTAGAATAGGACTCTAGGATGTGAATTGATGTAATTTTCTTGTAAGGAAAGCCTAGATGAATCCTTTGCTTGTACGGGAAGTCCAGCCGCCTCTTATATATGTTGGGGGTGACGGCCGATTGAACAACACACAATCGAACAAATCAATCTATACTACTTTTTCATCTACGTTCTTCGTTTTTTCTCCCGTTCTTCGTTGTTCTTCGTGTTTGAGAGCTGCGAATACCGAGGCTCTAGGGGTGAGCGAATCGACCTAGGGAAGCCCATAGCCTCCGCACTCCCTGACGGGGTCCCTCCCGGGCGTGCGGGGTTTCGGGTCTGCAAAAGCGTCCGCCGGCTGTCTTGCGTATCGCGCTGTCGGACGGACCTCCCTCGACGTGAACTATGGTGCATCACCCCCGGCATGGAGGGTACATAGTGACGTGTTATCGTGTGTCAACACACACACCCAGAAACAATGGCGATATATCGGGTGAAGAGCCATCAAGGCGCCGGAAACTGAGAAAACGATGAAAAGCCAAAAAAATGAAAGGGAAGCCATTGCTGACACTAGGGAAAACGACACCCCGGAAGACCTCGGCGATCCTGATATCCCCGAGCAGCTGCTAGAGGACCAGGAGAGGCTGGAAGATCAGCGTGACCCCGAGGATCTAAATGATTCTGAGGATGACAACTACCTCCCCCCTGTCGAGGAGGAGGACAGCCTGGAAGCCGAATACTTCATAGTCCCCGAAAACCATGAGGGTCATGAACGGTTTAGGCAGCAGCTTATAGCCACTGCCCGAAGCCTGAAGGCAAAAGAACGGCAGCTTAAGGCTGAATAAGATACCCTAAATGATATATGGACAAGGGTCCTAACAATCGAGGAAGGGTATGATACCATTCTTTTGGACCAACCCAAGAGCTATCCACGCCAATGTCTGCTGCCGCAGTTCGACGACAAGGTCCCTAATACGCTGTCTCCCAAGCACACTCCATACGACTAGACGGACCGCCCTCCCTGAGGACGAGATAGGACGGCTGGTGATGCCGGTTATAGGCCAGCAATACCCCATAGAAGGGGAAAAGAGCCAATAGAGCCTGAGGACAGGTACGACCTGCGACACGACCTGGATTTTAGAACAGGTTGCACGAGATCTTCCACGGATCTAGAGAGTACTCCCCCGATAGACGGGACGGGTACCAACCTTGGCTCGACCGCAACAACAGAGGTCGGGAACAAAACCGGGCCAGATTAGGCGCTGACTACCGGCGTGACATAGCCCGGGTCAAAGGCGCTGCCCACCCATTGTGCTTCATCGACGAGGTGATGCATCATCAGTTCCCGAAAGGGTTTAAAACCATGAACATAGAGCAATACGATGGGGCAACTGACACAACAGTGTGGATCGAGGATTTCCTCCTCCACATTCATATGGCATGAGGAGATGATCTCCACTCCATCAAGTATTTGCCCCTAAAATTTAAGGGGACAGCTCGGCACTGGTTAAACAGCCTCCGCAAAAATTCTATCGGGAGTTAGGAGGATCTTGAGGATGCATTCCAATATAACTTTCAGGGCACCTATGTACGGCCGCTGGACTCCTTCGACCTAAGCAATGTTGTCTAGAAAGCAGACGAATCGGCTCGACAATTCTAGAATTGGTTCTTGACCAAGAAGAACCAGATTGTCGATTGCCCAAACGCCGAGGCAATAGCCTACTTTCGGCACAATATTCGGGATGAATGGCTGGCTTGCCATCTCGGTCAGGACAAGCCTAGGACAATGTCTGCCCTTATATCACTCATGACCTGCTTTTGCACGGGTGAGGATAACTGGATAGCTAGCAGAAGCCACAACCCAGAAGACCCCGGCACCTCTAAAGTCTGGAATGGAAACGGTAAACCGCGACGCAACAAAAGTAAATGTAAGCACAACAATGGTGATGCCTACAACACGACCGCTAATGCCGGTTTCCGCAACCCCTGATCCGGGCAGCGGAAGAAGCCTTCTAAAGGCAATCGTGACGGACCTACCCCGTTGGACAAAATCATGGAGAGGCCTTGCCAGATCCATGGCACCCAAAACAAGCCCGCCACCCACACCAACCGTAACTGTTGGGTGTTCAAACAAGCTAGCAAACTCATAGCCAAAGAGCAAGGCAAGGACCCATGCAGCGAGGATGATGACGAGCCCCACGGTCTGAACAGTCAAGGACAAAAGCGGTTCCCTCCAGAGGTAAAAACTATGAACATGATATACGCAACTCACATACCCAAAAAGTAAAGGAAGCGCGCCCTTCGAGAAGTCTACGACATAGAGCCTGTAGCCCCGAAGTATAACCCATGGTCGACATACCCGATCACCTTTGATTAACGAGACCATCCGACCAGTATCCGTCATGGGGGTTCGACGATCCTCGTCCTAGACCCCATTATCGATGGGTATCACCTCACTAAAGTCCTAATGGACGGAGAAAGTAGCCTCAATATGATTTACTTAGACATGGTAAAAAAACATGGGTATAGATCCATCAAGGATCAGACCTAGAAACACTAGCTTTAAAGGAGTGACCCGAGGCGTCGAAGCCCGGTGCATGGGCTCTGTGAGCCTAGAAGTAGTGTTCGGTTCGCCCGGCAACTTCCACAGGAAGGACTTGATCTTTGACATTGTCCCTTTCCGCAGCGGTTATCACGCCCTGTTGGGCCGCACAACGTTCGCTCACTTTAACACCGTCCCACACTACGCATACCTCAAGCGCAAGATGCCTAGGGCCAAGGGGGTCATTACTGTCAATGGCAACACAAAGCGTTCCCTCCGAACTGAGGAACATGCATTGGCCCTAGCGGCCGAATTCCATTACGATGACGATCGGCCAACACCGAAATTTTCCATAAAGGCACGTAAGGTTGACAAACGATCTCGGTCTCAGTCTGAACTCCCAGAATCTTCTTTTCCCCAGAAATAGGGACATGCTCCCCATTGCACAGCTCTAGTGCCCGTCAAACATGTGTCAAGACGGCACAACTTTGCACTCAACATTCCATGAGCAGTAGTGGGGAACAACTATCAAAGGGAAAGTGTTTGGCCGAATTGAACTACTGCCAGTACATGTCCTCGGACAAACCTTAGGTACCATCAAGGACCTGTTAAATCGTAAAGCTCATCCATACTTCGGCGACTTCTCAAGATCTTCTTCCCAAGGTCCGCTGTCTGACACTCATCACCCTTAAAGGAATGCAACTCCCTAGGAGGCACAGGACCGGACAGCGACAGGGCACATCGAGGACATCAAGCCACCCATCAAAGACCCCCCCCCCCAATACAACCTCTCCTCTGAAAGCTTTATATTTCATCTTCAAATACATGTAAATAGCTGCTTTGGCAATTTGAGTTATAAGAATTATTGAGCAAATAAAAGACCATTATACATGGCCTCTTCATCGTATTTTATGCTACATAATTCGTTCTTCCCTCATCAATGCTTCTTGCGAAACTATTCGGTATACATTACGATGCAACCGGCTAATACAACAGGGGCCTAAATTTAAAATATCACCCTAAGCATCACCCCGACACAATTGATCGTGTGTTCGGCATCTTGGATTTTTCTTTATATGCATTGGATCCGAACTATGTCTTGGGACAATAGTTGGGTTGCCCAGCTCCTGTGTTTGCCCTCTTACGTTCCGTACGTTCGGCTAAACGGGCAAAGGGAGAACCACTGGGATTGTGCTTCCATCTCGCTTGGTCAAGTACCTCAGGGGAGAAAGCCAAGAACTGTCTGTCATAGTAAGCGCGAACCGGTCTGCAAATCCGAGCATAAGTGTCATACTAAAAAATCGATCGAGGTTATTCCGTGTGATGCGATGGGTTTCGTACTTGTACAAAGCATGTGATGTTGGCTTTAGCCGTAGTACATCAAACATCAAAAAACACTGGGGGCTAGTCATCAGCCCCTACATTTTTCTAATCGCGTACGGCTAAGTGCAAGTGATAAAGCATCATAGTCCGATTGTCTTGTTCCCCTCGCACTACCACCTTCGAGTATCGATACCACGGCTAAGGGTCATAGTGTGGAGGCACAAACACCTCGCTTAGTATCTATGTGGGGTCTCAAGACGACGACTAGCAACTTTCAGATAAAATGGCCAAATGGGAGTCACAATAAATACAAAACTCAAAACACATGATAAACGATGCAACCTCATTATAAAACATTAATAGTCTTCGAACATATTACAGCGTGCTCATTCAAAAAAACCTTAGAGCATTGGGCCTCTATCACCCAAGCACCCTCCATCACGGCAGAGAAGTATTTCTTGGGGCACATATGCTCCTTTCCTGGGGGCGGAGGTGCGGTGGCCATCTCGAACGGCTTGAGTTTTGGCCAGTGCACCATGGTCCTTGCAAAGGCTATCCGAGCTCCCTCGATGCATGTACAATGCTTTAGCGCATCAATCCAAGGCGCAGCTTCGCACAGTTTCCGCACCAAGCTGAAGTAGCTGCTCGACAATGGCTCTGCAGGCCACAGCCGGATATAGAGATCCTGTTGGAAATATGCCCTAGAGGCAATAATAAATTAGTTATTATGATATTTCCTTGTTCATGATAATCGTTTATTATCCATGCTATAATTGTATTGATCGGAGACTTAAATGCATGTGTGGATACATAGACAAAACCATGTCCCTAGTATGCCTCTAATGGACTAGCTTGTTGATCAAAGGATGGTTAAGGTTTCCTAGCCATGGACATGAGATGTCATTTGATAACGGGATCACATCATTAGGAGAATGATGTGATGGATAAGACCCAAACTACAAACATAGCATATGATCGTGTCAGTTTATTGCTACTGTTTTCTGCATGTCAAGTATATGTTCCTATGACCATGAGATCATGCAACTCACGGATATCGGAGGAGTGCCTTGTGTGTATCAAACGTCGCAACGTAACTGGGTGACTATAAAGGTGCTCTACAGGTATCTCCGATGGTGTTTGTTGAGTTGGCATGGATCGAGACTGGGATTTGTTACTCCGTGTGACGGAGAGGTATCTCAGGGCCCACTCGGTAATACAACATCACAACAAGCCTTGCAAGCAATGTGGCTAAGTGTTAGTCATGGGATCTTGTATTACGGAACGAGTAAAGAGACTTGCCAGTAACGAGGTTGAATTAGGTATGGAGATACTGACGATCGAATCTCGGGCAAGTAACATACCGAAGAACAAAGGGAACGTTATACGGGATTAACTGAATCCTTGACATAGAGGTTCGACCGATAAAGATCTTCGTAGAATATGTAGGAACCAATGTGGACGTCCAGGTCCCGCCATTGGTTATTGACCGTAGAGGTGTCTTGGTCATGTCTACATAGTTCTCGAACCCGCAGGGTCTGCACACTTAAGGTTCGGTGACGTTTCGGTAGTGTAGAGTTATGTATGGTGGTGACCGAAGGTTGTTCGGAGTCCCGGATGAGATCCCGGACGTCACGAGGAGCTCCGGAATGGTCCGGAGGTAAAGATTCATATATAGAATGTCCCAGTTTGGTCACCGGAAAAGTTTCGGGCTCATCGGTAGTGTACCGGGAGTATCGGTAGTGTACCGGGAGTGCCGGTAGTGTATCGGGGGACCTCCGGGAGGGGTATTTCGACCCCAAGAGGTCCATGGGATGTGGGAGAATAATAACCATCCCTTAGTGGTCTGGGAAAACAGCCACAAAGGCCCATGGCGCAGGAGAGAAAGTCCTAAAGCAAAAAGTGGAAAATCAGCCAATAGGAGGCAATCCTACTCCAACTAGGATTGGAGGTGAAGTAGGATTGCTCCCACCTCCTATTTCGGCCGACCCAAAGGCCTTGGATGCCTCTCCTCTCCTCTCCTCCTATATATAATAGTGGATTGGGTGGTTTTTGGACAGAATTTCCGGCCACGTGCTACCCGTTCCACCGGTGCATAGTTTCTCCTCTAGATCGTAGTTCCGCAGCGCTTAGGCGAAGCCCTGCCGGAATTGCTCCACCACCATCACCGGAGCGCCGTCACGCTGCCGGTTAACTCTCTCTACTCTCCACATCCTCTCGCTGGATCGAGACGGTGGAGACCGTCATCAAGCTGCACGTGTGCTGAACGCGGAGGTGCCGTCCGTTCGGCGCTAGATCGGAAGGACCGTGATCGAGATCGCGAGACGGTTCGTGATGTGATCACGGAACGGATCGTGATGAGTTCGCGGGACAGATCGTGATCAAGATCGTGAGATATATCGTGATGAGTTCACGGGACGGATCATGATGTGTTCGCGGGACGGTTCGTGATTGGATCGCGGGACGCTCGGCGATTTGGATCGCGAAGAAGTTCGACTACACCAACCGCCTTTCTTAACGCTTCCCGCTTAGCGATCTACAAGGGTACGTAGATCCACTCTCCCTCTCGTAGATGCTCATCACCATGGATAGGTTTGCGTGTGCGTAGGAAATTTTTTGTTTCCCATGCGACGTTCCCCAACAGTGGCATCATTAGCTAGGTTGATGGTTCGATGAGATCTCGAGTAGAACACAAAAGGTTTGTGGGCATTGATGCTTAGATTGCTTCCTCCCTTGGTCTTATTTTGGTTCAGCGGGATTGTGAGATGAAGCGGCCCGGACCAACATTACTCGTACGCTTACGAGAGACCGGTTCCCTCGACGCAACTTGTTGCCTAGATGGCTTGCGGGTGACAGTTTCTCTCACTTTAGTTGGATCGGGTTCGACAAAGGCGGTCCTTGAGAAGGTTGAAAAGCAATCTATGTATCACCGTTGTGGTTTATGCGTAGGTGAGAATCGTTCTTGCTAGATACCCGTAGCAGCCACGTAAAACATGCAACAACAATTAGAGGACGTCTAACTTGTTTTTGCAGGGTATGTTGTGATGTGATATGGCCAATTACATGATGAGATATATGTGATGTATGAGATGATCATGTGATGTATAGAATTTCACGACTTGCATGTCGTTGAATACGGCAACCGGCAGGAGCCATAGGGTTGTCTTTAATTATTGTATGACCTGCGTGTCAATCATTAAGCGCTATGTAATGCTTTACTTTATCGCTACGGTAGCAATAGTAGTAGAAGCATGTAGGGCGTGACAACCCCGATGGCGACACGTTGATGGAGATCAAGATGATGGAGATCATGGTGTCGTGCCGGTGACGATGGAGATCATGCCGGTGCTTTCTAGATGGAGATCAAAAGCACAAGTTCATGGCCATATCATGTCACTTATGATTTGCATGTGATGTTAATCCTTTTTATGCACCTTGTTTTGCTTAGGATGGCGGTAGCATTATAAGGTGATCCCTCACTTAATTTCAAGATAAATTGTGTTCTCCCCGAGTGTGCACCGTTGCGAAAGTTCGTCGTGTTGAGACACCACGTGATGATCGGGTGTGATAGACTCTACGTTCACATACAACGGGTGCAAGCCAGTGTTGCACATGCAGAACACTCGGGTTAAACTTGACGAGCCTAGCATGTACAGACATGGCCTCGTAACACAAGAGACCGAAAGGTCGAACATGAGTCATATAGTAGATATGATCAACATGATGATGTTCACCATTGCAGCCACCTCAACTCACGTGATGATCGGACTTGAGTTGGTGAATTTTGGATCATGTATCACTCGGATGATCGGAGGGATGTCAATTTGAGTGGGAGTTCTTAAGTAATATGATTAATTGAACTCATTATCATGAACATAGTCAAAGTGTCTTTGCAAATTATGTTGTAGATTACTAGCTCGCGTTGTGGCTCCCTTGTATTTTTATATGTTCCTAGAGAAATAGAATTGAAAGATGTTGGTAGCAAAATTGCAGACTGGGTCCATGATCTGAGGATTGTCCTCATTGCTGCACAAAAGGCTTATGTCCTTTATGCACCGCTCGGTGCGCCACCCCATCTAGCGTCGACTGTAGATGTTGTGAACATCTGACAGGCACGTTTCGATGACTACTTGATAGTTTAGTGCGTCATGCATTACGGCTTAGAATTGAGGCTCCAAAACGTTTTGAACGTCACGGAACATATGAGATGTTCTAAGAGCTGAGATTGTGATCTCAGGCTCGTGCCCGAGTTGCGAGATATAAGATCTCCAACGAGATTCTTTGCCTGCAAGATAAAAGAGAATAGCTCAATCATTGAGCATGTGCTCAGACTGTCTGGGTACTACAATCGCTTGAATCGAGTGGGAGTTGATCTTCCAGATAAGATAGTGATTGATGTAGTTCTCCAAGTAACTGTCACTTAGCTACTAGAACTTGGTGATGAACTATAAAATGCCAGGGAAAGAGATGTTGATCCCTGAGCTGTTCGCGATGTTTGACACCGCGAAGGTAGAAATCAAGAAGGAGCGTCAAGTGTTGATGGTTAATCAAACCACTAGTTTCGAGAAGGGCAAGAGCAAGGAGGGAAACTTCATGGATAGCAAGTCAGTTGCTGCTCCAGTGAAGCAACCCAAAGTTGAACTCAAACCCGAGACTAAGTGCTTCTGTTATGAAGTGAGCGGTCGCTGAAGCGGAACAACCCTAGATACTTGGTAGATAAGAAGGCTGGCAACATTGATAGAAGTATATTTGATATACGAGTTATTAATGTGTACCTTGCTAGTACTCTTAGTAGCACCTGGGTATTGGATACCGGTTCGGTTGCTAAATGTTAGTAACTCGAAATAAAAGCTACGGGATAAACGGAGAACTAGCTAAGGGTGAGGTGACGATATGTGTTGGAAATGCTTCCAAGGTTGATGTGATCAACATCGCACGCTCTCTCTACCTTCAGGATTAGTGACGAACCTAAATGTTATTTGGTGTTTTGCGTTGAGCTTGAACATGATTAGATCATGTTTATTGCAATACGGTTATTCATTTAAGTTAGAGAATAATGGTTATTTTGTTTACATGAATAATACCTTCAATGGTCATGCACCCAGTGAGAATGGTTTGTTGAAATCTTGATCATCGTGGTACACATGTTCATAACATTGATGTCAAAAGATACAAAGTTAATAATGATAGTACCACATACTTGTGGCACTGCCGCTAAATGTCATATTGGTATAAAGCGCATGTAGAAACTCCATGTTGATGGATATTTGGACTCATCCGATTTCGAATCGGTTGAGACATGCGAACCATGCCTCTTGGGCAAGATGACTAAAAGACCCCGTTGGATGGAGCAGGCAAGTGATTCATTGGAAATGATACATATTGATGTATGAAATCTAGTGAGTCTTGTAGCGTGCAGTGGATATCGTTATTTTCCTACCTTCACTGATGATTTGAGTAGATATAGTGTATATTTACTTAATGAAACACAAGTCTGAATTGTTTGAAAGGTTCAAGCAAATTCACAGTGAAGTTTAAAGATCATCGTGACAAGAAGATAAAAATGACCACGATATGATCGTGGAGGTGAATATCTGAGTTACGAGTTTGGCATACAACTTAAGACAATGTGAAATTTGTTTCACAACTAACGCTACCTGGAACACCATGGTGTGATGGTGTGTCCGAACATCATAGTCATGCTCTATTGATATAGTGCATACTGTGATGTCTCTTATCGTTTTACTACTATAATTTTTGGGGTTATGCATTAGAGACAACTACATTCACTTTAAATAGGGCATCATCTAAATCCGTTGAGATGACACCGTGTGAATTATGGTTTGATAGAAACCTAAGCTGTCATTTCTTAATATTTGGGGCTGTGACACTTGTGTGGAAAATGTTTTCACCTAATGAGGTCGAACCCAAGGCGGACAAATGCATCTTCATAGAATACCCTAAGATCAGTTGGGTGAACCTTCAATCTCAGATCCTAGTGCAAAGTGTTTGTTGCTTAAACGGATCCTTTCTCGAGGAAATGTTTCTCTCGAAAGAATTGAGTGGGAGGAAGATAGAACTTGATGAGGTTGTTAAACCTTTGTTCAACCAGAGAGTAGCGCAGCGCAGAAAGATGTTTCTGTGAAGCCTACGTTAGTTGAAGAGTAAGTTAATGATGATGATCATGAAGCTTCAGGATCAAGTTACTATCGAACTTCGTGGGTCGACAAGGATGTGTACTGCTCCTAAGTGGTACGACAACTCTGTCTTGGAGATCATGTTGTTGGACAACGATGAACCTACGAGCTATGGAGAAGCGATGATGGGCCCGGATTCCGACGAATGGTTAGAGGCCATGAAATCCGAGATAGGATCCATCTATGAAAACCAAGTATAGACTTTGGTAGACTTGCTTGTTAGACGGCAGGTCGTTGAGTACAAATGGACCTTTAGAATGAAGACAGACACTGATGGTGAATGTCACCATTTGTAAAGCTCGACTTGTTGCAAAGTTGTTTGTGACAAGTTCAAGGAGTTGACTACGATGAGGCTTTCTCACTCGTATCGATGCTAAAAGTCTGTTGGAATTATGTTAGCAGTTGATGCATTTTCAATTATGAAATCTGGCAGATGGATGTCAAAACATCGTTTCCTTAACGGTTTGCTTAAGGAAAGGTTGTATGTGATACAACCAGAAGGTTTTGTCAGTCCTAAGGATGCTAAAAGATGAGCAAGCTTCAGTGATCCTTCTATGGACTGAAGCAAGCATCTCGGAGTTGGAATATACACTTTGATGAGGTGATCAAAGTTTCTGTAGTTTATACAAAGTTTACGAGAAACTTGTATTTGCAATAAAGTGAGTGGGAGCACTATAGAGTTTCTGATAAGTATATGTGGTTGACATATTGTTGATCGGAAATAATGTAGAATTTCTAGAAGGCATAAAAGGTTGTTTGAAAAGTGTTTTTCAAAGGAAGACCTGGATAAAGCTACCTAATTGTTGAGCATCAAAATCTATAGAGATAGATCAAGATGCTTGATGAGACTTTCAATGAGTGCATACCTTGACAAGATTTTGAAAGAGTTCAAAATGGATCAGCCAGAGAAATAGTTCTCGTCTGATTTGTAAGGTGTGAAGTTGAGTGAGACTCAAAGCTCGACAACGGCAGAAGAAAGAGAAAGGACGAATGTCGTCCCCTATGCCTTAGCCATAGGCTCTATATTATGCCATGCTGTGTACCGCACCTATGTGTGCCTTGCCATGAGTCTGTCAAGGGGGACAAGAGTGGTCCAGGAGTGGATCACTGGACAGCGGTCGGAATTATCCTTAGTAACCAGAGGACTAAGGAAATGTTTCTTGATTATGGAGGTGATAAAGAGTTCGTCGTAAAGAGTTACGTCGATGCAAGCTTTAACACCTATCCGGATGACTAGTAGTAGCAATCTGGATACGTATAGTGGAGCAGCCATTTGGAAATAGTACCAAGTGGAGTGTGGTAGCAGTGTTTACGGTTTGACATAGGGATTTGCAAAGTACACACAGATCTGAATATCGCAGACCCGTTGACTATAAGACCTCTCTCACATGCAAAGCATAATCGAGCCCCAAAACTCATTGCGTGTTAGATTCATAACAATGCGAATCACATGGTGATGTGAACTAGATTATTGACTCTAGTGCAAGTGGGAGACTGTTGGAAATATGCCCTAGAGGCAATAATAAATTAGTTATTATGATATTTCCTTGTTCATGATAATCGTTTATTATCCATGCTATAATTGTATTGATCGGAGACTTAAATGCATGTGTGGATACATAGACAAAACCATGTCCCTAGTATGCCTCTAATGGACTAGCTCGTTGCTCAAAGGATGGTTAAGGTTTCCTAGCCATGGACATGAGATGTCATTTGATAACGGGATCACATCATTAGGAGAATGATGTGATGGATAAGACCCAAACTACAAACATAGCATATGATCGTGTCAGTTTATTGCTACTGTTTTCTGCATGTCAAGTATATGTTCCTATGACCATGAGATCATGCAACTCACGGATATCGGAGGAGTGCCTTGTGTGTATCAAACGTCGCAACGTAACTGGGTGACTATAAAGGTGCTCTACAGGTATCTCCGATGGTGTTTGTTGAGTTGGCATGGATCGAGACTGGGATTTGTTACTCCGTGTGATGGAGAGGTATCTCAGGGCCCACTCGGTAATACAACATCACAACAAGCCTTGCAAGCAATGTGGCTAAGTGTTAGTCATGGGATCTTGTATTACGGAACAAGTAAAGAGACTTGCCAGTAATGAGGTTGAATTAGGTATGGAGATACTGACGATCGAATCTCGGGCAAGTAACATACCGAAGAACAAAGGGAACGTTATACGGGATTAACTGAATCCTTGACATAGAGGTTCGACCGATAAAGATCTTCGTAGAATATGTAGGAACCAATGTGGACGTCCAGGTCCCGCCATTGGTTATTGACCGTAGAGGTGTCTCGGTCATGTCTACATAGTTCTCGAACCCGCAGGGTCTGCACACTTAAGGTTCGGTGACGTTTCGGTAGTGTAGAGTTATGTATGGTGGTGACCGAAGGTTGTTCGGAGTCCTGGATGAGATCCCGGACGTCACGAGGAGCTCCGGAATGGTCCGGAGGTAAAGATTCATATATAGGATGTCCCAGTTTGGTCGCCGGAAAAGTTTCGGGCTCATCGGTAGTGTACCGGGAGTATCGGTAGTGTACCGGGAGTGTCGGTAGTGTACCGGGGGACCTCCGGGAGGGGTATTTCGACCCCAAGAGGTCCATGGGCTGTGGGAGAATAATAACCAGCCCTTAGTGGGCTGGGAAAACAGCCACAAAGGCCCATGGCGCAGGAGAGAAAGTCCTAAAGCAAAAAGTGGAAAATCAGCCAATAGGAGGCAATCCTACTCCAACTAGGATTGGAGGTGAAGTAGGATTGCTCCCACCTCCTATTTCGGCCGACCCAAAGGCCTTGGATGCCTCTCCTCTCCTCTCCTCCTATATATACTAGTGGATTGGGTGGTTTTTGGACAGAATTTCCGGCCACGTGCTACCCGTTCCACCGGTGCATAGTTTCTCCTCTAGATCGTAGTTCCGCAGCGCTTAGGCGAAGCCCTGCCGGAATTGCTCCACCACCATCACCGGAGCGCCGTCACGCTGCTGGTTAACTCTCTCTCCTCTCCACCTCCTCTCGCTGGATCGAGACGGTGGAGATCATCATCAAGCTGCACGTGTGCTGAACGCGGAGGTGCCGTCCGTTCGGCGCTAGATCGGAAGGACCGTGATCGAGATCGCGAGACGGTTCGTGATGTGATCACGGAACGGATCGTGATGAGTTCGCGGGACAGATCGTGATCAAGATCGTGAGATGGATCGTGATGAGTTCACGGGACGGATCATGATGTGTTCGCGGGACGGTTCGTGATTGGATCGCGGGACGCTCGGCGATTTGGATTGCGAAGAAGTTCGACTACACCAACCACGTTTCTTAACGCTTCCCGCTTAGCGATCTACAAGGGTACGTAGATCCACTCTCCCTCTCATAGATGCTTATCACCATGGATAGGTTTGCGTGTGCGTAGGAAAATTTTTGTTTCCCATGCGACGTTCCCCAACAGATCCTTCATGGATAATGCCGCCATCCTATGTAGCTCCATCAGTTGCTTCATCTGCTCGATCAAAAGAGGAGAGCGCTCGGGGGACTCAAATTGTGCCCAGAATAATCAAGCCTCATCATCCTCCTCCCTCGAAGCGCAAAACTTGTTCGTGTCCGCTGCACACTTTTGGAGGTTCATACAGGCGCCTGGGGAACGCCACACCTGGGTGAGCAACTCAAACCTGCTACCACCAAAGGAACACTATAGTAAATATGGCATACCATCTGTGACAGCCTTGACTTTGCGGAATTCTTCTTCAAAGAACCGTGTGTCCACCCGCTCCTTTTGGAGCTGGGATTTCAGCGTGGATAGCTCGATGGCTTGCTCTTTGCCTTTCTGCTCAAGGGCCTCGCACTTCGTGCTGGCATCCTTGAGCTCCTGCTGCACCTCCTCCACCCGGGCCTCATGCGTCTCGCTCGCACTCTTTAATGCGGATAGTGCGCATGCTGCTTGTTCAGCTGCCGCCTTCTCATCCACGGCCTCCTGCTTCATCCTTTTTAGCTCGGCCTTGAGCTTCTCAACCTCCGTAGCCGAAGCTATGGAAGCAATAAATAAATAAATACACTGGGTTGCCAATGTGGATCACTAACGAGAGACAGCCCAGATATTACAATTCGGCTTACCTTGCGCCTCATTGAACCTCTTGTTCAGGCAATCAAGCTCCTCTTCGGAGCTCTGGAGCTTCCGATTTAGCTCGGCAAGCTCTGCAGCATTGACAGCCGCTGCCGATGACGAGGCCTACAAAAAAGAGGTTAGGTGCGTTCAAACTCCCAAGCCGTCAGAACATGACCCTATGCTAGGTTATCTTAGGGGCTCTTAGAACAGTGCGGGATAAATGATGCCTTGGGAACCGTTAGTCATTCCCGGTTATTTGACCCCTGAGTGGTTTTTTTCCAAACTCACCCAGGGCTAGAGGGCTAATATATATATAAAGATAGCACAAACTTAATAAAATTAAAATTTTGGGAAAAGGGTATTATGTGGCTCACCTTGAAGCCCATCAAGAGACCATTGAAGGCCTCTTTCAGTCCGCTATCAACGGACTAAATGCCTTGCAAAACCGCCCCCATAAGAGTGTGGTGATCCACGGAGATGGAGGCGCTTGATAGAGCCTCCTCCATCAGGACCGGCCACCCAGTCCTAGGTGGCACCGATGGTGACCGGCCAGCCCGATCTCTGATGGGGGATTGAGCCGGTAGCTCCAGAGCCATAGTGCGCACCAAAGATGTCCTCGGAGGGGACTGGACATTCCTCCATCCTCCCTCCTCAGCGGCTAGGAGAGTTTCCCCCCTGGTATTCGACGGTCGAGGCATTGACCTCGGCCATGACACCATTGCCGCCACCGCCTGTGTTCAGCTCTAAAGGAGCCACACGTGATGACACCTCCGCAGTCTCTTTCAAGGCCCCTAGAGGAGTGGGGTGTGATGCTGTCCCGCACTTTGACAACTCGGCAGGTGGAGACTCCCCATCCGACATTTGATCGATGGGGAGAACGCGTGGTGGGATGTAGTTAAAAACTTCACATAAATGATCCAGGGGGTCTTCGGATTCATACCTCTGGGCCGGGGGCTTGACCCTTGGGTTCCTTCGAGGAACCCTTTCAAAGTCCTTCGACTATTTATCAGAGTCCGAGGTGTCATCGGGCAGGACTACTTTTGTCCGTCATGACCTCTTTGGGGCAGCAGGAGGTAGGTCCTCTGCGGCATCCACTGACGCTGCCCTTTTTCTTTTGAGGGGGGGATTTCTCTCCCCTGCATCCTCATGCTCCTCCTCGTGAGTGGAAGAGGCATGGGTCTCCCCGTACATAGTGTCCAGAAGAGCCCTCAATCGAAGAGCTTCTCTGGCCTTCTTCTTCTCTAGTGCCATGTATGGCGCCACAACGAGCATCGCCATCAACAAATCCAACAAGAGGTCTTAGGGATGTGGGGCCCGGGCAGTTAATTTCCGCGGCCTTACTCAACCATTTCTGCAAAGATGGGGGGGGAAGGTGTTGAGCCCTTTTGTCAAAGAACAGAGCCAGAGAATTACAATTTTATTATACATGGCAGAAGGGTTGTCTGTGTCAAGACCTACGTCTT
This sequence comes from Hordeum marinum, assembly GCA_022496015.1. Taxonomy (NCBI): domain Eukaryota; kingdom Viridiplantae; phylum Streptophyta; class Magnoliopsida; order Poales; family Poaceae; genus Hordeum; species Hordeum marinum. The sequence goes on along the minus strand of CM039674.1, from coordinate 456,600,838 downwards.
CTTCCTCGGCCGACTAGTTTTTCTGGGGCTTGAATAGCACTTTTCACAGTTTGTCATGGGTAGTGCGAAAGAGTTGGCGCATTGTACGCTCGCCCCCAAGCTGGTAAGCCCACATTGGGGAGGCCCGATGCTGGCAGGGAAGAAGACGGCCTCGGAGCATGACCTGGACTACATTAACCAGCTCGACCTTGGCCGCGATTATCGAGGAAATATGCTTCCATAGCGATTTCACCTCTACGTACGACCTCCAGTCTAGGACCTTCTTGAGCCACGAGGGTAACCTCGTAGGAGGTCCAGATATGAACTCGGCACGTGCCACCCAGCCCTCGTCCCTTGGTTCGCTAATATAGAACCATTCCTTCTGCTAGATCTTGATTGTATCGATGAAGGTACCGGCCGGCCACTCGACACGGGGGATCTTACTTATTACCTCCCCTTTGCAGTCTGCATGCTCGCCCGTGACTATCTTCGGCTTGATATTGAATACCTTGAGCCACAGGCCAAAGTGTGACTCGACCCGCGGGAAGGCCATGCAGACAATGATTACCGAAATATGCATGAAGGAGTTCGGGGGAAGATCGTGGAAATCCAGGCCGTAGAAGAATATAAGGCCCCTGACAAAGGGGTGGAGCGGAAAGCCTAGTCCCTGAAGGAAGTGGGGGACAAACACCACCCTCTCACCCCGGCTTCAGGGTGGGGACCACCTGTTTCGCCTCTGGAGCGTGGTGGAAGACATTGGTGGGGAGGTAGCCAACGAGCTTTAACTCCCGGAGGTCCTTGTCGGTGACCGTGGAGGCCTCCCACTTGCCCATGGAGCCCGAACCCGCCATGGCTGAGCTCGGGGGAGAGATTGAGGGAGAACTGGATCTGGGCTCTTGGAGCTTGGGAAGATTGAGGAAGCGAGGGATGCGCCGCAAATCTCGCCGCTTCCCGAGACGCGTGTGGTGTTATGCATGCGTGAGGTAACCTAGGGCGTTAATCATATCACTTGTGAAACGGCGCATGTTCTATACATTGATTAGTCGTGCCAATGTGAGAACGACCTCAAACCGTGAATCAAGTTTTCATAACTAGTTCAGCAGTCGTGGTAGGCCACGACCCTTCGTCAAAAGGGCTGTCAAAAAACACAGTTTACACTTTGACGTTTGGCCTTTGGGCATAGGAAACTCACGATGTCCGGACGATCGTATGATCGAAAAAATTACACATCATTAGAAGCCGAACTAGGCTCACATGATCATTAATGGGAAGAAGAACTCACCCCGCAAGCCGAAGACTCTGATCACGTGGAGCTGCCAGTGATGTGACCCTTGGCATTGGGGGCTAGTCCGGGGGCTACTGAGGGAGTCCTGGAGTAAGGGGTCCTCGGGCCGTGATACGTCTCCAACGTATCTATAATTTTTGATTGTTCCATGCTATTATCTTATCTGTTTTGGATGTTTTATATGCATTAATATGCTATTTTATATTAATTTTGGGACTAACCTATTAATCTAGAGCCTAGTGCCTGTTTTTGCTTTTTCCTTGTTTTTGAGTATTGCAGATAAGGAATATTAAATGGAGTCGTAACAGAATAAAATCTTCGCGGTGATTTTTCTGGACCAGAAGACACCTACCAGGCTTGGAGTGCAAGGCAAGGGACCTGCCAGGAGGTCAGAAGCCACCCCCCTAGCCGCGCCTGGCAGGCTTGTGACTCCTTGGCAAGACTCCTAACCCTAATCTTCGTCCTATAAATACCCATATATTCCCCCAATACCGTAGAGATACACGCAAATACTTTTCCGCCGCCAAAAGCCTCCGTTCCCGAGAGATCCAATCTTGTAGCCTTTTTCGTTAATCTGCGGATTCGATCACGGAGGGCATCTACATCAACTCCATTGCCCCTCCGATGATGCGTGAGTAGTCCACCACAGACGGATGGGTCCATAGCTAGTAGCTAGATGGCTTGTTCTCTCTCTTTGTGCTTCAATACCATGCTCTTCATGATCTTTGTGGAGATCTATCTGATGTAATAGTCTTTTGCGGTGTGTTTGTCGAGATTCGATGATTGTGGGTTTATGATCAGCTTATCTATGAATATTATTTGGTTCTTCTCTGAATTATTATATGCATGATTTCATATCTTTGTAAGTCTCTTCGAGTTATTGATTTGGTTTGGCTACCTAGATTGGTAATTCTTGCAATGGGAGAAGTGCTTAGTTTTGGGTTCAATCTTGCGGTTTCCTCACCCAAGTGACAACGTAGGCATAGCGAGGCACGCATTGTATTGTTGCCATCAAGGGTAAAAATATGGGGTTTTCATCATATTGCTTGATTTTATCCCTCTACATCATGTCATCTTACTTAATACGTTACTCTGTTCTTCATGAACTTAATACTCTAGATGCAGGCAGGAGTCGGTCGATGTGTAGAGTAATATTAGTAGATGTAGAATCATTTCGGTCTACTTGACACATACGTGATGCCTATATGCATAATCATTTCCTTGGATATCATCATAATTATTCACTTTTCTATCAATTGCTCGACAGTAATTTGTTCACCCACCGTGATATTTTCCTTCAAGGGAGAAGCCTCTAGTGAAACCTATGGCCCCGGGTCTCCTTTCCACATTATATTTTCAGATCTATAAACCAAAATACCAAAAATAACTTGCTGCAATTTATTTACTTTTTACTTTTTGCAATGTTTTACATCTATCTCTATCAGATCTAATCCTTACAAATAACCGTGAAGGGAGGGACAACCCGTTTATAGCGTTGGGTGCAAGAGTTTGATTGTTTGTGTAGGTGCATCCATTGGTGGCTTGCTTGTTCCTCCTACTTGATTGATACCTTGGTTCTCATCAACCTAGGGAAATACTTATCTACTTTGCTGCATGACCCTTTCCTCTTCAAGGGAAAACAAACGCAAGCTTAACAGGTAGCAAGAAGGATTTCTGGCGCCGTTGCGGGGGAGGATACACATCAAACCTACCAAGTACCCATCACAAACTCTTCTCTTGCATTTACATTATTTTCCATTTTCCTCTCGTTTTCTTCTCCCCCACTTTTAAATGATTTTCAGAAAATACCAAAAAGATTTGCCTTTTTATTCGCCCTTCTTCCGTTCGCCTTTTCGTTTGCCTTTTGTTTGCTCGTGTGTTGGATTGCTTGAACTCATGGCTAGCCTTACCACTATAGCTAGTACTCCCTAGAATTAAGTTCTTAATTTTAAAGAGAGGGAGGGAGAAAACTTAAAAGATGCTTGGTATAAAATTTGCAATGCTCAAAATAGATCTATTTGTAAGCAATCTACTACCGTTCTCCTTCGCAATTTTTATGTGGGAATTTCTCCATGGAATAGATATGTTCTAGATACCATTATGAGAGGAAATTTCTTGGGAAGTCATACCTTTGATTCTTATAGTGCTATGATAAATTTGGTAGGTTCACCCCCAATCATGGTTAATGGAACAATCTTAACTCTGGAACATGTGATGTGAAGGCTTGATATTATTAAAAAAAAGGTTGCTACTATTGAGCTTATTGAAAACTTGGATAAAAAGATTCATAATCAAATTACTCAATATGTATCTAATGTAGGAGTTACTTGACAAAATCTAAGGGAAAAATAACCCATAATTAATGAAAAATTGGATCAAGATTCCTCTAGAATTGGCAGGCTGGAGGACATTATTACCAACTTGGGATCCGCTTCTGCCTTGGTTCAAACCACTCCAAATCCTCCTCCTCCTCCTAAGGCTGCCAAGTTTGTTTATGTTCCTAAAAATAAGGGTGAATCTTCTAGTAAAGGAGATGAAGATCTTAAGATGATAAGTATTCACCCTAACTTTTTCAATATTGTTAAGAAACCAATTGCCACAATTGAATCTCTTGACTTCTTGCCTAGGAGCATTGTTATTCATAAGAACAACGGACCTCCTAGGGCTTATAAGTGTGCAATTGAGGAGATGCATACCAAAGATGACAATACCTAGATCTATTGCGTTTTGCCTAGCTAGGGGCGTTAAACAATAGCGCTTGTTGGGAGGCAACCCAATTTTATTTTTATGTTTTGTGTTTTGCTTCTGTTTTTGAGTTTTTACACATTATTACTTCTGTAGTAATTGTGTTTTGGTGTTTTAATTAGTTTTTGAGCCAAGTAAGACCTTTGGGATGGTCTATGGTGATTGTTGATTTGATCTTGTTGAAAAACTAAAACTTTTGCGCCTAGTCCAGGAATTGTATAAAAAAAATCAGAGCATTGAATGAGTCTGAAATTTTTATACAAGATCGATATAGAAATTTCCCAGGTTTTCCTAATTTTCATAAGTTTTGGAGTTAAATAAATATACGAAGTTTTCAAATTGCTATAGACTGTTCTGTTTTTGACAAATTCTGTTTTCTTTGTGTTGTTTACCTATTTTAATGTATCTATGGGTTGTATCGGGGGGTATGAACCATGGAGAAGTTAGAATACAGTAGATATTACACAAATATAAATAAAGAATGAATTCACAACATTACCTAAAGTAGTGATTTATTTTTCTTATACTAACGGATCTCACAAGTTTTCTGTTGAGTTTTGTGTTGTGAAGTTTTCAAGTTTTCGGTAAAGATTTGATGGACTATGGAATAAGGAGTTTCAAGAGCCTAAGCTTGGGGATGCCCAAGGCACCCCAAGCCATATTCAAGGATGCCAAAGAGCCTAAGCTTGGTGATGCCCAAGTAACCCCAAGCCATATTAAAGGATGCAAAAGAGCCTAGGCTTGGGGATGCCCCGGAAGGCATCCCCTCTTTCGACTTCAATCCATCGGTAAATTTATTTGAGGCTATATTTTTATTCACCACATGATATGTGTTTTTCTTGGATCATCTTGTATGATATGAGTCTTTGCTTTTTAGTTTGCCACAATCATCCTTGCTGCGCATATCTTTTGAGAGAGACACGCATGAATCGTGAATTTATTAGAATACTCCATTGCCCCTTCTTTCGCTTGCCTTTTGTTTGCTCGTGTGTTGGATTGCTTGAACTCATGGCTAGCCTTACCACTATAGCAAGTACTCCTGAGAATGAAGTTCTTAATATTAAGCAAAGGGAGGGAGAAAACAAAAAAGATGCTTGGTATAGAATTTGCAATGCTCAAAATAGATCTATTTGTAAGCAATCTACTACCGTTCTCCTTAGCAATTTTTATGTGGGTATTTATCCATGGAATAGATATGTTCTAGATACCATTATGGGAGGAAATTTCTTGGGAAGTCATACCTTTGGTTATTATAGCGCTATGATAAATTTGGTAGGTTCACCCCCAATCATGGTTAATGGAACAATCTTAACTTTGGAACATGTGATGCGAAGGCTTAATATTATTGAAAAAAGGTTGCTACTGTTGAGCTTATTGAAAACTTGGATAAAAAGATTCATAATCAAATTACTCAATATGGATCTAAGGTAGGAGTTACTTTAAAAAGTATAAGGGAAAAAGAACCCATAGTTAATGAAAATTTGGATCAAGATTCCTCTAGAATTGGCAAGCTAGAGGACATTATTATCAACTTGGGATCCGCTTTTACCTTGGTTCAAACCACTCCAAATCCTCCTCCTCCTCCTAACACTGCGGAGTTTGTTTATGTTCGTAAAAAAAGGGTGAATCTTCTAGTAAAGGAGATGAAGATCTTAAGATGATAAGTATTCATCCTAACTTTTTCAATATTGTTAATGAACCAATTGCCACAATTAAATCTCTTGACTTCTTGCCTAGGAGCATTATTATTGATAAGAACAACAGACCTCCAAGGGCTTATAAGTGTGCAATTGAGGAGATGCATACCAAAAATGACAATACCTAGATCTATTGTGTTTTGCCTAGCTAGGGGCGTTAAACAATAGCGCTTGTTGGGAGGCAAACCAATTTTATTTTTATGTTCTGTTTTTTGCTTCTGTTTTTGAGTGTTTCACACATAATTACTTCTGTAGTAATTGTGTTTTGGTGTTTTAATTAGTGTTTGAGCCAAGTAAGACATTTGGCATGGTCTATGGTGGTTGTTGATTTGATCTTGTTGAAAAATAGAAACTTTTGCGCCTAGTCCAGGAATTTTAGAAAATTTTCAGAGGGTCTAATGAGTCTGAAATATTTACACAAGATTGATATAAAAATTTCCTAGGTTTTCCTAATATTTAAGAATTTTTGGAGTTACAGAAGTATACGAACTTTTCATATTGCTACAGATTGTTCTGTTTTTGACAAATTCTGTTTTCTTTGTGTTGTTGACCTATTTTAATGTATATATGGGTTGTATCGGGGGTTATGAACCATGGAGAAGTTAGAATACAGTAGATATTACACCAATATAAATAAATAATGACTTCACAATAGTACCTAAATAATTGATTTATTTTTCATATACTAACGGTTCTCACGAGTTTTCTGTTGAGTTTTGTGTTGTGAAGTTTTCAAGTTTTGGGTAAAGATTTGATGGACTATGGAATAAGGAGTGGCAAGAGCCTAAGCTTGGGGATGCCCAAGGCACCCCAAGCCATATTCAAGGATGCCAAAGAGACTAAGCTTGGGAATGCCCAAGGCACCCCAACTCATATTCAAGGATGCCAAAGAGCCGAAGCTTGGGGATGCCCCGGAAGGCATCCCCTCTTTCGTCTTCAATCCATTAGTAAATTTACTTGAGGCTATATTTTTATTCACCACATGATATGTGTTTTTCTTGGAGCATCTTGTATGACACGAGTCTTTTCTTTTTAGTTTTCCACAATCATCCTTGCTGCACACATCTTTTGAGAGAGACATGCATCAATCGTGAATTTATTAGAATACTCTATGTGCTTCACTTATATCTTTTGAGATAGGCAATTGTGCTCTATGTGCTTCACTTATATCTTTTTAGAGCATGGTGGTGTTTTGTTTTATAGAAATCATTGAACTCTCGTACCTCACTTATATTATTTTGAGAGTCCTTAAACAGCATGGTAATTGGTTTAAGTTATGAACTTAGTCCTAATATGATATGCATCCAAGAGGGATATAATAAAAACTTCCATATTAAGTGCATTGAGTATTATGATAAGTCTGATTCCTCATAGAGTTTTGACATATAAAGATGGTAATAATAAGAGTCATGTTAGGAAGTAATTGTGAATTGGTAAAAATACTTGTGTAAAGGTTTATGATTCCCTTAGCATGCACGTATGGTGAACCATCATGTGAAGAAGTCGGAGCATGATTTGTTTATTGATTGTCGACCTTTGTGTGAGGGTCAGGAGCGTGCGATGGTTTAATCCTACCAACCTCTCCCCTAGGGACATGCGTCTAATACTTTGCTTTGATGACTAATAGACTTTGGCAATAAGTCTGTGAGTTCTTTATGACTAATGTGAGTCCATGGATTAAACACACTCTCACCCTTCCACTTTTGTTAGCCTCTCTAGTACCGTGCAACTTTTGCCGGTGCATTAAACCCACAATATATCCTTCCTCAAAATAGCCACCATACCTACCTATTATGGCATGTTCATAGCCATTCCGAGATATATTGCCATGCAATTTCCACCGTTCCATTTATCATGACACGCACCATCATTTTCATATTGCTTTGCATGATCGTAAGATAGCTAGCATGTTTTTTCATGGCTTGTCCGTTTTTTGATGTCATTTGCTATGCTAGATCATTGCACATCTTGGTACACCGTCGGAAGCATTCATATAGAGTCATATTTTGTTCTAGATATCGAGTTGTAATTCTTGAGTTGTAAGTAAATAAAAGTGTGATGACCATCATTATTAGAGCATTGTCCCGTGTGAGGAAAGGATGATGGAAGCTATGATTTCCTCACGAGTGGGGATGAGACTCCGGACTTTATGAAAAATAAAAGAGGCCAACGAAGCCCAAATAAAAAAAGAGGCCTTAGATGCCCACCAAAATAAAAAAATGTGAGAAAGAGAGAAGGGACAATGCTACTATCTTTTTTCCACACTTGTGCTTCAAAGTAGCACCATGATCTTCATGATAGAGAGTCTCCTATTTTGTCACTTTCATAAACTAGTGGGAATTTTTCATTATATAACTTGGCATGTATATTCCAATGATTGTCTTCCTCAAATTTCCCTAGGTCTTCATGGGCAAGCAAGTTGGATGCGCACCCACTTAGTTTCCTTTTGACCTTTCATACACTTATAGCTCTAGTGCATCCGTTGCATGGCAATCCCTACTCACTCACATTTATATCTATTAATGGGCATCTCCATAGCCCATTGATACGCCTAGTTGATGTGAGATTATCTTCTCCTTTTACTTCACAACCTCTACCATATTCTATTCCACCTATAGTGCTATATCCATGGCTCACGCTCATGTATTGCATGAGAGTTGAAAAAGTTTGAGAAAATAAAGGTGTGAAACAATTGCTTGACTTTTCATCAGGGTTGTGCATGATATAAATACTTTGTGTGGGGAAGATAGAGCATAGCCAGACCATATGATATTGTAGGGATAACTTTCTTTTGCCATTATATTTTGAAGAGATACAATTGCTTTGCTAGTATGCTTGAAATATTATTGTTTTTATGTCAACATGAAGTTTTTGTTTTCAGTCTTATGGATCTGAACATTCATGCCACAATAAAGAATATTACATGGATAAATATTTTAGGTAGCATTCCACATCAAAAATTCTGTTTTTACAATTTACCTACTCGAGGACGAGCAGGAATTAAGCTTGGGGATGCAAATACGTCTCCAACGTATCTATAATTTTTTATTGTTCCATGCTATTATGTTATCTGTTTTGGATGTTTTATATGCATTAATATGATATTTTATATTAATTTTGGGACTAATCTATTAATCTAGAGCCTAGTGTCGGTTTATGCTTTTTTCCTTGTTTTTGAGTATTGTGGATAAGGAATATTAAACGTAGTCCAAACGGAATAAAATCTTCGCGATGTTTTTTCTGCACCAGAAGACACCTACCAGGCTTGGAGTGCAAGGCAAGGGACCTGTCAGGAGGTCACAAGCCAGGGGTGCAGCCACCCCCCTGGCCGCGCCTGGCAGGGTTGTGATTCCCTGGCAGGACTCCTAACCCTAATATTCATCATATAAATACCCAAATATTCCCCAATACAAAGTGAGCCACGCAAATACTTTTCCGCCGCCAGAAGCCTCCGTTCCCGAGAGATCCAATCTTGGAGCCTTTTCCGGTAATCTGCCGGAGGGGGATTCGATCACGGAGGGCATCTACATCAAATCCATTGCCCCTCTGATGATGCGTGAGTAGTCCATAGATAGCAGCTAGATGGGTTTCTCTCTCTCTCTTTGTGCTTCAATAACATGTTCTTCATGATCTTCATGGAGATCTATCCGATGTAATACTCTTTTGCAGTGTGTTTGTCGAGATCCGATGAATTGTGGGTTTATGACCAGCTTACCTATGAATATTATTTGGTTCTTCTCTGAATTCTTATATGCATGATTTCATATCTTTGTAAATCTCTTCGAGTTATTGATTTGGTTTGGCCAACTAGATTGGTAATTCTTGCAATGGGAGAAGTGCTTAGTTTTGGGTTCAATCTTGCGGTGTCCTCACCCAGTTACAAAGTAGGGGTAGCGAGGCACGTATTGTATTGTTCCCATGAAGGGTAAAAAGATGGGGTTTTCATCATATTTCTGGAGTTTATCCCTCTACATCATGTCATCTTACTTAATACGTTACTTTGTTCTTCATGAACTTAATACTCTAGACGTAGGCAGGAGTCGTTCGATGTGTGGAGTAATAGTAGTAGATGCAGAATCATTTCGGTCTACTTGACACGGACGTGATGCCTATATGCATAATCATTGCCTTGGATAATGTCATAATTATCCGCTTTTCTATCAATTGCTTGACAGTATATTTTTCACCCACCGTGATATTTTCCATCAAGAGAGAAGCCTCTAGTGAAACCTATGGCCACCGGGTCTACTTTCCATATTATATTTTCAGATCTATAAACCAAAAATACCAAAAATACCTTGCTGCATTTTATTTACTTTTTACTTTCCGCAATCTTTTACATCTATCTCTATCGGATCTAGTCCTTGCAAATAATCGTGAAGGGATTGGCAACCCCTTTATAGCGTTGGGTGCATGAGTTTGATTGTTTGTGTAGGTGCATCCATTGGTGACTTGGTTGTTCCTCCTACTGGATTGATACCTTGGTTCTCATCAACTGAGGGAAATACTTATCTACTTTGCTGCATCACCCTTTCCTCTTTAAGGGAAAACAAACGCAAGCTTAAGATGTAGCAGGCCGCTGGCCTATCTCCTAATAGGCCGGCTTGGTGGGCCGGTCTCTGACTATCGAAGGATGGGCCGGATACGCCACGACCCCGTGTTCTAGAAGGAAGTACCGAAGGCGCGTCGTGCTCTCCAAGTCAAGATAAGGAAATCGATATCTCCATCCTCGACAGGAGACCTATCATGTGTAAACCCTAGGTAGCCCCCCCGGTGTCTATATAAACCGGGAGGATTCTAGATTGTAGGGCAAAGAAACTCGTCTAGGGTTTTAGCTATCTGCTCTCGTGGTAGATCAACTCTGTAACCTTCGTATACATCAATATACTCGAGCAAGACGTAGGGTTTTACCTCCATAGGAGGGCGCAAACCTAGGTAAACAACGTCTCCTTCGTCCCCTGTTACCATCGATCCTATACTCACAGCTTGGGACCCCCTACCCGAGATCCACCGGTTTTGACACCGACATCGGGGACATCCTTCACATGATCTGTGTACGCGCATGCAACCGACTGATGAGGTCAGTCACATGACGCGTATGGAGTCGATCGCGGCGGGCGGGGTGATCAATCCAACCGGACGCTGCTCGGTGATGATGGCGTCGTCGTGGATGATGACGTATGGTGGTTGAGCAGACAAAGGCAATGGCGGTTGGTGGGGAAAAGCGTGACGAAAGAGGCGGGCGATGGTCCGGTGAGTCCAAGGCTGCTGGCTAGCCTGGCGCAACCGATACCGGGTAGGCTCAACGCAGCCGGCAAGGGGGCCAACAAGTGGGGGCATCCGACAACCGGCAAGCCTAAAGCATCCGAGGATCTCGAGGCGGTCAGCGGGCCAGACGCAACCGGAGGCCCCGATGTGTCCGGCGAGCGGTGACGGAGACGGTAGGTGGGTGATGCAAGCGTCCTGTTCAGCGCGCGGCAGCGACGAATAGGGAGCGGTGGCGGAGACGGTAAGTGGGTGATGGAGGCGTCCTGTTCAGCACGCGGTGGCAATGGCCGGCATAGAGCGACGGGCCACCGCGTCACGCGAGGCCGCCGGTTCGGAGTAGATATTGGGTGGTCGCGTTTGTGTTGGAGTAGAGGTGCAAGGTCGACGGAGGCGGCAGGTGACGCAAACCGATCTTTGATCGGAAAACCAAAAAGAAAACACAGGTCAAAGTGACTGGCAAGGGATTAAAATCCGGATCAAAGGATCAAGAAAAAGACTTTTTAGCACATCTGGTCAGCACGACCGGCGAACAAACCCTAGGTATGGGCGGCGCGGCCCCTGGCGGCGGTCATGGAGGCCGACCGCCCAGCGGGCGATGTGCGGGGCGGAAGCGACGGTCGGCGGCTAGGGTTTTATCGGTTAGGCTGATACCATGTTAGAAGGGAGAGATGGATTGGTGGAATTGATGTTTATTGCTTGAGCCTCATGAGCATATATATAGAAGTACATGATCAATTTGAAGTACAAGACAAAGCATGACAAATCCTAGTCTATTTCATATTTCCCAACTGATCATTATAGTCAGTCAATCCTTGATTGTGGCAATTAAATCGCTAACTTCATTAAGCTTCCTAATTTTAAAAATCACTCATTCAAGTAATGTCTTCAATTTTGGTTGGATACATGATTAATTGGGTCGTTGACTTGGACTTCATGGTGGAATATTTTGGTCAATGGGTCCCTTGGTAAGTGACTCATTTGGGTGGGTGTGGGCCTTCATTGACAAAAAGGAGATGCCACCTATGCACGTTTAACACGAGTATAACACCATGGTCAATAACATAGGTAACTTTCTCATATTTTTTGAACATAGTACAATCGAAGTTGCTCACATACACGAGCATACAATCATCCCTATGAACGCACGCGCACACATCATATCTGTATGAGCACCTTCGAGGGACTGAGCCGACATTTCATTTTGAGATTTTACGACACATCCATCTCTAATGATGATTCCGTAAAGTTTGTCCGTAGGTGTAGCATCTCTAATAAGAATAACACACTTCATTATTGCCCCCACTCGCCAAACCAGGTAGCACGTAAATAATTTTCACAACTTAAAAAAATTACCATGTGAAAATAAAACATCTACAACCCCAAAAAGACAAGCAGAGCAAAGCGGGCATTGCCCTCCACCATGTAAAAATAAAATATGTACAACCCTAAAAAGGGTAAGCAGCACAACAAAGCGTGCACTGCCCTTCTAGTGAAGTACTAAAGACGAAAGTAATACTAATGACACAACGAAAGGAGGGGTACTGGCGGGGCTCCAATCCAAAGGAACACTGCTGGAACACCATTTAGTCTAGGTACACGAAGTCTTCAGGAAACTCTCCTACCAGCTCTCTAGTATTTGGCATGATAAACCAGGTGAGTACTTCAAATGTACTCGCAAGCTCACAAACAATCCAAGCAAGCAAACAAGAACAAAGTAAACAAACATAGCAACGAACTAAAGACTAGTAAAGCTTCTACCATCAAGACTACTGCATAAACTTAGTCTGCTTGTTTAACACCCGTTGGACCTCTTCCTGTTATGACTCCTACTCGACTGACTTGTCAACACAAGTTACCTATTTAACACGACTCTTAAATATTAAAGTGAATGAATTTGGGTGCTTGGTCAAATAGTGTGACCTAACGCGAACGGTGTCCCATTGCTTGGGACTCGACTATTTGAATAGTTCCAAGACAGACTCCGCAGAGGTTGCACACATTACTCACACCACAAACTCTTTGTCTAACGAATTCTATTCATAGCATGGCACTCTAACTATGCATCCGACCTACCGCGGGCTAGCCCTGGGAGAGAGGGTCTGGGTCCTTGCCACCTCGTGGCACCACTTGTGTTCCCTCCGAAACATTTTCCCTTGACCTCATCCACTGACCCAGACTTTCTTGACTGATTGGAAACGTGTCGGCCAAAGGAAATCTACACATTACAGTTTCCCTCTCTAGAGACACGCAAAAGATACATAACTACAAATGGAACAAGGCCCTCCCATTCCGGCAGATGTGGCTATACCGAGGATGTTCGGTTTTGTGGCACTCGGATTTACCCGCCATTTAGGGTTGGTTTAACAAGCAGTGTAAAGTTGTAGCCTTGTATTATCTACCGTAATCCACAACTTGTTATCTACTAGGGTGGATTATTCACGAGGATTCATCATCCTAAGTAAAGTCTTTCCCCGAGATCCTAGGGTGAATGCAGCTACTTATTTTGCTTATGATTAATGTTGTCAACATAATTACCGGCTATGCGTGAAAGTTAAACTTCAACACCAACATCATTTCATCAGGGTATCCTCTATACAAAATCATTATGCTACTTTAGTCACAATACTTAACATGAGCAAGGGTAAGCAAAGAAATAACATTAAAAGAAATTGCATGACAAGAAAAATGTGAGTTGAACCCATGGCCTTGCAATGCCATCAATCACATGGAGGTGGTATGCCTTTGATCAAATGGAGTATCATAATACTCTTGGTCTTCACCTCCTGAAGGAATAATTTATATAGCAGAATTCGGTAAAGAAAATAAGTAAAAAGTTTGTCCAGCAGAATCTAGACAAGTCAAATAAATTTCAAATTATTCCCATAGAAGGAGAATAATATATAAGAAGAATGCAAAATGAATCAAATCGCTTGGACTTATGATTTAAAAGATATTACTGGTCAAAGCTTAGTCAATGGAATAAAAGAAAAAGAAAAAATAGCCTAAATTGGGAAATCCACCGAGCAGCCACGTCGAAGGCATTTTTAGAAATACGTCTCCACTTACGTACCGGTTCTGCAGTGGTTGGCTCACTATCGGGCGGGGCCACCTTGACAACTTTCTTGTTTAAACACCCGACCGACATGCGGTGGTGCTCCGACGAGGTCTCACGTGACTGGGGAGCACTAGGCCTCAAACAAGTGGGCTCAACAGAACGAGGACTCTATGGTGATCCTCCCCGTACCCGCAGCATCTCGGGGGACGGCCTGACGGCGTCGCATTCATCTCCACGGGTGGCGGTGGTCTTCGGGCCTCAGAGCAAGTACAATAGAGCTGACTCAGCGGGCTATAAGAAATAAACGAGTATATGTTTGCTTAGTTGGAGGAGAGAGAAGAGGAGAGAGAAGGTAAGCAGGCTCTTTGTGAAGAGTCAGCTCTAGCACGTGCTCTTAGGCTCTTTGTGAGAGTGGAAGGTGGGCCACACAACAAAAAAGTAGTACCCTCTATTGTACATCTTGGCTATAAGATGGGTTATAGATAACATGACAATGGCTTATAGCCAGCAGCTGGTTATAGTATTAACCATGCTCTCAGGGAAGTCTGACGAGGGGGCACTAATTGACCCATCTCGGGGGTTGGGTGTTATCATGGGAGCAAGGGAATACGAACAGTGGTGGTGGCTGGGCTCGGAAAGCCATGGGTGGAGCTAATCGAGCTTGGCTCACCGGCGACAGCGCTTCCTCATAGAGATAGCCAGAGGGCGTGATAGCATAAGGGAGTCGGACAGTAATGGTAAGAGAGGGAGAGGAGAAGGTGTGAGGAGAAATGGAGGCCGAGGGTCTCCTTATATAGGCCGTAGGGCGGCCGGGGTTCCTGGCTTCATCGCGAATGGGGCTGACGGGCAGCTGGTCTATGTCGGCCTACGTCGTAGCTTCTCTAGGGCTCGGATGGTTTGCAGCAAGTGGCCAAAGGCCTCTGCGACGACGTAGCGGGTCGCGACAAGACTATAGCCACAGACGTACAATGGTCAGAGCTTCGACAGCACGTGGCGTAGGGGTCCTTGCCACGGTAAGGTGGGGTCGGGCATGGGGGAAGAATTGGTGGTGCAAGGGAGGGGTTGCGCGTGGCAGATGAGTTGGGACACACGTTTGGACGATGACCACATGGGCAGCGAACGGGCGCTACACAAAGTGCACGCTCTGTGCATGCCAGCCTCGTGCCCAACACCTGGTGCCGGCTCCTGGGTGGTTTTGGGCGTATCTGGCTATGTCCACTAGGTGGGGGGCTAAGAGGGGATTGTGTGTCTGCAGTTGGGGCCCAGGGGCCGTGATGTGAGTGCATGCTCTTCTAGAAGGTTCTAGAGAGAATGTGTTTTCTAGTTGCACAATGCAAATAGGGTGGAGTTTTAATGTGAGATTTTGTGTGGTTGGTTTAGTCACTAAAGTGAGTGTGTGTGCAAAATTGCAGAACAAATGGATCCCTCTAGCTAGTACTTATCGTACAACTTGAAAGAAGGGGTCAGAATGTAAAAGTGGAAGAGGGGCTCAAATGCCAAAGTTGCTGGTGGGGCCAGAGACTTTTCTGAAGTATATTTGGTCCAAAGAATTTATGATAATTATCTAGGAATTTTCCCAATCATGGAAATGGTACTTGCTTCATAACCTAGGGGCTTAAGGGCATATATTGTTTTGAGAAAAGAATATATTCTAGGGTTTTAGAATATGAGGAGGATCTAGTGAGGTTGTCCTTGTGAGAGAGTAAGATCTAGTGAGAGATATTTTTAGTTGGTTTAAGTTTATTAAGTCGAGAGGTGTTGACTCAGAGAAACTAGAGCAAAGAACCAGCAAGATTAACTGAAGTAGAAATAAAGAAAAGGCAGGGGCCAAAAACCAGGGTATTACACAAGTGGGAGACTATTGGAAACATGTCCTAGAGGCAATAATATTGTATTATTAAATTTTCATATTCATATTTAAGAGTTTATATTCTATTCTATAACTGCTATGATCCTCGAATGTGCAATTCAGTGGAAAACTCATGCACGTCTAGAGTGATATATGATAAGATAGTATTGATAGTCTCGCTTCTAAAACTTGCTCAAGTGTTGTTAGTGATCATGTTTTCTGGATCTTAGGATATCCTTAACGATAGTCCTAAAAAAACTTTGAGAATATGATGTTGGAAGAACGTTCGTATTGAATTGACCCAAAAACATGTTATGTTATGCTTTGAGATCATATCGTCACAAGTCAACTGTTATAACATGAATAATTAACATATGCTTAAGTTCCTCGGGCCATGAGAGTATCATAGTTTCTTCTTACCATATGATGGGCTTTGGGTTTGCTCAAACATCATCTGTAACATGGTGATCACAATGACAACTTAGAGGTTCGTTGAAAAGTGTTGGGGATATAACCCCATGGCGAGACCCGCCCAGGAGGGGCCGGGTCACGCCTGGCAGCTCGTAATCATGACCCTTAAGGTGGGCCTGAATATTGAAGGCCAGGCCATGTGGCGACTCACCATATGGGCCAAGATGAAGGCTCAGAGACGGAAGATGGCGCAAGACCCAGGCGCATAAGCCGCCCGAAGACGGCTTGCCCAAGAAGGCAAGGCGGCTTAGAGACAGGATCAGACACCTTGTATGAGTCGGTTTGGACTTTTGTAAACCCATGGCCTCGACCTCCTATATAAAGGTGAGTCCCTCGGGCAGCTTAGGACAAAAACCAACTGATCGATAGCTAGGTCAAGCGAATCCGCTCCCTTGTAATCGATACTCTATCAATACAACACAAAGCAGGACGTAGGCTTTTACCTCTTTCCGAGGGGCCGAACCTGGGTAAACTCGTGTCTCTCGTCCCGATCAACACCTTTGAGTCCACCACCATAGCGATGGCCTCAAACCTAAGTCTTCGGACATCTGCCATGACAAAATCACGACAGTTGGCACCCACCATGGGACACGCACAGTGATGTTATGATCTTGGAGGGATTTTCCAGGGATCGAGAAATTCATGGCGGAAGGATCTACACCGATTCTGAATTGAGCATTCAAAAGGAAAACTCCAGCATCAACCAGACCACAAAGCGCCTATTCAACGAAATCCGTTGAATCCAGATAGATTCCTACCGCATCTGCGGGTGATCCATCAGATCACTCAAAGATTGAACACTGGTTATATGGTAGCGCAACCTCGACCAAGGCAAAGGAAATAAAATAAAGGGGGATCACGTCTGTGCGCTTAGCCACCATTTCTGTGGTCCATCAAGTCACGGATCTCGCCGAGACCGACAAAGGTTCGAGGTGATTGATAGTCGTTTCGGTCACGTACTACTCACAGCCGTTTCCGCCAAGTTGCTGGGTTTCTGTCTTTCAAGTCTCGAGGAGATTCATGGGCCGAAGCAAACCCAGTCATCAAGTACTACTTTCAACTAGTACTCCTGCTCGTCACGTGGGTTGACCGCTAGTTCAGTTTGTGTTTGAAGAACCATCAGGAACACCGCCACCTGAATTCACGAGTCCACCTTGGAGTACTGCTAAATCTCAAGTGAAGAAGCATCACGGTACAGAATGAAAAAAAGGCCCCGACCCGGAACCGTATGCGGACACAGATTACAACTCCACGCATGCGCCTTCGGCGTGGTGGCTCGCCGCCCGCCAGCTCGCCACCGCGTCACGCCACCCCTCCACCGTGGCTCCGACCATACGCATTGGCCCCACCTCGCCTTCGGCCAGCTCCGCCATGCCCGCGGGTGCCTGCTCCACTCCATGCGTGCCACGCCGGCCCGCATCGTGTGCTTCGCCCCTGTCCGGCGACTCCGCCGTGCCTCCCACTCCGCGCCGTTTCTATGCTTGAGCCGTCGTTGCACACACCCACCTCCACCGTTGCTTGCTTTCGCCGCACTGCCCACTACCGCGGTCTCCGAGCTGCGCTTCCAATCCGCTTTGGGCTGCCTCCTCGCCTCGCCGAGACCCGCGTAGTTCCTTGCCTCGCCGAGCCGCCCGGCCGCCATGGGCCCCCTCCTCCCGTAGCCTCCAGCTCTCTAGCGGCTGCGGTTAGCTTCTCCGCGTACACGGCCAGCGGCCGGTGTTGCCGTGTCCCTGGACTGCATGCCCATGCCGGTGTTTGCTAGCTAGCACTCCAAACCTAGCCTTGAGCACATTCATTGATTCAATAAAAAAATGGACAGACGCATGTACAATACTTGGGCGGCAACGCCCCGATGCAATATTTGCCATCACATCACACCCCCAATCTCCAACACGCAGTGCTACTGTGTTTCACATGGGCTGCTGGTCCTCTTGTCGCTGCCATCTCCACTTTTTCTTATGCTCAATACCGAAGGAGACAAGGACGAGAAAAAGAGAAAAGGAAGAAAAACAAACAGAGGCCACGTGCGTGTTGATGCTACATTAGCCGGACGTAGATGTATTGTCCCAGCATTATTCAGCAATCCGCTTTCATCTGACAAAAACAAACTAGGTGATACTTGCCCTGTCTATTTTATTAAAACATATTAAATTCTTTGGAAACAATTACTTTGGCCTGTAATATTTTTACGCAGGACAATTATTCATGTGACATCATACCACGGAGTTGGAGCACACACCTGCATCGTTCTATACTGGTGTTCGTCCGTGTCGCATGGCTCAATGGACGTGCGTGAGTCGCCGCCCCCGCGGAGGGTTTACATGAACTCGCCGGTACCGCGTGTTCACCCGCCAATATGAGCCACCCAATGGACACGGCAAGCCGCTGCATTCGCGGGGCCGCATACACCAGTACAAGCCGCCCAACGGACGCTCATGAGTCGCCGCCCTACGGTCCAATCCACATTGACATGCTGGAGCCGTGCTTGCACGTTCAAGCCACCCAACGGACGCTCATGAGTTGCCGCCCTGTGGTGCAATCTACATTGACATGTTGGAGCCGTGCTTGCTCGTTCAAGCCGCCCAACGGACGCTCATGAGTTTCCGCCCTGCGATCCGGTGTACATCGACGTGTTGGTGTCGTGCTTGCTCGTTCAAGCCGCCCAACGGACGCTCATGAGTCGTCGCCCTGTGATCCGATCTATTCCAACAATTCTAAAGCAAGTTATGATATATTATCAGCCTCTGCCTCAACCGGATGGATCAATGGATAGGCGTGCAAGTCGTCGACACTATGGTTTGGTTAAACTTCAACAACCAGCAGGAATGAACCACTGGTCGGATTAGTGACACAAGTCATACATGGTCATTTCTAACCTGTTGCGGGCAACCTCAACTTTCGATGGATTCACATCGCGTTATCAACGCCGAGGGTATACAATGAGTGTTGCGAAGATCACTAAACTCGCGACCTTGCTTTCATCTTCAGCACATTCAAGTGTTTCCACTGTCAATTATATGATGCTTTATGCCACAGGCAAGTATGGAGAATCTCAAGCCAACTCCTTGAGTTGTCTTAAGACTCGGGGGCTACAGACATGATGCAACAAATGTTGCTAGTTTCAGCCAATTCAAGAACCCGGATCACCCGATCTCGGGGGCTACTGCCACATTGGTGAAATTTTAAAGGTTGTCAGAAAAATTCCAATTGAAAAAGTGTCAAACGATCTGAGAGTCCCGGTTCAAGAGAAATCTATCTCTCACAAAGTTTTGAGATCTCGATATCCGGCTCAGCATCCGATTCAAAAGGAATTCATCTCTCGCAAGTTCGAGTTTTCAAAAAAATAAAAGCTGCCCAAGAGGACGAGCCGCCATGATGCACCGTTCGAACATGGGTGCCCTGATTTATTGGATCATCATAAAGTCACTTGGAGTTTCTGTCATTTCTTTAATAAAGATGGTGCAACAAAGTTGATACTTCAATAAGCTCATTTGGGGGCTTCCAACCCACAGGGTTTACTTTCACACCCTCTTGACCGGCTCTTCAGCCACTGCAAGGCCGAGTTAAACCTGCTTGTATGCTGATGCTACTCCGCTAGGTGACCCGCCGAACTCTTACCAGTTAATCTCGACCAAAGACCGTGAGCTGATCAAAATACTTGGCAGTCACTCTTACCATGAGACCCTTTACTGGTTTAAGGTTAAGACGACGGCTTATGTCATGTGAGGGCCGGCTTACGGAAAGCGAGGATACACTCACCTATCTGCTGCGCCTCTCCACCTTGTGGCCCGTTCGTACTCTTATTCAGTCACTCTTTTTAAAGACCCGAAGTTGTTTAAGGTTCAAACAATGGATTTATGTCACGTGAGAGCCGGCTTATGGGTCTGGGGGTACTCATGCCCTGCTGTGCCTCTCCATTATATGGCTTGTTGTACTCTTAACAATTACTCTTTGTTAAAGACCCTGCACTATTAAGGTTCAAACGACGAATCCGTGCCATGTGAGAGCCGGCATATGAGGTTTGGTCAGTCATGCCTAAGTTTTTAGAAAAAAAACAACAACTTGCATTGCATCATACATTGCATCATCATTGCATCATCTTACGACGCATCATATATGCATGGATATCCTGCTTTATATTGTAGGAACCGGTTTTCAAACCAAGTTATATTATTCAAAATAGCCAACATGGCTAGATTTTCATTATGATCGTCATAACCAGCATTGGGTGATTGGGGTTTTCAAAGCCCCTTTAGAGTAATGGCTATTATTCCTTTGTCCAAAAAATACCAGCTTACAGCAAGGAGCATGGTTCAACATTGTATTGCAAGGTTTCAGCAACATCATCTGGACATTGGATAGGATTTTATTCTGCAATGGAAGGAATAGTCCCCAATTGTTGCAGGCATACGACCGACAATTGGGGGCTACATTGTTCAAGTCCATCTTATATCAAGTATGCAAGTCCCATGTCGCTGCAAGCATGCACCACGACACTTGGGGGCTAATGCAAGATGTTTTTCAAATCATTACATTGTCAACGGACCATATTATCTCAAGGAGATGAGCTGGCCTTTCTATCCTTTTCTAAGTCCCAGCCCAGTATTGTCTTACTTAGTCGGCCCTTGGGGTCAGACACCTTGTATGAGTCGGTTTGGACTCTTGTAACCCTAGGGCCTCGACCTCCTATATAAAGGTGAGTCCTTGGGGCGGCTTAGGATAGAAACCAATTGATCAATAGCTAGGTCAAGCGAATCCGCTCCCTTGTAATTGATACTCCATTAATACAACACAAAGCAGGATGTATGCTTTTACCTCTTCCCGAGGGGCCGAACTAGGGTAAACTCGTGTCTCTCGTCCCAATCAACCCCTTTGAGTCCACCACCTTAGCGATGGCCTCGAACCTAATTATTCGCACATCTACCGTGACAAAACCACGATAGAAAGTTTTACAAGGAATTACATAGATCAAGAGTGGTATTTGCTCCTCCTAAGATGGAGAGATACTCTTAGGTCCCTCTTGATGTGACTACACATGTCATCGTCTGGCCAGACACATTTGACTATGTCACGGGGATGCCGAAACACTTCAACAAGAAAGAAGAACAAAACCAGCAACGATGAGAACGGTATAGTGAGCATGTGTATCCCTCAAGAGGATACCGATACATTCCACCATGGGTTTTGTAAAATATCGTGAAGCAAATAGAATAACACATGATAACCAAAGGTTCACTCTAATGACATTTATGTACTCATAGGGATCTACATGGATGCCCACAGTTTCACTACCAGTCAATGAAATGGGGGTTCTGTTCATGTCTATATTTTACTGAACCTACAAGGTCACAAGCTTAAGGTAATCATGATATGTTGGGTGTTAGTAGGATGGGAGTAACGAGAATATATTTATGAAATATTTTCATTAATATTCGAAATAGTTTTGAGAGGAACCAGAACCGTTTTGGGGTCACCGGAAGAGTTTCGGAGGCTATTGGGCAATAGCAGGTGTTACTGATAAGTAATATATAGGTAGAAAATGTTTCGGGAGATGTCCAATTAATAATAAAAGGATCTAGTAATAGTTAGGAGGCTTTTATATTTAACTTAATATTAGTAGGCCCTAAAAAGGCCAAGTGGTGGAAGAAGAATTGGGCCACAAGGGCCCAATAGGGTAGGCACCCCTTTCTCCTCTCAGAAAGGAGGGAGGGAGGTCGAATTGGGGAGGGATTCCCCTCCCCATGGCCAGTGCAAGGGAGGAGACTTCCCCCCTTGTGTGGCGCCCCTCCTCCTCCTCCCACCTATGTATACTAGAGGTTTTGGCACCCTTTGACACACATATTTTTGGAGCCTCCTCTAGTTCTCTAATTCTAGTTCTAGTTGATCCTAGTTGGTCCTAGTTTATCTAATTAGAGCTAGACATGGATCCTTTAATCCTCATAATTAGAAGCCGAGTGTGCTTCTAATATCCTCCCTCTAAATCTCCGGTGACCATTAGCTCTAGACGGTGAAGCGTTGTCGAATCATGAAGATCGTTCGCTTGCAATTTGTCGAGAGGCCTTGTTTTTGGTCTCGCATTTGAGGGATTGTTCATCAACGGTTCGAGGGACCTATACAAACTACAACGACTCGCCTTGTTCCACTGCAACTTGGAGTTGGTAATGATCTGATCCAACCCGTTATTGCATCTTCATAGTGTTCCTGGTTGGTCGGGCAATTTTTTCGCTACTACGTTTCCCAACACCCGCTAAGCTGAGATCCCAGTTGACCAAAGGGCGAAACAGTGAGGCCTCTCGGGCTCCCGGAAATCTCAAGATCCACACAGGCTCAGGGGCTACTGACGGTACCATGAATCAGGCCGGGGTGGCTTCTCTAAGGAGAGCCCGACAACCAACATGACTAAGGGTCTAGGAGGCCCACCTAGAAAATGGAGGTAGGTGAGGATATCGGGCGACCCACATGCATCCTTGGATCATCTTTGTCCCCAAGATGATAGCGGCGGCAACTTAAGATTGGATCTTGCCCTGTTTAAAACCCTAGCCTTCACCATGTATATAAGGGGATGCTAGGGGGCTCTCATCCACATCTACTCTCTCATAGAATAACTCTTGGTAGCATCTCTACTCTATCATAATCCCTCACACGATGTATACTCACCATGAGTAGACAATAGCAATAAGTGTGTATGGTGTTTCTCCCCATGGAGGTCAAAACCTGGGTAAACAATGTGTGCAAGCTCCGTCGTGGTACTTTGGGCCACATCAGGCACCCTACCGAGGGTACTAACGTCTTTCTGCTCCATCAATCATCGCATTGGTCACTTGTGTGGATCTCGTCTTTCATCCTCAATTCAATGCGGTCTTCTTGAATCTGTCTGTCATTAGACTGTCAGGGTTGTCGGCTTCATAATCAAGCTCAGTTACCTTATCATCACACTGAGACTATGTCTGAGCCTCCTTCTAACCTTGTTCACTCTAATGTATGGGGTCCAACTCCCTTTGCCTCAAGAGGAGCTCATCACTACTATCTTATCAATAAACATGATTTCTCTCAACACACTTGGATATATTTTATGCCCTCTTATAGTAAGATCTTATCTATCTATCTATCTATTGTAAGTAGTTTGTTGCCACGGTTAACGCACAGTTCTCTATGCTTATTCTTGTGTTTCGTGCTAACTATGCTGGAGAGTATATCTCCAAGATGTTGTGTGGAGTCCTTGCTGAGGAGGGTACTCTTGCTCAGTTTTGTTGTCCTCGTGCTCATGCTTAGAACGGCATGGCTGAGCACAAGCGTCGTCACCTTCTTGAGACGGATCTTGCATTGATGGCCGCTACCTCTTCCCCCTTAATTTTGGGCTAAGGTTGTCTCCACTTCCACCTATCTCATCAATCTTCGGATATCCACTGCTTTGCACGGTGGTATTCCTTTCGAGCATATAATTTTTTTCATTATCTTGATTATTCGATGCTTCATTTGTATGGTTGTGTTAGCTATGCCCCACCCCCGCCCCCTTGCGGACGCACCACTCACCGCTCAACCTATTGAGTGTGTCTTTTTAGGGTACAGTGATGAGCATAAGGATATCATTGTTGAGATCCAATTGGTCGTCAGATGCATATTTCTTGGATGTGACTTTTGATGAGCCTCGGCCCTCCACTCGCGTCAATTTTCCTTGACCTTTTTAGTGGAGTATATGCATTTCCTCACTTTTCCCCGACACTCATAACACTCCCGTTGAGCCCTGGACCATTAGTTCTACTGCTCCCACTTCTTTGACTATTGCAGATCTGATGTCACCATCTATTATGCTTTCCTCACCTTGCGTATCACATGATTATGCACCTTCATTCGTGATGGCTTCCCTGTCTCCATCGCATGAGTCTATAACCATGATTACTTGTATTCTTCCATCTTTTCCTCACTTTTATACTCACTATTTTCATGTTTTGGATGCGTCTACTGATGCACACCATCTACTTCTCATGAGCCAACATCCTCTTCTTAGTATACTTATGGATTTTGTCCTCATCCACCTCTGCCTATCGACCACCTTGGCTTTCCATGCATTGGCACTGTTGTTCTTTAGTTGACTTCTTATCATGATGCTTTTGTTCATCCTAAATGGCGGAGGAGATTGCTACTCTTGAGCACACCGACATGTGGGATCATGTTTCTCTTGCTCCCGATGTTCATCCCATCAATTGTAAGTGAGTCTACGAGGTTAAGACTCGCTCTAATGGTTCTCTTGAGAGCCACAAAACTCGTATTGTGGTGCGTGACTTTCAACAGGGGCATGTTCGTGTTTACGATGATGCTTTATCTCTTGTGCCCATATGACCACCGTTCACACACTTCTTATTTTTATGAGGAAACTATTAGCACACTTCTTGATGTGGCCTCCATTCCCATTAGTTTGTATGTCGGCTTGATGTTAACAATGCATTTCTTCAAAGTGAGCTACGTGAGGAGGCTTACATACAACCACCACCTAGGTATTATGGATGGCATGGTTTGTCATCTTCATCGTGCTCTCTATGGCCTTAAGGAAGCCCCTCGTGCCTGGTTTGAGCATTTTACCTCTGTGGCGATTGTACCTGGACTTTCAGCAAGTGCTCATGATCCTGCGTTGTTTGTCCGGCTTTGTGATAGTGGTCGGTCTCTTCTTATTTTCTATACTAGATGACCCAGTTGCATCAAATGGCATAGATGCCTCATTTAAAACCATGTGTGCTTAAAAATGCATTTTTAGGGCATCTCTAACGCCATCCATGAAACCTTGCTCGTATCCATCCGGATGTACCTGTCTGGACTTCGGAAGCCATCCAACCCCAACCCCCATCGGTCCGTGGATCAATCTGGGACACAATTTTCCGACAAAGTCAAAACAAATTGAGGGAAGGGGTTTTTTCGGTGTCCGGACACGATCCATGTAGGACTATAACACCCCCGACCCACCAAAAACGGAGGCAGACCCCACGCTTTTGCAAGTATTTGCGATGTTTCAGCATCAAAATTCCACATTATCTTCTCCCATCCCACCGCTCTCCACAAAATCCCACCCTTCACCCACTGTCTTCTTCCTTCCCACCACCGACCATGGACCCATGGGAGACCCTGCCGGAGACAGAGGTACTAGAGATATGAGCATCATGCTCGCCCAAAAGACCAACTCGACGACACGGAAAAATCACTGCTTCATAGCGAAGGACGCAAAGGAAGAAAAAAACTTAAGAAGCAGATCACTGGTGGAGGGCATGTGGTGGCGGACGAGGTGTTGGGCCTGTAGGTAGCAGATGCGGTGGAGGTCGAGGCCCGGGCCGCGGGTCTTCACTGATTGTGCAGACGACACTATGGCCTGGGCGTTACAAGGCACCATACTACTACACCTCCAAGCAGCTGGGTAGCCAATCCTCGACATCCCCCGTCGTGTCGTTCATCGTCGACATCAATGTAGTGGTGCTTCTTTTCTCTAAGTGTTC
This sequence comes from Hordeum marinum, assembly GCA_022496015.1. Classification (NCBI taxonomy): domain Eukaryota; kingdom Viridiplantae; phylum Streptophyta; class Magnoliopsida; order Poales; family Poaceae; genus Hordeum; species Hordeum marinum. Next base: position 456,575,007 of record CM039674.1, on the reverse strand, counting down.
ATCGATGTCGCTTGTCTGTACGCCGACAACAGGCATGAAGCATATGGGAGCCCACCTGTTGTTCGTTTGTATGCCCAAAGCGGGAGAGATGACTTACGACGATGCTGACAGGGAGATGTATCAGGTGATCCATGAGGGAGGTGGAGCAGGCGGTTCTTATGAGGACAGGTAGGTGGATGACTCGGAGCCCACCTAGTTCGGCACCTACCACCAGTCGGGCACGCAGCAGTACACCCAGACCGACACCTACACCCAGTTGAGCACATATCAGGACTAGACTCAACTGGGCACGGACACACAACGACAGGATTGGGCCACCAGACAAAAAGAGGAGGATGGTGTGGACGATGATCCGGATGATTTCGGTGGTGATTCAAAGAAGAAGGGTATAGGAGAAAGCTTCAATATGCGGGAGGACAAGATGTTGTCTGATGCATGGTTGGACACTAGCCTCGATCTGATCCATGGCACGAAGAAAAAAGGCACAACCTCTTGGGCCAACATTCATACTTGGTTCCATGAACACAAGAATTTCACAGCTTACTTCTGACGCGGTCATCCGAAATTGTGAATCAAATTTCCTCAACCATCGATGGTACACCATCCAAGAGGGCATGTCGAAGTATTGCAGCCACTTGAGGCAATTCATCGCCAAGTGGCCTAGTAGGGTGCGCAAATTACTGAGCAAGTAAGTTCTTAATATGTGTACATCACTTGTCGGATATGCATTGTTATGTAGATTATTTGTAGTTGGATATGCATCATAGTGTAGATCATTTGTAGCCAGATATGCATGCATTATTGTGTAGATCACTTGTGGCCAGATATGCATACTTTTGTAGCTCATTTGTAGCAACGTATGCATATTTTTGTGACTGGATATGTATGCATTGTTATGTAGATCATAGTAGCCGAATATGTATAGTTTCGTAAAACATTTGTAGCCAGATATGCATAGTTGACAATGTTTTATTTTGTAGCCTTCTCATGCGTGTAGTTGTTCGAAATATACCCTAGAGGCAATAATAAATTGGTTATTATCATATTTCCTTGTTCATGATAATCGTTTATTATCCATGCAAGAATTGTATTGATCCGAAACTCAGATACATGTGTGGATACACAAACGACACCATGTCCCTAGTGAACCTCTAAAGACTAGCTCGTTGATCAGAGATGGTCAAGGTTTCCTGACCATAGATATGAGTTGTCATATGATAACGGGATCACATCATTAGTAGAATGATGTGATGGACAAGACCCAACCGTAAACATAGCATTTGATCGTGTTAGTTTATTGCTACTACTTTCTCCACGTCAAGTATTTGTTCCTACGACCATGAGACCATGCAACTCCGTGACACCGGAGGAATTCCTTGTGTGTATCAAATGTCACAACATAGCTGGGTGACTATAAAGGTGCTCTATAGGTATCTTCGAGGGTGTCTGTTGGGTTGGCGAGGATCAAGACTGGGAACTCCGTATGACAGAGAGGTATCTCTGGGCCCACACGGTAATACAACATCACAAGAAGCTTGAAAGCAATGTGACTAAGGAGCTAGTCACGGGATCTTGTATTATAGAACGAGTACAAAGACTTTTGGTAATGAGATGGAACTAGGTATGGAGATACCGACGATCGAATCTCGGGCAAGTAACATACCGATGGACAAAGGGAACTGCATACGGGATTGATTGAATCCTTGACATCATGCTTCGACCAATAAAGATCTTCATGGAATGTGTAGGAACCAATATGGGCATCCAGTTCCCACTCTTTTTTATTGACCGAAGCGTGTCTCGGTCATGTATACATCATTCTCAAACCCGTACGATCTGCACACTTAACGTTCGGTGACGATATATTTTATTGAGTCATATATGTTGGTGACGAAAGGTTGTTCGGAGTACCAAATGAGATCCCGAACGAAATGAGGAGTTCCAGAATGGTCCGGAGGTAAAGATTTATAAATAGGAAAGTGGTATTCGGGTTTCGGAAAGGTTTCACGTGTTTTCGATACTATACCGGGAGTGCCGAAAAGGTTCTAGGGGTACATCGGGAGGGGGCCACACACACGGGGGGGGGCACATGGGCTGAATAGGGAGGCACACCAGCCCCTGATGGGCTGGGCGCCACACCAAAAGAGGCCCATGCACCCAAGTGGTAGGTGGGAGGTGCCTTGAGGAGGATGGACTCCTCCCCTAGGGCACCCACCTCCCTTGTGGGAGGTGGACTCCTCCCCATCTGACCAGCCAGCGCTCCCTTGGAGGAGGGGCCAAGGCTACGCCCTACCTACCCCTCCTCCTATAAATAAAGTGGGAGAGGGAGGGCAGCCTCACACCAAGCCATAGGTGCAGCCCTCCCTCTCTCCCTAGATTTGTTCCTCCTCCAAAACGCAGCTGCGGCAACGCTTGGCGAAGCCCTGCGCAGATTGATCCCATCACGACCACCACATCGTTGTGCTGCAAGAGAACTCATCTACTAATCTGCCCTCGCTCGATGGATCGAGGAGGCAGGGACGTCATCGAGCTGTACGTGTGCTGAACGCGGAGGTGTTGTTCGTTTGGCGCTAGATCGGGACATATCGTGATTGGATCGCGAAGACGTTTGACTAAATCAACTGTGTTTCTTAACGCTTCCCGCTTAGCAATACACAAGGTTATGTGGATCTACTCTCCTCTCGTAGCTATTCATCTCCATTGATAGATCTTGGGTGTTCATAGGAAATTTGTTGTTTCCCATGCAACGTTGCCCAAAAGTGGTATTAGAGCTAGGTCTATGCGTAGATGATATGCACGAGTAGAACACAAAAGAGTTTCTGGGCGTTGGTGTTCAGATTTCTTACCTCCTTAGTCTTATCTTGATCTGGTGGTATTGTGGGATGAAACGGCTCGGACCAACTTTACTCGTCCACGTACGAGAGACCGGTTCCATCGACTGACATGCAACTTGTTGCATAAAGATGACTGATGGGTGTTTGTATCTCCCACTTTAGTTGAATCGGATTTGCCAGAGGCAGTCCTTGTAGAAGGTTAAAAGGCAACTTGATTATCACTGTTGTGGCTTTGCGTAGGTAAGAACGGTTCTTACTAGTTGTTTACAGCAGCCACGTCAAACTTGCAACAACAAAGTAGAGGACGTCTAACTTGTTTTTGCAGGCATGTTGTGATGTGATATGGCCAAGATGTGAGTTGATATATGTTGATGTATGAGATGATCATGTTTTGTAATAGTTGTCACGACTTGCATGTCGATGAGTACGGCAACCGGCAGGAGCCATAGGGTTGTCTTTAATTTATTGTATGACTTGTGTGTCAATCACTAAATGCCATGTAATTGTTTTTACTTTATTGCTATGCATTAGCAATAATTGTAGAATCAATAGTTGGCGCGACAACCACAAGACGACACGATGATGGAAATCATGGTGTCATGCCGGTGACGACGGAGATCATGTCGGTGCTTTGGAGATGGAGATCAAAAGCACAACATGATGATGGCCATATCATGTCATTTATATGATTTGCATGTGATGTTAATCCTTTGATGCATCTTACTCTGCTTAGAACGGCGGTAGCATTATAAGATGATCCCTCACTAACATTTCAATATAAAATTATGTTCTCCGCAAGTGTGCACCGTTGCGAAGGATCGTCGTTTTGAAGCACCACGTGATGATCGGGTGGGATAGACTCTACGCTCGCATACAACGGGTGTTAGCCGGTTTTGCACATGCAGAACACTTGGGTTAAACTTGACGAGCCTAGCATGTACATACATGGCCTCGGAACACAGGAGACCGAAAGGTCGAACATGACTCATATAGTAGATATGATCAACATGGAGATGTTCACCATTGAAACCACCTCATCTCGCGTGATGATCGGACTTGGGTTGGTCGATTTGGATCATGTCACACTTAGACAACATGAGGGATGTTGATTTGAGTGGTAGTTCTTAATTAATATGATTAATTTAACTCATTATCATGAACATAGTCTAAGTTGTCTTTGCAAATTATGTTGTACATCAATAGCTCGCGCTATAGCTCCCCTTTATTTTGATACGTTCCTAGAGAAAAACTAAGTTGAAAGATGGTAGTAGCAATTATGCGGACTGGGTCTATAAACTGAGGATTGTCCTGATTGCTGCGCAGAAGGCTTATGTCCTTGATGCACCGCTTGGTGCGCCAACCCCTCAAGCGCCGTATGTGGGTGTTGAGAACATCAGACATGCACGTTTTTTATGACTACATGATAGTTTAGTGTGTCATGCTTTACAACTTATAATTGAGGCTACAAAGACGTCTTGAATGTTACGGGGCATATGAGATGTTTCCAAGAGCTGAAATTGGGATTTCAGGCTCATGCCCATGTTGAGAGGTATGAGACCTCCAACAAGATTCGTTGCCTGCAAGATGAAGCAGAATAGCTCAATCGTGAGCATCTGCTTAGAATGTCTGGGTGCTACTATTGCTTGAATCAAGTGGGAGTTGATCTTCCTGATAAGATAGTGATTGACACAGTTCTCCAAGTCACTCGCACCAAGCAGCTAGAGCTTCGTGATGAACTATAACATTCTAGGAATGGACAAGATGATCCCTGAGCTATTCACGATGTTTTGCATCGTGAAAGGTAGAAATCAATAAGGAGCATCAAGTGTTGATGGTTAGTAAAATCAATGGTTTCGAGAAGGGTAAGGGCAAGAAGGGAAACTTCAAGAATGGCAAAATAGTTGCCGCTCCAATGAAGAAACCCAAGGTTGAACCCAGACCCGAGACTAAGTGCTTCTATTGTAAGGGGAGTGGTCACTGATAGCAGAACTACCCCAAATTCTTGGTAGATAAGAATGATGGCAATTTCAGCGAAAGTATATTTGATATACGTCTTATTGATGTGTACCTTACTAGTACTCCTAGTAGCACCTGGGTATTAGATACCGGTTCAGTTGCTGATATTGGTAACTTGAAATAAAAGCTACGGAATAAACAGAGACTAGCTATAAGGGCGAGGTGACGATGTGTGTTGGAAGTCTTTCCAAGCTTGATGTGATCACCATCACACGCTTCCTCTACCTTCAGGATTAGTGTTAAACCTGGACAATAAATGTTATTTGGTGGTCGCATAGAGCATGAACATGATTAGATCGTGTTTATCGCAATACAACTATTCATTTAAGTCAGAGAATAATTGTTATTCTATTTTCATGAATAATACCTTCAATGGTCATGCACCCAAAGTAAATGGTTTATTGAATCTCGTTCGTAGTGCACTAGTGGAGGCACCTCCTATACAAACGGTTTTTAACCCCTTTTTGTGACGTAGTCTCAAACCATCACCTTGCATGTGTGGGCAATAGGGGGGGCTATCGCACACGACATGGAAAACCCGTTGGCGATGCCTGCTCCTGGTCACACATGATAGGCAAAACTATGTCATGTGCGCTTGGAAGGACTATCACAAACAAGTATTTAGGAGAAATCGTGTGAGATGTGCATACCATCCCACACAGTGAATCCCAAACATACGTTTCCGTTCTTATTGTACATCACACACAATTTTCTGCATAACATCTTTTGTGTTAGGGATGGCCATCATGCATGGTGCCTAGAAGAAACTGTTTGGCATAGCCCTGTCTATCACACACATGTTTTATGTGAAAACGTTTGCGAATGGGTTTTCTAACACACACGGTTTGCGCCCGGAATTCGTGTGTGATTATTCACAGATCCAACATGCCAATTTTCCAGAAAGCGTGTGGGTTTGTTGAGGTCATCGCTAACGGTGTTCTATGACGAACCGTCTGCAATATGAAACCCCAATAATCAGGCTAATTGCTCTATTATTTATGATCCAGCAAGTAAACAAATTGATACTTCATATCAAGCACACAATATGTATTTCATTTCGTATTATGGCAACCCGGATTTCATAATTGAAATACATCAGAGTACAATATCATATAGGCATATACTACCTAGCTACCCAATTACATGACAGGATCGAGTTTCACATGAAACATCTAAAACCTTTGGAAAATAACATCATATACGGTAAACAGGCAGATGAATCTCATCTAGAAAACTGTTGAAGCGGAAGAAAAAATTGAGCCTTCACTGATGTCGAAGGTTCTTGCTACTTTAAGCCAGTGCTTGTGGATGGTTGCATGCCCATCCTTCATCCTCTTGATGAAGACTTGAAGATTATACCATGGGTGTTGTATGAATACAGGTGGTTTGATACATACTCATCGATGAACTACTTTGGAAAGGACTGGAAACAAAGATATGCATAAATTTCGTTTCTTAAAATTGAAATGTCACAAAGGGAAAAAGACAAGGTAAAAGAGATAGTACCATCCTATATTTCACTGATGTCTTCTTCATTGTGCAAACAAACAACTTGTTGTTTTTCGTCGCAAGTTCTTTATCTTAACAATCTTTCCGAGTTTCTTGATTTGACTGATATTCATGAACACATCATTTCCCCACATGCAAAATGGGTCGAACAATGGATCTAAACCTCTTATGGCGGGACCTACATGTGCAAGACCACATTATTGTTAGAAACCTAAATATTAGAATGGCTCTTGCAATTGCACAATAATGTGCTATTAGCCAAAGGATCATGAAAGTGCAAACCTCGATGGTAAACCTCAGTGTCTCCCATTGTTTCCCCTGTAACGTTTTTAAGAGTAGATACTGATCAGGCTTTAAGTGAGATTTGGCATGCTATCAGTAAAATATGTTAATGAAAGATAAACACATTGCATATCCAACATATGAATTCAAGCCACATGGAAAATCCAAGCGTGCTAAGAACTATGAAATATAGCAATTGTAGGTTTCACGTGCATAACAAAACAAAATTGTACCAACAATAATTAAACATCACATTGCAGATGACCACCAAAACAACTGAACCAAACAATTAACTGAGCATCACATTGCATAATACAACATAGTAGTGGAAGGTCAGATTGCATAGTAGCATTACATTGCATATTTCACTAGAGTTTCTTAAGGAAAGGCAGGAGCAACACATATGTAGCAGGTAAAACAAACATGTGTAACAGGAGTAGCTAGTTGAACACGTGTCATTAGTAATTAAACTTAAAAACAAGATATTCCTCGTCGTTGGAGATATCGATAACGATGGGCTTGGACAAGGGCGAGGCCTCCACATTGTGGGTGCCATCCTCGTAGTGGTGAGTTGCCTCGGCCTATACGAGCACCAACCTGCCTACTCCAGAGTTGAGGAAAGCACGGGCACGCTGAGAAAACAACTCAGAGTCGTCGTCGAAGGCAACATCGGAGCCCACGAGAAAACACAAAGAGATGTTGTTCAAAGAAGCCAACCGCGTGGCGGCCGCCGCACGTGAGGCGTCGACGGTGGCCTCGACGTCTAGATGCTGCTCGAAGATCTGGGTGGTCAGCACACATGGTAGCCATCGCGGCCTCATCCGCGTGTGCGCTCGTGATTTGCTTCTCCGCTGCCAAGTGCTCCTTGAGATCCTGGCTATACTGTGTGCACCATGTATTTCGGCGGCGATTATGTGGGGTGTGGGTCGGTGTTTTTGGTGGAATGTGTCGCGCCGGCGGTCGGGCCATGTGGAATGGAGGAGGAGGAGGGGGAGGGGGAGGGGGTATGGGGAAGGTTTAGATTACCTGACTATGACTAGATGGATGATACCGAGAAGCAGGAAGGAGCGTCGCCGGCAAGGAGGCGGCGCTGCAAGGAAGTAGTGAAGGTTTGAACTTAGGAAATGAAGGGGGAGTAGGGGGAATGTGTCTCTTGGTTGGTACGAGGGGCGGGGGAGGAAGATATTTGTGCGGCAACCCAAAATTTTGTTTGATGTGGCAAAAAAGTAGCGCGCACAGTCACATCGAACATGGTACCTTTACCATAACTGTTTGTGATATTGAACAACACAAACGTATCCTATAGTTTATCCCGTGTGTGATGAGACTGAACGTGGAAATTTTGGTCTCCGCTTCCGACGTAAGATATCGGATACTACATTGCACATGGTACTTGCATTACATGTTCATTTGGAAGAGAAAATGGGGATATGGCGGCAAATTTTGGTCCTAATTTCCCTCGTTACATTGGTCATTTCTTAGTTCAATAACACTTGCAAATTTGAGTACTACACAAAAGAGCCTACAACACTGCCCGCATTTACTTAATCGATCAACTAATAAACATAAGTTAATTGACCTAAACATTACTCTAACAAAACACCATCGCTCTAGACAGAGACTAATATTCCGCTTGGCATTTGTCGATCTCCGCCGCCCCCTCGATGAGCAGCTCCCGCTCGACGAACTCCGAGGAAAGGAGATCCATGGGATCCATCGCCACACACTCCAACATCTCGCAGTCTTTGTCCACCATCTCTTTGGATAAGGCCGTCATGAGTCAGGCGTGCATGGCCCTGCTCCGGGCATGGACGGCCACAATCTTGGCTAGGGAGGCCGCCAATGAACGGATGCCTACTCGAGCACACTCAGCGATTACCAAGTCAATGGAGGTGGGTTGTCGACCGGTGTTGGAGAAGACACATGTGATTAGTGCAGCGACCGACATGAGATGGGCGTGGGCGGCCTTGATATGAGACTGGGCGTCCGCCATCAGGGCTATGGCGACCGCCAAGGAACTGACAGCTGATGTGTCATTCTCCCCATTTGCCATCCCCGTCGCAGTTGTTGCTGTCTCCCTCTCAGCTGCAGCAGCTACCCTTTCGGTTGTTGCAACCACTCTGTTGAAGGTAGCGTCCGTGTTCAAGCATGTTGAGAGCGCGTTCATGGCTGATGCGGCCAATCTCGGGTCGGAGTCGGTTGCCAAAGTTCCCCTCGCGACGGGGATCCACGTCCCCATCGTTCTCCGGCAACGATTGAAAAGTAAAATGGCGTGAGGAGTCAGTGTGGTAAACAGGTCGGCGGTGTACTACAGCCGACGAAGTTTCAGGCCTAAGCCATGCATTATGAGGATTGGCCCAAGATGTTTTGTACTGCATCACACGCGATTGATGCGCGTCAACTGTTTGTGAGAGACTTAATTTTCAAAATGTTTTTTAAAAAATTGGGGTTAATTCGACAAAGGACGATGTTTGGATTGCAATAAGATTTATTTGCAGTGAACACTGGCCAATAGTTGTGTCGTGCTGAAATATGGAATTATTCACGGCATGTTTGGCATTTTAAAAATTAATTGAGTTTTCGAGACATTTAATATGTATAATTCAAATTTGAACTATCTTCCCAATGTCCATGCATCAAAATGGGATGAAAAATCATATTAGTGTCCATGGCTTCATCTTTAGGTCACGAGCAATCAATGGGAATGAACTTCAAACATCTCGACATCTTGGCTTGGCCACAAATGTTGAGAAACTTGGTTTTTAAATTACTGTATATCCAAAACACGTTAGAAATTCTAAAAACTTGGCATGTTGTCATGACATGGCACACATGTGCCATGGTAAAAAAATGTCCAACCTGGAACAATTTGATCCACAAGCCCCTTACAAAGCAGAGCTTCTCACTTCAATCTTTGAGGTCCCGTTAAGGAAAACATCACCTTACGTAGGCAAAACGACATAGGCTCATCTTCTCGCCATGAACTTTGGTTAGAGGCAACTCACACCAATAAGAGTGTCTTGCTAAAATATGGAATTATTCAGGTTTCTTTTCTCATTTTCATATGTTAATTGAGTTCTCTACGCATACAATGTGGATAATTAAAATTTGAACTAAAATCACAAGGTCTGGTGCATCAAAATGGGTTGAAAAATCATATAAGTGTTCATGGCTACTTTGGGCCCCATGCAAGATATGAAAGTGTATTTCAAACATCTCGGGGTCTTGGATCGGCCACATACATTGAGAAACTTGGTTTTACATTCATGTATAAATCAAAAACTCGTCAAAAATTCAGGAAACTTGGCATGGTGTCATGGCATGGCTCATATGTGTCCTGATGATAAATTGTCCCATTTGGGACAAGTTTTGGCACAAGCCCTTACAAACCTCAGCTACTCATGGGAAGCTAGCTTTTGTAGTTTCGATAAGGAATGTGTCACCTTATGTGGGCGAATCGATAGCCGCTGCCTCGACTCTTCTTGAACTATATATTTCTAGAGGCAACATATACTAAAATGAGTGTCGTTCCAAAATATGAAATTATACATGGTTTGTTTGGGCTTTTTATACATTAATTGACTTTTATATGCATTATTTAACGTGCATAATTCAAATTTGAACTACATTCACAAGGTACGGTGCATCAAAATGGGTGGAAAACCGTATAAGTGTACATGCATCTTTAGGATCCCATGCAATATATGGGAGTGAATTTCAAACATCCCGCGGTCTTGTCTTGGCCATACAGGCATTGAGAAACACGGGTTTTAAATCATGTGTAAATCAAAATTCATGAAACTTGGCATGGTGTCATAACATGAATGGCTCATATGTGCCCTGGTAAAATAATGTCCAATTTGCGACAAGTTTTGGCACAAGCCCCACACAAACCAAAGATTAATTATCACATCAAGCTTTGTTATTTCGATATGGAATGTGTCAACTTACGTGGGCGAATCGACATCCGTTATCTCTTCTAGTCCTAAACTATTTCTATAGGCAACATATACCAAAATGAGAGTGTCGTGCCAAAATATGAAATTATACATGGTTCGTTTGGCCTTTTTATACATTAATTGACTTTTATATGCATTATTTAACATGCATAATTCAAATTTGAACTACAAGCAGAAGGTCCGGTGCATCTAAATGGGTTTAAAATCATATAAGCGTGCATGCATCTTTAAGTCCCACGCAAAATATGGGAATGAATTTCAAACATCTCAGTGTGTTGGCTCGACCACAGAAACATTGAGAAACTCATTTTTTAAATCATGTGTAAATCAAAAACTCGTCAGAAAATTCATGAAACTTGGCATGGTGCCATGACATGCATGACTCGTCTTTGTCATGGTAAAATAATGTCCAATTTTAGACAATTTTTGGCACAAGCCCCTCACAAACCACAACTTCTCACGGGAAGCTTTGTTGTTTTGATATGGAATGTGTGACCCTATGTGGGCAAATCGACATCCGCTGCCTCGTCTCGTCTTGAACTATTTCTATAGGCAACATATACCAAAATGAGAGTGTCGTGTCAAAATAAGAAATTATACATGGCTTGTTTGGCCTTTTTATAGATTAATAAACTTTTATATGCATTATTTAATATGCATAATTCAAATCTGAACTACAATCACAAGGTCCGGCGCATCAAAATGGGTTGAAAATCGTATTAGTGTGCATGCATCTTTAGGTCCCATGCAAGACATGTAAATGAATTCCAAACATCTTGGGGTCTTGGCTCGGCCACAAAAACATTGAGAAACTAGGATTTTAAATCATGTAAATCACAAACTCGTCAGAAGATTCATGAAACTTGGCATGGTTTCGTCATAGTAAATCTAGAACTCACACAAAATTCAAGAAATTTGGCATGGCATCATTATATAGCACAAATATGTTGTGGTGTTTTTCGTGTCATTAATACCAAACAAAAGCTTTTTGGAACAAATAACTGTCACGTTTCCACGTAAATGGTTGCATTATTTTCAAACCGTTGGCACTCTACTGCCCTTTATGTGTTGCCAAACGTCGCACTCTTTTATTGGCTAGGGCTTAGGAGGTGCCAAGCGAGCAGCTGCTTGAGTTGACAGGAGGTGTGCGAGCTGGCATCCGTCACGCAGGCTCATTGAGAGGCGTGCGGGCAGTACGTCGAAGGCTCACTGGGAAACCAAGCCCTGTGACTTCTGTATCCGCCCTCCTTGCTTCCAACATGGCCATCAATGGTGCCCGAGCCGTTATTTAATAGGCGGCTTTACTGCCCACTCACTCACAATCCTCCATATATCTTCGCCTCACATTCCCCTCCATCTTCAGAGCTCCACAGCGATCTATGCCATGGTACAGAAGGATCATATGCCACTAGTCTTTCGGTTTGGTGAAGTTGACACTGAGATCGAAGAGATAGAACATAAAGACAAATGGGACGCCATGGACATGGCCCTGGAAGAGTTGCATGCCGCAGAGGATGCTGCCCTGATGGACTCGCCATCCACCATCACCGCGCCCACGCCAACAACCATCCCCATGGCATTGATGGGCTGGTCGCCCAACATCATCGCATCGCTGTACATGCAAGCACCAGCGCCTCCTCCTGCCCCCGTGCTCGTGCGTGCCCTTGCACACGCCACGCCGGTCCCAGTGCGCGTGACCGCACCGATGGCGCCCGACCCCTTGCACGCACCTGCACCCACCACACCCGTGCCCGTGCACGCACCTGCACCCGTCACGGCCCCCTGAGCGGATTTGGCCGCCACGGTCGATAGCTTTCTCGCAGTGCCACTACTCGTCGCCCTAGGCCCTGTGCCCGTTGTTCGGCTCTTTGATTGTGAAGTCCACAACATTCTGGTCTCGGTTGAAGAACAATACAACTGCGCCCCAGAGCACGAAAACACCGCCGCTGCCATCGCAATTAGTTTTCTTTATATTGTATCTCGATTGTATGAATGTAAAGTGAAATCTTGACTGAATGAAATCTATGGTTTGATGAACTAAGTATTTATCTCTGAATTCACATAGAAAACACAAAACCGTCATAGTTTTATCTGAATGAACAGTCATCAGAAATGGTTCAGGTTGAATACCAGTTTGAAGATCGACAACTACCTTCCCTTCGCCCGTAATCCAAGTCAAAATATTGGCGCGAAGGATTTGTCCAATGTGTCATCGCAAACGTTTCTCAAATATGATCTGTGTGCCTAGTATAGACAATCCGGGAAGATTTGCATCTATCATACTGGGTAAATTGCCATGTGTCAAATCAGAAACACCGACATATGTTGATCTAGTAACACCGGCATTTGTCAACATTGTAGCACTAGCATTTTTCAAGTATTGCAGGAACAAAATCACAATTACGGTGTAATTTTGCAACTGAAATTCACTTTAAACATGTATTTCATTCATACATTCAGCACTGGTCTTTGTACAATACAGTTCAACTCGACAGCTGAACCGAACAAACTTTTCCCCAATTGTCGCCAATCACGTACTGAATTAGCTAGTTCAACTATATACTATCTAGTTAAAGTACGTGGTACAGTTCACCCATATCTATAGTTAGATGAAGTGAACAAAATAGCCCCTAAATACTAGTACTACGAAGGGACTTTGTACTACTTCCAGCAGAATCAAGCGCACTCAGTAAGAGCAAGTAGAGGAGGAGCCTGCCAACGAGTTGGTGGAGACGTGTCTGTTGCCTGCCAGTGTTACCCTTCGGCGCTCAAGACACCCCTCCTTGAAGCTATGGGACTCTTCATAGATCTCTGCATTCTGTGTCGCCGCTACGGCTTCTCCTCCGGCCACGGCGTTGGTGAGCTTCTTCGCATGCGCGACCTTGTGCTCCACCTCCTTCTCTAGGAAGTAGATGTAGCGCGCAAGGGTTGCGACGCAGAAGCCAGGCGGTAGGCCTTTGGCGGACTCCACCTCCCACATTCGAGCCTTAGTGGCGTCGCGGGTTATGACCCCGCCGCCTGACGGCAGGGTCATGGCAAAGACAGACGATGGTGGGGTGGCGGCCCCGGCAGCGGCCGGCATGGTGGCGGCTCTGGCGGCCACCGGCAGCAATTGCCTTCAGGAAGCGATGATGGAGCGTGTAGTTAGTGGCGTGCGCACACCCACCATGGACGCCACGTGCACTACACGCTTCAGAGGACTGCCACGCCGACGCAGTGAAGCCTCTGTTGGAAATATGCCCTAGAGGTAATAATAAATTTGTTATTATCATATTTCCTTGTTCATGATAATCGTTTATTATCCATGCTAGAATTATTTTGATCGGAAACTCAGATACATGTGTGGATACATAGACAACACCATATCCCTAGTATGCCTCTAATAGACTAGCTCGTTAATCAAAGATGGTCAAGGTTTCCTAGCCATGGACATGAGATGTCATTTGATAACGGGATCACATCATTAGGAGAATGATGTGATGGACAAGACCCAAACTATAAACATAGCATATGATCATGTCAGTTTATTGCTATAGTTTTCTGCGTGTCAAGTATCTGTTCCTATGACCATGAGAGCATGCATCTCACTCATACCGGAGGAGTACCTTGTGTGTATCAAACGTCGCAACATAACTGGGTGACTATAAAGGTGCTCTATAGGTATATATGAGGGTGTTTGTTGGGTTGGCATGGAACAAGACTGGGACTTGTTACTTTGTGTGACGGAGAGGTATCTCAGGGCCCACTCGGTAATACAACATCACAACAAGCCTTGCAAGCAAAGTGACTAAACTGTTAGCCACGGGATCTTGTATTACAGAATGAGTAAAGAGACTTGCCGATAACGAGACTAGGTATAGAGATATCAACGATCGAATCTCGGGCAAGTAACATACCAAAGAACAAAGGGAACAGCGTATGGGATTAACTTAATCCTTGACATAGAGGTTCAACCGATAAAGATCTTTGTAGACTATGTAGAAACCAATATGGGCATCCAGGTCCCGCTATTGGTTATTGATCGTGGAGGTGTCTCTGTCATGTCTACATAGTTCTCGAACCCGCAGGGTCTGCACACTTATGATTCAGTGACGTTTTGGTATAGTACAATTATGTATGGTGGTGACCGAAGGTTGTTCGGAGTCCCGTATGAGATCCTGGATGTCATGAGGAGCTCTAGAATGGTCCGGAGGTAAAGATTGATGTATAGGAAGTCCTGTTTTGCTCACCGAAAAAGTTCTGGGTACTTCGGTAGTGTACCGAGAGTGCCGAGAGGATACCGGGGGCCATCGGGAGGGGTGTCTCGACCCAAAGGACCTCATGTTCTGTGGGAGGAGTCAAACCAGCCCCTAGTGGGCTGGCCGAACCTCCCACTAAGTCTTATGCGGCTAGGGGTGGGAAAAACCCAAAGGAGGAAAGGTGGAAAGAGTTTCCAAGTGGAGAGGAGGAATCCTACTCCTAGTAGGATTGGAGTAGGACTCCTCCACCTCCTATTTTGTCCAAACCTTGAGGGTTTGAGGTTGCCTCCTCCCCTCCCTCCCTCCTATATACACTAAAGGATTTAGAAGGGAGAGCCAACCCTAATTATCATGTGCTGCCCTCTTCTTCCTAGATCAGTTTCTCCTCTAGATTAGTTCTATGATGCTTAGGCGAAGCCGTGCCAGATTAGTTCACCACCACCACCATGCCGTTGTGCTGCCGGAGAAATCACCTACCTATCTGCTTCCTCTTGCTGGATCAAGAAGGCGGAGATCGTCATCGAGACGTACGTGTGCTGAACGTGGAGGTGTCGTCCGTTTGGCGCTAGATCGGAAGGACCGCGACTGGATCGCGGGACGGATCATGATTGGATCGCGGGACGGATTGTGATGGGATCGGGACGGATCATGATTGGATCGCGGGACAGATCATGATGGGATCGCGGGATGGCTTGCGATTTGGATCGCGAAGACGTTCGACTACATCAACCGTGTTTCTTAATGCTTCCCGCTTAGCGATCTACAAGTGTATGTAGATCCACTCTCCCTCTCGTAGATTCTCATCATCATGGATAGATCTTGCGTGTGCGTAGGAAATTTTTTGTTTCCCATGCAACGTTCACCAATAGCCTCCTAGCTAGATTTGTCCTCTTTTAGGGTGGTTGGGCGACGACGAACGGCTGGTGCCATTGGCGATTTGGGGAGAAGCAAACTAGACAAGCTATGGGGAGGGGGATGAAGGCAATGTGGAGTCACCGGCCATGAGGGTTTATATACCAGGCTGGCAAGCATTGGGGATTTCACCGAGCAGGGTGAGAAGCTAGAGCACTAGAACGGTTTTGTGTGAGGGAACTTGTGTGGTTCAGAGCGGGAACGGGATCATCGAGCGAGCGCGTGGCCAAAAGTGGTGCCGAAGCATGCGCTGGAATCCTCGAGCGGCAACCCGGTGACAAGACGTGAGAGAGGAGGACGGACTGATGCGGAGGCACATGCGTCAAAATAATAAACCGTCTCTAATATTAATACAGGCAAACGACACTTACCAACTAGCGTCTGCAATGATTCCATCCATCGATGACAATTATTTGCGAGCAACCATCTGCCCATAACACACACAGCTTGTCGGTACGAATCGTCTGTGTTATTTTTGGTGCTCGCACATGATTCTCATTACTCAATTGTTTGTTGTATATCGCACACATCGTGTCATGTCGAGTCGTCTGTCGTAGATCGCACACGCAACTACTTTCTGAATCGTATTTGATGGATCCATCTTCACACACATTTCTTGTCATTAGCGACGGAGCAAAACATGATAAAACCCCAGAACTCATTGGGTGTTAATCACATGGTGATGTGAACTAGATTACTAACTCTAGTGCAAGTGTGAGAGTGTTGGAAATATGCCCTAAAGGCAATAATAAATTGGTTATTATCATATTCCTTGTTCATGATAATCGTTTATTATCCATGCTAGAACTGTATTGATCGAAAACTCAAATACATGTGTGGATGCATAGACAACACCATGTCCCTAGTGAGCCTCTACAAGACCAGCTCGTTGATCAGAGATGGTCAAGGTTTCCTGACCATAGACATGCGTTGTCATCTGATAACGGGATCACATCATTAGTAGAATGATGTGATGGACAAGACCCAACCGTAAGCATAGCATTTGATCGTGTTAGTTTATTGCTACTGCTTTATTCATGTCAAGTATTTGTTCCTACGACCATGAGATCATGCAACTCCCTGAAATCGGAGGAATTCCTTGTGTGTATCCAACGTCACAACGTAACTGGGTGACTATAAAGGTGCTTTACGGGTATCTCTGAGGGTGTTTGTTGGGTTGGCGTGGATCCAGACTGGGATTTGTCACTCTGTATGACACAGAGGTATCTCTAGGCCCACCCGGTAATACATCTTCACAAGAATATTGCAAGAAATGTGACTAAGAAGTTAGTAACGGTATCTTGTATTACCGAACAGGTAAAGAGACTTCTCGGTAACGAGATTGAACTAGGTTTGGAGATATCAATGATCGAATCTCGGGCAACTAACATACCGATGGACAAAGGGAATTGCATACGTGATTGATTGAATCCTTGACATCATGATTCGACCGATAAAGATCTTCGTGGAATGTGTAGGAACCAATATGGGCATCTAGGTCCCTCTATTCATTATTGACCATGTCTACATCATTCTCGAACCCACAGGGTCTGCACACTTGACGGTCGGTGACAATTTATAATTGTTGAATTATATATGTTGGTGACCGAAGGTTGTTTGGAGTCCCGAATGAGATCTCGGATGTCACGAGGAGTTCCGGAATGGTCTGGAGGTAAAAATTTATATATAGGAAAGTTGTATTCGGGTTTCGAAAAAGTTTCTGGTGTTTTTGGTATTGTAACGAGAGTGCCGAAAAGGTTCCGGGGGTCCACCGGGAGGGGGCCAATCACCCCGAGAGCGCACATGGGCTGAAGAGTGAGGCACACCAACCCTTGATGGGCTGGGCTCCACACCCAAAGAGGCCCATGCGCCCAAGTGGTAAGGTGGGGAGGTGGACTCCTCCCCATCTGGCCGACCGGCCCTTCCCTGGAGGAGGGGCCAAGGTTGCGCCCTACCTACCCCCTCCTCCTATAAATAGAGAGGGAGAGGGAGGGCAGCCACACCCCAAGCCATAGGTGTAGCCCTCCCTCTCTCCCTAGATATGTTTCTCCTCCAAAACGCATCTGCAGCAACGCTTGGCGAAGCCCTGCTAAGATTGCTCCACCACAACCGCCAACAGGCCGTTGTGCTGTCGGAGAACTCATCTACTACTCTGTCCTCGCTCGTTGGATCGAGGAGGCAGAGACGTCATCGAGATGTACGTGTTTTGAACGCGGAGATGACGTCTGTTCGGCGCTAGATCGAGACAGATCGTGATTGGATCGCAGGACGGATTGTGATTGAATCGCAAAGACGTTCGACTACATCAACACGTTTCTTAACGCTTCTCGCTTAGCGATCTGCAAGGGTATGTGGATCTACTCTACACTCGTAGCTATGCATCTCCTTAGATAGATCTTGGGTGTTCGTAGAATTTTTTTTGTTTCCCATGCAACGTTCCCCAAAAGTAGTATGTTCAAGAAGTTGGAGAGGAATAAATTCATCGTCATGCATTGTTGGTTGAAGTTGAATGGGTAACCCAGGTGAAACCTATACATTGCTAAGACCGGCGTCCAAGGCACCATGAATGAAACCGATGACCCAACCGACCGAACAAATGAACCGAAAAATAATGTTAGAAGACGGGTCCGGGGAAAGAAATGGAAGGATAAGAAGGTGAAGTGAGAAGGTGCGGCGGTCAAGATGACGGAGAGGTTTGAAGACATCTTGATGAAGAAGGAAGAGGCATATGCCAAGCGCTCCAACATCAAGGAGCAAAAAATACAGAGAGGTTTCACTTGTTGATGAAGGCAGCAGAGAAGAAGCTCAAGCTCGAAGAGAAGAGGACCATGATCGAAGAAAATAAGGCCAAGCTAGAGGAGAAGAAGGTGAAGATCGCAACCACTTCGGAGGACGCAAAGATGCTCACCTTGAAGGTGGCGGAATTGGATGACGACGCAAGAATGATTGTGCAAGCCATCCATTTCAAGATGTTGCGGCGGCAAAAGGATGATTTGGAAAGGGCGTAGCGGGACGAGATCGAGGCGGCGAAGAAGAAGGCATATGTCGAGGCGGAGGCAACCTACACGGCGACGATGACAAATTGAGCGTGGAGGCTCGAATTGACGGTCGGTAGGGCAAAATGCACGGACTGTCGGCCTAATATTCTTTTGTGATCGGACATGTAAAAACTATGCATAGTTGCCACTTTTTGGTTGTGATTGGCCGATGATGTGATCCGACGGTGGTGTGATCCGGCACGTGCTATGGATTAATATATGAGTTTTAAATTGCCCTTTACTAGGGAACATATAGTGGCTAGCATTGGATGGCCAGCTCCCGTCCCTCGGTCCCTGGTTGGATACGTGTTTGGTTTGCACGCTAGCGTTGGAGATGCCCTTATTAGGAGCATTGCAACACTTTTAAAACCTCTGTATAAAAAATGAAGGGTCGTTGTTTTATATGAACACATGTGCATTTTAAATGTAGTTTTAGAAACATGGATCTGGCAATAGCCTTAGGTCTGAGCAAGCACGCGTGGTAGATAGAGCTCCTTTATATATAAAAAAAAACAAGAGAAGACGTTCGAAAATATGTGTACAGAGCCAGCATTGGAGTAGCGTAGAAGATAAAATGAACATTTGCTATTTGTTAGTTATGTGCTATTTAAACTCATCCATACTTTGAACCAGGCTCATTTGTCCATGGTTTTTATTCTAGCTAATTTGACCCACAAACCGTGGCCCGGCCGTTCCGAGCGAGAATATAAAGAGGACATAACAACTACGGACGCGTTTGGTAGGCTGCATTAGGTTAGGTCAGGCCTGCGTGGGATGAAAATGGATTGTTTGGATGCCTATGTTTACTGTTGGTCCGCACAGTACAAATCTCAAAGCAACCCTCAGCTAGGCTGGCTAGGAACAACCGAAACGGTCATTTCCAACGAGCCATGCCCGAGCCGCGCAGGGGAGGGAGATGGCGAGAGCGATGACGCATCTCCGAAAAAGCGGCGGGACGAATTCAAGTCACCGCCCACCAATTCAGTCGCCCTATATATCGAGGGTGTTTGACGTGGCAAAACTCGTGTGGGACCAGCGTCCAATCCGGGCCACCCAGACTGGGCAGAGGAGGCTGCGCATGAAGCGGGCAGCGCACCAGGACGTATGACATGTATCCGGTGCAACGGCCAAATTCGCTGTTTTGACCCTTTTTATAAACTTTAGCACAATTTGACCCTAGTTTGATATTTTCCCGTGATCTGGCCCTTTTTCTACCGCCATCGGCTTTGGCGGTAAGCTAACACATCCTATCGCTAAGGGCTATGGCAGTAGGGCTCTGCGCCGTCACGGTCGTTTGACGTTGAAAATACCCTACCGCCGTAGTCTGGTGGCGGTAGGGTCTGCAAGGTATAAGTAGCATGCGGCGAACAATTGTACTGAATCTCTCTGAAGGAAAGTTGGCTAGGGCGTTTGAGTTTGTTGCTGGTAGGTGTTGGGTTCAAGCCTTGCGCTAGCAATTTTTTTGCCCAATAAAAATCAAATAATTTGTCCAATCAATATTAGGATATGTGTTATTGATAAAAATATAATTTTACTATTTTTTAACTGTTTTATAAAATTTTCCAAAAAATATTAACGAATGTGATCAATTGGTTTCACGCATTACTTGCATAAAAAAGATTTGAAAGGCTGCCACCAAGATCAATTGCTCAACGCTTTTGGAATCAGTCGGACTTCTACTTTGCAGTTTGTATATGTTCTTTTGAAACTTATGCTCAGACACGCGAACCCAAGAAAGCATGAAATGCAGCTCTATGACCATTTATTTATGCTCTTCTATATTCACAAATAATTTATTTATCCAAGGGTTGTACTACTTCCTGCTATTTTGTTAGTTAGTTTAAAGTTCGGAAGGCCTTTGCATACCCTGATTTGTATCTGTGTTTGGAGAACAAACCTTACACCACATTTGATCTTACTGGAGAGGTCATATTTGTATCGCATAATTGATAATATAGTAGCAACTAAACTGGAGGACCTGGAGGCGCATGTGTGTAGTGGTTCGAGCGCATAGCTGACCAATCTTAATGCTATTAAGGATAAACATTTTCCTTTAATTAAACATGCAAAAATCGAGCATAAGGTGCTTTTATTCTGATATTTTGTTGTAATTAATTATTAATTACGCACCATATGTAGCTCTTTTGGCAAAACAACATGGAAGAATACTCATCATTAAGATAGCTGGTCAAGACAAACAATAATAGCGTCAAAGTAACATATGATGAGAACTTCATTGTAGATCGCGTGATCTTCATGATGGGCAGAGAATAAAATTGCTCTCTCGCATGTATATTACAGATCTAAGCCGTTATATATAAGTAAACAAATCTTTGCGAGAATTTCATGACTGAAAAAAAAAATCTTTGCAGAAAATTTAATTAAACAGTTATATATAAGTAAACAAACATTGTTTGTCCTTTCAGGAATTTTTTATAACAGTTACTCATAAGTAAAAGTATATTTTTATCATTAATACATATCCTAACATTGAGTGGACAAATTATTTGATTTTTATTGGGAAAAATAAAAATAAACAAAAAAATTGGCTAAAGCAAGGCTCGAACCCAGGAATTTTTTTCAAAACTAGTACGAATTTTATAGCAATTTTGAAAACAGGTATCTGAGTTGAAAAAATATCAAAACTAGTACCCTGTCGGCCAATAGCAAGCCGAACAGGGACCTGTCGGCCGACCAGTGACCAGTCGGCCACCTGTAGGCCGAAGAGCCCTTGTCGGCCAATCAGAGGCCAGAGAAAAGGTATGTCGGCCAGGTGTAGGCCGAAATGCACCTGTCGGCCAGTGGGAGGCCGATGGGCCCCTGGATAACGCCCGACCCTCTTTTCTTCCTCCTCTGACCACTCATTTCACCCTCCCCCGTGTACTAGTCTTCCCATCTTCCCCTCTCACTCCTGTTGCTCTCCGGTGGTTCCACCTCCTCGCCGATCTCCTTGCTGGACCACCCATTTTGTTATCCTACCCGCGTAAACAATAGATCAGGGCGTTCTCCACCGGCGTATGGTATATTTTTTTTGCTTCCAACTCAATCGAATGAGAACTGTCAAGTCGGTAGTGGATTTAGTTCATATTTGTCACCGTCCGTCTGCAGGTAATGGCTTGCCCATTTTGCCGAGCTCCAGGTGGCCCTTGTGCTGCTGTTGATTCCGGTGCGTCTGTATTTACCATGGTGCTGGATCGTCGATGTGCAAGACGTGTTGTAAGATTCTATGTCTTGATTATCTAATTGTGGCATATTTGAATGCCTTTGTTTATAAGTTTATGATCCTTGCTTCCATTTTTGTTATAGTATGTTCCGTGCAGTGTTAGATCACATCTTGCTCGGTACATTGAGGAGTGCAGAGCTTTACCTATTCGGAGAGGTGACACAGATATTGATCTTGCTCTGCACAACAGTGAGGGTAACTTATACCATGTTATATTTACACATGGTAGGATGAGCAGTAAATTCCATGGTCCTTCGTGGGAGGAACTCGTGAATGATTATGGTCTCCGCCATAGTGACATGATGACTGTTATGCTTGAGCACTATGGAACTTATATTAGTGTCGAATTCCATCGGGATGGTGTTATGTTGTTTTCTTTACCCCATGTTGGTAAGATATTTTTTTGACTGATTTTCAGAAGATGATTCAGTTTGCGGTTCATCTCAGTTATTGAAATCATTTTTTTGTAGCTTTTAAGGATCTGAGTGAAACTCAGAGGGAACTTGTTGACAATTGTTTTTATAGTCATGGTGTCACTCTGAATTATCATCAAATGTATGTCATGTCGCGCCAGCTTTTTGATGACAACTACATACTGTGTACTCCTTTTGTTCATAGGATGGATCGCATGAACGTTATTTCCCAACATATGGTAAGCTTTGGCCTCTGGTTTATATTATTTGCTTGTTCTTTGCTGGTTCATAGGATGGATCATATAACTTGCTTGTTTTTGTCAGCTATTCCTACCATGGTTGTGAGGAGTTTGATAGAATTTGTGGCTATTCCTAGGACTGGTTCTTTACTTCTTGAAATTACTTTGGATTCAGAAGATGATGATATATTTGTGAGCATTCCTTGTTCCTACTTCATTGGTTTGGGTGATCGAATGGTGTTGAAGAAGGAAGGTTCGGTAACTTTCTGCTGGCATCGTCTATGGAAATCAACAATTTGGTGCTCGTAACATTCAAACAGCGTGAACAGGAGCTTGCTGTTGTTTTCAGCTACTGCCACAGTGATAATGAAAGAAAGGGATCGTGCAGCCTAGGTAGGAGAAGAAGCTGAAGATGGAAAAGGAAAATATCCATGTTGGACTCAGTAGATTTATATTCTTGTAACTCCAATTTAAGCAAGTTGTATCTTAATTTTTGCAAGCTGTATCTTAGTTTCAGCAAGTTGTATCTTAACTTTGGCAAGATGTGTCTTAATTTGAGCTATCCTAACTTTGGCAAGATGTATCTTAATTTTAGCTATCCGTAGTATTCCCGTTTATATTTGCCGCCATACTGTGCCGCGACCTGTGTCCCACCATTATCTTTCCCGCCATTCTCTTTCTCACCATTCTCTTTCCCGCCATTCTCTCCCATCATTCTCTCCCGCCATTCTCTCCCGCCATTCTCTCCCGCCCGATTTCCCGCCATTGCGGTTGTCATCTGCCTATAAAAGGAGGCATTGTATGTGCCTTCCTCCATCGGCAACCAGTACCTAAAAACACCACTGCGGTAATCATTATGAGTTTGCCTTGTTCTGATCAAAGCATTAGGCCTAGCAAATGGAAGAGTGCGAAGTTGTCTCGGGAGGAGGCCTGTGAAGCTGAGAGGCGGAGAAAGAAATAAAGGGCTCGTGTAGCCCAGGCAGCAGAAGAAGCTGGAGATGGAAAAGGAAAATATCCACGTTGGACTCAGTAGATTTAGATTGTCGTAACTCAATTTCAGCAAGTTGTATCTTAATTTCAGCAAGATGTATCTTAATTTCAGCACATTGTATCTTAATTTCAGTGAGAAGCGTGATACTTGCCTCTTGTGCAAGTGCATTGATTCTCTCCCGCCACTTTCTCTCCCGCCAGTTCCTCTCCCGCCACTTCCTCTCCCGCTAGTCTCTCCCGCCACTTTGATTCCCGTCACTTCCTCTCCTCGCCATTTTCTCCCGCCACTTTCTCTCCTCGCCATTCGTTCCCGCCATTGTCTTTCCCGCCTTTATCTCCCGCCACTTTGTCTCCCGGCTATATAACCACATTCGCAGTAAGGAGGGTGAGCAGGCCCTTCCTTTCCCTATCGCTCCCGCATCCTTCCTTCCGCTCTCGTCATTCTTTCGTGGAGATGTCTCATCCTCACTATCCTTTTGATCGTAGTTTTCACAAGGGTATGTCCGATCGTCTTCTTCGTCTAACTGCCAATTTCAAGATGAATGATAGAGTAGTACCATGGGAGGAGGAACTCATTAGTAGTGACTTACATGATGAATGAGTTGTCTCACCAATTAGCTAGGGCTGGGTGGCCTCCCGGGACTTTTGAGGAGATACGAAAAGAACTACTGAGGTTGCACGCCAGATGGCAGAAGCAACTTCACAATGGTGATGCTTATCTCAGGATTGCTGTTAACAATTCAGGTTTATGGTCAGCAGAAAGTGAGGACGAGGACGACCTCTTCATACCGAGCAGCAAGGTGAAGAGTTCTGCATCGAAGGGCAAGAATTCTACATCGACAAAGGGCAAGAGTTGTACATCGACGAAGGGGAAGAGTTCTGCAACGACGGAGGATGAAGACGACGTCTTCATGCCGAGTACCAAGGTGAAAACCGGCGCATCGTCGAAGGGCAATAGTTCTGCAACGACAAAGGGGAAGAGATCTGCATCGACGGAGGATGACGATGATGCATTCATGTAATACGTTTTTCATCGTGAAGGAGGGGTAGCAGCCCCTCACCTAGCTAGGCGTAAACTGTCTCTGTGCATGACAACTAACATTAGTACATAATATTGAATAGCGAGAAATAAACATTACCAATTCATATTGTTAATAATGAAAATACCTCTCTCCGTGCCCAAACAGATCCCATAGTAGGCAAATCACCAATAGAAGGCACGTAATGTCCAGCCATGTCCTCACTACCAAAAGGTTTGTCAACGCTCACGTAGGGTCGACCGTAGGGAATCTCTCATAAGACCAAAGCTGCAACAGAAGTGGACATCCGAGAAGACCAGATTTCCTAGAATTCAACCGGCAAGCTTTGCAAAGGCCTCTATACGTAGCTGCTAACACGGCAGAACCAAAACTCCTCTGCACAATGTCCTCAGGGGAACGTGCCTCAGCTATCTCTCGTGCAATGTCGGTCAGTCGTGCATCTACAGTGGTCACGTGGTTCTCTGTGAACATAGTCTTGCTAAACAACCACATAATATATGCCTCTAGGGACCAGTCAATCTGTGCCTCTGACAACTGATAAGTGGGATATCCTAAGGCAACAATCTAAAACTGGCTCAACCACCTGAAAAGAGGCCCGTACCGATCGTTGTCTAGGGTAATAGTAGTTGGCACCATAGCCAGAAAACGGACATGCACAGATGCTAGCCAACCAGTTTCCACCTCTAAAGGTCCTATGGCAGTACCGGCGAGAGGTAATCCTAACAAGTAAGACACGTCCTGTAAATTAGGAGTCATCTCTCCCTAGGGAAAGTGAAACGTATGTGTCTCTGGTCTCCATCTATCTACTAAGCAGCTAAGGAGTGACCTGTCGTAAGAGAAGCGCGATACTGGCCTCTT
Organism: Hordeum marinum; assembly: GCA_022496015.1. Classification (NCBI taxonomy): domain Eukaryota; kingdom Viridiplantae; phylum Streptophyta; class Magnoliopsida; order Poales; family Poaceae; genus Hordeum; species Hordeum marinum. The sequence continues at coordinate 456,549,456 of CM039674.1, read as the reverse complement.
GCGTAGCTGCATTGGTTCACCCGCGTCATCCAAGTCCGGATGATCAACCCACTCATCCAATGTACCCTCAACCAGTCATGCCAAGGGTAGAAGTCCAGCCCAATTCAGCCTACAAAATGAACAAAATGTAGCTTATAATTAGATTCTATCAAAACGATGTCGAGCGTACTAAGTGATTGTACCGACACATACCTATCAACCCATGCAGGGTGTATCATCCAGTTAGACTTTGGGGTGCGAGTGACCAACACGTCTAAGTTCATGCCCGATTCCATAAGTGAGCCTCGATGCCCTCTATCGATATTAGCATTAAGCATTGGATATGAAGCCATATCTGCAATGAGAACATAGTACAAACATATTACAAAATAAAACATAGATGTTTGCGTACTAAAAATAAAAAGTGAGTATCCAAGAGGCATTAAAACATAGTCTCACATATTACAAATAAAAACATAGTGCATGCTGCTTACACATAAAAACATAGTGCACACATATTACAAATAAAAAAGTAGTCTGACTTATTACAAATAGAAACATAGTCCGACATATTATGCAGCTTCAGAGTTATTTATTCCTCGTCTGCCCCTTCGGCCTCAAGAGCCTCGTCCACCACGACTACCAGGACCACCTCTTGCAACTGTTGCTGCAGTCGTCGATGTGGAAGCACCGTCTTTCTTCAGGTCGGGGCAATATTTCATCCTATGCCCATAAGCCGCGCAAAGCAAACATTCTCTGGTTGCTCCACCAGCTTCAGATTGGTCCATATCATTTCGTATGCGCTTTACCTTACGCCTGCCCCTGCTAGTGTGCCGTAGTGCAGGATCCGAAATGTATACTCTATCACCATCGTTTACCTTGTTGAAATTGCTGACGACTCTAAACCTATCATCTCACCTGTCCAGACATTGAGTACTACCTCCTTTGAATAGTACGGAGACACGAAGGAGATAGCGTCCAACTGAATCTGGCCACAAGCAGCCAACACATGTGAGCAAGGCAGGTGCAGGCTTGTTGCATGTACACTCACAAGTTGGATAAAATTCTGCTCCGATTGTAACCTCATGCGTCTTCACCTCATTTGCAGAACCAAAACCATCAGTAGGAAGCTGAATCTCATACCTCCTTTCCTGATTACCTATGAGTGTGATGATGTGCTTTTTTGCTTTCTTTATCTTCTCAGCCATGTACTCCATGACACGGCTGCAGTAAGGAGTGTTCTGATTATCTGCAATATGCTTCCGTGCTAACTCATGCCTTTCTCTGAAATACCTCACGATGCCATGGAATACACCCTCCACAATAGCTGTCAGTGGCAATGCTCTATTCCCTCTGAGAACAAAGTTATAGATCTTTGCAAGATTGGTTGTCATGTGGCCATACCTAGCTCCATGGGTGTCATGCAGCAATGACCAATTCACTGGAGGCTCTTTTTCTATCCACTCAGAAAAATTCTTTATTGCCCTGCCCTTCTTTCTCTTCGTATTAGGAGGGTCAATTGCTGGCAAGTCACAAAGGCCAACTGGCCCCTCCATCTCCGCAATGAGTGTTGTTAATTTAACCTGGTCTTTTTCCATTTTCTTCCTAGCAACGACCTGCTTCTTAGTGAACTCATCTAGTTTGGACCAAATAAAACCGTATCTGCGCCGTTGGTTCTACTTGCATAACTTCTTGAACAAGTTCATCAACCGTTTGTTCTTGAACTGTGAGAAAAAAATTAGCACCCAGATGGCGCATGCACCACCGGCTTTGCAAGTCCTTCCAAGGTGTTGGCTCGTCAGCAGTTGGATTACTCAGTGTTTTCACGACCTTCAATATACCGGGATATCTGTCATGAACGAGACACACATTTGATCGGTCCTTCACGATTGCAATTTTAATTTGACGGAAGAACCATACCCAGCTCGGAAAGTTCTCACCCTCCACAAATGCCATGGCTAGTGGGATGATTTGGTTGTTCCCGTCCACACCAATAGCAGGCAGGATTTGCCATTTGTACTAACCAGTCAGGAATGTACCATCCACAAACATCACAGGAGGACAATGCCTGAAAGCTTCGATGCAGATACCGAAAGAGAAGAATACTCATTTCAACACCTTGTAATCCGGTATGCTTTCCAACCTCGTGTGCTGAATGTTAACATAAGTGCCGGAATTCCTCTCCTTCAGTATGTCAAGGAGACGCACAACATTATCATAGGAGTCGAAGAATGTCTCAAACCTCTCCTCCATAGCCTTCTGCTTAGATCTCCAAGCCTTCTCATATGGAATGTCATACTTCCATCTGACCTTCACTGCTGTCTGGATGTGCTTTGCTTCCATATCTTTCTTCGTCACTATCTCAATATACATGAGTTGCGCTATGAGAGTTGAAGTAAGGTTTGGATGACGAGCCAACATGTTTTTCCTAACATACTTATGCGATACAATATTTTTCACAACCCGGTGGATGTGATACTTTGGCACGTGGGCGTGCACCTTCGCAGGACAACCTGATTCAACAAACTTGACGGTATATTTCGTTGGACTTGATATGTGTGTCCGGAAAACCCTCTGGGTAGACATAGCCCACTTTATCACTGCATATTTTATTTTCTTCTTTGTGTCAAACATAGCCCCGATCTGAACTTGGTTCAGATTATATTGCCATGGAGTCTCATGGCCATCGTTGACAGTAAAGCCGGCGGATATATCCTGCTCCCATGCAGCAAGAATTGGTACCTCCTTCTCATCCTCAGAATTTTCAAAATCAAGTTTCTATGCAATCCCATCCTCGTCCTATTCCTCCATCACCCTCTGCATTTCCTCGCCTTCCTCATCCCCATCATCAACACCAGAGGCAGCTAATACTACCGATTGAATACTCTGACTAGCAACATGACCACTAACATAATCTGACTCATTATCGGCTTGGATAGCATTCACATCCGGTGGCTATGACTCGGATACATAAATCTCATTAGCCACTTGACTACTCTGGCTTGGTTCATACCCCATGTTGGGTGATACGTATTCTCCTCCTTCGTCACTGGTTGCACTAGGGCATACGGATGGATTCCTCGGTCTCTGCAACGACTTAACAGAGACAACCAATGCTGCCTCCTATCTATCGGAATCAAATCCCACTTGACATTTTTACAGGATTTGGTCCACAAGGCATGAATACTAACGGAACAAACTTCGGGATCGAGGCCAAAACTAGTAGTCAACCAATGCTTCAACTGTCTAATGTCCAGTCTGTCCGGGTCTGAAAATGTCATCTCGCCTGTTTTAAACTTGCTAAGATCAACCCCCAACTCATTATATCGAACGGTACCAGGGCCGTAATACACAGTCAGATTTACGGATTCAGACATTTTAACCCGTCAGACAATGCCAGTTTCGCATTATTCGCAACGAATATATCGACACTAAAATAAAATGTACCTAAAAAACCTATACTAAAATAAAATGTACACTGTAATGTACCTACAAAAACGTACACTGTAACAAATATATCGACACAAAAAATAACCAACACTACTATGACTAAACTAACTAAACCCCGATACTAATATGACTACACTAACTAAAACTACACTAATATGACTAAACTAAAATCACTACACTAACACAAATAACCTAAAATAACTACGCTACTAAAATTAACATAAACTAATTGTACGTACATTACAAAAATAATAAAAAATAACCAAAAATAACAGCAAAAATTTATACCTTCGACGCGTGAGTGCACTCCTTCCTCTCCACCTTCTTCTTCCTCTCCACCACTCCACCTTCTCACCATTGCAAGCTCCACCACCACACCATCTTCTCCAAACGAACAAACCAATACACCGTTGCGAAAAATAAAACCGTAGGGCGGGAGAGAAACACACGATCTATCAATTCATCGGATTGAAACGGCAAATGAGTGGAGGGAATGGGAGATCAAGAGGGGATCTCGGCCTAGAACTAGGGGAAAATGAGAGAGAAAGGAGGAAGAAGGGAGTTGGCCGACAATGCCTTATCTGGGCACCTTTCGGCCGGCACGAGGCCGACAGGTGGGCCCACGGCCAGGGGCAGGCCAACTCGGCCAGGAGCGGACCGACATCCCTCTTTCGGCCCAGGGTCAGCCGACTGACCTCCGGTCGGCCCAGTAACGGCCGACAGGGTACTAAAATTGATATTTTTTTTAATTCGCACACTTTTTTCAAAATTGCTATAAAAATGGTACTATTTCTGGAAAAAAAATCCAAACCCAGCACCTCCCAGCAACAAACTCAAACGGGCTAGCCAACTTTTCTCTAGAGGGATTCTGTTCAATTGTACGCTACGGGCTATTTATACCTTTTAGACCCTACCGCCACCAACAATAGCAATAGGGTATTTTCAAACATCAAACGGCGGTGACGGCGTAGTCAGTCCTACCACCATAAACCTTGATGGTAGGATGTGTTAGCCTACCGCTAAAGCTGTTGACGATAGAAAAAGGGTCAGATCACGGAATTTTTTCAAACTAGGGTCAAATCGTGCTAAAGTTTACAAAAGGGTCAAAACAGTGAATTCGGCCCAATGCAACCAACAAACGGGACCAAGGGAAGTACCGGCCCACCTGTCATTGGTACAGCACATGCTGGGCACAGAAAATGGGTGCATAAGGCTGGTTGTAATGAGAATATCATAGGTAGCATCATGCATGCCAACTAGGCAAATTTGATGAGGTGACATAGAATTAAATGAAGGAAGAAAGGGTAAAGTATCATATCATGATACCGTATCATATTAAATGTTGGGCTACTATGTGTCATGCATAACAATAAATGAAATATACTATGATAATAACATATGATACTATGCATTACGAATGTAGTATCATACAATAATATTATATGCTTGGACTTATTTTTAGTTATAGATACATTCATTTTATTCATTTTTAAGACAAGTATTTTCGGATTGAGAGAGTAATAAACAAGTCACGGTTCCATGGGTCTGGATCTTAGTAGAAGCCTAGTTCAAGTAGTATTGATTGGGGAATAGCTACTATGAAGGTTCAGTCAGTGTTATCGTATTAAGCTAAGCGAGCTCATGACCTAATATGTCAAGCTTACAATCCTATTATGCTCCCGCGTACAATGGTACTGGAATGTTTTGTTTGCAGATGACCTTTTAACAGTGATAGGATATAGGATTTTAGTAAGTAGTTTAGCGGGGTAATCTTACAATTGGTAAGTAGGTAAATAAACACCACTCTCAAAGTTTTAAAGAGTTTCAGAGTTAACAACTCACTGATTCTTTCAGTAAAATACAGATGTCCTCTGAAGTTTACACAAAGAAGAACAGATAAACATGATACTGACAGTATGCTAACCTGATTTGATAGAACTGTTGATGCGTGAATCTACTGAGATGTAATGTTAAACACATCGATCGGGTGAAGTGTATAGAAACAGAATCTCCACAAGCTCTCTTCTTCGGTAGTCTGCAGCAATTTCTATAGGTGTCGTATCGCACTGTTATGTACAGAAAAAACCAAGAGGAAAATATTATCGAGGATTATCACAATGTGTCGCATATCAGGTTGCGCCATACTATCATGTTCTGCGACCTCACGCAAGTATGCAAGTGCTGGTAAAGCATATCACGCTGCCAGGGCTTCCAAAATAGGTACAACGGAAACAAGTGCACACATCTTGTCCACAGGCAATTACGAAATATAAGCAGCGCGACACGTCGGCCTAGTCCAGAATGTAAAATCATCACTTAACCAACAAGCATCACACGAGTATAATGAAAACAAAGCTAATGCATTAAAAGAAAGGAGCAGACCTTGATGATCAGAACAAAGAAAAAGCAGACTGGATAGATGGATTCCAAGCAAACAATTATAAACAATGGGGTTGCCCTTACCGAAATTCAACATAGTAAGCTTGGTGCAGATTACTGTATCATCAATAGGATATTTATAAGACCAGAACACAAAAGAGTTGCTGTTACATGCATATGCAAAATACTAAGCTCTAAAATTTATACAGAGATGCTATTCTCTTGCTAAGCTCTTAAATTTCTTCTCCAGGAACAGAGATGCTATTCTCTTGCTAAGCCCTTAAATTTATACACAATCTTGATAGAAACATGCGAGACTTCCCTTGCTTATTGCTGATACTGCAGCAACAGTTTATATGAGTCTACTTTTGTGCTTCCATACACCTGTTGTGAAGCATTCATCCTGACAAAAAATACGAAGGATAACATAGAACCCTTCTACCAATTCTAGAACTTGTTCCTTTCATGTCAAATTTGAACCAAAACACATATCAAACATCACACACACACACACACACACAGAGGTGTCAGAGGGGAGGGGAAAAAGGATTGGGGGCAGGTCACTAAGCAAAGTAGATCACGAGCGTCAAAATCCTACATGAGCCAGCATGGTCAGAACAAATTATCAGGAAATTCATGGATGCCATACAACTTAGAAATGATGCCTGAAATGGAAATGTTGCACAAGGCACTCAAGAATCATCTAAAGCACTTTTAAATCCAAAACAATGGAATATAGACAGCAGGGAGATGAGAACGTATTCTTAAATTCATAAACCAGGAACACTAACTGGGCTTTCACACTATGGCTACACTCGAAAACCCTATGATTATTTTCTGCAGAAAAATCAGAATGGAATTATCAATGCATCATATAGGGAAATTGCAAATCATGGGGTGGAAGTGGAGAAACCATCATATACATTGGCATTGACAAACTCGTTTATCCCAAAAGTTTCTAAGCATGGAGCTCTTCTATCTGAACCAAAACCTGCAAAGCAATCAACAACACCAGTTAATTCATAAGCAAATCCAGAGAAAGAGAGAGAGAGAGCTGAAACAGGGGCTCCAAGAGCAGGAAGCAAGCGAGGGGGGAGGCGGCTGCGTCAGTTGCTCTGTTCACTTCTCTGCACTTACGGAACTGCCTGGCTTCTGGTCCAAGCCAGAGAGGAGCAGCCACCGTTTGAGATGCCCTGGCTTCCCTTCATCTTCTTCAGTGGCCTATGCTGTGCAAGGGGAGATAAAGCCCCACCATTCACCACCTGCTGCTCCTTGCGCCCCATACCGGCCTCTCCTTCACCCCGCGATGTGTGCAATGCCTAGAGCTCGGGCCTCACTGCTTCATCCCCCCGCCACTAGCCTAATGACCATCCCTGCTCCTCCACCCCCGCAGTGAAGACCCTGTCGCCCTGGTCTTCCACGACGACGACCTACGCCCGGTCCGGGCAAAAGGGCAAGCAATGGGGAGGCAAGGAGGAGAAAAACAACAGGTACAAGAGGAGGCGGGATAGGAGGTGGAGATGTTGGAGGGACAGATATGGTGGCTGTGATTGGGGGCTAACGTTCATATGGGGTTGCACACATCAGCGGAGATGCCCAAGACACGTGTGAGGATAGGATCTCTCGCACCCACGAAGGGCTCACCCAGCCAAGGGAGGAAGAACGAGCCCACCAATCATGGATATTAAAAATTAACCTCACGGTGAAAACTGGCAGAACAAATCTCCGAGACTAACCAATTGACCAAAAGCAGCTCAATCGACCGGAAGCTTCATTCTGGGGGAGCGCTGGGAGGTTGAGTTCGCCAACCTCATATAGGTTCGAATGTTGATGACATGATCATGAATAGCGAAGACCCTAAGTATAGCACGTCTTAGTGAGCAGTTTCTTATGTCTAATCTTGGCCCCCTTCGCTATTTTCTTGGGATAAAGGTCTCTTCTAGCTCTGATGGATATATTTTTCTCATCAGGTTAGACTCTTCTTTTGGATATATTTTTCTGATCCTGGTCAGACTCTTCTTCTTTTCTATATGTTGATCACATAATCATCAATTGGGACGACCATGATGACTCTGGTGGAAATGTTGCACAAGGCACTCAAGAATCATCTAAAGCACCTTTTTCATGTTCCTCGACTTACCATGCAGCGAATTTCTAGTGGTCAGATTGTTGACTCTGGTTGTCAGGTAATTCTAGACTTTGACTCATGCTTTGTTCCGGAATGTCACACTAGTCTCTCCTTGGTGCTAGCCCCTATGGCTCGACTCCAGGGCCTCTAGGAGCTTAATTGGATTCAACTTCCCTCCGTAGCCACCACAGCAAGTCTCCCCACCTCTGTTTCCTTGTCTACCAACTCTTTTCAACATTGGGATCATCGCCTTGGTCACTTGTGTGACTCTTGCCTCTCGTCCCTAGTTTGGCATGGTCTTTTGAAACATGTGAGGCCTTAATGCACTCACTTCGCCCTCTGTGTTGTCTCAGGCACCCCCTTGGTGATTGTCAACCATACATGGTCCTTTGGCTGATGCAGATCACTTCACTTACCACCAAGAGCTATGAGTTCTGCTCCTCGCACCCTGGTCCTTGGGTCGATACCCGTGACTTCAACTTTATCTGGCATGTATGGGATAAGAATAACACTAACCTAGAAAAAGATAGATGGGCAGATTTCACCGTTCCTTGATGACCTCGAGCTTCGCGAGATCAACCTCATCGGTCGACGTTACAATTGGAGCAACGAGCAATGGTCACCAACGTTGGTGCAACCGGACCGCTTGTCCTGCTCGGCAAATTGGGGGTAATGACATCATACGGTTGCTTTTCCGCACGAAATCCTCCATGGTGTTAGATTTAGCATGTACACCACGCTTCTGACGTCTAGGGCTCACCAGTCCCACTTCAAGGATATATGGCCAAATTTTGATGGCTTCCGCCAGGTGGTTGCCGATGCCTAGCATGTGTCGTAGTACGTTGGCCCACTCTAGCGTTTGGGTGTACTGTTCAAGCATACAGACAACACATTTTCACTGCCGAGCGACCGACATATTGGCAGCATCAAGCTACAAACAGCTCATGGCCAAAGAAATCATTTTTTGGCTCAACACGATGCAGGAGTCTCGACAACTGTCCCAAAAGGAGTTTAATTTGCGCAAAGAGTTGAAGCTTAAGTTGCTTGGGTTGGCGTCACTCGAGTGCATTCATCGCCCGCTAGCGCTCCGCTTCCACTAGCTAGCCGACGGAGATGAAAACATGATCTACTTCTACATCCATGCGTGCCAACGCCACTGCAAAAATCACGTGGTTGCCGTTTCCCGTGACAGTGTTGTCACCTTGCCCCATGAGGATAACGAGTAGATGCTGGGTTGCACCATCCCTCATCGAGTAGTTTTACCAACTTGCTTTGGAGATCATCATAGATGAGCTTGCCGTCGTCGTCCACCAACTCTATTTATTTATACCGCTGGTGTCGTCGAGCCCAACGATGCCCCTCAACGTCTTGTTGACAAACAAAAAACTCGAATAAGGTCAAGCACTTCCACCTAATATGTTTGCCGCATACTTTTGGCAGGCTTTTCTCCAATCTTCTTGCTCTCCGTGTCTGTGCCACGGTTCCCGGAACCGATTCATGCTCACGGACAAGGGCTTGCACGCCAGATGCATCGCAACCCTCATGGTCAAGGTTTACACCGCCAAGGCATTTGATTCAGTCTCGGGGCCCTTCCTCCTATGGTTGCACAACACGCCGACATTGGCGCCAGATTCACCAAGTGGGTCTGAACAACTCTACCATGGAACGGTGCCCGAAAGGCATATTCTTCATCGTCGTGGCTTGTGGCAAGGTGACCACCTTTTGTCGCTGTTGTTTCTTCTTTGTGCCGAAGGTGCTCGACGCCTTGTTGGTCCATGTGAAGAGCGTTGTCATGTTGGAGATATTGCACTGCCATCACGTCAAGCACCTCATGTGACTGTGCGATGCCGACATGGTCGTCCTCTTGTCTTCGACATGCGGCAACCTGATCTTGGTGGCGCATCAAACTTATGCACCAACTTCGACAAGTGCTCCTTTGCGCCAACCTGCCGCAACATCATCAATATTCAGGTGATCAAGCTAAGCTTTGCATGTCCTTCCTCGTCGCTCCCGTGCACCTACCTCAACCCCCCCCCCATCGTGCAAGAAGATTCACACGGTGGACAAAGTTCTCAACTGCCTCCCCATTTGGATTTAGTACTCAACATGAGAGGTTGGCTCGTGCTTTGTCAAATTAGTGCTCTCCACCCCAGATTATCAAGCCATCACCATAAAACTAGCTCTGCGGTTACTTGCGGAGATCAAGAAGTGCATTCGCGCTTTCCTTTAGAGAGGAACCAACACAGCCGACGACGGGCTATGTATGGTTGCCTGGAGCAAGGTGTGCTCCATGTGCAACCTAGTGGCTTCAAAATCCTTGAGTATAGCTCTCATTTGCTGGGCAGATTCCTTGTTGAGCAGGGCACACTTCCTTTGTTCTTTTGTACTGGTGCTCATGCTCAGAATGGTGTTGCTGGGCGCAAGCATCATCGCCTTCTTGAGGCGGCTCGTGTGTTGATGATTGTCGCCTCTCTTCCACCTCACTTTTGGGTTAAGGTAGTTTCTACTTCCACCTATCTCATGAACATTCATCCTTTCTCTGCTCTACAGGGTGACATTCCTCTCGAGAGTCTTTTTGGTAGTTCTCCTGACTACTCAACGATTCATTTGTTTGGTTACATCTGCTACATTCTCTTGCCCGCCTAAGGCAACATGCACTTGACTTAAACCTGTTGAAGTGCACCTTCATGGCCTCATGAGGCAAATTCCTAGGGTTTGTCATTCGACACCGGGGAATCGAAATCGACCCGGGTAAAATCAAGGCCATACTCAAAATGCCTCCTCAAAACCTTAATGAGTTGTGTTCGCTCGTCCATCCTCTCCTTTGGCCTCCCCATTTGAGGATATTCGTTTCTCCTCACTCTTTTCAATACACCTATCACTCAAGTATTTGCCCTCGTCCACCCATCCCACTGTGGCTTCCCCTAATATTGTGGTAGACCCCACACCATCGTCACCTGTGGCTTCCCCACCTCGTTTGTTACCTCAGGCTACCTTCCCTAGCTCGTCCCATGAGGCTTCCCCATTGATTCCGATTACGATGAGACTCTTTGCTCCTGCAAACCATATGACCTTTGTTCGCCACTAGTCCGTGTCTCGGTTTGATGTTATGAATGCCTTTCTTAATGGTGAGATGTGTAAGGAGGTTTACATGCACTCACCACCTGGTTATTTTGTTCCTAATGACATGCTCTATCGTCTTCATCGCTCTCTCTATGGTTTTAAGTAAGCCCCTCGTGCCTAGTTGTTGCCGCTGGTTTCCAACGAGTGCTCATGATCCTATGTTGTTTGTCTACCTTTTTGCTCTTGGTAGGACTTTTCTACCATATGGTGATGACATGATCATCACTGGCGAAGACCCCGAGTATATTGCATTTGTTAAGGCACGTCTTAGTAAGCAGTTTCTTATGCCTGATCTTGGCCCTCTTTGCTAGAAGTACTTTTTTGGCATTGAGGTCTCTTCTTACTTAAGAAAAATTATCCATGATCTTCTTGCTCGTGCTGCTCTTATTGATGAGCGCACTGTTGAGACTCCCATGGAGCACAATGTTCACCTCTATGCTACCGGTGCTGACTCTTTGTTGGATCTAACACTTTACTGTCATCTTGTTGGGAGTCTTGTCTATCTGGCTGCCAGTTGCACGAAAGAAGAAACAGATTACAGTGCCCCTTGTTCGAGGGCAACTCCTCCCGAAGCATCGTCGCTCCACCGTCCAACTCTACCCTCCACCATATGCTTTACGACATTGTCGTCATGGCCAAGATGGTGGCAAACTTTTGATGAGTCTCGTCCCTTCTACCCCTTTCAATGGAGAGTATATGTTTCCTTATTTTTCCGACACTCATATCACTTTTATTGAGCCCAAGTCCATTCCTCCTACTTCCCTTGCTTCTCCAAGTATTGCGAATCAAGCACCATCATCTCCTATGATTTCCTCACCTCTCTTATCACAGGATTCTACACCTTCATCACCAGTGATTTCCTTGTCTCCATTACCTGAGTTTATCCCGATGATTCTTGCTCGTATTCTTCCATCCTTTCTTCACATTTATACATTTCCATGTGTTGTGGATGCGTCTAAGGATGTGCCATCTTACCCATCTCAGCCTACTTATGGCTTGCGTCCTCGTCGGCTGCCACCTATTGACCGCCTTGATCTTTCAAATGTTGGCGCTTCTATTCTTGAGTTGACTTCTTATCGTGACAGTTCATACCAAATCGCGTCCTGTGATGGTAGAGGAGATTGCTACTCTTGAGCATATCGACACGTGGGGTATTGTTTCTTTTCCTTCTCGTGTTAGGAAGCTCGTCCCATGGCTTATGGCTTTCAGCGGGAGCTTGTTCCTTGTTACAATGAGACTTTTTGCTCCTATGAACCATACGACCATTGTTCGCACACTTCTTGTTGGGGCCTCTATTCGCCACTGGTATGTGCCTCGGCTTGATGTTAAGAATGCCTTTTCTTAATGGTGAGATGTGTGAGGAGGTTTACGTGCAACCACCACTTGGGTATTCTGTTTCAGATGACATGCTTTGTCGTCTTCATCGCGCTCTATGGCTTTAAGCCGCTCATGCCTTGTTTGAGCATTTTGCTTTTGTGGTGGCTACCACTGTTTTTTGACTTGTGCACATGATCCGCTTTTGTGCTCTTGGTAGGACTCTTCTTCTATATGTTGTTGACATCATCATCATTGGTGAAGACCTCGAGTATATTGCCTTTGTCAAGGCATAGTAAGCAGATTCTTGTGTCTAGTTTGGCCCTCTTTGCTCCTTTCTTGGGATGAGGTTTCTTCTTTCCCAAGAAAAAAACTCCAGGATTATCTTGCTCGTGATGTTCTTACTAATGAGCGCACTATAAAGACTCCCATGGAGCTCAATGTTCATGTTTGTGCTATTGATGATGACCCTTGTCTGACCTGGTGCTTTATCCTCATCTTGTTGGGAGCCTTGTATATCAGGTGGACATTCGCCCAGAAAAAGAAACACACAACAGCGCCCATGTTCGATTCCACCTCTTCCTACAGCGTTGTCGCTCCACCATCCTACTCTACCATCCACTATATGCTCTGCGGCATTGCCATCGTGGCCAGAATGGTGGCAAATTTGCTAGCGCCAATGCCTCTTGCACGATGTCGCTAGAGCCTTCGTCCTCTCAAGTGGCATGAACATCTAGAGGGGACAATGTCGCCATGCCTACTGGCATTCCCTCTCTCGGATCGTGAAGTGTTTGGAGTGAGACCAAGAGAAATACGGGAAATGGGACAATGACTAACGTATTAAGGGAATGAGGCCTAAACAAAATTATTGAGATGAATTATTGGGCCGCTACCAAAATGGTTGGCGTATTCTTCTCCAAAGTGGGTCGCGCTTTTGAGGCAAACCGGACCGAGTGGGATATAGAAATACTCTATGAAGCCCAAATGATAATATTCTTTTTTGGCAAATTTTAACCCTACTTTCAAATAATAATTTGACCCAAACACTAAATATAGTATTGACCATAATTCTTTATACATCACAACATATCCTTAGAATCTACTAACATGTGAGGTGAATTTGAAAAAAGAGTGCAAATTAAATATCAGAAATTCAAAAAGATTAGTCTGCGAATTCAAAAATGTTCACCCATTCCAAAAACATTCACGTAATCAAAAAAGTATGAATTCAATAAACGATCACAGCAGATTCTAAAAATATTCAGATTCTAAAAGAAGTTTGTGAATTTCAAAAAATTTCATGTATTCAAAACTTATCACATATTAGAAAAAATTCACGTATTCAAAACAGGTTCGTGAATGCAAAAAATGCACATGAATATGAAAAAAATTGTTCATGTAATCAAGAGAAGTACGTGAATTCAAAAAAAATCATATACTCAAGACAAGTGAGAACTCCAAAAAAATAAATCCCGAATTCAAATAATGTTGACGCATTCAAAAAGTTACGAATTAAAAGAAATGTTCAGGAATTCAAAAATGTTCGTAGAGAATATAAAAATGGTTTACTTACTACAGAAATTGTTTGCATTTCACAATTTTCAAAATCATTCACATTCAAAAAATATTCACGAATTGGAAAAGGTTTTAAATTTTCAAAAATAGCCACAACTTTGAAAAACATATGAATTCAATTTTTTAGCAAATGTTGAATTAAATAAGTTCACGAATTGAAAATTCTTGACAAATTTGAAAAAGGTTCAAAAGCTTTAAAAAAGAAAACAAATAACGAACACAAAGAAAAACCAAAAAAGATAGAGAAAAACAAATAAAAAGAAGAAACGAAAAACCGGTTGGAACCATCCCCAACCCCCCGTCACTTCCAGAAAACTGAATCTAGTTCTTCATCACGTGGTGCTTCTTCGTCGATCTATTCACTTGAGGCTCTGGCTACGCTGAAGATTACACGACGTCGATATCTGCTAGCTGCTTCTTTTGTTTCTCCATTGATAGGTGTTGCTACTTTGTAGTGGTACTGAGAGAACACTTTTTCATAATATCATTTACACCTCCATGGATTCTTGGTACTGGATATTCTTTTCATACGACTTACGATTCTTCCAATTTGTCCTCCGTCCCAGATCTAGATTCTCCAGTTCATGTTCTTACTGTCGATGGTACTTCCTTCCCAGACGATAGTAAGGGACTCTTGGCACTTCGTCTTTCCATGTTCCATCTTCTACTCATGTTTCTTGACATTGCTACACTCGTCATCCGCATGTTGTGGATTCTTCTAATGAGTCATTTTCCTCAACTACTATGTCTTCTTCCCCACTATTGTCTTCTTCTGTTGGAAACGCACCGCCACCAGCTCAACCTACTTACGGATTTCGAGCTCGCACACTTCTGCCTATTGACTTCTACTTATATGGTTGTTGTATTGCTCTTCCTAAGACAACTACTTATCGTGACGTTGTTGTTCATCCAGAATGGCAAAATGTGATGGCATGAAAGATTGATGCTCTTCCTCGCGTCATCACGTGGGATCAGATTTCCCTTCCTCCTCGTCCTCGTCTCATCACTTGTAAGTGGGTCTACAAGGGTAAAGCTGATGGTTCTCTTGAGCAGTACAAAGCTCGTCTAGTGGTGAGAACATAGTCATGACTACGATGAGACATTTGCTCCTACACGCCACAGATGACCACTCTTTGCACACTTTTCAATGTGGCTTGTGTTCGCCACTAGTTTCTCTCTCAACTTGATGTCCAGAATACCTACATGTAGCCACCACCTAGGTATCCTCTTCCTGATGGCATGGTTTGTCTTCTCCGTCGCTCTCTATATGGTCTTTAGCAAACCCCTCGTGCCTGGTTTGAGTGCTTCATCTCAGTGGTGACTGTGGCTGGTTTTTCGACAAGTTCTCATGATCCTGCACATTATGTCCACCATTCAACTTGTGGTCGAACACTTGTTCTATATGTTGATTATCACTGGTGACAACTCTAAGTACATTGCAATTGTTAAGGCTTGTCATAGTGAGTTTTTGATGTCTAATCTTTGTCCTCGTCGCTACTTCCTTGAGATTGAGGTTTCTTCTACCTCTTTTGTCTTATCTTGGTCCTCGTCGTTGTGGCCTTTATTCATCACCGATCTGCGTCTCTGCTTGATGTTAAGAATATCTTTCTTAATGGTGAGATGTGTGAGAAGGTTTATGTGCAGCCAACACTTGGGTATTCCACATCTAAATTCTCATGTTCATGTTTTTACTGTCAATGGAACTTCCTTACCGGTCGATAGTCGAGGCACTCTTGGCAGTTTATCTTTTCATGTTCCTTCTTTTGCTCATCTTCCTTGACTTTACTACACTCACTGTTCACGTGTTTTGGATTCTTCTACTGAGTCATCTCCCTCGACTACTATGTATTCTTCTATTGGCAACACATAGCTCTAGATTAGCCTACTTACGACTTTCAACCTCACCCGCTTTTGCCTATTGACAACTCTGGTTATTGCAGTGCTCTTCCTAAGATGACTTAGCCTGACATTTATTTCATCCAGAATGGCAGCATGTGATGGCATCGAATGCTCTTCTGTTCTGGATTCTTCTAATGAGTCATCTCCCTCGACTACTATGTATTCTTCTATTGGCAACACATAGCTCTAGATTAGCCTACTTACGACTTTCAACCTCACCCGCTTTTGCCTATTGACAACTCTGGTTATAACTCTGGTTATTGCGGTGCTCTTCCTAAGATGACTTATCCTGACATTTATTTCATCCAGAATGGCAGCATGTGATGGCATCGAATGCTCTTCCCCGTGTCGGCTAGTGGAATCTCATTTCCCTTCCTCCTCTTGCTCGTCTCATCACTTGTAAGTGGGCCCGCAAGGGTGAGACTGATGTTTCTCTACAGCTTTACAAAGCTCTTCTAATGGTGAGAACATAGTCATGATTATATGATTATGATAAGACATTTGCTCTTGTATGGCCCAAATGACCACTTTTTACACACTTTTCGATGTGGCCTCTGTTTGCTAACATAGTTTGTCTCTCTCAACTTGATGTCAACAATGCTTATATGTAACCACCACCTAGGTATTCTCTTCCTAATGGCTTGGTTTGTCGTCTTCGTCGCTCTATATGGTCTTAAGCAAACCCCTCATGCCTGGTTTGAGCGTTTCGTCTCAATGGTGAATGTAGCTTGTTTTTCAGCGAGTACTCATGATCCTGCATGACTCTTAAGTAGTCCTCGTTGCTACTTCCTTGAGTCTAAAACTGATGGCTTCTTTATTTGCTAAGAGAAGTATATCCATGATCTTCTTGCCCGTGCTGCTCTTACTGATAAGCGTACTATTGAGACTCCTATGGAGTCAACATCCACCTTTGTGTCCACCTCTGCTCCCTACTAGTCTAGATGGCATCCTTTGCCTTCCTACGGGTTGCTATGTGAACTGTCTCAATCCCACATCCCATGTTCCCTTTCTAGGTGACACCATAACCTCGCTCAAGCAACACCAATGGTGAGCAGGAGCTCGAACAATCGGCGCATACCTGGATTACGCACGGCAAGCCGAGGACACGGCGCTACCTAAAGCCAAGGTCAAGGGCGCACTGTAGGAGAACCTAGGGTGCTTAATCAAGTGCGTGGCACACAACCCGCAAACAGGAGAAGCACACCAATCCGGATCGGTGGGTATCAAGTGACTCTGCTGCCACCACAGTTAGTCTCTCCACCTCTATTGCCTTATCTACCAGTTATCTTCAATAGTGGCATCATCGCCTAGGGTCACTTGTATGTCTCTCATCTCTTATCCTTAGTTCATCGGGTCTTCTTGGATCCGTCCTCGACAATGTCTCTAAACCGTCAGGGTTGTCTGCTTGGTAAATATTACCTTATGCTCATAGCGAGCAGTGTCTCAACACCCTTTCAACCTTGTTCACTTGATGTCTGGGGTCCATGTCCTTTCGCCTCAAAAGGAGGTCATCGCTAGTACTATATTTATAGATGACTTCTCTCGTAACACCTGGATATACTTTGTTTCCTTTCGTGGTGAGGTCTTATCTATATAATTGTTTTGCTGATATGGTTCACACCAAGTTCTCTACGCCTATTCTTGTATTCTATGGTGAGTTTGGTGGAGAATATATCTCCAAGCTGTTGCGCTGAGTCCTTGTTGAGTAGGGTACTCTTGCTCAGTTCTCTTATCCTAGTGCTCATGCTTAGAAATGACATGGCTGAATGCAAGCATCGTCAACTTCTTAAGAAGGCTCGTCCGTTGATGGTCATTGCCTCTCTTCCGCCACACTCTTGGGTTGAATATGGCTCCACTTCCATCTATCTCATCAACCTTCGACAATCTAATCCACTGCTTTGCATGGTCGTCTCCTTTCGAGAGTCTATTTGATCGTTTCCAGATTATTCGGTGCTTCAATTGTTTGGTTGTGTTTCTTGTGTCCTTATTGCCTCTCATAAAGCACCAAACTTACTGCTCAGTTCGTTGAGTGTTCTTAGGATACAACAATGAGCATAAGGGATATCGTTGTTAGGATCATGTTGGTCGTCGGATGACTATTTATCGCAATATGACTTTTGATGAGTCTCGTCCCTTCTACCTGCGACCATCTTCCCCGACCTTTTCAGTGGAGGATATCCATTTCCTCACTTTTCCCGACACTCCCATCACTATTGTTGAGCCCTAATCCATTCCTCGTACTGCTCCTGCTTCTCCGATTATTCCAAATTTAGCATCATCATCTCATATGATTTCCTCACCTTGCTTATGACAGGATTCTACATCTTCATCGTCGGTGACTTCCATAGCTCCATCACCCGAGTTTATCTCGAGGATTCTTGCTCGTATTCCTCAATTTGCCTCAACTTTATACACGTCGTTCGTGTGTTGTGGATGTGTCGTCTTCCTCGTCTTAGCCTACTTATGGCTTGCGGCCTCGTCCGCTTTCGCCTGTTGATCACCTAGTCTTTGAAACGTTGGCACTGCATTCTTGAGCCGACTTCTTATCTTGTGTTGTTCATACCAAATGGCACCTTGCCATGGTACAAGATATTTCTACTGTTGAGCGCATCAACACGTGTGGTATCGTTTCTCTTCCTCCTCGTGTTCGTCCCCATTACTTGGTGGGTTTACAAGGTTAAGACTCGCTCTGATGGTTCTCTTGAACGTTACAAAGCTCGTCTTGTGGCTCGTGGCTTTCAGTAGGAGCATGGTCCTAATTACAATGAGACTTTTTGCTCATGCAGGCCATATGACTATTGTTCACACACTTTTGTTGTGGCCTTTATTCGTCACTGGTCTCCGTCTCGGCTTGATGTTAAGACTGTCTTTCTTAAAGGTGAACTGTGTGAGGGGTTTAAGTGCAGCCACCACTTGGGTATTCCACATCTAGATTCTCATGTTCATGTTTTTGCTGTCAATGGAACTTCCCTGCAAGTCGATAGTCAAGGCACTCTTAGTAGTTTGTCTTTTCATCTTCCTTCTTTTGCTCGACTTCCTTGACTTTACTACACTCATTGTCCGCGTGTTATGGACTCTTCTAATAAGTCAACTCCCTCGACTACTATGTCTTCTTCTGTTGGCAAAACAGTTCCAGATCAGCCTACTTATGGCTTCCAAGCTCGCTCGCTTCTGTATATTGACTGATATGCGCTGCCCTTAGCAAGATGACTTCTTATCGTGACATTTTTTTCATCCAGAATGGCAGCATGTAATGGCATTGAATGTCTTCCTCGCGTCGGCTAGTGGAATCTCATTTCCCTTCCTCCTCTTGTTTGTCTCATCACTTGTAAGTGGGCCTACAAGGGTAAGAGTCTAATGGGATTGAATGCTCTTCCCCGCGTCGGCTAGTGGAATCTCATTTTCCCTCCTCTTTCGTCTCATCACTTGTAAGTGGGCCTACAAGGGTAAAGAGTCTAATGGCATCGAATGCTCTTCCCCGCGTCGGCTAGAGGAATCTCATTTCCCTTCCTCTTGCTCGTTTCGTAATTTGTAAGTGGGCCCACAAGGGTGAGACTTTGATCTTTCTCTAGAGCTTTGCAAAGCTCTTCTAGTGGTGAGAACAATGTTATGACTATGACGAGACATTTGCTCCTGTATGGGCCAGATGACCACTTTTCGCACACTTTTCAATGTGGCTTCTATTTGCTAACATAGTCTCTCTCAGCTTGATGTCAACAATGCCTACATGTAGCCACCACCTGGGTATTCTCGGGTATTCACTTCCTGATGGCATGGTTTGTCATCTTCGTCGCTCTCTATATGGTCTTAAGCAAACCCCTCATGCCTGGTTTGAGCACTTCGTCTCAATGGTGAATGCAGCTCGTTTTTCAGCGAGAGCTCATGATCCTGCACATTCCGTCCACCATTCAACCCGTGGTCTAACACTTGTTCTATATGTCGATCATCACTAGCAACGAATGTAAGTACATTGCCTTTATGAAGGTTCATCATAGTGAGTTTCTTATGTTTGATCTTGGTCCTCGTCGCTAATTCCCCGAGTCTACCTCGGATGGCTTCTTTATGTGCTAAGAGAAGTATATCCAATATGTTCTTGCTCGTGCTACTCTTACTGACGAGCGTACTGTTGAGACTCCTATGGAGTCAACATCCACCTTTGTGTCCACCTCTGCTCCCTGCTAGTCTGGATGGCATCCTTTGCCTTCCTGCGGGTTGCTATGTGAACTGTCTCAATCCCTTTCTAGGTGACACCATAACCCCACTCGAGCAACACCAATGGTGAGCAGGAGCTCGAACAGTCGGCGCATACCTGGATTATGCACGGCAAGCCGAGGACACGGCGCTACCTAAAGCTAAGGTCAAGGGCGCACTGTAGGAGAACATGGGGTGCTTAATCAAGTGTGTGGCACACAACCCGCAAACAGGAGAAGCACACCAATCCGGATCGGCGGGTAACGGAGAGTGCACATGCACATGGGATGCTGGCTCAAGTGACTCTGCTACCACCGCTACTAGTCTCTCCACCTCTGATGCCTTGTCTACCAGGTCTCTTCAGTGGTGGCATCATCGCCTGGGGTCACTTGTGTGGCTCTCATCTCTCATCCTTAGTTCATCGTGGTCTTCTTGGATCTGTCTCCGATGATGTCTCTAAACCGTCGGGATTGTCGCCTTGGTAAACAGGTACATTTACCTTATGCTCATAGCGAGATAGTGTCTCGGCGTCCTTTCAACCTTGTTCACTCTGATGTCAGGGGTCCATATCCCTTCGCCTCCAAAGGAGGTCATCGCTAGTACTATATTTATATATGCTTCTCTGAACACACCTGATGACTCTGGTGGAGAATATCTCCAAGTTGTTCCGTTGAGTCCTTGTTGGGAAGGGTGCTCTTGCTTAGTTTTCTTTATCCTAGTGCTCATACTCATAAATGGTGTGGCTAAGCACAAGCATCGTCAACTTATTGGGACACCTCGTCGGTTGAATGTCACTGCTCTCTCTTCCACCACACTTTTGGGCCGAGTCTGTCTCCACTTCCATCTATCTCATCAACCTTCGGCAATCTAATCCACTGCTCTGCATGGTCGTCTCCTTTCGAGAGTCTATTTGATTGTTTCCAGATTATTTGGCGTTTCAATTGTTTGGTTTGTGAACGCACCAAACTAATTGCTTAGTCTATTAAGTGTATTCTTAGGATACGACGATGAGCATAACGGATATCGTTGTTGAGACCACGTTGGCCGACGGATGCCTACTTCTCATGTTATGACTTTTGATTAGTCTCGTCCCTTCAACACGCATTCATCTTCCTCAACCTTTTCAGTGGAGGATATCTCTTTCCACAATTTTCCCGACACTCACATCATTTCTGTTGAGCCCTTATCCATTCACTTTGCCTATTGCAGCAGACCAACGCCATCATCTCCTATGATTTCCTGACCTCGTTGCACAAGGTTCTACACCTTCATCACTGGTGGCTTCCTTGTACTCTTCCATCTTTTCCTCACTTTTATACTCGTTGATCGCGTCTTGTGTGTACGTGTATACTGATGTGTCATCTTGCCCGTCTCGGCCTACTTCCAGCTTGCGTTCCCATCTGTTTCCAGCAATTGACAGCTTTGATTTTTCAAGCGTTGACACTGCTGTTCTTGAGCCGATTTCTTATAGTGGTGTTGTTGTTCGTCTGAAATGGCAGTTTGTGATGGCGGGAGATTGCTGCTCTTGAGCGCAGCGACACGTGGGGTCTTGTTTCTCTTCCTCTTTGTCTTTGTCCCGTCACTTGTTAAGACTTGCTCTGATATATAAGATGTTCGCATTTGTAAGATAAATATTATTTTAGATTTATCATGTTCTGGGTTTGTCATGTCCTGTAAATTACTCCCTCCGTCCCATAATATAAGAACATTTTGCAAGCTAAAACAGACATTTTGCAAGCTAAGACAGCTAAATGATCTTATATTATGGGACGGAGGGAGCACAAAACTATTTCTGACCAAGAGAGAGATATGTAAAACTCATGATTTAGCTCACATAATATCATAAAATTATTTTAGGAGAGAGCATCTAGCGTACTTCTCAATTGTGGTATTGGTCGTGCTATTATTTTATGAGTTTATTTTGATGCTTACTTATTTCTTTTGAAGTTAAAATCAATATTATGGGTAGCAGCACATTCACTGGTGATGCAAGAACATTCCAGCTTGCCTGAAGAACAAAAAGTTCCATTATTTTGTGAGTCTATACAACTTTTGCTTGCATTATATTAAACTTCAAGGGGGCTTCTATAGACGTGGCAACGGTGCTAAGGCAGATTGACATCGAGGCTCAAGATTGGAGGGCCACAAGGCTGCTGCGAGATCCTAAAACATTGCCGATTAGGGTAGGAATGGTAGAGAGCAGCGAGTAGTCTGCATGTGGTGTCTGGCTCGCTGAGCCGTAGAGGAGTTGTACAAAAACTGCCTTCTTGGCATCTTCTATCTATGATCTCGATACGTCAATCTTGACATATCCTTCAAAACAAAATATTAAACTTCATGTAAATTTGCATCATTTGCACCCTGATTCTTACCGAATATATACCTATACTAACTGCCCACCCCAAAGAAAATTCACATGCTAATTATAAAATAAAAAGATCTAAATCATTATTATTTTTGCCCATACAAGATAGTTTGAGTGTAATCAACTGTACATAGACCCTACATTATCAATCTATCCAGATGAAGAAGACAAGACTTGCACTCAGCCCAGCTTGGTTCCTTTCGTTTGTGCCACATCCATTGGAAGTGAGCATTTAGCTGTCTTTCTTTGTGATAAAATGTGAAAGATTCAAATCCAATGTTGATATCTCTTATTCCAAAATGATGATTTGCTGGTCTTTTTCACCTATTGTCTCACATGTTGAATATCTAGATCATACTTAGATTTGCTATTTGTGTAGTTGTTTTGTAGACTTAGTAAGAGCACAGAGAAATGAAGTTAAATAGTGTAGGTTGAAATATAATTGACAAAAAACATATACGGAAAAAGGTAGTGGTTAAAATCATTTTGTAGTAGTTGCAACTTGGTAATTGTGATATTCTATGGCTGTGGTTAAAATTGTGCAACAAAGTGAGTGATGGCAGAGGCAGACAATGGAGAAGGAAAATGATGCTTTGTATAATGACAATCCTGAGAACTTATTTTCTATATAGTACACAAATTTCTTCTTCGGTATCATGTGCCAACACCCATGAGCAATTTTGATCAAAGTGGCAACACATAACAGATGGAGCTGTGATAAAATTCATGGACATGCAAGAGTAAAAAAAAGGAGAAAGAATAAAGCTTGTACTCCAATGAGACGTGGATAGACAGACGGATAACATAGTAGACGCTGAAGAAGATAAATATAATATTCCATGGCAACGCATGGGCACTCAACTGGTACTATGCAAAATATGAGATGCAAGTAGACAAGCAGGTGACATTTTACCTTAACCCCCAAGTTTCTATGCCAAAATTGGCAATCAGCAGCCCCATAAGCCATGGTTCCGCATATAGGGATTAATCTCGATGATTTTCCTCACAGTTGCGAAGCTGCAGAAAAGGAAACACAGAATCATGTAAGAACAGAAATACATTCTGATGAATGTTTAAGTGATGATCCTTGCATCAAGCAAAAACCTTCTAGAACGACTAACAAACATGCAAGGGCAACTTACAGAAGGATCAGCACTTGTGGAAAAATAGAGATTATACAATAACAGCCACTTTCTATTGGCTTTCAACAAACCACACAGACACAAATCAATATGCACAAATGTTGGATCTTCAGATAAGCAGACTTGAATTAAATGGTAAGTAATAGCAAAACTATCTTTTTTGTGGGTCTGATATCAGTATGACATCAATTCACAACTCTCTATCATTACCAAGTACACTACAGAGTACCTCCCTTCTCAGTTCCTACAGATAATTAGCATCCAAACTCAAACAGTTTCTTTTTTTGCATTCACCACGTAATCCAAATGAACCACCATATCCAAGCACGGTCACCACAGCTGGTGTGAGGTTATGGCACTGCAATTGGTGGCTCGGCTATTGTGAGGTTGTGATATGTTTTTCTCTGTTGTACACTAAAACAGAAGTTCTTCACACCCAAATTAAGTTGGTTTGAGATTTCATAGAAGTATGAATCACTGCAATGAATTACTAGATACGAAAATGTATAGCCCTAGTACACAAGAGTAAAGAAACACACCCCTATTAACCACTAAAGTGTCCTCCCAGAGATAATTCAACGGACAAAGGGACCAGATTTTGCTAAGAGATCTATAAACATCCCGACCCTAAATCACGCATCCCTGCCAGCAAATCGAATCCCCGCACCGCCAAACCCTAGCACTGGAATGCGAGGCCAGGGGACAGGGGACTCACATGTGTACCCGCCCATGCTGGCCCGGGAGTCGACGGCGACGATGACGCCCTTATCGAAGATGAAGGAGAGCATGGTCGTCCCCTTGTTGTCCACCATCTCCTTGGTCGCCTTCTGGAATCCATCAAACTGCCACCGGGAAACGAAAACGGGGCGCGAACGGATCAGAGGCCGGCGGAGAGAAAAGGGGATTGAGGGAGGGGAAGGCTCGCCCACGTGGTTGCAGGTGGAGAACTCGAGGGCGGGCTAGTCGGCAGTGTCGGAGGAGAAGAGGCCGCCGAAGTCGTGGCTGCCGGCCGCGGCGATGCCGAAGTGGTTCTCTAGGACGGAGAGGTTGGGAATTCGAGCGTGAGCTGGTCGGCGGTGTTGGCGGAGAAGAGGCCGCTGCGGTGCCGAAGTGATTCTGGAGGGCGGAGACCGGAGAGGTTGGGAATCATCGCGCCGACGGCGTGGATGTGTGGCGGCGGAGGTGATCAATTGAGATTTTTCTCTTTTCGTCTCTCGCGTCGGTCTCCCCCTTCCTTTCTTGCGGCAGGCCTTGTCTCGCACGTGAAGCCCTCTGCTTATAGAGGGATTGGGCCGGGTTCTCCGCCGACCTACATAGGCCCCGGCCCATAAGCGATAGGTGGTGGTTCGCTTCCAGCAGAGCACTAATTTTTAACCGCCAAAAGAATAGGCCCTAAAAAAAAGAGAAACGGCTTATGGAAAAAATTGGAGAGAAGGCAGCTTATTTTTTAAGACCGGCCCTAAACCAAGATGACTTTTTTAGAAATTATTACTAGTAAGTGTGGCGTGTAACATATTCAAAATTCACTAATATTTGAATTCAATATATTTAAAAATTGCACAGAGAGCAAAGATGCAACTATTTCTTAGTATGTTTAAAAATTATAGTATAATATCAAGAATCTTCGGTGCATTTTCATTCCTGTTGTACTTGAGTCGGTACATAAAGAATTGCTTCCTTATCTCCCACACATCACGTGAGGATTATAAGGCACTACCACGGATCGTGTGCTTTGAAAAAGAACAATTCTCCATAAATTTCATGAGTTTTGCAGGGATTTTGGACAATATTTGCACCGTATAAATCTGAAATAGTTTTGGAAATTTCTGGGTTTTTTTTACTTTCGGTTGGTCAGGATTCTTTTTTGACAAGCCATCTGGAGTGAAAGTTTGTAGAGAAGCCCCCTTTATTACAAACCTTCTCTTTGGTGATAACTCGTTGATACTCATGAAAGCGAACATTCAAAACGTGGAACCTTAGAGAAAAAAAGGCCCCCGCGTCGCCCTCTCCCTGGGGCGACACGGGCAGCGACTTGAACTCCAGCCCGAGCGGTCGTCCCCTCCCCTCGTCCCTTCCTCCTCGCCGCCGCCAATGGCCTTCGCCGGGCAAAGCTCGTGCGGACACGACGGCGGCAGGGTCTGTTTCTTCCGGCAGCAGGCTGGCGCGCGTGCATGGGAGCTCGTCGCAGGAGGCTTTGGGGCGTATGCCTTGGCTGGTGGTGTCGGCCAGCGTCGCTGTGGAAGGGGCGTGGGGGCCGGATCTGGCCGGCCCTGGCTGGATCCGACGCGGAGGCCGCTGTGCGCGTCGTCCCGCGCGTCTGGCCTGCGACCGACTGGGGCGGCTGCGGCTTGCTCGCCGGCGATGGAACGCTGGGGCGGCGGCCCCAGGACGCGGCGATGTCGACGTGATCTTCCCTCGCGGAGGTCGTCCGACGGCTGCGAGGTGGCGGATCTGGACCCCGCGCGCTCGGATCTGGTGGTGAGGCGGGCCGTCGGCCTGGGGCGGCGGTCCAGCAGGATCTGGCATGTGCGGTCTCGTCGGCGCCGTTGTGGAGCGAGGTGGGTTGCAGTGATTTCTGCAATCGGTGGTGGTTGGCAGCTGCGTGCTGCCTTGCATGCTTGGTCATGTGGCTTGGGCATGGACGGTCAGCATGTTGCCACAGACGGTTTGCTGGGCAGGCTGCGGCGAGGATGGATTTGGCGAGCTCCGGGCGAAAGCCTTGCTCGACCTCGGTCGTTGCCGGCGTCGACGGCGTCCTAGGATGTCGTTTCCCTCCTTGGAGGCGTCGTCGTGGAGCCCCTTCACCACCATTGTTGCCTCGGTCTCGGGCTCTTCGGGTGAAAACCCAACTTTTGACCTTGGTCGGAGCGGGCGTCGATGGCGTACTTGTCGCTTCCCTCTTGGGGGTGACGCCTTGGAGGTCTGGTCCTTCGTCAGTCCACACTGGCTTGGGTGGCTTTGCGAGTTCGTCGGCGACCATGCGGGTGCGCGGCCTCGGGACCGGTGAGGGAGTCCGAGCGGCGGCTCCGGAGAGCAATGTTGTGGAGTGTCAGATCTGGTCGTGTGGGCGACAACGTTGACAGCTCAGATGGAGCGCGGCCTCGGGGTCGGTGGGGAGGTCGGAGCGGCGGCTCCGAAGAGCACCTCTGTGCTGTGGAGTGTCGGTTCTGGTCGCGTGGGCGGCAGAGTCGTCGGCTCGTGTGGAGTGCGGCCCTGGGGCCGATGTGTGTGCGTTTCTGTGGTTTGTAAGCCAGAGCGGCAGCTTCGGGTTGTGTGGTGGAGTGGCAACTCTTATTGTTTGGACGACAAGGTAGTCGGCTCGTTAGGTACGCAGCCCCAGGGCTGGTGTGTCGATATATCGGTTTTTGGCCAGTTTTCCTGATAAACTATCCAATTCTCTTCTTCTTAATGCAAAGGCAGAGCTTCTGCTGGTTCCTCGAAAAAACGTGGAACCTCTGAAAACAATTTTGGATGATTACCATGTCGCGTTAGGACAATTGGTGAGCGTTGATAAATCGAACATTTTCTTTAGTTCCAATATGGCAATGGAGATCAAGGAACCTATTTGTACTACTCTAAATATCATGACCGAAGCTTTCAATGATAGATGTCTCGGGTTGCCATCCCATGTGGGTATGGATGTTTTCAATACCTTGTTGAGCATATTATTATGAAAATTAATGAATGGAAAGAAAAAATACTATCCACCAGAGGAAAGGGAATTCTTCTCAAATCTATTGTTCAAGCTATCCCAAATATGCTATGACGTTCTTTAAAATTCCTAAAACAATTTGTAAAGGAATAATTGATGCGATGTCTTAGTTTTGGTGGGGAACAAGGACAACAAGAAGAGGATGCATTGGATGGCTTGGTGGGTGATGTGTATCCCAAAGAAACAAGGAGGAATGAGTTTCCGTGATATTCATTCTTTTAATTCAGCGATGCAATCGAAACAAGCGTGACATCTCATCAAAAGGCCAGATTCGCTATGTGCTTCGGTTATGAGAGCTAAATACTTCCCCAATGGCGATTTTCTTAACACAAATTTAAAGAAAGGATCTTCATTTACATGGCAAAGTATCATGGCCGGAGTCGATTCTCTGAAACATGGATATATTGCGAGTTGGGAATGGATGGAGTATTGATATTTGGGAAGATGATTGGATCCCAAATGGTGCTAATAGGAAAATTATTCCTCGTGGAGGGGGTAATCTTTTGTCTAGGTTTCTGATCTTGTTGACACAGCTAATAACTCTTCGGACGAGGACCTCATCAGATAGACTTTGTGGCCAATTGATGCACAATAGGTTCTTGCGATCCCGCTTCCAATGTTTCAGATGTCGGATTTTATTGCATGGACTTTTAAAAAAAATGAGAACTTCTCTGTTTGATCTGCTAATTTCATGGAATGGGACGGCTGGCATGGGAGAAAACTTCATCGGACTAATAGGTTGGGTCGCGCAATAACCAATCCTATTTCGTGTAAGATTTGGAAGTTGTCTTGTCCGGTGAAGCTTAAAAAATTTGTTTGGCGTACATTGCATGACACCCTACCATGTCGTGTTACGCTTGTGAATAGACATCTCAAAGTTTCACCCCAATGCCCTTATTGTTCTAATGGAGTGGAAGACTGGAAGCACGTGATGTTCCTATCCCAGAAAGCTAAAGATGATTGGAGGATATTAGGGTTGGATTAAATTATTAAAAGGGCTTGTGAAGTTGATCGGGCTGGTGAGGCGGTACTTGAGTATGTACTCCTTCTACCTGATCATGAAATATATCTTTTGGATATCCCAAATGTACATGGGATGATAGCCATTACCACTTGGTACTTATGGTGGGAAAGACGTAAGTCGGTCCATGAGAAACAGACTCAAGATGCCATTCACATTAGCATGGGGATTAGTGCGCTTACGTCTAACTATGTTATTGCTTCATCCCCAAATGTTACTAAGAAAAGGGGGGTTTGATTAGTCATCCTAGGGGTCTTGTAAAACTTAACGCTGATGCTTCTTTCGATCAAGACTCGTAGAGGGGTACAGCTAGGGCTGCTCCGAGAGATCACAAAGGAAATTTTATTGCTGAGGAATTGGAGGATTCATTGGTGTACCGATGTCCTCATGGCAAAGGCATTGGACCTATGATTTGGACTATCCCTAGTGAAAAGGGTTGGGTGCAATCGAATTGTTATCGACTCGGATAATTTGGAGGTCATCGAAATCATGAAGAACGGAGGAACATATGTGGGAGCGACGGCTATGATTTTTGATGATTGCTATCATTTAGCATGTGATTTTCCTTTCACTAGTTTTGAACATTGTAATAGGAAAGCCAATAAGGTAAGTGATGAGCTTGCGAGATTAGCTAGGTTTTCTAAGACAAATGATTGGTTTGAGGAGCCTTCGAATGTTATTGTACCACTACTACTAGACATTGCAACTATTATTTCTAATTAATAAAATACCTTTGTTGTTTCAAAAATAATAGTACAACCTCATATACACATAAATATAAGATCTGTCAGCTTAATGTTGAATCCGATAGTCTCGTCCTTCTCAAATCTGAATTACACACTCGTAACAATCACTAGTGGTCTCGATACTTGACATTGTAGAAACAAGTACTTACAACATAACACTCAAATCTAAGAATTAACCAAATAAAATCAAAGCATCTAATTAGTCCATGTTATATAACAACAATGGGTAATAGTAGGTGGTGGCACAACAACGGCGTAGCTTACTGCAAGTTAGGGTCAGCCCCCCCCTGTCAGTCCTCATCTTGTACATTTGCGAAGATCTTTTTCGGAGAGCAGCGATTAGGGGAAATACTATGTTTTGTCCTCTGAGCCAGCTTTTTAAACCTTCACCATTGTGGCAAATAGTCATCAATGAACAATAATAATAGTATGTGATATGTCTCTAACATATCTATAATTTATGAAGTATTCATGCCATGTTTCGTATGATTTTATTAGAACTAACCCGGATTGACGTTGTTTTCAGCAGAACTACCATGGTGTTGTTTTTTGTGCAGAAATAAAAGTTCTCGGAATGAGCTAAAAATTTAGTATGATTTTTTTTGGACCAAAAGAGACCCCGAAGCATTGGAGCTGGGCCAGAAGAGCCACGAGGAGGCGGCAAGCCTGCTAGGCACGGCCACCCCCTAGCCCGCGCCTAGCAGGCTTGCCTCCGCCTCGTGGCCCCCCTTGACATGAGTTCGACGCAAAAAATTCCTATAAATATAGAAACCTCCAAAAAGAAACCTAGATTGGGAGTTCCGCTACCGCAAGCCTCTAAAGCCACGAAAAACCAATCGGGAACCCGTTCAAGCACCCAGTCGGAGGGGAAAACCA
This sequence comes from Hordeum marinum, assembly GCA_022496015.1. Lineage (NCBI taxonomy): Eukaryota > Viridiplantae > Streptophyta > Magnoliopsida > Poales > Poaceae > Hordeum > Hordeum marinum. The sequence goes on along the minus strand of CM039674.1, from coordinate 456,519,556 downwards.
TCACCGGAGGCCATCTTCATCATCCCGGCGGTGTTCATGACGAGGAGGGAGTAGTTCACCCTCGGGGCTGAGGGTATGTACTAGTAGCTATGTGTTTGATCTCTCTCTCTCTCGTGTTCTTGAGATGGCACAATCTTGATGTACCGCGAGCTTTATTGATATAGATGAATCATATGGAGTTTTCCCCTCTCTATCTTCTTCTGATGAATTGAGTTTTCCTTTTGAAGTTTTCATATCGAATTAAATCTTTAAGGATTTGAGAACACTTGATGTATGTCTTGCGATGGGATATCCGTGGTGACAATGGGATGTTCTATTGATCCACTTGATGTATGTTTTGGTGATCAACTTGCGGGTTCCATGACCTTGGGAATCTATACATAGGGGTTGGCACATGTTTTCATCTTGAATCTCTGGTAGAAACTTTGGGGCACTCTTTGAAGTTCTTTGTGTTGGATTGAACATGATGAATCTGAAATTATGTGATGCATATCGTATAATCAAGCCCATGGGTACTTGTGGTGACATTGGAGTATCTAGGTGACATTAGGGTTTTGGTTGATTTGTGTCTTAAGGTGTTATTTTAGTACGAACTCTAGGGTTGTTCGTGACACTTATAGGGATAGCTCATAAGATTGATCGGGAAAGATAACTTTGAGGTGGTTTCATACCCTACAATAATTTCTTCATTAGTTCTCCACTATTTGTGGCTTTGGATCGAACTCTTTGTCGCACGAGAGGTATTTACATATGACTCAACTATGTTAGTATTGTTGAGAGAAATTGCACTAGTGAAAGTATGAACCCTAGGCCTTGTTTCTAAGCATTGCAATACCGTTTGTGCTCACTTTGTTGCTTGATACCTTGCTGTTTTTATATTTTCAGATTACAAAAACCTTTATCTACCATCCAAATTACACTTGTATCACCATCTCTTCACCAAACAAGTGCACCTATATAATTTGCCATTGTATTGGGCGTGTTGGGGACACAAGAGATTTCTTGTATTTGATTGTGGGGTTCTTTGAGAGAGACCATCTTCATCCTACACCTCTCACGGATTGATAAACCTTAGGTCATCCATTTGAGTGAAAATTGCCATTGTCCTACAAAACTCTGCGCTTGGAGGCCCAACACGAGTCAACAAGAAGAAGGTTGTGTGGTAGACATCAAGCTCTTTTCTGGCGTTGTTGCCGGGGAGGTGAGTGCTTGAAGGTATATATTTAGATCTTGCAATTGAATCTCTTAGTTTCTTGTTTTTCACTAGTTTGGTTTTATAAAAGAAAACTACAAAAAATGGAATTTAGGGTGCCTCATATGCTTCATCTTTTCAATGTCTTCCGTGAAAATGATGGAAAGGAAAATTGTGCTCAAGTGTTAGAAGAAGAAGTTATTAAAATGTTTGGCACTAAATCTTTGAGTGATGGGAATGATTGCAATCTTGTTAGTATTAATTCTCTGAATATTCATGATGCTAATGATATGCAAAGCCACAAGCTTGGGGATGCTATATTTGATGAAGATGATATTTTTAGTCCCCCAAGTTTTGATGAGCAGAACTATTATAATTATGGTATGCCTCCTATCTATGATGAATATTGTGATGACACGTATGCTATAAAGAGTAATGACAACCATGAAAACTATTATCATGTTTTTAATATTCAATGTGGTTATGTCAATCAAGTGTCACATGATAGTTATTTTGTTGAGTTTGCTCCGACTATTATGAATGAGAAGAAAATTGCTTATGTGGGAAGTGAGAAATTTTCTATGCTTGTAGATCATGAAAAGAATGCTTTATGTGCTGGTTATATTGTTGAATTCCTTCATGATGCTACTGAAAATTATTATGAGGGAGGAACATATGCTTGTAGGAATTGCAATAATATCAAGTTTCGTCTCTATGTGTTCAAACTTTTGAAGTTATGCTTGTTTTGCCTTCCTATGCTAGATGATTCTTGTTCCCATAAATTGTTTGCTCACACAATCCCTATGCATAGGAAGTGGGTTAGACTTAAATATGCTTGTCATGAGACTCATGTTGCTCTTTTGCATGTTTCAATTATTATTCCTATACGAGCATCATTGAATCATCACGCCTAGCTAAAAGGCATTAAAGAAAAGCTCTTGTTGGGAGACAACCAAACACTTTTACCTTATGTTTTTATGTGTTCACATGATTAAGTTACTGTAGTAATCATGTTTTGTGTATTTTATTTCAATAAAGTGTCAAGTAAAGCCTTTGGGATAGTCTGGATGCATGCTTGTTTGATTCTGTGCAAAAACATAAAGTTTTTCATCCAATATATGAATTATCAGATTTTACTGGAGCTTCACAAAATAATTTGTAAGAATTTTTAGAGTTAGGTAAGTATGGTGATCATACAGATCTTTACAGACTGTTCTGTTTTTGACAATTCGGTTTTGCATGCATAGTTTGCTTGTTTCAAGTGTTCCTATAGCTTATATTGAGTAATATAAATTATGGAAATGATGGAATATAATAGGTATCATGTGGGAACAATTATGAATCTTGTATTGACAGTACCTAACTGAATGATCTATATTTACTACACTAACCCATCTCACGAAGTTCCGTTAAGTTTTGTGTGATTGAAGTTCTCAAGTTTTGGGTGAGACACCGATATGAGGAGAACAAGGAGTGGCAAGAACCTATGCTTGGGCATTCCCAAGGCAGCCCCAAGTTAATATTCAAGTAAGACTCAATCGTCTAATCTTGGGGATGCCCCGGAAGGCATCCCCTCTTTCCTCTTCAACACTATCGGTATATCTTACTTGGAGCTATATTTTTATTCGTCACATAATATGTGTTTTGCTTGGAGCGTCTTTTATTTTGTTGTTCTATGTTAGGTGTTATTTATAATCTTGTTTTTCAATAAAAAGTTCCAAGAATTGCCTTTAGGATGCTTGAATTGCATGTTTGATGTGTGCTGTGTAAAAACAGAAACTTCCGCTGTAGTGTTTGAATTTTCATATTTTACTAGAAGGTGGAAAGTTTCTGAAATTTTTACACAGTATGGTCATATAAATTTTATAGCACGTAATAAATCTTCATAATATGTTGAGTTACAGAAGTAAACTGTTATCATAAATTGCTACAGAGTATTCTGTTTGGACAGATTGTTGTCATAGTTTTGTTTTCTACTTGTCCTATAGTGTACATAGCCTATATTGGTAGATATAAATTGTGTAAATGATAGAAGACAGTACCTAATGTTTGGAAATTATTATGAAACTTGTCTTGGCAGTACATGAAGTGTTGATTTATTCTTATGTGTACTAACCTATCTCATGAGTTCTTTTCGAGTTTTGTGTGGATGAAGTTTTTGAGAATTGGTGAAACTATGATGTGGGAGGATCGAACGAGATAGAAAAGCTCAAGCTTGGGGATTCCCAAGGCCCCCCAAGTAAGTATTTCAAGAAGTCTCAAGCATCTAAGCTTGGGGATGCTACGCATCACACCTCTCCTCGTCAACTATCGGTTAGCCTATGTTGAGCCTAAATTTTTATTTGTTCACATGATGTGTGCTATTCTTGGAGTGCTATTTTTGTTTTGCTTGCTGTTTAAATAAAATACCCAGATATCAAAATCTTTATTGAGAGAGAGAGAGAGAGAGAAAGTCCTCACATAGCTACTTAATTGTTTGACTACTCATTGATCTTCACTTATATGTTTTATAGTTTTATCATTTACTCTCGTGCTTCACTTATATCCTATGAGTAAATGGTTGAATGAATTGAATTTCATGAATCTGAAAATATATATGTTTTATATGCTTATACCATGGGGAGTAATGACTTCAAATATAAGAAGTATAGGTGGTAAAATTTATTGAAAGTTAGCAAACACCGCATTGGTCACTTGAACAATTCATGAAAGAATATTGAAGGAAGAGATATTTCACATATAAATATACTATCTTGGAAATCTTCTATGATTGTGAATACCAATTAATTATTTCCAAACTTGAGCAAATTAGTTGAAGTTGGACAAGGAAGACAACGTAATGAGTTATGCTTGGGTATATTTGTATATAAGTTATATTGTTATGGATCCTCCAACATGTGGTGCTTGCTTCCACCTCGTATTAGCCAAAACTTCCGCACCAAGTAGAAATACTACTTGTGCATCCAAACACCCTCAAACCCAAAGTTGTTCCATACGAGTCCACCATACCTACCTATATGCGGTATTACCCTATCGTTCCAAGTAAATTTGCATGTGCCAAACTCTAAACCTTCAAATAATATTCTATTTTGTATGCCCGAATCGCTCATATAGTAACTAGGGGCCGTCAGTATCTTCCATGCTAGGTGAGTTGTTATCACGATATGTGTTGATTCACTATTATTCACGAGAAAGTGGCTGGTAATAGGGATTCCCAGTCCCGAAATCAAAGAAACAAAATGCAAATAATTAAACAAATCTCCCCAGGAATGTTGTTGGTATGGACGATACCCATGGATTCGGCTCGCCGTGGAGTGTGATTGATTGGTGGAGGGGGAGTAAAAACTTTACCATTCTATTTGGGAACCGCCTATAATGTATCTAGCATGGAAGATACCGAGATCTCTCGGTTGTTATGGTGACAATGAAAGCATACCGCCCAAAATTATTATTCATCTCTATTTTAAAAAGCTCGAGCTCTAGCACCTCTGCAAATCAATGCTTCCCTCTACAAAGGGTCTATCTTTTACTTTCATGTATTTACCTTTATGCAAGAGTCATGGTGATCTTCACCACTTCCTATATTTTGCCTTTTTCTTTTGGCAAGCATCATGTGGTGGGGAAAGATCCAAGCATATATGGCCATTCAAATATATTTTACCATTAATTATTATTGTTGACAATTATCTATATGATAAGTATGTTGGGAGGCAAAACATTAAGCCCCTATCCTTCTATGTGTTCGACGGATGCCATCTGCTCTAAAAATATGCTTTGAGTGTTATCAATCATGGAAGACTATATGATAGTTGAGTATGTGAATTTGCTAAATCAAAACTCTTACATGGACCCTTCCTGAAAATAAGATGAATTGCAATTGTTTGGTGATTGAAAACATAGTTTGTTAGTCTATACTCTAACATGTGGATATCTTGTTATTTCATCATGAGAAGGTTTATGAGATGAGCTACTGTTTATGATATATAATGATGCTATAAAAAGTGTTTGGAACTATCATTGATCAAATTTATGCACTATGCTAGCATTCACACTTCATAAATTATTTCTTTTATCAGTTACCTACTCGAGGACCAGCAGGAATTAAGCTTGGGGATGCTGATACATCTCCAACGTATCTATAATTTATGAAGTATTCATGCCATGTTTACGATAATTCTATATGATTTTGGTATGATTTTATTAGAACTAACCTGGACTGACATTGTTTTCAGCAGAACTACCATGGTGTCGTTTTTTGTGCAGAAATAAAAGTTCTCGGAATGGACTGAAATTTTAGTATGATTTTTTGTGGACCAAAAGAGACCCCCGAAGCTTTTGAGATGGGCTAGAAGAGCCATGAGGAGGCGGCAAGCCTGCTAGCCGTGGCCACCCCCTAGCCCGCGCCTAGCAGGCTTGCCATCACCTCGTGCCCCCCTTGACATGAGATCGACGCCAAAAATTCCTATAAATATAGAAACCTCCAATAAGAAGCCTTGATCAGGAGTTCCGCTGCCACAAGACTTCAGAGCCACGAAAAACCAATCAAGAGCCCGTTCCGGCACCCTGCCGGGGGGGGGGACCATCACCGGAGGCTATCTTCATCATCCTCGCGGTCTCCATGACGAGGAGGGAGTAGTTCACCCTCGGGGCTGAGGGTATGTACCAGTAGCTATGTGTTTGATCTCTCTCTCTCGTGTTCTTGAGATGGCATGATCTTGATGTACTGCGAGCTTTATTGATATAGATGAATCATATGGAGTTTCCCCCTCTCTATCTTGTTATGATGAATTGAGTTTTCCTTTTGAAGTTTTCATATCGGATTGAGTCTTTAAGGATTTGAGAACACTTGATGTATGTCTTGCGATGGGATATCCTTGGTGACAATGGGATGTTCTATCGATCCACTTTATGTATGTTTTGGTGATCAACTTGCGGGTTCCATGACCTTGGGAATCTATGCATAGGGGTTGGCACATGTTTTTGTCTTGACTTTCCGGTAGAAACTTTGGGGCACTCTTTGAAGTTCTTTGTGTTGGATTGAACATGATGAATCTGAAATTATGTGATGCATATCGTATAATCAAGCCCATGGGTACTTGTGGTGACATTGGAGTATCTAGGTGACATTAGGGTTTTGGTTGATGTGTGTCTTAAGGTGTTATTTTAGTACGAACTCTAGGGCTATTCGTGACACTTATAGGGATAGCTCATAAGATTGATCGGTAAAGATAACTTTGAGGTGGTTTCGTACCCTACAATAATGTCTTCGTTAGTTCTCTGCTATTTGTGACTTTGGAGTGAAATCTTTGTTGCACGAGAGGTATTTACATATGATTCAACTATGTTAGTATTGTTGAGAGAAATTGCACTAGTGAAAGTATGAACCCTAGGCCTTGTTTCTAAGCATTGTAATACCATTTGTGCTCACTTTTGTTACTTGTTACCTTACTGTTTATATATTTTCAGATTACGAAAACCTTTATCTACCATCCATATTACACTTATCACCATCTCTTCGCCGAACTAGTGCACCTATACAATTTGCCATTGTATTGGGTGTGTTGGGGACACAAGAGATTTCTTGTATTTGATTGCAGGGTTGTTTGAGAGAGACCATCTTCATCCTACACCTCTCACTAATTGATAAACCTTAGTTCATCCACTTGAGGGGGAAATTGCCACTGTCCTACAAAATTCCGTCCTTGGAGGCCCAACACGAGTCTATAAGAAGAAGGTTGTGTAGTAGACATCAGTACATAGCAACAAACCTTGGACACTTCGCTAAAGGACGGGCAAAGGGGGACTTTCATATGGTAAGAAGATGATTGGTGTGACCTAGTAGGAGATAAAGAATCTATAATACCTAAATATTTCAACCCACTATATTGTTCTATTGAAATGCAGCCTATCCACCTCATCAATATGTCACTTTGTTTTCACCAATTTCTATTAATGTTTACTTATTTGGCGTCATTCTTCTATTTTCGCAATTAAATGATGGATCAAAGCCCAATGGTCTCGATTCAAAAATTGAACAAAGAATCTCGATCGCCTTAGTAAAAAAGGACAATTGTGTCTCTTCGCCATAAAGGTCCAATATTTCCCTTGGCAACGACACAGTCCCCCGGCTAGAAAAGAAAAGAGGAAATCTTGGCATCTTGTCATTTTGTATAGTCCTCTGTCATGACCGCCGATCTTCGGTGCACCCGTCGGCTCTCTCTCGTTGTCTTTCTGTTCCGAGTGTGAAGCAGTGTGGTGCCCTTTAGCGTCATCCATGTGGTGGCGGTGATTTTGATTTCGATCTCTCTCTCTCTTTCTCTCTAACTGTAGTTGGGTGAAGATGCCCAAATCTCGTGGTGTCTTCCCTTCGTATTAGGAGAGGAACACGTGGATGAATATGTCCACGCCTTTGCTATTGATCCTTCTACCTTCGGATTTTGCATTTTTCTTAACTCACCAGCTAATTTGATTTGACTCATACGATTTGATAGTGGTTAAGGTACACTGATTTTATTTGCTTACATTAGCAGGAGCCACTGGTGGGATCGGGTATGGTATGTCGATTCACCGTTAACATAGATCAAACCACTTGTGGTGGGTTAGATTTTTATCTTTCATTTTTTAGACTAGGGGCATCATGTGTGACTCAGTAGCATGACTCAGACTCTTGTAAGCCCAGGGTCTCGACCTGTATATATAGGATCCTAAGTATGTCTAGTGGGGGGTGATCGGACTACTTGAGCAAATAAAAACTTAAGCTTTTCCCAGTTTTAATAGTTGGCAAGTTTTAGCAATTATACCAAGTCAAGCACACCCTACACATGGAAGTCTAAGAGTATAGCAGTGGAAAGTAAATACATGTACATGTAAGTACAGGGTAGGGATAGGAAGATCAAACACAAAGATGACACATAATTTTCTGGCATGGTTCCGATAGGTCATGCTATCGTACGTCCACGTTGACGGAGACTTCAACCCACAGAGGGTAATGGTCGCGAGAGTCCACGGAGGGCTCCACCCACGAAGGGTCCACGTAGAAGCAACCTCCTCTATTCAATCACGGCTGACGTCCACGAAGGACTAGCTTCACTCGGGGTAGGTCTTCATGAAGTAGGCGATCTGCCCGTACAAACTTCTTGGTTAAACTCCACACGAAGTCGGAGGCTCCCAAGCGACACCTAACCAATCTAGGAGACATCACTATCCAAAAGGTAATATATGTGGTAAGGATGATGAAGTCCTTGCTCTTTTGCTTCAAAAGATAGTCTCCTCAACACTCAATCACTCTCTCACTGGATTTGGCTTGGTAGAAGAGATTGGTTGAGTGGAAAGCAACTTGGGGAGGCTAGAAATCAAGATTAATATGGTTGGAGTGGAATATCTTGATCTCAACACATGAGTAGGTGGTTCTCTCTTGGAAAATGGATAGGGAAAGTGTTGGCTTGTTCCGAGTGCTCTCTCTGCGAATGAGAGGGAGGTGGAGGGGTATTGTCATGGTTTTTTCACGACAAATGTCCTCATAGGATAACTTAGGTGTGAGGCCATCGTCGTTGTGTGACGACTCGAAGGGGTTGATTAGGAACGAGTGACGAGTTTACCTAGGTTTGGCCCCTCCGATGGAGGTAAAAGCCTATGTCCTGCTTTGTGTCTATATCTATGATATTCTCGATTACAAGGGTGCGGAATCGCTAACTTAGCTTTCGAGGGTGTGTAACTTAAGTCTATTGGCCTTAGGGGATCGCCTTTATATATACAGGGCAAGACCCTGGGCTTACAAGAGTTTGAGTCATGCTACGATTCGTGACCTACTATGTCTGTAACTGGCCTTGCCTCTCAAGCAAGGAAACTCATAGCGTCTTCTGCCTCTTGGGCCTTGAGTTGTTGTCTTCATGTGCTGGGCCACCATCCGGCTTACTTGGTAAGCTGCCTTGCCTGCCTTGTCTTCAATGGCACGACCATCCCGAGTATGATTCACAAGCCCCCAATAGGCTGACCCAATGCAGTAGGGCAGGTTATACCGCGGGGTTATATCCCCAACATTAGGCCCCCGATTGATTTGAATCTATTCCTGTCAATCTTCCTCACCTTCAGTTGGCGGCTGATAACCCACAAGTATAGGGGATCAATTGTATACTTTCTCGATAAGTAAGAGTGTTGAACCCAACGAGGAGCTAAAGGTAGAACAAATATTCCCTCAAGTTCTATGGACCACCGATACAACTCTACGCACGCTTAACGTTCGCTTTGCCTAGAACAAGTATGAAACTAGAAGTACTTTGTAGGTGTAACGGGATAGGCTTGCAAGATAATAAACATCACGTAAATAAAAACTACGGGCTACTAAGATAAAATAACAATTAAGTTAGTTTAACGAGTGTGGAAAAGTGGTGGTAGGAGTTGCGGAATTGTCCACAGGCAATCGACAACTAGACCGGTCATCATTATTGCAATTTTATATGAGGGAGAGGCATAAGCTAACATACTTTATCTACTTGGATCATATGCACTTATGATTGGAACTCTAGCAAGCATCCGCAACTACTAAAGATCATTAAGGTAAAACCCAACCATGGCATTATAAGGTATCGAGTCCTCTTTACTCCCATATGCAACAACCCACCTACTTGGGTTTATGCTTCTGTCACTCACGCAACCCACCATAGGCAAATCATGAACACATTGCTACACCCTATAGTGAGGATCCCTCACGCTTGCGCGACATAGAGAGCACCATAAGACAACACCAATAATAAAACATGCAACTCAAACCAATCATGATCATCAATCAACCCATAGGACAACAAAAATCTACTCAGACATCATAGGATGGCAACACATCATTGGATAATAACATGAAGCATAAATCACCATGTTCAAGTAGAGGGTACATCGGGTTGCGGGAGAGTGGACCACTATAGATAGATGGGGGAAGATGATGTAGGTGTTGGTGAAGATGACATAGTTGTTGGAGTAGATCGTCGTCACGATGATGGCCCAGGCGGCGTTCCGGTGCCACCGGGAGGGAGGGGAGAGAGCCCCCCTACTTCTTCTTCCTTGACCTTCCCCCTAGATGGGATAAGGGTTTCCATTCTGGTCCATGTCCTAATTCTCTTGTGTGGAGAGTAGTAAAATTTCTATGCTTGTGTGGAGAGTAGTAAAATTTCTATGCTTGTAGATCATGAAAATAATGATTTATGTGATGGTTATATTGTTGAATTCCTTCATGATGCTACTGAAAATTATTTTGAGGGAGGAACATATGCTTGTAGTAATTGCAATAATATCAAGTTTCCTCTCTATGTGTTCAAAGTTTTGAAGTTATGCTTGTTTTGCCTTCCTATGCTAGATGATTATTGTTCCCATAAATTGTTTGCTGAAAAAATCACTATGCAAAGGAAGTGGGTTAGACTTAAATGTGCTTTTCATGAGATTCATGATGCTCTTTTGCATGTTTCAATTATTATTCCTATACGAGCATCATTGAAATCATCATGCCTAGCTAAAAGGCATTAAAGAAAAGCGACTGTTGGGAGACAACCCAACAATTTTACCTTCTGTTTTTATGGGATCACATGATTAAGCAACTTTAGTAATCATGTTTTGTGTCTTTTATTTCAATAAAGTGCCAAGTAAAGTCTTTGGGATAGTGTGGATGCTTGCTTGTTTGATTCTATTCAAAAACAAAAAGTTTTGCGTCCAGTATATGAATTACCTGATTTTACTGGAGATCCAAAAAATTCTGAAATTTTTACACAACATTTACATAAAAATTATTTGAGTTTTCCTAATTTTTCAGATTTTTTATTGTTAGGAAAGTATGGTGATCATTCAGATCTTTATAGATTGTTCTATTTTTGACAGATTCTGTTTTACATGCATAGTTTGCTTGTTTCAAGTGTTCCTATAGCTTATATTGTGTGATATAAATTATGGCAATGATATAATACAATATGTATGATGTGTTAACAATTATGAATCTTGTCTTGACAGTACCTAAGTGAATGATCTATATTTACTACAATAACCCATCTCACGAAGTTCCGTTAAGTTTTTGTGTGATTGAAGTTTTCAAGTTTTGGGTGAGACACCGACATGAGGAGAACAAGGAGTGACAAGAACCTAAGCTTGGGGTTGCCGAAGGTACCCCCAAGGTAATATTTAAGGAATACTCATCCGTCTAAGGTTGGGGATGCCTCGGAAGGCATCCCCTCTTTCATCTTCAACACTATCGGTATATCTTACTTGGAGCTATATTTTTATTCGTCACATAATATGAGTTTTGATTGGAGCTTCATTTTATTTTTATTTTATATATTAGGTGTTATTTATAATCTTTTTTTTCAACACAAATTTCCAAGAATTGCCTTAGGGTGCTTGCAATGCATGTTTTGATATGTGCTGGGTTAAAACAGAAACTTCTGTTGTAGTGTTTGAATTTTCATATTTTACCGGAACATGGAAAGTTTCTGAAATGTTTACACGGTGTTTTCATAAAATGTTTATAGCACATCCTAAATTTTCATAATTGTTTGAGTTACATAAGTACACTGGTTTCTTAAATTGCTACAGACTGTTCTGTTTAGACAGATTGCTGTCAAAGTTTTGTTATCTACTTATCCTATAGTTTCCATAGGCTATATTGGTAAATATAAATTGTGGAAATTATACTATGCAGTACCTAATGCTTGAAAACTATTGTGCAACTTGTCTTGTCAGTACATCAAGTATTGATTTATTCTTATGTGTACTAACCTATCTCACGAGTTCTTTTTGAGTTACGTGTGGATGAAGTTTTTGAAAATAGGTGAAACTAGGATATGAGAGGATTGAACAAGATACAAAAGCTCAAGCTTGGGGATGACCAAGGCACCCCAAGTAAATATTTCAAGAACTCTCAAGCATCAAAGATTGGGGATGCTACGTATCCCACCTCTCTTCTTCAATAATAATCGGTTAGCCTATGTTGAGCCTAAACTTTAATTCGTTCACATGATGCATGCTATTCTTGGAGTGCTATTTTTGTTTATCTTGCTCTTTAAATAAAATACTCAGATATGAAAATATTTATCGAGAGAGATAGAAAGTCCTCACATAGCTACTTAATTGTTTGACTACTCATTGATCTTCACTTATATGTTTTGGAGTAGTTTTGTCATTTACTCTCGTGTTTATGAGTAAATGGTTGAATGAATTGAATATCATAAATCTGAAATTATATATATGGTTATCCCATGTGGAGTAATGACTTCACATATAAGAAGTATAGGTGGTAAAATTTATTGAAAGTTAGCAAACACCGCATTGGTAACTTGAACCATTCATGAAAGAATATTGAAGGAAGAGAGATTTAACATCTAAATATACTATCTTGGACATCTTCTATGATTGTGAATACACACTAATTATTTTCAAACTTGAGAAAATTAGTTGAAGTTGGACAAGGAAGACAACATAATGAGTTATGCTTGGGTATATTTGTATAGAAGTTATATTGTTATGGATCCTCCAACATGTGGTGCTTGCTTCCACATCGTATTAGCCAAAACTTCCCCACCAAGTAGAAATACTACTTGTGCATGCAAACACCTTCAAACCCAAAGTTGTTCACTATGAGTCCACCATACCTACCTATATGCGGTATTTACCTGTCGTTCCAAGTAAATTTGCATGTGCCAAACTCTAAACCTTCAAATAATATTCCGTTTTGTATGCCTGCTTATATAGTAACTAGGGGATGTCAGTATCTTCCATGCTAGGTGGGTTATTCTCACGATATGTGTTGATTCACTATCATTCACGAGAAAGTGGCTGGTAATAGGGATTCCCAGTCTCGAAATCAAAGAAAAAATGCAAATAATTAAACAAATCTCCCCCAGGAATGTTGTTGGTATGGATGGTACCCGTGGATTCGGCTCACCATGGAGTGTGATTGATTGGTGGAGGGGGAGTAAAAACTTTACCATTCTGTTTGGGAACCGCCTATAATGTATCTAGCATGGAAGCTGCCGAGATCTCTCGGTTGTTATGGTGACAATGAAAGCATACCACTCAAAATTATTATTCATCTCTGTTTTGAAAGCTCGAGCTGTGGCACCTCTGCAAATCAATGCTCCCCTCTGCGAAGGGCCTATGTTTTACTTTCTAGTACTTACCTTTACACAAGAGTCATGGTGATCTTCACCACTTCCTATATTTCGCCTTTTTCTCTTGGCAAGCATCATGTGGTGGGGAAAGATCCAAGCATATATGGCCATTCAAATATATTTTTATTATGAATTATTATTGTTGACAATTATCTATACGATAAATAAGTTGGGAGGCAAAACTTTAAGCCCCTATCTTTCTTTGTGTTCGACGGATGCCATTTTCTCTAAAAATATGCTTTGAGTGTTAGCAATCATGAAAGACTATATGATAGTTGAGTATGTGGAATTTGCTAAATCAAAGCTCTTACATAGACCCTTCCTGAAAATAAGATGAATTGCAATTGTTTGGTGACTGAAAGCATAGTTTGTTAGTTTTCAAGAAACTTTGTGGTCTATACTTTAACATGTGAATAGCTTGTTACTTCATTATGAGAAGCTTTATGAGATGAGCTACTGTTTATGACACATAATGATGCTAGAAAAGGTGATTGGAATTATCATTGATCATACTTGTGCACTTGCTAGCATTCACACTTCATAAATGATTTCTTTTATCATTTACCTACTCGAGGACGCGTAGGAATTGAGCTTGGGGATGCTGATACGTCTCCAATGTATCTATAATTTATGAAGTATTCATGCCATGTTTACAATAATTCTATATGATTTTGGTGTGATTTTATTAGAACTAACCTGGACTGACGCAGTTTTCAGGAGAACTACCATGATGTCATTTTTGTGCAGAAATAAAAGTTCTCGGATTGGGCTAAAAATTTAGTATGATTTTTTATGGACCAAAAGCGACCCCCGAAGCATTGGAGTTGGGCCAGAAGAGCCACGAGGAGGTGACAAGCCACCTAGGCGCGGCCAGGGCGGTGGTCGCACCTTGCTGGCTTGTGACTTCCTCGTGGCCCCCTTGACGTGACATCGACGACAAAAATTCCTATAAATACAAAAACCTCCGAAAAGAAACCTAGATCGGGAGTTCCGCCACCACAAGCCTGCAGATCCACAAAAATCCAATCAGGAGCCCGTTTCGGCACTCTGTCAGAGGGGGAAACCATCACCGGAGGCCATCTTCATCATCTCGGCAGTCTCCAGGGCAAGGAGGGAGTAGTTCACCCTCGGGGCTGAGGGTATGTACTAGTAGCTTTGTGTTTGATCTCTCTCTCTCCCTCTCTCTCTCATGTTCTTGAGATGGCACAATCTTGATGTAGCGCGAGCTTTATTGATATAGATGAATCATATGGAGTTTTCCCCTCTCTATCTTGTTGTGATGAATTGAGTTTTCCCTTTGAAGTTTTCTTATCGGATTGAGTCTTTAAGTATTTGAGAACACTTGATGTATGTCTTGTGATGGGATATCCGTGCTGACAATGGGATGTTCTATTGATCCAGTTGATGTATGTTTTGGTGATCAACTTGTTGGTTCCATGACCTTGGGAATCTATGCATAGGGGTTTGCACACGTTTTTGTCTTGACTTTCCGGTAGAAACTTTGGGGCACTCTTTGAAGTTGTTTGTGTTGGATTGAACATGATGAATCTGAAATTATGTGATGCATATCGTATAATCAAGCCCATGGGTACTTGTGGTGACATTGGAGTATCTAGGTGACATTAGGGTTTTGGTTGATTTGTGTCTTAAGGTGTTATTTTAGTACGAACTCTAGGGTTGTTCGTGACACTTATAGGGATAGCTCATAAGATTGATCAAAAAAGATAACTTTGAGGTTGTTTCGTACCCTACAATAATTTTTTTTAGTTCTCCGCTATTTGTGACTTTGGAGTAAACTCTTTGTCGCACGAGAGGTATTTACATATGATTCAACTATGTTAGTATTGTTGAGAGAACTTGCACTAGTGAAAGTATGAACCCTAGGCCTTGGTTTCAAGCATCGCAACACCGTTTTTGCTCACTTTTGTTACTTGTTATCTTGCTGTTTTTATATTTTCAGATTACAAAAACCTATATCTACCATCCATATTGCACTTGTATCACCATATCTTCGCCGAACTAGTGAACATATACATATTTTCCAATATATTGGGTGTGTTGGGGACACAATATATTTCTTGTATTTGATTTTAGGGTTGTTTGAGAGAGACCATCTGCATCCTATGCCTCCCACGTATTGATAAATCTTAGGTCATCCACTTGAGGGAAAATTGCTACTGTCCTACAAAACTCTACGCTTGGAGGCCAAACACAAGTCTACAAGAAGAAGGTTGCGTAGTAGACATCATTGAGCACCATGTTTAAGTAGAGATTACAAAAGGGAAGAGAGGTGTTACACCGCTTCATAGAGAGGGAGAAAGAGTCGGTGTTGACGGAGGCAAGATTGTTGATGTAGATCGATGTCACGATGATTGTCCCGGCGGCACTCCGGCGCCACCGGGAGAGAGGGGAGATATCCCCCTCCTTCCACTTCTTATTTGGACTCCCCCCTAGATGGGAGGAGATTTCCCCCTCTGGTCCATGGCAATAGGAGCCCCTCCGATATTGGATTTCCCTCTCTGTTCACTTCTGTTTCGCGTTCCTGTTTTCTGGCCAAAAACCGTTTCTTATATTCATGGAGATCCATAACTCCTATTGCCCAGAGATTTTAACACAGTTTTGTTTTCAAAAATTAGCTTCCTTGTGCCCGAAGGAGAGCTCCAATTGACGTAAGAGGCAAGCACAACCCACCAGGGCGCGCTTGGGCTCCTGGGTGCATCCTGGTGTATCGTGCTCATTTTGGGCCCCCGTCTACATTGATTCCACTTCCCCAAATTCAAAAATATCCCAAAATAATTCTCCGTATATTTTTATCGCGTTTGGACTTTGTTCGATATGGAATTTCAATGAAACAAAAAACAAACAAAAAACAGGAAATGGCACTAGGCACTGGATCAATAGGTTAGTCCAATAAATCATATAAATTTTTGCCGAATGTATGTGAAAGTTGTATAATATTGGCATGAAAAAAATCATAAAATATAGATACGACGGAGACGTATTAGAGTGCTATTACTTTTTCTTTATAACAAAAAATTATGAATGATAGAACCTACTAAAATAGAAGACATTGATGTTACTATTAAACTTGCTAATAGAGACACCATCACACCACTTGGGATTGTTAGAGATGTTGAATTGTTGTGTGGGAAAATAAAATACCCTTCTCATTTTGTAGTTCTTGGTTCCCCACAAGATGACTTTTGTCCCATTATCTTTAGTAGACCTTTCTTGAATATTGTTAATGCTATGGTAGATTGCAAGAGAGAAACCGTCAGTGTTAATTTTGTGATGTGTCTCATGAGTTTAACTTTTCCAATTTTAGTAGACAACCCCGTAATAAAGAATTATATAGTAAGGATGAAATAATTGGTCTCGCTTGTATTGTCGTTCCTCCTACTAATCCACCAGAACAATATTCGCTAGACCATGAAAATGATATGCACTTGCATTAAAGAAATGAAATAGATAAAATTTTCTTTGAACAACAACCTCTCCTAAAACAAAATTTGCCTATTGAAACTCTAGGAGGTCCTCCTCCACCTAAAGGTGATTCTGTGCTTGGATTAAAATAATTTCCTAACACTTTGAAGTATGGTTATCTTCATGTGAAAAAGATATATCATGTTATTGTTAGTGCTAAGCTTTCAGAACATGAATAAGAAATATTATTAAAAATTCTAAGGAAGCATCGGGCTGCTATTGGATATACTCTTGATGATCTTAAGGGCATTAGTCCCACTCTTGGTCAGCACAAGATTAATATGGAACCTGGTGCTAAATTCGTTGTTGATCACCAATGACGATTGAATCCTAAGATGAAACAAGTGGTAAGAACTGAAATATTAAAGCTTCTGGAAGTAGGTATAATTTATCCCATAGCTAATAGTAGATGGGCAAGTCCCGTTCACTGTGTCCCTAAGAAGGGAGGTCTTACTGTTGTTCCTAATGATAAAAATGAACTTATCCCATAGAGAATTGTGACTGGCTATAGAATGGTAATTGATTTTAGAAAATTAAATAAAGCTACTAGAAAAGATCATTACCCGTTGCCTTTCATTGATCAAATGCTAGAAAGATTATCTAAGCACACACACTTTTGTTTTTTGGATGGATATTCTAGTTTCTCTCAAATACCGGCATCATAACCTGATCAAGAGAAAACCACCTTTACTTGTCCTTTTGGAACCTATGCTTATAGACGTATGCCTTTCGGTTTATGAAATGCACCTGCTACCTTTGAAATATGTGACTACTATATTCTCTGATTTTTGTGAAAAGATTGTGGAGGTTTTCATTTACGTAACTTCTTTTGATGATTGCTTAAGCAATCTTGATCAAGTTTTGCAGAGACGTGAACAAACTAATCTCGTCTTGAATTGGGATAAGTGCCACTTTATGGTTAATGAAGGTATTGTCTTGGGGCATAAAATATCTGAACGAGGTATTGAGGTGGATAAAGCTAAAGTTGATGCAATCGAGAAAATGCCATGTCCTAAAGATATTAAAGGTATTTGGAGTTTCCTTGGTCATGCTAGTTTCTATAGGAGGTTCATTAAAGACTTCTTTAAAATTTGTAGGCCTCTTACTAATCTTTTACAAAAGGACATTCCATTTGTTTTCATGATGATTGTATAGAATCTTTGAAACACTTAAGAAAGCCTTAACCTCTGCACCTATTGTTCAACCACCTGATTGGAACTTGCCTTTTGAAATTTTCTGTGATGCTAGTGATTATGTTGTTGGTGCTGTTCTAGGACAAAGAGTGATAAGAAATTAAATGTTATCCATTATGCTAGCAAAACTCTAGACAGTGCCCAAAGGAATTATGCTACTATTGAAAAAGAATATTTAGCAGTTGTGTTTGCTTTTGATAAATTTAGATCTTACATTGTTGATTCCAAAGTTATTGTTCACACTTATCATGATGCTATAAATATCTTATGGAAAAGAAAGATGTTAAACCTAGACTCATTAGGTTGGTTATCTTGCTTCAAGAATTTGATTTACATACCATTGATATGAAAGGAGCTGAGAACCCCGTAGCTGATAACTTGTCTAGGTTAGAAAATATTCTTGATGACCCACTACCTATTGATGATAGTTTTCCTGATGAACAGTTAGTTGCAATAAATGTTTCTCAAAACACTCCTTGGTATGCTGATTATGCTAACTACATTGTTGCTAAATATATACCACCTAGCTTCACATACCGACAAAAGAAAAAAATCTTCTAAGATTTAAGACATTACTATTGGGATGACCCACATCTTGATAAAGAAGGGGTAGATGGTATTATTAGACGTTGTGTACCTGAGCATGGACATGAAGAAATCCTATAGAAATGTCATTCCGAAGCCTACGAAGGACATCATGTGGGAGATAGAATTTCTCACAAGGTATTGCAATCTCGTTTTTGTTGGCCTACTCTCTTCAAGGATGTATGTAAGTTTGTATTGTCTTGTGATGAATGAAAAATAATTGGTAATATCGGTAAGCGTTAGGAAATGCCTATGAATTATTCACTTGTTATTGAACCATTTGATGTTTGGGGTTTTGACTATATGGGACCTTCCTTCCTCTAATGGGTATACTCATATTTTGGTTGCTGGTGATTATGTTACAAAGTGGGTAGAAGTTATTCCAACTAGTAGTGATGATCATAACACCTCCATTAAAATGCTTAAAGAAGTTATTTTCCCGAGGTTTGGAGTCCCTAGATATTTAATGACTGACGGTGGTTCACACTTTATTCATGGTGATTTCCGTAAAATGCTTGCTAACTATGATGTTAACCATAGAATTGCATCACCCTATCATCCTCAATCTAGTGGTCAAGTTGAATTTAGCAATACAGAAATAAAATTAATATTACAAAAAACTGTCAATAGGTCCCGAAAGAATTGGTCTGAGAAACTAGATGATGCACTTTGTGCCTATAGAACAGCTTATAAGAGTCCTATGGGTATGTCTCCATAACAAATGGTATATGTAAAAGCTTGTTATTTGCCTCTAGAGTTAGAACATAAAGCATTTTGGGCAATTAAAGAACTCAACTATGACTTCAAACTTGCCGGTGAAAAGAGGTTATCTGATATTAGCTCACTAGATGAATGGAGAACCCAAGCTTAGGAAAATCCCATACTATTCAAAGAAAAAGTTAAAAGATGGCATGATAAAAGAATCCAAAAGCGGGAATTCGAAGTTGGAGAATATATTCTTTTGTACAACTCTCGTTTTAGATTTTTTGCAGGAAAACTTCATTCCAAATGGGAAGGACCATATGTTATTGAAGAGGTTTATCACTCTGGAGATATCAAGATTAATAATGTGAAGGTACTAGCCCGAAGGTGGTCAATGGACAAATAATTAAACACTATATTTTAGGTATGCCTATTAATGTTCAAAGCAACATTATCCAAACCATGACACCGGAGGAACACATAAAAGAAACCTTCCATAACACTCTAGAATCCTAAAAAAGAGGAGGTACTGTAACATCCCAAATTTTCAATTTGGAATGTTTTACAATTATTAGTTAAGCATCTATGCATTATGATTGAAATGAATGTGGCAAATATATTTTCAACTTCTTTATTTGACTTCTTTTCAATTGGCATTCGAGTTTACTCAATTACCTGACAAAAAACTTTGAAAAAGAGTATGAGAGGAGGTAACATGACACCCCAAAAGTCAGAAGAAAGTAGTGCCAATTTATTTGAAAGTCAAATTTGGTTTCATTTTGGATTTTCTTTAAATAATGTTTTAATAAAGTTTTTATTTTGACTCTAAAGAAATGTTCACACCTTAGGGTTTATTTTTCTGATCGTTTTGGTATATAATACCTTATATTTTGATTTATGCTTCAGATCTAAAAACAAAGAGTTTCAAAAAAACAGTAGGCACCGCTGGCCATGCCAGGCCCAGCCAGCTAGCCCCGGCCACCACAGCCCAAGCCATGCTAGGGCTGGCTAGCATGCGTGCCAGAAGCGAGCGCTCCTCCTAGCACCGCCAGGAAGCCAAGGAAAAAAAAGGAAAAAACAGTTCGTTCACCAGCGGCCTGCTCGCTCGCCCGAGTCCCTCCCTCTCGGTCAACTCTCTCCCTCCCTCTCTCACATGCCTATCAGGTGGGGCCCAACCACAGCCATCATCAACCTCCCGCTCGACCCGTACGGGATAAGCCAGCGCTCGTAGCTCCCGCAATTGCTAGCCAAAGCTCTAGGGATAGAGCTTATCCCGCACTCTCGGCCCTCCTAGCGGCGCCTATAAAAGTTCCTCGATCCCCTCATTCCATTCAGCAACCCCGCACCTCCTCTCGCCACTCATAGACGATGCACCGTCCGTTCGCATCTCGCCGGAGTCGAGTCCATTCACCGGAGAAGTTCGACGCCGGTGAGCCTCCCAGCCCCTTCTTGCTTCAGGAATCGGATCCCTTCGCCATTGCGCATCTCCCTGACATTCTCGTTGCCCCTAGGACGCACCGGAGCAGCCACCCCGACGACCTGCGTCGTCGGAGTTTGCCGAAGTACAAGAGCTCGCCCCGTTCCTCCGGTCATCGCCGCCGATCGCCGTCACCACCATTTGAACGCCCTCGCCAAGCCGCACCTCTCCCGCCTCTTCACTGACGCCGGCGATCGCCGGAGCCGCCGCCCCGTCATCGCCCAGTTCCTGCCCGACCACGTCCTCGCTCTGTAAGCCGCAGCCCGCTCCTCTGTTCTTAGGTAGCCTAGATTAGAATGGTTTTTATTTTGATTGAACCGGTATGCTATTTAGATTGGGTTTTTATTAGATCTAAACCGTGCGGTTTATTTAAACCGAACGTCGGTTTTCCTTTTAGTCTAGCTGAACCAGATAATTTTGCTTAATTCGTGAACGTTCACAGCATAGCCGCCACGGAGAACGTAGTCAACCAACCAGAGCTGTCCATTTCGCGCTCTAGCCGCGAACGTCCACACTTTAGAGTTTTCAAAAAACGTCCCTGTAGCAGTTTTTTTTCCAGATTTAATTCAAAAACTTCAAACGGCCTTAACATTTAAACCGTAGATCGAAACAAGATGAAACAAGCGGCTAAATTTTCGTCTCGAATAGCCCTAATCAGAAAACCCATAGTTGTAGATTTTTGCAAGTTCAAATTTGAAATTAATTCAGATTTGAATTTAATTTCATTAGGCCATATCTTTCAAACGGTATACCCGTTTGAAGTGATTCTTTTTGCACCACGTCACACAAACTAAATCCTTTGCCATGAACTTTTTCCACGATATATCCTACACAATTATTTTCTGTTCATCATAATTTTACTAGAATGCCTTGTAGGGACACTAGTGCATGTCACGAATTTTGAACATTATTTATACTTTAAAAAAATTCATGTTAATGACTTGTGCTAGTTTTTATTTGGCTTTTGCAAATATTTTGTTGCATGTGTTTCTCTGAATGGTATGAATGCTTGTTTATGTGTGTTTATTTACTTTGCGATAGATTGTCCGGAGTGCGAAGCAGAGTATTACCGTTCCCTAGAACTTCACTCCCCGCACGAAGGTAAGTTGCATTTTGATCATATCAGTTTTTACCTATGTTTTATTTTTGCACATAGTCCTTTGATGTAGGAGTGCATGATAGGAGTTTATACTTGTTGGATTTACTATCACCCAGTAGTTCATTTGAGGTAGGTCTGAACCGTACCAACTTTGTCGCCACCGTGTTATATTACAATGCTTCGCCAAAGTAGACGTGGATTGGGGAGTGTTATCACCTTTAGATGTGAGTGACAAAGTAGTAAGTAGGACCGACTTTAATGAACTATCTGGGTGGAAATTGGTTTGTATGGTGGCGAAGTACAGTGGGAGAATTCATGGGAATCCATGGGAGTGCACACTAGTGGTCAGTCCACCCAGGCTCAAAGGGATCAACCTTATTTCCATGTCTATAAGCTTCCGTGTGCAGCCACAAGCCAATATGGGCTCTGGCTTAGTTGAGTAGATGGTGTGACCTCTTCCGGGATAGGCTAGCAGATGTAGATGATGTAGGTGTACCGGCCTATCCGTGGGTTAGGGCAAATACTTTCGAAAACTACGTCTCGATCTTCCGATCAAGGATGTGGTCGAGTCTTTTGGGGAAAAGTGCACAACCTCTGCAGAGTTAAAAATCTAATTGATTAGCCGTGTCCCCGGTCATGGACAACTTGAGCTTTAGTAGTGGAAATGTAGGGAGATCTCATCACTCTTAACTAATTAATCGGGTACAAAAATTTGGAATGACTGAGATGGGCATCATCTCAGACTTATGATATTTGTAGAAGTAGAACAATTATTTTTGATAGGGAAAAACTAGCTTGATGCAAAACTAAACCTAGAGCTTTTCCACCAGCCAAATTGCATGTACTATGTAGGCTCATTACACTTTATGATGTGACTTGCCAGTGCATTCCATGTACCGACCTACATGGCTGCAACTTATCATGTTGCAGATTTATCCGATGACGAATAAGGTGTGATAGGTCGTTGCTCTGCACTCAGCTTGCTCGTGGAGTTGATGGACTCGTTACACTCTTTGCTTCCGCATGTTTTTGTTTTACTTGGTCTTAGGCCACATTAATGTAATAAATACTCTTTAAGGATTCTCGATGTAATAAATGTGTGATTGAACTCTGTTGTAAATCCTCAAGTACTGTGTGTGTCAGCATACCGATCCAGGGATGACACTTAAGCACAGAGACTCCGATCCCTTGAGATCGGGTCGCTACAAGATGGTATCAGAGCACACGTTGACTATAGGACGCGACCCTAGAAAATGGAAAGCCATAGCATAAAAAACATATTCTTTTACAACACTTTTATACCCCTGTTTTGGTCTCATACTTTTCCCTGCTTCACTACTAATTTCTCCTCTCTTTCAAACTGTAGATGTCGACCCCCATCGTTGAGTTTGCTTAGCCTGACGCAACCATGCCCTTTGGAAGACAGCTCGTGGATATCGCAGGACATCTATGCATTGCCTTGCCCAGCTTCACCGGTACCTTCACGGCCACTCTACCTGAGGAGATGCGCTGGAAGATTGACGTCCACATTCCAGGGCGAACTTTTGGAAATGCCATTGAGCCGATCGACTTCTACATTGAAGATCATGGGGCATTGACAAAGGGATCGCTGCGCTCTTTGCACATGGGCGCATCCGCCAGGACTACCGCGAGGATCTCAGGAAGACTAACTACGTCATGTACGCATGCCGTGACTCGGATGGAGATGTGGTGCGCACCAGGGAGGACGACACCATCACCTCACACATTGAGGACCTAGAGGAGCTCATCACTAGGATGAAGGAAGGGATGGACGACAGCCTCATCACCACCCACAACCTGACTACCCGCAAGGTCGAGCTGGAAGAAGAGCTTCAGAACGCTCGCGTAGAGCATGAGGAGGAGCTCGATGCGCTACACGATAAGTTCGATGACTTGAAGCTTCGGCTGGAGGAAGCTGAGGAAGAGCTTGATAACGGGGAGAATCTCCAAGAGGATCACTCTTACGGGGACTACGTTAGTCAGGACAAAGACTATGAGGATGACGATGAGGAGATACAGAGTGATGCCGCTGGAGCCGACATCAATGATAGATCTCTCTTCCAATGAGGAGTAGATTAGATTCGATAGTCGATTAGTATTTGATTGATTTATTTGTGGGACCTTGTCAAACCTTGTGACATGGCTCACCTTAGATTTGTTTTGTGTGAACTCTTTGATTGAATTGAATTGGAGTGATTTGGATTTTTATTGACAACATTTGCATATGGGTAGTGTTTCTCCCTTAGGCCTAATTCTACCTATACCTCATCTATGCTGACCCAACAGATGCGACCAAGGCGCGACCCTTCCGGGAGTGGCTCAGGGAATGATATCCCACCCGCCTTGGAACAATTCCTTCAGACCTAGAACCAGGTGATACAGTTGATGATGCAGAATATGGACCAGAACAACAACAACAACAACCCGCCTCCACCTCCACCTCCACCACAAATTGACAGCCTTACCTGTTTTCTGAGGCTGAATCCTCCAACCTTCACAAGCAGCCCAAAGCCGATCGTCACAGATGACTGGCTTCGCAACATGGGTAGGAAGCTAGCCACAGCAGGATGCACTGATCAGGAGAAGGTGAGGTTTTCCTCTCACCAACTCGATGGACCAGCAGCTTCGTGGTGGGAGAACTACACCGCCACGTACCCCATGGAGAATGTGACTTAGTCACAGTTCCAGCGGGCGTTCCGCACTGCTCATGTTTCAACGGGAGCTATGGCTCTCAAGAAGAGGGAATTCCGCAACTTGCGCCAAGGAGGTCGCTCAGTGTCTGAGTATGTTGATGACTTCACCAGGTTGTCCCGTTACGCCCCAGGTGACGTGGCAACCAATGCAACCAAGCAAGAGAAGTTTCTGGAGGGACTGAATGATGAGCTAGGAATTCAGTTGATGGTAGCGACTTTTGATAACTATCAAGAGTTGGTGGACAAGGCGATCACTCTAGAGGGCAAGCATCAGCAGATGGAAAATCGCAAGAGGAAATATGGTCAAGGCAAGTTTCAATCTGGAGCTCAGCAGAAGCCTCGCTCTGCCCCTTTCTCAGGATATTCTGGTACATGACACAGTAAGTTTGGAGGGCACAACCATCATAACCATGGTGGTGATTCTCAGCATGGAGGCAATGGACACAACCACAAGGCCATAAGAATAGCAATGGGCATGGAGGAAATGGCAATCACCATCACTCTACCGCTGCTACACCAGTGAGGAAGGATCTGACTCACATCACCTGCTTCAAGTGCAAGAAGACATGGCACTACTCCAATGAGTGTCCCGAGCTATAGAATGGGAATGGAAATGGAAGTTCTGGAGGCAAGAAGCCCAATCCTTTCACTAAGGGGCATGTGAATCATGTCAACATGGAAGAAGTCTATGAACAACATGATGCGGTGATTGGTAAGTTCTTGGTTAATTCATTTCCAGCACTTATTCTATTTGACACTGGTGCATCGCATTCATTCATATCGAGGGGATTTGTGGGTAAACATAAGTTGCCTACCGTAGCTCTTAAGTAACCTATTCTAGTGAGTTCCCCAGGAGCAGAGTCTATGACTAGTCAGGCATGTTTTCAGTTGCCTTTGAACATACCCACATGTTTTTCCCACAGATATGATCATACTTGAGTCACAAGGGTTGGATGTAATCCTAGGTATGGATTGGATGTCCAAATATCAGGGAAGCATTGATTGTGCCAGTAGGTCAAGTCTTCTCACCACTCCAGAGAAGAAGAGGATCAAGTATGTATCCAGGCTTAAGCCTAAGAGGACTCAAGTGAACTCTCTTATGGGAGTTGTCTAGGAAGAAGTACCAGTTGTGAAGGATTATCCCGGTGTATTTCCAAAGGAGTTATCCGGTATGCCACCGGATCGAGAGATTGAGTTTCTCATTGAGTTACTGCCAGGCACCGGACCTATCTCCAAGAGGCCATACCGGATGTCCGCTAATGATCTAGCAGAAGTCAAGAAGTAGATTGAGGAATTGCTAGAGAAGGGGTATATTCGCCCGAGTTCATCACCTTGGGGAGCCCCAATACTCTTAGTGGATAAGAAGGATGGAACCTTAAGGATGTGTGTGGATTATCGCTCTTTCAATGAGGTGACCATCAAGAACAAGTATCCGCTGCTGATGATCAATGCCTTGTTTGACCAGCTAGAAGGAGCTAGTGTTTTCTCCAAGATTGACCTTCGATCGGGTTATCATCAGTTGAAGATCCGTGAGAAGGATATACCTAAGACATCTTTTACCATGAGGTATGGGCTTTATGAGTATACAGTCATGTCGTTTGGTTTGACTAATGCCCCTGCCTATTTTATGAGCATGATGAACAAGGTATTCATGGAGTACTTGGATAAGTTTGTTGTGGTATTCATTGATGATATATTGGTTTTCTCCAAGAATGAGGAGGAGCACGCAGAACATCTGCGCTTACTTCTGGAGAAGCTCAGAAAACACCAACCTTATGCCAAGTTCAGCAAGTGTGAGTTTTGGTTCAAGGAAGTCGGATTTCTTGGACATGTTGTGTCAGGGAAAGGAATTGCCGTGGACCCCTCCAAGGTAGAGGCAGTCACAGAATGGAAGGCACCGACCTCAGTTAGCGAGATCCGCAGTTTCCTTGGACTTGCAGGATATTATCGGAGGTTCATTGAGAATTTCTCCAAGATTGCAAAGCCCATGATGGAGTTGTTGCAGAAGGACACCAAGTATATTTGGACTGAGGAATGTGAAGCCAGTTTCTAGGAGTTGAAGAAACGTTTGGTTATAGCTCCAGTGCTAATTCTGCCGAACATACACAAGGATTTTCAGGTGTATTGTGATGCTTCACGCCAAGGACTTGGAGGCGTGCTTATGCAAGAAGGAAAGGTTGTAGCTTATGCTTGAGGTCAACTTCGACCTCATGAGTTGAACTATGCCACGCATGATCTGGAGTTAGCAGCACTGGTGCATGCACTCAAGACCTGGAGACATTTCCTTATCGGGAACCAATGTGATGTTTACACCGATCACAAGAGTTTGAAGTACATCTTCACGCAGAAAGAGTTGAACCTTAGGCAAAGGAGATGGTTGGAGGTCATCAAGGATTATGACATGAGTTTGCATTATCATCCAGGAAAAGCCAACGTCTTGGCAGATGCGTTGAGCCGTAAGAGCTATGTCAACACTCTTGTCGCAGGAGGATTACCTCAGGAGTTGTGTGATGAACTTAGAGATCTCCAGTTGGAAATAGTTCCAAGAGGCTATGTTGCCGCAATCAAAGTTCATTCCACCTTGTTGGGAAAGATCAGAGAAGCTCAGAAGTTGGATCAAGGTATTGATGAGATAAAGGAGAGGATTAGCAAAGGAAAGGCAGAAGGATTCCGTGAGGATGAGCATGGAACCATATGGTTTGAGCAGCGTATTTGTGTGCCCAATGATCCAGAGATCAGGAAGTTGATACTTCAGGAGGCTCATGATTCGCCTTACTCGATACATCCGGGAAACACCAAGATGTATTTGGACTTGAAGGAAAGTTTTTGGTGGACCGGTATGAAGAGGGAAATTGCTGAGTATGTAGCAGTATGTGATGTATGTCAGCGGGTAAAGGCAGAGCATCAGAAACTAGCAGGTTTGCTTCAGCCATTGCCGATACCTGATTGGAAATGGGATAAACTTGGCATGGACTTCATCACAGGATTACCCAGGACCCGTTTAGGTTATGATTCCATTTGGGTGATTGTTGATCGCTTGACCAATGTTGCTCACTTCATTCCTATGAAGACTACCTACACAAGTGCTAAGCTGGCGAAGATATATATGACTAGGATTGTATGTCTGCATGGAGTTTTGAGGACCATTGTATCAGATAGAGGAACACAGATTACTTCAAAGTTTTGGCATTAGCTACACGAAACTTTGCGTACCAGGCTAGAGTTCAGTACAACCTTCCATCCATAGACAGATGGGCAGACAGAGAGGGTGAATCAGATTCTGGAGGACATGTTGAGAGCTTGTGCACTAGACTACGGGTCTAGTTGGGATGATAACTTACCTTATGCAGAGTTCTCATACAACAACAGCTATCAAGCTAGTTTGCAGATGGCCCCTTTTGAGGCATTGTATGGGAGGAAGTGCAGAACACCGTTGATGTGGGATGCAGTTGGTGATCGCAAATTGTTTGGATCAGACTTGATTCGAGATTCTAAGGAGAAGGTCAAGTTGATCCGTGATAGACTCAAGATAGCTCAGTCTAGACAGAAGAGTTATGCCGATGCTAAACGCAAGGAAGTGATTTATGAAGTGGGAGATAGAGCATATCTGTGAGTGTCTCCACTTCGAGGTATTAAGAGGTTTGGAGTCAAAGGAAAGTTAGCACCACGATTTGTGGAGCCATACAGAGTTTTGGAACGCAGAGGGGAAGTTGCATACAAGTTGGAACTACCAGAGGGTTTGTCAGGAGTTCATGATGTGTTCCATGTTTCCCAACTGAAGAAGTGTCATGCAGAGATGGCAGATATTCCTTTGAGAGACACAGTGCCTCTAGAAGCAATTCAGTTGGATAACGATCTAACTTATGAGGAGAAGCCTGTTAAGATTCTTGAGACTGCCGAGAGGATCACTCATACCAAGGTCATCAAGTTCTGCAAGGTTTAGTGGAGTCACCACACCGAGGAGGAAGCTACTTGGGAACGAGAAGAAGATCTCAAGCGTGACCATCCACACCTTTTTGCTGGCCAACCCGAATCTTGAGGATGAGATTCCTCTTAAAGGGGGTAGGTTTGTAACATCCCAAATTTTCAATTTGGAATGTTTTACAATTATTAGTTAAGCATCTATGCATTATGATTGAAATGAATGTGGCAAATATATTTTCATCTTCTTTATTTGACTTCTTTTCAATTGGCATTCGAGTTTACTCAATTACCTGACAAAAAACTTTGAAAAAGAGTATGAGAGGAGGTAACATGACACTATAAAAGTCAGAAGAAAGTAGTGCCAATTTATTTGAAAGTCAAATTTGGTTTCATTTTGGATTTTCTTTAAATAATGTTTTTATAAAGTTTTTATTTTGACTCTACAGAAATGTTCATGCCTTAGGGTTTATTTTTTTGATCGTTTTGGTATATAATACCTTATATTTTGTTTTCTGCTTCAGATCTAAAAACAATGAGTTTAAAAAAAAAACAGTAGGCACCGCTGGCTAGGCCAGGCCCAGCCCGCTAGCCCCGGCCACCACAGCCCAAGCCATGCTAGGGCTGGCTAGCGTGTGTGCCAGAAGCGAGCGCTCCTCCTAGCGCCGCCAGGAAGCCAATGAAAAAAAAGGAAAAGCCGGTTCGTTCGCCAGCGCCCTGCTCGCTCGCCCGAGTCCCTCCCTCTCGGTTAACTCTCTCCCTCCCTCTCTCACACGCCTGTCAGGTGGGGCCCAACCACAGCCATCTTCAACCTCCCGCTCGACCCGCACGGGATAAGCCAGCACTCGCAGCTCCCGCAACCGCCGGCCAAAGCTCTAGGGATAGAGCTTATCCCGCACTCCCAGCCCTCCTAGCGGTGCCTATAAAAGCCCCATCGATCCCCTTATTCCATTCAACAACCCCGCACCTCCTCTCGCCCCTCATAGCCGACGCACTGTCTGTTCGCATCTCGCCGTAGCTGAGTCCATTTGCCGGAGAAGTCCGATGCCGGTGAGCCTCACGGCCCCTTCTTGCTTTGGGAATCGGATCCCCTCGCCATTGCGCATCTCCCTGACATTCTCGTTGCCCCTAGGACGCACCGAAGCAGCCACCCCGACGACCTGCGTCGTCGGAGTTTGCCGGAGTACAGGAGCTCACCCCGTTCCTCCGGTCATCTCCGCCGACCGCCGTCACCACCGTTTGAACGCCCTCGCCAAGCCGCACCTCTCCCGCCTCTCCACTGACGCCGGCGATCGCCGGAGCCGCCGCCTCGTCATCGCCCAGTTCCTGCCCGGCCACGTCCTCGCTCTCTAAGCCACAGCCCACTCCTCTGTTCGTAGGTAGCCTAGATTAGAATGGTTTTTTATTTTGATCAAACCGGTACGCTATTTAGATTGGATTTTTTTTATTAGATCTAAACCGTGCAGTTTATTTAAACCGAACGTCGGTTTTCCTTTTAGTCTAGCTGAACCGGATAATTTTTCTTAATTCGCGAACGTTCAAAGAATAGCCACCACGGTGAACGTAGTCAACCAACCAGAGCTGTCCATTTCGCGCTCTAGCCGCGAACGTCCACACTTTAGAGTTTTCAGAAAACGTCCCTGTAGCAGTTTTTTTCAGATTTAATTCAAAAACTTCAAACGGCCTTAACTTTTAAACTGTAGTATGAAACGAGATGAAACAAGCATTTTTGTCTCGAATAGACCTAACCAGAAAACCCATAGTTGCAGATTTTTGCAAGTTCAAATTGGAAATTAATTCAGATTTGATTTTAAATTTTATAAGGCCATATCTTTCAAACGGTATACCCGTTTGAAGTGATTCTTTTTGCACCACGTCACACGAACTAAATCCTTTGCCATGAACTTTTTCCACGATATATCCTACACAATTATTTTCTGTTCATCATAATTTTACTAGAATGCCTTGTAGGGACACTAGTGCATGTCACGAATTTTGAACATTATTTATACTTGAAAAAAAATTCATGTTAATGACTTGTGCTGGTTTTTATTTGGCTTTTGCAAATATTTTGTTGCATGTGTTTCTCTGAATGGTATGAATGCTTGTTTATGTGTGTTTATTTACTTTGCGATAGATTGTCCGGAGTGCGAAGCAGAGTATTACCGTTCCCTAGAACTTCACTCCCCGCACGAAGGCAAGTTGCATTTTGATCATATCAGTTTTTACCTATGTTTTATTTTTGCACATAGTCCTTTGATGTAGGAGTGCATGATAGGAGTTTATACTTGTTGGATTTACTATCACCCAGTAGTTCATTTGAGGTAGGTCTGAACCGTACCAACTTTGTCGCCACCGTGTTATATTACAATGCTTCGCCAAAGTAGATGTGGATTGGGGAGTGTTATCACCTTGAGATGTAAGTGGCAAAGTAGTAACTAGGACCAAATTTAATGAACTACCTGGGTGGAAATTGGTTTGTATGGTGGTGAAGTACAGTGGGAGCATTCATGGGAATCCATGGGAGTGCACACTAGGTGTCCGTCCACCCAGGCTCAAAGGGATCAACCTTATTTTCATGTCTATAAGCTTCCGTGTGCAGCCGCAAGCCAATATGGGCTCTGGCTTAGTTGAGTAGATGGTGTGACCTCTTCCGGGATAGGCTAGCAGATGTAGATGATGTAGGTGTACCGGCCTATCCGTGGGTTAGGGGAAATGCTTTTGAAAGACTACGTCTCAATCTTCCGATCAAGGATGTGGTCGAGTCTTGTGGGGAAAAGTGCACAACCTCTGCAGAGTTAAAAATCTAATCGATTAGCCATGTCCCCGGTCATGGACAACTTGAGCTTTTAGTTGTGTAAATGTAGGGAGATCTCATCACTCTTAACTAATTAACTGGGTACAAAATTTTGGAATGACTGAGATGGGTATCATCTCAGACTTATGATATTTGTAGAAGTAGAACAATTATTTTTGATAGGGAAAAACTAGCTTTATGCAAAACTAAACCTAGAGCTTTTCCACCAGCCAAATTGCATGTACTATGTAGGCTCATTGCACTTTATGATGTGACTTGCCAGTACATTCCATGTACTGACCTACATGGCTGCAACTTATCATGTTGCAGATTTATCCGACGACGAATAAGGTGCGATAGGTCATTGTTCTGCACTCAACTTGCTCGTGGAGTTGATGGACTCGTTACACTCTTTGCTTCCGCATGTTTTTGTTTTCCTTGGCCTTAGGTCACATTAATGTAATAAATACTCTTTGAGGATTCTCGATGTAATAAATGTGTGATTGAACTCTGTTGTAAATCCTCAAGTACTGTGTGTGTCAGCATACCGATCCAGAGATGACACTTAAGCACAGAGACTCCGATCCCTTGAGATCGGGTTGCTACAGGTACGTGATACGATAAGTAAACGAACTCGGAAAAATCCGCAAAAATACTTTTTGTTAGTTTTGGAATATTACAAAAAATTAGGAAAAGAAGAAATAAACGGGAAAGCAATCGAGGTGAGCACGATACACCAGGGCGTGCCTGCCCTCCCTGGCGCGCCTTGGTGGGTTGTGCCCCCCTCGGGCACCTTCCCGACTTTGTTTTCCTTCTATATTCTTGCTTCCAAAGATAAAGAATCTTTATATATACCCCCGATTGTTTCGACCACCGCATCACAGAAAAATCCCATGTTCTTGTTTCGTGTTGTTTTCCTAACAGGTCTAAAAATATGTCGTCTCAAGATTCAGAGGGGGAGAGCTTTGTTGCTGACTATATTGGAAACCCTAAGGTCTATGGAGAGGTGGATCATTACGGATGGACCACAAATGAGGAGGAAGACGCCAACATGAAGGAATCAAAGGATGATATCTCTCAGGAAGAGGATGACCCACTACCTCAGCGCGGAGACATGCATGTGGAATTCAAGAAGTCAAGCCTCCCTAAAGGATACTAACCTAAGGTTCAATTTATTCCATCTCGTTTTCTGCATGAGAGCAAGGCAACATTATGCAAAAAGATATTAAAGTTAGAGTTAGAGAATGAGGATCTAAGGGAGGAAACTTTTTATGCTCAAGTATAAGCTGAAGAAGAAGGCTACCGCATCACCACCACCTTCATCATCTTCTCCACCAAAGGAGACTTGAGTACACGAGTTGGGCACTCCCCTTGGCTTGAGCCAAGCTTGGAGGAGATGCCCCGACAGCATATCACCATCACTTTTACTTACCTTCATTTATTTTATTTCGATCCTTAGCTATTTCATGATTTAATTGAATAAAAGTTTAGTATGATCTATTTTCGAGTGCTAGTTTTGTGATCTATCTATCTATGTAATCGAGTGAGAGTTATATAATAAAGTTTAGTTTGAGCTTTTTCTTCTTTACTTTCTCGTTGCACTCAAAATAAAAAGAAAATAAACGAAAATGATCATACGCTAATCTTATGGTAAGTAATGACATCACATAAGGAAAAAGTATACGTGCTAAAATTTATTGGAGATTGAGAAACATAGCATTGGTCAATGAGGCATTTCATGAAAGAATTAATAAGGGAAGAGAAGATTCACATGCAAATACACTATCTTGGACATCTTCTATGATTGTGAGACCCCATTAAATATTATATGCCAAAATTGTTAAGGTTGGACAAGGAAGACAACGTAGTGATTTATGTTTCTTCATATTCACACAGAAGTTATATTTTCATAGATCCTTCAACATATGGTTCTTGCTCAGTATCTTTGCTAGCCAAAAATTCTGCACTAAGTAGAGATACTACTTGTGCATCCAAAAACCCTAAACACAAACTCATGTTTTGAGAGTCCACCATACCTACCTATGGATTGAGTAAGATCCTTCAAGTAAGTTGTCATCGATGCACTAAGGCAATAAAAATTGCTTCTAAATGTGTTTGAATAATTAGCGTAAGAGAAAATTGAGCGTTGTACGGACTTGTGATGGCAGAATAATGAAAGCGACGGACTGCATAATAAAGGTTGCTATCATAAGGGGCAATATAACGTGATGTTCTTTTGCATTAAGGGATTTTGCATACAAACCAAAAAGCGCATGACAACCTCGGCTTCCCTCTGCAAAGGGTCTATCTTTTATTTTTATGTATTTACTTTTATGCAAGAGTCAAAGTATTCTTCAGTATTCCTTTTTACCTTTTGCAAGCATCATGTGGTGAGGAAAGATCTAGGCACATATATCCAATTGGATTTGAGTGAGCATGAGTTATTATCATTGACATCACCCTTAAGGTGAATACATTGGGAGGCAAAACTATAATCCCCTATCTTTCTATGTGTTCGGTTGAAACTTTTTGGTCATGGGTATACTGTGAGTGTTAGTAGTCATAGAATATTAAATGATGGTTGAGTATGTGGACTTTTCAAAAGGCTCCGACACGAGACCCTTCCAGAAAATATGATGAATTGTAGTTGCAAAGTTGACTGAGAACATAGTTTGTTGGTTTTCAATAAGGTTTATGCTTTATACTTCTATATTGTGATGACTTGTTACTTGTTCATGAGAAGTTATGTGATGAAGTTATATAATAAAAGTTATATGAAAAGGTCATATGACAAAGTTTGTTGCTGCTTTGATAATAAGCATGATGCTACTATGTCCGTATTTGATTTTTATCGACACTCCTCTCTCTCAAACCATGTGGACATGTTTTTCGATATCAACTTCCACTTGAGGACAAGCGAGGTCTAAGCTTGGGGGAGTTGATATGTCCATTTTGCATCATGATTTCCTACTGTTATTTATAATGTTTTATGCGTAATAATGCTTTATGGAGTAATTCTAATGCCTTTTCTCTCAGAATACGCAAGGTTTATACAAAGAGGGAGAATGTCGACAGCTGGAATTCTGGACCTCAAAAAGCATATCAGAGACACCTATTCTGCACATCTCCAAATAATCTAAAAGTTCACGGAGAATAATTTTGTAATATATAAAAAATACTAGAGCAAATAACTACCGATGGGGGGCCACCTGGTGACCACAAGACACTAGGGGGCGCCAGGCCCCCCATGCGCGCGCTGGTGGGTTGTGGCCAGCCCAGCCCACCTACGGTGCCCATCTTCTGGTACTTAAGGTCTTTTGACCGAGAAAAAAAAATCAAGAGAGGGCTTTTGGGATGGAACGCCGCTGTCTCAAGGCGGAACTTCGGCAAGAGCACTTTTGCCCTCTGATGGAGCGATTCCGTCGAGGGAACTTCCCATCCTGGAGGGGGAAATCAAAGCCATCGTCATCACCAACAACCCTGTCATCTTTGGGAGGCCAATCGTTGTCGCAACTCCAACATGAGGCCATCTACACCTCCGTTCCGGCACCCTGTCGGAGGGGGAATTGATCACGGAGGGCCTCTTCATCAACCTTGCTGCCCTCACCATGATGTGTGAGTAGTTCACGTCAAACCTATGGGTCCATAGTTAGTACCTAGATGGAAATCTCTCTCTCTCTCTCTCTCTCTCTCTCTCTCTCGATCTTCAATAAATGTTCATCGCATCTTTGCCTTGATCTATCCGATGTAATCCCTTTGTATGGTGTATATGTTGGGATCCGATGAATTATGAGTGTATGCTCAGATTATTCATGAAAAGTATTTGAGTCACCTCTTAATATTATGATTCTTATTTGCATGATCATCATAGCTTCGTGATGCTCTCCGATCTATTGAGTTAGTTCGGCCAACTAGGTTGATATTTCTTCGGTGGGAGTGGTGCGTTGTAGTAGGTTCAACCTGGCGAGTTTCTACATTCTAGTGAAAGAAGGGGACAAGTGGCGTATTTGTGTTGATTTTACTAAGGATAAAATGATTGGGTTTATTCATATTGATTGAGTTTACTTTGTCTACATCATGTCAATGTTCTCCAAGTATTACTCTGTATTACTTAATACTCTAGATGCATGTTGGATATCGGTCGATGGGTGGAGTAATAGTAATAGTTGAAGGAAGGATTAAACCTATTTTCTTATGGACGCGATGCATATATACACATGATCATTTCCGTGAAAATCACATAACTTTTCGCTTCTCTATCAATTGCCCAACAGTAATTTTTTACCCATGATATGCTACTTTCATGAGAGATGCCACTAGAGAACTCTATGGCCCTCGGGTCTATTCACTTATATATTTACAAATGCTTTCATTAACTTGCTGTATTTACCTTTTATTTTATTTTGCAACTTACAATTATCAACACACCTCACTTGGTTGCAAATAGTGAGATCAAGGGGATTGACAACCCTCTTATCGGTGTTGGGTGCAACTTGTTTGTTCTTTTGTGTGCAACCACTGAAGACGCTTGAGGATTGGTATTCATATTAGTTCAATAATTGTTGGTTTCATAACTAAGGGAAGTACTTACCCACTTTGCGTTACGATAACCCGTTCCTCTTCACAAAAAAACCAACGCAGATCACAAGTATAAGGAAGGATTTCTGGCGCCATTGTCGGGGAATACCATCACCAACTATCAAGAAACTTCGCACAAATTTTCATGCACTTGTTCTTATTTTTATTTTATATTATATTTAGTTTGTCTCATAAAAATAAAAATAAAAATATTTATCTTTGCTAGTACTAGTTTACTTCTAGTTTGCTTTACTTGCTAGTTTACTTGTCTTGCGTGTTGCTTTGCTTGTCCGGATCACCATGTCTGATACGTCCATTTTGCATCATGATTTCCTACTGTTATATATATTTTTATGCATAATAATGCTTTATGGATTAACTCTAATGCCTTTGCTCTCATAATATGCAAGGTTTACACAAATAGGGAGAATGCCGACAACTGGAATCCTGGACGTGGAAAAGTATATCAGAGACATCTATTCTGCACATCTCCAAATAAGCTGAAACTTCACAGAGAATTATTTTCGAATATATAAAAAATAGTGGAGCGAATAGCTACTGAAGGGGAGCCACCTGGTGACCACAAGACACTAGGGCATGCTAGGCCCCCCGGGCGCGCCCTGGTGGGTTGTGGCCAGTCCGGCCCACCTTCGGTGCCCATATTCTAGTACTTAAGGTCTTTTGACCTAGGAAAAATCAAGAGAGGACTTTCAGGATAGAACGCCGCCGTCTCGAGGCATAAATTAGGCAAAAGCAATTTTGCCCTCTGGAGGAGAGATTCCGCTGGGGGAACTTTCCTCCCGAAGGGGGAAATCGGAGCCATCGTCATCACCAACAACCCTCTCGTCTTTGGGATGTTCTTCCCCTAATACATGATGCTATTGGTAAATTGTGTCTTCTCCCTCTGATAAGTTGTATCCTATGCTTTTGTCAGCCATGCTCTTTTTCAAGCATGTGGTAATTACTCTTGAAGCTTGTGATATATGTTCCTAAGATGCCTCGATGGGTTGGATCTATGCCTTCCTTAATTCGTGTGAACCCGACAGTTCTCACGCATCTTACTCTCTTGGTGTTTTGCCAGTTAAACTTTCAAAACTACAACTTTACCAAAGGCAAGGTGTAAATGGAAGGTGATGCATTGATGAAGTGGGAGTCGACCTTGAACCTTGTGTTCATGCCCATGGAAACAATGTTGATCTTATCATAGCAGCTGATGTCGCTTGAAGCTACGTCAGTATTTCCCCAAAGAGGAAGGGATGATGCAACACATTGGCGGTAGGTATTTCCGTCATATACGAAACCAAGGTTATCGAACCAGTAGGAGAACCAAGAAACACAACGTAAACAGCCCATGCACACAAATAACAAATACTCGCCACCCGACGTGTTAAAGGGGTTGTCAATCCCTTCCAGGGTACAGCGCCAGAAATTGGCACGGAGACGGGAGAAAGATTTGTAGTAATTTGGTAGATAGACTGCAAATAAAATAAATAGAAATAAAATGCAGCAAGGTATTTTTGTATTTTTGGTTCAATAGATCTGAAAATAAATGCAAGAGAAAAGTAGATCGCAAAGGCAAATATATGAGAAGAAAGACCCGGGGGTCGTAGGTTTCACTAGTGGCTTCTCTCGAGAAAAAAATAGAAAATGGTGGGTGAACAAATTACTGTTGGGCATAGAACTTCAAATACTCATGACGATATCCAGGCAATGATCATTACATAGGCAACACATCCAAGATTAGAAGACCGACTCCTGCCTACATCTACTACTATTACTCCACACATCGACCGCTATCCAGCATGCATCTAGTGTATTAAGTTCATGGAGAAATGGAGTAATGCAATAAGAATGATGACATGATGTAGACAATATCTATCTATGTAGAGCTAGACCCATCGTTTTATCCTTAGTAGCAATAATACATACGTGTCGTTTCCCTTTCTGTCACTCGGATCAAGCACCGTAAGATCGAACCCACTACAAAGCACCTCTTCCCATTGCAAGATAAATAGATCAAGTTGGCCAAAAAAACCAAATATAGGACAAGAAATACGAGGCTATAAGCAATCATGTATGTAAGAGATCAAAGAAACTCAAATAACTTTCATGGATATAAAAAGATAGATCTGATCATAAACTCAAAGTTCATCGATCCCAACAAACACACCGCAAAAGAGTTACATCATATGGATCTCCAAGGGACCATTGTATTGAGAATTTAGCGAGAGAGAGAGAAAGCCATCTAGCTAATAACTACGAACCCGAAGGTCTACAAAGAACTACTCACGCATCATCGGAGAGGCACCAATGGAGGTGGTGAACCCCATCTGATATGGTGTCTAGATTGGATCTGGTGGTTCTGGACTCTACGGCATCTGGATGGATATTTCAATATCGGTAAGACCAAGCACATCACGAAAAGATTTCGAAATTGTAGAAACACTAGCATCCAAGTCACACAAAGCAAAAAAATCATAATTTTCAATCTTGACTTTGATAGTAGGTTCCAATTCCAATTTTCATCATGCAATTTTCTAGGAATAGATACTTCTAATTCCAATTTTTCTTCTAAAGCTTTCATCATAACATCAACAATATGTTTAGTAAAAGCTTTATTTTGTTCATAAGCATGGGGTGAATTTATCATGGATTGCAACAAAGAAATACAATTAATCAAAGAGCAACTATCATATTTACAGTCTTGTAGTCGAAAAGAGTGGGCACATCACTAGTTAAAGTTTTGACCTCTCCAAACCCACTTTCATCAATTTTCTCAACAAGATTTTCACCCTCCGAAATATTGGGACGCCTTCTACCTAAAGGTGACTCTTCTCCCATCCATTTTCCATCAATCTTAACTTTACTAAATAAGTAATCAATAGAAGAAACATCAGTCATTTTAATATCTTCATCACTTTTACGAAAGAAATCACTAGAAAACGCTTTTTCTAAAAATTCTCTTTTAGCTCTAAGAATAGTAGTTCTATTATTACTTTCATCCATAGAAACATAAAGAGCTTTAATTGATTCATCTACCTTAGGCACACAAATTTTCATCTTGAGATTTTCCACATCATGAGCAATTCTATCAACACTTCTAGACAAATCATCAGTCTTACTCAACTTTTCTTCTAAGGAAGTGTTGAAACCTTTTTGTGTATTGATAAATTATTTAGTATTATTCTCAAGATCAGAGGTGTTCCTATTATTATTATAATATTGATTTCCATAGGAATTACCATAATTATTAGAGTAATTACTAGAAAAAGGCCTAGGATTAAAATTACCTCTATAAGCATTGTTATTGAAATTGTTTCGAGAAATAAAATTCACATCTATGGCATCACTATTTTGCTCAATCAAAGTAGACAAAGGAATATCATTAAAATCAATAGGAGCACTTTTACTAGCAACCAATTTCATAAGAGCATCAACTTTTTCATTCAAAGAAGAAGTTTCTTCAACCAAATTAACTTTTTTACTAGTAGGAGCCCTTTCGGTATGCCATTGTGAATAATTTGCCATGATATTATCAAGCAATTTGGTGGCTTCATCCAAAGTAATTTCCATGAAAGTACCACCTGCGGCGGAATCTAAAAGATTACGATAAAAAAATTCAATCCCGGATAAAATTTTTGTATGATCATCCAAAGATTTAATCCATGAGTTGGGCAATTCCTTAGCATCATTTTCATCCTTTCCCAAGATTGTGCAACATGCTCATGTTCAAGTTGCTTGAAATTAATGATCTGGGTTCTAAGGGAAATAAATTTTGCGTGAGGAAAATACTTAGTGATAAAAGCATCTTTGCACTTATTGCAAGAACCAATACTATTGCGAGGCAAGAAGAGAACCAAATTTTGCAGAATCACGCAAAGAAAACGGAAATAATTTCATCTTAACCACATCATTGTCCAGATCTTTTTCTTTTGCATATCACATAATTGCACGAAGGTATTAAGATGGGATGCGTCATCCTCATTAGGAGTATCGGAAAATTGATCTTTCAT
This sequence comes from Hordeum marinum, assembly GCA_022496015.1. Taxonomy (NCBI): domain Eukaryota; kingdom Viridiplantae; phylum Streptophyta; class Magnoliopsida; order Poales; family Poaceae; genus Hordeum; species Hordeum marinum. Next base: position 456,479,659 of record CM039674.1, on the reverse strand, counting down.
AACAAGATTCAGCAAAGTAGTATTAATATCACAAGACTCCACACTAGTGGCGGGAGGAGCAATCGGAGTGCCAATAAAATCATTGTTGTTGGTATTTGAGAAATCACATAACTTGGTGTTCTCTTGAGTCATGATGACCACACAACAAGATTGCACTCAAAAATAGTTCCAGCAAGAAAATAGTGAACAGGAAAAGAGAGGCGAATAAAATGACAAATTTTTGTGAAGTGGGGGAGAGGAAAACGAGAGGCAAATGGTAAATAATGTAAATTGCAAGGAGATGAGATTTATGATTAGGAACCTGGTATATGTTGAAGATCCTCCCAGGCAATGGTGCTATAAAGGCACGTAGCTGGGAGACTATCTTGACTTGATCCTCCCCGGCAATGGCAGCAGAAAGGCACGTGGCTGGGAGACTATCTTGACTTGATCCTCCCCGGCCACGGCGCCAGAAATTCCTTTTGATGTCGCTTGAAGCTACGTCGGTATTTCCCCAAAGAGGAAGGGATGATGTAGCACAATGTCAGTAGGTATTTCCCTCAGATATGAAACCAAGGTTATCGAACCAGTAGGAGAACCAAGCAACACAACGTAAATAACCCATGCACACAAGTAACAAATACTCGCAACCCGACGTGTTAAAGGGGTTGTTAATCCCTTCTAGGATACGGTGCCAGAAATTGGCACGGAGACGAGACAAAGATTTGTAGTAATTTGATAGATAGATCGCAAATAAAATAAATAGAAATAAAACGCAGCAAGGTATTTTTGTATTTTTGGTTTAATAGTTTTGAAAGTAAAAGCAAGATAAAAGTAGATCGCAAAGGCAAATATATGAGAAGAAAGATCCGAGGGCCGTAGGTTTCAGGCTTATCTCGAGAAAAAATAGCAAACGGTGGGTGAACAAATTACTGTTGGGAAATTGATAGAACTTGAAATACTCATGATGATATCCAGGCAATGATCACTACATAGGCATCATGTCCAAGATTAGTAGACCGACTCCTGCCTGCATCTACTACTATTACTCCAGACACCGACCGCTATCCAGCATGCATCTAGTGTATTAAGTTCATGGAGAAACGGAGTAATGCAATAAGAATGATTACATGATGTAGACAAGATCTATCTATGTAGAGATAGACCCCATCATTTTATCCTTAGTAGCACCGATACATACGTGTCGTTTTGCTTTCTGTCACTGGGATCAAGCACCGTAAGATCGAACCCACTACAAAGCACCTCTTCCCATTGCAAGATAAATAGATCAAGTTGGCCAAACAAAACCCAAATATTGGAGAAGAAATACAAGGCTATAAGCAATCATGCATATAAGAGATCAAAGAAACTCAAATAACTTTCATGGATATAAAAAGATAGATCTGATCATAAACTCAAAGTTCATCGATCCCAACAAACACACCGCAAAAGAGTTACATCATACGGATCTCCAAGAGACCATTGTATTGAGAATTCAACGAGAGAGAGAAAGCCATCTAGCTACTAACTACGACCCGAAGGTCTACAAAGAACTACTCATGCATCATCAGAAAGGCACCAATGGAGGTGGTGAACCCCATCCGAGATGGTGTCTAGATTGGATCTGGTGGTTCTGGACTCTGCGGCGGCTGGATGAATATTTCGTCCGTATCCCTACGGTTTCTAGAATATTGGGGTATTTATAGAGCAAGGAGGCGGTACGGGGGGCACCCGAGGTGGGCACAACCCACCAGGGCGCGCCTGGGCCTCCTGGCGCACCCTAGTGGGTTGTGCCCCCCTCGGGGCACCCCCTAGGCACAACCAGGGCCCATTGTGTTCCTTCTGGCCCATAAAAAATCACTGTGAAGTTTCTTGGCATTTGGACTTCATCTGGTATTGATTTTCTGTGATGTAAAAAACATGGAAAAAACAACAACTGGCACTTGGCACTATCAGTAGTTTAGTACCAAAAAATGATATGAAATGACTATAAAATGATTATGAAACATCCAAGATTGATAGTATAACAAAATGGAACAATAAAACATTATAGATACGTTGGAGACGTATCAGTAGCTTCTCCTTTCAATAACCATTTGTTGTGTGATTTGATCTTGTCCTTTGCAATTGTGGTTCCGACCATGTTGTTCTACTTCGATTTCATTCTCAGACAAGTTAAAGTGTATGTCTTCCATAGATCAATACACTAGTATAACCTTTATTCTGATCTACCTCCGAGTTTTAAACCTGGTATCTCGGAATATCACGGAGCTATATAACTTCTTATGAGCTCCTCATCAACTATGATAATTCACCGATTCTAGTTTCCCTTGTGTTCTGAGTTGTGGGACTCTCAGGGACACTGATATCTAAATCGAGTACGCTTTGCAATTCAACAAATCTTAGAATCTTCTTTGCTTATGAGTTTGTACACAATCATGTCTTTCCAAGCTGTTAGGCCCCATCATTATCGTCATGCTAGAGCTTGAACATGCTCATCTTGTTCGAGATGCCGAAGCCTGCCTGTATGCCTGGAATGCATTAAACAGGTCACCTCTTGAGGGGATTGAAAATATTCCAGTGGTCCGTGTTTTTCAAGATGTCTTTCCGGAACAACTTCCAAGGATTCCCCCTGCTAGAGTTGTCGAGTTTGTCATCGAATTGGTACCTGGTACCACTCCTATAGCCAAGCGTCCTTATAAGATGCCTCCTCATGAGCTCCTCGAGCTTAAGCACGAAATCGACAATTCGCTTCGCATGGGTTTCATACGTCCAAGTTCTTCTGCTTGGGGAGCGCCTTCTCTCTTTGTCAAGAAGAAGGATGGTACGAATCGTTTGGTCCAAGACTACCGTCCCATCAACCAGGCAACAATTCAGAATAAATATCCGCTTCCCTGGATCAATGATTTATATGATCAACTTGTTGGTTCCTCAATACTCTCTAAGCTCGACTTGAGGTTGGGTTACCACCAGATCCGTGTTCGTGAATAAGATATTCCCAAGACTGCATTTGTTACTCGCTATGGTTCATACGAGTAAACCGTCATGTCCTTCGGCTTAACAAATTCTCCAGCAACCTTCTCTTGCCTGATGAACTATATATTCATGGACTACCTCAATAAATTCGCCATGGCTTATATGGATGATATCCTGGTTTATTCTAAGAATAAAGAAGAACATGCTGAACATCTTTGTCTTATACTGGAGAGGCTTCGAGAACATCAACTTTATGCAAAATATTCAAAGTGTGAGTTCTGGATGGACAAAGTAACCTTGCTTGGTCATGTGATTTCCAAGGATGGTATTGCAGTCAATCCTGAACGAGTTCGGGCTATTCTTGACTGGACTCCCCCGAAGAATGTCAAGCAAGTCAGAAGTTTTCTTGGACTCGCCAGCTATTGTTATCGATTTGTCGAGAACTTTTCCAAGATTGCCAAGCCCTTGACTAATCTGCTTCACAAACATGTTAAATATGAGTGGAGAGAAAAATGTCAGGAGAGCTTTCAGGCACTTAAGGACAAACTTATGTTTGCTCCAGTGCTTGCTTCTTCGGATATTCGTAAGGAGTTCGTCATATATTGTGACGCTTCGCATAAGGGAATAGGCTGTGTCTTAATCCAAGAGCGCAGAGTGGTTGTTTATGCATCTCGTCAATTGCGTCCTCATGAAGGGAACTACCCAGTTCATGACCTTGAACTTGCCACGGTAATTCATGCACTAAAAGAGTGGCGACATTACCTTGTTGGTAATCGTTGCGAGATCTACACCGATCACCAAAGTCTGAAGTACATGTTTACTCAACCAGATTTGAACCTCCGTCAATAGAGACGGATGGAGCGCGTAGCAGATTATAACATGTGTATTTCTTATACACCAGGCAAGGCTAATTCAATGGCTAATGCTTTGAGCCGCAAGTCGTACTGCAATCACCTTCAGGTTCAAAAGGTTCACCCCCTTCTTCAAAAGGAATTCCGCAAGCTGAATGTCCATATTGTTCCTTAGGGTTATCTCGTTCCCCCTCCACCGGAGTTTCGCAAGATGAACCTTCGTGTTGTTAACCAGGGTTCTTTGAGTAACCTGGTTGTTGAACCAGATCTCGTGGGTAGCATCAAAACTATGCAACGCTATTGCAGTGAAGCCAAAAATATTAAACGCTATCTGACAGAAGGTAAACCCTCATTCTTCATCGTGGCTGATGATGGAGCCTTGTACTTCAAGGATCATTTATTCATTCCCACTACTAAGGGAAACCTGAATGTAACTAAGAAGGTGATGAAGGAAGCTCATGATACACCGTTGTCTATTCATCCGGGTAGTACCAAGATGTACCAAGACACCGGTCAAAGGTTCTGGTGGCCAAACATGAAACAAGATATTGCACGCGATTTTTCAGAATGTGACATTTGCTGTCGGATCAAAGCAGAACATCAAAAGCCTGCTGGAATTCTGCATCCTATTTCTATTCCTGAATGGAAGTGGGATCATGTTGAGATTGACTTCATTACTGGTTTTCCCAGGTCGCAGAAAGGTAATGATGCTATTCTTGTCGTGATTGACCGACTGTCCAAAGTTGCACATTTCCTGGTTGTCAAGGAAATTATTACTTCTAGTCATCTAGCAAATCTTTACATGTCTAGAGTTGTTTCACTCCATGGTATTCCATTGGTGATTAGTTCAGACCATGGCAGCTTATTCACTTCAAGATTCTTGGCAAGTTTCCTGGAAGCTATGGGAACTCATTTGTCATTTAGCACCGCTTTTCACCCTCAATCCCAGGGACAAGTTGAAAGAGTCAACCAGGTTCTCGAACACATGCTTCAATCTTGTGTCATTTCTTTCGGCAAGAAATGGGAGGAAACTCTCCCGTATGCTGAGTTCTCCTACAACAATAGCTATCAAGTTAGTCTGGAGATGGTTCACTTTGAAGTTTTATATGTACGTAAGTGTCAAACTCCTCTGAATTGGTCAGAAATTGAGGAACGTACACTTATAGGTCCAGATATTATCCAACATGCCGAAGATCAAGTCTGCATTATTCATGCAAATCTGAAGGCTGCTCAGTCTCGTCATAAGAGTCAGCATGACTGTCATCACAAAGATATGGTCTAACAACCTAGCAAAAAGGCTTAGCTTCGAGTCACGCCAATGAGACGTGCACACTGTTTCGGGATCAAGGGAAAGCTGGCTCCTCGATACATTCATCCTTTCACTATTCTCGAAAGGCATGGTAAAGTGGCATATCAATTGGAATTACCGTCAAACCTTTCTCAGGTTCACGATGTGTTCCATGTGTCATAGATTCGTCATTGCTTCAAGGATCCTATCCGAGTAGTGGATCATGATATGCTTGTATTGCAACAAGACCTTTCTTACAAAGAGCAACCAGTCCGCATTCTTGATGAAACTAAACGTCGGACTCGTCAGAAGGTTACCAAATTCTTCAAGGTGCAGTGGGCAAATCATTCTGAATGTGAAGCCACTTGGGAATGCGAAGACCATCTTCGTGCAGAATACCCCGGGCTCTTTCCTTGTCCTTCTTAATTCTCGGGAAGAGAATTGTTTTTAGTATGAGAGAATTGTAACGCCCGGATAATTAAGCTACAATAATCCGTGTAATAAAGCTACAATAACCTATGGGTTATTGCTAATCCATTTCCGCTAATCTCGGTTTGTTTTAAAAAAAGCGATGGAATTCAATTCTAAGTTAAAGCTGAAAAATTAAAGTTTTTGAATGCCAAAACAAAAATGTTCAAAATGCGGGAAATAATGCCTAGTTAATTGTGTTGTAGAAATCAACATTTTTGAATATATTTAAATACACTAAATTAAAATTAAAATAAAACAGAAAATTATAAATAACAAAAACAAAAATGAAACTAAAAAGGACTAAAGCCCCCCTCACTTGGCCGGCCCCAACCGGACTATGACCCAGCCTGCCCCCCATGCGGCTAACTGGCCCATCCGGGCCACTGCTAGGTCAGCCCCTCCCCCATCGACAGCTCCACCGACACTCTCCCTCACTCACTCCTCTGTCCTTCCCCTTCTGCTCTCGATCCAGATCGGGGCAACCGCCCCCGATCAGTGATGCCAGCGCCCCTCCCTAGGACCGCCGGAGCTGCCCCGCTGGCGCCACCGTGCCTTGCCGTCACCCTCCCCACCATCTCCGACCACCTCGCCGGTCCTCCCCACCGCGTAGCCCCTCTTCGAACCCACTGCCTCCCCCTGTCGGACGATGTGAGGCCACTCCCCCTCCATTTCCCCTCGCCGGCGCTCTCCCGCTGCCATTGCGCCGCCGCACCCACTAGTCGCGCCCCCACTCCCCCACGACCGCCCGGGCCATGCCCCCACATTGCGTTTGCTCCCGCCCCTGTCCAGAACCCCATGATGCCGCTTCAGCCACTGCTGGTCTTTGTTGGTCCCTAACCGCCGCTTTGCGCTCGCCCCCTAACCAGGGCACACCCCGTGTTAGTAGAAAAAATGAAAAGTTTTTTAAGATTAATTAATTACTCTGTTAATTAATTAAACTTGATTAGTTAACTCTATTAATTAATTACACTAACCACTCTATGACATGTGGAACCCACCTATTAATTAACTTGATTAATCGTTAATTAAACTTAACTAAACCTATGTCCATGACAGAGGGGCCCCACTGGTCAGTTTGACCACTCAAAGCCCATGTTGACTACTGATGTCATAATTACATTTATTGATTTAATTTAAATCTGTTAATTTTAGAATATTAATAAAACATTAAAAAATTAATATAAAATAATCCGTAGCTCGGATGAAAAAGTTTTACAAATGAAATTTGATCAAAAAAATCCCACGAATCCGAATACGCAGTCCGTTCGTCTGTCATGCGCTCCCATCATAACGAACGTGGAACTTTTACATCGAATTCATTTGTCCGATAGTAGCCCGAGACTCTTCCGATCCGTCTATGATGTGTAGTACTGCGTTAGTGGATGCCTAGCTCTGCATATTGCCATGTCATACATCGCGTTGCATCTGTGCTTTATATTTATTGTTTCTCCCCCCTCTTCTGACCGGTAGGCCCGGAGACTAACGTTGCTGCTGGGTATGACTATGCGCCAGATGATCAGCCTTTTGCCGCAGAGCAGCAAGGCAAGCAACCCCCCTTGAGCATTCCGATATCGCCCATTTCTTTCCATCTCACTCTTGCATTAGATTTTGATACTGTATTAGCTAGCTCCTACTTCTGATGCATAATCTGTTTTTGATAAACTTCTACTATAATCTGCTTAGTATAGGTTGATCAATGAATCCCTAGTGACCCCTTAGTCCTAGTTGCCCCTGCTTCTTCATCGACAACTCGAAGACTCGGTCAACCGACCGACAAGCCATGTCTGTCACAGTCACCACACACCCCTTTATGTATGACTCTACAGAGCTACTATCGAGTACCAAGGGTGACACCTCGTAAAGTACTCATGATGCTAGCTCTGAAGTGCAGCTAGTCGGTTGTGGTTACCGAGGGTGATTGCTCCTTCACCACTCCCGACGATGACTCTGTCATGCAACCCCTCAAGTCTGGGACCTTCGAGGGTGATTCCTCTAAGTCCACCTTGACGGTTTCATCGAGCGGGACCCCTTGAGGGTGATTCCTTAGGTTCTGTCTTGATGTTTTATACACACAATTACTGTGACCTGGTTACAGAAACATGTTGGTGATGGGTCGACCCTGAGGGGTACCCACGGTTTGATGTTATTGAGGCGTGGGCGGGCAAGAGAGGCCCTTGCCACACATCCTCGAGACGGGGCGACAAGACCGCACTTCATGGGTCGCGCTTGTCCTCCATTAATAAAATGCTAATGGGTTGGGTATTTGATCTGAGTTGGTCGATTGACCTTTTACGCACCAAACCTTCACGTGGGAGAAGTTATGGGTACCCAGCGCTGTTGTATCAGCCGAAGCTCTTCAGACATCAGCAAAGGAGTGGCGTGCACCCGAGTGGTCCGCAATGGCACTGCACTTGTTATAAGGGGTGCTAGGACTGACCTCGGCCGCGTTCGCATCATGCAGGAGTGCAAAGGGAAAGTGGGCCCATGACCCCTCCGCGCATAGGATTTAGACCGACGGGTTGGCCTCTCTGTTGAGTCTAGGTGGGGCGATGACGTGTTGAAATCCCGAGGCCGGGCATTTTACCCAGGAAAGTGTGTCCGGTCGGAGGTGATCAAGCATGTTGGAAATGCGGTCCACCCCTGCAGGGATAAATTCATCTATTCGAATAGCCATGTCCATGGTAACAAGACGACTTGGAGTTGTACCTTGATCTACTACAATTAAAATTGTGACTTTAAATTGTAATGGATGTTGGCTCCGAGATTGCTTCCTCGCAGGGAGTCGAGGAAAATTCTCTGGGCATGGTTACTTAATAAAATTGCTACAATAATATGACTATATATGAGATACCAGTCTACTCTTTTCTAATGCTGCAAGATGAAGATGCTAGCCTTCGATAGGACTAGGCCTTCCCCCTATTCTTGCTTTCTACAGTCAGCCCAGATATAACCCCATTCCTTGATATCGATGCATACTTAGCATAGTTCTGATGTTAGTCTTGTGAGTACTTTGGATGAGTACTCACCGCTGGTTTGCTTCCTCTTTCCCCCTCGATACGATTGCTATGTTCAGACAACGGAGCCCCGGAAATGGAGTACGCCGGAAACGACTACCACACCACCGCAGGAGCCTACTACTATGTGGAGGAGGCCCCAACCAACAGTAGGATAGGTGGTTCCCAGGTAGGAGGCCTCGCCTCGTTCGATCTGTTATTATGTTTGTGCTAGCCTTCTTAAGGCAAAACTTGTTTAACTTATGTCTGTACTCAGATATTATTTGCTTCTGGTGACTCGTGCTTGTCGAGCTTTGTATTTGAGCCCTCGAGGCCCCTGGCTTGTAATATGAAGTTGTATGACTTTAATTTGTGTCTAGAGTTGTGTTGTGATATTGACTAGTGAGTCCCTAATCTTGGTCGTACGCGTTTGTGTGAATGATTAGCATACGGTCGAAATCGGGGGCGCCACTTTGTGTGATTGAAGTTTTCAAGTTTTGGGTGTGATCACGATGGACGACGGAATACGGAGTAGCAAGAGCCTAAGCTTGGGGATGCCCAAGGCACCCAAGTATAATTATAAGGATACTCAAGTGTCTAAGCTTGGGGATGCCCTGGAAGGCATCCCCTCTTTCGTCTCAACCGATCGATATGTCACTTGGAGCTATATTTTTATTCATCACATGATATGTGTTTTGCTTGGAGTGTAGTTTGATTTTGTTTGCTTTTATTTTTAGTTTGTCACAATCATCATTTTCTGGAAACACCTATTTGAGAGAGACACACCTTCATGATAATTTTCTAGAATACTCTATGTGCTTCACTTATATCTTTTGAGCTTGGAAGTTGCTCTACTACTTCACTTATATCTTTTTGAGCACGGTGGAATGTAGATTTTATAGAAATAATATGCTCTCGTTCTTCTCTTATACTTGTTTGAGAGATGAATAAATAGTGACATTTGCATGGGTCATAAGACTAGTCCAAAAATATTAAGTATTCAATGAATGATAATCAAAACCATCGTGTCGCACGTATAGAGAAGTTGTGGGTTAGTGACATTGATGTGGTAATATGAAAAGGGTGTGAGTCTATAATTGTTGATTCGTAGAAGTGTCGAGATTAAGAGGTGTTAAATTTTTATTCATCTAAAAACTAAAGAGGCATGGTGATGATGTGTGAGCATTTTTATTCCTCGTTGAAATCCTAGTGTTGTTTCGAGTTGGGGGCGCGCAATGGTTAACTCCTACCAACCTCCTCCCTCGGGGCATGCGAGGAGTACTTTGATTTCTGATAAAACTAATAAAACTTTGCAATAAGTATGTGAGTTCTTTATGACTAATGTGTCACCATGGACATACACATCCTCACCTTCTCATATTATTTAGCCTCTTTGGTACCGTGCATAGCTCATTCTCACCTCGAGGACCAGTGCAAATATTCGCCGATGCATCCAAACCCCGTGACATGATACACTATGTTGCTCATAAGCCTCATTATATCTTCCCCAAAACAGCCACCATACCTACCTATTATGGCATTTCCATAGACATTCCGAGATATATTGCCAAGCAAATTCCATCGTCACTTCACATGACTAGTTTGCTCATCGTCATATTGCTTTGCATGATCATATAGAGCCGACATAGTATTTGTGGCAAAGCCACCATTCATCATGTTTTTGATACATGTCATGCTAGATCATTGCATATATTGGTACACTGCTAGAGACATTCATACAGAGTCATATCTTCCTATCAGTTGTTCATATTGAGTTGTAAGTAAATAAAAGTGTGATGATCGTCATTATTAGAGCATTGTCCCAGTGAGGAAAGAATGATGGAAACTATTATTCCCCCACAAGTACGAATGAGACTCTAGACGAAAAATAAAATAAAGATGGGGAGGCCAAATGAGCCCATCGTATAAAAAATGAATCGAGGGGCAAAAAAAAGAGAAAAGTCCACCATAAAAAATGAGAGAAAAAGAGAGAAGGGACTTTGCTACTATCCTTTAACACACTTGTGCCTCAAAGTGGCACCATGGTTTATTTTTCGTTTTCTTCTTATGTGTTTGATTTTTTAAAATCCAAATATTTCTTGCTTCTTTTAGGGGTTTCTTTCTTGTCTAATTAGTTTGTAGTATTAAAAGAAAACCCAAAAATATTTCTCTTGCTTGTTTGGAGCTTTCCCGTGTAAATACTTCTTCCCATTCTTGTTTTTCTTTCGTTTATTTGCTTTCTTTAGAAAAAACAAAAACTCCAAAAATATTTCACTATGTTTCTCTGAATTTATTTTCTTTTTTGTTGAGTCATTGAAATGATAAGACCACGATGAAAATGTTGAATGGTTCTCATATGCATTAATTTTCATCTAACACAAGAGCCAAAATTGCCTTGTCTTCTCCTTTGAATAAACTGTTTTGCAAGTTACAGCTTAGTCCACGCCACACTTGCACTATTATTATTTTCATATCATTTGGTCATGCAAGTTAAAGGCAATAATGACGATATTTGATGAAGTGATTGTGGTAAAAAAAGCTGGTATGAACTCTTCTTGTTTTCCATTTTTCTAAATATGTTTAGCTCGTTCGATCTTGATTCAACATATTATGCGTAAGCATGTTTATTGTGACAATTAGAGATTATTGTTGCTCATGCCATGCTTAAATATGTAGGAGTGGATAATGATTTATCTTATGTGTCAACATGCGTTAAAATGGTTATGATGTGGTATGGTAGTATGTTATTTCCCTCTGAGTAATTCGAGCGGCTTAACTTGGCCCATGTGCAAAGATGTAGTTGATTCAAAACCAATGCAACCTTCATGATATTTAAATTTAGAGTGTTCATATCCTAGTCATGCTAATATTAAATGTTTAATATTCTCAATGCATGATTATGACCGTTTTTGCTCTCTAGCTGGTCGCTTCTCAATCTATTGCTAGCCTTCACCTATACCAAGCAGGAATATTGCTTGTGTATCCAAACTCCTAAACCCAAGTTGTGCCACATGAGTCCACCATACCTAGCTATATGCGGTATTACCCTGTCGGTCCAAGTAAATTTACGTCTGGGACACCCTCTCCTCGGAGTAAAAGAAGGAGATGGTTGTCATTGTTGTCGGCTGGTAGGCTGGCCGGTAGACAGAGGCCTACGATGCCCCAATAGAAGACGAGCCAGTGCCACCCGCCACGTTGGTCATCCCGTGTGCATTAGACAAACATGTTGTGGGAGGAGCAGGAGGCCAAGTTACAATAGGCCCATGCCGACCAGGCCTACAACCTTGGCCTCCTCGAGGAGCATCGACATGCGGAGGAGTTGCTCGCCGCTGGCACATCCATCATGCCGGTCGTGCCGGACGTGGACGTGGACATGCCCGAGCAGGAGGTATTGCTCAACTCTTACTGCTCCGTCAGCAAGATCCGCTTCGATCACTGGAGGTACCACCAATGTCAGGTGGAGTTACAAGCCACCTTCACGGAGTTCAACAAGGCGCGAATGAGGTGTGGGGAAAGAGCGACGAGGAGGACATTGCAAGCTCCACCTCGACCACGCCGTAGTACCATGACCATGAAGCAGACACGTTTACCAGTGTTGCCCATGGCGAGGAAGAGAAGTGCATGGTGGTTCGCCGCCCTCGGGTCCTGAGAAGGCCTCTGCTTCTTCCCTCCCCTTGAAGCCAAGCTTGTGGACTTAACATCATCGACCAATTATCCTCTTAGCAATGGGGCTCCGGAGGCGGAGCTGGTGAGTCTCGAGGCAGAACTAGAGATGGCGAAGGCAAGAGCCGAAGTTTCATTTCTCGGGGCTCATGACGAGACATGGGGAACAGACACTGATGATAATTTAGATTAGGTTTAGAATAGGGTTTAGTTAAAATATCCAAAATGTTATGAATTTTGTCCGATTTATATGGAAAATGCCTGAATTGTAATGAACGTGCTTCGATTTATATGAAAATTCATTGTGTTCGCATGAATTTCGTCTGGTTTGTGAACCTATGTTTGCAATGTATGCATATATCATTGACTGGCTCTCGCATCCGTGTGCGTGGACTGGTTCCCCTGTCCCCGGAAGGATGCCAAAGCAAATTTACGAGTCAACGTTGGAGATGCCCTTAGCTCTTACGTGCAAATGCTTACAAAATGTGTTTTTGCAAATATCAAAATAATTTAAAAATATTAGATGTATTCATTGTCACGCTCAAATGCTACATACTAATTTTCAAGGGAAAGCTTAAGCATTTTGACATGTGTAAAAAGTAAAATAGAAAATCAAAAGCTAAATGTTACCTGAAAATGTTATATTTTGTTTTGTTTTTCACTAACGAAGCACTGCTATCATCTTTTCCATGAAAATTATCAAGCAAGCTTGTTACACTAATATGAACATCTAAAAAAATTCTAAATTGTATTTACAATTCATTTTAGGATTTAGAGTTCATTTGGGAGCATATGTGTTGGGGATATAAACCCGTGGTAAGACCTGCCCAGGAGGGGTCGGGTCATACATGGCGGCTCGTTATCATATGGGCTGGAAGAGGAAGGTTGGGCCGCACGGCGGTTCACTAGAAGGGCTGCGACAGAGGCCCGGGGATAGGAAAAAGGACACAAGACCCGGGCGGGTGAGCCGCCCGGAGACAGCTTGCCAGGATAGGCAAGGCGGCTTAGAGACGGAGCCAGACACGTTGTAAGAGTCGGTTTGGGACTTGTGTAACCCAGGGTCTTGACCTCCTATATAAAGGTAAGACTCGGGGACGGCTTGGACAGAAACTGATCAACCGAGATCTAGGTCAAGCAAATACGCTCCCTTGTAATCGATACTCCAATCAATATACGCAAAGCAGGATGTAGGCTTTTACCTCATCTTGAGGGGCTGAACCTGGGTAAATCCGCGTCTTTCATCCCGACCAACCCCTTTGAGTCCACCGCCTTAGCGATGGCCTCGAACCTAAGTCTTCGGACATCTACCGTGACAAAACCACGACAGTTGGCACCCACCATGGGGCTAGCACATGGTGGTTTTGAGTTCTCAAAGGGCTCTCTCCCAGGGTTTGAAGGATACGCCGTCGGCTTGATGACGAAGAGTCACCGCGACAAGCTCTACATCGACGATTCAGAATGGGGCCTGACGCCGGCTCAATCGAGTACGGGTACCGGGTTCCCATTGGCAAGATGCACGTGTTCATCTGCAAGCTTGACGAATCCACAACTAGGCCGGACATCTGCACCGACCTCGTCGAGCCGGCCCGGCGCATGACACCAACCCGTGTTCAAACCGGGCAGAAGAGTGTTTTCGTCGGCTTTACGCAGGACACTAGAGATTCCTTATTAGGAGAGACCTTGGCTTTCTCAGATGAAGGATCTTCCAGCGGGGACGCAGAGTCAATCTATCAGCTTCATGATGGCGGGCTAGGGGGCTATGCCGATGGTGATAGTATTCCAGATCCCTATGTCCCGTCGAGCCAAGCCGCCGCCATGTTCATGGCAGGCCTGGCGCCGGCTTCCAATGATGCGACTTCCGGAGCGGCGGCAGGAGCGGCCCCACCCGATGTTGAGCCTCCTAAGACGTCGGCTCAAGTTTTACTGGAAACATGGAGGAGCTAGCGACTTTGATGGCCACAGAAGTGACGACCGAGAATTGGGTGGAGCGCAATGCCGAGATTAACCGGATCAAAGGACAGATGGATTAGGCCCAGGAGGATATCAATGCAATGCAGGTTCAGATGAATGCTGAATCGGAGCACTTGAGGGCGGAGGCTCTCCGTTTCGATCTGGATCAACGGGCATCAGAGGTGGTTCAGCATAGAAGGACTCAAGTTGGACTCCATATCCAACCTCGAAATCTCTTCAATACTCCTGGAGCCGGGCCAAGTACGCCACCGATGGTAACCCGGGCGGCAGAGGTGCCGCGGCGGCTAGACCCACCATGGAGGAACAGATCTTTGCCAGGACACGTTGTGACACCACCTGGCCATTATTCTAACCCGGTGGAAAATATGATAGCGGCGGCTGCCAGGCTTGACGCCCTCCCATTGGCCGAAGGGACGCCGTTCCCTGAAAAGGCAAGGAATGCAATCAACCTGTTGCAGATAGCGGTGACCCAGCAAGAAAAGTACACACAACCGGAGCCGGATACACTCTACGTCGGTTCACAGCCGTAGCTACAGCCGGCGCATTGAGTCACATGCCTGAGAGGGATATTCAAGGGACTATGGATAGGGGTTGGGCTCAGCAAGGATCAACGCCAGTGATGGATTACCCGGAGATCCCTGAGCTAGCACCAGCAACACCCCCCGTCAGCACTTCTTCCAGAGGAGTTGGTGTGCCATGTGTCACGACGGATCTAAGGAATGAACGTTTACCCAAGGATTTTAAGGGGCCGCGGAAGGTACCTAATTACACGGCGGATTTGCCCTCGGAAGCCTGGGTCAAAAGTTATGAGCTTGCTATGGAGATGATGGATGTTAGTGAGGCGGTTTGTGCAAAATACTTCATCATGATGTTAGAAGGGCTGGCCAACACTTGGTTGAAGGGTTTGCCATCTAACACCATCACGTCTTGGGCCTAGTTGAAAGCGCGCTTTATCAAAAGTTTCAGGGGGACCTGCAAGCAACCTATGACGATCGTGGATCTGGATCACTGTGTGCAACAAGAAGGTGAGTCGGCCCATCATTGGGTCTGGCAGGTCTCAACGGTGATCCACTCTTCTGAGAATATTTCGGCGCCTCAAGCGGTTCTGATTGGGAAAGGAACTGTCACTTTGTACCCCTAAAACAGAAGCTTGGGCGGTTGAAGTGTTCTTGTCAGGACATGGGCGAGATCATGACGGCTCTCACCAAATATGCGGATTCAGACACCAACAAAGACCCAAGCTCCGACGATGAGAAGTCAGCTCAGGGTAAGAAGGGCAACAACAGTAAGAACCAGCAGGGCGGTGCTGGGAACGGCAATCAGGGCAAGCGGAAGAACTCGGATGGCGGGTCAGAGTTGGTGGCGAGCACCAATGCTGGGAACGGTCGTGCCAGGGGCAACGGAAATTTTAGGCCGCCGTTCAATAAAGATAAGGCACCTACGCCTTCCATCTTGGAAGAGGCGCTGAACAGACCTTGCCCGACGTCGGCCGGATAAGGAGGCCCCCACACCTGGAAGGAGTGCCGCATTATGCGCCAGTTCCGGGAGCACAACCTTCGTCAACACCGTAATAATGGTAATGGCCCGTCGGGCGGTTCAGGGTCGGGCGGTTAAGGAGCAAGTTTCGGTGCTGGTGGGTCAGGTTACCAGGGTCAAGGAAATCAGGGAGGTCATCATCAACAAAAGGGTAATGGTGGTCAGCAACAGAACAATCAAACAGGATATCAGAGCAACCCGAAACAATTTAGAGGGGGGAAGTATAATGTCTTCACTACAAGCCTTGACAAGTGGTATCCGAAGCTGCATAAGAGGGCATTAATGCGGCCACGCCGGTCCTCCCGTGATACTAAAAATGGTCAGAGTATCCGATCACGTGGAGCCGGGAGGACCACCCACCGCAGGTTGACAATCCGGGTCACCTAGCTCTGGTGGTTGATCCTCAGGTGGGGGTTATATGTTTATGAAAGTGCTTACGGACGGTGGTAGTAGCATCAATATCTTATACCACGACACCTTCCAGCAGATGGAGTTAACTGACAAGGCTCTTAAACCGTCGTCAATAGTTTTTCATGGGGTAGTGTCAGGTAAGTCGGCCTACTCAATGGGGAAGATTGCTTTAGAAGTGGCGTTTGGAGATGAGTACAACTACAGGGTGGAGGCTTTGTGGTTCGAAGTGGTAAAAATTAAGAGCCCGTATCATGCTCTATTTTGCCGGTCGACTTTCTCAAAGTTTATGGCCTGGCCTTGTTATGTCTATCTGCAGCTCAAGATGCATTTTGCATCATGTTTTCTTGCTTTTACTTATAATGTTTCTATCCATAATAATGCTTTTTGGAGTAATTCTAATGCCTTTTCTCTCATAATTTGCAAGGAACACACCAAGAGGGAGAATTCCGGCAGCTGGAAATCTAGACCTGGAAAAGCTACGTCAGGCTATCTATTCTGCACAACTCCAAACAAGCTGAAATTTCACGGAGATTTTTTATGGATTATTTAAGAATTATTGGAGCAAATAATTACCAAAGGGGCCCCACCAGGTGGGCACAACCCACCTGGGCGCGCTAGGGAGCCCAAGCGCGCCCTGGTGGGTTGTGTCCTCCTCGGCCCACCTCCGGTGCCCATCTTCTGGTATATAAGTCATGTTGACCTAGAAAAAATGAGAAGGAGGCTTTCGGGATAAAGCACCGCCGCCTCGAGGCGGAACTTGGGCAGGAGCACTTTTGCCCTCCCGCGGAGCGATTCCGCCGGGGGAACCCCCCCCCCCCCCCCGCCCGGAGGGAGAAATCATCGTCATCATCATCACCAACAACTCTCCCATCTTGGGGAGGGCAAGATTCATCAATATCTTCAACATCACCAACTCCTCTCAAACCCTAGTTCATCTCTTGAGTTCAATCTTGTTACCAGAACTATAGATTGGTGCTTGTGGGTGACTAGTAGTGTTGATTACGTCTTGTAGTTAATCACTGTATGGTTTACTTGGTGGAACATTATATGTTCAGATCCATTATGCTATTTAATACCCCTTTGATCTTGAGCATGATTATTATTTGTGAGTAGGTACTTTTGTTCTTGAGGTCACGGGAGAAATCATGTTGCAAGTAATCATGTGAATTTAATATGTGTTCTATATCTTGATAGTATGTGTGTTGTGATTCCCTTAGTGGTGTCATGTGAACATCGACTAAATGACACTTCACCATATTTGGGCCTAAGGGAATGCATTGTGGAGTAGCAATTAGATGATGGGTTGTGAGAGTGACAGAAGCTTAAACCCCAGTTTATGCGCTATTCCGTAAGGGACCGATTGGATCCAAAAGTTTAATGCTCTGGTTAGAATTTTTCTTAATACTTTTCTCGTAGTTGCGGATGCTTGTGGGAGGGTTAATCATAAGTAGGAGGTTTGTTCAATTAAGAGCAACACCAAAGCACCGGTCCACCCACATATCAAATTATCAAAGTACCGAACACGAATTAAACCAACACGATGAAAGTGACTAGATGAAATTCCCGTGTACCCTCAAGAACGCTTTGCTTATCATAAGAGACCGTTTTGGCCTGTCCTTTGCATTAAAAGGATTGGGCTACCTTGCTACACTTTTGTTACTATATTCGTTACTTGCTCGTTACAAATTATCATGCTATCAAACTACTTTGCTACTTACAATTTCAGCACTTGTAGACATTACCTTACTGAAAACTACTTGTCATTTCCTTGTGCTCCTCGTTGGGTTCGACACTCTTACTTATAGAAAAGAGCTACAATTGATCCCCTATACTTGTGGGTCATCAAGGCTATTTTCTAGCGCCGTTGCCGGGGAGTGAAGCGCCTTTGGTAAGTGGAATTTGGTAAGGAAACATTTATATAGTGTGCTGAAATTTATTGCCACTTGTTACTATGGAAAACAATCATTTGAGGAGTTTGTTCGGGGTATCTTCACCTCGTCCAGAACCACAATTAGCTACCCCTCAACCTACTGCACCTACTGAAAATATTGAATATGAAATTCCTTCGGGTATGATAGAACAACTGCTAGCTAATTCTTATGCAAGAGATGGAACTGAACATCCTGATATGCACTTGATATATGTGGAACAAATTTGTGGATTGTTTAAGCTTGCAGGTTTACCCAGGGATCAAGTTATGAAAAAGGTTTTCCCTTTATCTTTGAAGGCAAAAGCATTAGCATGGTATAGGCTATGCGATGATATTCGTGTTGGAAATATGCCCTAGAGGCAATAATAAAATGGTTATTATTATATTTCCTTGTTCATGATAATTTTCTATTGTTCATGCTATAATTGTGTTAACCCGAAACCGTAATGCATGTCTGAATACATAGACCACAACATGTCCCTAGTGAGCCTCTAGTTGGCTAGCTCATTGATCAATAGATGGTCACGGTTTCATGACCATGAAAATTGGATGTCACTGATAATGGGATCACATCATTAGGAGAATGATGTGATGGATAAGACCCAATCCTAAGCATAGCACAAGACCGTGTAGTTCGTCTGCTAAAGCTTTTCTAATGTCAAGTATCGTTTCCTTAGACCATGAGATTGTGCAACTCCCGATGCCGTAGGAATACTTTGGGTATGCCAAACGTCATCACGGAACTGGGTGGCCATAAAGGTATACTACAGGTATCCCCAAAAGTGTCTGTTGGGTTGGCACGAATCGAGACTGGGATTTGTCACTCCGTGTGACGAAGAGGTATCTCTGGGCCCACTC
Organism: Hordeum marinum; assembly: GCA_022496015.1. NCBI lineage: Eukaryota > Viridiplantae > Streptophyta > Magnoliopsida > Poales > Poaceae > Hordeum > Hordeum marinum. Next base: position 456,460,732 of record CM039674.1, on the reverse strand, counting down.
GGTAATACATTATCATAATGATCTCAATGTGACTAAGGAGTTAGCCATGGGATGATGTGTTATGGAACGAGTAAAGAGACTTGCAGGTAACGAGATTGAACAAGGTATAGAGATACCGACGATCGAATCTCGAGCAAGTATCATACCAGCAGATAAAGGGAATTGTATACGGGGTTGATTGAATCCCCGACATCGTGGTTCATCTGATGAGATCATCATGGAGCATGTGGGAGCCAACATGGGTATCCAGATCCTGCTATTGGTTATTGACGAGAGAAGTGTCTCGGTCATGTCTACGTGTCTCCCGAACCCGTAGGGTCTACACACTTAAGGTTTGATGATGCTAGGGTTATAGGGAAATAGTGTATGTGGTTACCGAAGGTTGTTAGGAGTCCCGGATGAGATCCCGGATGTCATGAGGAGCTCCGGAATGGTCCAGAGGTAAAGATTCATATATAGGAAGTGAGGTTTTGTTCACCGGAAGAGTTTCAGGCATCACCGGTAACGTACCGGGACCATCGGAAGGGTTCCGGGGGTCCACCAAGTGGGGCCACCGGCACCAGAGGGCTGCATGGGCCGCAAGTGGGAGGGAACCAGCCCCTAGGTGGGATGGTGTGCCTCCCACAAGGGCCCAAGGAGCAGCACTTGGTGGGAGGGGGCAAACCCTAGCCCAGATGGGCCTAAGGCCCACCTAGGGCGCCGCCCCTCCCCTCTCCCTCTCTAGCCGCCGGCCAGATGGCCAATCTTGGGCCGGCCGCAGCCCTAGGGTGGGAACCCTAGGGTCTGCGCCCTCCCTCCTCCTCCTCCTATATATAGTGGGGTTTTGGGGGCTGCCATCTACACGAGTTCTCTCTCTCTTGGTGCAGCCCTACCCTTCCTCTTCCTCGTTCTCCGTAGTGCTTGGCGAAGCCCTGCCGGAGACCACGCAGCTCCACCGTCACCATGCCGTCGTGCTTCTGTATCTCTCCCTCAACCTCTCCTTCCTCCTTGATGGATCAAGGTGTAGGAGACGTCACCGGGCTACACGTGTGTTGAATGGGGAGGCGCCGTTGTTCGAAGCTAAGATCGGAATCCACCGCGATCTGAATTGCTGCGAGTACGACTCCACCAACTGCGTTCTTGTAATGCTTCCGCTTAGAGATCTTCAAAGGTATGAGTATGCAATCTCCCCTTACTAATTGTTGGTTTCTCCATTGATAGATCTTGGTGGTCGTATGAATTTTTTTGATTTACTACTACGTCTCCCAATAGTGGCATCATGAGCTAGGTCTATGCGTAGAATCTATGCACGAGTAGAACACAAGTTGTTGTGGGCGTCGATCTTGTTAATTTGCTTACTGTTACTAGTCTTATCTTGATTCGGCGGTATTGTGGGATGAAGCGGCCCGAACCAACTTTACACGTACGCTTATGTGAGACCGGTTCCACCGCCTGACATGCACTTGTTGCATAAGGTGGCCAGCGGGTGTGTGTCTCTCCCACCTTTATCGGATTGGATTCGATGAAAAGGGTCCTTATGAAGGGTAAACAACAATTGGCATATCACGTTGTGGTTTTGGCGTATGTAAGAAACGTTCTTGCTAGAAACCTATAGCAGCCACGTAAAAACTTGCAACTACAAATTAGAGGACATCTAACTTGTTTTTGCAGCATATGCCTTGTGATGTGATATGACCAAAGGATGTGATGTGATGCATTGTGATGTATGAGATTGATCATGTTCTTGTAATAGGATTCACGACTTGCATGTCGATGAGTATGACAACCGGCAGGAGCCATAGGAGTTGTCTTATTTTATTGTATGACCTGCGTGTCAATCAAGATCGCCATGTAATTACTTTACTTTATTGCTAATCGTTAGCCATAGTAGTAGAACTAATAGTTGGTGAGACAACTTCATGAAGACATGATGATGGAGATCATGGTGTCGTGCCGGTGACAGTGATGATCATGGTGCCCTAAAGATGGAGATCAAAGGAGCAAGATGATATTGGCCATATCATCTCACTACATCGATTGCATGTGATGTTTATCATGTTTACATCTTATTTGCTTAGAACGACGGTAGCTAAATAAGATGATCTATCACTAAAATTTCAAGAAATATGTTCACCCTAACTGTGCATCATTGCTAAGGATCGTTGTTCCGAAGCACCACGTGATGATCGGGTGTGATAGGTTCTAATGTTCGTATACAACGGGTGTAAGCCAGATTTACACACGCAATACACTTTGGTTGACTTGACGAGCCTAGCATGTACATACATGGCCTCGGAACACGGGAGACCGAAAGGTCGAACATGAGTCGTATAGAAGATATGATCAACATGGAGATGTTCACCATGGATGACAAGTCCGTCTCACGTGATGATCGGACACGGGCTAGTTGACGTGGATCATGTGTCACTTGGATGACTAGAGAGATGTCTATCTAAGTGGGAGTTCATTAAATAATTTTATTATGTGAACTTAATTATCATGAACTTAGTCTAAAAGTGTCTTTGCAAATTATGTCGTAGATAGCTTGTGCTGTAGCTCCCCTGTTTTATTGATACGGTCCTAGAGAAAAGTAAGTTGAAAGTTGATGGTAGCAATAATGCGGACTGGGTCCGTGATATGAGGATTGTCCTCATTGCTGCATAGAAGGCTTATGTCCTTGATGCACCACTAAGTGCACCACTCCCTCAAGCGATGTCTATAGATGTTGTGAACATATGACAGACACTTTCTGATGACTACTTGATAGTTCTGTGCGTCATGCATTACGGCTTAGAATTGAGGCTCCAAAACGTTTTGAACGCCACGGAGCATATGAGATGTTCTAAGAGCTAAAATTGGGATTTCAGGCTCGTGCCTATGTTGAGAGGTATGAGACCTCCAACAAGATTCTTTGCCTACAAGATAAAAGAGATAGCTCAATCGGTGAGCATGTGCTCAGATTGTCTGGGTGCTACAATCACTTGAATCGAGTGGGAGTTAATCTTCCAGATAAGATTGTGATTAATGCAGTTCTCCAAGTCACTGCCACCAAGCTACTAGAGCTTCGTGATGAACTATAACATGCCAGGGATGGATAAGATGATCCCTAAGTTGTTCGTGATGTTTGACATCACGAAGGTAGAAATCAAGAAGGAGCATCAAGTGTTGATGGTTAAGTGAAGACCACTAGTTTCAAGAAGGGCAAGGGCGAGAAGGGAAATACTTCAGGAATGGCAAGCCAGTTGCCGCTCTAGTAAGAAACCCAAGGTTAAGCCCAAACCCGAGACTAAGTGCTTCTGTTATGAGGAGAATGTTCGCTGAAGCGGAACAACCCTAAATACTTGGTAGATAAGAAGGCTGGCTATGTCGACAGAAGTATATTTGATATACATGCTATTGATGTGTACCTTGCTGGTACTCCTAGTAGCACCTGGGTATTGGATACCGGTTCAGTTGCTAAGTGTTAACAAATCGAAATGAAAGCTACGGAATAAACGGAGGCTAGCTAAGTGAAAGGTGACGATATGTGTTGGAAGTGTTTCCAAGGTTGATATGATCACCATCACACGCTCTCTCTACCTTTGGGATTTGTGATAAACCTAAATAGATGTTATTTGGTGTTTGCGTTGAGCATGAACGTGATTAGATCATGTTTAGTGCAATACGGTTATTCATATAAGTTAGAGAATAATGGTTATTCTGTTTACATGAATAATGCCTTCAATGGTCATGCACCCACTGGGAATGGTTTATTGAATCTTGATCGTAGTAGTACACGTGTTCATAACATTGGTACCAAAAGATACAAAGTTAATAATGATAGTACTACATACTTGTGGCACTGCCGCTAAATGTCATATTGGTATAAATCGCATGAAGAAACTCCATGCTGATGGACTTTTGACTCACTCGATTTGGAATCGGTTGAGACATCCGAGCCATGCCTCTTGGGCAAGATGACTAAGACCCCGACTTCCGGTATGATGGAGCAGGCTAGTGGCTTATTGGAATTAATACATGTTGATGTACGTAGTCCAATGAGTGTCAACACACAGTGGATATCATTATTTTCTTTACCTTCACTGATGATTTGAGTAAATATGGGGATATTTGCTTAATGAAACACGAGTCTGAAATGTTTGGAAGGTTCAAGGAGTTTCAGAGTAAAGTTAAAGATCGTCCTGACAAGAAGATAAAATGTCTATGATATGATTGTGGACATGAATATCTGAGTTAGGAGTTTGGTATGCAATTTAAGACAATGTGGAAATTGTTTCACAACCAACGCCTCCTGGAACACCATAGTGTGATGGTGTGTCCGAACGTCGTAGTCGTGCTCTATTGGATATAGTGCATACTATGATGTCTCTTATTGTTTTGCCACTATCGTTATGGGGTTATGCATTAAAGACAAATCTATTCGCTTTAATAGGGCACCATCTAAGTCTATTGAGATGACATCGTGAGAACTATGGTTTGACAGAAGCCTAAGCTGACATTTCTTAATGTTTGGGGCTGCGACGCTTATGTGAAAATGGGTTTTCACCTAATGAGCTCAAACCCAAAGCAGGCAAATGCATCTTCATAGAATACCCTAAGGAGACATTGGGTATACCTTCTATCTCAGATCCAAGAGCAAAAGGTGCTTGTTGCTAAGAACAGATCCTTTCTCGAGAAAGAGTTTCTCTCAAGAATTGAGTGGGAGGAAGATAGAACTTGATGAGGTGGTTGAACCTTTGTTTCAACCACAGAGTAGCGCAACACAGAAAGATGTTTCTATGGAGCCTACGTCAGTTGAAAAGGAAGTTAATGATGATGATCATGAAGCTTCGGATCCAGTTACTATCAAACCACATAGGTCGACAAGGACGCGTACTGCTCCAGAGTAGTACGGCAACCCTGTCTTGGAAGTCATGTTGTTGGACAACAATGAACCTACGAACAATGGAGAAGCGATGGTGGGCCTGGATTCCAACAAATGGCTAGGAGCCATGAAATCCGAGAAAGGATCCATGTATGAAAACCAAGTATGGACTTTGGTAGACTTGCCCGTTGAACGGCAGGTCGTTGAGTACAAATGGACCTTTGAGATGAACATAGGCGCTAATGGTGAAATGTCACCATTTATAAGCTCGACTTGTCGCAAATAAGTTTCCGCCAAGTTCATGGAGTTGATTGCGATGAGATTTTCTTATCCGTAGCGATGCTAAAAGTCTATTAAAATTATGTTAGTAGTTGTTGCATTTTTCGATTATGAAATCTGGCAGATGGATGTCAAAACAAGGCTTCCTTAACGGTTTCCATGAGGAAGAGTTGTATGTGATACAACCAGAAGGTTTTGTCGATCCTAAGTATGCTAACAAGGTATACAAGCTCCAACGGTCCATCTATGGGCTGGTGCAAGCACCTCAGAATTGGAAAATTCGCTTTAGTGAGGTGATCAAAGCGTTTGGGTTTATACAGGTTTACGGAGAACCCTGTATTTACAAGAATGTGAGTGGGAGCTCTGTAGCATTTCTCATATTATATGTGGATGACACATTGTTGATGGGAAATGATATAGAACTTTTGGAAAGCATAAAGGCCTACTTGAATAAGTGTTTTTCAATGAAGGACTTTGGAGAAGCTGCTTACATATTAGGCATCAAGATCTATAGAGATAGATCGAGACGCCTCATAGGTCTTTCACAGAGCACATACCTTGACAAGATATTGAAGAAGTTCAATATGGATCAGTACAAGAAGGGGTTCTTGCCTGTATTAGAAGGTGTGAGATTGAGCACAGCTCAATGCTTGACCATGGCAAAAAATAAAGAAAAGATGAGTGTCATCCCCTATGCTTCAGCCATAGGCTCTATATAGTATGCCATGTTGTCTACTGCACCTGTGTGTGCCTTGCCATGAGTTTCTCAAGGGGTACAAGAGAGATCCAGGAGTGGATCACTGGACAGTGGTCGAAATTATCCTTAGCAACTAGAGGACTAAGGAAATATTTCTCGATTATGGAGGTGATAAAGAGTTCGTCGTAAAGGGTTACGTTGATGCAAGTTTTAACACCAATCCGGACGACTCTTAGTAGAAATCCGAATACGTATAGTGGAGTAACCATTTGGAATAGCTCCAAGTGGAGAATGGGAGCAGTATCTACAATATAACATAGAAGTTTGCAAGGTACACACGGATCTGAATGTCGCAGACCCGGTTACTAAAACCTCTTTCACGAGCAAAACATGATCAAACCCCAGAACTAATTGGGTGTTAATCACATGATGATATGATCACATGGTGATGTAAGTGTTAATCACATGGCGATGTGAACTAGATTATTGACTCTAGTGCAAGTGGGAGACTATTGGAAATATGCCTAGAGGCAATAATAAAATGGTTATTATTATATTTCCTTGTTCATGATAATTGTCTGTTGTTCATGCTATAATTGTGTTAACCGAAAACCGTAATGCATGTGTGAATACATAGACCACAACATGTCCCTAGTGAGCCTCTAGTTGGCTAGCTCGTTGATCAATAGATGGTCACGGTTTCATGACCATGGACATTGGATGTCATTGATAATGGGATCACATCATTAGGAGAATGATGTGATGGACAAGACCCAATCCTAAGCATAGCACAAGATCATGTGGTTCGTGTGCTAAAGCTTTTCTAATGTCAAGTATCATTTCCTTGGACCATGAGATTGTGCAACTCCCGGATGCCGTAGGAATACTTTGGGTATGCCAAACGTCACAACGTAACTGGGTGGCTATAAAGGTATATTACGGGTATCCCCGAAAGTGTCTGTTGGGTTGGCACGAATCGAGACTGGGATTTGTCACTCCGTGTGACGGAGAGGTATCTCTGGTCCCACTCGATAAGACATCATCATAATGAGCTCAATGTGACTAAGGAGTTAGACATGGAACGACTAAAGAGACTTGCCGGTAATGATATTGAACAAGGTATAGAGATACCGATGATCGAATCTCGGGCAAGTATCATACCGGTACACAAAGGGAATTGTATACGGGATTGATTGAATCCCCGACATCGTGGTTCATCCGATGAGATCATCGTGGAGCATGTGGGAGCCAACATGGGTATCCAGATCCCTCTGTTGGTTATTGACCGGAGAAGTGTCTTGGTCATGTCTACGTGTCTCCCGAACCCGTAGGGTCTACACACTTAAGGTTTGATGACGCTAGGGTTATAGGAAAATAGTGTACGTGGTTACCGAAGGTTGTTCGGAGTCCCGGATGAGATCCCGTACATCACGAGGAGCTCCGGAGGTAAAGATTCATATATAGGAAGTGAGGTTTTGGTCACCGGAAGAGTTTCACGCATCACCGGTAACATATCGGGACCACCGGATGGGTTATGGGGGTCCACCAAGTGGGGCCACTGGCACCAGAGGGCTGCATGGGCCACAAGTGGGAGGAAACCAGCCCCTAGGTGGGCTGGTGCACCCTCACAATGGCCCAAGGCGCAGCACTTGGTGGGAGGGGGGCAAACCCTAGCCCATATGGGCCTAAGGCCCACCTAGGGTGCCGCCCCTCGCCTCTTCCTCTCTGGCCGCTGGCCAGATGGCCAATCTAGGGCCGGTCGCAGCCCTAGGGTGGGAACCCTAGGGGTTGCGCCCTCCCTCCTCCTCCTCCTATATATAGTGGGGTTTTGGGGGCTTCCATCTACACGAGTTCTCTCTCTCTCGACGCAGCCCTACCGTTCCTCTTCCTCGTTCTCCGTAGTGCTTGGCGAAGCCCTGCCGGATACCACGCAGCTCCACCGTTACCACGCTGTCATGCTGCCGGAGCTCTCCCTCAACCTCTCCTTCCTCCTTGCTGGATCAAGGCATAGGAGACGTCACCGGGCTGCACGTGTGTTGAACGCGGAGGCGCCGTTGTTCGGCGCTAAGATTGGAATCCACCGTGATCTGAATCACTGCGAGTACGACTCCACCAACCGCGTTCTTGTGACGCTTCCACTTAGCGATCTTCAAAGGTATGAAGATGCAATCTCCCCTTACTCGTTGCTGGTTTGTCCATAGATAGATCTTGGTGGTCGTAGGAATTTTTTTGATTTACTACTACGTCTCCCAACAATTGGATCATGGAATTGGAATGTTTGAAATTGGAGTTCCACCAGAAATTTTATCCTATGCATCTAGTTCATCGTGATCGGAATTATATTTATAATTTTTGGCCTCGTGAAGGAGAAAGTATCGCTCTAGCTTGGGGGAGGCTTAAGTCATTGTAATTATTATCCAGAATTTTTATGCTCGGCTTTCTCGTAATGATCAAACCATGCTTGATACTTCTTGTGTTGGTTCTTTTATGAAGAAGACTATTGAATTCCGGTGGGATCTTTTGGAAAGAATTAAACACAACTCTAAAGATTGGGAACTCGACAAAGGTATAGAGTTAGATATTAAACTTAACTATGATTGTGTTAAATCTTTTATGGATACCGATGCTTTTCAAAAGTTTAGCACTAAATATGGACTTGACTCTGAGATAGTAGCCTCCTTTTGTGAATCATTTGCTACTCATGTTGAACTCGCTAAGGAGAAGTGGTTTAAATATCACTCACTTGTTAAAGAAGAAATTAAAAAACCAACACGAGTTAAAGAAGAAACTATACTCTATAATGTTGATCCAGTTGTCCCTTCTGCTTATATGGAGAACCCACCTTTTCCTGTTAGGATAAAGGAACATGCTAAAGTTTTAACTGTGGTTAACAAAAGCTATATTAGCACATCTAAACCTGAAGAACAAATTAAAGTGGAACCTAGCATTGCTATGGTTAAAGATCTCTTGGAAGAAGATATTGATGGACATGTTATTTACTTCTGTGAAGAAGCTGCTAGAATTGCTAAACCTGATAGAAAAGATAACCATAGACCTGTTGTGGGCATGCCTGTTATTTTAGTTAAAATAGGAGATCACTGTTATCATGGTTTATGTGACATGGGTGCTAGTGTGAGTGCTATTCCTTATACTTTATATGAAGAGATTATGAAAGACATAGCACCTGCTAAGATAGGAGAAATAGATGTTACTATTAAACTTTCTAATAGAGACACTATATCACCAATTGGGATTATTAGAGATGTTGAAGTCTTGTGTGGGAAAATAAAATACCCTACTGATTTTCTTGTTCTTGGTTCCCCACAGGATGACTTCTGTCCCATTATCTTTGGCAGACCTTTCTTGAACACAGTTACAGCTAAGATAGATTGTAAGAAACAAATTGTGGGGTTAGCTTTGGTGATGAGTCTCATGAGTTTAATTTTTCCAAATTTAGTAGAAATCGTCATGAAAAATAATTGCCTAGTAAGGATGAATTAATTGGTCTTGCTTCTATTGTTGTACCACCTACTGATCCTTTAGAACAATATCTGCTAGACCATGAAAATGATTTACATATGCATGAAAGAAATGAAATAGATAAAGTTTTGTTTGAACAACGTCCTCTTCTTAAACACAATTTACCTATTGAAACTCTTGGAGGTCCTCCTCCACCTAAAGGTGATCCTGTGTTTGAATTAAAACAATTGCCAGACACTTTGAAATATGCTTATCTTGACTAAAAGAAGATATATCCTGTTATTATCAGTGCTAACCTTTCAGAACATGAACAAGAAAGATTATTGAAAGTTCTAAGGAAGCACCGGGCTGCTATTGGATATACTCTTCATGATTTAAAGGGCATTAGTCCCACTCTATGTCAGCACAAAATCAATATGGAACCTGATGCTAAACCAGTTGTTGATCACCAACGTCGGTTAAATCCGAAGATGAAAGAGGTGGTAAGAATGGAAATATTAAAACTTCTGGAAGAAGGTATAATCTATCCTATAGCTGATAGTAGATGGGTAAGTATTGTTCATTGTGTTCCTAAGAAAGGAGGTATTAATGTTGTTCCTAATGATAAAAATGAACTTAATCCACAAAGAATTGTTACAGGCTATAGAATGGTAATTGATTTTAGAAAATTAAACAAAGCAACTAGAAAAGTTCATTACCCTTTGCCTTTTATTGATCGAATGCTTGAAAGATTATCTAAGCACACACACTTTTGCTTCCTTGATGGATATTCTGGCTTTTCACAAATACCTGTATCACAACCTGATCAAGAAAAGACCACTTTTACTTGTCCTTTTGGAACCTATGCTTATAGACGTATGCCTTTTGGTTTATGTAATGCACCTACTACCTTTCAAATATGCATGATGGCTATATTCTCTTATTTTTGTGAAAAGATTGTTGATGTTTTCATGGATGACTTCTTTGTTTATGGGAAGTCTTTTGATGATTGTTTAAGCAATCTTGAGCGAGTTTTGCAGAGATGTGAACAAACAAATCTTGTCTTGAATTGGGAGAAGTGCCACTTTATGGTTAATGAAGGCATTGTCTTGGGTCATAAAATTTCTGAAAGAGGTATTGAAGTGGGCCAAGCTAAGGTTGATGCAATTGATAAAATGCCATGTCCTAAAGATATAAAAGGTATTCATAGTTTCTTAGGTCATGTTGGTTTCTATAGGAGATTTATCAAAGACTTTTCTAAAATTTCTAGGCCTCTTACTAATCTCTTGCAAAAGGATATCCCTTTTGTTTTTTATGATGATTGTCTTGAAGCCTTTCAAACACTCAAGAAAGCCTTAATTACTACACCTATTGTTCAACCACCTGATTGGAATTTGCCTTTTGAAATTATGTGTGATGCTAGTGATTATGTTGTTGGTGTTGTTCTAGGACAAAGAGTTGATAAGAAATTGAATGTTATTCATTATGCTAGTAAAACTCTAGACAATGGTTAAAGAAATTATGCTACTACTGAAAAAGAATTCTTAGCAATTGTGTTTGCTTGTGATAAATTTAGACCTTATATTGTTGATTCCAAAGTAACTGTTCACATAGACCACGCTGCTATTAAATATCTTATGAAAAGAAAGATGCTAAACCTAGACTTATTCGTTGGGTTCTCTTGTTACAAGAATTTTATTTACATATCACTGATAGAAAAGGAGCTGAGAACCCCGTAGTTGATAACTTGTCTAGGCTTGAAAATGTGCTTGATGACCCACTACCTATTGATGATAGTTTTCCTGATGAGCAGTTAGCTGCAATAAATGTTGCTAATAGTACTGCTTGGTATGCTAACTATGTTAATTACATTGTTGCTAAATATTTACCACCTAGATTTACTTACCAACAAAAGAAAAAGAATCTTCTATGATTTAAGACATTACTTTCGGGATGACCCACATATTTATAAAGATGGAGTAGATGGTATTATTAGACGTTGTGTACCTGAGCATGAACAGGGACAAATCCTACAGAAATGTCACTCCGAGGCTTATGGAGGGCATCATGCTGGAGATAGAACTGCTCATAAGGTATTGCAATCTGGATTTTATTGGCCTACTCTCTTCAAGGATGCCCGTAAGTATGTCTCATCTTGCGATGAATGTCAAAGAATAGGTAATATCAGTAAGCGTCAAGAAATGCCTATGAATTATTCACTTGCTGTTGAACCATTTGATGTTTGGGGATTTGATTACATGGGACCTTTTCCTTCCTATAATGGGTATACACATATTTTGGTTGTTGTTGATTATGTAACTAAATGGTAGAAGCTATTCCAACCAGTAGTGTTGATCACAACACCTCTATTAAAAGGCTTAAGGAAGTTATTTTCCCAAGGTTTGGAGTGCCTAGATATTTAATGACTCATGGTGGTTCACACTTTATTCTGTTGGGGAACGTCACATGGGAAACAAAAAATTTCCTACGCACACGCAAACCTATCCATGGTGATGAGCATCTACGAGAGGGAGAGTGGATCTACGTACCCTTGTAGATCGCTAAGCGGGAAGCGTTAAGAAATGCGGTTGGTGTAGTCAAACTTCTTCGCGATCCAAATCGCCGAGCGTCCCGCGATCTAATCACGAACCGTCTCGCGAACCAATCACGAACCGTCCCGCGATCTCGTCACGATCCGTCCCGCGATCCGATCACGAACGTCCCATGGCCACATCACGAACCGTCTCGCGATCTCGATCATGGTCCTTCCGATCTAGCGCCGAACGGACGGCACCTCCGCGTTCAGCACACGTGCAGCTTGATGACAACTCCACCGTATCGATCCAGCGAGAGGAGGTGGAGAGGAGAGAGAGTTCACCGGCAGCGTGATGGCGCTCCGGTGATGGTGGTGGAGCAATTCCGGCAGGGCTTCGCCTAAGCACTGTAGAAAACCGATCTAGAGGAGAAACTATGCACCGGTGTAACAGGTAGCACGTGGCCAGAAATTCTGTCCAAAAACCACCCAATCCACTAGTATATATAGGAGGAGAGGATAGGAGAGGCATCCAAGGCCTTTGGGTCGGCCGAAATAGGAGGTGGGAAGCAATCCTACTTCACCTCCAATCCTAGTTGGAGTAGGATTGCCTCCTATTGGCTGATTTTCCACTTTTTGCTTTAGGACTTTCTCTCCTGCGCCATGGGCCTTTGTGGCTGTTTTCCCAGCCCACTAAGGGCTGGTTAATATTCTCCCACAGCCCATGGACCTCTTGGGGTCGAAATACCCCTCCCGGAGGCCTCCCGGTACACTACCGGCACTCCCGGTACACTACCGATGAGCCCGAAACTTTTCCGGAAACCAAACTGGGACTTCCTATATATGAATCTTTACCTCCGGACCATTCCGGAGCTCCTCGTGACGTCCGGGATCTCATCCAGGACTCCGAAAAAACTTCGGTCACCACCATACATAACTCTACACTACCGAAACGTCACCGAACCTTAAGTGTGCAGACCCTGCGGGTTCGAGAACTATGTAGACATGACCGAGACACCTCTACGGTCAATAACCAATGGTGGGACCTGGACGTCCACATTGGTTCCTACATATTCTACGAAGATCTTTATCGGTCGAACCTCTATGTCAAGGATTCAGTTAATCCCGTATAACGTTCCCTTTGTTCTTCGGTATGTTACTTGCCCGAGATTCGATCGTCGGTATCTCCATACCTAGTTCAACCTCGTTACCGGCAAGTCTCTTTACTCGTTCCGTAATACAACATCCCGCAACTAACAATTAGTCACATTGCTTGCAAGGCTTATTGTGATGTTGCATTACCGAGTGGGCCCCGAGATACCTCTCCGTCACACGGAGTAACAAATCCCAGTCTCGATCCATGCCAACTCAACAGACACCATCGGAGATACCTGTAGAGCACCTTTATAGTCACCCAGTTACGTTGCAACATTTGATACACACAAGGCACTCCTCCGATATATGTGAGTTGCATGATCTCATGGTCATAGGAACACATACTTGACATGCGGAAAACAGTAGCAATAAACTGACACGATCATATGCTACGTTTGCAGTTTGGGTCTTGTCCATCACATCATTCTCCTAATGATGTGACCCCGTTATCAAATGACATCTCATGTCCATGGCTAGGAAACCTTAACCATCTTTTGATCAACGAGCTAGTCTATTAGAGGCATACTAGGGACATGGTTTTGTCTATGTATCCACACATGCATCTAAGTCTCCGATCAATACAATTATAGCATGGATAATAAACGATTATCATGAACAAGGAAATATGATAATAACTAATTTAATATTGCCTCTAGGGCATATTTCCAACAGTCTCCCACTTGCACTAGAGTCAATAATCTAGTTCACATCACCATGTGATTCGCATTGTTATGAATCTAACAACCAATGAGTTCTGGAGTTCAATCATGCTTTGCATGTGAGAGAGGTCTTATAGTCAACGGGTCTGTAACATTCAGATCCGTGTGTACTTTGCAAATACCTATGTCAAACTGTAAACACTGCTACCACACTCCGCTCGGTACCATTCCAAATGGTTGCTCCACTATACGTATCCAGATTGCTACTACGAGTCATCCGGATTAGTGTTAAATCTTGTATCGACGTAACTCCTTACGACGAACTCTTTATCACCTCCATAATCGAGAAACATCTCCTAAGTCTCTTAGTTACTGAGGATAATCTTGACCGTTGTCCAGTGATCCACTCCTGGTTCACTCTTGTACCCCCTGACGGACTCATGGCAAGGCACACACAGGTGCGGTACACAGCATGGCATAATATAGAGCCTATGGCTAAGGCATGGGGGACGACGTTCGTCCTTTCTCTTTCTTCTGTCGTTGTCGAGCTTTGAGTCTCACTCAACTTTCACACCTTACAAATCAGGCGAGAACTCTTTCTCTGACTGATCCATTTTGAACTCTTTCAAAATCTTGTCAAGGTATGCACTCATTGAAAGTCTCATCGAGCATCTTGATCTATCTCCATAGATTTTGATGCTCAACAATTAGGTAGCTTCATCCAGGTCTTCCTTTGAAAATCACTTTCCAAATGACCGTTTTATGCTTTCCAGAAACTCTACATTATTTCTGATCAACAATATGTCATCCACATATACTTATCAGAAATTCTATAGTGCTCCCACTCACTTTATTGCAAATACAAGTTTCTCGTAAACTTTGTATAAACATCAAAACTTTGATCACCTCATCAAAGCGTATATTCCAACTCCGAGATGCTTGCTTCAGTCCATGGAAGGATCACCGAAGCTTGCACACCTTTTAGCATCCTTAGGCCTGAAAAAACCTTCTGGTTGTATCACATACAACCTTTCCTCAAGTAAACTGTTAAGGAAACAATGTTTTGACATCCATCTGCCAGATTTCATAATTGAAAACACAGCAACTGCTAACATAATTCCAATAGACTTTAGCACCACTACGAGTGAGAAAGTCTCATCGTAGTGAACTCCTTGAACTTGTCACAAACATCTTTGCAACAAGTCGAGCTTTACAAATAGTGACATTCACCATCAGTGTCTGTCTTCATTTTATAGATCCATTTGTACTCAACGACCTGCCATCCAACGAGCAAGTCTACCAAAGTCTACACTTGGTTTTCATACATGGATCCTATCTCGGATTTCATGGCCTCCAACCATTTGTCGGAATTCGGGCCCATCATCGCTTCTCCATAGCTCGTAGGTTCATCGTTGTCCAACAACATGATCTCCAAGACAGAGTTGTCGTACCACTTAGGAGCAGTACACATCCTTGTCGACCTACGAAGTTCGATAGTAACTTGATCCTGAAGCTTCATGATCATCATCATTAACTTCCTCTTCAACTAACGTAGGCTTCACAGAAACATCTTTCTGCGCTGCGCTACTCTCTGGTTGAACAAAGGTAAACAACCTCATCAAGTTATATCTTCCTCCCACTCAATTCTTTCGCGAGAAACATTTCCTTGAGAAAGGATCCGTTTAAGCAACAAACACTTTGCACTAGGATTTGAGATTGAAGGTTCACCCAACTGATCTTCGGGTATTCTATGAAGATGCATTTGTCCGCCTTGGGTTCGACCTCATTAGATGAAAACATTTTCCACACAAGTGTCACAGCCCCAAATATTAAGAAATGACAGCTTAGGTTTCTATCAAACCATAATTCACACGGTGTCATCTCAACGGATTTAGATGATGCCCTATTTAAAGTGAATGTAGTTGTCTCTAATGCATAACCCCAAAAATTATAGTAGTAAAACGATAAGAGACATCACAGTATGCACTATATCAATAGAGCATGACTATGATGTTCGGACACACCATCACACTATGGTGTTCCAGGTGGCGTTAGTTGTGAAACAAATTTCACATTGTATTAAGTTGTATGCCAAACTCGTAACTCAGATATTCACCTCCATGATCATATCGCGGTCACTTTTATCTTCTTGTCACGATGATCTTTAAACTTCACTCTGAATTTGCTTGAACCTTTCAAATGATTCAGACTTGTGTTTCATTAAGTAAATATACACTATATCTACTCAAATCATCAGTGAAGGTAAGAAAATAACGATATCCACTTCACGCTACAAGACTCACTAGATTGCATACTTCAACATGTATCATTTCCAATGAATCACTTGCCCGCTCCATCCAACGGGGTCCTTTAGTCATCTTGCCCAAGAGGCATGGTTCGCATGTCTCAACCGATTCGAAATCGAATGAGTCCAAATATCCATCACCATGGAGTTTCTTCATGCGCTTTATACCAATATGACATTTTGCGGTAGTGCCACAAGTATGTGGTACTATCATTATTTAACTTTGTATCTTTTGACATCAATGTTATGAACATGTGTATTACTGCGATCAAGATTTCAACAAACCATTCTCACTGGGTGCATGACTATTGAAGGTATTATTCATGTAAACAGAATAACTATTATTCTTTGACTTAAATGAATAACCGTATTGCAACAAACATGATCTAATCATGTTCATGCTCAACGCAAAACACCAAATAACATTTATTTAGGTTCGTCACTAATCCTGAAGGTAGAGAGAGCGTGCGATGTTGATCACATCAACCTTGGAAACATTTCCAACACACATCGTCACCTCACCCTTAGCTAGTTCTCCGTTTATTCCGTAGCTTTTATTTCGAGTTACTAACATTTAGCAACCGAACCGGTACCCAATACCCAGGTGCTACTAGGAGTACTAGCAAGGTACACATCAATTACTCGTATATCAAATATACTTCTGTCGATGTTGCCAGCCTTCTTATCTACCAAGTATCTAGGGTTGTTCCGCTTCAGCGACCTCTCACCTCATAATAGAAGCACTTAGTCTCGGGTTTGAGTTCAACTTTGGGTTGCTTCACTGGAGCAGCAACTGACTTGCTATCCATGAAGTTTCCCTCCTTGCTCTTGCCCTTTTCGAAACTAGTGGTTTGATTAACCATCAACACTTGACGCTCCTTCTTGATTTCTACCTTCACGGTGTCTAACATCGCGAACAGCTTAGGGATCAATACTTCTATCCCTGGTGTATTATAGTTCATCACTAAGTTCTAGTAGCTTTAGTGACAGTGACTTGGAGAACTATATCAATCACTATCTTATCTGGAAGATCAACTCCCACTTGATTCAAGCGATTGTAGTACCCAGACAATCTGAGTACATGCTCAACGATTGAGCTATTCTCCTTCATCTTACAGGCAAAGAATCTTGTTGGAGATCTCATATCTCGCAACACAGGCACGAGCCTGAGATCACAATCTCTGCTCCTAGAACATCTCATATGTTCCGTGACGTTCAAAACGTTTCGGAGCCTCAATTCTAAGCCGTAATGCATGAGGCACTAAACTATCAAGTAGTCATCGAAACGTGCCTGTCAGATGTTCACAACATCTATAGACGACGCTAGAGGGGTGGCGCACCGAGCGGTGCATTAAGGACATAAGCCTTCTGTGCAGCAATGAGGACAATCCTCAGATCACGGACCCAGTCCGCAATATTGCTACCAACATATTTCAACTCTATTTCTGTAGGAACATATAAAAATTTAAGGGAGCTACCACGCGAGCTAGTAATCTACAACATAATTTGCAAAGACACTATTGACTATGTTCATGATAATGAGTTCAATTAATCATATTACTTAAGAACTCCCACTCAAATTGACATCCCTCGGGTCATTCGAGTGATACATGATCCATATTCACCAACTCAAGTCTGATCATCACGTGAGTTAAGGTGGCTTAAATGGTGAACATCATTATGTTGATCATATCCACTATATGACTCATGCTCGACCTTTCGGTCTCTTGTGTTCCGAGGCCATGTCTGTACATGCTAGGCTCGTCAAGTTTAACCTGAGTGTTCTGCGCGTGCAAATCTGGCTTGCACCCGTTGTATGTGAACGTAGAGTCTATCACACCCGATCATCATGTGGTGTCTCAACACGACAAACTTTCGCAACGGTGCACACTCGGGGAGAACACAGTTCATCTTGAAATTCAAGTGAGGGATGACCTTATAATGCTACCGCCGTACTAAGCAAAACAAGGTGCATAAAAGGATTAACATCTCATGCAATTCATAAGTGACATGATATGGCCATGAACTTGTGTTTAAGATCTCCATCTTCGAAACACCGGCATGATCTCCATCGTCACCGGCACAACACCATGATCTCCATAATCTTGATCTCCATCAATGTGTTGCCATTGGGGTTGTGGCGCCAGCCCTGCTTCTACTTCTATTTCTACCGCTTAGCGATAAAGTAAAGCATTACATAGCGCTTAATGATTGACACGCAAGTCATACAATAATTAAAGACAACCCTATGGCTCCTGCCGGTTTCCGTACTCAACGACATGCAAGTCGTGAAATTCTATACATCACATGATCATCTCATACATCACATATATCTCATCATGTAATTGGCCATATCACATCACAACATACCCTGCAAAAACAAGTTAGACGTCCTCTAATTGTTGTTGCATGTTTTACGTGGCTGCTACGGGTATCTAGCAAGAACGATTCTCACCTACGCATAAACCACAACGGTGATACATAGATTGCTTTTCAACATTCTCAAGGACCGCCTTTGTCGGATCCGATCCAACTAAAGTGAGAGAAACTGTCACCCACAAGCCATCTAAGCAACAAGTTGCGTCGAGGGAACCGGTCTCTCGTAAGCATACGAGTAATGTTGGTACGGGCCGCTTCATCTCACAATCCCGCTGAACCAAAATCCGACCAAGGGAGGAAGCAATCTAAGCATCAACGCCCACAAACCTTTTGTGTTCTACTAGAGATCTCATCGAACCATCAACCTAGATCATGATGCCACTGTTGGGGAACGTCGCATGGGAAACAAAAAATTTCCTACGCACACGCAAACCTATCCATGGTGATGACCATCTACGAGAGGGAGAGTGGATCTACGTACCCTTGTAGATCGCTAAGCGGGAAGCGTTAAGAAACGCGGTTGGTGTAGTCGAACTTCTTCGCGATCCAAATCGCCGAGCGTCCCGCGATCTAATCACGAACCGTCCCGTGAACCAATCACGAACCGTCCCGCGATCTCTTCACGATCCGTCCCGTGATCCGATCATGAACGTCCCGTGGCCACATCACGAACCGTCTCGCATCTCAATCACGGTCCTTCCGATCTAGCGCCGAACGGACGGCACCTCCGCGTTCAGCACACGTGCAGCTTGATGACGACTCCACCGTATCGATCCAGCGAGAGGAGGTGGAGAGGAGAGAGAGTTCACCGGCAGCGTGACGGCGCTCTGGTGATGGTGGTGGAGCAATTCCGGCAGGGCTTCGCCTAAGCGCTGCAGAAAACCGATCTAGAGGAGAAACTATGCACCGGTGTAACGGGTAGCACGTGGCCGGAAATTCTGTCCAAAAACCACCCAGTCCACTAGTATATATAGGAGGAGAGGAGAGGAGAGGCAGCCAAGGTCTTTGGGTCGGCCTAAATAGGAGGTGGGAAGCAATCCTACTTCACCTCCAATCCTAGTTGGAGTAGGATTGCCTCCTATTGGCTGATTTTCCACTTTTTGCTTTAGGACTTTCTCTCCTACGCCATGGGCCTTTGTGGCTGTTTTCCCAGCCCACTAAGGGCTGGTTATTATTCTCCCACAGCCCATGGACCTCTTGGGGTCGAAATACCCCTCCCGGAGGCCTCCCGGTACACTACCGACACTCCCGGTACACTACCGATGAGCCTGAAACTTTTTCGGAAACCAAACTGGGACTTCCTATATATGAATCTTTACCTCCGGACCATTCCGGAGCTCCTCGTGACGTCCGGGATCTCATCCAAGACTCCGAACAAACTTCGGTCACCACCATACATAACTCTACACTACCGAAACGTCACCGAACCTGAAGTGTGCAGACCCTGCGGGTTCGAGAACTACGTAGACATGACCGAGACACCTCTACGGTCAATAACCAATGGAGGGACCTGGACGTCCACATTGGTCCCTACATATTCTACGAAGATCTTTATCGGTCGAACCTCTATGTCAAGGATTCAGTTAATCCCGTATAACGTTCCCTTTGCTCTTCGGTATGTTACTTGCCCGAGATTCGATCATCGGTATCTCCATACCTAGTTCAACCTCGTTACCGGCAAGTCTCTTTGCTTGTTCCGTAATACAAGATACCGCAACTAACAATTAGTCACATTGCTTTCAAGGCTTATTGTGATGTTGCATTACCGAGTGGGCCCCGAGATACCTCTCCGTCACACGGAGTAACAAATCCCAGTCTCGATCCATGCCAACTCAACAGACACCATCGGAGATACCTGTAGAGCACCTTTATAGTCACCCAGTTACGTTGCGACGTTTGATACACACAAGGCACTCCTCCGATATCTGTGAGTTGCATGATCTCATGGTCATAGGAACACATACTTGACATGCGGAAAACAGTAGCAATAAACTGACACGATCATATGCTATGTTTGCAGTTTGGGTCTTGTCCATCACATCATTCTCCTAATGATGTGACCCCGTTATCAAATGACATCTCATGTCCATGGCTAGGAAACCTTAACCATCTTTTGATCAACGAGCTAGTCTATTAGAGGCATACTAGGGACATGGTTTTGTCTATGTATCCACACATGCATCTAAGTCTCCGATCAATACAATTATAGCATGGATAATAAACGATTATCATGAACAAGGAAATATGATAATAACTAATTTAATATTGCCTCTAGGGCATATTTCCAACAGTCTCCCACTTGCACTAGAGTCAATAATCTAGTTCACATCACCATGTGATTCGCATTGTTATGAATCTAACAACCAATGAGTTCTGGAGTTCAATCATGCTTTGCATGTGAGAGAGGTCTTATAGTCAACGGGTCTGTAACATTCAGATCCGTGTGTACTTTGCAAATACCTATGTCAAACTGTAAACACTGCTACCACACTCCGCTCGGTACCATTCCAAATGGTTGCTCCACTATACGTATCCAGATTGCTACTACGAGTCATCCGGATTAGTGTTAAATCTTGTATCGACGTAACTCCTTACGATGAACTCTTTATCACCTCCATAATCGAGAAACATCTCCTCAGTCTCTTAGTTACTGAGGATAATCTTGACCGTTGTCCAGTGATCCACTCCTGGTTCACTCTTGTACCCCCTGACGGACTCATGGCAAGGCACACACAGGTGCGGTACACAACATGGCATAATATAGAGCCTATGGCTAAGGCATAGGGGACGACGTTCGTCCTTTCTCTTTCTTCTGCCGTTGTCGAGCTTTGAGTCTCACTCAACTTTCACACCTTACAAATCAGGCGAGAACTCTTTCTCTGACTGATCCATTTTGAACTCTTTCAAAATCTTGTCAAGGTATGCACTCATTGAAAGTCTCAATCGAGCATCTTGATCTATCTCCATAGATTTTGATGCTCAACAATTAGGTAGCTTCATCTAGGTCTTCCTTTGAAAATCACTTTCCAAATGACCGTTTTATGCTTTCCAGAGAAATGGGAAGGCCCGTATGTCATCGAGGAGGTTTACCGGTCTGGTGCCATCAAAATAAATAATTCTGAAGGTACTAACCCGAAGGTTGTCAATGGACAACGAATAAAGCATTATATCTCAAGTACGCCTATTAATGTTGAAAGTAATATTATCCAAACTTTGACGCGGAAGAACACATAAAAGAGTCCTTTCGGAACACTCCAGAATCATGAAAATAAGGAGGTACGTGATACGGTAAGTAAACGGACTCCGAAAAATCCGCAAAAATATTTTCTATCAGTTCTGGAATATTTTAGAATTTTGGAAATAAAGAAACTCCCAGGAAGCGTCCCCTAGTGAGCACAAGACACCAGGGCGCGCTAGGCTTGCCTGACGCGCCTAGGTGAGTTGTGTCCACCTGGGACACCTTACGTACTCCGTTTTTGTTCCTTGTACTTGTCCTCCAAGATTAAAAAACTATATATACTTCCCGAACCTGTTGATCACCATATCGCAGAGAAATCCTCTGTTCTCTTTTCTTGCTATTTTTTGCGCAGTTCTGAAAATATGTCATCCCAAGACTCCGAGGGAGAGAGCTATGTTGCTAATCTCATCGTTAACCCCAAGTCCTATGGGGATGTGGAGCATTATGGCAGGACCACGGAGAAGGAGGAGGACTATTACCCTGAGGAGAAGGACGAGATGATCTCAGATGAGGACGAATATCCATTACCTCAACCTGGGGATATGCATGTGGAATTTAAGAAGTCCAGCCTCCCAAGGAAACTAAAGAGGTCTAAGATTCAGTTCATACCCCATAGTCTTTTGCTGGAATGCAAGCAGGATTTATGTAAGAAGATACTGGAGCTAGAGCAGGAGGTTGGTGAATTGAAGGAAGAAAATTCCATCCTCAAGCGCAAGCTAAGGAAGAAGGGAGGCCCTCCACTTCATCACCACCACCATCTTCTTCACCACCAAAGGAGAACGGAGTATCAGGTATGGGCACTCCCCTTGGCTTCCGCCAAGCTTGGGGGAGGTGCCGCGGTATCGTACCATCCCACTATATTTTTGCTTTTACTTATCTTAGTTCAATCTTTTGCCTAGATGAAATAAAGTTCAGTTCGATCCTTTCTTATTTGAGAGTTTGTTTAGTGATCTATCATTGTAATCGTGTGCAAGTTATATGATAAAGTTTAGTTTGAGTTTTTGCTTTCTTTACTTTCATGTTGCAAATAAAGAAAAATAAATAAGAAGGAAAGGAAATAAATCAATAAGATCATATACTAATCCTATGGTAGATGATGGCACCACATAAGGAAAAGTATAAGTAAGAAATTTTATTAGAGATTGACAAACATAGCATTAGTCAATGATGCAACTCATGAGAGAATTAATAAGGGAAGAGAAGATTCACATATAAATATACTATCCTAGAAATCTATTGTGATTGTGAGCCCTCATCAAAATATTATATGCCAAAATTGTCGACGTTGGACATGGAAGACAACTTAATGGTTTATGTTTGTTTATATTCACATATAAGTCATATTGTCATAGATCCTTTAACATGTGATGATTGCCCCCCTACCTTTGCTAGCCAAAAATTCCGCACTAAGTAGAGATACTACTTGTGCATCCAAAAATCCTTAAACTCAAACCCCATTTTCAAGAGTCCACCATACCTACCTATGGATTGAGCAAGATCCTTCAAGTAAGTTGTCATCGGTGCAATAAGGCAATAAAAATTGCTTCTAAAAGTGTAAGATCATTTAGTGTAAGAGAAAATTGAGCATTGTATGAACTTGGATGACAAAGAATAAAAGCGACAGACTACATAATAAAGGTTGTCATCTTAAGGGGCAATACAATGTGGCGTTCTCTTGCACTAAGGTATTGAGCATACAAACAAATAAGCGCATGACAACCTCTGCTTCCCTCTGTGAAGGGCCTATCTTTTACTTTTATGCAAGACTCAAAGTTGTATCTATTCCTTTTATTTTTCTCCTTTGGTAAGCATCATGTGGTGAGGAAAGATCTAGGCACATATGTCCGGTTGAATATAGATAGCATGAGTTATTATTGTTAACATCACCCTTGAGGTGAGGATGTTGGGAGGCAAAACTATAAGCCCCTATCTTTCTATGTGTCCAGTTGAAATGTTTTGCTCATGGGTATGAGGCGAGTGTTAGCAATCATAGAAGACTATATGAAGGTTGAGTATGTGGACTTGCCTAAAGTCTTTGATACGCGACCCTTCCTGAAAAGATGATGAATTGTAGTTGCCAAGTTGACTGAGAACATAGTTTGTTGGTTCCTAATAGAGTTTTTGCTTTATACTTCGATTGTGTGATGAACTATTACTTATTCATGAGAAGTATATGATAAAAGTTCTATGATAAAAGTCCTATGTTTAATTTTGTTATTTTTATAATAATCAACATGATGCTTCTATGGTCGTACTTTGTTTTTATCGACACCTCTCTCTCAAAGCATGTGGAGATGTTTTTTTATTTCGGTTTTCGCTTGAGGAAAAGCGAGGTCTAAGCTTGGGGGAGTTGATACGTCCATTTTGCATCATGTTTTCTTGCTGTTATTTATAATTTTTTTATCCATAATAATGCTTTTTGGAGTAATTCTAATGCCTTTTCTCTCATAATTTGCAAGGAACACACCAAGAGGGAGAATTCCGGTAGCTGGAAATCTGGACCTGGAAAAGCTACGTCATGCTACCTATTTTGCACAACTCCAAACAAGCTAGAACTTCACGGAGATTTTTATGGATTATTTAAGAATTATTGGAGAAAATAACTACCAAAGGGGCCCCACCAGGTGGGCATAACCCACCTGGGCGCGCCAGGGAGCCCAGGCGCGCCCTGGTGGGTTGTGCCCTCCTCGGCCCACCTCCGATGCCCATCTTCTGGTATATAAGTCATGTTGACCTAGAAAAAATGAGAAGGAGGCTTTTCGGACGAAGCGCCTCCGCCTCGAGGCGGAACTTGGGCAGGAGCACTTTTGCCCTCCAACGGAGCGATTCCGTTGGGGGAACTTCCCCCCCCCCCCCCGGGAGGGGGAAATCATCGTCATCATCATCACCAACAACTCTCCCATCTTGGGGAGGGCAATCTTCATCAACATATTCAACAACACCAACTCCTCTCAAACCCTAGTTCATCTCTTGAGTTCAATCTTGTTGCCTGAACTATAGATTGGTGCTTGTGGGTGACTAGTAGTGTTGACTACGTCTTGTAGTAAATCACCATATGGTTTATTTGGTGCAAGATTATATGTTAAGATCCATTATGCTATTTAATACCTCTCTGATCTTGAGCATGATTATTATTTGTGAGTAGTTACTTTTGTTCTTGAGGTCACGGGAGAAATCATGTTGCAAGTAATCATGTGAATTTGATATGTGTTCTATATTTTGATAGTATGTATGTTGTGAATCCCTTAGTGGTGTCATGTGAACATCGACTACATGAAACTTCACCATATTTGGGCCTAAGGGAATGCACTGTGGAGTAGCAATTAGATGATGGGTCGCGAGAGTGATAGAAGCTTAAACCCTAGATTATGTGCTAGTCCGTAAGGAACCGATTGGATCCAAAAGTTTAATGCTATGGTTAGAATTTATTCTTAATACTTTTCTCGTAGTTGAGGATGCTTGCTGGAGGGTTAATCATAAGTAGGAGGTTTGTTTAAGTAAGAGCAGCACCTAAGCACCGGTCCACCCACATATCAAATTATCAAAGTACCGAACACGAATTAAACCAACATGATGAAAGTGACTAGATGAAATTCCCGTGTACCCTCAAGAACGCTTTTCTTATCATAAGAGGCCGTTTTGGACTATCCTTTGCCTAAAAAGTATTGGGCTACCTTGCTGCACTTTTGTTACTATATTCGTTACTTGCTCGTTACAAATTATCTTGCTATCAAACTACTTCTCTACTTACAATTTCAGCACTTGCAGACATTACCTTACTGAAAACTACTGGTCACTTCCTTCTGCTCCTCATTGGGTTCGACATTCTTACTTATCGAAAAGAGCTACAATTGATCCCCTATACT
Source organism: Hordeum marinum (assembly GCA_022496015.1). Taxonomy (NCBI): domain Eukaryota; kingdom Viridiplantae; phylum Streptophyta; class Magnoliopsida; order Poales; family Poaceae; genus Hordeum; species Hordeum marinum. The sequence goes on along the minus strand of CM039674.1, from coordinate 456,435,319 downwards.
TGTGGGTCATCAGCCCTCAACGGAACAATCGGCCCATGGTGATCGGAAAGTTGCCATTGAATGTGAGGAAGGAGACGCGGCTTATGCAGAGTCAAGTTGCGCAGAGGCAGAGCTTAAGTTTTACAAGGAGAACGTTGACCCGACGGACATGACTCCGTTGAAGAAACCCGGTACAGAGTCTGAGCCACCCTTGAAGTTTGCGGCGGATGACACAAAGCTGGTGGATTTTACTCCGGGCAACTCATCCAAACAATTCACTATCGGGGCCAACATGGATCCTACATAGGAAAGCGCTCTCATCAAATTCAACTGTGAGAATCGGGACATCTTTGCATGGAAACCGGCTGACATGCCGGGTGTACCGAGAGAGTTCGTTGAGTACCACCTTAATGTGGATCCTAACTTTAAGCCGATTAAGCTATTCCTCCATCATTTCAACGAGGAGCAGCATAAAGCAATTGGAGAAGAGGTGGCCTGGTTCTTGGTGGCAGGCTTCATCGTGGAAGTATTTCACCCGGAGTGGTTAGCCAATCCCGTGCTGGTGCTCAACAAGAACAACAAGTGGCGTATGTGTATAGATTACACGGAATTTAACAAAGCCTATCCAGTTGACCCGTTTGCTCTCCCTCGTATCGACCAGATTATTGATGCAACGACGGGTTGTGAGAGTTTATGCTTCCTGGATGCTTATTCAAGTTATCATCAGATCAAGATGGCAGTTAAAGACCAAGAGAAGACATGATTTATAACACCTTTTGGGGCTTTCTGCTATGTGTCTATGCCGTTTGGGCTCAAGAGTGCACAGGCGACTTACCAACATTGTGTACAGAATTGCCTTCATGGTCAGATTGGGCACAATGTTCATGCTTACGTGGATGACATTATGGTTAAGTCAAGGAAGAAGGAGACATTGCTTGACGACCTGAAGGAAACATTTGATAACTTACAGGTCTACAAGATGATGCTTAGCCCGGCTAAGTGTGTTTTTGGAGTTCCCGCAGGTAAACTTCTGGGTTTCTTGGTTTCGGAGCGAGGAATCGAGGCCAACCCGTACAAAATAAAGGCCATCACGTCACTAGCTAAACCGACAAGCGTCAATGATGTGCAGTGCTTGGCGGCTCATATTGCCGCTTTAAGCCGCTTCATCAACCGCCTAGGGGATAAGGCTATTCCTCTGTACCAGATGATAAAAAGACGGATGACTTTGTCTAGAGTAAGGCTGCAGATGAAGCTCTTGAGGTGCTCAAAAAGCAGTTGGTTGAGCTTTCGATCTTGGCTGCTCCGGCTGAGAAAGAGACCTTGCTCCTTTATGTGGCGGCTAACAACAGGGCGGTCAGTGCTGCGATCGTGGTAGAGCGCAAGGAAGCAGGGAAGGAGTACCCGGTCCAGAGGCCGATTTACTATGTCAGTGAGGTTCTTATAGAGTCCAAGCAAAGATACCCACATTGGCAGAAACTAATATATGGAGTGTTCATGGCAAATCGCAAGTTGAAGCATTATTTCCTTGGACACAAGATCACGGTGGTTAGCTCTGCTGCGTTGGGAGATATAATTCAGAACCGGGAAGCCACTAACAGAATTGCTAAGTGGGCACTGGAGCTTGGGCCTCTCAATTTGAAATATGCACCTCGCACAACCGTGAAGTCTCAGGCATTGGTGGATTTCATAAATGACTGGACAGAGTGTCAGTCACTAGAGGAGAAGCTGGACAATACGTATTGGACAATTCACTTTCATGGGTCCAGACAGTTGGAGGGATCGGGGGCTGGAGTTGTCCTAACATCCCCCAAAGGTGATAAGTTTTGTTACATGCTAAGGCTGATGTTTCCTTGCACGAATAATGCAGTTGAATATGAGGATTTGCTTCATGGACTTCGCGTAGCAAAGGAGATGAACCTGAGCCGGGTTAGATGCCTTGGCAATTCAGATCTTGTGGCACAAAAAGTTTCAGGCACGTGGGACTCCAACGACCCGCGGATGGCGGCTTATCAACAAGAGGTGGATATCGTAGCTGGTCATTTCAAGGGTTATCAGGTGAATCATATTGATCATCGCAAGAACGAAGGGGCTAATGCATTATCAAGACCGGGCTCTCAGCATAAGCCGGTACCACCGAATGTTTTCTTGGGCATAATTTTATCACTCGTCTGTTAAGCTGCCTTCAGAGGAGGATCTGGCTATACCTGACCCGGAGGGGCGGCTAGTGGCAGCTTTACATGCTATTTCAGACTAGATGCTACCGTACCTGGCGTACCTGACCCGCGGCGAGTTGCCTGTGGATGAGACTCTGGCGCACCAAATCATGAGGCGTTCTAAATCCATGACCATTATTAATGGTGAGTTGCATAAGCGCAGCGTTGCCGACGTCTTCCAGCGTTGTGTTTCTCTAGAAGAAGGTAGGGAAATTCTATATGAAATACACGTCGGTGATTGCGGACATCACGCAGGTTCAAAATCCTTGGTGGCTAAGGCTTTCCGGCATGGCTTCTTCTGGCTGACGGCTCATAAAGACGCAGAGGATCTGGTCGCCAAGTGTGACAGGTGTCAGAAATTCGGAAGGCATGCACATGTGCCAGCTCAGGAATTGCGGATGATTCCGATAACTTAGCCATTTGCAGTCTGGGGACTTGATATGGTCGGACCTTTCAAAAGGCCTAATGATAAGAAAACCCACCTTTTGGTGGCGGTTGACAAGTTTACCAAGTGGGTGGAGGCTGAGCCGGTCAGTAAATGTGATGCGGCCACGGCAGTTCAGTTTGTCAAAAAATTGATCTACTGATTTGGATACCCTCATAGCATCACCACAGACAACGGAACAAATTTATCCAAGGGGGCTATGAAGGTAATGTGTGAAAGTGAGCACATCCAGCTTGATGTTTCTGTTGTTGCTCATCCATAATCCAACGGTCAGGCGGAGTGGGCTAATCAGGAAGTCTTGAGAGGTATCAAGCCCCGGCTTATGGTTCCTTTGTAGAGAACTTCGGGCTGTTGGGTTGAGGAGTTACCTTCCGTCCTCTGGAGCATCAATAATACGCTTAACAGGTCGACATGTTACACGCCTTTCTTCATGGTTTATGGTGCGGAGGCCGTGTTACCAAGCGACATACGTCATGATTCATCGCGGGTGGCGGCTTACGTGGAAGCTTACAATGAAACGGTGGGTCAGGATGCGTTGGATGCTCTGGATGAAGCACGTGATCTTGCAGCAACTCGGTCGCCGATTTATCAACAAGACCTGCATCGCTACCATAGCCGCAAGATTAAGCCGGATGTTCCAAGAAGGCGACTTGGTGTTACGTTTGATTCAAGATCATACAGATGCGCACAAGTTATCTCCCCCGTGGGAAGGACCTTTCTTGGTTAGCAGAAATCTGAACAATGGGTCATATTATCTCATTGACGTACGGGACGAGTCACGTACCTCTGGACATCAAACTCACCGGCCGTGGAACATCGCTCATCTGTGGCCTTACTATACTTGAGTCATAGACTCCCATCTTTGTACATACATACTTCATTGTATCTATATCTCTTATGCATATAATAAAGTTGGCATCCCTGCAAGCCGGGGTATCAGCCGTTTTCGTTTTTTGCATTACAGATTTGTGCAAAAGATGAACACTTCTACATGGTCACTTGGGGGCTTCCAATCCACCGGGTTTAGCTTGCTCACCCTTTTAATCGGCTCTTCAGCCAAAACAGCAGTATTGTACGGCGGCTTGCAAGACTGTGACTTACAAGTTGGCGGTCCACACAACGACGGCGTGCAAGATGGCAAAAAGGTTGGTCGTGCCAACAAGGTCGTTTGGGGGCTTTCAAACCTTTTGGGTTCAGCTTCAACCCTTTTGATCGGCTCTTCAGCCACCGTAAGGCGGGTCGTGGACCCAAAACATTGACTCCGTCAACAAGGTCAGGAGGGGGTGAAGGTCGCCCCCCCTTTTGATCGGCTTTGCAGCCACCGTAAGGCGGGGTTGGGGACCCCAAACTTACTCCATCAATCAAGGTCAAAAGGGGTGCATCGAGTTGTGAACTTACCTCCTTTTGATCCACAAGGCTGAGTTATACCTGCCTGTAAGCAGCTTCCGCTCTGCGAGGGGTGCAGCGAGTTGTCAACTCACCCCCTGCGAGGGCCTCTTACAACAGCGAGGGAAACTCTCTCATCTGCTGCGTACTCTCTGCCAAGTGACCCGTCATACTCTTAAGCAGGTGACGATGTTTAAGGTTCCAAATGATAGATTTATGTCATATGAGAAGTAACTTATGAGCCCGGGGTACTCACCCCGCTGCAAATTTTGGTCTATTGCGCCCTTAACAGTTAATCTCGCCTAGAGACCCTGAGCCATTCAAGATTGACGGTCACTCTCGTTAGAGACCCTGCACTGTTAGGCAGTTCAAAGTAATAGTTCCCCCCAGAAGGGCCAACAATGAGTTTTTTTCAGAAAACAAAAAAGGGAAAGCAAGAGCATCATGCATTACATCATACATTGCATCATACATAGCATCATACATTGCATACATCATGCCGGTCTCCAAAGCCGAGTCAGAGCAAGATTAGGAAAGAAGAAGCAAGGCTATGGAGATATTAACATCTCCGGGTTATGCTTTTTCAAGCCGCCCTTACAAGCACCACCGAATATTTTATGTTTTGTTTTTTGCAGGCTTTATCTCCTAAGATGAGTCGATGTTAAGGCATTATGAGAAGAATGCAAGGCAGATAGAAAATGCATAAAATGAATCCAAAGTCATGGATATCTGATGGCTGAGGCAATCAAGTTTTTCTAGGTCTGTTACAAAGCTCTCCCGGAGCACAAAAGACGCGGGACATAAAGTTTTGCTTACACTTCTTCATCTCGGCGGCTCATCTAGCTGGGTTACATTTAGTTGAGAACAACAAAAAATTTAACCGGCTGGCGGGTCATCTTGCACCGGGTGTTCGGGCTCTTCGATCTGAAGATTATCCACATCCCAATTTTAGTTTAATAAGGCTTCAAATTGAGCTTCGTCGAAAAGAGGAGACGAATCAACATCAGGGGTGAAGAGCAGCTTACGACGTGCAGGGATTAAATCATTGGCTTCAAAGGTTGGGCAACGCAGCTGTTGGTTGTTCTCATCGTAAGCCACCTAATATGGAGTCAGATCCATCTCATCAACCAGTATGGAGGCAAGTCTCCTGGAGGCCTTAATGCATTTGGCGTAATCAGCTTCAGTAAAATCCGAGCCGTCATCCTTCTTGGAGGGGAAGCCGTTCATCATCTCCTCTACGGTTAACTCAAGAGCGAAGGCCAGGGACCGGCTTAGTGGAGCTATGGCCCCTCTCCTGGCGGTTGATCGCCTCATCTCGCCCACCTGTTTGGGAAAAGTTGACAAAAGTTCTATAACACCCTTCATAAATTTGGGGACGTACTTGGCCATCATCATGGCCTTAATAGTAAAGAGGGCTCCAATATAGAGTTGCTCAGTCAAAGTATAGACTGCCTTCAGCTTCATCAGACTATCAGAGGAAAGTTGGCGGCTCCTCTCACATGCAAAGAAAGGTTCAATGTGATAAGCCGCCTGGCAGAAATTTCTTCCACAAGGAAAATTTCTAAGTCGTGTATATTTACCAAAGACAGCGGCAGTCATCTTGGAGATATGGCCCTTGAGAGTCTTCGGTTCTTCTGATGTAAGCTTGAGTTGTTTCTCAGTATCTCTTGTGCGCTTGGACAATACAACTTGCTCAACTTTGGCAGTCTTTTTATACGCAATAAAATCAACCTGGAGTTTCTCAAGTTCTTCAACAGCCACCCGCAATTTCTCTTCTGCTGTGGCTCGGGCGGTCTGTTGGGTGGTCAGGTCTTCCCTTAAGCCGGCCCATTCAGACTCGGCTGCATCTAATGCCTCTTGCATCATACAAGTGGATGATTATAAATGTTAAGTCGCCAGGGTGGAATTATTCTTACAAGTCCCAAGCAGATTGCCAGCAATATACTTGGCACTGGGCACTAATGTATGTGTTTTTGTTCCTAGTCTATGGTGAAGTTCCGGCTCATCATTATCATAATGATCCGGACTTGGGGGCTACACCCGGCGAACCTCTCAAATATGAAAGATCCGGTGCATCATTATCACAATGATCCGGACTTGGGGGCTACACTTGGATCTATGATTTAATATAAAGTACCGACTTATATGCAATTTAACCCGTTACATGGGGGTTACAGGTTAAGCTCCATTATTTGCAATATTAAACCGGTTCTTAGGGGCTACGTAAGGGTATAAGAGAAATGCAGAAGATGAAAGATACCTCGTATTTTTTCTTCATCAAACCAACAAGTTTGATCTCCATGTTGCGGCTGGCAAAAAGGCGGTTCAAATAATCGGCGTGCAGGTCATCTCCAGTCATCTTCTCCAAGACGGGGAACTCGAAGCTAAGCTTCTCTAGAGAGAAAGTATCAATCTTGCTGGAATGTTTTGCCAATGAATGATGAGTCGGGGATTGATAACGCGTCTCGGTGATGATAACATCGGGGAGAGACGAGTCTTCGGCAGCAGGATTGGGCGGCTTAGGGTCATCCGGCTAACTATCAAAAGTCACCATATGATGACCCACCGGTTCTGAGGGTGGGCGAGAGCGCTCAGGTGTTTCCTTGTTAGAGTCAGAAGGTTCAGCATGAGAGGAGGGAGATGGCTCAGCAGGATCCGGCTGTTGAGCGGCAGGAGCAACGGTGGACCCGCCTATTTTCCTACGGTTGGCTTGCGCCCTAAAGGTGCAAAGAGTCAGTACACAGTAAAAGGCAATACATATAATGTACACATGACAGGGTGGAAGCATACTCTAGGTTGATCTTCATGGGAGGAAGTTTGGAGGCAGTTGAGTTGCCAGACGAAGGAGGTGACTCCTACAAATTAAGACAATAAAACACAAGATTAAGACAACAATATAGAAATATAAGACAGATATCGGGTTCTTTGTAAGAAAGTACCTCAGGGGGACATTTTCGCGGCGCCGGGGAGTTGGGTAAGCCGGCCATAAGATCCTCAGAGCCGGTGCTCCAAGTCTGGCACCGAGAATCGTGTTGTTGCTTTTTCAAGGAAAATTCGGGATCTAAGTAAGCAAAAGGATGTGAAAAAGGAACTTTTCGCACGACCCGTCGTATCTTCTCTTGTGGTAAGATTTCTGAGTCGGAAGAAATGTAAGTTACCTCAGGGGCATTGGCATGGCTTGTTTCTGTTTCCTCCTGTGTACAGTCATTGTCAATAAGTTGCATAAAAAGACGGCCAAGGGAATCAAGTTCTACCTCTGAATCGTTGAGTTCAAGCAAGTTTTGGGCTGAAGTTTTCTGCTTGCGCCTGCGAATGTTACCTGCCTGAGACTTCTTCTTCATAGGGGGAGTGTATTTTTTTTCCAAAAGCTGGAGTTGGCCTGTAGGCGAAGCCTCCAAAAGATTTAAAGTTGCCATATACAAAGTTGAGACAGAGAGAGGGCAAATTTAGAAGTCGTCCTTACGTCTGGAGCTGGATTTGCGACGCAGAAGGGTTTTAACCTAATCATACGACATGCCTCCTAGGATTCGCGGGTAAGTCCTTTGACAGCAGAGTTAATGTTTTCTTCCGTCAGGGGTGTGTGGTTGAAGCAGAGAGGATCATCCTCATCGCCTATGTACTCATACATAAGCCGGTCATGCCGGCTTAGTGGTAAGACTTTCCATGCGATCCAACAACGGGTCAAGTCAACTCCCGTCAACCCGTTCGCCAGAAGGGCCTTGATTTTGGCAAAAGCCGGAGCATACTTCACTCGTATAGTAGCCGACATCCGATCCGGAAGTTCAGTGGAAGTGTAGATCCAGGTAGGACGGTAACTCGGCAATGGATTTTCTCCCTCTGGAGAGGTGTCTCTGCAGTAAAACCAAGTTATGTTCTAGTCTTTGAGGTGGCTTGGCATAAGGACAACCGGGAATGCCAGATCTCTTCGTCTTTGGATGGAGACTCCACCAAGCTCCAAGCTTGGTCCAACCGCCACTTCCGTTTGGCGGTTGACATAGAAAAAGTCACGGAAGAGGTCGACGGATGGCTCCTCTTGCAAGTAAACCTCACACAAGACTTGAAAGTTGCACATGTTGGAGACAGAATTTGGGGAAATGGCTTGAGGATGAAGTTTAAAGAAATGGAGGACGTCTCGGAAGAATTTTGATACAAACAGGCTGAAACCACGAAGAAGGTGATCGTCAAACATAACAATTTCCCCTTCCTTAGGGGTAGGTTTCTTCTCTGACCCCGGAACCTGCTAGTGGATAACATTCTGAGCGGGCAACGTGCCTGCCTCTATGAAATCCAGTAAGAATTGCTCGGTGACTCCAGAGATGACCCAATCACAGGATGCAGGTGCTCGAGACATGATGGCGGGTTAAACTGTGAAAGGGGCAGGATGCGGCGGGTTAGAAAGCGACCAGACAATCAAGACGGCTGAATAAATTAAATAGTGTGATGTTAAGTCGCCAGCACAGTTTATCGGAAGAGCCGGTGATTTGATGGCGGATTAAGTGGGCAATACCATGTTGGAAATTTTACCAAGGATAGACAAACATGTTTTCACATATTATACCGTGATTGCAAGATCTACAGGCAAGGGGAAATCAAATCTAATCCAACCCTAAATAGGGGTCGTGGAAGAACAAGCAGTTGGCGCAAGAAAAGGAGCAGGGTACAGATCTAAGATAAGTTATCGTTGGCTCTACACGAACGGCCGCAATGGATCAACAATATTGGGAGATTCAAAAGGCTACTTATCGGTCTGCATTACGAGGGCATTTGGATGAATGAGCAGAGCAATATGATGGCAGCACAACGAACTCGAAAGGGCTCAAGTGAGGGAACTAAAGATCTGGCAAGAGCTCGTAGGGGTACCTTGCAGATGTGATCAACGCGGGCGAAAATCTGGACTATTCAGGTTGATGCAGCAGCCAAGGCTGGTGATGATGATGAGGTCCTGCCGGCGTGACGGAGCTCAGGAAGCGCAGGCGTCGGGAGGAGGAAGAAGAGCGGTGGCGGTGGATAAAAGGAAAAAAGAACCCCTCGTTGCCCTATTTAAGGAGATGGGATGACAAACACTGTGCGTGGGAATAGAGGGGTGAAATGATTATTGACCGAGACTGGCGCCTCGATTTTCGGGCCGAAGGTTTAATGAGAGGATCTACTGCAAATGTCACGGAATCTTTTCGGCATATCCGAAGGTGACGTCACGACAGGTTATGAATTCTTTTTTAGGTGACAGGGACGTGAGAATCGCCGCTGGATAAAGTGGAGATTGACATGGGCAAGCTCAAGTCAATCTGGGGCCTAATGTTGGGGATATAACCCCGTGGTAAGACCCGCCTAGGAGGGGTCGGGTCATACCTAGCGGCTCGTTATCATATGGGATGGAAGAGGAAGGCTGGGTTGCACGGTGGTCCACTAGAAGGGCTGCAACGAAGGCCTAGAGACAGGAAAAGGACACAAGACCCGGGCGGGTGAGCCGCCCGGAGACAGCCTGCCAGGATAGGCAAGGCGGCTTAGAGATGGAGCCAGACACATTGTAAGAGTCGGTTTGGGACTGGTGTAACCCAGGGTCTTGACCTCCTATATAAAGGTAAGACCCGGGGACAGCTTGGACAAAAACCGATCAATCAAGATCTAGGTCAAGCGAATACGCTCCCTTGCAATTGATACTCCAATCAATATACACAAAGCAAGATGTAGGCTTTTACCTCATCTCGAGGGGCCGAACCTGGGTAAATTCATGTCTTTTGTCCCGACCAACCCCTTTGAGTCCGCCGCCTTAGCGATGGCCTCAAACCTAAGTCTTCGGACATCTGCCGTGACAAAACCACGACAATATGCTTCCCAGAGTCAAAACGGCCACCCCACTTAGCTGCGAAATTTGTACAACATGTAAGCTATCTGTCTATGGTTGAATCATTCTACCAATTTGTGATAAAGTTCATTTTTGTGAAATATCTACTGTTGTGCACGCCAAGTCTTAGGGCAGAGTCAAAAAATTTAGCCAAAAGATTCACTAATAATGCTACACATATAGGAGATTACGGGCGTTTAACAGGCTCACTAGGAGCCGATCTGATGTGGCCGCGCTGAGGGGAAATAACAAAAAAGGAGAACGTGTTGCTATTTATGCAAAGTAAAAAACAGAACGACAGGAACTAATGAAAAAAGAAGGACGTGCCACTGTTTACGCTAGTGAGAAAACAGAACAACAGCTTGGTTTGCCCTTGTTCAGCAGATCGCCGATCGCGTCCGCCTCGAACGACCATGGTTGTGTCCCACCACCAAGGGCACATTGCTACGTGCTAGGCCGATCCGTTCGAGCTGCCAGCGTCACTTGCTCCATCACATCGGCATTAGCAGGTAATCGTATGTATACTGAAGGCCATAAAGTTAGGATTTGGATAGTCTAATTGGTGATACTGCATCATATATACTTGTGGAGCAATATAGTTGGTTTATCCATCTGTAGATCAAATCCGTATACCTGAGTTGTCCGTCCTAATGAATCCCTGAAGTTAGCTACAAATGAATAGTTATTTATCTGTCATCTATTTGCATGTATATGACTGTAGCACATCACATCACCACAACACAAATTGTTATGCTTATTTCTAAGTGTATGCATCTTGTAATGTTCAACATAAACTTTTCAAAATCATTTTAACATGTCAATGTTTAGGTCAATTTGTTACCATTCAGTTTAGATATGTTGCCTTCGAATGAGAGCGATTAAAATTTTCATGGCTTATAGGAATGGATGATGGAACTTGTATTGTTCAAGAATCAAGTGATATGTCTATTTCAAGCGATGATGATGACATTAAGCAGCAGAAGAAAAGCAACATGGAAGTTGAACATGACCTTGATGAAGCCCAACCACATGTGTCACTTGGAGATCGTGAACTTGGGATGACCTTTGGTAATGAGAATGAGGTACGAGAGTATTGTACCCAATATGCTAAAGCAAAAGGCTTTGGTGTGACGAGAACAAGTTCAAACATTGATGATAATGGACAACTGAGGTACCTTAGACTTTCTTGCAGTTGTCATGGTAAGTCTCAGTCCAACTCAAGAAATATGTTGAAGCCAAATCCAATGGTAGGGTTAGGATGCAAAGCTAAAATTAATGTTACTTGTGGTCCTGATGGGAAGCTGTATCTTCCGAAGGTCATTTTGGATCATAATCATACATTAAGTCCACTTAAATCTCGGTTATTTAGGTAAAACAAAAGGCTAGACTACCATGTTAAGTGAAAGCTTGAGTTGTATGACAGGGTCGGAATTCGGGTAAACAAGAACTTCAATTCTTTTATTGTGGCAGCGGATGGTCGTCAGAACCTAACTTTTGGTGAGAAAGATTCTCGTAATTTTCTGGAGAAAATAAGGAGGCTGAAACCTGATACTGGTGATACTGAAGTGGTTCATGACTACTTTATTAATATGCAATCCAACAACCCAAAATTTTTAGTGTCATGGATCTTGATGATGAATTGTGACTAAGGAATGCTTTTGGGTTGATGCCATAAGTAGGGCAGTGTATGACTCTTTTCTTGATGTCATTACTTTTGATACGACATATTTGACGAACAAGTATGATATGTCGTTTGCTTGTTTTGTTGGAGTGAATCATCATGGCCAATAAGTTTTGCTAGGATGTGCTTTATTATCAAATGAAAATACAACAACATTTGTTTGGTCATTTCAAGCATGGCCCACATGTATGTAAAATCATCAGCCAAAAGCTATTGTCACTTATCAAGCAAAAGCAATTCAAAATGGGGTGGAAAAGGTTTTTCTGGAATCTCGATACAAATGGTGCTCGTTGCACATAATGAAAAAGATACCCGAGAAGTTTGGTGGGTATGATGAATATGATCACATCAAGGTTGTTGTTGGCAAGGTTGTCTATGATTCACTAACAGTTGCTGAATTTTGAACTTGCTTGGATGAATATGCTTGAGAAGTATGATATTGATGATAATGAATGGCTTAAAGGGCTTTACTTCCATCGATACCGTTGGGTTCCAGCATTTGTGAAAGATGCCTTTTGGACAGGTATGTCTACTATACAACGTGGTGAGAGTATGAATGCCTTCTTTGATGGATATGTTAATGCAAAACTACATTGAAACATTTTGTTAGCCAATGTGAGAATGCTTTTCGTGATAAAGTTAGGAAGGAGAATATTGCTGATTTATATTCTTTCAATTCAACCATACCTTGTATCACACACTTTGACATTGAGAAGCAATTTTAGCCAATCTATACAAATTCGAAGTTCAAAGAATTACAAGAAGAGCTAACAGATATTATGTATTGTGATCAGAAGTTTATAAAAAAAAGAAGGGGCAATAGAAACATATGAAATAACCAAGGATGTGCAAATTGATGAATAGAAAGGATGGAGAAAAGATATCGTCTACCATGTATATTTTAATGAGGAAGAGTTCAAAGTTAAGTGTTCATGTCGCCGCTTTGAGTTCAGAGTTATTCTCTATAGGCATGTTTTATGTGTGCTTACCCAGAAGGAACTCAAGGAGGTTCCCCCTCAATACATCCTTGCTCGATGGAGAAATAATGTGAAAAGAAAACACAACTTTATCGAGTGGATCGACTATACAAGCATGCTGTTTCACTATACAAGCATGGTGTTTCATGTTCAACAAGGATCGACTATAGTGCCCAGTTCTGCTGAGTTGCACTTTGATGGAATTGGAGGGCTCAACAATACAATTGATTGGAGTTAGAAATACACCAGGGCACCAAATTTATTTTATCATTAGGTTTTTCCAAAAAATACCAGATTTGCTTTGAGAGATTGTTATACATTTGCAATTTTCTATGGATATATGTACATGCAGATTGTTGCTAGCTAACTCCCATGAATGAGAGTTTTCTGTCTCACACATTTGCAATTTGCCATGGATATGGCATATGTGCACTCATCACTGGGAGCCTTATATGTATTCACCCATAATTTGTCTATATTCATGTATGCTATGGCCTTCTTTTTCATTTACTTCAGGATTATTTACGATATTCTCTTTATTTATCATTCTCAAAAATCTCAGTAATCAAAGACAGAAAGTAGTACACAAGGATGTTTCCATCAGGACAGATTTCTTATTCATGATTCTAGTTGGAACATTATGATCACAACATATAAGTCACACAGGCTTTACCATCTTTCAATTTTCAAGAAACAAACAACCTTTTATATCGATCTTATTCATAAGGTCAGATTTTACAACTACAAAAATTCATATAACGGAAAGTACATGCTACAATCAACACCAACTGCATGAGCAATTCTGTACGGAAGTTGCACAATCCAATTATCTTCTTCTCCACATACACACGCATAATATCCAATCTCATATGGTCTGATTTGGTCTCTTTTGATTCGGTGAAACTACACTTCATGCTTCTTGTTTGATTGCATAGAGAATACCACTGCTTTTGAGGTGTCTATTCTCTCCTTGCAAAGCCTAACAAAATTCTCTCCTTGCATAAAATTCAGAGCTTGCACAAAATTCAGATTAACAAGAAGAAAAACTGCTAAGCTACCAGTTCAGCACTGCAACTCGTCCATCTAGCCCAGCTTCGGGGGGATGAGATCGCCGAGCTTTCCCCCTTCGTGATCATGAGAAGGTGGACCAACAACATCATCCACCGCACAACTAGCCTGTACGCCGCCCTGGGCTCCAAGGGGCTCGCCCACGATGCCCCCAACGTCTATACGATGAGGCCGCCTTGCCTCTCTGAAGGAACTGGCCATCACACTGCCAATGAGCAGGGGATCGCCATGCTGCCATGCAGGAGCCAGACGTGACACTGTCAACAAGTAGGGGATCGCCTCGCCGCATCGTAGGAAGCAACCATGAGGAATCCAATGAGGAGGAGGTCATCGTGCCGCCTGAAAGTAGCACATCCTAGCGCCTCGAAAGAGATCGCATCCACTGCCATGAAGGGAACTTGAGAAGATAGATTAGCCGATCTGGGCGAGCCAACCGTCAATTGGGAGAGAAAGGAAAGGGTCAGCGATTTTTATTATTTATTTTATCTTTCCTTTTTCTCTTCAGCGCACGCTCAGAGCCACGTCAGGCCAACTCCTAGTCAACCTGTAAAACACCCCTAATCTCTTGTGTGCGTAGGACGCTGAGTTTCTGCTCCCGAGCTCATTTGAGCTCTTTTTTTGTGGGAATAAATTTTGTATTACTCAATCAAAGTATCATTATAATCATCACTAACAATCTCGAGGACCTCCTGCGGCCCTGACCCCAACCAAGGTCATAGTTCTACCAGTAATTCTAGCAAAGGATGCCAACTTATCACTAGCTTTATTACACGTACAAGGGATGTGAGTAATACAAGCATTATGCCTACTAACTAACTGCTTTATATCATGCACAAGGTGAGCATACAAGGATCGATCAATCACCTTGCTTTGGATCAAGTTGACTGCATTGCTGGAATCCATCTCAATGATAATATGTAATTCACACCTCTGCAAATAAATTAAGAGACCCTCCTTGCACGCACATAGTTCCGCCTCTAATGCATCTCAACATGAATATAGTCTCCTGCAAGCCGAGTAGATAATAGCCCCAGTCTCACTTCTGAGGATCATGCCCGCACCGGCCTTGCCCAAGGAGACATATGAGCCATCTATATTCAGCTTGACACTACCATGGGTTGGAGGCACCCACCCGGGCGAAGCGCCTGAAGATGGATCACCATTAGTGTCATCTGTTGAGACATATGTTATAGCCATCTTTCCTTTGCACGGATCAACTCCCAAGTTCAGCTTAAGGCCAATAATTGAGTCCAGATAACTCTAAAGAAAGCACGCAGAAGCATCAATTGAAGGAGCTGGTTTGTTGTGTACAACTTCGTTACGGACATACCAAATCCTCCACGGGGTCATTAGCACCATGCATCTTGCTAAGTGGTCCAATGGTTCAAGAACCTCGAAGAACCATTCATTCCCTATGTTCACCACTGAATGCGGTTCGGGCAGTCTCCACATAGTGCTCATTTTCATGTACAATTGTCGACCCAATGGGCATACTATGAAAGGATGAAAATTATCCTCTAATTCTCTTGCACATATTGGGCAAACTCTAGTTGATTCCAGACCAATTCTGCTTTTCCTTTGCCAAGTCGGCAATGAGTTTGTCGCCACTCGCCACCCGAAGTTTCGAACAGTTGGGGGAATATCACATGACTAGATATAGCTCCAGCATAGGCGCACCCAGGATGGCCTATTACTGGAAGAAACACCGCTCTTCCTATGGACCTCATCAAAGGCCAAATCATATGCAGTTTTCACTCAAAATTGACCGAATTTTCTTGGCACCAAGCACGTACATCCTCTGAACCTGGTGATGGTTTGATTTTTATAATTTCTGATACATCAGGCATGGCAAAATACTTCATGAGTAGTGCGTAATTCCATGAGCCATTCTCTTCTAATAAACCTGAGACAAATCTGATTCGACATCTACCTTGTGGTGAAAAAGGTTTATACGAGTGAGGTCTCAGAATCCAATTATCCCTCCAGATCTGTATGCTTTTTCCATTACCCACTCTCCATACTAGGCCTTTTTCAGTAATTCCACACCATGAATTATAGCTTGCCACGAGGATGGTGCATTACCAGTAAACATTGTGTCCTCTAATTTTCCATTAGGATAATATCTTGCCTTAAGAAATTGAGCACACAAACTATCCGGGTTGGAAATTAGCCTCCAAGCTTGCTGAGCTAGTAAGGCCTGGTTAAACAAGCGGAAGTCCTGAAATCCCGCACCGCCTTTATTTTTTGGCTGCATCAACTTATCCTAACTTCTCCAATGAACTTTCCTTTTTCCATGTGGTGCACCCCAATAAAAATTCTTAACCATTCTAGTAAGGTCATCACAGACTGAGAATGGCAGCTTAAAGACTCCCATGATGTATGTAGGTAATGCTTGGACTACCGATTTGATAAGCACTTCACGGCCTGGTTGAGCCAAAAGACCATCACCCTACAGAATTAGTTTCTTTGTCATACTCATTTGTAAATTCTGGAACCGTCCTTTTGACATTCGTCCCTCCGGTGTTGGGAGCCTGAAAGCACATTTTCTCCCTTGGTGGTTTTGATAATTCATAACAACATATAAGTCATTGAACTAATGTTTCCATATAGTATATTTTAGGAAAAGTTCAATCATGGGTTGGCAAAGAGATTATGGAACACCCCAAGATGCAAGGAAATGGATTGGCAAAGCGTCAAGCAAGAAGACTCTACATTTTATATTAGTGAGAAATCACCTTGAATCCATAGGAAAGCTAATACTATTAAAAGGGGGTAAAGTTTTGTTGGTGAACAAAATGCTCAAACGTGCACAAGTGATAGTCACTAAAGACACCCACAAACTCTCCCACCAAAGTATGTCCTAAGACAAACACTCAAAATCGGTGCAACCAACATTTCCACCCCGGTGCCACCGATTCCAAACCCTAGACAGACTCAGCCAAACCCTAACCTTTCGGTACAGTCGACACTGCTTTCAGTGCCATCGAGTTGGGCTGCTAACTTTCTGTTACGCAAGTTTACAGTTTTGGTCCCTCCGAGATTATTGAATCGGCGTCACCGAGAATGGGCATTCTGACCGTTGTCACCTTATCGGTGCAACCGAGATTCCTATATCGGTCTCATCGAGATTCAAAAGTTGCCACCTTTTGGTCACTTCGGTACCACCGAGATTAACACATCGGTGTCACCGAGTTGGTCATTTTGTGTGTAACGGTTGGATTTTTGGGGATGCCTATATATACCCATTCACCACCACCTACTCGACAGAGAAGCACTCAGAACCATTCCATACCTATCCTATCAGTTTTCTGAGAGAGAACCACCTACCCTTGTGTTGAGGTCAAGATCTCCCACTGCAACCATATGGGTCTTGATTTCTAGCCTCCCCAAGTTGCTTTCCACCAATCCAAACTCTTCTACCAAGCCATATCTGTGAGAGAGTGATTGTGTGTTGAGGAGTCTATCATCTTGAAGCACAAGAGTAAGGAGTTCATTGACATTACCGAGCCTATTACCTTTTGGAGGGTGGTGCCTCCTAGATTGGTTAGGTGTCGCTTGGGAGCCTCCTACTTCATGTTGTGGAGTGAACCAAGAAGTTTGTAAGGGAAAGGAGATCGCCTACTTCATGAAGATCTACCCCGAGTAAGGCTAGTCCTCCGTGGACGTAGGCCGTCATGGTATAGTCAAGGTTGCTTCTTCGTGGAACCCTCCGTTGGTAGAGCCCTCCGTGGACTCTCGTGACCTTTACCCTCCGTGGGTTGAAGACTCCATGAACTTGGATGTACGATTGCACCACCTATTGGAACCATGGGGAAAATCATCGTGTCACCAATTGTGTTTGCTTTCCTTACCCTCTCTTTACTTACATGTGCAATGTCTTTACTTTTCGCTGCTATACTCTTAGACATGCATGTGTAGGGTGTACTTGACATGCTATGAATGCTAAAATCTGCCAAGAACTAAAGTTGGGAAAAGTACTTTTTTATTTTGTCAAGTAGTCTAATCACCCCCCCCCCCTCTAGACCTACTTTTGATCCTACAAGTGGTATCAAAGCTTTGGTCTCCATTGCATTGGTTTCACAAACTAGGAGAAGTATGACATCTAGTGAGGGAAACTATCACTGTAGAGGTTCGTACTTTGATGGCACAAATTTTGCTAGTTGGAAGCACAAAATGAAAATGCAATTGCTTGGTCATAATCTTGCCATTTGGGCTGTTGTTCATGTTGGCTTTGTTGGAAATATGCCCTAGAGGCAATAATAAAATGGTTATTATTGTATTTCCTAGTTCATGATAATTGTCTATTGTTCATGCTATAATTGTGTTAACCGGAAACCGTAATACATGTGTGAATACATAGACCACATCATGTCCCTACTGAGCCTCTAGTTGACTAGCTCGTTGATCAATAGATAGTCACAGTTTCATGACCATGGACATTGGATGTCGTTGATAACGGGATCACATCATTAGGAGAATGATGTGATGGACAAGACCCAATCCTAAGCATAGCACAAGATCGTGTAATTCGTTTGCTAAAGCTTTTCAATGTCAAGTATCGTTTCCTTAGACCATGAGATTGTGCAACTCCCCGATACCGTAGGAATGCTTTGGGTGTGCCAAACGTCACAACGTAATTGGGTAGCTATAAAGGTGCACTACGGGTATCTCCGAAAGTGTCTGTTGGGTTGGCACGAATCGAGACTGCGATTTGTCACTCCGTGTGATGGAGAGGTATCTCTGGGCCCACTCGGTAAGACATCATCATAATGAGCTCAATGTGACTAAGGAGTTAGTCACGGGATGATGTATTATGGAATGAGTAAAGAGACTTGCCGGTAACGAGATTGAACAAGGTATAGAGATACCGACGATCGAATCTCGGGCAAGTATCATACCGATAGACAAAGGGAATTGTATACGGGATTGATTGAATCCCGACATCGTGGTTCATCCGATGAGATCATCGTGGAGCATGTGGGAGCCAACATGGGTATCTAGATCCCGCTATTGGTTATTGACCGGAGAGGTGTCTCGGTCATGTCTACATGTCTCCCGAACCCGTAGGGTCTACATGTTGGGAGACGTAGTAGTAAATCAAAAATTTCCTACATATCACCAAGATCTATCTATGGAGAAACCAGCAATGAGTGGGGAGAGATTGCATCTTCATACCTTTGAAGATCTCTAAGCGGAAGCGTTACAAGAACGCGGTTGGTGGAGTCGTACTCGCAGCGATTCAGATCGCGGTGGATTCCGATCTCAGCGCCGAACAACGGCGCCTCCGCGTTCAACACACGTACAGCCCGATGACGTCTCCCGCACCTTGATCCAGCAAGGAGAAGGGAGAGGTTGAGGGAGAGCTCCGACAGCACGACGGCGTGGTGATGGTGGAGCTACGTGGACTACGGCACGGCTTCGCCAAGCGCTACGGAGAACGAGGAAGAGGAAGGGTAGGGCTGCACCGAGAGAGAAAGAAGTCGTGTCTCAAATCAGCCCATACCCTTGGGTATATATAGGAGGAGGGAGAGGGAGGGCTGCCTTGGCCCCTCCTCCAAGGAGGAGAGGTTCGGCCGAAGGTGGAGAAGAGTCCACCTCCCACAAGGGAGGTGGATCTCCTCCTTTTAAATCCTTTAGCCCTATATCTCTTTACCCCAGCCGCATGAGCCTTTCTAGAAGGTCTTGACCAGCCCACTAAGGGCTGGCACCCTTGCAGTAAAAACACTCAGTCTCAGGCTTGGGTCCATTCTTGTTCTTCTTCTTCCCGGCAACTTGCTTACCGGGCACAGCAACAGCTTTGCCGTCCTTCTTGAAGTTCTTCTTACCCTTGCCTTTCTTGAAACTAGTGGTCTTATTCACCATCAACACTTGATGCTCCTTTTTGATCTCGACCTCCGCTGATTTCAGCATCGAGTACAACTCAGGAATGGACTTCTCCATCCCTTGCATGTTGTAGTTCATCACAAAGCTCTTGTAGCTAGGTGGAAGCGACTGGAGGATTCTGTCAATGACCGAGTCATCCGGGAGATTAACTCCTAGCTGAGTCAAGCGGTTGTGTAGCCCAGACATCTTGAGGATGTGCTCACTGACAGAACTATTCTCCTCCATCTTACAGCTGAAGAACTTGTCAGAGACGTCATATCTCTCGACCCGGGCATGACCTTGGAAAACCAGTTTCAGCTCTTGGAACATCTCATATGCTCCGTGTTGCTCAAAACGCTTTTGGAGCCTCGGTTCTAAACTGTAGAGCATGCCGCACTGAACAAGGGAGCAATCATCGCAGCGAGAATGCCAAGCATTCGCAACATCTTGCTCTGCTGGGAGAAGGGGTGGGTCACCTAGTGGTGCATCAAGGACATACAATTTCTTGGAAGCTATGAGGATGATCCTCAAGCCACGAACCCAGTCCGCATAGTTGCTTCCATCATCTTTCAGCCATGGAACGCGTTGAAATTGAGGGTGACATTCGCGTTGGCCATTGGATCTAGAATATAGATTGTAAAGATAATTTTAGACTAAGTTCATGATAATTAAGTTCACATAATCAAATTATTTAATGAACTCCCACTTAGATAGACATCTCTCTAGTCATCCAAGTGACACATGATCCATGTGAACTAGCCCGTGTCCGATCATCACGAGAGACGGACTAGTCATCCATGGTGAACATCTCCATGTTGATCATACTTCTATACGACTCATGTTCGACCTTTCGGTCTTCCGTGTTCCGAGGCCATGTCTGTACATGCTAGGCTCGTCAAGTCAACCTAAGTGTATCGCGTGTGTAAATTTGGCTTACACCCGTTGTATGCAAACGTTAGAACCTATCACACCCGATCATCACGTGGTGCTTCTGAACGACGATCCTTAGCAACAGTGCACAGTTAGGGTGAACACTTCTCTTGAAATTTTATTGAGAGATCATCTTATTTACTACCGTCGTTCTAAGCAAATAAGATGTAAACATGATAAACATCACATGCAATCAATATAGTGACATGATATGGCCAATATCATCTTGCTCCTTTGATCTCCATCTTCGGGGCACCATGATCATCACTATCACCGGCACGACACCATGATCTCCATCATAATGATCTCCATCATTGTGTCTTCATGAAGTTGTCTCGCCAACTATTAATTCTACTACTATGGCTAATGTTTGGCAATAAAGTAAAGTAATTACATGGCGTTTATGATTAACATGCAGGTCATACAATAAAATAAGACAACTCCTATGGCTCCTGCCGGTTGTCATACTCATCGACATGCAAGTCGTGAATCCTATTACAAGAACATGATCAATCTCATACATCACAATGCATCACATCACATTCTTTGGTCATATCACATCACAAGGCATATGCTGCAAAAACAAGTTAGACGTCCTCTAATTTGTAGTTGCAAGTTTTACGTGGCTGCTATAGGTTACTAGCAAGAACATTTCTTACCTATGCCAACACCACAACGTGATATGCCAATTGCTATTTACCCTTCATAAGGACCCTTTTCATCGAATCCAATCCGACTAAGGTGGGAGAGACAGACACCCGCTAGCCACCTTATGCAACAAGTGCATGACAGGCGGTGGAACCAGTCTCACGTAAGCGTACGTGTAAAGACGGTCCGGGCCTCTTCATCCCACAATACCGCTGAATCAAGATAAGACTAGTAGTGGTAAGCAAATTAACAAGATCAACACCCACAACTGCTTTGTGTTCTACTCGTGCATAGATTCTACGCATAGACCTAGCTCATGATGCCACTGTTGGGAGACGTAGTAGTAAATCAAAAATTTCCTACATATCACCAAGATCTATCTATGGAGAAACCAGCAACGAGTGGGGAGAGATTGCATCTTCATACCTTTGAAGATCGCTAAGCGTAAGCGTTACAAGAACGCGGTTGGTGGAGTCGTACTCGCAGCGATTCAGATCGCGGTGGATTCCGATCTCAGCGCCGAACAACGGCGCCTCCGCGTTCAACACACGTACAGCCCGGTGACGTATCCCGCACCTTGATCTAGCAAGGAGGAGGGAGAGGTTGACGGAGAGCTCCGGCAGCACGACGGCATGGTGACGGTGGAGCTACGTGGACTCCGGCAGGGCTTCGCCAAGCGCTACGGAGAACGTGGAAGAGGAAGGGTAGGGCTGCACCGAGAGAGAAAGAAGTCATGTCTCAAATCAGCCCATACCCTTGGGTATATATAATAGGAGGGAGAGGGAGGGCTGCCTTGGCCCCTCCTCCAAGGAGGAGAGGTTCGGCCGAAGGTGGGGAAGAGTCCACCTCCCACAAGGGAGGTGGATCTCCTCCTTTTAAATCCTTTAGCCCTATATCTCTTTACCCCAGCCGCATGGGCCTTTCTAGAAGGTCTTGGCCAGCCCACTAAGGTCTGGCACAACTCCTCTCAGGGCCCACGAAGTCCTTTGGTCGTCACACCCCTCCCGGGGGTCCTCCGGCACCCTCCCGGCACTCCTGGTACACAAACGATGAGCCTAAAAACTTTCCGATGACCAAAACTGGACTTCCTATATATCAATCTTTACCTCCGTACCATTTTGGAGCTCCTCGTGACGTCCGGGATCTCATCCGGGACTCCGAACAACTTTCGGTAATCACGTATACCATTTCCCTATAACCCTAGCGTCATCGAACCTTAAGTGTGTAGACCCTACGGGTTCGGGAGACATGTAGACATGACCGAGACACCTCTCCGGTCAATAACCAACAGCAGGATCTAGATACCCATGTTGGCTCCGACATGCTCCACGATGATCTCATCGGATGAACGACGATGTCGGGGATTCAATCAATCCCGTATACAATTCCCTTTGTCTATCGGTATGATACTTGCCCGAGATTCGATCGTCGGTATCTCTATACCTTGTTCAACTCGTTACCGGCAAGTCTCTTTACTCGTTCCGTAATACATCATCTCGTGACTAACTCCTTAGTCACATTGAGCTCATTATGATGATGTCTTACCGAGTGGGCCCAAAGATACCTCTCCATCACACGGAGTGACAAATCCCAGTCTCGATTCGTGCCAACCCAACAGACACTTTCGGAGATACCCGTAGTGCACCTTTATAGCCACCCAGTTACGTTGTGACGTTTGGCACACCCAAAGCATTCCTACGGTATCCGGGAGTTGCACAATCTCATGGTCTAAGGAAACGATACTTGACATTGAAAAGCTTTAGCAAACGAACTACACGATTTTGTGCTATGCTTAGGATTGGGTCTTGTACATCACATCATTCTCCTAATGATGTGATCCCGTTATCAACGACATCCAATGTCCATGGTCATGAAACCGTGACCATCTATTGATCAATGAGCTAGTCAACTAGAGGCTCACTAGGGACATGTTGTGGTCTATGTATTCACGCATGTATTACGGTTTCCGGTTAACACAATTATAGCATGAACAATAGACAATTATCATGAACCAGGAAATACAATAGTAACCATTTTATTATTGCCTCTAGGGCATATTTCCAACACTACACACTTAAGGTTCGATGACGCTAGGGTTATAGGGAAATGGTATACGTGATTACTGAAGGTTGTTTGGAGTCCCGGATGAGATCCTGGACGTCACGAGGAGCTTTGGAATGGTCCGGAGGTAAAGATTGATATATAGGAAGTCCAGTTTTGGTCACCGGAAAGTTTTTGGGCTCATCGGTAGTGTACCGGGAGTGCCGGGAGGGTGCCGGAGGACCCCCGGGAGTGGTGTGACAACCATAGGACTTTGTGGGCCCTTAGAGGAGGTGTGCCAGCCCTTATTGGGCTGTCCAAGACCTTCTAGAAAGGCCCATGCGGCTGGGATCAAGAGATAAAGGGCAAAAGGGTTTTAAAAGAGGAGATCCACCTCCCTTGTGGGAGGTGGACTCTCCCCCTAGTTCGGCCGAACCTCTCCTCCTTGGAGGAGGGGCCAAGGCAGCCCTCCCTCTCCCTCCTCCTATATATATGCAAGGGTTTGGGCTGATTTGAGACACAACTTCTCTCTCTCTCTCTCGACGCAGCCCTACCCTTCCTCTTCCTCGTTCTCCGTAGCGCTTGGCGAAGCCCTGCCGGAGTCCGCGTAGCTCCACCGTCACCACGCCGTCGTGCTGCCGGAGCTCTCCCTCAACCTCTCCCTTCCTCCTTGCTGGATCCAAGCGTAGGAGACATCATCGGGCTGCACGTGTGTTGAACGCGGAGGCCCCGTTGTTCGGCGCTGAGATCGGAATCCACCGCGATCTGAATCGCTGCGAGTACGACTCCACCAACCGCGTTCTTGTAACGCTTCCGCTTAGCGATCTTCAAAGGTATGAAGATGCAATCTCTCCCCTCTCGTTGCTGGTTTCTCCATAGATAGATCTTGGTGACACGTAGGAAATTTTTTGATTTACTACTACGTCTCGCAACAGGCTTGCAAAGTGAATTCTTTGCGGAAGGAAAGGAATCCGGTCGTGAAGTGACTGCGGATGAATTGAAGATGTTGG
Organism: Hordeum marinum; assembly: GCA_022496015.1. NCBI lineage: Eukaryota > Viridiplantae > Streptophyta > Magnoliopsida > Poales > Poaceae > Hordeum > Hordeum marinum. The sequence goes on along the minus strand of CM039674.1, from coordinate 456,411,235 downwards.
AACTCAATGCTCAAGCATGTGACATTCTCTTCATCTTCCTATGCCCTGAAGAATTCAACAAAATCAGCCGTCTTGAACACGCAAAAGAGAGTTGGGATACTTTGGATGATATGCACGAAGGAACTGAGTCCATGAGAGAATCCAAGTTAGATGTTCTTCAAGGTTAGCTTGACAAGTTCAAGATGAAGGATGGTGAAGGAGTCACTGAGATGTACTCTAGGCTAGCTCTGCTCACCAATGAGATTGCCGGCTTGGGAAGTGAAGAAATGACAGATAAATTCATCATCAAGAAGATACTTCAAGCTTTGGATGATAGATATGACACCGTTTGCACAGTGATCCAAATTATGCCCAACTACAAAGATCTCAAGCCAACGGAAGTGATTGGTAGAATTGTTGCTCATGAGATGACACTCAAAGACAAGGAAGAGCTTCATCACAAGTCTAGAGGTGCTTACAAAGCCACAAGTGATGCTCCCGCTACCTCAAGCGACAACCTTGTCACAAATGAAGAGATAAGCCTCATGGTCTAGAAATTCAACAAGTTCTACAAGAATAGAAGCAAAGATCGAAGCTCCAACTCAAGACATGAAGAGGAGCGTTCGTCAAGTCGTGACTGAAACTGCTACAATTGTGGGAATCCCGGACACTACTCCAATGAGTGCACGGCTCCCTACAAACGAAGAGAAGAGTCACCAAGAAGACGAAGCTCAAGAGATGAGTCACCTCGAAGAGAGAAGGAGTAGATATGATCATTATGAACGAAGACCCTCAAGGAGAAGTAGGGACTCGGAGAAGAAGGATAAGTACACCAAGAGCTACTCAAGAAGGAAACATCAAGCTCATGTTGGTGAATGGGTTTCCGGCTCCGACTCCAACAACCACTCCGAGAGAAGCTATCACTCCAACTCTGACTATAGTGAAGATGAGCATGTTGACGGAATTGCACTAGTGACAACCAACTCCTATGATCTATTTGATTCACCAAACGAAGGGAGTGGAAGTTGCTTCATGGCTAAAGGCCCCAAGGTATCACTCCCCGAGTATCTTGATTTCAATAGTGATGAAGATGACTTGTTAATTGAAGATGACTTGCTATTTGACAAAAATAGTAACGATAGTCAAAATTAATGTGCTAGTACTCACTCTAGTATAGATAATTCGTGTGATGATGATAAGTTGGAAATAGAATGACTAACTCAAGAACTAAAAACTCTTAAGTTAGCTCATGAGTCAACTCTAGAAGATCATAGAGAGCTTGTAACGACACATGAGAAGCTATGCTTCGAGAAGCTCAACTTAGAGCAAGAGCATGAGTTCCTTAAAGCTATCAATGATGATCTTCGAAAGAAGACTTCCTATTATCTAGCCAAACGACTTCTCTTATCTACATTCAAGCCTCAAGTTAAATCTAAGCAAGCTAGTAACAAAGGAAAGAAAGGTTCTTCAACTAGTAGCAATAAAAATGATAAATCCAATGATATTGCTTTTAGTAGTTCTCTTGATCCGACTAACTCTTCTCTTAGCCAAGTTACACTTGAGCAAGAAAATGAACTCTTGAAAGGGATTATAGAGAAAGGTAGCTACAAGAGTCTTGAAGGGTGCAAACAATTTGAGAAGATTTTACGCAAGCATGGAGGATATCGGAAGAATCGGGGTGTTGTCTACTTCAACGCTAATGTAGTTGAATGGGAAGAAGGTCAATACCACAATCCCAAGCTTGTTCCTCAAAAGGAGAAGTATGAAAATACTCTCCCCAAGGGAACAAAACCTCAAGATGACATTCCACCACAAGACACCAAGCTCAAGGACAAGAACAAGCTTCAAGAGGACTTTGACTCATATGAAGATGAATCCCAAGCTTTGGTGAAGTGTGTTCCCAAGGCTACTACAAGATCAACTTCTACAAGTGCTACTTCAACACCAAGGATCCCCATCAACTTGATGTGGGTCCCCAAGAAGAAGAACTAGAGAGTTCTTGAGGGGTGACTCCGCCAATGATATTCACTCATATTCATTATTGGCAAGGACTATTTGCAATCAACTTCAACTCTATGCAATATTTCAAGGAGTCACACATTCCCTCAAAGGTAAGCAAGGGACAAGGTAATCAACAAATCGATGGAGATCATCACATATGATTTGCACTCCATGTCCATAGATATCCTTGTATTTGTCTCTTGTGTGTTGGGACTAACCCATGTAGGTCAGAAGAGTAATGAAACAACAAGGATGCTCCCAACTCTTGGTGATCTTCATCAACTTTGAGCATCCACCACTACCTCACCAACATGAAGTCTTCATCGACAAAACCCAAGGTTAGTTTATCCCTCTTATGGGGGGATGTCACATCTAGGGGGAGCTTTACTCTAAGACTTGAGTTAAAGCATCTCAAAAGAATGCAACAACATTAAATGCTTTATGTGAAAGTGGTAACCCCACTCGTGCTTAAACGATGAGTATGACCTATGATCAAGTTTTCTTACTTGGATCCTAAGTCAATGTACTCATATATAGATGACTCCTTCATCGCCAAAGTGCTTGTTAGATGCTATTGTGTTTGTGCATGTTAGCCATGATTTCATTTGACATCTTATTGTGTGAGCATGTTGGTCTACATTTATTTACTCATTCGAGGATATCCAATTGTAGCTATTTGGATTTTCATATTTTTTGCCAATTGGATATACAAGAATGCCTAGGACCACTTCTTTAGCTATCTATGCTTTCTCATCTCATACTCTATTCATGCTGCATCACAAAATTTGAACAAGTGCTTCTCGATCTCTTTGTGTGTGGAGCACTTGGAGTTCCGTATCGACAAGGACAAACCATTAAAACCTCCCAAGTGCATCTCGGTGGAACCAACACCAAAATCTCGGTCACACCGAATGCCTAGGGTTGATATGGTTTTCTTTCCTCGGTACTACCGATTCCATATTCTCGGTTACACCGAGTTTCCCTGTCAGCTGATAGTTGAAAAACTCGGTGACACCAAAAATTTAGAACCAATGTCACCGACAGTAAAGGGTATATATTCGGTGGTCCCGACGGTTCAAAAATCCACTCTTCAAACCGTCGTGCCCCAAGCCCTAAGCTGCTGAAGAAGGACCCCTGGTCGTCACCCTTGTCTTCCCGCACTCCTCCACCGCTGGGAATGCCGCCGTCGACAGAATCTTCGCCCCCGTCGCCGCCGTAGCAGATCCATCACCGAGCTAGGGTACGGATTTGGCCCCCTCTTGCGCTCCAACCTCCGAATCTTGCGCATTAGGGTTTCACCATTATCTTGCCACAGTTTGAGATCGTTCTATCCACAAGATTAACTCTATAGTCTAGCGAATCGGAAAATTTTAGGTTTACTTGCCCGTGAAATCGCATCTCGGTGAGACCGGGTTAGAAAAAATCGGTTCCACTGGTTGCCTTTTTCTGCTATCGAGGACAAAACTCCGTGAGACTGAGTGACAGTTTTTTGTCTCACCGAAAATGTTGCCAAGTTTCGGTTAAGGGTTTTGTGAGTCTCGGCAGCACCGAAAGATTTGACTCGGTGACACCGAAATACAATTTTGCAATGAACTACATATATAATTTTTCTGTTCAAACTTTCAAAAACCAGTTGAATATTTTGTGATGACTTATCCTATTCCACTCTTCTATATTCTATTCATAGGGTCAGCATGTCAGAGTCAGACAGTCAGAATTTGCCAGAGCAGGGTGTTGACATGAGTTCAGGCACTAGACCTGAGCCTAGTTCCTTTTCAAATCCAGGCACCCCCAGCTCCCATGGGTTGCCCAAGGCTTCCACCAGGGCCAGGAAGAAGCTGAATTCTGATGAGGAAGATTCAGATTTTTTGCCAGAGGAGGCTCTTTCCAAGAAGCAAGAGAAAGCTGCCATGAAGTCAGCAAATGAGGCCACCTCTTCCAGGTGGGTGGTCAGCAAAATTTATGCACTTGTTGAAACTTTCAAAGCACATGAGAGTGCTAGGGAAATAGTGACCATTGATCCCCCAAAGAAGTCTATGCCTAAGAAGGCAGGGGAGAAGAGAGCCAGAAAGAGGATAATCCATGTGACTGGCAGGCCTACATCTATGTACGAAGATCCAAAGGAGGCAGCTGATGCTGAAGAGGGGGATGAGCCAGCTGCAAAGGCTCCTCCCAAGAAGAAGGCCAAGAAACTTCTAGCTGATGCTATGCCCAAGTCAGGTACATCCAAGAGCACAAAATCCCAGAAGGCTGCTGCTGAAAAGCCTAAGAGGACATCTAGGTAGATTCCAGCTTCTGAAAAGAACAAGGGAACTGCTTCCAGAGTTGAGCATGATGATTACTTGACAACCTTGATGAAACTTAGACCACACCTTCCAGTACATAATGCCAGCTATCCACTTGCTGAAGATATGAAGAAGAGGAAAGACTCGGGTTTGAGGGCATGGAGAGCTATAGATCCATATACCCAAAGGAAGAAGACAGTCATGGACTACAGATTCTATACCAAAGAGCAACAGGATTTCTATGAGACTGTGCTATTTGACAAGAGTCCAGCTATGAGCGACATGAGATATGTTGACTGGAAATTCATTAAGGAGAATGAGGACTATTTTCCAAGTGTCCAAGACAATTTCCACTGCATTGGTTTGGATGAGTTCGTTGGCAGAGAATTCACTGCATGGAATGATGAAATGATTATGCAATTCTACTCCACTACACATTTCTATGGAGATGGTAGGATTGTATGGATGACAGAAGGAGCAAGATATGAGTCCACAGTTGATGAATGGGCTGCACTTCTAGGAGTCCCAAAGGTTCAGGATGGAGACTTGGATGTCTACACGGAATCCAAGGCGAGCTACAATGCCATGAAGGATATGTATACTCCTATCCCTGTAGACAAAGTGCAGTCTCACAAGCTTGGATCCATCTACTATCTTCAAGTTGGCCTCCACACCATGAACACCATTTTGAGGCATACCTTGATGCCCAAGTCAGGAGATGACAAGATGATCCGAGGCTACTCCATCAACATGTTGATCCACCTTGACAGTCACGCCGGGATCAGAGTCATGGACTTGATTGTTGAGACAGTCAAGAGGGTTGCTAGTGATCAGAAGCGCTCTTGCTGTTATGCACCCTATATCCAGATGCTTATCAACTCTCAGATTGAGAAGCACATATTTGCTCTTGAAAGTCCACATTTGCCCCTATAGCCACAGCTTGAGGATAACATCATGGTGATGGACCCAGATCATCCCACATCTACTACAGCTCAGGCAGAGGCAGAGGCAGAGGCAGCTTGAGCCACTAGTGCTCAAGTCCCTAGATCCAGAAATGAGCAAATGGATCTGTTGATATCATCAGTTCAAGGCATGCAGAAGGACATTAAGGGGATTCTGGAAAACCAGAACAGTCTTGTGAGGATCTTTGAAACTAGGATCAATACCCTTAATGATAAGGTGGACAAGCTGACTAAGACAGTCACAGAGCTCCAGAAGGAAGTTGACTCAGTGCCGCTTCCTCGCACCACTTCTTTAGATGATGATGATGAGGAGGAGGAGGATGGGTCACCTCTCAGGAAAGACACACCGTTTCCTACTCATGCCAGACCAGCCACTGTGCCAGCTCCAGACTTGAGGCCCTCTTCATCAGCTCCTGCTGCTGTCACTTCAGCTCCTGCTCCATCAGCTCCAGTTCCTCCAGCTGCCACTCCAACTCCATCCATGACATCTGCAAAAATCTTCGCCGACGTTGTTCTCTCGACTCCTTCATCAACAACCAGAGGAGATCAGCCCAAGAATGCTTAGACATATGCCTTTGAACTTTTTGGTAACTTGTTGCCAAAGGGGGAGAAGTGTATATAGATCTTTAGGGTTCGAGTGAGAGAGCGTTTTGGTGTTTATTGCTTTTCAAAAACAATTGTCTTTTGGTTGCTTGTGATACACTTTTTGTGTGATACTACTACTTCCTATCATATTAATGCTTTATGAGATGATCTTTCTACATTGCTTGATTGTGTTGTGCTATGATGTTCACTCTAATTATTCTCGCACACCACCAAGATGTATGTGACATGGAAGAAGTGTCCGATGTACATAATTGGTTGTGCATTTGCATTCAAATGCAAATTCAAAATAATGCACAAATTTAGGGGGAGCTCTTGCTTACCACATACTTCTCAAAGCGATGATTATATTCGTTGGTTATATCATATGTCGAAGCTTTGATCTATATGTTGTCATCAATTACCAAAAAGGGGGAGATTGAAAGTACATTTGCTCCCTTGGTAGTTTTGGTAATCCATAACAACATATAAGTCATTGAACTAATGTTTCCATCAAGTATATTTCAAGAAAAGCTTAATGATGGGTTGGCAAAGAGATTGTCGAACACCCCAAGATGCAAGGAAATGGATTGGCAAAGCGTCAAGCAAGAGGACTCTCAATTTTATATTTGTGAGAAATCACCTTGAGTCCATAGGAAAGCCAATACTATTAAAAGGGGGTAAAGTTTTGTTGGTGAACAAAATGCTCATACGTGCACAAGTGATAGTCACTAAAGACACCCACAAACTCTCTCACCAAAGTCTGTCCTAAGACAAATACTCAACATCGGTGCAACCAACATTTCCATCCCGGTGCCACCGATTCCAAACCCTAGACAGACTCAGCCAAACCCTAACCTTTTGGTACAGCCGACAGTGCTTTCGGTGCCACCGAGTTGGGCTGCCAACTTTTTGTTACGCAAGTTCACAGTTTTGGTCCCTCCGAGATTGTTGAATCGGCGTCACCGAGAATGGGCATTCTGACCGTTGGTCACCTTATCGGTGCAACCGAGATTCCTATATCGGTCTCACCGAGATTAAAAAGTTACCACCTTTTGGTCACTTAGGTACCACCGAGATTAACACATTAGTGTCACTGAGTTGGTCATTTTGGGTGTAACGGTTGGATTTTTGGGGATGCCTATATATACCCCTTTACCACCACCTACTCGACAAATAAGAACTCAGAACAATTCCATACCTATCCTATCAGTTTTCTGAGAGAGAACCACCTACCCTTGTGTTGAGGTCAAGATCTCCCACTCCAACCATATGGATCTTGATTTCTAGCCTCCCCAAGTTGCTTTCCACCAATCCCAACTCTTTTACCAAGCCATATCTATGAGAGCGTGATTCTGTGTTAAGGAGTCTATCATCTTGAAGCATAAGAGCAAGGAGTTCATCGACATTACCGAGCTTGTTACCTTTTGGAGGGTGGTGCCTCCTAGATTGGTTAGGTGTCGCTTGGGAGCCTCCTACTTTGTGTTGTGGAGTGAACCAAGAAGTTTGTAAGGGAAAGGAGATCGCCTACTTCGTGAAGATATACCCCGAGTAAGGCTAGTCCTCCGTGGACGTAGGCCGTCATGGTATAGTCAAGGTTGATGTTTCGTGGAACCCTCCATGGGTAGAGCCCTCCGTGGACTCTCGCGATCATTACCCTCCATGGGTTGAAGACTCCATGAACGTGGATGTACGATAGAACCACCTATTGGAACCACAGGAAACATCATCATGTCACCAATTGTGTTTGCTTTCCTTACCCTCTCTTTACTTACATGTGCAATGTCTTTACTTTCCGCTGCTATACTCTTAGACATGCATGTGTAGGGTGTACTTAACATGCTATGAATGCTAAAATCTGTCAAGAATTAAAGTTGGGAAAAAGTAGATTTTTATTTGGTCAAGTAGTCTAATCACCCCCCCCCTCTAGACCTACTTTCGATCCTACATAGCCCCAAGTATTTTTCCTCAAAAGTGTCATTTGTGACGCCAAGCACCCCCCTTACTTGCTCCTTCACATCCAATGGGCAAGACTCACCAAACAACATAGAACATTTGTCATAATTAAAACTTTGGCCAGTAGCAGCACCATATATTTCCAATGCACCTTTAATTCTTTCTGCTTGTAAACGTGACACCTCAAAAAATAATATTGTATCATCCACAAATAGAAAATGTGAAATCCCCGGAGCTCTTCTACGCGCCCTTACCGGAGTGATACTCCTAGTAGCTACACCATGCTTTAGGATAGCAGAAAGTCCATCAGCCATGAACAAGAACAGAAAAGGTGAAAGAGGGTCACCTTGTTGAAGTCGACGTGTCAGTGCAAATGAATCCAAGAGAGTCCCATTAAGTTTGACAGAATACCTCACCGGTGTGATACATGACATAATCCAATCCACCCATCGTTGAGAGAAACCCAGCTTTTGCATCAATTGCTTCAAGAAGGCCCAATCCACTCTATCATAAGCTTTAGATAGGTCTACCTTATATGCACAAAAACTTATTGTAGGATCTTTTCCCTGCTTTATATAGTGAATACACTCAAATGCTACTAGTGCATTGTCCGTAATTAATCTTCCCGACACAAATGCACTCTGTTCGGGAGAGATTATATCATCAAGCAAAGGCCTAAGTCGATTAACCAAACACTTGGAAATAACCTTATAAGTCACGTTGCACAAACTTAGAGGTCTATAGCCCCCCAAGCTTTTTGGGTTTGGTACTTTTGGTATGAGAACAATAGACGTGTCGTTTGCTCCGTTTGGCATAACGCCGTTCCTAAAAAATTCCTTTACAGCATCCAACACACTCTCCTTAACCGTGCCCCAATTATGCTGGAAGAACCTCGTTGAGAACCCGTCTGGCCCTGGAACCTTCAAAGGCCCGATTTGGAATAGCGCGTCTGCAATCTCTTTATTTGAAAAGGGCTTACAAAGCCTAACGTTATCCTGATCTGAATTTTTTTGTTCCATTAAATCCAGGAGTGGCCCTGCATCAAGACTCGGATCGGCGGTAAAAATTCCTTGGAAGTATTCATTAGCCATCATACTCATCGTAGCAAAGTCCGAATGCACAATGCCAACACTTTCCACAAGCTCACGAAATTTATTTTTCCTTGCCCTCCAGACCGCTTTACTTTGGAAAAATTTCGTGTTTCTGTCACCCTCCTTCAACCAGTTTATCCTCAATCTTTGCAACCACATCATCTCCTCCTGATAGAGTAGTTCATTCATTTTGTCAGTCATGTCTATCCACATTCATACAAATTAACTCCTCCAAATGTGTACGTGACTTTGTTCCGACATATTACCAAATTTTCTACTCCATAACCGGAGTGCATCCATAGTCTTCTTCAACGCCTCCTGCAACTGCACCATATTCTGAACATTTCCAACAGAAGACCAAGCATCTTTTATAACATTTGGGGGACCTTCATCTCTCTCCCAGAACACCTCATATCTGCGGTTCCGACCTGTTGTTCGACCTGTGTCCGTCTCTCCCTTGAGTAGCAACGCTACGTGATCGGAGCAAGGTGAGGCCACATGCACCACTGACGAGAAAGCAAACAAACGCTGCCATGCCGCAGTCGCAACTGCTCTGTCCAACCGAACCTGTACATTTGTTGCACCATGACGTTTGTTATCATATGTAAATGGAACACCGGAAAAACCAAGGTCCACAAGGTTGCATACTTCCAGTGTATCCCGGAACGCCATCATCTGCGAATCAGGTCGTGGTGTTGCCGACATGTGTTCAAAACTCCACAAGGCTTCATTAAAGTCACCGATTACTAACCAAGGGAGGTCGCTAATTGTTGCCAAATTCTATAACTTGGACCACATAATGTGCCTATTTTCCACTCGGGGTTCACCATATACGCATGTAAGACGCCATTGTTTAGCATCAACCCGAGTCCGCACCAGCACATCGATATACCTCTCTTCCTTATCCAAAACCAAGACATTAAAAGATTCATGCCAGTAGAGGGCAAGGCCTCCACTTAATCCCTCACTATCCACTCCAGCAAATCCCTTCAAGCCCAACCGATTTCTTATTCTCCTCATATTTCCTTCTTTTTGCCTAATTTCACATAAGAATACAATAGTGGGGGAATGCGAATGTGCCATAGTCGCCAACTCTCGAACTATCCGGGTATTCCCTCCCTCCCCGACAATTCTAACTAAGAAGATTCATTGAGATCGCCGGACCTTCGTCTCACACTAGGGGAGTCGTGTCGGTTTAGAGAAAACTGACAGGTTGCACCATCAGCACATCCAGTCACGCATAGGCTGGATCATACCTTCACTCAGGAGACATCAAGACCCGTGTATGCATGCTCCTCATGCATAATACGTTGCAAAGGAACAGCTCATTTGAGCTCGGTGAACAGTAAAATCAAAAAAAATTGAACAAACATTAAAAAATCCAAAATTTTGGTGTGGCCAATATTGACAAAAGTTTTAAGTGCGTGTAAAAATTCGGCATGAAATAACATTATTTCATGCCGAATTTTTACACGCACTTAAAACTTTTGTCAATGTTGGTCTCCATTTTAAACTTTTTCTGATTTTTTTCCAATTTTACTGTTCACCAGGCTCATTTGAGCTCGGGAGCAGAAGGGCACTTTCGTGTATGTGTAGCATTATTGCAGATTCACTTTTGAAAAAGGCTATGGCTCACTTGACTGGCTACTCAGCATGCTTCAACCGCCTAGTTGTGCAGCCTGGTATGGGTGTGTCGCTCGCCATATGTCCGTGGTGGTGGCGCTCGAGCAACTATTCGCCAAGCCGTTGTTGCTTTAGAGTTGTTCGCTAGGACTCCTTGATGGACCTTTACAACAAGGTCCTTGTTGCAATCACCTGGAGCCACAAGGTACCTGTTGCAACACCACAATGACAGACTCCTCGACGGAGCTTTGTCTTGACGAACCTTTGCAAAAAGATCCTTGTTGCAAGCCCTTGAGCTCAACAAGGTACCTGTTGCAACATGGTGGCGACAGGCTTCTTGCTGGAATCTTCGACGGAGCTCTGTCTCAGCGAATCTTTGCAACAAGGTGCTTGTTTTCAAGCCCCTGAGCGTAACAAGGTACCTGTTCCAAAGGTCCTTGGCTGGCTGGGGTAGCAAATTGGGTGGCCGTTTTAGACAGCTTGCGAGCCGGCAGATATTTTGAAAAGATTAGACGACCGACGTGTAACACGCCCCTTCACTCATTGACTAGTTGCAAAAATGTATCTAGTGTGTTCACTCGTTCTGGGATTTAGTACATTATGTGTGTAATCTTATAACAAGAGTACATCACTCAAAATTCAAAGATAGTGTGACAAATACATGTACTCCCTCCGTAAACTAATATAAGAACTTTTAGATCACTACTTTAGTAATCTAAACGTTCTTATATTAGTTTACGGAGGAAGTACGATGTAGTTGCTACATTAAAAATAAAAAGTTCAGGACACACTGGTTGGATGAAATCGTAATAGTTTTGAATTAAATATAAGACATGCATATTAATTAATAGTATGATCGGTTCCAAGTCTGAGAATAATATAGCATTTTTAATTTAGTATCACACCGTGGAAGCTCAACTAAAGGTACACATATTTTCACTTAAGAAAGAGTATCTAGCATTGGATGAATTGATCATGCAAGCAAGCAATCTTATGGCTTGAAGGACGAACTATCCTCCTATCATGGAAATATGAAAAAAGTTGACCTTTTCAGATATTAGATGCAAAATTGTAAGTTTTGAGTACATGGATATATAGTTGTAGTTTACATGGATATATTAGTGCAAAATTGTAAGTTATGAGTACATGCATGATTTGTGAGATTTCAGAAAAATCCCACGGCTACCAATAATTGAGATGGTGTGAATCGGAAGCACCTTGTGGAGAGAAATCTAGTAGTGAGGGCTAGCTATTTACATATAGATGATAGAAGATAAGGTAGTAGGATCAACATAATTTGCATACAAGACCATAAGCATTAAATGCAATAACTACAACTATGCAAAATTCTCCATCTGATTCCATTCTAATTAGGCCACAATAACTTGTAAAATAAACATCACCCTTGCAATGGCGTCACCCTTTTTTTGCTTCTATGCCATCCTAATAGTGTTCTTGACCATTGCACTAAAGCTCTTGGGCAATAGTGGTCATTGTAATATCAACACCAAGATATCCTCGCTTGTTAGTTAGGAATAAAAATTCTCAAGAACCAAATGTTTTGCCTCCTATAAATGTACGACATGAATGAATGTGATGGAGAGCAATCCACACTCTTGACAAAGAAATAACTTAACAACAAATATATTTGATTATCTATTAACGCACATCCTCTGAAACTGGGAACATGTAGGTAGTAACATAATGCATAGAGGAAATAAATAAATAACCTTGACTTGAGTCGGTGAGATAATGTGCTCAAGCTAGAATCAAGACCTTCAACTTTCCATATGAGGTGGCAAAAATTGGGTTTAGAACTACATTTCTCATTGGCTATAAAAGAAAACAAATCAAAGTAAAACATAGGGAAATTAAAATTTAAAAATACATTAGTAGACACCCCTACTATGGTAATAATTAACATGGGTAATACATTATTGGAACCCTTGCTCCACCCATTTATTTTGAACTACACGAGCGCCTCGCTCTGTACCATAAAGACAAAATGCAACGAACTAGATCCTATTAACATCATTAAGAAAGAGCTATACATTAGTCATAGTTAACAAGGAAACCAATATATGGATTATTCTGAAACATGATGACATGCAGATTTAACAAGCTGTATCTGGTGTTTAGAGTATCTGATGTTTAGAAAATCTAGAACGCATGAGAAGAACAAGTAGAAAAATGCACATGTACCATTATACATCTTTATTTCATATAATTCAATTTGGGGGCGGAGGTGTATATGGGCTTTAAAGTCTGGTCCTTCAAAAACACAATGGGGGAGTGTTGACTTCTTGAATAACTTAAGATGAATTAACACGCAAAAAAGGAGAAATGAATGCATGCTAGCAAACGAATTATAGTAAGAAGGCGAGAACCACCGGGCACATTAAGTAAGTATCAGATGCACTCCTTGTACACTATTTGCCTTCTATGATGTTCTTATGAACCTCACCATTTTGTTTCTTGTCATGTATTAATTCCAAGATGAATACAATACAACTTAAACTATTGAAATACAATTGCAACAAAAAGAGTTAATAAGCTTTATATGCCTCCCTTTATCATGTTTGCTCCACAAGTGTATGCGTAAGTATAAGAACCAATGATTTTACAAACTAGACTTAAAGATCATTTATCTCTCGGTGTCAATCCTGCCACTGGGAGCTAACTTGAGTAAAACAAAAATATAATCGACAATAAGTTATTCGAGCATAGGTAAGGACAAAGACTAATAACACATGACATGCTATTATGCAAAAGAACATGACACCGAGAAAGTAGGACAACATCAAAATGGGACGATAGAGGAACCTGCATCTACATATGAGGGTGTCTCTACAACCCCCAGCTGCTTCAGTCATCCTCGAGGAAGCTTTCCTATGGCCGAGTGGCACTATAGTGACCGACGAGGATAGGGTGAAGCCAAACCACTGATAGAGCGTCATGCTTTCATTTATTGTGTCGGGTTTGGATCTAGAGGAGGTCAACCAGCCGAATGAACTTTTGCGTGAATGCCATTCTTAGAGATAACTTCACCCGTGTGACACTGGACTGCCTATATTGTTTATGAAAATTGTATGAACGATACATCACAGTATACCTTACAAAATGCCTAACTATAGTATATATCATTTATGTATTATTCAAGTCAGGAGTAGGGCCTTTTGGAGCTCGGCCTCCATGGAGCCCTTTATTTTTGAAAAATTCAAAGTTCAAACTTTCTGAATTCAAAAAAAATCTGGAAAAAATGCAAGTATATAAGGATGAAATGTATATGTGTGCAAAAAATCGGGATGAAATACCTTGAGATGTGATATGTGAAAAAAACAAATCCATATACTTTTGGGATGAATAGTATCATGTGTTAAAAAGCCATAGATTTTCTTTTTTGCACAACCCTCGTTTCAACGTATTTCATCCTAAAATTTTACACGCATGTATGTTATGCCTTCATGTATATCTATATTTTTTTAAATGTAAAAATATGAATCTTGATGAATCTTGAGGGGGAGGGGGGAGGGGTGGTTTCAAAAACCGGCCTCTATGGAGGCCGAGCTCCAAAAGGCATTTTCGTCGAGTAACCACTTTCTTAATAACACGTGTAAGCGTCAAGGGAATGCATGAGAGTCAATACAAACAAGCAAATGCAAATTAAAATGTAGGGTACCAAAAGTTTGTGGAATGGCAAGTCAATGGACTCGTATACCTGTAAATGGAGGGGATTATTCTATGTTAATCATCTAACCAAACATGTAAAGTACTCCCACCATAACAAAATGCAAGGCATTTTTATGCTCCATGCAAAACCAAAAAACATCCTAAATTTTGACATAGAGATTGTACATTCTTATAGCTCCCGAGAAAAAGAAAAAGAAACACAACATAGCCCTTTTGTTTTGGTTTGCTGCTACAAATCAGCCGACTTGAAAGAAATCAGTCGGGTTGTGGGCCATTGGATCCTTTCTCTCTCCGTCGTTGTCCTTGGATTCGGTCAACATCGTCACGTGGGTTATCCTCTCCTCTCATTGCAGCTGCAACGGGAGTAACCGAAGCACGTCGCTGTGGGTAGCAGCGCCTCCCGGTTCGCAGCAAGAGCCGCGCCTCCTCGTCGGCAGCGCAACGACTCTCCACCGCCGGCGACGCTATGCTGTAGCTCCGACACCCCGTCGCGACGGTGCTTCATTGTGGCTGCCAGTGATGTTTCACTGCAGTGCAAACGCCCAGCGCGACGGTGATCCATCACAACACCTCGATGACTGTCGTATGCTTCACTGCAGCATAGGCGTCGGCGCGGCACGGAGTCCATCGCAACACCTCAACGGTCGCCGCATGCTCCACAACAGCGCCATCACCGTGCGATGGTGCTCCATGGCAGCACCTCGACGGCCGTCGCATGCTCCGCTGCAGCGCCACCATCGCCTTGCAGCACAAGGAGACGTTGGCGAGCAGCGGCATCGCAACGCCGTCAGGCATTGATGAGCGCTACATCACAACGCCAAAAAAATGACCCCCGCATCATGCCGCCCCATCCGGCTTGCAGCGTTGGGAGCCGTCCAGCGAGGATCTTCATCGCAACGCCGGGATACGTAGGTGCATGATTCCCCGCCGTCGCGCGTGCATCGCTCATGCCGGAATACGTGCACAGAGAAGAGTGAGAGGTGAGAGACGAGAAAGTTTCGCGTAATTTTGGGGAAAAAAAGAAACAGGTGGCTCCCGTGACTGCTCTGAAGTAGACGATAAGGATGACATGAGGTGGGTCGGTCTTGGACGCGTGGCATCCGCAGGGCGTGGCTGAATTCTTTCGAGAAATCATCCGATTGATTTTAACATTTCTCCTTTGTTTTGTTCTTATTGGGTTCATTAGAGAAACTCCAATGCAACGATCCAAACGGACATCAATTTTATTCGTTTGGGTTGCGTGTCTGCGTCCGTGTCCTCTTTTTTATTTGCGTTCATAGATGCATCCAGTGAGGAACAGATGCATTTTCTGAATGTTCGCCACGACATTTCATCAAACACCTGATGGACGCATTTCTTTGAACTGTCCTGAGCTCTCATGCCGCGCCCAGAGCTTCCATTCCTGCCCGCGTCGCGCACTCCGCTGCCGCCCCGAGCCGTCCGGGCCCCGAGTCATGCACTCACGCTGTCGCCCTGAGCTTTCTTTTACGCCTGCGTCTCACACTCCGCCACCGCCCCGAGTTGTCCAGGCCCCGCGTTGCACACTCCGCCGCCGCCCCCGAGCTGTCAAGGGTCGCGTCACGCACTCACGCCGCCGCCCCGAGCTCCCACCAGTCCACGCCCCGCGCCTCGCGTCCCACACCCCCGTTGACGCTTCGAGCTCCTGTGTCGACGTACACTCGTGCTCGCCCGTGCGCCGCCTAGCTAGCATAGCAGCAGCTAGCACGCGGCTGTGCATGCACGCAACATGCGGCCAGGGGCTAGCGAGCTGCGGCTAACTAGCATAGCAGCTATCTCACACACACCCATAGCAGCTAGCTTCCAAGCTACGGGTGCCTAGCATAGCAGCTAGCTCATACACACGCAAGGACGGGGCCATGTCGATGTGCTCAAACACTGCTCCTGGTCGGTAGCATGGCGCGACCAGGCACGGCGAGCTCTAGCGCGCAAACGCGCAAGCGGGGACGACCCTCCGAGGTAGAGGCTGGTGGTGAGGGAGCGGCCAACGGCACGACTGGTGGCGAGGGAGGGACGCGGTTGTGGCAAGGGAGCAGCCGACGACATGGCCGGTGGCCATGGGAGCGGCGCAGTCACTGATTTGTGGATCCAGGGCGGATACGAGCGGACGACAGGAGCATCCATTTTTGTCCGCCGCAGACGCATTTATGACTTAAATTTGAGTTTAATTTGGATTGGGAGGACAACAAACCAACAGCAGGCGAATACAGCGAACACTTCGTTCGTTTGGATCGCTTCATTGACCTAACTTTTTTACACAAATGAGGCGAATATGGCGAACACTTTTTTCGTTTGGATCGCTTTATTGACCTAACTTTTCTATACAAATGACCCAAATGGACAAAATGTGTCACCGCGTGTTAGAGTCGCTCTTAATTAATTTCAAGGGGATCTCAAAAAAATAATCAATGAGAAGATAATAGAGCTGAAATTCGATTACGCTTTCTCATGTGGTTGGCGTCATCTGTTGCGTTCCTCCTGCCCCTCCCCGTTCCCCCTCCTTCCCCAGCGAACCTTCCACTCCACTTCCTCGGTTTCCTCCGGCCGAGCCTCCGAAGTCCAAGGTCCGGCTAGGATTTTTGAGCAGCGCGCGCTATTTCCTGCGATTTCCAGGGTTCTGCCCCCACCGGAAGTTCCAGCTTCGCGTTTCGGTGGGAGTTCAACCGCTCGAACAAGCGCGCGCGATCCGGCGACGCCGCCGGACCGTCCGAGGAAATGCAGGCTCCGCGGGCTCCCGTCGTCGTGCAAAACGAGAACTTGCCCATATTCAGAGGTAAGTAACCCACCACCTGTCCACCTCGCCGAATCCGCGGCGCACCCTCTCCTTGTGCTGACCGGTTGCGCATCCCTGCTACTGTTTGGCCAGGCCTTGATGGGAAGAAGGCCGGGGCCGCGGGCGGGCCTGCCGCGAGGGCTGTGCGGCGACAGCGGAGGGCCCTGGGAGAACTCGGTAGAGCCGGCAAAGCTCCGCCGGCCGGCGCCGCAGGGAAGGCCGCAGCAGCAACAGCAGCAGAGAGCGTGCAGGGTTCGAAGGGCGTGGCGAAACCGAGCTGTCTGAGCGCTGGAGACTGGATGAAGTGCTGCGAGTGGGCTAAGGGTGGCATTGAAACTGCGAGTTTCACTGGGAATGACATGCAGAGACTGATGGCCGACAAGCACGAAGAGCGTATGTTTTCTGTTTAACTGAACTTCTTTGGCTAGTATTCTCTTATCATAGCTCTGTGAATTGCTCTGCCCTGTTCTTAAAGAAAATACAATAAAAAGCAAGTTTTTAATGTTAACGTTTGTGTGTGTGTGTGTTAAAATCATGTGTATGTTTCGATTTTGGGACCAGGCATACGAAAGAAGGTGGAGAAGGCAATGGGCACTTTGCAAGTCTCCATGGACAGTATTTATGACATCGATGCACCATCGAAGGTATGTCGTAACTTCTTGCTGATCCCAAATTGCTCTGAAGTGTGATGAAACGTAGTTCTGCATCTAAATGATACTTCCTCTGTAAGGAAATAACTAGTGACCTAAAACGTCTTATATTTCCTTACAGAGGGAGCAATGGAGAGGAGCGATACCGAGATTAATCTGTAGCTGGAGTAAATTGGTGATGATAGTGAAGTGAACAAATTGTTAAAATGATATGAACTGTTATGATTGCTGATGGTTAGCATTTCTCAGTCACAAGCTAACTGATTTTCTGGTGCACAACTGTATTATACACATGGCTTTATGGAATGGGATTACAAGACGAGTTAGATTATGTGTTAGTATGCTATTTACCCCTTTTACCTACAAGCTTGTGCTATGGCTTAGTTAGTGAATAGTATGATGTGACTGATGACTATGAGCTGAAATATTTTCCACCTTGTTATGTTGATATCATGAGTATGCATTGTATGCAATTGATTAACCGTAGTTGGATAAATTAACCTTTTCTGTATCTTAGATATCCATGGACGATCCAGATGATGAAACAAGATTGGAGCTTGATCCTGAGGTTGTTCCTTCGACGGCGCACTTGAGCTCAAGACTAGGTTCGTCTCACTGCCTTTGTCTGCCCTCTTGCATGCTGTGGCGCAGGCATGTGTTATGGCAGTAAATTACACGAATGCATGGCTTATTAACCTACTATAGATGATCTGAGTCTGCATTCAGTTTCTGTGAAACCAGGGACAGTTGCTTTTCTCTCCAAAAAGGAAAAAAATCTTCCTAGAAACTTGGTCTTTGTGTTCTCCCCTCACCCCAGAGACCTATTTGTATCTGATCAAGTACAATGGTCTTCAGGAACTTACTACTACAGATTATCTACATGTGCCATTGCATGGCAAAACCTTTTGTTGCAACTGCTCCAACAAACCTGTTGTTTTCTTGCAGGCGAGCGTGATGGCAACTATTTCCTTTCTGATTTAGAATTTGAGTATGAACCTTTTTCTGGTTGCAATTTCGAACTGAAGCTCAAGGATGGCTAAGGAAATGATAGTTCTTCCAGATCAACAATGTTACTCCATTGAGTGTTCATCCTTCAGTGTACTGGTTCTCTCATCCAACTGTTGTAGTACATCTAGTTATACTGCAACTGCAAGGTATCTGTTGTTGGCATGCCCTATCTTATCTTGTCCAGTTCTTATAGGCTGCCACATCATACCCGCAGTTCATATGTACCCCATGTTGTTAGGCTGTCCTGGTTGTAGTATGATGTAACACTAATGGTAAATTAATAATTGTTATAATTTAATATTTGCAAATGGCTATTAGGCTGTCCTGGTTGTAACGCTAATGTCAAATTAAGAATTATTGTCACTCACTATTTGCAAATCTTTTGCATAGTCACTGAAAGTTGAAATCGTGTTGTATAACTCCTGACCGCTGTTCATATTGAGCTGAAGACCAGTATGACTAACCTATGTTTTAGTTTTTTGACACATAGTGTAGGACTCCCCTCGTCGGAGTAGAACTTTGACCCCACCTTTTGTCACGTTAACTGAAAATACTTTATTCCATGTTTTCAAGCAAAGGCAGTGCAGTTGTAAGTTGCAACTCAGGGTGCATTAAACATTCCAATCTTCCTTTTACATTCCTTAATACTAAGACTTAAAACTAACTAAACCTAAAATAAAGTGACAAGTTTAAAGCACAAAGGACAGAGTGAATAGCAGAATTTGTGAGTAGTATTGTCAGTTAATAATTGTGTATCAGCACAACGCACTTCGGAAAATTCATGCTTCACACTTCTCGCATCTTACTGGACAAATGCAAGAACATATTTGAAGAGAAAACACTAACCATCTTGGATGAGCTTGCCAGTAGTTTAGCAGATGCCTGAATGCACACAGTTAACATTTTGTTTTCTCAGCCTGAGTTACCTTGTAGCTCCTTACATGAAAATAGCTTACCCCTTATCAGAAATAGCACTTGAGGAAACAGCAAGTGACCAAGTGTTTTACTGCTGTACTTATTTGCCTTGGCTGTGAAGAAAATTTATGCATGCCCACTCAACACTGATGGAGGATGGTGGAAGGGTATCATCCCTGCTGTCATCGTTGCATTTGCTGAGTCTAAGCTTCAGGTTTCTCCTGCATTTCCTCGTGTATATAGCTTAGCAATCAATTGCTTGGACTAAATTGTGTTAATGCAACTTAGCATGCTTTGTAGGATCCTTCCCAGCTGATTATGGTTAGTCTTGTTCAGCAAGGAGTGAACTCTTTGCACCTTGAAAAGTAAGACTTTAATCTTGCACCCACATGATTGAGAATCCATGACTAACATATTTTCTGTTACGTTTGCTCACCAAATTGATGCGATTTTCTCAAAAATTGATGCATTGGAAGTTTAGAGATGTTGACCTGCGACAGTGTCTCACAACACTGAAGACTCTGGTCGGCCTCCTGACTAGTGCCGGCGGTAGCTTCTGCTGTTGCTTAAATTTTGCCTTTGTACTTGTAGTTTCACTTGTTTTATTTTCCGTATCGTTTTGCTTGAGTTTAGCTTGTGCCAACTGTTGCGCGTACAAACCCTAGTTACAGTCCAGTGCCATGGTTGCTGCCATGCCGAACAATGCCGACATTACCGATGAAGACGGTGTCATGTGACCTCTCAACCGTGAAGCATCTCCAGGAGTTGGTTCAAAAATACAGTAGGAGAGAACCTTCTTAACAAGAGACTAAGCAAGCCCTGGGAAGGAACATATGTGCCATGGTTGCCTGCTTTAAGATCTATACTCGGATGGCTGTGTAAGAACTAGCTTTAGGATCTGTGAACACTGTTTATTTGCACAGTAGTCTGTAGAATGAACCACTGCTGGAGAGCTACCATACACTACCTGCTATGCTTAAATATAGATCTTAATGTTTGATTAAGTTCCAGGAAAGAGTAGAGTCACACTTATAGAGTGCTACTCCATGTTAGTCTACTAACTAGGGGATGGGCCAAAGTAATCATGATGTGATTGCCACCTAATGAAAGCTACACAGATGATTTTTTATTATAGATATATGGTAGACTGAATTTTCAGACACTTTTCTTGTTCATGGGGCTCCGGTTGCTGCTTATCCTTTTGCTTATGTCTTTTTCTTCCATGAATATCTTCACTTTCTGGCCGGGACCAAACTAAAGACTATTTTAGATAGATGTGGTGATAGATATATGTATTTGGGGTGGTTGGTTTTGGATTTGGAGACCATAAACCTTTTTTCCGTCCATTAAACTATAGCTGGCCAACGGTATGCATGTCGTATGCGCATACATGCTGAAATTATAAATCCACCTCGAGCCCCCACTTCGATCAATCAAAATTCTTCTAGAGCCCAACAGCTCTATTAGTAGTAGACAAGAACAGATCAAGTGCAACAAAACACTGGATTAGCTGCACAACTAATCGCGCGGCTCAAGTATCTTCTTGTATGCTTTTTTATTTGAACATTGGATCAATCATATTTTACAAGTACTAATTTTGTTTGAACACAGAAAGAATTAAAGGGTATGGGTTGGTGGTGCGTGCAGCACCTGCATTATTATGGCCGATGCTGAGTGTGCAGTCAAATGCAGTGATTAGTAAGAAGACCAATAATTGTGGTAGAAAACGGATTGACGGCCGAAGTAATCATGATTTGATTGCCACCATATGAAAGCTACTCCAAATTTTATTTTAGTTTTGGATACGGTGGACATGATTTTGAGATACTTTTGTAGTGTTACGTAAGGCCGACGGACAGCATGACAATTGATGAGACAATTTTTTTGCCTCTGTTTCGAAAAATAATAATTAAGATACTTTTCTTGGCTCATGGGTCATGGGGCTCTGGTTGCTGCTTATCCTTTTCTTTATGTCTTTGTTTACCATGAATAACTTCACATGGTAGGACCAAAACTAAATTAGGATAGATACATTACATATAACTAATTACTACAAACTTGATCAGGGGTGGCTAGCTGGATTTGGACTCGGAGACCAGAATGTTTTCCATTAAACTATAGCTGGCCGACGGCCTGCACTGCGTGTCGTATACTCCCTCAATCCCAACATAAGTGTAGCTGCTTAGTATAAAATTTGTATTAATTTAGTATTAAATTTGCATCACTTATTTTAAAATAGAGAGTATTATATATGTGCATGCACTGCATTTTACGTTCACTTAAAATATCTGCCTCGATAAAAAATATGTAGGGTGCAACAGCTCTGGACTGGCTATTGTGCAACAAAACACTGGATTAATATATAGCCGCACCTAAATGCCTAATTTCTATATTTTCACGCGGCGCACGGTTATCTTCATGGAACAACGCGTACATATGTGATTAAGTGCGCACATGGCATGTGGTGTTGTGCCGCTGAGGATGCAATGATTGGCACTTTCTTTGCTACTTATCGCTCAAATGAATGTATTTTGGATAGGAGAGAGTAATATTAATTTGAACCAAATCACAACACTTGTCATGGATTAGGGGGAGTACGTAAGTGTGGTATAGCTATGCCATCTGGAGTCCAAAGAAATCATCCGTCTTCTAATAAATCAGTTTTCAATTAATGATCATCTCAGCCCATTCTCCATTACTCCAAGAAGACTTTACCATATCTGTATGTCCAGCGGTGGCAGAGCTTGGGCTGAAATCAGGGGGAGGGGGGGCAAATACTACCACTATAAGCTGATTTTTAGTGGATAATTTGGTCTAATTAAGGGATATATACACATGGTTTTGTATGAGTTGGGAGGGGGGGGGGGGGGGCACCGCACAGGTTGGCCCAATGAAGCTCCGCCACTGATGTCCAGCCTTCCAAGTTTCCGCTTTTATGAGAATTGAGTGAATATTACTTGCCAATGCACCACTATAACCTTTTAATAGCTTAATGCTTAGTATGTGGTTGCTGGATGGTGAGATGTAATGTACTCTTGATATAGTATTGTTTAAAAGATCATTTTGTTTGCCAATTCAGATTAACTTATGAGATTAGTAATAATGCAATGTACGTACGTTATTATGCTAGAAAATAATTACACACTTTTAAACTGTTTGTGCAAACTATGTGAAAACACGTATAACCATCACACCAACAAAAGCAAATGCATGTAAACCGAATAATGCAACGCAATACAAAAATGCAGTGTAAAATTAATGGCAATTATAGCATCCTGAAAAGTATGCTCTCAATGACTTATCAAATGACACTTACAAAATAATATATTCATAAAAATCATGGTAACATAAAGAGAACACAATCTTGTTTCAAAAAATATAGAGAACACAAGAGGTAACAAAAATACAGTCAGGTCCATGCGCCACCTTGTGACGACTAGAAACACCGAAATGAGTCAGAGTCGTGCCGCCATCATCGCCCTTACCTCACGGGACCGGGCAAAAGCACTATGTACTCTTGTTGTAGAGGAACATGGCTCATGGATGAGACAACTCACTTGTACATGGTTCAGATACATGTCACATTATCACTATTGGTATGGCGGGGTTGTGATTTTTTTTAACACAATATAGACGCAAGCGCACATATATACGTGCATACATTCACTCCTTTAAACGCTCACACGCACACTCTATCTCTATGAACACTTTCGATAGGCTGAACCGACATATCATTTTGAGATTTATGAAGTCCATCGTAGGTGGGGTTATGGATTAGTTTGTCAAAATTAGCTATTATCAATTGGATACATCCAAAACATATCCATCAGAAAAATCAATAAATTAGTTAATTGTGAATACATCTTTTATCGGCAATTGACAGGCACACACAGGTGTCCGTTGCGATCAATTCATGGACCACTAATTTATGGCCACCAGAAATTCACAGCAGTGATCATCTGCTCAGGAGAATCTTTCTCGTGTGCGTGCTGCATTTGGCATTTTGGCCTATGCTACAGATCCGATACATACCGATCATAAATTTGATCTCGCAAAACATGCACCGTTCGTGTGTGCGCACAAGGCACAATGCTAGCCAGTGGTCAAGGAAATTTACGCTGGTTACGTAGATAGCCTCCAAACGTGAAAATTTTCAGCTTGCGATTTTGCAATTTTTGTGAAGGCGCAATGTGCAAGTCGACATCCGTCAGCCCATCACACCAAACACCAAAACAACCACCAAACGACTTTTATGTTCCTGGAAAGAAAACGACTTTTATGTGACCCTATGTAGTGGTGGTGGACTGATGGTCCAGTAAAGAATATTCCAGACCCGTTTCGTATCAAGAGTTTGTTTTTGTTCTTTTCAAAACTGCACGGCTTTAGGCCACAAAAAATGGGTTTCCTTCAGCACCACCAGTTCAGTTAATGTGTGGTCCGGATAGAGTTTTGTATATGCAGAAAAAGCTTGCAATTTGCCAAATAGCACAAGATCGATTGTGATCCCAGACCCCACGTTTCGCTGTCCACTGTGATTTGGCAATGGATCGTTTTCATTTCATGGATATTGTGTGGGGTGCCACCACGTTTATTCAATTTACATGAAAGTGTCATCTGAGTGCTTGGATGTATCTAACGTGGTAGTTGATTTTTTCTTCCGATGTGTCGATCAAGAATTTCTCACGGGCCGAAGTTTCAACACCGTAACCCCGCGCACACGCGATGCCTTGGTGACATGCCGGTCCTTAATTAGCGCTACTTCTAGTTGGTAGCCACCGTCGTCAATGGGTCTACCGCAGCCCCCCACCTCCGCTCGCTTTCTCCTCGTCCTCTCATGACTAATGTCATTGTGCTTCCCGATCGCGCCTCCTCACGCAGGCCATCCCAATGCCGTTGTGACGTCCCTCTGTGTCGTCCCCGGCCGCATCTCGTGTTTCCTCTCAGTCACCGTATCACCTCCACCTTCGCCTAATTGTCTTGACTTCAGGCACATCGCCCCAGCCACGTAGCAAAGTTTGCAGATGTTCATCGAAATTGTCATAAAATATCCACTGGGGTACTTGCTCGAAAAAGGCAATCTTAACTGATTCACATTACCTTTTGCTATTTCAATCCTTCCATGTCAAATCACCAAAAGAGGTTCCATTTGAATACCCTGTCGTGGAAAAGCGGTAGATCTTACTCAATAATTCGAAAGTTTCTTTCATAAAGGGACATGAAGAAATAAAGCAACAACAACATGGGTTTTGTTTGGCACTATAGATTTTTTTTTAATAAAGAGTGAATTTTATTGACTCAAAATCAAACATCAATATAATACAACGAGTACACATCTGACCTATGCATAATTAGGATGCATACAACCAACACCAATACGAAAAAGTCACGATGACAAATAACAGAACCATACAAAAACCGAAGTTATGCCTAAACGATGAAAAACCAAAGCGATCAGAACAGCGACCAACGAACCAAAGCGATCAGAACAACGACCAACGAACAACAAGAACGGCCATCATCACCAATCATATGTATCTCGACAACAAAAGGACAATTGAAAAACTTCTCTGCCAGCCACGTCTCTAGGAAGGAAACAACACTCAAGTACGCCTAGGCATGGGCAGTCCAACCCGACCGCCCCGACCCGACGCGGCCTGAAAATCACGGGCCGGGTCTGATTGTGCCATCGAGCCAGGCTCGGGCCTGGAAAACGAGCCCGATGAGAAGACCGGGTCAGGCTCGGACTTGCAAAACATAAATGTTTAGCCTAGATCGGGCCGAGCCGGCCGGGCTTTATCAGGCTTTCCCGGTTCGGACCGGCTTCGGACCCAATTTGTTAGGTCCGACGACCGGGCCGAGCTAGGGCCTGAGTTTTCCCGTTCGGGCTTTTTAAAACCCGGCCCGGCCAGGGTTATGCCCATGTTTACACTCAAGCACCAGCCGCGCCGCATCCAATCACCGAAGGCGTGATTCTAGGTTTTCATTCTGAAAATCAAATCTGAATAAGTTCAAACAGTGCTAACAAAATACTACTACAATAGCCAGGTATAACCAACTAGCATCAAATCTAAGAAAATGCAACGGGAAGCCGCGACGTCTAAAATGAAAAATATGACATGTAAAATAAAAAAACCCTGGCTGATTGCACTAGACATGACACCTCAGGCCCTATCCACTCCGTTCAGGTGAAAGACGTGATTTAGAACTATGGTTCAGCCGAACCTATGCTTCGCGTCATGCATGTCAATTTCATCCAACATTTCATGCCATGCATTGTTTTAAGGTAAAACATCTCCTGCCACATTTTCTAATCAAACATGCACCTATCCACATAAATATTGTTTAGAAATCAATGATGTCGAACATAGGTTCGACTCAACCATGATTTAATAAGACATTTTCATGTTCACGCACTCCTGACAGGATCCCAAATGCAAACAGAGCACGTGAGACCGGAAAGAAAAAAAACGGAGCATATCCACATCCACATCCCCATCCCAGTCCCCAAGTCGGATCCTCCTCCCGTGTTGTCCGGTCGCGGCACGCGCGCACGTACGTGCACACTCCTCCATGGCTCCATACGCATGCATCAACGTCGCATGCAATGCAGCTGGCCGGACGACGAGCCTGGCGGGGACGGTGCAACGTCGCCGTCGCGGCCTTGGGTGGCCACCACCACCGCCACAGCCGCACAGAGAAGGACCGAGACAAAATCGCGTGGCTGCTAGTAGCCCCCACGCCCACGGCGGCAGAGCCAGCGAAATGTGTCCGGTTGCGCCGTGGCAGCGACCAAATAAGCGGCCAGGAACCCGTTGGCCACGGCGGCCGTCGCTGCTAGTGCTAGCGGTCTCGGCCACAACTTCCGTTGCTCGCGCTCGTGCTTATCCACACACGTCGGGGTAGGGCCGCCACCTGGCCAGGCCACCTGATCGCGCCCACGTACGTGGCAGCACGTCCCAGCTCTTCTTCTTAACTGAAAGAGAAGCAGAGAAGCAGCACGGCACGGGTACTCGATGTTATTGTTAATTTGGCCAGTTGCAGAAACGTCATGTGTTGGGAGTGATAAATAATGATGTTTTCTCAGGGGTCTAGACGTCTAGTGGTGTGGTTACTTAATTACTTAACGGTGTGGCCACGTACCGTACGCACGCACGAGAACCCGGCCCCTGCCATTGCATGCATGGTGCATGCCGCCGGTGGGTGGGCCCATCAGCCATGGCGACAACGTCGTACCCAGTGCGCGTAGTTTTCGGGCCTGATCCATCCATCATCTGCGTTTGATCCTATCCCGTAGCTGGAGAACGCAATACCGACACCACGAGCAGCAGCAAGAGAGTGACATTTACTCCGTCGTCACTAACACGAAATGTGGGCCGCCACGCACAAGTAGTACCACCAATGAAACACTTACTCAGAGCAAGGTGTTGATTAGTAGTACCAGATTATCTATTAAGCACGAAGCCCTCACGCATGGCATGGCCAAACCAGAATCAGTTTTCCTCTTCTTCCTATAAAACGAGCATCGCACTCACAATGTTTTCGTGCCAAAATTAGCCAGGATCTCTATGAGTTAATCACCCACAACGACAAACCCAGGAATAAACCATCTTTCCGGTACAGCCAGCCAACGAGCTCTTGCCCTGCAGCCTCTATAAATACAAGCCCAACCCCAACCCCAAGCCAACTCTGGAAACCGACCAAGAATTAAGCAAGCAGCAGACGAATTCCAGACACACAAACGTCTCAACTCCCAAGAGAAAGACAAAGAGAACATGGCGGCGATCTCCTCCACCTCCTACTTCTCCTCGCAGCCGCAGCTGCCGGCGTCCGACGGCGCCAGCCCTGCCACCACCAGAAGCAGAAGCAGCAACGGCCGGCAGCCCCGGAGGCGGCGGGCCGGCGGCAGGTGCGTCATGCTCGAGGCAGACGCTGCCTCTGGCAGTGGTGGTGGTGGTGGCGGCGCGGTGGTGGGGAGGGCGAGGAGCCTGACGGAGGAGGACCTGGAGGAGCTCAAGGGCTGCCTCGACCTCGGCTTCGGCTTCTCCTACCACCAGATCCCGGGACTCTGCGGGACGCTCCCCGGCCTGGAGCTCTGCTACTCCATGACGCGGAGGTTCCTCGACGAGCAGAGGACGGTGGTCGGGCAGCTGGAGCCCTCTGCGGCGGCGGCGGCGGCGCCCATCCCGGACTGGAAGATCTCCGGCCCTGGTAAGTTAGACTTGTTTTCCTCTGCTGTGTTGTGGCAGAATCATGATTCATGAGTGAGGGAGATCCCCACCTGAAGCCAAATCCCCAGTTGTATCATAAAACAGAAACAGAAAGCGAACTCAACAAGGTGAACCAAGACAAGCTTCACAACAAAGCAAAGCAATAGCCCCTATATGAATCTTACATCCTCTCTCCAACACATAATAGTCCCAAAAATAATTTATTTATTTGTTTTTGTCATTAGTTTGTTCTTCAAATGACATGCTGCTCATGGCTGATCAGTTACTATTGACTTTGATAGGTGATGATCCAGACGAAGTGAAAGCTCGGCTCAAGTATTGGGCACAGACAGTGGCATGCACTGTCAAACTCTGCACCTAGTGGAGGTCGGCACTAGGGAGTTTACAAGCTCATACCATGACATGTGTGCTAAGATGGGCTGAGCTGAAGGTGGCTGAAGCTGAAGAATTTGCTTACATGGCTATAAGATATGTTGAATACCGGGGAGATGCTTCAGTTGCGCGCTATCGGGATAACATAACAGATCGGTGCTTTTCGAAAACTTCAGAGAGGGGGAGATGACGACTTATGACACCGCAGAACAGCGAGAAATATCGAGGCGATATGTCGTCTGAGATTTAATGAAAGCATCCGAAGCTTGGCATTCGTCATAGGTGTTCTAAACGTGCAATTCGGGAGACCTGCTAGTGTTTCTAATCTTCCTTGTAATGATCACTAGGCGCTTCAACTGTGTTGTACTGCGCCAAGTTGAGCTTTGCCAATATTGTGTTGGTAGATTGGCTCAAGTATGGCTTTGCAAATATTGTTCCTTTGAACTTTAATTTGCTTTCAAAGAGTAGACACTGTATAAGACTTTCATGAACATATTTGTTGATTTTGCTGTACTGCACTGCAAAGGTGCAGAAGCAGTTTGCCCTGAAATAAATCTCTTTGTCCAGCTTAACAACAAGTTGTGGTTGCTGTTATTCAGGATATCATATTGATCCCACTGAACTGAATTTATGAGGTGGCAAGATTGAGAAAAAAACATAGGCCACATAACTAACTGAGCACTATTGACCAAAATAAGGCAGCGGATCCCTACAACACATATATTTCACGATCTTATTGAATTTACATTGGTACCCAATGAAGAATAAAACGTGGTTACCGGTGCCCATTATTTTTTTGAACAAAGGGATTACCTCTGGCCTCTGCATCACAGGACGTTGACGAGATTAGTTCTAGTCATCGAGTTCCAAACAGTAAAACAAATAAAAAGAAAACATGGCCATAACAATTCAAACTCAAGAATACATAGCTCATCCAACAGAGGACGCACTGAGATGGGCCAAAAAGAAGCCAATTTCCTGGGCTGGGCCCTGATCATGAGCACTATAGGTCTAATTGATCCGGTTGGAGGGCAGGCTCAAACCTGTTAAAGCATGTGTAGTAGATTCGTTCCTGAACTCATCCACGTAATCTATGAGTGGCTTGCCAACCAAACTAATTGAATAAAACTATGTGCAACCGATTCCAGCCGTCTGCACCTAGAGGCCATAAACGTCTGCATGTCCACATGTTATGGTGATGACCACATACGGATCAAAGTCGTAGCCCTGCAGATAACTTGCAATTAATTTGAACTAGATGATTGGTTCGGTTAGAAACACAATCACTCCAACAATTTTCATGTTTTGTTATGTGCGACTTGACCACTGCAACTTTGCCCATCACCCCCCCATATGCCCAAATCCGGGCTCCGCTTCTACATGAATAGCTTCATTTTTTGGGACCAAAACTCGAAGATGATAGATATACATTTAGGGTAGCTAGTTTTGGGTTTGGAGACCTGCTTTATTTATTTTTTGCTGTGCATGTCGTTTATATGCATATAATTCATGTTTAAACTGTAGTAATCCACCTCGAGCCTCCACCTTGATAAAATAATTTGAGGTGCAATGCAACAGCTCTACACGACTAGAACAGGTCAGGTGCAACAAACCAGTGGGCTAGCCGCGCGCACTAGTGTCAATTAGTTTGTTTATCGCGCCGCCGGCACAAGTATCTACGAGGAAAGAGTGGCATGCGGCGCTGTGCGCCGTGGACGATGCAATGATTTTTTCGATAAGGGGCGCTTTATTACTTAAAAAGTTTTAAGTATTACATCCGGTCTCTTTATAACTAGAATGCACATAGCCAAATCAAAACCATAAATGAAGTCTAAACTCAAAAATAAAAAGGTGAAATGCAAGTAGTCATAGTACTGTATGACGCCTAATCTATAGGAGGGCCAATCCAAAGATCATGCTGCCATCCATGTCGGGTAAAAGTATCCCTCGTCGTGTTCTCCAATCGTGTAGACACTTTCGTAAATAGGTCTCGATTCTCCATCCGTTGTAGAGACAATCATAAACACAGTGTATCTGTACATCTGTAGATAACCTGCATAAGAGAAATATTTTTATCATTAAAAACCTTATCATTTCTACACAGCCAAAGCGACCAAATAACGGCAAGCGCTCCCACCCTGAGAAGAATTCTAAACATGTGATCAATTCCATGTAACCAGTTGCCAAATATATTAGCAACACTACGTGGAGGATACAAGCCAGAAGCTACTTGGATGACTGACCATATAGAACGAGCTAATTTACATTGGAAAAACAAAGTGTTTTATTGTTTCATCGTGATGATAAAAAAAACACTGCGTATTTCCGTGCCAATTTCTCTTAATAAGGTTATCTTTGATAAGAATGACTCCTCGATGAAGATACCACGCAAAGATTTTATTCTTAAGCGGTATCTTCATCTTCCAAATCTTCTTATTATTGTCAACTGGCACATCTGACTGGATCAGAGCTCTATACATAGAGTCCACCGTGAATTTACCACTCACGTGTAGGTTCCAATGAAATTCATCGACTCCTTCTGACAATTGTACCGTGGACAGTCTTTGTAACAGAATGTTCCACGATTCAAGTCTGGTGCCAATTAAATCTCTTCTAAACGTCACATTTGGTGGATAGGATTCCATAACCGTGGCGATAGTATCACCCTTGAGACGTACAATATTGTATAGAGCTGGATATTGTTCTCGGAGTGTAGCATTTCCTAGCCATTTATCCTCCCAGAATCTAATTTCTGAACCATCTTTTATAGTGAAGGATCCATATGGGAAGAAGTATTTCTTCATAGCCATTAGACCCGCCCAAAAGTGTGAGTCCCCGGGCTTCCAGTATGATTGGACACTGCTTTTGAGCCCACATATTTTCTCCTTAGGAGGGTTTGCCATGCACCATTTTCCGTCAACAACTTGAACAACCATTTGCCAAGGAGAGCAATATTTTTAACCTGAAGGTCATGAATACCTAGCCCTCCTTGATCTTTGGGACGGCAAACCACACTCCATTTAGCCAGTCAATATTTTTTTTCTCACTATCTCCTTGCCAAAAGAATCTTGATCGGAAATAATCCAATCTATGCAATACTCCTTTAGGCAGTTGGAAGAAGGAAATCATATATAGTACCATATTACTTAGCACTGAATTTATGAGGACCAATCTTCCACCCAGAGATAGCAGTTTATCTTTCCAACTGCTTAATCTTTTCTGTAGTCTTTCCTCGACGTGTTTCCATTCAACATTGGTGAGTATCCGATAATGTATCGATATCCCCAGATAATAATGCAATGATTGATTGAATATTAGTTAGCGGCCTACTGCCATCATCAGTGTGGGGAGTACTTACAAGTTTTCTAATGTATCCACATTGTATATGCATGAGGTCGATCAACCGTCTATTCACGACCTTAAGAAGTTTGAAAACGACGATGTAAAATCATATCCTAAATAAGTCTAGTTCTTCCCAACATCAATTATTTTAAAACAGAGAAAGCAGTACATATGTGTTACATGGACTCGGCAGGCTGACGATAAATGGTTGTGCCCATTGAAACGTGGAGTTAGTCTAGCCCTGGCATAAGGAAGGTGCGTGCAACACATGCGGTGCAAATGGCCGATGTGATATTGTACGGTGGAGTCAATGCAGTGATTAGCAAGAACGCCAGAACTGTGGCAGGAAAGGAAACGGGTTGACGGGCCGAATAATCATGGTTTGATTGCCACCTAATGAAAGCTACTCCATCTTTTTAGATATATAGGGTACGTAGAAGGAAATTTCGGATACTTTTCTTGTTTATTATTAGGCTCCGTGTCTGGTTGCTGCTATCCTTTTGTTTATGTCCTTCTCTACTTTGACTAGTTCACTTCGTGGGCCTAAACTAGTCTAGGATATACTACAATGTTTATATAGGGTTGGTGGATGGTTTTGGATCCGGAGACCAGAATGTTCTCCGCTAAACTATGTTGCATGTAATGCATGATACTCCTACTTCGACCAAAAACATGTAGGGTGCAACAACTCTAGATAGTGAGCACCTGGATTAAGCGGTTAGCCGCACATATAATTTGTTTATTTGCCGCGCGGCGCGGTCATCTTGGTGGAACATATTCGTATGTGATCAAGTGCGCACATGGCATGCGGGGCTATGCCGATCGAGGAGGAAGCAATGATTGGTAGGTACCCCTCTATACCTAAATACTTATAGTTGGAGAGAACTACTAGTATTAACCACTACTAGTTTAGCTTTGGTGTTGAATATGAAACCACTCTATGAATCAGACTTGCTGGTCATCCCAGCCCAATCTCCAATCCAGGAAGAGTTTGGCACGATATCTATAAAGTCCACCCTTTTCGGGTTTTCGCATTTATGAAAAATGTCTATGCCTTCTTTTTAGCACCTAGATGATGTGAGAATTGTAGAAGCTGCATATGCGGACAACATATATAATCAACGCAAACAACAAAAACCCGAACAATGCACCGCAATACAAAACTAGTGTAAATTAATGAAATTATATTATTGTTATAAGTATGCTCTCAAGTTTCAACCACCCGTGCGAATGTGCCATGACATACTTCAATAAAACTGTAGTAAAAAAGAAGAGTCCATGTAGTGTTTGTTGTTGTAAAGGACCATTGCCCATGTATGAGAAAACTCACACCTATAAGAGCAAGTACATATATACATGAGTCAGCAGGCTATAAGAAATAAATTAGTATATTTTTGCTTAGTTGGAAAAAAGAGAAAAGGAAAAAGAATTTAAACGGGCTCTTGGTGAAGAGCCAGCTCTAACACGTACTCCTAAACACTTTGTGAGAGTGAAAGGTGAGCCATATAATAAATAAATAGTACACTTTCCTAATCAACTATTGTACATGTTGGGTATAAGATGGGCTATAGATGATATGACATTAGCTTATAGCCAGCAACTGGTTATACTATTAACCATGCCCTAATACATGATGTATACTCCCTCCATCCCGTGAAAAGTGTACATATAGAAATTTTAGGACAAATTTTGGAGCGAACCTAAAATGCATTGGAAAGATGCAAGCCGTCATCTCTCTCCTCTTTAATTACCCAACCCCAAATGAGCTAAGGGCATGTAGAAATTAAGAAGACCATGTGTAGAATGTTATTGGTCTTGATTACCGTGTGATGGGAGAAAAGCATTTTTTTTCTACTTTAAAATGCATTGGAAAGATAGAAGTACACTCTTTTGTGAACAAATTTTAAAGTCAAGCGTACACTTTTCACCGGACAGAGATACGTCACATTGTCATAAATGATATGGTGGGCCTGTGGATTAGTCCGTGAACGAGCTGACGTTGATGGTTTTTTGTGAATAAATCTTTGTGATGTACAGTGGTATATAGCTCCGCTTTATATAATATCATTTTTGTTCTTACCAACAGGGCTGGGCCCACAGTGATGCCATCTGTGCGGCCCGTACTGGACCCATGATTCTTGGGGGTGCCTAAAAAAATCAGATAGGCCTAGTACTAAAAAAACACGAAACACTACTGGGCCGGTGTGCAGTCCTCCTGCTGGAGGTGGGCCGAAGCAGCGACCTGGGGCGAGGCCTCCACCGCTCGTGAGGGCGAGGCCATCGAGGGCGTTGCCTGCGCTGTCTTCGAATCCAGCGATAGAATCGAACGCCGCCGCCTCCTCCTGCTGGAGCTGTCTCCTCGATTGTGGCTACAGGAACCCAAATCGAACACCGTCGCCTCCTATCATCGTCTACCTCTTCTAGTTACTGCCCCTGCCGTTGCCCCCTGCTCCCGTTACCTGATTCTGATTGTCTGATTCAGGATTCCTGCCGCCGCTCCAGCCTCCAGCTCTAGGGTACAGGTGCTTAGCGGTTTTTCTTTTATTAACTTCGGTCTTACTCCTAATTTCTAATTTTGTAATTAATTATTGACATGACAGAAATCGTTATTTCGTTAGAGATTGATTTTTACCTTCTCGATTAAAGATTACAGTATAGCTGTTTTATAGGACGGGACCCAATACCCAAAGTTGGGTGAGTTAAACGGTTCGTCTAATTACCAAACATTGACACATGATCTCCAATTGATATAAGCTAATGTATAAGTTCAAGTTTATTTAATTCATCTTCCTTAAATTGTGTTTCAATAATGCAGATTTGAGTCATCATGAGAAAACATCAGTCTGGCGCCTATAAGCGCAAGAGAAAAGCACAGGAAGAAATTTTAATTAATACATCATATAAAGGTGGTATGGACAAATTTGTTATAAAAAAGCACCACAAGTATCATCCGGTAATCAGTCTGTTAATCATTCTATCCTTACACTTGCAATTGTTTTTTACAATGATTCTAAAGATGCTCGGACAGGGTTATTATAATTGCTCGTTAGTTTCTTTTAGAAAGGGCCCTAATTTTTATTTCGACATAGGGCCCCGGATTTTGCCAACCTGGCCCTGCTTATCAACAATTGACAAGGCAAATACCCCTCATGATCCATCCTACATGAGGGCCATGAGAATTCATAGTCGTGACGCAAAACCTCACAGGAGAGCCGGAATCACACCAGGAAAGATCATGTGATTTTTTAATAATTCATCATACATGTTACATGCACCTCAAAAAAACACGCTCGGACGAATCTTTCTCGTGCATGTACTGCATTTATCCATGCATGACCAATTTCTTGTGGCAATTAATTGCAGCGCATATGCTGTAGATCCGATACATACCGATCATGCATTTGATTTTGCAAAGCATGCACCGTCGTGCACAATGCGAGGAGAAGATGACCGTCGGAGGGGCAATGTTTCACCTTGAGAATTTGCATTTTTCGTGTGGAAGCGTGACGCTGCAAGTCGGCATCCATCCGTTGGTTATGACGCCCCCAATTTATCCGTATGCTAATCATACTACTGCTGGTCGGGGGCCGTCCCCACGTAGTAGTAGGCTCCTGCGGTGGTGTAGTAGTCGTCTCCGGCGTACTCCATCTCCTGGGCTCCATCATCTGAACGCAGAATCCAAACGAGGGGGGGGGGGAAGCAAAGCAGCGTTGAGTACTCATCCAAAGTACTCGCAAGACTGACATCAGAACTATGCTAAGTATGCATCATTATCAAGGGGTGGGATTATATCTGGACTGACTGCAGAAAGCGAGAATAGGGGGAAGACCTAGTCCTATCGAAGACTAGCATCTTCAGCATCTTGCAGCATGAGAAGAGAGTAGACTGGTATCTCATATATAGTCATATTATTGTAGCAATTTTATTAAGTAACCACGCCCAGAGATTCTTCCTCGACTCCCTGCGAGGAAGCAATCCCGGAGCCACAATTCATTTAAAGTAAAGCACAATTATAGTTGTATAAGGTCAAGGTACAACTCCAAGTCGTCCTGTTACCGTGGACACGGCTATTTGAATAGATAATTTCTTCCCTGTAGGGGTGCACCGCATTTCCAACACGCTTGATCACCTCCGACCGGACACACTTTCCGGGGTAATGCCCAGCCTCGGGATCCAAAACGTTGTCGCCCTACCTAGACTCAACGAAGAGGCCAGCCCATCGGTCTAACTCCTAAGCGCACAGGTTCGTGGGCCCACTTGCCCTTGCACTCCTGCACGATGCGTACGCGGCCAGAAGCAGACCTAGTACACCCAGTCCGGGAGTTGTACCTTCCAGCCCAATCCGGCGCGCGCCGCTCCATTGCTGACGTCCAAAGAGCTTCAGCTGATACAATGACGTTGAGTACCCATAACTTCTCCCACGTGAAGGTTTAGTGCGTAAAAGGTCAACGACCAACTCGGATCAAATACTCTAACCATTAGCATTTTATTAGTGCGGGGCAAGCTCGAACCAAATTGCAGGCCGTCGCCCTGCCAATAACACTCGGGTGCCTTACCGGCGCACCCCACCAATATCTCTCGCGGGTACCCTTGGGGCCGACCCGTCTTCAACATGTTTCTGTAACCAGGTCATAGTAACTGTGTGGATATAACATCAAGCCGGGAATCGGAGGAATCACCCTCAATGGTCCCCGCTCGATGTAACCGTCAAGGTGGACTTTAGAGAATCACCCTCGATGGTCCCACACTTGAGGGGTTACACAACAGAGACATCATCGGGAATGGGAACGGAGGAATCACCCTCGATAACCACGACCGACTAGCTGCACTACAGGGCTAGCAGCATGAGTACTTCACGAGGTGTCACCCTCGGTACTCGATAGTAGCACTGTAGAGTCGCACAACTAAGGGGAGTGCGGTGATGTGAGGGGCCTGGCTTGTCGGTCAGTTGACCGAGTCTTCGAGTCGTCGGGTCGTCGATAAAGAAGCAGGGGCAACTAGGATTAAGGGGGTCTCTGAGGTTTTACTAACCAACCTATACTAAGCAGTTGGTATGATTGCAGGAATAGTAGCAGTTCATCAAAAACAGGCTATGCATCAGAATAGTAGCTAGCTAAAACAGTAGCAAAATTCTAATGCAAGATTAAGAGGGAGAAAGGTGGGTAATATCGGAATGCTCAAGGGGTTTTTGCTTGCCTTGCTGCTCTGTTGCAAAAGGCTGGTCGTCAGGGGCGTAGTCGTACTCGGCAGCAGCGTCAGTCTCGGGGTCTACCGGTAAGAAGAGGGGGGAGAAACAATAAATATAAAGCAAACAGGTGCACCACGATGCATGACATGGCAATATGCACAGCTATCTATGTAGTAACGCAATACTACACGCATCAGACGGAGCGGGAGAATACCTGAGGATATTTCCCGGGTCTGCGGATTTATCGGACAGTTGAAACGGAGGGGGAAAGTTTCATGTTCATCATGCTAGGGGCATGTGACAGATGAATGGATGGCATATTTGGATTCGTGGGATTTTTCTGATCAACTTTCATATAAAAATTATTTTCATCTGAGCTACGGTTTAAAAGATATGATTTTCTAAAGTTTTTATTAATTTTTGGACTTAATAGATTATTATTTATTCGAAAAATCCTCTATGACATCATGCTGTCATCAGCACTGCATCAGTAGTCAACAACCTCAACAGACTGGTCAAACCGACAGGTGGGGCCCTCTTGTCATAGTCTCAGTGGCTAACGAGGGTTATTAAATTAAACGAAACAAGATTAATTAAAATTGGGGCCCACATGACAGTGCCTAATTAGGCAATTTAATTAGTTCAATTAATCAATTCATTAACTAAACACCTGACAGGGTGGGGCCCAAATGTCATAGACACTAGGGTAGGGGCCTCACATGTCAGTGGCACACGGGTGCCCAGTCAGCACGGTTGACCTGGTCAACAGGTCAACCAGCACCGTGGGGCCCACAGGTCAGTGACCCTAGCAGTGGCCCCAGGTCGGCCAGGTGGGCGGCGGCGCCGTTCGGCCACCGGAGGAGCTCCGGCGAGCTCCCGAAACGGTGGCACGGCTCGGGTTTCGCCCACAGGGCACGAGAAGGTGCGCGGTTGGTCCCATTCGAACGGGCGGTGAGAGCCGCATCCAACGGGCGATGAGCGCCACGTCCAACGGTGGTGGTGGCGTCGGCTGTCGTGGCTGGAGTTGACGCCGGCGACGACGTCGGGCGGCGGCTGCGTTCGGGCGTGGTGGCAATCGGCGATACGGTGCGCGCACGAGCTATCTAAGTTGCTAGGGAGGGCCTACTCGACGTGGTGAAGATGATGGGCACGAGCGCGGGGACGTTTGGTCGCCGGAACGGCGCCGACGACGAGCACAGGTGGCGGTGGGTTCGGGCACGTCGAGAATGGCCGCTACGGTGCGAGAAAGACCGCAGGGATACATGAAGAGGGGGGCGGAGCTCACAGCGAGCCTGTAGTGGTGCAGAGTGTGCTTGGGGAGGGCTTGCCGGAGCGAATTGACGATGGCAAGCGGCGGCGATCCGAGGAAGAAGACGAGAACGGACGGCGTTGCAGAGCTCCCCGAGATCGAGGTTGAGGTTGAGGAGGACGGTCTCGTTGCGGCGGGGCTCATGGACGCGACAGAGAGGCGCGGGCATGGCTGTGGCCGCGGCTACCCGTCGGCCATGGCGACAGTGGCGTTCGGACGAGCGGGGGAGAGAGCGTGGGGAGGGAGAGGGGCAGGTGAGATCTAGCGGGGGCTATGGTTTCGGGGGAGGGAGAGAGAGAGGCCATGGGGGCCTCACCGTCAGCGGCGAGCTGGTCCGGCGGTGACGGCACGGCCGGCACTCTGTAGTGACCGCTCTAGTCGCTACAGAGGGAGGCGGCGGTGGGGAGTGGGCTGGTGGGGTTGGGCCTGTTGGGGCCGGCCCAGTGGGGAAGGGGGTTTCCCCCTTTTTTCTTTTTCTTTCTTTTTTTTGCTTTATTTCTGTTTTCCTTTTTCCAATTTCCTTTTCATTTATTTTTTAGTCACCATTTGCTTTAGTAAAAATGTGGGACATGGTCCACAAAACAATATGCATTATTCCAGAGGTCCACAACAACTTTGGGGATTATTTGAAACTGTTTGTATTTTCAATTTGAATTTCAATTGATTTAAGAATACTTTTAGTTACTGTTATTAAAGGTGGGGGCCACACCCGAATCTTGGTGATGTTGTTTTCCTTAACATTATTTATTTTGGAATATTTCACAAGCATGCAACATTTTATCTTTGATGTTTGAGGATTTAAATTGGTCACTTGAAACTATAGAGCATTTGAATGGAATTTTGAATTGGAATTTGAAGTTCCATCTTGATCATATTCCACTTAGCAAAATAATTAGTTGTTGACCATGCCATTACTGTAGCTTAATTACATCATCGCTGTAGCACTGACACCAGGGTGTTACAACTCTCCCCTACTAACAAGAATTATCGTCCCGAGAATTAAGAAGTAGAAGGAAAGAGCTCGGGGTATTCTGCACGAAGATGATCTTCGCGTTCCCAAGTGGTTTCATCTTTAGAATGATTTGCCCACTACACTTTGAAGAACCTGGTAACCTTCTAACGAGTCCGACGTTCGGTTTCATCAAGAATGCGGATTGATTGTTCTTCATAAAAAAGGTCTTGTTGCAGTTCAAGCATATCATGGTCCACTGCTCGGATAGGATCCTTGAAGCAGCGACAAAGCTGTGACACATGGAACACATCGTGAACCTGTGAAAGGTTTGGCGGTAGTTCCAATTGATATGCCACTTTTCCATGCCTTTCGAGAACAGTGAAAGGACCAATGTATCGAGGAGCCACCTTGCCCTTGATCCCGAAACGGTGCGTACCTCTCATTGGCGTGACTCGAAGATAAGCCTTTTCGCCAGGTTGATAGACCATATCCTTGTGATGACGATCATACTGACTCTTCTGACGAGACTGAGCAGCCTTCAGATTTGCATGAATAATGGGACTTGATCTTCGGCATGTTGGATAATATTCGGACCGATTAAGTGTATGTTCCCCAGTTTCTGACCAATTCAGAGGAGTCCGACACCTACGTCCATATAATACTTCAAAAGGAGCCATCTTCAGACTAGCTTGATAGCTATTGTTGTAGGAGAACTCAGACCGGAACCTTTGACGAATGTCTCGATACATCTTGGTACTACCCGGATGAATAGACGACGGAGTATCATGAGCTTCTTTCAGTATTCTATCAGTCATATTCCGGTTTTCCATTTTTGTTGGAACGAATAAGCGTCCCTTGAAGTACACAGCACCATCATCAGCAACGGTGAAACATGAGGGTTTACCTTCCGACAGATAGTATTTAATCCTATTGACTTTGTCGTCACAGCCCTACATTGTTTTAATACCGCCCACGAGATCTGGTTCAACAACCAGGTTACTCAAAGAACCATGGTTAACAATATGAAGGTTCATCTTGCGGAACTCTTCAGGAGGGGGAACGAGGTAACCCTGAGGAACAATATGGAGGTTCAGCTTGCGAAATTCTTCTTGAAGAAGGGGGTGAACCTTGTGAACCTGAAGGTGGTTACAATATGACTTGCGGCTCAAAGCATCAGCCATTACATCCAAGGTTGTTAGAATCGTGATTTTGAATCGGATTGTAACTCCAATGGTAGGATTGCAAATCGTAGAATCTTCACTATCAGAATCTTAGAAATGTAGATTCTATGAACTAAAATCGTAGAATCAGAGGGGTTAGTTTGGATCGTAAAGTCGTAGAATCTTATAACAGAATCGCGATTCTGACAACCTTACATTAGCCTTGCCAGGGGTATAAGAAATTCCCACGTTGTAGTCTGCTATGCGCTCCATCCATCTCTGTTGACGGAGATTCAAATCTGGCTGAGTAAAAAGTACTTTAGACTTTGGTGATCGGTGTAGATCTCGCATCGATTACCAACGAGGTATTGTCGCCACTCTTTCAGTGCATGAATTACTGCAGCAAGTTCAAGGTCATGAACTGGGTAGTTCTCTTCATGAGGACGCAATTGACGATATGCATAAGCAAACACTTTGCCTTCTTGCATTAGGACACAGCCTATTCCCTGAAGCGAAGCATCACAATAAATGACAAAGTCGTCACGGGTATCCGGAGGAGCAAGCACTGGAGCAGAAGTCAATTTGTCCTTAAGTGCCTGGAAGCTCTCCTGACATTTTTCTGTCCACTCATATTTAACACCTTTGTGAAGCAGATTGGTTAAGGCCTTTGCAATCTTCGAGAAGTTCTCGACAAATCGACGACAATAGCTAGAAAGACCGAGAAAACTTCTGACTTGCTTGACATTCTTCGGGGGAGTCCAGTCAAGAATAGCCTGAACTCGTTCAGGGTTGACCGCAATACCATCCTAGGAGATCACATGACCAAGGTAGGTGACTTCGTCCATCTAGAACTCACACTTGGAATACTTGGCATAGAGCTGATGTTCCCGAAGTCTTTCTAGTACAAGACGAAGATGTTTAGCATGCTCTTCCTTATTCTTGGAAAATATCAAAATATCATCCAGATAAACCATGATGAATTTGTCGAGGTAGTCCAGGAAGATATAATTCATTAAACGAGAGAAGGTTGCTGGAGCATTGGTTAAACCAAAAGACATGACGGTGTACTCGTATGAACCATAACTAGTAACAAATGCAGTCTTCGGAATATCCTCTTCACGAACACAGATCTGATGGTAACCCAACCTCAAGTCGAGCTTAGAGAAAATTGAGGCACCAACAAGTTGATCATACAAATCATTGATCCAAGGAAGTGGGTATTTGTTCTGAATTGTAGCTTGGTTGATTGGTCGATAATCCTGGACCAGACGGTTTGTCCCATCCTTCTTCTTAACAAAGAGAGAAGGTGCTCCCCAAGCAGAGGAACTTGGACGAATGAAACCCAACCGTAGCGAATTGTCAATTTCTTGCTTAAGTTCAAGGAGTTCATGTGGTGGCATCTTATACGGACGCTTGGCTATAGGAGTGGTACCAGGTACCAAGTCGATGACAAACTCGACAGCTCTAGCAGGGGGAATCCCTGGGAGTTCTTCCGGAAAAACATCTTGGAAATCCTGGACAACTAGAATGTTTTCATATAGCCGGGCTTTAGCATCTCGAACAAGACGAGCATGGTAGCTGAACATCTCATTCGAAGGATGCAGAAGGTGGACAGTTTTGGTGGAACAAATGACGGAAGCGGTATGTGCTTTCAACCAATCCATCCCCAAAATAAGGTCGATCTTGGAGGACTTCAATATAATGGGGGAAGCATGGAATTCCAGCCCTTCTATTTCGATGGGGACGTCATGACTAACCATGGAGGTTTGACATTGGCCAGCGGGGGTGTTTACCACTATTGGGACGTTCATCTCATCACACTTAATGTCATGCATGTATGTGAAATCTTCAAACATAAAAGAATGTGATGCTCCTGTATCAAATAATACAGAAGCTGGTACTGAGTTGACGAGAAGGGTACCCATCACAGTAGCAGGCTGGTCTTGAGCTTCATTCAGATCAACATTGTTAACTTGAACACATCCTTGAGAAGGCCTGGCATTGTTGTTGTGGGGCTGGTTGGAAGGCAGTGCAAGTTGATTCTGATTCTGCCTGCATTCTCTAGCATGGTGTCCTGGACTACCACACTTGAAGCACAACCCATCCTCAGGACGAGAAGGGGGAGCAGGAGCTCGTGGTGGCGGATCTGGAAGCCTTGGCTGCCTAGTTGGGGGTGGAAGCAGACGAGGTGCAGCATAGGACGGCCTTGGAGCAGGAGCAGGTGCATGGTACATGTTGGGGGGAATCCAGATCTTGCGCTTCTGACTTGCTGAGCCCGAAGATGAGCCCATGTCATGGTTGCGCTTGCTACTATCCTTGTAGTCCTGTAGACCTGTTTCCGCTATTATGGACTTGTTCACCAAAGTGGCAAAGTTGTCAAAGTCCTGAACAAGGAGGGCCAGTTTGATATCAGGGTGGAGGCCTTCACAGAACTTCTCCTGCGTGCGAGCATTAGTTGCAACGTCTTCTTCGGCATAGCAAGATAAGTCCAGAAATTCCCGCTGATAAGCATCCATAGTCGTGTTGCCCTGGACGAGATTGCGGAACTCGCGCTTCTTCTTGTCCATCATTCCCTAAGGAATATGGCGAGCACGAAATGCAGCTTGGAACTCCGACCACATAATGATTGTTCCAACAGGCTGTGAGCGCCTGTGACTATCCCACCATCGAGCAGCGGGTCCCTTAAGAAAGTACGAGGCAAAGGTGACATAGCTAGCCTCTGGGGCGCCTGAAGATTCCAGCTCATAAGTGATGTCACGGAGCTAGTCATCCGCGGCAAGCGGCTGAGTTGAGCTACGGTAGATTGCAGGGTTGAGGCGCATGAAGTCTTGCAGCATCATTGGGGCTGGTTGTTGATTCATGTTCGGGCTTGGGAACTGATCCATAAGCCCTTGCATAAATTGGCGATTCAGTTCAAACTGTTGCATCAT
Organism: Hordeum marinum; assembly: GCA_022496015.1. Classification (NCBI taxonomy): domain Eukaryota; kingdom Viridiplantae; phylum Streptophyta; class Magnoliopsida; order Poales; family Poaceae; genus Hordeum; species Hordeum marinum. Next base: position 456,368,221 of record CM039674.1, on the reverse strand, counting down.
ACCAGCCATGTATTCAGGTGGCGGTGGGTGGTCAGCCGCACCACGACCATGACCAGCTGGCCTAACCATTCCGTCGAAACAATTAACAGTGGTATTTTAGCATTGGGCATTGCAAAGACAATGAGTTATTTATGAAGTAAATTGCTCAATGAAGGAAGTGCAATAGATATGACATAGTAGTTCGAATTCAACATACAGATCCATACATAGGTCTATTACAAACCATAAGCCTGTTACAACATAGACGATAAGTCCGGCATGAATTAACCTAAACAACTAGGCGGCACGCATGCACGCGGTGGAGGGATACGACAACAGACATAGCAAAAAGCTACATCAACGTCGGGGACAACGAAAGAGCCCACAGAACTGCAGATGACCCTGAATGCTGAACCGGGTGGCAGGGTTCTGCATCCCGTGTAAACTCTGATGTGTACGCTGCATACTGAGCGGGAGCGCAGGTCCACGTGCCAGAACACGACCTCGAACCTCAGGACACTCAAGACCTAGAGGAAACGCAGTCCGAGGCGGGTAAAGGATGTTCTCCGTATGTATCCCCGCGGTGACTGCTGGCAACAAATGCGCCAAAGCCCGATAAAGATGATCACGGGCGGCATACAGCTCGACGTTATGGGCCCTGACAGTGCGATCCAATGCCTCAGTCTACTGAACCAAAACCTATGGGTCGTAATGACGACTCGCGTAGGGGGTGTAGACAGCAGTGTAGGATCGGTCGTTGCGCTGCCTTGCGAAAGTGGTCAAGACCTCAGCGTCGGTGGCAGTATCAACTCCAGCAGGAACATACAGAATGTATCTATATGCCGTCTCCTCCAAACAAGAGTTTGCTGCATGGAGTCGAACAATAGCAGCATAAGCAGCATCCTATACGGCCATCTCAACAGTCACTCCAACACCACGGAAGGTGTGCAACTCAGTGATGGAGAGGTCTTGTCGATCCTAGATAACCATCACAGCCTCATACTGTTCCTGGTTGAACTCGCGGTAGTCCTTGTAAACAACGTACTCGGGGTACCAGCAACATTCCAGCTTCTTTAAGAGGTCAACAAGAATGGTCGGGAACAAAGTCGTATCGTACGCGAAAGTCACAAGGACGATCTGCCTACGCATCTGTAATAGGAAGATTTAAGATGTCAAATGACAGTGTGTGCATTATAATTTCAAAGGAAACAATTGTCGACGAAACAAATCTCCGGTGGACGTGATCACGAGAACCTAATGTTAGAGTTAACAAAATCTTTAACCCAAAAGAGGAGAGAGATCAGATCCCAGAGTATAGATGAGGAATAAAAGATCCTAATACCACCCGATTGAGACGTGAGACCATAACCCACAGGTCCTAGGATCGAAACATGGCTCTGATACCAACTTGTGAAGCCCCCAATTTTGTCCGTACGCTAATCATACACGCAATACGTACGGCCAAGATTACGGACTCACTGATCAATATCACAACACAACTCTAGACACAAATTAAACTCATACAGCTTCATATTACAAGCCAGGTGCCTCGAGAGCTCGAATACAAAGCTCGACAAGCACGAGTCAGCGGAAGCAAATAATATCTGAGTACAGACATAAGTTAAACAAGTTTTGCCTTAAGAAGGCTAGCACAAACATAACAACGGATTGAAAGAGGCGAAGCCTCCTGCTTGGGAACCTCCTATCCTACTGCTGGTCGGGGGCCGCCTCCACATAGTAGTAGGCTCCTGTAGTGGTGTAGTAGTCGTCTCCGGCGTACTCCATCTCTTGGGCTACATCGTCTGAACGTAGAATCGCAACAAGGGGGGGAAGAGAAAGCAAAGCGGCGGTGAGTACTCAACCAAAGTACTCGCAAGACTCACATCAAAACTATGATAAGTATGCATCATTATCAAGGGGTGGGGTTATATCTGGACTAACTGCGGAAAGCGAGAATAAGGGGAAGGCCCAGTCCTATCTAAGACTAGCATCTTTAGCATCTTGCAGCATGAGAAGAGAGTAGACTGGTATCTCATATATAGTCATATTATTGTAGCAATTTTATTAAGTAACCACGCATAGAGATTCTTCCTCGACTCCCTGCGAGGAAGCAATCCCGGAGTCACAATTCATTTAAAGTAAAGCACAATTATAGTTGTATAAGGTCAAGGTACAACTCCAAGTCATCCTGTTACCGTGGACACGGCTATTTGAATAGATATTTCTTCCCTGCAGGGGTGCACCGCATTTCCAATATGCTTGATCACCTTCGGTCGAACACACTTTCTAGGGTAATGCCCGGCCTCGGGATGCAAAACGTCGTCGCCCCACCTAGACTCAACAAAGAGGCCAGCCCTCCGGTCTAACTCCTAAGCGCGCAAGGTCGTGGGCCCACTTGCCCTTGCACTCCTACATGATGCATACGCGGTCGGAAGCAGACCTAGTACACTCAGTTCAGGAGTTGTACCTTCCAGCCCAATCCGGCGCCCGCCGCTTCATTGCTGACGTCTGAAGAGCTTCGGTTGATACAATGACGCTGAGTACCCATAACTTCTCCCACGTGAAGGTTTAGTGCGTAAAAGGTCAACGACTAAATCGGATCAAATACCCAACCCATTAGCATTTTATTAGTGCGAGGCAAGCTCGAACCATATTGCAGGCCGTCGCCCCGCCAATAACACTCGGGTGCCTTACCGACGCACCCCACCAATATCTCTCGCGGGTACCCTTGGGGTCGACCCGTCTTTAACATGTTTCTGTAACCAGGTCATAGTAACTGTGTGGATATAACATGAAGACGGGAATCGGAGGAATCACTCTCAATGGTCCCCGCTCAATATAACCGTCAAGGTGGACTTTAGAGGAATCACCCTCGATGGTCCCACACTTGAGGGGTTGCACGACAGAGACATCATCGGGAATGGTGAAGGAGGAATCACCCTCGATAACCACGATCGACTAGCTGCACTACAGGGCTAGCAGCATGAGTACTTCATGAGGTATCACCCTCGGTACTCGATAGTAGCACTGTAGAGTCGCACAACTAAGGGGAGTGCGGTGATGTGAGGGGCCTGGCTTGTCGGTCAGTTGACCGAGTCTTCGAGTCGTCGAGTCATCGGGTCGTCGATGAAGAAGCAGGGGCAACTAGGACTAAGGGGGTCTTTAGGGATTTACTAACCAACCTATACTAAGCAGTTGGTATGATTGCAAGAATAGTAGCAGTTCATCAAAAACAGGCTATGCTTCAGAATAGTAGCTAGCTAAAACAGTAGCAAAATTCTAATGCAAGATTAAGAGGGAGAGAGGTGGGTGACATCGGAATGCTCAAGGGGTTTTTGCTTGCCTTGCTGCTCTGCTTCAAAAGGATGGTCGTCAGGGGCGTAGTCGTACTCGACAGCAGCGTCAGTCTCGGGGTCTACCGGTAAGAAGAGGGGAGGAGAAACAATAAATATAAAGCAAACAGGTGCACCACGATGCATGACATGGCAATATGTAGAGCTAGGTATCCACTAACGCAATACTACACGCATCAGACGGAGCGTGAGAATACATGACGATATTTCCCGGGTCTGCGGATTTATCGGACAGTCAAAACGAAGGGGGAAAGTTCCATGTTCATCGTGCTAGGAGCATGTGACAGATGAATGGATGGCATATTTGGATTCGTGAGATTTTTCTGATCAACTTTCATATATAAATTATTTCCATCTGAGCTACGTTTTAAAAGATATGATTTTCTAAAGTTTTTATTAATTTCTAGAATTAACAGAGTATTAATTATTCGAAAAATCCTTTATGACATCATGCTGTCATCAGCACTACGTCAGCAGTCAACAGCCTCAACAGACTGGTTAAACCGACAGGTGGGGCCCTCTTGTCATAGTCTCAGTGGCTAACCAGGGTTATTATATTAAACTAAACAAGATTGATTAGATTTGGGGCCCACATGACAGTGACTAATTAGGCAATTTAATTATTTTAATTAATCAATTCACTAACTAAACACCTGACAGGGTGGGGCCCAAATGTCATAGACATTGGGGTAGGGGCCCGACATGTCAGTGGCACACGGGTGCCCATTCAGCACGGTTGACCTGGTCAATAGGTCAACCAGGACCGCGGGGCCCACGGGTCAGTGACCCTAGCAGTGGCCCCAGGTCGACCATGTGGGCGGCGACGCCGTCCGACCATCGGAGGAGCTCTGGCGAGCTCCCGAAACGGTGACGCGGCTCGGGTTTCGCGCATAGGGCACGAGAAGGGGCGCGGTTAGTCCCACTCGAACGGGCGGTGAGCGCCGCGTCCAACAGTGGTGGTGGCGTCGGCTGTCGTGGCCGGAGTTGACGTCGAGGACGACGTCGGGCGGCTGCTGCGTTCGGGTGTGGTGGCAATCAGCGATATGGCGCGCGCACGAGCTATCTAAGCTGCTAGGGAGGGCCTACTCGACGTGGCAAAGATGATGGGCACGAGCGTAGGGACGTTTGGTCGTCGGAACGACGCCGACAACGAGCACAGGTGGCGGTGGGTTCAGGCACGTCGAGAATGGCCGCTACGGCGTGAGAAAGACCGCAGGGATACAGGGAGAGGGGGGCGGAGCTCACAGCGAGCCTTTAGTGGTGCAGAGTGTGCTCGGGGAGGGCTTGCCGGAGCGAATCAATGACGGCGAGCGGCGGCGATCTGAGGAACAAGACGAACGCGAACGGTGTTGCAGAGCTCCCCGTGCTCGAGCTTGAGGTCGAGGAGGACGGGCTCGTCGCGGCGGGGCTCGTGGACGTGACGGAGAGACGCGGGCGTGGCTGTGGCCGCGGCTACCCGTCGGCCATGGCGACGATGGCGTTCGGGCGAGCGGGGGAGAGGGCGTGGGGAGGAAGAGGGGCAGGTGAGATCTAGCGGGGGCTAGGGTTTCCGGGGAGGGAGAGAGAGGCTGGGGGGCGTTCTTATCCTCTCGCCGTCGGCGGCGAGCTGGTCCGACGGCGACGGCGCGGCCGGCGCTCTGTAGCGACCGCTCTGGTCGCTACAGAGGGAGGCGCCGGTGGGGAGTGGCCTGGTGGGGTTCGGCCTGTTGGGGCCAGCCCAGTGGGGAAGGGGGTTTCCCCCTTTTTCTTTTTCTTTCTTTCTCTTTTGCTTTATTTATGTTTTCCTTTTTCCAATTTCCTTTTGATTTATTTTTTAGTCACCATTTGCTTTAGTAAAAATGTGGGACATGGTCCACAAAACAATATGCATTATTCCAAAGGTCCACATCAACTTTGGGGATTATTTGAAACTGTTTGTATTTTCTATTGATTTAAGAATACTTTTAGCTAGTGTAATTAAAGGTGGGGGCCACACCAGAATCTTGGTGATGTTGTTTTCCTTAACATTATTTATTTTGGAATATTTCACAAGCATGCAACATTTTATCTTTGATGTTTGAGGATTTAAATTGGTCACTTGAAACTATAGAACATTTGAATGGAATTTTGAATTGGAATTTGAAGTTCCATCTTGATCATATTCCACTTAGCAAAATAATTAGTTGCTGACCATGCCATTACTATAGCTTAATTACATCATCACTATAGCACTGACACGAGGGTGTTACACCGGTCTATCACGCCAACCATGACATGAGTATATACCGCCAAAAGAAACTCCAGATGACTTTATGTCCTTAGAAAGAAATTGACTTTTATGTAGCAGTGGTGGACTCGCGGTCCAGCAAAGAATCTTCCAGACCCAGTTCAGACCAAAAGTTTTCTTTCTTTTCAAATTGGCATGATTTTAGGCCACAAAAAATGGAGTTCATGGGGCCGGGACTATGCCAACTCAGTTAATGTGTGGTCCATGTAGTTTCTTGGATATATACAACACAAACTTGCAAGTTTGCCAATATAGAGTGTGACATTGGCCCCAATGTTTTTTTTTCACTCTCCATAGATCGTTTTCAGTCCATGGATATTGTGCGTGGTGCCACCAAGAGCTATCAATATTCAATGAATGGACCATATCCACATCATCCAAATTGATGTCTTCCATTGCTTTGATCCATGTATCCAACATGGCAGGTGCTTTGAAAAACTTCTCGAATGTAACTACTTGGTCCAATGAGCAGCATGCTAGCTAGCACAACATGAATGTTTTAGAAACATGATACAGACGCATACGCTCACTCACGCACACAAACTTACCCCTATGAATGCTTGCACGCGCATTGTATCCCTATGCACAATTTCAGAAAGACCGAGCCAACTGATGTTGATATTGATGAAGTCGCCACATGCACCTCATAGTCGACAGACACGTTATATCACTGAAGAATATAACGTCGAAAAGGCTGAAGTAAATACAAAAAACATGCAAACACCCGTGTCAAATCTAGGGCTTGAAACCGGATGACGCTGCCTAGGACAAATTGTGGAAATTGTAGAAATGTGGATGTCTTGGAATCACTAACATTTATATACATAATGAAGCTCCTTATGAAATACCTTCACAAATTGTACAATAACAATGACATCCACTTACTTCAGTGAGTCACTAGTTCCTCATCCTGCTACACATGTGGGATCCTTCTGATCGTGTTATGTAATCAAACTCCACTCCAACTTTTGAAACTTTACTTCCTGTTCCACAAGAAAACGAAACATTATTTTTTATGGTATGGTCAAATATTCATCAAGATTGTGTTAGAATGTGTTTCATCTGGCCCTCTTCATGCCCCATTTTTATGAATTGACGTCTTTCGAGCTATGTGTGTGTGTGGGGGGGGGGGGGGGGGGCACATATTCCTTGATGAAACTTTACACACCTACCACTTCGCTCATTTGCAAGGCTCGTTTCTTGAAAAATGATTTTGTGTTTTAAATGCAGCAAATACTTTAATTGCCTCAACTTCGGTTAACATACTAATATAGTTTATGTTGTTACGCAATAAGCTTGGGGTCTACATTCGGAGCACTTCATAATTCCCGGTATGATCGAGTTTTGAGTCGGAGGTACCGGCATGAACATTGTGACCTTTTGCCCGGGGAAGAGGCAGAGGGACGGATACCCATGATGGCACTCTCTTGGGTGCAAGCCGCGGCGCAAAATTGTCAAGGCCTGTCTTGCAAATTATAACAGAGCAGCGAAACCTTGAGATCCCCGGATGATTGCACTTGACATGACACCTAAAAATCCTACTCTGCCCAAACTTTCCTGGCATTCCAAAACAGAGCACATGAGATCTAAAAGAAGAATATGCAGCGCATAGGTACAGTTATATGTCCACGTAGGAGTAGAGGACCACCGATCAATGATCATGCAAGAGCTGGTTCGCTGGATCGGACACCGAGGATCGAGCCCCCGTGCTGTGCGGTTGCGGTAGGCGTGCACTCCTCCGTGCATGTGCACCGATCACTGTCGCATGCAGCTGGCTCGGCTCCAGGACGAGCGGAGAGGGTGCAGCGTAGCCATCCTGCCCTCTGGCACCCTTCAGCACGGAGCAGGATCACGTGGCTGCTTGCTCCCACCGCGCGCGGCATTGCTAAGCGCAAAATGTGGTTGTTCGCCCGCGTCCTGCGTGTGGCTGGACGAGCGCGCCGGCGATCAAATAAGCGGCCAGGGATCCGTCGGCTGGGTCCTCGGGTCACGGCGGCCTCGGCTTCAGCCCCACGCCACGGGAATTATTCCGCTCTGGCGAGGGGTCACCGGCGGCCGGGCCGGCGGTCGCTGATGGCTCCTCCGCCACAAGTCCTTCTTCCCTGCTCGTCCTCGTACTTATCCACACAAGACACGAGCCATGTAGATATAGGCGCCGCATTTCCACCTGGCCACCTCGTGTCCACGTAACGTGCCCCGAATATTCTTGCTCAAGACCGCATGTAGATGTAGCCAAGCTAGTACTCCAATGGTGATGGTTACTCCAATGGTGACAAGTTCGATGTGCTTAAACTGCTATTTCTTTTACTGTGCTCCGTTTGTTTAATTTACTAGTTGCCGGCCATTTTTTATGCGGAGATGATTCAATTTAGACCCTGTTCCGGATCTCTTTCAATCAAAATTTCACTCCACACCCTAGTGAAAACGAGGAGCTGGGTTTTAGTCACTCCTCGAAATAACGCTGGCACTCCCTCCGCTCCGGAAGCCGCGGGTGGGAGCGAAGAGGATCCGAACAGGTCCTTAGACTAAGTAGAGTGCGCAAGTACTTTCTATGATTCTTTATAGTCTGCATATAAGTTTTGGTAAAAATCAAAGTATCTTTACTTTGACCAAACTTGTAGAAAAAATTATTAACATTCATAATGCCAAATCAATGTTGTTAGATTTTTAATGAAATGTAGTTTCATAGTATATATATTTAACATTGTAGATATTGATATATTTTAATACAAATTTGATCAAATTTTACAACGTTTGACTTGACCAAAATCTAATACGCGGAATAAAAAGGACCGGAGGGAGTAAAAAAAAACAATGTCCATACTACGTAAAAACTTGATCTGGGGGTGGGATTGAGAGTGACTATGATGTGCTAGGCGCGCATGCCGTAAAGACCACGTACGATACGGGAGAGTCGTTCATTCTTCAGGCCTCATGACGACAACGTCCTGGTGCACGTAATTTTCGGTCCACTCCACTCCTCTATCCATCATTTACACTTGATCCTCTCCCGTAGCTGGAGAACGCAATGCCGACAGCAGCCGGCAAGAGTGACATTTACGAATCAGTCATCACTAAAGTCACATTACCCATGCTTTATTTAACCCTTGTCTGCCACACAAAACTGCCGAGGAAAAACTCGTTCAGACCATGATGTAGATTAACGAATTGTTAAGCATGCGCCCTCTTTTAGTTTGGAAGAAAAGGCTGCTAGGCCACTAGGACATGTATAAATAATATGTACTTTCAGTGTCGAAACAACGTCTTACATTATGAGACGAATTGAGTAGATTTTAAGGGTTCCTTTGATTCGAATGATTTTTCTATGTTTGTGGTTTGATTCATATAATTGAATCTTATATGAATGTTTTCTAAGGTTATCTTTGTACTACTTTCCATAGTCCATTCAAATCTCTTTGGAAGAATCTTTTTATTTGTGATGCGACAATAAAAAGAAACTAAACTCGTGAGATGTTAATTCTTTGTTTTTCCTATATCCGTGTTTTAGAATCTTGTGAATCGAAGACACCCTAATTGATGTAGAGGTACCGCTCGAAAGTGGTTAGCTATCTGAAAAAACCTAGTGTAGGCGAACAAGAAACAAGAGAGAAAGAATATGTAGTACTCCCTCCGTCTCGGTGTATAAGTCATCTTAGATTGTGCACCGTGATCAAGACGGAGAGGAAAACAAGAAAAAATAATGTTAATTTGCTAATTAATACAATTGCATGCAATGAATTGACCAATGCATGTCGTGCTAGTTAGTCTCAAGTCATTAACCCTATTTTTTTCATTGGTTGATTCCAAAAACGAGATGAAATTTAATGCGCCGCGCCTTAATGTTTTGGGATTATTTGGTTTTCATAAAATGACTTATACATCTAAACGGAAGGAGTATGTAATTTCGTGCACACGGTCCATAGGATTTTTAAGGACAACTTAGAGTCATTGCTTTTATCGGTGTGGATAATATATATAATTTATTATCCGCAAAAAATCTATAATTTACACTCACGAATGGTAATAAGTAAAAATAGACTAAATATAGATAGACTATTGTGTGAACTGTTTCTAGTCTTAGAGAGAGAGAGAGTCACACTAAAAAAATTGTTTTATTGGCAAAAATAGCCAGGGGGCGTGATAGGGATCAATGCTACTCCCTCCGTATGCATTAACACTTATGCAAGGTGCATTAATTTTTATCTCGTTTTTATTTCTTGACGGACGCAAATTAATCAATAAAAGACATAGGACGTGTAAATTTTTAATGATTTGAGATTATCCAATACTGCATGCAGTGATTAGTTCATTAAATACAATAATATTAATTAGCAAATAAACATCAAGTTCTTTCGATTTTGACGGTACGGTGGGAGTAGTTACTAACTTTGTTTCATTCAGTACAACTCGCCAACGAGTTATTTGCCTGTCTATAAATAAGCCAGAACCGAGGCCAACCTGAGGCACCGCAGCTCTAGAACCATCACCACAAGCCAAAACGCAGCAGCAACCAAACCACATACGAAGACAAGGTCTCAAGAGAAAAAGAAAATGGCGGCCATCTCCTCCACCTCCTACTTCTCCCCGCAGCCTCAGCTGGCGGCGTCCAGCGGCGGCAATCCTGCCTCTACCAGCGGCGGCAGCAACGACCGGCAGCGGACGGGCAGCTGCGTCATGCTCGAGGCGGCCTCTGGTGGTGGCGCGGTGGGAAGAAGAACCAGGAGCCTCACGGAGGAGGACCTGGAGGAGCTCAAGGGCTGCCTCGACCTCGGCTTCGGCTTCTCTTACCACGAGATCCCGGACCTCTGCGGGACGCTCCCTGGGCTGGAGCTCTGCTACTCCATGACGCGGAGGTTCCTCGACGAGCAGAGGACTCTGGTCGGGCAGCTGGAGCCCGCCGCGGTGGCGGCGCCGCCCATCCCGGACTGGAAGATCTCCGGACCTGGTAAGGCTTCTCTTACTATTCATTTGATGATGACATTCAATTTTGTTTGGGATTAATTTCTTCTGCATGATCTGCTGCTCATGGCTGATCAATTACCGTTGGCTTTGATAGGTGATGATCCAGAACAGGTGAAAGCTCGGCTCAAGTATTGGGCACAGACAGTGGCATGCACAGTCAAGCTCTGCAGCTAGTGGAGGTCGGGACAAGGGAGTCTGCCGATCCATCCCATCACATGGGCGCTACGATGGGCTGAACCGAAGGAGCCTGAAGCTGAAAAAAATCTGCTTATATGGCTCGGAGTCTCGGAGACATGTGCGAACACTAAGGAGACGCTTCTGAATTCCGATGCGTGCTGTCGGGACAACAGAACAGATCGGTGCTTTTCAAAAGTTTCGAGAGGGAGACGACTTATGACACCACGGCGGAGTAAGAAATCTCGACGCGATATGTCGTCGGAGCTTTTCTGAAAGCATCGGAAGCCTGTATTCTCATTCATCATGGGTGTTCTAAGTATGCAATTCTAGTTCCAGAGACCTGCTAGCGATTCCGATCTTCCCTGTAATGATGACTAGCTTTAAAATCCGTTGGTAGATTTGCTATGTATGGCTTTGTTCTCATACTCCTTCGAACTTTGATTTGATTTCAACCAGTAGATCTGTATAGTGTATAGGACTTTGATGAACATATTTGTTGAATGTGTTGTGTTGCACTGCAAAGGTGTGGAAACAGTTTATTTATTCTGAAACAAATTTCTTTGTCCAGCTTAACAACAAGTTGTGGCTGTTGTTATTGTGGATACCATATAATCCCACTAAACTCAATGTAGGAAGTGTCAAGACTGTGAAGAAAAACATTAGCAACGTAACTAACTGAGCACTACCGACCGAAGGATGATAATCAGACTAAGAATGCAGGGGACCCCATGAACACATATATTTCATGATTTTATTGGATTTACATCGGTGCCGAATGGACAATAAGAACATATGACATGTATTGTTTGTATATATAAGAAAACTTGGTACCTAATCATACCATGAAAAGACAAAGACGCTGGTTTTCATGATAATTTCAGTTTAGCAAGTTCTCCCTCTGTAACCAAATATAAGAACTTTTAGATCACTATGTAAACAAATATAAGACATTTTAGATTATTTTTATATTAGTGATCTAAACAACTTATATTTGTTTACATTACGGTGATTGGCATAGTACTTATAGTACTATCCAGTACTTATAGTACTATCCAGTACTTACCCCTTTGATTTATATTAGCCGTCCGATTTGAAGGGGGATTAAAACTGATTAAATTTAATAGTTTTATTTTGAGAAGGGCATAATGGTCCAGGACAAAATATCTTTTTTTCAACTGATCACCTCCACGACCCCCTCATCGAGAATCTCATCTAGGCAATGGGGGAGGCCAGGGATTCGCCTGACCCGTTCCAGCGTGCGCGCTGATGCATGTATCAGGATCGCGAGCATCTTCGTCAGGTGGACACCCTTGCTGAGCGCGTCGTGTCGGTGCTCCCTCTGATGCATGATGGCAATGGAGCAGCTGTAGTTGTAGGAGCCCCCGGCGGCGCCGACAAAGGTGCAATCATAGATGCAAGAGGAGACGGTCAGTTCATCTACCAAGAAGAGCAAGAGGAATAAGTACATGGACGGCCCAGTCCTGCGTTTCGAGCGTCTTCGTCTCATGAAGGGGGAGTGATGACGCAACAATGGAGATGGATCAGTCACTGAAGATGCCGCAGTACTACTGAAACTACCTCCACTATGTAGTATCTTGTTTGTAATATGAAGTGTGTGTTTCTGATGTAGTCAACATGGTTATTTTCTCATGGATTTAATGTATCTTAATCTATGTGCTTATTTAGTGGTTGTGATGATGTTTCTATGTTTAGTTGGTCATGCAGTTAATCTATCTGGTATCTGAATGTGTCCATTTCTCTGAATCTCTTTGAACTTGGATGCTAATTTGGTCCTGGAATTAATCTAAAATGTTAATCATCAAATTTTGGTTACCACAAGTTTCAAGCCACTCTTGACCATTGACTACAACACATCTGCTACCCTTCATGACTAGTCAAATCTCATGAAATCATGAATTGAGACACTAGTCCACCTCATTGTCACTTCTCCACTGCCACAGTACACCTCCACTTAACTCCCCCCCTTGACTTCTCCACTTAACTACTACCCCAACACCTATCCACCACCTCACTTTTGCTACTCTAGAACCTCACTCCCAACTCACTTCCTAGCTACAACAATGGCAGTGTATAAGAAGATCAGTGTTACTAGCAGGTACTTAACTTAGCATCAGGACTATCAAAACACGAATCAGGACCATATTTGATTTTGATCCACACACACATGCACACGTGCCAGACTACATAACCGAAAACACAAATCACAGACTGCAGGTACTGCAAATATCCGAACTTCTAATGCATAACAAATTTTGGTCTTCAAATACATAACTTGAAATACTAACACAACTACAAATGCAAAACATCTTCTAATGTTGAGGTTGAGCAGGGTATTTTTGATTGTGAGGCCCATCATCTTTAGCAATATCCATGCTCCCACCTTTAGCATATAAATAATTGAAAAATTCAGATTGAATACATATATAAAGGTAATGACATTGGTATTGGAAAAATCACAGTATGGTCATTTAAAAATGACAAGGCAATCTGTCACAAACATTATCATGCATCCCAATCACAAGGCAATCTGTCACAACAACCCACACATACCAATTTGCATACCAAGTTCATATAAGTCAATGTTGAATTAATATAACTTTTCCAAGATGCAAAATAACTAATGTAATGAAAGTAAACAGAATGTAGTCCATACCACATGCAAGAAGCACTTACAGGAAGTGAAGCAAAAGGCTATACAACACTACAACATGACTAAGTCAACATCCCTACCAAAAGTAGTCCTCCTAATATTTGGAGAAGACATGACCTCTATTTTTATTTTTAGGTGCAGACTTATTGATGCAAGTCACAACTTGACAGTAATTAAAAAGTGAAGACAGTGGCTGCAACATTAAGAAAGTGACTACAAATTGAATGCAACATGCCAAATATGTTCTAAAATGCAAAATAATTGACATCCAACTACCCTAAAAACGTGTATCTTAACACTCACACAATGATTGTAAGCATGAAGAGAAGAAAAATTAGATCGAGTGTGAAGCTTACTATTCCTCGGCTGCAGACCGCTGCCCCGTGAGACGAGGAGAACGGAGAGGGAACCGTGGAGAACGACGGTGACGAGGACATGTACCTAGGGTAGGGTCCTAGGCAAGGCCTACATACCCTACCTAAGGACGCTACATTGGAGGACTTGAAGATCAAGCACAAGCTTCCGATTGGATTCCATGAGACGTTCAAGTCACTCGACATTCAATCCACTCGGAGTCTTCTTTCTTCACTTGACAGTCGCTTGACACTCGGTAGACCTCATTCTCAGTCGACACCAGTAGACCAGGAGCCACCATCAGGAGGCCAACGGGCGGTCGTTAGTCCTTCGTCATTAGTAGCATTTATTATGTACGTTACCAGTAATGCCAGTCTTTAAACCCATGATCGGACCCTTAGATGCCGCGCACTTATGAGGGGCAGCGAACTCTATGTAAGCCGCCCCTCCCCTCTAGCACAAGGTTTCGCAACCATTGTAATCTTAACTTTCCACATGACATAAGATTCCGAGCACTGAGACGTAGGGATGTTACCTCCACGAGAGGGGCATGAACTCATACATCCGTGTGTAAACCCTCGCCGTAGCTAGGACTCTGGCCTCTCCCTTCGTACCCCTACCTTCTATTGTCAGGCTCATTCCCATGACAGTTGGCGCCCACCTTGGAGCAGGCGTCTAAGCGACCTCCGGCGAGGTTGCATTTTTCATCCTTCGACATGTCTTCCGACGGTGTTTTCGCTCTGGGCCACGAGATCCGTTTCGGTGCGCTCACCTTCATCGCCGACGATTAGGCATGGCTTCAGGAAGCGCCTCTCGATGTTGAGGCGCTCCCAGTCCACGGGGCCGCGCACTTCCGCGAGTTCCTGCAGCATATTGCTGCGTTAGCCGTCGACTCCCTATACGTCGGCTCTCATCGCTGTTCGTAGTCGCAAGCGGTCCGGCCGCTCACGACTCCAACGCTGGGTCAAGCACGCAGTGGCGCGTCAAATTTCTTCTCCAGAGTTTGCAGCGCTCGAGCCTATCAAGTCTCTTCACGGCGTTTTCGAGTTGGATTCCGATCCGTCCGATATCCCTTCTGAGTGCGAGAGCTGCGATCCAGCAGCGGAGGTCCTTATGGCTGGCTCTCATCAAAGCCCGCCGCCGGGCTTTGGCCACGGCAAGCATGATGCTGGTGCCGCGTCGAGTGAACAGCCGTGTCGCGCGGGGGAGGTTCTTCACACCCCCATCATTGGTACGACCGCTAAGGCCCAAACCTTGGAGGCCACGCACATTCGGCTGGAAGAGCTTCAGCGCGAACTCGACGAGCGCGCTCGCCAGCGTCCACCTGTTGCCGTTCGACGATAGCGATAGCTGTTCCCGACTGGTTCTCGCAACGCCGTTGAGGTATATCGAACTCCTGTGTTAAATGTTGCTGCCGCTACTAGGATAGCTGATTCCATTCAGCCACCACGGTCAGAGGCTGGAAGAGGGTTGATGCAGATCAGAGCACTGTTAGATGCAGCGCAGTGTCAGAATTCAGTAGTTTCACAGTCCCGCAACAGGATACACAACAACTCACCCAGGGCAGAAACGGTTCAGTCGGCACACAGCCATGGATCGCCCCTGCATTGTAGGGGTGAGGGCTTTCGCAAGGATCTGTTCAGAGATCAGCTTCACCATGAAGACCATCGTCGAGTGCCCACTCCTCCGCAGGGCGGTCCGCGCGTGCCCCGACACCCGGACGATAGGCGCTCGTTCGGTGATGAGCGGAATGCGGAGTTTGATGCTCGAGATATCCTCACTCAGAAGCGGATCAACAGGGGCAGAGCCCATAGAGAAGGCCCAGATAGAGACTTTTCGAGTGGCAGCTCAACCATGATTTCTGGTCCTGAGTGTTTCAGCAGAGCCATCCGTTCTGTGGAGATTCCCCCAACTTCAGGTTGGCGGCTGGGATCGGAAAATTTTCTGGTGAGTCCAAACCAGAGACTTGGTTAGATGATTACCGAGTGGCTATACAGATCGGTGGCGGCAACAACAACGTCACACTAAAGCATTTTCCCTTGATGCTAGATGGTTCAGCTCGAGCTTGGTTGAATCGCTTGGCTCCTTCCAGTATATATTGCTGGGAGGATCTTGCTCGAGTGTTTATCCGAACCTTTGAGGGTACTTGCAAGCGTCCTGCAGGTCTGGTCGACTTACAACATTGTGTCCAGAAGCCCGATGAATCTTTGAGAGACTATATTCACCGGTGGTCCACTTTGCACCATACAGTGGAGAATGTGTCAGAGCACCAGGCTGTGTGTGCTTTCAAGGCCGGCGTGAGATATAGGGAGCTATACCTGAAGTTCGGGCGCACGGGTGATATTTCACTCAGCAAGATGATGGAAATCGCCACTCGGTTCGCCAATGGCGAGGAAGAAGACCGCCTCCATAGCGGCAAAGGAAAGGCAGTCTCCAATGAGGCTGATGGCAGTAACAATCGGAAACAGAAGCGAAAAGCCGAGGGACCGATTCAAGCAGAAGTAGCAGCACTGGCGACCCAGTCAAAAAACAAGGGCAAGGCTAAAGCACAGTATGCCCCCAAGAAAGGAAAGAATCAGTCAGTAACTGATATCATGGATCAGCCGTGTGTAATTCACATGAGAAAAGATGCGGAAGGCAATGTGATTTTGCCCAAGCACACCACTCGACAGTGTCGGACCCTTATCTAGCAGTTCAAGGGGGACCCGCCGAGTGATAAATCTCCTGAGAAGGGTGATGAATATGAAGATAAAGAAACATTCCCGGATATCACTGCTACCCTTGTGATTTTTGCTGATGTCGAGAGCAAGAGTCGTCTGAAAGTCATCAACAGAGAAGTCAACATGGTCGTACCTGCTACCCCCACCTACCTCAAGTGGTCCTAGTACGCCATCTCATTCGACCAAACAGACCATCCTGCTCATGTGGCCACTCTTGATCGACAAGCTCTGGTAGTTGATCCGGTGGGGGGGCACTCGACTCAGAAAGGTCCTCATGGACGATGGCAGCGTCCCGAATATCCTCTATGCAGATACCCTGAAAGGGATGGGTATTCCGATGTCCCGACTGAGTGAAAGCAACATGCAATTTCACGGGGTCATCCCAGGGAAGAAGGCCAAGTCACTCGTCCAGATAGCATTGGATGTGACATTTGGGAACGACAAAATTTTCTGAAAAGAAAAGCTGACGTTTGAAGTCCTGGATTTCTAGAGTGCCTACCATGCCATTTTGGGTCGACTCGCGTATGCACGTTTCATGGCCCGACCATGTTACGTGTATCTCAAGTTGAAGATGCCGGGCGTGATCACGGTCACTGGCAATCGACAGCGGGCCGAAGAATGCCTCCAGCAAGGCTCCAAGATCGCCGATCACCAGATGGCCATGGTCGAGTTGGAGTACAAGAAAACCGCTGACCATGTTGATTTGATCCATGCAAAGAAGCTGGCTTACGAGACGGCATTTCAGTCGGCAGGGGAAATGAAGAAGGTTCACATCCACCCGACGGATCCTACTGCTGCCTCGACGAATATCTCATCAACACTCGACAGCAAATAGGAAGCCGAGCTCATCCAGTTCCTCCATGAGAACTGGGATATCTTCGCATGGAAGCCTGCTGACATGCTGGGGGTTCCTAGGGAGTTGGCTGAGCACCGTCTGAGAGTGGATCTGAAAGCCAAACCCGTCAGGGAGCATTTGCATCATTCAGCGGCGGAGAAGCGCAAGGCAATCGGCGAAGAAGTGGCCCGTCTCTTGCAAGCCAAGTTCATTCGGGAGATTTACCACTCCGAGTGGCTCTCGAATGTTGTGATGGTGCCAAAGAAAGATAAGTCTTTGCGTATGTGCATTGACTTCAAACATCTCAATCGGGTATGCCCGAAGGATCATTTTCCGCTCCCCCGCATTGATCAAATTGTTGACTCGACTACGGGGTGTGAGCGTTTATCGTTTCTGGATGCTTATTCTAGGTACCATCAGATCCGTCTGTATGGCCCGGACAAAATAAATACAGCTTTCATCACCCCATTCGGGTGTTTCTGCTACATCACTATGCCATTTGGTCTTAAAAATGCCGGCGCAACTTTTATGCGCATGATTCAGAAATGTTTACTCGACCAGATTCCTCGGAATGTAGAGGCGTACATGGATGATATAGTGGTCAAGTCCCGCAAAGGTTCTGACCTGCTCACTGACTTGGCCGAAACATTCGCCAATTTGAGGAGATTCGACATAAAGCGAATCCGGCCAAGTGTACTTTCGGCGTCTCTGGCGGCAAATTACTCGGTTTTCTCGTTTCCGAACGGGGGATCGATGTCAACCCTGAGAAGATCAGCGCCATTACCCGAATGAAGACTCCTGTGCGAGTGCACGACGTTCAGAAGCTCACAGGTTGCTTGGCAGCATTAAGTCGATTCATTTCTCGTCTTGGTGAGAAGGCTCTGCCTTTATATCAATTGATGAAGAAGTCCGACACGTTCGAGTGGACTCCCGAAGCCGAAGCAGCGTTTGTTGAGCTCAAAGCCCTGCTCTCCACCTAGCCGGTGTTTGTGATGCTCCTTTGTCCGAGATTTTCAATAATCGAGACACATCAGGTCAAGTGGCTAAATGGGAAATTGAGCTTGGACACTTTGACATCAAATTCGAAGCCAAAAAAGCAATAATGTCCCAAGCATTGGCAAATTTCATGGCCGAGTGGATTGAACAGCAATAGCTAATCGAAGTTCACTTGGTGCATTGGATAATGTTCTTTGACGGCTCTAAAATGTTGAATGGGTCCAGTGTTGATGTTGTCTTGATATCTCCCAGGGGTGACAAGCTCAGCTATGTCTTGCAAATTCACTTTGATTCCTCCAACAATGAGGCAGAATATGAAGCACTTTTGTATGGGTTGCGCATGGATATCTCACTCGGCGTCAAGCGCCTGATGGTTTATGGCGACTCAGATCTGGTGGTGAATCAAGTGATGAAAGAGTAGGACATTCGAAACCCCTCTATGACTGGATACTGCAATGCAGTCCGAAAGTTGGAGAAGAAATTCGAAGGCCTAGAACTTCATCATGTTCCCCGACTAAAAAATCAGGCGGCCGACGAGCTATCCAAGATTGGGTCCACTCGACAGCATGTCCCCAGCAGTGTGTTCTTAGAGCACTTGCACACTCCTTCAGTTCCAAGAAGATCCTTTCACCGAAGAGCCCCCACAACCTTTGAGTTCCACTCACCCGACATAAGTCGATGTCCCTGTAGTGATTGACCTAGTCATGGAGATTCTAGTTATCACTCCCGATTGGACTGTGCCTTGCATTACCTATATCCTCACACAAGAGCTCCCTAAAGATCAAACAGAGGCTCGACAGATTGTGCGTAGGTCCAAGGCTTTTACTGTGATGGGAGATCAGCTATTCAGAGAGAGTGCGACTGGCGTTACACAGCGTTGCATTTCCCCCAAGGAAGGTCGAATGATTCTGGATGAGATCCACTCGGGAACTTGCAGTCATCATGCATCCTCACGGACGATTGTCGCCAAAGTGTACAGAGCTGGTTTCTTCCGGCCCCGGGCTAATGAGATGGCTAAGGACATCGCCGATCACTCTGATGGATGCTAGTTCTATGCAAACCTATCACACAAGCCAACCTCTGCTCTGAAGACAATTTCTCTCGCCTGGCCATTTGCTGTTTGGGGACTCGGCATGGTTGGTCCCTTTCGGACCAGAAAAGGTGGTTTCACTCATTTGCTGGTTGCACCCGACAAGTTTACCAAGTGGATAGAAGCCAAGCCCATCAAGAAAATGAACTCCCGTACGGTGGTTACATTCATGAGAGAGATAATTTTCCGGTACGGTGTTCCTCACAGCATTATCACAGATAACGGCACCAACTTTGACTCGGAAGAGTTCAGAAACTTCTACACATCTCAGGGCACTCGGGTAGAATATGCATCTGTCGCTCACCCGTAAACAAATAGGCAAGTCGAGCGAGCCAATGGCCTCATCTTGTAGGGTCTTAAGCCTCGTCTTATGCAGAACCTGGATCATGCCGCTGGTGCCTGGGTAACTGAGCTGCCATCTGTCTTATGGGGCCTGAGAACTACGCCAAATCGGTCGACTGGACGAACTCCTTTTTTCCTGGTCTATGGTGCTGAAGTTGTCTTGCCGAGTGACTTGTTTCACAATTCTCCTCGAGTGGAACTATATTCTGAGGCTAAAGCTGAACATGCCAGGCAGGACAGTGTAGATCTCCTGGAGGAAGAACGAGAGATGGCTCTGATTCGGACTACTGCCTATCAGCAGGATCTGCGGCGCTTCCATGCGAAGAATGTTAAGAGTCGATCGTTTCATGAAGGAGACTTGGTGCTCCGAGTGAATCAAGACCGACCTCACAAGCTTGCTCCTGCATGGGAAGGTCCGTTCGTCATCACTAAGGTGCTTAACAATGGAGCCTATCATATGTACAATCTCATGAAGCGGATAGACGAGCCACGAGCCTAGAATGCAGATCTGCTCCGGCATTTTTATACTTAAGAGACAGAAGAATCTTCTGATGTAATAAGAATACTTCATCAATGCAATTCAAATTTCTGCAATATATATTGTCAATTCTGATCGTACAGTTTCATTCTTGGGAATACTCCGAGTGATGAGCAATCCTCACACTCGGGGGCTTAGCTGCGAACATGCTTTCGCCTAAGTTAAAAACCCTGTCGGGTGGATAGCAGTCCATTCACTCGACGTCTTAGTTGTGAATCGACATTCGCCTAAGTTCAAAAAAACTCCGAGTGATGAGCGATCCTCACACTCGGGGGCTTAGCTGCGAACATGTTTCGCCTAAGTTAAAAACCCTATCGGGTGGATAGCAATCCATTCACTCGACAGCCTATTTGCAAATCTGTCTTCACTTAGGTTCAAAAATACTCTAAGTGGTGAGAAATCCTCACACTCGGGGGCTTAGCTGCGAACATGCTTTCGCCTAAGTTAAAAACCCTGTCGGGTGGATAACAATCCATTCACTCGACGTCCTATTTGCGAATCAGTCCTCGCTTAGGTTCAAAAATACTCCGAGTGGTGAGCAATCCTCACACTCGGGGGCTTAGCTACGAACATGCTTTCGCCTAAGTTAAAAACCTTGTCAGGTGAATAGTATTTCATTCACTCGATGGTCTATTTGCGAATCCGTCCTCGCTTAGGATCAAAAATATTCCGAGTGTTGAGCAGTCCTCACACTCGGGGGCTTAGCTGCGAACCTGTTTTCGCCTAAGCCTAAAAACAAACTCAGTCGAACAAACAATTGAAAGCCAAATACGGATAAAATCCAAAGGTTAAATCGTGGATAAACGTTTCGTAAAGAAGCAAATGTGCTCGGGCCTAAGGCCTGAATGAAGTTTTAAGGGATATAGTTTCACTCGGCATAGCGAGGCGAATAAAAGTGTTTCTTCCTAAGATCAAGGTTTTCAATCATCCGATGGGCTGGCCGGCTCGACAAAAGTGTCCAAGTCGATGCCATATGTGATTCTGGTAGCTGCATCGATGAAGGTCTCCATGAATTCCTCAAACTGAAGCTTCTTTGTGTTAACCACTCGGAGCTCCTTCAGCTTTTCCTCCCTCACGTCTCTACAATGGACCCTGACGAGTGATAGCGCCACGTCAGCATCGTAGCGAGCAACAGACTTCTTCCATGCCTGCACTCAACTTGGAAGGTCATTCAGACGAGCCATCTTGGAGTTGAGGTCGAGCTGAGGAGTGTCCTCGGGCCACAGCTCCTTATCAATCCTCTCCATCGCAGATTTCAGTCGGACAAGATATGCCTGAGCACCCTGGAGTCGGAAATTGAGTGTGAGCATGTTCATGGCCACCGCATCTGCGATAGGAGATTTGGTAGGGTCCAGGTTGGGCTCAATCTCTTATGTCCCCTTTTTGAAGTCTTGGCAGAATTCTGTTGAAGAGAATAAATGGGAGGAGAATTGGTGAGGTACGATCTTCGTGGATTTTTCAAAGTTCAGTCGACAAGAAACACTCACCGTCGAGCATGATGTACATCTTCCTCGAGAATTCGCCCAGATGCCTCTCCAGGCCGTTGCTCCTTTTGTTCAGCTCCTCAGCCCTTTTGACGAGGTCCATGCGCTCTTGCTTCAGCTTTGCGTTCTCCTCCTCTAGCTTCTGGGCAGCTGCCAGCTTTCGATCTGCAGTCTCGGTTTTGTCCTTGGCCACCCATTGGGCGTCGGCGAGTGCTCTATCCTTGTCCTTCGGCGCCTTCTTCATGGAATCTAAAGAAACAACATTATTGAGTCGCGCTTGGAGTCGACGATTTTCATTACGCACGTTTGTTCGAGTGAGAGCACTCGGTTCAAAGCATGAAAAGTGAAGACGGGAATGCAGAGAGTCGACTGTAGTTACCTACCAGAGACTTGAGCTCAGCTCACGCTCGCTCTAGAGCATTGTTGGAGGCTTACAGATCCATGCGCAGTCGGTTCCTCTCATCCTCAAGATCCTTGTACTGGGTTCCAAGTTCGCAAGCCTTCTGAAACCAACGAAAGAAAGAAATTCAATCGACAAAGTAATACCAAGGACAGTCGACTAGGTTATGAATACCGTCGAACGCCTGTCTTACTATCCTGGAACAACGTCATATGATGGTTCACCTATGATGTCCATGAAGCCCATGTCCAGGGGAAGAAGTATTCAAGCAAAAAAGTCCACCCGACATGTCGAGTGGATCTGGCGCTCCGCGTGCCGTAAACAAATTCAAAGCAATCTCTATTAAGACCCCCGTCGGTGCAAGCACTCGATGGCGGTCTCAAGGACTACACCCAGTGGGTGCACTCAGACTTCCCCCACTGAGACGGTTAACACTCGATCCGTCGAGCGGCCCATCAGAAAAATATATATGCACTTGACATGTCGAGTGCCTCCAGTACTACGCGTACGACAGAAATTCCGATTTCAAGTTTTCTAGACTACTGCTTATCGTCTACGATTAGCAGTAGCCTCGGGGACTACACCCAGTGGGTGCACTTAGCATGTGTTGGGGAACGTTGCATGGGAAACAAAAAATTTCCTACGCACACGCAAGATCTATCCATGGTGATGAGCATCTACGAGGGGGAGAGTGTATCTACATACCCTTGTAGATCGCTAAGCGGGAAGCGTTAAGAAACACGGTTGATGTAGTCGAACGTCTCCGCGATCCAAATCGCTGAGCGTCCCGCGATTCCATCATGATCCGTTCCGCAATCCAATCACGATCCATCCCACGATGTCATCAGGATCCATCCTGCGATCCAATCACGAATCATCTCGCGATCTTGATCACGGTCCTTCCGATCTAGTGCCGAACGGACGACACCTCCGCGTTCAGCACACGTATAGCTCGATGACGATCTCCTCCTTCTCGATACACCAAGAGGGAGTGGAGAGGTAGATGCCTTCTCCGGTAGTGCGACGGCGTTGCGCCGATGGTGGTGGAGCTATTCCAGCAGGGCTTCGCCTAAGCACCGCTGAAAACCGACCTAGAGGATAAACTGCGATCTAGAGGAGTGGTAGCACGTGGCTATTAGGGTTAGCTTTTTCCTCTAAATCCTCTAGTATATATATGAGGGAGGGAGCGGAGGAGGCAGCCTCAAACCCTCAAGGTTTTTTCGAAATTGGAGGTGGAGGAGTCCTACTCCAATCCTATTAGGAGTAGGATTCCTCCTTTCCACTTGGAAACTCTTTCCACATCTTCACCTTTGGATTTTTTTCATTCTCAAACCACTACAGCCACATGGGACCTTAGAGGAGGCTTAGGCCACCCCACCAAGGGCTGGTTT
Organism: Hordeum marinum; assembly: GCA_022496015.1. NCBI lineage: Eukaryota > Viridiplantae > Streptophyta > Magnoliopsida > Poales > Poaceae > Hordeum > Hordeum marinum. Next base: position 456,344,663 of record CM039674.1, on the reverse strand, counting down.
ACCTCCTCCCACAGCCCATGTAGCCTCTTGGGTCGAGACACCCCTCCCGATGGTCCCCCGGTACCCTCCCGGTACACTATCGATGAGGCCGAAACTTTTCCGGTGACCAAAACAGGACTTCCTATATATCAATCTTTACCTCTGGACAATTCCGGATCTCCTGGTGACGTCCGGGATCTCATCCGGGACTCCGAACAACCTTCAGTGACCACCATACATAACTCTATACTATCGAAACGTCACCGAACCTTAAGTGTGCAGACCCTGCGGGTTCGAGAACTATGTAGACATGACCGAGACACCTCTACAGTCAATAACCAATAGCGGGACCTGGATGCCCATATTGGTTCCTACATATTCTACGAAGATCTTTATCGGTCGAACCTCTATGTCAAGGATTCAGTTAATCCTGTATGATGTTCCCTTCGTTCTTCGGTATGTTACTTGCCCGAGATTCGATCGTCGGCATCTCCATACCTAGTTCAACCTCGTTACCAGCAAGTCTCTTTACTCGTTCCGTAATATAAGATCCGATGGCTAACACTTAGTCACATTGCTTGCAAGGCTTATTGTGATGTTGTATTACCGAGTAGGCCCTAAGATACCTCTCCGTCACACGGAGTAACAAATCCCAGTCTTGATCCATGCCAACCCGACAGACACCCTCGGAGATACCTGTAGAGCACCTTTATAGTCACCCAGTTACGTTGCGACATTTGATACACACAAGGCACTCCTCCGGTGTCAGTGAGGTGGATGATCTCATGGTCATAGGAACAGATACTTGACATGTAGAAAACAGTAGCAATAAACTGACACGATCGTATGCTACGTCTGTAGTTTGGGTCTTGTCCATCACACCATTCTCCTAATGATGTGATCCCATTATCAAATGACATCTCATGTCCATGGCTAGGAAACCTTAACCATCTTTGATCAACGAGCTAGTCTATTAGAGGCATACTAGGGACATGGTTTTGTCTATGTATCCACACATGCATCTAAGTCTCCGATCAATACAATTATAGAAGGGATAATAAATGATTATCATGAACAAGGAAATATGATAATAACTAATTTATTATTGCCTCTAGGGCATATTTCCAACAGTCTCTCACTTGCACTAGAGTCAATAATCTAGTTCACATCACCATGTGATTCGCATTGTTATGTATCTAACACCCAATGAGTTTTGGGGCTCGATCATGCTTTGCATGTGAGAGAGGTCTTTTAGTCAATGGGTCTGCGACAATCAGATCCGTGTGTACTTTGCAAATCTCTATGTCAAACTGTAAACACTGCTACCACACTCCACTTGGTACTATTCCAAATAGCTGCTCCACCATACGTATCCAGATTACTACTACGAGTCATCCGGATTGGTGCTAAACCTTGCATCGACATAACTATTTACGAGGAACTCTTTATCACCTCCATAAACGAGAAACATTTCCTTAGTCCTCTGGTTACTAAGGATAATTTTGACCGCTGTCTAGTGATCCACTCCTGGATCACCCTTGTACCCCTTGACAGACTCATGGCGAGGCACACACCAGGTGCGGTACATAGCATGGCATACTATACAGATCCTATGGCTAAGGCATAGGGGACGACGTTCGTCCTTTCTCTTTCTTCTGCCGTGGTTGAGCTTTGAGTCTCACTCTACTTCACACCTTACAAAGCAGGTGAGAACACTTCTCTCTGACTGATCCGTTTTGAACTCTTTCAAAATCTTGTCAAGGTATGTACTCATTGAAATTCTCATCAAGCATCTTGATCTATCTCTATATATCTTGATGCTCAACAATTAGGTAGCTTTATTCAGGTCTTCCTTTGAAAAACTCTTTTCAAACAATCCTTTATGCTTTCCAGAAATTCTACATCATTTCCGATCAACAACATGTCATCCACATATGCTTATCAGAAACTCTATAGTGCTCCCACTCACTTTATTGTAAATACAAGTTTCTCATAAACTTTGTATAATACTCAAAAACTTTGATCACCTCATCAAAGCATATATTCCAACTCCGAGATGCTTGCTCCAGCCCTTAGATGGATTCCTCGAGCTCGCACACCTTTTAGCATCCTTAGGACTGAGAAAACCTTCTGGTTGTATCACATACAACCTTTCCTCAAGGAAACCATCAAGGAAACGATGTTTTGACATCCATCTGCCAGATTTCATAATTGAAAAATGTAGCAACTGCTAACATAATTCGAACAAACTTTAGCATCGCTACGAGTGTGAAAGTCTCATCGCAATCAACTCCTTGAACTTGTCGTAAACTTCTTTGCAACAAGTCGAGCTTCACAAATGGTGACATTTACCATCAGCGTTTGTCTTCATTTTAAAGGTCCATTTGTACTCAACGACCTGCCGTCCAATGAGCAAGTCTACCAAAGTCTATACTTGGTTTTTATACATGGATCCTTTCTCGGATTTCATGGCCTCTAACCATTTGTCAGAATCCAGGCCCATCATCGCTTCTCCACAGCTCATAGGTTCATCGTTGTCCAACAACATGACCTCCAAGACAGGGTTGTCGTACTGCTCAGGAGCAGTACACATCCTTGTTGACCTACGAGGTTCGATAGTAACTTGATCCGAAGCTTCATGATCATCATCATTTACTTCCTCTTCAACTGATGTAGGTTCCACAGAAACATCTTTCTGCGCTGCTCTACTATCTGATTGAAGCAAAGGTTCGACAACCTCATCAAGTTCCATCTTCCTCCAACTCAATTCTTTCGAGAGAAACTTTTTCTCGAGAAAGGACCCAGTTTTAGCAACAAACACTTTATGCTTGGATTTGAGATAGAAGGTTCACCCAACTGTTCTTAGGGTATTCTATGAAGATGCATTTGTCCGCTTTGGGTTCGAGCTCATTAGGTGAAAACCTTTTTTCACATAAGGGTCACTGCCCCAAACATTTAGAAAGGACAGTTTAGGTTTCTATCAAACCACTATGTCATCTCTACGGATTTAGATGGTGCCCTATTTAAAGTGAATGTAGTTGTCTCTAATGCATAACCCCAAAACGAAAGTGGCAAAACGATAAGAGACATCATAGTATGCACCACATCCAATAGAGCACGACTATGATGTTTGGACACACCATCACACTATGGTGTTCCAGGTGGCGTGAGTTCTGAAACAACTTTCACATTATCTAAAGTTGTATGCCAAACTCGTAACTCAGATATTCACCACCACGATCATATCACAGACATTTTTATCTTCTTGTCACGATGATCTTAAACTTCACTATGAATTTGCTTGAACCTTTCAAACGATTCAGACTTGTGTTTCATTAAGTAAATATACACTATATCTTACTCAAATCATCAGTGAAGGTAAGAAAATAACGATATCCACCGCACGCTACAAGACTCATTGGATTGCATACATCAACATGTATCATTTCCAATAAATCACTTGCCCACTACATCAATCCGGAAAACGGGGTCCTTAGTCATCTTGCCCAAGAGGCATGGTTCGCATTTCTCAACCGATTCGAAATCGAATGAGTCCAAAGATCCATTAGCATGGAGTTTCTTCATGCGCTTTATACCAATATGACATTTAGCGGCAGTGCCACAAGTATGTGGTACTATCATTATTAACTTTGTATCTTTTGGCATCAATGTTATGAACATGTGTATTACTACGATCAAGATTCAACAAACCATTCTTACTAGGTGCATGACCATTGAAGGTACTATTCATGTAAACAGAATAACCATTATTATCTAACTTAAATGAATAACCGTGTTGCAATAAACACGATCTAATCACGTTCATGCTCAACGTAAAACACCAAATAACATTTATTTAGGTTCGTCACTAATCCTGAAGGTAGAGAGAGCGTGCGATGTTGATCAGATCAACCTTGGAAACATTTCCAACACACATCGTCACCTCACCCTTAGCTAGTTCTCCGTTTATTATGTAGCTTTTATTTCAAGTTACTAACATTTAGCAACCGAATCGGTATCCAATACCCAGGTGCTACTAGGAGTACTCGCAAGGTACACATCAATAACACATATATCAAATATACTTCTATCGACATTCCTAGCCTTCTTATCTACCAAGTATCTAGGGTTGTTCTGCTTCAACGACCACTCTCCTCGTAATAGAAGCACTTAGTCTCAGGTTTGGGTTCAACTTTGGGTTGCTTCACTGGAGCAACAACTGACGGGGATATACCCCATGGTATGACCCGGCCTGGCGACTCACAGGAGACCCGACCGACGACACGACATCTTATTAATGACCCGGCCAGGCAACTCACAGGAGACCCGTTAAAGACATGACATCTTATTTATGACCCGGCAAGCGGGTCACAGGATGACCAAGCCCAAGACCCGGTGGGTGAGCCGGCGCCAGGCGGCTCACAAGAGAAGGCCCACAGGAGAAGGCCCACAAGAGAGAAGGATTCCCTTAAAAGAAATAAGACCTGGAGTAGGATTCGTGAGAGACTAGTCCTAATCCTACTCCTAATAGGACTCTATTTGTAAACCTACCCTCTCCACTTATATAAGGAGGGGTAGAGCACCCCTAGAGGGATGACAAGTTCTCAAGAGACACAAGTCTACAAGTTTAGACAACACAAGAGATTAGAGGCACAAGATATTAGAGGTAGCAATTAGCACCCTTGTAACCAAGAGATCTTCATCATCATCAATACCAGACAAGCAGGACGTAGGCTTTTACCTCCATCGGAGGGGCCGAACCTGGGTAAAACTCCGTGTCTTCTCGATTCCGATCAACCCCTTCAAGCCGCCACGTAGTTGCGTCTCACCCCGAACCTAAGTCCGTTGACCCGGACATCTGCCGTGACAAATCCACAACAGTTGGCGCCCACCATGGGGTCGCGCACGATGGTGTGATGTTCTTGGAGGGAGCTCTTTCAGAGATCGAGAAACTCATCATCAGCCGGATGACAAAGAAAAGATACAGAAAGATTTACATCAGCTGGGATCCAAGATCGAACCCCGGAAAATTTTTACATGGTTGTCACGCGTTGGCCAATTGTTGATCCGGCCTCTGCTGTTTTCAATCCGATCGGGTACCTAGCAATAAAGCATGAAGGATATTTTTTGGAGGTAGGAGACCCCAACCACACACAACAGCTCATAAACAAACAAGAAAAAGGGAGTCCACGACCCGGAGAAGGATTCAGATGTGAACTCGGCGCCGCTGGCCCCGCCTCCGACGCGCTTCGCCCTACTCCGAGCCAGCATCGCTCCGCCTCCATGCGTTCGAGCTTGCCTACCTTCCCCGCATCCGCCATAGCCTCGCCGAGCCTAGCCGCCTCCATCTTGCTCTGTGCCCGCTGGTAGCTGCCGCTCCCTGCGCGCCTGCGCGAGCCGCCGGCCACGACCACGCCATTTTCCACCTAGCACCGCTTGCCATCGCTGTGCCCAAGATGGCTCCACCTCGCTTTGCTTGCATCCGCCGGTGGCCTCGCCTCTCCTACCCGACCCCGGGTGGATTTGCCGTGCGCTGCGCCCAGGTTAAGTCCACTTCACGTCAGCCGTGCCTCGCCGGCTCTCGCCTCCGGTAGTGTCGCCCGCTCGCCGGCTCGAGCCTAGCCACGCGACCGCGTATCGGCCCGTCCTAATCGCCGGCTTGCCGCAACTGCCGCTCACCTCCCGCCATGCCGCGCGTTACCGTCGTCTCTGCCGCGCAAAGGCCGATTCCCCCCGCGCGCAGCCCCTGGCCCTGCGCCAGCCGCCTCCACTGCCTTGCTCTGCCGCGGGTCAGCCTCGTCCGCCTGCCGCGCTATGGCCGTCTGGCCGCCTGGTCACCCCGCGATGGATAAAGTGGGGGCTGGCTCTAAAAAAACGAACAAAATCACCAGGAAGGGTCCATTTCGAGCCACTCTATTCTAACCCTGGTGCGATCGCGTTTCAAGTCGCCCCGCTGGACTTCTTTTGACGAAGACGCCGTCACTACCGAACCGCCCCGGTCCAGCGCCATCTCCGAGCCGCCGTGGCCGAGTTGCCACCTCCGCTGCGGCTTCGAGAGTGGTTCAATCGCTGTTGAAATTACGAGATGACTCAGCTCATCGTCGAGATGAAACAGGTGTTATCCACCCAATTTATTTTATCTATACTTTTTTGATTCTGTCGAAGAACAATTACTTCGTCTTTGTAATATTTTTTGACACAAGACAATTAGTCATTGCCAAAGGGGCACTATACCGCGATGATGGAGGCGTGCCAAAGGTGGTGTGTGCGTGTCACGGGACTCCCTCGCCATTGCACCGGCGTACAATGCCGCGACCGTCTCTTGCCACTGCGCCGGCTTACAATGCCATGGCCGACTCTCGCCATCGCGCCGGCTTAAAAACGTCGTGACTGTCTCTCGCCACCCGCGTCGGCTTACAATGCCGTGGCGTCTTTGACAACAGCACCAGCTTACAATGCCACGGGTGTTTGCTACGCCTACATCAACCCAACAGTGGTTGCATACAACAATACAAGTCGCCCAATTGGCGGTTCTGAATTACTGCCCCGCGGTCCAATCAACATTGACATATCAATGCAATGCAAGCCGGTATGAGCCGCCCGACGGACAGGCGCACAAGTCGCCACCACTACAGTTTGGTTCACTTCAATAACCAGCCGGAACGAACCCTCGACCGGATTATTGAAACAAATCATGCGGGATCATCTATAACCCGCCACGGCCAACCTCAACTTTCAATGGAGATTCTCAAGCCGCCTCTTCAAGTCAACTTAAGACTCGGGGGCTACAGACATGGCGAGACACATTTGGTCGTTTTCAACAAGAACCCCGGGTCTTTGCAAAGAGAAAAACCCAATCCTGGGGGCTACTACATTATTGGCGGATGATTAAAAGTTGCCCAAGAGGATGGACAGCCGTGATGCACCATTCAAACATGGGTGCCCGGGTCATTGGGTCATCATAAAGACATTTGGAGCTTCTGTCGTTTCTTCATACAAGATGGCGGCTTACAAGATTGATGTTGCTCCGCTATGTGACCCGCGTGCCTTACCGGTTAAACTCGCCTAGAGACCCTGAGCCGGTTCAAGAATTGACGGCCAATCTCGACAGAGACCCTGTATCGGCTAAGATTGAGGTGACCTCCTGAACTCTTACCAGTCAATCTCGCCTAGAGACCCTGAGCCGGTTCAAGAAATTGACGGCCAATCTCGCTTAGAGACCCTGAGCTGGTTCAAGAAATTGACGGCCAATCTCGCCTAGAGACCCTGAGCCGGTTTAAGAAATTGATGGCCAATCTCGCCTAGAGACCCTGAGCCGGTTCAAGAAATTAACGACCAATCTCGCTTAGAGAACCTGAGCCGGTTCAAGAAATTGACGGCCAATCTCGCCTAGAGACCCTGAGCCGGTTCAAGAAATTGACGGCCAATCTCGCCTAGAGACCCTCAACCGGTGTGAATTCAAGCATCGAATCCTAGTTTGCTTACATTAAGTGTTGTTGTTGATGGAGGCTTCTTACCTTTGGTATAGCTTACATGACCCTAAGACAACAGCGTGTACACCAAATTCCAGTTGCTTATCAACTGCGGCCATCGAAGGGGGCTTCTTACCGACGGGTATCACTTATCTCACCCTAATGGCCGACTTTATGCCACTTCCGGTTACTTATTAACCGCGGTTGTCGAAGGGGGCTTCTTACCGACGGGTTCGCTTATCTCACCCTAACAACCGGCGTTTATGCCAAAACTCAGTTGCTTATCAACTGTAGCTGTTGAAAGAGGCATCTTGCCTTCGGGTATAGCTTACATCTCCTTTCAAACAGCCGGCTTTATCAGTAAGCCGTGGTTGTCGATGGAGGCTTCTTGCCTTCGGGTATAGCTTACATTACCCATCGACAACCGGCGTCCGCGCCTAAAACTGTAGTTGTTGAAAGAGGCTTCTTGCCTTCGGGTATAGCTTACAGCTCCTTTCAAACAGTCGGCTTTATCAGTAAGCCGTGGTTGCCGATGGAGGCTTCTTGCCTTCGGGTATAGCTTACATTACCCATCGACAACCGGCGTCCGCGCCTAAAACTATAGTTGTTGAAGGAGTCTTCTTGCCTTTGGGTATAGCTTGCATTCCCTTCAAACAACCGGCTTTATGCCGTTCCGGCTCATCAGTAGCCACGGCTGTCGATGGAGGCTTCTTACCTTGGGTATAGCTTACATTACCCATTGACAACCGACGTTCACGCTTACAATATTTGCTGTCAACAGGAGGCTTCTTACCTTTGGGTATAGCTTACATTACCCAAAAAACAGCCGGCTTTATGCCATTCCGATTGACATGTCAGCCGTGGATTATCAAGGGGGCTTCCCACCTCCAGATAACATGTCGGCTTATCAAGCCGGGTCAGAGCAAGGTTATGAGAAAAAGAGCAATGTTATGAAAAGGTATACATCTCCGGGTTGAGCTTCTTTAAGCCGCCCTCACAACAATGCAGAATATATTCTGTCTTGTTCATTTTTGCAGGTTTTATCTCTTAAGATGAGCCGCCGTTAAAGTATTCTGCAAAAGCAAATGGATTTTTTAAATAGCCAACATGGCTGGATCCTCATGGTTTATCATAACCAGTAATAAATGATTGGGATTTTTTCAAACCAGCTCGGAGAAATTATTATCTTTCAAGAGCCGCCCTATCAGATACAATGCCGTGTCATCTAATTGGCCGGTTCTCGGATTTCTTTAAATTGTGCTCTATAGTAATCTACAACACTCACGGATTTCTCAAACTTATACTTGCAGGGTTGCACCGCAACCACGAGCAGGAATTTCATGTCAAAGAAAAAGGAATTATTCCAGGATATTCATTCCGGGTTATATTATGACCACAGTCAAAGATTCATTCAACAAATTATGGTGAGACGTATTATTCTCACATAGTCTCGAGTTGCCGCGGGGAGTCGACCCGACACTTGGGGGCTACACTATCCAAGTCCAAGTTTATATCAATTATGCAAGTCCCATGTCGCTGCAAGCATGCACCACGACACTTGGGGGCTAATGCAAGCCGGTTTTCAAACCATTACATTGTCAGCAAGACCATATTATCTCAAGGAGATGAGCCGGACCTTCTATATTTTTTCTAAAGTCCCAGCCCAGTAATTCTTACTGACACGACACTTGGGGGCTACAGTATTCAGCTGTTCCAACAGATTAAGAGATTCAAATTGAAGACTCGGCGCATCACATTCTGATGAGCCGGCCCTTGGGGGCTACACCTGCCGAAGCTTTCTGATGAGCCGGCCCTTGGGGGCTACACCCGCGGAAGCATTATAAGATATAAGGCAATTATAAGTCCCAGATTGCTACAGGTAGGACAACCCAGCACTTGGGGGCTACATAGTCCAAAATGTTATTTGCAAAGCACCAAGTTATCATGGATAATCTCGGAGCTTGGGGGCTACAGGTAATATGGACATATCAAAAACTTTGAGGAGAATTTTCAATATATTAAATATGGAGTTCAGTTGTTAGACCCGGCGTCACCAACACTTATGACCCGGTGTCGTCAAAAGATCATAACCCGCCAGAGTTTATATAAGCCGCCCTGCTTCACAAATAATGGAAGTCTGGTTTTACATCAGATGGATTTTCATCCCAATATTTTTATCAAGTCAGCTGGATTCTAATTATTTGACCCGGAGTCACCAATGATAATGACCCGGCGTCATCAATGATTATAACCCGGCGGAGATGACCCGCCAAGAGTATTGGAAGCCGAATCAATAGCATATGGGTGTTCTATTCTCAATATTTTTCAAAAGACATTGAAAAGCAAGATGATTATCAAGACGACTCATTCATATGGCGAAAAGACCCGGACTTCTGAGAAGCCATTTTATAAGTCGGCCAAAGGAGCAAGCCGGCCAATTAACATATTTGTTACTCTTATTTCAGGAGCTTACCATGAATAAATTCAAGCTAACCTGGGGGCTAATGACGGGGATATACCCCATGGTATGACCCGGCCTGGCGACTCACAGGAGACCCGGCCAAAGACACGACATCTTATTAATGACCCGGCCAGGCAACTCACAAGAGAACCGTTAAAGACATGACATCTTATTTATGACCCGGCAAGCGGGTCATAGGATGACCAAGCCCAAGACCCGGCGGGTGAGCCAGCGCCAGGCGGCTCACAAGAGAAGGCCCACAAGTGAAGGCCCACAAGAGAGAAGGATTCCCTTAAAGGAAATAAGACCCGAAGTAGGATTCGTGAGACTAGTCCTAATCCTACTCCTAATAGGACTCTATTTGTAAACCTACCCTCTCCACTTATATAAGGAGGGGTAGAGCACCCCTAGAGGGACGACAAGTTCTCAAGAGACACAAGTCTACAAGTTTAGACAACACAAGAGATTAGAGGCACAAGAGATTAGAGGTAGCAATTAGCACCCTTGTAACCGAGAGATCTTCATCATCATCAATACCAGACAAGCAGGACGTAGGCTTTTACGTCCATCGGAGGGCCGAACCTGGGCAAAACTCTGTGTCTTCTCGATTCTGATCAACCCCTTCAAGCCGCCACGTAGTTGCGTCTCGCCACGAACCTAAGTCCGTTGACCCGGACATCTGCCGTGACAAATCCACGACAGCAACTGACTTGCCATCCATGAAGTTTCCCTCCTTTCCCTTGACCTTCTCGAGACTAGTGGTTTTACTAACCATCAACACTTGATGCTCCTTCTTGATTTCTACCTTCACGGTGTCAAACATCGCGAACAACTCAGGGATCATTATTTCCATCCTTGGTATTTTATAGTTCATCACGAAGCTCTTGTAGCTTAGTGACAGTGACTTGGAAAACTATATCAATCACTTTCTTATCTGGAAGATCAACTACCACTTGATTCAAGCGATTGTAGCACCCAGACAATCTGAGCACATGCTCAACGATTGATCTATTCTCCTTCATCTTGCAGGCAAAGAATCTTGTTGGAGATCTCATATCTCACAACACGGGCACGAGCCTGAGATCCCAATTTCAGCTCTTAGAACATCTCATATGTTCCTGACGTTCAAAATGTTTTGGAGCCTCAATTCTAAGTCGTAATGCATGATGCACTAAACTATCAAGTAGTCATCAGAACATGCTTGTCAGATGTTCACAACATCTACAGACGACGCTAGAGGGGTTGGTGCACTGAGCGGTGCATTAAGGACATAAGCCTTCTGCGCAGCAATGAGGACAATCCTCAGATCACGGACTTCGTCCGCAATATTGCTACCATCATCTTTCAACACTATTTCTCTAGGAACATATAAAAAATACAAGGGAGCTACAGCCTGAGCTAGTAATCTACAACATAATTTGCAAAGACACTACTGACTATGTTCATGATAACGAGTTCAATTAATCATATTACTGAAGAACTCCCACTCAAATTGACATTCCTCCGATCATTCGAGTGATACGTGATCCAAATTCACCAACTCATGTCCGATCATCACGTGAGTTGAGGTGGTTTCAATGGTGAACATCATCATGTTGATCATATCTACTATATGACTCATGTTCGACCTTTCGGCCTCTTGTGTTCCAAGGCCATGTCTGTACATGCTAGGTTCGTCAAGTTTAACCCAAGTGTTCTGCATGTGCAACACTGGCTTGCACCCATTGTATGTGAACGTAGAGTCTATCGCACCCGATCATCACCTGGTGTCTCGACACGACGAACTTTAGCAACGGTGCACACTTGGGGAGAACACAGTTTATCTTGAAATTAAGTGAGGGATCACCTTATAATGCTACCGTCGTCCTAAGCAAAACAAGGTGCATAAAAGGATTAACATCACATGCAAATCATAAGTGACATGATATGGCCATGAACTTGTGCTTTTGATCTCCATCTTGAAAGCATCGGCATGATCTCCATCATCGCCGGCATGACACCATGATCTTTATCATCTTGATCTCCATCAACGTGTCGCCATCGGGGTTGTCACACCCACCATGCTTCTACTACTATTGCTACCGTTTAGCGATTGACGAGGATATGTACCTAGGGTAGGGTCCTAGGCAAGGCCCGCATACCCTACCTAAGGTCACCACGTGGGAGGGCTTGAAGATCAAGCATGAACTTCCGAGTGGGTCCCTGGAGACGTTCGAAGTCACTCGACAATAATCCACTCGGAAGCTCTGATTCTCACTCGACGGTCGCGTGTCACTTGACGGACCTCGTTTCACATGACGCCAAAAGACTAGGAGCCATCATCAAGAGCCCAACGGGCAGACGCTGGCTTAATGGCCCTTAATAGCTTTTACTACGTATGTTACCTGTAACGGCATACTTTACACCGCACGACAAGACCCATTGATGCGAGGCCATTATGAGGGGCAGCGAACTCTATATAAGCCGCCCCTCCCCTCCTACACAAGGGTTAAGAAAACTATTGTAATCTCTACATTCCACTTGACATAAAGCTCCCGAGCACTGAGACGTAGGGTTGTTACCTCCACGAGAGGGGCCTGAACTCATACACCTGTGTGTACATCCTCGTCGTAGCTAGGACTCTGCCCTCTCCATTCATACCCCTACCATCTACTGCTAGGCTCGTTCCCACGACAGTTGGCGCCCACCGTGGGGCAGGCGTCTAAGCGACTTCCGACAAGGTTGCGTTTTTCATCTTTCAACATGTCTTCCGGCGGTGTATTTGCTCTGGGCCACGAGATCCATTTCGGAGCGCTCACTTTCATCGCAGACGATTCGGCATGGCTCTAGGAGGCGCCTCTCGATGTCGAGGCGCTCCCGGTCCGCGGGGCCGCGCATTTCCACGCGAGTCCGTGCGGCGTGTTGCTGCGTCAACCGTCGAGCCCTTACGCATCGGCTCCTCTCGCCGTTCGCGGTCGCAAGCGGTCCGGCCGCTCATGACTCCAGCGGTGGGTCGAACACATAGCGGCGCGTCAAGATTCTTCACAGGTTGCAGCGCTTGAACCTGCCGAGTCCCTTCATGGCGTGTTCGAGTCGGATTCCGATCCGTCTGACGTGCCTTCCGAGTGCGAGAGTTGTGATCCCGCAGCGGAGGTCTTGATGGCGGGCTCGCATCAGAGCTCACCGCCTGGTTTTGGTCGTGGCGAGCACGAGGCTGGTGGCCCGTCGAATGTGCAGTCACGTCATGATGAGAAGGTCCTTCATACCCCCATCATCGGCACGGCCGCCGAGGCCCGGGCTTTGGAGGCCGTGTGCGTTCGTCTAGAAGAGCTCCATGCAGAGATCGACGAGCATGCCCGTCCATGCCCGCCGCGCCCCAGTCAACGTCAGCGACAGCTATTCCTGACTGGATCTAACGATGGCGTCGAGGTATATCGAACTCTCGTGCTTAATGTTGCTGCTGCTGCTAGGATAGCAGATTCCATTCAGCCTTCCCGGTCAGAGGCTGGTCGAGGGCTGTTGTAGATTAGAGCACTGTTAGATGCAGCACAATGCCAGAATTCAGCAATTTCTCAGTCTCGTCACAAGATACACAGCAAGTCACCCAAGGCAGAGACCGTTCAGTCAGCACATAGTCCTGGGTCGCCCTTGCGTCATCGAGGCGGCGGCTATCGTGAAGGACAAGACAGATTTCAGCACCACCGCGAAGACCATCGTCGAGTGCCCACTCCTCCGCAGAGTGGTCCGTACGCGCCTCGGCGCCAGGACGACAGGCACTCCTTCGGTGAAGAGCGGGACGCGGACTTTGATGCCCGTGCGTACCTTCTTCAGAAGCGGATCGACAAGAGGAGAGCCTACAAAGAAGGGCACGACAAAGATGTCCCGAGAGGTAGCTCAGTTGCAGTGTCTGGTCCAGAGTGTTTTAGCAGAGGTATACGCTCTATGGAGATTCCCCCAACTTTAGAATGGCGGCGGGGATCGGAAAGTTTTCTGGTGAAACAAAACCAGAGACTTGGCTTGATGATTACCGAGTGGCTGTGCAGATTGGCGGCGGGAATGACAATGTCGCAATGAAGCACCTGCCTCTTAGGTTGGATGGACCAGCTCGAGCTTGGTTGAATCGGTTGGCTCCTTCCAGCATTCATTGTTGGGAAGATCTTGCCCGAGTGTTTGTATGGACCTTCGAGGGCACTTGCAAGCGCCCTGCAGGTCTGGTCGACTTACAACACTACGTCCAGAAGCCCAGCGAAACCTTAAGAGACTATATTCAGCGATGGTCCACCCTGCATCATACGGTGGAAAATGTGTCGGAACACCAGGCTGCTTGTGCCTTCAAGGCCGGTGTGAGATACAGAGAGTTGTATTTGAAGTTCGGGCGCACTGGTGACATTTCACTCGGCAAGATGATGGAAATTGCCAGCCGCTATGCCAATGGCGAGGAAGAAGACCGCCTCCGTAGCGGCAAAGGAAAAGCGGTTGCCAACGAGTCTGGCGGCGGTAACAATAGGAGACAAAAGCGGAAGGCTGAAGACCCAGTTCCGGCAGAGGCAGCAGCACTGGCGACTCAGTCGAAGAACAAGGGCAAGGCCAAAGCTTAGTACGCCCCCAAGAAGGGGAAGGGTCTGCCAGGCACCGATATCTTGGATCAACCGTGTGTAATTCACACGAAGAAAGATGCAGAGGGCAACCAGATTTTGCCCAAGCACACCACTCGACAGTGTCGAACCCTCATCCAGCAGTTCAAGGGAGACCAGTCGAGAGGGAAAGCTCCTAAAAAAGAAGATGAAGATGAAGAGAAGGAAACATTTCCGGATGTCACTGCTACCCTGGTGATCTTTGCTGACATCGAGAGCAAGAGTCGTCTGAAAGTCATAAATAGAGAGATTAATATGGTTGTGCCAGACACCCCCACCTACCTCAAATGGTCTCAGTATGCCGTCACATTCGACCAGACTGACCATCCTACACGTGTGGCCACACCCGATCGACAGGCTCTGGTAGTTGATCCGGTGGTGCAGGGGACTCGGCTTAGAGAGGTCCTCATGGACGGCGGCAGCGGCCTGAACATTCTGTATGCGGATACCCTGAAGGGAATGGGCATTCCTATGTCCCTTCTCAATGAAAGCAGCATGCATTTCCATGGGGTCATCCCAGGAAAGAAGGCCAAGTCACTCGGCCAGATAGCATTGGATGTGGCATTCAGGGATAGCAAAAATTTCCGAAAAGAAAAGTTGACGCTTGAAGTCATGGATTTCAAGAGCACTTACCACGCCATTTTAGGTCGACCCGCTTATGCACGTTTCATGGCCTGACCATGTTACATGTATCTCAAGCTGAAAATGTCGGGCCCTAAGGGCGTGATCACGATCACTGGCAATCGATAATGGGTCGAAGAGTGTCTCCAGCAAGGGTCCAAGATCGCCGATCAACAGATGGCCATGGTCGAGCTGGAGGAGTACAAGAAAACCACTGATCCTGCTGATTTGCTCCGCACAAAAAAGCCGGCTTCTGAGTCGGCATTTCAGTCGGTAGGTGAAGTGAAGAAGGTGCACATCCACCCGACGGATCCAACTGTTGCCCCGACGAATATCTCGACAACACTCGACAGCAAATAGGAAGCCGAGCTCATCCAGTTCCTCCGTGAGAACTGGGATATCTTTGCATGGAAGCCTACTGACATGCCGGGAATTCCTAGGGAGCTGGCTGAGCACCGTCTGCGAGTGGATCCTAAGGCCAATCCCATCAGGGAGCATTTGCGTCAATCCGCGGCTGAGAAGCGCAAGGCAATCGGAGAAGAAGTGGCCCGTCCCTTGCAAGCCAAGTTCATTCAGGAGATTTACCACTCCTAGTGGCTCTCGAATGTTGTGATGGTGTCCAAGAAAGATAAGTCGTTGCGCATGTGCATTGACTTCAAACATCTTAATAAGGTGTGTCAGAAAGACCATTTTCCGCTCCCGCGCATAGATCAAATTGTTGACTCGGCAGCAGGGTGCGAGCGGTTATCGTTTTTGGATGCCTATTCTGGGTACCATTAGATCTGTCTGTTTGGCCCAGATGAAATAAAAACAGCCTTCATCACCCCGTTTGGGTGTTTCTGCTACATCACCATGCCTTTTGGTCTCAAGAATGCCGGCGCCACTTTTATGCGCATGATTCAGAAATGTTTACTTGACCAGATCCCTCGGTATGTCAAGGCGTACATGGACGATATAGTGGTCAAGTCCCGCAAAGGTTCTGACCTGCTGGCTGACTTGGTTGAGACATTCGCCAATCTAAGGCGATTCAAAATAAAGCTGAATCCGGCCAAATGTACCTTCGGTGTCCCTGGCGGCAAGTTACTCGGTTTTCTCGTTTCTGAACGAGGAATTGATGTCAATCCCGAGAATATCAGCGCCATTACCCGTATGAAGACTCCCGTGTGAGTGCACGATGTTCAGAAGCTCACAGGTTGCTTGGCGGCATTGAGTCTATTCATTTCTTGTCTTGGTGAGAAGGCTCTGCCCTTGTATCAGTTGATGAAGAAATCAGACACATTCGACTGGACTCCTGAAGCCGAAGCAGCGTTTGTTGAGCTCAAAGCCCTGCTGTCCACCCAGCCGGTGCTTGTTGCTCCTGCCAGCAAAGAGCCCTTGCTCCTGTACATCGCGGCCACAAATCAGGTCATCAGTACAATATTGATTGTCGAGCGAGAAGAGGAAGGCAAAGCCTATAAGGTTCAGCGGCCAGTCTATTATGTCTCGGAAGTTTTGTCCCCCTCAAAACAGAGATATCCTCATTACCAGAAGCTGGTGTATGGTATTTACTTATCAGCGAAGAAGGTGGCACATTATTTCCAAGACCATTCGATCTTAGTCGTCAGTGATGCACCTTTATCAGAGATTTTCAATAATCGCGACGCATCAGGTCGAGTGGCTAAATGGGCAATTGAGCTAGGACACTTCGACATCAGATTCGAGGCCAAGAAGGCAATCAAGTCCCAAGCATTGACAGATTTCATGGCCGAGTGGATCGAACAGCAACAGCCTATCCAAGTTCACTCAGCGCATTGGACAATGTTCTTCGACGGCTCCAAATTTTTGAATGGGTCCGGTGTTGGCGTTGTTCTGATATCCCCCAAAGGCGACAAGCTCAGCTATGTCTTGCAAATTCACTTTGATTCCTCCAACAATGAGGCAGAGTATGAAGCACTTTTGTACGGGTTGCGCATGGCTATCTCGCTCGGCGTCAAGCGCTTGATGGTTTATGGTGACTCAGATTTGGTAGTGAATCAGGTGATGAAAGAGTGGGATGTTAGAAACCCTGCTATGACTAGATACTGCAATGCAGTCCGGAAGCTGGAGAAGAAATTTGAAGGCCTGGAACTTCACCATGTTCCTCGATTGAAAAATCAGGCAGCTGATGAGCTATGCAAGATTGGTTCCACTCGACGGCCTGTCCCCAGCGGAGTGTTCCTGGAACATTTGCACACTCCTTCGATTCAAGAGGATCCCTTCACTGAAGAGCCCCCGCAAACCTTAAGCTCCTCTAACTCGACTGAAGTCGATGTTCCTGCTGTGATTGACCTGGTCATGGAGGTGCTAGTTATCATTCCCGACTGGACTGCATCGTACATAGCCTATATCCTCACACAGGAGCTTCTTGAAGATGAAGCAGAGGCTCGACAGATTGTGCGCAGGTCCAAAGCTTTCACTCTGATGGGTGATTAGCTTTTCAGAGAAAGTGTGTCGGGTGTCACCCAGCGCCGCATTTCGCCCAAGGAAGGTCGAATGATTCTAGATGAAATCCACTCGAGAACTTGCGGACACCATGCATCTTCAAGGGCGATCGTCGCTAAAGCATACCGAGCGGGGTTTTATTGGCCACGGGCTAATGAAATGGCTAAGGACATTGTTGATCATTGCGAAGGCTGTCAGTTCTATGCAAACCTATCACACAAGCCAGCGTCTGCTCTGAAGACAATTCCACTCGCCTGGCCGTTTGCAGTTTGGGGGCTTGACATGGTTGGTCCTTTCCGACCCGGAAAAGGAGGATTCATCGACTTGTTGGTAGCAGTCGACAAGTTCACCAAGTGGATCGAAGCCAAGCCCATCAAGAAGCTGAATTCCCGCACGGCGGTCACGTTCATGAGGGAGATCATTATCCGGTTCAGCATTCCCCACAGCATCATCACGGACAATGGCACGAATTTTGACTCGGAAGAATTCAAGAGATTCTGTAACTCCCAAGGCACCCAAGTGGATTACGCTTCCGTTGCACATCCTCAAACCAATGTGCAAGTTGAGCGGGCTAACGGTCTCATTCTGCAAGGTCTGAAGCCTCGTCTCATGATCGATTTGGATCATGCTGCTGGTGCGTGGGTAACTGAGCTGCCGTCTGTTTTGTGGGGGTTGAGGACAACACCTAATCGGTCGACTGGACGAACTCCTTTCTTCCTTGTCTATGGCGCTGAAGCTATACTGTCGAGTGACTTGGCCCACAACTCTCCTCGAGTGGAGCTGTACTCTGAGGCTGAAGCCGAGCAGGCCAAGCAAGGTGGGGTAGATCTTCTGGAAGAAGAGCGTGAGATGACTTTGATCCGGACCACAGCCTATCATCAAGACTTGCGGCGCTTCCACGCAAGGAATGTCAGAAGCCGAGCATTCCATGAAGGAGATTTGGTGCTCCGAGTGAATCAGCACCAACCTCACAAGCTAGCTCTTGCATGGAAAGGCCCTTTTGTAGTCACCAAGGTGCTAAACAATGGAGCCTATCACTTATACAATCTCATGAAGCAGATGGATGAGCCACGAGCTTGGAATGCAGACCTGCTTCGACGTTTTTACACTTAAGACATTAGTTTTCTGATGTAATAAAAGTTCTTCATCAATGCAATTTGTGTCTCTCCAATTAATACCTCGTCGATTCCAACCGTGCAGTTATTTACTTGGGGATACTCCGACCGACGAGCAATCCTCGCACTCGGGGACTTAGCTGTGAAACATGTTTCGCCTAAGTTAAAAACCCTGCCGGGTGGATAGCAGTCCATTCACTTGACGGCCTATTCGCGAATCCGTCTTCACTTAGGTTCAAAAAAAAATACTCCGAGTGATGAGTGATCCTCACGCTCGGGGGCTTAGCTGCGAATACAATTCGCCTAAGTTAAAAAATTCATCGAGACGATGGTAATCCATTCACTTGACATCTTAGATGCGAATCAACATTCGCCTAAGTTCAAAAAATACTCCGAGTGATGAGCGATCCTCACGCTCGGGGGCTTAGCTGCGAATACAATTCGCCTAAGTTAAAAAATTCGTCGAGACGATGGTAATCCATTCACTCGACAGCTTAGATGCGAATTGACATTAGCCTAAGTTCAAAAAATACTCCGAGTGATGAGAGATCCTCACGCTCGGGGGCTTAGCTACGAATACAATTCGCCTAAATTAAAAAAATTGTCGAGACGATGGTAATCTATTCACTCGACAGCTTAGATGCGAATCGACATTCGCCTAAGTTCAAAATACTCCGAGTGATGAGCGATCCTCACGCTCGGGGGCTTAGCTGTGAATACAATTCACCTAAGTTAAAAAATTCGTCAAGACGATGGTAATCCATTCACTCGACAGCTTAGATGCGAATCGACATTCGCCTAAGTTCAAAATACTCCGAGTGATGAGCGATCCTCACGCTCGGGGGCTTAGCTGCGAATACAATTCGCCTAAGTTAAAAAATTCATCGAGACGATGGTAATCCATTCACTCGACAGCTTAGATGCGAATCGACATTCGCCTAAGTTCAAAAATACTCCGAGTGATGAGCGATCCTCACGCTCGGGGGCTTAGCTACGAATACAATTCGCCTAAGTTAAAAAATTCGTCGAGACGATGGTAATCCATTCACTCGATAGCTTAGATGTGAATCGACATTCGCCTAAGTTCAAAATACTGCCGAGTGACGAGCGATCCTCATGCTTGGGGGCTTAGCTGCGATTCGACATTTGCCTAAGTTCAAAATACTGCCAAGTGATGAGCGATCCTTACCCTCGGGGGCTTAGCTGCGAATACATTTTGCCTAAGTTAAAAACCTCGTCGAGGCGATGGTAATCCATCCACTCGACAGCTTAGATGCGAATCGACATTCGCCTAAGTTCAAAATACTCCGAGTGACAAGCGATCCTCATGCTCGGGGGCTTAGTTGCGAATACATTTCGCCTAAATAAAAAACAAAAGCAGTCGAACAGACGATTGAAAACCAAAGCGCGCGCAAAATCCAAAGGATAAAACCATGGATAAACGTTGTGTGCAGAAGCAAATGTGCTCAGGCCTAAGGCTAATAAAGTTTTAAGGGATACAGTTTCACTCAGCATACCGAGGCAAATTTAATTGTTTTTTCCAAAGACTCAAGTTTCTAGGCAGGTGACGGACTGGCGGACTCGACAAAAGTGTCCAGGTCAATGCCGTCGACGATTCTGGTGGCTGCTTCGATGAAGGTCTCCATGAAGTCCTCGAACTGGAGTTTCTTCGTGTTCACCACTTGGAGCTCCTTTAGCTTCTCCTCCCTCACGTCCCTACAATGGAGCCTTACCAGAGACAATGCCACGTCGGCCCCGCAACGAGCAACAGATTTTTTCCAAGCTTGCACTTGACTGGGAAGTTCGTTCACGCGAGCCATCATGGAGTTGAGGTTGAGCTGAAGAGTGTCCTCAGGCCATAGCTCCTTGTTGATTCTTTCCATAACAGATTTCAGTCGAGTGATATAGGCTTGGGTACCCTAGAGCCGAAAGTTAAGCCATAGCATGTTCATCGCCACTGCATCAGCAACTGGCGACTTGGTGGGGTCAAGCATGGGCTCAATCTCCTCTGTTTCCTTTTCAAAGTCCTGGCAGAATTCTGATTGAAGAAGGGGAATCGGCGAACTGCAACACTCAATTTTTTTTTGCAAATGTCAGTTGACAAGAAATACTCACCGTCGAGCAGAAGATACATCTTCCTCGAGAATTTGCCCAGATGCCTCTCCAGGCCATTGCTCCTCTTGGTTAGTTGCTCGGCCTTCTTGGCAAGATCTGCACGCTCCTGCTTCAGCTTGGCGTTCTCCTCTTCCAGCTTCTGGACGGCAGCCAACTTCTGCTCTGCAGCTTTAGTTTTGTCCTTGGTGACTTGTTGGGCGTCAGCAAGTGCTTTGTCCTTCTCCTCCAGTGCCCTCTTCATGGAATCTAAAGAAACAACACTGTTGAGTCGCGCTTGGAGTCGACGGTTTTCATTGCGCACGTCTGTTCAAGCGAGAGCACTCGGTTCAAAACATGAAAAGCAGAAGATGAGAATGCTGGCAGTCGGCACTTATTACCTCCCAAAGACTTCAGCTCAACACATGCTCGTTCCAGGGCGTTGTTGGCAACCGCCAAGTCCACCTGCAATTGGTTCTTCTCTTCCTCCATCTCCTTGTACTACGTCCCAAGTTCGCAAGCCATCTGGAACCAACAAAATTTAGGAGTTCAATCAGCAAGGAGTTCTTGGATAGTCGACTATGTTATTAATACCGGTGAATGCCCATGTTGGAAGAATTCAAAAAGAAAGTCCACTCGACACATCTAGTGGCCCTCGCATTCCGCACGCCGTAAACAAATTCGAACAGAAAGTTATCTCTATTAAGACCCCTGTCGACGCAAGCACTCGATAGCGGTCTCGGGGACTACACCCAGTGGGTGCGCTAAGAGCGCCCCCACTGAGACGGTTAACTCTTGGTCCGTCGAGTAACTCGTTGGAAAAAACACTCGACAAGGTCGGCCCTATCGTGACACTCAACCCGTTGAGCGACACACCTCCCCCACTCTACGAAGTGCAGTCGATCCCTATGCAGCGTCATATAATGGTTTCATAATGATATCCATGAAACCTGCAAGGTATCTATGGAGTGGTGTGATTTGAAGACAAAGTGTATCCAGTATACAATAGACTCTAAGACCCCTGTCGATGATGGCAATCGACAGCGGTCTCGGGAACTACACCCAGTGGGTGCGCTAAGAGCGCCCCCACTGAGACGGTTAACTCTCGATCCATCAAGTAACTCGTCAGAAAACACACTCGACCTGTCGAGCGACAAGGGTACTGCATGTACTACCAATCCTAGTCCTACTCGACTTCGATTCGATCTATTCGACTGGAGGAAGTTCAAACATTCTACGGCAATCACCCAGTGGGTGTTCGGCAGCCAAGAAAAGACAATAATTCAATCGACAATAGACTTACAATCGAACTTACTCAGACATTGGTGCGGAGGACTGCACTGACGTCAAAAGCCAGTTTACTGGCCTCGCACGCCTCCTTGGTCCTCAGCATGAGCTGCTCCGCCTAGATCATGGCTTCCTTTGCAGCTCCGGTTTGGTCTTCCGGGGTGTGATGCAGAGGGAAGGCCATCGCAGGTGGGGTCAGCGCAGTCGCTGGAGCAGCTGAGGTAGCCTGAAGAGGTCTGGTCGGAGCTGACGTCACGACGGTCGAGCCGGTTGGAGGAGCATGCGACGGAGGCGTTGCAGACTCAACCCTGGGTCGCGTTGAGTCACCTCTCCTCTGGGAAGACTCCGCAGTTGAGCGTTGAGGTGCTTGCAATGATGACGCCCTTCAGGTGCGAGCGCGCGAAGTGTCAAGCAGCCCCTCATCGTCCTCCACTTGAATGACCTCTGCAACAATCGACAACATCAACATCTGCATGTGTCGAGTCCTATTCGGAAAAACTAACAACTTTCTTACCTGTATGAGAAGTGGCAGTGTCAGCGGTATCAACATCCATTGCATCCTGTTCATCTCGACAAGGCGAGGTCACAGATGTTGCATCTCTGATGGATTAGACAGCTTTCACTCAGATATAACTCAAGACTTTAGTCGACAGAACAATTCCAAAATGAACACTTACGTGGAGACGACAGGTACGGCCACCCTCATACGCGGCAGTGCTTTTGCGAGGCTTGGAGGTGGCTTGCTTGGGCTGCTTGGTCAATCTTTCGATCGACTCGACGGTTGAGGGGCGGCTCTGTTTCGGGTTCTTCTCGCTTGGGCCCGGGGCCTTGTCCTCAGCAGCTGCCGGGTCATGGAGGGCCTTAGTGCGGCCTTCACGAAGAGGGGGTGACTCGACTCCTTCCTCTTTGTCGGAATCTTCATATTCATCCATAGAGTCGAAAAGTCCATCGCCATCCACGCTGCCGCCCTCGCTCACCACGCCGTCATGCACATGGTTCCCGTTGGGAACGGGCAAGTGCATGTTCATCCATTCCTGCATAATTCAAACAAGAGAGTCAGACCACAAGTCAATACATCACTCGACAGTATAAATGTATCAGTCGACATTACACATCTCACCAGGTTCTTCGATGGGTTTTCAGCCGAGTAAGGCCGGATCCTTTTGGCTCCCGAGGGGTTGTCACAAGCCCTAGTGATGCTCTGAAGCCACTGCTCGACAGTCCCCTGTGTAACTTCTTCTGGATGCGTCCTGGTCGAGTCCCCCGGGCCGAGTAGTGCCACATGGTGTGGTCTCTGGCCTGGAGTGGTTGTATACGTCGACCGAGGAACGTTTCAAGCAGATCCATGCCTGTCACCTTGCCCCGGATCAGTTGAACCATGGCCTCGACTAGGATACCTACTTGGACATGCTCCTCGTCGGTCACCTTCAGGGACTTGGGGGCAGCGGGTCGGTTAGGTGAAAACGGAGGAAGACCAGTCGACATGTTGGGTGGCGCTACATCTTTGTAGTAGAACCAGGTCGACTGCCAGTCTCGGACAGACTCGGGAAGAGTAATGGCAGGAAAGGAACTACGTTGCCTTTTCTGGACTCCTAAGCCTCCACACAACTGGAGCACGTGGGTCTTCCCATCGGCGGCAAGGATTTTCTTCACAGTCTGTGATCTGACCGTGAAGAGATGCTTAAACAACCCCCAATGGGGAGAGCACCCCAGGAAACACTCACACAAGGTGACGAATGCAGACAAGTACGCCATGGTGTTCGGCAGAAAGTGATGCAACTGCGCACCAAAGAAATTCAGAAATCCCCGGAAGAATGGGTGGGGTGGCATGGAGAAACCTCTTTCTACATGGGAGAGGAGAAGAACCCGCTCTCTGTCGCGCGGCTCTGGCTCACGCTCCTCCCCCGGCAGCCTCCAGACGTCGTCCGCCACCAGCCCGTCGGAGACGAGGCCCTCAAGGTCGGCGCGTGTGACAACGGAAGGGAGAAAATCCCCCTGCATCCACCCCGTGGGCGCGGTGAACCGAGCGGTAGAGGGCTTCTTGCCCTTGAGCTTCGACGTCCCCTTCTTTGCGCGCTCCAGCTTCTCTGTCGCGTTCTTCATCATCGGAGCGGCGGCCCTGGTCGGAGGGGAGTGGTGTGCTGTGTTGGGGAGCAGAGGAGGCGGAGGAAGAGAGGGAGAATCGGCGGAAGGTATTGTGCAATCCGCGGCTCAGAGTGCTTCATATGCTGCCGAGTGTCTCACTGACCGGTGGGCCTGCGAGATAGCCGCGCACGCCAACCGCTGATGGCACCTAGTGCCTGGCGAGATGACCGGCGCGAGAATCAAGGCGTCGTGCCTCCACTTGCCCTGATCATGGCGTCATCTCCGCGCATGCGCGCGCTTCCCAAATTTTCGTATCCCGGAGAATCTGGGCTCGTCAGACCGACCTGTCACCTCCCCAAGATGCGCTCGATTCACTCGGACACTTTTAAGACTGAATGGATCCAGGCGAGCAGAGAAGAATTCAATCGACGTAAATTTTGTTGAAGACCCGAATATCATTCGGAAGATTTTGCCATTCGATCCTGAATGAGCGCTAAGGCTTAGAGTTCAATCGACGCAAGTTCCATGGAAATCCCAAATATCATTCGGAGGATTTGATATACTAACTCAAGGTCTACATTGATACCTCCTTCCACCACTCAAACCCCGATCCATTCGGGGGCTAATGACGAGGATATGTACCTAGGGTAGGGTCCTAGGCAAGGCCCGCATACCCTACCTAAGGTCACCACATGGGAGGGCTTGAATATCAAGCATGAACTTCCGAGTGGGTCCCTACAGACGTTCGAAGTCACTCGACAATAATCCACTCAGAAGCTCTGATTCTCACTCGACAGTCGCGTGTCACTCGACAGACCTCGTTTCACTCGATGCCAGAAGACCAGGAGCCATCATAAAGAGCCCAACGGGCAGACGCTGGCTTAATGGTCCTTCATAGCTTTTACTACGTACGTTACCTGTAACAGCGGACTTTACACCCCACGACTAGACCCATTGATGCGAGGCCATTATGAGGGATAGAGAACTCTATATAAGCCGCCCCTCCCCTCCTGCACAAGGCTTAAGAAAACTATTGTAATCTCTACATTCCACTCGACATAAAGCTCCCGAGCACTGAGACGTAGTGTTGTTACCTCCACGAGAGGGGCCTGAACTCATACACATGTGTGTACATCCTCGCCGTAGCTAGGACTCTGCCCTCTCCATTCGTACCCCTACCATCTACTGTCAGGCTCCTTCCCACGACAGCGATAAAGTAAAGCATTACATAACGCTTAATGATTGACACACATGTCATACAATAAGACAACCCTATGGCTCCTACCGGTTGTCGTACTCATCGACATGCAAGTCGTGATATTCTATACAACACATGATCATCTCATACATCACATATATCTCATCATGTAATTGGCCATATCATATCACAACATACCCTGCAAAAATAAGTTAGACGTCCTCTAGTTGTTGTTGCAAGTTTTACGTGGCTGCTATGGGTATCTAGCAAGAACAATTCTCACCTACGCAAAACCACAACGGTGATACATAAGTTGCTTTTCAACCTTCTCAAGGACCGCCTTTGTCGAACCCGATCCAACTAAAGTAGGAGAAACAGACACCCATCAGCCATCTTTGTGCAACGAAGTTACACGTCAGTCGATGGAACCGGTCTCTCGTAAGCGTACGAGTAAGGTTGGTCCGGGCCGCTTCATCCCACAATACTGCTGAACCAAAACACGACCAAGGGAGGAAGCAATCTAAGCATCAACGCCCACAAACTCTGTGTGTTCTACTCGAGATCTCATCTACACATAGACCTAGCTCTGATACCACTGTTGGGGAATGTTGCATGGGAAACAAAAAAAAATCCTACGCACACGCAAGATCTATCCATGGTGATGAGCATCTACGAGAGGGATAGTGGATCTACATACCCTTGTAGATCACTAAGCGGGAAGCGTTAAGAAACGCGGTTGGTGTAGTCGAACGTCTTCGCGATCCAAAGCATCGAGCGTCCCGTGATCTCATCATGATCCGTCCCACGATCCAATCACGATTCGTCCCGTGAACTCATCACGATCCGTCTCACGATCTCATCACGATCCGTCTCACGATCTTGATCACGGTCCTTCCGATCTAGTGCCGAACGGACGGCACCTCCGCATTCAGCACACGTACAGCTCGATGACGATCTCCGCCTTCTTGATCCAGCAAGAGGGAGAGGAGAGATAGACGAGTTCTCCGGCAGTGTGACGGCACTGCGGCGATGGTGGTGGAGTAATCTTAGCAGGGCTTCGCCTAAGCACAGCTGAAACCGATCTAGAGGAGAAACTACGGACTAGAGGGTAGGGTTGCACGTGGCTGAAAATCTTGTGCCAAAACCCTAAAACCCTCTAGTATATATAGGAGGATAGGAGGAGGAGGCTTGGCGCAAGGGCCAGCCCCTCTAGGCTTCGGCCGAAGTGGGAGAGGAGGAATCCTCCTCCTCCACTCCTAGTAGGATTAAGACTCCTTCCTTATTTCCACCTTTTTGCCTTTTTCCACCTTTTCTCCTTTGGAATAAGGCAAAAAGGTGGATTAAGACTTCCTATATATCAATCTTTACCTTCGGACCATTCCGGAGCTCCTCGTGACATCCGGGATCTCATCCGAGACTCCGAACGTGATGTTGTATTATCGAGTGGGCCTTGAGATACCTCTCCGTCACACGGAGTAACAAATCCCAGTCTTGATCCATGCCGACCCAACAGACACCCTCGGAGATACCTATAGAGTACCTTTATAGTCACACAGTTACGTTGCGACGTTTGATACACACAAGGCACTCCTCCGGTGTCAGTGAGTTTCATGATCTCATGGTCATAGGAACATATACTTGACATGTAGAAAACAGTAGCAATAAACTGACACGATCATGTGCTACGCTTGTAGTTTGGGTCTTGTCCATCACACCATTCTCCTAATGATGTGATCCCGTTATCAAATGATATTTCATGTCCATGGCTAGGAAACCTTAACCATCTTTGATCAACAAGCTAGTCTATTAGAGGCATACTAGGGACATGGTTTTGCCTATGTATCCACACATGCATCTAAGTCTCCGATCAATACAATTATAGCATGGATAATAAACGATTATCATGAACAAGGAAATATGATAATAACTAATTTATTATTGCCTCTAGGGCATATTTCCAACAGAAAAGTCATGGCAGGGAAGGAACTTTGGGCTCTTTACTGAAGTCCTAAACCTCCACACAACTGAAGCACATGAGTCTTCCCATTAGCAGGTAGAGCTTTCTTCACGGTCTGGGATCTGACCGTAAAGATGTGCTTGAACAGACCCCAATGGGGAGAGTAGCCCAGAAAACACTCGCACAACATAACGAAGGCAGACAAGTATGCAACAGTATTCGGTGGGAGATGGTGCAGTTGGGCGCCGAAGAAATTCAAGAATCCTCTAAAGAACGGGTGGGGAGGCATAGAGAAACCTCTTTTAACGTGGGAGAGAAGGAGGACCCGCTCCCCATCGCGCGGCTCCAGCTCACGCTCTCCCTCCGGCAGCCTCCAGGCGCCATCCGCCACGAGTCCATCGGCGACAAGGCCCTCCATGTCCTCGCCAGTGACTACAGAGGGGAGAAAGTCCCCCTGCATCCATCCCGCCGGCACGGTGAACCGAGCGGTCGAGGGCTTCTTGCCCTTGACCTTTGTCGCCCCCTTCTTAGCTTGCTCCAGCTTCTCCATGGTGCTCTTCGTCATCGCCGCGGCGGCTCTCGTCGGAGAAGAACAAGATGAGGCGCTGGAGACAGGGGAGGCGGAGGAAGAGAGAAAGTTTGGGGAATAGTACTGTGTGAACAGCGGCGCTCCGAGATTTATATACCGCCGAGTGCCTTGCTGACTGGTCGACCCGCAAGATCACCACGCACGCTAGCCGCAGTATGCGTCTAGTACGTGGCGAAATGATCGGCACAGAGATCAAGGCGTCGTGCTCCCACTTTCCCTGATCGTGGCGTCATCATCACACACGCGCGCGCTTCCCAAATTTTCGTATCCCGCAAAATCCGGGTCTAACAAACCGACCCGTCACCTCCAAAGATGCTTTCAGTTCACTCGGAGCAAAATAGACATTGAACATCCACTCGGACACTTTCAAGGCTAAATGGATCCGGGCGAATGGAGAAGAGTTCAATCGACGCAAGTTTCGTTGAAGCCCCGAATATCATTCGGAAGATTTGGCGTGTTGATCCAGAATTGATGTCAATACTCAGAGTTCAATCAACGCAAGTTTCGTTAAAGCCCCTAATATCATTCGGAAGATTTGATGCCTTAATTCGAGATTGGCATTGATACCCCCATTTCCCACTCGAACCCTGATCCATTCGGGGGCTAATGACAAGGATATGTACCTAGGGTAGGATCCTAGGCAAGGCCTACATACCCTACCTAAGGACGCTACATTGGAGGACTTGAAGATCAAGCATAAGCTTCCGACTAGATTCCATGAGACGTTCAAGTCACTCGACATTCAATCCACTCGGAGTCTTCTTCCTTCACTCGACAGTCGCATGGCACTTGGTAGACCTCATTCTCAGTCGACACCAGAAGACCAAGAGCCACCATCAGGAGGCCAACAGGCGGTTGTTAGTCCTTCGTCATTAGTAGCATTTATTATGTATGTTACCAGTAACGCCAGTCTTTAAACCCACGATCGGACCCTTAGATGTTGGGCACTTATGAGGGGCAAAGAACTCTATATAAGCCGCCCCTCCCCTCTGGCAAAAGGGTTCGCAACCATTGTAATCTTAACTTTCCACATGACATAAGCTCCCGAGCACTGAGACGTAGGTCTGTTACCTCCACGAGAGGGGTCTGAACTCATACATCCGTGTGTACACCCTCGCCGTAGCTAGGACTCTGCCCTCTCCCTTCGTACCCCTACCTTCTACTGTCAGGCTCGTTTCCATGACAGACGGGGAAGCCACGTCGCGACAAATGCTTTCCTCCTCTTGTGGTTGGTGGACGAAGACTCCATCGGCTCTTGGGTCAATTCCACCTTCACGAACGGCACCATGTTACTTCTCTTTGGTTCTTCATCCTCTGGATGCTCAATCTTTGACCGATAGTGCCACCACCTCCGCCTCACGATCGCAATCGGTGAATCCGCCTGCTCCATGGCCCAGAGGAGGAGCTCTATAGCCAGCCGCGTGACTCCCCTCGGGTGGATAGACTTCCTCTCGCTTGGGTTCAATTGTGTGCTCATCAAGTACGCAGTAGCCGCTAATTGTCGCTTGTTTTCAAACCAAGAACCGATCTCCCTTAGTGTGGCTAACTTTACCTAGTCGCCGTCGGAGATCTTCACGTACCCGTCTTTCATCGTGGTTTCGAATTTGATAGAAAATGGGATCGCCGGTGGTGTGACAATGGAAGAGGAGATGAGGTGCAATGGAACAAGATAGGGCTTGGCGGCGACGGTTCTGGATTGGGCGATAGGAGCGGCGCATTGGTGGGGAAAAATGATGGACTAATTTTCCCTTTACTTAACAGAAGAGTCCACACAGTTTTCAGTACCGACCCCACCGATATTAGTACTTTTGAGTACTTATGAAGCAGTAATACCAAGTACTAGCAATTTTAGCACCATTAGATCAACATCAACGAATGGTTGAAAAAAAGTCCAACCATTGTAAAACTTGTAAAAAGAGTTATAACCTAATAAACATATTTATCTGGGGCTAGAGATAGTGTTGGTACTTGCTATCTGAATGTATGGTAAGCCATTTGTCTTCTCCAACTCTTATAGCTACGAGACCAACGGAGAAAAAAATGTATTAGCTGCTGAAAAAAACATATATGAAAAACAAAATTGATACAACAAATTACTGTTGCCTTGAGTGTGGGGAACTCTTCAACTAATACCGGGTGCCCATTCATCTTGAAAAACTTGATGACCTCCATTATTTGGTACAATCACTCACGAGGAGCTCCTTTTGTGGGTCTCTCCGAATAAATAGTATACGCTTAGAGGGTCTTGTTCCAACTTTTTTGTACTTTGGGAGCTCCTTTTGTGGGCACGACCACTATTTTAGCAGCCCTTAAGATGAAAAATAGTCGAGTTTTCTCTTAATGTCGCCCATAGCTCCATTACCAAAAAGGGTACTCCATTGGATGGGGTTCCTAATATATAACTCGGCTTGCTGCTGAGTGTTCCGTCACCGGTTGGGTTGATCTATGGATCAGGAGGTTTGGAGGCCACTCATTTTGGATTTTCTTCATGCATATTGGGTTGGCCTAAATAGAGTCTCCTCGGGTGTCAACTTTATTATATGATGCCATGAGAGGCATATAGGTCTATCCATTAAAAGGGGTGTTCACACTGTGGTCCAGACATATTCTTGAGCCCAAGGTAAGTCAGAATAAATAAAACATTTACATTAATTATTAATATGTGTTTCTTGTCATTTTTTACAAATCACGATCATAGCTAATATATTATGATAAATTAAAATCATCTTTTGTGACGAAAGATACATTTTTAGTACATCCACGTCTTAAAAATAGTAATTAGCGTAAATGTGAGAACAATAATAAAACAGACAAAACACATATGTTCTCGTATTATGTTGTTACACTTGCATGAATATAACGGACAATAGCTTTTGGTCTATGAGTGTATATCCACTCTATATAAAAAGAAAATTAGTAATTAAGGTCAAAAAATCTAAAAATATTTTAAAAAGAAACTTGACCTTCAATTATACTTATAAAAAATCCAAAAAAAAGAGAAAAAGTGTTAACTTCTTTTTGAAAAAACAACAAACTAGGCAAAAATAGTGTGGATGGTGACCTATAATAGCACATAATTTTTGCTTTTTTGCCCTGAAGTCAGGGATGATTTTTTATTCGTGACAATTTATATACTAGTGCAAAAGAAAGTCAAGTTTATTCTAAAAAACTTCTAAACCTTTTTGACTTTTCATTAAAAAAATAAAAAATTCATATCAGGTTTATATACACGAGGAAGCAAAGGGTAGTTCCCATATGTCTATGTGTATCCTTAAATACCTTAGTAGAGATCTGTAAAGTTATTTTTATAAGAAATATCTTGACAAAAGAAATTTATATTAGATCTATGCAAATATAAAATCTAGAGTATATGAGATGTTTTTGAGGAGCTTGTCATCGGATCACCACACACTACTTTAGTCCCTTTTTGTTCAAATGTATCTTACGTATTATTGTGGGTTCAACCATTTGTTGATAGTAAGATAGCATCACTATAACTTGTAGGGCGTTCAGGGAGGAGGCTAGCATCCAAATGTTAACCGCCATCGATCAAATTAATTTTTGTTTTATGAGGTGCATATTATTGGGCCATTTCTACATGTATTTGCTATTGCAAATTTGGTCTTTTTATATTTAATGTTATATATATTAGGCTCTTAATCATAACAATGATTTAGTAATAATGTCCTTAAACAAATTTAGTAATAATGTGATATTTTCCAGCACAACTCATGTGTCTGAAAGGAATCCTTGAATCTTTTCAGGAATCAACATGTCTTTGAGTTAACTTAGAAAAGTTATGACTCCTCACACTCAACGCCCAAAGATAAAACTCAACATCTTTGATTTCGTTGATTGTAGGATTTGATGGTTTCCCTTCACTAACATTGGTTTCCCCTTGGTCCAACCAAGCCGAGAATAAGAGACATCACTCCCGTTGTTGATAAAATTGAGAAGTGCCTTGTTTCTTGCTCTTCTTCTCTTTCATGTGGAGATTGTATCATTGTCATCAAAGCTATCTTTACTTCCTTTCCTACTTTCTTACTTTGAACCATGAAGCTCCCTGGTGGTGTTCAAAGCCATCATAGACAAAAAAAGGCAGGCGCATGTCTATGGGGTAAATTTGAGCTCTCTGGTAAATCTAAGATGCCTAGGACAGAGCATGGAAGTTGGAGAACTCTAGATATCTTGGAATCACTAAATCGATATCCACAATGAAACTATCCATACGAAATACATTCAGGAATTACAAGAACTTATCGAATTACTTCAATGAGTCAATAGTACCTCATGTTGCTACACATGTGGGATGTGGGATCCATTTTGGGGTGTGATGTTGAAAATTGAACCCCAACTTCTATAACTTTACTTCTTACTCCACTAGATAAGAAATAATGCTCTTCTAGGTTTGATCGTTGGATGGATAGCCATGCGGACAAATTCCGAGGTTACACTTGTTTGTTGTTGATGATCAAATCATTATCATGATGGTGTTGGATTTTGCAAACCCACTCAATATGTTCCATTTAACCCTCTCATCGCAAGCTTTTGATGAACTAATGTCTTTCAGAATTAGCACCCTAAATACAATCAACTATCTTGACTCTAGTGGTTTATGGACATGTGGGGGGGGGTAACACTTATTCCTTGATGTGAGTTTATACACATACTACTTCGCCCATCTGCGAGCCATGTTTCTTGAAAATGGAACTAGTCTGATGTAGTCTAAACTCTTAAGAATTCATTAGGCTCCTCCTCAGTAACATGCTCAATGCTAGAGATATGCTCCAACAAAGAAACATTCATGTTACAACAATCCTCTTCTCTCATGGTATATTTGAAACCAATGATCATCGCTTCTAGTCATGCCCCTTCAGCATCGAGTGTTGGCAGAAAGCTAGTTAAATCTCAGCTAATTGTTAGAGAGATTTTGCGACTATTCTTCATGAAAGTTTCTGATGTTGCAACTTGTTGCATTTAGAAGCAAATAAATGCAAATATGTGACACTATCAACCCTAGCGTAGGCTCTTCGTCTTCCCTCTTTAGTAAGGAGTGTGTTGTTCCTTCACTTGGATTTAAAATTGAATTACTCGTGTTTCTTCAAACATGGTGAAAGTATGTGGCTTTACTAATTGTATAACCGATCTAGTTCCCTCCATTAGTCTTCTTTCTCCCCTAGCTAGCTTTGCAGTCTACAAGCCTTGTTATCTGCACATAATCTTTTTATTGATAATTTTTTATTAATACAAGCATCGAACATGTCACAAAGAATGAATCAAAATTCATAACACAAGTCAAGAAAAAAGGACAAATTCGACTATGAATAGTACACAATTTAACCTGGGCTTTAAGTTTGGCCCATTATCACTATTGATAACAAAATTTAATTTTTGTCTCCCTAACTATGTTTTAAATTTTGATTTGACACTTTTGTGACATGCTAGATGCTTCCATTATCTATGTCACATTATAGTATTATATTAAAAAAAGTGTCTACGCGGAGTCGGATGCATAACTTTTTTTACTTCTTTTAACTCACTATTGAAGCACTTCAAAATCCTGGTATGATCGAGTTTCACGTGAGAGCTACGGCATTAACATTGTGTGCATTGCAGTGGTGGAGGCTAAATGCCCATGACGGGACCCCTGATGATTGCACGAGACATGCACCTAAAATTCCCGTTCTGCGTAAACATTTCTAGTATTCCAGAACAAAGCATATTCGATCTAAAATAAGAAAAAGCAAAGCATAGTAACATACACTCTCCGTTTCTAAATATAAATCTTTTTACGAAGCAAAATGAATAAATCCACACTCTAAAGTATGTCTATATATATTCATATATAATCTGTAGTGAAACATCTAAAAGACTTATATTTAGAAATGAAGGAAGTAGTTATGTACTTCCTCCGTCCCAAATTAAGTGATTCAAAAATGACTCAAGTTTGTACTAACTTTAATACAAAGTTGAGTCATTTTTGAGTCACTTATTTTGGGACGAAGGGAGTAACACCTTTGTTTGAATTGTAAGACGTTTTGGATATTCCAATATAAATTATATATAGACCAAAATTAATGATCAAACACACCAAAGCGCATTTATATTCATTCAAATTCAGACAAAAAGTTAGAACATCTCATGATTCTTTTTTTTCCTGCGGGATAGAACATCTCATTATTCGGAACGAAGGACAAGGTACATCTCTGTCTCCACGTAGGACCATCTCTGTCTCCACGTGAACAAACACAGTAAATAAACAGACATAATTGTTCAAAAAAAAAACAGACATAAAACACCTCTACTGGTGTGCGGTACGTGTGCGCTCCTCCGTGCATGCGCACCGATCACTGTCGCCTGCCGCTGGCTCGGCCGCAGGACGAGCGGAGAGGGTGCAGCGTAGCCATCGCCATGGCCCATGGAACGGGACGGAATCACGTGGTTTGTCCCCACGGCGCGCGGCGCAGCTAACCGCGAAATGCGGTTGGTCGCCCGCGTCCTGCGTGTGGCCGAACGTGCCGGCGATCGAACAAGCGGCCAGGGATCGGCCTGGGAGCTGGCTTGGGTCACGACGGCTTCAGCCCCACGCCACAGGAATGATTCCGCGCGAGGGCCGTTGGGTCACCGGCGGCCGCCCGCGCCGCTGATGGCTCCTCCGCCACAAGCCCTTCTTCCCTGCTTCGACTCGTGCCTGTCCACAGGATGGATGACACATGTAGGTGTAGGCGCCGCGGTCCACCTGGCCACCTCGTGTCCACGTACCTCTGAAGTCTGAACCTAGTTCTTGATTCTCGCTTCTTGGTGAACACCGCATGTGGCTGAAAGCTAGCAGGGCATGGTACCGACGATTACCAAGAGGCCAAGCCGTAGCTATTGCAATGCTTAAACCACCTGTCATTTTTGCACGGAGTTGAGGGGATTCAATCATTTATACTAGGTCGAGTGTGTAAGTAAAACTGTAAAAGAGCCACGGCAGTCCTAGGAGGAGTGGGAGCGATCATGACGTGCTGAGGGCGCATGCGGGACAGTAAAGCCACGTACGGGAGTCGCCCGTTCTCCTCTCCAGGCCAGGTCCCTGCCGCCCGCCGGTGGCCCATGACGACAACGTCGTAGTGCACGTAATTTTCGGTCCACTCCATGACTCCTCCATCCACCATTTGCGTCTGATCCTGTCTCGTAGCTGGAGAACAGCAGTTTCTCAACAACAAGAAGAAAAGCTGGAGAACAGCAGCAGTTGGAGTGAGACTTACTCATCGCTCGTCAGCCATCACTAAAGACGTATTAGCACAAAGGGCGTGCTTTATGTAATCCTCGTCCGCCACACAGAACTGCCGAGGAACGAGCCGTAGATCACCGAATTATCACGCACGCGCATGATCTAGAAGAAACAAAATGCAGCTCCGACATGCATAATATTTAGGAACGGAGGGAGTAGTTGTGCGTTTGCATCTATAGCCGGACTTTGCAAATCAGTCTCTATACGCCTCTATACGCCTGCGGGCGTCCGGACATGCCCACGGGCCTCTCATATGTTGTGTCGCACGTCCACAAACCTCAAATGCAATCATCAAATTCATGCAATCCTCAAACCCATGTAATTCATGCACATCGACCATTTGATACAAATTGTGTAAATTCAACAGTTCGAAACAAAGTAAATGAAATTACAGTTTAACAAATCGGACATGCCAAAATGAAATCAGTGTTCGAGAGAGAAGGGGTGCTTGTCGTATCACGGGCCGAACGCGGCCATCCATGCCTCCTGCTCGTCCAGTTTGTCATGCTCCGCCTGTATCCGGGTTGCATGTTCCATTGCCGCAGCCGCCGTCGCCGCCTCCTGCGCCCAACTGTCGTTTATCTCCTTCTTCTTCAGAAGCCACTTCTTCACATGCGCATCCAAGAGGGTTTCGTTCGTCAACATGATCTTCGCATCCTCCACGTCCCGTGCGAGTTGCAACATGTCCTTCTCGAGCCCAATCTCTCCAAATGTCTTGGCCTTTTCGAGTTCCCATTTGATCGACACCTATTGCTTCTTCAACTCGATCTTCTCCCTCTCAATTTCCAGCCTCCTCTCTGCCCTCGTCCGGTTCCACTCCATCCTCTCCTTTTGCGCATCCAACATGAGCTTGTATCTCTCCTCTTTTTTGTTCTCCCTTGCCGAAAAAATGCCCGTCCATGTGGACGACATTTTTGTAGCCGCGACATCACGGGAGATCATTGCCTTCTCCCACATGTTTCCCATGACTTGTCGGTTATCCTTTGGCACAGTAGTTCTTCCATTGACGACGACAACCTCGTCCTCCTCATCGTCCAACACAAAGGATCTGTGGGAGCTTGAGCCACCAATTCTCTTCTTGCCTGATTTGAGATCGGCCACAACTTGTGTCCACTATGACTTGCCATTAATATGATCCGATAATGGCTAGAGGCAAATGGCTTCTTCTCGAGCTCATGATATAAAGTGGCCGCCACCATTGTCTAGCAAACAACATACGCATGAGCACAAGAATGCAAACACAAGAAGCATATTAAAATGACAATAAGATGAGGCAATTGAGCTTACGTGAGTTGCAACTCCCATCCCACTTTGAGGGCGTTTCATCACTTGTGAGTAGTAGCCGACATACTTATTCACTTCTCCTTGAATGATTCACCATCGGTGTTGGAGAGATGCCACATTGCGGGTGGTCACGATAAGATGCGGCTCCACATACTCCTTTCGTTCGTGATACACCTTCGAAATCTTCTCCCAATACGTGTTCCCCTTTTGCTCGGTGCCGCATATTGGATCCATTATTGTGGCCAACCAAGAGTGGACCAACAAGATGTCCTCAAATCTTGAGAAAGCCATACCTCTTGCCTTCGACGTCTTGCTCTTCTTCTTGTTGTTGTTTGGATTGGGATCGGATGTTGTCCCAAGTTCAAATGGGGTGGTGGCCTCCAATTTGTAATCCATTTCGGTCGGATCTTCATTGTAATTGATCATGCTTGTCAAGTACGCCTCCTAGATGATCATGATTTTCAAGCATTCATCATGTCCGAAATAGTGGATGTAAAACATTGAATTTGTTCTGACAGGAACAAAGAAAACATACCCGGTCGTGTTCTGTCATTCCGTTGAACATGTCGAGTGCAGCCCGGGAAGTGGTGGTGCACGTGCTCATCTGCTCCTGAACGAGCTGTCGCGACTCACATTAGTCGACCACTGGCTTCTGCATGGGTGGAAAGATACCCAGAATGGCCCAGCCAGCCGTCGAATCCTCCTTCTTCCCAAGGTTTCCGGACGGCACAATCTGCTCGGCTCTAGGATGGATGGGCTGCGGGGAGCCAGGCGTGGCGGGAATGACATCTCCTCGACCATGTCCGCACCTACCTGCAACGCCGCCACCGCCTCCCTCTCTCGCTATGGTGACACTGCATCTTGCGGGCAACGTTCTCCGCCTCGCAAGAGGCAGTGGAGGAAGGAACGTCGACAT
Organism: Hordeum marinum; assembly: GCA_022496015.1. NCBI lineage: Eukaryota > Viridiplantae > Streptophyta > Magnoliopsida > Poales > Poaceae > Hordeum > Hordeum marinum. Next base: position 456,307,259 of record CM039674.1, on the reverse strand, counting down.
ACTAGGCAGACTACGTCTCCGTCATGGCGGTTGGGTATGGGCTAGAAGACATGACGGCGGCGGATCGGGACCGATGATGAGGATGGGGAGCAAGAGTGGCGGGCGAAGAGGGCTCGGGCGCAAGAAATATTGGAGAGCGAAGGGAGGAGGAGGAATGGCTTGAAGGATTTGATGCAACTTAAGGTAGGGTCGGGCTATCGGGTCTGACGTGGCGGGCGTGTCCGGGCTCCCCCATATCCGCCTCATATTTGGGCTAGATGTGAGGGGTGCCGATTAGCCGGGGCGTTTGAGGCCCGTTTAAGAAGCCCATTTGTGTCAAATTTTTGTGACAGGTCAGCGACCGTGCGGTCTGCCCAGGCGTTTGAGACGGGTATGAGGGGTCCGGTTATAGATGCTCTTACATGCTACTCCCTATGATCCAAATTAATCTACACTGCATTAGTATAATATTTTGAGTGATGTAGAGGAAAGCAATGGTAAAGGCTGGAATAAATTTTAGGTGTGTCGAAGTTTATGAAGGAGGAAATTGCGTGTGATCTCACCATGCAAAGGTTCGTAAAAACACCAAGGACGCGTTTGGTTGTCCCGACTGAACAATACATGCATTTCATTCACCTCACGAGCCAGACAGGTTGAGCAAAAACATGTAATAGACCAACATCTACATGTTTTTTGGTTGCATGCATTGCATCAAACACCACTTCAGGGTCAACTGTTTTGTTGCCCGCATTTTTGCTTAAGAGGTGAGCAGTTACAAACCATAGTTGTTTGGCTGCATACACGTTTGTGTTGTACTCACCCCACTAAAATGTGGTGGCCTGACCACCACATTATGCACAAAGGCAAGCAGAGCACTAACAACAACTAAGCAAATGGGTTAATAGCAGCAAACCGCACAAAAACAATCAGGTAAATAGGCATACTGCTAAACATGATTAAGTTTAAAGACAACAGGGGACATGATTAAGTTTAAAGACAGCAGGGCATCCCATGCCCCCTGCTTCAACATAGGGTGCTGAACCCTGACAAAATATTAACATGTTCCCATCAAGTTCTCCCATCACCACTGCAAACAAAATACAAGTTCAACATAACAAGTTCAGAGGGCGAATGCACGATTCCCGATGCAGTTGTGCCTGCTGCAGCACACCCTACACTCGATGGAGCCGTCATGGTTGTAGATTTGAACCTTCAGGACGAGGCCGGAGATGCGCAACATGACGAGGTCGCTGTACACAATCCTGTGGTGGTGGCATAAGTACTGCAAGCCCCGGTCAAGCACCATCTGGTCAGCGAAGTTCTGGACCTGAACCCAGAACTCGCACCACTTGTTCGCCGAGAGCCTGACCACGCGCGCGAGCTAGAGCGCCAGCCACCCCTTCATCACCTCCATGAACTTGGGAGGGATGACGAGCATGACGAGATCCTCCTCGTCTTGGATTTGCACGTAGAATCGAAGGGGCTCTCGGGACCCCTCCTCATGGCCAGTCCTAAGAGCTCGTCCCCTTGAATGTGGCGGGCTCATGAAGGCTACCCTGCCATCCATCGGTTCATGTGGATGGAATCCACGGCGGCCTCGGTGCCGACGACGACATGGGCTCCTCCTTCGGCCTTGTCCCACTCTGTCTTCATCATCTTGTCAGATTACATGACATCGATTAGTAACATGGGCATTGTCATGCTACATTTGTACTAGTACTACCTAATGTAGCAAACACATTGGTCCTACCTACCATGAATACCATGCACGTAGCAAAATCATGCAACATAGCATGCCCATTCGAGAAACAATCTAGCTAGCATGCACATGAACACGAAGCATGAACATCAGAGACAACACCAATATAGCTAACTAGCACATGAACCCTAAGCATGAACATCAAACACAACACCTATCTACCTAACTTGCATCATGAACCCTAAGCACGAACATCAAACACAACACCTGACTAGCATGATGAACACACTATTGCGCATGAGCACTGAGCATGAACATGAAACACGATAGCTATCTACCATGCCCATGAACACAATGTACATCATGAGAAGCACTAAGCGATACGCACTACGCTTCAACATGAACCACACAACAATCTAGCATGCCTATGAACACAACTATCCTAACTATGAACACTACTAAGCATGCACATCAAACACGTAACAAGCAAGAACACTACTATCCTGCCTATGAACAGTACCGCGCAAGAAGGGATCAAATCCAATCAATTCATTTCGATTAGATTGAAATCGAATCGAATCGAATCCAATGCATGCTAATGATGAAAACCCTAATTTACACATCTGTGAGCAGAGAGGGGAGTTCGTTCTTACCGGAGCGGCTAGAGCGTACCCGACCGGGGAGAAAACCCCGGCGGGAAGGAGATGAACGGTGAAGAGGAGGAGGAGCCGCCAATGCCGACGGTCGACGGCATTGGCCGGTGCTCGTGGCCACGCACGTGGTCAAGGAGGAGGGCATCAGCGTCCATGGAACAAACCCTCGGATGAGGGGACTCCCCCCCACCACCACCAACAGGGGTTCCGACCAGAGGCACGATCGCCGCTCCCTCCGGCAACGCCATCAAACCCATGACCACGAGGTCCAGATACGGCGGCGGAGCCGGAGCGGCCAACACCGCATTGGTCAGACGTGGTGGCCTGGTGCATAGCCGAGACGGCTCCGCAAAGCCTGCATCAGGTCCACCCCAGAGTTTGCCAAGACGGCAACCCACTGCTCGTGGATGTTGTTCTGGCCGACGTTGATGGGGGTCAGCGAAGAGCGCGGCGGCGGGCGACTCATCGGAGGAGAGGAAAGGACAGGAGAGCAATGAGCGGTGAGGGAAGTGATAGGGAGTGGTGTGAATAGAGGAGTGGGCGGTGAGAGAAGAGGGAGATGGACTTATGAGACGTCATGTTCGTCTCCCATGCTCCCGAGGCATGCAGCCAAGAACCCCGCATGGCCGCGCTTCGCCTGACTGCAAAAAAAACTACCGATTCGGCAGTAGCTCGCGGGCCAGGCCCGAAACTGCTTTATGTTTTGTGTGGACAGAAACATGGATGCAGTCCAGGCAATCAAACAGCGTGCTTTCATCCCGCAGAGGTCTAGTTGGTCCAAATACGAGCAACCAAACGCGCCTCCCAAATACATATGACGGCAACAAAACCTGGCAGTGGGCTACTACAGATGAGCAGTGGGCTACTATATATTATCCTAACATAACATGGCTGAAATAGAATCCGTTTTTTCCTTTTCTTTTTCAGATGCGCACTGATTTACGCCGGCGCGCCGGCCCAAAATTGGGTTGGTCGCACGATAGCCACAAGATTCGTCCATGTCAGGCCACACGATTCAGCGCCCCTCCCATGGCCGCGTCAATCCCTCCTTCTTCCTCTTCTATTCTTTCTTCTCTCGCACTAGAATCAGCCGCAAGACGCCAGGGGGGGAGAGGCTGCGGCGAGCGCCGGTGACCCTCGTTGTAATCCCCTCGCTGGAGATCGAAGCACCACGCGCGCTCGCGTTGGCCTCCCGCACCATCCTCTGTCGAGCCTGCAACTCCACCATGAAACAAAGGATGTAGCAAAAATCCTCGACGGATGCAGAAAAAAGTACAAGGGTTGCAAATTTTTTTGGTTTTGTGAGGTGGCATCCTCCTAGCTTCATCATCACTGTTTGAAAACGGACACCGGTTGTAGCATTTTTACGTGTGTTTGCAGCTCCTCCACACCATTTGCAACCTCCGCTCTCTTCACCATAAAACTTCTCTATTTTATAGGTTGGAGCTTTTTCAAACTACGGTTGAAGCTTTGATATGAATGGATGTAGCTTTTTTCAGTATACGGTGTCCGGTTGAAACTCTATATGCCGCTGGTTGAAGCTTTCCGATCAAACGGTTATAGATTTTTGGTTCGTCGGTTGCAACATCAATGGAGGACCAACAAGAAAATGCTTCCATGTTCGTTTTGGGAGGACATGGTTGCAGCGGTGGGGGAGGGAGGTTGCGCCGCCGTGCTTGTAGCATCTCCGGTGGGTGGTTTTAGCACGTGTCTAGATGCTCGCAGATGGCTGGGAAAAGTTTCAACCAGTTGCATCTTTGACGTGGTCGGTTGCCCGGTCCGGCAAGGCAGGCAGAGCTCCGGTGTCGGTCATGGGCTCACAGCTCTCGTGGTCGCCGGCAACAGCGTTCAAAGGATGCTGGTCAACGACGGTGCAAGGGCGAGGGAGCGTAGCCGCACGAGAGCATCGGGCGGGTGGTGGTTCGCCGGAGAGTGTGAGGAAAAAAAGGAGATATGGGAGAGGACGCACCAGGAACACACGGTTGCTTCGATCCAACGCGTCCCGTGCATCTGACGGAACGGTTCGGCTGGCGCGCCGTGTCGAAACATTTACGTTTTCAGACGAGGAGAGACACCTTTACGGAAACGAAAATCACACTCCAAAAAGGTTTTCTTCACAAAACTAGTCAGAAAAGGTAGGCATCCATGAGTTACTTACCCACCTAAAAGGCTCAAACAAATCCAAAAATAAACCCTTTTTCTCCAGTACAGCTAGCAGCCAACGAGTTGTTTGCCTCTATAAACGAGCCAAAAACCCAGGAAGCAGCAGCAAACAAACCGCGCGCAGACGAAGACATCATCGCAACATAAAGAGAAAATGGCGGCCATCTCCTCCACCTCCTACTTCTCCTCGCAGCCGCAGCTGCCGGCGTCCGGCGGCAGCAGCAACGGCCGGTAGCCGCGGAGGCGGCGGATGGGCGGCTGCGTCATGCTAGAGGCGGCCGCTGCCTCTGGTAGCGGTGGTGGCGGCGCGGTGGCGGGGAGGACCAGGAGCCTGACAGAAGAGGACCTGGAGGAGCTCAAGGGGTGCCTCGACCTCGGCTTCGGCTTCTCCTACCATGAGATCCCGGACCTCTGCGGGACGCTCCCCGGCCTGGAGCTCTGCTACTCCATGACGCGGAGGTTCCTCGACGAGCAGAGGTCGGTGGTCGAGCAGCTGGAGCCCGCTGCGGCGGCGGCGGCGCCCATCCCGGACTGGAAGATCTCCGGCCCTGGTAAGACTTGTTTCCTGTACACCTGTTTGTTTATCTTCTTGGTCAAGTTTCAGTTTTGGAGCGATGTGTGGATTTTGTTCTCTGTTGTTGGGTGTGCGGAATTGGGATGATTAGAAGCGAACTTTGGTTCAGAGTATGGGATTGCTTGGTTAAATTGAGGTTTCATGTCTGATACCGAGACATGTATTCTGAAGATATAAGATAGTCATGCTTCAATACTTTGTACCAGACAATATGCATCCAGGTTATTGCAAAATGAGGGAATTTGTAACCAGTATTAAGCAACAATTCAAATTGATGTCTGATTTGGATCATCCCTGTTTTCCTCTGAATCATGCTCATTAACAACAGTGTTCTCAAATCTGAATTTGTTCCATGCATTAGCTGTAGTACTATTTTTGTTACAAACTATTAAAGGCACGACATTCTTTTTGTTATGGAACTACGATAGATCTGCTGTGTGTATATAAATCAGTGTAATAAATTTAAGGCAATCAGCTGAAAATATGTCAATTCAGTTGATTTGCTGTGAGTTGCGATTGCCCTTGCCAACTCTTGTTAGTATATGGCCAATTCTTGTTCTATAGATTTCAGTTTCGCCCTTGTCTTTATGGTGCTTTGCTTGGTGTAGTCTGTAATATGTCTGCTGTGGAAAATTGCAAGCCATTTCTTTGGCTGTTCATAAAAGATTAGGATGGTAGGCACTCCCAAGATTTTACTAACCGGTTGTTGTGTATCCTATGGTTTTGGTTACGTCTAAATTTGATGCCAAGTGGAAAAAAACTAAAAGAAAAAGGGAAAAAGTTTGAGCATAGAATGGAGAAAGAATACTAGCATTCTTAGTTATATTATTTGGGAAATCAACATGAGAGAGGCAAATAAAAGAACCGGAACATCTCCCTGAAAAAACTGAACATGTGACTTGCTCACTGATTCACTTTTCTTGGTAAGGGCGAACTGTCGTCTCCAAGACAAGCTTCACAACAAAGCAAAGCAAGAGCAGTCCCCACTGAAAATTATGCTCCTCTCTCCAACGCATATTTCCTCCTAAAAAGATATAAAAATCGAAGATGCGCTAATCGTGCTACCCTGACCCCAGCAGTGCAAAGCATGTTCTCCATATCTGTTTGATTTGCTGTTAATTTATTCGTAAGATTGTATTTCCTTACAAAAGATGTACTGCTCATGGCTGATCAGCAACTATTTGCTTTGATAGGTGATAATCCAGAGGAAGTGAAAGCTAGGCTCAAGTATTGGGCTCAGACAGTGGCATGCACAGTCAAACTATGCAGCTGATGGAGATTGGTAGTGTGCTGGTTCTCTCTTTTTAACATATATGGTACTACAAGCTTAACTGGAGGTGGCTGAAGTTGAAGAACGACGCTTATATGGTTTTGAGCTCGGTGGGCAAATGCAGAGGAGGTGCTCTCCTTCTGCTTCGTGTTATCAAGGCGACAGAACTGACCATTGCTTTTGCAAAACTTCAGAGGGGGGAGGATTGCCGACAATATGGAACTGTGAGAAATCCGCAGCGGTCTGCAGTCAAACTTTTCTGAAAGCATCAGAAGCTTGTTCCTCTTGGGGTGTCTTGTCTCTACGTGGCGCAGCGTTTGCATGTGCTTGAGACCTCTGCTTGTTTCTGCTCTTCCTTGTAGGACTCACTAGGTGCTCCGGTTGCGCCGCACTGCTCTGGGTTGAGCTTTGCAAATCCTTTGGCGGATTTGTTCAATTATAGCTTTGTTCTGTTGCTCCTTTCAGCTTGGATTTTTTTTGGAGCAGTAGGCCTTGTATAGGACTTGCATGAACATACTTGTTGATTCTGCTGTATTGCACTCCAAGGGTGCAGAAACGGTTTCTGAAATAAATTTCTGCACGCAGCCTTAACAGCAAACTGTGGCTGCTGATATTGTGAAATATTATAGGATCCCACTGAACTGAATCTATGTACCGTCAAGATTGAGAAAGGATAGATGAATAACATCACTAATTGGGTGTATATAATCAGACCGAGAAGGCACATATATTATACGGCTGTTTTAGAAACGCGTACTGTGATTATTCAGGCCAGGAACTGGACTGAAGAAGCAGCACACGGCTAGAAATCAGAATCTGGCGCCTCTCTTCATCGACGACGACGATCTAGCAGAAGCAGGCACCTGAGGAGAAGCACCGACTGAGCATTGTCGCAGAGAACCATCCGTTGATGGAGAAACCCACTGAGCTTGGACAGAATGCACCTGGTGCTTCTCCAAACCCGCCCCTTGGAAAGACCCGGGAATTTCCGAATTAGTTTTCTTCTGATAAGCAGTAGTTTTGGCCATAACATTCACATGACCATGATTTCTGGTAGTCTTAGGCTTCTGGATAAGAACTGGAACCCACTTAGAGGAAATGTCAGTAGCAGGTTTAGGACTCTTCATTTTTGTCAGAATTAGCCTACACATTGAGCTGAGCAGGGGTCTTTTAATGGAGCCCAAAGCTGCAACCATTTACACAGGCAAAAGTTGTGTGTCTTGTTCCCCAAAACTCCATCTGAAAAACTCACAGGGTGAAAATCCACACTAGACACAGATAAATCCACACTAACTCACAGGGCAGAATCCCAGAAGTGCTAGCTGTGAGGTTCACTTTGTCTAATTCATCAGTGGGCTCATCACCCTCATTCGGGCCATCAGCATCCATATCCTCTCTGCCTTTGTGGTTATTGACGTTAGCTTCCTTATCAAGATTTGAATCATCTCCATCATATGGACCACCCTCTCCAATCTGCTCAAAACCTTCGACGGTAAAGAACAACAGAAGCAATTTCTTCGTCATCTCTACTCGTCTTTCTAAAGGAACGTCAGTAGGGTATGTCCACGTAACTTTCACTCAAATCAACTCATAAAACTAAAAGTCTTAAAACACACCACTTCAACCCACACCATGAGAATTCCAAAACATGATGCCACATGAGCAAACATTTTCCAAGCAGTGGCGGAGCATGAAACAAATATTAGGAGGAGCCAAATGACTGAATATGACATAGAAAAGGCCAGGGTAATCAAAGAGGTTGGAGGATTAGTAGAGCAATTAGCTAAAGGATATGCTTATTTGGTAGAATTTCTTGTAGGAGGGGGGGGGGGGGGCAAGGCCCCTAATTGTCCCCAAGACGCTCCGCCACTGTTTCCAAGTGCACCGTTTTGGTGGAATCCCCTCGATCTGGATCCATGCTTCAGTAAGTTCACCATAAGGATCAATTGCACCAATCCATTGAGTGATATTAACTATGACACCATCCACATGCAAGTCAAAAACAAGGAACTCAATTAAATTATCAACTTTCTTCCAAGGAGGGAAACTTATCAAGAAAGTCTTTTTTGCTCAATTCCCTAATTCGGGAGGGACATTGTTTTTGTTTACAAAAAAATTTCCAGAGATGGACTCATCGTCGTCGTCGTCATCAACCATTCTTCAATAACAATTTCATGATGCTTTCACCCATGTGTGAGTAATTCCCCTATAGGCACATGATGGTATATGGGAATTGGATGAGATTTCTTATGTAATATATTTCAGATTTGTTAGGGCTTGATGCCTAGCATCCACTATGTTCTGAGATTGATGTTGCTATATTTAATGCTCGACTCCTAAAAAGATGCCTTTCTAGTGAGCCAAGAGCTGGCCTCGGGAGTCAGTATTTTTCATGAAGAAGAAAGGTTCAGAGGGCCCGAGTGTCATGATCTGAATCCTCTATGTTTTCTTGAATATATTTGTGTTTTTATCTTATCTGCAAGTTGTATGCACCTGTTATTGTTCTAGATCCTAGACCCTAAAGTGACAATAATTGGGATATCGACAAGATGACTTACCTTGAGGATTATATGTATTCATCCTTTGTTAATGCTTTAATCCCGTTCTCCATTGAGAGACGTGCCTTAATTACCCTTAATATTTGCTAGGATCCTGCTGCCATGAAAGGGTACGGCAAAATATGTTATGCAAGTTCTTATCGCAAGCACGCACCACTAATTATGGAATGCATGCCTACATATGATTGATGAATTGGAGCTGGTTTGTTATGATTGTTACATAATGAATCTCATCTGAACAAAATCCACTATCTATTTCTATGCATATGTTTTGTACTGTTGTTGCTCTTTCTAAAGTTACTACTATCGCACTTTGCTAAGTTAGTTTTAGCCAAAATACATATTGACAAAATACTAAAGCAGTTTAGTATGAAAATGCTAAGAAGAGTTTATTGTCAAAGTCACACGGAGGGAGTTTTAAGCAAGAATCGGTTTCCTGAAATAATGATGAGCGAAATATATGAATTTGATCGCACTTATGTTAATTATATTCCATGGTATGTAAACAACCAGATATGTCCATTACTCGAAGTAAGTTGTGAGTAAAGTTACCAAAATGGTCAAATTGTTGATAATAGGACAACAGTAAAATGTCATTAAGTACCGACAACATGTTTCTCGCATACGAAGAAAATGAAGAGATTATGTAGGAATTACATCAACACATGCTCGTTCTAAATAGTATGTTGACAAAATCTTCATCAATGCTCCAAGCGATTTTTCGATTTCAATTAAACGGTTTATGGTGGCACAATTGATCCAAGAAAGTTAGTGTGGTGAATTCTATAAGAGAAGGCTAAGTATATTGTCGCTTTAGAAGCAACAATGGAGGATAATGAATCAAAAGTTCATTTATGAACTTGATATGGTAAGTAGATGATTATGCAAATGGAACATTGTTCTTAATAGTGGTTCCATAGCTCAGTCTAAGGAATCAAAAGGTTCTAACGGTTAATCAATATGTACAATATCACTTTCACAAAATTATGAATTCTCGTGAAGGCATGGTAGATGCATTGAAATGCATATTATACACACATATCTAAAGTTGCCAGATTCGATATAGGACGAAGTTTATACCACAAGCAAAGCGTGGACTCACAACGGATTTCCATTGGTGTAGAGTAAAATATGCTAACTAGATTATTGACTCTAGTGCAAGTGCAAGACAGTTGGAAATATGCCCTAGAAGAAATAATATTTGTATTCATAATTAAGAGTTTATATTCTATGCTATAACTGTTATGATTCTGGAATATGTGATTCAGTGGAATGATAAACGGTAAAATAAGATTCCTAGTCTCGCCTCTAAGACTAGCTCAAGTGTTGTTGATGATCATGTTTTTCGGATATTAGGATATCATTAAGTGTAACGAAAGCTCTAAAACAACATTGAGATAAGACATTAGAGGAACGATTATATTGAATTGACCCATACTTGTTTGTTATACTTTGAGATAATATTGTTTGAGATCAATTGTTATAACAAGGAGTGTTACCATGTGTTTCATGTTCCTTAGACCATGAGAGTATCATAGTCGCTTCCTACCATACGATGAGCTTTAGGGTTGCTCAAACGTCATCTCTAACTAGGTGATCATAACGACAACTTACAAATTCATCGAAATGTTTGACAAGGGACTAGATAGTGTTGGAAATATGCCCTAGAGGCAATAATAAATTGTTTATTATCATATTTCCTTGTTCATGATAATCATTTATTATCCATGCTAGAATTGTATTGATCGGAAACTCAGATACATGTGTGGATACATAGACAATAGTGTGTCCCTAGTGAGCCTCTACTAGACTAGATCGTTGATCAAAGATGGTTAAGGTTTCCTGGCCATAGACATAAGTTGTCATTTGTTAACGAGATCACATCATTAGGAGAATGATGTAATGGACAAGACCTGACCGTAAGCATAGCATTTGATCGTATCACTTAGTTTATTGCTACTGCTTCCTTCATGTCAAGTATATGTTTCTAATACCATGAGATCATGCAACTCCCTCACACCGGAGGAATTCCTTGTGTGTATCAAACGTCACTTCATAACTGGGTGATCATAAAGATACTCTGCAGGTATCTCCGAGGGTGTCTGTTGGGTTGGCATGGATCAAGACTGGGATTTGTCACTCCGTATGACGGAGAGATATCTTTGGCCCTCTCGGTAATACAACATCGCAAGAAGCTTGCAAGCAATGTGACTAAGGAGTTTGTCACGAGATCTTGTATTACGGAATAAGTAAAGATACTTGCCAGTTGACGGTGTCCTAGACTAGGGGGTACTCACCACGTCGTCTCCCAACCAATGGGTCGGGCCGAGGACCCCCAGGACGATTCACTAATGGGCCACTTTGGGCAGCCCATGATGCATACGAGGAAGATTCCACAAGACTTGGCGCACAAGACAAGGATTCATCTCCACCGACGTAGCTGACTAGGACTCTTGTTATCCTAGGCCTCCGATGTGTTATATAAGCCGAGGCCAGGCTAGTCAATAGACAATCATATCATCATACGAGCATAGCTCTTAGGGTTTAGACCACTACATACGATCTCATGGTAGATCAACTCTGTACTCGATACACCATCATCAATAAAAACAAAGCAGGACGGAGGGTTTTACCTCCACTAAGAGGGCCCGAACCTAGGTAAATATCGTCTCCCTTGTCTCCTGTTACCCATTGATGCAAGACCTACAGATCGGGACCCCCTAACCGAGATCCGTCGGTTTTTACACCGACATTGGTGCTTTCATTGAGAGTTCCGCTGTGGGATCGCCACAAGGATCGATGGCTCGTCTGCAGATTGCAGTTTTTTTTATGGATAGCGAATTTGTGTTTGCCGTACCTGTTTCCTCGAGCGTCGCTTTGATGATTGCTTTAGTGGAATTGTGTGGAATTGTATCTACAACAACCTTGCAAAATTTTATCGTGTTCCGATGGAGGAATCTCCGGCAATCTCCAATTTACCGGAGCCCTATCGAATCAGAACGGGAATCGGGATGAGTTTAGGACGAGGTGTCCAGTACCTAGCTTGGATATTCATTGGAAAATCCCATCGTTCATCGGTTGTGGAATTCCTATACCGATCACCCATCAAAATTTCAGCTCGATCCGACCGTCCAAACTCCAGGAAGCATCCGAGGAGTACAACGAATTTTGGATCTATTCTCTACGCGAAAACGAATCCAACCGAGTTCATCTTTTTCATGAACGGGTCGTGAGACATCCTTTTTGAAGAAAGTTTTCTCATCATCTCGGTCAGCCGACCAAGAGTTTGGCATCGCGAGGGCCGAATTATCATCAAGTGAACCTTGTCATCCGCGGGTTGTACGGCTCGGGCGCTCCATTGCTTCATCAAGCCAGCATTGACCGCGTCACAAATTCTGACCTGCGTCGGCATCACCGCGTCGTTGTTTTTTAGCTGACGTCCACCACGCCGACTTGCTTTGACACGTCGGCTGGCATGAGACCTCGGCGTCACCGACCGACCTCCTTCGTCACCTCGGCTAGACCGGGGGCTTCGTCATCTCCTCATCAACCTGCTATGGGGACTTTGGCATCACCAACCGACCAGCTTCGACACCTCGGCTGGTATAAAACTTCGGCGTCACCAGCCGACCTGCTTCGACACCTCGGTTGGCCGGAGACTTCGACGTCACCAACCGACCTGCTTTGACACCTCGGTTGGCTTGAGACTTCAGCTTCACTAGTCGATCTGCTCCATCACCTCGGCTAGACCGAGGGCTTTGCCATCTCTTCATCAACCTGCTCCAGGGACTTCGGCGTCACCAGCCAACCAGCTTCGCCATGTTAGATGGACCGGGGACTTCACCTCACCACATCGACCGTGCAGCGTCACCACTCCGTCAAGCCGAACTCTTCGCCTAGGCCATATTCCTTTACTGCTTCACTTAAACTAACTAAGTAGAAGATTTTTTTATAATATTACCTTTATTTGTTATTAATCTTGGCTTGTACTATATTGTGTGCACAGGTAATTGACTTCGGTTGTGTCATGCAGTCACCTTGGCATGCCTACATCGTTCTCCCGTCTCCATCAACCAAATTGTGTCATCGACATGGTTGACAGACGTTGGAGCTTCGCCGTCACGCTGCCGAACTACTCCGTCTGCTTGACTGGACTAGGGGTTTCTCTTCGGCCCTTCCGAAGTGTTGTGTTGTCACTTCATCAAGCCGAGCTCTTCTTTGGCTACCTCGTGACGGGCCTGGGGGCTGGGGCCTTGACCCTATACAACCTCGGCACATTCCACACCAAGCACATTAACCAGATAAGTCGTTTTCATGCTCAACTTTTTCTTCTTTAATTCCTGTGCGGTTTAACCTAGCATTATATTTGTGTTAAACAAAAATTTGTTTGTTAAAAACTTAGCTTGTTAATAGCGTCATTTGTTAAAAACACTTCTTTTTCCCATGGTAACCGGGGGCTCTTAAATTTATATGAGCCATTTATTAATAAATGTTGTTTTCTTCTTGGTCGTTGCAAAGTCTTTTTCTACTACTCCTTTTTTCGACACGAATGTTTGGTCAATAGCTGGGTAGCCTAGTTTCTCTCTAAAGTCGCTTGAGTTTAGTTTGCTAAACAGGCCTTGGAGAAACACTCCGCCCTCGGGATATGGAGGTTGAAGTCAAAGGCTGGCCCGCTTGAAGTCTGAGGGATTAGATGTATCATGTTAAAGCACGACCGAAGCACATGTTAATTTTAAGACCAATTTTCGGATTGGCACCAAAACACTTAATGTAGTTCAAACGTCAAAGTTTTTACGTAAGTTGTTTGGCTTTTCGAGCTTATGACACTTTTAAGCTATTTGTATGTTTTTATTTTAGGAGGCAGGAGATCCTCTTGTCCGAGGTATTCCGCATGGTGGATCTTCTCGGAAAATCTTTACGGACCCATAGTTCGGCATCTTCCCTGCCGACCTGCACCTCAACATATGAATATCGCTTTATATGCATCGGTTTCGAATTGTGTCTTTGATCAATAGTTGGGTTGCCCTTATCCTGTGATTGGCTCCTACGTTCTGCTTTGTTCGGCTAGGAGTGCAAAGGGAGAACCACTGCGATTGTACTTCCGGTTTAACTGGTCAAGTACCTCAGTGGAGAAAGCCGAAAACTGACTGTCACAATGAGCATAAACTGGTCGGCGATCCTTTGACTATATTAAACAACGAACCTTTCATAAAATTGGTCGGAGTGTTAACGACTTGACCTCGGCTGACGCCGAACACTAACCGGGAGCTAGTGACTGGCCTCCCAAACTTTAAGCTCCCATGACCAAGTAAAAGTTATAAAGCCTAGATATCTAATTGCCTCGTTTCCGCTAACACAATCACCTCCGGGCACCGAGATATCGGCTAAGGGTTGTCTTGTTACTGCGGAAACACCTTGTGTGCATCTACAAAGGGGTAAAAGACGATGATGGGCCACTCTCAAATGATAAACGGTCACAAAGGAGTCAAAATAGCATATAGCATAAAAGCATTTGTATTCAATATATGAGTCCTGCCTTCCATAATCATCGTTATAAAGCCATACATATGCATCAATTTGATTTAAGATTTTGGCCAAGCTGGGTTGCCTGGCTCCTGTGCTTACCCCCTACGTTCCCGATTGTTCGGCTAGGGGGTAAAGGGAGCACCTCTGCGATTGCTACTTCCGGGTCATCCGTGTTAGTACCTCAGACTAGGTGAAGCCGAAAGCTAGCCATCTTAAGAATATAATTGGTCGGCAACGACGAAAGTGAACAAATTGGTTCATTAAAGACCACAAAAGTTCGGGAACATTCGCCGAATTAAATCCTTAATATTTTTCCTCCCACATTGATCGGAGTTGAGGTTTCACGATTATGGTCAACATGACATCCTAGGAAAAGGAACTTATAGAGGAACTATTTTTCCCAGAAGATGTTTTTAGGTTAATAGTAATATAACATATCTCTCCCCGTACCTTTGTTTACAAAACCGTATGACCAGATTGCCTTGTTTGTCGTAAATCTTTGCCATTCTAAAGGCTTTATAAAGTATGAAAAACACTCCTCGGCTACTGGCCGAGGAGGTTGGAACCGATGGTCGGTCAACAAAGTCTTGTACAATGCAGATCCGAGCATTAATGATGTAAAGTACTTGCATACATATAATCATTACACATAAATTGTGTCGAGCGTAAAAAAGTTTGTGCCAAACAAATATCGATCCTTAATTCGACCACCCGTGCCCAAATTAAGGCTCGGGGGCTACAACATTGCCTATTCAATGCAGAAAATTCAAAGTGCTATACGGTTTCTAAGGAGATTCGATCCTTAGGTTGGTCGGCCGCACCCAACCCGAGTCGCGGAAACTACTGCGTACCGCGTTTACATCCGTAACGAATGCCGCCAAGCAAGAACTTGATCCTCAGGCCAATTTTGCAAATCGACCTAAGTCTTAGGGGCTACTGGGATTACTGGTTTTATTCCGATTATTATTTTTTCCTTCAGGGGCATCTCAGGTTTTAGACCGACAGGCACCTTGAGGGCTACTGGCTATATCTCTCGGCAGAGAATAAATTGCAGCTATCAGAAATAATTTCCACAAAAAATCATCCCGCTACTGAGGTGGTGCACTATTTCCGAAGCAATACGATGTAAAGCTCGGATGCAGGTGGTTGGCTCAATAGAGAGCATTACCGGCATTAAGCTCGGTCGAACACGTCCAACCTTTTCAAAGACCGAAGTAATCTATGACACCTCGGATGCCGACCGGCATTGGAGCTCGGCTGCACAAAACACCTCGAAAGCAGTCCGCATAAAGCTCGGATGCGAATGGTTGGCTCCATAAAAGAATATTCTGACATTTAAGCTCGGATGAACTCCTTCAAATTTTCAAAGACAAAGGTAATCTATGACACCTTGGATGCCGACCAGCATTGGAGCTCGGCTGCAAAAATATACCTCAGATGCAGCCCGACGTTGGAGCTCGGACGCAAGAGGATACCTTGAATGCTGAATAGTGTTGGAGCTCGCCTATGAAAAGACGCCTCAGATGTAGTTCGACGTTGGAGCTCGGACGTAATAGGACACCACCGCACGTGAAACACTTCAAACCCAAGGTGTGTCGTAAACAATTGCAAGGCATTGATAAAGGCCAAGAACTTTAATGGGCTCCTCGGATGCCCGACGTGTGAACTCTTCGGATTCAGCTCGGCGATCCTCAAGATCGGACATGGGAAGATTTGTTGAATCAGTTTTCAAGACCGACGACTGGAGATGAAGAGCAGTTCGGAAGAACCGAGGAGCATCCTCAACTTGAAGACCGGTTCAGGGGGCTATTTGACCGTGTCCTAGACTAGGGGCACTCACCACGTCGTCTCCCGACCAGTGGGTCGGGCGGAGGACCCCCAGGACGATTCACTAATGGGCCACTTTGGGCAGCCCATGATGCATACGAGGAAGATTCCACAAGACTTAGCGGAGAAGACAAGGACTCCTCTCCACCGACGTAGCCGACTAGGACTCTTGTTATCCTAGGCCTCCGGTGTGTTATATAAGCCGAGGCCAGGCTAGTCGATAGACAATCAGATCATCATAGATCATATCATCATACGAGCATAGCTCTTAGAGTTTAGATCACTACATACGATCTCGAGGTAGATCAACTCTATACTTGATACACCATCATCAATACAAACAAAGCAGGACGTAGGGTTTTACCTCCATCAAGAGGGCCCGAACCTGGGTAAATACCGTCTCCCTTGGCTCCTGTTACACATTGATCCAAGACCCACAGATCGGGACCCCTTACCCGAGATCCGCCGGTTATGGCACCGACACCGGTAACAATATTGAACTAGGTATGAGATATCAACGATCGAATCTCGGGTAAGTAACATATTGCTAGACAAAGGGAATTGCATATGGTATTAACTGAATCCTTGACATAGTGGTTCAAGCGATGAAGATATTCGTGGAATATGTATGTACCAATATGGGCATCCAGGTCCCACTATTGGTTATTGACCAGAGAGGTGTCTCGGTCATGTCTACATGATTCTCGAACCGTAGGGTCACATGCTTAACGTTTGGTAGCGCGAGGGTAATGTTGAGATATTAATAGTGGAAATTTCGAAAGTTGTTTGGAGTCCTAGATGGGATCCAGGACATAACGAGTAGCACCAGATGTAAACATTTATACATGGGAAGTCATATTCAGGGTTTCGGAAAAAATCGAGAATTTTTCGGTAGAGTACCGAGAAGATTCTAGAAGGTTACGGGGGTTCCATCGTGGGTCCCAACAACCCGGGAAGGGCCCACATGGACCTGGGGTGGTTTTACAACCCACATGGGCTGACTACACCATTCCCCAAGGCACATGTCATTTAAATCTATAAATAAGGTCTCATCTCTAAATTTAAAGGGTTGAATCTAGAGATAAGATGGTATCTTCATGTTTAAAGGGTTTTCTCCCTTGGGGCGGCCCTAGGAGGGTTTTGGATGGCCTCCCCTACCCTCTATCCTACATATAGGTGGGGGAGGTGCATGGAGCAACCAACCCTTCACCCTTGGCCATTGGCTCTCCCAAGTCCTTCCACGTTTCTCCGATACGCGCTTAGCCAAGCCTTGGCAGAATTCCGCTGCCACCACCACCATCACCACACCATCGTGTTGATTCAGATCTCATATACCTATTCTCCCTCTCTTTCTAGATCAAGAAGGAGAATACGTCATCGAGCCAGACGTGTGCTAAACTCGGAGATGCCGCACGTGCGGTGCTTGGATCGGATTGGATCGCGACGCGAGTACGACTACGCCAACCATGATCTCTAGATCATTAGTGCTTTCGGTCTACAAGGGTATGTAGAAACCTCTCCCTCTCGTTGCTAGCATCTCCATAGGATATATCTTGGGTGTTTCGTAGGAATTTTTTGTTTCACATGCAACATTCCATAACAGATAGCTCAAGGGTGGAATTTGCTCCTCCGGCGATGGGGAGGCATTCTTAGGGCCCTCTCAGTGTGACAACATTCGCCATCATGTTTATGGCTACAGGTGAATATGTCACATGGAGGTCAGAACAAATCAACAAGAAAGAAGAACAAACCGGTAACGAGGACAACGACATAGTGAGCATGTGAATGACTCAAGAGGATACCAAAGCATCTCAGGTTTTGTAAAGTTTCGTGAATCAAAGGGAATGTCACATGGTAACCAAAGATTTATTCGAATATCATTCATGTACTCATAGGGTTCGATATGGATATCCACGGTTCCGCTATCGTTCTTTGAAGGAAGGGGTTTCGTTCATGTCTATGAGTTACAGAACCTACGGGGTCACAAGCTTAAGGTAATTATGATCTTCTCAGTGTTAGTAGTGCGGGGGTAATGAGAACATATTTGTGAACTTGTTTTATTAACATTCAAAATAGTTTTGAGAGGATCCGAAAGTATTTTGGGGTCATCAGAAGGGTTTCGGAGACTACTGGGCGATACCGAGTATTACCAATAAATAATATATATGTGGAAAATGTTTCCGGGAATGTTAATCCTAGTTGATCCTAGCTGGTCAATTAGAGCTAGACCTAGATCCTCTAAACCTCATAATTAGAAGCCCAATGTGGTTCTAATCTCCTCCCTATAATTTTCCAGCAACGATTAGCTCTGGACAGCGAAGCGTTGACGGATAGTGAAGACCGTATGCTTGCAACCAAGTAGAGAGGTCGTGCTTTCGGTCTTCAATTCGAGGGATCGTTTGTGGGCAGTTCGCGGGATCGTTCATCTACGGTTTGAGGGACTTCATCAACAATCTACACCGACTCAACTTCTTCCACTATAACTCGGAATTGGTAATGATCCGATCTCAACCGTTATTATATCTTCATAGTTTTCCTGGTTGATCATAGGGCGAAAGTTTTTGTTTTCTACTACATTTCCCAACAATGCCTTGATCCAACCTAAGCTCCGCTTCATTCTTTGTCATGCTTTAGCGACTACCTCGCCTTGTAGTCTACAACAGCGTCACCTCCACTTCATCTTGAGGTTCGAGACATCAAACTAAGCCTCAGATCTTGGCAAATACCCATAACCTAACCCACTCTCTGTAGCCATTATTGAGTCTTGTCCTCCTTTTCTTGGCAAATTGAAGCCTACAAAGAGGGTTCAACTTTATCAATATCAACACCCCAAACAAGTGTACAGAGAGGAGTTTCCCTAAAAGAAAGGTAATGGCTTCAAAAGCTGAAAGGACGTGGATGTCGCCTAGAAGGGGAGTGAATAGGCGCTTTAAAATAATTACGGTTAAGGCTTGAACAAATGCGGAATAAAACTATCGTTTAATTAGTCAAACACAAAACCTAAAACAACTAGGCTCACCTATGTGCACCAACAACTTATGCTAAGCAAGATAAACGACCAAGTGATAGCAAGATATAACAAAAACAATATGGCTATCCCAAGGTAAAGTGCATAAGTAAAGGGATCGGGTAAGAGATAACCAAGGCACGCGAGACGATGATGTATCCCAAAGTTCACGCCCTTGTGGATGCTAATCTCCGTTCGGAGTGGTGTGAAGGCACAATGCTCCCCAAGAAGCCACTAGGGCCACCGTAATCTCCTCACGCCCTCGCACAATGCAAGATGCCGTGATTACACTAAGGGACCCTTGAGGGCGGTCACTGAACCCGTACAAATGGTAACCCTTGGGTGCGGTCACCGGTACCCGTACACTTTGGCAACCCTTGGGGGCGATCACCGGTACCCGTACGAATTGCTCCGAGCAATCTCCACAACCTAATTGGAGACCCTGACGCTTGCCCGGAGCTTTATACCACAATGATTGAGCTCCGAGACACCACCAACCGTCTAGGGCGCCAAGGAACCCAAGAGGAACAAGATCTAGGGGTGCTCAAACACCCAATAGTAATATGCTTCTCAAACTTCACTTCCACGTATCACCATGGAGAACTCAAAACTATGCACCAAATGCAATGACAAGGGCACACGGAGTGCCCAAGTCCTTCTCTCCCAAATCCCACCACAACAACTAATTCTATGGAGTAAATGAGAGGAAGAACAAAGAAGAACACGAAGAACTCCAAGATCAAGATCCAAGGGGTTCCCCTTACAAAGAGGAGAAAGTGATTGGTGGAAATGTGGATATAGATATCCTCTCTCTTTTCCCTCAAGAACTAGCAAGAATCATTGGAGGGATTGAGAGTTAGCAAGCTCAAAGAAGGTCAACAATGGGAGAAGAATACGAGATCAAGAGTTGGAAACCATTGGTGAAGAATACCCCCTTTTATAGGTGGGGGGAAAATCCAACCGTTACCCCCATAGCCCGCATACAAGCAGTAGTACCACTCAGGGGGGCGGTACTTCCGCTTATACCCGTCCCTGAACAACAGAGCGGTAGTATCGCTCTGGAGGGACCGATACTTCTGCTCAAATAATCCCAAAGTGCCAAAAGAAAAACTTAGGCGGAAGTAGCCACGGAACCTCAGGGCAGCAGTACCGCCCGGAGCGGTACTACCGCTCCGGGGAGAGCGGTACTTCTGCTGAAAATGGCCAGAGGCCCCCGTAGGCACCAGAAGGTAAAAACAAGCGGTAGAAGCCTCGGTAGAACATAGCGGAAGTACCACCGGAGCGTTACTACCGTGGTACCGAGCGGTACTACCACTAGATTAGAGAAAAACTGCCCTGGCACTGAAACTTCCATAACTTCTGCAAATGAACTCCGAATTGAGCAAACTCAAGGTGGTTATCTTAAGAAGAGGCATTATGAAAATGCCAATGATATAGAGATGTAAAATCTCTATGAACGAAGAACTGTCAAAAACTTCAACATCGAAAACATCATAGAAGATGCATATGGACTCCGTTTTTGATGAACTTGGGCTTGTCATGAAGCTGACCATAAGCTCAAGAACCCACAAAGAGAAAAGCCAACTAAGAACCAAAAAATATGATGATGCCAAGAATGCAATGGTTTGAGCTCTCCACGAATGATACGATCAAGCTACTCATTTGAGAGCCCCCCTTGATAGTATGACTATCGATCCTATAACCCGGTCTCCCAACGACCACCATGAGACCGGTAAAATAGAAAACCCTATCAAGGTCAAAACTTTGCCTTGCGCATAGTCCACTTGAGCTAGATCATGACAATCTTGACTTCCTCAAGATGGACCACCTCTCTTGATTGTGCCGGCTTGATGAAGATTAGCAGATTGCTCCCCCATACTCCACTATGGGTGAGCCACTCTTCGGCACATCTTCACAAGTCCATTGTTACCACAATGAACGACAAGCTTCAAGCATGATCTCTTCATGATGCTTCACTTGAGCTTGCACACGCAACCTTGATGACGATCACCACTTGATGTCATCTTACATGGGATGTCTGGGATCTTCCTCTTGATGCAAGCCCGTGGAGATATACCTAACCCCACAAAGAACTCTCACGTAGACCATGGGTTGGTACACAAAGAGTAACGGACAATGCTTACCATACCATGGGATCACTCGATCCCTCTCGATAAATCTTGTACGCTTTGTGTGTTGATCAACTTGATTCACTCTTTGACTTAGTCTTGATCAACCTTGTATCTTATCCCCTCTCTTCATAAAGACGATGTCTTGAAGGCAAACATGAATGTTCACACAAACTTCTTCTTCAAGACATGCTTGCAATAAGCTCAACTCTCGCATGACCAATCTTTGAATAAATCCTTGAATACCGCCTTGGTCACCATATAAACTCCTTGAAACCAACACATGTACTTCAAGAAGTGCCTATGGACAAATCCTTCGAACATAACTCAGGGCACCTATTAGTCCATAGGGATTGTCAACAATTACCAAAACCACATATGTAGAAATATGCTCTAACAAAAGCCATTTTGAAATTGCATCAAGGGGCTTTACTACATCAAATAGAACAACTAGAGGAAGATCTTCAAGAGAGCCTTTTTAGTGAGAGACTATGCAAGGAGATTCTTCATTCTTGTAATATGTGTGAGTGTGCAAGAGTTTAGGATCGATGCCATGCTGAAGAAATCTCCAAGTAATGGTATGATTCTCCATTGTCCTTGGTTTTCAAGTAAAGTCTATGTCCTTGAGATGTGCCTTCATCACCGATGCCTAAATCTCACAAGTAAAGCACCACAGTGAGGTTTTCTCCCTCAACTATTTTAATGCCTTCACTCTGATATCATATTTTGCCTCGTCTCAATAGTCCGCCGACGTGTGAGGTTGTCATCAACTACATTTTAGAAAACAAAACAGATGGCAATGCTATATTTGAAGCCATGTGCCTCTCATTAAGACGCTTTTTTTTCGTGAGAGACGATATTTCCATTAATAGCAAAACAGGGAATTTTTTGATCTCGAAAGCTTTGAGATTCTAAATTTGAAGTGTGTTGTGTGAGTTGTGTGTGTGTGTGTGTGGGGGGGGGGGTATGTAATGGTGTGCGTGTTGACATCTATGTTGTACCACTATTTGTAAAAAAGTCAAAACTTTGTTTAGAAAATGCATTGCTTGCTATTTTTTCAATGAATCGTTGTGTTCTTTAAATAAATCAAAACTTCTTGAAGAAACACATTGCCCGTCTTTTCTTTTCGAGATTATTGCATGCTATTTTTTGGAGGCAAGTCCTTCATTTGCGAGATGCCGCCTAAATCTCACATTAGCTAGCAAGGGAACATAAATGAAACGAGTATTATGCGCAAAAATCATAAGTTGTGTGTGTGTGCTTGTGGATGATTCTGGGCTAAGACACGAGTGCAAGATGAGGCCGTCGGAGGCTGCCACTAGACAGACGATGAGTACAAAACATGTGAGCACGCCGACGAAAACCAAAGTGGAGCCATGGCCAGCCTGGAAGGCACCTGCCGCCCTCGCGTTCCCCCCCCCCCCCCCCCCCTTGTCACCATCCTCAAGATATGCCTTCTCCACCACGTCGTCTTCTCACCAACTAACCACCTCGATGAGCTTTTCACCCGCATCCATATTGTTGCCTTCGTTCCGGACATCATCACTGGCCCCATCTCACAGCCCACCGATTACAAGGTTGTCATCAATTACATTTTAACAAACAAACCCCATGGCAATGCTATATTTGATGATACATGTATTATTCATCAATAACGACGCGATGGATCTTCAACCCGGAAAACTCCGACGCTCTAGTTTCCCAGCATGCAACGAGTGAGCGAGTGCGTGTGCAATGGCGCGTCCGTCGACACTTACATCGCTCCACTGTTTTGCAGCAACCTTAGAAAATATGTTTCAAAAGATGCATATTTCGTTCAAAGCATTTCAAACACAAGATATTTTTAAAATACAAGGTGGCAGTGCCTGCTAGTATTTCTTCTTCTGCCAAAGGAGCCCCTTGTGACCCAAACCGATCTTCCCCTTGGCTCTGTGTCGGTGCCAGTCCCCCTGCAGCAGCAGACGCATCACACGTGGCGCCTGCACGGGCCCCAACGGCCCGGATGCTCCCATGTGCAGTCTTGACTCCGGATAGCGATCACCCAAGCCCCTGCTCCTCGTAGCCCGCAACCAATAATCAATTTTATTATCGCCCCGTCGGTCTAACGGTTCGGCGCGGCCGCACCTGCGAGCGTGATGCGAAGTACCTGAAACACCCCTCCTCTTTTCCGGCTCGTCAGCCCCGGACACGGCCGGTGGACGGGGGCAGCTTCGGAACACCGGCTCGCGTGCGCGCGCGTCTGGGCAGCCTCCACTTTGTCGGTCTGCGTAACCCGCCGTCTCTCTTCCGCGAGCAGACGCAGAAAAATGGACGGACGGTGC
The DNA here is from genome assembly GCA_022496015.1 of Hordeum marinum. Lineage (NCBI taxonomy): Eukaryota > Viridiplantae > Streptophyta > Magnoliopsida > Poales > Poaceae > Hordeum > Hordeum marinum. Next base: position 456,283,553 of record CM039674.1, on the reverse strand, counting down.
CGAGTTTCGCTCCGCCCCCTGTACTTTCCTGCTTGCTCGTGTTGGTAGTCCGGCTGTGATTAGCTCGACATGTTATTTTTTTTTACTGGGTAATTTGACACGAACCGGGCGCCGGTGAGGTGGATTGGACGCTATTTGGTGCACAGTTGCGTTATAGAAGGAACAAATATAATTCCCTAAAAGAAGGAACACAGATTAATGATACGAAAGGCGCAGGTCTAAAGATGGTATGTATTGATGGGGTAATAGTTTCATGCCATTCATATGCTCGAGTATATCGGGTAATCCTGACCAATTATGATGGACCAAAGTAAGCATCGCGGTGATCGGAAAAGCCCCGTGGATTCAGCAAGTTTTGCACGTTCGTCCAAGGGGGCAGCAACGACCTCTTTAACAAGAGGAATCTAACGTGGTTCACGTAATTTTTTGGAAAATATTATTCGCAATACATTTGGCATGACCGTGGATTACGATCATCATGTTTTTCTTCTAGCAATTTTTTTTTGCTAGTGCTTCATTTGTAACAAATGCAAAAACAGTTCGGCACAACATAGTTTGGTAGCACCAAAATGAGAATTTCATGCGTGCAGGAAAGGAAAGAAAAGAAAACCTACTCATTATGTAAGAAAAATAAAATACACTCCGTATTTGTTAATAATATAGGGACCTCCTACGGAAACAGGTAAACGCCAGGGGCTTTCATGGAAAGATAAAATCTCGCAGAAAAGCCCTTTCCCCTTTCGTTCTCGACGGGATATTCCCACGGAATTTATATTTCCGCTCCTCGCCTCTTCCTCGCCTCTGACCTCTCCCTCCCCTCCGCTCCCCATTGCCCCCTCCCTCGCCCTCCACCTCGCGCCTTCCAGAAGCTTCGCATCGCGATCGCCTCCGCCGCCGCGAGCTCCCGTCCCATGGTGGGCGCGCCCGCCGCCGGCTAGGGCTCCCGCCTCCCCCCGGTTTCGTCCCGGCCCGGCCCGCAATTTCCCGCGATTTCTGGGGCGATTTCCCCGGAATCCTCCGCCATTTGTCGGCGCAGCTCCCCCGAACCGTGCGCAGGGTTTTGGCGAGAATTTTTCGGCGGAGGGGATGAGCGGGGAGGTGGAATGCAGCGTGTGCCACGCCAAGGTGGCCGTGCCGGCGGCGGCCGTGTCCAAGGCCTACGACAGCCACCGGAGCACCGTGTCGTCGCGGCAGCGCGCGCTCAACGTCCTCCTCGTCTCCGGAGACTGCGTCCTCGCCGGTCTCCAGGTCACGCTTGCTTCCTCTCTGCATTCTGCTCGGTTTGATCAGCGTGTTTCAGTGTTTGGTCTGTCTCAAATGGCTAAGTGTCATACTGTCATGTAATGACTGAACCGTCAGTCCTGTGCTGCGATAGGTAGGATGGTGGAGGAGGCGAATTTGAGTGGTTTTGGATTAGCAGTCGCTGTTTTTTGTCATATGGCTAGCCACAGTAAATGCTGATGCTAGTTTTTCAGTATGGAGTTTCCCGAGCTCTGTTTTTCAGTGTCAGTTTATATTTGACCAGAGTAACTAGACGGTGCCCGATGTTGCAGAAGGGGGTCATTAATAGATGAAAAAGCAGTGATTTTTTGGAGCGCTTACTTGGATGTTCTCCACTGTATACTGATGATAGCATTTGCCTAGAAACACGCACCAGCTGCCTGTAGAAGAACCGATGTTTGCTTACTATCTAGACTCTTCTATAATTTGTATCGCTGATGCCTAACAGTAAATTTATTATAGGATTGAATACTAGAGTAACAGTGTTAACAAATTATGTGGCCAACTGAGCATGTTCATCCAGGCTTTCATTAACTTTTGGCATTTCATGTTGCACATTCTCATGTCTGTTGACACATTTCTACCTCCTTTTCTGTAGCCGATATTGGTATACATGTGTAAAGTGGATGGGAAATTCAAATTTAGCCCTGTCAGCGTGAACTTCTTGACAGAGATTACAAAGGTTATCTTTGCCATCATCATGCTGTTCTTCCAGGTATGTGGAATCATCGACAGTCCGTTGTAATCCATTGCTTTGATATGATGTGTCTTTATGTCCATATTCTTTAGTTTGATTATTATCGAGATTAGAAAATAATTTAATTTCTGTGAGGTTAGGTGTTCTGTTTGTTCACTTGAGTATGCTGCCAAGTGAGCTGAATGAACATTCTGTATAATATTCTCACGTTTTAATCGCAACATTGATCAGAGAAGACTTCCTTTCGTAGCGATTTCTGTGACTGACTCCCTTACCATGTTTGGTTTTACCTCATGCAGGCTAGGCATGTAAAGGTGGGAGAGAAGCCACTTCTCACAGTTTCAACATTTGTGCAGGTGAGTAGCTATGCAACATCTGGTCAATTCCTTTCCCGATTTCAATTGAAAACCCCCACATGATATGCTATCTTGTTTGAAGAGAACTTGTGGTTGTGTATCCCCATTACCTGGCTATATGCTGTCAAATTGCTACACGGTAGCACAACTTAACTGATGGCTAATCATTTATTACTTTCTACTATCCATCGATCTACCTATATATTTGTTGTGAAGCCAAAAATAACGGAAATTCAGTGATCTAATATGTGATGCTAATTATTTACCATTTGACAGGCTGCCCGCAACAATGTTCTTCTCGCGGTCCCTGCTTTTCTCTATGCTATCAACAATTATTTGAAGTTTATAATGCAGGTAAACAATTGATAAGCACCTCGGAAATTAGACTTGGCATAGTAACCTTTTCTTACTCTCTCTTTTCTGTTAAAAAAGGAAAATAGCGGAGCCCAACATTTATATTGGTGTAACTCGAATCTGGTACAAATTTTCTAACCAACAGAATTGATCCTCTGTTATGCAGCTATACTTTAATCCCGCGACAGTGAAAATGCTGGGTAATCTCAAGGTATTGTAGTTTCCTTCTTTACAAGATGCTAGATGCCTGAGTCTTTGTAGTTGCATAATCTCAATGTTGGTCCATGCATGCATGGGCCACACATGTTCATTTGGATGGGCACACATTCTTTCGTTCATTATACATAACCTCCTTTCTTTTTTGAGTTGGATGCATAACCTCCTAGTAATTTCAGTTTTGGAATATGCCTTTCATTCATCAACATTCATTTGGGGCCTGGCTGCATCTGGTGTACACTTATGTATTCTGTGATCATAAGTATGTATTATATCGATGTTTGTAGGTTCTGATAATTGCTGTGCTCCTAAAGGTGTTACTGAGGAGGCGTTTCTCCACAATTCAGGTAAGTTTTCTCTTAATTGTCATCAGTCATGTATCTGAACTTGGACATGTTAGTGTTTCAATATTTATAAGCATGAGTGGTCCAGGTGTAAGTCTATTTTTTGTTGGTGCAAGTTAAAAGAAATTTGACCACTTATTTCTTCATATATCTATATATAAATGTCCAAATGTAATGCTATACTTATTTTGCGATGCCATGAACTTGTGTAATTGACATCATCCTGTTTTTTGTTGACAGTGGGAAGCCCTTGCTCTGTTGTTAATTGGAATATCTGTTAATCAGCTGAAATCACTGCCTGAAGGTTCTACTGCACTTGGTCTTCCTGTTGCAGCTGGGGCCTACATATACACACTATTTTTTGTAAGTTTTGACTTTCGGCTCAGTTTTTAATTAATTTATCTCATACTTCCTTTCAAACAGTTTGTGCCTGAGTAGCCTGCCATCAAATTCGGGAGGCTAGCAGAACTATCATTTATGTAATAGTTGTATAGGCCCTGCTCCTTAGCTGTAACTAATCAGAAATGTTGTACTTTTTTGTCTAGTTGGTACAGTGCTTGGGGCATGCTATTTCTTGCTTTCAACCATATAAGTTGATATTACGGTTCAGCTTTTGGTTACCTGCAACTTCAGCATCTACCTAATATGACCCAGAACTTGAGTGGAAAGAATAATAAGCTTTGTAAGCACTCTGGAATAGAGTGTATAAATTCATCTGCTTAACATGGGGACTATATGGAGCTTTTCTTTTTCATTTGAACGTATTAACAAAGTATTAAAAGGAGTTTTTTTTAGAGAGCAGAATTAATGTGACATGTGACATTGCATACTAATTTCTTGCACAATCAGATAACAGTTCCTGCGTTGGCTTCAGTTTACAACGAAAAGGCTCTGAAAAGCCAATTCGATACCAGCATATATCTTCAGGTATGACCATATCCTTGTGTACTGTTCTATGGCTATTTCAGGCTGGCACCATTTGCTACTCAATGACAATGTCCTAAGTATATTAATGCATTTGTTTTATTTCTCTAAAAAGCTACTTCTCATCATGTTCGTCATCTTTACAGAACTTATTTCTGTATGGATATGGTGCAATATTTAATTTCCTTGGGCTTGTGATCACTGCCCTCATCCAAGGTAATTTTTTGGAGTACATCTCTCTCATGATAAGCAGTGCAACTTTTGTGTCCTTTTCTTTTGTTCTTTGTTGTGTTGCCAAAACAATTTGCTCTGTGGATACAAATTGGCGTTATGTTAGCTTGCTATAAGACACTGGTTATGTAAAATTTACAGGGCCTCGCAGCTTTCACATTCTGGAAGGGCATTCAAAGGCCACCATGTTTCTTATTTGCAACAATGCTGCACAAGGCATACTTTCGTCATTTTTCTTCAAATATGCAGGTATGTTACCAGCATAAAAATTTCCCTAGCAATTGTTTGACATGCTCTTGGAATGTACCACATTTCTTCAGTATCCTGAAGACTTCTTATTCAATTTATTACATTGCATGTACACACCAAAACTTGCCATGATGTGCAAGAGCATCTAAGTAATTGATGTTTTGCTTAAAATCGGAGTACACAAAACACATTGAACATGAGCACTGATTATTCAGTCCTAAGTCGTGAGAGCATACATATACACATGTATATTCTAATTCCGTGATGTGCAATTTGGTTGCTGTATGTTAGTTTTGGAAAGTGAAATGTGGTGAGATTCAAGTACATTAATGATGAATGCAGATACAATTTTGAAGAAGTACTCATCCACAATTGCCACAATCTTTACTGGGATAGCGTCTGCTATACTGTTCGGTCATACTCTGACTATAAATTTTGTTCTTGGAATATCGATAGTAATTATATCTATGCATCAGGTAACCTGCCTTCCCTTCTTTGTTGATTCAGTCATTGAAGTTACTTCTACCCTTACACGTTTCTGATGGGTCTTTGTTGCAGTATCTCGCAAACCAAATTAAGGATCAAGTGCCAAGCGGCAAAATTGAGATGTCTGATGCTGAGGATGACAGGTCAGTCATGTTTTGTACTCAACTAGTTGATACTTGGTGCACCCAAATTGTTCTGAAGTTTCGTCCTGCAATCCGCCTTCAGAAGAAATTAATTGTTTTCTACTGTAGCCAATGAAAACTTGATGCACTTCATTAGGAATATACTAATATGTGTGTTTTGATGGATGCCTTGTCCAGCAGATTAGAGGAATCTGTAATTGTCAAAGTTGACACTGTGGCAAGTGAGGTAACTATATACTCTCAAGGCGCTGTTTTTGTCAATTTGCAAGTCTGACAGACATTCCATATGTGCATACAGGCTAAACACCGCCATGGATCTGATGACAGGCAGCCACTTCTTCCCGTCTGATGTCATCTCGGAGGTATTTCTTTTATTTTTTCGGAATAGTAATAATTGGCATAGGGCGTTTTTGCTCTCCACCATGCACCCATGTGCATCTTATCAATGAATTCATCCTGTCTAACGGTCTGTCTTACTTTTCCTTCTGCGAGGAAGTAGGAATGTGTATCGACAATTTCAGTTCCTCGGGTCCATATGTATATCCGAGCTCTTCCCCTCGGCAGGGAGACGAGCAGCATAGATGTTGCCGACATAGCTTCTGCACCTGAGCATGGGATGATTTATATAGCGCTATAGCCTTTTGACCTAATGTTCCTGAGGCTGCACTATGGCGATGATGTTTAGAGGGATGATCTATATTACAGGGATGCTTGTTGAGTGGCTCGGTTGTGAACTTGCTGAGATATTGTAGAAGCGAACGAATGACATGATCTTTTCTCGTGAAACTGATGTGATGGATGCGAGAATAAATATATTCAGCATTTCAGCCCACATTCACATTTCGTTAGTCCTTTTTTTGTTGCCCAACGTGGCGTACTGCCTCGGTTCCAAAATACATATCGGCTGAACATGAATTTGTGTAGATAGAGAGATGGTTTGATAATGCTAAAAATGGGTGGCTACTGGGACGACATGGGGTGTTTAGTTGTCGTATCTACTTTTGCATGCATTGCATCTTTGTCTCGATTGAGTCTTGTTTGGTTGCTTGTATACCCTCTACTCTTTGTGGGGTGAAATGAAAAATGGGTTATTTGGTTGTCTACTTGTTTAGGCAGAAACACGAGCCATGGTGTTTGGTTACATGTGTTGCATGTTGTCTCGTAATCTCTTCGTTGAGATGTCGAGGTTACCTTTTCGTAGATGATGAGGTTATAAACTAAGGACGCGTTTGGTAGCCTGCATTAGGTTGGGCCAGGCCTGTGCGGATGAAAATGGGCTGTTTGGATGCATGTGTTTATTGTTTGGCCCGCACAACACGAACCTCAAAGCACCCCTTAGCTAGGCCCGCTAGGAATGGTTGAATCGGTCGTTTCCAACGAGCCAGGCTCGAGTGATGCAGGGGAGGGGAATGCTGTGCCGCGCAGGGGAGGGAGATGGTGGGAGCGATGACGCATCTCTGAAAAGCGGTGGGACAAATTTGAGTCATCGCCCGCCGATTTGGTCGCCCTATATATATATCGAGGGTCACCGTCGCGACAAAACTCTTGCCACCATTTCCACCCTCTCGAGCTTTCCTTTCGACACGGATCCACTTCGACGACGAGGTAAGCGGCGCATCTACTTCGGCGATCGGTTTATTGTGGCGGCGGGTCGACTCCTCCTCTCCGACGTGCAGGCACCTCCTCCGCGGCCATTCCGATGGCGGCTGTAAGTTCAATCACCACCTCCTCTCCTGTAGTTCTAGCTAGATTTGTTCATGTGCTAAGGTTAGGTCCTCCGATATGTTTGACTGTGATGTTGTAGTATCTAGTTGTGATGGATTTGGAGCATGCTAGGGGTTGTTTCCATGTGGGCAAGTGTTGGTAGTTAGTGGTCATAGATGAATCGGCGGTATGCTTCTAGTGTGCAAGTGTTGAATAAGATCATCCATGCGTCTATGATTAGTGATCTGTTCTGCACGATTAGTGCTCTGTTATGATGTGGTATGCTTTAGCTGTGGTATGCTTGTGCATGTGTTACTGCTAGTTCGATCTGTCCATGATGTACTGGTACTTCGAGCTGTCCATGTTGTACTGCTAGTTCATACTGTCCATGTGTAGTCTCTTGTGGTGTTGATGACATTATGTTTGTAGGACATAACCACGCAAGAGTTTAGTCAGGCCCTCGTGCTGTCCGAGAGCCAGTTCTCGCTGTCCTACGTCAAGGACTCCAAGCCTGCTATAGAACAAATGCCTCTTGATTCAGAGGTTTTCGAGGTGCCGCCTACGGTTCCTCCATTTGTGTTGGCCCAGCCCAATGTTGTTGCTCATACTACTGCTCAAAAGGTAGCAGCAAAGGAGAAGTACGATGGCAGGGAGAACAACATGAAATGGCAGCCGTTCCTCTCCACTTTTGTGCTTAACAAGATGTGTGAGATTATAGCTAGTGGGGTGAGGACTGGTAAGGGCTTCAAGGAGGTGCACTTGAACCTTGTCGCAAAGCAGGTGTTCGACTTCTGTGGACATGAGGTCACCTCGACCCAGGTGTACAACCACATGGGGAAGTGGAGAGCAAGGTGGATCACCGCATCCAAGCTTAGAGACCTTAGCGGTGCCTCATGAGATGAGGACACCTGCTCAATCCTTCTGGAGGCAGAGCACTACCAAGGCCACGTCACGGTTAGCTCACAAACCATGCCATTGTAACAAACTAGTAGTACAAGCCTATGAACCATTGTCATACTAACTAACCTCTCTGCCCTGTTTCTTCTTAGGCTCACCCCAAGGACGCAGAGTTCCTCAACACCCCTATGCAGAAATACCACTAGATGTAGCAGATCTTCTCCTTCGGGCTGGCAACCGGCAAGCATGCCATGGGCTCTGGTCAGCCGCTGGGCTCGCCGATGCCGGAGTATCCAGACACCCAGGAGTCAGACACCATCAATGTTGATGCTCGTGAAAAGGATGGTGAGCACGTCCTTGTGCTTGATAGGAAGAGGAAGTGGACAAGCTTCATGGAGGAGGAGCTGACCGTCTTCAGCAGCATGACTAAGGCAGTGAAGGAGGTGTCCACCGCCATCAGAGAGAGCAAGAGTGTGGACATCCACCCTGAGCTCTATGACGTCGTCATGGAGCATATTGGCTTCAGCCCAGAGTCTCTCATGGTGGCTCAAAGCCACCTGCTAGACAACAAAGCCCAGGGTGTTGGGTTTGTTGCCATGGGAGAAGCCCACAGGGTGCTCTGGCTGGGGACCTGGCTGGGAAAGCACTACTACTAGTGTTGCTTCTGTTGGTCGCGATGGCGTGCATGATCCTCGACGGCGACGGCGACAAGGACGATGATGACGTCGTATATTTTGTGTAATTAGGGCTTGAAAACAATCTTATGGTCTGTATATTTTGGCGAGGTGGTATATACTAACCCCTCACGGTGATCGTCGCGGTGATCACGAACTTGCGGTGGTAGGATGGCACCCTCTTTTGGATGTGGTGGCAGGATGACACCAAAGTAGTGTTAGGTTGAACTTGTTATGATCATGCATGCTTACTAATGCTCTTCTGCTCCATTGCTTGCTCCTAGAGTTCTTCATTGCTTGATGTTTGTATGTTTCAATACTTTCTTGAACTTATTGCTCTTTTGCATTGCCAGGGCAAGTGATATGTGGTGTTCGAAGGTAGGGTTCCAGGGGTTTACAGTTCATGGGAAACTTGCAACAAACAAGTTTCAGGGTACAACGACAACAACCACAAAGGAGGGTTTAAGACTAGGCAGGCGACAGAAGATGCTTACTCCAAGTATGTGCGAGAGCATTCATGCAGCAAGGTATAGGTTGGCAAGAAGATGGATCAACCGTTAGGACTGAAGAACTTCATCACCTTCGACCAGTTCATCGTCATAGCAATGTTGTGGCGTTGGTGTGCTCGGTGTGATCGTGTGTAAGGTGTAGCAGTATTGGTAAGCTCACCAAGTAGGGTACAAGGTGCGCACAACTCTATGCTCGTATGTAACCAAATAACGTGCACCCATGTGAGCACATACAATGCGAGCAACCAAACGCGATGCGTAGAGGCATTGTTACGATGCAGGGAGAGGACATGCAGACAACCAAACTAAGTGCAGATGTTGGTTTTTGGCCTACATTTGCTTAGCCAGGCCCAACTGGAACAAGTATGCAAATGGGCAAAAAACGATGCAGGTAACCAAACACATCCTAAAGATACATAAATAGATATCATATAAACATCAGTTTTAAACACAATATCACACTTAAACCAAACAATTTTCAAGCAAAGTAGTACGATCTAGTCAATCCCAAACCGGCAGGCGCAACAAAGAGCAGTCATGGATGTTCATGACGAAGGTGTCGTCGTGCCTCACACACTTGGTCACCACTTCAATGCCGCTGTTGTTGAACACAATCACGTTGAGCATTTCGGCAGTCAGGAACTTGAAGGTCACCATGTACCTGATCTTGATCTGGTGGATGGCGAAGGGGGCCCAACCCTGATCGAGGGTGGCCTTGTTGTTCATCAGCCAGATGGTGACCCTCCATGCGTAGCCGATGTTGGCCTTCAACTTAAACTCTGTCTCCATGCTAGGGAAATGTTACCTGAAGTCTAGGGGCATTGGTAGGCACTCCAGATTCAGACCAAGGATGGCCTTGCAGAAGTGTGTTGGCCCACTCTCCTCATGATAGTGCCTGTAGTTCAGATGATTGCCGTTGCGGGGCTCCTCCAGCCCCACGTCATCGTTCGTGGGTGGCACCTCCTCTGAGGGCGGCACCACCTCCTTGCCCTTCTCCATTACCGACATCGCCTTCTTGCCCTTCTCCATTGTCAGCACCACCTCTTTGCCTTTGTTCTCCGTCTTGATCTGCATTATGAAGAGTGACGTGACTTGAGGCTGCATCCATATTCCCCCAAAGAGGAAGGTATGATGCAACACAGCGACGGTAAGTATTTCCCTCAGTTATGAAACCAAGGTATTAATCCGTAGAGGAAGATCAAGCATCTATGTAAACAACACCTGCACACAAATAAAAAATACTTGCAACCCGACGCAAAAAGAGAGGTTGTCAATCTCTCTATGGTAAGAAGATATATTAGATTGCAATAGGTATGGCAAATAGATCTCGCAAGAACACAAAATAAAATAGGTAAACAAAAAGTGCAGCAAGGTATTTTTGAGTTTTTGGATTAATAGATCTGAAACCCCCCCGACAAAATAGTAGATCGGAAAGCAATATGTTGGAAAAGTAGGCCCGGGGGCTGTAGGTTTCACTAGTGACTTCTCTCATGAGTATAGCACATGGTGGGTGAACAAATTACTATTGGGCAATTGATAGAAGATCAAATAATCATGACGATATCCAAGCAATGATCGTTATATAGGCATCATGTCCAAGATAAGTAGACCAAAACGATTCTGCATCTACTTCTATTACTCCACACATCGATCGTTATCTAACATGCATCTAGTGTATTAAGTGCATGGGAAAACGGAGTAATGCAATAAGAACGGTGACATGATGTAGACAAGATCTGTCCATGTAGGAATAGACCCCATCTTGTTATCCTTAATGGCAACAATACATGCGTGCCTTGCTTCCCCTTCTGTCACCGGGAAAGAACACCGCAAGATCGAACCCATCACAAAGCACCTTTTCCCATGGTAAGAAAAATCAATCTAGTTGGCCTAACTAAACCAAAGATTCAAAGAAGAAATATGAGGCTATAAGTAATCATGCAAATAAGATATCAAAGAAGACTCAAATCATATTCATGGATAGAAACTGATCATGAACTCAAAATTCATCGGATCCCAACAAACACACCGCAAAAGTCATTACATCAAATAGATCTCCAAGAGACCATTGTATTGACTATTGAGAATCAAAAGAGAGAGAGGAAGCCATCTAGCTATTGCCTATGGACCCGTAGGTCTATGGTGGACTACTCACGCATCATCGGAGAAGCACCCATGAAGACGGCGCACCCCTCCGCGATGGTGTTAGATTGGATCTCGTGGTTTTGGAACTTGCGGTGGCTGGAATTGTGTTTCATCGACTCCTCTAGGGTTTTCTGAATAATTGTGAATTTATAGGGTCGATAGTCGGCTGAGGGGGGGGGGGTCCCGAGGTGGGCACCACCCACCAGGCCATGCCAGGGGCCTCTAGCTCACCCTTGTGGGTGTTCCCCACCTCGGGCCTCCTCTCTGGTAGTTGTTTGGCCCATCTGGTGTCTTTTGGCCCAAAAAAAATCTCCAAACATTTCCAGGACATTTGTGCTCCATTTGGTACTGATTTTCTACGAAGTAAAAAACAAGCAAAAACAAGAACTGGCACTTTGGCACTGTGTCAATAGGTTTGTCCCAAAAAATGATATAAAGTTGCTATAAAATGATTGTAAAACATCCAAGATTGATAATATAACAGCATGGAACACGCAAAAATTATAGATACGTTGGAGACGTATTAGCACCCCCAAGCTTAATTCCTACTCATCCTCGAGTAGGTAAATGATAAAACCAGAATTTTTGATGTGGTATGCTGCCTAACATGTTCATCATATATTCTTTTCTTTGTAGCATGGATATTTGGACTTTTCATATGGTTCAAAGCAATAGTCTAGTTTTGACATGAAAACTTTAATACTCAAGCATATCAACAAGCAACCATGTCTTTCAAAATATCAACGCTAAAGCAAGTTATCCCTAGCCCATCATGATCAATAATTGATCCATTCACGACACACACTCAAATATTAGCTGCACCTAATGAACAAGTACGATCATAGTGCCCCCTAGCTGGTGCTTTATAATAGAAGATGGAGACTCAAATTAAAAAATAATGCATAAAGTAAATAGATAGGCCCTTCGTAGAGGGAAGAAGGGATTTGTAGAGGTGCCAGAGCTCAAGTATTTAAATTGATAGAGAAAAATATTTTGAGTGACATGCCTTTCCTGTCAACGAAAACGACCAAGAGATTTCAATATCTTTCCACACTAGATGCATCATAGGAGGTTCCCAAACAGAAAATAAATTTAATTCCTTTTCCATCATGCTGTCACTTTCCATGGCTAGCCGAATCCACGGTTGCCTTCCATACCAACACTTTCCAAGGAATTTATTATTTTGACAACATAAAGTAAATTTATTTTTCATTTTCATTTCGGGATTGGGCATTCCTATTACCGCCGTACTCTCGTGCAATGACAAGTGAATAAACACTCATCTTGAGAATAACACATCTAGCATGGAAAAATATCGGTCACCCCCTACCGTTTCATGAGCGATATGAGCACACAAAAAGGAAAATTTATTTTGAAAATTAGAGATGGAAAATACAAATTTTCTTGGAACGACATGGAAATACCGTATATAGGTAGGTGTAGTGGACTCATATGGCAAAACTGGTTTTAAGGATTTTGGATGCACAAGTAGTATTTCTACTTAGTACAAGTGAAGGCTAGCAAATAGATTGAGAAGCATCCAACCAAGAAACGAAAAATCACATAAGCAAGCATTAAGCATAACTAACACCGAATAATGCACCATAAGTAGGATGCAATTTCATAGCACAACTATTGACTTTCGTGCTTGCATAGGGAATCACAAACCTTAACACCAATGTTCTTACTAAGCATAATTACTCACTAACATAACTCACATATTAGTATCGTCATGTCTCAAAACTATTGCAAATAATCAGGTTTAGTTTTTCCAATGATATTCGTGAAAGTTTTTATTATATCCCTCTTGTATATTTATCACTTTGGGACTAGTTTCATATATTGCAATTGCTTTTGACAAGCTCACATGGGTATAAGTGAAGAACATGAGCATAAAAGTTTCATCTCTCAAAATAATATAAGTGAAGCATGAGAGGAATTCTTCAAAATTACCAACTCTAAAAATAATCTAAGTGAAGCATGAGAGCATTTCTTCAAACATGTAAAAGCACGCCGTGCTCAAAAGGATATAAGTGAAGCACTAAAGTAATTCCATTGCTCAATAGATTTAAGTGAAGCATAAAGAGCAATTCTAGTAAATCATAGCATAATTTTGGCTCTCTCAAATATGTGTGTGCAGCAAGTATAAAAATCAAATAAAACAAAGATACAAGGCGCTCCAAGCAAAACTCATGATATGTGACGAATAAAAATATAGCTTCAAGTAAAATACCAATGGTTGTTAGAAGAAAGAGGGGATGCCACTCGGGGCATCCCCAAGCTTAGTTGCTTTTTACTCTTTGGATATTATCTTGGGGTGATGTAGAATCCCCGATCTTAGGCTCTTCTTACTCCTTATTCCTTCATCCATCGCGATCTCACCCAAAAGTTGAAGACTTCAATAACACAAAAGTTAACAAAATTCTCGTGAGTTTCGTTAGTATAATAAAGCAAATTACCACTCTAAGTGCTGTTGTAAACCCATTCATATTTTATTATTGCATTGTACCTACTGTATTTTAACTTTACCATTACTTACACCCCCAATACAAGCCATAGATTCATCAAAACAAGCACACGATGCAACGAAAACAGAATCTATTTCAGACAGAATAGTCTGTAGTAATCTGTACTCTACCCATACTTATGTAACTCTTAAAATTCTGAAAAATTAGGAAAATGCAAAGAATTTGTATAGGAATACTGTGTTTAAACTTCAGCTCATTATCATGTTTCCGGTAAAAAATGAAAATTCGTGCATTGGGAACAAAGTCTGTTTTTCCAGATTCAACACTGTTTCTACTCATCTTATGAATCATCCTAAATGTTCTACTTGGCACAAACACTAAATAAAACATAAAAACACAATCATAACAGAGGCATAATTGTGAAAAACACTCAAAAAACAGAAGCAAAATATAAAAACATGTTATTCATTGGGTTGCCTCCCAACAAGCGTTATCGTTTTACGCCCCTAGCTAGGCATGTCACATAGATTTAAGTATTGTCATCCTTAGTTTTTGCTACCTTTATGAGGGCTTTCTCAAACCCAGGAGGTTCTTTACGCTTCCCCACAATTTCAGGAGAAGAAACAATCTTGAGATCTAAAATATCTAAACGCGATTGCAAAGAGTGATCAAAGTGTTCATGCGATTCAAGTTTCCACCAATATGCTTAAGATGCTTATGATATTTTTGCAACTCAACCAAATGTTTATGTAAATCACCCAATTTTTCTAAAATTTGAACCCCTTCTTGTGTGATAGAAGGGACCTATTTTGGTGGAGGAACCCCCAATATCCCTTCTAAAATTTCATAAGCAGTGTTGGGATCAAGTTTAGTATAGTTTCCTTTAGCGGCAAAATCCAAGAGTTGTCTATGATGCAAAGTCAATCCTATGTAAAAATTTCGAAGCAAAAACTTTGCATCTCCCTTTACATTGCAAATACGATATGATTCCATCAATCTATACCAAGCGTCTTTAAGATTTTCCCTTGTTTTTTGAAGTATAAAATTCAAAATCTGCTGACAAGGGGGTAGTGATGCTAGTCATAGTGAAGAGATATGCGAACAAGAGATCTGACGAGAAAAAGGGGCAAACAAAAAAGAGAGGGCGAATAAAACGACAAATTTGTGAAGTGGGGGAGAGGAAAATGAGAGGCAAATGGCGAATAATGTAAATTGCAAGGAGATGAGATTTGTGATTAGGAACCTGGTAGATGAGATCGCTTCCTCCTCGGCAATGGAGCCAGAAATTCCTTTGACGTAGCTTGAGACTGCATCGGTATTTCCTCAAAAAGGAAGAGACGATGCAACACGGCGGCGATAAGTATTTCCCTTAGTTATGAAACCAAGATATCAATACATAGAGGAAGATCAAGCACCTACGCAAACAATACCTACACACAAATAACAAATACTTGCAACCCGACGCAAAAGAGAGGTTGTCAATCTCTATATGGTAAGAAGATGGATTAGGTTGCAATAGGTACGGCAAATAGATCTCGTAAGAACACAAAATAAAATAGGTAAACAAAAAGTGCAGCAAGGTAATTTTGGGTTTTTGGATTAATAGATCTGAAAACAAAATGGCAAAATAGTAGATCGAAAAGCAATATGTTGGAAAAGTAGACCCGGGGGCCGTAGGTTTCACTAGTGGTTTCTCTCATGAGTATAGCACATGGCGGGTGAACAAATTAGTATTGGGCAATTGATAGAAGATCAAATAATCATGATGATATCTAGGCAATGACCATTATATAGGCATCACGTCCAAGATAAGTAGACCGAAACAATTATGCATCTACTTCTATTACTCCACACATCGACCGCTATCCAACATGCATCTAGTGTATTAAGTTCATGGGAAAACGGAGTAATGCAATAAGAACGGTGACATGATGTAGATAAGATCTGTTCATGTAGGAATATACCCCATCTTGTTAGCCTTAATGGCAACGATACATGCGTGCCTTGCTGCCCTTTCTGTCACTAGGAAAGAACACCACAAGATCGAATCCATCACAAAGTACCTCTTCCCATGGCAAGAAAAATCGATCTAGTTGGCCTAACTAAACCAAAGATTTGAATAAGAAATACGAGGCTATAAGTAATCATGCAAATAAGAGATCAAAGAAGACTCAAATCATATTCATGGATAGAAACTGATCATGAACCCAAAATTCATCGGATCCCAACAAACACACTACAAAAGTCATTACATCAAATAGATCTGCAAGAGACCATTGTATTGAGAATTAAAAGATAGAGAGATAGGAAGCCATCTAGCTACTGCCTACAGACCCGTAGGTCTATGGTGGACTACTCACGCATCATCAGTGAAGCACCCATGAAGATGGTGCACCCCTCCGTGATGGTGTTAGATTCGATCTCGTGGTTTTGGAACTTGCGGCGGATGGAATTGTGTTTCGTCGACTCCTCTAGGGTTTTCAGAATAATTATGAATTTGTAGAGTCAATAGTTGGTGGAGGGGGGTCCTGAGGTTGTCACCACCCACCAAGCCGCCAGGGGCCTCTTGCATGCCTTGGTGGATGTTCCCTACCTCGGGCCTCCTTTCTGGTAGTTGTTTGGCCCATCTGGTGTCTTCTAGTCCAAAAAAACCTCCAATTTTTTTAGGACATTTGGGCTTCGTTTGGTATGGATTTTCTACGAAGTAAAAAAACAAGCAAAAACAACAACTGGCATTTTGGCACTATGTCAATAGGTTAGTCCCAAAAAATGATATAAAGTTGCTATAAAATGATTGTAAAATATAAAAGATTGAAAATATAATAGCATGGAAGAAGCAAAAATTATAGATACGTTGGAGACGTATGAAAGAGCACAAAGTTCAAAGGTTGATTGGCATTAAATTCTATCATCCACCCCCATATATTTACCCTCCTAAACGCTCACTACTTACCCAACATCGCACTCAGTTAACCCTCTTTATCTCTCACTCCTCTTCCACCTTTCTCCATTCCCATGAACTCTAACCCCAACCCCTTCCCATAGGGCATTAGATGGAGGGCATTCTTTCTCGGGTTCTCGCTCAATGACCGCACCAAGTTTGAGAACACCATAGAAGTGTGCTCGAACTTCACCAGCACAGAAGATATGCACAAGGAGGCAGACACTGTGGTGAATAAGAAGGCGGTGGAGGAGTTGAAAATGTTGATTCCTGACCTAGTGAAGGGCACTATGTCAATTGACATCGTGCGATTGGCCATGAACTAGGACGACTCCAACGATGCTGGATAGAGGGCAAGGTGGACCAAGTATAGGGAGTACATGGAAAGTCGAGACCAGCATGCCGTAACATGTTGGAATAGGATGTTGGTGCCACCGGAGTTCATCACTCTAGAGCCGAAGGAGGAGGAAGAAGCGGTGGAGGTGGTGGTCATGGTGTATAATATGGTCCAACCAGGCCTCCGTACTATGTCAATCGATCTGGACGACAATGAGAACATTGAGACGGTGCATGATATAGTCAAGCCGGTGGACAACATCAAGGCCATGACCCCCCGCTGCTCTGAGCGCCTCCAGGGTCATTGCGGATAGGATTTGAAGCTACCGTGTGAGATTAACCCTGAATCCCCATTTCCCTTGTACTCAATACGGATCAGAACCCTGAAATCCATTGCTACTTTTTACTCATGAAGAAGTTCTAATCAATCATATGGTTATTTACCCCAATTCTCATTCACGTAGAACACAAATGGATTACACGGACCGAATCTAAATATGGGTTGAATGTGAAATAGTAAGTGAGGAGGTGAAAATAGGCTTACCACAATTACTGAAGTGTTGTAGGTGATGTTACTGATGCCGGTGATGGAGGCCAGTAGTTGTCTTGTTGTTCTCCAATCCACTGATCGGCACCATCAGTGTGAGAGTGGGAGAGTGAAGAGAGGGAGAGAGAGAGAGAGCGGTGAGGGAAGGTTAGGGTAATTAGTGTCGGTGCTTTAGGAAATCATGCGACTTCTCGAGTGTGGCTCCTTGCATGTAGCCGTCACCGCCCTCCTGCATCCTGTGGGCTTGGCTATGAAAAAATGGTCAATTCTTGGGTTCCTAGCATGCCTGGCTGGGAGGCTTTAAATATCATACGATATGGGCCAAACAGTGAATGTAGGTAACCAAATGGGCCATTTTCTTTCCACGCGGACCTGATTAGGCATAATGTGGGCAACCAAACAGTCCCATAGTGACTCGATGTGCCCATGACGATGCATATATGCCAGGTCTAAGCAGTAGTCTTATTAATCAATCAATCAATCTATCTATCTATATTAATAACCCACTAGTAGATTTGAAGATACCCTTAATCTGGGGTTGTTTTGAGTAAACTGTTGTGCTTGCTAGCTTTCATCAAATGTTGAATTTTCATTTGTAGGTCGACTCATCGCTATTTTTGGTAATTTACATCTGCAACTCGACTCATACGGACTAAATGAACACAGGTTAAAAACCATGTTTTGCACATAGTTTGATTCCCTGCGCCCCCTCCACACCGGTACTTAGTTGTTCTATCTAGATGCAAGGTGATGTTGGTTACATGCAACAGAATAGTTGTGTAAACTCTTCTAGGAGCAAGGAGTGGTGAGGTTACCTGCACACACACAAACACAACAACATAATAGTTACAACATACACCGTTAGCACATGATAAACCATGACCATACTATGTCATAGCAGTACTAACAATAGGTAGATTCAGAATAGCACTAACAAAACAGTACCACAAAGTCTTCAAACATGACTAACAAAGGAGAGATAAGATAGCAGAGATAACACCCTAAACACCCTCAACATTGTTGGAAATATTCCCTAGAGATAATAATAAATTGGTTACTATCATATTTCCCTGTTCATGATAAACATTTATTATCCATGCTAGAATTGTATTGACAGGAAACTCGAATACATGTGTGGATACATAGACAACATCGTGTCCCTAGTGAGCCTCTACTAGACTAGCTCGTTGATAAAGATGGTTAAGGTTTTCTAACCATAGACATGAGTTGTCATTTTATAACGGGTTCACATCATTAGGATAATGATGTGATGGATAAGGCCCAACCGTAAGCATAGCATTTGATTGTATCACTTAGTTTACTGCTAGTGCTTTCTTCATGTCAAGTATTTGTTCCTAAGACCATGATATCATGCAATTCCCTAACACCAGAGGAATGCATTGTGTGTATCAAACGTCACTTTGTAACTGGGTGATCATAAAGGTACTCTACAGGTGTCTCCATGGGTGTTTGTTGGGTTGGCATGGATCGAGACTGAGATTTTTCACTCTGTATGACAGAGAGGTATCTCTGGGCCCTCTCGGTAATACAACATCACAAGAAGCTTGCAAGCAATGTGACTAAGGAGTTAGTCATGGAATCTTGTATTACGGAACGAATAAAGAGACTTGCCGGTAACGAGATTGAGCTAGGTATGGACATACCGACGATCAAATGTCGGGCAAGTAAGATACCACTGGACAAAGGGAACTGCATATGGGATTGACTAAATCCTTGACATCGTGGTTTGACCGATGAAGATCTTTGTGTAATATGTAGGAACCACTATGGGAATTTAGGCCCCACTATTGGTTATTGGCCAGATAGGTGTCTTGGTCATGTCTACATGATTTTCGAACCTGTAGGGTCTGCACGCTTAACATTCGGTGACACTAGAGTAGTATTGGGATATGTACGTTGGTGACTGAATGTTGCTCGGAGTCCCGGATGAGATCCCTGACGTCATGAAAAGTTCAGGAATTGTTCGGAGGTAAATATTTATATATGGGAAGTCCTATTTTGGTCGCCAGAAAAATTTCAGGCATTACCGGTAGTGTATCGCGGTGCCGAAAAGGGTTTTGGGGGTCCACCTGCCCTGAGGGCCAACATGGGGGCATATGGGGTGCTCCCTAGACATTATGGGCCAGTTTCATCAACCCCTAGAGGCGAATTAGGCTTGGGGTCAAGAGTCCCAAAGGAACAAGGCACCCCGGAGGTGCCTTGGAGGAAGGAGACTCCTCCCTTCCTTGTGAAGGGAGGACTCCTCCCTTGGCCGCCGACCCCTCCCTTGGAGGAGTCAAGGCTATGCCTCCCCTCTCCCCCTTGCCTCCTATATATACTAGAGGGGAGGGGAGTGCTGCACACACCAATTCCTATGCCCCAATGGCAGCCCTCCTTCTCCCGTTGCTCCATTTTCTCCTCAGATCGCGTCTACGGTAGCGCTTGGCAAAGCCCTATCGGGATCTCTCCACCACCATCTCCAGCACCCCGTCGTGCTGGTTGAGATCCCATTACTTATCCTCCCTCGCTTGCTGGATCAAGAAGGAGGACACTTTATCGAGCAGCACATGTGCTGAACGCGGAGGTGTCGTCCATTCGATGCTAGACCGGATTGGATCGTGAAGAGTGCGACTACATCAACCGAGTTATATACGCTTCCGCTTAGCAATCTACAAGGGTATGTAGATACACTCCCCCTCTTGTAGATATGCATGTCCATGGATAGATCTTGCGTGTGCATAGGATTTTTTTGTTTCCCATGCAATGTTCCCCAACAAGCATCCATGTCAAATGCTTTGTGGTGCGGTTGGCACTTGGACATCACCTCAACGCCCTCGTCGATGAAGATGATCACTTTCAAGTTCGCGGGATTGAAGAGCATGGTGCCCCCATGTTTGGTTTTGGCAATTGGTGACAATCCCTATGGACTAATGGTTGGTTTGAGTTATAATTTAAGGTTTCCATAAGGATTGCTTGAAAACCATATGTTGGTTTCAAGGTCAAAAGAAAGAGTTCATGTGTTAACCAAAGGGGTATTCAAGGAGTTATCCAAAGATTGGTCATGTGAGAGTTGAGCCTATTGCAAGAATGTATTGAAGAAGAAGATTGTGTGAAAATTCATGTTTACCTTCAAGACACCACCTTTATGAAGAGATAATATAAGATTCAAGGTTTATCAAGAGTAAGTCAAAGAATGATTCAAGTTGATCAACACACAAAGCATAGAAGATGTACCGAGTGAGATCAAGTGATCCCATGGTATGGTAACAATTGTCCATTACGCTTTGTGTACTACCCCATGATCTATCTCAGGTTTCTTTGTGGGGTTAGGTATGTTCCCACGGGCGTGCATAAGAAGGAAGATCTCCGATAACCCATGGAGGATGACGTCAAGTGGTGATCGTCATCAAGATTGCGGTGTGAAAGTTCAAGTGGAGCATCACGAAGAGATCATGCTTGAAGCTTGCTGTCCATTCTCGTGATAATGGACATGTGAATATGTGCCTAAAAGAGCCTCACCCTTAGTAAAGTATGGGGGATCAATTTACTAGTCTTCATCAAGTCAGCACAATGAAGAAAGGTGGTCCAACTTCGGGCAGTCAAGGTCGTCATCATCTAGCTCAAGTGGGCTATGCACAATTCAAAGGTTTAACCTTGATAGGTTTTCTATTTTACCGGTCTCATGGTATTAGTTGGGAGACTGGGTTATAGGATTGATTGTCGTATTATCAAGGGGCACTCTCGAGTGAGTAGCTTGATTACATCGTTCGTAGAGAGCTCAAACCATTACATTCTTGGCATCATCTTTCTTGGTTCTTATTTGGTTTTCCTTTATGTGAAATTTTAGAGTTTGTGTTCGTCTTCTTGTCAAACTCAAGTTCATCGAAAATGAAGTTTGTATGCATCATATTTGCGTTTTCGGTGTTTGAGATTTTGCCGGTTCATATTTGGGGAATGTACTCGATGGCTTGATAATTTGCATTCTTATTCAAGTGAATCTTGTTTGGTTTTCACCTGATAAACTTCTCAGTTATTTCTAACGCTAATCCTTCAAAAGAGAACAAAAACCTGGGTTTCCACTGTTTGGCAGGAAATATCATTTATGGAAGGAAATCAAGGAGGATTATTACAAATTAAGTCAAATGGAACAAATTCCATGTGGAGAGCCAGGTCATCTGGCGCACTAGAGAAAAAGTTGGCCTTCCATGGTAGCGCTAGCGCTTGCATGAACGGTAGTATGAAATGCCAGCAGCTCCACCATGTCTGTACAATACACTTCCTGAAGGGACCGAGGGGGGAAGAGTACCCTAGCCACGACCACCACATCCAGAATAGAGGAGGAGAGGATCCGGAGAACCATCGAAGATCTCCTTAGTTTTGGTCCTTTCATCTCCATCATCATCTCATCCCTCTCGACTGAAGAGAAATTCCAAGTTGTGAGAACAAGTTGTAACTTAATTCATACTCATTTGGAGATGAAGACCATGTGAATTGTCCGTTTCATATTATTGTGGATCTTTATGGTATTCTCGATATGGTTTTCATGGGTTTAATCATTGGTATGATTGGTCTCTCTCTCTCTTATGATGCATGAGTAATTTCCCTTGGGCGTGAGAGATGCAGGTGAGTGGTGAAGATTCATTTGTGCTTGATCTATATGTCATCATTTCTATTTGTATTCGTATGATATGTCAAGTAAGTTGTTATGTTATGGTGAACTCTATACGTGTTGTCCAATTTAACAACCCATACAACATGATCTCAAGAACTACACACGTAATACATATTGTTTAGGGAATCTATGACCTCTGACGTGACAGGTGGATACATCTATGAGTACCAAATACCATATAAGATAACGATGATCCATAAAACCCAATGCTTGGTTTCGGTCCAAGGACGTTAATTGTTGAGATGACCACTCTGTGGCAACAACGAAGCAGGTTCATAGAATTTCATGTAATCCCTCGAGGAGTTCCATTGCCCACAAGTGATCCTCCGACAGAACAAATATATCGAATACTATGAACATACTACAAGGTAACTAGTATTAACGTCGGCTGACACACTTGACACATACCACAGTTGAACTCTCTTCGCGCCTAATCTCTCCTTTGCAGGAAACACAACATTACTTTCATGTTTATTTACTACCAATAGCTTTTACTGTCGTTACTTTGAATCTTTAATATTTATCACTCTGGCCCATCCGTCCACTAGGACAATAACAATGCAGAGTCGCATACAATTAGTTCACATAAGAACTATAACAACTTGTGTGTGATGGAAGCGCTAATATAAATACTCTATAGCTGTTGTAGCAGATCCAGGCAGAGGAGAATGAGGATGAGCATGAAGGGAAGGATGAGGAGGATTAGGCGGGGCAGGGGAGCAGCCCTTGGTTGCGGAGCCCATGAAGGAGGAGGCGACTGAGCCAAGGGAGGAAGTGGAGTAGTTCTCGGCTACGGGCTTCGCCATGGCGGATGCAGGGACGGAATACGACCCCCCAAGCGATGGAAATGGCAGAGTAGACCGTCATCCTCTACTCCATCCAGGACGAGGCCTACATTGAGGCCAACCGATACTTCATCCGACAAGAATAGATAGCGACGGTGGCGTGATATGTCTCCAATGTATCTGTAATTTTAGATTGCTCCATGATATTATATTATCGTTCTAGGATACTTTTTAAGCATTTACTTGTTGTTTCCTATTATGTTTGAGCACTAACCTATTAACCCAGTGCCAAGTGCCATTTGTTGCTTTCTGCATGCTTTTGGCTTTTAAGGAATACTGTACCAAATGAACTCCAAATACCACTGAACTTTTTGATGTTTTTTGGGACAAAAATAAGACCTGGAAGCTTCAGAGGAAGACCAAAGGGCACACGAGGTGCCCCCAAACCAACAGGGCGTGCCTAGGGGTGTGGTCGCGCCCCGATGGCTCGGGGCCACCTCCTAGCTCCTTTGCCCTGGATCTCTTTGCTATAAATTCTCATATATCCCAAAAACCACAGGGAGCCTCCTGAAACGCTTTTCCGGCACCGCAAGTCTTTGTTCTGCCGTGTGCCCATCTGGAGCCCTGTTTCGGTGTCCCGCCTGAGGGAGGATCCATCACGGAGGGCCTCTACATCAACCTTAATGCTCCCATGGTGATGTGTGAGTAGTTCACCACAGACCTAAGGTTCTATAGTTAGTACCTGGATGAGTCTCTCTCTCTATGTTCTTCATTGCCAAGATCACCGCGATTCCCGCGATGATCTATCTTGTGTAATCAATCTTTGGGGTGTGTTTGTTGGAATCTGATGAATTGTGGGTTTATGTTCAGATTATTCATGAAAATATATCAATCCTTGCTAGTTATTTATATGCATGATTGTTATAGCTTTGTAATGCTCTCCGATCTTCGTTTTGGTTTGGCCAACTAGATTGATTTATCTTCAAGTGGGAGTGGTGTGTTGTAGTGGGTTTAATCTTGCGGTGCTCAATCCGAGTGACAGAAAGGGACATGACACATATTGTATTGCTTCCACTAAGGGTAAAACGATGGGGTTCATTCATATTAATTGTATTTACTTTGTATTCATCATGTCATCATCCTCCAAGCAATACTCTGTTTTTATTTAATACTCTAGATCCATGCTGGATAGCGGTCGATGGGTGGAGTAATAGTAGTAGATGCAGGAAGGAGTCGGTCTACTTGTTTATGTACGTGATGCCTATATACATGATAATTGAATAAATATTGCATAATTGTGCGCTTTTCTATCAATTTCCCAACAATAATTTGTTTACTCACCGTATGTTTCTTCGAGAGAGAAGCCTCTAGCGAAAACTACGGCCCTAGGGTCTCCCTGTAAATATATTCAAAAAAACTCTAAATACCTTTGTTGTCATTATTTACTTTATTTTCATTTTCAATTTATATTTATCAAATTATCTATCTATCACTACTTATCGCTTGCAAGTAACGAGTTCAAGGAGATTGATAACCCTCTTGCCCGCGTTGGGTGCAAGTGTTTGCTCTTTTGTGTGTAGGTGTTGAAGACAGAAGTTTACGTGGTCCTCCTATTGGTTAGATAACCTTGGTTATCACTGAGGAAAATACTTACCTTTGATATGCTGCATCATCCCCTCCTCTTCGGGGAAAATCCTAACGTAGTTCACAAGTATCAAGAAGGATTTCTAGCACCATTGCCGGGGAATATCACCAAATTCCTATCAAGTACAGTTATCATTCACTTGTTCTACTTTCTATTTGCTGTTATATTTTTCTTACTATAAAAACAAAAAAAATATATATCTTTGCTAGTTTACTTGCTTCGCTTGTTACTTTGCTTGCTCGAAGTTGCTATCATGTCTCATTTTATCATTGAGAAGGATGGTGAAGGTAAAACCCCAAAAGAGGAAACTCACCCATAGTGAGATGTAAAAATTTTTGCAGGGAAGGGGAATATCATAGGGAAAAGCATTATCCAAGAATTCTTTAACTGTACGGGTACTTTGGCTTGCAACGATACACCAATCCTTAAGAGAACTAAAAGGTACGCTGATGCTATTTCCGCTCTTGTTCTTAAACTTGAACGAATATTTACGCATATTCACCCTATTTTGCAAAGATTTTTCTATGAATTGCCGGTCATAAAAGACCCTAGGGCTAAGAAGATAGCAACTCTTATTCTTATGCATGAATTTGCCTATATAGTGAGAGAGGCTCGAGATATCTTTGATCACTATGTACGAGTTGCGAACATCCTGTGATAGATGAAATTTTATATAATGAGGACTATATTATGAGGCATGTGTTTCGAGATAACCATACTTTTGATGAAAATACCAGTATAGAAGTTCCTCCTATTCATATTATCCAACTAGTTTCCAATGCCATCAATAAACAATATTCTTGGATAGTAAGAGAGAATACGGAAGGTTTTAAGGAAAGTAGCATTGAGATTGCCAAGATATTACATGATTATGTGTTTCCTATTGTATTTGAAAAGCCTGCTCATGAACACACATCCAAGTCGAGTATGCTAAGTTGGATGACAATGCTTGAAACTATGCATTATGCCTAGCTAGGGGCATAAAACGATAGCGCTTGTTGTAGTTATCTTTAAATTTTTGTTTTTAATTTATGTCTTGGTGTAATAACATGATTATTGCTACTGCAATGATTGTGTTTTAATGTTTAAATTTGTGTTCGTGCCAAGTAAAG
The DNA here is from genome assembly GCA_022496015.1 of Hordeum marinum. Classification (NCBI taxonomy): domain Eukaryota; kingdom Viridiplantae; phylum Streptophyta; class Magnoliopsida; order Poales; family Poaceae; genus Hordeum; species Hordeum marinum. The sequence goes on along the minus strand of CM039674.1, from coordinate 456,257,837 downwards.
CCTCTGGGATGACTTGAATGATAAGTATAATTGATATGGTGCAAACACAGAAACTTTTACGTCTAGTGCAGAATTTCTCTTATTTTATTGGAATGTATTTTTGATTTGAATTTTATGCAGTATTTTTATACAAATTACCTAGGTATTTTTATTTTCAGAATTTTTGGAGTTACAGGAGTATGTTTTTTGCGTAGATAATTAGAGATTGTTCTGTTTTAGACAGATTCTGTTTTTGCTTGCATAGTTTGCTTGTTTTGATGATGTTATGGATCTTATCAGGGGGTATAAGCCATGGAGAAGTTAGAATACAGTACCTTATGCAATAATAAAATATGAATCAATTTATAACAATACCTAATTTTTTTTGCTTTACCTATCATACTAATGGAGCTCACGAGTTTTCTATCGAGTTTTGTGTGCTAAAGTTTTCAAGTTTTGTGTGCGATCATGATGGATGAAGGAATAAGGAGTGGCAAAGCTTGGGGATGCCCAAGGCATCCCAAGGTAAATTCTATAAAGACTCAAGCATCTAATCTTGGGGATGCGCCGGAATGCATTCCCTCTTACGTCTCAATCCATCAGTATGTAACTTGGAGCTACATTTTTATTCATCACATGATATGTGTTTTGCTTGCAGCAACATGTGTTATAGTTTGATGTAGTTCTAATTTTACACAATCATTGTTTTATGGTCAAAGCTACTTTACAGAGACACATGTTCACCATGATTTGTTACAATACTCTATGTGCTTCACTTATATCTTTTGAGCTAAGTAGTTGCTCTAGTTCTTCACTTACATCTCTTAGAGCATGATGGCTATAGATTTTATAGAAACAACTTAACTCTCATTCTTCACTTAAATTTGTTTGAGAGTCTAATATATAGTGATAGTAATTTGCATGGGTTACAAGACTAGTCCAAAAATAATAGATATTTGCATGGATTACAAAACTGGTGTTAGGATAGTAGCATTTGCAACTACGACATGCACATCCTCACAAATACCGATGGGTAAAGCAGTTGATTTATCAGCCATTTGCAAAGAGATCTTAGTAGGTGTCAACTTATTCAAATCAAGTCTATGATATAAAGAAAAAGGTATAACACTAACGCTAGCTCCCAAATCACATAAATCAGTTTTAACATAATTCCCTTTAATAGAGCATGGTAGAGTTGGTATTCCTGGATCTCCTAATTTCTTTGGTATTCCACCCTTAAAAGTATAAATAGAAAGCATGGTGGAAATCTCATCTTCCGGTATCTTTCTTTTATTAGTCACAATATCTTTCATATACTTAGCATAAGGAGACATTTTCAGAATATCAGTCAAGCGCATACGTAAAAAGACTGGTCTAAGCATTTCAACAAAGTGCTCAAAATCCTCATCACCCTTTTTCTTGGATGGTTTAGGAGGAAAGGGCATGGGTTTCTGAACCCATGGTTCTCTTTCTTTACCATGCTTCCTAGAAACAAAGTCTCTTCTGTCATATCTTTTATTCTTAGGTTGTGGGTTATCAAGATCAAGAGCAGGTTCAATCTCCACATCATTATCATTACTAGGTTGAGCATCAACATTAATATCATCATTAATATTGTCACTAGGCTCATGTTCATCACCAGAGTGTGTCTCAACATCAGAAACATAAATATTATTTGGGTTTTCAGGTGTATCTATAACAGGTTCACTAGCAGCATGCAAGGTCCTATCATCGTCCTTTTCCTCTTATTACTAGAACGACTAGGTGCATCAGTATTAATTCCCTAAGAATCTTGTTCAATTCTCTTAGGATGGACCTTAGGATACAAAGGTTCCTGAGTCATTTTACCACCTCTAGTCACAACTCTAACAGAATGATCATTGTTCTTACTATTCATCTAATTAAGCCAATCATTATGTGCCTTAAGTACTTGTTCTACTTGAGTAATTACCATGGAAGCATGTTTACTAATAAGTTTAAGATCATTGATAGTTCTACTCATATAATCACCTAAGCGATCAAGCATGAAAGCATTATGTTTCAATTGTCTACTAACATAAGCATTAATTTTTTTTGCTTAATAACAAAGTTATCAAACTCATCCAAGCATTGGCTAGCAGATTTATTATAAGGAATATCACCTTCATCAAATCTACAGAGATAATTTACCTCTACTACCTGTGTCGGGTTATCAAGACCATGTATTTCTTCAATAGGTGGTAGATTTTTAACATCTTCAGCTTTAATACCTTTTTCTTTCATAGATTTCTTTGCCTCTTGCATATCTTTAGGACTGAGAAATAGAATACCTCTTTTCTTTGGAGGTGGTTCGGGAATAACCAAACATTATCATTGCTCAATATATTATTCAATAGTAGTTTAGCTTGTTCAACAGTTCGTTTCCTGAAAGCACAACCAACACAACTATCTAGGTGGTCCCTAGAAGCATTGGTTAGTCCATTATAAAAGATATCAAGTATTTCGTTTTTCTTGAGAGGATGATCAGGCAAAGCATTAAGTAATTGGATAAGCCTCCCCCAAGCTTGTGGGAGACTCTCTTCTTCAATTTGCACAAAGTTAAATATTTCCTGCAAGGTAGCTTGTTTCTTATGGGCAGGAAAAATATTTTCCAGAGAAGTAATATATCATATCCTGGGGACTACGCACACAACCAGGAGCAAGAGTATTAAACCATATCTTAGCATCACCCTTTAATGAGAAAGGAAACAACTTAAGAATGTAGTAATAACGAATTTTGTTCCTCATGAGTAAATAGGGTTGCTATATCATTCAATTTAGTAAGACGTGCCACAACGGTTTCAGATTCATAACCATCGAAAGGATCAGATTCAACCAAAGTAATTAACTCAAGATCGAGAGAGAATTCATAATCCTTATCAGTAACAAAGATAGGTGAAGTAGCAAACTTATGATCATATTGCATTCTAGCATTCAAAGATTTTTCTTTCCACTTGCATACGAGTTTCTTAAGATCATCTCTATCCTTACAAGCAAGAAAGTCCCTAGCTACCTCTCCTTCCATAACATAACCCTTAGGTATATTAGTCAATTAATATCTAGGAGAGCTAGGTCTAGAAGGTGTCTCATAGCGTTTAGTTTCAATAATTTCATTAGTTTCAGAAGTATCATCAGTTTCAGCATTGAATCTAGCAATTTGTTCGTCAAGAAATTCACCAAGTGGCACGGTATTATCTAGCAAAGTATTATTATAAGCATCATGCATAACATAAATGGAATCATCAATTACTTGTGACATATCAGAATCAATAGCAGATGGTGGTGTCGCAAATTTACTCATAAGAGAAGGTGAATCAAGTGCAGAGCTAGATGGCAGTTCCTTACCTCCCATAATAGTAGAGGGATAGATCTTGGTTTTTGGATCTTTCAAATTCTTCATAGTGATCAATACATATAAATACCAAGTGACTCAGATAATATAGCTATGCTCCCCGGCAACGGCGCCATAAAAAGGTCTTGATAACCCACAAGTATAGGGGATCACAACAGTTTTCGAGGGTAGAGTATTCAACCCAAATTTATTGACTTGACACAAGGGGAGCCAAAGAATATTCTCGAGTATTAGCACCTAAGTTGTCAATTAAACCATACCTAAAAGTCTTAATATCTGCAGCAAAGTACTTAGTAGCAAAGTAGTATGGAAGTAACGGTAACGATGGCAAAAGTGACAGTAGAAGTTTTGTAGTGATTGTAACCGTAGCAACGGAAAAGTAACTTATCAAAGATGAATATGTGAAAAAATCATAGGCAATAGATCAGTGATGGATAATTATGTCGGATGGCATTCATCATGCAATAGTTATAATATAGGGTGACACAGAACTAGCTCCAATTCATCAATGTAATGTAGGCATGTATTCCATATATAGTCATACGTGCTTCTGGAAAAGAACTTGCATGACATCTTTTGTCCTACCCTCCCGTGGCAGCGGGGTCCTAATGGAAACTAAGGGATATTAAGGCCTCCTTTTAATAGAGAACCGTACCAAAGCATTAGCACTTAGTGAATACATGAACTCCTCAAACTACGGTAATCACCGGAAAGAATCCCATTTATTGTCACCCTGGGGATGCGGGTCATAACTCGTAATAGGTGTCTATAACTTGCAAGATAGGATCAAGAACACATGTATATTCATGAAAATATAATAGGTTCAGATCTAAAATCATGGCACTCGGGTCCTAGTGACAAGCATTAAGCATAGCAAAGTCATAACAACATCAATCTCAGAACATAGTGGATACTAGGGATCAAACCCTAACAAAACTAACTCGATTACATGATAAATCTCATCCAACCCATCACCGTCCAGCAAGCCTATGATGGGATTACTCATGAATGACATAGAGAATCATGGAATTGGTGATTAAGGATGGTTGGTGATGACGATGGCGTCGATTTCCCCTCTCCGGAGCCCAAAACGGACTCCAGATTTGGCCTCCCAATGAAGAACAGGAGGTGGCGGCGGCTCCGTATCGTGAAATGCGATGAACTCTTCTCTATGATTTTTCTCTCCATGAATAGGAATATATAGAGTTGGAATTGAGGTTGGCGGAGCCCTAGGCGGCCCACAGGCTTGGCAGGCGCGACCAGTGGGTGGCCGCGCCTTGTGGGCTTGTGACCTGTGGGTGGCCCCCCTCCGGTTGATTCTTTCACCAGTATTTTTTATTAATTCCAAAAATTATCTCTGTAAATATTTAGGTCAATCCAAGAATTTTTATTTCTGCACAAAAATAGCACCAAGGCAATTCTGCTGAAAACAATGTCAGTCCGGGTTAGTTCCATTCAAATCATGCAAATTAGAGTCCAAACCAAGGCCAAAAGATTTGGAAAAGTGGATACGATGGAGACGTATTAGTACACTAACCTTTCCATATTATGCTAGCCTCTTCGGTATTGTGCATTCCCCATTCTCACCCCGAGGATTGGTGCAGCTATCGCCAGTGCATCCAAACCCGAGACATGATACGCTCTGTTGCACATAAGCCTCTTTATATCTTACTCAAAACAGTTTCCATACCTACCTATTATGGCATTTCCATAGCGAGATATATTGTCATGCAACTTCCATCGTTACATCATATGACTTGTGCACTCATTGTCATATTGCTTTGCATGATCATATAACTGTCATAGTATTTGTGGCAAAGCCACCATTCATCATTGTTTACATGTTACGCTAAATCATTGCTCATCCTGGTACACTGCTAAAGGCATTCATATAAGTCATATTGTTTAGTAGTTTTTCATATCGAGTTGTAAGTAAATAAAAATGTAATGACTATAATTATTAGAGCATTGTCTTCATGAGGAAAGGATGATGGAGACAATGATCCCCCCACAAGTCGGGATGAGACTCCGCACGAAAAATAAATAAAAAGGAAACAAAGAAAAAGAAAAAAAATAAAAAAAATAAAAAAGAGAGAAAATAAAGAAAATAAATGAGAGATAAAGAGAGAAGGGACAGTTCTACTACCTGCTTTTCCATACTTGTGCTTAGAGAAAGCACAATGTTTTTCATGTAGTATCATGTTTTGTCATTTTCATATGCTAGTGGGAATTTTTTATTATGGAACTTGGCTTGTATATTCCGATGAAGGGATTCCTCAAATTCCCAAGGTCTTCATGAGGAAGCAAGTTGGATGCACACCCACTTAGCTTCAGTTGAGCTTTGACACACTTATACTCTAGTGCACCCTTGCATGTAATACCTACACCTCGCATTGATATCGATTGATGGACATCTCCATAGCCCGTTGATCTGCCTAGTTGATGCGAGACTTTATTCTCCACTTTTAACCCATTGATACCTACCACCATATTCTATTCCATCTATTAAATATGTCCGTGGTTCATGCTCATGTATTGAGTGAGGTATAAAATGTTGAAGCGCGTGAAAAAGTATGATTCAATTGCTTGGATTAACACCGTGGTGCTTCACATTTGTATTTCTATGGTGAAGACGGGTCCATGCCATGCTAATATGATAAGATGAATGTGGGTAACCGTTCTTTAAGGATCGTATATTTTGAAAGTTGATTATTGTGTTACTTATGTTTATGGATATTACTATGTTAATGTTTATTGATTCGTCGTTTCTCAACGATCACACCTGAAAGGATTGCATATTGGGTAGCATGTCACAAAAAAAATTCTATTTTTATCATTTACCTACTCGAGGACGAGCAACGATTAAGCTTGGGGATATTGATACGTCTCCAAAGTATCTATAATTTTTTATTGTTCCATGCTATTATATTATCATTCTAGGATACTTTTTAAGCATTTACATGTTGTTTTATATTATTTTTGAGCACTAACCTATTAACCTAGTGCCAAGTGCCAGTAGCTATTTTCTGCATGTTTTTTGCTTTTCAGGAATACTGTACCAAACGAACTCCAAATACCATGAAACTTCTTGATGATTTTTTCTGGACAAAAATAAGACCCGAAAGTTTCAGAGGAAGACCGGAGGGCACAAGAGGTGCCCCCAAGCCAACAGGGAGTGCCGAGGGGGTGGCCGCGTCCTGATCGCTTGGGGCCACCTCCCAACTCTTCTAACGCGAATCTCTTCACTATAAATTTTCATATATCCCAAAAATACTAGGGAGTCTCCCAAAACACTTTTTCTGCCGCCACAAGTCTGTGTTCCGCCGTGTGCCCATTTGGAGCCCTGTTCCGGTGCCCTGTTGGAGGACGAATCGATCACAGAGGGCCTCTATGAAAGGACATGGATGTGCCTAGAGGGGGTGAATAGGCGCTTTAAAATAATTATGATTTTGGCTTCAATAAATGCGGAATAAAACTAACATTTAATATGTCAAGCACAAAACCTAAAACAACTAGGCTCACCTATGTGCATGAATAACTTATGCTAAGCAAGATAAACCACTAAGTGATAGCAAGATATATATCATGAAACAATATGGCTATCACAACATAAAGTGCTTAAGTAAAGGGCTGAGGTAAGAGATAACCGAGGCACGTGGAGACGATGATGTATCTCAAAGTTCACACCCTTGTGGATGCTAATCTTTGTTTGGAGAGGCGTGGATGAGCAATGCTCCCCAAGATGCCACTAAGGCCACCGTCATCTCCTCACGCCCTCGCACAATGCAAGATGTCGTGATTCCACTAAGGGACCCTTGTGGGTGGTGACCGAACCCATACAAACAAGGTTGGGGAAATCTCCACAACTTAATTGGAGGCTCCCAACAACACCACTAAGCTTCACCGCAAGGGATTGTGGCTCCGAGGTGACCTCAATTGGTCGGGTCAATCTCCACAATGATTGGAGACCCCGATGCTTGCCCGGAGCATTACACCACAATGATTGAGTTCTGAGGCACCACCAACCGTCTAGGGCGCCAAAGCACCCAATAGTAACAAACTCTAGGGTACTAGGCACCCAAGACTAGTAAGCTTCTCAACTTTTCACTTCCACGTATCATCGTGGAGAACTCAAATCGATGCAACTAATGCAATGGCAAGAGCACACAAAGTGTTCAAGTCCCTCACTCCCAAATACCACAACAACAACAACAACAACAACAACAAAAGATATGGAGGAATATGAGAGGAAGAACAAGGAGCTCACAAAGAACTCCAAGATCTAGATCCTAGGGGTTCCCCTCACATAGAGGAGAAAGTTATTGGTGGAAATGTCGATCTAGATCTCCTCTCTTTTCCCTCAAGAACTAGCAAGAATCATTGGAGGGATTGACAGTTAGCAAGCTCGAAGAAGGTCAACAATGGGGGAAGAACACGAGCTCAAGAGTTGGGAACCATTTGGGAAGAAGGCCCCCTTAAATAGCCCCCCAAATCCAACCGTTATGCCCACAAGTCATGCTCAAGCGCTACTACCGCTTAGCACGATAAAAACAGCCCAACGAGACAGAAAAACACGGGTGGTAGTTCTGCCAGACAGGTTGTACCGCTCGGGGGAGATGTAGTACCGCTTGAGAGGTAGTATCGCTCGGGGGAGAGGTAGTACCGCTTTAGAGATACTACCGCTCTCTACTACCGCTCTACTACCAGTCAAGCAGATTGGGCACCATAAGTATAAAATAAGCGGAAGTGGAAGCGGTAATGGTTATCGGAAGTACCGCCTAAGAGGTACTACCAATCAGGGAAGAGTTACTACCGCTTGAGGGGTACTACCGCTCTCTACTACCGCTTAAAGCAGTACTTGAGCCCAAGCAAAACCGAAACCGCCGTAACTTTGGCATACGGACTCTGAAATAAGCAAACTCAAGCTTGTTGGATAGATGACGAGAAGTACTATAAAGCAAAGGAGAATAAATGCCAATAGGATAAGGAAGATGACGTTGCCAAGAATCATCCGGCAAAATGTCCAACACCAAAAAACACAAATATGATACATATGAAAACCGTTTTCGATGAGCTTGAGATTATCACGATGAAGACCATAAGCTTCAAAACTCCCAAAGAGAAAAGCTAAACAAGAACCAAGAAAGTTGATGATGACAAGGATGCAATGTTTTGAGCTTTCAACAAACAATACAATCAAGCTACTAACTCGATAGCTCCCCTTGATAGTACGACTATCGATCCTATAACCCGGTCTCCCAACTAACACCGTGAGACCGGTAAAATAGAAAACCTATCAGGGACAAACCGTTGACTTGTGCATGGTCCACTTGAGCTAGATGATGACGATCTTGTCCTCTCCAAGATGGACTACCATTCTTGAGTGTGTCGGCTCAGTGAAGACTAGTTGATTGCTCCCCCATACTCTACCATGGGTGAGCCACTCCTCGGCACATTTTCACAAGTCCATTGTCACCACAATGGACGACAAGCTTCAAGTATGTTCTCCTCGTGATGCTCCACTTGAACTTGCACACTGCAATCTTGACAAAGATCACGACATGATGTCATCCTCCATGGGTAGTATGAGATCTTCCTCTTGACACAAACCCATGGAAACATACCTAAACCCACACTGAACTCTCACGTAGACCATGGGTTAGTACACAAAGTGTAATGGACAATGCTTACCATACCATGGGATCACTTGATCCCTCTGAGATCCTGTTCAAAAATTCATCTGATTAACCAGTTAACTTGACGATTAATCCCTACTCGTAGGGTCACCGAGTAGCCGATTAACTGATAAATCTTCCGATTAATTGATTAAATGGATGATTAACTTGCCGATTAGCCTATTAATCCCCTACTCGCCAACCAACCGAGAAGTTACCAGTTACCAATTTCCTCAATGATGCTCTGAGTATATATCTTGTACTCTTTGTATGTTAATCAACTTGATTCACTCTTTGACTTAGTCTTGATCAACCTAGTATCTTATCTTCTCTATGACCAATCTTTGGATAAAACCTTGAATACCACCTTGGTCACCATATAAACTCCTTGAAACCAACAGATAGATTTCAAGAAGTGCCCGTGGACAAATCCTTTGAATATAACTCAAGGCCACCATTAGTCCATAGGGATTGTCATCAATTACAAAAACCACACACGGAGAAATGTGCTCTTACAATCTCCCCCGTGTTGGTAATTGATGACAACCACTTTCAAGAGAGTTTATCTAAGTAAATAAGCACAACCAAGAAGACACATGCAAAGCAAGAATGAATGGGTATGAGATGCAAATGCTTAAGCAATCAAAAGCAAAACTCTCTAAGCTTCCCAAACTAAACTCTCTAAACATCTCCCCCATTGGCATCGATTGCCAAAATAGACGAAATACATAGAAAGGCAATATAATAGGTGTTCCTCCAAAAAGTGTGTATATCTCAAAATATGAGTGCAATGAAATACACATATACAATGATAATTAGTTGGAGGAAGACAAACTATATTGAGGATCCAAAGATTGCAAAAAGGATTGTATGGCACAAACACATACCAAAGAGTGAAGAAAGAAATCAAAAACCACCAATTGGACCAAAAAATCTCATGGTCCAACAAGCCACATTAATAAAAGATATTATGATATGGGCAAAAGAGTTTTTAAAGAAACTAGAGAAGTTCCCCATGATTTGTGCACTATTAAGAATTTTTATATTTGGATACAAGAGCACAAAATAGGATCAGCACTCCCCCAAAATCAATAAAAACACACAACATGTGCAAGCAAGTATATATGACAATAAGAATATCACTTGCACCAAATATATGGTTGATCTACATGTAGAAGAAGCAACCTAAGAATAGCCTCAACAAAAAAGATGTGTGTGAGTCATGGAAAAGCACTTGAGAAGACTAATATAAGGATGAGCATTAAGCATCAACATAGTCTTGATAAAATAAGATACAAAGTGCAAGAAATATCCTTACCACACACACACACACAACTAGAAAATGGGTTCACAAGCTTACTAATAAGAACACTAAAAACCAAAGCTTGTGACAACCCGTGGTGAAGATAGGAAATAATAGCCTTGTCAAGAGGAGGAATGCCAAACGAAATGGAAAAACCCTCGTCAAGACAAGCATGAGGAAAATAATCTTCACCACCAAATAGTGCATCAAGATGCAAAGATATAACATCTGCACTCAAGACAAATTCTTTCACGAAACCACCAAGGAAATAAAAGGGAATGCAATGGTGGACGTGAAAGAAAGGAGGATATCAACTAGAGATGTAACTTCTCTCATATGTATAAGATTCTAGGTAGAAGACAATCATGATGATATATATCCACAAAAAAGGATGTACACACAAAATAGTTACAAGAAAGAACGAACAAGATATCCGAAAGGAAGTCATAAATATTCCAATAAGATCTTTTCTTGAAAGCATAGCACATGGTCTAATATTTTCTTGTTGTACATAAATGAACTCCCATCTTACGAACATCAAAGACATCACAACTAGCAACAAGAGATCATCGTTGGGATGCTTTGAGAAAGGAAACAAGTACCGCAAGAATAAATCAAGAAATTCATGCGATGATGCAACCTACAAAAGGTTAAATGCAAGAAATTTATGCATGAAGTAGATACCTATTATCGAGATAGCATTGGATTGATGTAGTAGATAATGGTTCATCGATAATCCTAGCTTGGATCCAATAAGCACATGGTGTAAACACCTTCCTTCTACGCGAGCCGTGAATCCAATGCATCTCTAATTGTTTCTAGAACAACAACACAAACAAAATGCTACCCAAACTCATTGGGACCAAAGAGTTAGTGGAACTATAATACATCGTACAAACTCCACATAAATATGTACATATAGATATCAAATTGAGTTTCATGCACACTTTAGCCAATTTATGACATGGTGGAGTTTCCCTTATATATTGGGTCAAAGAAAGAAAGCATGCCAAATAAAGTACATATGGTAAATATGCATGCTCAAGGCTTTCAAGAATCAAATCAACACATAGTTGATAAGATACGAAAAGACAAGGTATCAAGTGAGAATAAGATACCAAACGAAAAATTATCGCTTGAAGTATACCAATTAAAAGATACATCAAGGAATGAGATATCCATTTACACATGCCAAATAAAAGTAAACAAGATACCAATTGAAGGAAAACAAACAAGAGGTATCAAGTTCCCAAAAGAGAGCTAGGTTCCAAACAAACCAAACCCTCGGCAAATTTTCATGATGGCACAAAGCACCATAAAGAAAAGGCTTGCGTCCCACAAACATACACTTGATGATGATCAAAAGATTTTATGATAAACGCATAAAGAGAGTGTTCTAAAGAAAATATGATAGCTCCCCCATGAGATGTGCATTATATAGAATTTGCATTAGAATAAAAAATGCACAAGATGGGATCATCACTTCCCCTATATCTAAAGAAACACTAGACATGCTCAAAAAGATCCACAAGAGGCAAGGAAGACAAATGGATAAACAAAATCCAATGTAAAGATGATTTAGTAGTTTTTACCACATAAAAGAATACCAATTATCAAAGGAAAAGAACTAATTAGAAATAATTCCCATTGGTAGCTTGAAAAGATAACCAACATCATCTTCACATCTAAATCGTAAGCAAATGATACTTGTAGAGCTAAGATGCCACCTAGGAACAAGATAATTTACAATATCAATGCTAAGTGGCAATACCTAAAATGTATACATTTTATAAGTTTGTAATATGCACATAGCACATTACTCCCCCATAATGTTATAACCCAAAAATATTAACAAATGGCAAATGAAATCCAACAAGAGATAATTAATGCACCATTTAGAATTTGAATTTCTGATGAGAAGACATACCACATAGAGACTAGATAACCTTGTAATGTCAAAACTAAGTGGTATTCCTCATGTATACACAGTGGTAGGATTGTGAGGTGCACAAAGCACATCACTCCCCCCAAATGGGATAATCCATTAATCTCTCAAACGAGCCAACTAAGATACAAACAAAATGCAAAAAGGCTCAACACAAGACTCACACATACATGATGTGCAACCCACCATACATACTTGATTTCTAAATATAAAAAATAGGAAGCACAACATATACAAACACATGAAAGGTACAAAACCACAACATGCAAAGGGGCAAGTAACTAACAATATATTCAATTTTAAGTGCAAGTTACCGCAAGGAGGAACATTGGTTATAAGATAGAAACTTGATGATCCAAATGACTTGGCTTGAGACAATATGAATGATGAAGACCCCTTAATTCTTCATAATGTAGCCAAGTATCAAATGCCCTCTAACAACACCTATTGATCAAGTTTGAACTTGTTGGTCCCCAAAAAAGTTGGGTCCTAAGAGGTTAGTCACAATAGGCTTGGCTACCCAAATGGTTCTATTCTTGACACCACTTTGAGTACCAACACATTTGGCAAACAAATTGCGAAGCTTATAATTCCCAAGAGAATAGATATCATCAATAATAGAGTTGGATAAGTTTCCTTTCGTGCAAGAAGAAGCGAAGTGACACTTCTCATGACATAAGTAGCAACATATACCCTTTACTTTCTTCTCAATTGATTTCTCAACTTGAGGAGAGGTGACTTGGGTCTTCTGTAGAAGAGGCCTTTCTACAACTTGTGGTTGAGCATGTGATTGAACTTGTGGTCGCTTCCTTTGTTGCTTTTTTACTTTGAGGCTTCTTTTTTAATGGGCAAGATCTTACATGGTGCCATTCTATTTTGCACTTTAAGCACATAATCTTTGCCAAATTCTTGACTTGTTCTTGGCCCTTCTCCTTGTAGCTTTTGAACTTCTTCTTCTTGTTGGAGTTGAATACAAGTCCGCCCTTGTCATTTGGGGATTTTTGCACACTCAAGATATTGTCGAGTGTGGACTTCCCTTCACGACTCTTTTCCAAGTCTTTCTTCAAAGAAGTGACTTGGGCCTTGAGCTCTTTGATTTCCTCTACATGATTAGTATCAACACAAGCACTAGAGGAAGTATAAGCATCATTGTTAGAGCAAGAAGGCAAGGAAAGTAATTCATCACAAGATGTACCAATGTTATTCTTAGATTAATTACGAGGACTAGCACCTGGCAGTTGATACGTCTCCATCATATCTATAATTTTTGATTGTTTCATGCCAATATTCTACAACTTTCATATACTTTTGGTAACTTTTTATACTATTTTGGGACTAACATATTGATCCAGTGCCCAGTGCCAGTTCGTGTTTGTTACATGTTTTTTGTTTCATAGAAAATCCATATCAGACAAAGTCCAAACGCGATAAAAACTTACAGAGATTTTTTTTGGAATATATGTGATTTCTAGGAAGAAGAATCAATGCGAGACGATGCCCGAGGAGGTGGAAAGCCTGCTAGGCGTAGCCCACGCCTGTCTATGCCTGCCAGGCTTGTGGACACCCCTTAGGTCGGTTGGATTTGTCCTTTGGCCGCAAGAAAGCTAACTTTTTGATAAATATCCCCTCAAAGTTTCATCCCGATTGGAGTTACGGATCTCCGGATATTTAAGAAATGGTGAAAGGCCAGAATTTGGGAGCCAATACATCTACAGAATATCTACCTTTCCGAACTCTTTTGCCCTTGTTTTGGACTCTAATTTGCATGACTTGAATAGAACTAACCCGGACTGACGTTGTTTTTAGTATAATTGCTTTGGTGTTATATTTGTGCAGAAATAAAAGTTCTCGGATTGACCTGAAAATTTACGGAAAATACTTTTGGAATTAATGAAAATATTGGCGAAAGAATCAACTGCAGTTGCCCACCACCTGGTCACAAGCCTGGGGGCGCGCCCACTCCCCTAGGGCGCGCCCCTATGGCTTGTGGGCCCCCAGTCGCTCCTCCGACCTTGTTTCCACTTCTATATATTCCTATTCAGAGAGGAAAAAATGAAGGAGAAGAGTTCATCGCGTTTCACGATACGAAGCCGCCGCCACCTCCTGTTCTACCTCGAGAGACCAGATCTGGAGTCCGTTTTGGGCTCCGGAGAGGGGAAATCGATGCCTTCGTCATCACCAACCATCCTTCATCACCAATTTCATGATGATATCCATCGTTCATGAGTAATCACATCGTAGGCTTGCTAATAGTGATGGGTTGGATGAGTTTTATCATGTAATCGAGTTACTTTTGTTAGGGTTTGATCCCTAGTATCCACTATGTTCTGAGATTGATGTTGCTATGAATTTGCTATGCTTAATGCTTGTCACTAGGTCCCAAGTGCCATGATTTCAGATCTGAACCTATTATGTTATCATGAATATATATATGTGTTCTTGATCCTATCTTGCAAGTTGTAGACACCTATTATGAGTTATGATCCGCATCCCCGAGGTGTCAATAACTGGGATTCTTTCCGGTGATTACCGTAGTTTGAGGAGTTCATGTATTCACTAAGTGCTAATGCTTTGGTACGGTTCTCTATTAAAAGGAGGCCTTAATATCCCTTAGTTTCCATTAGGACCCCGCTGCCATGGGAGGGTAGGATAAAAAATGTCATGCAAGTTCTTTTTCATAAGCACGTATGACTATATATGGAATACATGCCTACATTACATTGATGAATGGGAGCTTGTTCTGTGTCACCCTATTTTATGACCGTTGCATGATGAATGTCATCCGACATAATTATCCATCACTGATCCATTGCCTACAAGCTTTTCACATATTGATCTTTGCTAAGTTACTTTTCCGTTGCTACTGTTACAATCACTACAAACTGCTACTATCACTTTGCCACTGTTACCGTTACTTCCATATTACTTTGCTATTGAATAATTTGCTATATATATTAAGTCTTTCATGTGTGGTTGAATTGACAACTCAGTTGCTAATACTCGAGAATATTCTTTGGCTCCCATTGTGTCGAATCAATAAATTTTGGTTTGAATACTCTACCCTCAAAAACGGTTGCAATCCCCTATACTTGTGGGTTATCAAGACCTTTTTCTGGCGCCGTTGCCGGGGAGCATAGCTCTATTCTCTGAGTCACTTGGGATACATATCTGTTGATCACTATGAAGAATCTGAAAGATGCTAAGTCTAAGATCTACCCCTCAACTACGAGGACAGGTAAGGAACTGCCATCTAGCTCTGCACTTGATTCACCTTCTGTTATGAGTAAGTTTGCGACACCACCACCTGCTAGTAATTGTGATATGTCGCAAGTAATTGATGATGCTACTTATATAATGCATGATGCTTATGATGATACTTTGCTTGATACCACTATGCCACTGGGTGAATTCCTTGATGAACAAATTGCTAGAATCAATACTGAAACTGATGATATTTCTGAATCTGATGAAATTATTGAAACAGAACACTATGAGACACCTGCTAGGTCTATCTCTCATAGATATGAATTTCCTGATATACCTGAGGGTTATGTTATAGAAGGAGAGGTAGCTAGGGACTTTCTTGGTTGTAAGGATAGAGATGATCTTTAGAAATTGCTTCACAAGTGGAAGGAAAAATCTTTGAATGCTAGAATGCAATATGATCCTAAGTTTGCTACTTCACCTATCTTTGTTACTATTAAGGATTGTGAGTTCTCTATCGATCCTAAGTTAATTACTTTGGTTGAATCTGATCCTTTCCATGGTTATGAATCTGAAACTGTTGTGGCACATCTTACCAAATTGAATGATATATCCACCCTATTTACTCATGAGGAAAAAATTGCCATTACTATATTCTTAAGTTGTTTCCTTTCTCATTAAAGGGTGATGCTAAGATATGGCTTAATTCTCTTGCTCCTGGTTGCGTACGTAGTCCCCAGGATATGATTTATTACTTCTCTGAAAAATATTTTCCTGCCCATAAGAAACAAGCTGCCTTGCAGGAAATATTTAACTTTGTGCAAATTGAAGAAGAGAGTCTCCCACAAGCTTGGAACAGGCTTCTCTAGTTACTTAATGCTTTTCCTGATCATCCTCTCAAGAAAAATGAAATACTTGATATCTTTTACAATGGACTAATCGATCCTTCTAGGGACCACCTAGATAGTTGTGCTGGTTGTGTTTTCAGGGAACGAACTGTTGAACAAGCTGAGCTGCTATTGAACAATATATTGAGCAATGATAATGATTGGACTATTCCCGAGCCACCTCCAAAGCCACCTCCGAAGAAAAGAGGTATTCTATTTCTCAGTCCTGAAGATATGCAAGAGGCAAAAAAATCTATGAAAGAAAAAAGTATTAAAGCTGAAGATGTTTAGAATTTACCACCTATTGAAGAAATACTTGGTATTGATAACCCGACACAGGTAGTAGAGGTAAATTCTCTCCATAGATTTGATGAAGGAGATATTCCTTATAATAAGCCTGCTAGCCAATGCTTGGATGAATTTGATAACTTTGTAGTCAAGCAAGAAAATTTTAATGCTTATGTTAGTAGACAATTGAAACATAATGCTTATATGCTTGATCGCTTGGGTGATTATTTGAATAGAACTGTCAATGATCTTTAGCTTATTAGTAAACATGCTTCCATGGTAACTACTCAAGTAGAACAAGTACTAAAGGTGCAGAATGATTTACTTAACAAGATGAATAGTAAGAACAATGATCGTTCTGTTAAAGTTGTGACTAGGGGTGGTAGAATGACTCAAGAACCTTTGTATCCTCAGGGCCACCCTAAGAGAATTGAGCAAGATTCTTAGAGAGTTAATACTGATGCACCTATTCGTTCCAATAAGAGTAGGAAAAGGAATGACGATAGTACTTTGCATGCTGCTAGTGAACCTGTTATAGATACACCCGAGAACCCAAATGATCCTTCTGTTTAGAATGCCGAGACACAATCTGTTTATGAACATGAGCCTAGTGATAATATCAATGATGATGTTCATGTTGATTCTCAACCTAGTAATGATAATGTTGTGGATATTGAACCTGCTGTTGATCTTGATAACCCACAACCTAAGAATAAGAGATAAGATAAAAGAGACTTTGTTGCTAGGAAACATGGTAGAGAAAGATAACCATGGGTTCAGAAACCCATGCCCTTTCCCCCTAAGACATCCAAGAAAAAAGATGATGAAGATTTTGAGCACTTTGTTGAAATGCTTATACCTGTCTTTTTACGTATGCGTTTGACTGATATTCTGAAAATGTCTCCTTATGCTAAGTATATGAAAGATATTGTCACAAATAAAAGAAAAATACCGGAAGATGAGATTTCCACCATGCTTGCTAATTATACCTTTAAGGGTGGAATAACAAAGAAACTAGGTGACCTCGGAGTACCTACTATACCATGCTCTATTAAAGGAAATTAAGTTAAAACTGTTTTATGTGACCTTGGAGCTGGTGTTAGTGTTATGCCTTTCTCTTTATATCGTAGACTTTATTTGAATAAGTTGACACCTACTGAAATATCCTTGCAAATGGCTGATAAATCAACTGCTTTACCCATCAGAATTTGTGAAGATGTACCTGTTGTAGTTGCGAACGTTACTATCTTAACGGAATTTGTTATCCTTGATATTCCCGAGGACGACAGTATGTCGATCATCCTTGGTAGACCCTTTTTGAATACTGCAGGGGCTATTATTGATTGCAACAAGGGTAGTGCCACTTTTCATGTTAATGGTAATGAGCATACGGTCAATTTTCTGAAGAAACAACCTCAAGTTCATAGTGTCAACTCCATTGAAAAGGTTTCCATGATTATTATTGGAGGCTTTGAATTCCCTCTTCCTACTATCAAGAAGAAATATGATATACTTATTGTTGGGGACATGCATATCCCCATTGAGGTAACCTAGTGTTATTCGAAAATTCTCCGGTTGCGTGTCATTTGAAAAAAGTTTGTCAATAAGACTTGATCAACCTTATTGATGGATTCTTTTTGATGAACGTGGGATGGATGAATTTAGAAAGCACTACCTTCTATACCCAACTTTTATTCTCTGTTACTTAGTTTAATTCTAGTAAAATGCTATTATTTTCCTATTTTCCGTTTTATCCATGCGTTATAAAAATGACTTGAAAATAGAAGTCCCCAGAATGTCGTGTAAATTTAGTATGATTTTTTCTGGAATATTTCAGAATTTTTGGCACTGAGTATGCATCAGGGGGCTACACCAGTGGGCCACAAGCCTGCAGGGTTCGCCCACCCTCCTAGGTGCGCCCTGGTGGCTTGTGGATCCCACGTGCCCCCCTCGACTTATTGCAGCACCCATCCAGTCCATCTTGCTCCAGAAAAATCCCACCATTGCTCAAACCCTTGTTCTAGCTCATCTTGCTACCATTTTTGATCTTCTTGCTCAAAGCTCCATCTGCAAAACTTTTTTAGGGGATTGCTCATTGCTATGTGACTCCTCTAATGGTCCAATTAGTTTTTGTTCTAGTGCCTTATATATTACAATTTTTTGCTGCTGTGGTGACCTTGTTCTTGAGCTTGCATGTCAAATTTGTATGGTCCCAAGTAGTTTTGATGCATGATATAGTCTCTAGGCACTTGAGGGAGTAGTTGCTATGAGTTTTGTTGACCTTTGTTCACTTTTATTTTTGATTCACTAAAAATTCCACAAATTTTTCAGAGAAATAAAAGATGTTGAGGAGAATGTACCAAGATGGTTCCTTGAGCAAGAAAACTCTGAGACTCGTGTTAGGTGAACCCGATTTTGAACCACCGAGGGAAGCTCGAGTACTGCCTTATGAATGGCCGTCGGATCAATTCATGGATAACACCGAGTTCAAGGAAGAGTTTTATGCGTACATAAGGACTACTGACCTTGAGGATTTTTTTCAGACCGATGCAAGCAATATTATCAACTCACTGATTCTTTCGTGCGGAGGTTTGAATTTTCATCCAGGCGTAATTCTCATTCTATTCTATTTAATCTGTATGATAAGTCATATACCATGGACCTAGAGCATTTTAATGATGCATGCAAAATTCCACAGTGGGTAGCCGTAGCGATCCTCATAAAAATGAATATAATGCTTTCCTTGCTAGCATCACGATGGGAGAAACTAGAATCATTACACAAGCTACTTTGGGGAGCATTCACTTTCCGGCTATACATTATTTTGCTCTCTTCATAGGTCGATTTATTAACGATAAACATGATCATAGCCACCTTTGCGTGCCTGCCCTGAGTATTCTTAAGAGTGCTGTAATGGTAGATAGACGATATAACTTGGGGGCTATTATTATCAGGAGGTTACATCTTAATGCTAAGGATGGAGATTTCTTTGGTGGAATGTATGCCACCCATGTAGCTAAGTATCTTGGGGTACCCATAAAAGAGAATGATATTGAGTTACCCCTTGCTTTTCTTGATTATGAGGCTTTGGTGCGCTACCAGTTTCTTGAAAGGAACGAACAATCCCTCTAGTACCGACTAATTTTTGACAGACAACGTGTTGTCCATGTTACCCTTCCTGCTCCTGCCTTCTTTAACTTTTAGGAAAAATAGAGATACTTTATAACCAGAGAAGAGGCAAACGAGTACGAGAGGAACGTAGAATCAACTCATCTTCACGCTGCAGTCGATCATGCGGTAGGCACTGCAGCCCAGTACAACCCCAACTATGACTTCGGATATTATCCGGGCCAGCCGTGGACCTAGACCAACTTAGGCCAAAAGCCTAAGCTTGGGGGAGTACGTATTTCTCACCGACATTACATTCATGATCACACACTCATTTCAGTTGTCGGTGTTCACACTTTTTCATTGCACTACCCATGGTAGTTTATTTCTTATTTATGCTTTCTTCTTGTGTGTTTGATTAATCTCTAAGAAAATCCAAAACAAATTAGTTCTAGATTCACCTTCTAGTTTGTTTAGTTGTAGCATTAAAATAAAACCCAAAAAATATTTCTCGTTCTTCTTTTGGTTGTTGGGAGTTTTCCCGTGTAAATACTTTTTCTCGTTCTTGCTATGAAACTTCTTTTCTTTGGGTCATAAGGAGAAGACCACGATGAAATGTTGAGTGGCTCTCATATGCATTATTGTTTATCTTACATAGAGCCCATATTGCCTCGTCTTCTCCTTTGAGTTTCTGCTTGCAGATTCCAGCTTAGTCCAATGCACATGCACTCTTATTATTCACATCGTTCGGTCGTGCAAGTGAAAGGCAATAATGACGATATATGATGAAATGACGGAGATGGAGAAAAGCTAGTACGAACTCTAACTATCTTGTTTTTGTAAATACGATTATCTCATAGTTCGGGATTCAACTCATTATGTGTTGAACATGTTTGCAATGACAATCAGAGACTATAGTTATTCATGCCATGCTTAATTAGCTAAGAGTTAATAATGGTTTGTTTTGAGTGCCAACATGCATATTAAAATAGTTGTGATGTAGTATGATAGAATGGTATCCTCCTCTGAATGATTCGAGTGGCTTGACTTGGGACATGTTCACACATGTAGTTGAAAC
This sequence comes from Hordeum marinum, assembly GCA_022496015.1. NCBI lineage: Eukaryota > Viridiplantae > Streptophyta > Magnoliopsida > Poales > Poaceae > Hordeum > Hordeum marinum. Next base: position 456,237,000 of record CM039674.1, on the reverse strand, counting down.
AAAACCAACATAGCCTCTACGATGTTTATGTTCATGGTGATTTATATCCTACTCATGCTTGTATTCAATGTTGGTTAATCTCAAAGCATGTTTATGAATGTTGTCGCTCTCTAGTTGGTCGCTTCCCAGTCTTTTGCTAGCCTTCACTTGTACTAAGCGGGAATATTGCTTGTGCATCCATCTCCATAAACCCAAAGTTGTTCCATATGAGTCCACCACACATACCTATATGTAGTATTTACCTGCTGTCCCAAGTAAATTTGCATGCGCCACTCTCCAAACCTTCAAACAAATATTCCGTTCTGTATGCCCAAATCGCTCATGTAGTGACCGGGGGCTGTCAGTATCTTCCATGCTAGGTGGGTTATTCTCACGATACGTGTTGATTCCTTATAATGCACGAGGAACTGGCGGGTATTCGGGATCCCCAGTCCCATGCTAAGAAATCAAATCAAAAGCATAATAAACAAAACTCCCCCAGGATTGTGTTTGTATGGACGATACCCGTGGATTCGGCCCGCCGTGGAGTGTGATTGATTTGGTGGAGGGAGAGTAAAAAATTACTATTTTGTTTGGGAACCGCCTATAATGTATCTAGCATGGAAGATATCGAGATCTCTTAGTTGTTATGTTGGCAATGAAACCATACCGCTCAAAATTATTATCCATCCATGTTTTAAAATCTCGAGCTCTGACACCTCTTCAAATTAATGCTTCCCTCTGTGAAGGGCCTATCTATTTTATTTTACTGTTGAGTCATCATCCTCTTATAAAAGGCACCATTTAGAGAGCACCACCATCATTTGTATGCTTTGCTATTAATTGATGTTGATTATGAGTGTGACTGGATCTCTTTTACCATGAATTACAATGTCTAGTCAGTCCTTGTTCTCCAGAGGTGCTCTGCATTTATGTTTTGCGGACTCAGAAAGGGCTAGCGAGATACCATTATGTCATATTGTATCATGATTGTTTTGATAAAATTGTTGTCATCCGATACTTATTATTATTGCTCGCTAGTTGATTATGCCATTGATATGAGTAAATGTGAGACCTAAATGTTATTGTGAATGTGGTTAGTTCATAATCTTTGCTGAAAATCTGAACATAAGTTAGACATATTTACAACAGCAAGATCAAAGAGAGTTTGTAAAAGTTTTTCTTTATCACTTTCAGTTTATCAACCGAATTGCTTGAGGACAAGCAAAGGTTTAAGCTTGGGGGTGTTTATACGTCTCCAACATATCTACTTTTCCAAACTCTTTTGACCTTGTTTTGGACTCAAATTTGGATGATTTGAATGGAACTAACCCGGACTGACGCTGTTTTCAGCAGGATTGCCTTAGTGTTATTTTTGTGCAGAAATAAAAGTTCTTAGAATGACCTGAAAATTCATGGAGAATACTTTTGGAATTAAAGAAAAATATTGGCAAAAGAATCAACTACAAGGGGCCCACCACCTGCCCACAAGCCTGGGGGGCACGCCCACCCCCTAGGGCGCGCCCCTGTGGCTTGTGGGCTCCCTATCGCTCCTCCAACCATGTTTCCACTTCTATATATTCCTATTCGGGGAGAAAAAATCAAGGAGAAGAGTTCATTGCGTTTCACGATATGGAGCTGCCACCACCACCTATACTTCCTCCGGAGACCAGATATGGAGTCCGTTTTGGGCTCTGGAGAGGGGAAATCGCCGCCTTCGTCATCACTAACCATCCTTCATCACCAATTTCATGATGCTCTCCACCGTTCGTGAGTAATATCATCATAGGCTTGCTGGACGGTGATGGGTTGGATGAGATTTATCATGTAATCGAGTTAGTTTTGTTAGGGTTTGATCCCTAGTATCCACTATGTTCTGAGATTGATGTTGCTATTACTTTGCTATGCTTAATGCTTGTCACTAGGGCCCGAGTGCCATGATTTCAGATCTGAAACTATTATGTTATGAATATATATGTGTTCTTGATCCTATCTTGCAAGTTGTAGACACCTATTACGAGTTATGATCCGCATCCCCCAGGGTGACAATAATTGGGATTCTTTCCGGTGATTACCGTAGTTTGAGGAGTTCATGTATTCACTAAGTGCTAATGCTTTGGTCCGGTTCTCTATTAAAAGAAGGCCTTAATATCCCTTAGCTTCCATTAGGACCCTGCTGCCACGGGAGGGTAGGACAAAAGATGTCATGCAAGTTCTTTTCCATAAGCACGTATGACCATATATGGAATACATGCCTACATTACATTGATGAATTGGAGCTAGTTCTAACTCACCATATTTTATGACCGTTGCATGGTGAATGCCATCCGACATAATTATACATCACTGATCCATTGCCTACGAGCTTTTTCACATATTGATCTTTTCTAAGTTACTTTTCTGTTGCTACTGTTACAATCACTACCAACTGCAGATAATAAGTCTTTCAGGTGTGGTTGAATTGACAACTCAGCTGCTAATACTCGAGAATATACTTTGGCTCCCCTTGTGTGGAATTAATAGATTTGGGTTGAATACTCTACCCTCGAAAATGGTTGCGATCCCCTATACTTGTGGGTTATAAGGAGGAGCGCAGAAACAGAAGGAAATAGAGAGAGAGAGAGAGAGAGAGATCTTTCTCCCATCTAGGGGAAGGTCAAGGAAGAAGAAGAAGGAGGGGGATCTGTCCCCTCTCTCCTAGTTGCGCCGGAACACCGCTGGGGCCATCATCGTGACGACGATCTAATCCAACAACTCCATCATCCTCACCAACACCTCCATCACCTTACCACATCTATCTACAGCGGTCCACTCTCCCGCAACCCGATGTATCCTCTACTTGAACATGGTGCTTTATGCTTCATATTATTATCCAATGATGTGTTGCCATCCTATGATGTCTGATTAGATTTTTGTTGTCCTATGGGTTGATTGATGATCATGATTGGTTTGAGTTGCATGTTTTATTATTGGTGTTGTCCTATGGTGCTCTCCGTGTCGCACAAGCGTGAGGGATCCTCGATGTAGGGTGTAGCAATGTGTTCATGATTTGCCTATGGTGGGTAGCGTGAGTGACAGAAGCATAAACCGGAGTAGGTGGGTTGTTGCATATGGGAGTAAAGAGGACTTGATACCTTATAATGCTATGGTTGGGTTTTACCTTAATGATCTTTAGTAGTTGTGAATGCTTGCTAGAGTTCCAATCATAAGTGCATATGATCTAAGTAGAGAAACTATGTTAACTTATGCCTCTCCCTCATATAAAATTGCAATAATGACTACCGGTCTAGTTATCGATTGCCTAGGGACAATTCCGCAACTCCTACCACTACTTTTCCACACTCTTTTAACTAATTTAATTGTTTCTTTATCTTAGCATCTCCTAGTTTTTATTTACGTGCTCTTTATTATCTTGCAAGCCTATCCCGTTACACCTACAAAGTACTTCTAGTTTCATACTTGTTCTAGGTAAAGTGAACGCTAAGTGTGCATAGAGTTATATCGGTGGTCGATAGAACTTGAGGGTATATGTGTTCTACCTTTAGATCCTTGTTGGGTTCGACACTCTTACTTATCAAAAGAGGCTACAACTGATCCCCTATACTTGTGTGTTATCAAGACCTTTTTCTGGCGCCGTTGTCGGGGAGCAATAGCGTGGGGTGAATATTCTCGTGTGTGCTTGTTCTCTTTATCACTAAGTAATTTTTATTTTTTGTTATTAACTTGTTTTCTATCTTTAGATATGGGTAGGAAACGCAAAATACCTGAAAAAATGAGATGTACTTGCTGCTCCAAAAGTTGAGGAACAACTAGTGTTCCGTACCACCGAAGAATACTACTTGGGTCATCTTCGATCCACTTGTGCTCATGCTGAAAACCCAACTAGCTTAGTTGAGGGAAAATCACTAAATGAGCATGCTCATTATGTGCGACCCCGCATATCTAAAATAGGGAAACTCTTGTGTAATCAAATTAATACTTTGTGTTGCTATGCTTGGAATCTATGTGAAATTTATGATTTTACTTCTTGTTCTAAAGAAGCTAAAAAACACCTTCCCTACCAACATGTGTTTAATGATAATGGAATATTATCCTCTTATGCCAAGGATGCCTATTGCTATAATGATGTTGAACAAATTGAAGAATTTGTTGCTTTTAAGGGTGTCTATGAAATTTCTTCTTTCATTGAAAAGTATGATGCTACTCTTTACAATTCTGAAAAATTTGCTAGACTTAAATATTTCTATGAAAACTATGCTTATAATGCTTATGTTAAAGAGTTTATTTAAAGAATGACCTTCCTTGGAAGAGACTAAAATTTGAAGGAATCTATGGAAGAAGAAATTGCTGAAACTATGAGCTCATTAGATGAAAAAATGAGGAGGAGAGCGAAGAACAAAAGGAGGAAGAGCGGACTAGCTACATGTGCCCACCTTCTAATGAGAGTAACTCTTCAACTCATACATTGTTTAATTTCCCTTCGTTCTTACAAAAGGATGAATGTTATGATAATTGCTATGATCCCTTGGATTCATTTGAAATATCCCTTTTTGATGAACTTGATGCTTGCTATGCTTGTGGACATGATGTCGATATGAATGATGCTTATGGATATGAACTTGATATAGTTCCTTATGTTAAGAATGAAATTTTTTCTATTGCACCCACACATGATAGTCCTATTATCTTTTTGAATTCTCCCAACTACACTATATCGGAGAAGTTTGCACTTATTAAGGATTATATAGATGGGTTGCCTTTTACTATTACACATGATGATTTTGATAGATACAATATGCATGTGCTTGCTTCTCCTACTTGCAATTATTATGAGAGAGGAACTACATCTCCACCTCTCTATGTTTCCAATACGAGAAAATTGCAAGAAACTATGTATGCTATGCATTTGCCTTTACTTGGTGTGAGTGAATTGTTCTTGTATGACATGACAATGCATATGAAGAGAGTTAGACTATGTTGTCACATGATTTATATCAATTTGTGATCACTACTTAATTACAAATCATTGCTAATTAAAATTGGCTTTGATATACCTTGGGATCCGGGTGGATCCATTACTTGAGCACTTTATGCCTAGCTTAATGGATTTAAAGAAAGCGCTGGCAAGGAGACAACCCGGAAGTTTTAGAGAGTAATTTTATTCTGCTGTGTGCTTTTATATAGTTTCAAAAACAAAACAAATAAGTGGGGAACTTAAAAAAATTTCAAAATGAAAAGTGAAAGTGAGAAAGACAAGAAACGTTGAAGTGGGGGCTAGCCTTGAACTTTGTTCATGCCCATGGAAACTTTGTGAATCTGAATTACAGAAACTTTTCAACAAAAATAATTATCCCCTTGTATAAATCCATTGTATTATAAAAATAATGTGCCAAAATTTGCCTTTAGGATGATTAGATTTCTTGTTTGGTGTGTGTAGTGCAAAAACAGAAACTTTGGCTGTAGAGCATGAATTTACACTTTTTACTGGAATGTCAAAAGCTTCTCAAATTTTTACACAGACTGATACACAATTCTTTTATTTTGTCCTAATTTTTCAGAATTTTTATAGTTACAGAAGTATGGTGAATGTTCAGATTACTACAGAATGTTCTGTTTTTGACAGATTCTGTTTTTGATGCATTGTTTTGCTCGTTTTGATGAAACTATCGATTGTATCGGTGGTATAAGCCATGGAAAAGTTATATTACAGTAGCTACAATACAAAAACAAAATATGAATTGGTCGTCAACAATACTTAAAGTGGTGATTTGTTTTATTATACTAACGTATCTCACGAGGGTTTTGTTAAGTTTTGTGTGATTGAAGTTTTCAAGTTTTGGGTGAGATCACGATGGATGAAGGAATAAGGAGTGGAAAGAGACTAATCTTGGGGATGCCGGAGGCACCCCAAGGTAATATTCAAGGACTCCCAAGAAACTAAGCTTGGGGATGCCCTGGAAGGCATCCCCTATTTCTTCTAACAACCATCGGTAATTTTACTTGGAGCTATATTTTTATTTGTCACATGATATGCATAAATCTTGGAGCGTCGTGTGCTTTTCATTTTTCTTTTAATAATGCACCATGATGGTATGACAAAGTCCTTGGTTGATTTATAGAAGGCTCTTTGCACCTCACTTATATCTTTTGAGTATGGCTTTATAGAATGCTTCATGTGCTTCGCTTATATAATTTGAAGTTTGGATTGCCTGTTTCTCTACACATAGAAAACCGCCATTTGTATAATGCTCTTTTGCTTCACTTATATTATAACATCCCAAAATTTCATTTTGGAATGTTATGAAATATAGATATGCATCATCATCACTTTGTTTGAATGTAATGAATTTGTTGAAGTGCTTCTTTTGATTTTCTGAAAGGCCATTTCTATTTTCCAATGTATTTGTTTCACCTATTTGAAAACCTTTGGAAATGTTCAAAGAAAGAGGGGAGTAACATGACACTCCACACCAGGGGCATCTTGGTGAAATATTTGAGCAATAAAACCAGCGAGTTATTTGAAAGTTTATCTCAAAAGGATTTAAAATCAATTAGACATTTTTTTGAAAATAAATTTTAAAAAGATATTCAATATGATAGAGGCAAAATGTTCATTAAATAGCATTAATTCTCGTGATCATTTTGATATATATATTTCCTATGTTTGGAAATATTTTGAATGCATTAAAAGAGTTTTTACTGCTCCGGAAATAGAAAAGGAAACATTTTAAATAGAAACGGGCCGGCCCACAGTCTTTAATTCCCGAAACTACTCTGGGTCGGCCACCGACACGCAAACCATGCCTCTCACCCTCACTGACGCGCGGGACCCATCGTCTGACCGCGGCATTAGCGCGCTCATCCTCTTCCCCGCGCCCGACCACCATCGTCGAAGATCCCTCTCCGCGGATCTCGCCCCTCGTGCCCTCCCCGACCACCGCACCGCCCCTATATAAACCCCAACCCTCTCCTCTCTTCGTTCCACACCCGAAACCCCTTTTCCCCTCGCCGGAGCGCTGCCCCAGACCCCGCTGGAGTTCGGCACCCAAACCGGACCTCCCCGAGCTCATGCCCGTTGCCACACTCACCCCCAGCCCCCTCCGACGCCACCAATTGACGCCGGAGCTTCGCCACCGCCGTTTGAAGCCTTCGGACACCGCCCCCGACCATCGCACCGTCCTCCCCGGGCACCTCTGACCACCGGCCGCCGTTGACCTCGCCGGAGACCCCGACCCCCTCTCTGTAAGCTGCCACCTCCACCCGTAGCCGTCGGATCTGTAGTCAACGCGCGAGATTAGATCTATTTAAACAACGAACCAGTACGCGCTAAGTCTCGGCCAACCGCTCGCTAGCTCCCGCACACACGCCCTCGCGGCCAATCACAACATGCCACGTAGACCCTGTCCGATCGATAGAAAGTTTTTTTTCTTTTCTGTTTTAGAAAATAGAATGTATTCTGTTTTTGTTTTTATCATATCTTTTAAAATATTTGGTGTTTTTAGTTGATTCTTTTTGCATTAGTTCACAAATTTGTTGTGGTTTATGTCTGTATGCTTAGATTTCAAATTTGAACTTTAAATTTTGAATCTAATCAAATTTGTTTAAATTATTAAAATCTGTATAACTAGAGTTTTAAAATATATTTTTGAGTGAATCTTTTTGCCATTGGTTTGTATTAGTTAGACCTATCACCCTACATAGTTTGATTTTTTAGGATGAATTTGGTTACTGTTTTTAACAAAAACAGAATCTATTTAGTTCTTAATAGATTTTAATTAAATTGATTTTTAATTTAATTTGAACCTAAATTAGTTTAACTTTTGTTTTTAGATTTCAGTAGGTTCTGTTGATTCAACATTAGGTGTATTATGTTCTATTAATAAAATATATATTTTTCAAATTGTTTTGTGCTCTAGTTTGAATAGGTACATCTTGTTTTCACCATTTATATTGTTTAGAAATTTTTTTTGTAGTAACTCTTTTTGCACAATATTTTTATAATGAAATAGTTTTTTTTCAAATAAAGTTTTGTATTTACTTTTCTGTTATCTAAATGCCTAGTTGTTCCAAACAAATTTTTGACTTGTTATGTCTTAGTAGAGATTTTGACACCAATTTTTTTAGAGTCTTATACTTTAAGTGATTCTTCTTTTTGATTGTGTTTTTGTTTGTTGAAGCATTTGTTTACCATGCTGTTGAATGAATTGTATTGTGTTTATGCTTATGGTGTGCTCTTGTCTGATTCGTTAGATCATTCAGAGTGCGAAGCTTGCTATCTAGAGTCACTTGATTACGAGAATCGTCAGCAAGGCAAGTCACTTTGACCATATGTTTTATTGCATTAGTTCTTCCATCTCCCCAATTGCATGCATAGTAGGTATATTGGAAACTTGGTTACATTGTTGTAGTATCATGTGGTAGGTACCCCTCAACCCTTTGATACATTGGCCCCGGGAAACGTTGATTTAAATTTTGCTATGCTATTAGTAGACGGGGTTGGTTGTGTGATTCATGAGAGTTGTGAGTTAATAATTTCACGACCTACATGATGATCAAGTCTTCAAGACTCCAAGTTTTCAAACTACCTTTGGGTGGATGATGGTTGAACGGTGCCCTGGAGAAACCAGTGGTTAGCCTAGATGATGCTGGAGAAGTGCCAGTATTCATGCGGGAAGGTCCACCCAGGCACAAAGAGATGGATGGATGCTTCAAGACCCAAGGCTTACCTACACAGCCACACGCCATTATGGGCTCTGGCTTGGTTGGATATCGTGGTGACCCTGGACAGGCAGTGCTACGAGATGTAGAAGAACGGTATGAAAGGATGGGCACCGACAGAGTCTCACGGAAACCCTTTAAAAGACCATGTTTTGGTCATCCGTTTCTCAAACACCCTGAAGTGCGAGAAATCCAACGGAGGCGATCAAATCTTGTGGGGAACGTGTGCAAAACTCTGCAGAGTACCCAAACCTAATCGATTAGCCGTGTCCACGGTCATGGACAGTTTGAGCCAAAGGAACTGAAACTATCTAGAACTCTCAACACAATTAATTACATTGATGTGGGTATTTAATGTCAATTTGGGTATGAGAATTGGTTGGTGGAACCATCTCATTAATCAACCAACATTGTAGTAATTATGCTTTTGCCCTCTCTTGTTGTAGGAAAAATTTGGCTTTATGCAAAAACTTACTACCCCCCACCTGCCATATACGCATATAGAATAGATGATTACTTTACACCCCCTATTTTGTGACATTGCTGGCATATTCAATATGCTGACCTACACGGTTGCAACATATCATGTTGCAGAGTACTTTTCCGACCAGGAGTGAGGATACGCTCTACGCTCGGTGAGATGCCCTTGGAGTCAGATGGACTCAACTACCTATGAAGCTTCCGCAAGACTTTGGTTTAGTTTATCTCATGAGTTAGCCTTCAGCCACTTTATTGTAATCCTTATTGTAATAAAGGACTCGATATGAGATTTCGGTTAATTAATGTTACGTGATTTCCCTTTGATTTATACATTGATGTACCGTGTGTTTACCAGCATGATCTTGGGATGGTACAGAAACACCGGAGATTCGACCTTTCAGGTCGGGTCGCTACAGAAATGGTATCAGAGCACACGCTGACCGTAGGATTGAAAAAGCCTTAGGATTTATTTCTCTTTTGCCTTTAAAATTCTTATACTCTCATCTACTCGTTTCTGACTTCCCTCTGATTTATTTCATAATTTGTAGATGGCCACCTTCATCTCAGTTTTGATCACGGAGTTTTGTCAGCCTGACGCGACGATGCCCTTTGGCAAGGAGCTGATGAGGATCGTCAGGGACGTAAGGATTGCCTTGCCAAGCATCACCGGGACTCCTATCATGTATTTTGCACAAGACGGACGCTACAGGATCAAGGTGCACATCCCCGGGAAGACCTTTGGAAATCGTAAGGAACCCATCGACTTCAAGTTTGTGGCACCCAGTTGGATACTTGGGAGAGACATGGCAATTCACCGTGCCCTTGGACGTATTCAGGAGGAATACAGGGGAGGACCCATTTCACCAGGACTCAACGTGGTTTGTCGCAGGGATGCCAATGGAAATATAATAACCACTACCACTGAAGACACCACCATTTCCTATATCCAGACTTTGGAGACGCACATCAGGACCTTGGAGCTTCGGGTACGTGCCGACACGAAGACGATCAAGAGGCTGATGAACCGTGAGATTGACCTCGAAGCTGACCTACGGGAAGCCATGTACGAGCATGAGTATGAAGTGAAGGATCTCTTAGAGAGGATCGATAAGCTGAACACTCGCATTGCAACTCTGGAGGAACAGATGGACATGGGTGAAAATCTTCATCCAGAAGGAGACATGGCTCCCTTGATCAACAACGATGATGACTATGAGGAGAGCACCACTGGAGGAGGCCACTTCACCATGTACTTTTGAGGAGAACTTAGTTATGCCCCCATGTATCTTTATTTTCATCGTTAAAGCGTAGGTCGATGCTTAGTTTGATTTGGAGATTTGTATATCGATGTTTGAACCTTGAGTTGAATAAATGAATGAGTGTTTGATGTGATATGTTTGGTGCATTGCATATGGGTAGTGAATTTTCCTTTTAGGTCCTTATTCTATTCTAATTCTCACCCCTCTGAAAACAGCAAGATGCCTCTGCGACGTGAGCCCGACTTCACTTTCCCGCCGGAACTCACACAACTTCTCCAGCAGCGGAACGCCCTGATGCAACTGTTGATTTAGAATCAGACCAACAACCACAACAACCACCCTCCACCTCAAGGCGACAACCTCACCCGTTTTCTGCGGCTGAATCCACCAACTTTCTCCAGCAGCACCGAGCCCATTGTGGCAGGTGATTGGCTCCGCAAGATGGAGAGGGAACTCACCACCGCAGGATGCACTAAGGCTGAAAAGGTGGGCTTTGCCGCCCATCAACTGGAGGGACCAGCATCTTCATGGTGGGAGAACTACACCACCACGTACCCCATTGCTGGTGTGACTTGGGAGCAGTTCAAGCAAGCTTTCCACACTGCTCATGTCTCAGCTAGAGCCATGAGTCTGAAGAAGCGTGAGTTTTGCAACTTACGCCAGGGGAACCATTTCGTGGCCCAGTATGTGGATGATTTCAGCACGTTGGCTCGTTATGCACCAGGAGATGTGGCCGATGATGCAGCCAAGCAGGAGAAGTTCTTGGAAGGACTCAACGATGAGTTGAGCGTGCAACTGATGGTGGCTACTTTCAGCAACTACCAGGAGCTGGTAGACAAGGCCCTCATCTTGGAGGGGAAGCAACAGCAAATCGAGAACCGCAAGAGGAAGTATGCACATGGGAAGTCTAACTCTGGAGCTCATCAGAAGCCCCGCTACTCCCCGTACTCAGGAAATACCGGATCAGGGACCGGTAAGTATGGAGGATACACTCATTCCGTGCACCACCATGGAGGCCATAACCATGGAGGAAATGGGAATAATCGTCCCAACAATGGCAACTTCAAGAATGGTAATGGAAGTGGGAATGGCAATCAACACCGTCCCGCTCCAGGTCAGAAGAATCTGAACCATATCACCTGTTTCAAGTGCCAGAAGACAGGGCACTATGCCACTGAATGCCCTCAGAACAAGCAAGGAAATGGAAATGGCAACAACAACGGCAACTCCGCAGCTAAGAAGCCAAATCCTTTTCCTCGTGCTCAGGTGAACCACCTTGATGTGGAAGAAGTCTATGATTAGCCCGAGACTGTGGTTGGTAAGTTTTTATTGCATTCACGTCCAGTTATGGTACTTTTTGATTCTGGAGCAACGCATTCATTCATATCAAGGGTAGTTGTGGAAAAGTATGATTTACCCACCAGAACCCTTAGTCAACCCATTAAGGTCAATTCCCCAGGAGGTATGATGATGGCAGGGATAGGATGCCACGCCTTAAAACTCCACATAGGAAACCATGTTTTAAATACCGACCTCATCGTCTTAGAATCCCAGGGATTGGATGTAATCCTAGGCATGGATTGGATGACCAAGTATGAAGGAAACCTTGATTGCCCCAGCAAGTCTATTTCACTCACCACTCCGGAGAACAAGAGGATTAAGTATGTATCCCGACGCACACAGATGAGTGCTCGGTTAAATTCCCTCACATGAGTTGTTCAGGAGGAAGTGCCGGTTGTACAAGACTTTCCAGATGTATTCCCGGAGGAATTACCAGGCATGCCTCCAGATAGGGAGATTGAGTTTCTGATAGAGCTACTACCAGGAACAGCCCCAATTTCCAAGAGACCCTATCGGATGCCCGCAAATGATTTAGTAGAAATCGAGAAGCAGATTAAGGAGCTATTGGATAAGGGATATATTCGCCCAAGTTCATCACCTTGGGGAGCCCCAGTTCTTTTGGTGGAGAAGAAAGATAAAACCTTTAGGATGGTGGTCGATTATCGTGCATTGAATGAGGTGACTATCAAGAATAAATACCCTCTGCCGATGATTAATGACCTGTTTGATCAGCTAGTAGGCGCCAAAGTATTCTCCAAGATCAATCTTCGATCAGGGTATCACCAACTGAAGATTCGTTAACAGGATATACCAAGAACAGCCTTCACCACAAGGTATGGCTTATATGAGTTTACAGTCATGTCTTTTGGTTTGACTAATGCTCCTGCCTACTTCATGAATATGATGAACAAAGTGTTTATGGAATATTTGGACAAGTTTGTCGTGGTTTTCATCAATGACATTTTGATATTCTCCAAGAGCAAGGAAGAACACAAGGAACACTTGCGATTAGTTCTAGAGAAGCTTAGAGAGCATCGGTTATATGCCAAGTTCAGTAAATGTGAATTTTGGCTGACGGAAGTTGGATTCCTTGGACACATTATTTTTGGAGAAGGAATAGCAGTAGACCCTGCTAAGGTTGAAGCACTCACTGAGTGGAAGTCACCCACCTTAGTTAAGGAGATCCGCAGTTTTCTTGGACTCGCCGGATATTACCGGAGATTCATTGAGAATTTCTCAAAGATTGCCAAGCCCATGACAGAGCTGTTGAAGAAAGAGTCTAAGTATATCTGGACTGAGGAATGTGAGGCCAGTTTCTAGGAGTTGAAGAAACGTTTGGTCATAGCCCCAGTGTTGATACTGCCAAACATTCGGAAGGACTTCCAGGTTTATTGTGACGCATCACGTCAAGGACTTGGAGGAGTAATCATGCAGGAGGGAAAAGTTGTAGCATATGCATCCAGGCAACTACGACCACATGAGTTGAATTATGCCAACCATGATTTGGAACTAGCAGCCGTAGTGCACGCACTCAAGACCTGGAGACATTTCCTTATCGGAAATAGTTGTGATGTGTACACTGATCATAAGAGCCTGAAGTATATCTTCACGCAGAAGGAGTTGAACCTCAGACAGAGGAGATGGTTAGTTAATCAAGGACTATGACATGAGACTGCATTACCATCCAGGAAAGGCAAATGTTGTGGCAGATGCTTTGAGTCGGAAGAGTTATGTGAACACACTCATAGCCGGAAGATTACCCGAGGAGTTAACTCAGAGAGCTTCGGTTAGAGATAGTTCCAAAAGGATATGTTGCCACACTAGAGATTCAGTCCACCTTGACCGAAAGAATTCGTGAAGCCCAGAAATCGGACAAGGAGATAGCTGAGATAAAGCAGAGAATGAAGGAAGGAAAGGCAAAAGACTTTTGTGAAGATGAACAAGGTACTCTATGGTTTAAGAACCGAATCTATGTGCCCAATGACCCCGAGCTTAGGAAGTTGATACTTCAAGAAGCCCACGATTCACCATACTCGATACACCCAGGCAACACCAAGATGTACCTGGATTTGAAGGAAAGTTATGAGTGGACAGGTATGAAGAAGGATATTGCCGAACATGTTGCGGTATGTGATGTTTGCCAGCGAGTAAAGGCGGAACATCAGAAACCATCAGGGTTACTCCAACCTTTGCCGATACCCGAGTGGAAATGGGATAAGCTTGGTATGGACTTCATCACAGGACTACCTAGGACCCATTCAGGATATGATTCCATTTGGGTAGTGGTCGATCGCTTGACCAAGGTGGCTCATTTCATTCCAGTGAAGACCACCTATACCAGTGCTAAGTTAGCCAAGATATATATGACCAGGATCGTATGTCTGCATGGAGTTCCGAGGAGTATCGTATCAGATAGAGGAACACAATTTACCTCAAAGTTTTGGCATCAGTTACATGAAACTTTGGGTACAAGGCTGGAGTTCAGTACAACTTTTCATCCGTAGACCGATGGACAGACTGAGAGAGTCAACTAGATTCTGGAGGACATGTTGAGAGCTTGTGCGCTAGACTATGGGTCCAGTTGGGATGACAACTTACCATACGCAGAGTTCTCGTACAACAACAGTTATCAGACTAGTCTGAAGATGGCCCCTTTTGAAGCTTTATACGGAAGGAGGTGCAGAACACCATTGATGTGGGATGGTGTTGGAGACCGAAAACTCTTTGGTCCCGATCTTATCCGAGATTCTGAAGAAAAGGTCAAACTGATTCGAGACAGACTCAAGATAGCTCAATCCAGACAGAAGAGTTATGCTGATAACAAATGCAAGGAGGTGACATATGAAGTGGGAGATCGAGCATATCTTCGTGTGTCCCCACTTCGAGGAATCAAGAGGTTTGGTGTTAAAGGAAATTTAGCACCCAGATTCATAGGCCCCTACAAAATTCTTGAACGTAGAGGCAAAGTTACATACAAGCTGGAATTGCCGGAAGGACTATTCAGAGTTCATGATGTATTCCATGTTTCCCAGCTGAAGAAATGCCATGCTGAGATGGCTGATATTCCTTTGAGAGACACAGTGCCCCTAGAGGCCATACAAGTTGACAGTGACCTGACCTACGAGGAGAAGCCTGTCAGAATCCTCGAGACTACCAACAGAGTTACCCGAAGCAAGCCCATCAAGTTCTGTAAGGTTCTATGGAGTCACCACACCGAGGAAGAAGCCACCTGGGAACGCGAAGAAGATCTTCGTAGTGACCACCCGCACCTATTTTCTAGCCAACCCGAATCTCGAGGGCGAGATTCATCTTAAGGTGGGTAGGTTTGTAACATCCCAAGATTTCATTTTGGAATGTTATGAAATATAGCTATGCATCATCATCACTTTGTTTGAATGTAATGAATTTGTTGAAGTGCTTCTTTTGATTTTCTAAAAGGCCATTTCTATTTTCCAATGTATTTGTTTCACCTATTTGAAAACCTTTGGAAATGTTCAAAGAAAGAGGGGAGTAACATGACACTCCACACCAGGGGCATCTTGGTGAAATATTTGAGCAATAAAATCAGGGAGTTATTTGAAAGTTTATCTCAAAAGGATTTAAAATCAATTAGCCATTTTTCTAAAAATAAATTTTAAAAAGATATTCAATATGATAGAGGTAAAATGTTCATTAAATAGCATTAATTCTCCTGATCATTTTGATATATATATTTCCTATGTTTGGAAATATTTTGAATGCATTAAAAGAGTTTTTACTGCTCTGGAAATAGAAAAGGAAACGTTTTAAATAGAAACGGGCTGGCCCACAGTCTTTAATTCCCGAAACTACTCCGGGTCGGCCACCGACGCGCAAACCACGCCTCTCACCCTCACTGACGCGCGGGACCCACCGTCCGACCGCGGCATCGGCGCGCTCATCCTCTTCCCCACGCCCGATCACCGTCGCCGAAGATCCCTCTCCACGGATCTCGCCCCTCGTGCCCTCCCCGACCACAGCACCGCCCCTATATAAACCCCAAACCTCTCCTCTCTTCGTTCCACACCCGAAACCCCTTTTCCCTCGCCGGAGCGCTGCCCCGGACCCCGCCGGAGTTCGGCACCCAAACCGGACCTCCCCGAGCTCATACCCGTCGCCACACTCACCCCCAGCCCCCTCCGACGCCACCAATCGACGCTGGAGCCTCGCCGCCGCCGTTTGAAGCCTTCGGACACCACCCCGACCACCGCACCGTCCTCCCCGAGCACCTCCGACCACCGGCCGCCGTTTACCTCGCCGGAGACCCTGACCCCCTCTCTGTAAGCCGCCACCTCCACCCGTAGCCGTCGGATCCATAGTCAACGCGCGAGATGAGATCTATTTAAACAACGAACCGGTACGCGCTAAGTCTCGGCCAACCGCTCGCTAGCTCCCGCACGCACGCCCTCGCGGCCAATCACAGCATGCCACGTAGACCCTATCTGATCGATAGAAAGTTTTTTGTTTTTCTTTTCTGTTTTAGAAAACAGAATGTATTCTGTTTTTGTTTTTATCATATCTTTTAAAATATTTGATGTTTTTAGTTGATTCTTTTTGCATAGTTCACAGATTTTTTGTAGTTTATGTCTGTATGCTTAGATTTCAAATTTGAGCTTTAAATTTTGAATCTAATCAAATTTGTTAAATTACTAAAATCTGTATAAATAGAGTTTAAAAATATATTTTGAGTGAATCTTTTTGCCACTGGTTTGTATTAATTAGACCTATCACCCTACATAGTTTGAATTTTTTAGGATGAATTTGGTTACTGTTTTAACAAAAACAGAATCTGTTTAGTTCTTAATAGATTTTAATTAAATTGATTTTTAATTTAATTTGAACCTGAATTAGTTTAACTTTTTTTTTTAGATTTCATTAGGTTCTGTTGATTCAACATTAGGTGTATTATGTTCTATTAATAAAATATATATTTTCAAATTGTTTTGTGCTCTAGTTTTAATAGGTACATCTTGTTTTCACCATTTATATTGTTTAGAAAAAGTTTTGTAGTAACTCTTTTTGCACAATGTTTTTATAGTGAAATACTTTCTGTTTTCAAATAAAATTTTGTATTTACTTTTCTGTTATCTAAATGCCTAGTTGTTCTAAGCAAATTTTTGACTTGTTATGTCTTAGTAGAGATTTTCACACCAAAATTTTTAGAGTCTTATACGTTAAGTGATTCTTCTTTTTGATTGTGTTTTTGTTTGTTGAAGCATTTGTTTACCATGCTGTTGAATGAATTGTATTGTGTTTATGCTTATGGTGTGCTCTTGTTTGATTTGTTAGATCGTTCGGAGTGCGAAGCTTGCTATCTAGAGTCACTTGATTACGAGGATTGTCAGCAAGGCAAGTCACTTTGACCATGTATACCTATGTTTTATTGCATTAGTTCTTCCATATCCCCAATTGCATGCAAAGTAGGTAAATTGGAAACCTGGTTACATTGTTGTAGTATCATGTGGTAGGTACCCCTCAAACCTTTGACACATTGGCCCCGGGAAACGTTGATTTAAATTTTGCTATGCTATTAGTAGACGGGGTTGGTTGTGTGATTCATGAGAGTTGTGAGTTAATAATTTCACGACCTACATGATGATCAAGTCTTCAAGACTCCAAGTTTTCAAACTACCTCTGGGTGGATGATGGTTGAACGGTGCCCTGGAGAAACCAGTGGTTAGCCTAGATGATGCTGGAGAAGTGCCAGTATTCATGCGGAAAGGTCCACCCAGGCACAAAGAGATGGATGGATGCTTCAAGACCCAAGGCTTACCTGCACAGCCACAAGCCATTATGGTCCCTGACTTGGTTGGATATCGTGGTGACCCTGGACAGGCGGTGCTACGAGATGTAGAAGAACGGTATGAAAGGATTGGCACCGACAGAGTCTCAGGGAAACCCTTTAGAAGACCATGTTTTGGTCATCCATTTCTCAAACACCCTGAAGTGTGAGAAATCCAATGGAGGCGATCAAATCTTGTGGGGAACGTGTGCAAAACTCTGCAGAGTACCCAAACCTAATCGATTAGCCGTGTCCATGGTCATGGATAGTTTGAGCCAAAGGAACTGAAACTATCTGGAACTCTCAACACAATTAATTACATTGATGTGGGTATTTAATGTCAATTTTGGTATGAGAATTGGTTGGTGGAACCATCTCATTAATCAACCAACATTGTAGTAATTATGCTTTTGCCCTCTCTTGTTGTAGGAAAATTTTGGCTTTATGCAAAAACTTACTACCCCCCACCTGCCATATATGCATATAGAATAGATGATTACTTCACACCCCCTCTTTTGTGATATTGCCGGCATATTCAATATGCTGACCTACACGGATGCAACGTATCATGTTGCAGAGTACTTTTCCGACCAGGAGTGAGGATATGCTCTACGCTCGGTGAGATGCCCTTGGAGTCAGATGGACTCAACTACCTATGAAGCTTCCGCAATACTTTGGTTTAGTTTATCTCATGAGTTGGCCTTCAGCCACTTTATTGTAATCCTTATTGTAATAAAGGACTCGATATGAGATTTCGATTAATTAATGCTGTGTGATTTCCCTTTGATATATACATTGATGTACCGTGTGTGTACCAGTATGATCTTGGGATGGTACGGAAACAACGGAGATTCAACCTTTCAGGTCGGGTCGCTACATATATTCGTTAGAGTGTGGGAATATCTTTTATAGAAAGAATTAAACTCTCATGATTCACTTATATATAGTTGGAGAGTTAACAGGAGTTGGGCATTCACATGGTTAGTCATAAAATCCTACATAAAACTTGTAGATCACTGAATATGATGTGTTTGATTCCTTGCAATAGTTTTGCGATATAAAGATGGTGATATTAGAGTCATGCTAGTGAGTAATTGTGGATTGGTAGAAACACTTTTGTAAAGGTTTGTGATTCCCGTAGCATGCACGTATGGTGAACCATTATGTAAGGAAGTCGAAGCATGATTTGTTTATTGATTGTCAACCTTTGTGTGAGGGTCTGGAGCACGTGATGGTTAGCTTGTACCAACCTCTCCCCTAGGAGCATGCGTATAATACTTTGCTTCGATGACTAATAGATTTTTGACATAAGTATGTGAGTTCTTTATGACTAATGTGAGTCCATGGATTATACGTGCTTTCACCCTTCCACCTTTGCTAGCCTTTCTAGTACCACACAACTTTCGTTGATGCATTAACCCTCAAAGCAGCCACTATACCTACCTATTATGGCATTTCCATATCCATCCCGAGATATATTTCCATGCAACTTCCACCGTTCTGTTTATTATGTCACGCACAATCATTTTCATATTGCTTTGCATGATCATAAGATAGCTAGCATGATGTTTTCATGGCTTGTCCATTTTTTATGTCATTTTCTATGCTAGATCATTGCATATCCCGGTACATCGCTGGAGGCATTCATATAGTCATATTTTGTTCTAGATATCGAGTTGTAACTCTTGAGCTGTAAGTAAATAAAAGTATGATGACCATCATTATTAGAGCATTGTCCCATGTGAGGAAAGGATGATGGAAGATATGATTCCCTAACAAGTTGGGATGAGACTCCAGACTTTATGAAAAATTAAAGAGGCCAGCGAAGCCCAAATAAAAAAAGAGGCCTTAGATGCCCACCAAAAAATAAATAAATTAAAAAATAAATAAAAAATAAAAAAAGGAGAGAAAGAGAGAAGGGGCAATTCTACTATCCTTTTTCCACACTTGTGTTTCAAAGTAGCACCATGATCTTCATGATAGAGAGTCTCCTATTTTATCACTTTCATATACTAGTGGGAATTTTTCATTGTATAACTTGGCTTGTATATTCTAATGATGGGCTTCCTCAAATTTCCCTAGGTCTTCATGAGCAAGCAAGTTGGATGCACACCCACTTAGTTTCTTTTTGAGCTTTCATACACTTATAGCTCTAGTGCATCCGTTGCATGGCAATACCTACTCACTCACATTAATACAATTTAATGGGCATCTCCATAGCCCGTTGATATGCCTAGTTGATCTGAGACTATCTTCTCCTTTTTCTTCACAACCTCCACCATATTATATTCCACCAATAGTGCTATATCCATTGCTCACGCTCATGTATTGCGTGAGAGTTGAAAAGGTTTGAGAACACCAAAAGTGTGAAACAATTGCTTGACTTGTTCATCGGGGTTGTGCATGATATAAATACTTTGTGTGGGGAAGCTGGAGCATAGCCAGACTATATGATATTGTAGGGATAACTTTCTTTTGCCATTATATTTAGAAGAGATGCAATTGCTTTATTAGTATGCTTGAAGTATTATTGTCTTAATGTCAAATGACAGACTATTGCTTTGAATCACTCGTGTCTTAATATTCATGCCATGATTAGGTTATGCGAACAAGATTACGCTAGGTAGCATTCCACATAAAAAATTATCTTTTTTATCATTTACCTACTCGAGGGCGAGCAAGAATTAAGCTTGGGGATGCTGATACATCTCTGTCGTATCTATAATTTTTGATTGTTTCATGCCCATATTATACAACTTTCATATAATTTTGGCAACTTTTTATACTATTTTTGGGACTAACATATTGATCCAGTGCCTAGTGCCAGTTCCTGTTTGTTACATATTTTTTGTTTCACAGAAAATCCATATCAAACGAAGTCCAAATGCGATAAGAAGTTACGGATATTTTTTTGGAATAGATGTGATTTTTGGGAAAAAGAATCAACGCAAGACGATGCCCAAGGAGGTGGCAAGCCTGCTAGGCGCGACCCACCCCCTGGCCACGCCTGGTAGGCTTGTGGACACCCCTTTGGTCGGTTTAAGTTGTCCTATGGCTTCAAGATAGATAATTCTTGGATAAAGATCCCCTCAAAATTTCAGCCCGATCGGAGTTACGGATCTCTGGATATTTAAGAAATGGTGAAAGGCCAGAATCTGGGAGCGCAGAAATAGAAGGAAACAGAGAGAGAGAGAGAGATCCAATCTCGGAGGGGCTCTCTCCCCTCCGCTGCCATGGAGACCATGGACCAGAGGGAAACCCTTCTCCCATCTAGGGGGGAGGTCAAGGAAGAAGAACAAGGAGGGGGGCTCTCTCCCCCTCTCTCCCGGTGGCGCCGGAACGCTGTCGGGGCCATCATCGTGACGGCGATCTACTCCAACAACTCCGTCATCTTCACCAACACCTCCATCACCTTACCCCATCTATATACAGTGGTCCACTCTCCCGCAACCCATTGTATCCTCTACTTGAACATGGTGCTTTATGCTTCATATTATTATCCAATGATGTGTTGCCATCCTATGATGCCTGAGTAGATTTTTGTTGTCCTATGGGTTGATTGATGATCATGATTGGTTTGAGTTGCATGTTTTATTATTGGTTCTATCCTTTGATGCTCTCTGTGTCGCGCAAGCGTGAGGGATCCTTGCTATAGGGTGTAGCAATGTGTTCATGATTTGCCTATGGTGGGTTGCGTGAGTGACAGAAGCATAAACCCGAGTAGGTGGGTTGTTGCATATGGGACTAAAGAGGACTTGATACCTTATAATGCTATGGTTGGGTTTTACCTTAATGATCTTTAGTAGTTGAGGATGCTTGCTAGAGTTCCAAATAAGTGCATATGATCTAAGTAGAGAAACTGTGTTAGCTTATGCCTCTCCCTCATATAAAATTGCAATAATGATTACCGGTCTAGTTATCAATTGCCTAGGGACAATTCCACAACTCCTACCACCACTTTTCCACACTCGTTAAACTAACTTAATTGTTTCTTTGTCTTAGAAGCCCCTAGTTTTTATTTACGTGCTCTTTATTATCTTGCAAGCCTATCACGTTACACCTACAAAGTACTTCTAGTTTCATACTTGTTCTAGGTAAAGCAAACGTTAAGTGTGCATAAAGTTGTATCTGTGGTCGACAGAACTTGAGGGAATATTTGCTAGCTTTAGCTCCTCGTTGGGTTCGACACTCTGACTTACCAAAAGAGGCTACAACTGATCACCTATACTTGTGGGTTATCAATAATATACCATTTTGACTAGAAGTAGTGCTAATGTCCATATGAGGCTCACTTGATGTTACCTTGGTAGTAATAGCCTCATGAGCTAACTTTAGCACACTATGGGATACAAGAATATCACCATGAGAGCTCGAGAGCTTTTCATGACTTTCTTCCAATTTCCCATAGTTGCTAGATAGCAACTTAAGTTGAGCCCTTAGATCAACATTCTCCTTTAATATGGATGCTTCATTAGAAATAGAGTTAGTAGAACAAGCATCATCATTAACAATAAGAGGAGAAGGCAACTTGGGAAGCTCTTGTGCATATGAAGCTTCAAGTTGAGCATGAGACTCGGTGAATTCGATGAGCGAACTCTTAATGACCCTCGAGCCATTCTCAAGGTGCTCAAAGTCCTCAAGGAGTTTAGAATGTGCAACTTCAAGCTTATCCTTTTTAGTTCTAAAATCATTAGCCACATCGAGAGCTCTATCATGGGATTCCCTTAATCTAGATAATTCTAGAGCAAAGGTCTCCTCAAGAGATTCCTTGGTGGTTTGTTCATTTTCAAGAGCTTGAGATAGCTTCACGATCTCATGAGCATAATCACGCTCGTGAACTTCCATTTTATCAATGGTGGCCTCATGCTCCTCGAGATGTGCTTCCAACTCCTCAATATATTTATTGCCCTCAGTGGCAATAGACATGATTTCCATGAAGTTAGAATGAGAAATTTTATTCTGATGAAGAGCTTTGAAAATCATTTCGTACTTAATTTTGAAGGAAGAAGTATTACCACTCTCTTCATCATTATGCTGATCATCATTATCATCAACATCATCATCATGAGATATATTGGGATTCAAGGTAGGAGATACCTTTGAAGACTTAGCCATAAGGCAAAAGTGAGAAACAATAGATGATGATGTAGGATCCCTTGAAGCGCCATTCAAGACCACATGTTGTTCCATGGAGTGTTGAGTTTCCTCTACATTGTTAGCACAACAACTCGAGCAAATAGATACATTCTTATCATGACAACAAGATATGGAAATTATATCAAGATGAGATTTAGTCAAGCAATTTATACATGATATGCAAGGACTATCAAGACAAGCATGTGAAACATTTAGAGTGATTGAAGTGTTAAAGTCCAAAGATGAAGCACTACAATAAGATAGTGATGAACGATCATCAACAATAAGCCCACTATCATCATTACAATCATCACCACTACCCACGATATCATTACCTTGTGGCAATCCACGTGTAGGTGAACTAGATGAAGTTGATAAGACAACACGACCGAAGGTGGAGGGAGAACAATCATCCCTACAAATCTTGGACACATACTTATCTTGAAGCTCTGTCCACAGCTCATGAGCATCTCGGAACGACATGAGTTGAAAAATAACTGCATTGCTCAAAGCATCGAAAAGCACATTAGAAGCTTGAGCATTGATATAAGAGTTTTTGTCATCCTCTAAAGTTATGTGTTGAGAATCCTTTGGAGGATAAACACACATATCTAAAAAATTCTCAAAATATGGGTCCATGGCCCTAAAGAGATTAAGCGTGGGAATTACCCAAACATCAAAATTTGTGCCATCAAAACTAAGAGTGTCAGAGAATCCTAATACCCTAGTCCACATCCTTACTCTCTAGGTGGTAAAACCTAATAATGATAGACCTAGCTCAGATACCAATTGAAAGGATGTGGATGTCGCCTAGAGGGGGTGAACTGGCGCTTTAAAATAAGGGAACCCTTAAAATAATTACGATTTAGGGCACAACAAATGCTGAATAAAACTAACGTTTAATATGTCAAGCACAAAACCTAAAACAACTAGCCTATCCTATGTGCACCAAAAATTTATGCTAAGCAAGATAAACAACTAAGGGATGGCAAGATATATAGCATAAAACAATATGGCTATCACAAAGTAAAGTGCATAAGTAAAGGGATCAGGTAAGAAATAACCGAGGCACGCAAAGACGATGATGTATCTCGAAGTTCACATCCTTGCAGATGCTAATCTCCGTTTGGAGCAGTGTGGAGGCACAATGCTCCCCAAGATGCCACTAAGGCCACCGTGATCTCCTCACGCCCTCGCAGAATGCAATATGTTGTGATTCCACTAAGGGACCCTTGAGGGTGGTCACCAAACCTAGACAAACAAGGTTGGGGCAATCTCCACAACTTAATTGGAGCCTACCAACAATACCACTAAGCTTCACCACAAGGGATAATGGCTCCAAGGTGATCTCAACTGCTCGGGGTTATCTCCAAAAACTAATTGGAGACCCCGACGCTTGCCCGCAGCTTTACACCACAATGATTGAGCTACGAGGCACCACCAATTGTCTAGGGCGCCAAAGCACCCAAGAGGAAGAATATCTACGATACCAGGCACCCAAGAGTAATAAGCTTCTAAAAGCACAACATGCTCCCTTGGTGGTTTTGATAATTCATGATAACATACATTGTCTCTTGGACTAATACTTTTATCTATTGTATTTCAGATAATAGTCCATGGAGAGTTGGGTTGGCAAAGAGATTGTGGAACACCCCAAGATGCAAGGAAATGGATTGGCTAAGCTTCAAGCAAGAGGACTCTACATTATATATTTGTGAGAAATCACCTTGAGTCTATAGGGGGTAAAGTTTTGTTGGTGAACAAAATGCTCATACATGCACAAGTGATACTCACCAAAGACACCCACAAACTCTCCCACCAAAGTCTGCTCTAAGCCAAACACTCAGATCGGTGCAACCAACATTTCCATCCCGGTGCCATCGATTCCAAACCCTAGACAGACCCAACCAAGCCCTAGCCACTTCGGTGCAGCCGACACTGCTTTCGGTGCCACCGAGTTGGGATGCCAAGTTTCTGTTATGCAAGTTCACATTTTTGGTCCGTCCGAGAATAATGGATCAACGTCACCGAGTTTGGCAATTCTGACCGTTGGTCACCTTGTCAGTGCAACCGAGATTCATATATCGGTCCCTCCGAGATTCAAAAGTTGCCACATTTTGGTCACTTCGGTACCACCGAGATTAACACATTGGTGTCGCCGAGTTGGTCATTTTGTGTGTAACAGTTGGATTTTTGGGGATGCCTATATATACCCCTCCACCACCACCTACTCGACAGAGAAGCACACATGACTATTCCATACCTATCCTCTCAGATATTCTGAGAGAGAACCACCTCTCCTTGTGTTGAGGTGAAGATCTTCCACTCCAACCATATGGATCTTGATTTATAGCCTCCCCAAGTTGCTTTCCACCAATCCGATCACTTCTACCAAGTCATATCTGTGAGAGAGTGATTGTGTGTTGAGGAGTCTATCATCTCGAAGCACAAGAGCAAGGAGTTCATCGACATTACCGAGCCTATTACCTTTTGGAGGATGGTGACTCCTAGATTGGTTAAGTGTCACTTGGGAGCCTCCTATTTCGTGTTGTGGAGTTGAACCAAGAAGTTTGTAAGGGCAAGGAGATCGCCTACTTCGTGAAGATCTACCCATAGTGAGGCTAGTCCTTCGTGGACGAAAGCCGTTATGGAATAGTCAAGGTTGCTACTTCGTGGACCCTTATGGGTGGAGCCCTCCGTGGACTCTCGCGACCATTACCCTTCATAGGTTGAAGACTCCATAAACATGGACGTACGATAGCACCACCTATCGGAACCACGGGAAAAATCCTTGCGGCTCCAATTGCGTTTGATCTCCTCATATTATCCCTGTACTTTATGTGCAATGTCTTTACTTTCCGCTGCTATATTTGTTGACATGCTTGTGTAGGGTATATAGACTTGCTAGCCTTGCTAAATCTATTAAAATCTGCCAACCAATTAACTTGGGAAAAGGTTAGGTCTTAATTTTCTGCTAGTAGTCTATTCACCCCCTCTAGACACCCTTCTAGTGATCCCTCAGCTTCTCAACCTTTCACTTCCACCTATCATCATGGAGAACTCAAATCGATGCAACTAATGCAATGGCAGGAACACATGAAGTGGTCTACTCCCTCACTCTCAAATCCCACCAGAACAACAAAGGCTATGGAGGAATATGAGAGGAAGAACAAGGAGCTCACAAAGAACTCCAAGATATAGATCCAAGGGGTTCCATTAACATACATGAGAAAGTGATTGATGGAAATGGATCTAGATCTTCTCTTTTCCCTCAAGAACTAGCAAGAATCATTGGAGGGATTGACAGTTAGCAAGCTCGAAGAAGGTTTACAATGTGGGAAGAACATGAGCTCAAGAGTTGGGAACCATTGGGCAACAAGGCCCCCTTAAATAGGCACCACAAATCCAATGGTTATGCCCACAAGTCATGCTCAAGCGGTACTACCGCTCGGGGGAGCGGTACTACCGCTCAACACGCTCAAAACAGCCCAACGAGACAGAAAAACACGAGTGGTAGTTCTGCCAGAGAGGTAGTACTTCTCGGGGGAGAGGTAGTACCGCTCGAGAGGTAGTACCTCTCGGGGGAGAGCTAGTACCGCTTGAGAGGTACTACTGCTCTACTACCGCTCAAGCAGATTGGGCACCAGAAGCATAAAATAAGCGGAAGTGGAGGCGGTAATGGTCAGCGGAAGTACCACCTAAGAGGTACTACTGCTCGGGGGAGAGGTACTACCGCTTGAGGGGTACTACCGCTCTCTTCTACTGCTTAAAGCAGTACTTCAACCCAAGCAAAACCGAAACCGCCATAACTTTCGCATACGGACTCCGAAATGAGCAAACCCAAGCTTGTTGGATAGATGACGACAAGTAATATCAAGCAATGGAGAATACATGCCAATAGGATAATGAATCATACCTTCCCAAGAATTATCTGGAAAAATCTCCAACACCGAAACACAAATATGATACATATGAAAACCGTTTTCGATGAGCTTGAGCTTATCACAGTGAGGACCACAAGCTCCAAAACTCCCAAAGCGTAAAACCAAACAAGAACCAAGAAAGATGATGATGCCAAGGATGCAATGGTTTGAGATTTCAACGAATGATACGGTTAAGCTACTCACTCGAGAGCCCCCCTTGATAGTACGGCTATCGATCCTATAACCCTGGTCTCCCAACTAACATTGTGAGATCGGTAAAATAGAAAACCTACCAGGGACAAACCTTTGATTTGCGCATGGTCCACTTGAGCTAGATGATCTTGTCCTCCTCAATATGGACTACCTTTCTTGAGTGCGCTGGCTCGATGAAGACTAGTTGATTGCTCCCCCATACTCCACTATGGGCGAGCCACTCCTCGCTACATCTTCACAAGTCCATTGTCACCACGATGGATGGCAAGCTTCAAGCATGTTCTCCTCATGATGCTCCACTTGAACTTGCACACTGCAATCTTGACGACGATCACCACGTGATGTCATCCTCCATGGGTGGTATGAGATCTTCCTCTTGACGCAAACCCATGGAAACAAACCTAACCCCACATTGAACTCTCACGTAGACCATGGGTTAGTACACAAAGCGTAATGGACAATGCTTATGATACCATGGGATCACTTGATCCCTCTCGGTACATCTTGTACACTTTGTATGTTGATTAACTCGATTCACTCTTTGACTTAGTCTTGATCAACCTTATATATTATCTTCTCTATGACCAATTTGTGGATAAAACCTTGAATGCCACCTTGGTCATCGTATAAACTCCTTGAAACCAACAGATGGACTTCAAGAAGTGTCTATGGACAAATCCATCGAATATAACTCAAGGCCACCATTAATCCATAGGTACTATCGTCAATTACCAAAACCACACATGGAGAAATGTGCTCTTACACTCTACATCAACATTTTTTCTCCCATGGTGATGTGTGAATAGTTGACCATAGACATACGATTATGTAGTCAATACCTAGATGGCTCTCTCTCTATGTTCTTCATTGCCAAGATCACCGCGATTCACACGGTGATCTATCTTATGTAATAAATCTTTGTGGTGTGCTTGTTGGGATCTGATACGTCTCCAGCGTATCTGCAATTTTTTATTGTTCCATGTTGCTATATTATCATTCTAGGATACTTTTGGGGCATTTATTTACCAATTTATAATATTTTGGAGCACTAACCTATTGACCCACTGCCTAGTACCAGTTGATGTTTTTTGCATGTTTTTTTACTTTTCAGGTTTACATAACCAAACGAAGTCCAACTGACACGGAACTTTTTTATGATTTTGGGACCAAAATAAGACATGGAAGCTTCAGAAGGAGGTCCAGAGATGCACGAGGGCCCCAACACACAACAGGGCGCGCCCTGATGTGTGTTGGCCCCATCATGGATCTCCCGACGCCCCTCTCTAGCCTATACATTCTCTAATTGTTAGGGAACGCTGCATGGGAAACAAAAAAATTCCTACGCACACGCAAGATCTATCCATGGTGATGAGAATCTACGAGAGGGAGAGTGGATCCACATACCCTTGTAGATCGCTAAGCGGGAAGCGTTAAGAAACACGGTTGGTGTAGTCGAACATCTTCGCGAACCAAATCGCCGAGCGTCCCGCAATCACATCACGATCCGTCCCGCGATCCAATCACGATCCGTCCCGCGAACTCATCACAATCTGTCCCGCGATCTCATCATGATCCGTCCCACGATCTCATTACGATCCGTCCCGTGAACACATCACGAACGGTCTCGCGATCTTGTTCACGGTCCTTCCGATCTAGCGCCGAACGGACGGCACCTCCGCGTTCAGCACACGTGCAGCTTGATGACGATCTCCACCATCTTGATCCAGCAAGAGGAAGTGGAGAGGGAGAAGAGTTCACCGGCAGCGTGACGACGCTCCGGTGATGGTGGTGGAGCAATTCCGGCAGGGCTTCGTCTAAGCACTGCAGAACTAGTCTAGTCTAGAGGAACTTGATCTAGAAGTAGGGTTTAGACGTGGCTGAAAATCCTTGTCCAAAAAACCCTAAAACCACTCATATATATAGGAGGAGGGGAGAGGAGGCTGTGCCCAAAAGGAGGGCTCTCCTTTGGTTCGGCCGAACCTAGTGGGGAGGAGTTCTCCTCCTAGTAGGACTCCTCCTCCCACAAGAGAGGTGGAGTTTGGGGAGGTTTCCACCCCAATTCGGTTTGCCTCTCTTTCCTCCTGCGCATAAGCCTCCTTGGCCGACCCAACTGGCCCACTATGGGCTGGTGGGTTGCCACATAGGCTCATGGGGTGGGTTGGCCCCACTGGTGGGCCCCCGGGACCCATTCGTCACTCCCGGTACACTACCGAAAATGCCCGAAACTTTCCAGAGTCCAAACACCACCTTCCTATATATGAATCTTTACCTACGGACCATTCCGGAGCTCCTCGTGACGTCCGGGAACTCATTTGGGACTCCGAACAACCTTCGGTCACCACCATACATAACTCTATACTACCGAAACGTCACCAAACCTTAAGTGTGCAGACCCTGCGGGTTCGAGAACTATGTAGACATGACCGAGACACCTCTGTGGTCAATAACCAATGGCGGGACCTGGATGACCACATTGGTTCCTACATATTCTACAAAGATCTTTATCGGTTGAACCTCTGTGTCAAGGATTCAGTTAATCCTGTATGATGTTCCCTTTGTTCTTCGGTATGTTACTTGCCCGAGATTCGATCATCGGTATCTCCATACCTAGTTCAACCTCGTTACCGGGAAGTCTCTTTACTCGTTCTGTAATACAAGATCCCGTGACTAACACTTAGTCACATAGCTTGCAAGGCTTATTGTGATGTTGCATTACCGAGTGGGCCCTGAGATACCTCTCCGTCACACGGAGTAACAAATCCCAGCCTTGATCCATGCCAATTCAACAGACACCCTCGGAGATACCTGTAGAGCACCTTTATAGTCACCCAGTTATGTTGCGACGTTTGATACACACAAGGCACTCTTTCGATGTCCGTGAGTTGCATGATCTCATGGTCATAGGAACATATACTTGATATGCAGAAAACAGTAGCAATAAACTGACACGATCATATGCTACGTTTGTAGTTTGGGTCTTGTCCATCACATCATTCTCCTAATGATGTGATCCCGTTATCAAATCACATCTCATGTCCATGGCTAGGAAGCCTTAACCATCTTTGATCAACGAGCTAGTCCATTAGAGGCATACTAGGGACATGATTTTGTCTATGTATCCACACATGCATCTAAGTCTCCGATCAATACAATTTATAGCATGAATAATAAACGATTATCATGAACAAGGAAATATGATAATAAATAATTTATTATTGCCTCTAGGGCATATTTCCAACAGTCTCCCACTTGCACTAGAGTCAATAATCTAGTTCACATCACCATGTGATTCGCATTGTTATGAATCTAACACCCAATGAGTTCTGGGGCTCGATCATGCTTTGCATGTGAGAGAGGTCTTATAGTCAACGGGTCTACGACATTCAGATCCGTGTGTACTTTGCAAATTTCTATGTCAAACCTTAAACACTGCTACCACACTCCACTTGGTACTATTCCAAATGGCTGCTCCACTATACGTATCCAGATTGCTACTACGAGTCATCCGGATTGGTGTTAAAAGCTTGCATCGACGTAACTCTTTACGACGAACTCTTTATCACCTCCATAATCGAGAAACATCTCCTTAGTCTTTTAGTTACTAAGGATAATCTTGACCGCTGTCTAGTGCTCCATTCTAGGATCACTTTGAAACATTCCTGCCATACTTATGGCAAGGCTGACATCGTGTCTTGTGCATAGCATTGCATACATGATAGAGCCTATGGCTGAAGCATAGGGGATGACACTCATCTTTTCTCTATCTTCTGCAGTCACTAGGCATTGAGTCTTACTCAACTTTATAACTTACAAATCAGGCGAGAACTCTTTCTCTGACTGATCCATTTTGAACTCTTTCAAAATCTTGTCAAGGTATGTACTCATTGAAAGTCTCATCAAGTATCTTGATTTATCTCTATAGATCTTGATGCTCAACAATTAGGTAGCTTTATCCAGGTCCTCCTTTGAAAAACTCTTTTCAAACAACCCTTTATGCTTTCCAGAAATTCTATATCATTTCCGAATAGCAATATGTCATCCACATATACTTATCAGAAACTCTATAATGCTCTCACTCACTTTATTGCAAATACAAGTTTCTCGTAAACTTTGTATAGACTCAAAAACTTTGATCACCTCATCAAAGTGTATATTCCAACTCCGAGATGCTTGCTTCAGTTCATAGAAGAATCACTGAAGCTCACACACCTCTAAGCATCCTTAGGACTGACAAAACCTTCTGATTGCATCTCATACAACCTTTCCTTAAGGAAGGAAACGATGTTTTGGCATCCATCTGCCAGATTTCATAATTGAAAAATGCAGCAACTGCTAACATAATTCCAACAGACTTCAGCATCGCTACGAGTGAGAAAGTCTCATCGCAGTCAACTCCTTGAACTTGTCGTAAACTACTTTGCAACAAGTCGAGCTTTATAAACGATAACATTTTACCATCAGCGTCTGTCTTCATTTTAAAGATCCATTTGTACTTAACGACCTGCCGTCCAACGAGCAGGTCCACCAAACTTTATACTTGATTTTCATACATGGATACTTTCTCGGATTTCATGGCCTCTAACCATTTGTTGGTTTCCAGGCCCATCATCGCTTCTCCATAGTTTGTAGGTTCATCGTTATCCAACAAGATGACCTTCAAGACAGGATTGTCATACTGCTCAGTAGCAGTACACGTCCTTGTCGACCTACGAAGTTTGATAGTAACTTGATCCGAAGCTTCATGATCATCATCATTAACTTCCTCTTCAACTGACGTAGGCTTCACAGAAACATCTTTCTGTGCTGCGCCATTTTCTTGTTGAAGTAAAGGTTCAATAACCTCATCAAGTTCTATTTTCCTCGTAGGTCGATAGTAACTTGATCCGAAGCTTCATGATCATCATCATTAACTTCCTCTTCAAGTGACATAGGCTTCACAGAAACATCTTTCTGCGCTGCGCTACTTTCTGGTTGAAGCAGAGGTTCAATAACCTCATCAAGTTCTATCCTTATCCCACTCAATTCTTTCAAGAGAAACCCTTTCTCGAGAAAGGACCCAGTTTTAGCAACAAACATTTTATGCTTGGATCTGAGATAGAAGGTTCACCCAACTGTTCTTAGGGTATTCTATGAAGATGCATTTGTCTGCTTTGGGTTCGAGCTCATTAGGTGAAAACATTTTCCACACAAGCGTCGCAGCCCCAAACATTAAGAAATGACAGCTTAGGTTTCTATCAAACCATAATTCACACGGTGTCATCTCAACGGATTTAGATGGTGCCCTATTTAAAGTGAATGTAGTTGTCTCTAATGCATAACCCCAAAAATTATAGTAACAAAACGATAATAGACATCATATCACGCACCATATGCACTAGAGCACGACTATGATGTTCGGACACACCATCACACTATGGTGTTCCAGGTGGCGTGAGTTGTGAAACAGCTTTCACATTGTCTAAAGATGTATGCCAAATTCGTAACTCAGATATTCACCTCCACGATCATATCGCAAACATTTTTATCTTCTTGTCATGATGATCTTAAACTTCATTCTGAATTTGCTTGAACCTTTCAAACGATTCAGACTTGTGTTTCATTAAGTAAATATACACTATATCTACTCAAATCATTAGTGAAGGTAAGAAAACAATGATATCTACCGCACGCTACAAGACTCATTGGATTGCATACATCAACATGTATCATTTCCAATAAATCACTTGCCCGCTCCATCAAACCAGAAAACGGGGTCCTTTAGTCATCTTACCCAAGATGCATGGTTCGCATGTCTCAACCGATTCGAAATCGAATGAGTCCAAAGATCCATCAGCATGGAGTTTCTTCATGCGTTTTATACCAATATGACATTTAGTGGCAGTGCCACAAGTATGTGGTACTATTATTATTAACCTTGTATCCTTTTGGCATCAATGTTATGAACATGTGTATTACTACGATCAAGTTTTAACAAACCATTCTTACTGGGTGCATGACCGTTGAAGGTATTATTCATGTAAATAGAATAACCATTATTCTCTAATTTAAATGAATAACCGTTTTGCAATGAACATGATCTAATCACGTTCATGCTCAATGCAAAAACACCAAATAACATTTAGATTCGTCACTAATCTCGAAGGTAGAGAGAGTGTGCGATGTTGATCACATCAACCTTGGAAACGTTTCCAACAGACATCATCACCTCGCACTTAGCTAGTTCTTCATTTATTATATAGCTTTTATTTCGAGTTACTAACATTTAGCAATTGAACCGGTATCCAATACTCATGTGCTACTAGGAGTACAAGCAAGGTACACATTAATAACACGTATATCAAATATACTTCTGTCGACGTTGCCAGCCTTCTTATATACCAAGTATCTAGGGTTGTTCCACTTCAGCGAACTCTCTCCTCATAATTGAAGCACTTAGTCTCGGGTTTGGGTTTCAACTTTGGGTTGCTTCACTGGAGCAGCAACTGACTTGCCATCCATGAAGTTTCCCTCCTTCCCCTTGCCCTTCTCGAAACTAGTGGTTATACTAACCATCAACACTTGATGCTCCTTCTTGATTTCTACCTTCGCGGTGTCAAACATCGCGAACAGCTCAGGGATCATTAATTCTATCCCTGGCATTTTATAGTTCATCACCAAGTTCTAGTAGCTTTAGTGACAGTGACTTGGAGAACTATATCAATCACTATCTTATCTGGAAGAACAACTCCCACTCGATTCAAGCGATTGTAGCACCCAAACAATCTGAGCACATGCTCAACGATTGATCTATTCTCTTTCATCTTACAGGCAAAGAATCTTGTTGGAGATCTCAGATCTCGCAACACGGGCACGAGCATGAGATCCTAATTTTAGCTCTTAGAACATCTCAAATGTTCCATGACGTTCAAAATGTTTCGGAGCCTCAATTCTAAGCTGTAATGCATGACGCACTAAACTATCAAGTAGTTATCAAAACGTGCATGTCACATGTTCACAACATCTACAAACAACGCTAGAGGGGTTGGTGCACCGAGCGGTGCATTAAGGACATAGGCCTTCTGTGCAGCAATGAGGACAATCCTCAGATCACGGAGCCAGTCCGCAATATTGCTACCATCATCTTTCAACTCTATTTCTCTAGGAACATATAAAATTAAAGGGAGCTACAGTGTGAGCTAGTAATCTACAACATAATTTTGCAAAGACACTACTGACTATGTTCATGATAATGAGTTCAATTAATCATATTACTTAAGAACTCCCACTCAAATTGACATCCCTTCGGTCATCCGAGTGATACATGATCCAAATTCACCAACTCAAGTCCGATCATCACGTGAGTTGAGGTGGTTACAAGGGTGAACATCATCATGTTGATCATATCTACTATATGAATCATGTTCGACCTTTCGGTCTCTTGTGTTCCGAGGCCATGTCTGTACATGCTAGGCTCGTCAAGTTTAACCCGAGTGTTCTGCATGTGCAACACTGGCTTGCACCCGTTGTATGTGAATGTAGAGTCTATCACACCCGATCATCACATGGTGTCTCAACACGACAAACTTTCGCAACGGTGCACACTCGGGGAGAACACAATTTTATCTTGAAATTTAAGTGAGGGATCACCTTATAATGCTAAGGTCGTACTAAGCAAAACAAGGTGCATAAAAGGATTAACATCACATGCAATTCATAAGTGACATGATATGGCCATGAACTTGTGCTTTAGATCTCCATCTTGAAAGCACCGGCATGATCTCCATCATCACCGGCACGACATCATGATCTCCATCATCTTGATATCCATCAACGTGTCGCCATCGGGGTTGTCATGGCCTGCATGCTTCTACTACTATTGCTACTGTTTAGCAATAAAGCAAAGCATTACATAGCGCTTAATGATTGACACGCAGGTCATACAATAATTAAAGACAACCCTATGGCTCATGCCGGTTGCCGTACTCATCAACATGCAAGTCGTGAAATTCTATACATCACATGATCATCTCATACATCACATATATCACATCATGTAATTGGCCATATCACATCACAACATACCCTGCAAAAACAAGTTAGACGTCCTCTAATTGTTGTTTGCATGTTTTACGTGGCTGTTACGGGTATCTATCAAGAACAATTCTCATCTACGCAAAAACCACAACGGTGATACACTAGTTGCTTTTCAACCTTCTCAAGGACCGCCTTTGTCGAATCCGATCCAACTAAACTGAGAGAAACTGCCACCCGCAAGCCATCTAGGCAACAAGTTGCGTCGAGGGAACCGGTATCTCGTAAGCGTACGAGTAATGTTGGTCTGGGCCGCTTCATCTCACAATACCGCTGAACCAAAATCCGACCAAGGGAGGAAGCAATCTAAGCATCAACGCCCACAAACCTTTTGTGTTCTACTCGAGATCTCATCTACACATAGACCTAGCTCATGATGCCACTGTTGGGGAACGCTGCATGGGAAAAAAAAATTTCCTAAGCACACGCAAGATCTATCCATGGTGATGAGCATCTACGAGAGGGAGAGTGGATCTACATACCCTTGTAGATCGCTAAGCGGGAAGCGTTAAGAAACGTGGTTGGTGTAGTCGAACATCTTCGTGATCCAAATCGCCGAGCGTCCCGCGATCGCATCACGATCCGGTCCATGATCCAATCACGATCCGTCCCGCGAACTCATCACGATCCGTCCCACGATCTCATCATGATCCGTCCCGCGATCTCATCACGATCTGTCCCGTGAACACATCACGAACGGTCTCGCGATCTTGTTCACGGTCCTTCCGATCTAGCGCCGAACGGACGGCACCTCCGTGTTCAGCACACGTGCAGCTTGATGACGATCTCCACCATCTTGATCCAGCAAGAGGAAGTGGAGAGGGAGAAGAGTTCACCGGCAGCACGACGGCGCTCCGGTGATGGTGGTGGAGCAATTCCGGCAGGGCTTCGCCTAAGAACTGCGGAACTAGTCTAGTCTAGAGGAACTTGATCTAGAAGTAGGGTTTAGACGTGGCTGAAAATCCTTGTCCAAAAAACCCTAAAACCACTCATATATATAGGAGGAGGGGAGAGGAGGCTGCGCCCAAAAGGAGGGCTCTCCTTTGGTTCGGCCGAACCTAGTGGGGAGGAGTTCTCCTTCTAGTAGGACTCCTCCTCCCACAAGAGAGGTGGAGTTTGGGGAGGTTTCCACCCCAATTCGGTTTGCCTCTCTTTCCTCCTGCGCATAGGCCTCATTGGCCGACCCAACTGGCCCACTATGGGCTGGTGGGTTGCCACATAGGCCCATGGGGTGGGTTGGCCCCACTGGTGGGCCCCCGGGACCCATTCGTCACTCCCGGTACACTACCAAAAATGCCCGAAACTTTCCAGAGTCCAAACACCACCTTCTATATATCAATCTTACCTCCGGACCATTCCGGAGCTCCTCGTGACATCCGGGATCTCATCCGGGACTCCGAACAACCTTCGGTCACCACCATACATAACTCTATACTATCGAAACGTCACCAAACCTTACGTGTGCAGACCCTGCGGGTTCGACAACTATGTAGACATGACCGAGACACCTCTACGGTCAATAACCAATGGCAGGACCTAGATGTCCACATTGGTTCCTACATATTCTACGAAGATCTTTATCGATCGAACCTCTATGTCAAGGATTCAGTTAATCCTGTATGATGTTCCCTTTGTTCTTCGGTGTGTTACTTGCCCGAGATTCGATCGTCGGTATCTCCATACCTAGTTCAAACTCGTTACCGGCAAGTCTCTTTACTCGTTCCGTAATACAAGATCCCGTGACTAACACTTAGTCACATTGCTTGCAAGGCTTATTGTGATGTTGCATTACCGAGTGGGCCCTGAGATACCTCTCCGTCACAGGGAGTAACAAATCCCAGTCTTGATCCATGCCAATTCAACAGACACCCTCGGAGATACCTGTAGAGCACCTTTATAGTCACCCAGTTACGTTGCGACGTTTGATACATACAAGGCACTCTTCCAATGTCCGTGAGTTGCATGATCTCATGGTCATAGGAACATATACTTGACATGCAGAAAACAGTAGCAATAAACTGACACGATCATATGCTACGTTTGTAGTTTGGGTCTTTTCCATCACATCATTCTCCTAATGATGTGATCCCGTTATCAAATGACATCTCATGTCCATGGCTAGGAAACCTTAACCATCTTTGATCAACGAGCTAGTCCATTAGAGGCATACTAGGGACATGGTTTTGTCTATGTATCCACACATGCATCTAAGTCTCCGATCAATACAATTTATAGCATGGATAATAAACGATTATCATGAACAAGGAAATATGATAATAACTAATTTATTATTGCCTCTAGGGCATATTTCCAACACTAATATCCAAAAACCCTAGAGGAGGTCCCGAAACACCACGTTGCCGCAAGTCTCTGTTCTGACGGGAGCCCATCTAGGGCTCTATTCCTGCACCCCACCGGAGGGGGGATCAATCACGGAGGGCCTCTCATCAACCTTGCTGCCCTCATGATGATGTGTGAGTAGTTCACCACGGACCTATGGGTTCGTAGGTAGTACCTAGATGGCAATCTCTCTCTCTTTATCTTCAATACAATGTTCATCGCATCTTTGCCTTGATCTATCCGATGTAATCCCTTTGTATGGTGCGTTTGGTGGGATCAGATGAATTGTGGGTTTATGTTAAAATTATTCATGAAAAGTATTTGAGTCAAACCTGATCATTATGATTTGTATGTGCATAATCATTATAGCTTTGTAATTCCCTTCGGTCTATTGAAATAGTTTGGCCAACTAGATTGATATTTCTTCGGTGAGAGAGGTTGTTGTGGCAGGTTCAACCTGGCGATGAGAGATGTTGTTGGTGTCAAAACCTGGGGATCTCGGGTAGGGTGTCCCGAACTGTGGATGTTGGATCGATTGGTAACAGCAGACAAGGAAGACGATATTTACCCAGGTTTGGGCCCTCTTGATGGAGGTAAAACCCTACGTCCTGCTTTGCTTGTATTGACGATGGTGTATCGAGTACAGAGTTGATCTACCTCGAGATCGTATGTATTGGTCTAAACCCTAAGAGCTATGCTCGTATGATGATATGATCTCTGATGATCTGATTGTCCCTAATGATTAGCCTGGCCTCGGCTTATATAAGACACCAGAGACCTAGGATAACAAGAGTCCTAGTTGGCTACGTCGGTGGAGAGGAGTCCTTCTCTTACAAATGCGAAATAAAACTAAAGTTTAATATGTCAAGCACAAAACCTAAAACAACTAGGCTCACCTATGTGAACCAAAAACTTATGCTAAGCAAGATAAACAACTAAGTGATAGCAATATATATAGCATGAAACAATATGGCTATCACAAAGGAAAGTGCATAAGTAAAGGGCTCGGGTAAGAGATAATCCAGGCACGTGGAGACGATGATGTATCCCGAAGTTCACACCCTTGCGGATGCTAATCTCTGTTTGGAGCGGTGTGGAGGCACAATGCTCTCCAAGAAGCCACTAGGGCCACCATAATCTCCTCACGCCCTTGCACAATGTAAGATGTCGTGATTCCACTAAGGGACCCTTGAGGGCAGTCACCGAACCCGTACAAACAAGGTTGGGGCAAACTCCACAACTTAATTGGAGTCTCCCAACAACACCACGAAGCTTCACTACAATGGATTGTGGCTCCAAGGTGAACTCAAATGCTCCAGGCAATCTCCACAACCTAATTGGAGACCCCGATGCTAGCTCGGAGCTTTGCACCACAATGATTGAGCTCCGAGGCACCACCAACTGTCTAGGGCGCCAAGACACCCAAGAGGAACAAGCTTTAGGGTGCACAAAGTGTTGGGGAACATAGTAATAATTCAAAATAAATTCCTACGTGTCACCAAGATCAATCTAGGAGATGCTAGCAACGAGAGAGAGGGAGTGCATCTTCATACCCTTGAAGATCTCTAAGCGGAAGCATTGCAAAGAACACAGTTGATGGAGTCGTACGTGCGGCGATTCAAATCGCGGAAGATCCGATCCAAGCATCGAACGGACGGCGCCTCCGCGTTCAACACATGTACAACCCGGGGACGTCTCCTCCTTCTTGATCCAGCAAGGGGGAGGAGAAGTTGAGGGAGAGCTCCGGCAGCACAACGGTGTGGTGGCAGTGGAGCTCGTGTTCTCCAGCAGAGCTTCGCTAAGCACTACGGATGAGGAGGAGGTGTAGGAGGGGGAAGGGCTGCACAAGGGGCAAGGGTGCAGCTACCCTCTAAACCCCCCACTATTTATAGGCTAGGGGAGAGGGGGGCCGCCCCCCTATATCCAATATAGGGTGGAGCGGCGGCCAAGGGGGGAACTTGCCCCCCAAGTTTGGTGAGGGCGCCCCCACACCCCTAGGGTTGGCTGCCCTAGGCGCCTTGGACCCTAGAGGGAGGCGCACCAGCCCACTAAGGGGCTGGTTCCCACCCAAATACAACCCATTAGGTCCTCCGGGGCAGGTGGACTCTCCCGGTGGAGCCCGGAACCCTTTCGGTGGTCCCGGTACAATACCCATAAACCCCAAAACTTTTCCGGTGACTGAGACTGGACTTCCCATATATAAATCTTCACCTTTGGACCATTCTGGAACTCCTCGTGACGTCCGGGATCTCATCCGGGACTCCGAAAATTTTCGGTAACCACATACAATTCCCATTACAACTCTAGCGTCACCGAACCTTAAGTGTGTAGACCCTACGGGTTCGGCAACCATGCAGTCATGACCGAGACACCTCTCCGGCCAATAACCAATAGCGGGATCTGGATACCCATATTGGCCCCCACATGTTCCACGATGATCTCATCGGATGAACCACGATGTCGGGGATTCAATTAATGTCGTATACACATGATCCTGTGACTAACTCCTTAGTCAGATTGAGCTCATTATGATGATGTATTACCGAGTGGGCGCAGAGATACCACTCCGTCACACGGAGTGACAAATCCTAGTCTCGATTCGTGCCAACCCAATAGACACTTTCGAAGACACCTGTAGTGCACCTTTATAGTCACCCAGTTACGTTGTGACGTTTGATACACCCAAAGCATTCCTATGGTATCCGGGAGTTGCACAATCGCATGGTCTAAGGAAATGATACTTGACATTAGAAAATCTCTAGCAGACGAACTACACGATTCTGCGCTATGCTTAGGATTGGGTCTTGTCCATCACATCGTTCTCTTAATGATGTGATCCCGTTATCAATGACATCCAATGTCCATGGTCAGGAAACCATGACCATCTATTGATCAACGAGCTAATCAGCTAGAGGCTCACTAGGGATATGGTGTGGTCTATGTATTCACACATGTATTACGGCTTCCAGTTAATATAATTATACCATGAACAATAGACAATTATCATGAACAAGGAAATATAATAATAACCATTTTATTGTTGCCTCTAGGGCATATTTCCAACAGTCTCCCACCTGCACTAGAGTCAATAATCTAGTTACATTGTTTTGAATCGAACACCCATAGAGTTCTGTTGTTGATCATGTTTCACTCGTGAAAGAGGTTTAGTCAACGGATCTACGACATTCAGATCCATATGTACTTTACAAATATCTATATCTCCATCCTGAATGTAACCACGAATGGAGTTGAAGCGGCACTTGATGCGATTGGTCTTCTTGTGAAACCTGGGCTCCTTGGCAATGGCAATAGCTCCAGTGTTGTCACAGAAAAGAGTCATCAGGCCCGATGCATTGGGAATCACTCCTAGGTCGGCGATGAACTCCTTCATCCAGACTCCTTCCTACGCTGCTTCTGAAGAAGCTATGTACTTTGCTGCACATGTGGATGTCGCCACGATGCTTTGCTTGCAACTGCACCAGCTGACTGTCCCACCATTCAAAATATAAATGTATCTGGTTTGTGACTTGGAGTCATCCGGATCTGTGTCAAAGCTAGCATCGACGTAACCCTTTACGACGAGCTCTTCGGCACCTCCATAAATGAGAAACATATCCTTAGTCCTTTTCAGGTACTAAAGGATATTCTTGACCGTTGTCCAGTGTTCCATTGCAAGATCACTTTGGTACCTCCCTACCAAACTTATGGCAAGGTTCACATCAGGTCTGGTACACAGCATGGCATACATAATAGAGCCTATGGCTGAGACATAGGGGATGACACTCATCTTTTCTCTATCTTCTACCGAGGTCGGGCATTGAGCTGTGCTCAATCTCACACCTTGCAATACAGGCAAGAACCCCTTCTTGGACTGATCCAAAATGAACTTCTTCAATACCTTTTCAAGGTATGTGCTTTGTGAAAGACTAATGAGGCATCTCGATCTATCTCTATAGATCTTGATGCCTAATATGTAAGCAGCTTCTCCAATGTCCTTCATCGAAAAACACTTATTCAAGTAGGCATTTATGCTTTCCAAAAGTTCTATATCATTTCCCATCAACAATATGGCATCCACATATAACATGAGAAATGCTATAGAGCTCCCACTCACTTTCTTGTAAATACAGGCTTCTCCATAAGTCTGTATAAGCCCAAATGCTTTATCACCTCATCAAAGCGAATGTTCCAACTCCGAGTTGCTTACACCAGACCATAGATGGAGCGCTGGAGATTGCATACCTTGTCAGCATTCTTAGGATCGACAAAACCTACCGGCTGCATCATATACAATTCTTCCTTAAGTAAACCATTAAGGAATGCCGTTTTGATGTCCATTTACCAGATCTCGTAATCATAAAATGCGGTAACTGCTAACATGATTCAGACGAACTTCAGCATCGCCTACGGGTGAGAAAGTCTCATCATAGTCAACTCCTTGAAGTTGTCGATAACCCTTAGCAACAAGTCGTGCCTTATAGACAATCACATTACCATCTGTGTCAGTCTTCTTCTTAAAGATCCATTTGTTTTCTATGGCTTCCTGGTCATTGGGCAAGTCTACCAAAGTCCATACTTTGTTCTCATACATGGATCCTATCTCAGATTTCATGGCTTCAAGCCATTTGTTGGAATCTGGGACCGCCATGGCTTCTTCATAGTTGGAGGGTTCACCGTTGTCTAATAACATGGTTTCTAGGACAGGGTTACCGTACCACTCCGGTGCGGAACGTGTCCTCATGGACCTACGAAGTACAGTAGTAACTTGATCTGAAGTTTCATGATCATCATCATTAACTTACTCTCTAGTCGGTGCAGGCACCACAGAAACATTTTCTTGCGCTTTGCTACTTTGCAGTTCGAGAGGGGGTACAATTACCTCATCAAGTTCTACTTTCCTGCCACTTACTTCTTTCGAGAGAAACTCTTTCTCTAGAAAGGATCCATTCCTGGTAACAAAGATGTTGCCTTCGGATCTGAGGTAGAAGGTATACCCAATAGTTTCCTTAGGGTATCCTATGAAGACACACTTTTCCAATTTGGGTTCGAGCTTTTCAGGTTGAAGTTTCTTGACATAAGCATCGCATCCCCAAACTTTCAAAAACGACATCTTAGGTTTCTTCCCAAACCATAATTCAATGGTGTCATCTCAACGGATTTAGACGGTGCCCTATTTAAAGTGAATGTGGCAGTCTCTAATGCATATCCCCAAAATGATAGCGGTAAATCAATAAGAGACATCATAGGTCGCATCATATCCAACAGAGTGCAATTATGATGTTTGGACACACCATTATGCCGAGGTCTGCTAGGCGGCGTGAGTTGTGAGACAATTCCACATTTCCTTAAGTGTGTGCCAAACCCGTAACTCAAATATTCTCCTCCACGATCAGATCATAAGAACTTTATTTTCTTATCACGTTGATTCTCTACCTCACTCTAAAATTCCTTGAACTTTTCAAAGGTCTCATACTTGTGTTTCATTAAGTAGACATACCCATATCTGCTTAAGTCATCAGTGAGGGTGAGAACATAACGATAGCCACCGCGAGCCTCAACGCTCATTGGACCGCATACATCAGTATGTATTATTTCCAACAAGTTGGTTGCTTGCTCCATTGTTCCGAAGAACGGAGTCTTAGTCATCTTGCCCATAAGGCATGGTTCGCACGTGTCAAATGATTCATAATCAAGAGACTCCAAAAGTCCATCTACATGGAGTTTCTTCATGCGTTTGATACCGATATGACCAAGGCGGCAGTGCCACAAGTATGTGGGACTATCATTATCAACCTTACATCATTTGGTATTCAATCTATGAATATGTGTAACATCACGTTCGAGATTCAATAAAAATAAACCATTGACCAGCGGGGCATGACCATAAAACATATCTCTCATATAAATACAAGAACCATTATTCTCAGATTTAAATGAGTAGCCATCTCGCATCAAACGAGATCCAGATACAATGTTCATGATCAAAGATGGTACCAAATAACAATTATTGAGGTTTAAAACTAATCTCGGAGGTAGATGGAGAGGTAGCATGCTGACGGCGATCACATCGACCTTGGAACCATTCCCGACATGCATCGTCAACTCGTCCTTTGCCAGTCTCCGCTTATTCCGCAACTCCTGTTTTGAGTTACAAAT
The DNA here is from genome assembly GCA_022496015.1 of Hordeum marinum. NCBI lineage: Eukaryota > Viridiplantae > Streptophyta > Magnoliopsida > Poales > Poaceae > Hordeum > Hordeum marinum. The sequence goes on along the minus strand of CM039674.1, from coordinate 456,193,585 downwards.
GTGAGCAACCGTACCAGTATCAAATACCCTGGAGATACTATGAGCGCTAGTAAGGTTCACGTCAATAACATGTATATCATATATACCTTTGACGTTGCCGGCCTTCTTATCCGCTAAGTACTTGGGGCAGTACCGCTTCTAGTGACCGGTTCCCTTGCAATAAAAGCACTCAGTCTCAAGCTTGGGTCCATTCTTGGGCTCCCGGCAACTAATTTACCGGGCGCAGCAACTACTTTTCCGTCCTTCTTGAAGTTCTTCTTACCCTTGTCTTTCTTGAAACTGGTGGTCTTATTCACCATCAACACTTGATGTTCCTCTTTGATCTCCACCTCTGCTGATTTCAACATCAAATATAACTCAGGAATGGACTTCTCCATACTTTGCATATTGAAGTTCATCACAAAGCTCTTGTAGCTAGGTGGAAGCGACTAGAGGATTTTGTCAATAATTGAGTCATCCGGAAGATTAACTCCCAGCTAAGACAAGCAGTTGTGCAACCCATACATTTTGAGTATGTGCTTGTTGACAGAACTATTTTCCTCCATCTTACAACTGAAGAACTTGTCGGATACTTCATATCTCTCGACCTGGGCATGAGCTTGGAAAACCATTCTCGGCTCTTGGAACATCTCATATGCTCCGTTGAAAGGATCGATATGGTTGACTAGAGCGGGGGTGAATAGGCAACTAACACTTTTTAACTTTTCTTTAACAATTCAGGTTTAGCATCAAATAAGTTAGCTAGATGTGCAACTAGGTGAATAACCTATATGATGCTAACCACAACAAGTACACAAGCAAGCAAGGGATATAACACAATAAAAGCATGCAAGAAGTAAAGATGCGAGATAAGCAAAAGTGGAGCCGGTGGAGACGAGGATGTGTTACCGGAGTTCCTTCCCTTGTGGGTAAGTACATCTCCGTTGGAGCGGTGTGGAGGCACAATGCTTCCCAAGAATCCACTAGGGCCACCGTATTCTCCTCACGCCCTCACACAATGCGAGATGTCGTGATTCCACTATTGGTGCCCTTGAAGGCGGCGACCGAACCTTTACAAACAAGGTTGGGGCAATCTCCATGACTGAATTGGAGGCTCCCAACGACACCACGAAGCTTCACCACAATGGAATGTGGCAACGAGGTGACCTCAGCTGTCTAGGGTGCTCAAACACCCAAGAGTAACAAGATCCGCAAGGGATTAGTGGGGGGAATCAAATTTCTCTTGGTAGAAGTGTAGATCGAGGCCTTCTCAACCTATCCCAAGGAAATGAACAAGTTTGATTGTCTAGGGAGAGAGATCGGGCTAAAATGGAGCTTGGAGCAACAATGGAGTTTGGGAAGGAAGAGGTAAGCTTCTTGGGGAAGAATACCTCCCTTTTATAGTGGGGGACAAGATCCAACCGTTATCCACCCCCTCAGCCCCGCGCGTCGCGGTACTACCGCAATAGCCACGGTACTACCGTGATGGCTTGCAGTACTACCGCAGCCTTGTGCGGTACTACCGCTCGTGCGGGAGTAATTGGCTCTGGCCATTTGCACAGGATAGCAAGCGGTAGAACGACCGGAGCGGTGCTACCGCGAGCCCGTGCGGTACTACCGCACGGTTGGCAGAGGCAGCCACTGGAGCTGCACGGAAGTAAAAAATTACTTCTGTGCCTACCTCCATAGAGGGAAACTCTGCGAAAAAGTCCGACACGGTAGTACCGGACGTCAATCGCGATACTACCATAGTAGGTCAGATGTAAAAAATTACATCCGCGCCTACTACCACAGGTGTAGGGGCAGGGCAGGAGACAGCTGTACTACCGCTCCACCGAGCAGTACTACTGCAACCCACTGAACACAAACACCTAGCAGGCGTTCCTTTTCCACAGTGAAGGAAAATGAGTTGGGGCTCCATTGAAGATAGGGAAAGGTGGTGCAAAGGAATAGATGTGTACGTGTTGATTCCACCCAGACCTTTTCGAAGCGGACCCCCTCTTAATAGTACGGCTTTCCTACGACTCAAATCCACCGAAAGGAAACGCAGAGAACAACCGTCTTTGAGAGATTCCGAGGGGCACTGAATCGTCTTGTGCTAGACCTGAGATATCTGAAATGCTCAATGCACACGATTAGTCCGCAAAGGCATTGTCATCAATCACCAAAACCACTTAGGGAGAAATATGCCCTTACAATCTCCCCCTTTTTGGTTTATTGATGACAATATGGGATTTGCACATAAGGATATAAAATGAGCATATGCAAATCCCAAGACCTACAAAATATAGAAGAGCTCCCCCTAGATGTGTGCATACTCTAGATATGCTTTGGACTGCAAGGCACACACACTAGGATCAACACACCCCCCCTATATTTTATAGGCAATGCAATCTTTGCAACAGAATGAACAGAACTAAGTATGGAAACTAGGCATAGCATGTGAGCATTAAGATAAGGGTACATAATAGACAGACTCACAAGCTACGAATCATACTAGACAATAATAAGGTAGTAGTGATAGCATATGTCTCGCACCATATGATAGAGGAAGTCTCCAAGTCACACACGCACACGATATAAACCAAAGTTCAACGAAACCAAAGGGACGATGAAAAAGATGACAAAACGCAAATACTCGCAAATCCTACACTCTCTCCCCCTTTGGCATCGAGATGCCAAAAGGGCAGAGAGGACACCTAACACATAGGTGGAAGCTCCCATGCAGAACAATCAGTCATCTGGCTCCTCCTCTGAAGCGTTTGGAATGGAATCCGCATCTGAATCAGCCCACTGGAACTGCTGCTTCGCCATCCAAGTGGCCTCAGGAGTGATGTCCTTCTCAGACCCGCTCGAGATGGTCTCGCCAAGCCTCCTCAAAATACGTTTGTCTTGCTAGTGACTCTCCTTCTGAGCAACGTGTGCCTGATACTGGCCCTTGGCCTGCATGCAAAACAATGTCCTCATCTTGTGAGATAGCTTCTTGGCCCAAGATGGCAAAGAAGACGATGGCACATAGGACTCAGAACTGTTATGTTCCTCCTCTTCGATCTCATCCTCATCAAGCTACATATGAGCAGAAGTTGGCTTAGTGGCGGTGTTGGCCCACTTGTCCTTCATACGCAAACGGATGGGCTCATGAAGAAACAAGTGCTCCGGCATGTCCTGACCCGGAAAGGTCTTGTACCAAGTAGCACAAATTAGGTGGAACAATTAGGGTCCATAAATGGGGACCTTATGATGAAACACAACAGTGCGAAGCTCAGACAACATAATGTGAGACAAATCAAGGATGCCAAGTTCTTCATGTCTTCCTTTTCACATAGCAGCAACATATCCACCAGATAGGAGTGTACCTTGTCCTTGTCTCCCATGCGAGGAAATAGAGTGTTGCGGAAGATCCGGTGCATGACATCAAGGAATGGGTTGAGCACGGGAATTTGCTCACCAGATCGTAAAGTCTTCAGAATGTATAAAGTTATGAGCTCCTCCTTACGTGTTGGCTGAGGGTTGTCGTGAGGGTGCAGTCCAATTGGATCATCAAGCCCAGAATCAGGAACATGCAGCAAATGCATGATGTCCTTCCAGGTGGCAGACAGGCGCTCGCCATGGGTCATCCATGTCATGGTCCGCTCCGCATCAGAGTGAAAGTGGACAGAGGACAAGAACTGACCCACTATCTCGGGATCAAAGTCAAGGTGGAAGGAGATGATGTCTGCGATAGCAAACTGCTGCACCAACTCCAGAGCCTCACCAAAGTATTGCGAATGCTTCGTCATGTGTTCCAGATCAATGTATTGGACAGGAACATACAGATTTTTCTTGCCCTTGATCACATCAATGTGAATAAGATATTGCTTCTTGGTCCAGAACAAGTCATTGACCCTGGAAACTTCCCTTGGCTTGACATAGGGATCGATCAACCGTCGAGCCAGAAACTTAGCTTGGGGCATGACCTCACAGTTCTCAATTGGCAGCTTGATCTTGGATGCGGTCCTCTTGAAATTGCGGGGTGGAGCATTGGATCCCTCAGGAGCATCGGGATTGCAGAGCCGCTTGGAGCTTGTGTCACGAGACGGACTGGAGCGTCTTGGAGCAGAGCTAGAATCAGAGCCACCACCTATGGCACACAACGCAAACACAATGGACAAATGGAAAAAGTAAGGCAAGGATGAAAGCAGACACGAAAACCATGTAGAAGGGAGAATAGATATGACAAAACGAGGTAGTTGTGGATTGAGTGGTAGTACCAGTGTGGAAGTAAAAAATTACTACCGCTCCAGCCACGATACTACCGCTCGGAGCGGTACTACCACATATGGAGCGGTAGTAAGATTTTACTGCTGCCCAGCGGACAGAAGTAAAAAATTAGTACCGCCCACGACGCGGTAGTACCATGGGAGCGATAGTACCGTGGCATCAGCGGAAGTAATATTTTACTTCTGACTGACGAGTGGTAGTACCGCCCAAGGTGCGGTAGTACCGCACGGGGCGGAATTTCACAAGAACACAAATCTACAGATCGTATTGGTACTTCCCTAGATCGAAAATTATCCCGTTTTATCCTATCAATACGCACTTCTACCACAATAACACCCTCAAAACATCTCCTCATGCATAGATTGGATCAAACAAAGCTAGACCATCTCATATTTCCCCAAAAACCTAGATTCAAAACTAGAGAAGCAAAAAAAGAAGGGATCGGGGAAATACCGGGGTCCATTGCAAGAGGACGAGGTGGGGAACAATCCCACCGGAGAAAATAAGAAGAGGGTGGTCGGAGACGGAGATCCGGCGAGGTGCTCCGGCGCCGGTTGAGAGGAGGAGAGAGAGACGTGAGGGGAGGAGAGAAAATGGGGATGGGGAAGATGGGAAACCCCCGTGTCGTCTCTTAACCCCCACACGCACTCGTTGTTACGGTAGTACCGCGGTCATCACGGTAGTACCGCTCAACGGGCAGAAGTAATTTTTTACTTCCGCGCGGTAAGCGGTAGTACCTCTCCAAGCGATAGTACCATGGTCCTCCACGGTAGTACCGTGCTGCCCTCTCAGTGCATAAAATTGAAAAACACAATGAGAGAGAGAGAGAGATTTCCACACAAAAACAAGAGACAAGATAAACTATGATCCAAGAAAAAAACATGAGCATGGTCCATCAGAGAAGAGAGAATAAAATAGGACCAAACAGTGAGCCTCTACTTCACATGAAGAGAGGGCAGTGGCCCTAGAGCCACCTATGTTTGAGTCAGATGGTATGGCACCACGAAAAATTATCCTTGGGCCCATGACCAAGACTCGTCTTTTGAAGCACAGTAACCATCAAAAATGGCAAGTGTGGAAGACTTTGATTAGTTTATGCATAATAGGAGGAGGGATAGTTCATTGAGAGAACTAGACTCCCCCTAAATATATGCCTACACCTAGACAAGACATAATGATGAGTGTGGGGAGGTGTGCACTAAGTCAATCCACATTGCTCGAATCAATGATATTTAGCTCATGCCTTAATTCGTGAAATCTTGCTTCATCTAATGGTTTCGTAAAAATATATGCAAGTTATTTGTTAGTGCTCAGATGAATAAGATTGATGTCTCCACGCTTGACGTGTTACCGAACAAAGTGATGACGAATATCAATATGCTTCGTCTTGCAATGTTGAACTAGGTTGCTCGAGATCATAATGGCACTTTCATTATCGTAGTAAAGAGGCACTTTGTCACAATTGACACCGTAATCCTTTGAAGTTTGCCTCATCCATAGAATCTGAGCACAACAACTGGCAGCAGCTACATACTCGACCTCGGTGGACGAGAGAGAAACACAATTTTGTTTCTTTGAAGACCAACTTACCAAAGACCGACCAAGAAATTGGCAGCCTCCAGAAGTGGACTTTCTATCCACACGGTCTCTCGCCCAATCCGAGTCAATATATCCAACGAGATCAAATGAAGCCCCCTTGGGGTACCATAAGCCAAAGTTTGGGGTATGAGCCAAATATCGAAAGATTTGCTTGACGGCCACATGGTGACTCTCCTTAGGTGCGGATTGAAATCGTGCACAAATACCCACACTTAACATGATATCCGATCTAGATGCACAAAGATAAAGCAAGGATCCAATCATGGAGCGCTATACCTTTTGATCCACCGCTTTACCATTGGGATCGTTGTCAAGATGGCATTTGAGTGGCATGGGAGTGTTGGCCTTGGGAGGATTGAGCTCATCCATCTTGAACCTCTTGAGCATGTCTTGCGTGTATTTGGCTTGATTGATGAAGGTACACTGACTTTGTTGCTTGACTTCGAAACCAAGGAAGAACTTCAACTCTCCCATCATGGACATCTCAAACTTGTTTGTCATCAAAGTGGAAAACTCTTCATTGAAAGCTTTGTTAGGAGAACCAAAAATAATATCATCAACATATAGTTGACATATGAACAAGTTCTCGTTGACCCTCTTTGTAAAAAGAGTGGGGTCGATTTTCCCTATTTCAAACCCACGGTCTTTAAACATCTCGGTAAGGTTCTCATACCACACACATGGGGCTTGTTTAAGGCCATAGAGAGCCTTATCGAGAACGTATACATGATTGGGGAACTTGGGATCCTCAAACCCCAGGGGTTGCTTGACATATACCAAATCCTTAAGAGGGCCATTAAGAAAAGCACTTTTGACATCCATTTGATGTAATTTAAAATTATGATGAGAGGTATATGCAAGCAACATGTGAATAGATTCAAGGCGAGCAACAGGAGCAAAGGTTTCACCGTAGTCGATACCCTCGACTTGGGAGTATCCTTGTGCCACCAGCCTTGCCTTGTTGCGAATGAAAATACCGTTCGCATCTTGCTTGTTTTTGAAGATCCATTTAGTTCCAATGATATTGTGATTCTCCTTAGGTCTTGGCACCAGTCGCCACACTTGGTTGCGCTCGAAGTTGTTGAGTTCATCGTGCATAGCTTCGACCCACTCCATATCCTCGAGCGCATCTTGAACCTTAAGGGGCTCAATGCAAGAAACAAACGTGTGATGTTCACAAAAGTTTGTTAATTGTTTACGAGTGGTTACCCCTTTTTGCAAGTCACCGTGGATGTTCTCCAACAGATGTTGTCTAACTTTGAGCTTGGCTGCATTCTTGGCGGCTTTCTTGGCGGCTTGTCTCTCTAAGATTTCTTCCATGGAAGGTTGAGGGACAACATTCTATGAGTCATCATCTTGATGATCTTGAGCGCCTTCTTGAGCTTGCTCTTGATCTTGAAGAAGATCTTGATCTTGAGATTGCTCGGAGACAGGAACTTGATCTTGGGCATCACTTGGTGAGACACCATCATCAGTGGATTGATCTTGCCCTTGATCTTGTTAATGTGGTAGAGGACCTTCAGTTTGTTCTTCGAAAGTGTGTGGGTCTTGCGTCGGTGATGGTTCCACTTGAGTGGAACATTGTCCTTCTCGTTCGGCCACAAGGGGTTCCTCAATGGGTAGGAAGTATCCCACACCCATTCTTCTTATGGCTTGGGGAGGAATTTCATCACCTATATCACAAAGACCACTTTGCTCCACTTGGGAGCCATTATTTTCATCAAACTCTACGTTACTCGTCTCCTCAATGAGTCACATGGACTTGTTGAGGACACGGTAAGCATGAGAGTTTGCAGCATAACCAACAAATATGCCCTCATGGGATCTAGATTCAAATTTAGACAAATGAGCACCTTTCTTTAGAATGAAACACTTACAACCGAACACCCGGAAGTATGTGAGGTTGGGCTTGTTCCTGGTAAGAATCTCATAGGAGTCTTGTTCAAACCTTTGCGGAGATAGAGCCGATTAGATGCATGACATGCTGTGTTGATGGATTTGGCCCAAAATTTGTACAGAGATTTAAACTCCGCCATCATGGTTCTTGCCGCATCAATCAACGTCCAGTTCTTCCTCTCAGCAACACCGTTTTGTTGAGGGGTGTAAGGTGTGGAATATTGGTGCTTAATCCCTTCATCACTGAGAAACTCATTTAGGGTGTAATTCTTGAACTCGGTGCCGTTGTCACTTCTAATCATCAAAATCTTTGCAGCATGTTGACGTTGGACTTCATTTGCAAAGTCGATGAAGGTCTGTTGGGTCTCACTCTTCTTCTTGAAGAAATAAACCCAAGTATATCTCGAGTAATCATCCACAATCACCAAGAAATATTTTCTTCCACCAAGACTGTCAAAAGATGGAGGACTGAAAATATCCATGTGAAGGAGCTCTAAGGTCCTCTTAGAGTATATTGTAGTGGTTGGACGATGAGCTTTATCATGTAGCTTTCCTTCGATACATGCACTGTAAGCACGATCTTTGGCAAAACTCACATTTTTTAGTCCAAGGATGTGATCCCCTTTGAGGAGACTTTGCAAAGATCTCATATTAAGATGGGCTAGCCGGCGATGCTAGAGCCATCCCACATCAACTTTAGCCATTAAGCAAGTCGTGGTTCTAGTGGGTTGCTTCAAGAAGTTCACCACATGGAGACCATTCTTGACATGCCCAACAAAAGCTACTTTAAGAGTCTTGCTCCACAAAAGGGTCACAGAGTCAATACCAAAGAAGATACTAAAACCAATGGTTGCAAGTTGATGAACTGAAAGTAAATTGTATGCGAGGGTCTCAACAAGCATGACCTTCTCTATGGTGAGTTCCGGAGAGATTACCACCTTGCCAAGACCCAATACCTTTGAAATTGAATCATCACCAAATGAGACTTGGGTGACTATAGATGTGTCAGGATGAACATCCACCACCAAGTCCTTGATTCCGGTCATATGATTTGTCGCTCCACTATCGAGCAACCATGATGTTCCTCCGAAAGCAAACCCCTACAAGAGATCAATGTTTGTCTTTAGGTACCCATTCTTTAATGGGTCCTTTCATGTTAGCAACAAGGTTCTTAGGAACCCAAATACACCATTCAATGTAATCATAAGAAGAACCAACATATTTGGCATAAACATGCCCATGACTAGTGCGTCATAAAACATAAGAGGGGTTAAAGTCGCCGGTCTTGTTGGGTTGGATGTTCTTGTTCTTGCTCTTCTTGGCATTCTCCAACATAACTTGGTATTTCTTCTTCACATGAGGACCTTCTGTAGCTCTTACAAAGGTTCGCTTGAGCGATGGAACTTCCTTGGTGTTTACCTTCTTCTTCTCATTAGTTTTGGGTACAAACCCCACTCCTTCTTTTGCCACAACTTCCTTCTGAGTACTCAGAAGGTCATTGAGTGTCTTCTCACCTTGGATACACGTCACCAAGCCCTTTTAAGCTGCTATTTTAGCTTGGTATTTTCCTCCACGAGGTGTGCATGCTCACATGGGTTAGTAGCAGGTGCATTATAAATTAGAACAAAAGGAGGACATGTGGCAATTTCCTTAGTGAGTTTCACTTGGAGTTGATCATGCGACTCCTTAAGAGAGGCATGAGCACACGTCAATGCCTTGTGAGCATTGTCAAGTGTGTCAAGCTCAACTTTGAGACGATCATGATCCACCCCAAGTGCAACCTTCTCAGACTTGAGAACACGGTTAAGAACAATAGCATTATCATAGTCTTTACGTAATTTAGCAAGGTCATCATTTTGTGACTCCTCAAGAGTCATACGAAGACCTCGCTCTTCCTCAAGAGCAATAGATAGATCCGCTATCTCGTCGGCACAATCCCGAATATGACCTCTTAGTTCCTCAAGACACTCTTCTTGATACTCAATAGTATCATGGGCCTCACCAAGTTGTTCCAAGAGAGCAACGAAGTGCTTCTTGGACTCTCCCTTGAGTTTACACATGAATTTGTCAAACTCATTTTTATCATCTTTCGCCTCCTCAAGTTCATCCAGACAATCTAAGGATGAAGTGAAGAAATGGAAGTCTTAATGTTTGAGGTTATGACGTTGGAGGTTATCTTAGTGATACCTTTAGCCGTGAGGCACCTCGCGACGATGTTCTCATTGGGGGCGTCGAAGAGTGACACCTTTGTCGGGGTAGAAGAGGCAATTTCCACGGATGCCATTTCCATTCCTTCACCGCTTGTGTCTTCATCATCAACATCATCATCTGAGGCATACTCTTCTTGATCCACCAATACTTTGTGAGGAGCCTTCTTGATAAAGTTGGTTTTGTTTGGGAATGACTTGGCTTTATCTTTGCGAATGAGCTTGCAACCATTGTATTCCCTCTTCTCATATGGACAATCCACCACAAAGTGACTTACATTACCACAGTTGTAGCAAGTTCTCACACGTTGCTTTCCCTTTGAACCATTTGAGTTGTTCTTGGAGAAGTTGGGCCTTGAGTTTCTCTTGTTGCCCCAAAATTGTCTGGACGCAAGAGCCATGTGCTCATGATAAGCATATTTGGTGTCCTCGAGGCAAACCTCTTCTTCTTCTTCTTCCTCTTGATAGACCTTGGCCTTCAATGCAAGATTGGGAGAGGACTTCCTTGACCGTTGAACACGAGCGAGAGCATTGTCAGCTGTCGTGTTCAGGATGTTCATTCCAATGAATTCATCCAACACATCACCAAAGGATAAAGTGTGAAAGTCTGGCCTTTGACGGATGACAGTTGTAGGGCATGATAGCCTTCAGGAACTTACACTTGATCCAAGTATCATCCACATCCTTGCTACCATGATCCTTGAGGGAAACAGCGAGAGCGTTCACCCTTCGATAGAGCTCACGCGGTTCCTCATCCTCTATCATCACAAACTCATCTGACTGATCAAGAACAACTTCATAGTTTGACCGTTGAATGCTTGAGCTAACCTTGTACATGGAGATGATCTGTTCCCAACACTCTTTAGAAACAGTGAAGGGCCGCAGGTGAGGTAGATCTTCAAGAGGAATAGCATCATGGAGTATGAACAAGGCGGAAGAATTTTGCTGTTTATCCGCTTGTTCTCTTGGAGTAAGATTGTGTGGATCATGAGGATAGTATCCTTCTTCAATGACTCTCATGAGATGAATTGAGCTATGATCTAAATGAGACTTGATACTAAAAACCCAGTTAGCAAAATCATTCTTAATAAGTTTAGGAGGAGTACAAAGATTAACTATATGAGGTGGGTGCACCGGTCCTCCATAGACCACGGGAGGGGGAACATAGGCAAAGCTCCCCGACCCGTTCACTCTTTGAGAATGATTATCTTTGTCGGCACTAGCCCCCTCCTTACCGGAGTTGACATCCAATGACGAGTTAGTGGATTTGACCATTTGCCCCACATCGGTAGACATTTTAAGAGTATTAAGGAAATCCTTAAACATGGATTGAACCTCGGTCGCCATGGAGGATTTGAGTAAGGTCAAAGCATCGTTCAAATCCTCGCGTGAGACCGTGGTCACAACCATGGCCTCGGGAAGTTCTCCCACCCACACCTGTTTGCCAGCCATACTCTTTGGGTGGCGAAACCCTTAATAAAGAGATGTGGCTCTGATACCAATTGAAAGGATCGATATGGTTGACTAGAGGGGGGTGACTAGGCAACCAAAAAAATTTAAATTTTCTTTAACAATTTAGGTTTAGCATCAAATAAGTTAGCTAGATGTGCAACTAGGTGAATAACCTATATGATGCTAACCACAACAAGTACACAAGCAAGCAAGGGATATAACACAATAAAAGCTTACAAGAAGTAAAGATGCGAGATAACCAAAAGTGGAGCCGGTGGAGACGAGGATTTGTCATCGGAGTTCCTTCCCTTGTGGGGAAGTACGTCTCCGTTGGAGCGGTGTGGGGGCACAATGCTCCCCAAGAAGCCACAAGGGCCATCGTATTCTCCTCATGTCCTCACACAATGCGAGATGTCGTGATTCCACTATTGGTGCCCTTGAAAGCAGCAACCGAACCTTTACAAACAAGGTTGGGGCAATCTCCACAACTGAATTGGAGGCTCCCAACGACACCACGAAGCTTCACCACAATGGAATGTGGCTCCGAGGTGACCTCAACCGTCTAGGGTGCTTAAACACCCAAGAGTAACAAGATCCGCAAGGGATTAGTGGGGGGAATCAAATTTCTCTTGGTGGAAGTGTAGATCGGGGCCTTCTCAACCTATCCCTAGGAAATCAACAAGTTTGATTGGCTAGGGAGAGAGATCGGGCTAAAATGGAGCTTGGAGCAACAATGGAGTTTGGGAACGAAGAGGTAAGCTTCTTGGGGAAGAAGACCTCCCTTTTATAGTGGGGGACAAGATCCAACCGTTATCCACTCCCTCAGCCCCGCGCGTCGCGATACTACCGCAATAGCCATGGTACTACCATGACAGCTTGCGGTACTACTGCAGCCTCGTGCGATACTACCACTCATGCGGGAGTAACTGGCTCTGGTCGTTTGCACAGGACAGCAAGCGGTAGAACAGCCAGAGTGGTACTACTGCGAGCCCGTGCGGTACTACCGCACGATCGGCAGAGGCAGCCACTAGAGGTACACGGAAGTAAAAAATTACTTTCGTGCCTACCTCCGTAGAGGGAAACTCTGCGAAAAAGTCCGGCACGGTAGTACCGGACGTGAATTGCGGTACTACTGTAGTAGGGCGGATGTAAAAAATTACATCCACGCCTACTACTGCAGGTGTAGGGGCCAGGGAAGGAGACAGCGGTACTACTGCTCCTTTGAGCGGTACTACCACAGTCCACTGAATACAAACACCTAGCAAGCATTCCTTTTGCACAGTGAAGGAAAACGAGTTGGGGCTCCATTGAAGAGAAGGAAAGGTGGTGCAAAGGAATAGATGTGTACGTGTTGATTCCACCCAGACCTTTCCGAAACGGACCCCCTCTGAATAGTACGGCTTTCCTACGACTCAAATCCACCGAAAGGAAATGCAGAGAACAACCGTCTTCAAGAGATTCCGAGGGGCACTGAATCATCTTGTGCCTAGACCTGAGATATCTGAAATGCTCAATGCACAAGATTAGTCCGCAAAGGCATTCTCATCAATCACCAAAACCACTTAGGTAGAAATATGCCCTTACATCTGTGTTGCTCAAAACACTTTTGGAGCCCTAGTTCTAAGCTTTAAAGCATGCCGCACTAAACTAGGGAGTAATCATCACTACGCGACTGCCAGGCTTCATAACATCTCGAGTTGCTGGGAAAATGGGTGCGTCACCTAACGGTGCATCAAGTACATATAACTTCTTGGAAGCTATGAGGATGATCCTCAAGTTACGGACCCAGACCGTATAGTTGCTTCCATCGTCTTTCAGCTTGGTTTTCTCTAGGAACACGTTGAAGTTGAGGGCACATTAGCGTGGGCCATTAGATCTAGAAGATAGATTGTAAAGACAATTTTAGACTAAGTTTATGATAATTAAGTTCATCTAATCAAATTATTTGATGAACTCCCACTCAAATAGACATCCCTCTACTCATCTAAGTGATACATGATCCATATCGACTAGGTCGTGTCCAATCATCACGTGAGACGGACTAGTCATCAATGGTGAACATATCCATGTTGATCGCATATACTATACGACACATGTTTGACTTTTCGGTCTCTCGTGTTCCGAGGCCATGTCTGTACATGCTATGCTCGTCAAGTCAACCTAAGTGTTTCGCGTGTGTAAATCTGGCTTACACCCGTTGTATGCGAACGTTAGAATCTATCACACCCGATCATCACGTGGTGCTTCGAATCAATGATCCTTCGCAACGGTGCACACTTAGGGGGAACACATTTCTTGAAATTTTAGTGAGGGATCATCTTATTTATGCTATCATCGTTCTAAGCAAATAAGATGTAAAAACATGATAAACATCACATGCAAATCATAAAGTGACATGATATGGCCAATATCATCTTGCGCCTTTGATCTCCATCTTTGGGGCACGGCATGATCACCATCGTCACCTTCACGACACCATGATCTCCTTCATCATGATCTCCATCATCTTGTCTTCATGAAGTTGTCTCGCCAACTATTACTTCTACTACTATGGCTAACGATTAGCAATAAAGTAAAGTAATTACATGGCATTTTTGATTGACACGCAGGTATAATAAATTAATACAACTCCTATGGCTCCTGCCGGTTGTCATACTCATTGACATGCAAGTCGTGATCCCTATTACAAGAACATGATCAATCTCATACATCACATATATTTCATCACATCCTTTTGGCCATATCACATCGCATAGCATACCCTGCAAAAACAAGTTTGACGACCTCTAATTGTTGTTGCAAGTTTTACGTGGCTGCTATGGGTTTCTAGCAAGAACGTTTCTTACCTACGCAAAAGCCACAATGGTGATATGCCAATTGCTATTTACCCTTCATAAATACCCTCTTCACCGAATCTGATCCGACTAAAGTGGGAGAAACAGAAACCCACTAGACACCTTATGCAACCAGTGCATGTCAGGCGATGGAACCAGTCTCACGTAAGCATACGTGTAAAGTCGGTCCGGGTCGCTTCATCCCACAATGCCGCTGAATCAAGATAGGACTAGTAATGGCAAACAAATTGACCAAATCATCGCCCACAACTACTTGTGTTCTACTCGTGCATGGAATCTATGCATAGACCTAGCTCATGAAGCCACTATTGGGCAACGTAGTAATAATTCAAAAAAATCATATGTGTCACCAAGATCAATCTAGGAGATGCTAGCAACAAGAGAGAGGGAGTTCATCTTCAATGCCTTTAAGATATCTAAGCGGAAGCGTTGCAAAGAACGCGGTTGATGGAGTCGTACTCGCGGTGATTCAAATCGCGGAAGATCCGATCCAAGCGCCGAACGGACGGCATCTCCACGTTCAACACACATACATCCCAGGGATGTCTCCTCCTTCTTGATCCAGTAAGGGGGAGGAGAAGTTGAGGAGAGCTCCGGCAGCACGACGGCGTGGTGGCGGTGGAGCTCGTGGTTCTCCGGCAGAGCTTCGCTAAGCACTATGGAGGAGGAGGAGGTGTAGGAGGGGGAGGGCTGCACCACGGGCAAGGGTGTGGCTGCCCTCCCAACCCCCCACTATTTATAGGCTAGGGGGAGAGGGGCGGGCCCCCTAGATCCAATCTAGGGTGGGGCGGCGGCCAAGGGGGGAACTTGCCCCCTAAGTTTGGTGGCGGCGCCCCCACACCCCTAGGGTTGGCTGCCCTAGGCGCCTTGGGACCTAGGAGGAGGCGCACCAGCCCACTAAGGGGCTGGTTCCCACCCAACTACAGTCCATTAGGTCCTCCGGGGTGGGTGGACCCTCGGAACCCTATCGGTGGTCCCGGTACAATACCGATAAACCCCAAAACTTTTCCGGTGACTGAAACTGGACTTCCCATGTATAAATATTCACCTACGGACCATTCTGGAACTCGTCATGATGTCCCGGGATCTCATCCGGGACTCCTAACAACTTTCGGTAACCACATACAATTCCTGTTACAACTCTAGTGTCACCGAACCTTAAGTGTGTAGACCCTACGGGTTCGGGAACCATGCAGTCATGACCGAGACACCTCTCCGACCAATAACCAATAGCGGGATCTGGATACCCATATTGTCTCCCACATGTTCCACCATGATCTCATCGGATGAACCACGATGTCGGGGATTCAATTAATCCCATATACAATTCCCTTTGTCCATCGGTATGTTACTTGCCCGAGATTCAATCATCGGTATCCCTATACCTTGTTCAATCTCGTTACCGACAAGTCTCTTTACTCATTCCGTAACACATGATCCCATTACTAAATCCTTAGTCACATTGAGATCATTATGATGATGTATTACCAAGTGGTCCTAGAGATACCTCTTCATCATACGGAGTGACAAATCCCAGTCTTGATTCGTGCCAACCCAATAAACACTTCCGGAGACACCTGTAGTGCACCTTTATAGTCACACAGTTACGTTGTGACGTTTGATACACCCAAAGCATTCCTACGGTATGCAGGAGTTGCACAATCTCATGGTTTAAGGAAATGATACTTGACATTAGAAAATCTCTAGCAAACGAACTACACGATCTTGTGCTATGCTTAGGATTGGGTCTTGTCCATCACATCATTCTCCTAATGATTTGATCCCGTTATCAACGACATCCAATGTCCATGGTCAGGAAACAATGACCATCTATTGATCAACGAGATAGTCAACTAGAGGCTCACTAGGGACATGGTGTGGTCTATGTATTCACACATGTATTACGGTTTCTGGTTAATACAATTATAGCATGAACAATAGACAAATATCATGAACAAGGAAATATAATAATAACCATTTTATTATTGCCTCTAGGGCATATTTACAACACAAACACCCAAGAGTAATAAGCTTCTCAACTTCTCACTTCCATGTATCACCGTGGAGAACTCAAACCTATGCACCAAATGCAGTGGAAAGGGCACACGAAGTGCCCAAGTCCTTCTCTCCTAAATCCCACCACAACAACTAACGCTATCGAGGAAAATGAGAGGAAGAGCGAAGAAGAACACGAAGAACTCCAAGATCTAGATCCAAGGGGTTCCCCTCACATAGAGGAGAAAGTGACTGGTGGAAATGTGGATCTAGATCTCCTCTCTCTTTTCCCTCGAGAACTAGCAAGAATCATTAGAGGGATTGAGAGTTAGCAAGCTCGAAGGTCAACAATGGGGGGCAAACTCGAGCTCAAAGGATGAAGGGGCAATGAGGAAGAGGACCCCCTTTTATAGGGCGCCCCAAATCCAACCGTTATGTGCACAAGTCGTGCACAAGTGGTAGTACTGCTCGGCTGAGCGGTACTACCGCTTAGCACGGTAGTTCCAAGGAAAGCAGGCAAAACAGCAGAAAACCCCGAGGTGGTAGTGCCTCCGAAGCGGTACTACCGCCCTACCCAGCGGTACTTCCGCTGGGAAGTAGTAAGACTCCAGAGCGTAGAAATAAGCGGTAGTAGCCGCAGTACTAGAGAGCAGTAGTACTACACGGGCGGTACTACAACCCTACTACCGCCCACTACTACCGTCCAGAAAACCACGCTAACCAGAGAACAAAATATAAGCGGAAGTAGCAGCAGTAGAACATAGTGGAAGTACGCCCAAGCGGTACTACCATGCTACCGAGTGGTACTACCGCTTGTTGAGAGAAAAACAGCTCTGCACTAAAACTGCCATAACTTTCGCATACGAGCTCTGAATTGAGCAAACTCAAGCTTGTTGGATAGCACACGACAAGTACTCTCCAAACAACAAAATGCCAATGGTATAGAGATGTGAAACCTCTATGAATGAAGAACTGGCAAAAACTCCAACATCAAAAACAACATAGAAGATTCATATGAACTCTGTTTTTGATGAACTCCATCTTTTCATGAAGATGAACATAAGCTCTAGGACTCACAAAGATAAACACCAAACAAGAAACAAGAAAGATGATGCAAGGATGCAAATGGTTTGAGCTCTCAACGAATGATACGATCGAGGTACTCACTTGAGAGCCCCCCTTGATAGAATGGCTATCTATCCTATAACCCGGTCTCCCAACTACCACCATGAGACCGATAAAATAGAAAACCCTATCAAGGTCAAACCTTAGCCTTGCGCATAGTCCACTTGAGCTAGATGATGACGATCTTGACTTCCTCAAGATAGACCACCTTTCTTCATTGCGTTGGCTCGATGAAGACTAGTTGATTACTCCCCCATACTCCACTATGGGTGAGCCACTCTTCGGCACATCTTTACAAGTCCATTGTCACCATAATGGACGGCAAGCTTCAAGCATGATCTCTGTGTGATGCTACACTTGAACTTGCACACCGCAACCTTGATGACAAGCACCACTTCATGTCATCCTCCATGGGTTGTATGGGATATTCTTATTGACGCAAACCCATGGAAACATACCTAACCCCACAAAGAACACTCACAAGGAACATGGGTTAGTACACAAAGCGTAATGGACAATGCTTACCATACCATGGAATCACTTGATTCACTTTGTATGCTTTGTGTGTTGATCAACTTGATTCACTTTTTGACTTGGTCTTGATCAACCTTGTATCTTATCTTCTCTCTTCATAAAGATGATGTCTTGTAGGTAAACATGAATTCTCATGCAATCTTCTTCAAGACATGCTTGCAATAAGCTCAATTCTCACATGACCAATATGTGGATAAATCTTTGAATACCACCTTGGTCAATATATAAACTCCTTGAAACCAACACATGTACTTAAAGAAGTGCCCATGTGTTCGAAATATGCCCTAGATGCAATAATAAATTGGTTATTATCATATTTCCTTGCTCATGATAATTATTTATTATCCATGCTAAAATTGTATTGATCGGAAACTTAGATACATGTGTGGATACATAGACAACACCGTGTCCCTAGTATGCCTCTAATAGACTAGCTCGTTGATAAAAGATGGTCAAGGTTTCCTAGCCATAGACATGAGATGTCATTTGATAACGGGATCACATCATTAGGAGAATGATGTGATGGACAAGACCCAAACTACAAATGTAGCATATGATCGTGTCAGTTTATTGCTACTATTTTCTGCATCTCAAGTATTTGTTCCTATGACCATGAGATCATGCAACTCACTGACACCGGAGCCTTGTGTGTATCAAACGTCGCAACGTAACTGGGTGACTATAAAGGTGCTCTACAGGTATATCCGAGGGTGTCTGTTGGGTTGGCATGGATCAAGACTGGGATTTGTTACTCTGTATAAGGGAGAGGTATCTCAGGCCCACTCGGTAATGCAACATCACAATAAGCCTTGCAAGCAATGTGACTAGGTGTTAGCCACGGGATCTTGTATTACGGAACTAGTAAAGAGACTTGCCGGTAACGAGGTTGAACTAGGTATGGGGATACCGACGATCGAATCTCGGGCAAGTAACATACCGAAGAACAAAGGGAACATCATACGGGGTTATCTGAATCCTTGACATAGAGGTTCAACTGATAAAGATCTTCGTAGAATATGTAGAAATCAATATGGGCATCCAGGTCCCGCTATTGGTTATTAACCATAGAGGTGTCTCGGTCATGTCTACATAGTTCCCGAACCCGCAGGGTCTGCACACTTACGGTTCGGTGATGTTTCGGTAGTATAGAGTTATGTATGGTGGTGACCGAAGGTTGTTCGGAGTCCCGGATGAGATCCCGGACATCATGAGGAGCTCCGGAATGGTTCATAGGTAAAGATTGATATATAGGAAGTCCTGTTTTGGTCACCGGAAAATTTTGGGCTCATCGGTAGTGTACCGGCAGTGCCGGTAGTGTACCGGGGGACCCATCGGGAGGGGTATTTCGACCCAAGAGGCTACATGGTATGTGGGATAAGTAATACCAGCCCTTAGTGGGCTGGACGAAGTCCCACAAAAGGCCCATACGGTTGGGAAGGAATTGCAAAGTGGAAACGGTGGAAAAAAGGCAAAAGGGTGGAAATAAGGAAGGAGTCCTAATCCTACTAGGAGTGGAGGAGGAGCACTCCTCCTCTCCACTTCGGACGAACCAAAGAGGGGCTGGCCCTTGCGCCAAGCCTCCTCCTCCTCTCCTCCTATATATACTAGAGGTTTTGAGGGCAGCCCTAACCCTAATTGCCACGTGCTGCCCTCTTCTTCCTCTAGATCGTTTTCTCCTCTAGATTGGTTTTCACCTGTGCTTAGGCGAAGCCCTACTGGAATTCCTCCACCACCATCGTCGCAACATCGTCGTGCTGACGAAGAACTCATCTACCTCTCCGCCCCCTCTTGCTGGATCAAGAAGGCGGAGATCGTCATCGAGCTGTACGTGTGCTGAACACGAAGGTGTCGTTCGTTCGGCGCTAGATCGGAAGGACCGTGATCAAGATCGCGAGATGGATCGTTATGAGATCGCGAGACGGGTCGTGATGATTTTGCAGGACGGATTGTGATTGGATCGCGGGACGGATCATGATGAAATCGCGAGACGCTTGGCGATTTGGATCGCGAAGACGTTCGACTACACCAACCGCGTTTCTTAACGCTTCCCGCTTAGCGATCTACAAGGGTATGTAGATCCACTCTGTCTCTCGTAGATGCTCATCACCATGGATAGATCTTGCATGTGCGTAGGAAATTTTTTGTTTCCCATGCAACGTTCCCCAACAGTGGCATCATGAGCTAGGTCTATGTGTAGATGAGATATCGAGTAGAACATAAAGATTTTGTGGACGTTGATGCTTAGATTGCTTCCTCCCTTGGTCATGTTTTGGTTCAGCGGTCTTGTGGGATGAAGCAGCCTGGACCAACCTTACTCATATGCTTATGAGAGACAGGTTCCATCGACTGACGTGTAACTTCGTTGCCCAAAGATGGCTGGCGGGTGTCTGTTTCTCCTAATTTAGTTGGATCAAATTCGACTAAGGCGGTCCTTGAGAAGGTTGAAAAGCAACTTATGTATCACCGTTGTGGTTTATGCGTAGGTGAGAGTTGTTCTTGCTAGATACCCGTAGCAGCCACGTAAAACATGCAACAACAATTAGAGGACGTCTAACTTGTTTTTGCAGGGTATGTTGTGATGTCATATGGCCAATTACATGATGAGATATATGTGATATATGAGATGATCATGTGTTGTATAGAATATCACAACTTGCGTGTCGATGAGTACGGCAACCGGTAGGAGCCATAGGGTTGTCTTTAATTATTGTATGGCCTGCGTGTCAATCATTAAGCGCTATGTAATGCTTTACTTTATTGCTAAACGGTACCAATAGTAGTAGAAGCATGGTGGGCGCGACAACCCCGATGGCGACACATTGATGGAGATCAAGATGATGGAGATCATGGTGTCGTGCTGGTGACGATGGAGATCATGTCGGTGCTTTCAAGATGGAGCTCAAAAGCACAAGTTCATGGCCATATCATGTCACTTATGATTTGCATGTGATGTTAATCCTTTTATGCACCTTGTTTTGCTTAGGACAACGGTAGCATTATAAGGTGATCCCTCACTAAAATTTCAAGATCAATTGTGTTCTCCCCGAGTGTGCACCGTTGCAAAAGTTCATCGTGTCGAGACACCACATGATGATCGGGTGTGATAGACTCTACGCTCACATACAATGGGTGCAAGCCACTCGGGTTAAACTTCACAAGCCTAGCATGTACAGACATGGCCTCGGAACACAAGAGACCGAAAGGTCGAACATGAGTCATATAGTAGATATGATCAACATGATGATGTTAACCATTGAAACCACCTCAACTCACGTGATGATCAGACTTGAGTTGGTGAATTTGGATCATGTATCACTCAAATGACCAGAGGGATGTCAATTCGAGTGGGAGTTCTTAGATAATTTGATTAATTGAACTCATTATCATGAACATAGTTAGTAGTGTCTTTGCAAATTATGTTGTAGATTACTAGCTCACGTTGTAGCTCCCTTGTATTTTTATATGTTCCTAGAGAAATAGAGTTGAAAGATGATAGCAATATTGCGGACTGGGTACGTGATCTGAAGATTGTCCTCATTGCTGCGTAGAAGGCTTATGTCCTTAATGCACCGCTCGGTGCACCAACCCCTCTAGCGTCGTTTGTAGATGTTGTGAACATCTGACAGGCACGTTCTGATGACTACTTGATAGTTTAGTGCGTCATGCATTACGGCTTAGAATTGAGGCTCTAAAACATTTTGAACATCACGGAACATATGAGATGTTCAAAGAGCTGAAATTAGGATCTCAGGCTCGTGTCCGTGTTGTGAGATATGAGATCTCCAACAAGATTCTTTGCATGCAAGATTAAAGAGAATAGCTCAATCATTGAGCATGTACTTAGATTGACTGGGTGCTACAATCGCTTGAATCGAGTGGGAGTTGATCTTCCAGATAAGATAGTGATTGACATAGTTCTCCAAGTCACTGTCACTAAGCTACTAGAACTTGGTGATGAACTATAAAATGCCAGGGATAGAAATAATAATCCCTGGGCTGTTCGCAATGTTTGACACCGCGAAGGTAGAAATCAAGAAGGAGCGTCAAGTGTTGATGGTTAGTAAAACCACTAGTTTCGAGAAGGGCAAGGGAAAGGAGGGAAACTTCATGGATGGCAAGTCAGTTGCTGCTCCAATGAAGAAACCCAAAGTTGAACCCAAACCCGAGACTAAGTGCTTCTATTATGAGGACAACAGTCGCTGAAGCGGAACAACCCTAGATACTTGGTAGATAAGAAGGCTGGCAACATCGACAGAAGTATATTTGATGTACGTGTTTTTAATGTGTACCTTGCTAGTACTCCTAGTAGCACGTAGGTATTTAATACCGGTTCGGTTGCTAAATGTTAGTAACTCGAAATAAAAGCTACGGAATAAACGGAGAACTAGCTAAGGGTGAGGTGACGATGTGTGTTGGAAATGTTTCCAAGGTTGATGTGATCAACATCGCACGCTCTCTCTACCTTCAGGATTAGTGACAAACCTAAATAAATGTTATTTGGTGTTTTGCGTTGAGCATGAACGTGACTAGATCGTGTTTATTGCAACACGGTTATTCATTTAAGTTAGAGAATAATGGTTATTCTGTTTACATGAATAATGCCTTGAATGGTCATGCACCCAGTGAGAATGGTTTGTTGAATCTTGATTGTAGTAATACACATGTTCATAACATTGATGCAAAAAGATACAAAGTTAGTAATGATAGTACCACATACTTGTGGCACTGCCACTAAATGTCATATTGGTATAAATCGCATGAAGAAACTCCATGCTGATGGATCTTTGGACTCATTCGATTTCGAATCGGTTGAGACATGTGAACCATGCCTCATGGGCAAGATGACTAAGGACCCCGTTTTCGGTTTAATGGAGAGGGCAAGAGATTTATTGGAAATAATACATGTTGATGTATGCAATCCAATTAGTCTTGTAGCATGCGGTGGATATCGTTATTTTCTTACCTTCACTAATGATTTGAGTAGATATAGTGTATATTTACTTAATGAAACACAAGTCTGAATCTTTTGAAAAGTTCAAGAAAATTCAGAGTGAAGTTTAAGATCATCGTGACAAGAAGATAAAAATGTCTACGATGTGATCGTGGAGGTGAATGTCTGAGTTACGAGTTTGGCATACAACTTTAGACGATGTGAAAGTTGTTTCACAACTCACGCCACCTGGAACACCATAGTGTGATGGTGTGTCCGAACGTCATAGTCGTGCTCTATTGGATATGGTGCAAACTATGATGTCTCTTATCGATTTGCCACTATAGTTTTGGGGTTATGCATTAGAGACAACAACATTCACTTTAAATAGGGCACCATCTAAATCCGTTGAGCTGACACCATGTGAATTATGGTTTGATAGAAACCTAAGCTGTCATTTCATAATGTTTGGGGCTGCGACGCTTGTGTGGAAAAAGGTTTTCACATAATGAGCTCGAACCCAAAGAAGACAAATGCATCTTCATAGAATACCCTAAGAATAGTTGGGTGAACCTTCTATCTCAGATCCAAGCATAAAATGTTTGTTGCTAAAACTGGGTCCTTTCTCAAGGAAAAGTTTCTCTCGAAAGAATTGAGTGGGAGGAAGATAGAACTTGATGAGGTTGTTGAACCTTTGTTTCAACGAGAGAGTAGCGCAGCGCAGGAAGATGTTTCTGTGAAGCCTACATTAGTTGATGAGGAAGTTAATGATGATGATCATGAAGCTTCGGATCAAGTTACTATCGAACCTCGTAGGTCGACAAGGACGTGTACTGCTCCTGAGTGGTACGACAACCCTGTCTTAAAGGTCATATTGTTGGACAACAATGAACCTACGAGCTATGGAGAAGCAATGATGGGCCCGGATTCCGACAAATGGTTGGAGGCCATGAAATCCGAGAAAGGATCCATGTATGAAAACCAAGTATAGACTTTGGTAGACTTACTCGTTGGATGACAGATTGTCAAGTACAAATGGACCTTTAAGATGAAGACAGACGTTGATGGTAAATGTCACCATTTAAAAAGCTTGACTTGTTGCAAAGTAGTTTACGACAAGTTCTAGGAGTTGACTGTGATGAGACTTTCTCACTCGTAGCGATGCTAAAGTCTGTTGGAATTATGTTAGCATTCACTGCATTTTTCAATTATGAAATCTGGTGGATGGATGTCAAAACACCATTTCCTTAACGCTGTACAGGAGGAAAGGTTGCATGTGATACAACTAGAAGGTTTTGTCAGTCCTAAGGATGCTAAAAGGTGAGCAACCTTCAGTGATCCTTCTATGGACTGAAGCAAGCATCTTGGAGTTGGAATATACACTTTGATGAGGTGATCAAAGTTTTTGAGTCTATACAAAGTTTATGAGAAACTTGTATTTACAATAAAGTGAGTGGGAGCACTATAGAGTTTCTGATAAGCATATGTGGTTGACATATTGTTGATCGGAAATGATGTAGAATTTATGGAAAGCATAAAGGGTTGTTTGAAAGGAGTTTTTCAAAGGAAGACCTGGATAAAGCTACCTAATTCTTGAGCATCAAGATCTATAGAGATAGATCAAGATGCTTGATGAGACTTTGAATGAGTACATACCTTGAAAAGATTTTGAAAGAGTTCAAAATGAATCTGTCAAAGAGAAGTGTTCTCACCTGCTTTGTAAGGTGTGAAGTTGAGTGAGACTCAAAGCTCGACCACAGAAAAAGAAAGAGAAAGGAAGAATGTCGTCCCCTATGCCTTAGCCATAGGCTCTGTATGGTATGCCATGTTGTGTATGGCACCTACGTGTGCCTTGCCATGAGTCCATCAAGGGGTACAAGAGTGATCCAGGAGTGGATCACTGGATAGCGGTCAAGATCATCCTTAGTAACTAAAATACTAAGGAAATGTTTCTCAATTATGGAGGTGATAAAGAGTTCGTCGTAAAGAGTTGCGTCGATACAAGCTTTAACACCAATCCGGATGACTCTTAGTAGCAATTCAGATACGTATAGTAGAGTAGCCATTTGGAATATCTCCAAGTGGAGTGTGGTGGCAGTATTTATAGTTTGACATAGAGATTTGCAAAGTACACACGCATCTGAATGCCGCAGACCCGTTGACTAAAAGATCTCTCTCACATGCAAAGCATGATCGAGCCCCAGAACTCATTGGCTATTAGATTCATAACAATGCGAATCACATGGTGATGTGAACTAGATTATTGACTCTAGTCCAAGTCGGAGACTATTGGAAATATGCCCTAGAGGAAATAATAAATTGGTTATTATCATATTTCCTTGCTCATGATAATCGTTTATTATACATGCTATAATTGTATTGATCACAAACATAGATACATGTGTGGATACATAGACAACACCGTATCCCTAGTATGCCTCTAATAGACTAGCTCGTTGATCAACGATTGTCAAGGTTTCCTAGCCATGGACATGAGATGTCATTTGATAACGGGATCGCATCATTAGGAGAATGATGTGATGGACAAGACCCAAACTACAAACGTAGCATATGATCATGTCAGTTTATTGCTACTGTTTTCTGCATGTCAAGTATTTGTTCCTATGACCATGAGATCATGCAACTCACTGACACCGAAGGAGTGCCTTGTGTGTATCAAACGTCGCAACGTAATTGGGTGACTATAAAGGTGCTCTACAGGTATCTCCGAGGGTGTCTATTGGGTTGGCATGGATCAAGACTGGGATTTGTTACTCCGTATGATGGAGAGGTATCTCAGGGCCCACTAGATAATGCAACATCACAATAAGCCTTGCAAGCAATGTGACTAAGTGTTAGCCACGGGATCTTGTATTAGGATCAATTTTTGGGAAGTCCTAATGAGGATCCCGTGTCAGATCTTCATACCTTTATTGAATTATGTGATATGCAAAAGAAAAAGGATATGGATAATGATATTTTGAAATTAAAATATTTCCTTTTTCACTAAGAGATAAAGCTAAAGCTTGGTTTTCATCTTTACCTCGTAATAGTATTGGAACATGGGATAAGTGTAAAGATGCTTTCATTGTCAAGTATTTTCTTCCTGCTAAGATCATCTCCCTTAGAAATCAAATAATGAATTTTAAACATCAAGATCAAGAGCATGTTGCACAATCTTGGGAGAGAATGAAATTCTTGATAAGGAATTGCCCCACTCATCGTTTAAACTTTTGGGTGGTTATCCAAAACTTCTATGTTGGACTAAACTTTGTCTCTAGAAATCTTCTAGATTTTGCCGTGGGTGGTACCTTTATGGATGTGACCTTAGGAGAGGCCACAAAACTTCTAGAAAACATTATGAAAAATTATTCTCAATGGCATACTGAAAGAGCTCCAACTGGTAAGAAGGTAAATTCTGTCGAAGAAATGGCTACTTTGAGTGAAAAAGGGGATGCTCTTATGAATATGGTTGCTAGTAAAAATACTCATGTTTATACCAATGATATGACTTTGTCTACTTTGATTGATAAAAATAATGATGCTATTGATGTGAACTTTATCTCACGAAATAATTTCAATAACAATGCTTAAAGAGAAAATTTCAATTCTAGATCGTATCTCGGTAATTCCTCTAACAACTATGGAAATTCTTCTACAAATTCTACTAGTATACCATCTGATAACACAATTAAGGAATTTATTAATTCTCAAAAGGTTTTCAATGCTACGATAGAAAAAAAGTTGCATGTGATTGATGCTTTCGCTAAAATCATGGATAGAATTGCCATTTATGTAGTAACTCTTAAAGTAAAGCTTTGCCACCCAAGCATTATTTTAATGAGACTATTAAATCTATCCAAATATCTACTAGTAAAGTAAGGATAGGACCACTAAGTTGAGGGCTAAGAGGGAATTCTTAGAAAAAGCTCTTCCACCCGGGTTTTACCGGAATCATGATGAATATATTAAAATGATTGGTATTTCTCCTATTGAATATTTTTTTACTTCTCTGAATATAAATGATAAAGGGACTGTCTATGAGTCCACTCTAGTTGAGAAGCATCCTATTTGCTTGGAGGGTGATGGTTTTGATGCTAAAACTGAAAAAGTGGGTTTGGAGAGGTTAAAAGTTTAACTAGTGATGTGGCCATTATCTTGGATTACAAGGACTTGAATTATGATAATTTCTCTATGAAAAATGTCAGAATTAGAGAGCTCTATGAAAAAATTTCATTATCTCACAATATGAACACAATAGTTTCTTTGCTTCGGAAGTAAAGTAACATTCAATTTTGCTTGATGCCATTAGTAGACAACTTGATGAAGTGAATAAATAAGTATCTAACCTCCAATCACAAATTTACCATACTAAAGAATTACTACTTCCTCCGTCATAGTTTAGAAGGTGTGCACGTGTATCTAGGTCATCAATTTGATCAACTTAATAAGAGACATATATTACAAAAAATATATCATTAGAAACTTTAGACATTTTATTTTCTAATGATATAATTTTTATGTTAAACAATATATTTTATATAGGTCAAATTGATGACCTAGATATACATGCATGCCTTCTAAACTGTGACGGAGGAAGTAGGAAAAATATCTGATAAGCAAACCACTATAGTAAATAGGATGGCCGCTAAACCGGAATCGTTCCCTATAACGAATCATGGTGAAGATCGTAAAATGATTGGTGTTTCTCCTATTGAATCTTTGTTTACTTCTATGAGTAAAAATTATAAAGGGACTGGATATGATTCAACTTTAGTTGAGAAGCGTCCTGTTTGCTTGGAGGGTGAAGATTTTAATGCAAAAACTGAAAAAAGTGGGTTTGGAGATGTCAAAACTTTAACCAGTGATGTGCCCACTATCAATGATTACAAGGACTTTAATTATGATAAATTATCTTTAGTAGAATGTATTTCCTTGTTGCAATCCATTATTATCTCACCCAATGCTTATGAACAAAACAAAGCTTTTACCGAACATATAGTTGAAGCTATGATAAAAGCTTATGATGAGAAACATGAGCTTAAAGTTTATATTCCTATAAAATTGCATGATGAGTGGTAACCTACTATCAAAATAAATATGAATTTAATGCTTTGTGTGACCTTGGTGCTAGTGTCTCAACTATACCTAAATCTTTATGTGATGTGCTTGATCTCACTAATGTGGAAGATTGTTCCCTCAACTTGCATCTTGCGGATTCTACCATTAAGAAACCCTTAGGTAGAATTAATGATGTGATTGTTGTTGAAATACAAATTATGTGCATATATACTTAATTGTGCTTGATATTGATTGCAATCCTTCTTGTCCCATAATACTTGGAAGGCCCTTCTTACGAACTATAGGTGCAATTATTGACATGAAAGAGGGAAACATAAGGTTCCAACCACAATTCCAATTCCCATTAAAGAAAGAAATGGAACACTTAAATAGGAAGAGAATTAAACCACCTTCTGAATCAATCATTAGAACTACTTATGGGTGGAGTGTCAAAGATGACAACACTTGAAACTATGCATTATGCCTAGGGGCATAAAACAATAGCGCTTGTTGGGAGGCAACCCAATAGTTATCTTTATTTTTTATTTTTTACTTTCTATTAGTTTTTTATAACATGATTACTTACTTTGTAATTATTGTTTTTATGTTTTAATTAGTGTTTTTTCCAAGTAAAGCCTTTGGGATGACTCACAAGATGAGTAAAAAAGATGCTGAAACAAAACAGAAAATTTTGACTCCAGTACAGGAATTTTCGTTTTTTACTGGAGCATGATAATGATGAAATTATTACATGGTGTTTCTATAAAAATTCTCCATGTCTTCCTACTTTTCAGAATTTTTAGAGTTGTATAAGTATATGTTTTCTACATATTGCTACAGACTGTTCTGTTTTAGACAGATTCTGTTTTGCTTGCATAGTTTGCTTGTTCCGATGATGCTATGGATTGCATCGGGGGGTATAAGCCATGGATAAGTTAGAATAAAGTAACTTATGCAATAATTAAATATGAATCAATTTATAACATTACCTAAATTATTCAATATTTTTCTTACACTAACGGATCTCATGAAGTTTTGTTGAGTTTTGTGTGATTGAGGTTTTCAAGTTTTGGGTGTTATCACGATGGACCACAAAATAAGGAGTAGCAAGAGCCTAATATTGGGGATGCCCAAGTCACCCCAAGGTAATATTCTAAGGAAGACTCAAGTGTCTAAGCTTGGGGACGCCTGGAAGGCATCCCCTCTTTCATCTCAATCCATCGGTATGTCACTTGGAGCTACATTTTTATTCATCACATGATATGAGTTTTGCTTGGAGTGTTGTTTGATTTTAATTTTAGTTTGTCAAAATCATCATTTTCTAGACACACCTACTTGAGAGAGACGCACCTTCATCATAGTTTGATAGAATACTCTATGTGCTTCACTTATATTTTTGAGCTTATAAGTTGCTCTAGTACTTCACTTATATATTTTTGAGCATGGTGGCGTGTAGATTTTATAGAAATAATTTCACTCTCGCTCTTCACCTATATTTGTTTGAGAGTTAATGAATAGTAATGGTAAATTGCATGGGTCATGAGACTAGTCCATAAATAATAGGTATTCAATGAGTGATAATCAAAACCATCATGTAGCACATATAGAGAAATTGTGGGTTAAAGCCATTGATGTGGTAATATAAAAAAGGTGTGAGTTTGTAATTATTGATTCGTAGAAGTGTCAATGTTAAGAGGTGTTAACTTCTTCTTCATCTAAAAATTAAATAGGCATGGTCATGATGTGTGAGCATTTCTATTCCTCGTTGAAATCCTAGTGTTGTTCCGAGTCGGGGGCGCGATGGTTAACTCCTACCAACCTCCTCCCTTGGGGCATGTGAGTAGTACTTCGATTTATGATAAAACTAATACAAATTTGCAATAAGTATATGAGTTCTTTATGACAAATGTGATACCACGAACATACGCATTTTCACCTTCGCATATTTTCTAGCCTCTTTGGTACCGTGCATAGCCCATTCTCACCTCGACGATCGGTGCAACTTTCGTCGTTGCATCCAAACTTCGTGACATGATACGCTCTATTGCACATAAGCCTCATTATATCTTCCTCAGAACAGCCACTATACCTACCTATCATGGAATTTTCATAGCCATTTCGAGATATATTACCATGCAAATTCCATCGTCACTTCACATGACTAGTTTGTTCATCATCATATTTCTTTGCATGATCATATAGAGTTGACATAGTATTTGTGGCAAAGCCATCATTCATCATATTTTATACATGTCATGCTAGATCTTGCACATCCTGGTACACCGCCAGAGGCATTCATATAGAGTCATATTGTCCTATCAGTTCTTCATATTGAGTTGTAAGTAAATAAAAGCGTGATGATAATCCTTATTAGAGCATTGTCCCAGTGAGGAAAGGATGATGGAACCTATGATTCCCCCACAAGTCGGAATGAGACTCCGGACGAAAAATGAAAAATGGGGGGGGGGGCAAATGAGACCACCACAAATATATAGGTGAAAAATATATAAAGAAAAAACAGCCCACCATGAAAAAAGAAAAGAATTGATGAGAGAAAAGAGAGAATGGACTTTGCTACTATCCTTTACCACACTTGTGCCTCAAAGTGGCACCATGTTCTTCATATAGAGAGTCTCATGTTGTGTCACATCCATATGCTTGTGGAAATTACCTTTTTCATTATAAACTTGGCTTGTATATTCCGATGACAGGCTTCCTCAAATGCCCGAGGTCTTCATGAGCAAGCAAGTTGGATGCACGCCCCACTTAGCTTTAGTTGAGCTTTCATACACTTATAGCTCTAATGCATCATTTGCATGGCAATCCCTACTCCTTGCATTAACATCTATCAACGAGCATGTCCATAGCCCGTCGGTACGCCTAGTTCATGTGAGACCTTCTTCTCCACTTTTTACCCCTTTTATATCTAGCATCATATTCTATTCCACCTACATGTTATGTCCAATGGTTCATGCTCATGTATTGCATGAAAAAAAAATTGATGCATACTAAAAAAGTACGATCCAATTGCCTGACTTGGACACCATGGTGCTTAACATTTGTATTGATATGGTGAAGACAGAGCCATGCCTTGCTAATATAATAAGATGAATGGGGGTAAACATTCTTTTAGGATCATATACTTTGAAACATTAATGATTTTTTTTCTTCTACTTATAAGTATTGCTATGCTAATATTTGTTAATTCATCTTTTCAGTGAGCATATATACAAAAGATTACATAATGGGTAGCATGTCAAAACAAAAATTCTGTTTTTATCATTTACATACTCGAAGACAAGGAGAAGTTAAGCTTAGGGATGCTTGATACGTCTCCAACCTATCTATAATTTTGTAGTGTTCCATGCTGATATATTATCATTCTATGATATTTTTGGGCATTTATTTACCAATTTATAATATTTTTGAGCACTAATCTATTGACCCAGCGCCTAGTGTCGGTTGCTATTTTCTGCATGTTTTTTTACTTTTCAGGTTTGCAGTACCAAACGAAATCCAATTGCCACGAAACATGTTTATAATTTTTTTCTAGACCAAAAGAAGACCTGGAAGCTTCGAAAGGAGGTGGGAGCCGCACGAGGGCACCATCATATAATAGGGCGCGCCCCAGGGGGACGCGCCCTGATGTGTGTTGGACCCCTCGTGGCTCTCCTGACGCCCCTCTCTGGCCTATAAATTCTCAAATATCCCAAAAACTCTAGAGGAGGTCCCGAAACACCTTTCGACGGGAGCCCATCTAGAGCTCCGTTCCGGCACCCTGCCAGAGGGGGGATCGGTCACGGAGGGCCTCTTCATCAACCTTGCTGCCCTCATGATGATGTGTGAGTAGTTCACCACAGACCTACGGGTCCATAGGTAGTACCTAGATGGCAATCTCTCTCTCGCTCTCTTGATCTTCAATACAATGTTCATCGCATATTTGCCTTGATCTATCTGATGTAATCCCTTTGTATGGTGTGTGCTACGTCTCCAACGTATCTATAATTTTTTCTTGTTCCATGCTGTTATATTATCAATCTTGGATGTTTTACAATCATTTTATAGCAACTTTATATCATTTTTTGGGACTAACCTATTGACATAGTGCCAAAGTTCCATTTGATGTCTTTGCTTGTTTTTTACTTCGGAGAAAATTAGTACCAAACGGAGCCCAAATGCTATGGGATTTTTGGAGAATATTTAAAGACCACAAGAGCCAAGATGGGCCAAACAAGCACCAGATAGGGGGCCCAGGCTGGCCACCCTCCAACAGGGCATACCAAAGGCCCCTGGAGCGGCTTGGTAGAGGGTGGGCACCTCGGGAGTCCCCCCAACCGACTATCGAGCCTATAAATTCCCAGAAAATCATAAAACCCTAGGAGAGTCAACAAAACACAATTCCAGTTGCCGCAAGTTCCAGAACCTTGAGATCCAAACTAACACCATCACAGAGGGGTTCATCTTCATCATAGGTGCCTCTCCGATGATGCGTGAGTAGTCCACCATAGACCTACTGACGGGGGGATGACCCCGGGGTAGCCTCAAGCGCCCCCTTGCTCCGGCCTTCTAACGCAATCAAAGGGCGGGCTGCCTCCCCTTGCGGTCCGGCTACGCCCTGCCGGTAGCAGCCCTCCGGCCAGAGCCCGCCGGCTACGCCTCGCCGGTTACGACGTGCCGGCTAGCTGGGGGCGTTACCGCCTGGCCCCCCCAGCCGGCTGCGCATTGGATACTATCGTCAGGGCATGCGTGGCAACAGTGGTCCCCATCCCATCAGGGGTCAGCGCCGGAGTGGCCACAGTGAAGGTGTCAGGGCCTCTAACCCTGGCGGACGGTGACCAGGCTTCCAACAGTGTCGGCATGCCCCAACCACTCCATTACCTGCCCCAGCATGGCTACAGGGTGGCCAGCCACACCACTGACCTCGACCGGTCGCCGCAAGACGACGCCACAAGGGGAGGCCCGTGCCGTGACGTGACCGGCATCGGGAACCGCCGCGCGGGCCCCGTCGGCTCCTGACGGGACCCTTCAGCCGGCGGGGCCTACCGGCGACAGGACCCCACAGCCGGCGGCCCCCACAGTCGACCAAAGAGGCTGCCAGCTAGGGCCCCCCATGACCTTCTATTTGTATTGTAATCCGGGGGGTTGGCCTATAAAACCCCCCGGGCCACCCCCATGCAAGGGGTCGGCGGATCTCCTAGTTTCCTTCACGTCCACTCCACACACACGCGTAGAGAGGTAGAAGAGCGGGCTAGCTCCTTCTTCCTCCACGATCCATATATCTCAAGGAGCACCATTGTAATCTGACCATTGTCTCAACTAGACAAAGCAGGACTAGGGGTGTTACCTCCCACGGAGGGCCCCGAACCTGGGTACATCATGTGTCCACCACCGCTTGTGCCTAACCCTGCTCCCGGGGCCCGCCGGTGTCCTTCGGCCCCTCTCGATAAGCCTACCCATGGCATCTGCCGTGACGAAACCACGACAGTTGGCGCCCACTGAGGGGTCGTCCGCGGCGCCGACCGGAGTCACGCTCCGGGCGAGGCCCTTCACCACCTCCCTCGGCCACCTCGCGTCCGGGCGGAACCGCGTGCTCATGGGGCCTGCTCCGGCGGGTCTTGCGGGCAACACGGCTGGCATCTCTAACAAGTGCCTCGGCCGCGACCTCGCGCTCGACGTCGCCGCGCTCGCTGGGCGGCTCAGCAAGCTGAGCCTCGCCAAAGACCCGGCGGCCGACGAGTACCCTAGTTGGGTGCTCGACTGCACCGACCATCCCTTGTCCGTGGGTGTGCTCGCCACGGGCGAGGCCACTAGCCCCCACACCCGCGTGGGAGTGATGGTCACCGCCTCCTCCACCACTTCGGGCCGTGTGCGGGCGGCCGAGGCCGACGCGGCCACCGCTCGTGCCGGCACCTTCGACCCACTAGCCGCCACCCTCCAGGGTCTAGGCACTCCTATCGCTACGACGGCGGACCCGGCCAACGCCAGACCCGAGCTGGAGGTGGCCTGCCGCCTGCTGTTCGAAGATGCCAGCGCCCTCGTTGCCGAGCGGCGTCGGATGGAGGCCGCACAACGAGAATACAACTCCGCGTACGGTCTCACCCCGTCTGGCCCCGAGCCCAGCCGGCGTGGTGCTGTGTGAAAACGAGGCCGCGTGGTCGCAGAAATCCTCGGCGGTCGCTTCCCCGTCTATGACACCCCCACGGCCAACCTGCGCGCCGCCAAGGTTGCCTATGAGGATTTGGCAACCTTGGAGGGCGAGGAGCGGGCCGCACGCGAGCGGCGCATCAAGGACCTCATCGACACCGCCAACACGCAATAGGTCGTCCTTACCCCCGATGGGGCCGTCTCCGAGTTTCCCCATCCCGAGGGCGAGGAGACTGGGGCTGCTGACCGCCGGCCGGCTCAGCACTCCAGCACCCCTCATCCCTCTGGCCGGAACGCCCGGGGGAGCAACGCTCAGCGCCCCCCGTCACGCGAAAACGAGTAGCCGGCTGTGAACAGCCGGCGCAGCAACAATCCGGCTGGCAGCAACCGTCGTGATGAGGCGCCGGCAGGCGGCAGCCGGCGCAACCGTGGGCATACTCCGCCTCCGCGGCAGGAGCCGTCACGGTCCATCCCGCCGGTCATCCGTCTCGAGCTTGCAGCCCGGCTCAGACCGCGCGTCCCCCACAGCGACAATGACGCCCGGCTCCATCTTGACCGGCCGGCACAGTCGGCTCTCCTCGAGGAGGAGGGCTCAATTGGCCCGGCCTGCTTTGGTACGCAGATCTGCAACGAGCCTTTTCCGCCTAGCTTCACGCTCCCCCGCGACACCCCGAAGTATACCGGGGCTGCCAAGCCGGAGGACTGGCTGATCGACTACACCACCGCCGTCGGCATCGCCAGGGGGAACAAGTGCGTAGCCGTCCGCTACGCCCCACTCATGTTGATCGGCTCAGCCCGCACCTGGCTGAATGGCCTGGCTGCCAGCAGCATCAACACCTGGACGGACTTCGAGGAGGCCTTCGTCCGCAACTTCACTGGCACCTACAAACGGCCTAGCCGGCCCCGTGAGCTGTCCATATGTATCCAAGGGATGGAAGAGCCCCTCCGCGACTACCTCACGCGCTGGACCGAGCTCCGCAACTCCTGCGAGGGCGTGCACGAGGTACAGGCCATCCAGTACTTCATCGAAGGCTGCTGTGATGGCACCCCGCTCAAGCACAAGCTCTTGTGCTTCGAGCCAACCTCCCTGGCGGACCTGATATCCAAAGTGGACAAATATGCCATGGCCAATTCCTCGATGAGGATGAAGGCTAAGGCACCAGCCAAGCCGGCTATGCCCCCCGCCGCGCCGCGGGCGGCAGCAGCAGAACGGCAAGCGCAAGAACGACCAGACCGACTCCCGCTACGGGAGCCGGCAGGTCGCCTCCATCGAGGAGGAGCAGCCGGCTGGCCAGGCCACTGGTTAGCGCCAGCGCACCGGCAAGGCCGCC
This sequence comes from Hordeum marinum, assembly GCA_022496015.1. Lineage (NCBI taxonomy): Eukaryota > Viridiplantae > Streptophyta > Magnoliopsida > Poales > Poaceae > Hordeum > Hordeum marinum. The sequence goes on along the minus strand of CM039674.1, from coordinate 456,158,217 downwards.
TGGCAGCCCAAGCTGACTTTCGAGCAAATGCTTGACCTCCCATACAAAAACCACTCCGGTGCCAAGCCGGCCATGCACACGCTTCGATAGTGCAGCTTCTCACAGCGATTGGCCCGGGGGGACGGCCTCCCGGCTCCCCCCGCGCAGCAAGCCCGCGCTCTAGCACCAGCTCCGGCTTCGGCTTCGGCTCCCGGCCCGGTCCAGGTGGACCCGGCCCCGGCTCGGAACGACGGCTGGCTGCACGACCGGTACCCCGAACATGACGACTGCTACGTCGTCTTCACCAGCGAAGAGACGGACAAGCACGCCCAGCGCCGGCTCCATCGCGAGGTGAATGCCACCATGCCCCCGACTCCCCAGTTCATGCATTGGTCCGAGAAGCCGGTCACCTAGAGCCGGGCAGACCACCCGGCCGTGATGCCAAACCCTGGCAGCTACGCCCTCGTCCTCGATCCTACCATCGCCTCCGAGAGACGCTCGTGCCGCTTCCCGCGGGTGTTGATCGATGGAGGCAGCAGCATCAACATCCTCTACCTTGACACCCTGCTCAAGCTGGGGCTCAAGGTGGAGGATCTGAAAACAAGTTGGACCGTCTTCCACGGCATCGTGCCGGGAAAGTCCTGCACCCCTGTTGGCAAGATCAAGCACGACATCCTCTTCGGCGACGCCGGTCACTTCCACCGCGAGCCGGTCTTGTTTGAGGTAGTGGACCTCGACAGTCCCTAACACGCATTGCTGGGCCGGCCGGCTCTTGTCAAGTTCATGGCGATCCCCCACTACACCTACCTCAAGCTCAAGATGCCGGGTCCCATGGGCATCATCACCGTCGCTGGCAAATACCAGATGTCAATGGCGTGCGCGCGAGACGGCAGCCGGCTGGCTGAGGCCTTGGAGATAGCGGAGGAGAAGCGGTAGCTCGACCGGCTGGTGGCCCTCGCCTCTGCCCAGCTGGCCGTGCCGGCCCCTCCGTCCCAGTCGGTCGGCGCAGCCTCGTTCCAGCCGTCCAAGGACACCAGGCAGGTGCCACTCGATCCGGCCAACCCCACCCAGTGCGTGACCATCCGCTCCCGCCTCGACAGCAAATAGGAAAGAGAGCTTGTCGACTTCCTCCATGAGAATCGGGACATCTTTGCATGGTCCGCCAAGGACATGCCGGGTGTTCCGAGGAAGTTCGTCGAGCACAAGCTACACGTACGGCCGGATGCGAAGCCGGTCAAGCAATCCCTGCGCCGTTGCTCCGAGGAGAAGCGGCGTACTATAGGAGAAGAGATCGCCTGGCTGCTCACAGCCGGCTTCATCATGGAAGTATTCCACCCGGAGTGGCTGGCCAACCCAGTCCTAGTGCTGAAGAAAAACAAGACCTGGCGCATGTGTATCGACTACACAAGCCTGAACAAGGCATGCCCCAAGTACCCATTCGCCCTGCCACGGATCGATCAAGTCATCGACTCCACGGCCGGCTGCGATCTGTTGTCTTTCCTGGACGCCTACTCCGGCTACCACCAGATAAAGCTGGACCCGGCCGACCGGCTCAAGACCTCCTTCATCACCCTCCTTCGGGGCCTACTGCTACATCACCATGTCCTTCGGCCTGAAGAATGCAGGCGCTACCTTCCAACGTTGCATGCAGAAGTGCCTCCTGCCTTAGATAGGCAGGAATGCCCACGTCTACGTGGACGACATCGTCGTCAAATCCAAGAAGCATTTCAGCCTCCTCGACGACCTCCGGGAGACGTCCGCCAATTTGCACGAATACAAGATAAAGCTCAACCCGGAGAAGTGTGTCTTCGGCGTCCCAGCCGGCTAGCTCCTGGGTTTCTTCGTGTCTTCCCGCGGCATCGAAGCTAACCACGAGAAGATCCGGGCGATCGAGCACATGCCCAAGCCGGTCCGGCTCCGCGATGTCTAGAAGTTCACCGACTGCCTTGCCTCCCTTAGCCGGTTCATCAGCCGGCTGGGCGAGAAGGCCTTGCCCCTCTACGAGCTCCTACGCAAGTTGGCCCTGGTCGAGCCGGACCGGGACCTCTCGAAGAGGCCGGCCCTGTTCAACTGGTCCGGCGAGGCGGACGTGGCGTTCCGCGGCCTCAAGAGGGCTCTCACCAGCGCGCCCATCTTGGCCGCGCCAGCTGACAAGGAGCCTTTGCTCGCCTACATTGCGGCAACCACACGCGTCATCAGCGTCGTCCTGGTGGTGGAGCGGCCGGAGGAAGGCAAGGCGCTGCTAACGCAGCATCCCGTCTACTACCTCAGCGAGGTCCTCTCCGCCTCCAAGCAAAACTACCCCCACTACCAGAAGATGTGCTACAGCATATACTTCGCTACCCAGAACATCAAGCAATACTTCCAGGAGCACGTCATCACCATCGTGAGCACAGCACCGCTAGGCGAAATCATGGCCGGTCGGGATGCCACCGGCCGGATCGCCAAATGGGCCATCGCCCTAGCCGACTACGAGATACGGTACGAGCCGCGCACCGCCATCAAATCGCAGGCAATGGCCGACTTCCTCGTCGACTGGGCCGAAACCCAGTTCATGCCGCCTCCGCCTGACTCCACGCACTAGCACATGCACTTTGACGGTTCGAAGATGCGAGCCGGCCTGGGAGCCGGCATCGTCTTGTCGTCTCCCAGAGGAGACCAGCTCCACTACGCCCTCCAGATCCACTTTGCCACCTCCAACAACGTGGCCGAATACGAGGCCCTCGTCCACGGCCTCCGGCTCGCCAAGGAGATCGGCATCCAGCGCATCATTTGCTTCGGCCACTCCGACCTTGTGGTGCAACAGGTCTCTGGCGAATGGGGCGCCAGGGACGCCAACATGGCCAGCTACCGCTTCCTCGTCCAGCAGCTTGCCGGCTCCTTCGAGGGCTGCGAGTTCCACCACGTCCCCCGTGCGGACAACAAGGCGGCCGACGCGTTGGCCAAGATCGGCTCCACCTGGCAGGCCATCCCAGCTGGCGTCTCCCTTGAGCGGCTGTTGAAGCCTTCGATCAAGCCTTCTCCTGAATCGGAGTCCATCTTCGTACCGGCAAACGCGAACGGCACCTCAGCGGAACCAGCTGCCTTACCGGCCCCACCGGCTGTGGCAGCTCTGTCGGCTCCATCACCACCAGCCGCCGGGCCGGCGCCGTCCGCCACGGCAATTGAGTCAACCACGTCTGCGCGCGCCGGCACTGAGCCTGTCGCTGTCATGATGACGGTCGACACTCCTGCCACCGCCTCGCTCCCGGGGGCTGGCGAGCCGGTCCCGAGGGCTGAGTCGGCCCCTGTCTCGGCTCCCTCATGGGCCCAGCCCATCCTGGCGTTCCTCCAGCGCGGCGAGCTCCCCTCTAATGAGGCCACTACAAGGCAAATTCAGCGCCAGGACTCGGCCTACAGCATCATCAACCACGAGTTGGTTCATCGCAGCACCATCGGCATCTTCCAATGCTTTGTCGAGCCGGAGAAAGGGCAAGAAATCCTCCTTGACATCCACCAGGGCGAGTGCGGGCATCATGCTGCCTCTAGGGCCCTGGTGGCCAAAGCATTCCATCACGGATTCTACTGGCCGACTGCTCTAGACGTGGCCAAGAAACTGGTTGACAAGTGCGAGGGCTGCCAGCACTTCAGCATGCAGAGCCATCTTCCGGCTAGCGCCCTCTAGACCATCCCCCTTTCGTGGCCCTTTGGCGACTAGGGGCTGGACATGGTGGGACCCTTCAAGACCGCACGAGGCGGCATGACACACTTGCTGGTAGCCGTCGACAAATTCACCAAGTGGATCGAGGCCCGGCCAATCAAGAAACTGGACGGCCCCACGGCCGTCCGGTTCATCGAAGACATCATAGTTCATTACGGTGTCCCCCACAGCATCATCACCGACAACAGCACGAACTTCGCCAAGGGTGCGCTAGCACATTACTGCTCGAGGCGAGGCATTCGGCTCGACCTGGCGTCCGTCGCCCACCCGCAGTTGAACAGCCAGGTTGAGAGGGCAAACGGCCTGCTCCTGTCCGGCATCAAGCCCCGGCTCGTGACACCACTGGTCCGGTCGGCCGTCTGTTGGGTCGAGGAGTTGCCAGTCGTCCTTTGGAGCCTCCGGACCACGCCCAACCGGTCGACCGGCTACACTCCGTTCTTTCTCATTTATGGGTCCAAGGCGATCATACCCACCGACATTGAGTTCGATTCGCCTTGGGTTACCCTGTACACTGAGAAGGATGCGAGGGAGGCAAGGGAAGACGGTGTCAACCTCCTCGAGGAGGCCCGCGAGCTGGCCTTGAGCCGGACAGCCATCTACCAGCAGAAGCTCTGGCATTACCGCAGCAAGCGGATCCGGCCACTCTCCTTCCACGAAGGAGACTTGGTGCTCAGGCGGATCCAACGAACCGCCGGCCAGCACAAGCTGTCCTCCCCATGGGAGGGCCCGTTCATCATCAGTTGGGCGCTGCACAACAACGCGTAGTATCTAATAGACGCCCAGAAGCCGCAGAAGCACAAGAGAGACGCCTCCGGCGAGGAGACGGAGCGCCCATGGAATGCGGCGCTCCTCCGTCCATTTTATTGTTGAAAACCAGTGTACGTATCCTTCCCCTTTGGGGCTTATAAATGCAACGGGGGCCCCAAGCCGGCACTTGGGGCATGCCCCTTTTCGATTCCTTCAAAGTTTTCCTGTTATTTAAGGCACGTCAACAGGGTCCGGCTCCCGGGCCCAGGGGCTCGCCCGACTCCCCCCCCCCCCCCCCCGAGGTGGACAAGTAGTGTGAGCAAGCAACCCTTCGCCTCCCCTCCCTAACCAGTTACAGACCGGCTTCCGGCTGTCCGGCTGAAGGGACCACGGGGTGCGAAGGAACTTCTCACACTGAGGATAGCCGACGCGCGGCAGCCGGACCGGCCCAGTCGAGCTTTGTTACTCCTAGTAACCGGCCTCTACCGGCTCAACCTAGCCCTAGCCGGTTGACTCTAAGAGCCCAATGGTTTTCCCCAAGGGTGAAGCCTCGTCCCTGTCCCAGACCGGCTCCCGGCTGGCTGGCAGGCGGGGCGGAAGCCGGAAGGAATCCCGACGCGCGAACACAAGTCAAAAGGCAAAAGGCGAAAGAAGAGCCGGCACGCACATTCTTTTTAAGAAAAATGGCATAAGTCATAATGATAAAAGGCCCACGGCCACGAGTTCATTACATATACACACCCAGTGGGTGGAATTCCACTCTAAAACAAAATGCAGGAAAGAAAAATCCTAACTGGTGGCAGCTTTGGGCCGGCCCTCCTCCGGTGCTGACGCCTCTGGAGCCGGCGGTGCTCACGCCTCGGGAGCCGGCGGTGCTGGCGCCTCCAAGGCCGGCGCCTCCGGGGCGGCTGAGGTAGAAGCCCCCGCCCCCGCGTCCGGAGCCGACTCAGACTCGGCATAGTCGTCGGTGTCGGACTCTCCATCGGCCGTCTCGGCGGCGCTCCCCTCCGGGTCGTCCAGGGCGAGCCCGTACCGATCCTCCGAGACCACCACACCGTCCGCCCCGCGCTCCGGGACGTACTCGTCCCACGCGTCAAAGGACGCGAGGTCACTCGCCCTCACCAACAGCTCGTCGGCCACCACCTCCAACTGCGTGTCGGTGCCGGCACGCTGGGCCGTGAGCAAACCCAAGTCCAACTCGAGGTACCACGACCTGGCAATGCGGAGCGCCACCTCCGCACCGGCGCGTGCCGTGGAGGCCCTCCAGGCGTTCACCCACGCAGTCCCAAACTCCAGCCACCTCGACAGCCGGTTCATGGAGCCCGGGTCTGCCACGCCGGGCCAAAGGGTGCGAACCAGCGCCAAGTCGGCCGCTTGGAGCCGCCTCAGGGCACGGAGCACCTCCGACAGACGCACCTCAGCGGCGATCCCCACCTTGTCCAGGGTCCAGGGCAAGCGGCCCGACGGCCTCTCCTTGCACCCGCCGGGCCTCACGGTCGTCCTCCACGGCCGCCTCTGCGACCTCCTGCGTGCCGGGGAAACACCCTAGGAAGAAGACAAGGGATGAGCGGGGAGGCAAGCCAAAAAAACCCAGAAGGAAGGTGCGAGAAGAACAAGGCAACAGAAGCTTACCATGCAGCATCTGATCCACCTCATGCCCTTGCTCCTGCAGCTACACCTCCCTGGCTGACCACTCCTGACGCTGGCGCTCGTGCTCGTCCCGAGCCGCTTGCGCGTCCTCGGCCGCCTTGGCTAGCGCGGCGTCTTTGGCCTCCAGCCTCTCGCCGAGAACTTTCTCCCGCTCCTCCGCCTCCCAACGAAGGGCCGCCCCTTGGTCCACCAACGCTTGGCGGTGGGCCGCCTCACGCCCCTCCCGCTCCGCCTTCACCTGGTCCGCCTCCCCACGAAGCCGGTCGCGTTCCGTCGTCAGGAGTTCCCGCTCCTCATAAAGACGCACCACCTGGCGCCGGAGGCTGACTGTCTCGGCGTGGGTAGCTTCACGAGAAGAAGTCACCGTTGTCAGAAAGGATTCAGCCCGCCTCCGGGGCAGCCGGCCTGATTCCCGGGGGCTACACCCAGTGGGTGCGCTTGCGCGTCCCCACTGAAAGATCGCAAGAGCACATACATCGCAAATCCGCGGACACGACGGCGAGCCGGTTTTCGGCTCCTCGATACGACCCCAACAGGGTGTTGTACGTGGCCTCCCAGCGGTCATACGTCGCCTGCAAAACAACAAGAGTACACAGCTTTAGGCTCGACCCGCCTGCGCCCCAGCCGGCTCGAGCCTCAGGGGCTACACCCAGTGGGTGCGCTGGTGCGCCCCCACTGGAAAAGACAGAAAACACCAAGTCAAGAGAAGAAGGAAAGAAGAGAGCTCACCGCGACCGCCTGCTCCAAGTTCACCAGCCGGTCATTGGCGGCTCGAGCGTCCTGTGACGTCTGGGTGCGGCAAGCGGTGAACGCATCCACAACGGCGGACACCCCCGCCCCGAGGGCGCTCGACGGTTCGCCGGGGGCCGGGCTCCCGGACGCCGCCCAGGTCTGCTACGGCCGGCCCCCATCCGCAGGTCCTCCCTTGTCAAAGACCGTGATGGGACCGGCCCCTCCTGTCGCCGTCGCTCCGGGGGCCACTGTCGATGCGCCTCCGGCAGCCGTTTCCCTGGCCGTTGCGGCCCTCACCTCCGGCGCTCCGCCTCCAGCGGCTCTGGGCCAACTCGCCTCCGGTGCCAGCGCCTCTGGAGTCGGCGCCTCTGGAGCCGGCACTTTCGGGGCCGGCGCTTTCGGAGCCGGCACCTCCGCCCCCGACGGCACGTCGTCCGCCACCGGCTGGGTGGCATCACAGTCCATCTTCGCCACGTCCTCCGCGGCCTTCGCGCCCGCCTCCGTCCGTCGCCTGGGACCGTGGTGGTCCTTCGACCTCTTCTCCCGGCCATGGGGGAACGGCTCCCACGCTCCACCAGCGGCCTCCCTGCTGGTTCCTCGGAGGCAGGGGAACGGCTCCCACACTCCGCCGGCGGCCTCCCCGTTGGTTCCTCCCCGCTTCTTTGCCGCCTCTTCCCATGGGTGGAGCTCCTCGATGCACCGCTCTTGCTCGGCCGCCTCGAGGTCGAGCCACGCCTGGCGCTCCCTCTCCTCGGCAGCCGTCGGCGGCGCCGCCCTCTCCGTCCCGCCACCCGGGGTCCTCCCCAGGGTGCGCACCTCCCTGGTAACGACGAAATAAGGGACTGGAGGGAAGACGGAACGGACCAAGGTGGAGGAGGAGATGGACTTACCCAGCGACGACGGGGACCGCCCTCCTCATGGGTCCCGCCTGGGCGACCCTTTGTTTCTTGCCCCCGCCTCCGCGGCTGCCGCCCGGCTGCACGGTTGCCGCACGCTTGGGCACCGGCTTGGTGGCAGCCGGCCGTTTCCCCTTGTCGTCCGCGTCCGGGCCTCCCCGGCTGGAGCCGCCGTCGGCTCGAGGTTGGCGCCTCCGCGGCGCCGTGACCTCGTCCTCCGAAGTTTCGGGCTTCACCGGAGCCTCTACAACACGCGACATCTCCCCCTCAGTGTCATCATTGGTCCAGTCCCGTAGGTGCATCTGGGGAGGAGACTCACCCGTCGATTCGGCCTCTTCGGCTCCCTTCGTCTCCGTCTCCACGTCGCCGGCTTCGGACGCGCCGGCTCGCTCGGTGTCAGTCGGCTCCACGTCGTCGGCATCCTCGACCTCCTCGGGGTCCGACTCCGCCGTGTCGGGGGCCGGCTCCCCGTAGTTTTGCAGCAGCGGGAAAACCTGCAGGCAAGCCGGGCGGCGCGCCGTCAGGCCAAAGGGGGGAGGGGCGTTGCCTCTGAAAAAGATGGAGGGAAGGAGGTGGCCAGACACTTACCCGCGGTGCCGGGCAGCTCCGGTTGTACGGGGTTTTTCCCCATTGCCACTCGCCCTCCACCATCTTCGTCGTCGAGATGGCGTTCACCCTCCTCGCCACGTGGGCCGGTTTCATCTCCTTGGTGGAGAGCTGGCAGGGGTCATGGCATCCTCCCATCTGGCAGATGAGGTGTGGTCGGCGCTGCAACGGCTGCACCCGGCGCGCCACCATCGCGGCCAGTAGATCGATGGCCTTCAGCCCCTCCGTCCCGGTCATCACGAGCAGGTGCTAGCAGAGCCGGTCCGCCGTCTCGGGCGCCGGAGGGGGAACCGCCCGCCAGTTCAACATCGCGGTCGGCGGGTGGTTGGCGAAGTCGGGGAGGTTGATGTAATCCTCCTCCAGCTTTGCGTTCTTCACATAGAAGAACCCCCACTGCCAACGCTTCACCGACTCGTGCAGCGGGAGTTTCGGGAAGCCGGTCCCCTTGCGGATATGGATCATGGCGCCTCCGCAGGCGGTCATCATCATCTGCTTCGTCATCGGATCCTTCGTCGTCTGTCGCTTCAGGAAGAAGAGCCAGCACCAGAGGTCAAGCCTCGGCTTAACCCCCAAGTACCCCTTGCAAAGGGTGACGAAGGCCGCCAGCTGCAAGACAGCGTTGGGGGGGAGGTGGTGCAGCTGCAGATCGAACCGCGTCAGGAAACGGCGGAAAATGGCGCTCGCCGGCAGCCCAAGCCCGCGGAGGAAATGATCGGCGAAGACGACCACCTCACCTTCTCGTGGTGCGGGGAGTTCTCCAGCCCGGCTGGGCGTGCCTCCAAGTGTGCCTCCGCTGGGAGCTTGCGGAGGTGGCGGAGGTTCTCGATGAAGGTCTCATCCACGTCGCTTCCGTCCCATGCGCCCTTGCCCGCCATGGTCGCCGAGGGGGCGTGCGGTCGCGACGACGGGCGCGGGTGCTCGGCGGCGTCCCGGGCTTTCTTCGGCGGCAGACGGCGGCACAGCCTGCCCGCGTGCTCTGACCTCCTGCTCTCTCTCTCTCTCTCTCTTGTGGCGGGGGGAGGAAGACGACGACGACGACGATGCGACGACAGTGCGGGGAGCGAACGGGCCATTCTGCCCCCCTCCACTTGCCATTTAAACCCTACGTGGGTGATCGTGGGGGCCGGATTCATTGCGCACGACCCCCGCGATTCCCATGGCGTGCGGGGCAGATATTGTGGCGCTTGGGAACGCCAACCGTCCGCCCGCACCGTAAAAGATCCACACACACGGGCCGAGGCCGCGGTCGTGGAGGGCCCCGCCCCGCGGCCCGGTCTTTTCTGCCGCGTGGCGCGTCTTCTCTACCGGTGGGGAACCCGAGGTGGCACGCGAGGCATCGGCCGGCTATGGAGCCGGTCGTCGTTTGCCAGCGTCGCTCGACTCTCAAGGCAGCCCACGGCGCAAGGACGATCTTCAAGCCGGCGAGGACCGCCACGGTTTCGGCGGGCCTTCCCGGCTTCGGGGACTACTGACGGGGGGATGACCCCATGGTAGCCTCAAGCGCCCCCTTGCTCCAGCCTTATAATGCAATCAAAAGGCGGGCCTCCTCCCCCTGCGGTCCGGCTACGCCCTGCCGGTAGCGGCCCTCCGGCCAGAGCCCGCCGACTACGCCCCGCCAGTTACGACGTGCCGGCCAGCTGGGGGCGTTGCCGCCTGACCCCCCCCCCCCCCCCAGCCGGCTGCGCATTGGATACCGTCGTCAGGGCATGCATGGTGACAGTGGTCCCCATCCGTTTGGGGGTCAGCGCCGGAGTGGCCACAGTGAAGGTGTCAGGGCCTCTAACCCTGGCGAATGGTGACCGGGCTTCCAACAGTGCCGGCACGCCCCAATCACTCCATTACCTGCCCCGGCATGGCTACAGGGCGAGCGGACGCACCGCTGACCTCGGTCGGTCGCCGCAAGACGATGCCACAAGGGGCGGCCCGTGTCGTGACGTGACCGGCGTCGGGACCCGCTGCGCGGGCCCTGCCGGCTCCTGACGGGACCCTTCAGCCGGCAGGGCCTACTGGCGACAAGACCCCACAGCCGGCGGCCCCCATAGCCAGCCAGAGAGGCTGCCGGCTAGGGCCCCCATGACCTTCTATTTGTATTGTAATTCGGGGGGTTGGCCTATAAAACCCCTCGGGCCACCCCCATGCAAGGGGTCGCCGGATCTCCTAGTTTCCTTCAGGCCACTCCACACACACGCGTAGAGAGGCAGAAGAGCAGGCTAGCTCCTTCTTCCTCCACGATCCATACAGCTCAAGGAGCGCCATTATAATCTGACCATTGTCTCAACTGGACCAAGCAGGACTAGGGGTGTTACCTCCCATGGAGGGCCCCGAACCTGGGTACATCGTGTGTCCACCACCGCTTGTGCCTAACCCCGCTCCCGGAGCTCGTCGGCGTCCTTCGGCCCCTCTCGATAATCCTACCCATGGCATCTACCGTGACGAAACCACGAAACCTACGGGTCCGTAGGCAGTAGTTAGATGGCTTCCACTCTCTCTATGATTCTCAATACAATGGTCTCTTGGAGATCTATTTGTTGTAAAGACTTTTGCGGTGTGTTTGTTGGGATCCGATGAATTTTGAGTTCATGATCAGTTTTTATCCATGAATATGATTTGAGTCTTCTTTGATCTCTTATTTGCATGATTACTTATAGCCTCGTATTTCTTCTTCGAATCTTTGGTTTAGTTAGGCTAACTAGATCGATTTTTCTTGCCATGGGAAGTGGTGCTTTGTGATGGGTTCGATCTTGCGGTGTTCTTTCCCAGTGATAGAAGGGGCGGCAAGACACTCACATATCGTTACCATTAAGGATAACAAGATGGGGTCTATTCCTACATTAATAGACATTGTTTACATCAAGTCACCATTCTTATTGCATTACTCTATTTCTCCATGAAATTAATACATTAGATGCATGCTGGATAGTTGTCGATGTGTGGAGTAATAGAAGTAGATGCAGAATCATTTTGGTCTACTTATCTTGGACATGATGCCTATATAATGATCATTGCGTGGATATCATCGTGCTTATTTGATCTTGTATCAATTCCCCAGCAGTAATTTGTTCACCCCCCATGCGCTATACTGATGAGAGAAGCCACTAGTGAAACCTACGGCCATCGGATCTACTTTTCCAACATATTGCTTTCCGATCTACTATTTGCATATTTGTTTTCAGATCAATTAATCCAAAAAAAAATACCTTGCTTCACTTTTTATTTATTTATTTTAGTTTGTGTTCTCGCGAGATCTATTTGCCAAAACTATCATTACCTAATCTGTCTTATTATCGTAGAGAGCTTGACAAACTCTCTTTCGCGTCGGGCTGCAAGTATTTGTTATTTGTGTGCAGGTGTTGTTTACGTGGGTGCATGATCTTCCTCTACGGATTGATACCTTGGTTTCATAACTAATGGAAATACTTACCATCGATGTGCTGCATCATCCCTTCCTCTTTGGGGAAATACAGATGCAGTCTCAACCCACGTTAAAGGAATTTTTGGCGCCGTTGCCGGCGAGGAAGCGACCTCATCTACCAGGTTCCTAATCACAAATCCCATCTCCTTGCAATTACATTATTTTCCATTTGCCTCTCGTTTTCTTCTCCCCCACTTCACAAATTTGTTGTTTTATTCGCACTCATTTTTGTTTGCCAATTTTCCGTTTGATTTCCTTTGCTTGTCACCATGAGTGATTCTAAAACCTTTGTTTTGGGCCAAGGGAACGTTATAGGAAAAGAAACTATCTAGGAATTCTTCAACTGTGTTGGAAACTTGACTCTTGATGATGCTCCTATACTTAAAATAACTAAAACTTATGCGGAAGCTATCTCGGCACTAGTTATAAAACTTGAAAATAGATTATCCGCACACATCCTACCTTGTAAAGATTGTTTTATGAGTTGCCTATTTTAAAAGATCCTAAAGCAAAAAAAGTTAGCTACCCTTATTCTCATGAATGAATTTGATCACATGTTACGAGAAGCTAGGGAAGTTTTTGATCATTTTGGTAAGAGCCATGAAAAACCGGTAATAGATGAAATCCTTTATGAAAGCGATTACATGTTGAGAAATTTGCTTGCGAATAATCAATTTTTTATGGAAATTTTAGTAAGGAAGTTCCCGCTTTAGATATGATCCAACAAACTTTTAATGATGTTAATCAACAATACTCTTGGATTGTAGTCGGTAATCAAAGAGGATACATAGATAGACAACTTGATAGTCCCAAAATTTCTATGGACAATGTGTTTCAAGTTGTATTTACAAATCCCTTTGATGCAAAATCATCTATGAGCAAAAAGAAGACAGGTGACAACATTTGAATCTATGTGTTATGCCTAGCTAGGGGCGTAAAACAATAGTGCTTGTTGGGAGGCAACCTAATGAATAAATTATTTTTATCTTTTGCTTTCTATTTTTGAGTGTTTAGCACAATTATTCTTCTATTATGATTGTGTTTATATGTTTTATTTAGTGTTTGTGCCAAGTAATGCCTTTAGGATGATCCATAATATGAGTAGAAACAAAGCTGAATGTGAAATAGAAACTTTGTTCCAAGTGCACGAATTTTCATTTTTTACTGGAACGTGAAATTAAGCTGAAATTTTAACACAATATTTATATAAAAATTCTTTACGTTTTCTAATTTTTCAGAATTTTTAGAGTTTCAGAAGTATGGCTAGATACAGGTTACTACATATTGTTCTGTTTGAAACATATTCTATTTTCGTTGCATTGTGTACTTGTTTTGATGAATCTATGGCTTATATCGGGGGGTATAAGTCATGGTAAAGTTAGAATACAGTAGGTATAGTGCAATAACAAAATATGAATGGGTTTACAACAATACCTAAAGTGGTGATTTGCTTTATTATACTAACGGATCTCACGAGAATTTTGTCAAGTTTTGTGTGATTGAAGTTTTCAAGTTTTGTGTGATTGAAGTTTCAAGTTTTGGGTGAGATCACAATGGATGAAGGAATAAGGAGTAAGAAGAGCCTAAGCTTGGGGATGCTACATCTCCCCAAGGTAATATCCGAAGAGTAACAAGCAACTAAGCTTGGGTATGCCCCGAGTGGCATCCCCTCTTTCTTATAACAACAATCGGTATTTTACTTGGAACTATATTTTTATTCGTCACATATCATGGGTTTTGCTTGGAGCGTCTTGTATATTTTCTTTATTTTCTTTTTATCCTTGCTGCACACACCTATTTGAGAGAGCCAAAATTATGTTATGATTTACTAGAATTGCTCTTTATGATTCACCTAAATCTATTGAGAAAAGGAATTGCTCTAATGCATCACTTATATCTTTTTGAGAACGGTGTGCTTTTACATGTTTGAAGAAATAATCTCATGCTTCACTTATATTAATTTGAGAGTAGTGATTTTGAGGGGATCCTCTCATGCTTCACTTATATTATTTTGAGAGATGAAACTTGTGTGCTCATGTTCTTCACTTATATCCATGTGAGCTTATCAAAAGCAATTGCAATATATGAAACTAGTCCCAAAGTGATAGATATTCAAGAGGTATATAATAAAAACTTGCATGAAGATCATTGGACAAATTAAACTTGATTCTTTGTAATAGTTTTGAGACATGACAATAGTAATATGTGAGTTATGTTGGTGGGTAATTATGCTTAGTAAGAATATTGGTGTTAAGGTTTGTGATTCCCTATGCAAGCACGAAAGTCAATAGTTGTGCTAAGAAAGTACATCCTACTTATGGTGCATTATTCAGTGTTAGTTATGCTTAATGCTCGCTTATGTGATTTTTTGTTTCTTGGTTGGATGCTTCTTAATCTCTTGCTAGCCTTCACATGTACTAAGTAGAAATACTACATGTGCATCCAAAATCCTTAAAACCAGTTTTTCCATATGAGTCCACCATACCTCCCTATATATAGTATTTCCATGACGTTCCAAGCAAATTTGTGTGTGCCATCTTTTAATTTCAAAATAAATTTTCCTTTTTGTGTGCTCGTATCGCTCATGAAACGATAGGGGGTGACCGATATTTTTTCATGCTAGATGTGTTATTCTCAAGATGAGTGTTTATTCAGTTGTCATTGCATGAGAGTATGGTAGTAATAGGGATGCCCAGTCCCAAAATGAAAAAGAAAAAATATTTACATTGTGTTGTCAAATAATAAATTCCTTGGAAAGTGTTGGTATGGAAGGCAACTATGGATTCGGCTAGCCATGGAAAGTGCAAGTATGGTGGAAAAAGGAATAAACTTTATTTTCTGTTTGGGAACTGCCTATGATGTATCTAGTGTGGAAATATTTTGAAATCTCTTAGTCGTTTTCGTTGACGGGAAAGGCATGCCACCCAAAATATTTTCTCTATGAATTTAAACACTTGAGCTTTGGCACCTCTACAAATCCCTACTTTCCTTTGCGAAGGTCCTATCTATTTACTTTATGCAATTTTTATTTCCAATTTGAGTCTCCATCTTCTCTTATAAAGCACCAACTAGGAGGCACTATGATCGTACTTGAGCATTAGGTGTAGCTAATATTTGAGTGTGTATTGTGGATGGATCAATGATTGAGCATGATGGGCTAGGGATAACTTGCTTTAGCGTTGATATTTTGAAAGACATGGTTGCTTGTTATCATTGTTGATATGCTTGAGTATTAAAGTTTTCATGTCAAAACTAGACTATTGCTTTGACCCATTTAAAAGTCCAAATGTCCATTCTACAAAGAAAAAATATATGATGAACATGTTAGGCAGCATTCCACATCAAAAAAATATGTTTTTATCATTTACCTACTTGAGGACGAGTAGGAATTAAGCTTGGGGATGCTGATACGTCTCCAACGTATCTATAATCTGTGCTTGTTCCATGTTGTTATATTATCAATCTTGGATGTTTTACAATCATTTTATAGCAACTTTATATCATTTTTTGCGACTAACCTATTCACATAGTGCCAGTTGCTGTTTTTGCTTGTTTTTTATTTTGCACAAAATCAGTACCAAACGGAGCCCAAACGCTACGGGAATTTTTAGAGAATTTTTATGGACTAGAAGAGCCAAGATGGACCAAACAAGCACCAGAGAGGGGGGCCAGGGTCGCCACCCTCCACCAGGGCATGCTAGAGGCCCTTGGCATGGCCTGGTAGAGGGTGGGCACCTCGGGAGTCCCCCCAACCGACTATCAAGCCTATAAATTCCCAATAATTCAGAAAACCCTAGGAGAGTCGACGAAACATAATTCCAGCCACCGCAAGTTCCAGAACCTCGAGATCCAATCTAACACCATCACGGAGGGGTTCATCTTCATCATAGGTGCCTCTCCGATGATGCGTGAGTAGTCCACCATAGACCTACGGGTCCGTGGGCAGTAGCTAGATGGCTTCCTCTCTCTCTCTCTCTTGATTCTCAATACAATGGTCTCTTGGAGATCTACTTGATGTAATGACTTTTCTGGTGTGTTTGTTGGGATCCGATGAATTTTGAGTTCATGGTCAGCTTCTATCCATGAATATGATTTGAGTCTTCTTGGTCTCTTATTTGCATGATTGCTTATAGCCTCGTATTTCTTATTCGAATCTTTGGTTTAGTTAGGCCAACTAGATCGATTTTTCTTGCCATGGTAAGAGGTGCTTTGTGATGGGTTCGATCTTGCGGTGTTCTTTCCCAGTGACACAAGGGGCAGCAAGACACGCACTTATTGTTACCATTAAGGATAACAAGATGGGGTCTATTCCTACATGAATAGATCTTGTTTACATCATGTCACCGTTCTTATTGCATTACTCAGTTTCTCCATGAACTTAATACACTAGATGCATGGTGGATAGCGGTCGATGCGTGGAGTAATAGAAGTAGATGCAGAATCGTTTCGGTCTACTTATCATGGACGTGATGCCTATATAGTGATCATTGCCTGGATATCGTCATGATTATTTGATCTTCTATCAATTGCCCAATAGTAATTTGCTCACCCACCGTGCGCTATAGTCATGAGAGAAGCCACTAGTGAAACCTACGGTCCCCGGGTCTACTTTTCCAACATATTGCTTTCCGATCTACTATTTGCATCTTTTGTTTTCAGATCTATTAATCCAAAAAAACAAAAGAACCTTGCTGCACTTTTTGTTTATTTATTTTAGTTTGTGTTCTTGCGAGATCTATTTGCCAAAACTATCATTACCTATTCTATCTTATTACCGTAGAGAGCTTGACAAACTCTCTTTCGTGTCGGGTTGCGAGTATTTGTTATTTGTGTGCAGGTGTTGTTTACGTGGGTGCGTGATCTTCCTCTATGGATTGATACATTGGTTTCATAACTGAGGAAAATACTTACCGGGATGTGATGCATCATTCCTTCCTCTTTGGGGAAATACCGACGCAGTCTCAAGCCACGTCGGTGCGTTTGTTCGGATCCGATGAATTGTGAGTTTATGTTCTGATTATTCATGAAAATTATTTGAGTCAAACCTAGTTATTATGATTCTTATGTGCATGATCATTATAGCTTCGTAATTCTATCCGATCTGTTGAAATAGTTTGGCCAACTAGATTGATATTTCTTCGGTGAGAGAGGTGCGTTGTGGTAGGTTCAAGCTGACGAGTTTTTAATCCCAGTGACGAAATCGGGGACAAGATACGTCTTTGTGTTGCTGCTGCTAAGGATAAAATGATGGGGTTAATTCATACTGATTGAGTTTACTTTGTCTACATCATGTCATCATTCTTCAAGCATTACTCTGTTTTACTTAATACTCTAGATGCATGCTGGATAGCGGTCGATGAGTGAAGTAATAGTAATAGGTGCAGACAGTAGTCGGCCTACTTTCTTATGGACGTGATGCCTATATACACATGATCATTGCCGTGAAAATCGCATAACTATCTATTTTTCTATCAATTGTCGAGCAGTAATTTGTTTACCCATCGTATGCTATTTCTATGAGATGTCACTAGAAAACACTACGGTCCCGGGTCTAATCACTTATATATTTGCAAACGCTACTATTACCTTGCTGCCATTTATTTGGTTTTATTTTATTTTGCAATTTACAACTATCTACACAACTCACTTGCTTGTAAATAACGAGACCAAGGGGATTGACAATCCTCTTGCCGGCGTTGGGTGCATGTTGTTTGCTCTTTTGTGTGCAACTGCTGAAGACGGTTGAGGATTGGTATTCCTATCGGTTCGATAAACATTGGTTTCATAACTGGAGGAAATACTTATCCACATTGTGCTGCGATAATTTGTTCCTCTTCACGGAAAACCCAACGCAGATCACGAGTATCCGGATCTAATGAATTTTAGGTTTTAGTCCAGACTATTCATGAAAATATATTGAATCCTTGCTAGTTATTTATATGCATGATTGTTATAGCTTCATAATGTTCTCCGATCTATCGGTTTGGTTTGGCCAACTAGATTGATTTATCTTCAAATGTGAGTGATGCGTTGTAGTGGGTTTAATCTTGTGGTGTTAAATCCCAGTGACAGAAAGGGACATGACACGTATTGTATTGCTTCCACTAAGGGTAAGACGATGGGGTTCGTTAATATTAGTTGGATTTACTTTGTCTACATCATGTCATCGTCTTCGAAGCATTACTCTGTTTTTACTTAATATTCTAGATGCATGCTGGATAGCAGTCAATGGATGGAGTAATCGTAGTAGATGCAGGCAGGAGTAGGTCTACTTGTTTATGGATGTGATGTCTATATACATAATCATTGTCGTGAATAAATATTGCATAACAATGTGTTTTTCTATCAACTGCCCAACAGTAATACCCATTGTATGCTTTCTTCGAGAGAGAAGCCTCTAGCGAAAACTATGG
This sequence comes from Hordeum marinum, assembly GCA_022496015.1. NCBI lineage: Eukaryota > Viridiplantae > Streptophyta > Magnoliopsida > Poales > Poaceae > Hordeum > Hordeum marinum. The sequence continues at coordinate 456,140,082 of CM039674.1, read as the reverse complement.
CCCCGGGTCTCATCATAAATATATTCACAAAAACTATAAATACCTTGCTACCATTATTTACTTTCTTTTTATTTTTAATTTATATTTATCAAATTATCTATCTATCACTATTTGTCGCTTGCAAGTAACGAGTTAAGGGGATTGACAATCCTCTTGCCCGCGTTGGATGCAAGTGTTTGCTCTTTTGTGTGTAGGCGCTAAGCACGGAAGTTTGTGTGGTTCTCCTATTGGTTCCATAACCTTGGTTCTCACTGAGGGAAATACTTACCTTTGTTGTGCTGCATCACCCCTCCTCTTCGGGGAAAATCCCAACGCAGTTCACAAGTATCAAGGCGTTGTTTGTCGAACTGGACGCGGAGGCAGCGAGGGAGGAGGAGTCGGAGTCTCCGAGGAGTTGCCGCACTTGCCTGTCTTCCCAGCACCGCGCATGGAGATCATCGAAATCGCCGACGGCGAGTAGTTTTTTTGCATGACTGGTATGGATTTGAGTTATGAAGTTTGAGTTTCATGGTTATGGAGGAGCAATTTTGTGTGCTGCTCAGTCACTGTCCGCACCAGCGCGTCTGCGGACGTTTGGATGCCGGCTTTTGATGTTTGTGGTTGTAGATGCTTTAAACGGCTCCAAGGGTCTGCTATAACGCTCTTAGTAAAGAGACAGAAATTTCTTCGTCGGTGCATACTCCATCAGAACCCATTCATCATGAAATATGTACTCCTGGTGTACTTATTTAATATAGTAAATGCTGATATCTTTCTATAAACTGGGACAGGCTTTAAAAATAATTTGACACAAAATTTAGGGGATCTATCATGCGAGGAGAAAGCATTGAATATCTATTTTAGAAGGTCTACAATCACAAAACAAGTGAAAGTCAACTTTCGGCATGGCTTACTTCTTTCATTTAAAGTAACCTTTTGTTCTATTTTGAGGTAAATACATCGGTGATACTTGAACTTGACATGAATATTCACATTAGTGTCTGAACTTAAGAAATATGCTGGTTCTAAAACTTGACACGTATGTGCAAATGGTACTCGAACTAGCGACCCGACGATGGCAGGCAACAAGGGCTAGCCAAGGAACTTCTAATGACAAGCAAGTCTCCTGGGATTTATTGTAGTGCAAATGAAAACGCTTGTACTGCAGCCCATTTAGAAATGTTAGTTTTTCTTTAAGAAAATGTAAAAAATATGTACATTATAATTACACCAACACAAATAAAATTCAACTATTCTCATGTTATAAATAATCTACATAAAAATACATTTTAAAAAATGTTAATGTAATTTTAAATATTAATTTATTATACTAAAACATTCATATAATTTAAATAATATATATTATGAATTATGGGAACGTTTTTTTAATATAACATAACAAAAATATTTTTTTAATTACAGTTTGTGAATGTTGTTTTAATTATTCAAACGCTTGTGCATTATATTTAAACTATATTTTCTAAATTATTTCTAAAAATTAGAGACATTTTTAATTAAGTGTTTTATTGCATACCTCTATATATATTTTTTGTAGGCACACGAATATTTGTGTACGACAAATATGTATATTTGTTTATATATATTTTTTAATTAATATGTACAGACGCCTATTTGTATACCTCGAGATAATTATTAATAAAATATAATATGTGCACACGCATCTTCACTTAAACTACATTATACAGAAGCGGTAACAAATATCTGGAACTATTTGGCTTGTTGGTCAGTGCGGACTGCCCGCGAGGCTCAGATCGCTGGTTTGAGTGCCCACTGGCAGCACTTTTTGTTCACACTTTAAGTCTACGAATTAGATGAGCACCGTAGTTGCATGTTCGTCCCAAGTTTTGGAACTAATTTGACATATTTTTTAAGTTTAAACATTAAAATGAATATTCGTGGCAAATTCAAGCATCATTGATGTATTTACCTCTTCTATTTTCATCTCTACTATATATTTTTATTTTTATTGCGGATGATCTTTACTGCAGTTGTTTATTCATGAACATCACAACGTACCAGTGATCCCACTCCTAGGCGATAAGTATATACCACCATCATTTTAGACAGGCTTGAACACCTTTGAGATGCGATGTATTCAAGATCAGGGGCGAATCTAAGGGTTAGGCTTCGCGTAGCTTGAGTCTATCCTCAAAATTCTTAACTTTTTTTAATACTAGGCCTCATCATATTTAACAGGTCCGGTCCATCAAAAACAGATGCAAGCGGTCCATCTAAGACGACTAGGGTATGCAGAGCCTACTGCATTTTTGTCCTAGATATCTTGTGCATTGTCGCTCCCAGTGTTGGTACCCGACCGTAACCTCCGACCATCCGGACAAACGATTGCCGTCGGGTTGCCCTCACGACGGCGCCGGCTGATCCATCTCTTCACTCGTCGTCCCCACCCCCAGCGGCAGCCCGCATGATATGATACAAGGCCAAGAGCCAGCGAGCCCGGCAAGGAACAGTCTTTTTTTTTCACCTCCAAAAATCAATCATGTATAGACGATGGTACTGGTCCTCATCTTTGGTAATTCGATTGCATCACGATTTTGTTTCTTATCTCTCCTGGACAGACGAACGTGTACGCGTGTTGGTGCTAATTTTTCTAGGTGCAAAAACTGAAAAATAATATCTGTCTGAGCTGAGCTGAGCTGATCGTCGATTGATTGTACGTGGACACGACGCGCGTTGTCCGTCGGGTCGGTTAAACTATAAACCGATGGATCATAACGCATGCAGGCCCAGGCACATCCAACTCCAGATTCATTGTGCGTGGTCACAAACGAAGGTGTACCACACTACGTACGTACTACTACTATACTGTGGCAGAGATAAACAGAGCTGTACGTACACGTACCACTACGCCGGTTCAAGTTATCTTGCCAGTAAACATCTCTCGGATAACCTGTGTTGGCACATAGGCAGGTACATCATCAGGACAGGAGTACTCTACTACTGGTACATTGCTGCATCTGGCTTTGTCTAACTGCAGTGCTGCTCCTATTACTGACAAGATCACCGGAGCTACCACTCTACAGGTGGAGTACTCATCAGGCATTGCTGCACCTGGCTTTGTCTAACTACAGCTGCAGTGCTCCTATTACTGACAGGATCACGCGCCGTCTTTGTTCTTGCGCACTCGCGGTTTAGGATGACAGTGTGACAGTAATCTGGTACTACTATTTCCATATTCACAGGGACGGACGGACGGACGCCTACGAAAGGTGGAAAAAAGAGACAAGCAATCATCAAGAAAGAAAAAGAGGACGGACGGCGGAAAGCGACGCGAGATTCCCGGCTCCGATCCACGCCGGCCGGCCGAGGGGGGAATGCAATTCTTGTCCTGTCGTCGCTGATTACTCCTCGATGGCGCCGAGCTCGATCTTGCCGCCCTCGCTCTCCGGGATCGCCACCAGCACCGGCCGCCAGCTCCGCCGCATCAGGAGGCTCCGCAGCCCGCCGCCGGCGGCGCGGAACCTCCTCCCGCCCCCTCCGCCGGACGTCCCCGACGCGCCGCGGGAGCCCGCGGGCCCTGCTTCCTCCTCGTCCTCGTCCTCGTCGCTGTCGGCGTCGCAGCTGCATCCGCGGCGGGTGCGCCCCGCCTCCGGCGACGCGACGAACAGATCCCTCAGCGTGCGGCTCCCGCGGCCCACCAGCGGCTTCTTGTCCTCCTCCCGGCGCCCCGCGGGCTCCGGCAGCCCGCCGCCGACGCGGCGGCAGAGGAAGCGGCGCAGGCGCGACCCGCGCCGGCGCCGCAGGCGGTACCCGGGGCTGGTGGCGTAGGACGGCGCGGGGCTGCGCGACGGGCTGGGCGCCCCCGCCGCGCACCGCGTCGCCAGCAGCTTGAACCGCTGTGGCAGCGTCGCCATGCGGACTGCGTCTCTCTTCCTCTCCCTCTCTCTCTCTCTCTCTCTACTCCACTCTCAGTGCGTGGCCTGTGATTTGGATCGGGCACTTCTGTAGCGAAGGAGTCAGAGGAAAAAAAAGAATGGAGGGCAAACTCGCCCAAAGTATATGACGGGTGGGCCCAGACATGGAGATATAGAAAGTCCTCATTCTGTGCCATTTTGCCCAACAGTCAGTCAAACATGTTGTCATCTTACCAAGCAAAAAAAACAAAGTGGCACGCCGAATCAAAATCCCAGGAAATATGTGCCATTTTATCAAAATCCTCCTCTTAGAATAAAAGTTTAGCTCTGAAAGTTTCCACGATCCGACAGGGACGATCTGAGCTAGACAACCGCTATAAAGAATGTGGTTGACAAGAATCCTTTTTGTTTTCATTTGTCTCGTGTTACTTATCATTCCCGTGAGTTTCTTCTTCTAATTTTTGCTTGACATAACTTTCCAGGGGAAACAGAACACAAAATCAGACTAGCTGTGACAATTTCCCCTTTGGTAAATTTCCACTAGCGTGCAACATACATTGAACTAGCACGCAAGCGATGATTTCCGGCTAAAAGGTACTCCCTCTGTAAACTAATATAAGAGTGTTTAGATTACTAAAGTAGTGTTCCAAATGTTCTTATATTGGTTTACAGAGGGAGTATATTTCAACACCAAGTTTTAACTCCATTCAACAGATCACAGAGTTTTCAGTATGACACCACTGAATTCAACGAGGCAAGATACGAAAAACAGGTGCAAAGCTAGTTTCAGAACAATGTTTGTACACAAATTAAATCTGGTACCCGGTGCCTAAATTACACCAAGATTTATGGAGCCAGACACATAAAAGAGGAATTTAACAGTATAAATGCACACAGCATTGTGGATTCTAACATTAACACCGATAAAACGAGTAGCCAAACTAATTATACAAGATGTTGAAATAAAGAAAGCACTTAGGACATCTCCCTGAATCTTGCAATGGCCTTCTTCTGGATTATGGTTTTATAGCTATCGCCGGCTCGGGCCTCCAGCGATGGGTCGGCTCTCTTCTGCTGACTACCAAGCCCAGCTCTCACGTCACCAGGCTTGGCCTGCACAGGCTCCTTGATGCCACTACCATCCTTTCCAAGGCCCTGAGTATTTTGCAAAATAGTTGCAAGAGAAAAATACCAATACATGCTCACGTCAGAAGGAATGTTCAAGACACCCAGCTTCCATTCTGTAGGAAACATTGGCAAACTGATCCATCTGCAGACGGATTAACTTTGTGTGCCTAACAATTTATGCCCAATAAATGTTTTTTAAGCTAAAAATCAATTATAGTTTATAATTACTGACAGTAACTTTAGCAATTTTCCAGTTACACAAAAGATGCAAAGGATATTAGCTCAGTCAAGAGTGGCAAAATGCAATTATTAAAGATAAGGTGAGCCAAGCTACAAAGGGATTGAAAAAAAACATTCAACATATTAAGACAAGAGGTCATGCACAATTGATTTTATTAAAATAGCAACAGCAGAATGGTTTTCAAAAATATAGAAACAGCAAAAGCAAAAAGAAAATATGGAGGCGCTAAAAACTTGTGATCCAATGCAGCATCCAAGAGGCTAAAAGCTGAGAAAATAGGTAAACATACCAGTCCTTCTTGCCAGCCCATGTTGCGCAGAATTCGATTGCCAACATTGTTTTCGTCTATTGCTCTGTCGGCAGTGATCACCTCATAATTTTCAGTGTTGTCACTTTCACCAACAGAACGTTCACCCACCCCTGGAGGAAATGGCATTGATCCCATCTCACTTGAACCCTTTCGAGACGAATATTCACCAGCTTAACAAGGAATTTCCAGAATATTAATACAGATCTTGAACAAGCAAGACGGTAAACATCGGTCCTATAATGCATAATTGCGTAGGATCAAGAAACAGAGTCCATCCACACCAAGTCCGGCCTAATAAATAAAGGCTGGACATACTGTCAGCACTCAGCAGAACACAGAAATGAGAGTCACAAAATGTAACATAGTAAGGTCGTTATTTTGTTCATTACATGTTGTGCTCTAGAACGAGTCTAGTTAAGAAGAAACAACTCTACAATGTGTAATGGTGAGATGTAAAGTGTATTCTTACTTGTATCCAGTCCATCATTGGGAAGCAATGAAGATGATCCGTATAGACTTCGTCTTTCTGCAGCCCGATCTCTGTACTGAGATTGCCCTGGTGCCTCGGAGAATCGTCGCTTAGCACTCCCAGAAACTGCAGGTGAAGCATATGATCCTAGAGAGGATAAATCTGTTTTGAAGGGTGTGGAAGCAGTGTGTGTCTCAGTGTTTGTCATTAACCCACTTGTGCTTGCGGTTATATCAGAAGAAATACTGCCACCAGCATCAGATGATGCATGAAATGTGTTCACTGCTCCCCTGCCAGAACCTCTTATGACACCCATAACAGTAGTTCCTAAGCTATTACTGACAGGTCTAGGCTTTATGTCGGAATCCAGTATTTGAGAGCCTCCAGTTTCTCGGCCAAGAGAATTATATCCAGCAACCAAGTTCATGTCCTTAGAATTTCCAAAATCAGACTTGGGCTTGGCCTTCAATGAGAATCCAATCCCACTGGATGAATTGTTTAATTTGTCAACAACGGATCTAGATGGTTCCTTATCATCAAGGGCAACATGTGCAGCCTGGCCTTCTTTATTCCTTTGCTTCCACATTGCTAGGACATTATTCATCTTCTTCTTATTGGCTAAGAGACTAGTTTTCGAGGCCAACTTTATCTCCTTTGCCTTTTCCTTTTCTTTCTTTTCAGCAGCCAAGGCCGCATTGGCCGCAGCTTGAACAGCTTCAGGCAATGAAGTTTTCTCACTTTGTTTAACCGTGGCTGCAGGTGCAGAAATCACCACTTTGTTACCGCCGTTGCTTTGGCTTTCATTGACCATGTCCCCGGTCTTAGTGTTGTTGCTTTCATTACATGGAACATACTGTTGACTTTTCTGATCATACGAATACCAAATTCCAACATTACTGTCATAGTAAAGGCCTGAAAAAAGAACAATTTAATAAAATTAGTCATAAAAAACAACAAAGGCAAGGTATGTATCACGGAACTGTTTCAGCTTGCACAGAATGTTAAGGTTTCAGACTACAACAGAAACAGTATACTTGCATACTTACCGGTATTTCCATCATAATAGAATCCAGAAGAAGAATCAAAGTAATAACCCGATTTCTCATCCCAAACAAATCCAGACTGTGGAGCAGAATCATTTTTCTGAGATTCTGAATTACCATCTGTAGTGTCCTCGGCATTGTACTCTTTTGGGGCCCATCCCACAGCATCATACTGATCGAAAAGGTAAATAACCAGACCATGTATCAGCAAAAACTCTATGCCCCAAAACAAATAGTAGATGCAGTTTTAGAATGTGTGAAATAAGTTCTAAAATTATGTGTGCGCATACTTTTAACAGCTAAATGTCTGTATTTTAGATCATGTCAGGGTCCAAGACAATGCCTACATTTGAAATGGAGAGTGACATGAAAACATGACGACGTCTTAATTAACTAAAAATAAATAAAGCTGCAAGGAGTATGGCTTATCAATTTGACAAATACTGTATTACTATGACAGACCTGCTGGGCAAATGATGCAGCCTCAATGGCTGCTGCGGCAAGGCTGTTTGACTGTGAAGCCGCCGATGCAGGTCCATGCGTGCTTTTAGCATAGGCTACGCGTAACACCTGACCATTTTTCTCATGTCTAATCCCATTTGTAGCTTCAAGAGCTTTCGTAGCATCTTCAACCTAACACAGATGGATGTATAGTGACTGTTAACAATTTACATCAGATAAAACCCACTCCTAGTGATCCACTAGTACTTACCGAATGAAAATGGACAAATGCAAAACCTCTAGACACATGAGTAAATTTGTCCCGAACAAGACGGATATCCTGCAGGGAAATTTACATGTAACTCTACAGAAAGGAAACAATTATAGTCAGAGGAGTTAATAGCTTCTGCCTACCTTTATTGGTGCATGCTTAGCAAATTCATATCGAAGCATTTCCTCGTCAGCATTTTCATCCAGACCACGAACAACTAAGACATGAGTTGGACCTGCAATGACAGTATATAATTAGGCGATGTACTACATATTTTTCACATGTTCTAAAATCAAGACACAAACTTGCCTAGTTCAGATCCCCGTTTGCCAAACGGTTGAATGGAAGATGCTGCATCAGCTGATGGAGCATCGTCAGTACGCGGCTCGTTGCACTATGAGAATACAAGTAAACATGCAATTAGCTGGAGAAGGAAAGCGAGAGCAACAACGAACTTACAAGTAGACAAGTAATTATTGGACAACTGTTATTTGTCAGCCTTTAGCCTGTTACCATGTAATTAAGGCAGCATGGGACATGAGTTATTCTCTAATCCTACGAAACTGAACACAACTTTGACTATCTCATTGGTGCTATTGCCAGATTTAAAATAAATAAATAAACAGAACCTGGTACGGCAGAGCCAAAAAAAAGGTGAACCATTTTGAAAGATATGTTTTTCCAGGATTTGATGCTCAAAAAACATCCTGCACGCAAATAATTTAGGTGGACATGGAGGAGCAGGGTCCTTCGTTACCAGAGTGTAGACATATCCATGATCTATCGATGATCCAAGGTTTTTAGACTTTATTCTTTTCTTCCTTCTATTTTTTATGTTTTATAACCCATTATGACAACACCCTCAAAAGTGCAAGCAGTGGCAAATACATAAGTAATAACTGTTGTTTAGATTCAGACAACTGGATGGTCCAACTGAATTTGGTTTTTCTTCAAAAGATAATTTTAGTCGGAGTGGGCAACAGATAACATTACAGTTGGACGGATATATAGATACTCCCTCCACAAAGAAATATAAGAGCGTTTGATCACTGCTTTAGTGGTCTATAAATGATCTTATATTTCTTTACGGAGGGGGTACTTCACATAGATATGAACTCCAGTCCAATCCATCCAACATCTGAGAGATGTAATTAATAATTTGTATCTGGAGGCGAAAACATATGGAGACTCTTAACTGACCCTTACGATGGAGATATTGTGAATACATCGGCACAGGACTATGAATTAGTTTCAAACAATCACAGATAATTGAACTGCTACAAGGCAAACCACTTTTCCGAACTACGTTTTGCAACTTATAGTTAACAAGAGATATATTGCGATTAAATGAGGAAACCAGAAAATGTGCCCTCGGCGAATAAAATCAGGCTAAGTGGAGGACTGAAGAGTTGAGATACACTGCATTTGGAAGGAATTAAGTGTAAATCACACCATTGACGGGGGGGGGGGGGGGGGGGGGGGGTGATGAAACAAACTAGATTCAGAGTAATGCAAATTGTTTTCTTAAAAAAAATACCAATATTTCAATATACCTGAAAACAGTAGTTTGTATGACATGGACCACAATATACCTGAAAACAGGAGGTTCTGCGGGCAAAATTCATACAGCCACATATAGTACATATCCAATCACATGGTGTGGATATGGTCCTACGCCCGTAGGTAGACCTCGTAATATGGTCTTGTCCAAGAGAATCACCACTCATCCCACCAGTTGGTTTACTACTGCAGTGATGATGACAGTCAGCAGAAATTGTAACAGCGCAGGCAATATATAAGGAATATGACTATGAGCACAAAAGGACTATGGTAAAAGAGAGAATATAATGACTCAAAAGATCATTTGCATTACAAGTTAAAGTTAATGTTTTATTCAATTTTCTGAATATGTCCCTTTCTGCAATAGTAACATCATGTATACAAACTAATGATATACGATACAAGAATAGCACTCAAGGATAACAAAGTAACGAAACAAAATCTATTTTGTCAATCTTTAATGCCAGCAAATAAACTATAAATTATTGTCTTGTTTGATTTCACCTACATCATATGCAATTTGGATCAGTGGATGGCAGTTGGCAATTAGCTTGGATTGCTAATGGACAGAGTTTGTTCAAACGGTTGTAAACACGAAAAAGTACACCAAGATTGAGTCATCTGACAGTTTAACATATCAACGCAAGCTCCTGTGAGAATTACTAACATGATGCTTGCGGACAAAAGAGAACCAGTGGTTCCACAATCATGGATTCTTATGGCAGTATAACCAAGTATGGTCTCCATAGTAATTGATTCTAGCAGTGTACAAGCTTTGCTGTTCTTACAACTATAAAGCTATTGTACTAAATAATTCAGAAGACATTGACTTAAAGGCAATTCTGAACTTAAATAATCAAGAACTGCAGCACATGAATAATTTGCACCGCATCTTGAAGATAAAAACGCATACCTGTACTCGGAAAATATCTGCCTACCATCAATTTTAAGGCCATTGTCTCCAGTAGCTTCTTTCATTCTGCGGGCAGCTTCCTGTTGGAGCACACAAATCATTGTGAGGATTACAGCAATTGGCAGTCTAAATCAGTAATGTACAGCTCAGAGCACTTGTATGGTTAGTACCACAGTAGGGAAGTCAATAAAAGCAAATCCTCGAGACACGCCAGAGGGTCGTTCCTTGATCACACGCACACTACGAAGAGGCCCATACTCAGCCTAAAAGAGACCAGACCCAAATGATTAAAATGAACGAGACAATACACTTCCAACCACTTTTAACAGTTTATGACGAGGAACTTGTACAAGAATCTGATATAGGTCATCTTCATTTGTCTTCTGGGACAGGCCCTTGAGAACAACAGTCGCAGATGGCGCCTGCAAGTAATAATGCAAATGTAATTAGCTTTATATGTCAAAACACAAAAGAAAAATATAAGTATGTCCTCAGTCCTCACCACCAAATCATCATGCCTTCTTTCATCCCAGTCCTGTTCTCTTCTCTCAAAGCGAGTATCATCATAGAAGCCATCTCTTTGGCCCCAACTACGACTTTTGCCACGTGGAGACCTTGACCTTGACCGAGATCTTGATCGGTTATCACGCCCACGTGACCGAGAACGGCTATGACGAACATATGGGCTTTCGTCTCTTTCATGGCTTAACCCTTTTCTTTCACGTTCGTGCTCAAAAGAGTCAAGTCTTCTCCGGCTATTATCTCTCCTGCCCCTCTCATAGTCCGAATCACAGCTGTAACGCCCATATTGATGATCTCTCTCATAGTTGTCCTCTCCGCCTTGGTAGCGGTCTTCAAACTCAGTTCCAAATTCCCCACGATCTCTACTTCCAATCCTTTTGTTCCTATTAACAGAAAAAATCACAACAATCAGATTAACAGTCATTCTCAGTAACACGATAATTATCAGTCTTTCAACCCCTCTTTCATGGCATACCTTCTGTAATCTTTCGTAGTTGCAAATTCTTCATCAAAATTTCTTCGAGGCTGAGACCACATGGTGCCAGCAGAGGGTGGTGGTGGATACATGTTTCTATCATGTATATCAGGACCAAATGCACCCCTTCGATCACTAGGAAAGCCTTCATCCACATATCTCCTACCAATGTAGGAATCGCCAGCCCTGCAAATTGAGTTAGCACTTAGCAGTAGTAGTATGGTAATATGACAAAGCACTTCAAAGCGAAAATGAATGTCAAATATAAATCAACAAACATTACATCTACTTTATGAATAGAAGGTACCAATATTTAAGTATAGATTAAAAGCGCTTAGTGGTTATATGCACATTTTAACAGGAAATACTTGACTCACCTAAAGTCCGGCTCATTAATGGCGCCATACCCATCAGGTGCCTGTAGATTCAACAGAGTAAGTTGAGTCAGCAGCAAAGTCTACAGAACAGGCAGGTAAATCCATTCCATTTAAGCAACGGCCGCTTCTTGAATTTATTTACAACATAGCGCTTGTTACACGGAAGGCAATCACATGGCACTAGATCTGCTATCTTCAGCATCCTTGGTAGTTAATAAAGGAAAAGGCTGCAATTACACTGTTGTTCTCCCACCCATGCTGTGGAGCATATCGCCCACGATCCATTTCCAGAATTCAGCACTCGTGTTATCCTGCTAATTCTTGGTGATCTTCCAAATTGGGGGGTGTAGATATTTTTTGGTGTATCCTGTAGGAAAAAAAACATGACACCATAGAGTTAAGCATCATATCACTACATCACACTGGAATTTCTGCATGGACCAGAAATAAATCATCTGAAGTTCAAGCTGTTAATCAGTCCATGAGCATTTGTTGCTGCTAGATATGACCATTCCTCAACTTACTGCTTACCATATTGTGGCACTAAATTTTGTGGTAATTCTACCTGAGGCATGTTTGGAATGCAGGAACTATGCATTGAACAGAACAATTTGTCCAGAATTCTGATGGGTTCCTACATTCCAAATAGCGCCAACGCATAGAAGGATAAAATACAAAATGCAGCATGAGTACAACAACGGCAATCTTCGCTCCACTGAGATTAACTTTCCAGGCGGGGAAATAGTTTATAAGAGTAATTGCACCCAACAGCTTATAGTTTTGCCCATGGGACAGTAATAGAGGAATTATAAATCATTCTTCAAAATAAAACACAAATATCAAAACTAACAGCAGACATTAGATCAGTTTCAACTCCCTTTGTTCTGATCTAATATCACAGTAAAACCCTTTAAAGCATAAAGTAGAAGAATCCTAATGCATAGGCTTCAATAAATAAGTCCATCGTAATGTTTTTGCACGTGGTTTCCAATATGTCTCCACATCCAGTTTCCTGGCGAGTGGTGAGGAACTAACTGTTGATGTGAACAATTTAGAGCATCAACCAATTGCCTCGAGACAGTGGATATACCAATATATTGGCCTATTTACTTGAGTATATGCATTAGGTTTCTCCTCCTAGTGCATGGTTTGACTACTATATTAGATCAGAACAAGGTATTTGACATTAATGTTAAAATCAAAGATGGTTTTCTCGAAGCCATGGCTTACATAACTACAGATCACTCACAATCACACCATACATCACATCAAAATCGGAACACCATGCGCAAACAAAAATTGCTCAAACATCTGATCTGAGCACCATACACGGCATATATTACTCTAGTTAACACCATATATACTTCCCCAATCAGCATAATATAAGACTCGATTGTACGGCAAATATTGCAGTAATTGATCAAAAAATACCTTGCGAACAGGTAGGCGGACGCGAGCTCGTGCGTGCTGACCGAGAGCCGTGCGCGAGCTGGCGGGAGCAGCCGCCAGAAGTCGTGGTGGACCACCGCCGGAGTCGTGGCAGAGAGCCGCGGCGAAGGTGGACCACGGGGCGAGGCGGAGGAGATGAGGAGGACGGGGAAGGCTTGAGGAGGGGAGGAGATGAGTCGGACGGGGGTGGGAGGGGATGGCGGCGCCGGCGGCGGGAGTGGCGAGGCCGGAACCCTAGTCTCGGGGGGGGGGGGGGGGGGGGGGAGAGATGTGTAGAGAGCGAGCGAAAGAGGAGACGCGGTTCGGGACAGGAGGTTCGGGTTTGGCGTCGCGGTCTCGTGCGCTGGCAGTCTGGCAGACCGAGTCGACCGCGATTTCTCTTTTCCTTTCTTTCAAGACCGTAAAATCTGCTTTAATTTTTATTTTATTTCTTATTTATTTTTAACTCGGTGCACCGTCGAAATTACTCATATACATGAGCATACATTCATCCCTGTGTATGAGCACCTTCTATAGACTCAGACGGTACATCATCTCGAATTGACGAGAACGACACGGATGCCTTTATAGTCGACGGAAACATCTACTCCCTTTACGGAAAGACTAAAATATATCTGAAAAAATATGAACACCAATGTCGAGTATAGGACTTAAACCGAAAGAAATATCATTGTATTTCTAACGATCCAATCATTAATTGTTAAATATTGAATTTATATGGTTTGTAACTAAAAAAATATATGATGTGTTGGAGTCAAACTCTAATTTTCTAATACATGAAATGGGGTAAATAACTATCATGCTTTAAGGATGTCATAGATCTATCTACCTTTTTGTCGTGGATACCTACCCCGACTTTGTATTTTTGGTTTCAGGAAAACAAAATTTTTTGTTCAAAAAATCACATGTCAAATCGAATTGTCATCTAAATGACAAAAAAATTAGCTGCGCCGTGATGGCACACGCACCAGCCAACACGTGATACCTGTCGCCACGGGCGTAGGCGGCAAGACCTGACGCCACGTCTCGTGACGGCATGTTGAGAAGCACATGTTGACGCCACATATATATTGCGTTAAAAGAGAAACATCGGCGGAGCGGGCCGATGCTCGATGGTTTTGATACTTCCGAAAGGAAAAGGTCCATTTTAAACCTTGAACTTGTAGAGGTTCAGCGAAACGAACCTCCGAGTTGAAATCCTAGTTGATTGCATCCTGAACTATGCGATCCTAGTCTAAATCGATCCCTGGCATCATTTGAGACATAAAAATGCTGACGTGGCGGGGATTGGTCTGGCTGATGGGCCAAGGAGCAGCAGTGATGACTATGGGGCGCACCCATCCTCCACGTTCACCCAGCCCATTTGTAATTTTCTTTGGCTGTTAAAAAACATCTTATTTTTCTTGTTAAAGGGACCATCTAAGAATAGCGCGCGAGACGCGTCGAGAGACCCGCGGCTGGGCCGGCCCACTAACAGAAAACAAAGGGAGCGCGATGTAAAAAATAACAAAAATTTGCGAGGCGCAGCCAGGAATCGAGCTCACGCCTTTTAATTCCTGAAAATATGCCACTAGCCTTTGGAGCTAATGGCTATTAGTGCCATAAAGAAAGCGCATTTTCTTTTTTAAATCCCACAGAAGCGGCACATCCAAAACAATCTGTACAAAAAAATTGATGTTTCTCAAAAATTTAGAAAAAAATTAAACGTCTAATATTGTTCTGAAAACAAAATATTTTTGGAATTCCAATTTTATTTACTCCGCACATTTTTTGAACCTTGAACAAAATTTGAAATCTCAAACTTTTTTTCATCCATGAACATTTTTTGCAAACAGAAACCATTTTTGAAATTCCAAACAAAATTAGAAAATACAAACAGATTTGGAAATACGTTAACATATTAGAAAATCCGTGACCTTTTTCTCCTTTTGAAAATCAGGTTCACGACGTTCTTTTTGCATTTTCCATTTCCTACTAAGTTGGCCACGAATTTAAGAAACAATGAAAAACAAAAAATAAAAAGAAAGAGAAGGAAAAAAAGAAAAGGAAGAAAGTGAGCACAACATGAGGTCTTGGGTTCGGGTTATCCTCCGTGCTTATTTTTCCTGTTTTAAAGAAGGAAAGCAATTCCAAAATGGGCCGCCCCGATGAGGAACAATGCGATGTGGCACCAATCCCGATCATTTCTTAATGCGTCCATAATTCTTGTTTGACAAACGATGTATGGGTTTAATTTAGACCGAAATTGTATAATGCAGGATGCAATCGGTCGAAATTTTGATTTGAGGATTCGTTTTGTCGTACATAAGAGTCTGGTCTAGAGTTTAAGATTTTTCCCTTCCGAAACGGCCAGCTAGCCCGTCCGATCACCCTTCCAGAACGCCTGAAGAAGGGGTACGTGGCGCCACCGGCAGACACCGTGCCACGGTACACGTAGCCATGTTCCTCTTTATGCCTACTTTTCCCGAATAAACACACGTAACCTCTGCCCCGAAGGAATAACAGCACACGTAACCCTTCTGCGGCGTCCTCCTACCTCACTACTCTCGCAGCTGTTCCTATAAATAAACCCTCCCAGCATTTCTGCATTTGCACTTGTCTCGCATCACTAGCCACAGACACATCCTTCGCATTTGGATTTTGGACCGCGTACACTTTGCTCACAGCACACGCTAGAGAGAGTTCTGCTAAGCAGCGGCAAGATGGAGTACCAGGGGCAGCACGACACCGCCGCCAACCGCGTGGACCAGCACGGCAACCCGGTCGTCGACGCACCTGGAGCCACCGCCGTGACGGGAGCGCCCACCGGCGGGCAGCTGCAGCCCGGCAGGGAGGAGCACAAGCCCCGCGGCATACTCCACCGGTCCAGCAGCTCCAGCTCCAGCTCGGTACGTACACGGTCTCTCTTCTTGCCTGCAATGCATCCATCGGCTGTAAATGGGACGCATGTACTGTACTGTACTGCCATTGACACGCTATTCCCATTGCCAACCTAGCAGTGGCGGAGCATAGTGGGGGCCAACCTAGGCCATGGCCCCCAGCTCAAAAAACAACATGCCTAAATATTTTTGTATTAGGTCTATTTTGGACTAAAACTCAGTTAAATAGTTAGGTTTGCCCCTCCTTAATCCCATTGCCCCTCCATGTTTTTGTGTCAAGCTCCGACACTGCAGCCTAGTATGAAACTTGTGTTAATCTGCTCCGTTTTGATTGATAATTTGGCATAGTCCGAGGACGATGGCATGGGTGGACGGAGGAAGAAGGGCATCAAGGAGAAGATCAAGGAGAAGCTTCCCGGGGCTCGCAAGCAGACCTACGGCCAGCCCGCCGCGCCTGCCGGCATGGCCGGCACCGGGGCGACCGGCGGCCCTCACTACGTGCAGCCCGCTCCGGCTGGCACTGGAGCGCACGGGACCACGGCGACGACCGGCATTTACGGGCAGCCCGCTCCGGCAGGCACTGGGGCGCACGGGACCACGGCGACGGCCGGCACTTACGGGCAGCCCGCTGCGGCTGGCATGACCGGCACCGGGGCGCCCGGGACCACGGCGACTGGTGAGAAGAAGGGCATGAAGGACAAGATCATGGAGAAGCTTCCGGGAGGTCACAAGAACGGGCAGCACACCATGCCGTCCGCTGGCGCCTACGGGCAGCCCGGGATGACTGGCACCGGAATGCATGGGAACACCGCTACCGGTGGTGAATATGGTGGTCAGCCAGGGCACGCTGGTATGGCCAGCACTGGAACGCATGGGAGCGCGACAACTGGCGGTGCTTACGATCATCAAGGGCACGCTGGAATGACTGGCACCGGAGCACACGGGACAACGGCGACTGGCGGTGCTTACAACCAGCAAGGTCACGCTGGGGTGGCCGGCACCGGCGAGAAGAAAGGTATTATGGACAAGATCAAGGAAAAGCTGCCTGGCCAGCACTAGACGGTAGGCGCCAGTCAGCGTGTTTGTGAACAATAAGTATGACTGTATGAGCGGAGGTGGAGCAATAAGCCGATAACTGGTGCACGTTTGTGTGTAGCGTTGGAGTAGTTGGTATGCTGCACAGTACGTACCGTGCCGTAGACGTGGGCTCGGGTGCTGGGTCCACACGGCAGCGTACTGTACTGTACTGCAGAAGATTTCTCAACACTGTCGATGTATGAATATGTTGTAGTAGTTGTAACCGTGGTGTGAAGTTTCTCTATGTTAATTCTCATACATAATGATGATGCAGAGGACAAAGGTAGTCTTTCTTTTCTACTTCCTCCGTTTTTAAGTATATGTCTTTCTAAAGATTTTACTATAGACTATATATCAATGTATATAGACATATTTTGAAATATAAATCCGTTCATTTTGTTTGTATGTAGTCTATAGCAAAATATTAAAAAAACTTACATTTAAAAACGAAGGAAGTAAAAAAGAAAATATTATATAGATGTATGTGTTGTTTGTATTTTTATACTCTAAAAAGGTGTCATTGGTTTTTGTATTTTTATACTCTAAAAAGGTATCATTGGTTTCTACATCATTTTAATCTATTCATGGACTATTAAGGTAGTACAAGAACACATAATCATTCCGTTGCAAAGCCTCTAATTCGAAAGGTAGTACAATAAATTTAAATAATTAATTTTGGAATACTTAAATGATATATGATACCTACATTTCTAATAAAATAGTCCTTTATGCCATGTTTGGGCTTTTTTCATGCTTTCGAGCGAGGCTTTGAGCGGAAAAGTTGGGTCCAAGCCGAGCCCAAATGTCAGGTTTTCAGACCATGATGTCCATGCCTAGGTCTATTCCCACCTCTACTCGGTCTTAGCTTAAGTTGCTTTTGGTCATCCCACCCAACTTGTTCCCAAATATATTAGAGATGCTAGTAAGATTTTCAGTTCTCCTCTATTTCTTTGTTTGATGTAACTAACTAGTATTAGTAGTTCAGAACTGTAATTGTATCCTTAATGTAATTTTTATTCGTCTATCCTCCTTTCTTGGAGATCATACTATTCTCTACCATTCTTCTCAATCTTTGTATGTAAGAACTGGTAGTTAGGGAGGGGGTGGGGGTGGGTGGGTTACGGGGATCACCCTGGCTAGGGGGGTGAGGGGGCATCACACTACGTAAAGAAGGGACTCCGATAGAATAGATTTATGGCTATAATAAATCAAGAAAATATGGAGATCAATGTTCCCACCATACGTGCCCCTGGTTAAGGGCACCAAAAACAACTCTTTTGGTTTCAGCGACTCATATGAACCTAATATAAAAGAAGCAATAGTCCTTGTATGTGTGGTTCATCTCATACGATACGCCACTCGAACTATAACCGTCGATTCTAAAATATTACCGAAGTACACAAAGATTGTTCCCACCACATGCTACCACGATGACAGTACCGATGGCTCTCATGGTATTATTATAGTTTTTATGTTCCCCCGCGACGACGTCGTATCCACCATGCATGCACCAAGCAGTCATGAGATTTCGCCTCGATGACACTGTTGGGGAACGTTGCATGAGAAACACAATTTTTCCTGCGCACACGCAAGATCTATCCATGGTGATGAGAATCTATGAGGGGAAGAGTGGATCTACATACCCTTGTAGATCGCTAAGCGGGAAGCGTTAAGAAACGCGGTTGATGTAGTCGAACGTCTTCACGATCCAAATAGCCGAGCGTCCCGCGATCCCATCACAATCTGTCTCGCGATCCAATCACGATCCATCCTGCGATCCCATCACGATCGTCTCGCGATCTTGATCACGGTCCTTCCGATCTAGTGCCGAACGGACAACACCTCCGCGTTCAGCACACGTATAGCTCGATGACGATACCCGCCTTCTTGATCCAGCAAGAGGGAGCGGAGAGGTAGAAGAGTTCTCTGGTAGAGCGACGACGTTGCGGCGATGGTGGTGGAGCTATTCCAGCAGGGCTTCGCCTAAGCACCACTGAAAACCGATCTAGAGGAGAAACTGCGATCTAGAGGAGAGGTAGCACATGGCTGTTTTTCTGTGTCCAAAAAACCCTCAAACCTCTAGTATATATAGGAGGAGGGGAGGAGGAGGATTGGACCCCAAGGGGCCAGCCCTTTGCTTCAGCCGAAGTGGGAGGGAGGAGTCCTTCTCCTCCACTCCTAGTAGGATTAGGACTCCTTCCTTTTTCCCACTTTGGCCTTCTTTCCACCTTGGGTTTTCTTCCCTAGCCGCATGGGCCTTCTATGGGACTTCGGCCAGCCCACTAAGGGCTGGTATTCCTTCTCCCACGGCCCATGTAGCCTCTTGGGTTGAAATATCCCTCCCGATGATCCCCCGATACCCTCCCGGCACTCCCGGTACACTACCGATGAGCCCAAAACTTTTTCGATGACCAAAACAAGACTTCATATATATCAATCTTTACCTTCAAACCATTTCGGAGCTCCTCGTGATGTCCGGGATCTCATACGGGACTCCAAACAACCTTCGGTCACCACCATACATAACTCTATACTACCGAAACGTCACAGAACCTTAAGTGTGCAGACCTTGCGGGTTCGAGAACTATGTAGACATGACCGAGACACCTCTACGGTCAACAACCAATAACAGGACCTGTATGCCCATATTGATTCCTACATATTCTACGAAGATCTTTATCGGTCGAACCTCTATGTCAAGGATTCAGTTAATCCCGTATGATGTTCCCTTTGTTCTTCGGTATGTTACTTGCCCGAGATTCAATCGTCGGTATCTCCATACCTAGTTCAATCTCGTTGCCAACAAGTCTCTTTATTTGTTTCATAATACAATATCCCGTGGCTAACACTTAGTCACATTGCTTGCAAGGCTTATTGTGATGTTGTACTACCAAGTGTGCCCTGAGATACCTCTCCGTCACACGGAGTAACAAATCCCAGTCTTGATCCCTGTCAACCCAAGAGACACCCTCGGAGATACCTGTAGAGCACCTTTATAGTCACCCAATTACGTTGCGACATTTGATACACACAAGGTACTCCTCCGGTGTCAATTAGTTGCATGATCTCATGGTCATAGGAACAGATACTTGACATGCAGAAAACTATAGTAATAAACTGTCACGATCATCTGCTACGTTTATATTTTGGGTCTTGTCCATCACATCATTCTCCTAATAATGTGATCCCATTATCAAATGACATCCATGTACATGGCTAGGAAACCTTGACCATCTTTGATCAACGAGCTAGTCTATTAGAGGCATATTAGGGACATGGTTTTGTCTATGTATCCACACATGTATCTGAGTTTCCGATCAATACAATTCTAGCATGGATAATAAACGATTATCATGAACAAGGAAATATGATAATAACTAATTTATTATTGCCTCTAGGGCATATTTCCAATAGTCTCCCACTTGCACTAGAGTCAATAATCTAGCTCACATCCTTATGTGATTTGTTATGAATCTCACACCCAATGAGTTCTAGGGTTCGATCATGTTTTGCATGTGAAATAGGTTTTAGTCAATGGGTCTGTGGCTTTAAGATCCATGTGTACTTTGTAAATCTTTATGTCATACTGTAGACACGGCTACCACGCTCCAGTTGGAGCTATTCCAAATGGCTACTCCACTATATGTATCCAGATTGCTACTAAGAGTCATCCAGATCGGTGTTAAAGCTTGCATCGACGTAACTCTTTACGACGAACTCTTTATCACCTCCATAATCGAGAAACATCTCTTTAGTCCTATGGTTACTAATTTTGACCCCTGTCAAGTGATCCACTCTTGGATCACTCTTGTACCCCTTGACAGACTCATGGCAAGGCACACACACTAGGTGTGGTACGCAGCATGGCATAATATAGAGCCTATGGCTAAGGCATAGGGGACGACCTTCGTCCTTTCTCTTTCTTCTGCCGTGGTTGAGCTTTGAGTCTCACTCAACTTCACACCTTACAAATCAGGCATGAACTCTTTCTTTGACTAGTCCATTTTGAACTCTTTCAAAATATTGTCAAGGTATGTACTCATTGAAAGTATCATCAGGTGTCTTGATCTATCTCTATAGATCTCGATGCCCAACAATTAAGTAGCTTTATCCAAGTCTTTCTTCGAAAAACTCTTTTCAAGCAACCCTTTATGCTTTCCAGAAATTCTACATCATTTCCGATCAACAATATGTCATCCACATATGCTTATCAGAAATTCTATAGTGCTCCCACTCACTTTATTGTAAATATAAGTTTCTCATAAACTTTGTATAGACTCAAAAACTTTGATCACCTCATCAAAGCATATATTCCAACTCCGAGATGCTTGCTCCAGTCCATAGAAGGATCACTAGAGATTGCACACCTTTTAGCATCCTTAGGACTGACAAAACCTTCTAGTTGTATCTCATACAACCTTTCCTCAAGGAAGGAAACGATGTTTTGACATCCATCAGCCAGATTTCATAATTGAAAAACCGCAACAACTGATAACATAATTCCAACAGACTTTAGCATCACTACGAGTGAGAAAGTCTCATCGCAGTCAACTCCTTGAACTTGTCGTAAATTTCTTTGCGACAAGTCGAGCTTTATAAATGGTGACATTTACCATTAGCGTTTGTCTTCATCTTAGATATCCATTTGTACTCAATGACCTGCTGTTCAACGGGCAAGTATACCAAAGTCCATACTTGGTTTTCATACATGGATCTTTTCTCGAATTTCATGGCCTCTAACCATTTGTTGGAATCCGGGCCCATCATCGCTTCTTCATAGTTTGTAGGCACATCGTTGTCTAACAACATGATTTCCAAGACATGATCACCGTACCACTCAGGTGAAGTACGTATCCTTGTCAACCTACAAGGTTCGACAGTAACTTGGTCTGAAGCTTCATGATCATCATCATTAACTTCCTATTCAACTGACGTAGGCTCCATAGACACATCTTTCTGCGTTGCGCTACTCTCTGGTTGAAACAAAGGTTCAACAACCTCATCAAGTTCTATCTTCCTCCCACTCAATTCTTTCGAGAGAAACTCTTTCTCGAGAAAGGACCCATTTTCAGCAACAAACACTTTGCACTCGGATCTGAGATAGAAGGTATATCCAACTATTCTTAGGGTATTTTATGAAGATGCACTTCTCAGCTTTGGGTTCGAGCTTATCAGACATAAGTGTTGCATTCCCAATCTCTGAGAAATGACAACTTAGATTTCTGCCAAACCATATGGTGTCATCTCAACGGATTTAGATGGTGCCCTATTTAAAGTGAACGTAGTTGTCTCTAATGCATAACCCAAAACAATAGTGGTAAAACGATAAGAGACATCATAATTCGCACCATATCCAATAGAGCACGACTACGACGTTTGGACACACCATCACACTATGGTGTTCCAGGTGGCGTGAGTTGTGAAACAACTTTTCACATTGTCTTAAGTTGTATACCAAACTCGTAACTTAGATATTCACCTCCACGATCACATCATAGACATTTTATCTTCTCGTCATGATGATATCAAACTTCACTCCGATTCTGCTTGAACTTTTCAAACGATTCAGACTTGTGTTTCATTAAGTAAATATACACTATATCTACTCAAATTATCAGTGAAGGTAAGAAAATAACGATATCCACCACACGCTACAACACTCATTGGACCGCATACATCAACATGTATCATTTCCAATAAGTCACTTGCCCGTTCCATCAAGCCGGAAAACATGGTTTTAGTCATCTTGCCCAAGAGGCATGGTCAGCATGTCTCAATCGATTCAAAATCGAATGAGTCCAAAGATCCGTCAACAGAGCGTTTCTTCATGCGATCTATACCAATATGACATTTAGCGGCAGTGCCACAGGAATGTGCTACTATCATTATTAACTTTGCATCTTTTGGCATCAATGTTATGAACATGTGTATTACTACGATCAAGCTTCAACAAACCATTCTCATTGGGTGCATGACCATTGAAGGTATTATTCATGTAAAGAGAATAACCATTATTCTCTCACTTAAATGAATAACCGTATTGCACTAAAAACGATCTAATCATGTTTTTGCTTAACGCAAACACCAAATAACATTTATATAGGTTTGTCACTAATCTCGAAGGTAGAGAGAGCATGCGATGTTGATCACATCAACCTTGGAACCATTTCCAACACACATCCTCACCTCACACTTAGCTAGTCTTCGTTTATTTTGTAGCTTTTATTTCGAGTTACTAACATTTGGCAACCGAACCGGTATCCAATACCCAGGTGCTACTCGGAGTACTAGCAAGGTACACATCAATAACACATATATCAAATATACTTCTGTCGACGTTGCCAGACTTCTTATCTACCAAGTATCTAGGGTTGTTCCGCTTCAGCGACCGCCCTACTCATAATAGAAGCACTTAGTCTTGGGTTTGGGTTCAACTTTGGGTTGCTTCACTGGAGCAGCAGTTGACTTGCCATCCATGAATTTTCCCTCCTTGCCCTTGCCCTTCTCGAAACTAGTGGTTTTACTAACCATCAACACTTGATGCTCCTTCTTGATTTCTACCTTCGCGGTGCCAAACATTGCGAATAGCTCAGGGATCATTATTTCCATCCCTGGCATTTTATAGTTCATCAGGAAGCTCTAGTAGCTTAGTGGCAATGACTTGGAGAACTATATCAATCACTATCTTATCTAGAAGATTAACTCCCACTTGATTCAAGCGATTGTAGTACCCAAACAATCTAAGCACATGCTCAACTATTGAGCTATTCTCCTTCATCTTGCAGGCAAATAATCTTGTTGGAGATCTCATATCTCACAACACGGGCACAAGCCTGAGATCCCAATTTCAGCTCTTAGAACATCTCATATGTTCCATGACGTTCAAAACGTTTTGGAGCCTCAATTCTAAGCCGTAATGCATGATGCACTGAACTATCAATTAGTCATCAAAAAATGCCTGTCAGATGTTCACAACATCTACAGACGATGCAAGAGGGGGTGGAGCACCGAGCGGTGCATTAAGGACATAAGCCTTCTATGCAGCAATGAGGACAATCCTTAGATCACAGACCCAGTCCATAATATTGCTACCATCATCTTTCAACTCTATTTCTCTAGGAACATATAAAATTCAAGGGAGCTACAACGTAAGATAGTAATCTACAACATAATTTGCAAAGACACTACTGACTATGTTCATGATAATGAGTTCAATAAATCATATTACTTAAGAACTCCCACTCAAATTGACATCCCTCCGGTCATTCGAGTGATACACGATCCAAATTCACCAACTCAAGTCCGATCATCATGTGAGTTGAGGTGGTTTCAATGGTGAACATAATCATGTTGATCATATCTACTATATGACTCATGTTCGACCTTTCGGTCTCTTGTGTTCTGAGGCCATGTCTATACATGCTAGGCTCGTCAAGTTTGACCCGAGTGTTCTGCACGTGCAACACTGGCTTGCACCCATTGTATGTGAACGTAGAGTCTATCACACCCGATCATCATGTGGTGTCTCGACACGACAAACTTTCGCAATAGTGTACACTCAGGGAGAGCACAATTGATCTTGAAATTTTAGTGAGGGATCACCTTATAAAGCTACCATCGTCCTAAGCAAAACAAGGTGCATAAAAGGATTAACATCACATGCTAATCATAAGTGACATGATATGGCCATGAACTTGTGCTTTTGATCTCCATCTATAAAGCACCGACATGATCTCCATCGTCACCGGCATGACACCATGATCTCCATCAACGCCATCAGGGTTGTTGTGCCCACCATGCTTCTACTACTATTGCTACCGCTTAGGGATAAAGTAAAGCATTACATATCGCTTAATGATTGACATGCAGGTCATACAATAATTAAAGACAACCCTATGGCTCCTACCGGTTGCCGTACTCATCGACATAAAAGTCATGATATTCTATACAATACATGATCATCTCATACATCACATATATCTCATCATGTAATTGGCCATATGACATCACAACATACCCTGCAAAAACAAGTTAGACACCCTCTAATTGTTGTTGCAAGTTTTACGTGGCTGCTACGGGTATCTAGCAAGAACAATTCTCACCTACGCATAAACCACAACGGTGATACTCAAATTGCTATTCAACCTTCTCAAGAACCGCCTTGTCGAATCCGATCCAACTAGAGTAGGAGAGACAGACACCCGCCTGCCATCTTTGTGCAACAAAGTTACACGTCAATCGATGTAACCGGTCTCTCGTAAGCGTATGAGTAAGGTTGGTCTGGGCCGCTTCATCCCACAATTTTGCTGAACCCAAACACGACCAAGGGAGGAAGCAATATAAGCATCAACGCCCACAAACTCCTTTGTGTTCTACTCGAGATCTCATCTACACATAGACCTAGCTCATGATGCCATTGTTGGGAAATGTTGCATGGGAAACAAAAAAATTCTTACGCACACGCAAAATCTATCCATGGTGATGAGCATCTACAAGAGGGAGAGTGGATCTACATACCCGTGTAGATCGCTAAGCGGGAAGCGTTAATAAACGCGGTTGATGTAGTCAAACGTCTTCGCGATCTAAATCGCCGAGTGTCCCATGATCCCATCACGATCCATCTCGCGATCCAATCATGATCCTTCTCATGATCCCATCATGATCGTCTTGTGATCTTGATCACGGTCCTTTCGATCTAGTGCCGAACGGTCGACACCTCCGCGTTCAGCACACGTACAGCTCGATGACGATCTCTGCCTTCTTGATCCAGCAAGAGGGAGCGGAGAGGTAGAAGATTTATCCGGCAGCACGGCGGTGTTGTGGCGATGGTGGTGGGTCTATTCCAGCAGGGCTTCGCCTAAGCACCGGTGAAAACCGATCTAGAGGAGAAACTGCGATCTAGAGGAGAGGTAGCATGTGGCTGTTTTCCTGTGTCTAAAAACCCCTCAAACCTCTAGTATATATAGGAGGAGGGGAGGAGGAGGATTGGCCCCCAAGGGGCCAGCCCTTTTCTTCGGCCGAAGTGGGAGGGAGGAGTCCCCTCCTCCACACCTAGTAGGATTAGGACTCCTTCCTTTTCCCACTTTGGCCTTCTTTCCACCTTGGGTTTTCTTCCCTAGCCGCATGGGCCTTCTGTGGGACTTCGGCCAGCCCACTAAGGGCTGGTATTCCTTCTCCCACAGCCCATGTAGCCTCTTGGGTCGAAATACCCCTCCCGATGGTCCCCCGGTACCCTCCCGGCACTCACGGTACACTACCGATGAGTCCGAAACTTTTCCGGTGACTAAAACATGACTTCCTATATATCAATATTTACCTCCGGACCATTCCGGAGATCCTCGTGACGTCCACGATCTCATCCGGTACTCCGAACAACCTTCGGTCACCACCATACATAACTCTATACTACTGAAACGTCACCGAACCTTAAGTGTGCAGACCTTGCCGGTTCAAGAACTATGTAAACATGACCGAGACACCTCTATGGTTAATAACCAATAGAGGGACCTAGATGCCCATATTGATTCCTACATATTCTATGAAGATCTTTATTGGTCGAACCTCTATGTCAAGGATTCAGTTAACCCCATATGATGTTCCCTTTGTTCTTCGGCATGTTACTTGCCCGAGATTCGATCGTCGGTATCTCCATACCTAGTTCAATCTCGTTGCCGACAAGTCTCTTTACTCGTTCCATAATATAAGATCCAGTGGCTAACACTTAGTCACATTGCTTGTAAGGCTTATTGTGATGTTGTATTACCGAGTGGGCCCTGAGATACCTCTCCGTCACACAGAGTAACAAATCCCAGTCTTGATCCATGACAACCCAATAGACACCCTCGAAGATACCTGTAGAGCACCTTTATAGTCACCCAGTTACGTTGCGACATTTGATGCACACAAGGTACTCCTCCGGTGTCAGTGAGTTGCATGATCTCATGGTCATAGGAACATATACTTGACATGCAGAAAACTGTAGCAATAAACTGTCACGATCATATGCTACGTTTATAGTTTGGGTCTTGTCCATCACATCATTCTAATAATGATGTGATCATGCAATGTATAATGACGATACTGTACCTATTGCAAGGACATGTACATGTGTTGAAACTCCTTTTATAAATCGAGTTAGATCATGTAGTCTTTGCTTCTTTTCATGATCAGTATCATATTTTTTGTCAGTAGAAGACACGACTTGCAAGTATACATAAGATGAATTGATGCACGTGTATATAAAACAAGACAAAACAAAAGTAATTGATGAATTGATAGAGAAACTTATAATTATTTAATGATGTTTTCCAAGATGAACCGATGCATAGGTACATACATTAACATAATAATTTAGTACATAAATACCCTAAACTAAATTGGGGTTGATCGCATCTGTTGGATGATGGATTGGCAATGAATAGGTGAACTGGCAATTTCCTAATGAGGTGGTGCCCCAAGCCCTGGCGATGGCTGCTTTGTTGGTGCTTTTGTGAAAGTGTCGATTGTCGTGCGGCCTATCATCTAAGTGCCTAAGCCTCTAATATTTATGAATTTTAAGGAATATTTAGCGTGTTAAAAATGTTGATGAATATTGAAAAATATATGTTTTACAAAATGATCAAAAACTAAAAAAATGTTCATGGGCTTTTTATTAAAATGTTCACGGTTTTTGAAAAATGGTCTTGACTTTTTATTTGTGAACATTTTTTGAAACTTTGATTTTTATACAAAACATTAGAAAAAAATAGTAAATAAAATGAGTAAAGATATAATAACACCTGAAACAGAACCGTTAGTGACCATGACAAAACTCTGGCGCGAACTAATTAGTTCACCAAGGAAAACTGACAACTATACGATTCGAAACTAGTGCCCCCTGTGGCTAGCCCATTATGCATCGACCTGGGAAGTTTGACGAAACCACGAATGAGAGACTAGGCCGCAGTAAATAAAAAAGAAGACCAAACTAGAATTATATCAGAAAATTTAGCCCAAAATCGGGCAAGAACCAACTTATGTTATATTTCTCGTTGAGACTGAATGTGCGTGTGTGGTCTTAGAACAAAAAGAAACATAGCATAAATTGTTTTTTGTCTGACAAGCATCTTTGACACTCGAGTGTATATGCACCTGATATAAAAATAACTTAACAATTAAAAATAAGTCAAAAAATTATGAACCTTTTTGGTAATAAACTTGATCTTCTGTTACATGCGTATGAAAAGAAGTTTAGTCTATCAATGGCTTTCATGATATTCTGGGTGAGAAAAAGTAACCACGTGATGGAAAGAAAGTAGCTAAGTGGCATTGTAACTACATGCATGCAAGTATTAAACAAATTTCTACTACGATGATATTCAAAATGTATTTTTCATAGTGGTCTTTGAAGGGATTGATAAAAGAGACGTCTAGAGGGGGGTGAATAGACTACTTGCAAGAATTAAAACCTAAACTTTTCCCAAGTTAATTGGTTGGCGGATTTTAGCAATAGTGACAAGTCTAATGCACCCTACACATGCTAAACAACAAGTATGGCAGCGGAAAGTAAGACAAGCATATGTAAGAGGGTAGAGAGGAGAAGATCAAACACAGTTGTAGACACGAAGATTTTTCCCGTGGTTCCGATAGGTGGCGCTATCGTACATCCACGTTTATGGAGTCTTCAACCCACGGAGGGTAGCGATCACGAGAGTGGACGGAGGGCTCCAGCCATAAGGGTCCACGAAGTAGCAACCTTGACTATTCCATAACGACTTCCGTCCACTAAGGACTAGCCTCACTATGGGTAGATCTTCACGAAGGAGGCGATCTCCTTGCCCATACAAACTTCTTGGTTCAACTCCACAACATGAAGTAGGAGACTCCCAAGCAACACCTAACCAATATAGGAGGCACCACCCTCCAAAAGGTAATAGGCTTGATAATGGTGATGAACTCCTTGCTCTTGTGCTTCAAGATGATAGACTCCTCAACACTCAGTCACTCTCTCACAGATTTGGCTTGGTAGAAGAGATTGATTGGGTGGAAAACAACTTCGGGAGGCTAGAAATCAAGATCCATATGGTTGGAGTGGATGATCTTGATCTCAACACAAGGGTAGATGGTTCTTGCTTAGAAATTTGGATATGGAAGTGGGGAGCTGTTCTGAGTGTTTCTCTTGCGAGTGGGATGTGGTGGAGGGGTATGTATAGGCATCTCCAAAAATCCAACCGTTACAACATTATTGACCATCTCGGTGAAACCAATGCAAAACTCAGTTGTACCGATCTGTTCAAAATGTGGCAACTTTCGGAATCTCGATGAGTCCGATATAGGAAACTCGGTTGTACCGAAGTCAGTGGCCGAGGCAGTTTCCAAGACTCGGTGAGACCGAAACACAAAACACGGAAATTCTGATTTTATGAAATTAGCTAACAGAATCGTGGTCACTGAACCTTGGTTGTACCGATGTGAACTCGGTTGCACTGAAGAGCTAGGGTTCTGTCTTAGGTCTTGACTCGGTGTAGCCGATGTGGAATTCTTAGTGGCACCGATTTTGAGTGGTAAGGTTTTGACAGAGTATTTTGTGGGAGAGCTTGTGGGTGTTTTTGGTGGTTAGCACTTGTGCACGTGGAACAATTTGTTCACCAACAATACCTTACCCCCTTTTAACAGTATTGGTTTTCCTATGGACTCAAAGTGATTTCTCACTAAGTAAAAAGAGAGTCTTCTAGCTTGAAGCTTGGCCAATCCTATTCCTTCCTCTTCTTCTTCTTGGGGAATCTCCTCACACCCTTTTGCCAACACTCTGTGTGGACTAAACCTGAAATAAACTAGGTAGAAATATTAGTCCAAGAGACAATGTATGTTGTCATGAATTATCAAAACCACCAAGGGGCCATATGTGCTTTCAATCCCCCCTTTTTGGTAATTGATGACAACATACAATCAAGCTTAAAATAAATATATGCAAAGATATAATGAAGACTTTGAGAGACACATGACTAAAATTTGCTCCCCCTAAATGTGTGCAATCCCTTTAAATGATAGTTGCCTTAGAATGCATGGACACAGATATAGTAGAAGGGATATGATGAGTCATGTGTATCTTGGTTATATGCATAAACTATATATGAATGAGATGTATCCTTGTTCAAGACTTCACCCTTGCAAACAATATGTGAAAGAAGCAAGAGATCATCTTGATCAAAGATATGATGCATATACTTACCTTGAGTTCTTGAGCATTCTAGTAGTAGAAACACACTTGAGAAAACAATGTTAGGAAACACAAGAGTATTCTACAAAACCAAATGTAGCAATACTCAACAGTACCAAGATGTGGAGAACATATAGAAGATAGTATTCCTTAACATTGATATGTCTCCAAAACCATTTAGAGCTTTCTCCCCTAAATATGAAATTGTAGATCATCCTCTCCCCCTAAATCTTAGCATGTAGATATTGGGAGTGGATAGGGTGAGACAAGTCTAACATGAGTAGTCAAATAAATCATATTTTCTCTCTCCTCAAATGATAAAACAAGATTAGGCATGCTCTCTCCCCCTTTGGGAAACAAAGAAATTTCTCCCCCCACTTTGGTATTCTCCCCTTGTCTGTATAAGCATAAGCTTCGATCACCCCCTTAAGTGTATCTCCCCCTTTGCATTGAAGTATGTATCTCCCCCTTAGCATTGAAGCTTTGGTATTTCTCCCCTTTGGCATTAATTTCCAACAAGGTTCATACACAGGGTCAGACACAAGGATCATAGATTTAGAAGGGATCCTAGAGAACCATGGGCAAAGAATGTAGGGATCAGGGAAAGATAAGAATCATAGAGAGCATTGAGGACCGAGGTATCATAGAGTACAATTTCCCCTATCACTGATCAAAAAGCTTGTAATACTTCTCCTCCTTTCACTTAGGGATCCTTAAATATAATTTCTCCCCTATCAAGTTTTTTTAAATCAAAGGGGTCACTCGAGAAATAAGAATCCGCTAATACGCTTCGAGAGAAGCTAGTCGGTGGAACCGAATTGTGGTCATGCAGCTCGTCAGCTAAATCGGTGTAACCGAGTAGTTTGAGTCGGAGTCTCCAAGGTCTATACAGAAACTTGGCAACCTTTATAAACTTGCAATAAAATCTCTAACAAATTTGCAAAGTAAATTCAAATGAATTTACAAGGAAATATCAAGTAGAGAAGATTTGAGTGGTTCCAAGAAATCATGCAAATATAGTATGAACCACACAAGTTACTTCATCTAGATGATGGTCGGTGACTAGGTCACCTATATTAGAGTATATTGACTTAGGAGTCAAGCAAGGATACTTGATCATAGGTCATACTCATCGTTAAGCTCAAAATGGGGTTACCATTTTTCTGATTAAGCATCTTAATGTTTTCATATCACTTGAGTTGCTTTATCTCATGTCTTGGAGTAAAGATTTTTCAAGGATATGATCACATACCTTTGAGTGATATTGAAGATGTAGCATGTATAGTAACTTGTTGTGGATGCTCGATGTTGACGAATATCATCTTGAGTTGGGAGAAATCCTTGTTTGTTTTGGTTCTAGTTTCACCTTCATGGGTTAGTCATGCAAGAAAGAACAAGATATATCCAAATGACTTGATACCAGTTGAGGAATAGCAATTGTAATCTCATCAAATATATGTCAAGGATATGGTTTGAGTTGTCTTCTTCCTTCCATCAACAAAGAAGGGTTGTGGGTACTTGGTCATGACAAGATTGCTTACGATTGGAGTTGGTGGCAATCTTGTGAAATGAAGTTCTTCTAAGTACCTACAAAAGGTTAGTTGCAATACAAGGGAGCATATATTCCAAGATATAAGATAGCATGTCAAGTGTATCATGTAAGTTTCATGTAATCTCATGCCCTTGCATGCAACTGAGTGAGTCTAGATGAAGTTTGAAGCATCAAGGATGTTCAACTCACTCCTCAAGTGAAAAAACACTTTATCATCAAGTGTCTTAGTAAAGATATCGTCCAATTGTTTCTCAGTACGAACATGCTTGAGATTGATATCTCCTTTGGCAACATGATCATGAATGAAATGATGTCGAACTTGAATATGCTTAGTTCGTGAATGTTGCACGTGATTATGAGCAATCTTTATTGCACTCTCATTGTCACATAACAATGGTACATGTCTCACATGTATGCCATAATCCTTAAGAGTTTGAGTCATCCATAGTAATTTAGCACAACATGATCGAGCGGCAATATATTCCGCTTCGGTAGTAGATAGAGATACTGAGTTTTGTTTATTGGATGACCAAGACACAAGAGATCTACCAAGAAATTGGCAATTACCTGAGGTGGACTTTCTATCAACCTTATCTCCGGCGTAGTCCGAGTCGGAATAGCCAACAAGGTTAAAAGAAGATCCCTTGGGATACCAAATGCCAAAGTTTGGTGTATGTATCAAGTATCTCACAATTATTTTCATGGCCTTAAGATGACACTATTTAGGATCAGCTTGATATCTAGCACACATGCAAACACTAAGCATGATATCGGGATGGGAGGCACATAGATATAGCAATGAACCAATCATTGATCGATAAACCTTTTGATCAACCGTTTCCTCCTCCTTGGTAAGATCAACATGTCCACTAGTAGGCATAGGAGTTTTCATACCTTTAAACTCTTGCATGTTGAACTTCTTGATCAATTCCCTGGAGTACTTGGTTTGAGAGAGGAATGTTCCTTCTCTCGTTTGCTTGATTTGCAAACCAAGGAATTTTTTTAGCTCACACATCATGGACATCTCATACTTCTTGGACATCAACCTTCCAAATTTCTCACTAAATTGTGGGTTAGTAGATCCAAATATAATATCATCCACATAAATTTGGCACACAAATAATTCACCATTAACTCTCTTAGTGAATAAGGTTGCGTCAATTTTACCAATCTCAAAACCCTTTTCAAGAAGAAACTTCATTAGTCACTTATACCAAGCACGAGGGGCTTGCTTAAGTCCATAAAGAGCTTTACGAAGCTTGTAAACATGGTTGGGTTTCTTAGGATTTACAAAACCAGGGGTTTGCTTAACATAGACTTCTTCCTCAATCTCCCCATTTAGAAAAGCACTTTTAATATCCATTTGGGAAAGAGTGATGTCATGATGATTCACATAAGCAAACAATATACGAATAGCTTCAAGTCTAGCAACAGGGTCATAGGTCTCACCATAGTCCATACCATCGACTTGCATGTAGCCTTGCGCCATGAGAAGTGCCTTGTTGCAAATGACTTGACCGTCTTCATCTTGCCTGTTCCAGAAGATCTATTTGGTTCCGATGATGTTTTGCTCGTCATGGGGTTTCTCCACAAGTGTCCACACTTCATTCCTCTTGAAGTTGTGAATCTCTTCATGCATTTCATTCACCAAATCCGGATCTTCGAGCGCTTCTTCCACCTTCATAGGCTCAATACTAGAACTGAATGAGTATTGCTCACAAAAGTTAGCTAAGCGGGTTTTAGAGAGAGTGA
Source organism: Hordeum marinum (assembly GCA_022496015.1). Taxonomy (NCBI): domain Eukaryota; kingdom Viridiplantae; phylum Streptophyta; class Magnoliopsida; order Poales; family Poaceae; genus Hordeum; species Hordeum marinum. The sequence goes on along the minus strand of CM039674.1, from coordinate 456,106,553 downwards.
TTCTCTCGGTTTGGATGTCTCCAAAGATTTTCTCTAAGGGATGATTCTTGTTCACTCTTGCTTGAACTTGAGGTAGCTTTTGCTTGTTGGATGGTGGAGATTCCTCATCATCTTCTTCTTCATTGTTTTTGTTGAAGGTGTCATCTCCTTGAGGTGGTGGTGAAGGAGGTTGAGGTGGATCATCATGATGTACTTCTTCCTCGTCTTCATCTTGTCATGTACCGCTTGTGGATGCTTCCATGTCGTGTTGGGGTTTGCCTTGTCACGAAGTAGGATCTTCCACTTGGGTTGATGAGGTACTTTCCTTCACCTCCATGGGATGAATCTTGCCGATGGACAAGTCTTGGATAACTTCCGAAGGTTCTTTGTCTCCTACATCATTTGGCAATTGTTCGACTTACGAACCATTAGATTCATCAAACTCCACATCTATCATCTCTTCAACTTTTTGAGTGAAGTTGTTGTAGACACGGTATGTGTGAGAGTTTGATCCATAATGGAGTAGGAAACCTTCATGAGATTTAGGAGAAAATTTAGAACAACGATGCCTATCAAGAATGTAACACTTGGAGCCAAATACCCAAAATTAGCCAACTTGGTTTTTTACCAGTGAGTAGCTCATATGTCGTTTTACCGAGAAGCTTGTGAAGATAGAGTCGGTCCGTGGCATGAAAAGATATTTCCACGGCCTCCGCCCAAAAGTGTCTTGGCGTCTTGTATTCGCCAAGCATCGTTCTTGCCATCTCAATAAGTGTGAGGTTCTTCCTCTCAACAACTCCATTTTGTTGAGGTGTGTACGTAGCTGAGAACTCATGTAGAATACCTTGTTCATCAAGAAAGGTGTCTACATTTGTGTTCTTGAACTCCGTTCCGTTGTTGCTCTGAAATTTCTTGATCTTCACTTCAAACTGATTTTGAGCTTTGTGAGCGAAGTTCATGAAGATCTTTTGCACCTGCGACTTATCATCAAGAAAGAATACCCACATAAATCTTGAAAAATAATCAACTATAACTAGATCAAAATAATTTCCACCGAGGCTCTTGTAAGCATTGGGACCAAAAAGATCCATGTGAAGAAAATCGACTGGTCTCCTAGTGGTCATGATATTCTTTACGGGATGACTTCCACCTACTTGCTTTCCGGCTTGACAATCACTACAAAGTTTATCTTTCTCAAAGATAACATCTTTAAGACCAAGAATATGATCACCTTTGATGAGCTTGTCTAGATTACGCATACCAACATGACCTAATCTTCTATGCCAAAGCCAACCTTTAGAGGATTTTGCAATAAGACAAGTGCGAGGTTTGGATCTCTTAGTAAAATAAAAAATGTATAGACCTCCACTACAAAAACTAGTAAATACCATGCTATTGTTATCTTGACGAAACACTTGGAAATCTACTTTGGTAAATATCACATTGAAACCGAAGTCGGTAGGTCTAGATACGAAAAGAAGATTGTAACGAAGGGATTCAACAAGCATGACATTTTGAATAGAGCTATCATGAGATATGGCCACCTTACCGAAACCAAGTACCTTACCCTTGGAATTGTCTCCAAAAGTAACATACCTTTGTGGTCCATGGTTTGGTGTGATTTCTTGAAACATGTCTCTATCTTCGGTCATATGATCTGTGCATCCACTATCGAGAATCCATTCATTTCCTCCAGCCATGTAATCCTTGAAGTTTGCCACGAGACTTAGAGTCTTCATAGTATTCTCACACCCAATGTCTAATAACTCATCTTCCTCATAGTATCCATGTTCCTCGTTGTCATCATCAAGTGGGATATCCTCCTCATAGAGACAAGGGATCCATTAGGATTGTGATAATGACAATTTTCAAGTTTATGAATGCGAATGGCTTCAAAGATAATGTTATTGATAGTAGTGACATCTCCTTTAGCATGCATGAGGTCTCAAAGCTCAAATAAGCATTTGCCAAAGTTAGGATCACTAGGCTTCATTAAGTGAAAGGTAATAGCTTTATGAAGAATTTCATCAAGATTACTTAATGAATAACTTGGATATCGTTTCTCCAAGTCATTCCACAAAGTATAAGCGCACTCAAAATTCTTTATTTGATCAAATAAAAATCTAGGCAATCCTTTGATAATGAGATTAACAGTTCTAAGATTGCGAAGCATATAAATTTCCTCTTCGTGTGTGGGATGTAAGGGATCAATGGGAGGTACATAGGGGCTCTTAACATACTTGCTTAAATGGAATTCATGGAATAGCTCAAGCATCTCATATTTCCATTGACTATAGTACTCCCCATCAAGAACGGGCACTCTACAACTAATACTACCCATACTAGACACATCCATATTCCTCCACGAAGATGAAACCAAAGCTATGAAGACCAAAGCTCTGATACCAATTGAAGGGATTGATAGAACAGATGTCTAGAGGGCGGTGAATAGACTACTTGCAAGAATTAAAACCTAACCTTTTCCCAAGTTAATTGGTTGGAAAATTTTAGCAAAAGTGACAAGTCTAATGCACCCTACACATGCTAATCAACAAGTATGGCAGCGGAAAGTAAGACAAGCATATGTAAGAGGGTAGAGAGGAGAAGATCAAACACAGTTGTAGACACGAAGATTTATCCCTTGGTTCCGATAGGTGGCACTATCGTACATCCATGTTTATGGGTTCTTCAACCCACGGAGGGTAGCGGTCGTGAGAGTCCATGGAGGGCTCCACTCATAAGGGTCCACGAAGTAGCAACCTTTACTATTCCATAACGGCTTCCGTCCATTAAGGACTAGCCTCACTATGGGTATATCTTCACGAAGTAGGCGATCACCTTGCATGTACAAACTTCTTAGTTCAACTCCACAACACGAAGTAGGAGGCTCCCAAGCAACACCTAACAAATCTAGGATGCACCACCCTCCAAAAGGTAATAGGCTTGATAATGGTGATGAACTCCTTGCTCTTGTGCTTCAAGCTGATAGACTCCTCAACACTCAATCACTCTCTCATAGATTTGGCTTGGTAGAATAGATTGATTGGGTGGAAAGCAACTTGGGGAGGATAGAAATCAAGATCCATATGGTTGGAGTGGATGATCTTGATCTCAACACAAGGGTAGGTGGTTCTCTCTCAAAAATTTGGATATGGGAAGTGGGGAACTGTCCTAAGTGCTTCTCTTGCGAATGGGACGTGGTGGAGGGGTATATATAGGCATCTCCAAAAATCCAACTGTTACAACATTATTGACCATCTCGGTGAAACCGATGCAAAACTCTGTTGTACCAATCTGTTCAAAATGTGGTAACTTTCGGAATCTCGATGAGACCGATATAGGAAACTCGGTTGCACCAAAGTCAGTGGCCGAGGCAGTTTCCAAGACTTGGTGAGACAGAAACACAAAACATGGAAATTCTGATTTTACGAAATCAGCTAACAAAATCATGGTCAGTGAATCTCGGTTGCACTGATGTGAACTCGGTTGCATCGAAGAGCTAGGGTTCTGTCTTAGGTCTTGACTCGGTGCATCCGATGTGGAATTCTTGGTGGCACCGATTTTGAGTGGTAGGGTTTTGACAGAGTATTTTTTGTGAGAGCTTGTGGGTGTTTTTGGTGGCTAGCACTTGTGCACGTGGAGCAATTTGTTCACCAACAATACCTTACCCCCTTTTAATAGTATTGGTTTTCCTACGGACTCAAAGTGATTTCTCACAAAGTAAAAAGAGAGTCTTCTAGCTTGAAGCTTGGCCAATCCTATTCCTTCCTCTTCTTCTTCTTCTTGGGGAATCTCCTCACACCATTTTGCCAACACTATCTATGGACTAAACCTAAAATAAACCAGGTAGAAAATTAGTCCAAGAGATAATGTATCTTGTCATGAATTATCAAAACCACCAAGGGAGCATATGTGCTTTCTGTCTTTTATAAGGGAATGCTCGGATGCAAGTTATTCACACCTTTTATCCTCTTTCATATTTTTTTGAATTCTTTCATAACTACTAAATTACCCCCATTCAAGTGCTTATACGTAAGAGCCAAAGGATATTTCTAGTTCTTGACACATTGTTCACTTATATTGTCTTTTTTAACACAAAACAATCACAAATGTTCAAATACATGCACGTTGCCTCATCCACTATGAACACATGCGCACACACACCCATGCCTATGAGCACCTTCGAGATACAAATACCGAGCCATACATCTTAAGATTGATAAAATCATCACAAATGCCTCGTAGTCGACGAAAATATCTCCTCCCACTAAACAAACATCATAGAAAAGACTGAAATAAATCCAAAAACACGAGCTCATGTTCACTTATATTGTCTAATGATGAAGTGTCTGGTCAGATGATTAAGTTTGTTTTTATGTTAATCCTAAAAAACATATCTAACAAGCCAAACTTACACATTCGTCAAGTAAGTGAACTTAATTTGCCTTGTCCATGTGTCAAAACACAATTATAGGGTCTACTGGAACTTACTCCGTTGGTGAACATGAATTAAATTCATATCAATAAGGCCAGTGATAGGCGTCGGCGCGCCGACCCAAATTTAGGCTGGTCGGCTGCCTATCGTCAGATCTGGTGCATGTAAGTGGCTATGATTAGCCCGTAGATTAGGCTTCGTCTTCTCCTCTTTGCACGCACGTTAGAAAGCAATGGAGGAACTCCTCCGCGCTTACCGACCGTCTCTTCCTCGGCCTTAGCCGCCCTGCGCTCACACGCACTTGACGGGCATCCCAAGCCACCCAGTGCTCGTCGTCTCCGGTCGTAAAACTGCTGCCAAAATCTGGCCATCTCATCTATCCTTCCCAGGAAATCGCCACCTCTATTGGTTCCTCCTCTCTCCTCATCATGGTTGATTTTCCACCTCCACCTTGCCCTCAGCCACTCACTGCTACCCACGTTGGTCGTCTCCCATTGGAAAAGCCGCATGTGCCTTGACGGCTCACGCCGCAACTTTTCAAAAAACTTTGGTCACTGGTTGAAACTTTTCTCATATACAGTTGAAGAATTTCACGCGTATGATTGAAGCCTTTTCCATTTCATTATGCCCCGGTTGAAGAACGCCGGTTGAAAACTTTCACATGCGTAGTTAAAGCTTTTCATTGCAATGGTTGAAGCCAAAGTTTTCAAAATCGCGACTCAAGTCTTAGAATCTTACGACTTTATGATCCAAACTAGCCCCTCCAATTCTACGATTTTGCTCATAGAATCTAAGATTCTACGATCCCGGTAGTTATGATTCTACGATTCACGATCCTACGAACGGACCTCCGACCCGATTCAGAATCGCGATTCTGACAACTTTGGTTGAAGCTTTTTTCGCTTTTGCTATGCTCAGTGGAATCTTTCACTTAACGCCAGTTGAAACTTTTCTCATATATTGAAAGAACATTTGCCCCCTTGGTGGTTTTGGTAATTAATAACAACATACATCTCATTGAACTAATATTTCCACTAAGCATATTTCAGGAAAATTTCAATGATGGGTTGGCAAAAGGATTGTGGAGAAACCACTAGATGCATGGAATTGGATTGGCAAATCTTCAAGCATGAGGACTCTACATTTTACTTTGTGAGAAATCACTTTGAATCCATAGGAAAAGCTAATACTATTAAAAGGGGGTAAGGTACTGTTGGTGAACAAGATGATCCACATGCACAAGTGATAGTCACCAAAAACACCCACAAACTCTCCCACAAATCTTTGTCCAAGCTTATCATGAAAATTGGTGCAACCAACTTCTTCCACTTGGGCCCATTGATTTTTCGACTCAGACAGAGCCTTGCCAAACTCTAGCTCATCGGTGCAACCGATTCTACTTCGGTGCCACCGAGTTCAGCTTGCCAACTTTTTGTTACCTCGATTCACAAAATTGGAATTTCCAAGTTTTTGGGTCGGCATCACCGAGATGTGGATTCTGACCGTTGGACACCTTATCGGTACCGCCGAGATTTCTGTATCGGTCTCACCGAGATTCAAAAGTTGCTACCTTTGGAGCAACTCGGTACCACCGAGATTCACACATCGGTGTCACCGAGTTGGTCACTTTAGGTGTAACGGCTGGATTTTTGGAGATGCCTATATATACCCCTCCACCACCACTCACTTGAAAGAGAAGCACTCAGAACAGATCCCCACTTATCCCATCAGATTTTCTGAGAGAGAGCCACCTACTCATGTGTTGAGATCAAGCCATTCCATTCAAACCATGTGAATCTTGATCTCTAGCCTCCCCAAGTTGCTCTCCACCCAATCAATCTCTTCCACCAAAGCCAAATCTGTGAGAGAGTGATTGAGTGTTGTGGAGTCTATCATCTTGAAGTACAAGAGCAAGGAGTTCATCGACATTATCGAGCCTATTACCTTATGGAGGGTGTGTTGGAAATATGCCCTAGAGGCAATAATAAAATGGTTATTATTGTATTTCCTTGTTCATGATAATTGTCTATTGTTCATGCTATAATTGTGTTAACCGGAAACCATAATACATGTGTGAATACATAGACCACAACATGTCCCTAGTGAGCCTCTAGTTGACTAGCTCGTTGATCAATAGATGGTCACGGTTTCATGGCCATGGACATTGGATGTCATTGATAACGGGATCACATCATTAGGAGAATGATGTGATGGACAAGACCCAATTCTAAGCATAGCACAAGATCGTGTAGTTCGTTTGCTAAAGCTTTTCAATGTCAAGTATCGTTTCCTTAGACCATGAGATTGTGCAACTCCCGGATACCGTAGGAATGCTTTGGGTGTGCCAAACGTCACAACGTAACTGGGTGGCTATAAAGGTGCACTACGGGTATCTCCGAAAGTATCTGTTGGGTTGGCATGAATCGAGACTGGGATTTGTCACTCCGTGTGACGGAGAGGTATCTCTGGGCCCACTCGGTAAGACATCATCATTATGAGCTCAATGTGACTAAGGAGTTAGTCACGGGATGATGTATTACGGAACGAGTAAAGAGACTTGCCGGTAACGAGATTGAACAAGGTATGGGGATACCGACGATCGAATCTCGGGCAAGTATCATACCGATAGACAAAGGGAATTGTATACGGGATTGATTGAATCCTTGACATCGTGGTTCATCCGATGAGATCATCGTGGAGTACGTGGGAGCCAACATGGGTATCCAGATCCCGCTGTTGGTTATTGGCCGGAGAGGTGTCTCGGTCATGTCTACGTGTCTCCCGAACCCGTAGGGTCTACACACTTAAGGTTCGATGACGCTAGGGTTATAGGGAAATGGTATACGTGATTACCGAAGGTTGTTCGGAGTCCCGGATGAGATCCCGGACGTCACGAGGAGCTCCGGAATGGTCCGGAGGTAAAGATTGATATATAGGAAGTCCAGTTTTGGTCACCGGAAAGTTTTCGGGCTCATCGGTAGTGTACCGGGAGTGCCGGGAGGGTGCCGGATGACCCCCGGGAGGGGTGTGACGACCAAAGGACCACATGGGCTGTTAGATAAAGTGTGCCAGCCCTTATTGGGCTGGGCAAGACTTTTGCTAAAGGCCCATGCGGCTGGAGATAAGGAGATAAGGCAAAAAGGATTTAAAAGGAGGAGATCCACCTCCCTTGTGGGAGGTGGACTCTCCCTTTAATTCGGCCGGCCATCTCCTCTTTGGAGTAGAGGCCAAGCCAGCCCTCCACGTCCCTCCTCCTATATATACTTGAGGTTTTGGATGTTTTGAGACAGGATTTGATCTCTCTCTCTCACGGCGAAGCCCTACCTCTCTTCTTCCTCCTCCGCAGCGCTTAGGCGAAGCCCTGTCGGAATACCTTGCTACTCCACCACCACCACGCCGTCGTGCTGCTGTTGGAGCCCTTCCCCAACCTCTCCTTCCTCCTTGCTGGATCAAGGTGTTGGAGACGTCACCGGGCTGCACGTGTGTTGAACGCGGAGGTGCCGTCCGTTCGGCACTTGATCGGATCTACCGCGATCTGAATCGCTGCGAGTACGACTCCATCAACCGCGTTCTTGTAACGCTTCCGCTTAGCGATCTTCAAAGGTATGAAGATCCACTCTCCCCTTGCTCGTTGCTGGTTTCTCCATAGATGGATCTTGGTGAATGCGTAGGAAATTTTTGATTTACTACTACGTCTCCCAACAGTGGCATCATGAGCTAGGTCTATGCGTAGAATCTATGCACGAGTAGAACACAAAGCAGTTGTGGGCGTCGAGTTTGTTAATTTGCTTGCCGCTACTAGTCTTATCTTGATTCGGCGGTATTGTGGGATGAAGCGGCCCGGACCAACTTTACACGTACGCTTACGTGAGACCGGTTCCACCGCCTGACATGCACTAGATGCATAAGGTGGCTAGCGGGTGTCTGTCTCTCCTACCTTAGTCGGATCGGATTCGATGAAAAGGGTCCTTATGAAGGGTAAATAGAAATTGGCAAATCACGTTGTGGTATTGACGTAGGTAAGAAACGTTCTTGCTAGTAACCTATAGCAGCCACGTAAAAACTTGCAACTACAAATTAGAGGACGTCTAACTTGTTTTTGCAGCATGTGCCTTGTGATGTGATATGGCCACAGGATGTGATGTGATGCATTGTGATGTATGAATTGATCATGTTCTTGTAATAGGATTCATGACTTGCATGTCGATGATTATGACAACCGGCAGGAGCCATAGGAGTTGTCTTATTTATTGTATGACCTGCGTGTCAATCATAAACGCCATGTAATTACTTTACTTTATTGCTAAGCGTTAGCCATAGTAGTAGAAGTAATAGTTGGCGAGACAACTTCATGAAGACACAATGATGGAGATCATGATGATGGAGATCATGGTGTCGTGCCGGTGACAGTGATGATCATGGTGCCTCGAAGATGGAGATCATAGGAGCAAAATGATATTGGCCATATCATGTCACTATATTGATTGCATGTGATGTTTATCATGTTTACATCTTATTTGCATAGAACGACGGTAGTAAATAAGATGATCTCTCAATAAAATTTCAAGAAAGGTGTTCACCCTAACTGTGCACCGTTGCTAAGGATCGTCGTTCCGAAGCACCACGTGATGATCGGGTGTGATAGGTTCTAACGTTCGCATACAACGGGTGTAAGCCAGATTTACACATGCGAAACACTTAGGTTGACTTGACGAGCCTAGCATGTACAGACATGGCCTCGGAACACGGAAGACCGAAAGGTCGAACAAGAGTCGTATAGAAGATACGATCAACATAGAGATGTTCACCATGGATGACTAGTCCGTCTCACGTGATGATCGGACACGGGCTAGTTGACATGGATCATGTATCACTTGGAAGACTAGAGAGATGTCTATCTAAGTGGGAGTTCATTAATAATTTGATTAAATGAACTTAATTATCATGAACTTAGTCTAAAAATGTCCTTGCAAATTATGTCGTAGATAGCTCGCGCTGTAGCTCCCCAGTTTTATTGATACAATCCTAGAGAAAAGTAAGTTGAAAGTTGATGGTAGCAATAATGCGGACTGGGTCCGTGATCTGAGGATTGTCCTCATTGCTGCACAGAAAGCTTATGTTTTTGATGTACCGCTAACTGCATCACTCCCTCAAGCGTTGTCTGTAGATGTTGTGAACACATGACAGGCACTTTTTGATGACTACGTGATAGTTCAGTGCGTCATGCATTACGGCTTAGAATTGAGGCTTCAAAATGTTTTGAACGTCACAGAACATATGAGATGTTCTAGGAGCTGAGATTGTGATCTCAAGCTCGTGCCTATGTTGAGAGGTATGAGACCTCCAACAAGATTCTTTGCCTGCAAGATAAAGGAGAATAGCTTAATCGGTGAGCGTGTTCTCAGATTGTTTGGGTGCTACAATCACTTGAATCAAGTGGGAGTTAATCTTCCAGATGAGATAGTGATTAATGCAGTTCTCCAAGTCACTGCCACCAAGCTACTAGAGCTTCGTGATGAACTATAACATGCCAGGGATGGATAAGATGATCCCTGAGTTGTTCGTGATGTTTGACACCACGAAGGTAGAAATCAATAAGGAGCATCAAGTGTTGATGGTTAAGTGAAAACCACTAGTTTCAAAAGGGGCAAGGGCAAGAAGGGAAAAACTTCAGGAATGGCAAGCCAGTTGTTGCTCTAGTGAAGAAACCCAAGGTTGAGCCCGAACCCGAGACTAAGTGCTTCTGTTATGAGGAGAATGTTCGCTGAAGCGGAAAAACCCTAGATGATTGGTAGATAAGAAGGCTGGTAATGTCAATGGAAGTATATTTGATATACGTGTTAGTGATGTGTACCTTGCTGGTACTCCTAGTAGCACCTGGGTATTAGATACCGGTTCGGTTGCTAAGTGTTAGCAACTCGAAATAAAAGCTACGGAGTAAATGGAGACTAGCTAGGTGAAAGGTGACGATGTGTGTTGGAAGTATTTCCAAGATTGATGTGATCACCATCGCACGCTCTCTCTACCTTCAGGATTTGTGATAAACCTAAATAAATGTTATTTGGTGTTTGCGTTGAGCATAAACGTGATTAGATCATGATTAGTGCGATACGGTTATTCATATAAGTTAGAGAATAATGGTTATTCTGTTTACATGGATAATGCCTTCAATGGTCATGCACCCACTCGAAATGGTTTATCGAATCATGATCGTAGTAGTACACATATTCATAACATTGGTACCAAAAGATACAAAGTTAATAATGATAGTACCACATGCTTGTGGCACTGCCACGTAATGTCATATTGGTATAAATCGCATGAAGAAACTCCATGATGATGGATGTTTTTTGACTCACTCGATTTCGAATCGGTTGAGACATGCGAGCCATGCCTCTTGGGCAAGATGACTGAGACCCCGTCATCCAATATGATGGAGCGGGCAAGTGGCTTATTGGAATTAATACATGTTGATGTATGTGGTCCAATGAGTGTTGAAACACACAGTGGATATCGTTGTTTTTCTTTACCTTCACTGATGATTTGAGTAAATATGGGGATATTTACTTAATGAAACACGAATCTGAAATGTTTGAAAGGTTCAAGGAGTTTCAGAGTGAAGTTAAAGATCATCGTGACAAGAAGATAAATGTCTATGATATGATCATGGAGGTGAATATCTAAGTTACGAGTTTGGTATGCAATTTTAGACAATGTGGAAATTGTTTCACAGCTCACGCCTCCTGGAACACCATAGTGTGATGGTGTGTTCGAACGTCGTAGTCGTGCTCTATTGGATATAGTGAGTACTATGATGTCTCTTATCGTTTTACCACTATCGTTATGGGGTTATGCATTAAAGACAAATCCATTCACTTTAACAGGGCACCATCTAAGTCTGTTGAGATGACACCGTGAGAATTATGGTTTGACAGAAGCCTAAGCTGTCATTTCTTAATGTTTGGGGCTGCGACGCTTATGTGAAAATGGGTTTTTCACCTAGCGAGCTCGAACTCAAAGCAGACAAATGCATCTTCATAGAATACCCTAATGAGACATTGGGTATACCTTCTATCTCAGATCCAAGCGCAAAAGGTGTTTGTTGCTAAGAACGGGTCCTTTTTGAGAAAGAGTTTCTCTCGAAAGAATTGAGTGGGAGGAAGATAGAACTTGATAAGGTTGTTGAACCTTTGTTTCAACCAGAGAATAGCGCAACACAGAAAGATGTTTCTGTAGAGCCTACTTAGTTGAAAAGGAAGTTAATGATGATGATCATGAAGCTTCGAATCAAGTCACTATCGAACCTCGTAGGTCGACAAGGACGCGTACTGCTCCTGAGTAGTACGACAACCCTGTCTTGGAAATCATGTTGTTGGACAACAATGAACCTACGAACTATGGAGAAGCGATGGTGGGCCCGGATTCCAACAAATGGCTAGGAGCCATGAAATCCGAGAAAGGATCCATGTATGAAAACCAAGTATGGACTTTGGTAGACTTGCCTGTTGAATGGCGGGTCATTGAGTACAAATGGACCTTTGAGATAAACATAGACGCTAATGGTGAAATGTCACCGTTTATAAAGCTTGACTTGTCGCAAAGAAGTTTCCGCCAAGTTCAAGGAGTTGACTGCAATGAGATTGTCTCATCTGTAGCGATGCTAAAAGTCTATTAAAATTTTGTTAGCAGTTGCTGCATTTTTCGATTATGAAATCTGGCAGATGGATGACAAAACAAGGTTTCCGTAATGGTTTCTGTGAGGAAGAGTTGTATGTGATACAACCAGAAGGTTTTGTCAATCCTAAGGATGCTAATAATATGCAAACTCCAGCGATCCTTCTATGGACTGGAGCAAGCATCTCGGAGTTGGAATATATGCTTTGATGAGGTGATCAAAGTGTTTAAGTTTATACAAAGTTTATGAGAAACTTGTATTTGCAAGAAAGTGAGTGGGAGCACTATGGAATTTCTTATAAGAATATGTAGTTGACATATTATTGATCGGAAATGATGTAGAATTTCTGGAAGAGCATGAAGGGTTGTTTGAAAAGTTTTGTTTTTCAAAGGAAGACCCAGATAAAGCTACTATTTTATTGAGCATCAAGATCTATAGGGATAGATCTATTCGCTTGATAAGTTTTTTCGACGAAGACATACCTTGACAAGTTTTTGAAGGAGTTCAAAATAGATGGGTCAAAGAAGGAGTTCTTGACTGTATTGTAAGGTGTGAAATTGAGTAAGACTCAATACCCGACCACGGCAGAAGATAAAGAAGAGATGAGTGTCATCTCCTATGCTTTAGCCATAGGCTCTATATAGTATGCCATGCTGTGTACCGCACCTGTGTGTGCCTTGCCATGAGTCTGTCAAGGGGTACAAGAGTAATCCAAGAGTGGATCACTAGACAGCGGTCAAAGTTAGCCTTAGTAACTTGAGAACTAAGGAAATATTTCTCGATTATGGAGGTGATAAAGAGTTCATCGTAAAGTGTTACGATGATGCAAGCTTTAAAACCAATCCGGATGACTCTTAGTAGAAATCCAGCTACGTATAGTGGAGCAGCCATTTGGAATAGCTCCAAGTGGAGCATGGGAGTAGTATCTACAGATATGACATGGAAAGTTTGTAAGGTACACACGGATCTGAATGTCGCAGACTCGTTGACTAAAACCTCTTTCACGAGCAGGACATGAACAAACCCCAGAACTTATTGGGTGTTAATCACATGGTGATATGATCACATGGTGATGTAAGTGTTAATCACATGGTGATGTGAACTAGATTATTGACTCTAGTGCAAGTGGGAGACTGTTGGAAATATGCCCTAGAGGCAATAATAAAATGGTTATTATTGTATTTCCTTGTTCATGATAATTGTCTATTGTTCATGCTATAATTGTGTTAACCGGAAACCATAATACATGTGTGAATACATAGACCACAACATGTCCCTAGTGAGCCTCTAGTTGACTAGCTCATTGATCAATAGATGGTCACGGTTTCATGGCCATGGACATTGGATGTCATTGATAACGGGATCACATCATTAGGAGAATGATGTGACGGACAAGACCCAATTCTAAGCATAGCACAAGATCGTGTAGTTCGTTTGCTAAAGCTTTTCAATGTCAAGTATCGTTTCCTTAGACCATGAGATTGTGCAACTCCCGGATACCGTAGGAATGCTTTGGGTGTGCCAAACGTCACAACGTAACTGGGTGGCTATAAAGGTGCACTACGGGTATCTCCGAAAGTATCTGTTGGGTTGGCATGAATCGAGACTGGGATTTGTCACTCCGTGTGACGGAGAGGTATCTCTGGGCCCACTCGGTAAGACATCATCATTATGAGCTCAATGTGACTAAGGAGTTAGTCACGGGATGATGTATTACGGAACGAGTAAAGAGACTTGCCGGTAACGAGATTGAACAAGGTATGGGGATACCGACGATCGAATCTCGGGCAAGTATCATACCGATAGACAAAGGGAATTGTATACGGGATTGATTGAATCCTTGACATCGTGGTTCATCCGATGAGATCATCGTGGAGTACGTGGGAGCCAACATGGGTATCCAGATCCCGCTGTTGGTTATTGGCCGGAGAGGTGTCTCGGTCATGTCTACGTGTCTCCCGAACCCGTAGGGTCTACACACTTAAGGTTCGATGACGCTAGGGTTATAGGGAAATGGTATACGTGATTACCGAAGGTTGTTCGGAGTCCCGGATGAGATCCCGGACGTCACGAGGAGCTCCGGAATGGTCCGGAGGTAAAGATTGATATATAGGAAGTCCAGTTTTGGTCACCGGAAAGTTTTCGGGCTCATCGGTAGTGTACCGGGAGTGCCGGGAGGGTGCCGGATGACCCCCGGGAGGGGTGTGACGACCAAAGGACCACATGGGCTGTTAGATAAAGTGTGCCAGCCCTTATTGGGCTGGGCAAGACTTTTGCTAAAGGCCCATGCGGCTGGAGATAAGGAGATAAGGCAAAAAGGATTTAAAAGGAGGAGATCCACCTCCCTTGTGGGAGGTGGACTCTCCCTTTAATTCGGCCGTCCATCTCCTCTTTGGAGTAGAGGCCAAGCCAGCCCTCCACGTCCCTCCTCCTATATATACTTGAGGTTTTGGATGTTTTGAGACAGGATTTGATCTCTCTCTCTCACGGCGAAGCCCTACCTCTCTTCTTCCTCCTCCGCAGCGCTTAGGCGAAGCCCTGTCGGAATACCTTGCTACTCCACCACCACCACGCCGTCGTGCTGCTGTTGGAGCCCTTCCCCAACCTCTCCTTCCTCCTTGCTGGATCAAGGTGTTGGAGACGTCACCGGGCTGCACGTGTGTTGAACGCGGAGGTGCCGTCCGTTCGGCACTTGATCGGATCTACCGCGATCTGAATCGCTGCGAGTACGACTCCATCAACCGCGTTCTTGTAACGCTTCCGCTTAGCGATCTTCAAAGGTATGAAGATCCACTCTCCCCTTGCTCGTTGCTGGTTTCTCCATAGATGGATCTTGGTGAACGCGTAGGAAATTTTTGATTTACTACTACGTCTCCCAACAGGGTGGTGCCTCCTAGATTGGTTAGGTGTCGCTTGGGAGCCTCCTATTTTGTGTTGTGGAGTGAACCAAGAAGTTTGTAAGGGCAAGGAGATCACCTACTTCGTGAAGTTCTACCCCGAGTTAGGTTAGTGCTCCGTGGACGTAGGCCATCATGGTATAGACAAGGTTGCTTCTTCGTGGAACCCTCCGTGGGTAGAGCCCTCCGTGGACTCTCGCAACTATTACCCTCCATGGGTTGAAGTCTCCATAAACACGGACGTACGATAGCACCACCTATCAGAACCACGGGAAAAATCTTTGTGTCTCCAAATTGTGTTTAATCTTCCTACCCTTCCTTTACTATATATGCTTGTCTTTACTTTCCACTGCTAAACTCATAGACATGCATGTGTAGGGTGTGCTTGACTTGCTATCATTGCTAAAATCTTCCAACACCTAAAATTGGGAAATCGTAGAAATTATATTTGGCCAAGTAGTCTAATCACCCACCTCTAGACATACTTTTGATCCTACAAGTGGTATCAGAGCTTTGGTCTCCATTAAATTTGTTTCACAACCTAGGAGAGTATGGTGTCTAGCGAGGGAAATTATGACCGTAGAGGTCCATACTTTGATGGCACAAATTTTGCTAGTTGGAAGCACAAAATCAAAATGCATATTCTTGGCCATAACCCCGCCGTTTGGGATATTGTTCGTGTTGGATTGCAAGGTGAATTCTTTGTGGATGGAAGGGAACCGGATCATGAAGCGACCATAGATGAATTGAAGATGTTTAAATACAATGCTCAAGCATGTGATATTCTCTTCAACTGCCTATCCCCCGAAGAATTCAACAAAATCAGCCATCTTGAGAATGCAAAAGAGATTTGGGATACTTTGGTTGATATGCATGAATGTACCGAATCCATGAGAGAATCCAAGTTGGATCTTCTTTAGACTCAGCTTGACAGGTTCAAGATGAAGGATGGTGAAGGAGTCGCAGAGATGTACTCTAGGCTAGCTCTCATCACCAATGATATTGTCGGCTTAGGAAGCGAAGAAATGACTGACAAATTCATCGTCAAGAAGATACTTCAAGCTTTGGATGAGAGATATGACACTGTGTGCACATTAATCCAAATGATGCCCAACTACAAAGATCTCAAGCCTACGGAAGTGATTGGAAGGATTGTTGCTCATGAGATGACACTCAAGGACAAGGAAGATCTTCACAACAAGTCTAGCGGTGCTTACAAATCCACAAGTGATGCTCCCACAACTTCAAGCGACAACCTTGTCACAAATGAAGAGATAAGCCTCATGGCCAAGAAATTCAGCAAATTCTACAAGAATAAAGGCAAAGATCAAAGCTCCAACTCAAGATATGAAGAGAAGCGTTCGTCAAGTTGTGACCGAAACTGCTACAATTGTGGGAAGCCCGCACACTACTCCTATAACATCCCAAAATTTCATTTTGGAATGTTATGATATATATAGCTATGCATCATCATCATTGTTGGAATGTAATGAATTTGTTGAAGTGCTTCTTTTGAAATTCTGAAAGGCCAATTCTATTTTTCCATGTATCCGTTTCATCTATTTGAAAACCTTTGGAAATGTTCAAAGAAAGAGAGGAGTAACATGACACTCCACACTAGGGGCATCTTGGTGAAATATTTGAGCAATTAAACCAGGGGGTCATTTGAAAATTTATCTCACAAGGATTTAAAACCAATTAGGCATTTTCTGAAAATATTTTTTTAAAAAATATTCAATATGACAGAGGAAAAATGTTCATTAAATAGCATTAATTCTCCTGATCATTTTGATATATATAATTCTATGTTTGGAAATGTTTTGAATGCATTAAAAGAGTTTTTACTACGCTGGAAATAGAAAAGGAAAGTTTTTAAAACGAATCGGGCTGGCCCACAGTCTTTAACTCCCGAATTCATTTCGAACCGGTTAACCGACGTGCTAACCTCGCCTTTTCCCTCACTGGCACGCGGGACCCACTGACCGACGGCGTCATCCGCGCGCCCGCCTCCTTCCTCGCGCGCGCCACCATCGCCGGAGATCCCTCTCTTCGGATCTCCCTCCTCTCTCCCTCCCCGACCCCGCACCTGGCCTATAAAAGCCCCAGCCCTCGCCGCGCTCCATTCCACCCCGAGCCCCCACTCTACCTCGCCAGAACGCCACCGCACCACCTCGCCGGAGTTCAGACTCCAACCGAACCTTCCCAAGCACGAGGCCGTCGCCTTCGTCGTCCCCAGCCCCGTCCGACGCCGCCAATCGCCGCCGGAGCTTCGCCGTCGTCGCCTGAGCACTTCGGACGTCGCCCCCGACCACCTTCGACCTCCGGCCGCCATCGACCTCGCCGGAACCTCGACTCCTCCCCTCTGTAAGCCACCGGACCCCCCCTGGACCGTTAGATTTAGATCCAATGCTCCTGATTATAAGATTGAAACAGTGAAACATTTTCCTCTACGCTTCGGTCGTCCGTTCGTTAGCACCCACGCGCACACGGCCCCGACCAATCATAGCTTGCCACGTAGCCCCTAACCGATCGATAATAGTTTCCCTTTTTCTGTTTCTGTTTTAGAAAACAGAATGTATTCTGTTTTGGTTTTTATCATATCTTCTAAAATATTTGGTGTTTTTATTTGATTCTTTTTGCATTAGTTCACAAATTTGATGTAGTTTATGTCTGTATGCTTAGATTTCAAATTTGTACTTTAAATTTTGAATCTAATCAAATTTGTTTAAATTACTAAAATCTGTATAACTAGAGTTAAAAATATATTTTTGAGTGAATCTTTTTGCCACTGTTTTGTATTAGTTAAACCTATCATTCTACATAATTTGAGAATTTTTAGAATGAATTTGGTTACTGTTTTTAACAAAAACAGAATCTGTTTAGTTCTTAATAGATTTTAATTAAATTGATTTTTATTTAATCTAAACCTGAATTAGTTTAAATTTTCTTTTTAGATTTCATTAGGTTGTGTTGATTCAACTTTAGGTGTATTTTTGTGTTAATAAAATATTTTTTTCAAATTGTTTTGTGCTCTAGTTTGAATAGGTTCATTTTGTTTTCACCATGTATATTGTTTAGAAAAAGTTTTGTAGTAATTCTTTTAGCACAATACTTTTATAATGAAATACTTTTTGTTTTCAAATAAAATTTTATATTTACTTTTCTGTTATCTAAATGTCTAGTTGTTCAAAACCATTTTTTTGACTTGTATGTCTTAGTAGGGATTTTGACCCCAATAGTTTTATAGTCTTATACTTTAAGTGATTCTTCTTTTGATTGTGCTTTTGTTTGTTGAAGCATTTGTTTACCTTGCCGTTGAATGAATTGTATTGTGTTTATGCTTATGGTGTGCTCTTGTTTGATTCGTTAGATCATTCCGAGTGCGAAGCTTGTTATCTAGAGTCACTTGATTACGTGAATCGTCAGCAAGGCAAGTCACTTTGACCATGTATACCTATGTTTTATTGCAGTAGTTCTTCCATCTCCCCAATTGCATGCAAAGTAGGTAAATTGGAAACTTGGTTACTTGTTGTAGTATCATGTGGTAGGTACCCCTCAACCCTTTGACACATTGGCCCCGGGAAACGTTGATTTACATTTTGCTAAGCTATTAGTAGACGGGGTTGGTTGTGTGATTCATGAGAGTTGTGAGTTAATAATTTCAAGACCTACATGATGATCAAGTCTTCAAGACTCCGAGTTTTCAACATAGCTCTGGGTGGATGATGGTTGAACGGCACCTTGGAGAAACCAGTGGTTAGCCTAGATGATGCTCGAGAAGTGCCAGTATTCATGCGGAAAGGTCCACCCAGGCACAAAGAGATGGATGGATGCTTCAAGACCCAAGGCTTACCTGCACAGCCACAAGCCATTATGGGCTCTGGCTTGGTTGGATATCGTGGTGACCCTGGACAGGTGGTGCTACGAGATGTAGAAGAATGGTAGGAAAGGATGGGCACCGACAGAGTCTCGGGGAAACCCTTTAGAAGACCATGTTTTGGTCATCCGTTTCTCAAACATCATGAAGTGCGAGAAATCCAACGGAGGCGACCAAATCTTGTGGGGAACGTGTGCAGAACTCTGCAGAGTACCCAAACCTAATCGATTAGTCGTGTCCATGGTCATGGACAGTTTGAGCCAAAGGAACTGAAACTATCTGGAACTCTCAACATAATTAATTATATTGATGTGGGTTATTAATGTCAACTTGGGTATGAGAATTGGTTGGTGGAACCATCTCATTAATCAACCAACATTGTAGTAATTATGCTTTTGCCCTCTCTTGTTGTAGGAAAAATTTGGCTTTATGCAAAAACTTACTACCCCACCTGCCATATTTGCATACAGACTACATGATTACTTTACCCCCTCTCTTGTGACTTTGCCGGCATATTCAATATGCTGACCTATACGGCTGCAACGTATCATGTTGTAGAGTACTTTTCCGACCAGGAGTGAGGATACGCTCTACGCTCGGTGAGATGCCCTTGGAGTCAGATGGACTCAACTACCTATGGAGCTTCCGCAAATTTTTGGTTTAGTTTATCTCATGAGTTGACCTTCAACCACTTTATTGTAATCCTTATTGTAATAAAGGACTCGATACGAGATTTTGATTAATTAATGCTGTGTGATTTCCCTTTGATATATACATTGATGTATCGTGTGTGTACCAGCATGTTGTTGGGATGGTACAGAAACACCGGAGATTCGACCTTTCAGGTCGGGTCGCTACAGAAATGGTATCAGAGCACATGCTGATCGTAGGACGTAACCTCTAGGATTGGAAAAGCCTTAGGATTTATTTCTCTTTTGTCTTTAAAATTCTTATACTCTCATCTACTCGTTTCTGACTTCCCTCCAATTTATTTCAAAATTTATAGATGGCCACCTTCATCCCAATTTTGATCACGGAGTTTTGTCAGCCTGACGCAACGATGCCCTTTGGCAAGGAGCTGATGAGGATCGTCAGGGACGTAAGGATTGCTTTGCCGAGCATCACCGGGACTCCTATCATGTCTTTTCCACAAGACAGACACTACAGGATCGAGGTGCACATCCCTGGGAAGACCTTTGGAAATCGTAAGGAACCTATCGACTTCAAGTTTGTGGCACCCAGCTGGATACTTGGGAGAGACATGGCCATTCATCGTGCCCTTGGACGTATTCAGGAGGAATACAGAGGTGGAACCATTTCACCAGGACTCAGCGTGGTTTGTCGCAGGGATGCCAATGGAAATATCATAACCACTCCCACTGAAGACACCACCATTTCCTATATCCAGACTTTGGAGACGCACATCAGGACCTTGGAGCTTCGGGTACGTGCCGACACGAAGACGATCAAGAGGCTGATGAACCGTGAGATCGACCTCGAAGCTGACTTACGGAACTACGAGCATGAGTATGAGGTGAAGGATTTCTTAGAGAGGATCGATAAGCTGAACACTCGCATCGCAACTCTGGAGGAACAGATGGACATGGGTGAAAATCTTCATCCAGAAGGAGACATGGCTCCTTTGATCAGCAACGATGATGACTATGAGGAGAGCACCACCGGAGGAGGCCACTTCACCATGTACTTTTGAGGAGAACTTTAGTTATGCCCCCATGTATCTTCATTTTCGTCGTTAAAGCGTAGGTCGATGCTTAGTTTGATTGGAGATTTGTATCTTGATGTTTGAACCTTGAGTTGAATAAATGAATGAGTGTTTGGTGTGATATGTTTGTTGCATTGCATATGGGTAGTGAATTTCCCTTTTAGGTCATTGTTCTATTCTAATTCTCACCCCTCTGAAAACAGCAAGATGCCTCCGCGACGTGAGCCCGACTTCACTTTCCCGCCAGAGCTCACGCAACTCCTCCAGCAGCAGAACGCCCTGATGTAGTGTTGATTCAAAATCAGACCAACAACCACAACAACCACCCTCCACCTCAAGGCAACAACCTCACCCATTTTCTGAGACTGAATCCCCCAACTTTCTCCAGCAGCACTGAGCCCATTGTGGCAGATGATTGGCTCTGCAAGATGGAGAGGGAACTCACCACCGCAAGATGCACTAAGGATGAAAAAGTGCATTTTGCCGCCCATCAACTGGAGGGACCAGCAACTTCATGGTGGGAGAACTACACCACCACGTACCCCATTACTGGTGTGACTTGGGAGCAGTTCAAGCAAGCTTTCCGCACCGCACATGTCTCAGCTGGAGCCATGAGTATGAAGAAGCGTGAGTTTCGCAACTTACGCCAGGGGAACCGTTCCGTGGCCCAGTACGTGGATGACTTCAGCACGTTGGCTCGTTATGCACTAGGAGATGTGGCCGATGATGCAGCCAAGCAGGAGAAGTTCTTGGAAGGACTCAATGATGAGTTGAGCGTGCAGCGGATGGTGGCCACCTTCAGCAACTGCCAGGAGCTGGTAGACAAGGCCCTCATCTTGGAGGGGAAGCAGCAGCAAATCGAGAACCGCAAGAGGAAGTATGCACAGGGGAAGTTACCTCTGGAGCTCATCAGAAGCCCTGCTACTTCCCATACTCAGGAAATACCGGATTAGGGACCGGTAAGTATGGATGACACACTCATCCCGTGCACAACCATGGAGGCCATAACCATGGAGGAAATGGGAATAATCGTCCCAACAATGGCAGCTTCAAAATGGTAATGGAAGTGGGAATGGCAACCAACACCGTCCCGCTCCAGCTCAGAAGGATATGAACCATATCACCTGTTTCAAGTGTCAGAAGACAGGGCACGATGCCACTGAATGCCCTCAGAACAAGCAAGGAAATGGAAACGACAACAACAACGGCAACTCTGCAGCTAAGAAGCCAAATCCTTTTCCTCGTGCTCAGGTGAATCACCTCGATGTGGAAGAAGTCTATGATCATCCCGAGACTGTGGTTGGTAAGTTTTTATTGCATTCACGTCTGGTTATGGTACTTTTTGATTCTGGTGCAACTCATTCATTCATATCAAGGGTAGTTGTGGAAAAGTATGGTTTACCCACCAGAACCCTTAGTCAACCCATTAAGGTCAATTCCCAGGAGGTATGATGATGGCAGGGATAGGATGCCACGCCCTGAAACTCCACATAGGAAACCATGTTTTTCCTACCGACCTCATCGTCTTAGAATCCCAAGGATTGGATGTAATCCTAGGCATGGATTGGATGACCAAGTATGAAGGAAACCTTGATTGCCCCAGCAAGTCTATTTCACTCACCACTCCAGAGAACAAGAGGATTAAGTATGTATCCCGACGCACACAGATGAGTGCTCGGTTAAATTCCCTCACAAGAGTTGTTCAGGAGGAAGTGCCGGTTGTACAAGACTTTCCAAATGTATTCCCGGAGGAATTACCCAGCATGGCACCAGATAGGGAGATTGAGTTTCTGATAGAGCTACTACCAGGGACAGCCCCAATTTCCAAGAGACCCTATCGGATGCCCGCAAATGATTTAGTAGAAATCAAGAAGCAAATTAAGGAGCTATTGGATAAGGGATATATTCGCCCAAGTTCATCACCTTGGGGAGCCTCAGTTCTTTTGGTGGAAAAGAAAGACAAAACCTTGAGGATGGTGGTCGATTATCGTGCATTGAACGAGGTGACTATCAAGAATAAGTACCCTCTGCCGATGATTAATGACCTGTTTGACCAGCTAGTAGGCGCCAAAGTATTCTCCAAGATCGATCTTTGATCAGGGTATCACCAACTGAAGATTCGTGAACAGGATATACCCAAAATAGCTTTCACCACCAGGTATGGCTTATATGAGTATACAATCATGTCCTTTGGTTTGACTAATGCTCCTGCCTACTTCACGAATTTGATGAACAAAGTGTTTATGGAATATTTGGACAAGTTTGTCGTGGTGTTCATCGATGACATTTTGATATTCTCCAAGAGCGAGCAAGAACACAAGGAACACTTGTGTTTAGTTCTGGAGAAGCTTAGAGAGCATCAGTTATATGCCAAGTTCAGTAAATGTGAATTTTGGCTGACGAAAGTCGGATTCCTTGGACACATTATTTCCGGAGAAGGAATAGCAGTAGACCCCGCTAAGGTGGAAGCAGTCACTGAGTGGAAGTCACCCACCTCAGTTAAGGAGATCCGTAGTTTTCTCGGACTTGCCGGATATTACGGGAGATTTATTGAGAATTTCTCAAAGATTGCCAAGCCCATGACAGAGCTGTTGAAGAAAGAGTCTAAGTATATCTGGACTGAGGAATGTGAGGCCAGTTTCCAGGAGTTGAAGAAACGTTTGGTCACATCCCCAGTGTTGATACTGCCAAACATTCGGAAAGACTTCCAGGTTTATTGTGACGCATCACGTTAAGGACTTGGAGGAGTACTCATGCAGGAGGGAAAAGTTGTAGCATATGCATCCAGACAGCTACGACCCCATGAGTTGAATTATGCCACCCATGATTTGAAGCTAGCAGCCATAGTGCACGCACTCAAGACCTGGAGACATTTCCTTATCGGAAATAGTTGTGACGTGTACACTGATCATAAGAGCCTGAAGTATATCTTTAGGCAGAAGGAGTTGAACCTCAGACAGAGGAGATGGTTAGAGTTAATCAAGGACTATGACATGAGATTACATTACCATCCAGGAAAGGCAAATGTTGTGGCAGATGCTTTGAGTCGGAAGAGTTATGTGAACACACTCATAGCCGGAGGATTACCCTAGGAGTTAACCAAAGATCCCAGAGAGCTTCGGTTAGAGATAGTTCCACAAGGATATGTTGCCACCCTAGAGATTCAGTCCACCTTGACCGAAAGAATTCGAGAAGCCTAGAAATCGGACAAGGAGATAGCTGAGATAAAGCAGAGAATGAAGGAAGGAAAGGCTAAAGACTTTCGTGAAGATGAACAGGGTACTCTATGGTTTGAGAACCGAATCTATGTGCCCAATGAACCAGAGCTCAGGAAGTTGATACTTCAAGAAGCCCACGATTCACCATACTCGATACACCCAGGAAACACCAAGATGTACCTGGATTTGAAGGAAAGTTATTGGTGGACAGGTATGAAGAAAGATATTGCCGAACATATTGCGATATGTGATGTTTGTCAGCGAGTAAAGTCGGAACATCAGAAACCAGCAGGGTTACTCCAACCTTTGCCGATACCCGAGTGGAAATGGGATAAGCTTGGTATGGACTTCATCATAGGACTACCTAGGACCCGTTTAGGATATGATTCCATCTGGGTAGTGGTCGATCGTTTGACCAAGGTGGCTCATTTCATTCCAGTGAAGACCACTTATACCAGTGCTAAGTTAGCCAAGATATATATGACCAGGATCGTATGTCTGCATGGAGTTCTGAGGAGTATCGTGTTAGATAGAGGAACACAATTTACCTCAAAGTTTTGGCATCAGCTACATGAAACTTTGGGTACAAGGCTAGAGTTCAGTACAGCTTTTCATCCGCAGACCGATGGACAGACTGAGAGAGTCAACCAGATTCTGGAGGACATGTTGAGAGCTTGTGCGCTAAACTATGGGTCCAGTTGGGACGACAACTTACCTTATGCAGAGTTCTCGTACAACAACAGTTATCAGACAAGTCTGAAGATGGCCCCTTTTGAAGCTTTATACGGAAGGAGGTGCAGAACACCATTGACGTGGGATGGTGTTGGAGACCGAAATTTTTTTGGTCTTGATCTTATCAGAGATTATGAAGAGAAGGTCAAACTGATTCGAGACCGACTCATGATAGCTCAATCCCGGCAGAAGAGCTATGCTGATAACAAACGCAAGGAGGTGACATATGAAGTAGGGGATCGAGCATATCTTCGTGTGTCCTCACTTCGAGGAAACAAGAGGTTTGGTGTTAAAGGAAAGTTAGCACCCAGATTCATAGGCCCTTACAAAATTCTGGAACGTAGAGGCGAAGTTGCATACAAGCTGGAATTGCCGGAAGGACTGTCCGGAGTTCATGATGTTTTCCATGTTTCCCAGCTAAAGAAATGCCATGTTGAGATGGCTGATATTCCTTTGAGAGACACAGTGCCCCTAGAGGCCATACAACTTGACAGTGACCTGACCTACGAGGAGAAGCCTATCAGAATCCTCGAGACTACCAATAGAGTTACCCGAAGCAAGACCATCAAGTTCTGTAAGGTTCTGTGGAGTCACCACACCGAGGAAGAAGCCACCTGGGAACGCGAAGAAGATCTTCGTAGAGACCACCCGCACCTATTTTCTAGCCAACCCGAATCTCGAGGGCGAGATTCATCTTAAGGTGGGTAGGTTTGTAACATCCCAAAATTTCATTTTGGAATGTTATGATATATATAGCTATGCATCATCATCATTGTTGGAATGTAATGAATTTGTTGAAGTGCTTCTTTTGAAATTCTGAAAGGCCAATACTAATTTTCCATGTATCTGTTTCATCTATTTGAAAACCTTTGGAAATGTTCAAAGAAAGAGAGGAGTAACATGACACTCCACACCAGGGGCATCTTGGTGAAATATTTGAGCAATTAAACCAGGGGGTCATTTGAAAATTGATCTCAAAAGGATTTAAAATCAATTAGGCATTTTCTGAAAATAATTTTTTAAAAGATATTCAATATGACAGAGGAAAAATGTTCATTAAATATCATTAATTCTCCTGATCATTTTGATATATATAATTCCTATGTTTGGAAATGTTTTGAATGCATTAAAAGAGTTTTTACTGCGCTGAAAATAGAAAAGGAAAGTTTTTAAAACGAATCGGGCCGGCCACAGTCTTTAACTCCCGAATTCATTTCGGACCGGTCAACCGACACGCTAACCTCGCCTTTTCTCTCACTGGCACTCGGGACCCACTGACCGACGGCGTCATCCGCGCGCCCGTCTCCTTCCTCACGCGCGCCACTGTCGTCGGAAATCCCTCTCTCCGGATCTCCCTCCTCTCTCCCTCCCCCGACCCCGCACCTGGCCTATAAAAGCTCCAGCCCTCGCCGCGCTCCATTCCACCCCGAGCGCCCACTCTACCTCGCCATAACGCCACCGCACCACCTCGCCGGAGTTCGGACTCCAACCAAACCTTCCTAAGCACGAGGCTGTCGCCTCCGTCGTCCCCGGCCCTGTCCGACACCGCCAATCGACGCCGGAGCTTCGCCGCCGTCGCCTGAGCACTTCGGACGTCGCCCCCAACCACCGCACCGTCGCCCCTGACCACCTTCGACCTTTGGCTGCCGTCGACCTCGCCGGAACCTCGACTCCTCCCCTCTGTAAGCCACCGGACCCCCCTGGACCGTTAGATTTAGATCCAACGCTCCTGATTATAAGATTCAAACAACGAAACGTTTTCCTCTACGCTTCAGTCGTCCGTTCGTTAGAACCCACGCGCACACGACCCCGACCAATCATAGCTTGCCACGTAGACCCTAACCGATCGATAATAGTTTCCCTTTTTCTGTTTCTGTTTTAGAAAACAGAATGTATTCTGTTTTGTTTTTATCATATCTTCTAAAATATTTGCTGTTTTTATTTGATTCTTTTTGCATTAGTTCACAAATTTGATGTAGTTTATGTCTGTATGCTTAGATTTCAAATTTGTACTTTAAATTTTGAATCTAATCAAATTTGTTTAAATTACTAAAATCTGTATAACTAGAGTTTAAAAATATATTTTTGAGTGAATCTTTTTGCCATTGTTTTGTATTAGTTAAACCTATCATTCTGCATAATTTGAGAATTTTTAGAATGAATTTGGTTACTGTTTTTAACAAAAACAGAATCTGTTTAGTTCTTAATAGATTTTAATTAAATTGATTTTTATTTAATTTAAACCTGAATTAGTTTAACTTTTCTTTTTAGATTTCATTAGGTTCTGTTGATTCAGCTTTAGGTGTATTTTTTTCTGTTAATAAAATATGTTTTTCAAATTGTTTTGTGCTCTAGTTTGAATAGGTTCATCTTGTTTTCACCATGTATATTCTTTAGAAAAAGTTTTGTAGTAATTATTTTAGCACAATACTTTTATAATGAAATACTTTCTGTTTTCAAATAAAATTTTATATTTAGTTTTCTGTTATCTAAATGTCTAATTGTTCAAAACCAATTTTTTTTGACATGTATGTCTTAGTAGGGATTTTGACCCCAATATTTTTATAGTCTTATACTTTAAGTGATTCTTCTTTTTATTGTGCTTTTGTTTGTTGAAGCATTTGTTTACCTTTCTGTTGAATGAATTGTATTGTGTTTATGCTTATGGTGTGCTCTTGTTTGATTCGTTAGATCATTCCGAGTGCGAAGCTTGTTATCTAGAGTCACTTGATTACGAGGATCGTCAGCAAGGCAAGTCACTTTGACCATGTATACCTATGTTTTATTGCATTAGTTCTTCCATCTCCCCAATTGCATGCAAAGTAGGTAAATTGGAAACTTGGTTATTTGTTGTAGTATCATGTGGTAGGTACCCCTCAACCCTTTGACACATTGGCCCCGGGAAACGTTGATTTACATTTTGCTAAGCTATTAGTAGACGGGGTTGGTTGTGTGATTCATGAGAGTTGTGAGTTAATAATTTCAAGACCTACATGATGATCAATTCTTCAAGACTCCGAGGTTTCAACATACCTCTGGGTTGATGATGGTTGAACGGCGCCCTGGAGAAACCAGTGGTTAGCCTAGATGATGCTGGAGAAGTGCCAGTATTCATGCGGAAAGGTCTACCCAGGCACAAGGAGATGGATGGATGCTTCAAGACCCAAGGCTTACCTGCACAGCCACAAGCCATTATGAGCTCTGGCTTGGTTGGATATCATGGTGACCCTGGACAGGCGGTGCTACGAGATGTAGAAGAACGGTAGGAAAGGATGGGCACCGACAGAGTCTCGGGGAAACCCTTTAGAAGACCATGTTTTGGTCATCCGTTTCTCAAACATCATGAAGTGCGAGAAATCCAACGGAGGCGACCAAATCTTGTGGGGAACGTGTGCAAAACTCTGCAGAGTACCCAAACCTAATCGATTAGCTGTGTCCACGGTCATGGACAATTTGAGCCAAAGGAACTGAAACTATCTGGAACTCTCAACATAATTAATTATATTGATGTGGGTTATTAATGTCAACTTGGGTATGAGAATTGGTTGGTGGAACCATCTCATTAATCAACCAACATTGTAGTAATTATGCTTTTGCCCTCTCTTGTTGTAGGAAAAATTTGGCTTTATGCAAAAACTTACTACCCCACCTGCCATATTTGCATATAGACTAGATGATTACTTTACCCCCCCTCTTGTGACTTTGCCGGCATATTCAATATGCTGACCTATACGGCTGCAACGTATCATGTTGTAGAGTACTTTTCCGACCAGGAGTGAGGATACGCTCTACGTTCGATGAGATGCCCTTGGAGTCAGATGGACTCAACTACCTATGGAGCTTCCGCAAGTTTTTGGTTTAGTTTATCTCATGAGTTGGCCTTCAGCCACTTTATTGTAATCCTTATTGTAATAAAGGACTCGGTATGAGATTTCGATTAATTAATGTTGTGTGATTTCCCTTTGATATATACATTGATGTACCGTGTGTGTACCAGCATGATGTTGGGATGGTACAGAAACACCGGAGATTCGACCTTTCAGGTCGGGCCGCTACAACTCCAATGAGTTCACGACTCCCTACAAAAGAAAAGAAGAGTCACCAAGAGATACTCAAGAATAAGACATCAAGCTCATGTTGGTGAATAGGTTTCCGGCTCTGAATCCGACAACCACTCCGAGAGAAGCTATCACTCCAACTCCGACTATAGTCAATATGAAGGTGTTGCCGGACTTGCACTAGTGACGTCCAACTCCTATGACATATTTGATTCACCAAATGAAGGGAGTGGAAGTTGCTGCATGGCTAAAGGCCCCAAGGTATCACACCCCGAGTATCTTGATTTCAATAGTGATGAGGATGACTTGTTAGGAGATGATGACTTGCTATTTGACCAATTTGGTAATGTGAGTCAAGATGAACTTGTTAGTAATCACTCTAGTCAAGATAAGTCGAGTGATGATGATTAGTTGGAAATAGAACGACTAACTAAAGAACTAAACACTCTTAAGTTAGGTCACGAGTCTACTCTACAAGATCATAGAGATCTTGAAAGGACACATGAGAAGCTCTGCTTCGAGAAGCTCAATTTGGAGTAAGAGCATGAATTCCTTAAAGCTATCAATGACGATCTTCGAAAGAAGACTTCCTCTTATCTATCCAAACTACTTCTCTTGTCTACATTCATTCCACAAGTTAAGTCTAAGCAAACTAGTAACAAAGGCAAGAAAGATTATTCAACTAGTAGCAATAAAAATGATAAATCCAATGATTGCTTCTAGTTGTTCCATTGATCCCACTAACACTTCTCTTAGACAAGTTTCACTTGAGAAAGAAAATAAACTTTTGAAAGGGATTATAGATAAAGGTAACTAAAAGAGTCTTGCCGGGTGTAAGCAATTTGAGGAAATTATATGCAAGCATGGAGGATACTGGAAGAACCATGTCATTGGCTACTTCAACACTAATGGAGTTGAATGGGAAGAAGGTCAATACCCCAAACCCAAGTTTGTTCCTCAAAGGTAGAAGTATGAACATACTCTTCCCAAGGGCACAAAATCTCAAGATGACCTTCCACCACAAGACCACAAGCTCAAGGGCAAGGACAAGCTTCAAGAGGACATTGATTCATATGAATATGAATCCCAAGCTTTGGTGAAATGGGTTCCCAAGGCTACTTCAAGCTCAACTTCTACAAGTGCCACTTCTACACCAAGGATCCCCATCAACTTGATGTGGGTCCCCAAGAAGAAGAACTAGAGAAGTTCTTGAGGGGTGACTCCGCAAATGAAATTCACTCACATTCATTATTGGCAAGAACTAGTTGCAATCAACATCAACATCATGCAATAGTAAGGAGTCACACATTCCCTCAAAGATAAGTAAGGGACAAGGTCATCAACAAATCCATGGACATCATCATGTATGCTTTGCACTCCATGTCCATAGATATCCTTGTGTTTGTCTCTTGTCTGTTGGGACTAACCCATGTAGGTGAGAAGATTAAGAAACAACAAGGATGCTCCCAACTCATGGTGATGTTCATCAAATTTGAGAATCCACCACTACTTCACCTACATGAAGTCTTTATCGACAAAACCCAAGGTTAGTGTATCCCTCCCAAGGGGGGATGTCACATCAAGGGGGAGATTTACTCTAAGACTTGAGTCAAATCATCTCATAGTATCTGAGAACATTAACAAGCTTTATGTAAAAGTGGTAACCCCACTCCTGCTTAAACGATGAGTATGACCTATGTTCAAGAATTATTACTTGGCTCCTAAGTCAATGTACTCATATATATATATGACTATGTCATTGCCAAAATGCTTCATAGATGCTACTATGCATGTGCATGTTTGCCATGATTTCATTTGACATCCTATTGTGTGAGCATGTTGGTCTGCATTTCTTTATCCATTCGAGGACATCCAATTGTTGTTGTTTGGAATTTGATTTTGTTTATGCCAATTGGATGGACAAGAATGCCTAGGACCCTTATCTATCTATCTATGCTTTCTTGTCTCATATTCCATTCTTGCTGCATCACAAAATTTGAGCAAGTACTTTTCGATCTCTCTGTGTGAGGAGCACTCAGAGTTCCGTATCGACAAAGGACCGACCATTAAAACCTCCCAAGTGCATCTCGGTGGAACCGACTCAAAATTCTCGGTCTCACCGAATGCCTAGGGTTGATATAGTTTTCAAACTCGGTAACACCGATTCCATATTCTCGGCTTCATCGAGTTTCCCTGTCAGATGACAGTTGAGGAACTCGATGACACCGATAAGTTATAACCGGCGTCACCGACAACCATGGGTATATAAAGAGGCATACCCGACTTTTGAAATTAATTTCTCATACGTCATCCCCTCCAAAACCCTAGTTGCCGAACATAGACCCCTGGTCATCGCCTTCGTCTTCCCGAGCGCCATCACCGTTGGAAGTGCATGTCGTTGATACGTCTCCAACGTATCTATAATTTTTGATTGTGACATGCTATTATAATATCTGTTTTGGAAGTTTTATATGCATTAATATGCTATTTTATATTATTTTGGGGACTAACCTATTAATCTAGAGCCTAGTGCCAACTTCTGTTTTTTCCTTGTTTTTGAGTATTGCAGATATGGAATATTAAACGAAGTCCAAACGGAATAAAATCTTCGCGATGATATTTCTGGAACAAAAGAGATCTACCAGGCTTGGAGTTTAAGGCAAGGCACTTGCCAGGAAGTTACAAGCTAGGGGGGCGCACCCCCCCCTGTCCGCGCCTGGCAGGCTTGTGACTCCCTGGCAGGAGTCCTAGTCCTATTCTTCATCCTATAAATACCTAGATATTACCCCAATACCAAAAAGAGCCACACAAATACTTTTTCGCCGTGAGAAGCCTCCGTTCCTGAGAGATCCAATCTTGGAGCCTTTTTTGGTAATATGTCGGAGGGGGATTCAATCACGGAGGGCATGTACATCAACTCCATTGCCCCTCCGATGATGCGTGAGTAGTCCACCACAGATCTACGGGCCCATATCTAGTAGCTAGATGGCTTCTTCTCTCTCTTTGTGCTTAAATACCATGTTCTTCATGATCTTCATGGAGATCTATCCGATGTAATACTCTTTTGCGGTGTGTTTGTCGAGATCTGATGAATTGTGGGTTTATGTTTAGATTATCCATGAATATTATTTGAGTCTTTTCTGAATTCTTATATGCATGATTTCATATCTTTGCAAGTATCTTCGAGTTATTGGTTTGGTTTGTCCAACTAGATTGGTAATTCTTGCAATGAGAGAAGTGCTTAGTTTTGGGTTCAATCTTGTGGTGTCCTCACCTAGTGACAAAGTAGGGGTAGCAAGGCACGTATTGTATTGTTGCCATCAAGGGTAACAAGATGGGGTTTTCATCATATTGCTTGAGTTTATCCCTCTACATCATCTCATCTTACCTAATGCGTTACTCTGTTCTTCATGAACTTAATACTCTAGATGCAGGCAAGAGTCGGTCGATGTGTGGAGTAATAGTAGTAGTTGCAGAATAGTTTCGGTCTACTTGACACGGACGTGATGCCTATATGCATAATCATTGCCTTGGATATCTTCATAATTATTCGCTTTTCTATCAATTGCTCTACAATAATTTGTTCACCCACCGTGATATTTTCCTTCAAGAGAGAAGCCTCCAGTGAAACCTATGGCCCCCGGGTCTACTTTCCATAATATATTTTCAGATCTATAAACCAAAAATACCAAAAATACCTTGCTGCAATTTATTTATTTTTTACTTTCCGCAATCTTTTACATCTATCTCTATCAGATCTAATCCTCGCAAATAACCGTGAAGGGATTGACAAACCCTTTATAGCGTTGGGTGCAAGAGTTTGAATGCTTGTGTAGGTGCATCCATTGGTGACATGCTTGTTCCTCCTACTGGATTGATACCTTGGTTCTCATCAACTGAGGGAAATACTTATCTACTTTGCTGCATCACCCTTTCCTCTTCAAGGGAAAGCTAACGCACACTCAAGAGGTAGCAAGAAGTATTTCTGGCGCCGTTGCTAGGGAGGATACATATCAAGCCCACCAAGTACTCATCACAAACTCATCTCTTGCATTTACATTATCTGCCATTTCCCTCTGGTTTTCCTCTCCCCCACTTCTAAAACAATTTTCAGAAAATACCAAAAATATTTTCCTTTTTATTCGTCCTTCTTTCGTTCGCCTTTTGTTTGCTTGTGTGCTTGATTTCTTGCTTTGTCACGATGTATGAAAATACCAAGTTGTGTGACTTTTCCAATACCTAATAATAATGATTTTATTAGTACTTTGATTGCTCCCGCCACTAGTGTGGAATCTTATGAAATTAATGATGCTTTGCTTAATCTTGTTATGAAAGAACAAATTTCTGGCCTTCCTAGTGAAGATGTCGTATCCCATCTAAATACTTTCACTGAGTTGTGTGACATGCAAAATAAGAAATATGTGCATAATGATATTTTTAAATTGAAGCTATTTCCGTTCTCACTACGAGATCGTGCTAAAGCTTGGTTTTCATCTTTGCCTAAAAATAGTATTGATTCATGGAATAAGTGTAAAAATGCTTTTATTTCCAAGTACTTTCCGCCCGCTAAGATCATCTCCCTTAGGAATGATATAATGAATTTTAAGCAACTTGATTATGAGCATGTTGAAAAATCTTGTGAGAGGATGAAATTATTGATTAGAAATTGCCCCACACATGGTTTGAGTTTATGGATGATTATACAATTTTTTTACGAGGGATTAAATTTTGCATCGAGGAATCTTTTAGATTCAGCCGCGGGGGGTACTTTTATGGAAACCACATTAGGAGAAGATACTAAACTCATAGATAATATTATGGCAAATTACTCTCAATGGCATACCGAAAGATCTCCTACTAGTAAAAAGGTGCATGGTATTGAAGAAATAAATACTTTGAGTGAAAAGATGGATGAATTGATGAAATTGTTTGCTAGTAAGAGTGCTCCTATTGATCCTAGTGATATGCCTCTGTCTTCTTTGATTGGAAATAATAATGAATCTATGGATGTGAATTTTGTTGGTAGGAACAATTTTGGTAATAGCGCGTATAGAGGTAATTTCAATCCTAGGACGTTTCCTAGTAATTCCTCTAATAATTATGGTAATTCCTGCAACAATTCTTATGGAAACTATAATAATATGCCCTCTAATTTTTAAATCGTTATTAAATAATTTATTAATTGTCAAAAGGTTTTCAATGCGTCGACTGAAGAAAAATTGCTCAAGATTGATGATTTGGCTAGGAATGTTGATAGAATTTCGCTTGAGATTGATTCTTTGAAAGTTAGATCTAATCCAATCAAGCATGATATTAATGAGTCTTTAAAATCTATGAGAATTTCTATTGATGAGTGTAAGGAAAGAACCGCTAGAATACGCGCTAAGCGTGAATGGCTTGAAAAAGTGTGTTCTCGTGATAATAATGATGAATATGTCAAAGTGATTGATGTGAATCCTATTGAATCTTTGTTTTCCAATATAAATCTTGATAAAGATGGGACTAGAGATAATCCAACTTTAGTTAAAAGTCGTCCTAATGATTCGGAGTTTATAGATATTAATGCTAATATTGATAAAAGTGGGATTGAAGAGGTCAAAACTTTAAATAGCAATGAACCCACTCTTTTGGATTTCAAGGACTTAAATTATGATAGCTGCTCCTTTATTGATTGTATTTCCTTGTTGCAATCCATGATGAATTCTCCGTATGCTTATAATCAAAATAAGGCTTTTACTAAACATATCGTTGATGCTATGAGGAAATCTTTTGAAGAAAAACTTGAGTTAGAAGTTTGTATACCTAGAAAGCTTCATGATTAGTGGGAACCAACTATTAAGATTAAAATGAAAGATTATGAGTGCCATGCTTTGCTTTATTTGGGTGCTAGTGTTTCCATGATTCTGAAAACTTTATGTGATGTGCTAGTTTTCCATGATCTTGATGATTGCTCTTTAAATTTGCATCTTGTGGATTCCACTATTAAGAAACCTATGGGAAGGATTAATGATGTTCTTATTGTTGCTAATAGGAATTATGTTCCCATAGATTTCATTGTTCATGATATACATTGCAATCCTACATGCCCTATTATTCTTGGTAAACCTTTTCTTAGAACGATTGGTGCAATTATTGATATGAAAGAAGGAAACATTAGATTCCAATTTCCATTAAGGAAAGGCATGGAACACTTTCCTAGAAAGAAAATAATATTGCCTTATGAATCTATTATGAGAGCTACTTTTGGATTGCATACCAAAGATGACAATACCTAGGTCTTTAGCGTTTTGCCTAGCTAGGGGCGTTAAACAATAGCTCTTGTTGGGAGCAACCCAATTTTATTTTTATGTTCTAATTTTTGCTTCTGTTTTTTAGTGTTTCCAAAATTATTACTACTGTAGTAATTGTGTTTTGGTGTTTTAATTAGTGTTTGATCCAAGTAAGACCTTTGTGATGGTCTATGGTGGTTGTTGATTTGATCTTGCTGAAAAACAGAAACTTTTGCGCTAAGTCCAGGAATTTTATAAAATTTCCAAAGCGTCAAATGAGTCTGATTTTTTTTACAGAAAATTGATATAAAAATTTAACAGGTTGTCCTGATCGTTCATAATTTTTGGAGTTATAGAAGTATACAAAAATTTCAGATTGCTACAGATTGTTCTGTTTTTGACAGATTCTGTTTTCTTTGTGTTGTTTACCTATTTTGATGTATCTATGGGTTGTATCGGGAGGTATGAACCATGGAGTAGTTAGAATATAGTAGATATTACACCAATATAAATAAATAATGAGTTCACAATAGTACCTAAAGTAGTGATTTATTTTGCTTATACTAACGGATCTCACGAGTTTTCTATTGAGTTTTGTGTTGTGAAGTTTTCAAGTTTTGGGTAAAGATTTGATGGACTATCGAATAAGGAGTGGCAAGAGGCTAAGCTTGGGGGTGCCCAAGGCACCCCAAGCCATATTCAAGGATGACAAAGAGCCTAACATTGGGGATGCCCCGGAAGGCATCCCCTCTTTCATGTGCAATCCATCGGTAAATTTACTTGAGGCTATATTTTTTATTAAGCACATGATATGTGTTTTGCTTGGAGCGTCTTGTATGATATGAGTCTTTGCTTTTTAGTTTGCCACAATCATCCTTGATGCAAACATATTTTTAGAGAGACACACATAAATTGTGAATTTATCAGAATACTCTATGTGCTTCACTTATATCCTTTGAGATAGGCAATTTTGCTCTAGTGCTTCACTTATTGCTTTTTAGAGCATGGTGGTGTTTGGTTTTATAGAAATAACTGAACTCTTGTACCTCGCTTATATTATTTTGAGATTCTTTAAACAGCATGGTAATCGTTTTAGGTTATGAATTTAGTCCTAATATGATAGGCATCCAAGAGAGATATAATAAAAACTTCCATATTAAGTGCATTGAGTATTGTGAGAAGTTTGATTCCTTGCATAAAGTTTTGAGATATAAAGATGGTAATGTTAAGAATCATGTTAGGAAGTAATTGTGAACTGGTAAGAATACTTGTGTAAAGGTTTGTGGTTCCCGTAGCTTGATATGGTGAACCGTTATGTAAGGAAGTCGGAGCATGATTTGTTTATTGATTGTCGACCTTTGTGTGAGGGTCGGGAGCACACGATGGTTTACTCCTACCAACCTCTCCCCTAGGGGCATGCGTCTAATACTTTGCTTTGATGACTAATAGACTTTTGCAATAAGTATGTGAGTTCTTTATGACTAATGTGAGTCCATGGAGTATACGCACTCTCACCATTCCACTTTTGCTAGCCTCTCTAGTACCACGCAACTTTCGCCGGTGCGATAAACCCACCTTCCTCAAAACAGACACCATATATCTTTCCTCAAAACAGCCACCATACCTACCTATTATGGCATTTCCATAGCCATTTCGAGATATATTGCCATGCAACTTCCACCATTCCGTCTATTATGACTTGCACCATCATTTTCATATTGCTTTGCATGATCGTAAGATAGCTAGCATGATGTTTTCTTGGCTTGTCCATTCTTTGATGTCATTTGCTATGCTAGATCATTGCACATCCCGGTACACTGCCAGAAGCATTCATATAGAGTCATAATTTGTTGTAGTTATCGAGTTGTAATTCTTGAGTTGAAGTAAATAAAAGTGTGATGACCATCATTATTAGAGCATTGTCCCATGTGAGGAAAGGATGATGGAAGCTATGATTCCCTCACAAGTGGGGATGAGACTCTGGACTTTATGAAAAATAAAAGAGGCTAGCGAAGCCCCAAAAAATAGAGGCCTTAGATGCCCACCAAAATAATAAAAAATGAGAGAAAAGAGAGAAGGGACAATGCTACTATTTTTTCCCATACTTGTGCTTCAACGTAGCACCATGATCTTCATAATAGAGAGTCTCCTATTTTGTCACTTTCATATACTAGTGCGAATTTTTCATTATATAACTTGGCTTGTATATTCCAATGACGGGCTTCCTCAAATTGCCCTAGGTCTTCATGAGCAAGCAAGTTGGATGCACATCCACTTAGTTTCCTTTTGAGCTTTCATACACTTATAGCTCTAGTGCATCTGTTGCATGGCAATCCCTACTCACTCACATTTATATCTATTAATGGGCATCTCCATAGCCCATTGATATGCCTAGTTGATGTGAGACTATCTTCTCCTTTTCCTTCACAACCTCCACCATATTCTATTCCACCTATAGTGCTATATCCATGGCTCACGCTCATCTATTGAGTGAGAGTTGAAAAGGTTTGAGAAAATAAAAGGTGTGAAACAATTGCTTGACTTGTCATCGGGGTTGTGCATGATATAAATACTTTGTGTGGGGAAGATGGAGCATAGCCAGACCATATGATATTGTAGGGGTAACTTTCTTTTGCAATTATATTTTGAAGAGATACAATTCCTTTGCTAGTATGCTTGAAATATTATTGTTTTTATGTCAACATTAAGATTTTGTTTTAATTCTTATGGATCTGAATATTCATGCCACAATAAAGAATATTATATGGATAAATATGTTATTTAGCATTCCACATCAAAAAATCTGTTTTTATCATTTACCTTCTCGAGGACGAGCAGGAATTAAGCTTGGGATGCTCATACGTCTCCAACGTATCTATAATTTTGGATTGTGTCATGCTGTTATATTATCTGTTTTGGATGTTTTATATGCATTAATATGCTATTTTATATTATTTTTGGGACTAACCTATTAATCTAGAGCCTAGTGTCAGTTCATGTTTTTCCTAGTATTTGAGTATTGCAGATATGGAATATTAAACGGAGTCCAAACAGAATAAAATCTTTGTGGTGATTTTTTCTGGAACAAAAGAGATCTACCAGGCTTGGAGTGCAAGGCAAGGCACTTGCTAGGAAGTCACAAGCCAGGGGCGCGACCACCCCCCTGGCCGCGCCTGGTAGGCTTGTGACTCCATGGCAGGAGTCCTAGCCCTATTCTTCGTCCTATAAATACCCAAATATTCCCCCAATACCAAAAAGATCCATAGAAATCCTTTTACGCCGCTAGAAGCCTCCGTTCTCGAGAGATCCAATCTTGGAGCCTTTTCCGGTAATCTACCGGAGGGGGATTCGATCACGGAGGGCATCTACATCAACTCCATTGCCCCTCCAATGATGCGTGAGTAGTCCACCACAGACCTATGGGTCCATAGCTAATATCTAGATGACTTCTTCTCTCTCTTTGTGTTTCAATACCATGTTCTTCACGATCTTCATGGAGATCTATCCGATGTAATACTCTTTTGCGGTGTGTTTGTCGAGATCCATTGAATTGTGGGTTTATGTTTAGATTATCCATGAATATTATTTGAGTCTTTTCTGAATTCTTATATGCATGATTTCATATCTTTGCAAGTCTCTTCGAGTTATTGGTTTGGTTTGGCCAACTAGATTGGCAATTCTTGCAATGGGAGAAGTGCTTAGTTTTGGGTTCAATCTTGCTGTGTCCTCACCCAATGACAAAATAGGGGTAGCGAGGCACGTATTGTGTTGTTGCCATCAAGGGTAACAAGATGGGGTTTTCATCATATTGCTTGTGTTTATCCCTCTAGATCATGTCATCTTACCTAATGCGTTACTCTGTTCTTCATGAACTTCATACTCTAGATGCAGGCAGGAGTCGGTCGATGTGTGGAGTAATAGTAGTAGATGCAGAATCGGTTCGATCTACTTGACACAGACCTGATGCCTATATGCATAATCATTGCCTTGGGCATCTTCATAATTATTCTCTTTTCTATCAATTGCTCGACAGTAATTTGTTCACCCACTGTGATATTTTCCTTCAAGAGAGAAGCCTCTAGTGAAACCTATGGCCCCTGGGTCTACTTTCCATAATATATTTTCAGATTTGTAAAACAAAAATACCAAAAATACCTTGCTGAAATTTATTTACTTTTTAATTTCTGCAATCTTTTACATCTATCTCTATCAGATCTAATCCTTGCAACTAACCGTGAAGGGATTGATAACCCCTTTATAGCGTTGGGTGCAAGAGTTTGATTGCCTGTGTAGGTGCATCCATTGGTGACTTGCTTGTTCCTTGATACGTCTCCATTGTATCCACTTTTCCAAACTCTTTTGCCCTTGTTTTGGACTCTAATTTGCATGATTTGAATGGAACTAACCCGGACCGATGCTGTTTTCAGCAGAATTTCCTTGGTATTAATTTTGTGCAAAAATAAAAGTTCTCAGATTGTCCTGAAAATTTACAGAGAATTTTTTTGGATTTAATAAAAAATAGTGGCGCAAGAAACAACGAGAGAGGGGCCACCTACAGGCCACAAGCCTGCTAGGCGTGACAGCGCCTAGCATGCTTGTGGGGCCCGTGTGGCTGCTCCGACCTCATCTCAAACTCCATATAACCCTATTCGTGGAGAAAAAAAAATCAGAGAGAAGAGTTAATCACGTTTCACGATACGGAGCTGCCGCCACCTCCTGTTCTTCCTCGGGAGACCAGATCTGGAGTCCGTTTTGGGCTTCGGAGAGGGGAAATCGACGCCATCGTCATCACCAACCATCCTTAATCACCAATTCCATGACGCTCTCCGCTGTTCGTGAGTAATACCATCGTATGCTTGCTTGAGGGTGATGGGTTGAATGCGATTTATCATGTAATC
This sequence comes from Hordeum marinum, assembly GCA_022496015.1. Lineage (NCBI taxonomy): Eukaryota > Viridiplantae > Streptophyta > Magnoliopsida > Poales > Poaceae > Hordeum > Hordeum marinum. Next base: position 456,066,792 of record CM039674.1, on the reverse strand, counting down.
GAGTTAGTTTTGTTAGGGTTTGATCCCTACTATCCACTATGTTCTGAGATTGATGTTGCTATGACTTTGCTATGCTTAATGCTTGTCACTAGGGCCCGAGTGCCATGATTTTCAGATCTGAACCTATTATGTTTTCATGAATATATATGTGTTCTTGATCCTATCTTGCAAGTTGTAGACACCTATTACGGTTATGATCCGCATCCCCTAGGGTGACAATAACTGGGATTCTTTCCGATGATTACCGTGGTTTGAGGAGTTCATGTATTCACTAAGTGCTAATGCTTTGGTCCGGTTCTCTATTAAAAGGAGGCCTTAATATCCCTTAGTTTCCATTAGGACCCCGCTGACACGGGAGGGTAGGACAAAAGATGTCATGCATGTTGTTTTCCACAAGCACGTATGACTATATATGGAATACATGCCTACATTACATTGATGAATTGGAGCTAGTTCTGTGTCACCTTATGTTATAACTATTGCATGATAAATGCTATCCAAAATAATTATCCATCCCCGATCCATTGCCTGCGAGCTTACCACATATAGAGCTTTGCTAAGCTACATCTCCGGTGCTACTATTACATGTTGGGGAACGTTGCATGGGAAACAAAAAATTTCCTATGCACACGCAAGATCTATCCATGGTGATGAGCATCTACGAGAGGGAGAGTGGATCTACGTACCCTTGTAGATCGATAAGCGGGAACCGTTAAGAAACACGGTTGGTGTAGTCGAACGTCTTCGCGATCCAAATCGCCGAGCGTCCCGCGATCCAATCATGATCCGTCCCGACAAGCACCGAACGGACGACACCTCCGAGTTCAGCACACGTATAGCTTGATAATGCTCTCCGCCTTCTTGATCCAGCAAGAGGGAGAAGAGAGGTAGAAGAGTTCTCCGGCAGCGTGACGGCGCTCCGGCGATGGTGGTGGAGCTATTCCGGCAGGGCTTCGCCTAAGCACTCCAGAAATCCAATCTAGAGGAGAAACTATGCACTGGAGGAACGGGTAGCACGTGGCTGAAAATCAAATGCCAAAAACCCTAAAACCTCCAGTATATATAGGAGGAAGAGAGGAGGAGGCTTGGCCCTCAAGGGACCAGCCCTTGGTTCGGCCGAATCAAGGAGGAGAGGAGGACTCCTCCTCCAATCCTAGTAGGACTAGGATTCCTCCCTATTTTGCCCTTTTTCCAACCTTTTCTCTTTGGGTTTTCTCTCCCAGCCGCATGGGCCTTGTGTGAGACTTCCACCAGCCCACTAAGGTCTGGTATTCACTCTCACACACCCCATTTAGCCTCTTGGGTCGAAATACCCCTCCCGATGGTCTCCCGGTACACTACCGGCACTCCCGGTACATTACTGATGAGCCCGAAACTTTTCCGGCGACCAAAATTGGACTTCCTATATATCAATCTTTATCTCCAAACCATTTCGGAGCTCCTCGTGACATCCGGGACCTCATCTGGGACTCCAAACAACCTTCGTTCACCACCATACATAACTCTATACTACCGAAACGTCACCAAACCTTAAGTGTGCAGACCCTGTGGGTTCGAGAACTATGTAGACATGACCGAGACACCTCTATGGTCAATAACCAATAGCGGGACCTGGATGTCCATATTGGTTCCTACATATTCCATGAAGATATTTATCGGTCGAACCTCTATGTCAAGGATTCAGTTAATCCCGTATGATGTTCCCTTTGTTCTTCGGTATGTTACTTGCCCGAGATTTGATCGTTGTATCTTCATACCTAGTTCAACCTTGTTACCGGCAAGTCTCTTTAATCGTTCCATAATAAAAGATCCCGTGACTAACACTTAGTCACATTGATTGCAAGGCTTATTGTGATGTTGTATTACCGAGTGGGCCCTCAGATACCTCTCCGTCACATGGAGTAACAAATCCTAGTCTTGATCCATGCCAACTCAACAGACACCTTCGGAGATACCTGTAGAGCAAATTTATAGTCACCCAGTTATGTTGCGACATTTGATACACACAAGGCACTCTTCCGGTGTCCGTGAGTTACATGATCTCATGGTCATAGGAACATATACTTGACATGCAGAAAACAGTAGCAATAAACTTACACGATCATATGCTACGCTTGTAGTTTGGGTCTTGTCCATCACATCATTCTCCTAATGATATGATCCCATTATCAAATGACATCACATGTCAATGGCTAGGAAACCTTGACCATCTTTGATCAACGAGCTAGTTCACTAGAGGCATACTAGGGACAAAGTGTTGTCTATTTACCCACACATGTAATGTGTTTCCAATCAATACAATTATAGCATGGATAATAAATGATTATCATGAACAAGGAAATATAATAATAAACACTTTATTTATTGCCTCTAGGGCATATTTCCAATAGTCTCCCACTTGCACTAGAGTCAATAATCTAGTTCACATCACTATGTGATTTACATTGTAATGAATCGAACACCCATGCAGTTCTGGTGTTGATCATGTTTAGCCCTTGGAAGAGGTTTAGTCAACGGGTATGCAACATTCAGATCCATGTGCACTTTGCAAATATTTATGTCCTTCTCCTCGATGTAATCGCGGATGGAGTTGAAGCGTCGCTTTATGTGTCTGGCCCTCTTGTGAAACCTTGGTTCCTTGGCCAGAGCAATGGCACTAGTGTTGTCACAGAACAGATTCATTGGATTTAGTGCACTGGGCACCACTCCAAGATCTGTCATGAACTGCTTCATCCAGACACCTTCCTTTGTCGCCTTCGAGGCTGTGATGTACTCCGCTTCGCACGTAGAATCGGCTACCACGCTTTGCTTGGAACTGCACCAGCTTACCGCTCCTCCGTTGAGTATAAATACTTATCCGGTTTGTGACTTAGAGTCATCCGGATCAGTGTCAAAGCTTGCATCGATGTAACCCTTTACGACGAGCTCTTCATCACCTCCATAAACGAGAAACATGTCCTTAGTCCTTTTCAGGTACTTAAGGATATTCTTGACCGCTGCCCAGTGCTCCATTCTAGGATCACTTTGAAACCTTCCGGCCATACTTATGGCAAGGCTGACATCAGGTCTTGTGCACAACATTGCATACATGATAGATCCTATGGCTGAAGCATAGGGATGACACTCATCTTTTCTCTATCTTCTGCAGTCACTGGGCATTGAGTCTTACTCAATTTCACACCTTGTAACACAGGCAAGAACCTCTTCTTGGACTGATCCATTTTGAACTTCTTCAAAACTTTATCAAGGTATGTGCTCTGTCAAAGTGCTATTAAGCGTCTCGATCTATCTCTATAGATCTTAATGCCTAATATGAAAGCAACTTCTCCTAGGTCCTTCATTAAAAAAACTCTTGTTCAAATATTCCTTCACGCTTTCCAGCATTTCTATATTGTTTCCAATCAGCAATATGTCATCCACATATAATATTAGAAACGCCATAGAGCTCCCACTCACTTTCCTGTAAATACAAGCTTCTCCATAAACTTGTATAAACTCAAACGCTTTGATCACCTCATCAAAGCGCTTATTCCAGCTCTGAGATGCTTGCACCAGCCCATAAATGGATCGTTGGAGTTTGCAAACTTTGTCAGCATTCTATGGATCGACAAAACCTTCTAGTTTCATCATATACAACTCTTCCTCAAGGAAACCGTTGAGGAACGCCGTTTTGACATCCATTTACCAAATTTCATAGTCGAAATAAGGAGCTATTGCCAACATGATTCTGACAGACTTAAGCATCGCTACGGGTGAGAAGGTCTCATCGTAGTCAACTCCTTGAACTTGTGAAAAACCCTTTGCCACAGTTCGAGCTTTATAGACGATGACATTACCTTGCGCATCTATCTTCTTCTTGAAGATCCATTTGTTCTGAATGTCCTTTCACCCTTCAGGTAACACTTCTAAAGTCCATACTTTGTTTTCATACATGGATCCCATCTCGGATTTCATGGCCTCTAACCATTTCTCGGAATCCAAGCCCATCACTGCTCCTCCATAGCTTGTAGGTTCATTGTTGTCCAACAACATGACCTCCAAGACAGGGTTGCCGTACCACTCAGGAGTAGTACGTGCCCTTGTCGACCTATGAGGTTCAATAGTAGCTTGATCCGAAGCTTCATGATCATCATCATTAACTTCCTCTTCTACCGTCGTAGGTTCCACAGAAACATCTTTCCGCGCTGCGCTACTTTCTGGTTGAAGTAAAGGTTCAATAACCTCATCAAGCTCTATTTTCCTCCCACTCAATTCTTTCGAGAGAAACTCTTTCTCAAGAAATGTTCCGTTCTTAGCGACAAACACTTTGCTTTCGGATCTAACATAGAAGGTATACTCGACTGTCTCTTTCGAGTAACCTATGAAGACGCATTTCTCCGCTTTGGGTTCCAGCTTTACAGGCTGAAGCTTTTTGACATAAGCATCACATCCCCAAACTTTAAGAAACGACAACTTTGGCCTCTTGCCAAACCATAGTTCATATGGCATCGTCTCAACAGATTTTGATGGTGCCCTATTTAAAGTGAATGCAACTGTCTCTAATGCATAACCCCAAAATGATAGTGGCAAATTAGCAAGAGACATCATAGAATGCACCATATCTAATAAGGTTCAATTATGACGTTCGGACACACCATTACGCTGTGGTGTTCCAAGCGGTGTCAACCGTGAAACAATTCCACACTGTCTTAAGTGACTGCCAAACTCATAACTCAGATATTCACCTCCTCGATCAGATCGCAGGAATTTAATCTTCTTGTTAGATGATTCTCAACTTCACTCTGAAATTGCTTGAACTTTTCAAACGTTTCAGACTTGTGTTTCATTAAGTAAATATACCCATATCTACTTAAGTCATCAGTGAAGGTGAGAAAATAACGATATCCACCACATGCTGTAACATTCATTGGACCGCACACATCAGTATGTATGATTTCCAATAAGTCACTCGCCCGTTCCATTGTTCCAGAGAACGGCGTTTTAGTCATCTTGCCCACGAGGCATGGTTCACATGTGTCAAGTGATTCAAAATCAAGTGACTCCAAAAGTCCATCAGCATGGAGATTCCTCATGCGTTTTACACCAATATGACCTAAACGACAGTGCCACAAGAAAGTGGTACTATCATTATTAACTCTACATCTTTTGGCATCAATGTTATGAACATGTGTGTCATCACTATCAAAATTCAATATGAATAAACCACTCACACTGGGTGCATGACCATAAAAGATATTACTCATATTAATAGAACAACCTTTATTCTCTGATTTAAAGAGTAACCGTCTCGCAATAAACAAGATCCAGATATAATGTTCATGCTTAATGCAGGCACTAAATAACAATTATTCAGGTTCATCACTAATCCCGATGGTAATCGAAGAGAGAGCGTGCCGACGACGATCACATCAAATTTGGAACCATTTCCCACACGCATCGTCACTTCATCCTTTGCCAGCCTTCGTCTATTCCGTAGTTCCTGTTTTGAGTTGCAAATGTGAGCAACCGAACCGGTATCAAATAACCAGGCACTACAACGAGAGCTAGTAAGGTACACATCAATAACATGTATATCATATATACCTTGTTTGTCGTTGGCCGCCTTCTTGTCAGCCAGGTACTTGGGGCAGTTCCGCTTCCAGTGACCAGTTCCCTTGCAATCAAAGCACTCAGTTTCTGGCTTAGGTCCATGCTTGGGCTTCTTTACAGGAGTAGCAACTGCTTTGCCATCCTTCTTGGTTTTACCCTTCTTGCCCTTGCCCTTGCCATTCTCCTTGAAACTATTGGTTTTATTGACCATCAACACTTGATGTTCTTTTTGGATTTCAGACTCAGCGACTTTTAGCATCACAAACAGCTCGGCGACTGACTTGTTTATCCCGTGCATGTTATAGTTCATCACAATGCTCTTGTAACTAGGTGACAGTGATTGAAGAACTCTGTCAGTGATCGCCTCTGGCGGAAGGGCAATTCCCAACTCCGCTTGACGATTTGATTACCCAAACATTCTGAGTATATGCTCACTGATAGACCCGTTCTCCTCCATTTTGCAAGCATAGAACTTATCGGAGGTCTCATACCTCTCGATTAGGGCATTCTTCTGAAAGATAAACTTCAACTCCTGGAACATCTCATATGCTCCATGACGTTCAAAACGTCTTTGAAGTCCCGGTTCTAAGCCATACAATATTGCACAGTGAACTATTGAGTAATCTCCAGAATGTGCCTCCCAAGCGTTTTTAACGTCTTCGGATGACATGTCTTCTGGTTGGTCACCAAGCGGTGCATCAAGGACATATGATTTCTGGGAAGCCATGAGGATAATCCTAAGATTACGGGCCCAGTCAACAAAGTTACTTCCATCATCATTCAACTTAGCTTTCTCTAGGAACGCATTAAAATTCAGGGTGCTACTGCGCGAGCCATTGATCTACAACATAAATATGCAAAGGTTACTTAGACTATTGTTCAAGATAATGAGTTTAGTTAATCAAATTACTAAAGCTCCCACTCAAATTGACATCCCTCAGGTCATTTGAGTGTCACATGATCCAAATTCACCAACTCAAGTCCGATCATCACGTGAGTTGAGGTGGTTTCAATGGTGAACATCATCATGTTGATCATATCTACTATATGACTCATGTTCGACCTTTCGATCTCTTGTGTTCCGAGGCCATGTCTGTACGCGATAGGCTCGTCAAGTTTAACCCGAGTGTTCTGCATGTGCAACACTGGCTTGCATCCGTTGTATGTGAACGTAGAGTCTATCACACCCGATCATCACGTGGTGTCTCGACACGACGAACTTTCGCAATGGTGCACACTCGGGGAGAACACAATTCATCTTGAAATTTAAGTGAGGGATCACCTTATAATGCTACCGTCATCCTAAGCAAAACAAGGTGCATAAAAGGATTAACATCACATGGAAATCATAAGTGACATGATATGGCCATGAACTTGTGCTTTTGATCTCCATCTTGAAAGCACCGGCATGATCTCCATCGTCACTGGCATGACACCATGATCTCCATCATCTTGATCTCCATCAACGTGTCGCCATCAGGGTTGTCGCGCCCATCATGCTTCTACTACTATTGCTACCGTTTAACGATAAAGTAAAGCATTACATAGCGCTTAAAGATTGACACGCAGGTCATACAATAATTAAAGACAACCCTATGGCTCCTGCCGGTTGCCATACTCATCGACATGCAAGTCGTGATATTGTATACATCACATGATCATCTCATACATCACATATATCACATCATGTAATTGGCCATATCACATCACAACATACCCTGCAAAAACAAGTTAGACGTCCTCTAATTGTTGTTGCATGTTTTACGTGGCTGCTACGGGTATCTAGCAAGAACAATTCTCACCTACGCATAAACAACAACGGTGATACATTAGTTGCTTTTCAACCTTCTCAAGGACCGCCTTTGTCGAATCCGATCCAACTAAAGTGAGAGAAACTGACACCCGCCAGCCATCTATGTAACGAGTTGCAGTTGAGGGAACCGGTCTCTCGTAAGCGTACGAGTAATGTTGGTCCGGGCCGCCTCATCCCACAATACCGCTGAACCAAAACACGACCAAGGGAGGAATCAATATAAGCATCAATGCCCACAAACTCTTTGTGTTCTACTCGAGATCTCATCTACGCATAGACCTAGCTCATGATGCCACTGTTGGGGAACGTTGCATGGGAAACAAAAAATTTCCTACGCACACGCAAGATCTATTCATGGTGATGAGCATCTACGAGAGGGAGAGTGGATCTATGTACCCTTGTAGCTCGCTAAGCGGGAAGCGTTAAGAAATGCGGTTGGTGTAGTCGAACGTCTTTGCGATCCAAATCACCGAGCGTCCCGCGATCCAATCACGATCCATCCCGATCAAGCACCGAACGGATGGCACCTCCGTGTTCAGCACACGTACAGCTTGATGATGATCTCCACCTTCTTGATCCAGCAAGAGGGAGCGGAGAGGTAGAAGAGTTGTCCGGCAGCGTGACGGCGCTCCGGCGATGGTGGTGGAGCTATTCCGGCAGGGCTTCGCCTAAGCACTACAGAAATCCGATCTAGAGGAGAAACTATGCACTGGAGGAACGGGTAGCACGTGACTGAGAATCAAGTGCCAAAAACCCTTAAAGCTCCATTATATATAGGAGGATGAGAGGAGGAGGCTTGGCCATCAAGGGACCAGCCCTTGGTTCGGCCGAATCAAGGAGGAGAGGATGACTCCTCCTCCAATCCTAGTAGGACTAGGATTCCTCCCATTTTGCCTTTTTTCCACCTTTTTCTCTTTGGGTTTTCTCTCCCAGACGCATGGGCCTTGTGTGAGACTTCCACCAGCCCAATAAGGGCTGGTATTCACTCTCCCACAGCCCATGTAGCCTCTTGGGTCGAAATACCCCTCCCGATTGTCTCCCGGTACACTACCGGCACTCCCGGTACACTACCGATGAGCCCGAAACTTTTCCGGCGAACACAATAGGACTTCCTATATATCAATCTTTATCTCTGGACCATTCCGGAGCTCCTCGTGATGTCCAGGATCTCATCCGGGACTCCGAACAACCTTTGGTCACCACCATACATAACTCTATACTGCTGAAACGTCACCAAACCTTAAGTGTGCAGACCCTGTGGGTTCGAGAACTATGTAGACATGACTGAGACACCTCTATGGTCAATAACCAATAGTGGGACCTAGATGTCCATATTAGTTCCTACATATTCTACGAAGATCTTTATCGGTCGAACCTCTGTGTCAAGGATTTAGTTAATCCCGTATGATGTTCCCTTTGTTCTTCGGTATGTTACTTGGCCGAGATTTGATCGTCGGTATCTTCATACCTAATTCAACCTCATTACCGACAAGTCTCTTTACTTGTTCCGTAATATAAGATCCCGTGACTAACACTTAGTCACATTGCTTGCAAGGCTTATTGTGATGTTGTATTACCGAGTGGGCCCTGAGATACCTCTCCGTCACACGGAGTAACAAATCCTAGTCTTGATCCATGCCAACTCAACACACACATTCAGAGATACCTATAGAGCACCTTTATAGTCACCTAGTTACGTTGCGACATTTGATACACACAAGGCACTCTTCTGGTGTCCGTGAGTTACATGATCTCATGGTCATAGGAACATACACTTGACATGCAGAAAACAGTAGCAATAAACTTACACGATCATATGCTACATTTGTAGTTTGGGTCTTGTCCATCACATCATTCTCCTAATGGTGTGATCCTGTTATCAAATGACATCACATGTCAATGGCTAGGAAACCTTGACCATCTTTGATCAACGAGCTAGTTCACTAGAGGCATACTAGGGACAAAGTGTTGTCTATTTACCTACACATGTAATGTGTTTCCAATCAATACAATTATAGCATGGATAATAAATGATTATAATGAACAAGGAAATATAATAATAAACACTTTATTTATTGCCTCTAGGGCATATTTCCAACATTACAATCACTATAAAACTGCTACTGTTACTTTTGCTACCGTTATCGTTACTTCCATACTACTTTGCTACTGAATACCTTGCTACAAATATTAAGTCTTTCAGTTGTGGTTGAATTGACAACTCAGCTGCGAATACTCGAGTATATTCTTTGGCTCCCCTTGTGTCGAATCAGTAAATTTGGGTTGAATACTCCCACCTCAAAAACTGTTGCGATCCCCTATACTTGTGGGTTATCAAGACCTTTTTCTAGCGCCGTTCCCGGGGAGCATAGCTCTATTCTCTGAGTCACTTGGGATTTATATTTGTTGATCACTATAAAGAATCTAAAAGATCCAAAAACCGAGATCTATCCCTCTACTACGAGGGGAGGTAATGAATTGCCATCTAGCTCTGCACTTGATTCACCTTCTGTTATGAGTAAGTTTGCGATACCACCACCTGCTAGTAATTCTGATATGTCACAAGTAACTGATGATGCCACTTCTGCTATGCATGATGCTTATGATGATACTTTGCTTGATAATACTGTGCCATTGGGTGAATTTCTTGATGAACAAATTGCTAGAGTCAATGCTGAAAATTATGATACTTGTGAAACTGATGAAATTGTTGAAACTGAACACTTTGAGACACCTGCTAGACCTAGCTCTCCTAGATATGAAGTGCCTAATATTCATGAGGGTTATGTTATGGAAGGATAGGTAGCTAGGGACTTCCTTTCTTGTAATGATAGAGATGATCTTAAGAGGTTACTATGCAAGTGGAAAGAAAAATCTTTGAATGCTAGAATGAAATATGATCCTAAGTTTTCTACTTCACCTATCTTTGTTACTGATAAGGATTATGAATTCTCTATTGATCCTGAGTTAATTACTTTGGTTGAACCTGATCCTTTGCATGGTTATGAATCTGAAACTGTTGTGGCTCATCTTACTAAACCGAATGATATAGCCACCCTATTTACTCATGAGGAAAAAAATCCATTACTATTATATCCTTAAGTTGTTTCCTTTCTCATTAAAGGGTGATGCTAAGATATGGTTTAATTCTCTTGTTCCTAGTCCTGTGCGTAGCCCCCATGATATGATTTATCACTTCTCTGAAAAATATTTTCCTACCCATAAGAAAAAATCTGCCTTGCAGGAACTATTTAACTTTGTGCAAATGGAAGAAGAGAGTCTCCCACAAGCTTGGGAGAGGCTTCTCCAATTACTTAATGCTTTGCCTGATCATCCTCTCGAGAAAAATGAAATACTTGATATCTTATATAATGGACTAACCGATGCTTCTAGGGACCACCTAGATAGTTGTGTTGGTTGTGTTTTCAGGGAACGAACTGTTGAACAAGCTGAAATACTATTGAATAATATATTGAGCAATAATAATGATTGGACTATTCCCAAACAACCTCCATAGCCAACTCCAAAGAAAAGAGGTATTCTATTTCTCTGTGCTGAAGATATGCAAGAGTTAAAGAAATCCATGAAGGAAAAGGTATTAAAGCTGATGATATTAAGAATCTACCACCTATTGAAGAAATACATGGTCTCGATAAGCCGACACACATAGTAGAGGTAAATTCTCTTTGTAGATTTGATGAAAGCGATATTCCTTATAATAAGTCTGCTAGCCAATGCTTGGATGGGTTTGATAAAAATTTTGTTAAGCAAGAAAATTTTAATGCTTATGTCAATAGACAATTGAAACCTAATGCTTTCATGATTGATCGCTTAGGTGATTATATGAGTAGAACTATCAATGATCTTAAACTCATTAGTAAACAGGCTTCCATGGAAACTACTCAAGTTGAACGAGTACTTAAAGCACAGAATGATTTGCTTAATGACATGAATAGTAAGAAAATTGATCATTCTGTTAAAGTTGTGACTAGAGGTGGAAGAATGACTCAGGAACCTTTGTATCCTGAGGTCCTTCCTAAGAGAATTGAGCAAGATTCTCAAAGGGGTAATATCGATGTACCTAGTCGTTCCAATAATAAGAGGAATAAGGATGATGATAGAACTTTGCATGCTGCTAGTGAACCTGTTATAGATACACCTGAAAACCCAAATGACATCTCTGTTTCTGATGCTGAGATACAATCTGGTGATGAACATGATCCTAGTGATAATATTAATGATGATGATAATGTTGATACCCAACCTAGTAATGATATTGATGTGGAGATTGAACCTGCTGTTGATCTTGATAACCCCTATAACCTAAGAATAAAAGATATGACAAAAGAAGTTTTATTGCTAGGAAGCATGGTAAAGAAATAGAACCATGGGTTCAGAACCCATGCCCTTTTCTCCTCAACCATCCAAGAAAAAGGATGATGAGGATTTTGAGCACTTTGTTGAAATTCTTAGACCTGTCTTTTTGCGTATGCGCTTGACCGATATTCTGAAAATGTCTCCTTATGCTAAGTATATGAAAGATACTGTGACTAATAAAAGGAAGATACCGGATGCTAAAATTTCAACCATGCTTGCTAATTATACTTTTAAGGGTGGAGTACCAAAGAAATTAGGAGATCGAGGAATACCAACTTTACCATGTTCTATAAAAGGGAATTATGTTAAAACTGCTTTATGTGATTTGGGAGCTGGTGTTAGTATTATGCCTTTCTCTTTATATCATAGACTTGATTTGAACAAGTTGACACCTACTGAAATATCTTTGCAAATGGCTGATAAATCAACCGCTCTACCTATCGGTATTTGTGAGGATGTACCTATCGTAGTTACAAATGCTACTATCTTGGCGGACTTTGTTATTCTTGATATTCCCGAGGACGACAGTATGTCGATCATCCTTGGTAGACCCTTTTTGAATACTGCAGGGGCTGTTATTAATTGCAACAAGGGCAATGTCACTTTTCATATTAATGGTAATGAGCATACAGTACACTTTCCGAAGAAACAACCTCAAGTTCATAGTATCAACTCCATTGAAAAAATTCCAACGATTGTTATTGGAGACTTTGAATTCCCTCTTCCTACTATCAAGAAGAAATATGATATACTTATTGTTGGGGACATGCATAACCCCATTGAGGTAAATTAGTGTTATTCAAAAAAAATCTTCAGTTTCATGTTATTCGGAAGAAGTTTGTTAATAAGACTTGATCAACCTTATTGATGGATTCCTTTTTATGAGCATGAGATGGATGAATGTAGAAAGCACAACTCCCTGTACCCAACTTTTATTTCCTGTTAGTAAGTTTAAGTTAAGTAAAAATGCTATTATTTTTCTGTTTTTTGAGTTTCCCGTGCAATAAAAAAGTGATCGGAAAATAAAAGTTCTTCAAATGCCCTGAAAATGGAGTATGATTTTTTCTAGAATATTTAAAAATTTCTGGCACTGAGAACACCGCAGGGGGCTGCACCAGTGGGCCACAAGCCCACAAGGCATGGCCACCCCTTGGTCATGCCTATCAGGTTTGTGGGTCCTACGTGGCCCCCCTTCACTTATTCCAGCACCCATCCACTTCATCTTCCTCCAAAAAAAATCCCACCATTGCTCAAACCCGTGTTCTAGCTCATTTTGCTGCCATTTTCGATCTCCTTGTGCAAAACTTCATTCGCAAAACTGTTTTGGGAGATTGTTCCTCGGTATGTGACTCCTCCAATGGTCCAATTAGTGTTTGTCCTAGTGCTTTATATATTGCAAATTTTTGCTGCTATGGTGACCTTGTTCTTGAGCTTGCATGTCAAATTTGTATGGTCCCAAGTAGTTTTGATACATGATATAGCCTCTAGGCACTTGAGGGAGTAGTTGCTATGAGTTTTGTTGAGTTTTGTTCACCTTTATTTTGAGTCACTAAAAATTTCAGAATTTTTCAGAGAAAGAAATGCTAAGGAGATTCTTAAGAGGCTCTTCAAGCTGGAGCTCTAAGAAATGCTAAAGATGAGGGAGAAACCCAAGTATAATCTTTCTCGCGTCGCAGAAGTTCGACCATGTGAATGGCCGTGTGACACATTCTCGAGGGCGGCCGGAATCTATGAAGATTTCTATTATTTGGCCGAGAATGCAGGCATCACCGACTTCCTCAACAATAAGTGTGACAAGTACCTCTTACTCACGAATACCTTTGTGCAAAATTTCCACTTTCATTAATTCTAGGGAAGACCCTCCTATAGTAGAACTTATATGATGTGCCTAAGAAAATGAACCTTTATGATTTTTGCAAAGTTTGCAAAATACCCTATGAGGGAAGCATCAGGGAGCAACATCCTAGAGACATGGAAGATTTTATTGCCGCAGTCATTGTAGGGGAAGAGAGAGGTGTGTCAAAGGCAAGAACAACTAGTTTACATTTTCCTATGCTATGCTATTATTCATTATTTGCGGGAAGATGTTTAGTTGGTCGCTGGGAGAGTGGAAGTCTTAGTGCCCCTGACCTCGCCATTCTGCGCCATGATTTATTTGCTGAAAGAACCTTTAGTCTGGACGCTATGGTGGCCCAACGGTTGAACACCAACCGTTCGAAGGGGCCCATATTCAGAGGTATCTATGCATCTCATTTAGCCAAACATTTTGATATACCCGTTAGGCTTCACGAGAAAGATGAGAGGCTGCTTCCCATGAAGTTTTTAGATTATGACCGTATGGTAGCCTACGATGTTATTAAGAAAAATGATGATAGGAGGATGCTTTACAACTTAGTTTTTAGCCAGGGTACTTGTGAAATTATTACTCTGCCTTCTTCTTCTTTGTTCGATATTCGCTCAGGCAGGTACACCATTATGCCCAGAGACATTTATAAATATTGGGGTCTGACGCAACCCCCAGCTCCAGAACCTGCACCAGCCCTTGATCCGTACCTGGAGCCAGTTTTTCAGTGGGAGTCACAGGAGTTCGTCAACCAATGGAACTATGAGGACGCTCCTGACTATCTGGGGAGAGCTCTTTCTAGCCATGGCCATACACCAACTTAGGCCAAAAGCCTAAGCTTGGGGGAGTACGTATTTGTCACCGACTTTACATTCATGTTCACACACTTATTCTTAACCAGTCGGTGTTCATTTTTTTCATTGTACCATCCATGGTAGTTTATTTTCTTGTTTTGCTTTCTTCTTGTGTGTTTATTTAACTTTGAGAAAAATACAAAAAAATTAGTTCTAGCTTTATTTCCAGTTGCTTAGTTGTAGCACTAAAAAGAAAACCCAAAAAGATTTACTTGTTGGGAGCTTTCCCGTGTAAATATTTTACTTGTTGGGAGCTTTCCCGTGTAAATAGTTATTCTCGTTATTGCTTTCATTTTTCTTTTCTTTAGATCGTAAGGAGAAGACCACGATGAAAATGTCGAGTGGCTCTCTTATGCATTATTGTTTACCTATTAGAGAGCCTATATTACCTTGTCTTCTCCTTTGAGTTATTGTTTACAGATTCCAGCTTAGTCCAATGCACGTGCACTTTTATTATTATCCACACCGTTTGGTCGTGCAAGTGAAAGGCAATAATGACGATATTTGATGAAAATATTGAGATGGAGAAAACATGGTATGAACTCGACCTATTTTGCTTTTGTAAATATGATTAGCTCATCATTTCAAATTCATTTCATCATGGGTGAAACATATTTGCAATGACAATTAGAGATTATAGTTACTCATGCCATGCTTAATTAGATAAGAGTGGATAATGGTTTGTTTTGGGTGCCAACATGCATATTAAAATGGTTGTGATGTAGTATGATGGGATGGTATCCTCCTCTGAACAATCCAGGTGGCTCGACTTGGCACATGTTCATGCATGTAGTTGAAACAAAATCAACATAGCCTCCATGATATTTATGTTCATAGTGATTTATATCCAACTCATGCTTGCATTCAATGTTGGTTAATCTCAAAGCATGTTGATGACTGTGTCGCTCCGTAGTTGGTTGCTCCCTAGTCTTTTGCTAGCCTTCACTTGTATTAAGCGGGAATACTGCTTGTATATCCAATACCTCAAACCCAAAGTTGTTTCATATGAGTCCACCATACCTACCTATATGCGGTATTTACCTGCCGTTCCAAGTAAATTTGCAAGTGCCAAACTCTAAACCTTCAAATAAACATTCCGTTTTGTATGCCCAAATCGCTCATGTGGCGACTGGGGCTGTCGGTATCTTCCATGCTAGGTGGGTTATTCTCACGATATGTGTTGATTCACTATCATTCACGAGAAAGTGCCTGGTAATCGGGATGCCCAGTTCCATGCTCGAAATAAAAAGCAAAATATAATTAAACAAAACACCCCCAGAACTGTGTTTGTATGGATGGTACCCGTGGATTCGACTCGCCGTGGAGTGTGACTGATTGGTGGAGGGGGCGTAAAAACTTTATCATTCTGTTTGGGAACCACCTATAATGTATCTAGCATGGAAGATGTTGAAAACCTTTTGGTCGTCATGTGAGCAATGAAAGCACACCGCTCAAAAATCATTACTTATCTCTGTTTTAAAAACTCGATCTCTAGCATCTCTGCAAATCAATGCTTCCCTCTACGAAGGGCCTTTCCATTTACTTTATTGTTGAGTCATCAACTTCTTATAAAAGGCAGTAGTTAGAGAGCACCACCATCATTTTTTTGCTTTGTTGTTAATTGATATTGAGTATGAGCATGACTGGATCTCTTTCACCGTGAATTACAATATCTAGTCAACCCTTGTTCTTTAGAGGTGCTCTGCATTTATGTTTTGTGGGATCAAAAAGGGCTAGCAAGATACCATTTTGTCATATTATATCAAGATTGATTTGAAAAGGTGTTGTCATCTAAGAGTTATTATTATTGCTCGTTAGTTGATTATGTCATTTATATGAGTAAAAGTGAGACCTAAATGTTATTGTGAACGTTGTTAGTCCATG
Organism: Hordeum marinum; assembly: GCA_022496015.1. NCBI lineage: Eukaryota > Viridiplantae > Streptophyta > Magnoliopsida > Poales > Poaceae > Hordeum > Hordeum marinum. Next base: position 456,050,432 of record CM039674.1, on the reverse strand, counting down.
ATATTTGTTGAAAATCTGAACATCAGTTAGACGTATTTACAACAACAAGATCAAACAGAGTTTGTAAAGTTTTTCTTCATCACTTTCAGTTTATCAACTGAATTGCTTGAGGACAAGCAATGTGTTAAGCTTGGGGGAGTTGATACGTCTCCATCGTATCCAATTTTCCAAACTCTTTTGCCATTGTTTTGGACTCTAATTTGCATGATTTTAATGGAACTAACCCGGACTGATGCTATTTTCAGCAGAATTGCCTTGGTATTATTTTTGTGCAGAAATAAAAGTTCTCGGATCGTCCAGAAAATTTATGGAGAATATTTTTGGATTTAATAAAATATACTGACGCAAGAATCAACTAGAGAGGGGCCACCTGCAGGCCACAAGCCTACTAGGCGCGACCACCCCCTGACCGCACCTAGCAGGTTTGTCGGGCCCTCATGGATCCTCCGACCTCCTCTCCAGCTCCATATAACCCTATTCACGGAGAAAAAAGAAAAAAATCAGAGAGAAGAGTTCATCGCGTTTCATGATACGGAGCCGCCGCCACCTCCTGTTCTTCCTCGGGAGACTAGATCTGGAGTCCTTTTTGGGCTTCGGAGAGGGGAAATCGACGCCATCGTCATCACTAACCATCTTTCATAACCAATTCCATGATGCTCTCCGCCGTTCGTGAGTAATCCCATCATAGGCTTGCTGGATGGTGATGGGTTGGATGAGATTTATCATGTAATCGAGTTAGTTTTTTTAGGGTTTGATCCCTAGTAACCACTATGTTTTGAGATTGATGTTGCTATGACTTTGCTATGCTTAATGCTTGTCACTAGGGCCCGAGTGCCATGATTTCAGATCTGAACCTATTATGTTTTCATGAATATATATGTGTTCTTGATCCTATCTTGCAAGTTGTAGACACCTATTACGAGTTATGATCCGCATCCCCTAGGGTGATAATAACTAGGATTCTTTCCGGTGATTACCATAGTTTGAGGAGTTCATGCATTCACTAAGTGCTAATGCTTTGGTCCGGTTCTCTATTAAAAGGAGGCCTTAATATCCCTTAGTTCCCAATAGGACCCCACTGCCACGGGAGGGTAGGACAAAAGATGTCATGCAAGTTCTTTTTCATAAGCACGTATGACTATATATGGAATACATGCCTACATTACAATGATGAATTGGAGCTAGTTTTGTGTCATCCTATGTTATAACTGTTGCATGATGAATGACATCCAACGTAATTATCCATCACCTATCCATTCCCTACGAGCTTTCCACATATTAATCCTTGCTAAGTTACTTCTCCTCTACTACTATTTTTTGCTACCGTTACCGTTACTTCCATACTACTTTGCAACTAAATACTTTGTTGCAGATATTAAGTCTTACAGGTGTGGTTGAACTAAAAACTCAACTGCAAATACTTGAGAATATTCTTTGGCTCCCCTTGTGTCGAATCAATAAATTTGGATTGAATAATCTACCCTCGAAAACTATTGCGATCCACTATACTTGTGGGTTATCAAGAACTATAAAGATGCTCTACAGGTATTTCCGAGGGTGTCTGTTGAGTGGGCATGGATCAAGACTGGGATTTGTTACTCTGTGTGACGGAGAGGTATCTCAGGGCCCACTTGGTAATACAACATCACAACAAGACTTGCAAGCAATGTGACTAAAGTGTTAGCCACAGGATCTTGTATTACGAAGTGAGTAAAGAAACTTGCCAGTAACGAGGTTGAACTAGGTATATAGACACCGACGATCGAATCTCGGGCAAGTAACATACCGAAGAACAAAGGGAACATCATACGAGATTAACTGAATCCTTGACATAGAGGTTCAACCGATAAAGATCTTCGTAGAATACATAGGAACCAATATGGGCGTCCAGGTCCCTTTATTATTTATTAACCGTAGATGTGTCTCGGTCATGTCTACATAGTTCTCGAACCCGCAAGGTCTACACACTTAAGGTTCGGTGACGTTTCGGTAGTATCGAGTTATGTATGGTAGTGACCGAAGGTCATTCGGAGTCTCGGGTGAGATCCCGGACATTACGAGGAGCTACGGAATGGTCCGGAGGTAAAGATTGATATATAGGAAGTCCCGTTTTGGTCACCGGAAAAGTTTCGGGCACATCGGTAGTGTACCGGGAGTGCTGGGAGGGTACCGGGGGGCCACCGGGAGAGGCTACCTGCGCCGGAAGGCCACATGGGCCTGAGGGGTGATGCACTAGCCCTTAGTAGGCTGGGGAAACCTGCCCCAAGAGGCCCATGTGGCTGGAGGAGGAGAGAAAGAAAAAAACCCAAAGGTGGGTAGGATTCCAAGTGGAATCCTACTAGGAGTAGGATTGGAGGTGGACTCCTCCACCTCCTCCCCACTTCGGCTGAAGCCCTAGGGGAAACCCTAGGCGGCTGCTGACGGTGTCTTGTACTAGGGGGTACTCACCATGTCGTCTCCCGACCAGTGGGTCAGGCCAAGGACCCCGAGGGCGGTTCATTAATGGGCCAGTTCGGACAGCCCATGATGCATACGATTCCACAAGGCTTGGTGATCAAGATAAACACTCCTCTCCACCGACGTAGCCGACTAGGACTCTTGTTATCCTAGGCCTATGGTGTGTTATATAAGCCAAAGCCAGGCTAGTCATTAGGGACAATTAGATCATCATAGATCATATCATCATACGAGCATGGCTCTTAGGGTTTGGAGCATCTCCAGCCGTTGGCCCCCCACGGGGCGATTTTAGCGCTGCCTGGGGCGAAGCCAGCGCTAAAATCGGCCTGGGGGGGGGGCTCGGCTTCCTAGTTGTCGCCCCACGGGCTCCCCCGAACCGTCGCTTTCGGCCCATTTAAGGTAATAAAGCCGGCCCAAAAACGGCCCAAATTTCGATTTTTATGTAAAAATATATTACAAAGCTAAAAACTACGTCGACTACGTCGTCGTCCGCCACCGCCGCCTCGTCGTCCATCGCCGCATTCTACATGTCGAGGAGCTTGTAGAAATTGGTGTAGTCGCTGTCGTTGTCGCCATTGCCGTCGCTGTCATCGTCGTCCTACATGCTGCCGCCGCCGTCCTTGCTGCAGCCCTGCCCTGCGTCGCCGAAATGGTGTAGGTCAGGGTTGGAGGGCCCTGCCGGCTTGCTGTCTCTATCATCGTCGAGGATGATCAGGCCGGCGAGCTCCTCCTCACGGCGGGCATGGTGGTGAGCCTCGATCTCCTCAAGGGACCGGCACTGCCGGTCCATCTAATCGCGGACGTAGTCGTCGCGCGCCCACTTCATGGCCGTCTCGTCGGCGGCGGCCATGTCGAGGTGCTCCTGCTTCATCACCTTCGGCTTGACAAGGTAGAGGTGGTCGCGGGGAGGTGAGGGCTCGCACCGGCAGCCCTCGTTGATGGTGATGCCCCCGGTGCTGAGACCATTTCACCAGAGTGGGGTCGAGCTGGGCTCGGCCTTCACGACGACGGGAGGCGTGCGCGTTGCGCCGAAGGAGTGGGAGGAGTGGGAGGCGTGCGTGTTGACGGCATCTCCATGCACTGTGAAATCCATGATGAGCCGCGCCGGCGGGAGATGGAGGTTGGCTCCGTCGGGTACTCGAGGCGCGACACGTTGCCAACCTCGATGTGCTCGAGGACGGCCTCGAGCGTGCGGCTGGGGACGCCCCACCAAAGGAGGCGGCCCTCGCTATTGAAGCGGCCGCACGCAGGGCCGCCATTGGTGGAGGCGAGCTGCTCCTCGCGGCAGCGCTCAAAGTACGCCGTCCAGAGGTTCGTGCTGTCCAGGGTGTACCTCGGCTATCGGCGCACTTCCTCGTTGAGGGAGGACCGGATCCGGGCGATCTCAGCACGCTGCTCGGCTCTGGTGGGCACCGACGGCATGGGGATGCCGCCGGCGCTGAGCCTCCTGGCGCCTGGTGCCCGCATGTTGGGTGGTGTCGGGTACTCGCCTCGTACAAGAGGCAGGCCTCGTCCTCGTGGAGGTGTCAGCGGCCGAAACCATGATGGGCCGCACTGTCGCTTGGGGAGAGAAGGGCGTCAGCGGCGGCGGTTTGGGAGTAGTTGAAGGTGTGGCGGGGCACCGGCGAGGGGGACGGCTTTTATAGGGCGCGTGGAGAGGAACGGTGAGGGCGTGCGTCACCCCGTACTAACGGCGCCGCCCGTGAACGCCGCCTCGTGAACCCGCCGCATCAATGGAAGGCTAACCGGCGGCAGCCTTGCAGCCTTGCATTGATTCCCCGCGGGAAACTGAGGCGATGAGGACGGCGATGCTGCGCGGTCACTGACTCGGTAGACCCACTCCTTTTCACACCAAAAACCTTTCGCCCGGCACGCCCAGGCACCCCTAGCGCACCGGGTTCGGGCTGGGTACGCCGACGCAAAAGTAGGCCCGAACCAGCAAAAAATGGGCTCCTGGGGGCGCGACTGGGCCGATTTTTGCCCGTCGGCGATAAGAAAAGCCTGGGGGTGGGCTCTTGGGCGCGCGGCTGGAGATGCTCTTAGATGACTACATACCATCTCGTGGTAGTTCAACTCTATACTCAATACACCATCATCAATACAGACAAAGCAGGACATAGGGTTTTACCTCCATAGGAGGGCTTGAACCTGGCTAAACTTTGTCTCCTTTGTCTCCTGTTACCATTGATTCTAGTCTCACAGCTCAGGACCCCATACCCGAGATCCGCCGGTTTTGACACCAACATTGGTGCTTTCATTGAGAGTTCCGCTGTGGGATCGCTAGAAGGATCGATGGCTCGTCTGCATACTGCAATTTTTCTAGACATCGAATTTGTGTTTGATGCCCGTATTTCCTCAAGCGTTGCCTTGATTGCTTTGGTGGAATTGTGCGGAATTGTATCTACACCAACCCTGCAAAATATGGCCGCGTTCCGATGGAGGAATCTCTGGCAATCTCCGATATACCGGACCCCTGTCAAATTTGGATGGGAATCTGGACAAGTTCAGGATGATGTGTCCAGTACCTAGCTCGTATATCCGTTAGAAAATCCCACCTTCATCGGCTGCGGAATTTCTATGCCGATCACCCCTCAAAATTTCAGCTCGATCCAACCGTCCAAACTCCGGGAAACATCCAAGGAGTAAAATGAATTTTGGATCTATTTTCTGCGCTAAAACGAATCCGACCCGAGTTCATCTTTTTCATGAACGGGTTGTCAGACGTCCTTTTTGAAGGAAATTTTCTCATCATCTTGGTCATCCGACCAAGAGTTCGGCATCGCGAGGGACGAATAATCATCAAGCGAACCTCGTCATCCGTGGGTTGTACGGGTCCGGCGCTCCGTTTCTTCATCAAGCCAACATGGACCTCATCACAAATTCTGACCTACGTCGGCATCGTCGCACCGTTACTTTTTCAAGCTGACGTCCACCATGCCGACCTGCTTTGACACGTCAGCTGGCATGGGGCTCTAGCGTCACCTTACCGATCTGCTCCGTCACCTTGGCTAGACTAGAGGCTTCGTCATCTCCTCATCAACCCGCTCTGGAGACTTTGGCGTTACCAGCCGACCATCTTCGACAGCTCGGCTAGCGTGAGACTTTGGCGTCACCAGCCGACCTGCTTCAACACCATGGCTGGTGCAGCAAGGTAGCCCAATCCTTTTTGTAGCAAAGGACAGGCCTGGACAAACTCTTATATAAAGAAAAGCGCTCCCGAGGACACATGGGAATTTCTGTCAAGCTAGTTTTCATCATGCTCATTTGATTCATGTTCGTTACTTTGATAATTTGATATGTGGGTGGACCGATGCTTGGGTGCTGCCCTTACTTGGACAAACCTCCCACTTATGATTAATCCCTATCGCAAGAATCCTCAACTACGGAAGAAGAATTAAGGTAAACCTAACCATAGCATGAAACATATGGATCCAAATCAGCCCCTTACGAAGCAACACATAAACTAGGGTTTAAGCTTCTATTAATCTAGCAATCCATCATCTACTTATTACTTCCCAATGCCTTAACCTAGGCCCAAATAATGGTGATGTGTTATGTAGTCGATGTTCACATAACACCACTAGAGGAGAGACAACATACATCTCATCAAAATATTGAATGAATACCAAATTCACATGATTACTTATAACAAGACTTATCCCATGTCCTCACGAGCAAACGTAACTACTCACAAAGCATGTCTATTTTCAAGATCATAGGATTATTAATTATCATAAAGGATCTGAACATATGATCTTTCACCAAGTAAACCAACTAGCATTAACTACAAGGAGTAATCAACACTACTAGCAACCCACAAGTACCAATCTAAGGTGTTGAGACAAAGATCGGATACAAGAGATGAACTAGGGTTTGGAGAGGATATGGTGATGGTGAAGATGTTTTCGAGACTGACCCCCTCTCGATGAGAGGATCGTTGGTGATGACGATGGTTTCGATTTCCCCCTCCAGGAGAGAAGTTTCCCCGGCAGAACAGCCCTGCCGGAGCTCTAGATTGGTTCTGCCCAAGTTCCGCCTCGAGACGACGGCGCTTCGTCCCGAAAGCTCTCTTTTGATTTTCTTTCCAGGTCAAAATGCTTCATATAGCAGAAGATGGGCGTCAGAGGAGCCATAGGGGCCCCACAAGCCTGCTAGGCATGGCCTGGAGGGTGGCCGCGCCTAGCAGGCTTGTGGCCTGCTGGTGGCCCCCTCTGGTTGATTCTTGCACCAGTATTTTTTATTAATTCCAAAAATATTCTCCGTAATTTTTCAAGACTTTTGGAGTTGTGGAGAATAGGTATCTCAGATTTTCTCCTTTTCCAGTCCAGAATTCCAGCTACCGACATTCTCCCTCTTAATGTAAACCTTATAAAATAAGAGATAAAAGACATAAGTATTGTACCATAACATGTAATAACATACCATAATGCAATAAATATCAATATAAAAGCATGATGCAAAATGGACGTATCAACTCCCCCAAGATTAGACCTCGCTTGCCCTCAAGCGAAAGCCGATATCGATGAATATGTCCACATGTTTAGAGATAGAGGTGTCGATAAAAATAAAATACGGAGATGAGGGCATAATTATCAACTTTAGAACAACAATACTCATTGTATGAGATTCTTTATACTAGAGTAACAATTCATTCACAAGATAAAGTATGAACCAAGAACTCTATTGACAACCAACGAACTATGATGTCAGTCATTGCAGCAATTGACAATTTATCATAACATCGGAAAGAGTCAATATAAGAGCTTGTAAAGCAAATCCACATACTCAATCATCTTATAGTCTTTCACAATTGCTAACACTCACGCGGTACTCACGAGATCAAAGCTTCAATCGGACACACAGAAAGATAGGGGCTTATAGTTTTGCCTCCCAACTATTCACCTCAAGGGTGATGTCAACAATAATAACTCATGATCACCCACATCCGAGTGGATATATGAGTCTAGATCATTCCCCAACACATAATGCTTGCCAAGAGAGACGGAATATAGGAAGTGGTGAAGACCACCATGACTCTTGCATAAAGGTAACTACTAGAAAGTAAAAGTAATAGATATGGCCTTCGCAGAGGGAAGCAGAGGTTGTCATGCGCTTTTTATTTCTAGATGTACAAACTCTTAGTGTAGAGGAACGCCGCGTTATATTGCCCTTTGTGATAGCAACCTTTATTATGCAGTTTGTCGCTTTTATTTCTTTACTACCACAAGTTTGTACAACGCTTATTTCCCTTACAATAAAAAGTCACACATATTTAGGAGCAATTTTTATTGCCTTTCGCACCGATGACAACTTACTTGAAGGATCTTATTCAACCCATAGGTAAGTATGGTGGACTCTCATGGAAAAACTGGGTTGAGGTGTTTGGACGCACAAGTAGTATCTCTACTTGGTGCGGAAGTTTTGGCTAATATGAGGTGGAAACAAGCACGACATGTTGGAGGATCTAAAACCATATAACTTCTATCCGGATGCAAGCAAACATAACCTATTATGTTGTCTTCCTTGTCCAACATCAACTTCTTGGCATGTAATATTTTATTGAGTGGTCATAATCATAAAAAATGTCCAAGATAATATATTTATATGTGAATTTCTTTTTCTTTATCACTTCCTTTCAATTGCACCAATGACCAATTACTATGTTTGAACCCCCAACAAATTTCAATCACCATACTTTTTATACGTGAAGTCATCACTCCCCATAAGATCACTATGTATTTTCCTTGCTTTTGTTCTATTGTACTTTATTCATTACTTTCAAGATCATAGTAGTTTAGCAAAGCCCTCATCATCAAAACTACTTTTTATTATGTACTCTCGGACTTGCTTACATAAGGGGAGCAAAAGACTAAACTAAAAGGGGTAGATCATACTAAAAACTTCTATTCTACTAGATCAAGACAAAAAATAAAAGGATTGAACTAGGAAAGATAAAAAGGAAAAGGTAAAAAGATGTGGTGTGATACAATACCGGGGCACCTCCCCCAAGCTTGGCACAAGCCAAGGGGAGTGCCCATACCCATGTACTCAGGTGTCCTTCTTCGGGGTTGATGGTGGTGGAGTTGTTGAGGAGGTTGGAGGCTTGTCCTCCGCCTTCCAAGGCATAGGCTCACCATCGTAAAAATATGAACAAGTCTCCGGAATCCTCAAATCTGTAGCCAAACTCATTCTCTTAAATTTGTATTCATACTCACAATTTTGGTTTTGCAGATCATAGATCTAGGCTTGGAGATGCTTATTTTTCTCGTAAAGCTTGAAGATGTGCTCTCCGATGTCCTTGGTGTCCAGGTTGCGTTTATGGGTAAACTCCGAGATCATCATATGATTGGCATTGAGTTAACGCCCCACCATCGCTTGGCACTTGAAGACTTGCTGCTCCATTGCCTCGAGCCTTGTTTCCATGCTTCCAGTCTTCTTTGCCCCCTCAGCATCACGGATATGCAGCACCCCCTCACGCATCTCAATGGTTTGAGGGTGTTGCAACACCTCCGCAATATATGGGTTGATGACCTTCACGAAAACATGTCCTTCGGAGCACCGGGGGATGCCATGACAATCTAAATCTGCTGCAGAAACAACTCAAAACGAAAACAGGAGGTATTGTCGTGATACAAAAGTTGAAACCTTCAGGAGATTATATAATGAATTTTTGCCGACCTGAAGGGATGTTCCACAAGAAAACTAAGTCTAGGGGGCGCACGGGGTGGTGACAAGCCCCTAGGCGTGACCAGGGGGTGGCCGCACCTAGCAGGCTTGTCGCCTCCCCGTGTGTCCTTCAGACTGCCTTTTATTTTCCTAATTTTATAAGTATTGCAAAACCGAATAAAATTTCTACTGGAAATTTTTTGGAGTCGATTTACTTACTGTACCACGTACCTATTCCTTTTCAGAGTTTGAAACGTTTTGGTAAGTCTCCCCAATATGCTCTTCGGGAGTTATGGTATTGATAACATTGGTTTCAACATTAATGAGAGTACCTGAAATATAGTGTTTGATTCTTTGCCCATTTACCACCTTCGGATTTGTGCCTTCGGCGTTGTTGATCTTGATGGCACCGGAACGATATACCTCCTCGACGATATAAGGCCCTTCCCATTTCGAGAGGAGTTTACCTGCAAAAAATCTTAACTGAGAATTGTATAGCAAGACATGATCACGTACATTAAATTCACGCTTTTGTATCCTTTTATCATGTCATCTCTTAACTTTTTCTTTAAACAACTTGGCATTCTCATAGGCCTGGGTTCTCCATTCACCAAGTGAGATAATGTCAAATAACCTCTTCTCACCAGCAAGTTTGAAATCATAGTTGAGTTCTTTGATTGCCCAATAAGCTTTATGCTCTAGATCTAGAGGTAAGTGACATGCTTTACCATAAACCATTTTATACGGATACATACCCATAGGATTCTTGTAACTAGTTCTATAAGCCCATAATGCATCGTCAAGTTTCTTAGACCAATTGTTCATAGATCTATTAACCGTCTTTTGCAAGATCAATTTAATTTCTCTATTGCTTAATTTTACTTGACCACTAGACTGAGGATGATAAGGAGATGCAATTCTATGATTAACATCATACTTAGCAAGCAATTTACGGAAAGCACCATGAATAAAATGTGAACCACCATTAGTCATTAAGTATCCGGGGACTCCAAATTTAGGGGAAACAACTTATTTAAGCATGCTAATAGAGGTGTTTTGATCAGCACTACTAGTTCGAATAGCTTCTACCCACTTAGTAACATAATCAACATCAACTAAAATATGAGTATACTTGTTGGATGTTGGAAAAGGTCCCATATAATCAAAACCCCAAACGTTAAATGGTTCAATAACAAGAGAGTAATTCATAGGCGTTTCCTGAAGTCTACTAATATCGCCAATTCTTTGACATTCATCACATGACAAGACAAATTTACGAGTATCCTTGAAGAGAGTAGGCCAATAAAAACCAGATTGTAATACCTTGTGTGCAATTGTATCTCCAGCATGGTGTCCTCCGTAGGCCTCGGAATGACACTTCCGTAGGATCTATTCCTGTTCATGCTCGGGTACACAACGTCTAATAACACCATCTACTCCTTCTTTATAAAGGTGTGGGTCATTCCAAAAGTAATGTCTTAAATCATAGATTTTTTTCTTTTGCTGGTATGTGAAACTAGGCGGTATAAATTTGGCGACAATGTAATTAGCATAATAATCATACCAAGGAGCATTATGATAAGTATTTATGAAAGCTAATTGTTCATCAGGTAAGCTATCATCAATAGGTAGTGGGTCATCGAGAACATTCTCTAACCTATACAAGTTATCTGCTATGGGGTTATCAGCACCCTTTCTTTCAACAATATGCAAATCAAATTCTTGTAGCAGAAGAACCCATTTGATAAGTCTAGGTTTAGCATATTTATTTTCCATAAGATATTTAATAGCAGCATGATTAGTGTGAACAGTTACTTTAGAATCAACAATATAGGGTCTAAACTTATCACAAGCGAACACAACTCCTAAAAATTCCTTTTCAGTTGTAGCATAGTTTCTTTGAGCATTGACTAGATTTTTGCTAGCATAATGAATAACATTTAATTTCTTATCAACTCTTTGTTCTAGAATAGCACCAATAGCATAATCACTAGCATCACACATAATTTCAAAAGGTAGGTTACAATCAGGTGGTTGAACAACACGTGCAGAAATCAAAGCATTCTTGAGAATTTCAAAAGCTTCCACACAATCATCATAAAAAATGAATGGAACATCTTTTTGCAAAATATTAGTGAGAGGCCTATAAATCTTAGAGAAATCTTTAATAAATCTCCTATAGAAACCCGCATGTCCAAGGAAACTTCTTATACCTTTGATAGCCGCAGGACACGACATTTTTTCAATAGCATCAACTTTAGCCTTATCAACTTAAATACCTCTTTCGGAAATTTTATGTCCCAAGACAATGCGTTCATTCACCATAAAGTGGCACTTCTCCCAATTCAAGACAAGACCAGTTTCTTCACATCTCTGCAAAACTCGATCAAGGTTTCTCAAACAATTATCAACAGAAGTTCCGTAAACGGAAAAATCATACATGAAAACCTCAACAACCCTTTCACAGAAATCAGAGAATATAGCATTCATGCATCTTTGAAAGGTAGCAGGTGCATTGCATAAACCAAAAGGCATACGTCTATAAGCAAAGGTACCAAAAGGGCAGGTAAAGGTGGTCTTCTCTTGGTCCTCTTTTGACATAGGTATTTGAGAGAAACCAGAATAACCATCTAGAAAGCAAAAATGTGTGTGTTTGGATAATCTTTCTAGCATTTGATCAATGAAAGGTAGAGGGTAATGATCTTTTCTAGTAGCTTTATTCAATTTCCTAAAATCAATTACCATTCTATAACCTATACCAATTCTCTGCGGGGTCAATTCATTTTTATCATTAGGAACTATGGTAATACCTCCTTTCTTAGGGACACAATGAACAAGACTAACCCATCTACTATCAGCAATAGGGTAAATGATACCTGCCTCCAGAAGCTTTAATATTTCATTTCTTACCACTTCTTTCATTTTAAGATTCAACCGCCGTTGGTGATCGACAACTGGTTTAGTATCACGGTCTATTTTAATTTTGTGCTGACATAGAGTGGGACTAATGCCCTTATGACCATCAAGAGTATATCCAATAGCAGCACGGCGCTTCATCAGAGTTTTCAATAATCTCTGTTCTTCATGCTATGAAAGGTTAGTACTAATAATAAGAGAATATATCTTATTTTCACCAAGATAAGCATATTTCAAAGTATCGGGTAATTGTTTAAGCTCAAACATGGGATCACCCTTGGGTGGATGGGGATCCTCAAGTATTTCAATAGGCAAGTTGTGTTTCAGAATAGGATGCTGATCAAAGGAAATCCTATCTATTTCATTTCTTTCATTCATATGCATGTCATTTTCATGGTCTAGCAGATATTACTCTAAAGGATCAATAGGAGGCACAACAATAGAAGCAAGACCAACAATTTCATCCTTACTAGGCAATTCTTTATCATGGGGCTGTCTACGAAATTTAGAGAAATTGAAATCGTGAGACGTATCCCCAAAACTTACGGTAACCATTTCCTTCTCACAATCTATCCTGGCATTAATGGTGTTCAAGAAGGGTCTACCAAATATAATGGGACAAAAATCATCTTGTGGGGAACAAAGAACAAGAAAATCAGTAGGATATTTTATTTCCCCGCAAAAGACTTCAACATCTCTAATAATCCCGACTGGTGATATAGTGTCTCTATTAGCAAGCTTAATAGTAACATCAATTTCCTCTAACTTAGCTGGTGCAATATCATTCATAATATCTTTATATAAGGAAAAGGGAATTGCACTCACACTAGCACCCATATCACATAGGCCATGATAACAATGATCTCCTATTTTAGTAGAAATAACAAGTGTGCCAACAACGGATCTATGTTTATCTTTAGCATCAAGTTTAGCAATTCTAGCAGCTTCATCACAAAATTGAATAACATGCCCATCAATATTATCAACCAATAGATCCTTAACCAAAGCAATACTAGGTTCAACTTTAATTTGCTCAGGGGGTGTAGGTGTTCTAGCACAGCTCTTACGAACCACAGTTGAAGCTTTAGCATGATCCTTTATTCTAACACGGATAGGTGGTTTCTCAATATAAGAAGTGGGAATAACATGATCAACATTATAAGTAATAGTTTTCTCTTCAACTTTAATAGGTTCAACTACTTTCACTTCAATGGAGGATGATATTTAAACCACTTCTCCTTATGGAGATCAACATGAGCAGCAAAAGATTCACAAAAATAAGCTACTATCTCAGAGTCAAGCCTATATTTAGTGCTCAGTTCACGAAAAGCATTGGTGTCTACGAAAGATTTAACACAATCAAACTTAAGGTTCATACCTGACTCCTTACCTTCGTCGAGTTTCCAGTCTTCAGAGTTGCGTTTAATTCTTTCCAATAAATCCCATTTGAAGTCAATATCCTTGTTCATATAGGAACCAACACAAGAAGTATCGAGCATGGATTGATCATTACGAGAAAGCCGAGCATAAAAATTCTGAATAATAATTTTTCTCGAGAGCTCATGATTGGGGCATGAATATAACATTGACTTAAGCCTCCCCCAAGCTTGAGAAATTCTTTCTCCTTCATGAGGCCAAAAATTATAAATATAATTCCGATCATGATGAACTAGATGCATAGGGTAGAACTTATGATGAAATTCCATCTTCAATCGGTTGTAGCTCCATGATCCAATATCATCACATAGCCTATACCATGTCAATGCCTTTTAATTCAAAGATAAAGGAAAAACCTTCTTCTTAACGTGATCCTCGGGCAGACCTGCAAGCTTAAATAATCCACAAACTTCATCCACACAAATTAGATGTAAATTAGGATGTAGTGTTCCATCTCCCGCATAAGGATTAGCGAGCAATTTCTCTATCATACCGAAAGGAATTTCATAATAAATATTTTCAGTAGGTTTAGTAGGTTGAGGAACAACTCTTTGTGTTTTCGGTCAAGGTGAAGATACCCCTAACAAGCCCCTCAAAGTATTACTTTCCATAGTGACAAGTGACAGTACATTTCAGCATACTATATAGATTTTTCCTTACCAAATTCCACTTACCAAAGGTGCTTCACTCCCCGGCAACGGCGCAAGAAAAGAGTCTTGATGACCCACAAGTATAGGGGATCTATCATAGTCCTTTCGATAAGTAAGAGTGTCAAACCCAACGAGGAGCAGAAGGAAATGACAAGCGGTTTCCAGTAAGGTATTCTCTGCAAGCACTTAAATTATCGATAACAGATAGTTTTGTGATAAGATAACTCATAACGAGTAACAAGTAACAAGTGTAGAAAAGGTGCAGCAAGGTAGACCAATCCTTTTTGTAGCAAAGGATAGGCCTGGAAAAACTCTTATTTAAAGCAAAGCGCTCCCGAGGACACATGGGAATTTCTGTCAAGCTAGTTTTCATCATGCTCATTTGTTTCGCGTTCGTTACTTTGATATGTGGGCGGACCGGCGCTTGGGTGAAGCCCTTATTTGGACAAACCTCCCACTTACGGTTAACCCCTATCGCAAGCATCCGCAACTACAGAAGAAGAATTATGGTAAACCTAATCGTAGCATGAAACATATGGATCCAAATCAGCCCCTTACGAAGCAACGCATAAACTAGGGTTTAAGCTTCTATCACTCTAGCAACCCATCATCTACTTATTACTTACCAATGCCTTCCCCTAGGCCCAAATAATGGTGATGTGTTATGTAGTCGACGTACACATAACACCACTAGAGGAGAGACAACATACATCTCATCAAAATATCGAACGAATACCAAATTCACATGATTACTTATAACAAGACTTATCCCATGTCCTCACGAACAAACGTAACTACTCACAAAGCATGTTCATGTTCAAGATCAGAGGAATATTAATTATCGAGGAGATGGTGCTGGTGAAGATGTTGATGGAGATTGACCCCCTCTCAATGAGAGGATCATTGGTGATGACGATGGCTTCGATTTCCCCCTTCGAGAGGGAAGTTCCCCAGCAGAACAGCCCTGCCGGAGCTCTAGATTGGTTATGCCCAAGTTCCACCTCGAGACGGCGGCTCTTCATCCTGAAAGCACTCTTCTAATTTTTTCCAGGTCAAAACGCTTCATATAGGAGAAGATGGGCATCGGAGGAGCCACAGGGGCCCCACAAGCCTGCTAGGCGTGGCCAGGGGGTGGCCATGCCTAGCAGGCTTGTGGCCTGCTCGTGGCCCCCTCTGTTGATTCTTGCACCCGTATTTTTTATTAATTCCAAAAATATTCTCCATAAATTTCAAGACTTTTGGAGTTGTGCAGAATAGGTATCTCAGATTTGCTCCTTTTCCAGTCCAGAATTCCAGCTGCCGGCATTCTATCTCTTCATGTAAACCTTATAAAATAAGAGAGAAAAGGCATAAGTATTGTACCATAACGTGTAATAACAACCCATAATGCAATAAATATCAATATAAAAGCATGCTGCAAAATGGACGTATTATTTGACATGAAACTTCGGCGTCACCAGCCGAACTGCATGAGACTTCGGCATCCGTCCATCACAGCTTCGCCATGTCAACTGGACTATGGACTTCATCTCGCAACATCGACCGTGCAGCATCGCCACTTCGTCAAGCCGAACTCTTCGTTCAGGCACCTCGGCGCCCATGCCATATTCCTTTACTTATTTGCTTCACTTAAATTAACTAAGTAGAAGATTTTTTTAAATATATTATTATCTTTCTTTGTTATTACTTTTGGCTTGCACTATTTTATGTGTGCAGGAAATCGACTTCGACTGCCATCACACGGTCATCCCGGCATCACCTTGCCGACCTACTCCACCACCTCAGCTGGACCAGGGGCTTCGCCTCGCCACATCGGCCAAGCCGTGACACTACTTCGGAGTGCAAAACTCCTCGTTCGGTCACCTCGGGACGGGCCTGGGGGCTGGGACCTCGGTCATGCCAAAGACTACACACCAGGTCTGTCAAAGTTTGATGGGCATCCTCGTCCCGCCACAAGCCCGGATTGCATCATCGACACTGAGCACATTAACCAACTAAGTCGCTTTCATGCTCAAAAACTTTTAGTTTTAAATTTTGTTCGGTTTGACCAAGCATTATACTTTTTTGATAAAAAGTTGTTTGCGAAAAACTTTCTTTGTCAAATTTTTTTTTGAGACAAACAAATTCGAATACCCCGTTTACTTAGGGGCTTCCTTTATGAAGCCATCCCTCTTGCATATGATTCTTAATGTATCACACCCTTCCTTGTTCGTGTTTGCGCCAATATATGCATCATGTTGACTTAAGTGTTCTGCAAAGCTGGGATGCCTTGCTCCTATGCTTACACCTATGTTCCCGATTGTTCGGCTAGGGATTAAAGGGAGCACCTCTGCGATGTTATGATCGGGTCACCCGAACTCGTACCTTAGACGGGTGAAGCTGAAAGCTAGCGCTCTTACTGTTTTCAACTATGGTCAGCCACGATGGAACACAAGCATACATAAATCTATTGCACACCCCTCATGGTAATCATGAGAACCCAAAGAAAGGAACCGTTGGAGGAACTATTTTCTTTGAAGATGCTTCTTACGTTAAATAGTAATATAGCATAAGTTTCCTGGGCGCGCTTTGTCTGTTATAGACTAATGTCCTGATTGCCTGGTTATTCGAAACACCTCCGATATCCTCGGATGGCGCAGGCGATAACACTTTTCGGCCCTTGGCCGAAGAGGGAGGAGCCATTGGTCAGTTAAGACGCGTTTAAAGTTCGGGCGAACACAGATATGATATAAGTACTTCGTTACATACAATCATTATACATAAAATTATTTTACCCAAGTCTCTTGCGGGCTCTTAAATTTATATGAGCCCTTTTATAATAAATATTTTTTCTTCTTGGTTGTTGCAAAGTCTTTTTCTACTACTCCTTTTTCGACACTAGTGTGTGGTCAATAGTCGGATAGCCTAGTTTCTTTCTAAAGCCGCTTGAGTGTAGTTCGCTAAACATGCCTCGGAGAAACACTCCGCCTTCGGGATATGCAGGTTGAAGCTGAAGGCTGACCCGCTTGGAGTCCGGAGTTCGGACGTATCATGTTAAAGCATGACCGAAGCACATATTAATTTTAAGACCAATTTCGGATTGGCACAATTTTCTTTTATCTAAACAATTTGTTTTGCATAATCATTTGTTTTTTCGAGCATAACTCTTGCAGTACACTTTTAAAGCATCGGCAATATCGATGGGGGGCTGCGACTAGAACCGAACCCACCAAAAGCCAAGGCACTCCGAGGAGTCCTCGGCAAAATGTTCTCGGATATTGCTTCATATGCACCAGTTTCGAATTGTGTCTTTGGTCAATAGTTGGGTTGCCCGGCTCCTGTGCTTGCCTCCTACGTTCCACTTTGTTCGGCTAGGAGTGCAAAGGCAAAACCACTACGATTGTATTTCCGGTTTAACCGGTCAAGTACCTCAGTGGAGAAAGCCAAAAACTGACTGTCATAATGAGTGTAAACTAGTCGGTGATCCGATGACCGTATTAAACAATGGGCCTGATGTCTACTACACAACCTTCTTCTTGTAGACTCATGTTGGGCCTCCAAGCGCAGAGTTTTGTAGGACAATGGCAATTTTCCCTCAAGTGGATGACCTAAGGTTTATCAATTCATGGAAGATGTAGGATGAAGATGGTCTCTCTCAAACAACCCTACAACCAAATAACAAAGAGTATCTTGTGTCCCCAACACAACCAATACAATGGTAAATTGTATAGGTGCACTAGTTCGGCGAAGAGATGGTGATACAAGTGCAATATGGATGGTAGATATATGTTTTTGTAATCTGAAAATATAAAAACATCAAGGTAACAAATCGTAAACAACGAGAAAAACGTTTTATAAATG
Organism: Hordeum marinum; assembly: GCA_022496015.1. Taxonomy (NCBI): domain Eukaryota; kingdom Viridiplantae; phylum Streptophyta; class Magnoliopsida; order Poales; family Poaceae; genus Hordeum; species Hordeum marinum. The sequence goes on along the minus strand of CM039674.1, from coordinate 456,032,466 downwards.
CTTGGAAACAAGGCCTAGGGTCCATACTTTCACTAGTGCAATTTCTCTCAACAATATTGACATAGTTGAATCATATGTAGGTCCCTCTCGTGAGACAAAGAGTTCACTCCAAAGTCACAAATAGCGGAGAACTAACGAAGAAATCATTGTAGGGTACGAAACCACCTCAAAGTTATCTTTTCTAATCAATCGTATGAGCTATCCCTATAAGTGTCACAGACAGCCCCTAGAGTTCGTACTAAAATAACACCTTAAGATCCACATCAACCAAAACCCTAATGTCACCTAGCTCGCGAGGCGCGTCCAGGGGGGTGGCCGCGCCTGGCAGGCATGTGACCTCCTCGTGGCTCTTCTGGCCCAACTCAATGCTTTGGGGGTCTCTTTTGGTCTAGAAAAAATCATTCTAAATTTTTAGCCCATTCCGAGAACTTTTATTTCTGCACAAAAAACGACACTATGGTAGTTCTGCTGAAAACAGCATCAGTCCGGGTTAGTTCTAATAAAATCATACCAAAATCATATAGAGTTATTGTAAACATGGCATGAGTACTTCATAAATTATAGATACGTTGGAGACGTATCAGGTCCTTTCATAAAATTGGCCGGAGTGTTAACGACTTGACCCCGGCTAACACCGAACACTAACCGGTGGCTAGTAACTGGCCTCCCAAACTTTAAGCTCCCATGCCCAAGTGAAAGTTATAAAGCCTAGGTATCGGATTGCCTCATTTCTGCTACCACAACCACCTCCGGGCACCGAGACATCGGCTAGGGGTTGTCTTGTTACTTCGGAAACACCCTATGTAGCATCTACAAAGGGGTAGAAGCCGATGATGGGCCACTCCCAAATGATAAACGGTCACAAAGGAGTCAAAATAGCATATAACATAAAAGCATTTGTATTCAATACACGAGTGCTGCCTTCCGTAATCATTGTTATAAAACCATAAATATGCATCAATTTGACCTAAGATTTTGGCCAAGCTGGGTTGCCTGGCTCGTGTGCTTATCCCCTATGTTCCCGATTGTTCGTCTAGGGGGTAAAGGGAGCACCTTTACGATTGTTACTTCTGGGTCATCCGTGTCAGTACCTCAGACTGGGTGAAGCCGATAGCTAGCCATCATAAGAATATAATTGGTCGGCAACAAATAAAATGAAAATTTAGGTTCACTAAGGACCACAGAGTTCGGAAACTTTCCCCGAACTAAATCCTCAATATTTTCCTCTCAGATTGATCGGATTTGAGGTTTCACGATCATGGTCAACATGATATCCTGGGAAAAGGAACTTATAAAGGAACTATTTTCCCAGAAGATGTTTCTTACATTAAATAGTAACATAATATATCTCTCCACGTACCTTTGTTTATAAAACCGTATGGCCGGATTGCCTTGTTTGCCGTAAATCTTTGCCTTTATAAAGGCTTTATAAAGTAGGAAAAACACTCCTTAGCTACTGTCCGAGGAGGTTGAAGCCGATGGTCGGTCAACAAAGTCTTGTACAATGCGGATGTGAGCATTAATGATGTAAAGTACTTGGATACATAGAATCTTTACACATAAATTGTGTCAAACATAGAAATGTTTGTGTCAAACAAATATCGATCCTTAATTCGATCACCCATGTGTAAATTAAGGCTCGTGGGCTACTGCATTACCTATTCAATGCAGCAAATCCAAAGTGCAATATGGTTTCTGAGGAGATTCAATCCTTAGGTTGGTCGGCCGCACCCAACCCAAGTTTCGGAAACTACAATGGACCGCGTTTACATCCCTAACATATGCTTCCTAGCAAGAACTTGATCCTGAGGCTGATTTTGCAAATCGACCTAAGTCTCAGAGGCTACTGGGATCAGTGGTTTTATTTTGATTATTATTTCCTTCAGGTGCATCTCGGGTTTTAGACCGACACGCACCTTGAGGGCTACTGGATATATATCTCAGCAGAGAATAAATTGCACCAATCAAAAATATCCACACAAAATCAGCCCGTGGTCGGGGTGGTGCACCACCTCGGAAGCAGTCCGACATAAAGCTTAGGCAAAAGTGTGTGTCTCCATAGAGGGCATTACGACATTAAGCTTGGCTGAATTCATTCAATCTTTTAAAGACCAAGGTATTTTATGACACGTCGGACGCTGATCATAAATGGAGCTCGGATGCGGTCTGGCGTTGGAGCTCGAAAGCATTCCGGCATAAAGCTTAAGATTGAAAACACTTCGGAAGAAGGCCGGCATCAAGCTTGAATGCGAACGACTGGCTCCATAAAAGACTATTACGGCATTTAAGCTCGAATGATCTCTGTAGGGTAATGCAGCAGAAAACAAAAAATTTCGACCTATGCACCAGCCCAGGACCACTATGGAGATTGCATACAAGGTTTGATCATTTCGTTACCGACTCGTAGCGCAGCGGAAGTAGAGTCGATGACGATCGGCGGTGCAGATCCCCGCAGCTAGGATTTACAACCTCCCAACCGTGAGGATGTATACCCTCATCTACCCCTCGGACAGCCCTCCAGGAGGCGGTCAGACAGTCCCCCGGATGGTGTCGCGGACAGTCCTTCGGGAGGACCTCCAAAACTTGGACTGTCACTCGGACAGCCCTTCGGGAGGACCTTCGAAACTCGCACGGTCACACGGACAGCCCTTAGGGAGGCACTCTCGAACTAAGACCGAAACTACGATCTCTCTACAGAGTTGCACACATACGGTGTCATCTATCCGGCAGGGCTTTACCGTCCAGAACTAGTTCCTGCCAGAACCCAGACAGCCTTTCGGCTCTACGAAAATATTTCGCTGGGAGGGAGAGAAGAAGCCAGATCATTGCAATGGCATTTGTATGTGAGAAGGAGTGAGTTTTTGGGCTGCCTCCTCACCCCTATTTATAGGGTGAGAGACTATGGTAAAAATACCAAAATGCCCTCAGATATTTGCACTATTCATAATAGTGATTCCACTATTCATAAATAGTGTTTCCCACTATTCACAATAGTGTTTCCACTATTCCGAGATATTTTCTCCCAAAAAACACTTTCACTATTCACGATGACATTTTTCAGCGTCCGGTCGAGCTGAAAATATTTATGTGGGATTAGAACATTTCCAGTACCCCACTAAAATAATTTTCAATGCGATCTGGAACAATTTCGAATTAGTGATTTTCATCTGCGAAAAGCATCTGAAGCGGTTCCGGCAGCTCCGGAACATTTCCAGTTTTTCTTCCGGAAGATTCCCAGAAGTTTCCAAAATGATTCTGGCACCCTCCAAGAATTATCATGCATGTGTCGAAACCAATTTGACTTAATGGTATCCCCTGAAACAACTTTTCAGTTTCACCGAAACTGTTTCGGTGTTCTCTCCGCAGAACTTCTCCGTTGTCCGAAACTTTTCCGGTGTCCGAAACTTTTTCAGGGATTTTATCTCAGACTCCCTGTCTAGTATTCAATAGATAGATGACCCTTAAGCGTGTGACCCTATAGGTTCGGTGAAGCATAGACATGACCCGGAACCCCTTTCGATCAATGATCAACATTGGAGCTGTGGACACCCATATTGACCCCTATACCCACACGAATGAATATTCGAGTGAACCTCCAGTTGTCGTGTGCTATTCCTGTTGCTTCGAGATATGTTACAAATACCTGAGGTGAGACATGTTGGCATCCCCGTGGATCAACAACTTGTCCACTATGCCAGTTACCTCGTTACCGGTACTGTTCTCTTTTCTCGTTCCCGTGTTCCGACATCCCCGTGATCAAATCACAAAGTGTCTGGCCAGACGATAATGGATGTTGTAACACCGAGAGGGCCCAGAGATATCTCTCCATCATCGGAGGAGCAAATCCCAATCTTGAGCTATCAAGTTACTTGACATACTTTTCCATGAACCCGTAAGCCGCCGTAATAGCCAGCCATTTACGGTGGATGTTTAACAAACCCCAAAAGTTCATGAAGCAAGCATGAAGAAACTCAATACTCTCATGGTCTAAGGAATTATGCAAATATTAACTTCTCTGTGTTATTAACCATTAACTTATGACGAATGTATCTCATAGCATAACATCAATTCGGGTCGATTCAACACAAATCTTCTTCTAACATTGTGCCCTCAAAATTGCCGGCATAGCCATGCCCATGATCAGGAAAACATGATCATCATGCAATACTTGAGCCAGTCTTAGAGGCTAGACTAGGAATACAATTTACGTTTATTATTCCATATGTGCATATGAGTCTCCCTTCAAGCCTCGTGGTTATTGTAGACTCGAGAACCGTAGCAGTTATAGCATGGAACATAAACCTAATTATGAACAGGGAGATAATCAATAACATTTATTATTGCCTCTAGGGCATATCTCCTACGGACTCCCACTTGCACTAGAGTCAATAATCTAGTCAATGCTAATGCAGTTGACACCTATGGCATACTGGTGTAAAATATGCTTCGCTTGTGGTATAGCTTGATGTCCAAGGGATCTGATAAATTCAGCTCCATGTGTAACTTTGCATATCCTCGCGTTTTCACACTATCACAAAAATTGTATTTTGTGTGAACTTGGCTTTGCATATGTGTGAATCATTGGTCGAAACCTGATTCCTCAGACTGAGCTATGGAGCAACTATCTGCAATAGTGTCTCATAGACCAAAGCCATCTTGGAGCCATACTAAGTTCATGAATGAACTATATGATCCAACAACTTCTTTGTCGCTTCCAAAGCGCCAACATACTTAGCCTCTGTTATAGAATTCACCATAGTATCTTGTTTGGAACAATTTCCAACTACCGTGCCATCATATTGTGTATTACACAAAACCCTTAACTTAAATCGAAAATCGCATGGAGCATTGATTGAGACTGTATCGATGTAATTACTTACAACGAGCACTTCATAATCTCTGCTTGCGAGAAAACATGTCATCGACACTACTCTAGTACTTAATGACATCTTTCACTGTTGTCCCATGATCAGTGCTTTGATCACTTTGGTATCTATACTCGCAACAACTTGGGAGTATCGGACATATCTGCTTGTTTTTACATACCATGGAATACATGATTAATCCAAACACTAGAGTGTGTGGAATCTCCATCATGTATTTTACTCATCAGTGTTTTGGGACACTAAGTCTTGCAAAAATACTTTCCATGTGACTTCGGCAAGAATCACTCCTCGGCGTTTCAAATGCTAAAAGTTTTTAGCACCTTGTCAATATGTATTCATTGCTTAGCCCCATTAGGTAAATCTATCTCCATAGATCATCATGCCTAATACTGAGGCTATTTAGCCCAAGCACTTCATCGCAAAACTATTTTCAAATGAAGTCCTAATTCGTGTCAAGAAATTTATTTCCAATTAACAATGTGTCAAGCACACAATATTTTTAGAAATATTATTATGCTCCCACTTACTTTCTTGAATCACAAGCATCTTCGTTACCCATTGATAAAGTCAAAAACCCTTTTGACCATTTCATCAAACCACGAAGATTCCAACTCCATTTTGCTCTCTTCTGTCCATTGCTAGAACTCTGAAGTTTGCATACTTACTAGCATCCTCTGGATCGACAAATTACTTTGGACTGTATCACATACAAGTCCTAGGTTTCATTTCCATCAGATGGAAATCCTTTTGTGATCCATGTTTCATATCTCATGATTGATATATGTATTAATTGCTAGTTCAACCCGAACCGACCTTAAGCATCGCTACGGTGAAACAACATCATCGTAGTCAACTCCTTGAACTTGTTATTTCAACAAGTCGAGCTTTATGGATAAACCATTTTTATCTATATCAGTTTTTAGTACCATAAATATTTGTTAGACTCTAAGTCCTCTGAAAGGTGTATCAAGGTTTTAATCTTGAATCACTTATATGGAAACTATCTCAAATTGTATTGGCATTTAGCCAATCTCGGAGTCAGGGCCCATCAACGCTTCCTTGTGTATTGTAGGTATACTATCGTCTAACAACAATATCTCGTTTACGCACCTGACAGGTTTGCACGAGCTTTGCCTACGTGGTTCAGCTACACGTTCGACCGAAGTCCATACATTTTATTGTAGAGACTTCCGTATCAGTCGTAGTAGGAAACAACGGAATCACTTCCAGGGTTTCTTTCCTTTGAACTAATGACGAAGATACTGGTTATCTCATCGAGTTGCACTATCCTCCCACTCACCTTTTGTAAGAACCATTCTCTTTAAAAGCATACCGTTTTGTGGCAAAACCCTTTGCCTCGGTATAGTGGTGGGGGAATACCCAATGACTTGGGATAACCATACAAAGTAGCAATTGTCTGATTTGGAATAGGTTTGTAACCTTTTACACAAGCCCCATATTCCAAATGTTTAAGAAAAGATATAACATGGTTGGGCATACCATACCATGGCGTCATTTCAACAGACCTGATGGATCTCTTTTCAGTGTAAAAGTCGCAGTCTCTAAAGCATCACTCTATAAAAGGGATAATGGCAAATCTATTTATGTCATCTTTGATCTTACCATGTCATAAATGGTTCGATTACATCTTCACGGACTTTCCACTTGCAGTGGTGTTCCGGGAGGTGCAAGTTATGAAACACTTTTCACAACTCGTCAGACATTCGCTAAACTTGTAACTCAAATATTCCTTTCCGCAATCAAATTGCAGAAACATAATTTTCTTGGTACAATAACTTCTACTTCATTTTTGAAAACCTTTTGAATGATTTCAAAAGATCCAGACTTACGTCTCATCAAGTAAATATCCATATATCTACTTGAGTCATTTTTGAAGGTAGACAAATCCACTGTTTGCAACAACATTTATCGGACTACATACATCAAATGTATGATCACCAATAAGTTCTTTGCTCGTTCCTTATGGCCTGTGAACGGTATTTTAGTTAGTTCACCTTTTGGAGGAAAGTTGCAAGTGTCAGATGATTCAAAATCAAACGACTTCAAAATCCATCATAATGGAATTTTCCATGCGGGTTTCTCCAATGTGACCAAATGCAGTGCCACACATATGTGGTATTCTTTTAGTCTTGTGACATTTAGCGTCAGTATTATGGATGTATCATATTTCCATCAATATTCATAACATACATCCCATCTAGGATGGAAGCATGGCCCTTCATGTTATTCATAATACTGAACAACAATTGTTGTTTTTATGAACAACTCTTTTGCAACAAACATTGTGCAACGGGCTAGAGTGTATGAAACTCTAAAATGAATTATAAAAGTAAACCCAGAGGTAATGTATTGTTATCAATATTCATAACATACGTCTCATTCATAATGAAAGTATGGCCCTTATGTTATTCATAACACCGAACATGAAAAGTTCTCTTATGAACAACCTTCTTGCAAGATACCTTATGCAAAGGGCTACAATGTGAAACTCTAAAATGAATTATGAAACTTAATACATAGGGAATACACCGATGGAAGGCATAGTAACATTTACTATGTTCCCTGCGTGTATCTAAACCTCATCCCTGGCTAGTCTTTCAGGCCATAGTAGTTCTTACATCGAGTTGCAACAGAATGCAATCGAGCGGGTATGTTTGTGACCAACTCACAATACCCAAGAATTAGTGATTAACATGTTTAACCATAATTCCCAAGAACTATATCTTCGACCAACCTTCTATACATCAAAAACTTGTATGACATTCATACATGAGCTGGATATTCCAGTCTTCTTTCCTTTTGCCATTATACTTCTAACAACTTAACTTTTCAGTATTTCTCCTACTCTCAGAAGAAGCACCCAACTTAAGAGTGGCGTTAGCCCCGAACTTCCTAGGCGTGGAAGTCTTAGTAACACCCTTCAGACACTTCCTTTCTCTTTAAGTTGTTGTTGTATTCACCTTTCATCATATGACAGGCGTTCTCCTGGATCCCTCTCTTATCAGTCTAATGCATAGTAAACTCCTTTACTAATAGTTTGCAAACAAACATTGCTTTGGATATTTCATATCTTTTAGCTTTTATCTGTCTCTGAAAATGATTTTCAGATTCCATGAATATCACATAACTATCCAAACTTTCGAAGTTCCGGTCTCATGGAAACAAACATATTGCACTTTGACTGAAAAGGAATTCTAGCTTTTGGATCGAAGGACGAGAGTCATATGATCCATAGCATTAACGGGAGAATACCGAAAGCATGTGATAGGACAAAGTCCTTCTCGGCACTCTTGAGGACAATCCTCACATTACGTTACCAACCGTAAAGTTTTAACCAGATATTTAACAGCTATTCAATTTTAATAGGGAAGGTGGAAACACGAGCCAGTATCCTACAACTATTATGCAATCTACACTTAGACAAAGTTCACAATTAATTACACCGAGAATTAAAAGAATTAATTCTATAGTGCGCTCCAACTCAAATCAATATCTCTCATAATTGATTGTGAGTGATACAAGACCCGCATTTAAATTGTTTGCCATTGGTGTAACACCACTGATGATGAAAATCTCAACCGGTAGGCCAACTTGCCAATCACATCTCTATGTGACTCTTGTTCATCTTTCGATGCGTGTGTTCTGAGCTCATGACGGTCATGCCTCAACGTCAAGACAACCAAGTGATCTCGCTGCGAGGTCTCAACTCACCCGCCTCACACTTCTCTAATCGTTTGTACCCGTGTGACACGGCGCACCCCAAAAAGATAGGTGTCGTGACGGTGCTACACTTGGGAGAACACTAACTACTTGATATTTTTTTGAGATATCACCCTAATAAAAAGGGACTACCGTGCAATCAAGAAGGGTGCATCATAAGGGATAAACATCTCAGGCAATTCATAATAGCATGATATGGTATAGCCCTTTCTAACGGAGAAGTCTTTCATTTCTTAGTCTTCGGCATTCGCGTTGGTGTTCACCTTCGCGAAGATTGCCACCACCTTGTCGATGCACTAGGTAATATTGCTATCTCTATAGCTAATAAAATAAGTGCATTACATAAGGTTGACACGCAGGTCATTAAAGTGCAATCATATGGCTCTAGCCATCATGCCGAATCATGACACGCAGGTCATGTTAATTACATCATATAGTCATCTCATACATAATCAAATTAATATGAGCATTGCTATACCACATCATATGCACATGCAAACCATCCTTCAAAACCAAGTTATACGCCTCTAACCGGTTCATGCAAAAACTTGTTTTACGTGGCTTCTAAGGTTTTGAAACAAACCGAATCTACCAACGTCCATCATCAAGTATGATAATTAAAGTTGCTAGATTAACTTTCCAGGGTGTATGAAACACAAGATAATAAAATCTCGAGCCCCATACTAAACTTTGTCATACGCGTGACCCCCGTGCAGATCGCATCTGCATTGCCCTTTTGTTTGCGAAACATCCATCTTTCTCAACTATGGTGGAACCCAAAGAACTATTAGCACTTTGTTGATCTATCAATTAGCATACTCAAGAGCAGCATGAAAGGATCGCGGATTGCCAGAACTTTGTGAGATTCCACCATGCCGTTAAGATCAGGACTACGCAAATTCCAGGGAAGCAACAAGAACATCGGGTTACAGATTTCATCAGCTACCCGCATAAATAATTTTTAGTAATAGATCTCATCTACTACCTAATTATATTATGAAACACCCATACATCTCTATGTATTCTAGATCGCAACCTGCATCTATGCATAGCACGGCTCTTGATGCCACTGTAGGGTAACGCAGCAGAAAACAAAAAAATTCGACCTACGCACCAGCCCAGGACCACTATGGAGACTGCATACAAGGTTTGATCATTTCGTTACTGACTCGTAGCGCAGCGGAAGTAGAGTCGATGACGATCGGCGATGCAGATCCCCGCAGCTAGGAATTACAACCTCCCAACCGCAAGGATGTATACCTTCATCTACCCCTCGGACAGCCCTCCGGGAGGCGGTCAGACAGTCCCCCGGACGGTGTCGCGGACAGCCCTTCGGGAGGACCTCCAAAACTTGGACTGTCACTCGGACAGCCCTTCGGGAGGACCTTCGAAACTCGGACGGTCACACGGACAGCCCTTCGGGAGGCACTCTCGAACTAAGACCGAAACTACGATCTCTCTACAGAGTTGCACACATACGGTGTCATCTATCCGACAGGGCTTCGCCGTCCAGAACTAGTTCCTGCCGAAACCTGGACAACCTTTCGACTCTACGAAACTATTTCGCTGGGAGGGAGAGAAGAAGCCAGATCATTGCAATGGCACTTGTATGTGAGAAGGAGTGAGGTTTTGGGATGCCTCCTCACCCCTATTTATAGTGTGAGAGACTATGGTACAAATACTAAAATGCCATCAGATATTTTCACTATTCATAATAGTGATTCCACTATTCACGAGATATTTTCTCCCAAAAAGCACTTTCACTATTCACGACGACATTTTTCAGCGTCCGGTCGAGCTAAAAATATTTATGTGGGCTTAGAACATTTCCAGTACCCCACTAAAATAATTTTCAATGCGATCCGGAACAATTGCGGATTAGTGATTTTCATCTGCGAAAAGCATCTGAAGCGGTTCCGGCAGCTCCGGAACATTTCCGATTTTTCTTCCGGAAAATTCCCAGAAGTTTCCAGAATGATTCTGGCACCCTCCAAGAATTATCAGGCATGTGCCGAAACCAATTTGACTCAATGGTATCCCCTGAAACAACTTTTCAGTTTCACCAAAACTGTTCCGGTGTTCTCTCCGCGGAACTTTTCCGCTGTCCGAAACTTTTCCGGTGTCCGAAACTTTTCTGATGATTTTCTCTCAGACTCCATGTCTAGTATTCAGCAGATAGATGACCCTTAAGCGTGTGACCCTATAGGTTGGGTGAAGCATAGACATGACCCGGAACCCCTTTCGATCAATGATCAACATCGGAGCCATGGACACCCATATTGACCCCTATACCCACACGAATGAATATTCGAGTGAACCTCCAGTTGTCGTGTGCTATTCCTGTTGCTTCGCGATATGTTACAAATACCCGAGGTGAGACATGTTGGCATCCCCGTGGATCAACAACTTGTCCACTATGCCAGTTACCTCGTTACCGGTATTGTTCTCTTTTCTCGTTCCCGTGTTCCCGCATCCCCGTGATCAAATCACAGAGGGTCTGGCCAGACGATGATGGATGCCGTAATACTGAGAGGGCCCAAAGATATCTCTCCATCATTGGAGGAGCAAATCCCAATCTTGAGCTATCAAGTTACTTGAAATACTTTTCCATGAACCCATAAGCCGCCGTAATAGCCATCCATTTACGGATGACGTTTAACAAACCCCAAAGTTCATGAAGCAAGCATGAAGAAACTCGATACTCTCATGGTCGAAGGAATTATGCAAATATTAACTTCTCTATGTTATTAACCATTAACTTATGACGAATGTATCTCATAGCATAACATCAATTCGGGTCGATTCAACACAAATGTTCTTCTAACATTGTGCCCTCAAAATTGTCGGCATAGCCATGCCCATGATCAGGAAAACAGGATCATCATGCAATACTTGAGCCAGTCTTAGAGGCCAGACTAGGAATACAATTTACCGCTTATTATTCCATATGTGCATATGAGTCTTCCTTCAAGCCTCGTGGTTATTGTAGACTCGAGAACCATAGCAGTTATTGCATGGAACATAAACCTAATTATGAACAGGGAGATAATCAATAACATTTATTATTGCCTCTAGGGCATATCTCCTACACTCCTTCAAATTTTCAGGGACCAAGGTAATCTATGACACCTTGCATGCCGACCAGCGTTGGAGCTCGGCTACAAAAAGACACCTTGGATGCAGTCCAGCGTTAGAGCTCGGATGCTAGAGGATACCTTGAATGTCAAATAGTGTTGGAGCTCGGCTGTGAAAAGACGCCTCGGATGTAGTTCGGCGTTGGAGCTCGGACGCAAGAGGACACCACCGCACGGGAAACACTTCAAGCCCCAGGCGTGGCATAAATTTTTTGCAAGGCAATTATAAAGGTCGATAACTTAAAGGGGCTCCTTGGATGCCCGACATGTAAACTCTTCGGATTCAGCTCGGAGATCCGGAAGATCGGACATGGGAAGATTTGTTGAACCAGTTTTCAAGACCGGCGATCAAAGACGAAGAATTATTCAGAAGAACAAAGGAGCATCCTCAACTTGAAGACCGGTTTAGGGGGCTACTGACGGTGTCCTGGACTAGGGGGTACTCACCATGTCGTCTCCCGACCAGTGGGTCGGGCCGAGGACACCCATGGCGGTTCATTAATGGGCCTGTTCGGATAGCTCATGATGCATAGGAGGAAGATTGCTCAAGACTTGGTGATCAAGACAAGGACTCCTCTCCACCGACGTATCCGACTAGGACTCTTGTTACCCTAGGCCTCTGGTGTGTTATATAAGCCGAGGCTAGGCTAGTCATCAGGGACAATCAGATCATCATAGATCATATCATCATACGAGCATAGCTCTTAGGTTTTAGATCACTACATACGATCTCGTGGTAGATCAACTTTGTATTTGATACACCATCATCAATACAAAGAAAGCAGGACGTAGGGTTTTACCTCCGTAGGAGGGCCTAAACCTGGGTAAACTTTGTCTCCCTTGTCTCCTGTTACCATTGATTCTAGTCTCACAGCTCGGGACCCCCTACCCGAGATCCGCCGGTTTTGACACCGACAGCTGCCTCCTCCCCTCCCTCCTATATATATTGGAGAAATAGAGCCCCCAATGACACAAGTCCACGTGCTAGTTCTCTATTCCCCAGTTCCTCCAACATCTAGATTCGGCGGTGCTTAGGCGAAGCCCTACCGGAATAGTTCCACCACCACCGCTGCCGCATCGTCGCGCTGCTAGAGAACTCATCTACCTCTCTACTCCCTCTTGATGGATCAAGAAGGCGGAGATCGTCATCGAGCTGTACGTGTGCTGAACACGGAGGTGACGTCCGTTCGGCGCTAGATCGGGACGGATCGTGATTGGATCGCGGGACGCTCGGCGATTTGGACCGCGAAGACGTCCGGCTACACCAACCGCGTTTCTTAACATTTCTCGCTTAATGATCTACAAGGGTATGTAGATCCACTCTTCCTCTCGTAGATGCTCATCACCATGGATAGATCTTGCGTGTCCTTAGGAATTTTTTTGTTTCCCATGCAACGTTCCCCAACAAGTACTGTAGAGCGATGCATTATGTAACACATGGAAACACTTTGGACCAGACGATGCATATGGAAGCCACAAGTTCAAGAATTCCTCCCTAAAAAGGGAAATGCATGTAGTCACCCGACTAATAAAATAGCGTTGACATCAGCCTCCTTGAACGCACGAAGTGTGTACCATGGGCCCATTAACTGCTTATCTCCCTCCCCGGTCTTATCTCCTTGCGACGACATTCACCCATTCTTATTCCTCTAGGCACGGGTTGTATCTCTCTCATCCTCTTACATCTTGCCGCATTCATTAATTGTGTGCCCCATCACACTACTAGGCTAGTAATCACCACTTGGGTGAAGTTTGGTGTTGCAAGTATGCCGCTCAAAGAGTGATATAGTATAGGGCGGTGTGGCAACACAACTGGCTAGAGGAGATGTTCTTGCTTTCAATGTAACCCCATCGGTTGGGCATCAAAATACCACAACTGACGGTTATGTTTGGTCGTTCTGATACACCGCTACACTGTAAGGAAATTGCTCGGAGGTGTTGGAGTGGAAGCTTGTGTTACAAGTTCCTATTCCAATTCGTTGGTCGGCGGCCGTGCCGACGGTGCTAGTGGGTGTGCTGTAAAGCCAACGATCAATGTTGCTCGAGACCGATTCAAGCCTTGTTGGTGGCTGCTAGTTGCAATCGGGATCTCGTCGAAGCCCCATGAGCCGGCCAGTGTTGGGAGGGCGCTAACCAGTGCGCAATGGGTTGCAGAGGTTGTTGAGGTTGCAACATCGATATATTCAATGACAACACGACTCGTGTTGTAAACGCCTTGGTACATAGCGCAACATAGGTCATGTTACAACCGACGAAAACAACACGACTCATGTTGCAAACATGCTCGGATAATAGGGTGATAGACGACCACAAATGCCTTTTTGAGCAGAACATGGGTCGTATTGCAATCAACAAGTGCAACATAACTAAAGTTACAAACGTGGCGAGATAATACGATGGTGGACGACCATATATATTTTACCGAGCGTAACATGAGTAATGTTGCAACCGGCGAACACACGCGAACGTGGTTAGATAACAGGATGATGGACAACCACAAATATTTTTTCAAGGGCAACATGAGTCATGTTGCAACTAGTATGCGCAACACGATTAGATCGGATGGTTATCGTACACAGGATCCAACGGCTCTGAATGCGGCCGATCCGACCCGTGCGTGAGCGCTTAAAAGAAGAGGTCTAGGAATTCCTGGGCCGTGCAATGGCCAAACATTTTCGATCGCTCACAAACAAGCCGTTAATTGGGCGCCGCATATTCGCACGGGCGCGTACCGAACAAAAGCACATACTACTAGGATGCTTTTCCGTGACACATGACATCTTAGGCCGTAGCATCTGTTCGAGCGTGACGCCGAACCTTTGGAGGCAACGTTGAATGGACCTGCCGGTTCGGCGTGCGATCCGTGTTGGCGCGCCAAACGAACGGACGAACCTTTGAACCGTGGCCACGACAATACAAAAATCTATGAAAATTCCATTCCTGGCGAGAGAAGACGCGAAAGCTGTCGTGGCTTTTTCCCCCGGTTGGTTGGCCAGCCAATTGGTCCACAACACATGGCCAAGGTGCCTCCTCCACCTACGAGCCAACTTGGCCGCCACGGATTCCAGAGACCGGTCCAGGATCCCCGTCGCCCCGGCCCCGCACGTCGGCCAGCTCCGGCTCTCCGGCCTACGCGTGGAGAACGACCTTTGATTCGGTAAACGTATGGCCGTCTTCCATGAGCCTTCGCGTTGCGGTGCCTCCGTGGCTCTCAGAGTTCGAGCTCTTCTCTTCTTCCCGTTCTATATAACAAGGCCCCCTCCGCACGCTTCCTCCTCACATCGCACATAATCCAGAGGCATTTTACAAGAAGATACGAGAGCACAGCGAGAGATAATACTAGAAGAGGAGAGAAGAGCAAGATACCCTGATCCCATGGAGAGAGTTGCGTCGCGCTGCGTCAGCCTCCTTGCACAAAGGTATGCAATCTCTGCATGCTATGTCTGGTGTTGTTCCATGCCATGTGTAGCTCTGTATCTGTACTAACGGTTCTTTGTTGATGTTGCCCGTGTAGGAGGGGCTACTCCGCGGCCGCGGCCATGGTGAAGGGAGCTGGGAGGAGCGCCGCCGCCGAGGAGAAGAGCGCCGTCGCGGCGAAGAGCGCAATGGCGGCCAGGAAGGACGTGGGCGCTTGCGCGGAGAAGGCGGCGTGGGTGCCGGACCCGGTGACTGGTTACTACCGGCCGTCTGGCGGCGCCAAGGAGGTGGACGCGGCTGACTTGCGCGCCAAGCTGTGCTGCTAAGCAAAGCAAGGGAACTAATTGACAGCCGCCCATCAAGAACATTTCTTCCATTAAGCGTATATATATAAGCGTAAAACCGAAGATTGCGAGGCGTTTCCACAGTTCTGATCGAGCATGGCTTTGCCTTAAGATACGTGCCCTCATTGATGGCTATAGTCACTTTCTCCTACCGCGGCGTGTCTAGGAAAATTCGCTAGGGTGGGGTATGAGGCTGGTGTATCTCCTAATACGTATGAGGCTTATTACCACAGCAGTTTCAGTGTCGAGGAATGCCACGTCTTTGCCTTCATGACTCTCTTCTCGATGTTCGCTTGATACAAGAATATAATTTGTATCTTGTTTTCGCGGATACGCAAAGAAATTATGTATCATTGAATTGATAGAAAGAAAAAGAGTATGACAGTTACATATGTGGTCTAGCAAGCACATACACGACACACGGTGTGAGTTAGACATACAAAAACGCCTAAGAATGGAAAGACGCAACCCTAATACAGAGGTCTAATTCTCGCCGATCAGTTGGCCAAGCCCCTTGGCCCTCGCGCGAACCCAAGCTGTGGTGTCCTTCTTGATAACCTCAGTGAGAGTGCGGAACGAAGCAATGTCCCCGTTGAACACGCAACCGTTGCGATGCTTTCATAGCCTCCAAGCAGTGAAGATGAGCATGGAAACAAGACCGCGACGTAACACAGTAGGAGAGTTATGGATGGAGGAAGAGACTCACTGTCCAGACTATGAATGAGGATGTGGCGTGGCACCACGAAAGAATCTCATGCCAAACCTGATAGGAGAAGGAGTATCAAGCGAGGAGATGCTTCATCTTCTCGGGCTCCTGGTCGCAGAACAGGCAAAAGGGTGCGTGAGGAAGCCCGTGATAAGCCAACATGTCAGCGGTCCAACAACTCCCCTAGTAGGCGAGCCAAAGGAACATCTTGACACGGAGAGGCGATCAAGACTTTCAAGTCAACCTCCAAGAGGGCTCAATGATGGGAAGCCACATAAAAGGACCTGGTAACAGGAATTGGCGGAGTACACGCCAGAGGTCGTCCATTGTCAGGAGTATAATTTTGTACTGATTGGTTAAATAATGAGTAAGGTGATTAAACGACGTGGAGTTCGTTCATCAACACCGTTTCTAGCTAGCGTGTTTCAGCAAGTATCATCCCCTCAGACTAACATGGTCCAGCAAAACGCACCGATTGTTCTCACTATTAAATCTGATATGATGCTCGACAAGTGAACTCAAAAGCATTCCACAAAGTCATGCTTTGCATTTTCTTGAAGGAAATCAATCGCACCAAGGGTGGAGGACAGTTTAGTGTTACCGTTGACTGATACGAGCACAAGCTTGTCCGACAATTTCTTTAATAAAATGTATAAAATCCATTTCAGAAAGTCTAGATTTCATTAGGTGTCATGCAAAAAAGATATTTAAAACATCGATCGGACAGACGTAGGACCACTGACCGAACATGAGAGAAAACAAAAAAATTAATCCAATAAAACCCTCAAAGCCTTCTTAAATGTCAGACTGTCTGACAACGATCATCATAATAACTGCTCGTATGATGATTTTTTTCCGAAAAAGCAGGCGTAGCAAAATCTCATCCTGTGCTTGGTGCTCCGTCGGATGATGCTCAATATTCAAGGTGACACCATTGGAACAACGTCACCGTGAGACCAAAATCTACTACACAAATGACGAGAGACGAAAACACCCTCCCTGCTGTCCGGCGGTGCCGAAATGATGTCCGGATGCAGAATGGAGAAGATTGATGTTGCAACGGCTAGGGTCTCTTTCAGGGCTCATCTGCTTTAATTTTTCGTGTAGTTAGCAACGGACCGCTTGTACTAGATCCGACCCGTGGAGTTGTAATCCAAACTATTCAATTAGATTTTTGATTGTTTATATGAGCATAACTTAGTTCACTAGCAGTGGCGGAGCTTGAAAGAAATCTCAGGAGGGGCGAAGCTGCCAAAGAAAAAACTTTGAATACAAATCGTATGACAATATAGTTAGATTGTATAGAATGTTGAGAAACTTAAAACGATTATATTGATCTTGTACATATTAGTTTATGAAATACATATTTTATGTTAATTACATATAGAAGCTACTCATAACAAAAGAAAATATATCAAAATACTATTTTTTGCGAGTAATAACAAAATACTACTTAACCATGAATCCTTGTGTTAATCACTACAGACCAGCTCTTAGTTTCTTTGCTCTCCCAAATTACATAGGAACATCTTCGTAGCTGTTCTTCTCCGTGTTGTATGTATACAATCAAGCTATTGGCTAGAAATCGTCTTTAATCACTTTGTCCTAATAATCTGCAATCCTTCGGATTAGTACTTATTTTCTTAGAGTTTGTTGTCATTGTTTGTTCACGAAGTTGATGGCCCAGGTTCGTCTCCACGAACCTCCACCACTGCATTAGGGTATATTGTGCTATACAGTTACTGTCAAGCATGTCCTCTTATTTTGTATAAAGATAGTGGTTCACAAAACATGCCTCTCTTCGCATTTCTTACAATGGAACACGGACCGATATGCATATTTGGTTACAATTATCTTGCCATATATCTAAGCCATGTCAAAATAAAAAAGCTTTAAATTTACTAAGCTCCTTATGGATAGGAAGTTGTGAGCGTTCCGGGGTTTCCTGGCAAGGTGGACCCTTCTAGTCAGTCTAAGGTCATTCCTGGGGAGCAATGCTCTTGGCTTGGTCAAACAACATGGGATGCGTAGTCCAATGTCAGTATCATTGTGTCTCTTCAGCATTCTGATGTGCGGTTCGGGAGAAAGTGTAGGTGATTTGGGGAGGGGGGGTGCGGTTATCGGCTATCGCAACTTCTGTGGGTTGTTGCACCTAGCTACCCAAGTCGTTGTGGTTGGAGGAGGTCAACCACCATTGTTGTTTCGCCCATATGTGTTTTGAGTGTGGTTGCATCTTGCTTCACCCTCGCGGTCAACTGGCCTGATGAGTGTTCCTCTGCTTTCCTCTCTTCGTGTGAATATGTATTTCGGCTTTCTTCGTCCATTGGTGTGCCGTATACGACCGTCGGCGATATTTTTGGAATTGGATGTGTTGGGTTGATGTGTCTGTGGCCGACGGTGGCGGTAGAGAGTTACCACTCACTCACTTCCCTTTTTTGAAGTAACAATCTTTTATATGATGCCCTTAGTCTCCTCCAATATAGATTAGTAAATTTCTTTCTCTAAAATTTGTACTCCTCCTTAAGTTCCGCATCCTCGAGGATGATAGATCTTTACCCTTGGTGGCGGATGTCCATCTTCATCTTCCCTGTTCTTATTTTCCTTCAGCCATATCAACATTAGCTATTTGCAGTCCCACTAAGACGCTCCAAGTAAATGTGCACATTTCTGAAGAAGCACTGCAAAATAAACACCTTCTATGTTGCAATCATCCTTCTGAGTCAGTTTGGCGAGCATCAACCTGATTGAAGTATAATATGTTGAACTGCTGATGTCTACTTTCTTCGTTCCTAAATATAAGCATTTTTAGAGATTTCACTATGGGGCTACATACAGAGCAAAATGAATGAATCTATACTCTAAAATATGTCTATATACACCCGTGTGTAGTCCAATAACCTTTTAAAAAGACTTATATTTAGAAACGGGGAGATTATATGTATAAACAAATCTTGCTTTGAGCCTAATTTGCTAATGTCTATGATTTTACTATGTAATGTTCAAATGTTTCGAATATATGTATGTATTTATGCATTAACTAGCCTTTAACAACGGTAAACCTAAGCTGTATTTGAACTTCAAATTATTTTGATGTATAAGATTCACTAATTGAGAAAATAACTAATTTATTGAAATAGAAACCACACAACAGAGCCAATTATGGTAGAAACATAACAAGCTAGGGTTCATGGAAGGCAACACTTCAAAATGAAATATGCATTTGCGTTATCTAACTGTTTTGGGATTGATTATTGTTATACTCTTTTTTTGGGGTATCTTTTACTCATATGTTTTAAAACATGCATGACTAGCCATGTAATTTTTTTACATGATAGTAAATGTCTCATTTATATAATAAAGATCAAGATACAAACCACGTACACATTGACCTGATGAAACCGAAAGACCACAAACAGTTAGCCTTTGCGCAAAGAACGACCAATCAAGAAGGTAAATTACAATCAAGACAAAATAATCTCCTAAGCTTGACGCCAAACACCCACCCGTAACCAAAGGTAAACCCATTGCCACTGAAGAGTTCGATCGCGGCAGTATCCTAGATATGCCATCAAATTTCAAATCTAACATCTTCACTCGAAAAAGTCATCAGACAAAAAAACCATACATGCCGCCGTGAACCACAAACCCAACACATAATCCGTCATCTTTATAATCCGTCATCTTTCAGATGCCTAGACGTAATCTGCACGTGCTTCTGGACTATCTCTCAAACGCGCGTCGTGTCAGTTTGCTGGTTCATGTATAGCGCGTATTTTTAAGTGCAAGTATGTGTACCGTTTGGCGACCGCTACTTAGAAAATTTGCATGTTTGCACGCATGCCCTTTCCGCCCGCCCCTACATCCACATGAACACATCTCAAAACCATACACGTAAACGACTAAACAAAGTGAGATTGGAACGGAACAGAATATCTTGCCGTCATTTCCTGATCCATATCCAAAACCATGTGCTCACCCCGTAGCTAAGCTAGCTCGCCTAGAGCCTGGAACACGAAGGCAGGACGGGCTTACACAGAAACATAGAGCTAGCCGCTAGCGCACTCCGACTCCCGAGACGTCCTTTGGCCAGATTCATGGGCTCGCAGCCACGCCACGACATGCATCGGCCGACCGCCGGCCACTGAATTCTCCTCGACTGGACACGTCGACCGCGGGCGCGCATATAAATAGTTCGCCGGTGCAGCCATTCGCTTGTCATACTCCGTTTGTTAATTACCAGTTACTCCATGAATAAAGGCATTCACGGTAGGAGGCATCTTTGTGCGGAGTCGGGCATGGAGCACGGGGACGGACCCGGCGGTCCAGACCTTGGGGGGCAGCAGCAGCAGGAAGGGGAGGAGGGGATGAGCGACTCCGAATCAGGCTCTGAATCAGTCGAGATCTCCGACCTCAAGAAGCGCATGTGGAAGGACCAGATGCTGCTCACGAGGCTCGAGGGCCGCGCCGGCGCCAGGGGCGTGGCGGCGGCGCCGGTTGCCCGCGCGTCCTCGTCGACGTCGGGCTCGGGCCAGGAGGAGCCTCCCGACGTGCGGTGCCGCCGCAAGGCCATGCTGCGCGCGCAGGACGGCGTGCTCCGGCACATGCTCAGGATGATGGAGGCCTGCAACGCGCGCGGGTTCGTGTACGGCGTCATCGACGAGGCCGGCGAGCCCATGTCCGGCTCCTCCGACAGCCTCCGCGGCTGGTGGAAGGAGAACGTGAGCTTCGACCGCGCCGGCCCAATGGGTCTGGTCGGCCCCATGGGCGAGAGCCCGGTTGGCCTGGCCTCCTCCCTCCATCGTCTCCAGGACATCCAGGACAGCACGCTCGGATCCGTGCTCTCCGCGCTCATCCAGCACTGCGAGCCACCGCAGAGGAGCTTCCCGCTGGAGCGCGGCCTGGCGCCGCCGTGGTGGCCGACGGGGCACGAGTCCTGGTGGGGCACGCAGGGCGAGATGCAGGCCCACCAGGGCGTGCCACCGTACCGGAAGCCGCACGACCTGAAGAAGGCGTGGAAGGTCTCGCTGCTCAGCGCGGTGATCAAGCACATGAGCCCGCGCTTCGACCAGATGCGCAAGCTCGTGTGGCAGTCCAAGCGGCTGCAGCAGAAGATGAGCGCCAAGGAGTCAGAGACCTGGTCCAAGGTGCTCAGGCAGGAGGAGGCGCTCGGCAGACAGCTAAAGAGCTCGCTGTGGATCACGCCGTTCGATCAGGAGGAGGAGGAGGAGGGCGAGGAGGAGGAGGTGAGGAAGAAGAAGGCTGGGAAGGAGAGGGACGACGACGGCCTGGAGAGCGTTGTGCGCGGCGCGCAGGACAAACGCAAGCGCGAGATCTCTCGCAGCGGCAGCTCGGGTGGGAGCGGATCAGAGCTGACCATATTGCTGCCGGATCAGCTCGCTGCTGCAACCACGGAGGAGAGCCGGAGCCCGATCAACGAGCTTATGAAGCTATACTATGGCTGCATGCAGGGGGTCGAAAGCTATGGCGACCGGGAAAAGGACGATCTGCCGCCGACGCATTCCGTGTTGCTAGGCGGTATGGATGAGGTGGCGCAGGATGTGCTCTTTGATATCATCGGGAGCTGCCCTGAAGTACATGATGTCCTCCGCTTGATGGGGGAGTGACGTAGCCACACAGTCAGTTGTCTACCTATGTTACGCACGGTTATTAGCTAGGAGTATTATTTAATATTTATTACTGCAGCATTTCCATATTGGGATTTTTGTTTTGTTTTGAGATGCTGAGATTTTTAATCAGTGAAGGAATTTTAATATTTCATGAAATACAGTGTATGGCTATTTCTTTTCTACAAACTTGCATTAATATTTTGTTGGTTATCTAAAGGTCCACTACTTAAATATATATGTAGTCATTACTCACATCTTTGATTACTGGTTTTATCCGATGAAAGATGATAACTCAGGATATCTACAACCGGTTTGAATGCCGGTCCAATCTCTACTCCTAAACGCTCACTTGGTAGGATTGCATCCACCTTTAATTTCCGTCCTCCACTTTCATCTAGGTTTTTTCGTCTCTCCTTCCACCACCCCCTCCCACCCTGCTCCATTGGTTTATTTTTCTCTCTGCTTTTTTATTATAAACAAGAACTTTCCTAACATATAACAAATCATGGATCTAATTTTCTTAAGTTATTCAAATCAATCAATCCTTCTCATTAGAGCAATTTGTTTTAGAAAAAATAACAGATTTTAATCTAATTTTCTTAACTTATCCAAATCAACTGAGTCCTTTCATTAATGCAACTCGTTTTAGGAAAAATATAACATATTTTCTGAAAACAAATAATATATTTTAATCTAACTTTCCTAACTTATCGAAATCAATCGATTCCTCTCATTAGTGCAATTTGTTTTAGGGAACAAATAACATATTTCCAGGGAACAAATAACATATTTTAAAAATATTAACAACTAAATCATGACAAACATATCTCATTCGTTCGAACGGCCTCCCATCGATCGATATCTTCACACCACCGATTTTTTCCTTCGCCTATGCTCCCCACAACCTGATATTTTTTCTGTTCCTAAACTAAAAAGGCGGCTCCTAAACCCCACGATCCCAGGTCTTCCTCCTAGCCCTAACAAACGATAGGGTCGAGCGCCACCACCGCTCCGTTCTCTTCCCCAAACTGCCTCCCTTTTGTTTTCTGCCCCACGCCTCAAGCCATGTCCGCTGCCGCGCCGTCAAACCTTCAAAACTGCTCCACCTTACGATGATCAGGGGTTGTGCATGGATACCAACTCCGCGGAGGATTCCTCCTCGAATCTCTACCAGCTACGCTTCGACTTTGCCCACAACGTCCCGGCACAAAGTTCAAGATCAAGGTCTCACCCTTTCCTCTGTCTCCTCTACTTCTATTCTATTCTAACCCCTCTCACCAATCCCCTTACATGGATCTTGCCTCTCACTGACCCCACAATTAGCAATTCAAGTCAATCGTCCAATCAGGATGGAGCACGGTCATGGGAGGAGATGAGGATGCACGCCACCAACAGACGTGTCCATCACAACCCAACCTGCATTCCAATGCCGGCATCACCACATGGCCACCTATGAACTCCCTTCACTCCATGGCGTGAAGCGCCCCTAGCTTATAGTCCACCTCATGAAGGACGTGCCGACATGCGCATGAGATGAGGGAGAGGAGGATGTACCCCGTCTCTAGACATGACGTGTCCTCCGCCGCTGCCCCTCCAGCGCCTGAAGTTTCGACAGGGGAGGCCCAACACGCATGCGGGTGCGCGTGGGCAAAGAACGGCCTGAGGCCCGAAGCTGCTTATTTACGCGTCCGGAGAACCACCAAGGAGGGATCGATGGAGTAGTAGCATGCGTCGTGTGCCCCTCTCACGCAGGTGCTTGATACGTCCATTTGCATCATGATTTTATATTGATATTTGTTGCATTATGGGTTGTTATTACACATTTTGGTACAATACTTATGCCTTTTCTCTATTATTTTACAAGGTCTACATGAAGAGGGAGAATGCCGACAGCTGGAATTCTGGACTGGAAAAGGAACAAATATGAGATACCTATTCTGCGCAACTCCAAAAGTCCTGAAAATCTACGGAGAATTATTTTGAAATATATAAAAAATACTGGGCAAAAGAAATACATCAGGAGGCCCACCAGGGAGCCACAAGCCTGCTGGCCGTGGCCACCCCCCTAGTCGTGGCTAGCAAGCTTGTGACCCACCTGGCAGCCCTCCGGTGCCCATCTTCTACTATATGGAGGGTTTCGTCGAGGAAAAAACATAAGAGACCTTTCGGAATGAAGCGCTGCTGTCTCGAGGCGGAACTTGGGCAAAACCAATCTAGAGCTCCGTTAGGGCGATCCTGCTAGTGAAAGTTCCCTCCGAGAGGGGGAAATCGAAGCCATCGTCATCATCAACGATCCTCTCACCGAGAGGGGGTCAATCTCCATCTACATCTTCATAAGCACCATCTCCTCTCCAAAACCTAGTTCATCTCTTGTATCCGATCTTTGTCTCAAAACCTCAGATTGGTACCTGTGGGCTGCTAGTAGTGTTGATTACTCCTTGTAGTTGATGCTAGTTGGTTTACTTGGTGGAAGATTATATGTTCAGATCCTTGATCATCACTTATACTCCTCTGATTATGAACATGAATATGTTTTGTGAGTATTTACGTTTGTTGCTGAGGACATGGGATAAGTCTTGTTATAAGTAATCATGTGAATTTGGTATTTGTTCGTTATTTTGATGAGGTGTATGTTGTCTCTCCTCTAGTGGTGTTATGTGAACGTCGACTACATAACACTTCATCATTGTTTGGCCCTAGAGGAAGGCATTGGGAAGTAATAAGTAGATGATGGGTTGCTAGAGTGACAGAACCTTAAACCCTAGTTTATGCGTTGCTTTGTAAGGGGCTGATTTGGATCCACACGTTTCATGCTATGGTTAGATTTATCTTAATTCTTCTTTCGTAATTGTGGATGCTTGCGGGAGGGGTTAATCATAAGTGGGAGGCTTGTCCAAGTAAGGACAACACCCAAGCACCGGTCCACCCACATATCAAATTATCAAAGTAGCGAACGCGAATCAAATGAGCATGATGAAAACTACCTTGACATAAATTCCCATGTGTCCTCGGGAGCACTTTGCTTTATATAAGAGTTCGTCTAGGCTTATACTTTGATATAAAAAGGATTGGGACACCTTGCTGCACCTTTGTTATAATTGTTACTTGCTACCCGTTACGAATTATCTTATCACAAAACTATCTGTTACCGATAATTTCAGTGCTTGCAAAGAATACCTTATTGAGAACCGCTTGTCGTTTCCTTATGCTCCTCGTTGGGTTCGATACTCTTACTTATCGAAAGGACTACGATAGATCCCCTATACTTGTGGGTCATCAAGACTATTTTCTAGTGCCTTTGCCGGGGAGTGAAGCACCTTTGGTGAGTGGAACTTGGTAAGGAAAAAATTTATATAGTGTGCTGAAATTTACTGTCACTTGTTACTATGGAAAGTAATACTTTGAGGGGCTTGTTCGGGGTATCTTCACCTATAACGGAAACACAAAGAGTTGTCCCTCAACCTACTGAACCTACTGAAAATATTTATTATGAAATTCCTTCGGGTATGATAGAGAAACTGCTAGCTAATCCTTATGCAGGAGATGGAACACTACATCCTGATTTGCATCTAATCTATGTGGAGGAAGTTTATGGATTATTTAAGCTTGCAGGTCTGCCCGAGGATCACGTCAAGAAGAAGGTCTTTCCTTTATCTTTGAAGGAGAAGGCATTGACATGGTATAGGCTATGTGATGATATTGGATCATGGAGCTACAACCAGTTGAAAATGGAATTTCATCAGAAGGTCTATCCTATGCACCTAGTTCATCGTGATTGGAATTATATTTATAATTTTTAGCCTCATGAAGGAGAAAGAATCGCTCAAGCTTGGGGGAGGATTAAGTCAATGTTATATTCATGCCCCAATCATGAGCTCTCGAGAGAAATTATTATTCAGAATTTTTATGCTCGGCTTTCTTCTAATGATCAATCCATGCTCGGTACTTCTTGTGCGGGTTCTTTTATGAAGAAAGATATTGAATTCAAATGGAATTTATTGGAAAGAATTAAACGCAACTCTGATGATTGGGAACTCGACGAAGGTAAGGAGTCAGGTATAAATCTTAAGTTTGATTGTGTTAAATCCTTCATGGACATCGATGATTTTCGTGAATTTAGCACTAAATATGGACTTGACTCGGAGATAGTAGCTTCTTTCTGTGAATCTTTTGCTACTCATGTCGATCTCCCTAAGGAGAAGTGGTTTAAATATGATTCTCCCATTGAAGTGAAAGTAATGGAACCTATTAAAGTTGAAGAGAAAATTATTACTTATAGTGTTGATCCTGTTATCCCTACTGCTTACATTGAGAAACCACCTTTTCCTGTTAGGATAAAGGAACATGCTAAAGCTTCAACTATGGTTCGTAAGAGTTGTATTAGAACACCTACGCCCCCTGAAAAAATCAAAGTTGAACCTAGTATTGCTATGGTTAAAGATCTCTTGGTTGATAATAATGATGGGCATGTTATTCATTTCTGTGATGAAGCTGCTAGAATTGCTAGACCTGATACTAAGCATAAACATAGACCAATTGTTGGCATGCATGTTGTTTCTATTAAAATAGGAGATCATTGTTATCATGGCTTATGTGATATGGATGCTAGCGTAAGTGTAATTTCCCATTCCTTATACAAAGAAGTCATGCATGATATTGCACCAGCTAAACTAGAGGATATTGATGTTACTATTAAGCTCGCTAATAGAGACACTATCACACCGATAGGAATTATTAGAGATGTTGAAGTCTTGTGTGGGAAAGTAATGTATCCTACTGATTTTCTTGTTCTTGGTTCCCCACAATATAATTTTTGTCCCATTATATCTGGCAGACCCTTCTTGAATACTGTTAATGCTAAGATTGATTGTGAGAAGGAAATAGTTAGTGTGAGCTTTGGGGATGTGTCCCATGAGTTTAATTCTCTAAATTTCGTAGACAACCCCATGACAAGGAATTTCCTAGTAAAGATGAAATTATTGATGTTGCTTCTATTGCTGTGCCTCCTACCGAGCCCTTAGAACAATATTTGCTAGACCATGAAAATGATATGCATATGAATGAGAGGAATGAAATAGATGAAATTTTCTTTGAGCAGCAGCCTATTTTGAAACATAACTTACCCGTTGAAATACTTGGGGATCTTCCTCCACCCAAGGGTGATCCCGTGTTCGAGCTCAAGCAATTACCCGATACATTGAAATATGCTTATCTTGATGAAAAGGAGATATATCCTGTTATTATTAGTACTAACCTTTCAGAGCATGAAGAAAAGAGATTATTGAAAACTCTGAGGAAGCACTGTGCTTCTATTGGTTATACTCTTGATGATCTTATGGGCATGAGTCCCACTCTATGCCAGCATAAAATTAATATGGAGCCTGATGCCAAACCAGTTATTGATCACCAACGATGATTAAACCCTAAGATGAAAGAAGTGGTAAGAAAAGAAGTACTAAAGCTTCTCGAGGCAGGTATAATTTATCCTGTTGCTGATAGTAGATGGGTTAGTCCCGTCCATTATGTCCCTAAGAAGGGAGGTATTACCGTTGTTCCTAATGATAAAAATGAATTGATCCCGCAAAGAATTGTTACAGGTTATAGAATGGTAATTGATTTTAGGAAATTAAATAAAGCTACTAAGAAAGATCATTACCATTTTCCTTTTATTGATCAAATGCTAGAAATATTATCCAAACATACTCATTTTTGCTTTCTAGATAGTTACTCTGGTTTCTCTCAAATACATGTATCGAGCTAGAATCAAGAAAAACCCACTTTTACTTGCCCTTTCGGTACCTTTGCTTATAGACGTATGCCCTTTGGTTTATGCAATGCACCTGCTACCTTTAAAAGATGTATGATGGCTATATTCTCTAACTTTTGTGAAAATATTTTTGAGGTTTTCATGGATGATTTTTTTCGTTTACGAAACTTCATTTGATGATTGTTTGAGCAACCTTGATCGAGTTTTGCAGAGATGTGAAGAAACTAATCTTGTCTTGAATTTGGAAAAGTGACACTTTATGGTTAATGAAGGTATTGTCTTGGGGCTCAAGATCTCCAAAAGAGGTATTGAAGTTGATAAAGCTAAAGTTGATGCTATTGAGAAAATGTCGCGCCCTACGGATATCAAAGGTATAAGAAGTTTCCTTGGTCATGCTGGTTTTTATAGGAGGTTTATCAAATATTTCTCTAAGATTTCTAGGCCACTCACAAACCTTTTGCAAAAAGATGTTCCGTTTGTTTTTTGAGATGATTGCGTAGAAGCATTTGAAATTCTTAAGAATGCCTTGATTACCGAACCTGTTGTTCAACCACCCGACTGGAACCTACCTTTTGAAATTATGTGTGATGCTAGTGATTATGCTATTGGTGCTGTTCTAGGACAAAGAGTCGATAAGAAATTAAATGTTATCCATTATGCTAGTAAAACTCTAGATAGTGCTCAAAGAAACTATGCTACTACTGAAAAGGAATTTTTAGCAATTGTGTTTGCTTGTGATAAGTTCAGACCTTATATTGTTGATTCCAAAGTAACTATTCACACCGATCATGCTGCTATTAAGTACCTTATGGAGAAGAAAGATGCTAAACCTAGACTTATTAGGTGGGTTCTTCCGCTACAAGAATTTGATTTGCATATCATTGATAGAAAGGGTGCTGATAGCCCTGTGGCAGATAACCTGTCTAGGTTAGAAAATATTCTTGATGACCCACTACCTATTGATGATAGCTTTCCTGATGAACAATTAGCTGTCGTGAACACTTCACATAATGCTCCATGGTATGCTGATTATGCCAATTACATTGTTGCTAAATTTATACCTCCTAGTTTCACATACCAAAAAAAGAAAAAGGTCTTCTATGATTTAAGGCATTACTTTTAGGATGACCCACATCTTTATAAAGAAGGAGTAGATGCTATTATTAGACGTTGTGTACCTGAGCATGAACAGGAACAGATCTTACGCAAGTGTCACTCCGAAGCCTACGGGGGACATCACGCTGGAGATAGAACCACACACAAGGTACTACAATCTGGATTTTATCGGCCTACTCTATTCAAGGAGGCTCGTAAGTTTGTCTTATCCTGTGATGAATGTCAAAGAATTGGTAATATTAGTAGATGTCAGGAAATGCCTATGAATTACTCTCTTGTTATCGAACCATTTGATGTTTGGGGCTTTGATTATATGGGGCCTTTTCCACAATCTAACGGGTATACTCATATTCTAGTTGTTTTTGATTATGTCACTAAGTGGGTAGAAGCTATTCCAACTAGTAGCGCTAATCATAACACTTCTATTAATATGCTTAAAGAAGTTATTTTCCCTAGATCTGGAGTTCCTAGATATTTGATGACTGATGGTGGTTCACATTTTATTTATGGTGCTTTCCGTAAATTGCTTGCTAAATATGATGTTAATCATAGAATTGCATCTCCTTATCATCCTCAGTCTAGTGGTCAAGTAGAATTGAGAAATAGAGAGATTAAATTGATTTTGCAAAAGACTGTTAATAGATCTAGGAAGAATTGGTCTAAGAAACTCGGCGATGCATTGTGGGCTTATAGAACTGCTTACAAAAACCCTATGTGTATGTCTCCGTATAAGATGGTTTATGGTAAAGCATGTCACTTACCTCTAGAGCTAGAACATAAGGCTTATTGGACAATAAAAGAGCTCAATTATGATTTCAAACTTGCTGGTGAGAAGAGGTTATTTGACATTAGCTCACTTGATGAATGGAGATCCCAAGCCTATGAGAATGCTAAGTTGTTTAAGGAAAAGGTTAAGAGATGGCATGATAAAAGGATACAAAAGCGTGAATTTAATGTAGGTGATCATGTCTTGCTATACAATTCTTGTTTAAGATTTTTTGCAGGAAAACTTCTCTCTTAATGGGAAGGTCCTTACGTCATCGAAGAGGTATACCGTTCCGGTGCCATCAAGATTAACAACATCGAAGGCACAAACCCGAAGGTGGTGACCGATCAAACAATAAAACATTATATCTCAGGTACTCCCATAAATGTTGAAACCAATATCATCAATACCATAAATCCGGAGGAGTACATTAGGGAGACTTACCAGAATGTTTCAGACTCCAAAAAGGAATAGGTATGTGGTACGGTAAGCAAAAAGACTCCAAAACTTTTTCAATGCAAATTTTTATCTGTTTTGGAATATTTAAAAAATTAGTAAAATTTAAAGTAGTCCAAATAGTGCATGAGGAGACGACAAGCCTGCTCGGCGCGGCCACCCCCTGGCTGCGCCCCTGGGGCTTGTGGCCACCTCGTGCACCACCCGGACTCCGTTTTCTTGTGGCATACTCCTTCGGGTTGGTAAAAGATAATTATATAATATCCCAAAGGTTTTGACCCTCATATCACGATAATACCTCCTGTTTTCTCTTTTGAGCTGTTTCTGCAGCAGATTTAGATCATCATGGCGCCCCAAGTGTTTTGAAGGACAAGTTCTCCAAGAAGGCCATCAGCCCCTACCTTGCGGAGGTGTTGCAACACCCTCAAACCATTGAGGTGCGTGAGGTGGTACTGCACATCCGTGATGTGGAGGGGCCAAAGAAAACCGGAAGCATGGAGACAAGGCTCGAAGCAATGGATCAGCAGGTCTTCAAGTGCCAAGGGATGGTGGAACAGGGACTCGATGCTAATTAGATGATGATCGCGGAATTTACCCACAAACATAAGCTGGATGCCAAGGACGTTGTGGATCACATCTTCAAGCTTTACAAGAGAATCGAGCACCTCCAAGCCCAGATCTATGACCTGCAAAACCAAAATTATGAGTATGAATACAGATTTAAGAGAATGAGTTTGGCTATAGATTTGAGGATTCCGCAGACTCGTTCATCCTTTTACGATGGTGAGCCTATTCCTTGGAAGATGGAGGACAAGCTTCCAACCTCACCAACAACTCCCACATCATCACCTCCGAAGCAAGATGTAACATCCCAAAATTTGGAATGTTATAATTAATACTAGAATGATTGTTTGTTTGCTTGAGTGATTGAAATTGAGTGGAAGTTGAAACTTTTGAAAACTTTTGAATGAGAGGGAATAAAATGACTTTCCCAAAATTTTCACTATGCAGGAATTTAAATTCATTTCATCAAAATCCCAGAGTGAAGATGATATGACTTCTTCCATCTAAAGTAATGAAAAGGATTTCAAAATGGTTTGAAATTCATTTGAAAATATTTCAAATTCAGAAACTTTATGCAACTCAATGATTTTCATGAGAGAGGATAAAAGGACTTCTTCAAATTGTATGAAATAGGAGTTGGAAGTTTAAAATAAGGATATGAGAACTATTTGAGAAACTCTCATATGGAGTTTCATTTCCATATTTGAATTCCCTATTTGAATTTGTAAGCATTCAAACCCCTTGACAAAGTTTTTGAGAGGAGTAATATGACAATCAAACTAGGGGTCTGTTTGTGAAGTTTTTGAATCCTAAAACCCAATGGGTTATTTGAAAAATATTTGCAAAAATAAATAAAGCCATTTAGGCATTTTCTGAAAATAATTTTTTCTGAAGTATTTATTTTGGCCGTGGAAAAATGTTCATTAAATATCATTTAATCCCCTGATCATTTTGATATATATATTACCTATTTTTGGAGATCATTTGAATGCATTGAAGAGTGTTAAATACTCTGGAAAAATAGAAATAGGAAACTATTTAACGAGTTTTTAAAGCCCACCGGCCCACCGCCTCTAACCCCTCCCCAAAATCTCTCCGAATCGACCGCCCGATCCTGCCGCCCCCTCTCCTCTCTCTGGCATGCGGGTCCCACCACCTGACCGAAACCACCGCCGGTCACCTCCCTCCTCTCGCTCCCTCTGTCCCCTCCCGAGCAAATCTTGCCGGAGCCGCCGCGGAATCCGCCGTGATTTCCCTCCCATGCCATTTCTACGACCACCGCGGCCCCTATAAATACCGAAGCCTCACCCGCAGCCCATTTTTGCCCAAACCCCGAGCTCCCCTCTTCGGAGCGCCGTGCAACGCCTCGCCGGAGTTCCGAAACTCCCGGAGCTCGTGTTGCTCAGCACCGTCACCCCCTCATCTCCCTTTCGCCACCAGCCATCCCCGGAGGATCTCTGCTGTCGATTGGAGGCCACGCCATCGTCGGAGGACCACCAGAGCACCGCCCCTGATGACCTCGTCGCCTTGGCCTCGCCGGAGAAACCCCCTCGCGGGCGACCTCCCTCTGTGAGCACCCCTCCCCTCCCTTAACCGTTGGATCTGGATCTAACGATCCAGATTAGAACACTTAAAAACCCCGAACCGTTTTCTTTTAGTTATTGGCCGTCCGCTCGAATCGCTAGAACACGCACACCTTAGGGCCAATCACAGAGCGCCACGTCACCCCCTTGTCCGTTAGTTTAGTTTTCCTTTTTCTGCTTTTGTTTTAGTAAACAGAGTAGGTTCTGTTTTTATTTTTGTTATTTCGTTTATATTTTTAAGTGTTTTAATATGATTCTTTTTGCATTAGTTCACAAATTTGTTCTAGTTTCAGTAGATATCAAGTTTGACCAAATTTGAATAACTTAAAATTGATTTCAAACAGATTTGATTCAAATCTTATTTTCTGAATATCTTGAGTTTAAAAATATATTTTGAGTTGATTCTTTTTGGTACTTGTCACTAGTGACCTTAGTTATCAGTGGGTAGAGTTTGAATTTTTTTAGAATATTTTATAGTAGCCTGTTCAAGCAAAACAGATTCTGTTTAGTTCTATTAGATCTATTTATATTACCTTTTGTTTTAAATTATTTTCTTTTATATTAGAGATAGACTTTTATAAAGTTTTCTGTTAGATAATATTAGCCCTTCAAAACAAATAATATTTTATTAGTTGGTTGCATGAAAATCAATTCTAGTTCAACCATAACTTGCAACTGGATTTTCATTGCTATGTTGATCTTGTATTTGAAAATAGTTTCCACAAATTGTTTTATAAGTTTGATTTGCTGTTAGTCTAAGTTTAGACCAGAAACAATTTGTATTATAGTTGAGATTGTTTGTGGTTTAAGCCAAGGATGACCTTGTTTTATATCAAAATAAGAACCTTTATAAAAGCTTTTCAATTTGTTCTATTTACAAAATAAAGATTTATGAGAAAATACTCTCTATTAATTATTTGTTTAAAAAAATTGCTGTTCATTTATTAACTTAGTGTTTTCTACTGATATGTTCTAGTAGTTAAAAACTTATGTTGCTAGAGTATTGTTTTCTAAATTATTAGTTGTTCTTTAAAAGTAATTTTTTTTGCTAAGTAAAATGTTTACTAAACTACTTTTATTATATTTTGGTTTTGTTTGTTACTTTTGAAAATTTGGATGTACTTGTAGAGAAAACCAACTTTGCTTGTGTTGATGAAGTTTTGTTGATTTTAACTTTTGTCTTAAGTATTTCCTTCATCACCACCTTAGTTGTGTTGATGTAGTTTTGTCATCTGAGTTTTGTCTTAAGTATTTCCTTCATCACCACCATGTTGCTTTTGGTTTTGTGTTGCCTTTTGATTGTTAGTATTGACTGCTAGTATGATTGCTTATAAGAATGCAATGTTTGTTTATATAGATTTTCATCGGAGAGTTCCGAATAGTCTATCAGTTATCTCTAAGAGCGATATTATTCTTCATCAACAGTACATGCAAGTCACTTTGACCATGTATACCTATGTTTTTATTGCATTAGTTCTACCATCTCCCCAATTGCATGCAAAGTAGGTAATCTGGAAACTTGGTTACTTGATGTAGTATCATGTGGTAGGTACCCCTCAACCCTTTGACACATTGGCCCCGGGAAACGTTGTTTTACATTTTGCTATGCTATTAGTAGACGAGGTTGGTTGTGTGATTCATGAGAGTTGTGAGGTAATAATTTCAACACCTGCAAGATGATCAAGACTTCAAGACTCTAAGTTTTCAACTTACCTCTGGGTGGATGATGGTTGAACGGCGCCCTGGAGAAACCAGTGGTTAGCCTAGGTGTTGCTGGGGAAGTGCCAGTATTCATGCGGAAAGGTCCACCCAGGCACAAAGAGATGGATGGATGCTTCAAGACCCAAGGCTTACCTGCACAGCCACAAGTCATTATGGGCTCTGGCTTGGTTGGATATTGTGGTGACCCTGGATAGGCGGTGCTACGAGATGTAGAAGAACGGTAGGAAAGGATGGGCACCGACAGAGTCTCGGGGAAACCCTTTAGAAGACCATGTTTTGGTCATCCGTTTCTCAAACACCCTGAAGTGCGAGAAATCCAACGGAGGCGATCAAATCTTGTGGGGAATGTGTGCAAAACTCTGCAGAGTACTAAAACCTAATCGATTAGCTGTGTCCACGGTCATGGACAACTTGAGCCAAAGGAACTAAAACTATCTGGAACTCTCAACACCATAAATTATATTGATGTGGGTTATTAATGTCAACTTGGGTATGAGAATTGGTTGGTGGAACCATCTCATTAATCAACCAACATTGTAGTAATTATGCTTTTGCCCTCTCTTGTTGTAGGAAAATTTTGGCTTGATGCAAAAACCACTATCCCACTTGGCATATATGCATGTAGAACAGATGATTACTTTACACCCCTTTTGTGACTTGCCGGCATATTCAAAATGCTGACCTACATGACTGCAATGTCTTATGTTGCAGATAAACTCTACGACGGGTAAGAGTATGATTCAGGGTTACGGTCTACACTTAACCTGCCATTGGTGTTATTGGGACTCCAGTCCCGTTGACTGTTTCCGCTGAGATTTAAGGTATATATCAGTTTTACGTTAATTACATGTGATTGCACTTTGATATATACATTGATGTACTATGTGTGCGAGCATACTGATCTAGGGATGGCATAGAACACACAGAGGCTTGACTCGTTTTGAGTCAGGTCGCTACAGAAATGGTATCAGAGCACATGTTGACTGTAGGACGTGACCCTAGAAACTGGAAAGCCCTTAGGAAATGATTTCTCGAAAAAAAAACTTTGATTTCAAAAGACCTTTTACTTCTCATCTTATTTAAGCCTCATCAAATGATCTCTCTTACTTCAAAAAGTTAGAACATACCCTTTCCCCTTGACCACACTAAGGATCAACTGAGACCACTTCGAGAAGGACAAGATATCGAAACAACTGATGGTCACTTCAAAGTAAAGAAGATTTCACCATGCATTAGAAGAGTTGAAGCTACACGGGTTGAAGACCGTGAAGACCCGAATAAATTGAAGACCATGAAGAACTTTCCAAGATATTATGCCCTAGAAGACCAAACCCCTATTGTATACTTACGTTAGATACGATGATTTGTGAGCTGTCATTTGTGTGTAAATTTTCGACAGCCACAACAAAAATCTATTTTCAAAACCATTGTTTCTATTGTGTGTATCCCCTCCTTTCTCTCTCTTACCCATCTCATCCCCAAAACCTTGAACCCAATAGATGATGAGTGAAGCTGGACTCGTGTATTCTGGATCGATGACTCGGTTAGAGACAGAAGAATGGATTCAGAACATGGAGGTGTTGGGGAACGTTGCATGGGAAACAAAAAAATTCCTACGCACACACAAGATCTATCCATGGTGATGAGCATCTACGAGAGGGAGAGTGGATCTACATGCCCTTGTAGATTGCTAAGCGGGAAGCGTTAAGAAACGCGGTTGGTGTAGTCGAACATCTTCGCGATCCAAATCGCCGAGCGTCCCGCGATCACATCACGATCCGTCCCGCGATCCAATCACGATCCGTCCCGCGAACTCATCACGATCCGTCCCGCAATCTCATCACGATCCGTCCCGCGATCTCATCATGATCCGCCCCGTGAACTCATCATGAACCCTCTCGCGATCTTGTTCACGGTCCTTCCGATCTAGCGCCGAACAAACGGCACCTTCGCGTTCAGCACACGTGCAGCTTGATGACGATCTCCACCATCTTGATCCATCAAGAGGAAGTGGAGAAGGAGAAGAGTTCACCGGCAGCATGACGGCGCTCCGGTGATGGTGGTGGAGCAATTCCGGCATGCCTTCGCCTAAGCACTTCAGAAAACCGATCTAGAGGAGAAACTATGCACTAGAGGAACGGGTAGCACATGGCTGAAAAATCTGTTGCCAAAAAACCCTAAAACCTCTAGTATATATAAGAGGAAGATAGGAGGAGGCTTGGCCCTCAAAGGACCAGCAATTGGGTCGGCCAAATCAAGTGGTAGAGGTGGAATCCACCTCTAATCCTAGTAGGACTAGGATTCACCCTATTTTTTGCCTTTTCCACCTTTTTCTCTTTGGGCTTTTCTTCCCAGCCTCATGGGCCTTGTGTGGGATTTCCACCAGCCCACTAAGGGCTGGTATTTACTCTCCCACAGCCCATGTATCCTCTTGGGTCGAAATACCCCTCCCGATGGTCTCCCGGTACACTACCGGCACTCCCGGTACATTACCGATTAGCCCAAAACTTTTTCGGCGACCAAAATAGGACTTCCTATATATGAATCTTTACCTTCGGACCATTCCGGAGCTCCTCATGATGTCCGAGATCTCATCCGGGACTCTGAACAACCTTCGGTCACCACCATACATAACTCTATACTACCGAAACGTCACCAAACCTTAAGTGTGCAGACCCTGTGGGTTCGAGAACTATGTAGACATGACCGAGACACCTCTACGGTCAATAAACAATGGCGGGACCTAGATGTCCACATTGGTTCCTACATATTCTTCGAAGATCTTTATCTATCGAACCTCTATGTCAAGGATTCAGTTAATCCCGTATGATGTTCCCTTTGTTCTTCCGTATGTTACTTGCCCGAGATTCGATCGTCGGTATTTCCATACCTAGTTCAACCTCGTTACCGGCAAGTCTCTTTACTCGTTCCGTAATACAAGATCCCGTGACTAACACTTAGTCACATTGCTTGCAAGGCTTATTGTGATGTTGTATTACCGAGTGGGCCCTGAGATACCTCTCCGTCACACGGAGTAACAAATCCCAGTCTTGATCCATGCCAATTCAACAGACACCCTTGGAGATACCTGTAGAGCACCTTTATAGTCACCCAGTTACGTTGCGACGTTTGACACACACAAGGCACTCCTCCGATGTCCGTGAGTTGC
Source organism: Hordeum marinum (assembly GCA_022496015.1). Classification (NCBI taxonomy): domain Eukaryota; kingdom Viridiplantae; phylum Streptophyta; class Magnoliopsida; order Poales; family Poaceae; genus Hordeum; species Hordeum marinum. The sequence goes on along the minus strand of CM039674.1, from coordinate 455,995,468 downwards.
ATGATCTCATGGTCATAGGAACATATACTTGACATGTAGAAAACAGTAGCAATAAACTGACACGATCATATGCTACGTTTGTAGTTTGGGTCTTGTCCATCACATCATTCTCCTAATGATGTGATCCCATTATTAAATGACATCTCATGTCCATGGCTAGGAAACCTTAACCATCTTTGATCAACGAGCTAGTCTATTAGAGGCATACTAGGGACATGGTTTTGTCTATGTATCCACACATGCATCTAAGTCTCCGATCGATACAATTTATAGCATGGATAATAAATGATTATCATGAACAAGGAAATATGATAATAACTAATGTATTATTGCCTCTAGGGCATATTTCCAACAGGAGGATCATCTAAGGAGTAACCATGTTACAAGAAAGGAGATGGTCCAGTATGCTTTTTGGTACTTTGGAGAAGGTGCTACAAATTGGTGGAAGATGTATGAAGATATCCATGATAGGCAAGCATCAAACACTTGGGAAGAATTCAAGATAACTCTGCAAGGATCTCATGTTGTTACCAACACCCAGAAGCCCCATGGCAAAGATGTGAAGAAGATTTGTGCATGCAGGATATGTGGAGAGATAGGACACACCCAGGCAGAACACAAGGAAGGATGCCCTCATTGTGAAGAAAATCACCGAGCTAAGGAATGCCCAACTAGGCAGGTGACATGTTTCTTGTGCGAAGGAACTACGCATTACCCAGCTCAATGCCAAATGTACCCCAAGGTAGAAGAAGTCATCAAGCAGCAGAAAGAAGCCATGAAGGAAGCCTTCAAAGAAAATTTAGGAGAACTTGTGATGAAGGAAGATGTTGAAGACCCTAATGGAGAAGGCCTAACCAGATTTTACTCCAATGCCTGCTATTCATGTGGAGAAGAAGGACATTTCTCACTGGACTGTATGAAGGAAAGAAAAGAGTATCTGGGAAACTTCCCGACAGAAGAAGTGGAGTTTGATCCACAGGAAATTGAAAGTTTGATCGGAACAAAGGAGCCCAAGAAGAGAAACCGAAGACGTTCTTAGAACAACCCAATTTCTGCAAAGAAGGATCTGAGTCAGATCATGTGTTACGGTGCAAGAAGACAGGACATTACTCCTATACCTGCCCAGAGAAGAAGGCTAAACATGAGTAGTTTGAGTTTTGAATTTTTGGAAGTAATAAATGTAATAGGTAGCACTCTTATCATTTTGAAGTTATGTAATGGAAGTCTCAGAGTTTGTAATAAATTCATGAGATCAATGGAATTTATGGTGTTATGATTCTCCTGTGTTGAATTACATGATTTGCCACTCTAAGAACAAAGATCTCCGACTATTTTCGAGGATATGAGAAAATATGGTCTATGCAGGCATGCGTGCATTTCATTCTAAGTGTGGTAGCAACCACAGGGACAAAAGAATGAAGAAAATACCATTCATATTAAGGAGTTTGGATAACTGAATACAGGTGAAGGGAATGCGGAACCACCTCAAACTATCTGGATGATAACCTTTGTGACAAAGTGATTTTGAAGTTGGAATATTGAGAGAAGGAATGATTGTGATGAAACCATACCCAAGGTTAAACAGACCAATGGAAAGGAAAATGAATTCCGCGGAGTGGAATCTAGACAAGAACAAGTGTGTGATTTGTTACCTCAAGGGTATGATGTAGTAAACTGAAGGTAATGTTGGAATATGAAACGATAGTAACCCCAAGAGTGAGATAAATACTATTCAAGTATTCAAGTGAACCCATGAGTCACTGACCTCAGGATTGATAAGGATCAAGCCCCACCTTGGTGAAGGAAGAAACTTGGAAGAAGCTACGACAGATCAGTAAACGTTTTTCTTAGGAGTATACGAAAACCTGAGAGTTGTGAAGAAATGATAGATGTTTTTGCTTAGCTTGCAGAATCAATGGATTTATACGAACTTCGTTCGTTGACAAGAGAAATTTTTGCAATGCTTGTGAGGAAGCCCAAGTGTTAGAATACGAGATTCACTAAACCTTATACAAGGTAATGATTTTACTGCGACATGGCTTGGCCACCATGACGACTTACTCTTATCATTCTCTTGCTATTCGGATTGGTAAATCTGAGTGACTTACCCATAGTAAAAAGACGACATTCTTTGAAGCTTTTGTTTAAGCCTTAGAATGGTATTATGTAAACCTCTTGTACATGGCAGTCGTTGTCATACGTAGGAATTTTACGGTGAGGAATGAAGCCAAGACCCATTTCATTGCAGGATAACCACAAATGGTAGACCACCACGAGATCTTCTATAAGTTAGAATGAACGCGAGACCTGTCAGTTAAGAAGACCTAGTATCGGAGTAAATACATTTTTTTATGAGAACATGAGATTTTGATTTAAGACGAACGAGCACCACCGAAGGAGCTATCGTGAAGAATGTGAACAGACAGATGCACCCAGAGGAATGCCATGATTTTGAGGGACCAGTAACTCTCATTTTAAGTGTGGTAGACCCCACACCTTCTTGGTCAGTAGTTTTGTTAGAACACCCCAAACCCTAACCTTTTCTTTCTAGCCTCTTCGAATCTCGAGGACGAGATTCATTTTAAGTGTGGTAGGTTTGTAACATCCCAAAATTTGGAATGTTATAATTAATACTAGAATGATTGTTTGTTTGCTTGAGTGATTGAAATTGAGTGAAAGTTGAAACTTTTGAAAACTTTTGAATGAGAGGGAACAAAATGACTTTCCCAAAATTTTCACTCTGCAGGAATTTAAATTCATTTCATCACAAAATCCCAGAGTGAAGATGATATGACTTCTTCCATCTAAAGTAATGAAAAGGGATTTGAAAATGGTCTGAAATTCATTTGAAAATATTTCAAATTCAGAAACTTTATGCAACTCAATGATTTTCATGAGAGAGGATAAAAGGACTTCTTCAAATTATATGAAATAGGAGTTGGAAGTTTAAAATAAGGATATGAAAACTATTTGAGAAATTCTCATATGGAGTTCCATTTCCATATTTGAATTCCCTATTTGAATTTGTAAGCATTCAAACCCCTTGACAAAGTTTTTGAGAGGAGTAATATGACATTACAAACTAGGGGTATTTTTGTGAAGTTTTTGAATCATAAAACCCAAGGGGTTATTTGAAAAATATTTGCAAAAATAAATAAAGCCATTTAGGCATTTTTTTGAAAATATTTTTTTTGAAGTATTTATTTTGGCCATGGAAAAATGTTCATTAAATAGCATTTAATCGTCTGATCATTTTGATATATATATTACCTATTTTTGGGGATGATTTGAATGCATTGAAGAGTGTTAAATACTCTGGAAAAATAGAAATAGGAAACTATTTAACGAGTTTTTAAAGCCCATCGGCCCACCGCCTCTAACCCCTCCCCGAAATCTCTCCGGATCGACCACCCGATCCTGCCACCCCCCTCTCTCTCTCTCTGGCACGCGGGTCCCACCACCTGACCGAAACCACCGCCGGTCACCTCCCTCCTCTCGCTCCCTCTGTCCCCTCCCGAGCAGATCTCGCCGGAGCTGCCGCGGAATCCACCATGATTTCCCTCCCCTGCCATTTCTACGACCACCGCGGGCCCTATTAATACCGGAGCCTCACTCGCACCCCATTTTTCCCAAACCCCGAGATCCCCTCGTGGGAGCGCCGCGCAACGCCTCGCCGGAGTTCCGAAACTCCCGGAGCTCGTGCTGCTCACCACCGTCACCCCCTCGTCTCCCTTTCGCCACCAGCCATCCCCGGAGGATCTCTGCCGTTGATTGGAGGCCACGCCATCGCCGGAGTACCACCAGAGCACCGCCCCCGACGACCTCGTCGGCTCGGCCTCGCCGGAGAAATCCCCTCGCTGGCGACCTCCCTCTGTAAGCACCCCTCCCCTCCCTTAACCGTTGGATCTCGATCTAACGATCTAGATTAGAACACTTAAAAACCCCGAACCGTTTTCTTTTAGTTATTGGCCGTCTACTCAAATTGCTAGAACACGCACACCTTAGGGCCAATCACTGAGCGCCACGTCACCCCCCTGTCCGTTAGTTTAGTTTTTATTTTTCTGCTTTTGTTTTAGTAAACAGAGTAGGTTCTGTTTTTATTTTTGTTATATCTTTTATGTTTTTAAGTGTTTTAATATGATTATTTTTGCATTAGTTCACAAATTATTTCTAGTTTCAGTAGATATCAAGTTTGACCAAATTTGAATAATTTAAAATTGACTTCAAACAGATTTGATTCAAATCTTATTTTCTGAATATCTTGAGTTTAAAAATATATTTTGAGTTGATTCTTTTTGGTACTTGTCACTAGTGACCTTAGTTATCAGTAGGTAGAGTTTGGAAAGTTTTAGAATACTTTACAGTAGTATTTTCAAGCAAAACAGATTCTGTTTAGTTCTATTAGGTCTATTTATATTCCCTTTTGTTTTAAATTATTTGAAATTATTTTCTTTTATATTAGAGATAGAATTTTATAAAGTTTTCTGTTAGATAATAGTACCCCTTCAAAACAAATAATATTTTATTAGTTGGTTGCATGAAAATCAATTCTAGTTCAACTATAAGTTGCAATTGGATTTTCATTGCTATGTTGATCTTGTATTTGAAAATAGTTTCCACAAATTGTTTTATAAGTTTGATTTGCTGTTAGTCTAAGTTTAGACCAGAAACAATTTGTATTATAGTTGAGATGTTTGTGGTTTAAGCCAAGGATGACCTTGTTTTATATCAAAATAAGAACCTTTATAAAAGCTTTTCAATTTGTTCTTTTTGCAAAATAAAGATTTATGAGAAAATACTCTCTATTAAGTATAGGTTTAAAAAAATTGCTTTTCATTTATTAACTTAGTGTTTTCTACTGATATGTTCTAGTAGTTAAAAACTTATGTTGCTAGAGTATTTTTTTCTAAATTATTAGTTGTTCTTCAAAAGTATTTTTTTTTGCTAAGTAAAATGCTTACTAAACTACTGATATTATATTTTGTTTTTGTTTGTTACTTTTGAAATTTTGGATGTACTTGTAGAGAAAACCAACTTTGCTTGTGTTGATGAAGTTTTGTTGATTTTAACTTTTGTCTTAAGTATTTCCTTCATCACCACCTTAGTTGTGTTGATGTAGTTTTGTCATATGAGTTTTGTCTTAAGTATTTCCTTCATCACCACCATGTTGCTTTTGGTTTTGTGTTGCCTTTTGATTGTTAGTATTGACTGCTAGTATGCTTGCTTATAAGAATGCAATGTTTGTTTATATAGATTTTCATCGGAGAGTGACGAATAGTCTATCAGTTATCTCTAAGAGCGATATTATTCTTCATCAACAGTACAGGCAAGTCACTTTGACCATGTATACCTATGTTTTTATTGCATTAGTTCTACCATCTCCCCAATTGCATGCAAAGTAGGTAATCTGGAAACTTGGTTACTTGATGTAGTATCATGTGGTAGGTACCCCTCAACCCTTTGACACATTGGCCCTGAGAAACGTTGTTTTACATTTTGCTATGCTATTAGTAGACGGGGTTGGTTGTGTGATTCATGAGAGTTGTGAGGTAATAATTTCAACACCTGCAAGATGATCAAGACTTCAAGACTCTGAGTTTTCAACTTACCTCTGGGTGGATGATGGTTGAACAGCGCCCTGGAGAAACTAGTAGTTAGCCTAGGTGTTGCTGGGGAAGTGCCAGTATTCACGCGGAAAGGTCCACCCAGGCACAAAGAGATGGATGGATGCTTCAAGACCCAAGGCTTACCTGCACAGCCACAAGTCATTATGGGCTCTGGCTTGGTTGGATATCGTGGTGACCCTGGACAGGCGGTGCTACGAGATGTAGAAGAATGGTAGGAAAGGATGGGCACCGACAGAGTCTCGGGGAAACCCTTTAGAAGACTATGTTTTGGTCATCCGTTTCTCAAACACCCTGAAGTGTGAGAAATCCAACGGAGGCAATCAAATCTTGTGGGGAATGTGTGCAAAACTCTGTAGAGTACTAAAACCTAAAACTCTGCAGAGAAGCTCTACGACGGGTAAGAGTACGATTCAGGGTTATGGTCTACACTCAACCTGCCATTGGTGTTATTGGGACTCCACTCCCGTTGACTGTTTCCGCTAAGATTTAAGGTATATATCAGTTTTACGTTCATTACATGTGATTGCACTTTGATATATACATTGATGTACTGTGTGTGCCAGCATACTGATCCAGGGATGGCATAGAACACACAGAGGCTTGACTCGTTTTGAGTCGGGTCGCTACACAAGACAACTAAACACATGGGTATGGGCACTCCCCTTGGCTTGTGCCAAGCTTGGGGGAGGTGCCCGGTATCGTATCACCATTACATCTTTTATTTTTTATTTTTTTTTTCATCATATTTTCTTAGTTCAATCGTTTTGGTTATATCTTGATCTAGTAGAATAAAGTTTTCATGTGATCTAGTTTTGAGTCTTTGCTTTATGATTCCTCCTATCTAAGCAAGTCCGTGAGTTATATAATGAAAAGTGCTTTTGAGTTGAGGTCCTTGCTTGGTATGATCTTAATCTTGAGAAAGATGAAGTAGAAAGAAGTGTAGAATAAAAGCAAAGAGTACATATGAAAATCTTATGGGGAGTGATGACTTCACTTATAAAAAGTATGTCGATTGAAACATGTTGTGGGTTGACAAACATAGCTGTCGGTCATTGGGACAATTAAAAAGAAGTAATAAAGAAAGAGAGGTTCACATATAAATATATTATCTTGGACATCTTTTATGATTGTGAGCACTCATTAAAATATTATATGTTAAGAAGTTGATGTTGGACAAGGAAGACAACGTAATGGGTTATGTTTGCTTATTTCCGAATGGAATTTATATTGTTATGGATCCCTCAACATGTGTCGCTTGCTTCCACCTCATATCAGCCAAAACTTCTGCACCAAGTAGAGATACTACTTGTGCATCCAAACACCCTTAACCCAGTTTTGCCATGAGAGTCCACCATACCTACCTAAGGATAGAATAAGATCCTTCAAGTAAGTTGTCATCGGTACAAGCAATAAAAATTGCTCTCTAAATATGTGTGATCTATTAGCGTGAGGAAAATAAATTTTATACGAACTTGTGATAGGGAAGACATAAAAGCGACGGACTGCATAATAAAGTTCTCTATCACAAGGGGCAATATAAAGTGACGTTCTTTTGCATTAAGAGATTGTGTATCCAATTATAAAAGGGCATGACAACCTCTGCTTCCCTCTGCAAAGGGCCTATCTGTTACTTTTATTTTCTAGTACTTACCTTTATGCAAAAGTCGTGGTGATCTCCATCACCTTTGCTATTTTCACCTTTATCTTCTGGCAAGTGTCACATGTTGGGGAATGATCTGGGCACATATATCCACTCAGAAGTGGATGAGCATGAGTTATTACTGTTGACATTACCCTTGAGGTAAACAGTTGGGAGGCAACACTATAAGCCCCTATCTTTCTTAGTGTCCGATTGAAACTTTGAACTCATAGGTACCTCGTGAGTGTTAGCAATTGTGAAAGACTAAAAGATGATTGAGTATGTGGATTTTCTTTACAAGATCTTATATTGAATCTTTCCTACTTTATGATAAGTTGGAATTGCTTCAGTGACTGAGATCATAGTTTGTCAGTTCTCGATCGAGTTCTTGATTCATACTTTACCATTGTGAATGAATTGTTACTTTAGCATAAGAAATTATATGTCAATATATATTGCTCTTCTAAAGATGATCATGATGACCTCATGTCCGTATTTTATTTTTATCAACACCTCTATCTCTAAACATGTGGGCATATTTATTGATTTCGGCTTCCGCTTGAGGACAAGCGAGGTCTAAGCTTGGGGGAGTTGATACGTCCATTTTGCACTATGATTTTATATTGATATTTATTGCATTATGGTCTGTTATTACCCATTTTGGTACAATACTTATGTCTTTTCTCTATTATTTTACAAGCTCTACATGAATTGGGAGAATGCCGACAGCTGGAATTCTGGACTAGAAAAGGAACAAATCTGAGATACCTATTCTGCGCAACTCTAAAAGTCCTGAAAATCTACGAAGAATTATTTTGGAATATATAAAAAATACTGGGCAAAAGAAATACATCAGGAGGCCCACCAGGGGGCCACAAGCCCGCTGGCCGCGGCCACCCCCCTGGTCGTGACTAGCAAGCTTGTGGCCCACCTGGAAGCCCTCCGGTGCCCATCTTTTGCTAGATGGTGGGTTTCGTCGAGGAAAAAATCATAAGAGACCTTTCAGGACGAAGCGCCACCATCCCGAGTCGGAACTTGGGCAGAACCAATCTAGAGCTCCGGTAGAGCAATCCTGCCGGTGAAACTTCCCACCGGGAGGGGGAAATCAAAGCTATCGTCATCACCAACGATCCTCTCATCGAGAGGGGTAAATCTCCATCTACATCTTCATCAGCACCATCTCCTCTCCAAACTCTAGTTCATCTCTTGTATCCAATCTTTGTCTCAAAACCTCAGATTGGTACCTGTGGGTTGCTAGTAGTGTTGATTACTCCTTGTAGTTGATGCTAGTTGGTTTACTTGGTGGAAGATTATATGTTCAGATCCTTGATCATCACTTATACTCCTCTGATTATGAACATGAATATGTTTTGTGAGTAGTTAAGTTTGTTCCTGAGGACACGAGATAAGTCTTGTTATAAGTAATCATGTGAATTTGGTATTCGTTCGATATTTTGATGAGATGTATGTTGTATCTCCTCTAGTGATGTTATGTGAACGTCAACTACATAACACTTCACCATTGTTTGGGCCTAGAGGAAGGCATTGGGAAGTAATAAGTAGATGATGGGTTGCTAGAGTGACAGAAGCTTAAACCCTAGTTTATGCGTTGCTTCATAAGGGGCTGATTTGGTTCCACACGTTTCATGCTATGGTTAGATTTATCTTAATTCTTCTTTCGTAGTTGCGGATGCTTGCGGGAGGGGTTAATCATAAGTGGGAGGCTTGTCCAAGTAAGGACAGCACCCAAGCACCGGTCCACCAACATATCAAATTATCAAAGTAGCGAACGCGAATCAAATGAGCATGATGAAAACTAGCTTGACATAAATTCCCATGTGTCCTCGGGAGCGCTTTGCTTTATATAAGAGTTCGTCCAGGCTTATCCTTTTCTATAAAAAGGATTGGGCCACCTTGCTGCACCTTTGTTACAATTGTTAATTGCTACACGTTACGAATTATCTTATCACAAAACTATCTGTTACCGATAATTTCAGTGTTTGCAGGGAATATCTTATTGAGAACCGCTTGTCATTTCCTTCTGGTCCTCGTTGGGTTTGACACTCTTACTTATCGAAAGGACTATAATAGATACCCTATACTTGTGGGTCATCAGTGCTGGAGTCGTGCAAGTGCGCCGCGGACTTGTTCGTCCGCGTCCATGCAGATGCGGATGCTGGTATGCTCATGTTGTTGCCTCTATGGCCGCTGCTCTGCTTCCTCTCTCTCTATATATATATATATATTCCGTGTTGTTGTTGCTTCCTTTGGAACCCTCTTTTGGACGGTGGGGCATAAGGTTCACAACACCATTCGCAGGCTGTATGGCCCAATCCGTGAACTCGTCTGCTCAAGTTCTTGCTGCTTCGGCTCATTTATATAACACATATTATCTATTGCAACGTAGAGCGGGATAAACTAGCCAACATGGGCGATGATGGGCATGTGCTTGTGCGTGCCCGAGGTCAGGAGCTGAGGAGGACATCGGCTGCACATCCATGGTTCAGGCTAGAAAAGCATGGCTGCATCGTCATTGCCTGCATAGATGGGCATGTGTCCACTGTCGACACCAGCTGTGACCAACACTAGCTAGCGTGGCAGTTCATTTGTTGCGCACGCATGTCAGGTTTGTTGAACGCTCGTGTTCTTTCATTCTGTGATGTTAATACGGCCAACCTATATAATAAAAATATCTTATGAAATAAATTGCCAGCTTTGCTTATATTACATAATTTTTTAAGGAATAGCGCACTAAACAAAACATGCTTTATGCACGGTTCAACAACACTAACATCAAGAGAGAAAATGAGGAGCAAATAAATCAGTTTTTTTAAATGGAGAGCAAATGAGGGCTAGATATATCAAGCATTTTTTTCAAAAAAAGAGAGTAAATAAGGGCCAAATAGCCAAATTAGGATGGATGTGCGTTTGCGTCGAATGTGAGGGTCTACCCGTTTGCGTAGAATGGGTGCAATAGGGGGACTGCATCCACAAGTGCAGACTCAAGTACCAGTGTAGATCACAACTATCGTCATTATGAGCTTATTGATATACAGGAGTCCTTCAAAATAGGCATGTGCATATTCTTGGTAATCAAACACATGACATCTATATAATTGTCATTGTTTTGATGAACAAGTATTTTGTGATGTATGCAATCTGCTTGACAAAAGTTCACGATGGAACATGCCAATACATATGTCGTATGAAATTGGAGCATTCCTTCAAGTGGAGATTTTATATGTTTATTTAGCCTTCACGACAACATGGGAATAAAGATTACACGGGAACTTAGTAAGTTGCAGATATTTAATTGCAAAATTAAGGAGATCGGAGAATGTCATACATTTTTTTGTGATGTTATCACTTCACATTTGTGAATATCCTACCAAAAATGACATGCTTTCAATGTAGTGTTAAATTCTGGTTAACTATATCTCTACCCCATGGATGTTGCCTTCCCCTTTGTTTCAAACACAAAATTGCATGAGACCAAATCGATTAGATATACTTTGTTACTGACCAGTTGGTTCATGGATTAAACATGGACAGGATATTGGAGGTTGGAGAAGGAGGAAAGGGAAAGAGAGGAGACGAAAGAATACTTATTTTATTGGATTCATGTCCATTTGATTCCTTCTTGCTTGAAGGGTAGATCTCCGTTGATTGCCACATATCCATTAGTAGGTCAGATGCTCATTTCAAATTATACATGAGCAATTTGGTTCATAATTTGGTTGTACCACCCATATGAAACTTGTAGATAATCTCCTGCTGATATTCATAATATTCTCAGTTGCTTGATTAGGTGAAGTGCATTAAGATTTTTAGGAGAATGTTGCCCTCATGATACTATAAATAATGTTATTATATAAAATATAGGAAATTTAAATATATGTTTATTGAAATAAAAGGAGGGGGTGGTGTTGAGTTAAATGAATTTTAGGGGAGAATATTTATGGGGGAGTCGACCATTCCTCTTCCACCCCCAACTGTACCCTCAGCATCCATGTCTGCCCCCTCCCATGGCTATGAGGAGCGAGACAGGGCGGAATGAAGGGAGAGAGGGATATATGGCAAGAAGAGCGGAGGGGTGGGGTAGGTTTAAAGGAGATTATTATTGAGCCGCTCAAATATTTATGTCCCTATTGCAATGAACGGACAATTGAATTTTCACCACTAATGTCATCATGACATCATCGACATCAATCAGGCTCGAATGTGATTGATCTCCTATGTTTGTGTCATGTACTAACACATATATTATTTTTGTCAGCGCCTACTCGTTGTTTTTTGGGAACACATATCATGTTATGCAACACATGTATATATGTTTTTGGGTAACACATACCATATTATTGTTGGGGAACGTTGCATGGGAAACAAAAAATTTCCTACGCTTCACCAAGATCAATCTAGAAGATGAGCATCTACGAGAGGGGAGAGTGGATCTACATACCCTTGTAGATCGCTAAGCGGGAATCTTTACGAAACGCGGTTGATGTAGTCGAACGTCTTCACGATCCAAATCGCTGAGCGTCCCGCGATCCAATCACGATCCGTCCCGATCTAGCGCTGAACGGATGGCACCTCCGCGTTCAGCACACGTACGGCTTGATGACGATCTCCGCCTTCTTGATCCAGAAAGATGGAGCGGAGAGGTAGACGAGTTCTCTTGCAGCACGACGGCATTGCACGATGGTGGTGGAGTTATTCCAGCAGGGCTTCGCCTAAGCACCGCTGAAAACCGATCTTGAGGAGAAACTACAATCTAGAGTAGAGATAGCACGTGGCTGTTTTTCTGTGTCCAAAAAACCCTCAAACCTCTAGTATATATAGGAGGAGGGGCGGAGGAGGCTTGGACCCCAAGGGCCCAGCCCGAAGTGGGAGGGAGGAGTCCTCCTCCTCCACTCCTAGTAGGATTAGGACTCCTTCCTTATTTTCCCACTTTTGCCTTCTTTCCACCTTGGGTTTCTTCCCTAGCCGCATGGGCTTCCAGTGGGCCTTCGGCAGACCACTAAGGGCTGGAAATCCTTCTCCACAGCCCATGTAGCCTCTTGGGTCGAAATACCCCTCCCGATAGTCCCCCGGTACCCTCCCGGCACTCCCGATACACTACCGATGAGCCCGAAACTTTTCCGGTGACCAAAACAGGACTTCCTATATATTAATATTTACCTCCGGACCATTCCGGAGCTCCTCGTGACGTCCGGGATCTTATCCGGGACTCCAAAAAACCTTTGGTCACCACCATGCATAACTCTATATTACCGAAACGTCACAAAACATTAAGTCTGCAGACCCAACGGGTTCGAAAACTATGTAGACATGACCGAGACACCTCTACAGTCAATAACCAATAGCAGGACCTGGATGCCCATATTGATTCCTACATATTCTACGAAGATCTTTATCGGTCAAACCTCTATGTAAAGGATTCACTTAATCCCGTATGATGTTCCCTTTGTTCTTCGGTATGTTACTTGCCCGAGATTCGATCGTCGGTATCTCCATACCTAGTTCAACCTCGTTACCGAAAAGTCTCTTTACTCATTTCCGTAATACAAGATCCTGTGACTAACACTTAGTCACATTGCTTGCAAGGCATGTTGTGATGTTGTATAACCGAGTGGGCCCTGAGATACCTCTCCGTTATACGGAGTGACAAATCCTAGTGTTGATCCATGCCAACCCAACAGACACCCTCAGAGATACCTGTAGAGCAACTTTATAGTCACCCAGTTACGTTGTGACATTTGATACACACAAGGCACTCCTCTGGTGTCCGTGAGTTGCATGATCTCATGGTCATAGGAACATATACTTGACATGCAGAAAACTATAGCAATAAACTGACACGATCATATGCTACGTTTTTAGTTTGGGTCTTGTCCATCCCATCATTCTCCTAATGATATGATCCCATTATCAAATGACATCTCATGTCAATGGCTAGGAAACCTTGACCATCTTTGATCAACGAGCTAGTCTACTAGAGGCAACCTAGGGACAAAGTGTTGTCTATATATCCACACATGTAATGTGTTTCCAAGCAATACAATTATAGCATGGATAATAAACAATTATCACAAACAAGGAAATATAATAATAAACACTGTATTTATTGCCTCTAGGGCATATTTCCAACAGTCTCCCACTTGCACTAGAGTCAATAATCTAGTTCACATCACTATGTGATTTACATTGTAATGAATCGAACACCCATACAGTTCTGGTGTTGATAATGTTTAGCCCTTGGAAGAGGTTTAGTCAACGGGTCTAAAACATTCAGATCCATGTGCACTTTGCAAATATTTATGTCCTTCTCCTCGATGTAATTACGGATGGAATTGAAGCGTCGCTTTATGTGTCTGGTCCTCTTGTGAAACCTTGGTTCCTTGGCCAGAGCAATGGCACCAGTGTTGTCACAGAACAGAGTCATTGGATTCAGTGCACTGGTAACTACTCCAAGATCTATCATGAACTTCTTCATCCAGACACCTTCCTTCGCTACCTCCTAGGCTGTGATGACCTCCGCTTCGCATGTAGAATCGGCTACCACTCTTTGCTTGGAACTGCACCAGCTTACCGCTCCCCCGTTGAGAATAAATACGTATCCGGTTTGCGACTTAGAGTCATCCAGATTAGTGTCAAAGCTTGCATCGATGTAACCCTTTACGACGAGCTCTTGATCACCTCCATAAACGAGAAACATTTCCTTAGTCCTTTTCAGGTACATAAGGATATTCTTCATCGTCGTCCGGTGCTCCATTCCAGGATCACTTTGAAACTTTTCGGCCATACTTATGGCAAGGCTGACATCGGGTCTTGTGCATAGCATTGCATACATGATAGAGCCTATGGCTGAAGCATAGGGGATGACACTCATCTTCTCTCTATCTTCTGCAGTCACTGGGCATCGAGTCTTACTCAACTTCACACCTTGTAACACAGGCAAGAACCCCTTCTTGGACTGATCCATTTTAACTTCTTCAAAACTTTATCAAGGTATGTGCTTTGTGGAAGTGCTATCAAGTGTCTCGATCTATCTCTATAGATCTTAATGCCTAATATGAAAGCAGCTTCTCCCAGGTCCTTCATTGAAAAACTCTTGTTCAAATATTCCTTCACGTTTTCCAACATTTATATATTGTTTCCAATCAGCAATTTGTCATCCACATATAATATTAGAAACACTATAGATCTCCCACTCATTTTCTTGTAAATACAAGCTTGTCCATACACTTGTATAAACCCAAATGCTTTGATCACCTCAGCGCTTATTCCAACTCCGAGATGCTTGCACCGGTTCATAAATGGATGCTAGAGTTTGCAAACTTTGTCAGCATTCTTTGGATCGACAAAACCTTCTCGTTGTATCATATACAACGCTGCCTCAAGGAAACCATTGAGGAACGTTGTTTTGACATCCATCTAACAAATTTCATAGTCAAAATATGCAGCTATTGCTAACATGATTCTGACGGACTTAAGCATCGCTACGGGTGAGAATGTCTCATCGTAGTCAACTCCTTGAACTTGTGAAAAACCCTTTGCCACCAGTTGAGCTTTATAAACCGTCTGTGTCCGTCTTCTTCTTAAAGATCCATTTGTTCTGAATGGCCTTTCGCCCTTCAGGTAATACTTCCAAAGTCCATACTTTGTTTTCATACATGGATCCCATCTCGGATTTCATGGCCTCTAACCATTTCTTGGAATCCGGGCCCATCATTGCTCCTCCATAGCTCGTAGGTTCATTGTTGTCCAACAACATGACCTCCAAGACAGGGTTGCCGTACCACTCAGGAACAGTATGCGTCCTTGTCGATCTACGAGGTTCAATAGTAACTTGATCCGAAGCTTCATTATCATCATCATTAACTTTCTCTTCAACTGTTGTAGGCTCCACAGAAACATCTTTCTGCGCTGCGCTACTCTCTGGTTGAAGTAAAGGTTCAATAACCTCATCAAGCTCTATTTTCCTCCCACTCAATTCTTTCGAGAGAAACTCTTTCTCAAGAAATGTTCCGTTCTTAGCGACAAACACTTTGCCTTCGGATCTAAGATAGAAGGCATACCCTACTATCTCTTTTGGGTATCCTATGAAGAAGCATTTCTCCGCTTTGGGTTCTAGCTTTTCAGGCTGAAGCTTTTGGACATAAGCCTCACATCCCCAAACTTTAAGAAACAGCAACTTTGGCTTCTTGCCAAACCCCAGTTCATATGGTGTTGTCTCAACGGATTTTGATGGTGTCCTATTTAAAGTGAATGCAACTGTCTCTAATGCATAACCCCAAAATGATAGTGGCAAATAGGCAAGAGACATCATAGAATGCACCATATCTAATAAGGTTCGATAATGACGTTTGGACACACCATTACGCTATGGTGTTCCAGGCGGTGTCAACTGTGAAACAATTCCACATTGTCTTAAGTGACTGCCAAACTCATAACTCAGATATTCTCCTCCTCGATCAGATCTCAGGAATTTAATCTTCTTGTTACGATGATTCTCAACTTCACTCTGAAATTGCTTGAACTTTTCAAACGTTTCAGACTTGTGTTTCATTACGTAAATATACCCATATCTACTTAAGCCATCAGTGAAGGTGAGAAAATAACGATATCCACCATGCACCTCAATATTCATTGGACGACACACATCAGTATGTATGATTTCCAACAAATCACTCTCCCGTTCCATTGTTCCAGAGAACGGTGTTTTAGTCATCTTGCCCATGAGGCATGGTTCACATGTGTCAAGTGATTCAAAATCAAGTGACTCCAAAAGTCCATTAGCATGGAACTTCCTCATGCATTTTACACCAATATGACCCAAATGGCAGTGCCACAAGAAAGTGGTACTATCATTATCAACACTACATCTTTTGGCATCAATGTTATGAACATGCGTATCATCACTATCAAAATTCAATATGAATAAACCCCTCACATTGGGTGCATGACCATAAAAGATATTACTCATATAAATAGAACAACCATTATTCTCTGATTTAAATGAGTAACTGTCTTGCAATAAACAAGATCCAGATATAATGTTCATGCTTAACGCATGCACTAAATAACAATTATTCAGGTTCATCACTAATATCGATGGTAATCGAAGAGAGAGCGTGCCGATGGCGATCACATCAACATTGGAACCATTTCCCACGCGCATCGTCACTTCGTCCTTAGCCAGCCTCTATCTATTCCGTAGGTCCTGCTTTGAGTTGCAAATGTGAGCAACCGAACCGGTATCAAATACCCAGGCACTACAAGGAGAGCTAGTAAGGTACACATCAATAACATGTATATCATATATACCTTGTTTGTTGTTGGCCGCCTTCTTGTCAGCCAGATACTTGGGGCAGTTCCGCTTCCAGTGACCAGTTCCCTTGCAATGAAAGAACTCAGTTTCTAGCTTGGGTCCAGCCTTGGGTTTCTTCACGGGAGGAGCAACTGCTTTGCCACCCTTCTTAGAGTTACCCTTCTTGCCCTTGCCATTCTTCTTGAAACTAGTGGTTTTATTGACCATCAACACTTGATGTTCTTTTTGGATTCAGACTTAGCGACTTTCAGCATCGCAAACAGCTCGACAACTAACTTGTTCATCCCGTGCATATTATAGTTCTAAGCCATACAATATTGCACACTAAACTATTGAGTAATCTCTAGAACGTGCCTCCCAAGCATTCTTAACGTCTTCGGATGACATGTCTGCGGGTGGTTACCAAGTGGTGCATCAAGGACATATGACTTCTGGGAAGCCGTGAGGATAATCCTCAGATTATGGGGCCAGTCCACAAAGTTACTTACATCATCTTTCAACTTAGCTTTCTCTAGGAACGCATTAAAATTCAGGGGTGCTACTGCGCGAGCCATTGATCTACACCATAAATATGCAAAGGTTATTAAGACTATTGTTCAAGATAATGAGTTTAGTTAATCAAATTACTAAAGATCCCACTAAAATTGACATCCCTCAGGTCATGTGAGTGCTACATGATCCAAATTCACCAACTCAAGTCCGATCATCACGTGAGTTGAGGTGGTTTCAATGGTGAACATCATCATGTTGATCATATCTACTATATGACTCATGTTTGTCTTGGAAATATGCCCTAGAGGCAATAAATAAAGTGTTTATTATTATATTTCCTTGTTCATGATAATCGTTTATTATCCATGCTATAATTGTATTGATTGGAAACACATTACATGTGTGGGTAAACAGACAACACTATGTCCCTAGTATGCCTCTAGTGAACTAGCTCGTTAATCAAAGATGGTCAAGGTTTCTAGCCATTGACATGGGATGTCATTTGATAACGGGATCACATCATTCATAGAATGATGTGATGGACAAGACCCAAACTACAAACGTAGCATATGATCGTGTTAGTTTATTGCTACTATTTTCTGCATGTCAAGTATATGTTCCTATGACCATGAGATCATACAACTCATGGACATCGGAGGAGTGCTTTGTGTGTATCAAATGTCACAACATAACTGGCTGACTATAAAGGTGCTCTACAAGTATCTCCGAGGGTGTATGTTGAGTTGGCATGGATCAAGACTGAGATTTGTTACTCCGTGTGACGGAGAGGTATCTCAAGGCCCGCTCGGTAATACAACATCACAATAAGCCTTGCAAGCAATGTGACTAAGTGTTAGTCATGGGATTTTGTATTACGAAACGAGGAAAGAGACTTGCCGGTAATGGGGTTGAACTAGTTATGGAGATACCAACGATCGAATCTCGGGCAAGTAACATACCGAAGAACAAGGGAACATCATACGGGATTAACTGAATCCTTGACATAGAGGTTCGATCGATAAAGATCTTCGTAAAATATGTAGGAACCAATATGGGCATCCAGGTACCTCTATTGGTTATTGACCGTAGAGGTGTCTCGGTCATATCTACATAGTTCTCGAACCCGCAGGGTCTGCACACTTAAGGTTTGGTGACGTTTCGGTAGTATAGAGTTATGTATGGTGGTGACCGAAGGTTGTTAGGAGTCCCAGATGAGATCCCGTACATCACGAGGAGCTCCGGAATGGTATGGAGGTAAAGATTCGTATATAGGAAGTCCTGTTTTTGTCGCCGAAAAAGTTTCGGGCTAATCGGTAGTGTACCGGGAGTGCCGGGAGTGTACCGGGAGACCACCGGGAGGGGTATTTCTACCCAAGAGGCTTCATGGTCTGTGGGAGAATAAATACAAGCCTTTTTGGGGCTGGTGGAAGTCCCACACAAGGCCCATGCAGCTAGGGAAGAAGAGCCCAAAGGGGAAAAGGTGGAAAAAGGCCAAAAAAAGGAGGAATCCTAGTCCTACTAGGATTGGAGGAGTCCTCCTCACCTCCCCACTTCGGCCGAACCAAGGAGGCTTGGACCTTGCACCAAGTCCTCTCCTCCCTCCCTCTTATATATACTAGAGGTTTTAGGGTTTTTGCATAGAATTTTTAGCCATGTGCTGCTCGTTCCTCCAGTGCATAGTTTCTCCTCTAGATCGGATTTCTGTAGTGCTTAGGCGAAGCCCTGCCGGAATAGCTCCACCACCATCGCCGGAGCGCCGTCATGCTGCCAAAGAACTCTTCTTCCTCTCCGCTCCCTCTTGCTAGATCAAGACGGCGGAGATCGTCATCAAGCCATATGTGTGCTGAACGCGGAGGTGCCGTCCGTTCGGCGCTAGATCGGAAGGACCGTGATCGAGTTTGCGGGACAGATCGTGATCAAGTTCACAGGACGGATCGTCATTGGATCGCGGGACGCTCGGTGATTTGGATCGCGAAGACGTTCGACTACACCAACCGCGTTTCTTAACGCTTCCCGCTTAGCAATCTACAAGGGTATGTAGATCCACTCTCCCTCTGGTAGATGCTCATCACCATGGATAGGTCTTGCGTGAACGTAGGGAATTTTTTGTTTCCCATGCAACGTTCCCCAACAGTGGCATCATGAGCTAGGTCTATGTGTAGATGAGATCTCGAGTAGAATACAAAGAGTTTGTGGGCGTTGATGCTTAGATTGCTTCCTCCCTTGGTCGTTTTTTGGTTCAGCGGTATTGTGAGATGAAGCGGCCCGGACCAACATTACTCGTACGCTTACGAGAGACCGGTTCCCTGAACTGCAACTTGTTGCATAGATGGCTTGCGGGTGCCAGTTTCTCTCACTTTAGATGGATTGTATTCGACAAAGGCGGTCCTTGAGAAGGTTGAAAAGCAACTAGTGTATCAGCGTTGTGGTTTTTGCGTAGATGAGAATTGTTCTTGCTAGATAGCCGTAGTAGCCACGTAAAACATGCAACAACAATTAGAGGACGTCTAACTTGTTTTTGCAAGGTATGTTGTGATGTGATGTGTCCAATTACATGATGTGATATATGTGATGTACGACATGATCATGTGATGTATAGATTATCACAACTTGCATGTCGATGAGTACGGCAACCGGCAGGAGCCATAGGGTTGTCTTTAATTATTGTATCACCTGCGTGTCAATCATTAAGCGCTATGTAATGCTTTACTTTATCGCTAAATGGTAGCAATAGTAGTAGAAGCATGTGGGGCGCGACAACCCCGATGGCAACACGTTGATGGAGATCAAGATGATGGAGATCATGGTGTCATGCCGGTGACGATGGAGATCATGCCGGTGCTTCCTAGATGGAGATCAAAAGCACAAGTTCATGGCCATATCATGTCACTTATGATTTGCATGTGATGTTAATCCTTTTATGCACCTTGTTTTTCTTAGGACGACGGTAGCATTATAAGGTGATCCCTCACTTAAATTTCAAGATGAATTGTGTTCTTCCCGAGTGTGCACCATTGTGAAAGTTCGTCATGTCGAGACACCATGTGATGATCGGGTGTGATAGACTCTACGTTCACATACAACGGGTTCAAGCCAGTGTTGCACATGCAGAACACTCGGGTTAAACTTGACGAGTCAAGCATGTACAGACATGGCCTCGAAACACAAGAGACCGAAAGGTCGAACATGAGTCATATAGTAGATATGATTAACATGATGATGTGCACCATTGAAACCACCTCAACTCACGTGATGATCGGACTTGAGTTGGTGAATTTGGATCATGTGACACTCAGATGACCTGAGGGATGTCAATTTGAGTGGGAGCTTTAGTAATTTGATTAACTAAACTCATTATCTTGAACAATAGTCTAAGTAACCTTTGCATATTTATGTTGTAGATCAATGGCTCGCGCAGTGGCACCCCTGAATTTTAATGTGTTCCTAGAGAAAGCTAAGTTGAAAGATGATGGAAGTAACTTTGTGGACTGGGCCCGTAATCTGAGAATTATCCTCATGGCTTCCTAGAAATCATATGTCCTTGATGCACCACTTGGTGACCAACCAGAAGACATGACCTCCGAAGACGTTAAGAACGCTTGGGAGGCACGTACTGGAGATTACTCAATAGTTCAGTGTGCAATATTGTATGGCTTAGAACCGGGACTTCAAAGACATTTTGAACATCATGGAGTATATGAGATGTTCCAGGAGTTGAAGTTTATCTTTCAGAAGAATGCCCGGATCGAGAGGTATGAGACCTCCGATAAGTTCTATGCTTGCAAGATGGAGGAGAACGAGTCTATTAGTGAACATATACTCAGAATGTCTGGGTATTCAACTCGTCTAGCGGAGTTGGGAATTGCCCTTCCGCCAGAGGCGATCACTAACAGAGTTCTTCAATCACTGCCACTTAGTTACAAGAGCTTTGTGATGAACTATAACATGCACGGGATGAACAAGTCAGTCGCCGAGTTGTTTGCGATGCTAAAAGTCGCCGAGTCTAAAATCCAGAAAGAACATCAAGTGTTGATGGTCAATAAAACCACTAGTTTCAAGAAGAATGGCAAGGGCAAGGGCAAGAAGGGTAAAACCAAGAAGGATGGCAAAGTAGTTGCTACTCCTGTAAAGAAGCCCAAGCATGGACCTAAGCCAGAAATTGAGTGCTTTCATTGCAAGGGAACTGGTCATTGGAAGCGGAACTGCCCCAAGTACCTGGCTGACAAGAAGGCGGCCAACGACAAACAAGGTATATATGATATATGTGTTATTGATGTGTACCTTACTAGCTCTCGTTGTAGTGCCTGGGTATTTGATACCGGTTCGGTTGCTCACATTTGCAACTCAAAGTAGGACCTACGGAATAGACAGAGGCTAGCTAAGGACGAAGTGACGATGCGCGTGGGAAATGGTTCCAATGTTTATGTGATCGCCGTCAGCACGTCCTCTCTTCGATTACCATCGAGATTAGTGATGAACCTGAATAATTGTTATTTAGTGCGTGCATTAAGCATGAACATTATATCTGGATCTTGTTTATTGCAAGAGGTTACTCATTTAAATCAGAGAATAATGGTTGTTCTATTTATATGAGTAATATCTTTTATGGTCATGCACCCAATGTTAGGGGTTTATTCATATTGAATCTTGATAGTGATGACACACATGTTCATAACATTGATGCCAAAAGATCTAGAGTTGATAATGATAGTACCACTTTCTTGTGGCACTGCCATTTGGGTCATACTGGTGTAAAATGCATGAGGAAGCTCCATGCTAATGGACTTTTGGAGTCACTTGATTTTGAATCACTTGACACATGTGAACCATGCCTCATGGGCAAGATGACTAAAACACCGTTCTCTGGAACAATGGAACGGGAGAGTGATTTGTTGGAAATCATACATACTGATGTGTGCGGTCCAATGAATATTGAGGCGCATGGTGGATATCGTTATTTTCTCACCTTCACTGATGGCTTAAGTAGATATGGGTATATTTACGTAATGAAACACAAGTCTGAAATGTTTGAAAAGTTCAAGCAATTTCAGAGTGAAGTTGAGAATCATCGTAACAAGAAGATTAAATTCCTGAGATCTGATCGAGGAGGTGAATATCTGAGTTATGAGTTTGGCAGTCACTTAAGACAGTGTGGAATTGTTTCACAGTTGACACCGCCTGGAAAACCACAGCGTAATGGTGTGTCCGAACGTCGTAATCGAACCTTATTAGATATGGTGCGTTCTATGATGTTTCTTGCTGATTTGCCACTATCAATTTGGGGTTATGCATTAGAGACAGCTGCATTCACTTTAAATAGGGCACCATCGAAATACGTTGAGACGACACCATATGAACTATGGTTTGGCAAGTGGCCAAAGATGTTCTTTCTTAAAGTTTTGGGATGTGATCAAAGTGTTTGAGTTTATACAAGTTTATGGAGAAGCTTGTATTTACAAGAAAGTGAGTGGGAGCTCTATAGCATTTCTAATATTATATGTGGATGACATATTGCTGATTGGAAACAATATAGAAATGTTGGAAAGCGTGAAGGAATATTTGAACAAGAGTTTCTCAATGAAGGACCTAGGAGAAGCCGCTTTCATATTAGGCATTAAGATCTATAGAGATAGATCGAGACGCTTAATAGCACTTTCACAGAGCACATACCTTGATAAAGTTTTGAAGAAGTTCAAAATGGATCAGTCCAAGAAGGGGTTCTTGCCTGTGTTACAAGGTGCGAAGTTGAGTAAGACTCAATGCCCAGTGACTGCAGAAGATAGAGAAAAGATGCGTGTCATCCCCTATGCTTCAGCCATAGGCTCTATCATGTATGCAATGCTGTGCACAAGACCCGATGTCATCCTTGCATAAGTATGGCCGGAAGGTTTCAAAGTGATCCTGGAATGGAGCACTGGGCAGCGGTCAAGAATATCCTTAAGTACCTGAAGAGTACTAAGGAAATGTTTATCGTTTATGGAGGTGATGAAGAGCTCGTCGTAAAGGGTTACGTCGATGCAAGCTTTGACACTGATCCGGATGACTCTAAGTCAGAAACTGGATACATATTTATTCTCAACGGGGAAGCGGTAAGCTGGTGCAGTTCCAAGCAAAGCGTGGTAGACGATTCTACGTGCGAAGCGGAGTACATCACAGCCTCAGAGGCAGCGAAGGAAGATGTCTGGATGAAGCAGTTCATGACAGATCTTGGAGTAGTGCCCAGTGCACTGAATCCAATGAACCTGTTCTGTGACAACACTGGTGCCATTGCTCTGGCCAAGGAACCAAGGTTTCACAAGAGGACCAGACACATAAAGCGATGCTTCAACTCCATTTGCGATTACATCAAGGAGAAGGACATAAATATTTGCAAAGTGCACACGGATCTGAATGTTGCAGACCCGTTGACTAAACCTCTTCGAAGGGATAAACATGATCAACACCAGAACTGCATGGATGTTCGATTCATTACAATGTAAATCACATAGTGATGTGAACTAGATTATTGACTCTAGTGCAAGTGGGAGACTGTTGGAAATATGCCCTAGAGGCAATAAATAAAGTGTTTATTATTATATTTCCTTGTTCATGATAATCGTTTATTATCCATGCTATAATTGTATTGATTGGAACCACATTACATGTGTGGGTAAATAGACAACACTATGTCCCTAGTATGCCTCTAGTGAACTAGCTCGTTGATCAAAGATGGTCAAGGTTTCCTAGCCATTGACATGTGATGTCATTTGATAACGGGATCACATCATTAGTAGAATGATGTGATGGACAAGACCCAAACTACAAATGTAGCGTATGATCGTGTCGGTTTATTGCTACTGTTTTCTACATGTCAAGTATATATTCCTATGACCATGAGATCATGCAACTCACGGACATCGGAGGAGTGCCTTGTGTGTATCAAATGTCACAACGTAACTGGGTGACTATAAAGGTGCTCTACAGGTATCTCCGAGGGTGTCTGTTGAGTTGGCATGGATCAAGACTGGGATTTCTTACTCCGTGTGACGGAGAGGTATCTCAGGGCCCACTCGGTAATACAACATCACAATAATCCTTGCAAGCAATGTGACTAAGTGTTAGTCATGGGATTTTGCATTATGGAACAAGTAAAGAGACTTGCCGGTAACGAGGTTGAACTAGGTATGGAGATACCTACGATCGAATCTCAGGCAAGTAACATACCGAAGAACAAAGGGAACATCATATGGGATTAACTGAACCTTGACATAGAGGCTCGACCGATAAAGATCTTCGTAAAATATGTAGGAACCAATATGGGCATCTAGGTCCTGCTATTGGTTATTGACCGTAGAGGTGTCTCGGTCATGTCTACATAGTTCTCGAACCCGCAGGGTCTGCACACTTAATGTTTGGTGACGTTTCGGTAGTATAGAGTTATGTATGGTGGTAACCGAAGGTTGTTCGGAGTCTCGGATGAGATCCCGGATGTCACGAGGAGCTCCGAAATGGTCCAGAGGTAAAGATTCATATATAGGAAGTCCTGTTTTGGTCGCCGGAAAAGTTTCGGGCTAATCGGTAGTGTACCGGGAGTGCCGGTAGTGTACAGGGAGACCACCGGGAGGGGTATTTCGACCCAAGAGGCTTCATGGGCTGTGGGAGAATAAATACCAGCCTTTTTTGTGCTGGTGGAAGTCCCACACAAGGCCCATGCGGCTAGGGAAGAAAATCCCAAAGGGAAAAAGGTGGAAAAAGACCAAAAAAAGGAGGAATCCTAGTCCTACTAGGATTGGAGGAGGAGTCCTCCTCTCCTCCCCACTTCGGCCGAACCAAGGGGGCTTGGCCCTTGCGCCAAGTCCTCTCCTCCCTCCCTCTTATATATACTAGAGGTTTTAGGGTTTTTGCATAGAATTTTTAGCTAGGTGTTGCCCGTTCCTCCAGTGCATAGTTTCTCCCGTAGATCGGATTTCTGCAGTGCTTGGATCACGGGACGGATCGTGATTGGATCACGGGACGCATCATGATTGGATCACGGGACGCTCGGCGATTTGGATCGCGAAGACGTTTGACTACACCAACCACGTTTCTTAATGCTTCCCGCTTAGCGATCTACAAGGGTATGTAGATCCACTCTCCCTCTCGTAGATGCTCATCACCATGGATAGGTCTTGCATGAACATAGGAAATTTTTTGTTTCCCATGCAATGTTCCCTAACAGTTCGACCTTTCGGTCTCTTGTGTTCCAAGGCCATGTCTGTACATGCTAGGATCGTCAAGTTTAACCCGAGTGTTCCGCACGTGCAACACTGGCTTGCACCTGTTGTATGTGAACGTAGAGTCTATCACACCCGATCATCACGTGGTGTCTCGACACGACGAACTTTCGCAACTGTTCACACTCGTGGAGAACACAATTCATCTTGAAATTTAAGTGAGGGATCACCTTATAATTCTACTGTCGTCCTAAGCAAAACAAGGTGCAAAAAAGGATTAACATCACATCCAAATCATAAGTGACATGATATGGCCATGAACTTGTGCTTTTGATCTCCATCTTGAAAGCACCGACATGATCTCCATCGTCACCGGCATAACACCATGATCTTCATCATCATGATCTCCATCATTGTGTCACCATCGGGGTTGTCGCGCCCACCATGCTCATACTACTATTGCTACCGTTTAGCGATAAAGTAAAGCATTACATATCGCTTAATGATTGACACGTAGGTCATACAATAATTAAAGACAACCTTATGGCTCCTCCCGGTTGTCGTACTCATCGACATGCAAGTCGTGATATTCTATACATCACATGATCATCTCATACATCACATATATCTCATCATGTAATTGGCCATATCAGATCACAACATACCCTGCAAAAACAAGTTAGACGTCCTCTAATTGTTGTTGCATGTTTTACGTGGCTGCTATGGGTATCTAGCAAGAACAATTCTCATCTACGCAAAAACCACAACGGTGATACACTAGTTGCTTTCCAACCTTCTCAAGGACCGCCTTTGTCAAATCCGATCCAACTAAAGTAGGACAAATAGACACACGCCAGCCATCTTTGTGCAACGAAGTTACACGCCAGTCAATGGAACCGGTCTCTCGTAAGCATACGAGTAAGGTTGGTTCGGGCCGCTTCATCCCACAATACCGCTGAACCAAAACACAACCAAGGGAGGAAGCAATATAAGCATAAACTCCCACAAACTCTTTGTGTTCTACTCGAGATCTCATCTACACATAGACCTAGCTCATGATGCCACTGTTGGGGAACGTTGCATGGGAAACAAAAAATTTCCTACGCTTCATCAAAATCAATCTAGGAGATGAGCATCTATGAGAGGGGAGAGTGGATCTACATACCCTTGTAGATCGCTGAGCAGGAAGCGTTAAGAAACGTGGTTGATGTAGTCAAACGTCTTCGTGATCCAAATCGCGGAGCGCCCCGCGATCAAATCACGATCCGTCCCGATCTAGCGCTGAATGAACGGCACCTCCGCGTTCAGCACACGTATGGCTTGATGACGATCTCTGCCTTCTTGATCCAGCAAGAGGGAGCGGAGAGGTAGATGAGTTCTCCGATAGCGCGACGGCATTGCGGTGATGGTGGTGGAGTTATTCCAGCAGGGCTTCGCCTAAGCACCGCTGAAAACCGATCTAGAGGAGAGGTAGCACGTGGCTGTTTTCTGTGTCCAAAAAACCCTCAAACCTCTAGTATATATAGGAGGAGGGGAGGAGGAGGATTGGCCCCCAAGGTTCCAACCCCTAGCTTTGGCCGAAGTGGGAGGGAGGAGTCCTCCTCCTCCACTCCTAGTAGGATTAGGACTCCTTCCTTATTTTCCCACTTTTGCCTTCTTTCCACCTTGGGTTTCTTTCCTAGCTGCATGGGCTTCCTGTGGGACTTTGGCCAGCCCACTAAGGGCTGGTATTCCTTCTCCCACAACCCATGTAGCCTCTTGGGTCGAAATACCCCTCCCGATGGTCCCCTGGTACCCTCCCGGCACTCCCGGTACACTACTGATGAGCCCGAAACTTTTCCGATGACCAAAACAGGACTTCCTATATATCAATCTTTACTTGCAAACCATTCCGGAGATCCTCGTGACATCCGGGATCTCATCCTGGACTCCGAACAACCTTCAATCACCACCATGCATAACTCTACATTACCGAAACGTCACCAAACCTTAAGTGTGCAGACCTTATGGGTTCAAGAACTATGTAGACATGACCGAGACACCTCTACGGTTAATAACCAATAGCGAGACCTAGATGCCCATATTTATTCCTACATATTCTACGAAGATCTTTATCGGTCGAACCTCTATGTCAAGGATTCAGTTAATCTCGTATGATGTTCCCTTTGTTCTTCGGTATGTTACTTGCCCGAGATTCGATCGTCGGTATCTCCATACCTAGTTCAACCTTGTTATCGGCAAGTCTCTTTACTCGTTTCCGTAATACAAGATCCCATGACTAACACTTAGTCACATTGCTTGCAAGGCTTGTTGTGATATTGTATTAGCGAGTGGGCCCTGAGATACCTCTCCGTCACACGTAGTAACAAATCCCAGTGTTGATCTATGCCAACCCAACCGACACTCTCAGAGATACCTGTAGAGCACCTTTATAGTCACCCAGTTATGTTGTGACGTTTGATACACACAAGGCACTCCTCCGGTGTCCGTGAGTTGCACGATCTCATGGTCATAGGAACATATACTTGACATGCAGAAAACTGTAGCAATAAACTGACACGATCATATGCTACGTTTATAGTTTCGGTCTTGTCCATCCCATCATTCTCCTAATGATGTGATCCCGTTATCAAATGACATCTCATGTCAATGGCTAGGAAACCTTGACCATCTTTGATCAACGAGCTAGTCTACTAGAGGCAACCTAGGGACAAAGTGTTGTCTATATATCAACACATGCAATGTGTTTCCAATCAATACAATTATAGCATGGATAATAAACAATTATCACGAACAAGGAAATATAATAATAAACACTTTATTTATTGCCTCTAGGGCATATTTCCAACAATTATATTGTAGCACTTTGCATATAACATGTGTTGGTTGTACATGTCATCTCTACTATTAAAGGGGAGTATGCAGATCATTTCGTTTATTCCATTTCCTCCCCACCCCATCGATCGAAGGACCCTTTCCACCGATTTTTTTTCTATCTCGGTTTTCTTTCATTCCCTCTCATAAAATAAAAGGGTTTGACTAAAAGAGTTAGCCACTCCCCTCTCTCTCCTTGCTCGAGCCAGTCCTCTCCTAGATACCCTCGCATTTGTTAGGGTTCCTTCTGTCCCCGTCACATGGAAGCTTGTCGAGCAGCTCAGCCTCCTAATGCTCTGTCCCTCGCTTACCTCGCCGCTCCCTCCTTCATGGACAACAATTGTTGTCGTCATGCCTTCCAGGATCTACCTCAGGCGGTGCTCAGACACCGCCACATCGACCACACCTCCTTTCCTCGTGACCCCATCTCCGTGAGGGGAATCTTATTTGTTGTGATTCTCTAACGGATATGTAAATTTGTACCACTAATCAGGCATGTGCACGCGAGGGAGGAAGGAGGAGAGAAACATTGAGATCCACCCCCCTCCTTTGGACAATTTTTTTTGTATTCATAGCTTTCTTTTTCCATGGCAATGCATGAGCGTAGCGCCGTCATGATAGAGCCAATGGGTCCAATATAGAATCAGGATGTACTATCACTAAGATAGGAAGGCAGTTGTCGCCCTTGTCCTTGTTGTTGGCCTGCCACGGCGGCATTGATCACTGGCTCACTCAAAATGCGAGAAGGATTTTGATAAGAGTGAGGGTTGAGAGTGACAAGGAATGGGGTTGTGATTGGTCTTTTCAGTTACGGTTGTTTGAGCGGAGTAATTTTCCTACTTTAGAAAATATGGAAAATCGCATTTCATTAGACATGGCTTTGCATCATATTGCAATATGGCAATGGACCAGGAGAGATTGGATTTGCATTCTTGGCTCAAGGGGAGTCATAGGCGGCACACGCATCGTCTCCTTTGATGGCGGTGGCAGATCAAAACAAACACGGGGGAAGGGGCTCAAACAGAGAGCGGAGTATGGTGTGAAGGAGAGAGGGCACCATGGCTAAGATGAGATCGACATCATCTGGTTTTTTAGAAGAGGGCTCCAGCGCGAAATGTCTCGCTAACAGAGTTAGAAGGGGAGGGTCCGGCGGAAAAAGGGAAGGATGCCACGTGGGGTGGAAATTTTGTGTTGGGACGGCCTATTGGAGATAACATGATGGATAATTTCGACAACCACATTTCTCCCCCACATATGGCTGGATTTGAGGCAGCCCAAACTGTCTAGGCGGTTGGATTTTGAGTGGCCCGCTGGGCGCCCGTTTAATATCCAAATACACCGGTATGTATGAGGAAGAAATGAGCCTCGATCTTGAAGACAAATTTAATCATTTATTTAATTTACTTATATACAATATAATCCGTAGCAACGCACAGGCATTCTACTAGTAATAGGCTAGGTGTTTAGTCATCTCGTCCTATTTTTGCCGGTTGTGGCATTGTATGCTTTTTTGCTTTTATTTCAGCTATGATAGAGCATGTACTAGACCACATATATTTTTGGAATTTTTTTAATAATATGGTTGCATGCATCACTCTGATGTAAAGGCCGGAGGTTATCCTTCTTTTCCCCAAAAATGTTCATTTCTCTTCTGTGATAACTTTTTACTAAATCAACATTTATTTTGAGACGGTGAGAGTATATAATTCAGTTGTAGAATAAAACTGCATTTATGCTACACTACCAATAAACTATTCATCCCAGAAGGATTATATTCATCGATAAGTTGTGAAGAGTTTAACCATAGGTAATTCCTTCACCGTCCCATCAAACCCATCAAATAAGTGGGCGATTCGTTAAATGGTGAAACGTTTGCAATAGTGGATGCCAGCGAGGCCAAGCCTCCGGGAGTGTCAATGAGCGGGCGCCGGAGTTGGTTTCTCGATCAGCGAGCCTATTCAATGACGGTATAGGGAGGGGCATTGCATGGGTGTAGTAGATATCCGTCCCGTCCCGTCCCATTCAGTAAATGTCTCTTCGGTGTTTAACATGCACAAACACCAGGGACACGGCCCGGGCGGCATCCTCGGCTGGTCAACGAGAGGTCACATCCGTTCAGGGCCAACATCAATGTGAAGCGGTAGCAACATGAATACGGACGCTGGCTTAAAACGGGAAAGGATGCGGGCAAGGAAGGTTTTTTTGGATGGGCCAGAGCAAAAGCGGACGTGCACCCAACATTTGCAGGAGAAGGATGTTCGATCCGCCGAGCCGAGCGGAGCAACAAACCACATTCAGACCATGCGGACGGTTTGAGGATCAGCCAACATTTGCAAGAGAAGGACGTTCGATCCGTCGAGCGGAGCAACAAAACACGTTCAGACCATGCGGACGGTTTGAGAATAATGCCCTAACAAGGTATTGCAGGCGGGTTGAGGGTCAGTGTTGTTTGCCAACAAGGTACATTGTGACAGGCTAACCATGGGAAGCAAGGGGGCAGCACTGTATGTAAACCAGTTGAAAATACCGTAGTTGTTGCCACGTACGCAGACTACACGATCTTAGTGAAGGATCTACAATGAATCAAGAAATTATAAGCCCAAGGACGGCAATAGAGGAAACATTGTTCTATTTTTGCTCAGCTGATGCACGGCCAGGAGGATCGTAAGAAAGGTATTTCGTCCCTATAAAGTTAGGCCAAAAGTAGCACAGACAAGGAAGTTCTACAATCCACTCTCTATGCAGATATTTTTCGCTACAGATAATTCCAAAGTTTTACAGAAAAGGACGTCTCTGTGTTCCACCAAAGCCACACGTCTTAATTCAGTTAGATAAAGTGATCTGACAAGTAAAGGCTCCAATTTCTTCATATCTTGGCTTGCGTATCATCAGCTTTCGGTAAAAGAGATAGCAGCACGAGGCAAGCGGACTATGTTCATGCAGACCATCTTCAGTTAAGAGGTATCCTGTGTAACGACACAAACATAACTCTTATATAGCTTAAATATGCGATGAACAGAGCTCTCTCCTTTTTTTTTGACAGAACTGTATGAACTTACTTATTTCTTTGGTTAAAATTATGTGGATCAACTGTCCAGAGCTGGTGGTGGCGCAGGTGGAGTTTGCCTGCTCAAGGTCAGGGGAGATAAAGCCTTCACCACAATGCTCATGCTTGGACGGAACTCGGCTTCATATTGCACACAAAGAGCTGCTACCGCCCCGAGCTGTATTAAGGTGCGAAGGTGAAAAGTGTGAAAACAGATGGAAGAATAAGTTATTACTCCCTCCGTCCCATAATATAAGAGCGTTTTTTACACTGGTGTAGTGTCAAAAATGCTCTTATATTATGGGACGGAGGGAATAGTTGTCAAGCTAGTGGGTATGCAAAAAAGGGAGCAAGAGACAAGAGGCAAGAGGAGTAGGGAGACCTTTGCAACTCCCTTTGGCGGATATTCACCCTCCAACCGGGGATCTATGCAAGCCTTCACCTTGTCTTCGGTTAATCTTGGTGTAGCCTGCACAACAGAAGCTATATGCTCAGAGAACGGGTTAACAAAGTCCGCAGTTAAGGACCGGGATGTGTCTTGTTATTATCAGAAATGGGTAAACTATGACGTGGGCATTACCCATGTAACCAGGCTCTGCTGCCCTCTAGGCGCTGTATGGTCCACAGGCTTTCTTCCTGTCAGAAGTTCCAAGAGAACAACCCCAAAACTATACACATCACTTTTCTGGGTCAGCTGACCAGTCATTGCGTACCTGCAGAAAGTTGATATCATTATACAAAACATTAGTTATACAAAAACAGTATTGTGTAATATCAGGATTCTGTAGACAACTGCAGCACTTCAACAAGGATTTTCTGTAACGAATGCCCCCAGTATTAAAGTGGTTACTGCTAGGTGGAGTTTACAAGTTTCTGGCAAGTTAAAGGACTGGTAGTACTTAGGCCCTGTTCGGTAATCATCCACTCCTGGAATCTATGGAGCAGGGAAATTGCAACTCCGTAATTCTGAACTGCAGCTCCGCCAACTCCGCTCCGGAGCTGTGGAGCGGAGCAGCACCGAACAGCGCCATAGTACTCCCTCCGTTCCATAATTCTTGTCAACTAAAACCACGACAAGAATTATGGAATGGTACGGAGGGAGTAACAGATAAAATACATAAATATGAGTATTTGTGGCTGATTCTGCCCAAGTACAGGAAACCAGGTTGCCTCTACCTGGTCAACTTGATTCTTTTTCGTATTGGTAGTTGGGTATAAACTAGTTTTATCTGGTCAAACAAAATCCGAACAGAAGAGAAGTAACAACTGGCTGATGGATGCTACAACGACACAAGTTTCTCAGCATATTGCTATAAATGCAAAGTGCCAAAATGTATAAATATATGCCAGTAAATGATTAAATTCTAATGTTGCTGATAGA
The DNA here is from genome assembly GCA_022496015.1 of Hordeum marinum. Classification (NCBI taxonomy): domain Eukaryota; kingdom Viridiplantae; phylum Streptophyta; class Magnoliopsida; order Poales; family Poaceae; genus Hordeum; species Hordeum marinum. The sequence goes on along the minus strand of CM039674.1, from coordinate 455,962,886 downwards.
TGTGCTTATCGGTTGACATTTTTTAACCTCTGCTTTGAACAAGCAATGCAATCGATCTTTTACAGAATTCACTAGACAAGTTCGCACTCCAAAGAGAACTGTATTTTAGCAATAAAATAATTATCAAAGTATTTGGAATTTTGAAAGTATAGGATTCTTACTCTGGGGCATGATAACCGAAGGTTCCCAACACACGAGTAGAATGCAACCGAGCAGCCATATCTGGAGCCTGATTTGAAAGATTGAAGTCTGCAATCTTGGCCTTGAAGTCCTCAAATAAGAGGATGTTGCTGGATCTAACATCTCTATGTACAATAGAAGGCTGGACCTTCTCGTGCAGATATTCAAGTCCTTTGGCAGCATCAACAGCAATTTTCATTCGCTGCATCCAATTAAGTGGTGGACCAGGTTGTGCACCTTGTACTCCTTTTCTTCCTGTTAGCACAAGTTAAAGACATACTTGCTTACAAATAATCCACAATAGCTGTACCACCCCAATCCCTAAGTTCCCAACGAGAATAGGAAATTTTGTAACAAACTGTGGATTATGATGGATATGCATAATCATACCATGTAGAACATCATGCAGAGACCCCATGGTGGCAAACTCATAGGCTACTATGCGAAGGTTACGCTCCATACAGTATCCCAATATATCTACGAAGTTTTCATGTTTCAATCTTGAAACCAAGGAAACCTAGCAACAGAAAGTATGGATCATTGCTGATGAACTCTTCATGCATTTTCAGAAAAATATACATATTAAAATTAGAGAACACTTCATGCATTAAGAAGTGTCAGTTGTATAACCAGAAGAATAATTCCAATCTTCAATTGTAAGCCAACCTGAGTCGAGAATTCTGATATGGGCTCATTTTCAGTAGAATCAAGTTTCTTCACTGCCATTTTTGTCCCATTATCAAGGACAGCGTAGTACACCCTCCCATAAGACCCTTCCCCTATTAAAGCCTTTGCCCCAAAATCCTCAGTCTTTTCTATTAATTCATCCAAAGATAGAACAGGAATATTGATAGAGGGAGCTGAATCTTGTGGCTCGGCTTTCACAGTAGCAGAATCTTTCAACCCCTTTTTCATTCCTTGAAAAAATAGAGGAAATAACATCAAATTCTAAGTGGAATGGTGAATGTCAGATAAATCACCAGAACAAACTCAGCGGGATGATAACTGTAAAGTAGCAAGCAAATGATACAATCAAGGTAAAATGAGCGTACCATCTACGTTATTTGTTGGGGCCTTGGCCTTGGCCTTGGCACGCCCACTTTCATTCTCATCAAACTCAGCTGCTTGACAGCAAATGCAGCGACGCCACATTACTCTCCCTTTGCCTTGTTTCACCCCTACTATAGAAAGCACATAAGTGAATTTTATCAGGAAAACTATTACAGGATCAACACAGGAACATATTTATTTAACTTTAGAGCACCAATGACATCTCCTAACCAATGAAGCCAGCCCAAAATGCCAGAGAAGTTCACAAACAACAGAAGCATAAATTCCAGAACAACAGCATTCAAACCACCATCTATGTTTAGAAGGAGCATCAGTTAGTTTTGTTTTTCGTCAAAGTGGTTTATGTCAGCATTTCAAAACATAAAAGGTGTCCCCAATGAGGCAAAGCATTTCAATGTCAGAAACAAAATCTGAAACAACCTAGAACCAGAAATCATCTCACGGATTAAAAGCGTACATCAGCTAGACTTTGCTCTATCCGGGACCGACGAATTTGCACATACACATATCATATCCATCATACTACAACGCAGGATGTCGGATTTCTGCAACCATTTCGCCTGAAAATAAACTGCGCCCTCTGACAGAAACTCCCATCCCAGACTACAAAAATCACCTCGCATAATAAACTCCAAACAGTACAAATTCCAGTACCGAACCCGGCGTCTGCGACCTCACCACACACACAGCCCACGCCAACTCCAGAAAATTAAGACGGAACGACAGTGGCCGGCCGACTACGAGCGCCGAGATCCAGGGCACCGGACCGTGATCACAGAGAACCTCAAAACCGAACACCAAACCTAACAAATCGCTTCCCCGCCACAAACCCCGGGCCTAATCCCAGTCAACCGCGGAGCGCGCGCGCGCGCGCGCCCACGCCCAAAACGCCGGCCGCCGCAAACCCTCCATCGGGCGGACTCGATCGCGCGCATTTCCGCGAGGGGGAACGGAGGAGGAGGGGCCGTCGAACGGAGCGGAGCGGGGGGCGGCGCGGCGGGATTTCGAGGAGGGGGATTTTGGAGTCGCGGAGACCTTACTCACCTCGAGGGGTCGGCGGCGTTGCTTACTTTCGTTGGCTTCGTCGTCTCGGGGGCTGAGAGGAGGCGGTGGTCGCGTTTTATAGCGTCTCGCTCGCTCTCTTCCCCTTTCCTTTTTGAACTCTTCCTTTTCTTTTCTTTTCTTTTCTTTTCTTTTGTGTGTGTGTGGCTGCCTGTGGGTCCGCAGCGGGAGGATGTTACATGCCATTGAGCAGTTCCTGGATTGGGGGGCACATTTCACGCGTCTGCGGGTGAGTGGTGTCTTTTCCGTTGGGTTTTGCAGGTTCGGAGATGTCAACGAGACTGAGAAGCATCTAAAAAAAATTCCCTCAAAAAAGAGAAAAAAAGATGCGTCTAGAAAAGGTTTTGAAAAATGCCTTGCTAATTTTCGTTTGGCTATTTTGAAATTCAGCACTCATTATTTTCGTCATTGCGATATGTCCGCACGCATCGTGATGATTTTCATGTCATTGTTTGGTCTCGCACGATAAAGATTGATAATGTTACTAATACCGAATTAAAAAACAGATAAATGTTGATTAACTACTTAAAAGTATTTAAAACAAGATTGAGAAATAAAATGTGTTTCCTCCTAGCTGCCACCGCTGGTTTCCTTCACCTTCGGGTGCCTCCCCACGCCGGCGAAGTGAGGGGCGCGGTCTTGATTGCAATGTTCAAGCAAGTGTTTTAAATTGGAAAACGTTTAAAAACAGTCGGCTGATTACAGCGCGGCGTAAGCCTTCTCTCACACGCGACATGTGTCCGAGTGAGATCCCAAATCGCTTTCTCCATCCTCATCTTTATCCACACGCGAGCACCTCAGCCAAACAAACCGGGTCGTTCACCCCAACAGCTCGCCGTGGCTATGAGATCCAGCGCTCCCTCCGGTCGCGATGCTCCTTCGCTACCCCCTGCCCCCATCTCTCTTTTTCAACTGGCGAATCGGCGCAGTACGCGTGTGCTGCAGTGGCCAGCTAGGAGACAATGCCCGCTGCAAGCCCGCTCGTGGACGGTGATGCAAGGGGGATCACCGATGATGCAATGGGGTGTCCCGCGGCGGCAGTGTAATGGGCGAAGGGTCCCACGGCGGTGTTGCAGTGGAGCTTCACCGATGACTGCCGCTACTGCGGTGCAGCGCTCGCCGACGGCCCAGAGCCGCAATGCAATGATCGGTGCTCCAATGGAGCTTCACCGGCGGTTGCTTGTGCTGCGATGCAAGTGGTCGGTGCTACAATGGAGCTTCACCGGCGGCTACCGGTGCTGCGATGCAGCGATCGCCGACGGCCTGGAGTTGCAATGGAGCTTCACCGGTGGGGGCGGATGCTGCGATGGAGTGCCGCCATGCCAGGGGTTGGTGTTGCAATGAAGCGTTGCCGGCAACCGATGGTAGAGCACTGTTGCGCTACTGGCGAGTAGGGTGTGGCTCCAGCTGCGAGGCCGACAACGTTGCTTCCCACAGCGAGGCACTTCGTATGCTCCGTCGCGGCTGCGATGATAGAAAGATGACCCTGCGCGGTGGAGTTGACCGAATCCAATGGATGACGAGCGACGGATCTGACGGTTCAGGACCCGACTGATTTCTTCATAAAATCAGTCGGTTGATCCGTAGCAGCCCCCTTTTAAATTGGCGTTTAAACGCCGAGCCATGGCAAAACGCTTCGTTGTGGCCTTAAGCAGTTGATTAAGCGTTTTTAAAGACTACTTTTGCTTGGTTGATTAAGCGTAATATGCCTGTTATCTTATTATAAGGGTATGTTGGGAAACTATTTCCTTCAATTTCTGGCCGCATCATCTCTATCAAGCTATATCTATTTGAACTGAGTAACATTTTAGTCGTTACTTTGCTCTTTGTGTGAATATGATGTGTATTTGCTATCATGTGAAATGTATTTTAGATGCTACTTTCAATTACTTGTGTGCTATGTTTTCTATTTACCTGTGCATATTATTCAAAAGTAGTGAAACTCTGTCCAATTTGCTTTAAGTCGTGGCCTTCCGCTTCAATTACGGATTTTTTAACATTGCTTGGTTATCTCCAGAGTCTCTAGCCGTCTTAGAATTTGCTAGAGTTGAGTCTAATTGTCTGACGGACGGTGGTGAGGTGATGGCGCCATTGACAACAAGGAATAAGTTCTCCTTGTCATGTCCTGTTTCCCGGCGATGCTGTTTGCCATCGGCGATGTGGATGTTCAGTCATGGCTAGATCTTGGGACCCGGTTGTTAGGAGTAAGAAACTTCGTAGCTTTACAGTGCCCAGCTGTTTAGCAAGATGAGTAGGAGCAGTATTAATTGCCGCTATTTTCGTGAGAGATAAAGAGGCATGGCCGTACTCCATTTGCACTTTGCTTGTACATCACCCCTAACAACCGGCCCTTTTGACATCAAGCCTGATCACAACAGATCGCTCTTTCGAAGAAGAGATCACAACAGCCCGACATGTTTGTATGTAGTACTCCTATTGACCTCTCGCAAGAACATGCACACCTGTTGACCTAGAGAAGTGCTTCGATAGGACCCCCTTAAGAAACGTAGAATGATATCCGGAGGAAACGTATACCCACCTCGTATTATACACTATATAGGATGCCGTATGTATACCCGTGCCTAGGGGTGGGCACTTTGAAACCAAAAACCGAAAAACCAAACCAAACCAAACCTTTTTAACCAATCTGTCGGTTTATTCAGTGTTCGGTTTTATGGTTCGGTGCGAAAGCTGGCCACTGTTCGGTGTTTAATGTTGTGTTCGGTTTCGATCGCTAACAAACCGAATTCATCAAAGAAACCGATTTGTACGTATCCTTGTTGGTTTGTTCCTGTAGTGCAAGCGCAACAACCGACGGGCTGTTGTACAATTGTATTTATCTAATATATATTTTTCTGAAAGACTACAATGCACTGTACAGTTGCTACCACGCCACGTCTAGCCGGCCGGCCGCTCAAAGGTACTTCGACGCTAGCTTCTTCAAGTTCTGGTCTTGATGTATTCTACAGAAATTTCTAATCTCTTAATATAAGTAAGTGTGTAAGGCCATGCTAATGACTATTTTTTTCATGCACGACTAGTCAAAAGCTAGTGAAACCTTCCACCAAGTGTAGGTATAGGTATGTGCCCTCATGGAACTAACTAGCTATGCCCGCACGGCGGCACGCCGCGCCCTTGATATTTTGTGTTAAAGATTTCTTATGTGACACGTTGTGTTAAGATTTCATACGTGATAAAAAAAAGACTCATGTGTTCAATTTTTTGACTACTTGATTGATTGCTAGTTTGGCCATCATTTCTTCGCTCAGGCGTTGGAGAATCGTTGATGCATAACTGGATTTATTAGTTCTATGAGACCATATTTTTTTCCTTTAAGTCTAATGTGTGAGTGTTTCTTTCCCTTATTATTTTTACTACACACATGTGATTGCGTATGTAAACGATGAAAAACTTGGATGGATATCTTATAGTGAAGTTAAGTTAGGATAGACGATATGAGATCTTGAAAAGACCGTGACGGAGAAATCGTGTGCGCGCTACGTTGGTGAGGTAAATAGTTTTTTTTATGATGATGAGGTAAATAGGTAATGATTAAATCTTTGTCATTTGGAGCAAGTAGCATACGGTTTAGTGCTATCCCATGAGTAGGGATGGACACTTTGAAACCGAAAACCGAAAAACCAAACCAAACCAAACCATTTTAACCGATTTGTCGGTTTATTCGGTGTTCGGTTTTATGGTTCGGTGTGAAAGCTGGCCATTGTTCGGTGTTCGGTGTTGTGTTCGGTTTCGATCGCTGACAAACCAAATTCATCGAAGAAACTGATTTGTACGTATCCTTGTTGGTTTGTTCCTGTAGTGCAAGCGCAATAACCGGCGGGCTGTTCTACAATTGTATTTATCTAAAAAAAATACTGAAAGACTACAATGCACTGTACAGTTGCTGCAGCGCCACGTCTAGCCGGCCGGCCGGTCAAAGGTACTTCGACGCTAGCTTCTTCAAGTTCTGGTCTCGATGCATTCTACAGAAACATCTAATCTTTTAATATAAGTAAGTGTGTAAGGCCATGCTAATGATTAATTTAATACATTGGAATATTTTACTATTCTTTTTCATGCACGACTAGTCAAAAGCTAGTAAATCCTTTCACAAAGGGTAGGTACGTGCGCTCATAGAACTAATTATTTTGTGCATTCTGTACAAAGCCCACCCCTTTTCATTTGTTACGACACTTTGACTGATGGGTGTATGTAATTTGGTTTTTTGGTTAACCGAATAAACTGTACCGATATATTTCGGTTGATATGGTCTAGTGACTGAATTTTGTGTACTTATTTCGGTGGCAATTTCTTCAAAACCGAATTTACAAAATAACGAATAAATCCAACCGTATTAACAATATAAACGGCACGCCCAGCCCTACCGATGAGGTGTTAGTTGACAGGATGATCAAAGGAAATAGGATTTGTCTTTTTTGCTGGGACCTTTGCTTGGTCACATGGTGCATGTGCATGAATTGCGATCGAATCGCCGCAAACTGCAACCGTTGCTGCACCTCGAGTAGAAGCTGGGCTAAGCCGACCCCACGACGTACGTCGGCAGCAACGACGGGGTGGCCTCCCTCTCAACCGTGCTTCAACAATGGCGTCTCCGCGCCTCGACCACCTTCCCTTCCTTAAGAAGCCGCTCATCGTCACCAGCCACAACACTCGTCGCGTCGCCGCCAGGCACCACCTAGCCGGCCGCCATGTCGACCTCACGTCGGACGCCTCCATGGACCTCGAGCTACGCACACTGGCGCGCTGCCTAGCGCACTGGGCATGATCACTGCCGTGAACCTCTTCTCCGCGCGCCGCGTCAACCACACGTTGGACACCGTCGTCGCTTGCCGCCTACAAGCTACGCCTCCTGGACCGGGCCCTTGGTACGTCGCCTCATGCGCTAGCGCGCATGCATGGGCATGCGTCTCCTGTCGTTGGCCATGTTGTCATGAAGGTGGAGGTCGCAATTGTCATGAAGCCAGCCACCACCACGGCCCGTGGTCTGGATCCATCCATCGCCGAAGCCGAAGGCCATGGGTGCCGGTCGCGGGGAGGACGAACGCTAATACGTGAGTCGAAGGCCATGGCGCTGAGGCCGTGTTGCTACCGGCGGCCTGCCGTCGCGACCCCTTCTATCTCTCCACATCCTATGATGTGCCACAATACGTGCCTTGCCATCAGGCTGTTCATGGATTGCACGCTTCTGGAGATTGTCGGCACTGGTGTCTAGTAAGCGTCAGCAGCAGCCATAAGCACCTTATATATATGTCCTAGCCGCCATTGCCGCGTTCATGAACGCCCCCATGGTCTGGACCCTCCCTCCATGGACCATCTTGTGGACAGTCCGTCACAGGGCAGCCAATGATGGCACAGATGTCGTCGGGGTTGCCGACCATGGTGAAGACCATGTCGAGGGCCACAGCCATGGAGACCGCCGAGTCTGCGAGACGCGCTCAACCAGTGAGGGCCTCCACCTTGGCCGGCGTGGCGTAGGGATGGAGGTTGATGCAACGGCCGCGAGCTCCAAGCGTCAATTGGTTGGATAGGCTACCGTGCTTCGTGCCATAGTGGCAGCGGCCTAGTGAGGGATGACGACATTGTTGGAAATATGCCCTAAAGGCAATAATAAAATGGTTATTATTATATTTTCTAGTTCATGATAATTGTCTATTGTTCATGCTATAATTGTAATAGTCGGAAACCGCAATACATGTGTGAATACATAGACCACACAAAGCCCCTAGTGAGCCTCTAGTTGACTAGCTCATTGATCAATAGATGGTCATGGTTTCCTGGCCATGGACATTGGATGTTGTTGATAACGGGATCACATCATTAGGAGAATGATGTGATGGACAAGACCCAATCCTAAGCATAGCACAAGATCGTGTAGTTCGTCTGCTAGAGCTTTTCTAATGTCAAGTATCATTTCCTTAGACCATGAGATTGTGCAACTCCCGGATACCATAGGAATGCTTTGGGTGTATCAAACGTCACAACATAACTGGGTGACTATAAAGGTGCACTACAGGTGTCTCCGAAAGTGTTTATTGGGTTGGCATGAATCGAGACTGGGATTTGTCACCCCGTGTTGTTGAGAACCAAGGTATCAATCCAGTAGGAGGAACAAGCAAGTTACCAATGGATGCACCTACACAAACAATCAAACTCTTGCACCCCATGCTATAAAGGGGTTGTCAATCCCTTCACGGTTATTTGCAAGGATTAGATCCGATAGAGATAGATGTAAATGAGAACGGAAAGTAAAAGTTAAATAAATTGCAACAAAGTGTTTTTGCTATTTTTGGTTTATAGATCTGGAAATATATTATGGAAAGTAGACTCGGGGACCATAGGTTTCACTAGAGGCTTCTCTCATGATGGCAAGTATTACGGTGGGTGAACAAATTACTGTCGAGCAATTGATAGAAAAGCGAATAATTATGAAGATATCCAAAGCAATGATTATGCATATAGGCATCACGTCCGTGTCAAGTAGACCGAAACGATTTTGTATCTATTACTATTACTCCACACATCGACCGACTCCTGCCTGCATCTAGAGTATTAAGTTCATAAAGTACAGAGTAACGCATTAGGTAGGATGACATGATGTAGAGGGATAAACTCAAGCAATATGATGAAAACCCCATCTTTTTATCCTTGATGGCAACAATACAATACGTGCCTCGCTACCCCTACTATGTCACTGGGTGAGGACACCACAAGATTGAACCCAAAACTAAGCACTTCTCTCATTGCAAGAATTACCAATCTAGTTGGCCAAACCAAACCAATAACTCGAAGAGACTTGCAAAGATATGAAATCATGCATATAAGAATTCAGAAAAGACTCAAATAATATTCATAGATAATCTGAACATAAACCCATAATTCATCGGATCTCGACAAACACACCGCAAAAGAGTATTACATCGGATGGATCTCCATGAAGATCATGAAGAACATGGTAATGAAGAGCAAATAGAGAGAAGAAGCCATCTAGCTACTAGCTATGGACCCGAAGGTCTGTGGTGAACTACTCACGCATCATCGGACGGGCAATGGAGTTGATGTAGATGCCCTCCGTGATCGAATCCCCCTCCGGCAGATTACCGGAAAATGCTCCAAGATTGGATCTCATAGGAACCAAGGCTCCTGGCGGCGTAAAAGTGTTTTCGTAGCTCCCCGTGGTATACAGGGAATATTTGTGAATTTATAGGCCGAGAAATAGGGTCAGGGGAGCTGCCGTGGGCCCACAAGCCAGGGGGTGCGCCCTACCCCCTGGGCGCGCCCCTGTGGCTTGTGGCCACACGACGGCTCTCCCGACTTCATCTCCAAGTCTTCTGGGTTGCTTCTGGTCGAAAAATTATTCTGAAGATTTTATTCCGTTTGGACTCCGTTTAATATTCCTTATCTGCTATACTCAAAAACAAGGAAAAAAACAAAAACTGGCACTAGGCTCTAGATTAATAGGTTAGTCCGAAAAATAATATAAAATAGCATATAAATGCATATAAAACATCCAAAACAGATAATATAATAGCATGGAACAATGAAAAATTATAGATACATTGGAGACGTATCAAGCATCCCGAAGCTTAATTCCTACTCGTCCTCGAGTAGGTAAATGATAAAAACAGAATTTTTGATGTGGAATGCTACCTAACATATTTATTCATGTAATATTCTTTATTGTGGCATAAATATTCAGATCCATAAGATTCAAAACAATAGTCTAATATTGACATAAAAATAGTAATACTTCGAGCACACCAACAAGGCAATCATGTCCTTTCTAGATAGCATGGCCTTAGAAAGTTATCCCTACAATAACATATGGGTTGGCTATGCTGCATCTTCCCCACATAAAGTATCTAAATCATGCACAACCCCGATGAACAAGTCAAGCAATTGTTTCACACTTTTGGTGTTCTCAAACCTTTTCAACTCTCACACAATACATGAGCGTGAGCCATGGATATAGCACTATAGGTGGAATATAATATGGTGGAGGTTGCAAGGAAAAAGGGAAAAGATAGTCTCACATCAACTAGGCGTATCAACGGGCTATGAAGATGCCCATCGATAGATATTAATGTGAGTGAGTAGGGATTGGCATGCAACAAATGCATTTAGAGCTATAAGTGTATGAAAGATCAAAAAGAAAAGTAAGTGGTCGTGCAAGAAGAAATTCCACCAGTTATATGAAAGTGACAAAATAGGAGACTCTCTATCATGAAGATCATGGTGCTACTTTGAAGCACAAGTGTGGAAAAAGATAGTAGCAATTGTCCCTTCTCTCTTTCTCTCATTTCTTTTTTAATTTTATTTTTTTGGCGGCCATCTTTGGCCTCTTTTCTATTTATTTGGGCTTCGCTGACCTCTTTTATTTTTTTGTGAAGTCCGAATACTCATTCCAACTTGTGAGGGATTCATGGCTTCCATCATCCTTTTCTCACACGAGACAATGCTCTAATAATAAAAATCATCACACCTTTATTTACTTACAACTCAAAAAGAAAATTACAACTCGATACCTAGAACAAAATATGACTCTATATACAGGATGAAAGTGATGGTGCTTGTCATGAAAAACAGAACGGTGGAAGTTGCATGGCAATATATCTCGGAATGGCTATGGAAATGCCATAATAGGTAGGTATGGTGGCTGTTTTGAGGAAAATATATGGTGGCTGTTTTGAGGAAGGTGGGTTTGATGTACCAGCGAAAGTTGCACGGTACTAGAGAGGCTAGCAAAGGTGGAAGGGTGAGAGTACGTATAATCCATGGACTCAACATGAGTCATAAAGAACTCACATACTTATTGCAAAAGTATATTAGTTATCAAACAAAGCATTAGACGCATGCTCCTAGGGGAGAGGTTGGTAGGAGTTAACCATCGCGCGCTCCCGACCCTCACACAAAGGTTGACAATCATTAAACAAATCATGCTCCGACTTCGTTACATAACGGTTCACCATACGTGCATGCTATGGGAATCACAAACTTCAACACAAGTATCTCTTCCAATTCACAACTACTCACTAGCATGAATATCATATTACCATCTCTATTATCTCAAAACTATGTGCAAGGAATCAAACTTCTCATAGTATTCAATGCACTTAATATGGAAGTTTTTATTATATCCCTCTCGGATGCCCATTATATTAGGACTAAAATAATAATATATATAAAATACCATGCTGTTTTAAAGAAAATTTCAAAATAATATAAGTGAGGTACGAGAGTTCAACAATTTCTGTTGGAAATATGCCCTAGAGGCAATAATAAATTAGTTATTATCATATTTCCTTGTTCATGATAATCGTTTATTATCCATGCTATAATTGTATTGATCGGAGACTTAAATGCATGTGTGGATACATAGACAAAACCATGTCCCTAGTATGCCTCTAATGGACTAGCTCGTTGATCAAAGGATGGTTAAGGTTTCCTAGCCATGGACATGAGATGTCATTTGATAACGGGATCACATCATTAGGAGAATGATGTGATGGATAAGACCCAAACTACAAACATAGCATATGATCGTGTCAGTTTATTGCTACTGTTTTCTGCATGTCAAGTATATGTTCCTATGACCATGAGATCATGCAAATCACGGATATCGGAGGAGTGCCTTGTGTGTATAAAACGTCGCAACGTAACTGGGTGACTATAAAGGTGCTCTACAGGTATCTCCGATGGTGTCTGTTGAGTTGGCATGGATCGAGACTGGGATTTGTTACTCCGTGTAACGGAGAGGTATCTCGGGGCCCACTCGGTAATGCAACATCACAATAAGCCTTGCAAGCAATGTGACTAATTGTTAGTTGCGGGATCTTGTATTACGGAACGAGTAAAGAGACTTGCCGGTAACGAGGTTGAACTAGGTATGGAGATACCGATGATCGAATCTCGGGCAAGTAACATACCAAAGAACAAAGGGAACGATATACGGGATTAACTGAATCCTTGACATAGAGGTTCGACCGATAAAGATCTTCGTAGAATATGTAGGAACCAATGTGGACGTCCAGGTCCCGCCATTGGTTATTGACCGTAGAGGTGTCTCGGTCATGTCTACATAGTTCTCGAACCCACAGGGTCTGCACACTTAAGGTTCGGTGACGTTTCGGTAGTGTAGAGTTATGTATGGTGGTGACCGAAGGTTGTTCGGAGTCCCGGATGAGATCCCGGACGTCACGAGGAGCTCCGGAATGGTCCGGAGGTAAAGATTCATATATAGGAAGTCCCAGTTTGGTTTCCGGAAAAGTTTCGGGCTCATCGGTAGTGTACCGGGAGTATCGGTATTGTACCGGGAGTGCCGGTAGTGTACCGGAGGACCTCCGGGAGGGGTATTTCGACCCCAAGAGGTCCATGGGCTGTGGGAGAATAATAACCATCCCTTAGTGGGCTGGGAAAACAGCCACAAAGGCCCATGGCGCAGGAGAGAAAGTCCTAAAGCAAAAAGTGGAAAATCAGCCCATAGGAGGCAATCCTACTCCAACTAGGATTGGAGGTGAAGTAGGATTGCTTCCACCTCCTATTTCGGCCGACCCAAAGGCCTTGGCTGCCTATCCTCTCCTCTCCTCCTATATATACTAGTGGATTGGGTGGTTTTTGGACAGAATTTCCGGCCACGTGCTACCCGTTTCACCGGTGCACAGTTTCTCCTCTAGATCGGTTTTCCGCAGCGCTTAGGCGAAGCCCTGCCGGAATCACTCCACCACCATCACCGGAGCGCCGTCACGCTGCCGGTGAACTCTATCTGCTCTCCACCTCCTCTTGCTGGATCAAGACGGTGGAGATCGTCATCAAGCTGCACGTGTGCTGAACGCGGAGGTGCCGTCCGTTCGGCGCTAGATCGGAAGGACCGTGATCGAGATCGCGAGACGGTTCGTGATGAGATCACGGAACGGATCGTGATGAGTTCGCGGGACAGATCGTGAGACGGATCGTGATGAGATCGCAGGACGGATCGTGATGAGTTCACGGGACGGATCGTGATTGGATCGCGGGACGGATCGTGATGAGATCGCGGGACGCTCGGCGATTTGGATCGCGAAGATGTTCGACTACACCAACCACGTTTCTTAACGCTTCCCGCTTAGTGATCTACAAGGGTACGTAGATCCACTCTCCCTCTCGTAGATGCTCATCACCATGGATAGGTTTGCGTGTGCGTAGGAAATTTTTTGTTTCCCATGCGACGTTCCCCAACAGTGGCATCATGAGCTAGGTTGATGGTTCGATGAGATCTCGAGTAGAACACAAAAGGTTTGTGGGCGTTGATGCTTAGATTGCTTCCTCCCTTGGTCGGATTTTGGTTCAGCGGGATTGTGAGATGAAGCGGCCCGAACCAACATTACTCGTACGCTTACGAGAGACCGGTTCCCTCAATGCAACTTGTTGCTTAGATGGCTTGCGGGTGACAGTTTCTCTCACTTTAGTTGGATCAGATCCGACAAAGGCGGTCCTTGATAAGGTTGAAAAGCAATCTATGTATCACCGTTGTGGTTTATGCGTAGGTGAGAATCGTTCTTGCTAGATACCCGTAGCAGCCACGTAAAACTTGCAACAACAATTAGAGGACGTCTAACTTGTTTTTGCAGGGTATGTTGTGATATGATATGGCCAATTACATGATGTGATATATGTGATGTATGAGATGATCATGTGATGTATAGATTATCACGACTTGCATGTCGATGAGTACGGCAACCGGCAGGAGCCATAGGGTTGTCTTTAATTATTGTATGACCTGCGTGTCAATCATTAAAGCGCTATGTAATGCTTTACTTTATCGCTACGGTAGCAATAGTAGTAGAAGCATGCAGGGCGTGACAACCCCGATGGCGACATGTTGATGGAGATCATGGTGTCATGCCGGTGACGATGGAGATCATGCCGGTGCTTTCTAGATGGAGATCAAAAGCACAAGTTCATGGCCATATCATGTCACTTATGATTTGCATGTGATGTTAATCCTTTTTATGCACCTTGTTTTGCTTAGGACGACGGTAGCATTATAAGGTGATCCCTCACTTAATTTCAAGATAAATTGTGTTCTCCCCGAGTGTGCACCGTTGCGAAAGTTCGTCGTGTTGAGACACCACGTGATGATCGGGTGTGATAGACTCTACGTTCACATACAACGGGTGCAAGCCAGATTTGCACGCGCAGAACACTCGGGTTAAACTTGACGAGCCTAGCATGTACAGACATGGCCTCGGAACACAAGAGACCGAAAGGTCGAGCATGAGTCATATAGTGGATATGATCAACATAATGATGTTCACCATTGAAGCCACCTTAACTCACGTGATGATCGGACTTGAGTTGGTGAATTTGGATCATGTATCACTCGAATGACCCAAGGGATGTCAATTTGAGTGGGAGTTCTTAAGTAATATGATTAATTGAACTCATTATCATGAACATAGTCAAAGTGTCTTTGCAAATTATGTTGTAGATTACTAGCTCGCGTTGTAGCTCCCTTGTATTTTTATATGTTCCTAGAGAAATAGAGTTGAAAGATGTTGGTAGCAATATTGCGGACTGGGTCCGTGATATGAGGATTGTCCTCATTTCTACACAGAAGGCTTATGTCCTTAATGCACCGCTCGGTGCGCCACCCCCTCTAGCGTCGTCTATAGATGTTGTGAACATCTGACAGGCACGTTTCGATGACTACTTGATAGTTTAGTGCATCATGCATTACGGCTTAGAATTGAGGCTCGGAAACGTTTTGAAACGTCACGAAACATATGAGATGTTCTAGGAGCAGAGATTGTGATCTCAGGCTCGTGCCTTTGTTGCGAGATATGAGATCTCCAACAAGATTCTTTGCTTGTAAGATGAAGGAGAATAGCTCAATCGTTGAGCATGTACTGAGAATTTCTGGGTACTACAATCGCTTGAATCAAGTGGGAGTTGATCTTCCAGATAAGATAGTGATTGATATAGTTCTCCAAGTCACTGTCACTAAAGCTACTAGAACTTAGTGATGAACTATAATACACCAGGGATAGAAGTATTGATCCCTGAGCTGTTCGCGAAGTTTGACACCGCGAAGGTAGAAATCAAGAAGGAGCGTCAAGTGTTGATGGTTAATCAAACCACTAGTTTCGAAAAGGGCAAGAGCAAGGAGGGAAACTTCATGGATAGCAAGTCAGTTACTGCTCCAGTGAAGCAACCAAAAATTGAACTCAAACTCGAGACTAAGTGCTTCTATTATGAGGTGAGAGGTCGCTGAAGCGGAACAACCCTAGATACTTGGTAGATAAGAAGGCTGGCAACATCGACAGAAGTATATTTGATATACGAGTTATTGATGTGTACCTTGCTAGTACTCCTAGTAGCACCTGGGTATTGGATACCGGTTCGGTTGCTAAATGTTAGTAACTCAAAATAAAAGCTACGGAATAAACGGAGAACTAGCTAAGGGTGAGGTGACGATATGTGTTGGAAGTGTTTCCAAGGTTGATGTGATCAACATCGCACGCTCTCTCTACCTTCAGGATTAGTGACGAACCTAAATAAATGTTATTTGGTGTTTTGCGTTGAGCATGAACATGATTAGATCATGTTTATTGCAATACGGTTATTCATTTAAGTTTGAGAATAATGGTTATTCTGTTTACATGAATAATACCTTCAATGGTCATGCACCCAGTGAGAATGGTTTGTTGAAATCTTGATCGTAGTATTACACATGTTCATAACATTGATGTCAAAAGACACAAAGTTAATAATGATAGTACCACATACTTGTGGCACTGCCGCTAAATGTCATATTGGTATAAAGCGCATGTAGAAACTCCATGTTGATGGATATTTGGACTCATTCGATTTCGAATCGGTTGAGACATGCGAACCATGCCTCTTGGGCAAGATGACTAAAGGACCCCGTTGGATGGAGCGGGCAAGTGATTCATTGGAAATGATACATGTTGATGTATGCAATCTAGTGAGTCTTGTAGCGTGCAGTGGATATCGTTATTTTCTTACCTTCACTGATGATTTGAGTAGATATAGTGTATATTTACTTAATGAAACACAAGTCTGAATCGTTTGAAAGGTTCAAGCAAATTCAGAGTGAAGTTTAAAGATCATCGTGACAAGAAGATAAAAATGACTGCGATATGATCGTGGAGGTGAATATCTGAGTCACGAGTTTGGCATACAACTTAAGACAATGTGAAAGTTGTTTCACAACTAAACGCCACCTGGAACACCATAGTGTGATGGTGTGTCCGAACATCATAGTTATGCTCTATTGGACATGGTGCGTAATATGATGTCTCTTGTCGTTTTACTACTATAATTTTGGGGTTATGCATTAGAGACAACTACATTCACTTTAAATAGGGCACCATCTAAATCCGTTGAGATGACACCGTGTGAATTATGGTTTGATAGAAACCTAAGCTGTCATTTCTTAATGTTTGGGGCTGCGATGCTTGTGTGGAAAATGTTTTCACATAATAAGCTAGAACCCAAAGCGGACAAATGTATCTTCATAGAATACCCTAAGAACAGATGGGTATGCCTTCTATCTCAGATCCGAGTGCAAAGTGTTTGTTGCTAGAACTGGGTCCTTTCTCGAGAAAAAGTTTCTCTCGAAAGAATTGAGTGGGAGGAAGATAGAACTTGATGAGGTTGTTAAACCTTTGTTCAACCAGAGAGTAGCGCAGCGCAGAAAGATGTTTCTGTGAAGCCTACGTTAGTTGAAGAGGAAGTTAATGATGATGATCATGAAGCTTCAGGATCAAGTTACTATCGAACTTCGTAGGTCGACAAGGAGGTGTACTGCTCCTGAGCGGTACGACAACTCTGTCTTGGAGGTCATGTTGTTGGACAACGATGAACCTACGAGCTATGGAGAAGCGATGATGAGCCCGGATTCCGACAAATGGTTGGAGGCCATGAAATCCGAGATAGGATCCATGTATTAAAACCAAGTGTAGACTTTGGTAGACTTGCTCATTGGACGGCAGGTCGTTGAGTACAAATGGATCTTTAAAATGAAGACAGACACTGATGGTGAATGTCACTATTTGTAAAGCTCGACTTATTGCAAAGATGTTTGTGACAAGTTCAAGGAGTTGACTACGATGAGACTTTCTCACTCGTAGCGATGCTAAAAGTTTGTTGGAATTATGTTAGCAGTTGCTGTGTTTTCAATTATGAAATCTGGCAGATGGATGTCAAAACATCGTTTCCTTAATGGTTTACTTGAGGAAAGGTTGTATGTGATACAACCAGAAGGTTTTGTCAGGCCTAAGGATGCTAAAAGGTGTGCAAGCTTTGGTGATCCTTCCATGGACTGAAGCAAGCATCTCGGAGTTGGAATATACGCTTTGATGAGGTGATCAAAGTTTTGATGTTTATACAAAGTTTATGAGAAACTTGTATTTGCAATAAAGTGAGTGGGAGCACTATAGAATTTCTGATAAGTATATGTGGATGACATATTGTTGTTCAGAAATAATGTAGAGTTTCTGGAAAGCATAAAACGGTTATTTGGAAAGTGATTTTCAAAGGAAGACCTGGATAAAGCTACCTAATTGTTGAGCATCAAAATCTATAGAGATAGATCAAGATGCTTGATGAGACTTTCAATGAGTGCATACCTTCACAAGATTTTGAAAGAGTTCAAAATGGATCAGCCAGAGAAATAGTTCTCATCTGATTTGTAAGGTGTGAAGTTGAGTGAGACTCAAAGCTCGACAACGGCAGAAGAAAGAGAAAGGATGAACGTCGTCCCCTATGCCTTAGCCTATGCTGTGTACCGCACCTATGTGTGCCTTGCCATGAGTCTGTCAAGGGGTACAAGAGTGGTCCAGGAGTGGATCACTGGACAGCGGTCGGAATTATCGTTAGTAACCAGAGGACTAAGGAAATGTTTATTGATTGTGGAGGTGATAAAGAGTTCGTCGTAAAGAGTTACGTCGATGCAAGCTTTAACACCTATCCGGATGACTAGTAGTAGCAATCTGGATACGTATAGTGGAGCAGCCATTTGGAAATAGTACCAAGTGGAGTGTGGTAGCAGTGTTTACAGTTTGACATAGAGATTTGCAAAGTACACACGGATCTGAATGTCGCAGACCCGTTGACTATAAGACCTCTCTCACATGCAAAGCATGATCGAGCCCCAAAACTCATTGGGTGTTAGATTCATAACAATGCGAATCACATGGTGATGTGAACTAGATTATTGACTCTAGTGCAAGTGGGAGACTGATGGAAATATGCCCTAGAGGCAATAATAAATTAGTTATTATCATATTTCCTTGTTCATGATAATCGTTTATTATCCATGCTATAATTGTATTGATCGGAGACTTAAATGCATGTGTGGATACATAGACAAAACCATGTCCCTAGTATGCCTCTAATGGACTAGCTCGTTGATCAAAGGATGGTTAAGGTTTCCTAGCCATGGACATGAGATGTCATTTGATAACGGGATCACATCATTAGGAGAATGATGTGATGGATAAGACCCAAACTACAAACATAGCATATGATCGTGTCAGTTTATTGCTACTATTTTCTGCATGTCAAGTATATGTTCCTATGACCATGAGATCATGCAAATCACGGATATCGGAGGAGTGCCTTGTGTGTATAAAACGTCGCAACGTAACTGGGTGACTATAAAGGTGCTCTACAGGTATCTCCGATGGTGTCTGTTGAGTTGGCATGGATCGAGACTGGGATTTGTTACTCTGTGTAACGGAGAGGTATCTCGGGGCCCACTCGGTAATGCAAGATCACAATAAGCCTTGCAAGCAATGTGACTAATTGTTAGTTGCGGGATCTTGTATTACGGAACGAGTAAAGAGACTTGCCGGTAACGAGGTTGAACTAGGTATGGAGATACCGACGATCGAATCTCGGGCAAGTAACATACCAAAGAACAAAGGGAACGATATACGGGATTAACTGAATCCTTGACATAGAGGTTCGACCGATAAAGATCTTCGTAGAATATGTAGGAACCAATGTGGACATCCAGGTCCCGCCATTGGTTATTGACCGTAGAGGTGTCTCGGTCATGTCTACATAGTTCTCGAACCCGCAGGGTCTGCACACTTAAGGTTCGGTGACGTTTCGGTAGTGTAGAGTTATGTATGGTGGTGACCGAAGGTTGTTCGGAGTCCCGGATGAGATCCCGGACGTCACGAGGAGCTCCGGAATGGTCCGGAGTTAAAGATTCATATATAGGAAGTCCCAGTTTGGTTTCCGGAAAAGTTTCGGGCTCATCGGTAGTGTACCGGGAGTATCGGTATTGTACCGGGAGTGCCGGTAGTGTACCGGAGGACCTCCGGGAGGGGTATTTCGACCCCAAGAGGTCCATGGGCTGTGGGAGAATAATAACCAGCCCTTAGTGGGCTGGGAAAACAGCCACAAAGGCCCATGGCGCAGGAGAGAAAGTCCTAAAGCAAAAAGTGGAAAATCAGCCAATAGGAGGCAATCCTACTCCAACTAGGATTGGAGGTGAAGTAGGATTGCTTCCACCTCCTATTTCGGCCGACCCAAAGGCCTTGGCTGCCTCTCCTCTCCTCTCCTCCTATATATACTAGTGGATTGGGTGGTTTTTGGACAGAATTTCCGGCCACGTGCTACCCGTTTCACCGGTGCACAGTTTCTCCTCTAGATCGGTTTTCCGCAGCGCTTAGGCGAAGCCCTGCCGGAATCACTCCACCACCATCACCGGAGCGCCGTCACGCTGCCGGTGAACTCTCTCTCCTCTCCACCTCCTCTTGCTGGATCAAGACGGTGGAGATTGTCATCAAGCTGCACGTGTGCTGAACGCGGAGGTGCCGTCCGTTCGGCGCTAGATCGGAAGGACCGTGATCGAGATCGCGAGACGGTTCGTGATGAGATCACGGAACGGATCGTGATGAGTTCGCGGGACAGATCATGATCAAGATCGTGAGACGGATCGTGATGAGATCGCGGGACGGATCGTGATGAGTTCACGGGACGGATCGTGATTGGATCGCGGGACGGATCGTGATGAGATCGCGGGACGCTTGGCGATTTGGATCGCGAAGATGTTCGACTACACCAACCGCGTTTCTTAACGCTTCCCGCTTAGCGATCTACAAGGGTACGTAGATCCACTCTCCCTCTCGTAGATGCTCATCACCATGGATAGGTTTGCGTGTGCGTAGGAAATTTTTTGTTTCCCATGCGACTTTCCCCAACAATTCTATAAAATATAAAGCCACCATGCCATAAAAAGATATAAGTGAAGCACTAGAGCAACATTGCCTAGCTCAAAAGATATAAGTGAAGCACATAGAGTATTCTAATAAATTGATGATTCAGCGTGTCCCTCTCAAAAATATGTGTGCAGCAAGGATTATTGTGGCAAGCTAAAAAGAAAAGACTCAGATCATACAAGACGCTCCAAGCAAAACACATATCATGTGGTGAATAAAAATATAGCCTTAAGTAAATTTACCAACGGATTGAAGACGAAAGAGGGGATGCCTTCCGAGGCATCCCCAAGCTTATGCTTTTTGGTATCCTTGAATATGGCTTTGGGTGCCTTGGGCATCCCCAAGCTTAGACGGTTACCACTCTTTATTCCATATTCCATCAAATATTCACCCAAAACTTGAAAACTTCACAACGCAGAACTTAACAGAAAACTCATGAGATCCGTTAGTATAAGAAAAATAAATCACCACTTAGGTACTGTTGTGAAGTCATTCTTTATTTATATTTGTGTAATACCTATTGTATTCTAACTTCTCCATGGTTCATACCCCCTGATACAACCCATAGGTACATCAAAATAAGCAAACAACACAAAGAAAACAGGATCTGTCAAAAACAGAACAGTCTGTAGCAATCTGTATACTTCAAATACTTCTGAAACTCTAAAAATTCTGCAAAAATTAGGACAAACAGGGAAATTTGTATATCAATCTTGTGCAAAAATTTCAGATAAAAATCACGTTCGAGTAATTTACAAAATTCCTGTACTGAGAGAGAAAGTTTGTCTTTTTCAGCAAAATCAAATTGCAAACACCGAAGACCATCCCAAAGGTCTTACTTGGCTCAAACACTAATTTAAACAAGAAAACACAATTATTACAGAAGTAATAATGTGCAAAACATACCAAAATGTGGCTGCTACGGGTATCTAGCAAGAACAATTCTCACCTACGCATAAACCACAACGATGATACATAAGTTGCTTTTCAACCTTCTCAAGGACTGCCTTAGTCGAATCCAATCCAACTAAAATAGGAGAAACAGACACCCGCCATCCATCTTTGTGCAATGAAGTTACACGTCAGTCGATGGAACCGGTCTCTCGTAAGCGTACGAGTAAGGTTGGTCCGGGCTGCTTCATCCCACAATACCGCTGAACCAAAACACGACCAAGGGAGGAAGCAACCTTAGCATCAACGCCCATAAACTCTTTGTGTTCTACTCGAGATCTCATCTACACATAGACCTAGCTCTGATACCACTGTTGAGGAACGTTGCATGGGAAACAAAAAAATTCCTATGCACACGCAAGATCTATCCATGGTGATGAGGATCTACGAGAGGGAGAGTGGATCTACATACCCTTGTAGATCGCTAAGTGGGAAGCATTAAGAAACGCGGTTGATGTAGTCGAATGCCTTCAAGATCCAAATTGCCAAGCGTCTCGCGATCCAATCATGATCCGTCCCGATCTAACACCGAACGGACGGCACCTCCGCGTTCAGCACACGTACGGCTTGATGACGATCTCCGCCTCTTGATCCAGCAAGAGGGAGCGGAGAGGTAGACGAGTTCTCCGGTAGCGTGACGGTGTTGCGGCGATGGTGGTGGAGTAATTCCAGCAGGGCTTCGCCTAAGCACTGCTGAAACCGATCTAGAGGAGAAACTACGGACTCGAGGGTAGGGTTGCACGTGGCTGAAAATCTTAAGGCAAAAAACCTAAAACCTCTAGTATATATAGGAGGAGGAGAGGAGGAGGCTTGGCGCAAGGGCCAGCCCTAGGATGCTTCGGCCGAAGTGGAGAGGAGGAGTCCTCCTCCTCCACTCCTAGTAGGATTAGGACTCCTTCCTTATTTCCACCTTTTTGCCTTTTTTCCACCTTTTTCTCTTTGGAATTTCTTCCCAGCCGCATGGGCCTTCTGTGGGACTTTGGCCAGCCCACTAAGGGCTGGTATTCATCCTCCCACAGCCCATGTAGCCTCTTGGGTCGAAATACACCTCCCGATGGTCCCCCGGTACCCTCCCGACACTCCCGACACACTACTGATGAGCCCGGAACTTTTCCGGTGACCAAAACAGGACTTCCTATATATATATATATATCAATATTTACCTCCGGGCCATTCCGAAGCTCCTCATGATGTCCGTGATCTCATCCGGGACTCCGAACAACCTTCGGTGACCACCATGCATAACTCTATACTACCAAAACATCATCGAACCATAAGTGTGCAGACCTGCGGGTTCGAGAACTATGTAGACATGACCGAGGCACCTCTACGGTCAATAACCAATAGCGGGACCTGGATGCCCATATTGGTTCCTACGTATTATGCGAAGATATTTATTGGTCGAACCTCTATGTCAAGGATTCAGTTAATCCCGTATGATGTTCCCTTTGTTCTTCGGTATGTTACTTGCCTGAGATTCGATCGTTGGTATCTCCATACCTAGTTCAACCTCGTTACCGGCAAGTCTCTTTACTCATTTCCGTAATACAAGATCCCGTGACTAACACTTAGTCACATTGCTTGCAAGGCTTGTTGTGATGTTGTATTACCGAGTGGGCCATGAGATACCTCTCTGTCACATGGAGTAACAAATCCCAGTCTTGATCCATGCCAACCCAACAGACACCCTCGGAGATACCTATAGAGCACCATTATAGTTACCCAGTTATGTTGTGACGTTTGATACACACAAGGGACTCCTCCGGTGTCTGTGAGTTGCATGATCTCATGGTCGTAGGAACATATACTTGACATGCAGAAAATTGTAGCAATAAACTGACACGATCATATGCTACGTTTATAGTTTGGGTCTTGTCCATCCCATCATTCTCCTAATGATTTGATCCCATTATCAAATGACATCACATGTCAATTGCTAGGAAACCTTGACCATCTTTGATCACCGAGCTAGTTCACTAGAGGCATACTAGGGACAAAGTGTTGTCTATTTATCCGCACATGCAATGTGTTTCCAATCAATACAATTATAGCATAGATAATAAACAATTATCATGAACAAGGAAATATAATAATAAACACTTTATTTATTGCCCCTAGGGCATATTTCCAACAGTCTCCCACTTGCACTAGAGTCAATAATCTAGTTCACATCACTATGTATTTACATTGTAATAAAGCAAACACCCATGCAGTTTTGGTGTTGATCATGTTTAGCCCTTGGAAGAGGTTTAGTCAATGAGTCAGCAACATTCACATCTGTGTGCACTTTGCAAATATTTATGTCCTTCTCCTTGATGTATTCGCGGATGGAATTGAAGCGTCACTTTATGTGTCTGGTCCTCTTGTGAAACCTTGGTTCCTTGGCCAGAGCATTGGCACCAGTGTTGTCACAGAACAGAGTCATTGGATTCAGTGCACTGGGCACTACTCCAAGATCTATCATGAACTGCTTCATCCAGACACCTTCCTTTGCTGCCTTCGAGGCTGCGATGTACTCCGCCTCGCATGTAGAATCGGCTACCACGCTTTGCTTGGAACTGTACCAACTTACCGCTCCCCCGTTGAGAATAAATATGTATCCGGTTTGCGACTTCGAGTCATCCGGATCAGTGACAAAGCTTGCATCGATGTAACCCTTTACGGCGAGCTCTTCATCACCTGCATAAACGAGAAACATTTCCTTAGTCCTTTTCAAGTACTTAAGGATATTCTTGACCGCTGCCTAGTGTTCCATTCCAAGATCACTTTGAAGCCTTCCGGCCATACTTATGGCAAGGCTGACATCCGGTCTTGTGCACATCATTGCATACATGATAGAGCCTATGGCTGAAGCATTGGGGATGACACTCATCTTTTCTCTATCTTTTGCAGTCACTGGGCATTGAGTCTTACTCAACTTCACACCTTGTAACACAGGCAAGAACCCCTTCTTAGACTAATCCATTTTGAACTTCTTCAAAACTTTATCAAGGTATGTGCTCTGTGAAAGTGTTATTAAGCGTCTCGATCTATCTCTATAGATCTTAATGCCTAATATGAAAGCAGCTTCTCCTAGGTCCTTCATTGAAAAACTCTTGTTCAAATGTTCCTTCACGCTTTTCAGCATTTCTATATTGTTTCCAATTGGCAATATGTCATCCACATATAATATTAGAAATGCTATAGAGCTCCCACTCACTTTCTTGTAAATACAAGCTTCTCCATAAACTTGTATAAACTCAAACGCTTTGATCACCTCATCAAGACGCTTATTCCAACTCCGAGATGCTTGCACCAGCCCATAAATGGATCACTGGAGTTTGCAAACTTTGTCAGCATTCTTTGGATCGACAAAACCTTTTGGTTGCATCATATACAACTCTTCCTCAAGGAAACCGTTGAGGAACGCTGTTTTGACATCCATCTGCCAAATTTCATAGTCGAAATAAGAAGCTATTGCCCACATAATTCTGACAGACTTAAGCATCGCTACGGGTGAGAAGGTCTCATCGTAGTCAACTCCTTGAACTTGTGAAAAACCCTTTGCCAGAAGTCGAGCTTTATAGACGGTGACATTACCGTGCGCGTCTGTCTTCTTCTTAAAGATCCATTTGTTCTGAATGGCCTTTCGCCCTTTAGGTAATACTTCCAAAGTCCATACTTTGTTTTCATACATGCATCCCATCTCGGATTGCATGGCCTGTAACCATTCCTCGGAATCCGGGCCCATCACTGCTCCTCCATAGCTCGTAGGTTCATTGTTGTCTAACAACATGACCTCCAAGACAGGGTTGCCGTACCACTATGGAGTAGCATGCGGCCTTGTTGACCTACGAGGTTCAATAGTAGCTTGATCCGAAGCTTCATGATCATCATCATTAACTTCCTCTTCTACCATCGTAGGTTCCACAGAAACAACTTTCTGCGCTGCGCTACTTTCTGGTTTAAGTAAAGGTTCAATAACCTCATCGAGCTCTATTTTCCTCCCACTCAATTCTTTTGAGAGATACTCTTTCTCAAGAAATGTTCCGTTCTTAGCGACAAGCACTTTGCCTTAGGATCTGAGATAGAAGGTATATCCAACTGTCTCTTTCGGGTATCCTATGAAGACGCATTTCTCTGCTTTGGGTTCCAGCTTTTCAGGCTGAAGCTTTTTGACATAAGCATCACATCCCCAAACTTTAAGAAACGACAACTTTGTCCTCTTGCCAAACCATAGCTCATATGACGTCGTCTCAACGGATTTTGATGGTGCCCTATTTAAAGTGAATGCAGCTGTCTCTAATGCATAACCCCAAAACGATAGTGGCAAATCAGCAAGAGACATCATAGAACACACCATATCTAATAAGGTTCAATTACGACATTCGGACACACCATTACGCTATGGTGTTCCAGACGGTGTCAACTGTGAAACAATTCCACACTGTCTTAAGTGACTACCAAACTCATAACTCAGATATTCACCTCCTCGATCAGATCGCTGGAATTTAATCTTCTTGTCATGATGATTCTCAACTTCACTCTGAAATTACTTGAACTTTTCAAACGTTTCAGACTTGTGTTTCATTAAGTAAATATACCCATATCTACTTAAGTCATCAGTAAAGGTGAGAAAATAACGATGTCCACCACACGCTGTAACATTCATTGGACCGTACACATTAGTATGTATGATTTCCAATAAGTCACTTGCCCGTTCCATTGTTCTAGAGAATGGCTTTTAGTCATCTTGCCCATGAGGCATGGTTCACATGTGTCAAGTGATTCAAAATCAAGTGACTCCAAAAGTCCATCAGCATGGAGCTTCCTCATGCGTTTTACACCAATATGACCTAAACGACAGTGCCACAAGAAAGTGGTACTATCATCATCAACTCTACATCTTTTGGCATCAATGTTATGAACATGTGTGTCATCACTATCAAGATTCAATATGAATAAACCCCTAACATTGGGTGCATGACCATAAAAGATATTACTCATATAAATAGAACAACCTTTATTCTCTGATTTAAATGAGTAACCGTCTCACAATAAACAAGATCCAGATATAATGTTCATGCTTAACACAGGCACTAAATAACAATTATTCAGGTTCATCACTAATCCCGATGGTAATCGAAGAGAGAGCATGTCGACGGTGATCACATCAACCTTCGAACCATTTCCCACATGCATCGTCACTTCGTCCTTCGCCAGCCTTCGTTTATTCCGTAGTTCCTACTTTGAGTTGCAAATGTGAGCAACTGAACCGGTATCAAATACCGAGGCACTACTACGAGAGCTAGTAAGGTACACATCAATAACATGTATATCATATATACCTTTTTTGTCGTTGGCCGCCTTCTTGTCAGCCAGGTACTTGGGGCAGTTCCGCTTCCAGTGACCAGTTCCCATGCAATGAAAGCACTCAGTTTCTGGCTTGGGCCCATGCTTGGGCTTCTTTACAGGAGTAGCAACTGCTTTGCCATCCGTCTTGTTTTACCCTTCTTGCCCTTGCCCTTGCCCTTGCCATTTTTCTTGAAACTAGTGGTTTTATTGATCATCAACACTTGATGTTCTTTATGGATTTCAGACTCAGCGACTTTTAGCATCACAAACAACTCGGCGACTGACTTGTTCACCCTGTGCATGTTATAGTTCATCACAAAGCTCTTGTAACTAGGTGGCAGTGATTGAAGAACTCTGTTAGTGATCGCCTCTGGCGGAAGGGAAATTCCCAACTCTGCTAGACGAGTTGAATACCCACACATTCTGAGTATATGTTCACTGATAGACCCGTTCTCCTCCATCTTGAAAGCATAGAACTTATCGAAGGTTTCATACCTCTCGATCCGGGCATTCTTCTAAAAGATACACTTCAACTCCTAGAACATCTCATATGCTCCATGAAGTTCAAAACGTCTTTGAAGTCCCAGTTCTAAGCCATACAATATTGCACACTGAACTATTGAGTAATCTCCAGTACGTGCCTCCCAAGCGTTCTTAACGTCTTCGGAGGTCATGTCTTCTGGTTGGTCACAAAGCGGTGCATCAAGGACATATGATTTCTGGGAAGCCGTGAGGATAATCCTCAGATTACGGGCCCAGTCAACAAAGTTACTTCCATCATCTTTCAACTTAGCTTTCTCTAGGAACGCATTAAAATTCAAGGGTGCTACTGCGCGAGCCATTGATCTACAATATAAATATGCAAAGTTTACTTAGACTATTGTTCAAGATAATGAGTTTAGTTAATCAAATTACTAAAGCTCCCACTCAAATTGACATCCCTCAGGTCATCTGAGTGTCACATGATCCAAATCCACCAACTCATGTCCGATCATCACGTGAGTTGAGGTGGCTTCAATGGTGAACATCATTATGTTGATCATATCTACTATATGACTCATGTTCGACCTTTCGGTCTCTTGTGTTCCGAGGCCATGTCTGTACATGCTAGGCTCGTCAAGTTTAACCCGAGTGTTCTGCGTGTGCAACACTGGTTTGCACCCATTGTATGTGAACGTAGAGTCTATCACACTCGATCATCACGTGGTGTCTCGACACGACGAACTTTCGCAATGGTTGACACTTGGGGAGAACACAATTCATCTTGAAATTTAAGTGAGGGATCACCTTATAATGCTACCGTCGTCCTAAGCAAAACAAGGTGCATAAAAGGATTAACTTCACATGCAATTCATAAGTGACATGATATGGCCATGAACTTGTGCTTTTGATCTCCATCTAGAAAGCACTGGCATGATCTCCATCGTCACCGGCATGACACCATGATCTTCATCATCTTGATCTCCATCAACGTGTCGCCATCGGGGTCGTCACGCCCAACATGCTTCTACTACTATTTCTACCATTTAGCAATAAAGTAAAGAATTACGTAGCGCTTAATGATTGACACGCAGGTCATACAATAATTAAAGACAACCCTATGGCTCCTGCCGGTTGCCGCACTCATCGACATGCAAGTCATGATAATCTATACATCACATGATCATCTCATACATCACATATATCACATCATGTAATTCGCCATATCACATCACAACATACCCTGCAAAAACAAGTTAGACGTGTTCTAATTGTTGTTGCATGTTTTACGTGGCTGCTACGGGTATCTAGCAAGAACAAATCTCATCTACGCAAAAACCACAACGGTGATACACTAGTTGCTTTTCAACCTTCTCAAGGACCGCCTTTGTGGAATCCGATCCAACTAAAGTGAGAGAAACCGGCACCCGCAAGCCATCTATGCAAAAAGTTGCGGTCGAGGGAACCAGTCCCTCGTAAGCGTATGAGTAATGTTGGTCCGGGACGCTTCATCTCACAATACCGTTGAACCAAAATCCGACCAAGGGAGGAAGCAATCTAAGCATCAACGCCCACAAACCTTTTGTGTTCTACTCGAGATGTCATCTACACATAGACCTAGCTCATGATGCCATTGTTGGGGAACGTTGCATGGTTAACAAAATTTTTCCTACGCACACGCAGATCTATCCATGGTGATGAGCATCTACGAGAGGGAGAGTGGATCTACGTATCCTTGTAGATCGCTAAGCGGGAAGCGTTAAGAAACGCGGTTCGTGTAGTCGAACGTCTTTGCGATCCAAATCGCCGTGCGTCCCGCGATCCAATCACGATCCGTTCCGCGATCCAATCACGATCCGTCCCGCAAACTTGATCACGATCCGTCCCACGAACTTGATCACGATCCTTCCGATCTAGCGCCGAACGGACGGCACCTCCGCGTTCGACACACGTACAGCTTGATGATGATCTCCACCGTCTTGATCCAGCAAGAAGGAGTGGAGAGGAAGAAGAGTTCTCCAGCAGCGTGACGGTGGTCCGGCGATGGTGGTGGAGCTATTCCGGCAGGGCTTCACCTAAGCACCATAGAAATCCGATCTAGAGGAGAAACTATGCACTAGAGGGTAGGGTTGCACGTGGCTGAAAATTCTGTCCAAAAACCCTAAAACCCTCTAGTATATATAGGAAGAGAGGAGGAGAGGAGGCAGCCTTGGCTTCCAAGCCAATATGGTTCGGCCGCACTAGGAGGGAGGAGTCCACCTCCTCCACTCCTAGTAGGATTAGGACTCCTTCCTTATTTTGCCTTTTTTGCCCTTTTCCACCTTTTTTCCTTTTGGGTTTTTATTCCAGCTGCATGGGCCTTGTGTGGGACTTCCACCAGCCCTCTAAGGGATGGTATTCACTCTCCCACAGCCCATGAAGCCTCTTGGGTCGAAATACCCCTCCCGGTGGTCTCCCGGTACACTACCGGCACTCTCGGTACACTACCGATGAGCCCGAAACTTTTCCGGCGACCAAAACAGGACTTCCTATATATGAATCTTTACCTCCAGACCATTCCGGAGCTCCTCGTGATGTCCGGGATCTCATCCGGGACTCTGAACAACCTTCGGTCACCACCATACATAACTCTATACTACCGAATCGTCACCAAACCTTAAGTGTGCAGACCCTGCGGGTTCGAGAACTATGTAGACATGACCGAGACACCTCTATGATCAATAACCAATAGCGGGACATGGATGCCCATATTGGTTCCTACATATTCTATGAAGATCTTTATCAGTCGAACCTCTATGTCAAGGATTTAGTTAATCCCCTATGATGTTCCCTTTGATCTTCGGTATGTTACTTGCCCGAGATTCGATCGTCGATATCTCCATACCTAGTTTAACCTCGTTATTGGCAATTCTCTTTACTCATTCCGTAATACAAGATCCCGCAACTAACACTTAGTCACATTGCTTGCAAGGCTTATTGTGATGTTGTATTACTGAGTGGGCCCTAAGATACCTCTCCGTCACACGGAGTAACAAATCCCAGTCTTGATCCATGCCAACTCAACAGACACCCTCGGAGGTACCTGTAGAGCACCTTTATAGTCACCCAGTTACGTTGCAACGTTTGATACACACAAGGCATTCCTCCGATGTTCGTGAGTTGCATGATCTCATGGTCATAGGAACATATACTTGACATGCAGAAAACAGTAGCAATAAACTGACACGATCATATGCTACGTCTATAGTTTGGGTCTTGACCATCACATCATTCTCCCAATGATGTGATCCTGTTATCAAATGACATCTCATGTCAATGGCCAGGAAACCTTAACCATCTTTGATCAATGAGCTAGTTCACTAGAGGCATACTAGGGAGAGAGTGTTGTCTATTTACCCACACACGTAATGTGTTTCCTATTAATACAATTATAGCATGGATAATAAACGATTATCATGAACAAGGAAATATAATAATAAACACTTTATTTATTGCCTCTAGGGCATATTTCCAACACACACATCGGTATGTATGATTTCGAACAAGTCACTTGCCTGTTCCATTGTTCCAGAGAACGGTGTTTTAGTCATCTTGCCCATGAGGCATAGTTCACATGTGTCAAGTGATTCAAAATCAAGTGACTCTGAAAGTCCATCAGCAGGAGCTTCCTCATGCGTTTTACACCAATATGACCCAAACGGCAGTGCCACAAGAAAGTGGTACTATCATTATCAACTCTACATCTTTTGGCATCAATGTTATGAACATGTGTATCATCACTATCAAGATTCAATATGAATAAACCCCTCACATTGGGTGCATGACCATAAAAGATATCACTCATATAATTAGAACAACCATTATTCTCTGATTTAAATGAGTAACCATCTCGCAATAAATAAGATCCAGATATAATGTTCATGCTTAACGCAGGCACTAAATAAGAATTATTCAGGTTCATCACTAATGTCGATGGTAATCGAAGAGAGAGCGTGCCGATGGAGATCACATCAACCTTGGAACCATTTCCCATGTGCATCGTCACTTTGTCCTTAGCCAACCTCATTCTATTCTGCAGGTCCTGCTTTGAGTTCAAATGTGAGCAACCGAACCGGTATCAAATACCCTCGCACTACAAGGAGAGCTACTAAGGTACACATCAATAACATGTATATCATATATATCTTGTTTGTTGTTGGCCGCCATCTTGTCAGCCAGGTACTTGGGGCAGTTCCACTTCAAGTGACCAGTTACCTTACAATGAAAACACTCAGTATCTGGCTTGGGTCCAGCCTTGGGTTTCTATACAGGAGGAGCAACTGCTTTGCCATATCCTTGTTGGATTTATCCTTCTTGCCCTTGCCCTTGCCATTTTTCTTGAAACTAGTGGTTTTATTGACAATCAACACTTGATGTCCTTTCTTGATTTCAGACTTAGCGACTTTTAGCATTGCAAATAGCTCGACGACTGACTTGTTCATCCCGTGCATGTTATAGTTCTTCACAAAGCTCTTTTAGCTAGGTGGCAGTGATTGAAGAACTCTGTCAATGATCGCCTCTGGTGGAAGGGCAATTCCCAACTCCGCCAGACGAGTCGAATACCCAGACATTCTGAGTATATGTTCACTGATAGACCCGTCCTCCTCCATTTTGCAAGCATAGAACTTATCGAAGGTCTCATACCTCTCGATCCGGGCATTCTTCTGAAAGATAAACTTCAACTCCTAGAACATCTCATATGCTCCATGATGTTCAAACTGTCTTTGAAGTCCCGGTTCTAAGCCATACAATATTGCACACTGAACTATTGGGTAATATCCAGAATGTGCCTCCCAAGTGTTCTTAACGTCTTCGGATGACATGTCTTCGGGTTGGTCACCAAGTGGTGCATCAAGGACATATGATTTCTGGGAAGCCATGAGGATAATCCTCAGATTACGGGCCCATTCCACAAAGTTACTTCCATCATCTTTCAACTTAGCTTTCTGTAGGAACACATTAAAATTAAGGGGTGCTACTGCGCGAGCCATTGATCTACAACATAAATATGCAAAGGTTACTTAGACTATTGTTCAAGATAATGAGTTTAGTAAATCAAATTACTAAAGCTGCCACTCAAATTGACATCCCTCAGGTCATCTGAGTGTCACATGATCCAAATTCACCAACTCAAGTCTGATCATCACGTGAGTTAAGGTAGTTTCAATGGTGAACATCATCATGTTGATCATATCTACTATATGACTCATGTTCGACCTTTTGGTCTCTTGTGTTCCGAGGCCATGTCTGTACATGCTAGGCTCGTCAAGTTTAACCCGAGTGTTCTGCATGTGCAACACTGGCTTGTACCCGTTGTATGTGAACGTAGAGTCTATTACACCCGATCATCACGTGGTGTCTCGACACGACGAACTTTCGCAACGGTGCACACTCGGGGAGAACACAATTCATCTTGAAATTTAAGTGAGGGATCACCTTATAATGCTACCGTCGTCCTAAGCAAATCAAGCTGCATAAAGAGATTAACATCACATGCAAATCATAAGTGACATGATATGGCCATGAACTTGTGCTTTTGATCTCCATCTTGAAAGCACGGGCATGATCTCAATTGTCACCGGCACGACACCATGATCTCCATCATCTTGATCTCCATCAACGTGTCGCCATCGGGGTTGTCGCGCCCACCCTGCTACTACTACTATTGCTATCGTTTAGCGATAAAGTAAAGCATTACATAGCTCTTAATGATTGAAACACATGTCATACAATAATTAAAGACAACCCTATGGCTCCTGCCGGTTGCCGCACTCATTGACATGCAAGTCGTGATATTCTATTCATCACATGATCATCGCATACATCAAATATATCTCATCGTGTAATTGGCCATATCGTATCACAACATACCCTGCAAAAACAAGTTAGACGTCCTCTAATTGTTGTTGCATGTTTTACGTGGCTGCTACGAGTATCTAGCAAGAACAATTCTCACCTACGCATAAACCACAACGGTGACACATAAGTTGCTTTTCAACCTTCTCAAGTACCGCCTTAATCGAATCCGATCCAACTAAAGTAGGAGAAACTAACACCCGCCAGCCATCTTTGTGCAATGAAGTTACACGTGAGTCGATGGAACCGGTCTCTCGTAAGCGTACGAGCAAGGTTGGTACAGGCCGCTTCATCCCACAATACCGCTGAACCAAAAGACGACCAAGGGAGGAAGCAATCTAAGCATCAACACCCATAAACTCTTTGTGTTCCACTCGAGATCTCATCTACACATAGACCTAGCTCTGATACCACTCTTGGGAAACGTTGCATGGGAAACAAAAAATTCCTACGGACACGCAAGATCTATCCATGGTGATGAGGATCTACGAGAGGGAGAGTGGATCTACATACCCTTGTAGATCTCTAATGGGAAGCGTTAAGAAACGCGGTTGATGTAGTCAAAGTCTTCGCGATCCAAATCGCCGAGCGTCCCGCGATCCAATCATGATCCGTCCTGATCTAGCACCGAACGGATGGCACCACCGCATTCAGCACACGTACGGCTTGATGACGATATCTGCCTTCTTGATCCAGCAAGAGGGAGCGGAGAGGTAGACGAGTTCTCCGGCAGCGCGACGGCGTTGCGGCGATGGTGGTGGAGTAATTCCAGCAGGGCTTCGCCTAAGCACTGCTGAAAGCGATCTAGAGGAGAAACTACGGACTAGGCGGTAGGGTTGCACGTGGTTGAAAATCTTAGTGCAAAACCCCTAAAACCTCTAGTATATGTAGGAGGAGGAGAGGAGGAGGCTTGGTGCAAGGGCCAGCCCTAGGAGGCTTCGACCGAAGTGGAGAGGAGGAGTCCTTCTCCTCCACTCCTAGTAGGATGAGGACTCCTTCCTTATTTCCACCTTTTTGCCCCTTTTCCACCTTTTTCTCTTTGGAATTTCTTCCCAGCCGCATGGGACTTCTGTGGGACTTTGGCCATCCCACTAAGGGCTGGTATTCATCCTCCCACAACCCATGTAGCCTCTTGGGTCGAAACACATCTCCCGATGGTCCCCCGATACCCTCCCGGCACTCCCGGTACACTACCGATGAGCCCGGAACTTTTCCGTTGACCAAAACAGGACTCCTATATATATATATATATCAATATTTACCTCCGGACCATCCCGGAGCTCCTCATGATGTCCGATATCTCATTCGGGACTCCGAACAACTTTGGTAACCACCATGCATAACTCTATACTACCGAAACATCACCGAACCTTAAGTGTGCAGACACTGCGGGTTCGAGAACTATGTGGACATGATCGAGACACCTCTACGGTCAATAACCAATAGCAGGACCTGGATGCCCATATTGGTTCCTACATATTCTACGAAGATATTTATCGGTCGAACCTCTATGTCAAGGATTTAGTTAATCCCGTATGATGTTCCCTTT
Organism: Hordeum marinum; assembly: GCA_022496015.1. Classification (NCBI taxonomy): domain Eukaryota; kingdom Viridiplantae; phylum Streptophyta; class Magnoliopsida; order Poales; family Poaceae; genus Hordeum; species Hordeum marinum. Next base: position 455,928,113 of record CM039674.1, on the reverse strand, counting down.
GTTCTTCGGTATGTTACTTGCCTGAGATTCGATCGTTGGTATCTCCATACCTAGTTCAACCTCGTTACAGGCAAGTCTCTTTACTTGTTTCCGTAATACAAGATCCCATGACTAACACTTAGTTACATTACTTGCAAGGCTTGTTGTGTTGTTGTATTACCGAGTGGGCCATGAGATACCTCTCCGTCACACGGAGTAACAAATCCCAGTCTTGATCCATGCCAACCCAACAGACACCCTCAAAGATACCTGTAAAGCACCTTTATAGTCACCCATTTATGTTGTGACATTTTATACACACAAGGCACTCCTCCGGTGTCCATGAGTTGCATGATCTCATGGTCGTAGGAACATATACTTGACATGCAGAAAACTGTAGCAATAAACTGACACGATCATATGCTACGTTTATAGTTTGGGTCTTGTCCATCCCATCATTCTCCTAATGATGTGATCCCATTATGAAATGACATCACATGTCAATGTCTAGGAAACCTTGACCATCTTTGATCAACGAGCTAGTTCACTAGAGGCATACTAGGGACAAAGTGTTGTCTATTTATCCACACATGCAATGTGTTTCCGATCAATACAATTATAGCATGGATAATAAACAATTATCATGAACAAGGAAATATAGTAATAAACACTTTATTTATTGCCTCTAGGGCATATTTCCAACACGCTATTGTTTGATGCCCCCAGCTAGGAAAAACACAGTAGATCTAGGTATTGTCATCTTTGGTATGCAATCCATAAGTAGCTCCCATAATAGATTCATAAGGTAATTTTATTTTATTTCTAGGAAAGTGTTCCATGACTTTCCTTAATGGGAATTAGAATCTAATATTTCCTACCTTCATATCAATAATTGCACCAATCGTTCTAAGGAAAGGTCTACCAAGAATAATATGACATGTAGGATTGAAACCTATATCAAGAACAATGAAATCTACGGGCACATAATTCCTATTAACAATAAGAACATCACGAATCACATGGCAAGTATATTTAAGTCTAACCCACTTCCTATGCATAGGTATTTTGTGAGCAAACAAATTATGGGAAGAAAAATCAACTATCATAGGAAGGCAAAACAAGCATAACTTCAAAACTTTGAGCACATAGAGAGGAAACTTAATATTATTGCAATATTTAAAAGCATATGTTCCTCTCTTATAGTAATTTTCAGTAGCATCATGAAGGAACCTCACAATATAAATATCACACAAAGCATTATTTTCATGATCAATTATAGCATACGTGTCATCACCAAAACTTGGGGAACAAAAAATATCATCTTCATCAAGCATAACATCCCCAAGCTTGTGGTTTTGCATGTCATTAGCATCATGGATATTCAGAGAATTCATACTAACAACATGGCAATCATGCTTTTCATTAAAGGAGATATCATGAATCACTTTATAATTTTCTTCTTTCAACACTTCATCAAAATTTTCATGATTTTCAAGCAAAACTTCATAGAGATAATCAAGTGCACTCAACTCACTAGCAATTGGTTCATCATAATTTGGACTTTTGAAAAGATGAGCAAGTGGATGAGGATCCATATAAATATATTTTTAGCAAGCGAAGATGCAAGCAAATATAAGGCACGTGGCAACACAAGCAAACAAAAGATCTGATGAGAAAAAGGCAAACAAGAAAGAGAAGGCGAATAAAATGGAAAATTGGTGAAGTGGGGGAGAGGAAAACGAGAGGCAAATGGAAAATAATGTAAATTCAAGAGATGAGTTTGTGATGAGTACTTGGTAGGCTTGATGTGTATCCTCCCAGGCAACGACGCCAGAAATCCTTCTTGCTACCTCTTGAGCTTGCGTTGGTTTTCCCTTGAAGAGGAAAGGGTGATGCAGCGAAATAGATAACTATTTACCTCAATTGTTGAGAACCAAGATATCAATCTAGTAGGAGGAACAATCAAGTTACAAATGGATGCACCTACACAAACAATCAAACTCTTTCACCCCACGCTATAAAGGGGTTGTCAATCCCTGCATAGTTATTTGCAAGGATTAGATCCGATAGAGATAGATGTAAACGAGAACGGAAAGTAAAAGGTAAATAAATTGCAGCAAAGTATTTTTGGTAGTTTTGGTTTCTAGATCTGAAATTATATTATGGAAAGTAGACCCGGGGGGCATAGGTTTCACTAGAGGCTTCTCTCATGATGGCAAGGATTACGGTGGGTGAACAAATTACTGTCAAGCAATTGATAGAAAAGTGAATAATTATGGAGATATCCAAGGAAATGATTATGCATATAGGCATCACATCCGTGTCAAGTAGATCAAAACGATTCTGTATCTACTACTATTACTCCACACATCGACCGACTCCTGCCTTCATCTAGAGTATTAAGTTCATGAAGAATAGAGTAACACATTAGGTAAGATGACATGATGCAGAGGGATAAACTCAATCAATATGATGAAAACCCCATCTTTTTATCCTTGATGGCAACAATACAATACGTGCCTCGCTACCCCTACTATGTCATTGGGTGAGGACACCGCAAGATTGAACCCAAAACTAAGTACTTCTCCCATTGCAAGAATTACCAATCTAGTTGGCCAAACTGAACCAATAACTCGAAGAGACTTGCAAAGATATGAAATCATGCATATAAGAATTCAGAAAAGACTTAAATAATATTCATAGATAATCTGAACATAAACCCACTATCCATCGGATCTCGACAAACACACCGCAAAGAGTGTTACATCGGATAGATCTCCATGAAGATCATGAAGAACATGGTATTGAAGAGCAAAGAGAGAGAAGAAGCCATCTAGCTACTAGATATGGACCCGAAGGTCTGTGGTGAACTACTCACGCATCATTGGAGGGTAAATGGAGTTGATGTAGATGCCCACCATGCTCGAATTCCCCTCTGGCAGATTACCGGAAAAGGCTCCAAGATTGGATCTCATGGGAACTGAGGCTCCTTGCGGCGGAAAAGTGTTTTCGTGGCTACCCCTAGTATACAGGGAATATTTGTGAATTTATAGGCCGAGAAATAGGGTTAGGGCAGCTATTGTGGGCCCACAAGCCAGGGGCGCGCCCTACCCCCCCTGGGCGCGTCCGTGTGGCTTGTGGCCACACGGCGGCTCTCCCGACTTCATCTCCAAGTCTTCTAGGTTGCTTCTGGTCTAGGAAAAATTATTTTGAAGATTTTATTCCATTTGGACTCCGTTTAATATTCCTTATCTGCAATACTCAAAAACAAGGTAAAAACAAAAACTGGCACTAGGCTCTAGATTAATAGGTTAGTCCCAAAAATAATATAAAATAGCACATTAATGCATATAAAACATCCAAAACAGATAATATAATAGCATGGAACAATCAAAAATTATATATACTTGAAGACGTATCAAAATCCCACACGCTATGTACCACGCGGATGGAGACTACGTTAAGAAAATTTACACATAATGGCTAGATCCACATGCAGATTCTATCGTGCCACCTACCAAATTAATGCACGTATCCACCATCGGTTGGCTGACCTTGGCTATGAGAAAACTCAATTAAACCGCGTAAAAGAGAGCTGGTTGGATATAGGGTTTGGGGTATTATTTTGTGCATTTTGTACAAAGCCCACACCTTCTCATTTGTCACGACACTTTGACTGATGGGTGCATGTAATTTGATTTTTCGGTTAACCGTATAAACTAAACCGATATATTTTGGTTGATATGGTTTGATGATTGAATTTTGTTTACTTATTTCGGTGGAAATTTCTTCAAAAACGAATAAACCAAACCATATTAACCATATAAACCGAACGCCCAACCCTACGTGCACCGCCGCATGAAAAAAACATGATCAGCCGCCTACCCGCGTACGGGAAAAATATGAAGTTGCATGATCTTTGAGTCCTGCCCGGCAATCACGCTCCTCCCGATCAATATTTTCCAATTGTCCGGTCCCCATAGGAGGCCGAAGGTGTGAAACAACATCGTCGCCTGGTTCAATCACCGTTCCAACCCCCTCCCACGCCGCATCTCACCATCCTCGTCCAACGCCACGGACGTGAACGACCATACATCTAAGGCCGCCTCCGTCGTGACCGACCATTGTTGTCCCCCACCGCGGATCCGGACAAAAATCCCGCGGCTTCCTCGTATTCCACGTCGCCGCCGACTAGAATCAAGCCGGATCCCCACTCCCTGAAGGCCCCATCGTCCTAGACCGATGACGTGTACACCGCGCCCAAGGTTTGGCATCTAAACCTAGCATGATGGATGTTAGTGATTTAGTTCATGTAGTTGTAATCGTATTAGTGTTGCAATTTATTCTTCGCCATGATCCACTGTACGAATTTTAACACAAGAAAAATTTATCAATGTTGTGCAGTTCTGCGTGTTAGGTGTTGACATGGACGAAGAAACCGCACAAGGGGGATGATAATTATACCGATAAGGTGACTCACACTGAAAATGATAGTGTTAATGAAGATGATGATGACAACAACAACGATTCGTGCTCGTCATACGGTATCTTACCTTTGGAGGATTTTGATAATAATGAACATGGTGCGAATAATGAAAACTTAAGTGGCGTGTATTTGATTTCATTTTTGAATTAGCAAAGTATGACAGGTCTAACTATTTGTCTTTGTTTATTCATTTGTAGGAAGATGTGGATGTTTACAATGAGAAAAATAGTTTCCAAGAATCATTCGCGGATAACTTGACCCAGGTTCGTTCATACATGTTGTACATCGCGCAATAGTATGAGATAAATGATATTAGTTGACATGGTTTCAAATGTAATTTTGTTGGAGGTGTCAGATGGTACTAGCGATGATCACGATGAGGCAAATATGGACATTGAGGAGGCTCAAAGGCAGCAACGGATGTTGGAGACACATTGGAAGATCATGGGTATGTCATTTCTATGCATACATATTCTAAAACAATCACGCCAAAGAGCGTGGGTTTAGCATCAGAAAACAGAAGGTGAAATGAGTGAAAGGTGCTTCAGGAATTATATGGTACCGATGGTTTCTTTTCTCCAAGGCGGGAACAAGGGAGAGAAAATTCATAACCATGGACGGCTTCAAGCGCAGGCTTAGACCCGAGACTCGTTGCGGTTGCGGTGCACAGATGGTGGTCAAGTGGACAGAGAATGTGGTGTTTGGTTTGTCGCATCATTCGTGGATAATCACAACCATTCAATGGCTCGCCCCGACGAGGTTTGTTTTTTGTGGTCACACAAATGGATTGGAGATGGCAAGAGGGCAGAGATACTAGCACTGGAAGTGGCTGCAATAAGAAAGCATATAAATATAATACTGGACAATTTCATCAGTAGATACGATTCGTACGATAAGTGCGGGCTTATCAGGTGGGACATTTACAATCTGTGCTGCAGAGATAAACGAAGCTCATTGCACAGGGTGATGCTGAGACGGCAGTTGGCATTATGAGGAGCAGAAAGGCAAAGGACCCTGAATTTTTTTTGAGTATGTGCTTGATAACCCACAAGTATAGGGGATCACAACAGTTTTCGAGGGTAGAGTATTCAACCCAAATTTATTGATTTGACACAAGGGGAGCCAAAGAATATTCTCGAGTATTAGCAACTGAGTTGTCAATTCGACCACACCTGAAAGACTTAATATCTACAACAAAGTATTTAGTAGCAAAGTAGTATGGAAGCAACAGTAATGAAGGCAAAAGTGACAGTAGCAGTTTTGTAGTGATTGTAACAGTAGCAACGGAAGGGTAACTTAGCAAGGATGAATATGTGAAAATCTTGTAGGCAATGGATCAATGATGGATAATTATGTCGGATGACATTCATCATGCAACGGTTATAACATAGGATGACACGGAACTAGATCCAATTCATCAATGTAATGTAGGCATGTATTCCATATATAGTCATACATGCTTATGGAAAAGAACTTCCATGACATCTTTTGTCCTACCCTCCCGTGGCAGCGGGGTCCTATTGGAAACTAACAGATATTAAGGCCTCCTTTTAATACAGAACCGGACCAAAGCATTAGCAGTTAGTGAATACATGAACTCCTCAAACTACGGTAATCACCGGAAAGAATGCCAGTTATTGTCACCCTGGGGGATGCAGATCATAACTCGTAATAGGTGTCTACAACTTGCAAGATAGGATCAAGAACACATATATATTCATGAAAACATAATAGGTTCAGATCTGAAATCATGGAACTCGGGCCCTAGTGACAAGCATTAAGCATAGCAAAGTCATAGCAACATCAATCTCAGAACATAGTGGATACTAGGGATCAAACCCTAACAAAACTAACTCGATTACATGATAAAACTCATCCAACCAATCACCGTCTAGCAAGCCTACGATGGGATTACTGACGAACGACGGAGAGCATCATGGAATTGGTGATGAAGGATGGTTGGTGATGACGATGGCGTCGATTTCCCCTCTCCGGAGTCCAAAACGGACTCCAGATCTGGCCTACCGAGGAAGAACAGGAGGTGGCGGCGGCTCCGTATCGTGAAACGAGATGAACTCTTCTGTATGATTTTTTTCTCCGTGGATGTGAATATATGGAGTTGAATTGAGGTCGGTGGAGCTCTAGGGGGCCTACAAGCTTGCTAGGCGCGGTCAGGGGGTGGCCGCGCCCCTGGCTTGTCACTGGTGGGTGGCCCCCCTCCGGTTCATTCTTACGCCGGTATTTTTTATTAATTCCAAAAATAATCTCTGTAAATTTTTAGGTCAATTCTAGAACTTTTATTTTTACACAAAAATAACACCATGACAATTATGCTAAAAACATCATTTGTCCATGTTAATTCCATTCAAATCATGCAAATTAGAGTCCAAAACAAGGGCAAAATAGTTTGACAAAGTGGATACGATGGAAACGTATCAGTGCTTGATAATGAAGGGCAACTAAAGAGCATGTTGTAGTGCGATGCATAATCATAGACGGACTATCAGGACTACGGATATGTGGTCGTGTTTGACAACACATACAAGATGAATAGGTATGGCATGCCGTTCATCCCCTTTGTTGGTGTTAATAACCACCATTGCACCACAGTGTTTGGTTGTACTATTGTCTGTGACGAGACCAAAGGGACATACGTGTGGATGCTACACACATTTATGAGGGCAAACTGTCAGGTGAAGCCAAAGTCAATAATCACAGACGGTGACGCTGCAATGATGTGAGCGATTCGAACTGTCCTTTCAGATGTGTCCCATCATATTTGTTCCTGGCATATCAAGAAAAATATGCAGAGGCACCTACATTACAAGTCACTGGATGAGTTCAGATCCCTCTTGTACTATGCCACCTCTCAAACAAACTTTGAGCAGAGATGGACTGCTTTCGTCAATAAATGGAAGACGAATAAAACTGAAAAATGTCTTAACATGATGTATAGGAAGAGGAGAATTTAGGCATATTCATATCTTTCCAATGGTTTTTCTTGGTATGCGAAATAACCAGAGGAGCGAAAGCCTCAACTCCTGCCTTCACCTTCACCTGGATTACGGTATGACAATAGTTGATTTGGTAGTGCATTACAAGAACTGTATAGTGCTTCTGTGGGAATGAGGCGCACGATGACTGTGATGCTAACCAGAAAATACCATCATCGGTTAATGAATATAAGGCCATTGAGGAGCATGCTGCCGTTGCATTCACACCTGCTAATTTCTACATCCTGCAAGATAATTTGTAGAAGATGGAACAACTGGAGATATTTGAGACGCTCGTGGGAATTGAGCATCAGACATTCATCGTGACATGAAAGTATAACCACAAGTTCATGTACAATGTTGTTTATTAACCAGGTAATTTAGAAGAAACTATATCATGCACTTGTCTTAGGGTGGTTTGGAAAGAGCTACCATGCAAACACGATCTCTTTTTTCTGCATCATCTGAACTTAACAGAAATACCAAAGTGTTGTGTCCTTCGTTGGTTGTCCAAAAATGCAAGAGATGGGTTGCCTGTGTAGCGCAAGAGTAATATGTTTGGATGGGGTTGGTCAGGGCCAATTGAGAGGGAAAGATATAGTTAAATTACCATAAAAACCGCAAAAGCTACGCATGTTGCAGCAAATGATTCCTTCTTGTTCGACGAGTCAATGAAGTGTCTAGACAACATAATAGCAAAGAAAACTATTTTGGAGGAGGAACTTATAGGAATTAGAAGGTGTGCTATGGCTAGGAAGAAGGCAAGTCAAGCGCAAGAAGGTGCACCTAGTATTGTTGATCCTGAGAAAGTTTTTAGGAAGGATGCACCCAAGAAAGGGCAGTCAAAGGGTGGGGGGGTGACGTTACGAAAAATGGTAGACCAAAAGATTTTAGAGAGAAGAAAAGTGGTTCGTTATGCAGTCTATGTCATTTGCCAGGTCATAACAATGCGACATGTAGTCTGAACCAGAAGTAAGTTTTACAAGTTTATTTTTATTATGTTGCTAATTAGATTTTACTGACTATATTTTCTCACACGGTTCTTTATATTTCATTCAGGAATCGGGCGTAGAGAAGTGGCTTCAATCATGGGAAGAGGAAAACTGGTTGCATGAGTCATGTTGGAATAACCTATGTTGTTTATTTATGTGAACATGTGTGCAGCGCCAGAAAACATAATAAGCGTTTCGTTTATGTTTCTCAAAATATTTATGTGAACATCTATCATATGTATTGAATTAATTGCCATGTTTTTTGTAATGTTCAGTGTGATGACTTTAGAGTTTTAACATAATGCTTAATGATCATTACCGTACTATCTATGTTCCGACCTCCTAAGTTAGTGTTTAATGATCATTACTGTAGTGTACATGTTCCGACCTCGTAAAAAATGATTGACCGGCAGCTACTGGACCGGTAGTAGGTATATTTTACCCCCCAAATCAAGCCTAACAGGGTGAGTCGGGCGGTCAAATCGGCCCTCTACGACCCTGCAGCAGGGTCCAACAAGGCTGGAAGGATGTTGCAGGATCACTAGAAGTGTATGTCTAGAGGGGGGGGGGGTGAATAGACTACAAGCAGGAATTTAAAACTACCTCAAGCATAAGTTCAAGGTTTGGCAGTTTTAGCATGTATAACTAGTCTATGACACCCAACACATGAAAGTCATCAAGTATAGCAGCGGAAAGTAAAGACATTGCACATGAAAGAAAGGACTAGAGATAGAGAGATCAAACGCATCAAGTATAGGTGGTGCTATCATACGTTCACGTTTATGGAGTCTTGAACCCATGGAGGGTAATGGTCGCGAGAGTCCACGGAGGGCTCTACCCACGGAGGATTCCACGAAGAAGCAACCTTGACTATACCCTGATGGCCTACGTCCATAGAGGACTAGCCTAACTCGGGGTAGATCTTCACGAAGTAGGCGATCTCCTTGCCCTTACAAACTTCTTGGTTCACTCCACAACATGAAGTAGGAGGCTCCCAAGCGACACCTAACCAATCTAGGAGGCACCACCCTCCAAAAGGTAATAGGCTCGATAATGTCGATGAACTCCTTGCTGTTGTGCTTCAAGATGATAGACTCCTCAACACACAATCACTCTCTCACAGATGTGGCTTGGTATAAGGATTGATTGGGTGGAAAGCAACTTGGGGAGGCTAGAGATCAAGATTCATATGGTAGGAATGGAATGGCATGATCTCAACACATGAGTAGGTGGCTCTCTCTCAGAAAATCAGTAGGTATGAGTGGGGAACTATTCTGAGTGCTTCTCTTGCGAGTGAGTGGTGGTGGAGGGGTATATATAGGCATGTCCAAAAATCCAACCATTACACCTAATAAGTCAGACTCGGTGACACCGATGTGTTAATCTTGGTGGTACCGAGTTGCCTCAAAGGTAGCAACTTTTGAATCTCCGTGAGACCGATACATAACTCTCGGTTGCACCAATAAGGTGACCAACGCTCAGATTGCCAATCTCGATGACGCCGATTCACAAAACTCGGATGGAACGATTTTTGTAAACTTGCATAACAGGAAGTTGGCAACCCAAACTTGGAGGCACCGAAGCAAAATCGGTTGCACCGAAAGCTAGGGTTTTGGCTAAGTCTGTCTGAGGTTTGGAATCGGTGGCACCAAGTGGAATGTGTTGGTTGCACCAATTTTGGATATTTGGCTTTGGACAGACTTTTGTGGAAGAGCTTGTGGGTGTATGTGGTGACTATCACTTGTGCACGTATGAGCATTTTGTTCACCAAGAAGCAAAGATATGATGCAAGAAGCAAGAGATTATCTTGATCAAAGATATGATGCATATACTTACCTTGAGTTCTTGAGCATTATAGTAGTAGAGATACACTTGGGAAAACAATGTTAGAAAACACAAGAGTATTCTAACAATCAGAAGAAATAGAACTCAAAATGCCAAGATATGGAGAACATATAGAAGATAGTATTCCTTAGAATTGATATGTCTCCAACGTCATTTAGAACTTTCTCCCTTAGATATGAAAATGTAGGACATCCTCTCCCCCTGAATCTTAGCATGTGGAAATTGGGATTGGATAAGGTGAGACAATTATAACATGAGAGAATCAAATGCAATAAATAAATCTTTCTCCAAAACATTTTTTTCTCCCACTACTTTGGTATTCTACCCTTGTTAAGTATTAACTTTCGATATTCTCCTCTCCCCCTAAATTATATATCCTCCTTTGCATAAGCTTGTATCTCCCTCTTTGGCTTTGAAGCTTTGTATATATCTCCCCCTTTGGCATTAATTTCCAAAAAGGCAGACGTAGGGTTAGATACATGGATCATTGAATAAGAAGGGATCCTTGAGAAAAAGGGTCATAGAATGTAGGATTCATAGAAAATGACAATTATGAGAAAAATGAGGGAATCATTGAAAATAATTTCTCTCCTATGGGATAAACTGAGAATTTGTAGAACTTCTCCTCCTTTGAGTTAGGGATCCTTGAATGTATTTGTCCCCCTTTGAAGTTTTTTTAAAAAGGGATCATTGAAGTATTGAGAAATCACAAAAGGAACACAAATATTTACAAATTCAAACACAGATTGAAATAGGATAGGAAGTCGGTGGCTCCAAGGCAATTTGGTTGGTGATACTAATATGATGTTGTGCAGCTTATCTGCTAAATCGATAGAACCGAGTCCTTTGAATCGGAGGCTCCGATGCATAAAATAGAATCTTGGAAAATGTGAAAATTTTGATTATAAGACAAAGTCGTAACAGAAAATCAAAAGAAAACAAACATACTGTACCAATTGCGAATAATTTACAGAGAGGTATCAACTAGAAAAGATTTGAATGGTTCCAAGAAATTTGTGAAAGAAAATGAACCAAACAAGATTCTTAATTAGATGATGGGCAGTGACTAGGTCACCTATATTAGAGTATATTGACTTAGGAGCCAAGCAAGAATACTTGATCATAGGTCATACTCATTGTTAAGCTCAAAATGGGGTTACCATTTTTTGATTAAGCATTTTAATGTCTTAATATCACTTGAGTTGCTTTATTTCATGATTTGGAGTAAATCTATACCAAGGATATGAGTACATACCTTTGAGTGATGTTGTTGACGTAGCTTGTAGGTGAACTTGATGAGGATGCTCGAAGTTGATGAAGGTCATCTTGAGTTGGGAGCAATCCTAGTTATTTTCATTCACTTTTCACCTACATGGGTTAGTCACGAAAGGAAGAACATGATATATCCACGTGACAATATACCAATTGTGTCGATACCAATTGTGTCGATACCAATTGAGATATATTAATTGAGGGACATAAGTCAAGGATATGTTTTGTTGTCTTCTTCCTTCCATCATCAAGGCAAGATTGTGGATACTTGGTCATGACAAGATTGCATAAGATTTGAGTTGATGGCAATCTTGTGGAGTGTTGTTATTCCACGTACCTACAAAAGGGTTAGATGCAAGAGAAGGGAGCATAGGATTCCAAGATATGATATTCAAGATAGTGGCATGGAATAAAAAATGAAGCTCATCCCCTTGCATGCATCCGAGTGAGCTTAGCTTAAGCTTGAAGCATCAATGATGTTCAACTCACTCCTCAAATGACAAAACACTTTCTCATCAAGGGGCTTTGTGAAGATATCGGCCAATTGCTTGTTGGTACGAACATCCTTAAGATTAATATCTCCTTTGGCAACATGATCACGAATGAAATGATGTTGAACTTGAATATGCTTGGTTCGAGAATGTTGCACGGGATTATGACCAATCTTAATAGCACTTTCATTGTCACAAAGTAATGGATCATTTTTAACATTGATTCCATAATCTTTAAGCGTTTGTGTCATCCATAATAATTGTGCACAACATGATCCAACAACAATATATTCAGCTTCGGTAGTAGATAGAGATACCGAGTTTTATTTCTTGGAGGACCAAGACAAAAGAGATCTACCGAGAAATTGACATGCACCTGAGGTGGATTTTCTATCAACCTTGTCACCAGCATAGTCCGAGTCGGAGTAGTCAACAAGATTAAAAGAAGATCCCTTAGGATACCAAATGCCAAAGTTTGGTGTATGTATCAAGTATCTCACAATGCATTTAACAGCCTTAAGATGACATTCTTTAGGTGCAGCTTGATATCTAACACACATGCAAACATTAAGCATAATATCGGGACGAGAGGCACATAGATAAAGCAATGAACTAATCATTGACGATAAACCTTTTGATCAACCAGTTCGCCCTCCTTAGTGAGATCATTGTGTCCGCTAGTGGGCATGGGAGTTTTCATACCTTTGCACTCTTGCATGTTGAACTTCTTGATTATGTCCTTTGTGTACTTAGTTTGAGGGATGAAAGTACCTTCTCTCGTTTACTTGATTTTTAGACCAAGAAAAAATTTCAGCTCACACATCATTGACATCTCATACTTCTCTGACATCAACCTTCCAAACTTCTCGCTAAATTGTGGGTTAGTAGATCCAAAGATAGTATCATCCACATAAATTTGGCACACAAATAATTCACCATTAACTCTCTTTGTTAATAAGGCTGCGTCAATTTTACCAATTTCAAATCCTTTTTCAATGATAATCTTTGTAGGCATTTATACCAAGCACGAGGAGCTTGCTTAAGACCATATAAAGCTTTGCGAAGTTTGTAAACATGGTCAGGTTTCTTAGGATTTACAAAACCAGGTGGTTGCTTAACAAAAACTTATTCTTCTATCTCACCCTTTAAAAATGCACTTTTAATATCCATCTGGTAAAGTGTGATATCATGGTGATTAGCATAAGTAAGAATACTTCAAATAGCTTCTAGTCTAGCAATGGGGGCGTATGTCTCACAGTAGTCCATACCTTCGACTTGCGTATATCCTTGTGCTACGAGGCGAGACTTGTTGTGTATGACTTGACCGTCATCATCTTGCTTGTTCCGAAATACCCATTTCGTGTGGATAAAGTTTTGCTCGTCCTTGGGATTCTCCATGAGTGGCCACACTTTGTTCCTTTCGAAGTTGTGAAGCTCTTCATGCATAGCATTCACCCAATCCATATCTTCAAGAGCTTGTTCAACCTTCAAAGGTTCAATGCTAGAGATGAAAGAATAATGCTCACAGAAGTTAGCCAAGTGAGTTTTAGAGCGAGTGATCCTCCATGTTTGTATGTCAGCAAAGATTTGGTTTAGGGGATGGTTCTTGGTCACTTGTGCTCAAACTCGGGGTATCTTAGGCTTGTTAGTTGGTGGAGCTTCTTCTTCTTGTTCATCTCCCTCATCTTTGTTGTTTTCGATGTGGTCATCTCTTTGAGGTGGTGGTGAAGGAGGTTGTGGTGGATCTTCATGATGCGCTTTCTCTTTCTCTTCATCTTGTTGTGTACCACTTGTGGATGCTTCCATGTCGTGTTGTCGGTAGCCTTGATCGGAAGTAGGATCTTTCACTTGGGTTGATGAAGTACTTTCCTTCACCTCCATGGGACGAATCTTGCCGATGGGCAAGTCTTGGGTAGCTTCCAAAGGGTCTTTATCACCTACATCATTTGGCAATTGTTCGACTTGCGAACCATTAGACTCATCAAACTTCACATCTACCGTCTCTTCAAATTTTTGAGTGAGGTTGTTGTAGACACGGTAGGTGTGAGAGCTCGATCCATAACCAAGTAGGAAACCTTCATGAGATTTAGGAGGAAATTTAGCACGGCGGTGCTTATCAAGAATGTAACACTTGGAGCCGAATACCCGAAAGTATCCAACTTGGGGTTTGTTTCCGATGAGAATCTCGTATGTCATTTTACCGAGAAGCTTGTGTAAGTAGAGTCGGTTTATGGCATGACATGCTATTTCCACGGCTTCTGCCAAAAAGTGTCGTGGCGTCTTGTATTCGTCAAGCATCATTCTTGCCATCTCAATGAGGGTTCGGTTCTTTATCTCAACAACTACATTTTGTTGAGGCGTGTACGTAGCCGAGAACTCATGTGAAATACCCTCTTCATTAAGAAAGGTATCCACATGGGTGTTCTTGAACTCCAATCCGTTATCACTTCAAGCCTTCTTGATCTTCACTTCAAATTGATTTTGCACTTTGCGTGCGAAGTTCTTGAAGATCTTTTGTACCTGCGACTTATCATCGAGAAAGAATACCCACATAAATCTTGAAAAATCATCAACTACAACTAGACCATAAGAGTTTCCACCAAGACTCTTGTAAGCATTGGGACCAAAAAGATCCATATGAAGTAACTCGAGTGGTCTCCTAGTGGTCATAATGTTCTTGACCGAATGACTTCCACCTACTTGCTTTCCTGCTTGACAAGCACTACAAAGTCTTTGTTTGTCAAAGATAACATCTTTAACCCCAAGAATATGATCACCCTTGATAAGCTTATCTAGATTGCACATGCCTACATGTCCAAGCCTTCTATGCCAGAGCCAACCTTTAGATGATTTTGCAATAAGACAACTACGAGGTTGGGCCTCTTTAGTGAAATCAACAATGTATAGATCACTTCTACGAATACCGATAAAGAAAATTTTATGATTATCAAATCGAAACACTTGGCAATCTACTTTGGTAAATAGCACATTGAAACCGAAGTCTGCTAGTCTAGATACGGAAAGGAGATTGTAGCCAAGGGATTCAACAAGCATCACATTTTGAATGGAGCTATCATGAGATATGGCCACCTTACCAAGGCCAAGTACCTTACCCTTAGAGTTGTCTCGAAAGGTCATGTACCTTTGCGGACCTTGATTAGGCATGATCTCTTGGAACATGTCTTTATCGCTAGTCATGTGATCCGTGCATCCACTGTTGAAAATGCACTCTTTTCCACCGTACATGTAATATTTGAAGTTCCCCATTAGACTTAGATTCTTCATGATCTTTTCATGCTCGATGTTGAACAACTCATCTTCATCATAGTAGCCATGTTCTTCATTATCATCATTTGGTGGAATCTCCTCGTCATAAAAACAAAGGGACTCATTAGAATCATAACCATGAAAATTTTCTAGTTTATGAATGTGAATAGCTTCAATAATAATATTGTTGATAGTGGTGACATCTCCTTTAGCACGCATAAGATCATGGAGCTCATATAGGCATTTTATCAAAGTTTGGATCACTAGGCTTCATTTTATGAAAAGCAATAGTTTTATGAAGAATTTTATCAAGATTACTTAATGAGAGATTTGGATATCGTTTCTCCAAAGCAGTCCACAAAGTATAGGCACATACAGAGTTCTTCAATTGAGAATGCACGAATCTTGGTAAGCCTCTAACAATAAGATTGACAATCCTAAAGATACCGAGCATGTTAATTTCCTCTTCGTGTGTGGGATGCAATTCATCAATGGGGAGCACATAGGGGTTTTCAATATGTTTTCTCACATGGAATTTGTCAAATAGATCAATCATGGCATTCTTCCATCGACTATAGTACTCTCCATCAAGAATGGGAACTCTACAATACAAACTCTCCACACTAGACACATCCATCTTCCTCCACAGTGTTGAAACCAAAGCAATGGAGACCAATGCTCTAATACCAATTGCGGGATCACTAGAGGTGTATGTCTAGAGGGGGGTGAATAGACTACAGCAGGAATTTAAAACTACCTCAAGCATAAGTTCAAGGGTTGGCAGTTTTAGCATGTATAACTAGTCTATGACACCCAACACATGCAAGTCATCAAGTATAGCAGCGGAATGTAAAGACATTTCTCATGAAAGAAAGGAGTAGAGATAGAGAGATCAAATGCATGAAGGACACGAAATTTTTTCCCGTGGTTCCGATAGGTGGTGCTATCGTACGTCCACGTTTATGGAGTCTTCAACCCACGGAGGGTAACGGTCGCAAGAGTCCACGGAGGTCTCTACCCACGGAGGGTTCCACGAAGAAGAAACCTTGACTATACCATGAGTGCGTATGTCCACGGAGGAATAACCTAACTCGGGGTAGATCTTCACAAAGTAGACGATATCTTTGCCCTTACAAACTTCTTGGTTCACTCCACAACACGAAGTAGGAGGCTCCCAAGCGACACCTAACCAATCTAGGAGGCACCACCCTCCAAAAGGCAATAGGCTCGATAATGTCGATGAACTCCTTGCTCTTATGCTTCAAGATGATAGACTCATCAACACACAATGACTCTCTCACATATTTGGCTTGGTAGAAGAGATTGATTGGGTGGAAAGCAACTTGGGGAGGCTAGAGATCAAGATTCATATGGTAGGAATGGAACCGATAAGGTGACCAATGGTCAGATTGCCAATCTCGATGACGTAGGTTCACAAAACTCGGAGGGACCGATTTTGTAAACTTGCATAATAGGAAGTTGGCAAGCCAAACTCAGAGGCACCGAAGCAGAATCGGTTGCACCGAAAAGCTAGGGTTTTGGCTGAGTCTGTCTGAGGTTTGTCATCAGTGGCACCGAGTGGAATGTGTTGGTTGCACCGATTTTAGATATTTGGCTTTGGACAAACTTCTGTGGAAGAGCTTGTGGGTGTATGTGGTGATTATCACTTGTGCACGTATGAGCATTTTGTTCACCAACAAAACCTTACCCATTTAAGTAGTATTGACTTTCCTATGGACTCAAAGTGATTTCTCACAAAAGGTAAAATGTAGAGTCCTCTTGCTTGAAGCTTGGCCAATGCCATTCCTTCTCCTTCTCTTCAAGGGGATACTCTTTACATTCCTTAGCCAACCATCTCTCTCAATGGACTTTATCTAAAATACACTAGATGAAAGTATTAGTCCAAGAGACAATGTATGTTGTCATGAATTATCAAAACCACCAAGGGAGCACATTGTGCTATCAGATGTATAACAGAGGAGGTTAACAGCTCTGGCGCGCCCGACTAGTTAACTGTTTTCTGCAGTGTCAACTTGTTGGGTAGTATCGAGGACTTTGGGAAATAAAACAGTGAACTATTATACTTTAACCACGCAAAAATGCCTAGAAATGTAAAATTACAAGCTGCCAAGGAGAAGCTTACCAAGCACTATTTGGGTTGTCTTGTGTACAGAGTTGCGGTGATTTCAAGAACACTGCTTCTTGGTCACAATGGAGTTCAACAGCTCTGGCGCACCCGACTATTTAAGTCGACTGGCGTGATTTATAACTAGTCAGGCGTGTCAGAGCTGTTGAACTCCTCTGTTATACATCCTTCCAGCCTCATTGGACCCTGCTATGAGGCCATAGAGGACCGATTTGACCGCCCGATTCATCCTGTTAGGCTTGATTTGGGTGGTAAAGTATACCTACTACCGGTCCAGCAGCTACCGGTCGGTCATTTTTTTACGAGATCGGAACATGTACATAACATTAATGATCATTAAGCACTAACTTACGAGGTCGGAACATATACAGTACAATAATGATCATTAAGCATTATGTTAAAAATGTGAACTCGTTCACACTAAACATTACAAAAAACATGGCAATTAATTCAATACATATGACAGATGTTCGCATAAATATTTTAAGAAACATAAACAAAATGCTTATTAAGTTTTCTGGCGCCACACACATGTTCACATAAATAAACAACATAGGTTATTTCAACATGACTCGTGCAACCGGTTTTCTTCTTCCCATGGCCGAAGCCACTTCTCTATGCCTAATTCCTGAACGAAATATAAAGAATTGTGTGAGAAAATATAGTCGGTAAAATCTAATTGGCAAAATAACAAAAATAAACTTGTAAAACTTACTTCTCGTTCAGACTACATGCCGCATCGTTATGACCTGGCAAATGACATGGATTGTATAACAAACCACTTTTCTTCTCTCTCAAATCTTTTGGTCTACCATTTTTTGTAACGTCGCCCCCCTTTGACCTCCCCTTCTTAGGTGCATCGTTCGTCGAAACTTTCTCAGGATTAGCAATACCAGGTGTACGTTCTTGCGCTTGACTTGCCTTCTTCCTAGCCATAGCACACCTACTACGTCCTATAAGTTCCTCCTCCGAAATCTTTTTCTTCGCTATTATGTTGTCTAGACACTTCATCAACTCGTCAAACAAGAAGGAATCATTTGCTGCCACATGTGCAGCTTCTGCGGTTTTTATGGTAATTTGACTATATCGTTCCCTCTCAACTGGCCCTGACCAATCCCATCCAAACATATCACTCTTGCGCTGCACATGCAACTCATGTCTCGCATTTTTGGACAACCGATGAAGGACACAACACTTCGGTATTTCAGTTAAGTTCAGATGATGTAGAACAAAGAGAATGCCTTTGCATCGAAGGTCTTTCCAGCGCTAGTGTAAGGGCATATTTCTCCCTAAGTGGTTTTGGTGATTAATAACGATGCTTTTGCGGACTAATCGTGTGCATTGAGCATTTCTGATATCTCATGTCTAGGCACAAGACGATTTGGTGCCCCTCGGAGTCTATCAAAGATGGTTGTTCTCTACGTTTATTTTCGGTGGATTTGAGTCGTAGGAAAGCCGTACTATTAAGAGGGGGGTCCGCTTCAGACAGGTTTGGGTGGATCAACACACACACATCTATTATTTTGCACGACCTTTCCTTCGCTTCGATGGAGGCTTCTGAGGCAAGCGGTAGTACCGCTAAGTGCAGCGGTACTACCGCTGTCCCCAGCCTTTGTTGCATGCGCTTGCGGTAGTAGGCGCGGATGTAATTTTTTACATCTGCCCTCAAGCGGTAGTACCGTGATGTATGTCCGGTACTACCGTGCCGGACTTTTGCATAGCTCCGCCCTCAGCGGAGGTAGGCACAGAAGTAATTTTTTACTTTTGTGCATCTCCTATGCCAGATGATTTCTACCATGCGGTAGTACCGTATTGGAGCACGGTAGTACCGCTCCGACGGTTCTACCACTCGTTGTCCCGTGCAATAGATCTTTGTCTGGTCACTACCATGCGAGCGGTAGTACCGCACCCTGCAGCGGTAGTACCGTAGTCCCTTGCGGTAGTACCGTGCCTTTGTGCGGTAGTACCGCAATGCGCGGGCTGAGAGTGGGGATAATGGTTGGATCTTTCCCCCACTATATAAAGGCGGTCTTCTTCCTCAAGAAGACTACCTCTTCCCTTTCAAAGCTCCATTGTTTCTCAAAGCTCCATTTTCTCCCGATCTCTCTCCCTAGCCAATCAAACTTGTTGATTTTCTAGGGATTGGTTGAGAAGGCCCCATCTACACTTCCACCAAGAGAAATTTGATTCCCCCACTAATCCCTTGCGGATCTTGTTACTCTTGGGTGTTTGAGCACCCTAGACGGTGGAGGTCACCTCGGAGCCACATACCATTGTGGTGAAGCTTCGTGGTGTCGTTGGGAGCCTCCAATTAAGTTGTGGAGATAGCCCCAACCTTGTTTGTAAAGGTTCGGTCACCGCCTTCAAGCGCATCACTAGTGGAATCATGGCACCTTGCATTGTGTGAGGGTGTGAGGAGAATACGTTGGCCCTAGTGTCTTCTTGGGGAGCATTGTGCCTCCACACCGCTCCAACGGAGACATACTTCCCTTTACCAGGAAGGAACTTCGGTAACACATCCTCGTCTCCATCGGTTCCACTTGTGGTTACTTCTTACCTTTACTTTGTGCAATCTACCTATATTGTTTATCTTGCTTGCTTATCTTGTTGTCGTGTTAGCATCATATAGGTTGCTCACCTAGTTGCATATTTAGCCAACCTATTTGTTGCTAAACCTAATTTGTTAAAGAAATGTTAAAATTTGGTAGTTGCCTATTCACCCCCTCTAGTTAACCATATCGATCCTTTCAATTGGTACCAGATCCTCGTCTCTTTATTAAGGGTTTCAACACCCGAAGAGTATGGCTGGCAAAGAGGAGCGGTTGGTAGAGCTTCCCGAGGCCGTGGGAGTGAACATGGTTTCTCGTGAGGATTTTAATGAGGCCATATCCTCTCTCAAATCTTCCATGACGACCGAGGTCAAATCCATGTTCAAATAATGCCTTGATACTCTTAAAATTTCCACCGATGCGGTGCAAGTGGTTAATCCCACTAACTCGACATTGGATGTCAACTCCGGTAAGGAGGGGGCTAGTTCTTATTGGGATAATCGTTCTCAAGGAATTAATGGGTCCGGGAGCTTTGCCTCGATTCCCCCTCCCGTGGTCTATGGAGGACTGGCGCACCCACCTCATATAGTTAATCACGGTCCTCCTCCTAAACTTGTTAAGAATGATTTTGCTAATTGGGTTTTCTATATCAAGTCTCATTTGGATTACAGCTCAATTCAACTCATGAGGGTCATTCAAAAAGGTTACTACCCTCGTGATCCACACAACCTCACTCCAAGAGAAGAAGCGGATAAACAGCTAAATTCCTCTGCATTCTTCATTCTCCAAGCTGTTGTTCCTATTGAAGACCTACCTCACCTGCGTCCCTTCACTGTTGCTAAAGAGTGTTGGGAACACATTGTATCCATGTACAAGGGCAGCTCGAGCATTCAACGGTCAAACTATGAAGTTGTCCTTGATCAGTCAGATTAGTTTGTTGTGCTAGAAGATGAGGAACCGCATGAGCTCTATAGGAGGGTGTCTGCTCTTGCCTTTGCCCTCAAAGACCATGGCAGCAAGGATGTGGATGACACCTGGATCAAGCGTAAGTTCCCGAAGGCCATCATGCCCTACAACAAGGCCATGTTTGCCGTCATCTGTCAAAGACCGGACTTTCACACCTTGTCCTCTAGGGATGTGTTGGATGAATTTATTGCAATGAATATCTTGAACACGACCGTAGAAAATGCCCTTGCTCACGTGCAGCGGTCAAGGAAATCAACTCCCAACCTTGCTTTGAAGGCCAAGGTTCTGTCAAGAGGAGGAAGAAGAGCATTGCCCCGAGGAAACCAAATATGCTTACCATGAGCACATGGCTCTTGCGTCTAGGCAATTTTGGGGCAACAAGAGGAACACCAGGCCAAACTTCTCCAAGAACAACTTAATTAGGTCAAAGGGAAAGCAACGTGTGAGAACCTGCTACAACGGTGGTAATGTGAGTCACTTTGTGGTGGATTGCCATATGAGAAGAGGGAAGACAATGGTGGCAAGATCATTCGCAAAGATAAGGCCAAGTCCTTCCCCAGCAAGACCAACTTCACCAAGAAGGCTCCTCACAAAGTATTGGTGGCTCAAGAAGAGTATGCCTCGGATGATGATGTTGATGACGACAACACAAGTGGTGAAGGAATGGCAATGGCATATGTGGCAATTGCATCCTCTACCCCCAACAAAGGTGTCTCTCTTCGACGCTCCCCAATGAGAACCACATCGCGAGATGCCTCATGGAAAAAGGTATCACCAAGGTAACCTCCAACGCCAAAACCTCAAACATTAAGACTTCTATTTCTTCCACTCCGTCTTTGTTAGATTGTGTGGATGAACATGAGGAGGCGAAAGAGGGTAAAAATGAGTTTGAAAAGTACTTGTGTAAACTCAAAGAACCCAAGAAGCACTTCGTTGCTCTCTTGGAACAACATGGTGAGGCCAATGACACTATTGATTCTCAAGAAGAATTTCCTGAGGAAGTGAGAGGACATAGTCATGATTATGCCGACGAGATAGCGGATCTGTCTATTGCTCTTGAGGAAGAGCAAGGTCTTTGTATGACTCTTGAGGAGTCACAAAATGATGACCTTGCTAAATTACGTAAATTATGATCATGCTATTGTTCTTAACCGTGTGCTCAAGTCTGAAAAGGTTGCACTTGGGGTTGGCCATGATTGACTCAAGGTTGAGATTGAAACACTTGACAATGCTCACAAGGCATTGAAGTATGCCCATTCCTCTCTTAAGGAGTCGCATGATCAACTTCAAGTAAAACTCATTAAGGAAATTGCCACGTGTCGTCCTTTTGTTCTAATTGATAATGCATCTGCTACTAACCCGTGTTGTGAGCATGCACATCTTGTGGAGGAAAATGCTAAGCTGAAAGAGTAGCTTGAAAAGGGTCTGGTGACGTGTATCCAAGGCTAGAACACTGTCAATGAACTTTTGAGTAATCAAAAGGAAGTTGTTGCAAAAGAAGGGGTTGGGTTTGCACCCAAAAACAACAACAAGAAGAAGAAGGTGAAAACCAAGGAAGTTCCACCGCTCAAGGAAACTTTTGTAAGAGCAGGAGATGGTCCTCATGAGAAGAACAAAGGCAAAGTTGTGGTTGGTAATGCCAAGAAGGGCAAGACCACCCACCCCCAACAAAACTGATGACTTTAACCCTTCTTATGTTTTATGCCGTGCTAGTGATGGGCATGTTTATGCCAAATATGTTGGTTCTTCTGATGAGTACATTGAATGGTGTATTTGGGTTCCTAAGACCCTTGTTGCTAACATGAAAGGACCCATTAAAGAATGGGTACCCAAAACCAAACATTGATCTCTTGTAGGGGTTTGCTTCCGGATGAGTGTCATGGTTGCTCGATAGTGGAGCGACAAATCATATGACCGGAAGCAAGGACTTGGTGGTGGACGTTCATCCTGACCCATCCGTGGCCACCCAAGTCTCATTTGGTGATGATGCAATTTTAAAGGTATTGGGTCTTGGCAAGGTGATAATCTCTCCAGAACTCTCCATAGAGAATGTTATGCTTGTTGAGACCCTTGCATACAATTTACTTTCTGTTCATCAACTCACAGTCATGGGTTTTTGTACCTTATTTGGTGTTGAATATGTGGCCCTTTTGTGGAGCAAGACTATTAAAGTAGCCTTTGTTGGGCATGTCGAGAACGGTCTCTATGTGGTTAACTTCTCGGAGCGGCCCACTAAGACCACGACTTGCCTAATGGATAAACATGATGTGGGATGGCTCTTGCATCACCGGCTTGCCCATGTCAATATGAGATCTTTGCAAATTCTCCTCAAAGGGGATCACGTCCTTGGACTAACAAATGTGAGTTTTGCCAAACATCGTGCTTGCAGTGCTTGTATTGAAGGAAAGCTACATGAGACTGCTCACCACCACACGACTACCATTTACTCGAAGAGGCCCTTGGAGCTCCTCCACATGGATATCTTTGGTCCTCCATCTTTCGATAGCCTTAGGGCAAGAAAGTATTGTTTGGTGATCGTGGATGACTACTCAAGATACACTTGAGTATAATTCTTCAAGAGAAAGAGTGAAACTCAACAAGCAGTCATCGACTTTTCAAATGAAGCTCAACAACAACATGAGGCAAAGATTGTGATGATAAGAAGTGAAAATGGCACCGAGTTGAAGAACTAAACCTTGAATGAGTTCCTTAGTGATGAGGGGATCAAGCACCAATACTCCGCACCTCATACCCCTCAACAAAATGGTGTTGCCGAGAGAAAGAACCGGACGTTGATGGATGCGGTGATAGTCCATTTTGCACCATGACTTTATATTGATATTTATTGCATTATGGGCTGTTATTACACGTTGTGGTACAATACTTATTCCTTTTCTATCTTATTTTACAAGGTTTACATGAAGAGGGAGAATGCCGGGAGCTGGAATTCTGGATTGGAAAAGGAGCAAATCAGAGATACCTATTCTGCACAACTCCAAAAGTCCTGAAAATTTACGAAGAATATTTTTGGATTTAATAAAAAATACTTGCGCAAGAATCAACCAGAGGGGGGCCAGCTACAGGCCACAAGCCTGCTAGGCACGGCCACCCCCTGGTCGCGCCTAGCAGGCTTGTGGGGCCCCTGTGGCTCCTCCGATGCCCATATTCTCCTATATGAAGAGTTTTGACCTGGAAAAAATCAAGAGAGACCTTTGGGGACAAAGCGCCACCGTCTTGAGGCAGAACTTGGGCAGAACCAATCTAGAGCTCTGGCAGGGCTGTTCTGTTGGGGAAACTTCCTCCTGGAGGGGGAAATCAAAGTCATTGTCATCACCAACGATCCTCTCATCGAGAGGGGGTCAATATCCATCAAAATCTTCACCAACACCATCTCCTCTCCAAATCCTAGTTCATATCTTGTATCTGATCTTTGGCTTAACACCTCAGATTGGTACATGTGAGTTGCTTGTAGTGTTGATTACTCCTTGTAGTTGATGCTAGTTGGTTTACTTGGTGGAAGATCATATGTTCAGATCCTTTATGATAATTAATACTCCTCTGATCTTGAACATGAACATGCTTTGTGAGTAGTTACGTTTGTCATGAGGACATGGGATATGTCTTGTCATAAGTAATCATGTGAATTTGGTATTTGTTCAATATTTTAATGAGATGTATGTTGTCTCTCCTCTAGTGGTGTTATGTGAACGTCGACTACATGGCACTTCAACATTATTTGGGCCTAGGGGAAGGCATTGGGAAGTAATAAGTAGATGATGGGTTGCTAGAGTGACAGAAGCTTAAACCCTAGTTTATCCGTTGCTTCGTTAGGGGCTAATTTGGATCCATATGTTTCATGCTATGTGTTGTGGATTTGTCACGACAGGTGTCCGGATGAACGGACTTAGGTTCAGGGATGAAATACAACTATGTGGCGGCTTGAAGGGGTTGATCGGAATTGAGAGACATGGAGCTTTACCCAGGTTCGGTCCCTCCGATGGAGGTAAAAGCCTACGTCCTGCTTGTCTGGTATTGGTGATGAAGAAGATCTCTCGGTTACAAGGGTGCTGTTTTGCTACCTCTAATCACGAGAGCCTCTAATCTACCCGTCTAAACTTGTGGACTTGTGAACCTGTCTTTCTAGGGGTGCTCTACCTCTCCTTATATAAGTGGAGAGGGTAGGTTTACAAATAGAGTCCTACTAGGAGTAGGATTAGGACTAGTCTCTTTAGAATCCTATTCCGGGTCTTGTTTCTCTTGTAAGGAAATCCTTTCTCCTTTGGGCCTTCTCTTTGTGAGCCCCCTGGCACCGGCTCACACGCCAGGTCTTGGACCTGGTCGTCCTGCGACCCGCCTGTCGGATCACCAATAAAACGTCATGTCTTTACCGGGTCTCCTATGAGTCGCCAGGCTAGGTCATACCGCGGGGTATATCCCCAACATTAGCCCTCAGGTTAGCTTGAATTTATTCATGCTAAGCTCCTGAAATAAGAGTAACAAATATGTTAAGTGGCCGGCTTGCTCCTTTGGACAGATTATAAAATGGATCCTTAGAAATCCGGGTCTTTTATGCATATGAATGAGTCGTCTTGATAATCATCTTGCTTGTCAATGTGCTTTGAAAAATATTGAGAATATAACACTCATATGCCATTGAGTCAGCTTCCAATACTCTTGGTGGGTCATAATCATTGATGATGCCAGGTCATTAGCATTGGTGATGCCGGGTAAAATAACTAGAATCCAGCTGACTTGATAAAAATATTGGGATGAAAATCCATCTGATGTAAAACTGGACTTCCATTGTTGTGAAGCAGGGCGGCTTATATAAATCTGGCGGGTTATGATCTTTGATAATGCCGGGTCATAAATGTTGGTGACGCCAGGTCTAACAACTGAACTCCATAATTAACATCTTGAAAATTCTCCTCAAATTTTTTGATATGTCCATATTACCTGTAGCCCCCAAGCTCCGAGATTATCCATGATAACTTGGTGCTTTGCAATAATATTTTGGACTGTGGATCCCCCAAGTGTCGGATTGTCCTGCCTGCAGCAACCTGGGACTGATAACTATCTTATACCTTATGAAACTTCAGCAGGTGTAGCCCCCAAGGGCCGTCTCATCAGTATGTGATGGTCCGGGTCTTCAATTTGAACCATATAATCTATTTGAACAGCTGAATGTTGTAGCCCCCAATTGCCGGGTCGCACGCCTGCGGCGACTTGGGACTTTAGAAAATTTGATCTGGGTGATGTAGCCCCCAAATGCCGGGTCAGTAATAATTACTGGGCTGGGACTTAGAAAAATATAGAAAGGCCGGCTCATCTCCTTGAGATAATAGGGTCTTGCTGACAATGTAATGATTTGAAAACTGGCTTGCATTAGCCCCCAAGTACCATGGTGCATGCTTGCAGCGACATGGGACTTGCATATTTGAAATAAATTGGACTTGAATAATGTAGCCCCCAAGTGCCGGGTCGTC
Source organism: Hordeum marinum (assembly GCA_022496015.1). NCBI lineage: Eukaryota > Viridiplantae > Streptophyta > Magnoliopsida > Poales > Poaceae > Hordeum > Hordeum marinum. Next base: position 455,901,641 of record CM039674.1, on the reverse strand, counting down.
TACGTGCGACGACTTGGGACTATGTAAGCATAATATGACTCACCACAATTTGTTGAATGAATCATTACCATGGTTGTAGTATAACCCGGAATGAATATCCTGGAATAATTCCTTTGTCTTTAACATGAAATCCCTGCTCGTGGTTTCTATGCAAACCGGCAAATATATATTGGAGAAATCCATGAGTGTTGTAGATTACTACAGAGCACAATTGAAGAAATCCGAGAACCGGTTAATTAGATGACACGGCATTATATCTGATAGGGTGGCTCTTGAAAAATAATGAATTCTCCGAGCTGGCTTAAAAACCCCAATCATTTAGTACTGGTTATGATAAACCATGAAGATCTAGCCAGGTTGGCTATTAAAGATCCATTTGCTCTTGCTTAAGTTTTTCATCATACTTAACAACGACTCATCCTAAGAGACAAGAACTGCAAAAATAAACAAGACAAAATATATTCTGCATTGTTGTAAGGGCGGCTTAAAAAGCACAACTCGGAGATGTTATATCTTTCCTGATGTGTTCTTTGAATTTTTTTGAACAACTCATGTGCCGGTTCTACTGGGTTGACTTGCCACTTAAAACTCCTTAACAGTACAGGGTCTCTGTGGAGATTGGCCGTTAAGTTTTTGAACCGGCTCAGGGTCTCTAAGCGAGATTAACTGAAAGGAAGTGTGACATCCCAGAAGAGACACGGTAGGGCATGAGTACCCTGATAGCCCCAAAACTACCTCTCACGTGACATAAATCCGTCATTTTAACCTTAAATAGTACATGGTCCTCAAGGATTAACTGTCTAAGAGTACGAATGGGCCACATAGTGGAGAGTCCGCAGTAGATGGGAGAGTTTATCCTTGCTTTCCGTAAGCCGACCCTCACGTGATAAGAGCCGCCGTTTGAACCTTAACCAGTACATGGTCTCTATGGAGATTGGCCGTCAATTTCTTTGAGCCGGCTCAGGGTCTCTAGGCGAGATTAACTGGTAAGAGTTCGGCAGGTGACTTAGCAGAGTAGCATCAGCTTACAGGCAGGTTTAACCCTGTTTGGCTTAAGAGCCGATCAAGAGGGTGTGTAAGCTACACCCGGTGGGTGGGAAGCCCCCAAGTGACCTTTGTGGATGGAATCAACTGTTTGGCTTAAGAGCCGACCGACAGGGTTTGATAAGCTACACCCGGTGGGTGGGAAGCCCCCTGCACGATCATGTTGACGGAGTCAACTATTTGGCTTGAGAGCCGACCGATAGGGTTTGATAAGCTACACTCGGTGGGTGGGAAGCGCCCTAGACGGTCATGTTGACGGAGTCAACTTTGTATACCATCTTGTAAGTCGCCGTCTTGTAAATCGCCATCTTGTATGAAGAAACGGCAAATGCTCCAAGTGAATTTATGATGATCCAATAAATCCGGGCACCCATGTTTGAATGGTGCATCACGGCGGTTCGTCCTCTTGGGCAACTTTTAATCTTTCGCCAATAATGTAATAGCCCCTAGGACTGGGTTTTCTCTTGCAAATACCCGAGGTTCTCGTTGAAAACGAACAAATGAGTCTCGCCATGTCTGTAGCCCCCGAGTCTTAAGTTGACTTGAAAAGGCGGCTTGAGAATCTCCACTTGAAAGTTTGAGGTTGTCCGTGGAAGGTTATAGATGATCATGTATGATTTGTTTCAATGATCCGGTCGATGGATCATCCCGGCTGGTTGTTGAAGGTAACCAAACTGTAGCGGCGGCGACTTTGTGCATTTGTCCGTCGGGCGGCTCAAATTGATGAGCATTGCACTAATATGTTGATGTAGATCAGACTGTGGGTTGCGTCTTGCGCGCGTCCGTTGGGCGGCTCGTACAGGCTAGCACTGCACCGATATGTTGATGTAGATCAAACTGTGGGCGGCGACTTGCGAGCGTTCGTTGGGCAGCTGTTGGGGAACGTTCCATGGGAAACAAAAAAATTCCTACACACATGCAAGATCTATCCATGGTGATGAGCATCTACGAGAGGGAGAGTGGATCTACATACCCTTGTAGATCGCTAAGCGGGAAGCGTTAAGAAACACGGTTGGTGTAGTCGAACGTCTTCGCGATCCAAATTGCCGAGCGTCCCATGATCTCATCACGATCCATCCCACGATCCAATCACGATCCATCCCGCGAACTCATCACAATCCGTCCCGCAAACTCATCACGATTCGTCTCACGATCTTGATCACGGTCCTTCCGATCTAGCGCCGAACGGACGAAACCTCCATGTTTAGCACACATACAGCTCGATGACGATCTCCGCCTTCTTGATCCATCAAGAGGGAGCGGAGAGTTAGATGAGTTCTTTGGCAGCGCGAAGACGTTGTGGCGATGGTGGTGGAGCTATTCCGGCAGGGCTTGGCCTAAGCACTGTAGAAAACCGATCTAGAGGAGAAACTGCGATCTAGAGGAGAGGTAGCATGTGGATATTAGGGTTAGCTTTTCCCTCTAAATCCTCTAGTATATATAGGAGGGAGCGAGGGGAGGAGGCAGCCTCAAACCCTCAAGGTTTGGTCGAAATTGGAGGTGGAGGAGTTCTACTCCAATCCTATTAGGAGTAGGATTCCTCCTTTCCACTTGGAAACTCTTTCCACCTCTCCACCTTTGGATTTTTTCCTTCTCAAACCACTCCAGCCGCATGGGCCCTTAGAGGAGGCTTCAGCCAGCCCACCAGGGGCTGGTTTACCTCCTCCCACAGCCCATGTAGCCTCTTGGGTCGAAATACCTCTCCCGATGGTCCCCCGGTATACTACCGACACTCCCGGTACAATACCGATGAGCCCGAAACTTTTTCGGCGACCAAAACAGGACTTCCTATATAACAATCTTTACCTCCAGACCATTCCAGAGTTCCTCGTGATGTCTGGGATCTCATTCGAGACTCCAAACAACCTTCGGTAACTACCATACATAACTCTATACTACCGAAACGTCACCAAACCTTAAGTGTGCACACCCTGCGGGTTCGAGAACTATGCAGACTTGACCGAGACACCTCTACGATCAATAAACAATAGTGGGACCTGGATGCCCATATTGGTTCCTACATATTCTACGAAGATCTTTATCGGTCGAACCTCTATGTCAAGGATCCAGTTAATCCCGTATGATGTTCCCTTTGTTCTTCGGTATGTTACTTGCCCGAGATTCGATCGTCTGTATCTCCATACCTAGTTCAACCTCGTTACTGGATGGTCTCTTTACTCATTCTGTAATACAAGATCCCGTGACTAACACTTAGTCACATTGCTTGCAAGGCTTATTGTGATGTTGTATTACCGAGTGGGCCCTAAGATACCTCTCCGTCACACGGAGTAATGAATCCCAGTCTTGATCCATGCCAACCCAACAGACACCCTTGAAGATACCTATAGAGCACCTTTATAGTCACCTAGTTACGTTGCGACATTTGATACACACAAGGCACTCCTCCGATGTCAGTGAGTTGCATGATCTCATGGTCATAGGAACAAATACTTGACATGCAGAAAACAGTAGCAATAAACTGACACGATCATATGCTACATATGTAGTTTGGGTCTTTCCATCACCTCATTCTCCTAATGACGTGATCCTGTTATCAAATGACATCTCATGTCCATGACTAGGAAACCATAGCCATCTTTGATCAACGAGCTAGTCTATTAGAGACATACTAGGGACATGGTTTTGTCTATGTATCCACACATGTATCTGAGTTTCCGATCAACACAACTATAACATGGATAATAATCGATTATCATGAACAAGGAAATATGATAATAACCAATTTATTATTGCCTCTAGGGCATATTTCCAACAGTCTGCCACTTGCACTAGAGTCAATAATCTAGTTCACATCACCATGTGATTCGCATTGTTATGAATCTAACACCCAATGAGTTCTGGGGCTCGATCATGCTTTGCATGTGAGAGAGGTCTTATAGTCAATGGGTATGCAGCATTTAGATCTGTGTGTACTTTGCAAATCTCTATGTCAAACTGTAAACACTGCTACCACACTCCAGTTGGAGCTATTCCAAATGGCTGCTCTACTATACTTATCCGGATTGCTACTAGGAGTCATCCGGATTGGTGTCAAAGCTTGCATCGATGTAACTCTTTACGAGAAACTCTTTATCACCTCCATAATCGAGAAACATCTCCTTAGTCCTCTAGTTACTAAGGATAATTTTGATCACTGTCCAGTCATCCACTCATGGATCACTTTTGTACCCCTTGACAGACTCATGGCAAGGCACACACCAGGTGCGGTACACAACATGGCATAATATAGAGCCTATGGCTAAGGCATAGGGGACGAGATTCTTCCTTTCTCTTTCTTCTGCCATGGTCGAGCTTTGAGTCTCACTCAACTTCACACCTTACAAATCAGGCGAGAACACTTCTGTCTGACATATCCATTTTAAACTCTTTCAAAATCTTGTCAAGGTATGTACTCATTCAAAGTCTCATCAAGCATCTTGATCTATCTCTATAGATCTTGATGCTCAACAATTAGGTAGCTTTATCCAGGTCTTCCTTTGAAAAACTCTTTTCAAACAACCCTTTATGCTTTCCACAAATTTTACATCATTTCCGATCAACAATATGTCAACCACATATGCTTATCAGAAACTCTATAGTGCTCCCACTCACTTTATTTTAAATACAAGTTTCTCATAAACTTTGTATAGACTCAAAAACTTTGATCACCTCATCAAAGTCTATATTCCAACTCCGAGATGCTTTCTTTAGTACATAGAAGGATCACTGAAGCTTGCTCACCTTTTAGCATCCTTAGGACTGACAAAACCTTCTGGTTGTATCACATACAACTTTTCCTCAAGTAAACTGTTAAGGAAACGATGTTTTGTCATCCATCTGCTAGATTTCATAATTGAAAAATGCAGCAACTGCTAACATAATTCCAATAGAATTTAGCATCGCTACGAGTGAGAAAGTCTCATCGAAGTCAACTCTTTGAACTTGTCAGAAACTTATTTGTGACAAGTCGAGCTTTATAAATGGTGACATTTACCATCAGCGTCTGTCTTCATCTCAAAGGTCCATTTGTACTCGATGACCTGCCATCCAACGAGCAAGTCTACCAAAGTCTATACTTGGTTTTCATACATGGATCCTTTCTCGGATTTCATGGCCTCTAATCATTTGTTGGAATCCGGGCCCATCATCGCTTCTCCATATCTCATAGGTTCATCGTTGTCCAACAACATGACCTCCAAGACAGGGTTGTCATACCACTCAGGAGCAGTATGCATCCTTGTCGACTTATGAGGATCGATAGTAACTTGACCCGAAGCTTCATGATCATCATCATTTACTTCCTCTTCAACTAACGTAGGTTCCACAGAAACAACTTTTTGCGTTGTGCTACTCTCTGGTTGAAACAAAGGTTCAACAACCTCATCAAGTTCTATCTTCCTCCCACTCAATTCTTTCAAGAGAAACTTTTTCTCGGGAAAGGAGCCGTTTTAGCAACAAACACTTTATGCTTGGATCTAAGATAGAAGGTTCACCCAACTGTTCTTAGGGTAATCTATGAAGATGCATTTGTCCGCTTTGGGTTCGAGCTCATTAGGTGAAAACATTTTCCCACACAAGCGACGTAGCCCCAGACATTAAGATATGATAGCTTAGGTTTCTATCAAACCATAATTCACACGGTGTCATCTCAACGGATTTAGATGGTGCCCTATTTAAAGTGAATGTAGTTGTCTCTAATGCATAACCCCAAAACTATAGTAGCAAACGATAAGAGACATCATAGCCTGCACCATATCCAACAGAGCACGACTATGACGTATGGACACACCATCACACTATGGTGTTCCAGGTGGCGTGAGTTGTGAAATGACTTTCACATTGTCTAAAGTTCTATGCCAAACTCGTCACTCAGATATTCACCTCCACGATCATATCGCAGACATTTTTATCTTCTTGTCACGATGATCTTATACTTCACTCTGAATTTTCTTGAACTTTTCAAATGATTCAGACTTATGTTTCATTAAGTAAACATACATTATATCTACTCAAATCATCAGTGAAGGTAAGAAAATAATGATATCCACCGCACGCTACAAGGCTCATTGGATTGCATACATCAAGATGTATCATTTCCAATAAATCACTTGCCCGCTCCATCAATCCGGAAAACGGGGTCCTTGGTCATCTTGCCCAAGAGGCATGGTTGGCATGTCTCAACCGATTCGAAATCGAATGAGTCCAAAGATCCATCAACATGGAGTTTCTTCATGCGCTTTATACCAATATGTCACTTAGCGGCAGTGCCACAAGTATGTGGTACTATCATTGTTAACTTTGTATCTTTTGACATCAAGGTTATTAACATGTGTATTACTATGATCAAGATTCAACAAACCATTCTCACTTGGTGCATGACCATTGAAGGTATTATTCATGTAAACAGAATAACAATTATTCTCTAACTTAAACGAATAACCGTGTTGCAATAAACACGATCTAATCACGTTCATGCTCAACACAACACACCAAATAACATTTATTTAGGTTCGTCACTAATACCGAAGGTAGAGAGAGTGTGCGATGTCGATCACATCAACCTTGGAAACATTTCCAACACACATCGTCACCTCACCCTTACCTAGTCTGCGTTTATTCCGTATCTTTTACTTCGAGTTACTAACATTTAGCAACCAGACCGGTATCCAATACCTAGGTGCTATTAGGAGTACTAACAAGGTACACATCAATAACACGTATATCAAATACACTTGTGTCGACGTTGCCAGCCTTCTTATCTACCAAGTATCTAGGGTTGTTCCGCTTCAATGACTGCTCACCTCATAATAGAAGTACTTAGTCTCGGGTTTGGGTTCAACTTTGGGTTGCTTCACTGGAGCAGCAACTGACTTGCCATCCATGAAGTCTCCCTCCTTGCCCTTGCCCTTCTCAAAACTAGTGGTTTTACTAACCATCATCACTTGATACTCCTTCTTGATTTGTACCTTCGCGGTGTCAAACATCGCGAACAGCTCAGGGATCATTATTTCTATCCGTGGTTTTTTATAGTTCTTCACCAAGTTCTAGTAGCTTAGTGATAGTGACTTGTAGAACTATATCAATCACTATATTATCTGGAAGATCAACTCCCACTCGATTCAAGCGATTGTAGCACCCAGACAATCTGAGCACATGCTTAACGATTGAGCTATTCTCCTTCATCTTGCAGGCAAAGAATCTTGTTGGAGATCTCATATCTCACAACATGGGCACGAGCCTGAGATCCCAATTTCAACTCTTAGAACATCTCATATGTTCCGTGACGTTCAAAACGTTTTGGAGCCTCAATTCTAAGCCGTAATGCATGACGCACTAAACTATCAAGTCGTCATCGGAACATGCGTGTCAGATGTTCACAACATCTACAAACGATGCTAATGAGTTTAGTTAATCAAATTACTAAAGCTCCCACTCAAATTGACATCCCTTAGGTCATCTGAGTGTCACATGATCCAAATTCACCAACTCAAGTCCGATCATCACGTGAGTTGAGGGGGCTTCAATGGTGAACATCATCATGTTGATCATATCTCCTATAGGACTCATGTTTGACCTTTCGGTCTCTTGTGTTCTAAGGCCATGTCTGTACATGCTAGGCTCGTCAAGTTTAACCCGAGTGTTCTGCACCTGCAACACTGGCTTGCACCCGTTGTACGTGAACGTAGAGTCTATCACACCCGATCATCACGTGGTGTCTCGACACGATGAACTTTCGCAACGGTGCACACTCGGGGAGAACACAACTTATCTTGAAATTAAGTGAGGGATCACCTTATAATGCTACCATCATCCTAAGCAAAACAAGGTGCATAAAAGGATTAACATCACATGCGAATCATAAGTGACATGATATGGCCATGAACTTGTGCTTTTGATCTCCATATTGAAAGCACCAGCATGATCTCCATCATCTTGATCTCTATCAACGTGTCGTCATCGGGGTTGTCGCTCCCACCATGCTTCTACTACTATTGCTACCGTTTAGCGATTAAGTAAAGCATTACATAGCGCTTAATGATTAACACGCAGGTCATACAATAATTAAAGACAACCCTATTGCTCCTGCCGGTTGTCGTACTCATCGACATGCAAGTCGTGATATTCTATACAACACATGATCATCTCATACATCACATATATCTCATCATGTAATTGGCCATATCATATCACAACATACCCTGCAAAAACAAGTTAGACGTCCTCTAATTGTTGTTGCATGTTTTACGTGGCTGCTACGGGTATCTAGCAAGAACAATTCTGACCTACGCATAAACCACAACGGTGATACATAAGTTTCTTTTCAACCTTCTCAAGGACCGCCTTAGTCGAGTCCAATCCACCTAAAGTAGGAGAAACAGACACCCGCCAGCCATCTTTGTGCAACGAGGTTACATGTCAGTTGATGGAACCGGTCTCTCATAAGCGCATGAGTAAGGTTGGTCTGGGCCGCTTCATCCCACAATACAGCTGAACCAAAACACGACCAAGGGAGGAAGCAATCTAAGCATCAACGCCCACAAAATCTTTGTGTTCTACTTGAGATCTCATCTACACATAGACCTAGCTCTGATACCACTGTTGGGGAACGTTGCATGGGAAACAAAAAAATTCCTACGCACACGCAAGATCTATCCATGGTGATGAGCATCTACGAGAGGGAGAGTGGATCTACATACCCTTGTAGATCGCTAAGCGGGAAGCGTTAAGAAACGCGGTTGGTGTAGTCGAACGTCTTTGCAATCCAAATCGCCGAGCGTCCCGCAATCTCATCACGATCTGTCCCACGATCCAATCACGATCCGTCCCGCGAACTCATCACGATCCATCCCGCGAACTCATCACGATCCGTCTCGCGATCTTGATCACGGTCCTTCCGATCTAGCGCCGAACGGACGGCACCTCCGCGTTCAACACACGTATAGCTCGATGACGATCTCCGCCTTCTTGATCCAGCAAGAGGGAGCAGAGAGGTCTCCGACAGCGCGACGATGTTGCAGCGAGGAGCTATTCCGGTAGGGCTTCGCCTAAGCACTGCAGAAAACCGATCTAGAGGAGAAACTGCGATCTAGAGGAGAGGTAGCACGTGGCTATTAGGGTTAGCTTTTTCCTCTAAATCTTCTAGTATATATAGGAGGGAGGGAGGGGAGGAGGCAGCCTCAAACCCTCAAGGTTTGGTCGAAATTGGAGGTGGAGGAGTCCTACTCCAATCCTATTAGGAGTAGGATTCCTCCTTTCCACTTGGAAACTCTTTCCACATCTCCACCTTTGGATTTTTTCCTTCTCAAACCACTCCAGCCGCATGGGCCCTTAGAGGAGGCTTCAACCGGCCCACCAGGGGCTGGTTTACCTCCTCCCACAGCCCATGTAGCCTCTTGGGTCGAAATACCTCTCCCGATGGTCCCCTGGTACACTACCGGCACTCCCGGTACACTACCGATGAGCCCGAAACTTTTCCGGCGAACAAAATAGGACTTCCTATATATCAATCTTTACCTCCAGACCATTTAGGAGCTCCTCATGACATCCGAGATCTCATCCAGGACTCTCAACAACCTTCGGTAACCACCATACATAACTCTATACTACCGAAATGTCACCAAACCGTAAGTGTGCAGACCCTGCGGGTTCGAGAACTATGCAGACATGACCAAGAGACCTCTACGGTCAATAACCAATAGCGGAACCTGTATGCCCATATTGGTTCCTACATATTCTATGAAGATCTTTATCAGTCGAACCTCTATCTCAAGGATTCAGTTAATCCCGTATGATGTTCCCTTTGTTTATCGGTATGTTACTTGCCCAAGATTCGATCATCGGTATCTCCATACCTAGTTCAACCTCGTTACCGGCAAGTATCTTTACTCGTTCTGTAATACAAGATCCTGTGACTAACACTTAGTCACATTGCTTGCAAGGCTTATTGTGATTTTGTATTACCAAGTGGGCCCTGGGATACCTCTCCGTCACACGGAGTAACAAATCCTAGTATTGATCCATGCCAACCCAGCAGACACCCTCGGAGATACCTGTAGAGCACCTTTATAGTCACCCAGTTATGTTGCGATGTTTGATACACACAAGGCACTCCCCCGGTGTCAGTGAGTTGCATGATCTCATGGTCATAGGAACAAATACTTGACATGCAGATTATAGTAGCAATAAACTGACACGATCATATGCTATGTTTGTAGTTTGGGTCTTGTCCATCACATCATTCTCCTAATGACGTGATACTGTCATCAAATGACATCTCATGTCCATGACTAGGAAACCATAGCCATCTTTCATCAACGAGCTAGTCTATTAGAGGCATACTAGGGACATGGTGTTGTCTATGCATCCACACATGTATCTGAGTTTCCGATCAACACAATTATAGCATGGATGATAAATGATTATCATGAACAAGGAAATGTGATAATAACAATTTTATTATTCCCTCTAGGGCATATTTTCATCAGGTCATACAGGTGAGCCTGACACTATTATGCCAATATAGATTGGACCGTAGGGCGGCGATTCAACACCGTCCGCTGGACGGCTTGTACTGGTGTATGCAACCACTGGCATGTTGATGTGGACGTAAAAACCACTCATGGCATTGTAAGTCGGTGTTGTTGGAAAAGACGCCACGGTGTTGTAAGCCGGCGCGGATGGCGAGAGACGTCCACGGTGTTGTAAGCCGGCGGGAATGGCGAGAGACGGCCACGGTGTTATAAGCCGGCGCGGATGGCGAGAGACAGTCATGGCATTGTAAGTCGGCGCAATCGGTGTGTCGCCCATGGTATTGGAAACCAGCACAGACGGTAAGTCGTCATGGTGTTGTTAAGCCGACGTGGATGGCGAGAGACGGCCATGGCGTTGTAAGCCGATACAGACGCTTGAGGTGTCTGCGACATTCTGAGCCGGTGCATGAGTCCGTTGAATAACTCAACAAGGACGACCACCTGTGCAAAAATGATGTTGGCACGCCTCCATCTCCGCGGTATAGTGCCACTTTGGCAATGAGTAATTGTCCTGTGTAAAAAATATTACAAAGACAGAGTAATTTTGCTCAGATGAAAAATATACCGAAAAATTGATAGGATAAATATCACCTTTTTTTCATCCTACCAACCCCTCCCCTCACTCCCTTTCCTATCTAGCCGCTTCCCAATTCCCCTCCGTCCCCACGTACAACAGAAGGCAGAGGAGGTGGACTCGGGGTGAAGCGAGGAGAGGCGGATGGTGCAGCAGCGAGCTGTGGCATGCCGGCGGATGGAGCAGCGCGTGGTGGGGCCAGGGCAGAGGGTGAGGCCAGGAGGCGAGGCTAGCTCAAGGTGGCCTGAGGTGAAGCAGAGCGAGGTGGAGGCGGAGCTGGCTCGACAGGGCCGCAGAGGTGGAGATGTAGCTGGCTCGCGGGGGTGCAGACGCGGGGGAGGGTGGCTGGTCGTGAAGCAGATTCCGCGGGAGGCCGGGTCGTAGGCGTAGTAGAAACCAATGACTCGAAGGCGGCCGTGAAAGCAGTAGAAGCAGAATTGAAGACGGAGTTCGAGTCTATGTTGTGATCATTGACTCCCGAGTCATATTAGTTGTCTCTAATCCCCTCAGATTTAGATAGCTGGCGATTTGCCCAATGTAGTAGGCTGGAGAAAAAGATCTGATCCGTGTTGTACTAGCAGTAGCCTCACATGGTAGATGCTTGCTTGAAATTTGTGCCATGCTAAATAATTCCTTTGTGGTAGGCTGCTATGATTTAATCTCTCGGTTCTACATATGGACAAATTCCATTGACCTTGCCTTTGTACGGAGAGGTGCCTGTCTAATCCATAGCCTTTCGGCTAATTCACTCTGTCCCGTACGCGGCTCGTTCGTAACTAATTTCCAGTCAGTCTCGGCAGAATTCTAGTCGGTCTCGGTGGGTATAGCAAAATTAATTCCGATCTGACAAATCGTAAAACCGCAGCAGCAGACAGATGCAACCCTAATCCCTCACAATCCAACCTTGCACATTACCAGCCTCAAAATTAATCAGCAGAATTTCCAGTCTCATATGGCTCTGATCTCATACGGCTCTGGCCAAAATTTTCCCATGCTGGGATATCTTGTGGCATTGTTGTGTGCCGACTTTTCTTCATGAGGTTTAACGAGCTTCTCGATCCCTGAAGAGCTCCCTCCAAGAACACAAAATCGCCGTGCGAAGGCCTCATGATGGGCGCCAACTATCGTGGATTTGTCACGGCAAATGTCCGGGTGAACGGATTTAGGTTCAGGGCTGAAACGCAACTATGTGGCGACTTGAAGGGGTCGATCGGAATCGAGAGACGCGGAGTTTTACCTAGGTTTGGCCCCTCCAATGGAGGTAAAAGCCTACGTCCTGCTTGTCGGGTATTGATGATGAAGAAGATCTCTCGGTTACAAGGGTGCTATTTTGCTACCTCTAATCACGAGAGCCTCTAATCTGTCCGTCTAAACTTGTGGACTTGTGAACCTGTCTTTCTAGGGGTGCTCTACCCCTCCTTATATAAGTGGAGAGGGTAGGTTTACCAATAGAGTCCTACTAGGAGTAGGATTAGGACTAGTCTCTTTAGAATCCTATTCTGGGTCTTGTTTCTCTTGTAAGGAAATACTTTCTCCTTTGGGCCTTCTCTTGTGAGCCGCCTGGCGCCGGCTCACACGTCGGGTCTTGGGCCTGATCGTCCTGCGACCCACCTGCCAGATCACCAATAAAACGTCATGTCTTTACTAGGTCTCCTATGAATCACCAGGCCGGGTCATACTGCGGGGTATATCCCCAACACTATGGTTAGGTTTACCATAATTCTTCTTTCGTAGTTGCAGATGCTTGCGAGGGGGGTTAATCATAAGTGGGAGGTTTGTCCAAGTAAGGGAAGCACCCAAGCACCGGTCCACCGACATATCAAATTATCAAAGTAATGAACAAAACCAAATGAGCATGAACAAAACTAGCCTGACAGAAATTCCCATATGTCCTCGCGAACGCTTTGTTTTGTATAAGAGTTTGTCCAAGCCTGTCCTTTGCTACAAAAAGGATTGGGCTACCTTGTTGCACCTTTTTTACACTTGTTACTCGTTACGAATTATCTTATCACAAACTACCTGTTATCGATAATTTCAGTTCTTGCGGAGAATACCTTATTGGAAACTGCTTGTCATTTCCTTCTGCTCATCGTTGGGTTCGACACTCTTACTTATCTAAAGGACCACGATAGATCCCCTATACTTTTGGGTCAGCAAGACACTTTTCTGGCGCCGTTGCCGGGGAGTGAAGCGCCTTTGGTAAGTGGAACCTGGTAAGGAAACATTTGTATAGTGTGCTGAAATTTACTATCACTTGTTACTATGGAAAGTAATCCTTTGAGGGCCTTGTTCGGGTATCTTCACCTCGACCGGAAACACAAAGATTTGTCCCTCAACCTATTGAACCTACTGAAAATATTTATTATGAAATTCCTTCGGGTATGATAGAGAAACTGTTGGCTAATCCTTATGTAGGAGATGGAACACTACATCCTGATTTACATCTAATTTATGTGGATGAAGTTTGTGGATTATTTAAGCTTGCAGGTTTGCCCAAGGATCAAGAAGAAGGTCTTTCCTTTATATTTGAAGGAGAAGTCATTAACATGGTATAGGCTATGTGATGATATTGGATCATGGAGCTACAACCGACTGAAAATGGAATTTCAAATGAAGTTCTACCCAATGCATCTAGTTCATCATGATCGGAATTATATTTATAACTTTTGGCCTCGTGAAGGAGAAAGAATCGCTCAAGCTTGGGGGAGGCTTAAGTCAATGTTATATTCATGCCCCAATCATGAGCTCTCGAGAGAAATTATTATTTAGAATTTTTAAGCTCGGCTTTCTCGTAATGATCAATCCATGCTTGATACTTCTTGTGTTGGTTCCTATATGAAGAAAGATATTGACTTCAAATGAGATTTATTGGAAAGAATTAAATGCAACTCTGAAGATTGGGAACTCGATGAAGGTAATGAGCTAGGTATGAACCTTACGTTTGATTGTGTTAAATCTTTCGTAGACACCAATGCTTTTCGTGAATTTAGCACTAAATATGGACTTGACTCTAAGATAGTAGCTTCTTTTTGTGAATCTTTTTCTGCTGATGTTGATCTCCCTAAGGAGAAGTGGTTTAAATATCATCCTCCCATTAAAGTGAAAGTAGTTGAACCTATTAAAGTTGAAGAGAAAACTATTACTTATAATGGTTATTCTATTATTCCTGTCGCTTATATTGAGAAACCACCTTTCCCTGTTAGAATAAAGGATCATGCTAAAGCTTCAACTGTGGTTCGTAAGAGCTGTGCTAGAACACCTACACCCCCTGAGCAAATTAAAGTTGAGCCTAGTATTGCTATGGTTAAAGATCTCTTGGTTGATAATATTGATCGGCATGTTATTGAATTTTGTGATGAAGCAGCTAGAATTGGTAAACCTGATGCTACAGATAAACATAGACCCATTGTTGGCACGCCTGTTGTTTCTGTTAAAATAGGAGATCATTTTTATCATGGTTTATGTGATATGGGTGCTAGTGTGAGTGCAATTCCCTATTCCTTGTATAAAGAGATTGTGAATAATATTGCACCAGCTGAGTTAGAGGAAATTGATGTTACAATTAATCTTGCTAATAGAGACACTATATCACCAGTTGGGATTATTAGAGATGTTGAAGTCTTGTGTGAAAAAATAGAATATCCTACTGATTTTCTTGTTCTTGGTTCCCCACAAGATGATTTTTGTCCCATTATATTTGGTAGACCCTTCTTGAATACCATTAATGCCAGGATATATTGTGAGAAGGAAATGACTACCGTAAGTTTTGGGGATATGTCTCGTGAGTTTAATTTCTCTAAATTTCGTAGACAACCCCATGTTATGGAATTGCCTAGTAAGGATGAAATTATTGGTCTTGCTTCTATTGCTATGCCTCCTACTGATCCTTTAGAGCAATATTTGCTAGACCATGAAAATGCTATGCATATGAATGGAAGAAATGAAATAGACATGATTTTCTTTGATCAACATCCTATTATGAAACACAACTTGTCTGTTGAAATACTTGGGGATCCTCCTCCACCCAAGGGTGATCCCGTGTTTGAGCTTAAACAATTGCCAGATACTTTGAAATAAGCTTATCTTGATGAAAAGAAGATATATCTTGTTATTATTAGTGTTAACCTTTCAGAGAATGGAGAACAAAGATTATTGAAAACTCTAAAGAAGCACCGTGCCACTATTGGATATACTCTTGATGATCTTAAGGGCATTAGTCCCACTCTATGTCAGCACAAAATTAAAATAGAGCCTAATGCTAAACCAGTTGTTGATCACCAATGACGGTTGAATCCTAAGATGAAGGAAGTGGTAAGAAATAAAATATTAAAGCTTGTGGAGGCAGGTATCATTTACCCTATTACTGATAGTAGATGGGTTAGTCCCGTTCATTGTGTCTGAAAGTGTGTTATATCGACTAGAGGGGGGTGAATAGGCGATTTTTACAAATTCATCACTTGAGGAATTTGAAATGTGATGAATAACTAGCAGCTGAATAAGTACTCTAGTGCATGAGGAACATAGTAACGACATAGTCTTCATGATGAAATGAAACATGCACTAATAGTAAGTAGCGTGATACAGGATAAGCAGTGATGAACAAGGTAACTTGAAGAATTCGAGGTGAGGAATTTGTGAAGGTCTTCGGTCAAATTCTTCAAACAGTAACAATCAATTTCATCAACAGGTATATGAGGAATAGAGGGGTTGAGGAAAGAGAACCAGATAGCTCGATGAAGACAATGGTTTGATGACCCAGTTCCAACTGTTGTGACGTACGTACGTCTGGTTTGGAGTAGCCTGGTATTTAAACCAGAGGACACATAGTCCTTACCGTATTCTCTTTGAGCTAAGGTCACACAGTCCTTGCCCAACACTCGTGGTAAGTCTTCAGGGTAGACTTCCAAAACCCTCACTAACTTATTACCCAAAGATCCACAATTTACTGCTGGATGCTCTAGACCAAGGTCACTTCATGATCCCCAATTGACTGCTGGAGCACTAGACCATGACGCCTAACCATCTGGAGGATGCATAGTCCTCAATGGTAACAAGCATCGGATCCACACAGGAATTTCTTCAGTGATGCTCAATCACTATGGGTTTGGTGGTTTGGTTGTGGGTTTGTCCTCACTGATGATTTTCTCTCCAAGTCCTCGGAGGATGGGTTGCTGTCAAATGACAAGTGTTAGTTCTCTCTCGGAGCAGCCAACCAACTAGTGGCTGGGGGTGGTGGTATTTATAACTAGGGTGCAACCTAACATGATAAGACATAAATGCCCCCAATGATATGACTGTTATGTGGATGTTATGATTGGGGACAGCTGACGCTAAGCACAACAACGGTCAGAATTTCAAACTAGGAAAGTCCTCGGGCTTATCATGTTCCTCACTTGTAGGCAATTCGCACTGGCGAAATCCTAACTCCTCAGTCAGATCAATTTCCTCAGACACCAGAAGAACTTTGTCTCTGCCACTGAAGAGCTTGTCTGAACCGTAAGAGATTTCCAAAGGCTTCACTCGAAGGATTGTATAGGTTAAGGATTTTGGAGTTGAGCATCAGTTGGAAATTTTCCTTAGTATTACCTCGGCCCCCTTTAACAGTACGGTGTTTCATATGACTCAAATAAGGAAATGAAACTACGAAAAAAAATATCTTCACGCTTCATATACCTTGTTCATATCTTCAGGGTCACACCAACTTCTTCAGTTTCAAAGTCTTCACAAAGTCTTCACCAAAGTCTTCACAAAGTCTTCAGCAAAGTCTTCTATTCAAGACATTCATTTTTAGGGGTCGATAATCTCCGGATATATCAAACTCCTCATCAACTTATAGAGCATGTGTACACTCACAAACACATTAGTGCCTCAACCTATAAGTCTTCAATACACCAAAATCACTAAGGGGCACTAGATGCACTAACAATCTCCCCCTTTTTGGTGATTGATGACAAATAGGTTATGTTTTCAACGAGGATAAACATATGAAGTGAAAATACTTAGTTTGAGGAATTTGATTGCAAGATATACAAGAACTCCCCCTGATGATGTGCATATTTGATGAATTTTCTTTGGACTTTAAATGCACATGGCAGGTTCAAACATGGAGAACTCCCCCTATATCTTGTAATTCATACACGCATTTGAACACATGATATGAAGAATTTGAAATGCGTGAGGAAAATGGTGTCTGACGAAATTCAACATGTATGCATTAAGGAACTTGAGGAAATAAACATGCAAGGAAATAGTTCAAAAGTGTCAGACCACCATCGGACTTAAGTTGACAACACAATCAACAAAAGCTTCAGAAGAGCGAGAGTTGTAACTTAAACAAAAATAGCCCATATATAGAGACCCGCTTGAAGTCTAACTCAAACCCGCTTGAAGACTAACTCAAATTTTCTCCCCCTTTGTCATCGAAGACCAAAAGGGACGAAAAAATGAGGACTAATGCCCCTTTCAAGAATTTCATCGTGTTGGTGAGGAAGGAGCGTTAGTGTTGTTGGGGTCGTTTGTCGACGCAGGGCCTAACGCAATGTCATCAATGTCTTCATCCTCGTCGCGCTCTCGAGATGAAGAATATGAACTTGTGACCATCAGAGGAACTTGGACTTTCTTGAATTTCTTCTGTGGTCGACAAGCCCAGTCAGGATGTTCATCAAGATCCACCTCATTCAGTTCTTCAAAAGACTTGAGGTGAGACAATATGGCCCAAGTGCGGTTGAGGTTTTCATGCGCATAGTAGTGATTCCTCTTCAGAGTGTTCTGCATCACAGTCATGTTTTGCACAATGTAACCAAGTTGATGCTTCACCCACTTGTGATTGCGATCGATCTTCTGATGAAGACTTATTAGCAGCTCGCGATCAGTCATCACACGAGGGGAAGACTCTTGAGGTTTGTGAGCTGAGGCCTTTGCTTTTGAGTCCTGAGTTGTAGTGTCATCATTGGTGGAGAAGGAAGCAGCTTTGCGAAACTGTCCATCCAATGGACGAGTGCCTCCATCAATGACAGGCTTGCCTTTTCCTTCCACTGAGTCAATTGTGCTCTTGATGACTTTGATTGGGGGCAGGAAGCCAAAGTGGTTCTGGAAATCAGCCTTGAAGGGAACTGAGGTCTTCGCCCTGATGAATTTCATGATCCAAGGTGCATAAGGCTTCTGTTCAAATGGAGCTAAAGCAGCATTGGCCAATGTCCTCATGAAGAAATCGTGTAAGTCTATGGAATCCCATGAATGATGTTGAAGAGCATATTCTTCATGACTCGCTCCACTTCTTCTTCTTCAGAATTGTGGCCCTTCTGAGGACATAGAGTATTTGTGAGTATGCGGTAGACCGTCCTGGGCACATATAGCAAATCCTTCACAAGGAAGGTTTTCTGTTGAGGCTTTCCAGGAGGCAATGTCTTCATCAGCACTTGCATCACCTGATTTGAAAGTGCAAGCTCATCAAACAGTTTGTGAGCTTCATCTGGGGGAATTGGAACTGGTACACACTGAAGCAATTCAGAAGCTTGAGCAGTGAAGTGTGTTGATCCTGTCATCCAGTCCAAAACCCAAGAGTTGATGTGTGAAGAATTTCCACTGATATGCAGTGTGGCATAGAACTGAAGGATGATTTCCTCATTCCAGTCATAGATGTCGATGCAGAAAGGAAGAATGCCTGCATTGTGAAGAACTTGGAGCACCGGTGTGAACGATGGAAGTGTTTCCATGTCCGCATGAGGAATTTTGTGGTGCTCGAAGACTTTCTTCTTCTCGAACAGGACTGATGCATAGTAGTTGTGTTGAGTTGCCGTCCAGAATCTGCTACGACCGTCCCTTGCAGAGTCATAAGGATTTGGACCTGTGAAGAACATGCGCCCATTGGAGAAATTGCTCTTGAGGAATTTGGGGCGCGCTGAGCCTTTGAATGGCATCCTTGGCTTCGGTTGAAGATTTGGCTTGAAGCGGCCCTTCATCTCCTTTGGCATGGGAGGAACTTGAACAATCTAGAGGGCTGGTTCCTCAGTTACGGGTGGAGCAGCAAAGTTATCAGCTGTTGTAGCTGGAATTTCTTCAATGACTTGGGTGGTCTGATCGGTAGATTCTCCATGTATTTCTTCAGTCAGAGCAGGTGACTGAGGAATCTTTGTCTGAGGAGTAGTCATTGGTGAATTTAGATGTGCTTATTCCCAATATTCATCATTGATGACAGGCATTGTATTGCCAATGTCTACGTCCTCATCAATTTCTACAACTCCAGCCTCTTCAGCAGTGAACTAAGGCTGGGGCGATGATACCTTTGGAGTTGAAGCAATGTCTTCAACTTCAATTTCTTCATCAATCTGCTCTGTCGAAGCAGCAGAATGATCTTCATCTTGTTCATCTGGGATGACATAGTCAACCTCAAATGGTACAAGTGCATAGGCAGGTGCAGAGGAAATTGGTGTAGCATCAATGGGTCCAGTTGAAGAACTTGGCATAGTCTTCGACTTCTTCACAGCTGAGGATTCTGACATTGATGCTTTTCCCTTGAGAGTCTTTTCCTCTGCAGTTTCAGCTTCTTTAGGTACGACTGATACAGTCGCCCTGGTGGGTTCAGGTTCTTTAGGCACAGCAAAAGCTTCAGCTGGCCTTTCAGTTTCTTCAGGCAAAACAATGATGGTTGTCCTGGCATGGTCATCAGTGGTCTGAGTTTCCTCAGCAGCACTGGTCATTGCTTCTGTTGCAAAAGCATTCTCATCAGCAGTCACATCGGGCTGAGCAGTTTCATCAACAGCCTAAGGAATTTCATCAGACTGAGGATTTTGTGGATGCGATCGAGCTGCAACCCTAGTGTTGTGATCCTTCACAGCAGCTTGAGCAGCCCTGACGAATCTCACCTTGGTGCCCTTCCATTCAACATCATACCTTTCTTGATCCTCAAGGAGTGTGCGAATTTCAGACTAAGTTGTGACGAGTTGATTTGGGGTCAAGTTCATCACATTGTCTCTCAGAAACTTTTCTTTCTGAACCCTGTTTCTCTTAGCTCTCAGAGCTTGACCTCTCTTCCATTTTTGTTTAGAGATGAAGTGGGTGAGGACATGATCCACACCAAGAGGCAGATTCAGTGAATAAAGTGGAGTGTTTGGATCTTCATGCCATATATAAATGAAGTTGAGGATCATCTTGGGATCCAGCATGAAAGGAATAGAGCTGCCGTTGGCTGTAGCAGCCCTCTGCTGACTTTGCCTGATGATTTCCTCCAATTCTTCATCATCAGCTTCATCATCATCATCCTTAGATCCTGAGGGTATGGTTACCACAACCTTTCTTGAGTGAGGAGAAGGTCTTTGACCTCGTCCAGTAGTTTTCTTCAGCTTCAACACTGTAGGGCTAGTTGAAGACTTTGCTGTAGTAGAGGGGCTTCCCGGGATCTTTGGAACTTTTCTGAATCCCTCGGTCCTCTTACATGATGCCAGATGCACTAGGGTTGAAGACATTGCAGCTGCAGCTGAGGACTGAGTAGCAACAGTACCAGCATCTGAAGCCTTTGTAGGTCGAGGCCTTTGGACTTGAGGAACCTGCTGCGATGGTTTTGAGGTTGAAGAACTTGTCTTCACAACAGCTTTCTTCATCATTGATTTCTTCGGAGCACTTGCAGAGGCTCCGGCAGAGGCAGCAGCGGCAGCAAAATCTTCATTGTATTTCTTCACTGCCTCTTTGGCTTTCCTCGCTAGCTTGGCTTGCTGCTTCTCTCACATATGAGGAAAGTCCTCACCAGTCTTGAGGCTAGTGGGATCAGCAATATGATTTTGAGCCAGGGGAGGCCTGTTGCAAGGAGGTTTCACAGCGAATTTCATCATGTATTTAGGAGTTACATAACGATATTCCTTCCATTCCCTTGCCCATCTCCTCTCAATTTTCTGCAGACGAATTTTTCTCTGCTTGGTCGTTTCTTTGCCATGAGTTTCTTCATCGGGTGTGCAGTATTCCTCATACAAATCATCTGGAATCTCAAAAGCAGTGTGGACATCTGGCTTCTTTCCACCTTTCTGAGGTTTCTTTCCGTCAACCATTTTCTACACCCGAGGAATTTGAACTCTTGAGGACTCTGAAGAAGTACATAGTTTTTCCTCAAGGAACGCTGCAAATAAGTTAAGTTGATGAGAACCTAGTGATTCATCAACGAACATGTTGTACCTGTGAACAAAGTATAGGTGCGAGGAATTTGAAGAGGTCATATGCGTTCTCAGAAATTTTTAAATAGAAATAGGTGAGGAAATTGACCATGGGTGTCTTGAGGAATTTCACTAAGTGTTCTTTGTCTTAGGTTCCAGAGTTGTGTAAATTTTGAGGATTCACACAATTGAGGAATCTTGAAGAAAGTCATTACTTAGGGAAAATCATCAAGTATGTGAAGATGTAAGGTGCTTTAGAATAAGATTCATGAAGAATAAACACCTTGGTAGAGGGAGACAGCTACAGAGGCGGCGGGATGAAGACTTCCGCGGCCGATGCGAGTTTGACGACGACGAGGTCAAGGCAGTGAAGCTCTTCCACACCGGCGTTGATGACGTTAGTGGTGGAGCTTGGTTGGAGCTCGGGAGAGAGTATAGATGAGTAGTAACCGAGCACTGTTGAAGGGGAGGGGGTATTTATAGTGGAAGTGAAAACCAATCTGCCCGAAGATTTTGGACAAGATTGCCCCTGACCCTTGCTCTCCACGTGACAGGTGTCACCCACGTTCTGAGTAGAGGAGATTATGGGGGATCGTGGGTTCTCCAGTCGTGGGAATCAGAACCGTTTGAGCGGGAACCGCTGAAAAATTTGATAGTGAAAATTTCAAAGTTTTCGTTCGCAAATTCTTCAGCTGTCAAGGACACAGTGAAGACTTTGAACAAGTTTCAAAGTAGAACGCATATGAAGAATTTGTGAACAGACTGGGTTGAGTTTAGCATAGAGGGGAAAGGGTCCGATCACATTCACTTAGATGAAAATCAACTTGAATAATTTAGCAATAAGTGAATGCTATTGAGGACATTGAAAACTCAAATATATATATATACATATACATACATATGTATAGTCAATGTAGAACATGAGTTTCAAAGTTTGAAGAATTTGAAAAGTTGAGGAATTTCAAATTTTGAAGAATTTGAAAAATGACGGAAAACTCAATTTTGAAGAATTTCAACTTTGGTTCGTGGCATGACCCACCGTATAAGAATGATGATTTCAGACACCGCATACAATTGTCGTAGGGTTCTGAGAATCAAATTCTTCATTAATTTCTTCACACTTAGAGGGTTATTCTTCATTGATTGAAGAAAAACGTTACTTCGTGTGTTGCACATCTAAGTCATCAATTTTGCATAAGTGTTAGGATGTGTGTCCTTTTTCAAAGAACATTCGAAGATTCTAAGATATTTAGCTCACACCGCAACTTGCAAAATCTCTTTTCATCCAAGGGCTTTGTGAAGATATCGACCAGTTGTTCTTCAGTGGGGATGTGGTCGATGGAGATGTCACCCTTGAGTACATGATCTCGAAGAAAGTGATGATGAATCCGGATGTGCTTGGTCTTCGAGTGCTGAACTGGGTTGTAAGCAATCTTGATGGCACTCTCGTTGTCGCAGTAGAGAGGCACATTCTTCAACTTGATGTTGTAGTCCTTGAGGGTTTGCTTCATCCATAGTAACTGAGCACAACATGAGCCAACAGCAATGTACTCAGCTTCAGCAGTAGAGAGTGAGACGCAGTTCTGCTTCTTTGAGGAGCAACAAACTAAGGATTGTCCGAGGAAATGACATGTCCCCGAGGTTGACTTGCGATCCACACGATCTCTAGCATAGTTAGCATCAGAGTATCCGACGAGGTGAAGATTTGAGCCCTTGGGATACCATAATCCAAGTGTTGGTGTGTGAGCTAAGTATCGAAGAATATGTTTCACACCCTTATGGTGTGATTCCTTCGGTGTTGCTTGGAATTGGGCACGCATGCAAACACTCAGCATAATATCGGGCCTAGATGCACATAGATACAATAATGAACCAATCATGGAGCGGTATACCTTCTGATCAAAATCTTTACCATTTTCATTAGTGCAGAGGTGGCGTTTTGAAGGCATTGGAGTTTTGACGCCTTTGGAATCTTGCATGTCGAATTTCCTCAGAACATCTTTGAGGTATTTCTCTTGTGAGATGAAGATGTCATTGTCCTGCTGACAAATTTGAAGACCTAGGAAGAGTTTCAACTCTCCCATCATAGACATTTGATATTCTTCACTCATCATATCGACAAATTCATCACTGTAACGTTTGTCAGTACAACTAAAGATAATATTGTCTACATATATTTGGCATATGAACAGTTCATTGTCATAGGATTTTGTGAAAAGAGTTGGGCCGAGTGAACCGGGTTTAAAGTCTTTCTTCATGAGGAATTCCTTCAGAGTGTCGTACCACGCCCGAGGGGCCTGCTTGAGGCCATAGAGGGCCTTGTTGAGTCTGAAGACTTTGTCAGGATGCTTAGGGTCTTCAAAACCTGGGGGTTGAGCAACATATACTTCTTCCTCAAGCTTACCATTGAGGAATGCACTTTTCACATCCATTTGATATAAGATGATATTATGATGGTTAGCATAAGCAAGCAATATGCGAATAGCTTCAAGTCTAGCAACAGGTGCAAACATTTCATCAAAGTCAATTCCTTCAACCTGTGTGTAGCCTTGAGCTACAAGACGAGCCTTATTCCTAACCACAAGGACATTTTCATCTTGCTTGTTGCGGTAGATCCACTTGGTACCTATGATGTTATGTTTGCAAGGATCTGGCCTCTTGACAAGTTCCCACACGTTGTTGAGCTTGAACTAATGTAATTCCTCCTGCATAGCTTGAATCCGGCTCCTTGAATGCTCCATCAACTTTGGTGGGCTCTATGATAGAGACAAAGGCAAAGTGCCCACAAAAGTTAGTTAAATGTGAAGCTTTTGAGCGAGTGAGGGGACCTGGTGCATTGATGTCATCGATGATTTTGTCAATCTGTACTTCATTTGCAACTCTAGGATGAGCAGGTTGACATGGCCGAGGACTTCCTTCAGCACCATTTTCTTTAGGTGTATCAACATGAAAGTCTTCATTCGTTGGAATGACTTCCTCAGTGGGTATGATATCTTTTGTTGCCATCAACTTAATGGATTCCTCAGGAGACTATTCATCAAACACAGAAGGCAGGTGCTCTCTTTGTGAGCCATTAGTTTCATCGAACCGCACATCTACAGTTTCAACAACCTTGTGATGGTAGGTGTTGAAGACTCTGTAGGTGTGCGAGTCCTTTCCGTAACCAAGCATAAAACCTTCATGTGCTTTCGGTGCAAACTTAGAACTATGGTGAGGATCTCTGATCCAACATTTTGCGGCGAAGACTTTGAGATAACTTACATTGGGTTTCTTGCCAGTCATAAGTTCATATGAAGTCTTCTTGAAGAATTTGTGAAGATATACCCTGTTGATGATGTGGCATGCAGTATCAATTGCCTCAGTCCAGAAGCGACGAGGAGTCTTGTATTCATCAAGCATGGTGCAAGCCATCTCAACTAGAGTCCTATTCTTGCGCTCCACAACGCCATTCTACTGAGGAGTATAAGGAGCAGATAACTCATGAGTAATACCAAGTTCATCAAGGTATTCATAAAGATTAGTGTTCTTGAACTCAGTCCCATTATCACTCCTAATATGCTTGATCTTGACGCCGAAGTTGGTGGAGGCCCTTGAAGCAAATCGTCTAAAGACACCATGTACTTCATTCTTGTACAGAATAATATGCACCCAAGTGTAACTAGAGTAATCATCAACAATAACAAAGCCATACAAACTTGAAGAATTTGTTAGTATGGAGTAATGAGTGGGGCCAAAGAGATCCATGTGAAGCAATTCAAATGGTCGAGTCGTGGTCATGATTGTCTTCGAGGGATGCTTGGATCTGGTCATCTTTCCAGATTCACATGCACCACAGAGGTGGTCCTTGAGGAATGTGACAGCCTCGATGCCAATGACGTGCTTTTTCTTCACGAGCATGTGCAAGTTCCTCATACCCGCATGTCCAAGTCGTCGATGCCATAGCCAGCCTTCTGAAGACTTTGCAAGTAAGTATGTGGCAGGTTGAGGACCTATAGAGAAATCAATAATATACAAGTCTCCTCTCCTAAAGCCTTCAAAGACTTTGGAATTGTCAGATTCCATGATGACAACACAACGATATTTTCCAAATACGATGATCATATCAAGATCACAAAGCATTGAGACAAACATAAGGTTGAACCCAAGGGATTCAACAAGCATCACCTTATCCATGGTTTGGTCCTTTGAGATAGCAACCTTACCAAGTCTCAATACCTTGCTTTTTTCCTTTGTCTACGCAGGTGATATGCTTCAGAGGAGATGGAGTCAGTAGATTGTTGTCACCAGTCATGTGGTTTGTGCATCCACCATCGAGGACCCACTCAATAGCTTTTGGAGTATCATGCTTTGATCCTTTTGCCATGAAGCAATAGGTGGGAGCATAATCATCATTGCTGACGCCAGAGTCGTTGGAGTAGTCATATTCTTCATCGTTGAAGATGGACTTGCTAACGAAAGCAATAGCGAGAGCAAGGCTAGCGACACCAGATTCTGATTCCTCCTCAGAGTCTTCCTCTTCTTCAGATTCTTCAGATTCTTCCTTAGAATTCATTTCCTTGCCGATGAATGCACGAGCCTTTCTGGAACCATTCTTCTTGTGCTTTGAGGACATTGAAGATGAGGACTTTGCAGATGAGGACTTTGAAGATTTCTTCTTTTTCTTCGAGTCATCAGAACTATCCTCCTTGTACTTCTTCTTCTTCTTTGAATCTTTTTCCCAAAGAGGATAGTTAGAGATAAAGTGACTAGGCTTTTTGCAATGATGACAGGTTCTTTTCATGTAGTCTTCTGAGGAATTTGATTTCCTCAAGCCACTTTTTGATGACTTTCCAAATCCACCTCTCCTTGAGAACTTCTGGAAATTCCTCATGAGCATTGCTAGTTCCTGACTTAGTTCTTCAGGATCACCAAGGCTGCTGTCAGAATCTTCTTCTTCAGATGGGGAAATTGCTTTCGCCTTCAGAGCACGAGATCTTCCATAGCTTGTCCTGTAGAGGTCTCTCTTCGGAGCTTGTTGGAATTCATGAGTATTGAGTCTCTCAAGAATATTAGCAGGATCAAGTGACTTGTAGTCTCCACGTTCTTGAATCATCAAAGCTAGTGTATCGAATGACGAGTCAAGAGACCTTACCAGTTTCTTCACCACTTCATGGTCGGTGATATCGATGGCACCCAGTGCTTGAAGCTCGTTGGAGATATCAGTGAGACAATCAAAAGTTTGCTGAACATTTTCATTGTCAAGTCTCTTGAAACGGTTGAAGAGATTGCGAAGAACATCAACACGAGAGTCACATTGAGTGGAAACACCTTCGTTGACTTTGGACAGCCTATCCCAGATAAGCTTAGCAGTCTCCAAAGCGCTCACTCTGCCATACTGACCTTTGCTCAGATGGCCACAGATGATATTCTTCGCTTGAGAGTCAAGTTGCTTGAATCTCTTCACATTGGCAGTAGTAATAGTGGGAGTGATAGAGGGCACACCATTTTCCACAATGTACCAGAGATCGTTGTCAATAGCTTCAAGGTGCATACGCATCTTGTTCTTCGAGTAGGGGTAGTCTATCCCATCAAAGGTAGGACACCCCATGGAAACCTTGATCATACCTACAGTTGACATAACTAGAACTCCAGGTGGTTAAACCAAAATCACACAGTGCGAAGGAGTACCGGCTCTGATACCAATTGAAAGTGCGTTATATCGACTAGAAGGGGGTGAATAGGTGAGTTTTACAAATTCATCACTTGAGGAATTTCAACTTTGAGGAATTTGAAATGTGATGGATAACTAGCAGCAGAATAAGTACTCAAGTGCATGAGGAACATAGTAATAGCATAGTCTTCATGATGAAATGAAACATGCACCAATAGTAAGTAGCGTGATACAAGATAAGCAGTGATGAACAAGGTAACTTGAAGAATTTGAGGTGAGGAATTTGTGAAAGTCTTTAGTCAAATTCTTCAAACAGTAACAAATCAACAGGTATATGAGGAATAGAGGGGTTGAGGAAACAGAACCACATAGCTTGATGAAGACAATGGTTTGATGACCCAGTTCCAACTATTGTGACAGTCGTACGTCTGGTTTGGAGCGGCCTGGTAATTAAACCAGAGGACACACAGTCACAGGACACACAATCCTTACCGTATTCTCCTTGAGCTAAGGTCACACAGTCCTCGCCCGACACTCATGGTAAGTCTTTAGGGTAGACTTCCAAAACCCTCTCAAACTGGTCACCCGACGATCCACAATTTACAGCTGGATGCTCTAGACCAAGGTCACTTCATGATCCCCAATTGACTGCAGGAGCACTAGACCATGATGCCTAACCGTCTGGAGGATGCACAGTCCTCAAAGGTAACAAGCGTCGGATCCACACAGGAATTTCTTCAGTGATGCTCAATCACTATGGGTTTGGTGGTTTGGTTGTGGGTTTTTCCTCACTGATGATTTTCTCTCAAAGTCCTCGGAGGACGGGTTGCTCTCAAATGACAAGTGTCAGTTCTCTCTCGGAGCAGCCAACCAACTAATGGTTGTGGAGGGTGGCTATTCATAGCCAGGGTGCAGCCTAACATGATAAGACATAAATTCCCCCAATGATATGACCGTTATGTGGATGTTATGATTGGGGACAGCTGGCACTAAGCACAGTAACGGTCGGAATTTCAAACTATGAAAGTCCTCGGGCTTATCATGTTCCTCACTTGTAGGCAATTCGCACTGGCAAAATCCTAACTCCTCAGTTAGATCAATTTCCTCAGACACCATAAGAACTTTATCTCTGTCACTGAAGAACTTGTCTGAACCATAAGAGATTTCCAAAGGCTTCACTCGAAGGATTGTATAGGTTGAGGATTTTGGAGTTGAGCATCAGTTGGAAATTTTCCTTAGTATTACCTCGGCCCCCTTTAACAGTATGATGTTTCCTATGACTCAAATAAGGAAATGAAACTACGAAAACAAAAGTCTTCATGCTTCATATTCCTTGTTCATATCTTCAAGGTCACACCAACTTCTTCATTTTCAAAGTCTTCACAAAGTCTTCACCAAAGTCTTCACAAAGTCTTCAGCAAAGTCTTCAGTTGAAGACATACATTTTTAGGGGTCGATAATCTCCGTATATATCAAACTCCTCATTGAATTATAGAGCCTGTGTACACTCACAAACACATTAGTGCCTTAACCTATAAGTCTTCAATACACCAAAATCACTAAGGGGCAGTAGATGCACTAACAGTGTCCCTAAGAAAGGAGGTATTATCGTGGTTCCTAATGATAAAAATGAATTGATCCCACAAAGAATTGTTACATGTTATAGAATGGTAATTGATTTTAGGAAATTGAATAAATATACTAGAAAAGATCATTACCCTCTACCTTGCATTGATCAAATGCTAGAAATGTTATCCAAACACACACATTTTTGCTTTCTAGATGGTTATTCTGGTTTCTCTCAAATACTTGTGTCAAAAGAGGACCAATAGAAGACCACATTTACTTGCCCTTTTGGTACCTTTGCTTATAGACGTATGCCTTTTGGTTTATGCAATGCACCTGCTACCTTTCAAAGATGTATGACTGCTATATTCTCTGATTTTTGTGAAAGGATTGTTGAGGTTTTCATGGATGATTTTTCCGTTTGTGGAACATCTTTTGACGATTGTTTGAGCAACCTTGATCGAGTTTTGCAGAGATGTGAAGAAAGCAGTCTTCTATTGAATTGGGAGAAGTGCCACTTTATGGTGAATGAAGGCATTGTATTGGGACATAAAATTTCTGAAAGAGGTATTGAAGTTGACAGGGGTAAAGTTGATGCTATTGAAAAAATGTCGTGTCCTACGGATATCAGAGGTATAAGAAGTTTCCTTTGTCATGCTAGTTTCTATAGGAGATTTATTACAGACTTCTCTAAGATTTCCAGGCCGCTCACAAATCTCTTGCAAAAAGATGTTCCTTTCGTTTTTGACAATGATTGTGTAGAAGCTTTTGAAATTCTCAAGAATGATTTGATTTCTGCTCATGTTGTTCAACCACCTGATTGGAACCTACCCTTTGAAATTATGTGTGATGCTAGTGATTATGCCGTAGGTGTTTTTCTAGGACAAAGAGTTGATAAGAAATTAAATGTTATTCATTATGCTAGCAAAACTCTAGACAGTGCTCAAAGAACTATGCTACCACTGAAAAGGAATTTTTAGCAGTTGTGTTCGCTTGTGATAAGTTTAGACCCTATATTGTTGATTCTAAAGTAACTGTTCACATTGACCATGCTACTATTAAATTTCTTATGGAAAACAAAGATGCCAAACCTAGACTTATCAGGTGGGTTCTTCTGCTACAAGAAATTTATTTGCATATTGTTGATAGAAAGAGTGCTGATAACCCTGTAGCAGATAACTTATCTAGGTTAGAGAATGTTCTTGATGACCCACTACCTATTCATGATAGCTTCCCTGATGAACAAGTAGCTCTCATAAATGATTCTCGTAATGCTCCTTGGTATGCTAATTATGCTAATTATATTGTTGCTAATTTATTCCGCCTAGTTTCACATACCAACAAAAGAAAAAGTTCTTCTATGATTTAAGACATTACTTCTGGGATGACCCACACCTTTATAAAGAAGGAGTAGATGGTGTTATTAGACGTTGTGTACCTGAGCATGAACATGAACATATCTTACAGAAGTGTCAATCCGAGGCCTACTAAGGACACCATGCTAGAGATAGAACTGCACATAAGGTATTACAATCTGGTTTTTATTGGCCTACTCTCTTCAAGGACGCTCGTAAGTTTGTCTTGTCATGTGATGAATGTCATAGTATTGGTAATATTAGTAGACGTCAGGAAATGCCTATGAATTACTCTCTTGTTATTGAACCATTTGATGTTTGGGGTTTTGATTATATGGGACCTTTTCCAATGTCCAATGGGTATACTCACATTTTAGTTGCTGTTGATTATGTTACTAAGTGGGTAGAAGCTATTCCAACTAGTAGTGTTGATCATAACACCTCTATTAAGATGCTTAAAGAAGTTATTTTCCCTAGATTTGGAGTCCCCACATATTTAATGACTGATGGTGGTTCACATTTTATTCATGGTGCTTTCCATAAATTTCTTGCTAAGTGTGATGTTAATCATAGAATTGCATCTCCTTATCATCGTCAGTCTAGTGGTCAAGTAGAATTAAGTAATAGAGAGATTAAATTGATCTTG
This sequence comes from Hordeum marinum, assembly GCA_022496015.1. Lineage (NCBI taxonomy): Eukaryota > Viridiplantae > Streptophyta > Magnoliopsida > Poales > Poaceae > Hordeum > Hordeum marinum. Next base: position 455,871,134 of record CM039674.1, on the reverse strand, counting down.
CAAAAGACGGTTAATACATCTAGGAAGAATTGGTCTAAGAAACTTGACGATGCATTATGGGCTTATAGAACTGCTTACAAGAATCCTATGGGTATGTCTCCGTATAAAATGGTTTATGGTAAAGCATGTCACTTACCTCTAGATCTAGAGAATAAAGCTTATTGGGCAATCAAAGAGATCAACTATGATTTCAAACTTGCTGGTGAGAAGAGGTTATTTGATATTGGCTCACTTGATGAATGGAGAACCTAGGCCTATGAGAATGCCAAGCTGTTTAAAGAGAAAGTTAAGAGATGGCATGATAAAAGGATACAAAAGCGTGAATTTAATGTAGGTGATCATGTCTTGCTATACAATTCCCGATTAAGATTTTTTGCAAGAAAACTTCTCTCTAAGTGGGAAGGACCATTCATTGTTGAGGAAGTGTATCGTTCCGGTGCCATCAAGATCAACAACGCCGAAGGCACAAATTCGAAAGTGGTAAACAGGCAAAGAATAAAACACTATATTTCAGGTACTCCCATTAATGTTGAAACCAATGTTATCAATACCATAACTCCCGGAGAACATATTCGGGAGACTTACTGGAACATTTCAGACTCTGAAAAGGAATAGGTACGTGGTACGGTAAGTAAACCAACTCCAAAAGTTTCCCAATAGCAATTTTGTTCAGTTTTGGAATATTTAAAGAATTAGGAAAATAAAAAGCAGTCCGAAGGACGCACGGGGAGGCGACAAGCCTGCTAGGTACGGCCACCCCTTGGCCGCGCCTAGGTGGCTTGTCACCAGCCCATGCGCCTTTTGGACTCCATTTTCTTGTGGAATACTCCTTCAGGTCGGCAAAAATTCGTTATATAATCTCTCGAGGGTTTTGACTCTTGTATCACAAAAATACCTCTTGTTTTCGTTTTGAGTTGTTCCTACAGCAGAATTAGAGAAAGATGTCGTCCCAAGAGTCTGATGGGGAGAGCTACATATCACAATATCTTGCCAATCCCAAGCTCTATGGGGACCTAGATCCTTATGGATTATTCCTGGAGGAGGAACGAGAAGACAAGTACGAACAAGAAATCTCAAATGAAGAGGATATTTCTATGCCTCAACCGAGAGACATGCACGTGGAGTTCAGGAAATCAAGCCTTCCAAACACGAGAAGAAAACCCAAAGTTCTATTTATTCCTTCTCGTTTTCTGCAGGAGAGTAAGGAAGAATTGTGTCAAAGGATATTGAAGCTCGAGCAGGAAGTAGATGACCTGAGGGAACAAAACTTCATGCTTAGGAGGAAATTGGACAAGCTTCCAACCTCATCAACAACTCCACCACCATCACCTCCGAAGAAGGACATCTGAGCACATGGGTATGTGCACTCCCCTTGGCTTGTGCCAAGCTTGGGGGAGGTGCCCCGGTATCGTATCACGATCCCACCTTTTTCCTTTTTCCTTTCTTTTACTTTTCTTAGTTTGATCCTTTTTTATTTTATTTTGATCTAGTAGAATAAAGTTTTAGTATGATCTAGCTTTGAGTTTTTGCCTTTTGCTCCCCTTATGTAAGCAAGACCAAGAGTTATATTATAAAAAGTAGTTTTGATGAGAGAGCTTTGCTAGATTACTATGCTCATGAGGGTAATAAATAAAAGAATGATATAATAAAAGCAAAGAGTATACATAGTGATCTTATGGGGGAGTGATGACGTCACATATAAAAAGTATGATTATTGAAATTTGTTGGGAGTTAACAAACATAGTAATTGGTCATTGGTGCAATTGAAAGGAAGTGATAAAGAAAGAGAGATTCACATATAAATATATTATCTTGGACACCTTTTATGATTGTGACCACTCATCAAAATATTACATGCCAAGAAGTTGATGTTGGACAAGGAAGACAACATAATAGGTTATGTTTGCTTGCCTCCGGATAGAAGTTATATGGTTTTAGATCCTCCAACATGTCGTGCTTGCTTCCACCTCATATTAGCCAAAACTTCCGCACCAAGTAGAGATACTACTTGTGCATCCAAACACCTCAACCCAGTTTTGCCATGAGAGTCCACCATACCTACCTATGGATTGAATAAGATCCTTCAAGTAAGTTGTCATCGGTGCAAAAAGGCAATAAAAATTGCTCTCAAATATGTGTGATATTTTATTGTAAGGGAAATAAGCGTTGTATGAACTTGTGATAGTAAAGAAATAAAAGCGACAGACTGCATAATAAAGGTTGCTATCACAAAGGGCAATACAACATGACGTTCCTTTCCGCTAAGAGTTTGTGCATCCAAAAACAAAAGGCGCATGACATGTTGGGGAACATCGCATGGGAAACAAAAAATTTCCTACGCGCACGCAAACCTATCCATGGTGATGAGCATCTACGAGAGGGAGAGTGGATCTACGTACCTTTGTAGATCGCTAAGCGGAAAGCATTAAGAAACGCGGTTGGTGTAGTCGTACTTCTTCGCGATCCAAATCGCCGAGCGTCCCGCGATCTAATCACGAACCGTCCCGCGATCTCGTCATGATCCGTCCCGCGATCCGATCACGAACGTCCCGTGGCCTTGATCACGATCCTTCCGATCTAGTACCGAACGGACGACACCTCCGCGTTCAGCACACGTGCGGCTTGATGACGATCTCCACCGTCTTGATCCAGCAGGAGGAGGTGGAGAGGAGGGAGAGTTCACCGGCAGCATGACGGCGCTCCGGTGATGGTGGTGGAGTTATTCCTGCAGGGCTTCGCCTAAGCACCGCAGAAAACCAATCTAGAGGAGAAACAATTCACTAGAGGTTAGGGTTGCACGTGGAAGAAAGAACTTGTCCAAAACCATTGAAACCCTCTAGTATATATAGGAGGAGAGGAGGAGGAGAGGCAGCCTTGGCCTCCAAGGCTAGCTGGTTCGGCCAGCTAGGAGGGAGGAGTCCTCCTCCTTCTACTCCAAGTAGGATTAGGACTCCTTCCTTATATAGCCCCTTTTTGCCTTTTTCCACCTTTTTCCTTTTGGTATTTTTTCCTCCTGGCGCCATGGGCCTTTGTGGCTGTTCCACTAGCCCACTAAGGGCTGGTTATTATTCTTCCACAGCCCATGGACCCTCTAGGGTCGAAATATATCACGCCCAAGATGCGATCCTATCCTTATTTGGGCACGAGGGCCTCGACAGGGATAGAAGCGCATCTCAATGCGTTCGCAAGAATGGATATCATTGCAAGTACATGTACAGAAGAGATGAGTATATGGAATTGGCTTACACTTGCCACAAGCTATATCAGAGTCACATCAATATAATAACATCTCAAACATCATACATAAGAGCAGGGTCCGGCTACGAACGAAATCAAACGATAAAATGACATCCACCCTTGCTATCCCAGGCTGCCGCCTAGAACCCATCCAAGATTGAAGAAGAAGAAGAAGAACTCCAAGTCAAATCAAGCAACGCGCTCACGTCAAATCATCACGTTACCTATACCTGCAACTGTTGTTGTAGTAATCTGTGAGCCACAAGGACTCAGCAATCTCATTTCCAAGGGTATCAAGACTATTAAAGCTTAATAGGTAAGGTATGGTTAAGTGGTGAGGCTGCAGCAAGAGACTAAGCATTTATATGAGTGGCTAACTTACGAGAACAGGAAGTAAAGTATGGTGCTCTACGCATAACGAACGAGAACTAGCAATGACCACTAACTGATCCTGAACACGTACTTACGTCAATCATAACCCCACCATGTTCTCTTTCGGATAAGGACTCACGAAAAGAGACAATCACGGTTACACACACAGTTGGTGTATTTTATTAGAGTTTCCTTCAAGTTTGCTATGACCAGGTGTTAAACAAAATATCCAAGTTTGCCACATAACCGCGGGCATGGCTTCTCGAAAAGATTTAACCCTACAGGGGTGCTCCAACTCATCCATCACAAATTAACCACACTCAGCGGGAATAACCTCAACCACGGATATCGTGATCTTCCTAGGCAATTCCAAAGGAAATCCAACACCTCGAGATAGCCCGAGAAATCAGAGTTCCTCACTCGAGACGTTCGAGAAAGGTAAAACAAATCCAGCAAGACCGCCCGACGTATCGACGAACCTGATTGGAGCCGCGTATCTCGTTCCCAGGACACGACCGGATGGGACTAGCTACAGGGAAAACCAATCCTCAAGTTGCCTCGAGGCGGCCCCGCGGGCAGCCCATTTTGGACAAACACTCATGTGGAGCACTGGCCCGGGGGTTGATTAAATTATCCTCGGGGTGATCATGCCCTATGCAATTTTTAATTAGTTAGGCAAATGTAGTACCAATGTTGGGCCTTGCCAGACAAGTTTTAATCTAACTCGAAAATCAAGGGGGTCCCCATAACAACCCCGAGCATGTTAGGAGCGCTCATTTATGGAACATAACACCGGTTCACAAGAAACTAGGGGCGGCAAGAGTGGAACAAAACACCGAGCAAAAGGCCAAGCCTTCCACCTTTACCAAGTATATATGTGCATTAAATTAATTAGCAGCAATATTGTGATATAACAAAAGAATGTCCTTGTTGGCACATGGAAGCAATTGCACCTGCAACTAGAAACACTATAAGAAGGGCTGAGCAAGCGGTAACATAGCCAAACAATGTTTTGCTGGGATGTGGTAGGGTTAGAGGCTTATCATGACAATGTTGGGAGGCTTATCAAACAAGTGGTAGGTAACGAGACATAACGATAAAAGACGAGACAACTAGCATGGCAATGATAGTAATGGTATCCAGGGAAATGTGTCATCTTGCCTGAGATCCCGCTCGGAAGAAGACCGAGTCCATGAAGAAGACGAACCAACGTATTCGAACGAATCCTCACACTCCGAACGCTTTCGGAACTCTATCGAGAAGAAGCAATCCGAAACAAACAATCAACACAAGATACACCACAACATATGCAAGACACGATGCACAACAATATGATGCATGTCCGGTTTAAATATGCAGTGCACGATAATTCACAACAATCAAATTCTACACATTAAAGTGAAGCTCAATATGCAACGAGTAACATATTGACGAAACTCCACATTCGAATTACTTAGTTCACTCCCGTTAGGTACACGACAATATTAAATGTTGTTAAACATGGCAAGAGGTGAATCATAAGTAAACTATACTATCTAGGCATCTTAAATGAGGTCGGAAACAACTTATAGCATTTCCGTAATGACCCCATATGTATATTATGAATTTGGTCCAGATCTTATTTAAACATATTTTATGTTTGTTAAACATCAGAATAAAGCATACCATGTTATTCTACACGTCATTCTAGTCTATTTACATATGAGGAACATCTCAAACGGAGCTACGGTTCAAAAGATATGAGCAACACAAGATGCACATGCCATGAATGCAGATGCATGGGAAAAACCACCACAAACATCTCCAATCAAGAATGCAACAAGTTATTATGCAACTACAAGAAATTCTAAGCAAGTTTCATATATGGAATGTTCCAAACGGAGCTACGGTTCAAGCACAATCATCAAAACAAGTTTTAGTTGAAATCTGCCAAAACTGCAACTTAGCATTTTGAACATATGAAAACAACAAATTACAATATTCCAAAATGCACAAACTAAACATGGGTCAAAAGCATACAACATATACCTCATTTCATCTACACAAATCATAATCAAAACATGCATGGATCACTAGGTAGGAAGCTCACAAGAAGGCTACTTGAAAACAGTTTCAGACTTAGTGAAAATATCAGTTTTAGAATAAGCAGTTTTTATCATGAAGGCATATTGACAGCAGTGAAACTTTATGCTACAAGTCATGAAATGGTATGAAACTTAACAGCATGCTAAAGGACAATATCAACAACAAATAACTCCATTACACCTATCACAAAAGAGGTCTAGATCACTAGCAAATCACATGGCAAGACAGCAACAAAATATAACAGATTCCAGACATAGAAATATTTTGTATCCTCAAAATAACAGATTTTTATAGCAAGTTGACAACAGCAAAACAACATCTAAACATGCATATCTATGACAAGCAAAATGACCATGGGCTAGGACACATCTCAAAGAGCAACTTTTATGTTGGAAATTAATTCATTTAATGCCCGGATTAAATCTTACGAAAATGACAAAAGGGCATCACGGCATAAATGACACTCACACAAATATGCTCAAATGACAAATCTAAATGCACCGATAAATCCTATGGATTTTTCTACCCCGAAAACATATATAATATGCTTATGTTCTTGTGAAACATTAATCACAATTAATTATGCGGGTAACAGGCCTATACACGTTAGAGCAAACCATTAATGCAAAATAATGTGCAAACATGATACCGGAAATTATCCCATGCATGAAAATGCGATGCGAAAGAGATGAACATTTTTAATATAAGATTTTATTAATTGGATGCACGATTAAATAAACATGAAAATGCAATTAAATGGAAAATATGCAAAATGACATGATGAAATAATTTTGGCATGGATGAAAATGGTATATTAATATTCTACGAATTATTCTAAGCAGATTTCATGTTGGAAATATTTTAGTTCGAGGCACGGTTATTTAATAGTAAAAATGCAATATTAAGACCTATATGCAAAATGACACGAAATGGCATGTAATCATTTTTAAACAGGGATGCAAATGGCATAATATTAATATATGCAATTTTCTAAACAGTTTACATGTTTGAATCATTACATTCCGATGCACGGTTAATTTACTATGATTTACAACCCCTTTTTGCCTTTTTCCACCTTTTTCCTTTTGGTATTTTTTCCTTCTGGCGCCATGGGCCTTTGTGGATGTTCCACCAGCCCACTAAGGGCTGGTTATTATTCTCCCACGGCCCAAGGACCCTCTAGGGTCGAAATACCTCTCCCGGAGGCCTCCCGGTATACTACCGGCACTCCCGGTACACTACCGATGAGCCCGAAACTTTTCCGGTGACCAAACTGGGACTTCCTATATATGAATCTTTACCTCCGGACCATTCCGGAGCTCCTTGTGATGTCTGGGATCTCATCTGGGACTCCGAACAACCTTCAGTAACCACCATACATAACTCTACACTACCGAAACGTCACCGAACCTTAAATGTGCAGACCCTGCGGGTTCGAGAACTATGTAGACATGACCGAGACACCTCTACAGCCAATAACCAATGGCGGGACCTGGACGTCCACATTGGTTCCTAGATATTCTATGAAGATCTTCATCGGTCGAACCCTATGTCAAGGATTCAGTCAATCCCATATAACGTTCCCTTTGTTCTTCGGTATGTTACTTGCCCGAGATTCGATCGTCGGTATCTCCATACCTAGTTCAACCTCGTTACCGGCAAGTGTCTTTACTCGTTCCATAATGCAAGATCCTGTGGCTAACATATTAGTCACAGTGCTTGCAAGGCTTGTTGTGATGTTGCATTACTGAGTGGGCCCTGAGATACCTCTCCGTCACACGGAGTAACAAATCCCAGTCTCGATCCATGCCAACTCAACAGACACCATCGGAGAAACCTGTAGAGCACCTTTATAGTCACCCAGTTACGTTGCGACGTTTGATACACACAAGGCACTCCTCCGATATCCGTGAGTTGCATGATCTCATGGTCATAGGAACATATACATTGACATGCAGAAAACAGTAGCAATAAACTGACATGATCATACGCTACGTTTGTAGTTTGGGTCTTTTCCATCACATCATTCTCCCAATGATGTGATCCCGTTATCAAATGACATCTCATGTCCATGGCTAGGAAACCTTAACCATCCTTTGATCAACGAGCTAGTCTATTAGAGGCATACTAGGGACATGGTTTTGTCTATGTATCCACACATGCATTTAAGTCTCCGATCAATACAATTATAGCATGGATAATAAATGATTATCAGAACAAGGAAATATGATAATAACTAATTTAGTATTGCCTCTAGGGCATATTTCCAACATGACAACCCCTGCTTCCCTCTGCAAAGGGCCTATCTGTTACTTCTACTTTTTTAGTACTTACCTTTGTGCAAGAGTCATGGTGATCCTCACCACTTCCTATATTTTGCCTCTCTCTCGGAAGGCATTAGGTGTTCGGGAATGATCTAGACTTATATATCCTCTCGGGTGTGGGTGATCATGAGTTATTATCGTTGACATCACCCGTGAGGTGAATAGTTGGGAGTTGAAACTGTAAGCCCCTATGTTTCTTTGTGTATAATTGAAGCTTTGATCTCGTGGGTACTGCGTGAGTGTTAGCAATTGTGAAAGACTAAAGGATGATTGAGTATGTGGATTTGCTTTACAAAGCTCTTATATTGACTCTTTCCGATGTTATGATAAATTGTCAATTGCTTCAATGACTAAGATCATGGTTTGTTGGTTGTCAATAGAGTTCTTGGTTCATACTTTATCTTGTGAATGAATTGTTACTTTACCATAAGAAATCTTATTACAATAACTATTGTTGTTCAAATCATGATCATGATGCCCTCATGTACGTATTCTATTTATCGACACCTCTATCTCTAAACATATGGAAATATTCATCGATCTCGTTTTTCGCTTGAGGGCAAGCGAGGTCTAAGCTTGGGGGAGTTGATACGTCCATTTTGAACCATGATTTTATATTGATATTTATTGCATTATGGGCTATTATTACACGTTATGGTACAATACTTATGCCTTTTCTCTCTTATTTTACAAGGTTTACATGAAGAGGGAGAATGTCGGCAGCTAGAATTCTGGACTGGAAAAGGAGCAAATATGAGATACCTATTCTGCACAACTCCAAAAGTCCTGAAAATTTACGGAGAATATTTTTGGATTCAATAAAAATACTAGCACAAGAATCAACCAGAGGGGGGCCACCCGCAGGCCACAAGCCTGCTAGGCGCGGCCACCCCCTGGCCACGCCTAGAAGGCTTGTGGGGCCCCTGTGGCTCCTCCGATACCCATCTTCTCCTATATGAAGCACTTTGACCTGGAAGAAATCAAGAGAGACCTTTTGGGACGAAGCATCGTCTCGAGGCGGAACTTGGGCAGAACCAATCTAGAGCTCCGGTAGGGCTGTTCTACCGGGGGAACTTCCCTCCCGGAGGGGGAAATCGAAGCCATCGTCATCACGAATGATCCTCTCATCGAGAGGGGTCAATATCCATCAACATCTTCACTAGCACCATATCTTCTCCAAACCCTAGATCATCTCTTGTATCCGATCTTTGTCTCAACACCTCAGATTGGTACCTGTGGGTGATCATATGGTCAGATCCTTTATGATAATTAATACTCTTCGATCTTGAACATGAACATGCTTTGTAAGTAGTTAGGTTTTTTCCCGGGGACATGGGATAAGTCTTGTTATAAGTAATCATGTGAATTTGGTATTCATTCGATATTTTGATGAGATGTATGTTGTCTCTCCTCTAGTGGTGTTATGTGAACGTCGACTACATGACACTTCACCAATATTTGGGCCTAGGGAAAGGCATTAGGAAGTAATAAGTAGATGATGGGTTGCTAGAGTGAAGGAATCTTAAACCCTAGTTTATGCGTTGCTTTGTAAGGGGCTGATTTGGATCCATATGTTTCATGCTATGGTTAGGTTTACCTTAATTCTTCTTTCGTAGTTGTGGATGCTTGCGAGGGGGTTAATCATAAGTGGGAGGTTTGTACAAGTAAGGGCAGCACCCAAGCACCGGTCCACCCACACATCAAATTATCAAAGTAACGAACGTGAATCAAATGAGCATCATGAAAACTAGCTTGAAAGAAATTCTCATGTGTCCTCAGGAACGCTTTGCTTTATATAAGAGTTTGTCCAGGCATGTCCTTTGCTACAAAAAGGATTGGGCTACCTTGCTGCACATTTTTTACACTTTTTACTTGTTACTTGTTATGAATTATCTTATCACAAAACTATCTGCTACCGATAATTTCAGTGCTTGTAGAGAATACCTTACTGGAAACTGCTTGTCATTTCCTTCTGCTCCTCGTTGGGTTTGATACTCTTACTTATCTAAAGGACTACGATAGTGTTCAAAATATGCCCTAGAGGCAATAATAAATTAGTTATTATCATATTTCCTTGTTCATGATAATCGTTTATTATCCATGCTATAATTGTATTGATCGGAGACTTAAATGCATGTGTGGATACATAGACAAAACCATGTCCCTAGTATGCCTCTAATGGACTAGCTCGTTGATCAAAGGATGGTTAAGGTTTCCTAGCCATGGACATGAGATGTCATTTGATAACGGGATCACATCATTAGGAGAATGATGTGATGGATAAGACCCAAACTACAAACATAGCATATGATCGTGTCAGTTTATTGCTACTATTTTCTGCATGTCAAGTATATGTTCCTATGACCATGAGATCATGCAACTCACGGATATCGGAGGAGTGCCTTGTGTGTATCAAACGTCGCAACGTAACTGGGAGACTATAAAGGTGCTCTACAGGTATCTCCGATGGTGTCTATTGAGTTGGCATGGATCGAGACTGGGATTTGTTACTCCGTGTAACGGAGAGGTATCTCGGGGCCCACTCGGTAATGCAACATCACAATAAGCCTTGCAAGCAATGTGACTAATTGTTAGTTGCAGGATATTGTATTACGGAATGAGTAAAGAGACTTGCGAGTAACGAGGTTGAATTAGGTATGGAGATACTGACGATCGAATCTCGGGCAAGTAACATACCGAAGAACAAAGGGAACGTTATACGGGATTAACTGAATCCTTGACATAGAGGTTCGACCGATAAAGATCTTCATAGAATATGTAGGAACCAATGTGGACGTACAGGTTCCGCCATTGGTTATTGACCGTAGAGGTGTCTAGGTCATGTCTACATAGTTCTCGAACCCGCAGGGTCTGCACACTTAAGGTTCGGTGACGTTTGGGTAGTGTAGAGTTATGTATGGTGGTGACCGAAGGTTGTTCGGAGTCCCGGATGAGATCCCGGACGTCACGAGGAGCTCCGGAATCGTCTGGAGGTAAAGATTCATATATAGGATGTCCCAGTTTGGTCGCCGGAAAAGTTTCGGGCTCATCGGTAGTGTACCGGGAGTGCCGGTAGTGTATCGGGAGTGCCGGTAGTGTACCGGGAGGCCTCCGGGAGGGGTATTTCGACCCCAAGAGGTCCATGGGCTGTGGGATAATAATAACCAGCCCTTAGTGGGCTGGGAAAACAGCCACAAAGGCCCATGGCGCAGGAGAGAAAGTCCTAAAGCAAAAAGTGGAAAATCAGCCAATAGGAGGCAATCCTACTCCAACTAGGATTGGAGGTGAAGTAGGATTGCTCCCACCTCCTATTTCGGCCGACCCAAAGGCCTTGGCTGCCTCTCCTCTCCTCTCCTCCTATATATACTAGTGGATTGGGTGGTTTTTGGACAGAATTTCCGGCCACGTGCTACCCGTTCCACCAGTGCATAGTTTCTCCTCTAGATCGGTTTTCTGCAGCGCTTAGGCGAAGCCCTGCCGGAATTGCTCCACCACCATCACCGGAGCGCCGTCACGCTGCCGGTGAACTCTATCTCCTCTCCACCTCCTCTTGCTTGATCAAGACGGTGGAGATCGTCATCAAGCTGCACGTGTGCTGAACGCGGAGGTGCCGTCCGTTCGACGCTAGATCGGAAGGACCGTGATCGAGATCGCGAGACGGTTCGTGATGTGATCACGGAACGGATCGTGATGAGTTCGCGGGACAGATCGTGATCAAGATCGTGAGACGGATCGTGATGAGTTCACGGGACGGATCATGATGTGTTCGCGGGACGGTTCGTGATTGGATCGCGGGACGCTCGGCGATTTGGATCGCGAAGAAGTTCGACTACACCAACCGCGTTTCTTAACGCTTCCCGCTTAGCGATCTACAAGGGTATGTAGATCCACTCTCCCTCTCATAGATGATCATCACCATGAATAGGTTTGCGTGTGCGTAGGAAATTTTTTGTTTCCCATGCGACATTCCCCAACAGTGGTATCAGAGCGAGGTTGATGGTTCGATGAGATCTCGAGTAGAACACAAAAGGTTTGTGGGCGTTGATGCTTAGATTGCTTCCTCCCTTGGTCGTATTTTGGTTCAGCGGGATTGTGAGATGAAGCGGCCCGGACCAACATTACTCGTACGCTTACGAGAGACTGGTTCCCTCGACGCAACTTGTTGCCTAGATGGCTTGCGGGTGACAGTTTCTCTCACTTTAGTTGGATCGGATTCGACAAAGGCGGTCCTTGAGAAGGTTGAAAAGCAAACTAGTGTATCACCGTTGTGGTTTATGCGTAGGTGAGAATCGTTCTTGCTAGATACCCGTAGCAGCCACGTAAAATATGCAACAACAATTAGAGGACGTCTAACTTGTTTTTGCAGGGTATGTTGTGATGTGATATGGCCAATTACATGATGTGATATATCTGATGTATGAGATGATCATGTGATGTATAGATTATCACGACTTGCATGTCGATGAATACGGCAACCGGCAGGAGCCATAGGGTTGTCTTTAATTATTGTATGACCTGCGTGTCAATCATTAAGCGCTATGTAATGCTTTACTTTATCGCTACGGTAGCAATAGTAGTAGAAGCATGCAGGGCGTGACAACCCCGATGGCGACACGCTGATGGAGATCAAGATGATGGAGATCAAGATGATGGAGATCATGGTGTCATGCCGGTGACGATGGAGATCATGCCGGTGCTTTCTAGATGGAGATCAAAAGCACACGTTCATGGCCATATCATGTCACTTATGATTTGCATGTGATGTTAATCCTTTTTATGCACCTTGTTTTGCTTAGGACGACGGTAGCATTATAAGGTGATCCCTCACTTAATTTGAAGATAAATTGTGTTCTCCCCGAGTGTGCACCGTTGCGAAAGTTCGTCGTGTTGAGACACCACGTGATGATCGGGTGTGATAGACTCTACGTTCACATACAATGGGTGCAAGCCAGTGTTGCACATGCATAACACTCGGGTTAAACTTGACGAGCCTAGCATGTACAGACATGGCCTCGGAACACAAGAGACTGAAAGGTCGAACATGAGTCATATAGTAGATTTGATCAACATGACGATGTTCACCATTGCAGCCACCTCAACTCACGTGATGATCGGACTTGAGTTGGTGAATTTGGATCATGTATCACTCGAATGATCGGAGGGATGTCAATTTGAGTGGGAGTTCTTAAGTAATATGATTAATTGAACTCATTATCATGAACATAGTCAAAGTTTCTTTGCAAATTATGTTGTAGATTACTAGCTCGCTTTGTAGCTCCCTTAAATTTTTATATGTTCCTAGAGAAATAGAGTTGAAAGATGTTGGTAGCAAAATTGCGGACTGGGTCCGTGATCTGAGGATTGTCCTCATTGCTGCACAGAAGGGTTATGTCCTTAATGCACCGCTCGGTGCGCCACCCCATCTAACGTCGTCTGTAGATGTTGTGAACATCTGACATGCACATTTCGATGACTACTTGATAGTTTAGTGCGTCATGCATTACGGCTTATAATTGAGGCTCCGAAACGTTTTGAACGTCACGGAACATATGAGATGTTCTAAGAGCTGAGATTGTGATCTCAGGCTCGTGCCCGAGTTGCGAGATATAGGATCTCCAACGAGATTCTTTGCCTGCAAGATGAAAGAGAATAGCTCAATCGTTGAGCATGTGCTCAGACTGTCTGGGTACCACAATCGCTTGAATCGAGTGGGAGTTGATCTTCCAGATAAGATAGTGATTGATGTAGTTCTCCAAGTCACTGTCACTGAGCTACTAGAACTTGGTGATCAACTATAAAATGCCAGGGAAAGAAATGTTGATCCCTGAGCTGTTCGTGATGTTTGACACCGCGAAGGTAGAAATCAAGAAGGAGCGTCAAGTGTTGATGGTTAATCAAACCACTAGTTTCGAAAAGGGCAAGAGCAAGGAGGGAAACTTCATGGATAGCAAGTCAGTTGCTACTCCAGTGAAGCAACCCAAAGTTGAACTCAAACCCGAGACTAAGTGCTTCTGTTATGAGGTGAGCGGTCGCTGAAGCGGAACAACCCTAGATACTTGGTAGATAAGAAGGCTGGCAACATTAATAGAAGTATATTTGATATAGGAGTTATTAATGTGTACCTTGCTAGTACTCTTAGTAGCACCTGGGTATTGGATACCGGTTCGGTTGCTAAATGTTAGTAACTCGAAATAAAAGCTACGGAATAAACGGAGAACTAGCTAAGGGTGAGGTGATGATATGTGTTGGAAGTGTTTCCAAGGTTGATGTGATCAACATCGCATGCTCTCTCTACCTTCAGGATTAGTGACGAACCTAAATAAATGTTATTTGGTGTTTTGCGTTGAGCTTGAACATGATTAGATCATGTTTATTGCAATACGGTTATTCATTTAAGCTAGAGAATAATGGTTATTCTGTTTACATGAATAATACCTTCAATGGTCATGCACCCAGTGAGAATGGTTTGTTGAAATCTTGATCGTAGTAGTACACATGTTCATAACATTGATGTCAAAAGATACAAAGTTAATAATGATAGTACCACATACTTGTGGCACTGCCGCTAAATGTCATATTGGTATAAAGCGCATGTAGAAACTCCATGCTGATGGATATTTGGACTCATTCGATTTCGAATCGGTTGAGACATGCGAACCATGCCTCTTGGGCAAGATGACTAAAGGACCCCGTTGGATGGAGCGGGCAAGTGATTCATTGGAAATGATACATGTTGATGTATGCAATCTAGTGAGTCTTGCAGCGTGCAGTGGATATCGTTATTTTCTTACCTTCACTGATGATTTGAGTAGATATAGTGTATATTTACTTAATGAAACACAAGTCTGAATCGTTTGAAAGGTTCAAGCAAATTCAGAGTGAAGTTTAAAGATCATCGTGACAAGAAGATAAAAATGACCATGATATGATCGTGAAGGTGAATATCTGAGTTACGAGTTTGGCATACAACTTAAGACAATGTGAAATTTGTTTCACAACTAACGCTACCTGGAACACCATGGTGTGATGGTGTGTCCGAACATCATAATCATGCTCTATTGATATAGTGCATACTGTGATGTCTCTTATCGTTTTACTACTATAATTTTTGGGGTTATGCATTAGAGACAACTACATTCACTTTAAATAGGGCATCATCTAAATCCGTTGAGATGACACCGTGTGAATTATGGTTTGATAGAAACCTAAGCTATCATTTATTAATATTTGGGGCTGTGACACTTGTGTGGAAAATGTTTTCACCTAATGAGGTCGAACCCAAGGCGGACAAATGCATCTTCATAGAATACCCTAAGATCAGTTGGGTGAACCTTCAATCTCAGATCCTAGTGCAAAGTGTTTGTTGCTTAAACGGATCCTTTCTCGAGGAAATGTTTCTCTCGAAAGAATTGAGTGGGAGGAAGATAGAACTTGATGAGGTTGTTAAACCTTTGTTCAACCAGAGAGTAGCGCAGCGCAGAAAGATGTTTCTGTGAAGCCTACGTTAGTTGAAGAGGAAGTTAATGATGATGATCATGAAGCTTCAGGATCAAGTTACTATCGAACTTCGTAGGTCGACAAGGATGTGTACTGCTCCTAAGTGGTACGACAACTCTGTCTTGGAGATCATGTTGTTGGACAACGATGAACCTACGAGCTATGGAGAAGCGATGATGGGCCCGGATTCTCACAAATGGTTAGAGGCCATGAAATCCGAGTAGGATCCATGTATGAAAACCAAGTGTAGACTTTGGTAGACTTCTTCGTTGGACGGCAGGTCGTTGAGTACAAATGGATCTTTCAAATGAAGACAGACACTGATGGTGAATGTCACTATTTGTAAAGCTCGACTTGTTGCAAAGATGTTTGTGACAAGTTCAAGGAGTTGACTACGATGAGACTTTCTCACTCGTAGTGGTGCTAAAGTCTGTTGGAATTATGTTAGCAGTTGCTGTGTTTTCAATTATGAAATCTGGCAGATGGATGTCAAAACATCGTTTCCTTAACGGTTTACTTGAGGAAAGGTTGTATGTGATACAACCAGAAGGTTTTGTCAGGCCTAAGGATGCTAAAAGGTGTGCAAGCTTCGGTGATCCTTCCATGGACTGAAGCAAGCATCTCGGAGTTGGAATATACGCTTTGATGAGGTGATCAAAGTTTTGATGTTTATACAAAGTTTACGAGAAACTTGTATTTGCAATAAAGTGAGTGGGAGCACTATAGAATTTCTGATAAGTATATGTGGATGACATATTGTTGATCATAAATAATGTAGAGTTTCTGGAAAGCATAAAACGGTCATTTGGAAAGTGATTTTCAAAGGAAGACCTGGATAAAGCTACCTAATTGTTGAGCATCAAAATCTATAGAGATAGATCAAGATGCTTGATGAGACTTTCAATGAGTGCATACCTTGACAAGATTTTGAAAGAGTTCAAAATGGATCAGCCAGAGAAATAGTTCTCGTCTGATTTGTAAGGTGTGAAGTTGAGTGAGACTCAAAGCTCGACAACGGCAGAAGAAAGAGAAAGGACGAATGTCGTCCCCTATGCCTTAGCCATAGGCTCTATATTATGCCATGATGTGTACCGCATCTATGTGTGCCTTGCCATGAGTCTGTCAAGGGGTACAAGTGTGGTCCAGGAGTGGATCACTGGATAGCGGTCGGAATTATCCTTAGTAACTAGAGGACTAAGGAAATGTTTCTTGATTATGGAGGTGATAAAGAGTTCATCGTAAAGAGTTACGTCGATGCAAGCTTTAACACCTATCCGGATGACTAGTAGTAGCAATCTGGATACGTATAGTGGAGCAGCCATTTGGAAATAGTACCAAGTGGAGTGTGGTAGCAGTGTTTACGGTTTGACATAGAGATTTGCAAAGTACACACGGATCTGAATATCGCAGACCCGTTGACTATAAGACCTCTCTCACATGCAAAGCATGATCGAGCCCCAGAACTCATTGGGTGTTAGATTCAGAACAATGAGAATCACATGGTGATGTGAACTAGATTATTGACTCTAGTGCAAGTGGGAGACTGTTCGAAATATGCCCTAGAGGCAAGAATAAATTAGTTATTATCATATTTCCTTGTTCATGATAATCGTTTATTATCCATGCTATAATTGTATTGATCGGAGACTTAAATGCATGTGTGGATACATAGACAAAACCATGTCCCTAGTATGCCTCTAATGGACTAGCTCGTTGATCAAAGGATGGTTAAGGTTTCCTAGCCATGGACATGAGATGTCATTTGATAACGGGATCACATCATTAGGAGAATGATGTGATGGATAAGACCCAAACTACAAACATAGCATATGATCGTGTCAGTTTATTGCTACTGTTTTCTGCATGTCAAGTATATGTTCCTATGACCATGAGATCATGCAACTCACGGATATCGGAGGAGTGCCTTGTGTGTATCAAACGTCGCAACGTAACTGGGTGACTATAAAGGTGCTCTACAGGTATCTCCGATGGTGTCTGTTGAGTTGACATGGATCGCGACTGGGATTTGTTACTCCGTGTAACGGAGAGGTATCTCGGGGCCCACTCGGTAATGCAACATCACAATAAGCCTTGCAAGCAATGTGACTAATTGTTAGTTGCGGGATCTTGTATTACGGAACGAGTAAAGAGACTTGCGAGTAACGAGGTTGAATTAGGTATGGAGATACTGACGATCGAATCTCGGGCAAGTAACATACCGAAGAACAAAGGGAACGTTATACGGGATTAACTGAATCCTTGACATAGAGGTTCGACCGATAAAGATCTTCATAGAATATGTAGGAACCAATGTGGACGTCCATGTCCCGCCATTGGTTATTGACCGTAGAGGTGTCTCGGTCATGTCTACATAGTTCTCGAACCCGCAGGGTCTGCACACTTAAGGTTCGGTGACGTTTCGGTAGTGTAGAGTTATGTATGGTGGTGACCGAAGGTTGTTAGGAGTCCCTGATGAGATCCTGGACGTCACGAGGAGCTCCAGAATGGTCCGGAGGTAAAGATTCATATATAGGATGTCCTAGTTTGGTCGCCGGAAAAGTTTCGGGCTCATCGGTAGTGTACCGGGAGTGCCGGTAGTGTACCGGGAGTGCCGGTAGTGTACCGGGAGGCCTCCGGGAGGGGTATTTCGACCCCAAGAGGTCCATGGGCTGTGGGATAATAATAACCAGCCCTTAGTGGGCTGGGAAAACAGCCACAAAGGCCCATGGCGCAGGAGAGAAAGTCCTAAAGCAAAAAGTGGAAAATCAGCCAATAGGAGGCAATCCTACTCCAACTAGGATTGGAGGTGAAGTAGGATTGCTCCCACCTCCTATTTCGGCCGACCCAAAGGCCTTGGCTGCCTCTCCTCTCCTCTCCTCCTATATATACTAGTGGATTGGGTGGTTTTTGGACAGAATTTCCGGCCACGTGCTACCCGTTCCACCGGTGCATAGTTTCTCCTCTAGATCGGTTTTCTGCAGCGCTTAGGCGAAGCCCTGCCGGAATTGCTCCACCGCCATCACCGGAGCGCCGTCACGCTGCCGGTGAACTCTCTCTCCTCTCCACCTCCTCTTGCTGGATCAAGACGGTGGAGATCGTCATCAAGCTGCACGTGTGCTGAACGCGGAGGTGCCGTCCGTTCGACGCTAGATCGGAAGGACGGTGATCGAGATCGCGAGACGGTTCGTGATGTGATCACGGAACGGATCGTGATGAGTTCGCGGGACAGATCGTGATCAAGATCGTGAGACGGATTGTGATGAGTTCATGGGACGGATCATGATGTGTTCGCGGGACGGTTCGTGATTGGATCGCGGGACGCTCGGCGATTTGGATCGCGAAGAAGTTCAACTACACCAACCGCGTTTCTTAACGCTTCCCGCTTAGTGATCTACAAGGGTATGTAGATCCACTCTCCCTCTCGTAGATGCTCATCACCATGAATAGGCTTGCGTGTGCGTAGGAAAATTTTTGTTTCCCATGCGATGTTCCCCAACAGATAGATCCCCTATACTTGTGGGTCATCACACGGCAAGGACCATGATGGCGGAATTCAAATCTCCATACAATTTGTATGTTGAAGCCATCAACATAGCTTGCCATGCATCCAATCGGCTCTATCTCCGAAAAGGCTTGAACAAGACTCCTTATGAAACTCTTACCAGTAACAAGCCCAATGTCAAGTACTTCATGGTGTTCGGGTGTAAGTGTTTCATTCTCAAGAAAGGTGTTTGTTTGTCCAAATTCGAACTTAGCTAGAGCTCAAGAGGGCATATTTGTTGGTTATGCTACAAACTCTCGTGCTTACCGTGTCCTCAATAAGTCCAACGGACTCACTGAGGAGACGTGTAACATATAGTGTGATGAAAGTAATGGCTCCCAAGCGGAGCAAAGTGGTCTTTGTGAAGTAGGTGATGAAATTCCTCCCCAAGCCATAAGAAGAATGGGCATGGGACACTTCCTACCTGTTTAGGAACCCCTTGTGGCCGAAGGAGAAGGACAATGTTCCACTCAAGTGGAACCATCACCGACACAAGACCCACACACTTCTGGAGAACAAAATGAAGGCCCTCTACTACATGGACAAGATCAACGGCAAGATCAATCTACTGACAATGGTGTCATACCAAGTGATACCCAAGATCAAGTCCACGACCCCGAGCAAGCTCAAGATCAAGATCTCATTCAAGATCAAGAGCAAGCTCATGACGGCACTCAAGATCATCATGATTATGCTCCTCCTCTAGATGTTGTCCCTCAACCTTCTCGGGATGATATCTTAGAGAGACGAGCTGCCAAAGATGCTTCCAAGATGGAAAAACTACAACATTTGTTACAAAACGCATACGACAGCTTTGAAAGAGGGGTAACCACTCGCAGACAATTAAAAAACTTTTGTGAACATCACGCATTTGTTTCTTGCATTGAGCCCCTCAAGTTACAACATGCGCTCGAGGACATGGAGTGGGTTGAAGCCATGCACAATGAACTCAACAACTTCAAGCGCAACCAAGTATGGCGATTGGTGCCAAGACCAAAGGAGCACCACAATGTCATTGGAACTAAATGGATATTAAAAAAACAAGATTCTAACGGTGTCGTCATTCGTAACAAGGCAAGATTGGTGGCACAAGGCTACTCCCAAGTCGAGGGTATCGACTACGGTGAAACCTTTGCTCCTGTTGCTCGCCTTGAATCTATTCTCATGTTGCTTGCATATGCTTATCATCATAACTTTAAATTATATCAAATGGATGTTAAAAGTGCATTTCTTAATGGTCCTCTTAAGGAGTTGGTATATGTTAAGCAACCCCCAAGGTTCGAGGATCCCAAGTTCCCCAATCATGTATATGTTCTCGATAAGGCTCTCTATGGCCTTAAACAAGCCCCACGTGCGTGCTATGGGCACCTTACCGAGATGCTGCAAGAATGTGGGTTTGAAATTGGGAAAAATTGACCCCACTCTTTTCACAAAAAGGGTCAACAGGAAATTGTACATATGCCAACTATATGTTGATGATATTATATTTGGTTCTCCTAACAAAGATTTCAATGAAGAGTTTGCCACTTTGATGACAAATAAGTTTGAGATGTGTATGATGGGAGAGTTGAAGTTCTTACTTGGATTCTAAGTCAAGCAACAAAGTCAAGGTACCTTCATCAATCAAGCTAAATACACTCAAGACATGCTCAAGAGGTTCAAGATGGATGAGCTCAATCCTCCCAAGGCCGACACTCCTATACCACTCAAATGGCATCTTGACAGTGATCCCAGTGGTAAAGATGTGGATCAAAAGGTATATCACTCCATGATTGGATCCTTGCTTTAACTTTGTGCATATATACCGGATATCATGTTGAGTGTGGGAATTTGTACACGATTTGATTCCGCACCTAAGGAGAGTAACCATGTGGTTGTCAAGCGAATCTTTCGATATTTGGCTCATACACCAAACTTTGGCTTATGGTATCCAAAGGGTGCTTCATTTGATCCCATTGGATATACTAACTCGGATTGGGTGGGAGACCATGTGGAAAGGAAATCCACTTCCGGAGGCTGCCAATTTCTTGGTCGATCTCTGGTAAGTTGGTTGTCGGTGTCAAAACTGGTGGATCTCAGGTAGGGGGTCCCGAACTATGAGACTAGGATTGGCGGTAACAGGGGACGAAGGGGACATGAGTTTACCCAAGTTCGGGCCCTCCAATGGAGGTAATACTCTATGTCCTGCTTGATTGTATTGACGGTGGAAGGGGCTTATAGAGTTGATCTACCCCGAGATCGTATGTCTAACCCTAGATGAGTTGTTCTGTCCCTATACCCTAGAACCCTCCAACTTATATAGACGTCTGGGGGTGTCCTCGACTTACACATGGTTAGTTACATGCCCAAGAGATAACATGCCTAACTACTGCTAATCACTTGGAGAACACGTCACGACTCCCTGAAGCTTCCATCCGATGCAGGCGGTCTTCAATCATCCGATGCCTTCCTTGCGGCCCATACAGTCCGGCCCACGAATAATGGGTCGGCTATCCGAGGACCCCTTAATCCAGGACTCCCTCAGTAGCCCTCGGACTGGCCTTCAACGCCGATATATAATCGGTCGATCTCTTAACATCGTCGTCTTCGGCATGCAAGGCAAGTCCCTCATTCTTTTCGTTCGGCAACCGACCAGTCTTCGGCAAGATCCCAAGCATCGCGGACGTAAATTTATTATAATAACTGCCCGAACTCATTGACTTTCACGTGACGTGGGGAGGTCAGTGGTTAGCAATTTTTACAATCTTACCCCTCTACAACGGAGGCACCAACCCTTTTAATAAAAAAACTATGGCTTAGACCACATTCTTCTCCTCTCCATTGAAAGAAACTCCCAGTAGAATCTCTACACAAAACATGGCCAATGCCCCCAGCTCCTCCACACGCCCCTACGGCACACGTGCAGGGGACTGGACTAGCTGTTCTGTCACCCTCCTGCGGCTCCGCAACTTGGAGACCCAGGGATATCTTCCTTTGTTAGATCTGGCGGCGACCCGCGCAGGTCTGCTTACTTACGGCGACGAGGTTTTCGACGAGCGCTTCCCCAACCCTAACAAGGGGGAGCGTGTATGCTTCGTCCCATTCCTCCTCCAGGGCCACGGGTTTCCAATCCACCCATTCCTGAGGGGGCTGCTGGAGTTCTACGGGATCTAGCTCCACCACTTCACCCCCGAGTCAATTTTTCATATCTCAGGCTTCGTCGCTCTCTGCGACATGTTCTTAGGATGCGAGGCACATTTTGATTTGTGGCAAAAAATACTTCTGCCTCATCCCTCGAACTCGGGACAAAGTAATTTTGGAGGTCGGCCGAGCCGAAGTGTGTCGCATAGCAGGGACAGGGTATCCGGTGGGCACTCCGAAGAAATCCAAAGTATGGACTTCAGAATGGTTTTACACCGAAGTTGTCCCCCTGTTTGATCCAACTCGGACAGGTCTTCCTGAATACTCCGACACCCTCCCTAAGAAGTGTTGGGAGACGTAGTAGTAAATCAAAAAAATTCCTACGATCACCAAGATCTATCTATGGAGAAACCAGCAACGAGTGGGGAGAGATTGAATCTTCATACCTTTGAAGATCTCTAAGCGAAAGCATTACAAGAACGCGGTTGGTGGAGTCATACTTGTAGCGATTCAGATCGCGGTGGACTCCGATCTTAGCGCCAAACAATGGCGCCTCTGCGTTCAACACATGTACAACCCGGTAACGTCTCCTACACCTTGATCTAGCAAGGAGGAAGGAGAGGTTGGGGAAGAGCTCCTGCAGCATGACGGCGTGGTGACAGTGGAGCTGCGTGGCACTCCGACAGAGCTTCACCAAGCACTACGGGGGAGGAGGAGAAGGAAGGATGGGGCTGCCTGAGAGAGAGAGAACTCGTGTCATGTGTTGGCAGCCTCCAAAACCCCCACTATATATAGGAGGAGGGGAGGAGAGGACGCAGCCCCTAGGGTTTCGACCCTAGGGGTGGCGGCAGCCCCAGATGGGATTTGGCCGCCGGCCAGGGGGGAGAGGAGGGCGCAGCCCTAGGTGGGCCTTAGGCCCATCTGGACCTAGGGTTTCTCCTCCCTCCCACCTTTCCTGCGCCTTGGGCCAGGGTGAAGGGCACACCAGCTCACTTTGGGGATGGTCCCTTCCACTCTCGGCCCATGCAGCCCTCTGGGGCTGGTGGCCCCACTTGGTGGTCCCTCGAAACCCTTTCGGTGGTCCCGGTACGTTATCGGTAATTCCGGAAACACTTCCAGTGGCCAAATCCTCACTTCCTATATATCAATCTTTGTCTCTGGACCATTCCGGAACTCCTCATGACGTCCGAGATCTCATCCGGGACTCCGAACAACCTTCAGTAACCACGTACACTATTTCCCTATAACCCTAGCATCATTGAACCTTAAGTGTGTAGACCCTACGGTTTTGGGAGACACGTAGACATGACCGAGACACCTCTCCGGTCAATAGCCAACAGCGGGATCTGGATACCCATGTTGGCTCCCACATGCTCCATGCTGATCTCATCGGATGAACCATGGTGTCAGGGATTCAATCAATCCCGTATACATTTCCCTTTATCTACCAGTATGATACTTTCCCGAGATTCGATCGTCGGTATGCCTATACCTTGTTCAATCTCGTTACCGTCAAGTCTCTTTACTCGTTCTGTAACACATCATCCCATGGCTAACTCCTTAGTCACTTTGAGCTCATTATGATGATGTCTTACCAAGTGGGCCCAGAGATACCTCTCCGTCACATGGAGTGATAAATCCCAATCTCGATTCGTGCCAACCCAACAGACACTTTCGGAGATACCTGTAGTGTACCATTACAGGAATCAGGCACTTTGCCGTCAACCATCCGGGACGGAAAAGACATGCATCCCGGACGGCAAAGGCTTTGCCATCCGCCAGCAGACGGCCAACCGTCCGGCTGAATAAGCCACGGTAAAGGGCACTTTGCCGTCTGCTGGCGGACGGCAAAGACCTTTGAATCTTTGTTGTCCGCCAGCGGATGGCAAAGGGCCTGGACGGTACACGTGGTAACTTACCTCCGTCAGAGGGCTTAACGGCGTGCTTTGCCGTCTGCCAGCGGGCGGCAAAGCACCTTTTTTTGCCAGCCTAGGTTGGTTCTTTGCCGTCCGCTGGCAGACAGCAAAGAGGTTCTTTGCCGTCTGCCAGTGTACGGCAAAGAACCAACCTAGGCCAGCCCCAGGTTGCACAGGTAGCTGCCATGTGGCCACTTTGCCGTCTGCCAGCGGACGGCAAAGCTCTTTGTTGTCCGCCAGCAGACGGCAAAGTGGCTATATAGCCCATGTTTTTTTTCTTAAAATCATTCAATTTGAAACATATATATCCTACAATATCACATATATATCCAACAATACAAGCATACCAACAATAAGTTGAAACAATCATATACCAACAATAAGTTCCAACATATATACAAGTTTCCAACAACACACAATGGTTTCCAACAACATATCCATACATACGTATCCAAAACAAGTTTCCGTAAACACAAAGGAAGCAGAAGTAGAAGCGTAAGGTCCATCAATGCACTCTTCCTCATCTATAGCAAATCTGCAAAGTAGGAAAGATGGTAGTTAGACGAAGAAGAAAACTAGCTAGAAGAAAAAGAAGAAAAAGAAGAAGAGGAATTTATCCTCTCTTTCTGTTTCTCCTCTACTCTCCTCTTATCCAAGGTAGTAATGCCATTTTGTAGCTAACTACGCATATCAAGTCATTTTGGAGGAAAAAATGCTAAGTATAGGTCATTTTATAGCTATCCTAGGTAAAATATATCATTTTGGAGGTAAGTAAGGTTATTATGTATTTTTGAGCAAAATAAGCTAAGTATAGGTCATTTTGGAGCTAAACCAAGGTTATTATGCCATTTTTATCTAAGTGAGCATATTATGTCGTAAATGAACTAGCTAAGCTAATTATAGATCATTATTAAGCAATTCTAGGTAGTTAAGCCATTTTGTACCTAAATGAGCTAACTATGTCATAAATGAACTAGGTAAGCTAGCTATAGATCATTATTGAGCTATACTAGGTAGTAATGCCATTTTGTAGCTAACTAAGCATATGAAGTCATTTTGGAGGAAAAATGCTAAGTATAGGTCATTTTATAGCTATCCTAGGTAGATATACCATTTTCTAGCTAACTAAGCATATCAAGTCATTTTTGAGGAAAATAAGCTAAGTATAGATCATTTTGGAGCTAAGTAGGTCATTTCTTAAGCTAAGTATGCATTTGTTAATGAAAACACTTGGGAAAACTTACCATCAACACGGAGGTGAAGGACCGGTAGGGTTTGGGCCAGGGTGAGACGTAGAAGGACCGGTCGGGGTTGCGGTAGACGCAGAAGGATCGGTCGATGCTTGTCGGGAGGCACGCTGCACCAAAGATCATTTGCAATGTCTTCTTATCATGATGCAACTTAAATGTGAATACTAGTAACTAATGACCATTTAAATGAAACTCACCGTGGGTGCTGTAGCAATATGGGCCACGAGTCATTCAAATTAGTTAGTGATGAAACAAACATTACGTGGATGATTTGGCTAATATGCAGGAGAAACTTACCATGAGGAGCTCATATAGGGCCCCATGAGACGCGTCGTTCCAGTTCCTCTCCTCCTCCAACAGCCTAGCCGTCCTCTCCTCCATGTCCCTCTCCCTCTGTGCTGCCTGCCTGTTTGCCTCTGCCAGAAGCTCCTGGGCCCTAGCCTCAATGGCGAGCTCCATTGGCCGTGAACGAGGCCTTATCTCAGGATCAGAACTCGTCTGGCGCTTCTTGATCTCTGGGAGAGTTCTAGGACAACGTATCAGTCCATCCCCAATGGCTATCAAGCCATGGGGCCTCCCACCACCAGATATCATCACGAGCTCTGGATCAAAAGGACTCTGCCTCGGTTTGAAGTCCTCCCCTTTCCTCGCCTTCCCCTCATCTCTGTACCTCCCGAGCTTGTTGTGGGAGGAGATGTTGCTGAAGCTCTCTGGATGATCGAGGTCATCCTCAAAGAATGCCTTTGCCTTCTTGTACGAGGCAATATGGGCCATGGCATAGAGGTCGAATAGAGGTGGCACCTCCTTCTTGTTTTCTCGCGCCTAAATGAGGTGAACAAAATATTAGTTAAGGGCTCAAGCTAGCATGAAGAATGAAATTGCATGAATCATGAAGCAAACCACATACCCAGTTATCCCCGTACTCAAACAGGTTGGAGCTCCCTTGATGGTGTGGCACACCTCTCATTTGGGCACGCTTCTCCTTGGCCTTGTTGTGTTCGGCTAGCCACTCGAGAGAGCACCACTTATCCACCAATGCCTCCCAACAGTCCATCCTATCCACACACCATCTCGGGGGCACCTAAGTTAGACAAGAGAAATTTCAGCGCTACGCCTACGAATCAAATCAAAGAAACTAAGTACAAGGCCTTAAGAATAGATAATTACCTTCATAAACTTCTCCTTACTTAGATAATTTTTGCGGCACTTCTTCTTGGCCCTCTTAATGTTACTCGAGGCATAGTAGTCTCGAATAGCCTGCACCCGAGCCTCATGTCGTAAGTTCTGAAGTAGGCGCTTGCACTCGGCTTTGAGAACAACAGCCGCTCTCACCTCGTCTTCCTCAAGACACCTGAAGAAGGTCTGCAATCAAAAAAGACAACACATTAGACACTGATTAGTACAATCACTAGGTGTTGTTAATTTTTAATTCTGTAAAGGATAAATTACCCAAAAGCGATGGATCACAATGTCAGCCACCGTCTCGCACAAGACACCGTCGACCATCTCCTCCGGCGGGGCCGGTGCAGCCTTGTACAGCTCCCAGGTCAGTGCTACTTGTGGAGCCTCACCCTCACTGGGCAACTGGACCTTCCCCGGGAAGTGGTGCCGGAGAAGCACACCAAGGACCTAGTTGGGCCTGCGGACACCACGCTTGTATTTCCAACCCCTGTAGTATGACAAGGCTAACACATTAGATATTAATTTGAAGAAACATGAAGGCAAAAGGTTAAAAAAGAGTAAATGCACTTACTTCTCCGCATTAGGCGCAATCAACCACCTCTGCTCGCGGGTCGTTGACACGGGAGGCAGCTTTGTACAACCACGCTGGTAGACCTTCTTGCCCTCCTCAACCAGCTCGCCCTTGCTATAGGTGTCCTTAGACAAGTAATTGTCCTCGCCACCATCAGCATGGCCACTAGCCTCCGGAGTCACGTGAGATGAATACTCTAGGACACGAGTCTCCTGGGATGAAGACTCTGGGACCGGAGTCTCCTGGGACGAAGGCTCGGTGACCCGAGGCTCGTGGACCGGAGTCCGAGATGGGTCCAAGTCAGACGGGTCCACCTGAGATGGAGCACTCCTGTGGTTAGGAGAATCAGCTGGGGGTGGCGGCGAGGAAGGCGCAACAGCCTTCCTACCTCTAGCACCTCTCTTCGTCTTCCCCCGACCTCTCCCGGTCGAAGAAGAAGCGCCCGCCGGTGTCTGCATGCTGTGTACCAGTGCTCTCCGGAGTTGCTGGGGTGGAATAATAGCACCCCTCCCAGCACGTGCCATGGAAGGAGGCTTAGAGCGCTCTCGACCCCCACCCACCATCTGTCAACACCTGCAATGACAAAGAGTGAACGAAATTAGTTCAACATAAAAAAATTGAATACCTAATAACATGAACTAATTAATAATATATATGTACATAATAATAATTGAATACCTCACATTACTAATATTAATCTTCATCGTCTATATATGCTCCGGGATCAATAAATGCATAATCATCATCACTATTAGTAATGACATGCTCATTAGCATCATCAATAAATGCATCAACATGTGGAAGGCCTCTATGTAATCGGTCAAGCATTGTCAGGTCATCCGCAGCAGTAACCTCTTCTTCTTCCGTCTCTTCTCGTTCCTGCTCAGGGGTGATGTCAGGTTCACTGTCGCTGTCGACCTCAATGTTTGGGGTGAAGTAGAGCGGTTCTTGAAGCGTTTTTTGGAAACACGTGTTTCTTGGAAGAATTCTCCTTCATATGTGTCTGGGTTAATGTGAGGTTCATAATCATCTTCATTGAGGGGAGGTGGTCTACAATGTGGCGGCACATCATAAACGACATCCCAACCTTTCAAATTTGGATCCGTTTGGCAGGCCCACGGTAGATAGAAAACTTGGGTCGCCTGTTGAGCCGTAATATAGAAATCGGGAACATCTAAATGGGTGCTTTGTTTGATTTCGACTAGCCCTATATGTTCATGAGTCCTTCTAGTCTCCTTCGGCTGGAACTAATAACATTTGAAGACTACGACATTTGGTGGGTTTTCACCAAAGAATGTAAGTTCATAAATTGCTTCAACTCTTCCATAATACTTGACCCCTCCTTCGCCGACACCGGAGACACAACAATTTCTAGACTTACGGTCGGCCATAGATAGCTCTTTGCCAAAAGTACGAAAGCGATACCCGTTGATGTCGTATTTGTCAAATCAACGGACCTTAAAGTTAAAACCATTAGCGACTTGTCTCAATTCAGAGTCCATAGACTCTGCATTAGCCTACAAGTTTAATACCAAAGGATTGTTGCATTAGCCGCAAACTAGGCAAAGAAATGAAATCGTCTAATTAATGGAAATTACCGTTTGCTTGAACCAAGAGATGAAACCGCGATATCCGCCTCCATGCTTTGCCAGAAGCTCATACTCTTTGATGGAATCCTTTTGGATCACCGCTCCATCCGAGAATTTGGTGATGTATCGACTGTATCACATATCTGGGAATAAGAGCATTT
This sequence comes from Hordeum marinum, assembly GCA_022496015.1. NCBI lineage: Eukaryota > Viridiplantae > Streptophyta > Magnoliopsida > Poales > Poaceae > Hordeum > Hordeum marinum. The sequence goes on along the minus strand of CM039674.1, from coordinate 455,842,289 downwards.
CAAAGGAATTAGAAGTTGCGAAACAATGTACCGAGAACTTACTCGATGTACGGCCGCACTTCCGTTAGGTTGTTGAAGATATACAACGAAATGGTCCGCCATTCTTCGACATCCAACCCTATTGATTTCGAAGCACCGGCTGGTGCGAGCTTCCCTTTGAATAGGCTGAGATTGGATCGAACTTTTTCACGGTCGCCATCATTGTACCGAGGCTTCGGATTATGCAAATGACGATTCTAGGCTGTGTAGTGTGTTGTCACAAAGTTTGCTGCCTCCTTAGTAATGAATGCCTCGGCCATCGACGCTTCAACTCTATGTTTATTTATACATTTTGCTCGAAGCATCTTTTGCATCCTCTCAGTTGAGAAGCACCAATGATTTTGAACGCCCCCCAATCTTGGCTCGGTCGGGAGATGCAAAATCAAATGCTACATTGGATTAAAGAAGCCCGGTGGAAAGATCTTTTCTAACTTGCAGATCAACTCCGGCACCAACTCTTCCAGTTCGTCTAGCACGTCATGCGATAGTTCTTTCACACAAAGAGCATGGAAGAAATAGCTCAGCTCTGCCAGTACTAGCCATTCATGCTTAGGGATAAAGCCACGCAACATCACCGGCATTACCCGCTCAAGCCATATGTGCCAATCATGACTCTTGAGACCAAATATTTACAATTTATCAAGACTCTCTCCCCTCTTTAGATTCGCTGCATACCCATCAGGGAACATCAACTGCATTTTCACCCACAAGATCATTTCCCTCATAGTTGGCCTTCCAAGATTGAACCATGCCTTTGGCTTCCTCCAGTTCTTCTTTCCTTTCGATTGTCAAATGTTTTGTAACGGCCTATCACATAGAGCCTCCTGGTCGACTCTAGCCTTAGGATTATCCTTCGACTTCCCCTCTATGCCGAACAATGTACCAAAAAGGGCCTCCGCGATATTTTTTTAGTGTGCATCACGTCGATGTTGTGTGGGCAAAGGAGGTCTTTAAAGTAAGGCAAATCCCACAAACATATCTTGTGAGTCCAGGCGTGTTCCGTATTATACCCTTTGAAATACCCTAGACGATCTGGATCCGGGTCGAGAGCGTTTATCTGATCCAGGATCTATTGGCCTATCAACGCAGGTGGTGCAATGGTTTTGACAACTCTACCTTTGATGAAATTCTTCTTGTCTTTTCTGAACTTATGGTCAGGATCCAGGAACTGTCTATGCATGTCGAAGCAAGAAAACTTGCGACCCGCCTCCAGCCAACGGAACTAAAGAGCTGCCTTGCATGTGGGGCACGGAAACCTTCCGTGCACACACCAGCCAACGAATAGCGCATACGCCGGCAAGTCATGCATCGAGTACATGTACCACACATGCATTTTGAAGTTCTTTTTTGTAGCGTCGTCGTATGTCTTGATCCCATTATCCCAGGCTTCTTGCAATTCATCCTTAAGCGGTTGCATGTACACATTCATATTCTTCCTCGGATATTTGGGCCCTGGAATTATCAATGTCAGGAAAATGTTCTTTCTTTTCATAATCTCTCCGGGGGGAGACTGAGTGGAATGACAAATACAGGCCAACAACTGTATTGTGTTGCCGTCATACCATACACATTGAACCCACCCGTGCTGATGGCAACTCGAGGATGCCTTGGATCTGCCACTTTATCCTTATGCAATGCATCGAAGTGCTTCCACGCAAAAGCGTCTGAAGTGTGTCCCAACATCGGATTCTGTTCTTTTGCCCAATTTATGCCATGTCATCTGTCTAGCCATCTCTTCGACCATGAAAAGCCGTTGAAGTCTTGGTATGATTGGCAGATACTGAAGAACATTAATGAGGATTTTGGTCTGACTCTTCTCACCCATACCGTTGTCTACCAGAACATACCTGGAAGCATTGCAAATGGGGCAATAGTTCAAGCCCGCATACTCAAGCCTAAATAAGGCACATCCATTCTCACAGGCATCTATCTTCTCATAGCGCATCTTAAGCACACGTTGGATTTTGTCCGACTGGTATAGGTTTGGTGGAAATACATGGCCTTTGGGTAGAAAGCGTCCAAATATCATCATCATCGCGTCGTAGCATTCTCTGCCCAGGTTGAACCGAGCCTTTAGAGCTATTACTTGCGTGATGGCATCCAGCTGACAAAGTCTTGAAGACTCCAACATTTCATAAAAGGCCTTGGCAGATTCCTCCATCTCATCATCCGAATCCCGAGCATCATCAAAGTCTTGCACCATGTCTTCGATCCCGGTACCATGCTCGTCGGTGCGACGATGAAGCACCTCAGCTCTGGCACGTTGGGCAGACTCACCATGAAATGTCCAGACCATATAATTAGGCGTAAAACCCCACTTCTGCAGGAGTTTGATCATTTCAAACTCTGAATTCTTACATTTGTTGCAATCTACACAAGGGCAATAGGTTGTTTTCTGTCCATTGCAAATGCGACTCTCACAAACTCCTTGGTTTTTGTTAACCATTCACGGGTCATGTCTTTCTGACTAGTGTGACCGGTGTACATCCAACCACGATCACTCATCCTGCCTAGCTACTAGACACACACAAAACATATACATAATTCAGCAAACCATATTCATCAGTTAATAGAGTTTGTCAGTTTCATTACGTCGATGCAACCTAGACGCTAGTAGGTAAAGATAGATCCTAATCCCACCCGAGTATGTGTAGATTGGGTTCGTTTTACCATGCTCTGCTCCGGATCCGACGCACAATTTTGGCAGCACATCCCGCTGTTCTCCTGATACACGTCTTGGAAATAAGTAGAGAGGATGTGTACCCAGAGAACAAAAGGGAGGCATTGACGAAATTCTGCATCGGATCCGGAGCAGAGCATATGGGAAAACGAACCTAATCTACACATACTCGGGCTGTCCATGGATAACGTTGGACAATTCGAAAGAATCACAGTTATAAATATGCTAATTAATGCATATTTATAGATGTAACCCTTTCGAATGGGAGACACATAGTGGTCACGCATACTGATGATTGAAGACACCTATAGCTAGCAAGTTTCATCGGCACGAAGACCAGAACAGAGGAAATGAAGGGTGCAGGAGGAGATGTCATTTGTGCTCACCCACGAATGCAGGGGCGGAGCTCGTCGAACGCACGGGGAGGTCGTCGAACACCAGACCCTCGCAGCGATGAAACAACTGCACATTTAAATCCACCTGATCAACATAAATATGATGTTCTGTACAACAAAATCAAAAAATATATGACCTAACTCATAATTCACAAATATATGGCCCATGTCGGGGTCGGGGGTGCCGTGTCGGGGGGTTGGGGTCGGGGTGTCGGGGGTGTCGTGTCGAGGTCGGGGTGTTGTGTCGTGGTCGGGGGTGCCGTGTCGGGGTGTCGGGGTTGGGGTCCTGTGTCGGGGTCTCGGGGTGTCGGGGTCAGGGTGCCGTGTCGGGGTGTCGGGGTGTCATGTCGGGGTCGGGGTTGGGGTCGGGGTGTCGTGTCGGGGTCGGGGTGTCGAGGGTGTCGTGTCGGGGTCGGGGTACTATGTCGTGGTCCGGGGTGTCGTGTCGGGGTGTTGGGGTGTCGTGTCGGGGTCGGGGTGTCGTGTCGGGGTGTGGAGGGTGTCGTGTCGGGGTCCGTGGTACCGTATCGTGGTGTCGGGGTGTCGTGTTGGGGGTCGGGGTGTCGGGGTGTCGTGTCGGGGTCGGGGTGTAGGGGGTGTCGTGTCGGGGTCGAGGTGTCGGGGGTGTCGTGTCAGGGTGTCGGGGTGTTGTGTTAGGGGTCGTGGTGTTGGCGGTGTCGTGTCGGCGATCGTCGACCCGGTTACATCGGCGCCGATGCACCCCTCCTCCTCCTCTTCTTCTTATTCTCCTTCTTCTTTTTCTTCTTTTCTTCTCCTCCTCCTCCTCCTCCTTTTCTTCTAACTAACTAACTAACTACACCTAAATTACAACTAACTAACTAACTACACCTAAATTACAACTAACTAACTAACTAACTACACCCAAATTACCACTAACTAACTAACTAACTAACTACACCTAAATTACAACTAACTAACTAACTAACTAACTAACTACACCTAAAATGAAAATAAGAGGCGGAGGGGGCTCACCGGAGTGAGGCAGCGGTCGGCAGGGGGCGTCTATGGTGGCCGGCAGGGGGGCGTCTGCGATGGCCGGCGGTGGAGGTGAGGGGCACGGGCGGCGGTGGGGGTGAGTGGCGCGGGCAGCGGGCGGCGGTGAGGGTGAGGGGCACGGGCGGCGGACGGCGGGGGAGCGCGAGCGGCGGGGGGCGCGGGCGGGGAGGCATCCGGCCGGCGGTGGGCATGGGCGGCGGGGTGGGGGCGGTGGGGGCGCGACGGGGGCCGGCGGTGGGAGCGGGCGGCGAGGGTGGGTGCGGTGGGGGCGCGAGCGGCGGCCGGCGGTAGGGGCGTGACCGGGGCCGGCGGCGAGGGCGCGACGGGGGCACAACAGTAGCCGGGAGCATGGGGGCGGGGCGACGGCCGACGCGGGGGCGCGGTGGGGGTGGGGGCTGGGGAGATGGGTCGGGGAGAGAGATGAGAGGCGTGGGGGTGCGCCGTTAGCGGTTTAGGTATCCACCTCTTTGCCGTCTGCTAGCGGACGGCAAAGAGGTGGGGTGGTGGTCCATTACAGTACTACCGTCAACTGGACCCCACCCACCTCTTTGTCGTCCGCTCGCTGATGGCAAAGAGCTGGCAGATGGCAAAGCCCCTCTTTACCGTCCGCCAGCTCTTTGCCGTCTTCTTTGTGCTAGCTGATGGCAAAGACACTCTTTGCCGTCTGCTAGTAGACGGCAAAGAGCTGGCAGACGGCAAATTCTCTGATTCCAGTAGTGTACCTTTATAGCCACCTAGTTACGTTCTAACGTTTGGCACATCCAAAGTATTCCTACGATATCCGGGAGTTGCACAATCTCATGGTCTAAGGAAATGATACTTGACATTGGAAAAGCTTTAGCAGACGAACTACACGATCTTGTGCTATGCTTAGGATTGGGTCTTGTCCATCACATCATTCTCCTAATGATTTGATCCCGTTATCAACGACATCGAATGTCCATGGTCATGAAATCGTGACCATCTATTGATCAACGAGCCAGCCAACTAGAGGCTCACTAGGGACATGTTGTGGTCTATGTATTCACACATGTATTACGGTTTCTGGTTAACACAATTATAGCATGAACAATAGACAATTATCATGAACAAGGTAATACAATAATAACCATTTTATTATTGCCTCTAGGGCATATTTCCAACAAGAAGACGTACAACTGGCGACTCAGGAGCTCATCCCAGGAGGAAAGGCCGAAGTGCAGCACCTCGCCACTCAGGTGGGGATACTCGCCCACCATGGACTAACCATGGTCGATGTCATGGCCGCTGCCATCTCCTGGGGTGTGTAGCCCCTCCAACAGAGGGTACACCCCTTATGGCAATACAACGGGACAAGCGACGCCACGCGCTCCTGGAAACAAGGGCCCGCCGATCCAACGATGTTGGCCTCCGTTCTTGCCAACCTATACAAAGGAGAGCAAGAGGACTTTATCCGGCGGGCAACCAAGGAAGGGTATTCAGACCACAATCCTATCGAACGGATAAGCCTTTATTCAAACATGAATATAGTTCGGGGTTTTAATTCTCCATTCTTCTTGACCAAAGTCTTGTCATGAACAGGAATGGAGGAGCTTCATCGAGACAGTCAACTATCTAGCTCCCCAGCCCGAGAACCATGCTCATGACAACGATTCGGGCTTCAACGAGGACCCGGATCTTCTCCTCGATTTCAAAGACGGAGTCTATTTCCAGGACAGTATCATCCAATCCCCGGTGGCTATCATAGTTGATAACCCCGGGTCATTCGCCCATCCTGCAGCGGGTAAGAAGAAAAACTCCTCCCGCAAGAGGTCGGCCACTAAGAGCGCGTCAGACGCACCGGTACCGACTCCAAAATGGTGTCGATCCATGCGTCATAAACCAGAAGCCGAAGCCGCAGCCGAGTCAGAGGCCAACAAAGATCCTACGAAGGAACCTGCTATGGGGGAGAACCCACCTGCCTGCTCATCCTGAAGGTGCATTGTTCGGTCATCGACATATAATTGTGGTTAACCAAGTCTTATGGCAATTTGTCTTTTGAAAACCCTCTCCTAATGTGGGGGTTACGCGGGTGTCTGAAGACGCCTGAAGCTCCTGAGCCACCACCCATGCGGCTTATGCTACAGAAGCCCCCAGGGCTAATCCGGCACCCGTTGAATCTGGTGATGGAGTATCTATTATGAAATCGGAGGTAGAGAGCGCCATGCATCATCGACATCGATGGGAAGCCATGCGACACCCAATTTTCTCCAACTAGGAGTTCGGCGCCCTATGCTTGGTGGGTGAATACCTCAGGGCTGCCCGAGCTGAATTTGGCGAAGCTATGATGCGGATAACAACCAAACTACACGTAAGTGATCGGTTTTTAAAGAATATGAATACTTGTGTAGGCCTAGTAGCCCTCGAGCCTTAATTTGTTTCAGAAATAATGAATTAAGGATCTCCATGCTGTTTGACTGCTAATGCAGGCGTCAAAGCAACAGACCGAGCAATTGGCCAAGGAACTCAAGGAGAGACGCACGAAAGTTCAATCTGCGAAGGCCAAACTAGCACAAGTGAAGAGCTTCACTCGAGAGTCCCATGGTGAGTATGCATGTACTACTAATATTTTTATATCATCGTGCCTAACATATGGAATCCGTGTAGCAGCTGAATCAATAGGACATATGGAAAGGCAGCTGGAAGAAGCCTGGGATACCCAGAGGTATGCGGAGTCTCAACACCAGGCTAGCTGCCTTGTTGTGCAAAAACAGGCCGAACAAATTAAAAATTTGAAAATTGAATTGACCCAAGCTCACGAAGAAAACCAAAAGCTTCAAAGGGGAATGTTCGGTAAGTACATTGTTGCCTTATGTACGGAATATATCCAATATAAGGAATAATTGTAAGCATGATGTTGCCTTATGTACAGGTCTCCTGTTCGGGAATCCTGAACAGGAGATCGAATCATACCAGGGGGACCCACTGAAGGAGCTGACCTCTCTCCACGGGCGTGTGCGGAAGGCAATTTAAGAAATGGTGACGGTGCTAAGGCCTACCGAACATCCACCTGAAGGGCTAGCCACGCTTGTGGATCGATTCAATGCAGCGCGAAGTAGGTTCCAACTATGGAAGACTTCGTCTTGTCGTGAGGGACCACGGGAAGCATGGGTGATGATCAAGACCCGTTTCACCGGACTTAACCCCGAACATATGGCACGGGTTGGTCCCATGGGATCGGATCGCAAAGAGGTGCCCCTCCACCTGGTGTATGCCCAAGTGATGCCTGTCGCCCGTCTCTCGCAAGCAAAATGCCCCCTTGACACAATAATCGATAATCTTGAGCAGCAGCCACACATGTAATTTATGTGTACGTGTATACTAACAATCCGTATTGTAAACTTTGTCTTAACTGGCCATCGGCTTCTCCCTCCCATGAGAAAAGCTCGGGAGTGTTCCTCCTTATTAATTCTTTTGAAAGAACGAACGATACTCGAGGAACCAGGCAATCCGGCCATGGAGCAAACAGACAGAAAGCACACTGAAAGATATGTTATATTACTACTTAGAATAAGAAACATCTTCTGAGGAAAATAGTAACTCTACCGATACCTTTTGTTGGGGTTCTACGAGGATCGTAGGTGGAAGTCCGCATACTTTCAGTATGCGGCATTGTTCGTTGGGCCGAAAAGACCTGAACAAAGGTGAGGACGGCCGGAGCCGTATATGGTGTTTCCGTCATAGCCGATCAATTGTCTACATAAGATAGCTAGCTTTCGACTTCACCCATCTAAGGTACGTGTCCAGACGACCCGGTCGTAACAATCGCAAAGGTGCTCCCTTTACTCTCTAGCCGAACAATCAGGAACGTAGAGAGTAAGAGCATCTCCGGTCGCGCCCCCAACAGGCCCTCCCCAGGCGATTTTTCAGCGCCGGCGCCCAAAAATCAGCCCAGACGCGCCCCCAGGAGGCCATTTTTGCCGGTTTGGGCTGAAACTGGCACCGGCGGACCCAGGCCGAACCCGACGCGCTGGGGGGCGCCCAGGGCACCGGGGCGAGCGATTTTGGCACGAAAGAGCCGTGGGCCCGTCGAGTCAGTGACATGTGCCTCGTCTTCGCTCAAAACGCCTCGGTTTTGGCGCGAAAGAGCCGTGGGGAATCAACGGCAAGGCTGCCGCCGGTCAGCCTTGCCATTCATTCACGGGTGGCGCGTCACGGGCGGTGCGGCGACGCCTCCCCTCCCGCCACGCATACACACGGCGCAGGCTCATAAGACCAGCGCCTCCCCCTTGCCTCTGGCCACACCAGCCCACAGCCTCGAGGCGAACATCCTGGCACCACCGGACATGCGCACCAGGCCAATCGGGTGGAGGCTCAACAACAGGGGCGTCCTCATCCCCCTGGTGCCCGACGTCGACGTGCACCTTGCCTTCTTCGCTGATGAGGTCCACCGCATGCGGGCGTCCCTGACAAAGGAGCAGTGCGCCCTCCCCCAGTATGCCGTTAACAACCACGCGTTGTGGGTGGCGTACTTCCAGCGTCGGCAGGCGCAGCGGCTGGCGTCCACCAACGGGGCACCGGTGGTGGGGGCACCAGGAACAGCGAGGGGCGCCGCCTATGGTTGGGCGCCCCCGACCGTACCCTCCACGAGGTACTCCATCACCTTGAGGGCGGCAATGACCCGCCACTAGCATACCCTGCCGCCGCGGCCGCCCCCCCCCCCCCCCCCCGCCAGAGTGCTGGGGAATGGAACCCCAGGAGGTTCTCCTCCTCGTCTTCATCCTCTCAATCCTCCACCCGCTCCTCTTCCCATTCCTCCAGCTTGCCGAAGGTGTTCGGCATCAAGGCCGAGCCCATAGCGGAGACGCCGCTCGGTCGGCGCACCCGCAGCACCGGCATCGTCATCAACGAGGGCGGAAGGCGCGCCTCCTCCTCGGCTCCTCCATGCTGCGTCAAGACAAAGACGGAGCCAGGGCTCGCCGTCGTGAAGACGGAGTTGGGCTCCCCGTCGTGAAGACGGGGTCCGGGCTCGCCGGTGGCTTCAAGGAGGAGCTCGATGATGCGGCGGCCCTGAAGTGGGCGCATGAAGACTGGGCGCGCACAGAGCTAGAGAGCCAGTGCCGCGCCTACGAGCAGTTTGCCGCTCGGCGCCGTGGTCGCAACGAGGGAGGCGTCATCGTCCTCGACTACAGCGACGATGACGTGCCGCCGCCACCGGTCCGCCAGGGCGACACCGGCCAGGGGTCCAGCAGGGGCGGCCGAGTCAAGGAGGAGAAGGCTGCTGATGCCGACGACAAGGATGACGGCGACGTCGGCAACTTCGCCGCGCTCAGGGACTTCTTCGCCCCTTAGTTGTGTTTTTTTAAATAAGTTATGTACTGTCGACTATGTCGAATATATGTCCAGTTTGCCAAACTGAGCCGAATATTTTGTCCAAATTGCCGAACTTTGCCGAATTCCATTTTTTGAAAACCCACGTCTGGGGGCGACCCTGGGGCCGGTGGCTGGGAACCCGCTCGCCCCCATGCCAATTTTGGCGCCGGCTCGCCCCCAGGTGGTGATTTTACGCGCCCCCTGGGGGGCAATGGCTGGAGATGCTCTAATCATAGAAGCAAGGCAACCCAGCATGGCAAATGCTTAGTTTGAATTGATGCATATTGTGGCTAGAATATGACAAAGAAACATGCGCGCACGATAGGTGTGAGCAAATAATTTCAATAGAAAAGGTTGGCTACTAGAAGGAGCCCCCACGTGTTGTGTTCGTATTTAAGACTTTATGGTGTATGCCGATAACCTTAATACAGGATCAGTTTAGCCAAACATAGGAAGAAGAAAATCAATCCTATCAAACAACAAAGTGGGAGGGAAAGAAAAAGTGGAAATACAAGAAAAAGAAAAATGCAAAATGTTTGGGAATTGGACAGGACCGGTCTATCCGTAGAAGCGCCAAAGATGAGTCGCGTTCCATGGGTTTGATTCAAGGCGATTATCTAATGAGTTCCGAAGACGATAAGCACCAGTCCTTAACCTCTTGGGCCATGAAATTAGATCAATTATCCATTATTATGCTTTGTGGTACACTATAACGGTGTACTATGCCGGATATGAAGTATGTAACTAGTCTGGACTTGGCTGACTTTATGGGCTTTGCTTCTATCCATTTGGTGAATTTGTCGACCATGACCAGTGGGTATTTGTTTTTCTTGGTCCCCCTTTAAGGGGTCCTACCATGTCAAGCCCCCAGACTGCAAAAGGCCAAGTGATCGGAATAGTCCGGAGAGCTGTTGGAGGCATGTGACTTTGGTTTGCGGAGAGTTGACACCCCACGCAATGCTTGGCAAGTGACTGTGCGTCCGTCCGAGCTGTGGGCCAGAAGAAACCGGCTTGGAAGGCCTTGCTAACTAAGGTTCTTGCCGCGGCGTGATGGTCGCCCATGCCTGCATGTACTTCGACGAGAAGCTCCCGCCCTTCTTCCTCGGATATGCACCGCTGTAATACGCCAATTGTGCTTTTCTTGTATAACTCACCGTCGTGGATCTTGTAGGCCTTCGAGCGCCGAGCTATGCGCCATGCCTCTGTCTGGTCGTCAAGGAGTTCCTTTCAAAGAAGATAAGCAAGGAAGGGCTCTGTGCAAGGTGCAATTATTGCCATTACCTCATGAGCCAAAGGGGTTTCATTCATTACGGATCCACCGATTATGTGATCGTCCGGTTCATTGTCAGGGGGAACAACCACGTTCGATGTATTCGGATCGGCGCCATTGTCATCGTCCTGCCATGCGACGGAAGGCTTAATGAGCTATTCCAGAAAAGTGTTCTTTGGGACAGGATCACGCTTGGCTCCTATACGAGCCAATACGTCGGCGGCTTGGTTGTTGTCACGAGCAATGTGGTGGAATTCCAGCCCCTCAAACCGAGCTGATATCTTGAGGACGGCGTTTCTGTATGCCGCAATCTTCGGATTTTTGGCGTCAAATTCATCGTTGATTTGGGAGATGGGTAAGTTGGAGTCTCCCCGTATCTCTAGCCGTTGTATGCCCATTAAGACATCCATCCGAATACCATGAAGGAGAGCCTCATATTCGGCTGCATTGTTGGAGTCTGCATACATGATTTGCAACACGTATCGTACATTGTCACCCGTGGGGGATGTGAGGATAACTCCAGCCCCCAGTCCAGCCAAGGTTTTGGAGACATCAAAGTACATTGTCCAATGGGAGTATGGACTGTATTCCTTAGGGAGTTCAGCCTCCCGTCCATTAAGCCACAAAGTCCGCCAGTACCTATGATTTAATGGCATGACGTGGCTTGTAGGTTATTTCAAAGGGAAGGAGCTCGATGGCCCATTTGGCTATGCGCCCGGTGGCATCCCTGTTGTTGATTATATCATTCAAGGGGACTTCCGATGCCACCATTACCGTGCACTCATGGAAGTAGTGTCGGAGTTTCCTCGATGCCATGAATACTGTGTAGGCTATTTTTTGATAATGTGGGTATCTGGACTTGCACTGCGTTAGCACCTCTTGCACATAATATACCGGCTTCTGAGTCCGGAATTTATGTCCCTCCTCCTCGTTCAACAACGAGCACCGCATTGACAACTTTGTTGGTGGCCGATATGTATAACAACATGGGCTCACCGACGCCTGGTGCCGTGAGAATGAGGTTGGTTGCTAGTATTGCTTTGATTTCTTCCAACGTGGCCGCTGCTTCATTGGTCCATTCGAAATTGTTGGTCCGTTTCAGCAGCTTATAGAGCGGCAAAGCTTTTTCTCCTAAGCGGGAGATAAAGCGGCTTAACTCCGCTACGCACCCGGCTACCCTCCGGACATGCTTCAGCTCTGTAGGGATTGCAAGTTTCGATAGAGCGCGGATTTTAGCTAGATTTTCCTCCATTCCTCTATAGGAGACGATGAATCCAAGCAACTTACCAGAGGGAACTCTGAATACATATTTTTATGGATTGATCTGTATATCATATTCGCATAAATTAGCAAAAGTTTGACGTAGGTCGTCGATCAACTGATCGACGTGTTTGGTTTTTATTACCACATCATCCACATATGCCTCAATAGTCTTTCCGACCAGTGTAGCGAGGCAGGCTTAGATCATGCGCTGGTATGTGGCCCCGGCATTTTTTAGCCCGAAGGGCATAGTGTTGAAGCAAAATGGGTCATAGGGGGTGATGAATGTCATAGCCACTTGATCGTACTCCTTCATTTTAATTTGATGGTATCCGGAGTAGGCCTCGAGGAAACACAACAAATCATGTCCGGCTGTGGTATCAATGATCTAGTCTATGCGTGGTAAGGGGAATGGTTCCTTGGGGCATGCTTTGTTGAGGTATTTGAAATGGACACACGGCCACCAGGACTTGTCTTTCTTAGGTACCATCACCAGGTTTGCTAACCACTCGGGGTGTTTAATATCCCGAATAAATCTGGCCTCGAGCAATTTAAAAATTCTTCACCCATGGCTTGCCGTTTGTGCTTGGAGAAGCGGCACAGGGTCTATTTCACGGGCTTAAAGCCTGGAATAATGTTCAAGGTGTGTTCGGCGAGCCGACGTGGGATTCCAGGCATATCAAAAGTATGCCAAGCGAAAATGTCCCAATTTTCATGCAGGAAATTACACAATGCTTCCTTCATAAGGGGATCGAGCTGGGCTCCAATGAACACTGTTTTATAGGAGTCCGTTAGATGCACCTTAAATTTGACGATTTCCTCTACGGGTTTAAAGGACGTGGACTTGGGCCTTTTGCTGAGGATCACATCGTCCCTATTGACTGTGGACCGTAGCGCGGTCAACTCGTCTGTGGTGAAAGTTTCCGCTAATGCCTCAAGGGCGAGCGCTGCCGTTTTGTTTTTGGCCCGAAGGGCTATATTCGAATCACTGGCGATCGTGATCACTCCGTTTGGTGCTGGCATTTTGAGTTTCATGTACCCATAATGGGGTATAGCCTGGAACTTTGTAAAGGCATCACGTCCTAATAAGGCGTGATAGCCACTTGGGAAGGGGACGATGTGGAAGAGAAGTTCTTCAGATCGGTAGTTTTCGGGCGTGCCGAACACAACATCTAGGATGATACATCCAGAACAACGTGCCTCTTTCCCTGGGATAATCCCCCGGAAGGTTGTGTTGCTATGTTCGATGCGAGATCGGTCAAACTGCATTTTTCCAAAGTGGCCTCGTATATGAGGTTACGACCACAGTCGCCGTCCATTAGAACTTTATGTAGCCTGTATCCATCAATGATGGGATTCAATACTAGAGCGGCCGGTGAATGATCGGGCAGGATGGGTGGTTGGTCAGTGTCTCCGAAAGTAATTGGAACGTTTGCCCATGGGCTAGTAGATGCCACATGGTAAACTTGTTCGTGCTCTCAAAGAGCTCTTTTACGCCTGCTCCTCGAGGGGAAGATCTCATAGACTGTCAGGACTTCGTCATTAAGTCCGGGTGGCAAAGGAGAGCACATGTTTGACGGAGGTGTGTCGAGGATGGCCTCGCCACTTTTTGCGACTTGTCTGATGACCTAGCAAGCTCGAAGGCTATGTGTAGGATTTCTGTTTAACAACACGGAATGAATGGGGAACGGTTTATCCAAAAGTCCATCGAGGACGGTGCTAGTCCCGGAAAGGGACTTGTTTTTTTTCCGACGGGTTCATACCTAGCGGGCCGATTTGCAGGTGTCCTCTTTTTCTGAGATCCTCTAGGGTGTTCGGAGAAGATTGGTTCCGAGAACAAACGCTCAAATTTCCAGACACTCTCCATGGCATAGTACTTCTGTACCAATTCGGACAACTCCAAAAATTCGCCTATGCATCGGCGGGCCAGGGCATTGAGAATCCCTTCATCATGGCAGTTGTGAATGAAAACTGCCATTACATCTTGGTCACTAAGACCTTTTACTATGCTCCTAGCGAGTAGGAGTCTTGCCCAAAAGTGGTGGACTGATTCTCCTTGTATTTGCTTGATATCCCGAAAGTCCAAAGACATGGGCTTCGGCGTGGTACTCAAATAATCGTCTTGGGCGGTGGGTGGGAAAAAATTGGTTCCATGTCGCAACGAGTGTTCGGAATTGCAGTTTCCAAATCGTGCGACGGATCCTGGACCGGTGAGAGTCCGGCTTTTAAGAGATTTCCCGCCTCTGATTCACTAACGGGGATATAGACGGTTTTCAATTCCGGATGTCCAGTAGAATCCGCGGCCGGACACTCAATGGTAGCGACAAGGCGGGTGACCAAGGGGACATGAATCTCCCTGTCATTGGGTTTGATACCGAGCCTATCATATATCGGAACATGGTCATCCAATATATGGATAGCTTCGATCCTATCGAACAACTTGTTTAAGAATGAGGTGATGGTAGGATGCGTGTCATTGATATGAGTGGATTCGTCAAGCAGTGTGACGGTTCCATAGTTACACCAAAATAGATATGTGTTTCGTTCCGCCGTGGGACCTGATGTATTGGGCGTCAAAGCGTTCGGACTTACAGGTTTTCTCCGAAGGTTGAGGGTTCCGTTGGAACGAGTGTTCCCCATGAATTAGCCTCGAACTCTAGGGTACCAAACTTGATACTCTGATTGGGGGGAAACCTTCCGATATGACCATGACGGCTGACCGGGCCAGCATGCGACAAGATGTCGTTGTCGATGAAACTCTAATCGAGGGCGAGAGTGTCGTCGATGCAGATCTCGCTATTTGCAATGGGGCAAGCCATCGATTCTTTCTGCGCTCATAGAGGAACTCCCAATGAAAGCACCAATGTCGGTGTCAAAAATGGAGGATCTCGGGTAGGGTGTCCCGAGCTGTGAGACTAGGATCGATGGTAACAGGGGATGAAGGGGACACGATTTTACTCAGGTTCGGGCCCTCCAATGGAGGTAATACCCTACGTCCTACTTAATTGTATTGATGGTGGAAGGGGTTACAAAGTTGATCTACCATGAGATCGTATGTCTAACCCTAGATGAGTTGTTCTGTCCCTATACCCTAGAACTCTCCGGCTTATATAGACGTCCGGGGGTGTCCTCGACTTACACATGGTCAGTTACATGCCCAAGAGATAACATGCCTAACTACTGCTAGTCACTTGGAGAACACGTCACGACTCCCTGAAGCTTCCATCCGATGCAGGCGGTCTTCAATCATCCGATGCCTTCCTTGCGGCCCATACAGTCCGGCCCACGAATAATGGGTCGGCTATCCGAGGACCCCTTAATCCAGGGCTCCCTCATTGGTCTTCAAAGAAACAAAATTGTGTTTCTCTCTCGTCCATCGAGGCCAAGTATGTAGTTGTTGCTAGTTGATGTGCACAGGTTCTTTGTATGAGGCAAACTTTAAAGGATTATGGTGTCAATTGTGACAAAGTGCCTCTTTATAGTGACAATGAAAGTGCCATTATGATCTCCAACAACCCGGTTCAACATTGCAAGACGAAGCACATTGATATTCGTCATCACTATCTCCGGGATCAGGTCAAGCGAGGAGATATCAATCTTATCCATCTCAATACTAATCAGCAACTTCCAGATATTTTTACGAAGTCATTGGATGAAGCAAGATTTCGCGACTTAAGGCATGAGCGAAATATCATTGATTCGAGCAATGTGGTTTGACTTAGTGCACACCTCACCACACTCATTATCTTATCTTATCTAGGTGTAGGCATGGATATGGGGGGGTATTTTTCTCTCAATGAACTCTCCCTCCCCCCCCCCCATTATGCATAAATCGATCAACTCTTTTACATTTGCCATTATTGACGACACTTGTGCTTCAAAGATGAGTCTTGGTCATGGGCCCAAGGATAATTCTTCGCGGTGCCATACCAATTGACTCAAACATAGGTGGCTCCGGCACCGCCCTCTCTTCATTAGAGGTAGTGGTTCGATGTTTGGTCCTTGTTTCTCCTCTCTAATCTTTTGGACCGTGTTCTTGTTTGATTTGCTTCTTTTGTGATCTCTCGTGTGTGTCCTTGCTAAGGCCATCTCTCTTGTTCTCTTGAACCAGCCTTTCTTTGGCAGAGCAGTACTACCGTGGCTTGCCACGGTACTACCGTTGGAGAGGGGTTACTACTGCGCTAGTGCAGCAGCAGCCCCGACACGGTACTACCGCATCCAGCGCGACAGTATTTTTTCTGTCGCTAGAGGAGCGATACTACCGCCCAGTAAGCGGTAGTGTATTTTTTCTACCGCTGGCCAGGCGGTACTACCGCAATGATGTGTAGTACTACTGTGCCATCGGGACCGCGAGGGGGTTAATGATGGGTAGGGGGTTACAACTTCCCCATACCCATACATACCTTCTCCTCTTGTGTATCTCTCTCTCCTCTCAAGGAATGGTGCCGGAGGACCTTGCTGGATCTCCTTCTGCGACCACTGTCCTCCCATTCCGACCAGTGGGATCGTTCCCCACCTCTTCCTCAAGCCATGGAACCTGGTATTGCTCCTAGTTCTTCTCTCTTCGCTTCCCCTTTTTGGATCTAGGCTTGGGAGCCATATGAGTTGGTTTTCTTGAGTTTTGGCTAAATCGTTGCTTGAGTTGATGGTTGGGGGTGCTTGTGCGGTAGAAATGTTATTTGGTAGGATACAACATGGTAGTTTTGATCTACGGTAGTACCGATCTGATATTTCGGGTGCTTAGATCCGCTGTTCTTGAGGACTCCGCCCCATGCGGTACTACCGCACCCCCTGGACCGGTACTACCACCCATCGGGTGGATGTAAAATTTTACTTTCACACTAAGCCTGGTACTACCGCTCCAAGCGGTACTACCACGGTCGGCACGGTAGTAAAATTTTACTACCACAAGACCTGCGGTACTACCGCCCGATCTAGAATTACCCCATTTTATCCTGCCAATTCTCACTTCTATGTGGTTCTCTTATTTTCCTTGGTCTTTGCAATTACTTATTTTCCTTTTCTCTTGTGTTTGTGTTGTGTGTCATAGGTGGTGGCTCCGGTTCCGGTTCAAGATGCTCGAATCCTCCTCGTGATACGAGTTCAAAGCGTCTACGCAATCAAGATGCACCTGAGGGGTCCAATGCCTCGCAATGCAACTTCAAGAGAACCGCAACCAAGATCAAGGAGCCTGTTGACAGCTAGGAAGATATGCCTCAAGGAGAGTTTCAGATTTGCCGGAAGATCAACCCCTATATCAGCACTAGGGAACATCTCAAGGGCAATGACTTGTTTTGGATCAAGCAACAAAATCTCATCTATATAGATGTGATCAAGGCAAAGAAGAATGTCGATGTTCCTGTCCAATGGATTGATATGGCACATCTGAGGAAGAATCAGGCATATTTTGGTGAGCCTCTGGATATGGTGGAGCAGTTTTCTATCGAGGATATCATCTCGTTCCATCTTGACTATGATCCTGATATTGTGGCTCGGTTCTTTGCTTCCGTCCACTTCCACTCGGATGTGAAGCGGAGCATGACTTGGATAACCAATGGAGTGATGATGACTACTGGCTGGAAGGAGTTCATGGATCTGTTGCAAGTTCGTGATGAGGGGCTTGATCAACCCGTTGGTTTGCGTCAACATGCCAACCCACATTATGCACATAAGGAGAAGCTTCTGCCATACTTTGTTGAGAAGACATTACCCTCTAGTGAGAAAACTTTTGTTCTAAACCCATTCCGCGATGTCATGCACCGGATGTTTCGCAACACTCTCTTTCCTTACATGGGAGATAAGGACAAGGTGCATTCCTATCTAGTGGATATGCTGCTCCTTTGTGGACAAGGGCGAATTCACATTCTTGGACCACTTGATGTTTCTCACATCATGTGGAATGAGCTTCAGCCTACTGTGTTCCACCACAAGGTCCCCATCTATGGACCCTACTTGTTCTTGTTGATTCAAAAGACTTGGGAGAAGACCTTTCCGGGTGAGGATTTTCATGCTCCCAACTGGATCCGTCATGAGCCCATTCGGCTGCATCACAAGGACAAGTGGGCTAACACTACCACTACGCCTACTGCTGCACATATGGATGTTGATGAGGAGGAGATTAAAGGGGAGGATGAGGAGGATATTTTAGAGATGTATGATCCACCGTCTACTGAGCCATCTTGGGCCAAGAAGCTCAAAAACAAGATGAAGACTTTGTTCTGCATGCAGGCCAAGGGACAGTACCAGACTCACGTTGCTCAGAAGGAGACTCGTCAGTGCGACAAGCGGATTTTGAGGAAGCTTGGAAAGACCATCTCGAGTGGGTCTAAGAAGAACATCACTCCTAAGGCTACTTGGATGAAGAAGCAGAGCTATGAGTTGGTTGATTCAGATGAGGAGTCTATTTCAGCTCCTTAAGGGAGGAGCTTGATGGATGATCTTTCTGCAGTGGGAGCTACCACATGTGTATTAGGTGTCCTCTCTGCCTTTTTGGCTTCTCAATGCCAAAGGGGAGAGAGTGTAGGATTTGCGAGTGTGTTCGTTCATTTTTGACATCTCCTTGCTTTCGTTGAACCTTCATCGTTGCTTTGGTTTATGTTTTTTTGTGTGTGAGACTAGGAGAGTTCTTCTATCATATGGTGTGAGACATATGCTATCACTCTTATCTTATTCTTGTCTGGTATGGTTAATAACTTGTGAGTTTATCTGTTATGTGCCCTTATCTTCATGCTCACATGCTATGCCTTGTTTCCTTGCTTAGTGGTATTCATTCTATTGCAAGGATTGCCTTGTCTATTAAATATAGGGGGAGTGTTGATCATAGTGTGTGTGTTTTGCAATCTAATGCATACCTATAGATTGCACACATATAGGGGGGCATGTCTATATTTTATAGACTTTGGGTTAGCATATGCTCATTATATATCTTTATGTGCAAATCTCATATTGTCATCAATCCACGAAAAAGGGGAATATTGCAAGGGCATATTTCTACCTAAGTGGTTTTGGTGATTAATGACATTGCTTTTGCGGACTAATTGTGTGCATTGAGCATTTCACATATCTCATGTCTAGGCACAAGATGATTCGGTGCCCCTCGGGGTCTATCAAACACGGTTGTTCTATACGTTTATTTTCGGGGGATTTGAGTCGTAGGAAAGCCGTACTATTAAGAGGGGGTCTGCTTCGGAGAGGTTTGGGTGGAATCAACATGTACACGTCTATTCTTTGTTGGGAGACGTAGTAGTAAATCAAAATTTTCCTACGTGTCACCAAGATCTATCTATGGAGAAACCAGCAAACGAGCGGGGAGAGATTGGATCTTCATACCTTTGAAGATCTCTAAGCGGAAGCGTTGCTAGAACGCGGTTGATGGAGTCGTACTCGCAGCGATTCAGATCGCGGTAGATCCGATCAAGTGCCGAACGGACGGCACCTCCGCGTTCAACACACGTGCAGCCCGGTGACGTCTCCTACGCCTTGATCCAGCAAGGAGGGAGGAGAGGTTGAGGGAGAGCTCCGGCAACACGACGGCGTGGTGGCGGTGGAGCTGCGTGGTACTCCGGCAGAGCTTCGCTAAGCACTACGGGGAACGAGGAGAGGGAGGAGTAGGGCTGCACCAGGGAGGAGATGAACTCGTGTGTTGTGCAGCCCCAAATACCTCCACTATATATAGGAGGAGGGGAGGAGAGGTGCTGCGCCCTAGGGTTCCACCCTAGGGGCTGGCGGCAGCCACCAGATGGCATCTTGCCGGCGGCCAGGTCAGGGAAAGGTGGAGGCGCCCTAGGGTGGGCCTTAAGGCCCATCTAAGCCTAGGGTTTGCCCCCTCCACCCTTGATGCGCCTTGGGATGGGGTGGGAGGCGCACCAGCCCACCTAGGGGCTGGCTCCCTCCCACTCTTGGCCCATGGAACCTTCCGGGGCAGGTGGGCCCACTTGGTGGACCCCCGGAACCCTTCCGGTGGTCCCGGTACACTACCGGAGACACCCGGAACACTTCCGGTAACCAAAACCTCACTTCCTATATATCAATCTTCGTCTCCGGACCATTCTGGGACTCCTCGTGACGTCCGGGATCTCATCCGGGACTCCGAACAACCTTCGGTAACCACGTACACTATTTCCCTATAACCCTAGCGTCATCGAACCTTAAGTGTGTAGACCCTACGGGTTCGGGAGACACGTAGACATGATCGAGACACCTCTCCGGCCAATAACCAATAGCGGGATCTGGATACCCATGTTGTCTCCCACGTACTCCATGATGATATCATCGGATGAACCACGATGTCAAGGATTCAATCAATCCCTTATACAATTCCCTTTGTCTATCGGTATGGTACTTGCCCGAGATTCGATCGTCGGTATCCCCATACCTTGTTCAATCTCGTTACCGGCAAGTCTCTTTACTCGTTCCGTAATACATCATCCCGTGACTAACTCCTTAGTCACATTGAGCTCATAATGATGATGTCTTACCGAGTGGGCCCAGAGATACCTCTCCGTCACACGGAGTGACAAATCCCAGTCTCGATTCGTGTCAACCCAACAGACACTTTCGGAGATACCCGTAGCGTACCTTTATAGCCACCCAGTTACATTGTGACGTTTGGCACACCCAAAGCATTCCTACGGTATCCGGGAGTTACACAATCTCATGGTCTAAGGAAACGACACTTGACATTGAAAAGCTTTAGCAAACGAACTACACGATCTTGTGCTATGCTTAGGATTGGGTCTTGTCCATCACATCATTCTCCTAATGATGTGATCCCATTATCAACGACATCCAATGTCCATGGTCATGAAACCGTGACCATCTATTTATCAACGAGCTAGCCAACTAGAGGCTCACTAGGGACACGTTGTGGTCTATGTATTCACACATGTATTACGGTTTCCGGTTAACACAATTATAGCATGAATAACAGACAATTATCATGAACTAGGAAATACAATAATAACCATTTTATTATTGCCTCTAGGGCATATTTCCAATAGTCTCCCACTTGCACTAGAGTCAGTAATCTAGTTACATTGTGATGAATCGAACACCCATAGCATTCTGGTGTTGATCATGTTTTGCTCGTGAGAGAGGTTTAGTCAACGGATCTACGACATTCAGATCCGTATGCACTTTACAAATATCTATGTATCCTTCCTGAATGTAATCATGGATGGAGTTGAAGCGGCGCTTGATGTGTCTTGTCTTCTTGTGAAACCTGGGCTCCTTCACAAGGGCAATAGCTCCAGTGTTGTCACAGAGTAGAGTCATCGGGCCCGACGCATTCGGAATCACTCCTAGGTCGGTGATGAACTCCTTCATCCAGACTCCCTCCTTTGCTGCTTCCGAAGCAGCTATGTACTCCGCTTCACATGTAGATGCTGCCACGACGCTTTGCTTGCTGCTGCTCCAGCTCACTGCCCCTCCATTCAAAACATACACGTATCCGGTTTGCGACTTGGAGTCGTCCGGATCTGTGTCGAAGCTAGCATCGACGTAACCCTTTACGACGAGCTCTTCGTCACCTCCATAAACGAGAAACATGTCCTTTGTCCTTTTCAGGTACTTCAGGATATTCTTGACCCCTGTCCAGTGTTCCGCTCCGGGATCACTTTGGTACCTCCCTACCAAACTTATGGCAAGGTTCACATCAGGCCTGGTACACAGCATGGCATACATGATAGAGCCTATGGCTGAAGCATAGGGGATAACACTCATCTCTTCTCTATCCTTTGCCATGGTCGGGCATTGAGTCGTACTCAATCTCACACCTTGCAACACAGGCAAGAACCCCTTCTTGGACTGATCCATATTGAACTTCTTCAATATCTTTTCAAGGTATGTGCTTTGTGAAAGACCAATGAGGCGTTTCGATCTATCTCTATAGATCTTAATACCTAATATGTAAACAGCTTCTCCCAGGTCCTTCATTGAAAAACACTTATTCAAGTAGGCCTTTATACTTTCCAAGAGTTCTATATTATTTCCCATTATCAGCATGTCATCCACATACAGTATAAGAAATGCTATAGAGCTCCCACTCACTTTCTTGTAAATACAGGGTTCTCCATAAACCTGTACAAACCCAAACGCTTTAATCACCTCATTAAAGCGAATGTTCCAACTCCGAGATGCTTGCACCAGCCCATAGATGGAGCGCTGGAGCTTGCATACCTTGTTAGCATCTTTAGGACCGACAAAACCTTCCGGCTGCATCATATACAGTTCTTCCTTGAGGAAGCCATTAAGGAATGCCGTTTTGACGTCCATTTGCCAGATCTCATAATCATAAAATGCGGCAACTGCTAACATGATTCGAACTGACTTTAGCATCGCTACGGGTGAGAAAGTCTCATCGTAGTCAACTCCTTGAACTTGTCGATAACCTTTAACGACAAGCCGAGCTTTATAGGCGGTCACATTACCGTCTGCGTCAGTCTTCTTCTTAAAGATCCATTTGTTTTCAATGGCTCGCTTATCATCAGGCAAGTCCACCAAAGTCCATACTTTGTTCTCATACATGGATCCTATCTCGGATTTCATGGCCTCAAGCCATTTGTTGGAATCCGGGCCCGCCATTGCTTCTTCATAGTTCGAAGGTTCACCGTTGTCCAACAACATGATCTCTAGGACAGGATTGCCGTACCACTCTGGTGCGGAACGTGTCCTAGTGGACCTTCGAGTAGCAACTTGATCTAAAGCTTCATGATCATCATCATTAACTTCCTCTCTAGCCGGTGTAGGCTCCATAGAAACAACTTCATGTGCTGCGCTACTCTCCGGGTCGAGTGGAGGTACAATTACCTCATCAAGTTCTATTTTCCTTCCACTTACTTCTTTCGAGAGAAACTCTTTCTCGAGAAAGGATCCATTCTTCGCAACAAAGACTTTGCCCTCGGATCGTAGGTAGAAGGTATACCCAATAGTCTCTTTGGGATATCCTATGAAGACGCACTTTTCCGCTTTGGGTTCGAGCTTCTCAGGTTGAAGTTTCTTCACATAAGCATCGCATCCCCAAACTTTTAGAAACGACAGCTTAGGTTTCTTTCCAAACCATAATTCATACGGTGTCGTCTCAACGGATTTAGACGGTGCCCTATTTAAAGTGAATGCGGCAGTCTCTAATGCATATCCCCAAAATGATAGCGGTAAGTCGGTAAGAGACATCATAGATCGCACCATATCCAATAGAGTGCGATTACGACGTTCAGACACACCATTTTGCTGAGGTGTGCCGGGCGGCGTGAGTTGTGAAACAATTCCACATTTCCTAAGGTGTGTGCCAAAATCGTGACTTAAATATTATCCGCCACGATCAGATCGTAGGCATTTTATTTTCCTGTCACGTTGATTCTCTACCTCACTCTGAAATTCCTTGAACCTTTCAAAGGTTTTAGACTTGTGTTTCATTAAGCAGACATACCCATATCTGCTCAAGTCATCAGTGAGGGTGAGAACATAACGGTAGCCACCGCGAGCCTCGACACTCATTGGACCGCATACATCGGTATGTATTATCTCCAACAAGTCAGTTGCTCGCTCCATTGTTCCGGAGAATGGAGTCTTGGTCATCTTGCCCATGAGGCATGGTTCGCATGTGTCAAATGATTCGAAATCAAGTGACTCCAAAAGTCCATCAGCATGGAGCTTCTTCATGCGTTTGACACCAATATGGCCAAGATGGCAGTGCCACATGTAAGTGGGACTATCGTTATCAACTTTACACTTTTTGGTACTCACACTATGGATATGTGTAACATCACGTTCGAGATTCATCAAAAATAAACCATTGACCAGCGGGGCATGAGCATAAAACATTTCTCTCATATAAATAGAACAACCATTATTCTCGGATTTAAATGAGTAGCCATCTCGCATCAAGCGAGATCCAGATACAATGTTCATGCTCAAAGCTGGTACTAAATAACAATCATTAAGGTTTAAAACTAATCCCGCAGGTACATGTAGAGGTAGCGTGCCGACGGCGATCACATCGACCTTGGAACCATTCCCGACGCACATCGTCACCTCGTCCTTGGCCAGCCTCCGCTTATTCCGCAGCTCCTGCTTGGAGTTACAAATGTGAGCAACTGCACCGGTATCAAATACCCAGGAGCTACTACGAGCGCTGGTCAAGTACACATCAATAACAAGTATATCACATATACCTTTAATGTTGCCGTCCTTCTTATCCGCTAAATACTTGGGGCAGTTCCGCTTCCAGTGATCGGTACCCTTACAATAGAAACACTCAGTCTCAGGCTTGGGTCCATTCTTGTTCTTCTTCTTCCCGGCAACTTGCTTACCGGGCGCGGCAACAGCTTTGCCGTCCTTCTTGAAGTTCTTCTTACCCTTGCCTTTCTTGAAACTAGTGATCTTGTTTACCATCAACACTTGATGCTCCTTTTTGATCTCGACCTCCGCTGATTTCAGCATCGAGTACAACTCGGGAATGGACTTCTCCATACCCTGCATGTTGTAGTTCATCACAAAGCTCTTGTAGCTAGGTGGAAGCGACTGGAGGATTCTGTCAATGACTGAGTCATCCAGGAGATTAACTCCCAGCTGAGTCAAGCGGTTGTGAAGCCCAGACATCTTGAGGATGTGCTCACTAACAGAACTGTTCTCCTCCATCTTAAAGCTGAAGAACTTGTCGGAGATGTCATATCTCTCGACTCGGGCATGAGCTTGGAAAACCAGTTTCAGCTCTTGGAACATCTCATATGCTCCGTGTTGCTCAAAACGCTTTTGGAGCCCCGATTCTAAACTATAAAGCATGCCGCACTGAACAAGGGAGTAATCATCGCAGCGCGACTGCCAAGCATTCGTAACATCTTGGTCCGCTGGGAGAATGGGTGGGTCACCTAGCGGTGCATCAAGGACATACAATCTCTTGGAAGCTATGAGGATGATCCTCAAGCCACGGACCCAGTCCGCATAGTTGCTTCCATCATCTTTCAGCTTGGTTTTCTCTAGGAACGCGTTGAAATTGAGGTTGACATTTGCGTTGGCCATTGGATCTACAATATAGATATTAAAGGCAATTTTTAGACTAAGTTCATGATAATCGAGTTCACATAATCAAATTATTCAATGAACTCCCACTCAGATAGACATCTCTCTAGTCATCTAAGTGACACATGATCCATGTCAACTAGCCCGTGTCCGATCATCACGTGAGACGGACTAGTCATCCATGGTGAACATCTCCATGTTGATCGTATATTCTATACGACTCATGTTCGACCTTTCGGTCTTCCGTGTTTCGAGGCCATGTCTGTACATGCTAGGCTCGTCAAGTCAACCTAAGTGTTTCGCGTGTGTAAATCTGGCTTACACCCGTTGTATGCGAACGTTAGAACCTATCACACCCGATCATCACGTGGTGCTTCGGAACAACGATCCTTAGCAACGGTGCACAGTTAGGGTGAACACTTCTCTTGAAATTTTAATTGAGAGATCATCTTATTTACTACCGTCGTTCTAAGCAAATAAGATGTAAACATGATAAACATCACATGCAATCAATATAGTGACATGATATGGCCAATATCATCTTGCTCCTATGATCTCCATCTTCGGGGCACGATGATCATCATTGTCACCGGCACAACACCATGATCTCCATCATCATGATCTCCATCATTGTGTCTTCATGAAGTTGTCTCGCCAACTATTACTTCTACTACTATGGCTAACGCTTAGCAATAAAGTAAAGTAATTACATGGCGTTTATGATTGACACACAGGTCACAC
Organism: Hordeum marinum; assembly: GCA_022496015.1. NCBI lineage: Eukaryota > Viridiplantae > Streptophyta > Magnoliopsida > Poales > Poaceae > Hordeum > Hordeum marinum. The sequence goes on along the minus strand of CM039674.1, from coordinate 455,816,539 downwards.
AATAAAATAAGACAACTCCTATGGCTCCTGCCGGTTGTCATAGTCATCGACATGCAAGTCGTGAACCCTATTACAAGAACATGATCAATCTCATACATCACAACGCATCACATCACATCCTTCTGGCCATATCACATCACAAGGCATATGCTGCAAAAACAAGTTAGACGTCCTCTAATTTGTAGTTGCAAGTTTTTACGTGGTTGCTATAGGATTCTAGCAAGAACGTTTCTTACCTATGCCAAAACCACAACATGATATGCCAATTGCTATTTACCCTTCATAAGGACCCTTTTCATCGAATCCAATCCGACTAAGGTGGGAGAGACAGACACCCGCTAGCCACCTTATGCAACTAGTGCATGTCAGGCGGTGGAACCGGTCTCACGTAAGCGTACGTGTAAGGTTGGTCCGGGCCGCTTCATCCCACAATACCGTCGAATCAAGATAAGACTAGTAACGGCAAGCATATTAACAAAATCGACGCCCACAACTGCTTTGTGTTCTACTCGTGCATAGATTCTACGCATAGACCTAGCTCATGATGCCACTGTTGGGAGACGTAGTAGTAAATCAAAATTTTCCTACGTGTCACCAAGATCTATCTATGGAGAAACCAGCAAACGAGCGGGGAGAGATTGGATATTCATACCTTTGAAGATCGCTAAGCGGAAGCGTTGCTAGAACGCGGTTGATGGAGTCGTACTCGCAGCGATTCAGATCGCGGTAGATCCGATCAAGTGCCGAACGGACGGCACCTCCGCGTTCAACACACGTGCAGCCCGGTGACGTCTCCTACGCCTTGATCCAGCAAGGAGGGAGGAGAGGTTGAGGGAGAGCTCCGGCAACATGACGGCATGGTGGCGGTGGAGCTGCGTGGTACTCCGGCAGAGCTTCGCTAAGCACTACGGGGAACGAGGAGAGGGAGGAGTAGGGCTGCACCAGGGAGGAGATGAACTCGTGTGTTGTGCAGCCCCAAATACCTCCACTATATATAGGAGGAGGGGAGGAGAGGTGCTGCGCCCTAGGGTTCCACCCTAGGGGCTGGCGGCAGCCACCAGATGGCATCTGGCCGGCGGCCAGGTCAGGGAAAGGTGGAGGCGCCCTAGGGTGGGCCTTAAGGCCCATCTAAGCCTAGGGTTTGCCCCCTCCACCCTTGATGCGCCTTGGGATGGGGTGGGAGGCGCACCAGCCCACCTAGGGGCTGGATCCCTCCCACTCTTGGCCCATGGAACCTTCCGGGGCAGGTGGGCCCACTTGTTGGACCCCCGGAACCCTTCCGGTGGTCCCGGTACACTACCGGAGACACCCGGAACACTTTCGGTAACCAAAACCTCACTTCCTATATATCAATCTTCGTCTCCGGTCCATTCCGGGACTCCTCGTGACGTTCGGGATCTCATCCGGGACTCCGAACAACCTTCGGTAACCACGTACACTATTTCCCTATAACCCTAGCGTCATCGAACCTTAAGTGTGTAGACCCTACGGGTTCGGGAGACACGTAGACATGATCGAGACACCTCTCCGGCCAATAACCAACAGCGGGATTTGGATACCCATGTTGGTTCCCACGTACTCCACGATGATATCATTGGATGAACCACGATGTCAAGGATTCAATCAATCCCGTATACAATTCCCTTTGTCTATCGGTATGGTACTTGCCCGAGATTCGATCGTCGGTATCCCCATACCTTGTTCAATCTCGTTACCGGCAAGTCTCTTTACTCGTTCCGTAATACATCATCCCGTGACTAACTCCTTAGTCACATTGAGCTCATAATGATGATGTCTTACCGAGTGGGCCCAGAGATACCTCTCCGTCACACGGAGTGACAAATCCCAGTCTCGATTCGTGTCAACCCAACAGACACTTTCGGAGATACCCGTAGCGTACCTTTATAGCCACCTAGTTACGTTGTGACATTTGGCACACCCAAAGCATTCCTACGGTATCCGGGAGTTACACAATCTCATGGTCTAAGGAAACGACACTTGACATTGAAAAGCTTTAGCAAACGAACTACACGATCTTGTGCTATGCTTAGGATTGGGTCTTGTCCATCACATCATTCTCCTAATGATGAGATCCCGTTATCAACGACATCCAATGTCCATGGTCATGAAACCGTGACCATCTATTGATCAACGAGCTAGCCAACTAGAGGCTCACTAGGGACACGTTGTGGTCTATGTATTCACACATGTATTACGGTTTCCGGTTAACACAATTATAGCATGAATAACAGACAATTATCATGAACAAGGAAATACAACAATAACCATTTTATTATTGCCTCTAGGGCATATTTCCAACATTCTTTTGCACCACCTTTCCTTCGCTTCGCTGGAGGCTTCTGAGGCATGCGGTAGTACAGCACAGTGCAGCGGTAGTACCGCTCCAGCGAGCGGTAGTACCGCTGTCCCCAACATCTGTTGCGTGCGCTTGCGGTAGTAGGCATGGATGTAATTTTTTACATCCGCCCTCAAGCGGTAGTACTGTGACGCATGTCCGGTACTACCGTGTCGGACTTTTTCACACCTCCGACCTCAGCGGAGGTAAGCACGGAAGTAATTTTTTACTTCCGTGCTTCTCCTCTGCCAGATGATTTCTACCATGTGGTAGTACTCTATTGGAGCGCGGTAGTACTGCTCTGGCGGTTGTACCGCTTGTTGCCTCGTGCAATAGATATTCGTCTGGTCACTACCATCCGAGCGGTAGTACCGCACCCTACAGCGGTAGTACCACAGTCCCCTGCGGTAGTATCATGGCTTTGTGCGGTAGTACTGCAATGCGCGGGCTGAGAGTAGGGATAACGGTTGGATCTTTCCCCCACTATATAAAGGGGGTCTTCTTCCTCAAGAAGACTACTTCTTGTTGGGGAACGTTGCATGGGAAACAAAAAAATTCCTACGCACACGCAAGATCTATCCATGGTGATGAGCATCTATGAGAGGGAGAGTGAATCTACATACCATTGTAGATCGCTAAGCGGGAAGCGTTAAGAAACGCGGTTGGTGTAGTAGAACATCTTCACAATCCAAATCGCCGAGCGTCCCTCGATCCCATCACGATCTGTACTGTGATCTCGTCACGATCCATCTCGTGATCTCATCACAATCCGTCCCGTGATCCAATCACGAATTGTCTCGCGATCTTGATCACGGTCCTTCCAATCTAGCGTCGAACGGACCACACCTCCGCGTTCAGCACACGTACAATGCGATGATGATCTCCGCCTTGTTGATCCAGCAAGAGGGAGCAGAGAGGTAGATGAGTTCTCCGGTAGCGCGACGGCGTTGCGGCAATGGTGGTGGAGGAATTCCAGCAGGGCTTCGCTTAAGCATTGCTGAAAAAACCGATCTAGAGGAGAAAACGATCTAGAGGAAGAAGAGGGCAGCACGTGGCAATTAGGGTTAGCTTTTTCCTCTAAATCCTCTAGTATATATAGGAGGTAGGGAGGGGAGGAGGCAGCCTCTAACCCTCAAGGTTTGGTCGAAATTGGAGGTGGAGGAGTCCTACTCCAATCCTAATAGGAGTAGGATTCCTCCTTTCCACTTGGAAACGCTATCCACCTCTCCACCTTTGGATTTTTTCCTTCTCAAACCACTCTAGCAGCATGGGTCCTGAGAGGAGGCTTCAGCCAGCCCACGAGGGGCTGGTTTACCTCCTCCCACAACCCATGTAGCCTCTTGGGTCGAAATACCTCTCCCGGTGGTCCCCCGGTACACTACCGGCACTCCCGGTACACTATCGATGAGCCCGAAACATTTCCGGCGACCAAAACAGGACTTCCTATATATTAATATTTACCTTCGGACCATTCCGGATCTCCTCGTGATGTCTGAGATCTCATCTGGGACTCCGAACAACCTTGTATCACCACCATACAACTCTAACATCCCAAAATTTCATTTTGGAATGTTATGAAATATAGCTATGCATCCATCATCATCATTGCTTGAATACATGTATTGTTGAAATGTTCTTTCTAAAATTCTAAAAGCCCTTTCTACTTTCCTTAAGTTGCTTTCACCTATTTGAAATCTTGGTAAAATGTTCAAAATAAGAGGGGAGTAACATGACACTCCACACCAGGGTCATTTTGGTGATCTATTTGAACAAAAGTAACCAGGAGTTGTTTTGAAAATATTTGCAAAAAGGTTTTAAAAACAAATAGGCAATTTCTAAATATATTATTTTTTTTAAAAGTGTTCAAATGACAGAATAAAATTGTTCATTAAATGGCATTGATTATTCTGTTAATTTTGATATACAATACCCCTATATTTATAAACGGTTTGAATGTTGTAAAAGCTTCTGAATGTCGCTGGAAAAACATTAAACATAAACGGCAACGGTTTTAGAATTAAAACGGGCCGGCCCACAGGCTTTATTTCGCGAATTCCATACGTGTCGGCCGACCGACGCGGAAACCTCGCCCTCCCTCTCGCTGCCACCGGGTCCCACACGACCGATCGTTAGCCCCGCTCGGTCGCCTCCCTCCTCTCGCACGCGCCGTCGCCGACCGTTTCTCCCCTCCCCGGATCTCTCGCCCCTCTTAACCCCCTCGCTCCCCCGCACTCCTATAAAAGCCGGCCAGTCCCCGCATCCATTTCCCCCCAAACCCCTCTCCTATCACGCCGGAAGGCTGCCGCAATTCCTCGCCGGAGTAACTCCGACCACCGGAGCTTCCATTGCACGTGACTGTCGCCTCGGACGTCCCCTCGCCCCTCCGACCTCACCATTCGACGCAGGACGTCCACCGCAACCGCCCGGACCACTTCGCTGCCTTCCTCGACCACCGGAGCTCCTCGCCGTCGTCTTCGCCGCCTTCGGATCCACCGAAGACCTCCAACGCTGGCGACCTTTCCTCCGTAAGCTCCCTGGACCCTCGGATCTAAAATCCACGGCCGAGACTAGAACGGATTAATATCCGAACCGGTATCCCCTACCGACCGGTCACCCGCCCGTAAGCTCTCGCGCGCACACGCCCGCAACCAATAGGAAAGCGCCACGTAGCCCCCTAGCTGTCCGGTAGATTTTTCCCTTTTTCTGTTTTTGTTTTAGTTAACAGAGTGAATCCAAATTTTGTTTTACTTATAACTTTTAATCTATTAAATGTTTTGAGTTGATTCTTTTTGCATTAGCTCACATTTTTCATGTAATTTCACATTGTACTTTTAAATTTCAAATTTGAACTATAAAATTTGAATTTAATCAAATTTGCTCAAAATCTTCAAATCTCAATAACTAGAGTTTGAAAATAGATTTTTATATGAATCTTTTTGCTACTGTTTGGTATTAGTTAGGACTATCCTCATGCTTAGTTTGAGGATTTTTAGGATGAATTTGATTAGTGTTTTAACTAAAACCAGAATCTGCCTATTAATTAGAATGATTTAAATTAACTTAGTTTTAATTAGTTTAAATTAGAATTTGGTTTTATTTGTTTATTAGGTTCTGTTAGTAAACATTTAGTGTTTTGACTCACTGTTAATAAAAATATAAATTTGCTTAGTTTAATTTTATTTAACATAGGAATCACAACTTCTTTTTCATATAGGCTTAATTTGATTAAAACAACTAGTTAGTAATAGTTTTCTTTCAACAAAGTTTTATATAATTTAATTCTGTTTTCTAAGACAAGTTTATTCGAAAATTCTTTCCTGTTAAGAACATGTTTTGTTAATAAATAATAAGTTTAGTTTCATTCTTTTGTTGGTAAAACTATAGTTGTTTCATATAGTGTTTATCAAAACTTTAAAAAAAAACTTTACTAAAGTTTTTCTCAACAAACTTTACTGAATTCAATTCTGTTATTAATAAAATATTTTGCTGTCAACAATTGTTTGTTATTGCAAAATAGTTTTATTATGATAGTAGTGTTTTAGCAATCACCTCCTAGTAAACAAAACTTTGTGTGTTTTCCTTATTTGTGATTTGTGCATTGTTTTGTCTTGACTGTGTACTAGTTCTTGATTGATGTTTGTGGGTTACAATATTCTGTTGTATGCTTATTGAGTGTTTGTTTGTTTCGTTAGATTATCCGGAGTGCGAAGCTTGTTACTTAGAGTCACTCACGTACGAAGATCATCAATCAGGCAAGTCACCTTGATCATGTTTTACCCATGTTTTATATGCATTAGTTCTACCATCTCCCCAATTGCATGCAAGACAGGTTAGTTGGGAACTTGGTTACATTGTAGTAGTATCATGTGGTAGGTACCCCCCTCAACCCCTTTGACAACATTGGCCCCGGGAAACGTTGTTTTACTTTTGCTATGCTATTAGTAGACGGGGTTGGATGTGTGATTCATGAGAGTTGAGAGAGTTAATAATTTCAAGACCTACATAATGATCAAGATTTCAAGACCCCGAGTTTTCAACATACCTCTGGGTGGATGATGGTTGAACGGCGCCCTGGAGAAACCAGTGGTTAGCCTAGGTGATGCTGGAGATGGCCAGTATTCACGCGGAAAGATCCACCCAGGCACAAAGAGATGGATGGGTGCTTCAAGACCCAAGGCTTACCTGCACAGCCACAAGTCATTATGGGCTCTGGCTTGGTTGGATATCGTGGTGACCCTGGACAGGCGGTGCTACGAGAGGTAGAAGAACGGTAGGAAAGGATGGGCACCGACAGAGTCGCAGGGAAACCCTTTGGAAGACCATGTTTTGGTCATCCGTTTCTCAAACACCCTGAAGTGCGAGAAATCAAACGGAGGCGACCAAATCTTGTGGGGAATGTGTGCAAAGCTCTGTAGAGTACTCAAACCTAATCGATTAGCCGTGTCCACGGTCATGGACGACTTGAGCCAAAGGTACTGAAACTTCCGGAACTCTCAACACAATTAATATGATGATGTGGGTGTTAATAATTTGGGAATGAGAATTGGTTGGTGGAACCATCTCATTAATCAACCAACTTAGTAATATTTTGCTTAGCCCCTCCCTTGATGTAGGAAAAAAATTGGCTTTACGCAAAAACTTACCACCCCACCTGCCATTTATGCATATAGACTAGATGATTATCATTTCACCCCTCTCTTGTGACTTTGCCGGCATATTCCATATGCTGACCTACACGGCTGCAACGTATCATGTTGCAGAGTACTTTCCTGACCAGGAGTGAGGACACGTTCTATGCTCAGTGAGATGCCCTTGGAGTCAGATGGACTCATCTTCCTTCGACGATTCCGCAAGATTTAGACATTCTCATGAGTTGGCTTTCAGCCACTTTATTGTAATTTTTATTGTAATAAAGGACTCGATATGAGATTTCGATTAATATAATGCTGTGTGATTTCCCTTTGATATATACATTGATGTACCGTGGGTGTACCAGCATGATCTTGGGATGGTACGGAAACACCGGAGATTCGACCTTTCAGGTCGGGTCGCTATAGAAATGGTATCAGAGCACACGCTGACCGTAGGACGTAACCTCTAGGATTGGAAAGCCTTAGGAATGTATCTCTTTGTGTTTAAAATTCTTATACTCTCATCTATTCGTTTCTGACTCCTCTCCGATTATTTCAAAATTTATAGATGGCCACCTTCATTCCAGTGTTGATCACGGAGTTTTGCCAGCCTGACGCAACGATGCCCTTTGGTAAAGAACTGATGAGGATCGTCAAGGACGTAAGGATTGCTTTGCCGAGCATCACCGGGATTCCTATCATGTCATTTCCCCAAGATGGACGCTACAGGATCGAGGTGCATATCCCAGGGAAGACCTTTGGGAATCGGAAGGAACCCATCGACTTCAAGTTTGTGGCACCCAGCTGGATACTTGGAAGAGACATTGCCATTCATCATGCCCTTGGACGTATTCAGGAGGAATACAGAGGTGGAACCATTTCACCAGGACTCAGCATGGTTTGTCACAGAGATGCCCATGGCAACATCATAACCCCTCCCACTGGAGACTCCACCATGTCATATATCCAGACCTTGGAGACGCACATCAGGACTCTGGAGCTTCGAGTTCGTACTGATACGAAGACAATCAAGAATCTGATGAACCGTGAGATTGACCTTGAAGCTGACTTACGGGAAGCCGAGTACGAGCATGAGTATGAGGTGAAGGATTTCTTAGAGAGGATTGACAGGCTGAACATTCGTATCGCCACTTTGGAGGAACAGATGGACATGGGTGAAAATCTTCATCCTGAGGGAGACTTGGCTCCTTTCATCAGCGACGATGATGACTATGAGGAGAGCACCACTGGAGGAGACTCAGTCACCATGTACTTCTGAGGAAAACTTTAGTTATGCCCTCCATGTATCTTTTATTTTTTTCAACGTTAAGAGCGTAGGTCGATGCTTAGTTTGATTGAGTATTGTATTCCGATGTTTGACATTGATTGAATAAATGAATGAGTGTTTGGTGTGATATGTTTGTTGCATTGCATATGGGTAGTGAATTTCTTCTTTTAGGCCCTTGTTCTATTCTAATTCTCACCCCTCTGGAAACAGCAAGATGCCTCCACGACGTGAGTCCGATTTCACCTTCCCGCCGGAACTCACACAACTCCTTCAGCAGCAGAATGCACTGATGCAGCTATTGATCCAGAATCAGACCAACAACCAAAACAACAACCACCACCATCCACCCCAGGCTGACAATCTCACCCGTTTTCTGAGGTTGAATCCTCCAACTTTCTCCAGCAGCACTGAGCCCATTGTGGCAGATGACTGGCTCCGTAAGATGGAGAGAGAACTCGTCACCGTTGGATGTACTGACGCTGAGAAGGTGCGTTTTGCCGCACATCAACTAGATGGACCAGCAGCTTCGTGGTGGGAGAACTACACCACCACATATCCTATTGCTGATATAACTTGGGAGCAGTTCCAGCAAGCTTTCCGCACCGCACATGTGTCAGCTGGAGCCATGAGTCCGAAGAAGCGCGAGTTTCGCAACTTGCGCCAGGGAAATCGCTCTGTGGCCCAGTACGTGGATGACATCAGCACATTGGCACGTTATGCACCAGGAGACGTGGCCGATGATGCGGCCAAGCAAGAGAAATTTCTAGAAGGACTCAACTATGAGTTGAGCATGCAGCTGGTAGTGGCTAATTTCAACAACTACCAAGAACTGGTGGACAAGGCCCTCATCTTGGAGGGTAAACAGCAGCAAATTGAGAATCGCAAGCGGAAGTACACTCAGGGGAAGTTTAACTCTGGAGCTCATCAGAAGCCCCGCTACTCCCCGTACTCAGGGAATATCGGATCAGGGACCGGTAAGTTTGGAAGGCACACTCATGCCGTGCACAACCATGGAGGAAATGGGAATACCTGTCCCAACCATGGCAATTTCAAGACTGGCAATGGGAATGGGAACAACAATCAGCACTGTCACGTCCCTACTCAGAAGGATCTGAGCCACATCACCTGTTTCAAGTGCCAGAAGACAAGGCACTATGCTACTGAGTGTCCCCAGAGCAAGCAGGGAAATGGAAACGGCAACTCCGCAGCCAAGAAGCCAAACCCTTTTCCTCGTGCCCAGGTGAACCATCTCGACGTGGAAGAAGTCTATGATCAACCCGAGACTGTGGTTGGTAAGTTTTTATTGCATTCACGTCCAGTTACAGTACTTTTTGATTCCGGTGCAACTCATTCATTCATATCAAGGGTAGTCGTGGATAAGTATGGTTTGCCCACTAAAACCCTTAGTCAACCTATTAAGGTCAGTTCCCCAGGAGGTATGATGATGGCAGGGATAGGATGCCATGCCCTGAAACTCAATATAGGAAACCATGTTTTTCCCATCGACCTCATCGTCTTAGAATCCCAGGGATTGGATGTAATCCTAGGCATGGATTGGATGACCAAGTATGAAGGAAATCTTGATTGCCCTAGCAAGTCTGTTTCACTCACCACCCCGGAGAACAAGAGGATTAAGTATGTTTGAACTGAGGAATGTGAAGCCAGTTTCCAGGAGTTGAAGAAACGTTTGGTCACAGCCCCAGTGTTGATTTTGCCCAATATTCGGAAGGACTTCCAGGTTTATTGTGATGCTTCACGTCAAGGACTTGGAGGAGTACTCATGCAAGATGGAAAGGTTGTAGCCTATGCATCCAGACAACTACGACCTCATGAGTTGAATTATGCCACCCATGATTTGGAACTAGCAGCCGTAGTGCACGCACTCAAGACCTGGAGACATTTCCTTATCGGAAATAGTTGTGATGTTTACACCGACCATAAGAGCCTGAAATATATTTTCACGCAGAAGGAGTTGAACCTCAGACAGAGGAGATGGTTAGAGTTAATCAAGGACTATGACATGAGATTACACTACCATCCAGGTAAAGCTAATGTTGTAGCCGATGCCTTGAGTCAGAAAACTTATGTAAACACACTCACAGCGCGAGGATTACCCCAAGAGTTAGCCGATGATCTCAGAGAGCTCAAGCTAGAAATAGTCCCAAGAGGATATGTTGCTACACTGGAAATTCAGTCCACCTTGACTGAAAGAATTCGAGAAGCCCAGAAATCGGACAAGGAGATAGCTGAGATTAAGCAGAGAATGAAAGATGGAAAAGCTAAAGGTTTTCGTGAGGATGAGCAAGGAACTCTATGGTTTGAGAACCGAATCTATGTGCCCAATGACCTAGAGCTCAGGAAGTTGATACTTCAGGAAGCCCACGATTCACCTTACTCGATACACCCAGGCAATACCAAGATGTATCTGGATTTAAAAGAAAGTTACTGGTGGACAGGTATGAAGAAGGATATTGCAGAACACGTTGCAATATGTGATGTTTGTCAGCGAGTAAAGTCGGAACATCAGAAACCAGCAGGGTTACTCCAACCTTTGCCGATACCCGAGTGGAAATGGGGAAAGCTTGGTATGGACTTCATCACAGGACTACCTAGGACCCGTTCAGGTTATGATTCCATCTGGGTAGTGGTTGATCGCTTGACCAAGGTGGCTCATTTCATTCCAGTGAAAACCACCTATACCAGTGCTAAGCTAGCCAAGATATATATGACCAGGATCGTATGTCTACATGGAGTTCCGAGGAGTATCGTGTCAGATAGAGGAACACAATTTACCTCAAAGTTTTGGCATCAGTTACATGAAACTTTGGGTACAAGGCTAGAGTTCAGTACAGCCTTTCATCCGCAGACAGATGGATAGACTGAGAGAGTCAACCAGATTCTGGAAGACATGTTGAGAGCTTGTGCGCTAGATTATGGATCTAGTTGGGATGACAACTTACCTTACGCAGAATTTTCGTACAATAACAGTTATCAGACCAGTGTGAAGATGGCCCCTTTCGAAGCTTTATATGGAAGGAGGTGCAGAACGCCACTGACGTGGGATGGTGTTGGAGACCGACAACTTTTTGGTCCCGACCTTATCCGAGATTCTGAAGAGAAAGTCAAGCTGATTCGCGACAGACTCAAGATAGCTCAATCTCGACAGAAGAGTTATGCTGACAGCAAACATAAAGAAATAACGTATGAAGTGGGAGACCGAGCATATCTTCGTGTGTCCCCGCTTCGAGGAATCAAGAGGTTTGGTGTTAAAGGAAAGTTAGCACCCAGATTCATAGGCCCCTATAAAATTCTTGAACGAAGAGGTGAAGTTGCATACAAGCTGGAATTGCCGGAAGGATTTTCCGGAGTTCATGATGTTTTCCATGTTTCCCAGTTGAAGAAATGTCATGCTGAGATGGCTGATATCCCTTTGCGAGACACCGTGCCCCTAGAGGCCATACAGCTTGACAGAGATCTGACCTACGAGGAGAAGCCTGTCAGTATCCTTGAGACTAACAACAGAGTTACCCGCAGCAAGATCATCAAATTCTGTAAGGTTCTGTGGAGTCACCACACTGAGGAAGAAGCCACCTGGGAACGCGAAGAAGATCTTCGTAGAGACCACCTGCACCTATTTTCTAGCCAACCCGAATCTCGAGGGCGAGAATCATCTTAAGGTGGGTAGGTTTGTAACATCCCAAAATTTCATTTTGGAATGTTATGAAATATAGCTATGCATCCATCATCATCATTGCTTGAATACATGTATTGTTGAAATGTTCTTTCTAAAATTCTGAAAGCCCTTTCTACTTTCCCTAAGTTGCTTTCACCTATTTGAAATCTTGGTAAAATGTTCAAAATAAGAGGGGAGTAACATGACACTCCACACCAGGGTCATTTTGGTGATCTATTTGAACAAAAGTAACCAGGAGTTGTTTTGAAAATATTTGCAAAAAGGTTTTAAAAACAAATAGGCAATTTCTAAAAATATTATTTTTTTCAAAGTGTTCAAATGACAGAATAAAAATGTTCATTAAATGGCATTGATTATTTTGTTAATTTTGATATACAATACCCCTATATTTATAAATGGTTTGAATGTTGTAAAAGCTTTTGAATGTCACTGGAAAAACATTAAATAGAAACGGTAACGGTTTTAGAATTAAAACGGGCCGGCCCACAGGCTTTATTTCGCGAATTCAATACGCGCCGGCCGACCGACGCGGAAACCTCGCCCTCCCTCTCGCTGCCACCAGGTCCCACCCGACCGACCGTTAGCCCCGCTCGGTCGCCTCCCTCCTCTCGCGCGCGCCGTCGCCGACCGTTTCTCCCCTCCCCGGATCTCTCGCTCCTCTTAACCCCCTCGCTCCCCCGCACTCCTATAAAAGTCGGCCAGTCCCCGCATCCATTTCCCCCCAAACCCCTCTCCTATCTTGCCGGAAGGCTGCCGCAATTCCTCGTCGGAGTAACTCCGACCACCGGAGCTTCCATTGCACGTGCCCGTCGCCTCGGACGTCCCCTCGCCCCTCCGACCTCACCATTCGACGCAGGACGTCCACCGCAACCGCCCGGACCACTTCGCTGCCTTCCTCGACCACCGGAGCTCCTCGCCGTCGTCTTCGCCGCCTTCGGATCCACCGAAGACCTCCAACGCCGGCGACCTTTCCTCCGTAAGCTCCCTGGACCCTCGGATCTAAAATCCACGGCCGAGACTAGAACGGATTAATATCCGAACCGGTATCCCCTACCGACCGGTCACCCGCCCGTAAGCTCTCGCGCGCACACGCCCGCAACCAATAGGAAAGCGCCACGTAGCCCCCTAGCTGTCCGGTAGATTTTTCCCTTTTTCTGTTTTTGTTTTAGTTAACAGAGTGAATCCAAATTTTGTTTTACTTATAACTTTTAATCTATTAAATGTTTTGAGTTGATTCTTTTTGCATTAGCTCACATTTTTCATGTAATTTCACATTGTACTTTTAAATTTCAAATTTGAACTATAAAATTTGAATTTAATCAAATTTGCTCAAAATTTTCAAATCTGAATAACTAGAGTTTGAAAATAGATTTTTATATGAATCTTTTTGCTACTGTTTGGTATTAGTTAGGACTATCTTCATGCTTAGTTTGAGGATTTTTAGGATGAATTTGATTAGTGTTTTAACTAAAACCAGAATCTGCCTATTAATTAGAATGATTTAAATTAACTTAGTTTTAATTAGTTTAAATTAGAATTTGGTTTTATTTGTTTATTAGGTTCTGTTAGTAAACATTTAGAGTTTTGACTCACTGTTAATAAAAATATAAATTTGCTTAGTTTAATTTTATTTAACATAGGAATCACAACTTCTTTTCGTATAGGCTTAATTTGATTAAAAAAACTAGTTAGTAATAGTTTTCTTTCAACAAAGTTTTATATAATTTAATTCTGTTTTCTAAGACAAGTTTATTTGAAAATTCTTTCCTATTAAGAACATGTTTTGTTAATAAATAATAAGTTTAGTTTCATTCTTTTGTTGGTAAAACTATAGTTGTTTCATATAGTGTTTATCAAAACTTTAAAAAAAACTTTACTAAAGTTTTTCTCAACAAACTTTACTGAATTCAATTCTGTTATTAATAAAATATTTTGCTGTCAACAATTGTTTGTTATTGCAAAATAGTTTTATTATGATAGTAGTGTTTTAGCAATCACCTCCTAGTAAACAAAACTTTGTGTGTTTTCCTTATTTGTGATTTGTGCAATTTTTTGTCTTGACTGTTTACTAGTTCTTGATTGATGTTTGTGGGTTACAATATTCTGTTATATGCTTATTGAGTGTTTGTTTGTTTCGTTAGATTATCCGGAGTGCGAAGCTTGTTACTTAGAGTCACTCACGTACGAAGATCATCAATCAGGCAAGTCACCTTGATCATGTTTTACCCATGTTTTATATGCATTAGTTCTACCATCTCCCCAATTGCATGCAAGACAGGTTAGTTGGAAACTTGGTTACATTGTAGTAGTATCATGTGGTAGGTAACCCCCTCAACCCCTTTGACAACATTGGCCCCGGGAAACGTTGTTTTACTTTTGCTATGCTATTAGTAGACGGGGTTGGATGTGTGATTCATGAGAGTTGAGAGAGTTAATAATTTCAAGACCTACATAATGATCAAGATTTCAAGACCCCGAGTTTTCAACATACCTCTGGGTGGATGATGGTTGAACGGCGCCCTGGAGAAACCAGTGGTTAGCCTAGGTGATGCTAGAGATGGCCAGTATTCACGCGGAAAGATCCACCCAGGCACAAAGAGATGGATGGGTGCTTCAAGACCCAAGGCTTACCTGCACAGTCACAAGTCATTATGGGCTCTGGCTTGGTTGGATATCGTGGTGACCCTGGACAGGCGGTGCTACGAGAGGTAGAAGAACGGTAGGAAAGGATGGGCACCGACAGAGTCGCAGGGAAACCCTTTGGAAGACCATGTTTTGGTCATCCGTTTCTCAAACACCCTGAAGTGCGAGAAATCAAACGGAGGCGACCAAATCTTGTGGGGAACGTGTGCAAAGCTCTGCAGAGTACTCAAACCTAATCGATTAGCCGTGTCCACGGTCATGGACGACTTGAGCCAAAGGTACTGAAACTTCCGGAACTCTCAACACAATTAATATGATGATGTGGGTGTTAATAATTTGGGAATGAGAATTGGTTGGTGGAACCATCTCATTAATCAACCAACTTAGTAATATTTTGCTTAGCCCCTCCCTTGATGTAGGAAAAAACTTGGCTTTACGCAAAAACTTACCACCCCACCTGCCATTTATGCATATAGACTAGATGATTATCTTTTCACCCCTCTCTTGTGACTTTGCCGGCATATTCCATATGCTGACCTACACGGCTGCAACGTATCATGTTGCAGAGTACTTTTCCGACCAGGAGTGAGGACACGTTCTATGCTCAGTGAGATGCCCTTGGAGTCAGATGGACTCATCTACCTTCGACGCTTCCGCAAGATTTAGACATTCTCATGAGTTGGCTTTCAGCCACTTTATTGTAATTTTTATTGTAATAAAGGACTCGATATGAGATTTCGATTAATATAATGCTGTGTGATTTCCCTTTGATATATACATTGATGTACCGTGTGTGTACCAGCATGATCTTGGGATGGTACGGAAACACCGGAGATTCGACCTTTCAGGTCGGGTCGCTACAACAACACTCTATACTACCAAAACGTCACCGAACCTTAAGTGTGCAGACCCTGCGGGTTCGAGAACTATGTAGACATGACCGAGACACCTCTACGGTCAATCACCAATAGCGGGACCTGGATGCCCATATTGGTTCCTACATATTCTACGAAGATCTTTATCGGTCGACCTCTATGTCAAGGATTCAGTTAATGCCGTATGATGTTTCCGTTGTTCTCCGGTATGTTACTTGCCCGAGATTCGATCATCGGTATCTCCATACCTAGTTCAACCTTGTTACCGGAAAGTCTCTTTACTCATTACGTAATACAAGATCCCATGACTAACACTTAGTCACATTGCTTGCAAGGCTTATTGTGATGTTGTATTACCGAGTGGGCCTTGAGATACCTCTCCGTCACACGTAGTAACAAATCCCAGTCTTGATCCATGCCAACCCAACAAACACCCTCGGAGATACCTGTAGAGCACCTTTATAGTCACCCAATTACGTTGCGACATTTGATACACATAAGGTACTCCTCCGGTGTTAGTGAGTTGCGTGATCTCATGGTCATAGGAACAAATACTTGACATGCAGAAAACAGTCGCAATAAACTGACACGGTCATATGCTACATTTGTAGTTTGGGTCTTGTCCATCACATCATTCTCCTAATGAAATGACCATCTCATGTCCATGACTAGGAACCCATAGCCATCTTTGATCAACGAGCTAGTCTATTAGAGGCATACTAGGGACATGGTGCTGTCTATGTATCCACACATGTATGTGAGTTTCCGATCAACATAATTATAGCATGAATAATAAACGATTATCATGAACAAGGAAATATGATAATAAACAATTTATTATTGCCTCTAGGGCATATTTCCAACAGTCTCCCACTTGCACTAGAGTCAATAATCTAGTTTAGGTCACCATGTGATTCACATTGTTATGAATCTAACACCCAATGAGTTCTGGGGTTCGATCATGCTTTGCATGTGAGAGAGGTCTTTTAGTCAACGGGTATGTGACATTCAGATCCGTGTGTACTTTGCAAATCTCTATGTCAAACTGTAAATGCTGCTACCACACTCCATGTGGAGCTATTCCAAATAGCAGCTGCACTATACGTATCCGGATTGCTACAAAGAGTCATCCGGATTGGTGTTAAAGCTTGGATCGACGTAACTATTTACGATGAACTCTTTATCACCTCCATAATCGAGAAACATTTCCTTAGTCTTTTAGTTACTAAGGATGATCTTGACCGCTGTCTAGTGATCCACTTCTGGATCACTCTTGTACCCCTTGACGGACTCATGGCAAGGCACACACAGGTGCGGTACACAGCATGGCATACTATACAGAGCCTATGGCTAAGGCATAGGGGACGACATTCGTCCTTTCTCTTTCTTCTGCCATCGTCGAGCTTTGAGTCTCACTCAACTTCACACCTTACAAAGTAGGCGAGAACACTTCTCTCTGACTGATCCATTTTGAACTCTTTCAAAATCTTGTCAAGGTATGTAATCATTCAAAGTCTCATCAAGCATCCTTATCTATCTCTATAGATCTTGATGCTCAACAATTAGGTAGCTTTATCCAGGTCTTCCTTTGAAAAAATAATTTCAAACAAACATTTATGCTTTCTAGAAATTCTACATCATTTTCGATCAACAATATGTCAACCACATATGCTTATCAGAAACTAATTAAAGTGAATGTAGTTGTCTCTAATGCATAACCCCAAAACGATAGTGGCAAAACGATAAGAGACATCATAGTATGCACCATATCCAATAGAGCACGACTATGACGTTCGAACACACCATCACACCATGGTGTTCCAGGTGGCATGAATTGTGAAACAACTTTCACATTGTCTAAAGTTGTAGGCCAAACTCGTAATTCAGATATTCACCTCCACGATCATATCGCGTACATTTTATCTTCTTGTCACGATGATCTTAAACTTCACTTTGAATTTTCTTGAACTTTTCCAAATGATTCAGACTTGCGTTTCATTAAGTAAATATACACTATTATCTACTCAAATCATCAGTGAAGGTAAGAAAATAACGATATCCACCACATGCTACAAGACTCATTGGATTGCATACTTCAACATGTATCATTTCCAATAAATCACTTACCCGCTCCATCAAACCGGAAAACGGGGTCCTTAGTCATCTTGCCCAAGAGGCATGGTTCGCATGTCTCAACCGATTCAAAATCGAATGAGTCCAAAGGTCCATCAACATGGAGTTTCTTCATGTGATTTATACTAGTATGACATTTAGCGGCAGTGCCACAAGTATGTGGTACTATCATTATTAACTTTGTATCCTTTGGCATCAATGTTATGAACATGTGTATTACTACGATCAAGATTCAACAAACCATTCTCACTTGGTGCATGACCGTTGAAGGTATTATTCATGTAAACAGAATAACCATTATTCTCTAACTTAAATGAATAACCGTGTTGCAATAAACACGATCTAATCATGTTCATGCTTAACGCAAACACAAACAACATTTAGGTTTGTCACTAATCCCGAAGGTAGAGAGAGCGTGCGATGTTGATCACATCAACCTTGAAAACATTTCCAACACACATCGTCACCTCACACTTAGCTAGTCTCCGTTTATTCCGTAGCTTTTACTTCGAGTTACTAACATTTAGCAACCGAACCGTGATTCAATACCCAGGTGCTACTAGGAGTACGAGCAAGGTACACATCAATAACACGTATATCAAATATACTTCTGTCGACATTGCCAGCCTTCTTATCTACCAAGTATCTAGGGTTGTTCCGCTTCAGCGACCGCTCTCCTCATAATAGAAGCACTTAGTCTCGGGTTTGGGTTCAACTTTGGGTTGCTTCACTGGAGCAGCAACTGACTTGCCATCCATGAAGTTTTCCTCCTTGCCCTTGCCCTTCTCGAAACTAGTGGTTTTACTAACCATCAAAACTTGATGCTCCTTCTTGATTTCTACCTTTGCGATGTCAAACATCGCGAACAGCTCAGGGATCATTATTTCTATCCCTGGCATTTTATAGTTCATCACCAAGTTCTAGTAGCTTAGTGACAGTGACTTGGAGAACTATATCAATCACTATCTTATCTAGAAGATCAACTCCCACTCGATTCAAGAGATTGTAGCACCCAGATAATCTGAGCACATGCTCAATGTTTGAGCTATTCTATTTCATTTTGCAGGCAAAGAATCTTGTTGGAGATCTCATATCTCACAACACGGGCACGAGCCTGAGATCCTAATTTCAGCTCTTGGAACATCTCATATGTTCTATGATGTTCAAAACATTTCGGGGCCTCAATTCTCCGTAATGCATGATGCACTAAACTATGAAGTAGTCATCAGAACGTGCCTGTCAGATGTTCACAAGATCTACAAACGACGCTAGAGGGGTTGGCGCACCGAGCGATGCATTAAGGACATAAGCCTTCTGTGCAGCAATGAGGACAATCCTCAGATCACGGACCAAGTCCGCAACATTGCTACCATCATCTTTCAAATCTATTTCTCTAGGAATATATAAAAATTCAAGGGAGCTACAGCGTGAGCTAGTAATCTACAACACAGTTTGCAAATACACTACTGACTATGTTCATGATAATGAGTTAAATTAATCATATTACTTAAGAACTCCCACTCAAATTGACATCCCTCCAGTCATTCGAGTGATACAAGATCCAAATTCACCAACTCAAGTCCGATCATCACGTGAGTTGAGGTGGTTTCAATGGTGAACATCATCATGTTGATCATATCTGTTATATGACTCATGTTCAACCTTCCGGTCTCTTGTGTTTCGAGGCCATGTCTGTACATGCTAGGCTCGTCAAGTTTAACCCGAGTGTTCTGCATGTGCAACATTGGCTTGCACCCATTGTATGTGAATGTAGAGTCTATCACACCCGATCATCCCATGGTGTCTCAACACGACGAACTTTCGCAACGGTGCACACTCGGGGAGAACACAATTCATCTTGAAATTTAAGTGAGGGATCACCTTATAATGCTACCGTTGTCCTAAGCAAAACAAGGTGCATAAAAGGATTAACATCACATGCAAATCATAAGTGACATGATATGGCCATGAACTTGTGCTTCTGGTCTCCATCTTGAAAGCACCGGCATGATCTCCATCGTCACCGGCATGACACCATGATCTCCATCATCTTGATCTCCATCAACATGTCGCCATCGGGGTTGTCGCACCCACCATGCTTCTACTACTATTGCTACCGTTTAGCGATAAAGTAAAGCATTACATAGCGCTTAATGATTGACACGCAGGACATACAATAATTAAAGACAACCCTATGGCTCCTGCCAGTTGCTGTACTCATCGACATGCAAGTCGTGATATTCTATACAACACATGATCATCCCATACATCCCATATATCTCATCACGTAATTGGCCATATTACATCACAACATACCCTGCAAAAACAAGTTAGACGTCTTCTAATTGTTGTTGCATGTTTTACGTGGCTGCTACGGGTATCTAGCAAGAACAATTCTCACCTACGCAAAAACCATAACGGTGATACATAAGTTGCTTTTCAACCTTCTCAACGACCGCCTTTGTCGAATCCGATCCAACTAAAGTAGGAGAAACAGACACCCGCCAGCCATCTTTGTGCAACGAGGTTACACGTTAGTCGATGGAACCGGTCTCTTGTAAGCATACGAGTAAGGTTGGTCCGGGCCGCTTCATCCCACAATACCGCTGAACCAAAATACGACCAAGGGAGGAAGCAATCTAAGCATCAACGCCCACAAACCCTTTGTGTTCTACTCGAGATCTCATCTACGCATAGACCTAGCTCATGATGCCACTGTTGGGGAAGTTGCATGGGAAACAAAAAAATTCCTACGCACACACAAGATCTATCCATGGTGAGTGAATCTACATACCCTTGTAGATCGCTAAGTGGGAAGCATTAAGAAACGCGGTTGGTGTAGTCGAACGTCTTCGCAATCCAAATCGCCGAGCGTCCCGCGATCCCATCACGATCTGTCCCACGATCTCATCACGATCCATCTCGCGATCTCATCACCATCCGTCCCGTGATCCAATCACGAATCGTCTCGCGATCTTGATCACGGTCCTTCTGATCTAGCGACGAACGGATGGCACCTCCGCGTTCAGCACACGTACAGCTCGATGACAATCTCCGCCTTCTTGGTCCAGCAAGAGGGAGCGGAGACGTAGACGAGTTCTCTAGCAGCGTGACGGTGTTGCGGCGATGATGGTGGAGGAATTCCAGCAGGGCTTCGCTTAAGCATTGTTAAAACCGATCTAGAGGAGAAAACGATCTAGAGGAAGAAGAGGGCAGCACGTGGCAATTAGGGTTAGCTTTTTCCTCTAAATCCTCTAGTATATATAGGAGGGAGGGAGGGGAGTAGGCAGCCTCAAACCCTCAAGGTTTGGTCAAAATTGGAGGTGGAGGAATCCTACTCCAATCCTATTAGGAGTAGGATTCCTCCTTTCCACCTCTCCACCTTTGGCTTTTTTCCTTCTCAAACCACTCCAGCCGCATGGGCCCTTAGAGGAGGCTTCGGCCAGCCCACTAAGGGATGGTTTACCTGCTCCCACAGCCCATGTAGCCTCTTGAGTCCAAATACCTCTCCCGATGGTCCCCGGTACACTACCGGCACTGCTCGTACACTACCGATGAGCCCGAAACTTTCCCGGCGACCAAAACAGGACTTCCTATACATCAATCTTTACCCCCAGACCATTATGGAGCTCCTCGTGACGTCTGGGATCTCATCCGAGACTCCGAACAACCTTCGGTCACCACCATACATAACTCTATACTACCGAAATGTCACCGAACCTTAAGTGTGTAGACCCTGCGGGTTCGAGAACTATGTAGACATGACCGAGACACCTCTACGGTTAATAACCAATAGCGGGACCTAGATGCCCATATTGTCTCCTACATATTCTACGAATATCTTTATCGGTCGAACCTCTATGTCAAGGATTCAGTTAATCGCGTATGATGTTCCCTTTGTTCTTCGGTATGTTACTTGCCCGAGATTCCATCGTCGGTATCTCCATACCTAGTTCAACCTCATTACCGACAAGTCTCTTTACTCGTTCCATAATACAAGATCCTGTGACTAACACTTAGTCACATTGCTTGCAAGGCTTATTGCGATGTTGTATTATCGAGTGGGCCCTGAGATACCTCTCCATCACACGGAGTAACAAATCCCAGTCTTGATCCATGCCAACCCAACAGACACCCTCAAAGATACCTGTAGAGCACCTTTATAGTCACCCAGTTACGTTGCGACTTTTGATACACACAAGGTACTCCTCCGGTGTTAGTGAGTTGCATGATCTCATGGTCATAGGAACAAATACTTGACATGCAAAAAACAATAGCAATAAACTGACATGATCATATGCTACGTTTGTAGTCTGGGTCTTGTCCATCACATCATTCTCCTAATGAAATGACCATCTCATGTCCATGACTAGGAAACCATAGCCATCTTTGATCAACAAGCTAGTCTATTAGAGGCATACTAGGGACATGGTGTTGTCTATGTATCCACACATGTATCTGAGTTTCCGATCAACACAATTATAGCATGGATAATAAACAATTATCGTGAACAAGGAAATATGATAATAACCAATTTATTATTGCCTCTAGGGCATATTTCCAACACTTCTTCCCTTCCAAAGCTCCATTGTTGCTCAAAGCTCCATTTTCGCTCGATCTCTCTCCCTAGCCAACAAAACTTGTTGATTTTCTAGGGATTGGTTGCGAAGGCCCTGATCTACACTTCCATCAAGAGAAATTTGATTCCCCCCACTAATCCCTTGCGGACCTTGTTACTCTTGGGTGTTTGAGCACCCTTGACGGTTGAGGTCACCTCGGAGCCACATTCCATTGTGGTGAAGCTTTGTGGTGTCGTTGGGAGCCTACAATTAAGTTGTGGAGATAGCCCCAACCTTGTTTGTAAAGGTTCGGTCGCCACCTTCAAGAGCACCACTAGTGGAATCATGGCACCTCACATTGTGTGAGGGCATGAGGAGAATACAGTGGCCCTAGTGGCTTCTTGGGGAGCATTGTGCCTCCACACCGCTCCAACAGAGACGTGCTTCCCTTTACCGAGAAGGAACTTCGGTAACACATCCTCGTCTGCGTCGGTTCCACTTGTGGTTACTTCTTACCTTTACTTTGTGCAAGCTACCTATATTGTTTATCTTACTTGCTTATCTTGTTGTCGTGTTTAGCATCATATGGGTTTCCCACCTAGTTGCATATTTAGCCAACCTATTTGCTGCTAAACCTAATTTTTTAAAGAAATGTTAAAATTTGGTAGTTGCCTATTCATCCCCCCCCCCCTCTAGTCAACCATATCAATCCTTTCAGCTAGTATCTCTGCCCTCTTGCCATCTCCAATCCGTCGGTGTGACCACAAAAAAATAAACCTCGTCGGGGCGAGCCATCGTGTGGTTGTGATCATCCACGAATGACGCGACAAACCAAACGCCACATTCTTTGTCCAGCTTGACCAACATCCGTGCACCGCAATCGCAATGAGTATTGGGTCTATGCCTGCGCTTGTGGCTCTCCATGGTTATGAATTTGCTCTGCCTTCTTCCCGCCCTGGAGCAAAGAAACCGCTAGTACCGTATAATTCCTGAAGCACCTTTCACTCGTTTCACCTTATGTTTTCTGATGCTAAACCCACACTCTTTGGCATGATTCTTGTAGAGTATGTATCCATAGAAATGTCATAGCCATCATCTTCCAATGTGTCTCCAAAATCTATTGATGCCTTTGAGACTCCTCAATGTCCATCTTAGCCTCATCGTGATCACCGCTAGTACCATCTGACTCCTGCTACAAAATTACATTTGAAAATATGTCAACTACTATCATTTATCTCGTACTATTGCACGATGTACACCATGTATGAACGAACCTGGGTCAAGGTATATGCGAATTCCTGGAAACTATTTTACACATTGTCAACATCCATATCTTCCTGCAAATTAATAAACAAATACAAATAGCTAGACCTGCCATACTTTGCTAATTCAAAAATGAAAACAAAATACACGCCACTTAAGTTTTCACTATTGGCGACATGTTCATTATTATCAAAATCCTCCAAAGGTAAAATATCATATGACGAGCACGAATCGTTGTCGCTGTTGTCATCATCTTTGTTAACACTCGTATTTTAGTGTGTCACCTTATCGGTATAATTCTCATCCCCCGCAAATGTGGTTTCTTCGTCCATATCAACACCTAACTTGCAGAACTGCACAACATTAGTAATTTTCTCTGTGTTAAAATTGGTACTCTGGATCATGCCGAAGAATAAACTGCAACACTAATATAATACGATTACAACCACATGAACTAAATCACTACCATTCATCATGCTAGTTTTAGATGCCAAACCTTGGGCTGTGGTGTACACGTCGCCGGTCTAGGACGACGGGGCCTTCAAGGAGGGGGGCTCCGTCTTGCTTCTAGCCGGCGGCGATGTAGAATACGAGGAAGACGCGGGATTTTTGGCCGGATCCGCGGCCGGGGACGATAGCGATCGGTGGCGGCAGAGGCGGCCTTGGACTTACGACCGTTCACATCTGTGGCGTCGCACGAGGACGGTGAGATGCAATATGGGACGGGGTTGGAACGGTGATTGAACCAGGCGACGACATTGTTCCACACCTTCGGCCTCCGACAGCGACTGGCGAGTTGGAAAAATGGATCAGGAGGAGCGTGATTGCCCGACGGGCGCGAAGATCATGCAACTTCCTGTTTTCCTCATACACGGGCATGCGACATATCATGTTTTTTTCATGAGGCGGTGCACAGGTATACATACGGTGGCGTATGGTGTACAATATGAGGTGGCTACACATTTCCTTTGTATGACCATTATACCCTTCTACGTTTCTTGTGTGGGTGGTCTACGTTTCTTGTATGTTTCTTCTTAGCCTCCCAATAACACACGTGGAGTATATATAAACATTAATCCTGGCCAAACTATTCTATGCAGTGTCAACTTCTTGGGTAGTATCGAGGACTTTGGAAAATAAAACAGTGAACTAGTATGCTTCAACCACGCAAAAATGCCTAGAAATTCAAAAGTAAAAGCTGCCAAGGAGAAGCTTACCAAGCATTATCTGGGTTATCTTCTGTACAGAGTTGCGGTGATCTCAAGAACTCTGATTCTTGGTCACAGTGGAGATGATTAGTAGGCTTTCTCCAAACAGAAACTACGGCCTTATAGCGTCTCACTCTCTTTCCCTTTCCTTTTTGAACTCTTCTTTGCCTTTTATTTCCTTTTTGTTTGTGTGTGTGTGTCGGGGGTTTGCATAGTGTTTTACCTTCGAGCTGGCAACAAAACTGAATGGCCGGATGTATCGCTGCTTGTGGGTCCCCAGCCGGAGCATGCCACAGGTCAGCGTGCCAGTACGGGGGATAGGGCCACATATGTCACGCATCTTCGGGCGAGGTAGTGGTTTTTCTGTTGGGCGTTGCAAGTTGTGAGATGCCAGCAAGACTCAGAAGTGTCTAAGGCCTTGTACAATTCTAGATGTTTAGAAAGGTGTTTAGAAAATTAAACCGGTTTTTTAAAGCACTAGTATCTATTTTTGGAGTAGAGATGCCTAACTAAACGTCTGTCTTGTGCAAATGAGCACCAATGCTTGAGTAAAGCCTGGTTTATTTTCCTAAATACCTCCTCTAAGCACCTTGCATTGTACAAGGCCTAAGGACATCTCCAAGTCGACCTGTAAATTCTTTTGGTATACGTGTGTTTTTGTGTTTGAATATGGTTCGTGGACATTATTTAGACGAGAGACATTCAACGCTAATTACAGAGTATTCGGTTGGGAGGCAAAAAAAATAGGTGGGGTCCATGCATTTTACGAGGATATTTGTGGTTTAGTGTCCGCTTGCGAGGAGATAGAAGAGAGAAGAGAGGGACATGCATGCCATTGGTCAAGTGCATGTTTGGACTCCCACAAAGCTCCCCACATTTGTCTCCGATTTACCGGAAAACGGACATCCAGACCACTTCGCGGACCGGCGCAGGGCCGCATTGGATTGCAAAAGTGAACAAAAGTGTCCCGTCGGACATATACCAAAGTTTTGCGGGTCTCCCTTGAAAATGCCCTAAAACATTTTTCTAAAAAAGAGAATTCTAGGATTAATTCCTAATTTAACTTTTGACACTAATAATTACTATATTTAACTAGTTAATACTATTGGGAAACGTTGCATGGAAACAAAAAAAATTCCTACGCACACGCAAGATCTATCCATGGTGATGAGCATTTACGAGAGGGAGAGTGGATCTACATACCCTTGTAGATCGCTAAGTGGAAGCGTTAAGAAACGCGATTGATGTAGTCGAACATCTTCGCGATCCAATCATGAGTCGTCCCACGATCTCATCATGAGCCATCCCGAGATCCCATCATGCTCCTTTCGATCTAGCGTTGAACGGACGGCACCTCCGCATTCAACACACGTGTGGCTTGATGACGCCTTCGTCTCCTCGATCCAACGAGCGATGGTGAAGTGGTAGATGAGTTCCGACAACACAACGGTGTGGTGACGGTGGTGGTGAAGAACAATCTACGTAGGGCATCGCCAAGCACAATGGAAACTATGACGGAAAATATACTAGAGGGATGGGTTTGCGGGCAAATGGCTTGGGGAATTCTTGATGTGTTCCAGGTGCTAGCCCGGCCCCTTTATTTATATGGTGAGCACTGGGGTCGAAACTTGGAGAAAAATCCTTCTCAAGGTCGGTTTTCCCGCAAGGCAAGAGTCCTCCTCGGACTCCAGGACCAGACGGCATCTGGCCCCTGGCCTCCACAAAACTCCTTTTGCACCTTCCTAAAACCTCATGGGCTTTACCCCATGGCCCAAATAAAGTGTTCTTGTACCCCCGAACATTTCGGGAAACATCCGAAACTCTTTCCGGTGAATTTCGGAACCCTTCCGGAGACCAAACACTATTATCCCATATATCAATCTTTACCTCCGGACTATTCCGGAGCTCCTCGTCATGTCCAGGATCTCATCCGGGACTTCGAACAACTTTCGATCACCAACATAACAACTCAACCATACTTATATCGTCACCAAAAGTGTGTAGACCTTGCGGGTTCGAGAACTATGCAAACATAACCGACACACCTCTACAGTCAATAACCAATAGCGGGACCTGGATGCCCATATTGGTTCCTACATATTCTACGAAGATCTTTATCGGTTGAACCTCTATATCAAGGATTTAGTTAATCCCGTATGTTGTTCCCTTTCTTATTCAGTATGTTACTTACCCGAGATTCGATCGTCGGTATCTCCATACCTAGTTCAATCTCGTTACCGGCAAGTCTCTTTACTGGTTCCACAATACAAGATCTCATGGCTAACACTTTAGTCACATTGCTTGCAAGGCTTGTTGTGATGTTGTATTACCGAGTGGGCCCTGAGATACCTCTCCGTGACATGGAGTAACAAATCCCAGTTTTGATCCATGCCCACTCAACAGACACTTTCAGAGATACCTGTAGAGCACCTTTATAGTCACCCAGTTATGTTGCGATGTTTGATAAACACAAGGCACTCCTCTAGTGTCGGTGAGTTGCATGATCTCATGGTCATAGGAATAGATACTTGACATGTAGAAAACTATAGCAATAAACTGACACGATCATATGCTATGTTTATAGTTTGGTGTCCATCACATAATTCTCCAAATGATGTGATCCCGTTATCAAATGGCATCTCATGTATATGGCCAGGAAACCTTGACCATCTTTGATCAACGAACTAGTTAACTAGAGGCATACTAGGGACACAATGTTGTCTATGTACCCACACATGTATTTGAGTTTCCAATCGATACAATTATAGCATGGATAATAAACGATTATCATGAACAAGGAAATATAATAATAACCAATTTCTTATTGCCTCTAGGGCATATTTCCAACAGTCTCCCACTTGCACTAGAGTCAATAATCTAGTTCACATCGCTATGTGATTTGTGATGAATCTCACACCAAATGAGTTCTGGGGTTCGATCATGTTTTGCATGTGAAAAAGGTTTTAGTCAACGGGCCTATGACATTCAGATCCGTGTGTACTTTGCAAATCTCTCTGTCATACTGTAAACACTGCTACCACGCTCCACTTGGAGCTATTCCGAATGGCTACTTCACTATATGTATCTAGATTGCTACTAAGAGTTATCCGGATTGGTGTTAAAGCTTGCATCGGCGTAGCCCTTTACGACGAACTCTTTATGACCTCCATAATCGAGAATCATTTCCTTAGTCCTCCAGTTACTAAGGATAATATTGACCGTTGTCCAGTGATCTACTCCTGGACCACTCTTGTACCCCTTGACAGGCTCATGGCAAGGCCCACATAGGTGCGGTACACAGCATGTCATACTATAGTGAGCCTATGGATAAGGCATAGGGGACGACCTTTGTCCTTTCTCTTTCTTCTGCCGTGGTCGAGCTTTGAGTCTCACTCAACTACACACCTTACAAATCAGGCTAGAACTCTTTCTTTGACTGATCCATTTTGAACCCTTTAGAATCTTGTCAAGGTATGTACTTATTGAAAGTTTTATCAGACGTCTTGATCTACCTCTATAGATTGAGATGCACAATATTTAAGTAGCTTCATTCTAGGTTTTCCTTTGAAAAACTCCTTTTCAAATAACCCTTTATGCTTTCCAGAAATTCTACATCATTTCTGATCAACAATATGTCATCCACATATATTTATCAGAAATTCTATAGTGCTCCCACTCACTTTATTGTAAATACAAGTTTCTCATAAACTTTGTATAGACTCAAAAACTTCGATCACCTCATCAAAGCGTATATTCCAACTCTAAGATGCTTGCTCCAGCCCATAGAAGGATCACTGGAGCTTGCATACCTTTTAGCATCCTTAGGACTTACAAAACCTCCTAGTTGTATCTCATACAACCTTTCCTCAAGGAAGGAAACAATGTTTTGACATCCATCTGCCAGATTTCATAATTGAAAAACTCAGCAACTGCTAACATAATTCCAACAGACTTTAGCATCGCTACGGGTGAGAAAGTCTCATCGTAGTCAACTCCTTGAACTTGGCAGAAACTTTTTTGCGACAAGTCAAGCTTTATAAATGGTGACATTCACCATCAGCGTCTGTCTTCATCTTAAAGGTCCATTTGTACTCAACGACCTGCCATTCAATGGGCAAGTCTACCAAAGTCCATACTTGGTTTTCATCAATGTATCCTTTCTCGCATTTCATGGCCTCTAACCATTTGTTGGAATCCAGTCCCATCATCGCTTCTCCATAGTTCGTAGGCTCATCGTTGTCAAACAACATGACCTCTAAGACAGGGTTGTCGTACCACTCAGGAGCAGTACACGTCCTTGTCGACCTATGAGGTTTGATAGTAACTTGATCCGAAGCTTCATGATCATCATCATTAACTTCCTCTTCAACTAACATAGGCTCCACAGAAACAATTTCTTGCGCTGCGCTACTCTCTGGTTGAAACAAAGGTTCAACCACCTCATCAAGTTCTATCTTCCTCCCACTCAATTCTTTCGAGAGAAACTCTTTCTCGAGAAAGGGCCCGTTTTTAGCAACAAACACTTTGCACCTGGATCTGAGATAGCAGGTATACCCAACTATTCTTAGGGTATTCTATGAAGATGCATTTGTCCACTTTGGGTTCGAGCTCATTAGGTGAAAAAAAATCACATAAGCGTCACATCTCCAAACATTAAGAAATGACAGCTTAGGTTTCTATCAAACCATAATTCATACAGTGTCATCTCAACGGATTTGGATGGTGCCCCTTTTAAAGTGAATGTAGTTGTCTTTAACGCATAACCCCAAAACGATACTGGCAAAACAATAAGAGACATCATAGTACGCACCATATCCAATAGAGCACGACTATGACGTTCGTACACGCCATCATATTATAGGGTTCCAGGTGGTGTGAGCAGTGAAACAACTTTCACATTGTCTTAATTTGTATACCAAACACGTAACTTAGATATTCACCTCCACGATCATATTGTAGACATTTTATCTTCTTGTCACGATGATCTCAAACTTAACTATGAATTTGCTTGAACTTTTCAAACGTTTTAGACTTGTGTTTCATCAAGTAAATATACATATATCCACTCAAATCATTAGTGCAGGTAAGAAATCAACGATATCCACTGCACGCTACAACACTCATTGGACCGCATATATCAACATGTATCACTTCCAATAAGTCATTTGCCCGCTCCATCATACCGGAAAATGGGGTCTTAGTCATCTTGCCCAAGAGGCATGGTCTGCATGTCTCAACCGATTCAAAATCGAACGAGTCGAAAGATCCATTAGCATGGAGTTTCTTCATGCGCTTTACACCAATATGAAATTTAGTGACGGTGCCACAAGTATGTGGTACTATCATTATTAACTTTGTATCTTTTTGCATCTATGTTATGAACATGTGTATTACTACGATCAAGATTCAACAAACCATTCTCATTGGGTGCATGACCATTGAAGGTATTATTCATGTAAACATAATAACCATTATTCTCTAACTTAAATGAATAACCGTATTGCAATAAACACAATCTAATCTTGTTCATGCTTAATGCAAACACCAAATAACATTTATTTAGGTTCGTCACTAATCCCAAAGGTAGAGAGAGCGTGCAATGTTGATCACATCAACCTTGGAGACATTTCCAACACACATCTTCACCTCACCCTTAGCTAGTCTCCGTTTATTCCATAGCTTTTATTTCGAGTTACTAACATTTAGCAATCGAACCGGTATCCAATACCTAGGTGCTACTAGGAGTACTAGCAAGGTACACATCAATAACACATATATCAAATATACTTCTGTCGACGTTGCCAGCCTTCTTAACTACCAAGTATCTAGGGTTGTTTCGCTTCAGAGACTGCTCTCCTCATAATAGAAGCACTTAGTCTCAGGTTTGGGTTCAACTTTGGGTTCCTTCACTAGAGCAGCAATGGACTTGCCATCCATGAAGTTTCCCTCCTTGCCCTTTCCCTTTTCGAAACTAGTGGTTTTACTAACCATCAACACGTGATGCTCCTTCTTGATATCTACCTTCGCGGTGTCAAACATCGCAAATAGCTCAGGGATCATCATTTCCATCCCTGGTATGTTCATAGTTCATCACGAAGCTCTAGTACCTTGGTGACAGTGACTTGGAGAAACATATCAATCACTGTCTTATCTGGAAGATCAACTCCCACTCGATTCAAGCGATTGTAGCACCCAGACAATCTAAGCACATGCTCAATGATTGAGCTATTATCCTTCATCTTGCAGGCAAATAATCTTGTTAGAGATCTCATATCTCACAACACGGGCCCGAGCCTAAGATCCCAATTTCAGCTCTTAGAACATCTCATATGTTCCGTGACATTCAAAATGTTTTGGAGCCTCAATTCTAAGCCGTAATGCATGACGCACTGAACTATCAAGTAGTCATCGGAACGTGCCTGTCAGATGTTCATAACATCCATAGACGACGCTAGAGGGGTTGGTGCACCGAGCGGTGCATCAAGGACATAAGCCTTCCGTGCAGGAACTAAGGACAATCCTCTGAGCATGGCGCTATTCCACATAATTGCTACCATTATCTTTCAACTTTATTTCTCTAGGAACATATAAAAATTCAAGGGAGCTACATCGCGAGCTAGTAATCCACAACATAAATTGCAAGACATTTTGACTATGTTCATGATAATGAGTTTAGTCAATCATATTACCTAAAAACTCCCACTCAAATTGACATCCCTCTAGTCATTAGAGTGTCACATGATCCAAATCAACCAACTCAAGTCCGATCATCACGTGAGTGGAGGTGGATTCATTAGTGAACATCTTCATGTTGATCATATATACTATATGACTGTTGTTCGACCTTTCGGTCTCTTGTGTTCCGAGGCCATGTATGTACATGCTAGGCTCGTCAAGTTTAACCCGAGTGTTCCGCACGTGCAACACGGGCTTACACCCGTTGTATGTGAATGTAGAGTCTATCACACCCGATCATCACGTGGTGTCTCGACATGACGAACTTTCGCAACGGTGCACACACGGGGAGAACACAATTTATCTTAGAATTTAAGTGAGGGATCACCTTATAATGCTACCATCATCCTAAGCAAAACAAGGTGCATAAAAGGATTAACATCACATGAAAATCATCAGTGACATGATATGGCCATGAACTTATGCTTTTCATATTCATCCTTAAAGCATCGGCATGATCTCCATCAACATGTCGCCATCGGGGTTGTCGCGCCCACCATGCTTCTACTACTAGTGCAACTATTTAGCGATTAACTAAAGCATTTAAGGGCGCTTAATTATTGACACGCATGTCATACAATAATTATAGACAATCCTATGGCTCCTGCCAGTTGTCATACTCATCGACATGCAAGTCATGATATTCTGTACAATACATGATCATCTCATACATCACATATATCTCATCATGTAATTGGCCATATCACATCACAACATACCCTGCAAAAACAAGTTAGACATCCTCCAATTGTTGTTGCAAGTTTTACATGGCTGCTACGGGTATCTAGCATGAAAGATTCTCACCTACGCAAAAACCACAACCGTGATACATAAATTGCTATTCAACCTTCTCAAGGACCGCCTTTGTCGAATCCAATCCAACTACAGTAGGAGAGACAGACACCCGCCAGCCATCTTTGTGTAACAAAGTTACATGTCAGTCGATGGAACCGGTCTCTCATAAGCGTACGAGCGAGGTTGGTCCGGGCCGCTTCATCCCACAATACCGCTGAAGCAAAACATGACCAAGGGAGGAAGCAATCCACGCATCAATGCCCCCAAACTCCTTTGTGTTATACTCGCGATCTCATCTACACATAGACCTAGCTCTGATACCACTGTTGGGCAAAATTGCACCGGAAACAAAAAAAATCCTACGCACATGCAAGATCTATCCATGGTGATGAGTATCTATTAGAGGGAGAGTTGATCTACATACCCTTGTAGATCGCTAAGTGCAAGTGTTAAGAAACGCGGTTGATGTAATCGAACATCTTTGCGACCAATCACGACCGTCCCATGATCTCATCATGAGCCGTCCCCAAATCCCATCATGCTCCTTCCGATCTAGCGTCAGACGGACGACACCTTCGTGTTCAACACACATGCAGCTTGATGACACCTTCACCTCCTCGATCCAGCGAGCGATGGTGAAGTAGTAGATGAGTTCCGGCAGCACAACGATGTGGTGATGGTGGTGGTGAAGAACAATCTCCCTAGGGAATCGCCAAGCACAACGGAAACTATGACGGAGGATAAACTAGAGGGATGGGGTTAGCGGCACAAGGCTTGGGGAATTCTTGATGTGTCCCAGGTGCTAGCCCCGCCCCTTTATTTATATGCTGAGCACTGGGGTCGAACCTTGGAGAAAAATCCTCCTCAAGGTCAGTTTGCCCGCAAGGCAAGAGTCCTCCTCGGACTCCAGGACCAGACGCTAGGGTCCTCGGCGTTTGGCCCCAGACGCCAGGGTCCCTGGCGTCTGGACCTTGGCCTCTACAAAACTCCTTTTTCACCTTCCTAAAGCCTCATGGGCTTTACCCCTTGGCCCAAATAAAGTGTTCTTGTACCCCGAACATTTCGGGAAACATCCAAAACTCTTTTCGATGAATTCCGGAACCCTTCCGAAACCAAACACTATTATCCCATATATCAATCTTTACCTCCGGACTATTGCGAAGCTCCTCGTCATGTCCGGGATCTCATACTAGACTCCAAACAACTTTCAGTCACCAACATAACAACTCAACTATACTTATATCATCACCAAACGTTAAGTGAGTAGACCCCGCGGGTTCGAGAACTATGCAGACATGACCGAGACACGTCTATGATCAATAACCAATAGCGGGACCTAGATGCCCATATTGGTTCCTACATATTCTACGAAGATCTTTATCGGTAGAACCTCTATGTCAATGATTCAGTTAATCCCGTATGATGTTCCCTTTGTTCTTTGGTATGTTACTTGCCCGAGATTCGATCGTCAGTATCTCCATACGTAGTTCAATCTCATTACCGGCGAATCTCTTTACTCGTTCTGTAATAAAAGATCTTGTGGCTAACACTTTATTTGCATTGCTTGCAAGGCTTGTTGTGTGTTGTATTACCGAGTGGGAACTAAGATACCTCTCCGTCACATGGAGTAACAAATCCCAGTCTTGATCGATGCCGACTCAACAGACACGCACGGAGATACCTGTAGAGCACCTTTATAGTCACCCAGTTATGTTACGATGTTTGATACACAAAAGGCACTCCTCCAGTGTCAGTGAGTTACATGATCTCATGGTCATAGGAACAGATACTTGACATGCAGAAAACTATAGCAATAAACTGACATGATCATATGCTATGTTTATAGTTTGGGTCTTGTCCATCACATCATTCTCCTAATGATGTGATCCCATTATCAAATGACAACTCATGTCTATAGCCAGGAAACCTTGACCATCTTTGATCAATGAACTAGTTAATTAGAGGCATACTAGGGAGACAATGTTGTCTATGTACCCACACATGTATTTGAGTTTCCAATCAATACAATTATAGCATGGATAATAGATGATTATCACAAACAAGGAAATATAATAATAACCAATTTATTATTGCCTCCAGGGCATATTTCCAAAAAATACCCAGTGCATTGTCATGGGATGTTAACGTAACAAAGAGCTTAAAATAGATATTAGAGGGCCATTGGTTCAATGGCTATCCGTATGTGGAATGGGCATAGCCAGTGTTTTTAAAGATGCCACTCGTTTGGTTTGGAGGCGTCTAAGTATAGGGATAGCCAAGATGGTGAGAACATTCCTTTAAGAACTTGTTAATCAGAGTCGTCGAAATACGCCAGATGAGGCAACCATGGGTGCTTCGCCTCACTCGTGTCACACGCGAAACGTTTTCTTTGGTGAATCGCCTCTCCCAAACAAAACCCATCTCCTTACTCATGGCTCTCCTCACTTTCTCAGTTACGGCTGAAGGTGTATGACATGGCTTGAGACTGCGTCGGTATTTCCCCAAAAAGGAAGGGATGATGCAGCACAGCGACGGTAATAAGATATCAATCCATAGACGAAGATCACGCACCCACGTAAGCAACACCTCCACACAAACAACAAATACTTGTAACCCGACGTGAAAGAGAGGTTGTCACGCTCTCTACGGTAATAAGATAGATTAGGTAGTGATAGTTTTGGCAAATATATCTCGCAAGAACACAAAGTAAAACAAGTAAAAAAAAGTGTAGCAAGGTATTTTTTTGGAATAATAGATCTAAAAGCAATATGTTGGAAAAGTAGACTCGGGGGCTGTAGGATTCACTAGTGGCTTCTCTCATGAGTATAGCACACGGTGGGTGAACAAACTACTATTGGGAAATTGTTTGAAGATCAAAAAATCGTGATGATAGCCAGGCAATGATCATTATATAGGCATCACGTCCAAGATAAGTAGACCGAAATGATCATGCATCTACTTCTTCTACTCCACACATCGATCGCTATCCAGCATGCATCTAGTGTATTAAATTCATGTAGAAATGGAGTAACGCAATAAGAACAGTGACATGATGTAGACAAGATATATTCATGTAGGAATAGACCCCATCTTGTTATCCTTAATGGAAATGATACATGCATGTCTTGCTGCTCTTTCTGTCACCGGGAAAGAACACCGCAAGATCGAACCCATCACAAAGCACCTCTTCCCATGGCAAAAAAAATCCGATATAGTTGGCCTAACTAAACCAAAGATTCGAAGAATAAATACTAGGCTATGGTCCCAACAAACACACCGCAAAATTCATTACATCAAATAGATCTCCAAGAGACCATTGTATTGAGAAACATAGAGAGAGAGAGAGAGGAAACCATCTAGCTACTACCTACGGACCTGTAGGTCTATGGTGGACTACTCATGCATCATCGGAGAGGCACCTATGAGGAAGATGAACCCCTCTATGATGGTGTTAGATTGGATCTCGAGATTCTGGAACTTGCGGCAACTGGAATTGTGTTTCGGTAACTCCCCTAGGGTTTTTGGATTTTTAGGGAATTTATAGGCTCGATAGTCGGTTGAGGGGGCGCCCGAGGTGCCCACCTCCACCAGGCCATGACAAGGGCCCCTAGCGTGCCCTAGAGGAGGGTGGCCACCCTGGGGCCCCTCTCCTGGTGTTGTTTGGCCCATCTTTCTTGTTCTGGTCCATAAAAAATCCACAAAAATCCCTGCAGCGTTTGGGCTCTGTTTGGTACTGATTTTCTACGAAGTAAGAAACAAGCAAAAGAAGCAACTGACACTTTGGCCCTATGTCAATAGGTTAGTCCCAAAAATTATATAAAGTTGCTATGAAATGGTTGTCAAACATCCAAGAATTATAATATAACAGCATGGGAGAAGCAAAAGTTATAGATACATTGGAGACATATCAGTGTAGGCCGAGCGGTGTGTCGAGGTTAAATCCGGTAGATGTCGGTTAGGGTCCCGAGCTAGCGATCTCAGCAAGATGGTAATGATGACCCACAAGTATAGGGGGTCGCCACAGTTTTCGAGGGTAGAGTATTCAACCAAATTTATTGATTCGACACAAGGGGTCCAAAGAATATTCTCGAGTATTTGCAGCTGAGTTGTCAATTCAACCACACCTATAAGACTTAATATTTGCAACGAAGTATTCAGTTACAAAGTAGTATGGAAGTAACGATAACGGTAGCAACAGTAACATTAGCAGTTTTGTAGTGATTGTAACAGTAGCAACGGAACAATAACTTAGCAAAGATCAATATGTGGAAAGCTCATAGGCAATGGATCAGTGATGGATAATTATGTTGGATAGCATTCATCATGCAACAGTTATAACATAGGGTGTCACGGAACTAGCTCCAATTCATCAATGTAATGTAGGCATGTATTCCATATATAGTCATACGTGCTTATGAAAAAGAACTTGCATGACATCTTTTGTCCTACCCTCCTGTGGCAGCGGGGTCCTAATGGAAACTAAGGTATATTAAGGCCTCCTTTTAATAGAGAACCAGACCAAAGCATTAGCACTTATTTAATACATGAACTCCTCAAACTACAGTAATCACCGGAAAGAATCCCAGTTATTGTCACCCTCGGGGATGCGGATCATAACTCGTAATAGGTGTCTACAACTTGCAAGATAGGATCAAGAACACATATATATTCATGAAAACATAATAGGTCCAGATCTGAAATCATGGCACTCGGGCCCTAGTGACAAGCATTAAGCATAGCAAAGTCATAGCAACATCAATCTCAGAACATAGTGGATACTAGGGATCAAACCCTAACAAAACTAACTCAATTACATGATAAATCTCATCCAACCCATCACCGTCAAGCAAGCCTACGATGGGATTAGTCACGAACGGCGAAGAGCATCATGGAATTGGTGATGAAGGATGGTTGGTGATGATGATGCCATCGATTTCCCCTCTCCAGAGCCCAAAACGGACTACAGATCTGGTCCCCCAAGGAAGAACGGGAGGTGGCGGTGGCTCTGTATCCTGAAACGTGATGAACTCTTCTCTATGATTTTTTCTCCGCGAATAAGGTTATATGGAGTTGGACATGAGGTCGGAGGAGCCACGAGGGCCCCACAAGCCTGCTAGGAGCGGCCAGGGGGTGGCCGCGCCTAGCAGGCTTGTGGCTTGCAGGTGGTCCCCCTCTGGTTGATTCTTGCGCCAGTATTTTTTATTAAATCCATAAATATTCTTCATAAATTTTCAAGACAATCTGAGAAATTTTATTTTTGCACAAAAATAACACCAAGGCAATTCTACTGAAAACAGCGTCAGTTCGGGTTAGTTCCATTCAAATCATGCAAATTAGAGTCCAAAGCAAGGGCAAAAGAGTTTGGAAAAGTAGATACGATGGAGATGTATCAACTCCCCCAAGCTTAGCCCATTGCTTGTCCTCAAGCAATTCAGTTGATAAACTGAATGTGAGAAACAAATCCTTTTACAAACTCTGTTTGATCTTGTTATTTGTAAATATGTCTAACTGATGTTCAAATTTTCACCAAAGATTATGGACTAACCACGTTCATAATAACATGTAGGTCTCACGTTTACTCATATCAATGACATAATCAACTAGCAAGCAATAATAATAACTCTCGGATGACAACACCTTTTCAAAACAATCATGATACAATATGACAAAATGGTATCTCGCTAGCCCTTTCTGAGACCGCAAAACATAAATGCAGAGCACCTCTAAAGAACAAGGACTGACTAGACATTGTAATTCATGGCGAAAGAGATCCAGTCATGCTCATACTCAATATCAGTTAACAGCAAAGCATACAAATGACGGTGGTGTTCTCTAACTTGTACCTCTTATAAGAACATGACGACTCAACAATAAAGTAAATGGAAAGGACCTTCGTAGAGGGAAGCATTGATTTGGAAAGGTGCCAGAGCTCGAGTTTTTGAAACAGAGATAAGTAATAATTTTTGAGTGGTATGCTTTCATTACTCACATAACGACCAAAATGTGTTCAACATCTTCCATGCTAGATACATTATAGGCGGTTCCCAAATAGAAAGATAAAGTTTTTACTCTCCCTCCACCAATCAGTCACACTCCTCGGTGAGACGAATCCACGGGTACCGTCCATACAAACACAATTCCAGGGGGAGTCTTGTTTCATTATATTTTGATTTTATTTCGAGCATGGTACAGGGCATCCCTATTACCAGCCACTTTCTCATGAATGATAGTGAATCAACACATATAGTGAGAATAACCCACCTAGTATAGAAGATACTGACAACCCCCAGTCGCCACATGAGCGATTTGGGCATACAAAATAGAATGTTTATTTGAAGGTTTAGAGTTCGGCACATGCAAATTTACTTGGAACGGCAGGTAAATACCGCATATAGGTAGGTATGGTGGACTCATATGGAACAACTTTGGGTTTAAGGGATTGGATGCACAAGCAGTATTCCCGCTTGGTACGAGTGAAGGCTAGCAAAAGACTGGGGAGCGACCAACTAGAGAGCGACACAGTCATCAACATGCTTTGAGATTAACCAACATTAAATGCAAGAATGAGTAGGATATAAATCACCATGAACATAAATATCATAGAGGCTATGTTGATTTTGTTTCAACTACATGCGTGAACATGTGCCAAGTCGAGCCACTTGAATTGTTCAGAGGAGGATATCATCCCATCATACCACATCACAACCATTTTAATATGCATGTTGGCACCCTAAACAAACCATTATCCATTCTTAGCTAATTAAGTGTGTCATGGGTAACTATAATCTCTAATTGTCATTGCAAATATGTTTCACCCATAATGAACTGAATTCGAAATGATGAGATAATCATATTTACAAAATCAAGATAGATCGAGTTCATACTAGCTTTTCTCCATATCATTCTTTTCATCAAATATCATCATTATTGCCTTTCACTTGCACGAACGAACGGTGTGGATAATAATAAGAGTGCACGTGCATTGGTCTAAGCTGGAATCTGCAAACAATTACTCAAAGGAGAAGACAAGGTAGTGTGGGCTCTCTAATAGGTAAACAATAATGCATATGACATCCACTCAACATTTCCATTGTGGTCTTCTCCTTACGACCCAAAGAAAGAAAAATCAAAAGAAGAGCAAGAAAAACTATTTACACGGGAAAACTCCCAACAAGCAAAAGAAGAACGAGAAATCTTTTGGGGTTTTATTTTTAATGCTACAACTAAGCAACTGGAAAATAAAGCTAGAACTAATTTTTTTGTATTTTCTCAAAGTTAATTAAACGCACGAGAAGAAAAGGGAAAGAAGAAATAAACTACCATGGATGGTACAATGAAGTATGAACACCGACTAATAAAGATGGATGTGTGAACATAAATGTAAAGTCGGTGAGAAATATGTACTCCCCCAAGCTTAGGTTTTTGGCCTAAGTTGGTCGATGGCCATGGCTGGCCCGGGTAATATCTGAAGTCATAGTTGGGGTTATACTGGGCTACAGCGGCTACCGCCTGAACGACTGCAGCATGAAGGCGAGCTGATTCCGCGTTCCTCTCGTACTCGTTTGCCTCCTCTATGGTTATAAAGTATCTCTATTTTTCCTGAAAGTTAAAGAAGGCAGGAGCAGGAATGGTAACATGGACAACCCGATGTCTGTCAAAAATTAGTCGGTACTGGAGAGATTGTTCGTTCCTTTCAAGAAATTGAAAACGTACCAAAGCCTCATAATCAAGAAAAGCAGGAGGTAACTCAATATCATTTCCGCGTATGGATACCCCAAGATAATTAGCTAAACGAGTGGCATAAATCCCACCAAAGAAATCTCCATCCTTAGCATTATTATGCAACCTTGTAGCAATAATGCCTCCTAAGTTATATCGCCTTTCGCTCATTAGTGCACTCTTAAGAATACTAAGATCGGTTGCACAAAGGTGGCTATGCTCAGTTTTACCGTTAATACATCTACCTATGAATAGAGCAAAATAGTGTATGGCAGGAAAGTGAATGCTCCCCATGGTAGCCTGTGTAATATTTCTAGTTTCTCCGACGGTAATGCTAGCAAGAAAATCATTATATTCAGTTTTGTACGGGTCACTATAGTTTCCCCATTGTGGAATTTTGCATGCATGAGTAATATCCTCTATGTCCAAGGTATATGATTTGTCATAAAGGTCAAATAGGACGAAAGGTTTATTACGATTGAGCGAAAATTCAAACCACCGCACGAAAGAATCTGTGAGTTGATAATATTGATTGCATTTATCCGACACAAATTCCTCAAGGCCAGAATTTCTTGTGTATGCGTAGAATTCTTCCTTGAAACTGGCACCACTCAGAATTGATCCGATGGCCTTTCACAAGGTTGTACTTATGCTTCCCTCGGTAGTTCAAGGTCAGGCTCAAGTATCGCTAGTCTCGGGGCCTTCTTTCTCGATGAACCCCCTTGAAACATCTTCCTCAACGTTTTTTCTTTCTCTGGAAAATTCCGAAATTTTTAGTGACCCAAAATAAAGGTGAACAAAACTTAACAAAACTTATAACAACTACTCACACAAGTGCCTAGATGCTATATCATGCAACAAAACTACTTGGGACCATACAAATTTGACATGCAAGCTCAAGAACAAGGTCACCACAGCAGCCAAAATTTGCAATATATAAAGCACTAGAACAAAAACTAATTAGACCATTGGAGGAGTCACATACCAAAGAACAATCTCCCAAAACAGTTTTGTGAATGAAACTTTGCACAAGGAGATCGAAAATGGCAGCAAAATGAGCTAGAACACGGGTTTGAGCAATGGTGGGGTTTTTTCTGGAGGAAGATGAAGTGGATGGGTGCTGGAATAAGTGAAGGGGGGGCACATGGGACCCACAAGCCTGCTAGGCACGACCAGGGGGGTGGCCGCGACTTGTGGGCTTGTGGCCCACTGGTGCATCCCCCTATAGTGTGCTTAGTGCCAGATATTTTTAAATACTCCAAAAAAATCATATTCTATTTTCAGAACTTTTATTTTCAGGTCACACTTTTTTATTGCACGGGAAACTCGGAAAACAGAAAAATAATAGCATTTTACTTAATTTAATCTAACTAACAGAAAGTAAAAGTTGGGTAGAGGAAGTTGTGCTTTCTCATCCATCTCATGCTCATCAAAAGGAATCCATCAATAAGGTTGATCAAGTCTTATTAACAAACTTATTTTGAATAACGTGAAACCGGAGAATTTTCGAATAACACTAAGTTACCTCAATGGGGATATGCATTTCCCCAACAATAAGTATATCATATTTCTTCTTGATAGTAGGAAGAGGGAACTCAAAGTCTCCAATAATGATCGTTGGAATTTTTTCAACAGAGTTGATACTGTGAACTTGAGGTTGTTTCTTCGAAAAGTTTACCGTATGCTCATTACCATCAATATGAAAAGTGACATTGCCTTTGTTGCAATCAATAACATCCCCTATAGTATTCAAAAAGGGTCTACCAAGGATGATCGACATACTGTCGTCCTCGGGAATATCAAGAATAACAAAGTCCGTTAAGATAGTAGCGTTTGCAACTATGACACGTACATACTCACAAATACTGATAGGTAGAGCAGTTGATTTATCAGCCATTTGCATAGAGATTTCAGTAGGTGTCAACTTATTCAAATCAAGTCTACGATATAAAGAGAAAGGCATAACACTAACACCGGCTCCCAAAGCACATAAAGCAGTTTTAACATAATTCCATTTCGTAGATCATGGTATATTTGGTATTCCTAGATCTCCTAATTTCTTTGGTACTCCACCCTTACAAGTATAATTAGCAAGCATGGTGGAAATTTCAGCTTTCGATATTTTCCTTTTATTAGTCACAATATCTTTCATATACTTAGCATAAGGAGACATTTTTAGAATATCAGTCAAGCGCATATGCGAAAAGACGGGTCTAAGCATTTCAATAAAGCTCTCAAAATCCTCTTCATCCTTTTTATTGGATGGTTTAGCAGGAAAGGGCATGGGATTCTGAACCCATGGTTCTCTTTCTTTACCATGCTTCCTAGCAACAAAATCTCTTTTATCATATCTTCTATTCTTAGGTTGTGGGTTATCAAGATGAACGGCAGGTTCAATCTCCCCATCATTATCATTACTAGGTTGAGCATCAACATGAACATCATCATTAATATTATCACTAGGCTCATGTTCATCACCAGATTGTGTCTTAGCATCAGAAATAGAAATATCATTTGGGTTTTCATGTGTGTCTATAACAGGTTCACTAGCAGCACACAAAGTTCTATCATCATCCTCATTCCTCTTATTACTGGAGAGACTAGGTACATCAATATTACCCCTTTGAGAATCTTGTTCAATTCTCTTAGGGTGGCCCTCAGGATACAAAGGTTCCTGAGTCATTCTTCCACCTCTAGTCACAACTTTAACATAATGATCATTGTTCTTATTATTCATCCCATTAACCAAATCAGTTTGTGCCTTAAGTACTTGTTCTACTTGAGTAGTTACCATGGAAGCTTGTTTACTAATAATTTTAAGATCATTGATAGTTCTACTCATATAATCACCTAAGCGATCAACCATGAAAGCATTATGTTTCAATTTTCTACTAACATAAGCATTAATTTTTTTCCTTAACAACAAAATTATCAAACTCATCCAAACATTGGCTAGCAGACTTATTATAAGGAATATTGCCTTCATCAAATCTATGAAGAGAATTTACCTCTACTACCTATGTCGGGTTATCAAGACCATGTATTTCTTTAATAGGTGGTAGATTCTTAACATCTTCGCTCTAATACCTTTTCTTTCATAGATTTCTTTGCCTCTTGCATATCTTTAGGACTGAGAAATAGAATACCTCTTTTCTTTGGAGTTGGCTTCGGAGGTGGTTCGGGAATAGTCCAATCATTATCATTGCTCAATATATTATTCAATAGTATTTTAGCTTGTTCAATAGTTTGTTCCCTGAAAACACAACCAGCACAACTATCTAGGTGGTCCCTAGAACATTGGTTAGTCCATTATAAAAGATATCAAGTATTTCATTTTTCTTGAGAGGATGATCAGGCAAAGCATTAAGTGAATGGCGAAGCCTCCCCCAAGCTTGTGGGAGACTCTCTTCTTCAATTTGCACAAAGTTAAATATTTCCTGCAAGGCAGCTTGTTTCTTATGGGCAGTAAAATGTTTTTCATAGAAGTAATAAATCATATCCTGGGGGCTACGGACACAGCCAGGATCAAGAGAATTAAACCATATCTTAGCATCACCATTTAACGAGAAAGGAAACAACTTAAGGATATAATAGTAATGAATTTTTTCCTCATGAGTAAATACGGTGGCTATATCATTCAGTTTAGTAAGATGCGCCACAACAATTTCAGATTCATAATCATGGAAAGGATCGGATTCAACCAAACTAATTAAATCAGGATCAATAGAGAATTCGTAGTCCTTATGAGTAACAAATATAGGTGAAGTACCAAACTTAGGATCATATTTCATTCTAGCATTCAAAGATTTTTCTTTCCACTTGCATAGTAATTTATTAAGATCCTCTCTATCATTACAAGCAAGAAAGTCCCTAGCTACCTCTCCTTCCATAACATAACCCTCAGGAATATCAGGCAATTCATATCTAGGAGAGCTAGGTCTAGCAGGTGTCTCAAAGTGTTCAGTTTCAATAATTTCATCAGTTTCAAAAGTACAATAATTTTCAGCATTAGCCCTAGCAATTTGTTCATCAAGAAATTCACCCAGTGGCACAGTATTATGAAGCAAAGTATCATCATAAGCATCATGAATAGCAGAAGTGGCATCATCAATTACTTGCGACATATCAGAATTGCTAGCGGGTGGTGGTGTCGCAAACTTACTCATAACAAAAGGTGAATCAAGTGCAGAGCTAGATGGCGGTTCCTTACCTCCCCTCGTAGTAGAGGGATAGATCTTAGTTTTTGGATCTTTCAGATTCTTCATAGTGATCAACAGATATAAATCCCAAGTGACTCAGAGAATAGAGCTATGCTCCCCGGCAACGGCGCCAGAAAAAGGTCTTGATAACCCACAAGTATAGAGGATCGCAACAGTTTTCGAGGGCAGAGTATTCAACCCAAATTTATTGATTCGACACAAGGGGATCCAAAGAATATTCTCGAGTATTCGCAGCTGAGTTTTCAATTCAACCACACCTATAAGACTTAATATCTGCAGCAAAGTATTCAGTAGCAAAGTAGTATGGAAGTAACGGTAACGGTGGCAAAAGTAACAGTAGCAGTTTTGTAGTGATTGTAACAGTAGCAACAGAACGGTAACTTAGCAAAGATCAATATGTGGAAAGCTCATAGGAAATGGACTGGTGATGGATAATTATGT
Source organism: Hordeum marinum (assembly GCA_022496015.1). Lineage (NCBI taxonomy): Eukaryota > Viridiplantae > Streptophyta > Magnoliopsida > Poales > Poaceae > Hordeum > Hordeum marinum. The sequence goes on along the minus strand of CM039674.1, from coordinate 455,771,979 downwards.
TGGATAGCATTCATCATCCAACAATTATAACATAGGGTGACCCAAAACTAGCTCCAATTCATCAATGTAATGTAGGCATGTATTCCATATATAGTCATACGTGCTTATGGAAAAGAACTTGCATGACATATTTTGTCCTACCCTCCCGTGGCAGCGGGGTCCTAATGGAAACTAAGGGATATTAATGCCTCCTTTTAATAGAGAACCGGACCAAAGCATTATCACTTAGTGAATACATGAAGTCCTCAAACTACGGTAATCACCAGAAAGAATCCCAGTTAATGTCACCCTGGGGGATGCGGATCATAACTCATAATAGGTGTCTACAACTTGCAAGATAGGATCAAGAACACATATACATTCATGAAAACATAATAGGTTCAGATCTGAAATCATAGCACTCAGGCCCTAGTGACAAGCATTAAGCATAGCAAAGTCATAGCAACATCAATCTCAGAACATAGTGGATACTAGGGATCAAACCCTAACAAAACTAACTCGATTGCATGATAAATCTCATCCAACCCATCACCGTCTAGCAAGCCTACGATGGGATTACTCACAAACGGCGGAGAACATCATGGAATTGGTAATGAAGGATGGTTGGTGATGATGATGGCATCGATTTCCCCTCTCCGGAGCCCAAAACGGACTACAAATCTGGTCTCCCGAGGAAGAATGGGAGGTGGCGACAGCTCCGTATTGTGAAATGCGATGAAATCTTCTCTCTGATTTTTTTCTTGTGAATAGGGTTATGTGGAGTTGAAGATGAGGTCGGAGGAGCCACGAGGGCCCCACAAGCCTGTTAGGCGCGGTCACGCCTAGCAGGCTTGTGGCCTATAGGTGGGCCCCTCTGGTTGATTCTTGCGCCAGTATTTTTTATTAAATCCAAAAATATTCTCCGTCAATTTTAGGACAATCTGAGAAGTTTTATTTCTGCACAAAAATAACACCAAGGCAATTCTACTGAAAAGAGCGTCAGTCCGGGTTAGTTCCATTCAAATCATGCAAATTAGAGTCCAAAACAATGGCAAAAGAGTTTGGAAAAGTAGATACGATGGAGACATATCTGGTAACAGGATGAACAAGGGAGACGATGTTTCCCGAGGTTTGGGCCCTCTCTAAGAGGTAAAACCCTACATCATGCTTTTGTCGTGTTGATTGTGTTGGAGTATAAAGTACAATATGATCTACCTCGATATTGTATATGAATGTGTGATTCTCTACCCTATGTTCTAAACCCCTTGTTTTATATAGGGCCGGGGGTACCTAGGGTTTACATGAGGTTGGGTGCATATGAAAGCACAACTTCTCCCTAGATGGTTTTGGTAATTAATAAAAATATATATTTCATTGGATTAATGTTTCCACCAAGTGTATCTAAGGAAAAAGTTCAGTGATGGGATTGGCTAAGGATTCTATGGAGAACCTCACCAAGGAAAGGAAGGAATAGGATCGGCCAATCTTCAAGCTTCAAGACTTTACATTTTACATTTTGTGAGAAATCACTTTTGAGTCCATAGGAAAGCCAATACTATTAAAAGGGCATGAGGTAAATATGATGATATGGTTGCTCAAGTGCTTAGAGATTAGCCACAAAGAATACTCACCCACTTTCCCACACATATCTTCTGTCCAAAGTCAAAGTCGAAATTCGATGACACCAACTTCCCATTCGGATCCACCTAGTCTACCCTAGATAGAAGCCAAACCAAACCCTAGCATCTTGATACTACCAACATTCCTTTCGGTACAACTGAAACGAGTGACCAACTCTCTGTTAGACATTTTCAAGAATCGATCCCACCGAGTTTTGAGAATCGGTCTCACCGAGTGTTGGACCAACTCTCTGTTAACCAATTTCTTGAAATCGGTCCCACCTAGTTTGGGGAATCAGTCTCACCGAGTTTTGGTAACTCCCTAGGTCACCCATATCCGTACCACCGAGATTCATATACCGGTCTCACCGAAAACGCGAAAGTTGCCACATTTTGCACTATTCGGTGCACTCGACTTTTCACTCTGGTTTCATCGAGTTGGGTAATAATGTTGTAACGGTTGGATTTTTGGAGATGCCTATATATACCTGTCAGGGATATTCCCTACGGTTTGACCCGGCCAGGAGTATGATCCGGCCCATCATTTGGCGGCTTGTACGATCACCTTGTTTACCGGGTCAACCTTGACGACAAGGCCTAAGGCCTAGTGTGCACTGAGGGAGTCCTGGATTAGGGGGTCCTCGGATGACCAACCTATTGTTATGGGCCGGACTATGAGGGCTGCTTATCGAACACTAAAGGATTTGATGGCCCCGTCTCTTAGATGGAAGCTTCGGGAAACAAGGCTTGTGCTCCACGTGTTATGTAATAGTTAGGCAAGTTTATCTCTTCGGCATGTAACCGACCATCTGTAAACCCTAGGCATCCTCGGCATCTATATAAGCCGCAGGGTTTTAGGGTATAGAGAGGACAAATCATCTAGGGTTACACATACGGTCTCGAGGTAGATCAACTCTGTAACCCCTTACATCATCAATACAACCAAGCAGGACGTACGGTATTACCTCTATTGGAGGGCCCGAACCTGGGTAAACTCGTGTCCCCTTCGTCTCCTGTTATCATCGATCCTGGTCTCATAGTTCGAGACCCCCTACCCGAGATCCGCCGGTTTTGACACCGTAATTGGTGGTTTAATTGAGAGTTCCTCTGTGAGCAATATGGAATCGACACCTCATCTCTTCATCAAAGAAGAGGTTCGCAACATGGACGTTTTCGTCCCCAGGCAGTTCTTCGCCTTTGGCAGCATTATGCTGCATGCGGATTCCGCCGACCATATAGGCCGCGTTGAGAGCTTCGCCCTTGATCAAGAGGTCAGATTTGGAAACTTAGAGTTCTCCGTCGACTCTCAGGGTGACCTGTCACTAATCGGGCTTAAGGCTTCGCCTGTAGCCCCGGAGGACTCTAAGGACTTAACCTGGAGTCCCTTCTTCGGACATGCCAATGGGGTCACCCATGACGGCAGTTCGATCTCTCATCCCGGTCTGGCGATCAAGCCATGTGACCGAACATGTGTTCCTGTCGAACACTCCCCGCGAGTGGGCCTCATGGGGATTGACTCCGCGAGTTCCGAACAGTTGGATCCGATTGGGCCTTCGGCGTTTGACGAGGCCTCGGAGCAATTCTCGTCGATGAGGATCACCAACGATCCAACCCTGATCTACACCCGACCCGGTTATAGTTCAGGCAGGGATGGATTTTTTGACCCACCCACCACCCACTTAATAGCCACTGTCGAAGACTTAACCGATGTGCTAGACTATGCCTCCGAGGAGGCAGAATACATGGATGAAGAGGACCGTGCTCCCACCCCCGTTGACACCGGGATTTAGGCCGCCATTTCTACATACGACATCTACATGGTGGACACTCCTGTCACCAACGGAGACAATACGCCTCACAACAACAGTGACAAATCGGGTGATGCGCCATCAAGGCGCCGGAAATCGCATAAGCGGTCCAAAAGCAGAAAGGGAAGAAGAGCTATTGTCAGCAACGGGGAAGATAATGCCCCTGCCGATCATGACAATCCCGACATCCCCGAGCACCCATTTGAGGGTCCGGGAGAGATTGAGGATCAAAACGACCCTGATACCGTCAATGACCCCGAAGGCAACATTTACCTTCCCCCCGTTGAGGAGGAAGATATACCGGAAGCCGATGATTTGTACATCCCTAATAACCTCGAGGAATAGGAGGAAATCAGGCAACGACTCACAGCCTAAAGGCCAAAGAACGAAAACTCAAAGCCGAACAGGCCGACCTCAACGATCGATGGATGAAAGTCCTCTCAATTGAGGAAGTATATGGCACTGGCCCGTCAAACCAGCCCAAAAGCTACACTCAGAGAAGGTTACTGCCGCAATTTGATGACGAACTTACTGATACTCCATCTCCAAACTGTACTCCATACAACAAGCCGGACCGCCCCTCTTGTAGTCGAGATAGGATGGCCAACGATGCTGGTTACATACCGACAGTGCCCAGAAGACGGGGCAAAGAGCCATTAGAGCCTGATGACAGGTTCGACTTGCGTGATGACCTGGATCACAGAGCAGGCCACACCAGATCCATTTATGGATACAGTGAGTATGCGCCCGATAGACACGGTGAGTATAGACCATGGTTCGACCAAAACAACAGGGTCCAGGAACGCAACCGGCCCTGTACAGATGCCGAATATAGGCGTGACATAGCACGGGTCAGAGGCGCCGCTCACCCTCTGTGTTTCAGGGACAAGGTAATGCGGCATCAGTTCCCCGAAGGGTTTAAACCCGTGAATATAGAACAGTATGACGGGACCACTGACCCAACTGTATGGATCGAGGACTTCCTCCTCCATATCCACATGGCACGAGGATATGATCTCCATGCGATCAAATACCTACATCTTAAGGTTAAGGGGCTAGCTCGGCACTAGCTAAACAGCCTCCCCGAAAACTTCATAGGATGTTGGGAAGACCTGGAAGACGTGTTCCGCTCTAACTTCCAGGGGACCTATGTCCGCCCGCCGGACTCTTCTGATCTCAGCAACGTTTTCCAGAAGCCCGGCGAATCCGCCCGGCAGTTCTGGAATCGGTTCTTAACTAAGAAGAACCAAATTGTTGACTGTTCGGATGCTGAGGCCATAGCCTCCTTCCGGCACAATATTCGAGACGAATAGTTGGCCTGCCAGCTAGGCCAGGACAAGCCTCGGACTATGTCTGCCCTTACCTCCCTCATGACCCACTTTCTCATGGGCGAGGATAACTGGCTAGCTAGACGCAGCCACAATTCTGAAGATCCCGTGGCATCTGAAGCCCATGATGGCAATTCAAAGCCAAAGCACAATAAGAATAGCGCCGGCACAAATAGTAATGATACCGATGACATGGAGGTTAATGCCGGATTCCGCAATTCCCGACATGGGCAGCGAAAGAAGCCCCCTAAAGGCAACCGTGACGGACCCACTCAGCTCGAGAAGATCATGGAAAGGCCTTGCGAAATCCATGGAACTTCAGAAAAGCCCGCCAACCACACACACCGCAACTGCTGGGTGTTTAAACAGGTCGGCAAGATACAACCCAAAGACCAGGGCAAAAGCTCGCACAGTGAGGACCAAGATGAGCCTCGGGGTCCAATGGGTGGCAGTCAGAAGAAGTCCCCCCTGAAGTAAAAACGGTGAACATGATATATACCACCCACATACCGAAGAAGGAGAGGAAGTGCGCCCTCCGGGAAGTCTACGCGGTGGAACCCATAGCCCCAAAGTACAACCCATGGTCGGCATACCCGATCACCTTTGATCAGCATGATCATCCGACCAGTATCCGTCATGGGGGTTCGGCGGCCCTCGTCCTAGATCCCATTATAGATGGGTATCACCTGACAAAGGTCCTAATGGACGGAGGAAGTAGACTTAACCTGATCTACTCAGATACGGTGAAAAAGATGGGCATTGATCCATCAAGGATCAAGCCCAGCAGCACTACCTTCAAGGGAGTGATCTCGGGCGTTGATGCCCGATGCACGGGATCAATAACTCTAGAGGTCGTGTTCGCCTCGCCCGACAACTTTCACAGCGAAGACTTGATCTTCGACATCGTGCCCTTCCGTAGCAACTATCATGCGCTGCTTAGACGGATACCATTTGCTCGTTTCAACGCGGTCCCACACTACGCATACCTCAAGCTCAAGATGCCAGGCCCCAAGGGTGTCATTATTGTCAACGGCAATACCGAGCGCTCCCTTAGGACTGAGGAGCATGCACTGGCCCTAGCGGCTGAATTCATTTATAAATAAGATCGGCAAGCTCTGATATCCGCCATAAAGGCACATAAAGCTGGGAAGCGAGTTTGGCTTCAGACCGATAACTCGGATCTTTCCTCTTCCCCTCTATAGGGACTCGTCCCCCACCACGGAATTTCCGGACCAGCAAAGTACATGCCGAGGAGGCACAATTTTGCACTTAAGATTCCATGGGAAGCGGTGGGGAAACACAGGTGGGTGTTTGGCTGGCCCGACCTACTACCACCAATACGTCTTCGAACAAGATGTGGGTGCTCCTAAAAGAGCCTGCCTACAACATAAAGCTCACCTATAATGTTGCGGCCTCTCAAGATTTTGTTCGCAAAATTTGCCCGCACTAACACCCATCAAGGTGCATCCAAGAGCAAGAGTCAACTAGCAAAGGGGGCATATCGAGGACGTCAGATCACTTATTGAAGACCCCGGGTACAACAATTCCTGTAGGATGTTATTTCTTATTTTCTTTCACATACCTATAAACGGTTGCTTCGGCAATCCAAGTTATAAGAGCTGTTGAGAAAATGCAAAACTGTGTGGCGCAAGTATGCCTCATCTGTCCTATTTTCGGCACATACTTTTTCTCCTTTCTCCCTCTTCTCATGAACCTGTTCGGTATGACGCGAGGTAACTGGACAATAGATCGGGGGCTCGATTTCAAACACAAATCGCCTTAACTATCGTGTGTTCAGTGTCTTGTCGTTCGCTTTATATGCATCGGTTCCAAACAATGTATTTGGTCATTAAGTTGGGTTGCCTGGCTCCTGTGCTTTCCCCTTTATGTATGTTCTGCTCGTTCGGCTAAAAGGGCAAAGGGAGCACCCCTTGCGATTGTGCTTCCGATTAGTCCGGTCAAGCACCTCAGGGGAGAAAGCCGAAAATGAACTATCATAGTATGCGAGATCCAATCTGTGAACCCCAAGTTAGAAGTATTATACTTCAATCCTGGTAAGCGGTTATTCCGTGTTCAACGAGGAACTTGCCTTTTGTGCAAACATTATGATGTGGGCTTCGGCCTTGGTTCGTCCGAACATCGCAAACACTCCGGTGGCTAATCGTATGCTTTCCGTAGTCCTTTTCACGCCTGTTTGGTTAAGCGTAAGAAATAAAGCACTATAGTCTGATTGCCTAGTATGCCGCACTACACCGCCTTTGGGTTCCGATAATATGGCTAAGGGACACAGAGCATTGGTATAGACACCACAGGTAGTATCTATGTGGGGGCTGAAGCCGACGACTCGCATCTTTTAGTATTAAACAACCACACAGGAGTTATAAATGAATACAAAACCATATGAGAGGGGATACTATTATCATTAAAAGTTATCACGAGTCTTCGGACACATTACAAGCTCATTCAAATAATTTTTCACCCGAACACTGGAACACTATCACCCACGCACTCTCCATCACTCCATCGAAGTATAGCTCGAGGCGTCGGTGCTCCTTCCCAGGTGGCGGCGGGTCGGTGGCGACCTTCATCGGATTGAGCCCCAGCCAGTGTACTTTGGCCTTGGCAAGGGCCATCCGGACTCATTCGATGCAGGAGGAGCGCTTGACGGCATCGAGGCGGAGCGTGGCAGCAATCAGTCGCTACACCAGGCCAAAGTAATTACCTAGGAGTGGCTCGCCGGGACATAAGTGGATGCAAAGGTCCTTCATGGCCGGCTTCGCTATCTGGTGCAGCTCCATCAGCTGTTTCAGCTGCTCCACCAACAGAGGAGGACGCTCGGGGCTCCGAACTGTGCCTAGAACGTCTAAGCTTCGTCTTCCTCTTCCCGCGAGGCGAATAGCTGATTGGTGTCCGCCACACTCTTCTAGAGAACGGCGGATGCGCCTGAGGATCGTCACACCCGGGTCAGCAATTTGAATCTGCTTTCTCCGAATATGCACTTTAGGGAGTACGGCTTACCATCGGCTATCTCCTTGGCTTGGCGAACTTGTTCCTCGAAGAACCATCTGTCCATCCGCTCCTTCTGGAGATAAGACTTCATGGCGGACAGTTTGGCCAAGCTCGCCTTATTCTTTTGCTCCAAGGCCTCACACTTTTTTGCTAGCGTCCTTGAGCTCATCTTGTATCTCTGCCACAGGAGCCTGGTGCTTATCACTGGTGGCTCGTAGGGAGGAGAGTACGGTGGCCGCTTCTTTGGCCGCCGCCTTCTCCACCGCCACTTCGTCTATGGCACGTTGAAGCTCAGCCTTGAGCTTTTCGATCTCTTTCGACGAAGCTGAAAAAGATAAAACCTTACATAAAAGGAATCTGCATTGACAGTATTCGGGGGAAGTATTCAGATTTAATTCGGACTTACCCTATGCCTCGTCGAACCTCTTGTTGAGGGCTTCCACCTCATCCTCGGAGTGCTTGAGCTTCCGATGCAGCTCTTCCAGCTCAGTGCCATTTTTGGTCGCTACTGATGACGAAGCCTACATTACACACACAATGCATACATCACATCGGCACTCACTTCTTAAATTATAGATATGACCCCTAGGTGAGTTTGTTCACCTCACCTAGGGCTCGGGGGCTGCCATGTATACAGTATGAACAAATAAAAATCTTAGCAAAATATTGGGCGACTTACTTGAAAGCCCGCAAGGAGACCTTTGAAGGCCTGCTTCAGTCCGTTGTCAATGGACTGGACGCTTTGTAGTACTGTACCCATAAGGGTGCAGTGATCCTCGGGGATGGAGGCGCTCGATAGAGCCTCCTCCATGGCCGACCACCTGTTAGTCGGCGGAGTCGGGAATGATCAGATTTCCCAACCAACCACCATGGATGGGACCGGTGCCTCCGGAGGCACATTACGCTCCGGAGATGTCCTCGGAGGGGACTGATGCCCGTCCGACCGGCCTAATCGGTGTTCGGGCGGGGTGCTGTCCCCTGGTTGCCTCGGCCATGGTTGAAAGTGCATGTAGTCCCCATGTGTGGTTTTGGTATTTGATGAAAATCCTAATGGACTAATGTTGGCATTGATTTATACATTTGAAGGAATGTTCTGTTTGAAATGCATGAAGAATATTGGATGAATTGAAGGATGTTTGCTCGATGATAATGCAAGAAAGACCTTGAATGAATTCTAAATGAACATCATATACATACAGTTGTGCATGCATCAAGGATGAGCTCAATGATTTATCAAATATGATACAATCAAGATGAGTTCCATGTGATGAACAAGATGTGATCTATGAGGAGTTCATCGAGGATCTCTAACGTTCTCATGATTTGGTTTATGGTTTGAACCATGATGGGTCAAGACCTTAAGAGAATAATTAAAGAGAAGAATTCTACATATGTCTTGAAAATAGAATCATGAGATGAGATCATATGTTGAGTCATGGATGATTATGTCGTCAAGCAAGTAATTCAAGTGAAGAATTCATTGTGCCTCTCAAGAGACTATGTTTGTACAATGAAGCACAATAAGAAATCAATAGGGCCTTCAAGACATCAATATTAATCATGGATCAAAGACAAATGTTTACCAAGATGAAGATCAAATATTAAACTCAAAGTTGGTCATCACACAAGCGCAAATGATGTACCACATGAGATCTTTTGGTATGGTAAGTAAATGTCAATTGCACTTTGTGTACTAACCCATACTGTGTGATGTCTATGTTTTGAGGGTTAGGTAATTCTCATGGGCTCGCATCGAGAGAGAGAGATTCCAAATGTCCATGAGAGGATGATATCAAGTCTTCATGATCATGGTTGACAAGGGCAAGTTCAAGATAACCATCCCGAAGGATTACATGCTTGAAGCTTGTGGATGTTCACATGATGAACAAGTGAAGATGAATATAGAGTAAGGCTTTCCACATCATGTACGGGAGAGCTACTTGAAGACTTCACCAATGTATTGCCTTCAAGCTCAAGTGAAAGGCTCGACTCAAAGGTATTAGTTCCTTTGACGTTAGTGCTATGGAATGATGACCACCGAAAAAATATCACTCAAGAGCGGAGATACAAGACAATAGCTTTGGCTCTTTTTCGGTTTGTTCTTGAGTATAGGGATCCCGCACTATTAATAGGGGATCACCGGATTTCGTGAAAGACTTGCTCAAAACCCACAAAGTATCCTCTCACAACATCTCTGTTTCATCTCTAGTACTCCCACTTCTTAGTGCACAAAATCTGTTGTGTAGCTGAGCCAGTGTGCTTTGTTGTCACCCGACGTTCGGAAATCTACGGACGTCCGATCTCTCACTGCCTACCGGGCGTTCGGCACTCTCCGGACGTCCGGTGCATCTTAACAGAACAAAAATAGAGGATTTCTGGTCCACTCCGGAGGATCAGACACCGTATGTCTGTTTCTCTCCGGAAATCCGGTACATCCTCAACAGAACACTTTTAGCGGATTTCCGGTCCTCACCGGATGATCGGCACGTTTCGGTCGTCCGGTGGCTGTGTGTCTCGTGCTGCTCCTAGGCCTAAATGAATTCCCAGTTACTGGACGAACGGCGGCTTGTTCGGATGTCCGGTCCAAGTTGTGCCACCGGACGTCCGATATTATCCGGCCGTCCGTTAACTGCAGTACGTTAAGTGTTTCAACAGTCAGTTTTTTACACTGTACTATATATAGTCTTCTTCCTCCAAATGATAAGACTAACCATTCACATTGAGCACACACAAGAACACACTTTACTGTCTCTCCCTCATACACCAAATCCAAGATCCCAAGGGGATTTGAGAGACTTTGAGAGAAGTTGTCCAATCAAGTGATAGATCCACTCCTTCCCCTTCTTCTCACCAAAGGAATTTGTCATTTGAGCAAGTCTTGAGCTTTTCCCTTTGATCTTGTTACTCTTGGAGGTTGAAGACTCCTAGGCGGTAGGAGTTCTTCGGTGAGGAATCAAACCATTGTGATTACCCCCCCCCCCCACCCCAAAAAAGTTTGTGAAGGCTTGGAGGCCGCCTCAAGGTCTACCACTAGTGGTTGGGAATCGCCTTCGTGGTGATATCTCAAGGAGAATAGGGTGAGACTTCATGCCGTTGGTGTGCCTTCGTGGAAACATCCACCTCTCTAACGGTGACTAGCTTCCCTCCAAGGAAGCGAACATCGAGATACATCCTCGTCTACGTGACATCGGTTATCCCTAACCCTAACTCCTTACTTGTGGTTTACTTTGCTCACTTGAGTGTACATTCACTATATATTGTTGTCCTCATTATATTGTGTTGGCTATATCCTTGTAAAGATTTAGTTATTTAGGCCTACACTTGTTAGTATTAATATATCTTGTGTTTAGTGTGAATTACTATCTCGTGTCATACACTTACATATCTTGTGATATTGCTCAAGTAAGTTTGTGTAACTTACTTGTTCTTGTTAGTAACATTGTTGTGCTCACCTCATTTAGATTAAGTTGTTGGTGCACTTAGTTAAGCCTAGTGTATTTAGGATTTCTTCTTGAAAAGTAACCTCTCAGTTTGGTTCCACATTAGGATAAAGCCAAATTCGCAGAAGTTTTTTAATAAAACGCCTATCACCCCCCCTAGGTGACATCGTGGTCCTTTCAACCGTGCTTCCTCCCTCCCCCCTGTGTCCGCCTCCATTGGAGTAGGCTGGGACGACACCTCCACGACGTCCTTCGTGGCGCTTGGAGTGGTGGGGTGCGAAGCGTCCATGCTCTCCGCCAATTCGACGGGCGGGGTCTCCCCATCCGATACTACCTCGGTGGGGATAACGCGTGGGGGGGCTATTGGACCAATAACCTGCGAGTTAGCAATCTCTGAATCTATGAGCTATTGGTAGAAGGGTCTTCGGATCCTAACCTGGATGAAGGGGGCTTGACCCTTAGGCTCCTTCGTGAACCTCCTCGGGGTCTTCGGACGCGGAGCTCGAGTCCGAGCTATCATTGGATAGGACCATCTGCGCCTGTCGCGCCCTCTTCGGGGCAGGAGAAGCTGCGTGACCCGGGGCATCTGAAGACGCCGCTCTCTTCTTAGCGCGGGGGAAATTCCCCCCCCTTTGCTCTCGACCTCCTCCTCCTCTTCTTACTCCTCTTCGGCCTCCTCTTGATTTGAGGAGGCGGGTGTATCCTCGGAGGTGGCATCAGGCTGGCCCCTGATGCGGAGGCTTGCCTGGCCTAGTTTCTTCTTCTTCTCTTTCTTCGTGGGAGCCTCGTAGGGCTTCACCACGAGCATTGTGACGCCTTGGTTTTGTGCTACAATAATGTCTGTAATTAAGCTACAGTAATCCCATGCTAATGATTCCACATCACCACGTTTACTGCTGTTAAATTCGCGTTGGTTCAAACCCCGTTCAATTTAGTTGCAAACTTAAATTCGTCTGAAAGGTGGTTTTAAAAGTTGTGCAAAATCAGAATTAAAAATGTTGGAGGGATTGCAAATATTCCCTAAGGATATATAAAATTGGAACTGTAATTTTTTATAGTATTTTAAAGCCTCTAAGTAACTAAACCAGACCATGTTAATAATAAATAAATAAATAAAAATGTCCTGGGCCGAAAAGGGCCGACCCAGCCAGCCCCTACAAGAACCAGGGGCGGGGCAAACCCTAGCGCCCGAGCCGCCCCTGCCCCGATTCCCCCCCCCCCCCACCTGCCCACACCGCCAGGCCGACCCGGGCGCCCGAGCCCCCTCCCCCCCGACGGTCGGTCCATCCCCGCCACCGCCGAACCCGGCCCCACACCGCCACCTCCTGACCCGTCGCCCGCACCGCCGCCGCCGCCCCGTCGCCCGTCGCCAACGTCGCGCCACCCCGCCGCCTCCTGCCTTGGCCCCGCGCTGCCGCCTCCTGACCCGTCGCCCTCATTGCTGCCTGCGCCCGCCGCCGCCCAGTTGCCCGTCGTCGACGCCATGCCGCCCCGCCGCCTCCCGCCTCGGCCCCGCCGCTCGTCGCCTCGTCGCGCCACCCCGCCTCCACCGCCGGCGCCGCAGCGACCTCCCCCTAGTGAGCCGCCCCCACACCCCCACCCCCCGTCGGCAGCCACCGTGTCAGCTGGCCCCCGTGCGCGCGTGTGCGTGTGCTGTGTGCGTGTGTGTGCATCCGTGCGGCCGGACATGTCCGGCGCCCAAATGGGTGCGCCCGGACATTGTCCGGCCTAGCCAATGACACGCGGGCCCAGTGGCCCTGTTTAAATAAATAAAATAGAAAATAATATTAATAAATAAATAAAAATAATTAGTGGAATTAATAAATTAATCAATTAGAGAATTAATTAATTGAGCAATTAATTAGTTAATTAGAGGATTAAGATTAAGTAGATTAATTAATTAAACTGTTAATTCGCTTAATTAAAGAGTAATTGCTGTTTTGGATAATTCGAATTCAATAATTAAATTAATTTCAAAATATTGTTTAATCTTTAAAAAATAATATAAATTAAACCATAATCCGGATGAAAAAGTTTTGAATATAAAAGTTGCTTAGAAAAATCCCACGAATCCGAATACGTAGTCTGTTCGTCTGTCATGTGCTCCTAGCATAGCAAACATGGAACTTTTCCATCGTTTTCATCCGTTCGGTAAAAGCCAGAGACCCAGGAAATATCGGTAGAAATTCTTCCGATCCGTCTGCGACGGGTAACACTACGTTAGTGCCTACGTAGCTCTGCATATTGTCATGTCATGCATCGTGATGCATTTGTATGCTTTATATTTAATGTTTTTCTCCCCTCTTCTCTCTGGTAGACCCCGAGACTGACGGTGCTACCTGGTATGACTAGGCCGTTGACGATCAAGCCTTGGCCACAGAACAGCAAGGCAAGCAACCCCCCTTGAGCATTCCGATATCGCCCATTTCTTTCTCTCTAATTCTTGCATTAGAATTTGCTACTGTATTAGTTAGCTCCTATTCTAATGCATAGCCTGTTTTTGATAAATTGTTACTATACCTGCAATCATATCAACTGCTTAGTATAGGTTGATTAATGAAATCCTAGTGACCCCTTAGTCGCAGTTGCCCCTGCTTCTTCATCGACGACTCGACGATTCGAAGACCCAAAGACTCGGTCAACCGACCGACGAGCCAGGCCCCTCACATCACCGCACCCCCCCTTAAGTATGGCACTGCAGAGCTATTATCAAGCGCCAAGGGTGATACCTCACTTAGCACTCCCGATATTAATTCTGTAGCGTAGCTAATTGGTCATGGGTATCGAGGGTGATTCCTCCTCCCCATTTATCGGTAGCGACTCTTGTCATACACATACCTCGGGTGGGATCCATCGAGGGTGATTCCTCGGATATCCACTTGGCATACAACCACATAGTTACTATTGACTTGGCACTATACTAACATGACGGAACTGAAGGGACAGGCGGTACCACTCTGTTGAGGTGGACCTAAGTTCCCGACAATTCTGAGATGGGTCGGCCCCAAGGGTACCCGTGTGAGAAAGATTTGGTGGGATGCGTCATAAGGCATCCGAAGATTTGGTGGGGTGCGTAGATAAGGCATCCGAGGGTTATTGGCGGGGTGACGGACTGCATTATGGTTCGCGCTTGCCCCGCACTAATAAAATGCTGATGGGTTGGGTACTTGATCTGAGTTAGGTCGTTGACCTTAATACGCACTAACCTTCACATGGGAGAAGTTATGGGTACTCAGTGTCGTTGTATCAGCCGAAGCTCTTCGGACATCAGCATTGGAGTGGCACGTACCCGAGTGGTCCTCAATGGCATCGTGCTTGTTATAAGGGGTGCTAGGACTGACCTCGGACGCCCTTGCATCGTGCAGGAGTGCAAAGGGCGATTGGCCCATGACCCCAGCGCGCGTAGGATTTAGACCGGCGGGCTGGCCTCTTCGTTGAATAGGTGGGGCGACGATGTTTTGATATTCCGAGGCCGGGCATGACCCAGAAAAGTGTGTCCGGCCGGAGGTGATTCAAGCGTGCGGGGAATACGTGGTGCACCCCTGCAGGGATGATAATCTATTCGAATAGTCGTGTCCACGGTAATAGGACGACTTGGAGTTGTACCCTGACCTTATACAACTACAATTGTGATTTACTTTAAATGAAATGTGGCTCCGGGATTGCTTCCTCGCAGGGAGTCGAGGAAGAATCTCTCGGCATGGTTACTTAATAAAATTGCTACAATAATATGAGTATATATGAGATACCTGTCTACTCTCTTCTAATGCTGCAAAATGTTGAAGATGCTAGTCTTCGATAGGACTAGGCTTTCCCCCTTATTCTTGCTTTCTGCAGTCAGTCCAGATATAACCCCTCCCCTTGATAATGATGCATACTTAGCATAGTTCTGATATCAGTCTTGCAAGTACTTTGGATGAGTACTCACTGCTACTTTGCCTTCTCTTTCCCCCTCGATACGATTGCTGCGTTCAGACGATGGAGCCCAAGAGATGGAGTATGCCGAAGACGACTACTGCACCACCGCTGGAGCCTACTTCTACGTGGAGGCAGCCCCCGACCACTAGTAGGATAGGAGGTTCCCAGGCAGGAGGCCTCGCCTCTTTCGTTCCATTGTTATGTTTGTGCTAGCCTTCTTAAGGCAAAACTTGTTTAACTTATGTCTGTACTCAGATATTATTTGCTTCCGCTGATTCGTGCTTGTCGAGCTTTGTATTCGAGCCCTCGAGGTCCCTGGCTTGTAATATGAAGTTGTATGACTTTATTTTTGCCTAGAGTTGTGTTGTGATATTGATTAGTGAGTCCCTAGTCTTGGTCGTACGCATTGCGTGTATGTTTAGCATATGATCAAAATTGGGGGCGTCACAAGTTGATATCAGAGCCAACTGTCTATAGGTAGCCCCCTTTCCAACTCCTTGGCCGAAGTTGAGTCTAGTCATTGAAAAACTTCTACTAACATAGTTGTGTGGGTTACAGGCCCACATCTCAATCGGGTGGTATTAGGATCTTTTATTCCTCGTCTATACTCTGGGTTCTGATCTCTCTCCTCTTTCGGGTTAAAGATTTTGCTAACTCTAACTCTAGGTTCTCGTAACTACTTCTCCCGGAGAGCCCCTCATTCCAGATGATGGTTTGATTCATCAGAAGACTCCAAAGATACTCTTTGATGTTCTCCTGAGAATTTGTGCTCATCGGCTTTGCAATTCCCTACCACCGATAAGTCCCTATGGATGACTAATTGCACTTGTCATTCATACAAATTTTCTCGTTGCTCTTGTTGTTACAAGATGCCCTGAAATATTCTCCATTTCCCTAATAACCCTTTGAGTTTACTACCTTATAGTTCTTTCCGCATGGAAGCCTTACAAATAATTCCTCACAATTGTCGAGGATCCGTTCATCCCATTTGTTCATATGTTTCACAAAATTCTTCGAAATACTTTTTCGATCTTTTGAAATCCTCAGTAGCCTTTTTGCTCTTGACATTCCCTCGCATACTTACATGGTGGTTAATTCTATATGTAAAGAAATATCCATTTAAAATCCTTTGTGGTTATCATTTGATTTTATTGGTTCAACCTGTGTGTGAATGCATGCAGTCATCAGTTGTTTATCATAAGTTATCCGTCCGGCTCAGACGTCTTTCTAAACATGAGTTGGTTCCTGATAAGTCAACCTTGATTGATTGCCTGTCTTAGTCCTTTCATCTTAATTGTATTTGATAGGAACATCTGATTCTGATACACAAAATTGGGACTCTTCATTCCTTTGGTTATTTAAGCATCGAATTATTGGAGGTTATGTAATCTGATGCCTTGCATTCTTTCTCCTTATGATTGAGTACCGATACTCACATCAGGTCCTTTGTGGACCGCCAGACCCATTGTTGAGTTATTATCCGATAGAATCCTTCGCATTCAAAATTCTTGTGATGTTCTTCCCCTGATACATGATGCCATTGGCAAACTGTGTCTTGTCCCTCTAATAAGTTGTATCCTATGCTTTTGCCAGCCATGCTCTGTTGTCAAACATGTGTTAATTAGTCTTGAAGCTTGTGGTATATGTTCCTAAGGTGCCCCGATGGGTTGGACCTATGCCTTCCTTAATTCGTGTGAACCCGACAGTTTTCACGAGTCATACTTTTTCTGGTGTTTTGCCAGATAATCTTTCAAAACTATAATTTCACCAAAGGCAAGGCGTAAATGTAAGGTGATGCATTGATTAAGTGGGAGTTGACCTTGAACCTTGTGTTCATGCCCATGGAAACGATGTTGATCTTATCATAGAAGCTTCTCCTATCATATAATCATTCATTGTATGATTTGATCTTGTATCTTTGATCTTGTCCTTTGCAATCGTGGTTCTGACCAGGTTGTTCTACTTGGATTTCATTCTCAGACAGGTTAAAGTGCTTGTCTTCTATAGATCAATACACTAGTCTAACCTTTATTTTGATCTACCTCTGGGTATTATCCCTGGTATCTTGATAAATATCCCGGAGCTTTGTAACTTCTTATGAGCTCCTCATCAACTATGATATTTCACTCACTTCAGTTTCCTCGTGTTCTAAATTTTTGGACACTCAAGGACATCGATAATTGAATCGAGTCTGCATTGCGATTAAACAACTCGTAGTAATCTTCTTTTCTTGTGAGTTTGTACTCGGTCTTGCCTTGCCAAGCTGTTAGGCTACACCATCATCATCATGCTAAATCTTGACCATACTATCTATGTCCTTCATCCCTGAAGCACCATTCCAACAGTGCATTAACCTTACCTCGAGCTTTGAACGTCATGTTGGTTGTCTTGAAAGGCAATTTTGATTCTTAGCTAGCACTCTAACATGTGGTTTCGACAACCATTCGCTTCACCATTTTTTTGCTTGATGTCATCGCGGATTGATTGCATCTTCAAGAGACTTCTAGACAATTGTGTCGTGGTCATCGTCAACATTATGAACTCTCCTAGAATATCAATTAAAATTCTTGGTGGGAAGTAGCATCCTTGCCTTCCTTTTAAACGCAGGCTTGTCTTGTTTTGGTTGAACCTTAAGTTACTTGTTAGTCGTCTTGTGATATGTTCTATCTTGGAGAATCACCATCTTTTCCAAGAATGACGTGAAAATTTGCACACGTCATAAAAATTCTTGATATATTGATACTTCTTGTCGTCACCTTTCGTTCTTGGTCCCCGTATGGTTTCCAACCGGAATACCGACAAACGGATTGTGATGTGTAAATCCAACCATTATGGCATATCAACTTTATTACCTTGGAGTTAATGAACAATAAGCCCATTCTTAGTGTGTTGGTTGTTGAATCAACATTCTATCATTGGTCGTGCTACTTAGTCCGGTTTTGGGGTGCACCATTCGATTAATGTTTAATTGTGGATGTTTTCCCTCGGGTATACCTCAATATATCATCTGGTTTGACCAATGCTATCACCTTGTTCACACCATCGTGGGAATCCATTTTTGTGGAAATCTCGACAAATTGTTGCTGACCCCATCAGCCACATCCTCATCTTTTTTGTGGTTCATGATGAACATTTAAGCTAGTGTTGTAAAATTTCGAAGGCTTTATCTTCGTAACTAGTTCATGAAGAATATGTTTGATAAAGGAGTGTTTTTGTCTAAGTTCACATGCATTTTTGCTGTCGTGGTTGTGAGGTAATTTTCTTTCGTTTCCTTTGGAATCATTCCAATTCATTCATGCATGTGCGAAGTATTCTATGGTTTGATAGAGTTTTTACCTTCATTCCATATGTATTTTCCTAACAGGCCAAGCCACTGATTGATTTGATCTGGAAAAAATGGTTATACGTAAGTTCCAGTGTAGACTTACACATGGAACTTTGATATCCGCTATGATGGTTCCCAACCGGATCTTGATTGCATTACATTCTAAAAACTTCTATGTGGACACAAATGTCTTGACATTGTGTTCATATGTCTTGCATTCCAACTCATGATTCAGGGCTTGCTTCCGTCGTTCATTCCGAGATTCTTGCAAATCATCTCGTAGATCTATGTTACATCCTTTTCTTCTCAGGCCTTCTATGTCTGAAGTATCCTGACACTAACAAGATCTGAACCTCACTGGATATGATGGTTGGAACTCTTCCCAAGAATTATAATGTTGGACTCTATGTTACTCGGTAAGGTAATGTGGTTAACACACCTGCCCGGAAGACCTATTGTTATACTATCTTGTTCAACAAGATCCGCCTTTTCTCCCATGAGGAAATTGTAAGACTTATTTTATAAGTTGTCCTGATGGATCCTTTGAGTTCTTGAAGTCCGACCTTTATCTAATGACCATGTCAATGCTTCCCCGAAGCATGGCTGTGATACTCCATTCCCCAAGCAAGAACATTAGAAGCTCAATGCTAAATGCTTCTTGATCAATTATCCAATGTATTTGAATGGGTAAACGTCTTGATTCTCCTTGCCCCTTATATCCAAAGGGTTACGCGTTTGCTGCCCCATCATGTATATCGAGCTCTACTTTCCCGTGGGAAGGATATACTCATAATACTTGTGTATAAACACATTTTCCTTTCCATTGGTCTGTTTAACCTTTCTTGAGATTATATGATCTAAGGAGTAGTAATTCCCTACTTAGGTAAACGCCTTGGGAATAACTCTGTCAGTAAGGCCCTATTACTATTATTGATAACATTCAGGTAACCGCCGGTGGACGAGAACTTTGCCTATTGGCCCGCCTCATTTCAACAAGCAGGAAAATTATTCTATTCGTCCCCCGCCCTTGGTACCGATGTTGTTGCCAACTTAACTGACAAGCCCTCCTCTGACAGGTCTTGCTACCATGACCGTGCAAGATGTCATCACTCTTCCTACTCTTAAACCTGCATGGCGGGCCCATAACCCAAAGTTCCATAGGATTGAAACCTGACTCTCCTGTACATCTTTAAGTCCAAAGTTGTTGTTGCACTTGGCTTCGTATGTAAACCCGAGCCACCGTCCAAGGTAATGACACTATCCTTATCGTCATTGACCGGCTGCCCAAAGTTGCACATTTTCTGGCTGTCAAGGAAACTATTGCTGCTAGTCAGCTAGCGGATCTTTACATGTCCAGAGTTGTTTCACTCCACGGTATTCCATTGGTGATTAGTTTAGACCGTGGCAGTTTATTCACTTCAAGGTTCTGGACAAGTTTCTAGGAAGCTATGGGAACTCATTTGTCGTTCAACATCGCCTTTCACCCTCAATCCCAGGCATAAGTTGAAAGAATCAATCAGATTCTCGAATACATGCTTCGAGCTTGTGTCATTTCTTTTGGCAAGAAATGAGAGGAATCCCTCCCGTTTGCTGAGTTCTCCTACAACAATAGCTATCAAGCTAGTCTGAAGATGGCTCCCTTTGAAGTGTTATATGGACATAAGTGTCGAACTCCTCTGAATTGGTCAGAAACTGGGGAACGTACACTTATCGCTCCGGATATTATCCAACATGCCAAAGATCAAGTCCGAATTATTCATGCAAATCTAAAGGCTACTCAGTCTCGTCGGAAGAGTCAGTATGACCATCATCACACAGATATGGTCTATCAACCTGGCGAAAAGGCTTATCTTCGAGTCACGCCGATGAGAGGTGCACACCATTTTGCGATCAAGGGCAAGCTGGCTCCTCGATATATTGGTCCCTTCACTATTCTCGAAAGGCGTGGTAAAGTGGCATATCAACTGGAACTACCGCCAAACCTTTCTCCGGTTCACGATGTGTTCCATGTGTCACAGCTTCGTCGCTTCTTCAAGGATCCTATCTGAGCAGTGGACCGTGATATACTTGAACTGCAAAAAGACCTTTCTTACAAGGAGCAATCAGTCCGCATTCTCGGTGAAACTGAACGTCGGACTCGTCAGAAGGTTACCAAGTTCTTCAAATTGCAGTGGGCAAATCATTCTGAAGATGAAGCTACTTGGGAACGCGAAGATCATCTTCATGCCGAATAACCCGGTCTCTTCCCATCTACTCCCTCCATAAACTAATATAAGAGCATCTAGAACACTATTTTAGTAATCTAAACGCTCTTATATTAGTTTACAGAGGGAGTACTTCTTAATTCTCGGGATGAGAATTCTTGTTAGTAGGGGAGAATTGTGACGCCCTGGTTTTGTGCTACAGTACTGTCTATAATTAAGCTACATTAATCCCGCGCTAATGATGCCACGTCACCATGTTTACTATTGTTAAATTCGCATTGGTTCAAACCCCGTTCAATTTCGTTGCAAATTTAAACTCGTCTGAAAGGTGGTTTTAAAAGTTGGGCAAAACCAGAATTAAAAATGTTGGATGGATTGCAAATATTCCCTAAGGATTTATGAAATTGGAACTGGAATTTTTCGAGGTATTTTAGAGGCTCTAAGTTATTAAAACATACACTGTTAATAATAAATAAATAAATAAAAATGTCCTGGGCCGAAAAGGGCCGGCCTAGCCAACCCCTACAAGAACCAGGGGCGGGGCAAACCCTAGCGCCCGAGCCGCCCCTGCCCTGATCCCCCCCGCCCGCGTAGCCAGGCCGACCCGGGCGCCCGAGCACCCCCCGGACAGACGGTCCGTCCTTGACGCCGCCGAACCCGGCCCCACGCCGCCGCCTCGTGACCCGTCGCCCGTGCCGCCGCCTGCGCCCGCCGTCGCCGACGTCACGCCGCCCCGCCGCCTCCCGCCTCGGCCCCACGCTACCGCCTCCCGACCCGTCGCCCGCACCGCCACCTGCGTCGCTGCCATCGCCCCGTCGCCCATCGCCGATGTCGCGCCGCCCCGCCGCCTTCTGCCTCGGCCCCGCTGCTCGCCGCCTCATCGCGTCGCCCCGCCTCCACCGTCGGCGCCTCAGCGACCTCCCCCCAGTGAGCCACCCCCACCCCACCCCGGCGGCAGCCACCGCGCCGGCCGGCCCTCGTGCACGCGCGCATGTGCTGTGTGAGTGTGTGCGTGTGTCCGTGCGACCGGACATGTCCAGCGCCCGAACGGGTGCGCCCGGACATTGTCCGGCCTAGCCAATGACACGTGGGGCCCAGTGCCCCTGTTTAAATGAATAAAATAGAAAATAATAATAACAATAAATAAATAAGTAAATAAAAGTAATTAGTGAAATTAATTAAACATTTAATTAGAGAATTAAGATTAAATAGATTTAATTAGAGGATTAAGATTAAATAGATTAATTAATTAAACTGTTAATTGGCTTAATCAAACAGTAATTACTGTTTTGGATAATTCGAATTTAATAATTAAATAAATTTGAGAATATTGTTTAATCTTTAAAAATTAATATAAAATAAACCGTAATCCGGATGAAAAAGTTTTGAACATGGAAATTGCTTAGAAAAATCCCACGAATCCGAATACGTAGTCCGTTCGTCTGCCACGTGCTCCTAGCATAGCAAACATGGAACTTTTCCATCTTTTTCATCCGTTCGGTAAAAGCCAGAGACCCGGGAAATATTGGCAGATATTCTCCTGATCCGTCTACGACGTGTAACTCTAGGTTAGTGCCTACCTAGCTCTGCATATTGCCTTGTCATACATCGTGATGCATTTATCTGCTTTATATTTATTGTTTCTTCCCCCTCTTCCCTCCGGTAGACCCCGAGACTGACAGTGCTGCCGGGTACGACTACGCCGTTGATGATCAGGCCTTGGCGACAAACCAGCAAGGCAAGCAACCCCCCTTGAGCATTCCAATATCGCCCATTTCTTTCCCTCTAATTCTTGCATTAGATTTTTCTACTGTATTAGTTAGCTCCTATTTTGATGCATAGACTGTTTTTGATAAATTGTTACTATACCTGCAATCATATCAACTGCTTAGTATAGGTTGATTAATGAAACCCCAGTGACCCCTTAGTCCCAGTTGCCCCTACTTCTTCATCGACGACTCGACGATTCGAAGACTCGAAGACTCGGTCAACCGACCGACGAGCCAGGCCCCTCACATCACCGCACCCCCCTTTAAGTATGGCACTACAGACTACTATCGAGTGCCAAGGGTGATACCTCACTTAGCACTCCCGATATTAATTCTATAGCGTAGCTAATCGGCCGTGGGTATCGAAGGTGATTCCTCCTCCCCATTTATCGATAGAGACTCTTGTCATACACATACCTCGAGTGGGATCCATCAAGGGTGAATCCTTGGATATCTACTTGGCATATAACCACACAGTTACTATTGACTTGGCACAGTACTAACATGACAGGAGTGAAGGGACAGGCGGTACCACTCTGTTGAGGTGGACCTGAGTTCCCGACAGTTCTGAGATGGGTCGGCCCCAAGGATACCCGTGTGAGAAAGATTTGGTGGGATGCGCCGTAAGGCATCCAAAGACTTGGTGGGGTGCGGGATAAGGCACCCGAGGGTTATTGGCGGGGTGACAGACTGCATTATGCTTCGCGCTTGCCCCGCACTAATAAAATGCTAATGGGTTGGGTACTTGATCTGAGTTAGGTCGTTGGCCTTAATACGCACTATGCTTCACGTGGGAGAAGTTATGGGTACTCAGCGTCATTGTATCAGCCGAAGCTCTTCGGACGTCAGCATTGGAGTGGTGCGTGCCCGAGTGGTCCGCAACGGCATCGCGCTTGTTATAAGGGGTGCTAGGACTAACCTTGGCCGCCCTCGCGTCGTGTAGGAGTGCAAAGGGCGATTGGCCCATGACCCCTGTGTGCATAGGATTTAGACCGACGGGTTGGCCTCTTTGTTGAGTCTAGGTGGGGCGATGATATTTTGATATCTCGAGGTCGGGCATGACCCAGAAAAGTGTGTCCGGCCAGAGGTGATACAAGCGTGTGGGGAATATGTGGTGTACCCCTATAGGGATAATAATCTATTCGAATAGCCGTGTCCACGGTAACAGGACGACTTGAAATTGTACCTTGACCATATACAACTACAATTGTGATTTACTTTAAATGAAATGTGGCTCCGGGATTGGTTCCTCGTAGGGAGTCGAGGAAGAATCTCTAGGCGTGGTTACTTAATAAAATTGCTACAATAATATGACTATATATGAGATACCGGTCTACCCTCTTCTAATGCCGCAAGATGCTGAAGATGCTAGTCTTCGATAGGACTAGGCTTTCCCCCTTATTCTTGCTTTCTGCAGTCAGTCCATATATAACCCCTCCCCTTGATAATGATGCATACTTAGCATAGTTCTGATGTTAGTCTTGCGAGTACTTTGGATGAGTACTAACCGCTGCTTTGCCTTCTTTGTCCCCCTCGATATGATTGCTGTGTTCAGATGACGGAGCCCAGGAGATGGAGTTTGTCGAAGATGACTACTGCACCACCGCTGGAGCCTACTTCTACGTGGAGGCAGCCCCTGACCAGTAGTAGGATAGGAGGTTCCCAGGCAAGAGGCTTCGCCTCTTTTGTTCCGTTGTTATGTTTGTGCTAGCATTCTTAAGGCAAAACTTGTTTAACTTATGTTTGTACTCAGATATTATTTGCTTCCACTGACTCGTGCTTGTCAAGCTTTGTATTCAAGCCCTCGAGGCCCCTAGCTTGTAATATGAAGTTGTATGACTTTAATTTGTGTCTAGAGTTGTGTTGTGATATTGATTAGTGAGTCCCTAGTCTTGGTCGTACGCATTGCGTGTATGTTTAGCATATGATCGAAATTGGGGGCATCACAAGCATCTTGGCTAATAGCTCGGTCCTCTCGTCTTCGGGCTGGGGTGCCGGACTGTTAATCTTGATGGCTTTCTTCAGCCATCTCTGCATAAATAGATCAGACAAAGGGTTATGGATCTTCTATGTAATGAAGCCGACCAGGCTAGGAGGTATCGTACCTCAGAATCCGTCTTGGCGGCGTGCAGGCCCTTGTCCTCCTCCTCGGCTTGCCAGCTCGTCATTGATTTGAAGAGCGCCTTCCACAGCTTCTCCCACGTAGTGCAGAAGTGGTTCCGGACTGTGGGCTTGGCTTCGAGTTTTCGAGCCCACAGGGGAGTGTATCGACGCTGGCAGGGGAGGAAGCGTCTTCGGAGCATCACCTGGACCACATCGGTCAGCTTGGTGTCGTCCTCGACCAAGGAGCGGATACGCTTCTACAGATCGATCACCTCTTTGCTCGATCACCAAAAGATGCCCTTTTTGAGCCATGAAGCCAGTCTGGTCAGGGGACCGGATCTGAATGCGGCAGCGGGGTGCTGACCTTCTTCTTGTGGTTCGGTGACGTAGAACGACTCCTTTTGCCACCCCTTGATGGTGTCGATGAGGGTGCCCGGCGGACACCCAACGGGGGTGAGTTTGCCGATGACCGCCCCGCAGCAATCGGCGTGCTTGCCGCCGACGCACTTTGGCTTGATGTTGAAGACCTGCAGTAAGAGCCCGAAGTGCGTCTCGATGTGTTGGAATGCCTCGCAGACGAGGATGAAGGCCGAGAGGTGCATGATGGAGTTTGGCAGGAGGTCGTGGAAGTCGAGGCCATAGAAGAACATCAGCCCCCTAACGAAGGAGTGGAGTGGGAAGCTCAACCCCCTTATGAAGTGGGGGATGAACACCACCCTCCCCCTGGCTTGGGGTGGGGATCACTTGGCCCTCCTCCGCCACGCGATGGGGGATGTTGGCCGGGAGGTATCCGTCCTTCTTGAGGTCGAGTATGTCCTTGTTTATGACCGTGGAAGCTTCCCACTGGCCGTTGGATCCATCCATTGCTGAGCTCGGGAGTGGGGATGGAGAAACCTAGATATGTGCTCTGGAGGCGCAAGAGAATGGGAGGCGGAGAAGTCGAATGGAGAGCGTGAAGGGCCTTTGGAGTTTTCTTTCCCCTTTTATGAGATCTGTTGATTTGGGCTCCCCTTGCTACACCGTGAATCCCTCCACTTCCCCAGACGCACAGACTGTTGCGTGCGCATGATTAGTGTATCCTGTATAAAGCGGGACACGATTGATATGTTAATAGATCGTGTTGATGAAATGGCCTCGAACCGTGCATCGAGTGCCTGTAACTGGCCTATCAGTCGTGGTGGGCTATGAGCTTTCGTCAGAAAAGTCATCAGGGGACGTTATCTTTTTCCCCGATGTTTGGCCTTCAAAGCCAGTTAATTTATAGTATTCAGGCATGCCACTATGCAGGAGATTACTTGTCATCGGAGGCCGAACTATGGTTCGGCAGGAAGGAACTCACCTCGCAAGCCCAAGACTCTATTCGCGAAGCAATTGGAGCTGAAGACCCTTCGCATTGGAGGCAAGTTCAGGGGCTACTGAGGGAGTCCTGGATTAGGGGGTCCTCGAATGACCGACCTATTGTTATGGGTTAGACTATGAGGGGTGCTTACCGAACACTAAAGGATTTGAAGGCCCGGTCTCTTAGATGGAAGCTTCGGGAAACAAGTCTTGCGCTCCACGTCTGATGTAATAGTTAGGCAAGTTTATCTCTTCGGCATGTAACCGACCATGTGTAAACCCTAGGCATCCTCGGCATCTATATAAGTCGGAGGGTTTTAGGGTATAGAGAGGACAACTCATCTAGGGTTAGACATATGATGTCGAGGTAGATCAACTCTGTAACCCCTTAGATCATCAATACAACCAAGCAGGACGTAGGGTATTACCTCCATTGGAGGCCCGAACCTGGGTAAACGCGTGTCCCCTTCGTGTCCTGTTATCG
Source organism: Hordeum marinum (assembly GCA_022496015.1). NCBI lineage: Eukaryota > Viridiplantae > Streptophyta > Magnoliopsida > Poales > Poaceae > Hordeum > Hordeum marinum. Next base: position 455,745,655 of record CM039674.1, on the reverse strand, counting down.
TCGATCCTAGTCTCACAGTTCGGGACCCCCTACCCGAGATCTGCCGGTTTTGACACCGACATGCACCCCGATAGAAGGCGGCTAATGGAGAGGCCTAGAGGGGCGACTCTCTAAAAGGAGACCCAAGAAGAGGAAGAATTCCCTCCAAGAGAAACAATACCTGGATTAGGATTCAAGAGAGACTAGTCCTAGTCCTACTCCCAGTAGGACTCTACATGTAAGCCTACCCCTTCAACCTATATACGGAGGGGTAAGGCACCCCAAGAGAGAGAGGTCAAGTCATTAGAGATAGACAGATTAGAAACCCCCGAGACTACAGGTAGCGGTTCCACGCCCTTGTAATCGAGATCATCATCATCAATACACACAAAGCAGGACGTAGGCTTTTAACTCCATCGGAGGGGCCGAAGCTGGGTAAAACTTGCGTCTCTCGATTCCAACCAACCCCTTCAAGCCGCCATGTAGTTGTGATGGACTCACACCTAACTTCTCTCACAAGGACATCTTGCCGTGACAAAACCACGACGGTTGGCGCCCACCATGGGGCGATCGCACACGGTGGTGTTATGTTCTTGGAGGGAGATCTTCACGGATCGAAAAGCTCACGATGGACCAGATGAAGAAGAGTCAACACATCGTGTATGAGATTGAGACTGAGAATTTTTAGGGTTGCATGATATGCGGCCACCGTGGACGTCGTGGCAATCCGTCGAGACCGAGACAAGATATTGTTTGGATCTGTTGTGGCCTCATATGGATTATGGTTGTTGGTCCACGATGCAAATATGAAGAAAAAGAAATTTGGAAGACCGGCCAAGACTCCACGATTGCCGAGGCAAATTCAACCTACTAGTGCAATGGATGCCACCGCCTGACAGTTCAATATCCAATACAATAGCCATAAACGCAATTGATTAATTCAGTGAGCGAACATAGAGGTGTTCATACAAGCTACTATTGAGATCATGTAAAAAGAAGTACAGTATAATCATGGGAGGAGCACGAACTAAAGACTAGCAAGATCTAGAGCCAGATCATTGTCGTTCGCCATGATACATCAAAGGAATACACTGACGTGGGTTCTTCAAACCAACCCAGAGAAGGATCAAGGATCTGGTCATGATCGCGGATTCGGATGCTACCTTTGCGGTCAAGTTGGACCCGAATCCGCCACCGAGATGGTCACATCTGCTCACCTCCATCGAGCCGCGGCCTTGTCACCAGCTTCGTTCAAGTCGCCGTCGCCATGGCCTCGCTGTTGGCCTCCGAGCCACCAGCCCCACCATGCGAGTCACCTCGCTTCAGCATGCCTCCATCTGCCCTTGTCAATCTAGAAACGGATACACCTAGGAAACAGACTTCGCCACTGCTGTTCCCGCCACTACCTCCGTCTGCCTCCTACCTGCTCGCACGCAGCTGCGCCTCCCTAACGCGCCCTATCTAGCCTCCGTTTGTCAGCACCACGCCACACCAGCTGTTGCACCTCGCTGACATGCGCGTCGGCTCCTTCCGCACCGCTCGATCGCTTCCGCCTCTCCTCTATGTCGGTCCACCACCGTTGCATCGCTGCCGCCTCGCCTGGCCCGGAGCAGCCCCGCTCCGCCTCACCATCGTGGCTTTGGCACAGCCACAATGACTCGCCCTCCGCCCATGTCGCCGACTTCGCCCGTACGAGCCGCTGATGACCCACAAGTATTTGGGGTCAATCGTAGTCCTTCCGATAAGTAACAGTGTCCAACCCAACGAGGAGCAGAAGGAAATGACAAGTGGTTTTCAACAAGGTAATTTCTACAAGCACTGAAATTGTAGGTAACACATAGTTTGATAGCAAGGTATTTGGTAACAAGAAAGTAATGGTAACGGTAAATAAAGTGCATCAAGATAGTCCAATCCTTTTGTGGCAAAGGACAGACGAGAACAATTTCTTATAATAGGAAAAGCATTCTGGAGGGTACATGAGAATTTCATCTAGTCACTTTTATCATGTTCGTTTGATTCGTGTTCACTACTTTGATAATTTGATATGTGAGTGGACTGGTGCCTGGGTGCTATTCTTACCCGAACAAACCTCCCACTTATGATTAACCCCCTCACAGGCATCCGCAAGTACGAGAAAAGTATTAAGATAACATCTAACCATAGAATTAAATGTTTGGATCCAAATCAGCCCCTTCCGTAGTAGCGCATAAACTAGGGTTTAAGCTTCTGTCACTCTAGCAAACCATCATCTAATAACTACTCCACAATGCATTCCATTAGGCCCAAGGATGGTGAAGTGTCATGTAGTCGACGTTCACGTGACATCACTAAGGGAATCACAACATACATATCATCAAAATATCGAACCCATATCAAATTCACATGATTACTTGCAACACGACTTCTCTTGTAACCTCAAGAACAAAGGTAACTACTCACGAATAATATTCATGCTCAAGATCAGAGGGGTATTGAATAGCATAATGGATCTATACATATAATCTTCCACCAAATAAACCATATAGTGATCAACTACAAGATGTAATCAACACTACTAGTCACCCACAGGTACCAATATGAGGTTCCGGTACAAAGATTGAACACAATAGATGAACTAGGGTTTGAGAGGAGATGGCGCTATTGAATATGTTGATGAAGATTGGCCTCCCAAGGATGAGAGGGGTGTTGGTGATGACAATGGCTTTGATTTCCCCCTCCGGGAGGGAAGTTCCCCCGACGGAATCATTCCGCTGGAGGGCAAAAGTGCTCCTGCCCAAGTTCCACCTCGAGACGGCGAAGTTCCATCCTGAAAGTCCTCTCTCTCTCTTTTCTAGGTCAAAATACCTTATATACCAGAAGATGGGCATCGGAGGTGGGCCGTGTTGGGCACAACCCACCAGGGCGCGCTTGGGGGGCCTGGCCCGCCCTAGTGTCTTGTGCTCACCAGGTGGTCCCCCTCCGGTAGTTATTTGCTCCAGTATTTTTTACTTATTCCAAACTAATTCTCCGTGAAGTTTCAGCTTATTTGGAGATGTGCAGTATAGGTATCTCTGATGTGCCTTTTCAGGTCCAAAATTCGAGCTGCCGTTATTCTCCCTCTGTGCAAACCTTGCATCTTATGAGATAAAAGGCATTAGAATCACTCCCTAAAGCATTATTATGCATCAAAACATTATAAATAATAGTAGTAAATAATGGTGCAAAATGGATGTATCAACTCGCCCAAGCTTAGATCTCGCTTGTCCTCAAGTGAAAGCCGATATTGAAAAGCATGTCCACATGGTTTGAGAGAGACATGTCGATAAAAACAAAATACGGGCATAGTAGCATCATGCTTGTTATCATAACAACATCAAATTTATCAAAGAACTTATTCATATGACTTTTATTATATAACTTCATCATATAACTTCTCATCAACAAGTAACAACTCATCACAACATAGAAGTATAAAGCATAAAACTTATTGAAAACCAACAAATTATGTTCTCAGTCAACTTTGCAACTACAATTCATCATATTTTCATGAAGGGTTGTCGGAGACTTTTGGCAAGTCCACATACTCAACCATCATTTAGTCTTCTATGATTCCTAACACTCACATCATACCCATGAACAAAAAGTTGCAACCGGACACATAGAAAGATAGGGGCTTATAGTTTTGCCTCCCAATGTACTCACGTCAAGGGTGATGTCAACAATAATAACTCATGCCCACTCACATCCAACTGGATATATGTGCCTAGATCTTTCCTCGCCACATAATGCTTGTAAAAAGAAAAAAGAAAAAAGGAATGGGGAAGAATACTTTGACTCTTGCATAGAAGTAAATACATAAAACTAAAAGATAGACCCTTTATAGAGGGAAGCAGAGTTTTTCATGCCCTTATTGGTTTGTATGCCAAATCCCTTAATGTAAAAGAACGTTATGCTATATTGCCCCCTATGATAGCAACCTTTATTATGCAGTCCTTCGCTTTTATTACTTTGCCATCATAAGTCCATACAATGCTCATTTTTCTCTTACACTAATGGATCAAACACATTTATAAGCAATTTTTATTGCCTTATTGTACCGATGACAACTTACTTGAAGGATCTTACTCGATCCATAGGTAGGTATGGTGGACTCTCAAAACATGAGTTTGGGTTTAGGGTTTTTGGATGCACAAGTAGTATCTCTACCTAGTGCGGAATTTTTGGCTAGCAAAGATATTGAGCAAGCACCACATGTTGAAGGATCTATGACAATATAACTTCTATGTGAATATGAACAAACATAAATCATTACGTTGTCTTCCTTGTCCAACGTCAATTTTTTGAAATATAATATTTAATGGGGGCTCACAATCATAAAAGATGTCCAAGATAGTGTATTTGCATGTGAATCTTGTCTTCCCTTATTAATTCTTTCATTAATTACATCATTGACCAATGTTATGTTTGTAAATCTCCAATAAATTTTACTATTTATACTTTTCCTTATGTGATGTCATTACATACCATAAGATTAGCATTTGGTTCTTTTTTCCTTTATTTCCTTTTTATTTTGATTGCAAAAAGAAAGTAAAGAAACAAAGCTCAAACTAAACTTTATTATATAACTATCACTCGATTACATAGATGGATAGATCATGCTAAACTTTTATTCAACTAAATCAAGAAAAAGCTAAGGATCGAATGAATATAGGTTAAGGTGAATATAAGGGATGGACGATACGGGGAACCTCCCCCAAGCTTGGCTCAAGCCAAGGGGAGTGCCCATACCCATGTGTTGAAGTCTCCTTTGGTCGTGGTGATTATGAAGGTGGTGGTGAAGTGGTAGGCTTGTCCTCCATCTTCCAGGGCAAGCAATTACCAGCAAAAGTTGATGAACGAGTCCCGTGAGTCCTGCAACTGACAGCTAAACTCATACCTTTAAATCTTGCTTCATATTCAAAAACTTGGTTTTGAAGATCATAAATTTGAGTTTGTAGAAAATTGATTTGCTCATTGAGGGTGAAGATGGTGTCCTTCGTAGACCAGCCATCCACCATCTGATCACGGGTGAATTCCGTGATCATGGAGTGATTATCAGTAAGTCCATGCTCCACCATCCTTTGGCACTTGAAGATGTCTTGTTCCACCGCCTCGAGCCTAGCTTTCACGCTTCCAGTCCTCTTGGGTCCCTGAACATCACGGATTTGGAGCACCCCCTCACGCATCTCAATAGCTTGAGGGTGCTTCATCACCTCCAGCAGGTACGGGTTGATGACCTTCTCGAAGAACTTGTCCTTGGAGGAGCTTGGTGGAGCCATGGAGATCTAGATCTGACAAGAAACCAACACGAAACAAGAACAACGGATTTTTCTGTGATGCGGTGGTCAAAACAATCAGGGGTATATATAGAGAATTTTTTATCTTGGGAAGCAAGAATATGGAAGGAAAACGAAGTTCGTAAGGTGTCCGAGTTGGGTACAACCCACCAGGGCACGCCTGGTAGGGCTGGCGCGCCCCTTTGTATCGTGCTCACCTCGGTTGCTTTCCCGTTTATTTCTTATTTTCCTAATTTTTACAATAATCCAAAATTGACAGAAAATATTTTTGCGGATTTTTGAGAGTCCGTTTACTTACCGTATCACGTACCTCCTCTTTTTCAAAATTCCGGAGTGTTCCGGAAGGTCTCTTTTATGTGTTCCTCCGATGACATGGTTTGGATAACATTGCTTTCAACATTAATAGACATACCTGAGATATAGTGTTTAATTCTTTGTCCATTGACCACCGCGGGTTAGTACCTTTGGTATTATTAATCTTGATAGCTCCACAATGATAAAGCTCTTCGATAATATATGGCCCTTCCCATTTAGAGAGAAGCTTACCTGCAAAAAAATCTTAAGCGACAGTTGTACAAATGAACATAGTCTCATATTTTGAATTCCCGCTTTTGCATTATTTTGTCATGCCATCTTTTTGCATGGGAAAAAATGTCCTACACACACTCAAGATCTATCCATGGTGATGAGCATCTACGAGAGGGAGAGTGGATCTACATACCCTTGTAGATAGCTAAGCGGAAGCGTTAAGAAATGCGATGATGTAGTCGAACATCTTCGTGATCCAATCATGAGCCGTCCCACGATCTCATCATGAGCTATCACGCGATCCCATCATGCTCCTTCCGATCTAGTGCCGAACGGACAACACCTCCGCGTTCAATCGACGTGCGTCTTGATGACGCCTTGACCTCCTCGATCCAGCGAGCGATGGTGAAGTAGTAGATGAGTTCCAGCAGCACAATGGCATGGTGACGGTAGTGGTGAAGAACAATCTCCATAGGGCTTCGACAAGCACAACGAAAACTATGATGGAGGATAAACTAGAGGGACGAGGTTGCCGGCACACGGCTTGGGGAATTCTTGATGTGTTCCAGGTGCTAGCCCTGCCCCTTTAATTATATGTTGAGCCCTAGGGTCAAAACTTGGAGGAAAATCCTCCTCAAGGCGGTTTGCCTGCAAGGCAAGAGTCCTGCTCGGACTCCAGGACCAGACGCCAGGGCCCGCAAAACTCCTTTTGCACCTTCCTAAAACCTCATGGTCTTTACCCCTTGTCATCCGAAACTCTTTCCGATGAATTCCGAAACCCTTCTAGAGACCAAACACTGTTATCCCATATATCAATCTTTACCTCTGGACTATTCTGGAGCTCCTCGTCATGTCCAGGGTCTCATCCGGGACTCCGGACAACTTTCGGTCACCAACATAACAACTCAACTATATTTATATCGTCACCAAACGTTAAGTGCGCAGACCCTGCGGGTTCGAGAACTATGTAGACATGACCGAGACACCTCTATGGTCAATAACCAATAGTGGGACCTGGATGCCCATATTGGTTCCTACATATTCTACGAAGATCTTTATTGGTTGAACCTCTATGTCAAGGGTTCAGTTAGTCATGTATATTGTTCCCTTTGTTCTTCGGTATGTTACTTGCACGAGATTCGATCGTCGGTATCTCTATACCTAGTTCAATCTCATTACCGGCAAGTCTCTTTACTCATTCCGTAATATAAGATCTTGTGGCTAACACATTGGTCACTTTGCTTGCAAGAGTTGTTGTGATGTTTTATTACCGAGTGGGCCTTGAGATACCTCTCCGTCACAAGGAGTAACAAATCCCACTCTTGATCCATGCCCACTCAATAGACACCCTCGGAGATACCTGTAGAGCACCTTGATAGTCACTCATTTACGTTGTGACGTTTGATACACACGAGGTACTCTTCCGGTGTTAGTGAGTAGCATGATCTCATGGTCATAGGAACATATACTTGACATGCAGAAAACTATAGCAATAAACTGACACGATCAAATGCTATGTTTATAGTTTGGGTCTTGTCCATCGCATCATTCTCCTAATGATGTGATCCCGTTATCAAATGACATCTCATGTCTATGAACAGGAAACCTGGACCATCTTTAATCAATGAGCCAGTCTACTAGAGGCATACTAGGGACATTGTGTTGTCTATGTATCCACACATGTATCTGAGTTTCCGATTAATACAATTCTAGCATGGAAAATAAACGATTATCATGAACAAGGAAATATGGTAATAACTAATTTATTATTGCCTCTAGGGCATATTTCCAACACTTTTTACATTTTATTTGAATAGCTTGGCATTTTCATAAGCTTGGGTTCTCCATTCATCTAGTGAGCTAATATCAAATAACCTATTCCCACCGGCAAGTTTGAAATCATAATTGAGTTCTTTAATTGTCCAAAATGCTTTATGTTCTAGATCTAGAGTCAAATGACTATCTTTCCCATATACCATTTTGTACGGAGACATACCCATAGGATATTTATAAGTTGTTTTGTAGGCCCAAAGTGCATCATCTAGTTTCTTAGACCAATTCTTTCGATACCTATTGACAGTTTTTTGTAATATTAATTTTATTTCTCTATTGCTAAGGTCAACTTGACCACTAGATTGAGGATGATAGGGTGATGCGATTCTATGGTTAACATCATATTTAGCAAGCATCTTACGGAAAGCACCATGAATAAAGTGTGAACCACCATGACTCATTAAATATCTAGGGACTCCAAAACTCAGGAAGATAACTTCTTTAAGCATTTTAATGGAGGTGTTATGATCATCACTACTAGTTGGAAAGTGTTCTACCCACTTAGTGACATAATCATCAACAACCAAAATATGAGTGTACCCGTTAGAGGAAGGAAAAGGTCCCATATAATAAAAAACCCAAACATCAAATGGTTCAACAACAAGTGAATAATTCATGCGCATTTCCTGACGCTTACCGATATTACCAATTCTTCGACATTCATCACAAGAAAATACAAACTTACGGGCATCCTTGAAGAGAGTACGCCAATAAAAACCAGATTGCAATACATTGTGAGCAGTTCTATCTCCCGCATGATGTCCTTCATAAGTTTCGGAATGAAATTTCCGTAGGACTTGTTCCTGTTCATGCTCAGGTACACAAAGTTTAATAATACCATCTACTCCTTTATAAAGATGTGGGACATCCCAAAAGCAATGTCTCAAGTCATAGAAGATTTTTTTCTTTTGTTGGTATGTGAAACTAGGTGGTATATATTTACCAACAATGTAGTTAGCATAATCAGCATACCAAGGAGTGTTTTGAGAAACATTTATTGCAGCTAACTGTTCATCAGGAAAGCTATCATCAATGGGTAGTGGGTCATCAAGAATATTTTCTAACCTAGACAAGTTATTAGCTACGGGGTTCTCATCTCCCTTCCTATCAATTATATGTAAATCAAATTCTTGAAGTAAGAGAACCCACCTAATGAGTCTAGGTTTAGCATCTTTCTTTTCCATAAGATATTTTATAGCAGCATGATTGGTGTGAACGATGACTTTGGAATCAACAATATAGGATCTAAATTTATCACAAGCAAACACAACTGCTAAAAATTCCTTTTCAGTAGTAGCATAGTTTCGTTGGGCACTGTCTAGAGTTTTGCTATCATAATGGATAACATTTAACTTCTTATCAACTCTTTGTCCTAGAATAGCACCAACAGCATAATCACTAGCATCACACATAATTTCAGAAGGCAAGTTCGAATCAGGTGGTTGAACCATAGGTGCAGAAGTTAAGGCTTTCTTGAGTGTTTCAAAGGCTTCTACACAATCATCATAAAAAACAAAGAATATCCTTTTTTAAAAGATTAGTAAGAGGCCTAGAAATTTTAGATAAGTCTTTAATAAACCTCATATAGAAACCAACATGACCAAGGAAACTTCGAATACCTTTAATATCTTTAGGACATGTCATTTTCTCAATTGTATCAACTTTAGCTTTATCCACCTCAATACCTCGTTCAGATATTTTATGCCCTAAGACAATGCCTTCATTAACCATAAAGTGTCACTTCTCCCAATTCATGACAAGATTAGTTTGTTCACATCTCTACAAAACTCGATCAAGGTTGCTTAAGCAATCATCAAAAAAAGTTCCGTAAACGGAAAAATCATCCATGAAAACCTCCACAATCTTTTCACAAAAATCAGAGAATATAATAGTCATACATCTTTGAAAGGTAGCAGGTGCATTGCATAAACCAAAAGGGATACGTCTATAAGCATAGGTTCCAAAAGGAAAAGTAAATATGGTTTTCTCTTGTTTGGATTGTGATACAGGTATTTGAGAGAAACCCAAGTATCCGTCCAGAAAACAAAAGTGTGTGTGCTTAGATAATCTTTCTAGCATATGATCAATGAAGGGTAGAGGGTAATGATCTTTTTTAGTAGCTTTATTTAATTTTCTAAAATCAGTTACCATTCTATAGGCAGTGACAATTCTTTGTGGGATAAGTTCATTTTTATCATTACGAACAACGGTAATACCTCCCTTCTTAGGGACACAATGAATGGGACTTACCCATCTTCTATCAGCTATGGGATAGATTATACCTACTTCCAGAAGCTTCAATATTTCAGTTCTCACCACTTCTTTCATCTTAGGATTCAATCACTGTTGATGATCAACAACGGGTTTAGCATCAGGTTCCATATTAATCTTGTGCTGACATAGAGTGGGACTAATGCCCTTAAGATCATCAAGAGTATATCCAATAGTAGCCCGATGATTCCTCAGATTTTTTTAACAATATCTCTTCTTCATGTTCTGAAAGGTTAGCACTAATAATAACATGATATATCTTTTTCTCATCAAGATAAGCACATTTCAAAGTATCAGGAAATTGCTTTAATTCAAACACAGGATCACCTTTAGGTGGAGGAGGACCTCCAAGAAATTCAATAGTCAAATTATGTTTTAGGAGAGGTTGTTGTTCAAAGATTTTTTTTATCTATATCATTCCTTTCACGCAAGTGCATATCAGTTTCATGGTCAAGCAAATATTGTTCAGTGGATCGGTAGGAGGTACGACAATAGAAGCAAGACCAATTATTTCATCCTTACTAGATAATTCTCTATCATGAGGTTGTCTACTAAACTTGGAAAAATTAAACTCATTAGACACATCACCAAAACTAACACCGACAATTTGTTTTTCACAATCTATCGTAGCATTAATGGTGCTCAAGAAAGGTCTACCAAAGGTAATGTGACAAAAGTCATCTTGTGAGGAACCAAGAACTAGAAAATCAGTAGGATATATTACCTTCCCACACAAGAATTCAACATATCTAACAATCCCAAGTGGTGTGATGGTGTCTCTATTAGCAAGTTTAATAGTAACATCAATGTCTACTATTTCAGCGGGTGCTATGCCATTCATAATTTCTTGGTATAAAGTAAAAGGAATAGCACTCACACTAGTACTCGAATCACATAAACCATGATAGGAATGATCTCCTATTTTGACTGAGATAACAGGCATGCCCACTATAGGTCTATGTTTATCTTTTTCATCGGTTTTAGAAATTCTAGCAGCTTCATCACAGAAGTAAATAACATGTCCATACATATTTTCTACCAAGAGATCTTTAACCATAGCAACGCTAGGTTCTACTTTAAATTGCTTAGCGGGCTTAGGTGCTCTAATATTATTTTTATGAACCACAGTTGATACCTTAGCATGTTCCTTTATCCTAACAGGGAAAGGCGATTTTTCAATATAAGCAGTAGGCACAACTGGATCAACATTGTAAAGGATGGTTTCATCTTTAGATATGACCGGTTCTTTAGTTTCTTCTTTAACAAGGGGATGATATTTAAACCACTTCTCCTTAGGGAGATCAACAGGAGTAGCAAATGATTCACAGAAAGAGGCTACTATCTCAGAGTCAAGGCCATATTTAATGTTAAACTTGTGAAAAGCATCGGTATTCATAAAATATTTAACACAATCAAACTTAAGCTTTATACCTAACTCATTACCTTCGTCGAGTTCCCAATCTTCAGAGTTGCATTTAGTTCTTTCTAAGAGATCCCACTTGAATTCAATAGTCTTCTTCATAAAACAACCAGTACAAGAAGTATTGAGCATGGATTGATTGATTGGGGCATGAATATAACATTGACTTAAGCCTCACCCAAGCTAGAGCGATGCTTTCTCCTTTACGAGGCCAAAAATTATGTATATAATTCTGATCACGATGAACTAGATGCATATGATAAAACTTTTGATGGAATTCTAATTGCAATCGATTCCAGTTCCATGATCCAATATCATCACATAGCCTATATGATGTCAATGCTTTTCCCTTCAAAGATAATGGGAAAACCTTCTTAACTTCATCTCCGGGTAATCCTGTAAGCTTAAATAATCCACAAACTTCATTACATCTCCTGCATAAGGATTAGCTAGCAATTGTTCTACCATACCCAAAGGAATTTCATAGACAATGTTTACAGTAGGTGCAGTAGGTTGAGGGGCAACTAATTGTGGTTCCAGTCGAGGTGAAGATACCCCGAACAAACCCCTCAAAGGATTGTTTTCCATAGTAGCAAGTGACAATAAATTTCAGCATGTAGTATAAGTTTTTCCTTACCGATTTCCACTTACCAAGAGCGCTTCACTCCCCAGCAATGGCGCCAGAAAAGAGTCTTGATGCCCCACAAGTATAGGGGTCAATCGTAGTCCTTTCGATAAGTAAGAGTGTTGAACCCAACGAGGAGCAGAAGAAAATGACAAGCGGTTTTTAGTAAGGTAATTTCTGCAAGCACTGAAATTGTAGGTGACAAATAGTTTGATAGCAAGGTAATTGGTAACAAGAAAGTAACGGTAACTGTAAATAAAGTGCAGCAAGGTAGCCCCATATTTTTGTGGCAAAGGACAGACCAGAACAATTTCTTATAGGCAAAGTGTTCTTGATGGTACACGGGAATTTCATCTAGTCACTTTTATCATCTTGGTTTGATTCGTGCTCACTACTTTGATAATTTGATATGTCGGTGGACTGGTGCTTGCATGATGTTCATACTTGAACAAACCTCCCACTTATGATTAACCCCCTCGCTAGCATCCGCAACTACGAGAAAAGTATTAAGATAAAATCTAACCATAGTATTAAACGTTTGGATCCAAATCAGCCCCTTACGAAGTAGCGCATAAACTAGGGTTTAAGATTCTGTCACTCTAGCAACCCATCATCTAATAACTACTCCACAATGCATTCCCTTAGGCCCAAGGATGGTGAAGTGTCATGTAGTCGACGTTCACATGACACCACTAAGGGAATCACAACATACATATCATCAAAATATCGAACACATATCAAATTCACATGATTACTTGCAACATGACTTCTCTCGTGATCTCAAGAACAAAGGTAACTACTCACAAATAATATTAATTCTCAAGATCGGAGGGGTATTGAAGAGCCGCCCGATGCTCCAGCTGTGGACGGGGCTTGGGCCGCCGCGGTTCCTACTATAGGGACAACAAGTTGACGAGGCGACTCATGAACCTCCTCGAGGATCTTGGTCTTGTGACGTTGGCCAGTTTGCTGTTAGCCGGGTTGGGCGCGCCGAGCCGGCTCGAGATGTTGGTGCAGATATCCGACTCAGGCACCGATGTGCCAATCTGGCCGATAAAGACATGGATCTTACCAAAGGGGACCCGGTACCCATACTCAATCGAGTCAGCCTCGGGGACCCAGCCTGAGTCGTCCATGTAGAGCTTGCCACGATAGCTCTTGGTCATTCGGCCGACCGTGAATCCCCTAAACCCTAGAAGAGCTCCCTTCAAGAACTCAACACCACCGGGCGAGAGCCCCACTATGGGCGCCAACTGTCGTGGTTTTGTCACGGAAGATGTCCTCGTGCTAGTACTTAGGTGCGAGGCCATCGCCGCTAGGTGGCGACTCAAAGGGGTTAAACGGGAACGGGAGGCAAGTTTACCCAGGTTCTGTTGGAAATATGCCCTAGAGGCAATAATAAATTGGTTATTATCATATTTCCTTGTTCATGATAGTCGTTTATTATCCATGCTATAATTGTGTTGATCGAAAACTCAGATACATGTGTGGATACATAGACAACACCATGTCCCTCGTATGCCTCTAATAGACTAGCTCATTGATCAAAGATGGCTATGGTTTCCTAGTCATGGACATGAGATGTCATTTGATAACGGGATCACGTCATTAGGTGAATGATGTGATGGACAAGACCCAAACTACAAATGTAGCATATGATCGTGTCAGTTTATTGCTACTGTTTTCTGCATGTCAAGTATTTGTTCCTATGACCATGAGATCATGCAACTCACTGACACCGGAGGAGTACCTTGTGTGTATCGAATGTCGCAACGTAACTGGGTGACTATAAAGGTGCTCTACAGGTATCTCCGAGGGTGTCTGTTGGGTCGGCATGGATCAAGACTAGGATTTGTTACTCCGTGTGACGGAGAGGTATCTCAGGGCCCACTCGGTAATACAACATCACAACAAGCCTTGCAAGCAATGTGACTAAGTGTTAGTCATGGGATCTTGTATTACAGAATGAGTAAAGGGACTTGCCGGTAACAAGGTTGAACTAGGTATGGAGATACCGACGATCGAATCTCGGGCAAGTAACATACTGAAGAACAAAGGGAACATCATATGGGATTAACTGAATCCTTGACACAGAGGTTCGACCGATAAAGATCTTCATAGAATATGTAGGAACCAATATGGGCATCCAGGTCCCGCTATTGGTTATTGACCGTAGAGGTGTCTCGGTCATGTCTACATAGTTCTCGAACCCGCAGTAACGTTTTGGTAGTATAGAGTTATGTATGGTGGTGACCGAAGGTTGTTCGGAGTCCCAGATGAGATCCCGAATGTCATGAGGAGCTCCGGAATGGTCCAGAGGTAAAGATTGATATATAGGAAGTCCTGTTTTGGTCACCGGAAAAGTTTCGGGCTAATCGGTAGTGTACCAGGAGTGCCGGTAGTGTACCGGGGGACCATCGGGAGAGGTATTTCGATCCAAGAGGCTACATGGTGTGTGGGATGAGCTAAACCAGCCCCTGGTGGGCTGGCCGAAGCCTCCTCTAAGGGCCCATGCGACTGGAGTGGTTTGAGAAGGGAAAAAATCCAAAGGTGGAGACAGGGACGAATTCAAGGGGGGCGAGGGGGGCGAGACCCCCCCCCCCAACGATCGCATCGTCCTTCGAGGGCATTGAGTTAATCGCTTTTTTTTATTCGGTAAGCGTACGTAACGTGCTTTGCCCCCCCTATCATTTCAGGCTGAAGCATTACCGTCTCGGCCCATGTAGAGCCCAAACTCTTTGCTAAAAGCACAAAATGAGGTAAAGGAAAATCAGAGCCCATCAGTGAAGGCAAGAAAGGCTGTTAATTGTAGGCTTGCCGCACACGGCCACGACTTGAAGTTGGACTAAGTACACACATGATCGTAACTAAAACCTACGCAAGTCTTGGCTGCTGATCGGATCTCTCCATCCCGGCTCTATGGAGAAGGGCCGATGGGAATGGGATGCCAGGACCGGCAGGTGCTGATCCAGGGACTCGTTGCCGCCTTGCCGGCTGACCGGACGCAGTGATGAGCTGCAAGCCTAGGGCAGTTCCAGGAGAAGAAAACCGGCACCGAATCTGAAAGGTTGCAACCAACATCTATCACCACCGGCGATGTGACTCTGCGCACCAGCGCTGCATGATTCCGCGACGATGGAACGACGCAATGATATTGTATGGTTAGTTCACTAATTTCGCTGATGTATATTGTAATATGTCGATCTGTTAGAAGTTTTTCTAGAATATATATTATTAATTTTCTGTGTTTAAATGGAATTAGCTTATCTGCGTTGATTTGTTTTATCATCACTAGGCCTGAAGCACAGATGATATACTTTTGACTAAATGAATTGTAAATGGTGTATGCATAATCGTGAATAGGAAAATAATTTATCCATCTACGGCGAAATTGGTTTTATAAGCTGAATCTAACTATATGATTATAAGCTCCTATCGCAATCAATGAAAAGTTCTCCTCCAACAAACGAGCACACTTGATCTAGGTGACGATAAAGCAAATGAGAAGATGGTTGAAGATGCGAGACTAAGGCTTAGGATAGCCATATGGTATGTTTTTTTGTGTGTTGTCTTTCGCCCCCCTATATATAAATCCTGGCTCCGTCCCTAGGTGGAGAGGTGGAAAGAGTTTTCAAGTGGAAAGGAGGAATCCTACTCCTAATAGGATTGGAGTAGGACTCCTCCACCTCCAATTTCGACCAAACCTTGAGGGTTTGAGGCTGCCTCCTCCCCTCCCTCCCTCCTATATATACTAGAGGATTTAGAGGAAAAAGCTAACCCTAATAGCCATGTGCTACCTCTCCTCTAGATCGCAGTTTCTCCTCTAGATCGGTTTTCAGCGGTGCTTAGGCGAAGCCCTGCTGGAATACCTCCACCACCATCGCCGCAACGTCGTCACCCTGTCGGAGAACTCATCTACCTCTCCGCTCCCTCTTGCTGGATCAAGAAGGCGGAGATTGCCATCGAGCTGTACGTGTGTTGAACGTGGAGGTGTCGTCCGTTCGACGCTAGATCGGAAGGACCGTGATCAAGATCGCGAGACGGACCATGATGAGATTACGGGACGGATCGTGATGAGTTCGTGGGATGGATCGTGATTGGATCGCATGACGGATTGTGATGAGATCGCGTGATACTCGGCGATTTGGATCGCGAAGACGTTCGACTACACCAACCGCATTTCTTAAACGCTTCCTGCTTAGCGATCTACAAGGGTATGTAGATCTACTCTCCCTCTCGTAGATGCTCATCACCATGGATAGATCTTGCGTATGCGTAGGAATTTTTTTGTATCCCATGCAACGTTCCCCAAGAGTGGTATCAGAGCTAGGTCTATGTGTAGATGAGATCTCGAGTAGAACACAAAGAGTTTGTGGGCGTTGGTTCTTAGATTGCTTCCTCCCTTGGTCGTGTTTTGGTTCAGCGGTATTGTGGGATGAACCGTCCTGGACCAACCTTACTCATACGCTTACGAGAGACCGGTTCCATCGACTGACGTGTAACTTCGTTGCACAAAGATGGCTGGCGGGTGTCTGTTTCTCCTACTTTAGTTGGATCGGATTCGACAAAGGCGGTCCTTGAGAAGGTTGAAAAGCAACTTAAGTATCACCGTTGTGGTTTTGCGTAGGTGAGAATTGTTCTTGCTAGATACCCGTAGCAGCCACGTAAAACATACAACAACAATTAGAGGACGTCTAACTTGTTTTTGCAGGCTATGTTGTGATGTGATATGGCCAATTACATGATGAGATATATGTGATGTATGAGATGATCATGTGTTATATAGAAAATCACGACTTGCATGTCGATGAGTACGGCAACCGGCAGGAGCCATAGGGTTGTCTTTAATTATTGTATGACCTGCGTGTCAATCATTAAGCGCTATGTAATGCTTTACTTTATCGCTAAATGGTAGCAATAGTAGTAGAAGCATGATGGGCGCGACAACCCCGACAGTGACACGTTGATGGAGATCAAGATGATGGAGATCATGGTGTCATGCCAGTGACGATGGAGATCATGCTGGTGCTTTCAAGATGGAGATCAAAAGCACAAGTTCATGGCCATATCATGTCACTTATGATTTGCATGTGATGTTAATCCTTTTATGCACCTTGTTTTGCTTAGGACGACGGTAGCATTATAAGGTGATCCATCACTTAAATTTCAAGATAAATTGTGTTCTCCCCGAGTGTGCACCGTTACGAAAGTTTGTCGTGTCGAGACACCACGTGATGATCGGGTGTGATAGACTCTATGTTCACATACAACGGGTGCAAGCGAGTGTTGCACATGCGGAACACTCGGGTTAAACTTGCCGAGCCTAGCATGTACAAACATGGCCTTGGAACACAAGATACCGAAAGGTCGAACATGAGTCATATAGTAGATATGATCAACATGATGATGTTCACCATTGAAACCACCTCAACTCACGTGATGATCGTACTTGAGTTGGTGAATTTGGATCATGTATCACTCGAATGACAGGAGGGATGTCAATTTGAGTGGGTGTTCTTAAGTAATATGATTAATTGAACTCATTATCATCAACATAGTCAGTAGTCTCTTTGCAAAATTATGTTGTAGATTACTAGCTCACGATGTAGCTCCCTTGAATTTCTATATGTTCCTAGAGAAATAGAGTTGAAAGATGATGGTAGCAATATTGCAGACTGGGTCCGTGATCTGAGGATTGTCCTCATTGCTGCATAGAAGGCTTATGTCCTTAATGCACCGCTCGGTGCACCACCCCCTCTAGCATCGTGTGTAGATGTTGTGAACATCTGACATGCACGTTCCGATGACTACTTGATAGTTTAGTGCGTCATGCATTACGGCTTAGAATTGAGGCTCCAAAACGTTTTGAACGTCACGGAACATATGAGATGTTCTAAGAGCTGAAATTCGGATCTCAGGCTCGTGCCCATGTTGTGAGATATGAGATCTCGAACAAGATTCTTTGCCAGCAAGATGAAGGAGAATAGCTCAATCGTTAAGCATGTGCTCAGATTGTCTAGGTGCTACAATCGTTTGAATCGAGTGGGAGTTGATCTTCCAGATAAGAAAGTGATTGATATAGTTCTCCAAGTCACTGTCACTAAACTACCAGAACTTGGTGATGAACTATAAAATGCCAGGGATAGAAATAATGATCCCTGAGGTGTTCGCGATGTTTGACACCGCGAAGGAAGAAATCAAGAAGGAGCATCAAGTGTTGATGGTTAGTAAAACCACTAGTTTCGAGAAGGGCAAGGGCAAGGAGGGAAACTTCATGGATGGCAAGGCAGTTGATACTCTAGTGAAGCAACCCAAAGTTGAACCCAAACCCGAGACTAAGTGTTTCTATTATGAGGTGAGCGGTCGCTGAAGCAAAACAACCCTAGATACTTGGTAGATAAGAAGGCTAGCAACGTCGACACAAGTGTATTTGATATACGTGTTATTGATGTGTACCTTGATAGTACTCCTAATAGCACCTGGATATTGGATACCGGTTCAGTTGCTAAATGTTAGTAACTCGGAGTAAAAGCTACGGAATAAACGGAGACTAGCTAAGGGTGAGGTGGCGATGTGTGTTGGAAATGTTTCCAAGGTTGCTGTGATCAACATCGCACGCTCTCTCTACCTTCGGGATTAGTGACGAACCTAAATAAATGTTATTTGGTGTTTTGCATTGAGCATGAACGTGATTAGGTCGTGTTTATTGCAACACGATTATTCATTTAAGTTAGAGAATAATTGTTATTCTGTTTACATGAATAATACCTTCAATGGTCATGCACCCAATGAGAATGGTTTGTTGAATCTTGATCATAGTAATACACATGTTCAGAACATTGATGCCAAAAGATACAAAGTTAATAATGTTAGTACAATATACTTGTGGCACTGTCGCTAAATGTCATATTGGTATAAAGCGCAAGAAGAAACTCCATGTTAATGGATCTTTGGACTCATTCGATTTCGAATCGGTTGAGACATGCGAACCATGCCTCTTGGGCAAGATGACTAAGGACCCCGTTTTCCAGATTGATGGAGCACGCAAGTGATTTATTGGAAATGAGACATGTTGATGTATGCAATCCAATGAGTCTTGTAGCGTGCGGTGGATATCATTATTTTCTTACCTTCACTGATGATTTGAGTAGATATAGTGTATGTTTACTTAATGAAACACAAGTCTGAATCGTTTGAAAAGTTCAAGCAAACTTAGAGTGAAGTTTAAGATCATCATGAAAAGAAGATAAAAATGTATGCGATATGGTCGTGGAGGTGAATATCTGAGTTACGAGTTTGGCATACAACTTTAGACAATGTGAAAGTCGTTTCACAACTCACACCACCTGGAACACCATAGTGTGATGGTGTGTCCGAACGTCATAGTCGTGCTCTATTGGATATGGTGCGGGCTATGATGTCTCTTATCGTTTTGCTACTATAGTTTCGGGGTTATGCATTAGAGACAACTACATTCACTTTAAATAGGGCACCATCTAAATCCGTTGAGATGCACCGTGTGAATTATGGTTTGATAGAAACCTAAGCTGTCATTTCTTAATGTTTGGGGCTGCGACGCTTGTGTGGAAAAATGTTTTCACCTAATGAGCTCGAACCCAAAGCGGACAAATGCATCTTCATAGATTACCCTAAGAACAGTTGGGTGAACCTTCTATCTCAGATCCAAGCATAAAGTGTTTGTTGCTAAAACGGGTCCTTTCCCGAGAAAAAGTTTCTCTCGAAAGAATTGAGTGGGAGGAAGATAGAACTTGATGAGGTTGTTGAACCTTTGTTTCAACCAGAGAGTAGCGCAGCGCAGAAAGATGTTTCTATGGAACCTACTTCAGTTGAAGAGGAAGTAAATGATGATGATCATGAAGCTTCGGATCAAGTTACTATCGAACCTCGTAGGTCGACAAGGACGCGTACTGCTCTTGAGTGGTACGACAACCCTGTCTTGGAGGTCATGTTGTTGGACAACGATGAACCTACAAGATATGGAGAAGCGATGATGGGCCTGGATTCCGACAAATGGTTAGAGGCCATGAAATCCGAGAAAGGATCCATGTATGAAAACAAAGTATATACTTTGGTAGACTTGCTCGTTGGACGGCAGGTCGTCGAGTACAAATGGACCTTTGAGATGAAGACATACGCTGATGGTAAATGTCACCATTTATAAAGCTCGACTTGTCACAAATAAGTTTCCGACAAGTTCAAAGAGTTGACTGCGATGAGACTTTCTCACTCGTAGCTATGTTAAAGTATGTTGGAATTATGTTAGCAGTTGCTGCATTTTTCAATTATGAAATCTGGCAGATGGATGAAAAAACATCGTTTCCTTAACAGTTTACTTGAGGAAAAGTTGTATGTGATACAACCATAAGGTTTTGTCAGTCCTAAGGATTCTAAAAGGTGAGCAAGCTTCAGTGATCCTTCTATGGACTGAAGCAAGCATCTCGGAGTTGGAATATACACTTTGATGAGGTGATCAAAGTTTTTGAGTCTATACAAAGTTTATGAGAAACTTGTATTTACAATAAAGTGAGTGGGAGCACTATAGAGTTTGTGATAAGCATATGTGGGTGACATATTGTTGATCGGAAATGATGTAGAATTTCTAGAAAGCATAAAGGGTTGTTTGAAATGAGTATTTCAAAGGAAGACCTGGATAAAGCTACCTAATTGTTGAGCATCAAGATCTATAGAGATAGATCAGGATGCTTGATGAGACTTTGAATGAGTACATACCTTGACAAGATTTTGAAAGAGTTCAAAATGGATTAGTTTGAGAGAAGTGTTCTCGCCTGCTTTGTAAGGTGTGAAGTTGAGTGAGACTCAAAGCTCGACCACAGCAGAAGAAAGAGAAAGGACGAATGTCATCCCCTATGCCTTAGCCATAGGCTCTGTATAGTATGCCATGTTGTGTACCACACCTGTGTGTGCCTTGCCATGAGTTCGTCAAGGGGTACAAGAGTGATCCAGGTGTGGATCACTGGATAGCGGTCATGATCATCCTTAGTAACTAAAAGACTAAGGAAATGTTTCTCGATTATGGAGGTAAGAAAGAGTTCGTCGTAAAGAGTTACGTCGATGCAAGCTTTGACACCAATCAGGACGACTCTTAGTAGCAATCCGGATATGTATAGTAGAGCAACCATTTGGAATAGCTCCAAGTGGAGTGTGGTAACAGTGTTTACAGTTTGACATAGAGATTTGCAAAGTACACATAGATCTAAATGTCACAGACCCGTTGACTATAAGACCTCTCTCACATGCAAAGCATGATCGAGCCCCAGAACTCATTGGGTGTTATCATAACAATGGGAATCACATGGTGATGTGAACTAGATTATTGACTCTAGTGCAAGTGGGAGACTGTTGGAAATATGCCCTAGAGGCAATAATAAATTGGTTATTATCATATTTCCTTGTTCATGATAATCATTTATTATCCATGCTATAATTGTGTTGATCGGAAACTCAGATACATGTGTGGATACATAGACAACACCATGTCCCTAGTATGCCTCTAATAGACTAGCTCATTGATCAAGGATGGCTATGGTTTCCTAGTCATGGACATGAGATGTCATTTGATAACGGATCACGTCATTACGAGAATGATGTGATGGACAAGACCCAAACTACAAACGTAGCATATGATCGTGTCAGTTTATTGCTACTATTTTCTGCATGTCAAGTATTTGTTCCTATGACCATGAGATCATGCAACTCACTGACACTGGAGGAGTACCTTGTGTGTATCAAACATCGCAACGTAACTGGGTGACTATAAATTTGCTCTACAGGTATCTCCGAGGGTGTCTGTTGGGTTGGCATGGATCAAGACTAGGATTTGTTACTCCGTGTGACGGAGAGGTATCTCAGGGCCCACTCGGTAATACAACATCACAATAAGCCTTGCAAGCAATGTGACTAAGTGTTAGTCATGGGATCTTGTATTACGGAACAAGTAAAGAGACTTGCCGGTAACGAGGTTGAACTAGGTATGAAGATACCAACGATCGAATCTTGGGCAAGTAACATACCGAAGAACTAAGGGAACATCATACTGGATTAACTGAATCCTTGACATAGAGGTTCGACCGATAAAGATCTTCATAGAATATGTAGGAACCAATATGGGCATCCAGGTGCCGCTATTGGTTATTGACCGTAGAGGTGTCTCGGTCATGTCTACATAGTTCTCGAACCCGCAGGGTCTGCACACTTAAGGTTCGGTGACGTTTTGGTAGTATAGAGTTATGTATGATGGTGACCAAAGGTTGTTCGGAGTCCCGGATGAGATCCCGGACGTCATGAGGAGCTCCGAAATGGTCCGGAGGTAAAGATTGATAGGAAGTCCTGTTTTGGTCGCCGGAAAAGTTTTGGGCTCATCGGTAGTGTACCGGGAGTGCCGGTAGTGTACCGGGGAACCATCTGGAGAGGTATTTCGACCCAAGAGGCTACATGGGCTGTGGGAGGAGGTAAACCAGCCCCTGGTGGGCTGGCCAAAGCCTCCTCTAAGGGCCCATGCGGCTGGAGTGGTTTGAGAAGGAAAAATAATCCAAAGGTGGAGAGGTGGAAAGAGTTTCCAAGTGGAAAGGAGGAATCCTACTGTTAATAGGATTGGAGTAGGACTCCTCCACCTCCAATTTTGACCAAACCTTGAGGGTTTGAGGCTGCCTCCTCCCCTCCCTCCCTCCTATATATATACTAGAGGATTTAGAGGGAAAAGCTAACCCTAATAGCCACGTGCTAGCTCTCCTCTAGATCGCAATTTCTCCTCTAGATCGGTTTTCAGCAGTGCTTAGGTGAAGCCCTGCTAGAATAGCTCCACCACCATCGCCGCAATGCCGTCACGCTGCCGGAGAACTCATCTACCTCTCAGCTCCCTCTTGCTGGATCAAGAAGGCGGAGATCATCATCGAGCTGTACGTGTGCTGAACGCGGAGGTGCCATCCGTTCGGCGCTAGATCGGAAGGACCGTGATCAAGATTGCGAGACAGATTGTGATGAGATCGTGGGACGGATTGTGATTGGATCGCGGGACGGATTGTGATGAGATCGCGGGATGCTCGGCGATGTGGATCGCGAAGACATTCGACTACACCAACCGCGTTTCTTAAACGCTTCCCGCTTAGCGATCTACAAGGGTATGTAGATCCACTCTCCCTCTCGTAGATGCTCATCACCATGGATAGATCTTGTGTGTGCGTATGAATTTTTTTGTTTCCCATGCAACGTTCCCCAATAGGTTCGGCCCCTCGTATGGAGGTAATAGCCTACGTCTTGCTTTGTGTCTATATTGATGATGATCTCGATTACAAGGGTGTGGAATCACTAACCTAGCTTTCGAGGGTGTGTAACTCAAGTCTTTCGGCCCTAGGGGCTCGCCTTTATATACAGATCAAGTCCCTAGGGTTTACAACAGAGTCCGAGTCATACTAAAACTCGTAACTTATCATGTCTCTAACACGCCTTTCCTCTCAAGCAAGGAATCTTCTGGCGTCTTCTGCCCTGTGGGCCGTGAGTCGTCATCTCCACACGCTTGGGCCGCCCGATGGCTTACTTAGTAACCGCCTTGCTCGCCTTATCTTCACGACACGGTCCATCTTGAGTATAATTCCAGAGCCGCCATTACATTGACCCGGCTCAATAGGACGGGTTATACCACGTGGTTATATCCCCGACACCGCCGCCACTACATGCCGGAGCATCGACTTTGGATCCTTGATCAGGTCCAGATCTGGAGGGCAGTGCGGCTACCTCTGAATCCAGAGAAGGATTTGGAGGAGGAGGTAGAGGAGCAAGAGAAGGAGTAGTAGGAGGCAGCGGAGGATGTGGGGGAGGAGGAGGCGCCGACGCTTGAGGAGGACGTGGATCTGCGGGCGAAGCAGCAGGCCATCCTGAAATCCATCCGCTCGGAGTCGGCTGCGGAGGCCAGACGTCTTCGTCGACAGGAGCAGGAGGCGGAGCAGGTTGCGGCGAACAAGGATGAGCTAGAGGCCATCTCTGACGACAAAGAGTAAGGTACTATGTAGGATTTTTTTGAATGCTTTTATGAATCTAGAGAATCAAATATGAAAGAATTGGACGTGGATGAACAGATTTGAAGACTGACCGGTCAATATCTACGGACGTTTGAGGGCCTGAATTTGCAAAACGTGGTTGTAGATGCTCTAAGAGCATCTCCAACAGACGCGCTATAAAGGCGCCGCGTCGCAAAATTGTCCCTTTTAGCGCACGCGCTACCGCTCCGGGCGCTCCAGCGGAGGCGCAAAAACCGCGCGCGCGGCATAACTAGTTTAGCGTGCCCTTGGAAACGCCATCACACGCCGTTTATTTGTTGCGCCCGCTACCGCGCACTGAACACTCGAGCGCCCGCTCGCAACTCCACCTATCCTATCCAGCCGCTGGCGCCGCCGCCGCCTGCGCCACCCCATTTCTTCCGACGACCGTTCCGATGCTTCCCCGGCCTATCCCCGTGCTACCGCTGCTTCCTCTGTCTCCCTCTAGTCACTGTCGCCCCTCGTGCGCGGCAGTCCTTCGACGACAGTGTCCGGTCGCCCATTGCCGCTCGGCACCCTCAAGGTGTTTGACAAAACGCACGCAATGTATGTATTGCTTCAACTTCACATTTTATATGAATTTGATGCATGTTGTTTGTAGTTTAATAGCCTAGTTTAAATTGAACATTGTATATGAGTTCGTCATATGATTCTTCCGAAGAAGAATTTGATATGGAAGAGGAGGAGGATCTTGCAATGATCCTAGCTATGCACATCAATAAAAAACCGAAGCACGGTGGTTCGGTTATGGACCGGCAGAAAATTTGGAGGGATATGATCGATACCCACAACAGATTGATGAGGCATTATTTTGTGGAGAATCCCACATACCCCGAGTCGTACTTTCGTCGCCGGTTTAGGATGAGCACCGAGTTGTTCAGGCGCATTGCAGAGAAACTAGCGAGCCATGACTGTTTTTTCAGCAAAGGAGGAATGCCGCCGGAGAGCTCGGGCATAGCACCTTTCAGAAGGTGACAACCGCTTTGCGTATGTTGGCATACGGTATCCCTGCTGATCTAGTTGATGATCACTTGGCCATGGGTGAGAGTCAAGCCATCATGAGTGTCAAGCGCTTCGCAGTCGGAATTGTGCAAGTGTTTGGCCAAGAGTATTTAAGATCTCCCAATGCTGAAGACGCCGCAAGGCTATTGGAGGTGAACAAAGCTGGCGGCTTCCCAGGTATGCTTGGCTCAATAGATTGCATGCATCGGAGTTGGAAGAATTGCCCTAGGGCATGGCATGGGAAATTCCACGGCCAAAAAAAGGGTTCCACTATAATCCTTGAAGCGGTGGCCGATCAAGAGACTTGAATTTGGCATGCTTTTTTGGATTGCCTGGATCTTTGAATGACATCAACATTGTCAACCGGTCACCACTGATGAATATGATTGCAAATGGTGAACTGCCACCGATGCAGTTTGTAGCAAATGGCCGTATGTACAACTATGGCTACTATCTTGCGGATGGCATCTATCCGAAGTGACAAACATTTGTGAAGCCGCTGAAAAACCGGAAGGTAAGAAAAATCTTGATTGTCACAATGCTCAAGCGACGGCTAGAAAAGATGTGGAGAGAGTTTTTGGAATTTTGCAAGCCCAATTTGCTATTGTGAGAGGACCGGCTAAATTTTGAGATCAAAAGATGCTTTGGTACATCATGCACGCTGGTGTGATCATGCACAATATGATCATCGAGAATGAGCGTGGCCAAGATATAGACTACTCTCACTATGAGTTGTTGGGACATCCCGCTGCGAGTGCGGAGGAGGGCTGAAAGGGTGGCCCATTTTGTTGCCTCCTATCATGTCATTGACATCTCGAAAAGCATAATGATCTTCAGAAGGATCTCATTGAGGAGTGGTGGACATAAAATGGCCATCAAAGAGCATCATGATTTGTGCGTTTGATGTTGTATTGTTGAACTATTTGTTGTATTAAAAGATAAACTATTTGTTTAAGTTGTAATAACGAAATTGAACTATTTATTGTTGATTTATTTTGTTTGTGTTTAATTTTGTTTGTTTGTTTTTGGAACGCATATGTTGTTTGCGCGAGAGCGCGCTGTTTATAGAAACTACGCGCACGCTAAGATTTATAACGATCACTGAAACCAGCACTCCCCGTCGGACCAAAATAGATGATCGGCATGCTATAAATGTTTTTTAGCGTGCGCGTTGGCGGCTGAGATGCTCTAAATCGGATCGAAAACCCAGCTCCGCAAAGGGGCGCCGGGCTCACTCGCGCCCCCTTCAAACCCCAACCCAAACCCTCGACCACCTCCTCCGCCGCTCCGCTTCCCCCTCCCTCCCACCGCCACCTACTGGTGTCTTCAGCTCGAGGGTTTCTCCCTCTCCCCCTTCCTCTCTGATCGCCCTCTCAACCCCTCCGAGTCCGAGGAGAGCTTGGTAGAATCCCGCGTCCCGGTTCCCCTCCGCCCTGCTCCCCAGCCGGCCCATCCCCGCAGCCTCGGCCGACCCACTAGCTTCGCTCGTGGGCACGAACGACCAAGGCAACGGTTTCGAGTCGGTGAGCTCGCCCCCTCGCCCCCTCGCCCCCCACCCCCTCCCCCTCCCACGTGTTTTGGGATGGTGAATTCCGATGCCCTCGCTTGGCTGTCCGACTTGGCATCTGTAACACTAACCCGGCCGAACAAAACAACCACTTACTCGTTTATTTCTGCATACCTCTTTTGTTAGTGTTATTTAACCCTAGAAAACACATACTAGTACTGACATAGTCACCTTGTTCAAGTGATTTTTCGAAAACTGAGGAGACACGGGGAAACGTTCAGAGTCAATAACGATCTGTTCAAGGTTGACATAATAATCTTCTCGAACGACTTGCTTCTAAATCACTTGACTTGAAAAAAAAAGGGTAGGAGACCTATGTTTGATTTGAAATGAAGATCTTAGGCTTCCTCATTATGAATTTTACTTGATATGTTTGACTGATTGTGGATTATACATGGTCAGGGTGCTTATCTGTTCATATGCTTGAGGTTGCAACCCTTTGTTCATCCAATATGAGCTACTGTTTTATTACATTCAGCTGTTGTTTGATTCTGAAGCAACAACTTGTAGTAGTATAACTTGACACTTTGATTCAGAAAGAGAATGATGTTAGCTTAAGGTGAACTAAGCAGAGTGATTTCTTCATACTTTAGGTGATAATTATGGCACCAGATTTTATTTTGTTGTCTTTTGCAGTGTGGCCAACTCATTGTTTCCTGTAGTAGTTTATATTTTTCATGCTTCATAAGAAACTCCAATTGAACATCTTCTTGCGTAATTAACAATTATATAAAAGGGGATTGTAATAGGTTATCTGTGTGATTTTTCTTTGAACAAAATTCTTGAGTTGTCCACTAGTTACATATAATTTGGTGTAAGTTGTAAGAAATGCAAACATGAAATGTTCTAAAGCACCCATGCTTACCTTAGATCATGTTTGTCAACCATATCTGGCTTGAAATACTAATGATTAAATGATAGGCCATCTTTTATATGCAATCAACAATTTATACAA
This sequence comes from Hordeum marinum, assembly GCA_022496015.1. Classification (NCBI taxonomy): domain Eukaryota; kingdom Viridiplantae; phylum Streptophyta; class Magnoliopsida; order Poales; family Poaceae; genus Hordeum; species Hordeum marinum. The sequence goes on along the minus strand of CM039674.1, from coordinate 455,718,086 downwards.
GTTCAATAAATTGATAAGAACATATATGTGACTGTGCCTTTATGACTTGCAACAGTTCAATGTTTATGTGATATGGCACTATATTGCTGCAAGTTAATTAACTAAAGTAGGTATCATGGCCTGTTGCAATTCAATCTTATTAGAATAATCAATGCTTGTTGTATAACAATAGAAGGAGGGCATGGCTACCATTTAATTAGGCTTGCCATGCCCTTTCATCTCTAATAATAAAATTTCTTGATGCAGCACAGGAGTTGGTGGGTGGTTCTGGACTGAGCTACAAGTTGGAGCTGTTGAGTTCGGTATGCATTGAGCAGGATCATTTGCAAGGTAAGCCGTGTGATAAGCTGCTTCCCAAGCAGTATCCAAGGCTGCGTCCAAATCATAGATATAGAAATGTTTTAGTGAAGTCCAAGATTTCAGCAGGGGCCCATGCTGCGACCGAATTATAGACTTGGCAATTTTGTGTCTCATGTGTATATGCTTGATGGTTGATTGTGTTCCTGGTGCTTATAGAAACTCAACTAGCAACTGGTAGGATAGTCACTGTTACACAATTATTACTTGATGTTCATTGACATAGATTCATGCTGGAAACAAAATAAGAAACTAGAGTGCATGCCACTGGCGCCATTCTTTGCATTGCATGATCATATATTCTGTTAGTTACTATATCCAATTACTCATTGCAGTTCCTCTTTAACCATCATTATTACTTTTGTGGCATTGTCAGGCAAAACTGAATTTTTCCGATTGCTTTAGCTTCCAGTTTGTCAACTATAAGTCTGCAGGGGAACCTTCTCGATGCCTCCTAGACGAACACAAGCCAACGCTTATGTGAATTTAGGTGCAGAAATAAGAAGCAAGGTGTTCTTTCCATTAACTCCAAGGCATCCACGTCGCTTTCATACTTTCCGCCAGGAGCTGGGGCGTATCGAGCAGCCGCGTCCCCCTTCTGCACCACCAGCTGAGTCACAAAACACTGATGTGGACTTGAGTGCAGAAATAAGAAGCAAGGTGTTCTTTCCATCAACTCCTAGGCGTCGACATTGTGTTAATACTGTCTGCCAGGAGCTGGGGGCTATCGAACAGCCGTGTCCCCCTTCTGCACCACCAGCTGAGTTACAAAACGCCATTGAAACATGCCGGGAGAAGATCAAATGGTGGGAGAGCGTGAGGATATGGCTGCAGCATAAGTCCATAATGATCAATGAGTCTTTATGCAAGGATCCTAAAGATCTTATTGTGCTACACAGTGGTCCAGAAGTCGTGGCATTGAGCACAGGAAGCAGTAAGTGTTACATCCCATTGTAGTAATAAAAACATTACTTATTTTCCTCTATTTGACTTGATATAGCAAAACTTGTAATACGAAGGAACATACTAGAATAGATGACAAATAAGACCAGAGGTGGAGTTACTGGAATACATGATAGATAGGGCGGTCAATGTGCCGGCTTTGGTGGAACTGAGTAAGTGGCTGCATACCCTGGTAACACCAATTGTGCACTACCAAATGGAACATCTGAATTTGGGTTGGTCAATTCTTGCCATGCATGGGATGACACTGGCATGGGTCATTTTTTGCCATGTCACGAACTCTCTATTTAACTCATTCTTTTGAACAGAAAGGATTTCATTGGATTGTGGTGCTTAGCATTCATATAGCTTAACCATCTCCGTGCTTGTATTAACTATAATTTGATTTTCATGACTTACAGGGCAAACTGTATGTTGTTTTCTGTGCATCTGATTTAGGAATGTCAAGCTGATAACAACTAGAGAAAATATTTAAGCTATCATGATGAATGAAATATGTGCTGCAACGAAGTGTTTGTAATCTGTAGATATATGTTATATATGCAATATTTGAAACCGAGCTTAAGTTTTGAAATGTATTTTTTTTGTTATGCAGCATATTGCAATCCAATTCCACAGGACATTGTACCACAAAGAAAAATGTGTATGCCTGATGGTTTTTGGTCATCTTATGAAGAGGACATACACGGATATTGAAAGATATATCATGATCAGCAACGAGACATCCAAACCTGCAGTTTGAGCAGTAAGTTCTATGGTCCCATGTGCCTCCCTGAACTGTGCATGATGTTGGCGTAATTCAAGACTTCTATTTTTCCCACCGTGGGTACATGGCCAAGCATTTCGAACATTTAATGTACCTCAAAGATGTGATAAGAGGAGAACTTGATACCACAAGTAGGCAGCAAAATCAAGGACCTGATACAAGATCTTAAGTGGTTGGAACAAAATCCTGGTTTGATGTTGCCTGAGCCGGTTCATTTGATTGGAGATTGGGAAGCCGAGGAAGAATCGGTTGACTATTTAGTTCCTGAAACTGAGAATGATTATCCCGACCAATCAGATGAGGAGGATAGAGATACCAATATGATGAGCAGGCTCAATCTTGAAGGTATCGACTGTTTCTAAGTGACTATTTTTCTGTGTCTGAATATGCATGTTTTTTTAATAGATAGAGTAATATTAAGTTTCACCAATAGTTAAATAGTAGTTGTCCAATACAGCTGCACGATCAAACTGAACCCTGCAAGGTTCCTATACCACGGCTAGCTAACACAGAGTAGCCGGTAGAATTCCCTTTTACAGAATAGAAAGTCTTGAACCGAGGCCTACGCGAAATGACTTGCCTTTATCTTTTCTTCTCTGGGGAATCGCTCATCAATCAGCTTTTTTTTACTTCTTCATTTTATCCTCTTAACCAGACTCAACTTCCATGATGACAACCTCCTCATCTTGTGCTTTGGTTTTCTTCTTTTTTTACTTCTCGCCTTTAGCAGTGGTCATAACAGGATCCTTGCTCTCCTTGGACTTCTTCTCTTGTCGCCATTGGTACCCCCTACAGGAGACTCCTCACTGTCCTTGTACTCTCCCGATTCTCCTGGTCACCACCCTTTTTGAATTGCTTCCCCAGCAAGCTCAGTTGATGGTGCAGTCTCCGCATTATCATATTTCTTGTTCGTTGACATCAGGCTTCTTTGGTGTTTGTTTGGTGGATTGTGCAAGAACCAGATGAGCCAAAGGATTGTACGTTTTAGCAGGAGTAATTAACCCAGTACGCTTCTTCTGGTCTTTTTCGTACACTTCTATCTTGGGCGTTCCCTTCGTGGAACCAGCAGATCTCCCTAGTTCTTTACCCTCAAGAACCTGGACCCATGTTTCAAGCTTCATTTGATTCTCAAGACCAATGGAGTTACCTTCACCGTCACCAAGGACATCACACCGGATGGCAAGAGTGACTTTTGAAGCAAGCAACAACAACAACAACAACAACAAAGCCTTTAGTCCCAAACAAGTTGGGGTAGGCTAGAGGTGAAACCCATAAGATCTCGCGACCAACTCATGGTTCTGGCACATGGATAGCAAGCTTCCACGCACCCCTGTCCATGGCTAGTTCTTTGGTGATGCTCCAGTCCTTCAGATCTCTCTTTACGGACTCTTCCCATGTCAAGTTCGGTCTACCCCGGCCTCTTTTGACATTATCAGCATGCTTAAGCCGTCCCCTGTGCACTGGGGCTTCTGGAGGCCTGCGCTGAATATGCCCAAACCATCTCAGACGATGTTGGACAAGCTTCTCTTCAATTGGCGCTACCCTAACTTTATCTCGTATATCATCATTCCGGATGCGGTCCTTCCTTGTGTGGCCACACATCCATCTCAACATGCGCATCTCTGCCACACCTAACTGTTGCACATGTCGCCTTTTAGTCGGCCAACACTCAGCGCCATACAACATTGCGGGTCGAACTGCCGTCCTTTAGAACTTGCCTTTTAGCTTTTGTGACACCCTCTTGTCACAAAGAATGCCAGAAGCTTGGCGCCACTTCATCCATCCGGCTTTAATTCGATGGTTCACATCTTCATCGATATCCCCATCCTTCTGCAACATTGATCCCAAATATCGAAAGGTGTCCTTCTGAGGCACCACTTGCCCATCAAGGCTAACATCCTCCCCCTCCTCGTTCCTAGTAGTACTGAAAGCGCACCTCATGTACTCAGTTTTAGTCCTACTAAGTCTAAAACCTTTCGATTCCAAGGTTTGCCTCCATAACTCCAACTTCCTGTTGACCCCCGTCCGGCTCTCATCGACTAGCACCACATCGTCCGCAAAGAGCATACACCATGGGATATCTCCTTGTATATCCCTTGTGACCTCATCCATCACCAAGGCAAAAAGATAAGGGCTCAAAGCTGACCCTTGATGCAGTCCTATCTTAATGGGGAAGTCGTTAGTGTCGCCATCACTTGTTCGAACACTTGTCACAACATTATCATACATGTCCTTGATGAGGGTAATGTACTTTGTTGGGACTTTGTGTTTCTCCAAGGCCCACCACATAACATTCCGCGGAATCTTATCATAGGCCTTCTCCAAGTCAATGAACACCATATGCAGGTCCTTCTTTTGCTCCCTATATCTCTTCATAAGTTGTCGTACCAAGAAAATGGCTTCCATGGTCGATCTCCCAGGCATGAAACCAAACTGATTTTTGGTCACGCTTGTCATTCTTCTTACACGGTGCTCAATGACTCTCTCCCATAGCTTCATTGTATGGCTCATCAGCTTAATTCCACGGTAATTAGTACAACTCTGAACATTCCCCTTGTTCTTGAAGATTGGTACTAATATACTCCGTCTCCATTCTTCTGGCATCTTGTTTGCCCGAAAAATGAGGTTGAAAAGTTTGGTTAGCCATACTATCGCTATGTCCCCGAGGCCTCTCCACACCTCAATGGGGATACAATCGGGGCCCATCGCCTTGCCTCCTTTCATCCTCTTTAAAGCCTCATTGACCTCCGACTCCTGGATTCGCCTCACAAAACGCCTGCTAGTCTCATCAAAGGAGTCATCCAGGTCAATGGTAGAGCTCTCACTCTCCCCATTGAACAACTTGTCAAAGTACTCCCGCCATCTATGCTTAATCTCCTCGTTCTTCACCAGGAGTTGATCTGCTTCGTCCTTGATGCACTTGATTTGGTCAACATCCCTCGTCTTCCTCTCTCGGCTCTTGGCCATCTTATAGATGTCCATTTTGCCTTCCTTCGTGTCTAACCTTTGGTAGAGGTCCTCATACGCCCGACCCCTTGCTTCACTCACAGCTCGCTTTGCGGCCTTCTTTGCCATCTGGTACTTCTCTATGTTGTCTGCACTCCTATCCAGATATAGGCGTCTGAAACAATCTTTCTTCTCCTTGATTGCCTTCTGGACAACATCATTCCACCACCAGGTATCTTTAGCTTCTCTTCTACTTCCCCTGGACACTCCAAACTCCTCTGAGGCCACCTTACGAATGCAAGTCGCCATCTTCATCCACATGTTGTCTGCATCACCTCCTTCCTCCCAAGGGCCCTCCTTAATGACCCTCTCCTTGAACACCTGAGCTACCTCCCCCTTGAGCTTCCACCACTTCGTTCTAGCAACTTTGGCACGCTTGTCCCGCTGGACACGAATTCGAAAGCAGAGGTCAGCAACCACAAGCTTATGCTGGGGGACAACACTCTCTCCAGGTATCACCTTACAGTCTAGGCATGCACGCCTGTCTTCTCTTCTCAAGAGGATGAAATCAATCTGGCTAGAGTGCTGCCCACTACTGTAAGTCACTAGATGTGATTCTCTCTTCTTAAAGAAGGTGTTAGCTACGATCATGTCGTAGGCTAACGCAAAGCTTAAGACATCTTCTCCTTCTTGATTCCTGATGCCATAGCCAAAACCCCCATGCACCCCTTCAAAACATGTGTTAGATGTGCCCACGTGGCCATTGAGGTCTCCTCCTATGAAGAGCCTCTCGCCGATCGGTACACTCCTAACCAAGTCCTCCAGGCCTTCCCAGAACTCCCTCTTGGTGTTCTCATTGTGGCCTACTTGTGGGGCATATGCGCTGATAACGTTGAGGACTAAGTCCCCAACTACCAGCTTGACCAGGATAATCCGGTCCCCACGTCTCTTGACGTCTACCACTCCATCCTTGAGGCTCTTGCTGATCAAGATGCCTACTCCATTTCTGTTTGCAACCGTCCCTGTGTACCACAGCTTGAAGCCGGTACCCTCCACCTCCTTCGCCTTCTGTCCCCTCCATTTGGTCTCTTGGACGCAAAGGATACCAATGCCTCTCCTCACCGCTGTATCAACTACCTCCCGAAGCTTACCTGTCAGAGACCCTACGTTCCAGCTACCTAATCGAATCCTCCTAGGCTCGGCTAGCTTCCTTACCCTTCGCACTCGTCGAGTCAAATGCGAAGACCCTCGCTCATTTTCCACTACACCCGGGCGCCGATGTAGAGCGCCACTAAGGATGCGACGACCCGATCCTCGCTCACTTGCGACCGTATCCAGATCACGATACGGCGCGCCACCTGGGGGGTGACGGCCCGGCCCTTGCCCATTATCCACCACACCCGGGTTCCGTTGTGGCGCGTCGTTGAGAGGGTTATGCCCCAACGAAAATCTTTTGGGTTTCATCTCCATAAGAGTGGCTGGGTTTTCACGTTGGCTCGCCAAGCCTATCACAACCCTCCTCCTTTACCCGGGCTTGGGACCGGCTATGTTGAGACAACATAGGCGGAGTTTGACTTTTGAAGCAAGCGAACGAGAATTTTTTTCCTTGTGTTTTGGAGCTTCCTTACAATTAAGGATGCATGGTAGATGAGACCATACTTAGCTGTAGTGTGTTCTGACTTCAGAGCTCTGAACGAAGCCTTCTCTGCACCGAGTATCTGAATTGTGCTACCAGGCTGCTTGGCCAAATTTAGAAGACTGCTACCATGCGAAATAAGTCAAGCACCAATAAGTTTGCCCACTAGTAAAGTTAGATGTGGTGCGATTGTATTCGTCCTACTTTTCAGATAATCATACAGATGAGTTCTGTACTCAGAAAGAGCCAGGACTTGATCACAAAGTTCCCTAATGTTTGATAAGTTAACACCATTACCATGGATATTACTGCAGCCTCATTTAACTGTGCTTCTACCTCGTCGCTAGTATCTCCGAGAAATCAAGATCGACTGTGTTAGTCACATTGCTCATCAAGTTTGCAACTTATGCATACTGTATGTTGTCTGCCGAGGTGCTGCACGATATTAATGGCACTAGTCTTGGCTGTAATTTAACCATAAACCTTGATGGGCAAATCCTTGTTTTGTGCTGTAATTTAACCATAAACCACTAGTATACTGTAGCTTGCTCATGGTTTCTGAATTTCTAGTGGAAAATGTTTCTACACTCTTGCAATCTTACTGTTTAGCCATAGGAGGAGTGCAAAATGACTGGACTTTTGCTTTTCAAACTACAACCCAGTTTGCTTCATGTTCTGCATTCCCATGTTTAGCATCACTGAGAAATCATTTGGTAGAAATTGGATTGATCAGGAACTCATGTTCATGGTCTTTATCCACATTGCACCAGCAGGTGGGAATCATGTTTTTGATAGAAATTGGTTTTCTGGAACATCAAGTTACATGATCTCGCAAGTTTACAAATTAGGTGTTTACATATATTCTTTACCTAGATGATCCTTGACCAATTTATTCAGAACACAGTTATTTCATCTTTTCACTCAAATTTAAACCTGTTACTAGTTTGCTTACGCACTTTCTGATTTATGAAGAAAACTTTAGCTATGTTGTTGTGTGCCAAGCTAATTCTTTGTGATTCCAAGTGTTTTTTTCTTCTCCCAAATTGTCACATGTCTATACCAGTCCATTCTTGCTTCATTTTGGCCTTGACTTGCTCTGTTGCAAGTGTTTGCATAATTCATATACACTTCTAGGAACATTTTAGTTGTGCCGGTGCATAATGCATATACAAATTCAGTAGGCCATTTTTTTTCTTGTCCGGTGCGTAATTAGTATTTGCCTAATGTTTGCAGCTTCAAGTGGTATAAGACGGCAGGCATGGAGTGAACACAGTTAAATGGGTGCGTAATTAGTATTTGCCTAATGTTTGCAGCTTCAAGTGGTATAAGACGGCAGGCATGGAGTGAACACAGTTAAATGGGTGCGTAATTAGTATTTGCCTAATGTTTGCAGCTTCAAGTGGTATAAGACGGCAGGCATGGAGTGAACACAGTTAAATGGGTGCGTAATTAGTATTTGCCTAATGTTTGCAGCTTCAAGTGGTATAAGACGGCAGGCATGGAGTGAACACAGTTAAATGGGTGCGTAATTAGTATTTGCCTAATGTTTGCAGCTTCAAGTGGTATAAGACGGCAGGCATGGAGTGAACACAGTTAAATGGGTGCGTAATTAGTATTTGCCTAATGTTTGCAGCTTCAAGTGGTATAAGACGGCAGGCATGGAGTGAACACAGTTAAATTGCAGAATCGTCCTGGTACATACTACTCTGGTGAAGCTGATGTAGTTGAAGCTGATGTTGGCTTGAAAAAGAAATTGCATTGGCTGTGCGCTCTTGGTGGTTGGAACTGTGGGATATTTTCCAGAATGATGAGAATAAATGGCTGCGACACTTGTGCGTACTATGTTTGCAAGCTTGTGGTTGAATGGAATTCATGCTCTATCCCTACTTTTCCAGAAGCTTTCATAGTTCTCCATACATCATCATTTTATATCCGTTAATTTTGTGTTAATGATAAAGATTGACGATTGAGATTTAAACCGTTTCTGATACAAACTCATGCACGTGGGCTTCTAAAGTTCTAGGGATCTCTCTTTTTTTTTGGGGGTAAAAGTTACACGAATCTCTAATCCCTTGCCTTACATCAAGGTGGTGCAGTACCTAGGAGGAGATTTCTAGCTCCCCGGCTCCGCTGCGCTGGCCCGATCATCTACACTACGTTCTTAATCCCTACTTTGACGTTGCCATTAATGTCGTGCAGCACCTCGGCGCAGGTTTCTCGCTCTTTGCATGGCTGCTCGGACACCGGTCACCTACTTGGCGATCGTAGATAACGACGAGATCTCCATGGACTTGACCTTCTCCATTGGCGCGGCGCCCATGCTGTAGTTAGTGACCAGGGAAGTTCCAGACTGTTTTTTCCCCATCTGTGCGTGATATGGAACAGAGGAGAGGAGATGGAGCTAGCCGACCGCCAAGTTTGCTTCTGCAACGCGGTGAAACTCGTGTCTAGAGGAAGGTGCTAATGGCTGGCCGCGCTCCTCTTGATCTTGTGCCTTCTAGGGGAAACAACGGGTGCAATCCCCCGCCGGGCGCCGGCCGCTATGGTCAAGGCCAAGGCCAACGTCACACGGGGACAGCTTGATCAGACCAGTGGCGGTCGTGGCAGCTATATGCCCTACCCCCTGTTGGTCGCGGAGGTCTATCGGTCTATGCTCCTCCAAGGGCGGCTCCCAGGCAAGTCACCTCGCCGCTCCGTCCTTCACTATGGAAAGCAGTTCCGGTGGCAGATCGGACGCTCCATTGCGGGGTTGCATGGGCTTCATGTACACGGATGGCGGATGTGATGTGAGACAAGCCGTATATTGACCTCACGTAAGCACCCGTGGAGTTGCAGGCTTGCAGCTACTTCCCAATCAAACGCAAGCATTTTGTGTTCCTATGTGCATAGGCAACGGCGTTGATTTTGTCCGCTGTACTCTTTTGGCCATGTTTGAGCATGCCATCACGATGAGTACCGGATTCCTTAAAGAGAAAAAAAGGTTTCATGGCTTAGAGATGTCCACACCAAGGGAGCAACAGATATAAGTTATTAGCCCTATTTGGATACTCTAACACAGCTAGAGGTTAGAGTTAGTTTCTAACTCGTGACTAACCCTGAACTAACTCTAGTCAGAGTTGGTGTTTGGATGACAGGGTTATATTGACAATAAATGCATTTTCTCCCTTTTTCCAGCCGGATTTGTTGTGGCTGGCTCTTATGTGCCCTCTGTCCGCTCACAAATGACGCAAACAAATTATTTTTACAAATAAAGTATCCAAAACATGCGGCGCGATGGGAGCCGATGGGGGCGGCGTGGTGTGATTTTGAGAGGGAGGCGTTGGACGAGAGGGGCATGAATGCGGATAGGATCTGGTGCGGTGGAGGCAGAGAGAAAAATGTTTTTTGTGTGGGTCCCACCTAAACTAACTCAAATAAGCATCTCTCCATCGGATTAGTTTCTTTGGCTCGGTCAGAGCAACTAACCATACTCTAACCCTCCTGTTTGGATGTTTTTGAGTTATTTTAACCCCCAACTAATCCAAACTAGCTCTAAACTTGAGATCCAAACAGGGCCATTGCCCATGTGCTTTTTATTACTTTTAATAAGCTAGGGAAATTTGTATTGGCTGCAATGTACGATGGATGATGCTTTGTAGGTCAACAACACTCCTAATACAATTTGACAGCACAATGTTATTTAACCGGGGAACAAGGAATCCTTGCTATGCCATAATGTTTCCCCTCTATATATGCCATGATGTTCTCTGCAACGCGGGTAGGCCGCGATACACATCTACTATTCCTATAAAAGGACGAAAGGACGGATTCAACTTAAAATCTGAACCTCTAATCACACAATCAAGGATCTAAATACTTTGTTAACGAAATTGTCTTTGTTAATGAAATTCTAACCCACCGGATCACCCCGCACGTCTTCGCCCTGCCAACTGCTCCCGCCTCTCCTTCACGCACCCGCCCAGCCCCTGCACCTGCTGCCCAACCCCCACGTCGCTGGCCCCTGCGCCCAGTCGGCGCCCGGCCCCGTCGGCTCCTGCGCACCCCAGCCCCGCCGCAGCCCAGCCACACCGCTTGTCAACCCCTCCGCCCAGCCTAGCCGCCGCCCAGCCCCGCCACCGCCCAGCCCCGCCGCCCAGCAGACAACGTCATCACAGATCGGGGCCAAGGAGCATACACGGCGGCGCCGTTTGAGCCCTCTCTACCTTCAGGTTCACCACTCCCTCCCCTCTTTGCCTACAAATTAAATGTCGTCTCCTCTTGAACCCTCTCGATTGATTTCATTGCCCTCCTAGCAATCGCCTTGAAATTACCCAAAGTTTATATTGGACGTGACTAGCGACCACCAGCGAGAAACACACAGAGGATTAGTCCTCATTTACAAGACGAAGATAATACAATTTTACTAATCAGTATGATATTTATCTTTTGGGGAATGTTCATCTATAACTGAACAATAAATCAACATATGGTTGCAGGCTGATAATATCAATTCGTCATTTGATATTGTTATTTTGCCAAATCTTGTGCATTTGTCTTGTTGGCAAACCTGGGATGTAGATCATCAAACAAACATAGGGATTGAAACAATTATTTCCTCGTTTGTACCTCAATTACATCGGTAATTTTTTGGTGACAGTCTTAAACATTTAGTTTTCTAGGGTGGTTCAAAAAGACCATATTTAGTTTAAACATGCTATACAATCTTTGATGTTTATGTTTCTACATCCCACTAGACCAACTCCTTGATAGTCTAGGAGGACTTGCACTCGGTTATGCTCTTAGAGGCTTATAGCATGCTTGAATTGTACTTCCAGTGTCGCGGGGCATAATAGAAAGAAAGAAAAGAAAACTCACAATTTGTTTTAAGAAATTGGCACATATTTTCGACAATTGTTGTTCAGTAGATCATTATTGCTAAATCTCAAAATTTGTACACTAGCAAGCTTAATAGAGCATCATCTGTCCTCAACTTCTTCACTTAAGTTGCTGAAACAATCTCACAAAGTAGCATCCAGCGAACCAAGAATTTACAGTGGATCACAAATTAATCTTCACTAATTGAATGGTCACAAATTACCATTTCTTTCGTCACGCACAACACTTGGAGATAATAAGACTGATCATGTAAGCGCAGCTACCATCTTCTACTGATGTACCGATAATGAAACTAGGCAGGACTGCAATTGATAGGTTCCAAGTAGAGATTCCTATGTATACTTGCTTTGCTTCGAGTACTTGACCCTGTCTATCCGTCTTGGAATTGTTTGCAGTTATGCCAAACATTGCCTCTGCTTCGACCGATTAATTTTCTGCGTGCCAAAGAGGGCCTCGACAAGTACACCATGACCAAGTTGTTCGACCGCACCTACACGTAGTCGCTACCGGCATATGATGCGCGAAGATTGGCCTTCTATAACGGTTTGTGACCCAAGGTCTTCAACAATGTTAATCCATGACGTCAGATGATAATCTTCCCTTTGTCATATTCTATTTTAACTCTGGTTATTCTTTTGAGCGATTATTTTGGATTAATCCAGTTCCAACTGTTAATCTATTGCCGCACGAGCATATCAACAAGACGAGAAGGTAATCAATAAAACCTCAAGCGTTTAAGCTTCTTGGACTGAAAATTTGCGAGTTAAGTTTTCTAACTTGACTTCACTACAGAGGAAGTATCAAAGAAGACTTACAACTGTAGCGATGATGTTGGGAAACATTGCATGGGAAACAAATTTTTTCCTACGAACACCCAAGATCTATCTATGGAGATCAACAACTACGAGAGGGCGAGTGGATCTACACACCCTTGTAGACCGCTAAGCGAGAAGCGTTAAGAAACGCGGTTGATGTAGTTGAACGTATTTGCGATCCAAATCGCAATCCGTCCGTGGTGCTAGTCCTGCCCCTCTATTTATATATTGAGCCCTGGGGTCGTATCTTGGAGAAAGAGCCTCCTCAAAGTCGGTTTGGCACACAAGGCAAGAGTCCTCCTCGGACTCTAGGACCAGACGCTAGGGACCTTGGCGTCTGGCCCCAACCGCCAGGGTCCCTGGCGTCTAGCCCCTGGCCTTTGCAAAACTTCTTTTGCACCTTCCTAAAGCCTCGTGGGCTTTACCCCTTGGCCCAAATAAAGTGTTTTCATACCCGAACATTTCGGGAAACATCCGAAACCCCTTCCTGTGAATTTTGGAACCCTTTCGGAGACCAAACACTATTATACCGTATATCAATTTTTACCTCCGGACTATTCCGGAGCTTCTCATCATGTCCATGATATCATCCGAAACTCCGAACATCCTTCGGTCACCAACATAATAACTCAACTATACTTATATCGTCACCAAACGTTAAGTGTGTAGACTCTGCGGGTTCGAGAACTATGCATACATGACCGAGACACCTCCATGATCAATAACCAATAGAGGAACCCGGATGTCCATATTGGTTCCTACATATTTACGAAGACCTTTATCGGTTGAACCTCTATGTCAAGGATTCAGTTAATACCGTATGCAGTTTCCTTTGTTTATCGGTATGTTACTTGCCCAAGATTCGATCGTCGGTGTCTTCATAACTAGTTCAATCTCGTTACCGACAAGTCTCTTTACTCATTCCGTAATACAAGATCCCGTGGCTAACTCTTTAGTCACTTTGCTTGCAAGCTCATTATGTTGTTGTATTACTAAGTGGGCCCTGAGATACCTCTCTGTCACACGGAGTAACAAATCCCAGTCTTGATCCATGCTAACTCAACAGACATCGTCGGAGATACCTGTAGAGCACCTTTATGGTCACCCGGTTACATTGCAATGTTTGATACACACAAGGTACTCCTTCGGTGTTAGTGAGTTACATGATCTCATGGTCATAGGAACATATACTTGACATGTAGAAAATAATAGCAATAAACTGACACGATCATATGCTACGTTCATTGTTTTGGGTCTTGTCCATCACATCATTCTCCTAATGATATGATCCCGTTATCAGATGACAACTCATATATATGATCAGGAAACCTTGACCATCTCTGATCAACGAGCTAGTCTAGTATAGGCTCACTAGGGAAATAGTGTTGTCTATGTATCCACACGTGTATCTGAGTTTCCGATCAACACAATTCTAGCATGGATAATAAACAATTATCATGAACAAGAAAATATGATAGTAACTAATTTATTATTGCCTCTAGGTCATATTTCCAACAGTGGCACTATCCCGGTAGGGCTACACCCAGCGTTACCTAAACCACGAACGGAGGAGAAAACGATCTAGGGAGAAAGAGGTGCGCCAAGGGCTTCGTGTGTGCTCTTGGGGCACCCCTCCCCTCTATATATAGGTGTATGGGCGTGGATATTAGCCCCTCCAAGCCCTAGGGATCAGCCAAGGGGGAGGAGTTGGACTTCTAGTCCAATTCCCCCCTTTCCATAAACAGGTGGACTTTCCACCTCTCCAATGCCACATGGGTCTGGAGGGACTTGTGCGTCTGGCCTAATAAGGCCAGGGCTCTTCCCCTTAGCTCATGGAAACCCTTGGGAAGTGGTGGAACCCTTGGTGGACTTCCAGACTCCTCTAGAAGTTTCTGGAACCTTCTAGAAGCTTCCCGATACAATACCGAAAAAACCCGAAACTTTTCCGGTAGCCAAAATATGACTTCCCATATATAAATCTTTACCTCCGGACCATTCCGGAACTCCTCGTGACGTCCGAGATCTCATCCGGGACTCCAAACAACCTTCGATCACCAACATACATACGTTAACAATACCAAATTGTCCCCGAACGTTAAGTGTGCAGACCCTGCGGGTTCGAGAACTATGTAGACATGACCGAGACAACTCTATGGTCAATAACCAATAGCGGGACCTGGATGCCCACATTGGTTTCTACTTATTCTATGAACATCTTTATTGGTCAAACGACGATGTAAAGGATACAGACAATCCCGTCTGCAGTTCCCTTTGTCCATCGGTATGTTACTTGTCCGAGATTCGGTCGTCAATATCTCCATACCTAGTTCAATCTTGTTACCAGCAAGTCTCTTTACTCATTCCGTATCACAAGATCCTGTGACTAACTCCTTAGTCACATTGCTTGTAAGCTTCTTGTGATGATGTGTTACCGAGTGGGCCCAGAGATACCTCTTCGTCATACGGAGTGACAGATCCCAGTCTCGATCCACGCCAACCCAACAGACACCCTCGGAGATACCCATAGAGCACCTTTATAGTCACCTAGTTACGTTGTGACGTTTGATACACACAAGGCATTCCTATGCTGTCAGGGAGTTGCGTGATCTCATGGTCGTAGGAACAAATACTTGACATGGATAAAGCAGTAGCGATAAACTAACACGATCATATAGGCTACGCTTACGGTTGGGTCTTGTCCATCACATCATTCTCCAAATGATGCGATCCCGTTATTAGATGACAACTCATGTATATGGTCAGGAAACCTTGACAATCTCTGACCAACCAGCTAGTCTAGTAGAGGCTTACTAGGGACCTGGTGTTGTCTATGTATCCACACATGTATCTGAGTTTCCGATCAATACAATTCTAGCATGGATAATAAAAGATTATCATGAACAAGGAAATTCGATAATAATTAATTTATTATTGCCTCTAGGGAATATTTCCAACAGTATCCCACTTGCACTAGAGTCAATAATCTAGTTCACATCACCATGTGATTTAAACCAAATGAGTTCTGGGATTTGATCATGTTTTGCTTGTGAGAGAGGTTTTAGTCAACGGGCCTGCAACATTCAGATCCATGTGCACTTTGAAAATCTCCATGTCATACTGTAGATGCTGCTACCACGCTCCACTTGGAGCTATTCCAAACGACTGCTCCACTATACGTATCCGTATTGCTACTCAAAGTCATCCGGATTGGTGTCAAAGCTTGCATCGATGCAACCCTTTACGATGAAATCTTTCTCACCTCCTTAATCAAGAAATATTTCCTTAGTCCTCTAGTTACTAAGGATAATTTTGACCACTGTCCAATGATCCACTCCTGGATCACTCTTGTACCCCTTGACAGACTCATGGCAAGGCACACACAGGTGCAGTACACAACATGTCATACTATATAGAGCCTGTGGCTAAGGCATAGGGGACGAACTTCATCTTTTCTCTTCTTCCCTGGTCGAGCTTCGAGTCTTACTCAAATTCATACCTTACAACATAGACAAGAACTCTTTCTTTGACTGATGTATTTTTAACTCCTTCAAAATCTTATTAAGGTATGTATTCATTGAAAGTTTAATCAAGCGTCTTGATCTATCTATATAGATCTTGATGCCCAATATTTAAGTAGCTTCATTTCAGGTGTTTCTTTGAAAAACTCCTTTCAAACAACCCTTTATGCTTTCCAGAAATTCTACATCATTTCCGATCAATAATATGTCATCCACATATACCTATCAGAAATGCTATAGTGCTCCCATTCACTTTCTTTCAAATACAAGTTTCTTGCAAACTTTGTATAAACCCAAAAGCTTTGATCACCTCATCAAAGCATATATTCCAACTCCGAGACGCTTGCCCCAGTCCATAGAAGGATCGCTGGGGCTTGCATACCTTTTAGCATCCTAAGGATCGACAAAACCTTCTGGTTATATCACATACAACCTTTCCTCAAGGAAACCATTAAGGAACCGATGTGTTGACATCCATCTCTCAGATTTCATAATTGAAAAATGCAGCAACTGCTAACAGACTTTAGCATCGCTACGGGTGAGAAAGTCCCATCGTAGGCAACCCCTTGAACTTGTCAGAAACTTCTTTACGATAAGTCGAGCTTTATAAATGGTGACATTTACCATCAGCATATGTCTTCTCCTTAAAGGTCCATTTGTACTTAACGTCCCGCCGTTCATCGGGCAAGTCTACCAAAGTCCATACTTGATTTTCATACATGGATCCTATCGTGGATTTCTCACGGCAGATGTCCGGGTGAACGGACTTAGGTTCAGGGCGGTCGCAACTATGTGGTGGCTTGAGAGGGGTTGGTCGGAATCAAGAGACGCAAGTTTTACCTAGGTTCATCCCCTCGAGACGAGGAAAAATCCTAAGTCCTGCTTGTCTTGTATTGATCATGAGGAAGATCTCTCGGTTACAAGGGCGCTGCCTTGCTACCTCTAATCTCGAGAGCCTCTAATCTGTCTATCTCCAATGACTTCAACTTGTGAACTTGTCTTTCTAGGGTGCTCTACCACTCCTTATTTAAGTGGAGAGGGTAGGTTTACAAATAGAGTCCTACTAGGAGTAGGATTAGAACTAGTCTTTCATGAATCCTAATCCGGGTCTTGTTTCTCTTGTAAGGGAATTCTCTCTCCTTTGGGCCTTCTCTTGTGAGCCGCCTGGCGTCAGCTTACACGTTGGGCATTGGGCCTTGTCGCTCGTCTGACCCGCCTGCCGGGTGATCAATAAAACGCCATGTCTTAACCAGGTCTCCTGTGAGTCGCCAGACCGGGTCATACCGCGGGGTATATCCCTGACATTAGCCCCCATGTTATCTTGAATTTATTCATGGTAACCTCCTGAAATAAGAATGGTAAATATGTTAAGTGGCCGACTTGCTCCTTTGGCCGGCTTATGAAGTGGCTCCTTAGAAATCCGGGTCTTTTCTGCATATGAATGAGTCGTCTTGAAAATCGTCTTGCTTGTTAGTGTCCTCCATTGTTGTGAAACAGGGAGGCTTATATAAATTCTGGCGGGTTATGATCTTTTGATAACGCCGGGTCATGAATGTTGGTGATGCCGGGTCCAACAACTAAACTCCATAATTAACATCTTGAAAATTCTCCTCAAAGTTTTTGATGTGTCCATATTACCTGTATCCCCAAGCTCCAAGATTATCCATGATGACTTGGTGCTTTGCAATAATAATATATTGGACTGTGTAGCCCCCAAGTGCCGGGTTGTCCTGCCTGCAGCAACGTGGGACTTGTAACTGTTTTATACCTTATGAAACTTCAACAGGTGTAGCTCCCAAGGGCCGGCTCATCAGTATGTGATGGGCCGGGTCTTCAATTTGAACCTCTTAATCTGTCAAACAACTGAGTACTGTTGCCCCCAAGTGCCGGGTCGCACGCCTGCAGTGACTTGGGACTTTGAAAATTTTGACCTGAGCGGTGTAGCCCCCAAGTGCCGGGTCAGTAAGAATTACCGGACTGGGACTTAGAAAAATAGAGAAAGGCCGGCTCATCTCCTTTAGATAATAGGGTCTATTGACCATGTAATGATTTGAAAACCGGCTTGCATTAGCCCCCAAGTGCCGTGGTACATGCTTGCAGCAACATGGGACTTGCATATTTGATATAAACTGGACTTGAATAGTGTAGCCCTCAAGTGCCGGGTCGCACGCCTGTGGCAACTTGGGACTGTGTGATAATAACCCATCATAATGCACCTCAGAAGTTCTCTTGAACTGATATTGATCTGTTTTGAAAGAGTCCTTGATCGTGGCTGTAATATAACCCGAAATGAATATCCTAGAATAACTCCTTTGTCTTTGACATGAAATCCCTGCTTACGGTTGCGGTGCAACCCGGCAAATATATATTTGATAAATCCATGAGCATTGTAGATTACTACAGAGCACAATTGAAAAAATCCGAGAACCGGTCAATTAGATGACACGACATTATATCTGATAGGGCGGTTCTTCAAGAATAATCAACTTTCCAATCTAGCGGCGGCTCATCTTAATAGACAAGACCTGCAAAAATAAACAAGACATAATATGTTTTGCATTGCTGTGAGGGCGGCTTGAGAAAGCATGATCCGAAGATGTTAAAATCTTTCATAGCCTTGCTTCATCTTTCACAATCTTGTTCTGACCCGACTTATAACATGAATGCAATGTATGATGCAATATGCGATGCAATGTATGATGCAATATGTAATGCATGATGGTCTTACTTTCCCCTTGTTTTTTGTTTTTCGAAAACTCATATTCTGGCCCTTCAGACCAGAATTTATAATGGAGTGAGTGGCCTGGGGCCCATAAGCTACTTCTCACGTGACATATATCCATCGTTTGAACCTTAAACAACATCATTGTTAAGAGTACGATGGGCCACTTGGCGGAGACTACGCAGCAAATGAGAGATAGTTTTCCCTCGCTGCTGTATGAGGCCCTCGAAGGGGGTGAGTTGACGGCTCCCTGCACCCCTGCGCGAGCAGCAGCTACATACATGCAGGTATCGACTCTGCCAAAGTGGGGGGCGGCCTTCGCCTACTATGGCGCCTTGCACTGGTACACGACCCATCTTACCGCATGGGACCTATGTTTGAACGGCTCGCATCATGGCGGCTCATCCTCTTTGGCTCCCATGGCACCCATGTTTAAGCGGCTCACATCATGGCGGCTCGTTCTCTTAAGCGATTTAGCGCCCATGTTTGAACGACTGGCATCATGACGGCTCGCCCTCTTGAGCGGCTTGGCACCCATGTTTGAACGGCTCGCATCATGGCACCTCGTCCTCTTGAGCGACTTAGCACCCATGTTTGAACGACTCGCATCATGGCGGCTTGCCCTCTTGAGTGACTTGAGATCTTTCGCTGATAAGGTAAGGCACCCATGTTTGAACGACTCGCAACATGGCGGCTCATCCTCTTGGGTGACCTTAAGCCCCTCGCCATCTTGCATGCCATCATCTCTTGGGCTGCCGTTTTGTAAGCTGCCATCGTGTAAGTTGTCACACGACGGTGCTATTTTGGCTGAAGAGCCGGCCTAAAGGGTGAGCAAGCTAATCCCGATGGGTTGGAAGCCCCCAAGTGACCATGTCGAAGTATCCACCTTTGCACAACCTAAAATGCATAAACAACAGAAACTCCAAGTTACTTTATGACGATCAAATAAATCAGGATACCCATGTTTGAATGGTGCATCATGGCGACTCGTCCTCTTGGACAACTTTTAATTCTTCCGCCAATAATTTAATAACCCCCAGGATTGGGTTTTCTCTTGCAAAGACCCAGGGTTCTCTTTGAAAAACGACCAAACGTGTCTCGCCATGTCTGTAGCCCCCGAGTCTTAAGTTGACTTGAAGAGGTGTCTTGAGAATCTCTGAAGGTTAACATTGACCGTGGAGGGTCTAGATGATCCCATATGAATTGTTTCAATGATCCGGTCAATGGTTCATCCTGGCTGGTTGTTCAAGTGAACCAAACTGTAGTGGCGGCGACTTGTGCGCCTGTTTGTTGGGCGGCTCATATTGACGAGCACTTCACTAATATGTCGATGTAGATCAGACTATGGGCGGCGTCTTGCGCGCGTCCGTTGGGCGGCTCATACTGGTGTATGCGGCCCCTGACGTGCTGATGTAGATGTAGAAGTTAGCCGCGACGTTTGAGGCTAGTGCGGTCGTGGGAGACGGCCGCAGCTTTGTAAGCCGGCGCAATCGATGAGTTGCCCGTGGTGTCTATAAACCGATGAGGACGCGCGGGTCTTTTGCGGCATGTTGATGTAGCCTGGACCGTGGGGCGGCTGCTCAGGAATGTCCATTGGGCCGCTTGGATAGGCGGCCACGGCACCGACTTGCTGAGTTGAATGCGAGAGTTGTTCGGCGATTTGACACGAACGCGAGAGCCGACCGCGATGTTGTAAGCCATCTTGGTCGCGCGGACATGAAAGTTGACCGCGGCGTTGGAAACCCGTGCAGCGCAATATGGGCGAACGTCGGTCTAGGCTGATGTTGGTGCGCCTCCATGTCCGTGGTATGATACCACTTGAATAATTGTCCTGCGTAAGACATATGACAAAGACAGAGTAATTGTTCTTTAAAGAATTTAATATGTACTAATAAATAAATATGGTAAATAGCACCTGGCATTTTTTTCAGATGACCATGGACATTTTCTCTGATGAACGTGGACATAGGGCCGGAGTACTACTATCCCCCGGTGATAGTACCAATTTGACTTGTCACCGCATGATTTCTTCTCTTTTTTTGCAGCTACCCCCACTTCCTCAGTACTTATATCGGACAAAATAACTTGGGGGAGGGGGCAGCCAACGCAGGGCCGGTGGCTCGTGGCGACTGGCGGGCGAGGGGAGCGGTCCGGGACGTGTGAGGGCGGCCATCATGACTCAGATGTGAGGAGACACGGAGACACGCCGTGGCGACGGCCAGCGGTGCAGCAAGGAGATCCAGCGATGGGGTGCGGCACCTGCGGCGGGAGGCAGCTCAGGGCCGATCACAGGCGTGCACGAGGCCGGCTGGAATGGCGCGAGCGAGTAGAGTCCGAGCTGGCGCATGCGGTGGAAGCCATGGCGGGGACGGAGAGTCCATAGTGGCGGCTCTCAGCAATGGCAGACACAGCGGGAGCGGAGAGGCGGCAAGGTGGGCGAGGTGAGCCGGAACCGGCTCACGTGAGGCCCGCACGGGGTGGCCTGAGACAACAGAACGGTGCCGGCGAGGCCAGACCGCGACGGCTGGCGGGTGCACATGTGGGGTGAGGAGGAGCGGCGCGGGCGCACGGCGAAACCGGCTGGGGTGAGGCGACGACGGGTGAGGCGAGGCGAGGTGAACCACGACGGCAGCAAGTGCGGCTTGGCGCAGGCGCGTGCAAGGGTGGTCGGGTCAGTGCGAGCGAGGCGGGAGCTGAGCCATCCATGGCGAGGTGGAGGGCGAGCAGAGGGCCAACTCATTTGGCGAGGCGGGGCGAGACCGTGGCCGAGTTTGGATCAGGGCGAGGCGAGGCTATGACGGCTCGGATGCGAGGTGGCGCTGGCCGGCATGGAGTAAAGCAAAGCGAGGCGGAGGCCGAGCCGTCCGGGGCACAACGCGGCGAGCTCGGACGTGATCGTCGGAGGGGCAAGGCGAAAACGGCCACGGTGCAGCGGGCGAGGTGGCCGGCGCGGTGAAGGGCGCGGCGAGGCAGCCGAGCCAGACTGCGAGGGCAGCATGGCCACGATGGAGGCAGGGCGCAACTAGGGAAGCTCAGAGGCGGCGAGGCGGAAACGCTGGCGCAAGACGGAGAGCGGGAGCGGCGCGTGGAGGCGACTCGCGGCAGGCGAGGCAGCAGAGCTAGCGCAACAGCCCAGCTCGTGGTGGTGGAAGCAGATGCGTTGTGGCGGTGAAAGCTCGTGCAACCAGGCAACTCAACACACATGCATAACCGACTAGAAGACGAGGCCACTTTGGCAGGTAGAGGCTAGACGGCTCCTCCCGCGTTGACGAGTCGAGGTTGACTCGGAGCGAGGCAAAGCGGGCGGTAAGCAGAGAACGAGTCTCGAGATCGCTCCGTGTCTAACTCCAGATCACTCCATCTCTTTTATTTTTTCTTCGTTGGGCCTGATCTATTTTCTACGTCAAAATAATACTTTGCTGGTTTGCACACGACCCGTTGTCCACCACGAGATGGTTGATTGATCTTTCCTTCAAACCTTGGTTTAAAGCAAAGCAAATCACGTGCTAGTTGTTAGGATTCGGCAGGCTGCGTGCACCGAACGGACAGAGGTCTCGTCCACCACTCCGCCTGGGTGTGTTGTGCGGCAATACTTCTTATCCTCGGGGGTAGCAGCGACCTATGGGTAGCAACAACAACTCACCACTAGCAGATCGATGTTGTGTAGGTCATAAGCGGAGATCCGTCGGTCTTGGTTGTAGCAAACATCGATCTGCCCTCGGACTGACAGAAATGCGTCCAACAACGTACATGATAAAACCCTAATTTCCCCTGAACTCCATCTAACATATACCTGCTCCAAAGTAAATCACTATTTCCATCGCAAAAATGATGAGTTTGCCGGCTCTTATTCATCTAGACGATCGCAATCTTCTCGATCCCTCAAGAGCTCCCTCCAAGAACACAACTCAACTGTACTCGCCCCACTGTGGGCGCCAACTGTCGTAGATTTGTCACGAAAGATGTCCGAGTGAACAGACTTAGGTTCGGGGCGGTCGCAACTATGTGGTGGCTTGAGAGGGGTTGGTCGGAATCGAGAGATGCGAGTTTTACCCAGGTTCGGCCCCTCGAGATGAGGTAAAACCTACGTCCTGCTTGTCTGGTATTGATCATGAGGAAGGTCTCTCGGTTACAAGGGTGCTGCCTTGCTACCTCTAATCTCGAGAGCCTCTAATCTGTCTATGTCTAATGACTTCAACTTGTGAACTTATCTTTCTAGGGGTGCTCTACCCCTCCTTATATAAGTGGAGAGGGCAGGTTTACAAATAGAGTCCTACTAGGAGTAGGATTAGAACTAGTCTTTCATGAATCCTAATCCGGGTCTTGTTTCTCTTGTAAGTGATTTCTCTCTCCTTTGGGTCTTCTCTTGTGAGCCGCCTGGCGCCGGCTTACACGTTGGGCCTTGGGCCTTATCGCTCGTCTGACCAGCCTACCGGGTCACCAATAAAATGCCATGTCTTAACTAGGTCTCATGTGAGTCGCCAGGCTGGGTCATACAACGGGGTATATCCCCGACAGATCCTTTCTTGGATTTCAAGGCTCCTAGCCATTTGTTGGAATCCAGGTCCACCATTGCTTCTTCATAGCTCATAGGCTCGCTGTTCTCCAACAACATGACCTCAAATACATGATTGCCATGCCACTTAGGGGCGGCACGAGACCTTGTGGACCTACGAGGCTTGCTAGTAACTTGATCCGAAGCTTCATGATCATCATCATTTGCTTCTTCGTCACTTGGTGTAGGCGCCACAGAAACATCTTTCTGCATCGTGCTACTCTCCAACTGAAATGATGGTACAATCTCATCAAGTTCTACTTTCCTCCCACTCAATTTTTTCTCGTGAAAGGACCCGTTTTTAGCAACAAACACTTTGCCCTCGGATCTAAGATAGAAGGCATATCCAACTGTTTCCTTAGGGTATCCTATGAAGATGCACTTTTCCGCTTTGGGTTCGAGCTTATTAGACATAAGTGTGTCGCTTTCCCAAACTATAAGAAATGATAGCTTAGATTTCTGCCAAACCATAATTCATACGGTGTCATCTCAACGGATTTAGATGGTGCCCTATTTAAAGTGAATGTATTTGTCTCTAATGCATAACCCCAAAACGATAGTGGCAAAACGATAAGAGATATCATAGTACGCACCATATCCAATAGAGCACGACTATGACGTTGGGACACACCATTACAGTATGGTGTTCTAGGTGGCGTGAGATGTGAAACAACTTTTACAATGTCTTAAGATGTATACCAAACTCGTAACTCAAATATTCACCTCCACGATTATATCATAGACATTTTATCTTCTTGTCACGAGGATCTTATACTTCACTCTGAATTTTCTTAAACTTTTCAAACGTTTCAGCCTTGTGTTTCATTAAGTAAATATACCCATACCTACTCAAATCACCAATGAAGGTATGAAAATGATGATATCCACTGCACGCTTCAACACTCATTGGACTGCCTACGTCAACATGTATCATTTCCAATAAGTCACTTGCCCGCTCCATCATATCGAAAACGGGGTCTAAGACATCTTGCCCATGCGGCATTGTTTGCATGTCTCAACCGATTCAAAACCGAGTGAGTTCAAAGGTCCATCAACATGGAGTTTCTTCATGCGATTTATACCAATATGACCTTAGCGGCAGTGCCACATGTATGTGGTACTATCATTATTAACTTTGCATATTTTTGGCATCAATATTATGAACATGTGTATCACTACGATCGAGATTCAATAAAACATTCACATTGGGTGCATGACCATTGAAGGTATTATTCATGTAAAGAGAATAACCATTATTCTCTAACTTAAATGAATAACCGTATTGTGATAAACACGATCTAATCATGTTAATGCTCTACACAAACACCAAATAACATGTATTCAGGTTTAACACTAATCTCGAAGGTAGAGGGAGCGTGCGATGGTGATCACATCAACCTTGGAAACACTTCCAACACACATCGTCACCTCGCCGTAGCTAGTCTCCGTTTATTCTGTAGATTTTATTTCGAGTTACTAACATTAGCAACTGAACCGGTATCTAATACCCAGGTGCTGCTAGGAGTACTAGTAAGGTACACATCAATAACACGTATATCAAATATACTTCTGTTGACGTTGCCGGCCTTCTTATCTACCAAGTACCTAGGGTAGTTCTGCTCCATTGACCGTTCTCCTCATAATAGAAGCACTTAGTCTCGGGTTTGGGTTCAACCTTGGGTTTCGTCACTGGAGCAACAACTGGCTTGCCATTCATGAAGTTTCCCTTTATGCCCTTGCCCTTCTCAAAACTAGTGATTTTACTAACCATCAACATTTGATGCTCCTTGATTTCTACCTTCCGGTGTCAAACATCACGAATAGCTCAAGGATCATCTTTTCCATCACTGGCATGTTTATTGTTCATCACGAAGCTCCAGTAGCTTTGTGCCAGTGACTTGGAGAACTATATCAATCACTATCCTATGTGGAAGATCAACTCCCACTTGATTCAAGCGATTGTAGCACCCATACGATCTGAGCACATGCTCACCGATTGAGCTATTCTCCTTCAACTTGCAGGCACAGAATCTTGTTGGAGGTCTCATACCTCTCAGCATGGGCATGATCCTGAAATCCTAATTTTAGATTTTGAAACATCTCACATGCTCCATGACGTTCAAAACGTCTTTGGAGCCTCAATTCTAATCTGTAAAGCATGACACACTAAACTATCAAGCAATAATCAAAACCTGCCTGTCTGATGTTCTCAACACCCACAAACGACGCTTGAGGTTTTGGCTCACCGAGAGGTGCATCAAGGACATAAAATTTTTGTACAGCAGTGAGGACAATCCTCAGTTTACGGACTTAGTCCGCATAATTGCTACTACCATCTTTCAACTTAGTTTTTCTCTAGGAACATATCAAAATATAGGGGAGCTATAGCGCGAGCTATTGATCTACAACATAATTTGCAAAGACATTTTGACTATGTTCATGATAATGAGTTCAATTAATCATATTACTTAAGAACTCCCACTCAAATCAACATCCCTCAGGTTGTCTAAGTGTGACATGGTCAAATCCACCAATCCAAGTCCGATCATCACGTGAGATGAGGTGGTTTCAATGCTGAACATGTCCATGTTGATCATATCTACTATATGACTCATGTTCGACCTTCCGATCTCCTGTGTTCGAAGGCCATGCCTGTACATGCTAGGCTCGTCAAGTTTTACCCAAGTGTTTTGCATGTGCAAAACTTGCTTACACCCATTGGATGGGAACGTAGAGTCTATCACACCCGATCATCACGTGGTGCTTCAAAATGACGATCTTTCGCAACGGTGCATACTTGGGGAGAACACAATTTTATCTTGAAATTTTAGTGAGATATCATCTTATAATTCTACCATCGTCCTAAGCAAAATAAGATGCATAAAAGGATTAACATCACATGCAAATCATATAAGTGACATGATCTGGCCATCATCTTGTGCTTTTGATCTCCATCTCCAAAGCATCGGCATGATCTCCATCATCACCAGCATGACACCATGATCTCCATCATCATGACCTCCATCATTGTTTCATCACGAGGTTGTCATGCCAACTATTGCTTCTACAACTATTGCTAACACATAGAAATAAAGTAAAAGCAATTACATGACGTTTAGTGATTGACACGCAGGTCATACAATAAATCAAGGACAACCCTATGGCTCCTACCGGTTGCCGTACTCATCAACATGCAAGTCATGATAACTATTAAAAGTCATGATCATCTCATCCATCAACATATATCAAATCATGTCTTGGCCATATCACATAGAAACATGCCCTGCAAAAAGAAGTTAGACATCCTCTACTTTGTTGTTGCAAGTTTTACGTGGCTGCTATGGGCAACTAGTAAGAATCGTTCTTACCTATGCAAAGACACAATGGTGATATTCAAGTTGCCTTTTAACCTTCTACAGTGACCGCCTCGATCGAATATGATTCAACTAAAGTGGGAGAGACAGACACCCACCAGCCATCTTTATGCAACAAGTTGCATGTCAATCAATGGAACCGGTCTCTCGTACATGGACAAGTAAAGTTGGTCTGAGCCGCTTCATCCCACAATACCGCCCAATCAAGATAACACTAAGGAGGTAAGAAATCTGAACATCAACGCCCACAAACTCTTTTGTGTTGTACTCGTGCATGTTACTACGCATAGACCTAGCTCATCATGCCACTGTTGGAAACGTTGCATGGGAAACAAAATGTTTCCTACGAACACCCAAGATCTATCTATGGAAATCAACAACTACGAGAGGGCAAGTGGATATACATACCCTTGTAGATCGCTAAGAGGTAAGCATTAAGAAATGCGATTGATGTATTCTAACGTCTTCACGATCCAAATCGCAATCCATCCCACGATCCAATCACGATCCATCCCTATCTAGCGCCGAACGGACGACACCTCTGCGTTCAGCACACGTATAGATTGATGACGTCTTTGCCTCCTCGATCAAGCAAGGAAGTTCTGAGTAGTAGATGAGTTCTCCGGCAACACAACGGCACGGAGGCGGTGGTGGTGGTGCTATCCTACCAGGGCTATGCCTAGCGCTACTGAAATCGCGAACAGAGGAGAAAACGATCTAGGGAGATAGAGGGGCACCAAGGGCTTCATGTGTGCTCTTGGGACCCCCCTACCCTCTATATATAGGTGGAGGGGTGTGGAGAACAGCCCCTCCAAGCCCTAGGGCGCAGCCAAGGGGAAGGAGTTGGACTCCGAGTCCAATTCCCTCCTTCTCCATAATCAGGTGGACTTTCCACCTCTCCCAAGCCACATGGCATTGAGGGACTTGTGCGCCTGGCCCAATAAGTCCAGGGCGCCTCCCCTCAGCCCATGCAAACCTTTGAGACGTGGTGGAACCCTTGGTGGACTTCCGGACTCCTCCAGAATTTTCCAGAACTGTCTAGAAGCTTCCCAATACAATCCCGGGAAAACCCGAAACTTTCCTGGTAGCCAAAATATGACTTCCCATGTATAAATCTTTATGTCCGTACCATCTTGGAACTCCTTGTGACATCCGGGATCTCATCCGAGACTCCAAACAACCTTCGTTCACCAACATACATAACTCAACAATAGCAAATTGTCACCGAACGTTAAGCGTGCAGACCCTAGGGGTTCGAGAACTATGTAGACATGACCGAGACAACTCTACGATCAATAACCAATAGTGGGACCTGGATGCCCATATTGGTTCCTACATATTATACGAAGATCTTTTATCGGTCGAACCATGATGTCAAGGATTCAGACAATGCCATATGCAGTTCCCTTTTTCCATCGGTATGTTACTTGCCCAAGATTCGATCGTCGATATCTTAATACCTAGTTCAATCTCGTTACCGGCAAGTCTCTTTACTCGTTCTGTAACAAAAGATATTGTGGCTAACTCCTTAGTCACATTGCTTGCAAGCTTCTTGTGATGCTTTGTTACCGAGTGGGCCCAGATATCTCTCTCTGTCATACGGAGTGACAAATCCCAGTCTCGATCTGCGCCAACCTAGCAAACACCCTCAGAAATACCTGTAGATCACCTTTATGGTCACCCAATTACGTTGTGACATTTGATACACACAAGGTATTTCTATGGTGTTAGGGAGTTGCATGATCTCATGGTTGTAGGAACATATACTTGACATGGATAAAGCAGTAGCAATAAACTAACATGATAATATGCTATGCCTACGATTGGGTCTTGTCCATCACATCATTATCCTAATGATGTGATCCCATTATCAGATGACAACTCATGTCTATGGTCAAGAAACCTTGACCATCTTGGATCAATGAGCTAGTCTAGTAGATGCTTACTAGGGACATGGTGTTGTCTATGTACCCAGACATGTATCTGAGTTTCTGATCAATACAATTCTAGCATGGATAATAAACAATTATCATGAACAAGGAAATATGATAATAACTAATTCATTATTGCCTCTAGGGCATATTTCCAACAGGTTAATCACTGCAAAGTAGTTTAATCTTTATTAAATTCCATATTCGCCGCATTGAATTGAGAGATGCAACAGTCAAGAGTATAGGCTTGTTTGTAACAGAATCTGCATAGAATTGTAACAATTTTCTCTTTGGAGAAAATCTTAGCTATGGTGCTTTTCACACACTAGTACAGAAATGGCTAGACACAACTCTTGTTGGTGGCACGCCATTTTGTTCCAACGCCAGGACTAATATTTTCAAATAGTGTCGGCGTTGGCTAAGTTTGTACGTTATTGCTACACACATAGTGGTGGTGTTCAAATTTTGCTGAACATCACTTGTATGAGGACCCCAACGCTCTCGCCTTTCACATATTATTGTTGGTGTGGCTAAAATTTCTACGCCAGCACTATGCACTATACTTGTGTCGTGCAACTTGTATGACACGCCAGAGGTATATTTTATGGAGCCCACAGATATTGTGGCGGTGTTCCTAAATGTAGAACACCATAAGTATTTGCATCTCTATATAGCTGACCCGACTGGCCTAGTTAATCATATGCAATCTCTTAACGGTACTCTCACATATATGTGTGTATAGAGATGCAAGACCGGCGGACTCTGCATTCGATCCATCGAGAGAACTAGGCGACTACTTTTTGTGTGTATATCATTTAGGTATGTAATGCCCGCATATGTGTGTATATAGTACATAATATGCCGAGATGTTTTTGACTTTTTTTGTAGGCATTGTGGAAGTGAATGATTTATGCTGAAATATATATATCTTGGATGACCTCAATCTCGCCACGACGCCTTTACTCCCTCCTCCGCCATCGTTCGGCTGCCCCGTCGATCGGTGCCAACACCTCGATTCCTCCGGTAAGTGATTGATACGTCTCCAACGTATCTATAATTTTTGCTTGTTCCATGCTATTATATTATCAATCTTGGATGTTTTACAATCATTTTATAGCAACTTTATATCATTTTTTGGGACTAACCTATTGACCTAGTGCCAAAGTGCTAGTTGCTGTTTTTGCTTGTTTTTTACTTCACAGAAAATCAATACCAAACGGATTCAAAATGTTGCGGGGATTTTTGTGATTTTTTTATGGACTAGAAGGAAGGCCATGGGCCAAAGAACACCAAAGGAGGGGGCCCAGGATGGCCACGAGCCACCAGTGTGTGCTAGAGGGACCTGGCGCGGCCAAGTGGGTTGTGGGCACCTCGGGCACCCCCAACCGACTATCAAGCCTATAAATTCCCTGAAAATCCAAAAACCCTAGGAGAGTCGACGAAACACAATTCTAGCCAACGCAAGTTCAAGAACCGCGAGATCCAATCTAAACACCATTACAAAGGGGTTCATCTTCATCATCGGTGCCTCTCCGATGATGCGTGAGTAGTCCACCATAGACCTTCGGGTCCGTAGGCAGTATCTAAATGGCTTCCTCCCTCTCTATGTTTCTCAATAAAATGGTCTCTTGGAGATTCACTTGATGTACGGACTTTTGCGGTGTGTTTGTTGGGATCCGATGAATTTTGAATTCATGATCAATTTTGATCCTGTAACATCCCAAAATTTCATTTTGGAATGTTATGAAATATAGCTATGCATCATCATCACTTTGTTGAATGAAATGAATGGTTGAAGTGCTTCCTTTGAAATTCTGAAAGGCCATTTCAATTTTTTTCCCATGTAATTGTTTCACCTATTAGAAAACCTTTGGTAATGTTCAAAGAAAGAGGGGAGTAACATGACACTCCACACCAGGGGCATCTTGGTGAAATATTTGAGCAATAAAACCAAGGGTTTATTTGAAAGTTTATCTCAAAAGGATTTAAAATCAATTAGGCATTTTTTTTTGAAAATAAATTTTAAAAAGATATTCAATATGACACAGGAAAAATGTTCATTAAATAGCATTAATTCTCCTAATAATTTTGATATATATATTTCCTATGTTTGGAAATATTTTGAATGCATTAAAAGAGTTTTTATTGCTCTCGAAATAGAAAAGAAAATAATTTAAACCGAACCGGGCCGGCCCACAGCCTTTAAGACCCGAAATTACTCCGGGTCGGCCACCGAGGCGCTAACCTCGCATCTCACCCTCACTTACGCGTGGGACCCACCGTCCGACCGTGGCGTTAACACGCTCGTCCCCTTCCCCACGCTCGACGACATCGCCGGCGATCTCTCCCCGCAGATCTCGCCCCTCGTGCCCTCCCCGACCACCGCACCGCCCCTATATAAAGACCCGTCCCTCGGCTCTCCGTTCCACCCCCGAAACCCCCTCTTACCTCGCCGGAACGCTGCCCCACACCTCGCCAGAGTTCGGCACCCAACCAGACCTCCCCGAGCTCCTGCCCGTCACCACACTCACCCCCAGCCCCCCTCCGACGCCACCAATTGACGCTAGAGACTCACCGCCGCCGTTTGAAGCTCTCGGACGCCACCCCGACCACCGCACCATCGTCCCAAAGCACCTCCGACCACCGGCCGGAACCCCGACCCCCACCGTTGTAAGTCACCGCACCTCGCCGTAGCCGTCCGATCCCAATCCAACGCGCGAGATTAGATCACTTAAAACCCCGAACCGGTACGCATTAAGTCTCGGCCAACCGCTTGCTAGCTCCCGCACGCACGCCCTCGCGGCCAATCACAGCATGCCACGTAGACCCTGTCCGATCGATAGAACGTTTTTCTTTGTCTTTTCTGTTTTAGAAAACAGAATGTGTTCTGTTTTTGTTTTTATCATATCTTTTAACATGTTTGGTGTTTTTAGTTGATTCTTTTTGAATTAGTTCACAAATTTGTTGTAGTTTATGTCTGTATGCTTAGATTTCAAAAATTGAATTTTAAATTTTGAATCTAATCAAATTTGTTTAAATTACTAAAATCTGTATAACTAGAGTTTAAAAATATATTTTTGTATGAATATTTTTGCCACTGATTTGTATTAGTTAGAATTATCATCCTACATAGTTTGAGTTTTTTTGGATGAATTTGGTTAGGGTTTTTAACAAAAACAGAATCTGTTTAGAGTTTAGTTAATTTGATTTTAGTTTAGTTTGAACCTGATTTAGTTTAACTTTTGTTTTTAGATTTCATTAGGTTCTGTTGATTTAACATTAGGTGTATTATTTTCTGTTAATAAAATATTTTTTTCAAATTGTTTTGTTCTCTAGTTTGAATAGGTGCATCTTATTTTCACCTTTGGTATTGTTTAGAATTTTTTTTTGTAGTAACTCTTTTTGCACAAATTTTGAATAATGAAATACTTTCTGTTTTCAATAAAATTTTGTATTTACTTTTCTGTTATCTAAATGCCTAGTTGTTCCAAACAAATTTTTGACTTGTTATGTCTTGGTAGAGTTTTGACACCAAAATTTTTAGAGTCTTATACTTTAAGTGATTCTTCTTTTTGATTGTGCTATTGTTTGTTGAAGTATTTGTTTACCTTGCTGTTGTATGAATTGTATTGTGTTTATGCTTATTATGTGCTTTGTTTGATTCGTTAGATCATCCGAAGTGCAAAGCTTGTTATCTAGAGTCACTTGAATACGAGGATCGTCAGCAAGGCAAGTCACTTTGATCATGTTTACCCATGTTTTTATTGCATTAGTTCTACCATCTCCCCAATTGCATGCAAAGTAGGTAATTTGGAAACTTGGTTACTTGATGTAGTATCATGTGGTAGGCACCCCTCAACCCTTTGACACATTGGCCCCGGGAAACGTTGATTTAATTTTGCTATGCTATTAGTAGACGGGGTTGGTTGTGTGATTCATGAGAGTTGTGAGTTAATAATTTCAAGACCTACAAGGTGATCAAGACTTCAAGACTTCGAGTTTTCAACATACCTCTGGGTGGATGATGGTTGAACGGCGCCCTGGAGAAACCAGTGGTTAGCCTAGATGTTGCTGGAGAAGTGCTAGTATTCATGCGGAAAGGTCCACCCAGGCACAAAGAGATGGATGGATGCTTCAAGACCCAAGGCTTATCTACACAGCCACAAGCCATTATGGGCTCTGGCTTGGTTGGATATCGTGGTGACCCTGGACAGGCGGTGCTACGAGATGTAGAAGAACGGTAGGAAAGGATGGGCACCGATAGAGTCTCGGGGAAATCCTTTAGAAGACCATGTTTTGGTCATCCGTTTCTCAAACACCCTGAAGTGCGAGAAATCCAACGGAGGCGATCAAATGTTGTGGGGAACATGTGCAAAACTCTGCAGAGTACCCAAACCTAATCGATTAGCCATGTCCATGGTCATGGACAGTTTGAGCCAAAGGAACTGAAACTATTTGGAACTCTCAACACAATTAATTACATTGATGTGGGTATTAATGTCAACTTGGGTATGAGAATTGGTTGGTGGAACCATCTCATTAATCAACCAACATTGTAGTAATTATGCTTTTGCCCTCTCTTGTTGTAGGAAAAAATGGCTTTATGCAAAAACTTACTACCCCCACATGCCATATATGCATATGGAATGGGTGATTACTTTACCCCTCTTTTGTGACATTGCCGGCATATTCGATATGCTGACCTACACGGCTGCAACGTATCATGTTGCAAAGTACTTTTCCGACCAGGAGTGAGGATATGCTCTACGCTCGGTGAGATGCCCTTGGAGTCAGATGGACTCAACTACCTTTGAAGCTTCCGCAAGATTAGTTATTCTCATGAGTTGGCTTTCAGCCACTTTATTGTAATTCTTATTGTAATAAAGGACTCGATATGAGACTTTTCGATTCTTAAAGCTGTGTGATTTCCCTTTGATATATACATTGACGTACCGTGTGTGTACCAGCATGATCTTGGGATGGTACAGAAACACCGGAGATTCGACCTTTCAGGTCAGGTCGCTACAGAAATGGTATCAGAGCACATGCTGACCGTAGGACGTAACCTCTAGGATTGGAAAAGCCAAGGATTTATTTCTCTTTTGCCTTTAAAATTCTTATACTCTCATCTACTCATTTCTAAATTCCCTCCGATTTATTTCAAAATTTATAGATGGCCACCTTCATCCCAGTTTTGATCACGGAGTTTTGTCAGCCTGATGGGACGATGCCCTTTGGCAAGGAGCTGATGAGGATCGTCAGGGACATAAGGATTGCCTTGCCAAGCATCATCAGGACTCCTATCATGTGTTTTCCACAAGACGGACGCTACAGGATCGAGGTGCACATCCCTGGGAAGACCTTTGGAAATTGTAAGGAACCCATCGACTTCAAGTTTGTGGCACCCAACTGGATACTTGGGAGAGACATGGCAATTCACCGTGCCCTTGGACGTATTCAGGAGGAATACAGGGGTGGACCCATTTCACCAGGACTCAGCGTGGTTTGTTGCAGGGATGCCAATGGAAATATCATAACCACTCCCACTGACGACACCACCATTTCCTATATCCAGACTTTGGAGACGCACATCAGGACCTTGGAGCTTCGGGTACGTGCCGACACGAAGACGTTCAAGAGGCTGATGAACCGCGAGATTGACCTCGAAGCTGACCTACGGGAAGCCGAGTACGAGCATGAGTATGAAGTGAAGGATCTCTTAGAGAGGATCGATAAGCTGAACACTCGCATTGCAACTCTGGAGGAACAGATGGACATGGGTGAAAATCTTCATCCAGAAGGAGACATGGCTCCCTTGATCAGCAACGATGATGACTATGAGGAGAGCGTCACCGGAGGAGGTCACTTCACCATGTACTTTTGAGGAGAACTTTAGTTATGCCCCCATGTATCTTTATTTTCGTCGTTAAAGCGTAGGTTGATGCTTAGTTTGATTTGGAGATTTGTATCTCAATGTTTGAACCTTGAGTTGAATAAATGAATGAGTTTTTGGTGTGATATGTTTGTTGCATTGCATATGGGTAGTGAATTTCATTTTAGGTCCTTGTTCTATTCTAATTCTCACCCCTCTGAAAACAGCAAGATGCCTCCGTGACGTGAGCCCGACTTCACTTCCCCGCCGGAACTCACACAACTTCTCCAGCAGCAGAACGCCCTAATGCAACTGTTGATTCCGAACCAGACCAACAACCACAACAACCACCCTCCACCTCAAGGCGACAACCTCACCCGCTTTTTGAGGCTGAATCCACCAACTTTCTCCAGCAGCACCGAGCCCATTGTGGCAGATGATTGGCTCTGCAAGATGGAGAGGAAACTCACCACCACGGGATGCACTGAGGCTGAAAAGGTGCGCTTTGCCGCCCATCAACTTGAGGGACCAGCAGCTTCATGGTGGGAGAACTACACCACCACGTACCCCATTGCTAGTGTGACTTGGGAGCAGTTCAAGCTAGCTTTCCGCACTGCTCATGTCTCAGCTGGAGCCATGAGTCTGAAGAAGCGTGAGTTTTGCAACTTACGCCAGGGGAACCATTCCGTGGCCCAGTATGTGGATGATTTTAGCACGCTGGCTCGTTATGCACCAGGAGATGTGGCCGATGATGCAGCCAAACAAGAGAAGTTCTTGGAAGGACTCAACGATGAGTTGAGAGTGCAGCTAATGGTGGCTACTTTCAACAACTACCAGGAGCTGGTAGAAAAGGCCCTCATCTTGGAGGGGAAGCAGCAGCAAATCGAAAACCGCAAGAGGAAGTATGGACTTGGGAAGTCTCACTCTGGAGCTCAACAGAAGCCCCGCTACTCCTCGTACTCACGAAATGCTGGATCAGGGACCGGTAAGTATGGAGGACACTCTCATCCCGTACACAACCATGGAGACCATAACCATGGAGGAAAACGGAATAATCGTCCCAACAATGGCAACTTCAAGAATGGTAATGGAAGTGGGAATGGCAACCAACACTGTTCCGCTCCAGCTCAGAAGGATCTGAACCATATCACCTGTTTCAAGTGTCAGAAGACAGGGCACTATGCCACTGAATGCCCTCAGAACAAGCAAGGAAATGGAAACGACAACAACAACAGCAACTCCACAGCTAAGAAGCCAAATCCTTTTCCTCATGCTCAGGTGAACCACCTTGATGTGGAAGAAGTCTATGATCAGCCTGAGACTGTGGCTGGTAAGTTTTTATTGCATTCACGTCCAGTTATGGTACTTTTTGATTCTGGTGCAACTCATTCATTCATATCAAGGGTAGTTGTGGAAAAGTATGGTTTACCCACCAGAACCCTTAGTCAGCCCATTAAGGTCAATTCCCCAGGAGGTATGATGATGGCAGGGATAGGATGCCACGCCTTGAAACTCCACATAGGAAACCATGTTTTTCCTACCGACCTCATTGTCTTAGAATCCCAGGGATTGGATGTAATCCTAGGCATGGATTGGATGACCAAGTATGAAGGAAACCTTGATTGCCCCAGCAAGTCTATTTCACTCACCACTCCGGAGAACAAGAGGATTAAGTATGTATCCCGACGCGCACAGATGAGTGCTCGGTTAAATTCCCTCATAGGAGTTGTTCAGGAGGAAGTGCCGGTTGTACAAGACTTTCCAGATGTATTCCCAGAGGAATTACCAGGCATGCCACCAGATAGAGTGATTGAGTTTCTGATAGAGCTACTACCAGGAACCGCCCCAATTTCCAAGAGACCCTATTAGATGCCCGCAAGTGATTTAGTAGAAATCAAGAATCAGATTAAGGAGCTATTGGATAAGGGATATATTCGCCCAATTTCTTTACCTTGGGGAGCCCCAGTCCTTTTGGTGGAGAAGAAAGATAAAACCTTGTGGATGGTGGTCGATTATCGTGCATTGAACGAGGTAACTATCAAGAATAAGTACCCTCTGCCGATTATTAATGACCTGTTTGATCAGCTAGTAGGCGCCAAAGTATTCTCCAAGATCGATCTTCGATCAGGGTATCACCAACTGAAGATTCGTGAACAGGATATACCCAAAACAACCTTCACCACAAGGTATGGCTTATATGAGTATACGGTCATGTCTTTTGGTTTGACCAATGCTCCTGCCTACTTCATGAATATGATGAACAAAGTATTTATGGAATATTTGGACAAGTTTGTCATGGTGTTCATCGATGACATTTTGATATTCTCCAAGAGCGAGGAAGAACACAAGGAACACTTGCGTTTAGTTCTGGAGAAGCTTAGAGAGCATCAGTTATATGCCAAGTTCAGTAAATGTGAATTTTGATTGACGGAAGTCGGATTCCTTGGACACATTATTTCTGGAGAAGGAAAAGCAGTAGACCCCGCTAAGATTGAAGCAGTCACTGAGTGGAAGTCACCCACCTCAGTTAAGGAGATCCGCATTTTTCTCGGACTTGCCGAATATTACCGGAGGTTCATTGAGAATTTCTCAAAGATTGCCAAGCCCATGACAGAATTGTTAAAGAATGAGTCTAAGTATATCTGGACTGAGGAATGTGAGGCCAATTTCCAGGAGTTGAAGAAACGTTTGGTCACAGCCCCAGTGTTGATACTGCCAAACATTCAGAAGGACTTCTAGGTTTATTGTGATGCATCACGTCAAGGACTTGGAGGAGTACTCATGCAAGAGGGAAAAGTGGTAGCCTATGCATCCAGACAGCTATGACCCCATGAGTTTCATTATGCCACCCATGATTTGGAACTAGCAGCCATAGTGCACGCACTCAAGACCTGGAGACATTTCCTTATCGTAAATAGTTGTGATGTTTACACTGATCATATAAGCCTGAAGTATATCTTCACATAGAAGGAGTTGAACCTCAGACATAGGAGATGGTTAGAGTTAATCAAGGAGTATGACATGAGACTGCATTACCATCTAGGAAAGGCAAATGTTGTGGCAGATGCTTTGAGTCGGAAGAGTTATGTGAACACACTCATAGCCGGAGGATTACCCCAGGAGTTAACCGATGATCTCAGAGAGCTTCGGTTAGAGATAGTTCCGAAAGGATATGTTGCCACACTAGAGATTCAGTCTACCTTGACCGAAAGAATTCGTGAAGCACAGAAATCGGACAAGGAGATAGCTGAGATAAAGCAGAGAATGAAGGAAGGAAAGGCTAAAGTCTTTCGTGAAGATGAACAAGGTACTTTATGGTTTGAGAACCGAATCTATGTGCCCAATGACCCAGAGCTCAGGAAGTTGATACTTCAAGAAGCCCACGATTCACCATACTCAATACACCCAGGAAACACCAAGATGTACCTGGATTTGAAGAAAAGTTACTGGTGGACAGGAATGAAGAAGGATATTGCCGAACATGTTGCGGTATGTGATGTTTGTCAGCGAGTAAAGGCGGAACATCAGAAACCAGCAGGGTTACTCCAACCTTTGCCGATACCCGAGTGGAAATGGGATAAGCTTGGGATGGACTTCAGCACAGGATTACCTAGGACCCGTTCAGGTTATGATTCCATCTGGGTAGTGGTCGATCGCTTGACCAAGGTGGCTCATTTCATTCCAGTGAAGACCACCTATACTAGTGCTAAGTTAGCCAAGATATATATGACCAGGATCGTATGTCTGCATGGAGTTCCGAGGAGTATCGTGTCAGATAGAGGAACACAATTTACCTCAAAGTTTTGGCATCAGCTACATGAAACTTTGGGTACAAGGCTGGAGTTCAGTACAACTTTTCATCCGCAGACCAATGGACAGACTGAGAGAGTCAACCAGATTCTGGAGGACATGTTGAGAGCTTGTGCGCTAGACTATGGGTCCTGTTGGGATGAAAACTTACCTTATGCAGAGTTCTCGTACAACAACAGTTATCAGACTAGTCTGAAGATGGCCCCTTTTGAAGCTTTATACGGAAGGAGGTGCAGAACACCATTGATGTGGGATGGTGTTGGAGACCAAAAACTCTTTGGTCCCGATCTTATCCGAGATTCTGAAGAAAAGGTCAAACTAATTCGAGACCGACTCATGATAGCTCAATCCAGACAGAAGAGCTATGCTGATAACAAACGCAAGGAGGTGACATATGAAGTGGGAGATCGAGCATCTCTCTGTGTGTCCCCACTTCGAGGAATCAAGAGATTTGGTGTTAAAGGAAAGTTAGCACCCAGATTCATAGGCCCTACAAAATTCTTGAACATAGAGGCGAAGTTGCATACAAGCTGGAATTGCCGGAAGGACTGTCCGGAGTTCATGATGTTTTCCATGTTTCCCAGCTGAAGAAATGCCATGCTGAGATGGCTGATATTCCTTTGAGAGACACAGTGCCCCTAGAGGCCATAAAACTTGACAGTGACCTGACTTACGAGGAGAAGCCTGCCAGAATCCTCGAAACTACCAACAGAGTTACCCGAAGCAAGACCATCAAGTTTTGTAAGGTTCTGTGGAGTCACCACACCGAGGAAGAAGCCACCTGGGAACGCGAAGAAGATCTTTGTAGAGACCACCCGCACCTATTTTCTAGCCAACCCGAATCTCGAGGGCGAGATTCATCTTAAGGTGGGTAGGTTTGTAACATCCCAAAATTTCATTTTGGAATGTTATGAAATATAGCTATGCATCATCATCACTTTGTTGAATGAAATGAATGGTTGAAGTGCTTCCTTTGAAATTCTGAAAGGCCATTTCAATTTTCCCCCCCATGTAATTGTTTCACCTATTTGAAAACCTTTGGTAATGTTCAAAGAAAGAGGGGAGTAACATGACACTCCACACCAGGGGCATCTTGGTGAAATATTTGAGAAATAAAACCAAGGGGTTATTTGAAAGTTTATCTCAAAAGGATTTAAAATCAATTAGGCATTTTTTTCTGAAAATAAATTTTAAAAAGATATTCAATGACAGAGGAAAAATGTTCATTAAATAGCATTAATTCTCCTGATCATTTTGATATATATATTTCCTATGTTTGGAAATATTTTGAATGCATTAAAAGAGTTTTTATTGCTCTGGAAATAGAGAAGGAAATAATTTAAACCGAACCGGGCCGGCCCACAGCCTTTAAGACCCGAAATTACTCCGGGTCGGCCACCGACGTGCTAACCTCGCGTCCTACCCTCACTAACACGCGGGACCCACCGTCCGACCGCCGCGTTAACACGCTCGTCCCCTTCCGTGCGCCCGACGACGTCGCCGACGATCTCTCCCTACAGATCTCGCCCCTCGTGCCCTCCTCGACCACCGCACCGCCCCTATATAAAGCCCCGTCCCACCGCTCTCTGTTCCACCCCTGAAAACCCCTCTTACCTCGCCGGAACGCTGCCCCATACCTCGCCGGAGTTCGGCACCCAACCGGACCTCCCCGAGCTCCTGCCCATCGCCACACTCACCCCCAGCCCACCTCCGACGCCACCAATCGACGCCGGAGACTCACCGCCGCCGTTTGAAGCTCTCGGACGTCGCCCCGACCACCGCACCGTCGTCCCCGAGCACCTCCGACCACCGGCCGCCGCCGACCTCGCCGGAACCCCGACCCCCACCGTTGTAAGTCACCGCACCTCGCCGTAGCCGTCCCATCCCAATCCAACGCGCGAGATTAGATCACTTAAAACCCTGAACCGGTACGCGTTAAGTCTCGGCCAACTGCTTGCTAGCTCCCGCACGCACGCCCTCGTGGCCAATCACAGCATGCCATGTAGACCCTGTCCGATCGATAGAACGTTTTTCTTTTTCTTTTCTGTTTTAGAAAACAGAATGTGATCTGTTTTTGTTTTTATCATATCTTTTAAAATATTTAGTGTTTTTAGTTGATTCTTTTTGCATTAGTTCGGAAATTTGTTGTAGTTTATGTCTGTATGCTTAGATTTCAAAAATTGAACTTTAAATTTTGAATCTAATCAAATTTGTTTAAATTACTAAAATCTGTATAACTAGAGTTTAAAAATATATTTTTGTATGAATCTTTTTGCCACTGATTTGTATTAGTTAGAGTTATCATCCTACATAGTTTGAGTTTTTTTTGGATGAATTTGGTTAGGGTTTTTAACAAAAACAGAATCTATTTAGAGTTTAGTTAATTTGATTTTAGTTTAGTTTGAACCTGATTTAGTTTAACTTTTGTTTTTAGATTTCATTAGGTTCTGTTGATTTAACATTAGGTGTATTATTTTCTGTTAATAAAATATTAGTAGATGGGAAACATTGATTTAATTTTGCTATGCTATTAGTAGACGGGGTTGGTTGTGTGATTTATGAGAGTTGTGAGTTAATAATTTCAAGACCTACAAGATGATCAAGACTTCAAGATTTCGAGTTTTCAACATACCTCTGGGTGGATGATGGTTGAACGGCGCCCTGGAGAAACCAGTGGTTAGCCTAGATGTTGCTGGAGAAGTGCCAGTATTCATGCGGAAAGGTCCACCCAGGCACAAAGAGATGGATGGATGCTTCAAGACCCAAGGCTTACCTACACAGCCACAAGCCATTATGGGCTCTGGCTTGGTTGGATATCGTGGTGACCCTGGACAGGCGGTGCTACGAGATGTAGAAGGATGGTAGGAAAGGATGGGCACCGATAGAGTCTCGGGGAAACCCTTTAGAAGACCATGTTTTGGTCATCCGTTTCTCAAACACCCTGAAGTGCGATAAATCCAACAGAGGTGATCAAATCTTGTGGGGAACATGTGCAAAACTC
The DNA here is from genome assembly GCA_022496015.1 of Hordeum marinum. Classification (NCBI taxonomy): domain Eukaryota; kingdom Viridiplantae; phylum Streptophyta; class Magnoliopsida; order Poales; family Poaceae; genus Hordeum; species Hordeum marinum. Next base: position 455,676,945 of record CM039674.1, on the reverse strand, counting down.
TGCAGAGTACCCAAACCTAATCGATTAGCCATGTCCACGGTCATGGACAGTTTGAGCCAAAGGAACTGAAACTATCTGGAACTCTCAACACAATTAATTACATTGATGTGGGTATTAATGTCAACTTGGGTATGAGAATTGGTTGGTGGAACCATCTCATTAATCAACCAACATTGTAGTAATTATGCTTTTGCCCTCTCTTGTTGTAGGAAAAAATTGGCTTCATGCAAAAACTTACTACCCCCACATGCCATATATGCATATAGAATAGGTGATTACTTTACCCCTCTTTTGTGACATTGCCGGCATATTCGATATGCTGACCTACACGGCTGCAACGTATCATGTTGCAGAGTACTTTTCCGACCAGGAGTGAGGATACGCTCTACGCTCGATGGGATGCCCTTGGAGTCAGATGGACTCAACTACCTTTGAAGCTTCCGCAAGATTAGTTATTCTCATGAGTTGGCTTTCAACCACTTTATTGTAATTCTTATTGTAATAAAGGACTCGATATGAGATTTTTCGATTATTAAAGCTGTGTGATTTCCCTTTGATATATACATTGACGTACCGTGTGTGTACCGGCATGATCTTGGGATGGTACAGAAACACCGGAGATTCGACCTTTCACGTCAGGTCGCTACAGATCCATGAATATGATTTGAGTCTTCTTTGATATCTTATTGCATGATTACTTATAGCCTCGTATTTCTTGTTTGAATCTTTGGTTTAGTTAGGCCAACTAGATCGATTTTTCTTGCCATGGGAAGAGGTGCTTTGTGATGGGTTCAATCTTGCGGTGCTCTTTCCTAGTGACAGAAGGGGCAGCAAGACACGCATGTATCGTTGCCATTAAGGATAACAAGATGGAGTCTATTCGTACATGAATTGATCTTTTCTACATCATTTCACCGTTCTTATTGCATTACTCCATTTCTCCATGAATTTAATACATTAGATGCATGTTGGATAGCGGTCGATGTGTGGAGTAATAGAAGTAGATGGAGAATCGATTCGGTCTACTTGTCTTGGACGTGATGCCTATATAATGATCATTGCCTGGATATCGTCATGATTATTTGATCTTCTATCAATTGTCCAACATTAATTTGTTCACCCACCATGTGTTATACTCATGAGAGAAGCCACTAGTGAAACCTACGACCCCCGCATCTACTTTTCCAACATATTGCTTTCTGATCTACTATTTGCACCTTTTGTTTTCAGATCTATAAAACCAAAAACCCAAAAATACCTTGCTGCACTTTTTGTTTATCTATTTTATTTTGTGTTCTTACGAGATCTATTTGCCAAACCTATCACTACCTAATCTATCATATTACCATGGAGAGCTTGACAACCTCTCTTTTGCGTCGGATTGCAAGTATTTGTTGTTTGTGTGCAGGTGTTGTCTATGAAGGTGCATGATCTTCCTCTACGGATATATACCTTGGTTTCAAAAACTGAGGGAAATAATTACCGTCCTTGTGCCACATCATCCCTTCCTCTTTGGGGAACTACCGACGGAGTCTCAAGCCACGTCAAAGGAATTTCTGGCGCTGTTGCGGGGGAGGAAGCAATCACATCTACCAGGATCCTAATCACAAATCTCATCTCCTTGAAATTTACATTATTTTCCATTTGCCTCTTGTTTTCCTCTCCCCCACTTCACAAATTTTCCGTTTTATTCGCCCTCTCTTTTCCGTTTGCTTGCAATCTTGTTTGTGTAGTCATGATGACTCAAGAGAACACCAGGTTGTGTGATTTTTCAAATACCAATAATAATGATTTGATTAGCACTCCTATTGCTCCTCCCCCCACTAGTGCAGAGTCTTGTGATATTAATGCCGCTTTGTTGAATCTTGTCATGAAAGATCAATTTTCCGGTACTCCTAATGGGGATGCCGCGTCCCATCTAAATACCTTCATGGAATTATGCGATATGCAAAAGAAAAAAGATGTGGACAAGGACATTGTGAAGTTGAAATTATTTCCTTTCTATTTGCGGGATCGTGCAAAAATTTGGTTTTCTTCTTTGCCTCGCAATAGTACTGATTCTTGGGATAAGTACAAGCACGCTTTCATTACTAAGTATTTTCTGCCCGCGAAAATTATTTCACTTAGGAATCAAATCATGAATTTTAAAAAACTTGAGCATGAACATGTTACACAATCTTGGGAAATAATGAAATTGATGCTAAAAAATTGTCCTACTCATGGTTTAAATCTTTGGATGATCATACAATTTTTTTATGCGGGATTGAATTTTGTCTCTAGAAATCTTTTAGATTCCACCACAGGTGGTACTTTGATTCAAATTACTTTGGGTGAAGCTACCAAATTGCTAGATAATATTAAGGCAAATTATTCACAATGGCATACTGAAAGCGCACCTACTAGTAAAATGTTAATTCGGTAGAAGAAATTAGTACTTTGAGTGAAAAAGTTGATGCTCGTATGAAGTTGGTTGGTAGTAAAAATGCTCCTCTTGATCTTAATGATGTGCCTTTGTCTACCTTGATTGAGAAAAATAGTGATCCCGTAGATGTGAATTTCATCTCGCGAAACAATTTTAATAACAATGCTTATAGATGTAATTTCAATCATAGGCCTTTGCGTGGAAGTTCCTCTAATAATTATGGTAATTCCTATGGTAATTCTGAGGAGAAATTGAATAAGATTGATGACATGTCTAGTAGCATTGATAGAATTTCCAATGATGCAGAAAATGTCAAGTTGCATGCTTTTGCACCTAAGATTAATGAATCAATTAAGCCTTTATACGTTTCTATGCATGAAAGTAAGAAAAGAACCGCTATACTTAGAGCTAAAAGTTTTTTTTATAAAAAGCATTTTCTAGCGATTACTTTCATAACAATGATGAAGATATTAAGATGATTGGTGTTTTCTCTATTGATTCATTGTTTAGTAATGTTAAAATTGATGATAAAGGGACTGGAGAAGAGTCAACTTTATCTAAACAGTGTCCCAATGATTTGGAGGGTGAATATCTTGATGAAATTTTTGATAAAAGTGGATTTGGAGAGATCAAAACTTTAACTAGTGATGTGCCCACTATTTTTTATTACAAAGACTTTAATTATGAGATTTTCTCTTTGGTTGATTGTATTTCTTTGCTGCAAGCTATGATAAGTTCACCCCATGCTTATGAACAAAATAACGCTTTTACTAAACATATCGTTGATGCTATGATGAAATCCTTAGAAGAAAAGTTGGATATAGAGATTTCTATTCCTAGAAAATTACATGATGAGTGGGAACCTACCATTAAAGTCAAGATTAAAAATTATGAATGATTTGCTTTGTGTGATTTTGGTGTTCCACAATTCCGAAATCTTTATGTGATGTGCTTGGTCTTACCAATATTGAAGAATGCTCTCTTAGTTTGCACTTGCTGGATTCCACTATTAAAAAGCCTTTGGGAAGAATTAATGATTTTATTATTCTTGCAAATAGGATTTTTGTGCCCACTGATTTTATCATTCCTGATATTTATTGCAACCCGTCTTGTCCTATCATACTTGGTAGACATTTTTTACGCACTATAGGTGTCATGATTGATATGAAAGAAGGCAATATTAAGTTTCAGTTTCCCCTTAGAAAGGGTATGGAACACTTCCCTAGAACAAGAATTAAGCCAACATATGAATCAATCATGTGGGGCTTCTATGGAGTGAAAACTAAGGATGACAATACTTGAATCTTTGTGTTATGCCTAGCTAGGGGCGTAAAACGGTAGCGCTTGTTGGGAGGCAACCCAATGAATAAATCATTTTTTTATCTTTTTCCTTCTGTTTTTGAGTGTTGGAAAAATCATTCTTATGTTATGACTGTGTTTTTATGTTTTATTTAGTGTTTGTGCCAACTGATGCCTTTAGGATGATCCCTAAGATGAGTAGAAACAATGCTGAATCTGAAACAGAAATTTTGTTCCCAGTGCACGAATTTTCATTTTTTATTGGAACCTGATATTGAGCTGAAATTTTAACCAATTATTTATGTACAAATTATTTACACTGTACTAATTTTTCAGAATTTTTAGAGTTCGAGCATTATGGGTAGAGTACAGATTACTACAGACTGTTCTCTCTGAAACATATTCTGTTTTCGTTGCATTGTGTACTTGTTTTGATGAATCTATGGCTTGTATTGGGGGATATAAGTCATGGAAAAATTAGAATAAATTAGTTATAATGAAATAATAAAATATTAATGGGTTTACAACAGTACCTAAAGTGGTAATTTACTTTATTATACTAACGGATCTCATGAGAATTTTATTTCGTTTTGTGTGATTGAAGTTTTCAAGTTTTGGGTGAGATCATGATGGATGAAGGAATAAGGAGTTAGAAGAGTCAAAGCTTGGGGATGCTACATCACCCCAAGATAATATCCAAATAGTATCAAGCAACTAAGATTGGGGATGCCCTGAGTGGCACCCATTCTTTCTTCTAACAACCATCGATATACTATTTGGAACTATATTTTTATTCGTCACATATCATGAGTTTTGCTTGGAGCGTCATGTATATTTGCTTGTTTGTTTTTTTGCATTTTCATTAGTATCCTTGCTGGACACACCTATTTGTGGGAGACAAAATATGCTATGATTTGTTAGAATTGCTATTTATTCTTCACTTAAATCTATTGAGAAAAGGAATTGCTCTAGTGCTTCACTTATATCGTTTTGAGCACGTTGTGCTTTTACATGTTTTGAAGAAATGCTCTCATGGTTCACTTACATTAATTTTAGAGTTGTTAATTTTGGAGAAATCTTCTCATGCTTCACTTATACTATTTTGAGAGATGAAACTTGTATACTCATGTTCTTCACTTATATCCATGTGAGCTTATCAAAAGAAATTGCAACATATGAAAATAGTACCAAAGTGATAGATACTCAAGAGGGATAAAATAAAAACTTTCATGAAGATCACTGTACAAATTAAACTTGATTCTTTGTAATAGTTTTGAGACATGGCAATAGTAATATGTGAGTTATGTTAGTGACTAATTATGCTTAGTAAGAATATTGGTGTTAAGGTTTGTGATTCCCTATGCAAGCATATAAGTCAATAGTTTTGCTAAAAAATTATATCCTACTTATGGTGCATTATTCAGTGTTAGTTATGCTTAATTCTCGCTTATGTGATTTTTCATTTCTTGGTTGGATGCTTCTAAATCTTTTTCCAGCCTTCACTTGTACTAAGTAGAAATACTACTTGTGCATCCATAATCCTTAAAACCAGTTTTTCCATATGAGTCCACTATACCTACCTATATACGATATTTCCATGCCGTTCCAAGCAAATTTGTATGTGCCATATCTAATTTTCAAAATAAATTTTCCTTTTTGTGTGTTCGTACCACTCATGAAACAGTAGGGGGTGACCGATATTTTTTCATGCTAGATATGTTATTCTCAAGATGAGTGTTTATTCACTTGTCATGGCATGAGATGGCGGTAATAGGGGTTCCCAGTCCCGAAATGAAATGAAAAAGAAAAGAAATTTGCTTTATGTCAAATAATAAATTCCTTGGAAAGTGTTGGTATGGAAGGCAACCATGGATTCGGCTAGCCATGCAAAGTGAAAGTATGGTGAAAAAGTAATAAACTTTATTTTGTGTTTGGGAAAGCCTATGGTGCATCTAGTGTGGAAAGATATTGAGATCTTTCGGTCGTTTTCATTGACAGGAAAGGCATGCCACCCAAAATATTTTTCTCTATCAATTTAAAAACTTGATCTTTGTCACCTCTACAAAACCCTACTCCCCTCTGCGAAGGGCCTATCTATTTACTTTATGGAATTTGTATTTTTCAATTTGAGTCTCCATCTTCTCTTATAAAGCACCAACTAGGGGGCACTATGATCGTACTTGAGCATTAGGTGTAGCTAATTTTTGAGTGTGTATTGTGAATGGGTTAATGATTGATCATGATGGGCTAGGGATAACTTTCTTTAGCGTTGATATTTCGAAAGTCATGGTTGCTTGTTGATATGCTTGAGTATTAAAGTTTTCATGTCAAAACTAGACTATTGCTTTGAAGCATATGAAAATTCCAAATGTCCATGCTATAAAGAAAAAGATTATGTGTTGAACATGTTAGGTAGTAACCATATGGCTTCCTCTCTCTCTATGTTTCTCAATATAATGGTCTCTTGGAGATCCACTTGATGTAATGACCTTTGTGGTGTGTTTGTTGGGATCCGATGAATTTTGAGTACATGATCAGTTTTTATCCATGAACATGATTTGAGTCTTCTTTGATCTCTTACTTTCATGATTAATTATAGCTTCATAATTCTTCTTCGAATCTTTGGTTTAGTTAGGCCAACTAGATCGATTTTTCTTGCCATGGGAAGAGGTGTTGTGTGCTGGGTTCGATCTTGCGGTGTTCTTTCCCAGTGACAGAAAGGGTAGCAAGACACGCATGTATGATTGCCATTAAGGATAACAAGATGGAGTCTATTCCTACATGGTAGACAACAAAGGCACAAAGGCAGACGACAAAGGCACAAAGGCACAAAGGCACTTTGCCGTCTGCCTTGGCGGACGGCAAAGGCACAAAGGCGGACGGCAAAGGACTTTGCCGTCCGCTAGCAAACGACATAAATTTGGGCCTAGCTATCTCCGGCAAAGGGGTACTTTGCCCTGTGCTTCCGCCCTGTGGACAACAAAGAATCGTTGTCCTCAGCTTGTAGACGGCAAATTGCATGGATGGCAACTACCGACGCGTCGCCGTTATAGGTGGCTAACGGACCCCACCCCTTTGCCGTCTGCCTCCCCACCCCCTTTGCCATCTGCCTCCCTACCCCCTTTGAGGTCTGCCTCCCCACCCTCTTTGCCGTCTGACAAAATGTCCCCAGCCTGGTCTTTCTAGGTTGCATAGGTGGCCACCACGTGGCACGTTGCCGTCCGGGACAGACGACAAAGGGCCCTTTGCCGTCGGTGGCAGATGGCAAAGAGCCTGCATTATCCCTATTTATTCTATTTTTGTTATATCCAATCATTTTCGCAAGCACATATATGATATATGATATATATATATATATATATATATATATATATATATATAGGGATCGACTATTCGTTACCTTGGTAAGAAAAAAGTAACCTGATGTAATATTACAACTAGGAGGAGATATATTGGTCTCCCACCGTACAATAGCAAGTGAGGTAATTTTATAACATGCATGCTAAAAAGTTATGTTTCGTATGTGAGAAAAAAATCTGACGCGTCAATATCACACTATGTTGGCGTAAATTTACAAGATAAATGAGGCAATCTTACAAGAAGAAGTGGGGTAAGTTTACAACATGGACGCTAGAAAATTACCTTTTGTTGTGATTGAAAATGTGGCTTGTCGAATGACCAAGGTGAATAATAAGTTATTCTTCACCCTAGGTGCCAAATAGACCGTCTCTCTCTCTCTCTCTATATATATATATATATAATTCACAGAAACTATATACCTGCCATATCACAAGCACATATATATGATCATCCAACAAACATACCAAATCAGAAGTGCAAGTGTTATCCATACATGCATAGTTTTATCCGTAGGTAGGAAGTTTCACAATGTGCATCAATACAAAATCAAAACAGAAATTAAACACACGAACTCCATCAATGCAAGCTTCCGTGAAGTGAATCAAACCTGCAAAATGGGAAATAAGAAAGTTAGAAGAAGAATACTAGAAGAATAATAATAAGAAGAAGATCTAGAAGAAGAAGAAGAGGAGGAGGAAGAAGAAGAATTTTTCTTCTCTTTCTCTTTATCCTCTTGTTTTTCTTCTTCTTATTGATTATTTGTGCCATTTAGAGCTAACCTAGGTATTTATGCCATTTTTAACCTAACTAAGCTTGTTGTGTCATTTTGCAAGAAAATAAGGTAAGTCTATGGCCCTTATTAGGTTACCAAGAAGAAGAAGATGAAGATCTAGGAGAAGAAGAACAACAATAAGAAGAAGCGTTTTTCTTCTCCTTCTCTTTCTCCTCTTGTTTTTCTTCTTCTTATTGCTTATTCGTGTCATTTTAGAGCTAACCTAGGTAATTATCACATTTTTACCTAACTAAGCTTATTGTGTTATTTTGCAAAAAAATAAGCTAAGTCTATGGCATCTATGAGGTTACCAAGAAGAAGAAGAAGAAGAAGATCTAGAAGAAGAAGAACAACAACAAGAAGCTTTTTTCTTCTCTTTCTCTTTCTCCTATTGTTTTTCTCTTCTTATTGATTATTTGTGTAATTTTAGAGGTAACATAGGTAATCATTACATTTTTTTACCTAACTAAGCTTATTGTGTCATTTTGCAAGAAAATAAGCTAAGTCAATGGCATCTATGAGGTTACCAAGTCTATTATGTCATTATTGAGTTAACTAAGCTTATTATGTCAGTGTGGAGGAAACAATGCTAAGTATAGGTCATTTTAGAGCAAACTTAGGTACAATATGTCATTTTAGAGCTAACTTAGGTACAATATGTCCTTTTGGAGGTAAGTAAGCTTACTATGTCATTTTAGAGGAAATAAAGCTAACTTACGTAAAATATGACATTTGTCTAAGTGCTAAGTTTGTCATTGTGCTAAGTTTGTCTAAGTGCTATGTTTGTATTTGTTTGAGAAAATGAGCCAAGTAGGTGGCATATTAGGACTTACCCTCCTCCTCATCATGGAGGTGAAGCACTGGAGTTGCTCGGGTCGTGCAATGCGGCTCGGGAGTTATGCTGTACCAAAGATCATTTGCGTTAGCATGATGACGCTGAAATGGTAAGAGTAGTAACTAATGAAAATTGAAATGAAACTCACCATTCCAGCCGTGGTAACGACTAGCATCGGCAGAGGGGTCTGGCCGGTCTTCTCGCATAAAGACTGCACATTTGGTTTTGCCACGTCAATCATATTGGTTATTAATGAATAGAACATGTAGTGCATGATTTGGCTAATATAAAGAAGAAACTTACCACGATGAGCTCATACATGGCCCGATGAGACGCATCGTTCTGTGCCCTCTCATCCTCCAACAACTTATCCGTCCTCTCCTCCAGATCCCTCTTCTCCCCCGCCGCCTACCGGGCCTGTTCCGCCAGAAGCGCCTGGGTTGTCTCTCTCTCTTTTTGCAGAGGAGCCTGCAACACAGCTCCTCGTTAGCATTGTAATCATATTTGTTTGCACAGACAATGTAATGGAGGAAAGCTACCTGAGTCCGTATGACTAACCTCGATGGCGAGCTAGACTGGCCGTGGACGAGGCGACATCTCAGGATAGGAGCTCGTTTGGCGCGCCTTGATCTGCCGGAAAGTGCTCGAAGACCGTATATGTCCATCTCCAATGGCTATCGAGCCATGGGGCCTCTCGTGGCCAGCTAACATCACCTGGTCTGAATCAAGTGGCTGCTGGCTCGGGTTGAAGTCCTCCCCATTCACCGCCTTCCCCACATATCTGTAACTTACGAGCTTGTGGTGGGAGGAGATATTGGTGAAGTTCTTTGGATTATTGAGGTCAGACTCAGAGAATGCCTTGACCTTCTTGTATGAGGTAGTATGGGCCATGGCATAGAGGTCGTACACCTCTAGCACCTCCGTATTATTGTAATGAGCCTACAAGTGAGGAACAAAGTATTAATAATATGGGTAAACCTAGCACTACAAGAATGAATTGCAGGAATCATGAAGCAAACCACATACTCAGTTCCGCCCGAACTGATAAATGTTGGCACTGCCTTGATGGTGTGGCACACCATCCATTTGGGCACGCCGTGCCTTAGCATCATCGTGGATGACTCGCCATTGGTCAGAGCACCATTCATTCACCAACGCCTCCCAACAACCCATCTTATCCGCACACCATCTCGGGGGAACCTAAGTTAGTAAAGAGAAATTTGAGAGCTATGCCTATGAATCAAAGCAAAGGAAACTAAGTACAAGGACTTAAGAATAGGTAATTACCTTCATGTACCGCTCCTTGTCCAGAAACTTTTGGTAGCACGACGACTTGGCCTTCTTAATATGCTGCGAGACGTAGTAGTCTCGAACAGCCTGTACCCGAGCCTCGTGTCATAAGTTCTGTAGTAGGTGCGTGTACTCGTAATAGATAAGCTTTGCTGCGGCTTCCTCGTATCCCTCCTCACACCTGTAGAAGGTCTGTAATAGATAAACCCTTTTTAATTGTGTAAAGGAGAAATTACCCAGAACTTCCTGATGACCATGTCGGCCCTCGTGTGTCACAACACACCGCCGATCATCTCCTCTGGCGGGGCCGGTGCAGCCAAGTAGAGCTCCCATTTCAATCCTTCCTCTTCTTGCTGACCCTCGCCGGGCAACGTGACAAACCCCACGAAGTTATGCCGTAAAATCACACCAAGGACGGAGTTGGGCCCACGGACATCCTTGGCGTGAATCCAACCCCTACAGTATGACAAAGCCAACACATTAGATATGTGAAGAAACATGAAGGCAAAAGGTTTAAAAAGAGTAAATGCACTTACTTCAGCGACTCAGGCTTAACCAGCCACTTCTGCTCGTGGGTCGCCGACACGGGCGAGAGCCGTGTACACCCATGCTAGTAGACGGTGCCCTGAACCACCTCGTCGCCGCTATCAGAAAGCCGATCCCCGCCACCATCAGCATGGACACTCTGCTCCAGCTGATGCAGATCCGGCCAGGTCCCATCCGATGGAATCCTATGAACTCTCGTAGGACGAAGCGTCTGGCATAGGAGTCTCACGGGACGAGGCGTATGGCATAGGAGTCTCACGGGTCGAAGCGTCTGGGATAGAAGGATTGTCGACCCGAGGCTCGTGGATAGGAGTCTTTGTAGCCTCCACCTCAGACGAGTCCACCGTAGCAGTCATGTGCTCTCGTGAATCAGCTGGGGGTGGCGGCGAGGAAGGCGTAGCAGCCTTCATACCTCTCCCGCGGCCACCACGTGTAGCTTTAGGAGCTCTCTTCTTCCCCCGACCTCCTCTCCCAGTGGGCAACTTCACCGACAAAGAAGTGCCCTCGGGTGACCCAATACTATCATACAATGCTCTCTAGAGAGTTTGTGGTGGAATGGAAGTACCCCTCCCACCAGGCGCCGACGAAGGTCCTCGGATCGCTCTCGACCCACGCCCATCATATTTCAACACCTGCCATGACAAAGAGTAAACGAAATTAGTACAACATAAAAAATTGAATACCGACATGAATAGTAATATGTCTATGCAAGTTGAAGCAAGAATACTTGCGACCCGCCTGCAGCCAACGGAACACAAGAGCTGCCTTGCATGTGGAGCACGGGAACCTTCCATGCACACACCAGCCAATGAATAGCGCATACGCCGGCAAGTCATGCATCGAGTACATGTACCACGCATGCATTTTGAAGTGTTTTTTGGAAGCGGCGTCATATGTCTTGATCCCATTATCCCAAGCTTCTTGTAATTCATCCTTAAGCGCCTGCATGTACACATTCATATTCTTCCTCGGATAGTTGGGACCTGGAATTATCAACGTAAATAAAATGTTCTTTCTTTTCATAATCTCTCAGGGGGGGGGGGGGAGATTGAGCGGAATGACAAATATAGGCCAGCAACTGTATCGGGTTTCCATCATACCAAACACTTGGAACCCATCCGTGCTGATGGCGACTCGAGGATGCCTTGGATCTGCCGCTTTATCCTTATGTAATGCATCGAAGTGCTTCCACGCAAAAGCATCTGAAGTGTGTCCCAACATCAGATTCCCATCTGCATCTAGTTTGATTCTTTTGCCCAATTTATGCTAGGTCATCTATCTGGCCATCTCTTCGACCATGAAAATAAGTTGAAGTCTTGGTATGATTGGCAGATACCGAAGAACATTAACTAGGATTTTGGTCCAACTCTTCTCACCCATACCGTTGTCTACAACAACATACCTAGAAGACTTGCAAATCGGACAATAGTTCAAGCCCGCATACTCAAGCCTAAATAAGGCACATCCATGCTCACACACATCTATCTTCTCATAGGGTGACGGGGTTATTACCCCTGGGTAGGCCAAAGCAACATGGTCCTCCCCCTTTACGCTTTGCAGAAAAACTACGTGGCCGGACGGACGAGGCCGTCTAGACGACGTCCGGCTCAAGCTAGCGCCGGCTGGCGCCCTGGACGTCCGGTCAGGGAACCGGCCCGACCCTCGACCGGCTGGGCATGGCCGGTTGCTCCTGGGCCGCCTCTTCCGTTGACCTCGGGACGGACATGTGACGTCCTGTCCCTTTGCGCGCGGGTATGGCTACACGACGCGACCGGCACGACGGGCGGCCCTGTGGCTACAGTGGCCGCTGACGCACTACAGAGCGTGGCTACAGTCCGGCCGTCTAGGCCGCTGACCTCGACGAGTACGACCGGGCGAAGGAATAGTGCCTGCACACCCCCGCCCACTCGATTACCTGTCCCGGCATGGCTATAGTGCAGCCGGTCGTACCAGAGACCTCAGCCGGTTGGCGCTAGGGGACGACAACCCGGCGGCCCGTGTCGCGGCAGGTGGGCGAGGGCCAATCACCGGGACGGCTGGCGGGCCCCAACAGGAGATGGGACCACTCAGCCGGTGGCCCCTACAAGTGACGAGACGATGCGAATGGCAGGACCCCTTGGCTAGTCGGAGTGGCTACCAGCCGGGTCCCCCCGCCCTTGTACTTAGAACATATTATAAGAGCCAGGGGGTTGGCCTATAAAACCCCCCAAGCCCCCCATGCAATGGGGACGGACGATCACCCGCACACACATACACATCAAACCCCTTCTAGTAGCGGAGGAAGACGAGCCGGCTGCTCTTTCTTCCTCCTCTAGACATAGGTCAAGGAGCACCATTGTACTCATACCCATCCATCCAACTAAACCAAGTAGGACTAGGGGTATTACCTCCCTCGAAGGGCTCTGATCTTGGGTACATCGTGCGCCTTCACCACTTGTGCCCAGTCTCGCACCCGAAGCCCGTCGGCGTCCTTCGGCCCCAACCACCTACGATAAGCCACCCTATGGCATCTATCGGGAGCAAACGATGACAGTTGGCGCCCGCAATGGGGCCGGACGCGGCACTAGCCGGATTCAAGCTCCGGGCAGGACCCCTCGCCATTCCCCACTGTCGCCGCACGCCCAGGCAAAACCGTGGGCTCGTGGGGCTTGCTGCGGCACGCCCTACGGGCAATTCTGTCGGCCTCATGACCGACATCCACGCGCTCACCGAGCGCTTCGGCAGGCTCAGCCTTGCTGAGACTTCGGCGACTGACGAGTACCCCGTGCAGGTGCTCGTCTGTGCCGGTCCACCCATGGCCGTGGGTGCACTCACTGTGACTCAGGCTAGCGGCTCTCACGGTCACGTGGGAGTAATGTCCATCACTTCCTCCACCACTTCTGGACGAGCGCGGGTCGCGGCTAACGCTGCCGATGCCCACGTCGGTACGTCTGACCTGCTCGGCGCGGCCCTCTAGGGCTTGAGCACTCCGATCGCCCCAACGGCAAACCCTGACACCGCCATGACCGATCTCGAGGCGGGTCGTTGCGTGCTGTTCGAGGACGCCACCGCCCTTGCGTCAAGTTGGCAATGGTTAACCATTACCCGCATCCCCATGGGTAATAACTCTATCAGGGGACAGGGATATGCTAGCTTTAATGCCCACAGGGAAGTTGGTGGGTCAAATTACCCAGCACGCAAGACGGGGATGGATGGGGTAGCATTACCCATGCCTGTTATTCGCCTTACCCGTGAAGCCCTACATGTGTCATCTAAAATTACTAGACACCATGTAATTCATGTCCTTACAAACCCAAATTTATATTCATCTCATCAGTTTGGCTGAAAACCTAAAAAAATCTAACCTAGCCACAATATATTATTTATTATGCTGAAATGCTAATCTTTTCTACTAAAATTCTACCGAAGATTGTTGCTGATTGCGTACATGGGTTTCCCCACGGGGATACAAAACTCAACGGGGATGGGGATGGCAATATTTTTATCCCCACAGACGGGTATGGGGATGGGGACGGTCATGGGAAAGCTCTCATGGGGACGGGGGTGGGAGTCCAATACCCGCATGGGTAATCCCCATTGCGAGCCTGACACTCACGGCCACGTGGCACCGCATGGAGGCGGCGTAGCGTGAGTACGCTTCCGCCTATGGACTCACCCCAGCTGGTTGTAACATCCCAAAATTTCATTTTTGGAATGTTATGAAATATAACTATGCATCATCATCACATTGTTTGAATGAAATGAATTGTTGAAGTTCTTCTTTTGAAATTCTGAAAGGCCATTTCAATTTTTCCATATACTTGTTTCTACTATTTGAAAATCTCTAGAATTATTCAAAAAAAAGAGAGGAGTAACATGACACTCCACACCAGGGGCATCTTGGTGAATTATTTGAACAATAAAACCAGGGGTTTATTTGAAATTTTATCTCAAAAGAATTTAAAATCAATTAGGCATTTTCTGAAAAATATTTTTTTAAAGTATTCAATTTGACAGAGGAAAAATGTTCATTAAATAGAATTTATTCCCTTGATAATTTTGATATATATATTTCCTAGGTTTGGAAATGATTTGAATGCATTAAAGGGGTTTTAAACGCTATGGAAAATATAAAAGGAAACAAATTTACAGCGTTTAATTAGAAACCGGCCGGCCCACAGCCTTTAAGTCCCGAATTCACTCCGGATCGGCCACTGACGTGCAAACCTCGCCCTCTCTGTCACTGACACACGAGACCCACCGTCCGACAGTGTCATCAGCACGCTCACCTTCCTCCTCGCGCCAGACCACCTCACCGGAGATCCCTCCTCCGCGGATCTCTCTCCTCTCTCCTTGTTTCCGACCCCGCACCTAGCCTATAAGTAGCCCTACCCTCTCCGGGCTCCATTCCACCCCCGAAACCCCACTCCCTTCGCCAGAATATTGCCCCCGCACCTTGCCGGAGTTCTGACTCCACCCGAACCCCCTAGAGCTCTTGGCCGTCGCAACACCCACCCCACTCCCCTCCAACGCCACCAAAGTATGCCGGAGACTCACCGCCGCCGTTTGAAGCCTACGGACGCCGCCCTCGACCACCGCAGCACCATCCCCAAGAATCTCCGACTTCCGGCCGCCGTCGACATCACCGGAGCTCCGCCCCCCTCTCCTGTAAGCCGCCACCTCCACCCGCAACCGGCAGATCTAGGATCTACGCTCCAGATTAGAAATTTTATAAAACGAACCGACACGCGTTAGTTTTTGGTCATCCTCCCGCAAACACCCACGCGCACGCACTAGCAACCAATAGGAAGCCGCCACATAGCCCTGTCCGTTAGCTAATTTTTTGTTCTTTTCTGTTTTGTTTTAGAAAACAGAATGTTTTTTGTTTTTGTTTTAGTTGTAACTTTCAAACTAATTAGTGTTTTCAATTGATTATTTTTGCATTAGGTCACAAATTTCATGTAGTTTCATCCTGTAGTCTTAGATTTCAAATTTGAAATTTAAAATTTGAATCTAACCAAATTGCTTGAATTACTAAAATCTGTATAACTAGAGTTTAAAAAAATATTTTTGTATGAATCTTTTTGCCACTGGTTTGCATTAGTTAGACCTATAATCCTACATAGTTTGAGAATTTTTAGGATGAATTTGGTTAGGGTTTTAACAAAAATAGGATCTGTTTAGTTCTTAATAGAGTTTAGTTAGTTGATTTTAGTTTAGTTTGAATCTGAGTTAGTTTAACTTTTGTTTTTAGTCTTCATTAGGTTCTGTTGTTTCAACATTAGTTGCAATAAATTGCTATTAATAAATATAATTGTTTAGTTTTATACCTTATTGTTATAGGAAATCTTTATTCTTTTCCATTAGGTATAGTTTTATAAAGCAATTTAGTTTTACTTTTCACAAACATTTTAGGAGATTTAATTCTGTTTTGTAATAAAGAATCTTAGTAATTCTTTTATGTTAAGTAATGTTTTGTTTATAAAATAATAATAATAATAATAATAATTTTGTTTCATACTCCAATGTTATAGGAAACTCTAGTTATCTTCATTAAGTGGTGTTTTATAAAAAATATATTTTTAGTAGCATTTCTTTTCGCAAAAGTTTTAGTGGATTTAATTCTGTTTACTAATATAAATTTTGTTATTTCTTTTTTGTTAACTATTGTTTTGTTATTAAAAATAGTTGTTGGTCTTATTTTATATTAGTAGTAGTTTTGACACTAAAAATTTGTGAGTCAAATATTGGTTTTGAATTTTTCTCTCGAGTGTTACTATTGAATTGTTTTAGTTTAATCTTGCTGAATGTGTGAGTTATATTATTAGTTGTATGCTTATGGTGTGCTTTGTTTGATTCGTTAGATCATCCGGAGTGCGAAGCTTGTTATCTAGAGTCACTTGAGTACGAGGATCGTGAGCAAGGCAAGTCACTTTGATCATGTTTACCCATGTTTATATTGCATTAGTTCTACCATATCTCCAATTGCATGCAAAGTAGGTAATTTGGAAACTTGGTTACTTGATGTAGTATCATGTGGTAGGCACCCCTAAACCCTTTGACACATTGGCCCCGGGAAACGTTGATTCAATTTTGCTATGCTATTAGTAGACGGGGTTGGTTGTGTGATTCATGAGAGTTGTGAGATAATAATTTCAAGACCTGCAAGATGATCATGACTTCAAGACTCCGAGTTTTCAACATACCTCTGGGTGGCTGATGGTTGAACGGCGCCCTGGAGAAACCAGTGGTTAGCCTAGATGTTGCTGGAGAAGTGCCAGTATTCATGTGGAAAGGTCCACTCAGGCACAAAGAGATGGATGGATGCTTCAAGACCTAGGGCTTACCTGCACAGCCACAAGCCATTATGGGATCTGGCTTGGTTGGATATCATGGTGACCCTGGAGAGGCGGTGCTACGAGATGTAGAAGAACGGTAGGAAAGGATGGGCACCGACAGAGTCTCTGGGAAACCCTTTAGAAGACCATGTTTTAGTCATCCGTTTCTCAAACACCCTGAAGTGCGAGAAATCCAATGGAGGCGATCAAATCTTGTGGGGAACGTGTGCAAAACTTTGCAGAGTACCCAAATCTAATCGGTTAGCCGTGTCCACGGTCATGGACAGTTTGAGCCAAAGGAACCGTAACTATCTGGAATTCTCAACACAATTAATTATATTGATGTGGGTATTAATGACAACTTGGGTATGAGAATTGGTTGGTGGAACCATCTCATTAATCAACCAACATTGTAGTACTAATATTTTTGCCTCCTCTTGTTGTAGGAAAAATTGGATTTATGCAAAAACTTACTACCCCGAGAACAGATGATTTTACTTTTCACCCCCTCTTTTGTGACATTGCCGGCATATTCAATATGCTGACCTACACGGCTGCAACGTATCGTGTTTTAGAGTACTTTTTTAACCAGGAGTGAGGATACGCTCTACGCTCGGTGAGATGCCCTTGGAGTCAGATGGACTCAACTACCTTTGAAGCTTCCGCAAGATTAGTTATTCTCATGAGTTGGCCTTCAGCCACTTTATTGTAATTCTTATTGTAATAAAGGACTCGATATGAGATTTCGATTTATAAAGCTATGTGATTTCCCTTGGATATATACATTGATGTACCGTGTGTGTACCAGCATGATCTTGGGATGGTATGGAAACACTGGAGATTTGACCTTTCAGGTCGGGTCGCTATGCAAATGGAAATATCATAAACACCCCCACTGGAGACTCCACCATTTCCTATATCCAGACTTTGGGAACTCACATCAGGAGTCTGGAGCTTCGGGTACGTGCAGACACGAAGATGATCAAGAGGCTGATGAACCGCGAGATTGACCTCAAAGCTGACCTACGGGAAGCCAAGTACGAGCATGAGCATGAAGTGAAGGATTTCTTAGAGTGGATCGAGAAGCTGAACACTCGCATTGCAACTCTGGAGGAACAGCTGGACATGGGGGAAAATCTTCACCCAGAAGGAGATGTGGCTCCTTTGATCAGCAACGATGATGACTATGAGGAGAGCGTCACCGGAGGACCCACGACCATGTACTTTTGAGGAGAACTTTAGTAATGCCCCCCATGTATCTTTATTTTCGTCGTTAAAACGTAGGTCGATGCTTAGTTTGATTTGAGACTTGTATCTCGATGTTTGAACCTTGAGTTGAATAAATGAATGAGTGTTTGATGTGATATGTTTGTTGCATTGCATATGGGTAGTGAAATTTTCTTTTAGGCCCTTGTTCTATTCTAATTCTCACCCCTCTGAAAATAGCAAGATGCCTCCGCGACGTGAGCCCGATTTCACCTTCTCGTCGGAACTCACACAACTCCTTGAGCAACAAAATGTCCTAATGCAGCTGTTGATCCAGAACTAGACCAACAACCACAACAACCACCCTCCACCTTAGGGCGACAACCTCACCCGTTTTCTGAGGCTGAATCCACCAACTTTCTCTAGCAGCACTGAGCCCATTGTGGCAGATGATTGGCTCCGCAAGATGGAGAGAGAACTCATCATCGCTGGATGCACTGAGGATGAAAAGGTGCGCTTTGCCACCCATCAACTTGAGGGGCCTGCAGCTTCATGGTGGGAGAACTACACCACCACGTACCCCATTGCTGGTGTGACTTGGGAGCAGTTCAAGCTAGCTTTCCGCACCACTCATGTCTCAGATAGAGCCATGAGTCTGAAGAAGCGTGAGTTTCGCAACTTACCCCAAGGAAGTCTCTTAGTGGGCCAATATGTATCGAGCCCAGCCAGAGTGGGGCTATGCGCGACCGCGGTCACGTGGTCGCCGAAATCGTCGGCGGCAAGATGCCCATCTACGACACCCCTGCTGCCAACCTGTGGGCTCTCAAGGTGGCCTATGAGGAATTGGCCACCTTGGAGGGTGAAGAGCGTACCACACACGAGCACCACATCAAGGAGCTCATCGATGTTGCTGATGCATAGCAGCACCTGCTTACAATGGACGGCGCTACCACTGAGGGCCCCTGGCCCGAGCGCGAGGGCACGAGAACTACCAGCTGCTAGGCGGCCCAATACTCCTGCTCCCCTCGCGTCTCCGGCTGCTAGGACGAGATGAACTACCCCCGGCACTCTCATCCGCCAGGGAGCAAGCAGCTGGCTGTTAACAGCCAGCGCACCAACAACCCGCCTCGAAGCGGCCGCCATCATGAGGCAATGGCATCCGGCAGCCGACGCAGCCGCGGGCACACACCGCCCTCGCGGCACGAGTCAGGACAATCGGTTCCACCATCCGTCCGTCCCGAGCTCTCGGCTCGGCTTGGACCGCGCATTCCCCGCAGCAAGAACGGCGCCCGCGCCCGCATCGACAAAATCACGTAATCTGCCCTCCTTGAGGAGGAGGGCTCGATTGGTCCGGCTTGCTTCGGCCCTCGGATCTGCACCGAGCCTTTTCCAACCGGCTTCACGCTCTCTCGGGACACCCCAAAATATAACGGGGCAGCCAAGCCCTAAGACTGGTTGATCGACTATACCACCATGGTTGGCATCGCCAGGGGAACAAGCGCGTAGCCGTTCACTATGTCCCCCTCATGTTTATCGGCTCGGCCAGCACCTAGCTCAATAGCCCGACGGCCGACAACATCAACACTTGGACGGACTTCGAGGAGGCCTTTGTCCGCAACTTCATCGGTACCTACAAGCGGCCCGGCCGTCCCCGTGAACTCGCTATGTGCATTCAGGGGCCAGTCCACTCCCTCCGTGACTACCTCACTCGGTGGACCGAGCTTCGCAATTCCTGCAAAGGGGTGCACAAGGTACAAGCTATGTAGTACTTCATTGAAGGCTGCCGAGACGGAACCCCCCTCAAGACAAGTACGCCACAGACGACTTGGCCATCCGGGTCAAGACGACCCTGCCTACCAAGACGACGACACCATCCGCGACGCGGCCGGCAGCCGACAACCAGCAGCCGCAAAACAACAAGCGCAAGAACGACCAACTGGATCCCCGCTACGGGAGTTGGCAGGTCAACACCATCGAGGAGCAGGAGCCGACTGCTTAGCCTTCCGGCCAGTGCCAGCGCACTGGCAAGGCTGCCTGGCAGTCGAAGCTCACCTTCGAGCAAATGCTCGACATCCCCTGCAAGAACCACTTAGGGGCCAAACCCTCTACGCACACGCTCCGGCAGTGCAGCTTCTCACAGTGACTGGGCCAGGGGGACGACCTTCTGGCTCCTCCCGCGCCCCCGGCGCCGGCTTCGGCTCCGGCCCAGAACGATAGTCGTTTGATCGACCAGTTCCCCAACCAAGACGACTGTTACGTTGTCTTCACCAGTGAAGAGACGGGCAAACATGCCCAACGCCAGCTCCAACGTGAGGTGAACGCGACCATGCCGGCGACTCCCGAGTTCATGCACTGGCCGGAGAAGCCGGTCACTTGGAGCCAGGACGATCACCCTGCTGTGATGCCGAATCCCGACAGCTACGGCTTGGTCCTCGACCCCACCATCGCCACCAAGCAGCAAACTTGCCGCTTCTCGTGGGTGCTAATAGATGGTGGCAGCAGTATCAACATCCTCTACATCGACACTATGCATAAGCTGGGGCTGAAGATAGAAGACCTGTAGGCGAGCCGGACGATTTTCCATGGCCTCGTGCCTAGAAAGTCCTGCTCCCCTGTCAGCAAGATCACACTCGACATCCTCTTCGGCGGACCCGGCCACTTCCTCCACGAGCTGGTGCTGTTCAAGGTCGTGGACCTCGCGAGCCCTTACCACGCATTGTTGGGCCGACCGACTCTTGTCAGTTTCATGGCGGTCCCCCATTATGCTACGTCAAGCTCAAGATGCCGGGCCACAAGGGAATCATCACCATCAAGGGCGACTACAAGATGTCGCTCAAGTGCGCTCGAGACGGCAGCCGGTTGGACGAGGCTTTGGAAATCGCCGAGGAGAAATGGCAGCTCGACCGGCTCGTGGCCCTTATTGCCAGCCAGCCGGCCGTGCTGGCTCCTCCCTCGCAATCTGTCGGCAAGGCCTCCTTCCAGCCGTCCAAAGACACCAAGAAAATCCTGCTTGACCCGGACAACCCGACTTAGTGCGTCACCATCGGCTCCTGCCTCAACAGCAAATAGGAAGGCGAGCTCGTCGACTTCCTCCATGAGAATCGGGACATCTTTGCATGGTCCCCCAAGGACATGCCGGGTGTTCCGAGGAACTTCGCCGAGCACAAACTCCATGTTCGGCCGGACGTCAAGCCGGTCAAGCAACCCCTGCACCGTTTCTCCGAGGAGAAGCGGCGTACTATAGGCGAAGAGATCGCCCGACTGCTCGCAGCCGGGTTCATCATGGAAGTGTTCCACCCGGACTGGCTGGCCAACCCAATCCTGGTGCTGAAGAAGAACAAGGCCTAGCGCCTGTGCATCGACTACACTAGCCTGAACAAGGCGTGTCCCAAGGACCCATTTGCTCTACCGCAGATCGATCAAGTCATCGACTCCACGGCCGGCTACGACTTGCTGTCCTTCCTGGACGCCTACTCCGGCTACCACCAGATGAAGCTAGACCCGGAAGACCGGCTCAAGACCTCCTTCATCACGCCCTTTGGGCCTACCACTACATCACCATGTCCTTCGGCCTGAAGAACGCAGGTGCCACCTTCCAATGGTGCATGCAGAAATGCCTCCTGCCTCAGATAGGAAGGAATGTCCACGTCTACGTCAACGACATCGTCATCAAAACCAAGAAGCATTTCAGCCTCCTCGATGACCTCCGGGAGACGTTTGCAAACTTGCATGAGTACAAGATCAAGCTCAACCCGGAGAAGTGTGTCTTCGGCGTCCCGCCCGTGGTATCGAAGCTAACCCGGAGAAGATCAACACGACAAGTCGACCCGGCTCCGCGACGTCCAGAAGTTCACCGGCTGCCTTGCTTCGCTCAGCCGGGTCATCAGCCGGCTGGGGGAGAAGGACTTGCCCCTCT
Source organism: Hordeum marinum (assembly GCA_022496015.1). Classification (NCBI taxonomy): domain Eukaryota; kingdom Viridiplantae; phylum Streptophyta; class Magnoliopsida; order Poales; family Poaceae; genus Hordeum; species Hordeum marinum. The sequence goes on along the minus strand of CM039674.1, from coordinate 455,654,982 downwards.
ACGGGCTCCTTCGCAAGACGGCTCTAATCGAGCCGGGCCAAACCAAGCGGCCGGGCGTCTTCGACTGGCCTGACGAGGCAGACGAGGCCTTCGGCGGCCTCAAGAAGGCTCTCACCCACGCACCCATCCTAGCCGCGCCAGCTGAGAAGGAGCCCCTGCTCGCCTACATCGCGGCGACCACACGCGTCATTAGCGTCGTCCTGGTGGTCGAGCGGCCAGAGGAGAGCAAGTCCCTGCCGGTCCAGCGACCCGTCTACTACCTCAGCGAGGTCCTCTCCGCGTCCAAGTAGAACTATCCCCACTACCAGAAGATGTGCTATGGCATATACTTCACTGCCAAGAAGGTCAAGCAATACTTCCAGGAGCATACCATTACCATGGTGAGCATGGCGCCGCTCGGCGAGATCTTGAGCGGCCCGGACTACACCGGCCGGATCGCCAAATGGGTCATCGTTCTTGCCAATCATGAGATCCAGTACGAGCCAAGAACAACCATCAAGTCAAGGGAGTTGGCCGACTTCCTCGTCGACTTGGCGGAGATGGGGTTCGTGCCGCCTCCCCCAGACTCCACGCATTGGCGCATGCATTTCGACGGTTCGAAAATGAGGACCGGCCTGGGTGCCGGCATAGTTCTCTCCTCTCCCAAGGGTGATCAGCTCAAGTACAAGGCCATCGTCCACGACCTCCGGCTCGCCAAGGAGATCGGCATTAGGCGCATCTTGTGCTTTGGGGACTCCGATCTCGTGGTGCACTATGTTTCTGGCGAATGGGACGCCAGGGACGCCAACATGGCCAGCTACCGCTTCCTCGTACAATAGCTCACCGGCTCCATCGAGGGCTGTGAGTTTCAACACATCCCACGAGCGGAAACAAGGCGGCTGACGCGTTGGCAAAGATCGGCTCCACCCGGCAGGCCATCCCAGCCGGCGTCTCCCTCGAGCGGCTGCTCAAGCCATCGATCAAGCCTTCCCCAGAGTCAGAGTCAATCTTCGTACCGGAGGACGTTGCCGGCCCGTAGACGGCCCCGTCCGCCCCCCCGGTGCCCTTGCCACCAGCTCCCGCACAACCGGCCGCCCTACCGGCACCGATCGAGCCGGCTATGCCTGAGTCGGCCGGCCCCGGCACCGCGGCCGTCATGATGATCATCGACCAACCAGCCCTGGGGGTTAGCAAGCCGGTCCCGGGGGCTGACCAACCAGTCTCGGGGGCTTCCGAGCCGGTCCCGAGGGCTGGCGAGCTGGTCCTGGGGGCTGATCAACCAGTCCCGGGGGCTCCCGAGGCGGCCCTCATCTCGGCCCCCTCATGGGCCCAACCCATCCTAGCGTTTATTCTACGGGGCGAGCTGCCTCCGAACGAGTCTTTGGCAAGGAAAATCCAGCGCCGGGCCATTGCCTACGACATCATCAACAACGAGCTCGTCCACCGCAGCACCACCGGCGTCTTCTAGTGATGCGTCGAGCCGGAAAAGGGTCTAGAGATCCTCCTCGACATCCACCAGGGTGAGTGCGGGCACCATGCTGCCTCCAGGACCCTGGTGGCCAAGGCTTTCCGCCACGGTTTCTTCTGGCCGACTACTCTTGAGGCGGCCAAGAAGTATGTTCACGAGTGTGAGGGCTGCCAACGCTTCAGCATGCAGAGCCACCTGCCGACAACAGACCTCCAAACCATCCCCCTCTCTTGGCCTTTTGCCGTTTGGGGGCTGGACATGGTGGGTCCATTCAAGACCGCTCGAGGCGGCATGACACACTTGCTGATGGCTGTAGACAAATTCACCAAGTGGATCGAGCCACGACCAATCAAGAAGCTGGACGGCCCTACGGCCGTCCGGTTCATCGACGACATCACGATGCGCTAAACATTCCCCACAACATCATCACCAACAACGGCATGAACTTTGCCAAGGGCGCACTCACGCGCTTCTGCTCGAAGCAAGGGATGCGGCTTGATGTGGCCTCCGTCGCTCATCCGCAATCAAATGGACAGGTCAAGAGGGCAAACGGCCTTATCCTATTCGGCATCAAGCCTCGAATCATAACGCCGCTAGTAAGGTCGGCCGGCTACTGGATCAAACAAGCTGCCGGCCGTCCTTTGGAGTCTCCGGACCACCCCGAACCATTCAACTGGCTACACACCTTTCTTCCTTGTGTACGGGTCCGAGGCAATCATCCCCACCGGCATCGAGTTCGATTCACCTTGGGTCGCCCTATACACGGAGAAGGACACAAAAGAAGCAAGAGAAAACGGTGTCGACCTACTCGAGGAAGCTCGCGAACTGGCCTTGAGCCGGACGACAATCTACCAGCAGAAGCTCCGGCACTACCACAGCAAGCGGATCCGGCCACTCTCATTTCGCGAGGGGGACCTGGTCCTTAGGCGGATCCAACGGACGGCCGGACAACACAAGCTGTCCTCCCCATGGGAGGGACCATTCATCATCAGCAAGGCACTGCACAACAACGCATACTATCTAATAGAAGCCCAGAAGCCGCAGAACCGCAAAAGAGATGCCTCCGGTGAAGAGACGAAGCGCCCATGGAACACAACCGTCCTGCGCCCGTTTTACTGCTGAAGAAACCAGTGTATGTATGTACCCCCACCCTTTTGGGCTTATGAATGCAATGGGCTCCCCAAGCCGGCTCTTGGGGTGCGCCCCGTTTCGTTTCCCTCAAAAGTGTTCCTCACTCACCGGCTCCCCGACCCGGCTCCCGGGCCCGGGGGCTAGCCGGCTAGACCTAGAGCACCTCTCCCAGAAATTGGCTAACTAATGTGAGCCAGCCAAACCTCCCCACCCCTACCAGACACAGGACCGGATCCCGGCTGTCCAGATGACGGGGCCTCGAGGCGGCCATTTTCGGCTCACAGGAAAGGTCAAAATAGAGGGAGGCCTCGGCTAGGTCCAGCCGGACCATCGCCGCGTCTCTACCACTCTACTTATCCCGAAAAACCCTCGCGATTCCTAAGTTTTAAACCGGCTCTCTTGAGGCGGACACCCCGACCCAGCTACAGACCGGTTGCCGACTGTCGGGCTGGCAGGGCCGAAACCAAAGTGGAAAAGGAGAAGAACCGAAAAGAGTCAAGTAGGCAAAAAAGGATAAGGACGAGGCGGCCTGAATGACAAGGCAAACACGCCAAATGTTCATAGCATAAGAGTTAAGACAAAACCGGCCCACTCCCAGCATTAGTTCATTACATAAACACCCCCAGTGGGTGTATTCAAGCTTAACATGCAGGGAGAAAAAAGAGAAAGATAAAAAACGCCCGGGGGCTCAGGCCGCCGGCGCGTCGCCAGCCGGCGTGCCCCTAACCGGCGCGTCGCTGGGCGGCTCGGCTCTCGCCTTGGAGGTGGTCACGGCCTTCGGGTCGGCCTCCTTGGCCTTCGAGGTGGGATCCTCGGTCTCGACCATCTTGCCACTCGAGTCGGTGCTCTCGTCGGCAACTTCATCATCCGCCGGGCCTTGGGAGATGTTGAAGGAGTCCTCGGGCAGCGGTTGGCCGTCCTCGCCAAGGGCCGGTAGGAACTTGTCCGCGTCGACATACGACGCGAGCTCGTTGGCCCGGTGGACAAGGGACGGATCGCGGGCCTCCCACTCTACGGCCGACACGTCCCGCATGGTCGCCAGTTGGCCCAGGTCCACGCCGTAGTACCGCGATGTGATATACCGGAGTGCCATCTGCGCCCCAGCTCAGGCAGCCGACGCCTTCCAGGCTTCGAGGCGGGGGACGACATGCTCCAGCCACTGAGCCACGCGGTACGTCGGAGCTCCCCCACGGCTCGGCCACAACATGGCGATGACCTCTTTGCCGGCGGTCTTGAGCCGCTCCACGCTCCGCTCAAGATGGGTCATCGACATCTCGATGGCGAGCCCGATCTCGTTCACGTCCCACGCGGCCTCCTCTTTGATGGTGCGACCGCACTCCCGAAGGTATTCCCAGTGCTCCTCAATGGCACACGTAGCACGGCGCTGAGTTTCCGAGAAACACCCTGGAAGAATGAAGAAGGGAAGAAAAGAAAGGCAAGGTGAAAACACAAGAACCGGCAAAGAAAGGAGCAACCGCCTGAAGAAGAGAAAAACCAGCACTACCTTCGATCGCGTCGTCCACCCTAAGGGCGAAGTTGAGCGCCGCCTTACGCTCCGCCGCCAGGGCCGCCTCCGAGGTGGCGAGGGAACCCTTGACCTCCTCGAGCATCCTCTCGAGGTGGGTCACCTCGCCTTGAAGGGCGGCGGTCCTCAGGGCGGCGTTAGTCGCCTCCTTGACGGCCACCTCCTAGGCCGCCACCTCCTTCGCCGCCTCGGCCTTGAGCCTGTCCCGGACCGCCGCCCCATCTACCAGCAGTGCAGCCAGCCGATCCGTCTCCTGCGTGGCCTCCTGGACGTCTCATGCCAGCCGGTCCCGCTTGAAGACAAGCCCGGTCTTCTCCCCCTGAAGCGCGGCTAGGTCACCTGCAAGACACAACAGGTGTCAGCCGAGTTCTCGGGGCTATGTGCCCCTCCTACGAAGTGCAACTGACCTTGTACACGACCAACTCCTCCTCCAGGCGGTAGAAGCTATATTTTCCGTGGTCGTGGATGGTGACTGCCTCCGCAAATAGGTTTTGCCGTAGGGAGGTTCCTTCCTGCCACAAAAAGGCAAAGGTCAAGACACACTCAAAAGAGATCCGGCTCGGATACCCGTTAGCCGGTCAGTCAGCCTGCATCCCAGGGACTACACCCAGTGGGTGTGCTCGCGCGCCCCCACTGAATATTCTAAGTCAAAGCAGCCGGCTTACCTCCGCACACTGTAGGGCGGCGTCTGCCGCCTCCGCGAACCGGGCCAGCTCCCGGCGGCACCGGTCCAGGACACTCCCCAAGTCCGCAAAGGAGGGGACCGGGCCGCCGACCTGGGGGGCCGGCAGGGCCGGCATGCTCTCCAGCGCTTCCCAGTCTCGGAGCACCTCCTGCATTAATCACAAGGGCCTCCTGGACCGGCCACTGCTGCTGCCCGGTATCGCCGTGGCGCCAGCCATCGGGGGTGGGTTGACAACGGCAAGAGGCCGAGAGTCGCCTCCCACCGGCTCCTCGCCCGACGTCGTCGCCGCCTCCGCTTCCTGCCGCTCTGGCGCGTCGATCGCGGTGGGCGGCACCTCCACCTCCATGGCCGCCGCCTCTGGAGGCACCGGGGCCTCCGGCACCTCAACCTGGGCTAGCTCGGCCACAGGTGGGGTCTCCTCCGGTACCTCGGGCTGGGCTGCCTCGGGAGACGGCTCCGCTGTCGTCGCCCTTGCTGGGGCCGCCTCCTGCGCGGACGAAGGCGCTGGCGGGTCCATAACCGCCCCTCGCGGCTCGCTCGGCGGAGGCCTCGACATGCGGGTTGACTCCACCACCGAGTCCGACGCCCGCGGGGGATCTGCGGACCTCCTCCGCCTCCGGCTGCTCGAGGTCCCGGAGTGCAAGGCCCCTCCTCGTGTCCCAGATTTGGAGGCTCGCAGCTCCGTGAGCCTCCTCTTTTCCTCCCGTTGAGTGTCCGCATGCTCGCGGGCCAGCCGACTATCGGCGTCCATCAGATCCCCCGTCAGCTCCTCATCATGGAGCTCAATGGGGTCACTGCAGCGCCCAAGGGCCGGTCATCAACCGACTTGCGAGGCGGAAGAAAAACTTTTGTAAGATAAAGACTCACCCGATGACGAGGGGCAGGGACCACTTGGCACGTGGCAGCGGCTTCTGTGCGGCCACCTTCACCTGCTTTGGGCCTGGCGGCGGGGCCGCGGACCGCCCTGAGCCGACCTCTTCCCCCGCCTGGCTGCTCTGGCCACCGGGGCTTGAGCCTGCCGCTCCTCGCTCCTCCGATCCTGGCACGCTGAGGGAGGAGGCTCGTTTAGAATCATTAATTCGTCGTCATCATCGTTGTCGTCCGTCCAATCCTTGATCGAGGGGCAAGAGGGAAGTCACCCGCTCCGTGGGGCTCCCCGGTCGCGCCGGACCCCCGGCTCCACTGGGAGCGCCGACTCGCGGGTCGGCCGGCTCGTCAGCTTCTCCCGAGGAGTCCACCCCCTCCTTCGGGGGGCTTCCCGTCTCATAGTTTTTGGAGTCAGAGCTCTCACGCTCCGCCTCGATGGTGCGGGCCATCCGACATGTTCTGTCGCACCAGCAACTGCGGTCAGCACGTCAAAGTAAGTTCTCCAGCCGGCTGTCGGCTAGGGAACATGAAACGAAAAGAAACCGCCTTGACGAAAAACTTACCAGGGGAGGCCAGTTGACGCGGTCGTATGGCTCCATGCCGAATGTCCACGAGTTGGGCTTCAGCTTGAACGTCGTGAGGGCGTTCACCCGCTTCGCCACCTGAGCCGGCGTCAACTCGACGGTGGACAACCGGCAGGGGTCACACCGGCCGGATATGTCACAAATCCGGTGCGGCCTCAGCTGAAGGGGTGACACCCGGCTCGAGATGAAGGCCGCCACCAGGTCGGCGGTGACCAGTCCTTCGGAGCTCTTTAGCTGCACAAGCCGGTCGAGCTCCTCCAGGGCCATGCCGCGCGGAGCGGACGCCAGCCAGTTAAGCTGGGTGGACTGCCTGTCGTCGAATGGCGGCAACCGGATATAATCCATTTTCGGGTCAGCGTTCTTCATGTAGAAGAACGTTCGGTGCCACCCCTTGACGGAGTCGATAAGGGAAAGAGACGGAAAGCGAGCAACGCCACGGGAGCACAATACCATGCCCCCGCAGGTGTCACTTTTCAGAGGCTTGAGGTAAAAGATAGTATTGAAGAAATCAACGAAAGGGAGGACGTCGAGGTACCCCTCACACAGCGTTGCCAAGGCGGAAATATAGACAATCGAGTTGGGGCCAAGATTATGTGGTTGAAGATCGAAAGTATCAAGGAAGAGGCGAAAGAAATGACTCACCAGGAGACCGAAGCCCCGGGAGAAGTGCCAGAGGAACACGACGTGTTCCCCCGGCTGTGGCGCCGACGCCACCTCGTCACCTGACGCGCGTGTGACCACCCGCTCCTCCAGCGGCAGCATGCGTGCGCGACGGAGCTCGGTGATGTCTGCTTTGACCATGACGGAGCCTGCCCAGCTCCCGCCGCATCCGTCGGCCATCATGGTGGTAGTACAACCTGTAGGCGCGGTTGCGATTTCGGGCATAACATCGCGCGAGGAGGGCAAGGAAGCATGAAGATGGGCAGCAAGGGGGCGAGTGAGGCGCGGGTACCTCCGCCCCTGCCCTTCCTCTCCTTTTATAGGGGAGGCCGCGACTGGGGGACATGGGATTAACTGCGCCCACTCCCCCCAGAAACTCCGCACACGTGTGGATGGTCCCTGGCCGTAACAGCCGCCTCGGCGCGCAGAGTATCCCAGCCTACACCCCGAGGCCTACTGGGCTACGCCTGGGGCCTAGCGGGCTAGGCCCAGGTGATGTCCCATCTCCCCGCGGGCGCGGGGCCCACGACATCATCACTCACTACGTGGCGTGCCGCGTGCCGGTGCGGTACCTGAGGCGTCGCGTCCAACGGCCGACCCAGCCACCCTTTCGGCTTTGAGCCGGAGGCGGGTTTAGCTGGGGAAGCCGCCGGCTCCCCTCTGTCTGCCGGACGTGGCCCCCACCGGCTTCGGGGACTACTAACGGGGTTATTACCATTGGGTAGGCCAAAGCAACGGGGTCCTCCCCTTTGCGCTTCGAAGAAAAACTACGTGGCCGGACGGACGAGGCCGGCTGGAGGACGTCCGACTCGAGCTGGCGCCGGCTGGCGCCCCGGACGGCCGGTCAGGGAGCCTGCCCGACCCTCGGCCGGCTGGGTGTGGCCAGTTGCTCCTGGGCCACCTCTTCCGTTGACCTCGGGACGCACATGTGACGTCCCGTCCCTCTACGCGTGGGTACGGCGACACGACGCGACCGACATGACGGGCGGCCCTGTGGCTACAGTAGCCGCTGACGCACTGTAGAGCGTGGCTACAGTCCGACAGTGTAGGCCGCTAACCTCGACGAGCACGACCTTGACAGTGCAGCCGGCCATACCAGAGACCTCGGCCGATTGGCGCTAGGCGACGCCAACCCGGTGGCCCGTGCCGCGGTAGGTGGGCAAGGGCCAATCACCGGGCCGGCTGGCGGGCCCTAGCAGGAGATGGGACCGCTTAGCCAGTGGTCCCTACAAGTGACGAGACGACGCGAATGGTAGGACCCCCTGGCCAGCCGGAGTGGCTGCCAGCTGGGTCCCCCCGCCCTTGTACTTAGAACATATTATAAGAACGATCACCCGAGCCCCCCGTGCAATGGGGACGGACGATCACCCGCACACACATACACATCAAACCCCTTCTAGTGGTAGGGAAAGACGAGCCAGCTGCTCTTTCTTCCTCCTCTAGACACAGCTCAAGGAGCACCATTGTACTCATGCCCATCCATCCAACTAAACCAAGCAGGACTAGGGGTATTACCTCCCTCGGAGGTCCCTGAACCTGGGTACATCGTGTGCGTTCACTGCTTGTGCCCAATCTCGCACCCGGAGCCCGTCGGCGTCCTTCGGCCCCAACCACCTACGATAAGCCACCCTATGGTATCTGTCGTGAGAAAACAACGACATAGGGCATCTTAAGCGCACGTAGGATTTTGACACACTAGTACAGGTTTGCTGGCAATACATGGCCTTTGGGTTGAATGCGCCAAATATCGTCATCATCGTGTCGTAGCATTCTCTACCTAGGTTGAACTGAGCCTTCAGAGCCATTACCTGCGCAATGGCATCCAGCTGACAAAGCTCAGTGTGCTCGTGGAGAGGACATTTTGAAGGCTCCAACATTTCATAGAAGGCCTTTGCAGTTCCTCCATCTCATCGTCCAAATCCCGAGCATCATCAAAGTCTTGCACCATGTCTTTGATCCCGGTACCATGCTCGTCGGTGCGACGAGGAACAACCTCACCTTTGGCACGTTGGGCATACTCACCATGAAATCTCCACACCGTATAATCAAGAGTAAAACCCCAATTCTTCAAGTGTTTACCCATTTCATCCCATGTCCACTTTCTATGGTTGTCGCATCGGACATAGGGGCACCAGGTTATTTCCTGGCCATTTGCAAATGCGGCCCTTAGAAACCCCTTGGTTTTTGTTAACCATTCAATGGTCATTTCTTTCTGACTAGGGTGACCGGTGTAAATTCAAGCACAATCACTCATCTTGCCTACCTAGTAAACACACAAGAAATATATATATATATATATATATGTAATTCATCATCTATATTCATCTGTTAATCAAGTTTGTCAGTTTTATGACGTCCATGCAATGTACACGCTAATAGGTAGAGATAGGTTTTAATCCCACCCAAGTATTTGTAGATTGGGTTCGTTTTCCCATGCTCTGCTCCGGATCCGATGTAGAATTTCGGCAGCACCACCCCGCTGTTTTCCTGATACACGTCTCGACAATAAGCAGAGAGGATGTGTACCCAGAGAACAATAGGGAGGCATTGAAGAAATTCCGCATCGGATCAGGAGCAGAGCATACAGGAAAACAAACCCAATCTACACATACTCGGGCTATCCATGGATAACGTTGGACAATTCGAAAGGATGGCGGTTATAAATATGCAAAGACATGCACATCTATAGATGCCACCCTTTTGAACGGGAGACACATACTGGTCACGCAAACTGATGATTGAAGACACCTATAGCTAGCAATTTTCATCGACACGAAGACCAGAACTGAGCAAATTAAGGGGGTCAGGGGAGGAGATGTCATTTTTGCTCACCAACGAATGCAACAGGGGTGCTCGTCGAACGTACAGGGAGGTCGTCGAACAACTACACATTAAAACTCACCCGATCAACACAAATATGAATTTTTTATAACAAAATCAGAAAATATGTTACCTAACTCATAATTTACAAAACTCTGACCTCCTCGGCCTCTAGAAGGCCGAAGAGCCCTTTTCCGTTAGCAGGAGGCAGAATAAGTGTCGGGGGTCGGGGGTCAGTGGCGTCGGGAGTTAGTGGCGTTGGGGGTCAGTGGCGTCGGTGGTCGGAGGTCGGTGGTCGGTGGTGTCAGGGGTCAGGGGTCGGTGGCATCGGCGGTCGGGGGTCGATGGCATCAGGGGTCGGGGGTCGGCGGCGTCAGGGGTTAGGGGCTCTTGTTCTTCTTCTTCTTCTTCTTCTTCTTTCTCCTCCTCCTCCACCTCCTCTCCTTCTTCTTCTTCTTCTTCTTCTTCGTTTTCTTCTCCTTCTTATTTTCCTTCTTCTTTTCTTTCTTCTTCTTATTCGTTTCTTCTTTTCCCTTTTCCTTTTTTTCCTTCTTCTTTTTTTCCTTATTATTATTTAAACACTAGCACTAGCATTAACACTAATAACTAGGACTAACCTAAACTAAACTAGCACTAGCACTAACCTAAACTAAACAATAAAAATAGAAGAAACACTAAACTAAACTAAACTAGCAGTAGAACTAACCTAAACTAAACAGAAAAAAACAAGCACTAGTAACATAAACTGAAAAGTAAAAAAAGAAAAAAAGAAAAAAGCTCACCTTGCAGGGCCGGTGGAGGAGGGCCGGCGCGGGGGAGGAAGGCCGCAGAGAGGGGGGCGGCGCTGCATCGAGCTCCGGCGGCTGGGCATCGCAGGGAGGCGCAGGTGGAGGAGGGTCGGCGTGAGGGAGGGGGCTAGTTTCAGGGAGCGACGCTGGGGAGGGGCGGTGAGAGGGGAGGGGTGGCGCTGGTGAGGGGAGATGCTAAGGAGGGGCGGCGAGAGGGGAGGGGCGGCGCTAGGGAGGGGCAACACTGGGGAGGGGCGGTGCTAGGGAGGAGGGGCGATAGGGGGAAGGGGGCAGCGCGGGGGAGGGGCTCACCACAGGGAGCTACAGTGGTGGGGGCGACATGTGGGAGGGGGCGACGAGGGGAGAGGGAGGGGGCTCGTCGCGGGGACCTCCGATGGTGGAGAAGGGGAGCGAGGCCGTGGTGTGTGTGGGTGGAGAGAGAGAGGGGGGACATATTGGGTGTAATGGGGCCTGTCCGATAATGGCCGTTAGAGGTGCATCCCCTTTGCCGTCCGTTAGCGGATGGCAAAGACCAACAGGGCGGACGGCAAAGACCAGGAGGTCGGCATACCTCTTTGCCAGTGGGACCAAGGTCTAGTGGGACCTATCTAGCCTCTTTGTCGTCTGCCTTTAGGGTCTATGCCGTCTGCTGGCAGACGACAAAGGACTAGCAGATGGTAAACAGGACCGTTGCCGTCTACCAGCTCTTTGTCGTCTGCTTTATGGCAAGTAACGACATAGAACCTCTTTGCCATCTGCCAGCAGACGGCGAAGATCTGGCAGATGGCAAATAACTACATTCTAGTATTGGTGCTTTGTGATTGGTTTGATCTTGCGGTGTTCTTTCCCAGTGGCAGAAGGGGCAGCAAGACACGCTGTGGGTGATCTTGCGGTGTTCTTTCCCAGTGACAGAAGAGTGTTCTTACCGTGGATAGCTTGACAACCTCTCTTTCGCGTCGGATTGCAAGTATTTGTTGTTTGTGTGGAGGCGCTATCTATGTGAGTGCGTGATCTTCCTCTACGGATTAATACATTGGTTTCAAAAACTGAGGGAAATACTTACAGTCGTTGTGCTGCATCATCCCTTCCTCTTTGGGGAACTACTGACGCAGTCTCAAGCCATGTTAGTGATTGATATTCCTCCAATTAGAATTGCTACACATCATTTTAGAGTAATTCGCTGTAGTTGTAACATTGTGAGTTGCTTTGGAGATGTATTTGAGGAAATGTCGTTAAAATTTTGTTTCGATGGAATTGTGGTTGCTTGTGTATTGTTTGCAGGGAATGCATAGGGTTGCCAATGTTTTGGTGAAGGTTGATTAATTTCCATTTTGTTAAATTTCTAGCAACCAATATGTCCTATTTTTAGCAAAGGTCATGCCGAAATTTTGTATTTTGTATACGAATTAATAAGTATATGTGCTATATGTTTTTGTAGATGTCCAATCAAACAAACGATGTGCAGGACTCTTCTTTGACACATTCGGCACACAACAGTGATACATTTACAGACACACAGGGACATGAAGATTATGATGAGATGAGCTTAATCTAGATGACTACTATGTGAGAGGAAGAGGCTATAGTCTTCCTACTGGTGCGAACAGTAATCCTTATATGGGCATTGATGGAGAGGACACAGAGGCGTATTCTCCTGTGGAAGAGGTGGATGTGGAGGTGGACGAGCATGTTACAAAATCCAAGAAGTAGCGGAAACCTAGGATCCGAAATGCTATAGGCACCAATAGGCTCATCGTCACATGAGTTAACGAGACTGGTGAGCTTGTTAGTTTGCGGAAAACCACTTCTCACTATGGCAACGGCCTAGGTGTTGTCCTTGAAGAATTTTGCTCCATCAACGAGAAAAATTTAAGGGATATGGACAAAGGTAATCCGCGAGAACTCCTCATAGAAGGGTGCATGCAAGATTCAAGTTTCCTGACGAGTATGACAACCTATCGTACCCTAAGAATCAGGTAAACAACCACGCAATCCATAAGTTCCTGAAGAATTTGAGTTATTAGAAATCTACAGCAAGAAAAGATATTGCAATGAAACCCGACATAGATATCTTCGGGATCTAGCAAAAGTGGCCTACCATTAGTGTTGATGATCGGAACATTTTCAAGATGCAAAATCAGGAGAACCCAGTGATGACCCAGTCATCATGGGGGAAGTAAATGCGATCGAAGACGTTAAGTAACCACACTCTCTACAACCATGTTTTTTTGGGAAGAAGCCCGTATGGGACAAGCAGGACGCTGCACTTGCATCAAAGGGCATCCGAAACCACTTTGCGCAATTCAAGGACCCCCTCGAATATAACTATATCAGGAGGCAGTACCATTATGATCATAACACATGGGAATTTACCACGGATCACCAAATAAGGAAAGTAGAAGAAGAACTGGCAAGGCAGCATGCAGAACCTCATAGCTCGCAAGGGTCGTTGGCTAGGTGCAACACTCCTCTTAACCATTCGATCAACATTACCCTTGGCAAGGAGCCGTTAGCACCACCGGCAGGTGGTAGTGTGAACTGCGCTGGATGCGGTGCCTAATGGGACTATTATTATGCTGAAGATCGGGAGTTTCAATGAGAGAGAAGGATAGCCAACAAGCGGAGCATTAAACAACAAATAATGGAAGCAACAACCTCAGCCATAGCCGCAACCACAACCAACATCGAAGAATACATCAACATTTAAAGCCAAGCCCATGCCCAAGCCATGCTGCCTTCAATAATCGAGAGCGTGAAGAATTGGATCACGAATGATGAACTAGGAAAGCTTGTCATCCAAACTATAATTCTCCCAAGGGTAGCAGCCAACATTCTGTCTCTTTCATTAGTAACCTGTCGCCAATGGATGCTCTCAACGCTCTTACTGGAGACACTCCATGCAGTCTCTTAGGTTATGTGCGTGATGAACTAGTTAAAGTTGCAATTGGGTCGATCATTCGCCCCAAAGATACCATGATAGACGGAGTGCCCATGCCTGAGGGGTGCTACTTCTTGAGCTTGCGTTGGTTTTCCCTTGAAGAGGAAAGGGTGATGCAGCAAAGTAGATAAGTATTTCCCTCAGTTGTTGAGAACCAAGGTATCAATCTAGTAGGAGGTACAAGCAAGGCCCCAATTTATGCACCTACGCAAATAATCAAACACTTGCACCCAACGCTATAAAGGGGTTGTCAATCCCTTCACGGTTACTTGCAAGGATCAAATCTGATAGAGATGGATATAAAAGAGTGCTAGAAGTAAAAGTAAATAAAATTTCAGCAAGGTATTTTTGGTTTATAGATCTGAAAATATAATATGGAAAATAGACCCGGGGGCCATAGGTTTCACTAGAGGCTTCACTCTTGAAGGGAAATAATACGATGGGTGAACAAATTACTGTCGAGCAATTGATAGAAAAGCGCATAGTTATAACGATATCCAAGGCAATGATTATGCATATAGGCATCACGTCCGTGTCAAGTAGACCAAAACGATTCTACATCTACTACTATTACTCCACACATCGACCGACTCCTGCCTGCATCTAGAGTATTACGTTCATGAAGAACAGAGTAACGCATTAAGTAAGATGACATGATGTAGAGGGATAAACTCAAGCAATATGATGAAAACTCCATCTTTTTATCCTTGATGGCAACAATACAAATACATGCCTTGCTACCCCTACTATGTCACTGGGTGAGGACACCGCAAGATTGAACCCAAAACTAAGCACTTGTCCCATTGCAAGAATTACTAATCTAGTTGGCCAAACCAAACCAATAACTTGAAGAGACTTGCAAAGATATGAAATCATGCATATAGGAATTTGGAGAAGAGTTAAATAATATTCATAGATAATCTAATCATAAACCCACAATTCATCACATCTCGACAAACACACCGCAAAAGAGTATTACAACGGATAGATACCCATGAAGATCATGGAAAACATGGTATTGAAGAACATAGAGAGAGAAGAAGCCATCTAGCTACTAGCTATGAACCCATAGGTCTATGGTGAACTACCCATGCATCATCGGAAGGGCAATGGAGTTGATGTAGATGCCCTTCGTGATTGAATCCCCCTTTGCCATATTACCGAAAAAGGCTCCAAGATTGGATCTCTCGGGAACAGAGGCTTCTGGTGGAAGAAAAATATTATCGTTTCTCTTTTTGGTATTGGGGTAATATTTGTGAATTTATAGGCAGAAGATTAGGGTTGGAGGAGCTACAGGGTGGGGGGAACAAGCCAAGGGGCGCCCCCAGGTCGCGCCAAGGTGGCTTGTGGCCCATCCGTAGACCTACTGGCCTCTTCTCCACGTCACGTAAGCTCCTTCCGGTCCAAGAAAAATCATCGTAGAATTTTATTCCGTTTGGACTCCATTTGATATTCCTTTTCTGTAATACTGAAAAACAAGGGAAAAATAGAAACTGGCACTGGGCACTAGGTTAATAGGTTAGTCCCAAAAATAATATAAAATAGCATATTAATGCATATAAAACATCCAAAATAGATAATATAATGGCATGGAACAATAAAAAATTATAGATATGTTGGAGACGTATCAACATCGCCAAGCTTAATTCCTGCTCGTCCTCGAGTAGGTAAATGATAAAAACAGAATTTTTGATGTGGAATGCTACCTAACATATTTATCCATGTAATATTATTTATTGTGGCATGAATGTTCAGATCCATAAGACTCAAAACAAAAGCTTAATGTTGACATATAAACAGTAATATTTGAAGCATACTAACAAAGCAATTGTGTCTCTTCAAAATAATGTGGCAAAAGAAAGTTATCCCTAAAAAATCATATAGTGTAGCTAGGCTCCATCTTCCCCACACAAAGTATTTATATCATGCACAACCCCGATGAAAAGTCAAGCAATTGTTTCACACCTTTTATGTTCTCAAACCTTTTCAACTCTCATGCAATACATGAGCGTGAGCCATGGATATAACACTATAGGTGGAATAGAATATGGTGGTGGTAATGAAGAAAAGGAGAAGATAGTCTCAAATCAACTAGGCGTATCAACGGGCTATGGAGATGCCCATTAATAGATATCAATGTGAGTGAGTAAGGATTGCCATGCAATGGATGCACTAGAGCTATAAGTGTATGAAAGCTCAAAAAGAAACTAAGTGGGTGTGCATCCAACCTGCTTGCTCATGAAGACCTAGGGCATTTTGAGGAAGCACATCATTGGAATATACACACCAAGTTATACAATGAAAAATTCCCACTAGTATATGAAAGTGACAAAATAGGAGACTCTCTATCATGAAGATCACAGTGCTACTTTTGAAGCACAAGTGTAGAAAAAGCATAGTAGCATTGTCCCTTCTCTATTTTCTCTCATTTTTTATTGGTGGGCATCTTTGGCCTCTTTTTTTATGTGGGATTCATTGGCCTCTTTTATTTTTCATAAAGTCCGGAGTCTCATCTCAACTTGTGAGGGAATCATAGCTTCCATCATCCTTTCCTCCCATTGGCAATTGCTCTAATAATGATGATCATCACACTTTTATTTACTTACAACTCAAGAATTACAACTCGATACGTAGAACAAAATATGACTCCATATGAATGCCTCTGGCGGTGTACCCGGGATGTGCAATGATCTAGCATATCAAATGAAATCAAAAAACGGACAAGCCATGAAAACATCATGCTAGCTATCTTATGATCATGCAAAGCAAATGAAAAAGATGGTGCGTGTCATAATAAACGGAATGGTGGAAGTTGCATGGCAATATATCTTAGAATGTCTATGGAAATGCCATAATAGGTAGGTATGGTGGCTGTTTTGAGGAAGGGTATCTGGTGAGTTTAATGCACCAGCGAATGTTGCGCGGTACTAGAGAGGCTAGCAAAGGTGGAAGGGTGAGAGTGCGTATAATCCATGGACTCACATTAGTCATAAAGAACTCACATACTTATTGCAAAAGTCTATTAGTTATCGAAGCAAAGTATTAGACGCGTGCTCCTAGGGGAGAGGTTGGTGGAGTTAACCGTCACGCGTTCCCAACCCTCACACAAAGGATGACAATCAATAAACAAATCATGCTCTAACTTCGTTACATAACGCACCGTACGTGCATGCTACGAGAATCACAAACCTTTACACAAGTATTTCTACCAATTCACAATTCCTCACTAGCATGACTCTAATATCACCATCTTTATATCTCATAACTTTATGCAAGGAATCAAATTTCTCATAGTATTTAATGCACTTTATATGAAAGTTTTTATTATATCCCTCTTGGATGCCCATTATATTAGGACTAAATTCATAACCTAAACAAATTACCGTGCTGATTAAATACTCTCAAAATAATATAAGTGAGGTACGATAGTTCAATTATTTCTATAAAATAAAACACCAGCGTGCTCTAACACTACAAGAAATATGCTATCTTGTGACCTTCTGTCAGTGACCTTGGAAAAATGGTCGTAAATCTATGACCTTTTGAGGCAAATTGGTCGTAAGATGTTCGAAGGGGTCCTAACCCTAAACACCAACAACTATTTTGGTCAGAAAGGTCGTAATTTCCTTAATTGAAATGGTCATAAAGCGAACAACACCGGTCCACTGCCTTATTTCTAGCTGATAATGACCACTATAAATAGTCGTAAGCTATGACTTGGCACCACCTCATCAGTTTTGCCTATGTGTCATGTCCATGTGTCAATTTTTGCCTACGGGTCATGTGCATGTGTCAATTTTTGCCCTAGGTTGTGAAGCAACCTATATCTCTGTTATTCCCAAAATTCCCAAACAGTTCTCATAAATTCTTTGTATTATATCTTCATCAAATATGTCAAAAACCTTCCTTGCCTAGTTCAAAAATAATTCAAAAATACTCATTTTCCTATTCTATTCAGAACAACACTTTGTGAAGGAAGTGCTACTTATATATTCTTGATTGCCCACAAACTTTTGGGAACTCTTTCCTATCCAAATCATTGCCTCATGGCAAAATTCAGCTCCATTTGCCTAGTAAATCATCCTCGGCAAATTTCCAAAATATTCGTTCACCTAGAAGCTTTGTGAAGGAAGTACTGGCTATGCATATCATAACGAGTTGATTTTTCCCCAGATCTTCTATATGCCCAAATAATAGCTATCCACAAAATTTTAGCCCCGTCTAACAATCCACGTGAGCTCACCATCCAATCTTTGTTTCTTGTAATATTTTTAGTTTGTGGAGCAACTACATTTTATATTTATTTAGAATTGCTGAAACTTTACCAGTACATGACCATGATCACAGAACCTCCCTCCACCAAATTTCAGCTCATTTAATTTAGCCAATTTCCCTCAACATTTTTCCTAATATTCTCTTTAGTGGAGAGCATTGTGAACCAAGTACCATTTTTATTTACCCAAATAGTATGAAATTTTTACAGTTCCTTCATATGCCCAAATTATCATCCTCCTACAAATTACAGCTTAATCCAATCATCTATGCGAGCCCAGCTTCAATTTCTACTTTATGTCTAGATTGGCACATTGCAAAGCAAGTGCTATATAGACCCCTCGTATTGCCCTCAAACTTTTTGGGCGATCTTCCATATCCAAATAATTGCCACATGCCAATATTTAGCTCAATCCATTCGTTATTTTGAGCCCAACTTCAACATTCATATTTCTGTCCAGTGTGGTACTTTGCAAAGGAAGTACCACCTAAGCTCATCCATTTGAGCTGAAAATTTCTGAAGACAGTCTTCTTAGTAGATGATCATCCTCAGCCAAAACTCACGCCCATTAGCCATGCGCATTTCCCGTACCGCTAATCAAACACTTGGCTGCTAATTCATGTTTGAGCATAGTTAGGTCTCCTCGTGAGATTCTTCTGCTATAATTTTCTTCCTAGCATCTACCAGGGGAGTGTCCAGCCCACTAGTCATGCCTATGCCATCTAGAACGCATGGCAATGCAACGGTCATGCGGGGACCATGCGGCGGTATGCGAGTTTACACGCTTTGGAGTTGGGGCCATCGGCCACCGTCCAAACCACGACGTATCGCCACCAAACCATGTATTCATGATTAAATAGATACTTCTTTACCTAGAAATGATTTTTGGAAAAAAAGAGAGAAAACTATGAGGCACCTCTAGTTCAAATTTGACCCGCTTCCAACTGAATCGGTAGAGTTTTGTCTTTTTCACTAGAGGTGGATCAAAAGCTTTTGGCACACAAATATTTTGTCAATTGGGCATTAAATATGGCCTAATATTTTATAAAAATGATTTTGTCCAATTTTGTAACAAATATTTGGTAGGTCCTTCACAAATAAACTCATTTTGGGCACTCGAAAAAAGGAAAATGATTTTTTGTGCAAAGAAAATGAAAACTCCCTTCAGAAACATTGTTTTCCATTTCAACATGCACCCCGTGGACAATATGAGATCATTTGAACAAACTATTCCATGAATGTGGCCATAAGATTGATCATTTGGCTTGAAAGCCATGAATCTTCACACATGATAGGTCATTTCTGAGAACACTTTTTTAAAATAATTACCATATTACAAGTTTGTTAATTTTCCTGGTAACTTGGTCACATACGATGACACAACGCGAAGGTTTTCCATTTTTTAGATTTTTCTTTGAATTATTTATGCCCGTTTCAAAATGCGATCGAAACGACGGGCATGACCGTACATAGCTAGGGGTTGAATCTTGCCATAATTTTGTTTGATCTCTGATTAAATAGATACTTATTTAACTAGAAATGATTTTTGGAAAAAATAAGGAGCAAACTATGTGGCAGCACTAGTTCAGATTTGACCCGCTTCCAACTAAATCGGCAGAGTTTTGTCTTTTTTATGAGAGGTGGATCAAAAGCTTTTGACACCAAACCATTTGCCAATTGCACATTAAATATGGCCTAATATTTTATAAAACTGATTTTGTCCAATTTTGTAACAAATATTTGGTAGGTCCTTCACAAAAATTCATTAAGAAAATGAAAAATCCCTTCGGCAACATTGTTTGCCATTTCAACATGCACCCTTGTGCACAATATGAGATCATTTGAGCAAACTATTCCATGAACGTGGCCATAAGATTGATCATTTGGCTTGAAAGCCATGAATCTTCAGTCATTTCTAAGAACACTTTTTTAAAATAATTACCGTATTACAAGTTTGTTATTTTTCCTGGTAACTTGGTCACATATGATGACACAATGCGAAGGTTTTCCATGTTTTTGATTTTTAATAATTATTTATGCCCGTTTCAAAATGCGGTCAAAACGGTGGGCATGACCGTTCATAGCTAGGGGTTAAATATGGCCATAGTTTTGTTGGATCTCTGATTAAATAGATACTTATTTACCTAGAAATGATTTTTGGAAAAAATAAAGAGCAAACTACGAGGCACCTCTAGTTCAAATTTGACCCGCTTCCAACTGAATCGGTAGAGTTTTGTCTTTTTCACTAGAGGTGGATCAAAAGCTTTTGGTACCCAAATATTTTATCAATTGGGCATCAAATATGGCCTAATATTTTATAAAAATGATTTTGTCCAATTTTGTAACAAATATTTGGTAGGTCCTTCACAAAAAAACTCATTTTCGGCACTCGAAAAAAGGAAAATGATTTTTTGTGCAAAGAAAATGAAAACTCCCTTCAGAAACATTGTTTGCCATTTCAACATGCACCCTGTGGACAATATGAGATCATTTGAGCAAACTATTCCATGAATGTGGCCATAAGATTGATCATTTGGCTTGAAAGCCATGAATCTTCACACATGATAGGTCATTTTTGAGAACACTTTTTTAAAATAATTACCATATTACAAGTTTGTTAATTTTCCTGGTAACTTGGTCACATACGATGATACAAAGCAAAGGTTTTCCATTTTTTAGATTTTTCTTTGAATTATTTATGCCCATTTCAAAATGCGATCGAAACGACGGGCATGACCGTTCATAGCTAGGGGTTGAATCTTGCCATAATTTTGTTTGATCTCTGATTAAATAGATACTTATTTAACTAGAAATGATTTTTGGAAAAAATAAGGAGCAAACTATGTGGCAGCACTAGTTCAGATTTGACCCGCTTCCAACTGAATCGGCAGAGTTTTGTCTTTTTTATGAGAGGTGGATCAAAAGCTTTTGACACCAAACCATTTGCCAATTGCACATTAAATATGGCCTAATATTTTATAAAACTGATTTTGTCCAATTTTGTAACAAATATTTGGTAGGTCCTTCACAAAAACTCATTAAGAAAATGAAAAATCCCTTCGGCAACATTGTTTGCCATTTCAACATGCACCCTTGTGCACAATATGAGATCATTTGGACAAACTATTCGATGAATGTGGCCATAAGATTGATCATTTGGCTTGAAAGCCATGAATCTTCGGTCATTTTTGAGAACACTTTTTTAAAATAATTACCGTATTACAAGTTTGTTATTTTTTCTGGTAACTTGGTCACATATGATGACACAATGCGAAGGTTTTCCATGTCTTTGATTTTTTGTGAATTATTTATGCCCGTTTCAAAATGCGGTCAAAACGGTGGGCATGACCGTTCATAGCTAGGGGTTAAATATGGCCATAGTTTTGTTGGATCTCTGATTAAATAGATACTTATTTACCTAGAAATGATTTTTGGAAAAAATAAAGGGCAAACTATGAGGCACCTCTAGTTCAAATTTGACCCGCTTCCAACTGAATCGGTAGAGTTTTGTCTTTTTCACTAGAGGTGGATCAAAAGCTTTTGGCACCCAAATATTTTGTCAATTGGGCATTAAATATGGCCTAATATTTTATAAAAATGATTTTGTCCAATTTTGTAACAAATATTTGGTAGGTCCTTCACAAAAGAACTCATTTTGGGCACTCGAAAAAAGGAAAATGATTTTTTGTGCAAAGAAAATGAAAACTCCCTTCAGAAACATTGTTTGCCATTTCAACATGCACCCTGTGGACAATATGAGATCATTTGAGCAAACTATTCCATGAATGTGGCCATAAGATTGATCATTTGGCTTGAAAGCCATGAATCTTCACACATGATAGGTCATTTTTGAGAACACTTTTTTAAAATAATTACCATATTACAAGTTTGTTAATTTTCCTGGTAACTTGGTCACATACGATGACACAAAGCAAAGGTTTTCCATTTTTTAGATTTTTCTTTGAATTATTTATGCCCATTTCAAAATGCGATCGAAACGACGGGCATGACCGTTCATAGCTAGGGGTTGAATCTTGCCATAATTTTGTTTGATCTCTGATTAAATAGATACTTATTTAACTAGAAATGATTTTTGGAAAAAATAAGGAGCAAACTATGTGGCAGCACTAGTTCAGATTTGACCCGCTTCCAACTGAATCGGCAGAGTTTTGTCTTTTTTATGAGAGGTGGATCAAAAGCTTTTGACACCAAACCATTTGCCAATTGCACATTAAATATGGCCTAATATTTTATAAAACTGATTTTGTCCAATTTTGTAACAAATATTTGGTAGGTCCTTCATAAAAACTCATTAAGAAAATGAAAAATCCCTTCGGCAACATTGTTTGCCATTTCAACATGCACCCTTGTGCACAATATGAGATCATTTGGACAAACTATTCGATGAATGTGGCCATAAGATTGATCATTTGGCTTGAAAGCCATGAATCTTCGGTCATTTTTGAGAACACTTTTTTAAAATAATTACCGTATTACAAGTTTGTTATTTTTTCTGGTAACTTGGTCACATATGATGACACAATGCGAAGGTTTTCCATGTCTTTGATTTTTTGTGAATTATTTATGCCCGTTTCAAAATGCGGTCAAAACGGTGGGCATGACCGTTCATAGCTAGGGGTTAAATATGGCCATAGTTTTGTTGGATCTCTGATTAAATAGATACTTATTTACCTAGAAATGATTTTTGGAAAAAATAAAGGGCAAACTATGAGGCACCTCTAGTTCAAATTTGACCCGCTTCCAACTGAATCGGTAGAGTTTTGTCTTTTTCACTAGAGGTGGATCAAAAGCTTTTGGCACCCAAATATTTTGTCAATTGGGCATTAAATATGGCCTAATATTTTATAAAAATGATTTTGTCCAATTTTGTAACAAATATTTGGTAGGTCCTTCACAAAAAAACTCATTTTGGGCACTCGAAAAAAGGAAAATGATTTTTTGTGCAAAGAAAATGAAAACTCCCTTCAGAAACATTGTTTGCCATTTCAACATGCACCCTGTGGACAATATGAGATCATTTGAGCAAACTATTCCATGAATGTGGCCATAAGATTGATCATTTGGCTTGAAAGCCATGAATCCTCACACATGATAGGTCATTTTTGAGAACACTTTTTTAAAATAATTACCATATTACAAGTTTGTTAATTTTCCTGGTAACTTGGTCACATACGATGACACAACGCGAAAGTTTTCCAATTTTTAGATTTTTCTTTGAATTATTTATGCCCATTTCAAATTGCGATCGAAACGACGGGCATGACCGTTCATAGCTAGGGGTTGAATCTTCCCATAATTTTGTTTGATCTGTGATTTAATAGATACTTATTTAACTAGAAATGATTTTTGGAAAAAATAAAGAGCAAACTATGTGGCACCACTAGTTCAGATTTGACCCGCTTCCAACTGAATCGGCAGAGTTTTGTCTTTTTTATGAGAGGTGGATCAAAAGCTTTTGACACCAAACCAGTTGCCAATTGCACATTAAATATGGCCTAATATTTTATAAAACTGATTTTGTCCAATTTTGTAACAAATATTTGGTAGGTCCTTCACAAAAACTCATTAAGAAAATGAAAAATCCCTTCAGCAGCATTGTTTGCCATTTCAACATGCACCCTTGTGCACAATATGAGATCATTTGAACAAACTATTCCATGAATGTGGCCATAAGATTGATCATTTGGCTTGAAAGCCATGAATCTTTCGTCATTTCTGAGAACACTTTTTTAAAATAATTACCATATTACAAGTTTGTTATTTTTCCTGATAACTTGGTCACATATGATCACACAATGCGAAGGTTTTCCATGTTTTTGATTTTTTGTGAATTATTTATGCCTGTTTCAAAATGTGGTAAAAACGGTGGGCATGACCGTTCATATCTAGGGGTTAAATATGGCCATAGTTTTGTTGGATCTCTGATTAAATAGATACTTATTTACCTTGAAATGATTTTTGGAAAAAATAAAGAGCAAACTACGAGGCACCTCTAGTTCAAATTTGACCCGCTTCCAACTGAATCGGTAGAGTTTTGTCTTTTTCACGAGAGGTGGATCGAAGGCTTTTGACACCCAAATATTTTGTCAATTGTGTATTAAATCAGGCCTAATATTTTATAAAAATGATTTGTTCCAATCTTCCAACAAATATTTGGTAGGTCCTTCACAAAAAAATCCATTTTGGGCACTCAAAAATGGAAAATGGAGTTTTTGTGCAAAGAAAATGAAAACTCCCTTTGGCAACATTGCTTGCCATTTCAACATGCACCCTTATGCACAATATGAGATCATTTGAAAAAACTATTCCATGAATGTGGCCATAAGATTGATCATTTGGCTTGAAAACTATGAATCTTCACACATGATAGCTCACTTCTAAGAACACTTTTAAAAAATAATTGTCGTATTACAAGTTTATTATTTCTCCTCATAAATTTGTCACATATAATGACACAATGCGAAGGTTTTCCATTTTTTTTATTTTTTTGAATTTGTTATGCCGCTTTCAGAACGGGGTCAATACGACGGGCACGACCGTTCGTAGCTACGAGTGGAACCTTGCAAAACTCTTGATGTATATCTGATGAAATAAATATCTATATACCTAAGAATATTTTTTGGAAAAAAATAATGAGTAAACTATGAGGTAGATGTAGTTTAAATTTGACCCGGTTCTAGTTGATTCGGTAGAAAACCGTTTGAATGACTGAAAATAGCTAGAAATATCACAAGTGCATAAACGTTGGTGATCATCCATAAAACATTGTCTAACTTTAGTGAAAATTTTGATGTTGTCATTTTGTAAAATATTTTTTGGTAGCTACTTCACAAAATTCCTTGTTTTTATAGCACTACAAATTATTTTGAATGACACATATCTTGAACCAGTTAGGAGGTAGAAAGCACCCTCCCACAGATCACCCGACGGTAACCGATCTAGGCCATCCACGCCCTACGAATCCAACGTCTCTCATTCGACCTAACCTAAACAAAACCACTAACCCCCTTCTCCCTCACGAGCCCTCTCTCTGTCCCCCTCCCGCGACTCCTCTGCCGTCATCACCTGTGCTGCTCGATTTCGACGAGTTGACGCGGCTCTCGCCGGTGCGCAACACACCCCCGAGATCTCCTCGTGTTGCTCTCTCCCCCCTCCCGTTAGATGCATCTCTCATTCCCGAAACCCTCAATCATGGCTAGGGTTTTGGATGGCAACCCTAACTTCACCGGGATCTGGCACATTGAGCGATGGAGAGGCCAGAGGTGGCTAGATCTGGCACCGGTAAGCCTCTCCCCTCCTCCTTTGCGCGCTATACTATCTCCTCCTCACATCACCTCATCTCGTGTTCCTTTTCGGCAGGTCGTCCATTCAACCACTCCACATCCACCACCGGGTCCATCCATCTGGCGGTGAGGGACGGACATGGCTTCCGCGAACCGCGAAGGAAGGGGAGATAGGCGAGTACTGCACCGCAACGGTGGCAGCGACGGCAGAGGGGAAGCAACCCGTCGCGGTGGCCGTGCCGCCGCTGTCGCTGGCGGCTAGGTATCTGTATGACGACTGTGGCCGCTGCTCCACCAAACACGTCTTTGACAACCTCCACGACAATATGTACCTCGACCTGGTGCATGAGCCATCCACCCGATTCCATTCCCCTTATCCTCTCCCTTCCCTTTGCGTCTCTCTCCTTCTTCCTGCTTGATGTTCTTCTGTTGCGGCGGCTCGGCTCGCTGTTGGGTTGGGTGTGGGATTTGGTCCGGTGGTCTGGGAGAGTAATCCGTCTAGTCTAGCTGCTGCTCTGGGCAAGTAATCCATTTGGCTTGGCTACTCTTCGTACTCCTCTATTGTACCACACTACAATTACTCATGTCCGGTCTAGCTGCTGCTCTGCTTATGGCAATTCATAACGTCGATAATAATGTAATTGATGAATGAATTGATCTCGACTAGTTTGTATTCAAGGTTATATATACTGGGCCCCTTTTACTTTCCACCTTGGATGGTAGTAATCTGCATACCATTCTAACATTTCAGTATTCTGAATTTGAATAACTTGGTTTTGAGAACTACCATTGGTCCATTTTCAGTCTTACAACCAAGTAACCACCTTCATATATGTATGTTCCTTTATTTAAACATGTTTAACCACCGAGGATTCTGTTGGGAGTTCTCTGTGTCCTACAGTATTTAATCATCATGCATAACTGCCTTCTTCTTCTTGCTGTTGTCCATTTGGTTTTCCATTTTGAGCTTCAGTGCTCTGCCATGCATTACAAGTAGAACACCGCACATGTTGTTTCTTTTCCCAAAAAATTAATTAATGTTACTTTGATGCATGGCCGCCAGTCATTAGTCAGTATAGAATGATCACACCGGTCGTCTATTTCTTATGAAAAAAGGGTTCAACTTATTATAATTATCTCTATGTCTACTGACCGATTGAAGCTTTAGATGATTTCTTCTCCCAACTATTCATTTTCTGTGATAAAAATCGTTTTCTTTGACAATTTCCGTTCCTAAAGCTATTCATTTTCCTTGAATAACAATTTCTTCCTCTGATGTGCAGTTTTCTCTCAACGTATAACATGACATTTGGGTGTGAGGCCAAGATGTTTCACTTATTCAGAAGTCATTACACCGGTTCAGGTTGTAGCTTTATATTCGGAGTAATTTTGCTTATTGAATTTGTAGTAGTGTTTGTTGATTTGGAATTGCTGTTGTTTTGTTCTACTCCAAACTATCCAGGAGTGCTTAAATGGACTAAAATGTTAAGGACTTGCTGTTGTTTTAGTGTAGCAAGTGCAGCAGGAGTAATCACTACTGAAACCTTTTCTACTACGGTTTTAGCGTAACAAGTGCTGCTGTTTTAGTGTAGCAAGTGCTTAAAATGGCATAAAATGTTCACGTCTTAAACCTGTGCTGATAATCATCAATTCTCAGTTTGCACAATCATTAACTTGTTGTACTCCTATGCTGATTATGTTGGGTCTGAACTCTGAACCAGATTCATTCACTATCTTATTTTCAGTTCATTGCAGTCTAAATTCAAGCCATATCACACTAAGACTTTCTTTGATTGATTGATTGTACTCCTGTGCAGGAAATTCACCTATGTGGTGGCGGTAGGAAAGTAGCAGCACCGATGGCCCTAGGCAGTTCATGACGAGCAGCAACAGAGATAGAAGAGTAGCAGTAGTGAGTTCTCTGGGGATGCTGGAGGGGGGTGGAGGCGCTGGTGGATGGAGGAGTAGCTGGCGCACCACCACGCCGGTCGGAGAAAACCTCCAACCACATATATTTAGGAACAGAGGAGTATATGATCCCTACATGTTTTTATCTACCTACTGATTTTCTACTGCTACTTAGAATGCCTAATGTTTTGTCTTGTAGGAGCACTACTAAATTATCTAGTTTGCATCCCTTCGATGCCCTGTATGCTATTGATTTTCTACTGCTAGTTAGATTGCCTAATGTTTTGTGTTGTAGGAGCACCACTAATCAGAATCCTCAGGTCCTCCTGATATATATCTGGATGTTAGATGGTTCATGAATATTTCTGCCTATTTCTTCTAGAATTTGTGTGATTCAAAATATGGAGTAGCTTTTTGTAATCTCTTTCAGATACAGCATGCACTTGCTTCACCACTTCCTGTATCAGTTCAACATAGATGGCATTGTACATATGAAACTGAATCCAGAACTTGTCTTCTCTGCTTTAATTTCCTTTTGGAGTCACCCGAATGTTCTCTTCATTTTAGGGGGAAACTTGGCAAAAATGCACCAATAATCTTAAAATGGAGTCACCTGCTGTCTGTTTCCTTGTTGACTGATGTGTTGCAAACTGCCATATAGTTTTGTCGGTGTGAGTTGCACATGGTTGGTGATTTGGTTCCCTAATGGATGCACTCCCTAACTCGTGTAGGTGCAGGTGTAGGTGCAGCTTCTGGACAACGCCACCGTTTGGTCTTCTTATTCCACTGTGATGCCTATGGTCCGGCCTTCTTTAGCTCCGGCATGGCTGGTAAGCGCCCGCTGCTCTGTCACGCCCATGATCTGCCATACTTGTTGAGCATGCCTAGTACAATTTGTCGGCATGGCTGCTAAACCATGTGCTTGCCATACTTGTTGATTTCTAGTGTTCATGATGAATGGATGATCTGTGGTGCCATGTATTTTGAGCTCCTCCATGTAGGATCAGACCCACTACTACTGGCAGCTAGATTTGTAGTTTAGTGATGCCAAGTGTTGCGTGGAAAATGCTCCAAACTGAATGTCTCTTAGCTCGTGTCATGAGTGACCTGGTAATCACATATGTGTCCACACTAGTTATATGATGTGTTGTGAGTGTGTGATGATGGAAGATTCAGGTTTTTGCTACTGATTTTTTCATCATCATTATGCATGTGTACTAGGTGAACAAAGGTTTTTAACTGTCAAATATTGTCATGTCCAGAACCATGAGTGTACATATATATTTTCATGTCCAGAACCATGAATATACATATACTCATATAAAAACCATTCACAACCTTTGTTCACTAGTTCCAACCAGTAACTACTAGTTCCAACCAGTAACTGCTAGATCCAACTATTATTATGTTGTTGTGTTATGCAAGAGAAAGAGTGGCAACCATGTTAATTTTTTCCTACACAAATAACTAGCAACCGTGTTAATTTTGAAGCCTGATGCACTTTAGATGTTAAATTTGTGTATATATACGATCTTTTCTATGTATATATATATATATATATATCCTCCTGGTGAGTTGTTTGAATACAGTTTTGTAGGCAAGTTAATGATTGCGTGCCAAATGTTTTTGTTTTCTGCCTTTGGTCCATGGACACAAATAAAGGAGATGAGTATTAAATGACTTTGTACTAAATGGAAACAATCTCTAGATGGTCTACATAAATATCGAGTTGAAAGCTGATCTATAGAAAATATTGTTACATGTAACTTTTTACTTGATTCCTCTTTTATAGGAGCTCCACGCCTAAGATGGCTGGAAAGTGTGAAAATGTGAACAAAAGTGCAAAGTCGTGAAGCCCTATCCAGCAAAGAGATGTCTGTTATATTTGACTGTAATAGATGATAAAAATTGTAATGTTGTAATGTCTAACATGTCTAGGTGTAATAAACTCTAAATATTGTAATATACTAATTTAGTTTCATTTCATGCATTTCGTTCATTCTTTGTTCTGTTTGAAATAATTGATTATGAGTGTGAAATATTTTATTATGAATGTGATTTGATATTGTGTGAAATGGGAACCTGACTCGTGTGACCCACTTATGAAATAATATGAAAATTTTGAAACTTTCTGATGTGTGGTATCAATTTATGAGATGAACAAAAAACAACTCCAAAATATAATATCCAAAAATTAGAAAATCAATAGATTGTAAAAGGCTAAAGCCCAAATGTAATAAGGCCGAAATGTTGGGCTTGGCCCATGTAACCCAACAGAATTCACATGAAAATTAATAATATAATGATCGAATTTTTGGGCTCGGCCCATGTAAAACACCGAATTGTACTGGGCCGATTCTTACCAACGACCTTTTTATTTCGTCGTAATTTTTCCAGGTCATCTTGCCATGTTGGATCCGACATGGCCTGGGCAGACAACTAACGACCAAAACAATTGGTCGTTGAGCTTATGACCTTTTTTTGGTCGTAAACGTCTACCACCTTTCTAGAAGAAAGGTCCTTAATTGCCATTCTTGACCCTCAGCTTTTGACCATCAGTTTTTGGTCACAAAAAGGTCACAAATGGAAAACAGTGACCACTCAGTGACCAATAGTGAAGGTCACAAGATAGTATATTTCTTGTAGTGTAAAAAGATATAAGTGAAGCACTAGAGCAAAATTGCCTAGCTCAAAAGATATAAGTGAAGCACATAGAGTATTCTAGTAAATTCACGATTCATGCATGTCTATCTCAAAAGATGTGTGCAGGAAGGATGATTGTGGCAAACTAAAAAGCAAAGACTCATATCATAGAAGATGCTCAAATCAAAACACATATCATGTGGTGAATAAAAATATAGCCTCAAGTAAATTTACCGATGGAATGAAGACGAAAGAGGGGATGCCTTCCGGGGCATCCCCAAGCTTAGGATCTTTGGTATCCTTGAGTATTCACTGGGGTGCCTTGGGCATCCCCAAGCTTAGGCTTTTGCCACTCCTTATTCCATGGTCCATCAAATCTTTACCCAAAACTTGAAAACTTCACAACACAAAACTCAACAGAAAACTCATGAGATCCATTAGTATAAGAAAAATAAATCACCAATTTAGGTACTGTTGTGAACTCATTATTTATATATATTGGTGTAATATCTACTATATGCCAACTTCTCCATGGTTCTTACCCCCGATACAACCCATAGATACATCAAAATAAGCAAACAACACAAACAAAACACAATCTGTCAAAAACAGAACAGTTTGTACCAATCTATAAACTTCAAATACTTCTGTAACTCCAACAATTCTGAAATCTTAGGAAAACGTTGGAAATTTGTATATAAATCTTGTGTAAAAATTTCAGACTCATTCTACACTCTAGTAAGTTTATAAAATTCCTAGACTGGGTGCAAAAGTTTCTGTTTTTCAGCAAGATCAAATCAACAATCACCATAGACCATCCCAAAGTTCTTACTTGTCTCAAACACTAATTAAAATACCAAACCACAATTACTAAAAAGGTAGTAATGTGTGAAACACTCAAAAAACAGAAGCAAAAACAAAAACATAAAAATAAAATTGGGTTGTCTCCCAACAAGCGCTATTGTTTAACGCCCCTAACAAGGCATAACAGAATAGATCTAGGTATTGTCATCTTTGGCAGGCAATCCATAAGTAGCTATCATAATATATTCATAAGATAATAGTATTTTATTTATAGGAAAGTGTTCCATGACTTTCCTTAATGGAAATTGGAATCTAATGTTTCCTTCTTTCATATCAATAATTGCACCGATCGTTCTAAGGAAAGGTCTACCAAGAATAGTAGGACATGTAGGATTGCAATATATATCAAGAACAACGAAATCTAAAGGAGAATAATTCCTATTTGCGAAAATAAGAACATCATTAATCCTTCCCATTGGTTTCTTAATAGTTTAATCCGCTAGATGCAAATTCAAAGAGAAATCATCAAGTTCATGGAAACCTAGCACATCACATAAAGTTTTTAGAATTGTGGAAACGCTAGCACCCAAATAACAGAAAGCATGGCACTCATATTCTTTAATTTTAATCTGATAGTAGGTTCCCATTCATCATAAACCTTTCTAGGTATAGAAATTTCCAACTCAAGTTTTTCTTCAAAAGATTTCATCATAGCATCAACGATATGTTTAGTAAAAGGCATATTTTGATTATAAGCATGCAGAGAATTCAACATGGATTGCAACAAGGAAATACAATCAATCAAATAATATCAATCATAATTAAAGTCCTTGAAATCCAAAATAGTGGGTTCATTGCTATTTAAAGTTTTGACCTCTTCAATCCTAGTTTTATCAATTTTAGCATTAAGATCTATAAAGTCCGAATCATTGGGATGACTTTTAACTAAAGTTGACTTATCTACATTACCATCTTTATCAAGGTTTATATTAGAAAACAAAGATTCAATAGGAGTGACATCAACCACTTTAATATCTTCATCATTATTATCATAAGAACATACTTTTTCAAGCCATTCACGCTTAGCACGCATTCTAGCGGTTCTTTCCTTAGACTCATCAATAGAAGTTCTCATAGATTTTAAAGACTCATTAATATCAAGCTTGGGTGGTGTAGATCTAATTTTCAAATAATCAATCTCAAGTGAAATTCTATCAATGTTCCTAGCCAAATCATCAATCTTGAGCAATTTTTCTTTAATCGAAGCATTGAAACGTTTTGTGAACTAATAAATTCTTTAATATTATTCTCAAGTTTTGAGGGAATCCTATAATAATTTCCATAGGGATTGTTGTAGTAATTACCATAATTATGAGAGGAATTACTAGGAAGCATCCTAGAGTTGAAATTACCTCTACCCGAGTTACTACCAAAATTGTCCCTACCAACAAAATTCACATCCATAGATTCATTATCATTCCCAATCAAAGAAGACAAAGGCATATGATTAGGATCAATAGGAACACTATTAATAGCAAACAATTTCATTAATTCATCAATCTTTTCACTCAAAGTATTTATTTCTTCAATAGCATGCACTTTTTTACTACAAGGAGATCTTTCGCTATGCCATTGAGAGTAATTTTCCATAATATTATATCTAGGAGTTTAGTAGCATCTCCTAATGTTATTTCCATAAAAGTGCCACCCACGGCGGAATCTAAGAGATTCCTAGATGCAAAATTCAATCCTAGATAAAACATTTGTAAAATCATCCATAAACTAAAACCATGTGCGGGGCAATTTCTAATTATTAACTTCATACTCTCCAAAGATTGTGCAACATGCTCATGATCAAGTTGTTTAAAATTCATTATATCGTTCCTAAGGGAGATGATCTTAGCGGGCGGAAAGTACTTTGAAATAAAAGCATCTTTACACTTATTCCATGAATCAATACTTTTTTAGGCAAAGACGAAAACCAAGTTTTAGCATGATCTCGTAGTGAGAACAGAAATAGCTTCAATTTAACAATATCATTATCCACATCTTTCTTGTTTTACATGTCACACAACTCAATGAAAGTCTATAGATGGGATGCGGCATCTTCACTAGGAAGGCCAGCTAATTGTTCTTTCATAACAAGATTAAGCAAAGCGGCATTAATTTCATAAAATTCTGCACTAGTGGCGGGAACAATCGGAGTACTAATCAAATCATTATTATTAGTATTGGAGAAGTCACACAATTTGTTATTCTCACACATCGTGACAAAGCAAGAAATCAAGCACACAAGCAAACAAAAAGCAAACAAAAAGGCGAACGGAAGAAGGGCGAAAAAAGGCAAATCCTTTTGGGTTTTTCTGAAAATCATTTTAGAAGCGGGGGAGAGGAAAATGAGAGGCAAGAGGAAAATAATGTAAATTCAAGAGATGAGTTTGTGATGGGTACTTGGTAGGCTTGATGTGTTCCTCCCCGGCAACAGCGCCAGAAATCCTTCTTGCTACATCTTGAGCTTGCGTTGTTTTTCCCTTGAAGAGGAAAGGGTCATGCAGAAAAGTATATAAGTATTTCCCTCAGTTGTTGAGAACCAAGTTATCAATCTAGTAGGAGGTACAAGCAAGGCCCCAATTTATGCACCTACACAAAAAATCAAACACTTGCACCCAACACTATAAAGTGGTTGTCAACCCCTTCACGGTTACTTGCAAGGATGAGATATGATAGAGATGGATATAAAAGAGTGCTAGAAGTAAAAGTAAATAAAATTGCAGCAAGGTATTTTTGGTTTATAGATCTGAAAATATAATATGGAAAATTGACCCGGGGGCCATACGTTTCACTAGAGGCTTCTCTCTTGAAGGAAAATAATCCGGTGGGTGAACAAATTACTGTCGAGCAATTGATAGAAAGGCGCATAGTTATGACGATATCCAAGGCAATGATTATGCATATAGTCATCACGTCTGTGTCAGGTACAATGAAACGATTCTACATCTACTACTATTACTCCACACATCGACCAACTCATGCTTGCATCTAGAGTATTAAGTTCATGAACAACAGAGTAACGCATTAAGTAAGACGAGATGATGTAGAGGGATAAACTCAAGCAATATGATGCAAACCTCATCTTTTTATCCTTGATGGCAACAATACAAATACATGCCTCGCTACCCCTACTATGTCACTAGGTGGGGACACCACAAGATTGAACCCAAAACTAAGCACTTCTCCCATTGAAAATTACCAATCTAGTTGGCCAAACCAAACCAATAACTTGAAGAGACTTGCAAAGATATGAAATCATGCATATAATAATTTATAGAAGATTAAAAAAATATTCATAGATAATCTGATCATAAACCCACAATTCATCAGATCTCGACAAACACACCGCAAAAGAGTATTACATCGGATAGATCCCCATGAAGATCATGGAGAACATGATATTGAACCCTGTTCAAGAATTCATATGATTAATTAGTTAACTTGCCGGTTAACCCCTACTCATAGGGTCACCGAGTAGCCGATTAACTTACTGATTAGCCTATTAATCCCCTACTCGCCAACCGACCAAGCAATTACAAGTAACGATTTCCTCAACAATGGTATTGAAGAACATGGAGAGAGAAGAATCCATATAGCTACTAGCTATAGACCCGTAGGTCTATGGTGAACTACTCACGCATCATCTAAAGGGCAATGGAGTTGATGTAGATGCCCTCCGTGATCGAATCCCCCTCCGATAGATTACCGGAAAATTCTCCAATATTGAATCTCTCGGGAACAGAGGCTTCCGGCAGCTGAAAAATATTATCGTTTCTCTTTTTGTATTGGGGCAATATTTCTGAATTTATAGGCGGAAGATTAGGGTTGGAGGAGCTATGGGCGTGGGGGGGGGGGCACGAGCCAGGGGGTGCCCCCAGGCCGCGCCAGGGTGGCTTGTGGCCCACTCGTAGACCTTCTGGCCTCTTCTCCAAGTCTCGTAGGTTCCTTATGGTCCAAGAAAAATCATCGTAGCATTTTATTTCGTTTGGAATCCTTTTGTTATTCCTTTTCTGCAATACTCAAAAACAAGGAAAAAATAGAAACTGGCACTGGGCACTAGGTTAATAGGTTAGTCCCAAAAAATAATATAAAATTGCATATTAATGCATATGAAACATCCAAAATAGATAATATAATAGCATGGAACAATAAAAAATCATAGATATGTAGGAGACGTATCAAGGGGGTCTTCAAAGTTGAGGTGTGTGTTGTCATAAGAGGTTTCGAAGATATTTCTCGTCCAATACAACCCCCGAGTGCGGATAGCTAGGTAACCCTCTTAGGATGTTTGGGTTAGCCAATGCAATGGCCAAAGAATCAAATCCATCTAGGAAACGTCCAAATCTCACCAACCACCTAGCAGATGAACAATGCCAACACATGTGGGCGAGGGCCATCTCCTTTGGGTTAGATTCAACAAGAAGTTCGTAACAATGATAATGTGCATGTCAGTGAGGAACACGACAATGCGGTTGTCGGCGGTGAGGACCATGTTAATGGTGTGGATTTCGGTGGTGAGGGCCATGTGAATGGTGGGGATGTCGGTAGTGTGGGCCATGTTAATTGTGGGGATTTCGACGGTGAGGACAATCTACTTGGAAATGGATACTTCCTTATTGATGAATATAAGAAATCAGCTCCCAGCATGTGCAATCTTGATGGACCTATGTCTGCTGGTCCTTCTCTCGGATTCTCATCTATGCCTCTGCTTGCTTAACAAGAACGTGTTGTTCCTTGCCAGAAGAGTCTTTTCAATGAGGACTTCATGCCACTAGACACAAAGGTGCCACCACACAATTGAGCATTGCTGAGTCCAAACATACTCAATGCGACGGCCACAAATGCATTGCCAGACAATATAGCTAGCCATCCTAACCCGACACGGAAGAAGAGAAAGAGACCAGGTAATATGATGAAGGCAAATGCCGCGAGCCAACCAGTTTCGAAGAGTATACAAGTTTGGCATGCCGTTCAATGGCGGAATTACCATTCGCCATGTGATCCCATCTTTCCGAAGGAGCTTAGTGATCTTCTACACACATAATTGCGGATTATGCATGACATAGTTCTATGTAGGGAGAAGTATGCATTCTCTCCTGGAGGTGGGTTTCACCCTGTTTTTTCAGTGATGCTGCCACCAAATCTTTGTTTGTGCTATGATTTTCCCGCAAAAATATTCTATGTGCCGTTCGAAGACATCTTCAACATGTTCCGTCTAATGAAGCTTAGTACGCCTATGGGCAATCAGTGTTGCCTGCACTACCAAATGTGAGCTCAATAAGGATGTTGAGGTAGCGGACCCTTACCTCATGCACGAGAACAACACCAATCACCCCGAGGGCCGACAAGCTATGCAGAAGTATTTGACAAACTTCATGACTGCCAACATGGACAAAGACTGCCTTCTCATGCCCTACTATCCGAAGTAAGTCCTTTTGTCTAGCTAGATTACTATTTCGTACAATCTCGTTATGCATGTTGGGAAACGTCGCATGGGAAACAAAAATTTTCCTACGCACACGCAAACCTATCCATGGTGATGAGCATCTACGAGAGGGAGAGTGGATCTACATACCCTTGTAGATCGCTAAGCGGGAAGCGTTAAGAAACGCGGTTGGTGTAGTCGAACATCTTCGCGATCCAAATCGCCGAGCGTCCCGCGATCTCATCACGATCCGTCCCGCGATCCAATCACAATCCGTCCCGTGAACTCATCACGATCTGTCCCACGATCTCATCACGATCCGTCTCATGATCTTGATCACGATCTGTCCCGCGAACTCATCACGATCCGTTCCGCGATGTCATCACGAACTGTCTCGCGATCTCGATCACGGTCCTTCCGATCTAGCGCCGAACGGACGGCACCTCCGTGTTCAGCACACGTGCAGCTTGATGACGATCTCCACCGTCTCGATCCAGCGAGAGGAGGTGGAGAGGAGAGAGAGTTCACCGGCAGCGTGACGGCGCTCCGGTGATGGTGGTGGAGTGATTCCGGCAGGGCTTCGCCTAAGCGCTACGGAAAACCGATCTAGAGGAGAAACTGTGCACCGGTGAAACGGGTAGCACGTGGCCGGAAATTCTGTCCAAAAACCACCCAATCCACTAGTATATATAGGAGGAGAGGAGAGGAGAGGCAGCCAAGGCCTTTGGGTCGGCCGAAATAGGAGGTGGGAGCAATCCTACTTCACATCCAATCCTAGTTGGAGTAGGATTGCGTCCTATTGGCTGATTTTCCACTTTTTGCTTTAGGACTTTCTCTCCTGCGCCATGGGCCTTTGTGGCTGTTTTCCCAGCCCACTAAGGGCTGGTTATTATTCTCCCACAGCCCATGGACCTCTTGGGGTCGAAATACCCCTCCCGGAGGTCCTCCGGTACACTACCGGCACTCCCGGTACAATACCGATACTCCCGGTACACTATCGATGAGCCCGAAACTTTTCCGGAAACCAAACTGGGACTTCCTATATATGAATCTTTACCTCCGGACCATTCCGGAGCTCCTCGTGACGTCCGGGATCTCATCCGGGACTCCGAACAACCTTCGGTCACCATCATAGATAACTCTACACTACCGAAACGTCACCGAACCTTAAGTGTGCAGACCCTGTGGGTTCGAGAACTATGTAGCCATGACCGAGACACCTCTACGGTCAATAACCAATGGCGGGACCTGGACGTCCACATTGGTTCCTACATATTCTACGAAGATCTTTATCAGTCGAACCTCTATGTCAAGGATTCAGTTAATCGCGTATATCGTTCCCTTTGTTCTTCGGTATGTTACTTGCCCGAGATTCGATCGTCGGTATCTCCATACCTAGTTCAACCTCGTTACCGGAAAGTCTCTTTACTCGTTCCGTAATACAAGATCCCGCAACTAACAATTAGTCACATTGCTTGCAAGGCTTATTGTGATGTTGCATTACCGAGTGGGCCCCGAGATACCTCTCCGTTACACGGAGTAACAAATCCCAGTCTCGATCCATGCCAACTCAACAGACACCATCGGAGATACCTGTAGAGCACCTTTATAGTCACCCAGTTACGTTGCGACGTTTGATACACACAAGGCACTCCTCCGATATCCGTGAGTTGCATGATCTCATGGTCATAGGAACATATACTTGACATGCAGAAAACAGTAGCAATAAACTGACACGATCATATGCTATGTTTGTAGTTTGGGTCTCATCCATCACATCATTCTCCTAATGATGTGATCCCGTTATAAAATGACATCTCATGTCCATGGCTAGGAAACCTTAACCATCCTTTGATCAACGAGCTAGTCCATTAGAGGCATACTAGGGACATGGTTTTGTCTATGTATCCACACATGCATTTAAGTCTCCGATCAATACAATTATAGCATGGATAATAAAAGATTAACATGAACAAGGAAATATGATAATAACTAATTTATTATTGCCTCTAGGGCATATTTCCAACAGTCTCCCACGTGCACTAGAGTCAATAATCTAGTTCACATCACCATGTGATTCGCATTGTTATGAATCTAACA
This sequence comes from Hordeum marinum, assembly GCA_022496015.1. Lineage (NCBI taxonomy): Eukaryota > Viridiplantae > Streptophyta > Magnoliopsida > Poales > Poaceae > Hordeum > Hordeum marinum. The sequence goes on along the minus strand of CM039674.1, from coordinate 455,617,029 downwards.
CCCAATGAGTTCTGGGGCTCGATCATGCTTTGCATGTGAGAGAGGTCTTAGAGTCAATGGGTCTGCGATATTCAGATCCATGTGTACTTTGCATATCTCTATGTCAAACCGTAAACACTGCTACCACACTCCACTTGGTACTATTTCCAAATGGCTGCTCCACTATACGTATCCAGATTGCTACTACTAGTCATCCGGATAGGTGTTAAAGCTTGCATCGACGTAACTCTTTACGACGAACTCTTTATCACCTCCATAATCAAGAAACATTTCCTTAGTCCTGTGGTTACTAAGGATAATTCCGACCGCTGTCCAGTGATCCACTCCTGGACCACTCTTGTACCCCTTGACAGACTCATGGCAAGGCACACATAGGTGCGGTACACAACATGGCATAATATAGAGCCTATGGCTAAGGCATAGGGGACGACGTTCGTCCTTTCTCTTTCTTCTGCCGTTGTCGAGCTTTGAGTCTCACTCAACTTCACACCTTACAAATCAGACGAGAACTATTTCTCTGGCTGATCCATTTTGAACTCTTTCAAAATCTTGTGAAGGTATGCACTCATTGAAAGTCTCATCAAGCATCTTGATCTATCTCTATAGATTTTGATGCTCAACAATTAGGTAGCTTTATCCAGGTCTTCCTTTGAAAATCACTTTCCAAATAACCGTTTTATGCTTTCCAGAAACTCTACATTATTTCTGAACAACAATATGTCATCCACATATACTTATCAGAAATTCTATAGTGCTCCCACTCACTTTATTGCAAATACAAGTTTCTCATAAACTTTGTATAAACATCAAAACTTTGATCACCTCATCAAAGCGTATATTCCAACTCCGAGATGCTTGCTTCAGTCCATGGAAGGATCACCGAAGCTTGCACTCCTTTTAGCATCCTTAGGCCTGACAAAACCTTCTGGTTGTATCACATAGAACCTTTCCTCAAGTAAACCATTAAGGAAACGATGTTTTGACATCCATCTGCCAGATTTCATAATTGAAAACACAGCAACTGCTAACATAATTCCAACAGACTTTTAGCATCGCTATGAGTGAGAAAGTCTCATCGTAGTCAACTCCTTGAACTTGTCACAAACATCTTTGCAACAAGTCGAGCTTTACAAATAGTGACATTCACCATCAGTGTCTGTCTTCATTTTAAAGATCCATTTCTACTCAACGACCTGCCGTCCAACGAGCAAGTCTACCAAAGTCTACACTTGGTTTTAATACATGGATCCTATCTCGGATTTCATGGCCTCCAAACATTTGTTGGAATCCGGGCCCATCATCGCTTCTCCATAGCTCGTAGGTTCATCGTTGTCCAACAACATGACCTCCAAGACAGAGTTGTCGTACCACTCAGGAGCAGTACACATCCTTGTCGACCTACGAAGTTCGATAGTAACTTGATCCTGAAGCTTCTTCATCATCATCATTAACTTCCTCTTCAACTAACGTAGGCTTCACAGAAACATCTTTCTGCGCTGCGCTACTCTCTGGTTGAACAAAGGTTTAACAACCTCATCAAGTTCTATCTTCCTCCCACTCAATTCTTTCGAGAGAAACTTTTTCTTGAGAAAGGACCCAGTTCTAGCAACAAAAACTTTGCACTCGGATCTGAGATAGAAGGCATACCCATCTGTTCTTAGGGTATTCTATGAAGATACATTTGTCCGCTTTGGGTTCTAGCTTATTATGTGAAAACATTTTCCACACAAGCATCGCAGCCCCAAACATTAAGAAATGACAGCTTAGGTTTCTATCAAACCATAATTCACACGGTGTCATCTCAACGGATTTAGATGATGCCCTATTTAAAGTGAATGTAGTTGTCTCTAATGCATAACCCCAAAAATTATAGTAGTAAAACGATAAGAGACATCACAGTATGCACTATATCAATAGAGCATGACTATGATGTTCGGACACACCATCACACCATGGTGTTCCAGGTGGCGTTAGTTGTGAAACAAATTTCACGTTGTCTTAAGTTGTATGCCAAACTCGTAACTCAGATATTCACCTCCACGATCATATCGCGGTCATTTTTATCTTCTTGTCACGATGATCTTTAAACTTCACTCTGAATTTACTTGAACCTTTCAAACGATTCAGACTTGTGTTTCATTAAGTAAATATACACTATATCTACTCAAATCATCAGTGAAGGTAAGAAAATAACTATATCCACTGCACGCTACAAGACTCACTAGATTGCATACATCAACATGTATCATTTCCAATGAATCACTTGCCCGCTCCATCCAACGGGGTCCTTTAGTCATCTTGCCCAAGAGGCATGGTTCGCATGTCTCAACCGATTCGAAATCGATGAGTCCAAATATCCATCAGCATGGAGTTTCTACATGCGCTTTATACCAATATGACATTTAGAGGCAGTGCCACAAGTATGTGGTACTATCATTATTAACTTTGTATCTTTTGACATCAATGTTATGAACATGTGTACTACTACGATCAAGATTTCAACAAACCACTCTCACTGGGTGCATGACCATTGAAGGTATTATTCATGTAACCAGAATAACTATTATTCTCTGACTTAAATGAATAACCGTATTGCAACAAACATGATCTAATCATGTTCATGCTCAATGCAAAACACCAAATAACATTTATTTAGGTTCGTCACCAATCCTGAAGGTAAAGAGAGCGTGCGATGTTGATCACATCAACCTTGGAAACATTTCCAACACACATCGTCACCTCACCCTTAGCTAGTTCTCCGTTTATTCCGTAGCTTTTATTTCGAGTTACTAACATTTGGCAACCGAACCGGTATCCAATACCCAGGTGCTACTAGGAGTACTAGCAAGGTACACATCAATAACTCGTATATCAAATATACTTCTGTCGATGTTGCCAGCCTTCTTATCTACCAAGTATCTAGGGTTGTTCCGCTTCAGCGACCTCTCACCTCATAATAGAAGCACTTAGTCTCGGGTTTGAGTTCAACTTTGGGTTGCTTCACTGGAGCAGCAACTGACTTGCTATCCATGAAGTTTCCCTCCTTGCTCTTGCCCTTTTCGAAACTAGTGGTTTGATTAACCATCAACACTTGACGCTCCTTCTTGATTTCTACCTTCGCGGTGTCAAACATCGCGAACAGCTCAGGGATCAATACTTCTATCCCTGGTGTATTATAGTTCATCACTAAGTTCTAGTAGCTTTAGTGACAGTGACTTGGAGAACTATATCAATCACTATCTTATCTGGAAGATGAACTCCCACTTGATTCAAGCGATTGTAGTACCCAGACAATCTGAGTACATGCTCAACGATTGAGCTATTCTCCTTCATCTTACAAGCAAAGAATCTTGTTGGAGATCTCATATATTGCAACAAAGGCACGAGCCTGAGATCACAATCTCTGCTCCTAGAACATCTCATATGTTCCGTGACGTTCAAAACGTTTTGGAGCCTCAATTCTAAGCCGTAATGCATGACGCACTAAACTATCAAGTAGTCATCGAAACGTGCCTGTTAGATGTTCACAACATCTATAGACGACACTAGAGGGGGTGGCGCACCGAGCGGTGCATTAAGGACATAAGCCTTCTGTGCAGCAATGAGGACAATCCTCAAATCACGGACCCAGTCCGCAATTTTGCTACCAACATCTTTCAATTCTATTTCTCTAGGAACATATAAAAATACAAGGGAGCTACAACGCGAGCTAGTAATCTACAACATAATTTGCAAAGACACTTTGACTATGTTCATGATAATGAGTTCAATTAATCATATTACTTAAGAACTCCCACTCAAATTGACATCCCTCCGATCATTCGAGTGATACATGATCCAAATTCACCAACTCAAGTCCGATCATCACGTGAGTTGAGGTGGCTGCAATGGTGAACATCATTATGTTGATTATATCTACTATATGACTCATGTTCGACCTTTCGGTCTCTCGTGTTCCGAGGCCATGTCTGTACATGCTAGGCTTGTCAAGTTTAACCCGAGTGTTCTGCGCGTGCAAATCTGGCTTGCACCCGTTGTATGTGAACGTAGGGTCTATCACACCCGATCATCACGTGGTGTCTCAACACGACGAACTTTCGCAACGGTGCACACTTGGGGAGAACACAGTTCATCTTGAAATTCAAGTGAGGGATCACCTTATAATGCTACCGCCATACTAAGCAAAACAAGGTGCATAAAAGGATTAACATCTCATGCAATTCATAAGTGACATGATATGGCCATGAACTTGTGTTTAAGATCTCCATCTTCGAAACACCGGCATGATCTCCATCGTCACCGGCACAACACCATGATCTCCATCATCTTGATCTCCATCAATGTGTTGCCATTGGGGTTGTCACGCCCTGCATGCTTCTACTACTATTGCTACCGTAGCGATAAAGTAAAGCATTACATAGCGCTTAATGATTGACACGCAGGTCATACAATAATTAAAGACAACCCTATGGATCCTGCCGGTTGCCGTACTCATCGACATGCAAGTCGTGATAATCTATACATCACATGATCATCTCATACATCACATATATCTCATCATGTAATTGGCCATATCACATCACAACATACCCTGCAAAAACAAGTTAGACGTCCTCTAATTGTTGTTGCATATTTTACGTGGCTGCTATGGGTATCTAGCAAGAACGATTCTCACCTACGCATAAACCACAACGGTGATACACTAGTTTGCTTTTCAACCTTCTCAAGGACCGCCTTTGTCGAATCCGATCCAACTAAAGTGAGAGAAACTGTCACCCGCAAGCCATCTAGGCAACAAGTTGCGTCGAGGGAACCGGTCTCTCGTAAGCGTAAGAGTAATGTTGGTCCGGGCCGCTTCATCTCACAATCCCGCTGAACCAAAATACGACCAAGGGAGGAAGCAATCTAAGCATCAACGCCCACAAACCTTTTGTGTTCTACTCGAGATCTCATCGAACCATCAACCTAGCTCATGATGCCACTGTTGGGAAACGTCGCATGGGAAACAAAATTTTTCCTACGCACACGCAAAACTATCCATGGTGATGAGCATCTACGAGAGGGAGAGTGGATCTACATACCCTTGTAGATCGCTAAGCGGGAAGCGTTAAGAAACGCGGTTGGTGTAGTCGAACATCTTCGCGATCCAAATCGCCGAGCGTCCCGCGATCTCATCACGATCCGTCCCGCGATCAAATCACAATCCGTCCCGTGAACTCATCACGATCCGTCCCATGATCTCATCACGACCCGTCTCACAATCTTGATCACGATCTGTCCCGCGAACTCATCACGATCCGTTCCGCGATGTCATCTCGAACTGTCTCGCGATCTCGATCACGGTCCTTCCGATCTAGCGCCGAACGGACGGCACCTCCGCGTTCAGCACACGTGCAGCTTGATGATGATCTCCACCGTATCGATCCAGCAAGAGGAGGTGGAGAGGAGAGAGAGTTCACCGGCAGCGTGACGGCGCTCCGGTGATGGTGGTGGAGTGATTCCGGCAGGGCTTCGCCTAAGCGCTGCGGAAAACCGATCTAGAGGAGAAACTGTGCACCGGTGAAACGGGTAGCACGTGGCCGGAAATTCTGTCCAAAAACCACCCAATCCACTAGTATATATAGGAGGAGAGGAGAGGAGAGGCAGCCAAGGCCTTTGGGTCGGCCGAAATAGGAGGTGGGAGCAATCCTACTTCACCTGCAATCCTAGTTGGAGTAGGATTGCCTCCTATTGGCTGATTTTCCACTTTTTGCTTTAGGACTTTCTCTCCTGCGCCATGGGCCTTTGTGGCTGTTTTCCCAGCCCACTAAGGGCTGGTTATTATTCTCCCACATCCCATGGACCTCTTGGGGTCGAAATACCCCTCCCGGAGGTCCTCCGGTACACTACCGGCACTCCCGGTACAATACCGATACTCCCGGTACACTACCGTTGAGCCCGAAACTTTTCCGGAAACCAAACTGGGACTTCCTATATATGAATCTTTAACTCCGGAACATTCCGGAGCTCCTCGTGACGTCCGGGATCTCATCCGGGACTCCGAACAACCTTCAGTCACCATCATACATAACTCTACACTACCGAAACGTCACCGAACCTTAAGTGTGCAGACCCTGCGGGTTCGAGAACTATGTAGACATGACCGAGACACCTCTACGGTCAATAACCAATGGCGGGACCTGGACGTCCACATTGGTTCCTACATATTCTACGAAGATCTTTATCGGTCGAACCTCTATGTCAAGGATTCAGTTAATCCCGTATATCGTTCCCTTTGTTCTTCGGTATGTTACTTGCCCGAGATTCGATCGTCGGTATCTCCATACCTAGTTCAACCTCGTTACCGGCAAGTCTCTTTACTCATTCCGTAATACAAGATCCCGCAACTAACAATTAGTCACATTGCTTGCAAGGCTTATTGTGATGTTGCATTACCGAGTGGGCCCCGAGATACCTCTCCGTTACACGGAGTAACAAATCCCAGTCTCGATCAATGCCAACTCAACAGACACCATCGGAGATACCTGTAGAGCACCTTTATAGTCACCCAGTTACATTGCGACGTTTGATACACACAAGGCACTCCTCCGATATCTGTGAGTTGCATGATCTCATGGTCATAGGAACATATACTTGACATGCAAAAAACAGTAGCAATAAACTGACACGATCATATGCTATGTTTGTAGTTTGGGTCTTATCCATCACATCATTATCCTAATGATGTGATCCCGTTATCAGATGACATATCATGTCCATGGCTAGGAAACCTTAACCATCCTTTGATCAACGAGCTAGTCCATTAGAGGCATACTAGGGACATGGTTTTGTCTATGTATCCACACATGCATTTAAGTCTCCGATCAATACAATTATAGCATGGATAATAAACGATTATCATGAACAAGGAAATATGATAATAAATAATTTATTATTGCCTCTAGGGCATATTTCCAACAATTCATGCTTCCACGTAACACCATTAATTAACTCCACTTTTTATGCAGAGAACATTGTGTCCTCATTGTTATTACCCTGAAGTTTGCTCAAACTTATTTCTTGGATTAGATGGGGAAAGTGAAAAAAGACTTTAGAGGCATCAACAAGGTACTACATGAAGCACTTTTCTAGTATATTGGAAGTTTGACAAATTTAAAGCGGTACGCTTCAGCCACAAAACTAACTTTTGTTGTTGCATGCAATAACAGAGATGAATTCAGACGTATCCATGTGAAGTGTGCTACCATCCTCCACAAGGATGCCATCGACCATGTGATATGTCTCCAACATATCTATAATTTATGAAGTATTCATGCCATATTCACCTATATTTACAGTACTTTTATATGGTTTTGATGCACTTTATATGATTTATTTAGAACTAACCCGGACTGACGCTGTTTTTAGCAGAATTACCGTGGTGCTGTTTTTGTGCAGAAAATGAAGTTTCTCGAAATCGCCCGAAACTTTTTTATGTTTTTTCTGGACAGAATAGGAAATATTGGAGTGAAGAACCACCAATGGGGATCCATCTGTGGGCCACAAAACATCAGGGCGCGCCCCCAGACCGTGCCATGTTGGCTTGTGGGCCCACATGGCTTCGTTGCGCGTGATTCCAACGATGAAAAATCCTATAAATCCCCAAACCCCCAAAAATAAAGGGAGACTCTCCGGATCGCCGCCACAACTCACTATATCAAAGAAAAACCTATCTGTAGCCTTTCCAGTACACTACCGGATAGGGAAATCATCATTCGGTGGCCATCTTCATCATCCCAACGGAGGCCATGACGAGGAGGGAGTAGTTTACCCTCAGGGCTGAGGGTATGTACCAGTAGCTATGTATTTGATCTCTCTCTATCTCTCGTGTTCTTGAGATGGCACGATCTTGATGTATCATAGGCTTTGTTAATATAGTTGGATCATATGATGTTTGTCCCTTGCTATCTTGTTGTGATGAATTGAGTCTTTTCCTTTGAGGTTTTGTTATGTCAGATTGAATATTGGGATTAATAACACTTGATGTATTTCTTGCATGTGGATACTCGTGGTAACATGGGGTATTCTATTTATTGACTTGATATATGTTATGGCATCAACTTGCGGGTTCCTTTGACCTTGGGGATCTATGCATAGGGGTTGATTGCAAGTTTTCATACTACTTTCTTTGCTAGAAATCCTGGGTTGCTCCTTGAAGTTCTTGTGTTGGATTGAATATGATAGATCCAAAATTGTTCGATGCATGTCGCATAATTCACCCACGGATACTTGAGGTGACATTGGAGTATCTAGGTGACATAAGGGTTGATTGATATGTATCGTGTGTGTTATTTTAGTATGAACTCTTGGGATATTTGTGACACTTATAGGAATAGCTCAAAAGATTGATCGGAAAGAATAACTTTGAGGTGGTTCTACTACCTACACCAATTTCATCTTATGTTCTCCAATAGATAGGAACATTAGAGTGATTCTTTGTTGCATGTTGCGGGACGATCATATGATTCAACTATGTTAGCATTGTTGGGAGCTTGCACTAGTGAAAGTATGAACCCTAGGCCTTGTTTCCAAGCATTTATATACCGTTTTGCTTGCTCTTTTTCACTTGTTACCTTGTTGTTTTTATAGTTTCGTATTACGAAAAACTATATCTATCATCCGTATTGCACTTGTATCACCATCTCTTCACCGAACTAGTGCACCTATACAAATTACCATTATATTGGGTGTGTTGGGGACACAAGAGATTTCTTGTATTTGATTGTAGGGTTGTTTAAGATATACCATCTTCATCCTACACCTCTCATGGATTGATAAACCTAAGGTCATCCACTTGAGGTAAAATTGCCACTGCCCTACAAAATTCCCGCGCTTAGAGGCCCAACAGAGTCTACAAATATAAGGTTGCATATTAGACATCAACATGCTGGGGTTTTCAACGACGATGCACCTTCCGGCCTGAAGGATATAAAAGCTCGCCTTTATAAGTAGGGGATTGATGCTGACGGTCCTCTGTCTATCGCGGATCTAGTGAAGAAATACAATAATGATCCTTATGTCGATATGTAATAGGATAGTGTCAGGTACCTATGATGTTGGTTCTACAATACTACTAGATCAATCAGCTACATGTTCATGTGGTTTTGTGTTATAGTACTTTAAAACTTGACTAACTACCTGAGCTAATTATTTAAGCACTATGTATGAATCAAAAATGTCTTTGAATTGCCTTTACTTGTTACCTTATTCTGCCATGCGAATGGTGCCCTTTCGCTGTCGTGGTAGCGATTTTCCGATGCTTACAAATTAAGCAATGGCCTGCTGAGAAGGTACAACGCCTGTAATGTGTTTTAGTTATTTGTGACATTGGAATATTGTGGACTCCATTTATACAAATCATAATGCTGGCGTACAACATAATCCGACGCCATAGGTATTCGAAATAGTGCTGGCATAGGGGCCAAGGCCACAAATGTTTTTATGAGGTGCAGGATTTTCGATGAAAAGCTTTTAGGTTTACCTCATGTTTGTGCAGTAGGGTCAAGGTCTCACCATATTGAAGGCATCTTCCAGTTCTTCTATTTTCATTTTATATTTTCTAGCTTATAAGGACTTGAGGTAATTCTTGGGTTGTAGTGCATGGGGATCTTAACTATTGTTGTGATTATTTTTTATTGTTTGGACAAAGTCATGATATCAAAAGTTGTATGTATAGGTTGTGATACATGGTGATGCATCTTTGCTAAGGTTAATTATGTGCCCCATTTATTGATGCGTTGACAGTTTCTGATTTAATGGTTTACATTTAAGGTGTAGGGCATCAGTGAATATATGATTAGTCTTAAGGTATAAGGAAAAACAATGGTTATAGAAGAAAGTTATTAAATACGCAAGGTTTGTCGCTTTCAAAAAGAATGGGGTTATGAGAAGAAATAAAATACATATGCTCAATATCTAACTTCGTTTCACATTTTATTGTATATGGAGCTAGAGCCGATGAAGTTGTTCCCTATGTGTGTGGTACTTGACTGAGAAGAAATGAAATATGTATGCTCAATGTCTAAGTTGGTTTCACATTTTGTTGTATATGGCCCCAGAGCCGATGAATTTGTTGCCTATGTGTGTGTTACTTGACTGAGAAGAAATGAAATACGTATGCTCAATGTCTAACTTGGTTTCATATTTTGTTGTATATGGCTCTAGAGACGATGAAGTTGTTGCCTATGTGGGTGTTACTTGACTATCAATTTGGGAAATGAAATTGACTATTATACTATTGCATGTATTATTTTTTAAAGTTTTTATATGATTGATAAGTCTATTCTATGTGTATGGAATGAACTATATCTGCATAGCTATATTAACCGGAAATTAAGATTTGAGCTACATTTTTTTCTATGATCATACGTTGGTTGTCTCCAGCATGCCCACACAATGAAGGGAACAGAGCGAGTAGCTGGTTGTCCTGCAACCACATGTTGCAGGTAGCTTGGAAAAAGAGTGGGTGGCACCCTTTTCACCCTCCATGATGCCTATGCGGGTGCCAAGGACATGATCTTTTCTATTTAACCTCCTGTTGGTGCACCTCCCTATATCTGTTTTGTAACTCGATTGAGATTAATGTTAGGAAAACATAACTGTTGGTGCAACTGGCCCATGGTTCCTTGTGGCATGTTGGGAAGATGACCTAGATTTAGTATGACAATCCGTTTGGAAAATGTGATGTGGGTTCTGATTTTTGGGATTAGAAGTTCAAGTTGGGATAATAGTACTCATAAAATTTCAAGGTTTGGAACAAACTTAATGCAAATATTGTTTGTAAGGTTACACGTGCGTTGCACATGCACGATTACTAGTTAGTAAAAGTTCATCGGTCGCAGCAATGCTTGCATCACGACGTTGGGCAGGTTCAAGCTGGCTCTGGGCTGGTCCTTGGATGCTCCGTGCTCGGTATGATGGCTAGCTTCCTCACGGGTCGGCTCGGTATGCTGCTGCTCTTTGCCACATGCAACTGGCCATTGCTGCCAAGGACCAGTCGTCCAAGGTAGTCAATCCCTTCTTCTAACCTTAGAAATCAAAGGTCCTATTTTTTGTGTTATGTACCCAAACCACTAGGTAAAGGTTGTTATCTGAACCACTTGGTAATGGTCGTTCTTTGCTTCTAAGGATAGATCATTTGAGGTTTCGACAGATATTGTAGCAGGTGGAGATTTCATGAACTACAAACTCACTTATAGGTCCGCGATATAAAGGTCTACTAGAGATGCTCTTAGGGTCGGTTCGCAGGACGATGCCTCTAACTTTTCATATGAACTCGATGAGAAGAATACAATCCATGTATAGAACTCATTCATCGAGGTCATCTTGAAGGCGTAATCTGCCGAACAACACCCGAAATACTAAATTCTGACACTTTGAGTACAATTTCGGCCCCTAAGATGCGGTCATATGTCGATGACCTAAGCATCAACGTTGTTCCAATCGACGATGCAAAATTTTTTCATGTTGAAAACCTTTACATGCGAGGCCGTCTTATTGCATTTGCTATCGTGAAAAAATCAACTGTCAACACCGACTTCATATTTTTTCCTTATCTCGTTCAAGGAATAGTTCAGTTCAGTTGGTGGTTTGTATCTAAGCTCCGAAGGCGCTAGGATTTGAGACCATCTATAGCCACAACCTGCAAATCCGACCCTTCAAACGACCGTGGGCTCGCCTGGGCGCGTCCGCGGACACTGACCCGACATGCCTCGTATTTCGTATTTTGCATCCGCGTATCTCATATCGGAAACCCTATATCCATACTACACATGCAATGTTGAGCTACTCTATGTGATAAAACAACACACAACAAAATCGGAAGCAAACAAACAGAAGATCGGCTGCAAACAGACACCAAATATCACCTAAAAGATCATCTTAAGTTCACCATACATAGTTCTCAAATTTCTACAACTAAAAACTATATAAACAATATGGAGGGAGGGGGAGAGATCACGACTTCCATGCCAGGCCTTTGCCCTTCCAGTCGGTGGTGTAGCTATAGCCGTCCGGAGCTCGGGGAGGGTCTTGGTTGTTGTCATCGAAGGTGTAGCTATCGCCGTATTCATCATCGAAGTCGAAGAGCACGATGAGCCCCTTCATCCGATAGACCGCCCTGTTCTTCTCCCTCTTAAGCCTGGCTAGCCGATCCTTCTCCTCCACTGCCTCCTTCCCCTCACACTCCGACTGCTCAATAGCAAGCCGGAGCGCCTTGGCGTTCTTCCGTCAGAGGCACCGAGCATCCGTCTCCATCGTCGTGAGGGATCGGCGGTACACCTAGGTGAGGAGGAATTCATTCTCGTTAGGCTTCTCCGGTATCCCGCGGAGGTGTTGCATGGACTGCTCTGCCGATTCCCTATCCCTTGCCCACTACCTCTCACGGCCGGCGACAAAAACCTCCAATTTAGGTGTGCTCGTGTGATACGTGTCCAACGTATCTATATTTTTATTGTTCCATACTATAATATTATCATTATAGGATTCTTGTTGAGTATTTATTTACCAATTCATATTATTTTTGAGTACTAACCTATTAACCCAGTGCCCATTGCTAGTTGCTGTTTTCTACATGTTTTTGGCTTTTCAGGTTAACAGTACCAAACGAAGTCAAATTGCCTAGAAACTTTTTTATAATTTTTTCTAGACCAAAAGGAGACCTGGAAGCTTCGGGAGGAGACCGAAGACTAGACGATGGAATGAGCACACAAGACGGTGTGCCCAGGGGGTGTGAGGTATCACTAGAAGGGATGTCTAGGGGGTGAATACACTACTTGCATAGATTAAAACCTAACCTTTTCCCTTTTGGGAGACGTAGTAGTAAACCAAAAAAATTCTCCGATCACCAAGATCTATCTATGGAGAAACCAGCAACGAGTGGGGAGATATTGCATCTTCATACCTTTGAACATCGCTAAGCGGAAGCGTTACAAGAACGTGGTTGGTGGAGTCGTACTCGCAGCGATTCAGATCGCGGTCGATTCCGATCTCAGTGCCGAACAATGGCGCCTCCGCGTTCAACACACGTGCAGCCCGATGACGTCTCCTACGCCTTCATCTAGCAAGGAGGAAGGAGAGGTTGAGGGACAGTTCCGGTAGCACGACGGCATGGTGACGGTGGAGCTACTTGGACTCCGGCAGGGCTTCGCCAAGCGCTACGGAGAACGAGGAAGAGGAAGGGTAGGGCTGCGCCGAGAGAGAGAAGTCGTGTCTCAAATCAGACCAAACCCTTGCATATATATAGGAGGAGGGAGAGGAGGGCTGCCTTGGCCTCTCCTCCAAGGAGGAGAGGTTCGGCCGAACTAGGGATAGAGTCCACCTCCCACAAGGGAGGTGGATCTCCTCTTTTAAAACCCTTTTGCCCTTTATCTCTTGATCCCAGCCACATGGGACTTTCTAGAAGGTCTTGGACAGACCAAAAAGGGATGGCACACCTCCTCTAAGGGCCCACAAAGTCCTATGGTCGTCACACCCCTCCTAGGGGTCCTCCGGCACCCTCCCGGCACTCCCGATACACTATCGATGAGCCCGAAAACTTTCCGGTGACCAAAACTGGACTTCCTATATATCAATCTTTACCTCCAGACCATTCCGGAGATCCTCGTGACGTCCGGGATCTCATACGGGACTCCGAACAACCTTAAGCAATCACGTATACCATTTCCCTATAACCCTAGCGTCATCGAACCTTAAGTGTGTAGACCCTACGGGTTCGAGAGACACGTAGACATGACCGAGACACCTCTCCGGTCAATAACCAACATCGGGATCTGGATACCCATGTTGGCTCCCACATGCTCCACGATGATCTCATCGGATGAACCACGATGTTGAGCATTCAATCAATCCCGTATACAATTTCCTTTGTCTATCGGTATGATACATGCCCGAGATTCGATCGTCGGTGTCTCTATACCTAGTTCAATCTTGTTACCGACAAGTCTCTTTACTCATTCCGTAACACATCATCCCGTGGCTAAATCCTTGGTCACATTGAGCTCATTATGATGATGTCTTACCGAGTGGGCCCAGAGATACCTCTCCGTCATACGGAGCGACAAATCCCAGTCTCAATTCGTGCCAACCCAACAGACACTTTCGGAGATACCCGTAGTGCACCTTTATAGCCACCTAGTTACGTTGTGACGTTTGGCACACCCAAAGCATTCCTACGGTATCTGGGAGTTGCACAATCTCATGGTCTAAGGAAACGATACATGACATCGAAAAGCTTTAGCAAATGAACTACACGATCTTGTGCTATGCTTAGGATTGGGTCTTGTCCATCACATCATTCTCCTAATGATGTGATCTCGTTATCAACGACTTCCAATGTCCATGATCATGAAATCGTGACCATCTATTGATCAACGAGCTAGTCAACTAGAGGCTCACTAGGGACACGTTGTGGTCTATGTATTCACACATGCATTACGGTTTCTGGTTAACACAATTATAGCATGAACAATAAACAATTATCATGAACAAGAAAATACAATAATAACCATTTTATTATTGCCTCTATGGCATATTTCCAACAGTCTCCCACTTGCACTAGAGTCGATAATCTAGTTACATTGTGATGAATCGAACACCCATAGCATTCTGGTGTTGCTCATGTTTTGCTCGTGAGAGAGGTTTAGTCAACGGATCTGCGACATTCAGATCCGTATGCACTTTACAAATATCTATATCTCCATCCTGAATGTAATCACGGATGGAGTTGAAGCGGCTCTTGATGTGTCTTGTCTTCTTGTGAAACCTGGGCTCCTTCGCAAGGGCAATAGCTCCAGTGTTGTCACAAAATAGAGTCATCGGGCCCGACGCACTTTGAATTACTCCTAGGTCGGTGATGAACTCCTTCATCCAGACTCCTTCCTTTGTTGCTTCCGAAGCAGCTATGTACTCCGCTTCACATGTAGATGCCGCCACGACGCTTTGCTTGCTACTGCACCAGCTGACTGCCCCTCCGTTCAAAACATACACGTATCCGGTTTGCGACTTGGAGTCGTCCGGATCTGTGTCGAAGCTAGCATCGACTAACCCTTTATGACGAGCTCTTCGGCACCTCCATATACGAGAAACATGTCCTTTGTCCTTTTCAGGTACTTCAGGATATTCTTGACCGCTGTCCAGTGTTCCGCTCCGGGATCACTTTGGTACCTCCCTACCAAACTTTTGGCAAGGTTC
This sequence comes from Hordeum marinum, assembly GCA_022496015.1. NCBI lineage: Eukaryota > Viridiplantae > Streptophyta > Magnoliopsida > Poales > Poaceae > Hordeum > Hordeum marinum. The sequence goes on along the minus strand of CM039674.1, from coordinate 455,601,801 downwards.
ACATCAGGTCTGGTACACAGCATGGCATACATAATAGAGCCTATGGCTGAAGCATAGGGGATGACACTCATCTCTTCTCTATCCTTTGCCATGGTCGGGCATTGAGTCGTACTCAATCTCACACCCTGTAACACAGGCAAGAACCCCTTCTTGGACTAATCCATATTGAACTTCTTCAATATCTTTTCAAGGTGTGTGCTTTGTGAAAGACCTATGAGGCGTCTCGATCTATCTCTATAGATCTTAATACCTAATATGTAAGCAGCTTCTCCAAGGTCCTTCATTGAAAAACACTTATTCAAGTAGGCCTTTATACTTTCCAAGAGTTCTATATCATTTCCCATTATTAGTATGTCATCCACATATAATATAAGAAATGCTATCAAGCTCCCTCTCACTTTCTTGTAAATACAAGGTTCTCCATAAACCTGTACAAACCCAAACGCTTTAATCACTTCATTAAAGCAAATGTTCCAACTCCGAGATGCTTGCACCAGCCCATAGATGGAGCGCTGGAGCTTGCATACCTTGTTAGCATCTTTAGGATCGACAAAACCTTCCGGCTGCATCATATACAATTCTTCCTTGAGGAAGCCATTAAGGAATGCCGTTTTGACGTCCATTTGCCAGATCTCATAATCATAAAATGCGGCAATTGCTAACATGATTCGGACAGACTTCAGGATCACTACGGGTGAGAAAGTCTCATCATAGTCAACTCCTTGAACTTGTCGATAACCTTTAGCGACAAGCCAAGCCTTATAGACGGTTACATTACCATCCGCGTCAGTCTTCTTCTTAAAGATCCATTTATTTTCAATGGCTCGCTTATCATCAGGCAAGTCCACCAAAGTCCACACTTTGTTCTCATACATGGATCCTATCTCGGATTTCATGGCTTCAAACCATTTGTTGGAATCCGGGCCTGCCATTGCTTGTTCATAGTTCAAAGGTTCACCGTTGTCCAACAACATGATCTCCGGGACTGGGTTGCCGTACCACTCTGGTGCAGAATGTGTCCTAGTGGACCTTTGACATTGAACAGTAACTTGATCTGAAGGTTCATGATCATCATCATTAACTTCCTCTCCAGCCGGTGTAGGCTCCACAGAAACAACTTCCTATGCTGCGCTACTCTCCAGTTCGAGTGGAGGTACAATTACCTCATCAAGTTCTATTTTCCTCCCACTTACTTCTTTCGAGAGAAACTCTTTCTCGAGAAAGGATCCATTCTTGGCAACAAAGACTTTGCCCTCGGATCGTAGGTAGAAGGTATACCCAATAGTCTCTTTGGGATATCCTATGAAGACGCACTTTTCCGCTTTAGGTTCGAGCTTCTCAGGTTGAAGTTTCTTCACATAAGCATCGCATCCCCAAACTTTTAGAAACGACAGCTTAGGTTTCTTTCCAAATTATAATTCATACGGTGTCGTCTTAACGGATTTTGACGGTGCCCTATTTAAAGTGAATGCGGCAGTCTCTAATGCATATCCCCAAAATGATAGCGGTAAGTCGGTAAGAGACATCATAGATCGTACCATATGTAATAGAGTGCAATTACGATGTTCATACACACCATTTCGCTGAGGTGTGCCAGGCGGCGTGAGTTGTGAAACAATTCCACATTTCCTTAGGTGCGTGCCAAACTCGTGACTTAAATATTCTCCGCCACGATCAGCTCGTAGGCACTTTATTTTGCTGTCACGTTGATTCTCTACCTCACTCTGAAATTCCTTGAACCTTTCAAAAGTTTCAGACTTATGTTTCATTAAGTAGACATACCCATATCTACTCAAGTCATCAGTGAGGGTGAGAACATAACGGTAGCCACCACGAGCCTCGACACTCATTGGACCGCATACATCGGTATGTATTATTTCCAACAAGTTAGTTGCTCGCTCCATTGTTCCAGAGAGCGGAGTCTTGGTCATCTTGCCCATGAGGCATGGTTCACATGTGTCAAATGATTCAAAATTAAGAGACTCCAAAAGTCCATCAGTATGGAGCTTCTTCATGCGTTTGACACCAATATGACCAAGGCGACAGTGCCACATGTAAGTGGGACTATCGTTATCAACCTTACACTTTTTGGTACTCACACTATGGACATGTGTAACATCACGTTCGAGATTCATCAAAAAAAACCATTGACTAGCGGGGCATGACCATAAAACATTTCTCTCATATAAATAGAACAACTCAGATTTAAATGAGTAGCCATCTCGCATCAAGCGAGATCTAGATACAATGTTCATGCTCAAAAGCTGGTACTAAATAACAATTATTAAGGTTTAACACTAATCCCGAAGGTAGATGTAGAGGTAGCATGCCGAGGGAGATCACATCGACCTTGGAACCATTCCCGACGCGCATCGTCACCTCGTCCTTTGCCAGCCTCCGCTTATTCCGCAGCTCCTGCTTGGAGTTACAAATGTGAGCAACTGCACTGGTATCAAATACCCAGGAGCTACTATGAGCACTGGTTAGGTACACATCAATAACAAGTATATCACATATACCTTTAATGTTGCCGTCCTTCTTATCCGCTAAGTACTTGGGGTAGTTCTGCTTCCAGTGACCGGTACCCTTGCAGTAAAAACACTCAGTCTCAGGCTTGGGTCCATTCTTGTTCTTCTTCTTCCCGGCAACTTGCTTACCGGGCGCAGCAATAGCTTTGCCGTCCTTCTTGAAGTTCTTCTTACCCTTGCCTTTCTTGAAACTAGTGGTCTTATTCACCATCAACACTTGATGCTCCTTTTTGATCTCGACCTCCACTGATTTTAGCATCGGGTACAACTCAGGAATGGACTTCTCCATCCCTTGCATGTTGTAGTTCATCACAAAGCTCTTGTAGCTAGGTGGAAGCGACTGGAGGATTCTGTTAATGACCGAGTCATCCGGGAGATTAACTCCCAGCTGAGTCAAGCGATTGTGTAGCCTAGACATCATGAGGATGTGCTCACTGACAAAACTGTTCTCTTCCATCTTACAGCTGAAGAACTTGTCTGAGACGTCATATCTCTCGACCCGGGCATGAGCTTGAAAAACAAGTTGCAGCTCTTGGAACATCTCATATGCTCCGTGTTGCTCAAAACGCTTTTGGATCCCCGGTTCTAAACTGTAAAGCATGCCGCACTGAACAAGGGAGTAATCATCGCAGCGAGAATGCCAAGTGTTTGCAACGTCTTGCCTTGCCGGGAGAAGGGGTGGGTCACCTAGCGGTGCATCGAGGACATACAATTTCTTGGAAGCTATGAGGATGATCCTCAAACCACGGACCCAGTCCGCATAGTTGTTTCCATCATCTTTCAGCTTGGTTTTCTCTAGGAGCGCGTTGAAATTGAGGGTGACATTCGCGTTGGCCATAGGATCTACAATATAGATTGTAAAGATAATTTTAGACTAAGTTCATGATAATTAAGTTCACATAATCGAATTATTTAATGAACTCCCACTTAGATAGACATCTCTCTAGTAATCCAAGTGACACATGATCCATGTCAACTAGCCCGTGTCCGATCATCACATGAGACGGACTAGTCATCCATGGTGAACATCTCCATGTTGATCGTATCTTCTATACGACTCATGTTTGACCTTTCAGTCTTCCGTGTTTCGAGGCCATGTCTGTACATGCTAGGCTCGTCAAGTCAACCTAAGTGTATTGCGTGTGCAAATCTGGCTTACACCCGTTGTATGCGAACGTTGGAACCTATCACACCCGATCATCACGTGGTGCTTCGGAACAACGATCCTTAGCAACGGTGCACAGTTAGGGTGAACACTTTTCATGAAATTTTATTGAGAGATCATCTTATTTACTACCGTCGTTCTAAGCAAATAAGATGTAAACATGATAAACATCACACACAATCAATATAGTGACAAGACATGGCAATATCATCTTGCTCCTTTGATCTCCATCTTCGGGGCACCATGATCATCACTGTCACCGGCATGACACCATGATCTCCATCATTGTGTCTTCATGAAGTTGTCTCGCCAACTATTACTTCTACTACTATAGCTAACGTTTAGCAATAAAGTAAAGTAATTACATGGCGTTTATGATTGACACGCAGGTCATACAATAAAATAAGACAACTCCTATGGCTCCTGCCGGTTGTCATACTCATCGACATGCAAGTCGTGAATCCTATTCCAAGAACATGATCAATCTCATACATCACAATGCATCACATCACATCCTTTGGCCATATCACATCACAAGGCATATGCTGCAAAAACAAGTTAGACGTCCTCTAATTTGTAGTTGTATGTTTTTTACGTGGCTGCTATAGGTTTCTAGCAAGAACGTTTCTTACCTACGCCAAAACCACAACGTGATATGCCAATTGCTATTTACCCTTCATAAGGACCCTTTTCATCGAATCCGATCCGACTAAGGTGGGAGAGACAGACACCAGTTAGCCACCTTATGCAACAAGTGCATGTCAGGCGGTGGAACCATTCTCACATAAGCGTATGTGTCAAGTCGGTCCGGGCCGCTTCATCCCTCAATACTGCCGAATTAAGATAAGGCTAGTAGTGGTAAGCATATTAACAAAGTCGACGCCCACAACAACTTGTGTTCTACTCGTGCATAGATTCTACGCATAGACCTAGCTCTGATACCACTGTGGGGAGACGTAGTAGTAAATCAAAAAATTTCTACGATCACCAAGATCTATCTATGGAGAAACCAGCAACGAGTGGGGAGAGATTGAATCTTCATACCTCTGAAGATTGCTAAGCGTAAGCGTTACAAGAACGCGGTTGGTGGAGTCATACTTGCAGCGATTCAGATCGCGGTGCATTCCGATCTCAGCGCCGAACAACGGCGCCTCCGCGTTCAACACACGTGCAGCCCGATGATGTCTCCTACGCCTTGATCCATCAAGGAGGAAGGAGAGGTTGAGAGAGAGCTCCGGCAGCACGATGGCGTGGTGACGGTGGAGCTACGTGGACTCCGGCAGGGCTTCGCCAAGCGCTACGGAGAACGAGGAAGAGGAAGGGTAGGGCTGCGCCGAGAGAGAGAGAGAAGTCGTGTCTCAAATCAGCCCAAACCCTTGCATATATATAGGAGGAGGGAGAGCAAGGTCTTCCTTGGCCTCTCCTCCAAGGAGGAGAGGTTCGGCCGAACTAGGGATAGAGTCGACCTCACACAAGGGAATTGGATCTCCTTTTTTAAAACCCTTTTGCCTTTTATCTCTTGATCCCAGCCGCATGCACCTTCCTAGAAGGTCTTGCAAAGCCCAAAAAGGGATGGCACACCTCCTCTAAGGGTCCACAAAGTCCTATGGTCGTCACACCCCTCCCGGGGGTCCTCCGGCACCCTCCCAACACTCCCGGTACACTACCGATGAGCCCGAAAACTTTCTGGTGACCAAAACTAGACTTCCTATATATCAATCTTTACCTCCGGACCATTCCGGAGCTCCTTGTGACGTCCAAGATCTCATCCGGGACTCAGAAGAACCTTTGGTAATCACATATACCATTTCCCTATAACCCTAGCATCATCGAACTTTAAGTGTGTAGACCCTACGGGTTCGGGAGACACATAGACATGACCGAGACACCTCTCCAGTCAACATCCAACAGAGGGATCTGGATACCCATGTTGGCTCTCACATTCTCCATGATGATCTCATCGGATGAACCACGATATCGGGGATTCAATCAATCCCATATACAATTCCCTTTGTCTATCGGTACGATACTTGCTCGAGATTCGATCGTCGGTATCTCTATACCTTGTTCAATCTCGTTACCGGCAAGTCTCTTTACTCGTTCCGTAACACATCATCCCGTGGCTAACTCCTTAGTCACATTGAGATCATTATGATGATGTCTTACCGAGTGGGCCCAGAGATACCTCTCCGTCATACGGAGCGACAAATCCCAGTCTCGATTCGTGCCAACCCAACATACACTTTCGGAGATACCCGTAGTGCACCTTTATAGAGATCCAGTTATGTTGTGACGTTTGGCACACCCAAAGCATTCCTACGGTATCCGGGAGTTGCACAATCTCATGATCTAAGGAAATGATACTTGACATTGAAAAGCTTTAGCAAACGAACTACACGATCTTGTGCTATGATTAGGATTGGGTCTTGTCCATCACATCATTCTCCTAATGATGTGATCTCGTTATCAATGACATCCAATGTCCATGATCATGAAACCGTGACCATCTATTGATCAACGAGCTAGTTAACTAGAGGCTCACTAGAGACAATTTTGTGGTCTATGTATTCACACATGCATTACGGTTTCTGGTTAACACAATTATAGCATGAACAATTGACAATTATCATGAACCAGGAAATACAATAATAACCATTTTATTACTGCCTCTAGGGCATATTTCCAACATTCCCAAGTTAATTGGTTGGCAGATTTTAGCAATTCTAACAAGTCTAGTACACCCTACACATGCTAGTCAACAACTATGGCAGCGGAAACTAAATACAAACATATGTAAGAGGGTAGAGATAGGAAGATCAAACACAATAGATGACACGAATATTTTTCCCATGGTTCCGATAGATGGTGCTACTGTACGTCCATGTTTATGGAGTCTTCAACCCACAGAGGGTAGCGGTCACGAGATTCCATGGAGGGCTCCATCCATAAGGGTCCACGAAGAAGCAACCTCGACTATTCCATAACGGCCACCGTCCATGAAGGACTAGCGTCACTATGGGTGGATCTTCACGAAGTAGGCGATCTCCTTGCCCGTAGGCAATCTCTTCACAAACTTCTTGGTTCAAATCCACAACACAAAGTAGGAGGCTCCCAAGAAACACCTAACCAATCTAGGAGGCACCATCCTCCAAAAGGTAATAGATGTGGTAATATGATGAACTCCATGCTCTTCTCCTTCAAAAGATAGTCTCCTCACCACTCAATCATTCCCTCATAGATTTGACTTGGGTAGAAGAGATTGATTGGATGGAAAGCAACTCGGGGAGGCTACAAATCAAGATCCATATGGTTGGAGTGGATGATCTTGACCTCAACACAAGGGTAGGTGGTTCTCTCTCAGAAAATTGGATATGAAAAGTGTGAAATGGTTCTGAGTGCTTATCTTATGAGTGATAGGTGGTGGAGGGGTATATATAGGCATCTCCAATAATCCAACCATTACAATATTTTTGCCCAACTCGGTGGAACTGAAGCAAAAAACTCGGTTTCACCGACTAGTGCAGAATGTGGCAAGTTTGGCGTTTTCGATGAGACCGATATATAAATCTCGATGGTACCAACACTGGGGGTAACGGATAACCAGAGACTTGGCCATCAACTCGATGAGAATGATTTGCAGAACTCGGTGGGACTGATTTTGAAAATCGACCTAACAGAGAGTTGGTCAAGACTTTGGTGAGATCGAAAATGAGAACTTGGTTACACCGAGAAGATAGGGTTTGCAGGGTTCTGTCTGAGTTGAAAATCCGTATGGCCGAGTGGATATAGCTGGTGGCACCGATTTTGCAAGTTTTTCTTTGGACAGAAGATTTTGTGTGGAAAATGAGTTAGTATTTTTGGTGGCTAATCTCTAAGCACTTGAGAAACTAGATCATCATATTTCCTCACCCCCTTTTAATAGTATTGGCTTTCCTATGGACCAAAATTGATTTCTCAGAAAAATGTAAAATGTAGAGTCTTGTAGCTTGAAGCTTGACCAATCCTATTTCTTCTTCTTCTCTTCATCTCCTCGGGCAATCTCCACACAATCCATTTAACCAACCCATCTTCCTCTATGGACTTTATCTGAAATACACTAGGTAAAGACATTAGTCCAGGAGACAATGTATGTTGTCTTGAATTATCAAAACCACCAAGGGAGCATATGTTCTTTCAATCTCACCCCTTTTTGGTAATTGATGACAACATACAATCAAAGCTTCAAATTAAGATGTGTAGGAATATGTGATAGCTTTAAAGGATACATGACCAATGCAAGCTCCTCCTAAATGTGTGCAATCCATTTTAAAGGATAGTTGCTTTGTAATGCATGAACACACACATTAATACAAAGGACATGAGAAGTCATGTATATCTAGGCTATATGCAACAAATATATATGAATGAAGTGTTTCCATGTTCAAGAAGTCGCCCTTGCAAACAATATGTGCAAGAAGCAAGAGATCATCTTGACCAAGGATGTGATGTATACTTACCTTGAAGTTCTTGAGAATTCCAGTAGAGTAGAAACACACTTGAGAAACAATGTTAGGAAACACAAGAGTATTCTACTCATCCAAATGCAAAAAGATTCAAGAGTACCAAGATATGGAAGACATATGAAGAATATAGTTCCTTAAGATAGATATCTCTCGCCAATAGAATATGTAGAACTTTCTCCCCTAAGTATGGATTTGTAAATATTCCTCTCCCCTCAATCATATCATGTATATATTGGGAGTAGGTAGGGTGAGATAATTCTAGCACTAATAGGCAATCAAATCAAAGATTTCACCCTTTTGGGTAAGCATAAGCTTAGATATTCTCCCCTTATATACAAGCATAAGCTTTATTCTCCCCTTCAGTATATATCTCCCCCTTTGGTATGATCATAAGCTTTGAAGCTTTGATATTTCTCCCCCTTTGGCATTTATTTCCAAGAAGGGTCACACAAAGGGTCACATAAAGGGATCATTGAAAGGGAAGGGATCATTGAGAACATTTGAGTTTTAAGGGATCACTAAGTAGAATTTCTCCCCCTTTCATTTTTATGAAAGCATTAAAGATTTATCCCCCTGTTTCATAGGGTTCCTTGAATAAGTATTTCTCCCGCTTTGAGTAAAAGTGTTTTTACGAAGGGATAGTTGAAGAAATGGAGATTTGCTAAAGTTGACAAAGAGCACATAAGATAGCAAAATCGGTGACTCCAAATAAAATACATCAGTGGAACCGAGATGTGGTTGTGTAGTCTATCTACAATATTGGTGACACTGAGAATTTTGAGTCGGAGGCTCTGAAGTACTAAACAGAAACTTGGAAACGTTTGGCAAGGGTAAATTTTCCAGAAAGTCTCGAGTAGAAGAAATTTATTGCAGGGAATTTGAAAAATAATTTACAAGAAACTTTCATCTAGATGTAAGTTGAGTGGTTCCAAGAAGGCATGCAACTAAAAGAGGAAACAACAGGATAAATCATCTAGACGATGGGTGCTGACTAGGTCACCTATATTAGAGTATATTGACTTAAGGAGCCAAGCAATAATACTTGATCATAGGTAATACTCTATGTTAAGCTCAAAATGGGTTGCCATTTTTCTATATAGCATTTTAATGTTTTCATAACACTTGAGTTGCTTTATCCCATGAGTTGGAGTAAATCTATTTCTAGGATATGATAACATACCTTTGAGTGATGTTGATGATGTCACATGTAGGAGAACTTCTTGTGAATGCTTGAAGTTGATGAAGATCATATTTTTGGTTCTCTTTTCACCTACATGGGTAAGTCATGCAAGGAAGAACAAGATTTATCCAAATGACAAGAGTGAAATTTTCATCATATGTAAGTCAAGGATATAATTTCTATTGTCTTTTTCCTTACATAATCAAAGAGGGGTTGTGGATACTTGGCCGTGATAAGATTGCTTATTATATGAGCTGATGGCAATCGTATGGAATGTAGTTCTTCCAAGTACCTACAAATGGTTAGATGCAATACAAGGGAGCATCGATTTCTAAGATATATGATTGTGTCATATCAAGTGTGACATGGAGTAGTCATGTAAGCGCATGTCCTTGCCTGAATCCGAGTGAGTCTAGCTCAAGTTTGAACCATCAATGACGTTCAACTCACTCCTCAAGTGACAAAACACTTTCTCATCAAGTGGCTTTGTAAAGATATTGGCCAATTGCTTGTTAGTGCGAACATGTTTAAGTTTAATGTCCCCTTTGGCAACATGAACACAAATGAAATGATGACGAACTTGAATAAGTTTAGTTCAAGAATGTTGCACGAGATTATGAGCAATCTTAATAGCACTCTCATTGTCACACAACAATGGAACATGTCTCACATGGATTCCATAATACTTAAGAGTTTGAGTCATCCATAGCAATTGAGCACAACATGATCCGGGGACAATGTATTCCGCTTTGGCAGTAGATAGAGATATTGAGTTTTCTTTCTTGGATGACCGAGACACAAGAGATCTACTAAGAAATTGACATGTAACGGAGGTGGATTTTCTATCAACCTTATCTCCGGCATAGTCCGAGTCGGAATAGCCGACAAGGTTAAAGGAAGATCCCTTGGGATACCATATGCCAAAGTTTGGTGTTTGTATCAAGTATCTCACAATTTTTTTCACGGCCTTAAGATGACACTCTTTAGGAGCGGCTTACTATCTAGCACACATGCACGCACTAAGCATAATGTCAGGATGCGAGGCACATAGATATAGCAATGAACCAATAATTGATCAATAAACTTTTTGGTCAACCGGTTTGTCCTCCTTGTTGAGGTCAACATGCCCACTAGTAGGCATAGGAGTTTTATTACCTTTACAATATTGCATGTTGAACTTCTTGATCAAGTCCTTGGTATACTTAGTTCGAGATATGTAAGTTCCTTCTCTCGTTTGCTAGATTTGCAAACAAAGGAATTTTTTTAGCTCACACATCATGGACATCTCACAATTCCCGGACATCAACCTTCCAAATCTTTCACTAAATTGTGGGTTAGTAGATCCAAAGATTATATCATCCACATAGATCTGGCACACAAATAATTCCCCATTAACTCTCTTAGTGAATAAGGTTTTGTCAATTTTACCAATTTCAAAACCCTTTTCAATGAGAAACTTCATTAGGCATTTATACCAAGCATGTGGGGCTTGCTTAAGTCCATAAAGTGCTTTACGAAGCTTGTAAACGTGGTTAGGTTTCTTAGGGTTCAAAAACAAGGGGGTTGCCTAACATATACCTCTTCTTCAATCTCACCATTTAAAAATGCACTTTTAATATCCATTTGATAAAGAGTGATATCATGGTGATTAGCATAAGCAAGAAGAATATGGGTAGCTTAAAGTCTACCAAAGGTGGCACAGGTCTCACTATAGTCCACACCTTCAACTTGGGTGTAGCCTTGAGCCACGAGACGTGCCTTCTTGCATACGACTTGACCATCTTCGTCTTGTTTGTTCCGAAACACCCATTTGGTTTGGATGATGTTTTGCTCGTCTTTGGGATTCTCCACTAGTGTCCACACTTCATTCCTCTCAAAGTTGTGTAGCTCCTTGTGCATAGCATTCACCCAATTCGGTTCCTGAAGAACTTCTTCTACCTTCAAGGGCTCAATACTAGATATGAATAAATAATGCTCACAAAAGTTAGCAAGTCGAGTTTTAGAGTGAGTTATCCTCCCAAATTGTATGTCACTAAAGATTTGATTTAGAGGATGGTTTTTGTCCACTCTTGCTTGAACTCGGGGTAGCTTTTGCTTGTTGGATGGTGGAGCTTCTTCATCATCATCTTCTTCATTGTTGTTTTTGACGGTTTCGTTCCCTTGAGGTTGTGGTGAAGGTGGTTGAGGTGGATCATCGTGATGAACTTCTTGCTCCTCTTCATCTTGTCGTCTATCGCTTGTGGATGCCCCATGTCGTGTTGAGGTTCGCCTTGACGCAAAGTTGGGGCTTCCACTTGGGTCGTTGAGGTACTCTCTTTCATCTTGATGGGATGAATCTTGCCAGTGGACAAGTCTTGGATAGCTTCCTAAGGTTCTTTATCTCCTACATCATTTGGAAATTATTAGACTTGCGAACCATTAGATTCATCAAACTTCATTTCTACCGTCTCTTCAACTTTTCTAGTGAAGTTGTTATAGACACGGTAAGTGTGAGAGTTTGAACCGTAACCGGGTAGGAAACCTTCCTGAGATTTACGAGAAAATTTAGAATGATGGTGCTTATAAATAATGTAACATTTGGAGCCGAATACCCAAAAGTATCCAAGTTGGGGCTTGTTACCGATGAGTAGATCGTATGCCCTTTACCGAGAATCTTGTGGTGGTAGAGTCGATTCGTAGCATGACAAGCTGTTTTCATGATTTTCGCCAAAAAATGTCTTGGCGTCTGGTATTCATCGAGCATCATTCTAGCCATCTCTATAAGAATCCAGTTCTTCCTCTCAACAACTCCATTTTGTCCAAGTGTGAACATAGCTGAGAACTCATGTGAAATCCCTTCTTTGTCAAGAAAGGAATCCATATTCGTGTTCTTGAACCCCGGATCCGTTGTCGCTCCAAACTTTCTTGATCTTCACTTCAAACTGATTTTGAGCTTTGCGAGCGAAGTTTTTGAAGATCTTTTGCACCCACGACTTAACATCAAGAAAGAATACCCACATAATTCTTTAAAAACCATCAACTATAACTAGACCTAAAGAATTTCCACCGAGGCTCTTGTAAGCCTTGGGACCAAAAAGATCCATATGAAGCAACTCGAGTGGTCTCCTAGTAGTCATGATGTTCTCTACAAGATGACTTCCACCTACTTGCTTTCCAGCTTGACAAGCACTAGAAAGTCTATCTTTGTCAAAGATAACATTGACGTGGCTTGAGACCGCGTCACTCGTTCCCCAAAGAGGAAGGGATGATGCAACACAATGACGGTAAGTATTTGCCTCAGTTTATGAAACAAAGGTATCAACCCATAGAGGAAGATCACACACCCACATAAACAGCACCTGCAGACAAACAACAAATACTTGCAACTCGACGTGAAAGACAGATTGTCAATCTCTCCATTGTAATATGATATATTAGGTAGTGATAGTTTTGGTAAATAGATCTCGCAAGAACACAAAATAAATTAGATAAACAAAAAGTGCAGCATGGTATTTTGGGTTTTTGGTTTTATAGATCTGAAAACAAAAAGTGCAAATAGTAGATCGGAAACCAATATGTTGGAAAAGTAGATCCGGGGTCGTAGGTTTCACTAGTGGCTTCTCTCATGAGTATAGCACACGGTGGGTTAAAAAATTACTTTTGGGCAATTGATAGAAGATCAAATATTCATGACGCAATAATCATTATATAGGCATCACGTCCAAGACAAGTAGACCGAAACGATTCTGCTTGTACTTCTATTACTCCACACATCGACCGCTATCCAGCATGCATCTAGTGTATTAAGTTCATGGAGAAATGGAGTAACACAATAAGAACGGTGACATGATGTAGAAAAGATCTATTCATGTAGGAATAGACCCCATCTTGTTATCCTTAATGGTAGTGATAGATGCATGTCTTGCTGCCCCTTTTGTCACTGGGAAAGAACACCGCAAGATCGAACACATCACAAAGCACCTCTTCCCATGGCAAGAAAAGTTGATCTAGTTGGCCTAACTAAACCAAAGATTTGAATAAGAAATACGAGGCTATAAGTAATCATGCAAATAATAGACCAAAGAAGACTCAAATCACAAGCATGTATAAAAACTGACCATGAACTCAAAATTCATCGGATCCCAACAAACACACTTCAAAAGTTATTACATCAAGTGTATCTCCAAGAGACCATTGTATTGAGAAACATAGAGAGAGAGGAAGCCATCTAGCTATTGCCTACAGACCCGAAGGTCTATGGTGGACTACTCACGCATCATCGAAGAGGCACCTATGATGAAGATGAACCCCTCCGTAATGGTGTCTAGATTGGATCTTACAGTTCTGGAACTTGCGGTGGATGGAATTGTGTTTCGTCGACTCCCCTAGGGTTTTTGTATTTTCAGGGAATTTATAGGCTTGATAGTTGGTTGGGGTGCCCTAGGTGCCCATGACTAGTTGGCCGCGCCAGGGGCCTCTGGCGCGCCCTGTGGCTTGTGGCCACCTTGGGGCCCCTCCACTTGTGTTCTTTTGCCCATGGCCTTCCTTCTGGTCCATAAAAAATCCACAAAAATCACCGCAGCGTTTGACTCCGTTTGGTATTGATTTTCTGTGAAGTAAAAAACAAGCAAAAACAACAACTGTCACTTTGGCACTAGGTCAATAGGTTAGTCCTAAAAAATTATATGAAGTTCCTACAAAATGATTGTAAAACATCCAAGGTTGGTAATATAACAGCATGGAACAAGCAAAAATTATAGATACGTTAGAGACGTATCAACATCCCCAAGCTTAATTCCTACTCATCCTCGAGTAGGTAAATGATAAAAACAGAATTTTCGATGTGGAATGCTACCTAACATGTTCATCACATAATCTTTTTCTTTATAGCATGGACATTTGGACTTTTCATATGGTTCAAAGCAATAGTCTTGTTTTGACATAAAAACTTTAATACTCAAGCGTATCAACAAGCAACCATGACCTTCAAAATATCAATGCTAAAGCAAGTTGTCCCTAGCCCATCATGCTCAATCATTGATCGATTCAAAATACACACTTAAATATTAGCTACACCTAATTCTCAAGTACGATCATAGTGTCCCCTTGTTGGTCCCTTATAAGAGAAGATGGATACTCAAATTTGAAAAATAAAAATTGCATAAAGTAAATAGATAGCCCCTTCACAGAGGGAAGTAGGGATTTGTAGAAGTGATAGAGCTCAAGTGTTTAAATTGATAGAGAAGAGTATTTTGGGTGGCATGCCTTTCCTATCAATGAAGACGACCTAAAGATCTCAATATCTTTCCACACTAGATGCATCATAGGCGGTTCCCAAACAGAAAATGAAGTTTATTCCCTTTTCCACCATACTTTCACTTTCCATGGCTAGCCGAATCCACGGTTTCCTTCCATACCAACACTTTCCAAGGAATTTATTATTTGACATAAAGTAAATTTCTTTCCTTTTTCATTTCATTTTGGGACTAGAAATCCCTATTACCGCCATACTCTCGTGCAATGACAAGTTAATAAACACTCATCATGAGAATAACACATCTAGCATGAAAAAAGATTAGTCAGACGCTACTTTTTCATGAGCGGTACGAGCACACAGAAAGAAAAAATTTATTTTGAAAATTAGAGATGGCACGTAAAAAATTTGCTTGGAACGGCCTAGAAATACCGTATATAGGTAGGTATAATGGACTCATATGGCAAAACTGGTTTTAAGGATTTTGGATCCAGAAGTAGTATTTCTACTTAGTACAAGTGAAGGCTAGCAAAAGATTGAGAAGTATCCAACCAAGAGTCAAAAAATCACATAAGAGAGCATTATGCATAACTAACACCGAATAATGCACCATAAGTAGGATACAACTTCGTAGCACAACTATTGACTTTCGTGCTTGCAGAGGGAATCACATACCTTAACACCTATATTCTTACTAATAAGCATAATTACTCACTAACATAACTCACATATTACTATTGTCATGTCTCAAAACGATTACAAAGAATCAAGTTTGATTTTCCCAATGATCTTCATGAAAGTTTTTATTATATCCCTCTTGAATATCTATCACTTTGGGACTATTTTCATATCTTGCAATTTCTTTTGATAAGCTCACATGGATATAAGTGAAGAACATGAGCATACAAGTTTCATCTCTCAAAATAGTATAAGTGAAGCATGAGATGATTTCTTCAAAATTAAAAACTCTCAAATTAATATAAGTGAAGCATGAGATCATTTCTTCAAAACATGTAAAAGCACGCCAAGCTCAAAAAGATAAAAGTGAAGCACTGGAGAAATTCCTTTGCTCAATAGATTTAAGGGAAGGATGAAGAGCAATTCTAACAAATCATAGCATATTTTGGCTCTATCAAATAGGTGTTTCCATAAAGGATACTAACAAAAATGCAAAAGGCAAACAAGCAAAGATACAAGATGCCCCAAGCAAAACTCATGATATGTGACGAATAAAAGTATAGTTCCAAGTAGTATAACGATGGTTGTTACAAGAAAGAGGGGATGCCACTCGGGGCATACCCAAGCTTAGTTTCTTCATACAATTTGGAAATTATCTTGGGGTGTTGTATCACTCCCAAGCTTTGACTCTTCCAACTCCTTATTCCTTCATCCATCGTGATCTCACCCAAACCTTGAAAACTTCAAACACACAAAACTCAACAAAATTCTCGTGAGATCCGTTAGTATAATAAAGAAAATTACCACTTTAGGTACTGCTATAAACCCATTAATATTTCATTATTGCATTATACCTACTGTATTATAACTTTACCATGACTTATACCCCCAATACAAGCCATAGATTCATCAAAACTAGCACACAATGTAATCAAAACAGAATCTGTTTCACACAGAACAATATGTAGTAATATGTACTCTACCCATACTTATGCAACTCTAAAAATTCTAAAATATTAGGAAAATCTAAATAATTTTTATAGCAATACTGTGTTAAAATTTTGGATCAATATCACGTTCCAGTAAAAAATGAAACTTCGTGCAGTTGGAACAAAGTTTATGTTTCAGATTCAGCATTGTTTCTACTCATCTTAAGGATCATCCTAAAGGCATTACTTGGTACAAACACTAAATAAAAAAACACAATAATAACAAAATATAATTGTGCAAACACTCAAAAACAGAAGGAAAAAGATAAAAATTGATTTATTCATTGAGTTGCCTCCCAAGAAGCGCTATCGTTTTGTGCCCCTAGCTAGGCATAATGATTTCAATGATGCTCACATAAAAAGTAGTAATTGAAATATGCAAGAGATCATCATGAATCTCATGAAAAGCACATTTAAGTCTAACCCACTTCCTATGCATAGGGATTTTGTGAGTAAACAATTTATGGGAACAAGAATTAACTAGCATAGGAAGGCAAAACAAGCATAACTTCAAAACTTTGAACACATCGAGAGGAACTTGATATTGTTGCAATTCCTACAAGCATATGTTCCTCCCTCATAATAATTTTCAGTAGAATCGTTAAGGAATTTCACAATATAACTATCACATCAAACAATCTTTTCATGATCTACAAGCACAGAAAATTTATCACTCTTCACATAAGGAAACTCCTTTCCATTCATGACAGTGGGAGCAAACTCAACAAAATAACTATCATGTGACACTTGATTGTCACAACAAAATTGAATATTAAAATAATGAGGACAAGTTTCATGGTTATCATTACCAATTATAGCATACATGTCATCACTACTGGAATCAGAACATTTTTCGTCTACCATGTCTTTACCGTCGGTTGGCGGACGAAAAAGAAGGTGTTTGCCATCATCTAGAGAAAAATAGACGGCAAAGGTGGGGCAGACAGCAAAGGTTTTGTTTGCCATCAGCCTACTCTTTAACATCGGCTAGCCGACGACAAAGATGGGGTAGGCAGATGGCAAAGGTCATGGGCGGGCCCCATTGCACCGTGGGTTCAGAGGACAACCTTGTTGCCGTCGGGGACCTCTTTATCGTCCGCCTCATCCCTCTTTGCTGTCCGCTAGCAAATAGCAAAGAGGATGTCCCCCTTAATGGTCATGGAGGATCCCCACCCCCTCACTCTCTCCCTCCCCCGTGATCCACTCCACTCTCTCTCTCCCAGCAATGGCCGGCCCCTCCCCACGGCTCCCCCCTCCCGCCCCCACCTCACCGCGCTGACCCTAGCGCCGCCCCTCCCCTCTCATCGCCCCTCCCCAGCACCGTCCCTCCCTAGCACTGCCCCTCCTCTCCCGCAACGAGCCCCCTCGCCACGACAAGCGCCCTCCCTACGGCGAGCCCCGTCCCCCCTCCCCGCCCCTCCCCGCGTCGTCCCCACCACCGCGCCGAGCCCCCCACCAGCGCTGCCCCCACCTCCACCTGCGCCTCCCCATGACGCCCAACCGCTGGAGCTCGATGTGGCACGTCCCCCCACTCCGCGACCTTCCTCCCCCGTGCCGGCCCTCCTCCATCGGCCCTGCAAGGTGAGTTTTTTTCTTTTTTTCTTCTGTTTTTACTTTTCAGTTTATGTTACTAGTGCTTGTTTTTTTAGTTTATGTTAGTTTAGGTTAGTTCTATTGCTAGTTTAGTTTAGTTTAGTGTTTTTTTATGTTTTTATTTTTTAGTTTAGGTTAGTGATAGTGCTACTTTTGTTTAGGTTAGTCCTAGTTGTTAGTGCTAGTCCTAGTGCTAGTGTTTGGATAATAATAAGGAAAAGAAGAAGAAGGAAAAAATGAAGGTTGAGGAGGCCGAGGAGGTCATAGTTTTGTAAATTATGGGTTAGGTCACATATTTTCTGATGTTTGTTATAACAAACATCATATTTGTGTTGATCGGGTGAATTTCAATGTGCAATTGTTTGATGACCTCCCCGTATGTTTGACGAGCACCCCTGCTCTATTTGCTGGTGAGCACAAATGACATCTCCTCCCCCGGCCACCTTAATTTGCTCGGTTCCGGTCTTCGTGCCGATGAAACTTTCTAGCTATAGGTGTATTCAATCATCAGTATGTGTGACCAGTATGCGTCTCCCGTTCGAAAGGGAGGCATCTATAAATATGCATGTCTTTGCATATTTATAACCGCCATCCTTTCGAGTTGTCCAACGTTATACATGGATGGCCTGAGTATGTGTAGATTGGGTTCGTTTTCTCGTATGCTCTCTTCCGGATCCGATGCAGAATTTCGTCAGTGTCTCCCTATTGTTCTTTGGGTACACAACCTCTTTGCTTATTGCCGACACGTGTATCAGGAGAACAGCGGGGTGGTGCTGCCGAAATTCTATGCCGGATCCAGAGCAGAGCATATGGGAAAACAAACCCTATCTACACATACTCGTGTGGGATTAGGACCTATCTCTACCTATTAGCGTGTAGGTTACACGGACGTAATAAATCTGACAAACTTGATTAACGGATGAATATAGATGATGAGTTACATATATATATATAATTCTTGTGTGTTTACTAGGTAGGCAACTTGAGTGACCGTGCTTGGATGTACACCGATCACCCTAGTCAGAAATAAATGACCATTGAGTGGTTAACAAAAACCAAGGGGTTTTTGAGCATCGCATTTGCAAATGGCCAGGAAATAACTTGGTACCCCTGTGTCCAGTGTGACAACCATAGAAAGTGGACACGGGATGCAATGGGTAAACACTTGCAGAAGTGGGGTTTTATGCTTGATTATACGATGTGGAGATTTCATGGTGAGTCTACCCAACATGCTAGAGGTGAGGTTATTCATCGTCGCACCCACAAGTATGGTACCAGGATCGAAGACATGGTGCAAGACTTTGATGATGCTTGGGATTCGGATGATGAGATGGAGGAATTTGCAAAGGCCTTCTATGAAATGTTGGTGTCTTCAAAATGTCCTCTCCACGAGCACACAGAGCTTTGTCAGCTGGATGCCATCGCGCAAGTAATGGCTCTGAAGGCTCATTTCAACCTAGGCAGAGAATGCTACGATGTGATGATGACGATATTTGGACGCTTTGTACCCAAAGGCCATGTATTTCCAGCAAACTTGTACCAGTGTGACAAAATCCTACGTGCGCTCAAGATGCCCTATGAGAAGATAGATGCCTGTGAGCATGGATGTGCCTTATTTAGGCTTGAGTATGCAGGCTTGAACTATTGTCCCATTTGCAAGTCTTCCAGGTATGTTGTGGTAGATAACGGTATTGGTGAGAAGAGTCAGACCAAAATCCCAGTTAATGTTCTTCGGTATCTGCCAATCATACCAAGACTACAACGTCTTTTCATGGTCGAATAGACGGCCAGACAGATGATGTGGCATAAATTGGGCAAAAGAACTGAACTAGATGCTGGGAATCCAATGTTGGGACACACTTCAGATGCTTTTGCGTGGAAGCACTTTGATGCATTACATAAGGATAAAGCAGCAAATCCAAGGCATCCTTGAGTCGCCATCAACACGGATGGGTTCCAAGTGTTTGGTATGAGGGCAACCCAATATAGTTGTTGGCTTGTATTTGTCATTCCACTCAATCTCCCCCCTGGAGAGATTATGAAAAGAAAGAACATTTTCTTGACGTTGATAATTCTAGGGCCCAACTATCTGGGGAAGAATATAAATGTGTACATGCAACTGCTTAAGGATGAATTGCAAGAAGCTCGGGATAATGGGATCAAGACATCTGATGCCGCTTCCAAAAAACTTTGAAATGCATGTGTGGTACATGTACTCGACGCATGACTTGCTGACGTATGCGCTATTCATTCGCTGGTGTGTGCATGGAAGGTTCCCGTGCCCCACATGCAAGGTAGCTCTTGAGTTCCATTGGCCGCAGGCGCATCGCAAGTATTCTTTCTTCGACTTGCATAGACAGTTCCTGGATCCTCGGCATAAGTTTAGAAAAGACAAGAAGAATTTCATGAAAGGTAGAGTTGTCAAAAATGCAGTTGATGTTCCCCGATGGGTATGCAGCGAACCTAAAGAGGGGAGCGAATCTTGACAAATTCAAAATATTTGGTCTCAAGAGTCAT
Organism: Hordeum marinum; assembly: GCA_022496015.1. Lineage (NCBI taxonomy): Eukaryota > Viridiplantae > Streptophyta > Magnoliopsida > Poales > Poaceae > Hordeum > Hordeum marinum. The sequence continues at coordinate 455,581,416 of CM039674.1, read as the reverse complement.
GGTTGGCACATACACTACTGGAATCAACAACCTTGCTGTCTGCCATGGCTGACGGCAAAGGCATGCATGGCAGATGGCAAAGGTCTTTGCCGTCAGCGAGCAGACGGCAACACATCCGGCTGAATAAGCTACGGTAAAGGGCACTTTGCCACGTGCTGGCTGACAGCAAAGATGCAAAGGTCTTTGCCATCAGCAAGCAGACGACAAAGGGCATGGACGGCACACATGGCAGCTTAAGTCCGTTAAGGGGTTAACGACGTGCTTTGCCGTCTGCTGGCAGACGGCAAAGATGCAAAGTTCTTTGCCGTTTGCTAGCAGATGGCAAAGCAACCACATAGGCCAGGCCAGTGCCACCCCAGGTTGCATAGGTAGCTTCCACGTGGCAACTTTGCCGTCTGCTGGCTGACGGCAAAGCTCTTTGTCGTCCGCCAGTAGATGGAAAAGTGCATGTATTGCCCCTGTTTTTTTTCTGTTTTTTCTTAAAGTCAATCAATTTCACAGATATATATATACATTTGAAAATACTTTCAATAAGCATACATATCCCTGCCATATGGATATGATCATCCAACAAATATACATACCAACTCAAAAGTCCATATCCAACATATATATATGGCCAACATATATCCAAAAACAAGCATACAATGGTTTCATCCATACATACATATATAGGTAGCAAGTTTCACATTGTTCATCCTACAAAACCAAAACAAAAAGGAAGGACAAGGAGAAGAGTAGACTCCATGAACGCAAGCTTTCGTGGTATAAAGCAAATCTGCAAATTGGGAAAGAAGAGAAAGTTAGAAGAAGAAGAAGAAGTAGAAGAAGAAGAAGAATTTTTATTCTCTTTCTTTTTCTCCTCTTCTTTATCTTCTTCTTCTTCTAACGAAGGTAACTTCGGTAATTATGCCATTTTTCAGCTAAGCTAGGTAAAAATGCTAAGTGTAGGTCATTTTAGAGCTAAGCTAGGTAAATAGGTCATTTTGGAGGTTAGTAAGATTATTATGTCATTTTCGAGGAAAATAAGCTAAGTCAATGTCATTTTGGAGGTAACCAAGATTATTATGCCATTTTTGACCTAAGTAGGCTAAGTATGTCATAAATGAACTAAAGAAGCTAAGTATAGGTCATTTTTGAGCGAATCTAGGTAGTTAGGCCATTTTTGAGCTAACTAAGTATATTTATTCATTTTGGAGGAAAAAATGGTAAGTGTAGGTCATTTTTGAGCTATCCTAGTTAAAATCGGTCATTTTGGAGCTAGGTAAGGTTATTTTGTCATTTTGGAGGAAACTAAACTAATGATATGATAGTTTGGATCTAAACCAAGGTTATTATGCCATTTTTTTACCTACTTAAGCTAATTATGTCATAAATGAACTAGCTAAGCTAAGTATAGATCATTATTGAGCTATCCTTGGTAGTTAGGCCATTTTTGAGCTAACTAAGCATATTTATTCAGTTTGGAGGACAAAATGGTAAGTGTAGGTCATTTTTGAGCTATCCTAGTTAAAATCTATCATTTTGGAGCTAGGTAAGGTTATTTTTTCATTTTGGAGGAAAACAAACTAATGATATGATAGTTTGGTGCTAAACCAAGGTTATTATGCCATTTTTACCTAAGAAAGCTTATTATGTCATAAATGAACTAGCTAATATAAGTATAGATCATTATTGAGCTATCCTAGGTTGCTATGCCATTTTTAGCTAACTAAGCATATTAAGTCATTTTGGAGGAAAAATGCTAAGTATAGGTCATTTTTATAGCTATCCTAGGTAAAATATGTCATTTTGGAGCTAAGTAAGGTTATTATGTCATTTTCGAGGAAAATAAGCTAAGTATAGGTCATTTTGGAGCTAAATAGGTCATTTCTTAAGCTAAGTATGCATTTGTTAAGAAAAACACTTGGGAAAACTTACCATCGTCATGGAGGTGAAGGACCGATTGGGGTTGTGCCAGTGTGAGACGGAGAAGGACCCACCGTGGTTGCGGCAGACGCAGAAGGATCGGTCGATGCTCGTCGGGAGGCACGCTGCACCAAAGATCATTTGCAATGTCTTTTTAACATGATACAACTCAAATGTGAATACTAGTAACTAATGACCATTCAAATGAAACTCACCGTTGGTGCTATACCAATCTGAGGCATCGACGGAGGGGTCTGACCATTGTTCTGGCAGCCGGTCTGCACATTTTGTTTTCAAGAGTCAGTCATATTAGTTAGTGATGAAATGAACATTACATGCATGATTTGGCTCACGATCACTCATCTTGCCTAGCTACTACACACACAAAATGTATACATAATTCAGCAAACCATATTCATCAGTTAATAGAGTTTGTTAGTTTTATTACGTTGATGCAACCTAGACGCTAGTAGGTAAAGATAGGTACTAATCCCACCCGAGTATGTGTAGATTGGGTTCGTCTTCCCATGCTGTGATCCGGATTTGATGCACAATTTCGGCAGCACCTCCCCGCTGTTCTCCTGATACACATCTCGGTAATAAGTAGAGAGGATGTGTACTCGGAGTACAACATGGAGGGACTAATGAAATTCTGCATCGGATCCGGAGTAGAGCATATGGAAAAACGAACACAATCTATACATACTCAGGTTGTCCATGGATACCGTTGGACAATTCGAAAGAATCACTGTTATAAATATGCTAATGAATGCATATTTATAGATGTAACCCTTTCAAACGGGAGACGCATAGTGTTCACGCATACTGATGATTGAAGACACCTATAGCTAGCAAGTTTCACAACTGGCACAAAGACCGGAACAGAGCAATTTTTTAAGGGTGCTAGGGGAGAAGATGTCATTTGTGCTGACCAACGAATGCAGCAGGGGAGCTCGTCAAATGCACGGGGAGGTCGTCGAACAACTGCAGATTGAAATTCACCTAATCAACACAAAATATGATGTTTTTTATAAAAAATAGGAAAATATGTGACCTAGCTCATAATTTACAAAACTATGACCTCCTCGGCCTCATGAAGGCCGAAGAGCACCTTTTTTTGTCAACAGGAGGCATAATAGGTCTCGGGGGTTGGGGCTTAGTGGCATCGGGAGACAGTGGCATCAAGGGTCAGTGGCGTCGGAGGTCGAGGGTCGGGGGTGTGTCGGGAGTCGGGGTTCGGTGGCATTGGTGGTCGGGGGTCGATGGCGTCGGTGGTCGGGGGTCGATGGTGTCGGTGGTCGGGAGGCGATGGCGTTGGTGGTCGGGGGTCCCCGGCGTCGGGGGTCGGTGGCGTCGGGGGTTGGGGGTCGGTGGCACCGGGGGTCGAGGGTCGGTGGTGTCAGAGGTTGGGGGTTAGTGGCATCGGGGATCGGGGGCTCTTCTTCTTCTTCTTCTGCTTCTGCTTCTTCTCCTTCTCCTCCTCCTCCTTCTTCTCCTCTTCTCCTCATCTTCTTCTTCTTCTTCTTCTTCTTCTTTTTGCACCAACATAATAAACCTAAACTAATACTAACCTAATTAACAGTAGCCTAATTAACACTAACCTAATAAACTAACCTAGATAACCTAATAAACTAAACTAATTAACTACCTAACTAACTAATTAACAGAAAAAGGGGGCGACCGGTACTCACCGGAGGTAGTAACGGTGGCCGGGGCGGCCTGGACGGCCGCGACCGACAGCAGGGGCGGGGGCGGCCGTCGGCAGGGACTTGGGCACGGGGGCGGTAGGGGAAGGGGCGGCTGGGGCGGGGGCGACAGGGGCGGGGGCGGCCGGTGGCATGAGGGGGTGGCGGCGGCAGCCAGTGGCATGGGGAGCGGCGGCGGCTCGGGCACGGGGGCGGCGGGGGTGAGGTGAGGGGAGGGAGAGAGGGGGGAGAGAGAGGGGTGGGGCACGCTGACATATAGGTTAAAACTCATTGCCGTCGGCTAGCAGATGGCAAAGAGCCTAGTTAATGGGTTCGGGCGAGGGGGAACAGACGTTAGTTGGCCACTTTCTTTGCCATCTGCTAGCACACGACAAAGAAAGTGGCCATTAGCTGGTTCTCGTTAAGGGGCCACCCTTCCTCTTTGCCGTCTGCTAGCTGACGGCAAAGCTTCTTTGCCGTCTGCTAGCAGACAACAATGAGATGGCTGACGGAAAACATGATCTTTGCCGTCAGCTCTTTGTTTGCCGTGAGTTTTATTTAAGCTGAACGGCAAAGACCTTCTTTGCCGTCAGCTAGCAGACGGCAAAGAGCTGGCTGACGGCAAAGATCCTGATTCCAGTAGTGATATGGCTTGAGTGGGTAATTTCGGTGATGTTGTGTGGCTTTATCACTGAGGATAAATGGCTAGTACTTGTAGAGCTGAGCTATTTCTTCCGCGCCCTTTGTGTGATAGAACTATCGCCTGACATCCTAGATGACCTGGAAGAGTTGGCGCCGGAGTTGATATGCAAGGTAGAAAAGTTATTTCCACCGGGCTTCTTTAATCCAATGCAACATTTGATTTTGTATCTCCCGACCGAGGCAAGATTGGGGGGGTGGGGGCGTGCAAACTCATTGGTGCTTTGAAACTGAGAGGATGCAGAAGACGCTTCGAGCAAAATGTAAAAATAAAGGTAGAATTGAAGCATCGATGGCCGAGGCATTCATTACTGAGGAGGTGGCAAACTTCGTGACAGCACATTACGAAGCCAAGAATCGTCATTTGCATAATCCGAAGCCTCGGTACAATGATGGTGACCATGAGCAAGTACGATCCAACCTCAGCCAATTCCAAGGGAAGCTTGCACTAGCCGGTGCTTCGAAAGCAATAACATTGGATGTCGATGAATGACGGACCCTTTCGTTGTATATCTTCAACAACCTAATAGAAGTGCGGCCATACATCGAGTAAGTTCTCGGTACATTGTTTTACAAATTCTAATTCGTTTGAACTGCTCTTATTCTCGGATATGTGATACAGTCGATACGTCGCCAAATTCTCGGATGGAGCGGTGATTCAAAACGATTCCATAGAAGAGTATGAGCTTCTGGCAAAGCATGGAGGCGGCTATCCTAGTTTCATATCTTGGTTGAAACAAACAGTAATTTCCATTAGACCATTTCATTTCTTCCTCTAGTTTGCGGCTAATGCAACAATCCTTTCGTATCAAACTTGTAGGCTAATTCAGAGTCTATGGACGCCGAATTGAGACAAGTCACTAATGGTTTTGATTATAAGGTCCGTTCATTCGACAAATACGACATCAACGGGTATCACTTTTGTACTTTTGGCAAAGAGCTATCTATGGCCGGATCTGCATCAGCCGGAGCCAAGTGGTCGTGGTGATGGTGGCGGGGATCGGCTTTCTGATAGCGGTGACGAGGTGGTTGAGGGCACCATCTACCAGCGTGGGTGTACATGGCTCATGCCCGTGCCGGTGACCCGCAAGCAGAGGTGGTTGATTAAGCCTGAGTCGCTGAAGTAAGCGCATTTACTCTTTTTAAACCTTTTGCCTTCCTGTTTCTTCACATATCTAATGCATATGCTTTGTCATACTATAGGGGTTGGATTCACACCAAGGATGTCCGGAGGCCCAACTCCATCCTTGGTGTGATTTTACGGCATAACTTCCCGGGGTTTGTCACGTTGCCCGGCGAGGGTCAGCAAGAAGAGGTAGGATTGAAATGGGAGCACTACTTGGCTGCCCCAGCCCCGGCGAAGGAGATGATCGATGGTGTGTTGTGCCACACGAGGGACGACATGTTCATCAGGATGTTCTGGGTAATTTCTCCTTTACACAATAAAAAAATCAATAATAGCTAGTTATTGTACTAATCAATGTTGTCTCTTTTGATTGTAGACCTTATACAAGTGTGAGGAGGGATACGAGGAGGCCGCGGCAAAGCTTATCGATTACGAGTGCAGGCGCCTACTACAGAACTTACAACAGGCTGTTCGAGACTACTACACCTTGCAGCATATTAAGAAGGCCAAGTCGTCGTACCATCGAAAGTTTCTAGACAAGGAGCAGTACATGAAGGTAATTACCTATTCTTAAGGCCTTGTACTTAGTTTCCTTTGCTTTGATTCGTAGGCATAGCTCTCAAATTCCTCTTTAACTTAGGTCCCCCCCCCCGAGATGGTGTGCAGATAAGATAGGTTGTTGGGAGGCATTGGTGAATGAATCATGCTCTGACCAATGGTGAATCGTCCATGACGATGCCAAGGCATGGTGTGCCCAAATGGAACGTGTGCCACACCATCAAGGCAACACCAACATTTATCAGTTCGGGCGGAACTGGGTATGTGGTTTGCTTCATAATTCCTGCAATTCATTCTTGTAGTGTTAGGTTTACCCATTATTAGTACTTTGTTCCTCTCTTGTAGGCTCATCACAATAAGACGGACGTGCCAGAGGTGTACGACCTCTATGCCATGGCCCATACTGCCTCATACAAGAAGGTCAAGGCATTCTCGGAGTCTGACCTCGGTAATCCCAAGAACTTCGCCAATATCTCCTCCCACCACAAGCTCGTGAGGTACAAAAATGTGGGGAAGACGGTGAATGGGGAGGACTTCAACCCGAGCCAGCAACCACTTGATCCAGACCCGGTGATGTTAGCTAGCCAGAGGAGGCCCCATGGCTCGATAGCCATTGGACATGGACATATACGGTCTTTGAGCACTTTTTGTCAGATCAAGGCGTGCAAAAGAGCTCATGTCCTGAGATGCCGCCTCGTCCACGGCCAGTCCAGCTCGCCATCGAGGTTAGTCATACGGAATCAGATAGCTTTCATCCATTACATTGTTTTTGTGAACAAAGATGATTACAATGCTAATGAGGAGGTGTGTTGCAAGCTTCTCTGAATAAAAAGAGAGAGAGAACGCATGCGCTTCTAGAGGAACAGGCCCGGAAGGCGGAGGAGGAGAAGAGGGATTTAGAGGAGAGGAAAGTTGTTGGAGGAGGAGAGGGCATAGAATGATGCGTATCACCAGGCCATGTACGAGCTCATCGTGGTAAGTTTCTTCTTCATATTAGCAAAATCATGCACTACATTTTCTATTCATTAATAACCAATATGATTGACTTGGCAAAACCAAATGTGCAGACTTTGTGCGAGAAGACCGACCAGACCGCTCAATCGATGCTAGTCATTACCATGGTTGGAACGGTGAGTTTCATTTTCAATTTTCATTAGTTACTAGTCTTAACATTTTAGCGTCATCATGCTAACGCAAATGATCTTTGCTATAACATAACTTCCGAGCCGCATCGCATAACCCGAGCAACCCCAGTGCTTCACCTCCGTGATGACGAGTAGGGTAAGCCCTAATATGCCACTTACTTGGCTCGTTTTGTCAAACAAAGACAAACATAGCACTTAGACAAACTTAGCACTTAGACAAATGTCATATTTTACGTAAGTTAGCTTTGTTTCCTCTAAAATGACATAGTAAGCTTACTTACCTCCAAAATGACATACTGTACCTAGGTTAGCTCTAAATTGACATATTGTACCTAAGTTAGCTCTAAAATGACCTATACTTAGCATTGTTTCCTCCATACTAACATATTAAGCTTAGTTAACTCAACAATGACATAATAGACTTGGTAATCTCATAGATGCCATGGACTTAGCTTATTTTCTTGCAAAATGACACAATAAGCTTAGTTAGCTAAAAAATGTGATAATTACCTAGGTTAGCTCTAATATGACACAAATAAGCAATAAGAGGAAGAAAAAGAAGAGGAGAAAGAGAAAGAGAAGAAAAAACTTCTTCTTCTTCTTCTTGTTCTTCTTCTAGATCTTGTTCTTCTTCTTTTTCTTCTTCTTCTTCTTGGTAACCTCATAGATGCCACGGACTTAGCTTATTTTCTTGCAAAATGACACAATAAGCTTAGTTAGGTAAAAAATGTGATAATTACCTAGGTTAGCTCTAAAATGACACAAATAAGCAATAAGAAGAAGAAAAACAAGAGAAGAAAGAGAAAGAGAAGAAGAAAGCTTCTTCTTGTTGTTCTTCTTCTTCTAGATCTTCTTCTTCTTCGTCTTCTTGGTAACCTCATAGATGCCATATACTTACCTTATTTTCTTGCAAAATGACACAATAAATTTAGTTACATGAAAAATGGCATAATTACCTAGGTTAGCTCTAAAATGTCACAAATAAGCAATAATAAGAAGAAAAACAAGAGGATAAAGAGAAAGAGAAGAAAAACGCTTCTTCTTCTTCTTCTTCTTCTTCTTCTAGTCTTCTTCTTGTAACTTTCTTATTTCCCATTTTACAGATTTGATTCACTCCATGGAAGCTTTCATTGATGGAGTTCTTGTGTTTAATTTCTATTTTGATTTTGTATCTATAAACATTGTGAAACTTGCTACCTATGGATGAAACTATGCAAGTACGGATGAAACTTGCACTTTTGATTTGGTATGTTTGTTGGATGATCATATATATGTGCTTGTGATATGGCAGGGATATTGTTTCTATCAATTATATATATATCATGTATGTGCTTGTGAAAATGATTGGATATAACCAAAAACAAAATAAAAAGGGGATAATACAGGCTCTTTGCCGTCTGCCACCGACGGCAAAGGGCTCTTTGTCGTCTGCCCTGGACAGCAAAGGTGCCACGTGGCGGCCACCTGTGCAACCTGGGAAGACCAGACTGGAGACATTTGGTTTCTTTGCCGTCTGTGGCAAACGGCAAAGGGGGTGGAGGCAGACGGCAAAGAAGTGAGGGGGCGGCCACATCAGAAGTCTTTGCCGTGTGCTGCAGACAACAAAGGGGGAGGGGAGGCAGACGGCAAAGAAGTGAGGGGGGCAACCACAACAGAAGTCTTTGACTTCTGCGATAAACGACAAAGGGGGAGGGGGCAGACGATAAAGGGCCAGGGAGGTATACGACAAAGGAGGCGGGGAGGCGGACGACAAAGCGGTGGGTCTGTTAACCACCTCTAACGGCGACGCCGTTAGTAGTTGTCGTCCATAGACTTTGCCGTCTACAAGCTGATGACAACGAATCTTTGCCGTCTGCTAGGCAAAAGCATACGGCAAAGAACCCCTTTGCCAGAGCTAGTTGGGCCCAAAAATATGTTGTCTACTAGGGGACGGCAAAGGGCTTTGCCGTCCACCTTTGTGCCATGGCAGACGGCAAAGTGCTTGATTCCTCTAGTGCATCACCAAAACTCGGGGAACAAAAAATATCTTCTTCATCAAGCATAGCATCCCCAAGCTTGTGGTTTTGCATATCATTAACATCATGTATATTGATATAATTCATGCTAAAAACATGGAAATCATTCTTTTCATTCAAGGAATTATCATGAATCACTTTATAACTTTCTTCTATCAAAACTTCATCAAAAAATTTAGATTCATGATTTTCAAACAAAACTTCATAGAGATAATCAAGTGCACTCAACTCACTAGAAATTGGTTCATCATAATTTTGCCTTTTGAAAAGATTAGCAAGTGGATGAGGATCCATATCAATAGATTTTTAGCAAGCAAAGATGGAAGAAAATAGAAGGCACATGGAGACACAAGCAAAGATAGCAAACAAGAGTTCTGACAAGAAAAAGGCAAACAAAAAAGAGGGCGAATAAAATGGCAAATTTGCGAAGTGGGGGATAGGAAAACAAGAGGCAAATGGCAAATAATGTAAATTGCAAGGAGATGAAATTTCCGATTAGGAACCTGGTAGATGAGATTGTTTCCTCCCCGGTAACGGCGCCAGAAATTCCCTTAACGTGGCTTGAGACTGCGTCCGTAGTTCCCCAAAGAGGAAGGGATAATGCAGCACAATGACGGTAAGTATTTTCCTCAGTTTATGAAACCAAGATATCAATCTGTAGAGGAAGATCATGCACCGACGTAGAAATCACCTACACACAAACAACAAATACTTGCAACGCGGCGCGAAAGAGAGGTTGTCAAGCTCTCCATGGTAATTTGACAGATTAGGTAGTGATAATTTTGGCAAATAGATCTTGCAAGAAGATAAAATAAAATATATTAAAAATTGCAGCAAGGTATTTTTGGGTTTTTGGTTTTTGGTTTTATAGATTTGAAAACAAAAGGTTCAAATAGTATATCGCAAACCAATATGTCGGAAAAGTAGACCCGGGGGTCGTCGGTTTCACTAGCGGGTTCTCTCATACATATAGCACACGGCGAGTGAACAAGTTACTGTTGGGAAATGATAGAAGATCAAATAATCATCATGATATCCACGCAATGATCATTATATAGGCATCACGTCCAAGACAAGTAGACTTAAACGATTCTGCATGTACTTCTATTACTCCACACATCGACCGCTATCCAGCATGCATCTAGTGTATTAAGTTCATGGAGAAATGGAGTAATGCAATAAGAACGGTGACATGATGTAGACAAGATCTATTCATCTAGGAATGTACCCCATCTTGTTATCCTTAATGGTAACGATACATGCATGTCTTGTTGCGCCTTCTATCACTGGGAAAGAACATCGCAAGATCGAACTCATCACAAAGCACCTCTTCCCATGGCAAGAAAAATCGATCTAGTTGGCCTAACTAAACCAGAGATTCGAAGAAGAAATACGAGTCTATAAGTTATCATGCATATAAGATATCAAAGAAGACTCAAGTCATATTCATGGATAAAAACTGATCATGAAGACAAAATTCATCGGATCCCAACAAACACACCGCAAAAGTCATTACATCAAGTGGATCTCCAAGAGACCATTGTATTGAGAAACACACAAAGAGAGAGTAAGCCATGTAGCTACTGCTTACGGACGTGAAGGTCTATGGTGTACTACTCATGCATCATCGAAGATGCACCTATGATGAAGATGAATCCCTCTGTAATGGTGTCTAGATTGGATCTCACGATTCTAGAACTTGTGGCGGATGGAATTGTGTTTCGTCGACTCCACTAGGGTTTTTGGATTTTCAAGGAATTTCTAGGCTTGATAGTCGGTTGGGGGGTGGTGCCCGAGGTGCCCATGACCCACTTGGTCATACCAGGGGCCTCTAGCGCCCTGGTGGCTCGTGGCCACCCTGGGCCGTTCCTCTACTGTTATTTGGCCCATGGCCTTCCTTCTGGTCCATAAAAAATCCACAAAAATCTCCATAGTGTTTTGACTCCGTTTGGTATTGATTTTATGCGAAGTAAAAACAAGCAAAAACAACAACTGGAACTTTGTCACTAGGTCAATAGGTTAGTCCCAAAAAAGATATAAAGTTGCTATAAAATGATTGTAAAACATCCAAGATTGATAATACAACAACATGGAACAAGCAAAAATTATAGATACGTTGGAGATGTATCAAACATATTTAACTCGAAGTATGTGATCAACTTTGATTAGCTTGTCCAGATTACGCATACCAACATGTCCTAGTCTTCTATGCCAAAGCCAACCTTTAAAAGATTTTGCAATAAGACGAGTGCGAGGTTTGGATCTCTTAGTGAAATCGACAATGTATAGATCACCTCTACGGAAACTAGTAAAGTCCATGCTATTATTGTCTTGATGAAACACTTGGCAATCTACTTTGGTAAATAGCACATTAAAACCGAATTCGACAAGTCTAGATACGGAAAGAAGATTGTAGCCAAGGGATTCAACAAGCATTACACTCTGAATAGAGCTATCATGAGATATGGCCATCTTACCTAGACCAAGTACCTTACCCTTGGAGTTGTCTCCAAAAGTTAATTATCTTCACGGTCCATGGTTTGGTGTGATCTCTTCAAACATGTCTCTATCTCCAGTCATATGATCAGTGCATCCACTGTCGAGAATCCACTCTTTTCCTCTGAACATGTAATCCTTGAAGTTTCTCATGATACTTAGATGTTTCATAGTCTTCTGATACTCGATGGTGAACAACTCATCTTCATCATAGTAGCCATATTCCATATTGTCATCATGAAGTGGAAAATCCTCGTCATAAGAAACAAGAGATTCGTTAGATTTGTGATCTTGACAATAGTTAGATTTATGAATGCGAATGGTTTAACAATGATGTTGTTGATAGTTATGACATCTCCTTTAACATGCATTAGGTATGTAAGCTCAAATAGATAGTCATCAAACTTTGGATCACTGGGCATCATCTTGTGAAAAACAATAGTTTTATGAAGAATTTCATCAATATTGCTCAATGAATAATTTGGATGTCGTTTCTCCAGATCACTCCACCATGTATAGGAACATTCAGAATTCTTCATTTGATCAATCACAATTCTACGCAATCTCTAATGGTAAGATTAATAGTTCTAAGATTGCATAGCATATAAATTTACTCTTCATGTGTGGGATGTAAAGCATCAATGGGAGGTACATATGGGCTCTTAACAAACTTGCTCAAATGAAATTCATCGAATAACTAAAGAATATCATATATCCATTGACTATAGAACTCCCCATCGAGAACGAGCACTCTACAACTAAGACTCCCCAAACTAGACACATCCATCTTCCTCCAATAGTGATGAAACCGAAGCTTTGGAGACCAAAGCTCTGATACCAATTGAGTTATCACTAGAAGGGATTTCTAGGGGTGAATAGACTACTTGCATAAATTAAAACCTAACCTTTCCCTAAGTTAATTGGTTGGCAGATTTTAGCAATTCTAAAAATTCTAGTACACCCTACAAATGCTAGTCAACAAGTATGGAAAGGCAAAGTAAACAAAAGCATATGTACGACGATAGAGATAGGAAGATCAAACACAATAGATGACACTTTTTTTTCCGTTGTTCCGATAGGTGGTGCTATCGTATGTCCACAGTTATGGAGTCTTCAACCCATAGAGGGTGGCAGTCGCGAGAGTCCATGGAGGGCTCCACCGTCCACGAAGTAGCAACCTCGACTATTCCATAACGGCTTTTTTTCACGAAGGACTAGCCTCACTATGGGTAGATCTTTACGAAGTAGGCGATCTCCTTGCCCATACAAACTTCTTGGTTCAACTCCACAACATGGAGCAGGAGGCTCCCAAGCGACACCTAACCAATCTAGGATGCACCACCCTCCAAAAGGTAATATATGTGGTAGTATGAGCTCCTTGCACTTGTGCTTCAAAAGATAGTCTCCTCAACACTCAATCACTCTCTCATAGATATGGCTTGGGTAGAAGAGATTGATTGGATGGAAAGAAACTTAGGGATGCTAGAAATCAAGATCCATGTGGTTGGGGTGGATGATATTGATCTCAACACAAGGGAAGGTGGTTCTCTCTCCGAAAATTGGATATGACAAGTGTGGCATGGTTTTGAGTGCTTCCCTTACGAGTGATAGGTGGTGTAGGGGTATATTGTCACGCCCAAGATGCGGTCCTATCTTATTTTGGCACGAGGGCCAGACAGGGATAGACGCGCATCTCGTCGTGGTGCAAGAATGGATATCATTACAAGTACATGTAAAGACGAGATGAGTATATGGAATTGGCTTACACTCGCCACAAGCTACAACAACTTCACATCAATACAACAACATATTCAAACATCATACAGAAGATCAGGGTCCAACTACGGAGGGAAAACAAACGACAAAATGACATGCATCCTTGCTATCCCAGGCTGCCGCCAAGAACCCATCTTAGATTGATGAAGAAGAACTCCAAATCAAATCAAGCAACGCGCTCATGTCAAATCATCACATTACCTGTACCTGCAACTGTTGTTGTAGTAATCTGTGAGCCAGGGGGACTCAGCAATCACATTTCCAAGGGTATCAAGACTATTAAAGCTTAATAGGTGAGGTATGGTTAAGTGGTGAGGCTGCAGCAAGCGACTAAGCATTTATTTGAGTGGCTAACTTACGAGTACAGAAAGTAAAGTATGGTGGTCTACACATAACGGATGTGAACTAGTAATGATCACTAACTGATCCTGAACACCTACTTACGTCAATCATAACCCCACCATGTTATCTCTCGGATAAGGACTCACGAGAAGAGACAGTCACGGTTATGCACACAGTTGGTGTATTTTATTTGAGTTTACTTCAAGTTTGCTATGACTGGGTGTTAAACAAAGTATCCAAGTTTGCTACATAACCGCAGGCACGACTTTCTGAAAGATTTAACCCTGTAGGGGTGCTCCAATTCATCCATCACAAATTAACCACACGCAGCGGGAATAACCTCGACCACGGATCTCGTGATCATCCTAGGCAATTCCAAAGGAATTCCGACACCACGAGATAGCCCGAAGAATATCTGAGCTCCTCACGCAAGACATTCCAGAAAGGTAAAACAAATCCAGCAAGGCCGCCCAACGTGCCGACAATCCCGATAGGAGCCACGTATCTCGTTCTCAGGGCATAACCGGATGAGCGCACCGTACAGTGCCCTGATAGAAATCTCCCGAGTTGCCCCGGGTTGGCCCCGCACATGACTCTTGTTTGGACCAACACTCATGAGGAGCACTGGCCCGGGTTGTTTATTAATCCACGGGGTGATCATGCCCTATGAAAATTTTAGTTGTTATTAAGCAAATGTAGTACCAATGTTGGGCCTTGCCAGACAAGCTTTATCCTAAAACGAAAATCTAGGGGGTCCCCATAACAACCTCGAGCATGTTAGGAGCTCTCAATTATGGAACATAACACCGGTTCACAAGTAACTAGGGCGGCAAGAGTGGAACAAAAAACCGAGCAAAAGGCCAAGCCTTCCACCCTTTACCAAATGTATAAGTGCATTAAATTAAATAGCAATAATATTGTGATCACAAAAGAATGTCCATGTTGATACATGGAAGCAATTGCACCTGCAGCTAGAAACACTATAAGAAGGGCTAAGCAAGTGGTAACATAGCCAAACAAAGGTTTGCTGGGAAGGTGGAGGGTTAGAGGCTTTTCATGGCAATGTTGGGAGGCTTGAGAAACAAGTGGTAGGTAGCAAGACATAACGATAAAAACGGGACAACTAGCATGTCAATGATAGTAGTGGTATCTAGGGAAATGTGTCATTTTGCCTGAGATCCCGCTCGGAACAAGAACGAGTCCATGAAGAAGACGAGCCAACGTAGTCGAACGAATCCTCACACTCCAAATACTTTTGCAAGTCCATCGAGAAGAAGCAATCCGGAAACAACAACCAACACAAGATACACCACAACATATGCATGATATGATGCGCAAACAAATATGATGCATGTCCGGTTTAATATGCAACGCATGGCATGGCATGGCATGGCAAGAATAACAACCAACCACTACATATTAAGTGAAGTTCAATATGCAACGAGTTGCATATTGACGAAACTCCATGTTTGAATTATTTAGTTCAATATCATTAGGTACTCATCAATATTAAATGTTGTTACACATGGCAAGAGGTGAAGCATGAACAACTATATCATCTCGGCATTTTAAATGAGGCCAGAAGCAATATATATCATCTCCGAAACAACCCCATGCGCATATTATGAATTTGGTCCAGATCTTAAGTAACAATATTTTAGAATTGTTAAACAGCAAAATAAATGTCAC
Source organism: Hordeum marinum (assembly GCA_022496015.1). Classification (NCBI taxonomy): domain Eukaryota; kingdom Viridiplantae; phylum Streptophyta; class Magnoliopsida; order Poales; family Poaceae; genus Hordeum; species Hordeum marinum. The sequence continues at coordinate 455,565,977 of CM039674.1, read as the reverse complement.
CATGAGATTCTACACATTTTTCTAGCCAAGTTACATATGTGGAACATTTTTATCGGAGCTACGTTTTGTATTTGTGAAATAAATCATTTTAGCATGTCATTCACGCAAATCAATGCAAACAGCAAGTTTAAATATTTTAAACATGTGTGAAAGTTGGTTATTGTGAATCCACACAAAATTCTAGTCAAGTTTCATATATAGAGTTTTTCCATATGATGCATGGGTGAAAAGTTATTAGATGCATGGATCTAGAGGGTTTTCTGCAAATCTGTTTTTCACTCGTTATTAGCAAATTCGCGGAGACTGGAAAAAAACGACCATGGGCTGAATCTAGACAGGGCCCAAACTGTATATGGGCGGAACATAACTACCAAGCACACAGGGGGGCTGGATAGAGGGCAAGAGGCGGTTGGGCTAGCTCACCTAGCGGGCCAAGCCCAAGGAGCACAAGAGGCCGGGGCTTGCTAGGCCGCAGGAGCGCTGGCTGCAGCCCACGCGTTGGCGGTTGAGCGGGTCAATGCAAGCGGAAGCGGCATCGTTCTCTTCCCGACGAGACAGAGGAAGGAGCCATGGCAGAGGATGTCAGCGACATCAAGGCTTCGGCAGATGGCGAGGCTAGCGAGGATGGCGGCATGGCTAGAGGCTGTGGGAGCAGGGAGATTGGGCTCCTCCCGAGGCTGGCGGCAACGAACGGCTCGTCCGGGCCCAGATGGGCTCGGGCGGGCCCTGATCTAGGCCTAGAGGGCCCTGGCGGCTGGGGGAGAATGGAGGCTGGGGGAGAATGGAGGCTGTGGGCAGGTGGCAGCTGGGGGCTGATGGGGCATGAAAAATGAGGGAGGAGGAGGGAGAAGGTCAGATTAGGAAGGGGAGGGGTTATTTATAGTTTTTTAGGGGCTAAGGTTAGCAGTTTTTGTCCGTTTTCAGACTGTTCAATCTCGATCGAACGGCCCGGAAGCGGAGGGGGTCTAGGTGCGCTATGGTGGTTGTGTAGAAGGGCTAGGTGGGATGAGAGGGAAGTGGTGCGGCCCGGCGATGGAGCTTTGTCAAACCGAAAATGTCCGATAATTTGACCGGCTAGTGCCGCTATATATTTAACCGATGGGTTACCAAATGACCTTTGATTGCGACGAAATTTGGTAGGTGGTCCACCTACAATATAACAAGACCGCACACCAAGTTCTGACCCAACCCAAGAATATTTTAACGCACTTTGAAAACAATATTTTAATCGATGCCGCGGGCACGTGCATGTGTGGTTGGGCTCGAAACGGTCGACGGCACGAACAGAGAGAACTGGCTGTTACGAACGGATGCAAGTTTTCGAAAACGAGTGACGATGCTATGCAAATGATGCGAATGATGCGATGATAAATTCAACAACCAAAAGAAACACATACGAGAATGGAAATAAAAGGGGAATCTTCTAGAGTGTCGGTCCCGGGCTATTACAACTCTCCTCCACTATACGAGGATCTCATCCCAAGATCTAGAACGAGAAGGGGAAGAGAAAGAGCAAGAGGTAAAACTTAGTTGGTTCTCTGACAAACGAGTGAAACCCATGATCATTGAAGGTTCCAACGAGATGAAGAATGACATGAGAAACAAGCAAGAATTCACAAGAAATTTCGGCAGCACTTCGATAGGAAAGAGAGGCAAAATTTGATATGAAGGAAAAGAACTTGAACATAGACCACAACACTCCGGTAAAATGAATCAGCAAGAAAGAACATGATCTTGATAAAACTAGATGACAGATTGAAGAGAGCAACATCACAAGGCCTCCGTAATAAGAGAACAGAAACTAGATTGATGGAAGGAAAAGAACGGATATGAAAATGACAACTTCCAGCACAAATGAATTTGAAAGAATAGGTTGAATGGAGTTGATGAATAATCAACAATGAAAACAATAGCTTGCTATGGGCTTATGGAAAACATCTCAAAATTATGAGGTGACAAGCTGCCACAACAAAAACAATTGATTGCTTGAGAGCAACAAGATATGCAAAGCTTCTTTCACCAAGAGGAGGAGGAGAAAACTTAGACGATTTATGACACCATGATAGCAACAATCCTTAGGAAATGCTTTAGGTGAAATCCAACCCAAGATAATTCCGAGAATAAAAGATGGGTTTACTTATCTTATTCTTGACAATTTACCTTCGAGACTCCTCATAATCAAGAATTTAATAACACCATCTCAAAATACAATGTAGAAGGAATTTAACTTAGAAATCCAAGATAAAGAACACTTAAGCACCTCCAACAAGAATCTTGAAGAACACTTGAAAATGAAAGAAATCTATATGAACCACCATGAAGAACCTCCGGAAGAACTCTGAAACGAAAGGATGATAGATAGAATTGAAGGATGCAAAAAGAACAAGATTGAGGCCTTGCTATGAATTAGATAAAGCTTAGCGACAAAATACTTGAGAAAAACTAGGAACTTCGGAAAAGAAAGATGAGCACTTGGGATAAGGAATTTGATATCATGAACAACTCTAGAAGAAGGATTGAAATCACTTGGATGAAACAACAATAAGAATTATGACATGCCTATCCTTCATCAAGTTAAATTGATGACAAGCAACGGATTTCACACACCACTTATTCTTTTGGAAAAGATAGGAAAGATAGATAGAGCACAAACTTGGAGAGATCTTGAACGATACACCAGAAAGAATTAGAAACTAAATAGGACACATGAGAACGAAGAGATCAAGATTTGCCTAATAGAAACTGAATAAGGCACCGGAATAATTGAGATACGAACGAAGGAACAACAATTGAGAAGAATTTGAGAACGGAAGCTGAAAGCTGAGAACGAAGAAATCTTCTGAAATGATGGCCTTCGAGAGGATCGAGAAATGAGAACAAGTCTGAATGCACCGGATAGATATGGGAGAAATTTCTCAAGGATGGAAACAATTTGAGATGATAACAACAAGCTAAGACCATGGATCTTTGGAAGAACGAACAATGATTTAAGAGAAACTCTCCTTCGATCTTTGAGCAGAGAATGATGATGGGAAACAACACCATGAATTACTGAGATACTCCAGAATAATGAAGAAAGAAAGGTTGAGCCAACAATGAAAATTATTTAGACGCGATCTTCGAGAAGGCATATGACTGACGAAGTTCATTCTTACATCATATCAAAATAACTTGAGAACATCTCGAGAAAGATTAGAAGACCCAGGTACAATCCTGGGGAAAACCTGTGGGTTATGGGCATACTCAAAAGAAACCATTGTTGAAACAATTGATTAAAAGAGAGATTGCACCGGTACAAATTAAGAACTTGATGATATGAGACCCTCAAAATAATTTGGAAGGAATGAAAGATAACACGAATCTCTGAGATATCTTTAGCACTCCAGATAGATTAGAGATAAGAATAAGCAAGAGAGGCTTGATAAAGAATTCCAACATGGGAGAGAAAATAGAGAATGAAAATGATATGATGAACACCAAGAACTTGAATTGAATCCACCGGAGAAGAATAACAACAAGAATAAAGAATATGAGGATAGACCTTGAAATAGAAACTCCTGAGAATATTCACAAAGAATCACCGGAAACAAGATAGAAGAAAAGATAGCTGTAGCGACCCGACCTAGAAAGGTCAAGCCTCTGTGTGTTCTGTTCCATCCCTGGATCAGTATGCTGGCACACACAGTACATCAATGTATATATCAAAGTGCAATCACATGTAATTAACGTAAAACTGATATATACCTTAAAATCTCAGCATAAACAGTCAACGGGAGTGGACTCCCAGTAAACACCAACGACAGGTTGAGTGTAGACCGTAACCCTGAATCGTACTCTTACTCGTCGAAGTAGAGTATTTGCAACATGAGACGTTGCAGCCGTGTAGGTCAGTACATTGAATGTACCGGCAAGATCACCATAGTTGAACAGAAGATAAAAACTATTCTATATGCAGTAAGGCTTTGTGGCTCTGTGTCTGAGTTTTTGCATAAAAGCTGATTTTATTTTCTTTTCCTACAACAAAGGAATATCAGGAGTTTCACTACAGAGTTACCTAACATGACATGGTTCCGCCAACCGATGTCTTAATGCCCACAAGTAACATAAGTTGCCCACAATTAATTATCAGTCCAGTGTTGAGAGTTCAGAGATAAATCCAAGTCTAGAAGATCAAATTGTCCATCACCGGGGACATGGCTAATCAATTAGGTTTAACTCTCCAGAGTGTTGTGTACTTGACCCACAAGATTCGTTCCCTCCTGGTAAGTCCTCGCACTGCCGGGTGTTTGAGAACATGATGAACGAAACATGGTCTTTCAGAGTGTTTCCCTGACAGCAAAGATCAACCAAGCCAGAGCCCATAATGACTTGTGGCTACACAGGTAAGCTTCCGATCATGAAGTATTCATCCGTCTCTTTGAGTCTGGGTGAAGCTTTCCGCAAGATGTCATGGCGCTTCTCCATGCATCCCGGCCATCCACTGGTTACTCCAGGGATGCCCAATCAACCATCCTTCACCTAGTAGTGTGTACTGAAAACTTGTTTCTCGAGTCTCGAAGTCTTGAGGTCTTGACGATGTAGGACTTGATGATGCCTTCATGATGTTGTCATCTTGACGTAGAGTCCTCCTTCTCACACCACTCACGAACACTCATACCAACCCCGTCTACTTTAGCATAACATAAGAATAACTAACGTTCCCGGGGCTTTAGTAACAAGTGGTGGGTTCCTACCTCATGCATTCTACTTGACTACAAGAATTTTCAATAACACTACTGGAGGGATTTGTTGAAAGATATCACTACATGCAATAAAACATAGGTATGAAATAGATGGTCAAAGTGAACTTGCCTGTACTGTTGAAGAATAATAATATCGCTCTAAGAAATAACTTGATAGACTATTCGTCACTCTCCGATGAAAAATCTATATAATTCAAACATTGCATTCATATAAGCAATCATACTATCAATCAATTCTAACAATCAAAAAGTAACACAAAACCAAAAGCAATGAGGTTGTGATGAAGGAAATACTTAACACAAAAACTCAAAACAAGAAAGTTTTAGCAACACAAATAAGGTTGGTTTTCTCTACAAGTAAATCCTATTTTCAAAAGTAAAACACAAAAACAAAGTAAAATATAACAAAATTATTTTAGTAAATATTTTACTAGCAAAAAGAATTACTTTTCGAGAACAAGTAAAAATTATAAAAACAACATTCTAAACAACATAGGTTTTTGCCTAATAAACTTAACAATAAGAAAACAAATGAAATATTAAAATAACAGGAAACAAAATATATAACACTAAATTAACAGAAAGTGAAACTTTATAAAACAATTTATGAAAATACTTTCAAATAGGAAATCCAACTAGCAATGAAATCAATTTGCAAGGTATTATGAAACTAGAATTGATTTCATGCTAAAAAATAATAAATGGCATAAAAATAAACTTGGTTGAAATACTACTGCTAACTAACAGAAAACAAAGTAAAACCTCTTAACTTTTGTGGCAAGACTTCTACTAAGACATAACAAGACAAAAATTGTTTTCAGCAACTAATAAATACATAACAGAAAATAAATACTAAAATTTTATTAGAAAACAGGAAGTATTTTATCATAAAACATTTGTGCAAAAGAAATACTACAAAAACTTTTTACTAAACAATACTTATGGTGAAAAAAATGTTTACCTATTCAAATAGAACAGAAAACAAAACAAAACAATTTTTTAACAGAAATTAAATCTCCTAATGTTGAACAATAGAAAACTAAAAGAAGTACAACATAAAGTTAAACTAAAAGAGAATCAAAATAAAGTAAAATAAAAACAATTTAATTAAACCCTAAGAAGAACTAAACAAAATCTGTTTTGTTAAAAATACTAATTTAAATTAATCTAAAAATTCTCAAACTTAACAGGGTGATAAATATAACCAATACAATTAAGTAGCAACAAGAATCAGTCAAAAACAAGTTTTTAAACTCAAGTTATTCACAAAATAAGATTTATATCAAATCTATTTGAATTAAATTTAAATATTTCAAATATGGTCAAACTTTATATCTACAGAACATATATAAAATTTGGGACAATATGCAAAAAGAATCAATTTCAAACAACTAGAAACATAAAAGATATAAAGAAATCAAAAACATAACTATTTTGTCTTAAAAACAGAAAAACAGAAAAAATGAAAATTCTAACTAACGGACAGTGGGTGATGTGGCATGCTGTGATTGGCCGAGGCCATGTGCATGCGGGAGCGACCGAGCGGATGGCCGAACGTTAGAGGAAAACGGTTCGGCATTTAAATGTTTTAATCTGGATCGTCGAATCCAGATCCGAAGGCTGAGGAGGGGGGCGTCGCTTACAAAGGGGGTCTCGGTGTCTCCGGCGACGGTCGACGGTGGCGAAGCGTCGTAGGTGGACGGGGACGGCGTCGCGGTGGTCGAGGGCGGCATCCGAAGGGTCCAAACGACGGCGGCGAGCCTCCGACGACGATTTGTGGCGACGGTGGGGTGCGGGGGTGAAGGGGGCGACGACCATGAGCTCGGAGAGCTTCGGTGGGGTGCCGAACTCCGACAAGGTGTGGGGGCAATGTTCTGGCGAGGGGAGTGGGGTTTTTGGGGAGGAATGGAACGCGGCAAGGCAAGTCTTTATATAGGGCCTCGAGGGGTCGGGAAATGGAAGGAGGAGGGGGGGTCCGGTCGGGAGGGATCTCCGGCGACGTAATGGGGAGGAGGGAGGAAAGGAAGGGGACGACCGCGACGGCATTTTCGGTTGATCGGTGGGACCGGCGCGTCAGAGAGAGAGGGAGAGAGGGTGGCATCGGTGGCCGGTTCGGAGCAATCTCAGGGAGTTAAGACAGGTGGGCCGACCGGTTTTTGTTAAAACTTTTAATTCGTTTCCTTTTATAATTTCCAGTGAAAAGAAAACACATTTATGGCATTCAAAACATTTCCAAATTTGAAGATCTTTATATTAAAATGACCAGGGGAATAAATGCTATTTAATGAACATTTTTCCACGGCCAAAATAAATACTTTAAAAAAAATATTTTTAGAAAATGCCTAAATTGATTTGAAATCTTTTGAAATAAATTTTCAAATAACCCCCTGGGTTTTAGGGTTCAAATATTTCATAAAAACCCTGGTGTGGAGGGTCATGTTACTCCTCTCAAAACTTGTCAAGGGTATTTGAATTTTTTTTCAAATTTAAAATGGAACCAAATATGAAATGAACTCCATATCAGAAAATTGCAAATGCTTTCAAATTCACTCTTCAAATCTTTTTATATTGAAGAAGCCATGTCATATTCTCTCACTGATTTGAAATGTAGGAATTTGAATGCCAAAAGCATATGGGAAAGTCATGTCATTCCCTCTCATTCAAAAGTTTTCACAAAGTTTCAAAATTTTCACTCAATTTCAATCACTCAATCAAAGAAACAATCATTCTAATATTTATTATAACATTCCAAAATTTGGGATGGTACAAACCTACCACACTTAAAAATGAATCTCGTCCTCGAGATTCGAAAGGGCTAGAAAGAAAAGGTTAGGGTTTGGGGTCTTCTAACAAATCCATTGTCCTGGAAGGTGCGGGGTCTACCACACTTAAAATGAGAGTTACAGATCCTTTAAAATCATGACAGTCCTTTGGGTGCATATGTCTCTCCACATAGTTTACGATAGCTCCTTCGGTGATGCTCTTCCGTTTAAATCAAAATCTTGTGTTCTCATAACAAAATGCACTTTCCTCCGATACTGGGTCTTCTTAACTGACAGGTCTCGCGTTCATTCTAAGTAACCTATCGATGATCTCATGGTGGTCTACCATTTGTGGTTATCCTGCAGTGAAATGGGTCTTGGCTTCATTCCTCACCGTAAAATTCCTATGTGTGGCAGGAACTGCCATGTACAAGGGGTTTTCTTCAGACCATTCTAAGGCTTAAACAAAAGCTTCAAAAGAACGTCATCTCTTTACTATGGGTAAGTCACTCAGATTTACTATTCCGAATAGCAAGAGAAATGATAAGATTAAGTCGTCATGGTGGCCAAGCCATGTCGCACTGAAATCATTACCTTGTATAAGGTTTTGTGATTCTCGTATTCTAACACTTGGGCTTCCTCACAAGCGCTGCAGAAATTTCTCTTGTCAACGAACGAAGTTCGGATAAATCCATTGATTCTACAAGCTGAGCAAAAACATCTATCATTTCTTCACATCTCTCAGGCTTTCGGATACTCCTAAGGAAACATTTGCTGATCCAATCACAACTCTTGCTTCGTGATCTTTGGGCAACCTTCATGAAACTGTGAGATCCATTCCTTGATACACGTTCTATTCCTTGAATATGTTTTTCCTTTCCATTGGTCTGTTTACCAATAACAGTTTTGGTTCATCATATTCAAATCCAAGGTATACTATTTCAGGTGTGGCCATCCACATAGCTAGATATGTTTCCACATTCTCTTCACCTGTATTCACTTATCCAAACTCCTTAACAAGAAGGGTACTTTCTTCATTCATTTGTCCATGTGGTTACTACCACACTTAAAATGAAATATACACATGCCTGTATAGACCATATTTTCTCCTATCCTCGAAAATGATCAGAGATCTTTGTTCATAGAGTAACAGCTCATGTAATTCAACATTCGAAAATCATGACACCATAATTCCATTGACTCATGAATTTATTACAAACTGTGCGACTTCCATTGCATAATAATCTCATGAAAACAAGAGTGCTTCATGATACAGTTATTGCCATCTTAACTACTCCATTCTAGCTTTCTTCTCGTATTTCAGTCCTTTGTCACATCCTCAATCACTTCTTAAAACTCCTAAAAGTACTTTATTACAAATGTTGCCATCCACATAGTTTGGCATGGTCCAGCATCACTCCCAACTTTATTCATTTATTTTTCTTGGAGATATTTTAGTACCACTGGAACTTTGCGATGTGCTCCTTGAAATCATCCATATTTTTGCTTGATCAGGGTGGACATGAGCTTCATCTCCATCATCTCCGTATGCACCTCATGCAGGTATTCCTGAGTATGACGGAGTCTTGCTTCAAGTATTTCTCCAATCAGAGTTATGGCTTCCATGGCAGCATCACGAACAACGTCAAAGAAAGTTGCTCGTGGTACACGAGATATGTAAAAGTATTGTCCCATAACCTTTGGGCAAACTCCTTTCACACGGTGGAGGTGTACCTCCACATACCAGAGTTACACTCCATTTTCCATGAATGGATAGCCCTTGTAGACTGCATCTCCTTCAAGATGGATGTGCTTCATCATATCCTTCAGGATCCTTGGATAATCATGATCACTAGTCAGGGTCATGGTCGTTTCCGGGCCCTTGAGGAAAGACTCATAAAGGGTGGTCATCTGCAGGTGTTAGAAAAAGGGTACTCAGAATAACATATGTTTCTTCTTGTGTAAGCATTCCTTGTCCTCCAAACCAAGCTTCTATTCCATTTACCATATTCTATTATATCCTTGTACTTTAGCAAAATCCCAGTTTATGCATCAACAACTCATTTTCATCCATGTTTTGAATCCATACTTCTACCTCTAGCTGGGTCATTGGTCCAGAGAATTCAAGTCCAGCTTCATTCACCATCGATTGGGTTCAAGGGGTTTTGGGGATGAGATGGGTAATAGAGAGATAGAAAGAGAGAAGGGATACAAACAACTCAAAAACATCAAACTCAAGTCCACACCTTCATAATGTTCAATCAAACTATAGTATCGCCACCCACATAAGGTTGGTGTGGTCGATCACTCAAATCGTAAAAACGTTTATCCTTATTCTCTCATGGTGGGGCTACTACTAAACTAGTCTATATCATGTCTTTGTCTTTAGTGGGCTTCTTCTGGTCATGCTTGATATTGTCATGTTCTTCCACCAGATTTTCCCTGTTGATGCGGAGTTTCCAGTGTCATCCCTCTAGTTCCAGGAGTTGGTTCTTGAGCTTCTGAATTTCAACGTCTCCAGCATGTTCCAAGGCTTGACTATTCTTCAAGTCTTGACGAAGCTTCTGAATCTCGGGATCATGTTTCTTCAGATTGGCTACCTTCAGCTTCTCAGCCTTGAGGTTCTCACGAAGTGCTTCGTTCTCAAATAACTCCAAGAGAAGGTCCATTTGAAGGTTCTTGATGTAGCCCTCCAGTTCTTGATTGTACACAAGTACGGGTGAAAACTTCATCTTCTGTTCGTCGGTCAGGTCGATGAGTGCTCCATCAGGCTTCTGCCATCCAAGCCTTCCAAAGTAGTGGTTGCACAACTCGGCATGATGACGATAGCTCAAATGTGCGATGGCATCATGGACAGTAGTGTTCATGCCCATCTCACATTCATGGCTCAAAGTGCCATAGTTAATGTCTTCAGTCTTGGGGTCTTCTTCACGTCCAAAAACTTTGGTTTTGATGCCCAAGAATCTAGACTTTCTCTTAGTCACCTTGATCTCAGGTATCGACAGTTTCACCATCTACACTAGCTCCATGAGGAATGAGCCTCCTAGAACATCTTTGTATTACTCTCTTTTGTTCAGGGTGTAGTTCTCCATCTATAGTTTGAAACAGGGAGGGTTCAGTAAAAGAATTTAGAAGTTATGAGAGTAGTGAAAACAAAAGTTGATCCTATCAAGGTCTTCTTATTTCTAATCCATCTCCTAGGGTCACGTCGTACAGTCAACGTGTGCTCTGATACCATTTCTGTACCGACCCGACCTGGAAAGGTCAAGCCTTTGTGTGTTACGTGCCATCCCTGGATCAGTATGCTGGCACACACAGTACATCAATGTATATATCAAAGTGCAATCACATGTAGTTAACGTAAAACTGATATATACCTTAAAATCTCAGCGGAAACAATCAACGAGAGTGGAGCCCCAATAAACACCAACGACAGGTTGAGTGTTGACCGTAACCCTGAATCGTACTCTTACTCGTCGAAGTAGAGTATCTTTAACATGAGGCGTTGCAGCCATGTAGGTCAGTACATTGAATGTACCGGCAAGATCACCATAGTTGAACACAAGATAAAAACTATTCTATATGCAGTAAGGCTTTGTGGCTCTGTGTCTGAGTTTTTGCATAAAAGCTGATTTTATTTTCTTTTCCTACAACAAAGGAATATAAGGAGTTTTCACTACAGAGTTACCTAACAAGACATGGTTCCGCCAACCGATGTCTTAATGCCCACAAGTATCATAAGTTGCCCACAATTAATTGTCAGTCCAGTGTTGAGAGTTCAGAGATAGATCCAAGTCTAGAAGCTCAAATTTTCCGTAACCGGGGACACGACTAATCGATTAGGTTTCACTCTGCAGAGTGTTGTGTACTTTACCCACAAGATTCGTTCCCTCCTGGTAAGTCCTCGCACTGCCGGGTGTTTGAGAATAGGATGAACGAAACATGGTCTTTTAGAGTGTTTCCTTGACTACTGTCAGTGCCCATCCATTCCTAACGTCGACTACATCTCGTAGCACTGCCCAGCCAGAGTCACAGCAAAGATCAACCAAGCCAGAGCCCATAATGACTTGTGGCTACACAAGTAAGCTTTCGGGCATGAAGTATTCATCCGTCTCTTTGAGTCTGGGTGAAGCTTTCCGCAAGATGTCATGGCGCTTCTCCATGCATCTCGGCCATCCACTGGTTACTCCAGGGATGCCCAATCAACCATCCTTCACCCAGTAGTGTGTACTGAAAACTTGTTTCTTGAGTCTCGAAGTCTTGAGGTCTTGACGATGCAGGACTTGATGACGCCTTCATGAAGTTGTCATCTTGACGTAGATTCCTCCTTCTCACACCACTCACGAACACTCTTACCGACCCCGTCTACTTTAGCATAGCATAAGAATAACTAACATTCCCGGGGCTTTAGTAACAAGTGGTGGGTTCCTACCTCATGCATTCTACTTGACTACAAGAATTTTCAATAACACTACTGGAGGGATTTGTTGAAAGATATCACTACATGCAATAAAACATAGGTATGAAATAGATGGTCAAAGTGAACTTGCCTCTACTGTTGATGAAGAATTATATCGCTCTGAGAAATAACTTGATAGACTATTCGTCACTCTCCGATAAAAAATCTATATAATTCAAACATTGCATCCATATAAGCAATCATACTATCACTCAATTCTAACAATCAAAAAGTAACACAAAACCAAAAGCAATGAGGTTGTGATGAAGGAAATACTTAAGACAAAAACTCAAAACAACAAAGTTTCAGCAACACAACTAAGGTTGGTTTTCTCTACAAGTAAATCCTATTTTCAAATGTAAACCACAAAAACAAAGTAAAGTATAACAAAATTATATTAGTAAATATTTTACTAGAAAAAAGAATTACTTTCGGAGAACAAGTAAAAATTATAAAAACAATATTCTAAACAACATAGGTTTTTGCCTAATAAACTTAACAATAAGAAAACAAATGAAATATTAAAATAACAGGAAACGAAATATATAACACTAAATTAACAGAAAGTGAAACTTTATAAAACAATTTATGAAAATACTTTCAAATAGGAAATCCAACTAGCAATGAAATCAATTTGCAAGTTATTACGCAACTAGAATTGATTTCATGCTAAAAAATAATAAATACCATAAAAATAAACTTGGTTGAAATAGTACTGCTAACTAACAGAAAACAAAGTAAAACCTCTCAACTTTTGTGGCAAGACTTCTACTAAGACATAACAAGACAAAAATTGTTTTCAGCAACTAATAAATACATAACAGAAAATAAATACTATAATTTTATTAGAAAACAGGAAGTATTTTATCATAAAACTTTTGTGCAAAAGAAATACTACAAAAACTTTTTACTAAACAATACTTATGGTGAAAACAATGTTTACCTATTCAAATAGAACACAAAACAAAACAAAATAATTTTTTTAAAAGAAATTAAATCTCCTAATGTTGAACAATAGAAAACTAAAAGAACTACAACATAAAGTTAAACTAAAACAGAATCAAAATAAAGTAAAATAAAAACAATTTAATTAAACCCTAAGAAGAACTAAACAAAATCTGTTTTGTTAAAAATACTAGTTTAAATTAATCTAAAAATTCTCAAACTTAGCAGGGTGATAAATATAACCAATACAAATAAGTAGCAACAAGAATCACTCAAAAACAAGTTTTTAAACTCAAGTTATTCAGAAAATAAGATTTATGTCAAATCTATTTGAATTAAATTTAAATATTTCAAATATGGTCAAACTTTATATCTACAGAACATATATAAAATTTGTGACAAGATGCAAAACGGATCAATTTAAAACAATGAGAAACATAAAAGATGTAAAGAAAACAAACTCAGAACTATTCTGTCTTAAAAACAGAAAAACAGAAAAAAATGAAAATTCTAACTAACGGACAGTGGGTGATGTGGCATGTTGTGATTGGCCGAGGCCGTGTTGGTGTGGGAGCGAGCGAGCGGACGGCCGAACGTTAGAGGAAAATGGTTCGGCGTTTTAAATTTTTTAATCTGGATCGTGAGATCCAGATCCGAAGGCTGAGGAGGGGGGCGTCGCTTACAAAGGGGGTCTCAATGTCTCCGGCGAAGGTCGACGGTGGAGGAGCGTCGGAGGTGGACGGGGACAGCGTTGCGGTGGTCTAGGGCGGCGTCCGAAGGGTCCAAACGACGGTGGGGAGCCTCCGGCGACGATTTGTGGCCACGGTGGGGTGCGGGGGTGAAGGGGGCGACGACCACGAGCTCAGAGAGCTTCGGTGGGGTGCCGAACTCCGACGAGGTGTGGGGGCGACGTTCTGGCGAGGGGAGAGGGGTTTTTTGGGGAGGAATGGAACACGGTGAGGTAGGGCTTTATATAGGGCCTCGAGGGGTCGGGAAATGGAAGGAGGAGGGGGGGTCCGGTCGGGAGGGATCTCCGGCGACGTAATGGGGAGGAGGGAGGAAAGGAAGGGGACGACCGCGGCGGCGTTTTCGGTCGGTTGGTGGGACCGGCGCATCAAAGAGAGAGGGAGAGAGGGTGGCGTCGGTGGCCGGTTTGGAGCAATCTCGGGGAGTTAAGACAGGTGGGCCGGCCGGTTTTTATTAAAACTTTAAATTTGTTTCCTTTTCCAATTTCTAGTGAAAATAAAACTCATTTATGGCATTCAAAACATTTCCAAAATTGAAGATCTTTATATTAAATTGACCAGGGTAATAAATGGTATTTAATTAAAAAATTTGCACGGCGAAAATATATACTTTAGAAAAAATTATTTTCAAAAAATGCCTAAATTGATTTTAAATCTTTTGAAATAAATTTTCAAATAACCCCATGGGTTTTAGGGTTCAAATATTTCATAAAAACCCTGGTGTGGAGGGTCATGTTACTCCTCTCAAAACTTGTCAAGGGTATTTGAATTTTTTTCAAATTTAAAATGGAACCAAATATGAAATGAACTCCATATCAGAAAATTTCAAATGCTTTCAAATTCACTCTTCAAATTTTTATATTGAAGAAGTCGTGTCATCTTCTCTCACTAATTTGAAATGTAGGAATTTGAATTCCAAAAGCATATGGGAAAGTCATGTCATTCCCTCTCGTTCAAAAGTTTTCAAAAAGTTTCAATTTTTTCACTCAATTTCAATGAGTCAATCAAACAAACAATCATTCTAATATTTATTATAACATTCCAAAATTTGGAATGTTACAATAGCGGAAGGATTACATGAATAGAAAAGACACTGGGAAGAGAATTTAATCATTGAAGAACAAGGGTGGGAGGGTGGGAAAAACAAAAACAACTTAATACGGATGAAAAGAACTCCGGAACAAAATATGAGGATTGATCTTGCAAATATTGGACATGATTGAATAACTTGAAGAGGAGCGCACCGGTTGAAAAGAATTGATATGATAACTTGATTGGGCAAAAGAATTAGCACTCCCACAGAAATATGAGAACACTACTTAGCAAGATATGAAATCACCACTTGACATCGAAGCAACTCGAATTACCATATTCAAAACAAAACGAAGGATGAGGCTTGTGAAACAAGCTAGAACAAATACATGATAGATATTTCGTTCGATTTTTCGTGGTAAGGTTCGCACGGGCTCGATCGTACATTGGATTGTCATATTGAAATGATGCTCGAATATGCTCCCTGGGCATAGCGAACTACAAGGCTTCACGAAGCATATCCGATGACATATATCGAGACTGTCCTCTGTAAGAAAGACCTTGAACAAACGAATCCACAAGATATCGAACCCCAACCTCACATCATGATCTGTTGGAAGATAGCCTAGGTAACTACTTGAATTCCCACCTAAGAACTTCCGAAAACTGTATGGTTATGCAATCCGGTGTTGGGGATACAAGGAGGAAATATCGCACCCAACTAACAAACCTACACCCCAACTGTATCCATCCTTCAACACATAACCAGAGGCTTCTGCAAGTCCATCTAACTCAGATCCTCGAAAGCACAATGATACTTACCATGGTGGTGCCCCAGACGCCTCCCGAGTACTGGGTGACTCCGACCTTATCTCACCACGACAAGTATTGAAGCAATTTCGAAAACCCTCCGTCCTAAGATACTAAGGAAGCTGAATGATAACGATGTGCCAAGAATCCCCTGGAGCTCAACTCCCCGGAAGAAATCAAGTCAGACAGGAGGCACCAAGACAGAACTCTGTCACACCGGCATCATATAGTTTCCAAAATACCCGCGTGATCTTAAAAAAAATTGAGCGAGAAGAGGAGTAGAATCAAAATTCCCTCGAATACCTCACCAGAGTATAGAAGAGGAGTAAAAAGAATCCTACTCTCCGTTATAACTAGACTCAAAATAGTTTTTTTCTAGACTCGACTCGGCCAAGTTTGATCAATCAAGGGGGCTCCAAGGTCAATAGAGGCTCCGATACCAACTTATCATGCCCAAGATGCAGTCATATCCTTATTTTGGCACGAGGGCCTAGACAGGGATAGAAGCGCATCTCATCGTGTTGCAAGAATGGATATCATTACAAGTACATGTACAGAAGTGACGAGTATATGGAATTGGCTTACACTCGCCACAAGCTACAACAAGTTCACATCCATACAACAACATATTCAAACATCATACAGAAGATCAGGGTCCGACTACGGACGGAAAACAAACGACAAAATGACATCCACCCTTGCTATCCTAGGCTTCCGCATGGAACCCATCTTAGATTGATGATGATGAAGAAGAAGAACTCCAAATCAAATCAAGCAACATGCTCACGTCAAATCATCGCATTACCTGTACCTTCAACTGTTGTTGTAGTAATCTGTGAGCCACGGGGACTCAGCAATCGCACTTCCAAGGGTATCAAGACTATTAAAGCTTAATAGGTGAGGTATGGTTAAGTGGTGAGGCTGCAGCAAGCGACTAAGCATTTATTTGAGTGGCTAGCTTATGAGTAAAGAAAGTAAAGTATAGTGGTCTACGCATAACGAACGTGAACTAGTAATGATCACTAACTGATCCTGAACACCTACTTACGTCAATCATAACCCCACCGTGTTCTGTCTCGGATAAGGACTCACGAGAAGAGACAGTCATGGTTACGCACACTGTTGGTATATTTTATTTGAGTTTACTTCAAGTTTGCTATGACTGGGTGTTAAACAAAGCATCCAAGTTTGTCACATAACCGCGGGCATGGCTTTCCGAAAGATTTAACCCTGCAGGGTGCTCCAACTCATCTGTTACAAAATTAACCACACGCAGCGGGAATAACCTCGACCACGAATCTCGTGATCATCCTAGGCAATTCCAAAGGAATTCCGACACCGTGAGATAGCCCGAAGAAGATGAGAGCTCCTCACGCAAGATATTCCAGAAATGTAAAACAAATCCAGCAAGGCCACCCGACGTGCCGACAATCCCGATAGGAGCCGCGTATCTCTTTCTCAGGGCACAACCAGATGAGCGCATCGTACAGTGGCCTAATAGAAATCTCCCGAGTTGCCCCGGGTTGGCCCCGCACACGACACTAGTTTTGACCAACACTCATGAGGAGCACTGGCCCGGGTTGTTGATTAATCCACGGGGTGATCATGCCCTATGCAAATTTTAGTTGTTATTAAGCAAATGTAGTACCAATGTTGGGCCTTGCTAGACAGGCTTTATCCTAAAACGAAAATCAAGGGGGTCCTCATAACAACCCCGAGCATGTTAGGAGCGCTCAATTGTGGAACATAACACCGGTTCACAAGTAACTAGGGTGGCAAGAGTGGAACAAAACACCAAGCAAAAGGCCAAGCCTTACACCCTTTACCAAATGTATAAGTGCATTAAATTAAAAAGCAATAATATTGTGATAACAAAAGAATGTCCATGTTGACACATGGAAGCAATTGCACTTCAGCTAGAAACGCTATAAGAAGGGGTGTGCAAGTGGTAACACAGCCAAACAAAGGTTTGCTAGGAAGGTGGAGGGTTAGAGGCTTTTCATGGCAATGTTGGCAGGCTTGACAAAAAAGTGGTAGGTATCAAGACATAAAGATAAAAACAGGACAACTAGCATGGCAATGATAGTAATGGTATCCAGGGAAATGTGTCATCTTGCCTAAGATCCCGCTCGAAACAAGACCGAGTCCATGAAGAAGACGAGCCAACGCAGTCGAACGAACCTCACACTCCGAACGCTTTCGGAACTCCATCGAGAAGAAGCAATCCGAAAACAACAACCAACACAAGATACACCACAACATATGCATGATATGATGTGCAAAAAAATATGATGCATGTCTGGTTTAATATGCAACGCATGGCATGGCATGACAAGAACAACAAACAACCACTACATATTAAGTGAAGTTCAATATGCAACGAGTTACATATTGACGAAACTCCACGCTTGAATTATTTAGTTCACTCTATTTATGTACTCATCAATATTAAATGTTGTTACACATGTCAAGAGGTGAAGCATGAACAACTATATCATCTAGGCATTTTAAATGAGGTCGGAAGCAATATATATCATTTCCGAAACAACCCCATGTGCATATTATCAATTTGGTCCAGATCTGAAGTAACAATATTTTCGAGTTGTTAAACATCAAAATAAATTTCACCATGAAATTCTAGACATTCTTCTAGCCAAGTTACGTATGTGGAACATTTTATCGCAGCTACGGTTTAGTAGTTATGAAATAAATCATTTTAGCATGTCATTCACGCAAATCAATGCAAACAGCAAGTTTAATTATTTTAAACAAATCTAGTCAAATTTCATATATAAAGTTTTTCCATATGATGCACGGGTGAAAAGTTATTAGATGCATGAATCTAGGGGTTTTTCTGCAAATATGTTTTTCACTGGTTATTAGCAAATTCGCGGAGACTGGAAAAAAACGACCATAGGCTGAATCTGGACAGGGCCCAAACTGTATATCGGCGGAACATAACTACCAAGTGCACAGGGCGCTGGATAGCGGGCAAGAGGCAGCTAGGCAAGCTCACCTAGCGGGCCAAGCCCATGGAGCAGAGGAGGCCGGGGCTTGCTGGGCCGCAGGGGCGCTGGTTGTAGCCCACGCGCTGGCGGTCGAGCGGGTCAACGCGAGCGGCAGCAGCGTCTTTCTCTTCCCGTTGAAATAGAGGAAGCAGCTATGGCAGAGGACGTCGGTGACATCAAGGCTTCATCACATGGCGAGGCTAGTGAGGACGGCGGCATGGCTGGAGGCTGCGGGAGCACGGAGATCGGGCTCCTCCCGAGGCTGGCAGCGACGAACGGCTTGTCCGAGGCCAGATGGACTCGGGCGGGCCCCAATCTGGGCCTGGAGGGCCCTGGCGGTTGGGGGAGAAGCTAGGCTACGGGCAAGTGGCGGTTGGGGGCTGATGGGGCACCGAAAATGAGGGAGGAGGAGGGAGAAGGTCAGATTAGGAAGGTGAGGGGTTATTTATAGTTTTTTAGGGGCTAGGGTTAGAAGTTTTTGTCCGTTTTCGGACCGTTCAATCTCAATCGGACGGCCCGGAAGCGAAGGGGGGGCTAGGTGGGCTGTGGTGGCTATGTAGATGGGCTAGGTGGGGATGAGAGGGAAGTGGTGCGGTCCGGCGATGAAGTTTTGTCAAATCGAAAACGTCCGATAATTTGACCGTCTAGTGCCGCTATATATTTAACCGATGGGGTACCAAACGACCTCTGATTGCGACGAAATTTGGTAGGCGGTCCACCTACAATATAACAAGACCGCACACCAAGTTCCGACCCAACCCGAGAATATTTTAAACGCACTTTGAAAACAATATTTTAATCGATGTTGCGGGCGCGTGCATGTGTGGTTGGGCTCGAAACGGTCGACAACACGAACAGAGAGAACCGGCAGCTATGAACGGATGCAAGTTTTCGAAAACGAGTGACAATGCTATGCAGATGATGTGAATGATGCGATGATGAATGCAACAAGCAAACGAAACAGAGACGACAATGGAAATAAAAGGGGAATCTTCTAGAGCATCGGTCCCAGGCTGTTACATATATATATGTATCTCCAAAAATCCAACGGTTAGAACATTATTGCCCAACTCGGTGGAAACGAAGAGAAAACTCGGTTGCACCGACTAGTGCAAAATGTGGCAACTTTGGCGTTTTCGGCGAGACCGATATATAAATCTCGGTGGTACCAACAATGGAGTAACAGCTAACCAAAGACTTGGACATCAACGAGGTGAGACCGATTTAAAGAACTTGGTTGGACCGATTCTAAAAATCGACCTAACAAAGAGTTGGTCATGGCTTTTTTGGGGATATAAGCCCATGGTAAGACCCGCCTTGACCCGCCTTGGAGGGGCCAGGTCATACCTGGTGGCTCGCTATCAAGTGGGCTAGAAGAGGAAGGCTAGGCTCAGCATGGGCCAAGGCCCGGTTGGAGGAGGGGGTTGGAGCTGGGCCGGTGCGGGGTCGTGGCCCAGGGCGCAGGAGGCGCTCGCGCTCGGGTCGATGTCTTCCTGCCGAGTGGGAGGCCAGGGCAGCGCATGGGATCTGCCGGCGACGAGGCAGGAAAGGGGTGACGACGGAGAGGCTGGATTGGGCAAAGGCAGGCTAGGGACTGCCAGATCCCTCCATTTCCTGCGCGGATGGGGACGAACATCAACCGCGACGGCCATGGCTGATGGATCTGTAGAATGGGGGAGAGAGAGAGTTATAGGAGGGAGATAGAAATGAGAGGCCGGAGGGAGGAGGAGGTCCGGCGGGGTGGACCTGGCACTCGACGGCAGCAACGCTCTGGTGGCCGGCGGTGCTGGATCGAGGGGCTCCTCCCCTCGAGCGGCTGCGGGCGCGGGTTGCAGACGATGGATGCCGCATGGGGAGCCTGCGGTCACCGAACGTGCCCGATTTAACCACGGACATGTCCGAGGCGCCAACGGACGCGCGCAAGACGTCACCCACAGTATGATTTACGTCAACATATTAGTGCGGTGCTCGTCGATACGAGCCGCCTAACGGATAGGCGCACAAGTCGCCGCCATTACAGTTTGGTTCACTTCAACAACCAGCCGGGACGAACCATGAACCGAATTATTGAAACAAATCATACGGGTTCATCTATAACCCGCCACGATCAACCTCAACTTTCAGTGGAGATTCTCAAGCCGTCTTCCCAAGTCAACTTAAGACTCGGAGGCTACAAACATGGCGAGACATATTTGGTCGTTTTTCAAAGAGAACCCCGGCTCATTGCAAGAAAAGTTAACCCAATCTTGGGGGCTACCACATTATTGGCGGAAGAATTAAAAACTTGCCCAATAGGACAAACCGCCGAGATATACCATTCAAACACGGGTGCCCGGATTCATTGTATCATCATAAAGTCACTTGGAGGCTTCTGACGTTTTCTTCATTACAAGATGGCGAATTACAAGATGATGCAAATAGTTGAATCTGTCAACAGGATCCTCCAGGGGGCTTCCCACCTACTGGGTATAGCTTATCACACCCTATCGGTCGGCTCTCAAGCCAAATAGTTGACTCCGTCAACATGATCGTCCAGGGGCTTCCCACCCACTGGGTGTAGCTTATCACACCCTATCGGTCGGCTCTTAAGCCAAACAGTTGACTCTGTCAACAAAGGTCACTTGGGGTCTTCCAACCCACCGGGTTTAGCTTACACACCCTCTTGATCGGCTCTTAAGCCAAACAGGGTTAAACCTGCGTGTAAGTAGATGCTGCTCCGCTAGGTGACCCGCCGAACTCTTACCAGTTAATCTCGCCTAGAGACCCTGAGCCGGCTCAAAGAAATTAACGGCCAATCTCCATAGAGACCCTATACTGTTTAAGGTTAAAACGGCGGTTCTTGTCACATGAGGGCCAGCTGACGGAAAGCAAGGATAAACTCTCCCATCTATTGCCGACTCTCCACTACGTGACCCGTTCGTACTCTTAGACAGTTAATCCTTCAAGGACCCTGTACTGTTTAAGGTTAAAATGATGGATTTATGTCACGTGAGAGGCAGTTTATGGGCTATCAGGGTGCTCATGCCCTGTCGAGTCTCTTCTGGGATGTCACACTTCCTGACAGTTAATCTCGCTTAGAGACCCCGAGCCGCTCAAAGAAATTGACGGCCAATTACAATAGAGACCCTGTACTGATAAGGTGTTTTAAGTGGCGAGTCCACCCAGAAGAACTGGCACATGAGTTGTTCAAAAAAATTCAAAAAACAAATCAAGGAAAGATATAACATCTCTAGGTTGTGCTTTTAATCAGCCCTTACAACAATGCAGAATATATTATGTCTTGTTTATTTTGCGGGTCTTGTCTCTTAAGATGATCCACCGTTAAAATACAATGAAAAACTTCTCCAAAGAGAAAATGGATCTTTAATAGCCAACATGGCTAGATCTTCATGGTTTATCATAACCAGTACTAAATGATTGGGGTTTTTCAAACCAGCTCGGAGACTTCATTATTTTTCAAGAGCCGGCCTGCCAGATATAATGTCGTGTCATCTAATTGACCGGTTCTTGGATTTCTTTAAATATGCTTTGTAGTAATCTACAACACTCATGGATTTCTCCAATATATATTTGCCGGGTTGCATCGCAACCACGAGCAGGGGTTTCATGTCAAAGACAAAGGAATTAATCCAGGATAGTCATTCCGGGTTCTATTACAACCACGGTCAAGGATTCATTCAAATTGTGGTGAGTCATATTATTCTCACATAGTCCCGAGTCGTCGCAGGCAGATGACCCGGCACTTGGGGGCTACACTATTCAAGCATAGTTTATATCAAATATGCAAGTCCCATGTCGTTGCAAAGCACGCACCACGGCACTTGGGGGCTAATGCAAGCCGATTTTCAAATCATTACATTGTCAGCAAGACCGCATTATGTCAAGGAGATGAGCCGGCCTTTCTAGATTTTTCTAAGTCCTAGCCCAGTAATTCTTACTGACCCGACACTTGTGGGGCTACACCATTCAAGATCAAACTTTCTAAAAGTCCCAACTCGCTGCAAGCATGCAACCCGGCACTTGGAGGCTACAGTATTCAGTTGTTTAACAGATTATGAGGTTCAAATTGAAGACCCGGCATATCAGATTCTGATGAGCCGTCCCTTGGGGGCTACACATGCTGAAGCTTCATAAGGTATAAGACAGTTATAAGTCCCAGGCTATTGCAAGCAAGACAACCTGACACTTGGGGGCTACACAGACTAAAATATTATTGCAAAGCACCAAGTTATCATGGATAATCTCGGAGCTTGGGGGCTATAGTTGTTAGACCCGGCATGACCAACATTCATAACTCGGCGTTATAAGAAGATCATAACCCACCAGAGTTTATATAAGCCGCCCTGTTTCACAACAATGGAAGTCCGGATCTATGTCAGGTGGATTTCTTATTTTCAAGATTTTCATTAAGCCAAAGTATTGGAAGCCGACTCAATGGCATATGGGTATTCTATTCCCAATATTTTTCAAAGGACATTGACAAGCAAGATGATTCTCAAGATGACTCATTCATATGCAGAAAAAGACCCGAATTTGTGAGTAGCCACTTCATAAGCCAGCCACTTAACATATTTATTATTCTTATTTCAGGAAGCTTAGCATGAATAAATTCAAGCTAACCTGGGGGCTAATGTCGGGGATATACCCTGCAGTATGACCCGGCCGGAAGTATGACCCGGCCTAGCGACTCATAGGAGACCTGGTAAAGACTTGGTGTTTTATTGGTGACCCGGCAGGCGGGTCACAGGACGACCAGGCCCAAGACCCGGCGTGTAAGCCGGCGCCAGGCGGCTCACAAGAGAAGGACCAAAGAGAGAAAGACTCCCTATCGAAGGAAACAAGACCCGGAATAGGATTCTAGAGAGACTAGTCCTAGTCCTATGCCTAGTAGGACTCGATTTTGTAAACCCACACTCTCCACTTATATAAGGAGGGGTAGAACACCCCTAGAAAGACAAGTTCACAAGCCCACAAGTTTAGACAGACACAAGAGATTAGAGATAGATAGATTAGAGGCTCTCATGATTAGAGGTAGCAAACAACACCCTTGTAACTGAGAGATCTCCTTCATCATCCATACTAGACAAGCAGGACGTAGGCTTTTACCTCCATCGAAGGGCCCAAACTTGGGTAAACTCCATGTCTCTCGATTCCGACCAACCCCTTCAAGCCGCCATATAGTTGCGCTTCTGCCCCGAACCTAAGTCCGTTCACCCAGACATCTGTCGTGACAAATCCATGACAGTGGGGATTTGGACGAATTGGACCCCTAATTTCAAATCTAAGAGCTGAAAATGATGGGAAGGAATGGATTTTGGGATTGGAGGGATGTGGGGCTAGAAGGTGGAGTTTTTGAGGGGGGGTGGCTGCAATTTACATGGGGGAAACCCTAGAGAGTGAAGGGGCTCTCTCCATGGGGTGGTTTAAATAGGGAAAGGCACTAAGGGGTTGGACCTCGTTCGTCCGATCGCGATCCGATGACCACAAACGGAGGGAGGGGCTAGATTGGGCTAGAGGGTTGTGGAGAGGTGTTGGGCTGAGATGAGAGGGGAAGTTGTGGCCCGTGACACGAGGTTTTAAACACCGCAAAACGTCCGATAATAAACCGATGACCACACTACTACGGTTGGCCGTTCGGGTATCAAATGACCTCCGATTGCGGCGAAATTTGGCAGGCGGTCTACCTACAATATAATAAGACCTCACGCCAACTTTCGACTCAATCCAAGGATATTTCATAATCACTTTAAAAACAATATTTTTATCGATGTCGCAGGCGCATGCATGTGTGGTTGGTCTCGAAACGGTCAACGCGATGAACAGAGAGAACCGGCAACTACGAACGGATGCAAGTTTTCAAAAATGAGCAACGACGCTAAGTAGATGATGCAATGATGAATGCGAAACCAAACAAAACACAAGATGACAATGGAATAAAAGGGGAATCTCTGGAGCGTCGGTCCCAGGCTATTACAGGCGCCAACTACTATGGTGCTAGACAATGATCATCACAGGCCTCTTTCTTGGTGGTTGAGCCAGTTTCTGTTTGTCTCCTTAGGATATCCCAATGTTCAGTTGTCAGAGGCACATATTGACCGATCCCTAGAGGCATATATTGTGTGGTTGTTCGGCAAGACGATGTTCATAGAAAACCACGTGACCACTGTGGATGCAAAACTCATCGGTATTGCACGAGAGATAGCTGACGCACATTGCCCGAGGGACATTGTGCAGAGGAGTTTTGGTTCTGTTGTGTTAGGGCTACGTACGGAGGCATGTGCAAAGCTTGCTTGTTGAAGTCTTGAAAATCAGGTCTTGTTGGATGTCCACTATTGTTGCAACTCATGTCATATGAGAGATTCCCTATTGGTCGACCCTATGTCAGCATTGAAAAACCTTTTGGTTATGAGAACATGGCTGGGACTTACGTGCCTTCTATCGGCGACTTGCCTACTATGGGATCTGTTTGGGCACGGAGAGAGGTATTTTCATATTTAGTAATAGTATGAATTACTAATGTTTATTTGTTGCCATTCAATAGTATTACTAATGCATATTTGTTTTCATGCATAGAGACAGTTTGCGCATAGCAAGGTGAGGGCTGCTACCCCTCCTTCATGGCGCAGTTTGGTAGTTTGCGCGAGGATCAAGTTATTTGGGAGCCATACTCCGATCATGCTATTTCCTCCAGGTGTCTAGTTGTGATTTCTGGGTTGTGCACTAGAGATCAGAACTATTGGATGACCAAGGCCAAGTTGGTGTTCGACGTGACAGTTGAGGAGATGTCTCTTCATAGGGTAATGAGACGGTTCAGTCTATGCCAAGAGCCTCACATTCCTGTTATTCCAGATCACGTGCACACGTAAGTCATACTACTTTAGTTCTCATGTCTGCATTCAGAATATAACTAATCATGTAACGCGCATTTCAATCTCAGGTATAGTCGCGTAGGAGGAAACAAGTCCCAGGTTTCTTTGCTTCGCGACATGAGCCCTTACGTCGACGAATGAACTAATGCACCAACAAATATCTGGGATGAAGTTCATGCCTTTGACTGGGACAAGTTCGGGTTGTATCTGCATCGTTATCAACATAGCACGAGGATCTACTTGCTTCCATCATCAGCTCCTGATCAGATCTAAGTCCCTCTCACCAGTGATCTCTTCCCATCTGCCTCTGTTGTGGGAACCAGACACCACGTGGTACGTGCTATGGTTCTCACATGCTCAGTTTTTCCTTAACCTCGACATATACAATTGGTTAACTCTCTATGTACAGGGTGAATTGACATGTGAGGCGCTAGAGGAGGTTTCCGCTTTAATACAACGCTTTGAGAGGGGGGATAATATCCCACCGCGAGAGCACGTCTCATGGTTGAGGGGTCTTCAAGGGAAGTAATGCGGGATTTATGCAGCTATTACATGTAGATGATCTTCGGATGTTGCTAACCCTCGTCTAGCACATCGTCCTCCACGCCACTCTCTACAGCGTTTAGAACCTCGACCCTCTATGCACCGTTCGGAACCACGAACCTTTGTGCAGCGTTCAAAACCATGACCTTCAGAACCAGGGAGCTCTTCTTGGAAGCAGACACCTCCTTCACAACCAGGGAGCTCCTCCTGGCAGCAGACACCTCCTTCACAACCAGGGAGCTATTTCTACAAGCAGCCACCTCCTTCACAAGGATGGAGCTCTTCCTGGCTTAATCACATGGACCTAGGCAACACTACTTTGAACATTCTTTTAAACATTGTAGGCTTACAAATCAATTTTACATGTTTTACTTTACCGCAGTCGGCAGCCAGTCGCAACCGTTCATGCCTTCAGTCGAGTCACCGATGTTTAGTGGTGTTGGTTCATTCTTAGACGGCTACAGCAATGATGACGACCGAGCTGCAAATACCTATGAGTTTTCGCAGACAGTTTTGGTCACTCCACCACCACCATGGATGCAGGAGACACAGACACTGACAAATGAGGTGGTCTATGGTCGTGGTAATCGTGAGACTCGTCCACAGGTTGATCGCTTATCGCCTTCTGGTCCTGGTCCAAGGAAGCCCAAGATTCATCGCCGTCCCCAGTAGTGATATGGTTATATATGTATGAGACATGACTATCTAATTATGTATGAGACATATGTCTATTTTATGTATGGGACAAATTACTATCTACTTATGTATGAGACATATTCATGTTCTATTTCAATGCTCAATTGGTTTAGAGGGATAACGCTTGTACTTCAATTAAACATAATGCAAAAACAATATAGCTGAATTAAATAGTACAACTGAATTAAATAGTACTACATAAAACATAATGCCCACAAAACAAGACAATACACTAAGATAATATAAAATACAACTGAATTAAGCAGTACAACTGAAATTACAAATTATATCTAAGAAACTACATGAATGCATCCTCCTCCTCCTCCGTGCATGCAAAGCTCTTGCCCTTTGTCGATGCAGAGCTCTTGCCCTGTATCGATGCAGAGCTCCTGCCCTTCATCGATGTAGAACTCTTGCCCTTCCACAATGTGGTAGTCTTGACCTTGGTGCTCGGCATGAAGAGGTCATCTTCGTCCTCACTATCTGTTGATGATAAATCTGAATTATTTACAACAATCCGGAGGTAAGCTTCATCCTTATGCAGTTGTTTCTGCCATCTGCCATGCAACCTTAGAAGTTCTTTCCATATCTCCTCAAATGTCCTAGGAGGCCACCCACTCCTAGCTAATGAGTGAGCTAACTCATTCATTATGGTCTCACTACTAATGAGTTCCTCCTGTGGAACTACTCTATCATCGATCTTGAAATTGGCGGCTAGACAGAGAAGACGATCGGACATACCATAGTGAAAACTATGATCAAAAGGTTAATGAGACATCTCCACGAAAGAATGACGGGAGAGAAAGGCAGGAGAGAAAGGCGGGAAAGAAGGGCCTGCTCACCCACCTTACTATGGAGGGGGATATATAGGTTCAGAAGAGAAGATGACGGGAAAGAATGGCGGGAGAGAATGGCGGGAAAGAAAAAGGCGGGAGAGAATGCAGGAAAGAGAAGGGCGGGAAAGAAAATGGTGGGATAGTTGGTCGGTTAAAGAAAAGGGCAGGAAAGAAGGGCGGGATAGTACGATCACTGCGGCAGGTGGCTGAAAACAACAAGCTCTTGATGATGCTCTTTGATGGTTATGAGCACCAAATTGTTGACTTCAATAGACGATACCCAAAGAAAATTACCGAAACCTTCCTTCAATGACAAAGAGTGAACGAAATTAGTTCAACATAAAAAATTGAATACCTAATAACATGAACTAATTAATAATATATATGCACATAATAATAATTGAATACATCACATTACTAATATTAATCTTCTTCGTCTATATATGCTTCGGGATCAATAAATGCATAATCATCATCACTATCAGTAATGACGTGCTCATCAGCATCATCAATAAATGCATTAACATGTGGAAGGCCTCTATGTAATCAGTCAAGCATTGTCAGGTCATCCGCAACAGTAACCTCATCTTCTTTCATCTCTTCTTGTTCCGGCTCACAGGTGAAGTCGGGTTCACTGTCGCTGTCGACCTCAATGTTTTGGGGTGAATTAGAGCGGTTCTTGAAATATTTCTTGGAAACAAGTGTTTCTTGGAAGAATTCTCCTTCATATGTGTCTGGGTTAATGTGAGGTTCATAATCATCTTCATTGAGAGGAGGTGGTCTAAAATGTGGCGGCACATCATAAATGACATCCCAACCTTTCAAATTTGGATCTATTTGGCAGGCCCACGATAGATAGAAAACTTGGGTTGCCTGTTGAGCCGTAATATAGACATCGGGAACATCTAAATGGGTGCTTTGTTTGATTTCGATTAGCCCTATATGTTCATGAGTCCTTCTAGTCTCCTTCGGCTGGAACCAATAACATTTGAAGACTACGACGTTTGGTGGGTTTTCACCAAAGAATGTAAGTTCATAAATTTCTTCAACTCTTCCATAATACTCGACCCCTCCTTCGTCGACTGCGGAGACACAACAATTTGTAGACTTTTGGTCGGCCATAGATAGCTCTTTGCCAAAAATACGAAAGCGATACCTGTTGATGTCATATTTTTCAAATGAACAGACCTTATAGTCAAAACCATTAGCGACTTGTCTTAATTCGGAGTCCATAGACTCTGCATTAGCCTACAAGTTTAATACGAAAGGATTGTTGCATTAGCCGCAAACTAGGCGAAGAAATGAAATCGTCTAATTAATGGAAATTACCGTTTGCTTGAACCAAGAGATGAAATCGGGATAGCCGCCTCCATGCTTCGCCAGAAGCACATACTCTTCGATGGAATTATTTTGGATCACCGCTCCATTCGAGAATTTGGCGACGTATCGACTATATCACATATCCGGGAATAAGAGCATTTCAAAGGAATTAGAAGTTTCCAAAAAATGTACCGAGAACTTACTCAATGTACGGCTGCACTTCTGTTAGGTTGTTGAAGATATACAACGAAATGGTCCACCATTCTTCTACATCCAACGCTATTGATTTCGAAGCACCGGCTGGTGCGAGCTTCCATTTGAATAGGCTGAGGTTGTTTCGACCTTTTTCATGGTCGCCATCATTGTACCAAGGCTTCGGATTATGCAAATGACGATTCTTGGCTTTGTAGTGTGCCATCACGAAGTTTGCCGCCTCCTCAATAACGAATGCCTCGGCCATCGATGCTTCAACTCTATGTTTGTTTTTACATTTTGCTCGAAGCGTCTTCTGCATCCTCTCAGTAGCGAAGCACCAACGATTTTGCAAGCCCCCCCAATCTTGCCTCGGTCGGGAGATGCAAAATCAAATGCTACATTGGATTAAAGAAGCCCGGTGGAAAGATCTTTTCTAACTTACAGATCAACTCCGGCGCCAACTCTTCTAGTTCATCTAGCACGTCAGGCGATAGTTCTTTCGCACAAACAGCACGAAAGAAATAGCTCATCTCTACCAGTACTAGCCATTCATCCTCAGGGATAAAGCCACATAACATCACCGGCATTACCCGCTCAAGCCATATGTGCCAATCATAACTCTTGAGACCAAATATTTTCAATTTTTCAAGACTCGCTCCCCTCTTTCTGACTAGTGTGACCGGTGTAGATCTACCCACGATCACTCATCTTGCCTAGCTAGTGGACACAAAAAAATATACATCATTCAGCAAACCATATTCATCAGTCAATAGAGTTTGTCAGTTTTATTACGTCGATGCAACCTATACGCTAGTAGGTAAAGATAGGTCCTAATCCCACCCGAGTATGTGTAGATTGGGTTCGTTTTCCCATGCTCCGCTCCAGCTTTGATGCACAATTTTGGCAGCACCTCCCCGTTGTTCTCCTGATACACGTCTCGACAATAAGCAGAGAGGATGTGTACCTGGAGAACAATAGGGAGGCACTGACGAAATTCTGCATCAGATCCAGAGCAGAGCATATGGGAAAACGAACCCAATCTACACATACTCGGGCTATCCATGGATAACGTTGGACAATTCAAAAGAATCACAGTTATAAATATGTTAATGAATGCATATTTATAGATGCAATCCTTTAGAATGGGAGTCGGATAGTGGTCACGCATACTGATGATTGAAGACACCTATAGCTAGCAAGTTTCATCGGCACGAAGACCGGAACAGAGGAAATGAAGGGGGTAAGAGGAGATGTCATTTGTGCTCACCCACGAACGCAGGGGCGGAGCTCGTCGAATGCACTGGGAGGTCGTCGAACACCAGACCCTCGTAGCAACGAAACAACTGCATATTTAAATCCACCTGATCAACATAAATATGATGTTCTGTATAAAAAAATCAAAAAATATATGACCTAACTCATAATTCACAAATATATGACCCATGTCGTGTCGGGGTTGGGGTGTCGGGGGTGTCGTGTCAGGGTCGGGGTGTCGGGGGTGTTGTGTCGGGGTCGGGGTGTCGGGGGTGTCGTGTCGGGGTCAGGGTGTCGGGGGTGTCTTGTCGGGGTAGGGGTGCTGTGTCGTGGTCGGGGGTGCCATGTCGGGGTGTCGGGGTGTCGTGTTGGGGTTGGGGTGTTGGGGTCGAGGTGTCGGGGGGTGTCGTGTCGGGGTCGGGGTGTCGGGGGTGTCATGTCGGGGTGTCGTGTCGGGGTCGGGGTGTCGGCGGTGTCGCGTCGGGGTCGATCCTCGACTCATTTTCCCCTCGATCCTTGACCCTCGACAATCTAAATAAACCTAAGCTAAATCTAGGGGTGTCGGGGTCTCGGGGGTGTCGCAGGTGTCGGGGGTGTCGTGTCAGGGTCAGGGTGTCGAGTGTGTCGTGTCGGGGTAGGGGTGTTGTGTCATTGTTGGGGGTGCCGTGTCGGGGTGTCGGGGTGTCGTGTCGGGGGTCGGGGTGTCGTGTCGGGGCCGGCGTGTCGGGGGTGTCGTTTCGGGCCGGGATGTCGAGGGTGTCGTGTCGGGGTCGGGGGTGCCGTGTTGGGGTGTCGGGGTGTCGTGTCGGGGGTCGGGGTGTCGATGGTGTCGTGTCAGGGTTGACCCTCGACTCCTTTTCCCTTGATCCTTGACCTAGCTAAACTTAACCTAAACTAAATCTAATCCTAGCTAAACTAAATCAAAATAAACAGAAAAATATAAAAAAATCATCTTAGGGTTTGACGGTGTGGCTCCGGCGGCTGGGCAGGGCTGGACGGCGTGGCGCCGGTGGCGGGGCGGGGCGGTGCGGTGCTGGTGGTGGGGCGGGGTGGCGTGGCGCGGCTCCAGCAACGGGGCGCGACACAACTTCGGCAGTGGGGCGGGGCAGTGTGGTGGCCGCGGCCTGCGTCCGCTGGGAGAGGCGGTCGGGGCGGGGCGGCCGGTCGGCCGGCAATGAGGCGAGCACCGGTGGGCGGGGCTAACCGGTGGCGGCGGGGGCTCCGGGGGTGGCGCGTGGGGCGGCGGGTCAGGGTGGGGCGGCAAGGGGCGGGGCTGGGGAGGGGAGGGGAGAGAGAGGGGTGGGGCGACGAGGCGGGTGGCAAGGGGCGGGGCTGGCCGGTGGTGGTGGCTGCTCCGGGGGTAGCACGGGGCCGGCGGCGGCTCGGGCAACGGGGGACGGCGCGGGTGAGGTGAGGGAGAGAGAGAGGGGTGGGGCGTGGGGTGGGGCGTGGGGGTTAGGTAGGTTAATCTCTTTGCCGTCTGTTAGCAGACGCCAAAGAGACTAGCTAGTGGGGTGGGCCGGGGGGGACGGACGTTACTTCTTTGCCGTCTGCTAGCGGATGGCAAAGAAAATGTCCGTTAGCTGATACCCGTTAGTGGGCCACCCTTCCTCTTTGCCGTCTGCTAGCTGACGGCAAAGCTAGTTTGCCATTCGCTGGCAGAAGACAAAGAACTAGCTGATGGCAAAGAGCTTCTTTGCCGCAGCTAGTTCTTTGCCGTCTGTTTTCTGGAAACTGATGGCAAATAGCTGCTTTGCCGTCTGCCAGCTGACAACAAAGAAATGGCAGACGGCAAATTTGCTGCTTCGAGTAGTGGTCATAGGAACGTATACTTGACATCCAGAAAACTGTTGCAATAAACTGACATGATCATATGCTACGTTTATAGTTTGGGTCTTGTCCATCCCATCATTCTCCCAATGATGTGATCCCGTTAGCAAATGACATCACATGTCAATGGCTAGGAAACCTTGACCATCTTTGACCAACGAGCTAGTTCACTAGAGGCATGCTAGGGACCAAGTATTGTCTATTTATCCACACATGAAATGTGTTTCCAATCAATACAATTATAGCATGGATAATAAACAATTATCATGAACAAGGAGACATAATAATAAGCACTTTATTTATTACCTCTAGGGCATATTTCCAACAGTAGATAGGTTGCTAGTAGATGCTACGCAAATGGTTCGGGTTGATGTATGGTGATGGAAAGAAAGAAATGATTTCAAAGACTTTTCAAAAAAAACGTCGGGTGCCACTAATGCCCGAGGGACATGATGAAGAGATGGGTGACCACTTGAGAAAGAAGTGGTGTGCCGGAACAAGTTGAGGGTGTGTTTTCGAAAACGGATTAGATTTAAGATTTGTCGATCGTCCCAACCTTACATGCGCAACCACGATACCCCTTATGAGACAGGGCTTTGTTGATTATCTTGGTAGGTACTGACAAGGAGCCCGCATTACTAGTGGCGGGAGTGGCATGGTCACTGTCGATACGGGGTCGTACCGGTATGTACGATCATGCGCTATCTTCATAGGCAGCGGGCACACCATTGGTCCCCTCATGGATGGTACGATTAGAGCGAGGCTCGTGTGATGTACATCGTGAGGGCTGGTTACCAATCGAGTGGACTCTTTGTCTAGTATCACTAGGGGAAAGGCATGGTTTGGGTGCCTACCTCAGGTATGTTATATACCGCGAGTCGTGGATGACACGGAAGTTCCCCGAGTCTTGTGGGTAAAGTGTGCAACCTCTGCAGAGTGTAAAACTATTCGAATAGCCGTGTCCATGGTCAAGGACAGATGGGTGGGGCTGCTTAGACTATGTGCGGATGTTTTCATGAAACTTGGTGTGAGTATGGATGTGATGGTGACAAAGAGGACACATGAGCTAAGTTCGAAAGCTTAGTATGGGAATTGAACTAAGTCTGATGACTTAGCATGATGAATGAACAAGAGGTGTCCAACCCCTGCTTATGATGATATCTGTAACTTGTTCATATGGATATCTGCGTGATGTTGATGCATGCTTACTCGTTACTTGATCATGTCATTGCAATAAAAACTAGCTTTCCGCAAATTACCTACTTAGTGCTATATCATGCATCATTATTACCTTGTTCCACAACCTGGGTTGCTTGCGAGTACATTCAAAGTACTCATTGGCTTGTCACTAGTTATTTAATTGGCCAAGCACGGAAGAACAGGAGTATGTTGAAGAGTTCGTTGGTGACGAACATGCAAACTAGGATGCTTCCCAGTGAGAATGCCTATAGGTTAAAGCAGATGGCATGGGTTCACGCTTTCGATCAACATTTCCGCTCCTTGTTCTATTTAAGTGTTTGGCCCTCGTGGCCCTATCTATGTAAGACTAGACCTTCATGGTCTTTATTTGTTTAAGACACTAAATGTGGATGTAAGACTCTTGTTATTTAGCTTTCTATGTGTTCAGTGAGCATTGATCTCTGGGATCACTGTACATGTGCATTCGGTGATCATGACTTATGAGTCGGGGTCCCCATAGAGCTGGTATCAGATCCATCCTGACTGTAGGAAGCCCTTAGTTAGCATGGACGTTAGTTAGTATGAAAACCGTTTTAAAACTACACCTAGCACCTATAGTTAGGGAATTCTGCACTATTTGCCTCTTCTATTCTTCACACAACACTCCGCTGACTCTCCTCCTTTCAAACCTTTGTAGATGGTCGTCATACCCGAAGCCTTCCTGACATCCGGCTTTCCCTTACTCCTTGGGGATAGCCTGAAGAAGTGCCAATTTCGCCAACCACCCATTTTCCTCTACCATGAACACCGGGTCGATGTCGTCACAAAGGAGTACCACGTAGATGTGGTCGTGAAGGCAAACGACTGCCCGATCAGTTGGTTCTTTGAAGGACCACGAATGGAGGCCATGATACTTGCAGTCGAGACAGCTGCACGCAAGGCACTCCTACACCTTCGAGACATCATTCCGAAGATGGCTGACGAGCCAGCTACTCGCTACCTTTCTTTCAGGAAGGATGATCTTGGTGAGAGTTGGACGCTGATTCTGACCAAGGAGGATGGCACACCACTCAGGTTTCAGACCTACTTCAACCTCTCCGCCGATAGTCTGGTACATAACCTCATGAAGGAATCCGTGAAGCTCCACGAGGAACTTCACCACACCCGAGAAATACTTCGGCAAGCCAAGATGAAGCCAGACAAGATCAAGAAGGATGGAGCCCCTAAGGGACGACAAGTTGTCGCTTATCGAGGAGGAGTACCCCCAGCTAGTGATGCACCTACACGTCGTTGTCGCATGAGTGCGAAGAAGTACCGTGAGCTCGTCACCGACCCGCCAGCAAAGCATCATTGGGATGGACCTCCTCGTTCCCCGACCCCTTCGACCGGGAATGATGCCCGTTCAGATGATGAACAGGAGGAAGACCCAGAGGAGCGTGACTACGACACCGAGCACTCCACCACCTGAGTCCGAGAACCCCTAGGGTAGGATCAGTCATGTACCCCTCATGCGAAGTTGAACCCGTGTAATGGTTCATATGAAACCATGTGTGCTTGTTGTTTGTTCTTTTGTTTGTGTTCCGATGCAAGTCACGCTTTTGCCTTAGGCAACATGTAAGCGACTCCATCGTCTATCTTAATATATAAGTTGGTCTTTCAATGTTTGTTTTAACACACTTGCACTTGACCGACCCCCTTAGGCATGCTTTTCCGTTATTGCTTTTACTCTCATCTATCCCAGTTGTTTGACTTGGCTGCTCCAAACAGGATGGTGACTGCTACCCGCAACAACTCCTTCACCAACCTTAAGCCGGAAACTCAAGCTAGCAAGAGGGAGCTCGTGGGGCTACTCATGCTGGAGGACACCAGGAGCAGCCACAAGGCGACATTCTGTCGCCACCACCTCCACCGGAGAACTTAACCATAGCTCAGTTTCTCCAAGTTCTCCGGGAGGAATGCCAAGCCAACAATGTTGCTATCCAGTAGATGGCATAGGCCCTTGTGAACAACCAACAGCAAGGAAGGAACGGCAATGCCCGCTCCACTCTGTCTGAGTTCATGAGGAATTCGCCCCCAACCTTCACCGAGACTGCTGAACCATTAGATCCTAATGACTGGATCCGCACCATCGAGGACCTTCTTGCTCTGGTCAATTGCAATGAGGACCGTGAGAAGGTGCTTTATGCCTCTCACTGCCTTGGAGGTACCGCCCGAGCTTGGTGGGACGGATTCAAGGTCATGCATGGTGAGCGTGTGATCACTTGGAACGACTTCAAGGAAGGATTCTGCACCGCCCACATTCCTTCTGGGATCATGGCTATTAAGAAGAGAGAATTCGGAGCGGTGAAGCAAGGAAGTGGCTCTGTTAAGGATTACCTGCAGAAGTTCAACCTGGTATCAAGGTATGCACGTGAAGATGTCAACACGGAGGTTGCCAAGAAGGAACGCTTCATGTAAGGACTTCAACAGGCCATGCAGTATCAACTCATCATCTGCGGTTGTCATACCTTCTTCGACCTAGTGAACAAGGCCCTCGTGCTGGAAGACAAGCGTCATGCCATAGACGACACTTGTAAGCGCAAGATGATCAGCAAGGGTAGCTCAAGCAACCAGAAGCCTCGCCCCTGGCAGCCAGCCCCAGCCAAGCCAACCTATAAGCCACAACAGGCTAGACCTCCTATGCCTCGTCCGAGCTACCAGCCTCAGCAGCATGCCAATCCCAGGCTAGCTTACAATAACAACCCCAACAACAAAAATGGTGGCAGGAACTATAACAACAACCATGGACAAGTCGCTTGCTTTGGATGTGGTCAACCCGGACACATCTCTAGGCTGTTTCTCAACAAGAAGACGGATGCACCACGCCCCAATGCGCCAGCTCAAACAGAAAATGGCGGGAAATAAAAGGGCGGGAAGGAAGGGCGGGAAAGAAAATGGAGGGAAAGAAAATGGCGGGAAAGAAAATGGCGGGAAAGAAAATGGCGGGATAGTTGGTCGGTTAAAGAAAAGGGCAGGGAAGAAGGGCGGGATAGTACGATCACTGCGGTAGGTGGCTGAAAACAACAGCAAGCTCCTGATCATGCTCTTTGAAGGTTATGAGCACCAAATTGTTGACTTCAATAGACGATACCCGAAGAAAATTACCGAAACCTTCCTTCAATGACAAAGAGTGAACGAAATTAGTTCAACATAAAAAATTGAATACCTAATAACATGAACTAATTAATAATATATATGTACATAATAATAATTCAATACCTCACATTACTAATATTAATCTTCTTCATCTATATATGCTCCGGGATCAATAAATGCATAGTCATCATCACTATCAGTAATGACGTGCTCATCAGCATCATCAATAAATGCATCAACATTTGGAGGTCCTCTATGTAATCGGTCAAGCATTGTCAGGTCATCCGCAACAGTAACCTCATCTTCTTTCGTCTCTTCTTGTTCCGGCTCATGGGTGAAGTCGGGTTCACTGTCGCTGTCGACCTCAATGTTTTGGGGTGAAGTAGAGCGGTTCTTGAAACATTTCTTGGAAACACGTGTTTCTTGGAAGAATTCTCCTTCATATGTGTCTGGGTTAATGTGAGGTTCATAATCATCTTCATTGAGAGGAGGTGGTCTAAAATGTGGCGGCACATCATAAATGACATCCCAACCTTTCAAATTTGGATCCGTTTGGCAGGCCCACGATAGATAGAAAACTTGGGTCGCCTGTTGAGCCGTAATATAGACATCGGGAACATCTAAATGGGTGCTTTGTTTGATTTCGACTAGCCCTATATGTTCATGAGTCCTTCTAGTCTCCTTCGGCTGGAACCAATAACATTTGAAGACTACGACGTTTGGTGGGTTTTCACCAAAGAATGTAAGTTCATAAATTGCTTCAACTCTCCCATAATACTCGACCAATCCTTCGTCAACTTTGGAGACACAACAATTTGTAGACTTTCGGTCGGCCATAGATAGCTGTTTGCCCAAAGTACGAAAGCGATACCCGTTGATGTCGTATTTGTCAAATGAACGGACCTTATAGTCAAAACCATTAGCGACTTGTCTCAATTCGGAGTCCATAGACTCTGCATTAGCCAACAAGTTTAATACGAAATGATTGTTGAATTAGCCGCAAACTAGGTGAAGAAATGAAATCGTCTAATTAATGGAAATTATCGTTTGCTTGAACCAAGAGATGAAATCGGGATAGCCGCCTCCATGCTTTTCCAGAAGCACATACTCTTCGATGGAATCCTTTTGGATCACCGCTCGATCCGATAATTTGGCGACGTATCGACTATATCACATATCCGGGAATAAGAGCATTTCAAAGGAATTAGAAGTTGCCAAACAATGTACCGAGAACTTACTGAATGTACGGCTGCACTTCTGTTAGGTTGTTGAAGATATACAAGGAAATGGTCCACCATTCTTCGACATCCAACGCTATTGATTTCGAAGCACCGGCTGGTGCAAGCTTCCCTTTGAATAGGCTGAGGTTGTATGGACCTTTTTCACGGTCGCCATCATTGTACCAAGGGTTCGGATTATGCAAATGACGATTCTTGGCTTTGTAGTGTGCCGTCACGAAGTTTTCCGCCTCCTCAATAATGAATGCCTCGGCCATCGATGCTTCAACTCTATGTTTATTTTTACATTTTGCTCGAAGCGTCTTCTGCATCCTCTCAGTTGTGAAGTACCAACGATTTTGCACCTCCCCCCAATCTTGCCTCGGTCGAGAGATGCAAAATCAAATGCTACATTGGATTAAAGAAGCCCGGTGGAAAGATCTTTTCTAACTTACAGATCAACTCCGGCGCCAACTCTTCTAGTTCGTCTAGCACGTCAGGCAATAGTTCTTTCACACAAAGAGCACGGAAGAAATATCTCAGCTCTACCAATACTAGCCATTCATCATCAGGGATAAAGCCACGCAATATCACCGGCATTACCCGCTCAAGCCATATGTGCCAATCATAACTCTTGAGACCAAATATTTTCAATTTGTCAAGACTCGCTCCCCTCTTTAGATTCGCTGCATACCCATCGGGGAACATCAACTGCATTTTCACCCACAAGATCATTTCCCTCATAGATGGCCTTCCAAGATTGAACCATGCCTTTGGCTTCCTCGAGTTCTTCTTTCCTTTCGTTTGTCGAATGTTTTGTAACGGTCTATCACATAGAGCCTCCTAGTCGAATCTAGCCTTAGGATTATCCTTCAACTTCCCCTCTATGCCGAACAATGTACCAAAAAGGGCCTCCATGATATTCTTTTCAGTGTACATCATGTCGATCTTGTGTGGGCAAAGGAGGTCTTCAAAGTAAGGCAGATCCCACAAACATATCTTGTGAGTCCAGGCGTGTTCCGTATTATACCCTTTGAAATACCCTGGACGATCTGGATCCGGCTTGAGAGCGTTTATCTGATCCAGGATCTGTTAGCCTGTCAACGCAGGTGGTACAGTGGTTTTAACAACTCTACCTTTGATGAAATTCTTCTTGTCTTTTCTGAACTTATGGTCAGGATCCAGGAACTGTCTATGCATGTCGAAGCAAGAAAACTTGCGACTTGCCTCCAGCCAACGGAACATAAGAGCTGCCTTGCATGTGGGGCACAGAAACCTTCCATGCACACACCAGCCAACGAATAGCGCATACGCCGGCAAGTCATGCATCGAGTACATGTACCACACATGCATTTTGAAGTTCTTTTTTGTAGCGGCGTCGTATGTCTTCATCCCATTATCTCAGGCTTCTTGCAAGTCATCCTTAAGCGGTTGCATGTACACATTCATATTCTTCCCCGGATATTTGGGCCCTGGAATTATCAACGTCAGGAAAATGTTCCTTCTTTTCATAATCTCTCTGGGGGGACATTGAGTGGAATGACAAATACAGGCCAACAACTGTATGGTGATGCCGTCATACCGTACACATTGAACCCATCCGTGCTGATGGCAACTGGAGGATGCCTTGGATCTGCCACTTTATCCTTATGTAATGCATCGAAGTGCTTCCATGCAAAAGCATCTGAAGTGTGTCCCAACATCAGATTCCCATCTGCATCTAGTTCTATTCTGTTGCCCAATTTATGCCACGTCATCTGTCTGGCCATCTATTCGACCATGAAAAGACGTTGAAGTCTTGGTATGATTGGCAGATACCAAAGAACATTAATGGGGATTTTGGTCTGACTCTTCTCACCCATACCATTGTCTACCAGAACATACCTGGAAGCATTGCAAATGGGACAATAGTTCAAGCCCGCATACTCAAGCCTAAATAAGGCACATCCATTCTCATAGGCATCTATCTTCTCATAGGGCATCTTAAGCGCACGTAGGATTTTGTCCGACTGGTACAGGTTTGGTGGCAATACATGGCCTTTGGGTAGAAAGCGTCCAAATATCGTCATCATCGCGTCGTAGCATTCTCTGCCTAGGTTGAACTGAGCCTTTAGAGCCATTACTTGCGCGATGGCATCCAGTTGACAAAGCTCAGTGTGCTCGTGGAGAGGACACTTTGAAGACTCCAACATTTCATAAAAGGCCTTTGCAGATTCCTCCATCTCATCGTCCGAATCCCGAGCATCATCAAAGTCTTGCACCATGTCTTCGATCCCGGTACCATGCTCGCCGGTGCGACGACGAACCACCTCAGCTCTGGCACGTTGGGCAGACTCACCATGAAATGTCCAGACCATATAATTAGGCGTAAAACCCCACTTCTGCAGGTGTTTGATCATTTCAAACTTTAACTTCTTCTTACAGTTGTCACAATCGACACAAGGGCACCAGGTTGTTTTATGTCCATTTGCAAATGCGACTCTCACAAACTCCTTGGTTTTTGTTATCCATTCACGGGTCATGTCTTTCTGACTAGTGTGACCGGTGTACATCTACCCATGATCACTCATATTGCCTAGCTACTAGACACAAAAAATATCCATCATCCAGCAAACCATATTCATCAGTCAATAGAGTTTGTCAGTTTTATTACGTCGATGCAACCTATACACTAGTAGGTAAAGATAGGTCCTAATCCCACCAGAGTATGTGTAGATTGGGTTCGTTTTCCCATGCTCTGCTCCAGCTTCGACGCACAATTTCGGCAGCACCTCCCCGTTGTTCTCCTGATACACGTCTCGGCAATAAGCAGTGAGGATGTGTACCTGGAGAACAATAGGGAGGCATTGACGAAATTCTGCACCAGATCCGGAGCAGAGCATATGGGAAAACGAACCCAATCTACACATACTCGGGCTATCCATGGATAACGTTGGACAATTCGAAAGAATCACGGTTATAAATATGTTAATGAATGCATATTTTTAGATGCAATCCTTTAGAATGGGAGACGGATAGTGGTCACACATACTAATGATTGAAGACACCTATAGCTAGCAAGTTCATCGGCACGAAGACTGGAACAGAGGAAATGAAGGGGGCAAGAGGAGATGTCATTTGTGCTCACCCATGAACGCAGGGGCGGAGCTCGTCGAACGCACTGGGAGGTCGTCGAACACCAGACCCTCGCAGCGACGAAACAACTACACATTTAAATCCACCTGATCAACATAAATATGATGTTTTGTATAACAAAATCGAAAAATATATGACCTAACTCATAATTCACAAATATATGACCCGTGTCGTGTCGGGGTCGGGGTCGGGGTGTCGGGGGTGTCGTGTCGGGGTCGGGGTGTTGGGGGTGTCATGTCGGGGTCGGGGTGTCGGGGGCGTCGTGTCAGGGTTAGGGTGTCGGGGGTGTCTTGTCGGGGTAGGGGTGATGTGTCGTGGTCGGGGGTGCCATGTCGGGGTGTTGGGGTGTCATGTCGGGGTTGGAGTGTTGGGGTCGAGGTGTCGGGGGTGTCGTGTCGGGGTCGGGGTATCGGGGGTGCCGTGTCGGGGTGTCGTGTCGGGGGTCGGGGTGTCGTGTCGGGGTCGATCCTCAACTCATTTTCCCCTCGACCCTTGACCCCCGACAATCTAAATAAACCTAAACTAAATCTAGGGGTGTCGGGGTCTCGGGGGTGTCGGAGGTGTCGGGGGTGTCGTGTCGGGGTCGGGGTGTCGAGGGTGTCGTGTCGGGGTAGGGGTGCTGTGTCACTGTTGGGGGTGCCGTGTCGGGGTGTCGTGGTGTCGTGTCGGGGGTCGGGGTGTCGTGTCGCGGTTGGCGTGTCGGGGGTGTCGTGTCGGGCCGGGATGTCGGGGGTGTTGTGTCGGGGTTGGGGGTGCCGTGTCGGGGTGTCGAGGTGTCGTGTCGGGGGTCGAGGTGTCGATGGTGTCGTGTCGGGTTGACCCTCGACTCCTTTTCCCTCGATCCTTGACCTAGCTAAACTGAATCTAAACTAAGTCTAAACCTAGCTAAACTAAATCAAAATAAACAGAAAAACAGAAGAAAATTCACCTTAGGGTTTGACGGTGCGACTCCGGCAGTAGGGCAGGGCTGGACGGCGTGGCGCCGGTGGCGGGGCGGGCGGTGCGCTGCCGGTGGTGGGGCGGGGTGGCGTGGCGCGGCTCCGGCGGTGGGGCGGGGCAGCGCGGTGGCCGCGGCCTACGTCCGCTGGGAGAGGCGGTCGGGGCGGGGCGGCCGGCCGGCCGGCGATGAGGCGGGCACCGGTGGGCGGGGCTAACCGGTGGCGGCGGGGGCTCCGGGGGTGGCGCGGGGGGCGGTGGCTCAGGGTGGGGCGACGGGGCGGGCGGCAAGGGGCGGGGCTGGTGTGGGGAGGGGAGAGAGGGGTGGGGTGACGAGGCGGGCAGCGAGGGGCGGGGCTAGCCGGTGGCGGTGGCTGCTCTGAGGGGTAGCACGGAGGCAGTGGCGGCTCGGGCAACGGGGGACGGCGCGGGTGAGGTGAGGGAGAGAGAGAGGGGTGGGGCGTGGGGGTTAGGTAGGTTAATCTCTTTGCCGTCTGCTAGCAGACGACAAAGAGACTAGCTAGTGGGGTGGGCCGGGGGGACGGACGTTACTTCTTTGCCGTCTGCTAGCGGATGGCAAAGAAAATGTCCGTTAGCTGATACCCGTTAGTGGGCCACCCTTCCTCTTTGTCGTCTGCTAACTGACGGCAAAGCTAGTTTGCCATTCGCTGGCATACGACAAAGAACTAACTGATGGCAAAGAGCGTCTTTGCCGCAAGTATTGTCTATTTATCCACACATGCAATGTGTTTTCAATCAATACAATTATAGCATGGATAATAAACAATTATCATGAACAAGGAGATATAATAAGAAGCCCTTTATTTATTACCTCTAGGGCATATTTCCAATAGTAGATAGGTTGCTAGTAGATGCTACGCAAATGGTTCGGGTTGATGTATGGTGATGGAAAGAAAGAAATGATTTCAAAGACTTTTCGAAAACCCCGTCGGGTGCCACTAATGCCCGAGGGAGAGGATGAAGAGATGGTAACCACTTGAGAAAGAAGTGGTGTGCCGGAACAAGTTGAGGGTGTGTTTTCGAAAACGGATTAGATTTAAGATTTGTAGACCGTCCCAACCTTACATGCGCAACCACGTTACCCCTTATGGGACGGGGCTTTGTTGATTATCTTGGTAGGTACTGGCAAGGAGCCCGCATTACTAGTGGCGGGAGTGGCATGGTCACTGTCGATACGGGGTCGTACCGGTATGTACGATCACGCGTTGTCTTCATAGGCATCGGGCACACCGTTGGTCCCCTCATGGATGGTACGATTAGAGCGAGGCTTGTGTGATGTACATCATGAGGGCTGGTTACCAATCGAGTGGACTCTTTGTCTAGTATCACTAGTGGAAAGGCATGGTTTGGGTGCCTACCTCAGGTATGTTATATACCGCGAGTCGTGGATGACACGGAAGTTCCCAGAGTCTTGTGGGTAAAGTGTGCAACCTCTGCAGAGTGTAAAACTATTCGAATAGCCGTGTCCATGGTCAAGGACAGATGGGTGGGTCTCCTTAGACTATGTCCGGATGTTTTCATGAAACTTGGTGTGAGTATGGATGTGATGGTGACAAAGAGGACACATGAGCTAAGCTCGAAAGCTTAGTATGGGAATTGAACTAAGTCTGATGACTTAGCATGATGAATGAACATGAGGTGTCCAACCCCTGCTTATGATGATATCTATAACTTGTTCATATGGATATCTGCGTGATGTTGATGCATGCTTACTCGTTACTTGATCATGTCATTGCAATAAAAACTAGCTTTCCGCAAATTACCTACTTAGTGCTATATCATGCATCATTATTACCTTGTTCCACAACTTGGGTTGCTTGCGAGTACATTCAAAGTACTCATTGGCTTGTCACTGGTTATTTAATTGGCCAAGCATGGAAGAACAGGAGTATGTTGAAGAGTTCGTTGGTGACGAACATGCAAACTAGGATGCTTCCCAGTCAGAATGCATGTAGGTTAAGGCAGATGGCATGGGTTCACGCTTTCGATCAAGATTTCCGCTCCTTGTTCTATTTAAGTGTTTGGCCCTCGTGGCCCTATATATGTAAGACTAGACCTTCATGGTCTTGCTTTGTGTAAGACACTAAATGTGGATGTAAGACTCTTGTTATTTAGCTTATGTGTGTTCAGTGAGCATTGATATCTGGGATCACTGTACATGTGCATTCGGTGATCACGTCTTATGAGTCGGGGTCCCCATAGAGCTGGTATCAGATCCATCCTGACTGTAGGAAGCCCTTAGTTAGCATGGACGTTAGTTAGGATGAAAACCGTTTTAAAACTACACCTAGCACCTATAGTTAGGGAATTCTGCACTATTTGCCTCTTCTATTCTTCACACAACACTCCGCTGACTCTCCTCCTTTCAAACCTTTGTAGATGGTCGTCATACCCAAAGCCTTCCTGACATCCGGCTTTCCCTTACTACTTGGGGATAGCCTGAAGAAGTGCCAATTTCACCAACCACCCATTTTCCTCTACCACGAACACCGGGTCTATGTCGTCACAAAGGAGTACCACGTAGATGTGGTCGTGAAGGCAAATGACTCCCCGACCAGTTGGTTCTTTGAAGGACCACGAATGGAGGCCATGATACTTGTAGCCGAGACAGCTGCACGCAAGGCACTCCTACACCTTCGAGACATCATTCTAGAGATGGCTGACGAGCCAGCTACTCGCTACCTTTCTTTCAGGAAGGATGATCTTGGTGAGAGTTGGACGCTGATTCTGACCAAGGAGGATGGCACACCACTCAGGTTTCAGACCTACTTCAGCCTCTCCGCCGATAGTCTTGTACATAACCTGATGAAGGAATCCGTGAAGCTCCACGAGGAACTTCACCACACCCGAGAAATACTTCGGCAAGCCAAGATGAAGCCAGACAAGATCAAGAAGGATGGAGCTCCTGAGGGACGACAAGCTGTCGCTTATCGAGGAGGAGTACCCCCAGCTAGTGATGCACCTACACGTCATTGTCGCATGAGTGCGAAGGAGTACCATGAGCTCGTCACCGACCCGCCGGCAAAGCGTCATTGGGATGGACCTCCTCGTTCCCCGACCC
This sequence comes from Hordeum marinum, assembly GCA_022496015.1. Classification (NCBI taxonomy): domain Eukaryota; kingdom Viridiplantae; phylum Streptophyta; class Magnoliopsida; order Poales; family Poaceae; genus Hordeum; species Hordeum marinum. The sequence continues at coordinate 455,521,246 of CM039674.1, read as the reverse complement.
CTTCGACCGGGAATGATGCCCGTTCAGATGATGAACAGGAGGAAGACCCAGAGGAGCGTGACTACGAGACCGAGCACTCCACCACCTGAGTCCGAGAACCCCTAGGGTAGGATCAGTCATGTACCCCTCATGCGAAGTTGAACCCGTGTAATGGTTCATATGAAACCATGTGTGCTTGTTGTTTGTTTTGTTCTTTGTGTTCCGATGCAAGTCGCTCTTTTGCCTTAGGCAACATGTAAGCGACTCCGTCATCTATCCCAGTTGTTTGACTTGGCTCTTTTGCCTTAGGCAACATATAAATTGGTCTTTCGACGTTTGTTTTAACACACTTGCACTTGAACGACCCCCTTAGGCACGCTTTTCCATTATTGATTTTCCTCTCATCTATCCTAGTTGTTTGACTTGGCTGCTCCAAACAGGATGGTGACTGCTACCCGCAACAACTCCTTCACCAACCCTGAAGCCGGAAACTCAAGCTAGCAAGAGGGAGCTCGTGGGGCTACTCATGCTGGAGGACACCAGGAGCAGCCAGAAGGCGACATTCTGTCGCCACCACCTCCACCGGAGAACGTAACCATAGCTCAGTTTCTCCAAGTTCTTCGAGAGGAATGCCAAGCCAACAATTTTGCTATCCAGTAGATGGCACAGGCCCTTGTGAACAACCAACAACAAGGAAGGAACGGCAATGCCTGCTCCACTCTGTGTGAGTTCATGAGGAATTCACCCCCAACCTTCACCGAGACTGCTGAGCCATTAGATCCTGATGACTGGATCCGCACCATCAAGGACCTCCTTGCTCTGGTCAATTGCAATGAGGACCGTGAGAAGGTGCTTTATGCCTCTCACTGCCTTGGAGGTACCGCCCGAGCTTGGTGGGATGGATTGAAGGTCATGCAAGGTGAGCGTGTGATCACTTGGAACGACTTCAAGGAAGGATTCTGCACCTCCCACATTCCTTCTAGGATCATGGCTATCAAGAAGAGAGAATTCCGAGCGCTGAAGCAAGGAAGTGGCTCTGTCCAGGATTACCTGCAGAAGTTCAACCTGCTATCAAGGTATGCACCTGAAGATGTCAACACGGAGGCTGCTAAGAAGGAACGCTTCATGTAAGGACTTCAACAGGCCCTGCAGTATCAACTCATCATCTGCGGCTGTCATACCTTCTTTGACCTAGTGAACAAGGCCCTCATGCTGGAAGACAAGTGTCGTGCCATAGACGACACTTGCAAGCGCAAGATGATCAGAAAGGGTAGCTCAAGCAACCAGAAGCCTCGCCCCTGGCAGTCAGCCCCAGCCAAGCCGACCTATAAGCCACAACAGGCTAGACCTCCTACGCCTCGTCCGAGCTACCAGCCTCAGCAGTATGCCAATCCCAGGCCAGCTTACAATAACAACCCCAACAATAAAAATGGTGGCAGGAACTATAACAACAACCCTGGACAAGTCGCTCGCTTTGGATGTGGTCAACCCGGACACATCTCTAGGTTGTGTCTCAACAAGAAGACGGATGCACCGCGCCCCAATGCGCCAGCTCAAGGTCAAGCCCGTGGAGCACCACCAAGGAACCCCGCTCCTTGCTACCAGCCCAACAATGGCAAGGGTCGTGTGAATCACGTCATCGCATAGGAAGCCCAGGAAGACCCGGACGTCATATTGGGTATGTTCCTCGTCAACTCAACCCCAGCAACAGTATTATTTGATTGTGGGGCTTCACATTCTTTTGTCACCCAAAGGTTCGCACTAGAGAGTGGCATGAAGCCTACACCCCTGGTTAGTCGTATGTTGATACAAACCCGAGATTGGTTATGAAGTCTGCGATAGGTTGTAAGGGAGGTTAGATTAACATCAACGGGGTAGACTTCCTAGAAGATCTTATCATCCTGAAGTCAGAAGGATTGGATGTTATCCTAGGCATGGACTGGTTAACCAAGCACCAAGGCTTGTTAGACTGTGCCAAGAGGATTGTCACCATGACCAATAGCCAAGGAGTGGAAGTCAAGTATGTTCCCAACCCTGCCTCCACTCAAGCCCCTCGGGCTAACTGTTTGTCGGGAGTTGAGTTGGATCAAGTGCTAGTGGTATGTGAATATCCGGATGTGTTTCCTGATGAGCTGCCCGGAATTCCTCCTGACCACGACATTGAGTTCATCATTGAGCTTATGCCCGGATCAAAGACCATCTATAGGAAGGCCTACAGGATGGGATCCAAAGAGTTGGCTGAGTTGAAGAAGCAACTGGCAGAGCAGCTCAGAAAAGGATTTATTCGCCCTAGTGCCTCTCCTTGGGGATCGCCTGTTCTATTTGTGTCAAAGAGGGATAGAACCATCAGACTCTGTGTCGATTACCGTTCTCTCAATGAAGTCACGATAAATAATAAGTACCCACTCCCCAAGATTGAAGACCTGTTTGATCAGTTAAATGGAGCCAAGGTGTTCTCCAAGATCGACCTTAGGTCTGGGTACTATCAGCTGAAGATTAGACCTCAAGACATTCCAAAGACGGCATTTGTAACCCGGTATGGCCTCTATGAATACACGGTCATGTCATTTGGGTTAACTAATGCCCCTGCCCACTTCATGTACCTCATGAATAAGGTCTTCATGGAGTACTTGGACAAGTTTGTTGTCATCTTCATTGATGACATACTTGTCTTGTCCAAGTCTGAAGAGGAGCATGACGAACACTTGAGATTGGTCCTAGAGAAGCTTCGAGAGCACCAGCTTTATGCCAAGTTCAACAAGTATGAATTATAGCTGCATGAAGTTGGATTCTTGGGTCATGTGTTGACTGCAGAAGGATTGTTAGTGGATCCTAACAAGATTGAAGCCATGACTGAATGGCAAACCCCAACCACCGTGAAGGAAGTTAGGAGCTTCCTCGGACTCGCGGGATATTACTGCAAGTTCATGGAAGGGTTCTCAAGCATTTCCCGACCCATGACCCAGCTTTTCAAGAAGGATAAGAAGTTCGAATGGATAGCTAAGTGCGAGGAATGCTTCCAGGAGCTCAAGAAGAGATTGGCCACATTGCCAGTTTTGGCCACCCCTAATATTCACAAGGAGTTTGTGATTTATTGTGATGCATCAAGAACCGGGCTTGGAGGTGTTCTGATGCAAGAAGGCAGAGTCGTAGTATATCTATCCAGACAACTACGTCCTCATGAAGAGAACCACGCAACTCATGATCTCGAGTTGGCAGCCGTGGTTCATGCCTTGAAGACATGGTGACATTACCTTCTGGGGAAGCGACGTGAGATATTCACAGACCACAAGAGTTTGAAGTATATCTTCACTCAACGGGAATTGAACATGAGGCAGCGAAGATGGTTGGAATTGATCAAGGATTACGACCTCAGTGTTCAATACCACCCCGGAAAGGCCAATGTGGTAGCAGACGCCTTAAGCAGAAAGGCTTGTTCCTTGAATGCCATGATTAAGGAAAGGCTACCCGCCATGTATGAAGAACTAGAAAGCTTCGGCTTGGATTTGGTTGAACCAGGATTCCTCGCCAACCTTGAAGAATAGCCTACCTTGATGGATCATATCAAAGAATCCCAGAAGGGGCATGAGAACATTGAAGGCATCAAGAGGAAGATCAAGGCAGGCAAGGCCCCAGGATTCTCGGTGGATGAACGAGGAGTGGGAGACTATTGGAAATATACCATACAGGCAATAATAAATTGGTTATTATCATATTTCCTTGTTCATGGTAATCGTTTATTATCCATGCTAGACTTGTATTGATCGGAAACACAGATACATGTGTGGATACATAGACAACACCATGTCCCTAGTATGCCTCTAATAGACTAGCACGTTGCTCAAAGATGGTTAAGGTTTCCTAGCCATGGACATGAGATGTCATTTGATAACAGGATCACATCATTAGGAGAATGATGTGACGGACAAGACCCAAACTATAAACGTAGCATATGATCATGTCAGTTTATTGCTGCAGTTTTCGCATGTCAAGTATCTGTTCCTATGACCATGAGATCGTGCAACTCACTGACATCGGAGGATTACCTTGTGTGTATCAAACGTTGCAACGTAAATGGGTGACTATAAAGGTGCTCTACAGGTATCTTCAAGGGTGTCTGTTGGGTTGGCATGGATCAAGACTGGTATTTGTTACTCCGTGTGGCGGAGAGGTATCTCAGGGCCCAGTCGGTAATACAACATAACTACAAGCCTTGCCAGCAATGTGACTAAAGAGTTAGCCACAAGATCTTGTATTACAGAACGAGTAAAGATACTTTCTAGTAACGAGATTGAACTAGGTATAGAGATATCGACGATCGAATCTCGGGAAAGTAACATACCGAAGAACAAAGGGAACATCATACGGGATTATCTAAATCCGTGACATAGAGGTTTGACCGATAAATATCTTCGTAGAATATATAGGAACCAATATGGGCATCCATGTCCCGCTATTGGTTATTTACCATAGAGGTGTCTCAGTCATGTCTACATAGTTCTCGAACTCGTAGGGTCTACACACTTAAGGTTCGGTGATGTTTCGATAGTATTGAGTTATGTATGTTGGTGACCGAAGATTGTTCGGAGTCCCGGATGAGATCCCGGATGTGATGAGGAACTCCGGAATGGTCCGAAGGTGCAGATCGATATATCAGACAAATGGAATCGCAGTCCGAAAGCGTTCCGGGGGTACAGGGTTGTGACCAGGAGTACCGAAAGGTGTTTCGGGGGCCCCCGACAAGTGTTGGGGGGGTTCATGGGATAAGGGGAAGGGGCAAACCATCCCACTAAGGGGTGCGCCCCTCACCCATTCCCATGTAACCAGGAGAGTTGGGGCGCCCCATCTAGGGTTCCCTTCACCTGGCTTGGGCGGCAAGTCGCCCTAGGTTTTCCTTAGGGGCGCCCCCATCTGCCCTGGCCGCCGCCCCTAGATTGGATCTAGGGGCACCACTGTCCTCCCTTCCCCCTATATATAGAGAGGTAGAGAGAGGGAAGCTGCACCCATCTACGCCACGTGTTTCCCTCTCTTTCCCTCTAGATCTGTTCTCCACTAGATCGTCTCGGTTGTGCTTGGCGAAGCCCTACCGGGACAGCTCCACCACCATCGCCACCACGTCATTGTGCTGGCGGAGAACTCATCTACCTCTTCGCTCCCTCTTGCTAGATCAAAAAGGTGGAGATCGTCATCGAGCTATACGTGTGCCGAACGCGGAGGTGCCGTCCGTTCGGCGCTAAATCGGAAGGACTCGTGATGAGATCGCGGGACGAATTGCGATTTGGATCGCGAAGACGTTCGACTACATCAACCGCATTTCTTAACGCTTCTGCTTAGCGATCTACAAGGGTATATAGATACACTCTCCCTCTCATAGATGCTCATCACAATGGATAGATCTTGCATGTGTGTAGGAATATTTTTGTTTCCCGTGCAACGTTATCTAACAGGTTGGTGGCACCAACCGGGACTAAAATGCTTTAATAGCAAACAAAAATAACATAAAAAATGCCGCCTACTACACAACCATGACATGCATACGACTAGAAACCCATCTCAACATGGGCCAGGACGCAAGCCCGCGGGCCCAGCAGGCCCAACATGGCAGAGGTAGAGTTTAGACATATACATAGCCTGCTTTGGAGAGGAGCTCGATAAGTCATGCGCAGTGGGGCTTATAAACCGGTGTGATCGCCCCTCGACTAGCAAAGTGGGACTAAACTTTCGACACCGCCGTGCTAGGCCTTTGGTCCCGGTTGGTGGCAGCAACCAGGACTAAAGGCCCCCCTTTAGTCCCGGTTGCAGCCACCAACTGGGACCAAAGGCCTCTACTTCCCGCCCTTTGGCTGCCGAAATTGGCCTTTTAGTCCCGGTTGGTGGATCCAACCGGGACTAATGCACCCCTTTAGTCCCGGTTGCAGCCACCAACCGGGTCTAAAGGTCTCAGTATATAAGCGGGTGTTGGGAAAATTTACAGATTTTACCTGCAGTTGCCCTAATGACTCCGAGCACATCGACGCCACCAGGCTGCCCGAGCTCACCGTTGACACCCTCGCCGCCCTCTGGCTGTCACAACCCTAGAAAGTGTATAGGCTAGCATTGTGTTTGCATAATCATCATCATTGCATCAATATGAAATGGGGAGAAAGAAAGAAACCCTAAGCATTTTATGAATTAAAGGAATTCCAAACAAATGAAATTTCAACAAATCCAAAATGCCCATCAAAAATGTTCTCTATGTCTGATAATTGAGGACATGGATATACCAGGGACCATTTTAGTTATTTGAACATTTTAAATAATTTAAATTAATGATTTAAGTCTCTGATAATGACAAATAAAATGATTATCAGTAATTCTGATTTCAAAACCCCTGAAACTTTTTGAATAGGTTTGAAATATTCAAACTCTATTTTAGAAATTGTTTGGGGATATTTTGAAAGTCATTTGAATCTAGAAATAATATAAACAAAGGTCAGAAAAATAGAAAAAACCAGAAGAAAGGAAAAAGAGAAAGAGAGAGAGGGAGCTTACCTGCTGGCCCATCTGGCCTAGGAGGGTCTTATTCCTCCTGACATCCAGTAGGCGCGGCGTGTGGCCGCCGTGCGCTCACGCCGGTGGCGCCACGCCACCTGCCTGCCTGGCCCCTCCCTCGCCAGCTCGACGACGGGGATAAGCTCCGAGACGCTTCCCTGCCGCTCTCTTCCTCCTCTTCCCCGCTCTTCCCTCTTCTCCTCTCGGACCCGCCATGGCCGCGCAGCTCCCCGCCATCGTGTCGCCATTCTAGCCACCCCTGAGCCCCCCTGACCCAACCAGCAGCTCCGCCCTGAGCCCCTGAAGCCCCTCGACGAAGGAATCGAGCCGGGAGCCCTCTGCTTTGCCGTCATCGCCAAATCCCCTCTGCGGGTCGCCGTCGGTCCTCGCCGTCGTTTGGAGCCGTCTGGTCATCCCCGAGCCCGCCGGCCAGTCCGTCCGACCCCCTGTGAACTTCCCGTCCTTCTCCCCCTCTCCTAGTGGTCCTCCTCGCCTCCTAGCCGCTAACCTCGCCGTTGCCGAGCTCCGGTTGCCGCCAAAGTCGTCGTGGCCATTGACTCCAGCGACCCCGCGTCCTCCCGTTGCCCTAGGTGGATGTGCGCGAGCGTTAGCCGTCCGTAGGTGCCCTCCGCCGCTCAAATGGTAGCCAGAGGAAGATTTTCGGCGACCCCCACCGTCTCGGATCGCCGCCGGCGGCCTCCCTCCGGCAAGTGCCAGTGTGGCGACGTCATTAGTGACTAATGACCGTGCTAACCCCCCCGCCCTAGACGCTGACAGTGGGCCCTGGCCCGAGTCAAACCTCGGGTCAACTCGGGATTAACCCCTGAGTCACTGACTACAGGGGCCCACCTGCCAGTGACACTAGCCAGTCCTGAGAGGTTGACAGGCGGGTCCCACTGGTCAGGGTTTGACCTGGACCTGGCCCTATTGACTGCTGACGCAAGCATGACATCAGGCTGACGCATTTAATCATTTTCTTAATAAAAATAATTCCAAAAAAAGTTTAAAACTTTGAAAAATCATATAAATTAATCTGTAACTCAGATGAAAATAATTTATATATGAAAATTTATCAGAAAAATCCAATGAATCCAATGGTGCTACTCTCATGCATGATAGAGCAACCTAAATAGGTGAACATGGACATTTTAGCATTAGGTCAATATATAGAATTTGAAATGAGAACAACTTTGAACCTATATTCAAATACATTTCAAATTGACATGACCAGTAGTTACATTAGCTCATCCATGCACATCATTATGCCATGTTCATGCATCATATTGTTGCATCTATTTGTATTGAATGTTGTCTGCGTTGCGGTAGGCCCTAATCCGGAGGATACTACTCCCTACCCCGACGAAGGAGAGAACTCTTCCGCAACCCAGCAAGGCAAGCAACCTCATTGATCATTCCGATAACATTCCACTCTCTCGCTCCTGCTCTCATTTATTGCATTAGGACAAACGATCACATGTCAGTTATACACGGTAGATGATCCTATTCTTATGCATGACCTGATCTTGTCACAGTAAATAGCTAAACCTTGCAACCTAGCATAACTGGTAGATGCTTGTGCCATGATGTGCTTAGCTTACTTTGCCTGCTATGCTTGCTATGCTTAGAGTTGTGTCAAGTCGGATTCATCTGGGTGATGAACTGAGTGAAACAGTGTTGCCCGATGTGATGAGCTTATAATGAATACGATTTGGTAAAGGTAGCGATGAGAGGCTATGTAGGAGTACATAGTGGGTTGTCTCATTGGGACCGTTCTTAGGAACTGGGTTTCGTGTTTGTGATCCAAGACTAGATACTACCACACGTTGGGATACTTAACTGACCCTCTCGACTTATCAGTCGCTTAGTCTTTGGTCCAGGTATTGCAAGTAGTTTCTGGTATTTATAGCATGCTGGAGGCCGTGCGTAGCGCTGACCCTCGGGGTGAGTTACGACGCGGTAGGCAGTGGCACGGTGTACCAAGGGTCACCCGAATGGTGGGCTTGGGAACCCTGCGCACATCATTTGGGACCGTAGCGGAAACTTCGGCCGGACTTCCGTGCGGGTCAGTCTCAAATAGGCGGTAGCCTGGACTAGAGGTCTTATGTGATTGACGGTCGTGGCCGACTCCCTCGCTGGGCATCCGCTTGAAGGTTGTTGAGGTGCATGGTTTATGGCACATAGCGATAAGTGGCGAGAGCGTGTGTGAAGAAGTACACCCCTGCAGGGTATGGAACTATTTGAATAGCCGCGTCCTCGGATATGGACTACTTGGAGAACTTATGCTGTTCATAGATAATCAAATGGAGACTTCTAAAAATCTCAAGACAAGTGTGAGTACCGTGGATGGCACTCTTCCGGAAGGGGAAGGTGAGTCCATGGTGGTGTATTGAGATGGAGTTAGTGGACTCGTGTGCGATAATTAAAATTGTAACCAAGAGTTTAAAACTGAGTAGTGTAGGTTACCCATGAGTCAAAGCTGGCTTTCTGCATAACTCCACCACCCCTTGTTGATACATGAGCATAAATAGACTAGGTCTGTTTTAAAGACTTGCTGAGTACGATTGTACTCATCCTTGCTTAATTAATGTTTCAGAAGAAAACCAGGACCCATTAGGTGGGTTTTATCTAGACGTTGACGATGCCGAATAGCTGGTGTCTCAGCTACGATCTTGCCCGTGTGGTGGGCTGTAGATAGTCAGGCCATGTGCCTCTTTTATATTTTGTCGTCTGTACCCAGACAACTTTAGTTTCCGCTGGCTTGTATGACTATGTTTGTATGACTTGAGTGCTGGGTCATGTGACCCCTGTCTGTATGAACATATTATGCAAGGCTCGTCTGAGCCTCTTAAATAAAAGTCATGTTATTGCATGGTTATGATGTGATGCCTTGGTTGTATCTTTGAATATCGGGCATGTCATGCGTACGTGTGATGTGCAACGATATGTATGGGATCCGACACCTAGTCGTGTGCCTTTAGTAGTACTCTTTACGGGAAACTGCCTCTTTGTGCTTCCACCGAGCCATGGTAGCTTCCTACTGCTCCGGATACATTGATTGACCGACATGTATCCTTCTTTGCTGCTGTGTCTGTCCCTTCGGGGAAAAGTCTCGCGGTGTAATGGAGTCCCTGTAGCCTATTACGAATCGTCTACGTGCAGTGATGACGTTCGTGTCTCGCAATGTAATGGAGTCCTTGTAACTTGCTATGACTCGTCTACACATGCTTGAGGCCGAAACCTGCATTGTTGGGTTATGTATGCCTGTTTTCGTACGGATGTGCCACTTGGGTTCTATGACTAGTTATGTCGGCCCGGGTCAGCGACATGTTCACATACGTGAGCCAAAAGACACAAACGGTCCTGGCCAAGGTAAGGTGGCAGCCGTGGAGTACCGTGCATGAGGCCGCAAGGTGATGTGTCTTGTTATAGTATGGAATCATAGGATCGGGGTCCCGACAGCGTTGGTATCAGAGCCTGACTGACTGTAGGACTACCCAGCCAAACCGGCCGAAGTTGAGTCTGGAAACACTATAGAGAAGTAGGGGAATTGATTGTGGAAGGGAACGTAAGGCTCTTTTTACTCCTCTTCCCAAGCTATTCTATGCTGGGTCATTCTCATCTTTTCTACGGGGATAGGAACTAGGATTCTGATCTATTGGTTAGGATGACGAGTTACTAGCCATGGGCCAATAGCTAGCTTGCTTGTGAATAAGTGCAGTTATTTTAGTGTTGTTGGTGTGACAAACAGATGGAGAAGAGATTTGAGTCTAGATAGTCGAGTGGTCATGCCTTTCCAATCTCTTTTCAATTGTCTCAAAAAAATTCTTGAGCAATTACAGCCCTTATGATGTCCAATTTCTGCTAGGATCTCTAATGTCTTTGCATCATTCTCTATTTCATATGCCTCTCGTCCTTTCCGTCAGGTGGTCCGTCTGACCAGATGCATCGATGTGCCGGGTCACATGGCCATGTTGGTTAGAGTTATGATGGAGGCTGGATATCGTTGGTACCCAGAGTACACAGTGGAGGAGCAGTACCGAGATTTCAACCAGAGTCAGTATCTATGTACTGTTAGGATATACCCTTCATACCCTGGAGCTGCAGAGCCGTTTCACTGGACTCATGGATTGGGAGTTACCATAGATATGGCAGTTCAAGAAGCCGCTTACACTATGCTAACTATTATGAGGTTTCACCATGGTCTGCTTCAGAACACGGAGTTCTGTTATGTTCCTGCTTCCATGGGAGGAGAGGATGGATATCTCAGTGCAGCCTACTCTGATCATTCCCATGAAGACCCTAGACTGCAGGTGACCCCTCAGATGTTGGAGAACATGGATCGTGATGCACGTGCCCTTCGCATGGAGCTCTATGCTACCCGTGCCCGTCTTTGGACAGCCTTGACGCAGTTGGCACCTGTCGTGCAGACATGTTATGGAGATATGGAGATGCTGACCCCATCGCGGACTCATTTTCCAGCACACGTAGACTGGCCTGATGTTGGAGGCATCACCCCTCTTCGAGGACCGCTGTTGCCGCCGACAAGGGGACCAAGGCCACACCCGTGTCCTTATGGTTTCCAGGGATCCCAGGCTAGAGTGTTTCCAGATCCGCAGGTTCAGCTCCCAGGTCACGGGGGTAACCTGTACGAGGCATTCTACGGTGATGTTTGAGTGCGTGGATGTTAGACCTAGTATGGTAGTAGTTGTATCGCCACAGTCCTGCGTGTCTGGTGGGGTATGATCAAGGTCGAGAGTTGAGTTCCGGAGGTGTAGATAGATAATGTATAGGAAGCTTGTAATGCCTCCGATGAGTTGTGTCATCTCTCCGTAGTTTTTTTCAGCTTGGGTTTGTACTAAACTAAGTGATGGTGTGTATGAAACCTAATGTTCATATGGTAGTTGTTTTACCATGTTGATTGGTGTTATCCTACATGCCATGTTGATCAGTGCATTCCTTAACTCATGTCTTAGAGTTGTTGTTCTCTGTGTCTAAGTTATGGATTGTTTTCCTCAGGATGGTGTCAACCAGGAACAACCCCGTGCATGCTCATGAGCAAGGCGAGAGTAGCCAAGCAAGGCGAGACGAGCTGCCACATGCACCATCTCTGGCGGAGGTGATGCAAGAAGCTGAACGGAATAAGAGGGAGACCAACAGGCTGTTAGAGAGAATTGAACAGAACACAGCTCGTGCTCCCCGCAATGATCACCATGATGGAGTGTCACTTGGTGACTTCATTAAACTGTGTCCGCCTAAGTACCATCACTCGATCGACCCCCTCGATGCGGATGATTGGCTGACTAGTATGTCATGCAAGATCCGAGCTGCAAATGTTTCAGAGGCCAATAAGGTGACCTTTGCGACATACTTTCTAGAGGGACCTGCCAACCTGTGGTGGGAAAGCTATGAGGCTATGCGTCCCCAGGGACCTGCACCAACCTGGGCAGAGTTCGGTGCCGCATTTCGTCTCCATCACATCCCGGAAGGGCTGATGGATCGCAAGAGAGAGCAATTATGTGTCTTCACACAGGGTAGATTGTCAGTGGATGCATACAGTCGCGAGTTTGGTAATCTTGCTCGCTATGCCCCAGAAGAAGTCTCAACTGATGCTAAGAAGCAAGCTAGGTTCCGCAAGGGACTTAACGCTGAGCTTCGCTGAGATCTTCGTCTGCACGAGTGCACCACCTTTCAAGCTCTCGTCAATAAAGCTATCAATGCTGAGTCGGGACAGACTGACTACGAGGCCACAAGGATACATAACCGTGACTTCAACCCTGCATCAGGTTCAGGACCCAACAAGCGCCGAATATGGGTACCCAATGCAGCTATGCCGGCAAGGTACACTGCGAGGCCATCCTTCCAGGCACCTCGTCCAGTTCAGTCCAACCCTCCACCTAGACCATTTGGAGGACCACAAGTAAATGTTGCCCCTCGTGCTACAGTGGTATGCTACAAGTGTTGAGAACCGGGACATTATTCTCGTGAATGTCCCCAGAACAATGCCAAGCCCGCTGGACGCGAAAAACCAGGGAAAGCCTTCTATGTGAAGCCAACTCCTGCCCGTGGGCGAGTTAATTATGTGTCTGCTGAAGAAGCTCTTGAAGACCCTGATGTCATTCTAGGTATGCTTCTTGTTAATAGCCATCCAGCATCTGTTCTATTTGATACTGGGGCATCTCATTCATTCATCTCAGAAAGTTATGCACAGTTGCATAACATGTCTTTCTGTGACATGCCCACTCCTTTAGTAGTTCAGACTCCTGGATCAAAATGGCAAACTTCTAGAATGAGCCATGACAATGAAATTCTGGTGGATAGACTAGTATTCCTAGCATCTTTGATAGCTCTTAAGTCTTCGGACATCAATATCATTCTAGGTATGGATTGGATGAAAGCCCCCTATGCCAATATTGATACTCATTCTAGGAATGTTCAACTTACACATCCCTCGGGAGAGATAGTTACTGTCTCTACTCGAACAACCAAGCGCCAATTCTATTCATTAAATGCTAGCCCTCTCCCTAAGCTAGAAGATATTCCGGTAGTCCGTGATTTTCCGGATATCTTTCCAGAAGAACTGCCAGGTATTCCACCTGCCAGAGATGTTCAGTTCGTGATAGAACTTATTCCAGGGACAGTTCCAATAGCCAGAAGACCCTATACGATGGCACCCTTAGAACTAGCCGAGCTAAAAACCCAACTCGATGAAGCTTTGAAGAAAGGTTTCATTCGTCCTAGTTCTTCTCCTTGGGCTTGCCCCGTCCTCTTTGTTAAGAAGAAGGATGGAACGGATCGGATGGTTGTGGGTTACTGACCAGTGAACTTGGTCACTATCAAGAACAAGTATCCGCTCCCTAGGATCAGCGATTTGTATGATCAACTCGCTAGATCCTCTGTCTTTTCCAAAATGGATTTGAGGTTGGGATACCATCAAATCAGAATTAGAAAGAGGGACATTCCAAAAACGGCTTTTGTCACTCGTTATGGCCAATACGAGTACACCGTCATGTCCTTCGGTTTAACCAATGCCGCAGCCACTTTCTCTCGTCTGATGAATTCGATCTTCATGGAGTATTTGGATAAATTCGTCGTGGTTTACCTCGACGATATACTCATCTACTCGAAGAACGAACAAGAACATGCCGAGCATCTAAGGCTGGTACTGATGAAACTTTGAGAGCATCGCCTATATGCCAAATTCTCCAAGTGTGAATTTTGGTTGCCGGAAGTGACCTATCTGGGCCACGTGATCTCTGGCAAAGGTATTGCTGTCAATCCCGAGAGAGTTCAGGCCATCCTTGATTGGACTCAACCTGAATCGGTTAAGCAAATTCGGAGTTTCCTTGGCTTAGCGAGCTATTGTCACCGCTTTGTTGAGAACTTCTCCAAGGTTGCGAAACCTCTGACTGAACTCCTCAAGAAAGATAAGAAGTTTGAGTGGACCCCACAATGCGAGCATAGTTTTCAGGAGTTGAAAAGACGACTGACCTCTGCTCCCATTCTGGTGCCACCAGATTTTTTTAAGGACTTTATTATCTACTGCGATGCCTCGCGACAAGGATTAGGTTGCATTCTTATGCAAGATCGTCATGTGATTGCATACGCATCTCGACAGTTGCGTTCACATGAGGATAATTATCCAACACATGATCTTGAACTTGCAGCTGTAGTCCATGCACTAAAGACATGGCGACATTACCTTCTGGGTAATCGTTGCGAGATATACACTGATCACCAAAGTCTGAAATATATATTCACCCAGCTGGATTTGAATCTCAGGCAAAGACGGTGGGTAGAGTTGATTACAGATTATGACTTAGGGATAACTTACACCTCGGGAAAAGCCAATGTCATGGTTGATGCACTAAGTCGTAAGTCTTATTGTAACAATGTGATGTTACAACAAGGTCAACCGTTTCTCTTTGAGGAATTCCGGAAGTTAAACCTTCACATTGTTCCTCAAGGATTCCTATCCAACTTGGTGGCGAAACCTACTCTTTAGGATCAAATAGTAGCTGTCCAGAGATATGACAAAGGGATATCTCGGATTAAGGAAAATATCGTTAGCGGTAACGCTAAGGATTTCTCTAAGGATGATGGAGGTGTGGTGTTCTTTCAGAATCGGTTGGTGGTTCCCAAGAGCACCCGTCTAAGACAGCTGATTCTTAAGGAGGCTCATGATTCTCCTCTCACAATTCATCCGGGTAGTACCAAAATATATCAGGACCTACGCCAGAGGTTCTGGTGGACTAGGATGAAATGAGAAATTGCTCAGTATGTTGCTAATTGCGACGTTTGTCGTCGTGTGAAAGCAGAGCATCAAAGGCCTGCTAGCACCCTTCAACCTTTAGCTATTCCTGAATGGAAATGGGATAAGGTCGGTATGGATTTCATCACCGGTTTTCCCAGGACCAAGAGAGGGAACAATGCTATATTCGTAGTCATTGATCGTCTTTCCAAAGTGGCTCATTTTCTTCCTGTTCGTAAAAGCATTACTACTAGTCAGCTAGCGGAGTTATATGTTTCTCGAATAGTTTCTCTTCATGGTGTTCCTTTGGAGATTAACTCAGACCGAGGAAGTATCTTTACTTCTCGATTTTGGGAAAGTTTTCAAACCTCCATGGGGACTCATCTATCCTTTAGCACTGCTTTCCACCCTCAATCAAGTGGTCAAGTTGAGCGAGTCAATCAAATTCTCGAAGACATGCTCCGAGCGTGTGTTATATCTTTCGGTATGAATTGGGAGAACTGCCTTCCATTTGCTGAATTCGCATATAACAACACTTATCAATCAAGCTTGGGCAAAGCCCCATTTGAAGTTCTCTATGGACGAAAATGTCGAACACCTCTTAACTGGTCAGAAACCGGAGAGAGGCAACTCTTTGGTCCGGACATGATCCAGGATGCAGAGGAGCAAGTTCGCATTATTCGTGAAAAGTTGAAAACAGCCCAATCCCGTCAAAAGAGTCAATATGACCGTCATCATAAATCTGTGACTTATGAAGTTGACGAGAAGGCTTACCTTTGGGTTACACCTCTGAAGGCAAGTTGGCTCCTCGTTACATTGGACCTTTTCGCATTCTTGCTAAATGAGGAGAGGTTGCCTACCAATTGGAACTTCCTCGCATCTTTCCAAAGTTCATGATGTCTTCCACGTCTCTCAACTCAGGCGTTGCTTTTCGGACCCTGTCCGAGAAGTGGACCATGAAACGCTTGATCTCCAAGATAACCTTTCATATCGAGAATACCCCGTTCGTATTCTCGACCAAGCTGAGCGTACCACTCGGCGTCGGAACATCAAGTTTCTTAAGGTTCAATGGCCGCATCATTCTGAAAAGAAGGCGACATGGGAAAGAGAAGATCGTCTTCGACTAGAATACCCCGCGCTCTTCCCGACGACTTCAAAATCTTGGGACAAGATTATTTTGAGTGGGGGTGAGTTGTCACAACCCTAGCAAGTGTCTAGGCTAGCATTGTGTTTGCATCATCATCATCATCATTGCATCAATATGAAATGGGGAGAAAGAAAGAAACCCTAAGCATTTTATGAATTAAAGGAATTCCAAACAAATGAAATTTCAACAAATCCAAAATGCCCATCAAAAATGTTCTCTATGTTTGATAATTGAGGACATGGATATACCAGGGACCATTTTAGTTATTTGAACATTTTAAATAATTTAAATTAATGATTTAAGTCTCTGATAATGACAAATAAAATGATTATCAGTAATTCTGATTTCAAAACCCCTGAAACTTTTTGAATAGGTTTGAAATATTCAAACTCTATCTTAGAAATTGTTTGGGGATAATTTGAAAGTCATTTGAATCTGGAAATAATATAAACAAAGGTCAGAAAAATAGAAAAAACCAAAAGAAAGGAAAAAGAGAAAGAGAGAGAGGGAGCTTACCTGCTGGCCCATCTGGCCCAGGAGGGTCTTCTTCCTCCTGGCGTCCAGTAGGCGCGGCGTGTGGCCGCCATGCGCTCATGCCGGTGGCGCCACGCCACCTGCCTGCCTGGCCCCTCCCTCGCCAGCTCGACGACGGGGATAAGCTCCGAGACGCTTCCCTGCCGCTCTCTTCCTCCTCTTCCCCGCTCTTCCCTCTTCTCCTCTCGGACCCGCCATGGCCGCGCAGCTCCCCGCCATCGTGTCGCCATTCTAGCCACCCCTGAGCCCCCCTGACCCAACCAGCAGCTCCGCCCTGAGCCCCTGAAGCCCCTCGACGAAGGAATCAAGCCGGGAGCCCTCAGCTTTGCCGTCATCGCCGAATCCCCTCTGCGGGTCACCGTCGGTCCTCGCCGTCGTTTGGAGCCGTCTGGTCATCCCCGAGCCCGCCGGCCAGTCCGTCCGACCCCCTGTGAACTTCCCGTCCTTCTCCCCCTCTCCCAGTGGTCCTCCTCGCCTCCTAGCCGCTAACCTCGCCGTTGCCGAGCTCCGGTTGCCGCCAAAGTCGTCGTGGCCATTGACTCCAGCGACCCCGCGTCCTCCCGTTGCCCTAGGTGGATGTGCGCGAGCGTTAGCCGTCCGTAGGTGCCCTCCGCCGCTCAAATGGTAGCCAGAGGAAGATTTTCGGCGACCCCCACCGTCTCGGATCGCCGCCGGCGGCCTCCCTCCGGCAAGTGCCAGTGTGGCGACGTCATTAGTGACTAATGACCGTGCTAACCCCCCCGCCCTAGACGCTGACAGTGGGCCCTGGCCCGAGTCAAACCTCGGGTCAACTCGGGATTAACCCCTGAGTCACTGACTACAGGGGCCCACCTGCCAGTGACACTAGCCAGTCCTGAGAGGTTGACAGGCGGGTCCCACTGGTCAGGGTTTGACCTGGACCTGGCCCTATTGACTGCTGACGCAAGCATGACATCAAGCTGACGCATTTAATCATTTTCTTAATAAAAATAATTCCAAAAAAAGTTTAAAACTTTGAAAAATCATATAAATTAATCTGTAACTCAGATGAAAATAATTTATATATGAAAATTTATCAGAAAAATCCAATGAATCCAATGGTGCTACTCTCATGCATGATAGAGCAACCTAAATAGGTGAACATGGACATTTTAGCATTAGGTCAATATATAGAATTTGAAATGAGAACAACTTTGAACCTATATTCAAATACATTTCAAATTGACATGACCAGTAGTTACATTAGATCATCCATGCACATCATTATGCCATGTTCATGCATCATATTGTTGCATCTATTTGTATTGAATGTTGTCTGCGTTGCGGTAGGCCCTAATCCGGAGGATACTACTCCCTACCCCGACGAAGGAGAGAACTCTTCCGCAACCCAGCAAGGCAAGCAACCTCATTGATCATTCCGATAACATTCCACTCTCTCGCTCCTGCTCTCATTTATTGCATTAGGACAAACGATCACATGTCAGTTATACACGGTAGATGATCCTATTCTTATGCATGACCTGATCTTGTCACAGTAAATAGCTAAACCTTGCAACCTAGCATACCTGGTAGATGCTTGTGCCATGATGTGCTTAGCTTACTTTGCCTGCTATGCTTGCTATGCTTAGAGTTGTGTCAAGTCGGATTCATCTGGGTGATGAACTGAGTGAAACAGTGTTGCCCGATGTGATGAGCTTATAATGAATACGATTTGGTAAAGGTAGCGATGAGAGGCTATGTAGGAGTACATAGTGGGTTGTCTCATTGGGACCGTTCTTAGGAACTGGGTTTCGTGTTTGTGATCCAAGACTAGATACTACCACACGTTGGGATACTTAACTGACCCTCTCGACTTATCAGTCGCTTAGTCTTTGGTCCAGGTATTGCAAGTAGTTTTTGGTGTTTATAGCATGCTAGAGGCCGTGCGTAGCGCTGACCCTCGGGGTGAGTTACGACGCGGTAGGCAGTGGCACGGTGTACCAAGGTTCACCCGAATGGTGGGCTTGGGAACCCTGTGCACATCGTTTGGGACCGTAGCGGAAACTTTGGCCGGACTTCCGTGCGGGTCAGTCTCAAATAGGCGGTAGCCTGGACTAGATGTCTTATGTGATTGACGGTCGTGGCCGACTCCCTCGCTGGGCATCTGCTTGAAGGTTGCCGAGGTGCATGGTTTATGGCACATAGCGATAAGTGGCGAGAGCTTGTGTGAAGAAGTACACCCCTGCAGGGTATGGAACTATTCGAATAGCCGCGTCCTCGGATATGGACTACTTGCAGAACTTATGTTGTTCATAGATAATCAAATGGAGACTTCTAAAAATCACAAGACAAGTGTGAGTACCGTGGATTGCACTCTTCCGGAAGGGGAAGGTGAGTCCATGGTGGTGTATTGAGATGGAGTTAGTGGACTCGTGTGCGATAATTAAAATTGTAACCAAGAGTTTAAAACTGAGTAGTGTAGGTTAGCCATGAGTCAAAGCTGGCTTTCTGCATAACTCCACCACCCCTTGTTGATACATGAGCATAAATAGACTAGGTCTGTTTTAAAGACTTGCTGAGTATGATTGTACTCATCCTTGCTTAATTAATGTTGCAGAAGAAAACCAGGACCCATCAGGTGGGTTTTATCTAGACGTTGACGATGCCGAATAGCTGGTGTCTCAGCTACGATCTTGCCCGTGTGGTGGGCTGTAGATAGTCAGGCCATGTGCCTCTTTTATATTTTGCCGTCTGTACCCAGACAGCTTTAGTTTCCGCTGGCTTGTATGACTATGTTTGTATGACTTGAGTGCCGGGTCATGTGACCCGTGTCTGTATGAACATATTATGCAAGGCTCGTCTGAGCCTCTTAAATAAAAGTCATGTTATTGCATGGTTATGTTGTGATGCCTTGGTTGTATCTTTGCATATCGGGCATGTCGTGCGTACGTGTGACGTGCAACGGTATGTATGGGATCCGACACCTAGTCGTGTGCCTTTAGTAGTACTCTTTACGGGAAACTGCCTCTTTGTGCTTCCACCGAGCCATGGTAGCTTGCTACTGCTCCGGACACATTGATTGACCGGCATGTATCCTTCTTTGCTGCTGTGTCTGTCCCTTCGGGGAAAAGTCTTGCGGTGTAATGGAGTCCCTGTAGCCTGTTACGACTCGTCTACGTGCAGTGATGACGTTTGTGTCTCGCGACATAATGGAATCCTAGTAACTTGCTACGACTCGTCTACACATGCTTGAGGCCGACACCTGCATTGCTGGGTTATGTATGCCTGTTTTCGTACGGATGTGCCACTTGGGTTCTATGACTAGTTATGTCGGCCCGGGTTCTTTGTTGTGTGATTGCCAGCGACATGTTCACATACGTGAGCCAAAAGACGCAAACGGTCCCGGCCAACGTAAGGTAGCAGCTGTGGAGTACCGTGCGTGAGGCCGCAAGGTGATGTGTCTTATTACAGTATGGAATCATATGACTTAGGATCAGGGTCCCGACACTGGCCGATGCCCCGACTCGACGCCATCACCCTCTCCACCGTTGCCGCTCTCCCCATTGCCGCTCTCCCCGTCGCGCCGCTCTCCCCATTGCCTCTCTCACCGTCGCGCCACTCTCGTCGCGCGCCCTCTGCCTCGTCGACGCCCAGTGACCCGACGTCGTCGCCCTTGACGCCATCGCCGCCCTCGACGCCCCATGACCCGACGATGTCGCCCTCGAAGCTCTCCCCATCTCGCCGCCCTCGATGCCCTCGCCTCGTCCCTGCCCTGACCTGATGCCGTCGCCGCTTGTCGCCATCTCTGCTCTTCCCGTCGTCATCGCCGCTCTCCCTGTCACCACTCTCCCCGTTGCGCCCCTCTCCTATCGTCAAGCCCCGGTGAAGACGGTCATTTTAGTTGTTTCATGTTTTAGTTAATTTAGTTTTTAATGTTTTAGTTAATTTAGTTGTTTTAGTTGTTTTTTGTTTTAGTTGTTTAGTTTTTTCTGTGTTATTTGTTTTAGTTAATTAAGTGTTCATATTGTTTTAGTCAGTTTAGTTGTTTTATGTTTTAGTTGTTTTAGTTGTTTAGTTGTTTTAGTTGTTTTATCGGTGACATGATATCAAGGAGTCTCCGATGATCGTCGGTGATGGAGAGTCCCCAACAATCGATGGTGAGGGAGCGAGAGTCCCCGACGATATCGATGATTTTATAGTAGGCAGCTATCAACGTTTTGTGTTTTAGTTGTTTTATCGGTGACACATTATCGAGGAGTCCCTGACAATCATCGGTAAGGAAGAGTCCTCGACGATCTACGGTGAGGGAGCGAGAGAGTCCCCGACGATATTGACGATTTTATATTAGGCAGATATTGATGTTTGTGTTTTAGTTGTCTTATCGGTGACACGATATCAAGGAGTCCCAGACGATCGTCGGTAAGGGAGAGTCCCCGACGATCGACGGTGAGGGAGCGAGTTGCCCCGACGATATCAACAATTTTATATTAGGCAGATATATGACGTTTACATGTTTAAATGTTTAGCTGTATAGCATAGCCGTTGAGTCGATGATGCCTGGCCAGCATCCTTGTCGTTGACTCGGTGGCAACCACCTGCTTGAAACTATTAATTAATGCCTTGTATTGATTTCCATATCTCATGTTTTATATTGCCATGTCGTAATATTTATAGAAACTATGGATCACAGAGACATAGAACAAGAAGACTTGTTGGGGGATATAATCTGTGCCGAGTATAATCCCTTGGCGTATCTCAATGACACCGATGGTCAGGAAGGAGAGGACGGCTCCAGTTATCCAACAATGCAGGAGGCAAGAGATAACGACAGCTCCGGTGACCGAATGGCAGAGGAAGGAGATCATGATCATGGCTCGGATTGATCGAATGGCGGAGGAAAGAGATCATGATCACGACTCCGATGAGTGAACAGAGGAGGGATCCTCAACTATTGCAAAGTCCAGCGAGGTAAGGAGATGAGGCCCGAAGAAAAGGTTGCGCTAGGATGAAAGGTTCACGATCACAGAAGTCACGAACGATGGCCAACCGATTGCTCCCAAGCGGACCAAGGACGCATTTGTACATCAGTGTGGAGTTGTTGTTAGGGACTACTTCTTGGTCAGCACTCAGCAATGGAATAAGAATAATAAGGACCCCAAAGTTTCTTATGTCCAGGATAGACTGAAAGATGATCTTTGGACCGAGCCAATGAGAAATTTCAGCCTACCGCAAGTGGAGGATCCGAATAACACAGTTATAAAGCGAAAGGTCAAGTTGTGGGCTCTTAAGAAGATGGCAGAACTATTCAAGAACTGGAAGAAAGAGTTGAACACAAAGTTTGTCAAGAAAGATGAGACTTCGGATTTCAAAGGTCGATATGAGAAGATAAGAGATCAATGGCCAGAATTTGTGTCCCACAAGAAATCGGAGAAGAGTAAGAAAATGTCACTGACAAACAAGAAAAATGTTGAAGTGAAGCAGTATCATCATCACATGGGGTCAGGTGGCTACTACAAAGCCCGGACGTTGTGGGACAAAGCTAAGCAAGATCTGCTTGCTAAGAATGTCCACCCATAGACATTGCACCGGCCAGATTGTTCAAGGACTTGGTTCTTTGGGGTTGGGGAAATTTGGACCCAGAAATAGGGAAGTGAGTCTGGACGAAAGCTCAACTTGCCATACCCATCACAAAGCTTCAGGCAACAATCAAGGCAGCGCAAGAAGGGACGTTCATTCCCTATAGAGATAAGGACGAGCTGACAGAGGCCCTCGAGAATCCTAAACACCATGGACGAACACGAGGTACATCAGGCTTTGTTCCGTGGAAGCATGGGTTTCCCAACAGTGGTGGTTATAGAAGCCTAAAGATAAAGGGGAAACTGGAAGCAAGCGAAATGCAGAAGCTCAGTGCAAGATTGTCAAAACTAGAGGAACTTGAGAGCCAGCGAGCTACCGGCCAACCATCTGAGTGGCACAAAGATCCTTCCTTCGATGCCGCCCCAGAAGATACCCTACCATCTCAGCGGAGAAGCAACGTTCAACTTGATTTCACGGCTCCTCGCTACCCCGTGGATAGTATCACAGAGGCTCAACATTGCGACCTTATGACGAGATGCCAGAACCTGACCTTCAAGGCGGCGGTTGGCTCTGTTCTACCTCCTCGAGTTGAGGGAACTTTCCATTGCCATCCAATTCCACATGGCTATGATGTTTTGATGGTGGATGAAATAATGGATGGATATGAGGGGCTGGAGCTTGATAATCCTACACATGAATAGGATATTGTTCTTCTGGAAAATGCTCAGAAGAGTACCTGTCTATGGAGAAAGGAGTACATCAAGCTTCCCAATTAGAAGCCTCGGCAGATTGGGCCTCCTCCGGAGTGTTTGGGCACCCCTCCTCCTCCTCCTCCTCCTTCGCCTACTCCGGTGCGTGAGGCCACTACGCCTCCTCCTCCGCCTCCTCCAGCGCGTGAGGCCACTTTGCCACCTCTGGCGCATGAGGCCACTCCGCCTCGTCCTCCGCCTCCTCCGGCTCGTTAGGCCACTCAACCTCCTCCGGCACATCAGGGCACTCCTCCTCCTCCTCCAGCACGTCAGGCCACTCCACCTCCTCTGACGCGTCAGCCACGACGTGTGAGAGATGCCTCCGCTCCGGCGGCTAGTAGTACAATAGGCGGGAAGAAATTCAAATTTGGTCCAAGCCTCAAGCCTCTTGCAAAGTTACCATACGAGAGGACTGACAAAGAAAATGATGACATTAGTAAAGCCGAAGTGAAGGCCCATTTTGCACGGAAACATCCACCTCCGAAGGAAACGGTAGATCCGGTGAAAGTGAAGGGCACTGTGGATGCCCTAAAGCGACCATCACTACCTCTGCTGCCATCAAAATATGACCGCTATATTGTAAAGACAAATAATGAAGAGCAGCGGCTGGGAAGTACTTCCAGTGCTGCAAGAGTCAAAGAACGAAGAAGTGGGAAAACAATTCTCCAGCTCGGCAAACATGAGAAGCAATCGTGCCCCCCGCTCAAGGTGTGTAGTGATATCGCTAATCATTCGACACTACTACCCGGTACCAAACCTGGTGATTACTTGGGGGATGATGTACTTTTTGAAACGGCTGAAGTAATGGTACAAGAATTTAGATACGTGTACGGGAAGCCTCTCGTCAAACCTGATCATCTTCATCTAACAACAATGATGTACAAATTGCATGAGTGGTACATGAAAACCTGCATGGAGTCTGGGAAAGACACTATGTATGCTAGAGTTAAAAAACTGCACGAATTCATTGGACTCAACGTGATGCCTATTGAATTTCTGGGGTTATTTCAGTTATACAATCAAGAGGCCCTCGACAAACAACTCATGACTTGCTACTATCTGTAAGTATTACTTCTACAGTTAAGTCTCTAGATCAGCTCATTCATTCCATGTATATATAATTAGCCTCACTATATTATGCAGACTGAAGATCGTCGACTGAAAAAAAAGCAGGAATCTTTGATGTTGGGTTCATTAGCCCAGATGTCGTAAATGAATATACGGTATGAAACAGTGTCAAAGAGACCAAGGAGAACTTTCTAAAGTCGTTCCTTATACATCAAAACAAAAGGGAAATACTCTTTCCTTGTAACTTCAAGTGAGTGTTGCTGTCTTCTATATATTCGGTTTCGCTTACTCGAGGTTAAGTAATGTAATTGATGAGTTATATATGTGTGCGTAGTTACCACTTTATTCTGCTATCCATTAAGCTTTACGGGGCATTAGTAATTTTCTTAGACTCGAGACATAAAGATCCTGAGGATTATGCGGACATGACTGCAATGCTCAAGGAGTAAGTTCAATCAATACCGGGACCATATCGGCATGCAACTTTCGTTCACTTCCAGATATCAAGTAATCATTTTCTTTGCCTGGCAGGGTTTGGAAAAAGTTCACCCGAAAGGTTCCCGGTCTAAACAAAGAGTTGCGATTTACACACCCCAAAGTAAATAGTACTAGCTAGTTCCGTGTATCTCTAATTGATTCAAATTTTCATCAATATATCATTACCATGCTTGCTTATCAGTTTGATTGAACTCTATTCTCGTAAAGTGCTTGTACCAGGAAGCCAGGACTGTTTTATGTGGATACTACGTATGCGAGTTCATTCGACACTCGACCTCTGAGCCGGGCTTCTCTAACAAACAATTTTAAGTACTTAAATAATATTAAAATTTTGATTTTATATATTACCATCAATTGTGTTGAGTTTCATTCATATATATACATGTATTGACCCCCTTCTTTAAATTAGATCAGGCAGATGCGGGATGAACTCCTACCACATGATCGCATATGAACAATTCAAGAGGAATTGGCGGGATTCTTTCTTGACCACGTCATACCTAAAGACGGAGAATACTATGTGGATTTGTGATTGGATCTTAGGTAGATGATGTTAGGGATTATAAAAGATGTTATATTGTATATATGTAGTAGCGTCGGATAGATATACGAAAACTTGTTGTTCGACGAAGCACGGAGAAAGAGATGTCACTTCTCTCTATATATGTTCAGCATGACGATCTTGTGTAATTAATGGTTTCCTTCATTTTCTTATTAGCTAGCGTCGAGTTCTCTCTATATGTATAGTAGCTAGCATCGACCAAGCAACGAGAAAGAGAGGTCACTTCTCTCTATCAGC
Organism: Hordeum marinum; assembly: GCA_022496015.1. Taxonomy (NCBI): domain Eukaryota; kingdom Viridiplantae; phylum Streptophyta; class Magnoliopsida; order Poales; family Poaceae; genus Hordeum; species Hordeum marinum. Next base: position 455,496,158 of record CM039674.1, on the reverse strand, counting down.
TAGCTAACACAATATCAAACCCCTCAATTAACCCTCGAAAACCCCTAAAACCCCTTCCAAAAAATAGAAAAACCCTAGCGCCTGACGCATGGCAGCCTTTTGGTCTCGGTTGGTGTTACCAACCGGGACTAAACGTACTCGTGGCTGGGCTCCTCGCAGCGGCCACGTGGAGCCCCTTTGGTCCCAGTTCGTAAGCGAATCGGGACTAAAGGTTTTGCGTATTAGTCCTGCTTGTTTTGTCCCGGTTGCAGAACCAGGAGTAAAGGCCCTCTGGAACCGGGACTAGTTCCCTGTTTTCTACTAGTGCATCCATCACCAGCAGGCATGGTTCACTCAGTTGTAGTTCCCTGCTGAGCATGCATACATAGACATTGATTGAGGAACAAAATATTGTCAACATGATGTTTACCAATGTTGGTAAAAGCAAAAGCGGGGGTGCCCAATGTTGGTTAACCAATGCCCTGAGAGAGCTGCACATGGAAAGGGGGGATGCATCAGATGCACTTAGCAAGGTGTGAGCCAGGAGCCAGAGTAGCTCATTACCCGGGAAGGATCCTCGTTTATGATCCCATTACCTAGAAATGGAGCAAGAAGAGCAAACCCTGCCTAAGGACAACTCCAACACGCGATTCCATCATGTCCGGCCATGTTCGTTTGGGTTAAATGGACAGAACAAGTCATTCGACGTGCGGGAGCAAACGGATCAATGTTCGTTTTTGATCCGCTTTTGATCTATTCCATGAAATAGGCTTTTGTCTTGCTTTATAGATAAAGCAACGACCCATACAAAGCATCCGGACGAGGTCCGATTCATAAGTTCGCCTGGGCACAGGCACAAACACGGCCAAAAAGGAGAAAGAAAGATGAAAAAAAGCCGCCTAGTGACGGGGTAAGCTCATCCACATCGGGAGGCCAGACGACGCACCGTAGCATGCAATGCGTCCAACATAGCGTCCAACCGATCCAGGTCTCGTTGCCTAGAGAGGGGATGCCAGTGCTGCATAAAAACAAGGAGTTTGAAGAAGGAGTCAGACGCTTGTCACATGAAGATCCTCTCAATCACCATCTTATTGCGCATAGTCCAAAGGGACCACGACAAAGCGACAAAGGTCAGCCATAAAAGGCGCTGCCTGCGATTAGGTTGGATGGCCCTATATTGGAGAAACTCCGTGAGGTCTTGGGCCTCCCAGTCGTGCCCAAGAGCCTCTCGGAAGAATTCCCACATGCGCCTCACCGCCGTGCAAGTGAATAAGATGTGGGTAACAATTTCCGAAACTAAGCAAAGAGGGCTCATGCCGTCGCCAGGGCCGTGCCTCTTGCTAACCTCAGTCCCCGGGGGGGAGGGGGTTAGGAAGAAGCTGCTACACAAAAAAATTGATCTTATGGGGGATAGACGCCTTCCAAAGGTGTGTCAACCAAGGAATGGCGAGGGAATGACAGAGGGACTGATAGGCCGAGCTCACAGGGAAGTCCCCCGACGGGGCCAGGCGCCCGGTAATTGTATCCGAATAGTTCGGCAGCACTTGAGGTAAGGAGTCCAACAGACGGTTCCACTTTGTTGTTTCTCCCTGACCGAAGTTCTGCCTGAACTTAATGTCCCATTGTCCTAGAAGAACCGCTAAGGAGACGATGAGGGTGGGTTCCTCACAAATGGAGAACAAGGCTGGGAACCTAACCCTGAGAGGTTCATCCCCCAACCAAGGGTCTAACCAGAAAAGGGCCCCATCCCCATTGCCAATCGAGAAGGAAATTCCAAGACGAATTTCCTCCTTGATCTTCTGGATCATGCGCCAGAAGTGGGATCCTCCATTGCGGGAACATGCTAAGAGTGGTTCGCCCCTCACGTATTTCGCCTGATGAACTATAACCACAACCCCCGTCCCCGTGGAGGATCTGCTAGACCCACCGAAGCATAAGGGCCGTATTCATGATACGAGAGGCTGAGATGCCCGACCCTCTCCGGTCCTTAGGGAGAAAAATATCCGCCCATCTAACCATGTGGTATTTTTTGCACCCATCGGTGGCCTGCCAAAAGAACCTAGCGAGTTCCTTGTCAAAGGCAGCGTGAACGCTCTCCGACAGGATGTAGAGCCCCATCATATACATGGGGGACTCGCCATGTTCACCCCAATGAGCACCGATTTTCTCCCATTGAAGGTGAACCGGCCCCGCCATGGTTCAGCGCGGGAGGCCACCCGGCCCACCAGGGCATGAAATACACTAGCCAGAATTTTTGCCTCAGCCAATGGCATCCCCATGTAGGATGTGGGGAATGAGGACAACTTGAAGTTTAAGTTATCTACAATCTGCTTCCTATCACCTGAAGGGTAGCCAAGGACGAACACTTCACTTTTATCGAAGTTTGTTTTTAACCCGGACATAGCTTTGAAGCATAGAAGGAGAAATTACAGGTGAGCTAAGTCGAGGTCCGAGCCCTCGACCATGATCATGGTATCGTTCGCATATTGGAGATGGGTGACCCCTCCACTAGGGACCAGGTGACTAAGTACCCTTGAGATATGGCCAGCCGCCCGGGCCTTGTCTAGGATGCCGGCCAAGGCATCAACGGCGAGGTTGAATAGCAAGGGTGAAATCAGGTCTCCCAGTTTCACTCCTATGGAAGGAGTGAAGTAGGGCCCCACCTCGCCATTTATGTTAATTGCAGTCTTGCCAGACTAGACTCGTTGCATAATCCAGGATGACCATCTCTCGTCCAAGCCATGCCGCTGAAGCACCATCCTCAAGAAGGACCAATCCAGACGGTCATAAGCCTTCTGGAAGTCAAACTTGAGGAAGACTCCCCTACGTCCATGTGACTACACCTCGTGTACTATTTCATGAAGGGCCAAGATCCCATCATGAATCTGTCGACCCTTCAGAAAGGTAGTATGAAGAGGGTGATTGAGCCTCTCAGCTATGGGGGCCAACCTCGTAGCGCATACTTCCGCAAATATGCTCTCAAGCACATTTATCACCGTGATAGGCCTAAAGTGTATGATATCTGTAGCCCCAACTATTTTGGGGTCAGGGTTATGACACCATAATTGATTCGAGACATGTCAAACGTCCCTATATAAAATTCCTGAAGCATCAGCATAATAACCAGTTTGATGACGTGGCAAAATTTCTGGAAAACGCATCTGGCAGGCTATCGGGCCCTGGGGATGAGCTTGTCTTCATAGAGGCGATAGCTCGGCCCACCTCCTCTTCCGAGAACGGGAGAGTTATCTCCACATTCTCGGCTTCGGACACCCGATCCACTGTAGACCAGAAGTTCTCGGCAAGCGACAACCCACTCCGGGGTGGGGCCAATAATAACTCCTTATATAAGGAGTAGATGTGTGACCTTGTCTCGTTTGATTGTTCTAGGAGGTTATTGCCCTCCCATAGACACATGATGCTGCATCATCGCCAACGCCCATTCGCGATCGCTTGGAAATACGTGGTGTTGGCATCACCCTAGAGGAGACACTTTTGTCCTCCTCAGCGTTGCCAATACAATTCTTCTCCCTTAAATATCACCATCAAGGAGGCTTCAAGGGGGTATCGACGCATCCAATCGTTAGCAGACAACCCAATTGGGTCGGCCAACCCATCAAGTGCCCTAATATGTGTTAGAAGGGATTCCTTACGAGCCTTATAAGCTGCTCCAAGGTTAGCACCCCACCCACGCATGAATTGCTGAGTAAGCTTCGAGAAGTGGTGCCAAATATCAGTGGCACAATATGCCTGGGGTGGGGAGGCTGTCGCTTTGAACCAACGATCCCTCACTAGTTCCAAGAAGCCTGTCTGTAGAAGCCAAGTCGGTTCAAAATGGAACCGTCTCGCCCTGGGGGGGCATCTACCCCCGAGGATAGGAGTAAAAGCACGTGGTCAAAACCAATGCGGGTGACAGTCCGCGGGGAACATAACGGGAACATGATTTCCCATTGGACCGATACTAGGACCCTATCCAAAACACCGTGGATAGGGTCGAGTTGTTTATTCGTCCACATGGATCTAGCCCCTACACGGGCTATATCCCGTAGAGCCAGATCGGCAATGCAGTCATTAAACAACCGCATATTTCCCCGATCTATGTTCGGGGAGCTCTTGTTAGCCTCTTGGCAAATAAGGTTGTAGTCCTCGGCAACCACCACCGGGTATGGGTAGCGTTCCACCTTGGCCTTTAGTTCGGCCAAGAAGTAACATGACCTACCATGGTCAGTCCCATAAACTATAATCACCTCCTAGATGAGGTTCACACGTCGGTCTGTGATAGCCATACTAAGGAAGAATTCTCCTCGGTCCATATCCTCGACCGAGAAGGCATCTTCCCGGACCCCCAGCAAAATGCCCCTTGAAAGACCAGAAGTGGGGAGCCATTTCTAGGCGAAAATATGCCGTGAGAGCCCCTGGAACTCCTGAATAGAGAAATCCTGGATAATCGTCTCTTGCATCCCAACAATTTAAATCTCTTCTTGCCTAATATACTCAATCAGTTGCCGCTTCCGGCCGAGATGACTGAAGCCCCTAATGTTACAACATAGGAGATTCATGATGGAACCATGGTCGAGGGACTAGAGGTCCCCACAGGTGTGGACGAACTAGCCCGGTCGCCAACAAACCGAGAACCCTGCTTCAATGGCCGACCACGTCGCCCCTTCCTATCTGGGTCAGCAGCGGGGCCATCATTCCGGGATGGAAGGCCAACGCTAGTACCACACCACACCACCCCTTGCTATGAGGGCTGGAGGCGGGTAGGAGGCCTACCTCATAGCACCCTACCAATTGCAGGGACGCCTTAGGCGGTCTCTGGCACGTCGCGAGACACCCTTGATCTCCCAACCCCGGGCTCTATGCCCAGGGTCATTGGTGATCAGGGGTGCTGATGGCTCATCCTGTGTAGGAACGGTGGGATCAGCAAGTCGAACCGCGGCCCTCGCCCGGTCCTCGGGCATCGCTCCATCCAGCCGTTCCATGGCACAAATAGCCAATATCTGCTCAAGATGGGGCCCCTTTTCACCAAGGAAGACGATGTCACAATCTATGCCACCTCACCCAAGTGGCCAAGCGGAAATGTTCAAAGGATCAAAAAGCGGGAAACAACAAAGGAGGAACATGGGTCGGGGGGTGACGAACCAAGGGGAAGGTCACGGGAGGCAGCGCGCATGACCACCTTCTACGCGATTGTCGGGACTCGACCATCGGTCAGCTACCTGGATCCAGAGAGGTGCGCGCTCTGGCGGGCTACTGTAGGATCGAAAGTAGGTCGAGAGGGGGGTGATTAGACTACTTGACCAAATAAAACAATACTTTTTCCTAATTTTAATTCTTGGCAAGTTTTAGCATTCATAGTATGTCAAGTATACCCTACACATCAATGTCTAAGAGTATAGGAGCAGAAAGTAAAGACATTGCACATGTAAGTAAAGAGAGCGTAAGGAAAGCAAACACAATTGGTGACACGAAGATTTTCCCGTGGTTTCGATAGGTTGAGCTATTGTACGTCCATGTTCATGGAGTCTTCAACCCACGGAGAGTAACAGTCACGAGAGTCCAAAGAGGGCTCTACCCATAGAGGGTTCCACGAATAAGCAACCTTGACTATACCATGACAGCCTACGTCCACGGAGGACTAGCCTTACTCGGGGTAGATCTTCACGGAGTAGGCGATCTCCTTGACGTTATAAACTTCTTGGTTCACTCCACAACACGAAGTAGGAGGCTCCCAAGTGACACCTAACTAATCTAGGAGGCACCACCCTCCAAAAGATAATAGGCTCGGTAATGTCAATGAACTCCTTGCTCTTGTGCTTCAAGATGATAGACTCCTCAGCACACAATCACTCTCTCATAGATATGGCTTGGTAGAAGAGATGGGATTGGTGGAAAGCAACTTGGGGAGGCTAGAAATCAAGATCCATATTGTTGGAGTGGGAGATCTTGACCTCAACACAAGGGTAGGTGGTTCTCTCTCAGAAAACTTATAGGATAGGTATGGAATAGTTCTGAGTGCTTCTCTTGTTGAGTAGGTGGTGGTGGAGGGGTATATATAGGCATCCCCAAAAATCCAACTGTTACACACAAAACGACCAACTCGGTGACACCGATGTGTTAATATCGGTGGTATCGAAGTGACCAAAAGCTAGCAACTTTTGAATCTTGGAGGGACCTATATAGGAATCTCGGTTGCATCAACAAGGTGACCAACGGTCAGAATTGCCATTCTCGGTGACACCGATTCAACATCCTCGGACGGCAACCTGAACTCGGTGGCACCGGTACGGAATCGGTTGCACCGAAGTGGCTAGGGTTTGGTTGAGTTTGTCTAGGGTTTGGAATCAGTGGCACCGGAATGGAAATGTTGGTTGCATAGATTTGAGTGTTTGTCTTAGAGCAGACTTTGGTGGGAGAGTTTGTGGGTGTCTATGGTGAGTATCACTTGTGCACGTATGAGCTTTTTGTTCACCAACAAAACTTTAACCCCTTTTAATAGTATTGGCTTTCCTATGGACTCAAGGTGATTTCTCACAAATATAAAATGTAGAGTCCTCTTGCTTGAAGCTTAGCCAATCCATTTCCTTGCATCTTGGGGTGTTCCACAATCTCTTTGCCAACCCATCATTGAACTTTTCCTGAAATATACTTGATGGAAACATTAGTTCAATGACTTATATGTTGTTATGAATTACCAAAACCACCAAGGGAGCAAATGTGCTTTCATTTCCCCCCTTTTGGTAATTGATGACAACATATATATCAAATCTTCGACATATCATATAATCAATGAATATACTCGTCGCTTTGAGAAGTATGTGCTAAGCAAGAGCTCCCCCTAAATTTGTGCATTATTTTGAATTTGCGTTTGAATGCTAATGCACAATCGATTAGGTACATGGGGCACGTATTCCATGTCACATACATCTTGGCGGTGTGCGATAATAATTAGAGTAAACATCATAGCACAACAAAATCAAGCAATGTAGAAGGATCATCTCATGAAGCATACTTCTCCCCCTTTGTAATAAGATGATAGGAAGTAGTAGCATCACACAAAAGTGTATCACAAGCAACCAAAAGACAATAGTTTTTTAAAAGAAATAAACACCAAAACTCTCTCTCACTTGAAGCGTAAGGATCTATATACACTTCTCCCCCTTTGGCAACAAGTTGCCAAAAAGTTTAAAGGCATATATCTAAGCATTCTTGGGCTGATCTCCTCCAGTTGTTGATGAAGGAGTCGAGAGAATAGAGTCGACGAAGATCTCTGTAGATGTCGTGGATGGAGCTAGAGTGGAAACAGGAGGAACTAGAGATGATGGGGCAGGAGCAGAGCTGACAGTAGCAGGAGCTAATGAAGAGGGCCTCAAGTATGGAGCTAGCATTGTGGCTGATCTGGCCTGAGTAGGAATCTGTGTGCCTGTCGTGAGAGGTGATCCATCCTCCTCATCATCATAATCATCATCATCATCATCAGAAGAAGAAGAAGATGAAGAAGAAGAAGTATGAGGTATGAGCACTGAGTCAACTTCCTTCTGAAGCTCTCTGGCTGTCTTTGCCACCCTGTCCACCTTATCATTTAGAGTCTGGATACTTGTTTCAAAGATCCTCACAAGACTGTTTTGGTTGTCCAGAATCCCCTTAATGTCCTTCTGCATGTTCTGAACTGATGAGATCAACAAATCCATTTGCTCACTTGTAGATCTAGGAACATGAGCACTAGTGGCTCGAACTGCCTCTGCCTCTGCCCGAGCTGCAGCTGATGTGGGATGATTTGGGTCCATCACCACAACATTATCCTCGAGATTTATCTGTAGGGGCAAATGTGGACGATCTAGAGCAAATATGTGCTTTTCCAACTTGGAGTTGATGAGCATCTGGATGTAGGGTGCATAGGATCAAGAGCGCTTCTGATCAGCAACAACCCTCTTAACTGTCTCTACAATCAAGTCCATGACTCTGATCCTGGTGTGTCTGTCAAGGTGGATCAACATGTTCATGGAATATCCTCGGATCATCTTGTCATCTCCTGACTTGGGCATCAGAGTATGCCTCAGAATGGTGTTCATGGTGCGGAGGCCACCTGAATAAAGTAGGTGGATCCTAGCTTGTGAGACTTCACATTAGCAGGAGGGATCTCCTTGTATATTTTGGCCATAGCATTGTGGCTCTCCTTGGATTTTGAGTAGACATCCAAATCATCATCCTGTGCCTCTGGAACTCCTAGAATTGCAGCCCATTCATCAATAGTGGACTCGTATCTTGCTCCTTCTCTCATCCATACAATCCTACCATCTCCATAGAAGAGTGAAGTGGAGTAGAATTGCATGATCATTTCATCATTCCATGCAGTAAGCTCTCTGCCAAAAAAATCATCCAGTCCAATGCAGTGGAAATTGTCTTGGAGACTTGAAAAGTAGTCCTCATTCTCCTTAATGAATTTCCAATCAAAATATTTCATGTCACTGGCTGCTGGGATCTTGTCTAGCAGGACTGTCTCATAAAAGTCTTGCTGCTCCTTGGTGTAGAATCTGTAATCAACAGTAGTCTTCCTCCTCTGGGCATATGGATCAACAGCTCTCCATGCCCTCAAATCTGAGTCTTTCCTCTTCTTCATATCTTCAACAACTAGGTGGCTAACATCATGTATTGGAAGATGTGGTCTAAGTTTCATCAAGGTTGTAAAGTCATCATCATCTTCAACTCTGGAGGTAGTTCCTTTGTTCTTTTTAGAAGGTGGAATTTGCCTGGATGTTCTCTTAGGCTTTTCAGCAACAGCCTTCTTGGATTTGGTGCTCTTGGATATGCCTGACTTAGGCATAGCATCAGCTATAAGTTTCTTGGCCTTCTTCTTGGGACGAGCCTTTGCAGCAGGCTCAACCTCCTCTTCAGCAGCAGCTGCCTCCTCTAGATCTTCATACGTAGATGTGGGCCGGTCGGTTACATGAATAATCCTCTTTTTGGCTCTCTTCTCCCCTGCCTTCTTAGGCATAGACTTCTTTGGGGGCTCAATAGTCATTGTAGCTTTGGCACTCTCAGGTGCTCTCATAGCTTCAGGAGGTGCATATGTTGTGCTAACCACCCTCCTAGAATAGGTGGCCTCATTAGCTGACTTCTTGGCAGCCTTTTCTTGCTTCTTGGCAAGAACCTCCTCAGGCACAAAGTCTGAATATTCCTCATCTGAATTCAGCTTCTTCCTTGCCCTAGTAGCAGCCTTGGGAAACGCATGGGAGCTAGGGGTGCCTGGATCTGAAAAAGAACTGGCCTCATGACTAGTGCCTGAACTCATGTCAACTACATGCTCTGGTAGATTCTGACTGTCTGACTCTAACATGCTGACCCTGTGAATAGAGTATAGAACAGTGGAATAGGATAAGTCATCACAAAATGCAGCCAGTTTCTGAAAGTTTGAATAAAAGATTTTCAAAGTTTTTCATTCTGTCAAATGAACATCGGTACAATCGAAGCAAAAATATCGGAGCTATCGAGACTGACTTTCTCCTTAGCCAAAACTTGGCACCCCTTTCGATGAGACCAAAATGTGTACTCTGTTTCACCGAGAAAGTTCTCAGTAATACAGACATACAAATCAGTGACACTGATTTGCTTGCTTCGGTTCCACCGAGTTTCATCGGGCGGACGGCAAAACCCTCAAAATCCATGGTTCTCTACTCTATGGGATTTTTTTTGTGGATGGAAGGCTTTCAATCTGTGGCAAGATAATGTAGAAACTATAATGCACAAGATTTGGAGGTTGGAGTGCAAGAGAGGGGGCCGAATACATACCCTAGCTTGGCAAAGGATCCGCTATGGCGGTGACGGGGGCGAGATTTCAACGGCGGCGATTCCCAGCGGCGGAGGAGCGCGGGAAGACAAGGGCGATGACCAGGGGGTCCTTCTGCGGCAGCTTAGGGCTTAGGGAACAATGATTTGATGAATGAAATTTAAAACCGTCGGGTCCAGAGATTATATACCTTCACTGCCAGTGACACCGATTTTAAATTTTCGGTGTCACCGAGTTCCTCAACTGTTGGCTGACACGGAAACTCAGTGCAACTGAGAATATGGAATCGGTGGTACCGAGGCAAGAAATCCATATCATCCCTAGGCATTTGGGGTGACCAAGATTTTGGTGTTGGTTCCACCGAATTGCACTTGGGAGGTTTTAATGGTCAGTCCTTATCGATACGGAACTCCGAGTGCTCCACACAGAGGGATCGAAAAGCACTTGTTCAAATTTTGTGATGCATCATGAATAGAGTATGAGGTGAGAAAGCATAGATAGATAAAGAAGCGGTCCTAGGCATTCTTGTATATCCAATTGGCCAAAGATAAATCAAAATACAAATGGCAACAATTGGATATCCTCGAATGAGTAAATAAATGCAGACCAACATGCTCACACAATAAGATGTCAAATGAAATCATGGCAAACATGCACAAACACAATAGCATCTGACAAGCACTTGGGCGATAATGGAGTCATCTATATATGAGTATATTCACTTAGGAGCCAAGTAAGAATACTTGATCATAGGTTATACTCATCGTTTAAGCACAAGTGGGGTTACCACTTTCACATAAAGCATTTAATGTTGTCACATTCTTTTGAGATGCTTTAACTCAAGTATTAGAGTAAAGCTCCTCCTAGATGTGACATCCCCCCATAAGAGGGATAAACTAACCTTGGGTTTTGTTAATGAACACTTCATGTTGGTGAGGTAGTGGTGGATGCTCAAAGTTGATGAAGATCACCAAGAGTGGGGAGCATCCCTGTTGTTTCATTACTCTTCTCACCTACATGGGTTAGTCCCAACACACAAGAGACAAATACAAGGATATCTATGGACATGGAGTGCAAATGATATGTGATGATGTCCATCGATTTGTTGATTACCTTGTCCCTTGCTTACCTTTGAGGGAATGTATGATTCCTTGAACTATTGCATAGAGTTGATGTTGATTGCAAATAGTCCTTGACAATAATTAATATGAGTGAATTTCATTGGCGGAGTCACCCCTCAAGAATTCTCTAGTACTTGTTCTTGGGGACCCACATCAAGTTTATGGGGATCCTTGGTGTTGAAGTAGCACTTGTAGAAGTTGAGCTTGTAGTAGCCTTGGGAACCCACTTCACCGAAGCTTGGGATTGATCTTCATATGAGTCAATGTCCTCTTGAAGCTTGTTCTTGCCCTTGAGTTTGTTGTCTTGTGGTGGAAGGTCATCTTGCAACTTTGTTCCCTTAGGGGGAGTATTTTCATACCTCTCCTTTTGAGGAACAAACTTGAGATTGGGGTATTGACCTTCTTCCCATTCGACTCCATTAGAGTTGAACTAGCCAACACCATGATTCTGTCGGTATCCTCCATGCTTGCGTACAATCTCACCAAATTGTTTGCACCCTTCAAGACTTTTGTAGATACCTTTCTCTATAATCCCTTTCAAGAGTTCATTTTATTGCTCAGGTGTAACTTGGCTAGAGAAGAGTTAGTGGGATCAAGAGAACTACTAGAAGCAATATCATTGGATTTATCATTTTTATTGCTGCTAGTTGAAGAACTTTTCTTTCCTTTGTTACTAGCTTTCTTAGACTTAACTTGAGGCATGAATGTAGATAAGAGAAGTCATTTGTCTAGATAAGAGGAAGTCTTCTTTCCAAGATCTTCATTGATAGCTTTAAGCAACTCATGCTCTTCCTCTAAATTGAGCTTCTCGAAGCATAGCTTCTCATGTGTCCTTACAAGCTCTCTATGATCTTCTAGAGTTGACTCATGAGCTAACTTAAGAGTTTTTAGTTCTTGAGTTAGTCGTTCTATTTCCAACTTATCATCATCACATGACTTATCTATACTAGAGTGAGTACTAGCAAGTTCATTTTAACTATCATTACTAGTTTTGTCAAATAGCAAGTCATCTTCAATTAACAAGTCATCTTCATCACTATTGAAATCAAGATACTCAGGGTGTGACACCTTGGGGCCTTTAGCCATGAAGCAACTTCCACTCCCTTCATTTGGTGAATCAAATAGATCATAGGAGTTGGTTGTCACTAGTGCAATTCCGGCAACACCTTCATCTTAACTATAGTCGGAGTTGGAGTGATAGTTTCTCTCGGAATGGTTGTTGGAGTCGGAGCCAGAAACCCATTCACTAACATGAGCTTGATGTTTCCTTCTTGAGTATCTCTTGGTGTACTTGTCCTTCTTCTCTGAGTCTCTATTTCTCCTTGAGGGTCTTCATTCAAAATGATCATCTCTACTCCTTCTCTCTCTTCGAGGTGACTCGTCTCTTGAGCTTCGTCTTCTTGGTGACTCTTATCGTTGTTTGTAAGGAGCTGTGCACTCATTGGAGTAGTGCCCGGGCTTCCCACAATTGTAGCAGTTTCGGTCACGACTTGACGAACCCTTCTCTTCATATCTTGAGTTGGAGCTTCGATCTTTGCTTCTATTCTTGTAGAACTTGTTGAAATTCTTGACCATAAGTCTTATCTCTTCATTTGTGACAAGGTTGTCGCTTGAGGTAGTGGGAGCATCACTTGTGGATTTGTAAGCACCGCTAGACTTGTGATGAAGCTCTTCCTTGTCTTTGAGTGTCATCTCATGAGCAACAATTCTACCAATCACTTCCGTTGGTTTGAGATCTTTGTAGTTGGGCATCATTCTGATCAATGTGCAAACGGTGTCATACCAATCATCCAAAGCTCGAAGTATCTTCTTGATGATGAATTTATCTATCGTTTCTCTGCTTCCTAAGCCGGCAATCTCATTGGTGATGAGACCTAGCCTAGAGTACATCTCAGCGACTCCTTCACTATCCTTCATCTTGAACTTGTCAAGCTGACCTTGAAGAGCGTCTAACTTGGATTCTCTCACGGACTCAGTTCCTTCGTGCATATCAACCAAAGTATCCCAAATCTCTTTCGCAGGTTCAAGATGGCTGATTTTGTTGAATTCTTCGGGGCATAGGAAGTTGAAGAGAATGTCACATGCTTGAGCATTGATTTGCAACATCTTCAATTCATCCGCAGTCGCTTCACGATTGGGTTCCTTTCCTTCCACAAAGAATTCACCTTTCAAGCGAACACGAACAACATCCCAAATGGCAGGATTATGACCAAGCAAATGCAGTTTCATTTTGTGCTTCCAACTAGAAAAATTGGTGCCATCAAAGTACGGACCTCTATGGTGATAGTTTCCCTCACTAGATGCCATACTTCTCCTAGGTTGTGAAACCAATGCAATGGAGACCAAACCTCTTATACCACTTGTAGGATCGAAAATAGGTCAAGAGGGGGGTGATTAGACTACTTGACCAAATAAAACTATGATTTTTCCCAATTTTAATTCTTGGCAAGTTTTAGCATTCATAGTATGTCAAGTACGCCCTACACATGCATGTCTAACAGTATAGCTGCGGAAAGTAAAGACATTGCACATGTAAGTAAAGAGAGGGTAAGGAAAGCAAACACAATTGGTGACACAAAGATTTTTCCCATGGTACCGATAGGTGGTGCTATCGTATGTCCATGTTCATGGAGTCTTCAACCAACGAAGGGTAAGGGTCGCGAGAGTCCACAGAGGGTTCCACGAAGAAGCAACCTTGACTATACCATGAAGGCATACGTCCACGAAGGACTAGCCTTACTCGGGGTAGATCTTCATGAAATAGGTGATCTCCTTGCCCTTACAAACTTCTTGGTTCACTCCACAACACAAGGTAGGAGTCTCCCAAGTAACACCTAACCAATCTAGGAGGCACCACCCTCCAAAAGGTAATAGGCTCAGTAATGTCGATGAACTCCTTGCTCTTGTGCTTCAAGATGATAGACTCCTCAACACACAATCACTCTCTCATAGATATGGTTTGGTAGAAGAGATGGGATTGGTTCAAAGCAACTTGGGGAGGCTAGAAATCAAGATCCATATGGTTGGAGTGGGAGATCTTGACCTCAACACAAGGGTAGGTGGCTCTTTCTCAGAAAACTGATAGGATAGGTATGGAATAGTTCTGAGTGCTTCGCTTGTCGAGTAGGCGATGGTGGAGGGGTATATATAGGCATCCCCCAAAATCTAACCATTACACAAAATGACCAACTCAGTGACACCGATGTGTTAATCTCGGTGGTACCGAAGTGACCAAAAGGTGGCAACGTTTGAATCTCGGAGGGACTGATATAGGAATCTCGGTTGCACCGACAAGGTGACCAACAATCATAATTGCCATTCTCGGTGACGCCGATTCAACATTCTCGGCCGGACCAAAAATGTGAACTTGCATAACAGAAAGTTGGCAACCTGAACTCGATGGCACCGGTATGGAATCGGTTGCACCGAAGTGGCTAGGGTTTGGCTGAGTCGGTCTAGGGTTTGGAATTGATGGCACCGGAATGGAAATGTTGGTTGCACCGATTTGAGTGTTTGGCTTACAGCAGACTTTGGTGGGATAGTTTGTGGGTGTCTTTGGTGAGTATCACTTGTGCACGTATGACCTTTTGTTTCACCAACAAAACTTTACCCCCTTTTAATAGTACTGGCTTTCCTATGGACTCAAGGTGATTTCTCACAAATATAAAATGTAGAGTCCTCTTGCTTGAAGCTTAGCCAATCCAATTCCTTGCATCTTCGGGTGCTCCACAATCTCTTTGCCAACCCATCATTGAACTTTTCTTGAAATATACTTGATATAAACATTAGTTCAATGTCTTATATGTTGTGATGAATTACCAAAAACACCAAGGTAGCAAATGTGCTTTCAGCAGCGCCCCGCCGGAGGAGAGAGCAGCCGAAACCAAGGCCAGCCCCAAGAGAGGTGATATCGACCGAGTCTAGCCCCACCCCTACAGAGGAGGGGTCATGGGGAACAGCGCCGGGGATCCCAAGGCTGCGGTAGGAGGGGTCCCAGGCGAGCGGTTGTAGCAGACCACCCCAGGAGACTACGGAGAGGACGGAGGGTAGACGTCAAGCCCAGGGCTCCTGCCACCAGCCTCCATTCGAGACAAGTCCACATGCGGGGTAGTCAGCATCGGGGCTGAGAGCCTAGCAGAACCCGGTGGGGCGGCAGGGCCATGAGGAGATCCACCACTCTCCTTCGAGCGGTCGGGACTGTCCTCAGACTGGTCTCCATCCCCCTCAGGACCCACCTCCATCGAAGAAGGCGGCAAGGGAGGCAGTCCCACCACCATCCTTGCCTCCAGGTCATCCAGGTCGATCTCGTAGGTGAGCCTAACCGCCCTCGTCCTCCTGAAGTAGAATGTCAGGGAGATACCCTCAACCTTAGCCAAAGACTGGAATAGGATCTCAATGCGAGTCGGTCCATCCCCCGCCAGAGAGTCCACGTCGATAGTCAGAAGCTTGCCAACCAGCTCGGAGACCGCCTTGAGGATGTGCTCCCGCTTGACCTCTCCGGGAACCCGAATAGGTAGATCCACACCTGCTCGAGGGGTGGCATCGGGTCGGGAATCTCTTCAGCCTTTGCGATGGAAATCAGGAACTTGTTGATGGGGCACTTGATGACGTCCCTGGTGCACACGTTGAGCATCTCCACCGACGGGAAGGGGACGGAGAATACTAGAGGGGTCGTCTCTGAGACCACCCACGAGAAGGAGATGCCACTACAGTCGCTGATGTAGGCCGAGATCTCGGCCTGGATGACCTCCGGAGTCACGATCACGGAGGGGGGAGGCTCCTGGCCCGGGACGAGGTTGATAATGGCGAGGTGAGGTCAAGCTGGCGGGTCATCCAAGATGGCTTTCACAAAGTAGAACCCACCCTCCCTTGGCATATCGTAGACGAGGTAAGCAAGCATGGACAGGCAACAAGGAGGGGCCTCACACTCGGAACGGAAGTGGCCGGCATAGCTGTAGTTGAAGCACATGTTCACCTCCCGCGCCTGGGGACGACCAACCCGAGGCTTGGCATGATCTGGCACCTCCGGCTCCAGAGTCCTCGCAGGCGATGGGTCGTCCCCAATCACCAGCGCGCCATAAGCCGGAGGCACAGGAACCAAAGGACCAACCAAACCACCCGTGTGCTTATTCGTCTAGTTCTTCTTCTTCCGTGCCAAGAGGATCTCATGGTCGGCGGGCTCCGACGACCGACATGGTGGTTCCATGGAATCCGCCGCCTCATAGGGCCACAGCGCAGAAGAGCCCTCGGGAGACCTTGGAGCTCCCCAGCCCCACTAGGGGACATAACCTTTGTCGGCCAATGTCTCGTGCCTATCACGCCCACCATGATCCTCGGAGCACCGAGGTACGACACGCGAGCCCTCCCCGTGCTCCCATCCAGAGCGGCCATGGGATGAGCGGGGCGGCAGGGCCACCTCCGAATGGCTCGCGAGCTCGGAACGCAGGTCGGCCTCGCAGTGGAGACCCTCGTTGCGCGCCAGAGACTCGTCTTCCCTCTGACGCGCCCCCGCAGAGCCAGGCAGTGGCAGCCGAGGGTTGCGGCCGTTGTCCCTAGCTCGCCTGGAGGGGTGAGCCGAGGGGCGCAGCTCTCCGACACCGGGCACCTTCACCTCGCGGGCCGGCGGGGGTCGATAGGGGCCGGTAGCAGGAGCAGCAGGGGGCCATCGGCTGACACTCCAGTCCTCCCGTGGGCCGAGCTGGTGGTCATCGGAGCTGCGCCGTGAGCCCATAAAGGCGGGAATATGGTGGCGAGGGGGGCGGGATGCCTACAGCTGGTCAAGGGGCCACTTTGGTTAGAATCCCTCATCGCCGGGGAGCCAAGGGGACATGAGGGTGGCGGCGTAGGAGCGCCGGGGAGGGGGTAGTCGCCGGACGGCAGAGTGGCGAGAGGGCGTTGCGGGAGGAGGAGGGGGCGGCAGCGCTGTGACGTGGGTTGAGACGGCATTGATATTTCCCCCAAAGAGTAAGGGATGATGCAGCACAACGACGGTACATATTTCCCTCAGTTATGAAACCAAGGTATCAATACGTAGAGGAAGATCATGCACCGACATAAACAACACCCGCACACAAATAACAAATACTTGCAACCCGACGCAAAAGAGAGGTTGTCAAGCTCTCTACGGTAAAAAGATAGATTAGGTAATGATAGTTTTGGCAAATAGATCTCACAAGAACACAAAATAAAATATGTACGTGCATCAAGGTATTATTTTTGGATTAATAGATCTGAAAACAAAAAAGAAAAATAGTAGATCAAAAATCAATATGTTTGGAAAGTAGACGCGGGGGTCGTAGGTTTCACTAGTGGCTTCTCTCATGAGTATAACGCATGGTGGGTGAACAAATTACTATTGGGAAATTGATAGAATATCAAATAATCATGATGATATCCAGGCAATGATCATTATATAGGTATCACATCCAAGATAAGTAGACCGAAATGATTCTGCATCCACTTCTATTACTCCACACATCGACTGCTATCGAGTATGCATCTAGTGTATTAAGTTCATGGGAAACAGAGTAATGCAATAAGAATGGTGACATGATGTAAAAAAGTTATATTCATGTAGGAATAAACCCCCATCTTGTTATTCTTAATGTCAACGATGCATGTGTGTCTTCCTGCCCCTTCTATCATTGGGAAAGAACAACACAAGATCGAACCCATCACAAAGCACCTCTTCCCATGGTAAGAAAAATCGATATAGTTGGCCTAACTAAACCAAAGATTCAAAGATGAAATACAAGGCTATAAGAAATCATGCAAATAAGAGATCAAAGAAGACTCAAATCATATTCATGGATAGAAATTGATCATGAACTCAAAATTCATCAGATCCCAACAAATACACCGCATAAGTCATTACATCAAATAGATCTCCAAGAGACCATTGTATTGAGAATAATAGAGAGAGATGAAGCCATCTAGCTACTTCCTATGGACCCGTAGGTCTATGGTGGACTACTCACGCATCATCGGAGAGGCACCTGTGATGAAGATGAACCCCTCTGTGATGGTGTTAGATTGGATCTCAAGGTTCTGGAACTTTCGGTGGTGTAGCGACCCGACCTGAAAGGTCAAGTCTCCGGTGTTTCCGTACCATCCCAAGATCATGCTGGTACACACACGGTACATCAATGTATATATCAAAGGGAAATCACACAGCATTATATTAATCGAAATCTCATATCGAGTCCTTTATTACAATAAAGATTTCAATAAAGTGGCTGAAGGCCAACTCATGAGAATAACTAAGTCTTGCGGAAGCGTCGAAGGTAGGTGAGTCCATCTGACTCCAAGGGCATCTCACTGAGCATAGAACGCGTCCTCACTCCTGGTCGGAACAATACTCTGCAACATGATACGTTGCAGCCGTGTAGGTCAGCATATGGAATATGCCGGCAAAGTCACAAGAGAGGGGTGAAAATAATCAGCTAGTCTATATGCTTATATGGCAGGTGGTGGTGTAAGTTTTGCGTAAAGCCAAGTTTTTCCTACATCGAAGGGGGTTAAGCAAAATATTACTAAGTTGGTTGATTAATGAGATGGTTCCGCCAACCAATACCCAAAATTATTAAATACCCACATCATCATATTATTTGTGTTGAGAGTTCCGGAAGTTCCAATTCCTTTGGCTCAAGTCGTCCATAACCGTGGACACGGCTAATCGATTAGGTTTAAGTACTCTGCAGAGTTTTGCACACGTTCCCCACAAGATTTGGTCGCCTCCGTTTGATTTCTCGCACTTCAGGGTGTTTGAGAAACGGATGACCAAAACATGGTCTTCCAAAGGGTTTCCCTGCGACTACTGACGGTGCCCATCCTTTCCTACCGTTCTTCTACCTCTCGTAGCACCGCCTGTCCAGGGTCCCCACGATGTCCAACCAAGCCAGAGCCCATAATGACTTGTGGCTGTGCAGGTAAGCCTTGGGTCTTGAAGCACCCATCCATCCCTTTGTGCCTGGGTGGACCTTTCCGCATGAATACTGGCCATCTCCAGCATCACCTAGGCTAACCACTGGTTTCTCCAGGGCGCCGTTCAACCATCATCCACCCAGAGGTATGTTGAAAACTTGGAGTCTTGAAATCTTGATCATTATGCAGGTCTTGAAATTATTAACTCTCTCAACTCTCATGATTCACACAACCAACCCCGTCTACTAGTAGCATAGCAAAAGTAAAACAACGTTTCCCGGGGCAAATGTTGTCAAAGGGGTTGAGAGGGATACCTACCACATGATACTACTACAAGGTAACCAAGTTTCCAACTAACCTATCTTGCATGCAACTGGGGAAGATGGTAGAACTAATGCATATAAAACATGGGTAAGGTTATGATCAAAGTGACTTGCCTGATTGATGATCTTCGTACGTGCGTGACTCTAAGTAACAAGCTTCGCACTCCGGATAATCTAACGAAACAAACAATGCACTCAAAATAAGCATACAACCAAAATAAGTACTCATAACATTCAGCAAAGAAGTACTAAACAAACAAGGCAACCAATGCACAGAAGCCTCTAGCAAGAAAAACACACAAAGTTTTGTTTTCCAAAAGGTGAGGGATGAAAACACTATTGACATAATAAAACTATTTTGAAATGACAAGACAATTGTTGTCAGCAAAGAAACAATAGCATATTCTATTAATAAACAGAATATAATCAATTTAAGTTTGTTGGGAAAACTTTAGTAGAGTTTATACTAGTTTGTGATAAACACTATATGAATCAACTATAGTTATATTAACAAAAAGAATGAAAACTAAACTTATTATTTATTAGCAAAACATGTTCTTACAGAAAATAACTTACACATAAATTTGTCTTAGAAAACAGAATTATACAAAACTTTGTTTGAAAACAAACTATTACTAGTTAGTTGTTTTAGTCAAATTAAGCCTAATTGAAAAGAAATTGTGATTCCTATGTTAAATGAAATTAAACTAGGCAAATTTATATTTTTATTAGCAGTAAGTGAAAACACTAAATGTTTACTAATAGAACCTAATAAACAAATAAAACCAAATTCTAAATCAAACTAATCAAAATTAAGTTTATAAAACTATATTATAATAATAAGCAGATTCTGTTTTTGGTTAAAACAGTAATTAAATAGATCATGAAAAATCCTCAAACTATACATGAAGATAGTCCTAACTAATACCAAACAGTAGCAAAAAGAATCATGTCAAAATCTATTTTCAAACTCTAGTTATTCAGATTTGAAGATTTTGAGCAAATTTGATTACATTCAAATTTTATAGTTCAAATTTGAAATTTAAAAGTACAGGGTGAAACTACATGAAAAATGTGAGCTATTGCAAAAAGAATCAACTCAAAACACTAAATAGATTAAAAGATATAAGCAAAACAAAATTTGGAATACATTCTGTTAATTAAAACAAAACAGAAAATGAAAAAAAAGTTTGCGTCGGTCAGGGGGCTACGTGGCGCGATCCGATTGGCTAAGGGGGCGTGCGGTAGGTGATTCCGAGCGGACGACCGATCGATAGAAGATAACGGTTCGGACTTAAGTCCGTTCTAATCTGGACCGTGGGATTTGGATCGGATGGTCGAGGGGGCTTACAGAGAGGTGGTTGCCGGCGTCGGGGTACTCCGGCGAGTCCGGTAGCGGCGACGGCGACGGCGAGGTGCTCCGGTGGTTGGGGAGGACGGGGGAGTGGTCCGGGCGACGGGGATGGTCCTCCGGAGGCGATTGGTGGCGACGGCGAGGCGAATGGTGGTCGGAGGTGGTGGCTACGGTCGACGGCGAGCTTCGGCTTGGGGTAGCTCCGGCGAGCAATTACCGGCGTCTCGGCGAGAGAGAGAAGGGGCTCGGGGGGGGGGAAAATGGACGCGTGGTTGGTCCGGTTTATATAGGGGCGCTCGGGGTGCGAGGGAGTAAAGGGAGAGAGAGATCCGGCGAGGGGGAAAACTGCCGGCGACGGATCCGGCGAGCGCGGGGGAGGGAAGGTGATGACCGTTACGCGCAACGGTCGGACGGGGTGGGGTCCGCCTGTCGGTGAGAGAGAGACGTGTCCGTTACGCACGGTCGGCCGATCGGTAGTAAATGCGCGTTTTAACTGTCGTGGGCCGGCCCGGTTTAAATGCAAAATCCGTTACCGTTTTTCTTTAATATTTTTACAGAGACATTCAAAAGCTTTTAAAGCATTCAAATCGTCTCCAAAAATAGGGGTATTATATATCAAAATTAACAGAATAATAAATGCTATTTAATGAACATTTTTATTCTGTCATTTGAAGACTTTAAAAAAATATTATTTTCAGAAATTGCCTAATTGTTTTTAAATCCTTTTTGCAAATATTTTCAAAATAACCCCTGGTTATTTTTGTTCAAATAATTCACCAATTTGACCCTGGTGTGGAGTGTCATGTTACTCCTCTCTTATTTTGAACATTTAACCAAAATTTCAAATAGGGAAAGCAACATAGGGAAAAAGTAGAAGGGGACTTTCTGAAAACCAGAAAAGGCATTTCAACTATTTCATACAATCAAGCAATGATGATAATAGATGCATAGCTATATTCATAACATTCCAAAATGGAAATTTTGGGATGTTACAAACCTACCCACCTTAAGATGAATCTCGCCCTCGAGATTCGGGTTGGCTAGAAAATAGGTGCGGATGGTCTCTACGAAGATCTTCTTCGCGTTCCCAGGTGGCTTCTTCCTCAGTGTGGTGACTCCACAGAACTTTACAGAACTTGATAATCTTGCTGCGGGTAACTCTGTTGGATGTCTCGAGGATCTTGACTGGTTTCTCCTCGTAAGTTAGATCACTTTCAAGTTGTATGGCCTCTAGGGGCACTGTATCTCTCAAAGGGATGTCGGCCATCTCAGCATGACATTTCTTCAGCTGGGACACATGGAACACATTATGAACTTCGGATAATCCTTCTGGCAATTCCAGTTTGTATGCAACTTCACCTCTACGTTCAAGAATTTTGTAGGGGCCTATGAATCTGGGTGCTAATTTTCCTTTAACACCAAACCTCTTGATTCCACGAAGCGGGGACACACGAAGATATGCTCGGTCTCCCACTTCATACGTCACTTCCTTGCGCTTGTTGTCAGCATAGCTCTTCTGTCGGGATTGAGCTATTTTGAGTCTGTCACGTATCAACTTGACTTTATCCTCTGAATCTCGAACAAGGTCGGGACCAAAAAGTTTTCGGTCTCCAACACCATCCCATGTCAGTGGTGTCCTGCACCTCCTTCCATATAGAGCTTCGAAAGGGGCCATCTTTAGACTGGTTTGATAACTGTTGTTGTATGAGAATTCTGCGTAAGGCAAGTTATCATCCCAACTAGATCCATAATCTAGCGCACAAGCTCTCAACATGTCTTCCAGTATCTGGTTGACTCTCTCAGTCTGTCCATCTGTCTGCGGATGAAAAGCTGTACTAAACTCTAGCCTTGTACCCAAAGTTTCATGTAACTGATGCCAAAACTTTGAGGTAAACTGTGTTCCTCTATCTGACACGATACTCCTCGGAACTCCATGCAGACATACGATCCTGGTCATATATATCTTGGCTAGCTTAGCACTGGTATAGGTGGTCTTTACCGGGATGAAGTGAGCCACCTTGGTCAAGCGATCTACCACTACCCAGATGGAATCATAACCTGAACGGGTCTTGGGCAATCCTGTGATGAAATCCATACCAAGCTTTTCCCATTTCCACTCGGGTATCGGCAAAGGTTGGAGTAACCCTGCTGGTTTCTGATGTTCTGCCTTTACTCGCTGACAAACATCACATATCGCAACATGCTCTGCAATATCTTTCTTCATACCTGTCCACCAATAACTTTCCTTTAAATCCAGATACATCTTGGTGTTGCCTGGGTGTATCGAGTAAGGTGAATCGTGGGCTTCCTGAAGTATCAACTTTCTGAGTTCTGGGTCATTGGGCACATAGATGCGGTTCTCAAACCACAAAGTTCCTTGTTCATCCTCACGAAAACCTTTAGCTTTACCATCTTTCATTCTTTTCTTAATCTCAGCTATTTCCTTGTCTGATTTCTGGGCTTCTCGAATTCTTTCGGTCAAGGTGGACTGAATTTCCAGTGTAGCAACATATCCTCTTGGAACTATCTCTAGCTTGAGCTCTCTGAGATCATCGACTAACTCTTGAGGTAATCCTCCAGCTGTGAGTGTGTTCATATAAGTTTTCCGACTCAAGGCATCGGCTACAACATTAGCCTTACCTGGATGGTAGTGTAATCTCATGTCATAGTCCTTGATTAACTCTAACCATCTCCTCTGTCTGAGGTTCAACTCTTTCTGCGTGAAGATATACTTCAGGCTCTTATGGTCGGTGTAAACATCACAACTATTTCCGATAAGGAAATGTCTCCAAGTCTTGAGTGCGTGCACTACGGCTGCTAATTCCAAGTCATGCGTGGCATAATTCAACTCATGAGGTCGTAGCTGTCTGGAAGCATAGGCTACAACTTTTCCATCCTGCATAAGTACTCCTCCAAGTCCTTGACGTGAGGCATCACAGTAAACTTGGAAATCCTTCCGAATATCGGGCAAGATCAACACTGGGGCTGTGACCAAACGTTCCTTCAACTCCTGGAAACTGGCTTCACATTCCACAGTCCAAACATACTTGGATTCTTTCTTCAACAACTCTGTCATGGGCTTGGCAACCTTGGAGAAATTCTCAATGAATCTTCGGTAATATCCGGCAAGTCCGAGGAAACTGCGGATCTCCTTAACTGAGGTGGGTGACTTCCACTCTGTGACGGCTTCAACCTTAGCGGGGTCTACGGCTATTCCTTCTCCGGAAATAACATGTCCAAGGAATCCGACTTCCGTCAACCAAAATTCACATTTGCTGAACTTGGCATATAACTGATGCTCTCTTAGCTTCTCCAGAACTAAACGCAAATGTTGCTTATGCTCTTCCTCGTTCTTGGAGAATATCAGAATGTCATCGATGAACACCACAACAAACTTGTCTAGGTATTCCATGAATACTTTGTTCATCAAATTCATGAAGTAGGCAGGAGCATTAGTCAATCCAAAAGACATGACCGTATACTCATACAAGCCATACCTCGTGGTGAAAGCTGTTTTGGGTATATCCTGTTCACGAATCTTCAACTGGTGATACCCTGATCGAAGATCGATCTTGGAGAATACTTTGGCTCCTACGAGCTGATCAAACAAATCATTAATCATCGGCAAAGGATACTTGTTCTTGATAGTCACCTCGTTCAAGGCACGATAATCGACTACCATTCTCAAGGTTTTATCCTTCTTCTCCACCAAAAGAACTGGGGCTCCCCAAGGTGAAGAACTTGGGCGAATATACCCCTTGTCCAATAACTCCTTGATTTGCTTCTTGATTTCCAACAGATCATTTGCGGGCATCCGATAGGGTCTCTTGGAAATTGGGGCTGTCCCTGGCTGTAGCTCTATTAGGAACTCAATCTCCCTATCTGGTGGCATTCCTGGTAATTCTTCCGGAAATACATCTGGAAAATCTTTTACCACAGGTACTTCCTCCTGAACAACTCCTGTGAGAGAATTTAACCGAGCACTCATACGTGTGCGTCGGGATACATACTTAATCCTCTTGTTCTCCGGGGTGGTGAGTGAAACAGACTTGCTAGGGCAATCAAGATTTCCTTCATACTTGGTCATCCAATCCATGCCTAGGATTACATCCAATCCGTGTGACTCTAAGACGATGAGGTCGGTGGGAAAAACATGGTTCCCTATATTGAGTTTCAGGGCATGGCATCCTATCCCTGCCATCATCATACCTCCTGGGGAACTGACCTGAATAGGCTGACTAAGGGTTTTGGTGGGCAAATTGTATTTTTCCACAACTACCCTTGATATGAATGAATGCGTTGCACCGGAATCAAAAAGTGCTGTAACAGGACGTGAATGCAATAAAAACTTACCAACCACAGTCTCGGGTTGATCATAGACTTCTTCCACATCAAGGTGGTTCACTTGAGCACGAGGAAACGGATTGGGCTTCTTAACTGCTGCGTTGTCGTTGTTGTTGCCGTTTCCATTACCTTGCTTGCTCTGGGGACACTCATTAGCATAGTGTCCTGTCTTCTGACACTTGAAACAGGTGATGTGACTCAGATCCTTCTGAGCAGGAACATGACGGTGCTGGTTGTTGTTCCCATTCCCATTGTCACTTTTGAAGTTACCATGGTTGGAACGGTTGTTCCCATTTCCTCCATGATGGTGACCTCCATGGTTGTGCACAGCATGAGTGTGCTTTCCAAACTTACCGTTTCCTGATCCGGTATTCCCGGAGTACGGGGAGTAACGAGGCTTCTGATGAGCTCCAGAGTTGAACTTCCCCTGAGTGTACTTCCGCTTGCGGTTCTCAATCTGCTGCTGTTTACCTTCCAGAATAAGTGCCTTATCCACCAGCTCTTGGTAGTTGTTGAAATTAGCCACTACCAGCTGTATGCTCAACTCATCATTGAGTCCTTCCAGAAACTTTTCTTGCTTGGCCGCATCATCGGCCACATCTCCTGGGGCATAACGTGACAATGTGTTGAAGTCGTCCACATATTGGGCCACGGAACGATTACCCTGGCGCAAGTTGCGAAACTCGCGCTTCTTTAGACTCATGGCTCCAGCTGAAACATGAGCTGTGCGGAAAGCAAGCTTGAATTGCTCCCAAGTCACATCTGCAATAGGATAAGAGGTGGTGTAATTCTCCCACCATGATGCTGCTGGTCCTTCCAGTTGATGTGCGGCAAATCGCACTTTCTCAGCGTCAGTGCATCTAGCGGTGACAAGTTCTCTCTCCATCTTGCGGAGCCAGTCATCTGCCACAATGGGCTCATTGCTGCTGGAGAAAGTTGGAGGGTTCAACCTCAGAAAACGGGTGAGATTGTCAGTCTGGGGTGGATGGTGGTTGTTGTTGTTCTGGTTGTTGGTCTGATTCTGAATCAATAGTTGCATCAGTGCATTCTGCTGCTGAAGGAGTTGAGTGAGTTCCGGCGGAAAAGTGAAATCGGTCTCACGTCGTGGAGGCATCTTGCTGTTTTCAGAGGGATGAGAATTAGAATAGAACAAGGGTCTAGAAGAAATTCACTACCCATATGCAATGCAACAAACATATCACACCAAACACTCATTCATTTATTCAATCAATGACAAGCATCGGAAATACAATCTCAGACAAACTAAACATCGACCTACGCTTTAACGACTAAAATAAAAGATACATGGAGGGCATAACTAATGTTTTTCCTCAGAAGTGCATAGTCGTAGGTCCTCCGGTGGTGCTTTCCTCATAGTCTTCATCGTCGCTGACGAAGGGTGCCATGTCTCCTTCGGGGTGAAGGTTTTCTCCCATGTCTAGATGCTCCTCCAGAGTTGAAATGCGTGCATTCTGCTCATCAATCCTCTCTAGGAAGTCCTTCACTTCATGCTCGTGTTCATAGTTGGCTTCTCGCAGATCAGCTTCAAGGTCCAGCTCACGATTCATCAGATTCTTGATAGTCTTCGTGTCAGCACGAACTCGAAGCTCCAGAGTCCTGATGTGAGTCTCCAAGGTCTGGATATAGGAGATAGTGGTGTCTGCAGTGGGATTGGTGATGATGTTGCCATGGGCATCCCTGCGGCAAACCATGCTGAGTCCTGGTGAAATGGTTCCACCTCTGTATTCCTGCTGAATACGTCCAAGGGCACGATGAATGGCCATGTCTCTTCCAAGTATCCAACTGGGTGCCACGAACTTGAGATCTATGGGTTCCTTCCGATTCCCAAAGGTCTTCCCTGGAATATGCACCTCGATCCTGTAGCGTCCATCTTGGGGAAATGACATGATAGGAATCCCAGTGATGCTCGGCAAAGCAATCCTTATGTCCTTGACGATCCTCATCAGCTCCTTACCAAAGGGCATCGTTGCGTCAGGCTGGCAAAACTCTGTGATCAACACTGGGATGAAGGTGGCCATCTATAAATTTTGAAATAATCGGAGAGGAGTCAGAAACGAATAGATGAGAGTATAAGATATTTAAAGACAAAAAGAAACAATCCTAAGGCTTTCCAATCCTAGAGGTTACGTCCTACGGTCAACGTGTGCTCTGATACCATTTCTGTAGCGACCCGACCTGAAAGGTCAAGTCTCCGGTGTTTCCGTACCATCCCAAGATCATGCTGGTACACACACGGTACATCAATGTATATATCAAAGGGAAATCACACAGCATTATATTAATCGAAATCTCATATCGAGTCCTTTATTACAATAAAGATTTCAATAAAGTGGCTGAAGGCCAACTCATGAGAATAACTAAGTCTTGCGGAAGCGTCGAAGGTAGGTGAGTCCATCTGACTCCAAGGGCATCTCACTGAGCATAGAACGCGTCCTCACTCCTGGTCGGAACAATACTCTGCAACATGATACGTTGCAGCCGTGTAGGTCAGCATATGGAATATGCCGACAAAGTCACAAGAGAGGGGTGAAAATAATCAGCTAGTCTATATGCTTATATGGCAGGTGGTGGTGTAAGTTTTGCGTAAAGCCAAGTTTTTCCTACATCGAAGGGGGTTAAGCAAAATATTACTAAGTTGGTTGATTAATGAGATGGTTCCGCCAACCAATACCCAAAATTATTAAATACCCACATCATCATATTATTTGTGTTGAGAGTTCCGGAAGTTCCAATTCCTTTGGCTCAAGTCGTCCATAACCGTGGACACGGCTAATCGATTAGGTTTAAGTACTCTGCAGAGTTTTGCACACGTTCCCCACAAGATTTGGTCGCCTCCGTTTGATTTCTCGCACTTCAGGGTGTTTGAGAAACGGATGACCAAAACATGGTCTTCCAAAGGGTTTCCCTGCGACTACTGACGGTGCCCATCCTTTCCTACCGTTCTTCTACCTCTCGTAGCACCGCCTGTCCAGGGTCCCCACGATGTCCAACCAAGCCAGAGCCCATAATGACTTGTGGCTGTGCAGGTAAGCCTTGGGTCTTGAAGCACCCATCCATCCCTTTGTGCCTGGGTGGACCTTTCCGCATGAATACTGGCCATCTCCAGCATCACCTAGGCTAACCACTGGTTTCTCCAGGGCGCCGTTCAACCATCATCCACCCAGAGGTATGTTGAAAACTTGGAGTCTTGAAATCTTGATCATTATGCAGGTCTTGAAATTATTAACTCTCTCAACTCTCATGATTCACACAACCAACCCCGTCTACTAGTAGCATAGCAAAAGTAAAACAACGTTTCCCGGGGCAAATGTTGTCAAAGGGGTTGAGAGGGATACCTACCACATGATACTACTACAAGGTAACCAAGTTTCCAACTAACCTATCTTGCATGCAACTGGGGAAGATGGTAGAACTAATGCATATAAAACATGGGTAAGGTTATGATCAAAGTGACTTGCCTGATTGATGATCTTCGTACGTGCGTGACTCTAAGTAACAAGCTTCGCACTCCGGATAATCTAACGAAACAAACAATGCACTCAAAATAAGCATACAACCAAAATAAGTACTCATAACATTCAGCAAAGAAGTACTAAACAAACAAGGCAACCAATGCACAGAAGCCTCTAGCAAGAAAAACACACAAAGTTTTGTTTTCCAAAAGGTGAGGGATGAAAACACTATTGACATAATAAAACTATTTTGAAATGACAAGACAATTGTTGTCAGCAAAGAAACAATAGCATATTCTATTAATAA
Organism: Hordeum marinum; assembly: GCA_022496015.1. Classification (NCBI taxonomy): domain Eukaryota; kingdom Viridiplantae; phylum Streptophyta; class Magnoliopsida; order Poales; family Poaceae; genus Hordeum; species Hordeum marinum. The sequence continues at coordinate 455,467,547 of CM039674.1, read as the reverse complement.
ACAGAATATAATCAATTTAAGTTTGTTGGGAAAACTTTAGTAGAGTTTATACTAGTTTGTGATAAACACTATATGAATCAACTATAGTTATATTAACAAAAAGAATGAAAACTAAACTTATTATTTATTAGCAAAACATGTTCTTACAGAAAATAACTTACACATAAATTTGTCTTAGAAAACAGAATTATACAAAACTTTGTTTGAAAACAAACTATTACTAGTTAGTTGTTTTAGTCAAATTAAGCCTAATTGAAAAGAAATTGTGATTCCTATGTTAAATGAAATTAAACTAGGCAAATTTATATTTTTATTAGCAGTAAGTGAAAACACTAAATGTTTACTAATAGAACCTAATAAACAAATAAAACCAAATTCTAAATCAAACTAATCAAAATTAAGTTTATAAAACTATATTATAATAATAAGCAGATTCTGTTTTTGGTTAAAACAGTAATTAAATAGATCATGAAAAATCCTCAAACTATACATGAAGATAGTCCTAACTAATACCAAACAGTAGCAAAAAGAATCATGTCAAAATCTATTTTCAAACTCTAGTTATTCAGATTTGAAGATTTTGAGCAAATTTGATTACATTCAAATTTTATAGTTCAAATTTGAAATTTAAAAGTACAGGGTGAAACTACATGAAAAATGTGAGCTATTGCAAAAAGAATCAACTCAAAACACTAAATAGATTAAAAGATATAAGCAAAACAAAATTTGGAATACATTCTGTTAATTAAAACAAAACAGAAAATGAAAAAAAAGTTTGCGTCGGTCAGGGGGCTACGTGGCGCGATCCGATTGGCTAAGGGGGCGTGCGGTAGGTGATTCCGAGCGGACGACCGATCGATAGAAGATAACGGTTCGGACTTAAGTCCGTTCTAATCTGGACCGTGGGATTTGGATCGGATGGTCGAGGGGGCTTACAGAGAGGTGGTTGCCGGCGTCGGGGTACTCCGGCGAGTCCGGTAGCGGCGACGGCGACGGCGAGGTGCTCCGGTGGTCGGGGAGGACGGGGGAGTGGTCCGGGCGACGGGGATGGTCCTCCGGAGGCGATTGGTGGCGACGGCGAGGCGAATGGTGGTCGGAGGTGGTGGCTACGGTCGACGGCGAGCTTCGGCTTGGGGTAGCTCCGGCGAGCAATTACCGGCGTCTCGGCGAGAGAGAGAAGGGGCTCGGGGGGGGAAAATGGACGCGTGGTTGGTCCGGTTTATATAGGGGCGCTCGGGGTGCGAGGGAGTAAAGGGAGAGAGAGATCCGGCGAGGGGGAAAACTGCCGGCGACGGATCCGGCGAGCGCGGGGGAGGGAAGGTGATGACCGTTACGCGCAACGGTCGGACGGGGTGGGGTCCGCCTGTCGGTGAGAGAGAGACGTGTCCGTTACGCACGGTCGGCCGATCGGTAGTAAATGCGCGTTTTAACTGTCGTGGGCCGGCCCGGTTTAAATGCAAAATCCGTTACCGTTTTTCTTTAATATTTTTACAGAGACATTCAAAAGCTTTTAAAGCATTCAAATCGTCTCCAAAAATAGGGGTATTATATATCAAAATTTACAGAATAATAAATGCTATTTAATGAACATTTTTATTCTGTCATTTGAAGACTTTAAAAAAATATTATTTTCAGAAATTGCCTAATTGTTTTTAAATCCTTTTTGCAAATATTTTCAAAATAACCCCTGGTTATTTTTGTTCAAATAATTCACCAATTTGACCCTGGTGTGGAGTGTCATGTTACTCCTCTCTTATTTTGAACATTTAACCAAAATTTCAAATAGGGAAAGCAACATAGGGAAAAAGTAGAAGGGGACTTTCTGAAAACCAGAAAAGGCATTTCAACTATTTCATACAATCAAGCAATGATGATAATAGATGCATAGCTATATTCATAACATTCCAAAATGGAAATTTTGGGATGTTACAGGTGGCTTGATACGTCTCCAGTATATCTACTTTTCCTAACACTTTTGCTCTTGTTTTGGACTCTAATTTGCACGATTTGAATGAAACTAATCCCGACTGACGCTAGTTTCAGCAGAACTACCATGGTGTTGTTTTTGTGCAGATATAGAAGTTCTCAGAATGGATCGAATTTTTTGGAGATTTATTTCGTAATATATGACGAATTATGGATCCAGAAGCCACCTGAGAAGGGGCCCAGGGTTCCCACACTCCAAGAGGGCGCGCCAGGCCCCCTTGGCACGACCTGGTGGAGGGTGGACATCTCATGGGTCCCCCGACCCTAATTCCAACGCTATAAATTCACAATTCTTCGGGAAAAATCAGAGAGAAAGTTTTGCGTCGTTTCATGATACGGAGCCGCCGCCACCTCCTGTTCTTCATCGGGAGGCCAGATCTGGAGTCCATTTAGGGCTTCGAAGAGGCGAATCTTCGGACTTCGTCATCATCAACCCTTCTCCATCGCCAATTCCATGACGCTCCCCACCGGAGTGAGTAATTTCTTCGTAGGCTTGCTGGTCAGTGAGAAGTTGGATGAGATTCATCATGTAATCGAGTTAGTTTTGTTAGGGTGTTCTAAGATTGATGTTGCTATGACTTTGATATGCTTAATGCTTGTCACTAGGTCTCGAGTGCCATGATTTTAGATCTGAACCGTTTATGTTATCATCGTTATATCTATGTTCTTGATCTGATCTTGCCTAGGCATATGCACCTATTACGTGTTATGATCCGTCAACCCCATAGTGACAATATTTGGGATACTTCACGGTGATGACCATAGTTTGAGGACTTTGTTCTGGTTCTCTATTAAAAGGAGGCCTTAATATCCCTTAGTTTCCTTATGGACCCCACTACCACGGGTGGGTAGGACAAAAGATGTCATGCAAGTTCTTTCCAGAAGCATGTCTGACTATATACGGAATACATGCCTACACTACATTAACGAACTGGAGCTAGTTCTCTATCGCCCTAGGTTATGACTGTTATATGATGAATACCATTCAACAAATACTCTGATCCAGTGCCTACAAATTTTCCACTTATTGTTCTTGCTAAGTTAGTACTATTGTTGTTACCGTTGCACTTGCTACAAAACTATTGCTTCTACTGTTACCGCTACTTTTCTGTTACCACTATTATCAAACTACCATATTGTTGTGCTACTGATCACTTTGCTCTAGATATTTATCTCTAGGTGTGGTTGAATTGACAATTCAACTGCTAATACTCTCAAATATTATTTGGCTCCTCTTGTGTCGAATCTATAAATTTGGGTTGATTACTCTACCCTCGAAAACTGTTGCGATCCCCTATACTTGTGGGTTATCAAGACCTTTTTCTGGCACCGTTGCCGGGGAGCATAGATATATTTGTTGATTCACGTGGGATTTATATAAACTTATCATTATGAAGAATTTGAAGGATACTAAAACCAAGATTTTTCCCTCTAAGACGAGGGGAGGTAAGGAACTGTCGTCACACTCTGCACTTGATTCACCTTCTGTTGTGAGTAAACTTGCAACACCACCACATGCTATTAATCCTGATATTGATGATGCTACTTCTGCTATGAATTTATGCTTATGATGATGCAAGTACCATGCTTGATGAAAATGTGCCATTAGGTGAATTTCTTGATGAACAAATTGCTAGAGCTAAGGAGAATGAAATTATTGAACTGCTGAATCTGGTGAAACTAATGAGAACTTTGAAACTGATGATTATGAAACACCTAATAGGCCTAGATCTCCAAGATTTGAAATGCCTAGGATACCTGAAGGTTATGCTTTAGATGGAGAAATAGTTAGAGAGATTCTTGCTTGTAAGGATAGACATTATGTTAAGAAACTACTATGCAAGTATAAGGAAAAGACTTTGAATGCTAAAATGAAATGTGATCCTAAGTTTGCTACTTCACCTATCTTTGTTACCGATAAGGATTATGAATTCTCTGTCAACCCAGAGTTAATTACTTTGGTTGAATCCGATCCTTTTCATGGCTATGAAACTGAAACTGTGGTAGCACACCTTACTAAGCTAAATGATATAGCGACCCTATTTTCTCATGATGAGAAGATTCGCTACTATTATATTCTCAAATTATTTCCGTTCTCATTAAAGGGTGATGCTAAGATATGGTACAATACTCTTACTCCTGGTTGTGTGTGTAGTCCCCAGGATATGATTTACTATTTCTCTGAAAAATATTTCCTGTTTATAAGAAACAAGCTGCCTTACAGGAAATATTTAACTTTATGCAAATTGAAGAAGAGAGTCTCACACAAGCTTGGGGGAGGCTTCTCCAATTTGCTAATGCTTTTCCTGATCATCCTCTTAAGAAACATGAAATACTTGATATCTTCTATAATGTACTAACTCATGCTTCTAGGGACTTCCTAGATAGCTATGCTGGTTGTGTTTTCAGGGAACGAACTGTTGAACAAGCTGAGGAAGTATTGAATAATATATTGAAGAACTATGATGATTGGACTCTCCCCGAACCACCAATTGAACCCACTCCGAAGAAGAGGGGTATCTTATTTCTTAGTCCTGAAGATATGCAAGAGGCAAAGAAATGTATGAAGGAAAAAGGTATTAAAGCTGAGGATGTTAAGAAGTACCACCTATTGAAGAGATTCATGAACTCAACGCACCAACACCTCCACATGTGGTAGAGGTAAATTCTTTATTAAAGTTTGATGAAGGTGATATCCCTTACAATAAACATCCTATTCAATGCTTATATGAGTTTGATAACTACATTATGAAGCAAGAGCACTTAAATGCAAATATTCTGAAACACTTGAAATATAATTCTGATATGATTGCTCATTTAAGTGACTTGTTATTTGGAATCAGTAATGGTGTTAGAGGTGTAGGAAAACATGCCTCTATGGTTTAAACTTAGTTAGAACAAGTTACTAAATCTCAAAGAGAATTGCTCGATGAAATGAATAATAATATGAATGATCATGCTATTAGAGTAGTAACTAGGGGAGGTAGAATGACCCAAGAACCTCCTTATTATGAAGGTCATCCTAAAAGAATTGAATAAGAATATCAAGGAATTAATGTTGATACAACTAGTCCTTCTTAGAAGAAAAAGAACAAGAAAGATGATATGGCTGTGCATGCTTCTAGTGAACCTAAGATAGAAAAACCTGCTCATGATAATAATGATGTTTCTATTTCTGATGCTGAAAGTCAATCTGGTAACAAACATCCACCTGGTGATAATGATAATGATAATGATAATGATGTTCATGAGGATACCCAACCTAGTAATGATAAAGAATCAGATAATGATGTACAAATACAATCTGCTGCTGATCTTGATAACCCACAACGAAAAATAAATGATATGATAAAAAATACTTTGTGTCTAGTAAACATGGTAAAGAAAGAGAGCCTTGGGTTCATAAACTCATGCCTTTCCCACCTAAACCATCTAAGAAAAAGGATGATGAAGAATTTGAACGCTTTACTCAAATGATAGGCCAGTCTTTTTGCGTACCCGTCTAACGGATATTTTAAAGATGCCTCCTTATGCTAAGTACATGAAGATATCATCACTAATAAACGAAAGATACCTGCAGTTGAAATATCCAACATGCTTGCTAATTAATCTTTTAAGAATGGAGTACCTAAGAAACTTGGAGATCTTGGAATACCAACTATACCTTGCTCCATTAACTGTAATTATGTCAAAACTGCTTTGTGTGATTTGGGAGCTAGTGTTAGTGTTATGCCTTCATATTTATATAAAGACTTGATTTGAATAAACTCACACCTCCTAAAATATCATTGCAAATGACTAACAAATCAACAACCATACCTATCAATATTTGTTAGGATGTGCCTGTTGTTGTTGCAAATGTCACTATCTTAATGGACTTTGTTATTCTTGAGATGCCCGAGGACGACAACATGTCAATTATCCTTGGTAAACCCTTTATTAATACTGCAGGGGCTGTTATTGATAGCAATAAAAGCAAGGTCACTTTTCATATCAATGGTAATGAGCATATGATGCACTTTCCGAAGAAACAATTCCAAGTGAATTGTCTGAATGTTATTCAAATTTCTTAGACACTCACTATTGGAAGCTTTCAATTACCTAAACCTAATGTCAAAAATAAATATGATATTATTATGGTTGGGGATATACCTATCCCCATTGAGTAACCTAGTGTTTTATGAAGGTTCATCGGTTTCATGCTAATTGAAAGTGGTTGTTAATAAGACTTGATCAACCTTATTAATTGATCATTTTCGAGAGGTATGAAGTTGATGAATTTAGTAGACACAACTCTTTGTATCCACTTTTAGTTTTCTGTTTTCTTAGTTAAATAGAATAAAATTCCATGCTTTCCAGTTTTTTGTTTTCCCCGTGCAATAAAAAATGACCCAAAAATCAAAGTTCTCAGAATGCCCTAAAAATTTAACATGAATTTGTTCTAACTATTTATAATTTCTAGAACAAATAATACCGTAGAGGGGTGCACCAGGTGGCCACGGTCCACCAGGGTGCGCCAGACCCACAAACGCGGCCTGGTAGAGGGTGGTCCCCTCACTTATCCCTTTAGCCCATGTCATGTCCTACCTCCTGAAAAATTCACCATTGCTCTCTCCCTCGTGTTCTTGCTACAGAACCCATGGATTTCGATATCTTTGCTCAAAGTTCTATTTTCGAACTATTTTAGGGGATTGCTTCTTGATATGTACCCCCCATTGCTCCAATTAGTTTTTGATGCAGTAGTTTATTTTTAGAATAATTAGCTATTCCTGGTGCTGCTGTAGATGAGCTTGCATGTTGAATTCTTAGAGTTCTAAGTGGTTTGAATGCTTGATATGGCCTCTATGCACCCCTAGGAGTAGTTGCTATCAATCTTATTTCGTTTTCTTAACAAATTTTTATGGACTAATTTTTCGGAATTTCATTTGTAGAAAATAAGATGAATCTCTTTAGGAAATACTCCTCCAAGAAGAATGCTAAGGGAGTTATTGGGGAGTCGTCTGATAGTGCCTACACATTCCGAGGAAGGAAGATGTGTGGTTGTGTGAATGGCCACATATTCCCGTTATGGAGGAAGCTTGTTTCTATAAATAATTTCTCAATTTATTGACAATGCTGGGCTAACCAACTTCCTCGCAGATAAGTGTGACCAGTATCACATCCTCACAAATTCCTTTCTGCAAAGTTTTAATTTCCTGAGTAGGAATAACCCTCGTAAGGTGCAGTTTAATCAATATGCTGAAAACTACAAAATGCCATTCACTGACTTTTGTGACATATGTCTGATTCCTTCTGACGGGGAATTAAGAGAGCCTAGACCGGCAAAGTTTGAGGACTTTCTCCTCACTTTAACAGTGGGCGACGATAGAGGCGTGTCGAAAACCACAACCACTAGTTTGCAGTTTCCTTCTCTGCACTACTTTGCTATATTCAGTTCTAAGTGTTTAACTACTAAGGAAAAGGTCGGTGCACTCAATGCTCCAGACCTCGCCATTTTCCTATGTGCATTATATAATGATCACACTTTTAGCCTAGGAGCTATCATTGCACGACGCCTGCAACTTAACAAGAGTAAGGGCAAGATACATGGTGGCATTTATGCTACTCGTTTAGCGAATAATTTAGGAGTTCATATACGCCCTCATGATTATCTTTTGCCCAATGTTTATCCAAATTACAGGTCATTACGGGATCACCACTTTATTGATGAGGATAATCTGGTATTTAGCGTCATAACCCATGATGTTATCCGTTGCATGCACCTGCTTTGTTTGATTCTGTTGCCAGGAATGGATATAGAATTACGCCAGATGATATCATTGCCTACTGGAACAACCAAGCCATGGCAGAGGAGGATCCCCAAGAGTGGGATGCTCAGGTACCTCCTCCACCGCTCTTGAACATGGGATCGGACGGCTACCACGGATGGTGATGACCAATCTAGGACAAAAGCCTAAGATTGGGGGAGTACATATTCCCATCGACCTTACATTCATGTTAACACATTTCATTTGAGTTGTTGGTGTCCACACTCTTTCATTGTATTATCCATGCTAGATTTATTTTTCTCGTTTTCTTCTTGTGTGTTTGAAAATCTTTGAGAAAATCCAAAAATACTTCTTGTTTCTTTTCAGTTCAGTTAGTTGTAGTATTAAAAGAAAACCCAAAAGGATTTCTCATTTCTTCTTTTGCTTGTTGGGAGTTCTCCCGTGTAAATAGTTTTTCTTGTTTTTGTTTTTCCTTCATGTGTTTGCTTTCTTCAAGAAAAACTAAAAACTCCAAAAATATTTTCGTGTGTTTCTCTGAAATTCTTTTTCTTCTATCGAATCATACCAAGGAGAAGACCAACATGAAAATGTTGAGTGGCTCACATATGCATTGCTGTTAATCTAACACAGAGCCCATATTAGTTTGTCATCTCCTCTTGAATAAAATGTTTGCAGATTCCAGCTTAGTCCACAACACTATTGCACTATTATTATTTTCATACCATTCGATTGTGCAAGTGAAAGGCAATAACGACTATATTTGATGAATTGACTGTGGCAGATAAAAGCGGGTATGAACTCAACTTGTTCTTGTTTTTGTAAATATGTTTAACCTAGTATCCATGATCCAGCACATTATGATTGAACATGTTTGCAATGACAATAAAAGATTATAGTGGTTCATGCCATGCTCAAGTATCTAGGAGTGGATAATGATTTATCTTGGATGTCAACTTGCATTAAAATGGTTGTGATGTAGTATGACGATATGGTATCCTCCTCTGAATGTTTGAAGCGGCTTGACTTGGTACATGTTCATGCATGTTGTTGAATCAAAACCAACATAGCCTTCATGATATTTATGTTCATGGTGTCCATATCCTACTCATGATATCATTCAATATTTAGTATTCATATTGCATGTTTATAACCATATTTGCTCTCTAGCTGGCCGCTTCTCAACCTATTTTCTAGCCTTTACCTGTACTAAGTGGGAATTCTGCTTCAAAAACCTTAAACCAAAGCTATTCCAGATGAGTCCACCATATCTACCTATATGCGGTATTACCCTGCCGTTCCAAGTAAATTTTCATGTGCCACCTCTAAAATTTCAAATGAACATATATTTTGTGTGGCTGGACCGCTCATGGAGCAACACAGGGTGGTTGGTATCTTCCATGTTAAGCAGGTTACTCTCATGATGAGTATTTATTCACTCGTCCTTGCACGAGAAGCGCGGTAATAGGGATTCCCAATCCCGAAATCAAAATAAATGCAAATAATTAAACAAAATTATCCTAGGAATGTTGTTGTTTTGGGCGATACCCGTGGATTCGGCTCGCCATGGAGTGTGTTTGTTGGTGGAGGGGAGTAATCATTTACTTTTACCGCTTGGGAACCGTCGCTAATTTGTTTAGCATGGAAGATATTGATAGCTCTTGGTTGTAACATTGACAAGAAGGGCGTACCTCCCAAAATTATACTTATCTCTTATTTAATCCTTGAGCTCTAGCACCTCTGCGAAGGGACTATCTATTTATTTTAATGTTTAGTCATCACCTTCTAAAATAAGCGCCAGATCTGAGAGCACTATTGTCATCCTCATGCATTGTGTATAGCGAATGTTGGATGCATCATGACTGGATCTTTTCTACCATGAATTACAATATTTAGTCATTGCTTGAACTTTGCAGGTGCTCTGCATTTATGTTTTGCAGTATCAAAAAGGGCTAGCAAGATACCACTATTGTCTTATTATTGCTCGCTAGTTGCTTGTGTCATTGATATGAGTTAATATAATCTCTAAGGGTTATTGTTGACATGGTTAGTCATGATCTTTGCTAAAAACCTGGGTGCTACTTAAGAATATCTATGTAAACAAGAATAAAAGAGTTCGTAAAAGTTTTTCTTTATCACTTTCTGTTTGTCAATTGAATTGCTTGAGGACAAGCAAGGGTTTAAGCTTGGGGGAGTTGATACGTCTCCAACGTATCTACTTTTCCTAACACTTTTCCTCTTGTTTTGGACTCTAATTTGCATGATTTGAATGAAACTAACCGGACTGGCGCTGTTTTCAGCAGAACTACTATGGTGTTGTTTTTGTGCAGAAATAAAAGTTCTCAGAATGGAACGAATTCTTGGAGATTTATTTTGGAATATATGAGGAATTACGGAGCCATAAGCCACCTGAGAGGGGGCCAGGGGGCCCACGCTCCACCAGGGCGCGCCAGGCTCCCCTAGCACGGCCTGGTGGAGGGTGGACACCTTGTGGGTCTCCCGACCTTAATTCCAATGCTATAATTTCACAATTCTTCAAAAAAATCAAAGAGAAAGTTTTACCTTGTTTCACGATACGGAGCCGCTACCACCTCCTTTACTTCATCGGGAGGCCAGATTTGGAGTCCGTTTGGGGCTCCAAGCAGGGGAATCTTCGGTCTTCGTCATCATCAACCCTTCTCCATCGCCAATTCCATGAAGCTCCCCATCGGGAGTGAGTAATTACTTCGTAGGCTTGCTGGTCGGTGAGGAGTTGGATGAGATTCATCATGTAATCGAGTTAATTTTGTTAGGGCTTGATCCCTAGTATCCACTAAGTTCTAATATAGATGTTGCTATGACTTTTCCATGCTTAATGCTTGTCACTAGGGCCCGAGTGCCATGATTTCAAATTTGAACCGTTTATGTTATCATCATTATCTCTATGTTCTTGATCTGATCTTGCCTTGTCATATGCACCTATTACGTGGTATGATCGGTCAACCCCATAGTGACAATATTTGGGATACTTCACGGTGATGACCGTAGTTTGAGGAGTTCATGTATTCACTAAGTGCTAATGCTTTGTTTCAGTTCTCTATTAAAATGAGGCCTTAATATCCCTTAGTTTCCTTACGGACCCTGCTTCCACGGGAGGGTAGGACAAAAGATGACATGCAATTTCTTTTTCATAAGGACATATGACTATATACGGAATACATGCCTACACTACATTGACGAACTAGAGCTAGTTCTCTATCGCCCTAGGTTATGACTGTTATATGATGAATACCATTCAAAAAATACTCTGATCCAGTTCTGATGAGTTTTCCACTTATTGTAATCGCTAAATTACTACTATTGTTGTTACTGTTGCACTTGCTACAAAACTATTGCTGCAATTGTTATCGCTACTGTTACTGTTACCACTGCTATCAAACTACCATATTGTTGTTCTACTGATCACTTTGTTGGAGACATTTATCTCTAGGTGTGGTTGAATTTACAACTCAACTGCTAATACTGTCAAATATTATTTGGCTCCCCTTGTGTCGAATCTATAAATTTGGGTTGAATACTCTACCCTCAAAAAATGTTGCGATCCCCTATACTTGTGGGTTATCACTGCTGGAATTGTGTTTCATCGACTCCTCTAGAGTTTCTAAATATTTGGGAATTTATAGGGTGAATAGTCGATTGTGGGGGTTCCTGAGGTGGGCACCCTCCACCAGGCCGCACTAAGGGCCTCTAGCGTGCCCTGGTGGAGGGTGGCCACCCTGGGGCCCCTCTCCTGTTGTTCCTTAGCCCATCCTAGCTCTTCTAGTCCATAGAAAATCTCCAAGAATTCCCATAGCGTTTGGGTTCCGTGTGGTACTGATTTTGTGCGAAGTAAAAAAACAAGCTAAACCATCAACTGGCACTTTGGCACTATGTCAATAGGTTAGTCCCAAAAAATGATATAAAGTTTCTATAAAATGATTGTAAAACATCCAAGATTGATAATATAACAACATGGAACAATCAAAAATTATAGATACAATGAAGACGTATCAACATCCCCAAGCTTAATTCCTACTCGTCCTCAAGTAGGTAAATGATAAAAACAAAAATTGTTTGATGTGGAATGATGTCTAACATGTTCATCATATATTATTTTCTTTGTAGCATGGACAGTTGGACTTTTAAATGGTTCAAAGCAATAGTCTAGTTTTGACATGAAAACTTTAATGCTCAAGCATATCTACAAGCAACCATGTCTTTCAAAATATCAACGGTAAAGCAAGTCATCCCTAGCTAATCATGCTCAATCATTGATCCATTCATGATACACACTCAAATATTAGCTACACCTAATGCTCAAGTACGATCATACTGCATCCTAGTTGGTGCTTTATAAGATAAGATGGAGACTCAAATTAAAAATAAAAATTGCTATAAGTAAATAGATAGGCCCTTAGCAGACGGAAGTAGGGATTTGTACAGGTGCCAAAGCTCAAGTGTGTAAATTGATAGAGAACAATATTTTTGGTGGCATGCCTTTCCTGTCAACGAAAACGACTCAGAGATTTCAATATCTTTCCATGCTAGATACATCATAGGCAGTTCCCAAACAGAAAATAAAGTTTATTCCTTTTTCCACCATACGTTCACTTTCCATGGCTAGCCGAATCCACAGTTGCCTTCCATACCAACATTTTCCAAGGAATTTATTATTTCAGCATAAAGTAAAAAAAATCTTTCTTTTTCATTTTGGGATTGGGCATCCCTATTACCGTTGTACTCTCGTGCAATGACAAGTGAATAAACACTCATCTTGAGAATAACACAACTAGCATGGAAATATATCGGTCACCCCCTACCATTTCATGAGCGGTACAATCACACAAAAAGGAAAATTTATTTTGAAATTTAGAGATGGCACGTACAAATTTGCTTGGAACGGCATGGAAATACCGTATATAGGTAGGTATGGTGGACTCGTATGGCAAAATTGGTTTAACGATTTTGGATGCACACGTAGTATTTCAACTTATTACAAGTGAAGGATAGCAAAACATTGATAATCATCCAACCAAGAAATGAAAAATCACATAAGCAAGCATTAAGCATACCTAACACCGAATAATGCACCATAATTAGGATGTAATTTTGTAGCACAACTATTGACTTTCGTGCTTGCATAGGGAATCACAAACCTTAACATCAATATTCTTACTAAGCAAACTTACTTGCTAACATAACTCACATATTACTGTTGTCATGTCTCAAAACTATTACAAAGAATCAAGTTTAATTTCTCCAATGATCTTCAAGACAGTTTTTATTATATCCCTCTTGAATATCTATCATTTTGGGACTAGTTTCATATAATGCAATTGCTTTTCATACGCTCACATGGATATAAGTGAATAACATGAGCATACAAGTTTCATATCTCAAAATAATATAAGTGAATGCATGAGAGGATTTCTTCAAACATGTAAAAGCACGTCATGCTCAAAAAGATATAAGTGAAGCATAAGAGCAATTCCTTTGCTCAATAGATTTAAGTGAAGCATAAAGAGCAATTCTAGAAAATCATAGAATAATTTTGTCGCCCTCGAATAGGTGTGTGAAGAAAGTATTAAAATCAAATAAATCAAAGATACAAGACGCTCCAAGCAAAATTCATGATATGTGACGAATAAAAATATAGTTCCAAGTAAAATATCGATGGTTGTTAGAAGAAAGAGGGGATGCCACTCAGGGCATCCCCAATCTTAGTTGCTTGTTACTCTTTGGATATTACCTTGGGGTGTTGTAGGATCCCCAAGCTTAGGCTCTTGTTACTTCTTACTCCTTCATCCATCGAGATCTCACCCAAAACTTGAAAACCTCAATCACACAAAACTTGACAAAATTCTTGTGAGATCCGTTAGTATAATAAAGCGAATTACCACTTTAGGTACTATTTTAAACAATTTCATATTTTATGATTGCATCATAACTACTATATTATAACTTTACCATGACTTATACCCCCTGATACAAGCCATAGATTCATCAAAACAAGCACACAATGCAACGAAAACAGAATTGGTTTCACACAGAACAGTCTGTAGTCATCTGTACTCTACACATACTTTTGGAACTCTAAAAATTCTGAAAAACTATGAAAACGTAACTAATTTGTATAGAAATAATGTGTTAAAATTTAATCTCAATATAATGTTCCAGTAAAAAATGAAAATTCATGCACTGGGAACAAACTTTCTGTTTCAGATTCAGCACTGTTTCTAGTCATCTTATGGATCATCCTAAAGGCTTTACTTGGCAAAAACACTAAATAAATCATAAAAACACAATAGTAACAGAATCATAATTGTGAAAACACTCAAAAACATAAAGGAAAATATAAAAATAATTTTTTCATTGGGCTGCCTCCCAACAAGCGCTATCGTTTTACGCCCGTAGCGAGGCATAACACATAGTTTCAAGTATTGTCATCCTTGGTCTTCACTACATAGAAGGCCCTCGTGATTGATTAATATGGTGGCTTAATTATTGTTCTAGGTAAGTGTTCCATACCCTTTCTAAGAGGAAACTTAAACTTAATATTGTCTTCTTTCATATCAATCATGACACATATGGTGCGTAAAAACGGTCTACCGAGTATGATAGGACAAGACGGATTGCAATCAATATCGAGAACAATAAAATAAATGGGCATATAATTACTATTTTCAAGAATAAGAACATAATTAATTCTTCCCAAGGCTTTTTAATAGTAGAATCCGCCAAGTGCAAATTAAGAGAACATTCTTCGATATTGGTATGACCAAGCACATCACATAGAGATTTCGGAATTGTGGAAACACTACCACCCAAATCTCTCAAAGCAAAGCATTAATAATTTTTAATCTTGACTTTAATTGTAGGTTCCCACTCATCATGCAATTTTCTATGGATTGAAATCTCCAACTCCAACTTTTTTTCTAAGGATTTCATCATGGCATCAACAATATGTTTAGTAAAGGTTTATTTTGTTCATAAGCATAGGGTGAATTTATCATGGATTGCAGCAAAGAAATAAAATCAACCAAGGAGAAACTCTCATAATTAAAGTCTTTGTAATCAAAAATAGTGGGCACATCACTAGTTAAAGTTTTGACCTCTCTAAACCGACTTTCATCAAAAATTTCATCAAGATTTTTTTCTCCAAATCATTGGGACGCCCTATAGCTAAAGTTGACTCTTCTTCCATCCCTTTATCATCAATTTTACCATTACTAAACAGTGAGTCACTAGAGCAAACACCAATCATTTTCAGACCTTCATCATTGTTATGAAAGTAATCGCTAGAAAATGCTTTTTATAAAAATTCTCTTTTAGATGTAAACATAGCGGTTCTTTTCTTACTTTCATCCATAGAAACATATAAAGCTTTAATTGATTCAGTAATATTATGTGGAAAAAGCATGCAACTTGAGATTTTCTACATCATTGGAAATTCGATAAATACTTCTAGATATATCATCAATCTTATTCCACTTTTCTTCTATCGTAGTATTGAAAGACTTTTGAGCATTGATAAATTCAATATCAATATTCTCAAGATCAGAGGTGTTACTATTATTATTATAATAAGAATTACCATAATTATTAGAGGAATTTCCAGGAAAAGTCCTAGGATTAAAATTACCTCTATAAGCATTGTTATTGAAATTATTTTGTGAGATGAAATTCACATCTAAGGAATCACTATTTTTCTCAATAAAAGTAGACAAAGGCACATCATTAAGATCAATAGGAGAATTTTTACTAGCAACCAACTTCATAAGATCATCAACCTTTTCACTCAAAGTAATAATTTCTTCTATGGAATTAACTTTTTTACTAGTAGGTGCTCTTTTGGTATGCCATTGTGAATACTTTGCCATAATATTATCTAGCAATTTGGTAGCTTCACCAAGTGTAATTTCCATAAAAGTACCACCCACGGCGGAATCTAAAATATTTCTAGAGACAAAATTCAATCCCGCATAAAAATTGTATGATCATCCAAAGATTTAAACCATGAGTAGGACAATTTCTTAGCACCAACTTCATTGTTTCCCAATATTTTGCAACATTTTCACGCTCAAGTCTGTAAAAATTAATGATTTGAGTTCTAAGGGAAATAATTTTTGCGGGCAGAAAATACTTAGTAATAAAAGCGTCCTTGCACTTATCCCAAGAATCGATACTATTGTGAGGCAAAGAAGAAACCAAATTTCTGCACGGTCCCGCAAGGACAAAGGAAACAATTTCAACTTGACAATATCGTTGTGCACATATTTTTTTCTTTTGCATATTGCATGATTCCACGAAGGTGTTTAGATGGGACGCGACATCCTCATTAGGAGTACCAGAAAATTGATCTTTCATGGCAAGATTCAACAAAGCGGCATTAATTTCACAAGACTCCGCACTAGTGGCAGGAGGAGCAATAAGAGTGCTAATAAAATCATTATTATTTGCATTGAAAAAATCACACAACTTGGTGTTTTCTTGAGTCATGGTGACTACAAAAACAAGATTGCAAGCAAACAAGAGATCTGACGAGAAAAAGGCAAACGAAAAAGAGAGGGCAAATAAATCGACAAATTTGTGAAGTGGGGAGAGGAAAATGAGAGGCAATGGCAAATAATGTTAAGTGCAAGGAGATGCGATTTGTGGTTAGGAACCTGATAGATGAGATTGGTTCCTCCCCGGCAACGGCGCCAGAAATTCCTTTGACGTGGCTTGAGACTGTGTCGGTATTTCCCTAAAGAGGAATGGGTGATGCAGTACAACGATGGTAAGTATTTCCCTTAGTTATTAAACCAAGGTATCAATTCGTAGAGGAAGATCATGCACCCAAATAAATAGCACATGCACACAAATAACAAATACTTGCAACCTGACGCGAAAGAGAGGTTGTCAAGCTCTCTACGGTAAAAAGATAGATTAGCTAATGGTAGTGTTGGCAAATAGACATTGAAAGAAAACAAAATAAAATAAGTAAACGAAAAGTGTGGCAAGGTATTTTTTTTTTTGGATTAAAAGATCTGAAAACAAAAAGGAAAAATAGTAGATCGGAAAGCAATCTGTTGGAAAAGTAGACACGAGGGGCGTAGGTTTCACTAGTGGCTTCTCTCATGACTATAGCGCACGGTGGGTGAACAAATTATTGTTCAAAAATTGACAGAAGATCAAATAATCATGACGATATCTAGGCAATGATCATTATATAGGCATCACATCCAAGATAAGTAGACCGAAACGATTGTGCATCTACTTCTATTACTCCACACATCAACCTATCCAGCATGCATCTAGTGTATTAAGTTCATGGGAAAAAAGAGTAAAGCAATATTAACGGTGACATGATGTAGACAAGATCTATTCATGTAGGAATAGACCCCATCTTGTCATACTTAATGGAAATGATACACGTGTGTCTTGCTGCCCCTTCTGTCACTGGGAAAGAACACTGGAAGATCAAACCCATCACAAAGCACCCCTTCCCATGGCAAGAAAAATTGATGTAGTTCGCCTAACTAAACCAGAGATTCAAATAAGAAATATGAGGCTATAAGTAATCATGCAAATAACATATCAAAGAACACTCAAATCATATTCATGGTTAGAAAGTGATCATGAACTCAAAATTCATCGGATCCCAAGAAGCACACCGCAAAAGTCAGTATATCAAATAGATCTCCAAGAGACCATTGTATTGAGAGACATAGAGAGAGGAAGCCATCTAGCAACTACATACGGACCTGTAGGTCTATGGTGATCTACTCAAGCATCATCGGATAGGCATCTATGATGAAGATGAACCCCTCCATGATGGTGTTAGATTGGATCTCGAGGTTCTAGAACTTTCAGCGGCTGGAATTGTGTTTCGTCCACACCTCTAGGGTTTTCTGAATATTTGGGAATTTATAGGGCGAATAGTCGGTTGAGGTGGTTCCCAAGGTGGGCACCCTCCACCAGGCCACGCTAGGGGCCTTTGGCGTGCCCTGGTGTGGGGTGGCCACCCTAGACCCTCTCTCCTATTGTTCCTTGGCCCATCCTGGCTCTTCTAGTCCATAAAAATCTCTTCAAAAATCCCGTAGCGTTTGGGCTCCGTTTGGTACTGATTTTCTGCGAAGTAAAAAACAAGCAAAAACAACAACTGGCACTTTAGCACTAGTTCAATAGGTTAGTCCCAAAAAATGATATAAAGTTGCTATAAAATGATTGTAAGACATGGAAGATTGATAATATAACAACATGGAACAATGAAAAATTATAGATACGTTGGAGACATATCACGCTGTGGGGAGTGAATAGGAGGCGACGACATGATACATCAAACGAGCTCCCGCACCAAACTTTGCCATGTCGGCCCTAGAGGCCGGGACTCTTATCTGTGGGCCACCGCCATGCAGGATCCACCTCCAACGGGACGGATCGTCTAGGGCACGGGACCACTCCGTGTTCGCCCGCTGAAGAGCCAGTTGGGTCCTCGATGACAGCATGGGTTGCCCCCCTTGTCCGCATCCACCTGCATGCAATGGGATGGTCCATGGGCTCGTGAAGCACAACCGCCCTAGCCAGACCAGTCCTCGGGGAGGGAGAGCCCCTCCACCGCGAATTGAACCAGCCGGCAGCGGCGGCATAGGGGAGGTGGGGGTCATCGGGGCAGCAGGTCCACTAACAAGGGGAACACGCGGGTGTGCTAGATGAGCAGGTGGCGTGCGGACCCTCATAGGCCGCCGAGGACCAGCCACCACACCAAGGGCGGCCAACCGGGCAGCCTAGGGAGGCGAGGCAGCCATAGTCACCTGCGCGCATGACCCAAGTGGGGGCACAGCCGATGCAACATTGAGCGGGCGGCATCGAGGAACATGCCGAACTACGGTGATGCAAGGGCCACTGGTAGCTCCACCTGTCCCTCCAGCTCTGAGTCGTCGTCGTCATCTTCCACGTTGGCCCAGTGGAAGGGGGTGTGCCACACCACAAGTTCGACGCCAACATGGGTGGGGCTCCCTCCCCGAACTCGCCAACCCGTCTAGGCGCACCGGCGGCGCCTGCGGAGGCAGCCATCACGTCGGCAAGGGGACTGGGCACGCAATTTCAAATCGCCAACGCGGGCTCCTTTCCTAGCCGCTTTTCCCTTGACCCATTCCCGGTTTAACTTTCGACCGTGTTTGCGGCCGAATGGACATGCATGAACGGGTGGGATGCTTGCCCTTGTTGTCCCCCATGGCTTGCCCATCGGAGACACAACCATTTTCCTCGAACCCTACCCTTTCCATCTGCTCTCTGCCACCCTCCCACATGATACATATCCAACGTATCTATAATTTTTGATGATGGCATGCTATTATATTATCTGTTTTGGATGTTTTATATGCATGAATATGCTATTTTATATTATTTTGGGGACTAACCTATTAATCTAGAGCCTAGTGCCGGTTTCTATTTTTTCCTTGTTTTTGAGTTTTGCAGATATGGAATATTAAACGGAGTCCAAACGGAATAAAACCTTCGGAAGGAATTTTTCTGGAAGAAAACAAATCATCCAGGCTTGGAGTGCACGCCAGGGGACATGTCAGGAGGCCACAAGCCTGCTAGGCGTGCCCCCCTGGCCATGCCTAGCGAGCTTGTCGTCTCCTGGCAGGTCTCCTAACCCTAATCTTTTGCCTATAAATACCCAAATATTCCCCCAACATCAAAAGGATCCACGCAAATACTTTTCCGCCGCCGGAAGCCTCCGTTCCCAAGAGATCCAATCTTGGAGCCTTTTTCGGTAATCTGTCGGAGGGGGTTTCGATCATGGAGGTCATCTACATCAACTCCATTGCCCCTCCGATGATGCTTGAGTAGTCCACCATAGACCTACGGGGCCATAGCTAGTAGCTAGATGGCTTCTTATATCTCTTTGATCTTCAATATCATTTTCTCCATGTTCTTCATGGAGATCTATCCAATGTAATCCTCTTTTGTGATGTGTTTGTCAAGATCCAATGATTTGTGAGTTTATGTTTAGATTATCCATGAATCCTATTTGAATCTCCTATGAATTCTTATTTGCATGATTTCATATCCTTGCAAGTCTCTTTGAGTTATTGGTTTGGTTTGGCCAACTAGATTGGTAATTCTTGCAATGGGAGAAGTGCTTGGTTTTGGGTTCAATCTTGCGGTGTCCTCACCCAGTGACATAGTAGGGGTAGCGAGGCACGTATTGTATTGTTGCCATCAAGGGTAAAAAGATGGAGTTTTCATCATATTGCTTGCGTTTATCCCTCTACATCATGTCATCTTTCTTAATATGTTACTCTATTCTTCATGAACTTAATACTCTAGATGCAGGTAGGAGTCGGTCGATGTCTGGAGTAATAGTAGTAGAAGAAGAACCATTTTGGTCTACTTTACACGGACGTGATGCCTATACGCATGATCGTTGCCTTGGATAACTACATGACTATTCGCTTTTCTATCGATTGCTGGGCAGTTATTTGTTTACCCACCATGATATTTGCCTTCATGAGAGAAGCCTCTAGTGAAACCTATGACCCCCGGATCTACTTTCCATAATATACTTTCAGATCTATAGACCAAAAATACCAAGAATACTTGCTGCAATTTATTTACCTTTTACTTTCCGTTCTTCTTTACATCTTTCTCTATCAGATCTAATCCTTGCAAATAACCGTGAAGGGATTGACAACCCCTTTATAGCGTTGGGTGCAAGAGTTTGATTGTTTGTGTAGGTGCATCCGTTGGTGACTTGCTTGTTCCTCCTAATGGATTGATACCTTGCTTCTCAACAAATGAGGGAAATACTTATCTACTTTACAACATCATCCTTTCCTCTTCAAGGGAAAACCAATGCAAGCTCAAGAGGTAGCACCCCACCATCGTGGCCATCACCCTAGTTCTGGACGTGTCGCCCTCCATTAAGGTTGTCCGTCCCAAAACCACTCCATTTCATACATGGTCCACACCCCTCGTTTTTGTAGAGCCTTTTGCCGGAGTTCGTGGTTCCTTGCTGCTGATGGGAGAGAAGCTACGGCCGCCGAAGCCGATCATCGGCCCCAACAACTTTTGCCAATCGTTGCAGTGCCGCAGGGCGCACACCCACCAACACCAACCTCGTTTCTAAACAGGCCTGCTCTTTCTAGCCACGTCTGCACCACGACTGCAAGGTGTTCTAGAATTTGTCACAACGTATTATGGACAGAAGCGATGAGTTTTTCTTTCACAATTTCATTTGTTTATCATATGATGAAGAGCTGGTGGCGGCTTCATTGGTCATCCATGACTACATTAGTAGTATGCGGCCTCAGTTCAGGGGATCAATCCCCGGCCATGCTTCGGCCTTGAACCGTAATAGGGAGAAAGACCATGCACTTCTCTATGTCAATTACTTTGATGCACTTTTGAAAGCACAAAAATTTTACTGGCGCTTCCGTATGTCAAGACATGTGTTCCATCGTATTCAGGAGGGAGTGATAGCATATGATCCATACTTTGAGTACAAGGAGGATGACCTTGGCAAGCTTGGCTTCTCTTCTTACCAAAAATACACTTGAGCTATTCACAAGCTTACATATGGAATTCTCGGTGATCTTGTGGATGAGTACGTCCGTACGAGTGAGTCCGCATGTCTCCAATCAATGTACAATTTTTCCAAGGCCGTGGTGGCTGTGTTTGGCCATGAGTACCCGAGAGAGCCAAATGTCACTGATACAGAGAGGTTGTTGGTGATCAATATCGGGAGGGGCTTTCCGGGCATGCTTGGTAGTATTGATTGTATGCACTGAAAGTGGAAGAACTTCCATTTGCTTGGCAGGGGCATGTGAAAGGTGTCACTATCATACTTGAAGCGGCGGCTTCACAAGGATCGTGGATATGGCATTCTTTCTTTGGCATGGTTGCTTCTCATAATGAGTGTTCTTCAGCGTTCTCCAGTATTTGCAAGGCTTGCAGAAGACCACTTCCCGAAGGTCAGCTTTAAGGTCCATGGACACCAGTATAACAAGGGATATTACCTAGCTCATGGTATCTATCCTCAGTGGTCCACTCTTGTGAATACAATACCCGATCCGCAAAGAGAGAAGAGATTGAGGTTTGCCCAAATGCAGGAGCGTTCTAGGAAGGATGTGGAGTGTGCTTTTGGTGTGCTTTAGTCTCGATAGGGTATCGTTCGAAACCTTGCATTAACATGGAGCACACATAACATTTGGGAGGTGATGACTGCTTGTGTGATCATGCACAAATTGTGGAGGATGAGCGTGATGATAGCATCTACAACCAAGGGTTTGATTTTCAGGGTGAAAATGTTGAGCCTCAGCAGGCACCTGCGGTAACCATTGAACAATTTTTCAAACTACACTGCAAATTTGTTGAAAAGGCAAATAATTTCATTGGGATAAAATTTTAAAATATGCAAACTTACAACCACAAAAGATTCTGGTAAATGAGTGTTCTCAAATCTTCATCAGAATGAGAATAAACAAATAATCCAGTGCAACAAAAGGATGGTGAATTCCTTTGCGCCGATGATATGATTGCATAATAAATTTTTCAGTAATATGGGATACCTCATCTAATCACCTAATTATTCCCAAAATATCATTAGCCTATACTTCACAACTACATGTAATCAAATGTCCAACATCATATCCCTTGGATACAATATTCGATAAATTTGAATGTATTTTTCAGTTCATACTAAATATTGTTGCGTACAAAATTATTTTCTATATTAATAAATTAAATATTAGGCTTGATGGCCTTAGCCATCCTGGTTTGGGGATGATTAGAAAATTATTGACAATTCTGTTGGTCACAACTTAACAAGTTACAAAATTTCCCAAATCTTCATATTTTATGTGCACCACATGTGCCATAGGGGAAATTGATTTAAGGCACTCCTACCTTACAATTCTAAATGAGCCCCTCATTCTTCCTTGGACACATTCAAAAGATATATGTGGGTCACTTATCCATTATGTGGGATTATTTAGATACATGGTACTCACAAAAGAACATTTAAAAATGATTTCAAGTGTGTCTCTTGGACATCCATGCATGATCTTACTAAATTAATTGCTAAAGTAAGAGCAAATTCTTCTAAACAAGGATAAATCAATTCAAATGGACAATTTCGTTGAACTCATTTCACGAGCAATGTCTAGTTATATAATTCTCTATGTATAGACCCAGTTTGGTTTCATTCAATATCTTATCAAAGATAGTGAAATTAATTACATGACCAACCTTAATGAATTGTAATTTACTAGACTCTTGCCAGACACATATGGCCTTACACACTGTAAGTATGATCTAAGTCCTACCAATTTCATATCATACTATTTTCTCCTTGCAGTAACTATGTGGAATTCAACAAAGTATTTCCTATCTGTGATAATTCAGTTACATACCGATATCACCACTCCACCATACATCAATGGGACCTCACAGAAAATTAGGGATCTATGTGAGGAATACCAATTTATCCGTCAATCCAAATTATTCATAGCTTGTATGTCGATTGCATTAGCAATAAGGACATTTCCGGCATTAAGGGGAGATAAGTACCACAAAGAAGGAAGAGAAATAAATTATAAAAGTTATTGACACTCAGTCCTTATATCCACGTACTCAAAGAATCTAAACTAGAAGTTTAGAATTATATATTTGCAACACATTGAAAATCTGCCATATACATTTATTTATGGCAAAGGTGTCACTAAATTTTATATTCCTACAGTAAAGTGCCAGGAAGAGTGGATGTACCTGATAAACCAAATGAGAACAAGAGGGGGAGAAATCTGACAACATGAGATATAATCTCACACATGCTTCCGTAGAAACAGAGGGAATCAAATCCTCAACTAGTAAATGTAATTCAACATCAAGTTGAAAGACACCTCACCGGCTGCTCATAATCCAAAGCCGACATAAACGTGCACAAATGTTTTGGTGCCCGGACATCGAAACACCTTGACTCCATTGTTGTGGGAAATCACGAGGAGTTCAAACGAATAAATACATTTCCGCAAATTTCATCGATTCCACCAAAATCATATAGAACAAAGACTACATTTGTCGACATATATTTCTTCTCAAAATTGCTAAAACCTTTTGGGTCTTGAACCAAATCCATGGTAGAGTGCCTCATGCACTCATATTGGCCCACATAAAAGGAAGCAAGTAATGAAGAATAGCACTCGCTCAGCAAAGAGTGGTATTTACCGCGATAATACCTACTACTCATAAGTATCTCCCATATGGAATACTAAAAACTTCTCATTCATAGAAAAAGTCAATGAGGTGGTGAGAAATCGAGGCTTGTAGCAAAAGGGTTCACGTAGAGACCCAACATAAAATTATGATGTAACATACCCTCTTGGTATGAGTGAAATTATGTTTTGATAACAAATATCATTGGCAATAAAAATAATAATAATATCCTTGTATTTGATGGATGAAGTGGTCGTAGGAAATATGCCCTGGAGGCAATAATAAATTGGTTATTATCATATTTCCTTGTTCATGATAATCGTTTGTTATCCATGCTATAATTGTATTGATCGGAAACTCAGATACATGTGTGGATACATAGACAACAACACGCCCCTAGTATGCCTCTAATAGACTAGCTCGTTGATCAAAGATGGTCAAGGTTTCCTAGCCATTGACATGAGATGTCATTTGATAATGGGATCATATCATTGGGAGAATGATGTGATGGACAAGACCCAAACTATAAGCATAGCATTTGATCATGTCAGTTTATTGCTATTGTTTTCTGCATGTCAAGTATATGTTCCTATGACCATGAGATCATGCAACTCACTGACACCGGAGGATTACCTTGTGTGTATCAAACGTCGCAACATAACTGGGTGACTATAAAGGTGCTCTACAGTTATCTCCGAGGGTGTCTATTGAGTGGGTATGGATCAAGACTGGGATTTGTTACTCCGTGTGACAGAGAGGTATCTCAGGGCCCACTCGGTAATACAACATCACTACAAGCCTTGCAAGCAATGTAACTAAAGAGTTAGCCATGGGATCTTGTATTACAGAACGAGTAAAGAGACTTGTCGGTAACCAGATTGAACTACGTACAGAGATACCGACGATCAAATCTCGGGCAAGTAACATACTAAAGAACAAAGGGAACATCATACGGGATTAACTGAATCCTTGACATAGAGGTTCGACCAATAAAGATCTTCGTAGAATATGTAGAAACCAATATGGGCATCTAGGTCCCACTATTGGTTATTGACCGTAGAGGTATCTCGGTCATGTCTACATAGTTCTCGAACCTGCAGGGTCTGCACACTTAACATTTGATGACGTTTCGGTAGTATAGAGTTATGTATGGTGGTTACCGAAGGTTGTTCTGAGTACCAGATGAGATCCCGGACATCACTAGGAGCTCCGGAATGGTCCGGAGGTAAAGATTGATATATAGGACGTACTGTTTTGGTCACCGGAAAAGTTTTGGGCTCATCGGTAGTGTAGCGGGAGTGTCGAGAGGGTATCGGGGACCATCGGGAGGGGTGTCTCTACCCAAAGGGCCTCATGGGCTGTAAGAGCAGCCAAACCAGCCCCTGGTGGGCTGGCCGAAGCCCCCACTAAGTCCCATGTGACTGGGGTGGAGAAACCCAAAGGTGGAAGAGGTGGGAAAGGTTTCGAAGTGGGGGAAGGAATCCTACTCCTAGTAGAATTGGAGTAGGACTCCTCCCTCGTCCACTTCAGCCGAACCCTCCTTGTGGAGGGTTTGAGGCTGCCTCCTCCCCTCCCTTCCTCCTATATATACTATAGGTTTTGAGGGAAGCCCTAACCCTAAATACCACGTGCTGCCCTCTTCTTCCTCTAGATTTGTCATGCGGTGCTTAGGCGTAGCCCTACCGGATTAGTTCACCACCACAGCCACCAAGCCGTTGTGCTGCCCGAGAACTCATCTACCTCTCTGCTCCCTCTTGCCAGATCAAGAAGGCGGAGATCGTCATTGATCCGTATGTGTGCTGAATACGGAGGTGACGTCCGTTCGACGCTAGATCAGAAGGATTGCAACTGGATCACGGGACGGATCGTGATTGGATCGTGGGAAAGATTGTGATTTGGATCGCGAAGACGTTCGAATACATCAACCGCGTTTCTTAATGCTTCGCGCTTAGCAATATACAAGGGTATGTAGATCCACTCTCCCTCTCATAGATGCTCATCACCATGGATAGATCTTGCGTGGGCGTAGGAAATTTTTTGTTTCCCATGCAACGTTCGCCAACAATGGCATCATGAGCTAGGCCTATGTGTAGATAAGATCACGAGTAGAACACAGAGGAGTTTCTGTGCGTTGATGTTCAAATTGCTTCCTCCCTTGGTCATTTTTTGATTCAGAGGTATTGTGGGATGAAGCGGCCCGGAACAACATTACTCGTACGCTTACGAGAGACCGGTCCACCGACTGACATGTGACTCTGTTGCATAAAGATGATTGGCGGGTGTCTCTCTCTCCTACTCTAATTGGGTCGGATTCGACAAAGGTGGTCCTTGAGAAGGTTGAATAGCAATTATTGTATCACCATTGTGGTTTTTGTGTAAGTGAGAATTGTTCTTGCTAGATACCCGTAGCAACCATGTAAAATATGCAGCAACAATTAGAGGACGGCTAACTTGTTTTTGCAGGGTATGTTGTGATGTGATATGGCCAATTACATGATGGGATATATGTGATGTATGAGATGATCATGTTTTGTATAGAATATCACGACTTGCATGTCGATGAGTACGGCAACCGGAAGGAGCCATAGGGTTGTCTTTAATTATTTTCACCATTTTGCTTTGCTTTATTGCTATGAGTTAGCAATAGTTATGGAAGCATCAGTTGCCGCGACAACCCCGATGGTGACACGTTGACGGAGATCATGGTGTCATGCCGGTGATGATGGAGATCATGCCAGTGCTTTGGAGATGGAGAGCAAAAACACAAGTTCATGTCCATATCATGTCACTTATGATTTGCATGTGATGTTAATCCTTTTATGCACCTTGTTTTGCTTAGGACGATGGTAGCATTATAAGGTGATCCCTCACTAAAATTTAAAGATAAAATTGTGTTCTCCCGAGTGTGCACCATTGCAAAAGTTTGTCATTTCGAGACACCACGTGATGATTGGGTGTGATAGACTCTACGTTCACATACAACAGGTGCAAGCCAGTGTTGTACGTGCAGAACACTCGGGTTAAACTTGACGAGCCTAACATGTACAGACATGGCCTCGAAACACAAGAGACTGAAAGGTCGAACAAGAGTCATATAGTAGATATGATCAACATGATGATGTTCACCATTAAAACCACCTCAACTCACGTGATGATCGGACTTGAGTTGGTGAATTTGGATCGTGTGTCACTCGGATGACCGGAGGGATGTCAATTTGAGTGGGAGTTCTTAACTAATATGATTAATTGAACTCATTTGTCATGAACATAGTCTAAAGTTGTCTTTGCAAAGTTATGTTGTAGGTCAATAGCTCGCGTTGTAGCTCCCCTGTGTTTTTAATATGTTCCTAGAGAAAATAGAGTTGAAAGATAATGGTAGCAATTATGCGGACTAGCTCCGTGATCAGAGGATTGTCCTCAGTTGCTGCATAGAAGGCTTATATCCTTAATGCGTCGCTCCGTGCGCCACCCCCTCAAGTATCGTTTGTAGATGCTGTGAACATATGACATTCATGTTTTGAATACTACTTGATAGTTCAGTGCGTCATGCATTACGGCTTAGAATTGAGGCTCCAAAACATTCTTAATATCACGGAACATATGAGATGTTCTAAGATCTGAAATTGGATTTCAGACTCGTGCATGTGTTAGAGGTATGAGACCTCGAACAAGATTCCTTGCCTACAAGATGAAGGAGAATAGCTCAATTGGTGAGCATGTGCTCAAATTGTCAAGGTACTACAATCACTTGAATCGAGTAGGAGTTGATCTTCCAGATAAGACAGTGATTCATATGTTTCTCCAAGTCACTGTCACCAAGCTACTAGAGCTTCGTGATGAACTATGAACATACCAAGGATGGAAATGATGATGCCTGAGCCATTCGTGATGTTCGACACCGTGAAGGTAGAAATGAAGAAGGAGCATCAAATGTTGATGGTTAGTAAAACCACTGGTTTCGAGAAGGCAAAGGGCAAGGAGGGAAACTTCATGGATGGCAAGCCAGTTGCTGCTCCAGTGAAGAAACCCAAGATTGAACCCAAACATGAGACTAAGTGCTTCTATTATGAGGAGAACGGTTGTTGAAGTGTAGCAAACCTAGATACTTGGTACATAAGAAGGTTGGCAACGTCGACATAAGTATATTTGATATACATATTATTGATGTGTACCTTGCTAGTACTCCTAGTAGCACTTGGGTATTAGATACCGGTTCAGTCGCTAAATGTTAGTAACTCATAGCTACAGAATAAATGAAGACTAGCTAAGGGCGAGGTGACGATGTGTGTTGGAATTGTTTCCAAGGTTGATGTGATCACCATCGCACACTCTCTACCTTCATGATTAGTGATGAACCGAAATAAATGTTATTTGGTGTTTGTGTTCAGCATGAACATGATTGGATCATGTTTGTTGCAATACGGTTATTCATTTTAGAGAATAATGGTTATTCTGGTTACATGAATAATACCTTCGATGGTCATGCACCCAATGTGAATGGTTTATTGAATCTTGGTCGTAGTAATACACATATTTATAATATTGATGCCAAAATATGCAAAGTTAATAATGATAGTACCACATACTTGTGGCACTACTGCTAAGGTCATATTGGTGTAAAACACATGAAGAAACTCCATGCTGATGGATCTTTGGACTCACTCGATTTCGAATCGGTTGAGACATGCGAACTATGCCTCATGGGCAAGATGACTAAAGACCCTGTTTTCAGTATGATGGAGCGAGCTAGTAACTTACTAAAAAGAATACATGTTGATGTTTGCGGTCCAATGAGTGTTGTAGCGGGCAATGGATATCGTTATTTTCTTACCTTCACTGATGATTTGAGTAGATATGAGTATATTTACTTAATTAAACACAAGTCTAAAATGTTTACAAAGTTCAAGCAAATTCAGAGTGAAGTTTGAGATCATCGTGACAAAAAGACAAAATGTCTATGATATTATCGTGGATGTGAATATATGAGTTACGAGTTTGGTATGAACTTTGGACAATGTGGAAATTGTTTCACAACTCATGCCACCTGGAACACCATATTGTGATGGTGTGTCCGAATGTCGTAGTCGTGCTCTATTGGATAAGGTGCATACTATGATGTCTCTTATCATTTTTGCCACTATTGTTTTGGGGTTATGCATTAGAGACTACTACATTCACTTTAAATAGGGCACCATCTAAATCCTTTGATATGACACCGTATGAATTATGGTTTGGTATAAACCTAAGCTATCATTCCTCGGAGTTTGGGAATGCGACACTTATGTCTGATAAGCTTGAACCCAAAGCAGAAAAGTGCATCTTCATAGGATACCCTAAGAACAGTTTGGTATACCTTCTATCTTAGATCCGAGGGCAAAGTGTTTGTTGCTAAAATAGGTCCTTTCTCGAGAAAGAGTTTCTCTCGAAAGAATTAAATGGGAGGAAGATAGAACTTGATGAGGTTGTTGAACGTTTCCTTCAACCAGAGAGTAGCACAGTGCAGAAAGATGTTTCTGTGGAGCCTACGTTAGTTGAAGAGGAAGTTAATGATGATGATCATGAAGCTTCGGATCAAGTTACTATCAAACCTCGTAGGTCGACAAGGGCACGTATTACTTGTGAGTGGTACAGTAACCTTGTCTTAGAGGTCATGTTGTTGGACAACGATGAGCCTATGAGCTATGGAGAAGTGATGATGGGCCCGGATTCAAACAAATGACTAGGAGCCATGAAATCCGAGAAAGTATCCATGTATGAAAACCAAGTATGGACTTTGGTAGACTTTCCCGTTGAACGACAGAACTTTGAGTACAAATGGATTTTTAAGAAGAAGACAAACGCTGATGGTGATGTCACCATTTATAAAGCTTGACTTGTCGCAAAGATGTTTTTGACAAGTTCAAGGAGTTGACTACAATGAGACTTTCTCACCCGTAGCGATGCTAAAGTCTGTTGGAATTATTTTAGTAGTTGTTGCGTTTTTCAATTATGAAATCTAGAATATGGATGTCAAACCACTGTTTCCTTAACTGTTTCCTTGAGGAAAGGTTGTATGTGATACAACCAGAAGGTTTTGTCAGTCCTAAGGATGCTAAAAGGTATGCAAGCTCTAGCGATCCTTCTATGGGCTGGAGCAAGCATCTCGGAGTTGGAATATATTATTTCATGAGATGATCGAAATTTTGGGTTTATACAGAGTTCATGAGAAACTTGTATTTACAACAAAGTGAGTGGGAGTACTATAGAATTTCTGATAAGTGTATGTGGTTGACATATTGTTGATCGAAAATAATGTAGAATTGTGGGAAAGCATAAGGGATCGTTTGAAAGGAGTTTTCATAGGAAGACCTAGATAAAGCTACTTGAATATTGGGCAACAAGATCTATAGATATAGATTAAGACGCCTAATAAGATTTTTCAATAAGTACATACCTTGACAAGATTTTGAAAGAGTTCAAAATGGATCAGTCAAAGAAGGAGTTCTTGCCTAATTGTAAGGTGTGGAGTTGAGTGAGACTCAAAGCTCGACCACGGCAGAAGAAAGAGAAAGGACGAAGGTATTCCCCTATGCCTTAGCCATAGGCTCCATATAGAATGCCATGCGGTGTACTGCACCTGTGTGTGCCTTGTCGTGAGTCTGTCAAGGGGTACAAGAGTGGTCCAGGAGTAGATCATTGGACATTGGTCAAAATTATCCTTAGTAACTAGAGGACTAAGGAAATGTTTCTCGATTATGGAGGTGATAAAGAGTTTGTCGTAAAGGGTTGCGTCAATGCAAGCTTTGACACTAATCCGGATGACTCTGAGTAGCAGGCCGGGTATGTATATTGGAGCGGACATTTGGAGTATCTCCAAGTGGAGCATGGTAGTAGTATCAATAATATGACATAGATAGTTGCAAAGAACACACGGATCTAAATGCCGTAGACCTTTTGACTAGAAACCTCTTTCACATGCAATACATGATCAAACCCCAGAACTCATTGGGTGTGAGATTCATAACAATGTAAATCACATAGTGATGTGAGCTAGATTATTGACTCTAGTGCATGTGGGAGACTATTGGAAATATAACCTAGAGACAATAATAAATTCGTTATTGTCATAATTCCTTGTTCATGATAATCGTTTATTATCCATGCTATAATTGTATTGATCAGAAACTCAGATACATGTGTGGATACATAGACAACACCACGTCCCTAGTATGCCTCTAATGTACTAGCTCGTTGATCAAACATGGTCAAGGTTTCTCAGCCATTGACATGAGATGTCATTTGATAACTGGATCACATCATTGGGAGAATGATGTGACGGACAAGACCCAAACTATAAGCATAGCACTTGATCGTGTCAGTTTATTGCCATAGTTCTCTGCATCTCAAGTATCTGTTCCTATGACCATGAGATCATGCAACTCACTGACACCGGAGGAGTACCTTGTGTGTATCAAACGTCGCAACGTAACTGGGTGACTATAACGGTGCTCTGCAGGTATCTTTGTGTTGGAAATATGCCCTAGAGCCAATAATAAAAGGTTATTATTGTATTTCGTTGTTCATGATAATGTTGGAAATATGTCCTAGAGGAAATAATAAATTAGTTATTATCATATTTCCTTGTTCATGATAATCGTTTATTATCCATGCTATAAT
The DNA here is from genome assembly GCA_022496015.1 of Hordeum marinum. Lineage (NCBI taxonomy): Eukaryota > Viridiplantae > Streptophyta > Magnoliopsida > Poales > Poaceae > Hordeum > Hordeum marinum. The sequence continues at coordinate 455,435,916 of CM039674.1, read as the reverse complement.
TGTATTGAATGGAAACACATTACATGTGTGGGTAAATAGACAACACTCTGTCCCTAGTATGCCTCTAGTGAACTAGCTCCTTGATCAAAGATGGTCAAGGTTTCCTAGCCATTGACATGTGATGTCATTTGATAACGGGATCACATCATTAGGAGAATGATGTGATGGACAAGACCCAAACTACAAACGTAGCATATGATCGTGTCAGTTTGTTGCTACTGTTTTCTGCATGTCAAAGTATGTGTTCCTGTGACCATGAGATCATGCAACTCACTGACATCGGAGGAGTACCTTGTGTGTATCAAATGTCGCAACGTAACCGGGTGACTATAAAGGTGCTCTATAGGTATCTTCGAGGGTGTTTGTTGAGTTGGCATGGATCAAGACTGGGATTTGTTACTCCGTGTGACGGAGAGGTATCTCAGGGCCCACTTGGTAATACAACATCACAATAAGCCTTGCAAGCAATGTGACTAAGTGTTAGTCACGGGATCTTGTATTACGGAACGAGTAAAGAGACTTGCCGGTAACGAGGTTGAACTAGTTATGGAGATACCGACGATCGAATCTCGGGCAAGTAACATACCGAAGAACAAAGGGAACATCATACGGGATTAACTGAATCCTTGACATAGAGGTTCGACCAATAAATATCTTCGTAGAATATGTAGGAACCAATGTGTACATCCAGGTCCCGCCATTGGTTACTGACCGTAGAGGTGTCTCGGTCATGTCTACATAGTTCTCGAACCCGCAGGGTCTGCACACTTAAGGTTTGGTGATGTTTTGGTAGTATAGAGTTATGTATGGTGGTGACCGAAGTTTGTTCGGAGTCCCGGATGAGATCCTGTACATCACGAGGAGATCCGTAATGGTCCGGAGGTAAAGATTCATATATAGGAAGTCCTATTTTGGTCGCCGGAAAAGTTTCGGGCTCATGGGAAGTGTACCAGGAGTGCCGGTAGTGTACCGGGGGACCATCGGGAGAGGTATTTCGACCCACGAGGCTACATGGGATGTGGGAGGGTGGAAACCAGCCCTTAGTGGGCTGGTGGAAGTCCTCTAAGAGGCCCATGTGGCTGGACTTGAGAAAGAAAGGAAAAAACACAAAAGGTGGGAATAGACTCCAAGTAGGAAAGGAGCAATCCTAGTCCTACTAGGATTGGAGGAGGACTCCTCCAATCCTCCTTGCGCAAGAGGCAAGGCAGGGCTGCCTTGTGCGCAAGCCCTCCTCCTCCCTCCCTCTTATATATACTGGAGGTATTGGGTGTTTTGCACTTGATTTTACGGCCACGTGCTACCCGTTCCACCGGTGCTCCTCTAGATCGGATTTCCGCAGTGCTTAGGCGAAGCCCTGCCGGAATTGCTCCACCACCATCACCGGAGCGCCGTCATGCTGCCGATGAACTCTTCTCCCTATCCACTTCCTCTTGCTGGATCAAGATGGTGGAGATCGTCATCAAGCTGCACGTGTGCTGAACACGGAGGTGTCGTCCGTTCGGCGCTAGATTGGAAGGACCGTGAACAAGATCGCGAGACGGTTCGTGATGAGTTCACGGGACGGATCGTGATGAGATCACGGGAAGGATCATGATGAGTTCGCGGGACGGATCGTGATTGGATTGCGGGACGAATCGTGATGTGATCGCGGGACGCTCGGCGATTTGGATCGCGAAGATGTTCGACTACACCAACCGCGTTTCTTAACGCTTCCCGCTTAGCGATCTACAAGGGTACGTAGATCCACTCTCCCTCTCGTAGATGCTCATCACCATGGATAGATCTGCGTGTGCGTAGGAAAATTTTTGTTTCCCATGCAACGTTCCCCAACAGATAATTGTCTATTATTCATGCTATAATTGTATTAACCGAAAACCAGAAAGCATGTGTGAATACATAGACCACAACATGTCCCTAGTGAGCCTCTAGTTGACTAGCTCGTTGATCAATAGATGGTCACGATTTCATGACCATGGACATTGGATGTCGTTGATAATGGGATCACATCATTAGGAGAATGATGTGATGGACAAGATCCAATCCTAAGCATAGCACAAGATCGTGTAGTTCGTCTGCTAAAGCTTTTCCAATGTCAAGTACCATTTCCTTAGACCATGAGATTGTGCAACTCTCGGATCGTAGGAATCCTTTGGGTGTGCCAAACATCACAACGTAAATGGGTGGCTATAAAGGTGCACTACTGGTATCTCCAAAAGTGTCTGTTGGGTTGGCACAAATCGAGACTGGGATTTGTCACTCCGTGTGACGGAGAGGTATCTCTGGGCCCACTCGGTAAGACATCATCATAATGAGCTCAATGTGACTAAGGAGTTAGCCACGGGATGATGTGTTATGGAACGAGTAAAGAGACTTGCCGGTAACGAGATTGAACAAGGTATAGGGATACCGATGATCGAATCTCGGGCAAGTATCATACCGGTAGACAAAGGGAATTGTATACGGGATTAATTGAATCCCCGACATCGTGGTTCATCCGATGAGATCATCGTGGAGCATGTGGGAACCAACATGGGTATCCAGATCCCGCTATTGGTTATTGACTGGAGAGGTGTCTCGATCATGTCTACATGTCTTTCGAACCCGTAGGGTCTACACACTTAAGGTTCGATGATGCTAGGGTTATAGGGAAATGGTATACGTGATTGCCAAAGGTTGTTCAGACTCCCAGATGAGATCCCAGACGTTACAAGGAGCTCCGGAATGGTCCGGGGGTAAAGATTGATATATAGGAAGTCCTGTTTTGGTCACCAGAAAGTTTTCGTGCTCATCGGTAGTGTGTCGGGAGTGCCGGGAGGGTGCCGGAGGACCCCCGGGAGGGGTGTGACGACCAAAGGACCTTATGGGCTGTTAGATAAAGTTTGTCATCCCTTATTGGGCTGGGCAAGACCTTTGCTAAAGTCCCTTAGCTCGGCCGAACCTCTCCTCCTTGGAGGAGGGGCCAAGGAAGCCCTCCATCTCCCTCCTCCTATATATACTTGAGGTTTTGGCTGTTTTGAGACAAGATTTGATCTCTCTCTCCCATGGCGCATCCCTACCTCTCTTCTTCCTCCTCCGAAGTGCTTAGGTGAAGCCCTGCCGGAATACCTTGCTGCTCCACCACCACCATGCCGTCGTGCTGCTATTGGAGCTCTCCCCCAACCTCTCCCTCCTCCTTGCTGGATCAAGACGCGGGAGATGTCACCGGGCTGTACGTGTGTTGAACACGGAGGTGCCGTTGTTCGGCATTAGATCGGAATCCTCTACAATCTGAAAATCGCTGCAAGTACGACTCCACCAACCGCGTTCTTGTAACGCTTCCGCTTAGCGATCTTCAAAGGTATGAAAATCAATCTCTCCCCACTCATTGTTGGTTTCTCCATAGATAGATCTTGGTGATCGTAGGAATTTTTTTGATTTACTACTACGTCTCCCAATAGTGGCATCATGAGCTAGGTCTATGCGTAGAATCTATGCACGAGTAGAACACAAAGTTGTTGTGGGCATCGATCTTGTTAATTTGCTTACCACTACTAGTCTTATCTTTATTCGGCGGTATTGTGGGATGAAGCGGCCCGGACCAACTTTACACGTACGCTTACGTGAGACCAGTTCCACCGCCTGACGTGCACTTGTTGCATAAGGTGGCTAGCGGGTGTCTGTCTCTCCCACCTTAGTCGGATTGGATTTGATGAAAAGGGTCCTTATGAAGGGTAAATAGCAATTGGCATATCACGTTGTGGTTTTGATGTAGGTAAGAAACGTTCTTGCTAGAAACCTATAGCAGCCACATAAAAACTTGCAACTACAAATTAGAGGACGTCTAACTTGTTTTTGCAGCATGTGCCTTGTGATGTGATATGTCCAAAGGATGTGATGTGATGCATTGTGATGTATGAGATTGATCATGTTCTTGTAATAGGATTCACGACTTGCATGTCGATGAGTATGACAACTGGTAGGAGCCATAGGAGTTGTATTATTTTATTGTATGACCTCCGTGTCAATCAAGAATGCCATGTAATTACTTTACTTTATTGCTAAACGTAAGCCATAGTAGTAGAAGTAATAGTTGGCGAGACAACTTCATGAAGACACGATGATGGAGATCATGGTGTCGTGTCGGTGACAGTAATGATCATGGTGCCCCGAAGATGGAGATCCAAGGAGCAAGATGATATTGGCCATATCATGTCACTATATTGATTGCATGTGATGTTTATCATGTTTACATCTTATTTTCTTAGAACGCCGGTAGTGAATAAGATGATGTCTCAATAAAATTTCAAGAAACGTGTTCACCCTAACTATGCACCGTTGCTAAGGATCGTTGTTCCGAAGCACCACGTGATGATCAGGTGTGATAGGTTCTAACGTTCGCATACAATGGGTGTAAGCCATATTTACACACGCGAAACACTTAGGTTGACTTGACGAGCCTAGCATGTACAGACATGGCCTCGGAACACAGAAGACCGAAAGGTCGAACATGAGTCGTATAGAAGATACGATCAACATGGAGATGTTCACCATGGATGACTAGTCCGTCTCACGTGATGATCGGACACGGGCTAGTTGACATGGATCATATGTCACTTGGATGACTAGAGAGATGTCTATCTAAGTGGGAGTTGATTAAATAATTTGATTATGTGAACTTAATTATCATGAACTTAGTCTAAAATTATCTTTAAAATCTATATTGTAGATCCAATGGCCAACGCTAATGTCACCATCAACTTCAATGAGTTCCTAGAGAAAACCAAGCTGAAAGATGATGGAAGCAACTATGCGGACTGGGTCTGTGGCTTGAGGATCATCCTCATAGCTTCCAAAAGATTGTATGTCCTTGATGCACCGCTAGGTGACGCACCCATTTTCCTAGCAGATCAAGATGTTATGACCGCTTGGCAGTCACGTTGTGATGATTACTCCCTTGTTCAGTGCAGCATGCTTTACAGTTTAGAACCGGGGCTACAAAAGCGTTTTGAGCAACACGGAGCATATGAGATGTTCCAAGAGCTGAAATTGGTTTTCCAAGCTCATGCCCAGGTCGAGAGATATGATGTCTCCGACAAGTTCTTCAGTTGTAAGATGGAGGAAAACAGTTTTGTCAGTGAGCACATACTCAAAATGTCTGAGTTGCACACCCGCTTGACTCAGCTAGGAGTTAATCTCCCGGATGACTCAGTCATTGACTGAATCCTCCAGTCGCTTCCACCTAGCTACAAGAGCTTTGTGATGAACTACAACATGCAGGGTATGGAGAAGTCCATTCGTGAGTTGTACTCGATGCTGAAATTAGCGGAGGTCGAGATCAAAAAGGAGCATCAAGTGTTGATGGTGCATAAGACCACTAGTTTCAAGAAAGGCAAGGGTAAGAAGAACTTCAAGAAGGATGGCAAAGTTGTTGCCGCGCCCAGTAAGAAAGTTGCCGGGAAGAAGAACAAGAATGGACCCAAGCCTAAGACTGGATGCTTTTATTGCAAGGGAACCGGTCACTGGAAGCGGAACTGCCCCAAGTACCTAGCAGATAAGAAGGCCGGCAACGTTAAAGGTATATGTGATATACTTGTTATGTGTATCTAACCAGCGCTCGTAGTAGCTCCTGGGTATTTGATACCGGTGCAGTTGTTCACATTTGTAACTCCAAGCAGGAGCTGCGAAATAAGCGGAGACTGGCAAAGGACGAGGTGACGATGCGCGTCGAGAATGGTTCCAAGGTCGATGTGATCGTCGTCGGCACGCTACCTCTACATCTACCTTCGAGATTAATTTTAAACCTAAATAATTGTTATTTAGTACCAGCTTTGAGCATGAACATTGTATTTGGATCTTGTTTGATGCAAGATGGCTACTCATTTAAATCTGAGAATAATGGTTGTTCTATTTATATGAGAGAAATGTTTTATGATCATGCCCCGCAGGTCAATGGTTTATTTTTGATGAATATCGAACGTGATGTTACACATGTCCATAGTGTGAGTACCAAAAAGTGTAAGGTTGATAACGATAGTCCCACTTACATGTGGCACTGCCGCCTTAGTCATATTGGTGTCAAACGCATGAAGAAGCTCCATACTAATGGACTTTTGGAGTCTCTTGATTTCGAATCATTTGACACGTGTGAACCATGCCTCATGGGCAAGATGACCAAGAATCCGTTCTCCGGAACAATGGAGCGAGCAACTGACTTGTTGGAAATAATACATACCGATGTATGCGGTCCAATGAGTGTCAAGGCTCGTGGTGGCTACCGTTATGTTCTCACCCTCACTGATGACTTGAGTAGATATGGGTATGTCTACTTAATGAAACATAAGTCTGGAACTTTTGAAAGGTTCAAGGAATTTCAGAGTGAGGTATAGAATCAACATGACAGGAAAATAAAGTGCCTACGATCTGATCGTGGCGGAGAATATTTAAGTCACGAGTTTGGCACGCACCTAAGGAAATGTGGAATTGTTTCACAACTCATGCCGCCTGGCACACCTCAGCGAAATGGTGTGTATGAACGTCGTAATCGCACTCTATTGGATATGGTGCGATCTATGATGTCTCTTACCGACTTACCGCTATCATTTTGGGGATATGCATTAGAGACTGCCGCATTCACTTTAAATAGGGCATTGTCAAAGTTCGTTGAGATGACACCATATGAATTATGGTTTGGAAAGAAACTTAAGCTGTCGTTTCTAAAAGTTTGGGGATGCGATGCTTATGTGAAGAAACTTCAACCTGAGAAGCTCGAACCCAAAGCGAAAAAGTGCTTCTTCATAGGATATACCAAAGAGACTATTGGGTATACCTTCTACCTCAGATCCGAAGGCAAAGTCTTTGTTGCCAAGAATGGATCCTTTCTTGAGAAAGAGTTTCTCTCGAAAGAAGTAAGTGGGAGGAAAATAGAACTTGATGAGGTAACTGTACCTCCACTCGAACCGGAGAGTAGCGTAGCACAGGAAGTTGTTTCTGTGGAGCCTACACCGGCTGGAGAGGAAGTTAATGATGATGATCATGAAACTTCAGACCAAGTTACTATCGAACGTCGAAGGTCCACTAGGACACGTTCCGCACCAGAGTGGTACGGCAACCCTGTCCTAGAGATCATGTTGTTGGACAACGGTGAACCTTCGAACTATGAAGAAGCGATCGCAGGCCCGGATTCCAACAAATGGCTTGAGGCCATGAAATCGGAGATAGGATCCATGTATGAGAACAAAGTATGGACTTTGGTGGACTTGCCTGATGATAAGTGAGCCATTGAAAATAAATGGATCTTTAAGAAGAAGACTGACGCGGATGGTAATATGACCGTCTATAAGGCTCGGCTTGTCACTAAGGGTTATCGACAAGTTCAAGGAGTTGACTACGATGAGACTTTCTCACCCGTAGCGATGTTGAAGTCTGTCCAAATCATGTTAGCAATTGCCGCATTTTATGATTATGAGATCTGGCAAATGGACGTCAAAATGGCATTCCTTAATTGCTTCCTTAAGGAAGAACTGTATATGATGCAGCCGGAAGATTTTGTCGATCCTAAAGAAGCTATCAAAGTATGCAAGCTCCAGCGCTCCATCTATGGGCTGGTGCAAGCATCTCGGAGTTGGAACATTCGCTTTAATGAGGTGATTAAAAGGTTTGGGTTTGTATAGGTTTATGGAGAACCTGTATTTACAAGAAAGTGAGTGGGAGCTCTATAGCATTTCTCATATTATATGTGGATGACATACTGATAATGGGAAATGATATAGAACTTTTGGAAGGTGTAAAGGCCTACTTGAATAAATGTTTTTCAATGAAGGACCTTGGAGAACCTGCTTACATATTAGGCATCAAGATCTATAGAGATAGATCAAGATGCCTCATAGGTCTTTCACAAAGCACATACCTTGACAATATATTGAAGAAGTTCAATATGGATCAGTCCAAGAAGGGGTTCTTGCCTGTGTTACAGGGTGTGAGATTGAGTACGACTCAATGCCCGACCACGGCAAAGGATAGAGAAGAGATGAGTGTCATCCCCTATGCTTCATCCATAGGCTCTATTATGTATGACATGCTGTGTACTAGACCTGATGTGAACCTTGCCATAAGTATGGTAGGGAGGTACCAAAGTGATCTCGAAGTGGAACACTGGACAGCAGTCAAGAATATCCCGAAGTACCTGAAAAGGACCAAGGAGATGTTTCTCATATATGGAGGTGCCGAAGAGCTCGTCGTAAAGGGTTACGTCGATGCTAGCTTCGACATAGATCCGGACGACTCCAAATCACAAACCGGATATGTGTATATTTTGAACGGAGAGGCAGTCAGCTGGTGCAGCAGCAAGCAAAGCGTCGTGGCGGCATCTACATTTGAAGCGGAGTACATAGCTGCTTCGGAAGCAGCAAAGGAAGGAGTCTGGATGAAGGAGTTCATCACCGACCTAGGAGTGATTCCCAATGCGTCGGGCCCGATGACTCTATTCAGTGACAACACTAGAGCTATTGCCGTTGCGAAGGAGCCCAGGTTTCACAAGAAGACAAGACACATCAAGCGCCGCTTCAACTCCATCCATGATTACATTCAGGAGGGAGATATAGATATTTGTAAAGTACATACGGATCTGAACGTCGCAAATCCGTTGACTAAACCTCTCTCACGAGCAAAACATGATCAACACCAGAATGCTATGGGTGTTCGATTCATCACAATGTAACTAGATTATTGACTCTAGTGCAAGTGGGAGACTATTGGAAATATGCCCTAGAGGCAATAATAAAATGGTTATTATTGTATTTCCTTGTTCATGATAATTGTCTATTATTCATGCTATAATTGTATCAACCGGAAACCAGAATGCATGTGTGAATACATAGACCACAACGTGTCCCTAGTGAGCCTCTAGTTGATTAGCTCATTGATCAATAGATGGTCACGGTTTCATGACCATGGACATTGGATGTCATTGATAATGGGATCACATCATTAGGAGAATGATGTGATGGACAAGACCCAATCCTAAGCATAGCACAAGATTGTGTAGTTCGTCTGCTAAAGCTTTTCCAGTGTCAAGTATCATTTCCTTAGACCATGAGATTGTGCAACTCCCGGATACCGTAGGAATGATTTGGGTGTGCCAAACGTCACAACATAACTGGGTGGCTATAAAGGTGCACTCGGGTATCTCCGGAAGTGTCTGTTGGGTTGGCACGAACCGAGACTAGGATTTGTCACTCCGTGTGACAGAGAGGTATCTCTAGGCCCACTCGATAAGACATCATCATAATGAGCTCAATGTGACTAAGGAGTTAGCCACGGGATGATGTGTTATGGAACGAGTAAAGAGACTTGCCGGTAACGAGATTGAACAAGGTATAGGGATATCGACGATCGAATCTCGGGCAAGTATCATACTGGTAGACAAAGGGAATTTTATACAGGATTAATTGAATCCCCGACATCATGGTTCATCCGATGAGATCATCGTGGAGCATGTGGGAACTGACATGGGTATCCAGATCCCGCTATTGGTTATTGACCGGAGAGGTGTCTCGGTCATGTCTACATGTCTCCCGAACCCGTAGGGTCTACACACTTAAGGTTCGATGACGCTAGGGTTATAGGGAAATGGTATACGTGATTGCCAAAGGTTGTTGGGAGTCCCGGATGAGATCCCGGACATCATGAGGAGCTCCGTAATGGTCCGGAGGTAAAGATTGATATATAGGAAGTCCTGTTTTGGTCACCGGAAAGTTTTCGGGCTCACCGGTAGTGTGTCGGGAGTGCCGGGAGGGTGCCGGAGGACCCCCGGGAGGGGTGTGACGACCAAAGGACCTTATGGGCTGTTAGATAAAGTGTGCCAGCCCTTATTGGTCTGGTAAAGACCTTTGCTAAAGGCCCATGCAGATAGGGATGAAGAGATAAGGCAAAAGGAGTTTGAAAGGAGGAGATCCACCTCCGATCCACCTCCCTCGTGGGAGGTGGACTCCTCCCCTAGCTCGGCCGAACCTCTCCTCCTTGGAGGAGGGTAGAAGGCAGCCCTCCATCTCCCTCCTCCTATATATACTTGAGGTTTTGGCTGTTTTGAGACAAGATTTGATCTCTCTCTCCGACGGCGCAGCCCTACCTCTCTTATTCCTCCTCCACAGTGCTTAGGCGAAGCCCTCCCGGAATACCTTGCTGCTCCACCACCACCACGCCATCGTTCTGCTGTTGGAGCTCTTCCCCAACCTCTCGCTCCTCCTTGCTTGATCAATGCGCGAGAGATGTCAACCGGCTGTACGTGTGTTGAATGCGGAGGCGTTGTTGTTCGGCGCTTAGATCGGAATCCACCGCGATCTGAATCGCTACGAGTACGAATCCACCAACCGCGTTCTTGTAACGCTTCCGCTTAGGGATCTTCAAAGGTATGAAGATGCACTCTCTCCCCACTCATTGCTGGTTTGTCCATAGATATATCTTGGTGATTGTAGGAATTTTTTTGATTTACTACTACGTCTCCCAACACTTCGAGGGTGTCTGTTGAGTGGGTATGGATCAAGACTGGGATTTGTTACTCTGTGTGACAGAGAGGTATCTCAGGGCCCACTCAATAATACAACATCACTACAAGCCTTGCAAGCAATGTGACTAAAGAGTTAGCCATGGGATCTTGTATTATACAATGAATAAAGAGACTTGTTGGTAACGAGATTGAACTAGGTATAGAGATGACGACGATCGAATCTCGGGCAAGTAACATACATAAGAACAAAGGGAACATCATACGGGATTAACTGAATCCTTGACATAGAGGTTCGACCGATAAAGATCTTCATAGAATATGTAGGAACCAATATGAGCATCTAGGTCCCACTATTGGGTATTGACTATAGAGGTGTCTCGGTCATGTCTACATAGTTCTCGAACCCACTGGATCTGCACACTTAAAGTTCGGTGTCGTTTCGGTAGTATAGAGTTATGTATGGTGGTCACCGAAGGTTATTCAGAGTCTAGGATGAGATCCCGGATGCCACGAGGAGCTCCAGAATGGTTCGGGGTTAAAGATTGATATATAGGAAGTCTTGTTTTGGTCACCGGAAAATCTTCGGGCTCATAGGTAGTGTATCGAGAGTGCCGGGAGGGTACAGGGGACCATAGGGAGGGGTGTCGCGACCCAAAGGGCCTCATCGGATGTGGGAGGAGCCATACGAGCCCCTGGTGGGCTGGCCGATGCCCCCACTAAGCCCCATGCAGCTGGGGTGGAGAAACCCAAAGGCGCAAGAGGTGGGAAAGGTTTCCAAGTGGGGGAAGGAATCCTACTCCTAGTGGGATTGAAATGGGACTCCTCCCTCCTCCACTTCGGCTTAACCCTCCTTGTGGAGGGTTTGAGTCTGCCTCCTCCCCTCCCTTCCCCCTATATATACTAGAGGTTTTGACAGCAAACCTAATCCTAATTGCCACGTGCTGCCCTCTTCTTCCTTTGGATCGTTTCTCCTCCAGATTATTCCTTTGGTGCTTAGGCGTAGCCCTGTCGGATTAGTTCACTACCACCACCACCACGTCGTTGTGCTGCCGGAGAACTCATCTACCTCTATGCTCCGTCTTGCTGGATCAAGAAGGTGGAGATCGTCATCGAGCCGTACGTGTGTTGAATGCGGAGTTGTCGTCCGTTCGGCCCTAGATCGGAAGGACCACGACTGGATCATGGGACGGATCGTGATTGGATCGCGGGACGGATCATGATGGGATCGTGAGACGGATTGCGATTTGGATCGCGAAGACGTTCGACGACATCAACGCGTTTCTTAACGATTCCCGCTTAGCGATCTACAAGGGTATGTAGATCCACTCTCCCTCTCGTAGATGCTCATCACCATGGATAGATATTGCGTGCGCGTAGGAAATTTTTTGTTTCCCATGCAACGTTTGCCAACAGTGGCTACATACTCATATGAGTCAGTCATTTCGGAAATCTATATTGAAGTCCACGAAGGGCTTACAGTTCCGAATCCAAAAACAAATCTCAAAATATATTGAGTAAACCTTCATAAGTCAATCCATGGCTTGAAATAGTCGTGAATCATGTGGTACAACCAACTAGATGGGTTCCTTCTTCAGGGGATTACTCAAATGATGATGCATGTTTATGTGTTAATAAAGGAATCCCAAAATTTGATTTCCTTACATGATCTCAGTGTATATGGATGATTTATCATCAATGTGTCTACATGACATAAACATACACAAAATCATCTCAAGGTGGAAAATTTGGATTCAACCAAATTTAGCTCAAGTTTACAACTTAAGCATTCTATCAAGAATACAAATCAGTGTGCATATATCCAAATATATATATGAGAATTTCAATATGGATATACCATAGCACTAAAAGACATGTATGGTCATACTACCTTAGTAAGGTACAAATCCATTCATGCCTATGTGTGATAATGAAGTGATATCAGGACCTAAAGTTCTAAATCTCACTAACACTAAAGCACTCATATAATTGCAAAACTACGTCAGGCCTGACACTATATTAGCTATGTTTGTTCAAACTGCAACCCCCAACAAAAGTATGTGGTCGATATTAGAAATATCAACATATATCTCAAGCTCACAATGAATCTTACGAAATTCCATTAGGAAATACAAGATATGACATTATATTATGTGAGGATATTGGATCTTTATTTGATCCCAACGATGCCATATCAATGACTGAATTTGCTGGAATAGCCTTCATATGGAAGTCATCTAAATGAACTTTAATGGTTATTTCCACTTATCATTCTGACATAACTACTTTATCTAAAAGCATTGCCAAATTTGCATGGCTTAGCAGAATGATTAACTACACTCAAAATCATGTGATTGAGATTCATCATAATCACATAACTTGATATATCAAGATGCTTTCGCTTGTGTTACTCAATACCTATAGGTTATATGAAGAGCAATATCAAAAAGCACATTGCTCGAAAATTACCCATCTTCGCGGATTATAGAAAAGTGAGGAGATAATTTGCAAACAAAATTATGTGAAAATCCAACAGATTATTCACGATGCCATGTTCATGTCAATGGAATTGGTATGAGACATCCTCCATATTTGCAAAGTTCAGGGGGAGTAATCTTCCAAATTATAACTTGTAACAATCATCAGATTGCATATATTACACTCTTTTCTCCTTGATGAGTTTTCCCTGATTGTTTCTCATAAAAGGTTTTTAATGAGATAATATAAACACAAGTGTCCATATATTCCATATCATTTTCTCCTTATGTTTTCCCAGTGAGTTTTAAAGCAGTTTTCAATGGCATATCAAATCGTACTTTTTTCTCTTATGAGTTTTCGCTCAAAGTTTCTCATAATGGGCTTTAATGATGCAATATCTTCTCAAAGATAATATGTCATACTTCCTATTTTCTCAACCTGAGTTTTTAAAGGAAGTACTCAAGACATATTAATTGTTCTCCGCACTCATTGACGAGTTTTCTCCTTCTTCAAAGTTTTTTCTCGCATGAGTTATCAAGAGATAATAATCATTATATGCTGCATAATTTCCTCATTATCTTTTTCCATTAATTTTTAGGAGTTTTAGCAACATATCTACACTATTCTGCTCATATTTTTCCTATAGGGTGTTTGGAGGACATTTTAAAGATTATACAAGTATAGTCTTTATCAACATGATATATATTACAAAGACAAGCATTGATTAGGGGGAGTGTTAAGAATAAATTAATTAGATTAATTAGGGAATAACCCCTACTAATGTCGGTTGCTTTGCTTGGCAACTGCTCCTTGTAAACCGTCTTTGTACCGTGTATATATACCCAAATCTTCAATCAATGAGATGACCATTTCAGCATTTGATCTCCCTCTTTCCTTTTACTCTTCACAATACCCACATAAAAACATCAGTTTTCCCCTTCCAACGGATAGCTCAAAATCATGGAAAAAATGAAGCCAGCCTTTCCCCTAGCTATGATCTAGCGACGCACAGGCGATCTCCGCGCGAAGTTCAGTACTCTCGCACAAACGTCCGCCTACTTCACCTGCAACTCCTCTCTACGCAGGTAAAGGCTGGACGGAACGTGCGGGCTTTTCGGCCTGCTCTTGGCCTGTTAAGGACCGGACTGCACGGTCCAGGACCGGCAGAAAAACTAGTCAGTTCGGGCTGCCATTTTTGGCTCGAAAAAATCTCGGTCCGGTCCGGTCTTTAATCGGGTTACTCGGTTGGACCGAGAAAACTTAGTCACCGCTGGTGCCATTCCTCATCGTCGCGGACATCGGCATCCCCCGGGTGAACCACCGTGTCCTCGAGCTTGCCCTCTCCATCCTCTGTCTCCTCCCCGTGCACCGTAGCCTCTTGCCACCGCTCGCAATTGCTGTCGTGCGTGCACTGCCACCGATCTGGAGTTCTCGAGTCTCGATCATGGCCTCTACTTGAAGGAATGAAAGAATATGTAGGAACGGGAATTGCGGCCATGCCATCCCACGTCCACCCGTACGCAGCTGAAATCGTGCCATCCCACGAGCTCCCACAATGGCCTGATCTAACTAACCTAAACTAAGATAATAATTGGACATGCACACATTGCATGGCGCATTATTTTAGCACAGCATGCACACCGGCCACCAGCTACCCAAGTAGGCGAACGCCTCGCTGGCGCCACCAGGAAGAACTGGGGAAGATGCTGAACGCTTTGAAGGTGATACCGCTGCTGCAGTTCGAGGCATCCTTGCGTTTCTTCTCCACGTGAGCGAAGACTATCAGTTCAGAAAATTCAGTTTCCACCACGTTCAGAAAATTCAGTTCGTCAGTTTCGTCAAAGTTCTAGCTGTCAGTTAATTTCTCGCGCACGTTGTCCACTTTGTCAATTCACTCGTGCATGTAGTGTTGAGTTAAACTCTATCGTACTGAACTGTCATTTAGTTTTTTGAATGCCAGAAGCACGCTAATCCGTGTCGTGGCTGATTACGCAGTGGTGTTTAACCATGTAAAGATTGACTACGATGTGTCTTTGGGATGGCACGGTTATATCGGATCGTGGGTGATCAATTTGTTACGAGCTGAATAAGGCCCTGTTTGTTTAAAAAGTCCTAGGACTTTTTTTAGTCCCAAGTAAAAAGTCTGTAGTCCCTATCTGTTTGTTTTCAGGGACTATACAGGGACTAGAGATAATAAATGACATGCTAAAAGACCATGCTGCCCCTAATAATGAACTAGTATAGATTACATAAATGATAACAAACGAAAAAACACTTGTTCATAACACTTGTTCATAACAACAAAAGTAACACCTATTCGTGCCAACACTTGTTCGTCTTCATCGCCGTCCATGGCGGTGGCGGCTCCGGGCACTGCAGCCGGGGCACGGGCCGGGGCAGTGCGGGAGTGGAGGAGGGGGCGGCGGCCGGAGGCGCGAGGAGCAGCGACGGCTGGAGGCGGTGGTCGGGGCGGCGGCTGGAGTCGCGGTTGTTGGGGCGGCGGCTGGAGTCGCGGGGTGGGGCGGCGACTGGAGTCGAGGGGAGCGGCGGCGGCTTGAGGGGCGGGGCGGGCCGGCGGCTGCAGGCGCAAGGCGGGGCGGCGAGGGTAGCGATGTGATGCGACGCGATGTGTGGGCCGGTTGGAGCGATGCGATGCGAGGTGGGGGGAGGCCAGGAAAAGTCCCAAAAAGACTCTCTACTAGGGTCTTCTTTTTTCTAGTCCCAAAAGCCTAGTTTAGTCCCTAAAAGTCCCTCCCGTTTGGTAAAAAAAGTCTCTAAGAGGGACTATTTTTAGTCCCTATACCAAAAAGTCCCTTGAAAGAAACAGGCCCTAAAAGAAAGAGCACAAAATACGCAGGAAGTTATGCATAGCAGAATCCTCCCCACTTAGGGCGTGTTTGGTTGCCGTAGTCTACAGTAGCTGTATTGCATAGCCTTCTCAACTCAGCCTGGCTATGCAAATGCAGCCTCAAATGCACCATCTGCAAGTTATGTGGTTGCTTTCATGCCTGTGATGCCCTGGTTTTATGCTACAGTAATGATTGTAATTAAGCTACAGTGATGACAATGATCAACAACAAATTATTTTGCTAAATAGGAAAAGATCAAGTTGAGATTCATATCTCAGTTCAAATTCCACTTCAAAAGCCAATTGAATTTTAATGTGATAAAATAAAATTGCAAACTGCAAGAATAAAATGTTGCACACTTGTGATAGATCACAAAGCAAATGTTGTTAAGGAAAACAACATCACCTTGATGTTGGTGAGCCCCACCATCCAAAATAGAGCCAAAAGGCATTTAAATGCCCTTTTAATTCCATGAATAATTAGAACAGATTCCAAAATTTTCCAAACTTGGTGTGGCCATGCCAAGTATTGCAAGATATTAATTGGATCTTGTCACACATTTTTATTATAGAGAATTAATGAAAAATGGATTAAAAGAAAAAATAAGAAAAGAAAATGAAACAAAAAGAAAACAAAACTAAAATAAAAATAGAAACCCCCCTCCCCCTGGATCGGCCCCAGCCGGTCCACCACTCCCCCGGGCCTCGGCCCACCCCAGCACCACTATACCTCCCCCTGGAGGCAAACCCTAGCCCCCATCGCCTCACTCACCCCCACCCCGACTCCCTCTCCCTCCCCTCCCGATCTGGTTTGGATCGGGGCAACCGCCGTAGGCCCGCTTCTCGCCGGTGCCCTCCCCCATCGGTGCCCGGTGCCGCCCCGCCACCGCATCGGCGCCCCTCGCCGCTGCTCCTCGCTGCCTCGTCGGACCTCCTCGCCTCCTCCTCAACCAGAACGCGTCGCCGCCCCCACACCGAGCCCATTGCCATCCCCTACGCGTCGCCGGTGAGCCTCCGGGCTCCTTCCATCTTCCCCTCCCCCCACTCACTACTAGGGAAAAGTTTATAGGTAGACGCTTACTAGTAGCGTCGGTTTATACCCCTCGCTACTGCTACTTACTAGTAGCGTGGGTTTATGCCTCCCGCTACTACTAAGTTGATAGTAGTAGCGTGGGTTTATAACCCTCGCTACTACTAAGTGGTCTCTACTGTGCCCTCCGGGGGACATGTCATAGTAGTAGCGAGGGGTATAAACCCACGCTACTACTACCCCTCGCTACTACTAAGTTGATAGTAGTAGCGTGGGTTTATACCCCTCGCTACTACTAAGTACAAGGTAGGTTAAGTGCCCATATCCTTAGCCGAATCCCTCCTCTCTCCCTCACTCTCCCCCTCTCTCCATAGCCTCACCCATGGTGCTCCTGCCCAAGCACAACTCCTCCTCCATGAAGCCCAACGAGTTCACCTCCTCAGGAGCTCGCCTGTCTTCCCCCTTGCCTCTATGCCACCACGACGGAGCACCTCACCACCGGCGACCAACCCCGCTACTACCACCATCCCCTTCCCCTCTCCCTCATTTTTTTCTCTCTCTCCCTTTTGGTTTGACTCACCCTCCCAAGTCCTTGCCCGTGCAGGTCGTCGCCATGGATGACCAGGAGCTCGCTGCCTTGGCTGCGAAGAGGAGACACATGCCACGGCCTTGCTCGACCATGGATCTGGGCTCTCTGCAGCAGTCGTCGCTGGATCTGGCCTACCGCTGCCCTTCCGCACCTCCGGCGACCCCTGCCGGCCCTGGATCAAACCATTGTTGCCATTGACAACACGCACGGGATTGAGAATTTTTTTTGTTTTTGAAATTAATAGTAGTAGCACGGGTAGCACCCACGCTACTACTAACAGACGCGGTATTAGCATTGGTGCACCCGCGCTACTACTACAAGTTAGCAGTAGCGCCGTAGTAGTAGCGTGGGCACCCATGTCTTCGTGGGCCGGCTCATAACCAATGCTATCCACCGGAACCTTCTAGCCGGGTCATATCACGGGGTTATATCCCCAACATTAGCCCCCAGGCTGAAGTGAGCCAGCTCATTTCATCCGTCTCTTGCAATCGTCTCAGAGTTACCAGGAATGACCCGGCGTGACGTCACAGATACGCTGACGTATCACCAAATCCCTCGCATTTAACCGTTTACCGAAAATCGAGGCGTCCGTTCAGCAAGACCGGTATTGATGCCTGGGAACCCGCACCGTTTCCCTGTTAAATAGGACCCACATGGGTCAAACCAATGCATTCCCGCTCGAGCGCCTCTTCTTCTTCTTCCTGTCGCCCGTCCGTCGCTTGAGCTCGTCCGCTCCGCTCCGGCGCCGCCGCTCGTCCATCACCAACTCAGGCCGCTGCATCAACCTGTTTGCGCCAGAATCTCGCCCGCCGCCGTCTCCACCTCCGGTAAGTACCTCTTCCCGTAGCTTTAGATCGGTAGCAAATAGGGTTTCCGCCGGCGGACCTCCGCCGTGTGTTTCATTCTCCGGCACGGCCGCACGGCCAAGTCTCGGGGCCCGCCACGCATCCTTTTAGGCTGCATTATCATCGCCGCCACCGTACATGGCCCGCCCGTGCGCAATGTGCGGTCGGTTAGGGCTGTAGGTCGATTTTTCACCTTCAGTGTTCTTGGCTTAGGTTGACGTAGAACTCCCTTTTCCGCTTCGATAGATCCAAAACTTTAGTATTGATTTGTGAAACTTGTTTGTCCGAGTCTTGATGACTTCCGGCTCTTCGACCCATAGTGAGCCGCTAGAACCCCTCCGGCTCTCTGTCAGCCGGACCTCTTAAGGCCTCAATTTTTAGAACCCTGTAATTTATAAGCCGCCATTTGCTATCTGCTCTTTGTTTGATTAGTCGCTATTTCCTTTTTGCACAGTACATTTAAGCCGCCAAGATGACACGTGCCACTAATTCCTGCAATTGGGTCGGCTCTTGTGTGACCGAAGAGTATTTATCTGATTTAGTAGCCGCTGGCACCCTTCCTCCAAAGGAAGTGATCAACTAGCGTGTTCCGACTGGTGAGACCCGCCCCGCCCCAAAGAAACGGGAGGTTATAGTCTTTACAGATCATATCGAACGAGGATTCGTGCCACCCGGGTCGAAATTCTTTCGCGACATTCTGCACCTGTACAAGCTGCATCCCCGAGATCTGGCGCCGAATTCTGTATCAAACATTTGCCACTTTCAAGTCCTCTGCGAGGCATACCTTCAATCAAGGCCGTCAGTTGGATTCTTTAGAGAGTTCTTCTACGCCAACCGCCAGACTGAATACAAGAGCGGGCCAAGTCTAGAACTCGGGGGAATCACCATCCAGCGCCGAAGGGGTATCACCTTTCCAGCTATTCAGATGCCCAGCCACCTAAAGGATTGGAACAAGACGTGGTTCTATTGCAAAGACACGTCTCCGAACTCGGAACATCGTCTGCCGGGTTATCGCCCTTCCCGGCTCTCAACCGACACTTCACTGCCCGACCGGCTCTCAGCTGTCGACCGTGCTAGATATGAGAAGCCCCACGCCAGAGTGAAGGCTCTCCTGGCCAATGGCCTTATTCGAACGGACCTTATCCGCTGTTGGGTACAATGGCGGATCATGCCTTTGAGCTGCCGTAACCGGATCATGTATGAATACCCAGGATTTTACGATAGCGAACTGTGCTTCAGCGCCACCACTTTGCCTGAGGATGACATCTGTATGACCGTCCGAAGTCTTGTGCACGAGACCTCCAGCTCATGCAGCACCATCGGCCTAGCGCCCTTTTGCGCGACCAACCCGGCGCCTCTTGTAAGTATTTTTATCTTTCCTCCGCCTGTTGTATATTTATATACTCCTTTTAAAAGCTTGATACTCTTCCTCCGGTTCAATTTGTACAGGCTGACTCCGCCTTCTGGAAGAAGGAATATGTTCCTCTTCCGAAGACAACCAAGAAGAAAGTCGCCACCAAGAAACCAAAGAAAGAAGCTCCTCAAGAGAACTGGTTCGAACACCCGACTTCTTCAGAGTCGGAGGTAAGATCCTTGAACTTTACTTACTTGACCTTTTGTCTTGCTGGCTCTTTAATAATATCTTTCCGTGTCTCACAGGACGAAGTAGAAACCACTGACGCCAACGCTCCTGAGGTAACTTGCATGTATTCTGATTCAGAATATTTCTTCCGAAAGCCGCGGCGGGTTGTTTAGAAAATTTCCTCTATCTCACCCTCTCACTCATCTGGCTCCTGATTTCCTTTCAAAAAAGCAACAGCAAACTGAACGACGTCAGACCCGGAGCGCCGGCTCTACAGAGCTTGCATCGGCACTACCAAATTCGCCAGCTCCTAAGAAGCGGCCTGCAGAGGTTAGTATCCATACTTCCCTTTTTTGTTTCTCTTCATGTCCAAATGTCTTATCATTTCCGTGTCTTGCTTTTTCAGAAAACACCCTCATCGGGCAACTCTTCAGCCTCAGTCATACCTCCACCAAAGATTAATCCTCTGTAAGTGTTAAATATCCAGATGTCTTGATGAAATACCAATCTCCTTTAAATGCTAACCCTTTACTTTGCAGTGCTCAGGCGAAACGCCGCAAGACCCATCAACCTTCCTCCAGCCCTGTCGTTGACAATCAAGAGCCTGAACAGCCGGCCCCGGCTCAACCGAATATTGAACAGTCGGAGGAAACTCCAGCAGAAGAAGAAATTCCACCAGCGGCTTCTACTGAGCCGGCGGCAGATGAAGTTATAAAGGAGAACTCCCCAGCTGCTCCTTCAAGGCCGGTTACACCCACCAGGACCCCGGCGACTCCGGATGTTATCATCACCAGGTCCGCTCAAAAACCTCCTTCACCAGTGCATGTCTTAACCCGGCATACGGAGCCATCTGAAGCTTCGCGGAAACTTGAGTTTGACTCGTCGTACAACACAATGACAGCCGAAGAACTCCACTCCGGCTATATGAACCGGGTCAGCACCAACCGAGACTTGGAACTCCGGCTGGTCAGCATGATGAAGGCAAAATATGAGGTATGTTACCTTTCTTCAGCCATAACCTTCCCCAGCCCCCAAGGGCCGGATTTAATCTAACATAGAGTTAAATTCGGGTCTTCTTTCGAAGGTTATGTAGAAAACACTTTGCTTTAAATACTGTTAACACTTGCATACTGCCAACTGTAGCCCCCAAGGGCCGGCTCAAATTTATTTGAACCGGAACTTTTGAAATTAGAAAAGAACCATAGTGTAGCCCCCAAGTTCCGGGTCAATTTCTAGGAAGATGAGCTGGAACTGTAGATGTAAACAGTTCAAATATACATTAGCCCCCAAGTGTCAAATATATTGCTTGCAATCTGTTTGAGACTTGTAGAACTTGAACTGTGAACCCTTATGCATATGAATACTCTTGTTGCTGCAATAGCTTATACTTTGCCTTTGATATGCACAGGACGCTCTTAACACAGCCGGCTCTCAGCTGGCGGATCTCAAAATCAACTTGGCAGCTCAACAGGAAGCACGAAGCCTTGCTGACGAGAGATGCCGGCTCTTGGCCGAAGAAGTAGCCAAGATCACCGCCGAGCTAACAACATTGAAAGAAACGGCCGAGTCGGAGAAAGCTGCACTGATCAAACGGGCAGATGATGTCGATCAGCGGCTCATTGCCGTTGCTGAGGAGCTCCAAGGGCTCAAAAGGCACATCGCTAAGATGTCTGCCGCCTTATTTGGTAAGTCAATCGTTCCTGTATTCCTTACTTAATATCTTTTATGAAACAATTGACGACTGACATGTCTCTTCCGGCTTATGCAGGACCTTTGAGCCGGCAACTTGCAGACGACAGCATCCTGTCGTTGAAAGCCGTATATACCTTCACAGAGCAGCTGTATTGTGGAGCCATGTTCACCATCAAAAGCATACAGTATAAGGAGAAGATTCCCAAGGCCCTGAAAGGGGCATTAGAGCTGTTCTCGACGGTGCCCAAGCAAATCCAAGAGCTGAAGAAGTCGGCTTTTCACTCTGGAGCCATCGCGGTCTTGAGACGGGCCATGGCCTTCGCGCCGGATCTCACACCAGATGAGATGATGGGTGGATATCCTTCGAAGAAGGTGGACGGCTCAAAATTCTCCGACGAAGACTATTTCAAAGTCGTCAAGGACTCTCGCTATCTAGCGTCTGTAATCGCTGATGAGGCGGAGGGTGACTTGAAGAACTACCAAGCAGCATACGACCAGGAAGATAAACGGATCCGCGGGCCTCTTTACGAGTGTAAATACCTAACACCCGCCCGAAGCAAAGATCTCTTCCCTGGTGAGCTTAACGTCGCGCCTTTCTTTGAAGGGTCATTTGTTGCCGTCTCTAACTGCAACTAGGAACTCAGCAATCTTCAGATCCAAACCGCGAAAGATCCGGAGCAGCATGAGCCGGCCGAGTGACCGAACCTTGTAATAGTCAGAGCAAGTATTGGCTCTTTTAATCATCCGCCCATGGTGTTTTGAAACTTCGTCAGAAACATCGTTTGTTCCTTCTGAGAACATCTTTTGTAACAGCCTTTTGACATCTGAATACACTGGCCGGTGGTTTACTTTATAGTACTGTCAATCATCTTTCTCAGCTCTTTGCTTCCATCTCTATTGGCAAATAGCCTCCATGAACAAATGCGGCTGTTGATAAACCAATGCGTAATTTGTCCGAGACGTCTGTCCTTCACCCGAAGTTATTAGACCCGGGACATTTACTCCATCAACCGGAGCAGCATGACTTCCCTTTTCTTATAATGAGATGCCATGGAAGAGCCGGCTGCCATAAGATAAAGTAAGCTATACCTGACGGTAGGAAGCCTCTATGTGACAATGACGACTATTGAAAACTGTAAAGCGGCCTACAGCCGGCTGCATGAGGGGTGATGTAAACTGTACCATGATGGTAAAAAACCTCCTTTTAACAGCAAATACTTTAACCATTGTATTCCAACACCGGTTGTCAATAGGTTTATGTAAGCTATACCAAAGGTAAGAAGCCTCTACTGACAACCGCAGCTCATGAAAGCCTGCTGTTGGAGGGTGATGTAAGCTATACCCAAAGGCAAGAAGCCTCCTCCAATCAGCCAATGTTGAATAGGGCCGGCTGCCGATGGTATTATGTAAGCTATACCTTATGGCAAGAAGTATCCATTCGACAGCCGCGACTAGTAATTGTACCAGCCGGCTGCGTGAAGGGCTTATGTAAGCTATACCCAAGGGCAAGAAGCCTCCTTCCGCAACTATTTTTGCGTAAACGCCGGTTGTTAGGGTGAGATAAGTGAACCCGTCGGTAAGAAGCCCCCTTCGACAACCGCGGTTAATAAGTAACTGGAAGTGGCATAAAGCCGACCATTAGGGTGAGATAAGCGATACCCGTCAGTAAGAAGCCCCCTTCGATGGCCGCAGTTGATAAGCAACTGGAATTTGATGTACACGCTGTTGCCTTAGGGGAATTTTTTAAGCTATACCAAAGGTAGGAAGCCTCCATCAACAACAGCGCTTAATGCACTCAAATTAGGCATAAAGCCAACTGCGCACCATACCAGTTTAGGGTCTCTAAAGCGAGATTGGTCGTCAACTCTGTGAGCCGGCTCAGGGTCTCTAAGGCGAGATTGACTGATAAGAGCTTAACTTTTAACTTACAACAGTTCAGGGTCTCTAAAGAGAGATTGGCCATCCACTTTGTGAACCGGCTCAGGGTCTCTAAAGCGAGATTGACTGGTAAGAGTAACATCAGTTCAGGGTCTCTAAGGCGAGATTGGCCGTCAACTCTGTGAACCGGCTCAGGGTCTCTAAAGCGAGATTGACTGAGAAGAACTTATTGTATTAACATCAGTTCAGGGTCTCTAAAACGAGATTGGCCGTCAACTCTGTGAACCGGCTCAGGGTCTCTAAAGCGAGATTGACTAGAATACTTTTAACAGGTCACTTTAATTGGTTCAGGGTCCCCAAAGGAAATTAACCGGCAAGACCTTGGCGGGTCAAAGAACCACAGGAACCGCAAATTTGCTGGTATTGAAGAATGTCATCCTGAGATTATAAAGATACCCATAAGAGCCGGGGCTCCAATCTTTGGTAGTAGTACCACTCTATATAAATATGATATGTATAACGATATTGGATTTGCATCATCTCTTAAGTATAATATGGCCACAAGTGTGCCACGTTCCATGGCCGTAAAGTCTCCTGACCCGCCGTGTCCGACTCATCACGAATATCAATGAGATAGTATGACCCGTTGTTAAGGTTTCTGCTAACCACAAAGGGCCCTTCCCACGGCGGAGAGAGTTTATGCATCCCAGTTTGGTCTTGAATAAGCCGGAGCACCAGGTCACCTTCCTGGAACGTCCGGGTCTTCACCCTACGGCTATGATAGCGTCGCAGGTCTTGCTGGTAAATTGCTGATCTGGTCGTTGCTAACTCTCGTGCTTCGTCCAAGGCATCTAACGCATCTTGACGTGCCAGCTCATTGTTCGTCTCAACATAAGCCGCCACCCTTGGTGAATCATGCCGGATGTCACTGGGTAAAACCGCCTCAGCCCCGTAGACCATGAAAAAAGGTGTAAAACCTGTAGACCTGTTAGGTGTAGTCCGGATGCTCCATAAGACGGAAGGCAACTCATCAACCCAACACCCGGCTGTCCGTTTCAAAGGGACCATGAGCTGGGGTTTAACCCCTCGCAGGATTTCCTGATTAACCCGCTCAGCCTGGCCATTGGACTGTGGATGTGCCACGGCTGAAACATCAAGCCGGATATGCTCCTTATCACAGAACACCTTCATAGCCCCTTTGGACAAATTTGTACCATTATCAGTGATAATACTGTGTGGATAGCCAAAACGATAGATCAATTTCCTAACAAACTCAACCGATGTAGCTGCATCACACTTGCTTACTGGCTCAGCTCAACCCACTTGGTAAACTTATCAACCTCCACCAAGAGGTGCGTTTTCTTATCTTTGGACCTCTTGAAGGGTCCTACCATATCAAGCCCCCAGACCGCAAACGGCCAAGTGATAGGTATCATCCTCAACTCTTGAGCCGGAACATGAGCACGTCGGCCAAATTTCTGACAAGCGTCACACTAACGAACCAGATCCTCTGCATCCTTGTGAGCCGTCAACCAGAAAAATCCATGCCGAAAAGCTTTAGCCACTAAAGATCTTGACCCGGCATGATGTCCACAGTCGCCAGCATGAATTTCATTTAAGATCTGCTGGCCCTCTTCTGCTGACACACAGCGTTGGAAGATACCTGTCACACTGCATTTGTGTAACTCACCGTTGATAATTGTCATGGATTTAGAACGGCGGATGATCTCCCGTGCCCGGCTCTCATCATCCGGCAACTCACCGCGCGTCAAGTACGCTAAATAAGGAGTAGTCCAATCCGGAATAACATGTAGAGCCGCCACTAGAGCCGCCTCTGGGTCAGGAATTACCAGATCCTCCTCAGAAGGCATCTTGACAGTCGGATGATATAACACGTCAAGAAAAAAATTAGGCGGCACCGGCTTATGCTGAGATCCGAGTCGTGATAATGCATCAGCCGCCTCGTTCCGCTGACGATCAATATGATCCACCTGATACCCTTTGAAATAACCCGCAACAACATCAACCGCCCGTCGATAACCCGCCATCCGTGGGTCCTTAGAATCCCAAGTACCTGAAACTTGCTGAGCCACAAGGTCTGAGTCGCCCAGGCATCTAACCCGGCTTAAATTCATCTCTTTAGCGACTCTCAAACCATGGAGCAAAGCTTCATACTCAGCAGCATTATTAGTACAGGGGAACATCAACCGAAGCACATAACAAAACTTATCACCTTTCGAGGAGGTGAGAACCACACCGGCACCAGACCCCTCAAGCTGTTTAGACCCGTCAAAATATATAGTCCAGTATGTGTTGTCCGGCTTCTCTTCAGGCGCCTAGCACTCTGTCCAATCATTAATGAAATCCACCAAGGCCTCAGACTTAATTGTTGTATGAGGGGTGTAATTGATGTTAAGAGGCCCCAACTCTAAAGCCCACTTGGCAATCCTTCCCATGGCCTCTCTGTTCTGAATAATATCCCCCAACGGGGCAGAGCTTACTACAGTTATCAGATGGCCCAAAAAGTAGTGCTTCAGCTTACGATTAGCCATAAAGACCCCGTATACCAGCTTCTGCCAATGCGGATATCGCTGCTTGGACTCAGCCAAGACCTCACTGATGTAGTAAACAGGCCTCTGAACGGGATACTCTTTCCTTGCATCCTTACGTTCAACAACAATCGCCACACTAACCGCCCGGCTGTTAGCTGCTACATCAGCTGGAGCGGATAATACTGGCGGCTCAGTCAATTGCTTCTTAAGAGCTTCCAGCGCCTCTGCGGCTGCCTTGCTCCACTTAAACTTGTCCGTCTTCTTCATCATCTGATACAAGGGGATGGCTTTCTCCCCAAGCCGGCTTATGAACCGGCTCAGCGCCGCAATCCGGCCTGCAATACGCTGAACGTCATTGATGCATGTCGGCTCTCGCAAAGAGGTGATAGCCTTGATTTTATCCGGGTTAGCCTCGATGCCACGCTCAGAAACCAAGAACCCCAAAAGCTTTCCTGTAGGGACACCAAAGACACATTTTGCCGGGTTAAGCATCATTTTGTACACCCGGAGATTGTCCAAAGTTTCCTTCAGGTCCTCCAAGAGGGTTTCCTTCTTCCTAGACTTCACCACTATGTCATCCACATAAGCATGAACATTACGACCAATCTGGCTGTGGAGACAGTTCTGCACACACCGCTGGTAAGTCGCCTGGGCACCCTTGAGCCCAAAAGGCATGGAGACGTAGCAGAACGCCCCAAAAGGTGTGATAAACGATGTCTTCTCCTGGTCCTTGACTGCCATTTTGATCTGATGATACCCTGAATAAGCATCCAAAAAACACAAATTCTCACAACCGGCTGTTGCATCAATGATCTGATCAATGCGAGGGAGTGCGAAAGGATCAGCCGGACAAGCCTTGTTAAGGTCCGTGTAATCTATGCACATACGCCACGTACTATTCTTTTTAAGCACCAATACTGGATTAGCCAACCATTCCGGGTGAAAAACTTCCACTATGAACCCAGCGGCTAAGAGTCGGGCAACCTCCTCCCCAATAGCCTTGCGCCTCTCCTCATTGAACCGCCGTAGGAACTGCTTGATCGGCTTAAACTTCGGATTCACATTAAGATTGTGCTCAGCGAACTCTCTCGGTACACCCGGCATGTCAGAAGGTTTCCATGCAAAGATGTCCCGATTCTCACGGATGAATTCGATGAGCGCGCTTTCCTATTTGGGATCCATGTGAGCCCCGATGGTGAACTGCTTGGATGAGTCGCCCGGAGTAAAGTCCACTGTTTTAGTATCATCTGCTGAAAACTTGAGTGACGGCTCTGCCTCTGTATTTGGTTTCTTCAACGGGGTCATGTCCTCCGGGTCAACGTTCTCCTTATAGAACTTCAGCTCCTCTTGTGCACAGCTAGCCTCAGCATAAGCCACATCACCTTCCTCGCACTCAAGAGCCGTTTTTCGATTGCCATGAACCGTAATCGTGCCATTTAGGCCGGGCATATTAAGCTGCAAATAAACATAACAAGGCCTAGCCATGAACTTGGTGTAAGCCGGCCGCCCGAACAACGCATTATAAGGGCTCTTGATCTTGACCACCTCGAACCATAAGGTCTCCACCCTGTAATTATACTCATCGCCGAAAGCCACCTCCAAAGAGATTTTTCCCACTGGGTATGCCGACTTACTAGGCACCACGCCATGAAACACAGTAGAAGAAGTTTTGAGATCTTTGTCTAGCAACTTCATCCGCCGGAAGGTGTCATAATACAAGATGTTGATACTGCTACCTCCGTCCATGAGCACTTTGTTTACTCCATAACCATGTATCTGAGGGGCCACCACCAGAGCAAGCCGGCCCGGGTCATCCACCCATGGCGAGTGATCTTGCCTGCTCCACGTTATGTCATACTCTGACCACGACAGGTATCGTGGGAGAGCCGGCGCGATCGTATTAACCGCTCGCCTCCGTAGCTTCTCATCTCGCTTGCTATTACCAATCGTAAACACATGATACTGCCCCGAACTGAGCTGCTTCGGGTTACTCTGGAATCCAGATTGATTGCGCTGTTGCTGCTGGTTATTATGATTGTTGTTGCCAGGATGCTGTTGATGCTGCTGATTATTGTGTTGGTGTTGACCCGGATGACCTGCTCCTGAGCCGCCAGCACCAAAGCCGGCACCTAACCCGCCGTTGCCTGAACCGCCAGGCCCTGATCCGCCAGTCGGCCCACCGCCCTGATTATGAGGTGGTTGAAAGTGTTGATTCTTAAATCTATGCATGATAAAACAATCGCCCCACGCATGCGTTGCTGGTTTATCAGGTGTGCTATGCTCTGGGCAGGGTTTCCTAAGCACTGCTTCCAAATTGAAAGGGGGCCTGTTATCCCGCTGGTACGGCTTGTAACGCCCGTTCCCCTTAGGAACATTCGGCCCTGTGTTAGCATTTGCCACCAGCTCTGACCCGCCGCCAGCGTTCCTCTGTCTGCTATGATTCCCATTGTTCCCAAAACTCTTGCCTTGGTTGTTCTTCTTTCCCTGATTCGACTTCTCCTCATCTGAACCCGAATCTTTGGTGTTGTCTGAGTCGGCATACTTTGTTAGAGCCGTCATGAGCTCGCCCATGTCTTGACACGTACGTTTAAGCCGGCCAAGCTTCTGCTTTAGCGGAACGAAATGGCAATTCTTCTCCAGAATGAGCACCGCTTGAGCCGCCATGATCTGTTCCGACGAGTGAATGACGGTCGACACCCGCCGAACCCAATGATGAGCCGACTCATTCTCCTGCTGAACGCAATGATCAAAATCCACAATGCTCATAGGTTGCTTGCAAGTCCCTTGGAATTTTTTGATGAACTTTGCCCTCAATTCGGCCCAAGAGCTTATAGTGTTGGGTGGTAAGCCCTTTAACCATGTGCGAGCCGGACCCTCGAGCATCATGATAAAATATTTTGCAAAAATAGCCTCACTGACGTCTAGCATCTCCATAGCTAGCTCATAGCTCTCGACCCAAGCCTCGGGAGGGAGATCCGCCGTGTAATTTGGAACCTTCCGAGGCCCCTTGAAATCCTTAGGCAACCTCTCGCTTCGTAGAGCCGGAGTTAAGCATGGAACTCCCGTGGCTCTGGCGCTACCAACCGCTCCGGCCTCTATCAACACTGAGGGCCCAAGACCCGGGGGAACTATTGCTGCCTCTTGTTCTCGCCTGTTTCTTGCCTGGTCCACCAGGGCCGGCGCGTCTAGCGCCGCGCATCCCCTTTGCCCATGATACGAGCCACTGCTTGAAACCGCCGGCGACTCATAGCGCCGGCTGAAACTTCGACTATGGAGAGGGGTGGAATGGATCCGGCTCCGGCTGTGAGTATATTTCTCTTGTTGAGCCACGGCCGTCTGTAAATATCCGATAGCGTTCCTCACCTCCTCCGCAAAGGGTGCCTCATCTGGTATAGGGATCGTTTCAAGCTGGGTGGCTGCTGCTACCATGTTCTCGGCCGGGTTAGAATAATGACCCACCGGTGTCATAAACCCTCCGGGTGGGGCCATGTGAGCCGCTGCTCGCCCTTCCCCAGGGGCAGCCGCCGCTCTCCCAGAGCCGGGGGTGTTGAAGAGATTCCTCGCCTCATAGCGCTCTGGCAGACGAGATTGATGCCTCCTGCGGTGCACAGCCGCCACTGAAAACTGTTCTAGCCCCAAACGAAAAGTGTCGGCCTTGAGCCGTGCTGCCTCTGCCTCCATCTGGGAGTTTAAATCAGTTAGCCTCTGACGCTCCTCGGCCATCCAGCCCTTGATCCTTGCGATCTCTGTGTTACGAGCCACCTGATTATCTGGTGTGACCTCTGTAGCTAACAAGGCCTCAAGCTCATCCATCAACTCCACAAGGCCCTGAGCCGGCGGCTGGGGAGGGTTAGCTTCTGACCCAGCCGCCCCTAGCCCTGCCATGAATACCGCCGCATGAGACGGCTACTCCGGCTCATCTGACTCACCGTGCTCTGACTCAGGGCGAGTGTCACCGTAGCCCCCAAGGCCACCATTGCTGAGCTGGTACACAGATTTAGTTTCCCCACTTGACGACTCATCATCGGAGTGCACGAGAGTCCCTTGAGATCCGGATGCTTCCAGATCCATCCCTTGAGTGAAGCCCACAAAGACATGCTCCTAAACCGGGTTAACACGGGCAGGGCCTACCTTACGTGCGAGCTGGAGACGCCGAGCCGGCTCGACGATGTTGGTGTAGATGTCCGGCCCGGGTGTAGATCCGTCGATCTTCCCGATGAACACCTGGATCCCGCCGAACGGAACCCTGAAACCATACTCCACGGAAGCAGCATCAAGCCCCCAGCCGGCGTCGTCGATGTAGAGCCGGCCGCGGCGACTCTTGCTCATTCTCCCAACTACGTATCCTTTGAGCTCTGGAAGGGAGCCCTTTGAGAACTCAACACCACCGAACGCGTGCCCCATGGTGGGCGCCAACTGTCATGGTTTTGTCACGGCAGATGTCCGGGTTACCAGACTTGAGTTCGAAGCCATCGCCATGGTAGTGGACTCAAAGGGGTTGATCGAGACGAAGGACACGAGTTTACCCAGGTTCGGCCCCTCAAGTCGAGGTAAAAGCCTACGTCCTGCTTGTGATGTTATTGCTTGTTGTATCGATTACAAGGGGCTAGAAGCTTGACCTAGTTTTCGATCACCTGCCTCTAAGCCGCCCCGACTCTGCCTTTATATAAGAGGTCAGACCGTCGGATCTTACAATTGTACAGTCGGATCATGTTTACATCTCCGAATCTATCTCTATCTTACTAGCCAAGACCATCCTTTGGAAGGTCTTGCGCATCCGGGCCTCTGTCGTCCGGCCCACATCAAGAGCCGCCAATCATCTTGGGCCTCCAGCTGATACATGTCTTCGTGGGCTGGCTCATAACCAATGCTATCCACCGGAACCTTCCAGCCGGGTCATATCACGGGGTTATATCCCCAACACCTGGTATCTTGATAAATATCATGGGGATTTATAACTTCTTATGAGCTCCTAATTAAGTATGGTGTTTCACTGATCCCAGTTTCCTCGTGTTCTGAGTTGTTGGACAATCAAGGACACTAATATATGAATCAAGTACGCATTGCAATTCAACAGCGCTTGGTAATCTTCTTTGATTATGAATTGTACTCGATCATGTCATTCCAAGCTGTTAGATGTTGAAGCATGGCTAAGTGCCCTGAATGCATTAAACATGTCACCTCTTGAGGGGATTGAAAACATCCCAGTGGTCCGTGATTTTCAAGATGTGTTTCCGGAAGAACTTTCAAGGATTCCCCCTGTAAGAGTTGTCAAGTTTGTCATCGACTTGGTACCTGGTACCACTCCTATAGCCAAGCGTCCGTATAAGATGCCACAACATGAACTCCTTGAACTTAAGCAAGAAATTGACAATTCTCTACGGCTGGGTTTCATTCGTCCAAGTTCCTCTGTTTGGGGAGCACCTTCTCTCTTTGTTAATAAGAAGGATGGGACAAACCGTCTGGTCCAGGATTATCGACCAATCAACCAAGATACAATTTAGAACAAATATCCACTTCCTCGGATCAATGATTTGTATGACCAACTTGTTCGTGCCTCAATTTTCTCTAAGCTTGACTTGAGGTTAGGTTACCATCAGAACCGTCACCATGAAGAGGATATTCCGAAGACCGCATTTGTTACTCGCTATGGTTCATACGAGTACACTGTCATGTCCTTCGGTCTAACCAATGCTCCAGCAACCTTCTATCGTTTAATGAATCATATCTTCATGGACTACCTCGACAAATTCTTCATGGTTTATTTGGATGATATTCTGCTATTTTCCAAGAATAAAGAAGAGTATGTTGAACATCTTCGTCTTGTACTAGAGAGGCTTTGATAACATCAACTTTATGCAAAGTATTCAAAGTGTGTGGATGGACGAAGTAACCTACCTTGGTCATGTGATCTCCAAGGATGGTATTACGGTCAACCCTGAACAAGTTCAGGCTATTCTTGACTGGACTCCCCTGAAGAATGTCAAGCAAGTCAGAAGTTTTCTCAGCCTCGCCAGATATTGTTGTCGATTCGTTGAGAACTTCTCCAAGATTGCCAAGCCCTTAACCAATCTGCTTCACAAAGGTGTCAAATATGAGTGGACAGAAAAATGTCACGAGAGCTTTCAGGCACTTAAAGACAAACTGACGTTTGCTCCAGTGCTTGCTCCTCCGGATACTCGTAAGGACTTTGTCATTTATTGTGACACTTCACGTCAGGGAATAAGTTGTGTCCTCATGCAAGAACGCAAAGTGGTTGCTTATGCATCTCGTCAATTGCATCCTCATAAAGAGAACTACCCCATTCATGACCTTGAACTTGCTGCAGTAATGCATGCTCTGAAAGAGTGGTGGTAGTCCCTTGTTGGTAATCGTTGCGAGATCTACACTGATCACCAAAGTCTGAAGTACTTGTTTACTCAGCCAGATTTGAATCTCCGTCAACAAAGATGAATGGAGCGCATAGCAGATTACAACATGGGAATTTCTTATACACCTGGCAAGGCTAATGTAATGGCTGATGCTTTTAGCCGCAAGTTATACTGCAATCACTTGCAGGTCCATAATGTTCACCCCCGTCTTCAAGAAGAATTTCGCAAGCTGAACCTTCATATTGTTCCTCAGGGTTATCTCGCTCCCCCTCCTAAAGGGTCCTACAAGATGAACCTCCATGTTGTTTCCCAGGGTTCTCTTAATACCATGGTTGCTAAACCAGATCTTGTGGACGTCATCGGGTGGATCCAGAAGTGTGATAATGAAGTCGAGAGGATTAAATTCGATCTCGCAGAAGGAAAGCCCTCACCCTTCACTATTGCTGAGGATGGTGCCTTGTACTTCAAAGGCCGCCTAGTGGCACCGAGTAAGGAGAAAAACCATTATATGACTCAGGAGGTCATGAAGGAAGCACATGACACTCGACTATCTATTCATCCTGGTAGTACCAAGATGTACCAAGACATTCGTCAAAGATTAGGGTGGTCTAACATGAAGCAAGACATTGCTTGCTATGTTTCAGAATGCGACATTTACCGTCGTATCAAAGCAAAACATCAGAAGCCTGTTGGAACTCTGCAACCTATTATGGTTCCTGAATGGGAATGGGACCATGTTGAAATGGACTTCGTCACTGGTTTTCCCAATCCCAGAAAGGTAATGATGTTATTCTTGTCGTCATTGACCGACTTTCCAAGGTTGCACATTTTCTAGCCGTCAAGGAAACGATTACTGCTAGTCAGCTGGCAACTCTCTACATGTCCAGAATTGTTTCACTTCACGGTATTCCACTGGTTATCAGTTCAGACCGTGCCAGCTTATTCACTTCAAGATTCTGGGCAAGTTTCCAGGAAGCTATGGGAACTCATTTGTCATTTAGCACCACTTTTCACCCTCAATCCTAGTGAGAAGTTGAACTTTTTCTATTATTTCTTTCTACGCTATCCTTAATAGCGAGTTGGTTACATCTACAACCCAAATGGAAACCAAGCCTTTCGTGGTTCAAGGCATAGCATTAGAACTGCTATGTAGACTTTTGTTTACCGAGGGTTCGACTAACACTTAATTAATACTTAATTTAATATAAGTAGTTAAACAGTTAACTAGACTAAACTTTTTATCATAGTACTTTGATAGCAGTTTTTTGGAATTGTCAATATACTCGAAAAGTATAACTAGATCCAAAGCAAAGAGTTTTTCTAACTTTTCTGCTATGTTTTCATCTAGGATTTTTTTAGTTGATGGTTAGCACAAGACTTTACTACTCAAGCTGCTTTATATACTCATCACCAATATATTGCGGGGTTCATCATGACAGGGGCTTTTGCTCATGGAGCTATTTTTTTCATTAGGGATTACAATCAGATCATGAAATTGCATTTCAATTATTTGCGAAGGATATCAATTGCTAGAACCCTCGATTGGGTCGTTGCGATTATGGGTTGGCTGTCTAATTGTCTGAAGATGGCCCCTTTGAAGTATTGTATGGATGTAAGTGTCGGACTCCTCGGAATTGGTCAGAAACTGGGGAACGTACACTTATCGATACGGATATTATCCAACATGCCAAAGATCAAGTACGCATTATTAATGCAAATCTAAAGGCTGCTCAGTCTCGTCAGAAGAGTCAGTATGACCGTCATCACAAGGATATGGTCTATCAACCTGGCGATAAGGCTTATCTCCGAGTCACGCCAATGAGAGGTACACACCGTTTTGGAATCAAGGGCAAGCTGGCTCCTCGATATATTGGTCCTTTCACTGTTCTTGAAAGGCATGGTAGAGTGGCATATCAACTGGAGATACCGCCAAACCTTTCTCAGGTTCACGATGTGTTCCATGTGTCACAACTTTGTCGCTGTTTCAAGGATCCTATCCGAGCAGTGGATCATGATATGCTTGAACTATAACAAGACCTTTCTTACAAAGAGCAACCGGTCCGCATTCTTGATGAAACTGAACGTCGGACTTGTCAGAACGTTACGAAGTTCTTCAAAGTGCAGTGGGCAAATCATTCTGAAGATGAAGCCACTTGGGAACGCGAAGATCATCTTCGTGCAGAACACCCCGGGCTCTCTCCTTCTAATTCTTAATTCTCAGGACGAGAATTCTTTTTAGTAGGAGAGAATTGTGACGCCCTGGTTTTGCGCTACAGTAATGATTGTAATTAAGCTACAGGGATGATCATGATCAGCAACAAATCATTTTGCTAAATAGGAAAAGATCAAGTTGAGATCCATATCTCAGTTCAAATTCCACTTCAAAAGCCAATTGGATTGTAATGTGATAAAATAAAATTGCAAACTGCGAGAATAAATTGTTGCACACTTGTGATAAATCACAAAGAAAATATTGTTAAGGAAAACAACATCACCTTGATGTTGGTGTGGACCCCACCATCCAAAAGAGAGCCCAAAGGCATTTAAATGCCCTTTTAATTCCATGGATAATTAGAACAGATTCCAAAATTTCCCAAACTTGGTGTGACCATGCCAAATATTGCAAGATATTAATTGGACCTTGTCACACATTTTTATTATAGAGAACTAATGAAAAATGAATTAAAACAAATAAACAAATAAAATGAAATGAAACAAAAAGAAAACTAAAAAAAATAAAAACAGAACCCCCCTCCCCCTGGACCGGCCCTAGCCGGTCCACCACTCCCCCTAGGCCTCTGCCCACCCCAGCCCCACTATACCTCCCCCTGGAGGCAAACACTAGCCCCCATCACCCCACTCACCCCCCACCTGTACTCCCTCTCCCTCCCCTCCTGATCCGGTTTGCATCGGGGCAACCGCCGCCGGCCCGGGCCTCGCTGATGCCCTCCATCACTAGCGCCCGGCGCCGCCCCGCCACCGCATCGACGCCCCTCGCCGCTGCTCCTCGCTGCCTCGTCGGACCTCCTCGTCTCCTCCCCAACTGGAACTCGCCCTCGCAGCCCTATGCACGCGCACGCAAGTCCACACCCGCCTGCCTCCCGCGTGCGCCCACGGCCATCGGCCCCGCGCGCTCCTCGTGCCCGCTACGGCCCCGCGCTCGCCCGTGGCCGCCAGCCGCCGCCGCCACTGGTCGTTGCCCCATGCTCCGGTGGGCGCTCCGCCTCCGGCCCCTGCAGCCCTGCGCCGGCCCTCATCGCCCTCGCCGTTGCTGGCTATCACCACCACTGGCGAGCCCTTCCCCCGACGCTCTCGTTGCTCCTGACCGATACGGTTTGGTGGGGGATTAACCCCCCACCGCCCTGGCCCAATGACATGAAGGGGGACCCCATAGAATGTTTAAAAAAAGTAAAATAAAGAAATAATAATGATTAGTAAAATGATTAATTAAGTAATTAATTAATTAGTGATTAATTTGTTAATTAACCTAATCAAACTAATTAGGTTAGATTAATGTCTCTATTAGTTAAAGAGAGTATGACATGTGGGTCGAGCCCCATTATCACTAATTAAACCGTTACTTTAAATCTATTAATTAATATATTTTAATGTGTCACTCACAGGTAGGTCCCACCCCACCTAATTAACATGTTTAATTAGTTTAACCTTTAATTAAACATGTGACAATGACATGTGGGGCCCACTGGTCAGTTTGATCAGTC
Organism: Hordeum marinum; assembly: GCA_022496015.1. Taxonomy (NCBI): domain Eukaryota; kingdom Viridiplantae; phylum Streptophyta; class Magnoliopsida; order Poales; family Poaceae; genus Hordeum; species Hordeum marinum. Next base: position 455,399,849 of record CM039674.1, on the reverse strand, counting down.
AGCCCCACTCTTGATTGCGGATGTCAGCATGACATCATGCTGATGTCATAATTCATTATTGAATTAAAATAATCTATTTTAATTTTTGAATATTAATAAAACTTTAAAAACTAATATAAAGTAAACCGTAGCTCAGATGAAAAAGTTTTGAACATGAAAGTTGCTCAGAAAAATTCTACGAATCCGAATACGCTATCCGTTAGTCTGTCACGTGCTCCTATCATAGCTAACGTGGAACTGTTCCATCGTTCTCATCTGCTCGGTAAAAGCCACAGACCCGAGAAATATCGTCAGATATTCTTTCGACCCGTTTGCGACGTGTAGTACCGCGTTAGTGATTACCTAGCTTTACATATTGCCATGTCATGCATCGTGATGCATTAGTCTACTTTATATTTATTGTTTCCCCCTCTCTTACCGATAGACCCCGAGACTGACAGTGATGTCGGGTACGACTACACCGTTGACAATCAGCCTTTTGCCGTAGAGCAGCAAGGCAAGCAACCCCCCCCTTGAGCATTCCGATATTGCCCATTCTTCCCTCTTATTCTTGTATTAGATTTTTGCTACTGTATTAGTTATCTCATATTCTGATGCATAGCCTATTTTTGATAAATTGCTACTATACATGTTGCTCTATCAACTGCTTAGTATAGGTTGGTCAATGAATCCCAGTGACCCCCTTAGTCCCAGTTGCCCCTACTTCTTCATCGATGACTCGATGACCCGAAGACTCAAGACTTAGTCAACCGGCCGACGTGCCAGGCCCCTCACCTCACCGCACACCCCTTAGTTGTGCGACTCTGTAGTGCTACTATCGAGTGCCGATGGTGACACCTTGTGAAGTACTCATGATGCTAGCCCCTATAGTGCAGCTAGTCGGTCGTGGTTATCGAGGGTGATTCCTCCTTCACCATTCCCAATGATGTCTCTGTTGTGCAACCCCTCAAGTGTGGAACCCTCGAGGGTGATTCCTCTAAGTCCACCTTGACGGTTACATCAGGCGGGGACCATTTAGGGTGATGCCTCAATTCCCGTCTTGATGTTTCATACACACGGTTACTATAACTTGGTTACATAAACATGTTGGTGATGGGTCGGCCCTAAGGGGTACCCACAGTTTGACGATGACGAGGCATGGACAGGCAGGAGAGGCCCTTGCCACACATCCTCGAGACGGGGCGACGGGACCGCACTTTATGGGTCGTGCTTGGATTAATAAAATGCTAATGGATCGGGTACTTGATCTGAGTTAGGTCATTGGCCTTAATACGCACTAACCTTCACGTGAGAGAAGTTATGGGTACTCAGCTTCGTTGTATCAGCCGAAGCTCTTCGGATGTCAGTAATGGAGTGGCACGCGCCCGAGTGGTCCGCAACGGCATTGTGCTTGTTATAAGGGGTGCTAGGACTGACCTCGGCCGCGTTCGCATCGTGCAGGAGTGTAAGGGCAAGTGGGCTCACGAACCTGCGCGCTTAGGATTTTAGATCGGTAGGCTGGCCTCTTCATTGAGTCTAGGTGGGACGACGATGTTTTGATAACCCGAGGCCGGGCATGACCCAGAAAAGTGTGTCCGGCCGAAGGTGATTCAAGCGTGTTGGGAATATGTTGTGCACCCCTCCAGGGAAGAAATTATATATTCAAATAGCTGTGTCCATGGTAACAGGACGACTTGGAGTTGTACCTTGACCTAGTAAAACTAAAATTGTACTTTAAATTGAAATGGATGTTGGCTCCGGGATTGCTTCCTCACAGGGAGTCGAGGAAGAATCTATGGGCATGGTTACTTAATAAATTGCTACAATAACATTGCTATATAGGAGTTACCGGTCTACTCTCTTCTAATGCTGCAAGATGCTAAAGATGCTAGTCTTCGATAGGACTAGGCCTTCCCCCTATTCTTGCTTCTGCAATCAGCCTAGATATAACCCCATTCCTTGATACTGATGCATACTTAGCATAGTCCTGATGTCAGTCTTGCGAGTACTTTGGATGATTACTCACCGTTGCTTTGCTTCTTCTTTCCCCTCGATACAATTGTTGCGTTCAAACAACGGAGCCCCGAAGATGGAGTACGCCGAAGATGAGTACTACGCCACCGCAGGAGCCTACTACTACCACGAGGCGGCCCCCAACCAGCAGTAGGATAGGAGGTTCCCAGGCATGAGGCCTCGCCTCTTTCGATCCGTGTTGTGTTTGTGCTAGCCTTCTTAAGGCAAAACTTGTTTAACTTATGCATGTACTCAGATATTATTTACTTCCGCTGACTCGTGCTTGTCGAGCTTCGTATTCGAGCCCTCGAGGCCCCTGGTTTGTAATATGAACTTATATGACTTTAATTTGTGTCTAGATTTGTGTTGTGATATTGATTAGTGAGTCCCTAATCTTGGTTGTATGCATTGCGTGTATGTTTAGCGTACGGTCGAGAATGGGGGCGTCACTATTGGGGAACGTTGCATGGAAAACAAAATTTTCCTACGCACACGCAGATCTATCCATGGTGATGAGCATCTACGAGAGGGAGAGTGGATCTATGTATCCTTGTAGATCGCTAAGCGGGAAGCGTTAAGAAACGCGGTTGGTGTAGTCGAACGTCTTCGCGATCCAAATCGCCAAGCGTCCCGCGATCCAATCACGATCCGTCCTGCGATCCGATCACGATCCGTCCCGTGAACTTGATCACGATCCGTCCCATGAACTTGATCACGATCCTTCCGATCTAGCGCCGAACGGACGGCACCTCCGCGTTCAGCACACGTACAGCTTGATGACGATCTTCGCCGTCTTGATCCAGCAAGAAGGAGCGGAGAGTAAGAAGAGTTCTCCGACAGCATGACGACGCTCTGGCGATGGTGGTGGAGCTATTCCGGCAGGGCTTCGCCTAAGCACTGCAGAAATCCGATCTAGAGGAGAAACTATGCACTGAAGGAACGGGCAGCACGTGGCTAAAAATTCTGTGCAAAAAACCTAAAACCACCAGTATATATAGAAGAAAGAGAGGAGGATTCTTGGCCCAAGGGCCAAGCCACAAGGAGTCGGCCGAACCAGGTTGTGGAGGTGGAATCCACCTCCAATCCTAGTAGGACTAGGATTCACCCAATTTTTGCCTTTTTCCACCTTTTCTCTTTGGATTTTCTTCTCTAGCCGCATGGGCCTTGTGTGGGGTTTTCCACCAGCCCACTAAGGGCTGGTATTCACTCTCCCATAGCCCATTAAGCCTCTTGGGTCGAAATACCCCTCCCGGAGGTCTCCCGGTACACTACCGGCACTCCCGGTACACTACCGATGAGCCCGGAACTTTTCCGGCGACCAAAACAGGACTTCCTATATAGGAATCTTTACCTCCGGACCATTGCGGAGCTCCTCGTGATGTCCGGGGTCTCATCCGGGACTCCGAACAACCTTCGGTCACCACCATACATAACTCTATTCTACCAAAACGTCACCAAACCTTAAGTGTGCAGACCCTGCGGGTTCGAGAACTATGTAGACATGACCGAGACACCTCTACGGTCAATAACCAATAGCGGACCTGGATGCCCATATTGGTTCCTACATATTCTACGAATATCTTTATCGGTTGAACCTCTATGTCAAGGATTCAGTTAATCCCGTATGATGTTCCCTTTGTTCTTCGGTATGTTACTTGCCCGAGATTCAATCGTCGGTATCTCCATACCTAGTTCAACCTCGTTATCGGCAAGTCTCTTTACTCGTTTTGTAATACAAGATCCCGTGACTAACACTTAGACACATTGCTTGCAAGGCTCATTGTGATGTTGTATTACCGAGTGGGCCCTGAGATACCTCTCCGTCACACGGAGTAACAAATCCCAATCTTGATCCATGCCAACTCAACAGACACCCTCGAAGATACCTGTAGAGCACCTTTATGGTCACCTAGTTATGTGGCGACATTTTATACACACAAGGCACTCCTCCGGTATCCGTGAGTTGCATGATCTCATGGTCATAGGAACATATACTTGACATGCAGAAAAACAGTAGCAATAAACTGACACGATCATATGCTACGTTTGTAGTTTGGGTCTTGTCCATCACATCATTCTCCTAATGATGTGATCCCGTTATCAAATGACATCACATGTCAATGGCCAGGAAACCTTGACCATCTTTGATCAACGAGCTAGTTCACTAGAGGCATACTAGGGACAAAGTGTTGTCTATTTACCCACACATGTAATGTGTTTCCAATTAATATAATTATAGCATGGATAATAAACGATTATCATGAACAAGGAAATATAATAATAAACACTTTATTTATTGCCTCTAGGGCATATTTCCAATAGTCATAATGCCCTCTTGCATGCATGGCTGAACCACACTGTCTGATGTTTGGTTGCATGCATGTTAGTGGACAAACCCAAGGCATGGTGTTTGGTTGTATGCATCGCATGGTGTGTGGTAACCTCTTTGGCTAGTTGGTGAGGTTACCAGCATACTTCGACACAACCATGTACCACACATCATAAGCATAGCAGAGCATAAAGAGAGCATCAACTAGTTAACAACATAGTTCAGAACGATAGTTCAAATAGTTCAATGCATAAACCATAAAGCAGACTTGATAGTACTTAGGAAGGAGGTGCCCCGGCCCTAGTCCCTGGCGGCGAAGGCTTCGTCATGCTTCCCGCACTTGTTGACCACCTCAATGCCATCGTCGTCGAAGATGATGACCTTGAGGGTGTCGGGAGTCAGGAGCTTGAACGTCACCATGTAGCCGATCTTGATCTGATGAACAGCGGCGAAGGTGGCCCAACCCTGATCCAGGGTCACCCTACCGTTCATCAGCTTCACCGTCACCCTCCAGGAGCAGCCGATGTTGTTCCTCAGCTTGAACTGCGTCGGCACCATGACGAAGTGCTTCATGAAGTCCAGGGGCATGGAGATGCACTCAAGCTTCGGTGCAAAGATGACCTTGCAGAAGTGAGTTGGGCCACCCTTGTCATGGTAGTGGTTGTAGTTGCGGCGCTTGCTGCTAGGGGGCTCCTCCATGCACTCGTCGTCGCCAACCGTTGGCGTCTTTGGTTCTTCCTCGGCAGTGGGCGATAGCACCACCTCGGGCATTGGATGAACCGCCTCCTTGCCCTTCTGGTCAACGGCCAGGAGCACCTCCGTTCCCATCTCATTGCTCTCCTCGATCTGCACACAATTCATGGAGTCAGGCACAGACAGAGTTCATGGCTCATTGAAGATCATGTAGTTAAAACGGCATGACAATCACTCTTCCTCCTCTCCATCACACCTATATTTACTCAACATGACCACCACTACTTACCCACCCCCTCTCTTCTCTCGCTATCAACCTTCCTCCTCTCCATCGCCATGAGCTCCAGCTCCAGCACCAATGCCAACCCCTTCCCTTGGGGTATTGGCTGGAGGGCCTGCTTCCTCGGGTGGTCGGCTGGTGACCGCACCAAGTTCGAGAACACCATGGAGGTGTGATCGAACTTCAGCTCCATGCCTGACATGTAGAAGGAATCTCATGCAATGCTCATGAGGGCCACTGCACAAGAGTTGAAGGCGCTAATTCCTAACCCATCGAAGGGCGTGATGGCAGTCGACATCATTCGTTGGGCCATGAATCAGGCCGTCTCCGACAATGCTAAATAGAGGAAGAGGTGGTCCAAGTACAAGAACTACTGGGCTCCTAATGACCGTCGTGACGTAGTGTACTGGGAGACGGCAATCGTGCCGCCGACGGTCATTGGTGGGGAGCCTAAGGAGGAGGAACCGGTGCAGATGCCAGTGAGGGCGCCGGAGCCATGCCGTCGTAAGTGGCAGATCGACCTCAACTCCGCCGAGAACGACGACGACCCACCGCCTCGCACGGCGATGGACAAGAAGATGAAGGCCAGCCACTCGACCCGCCGCTCCGCACGCCTCAACGGCCGCCGCGGTTAGCCAGTGTCTGTTGTGTACCCCCAATTCCCCAATCCCCCTTCAACTCCATCTGCATCTACCTCTATTCTGATCTTGCATGAACTAGTATGAACTCGTATGAACTAGCATGAACTAGTATGAACTGCCATGCTTATCTACCTCTATTCCCCCATTCCCCTCTCCGCCGTGGATCGAATCTATCGCCGGATCGAATGCGAAAAAGTAGTGCATGACGAACAGAAAAGTGCTTACCGCCATTGTCGCTGGCCAGGTAATGATCCGCTCGCCGGTGATGGAGTCCGGTGGTCTTCTTGCTCTCCTCCGATCCGCCGCCGCCGGTGAGAGTTGGGAGAGTGGGGGGAGTGGGAAGAGGGGACCGTGAGGCTAATAATTGTCGATGCTTCGGGAAGCAACGTGGCTTCTCGAGCGTGGCCACGCGCGTGCAGCCGTCGCTGCCCACGTGCACCGCTCGGGCCTGGCTCTGGAGAAACTGCCGATTCGAACGTTTTCAAGGAGGCAGGCTCAGGAGTGCTTTAGACATCATGTCATGTAGGCCCAACAATGTATGCAGCCAATTAAACAGTCCGTTTTCTTTCCGCGCGGGCCTGGTTGGGCCTCATACAGGCAACCAAACACGCCCTTAGTGCGTTCGTGCGTGTCTTCTTTCTCCTTTACTTTCTCGCGTGTGTGAGTCCACCTCCCGTGTCTGTGAATTTTGATTCAGTGCTTGATCTAACACGTAGCCCACCTCGTCATTGCATGCGCACACATCGACACCGATGTTTTTGGCTGGTCCATTCAGTCTGGCCCGGGCTTCGTGGTCACCGGTCCGGTCCCTAAAAGCAGGACCGTTGAGTTGCTCGGTCCGGTCCGGTGACTGTGTCCACCCTAATACGCAGGCCAGGCCATGGTTCCGTTGCCGGCCGCTCAGATCGTCGCTGAGGGCACAGCCGAATTGGCATGTTCGTGTCGTTATTGTGCTCCTAACCTACCGGCACACCGGACGGTTTACCTCGCCACCGTCTCTTTGGCGGCTAGGGCGCGATCCGGGTTGTTGTTATGTTGCCGGCAACCTAGAATCACAGACCGTTGATTAAGGCACAACCGACGAGGCCTCTATGCTCGATGGCCGCCGTCGGCTGCAACAAGCATCGAGGAGTTCGCCTCAATCAGCAAAAAAGACTATTCCAGCGGTTACAGCTTCGTGGCTGGCACATCAGCTTACTTTCACGTGAGCATTGTAGCAATTACTTTCACGTGATATGAGGAATACCATGGTTGACATACTTCTCTGTGGTACTATCATTTACGTATATTCGAGCGATGATACACACATGACACTGCTTGCACGATTTATGCACGATGAGTCAGCTGGGCCTTACATTATGTCTGATGCATGGATTAGCACCCTTGGGCCTTGGATCAGTTGTCGTGCAAGGATCGGTTAGCGCACTGTCGTGCGTAAAATAGTTTTATTTATATACTTTCTTCGGTCTTTTTTAGTCTGCATATTAGCTTTATATGAAGTCAAACTATCTCTAGTTTGACCAACTTTATAAAAAAAATATCAACATTCATAATGTCAAATCAATACTGTTAGATTCATAACGAAACGTAGTTTCATAAAATGTATATTTGATATTACAGATGTTGATATTTTTTAATATATATTTGGTCAAATTTTGTAAAATTTGACTTAATACAAATTTAATATGCGAACTAAAAAGGATCGAAGGAAGTACTACCTTTACAATCACTTCCTACTTCCAAGTCCTCACTGTGCATTCCGCGTCATGTGTGTCTCCGAGCACCAGGCTTCCAACACTCCGCTACCAACTCCACATGATACAGCATGCACATCACGGAGTTGCTGTTTCACTCAGACATCAGGGAACGTATAACTTTTTATATTCTACAGTGAGATTTGGATTTTAACCATTTCTCGCACACAAGTGTTATATATATATAGGGATTGACTATTCGTCACCCTGGGTGAGCAATAGTTATTTTTCACCTCCCTCTATTTTCATATCGATGCACCGTAATTTTACGTTTCGTAAATTTTATCGTATTTCATACATAAAAAGATACCGTAAGAAAATATATAGTCACCGTAAAAATTATTTATGTCATGTAAATTTACAAACATAAAAACATAGTGTAAAATATACATAAAATGTGATTTTTCGGGTGTTATGACTTATATTTTTAATTTTTTATGTCAAACTTTATGTAGTAAATCAATATAAATGTAACTATTTGCATTTGAAATGTAATTATTTATGAAACGATCGTAATATTACCTCGGGTGAAGAATAACTTATTCTAGACCCTAGGAGATGAATAGACTTATATATATATATATATATATATAGACACACACACACGAAACAAAAGTGGGAGTAACTACATCCGATCGTACCAAACATTTGTCCTATATATATATATATATATATATATATATATATATATATATATATATATATATATATATATATATATATATATATATCCATGTTACATTGCATTATACTCACTAAGGTGCAATTCCTTTCCTCTGAATTTGGAACTATAATGTTTTCGGCAACATTAGTATAAAGGTTTGCAAATCTGCACCATCCAACACGTTACTTTAAAAGTGCTCCTCCCTATCGGTCATTATATAACAACAAAAAATTTAAGCATTGACTGGTATGTATTTTTAGAGCCTATGATAGATATAGAAGCATCAAAATTCAATATATGCCCATCTTCATTATGCTAAAGTTTACATACTGTTTTTTTTTTTTGCCTATTAATCGATTCATGAAATAATTCACTAAGGTGGCCAAACACATTAATTTCATACAATACATATGTTTCTTCTTTTTCTCTATTAATAGTTCGACATATTATTGTTAATGGTATAAACTGATCTTGATTTTTCAATTGGCAACACTATTTTTCTTGCCATTTGGATCTTGGCCGTTTGGATCATGTCTAATGTGGCGAAGGTGACACATTCAATATTTATCTGTGAGACCCCATTAACGAGGTGAGACATTTCCCACTTATTTGTTCGAGATGTTGTCTGCGGTTTTAGTGTTCATTTCAGCTGCTCAACACTTAAGGATACGTCGTGCTTCACACCAAAAACAAGCTTCAGTTAGTTTTACCATATAAAATGTTGTGCCATTTAATGTTGTTACCATCCATTTCACATTTCTCTTTTGTAATGCGTAATCACAAACTTAAAGATTTTCATCTTGTGGTTAATGTAGTTCCAAATTAGTTCGGGCGGTTAATTTTTATTGATTCAATGTTTCTAATTGGGCAAATCAAAATTTGCTCTTATACATGAGATTCATTTTGCCTCCGCAGCAATCCATCAGGTATGTAGCAAATAGTTTAGCGGGCATCATATATTTTTATGTTACTCAATATTATATATATAATTTTTGTATATATTTCTTTAAATATTCATCTACTAATTCCCACAGCAACGCGCGGGGTATCCTCTAGTTCCTACAAAGTTCCTCCAAACCAAATGAACCCTTATCCAAAAAAACCATACATCGATTCGCCAGCAAACTGCGGGAATCCAAACAGGTCTGACCAGTGACGAACTCTTCACTGTTACAGGTATAATACGCCATGTCCTACAAAAACATGTACATTAATAATACAAACGCACGTTCAGTATATTTACAGAGTGCCAGGGTAGATGTTGGTGGCAGCTACACCACACTACTTAACACCATGCATGCTAGGGGGCAATGTACCAAGCCTTGTCAGGGTTATTTGCTTATCTTATCTGGACATGTAACTGCAAGTGTAGCCTCGCCTTCAGGCTCTTCGTTTGCACTCTGTACAGGCAACTGCTAAGATCATGGTACCGTCAACGGATGCCGTTGTAGTTCTTTGTACTAGCTCCTTGGCAATGGGAGGGAATTGTCCACGATGAGAAGCTTCTGAGGATCCAGGGCCTCATCCTCCATATCGACGACACGGCTGTGCCATTTCAGCCGATCAGCAGCATCCTTCACTTTCAGAACAACATTAGCTGCGTCTCGGATTATCGCGGCGCCCCCTGGCCGGAGAATGCGGTCCATCTCGACCAGTATGTCGAGGGTGCCACACCTGGAAATCGATTGTTGTTAGAATGGCGTTGTGCCATGGTGAACTGCAACACTTATTGAGTTGTCTAGTGACAATGTGCTTTGCGAAGGCGTCATATTCGTCAGGTGATGTGTTGAAAAATGAGAAACATAACTAAGTCAGATAATTTCATATTGGGTACTCGTTTTTTTTCTCTTTCTTTCAGAGAGCAAAATTGGCAAGCCTACATCCATGGCCGAAGGTTAATGGTGGAGGCATTTAATGTTCAGGCAGAGTTTGCCCATAGCAAAACAACATGAACCACATAGTGTGCAGTAGGGACAGTGGATACTTTATTTTTAAGTAGAGTTTGGCAGCCTCAAGCTAAATGAACCAGAGTCAGCAATGCCATTCTTGTTTCTTCCTAAATTTGTTCTGCCTCAGAACAAGAGCAACTATAATTGAGCAAAGAGAATTATGCAGAGTCACTTACTTATCGATGTACAAGCTGAATACTCCATTAGCATGTATCAGATCATATGTACGTGGATAAGTAGAGAAAGCCTCACACCTGACAAAGGAAAAATGACTCGAGATAGTGAGTTTCTTCTCTATACCTCAATGAAAAAATAGAAATAGTACTCCACAACAAGAAACTATTCACTTTGTAACATTACCAGTCCATGTATGTTCCAATCAGGCCACGCTCATAGATGATACCGAGAGTGTTGTCCGTTATATTTGCAGGAACCACATTCATGACCCAAACAGGGTATTTCGACATGGCAGCAGCAAAGCCACCAAAACCAGCATTCATGTCCATGACATTTCTGTAACTGCTATGAGATAAGTCTTTCAAATATATTCCATAGAGTTCAACTCTTCTCTTCCAAATTGAATAGTCATGTTTGTATGACTGGATGGACATCCCCTTAATTTCCCCACTGGTTATTCTTGGTGGTGCTGCAGTAAGTCTTTGAGGCCATTTCTCCACCGGGCCACCAGCAATATCACCAACAAGTTCAACTCTTGGAAGATGAGTTCTACACATCGAAATATTTACATACCTGCAAGATAGAAGACATCCAATCATCCTTGTATGAATTTGTCGATAAAGTAATCATTCAGTGCAAGCACGAGATGCCTAACATGTTAGATTATCCAATGGCTCAGCAACTGCCTTCTTTTTTTTTCCTGTTCGGCGGTAAGCTCTTTGGATTCACTTATGCTGTACTCATACTCTTACTACCTCACTTAGATGCACCTTTTGTACATACTTTAAGTATTGGGTAGATTTCTGTTTAGTTATTGAGTTGTCTCCTGAAAATTTCCAGGCACACTTATGTAAAGATGGCTAATATTTTAGATTATCTAATGACTCAGCAACTGCCTTCTTTCTGTCCTGCTCGGCGGCAAGCTCTTTGGATTCACTGGTGCTATACTCATACTCTTACTAACTCACTTAGGTACACCTTTTTGTACATGCTTCAAGTATTGGATAAAGTTCTTTTTAGTTATTGAGTTGTCTCCTGAAAATTTCTAGGCACAATTATGTTCAACTAACCCAGAGAATTAACATTCATGGCCATACAGGCCCCCGCATGTCAGTTACAGACTGACAAACTTCAGAAAATAACAGCAATAATTTGTATGTTTCTTCTTACCCTCACAATAACACACGCGGAGTATATAAACATTAATCCTGGCCAAACTATTCTGTGCAGTGTCAACTTCTTGGGTGGTATCGAGGACTATGGAAAATAAAACGGTGAACTATTATGCTTCAACGACGCAAAAATGCCTAGAAATGCAAAAGTACAAACTGCCAAGGAGAAGCTTACCAAGCACTATCTGGGTTGTCTTCTGTACAGAGTGGCGGTGATCTCAATAACTCTGCTTCTTGGTCACAGTGGAGATGATTAGTAGGCTTTCTCCAAACAGAAACTGCGGCCTTATCTGACACCTTTTCCCAACAAAGCTTATTTGCAGTATCTTCCATCGCTAATTTCTCACCATCAGGGGTTTTGATTGTTTTGTTGAGGCTCTTGTAGGGTGATTTCCAGCTGATGGGTGGACTAGACATAACCCAATACCCACCAGGTCTAAGAAGACGGTCAATTTCCAGCATATACAACCCATCTGGAATCAGCTATAGGTGAATGAGAACATCAGAAAATATGTGCACTCATAAGTTGGATACGAAGACAGAAAATATGTACGTGATTTTTCGCAGTCAGTATCGATTTAGTGCATGTCCTACTATGAGCAGTCCATGAAACATGGCAGTCGGCGCAGTGCACCATGTCGAAGGACCTCGAAGGGTACGGCAGCCTGCGAGCGCCGAGCACTCCAATCATCGCGGGCAGTCCACGCTCCAAGGCGAACTGGACATGCGCATCGTGTCTCTCCCTCGGAGCAATGGACATGGTGAGGACGCCATAGCTCAACAGGTAGTCCCCAAAGCTCGCAACCTGCAACGAGCCATAGCATCAGCGATGAGAACATATGGAAATCTACTGGAAACACGGAGTGATATAGTCCAGTTACTCACTCCACAACCGATGTCGAGCGCTGTTCGAACCACGCCGCCGCGGAGCGGCACCACGCGCTCAAGCTGCTCGACGTAACTCCCCGCCCCCTTGGGGAACACCAGCCACTCCCCACGCGCGTGCACGGGGTCCTGAGAGGCGGCAAGCTTGGCAACGGTAAGTGGTGGCAGATCCGCGTTGGCGTACCGCGCGCGCTCCCGCCCCGCGGGCCACGGCGGAGGCGGGTGGTACCCGGGGGGCGGGGGGACGCGGCAGTGCGGAGGCGGGGGCGGAGGGTGAGGCGGTGGGTCCTCGGGCGGGTGCGGAGGATGAGGTGGCGGAGGGTGCGGCGGGCAGTGGCGCTCGCCGGAGGGAGGCTCGTGGCAGGGGGTGTGGTGGGAGGCGTTGGGCGGGCAGGGCGGGACGGGCGGCGGCGGGGGATGGGGGTGCTCATGGTGCTGCGGCGAGGGTTCGGGCGCCGGGGGGAGCGCGGCGGTGGTGGAGGCGCTGGTGGACGGGGGAGGCGACGCGTAGTCGTCCCGGGCGCGGGAGACGACGGCGGAGATGAGGAGGAGAGACGTCGCGGCCGCAGCGGCCGCAGCCGCCGTGAGGGAGAGCGCCCGCGGCAGCGGCTTGATGACGGCGTCCACCGCCGGCGCCGGGAGCGGCATGGCGTTGCGTGATGGACACACTGGGGTGGACAGCAGTACCGGATGCTCCGAGCATCCGAGCTAGTGCTCGAAGCGTAGTGGAGTGGTTCCGATACGGCCGTCGTGTTCGTTCGTTGTATTTGAGGAGCACGGCGGTTACCCTCGCTGGCCCGGCCGTTGTCGTTGGATGGGGCCCGCAGAAAGTCCAGCCCATTTGCATTCGAGTGTTGCTATAAGTACGACTAAAATCATCTGATTTCTGTACGACATAGGATAAGCATCGTTGATTGCTAATCAATGAAACATTCTCAGCGTTCATTGTGTCGTTGTACAAGTATCGTAGGTGATTCTATCATACGCGAAGTAATTTCGTTTGCATCCAAGGCAGAGCGGCTAGGCTCGATTAAAATATGGCCACCCCTAAAGAATTAAAATATGGCTTTCTTTTTTTTTTAAATATGGCTTGAGCTTGTGGCAAAAGTAGTTCATTCTGATTTACTCTTTCCGTCCTAGTACAATATAAGATTTTGTTAGTTTGTAAAAAAGTAACCTGATGGTGTTTGTTGGGGTTTGGGAAATAAATTCAAATGTACCACTAAATCCATGTATAAAATATTGGAGAAGTCCTTGTCTAGTTGCATTGTAGGTACACAAATGGATTAGGCTGGTAAAATTTCTCTCAAAATTCAAATCTTCGTACGCACAACTATATCAAGAGGTTATGAAAAGTAGACAAGTTAGGTAAAAGAAAAAAGTTGTCATGGTAATCCCATGTGTTCTTTTGCAATCAAATGGAACCATCCCAACACTTGCTCTTTTTTGCCCTGTTGCCAGAGTGGTTGGAGAAGGGTGGGCGCTATGTTGGGCACTTACATATGCCCTAATGATTTTTGACAATTTTTTGGTGGGTGCTATGTTTTTTGGCGTGATGGCGAGGAAATTACCGATGGGCTTTGTTATTACTCCCTTCATTTCATAATGTAATGCATATAGATATTTTAAAAGTTAAACTTCATCAACTTTGACCAAATTTGTGGGGAAAAAACAATTACATCCGGAATGCCTAACATATATCATTGGATTCATCATAAGACGTAGTTTCACATTATATATATTTGGCATTATAGATATAAACAGTTTTATCTATAAACTTGGTCAAAGTTGACAAAGTATGACTTCAAGAAATATATATGCACTACATTGTGGAACGAAGGGAATATTGTTTATGTGTTACTATCTTCTAGGCTATTTGAAATGCTCCAAACAAAACGACCTTTGAGAGCAAGAAGATAAAACACACTTTCTAGATTGTTTTTTTGGCGTGGCAGCGATGCGGTAGCGGCGGTCGGTGTTCTACAATGCTTCCTCGCATTGTTCAAAGAGCCTCTATCTCCGGATGAAATCGGCGTTGTTGAGGCGTAGTTCGAAGCCTTCCAACTCTTCAAGGCCACCAGGAAGACCCCCTTGCTTGACCGCTTGTGTGTTCCACCTCCATCAAGTGCTTGCTTCTTCATGTTTGTACTATTTGCGATTAGTGATAGCTTGCATGTCCCTATAGGTGTACCCCCTTCCTACCCTCCCCTCTGTATCAGTTCATTGTCTTTTAGTTTGTTGCCTTTAGGCAGTTCCTGCTATTCAAGCATCTTTGCCCAAGCCCTTTTGTCTCTCGTGCCATACTAGTATATCTTAGTTATGAATGGCCCACATCAACAATTGTACGGTGCTCAGTTGGAATGTGTGTGGTCTTAATAACCTGCGCACCACCAAATTGTGCAAGGTCTTGTTCATCATCATCGTGCCTCTGTCATTTGCCTAGGAGACAAAGATCAAACTCATGGATTGTGGCCTTATATTGGAAATCCTTAGGTTGGCCTTTGTTAATTCCTCTTGGTTCCTTTCTGTCACTTGTACATGAGGGGGTATCCTCCTTGCCTTCTCGTCGGACCTCTTTGACATCACTAGTATCACTAACTCCACAAACTCAATACTGCCACAGTGGTAATGTGTACTTCACGCGCTATTGGAGTATTCCAGTCTTTTACAACCCTCGACCAGATAGTGATAAACTTGTGTTCATAGAGGAGATTTCTTCATGCCTGGATTCTATGAGGATACTTCAACTTGATATGCACATCAGAGGATAAGAGTAACTCACCTACTAACAGAAGGTTAATGAATGCTTTCTGGGTAGCCTTAAAAATCCTCAAGGTCATCGAGTTGCGGTTATATGGTCGTAAATTCACTTGGGTCAGCAGCTATCAAGCACAAAATAGAACTAAGATTGATCATGTTTTTCGCAATTTCTTCATTTATCTTTGATCTGTCGGGGAACGTTGCACGGGAAACAAAAAAATCCTACGCACACGTAAGATCTATCCATGGTGATGAGCATCTACGAGAGGAAGAGTGGATCTACATACCCTTGTAGATCGCTAAGCGGGAGGCGTTAAGAAACGCGGTTGATGTAGTCGAATGTCTTCGCGATCCAAATTGCTAGTCGTTCCGCGATCCAATCACGATCCGACCCGATCTAGCGCCGAACGGACGACACCTCCGCGTTCAGCACACGTACAGCTTGATGATGATCTCCGCCTTCTTGATCTAGCAAGAGGGAGCGGAGAGGTAGATGAGTTCTCCGGCAGCGCGACGACACTGCGGTGGTGATGGCGGCCTAAGCACCATCGGAATCTATTTGGTGGAGGAACTAGGGAATAGAGAACTAGCACGTGGACTTCTGATTTGGGGTTCTATTCCTCTAGTATATATAGGAGGGAGGGGAGGAGGCATCCCTAGGGTTTCCCCCTAGGGGCTTCAGCCGAAGTGGAGGAGGTGGAGGCTTCCACCAATCCTACTCCAAGTAGGATTCCTTCTCATACTTGGTTTTCCTTCCTCCCACCATGGGGTTTCCTTCTCCCACTTTCCTAGCCGCATGGGCCTTGTGGAGCTGGCTTGACCAGCGAACTAAGGGCTGGTGCACCACCCCTAAGGCCCATGTGGTCTCCCGGCATGGGTGGCCCCTCCCGAGGGTCCCCGGAACCCTCCGGGCACCCCCGGTACACTACCGGAAGTACTGAAACTTTTCCGGTAAGCAAAACAGGACTTTCCATATATCAATCTTTACCTACGGACCATTCCGGAGCTCCTCGTGATGTACGAGATCTCATCCAGGACTCCAAACAACCTTCGGTCACCACCATGCATAACTCAATAGTACCGTCACCGAACGTTAAGTGTGCAAACCCTGTGGGTTGGAGAACTATGTAGACATGACTGAGACACCTCTACGGTCAATAACCAATTGCGGGACCTGGATGCCCATATTGTTTCCTACATATTCTACGAAGATCTTTATTGGTTGAACCTCTATGTCAAGGATTCAGTTAATCCCGTATGTTGTTCCCTTTGTTCTTCGGTATGTTACTTGCCCGAGATTCGGTCGTTGGTATCTCTATACCTAGTTCAATCTCGTTACTGGCAAGTCTCTTTACTCGTTCCATAACACAAGATCCCGTGGCTAACACTTTAATCACTTTGCTTGCAAGGCTTACTGTGATGTTGTATTACCGAGTGGGCCCTGAGACACCTCTCTGTCATACGGAGTAACAAATCTCAGTCTTGATCCATGCCCACTCAACAGACACCCTCGGAGATACCTATAGAGGATCTTTATAGTCACCCAGTTACGTTACGACATTTGATATACACAAGGTATTCCTCCGGTGTTAGTGAGTTGCATGATCTCATGGTCATAGGAACAAATACTTGACATGCACTAAACTATAGCAATAAATTGACACAATCATATGCTACATTCATAGTTTGGGTCTTGTCCATCACATTATTCCCCTAATGATGTGATCCCGTCATCAAATGACATCTCATGTCTATAGCCAGGTGTTGACACATGATTTTGGCATAGTGCAAAATGCAATAAAGATGGACTCAACCGAAAAGGGTTTTTTCCATGAGAAAGTTCATATTTCCGAGTGAAACAACCTTGATGTTTAGGCCATCACCATTCGACATCGTTTCAAGGGCCAAATTACACTTGGATTGTCGTGTAGATGTTCTGAGTGCTTTTTGGTCGATTATGCCTCTAGAACAACCTTGAATGAAGGAATGTTCTACATGGATTGTCTTCGTCTCGTCAAGATGATCGGCTTTGATAGATAAATTATCTCAATTTGAGGTCGTATGCAAAAGTTAGAGTGACCAGAGTGCAGCCCTACCACAAAGCAAAATGTGGCGCAGGAGATCAGACACATGTCTGATGGGTCGCGCGAGTCATTCGGCCCTCAAGACATCCTCGGATGGAAAAACTTACAACATGAAAATGTTTCACGTCGTCGATACTATGGATTTTGATATATAATTCTTCTCAATCCGAAGTCGTATGCGACCTAGAGAGACAAAACAAAATCAGCCTGGAGCATCACTCGGGACTGCCGAGTGAAAGTTTGTTGTATGGCCGAGTGAAACGTTTACCGTCCGGTCGAGTGAAAAGTTTTCCGTCCAGCCAAGCGAAATTGCCGTCCGAGTGAAATTTCCATCCGAGTGAAAATCGGCCGTCCGAGTGAAAAGTACCGGTCGAGTGAAAGTACCGGCCGAGTGCAATTGTCATCCGAGTGAAAATTGTTGTCTGAGTGAAAGGTACCGGTCGAGTGAAAATGCCGATCAAGTGAAAGTTCAAAATGACCTCGGATGGAAAAGTGTTTAACATGAAAGTTGTTCGTAACGTCGAAACAGTCAACTTTTCTTTTAAAGTCATTATCATCTGAGATAGTATGCGGCCTGCAGAGACACTACAACACTCAGACAGTCCAGTCTGCTACATGACCGAGTCCGATTCAAAGTTAAAGATGACCTCGTGGAGTATTCAAGATGGATTTATTTGGGAAGTGATCAACACATGGATTGGTGGCCTCGTCGAGGTACACAAGATTGATGTTTGGACCGTCTCCATCGGAGGTCATATGCAGATTCCACGGCCCACGCAAGGAGCAAGACAGAAGATTGGGCCAGATTTGGGCTGAATCCGAGTGGGACTAGAACTAGGACTCTAGGACGTGAATTGATGTAATTTTCTTGTAAGGAAAGCCTAGAGGAATCCTTTCCTTGTACGGGAAGTCCATCCGCCTCTTATATATGTTGGAGGTGACAGCCGACTGAACAACACACAATCGAACAAATCAATCTATACTACTTTTTCATCTACGTTCTTCATATTTTCTCTCGTTCTTCGTTGTTCTTAGTTTGAGAGCTGCGAATCCCGAGGCTTTAGGGGCGAGCGAATCGACCTAGGTCAGCCCATAGTCGTTGCACTCCCTGATGGGGTCCCTTTCGGGCGTGCGGGGTTTCGGGTCTGCAAAAGCGTCCGCCGACTGTCTTGCGTATCGCGCTGCCAGACGAACCTCCTTCGACATGAGCTGTGGTGCATCACCCCTGGCATAGAGGGTACACGGTGACGTGTTTGTGTGTCAACACACTTTTTGGCGACTCCGCTTGGGAACAAATATCAATCGTCATCATCAACCATCATGTTTGATCTTCCCAAGCCATCCGAGATAGATGCTGATAACATCATTAAGCCCAAGCTTGATGAACTATCGGCTGATCATCGCCAAGCTTATGAGGAGTACAAGAAGGCTCGTGAAGAGAAGGAGTTGCAAGAGTTCCTTGGAAACTTCAAGAAAGATCGCCAAGGCAACATCACTCCGATTGGAGAAATCAAGTTCCCTCCTCTTCAAGCTAAGCAGGTTAAACCTCCTGTAAGTACTACCTTTTCTCCCGAGCAGTGGGATGAGATTGAGAGCCGTATTGCCGATGGTAATAATTTGGTCTATCAAACTTTTATAGAAAATACCAATGCGCAGAAAAATATGCCTCAATTATCTAGTGGTAATATTGGTGTGGCTGCTAGTGTAGAAAACCCTAATTTGTCTTTACCTCTTTCAGTGACACCTCCCATGCCGATGAATTACTATCCTACACACACCAATCAGATTGTGGCTGCACCCGCTAATTCCATCATGAGCATGCCAAGTTCGGTACCTATACCGAACCAAGCTGTACCTATAGGTGCAAGCACTTGGCCACAACTGAACTATGGTTCAGCATATGTGCCACAGTTCCTGCCTACTGCTAGTAATTCTACTCCTCCCATCCCACAACAGCAAGCTTCACCGTCTACTACGAATGATACTTTAGCTAGTCTTAGAGAGGAGATGGCTAAGATGCTTCGAGAGAATTTTGGAGTTGAGTTACCTCGGAATCGGATTTACCAAAAACCGTACCCTGAGTACTTTGACGCCATCCAGTGCCCTCCAGGATATTAAATTCCAGATTTTGTTAAGTTCAATGGAGAAGGCACAAAAACCACATGGGAACATGTTAGTTAATACTTAGCACAACTGGGTGAAGTAGGCTCGCTGAATGAATTGAAAGTGCGCTGGTTTCCTTTATCATTAACTGGTACTGCATTTTCATGGTTTTCTTCTTTACCACATGGTTCTATCCGTGTGTGGTCGCAGCTAGAACATAAATTTCATGATCACTTTTATAGTGGCGACAACGAACTTAAATTATCATATCTTACATCTGTTAAGCAGAAAAATGATGAATCGGTCTCTGATTACGTCAAGAGATTCAGATATACAAAGAACCGGTGCTATAGTTTGGTGATAACCGAGAGGGACTTGGCTGACCTTGTGCTCAGTGGTTTCAAAACTCACATTAGGAAAAAGCTAGAAGGTTATGAGTTCTTAAGTGTTAACCAAGTCTTGCAAAAAGCTTTGGCTCAGGAGAGCCGGAGCAAAGATCTCAAGGAGGTGCATAGATCTAAAACTAATCGTCCTAAGGTGAATATGGTTAAGTATGGTAGTGATCACTCGGACGATGAAGGTGATATGTATGCTGCTGAATTTGTTTGGCCGTCTAAGGCCAAACCGTTTATTTGCAATGATCTGAAACCGATTCATAAGAATCGTGATGAAGAGATGAAGTTTACTTTTAACATTACTAAGTGTGACAAAATATTTGATGCTTTGCTGCAAGCTAAGATCATTAGGATATCTCACACTTTATCGTCGATTGAAGAGTTGAAACGGTGTGCTTATTGCAAATATCATAATTCTTTTTCTCATGCTACTAATGATTGCAATGTTTTCCGACGATAGATACAATCGGCCATTAATGACGGACGATTGAACTTTTCTGAGATGCAAGTTGATAAGCAGCCCTTTCCAATGAACACTCTGGATTTGGAGGGGGGAAAGTTGCTCATTCGGCTAGAGGTAGCCGAATTGGCTAATAAAACTAATGTCATCATTGGTGAGCCTAGGAAAAGCAAGGAGGACAGCAAGGTCTTGGGGAGGCAGGTTGTGCTTGACAAGCAACCCAATGGCAAGGAAGTAATCAAGATCACCATCAAGAATCCTACACTCGGGGGGCAACCACAGGTGCAACAAGACACTAGTGTTAAATTTGTTAAACCCAAGAGTCCAGAAGTTGGCAAGTGGAAGAGGAATGAAGCTAAGGTGCAGCGTAAGCGAATCAAGCCAACTTTTGATATGTTTTTGTCCAAATATGCAAATCGGTCGACCAGTTCTAGCTCTAATCGGTCATCATACCTGAAACGACCAAGGTCACCATCAGCTGATATGTTCAGTTGGCATGCAAAACCGACTGGATCAAGGGTGTCATTTCCTCAAGAGCAACGACAACCTGTTTGGGATCGACTTGGATGCTCGTATGAAAGCCGACTGAACATGGGTGTCCATTACTCGGTTGGTCAAGATATGCCTCCGAGTGAAAACTATCCGAGTGTAAGAATGCACTCGGGTGGAAGTTATCTGAATGAAAGAATACGGTCGAGTGGATTGTACTCAGTCGAATATTCGAATGGATTTCATCCGAGTAAAAAGGTGTGCCCGAGTGAAAACTTCGTAGGCCAGAAAAGTCGACAAGAGTGGCCCGTCAAGCTGCCAAGTGTTGCAGCAGTGGAGTCGGGGAAAGGCAAGGAAAATATCAATGCTTACTCACTCTTCTTGGGCAGTGAAACGTTCACCACGCAATAGCCGACTGTACGTAGCAACCCAACTGAGCCGATACTTGTTATCGCGCCAAAGCACTCGACCAATGATCATGAAGCAAGTACCAGTCAAGTAAAGCTAATTGATCCTAAATACACTCGACCAAGGTGGTGTCCTCCAGGGCTAACGAAGACACAAAATAGGAAATTATAGAGGTTGAGGAATCAAGAGATGGCAAAACAAGAAGCTGAGAAGCAAAGGGACGAGTTGTTCAATGTCACTCGGCCCATGATACCAGCGAAGCAGGTGTGGAAGCCGAAACCGATGCAAGACATAGTGGATTCTACATCTATCACAGTAGCAATTACACCATCAAAAGAGGACGATGTAGCTGTGACATCGTCTCAGTCGCCTATTACTTCTCCTTCACTCGGACAGAATTCACATTTAGTGGACGCACGCGAAGAGGAAGACGATCTGTTGGACTATGAGTCTACACTGGTTCATGAAGGTATGGATATCAATATGGTGTATTACTTACCCACTGAATTTCGTGTTGTAGATGAAGAAGGGGAAGTGGATCAGCTGGATTTTGGCCCCAGAAATGCAACATTCGAGAAGCCAAAAGAACCAGTGACGCACTTGAAACCATTGTACCTCAGAGGTCATATCAATGGATCACCACTCACTCGGATGCTTGTTGATGGTGGTGCTGTGGTGAATCTCATGCCCTATTCGGTTTTCAAGAAATTGGGTTTGCCCGATGATGAATTAATCAAGACCAATATGGTGCTTAATGGGTTTGAAGGCAAAGAGAAAACTGAAGCCAAAGGTGTGATGTATGTGGATCTTACAGCCGGGAGCAAAAATTTGGCTACTGCATTATTTGTTGCTGAGGTGCAAGGTAACTACAACGTCATACTAGGCCGTGATTGGGTTCATGCAAACCAGTGCGTACCATGTACCATGCACCAGTTTTTGATCTAGTGGGTTGATGATGAGGTGGAAGTAATTCATGCGGATAATTCGGCTTGTGTTGCTTTGGCCGATGCATCGGTGGATTGGCAACATCCCAATGCTACTTGCTTGACGGGACGCGACTTGTCAGAATTTGATTTCCTTAGCGCAACGAAGAATGGTTTTGTGCCCATCTCTTTAAAGACGATTAGTGGCAATCGGCTCAAATTTATGATATGTTCAAATGGATTCTAATTCCGAGTGGTTGTAGAAACGTCTTGCAGAATATCGGTCTAGTGAGAACGATATGTATGAATCTGTAGAGGAGTTGGATGACATGGATAAATTAGGACAGGGTTTTCAATCGGCAGATCCATTAGAAGAAATAGATATAGGGGATGGTTCAATTCCTAGGACGACATTTGTAAATGAAAACTTAATAGCCGATCACAAAGCTAGGTTGATCGAGTTGTTGAAAGAATATGTTTGTTGCTTTGCATGGGACTATCATGAGATGCCCAGTTTAAGCCGGGAGTTAGTAGAGCATCGGTTACCTATAAAGGCTGGTTTTAGACCTCATAAGCAATCGGCCAGGAAGTTTAACCCAAAAACATATGACCGGATCAAATAAGAGATCGGTCGTTTACTTAAAGCTAATTTTATTAGACCTTGTAGGTATGCCGAGTGGATTTCTAACATTGTGCCAGTAGAGAAGAAGGGCTCCGGCAAGATAAGAGTGTGCATTGATTTCAGAGATTTGAATAGAGCTACACCGAAAGATGAGTATCCCATGCCCATAGCTGATATGCTTATTAATGATGCTTCTAAACGTAAGGTCATTAGCTTTCTTTATGGCAATGCGGGGTATAACCAAATTTTCATGGCCGAAGAGGACATGTCCAACACGGCTTTTCGGTGCCCCGGATTCCTTGGTTTATTTGAGTGGATAGTGATGACCTTTGGGTTAAAGAATGCTGGCGCCACGTATCATAGGGCTATGAATTTAATCTTTCATGATTTACTCGGTGTTATACTTGAGGTTTATATTGATGATATTGTTGTCAAATCGGATGCTTTTGAATCTCATCTAGCTGATTTGTGTTTGGCCTTTGAAAGGATGAAAAAATATGGACTGAAGATGAATCCTTTGAAGTGTGCATTTGGTGTGTTTGCTGGAAAGTTTTTGGGTTTCATTATTCATGAGAATGGCGTAGAAATTGATCCCAAAAATATAGAAACTATACAAAAAGTGGAGGCTCCAACATGCAAGAGAGATATGCAAAAATTCCTTGGCAAGGTCAATTATTTGAGAAGGTTCATAGCTAATTTGTTAGGGAAGGTTGATACATTCACTCCTATCTTTCGGTTAAAAAATGATGCTGATTTTACTTGGGGGCAAAATAGCAAGAGGCATTCGACATGATCAAGACTTATTTGAGCACTCCTCCAGTAATGAGAGCACCTAAACATAAAGAGCCTTTTAGGCTTTACATTGCGGCGGAGGACGGTGTTATTGGTGTTGTATTGACTCAAGAAACCGAAGGAAGAGAACATATTATTATGTATTTGAGTCGACGCTTATTGGACGCCGAGACAAGGTATACATTTATTGAAAAGTTATGCCTCTATTTATACTATGCTTGCACAAAACTAAGACATTACCTTGTGCCAAGTGCCTGCATAGTAGCTTGTCAAACCGATGTCATTAAATACATGTTGCATAGGCCAATTCTTAGTGGTAGGATTGGCAAATGGGCTTACACTTTGATTGAGTATGATTTGGCTTATGAATCTCTGAAATCCATGAAAGGTCAAATTGTTGCTAATTTTATTGTTGAGCATCAGATTAATGACAAGCATGATGTTGATATAAATCTTGTATCGTTAGTACCATGGAGGTTATATTTTGATGGTTCAGTTTGTAGCAATGGCCAAGGTGTTGGTATTGTTTATATATCTCCCCACGATGCTGTTTTTGAAGCCTCATGCCGACTGGAATATTTTGCACAAATAATCAAGCTGAATATGAAGCATTGTTATTCGGTTTAGAGATGTTGCTCGCTATAGGTGCTACACATGTTGAGACTTTTGGTGATTCGTTATTAGTATTGTAGCAAGTGTCCAAAGTCTTTCAATGTTTAGACGAATCACTTAGTGTTTATCTTGATAAGTGTCTAGATGTTCTTTCTACTTTGGATTATTTTTGCATTGCTCATATATCTAGACATGACAATTGGAGAGCGAATGAGTTAGCACAACAAGCATCCGGCTATCATATTGATCATGGCATGTTTCATATTTCTCAGAAGCCGATGTCTTGTCTTGCTAATGTGGGAGAGGCCGAAATAGAGCCCACTGGTTCAGCCACTAACAATAGATCTAGTACAGGTGAAAATCATGACTGGAGGAAGCCCATTATTGATTACTTGTGCAATCCGAATGAAAGGGTGGACAGGGCTGTTCGGCGCATGTCTTTCAAATATACAATGAGAGATGATGGTCTTTATCGCCGAACGGTTGAAGATGTTCTTTTGAAGTGTTTGGACGAAGACCAAGCAAGAGTTGCTATGGGAGAGGTACATGAAGGCATTTGTGGTACTCATCAGTCAGCACCCATAATGAAATGGCTCTTACGACGTGCTGGATTTTATTGTCCGACTATGATCAATGATTGCTTCAGGTATTATAAAGGGTGTGAAGCTTGTCAAAAATTTGGTGATATTCAGTTGGCTCCTGCTACTATGTTACATCCTATTATAAAGTCGTGGCCTTTTAGAGGATGGGGTTTAGACTTCATTGGACAAATTCATCCATCTTCTTCAAAGGGGCATTGGTTCGTTTTGGTGGCAACCGATTATTTCACTAAATGGTCTGAAGCAGTACCTCTCAAGAACATGACACATGCGGAGGTAATCCAATTCATAACCGAACACATTATTCATAGATTCGGCATTCCTCAGAGATTAACTACAGATCAAGGTTCATCTTTCATGTCACATCAAGTTAGAGAATTTGCCGAATCATACAACATAAAGTTGCTAAATTCATCTCCGTATTATGCCCAAGCTAATGGTCAAGCTGAGTCTAGCAACAAAATATTGATTAAGCTCATCAAGAAGAAGATTGAGGATAATCCAAGGAAATGGCATGAGTTGTTGTCTGAGGCTTTATGGGCACATAGGATCTCAAGGCATGGTGCTACAAAGGTAACTATGTATGAGCTAGTATACGGTCAAGAGGTTGTTTTACCAGTGGAGGTAAATATGAGTGCTTTGAGAATAGCCGAACAAAATGATTTATCGGCAGTGGACTTTTATGATTTGATAATGGACAATATTGATGAGGTTGCTGATAAACGTTTGGCTGCATTAAAGGCCATAGAGAAGGAAAAATTGAGGGTAGCAAGAGCTTACAATAAAAAGGTCAAGTTGAAGAATTTTCAAGTTGGCGATCTTGTGTGGAAAGTGATTTTGCCGATTGGTTCTAGAGATAGGAAATTCGAGAAGTGGTCTCCAAACTGGGAAGGTCCTTTCAGGATTGCAATAATAGTTCCTGCAAATTCATATTTAGTGGAATACATACAAGGAGTATTATTACCTCGAGCTCTCAATGGCAGATATCTGAAGAAGTACCACCCGAGTGTGTGGCAAGAAGCCTAATTAGGCAATGGCCGATATATGATTATCGCCCTTAGCATAAAAATGGCCAATACATAATTATCGCCCTGAGAAATATATATGGCCGATGGAGTGTTGACATCGTCCTTAGACAAACATAGTGCAAATTATTTTTCGGCATGCTAGCTTCGCCGAAAAATAGGGGGGGCATGTGTTGACACCTGATTTTGGCACAGTGCAAAATGCAGTAAAGATGGACTCAAACAAAAAGGGTTTTTTGTATGATAAAGTTCATATTGCCGAGTGAAACAACCTTGATGTTTAGGCCATCACCATTCGGCATCGTTTCAAGGGCCAAATTACACTTGGATTGTCATGTAGATGTTCTGAGTGCTTTTTTGGTCGATTATGCCTCTAGAACAACCTTGAATGTCATGTAGATGGCTTTATTTGGGAAAGTGATCAACATATGGATTGTTGGACTCATCGAGGCACAAAAGATTGATGTTTGGACCGTCTCTATCGGAGGTCATATGCAGATTCCACGGCCCACACAAGGAGCAAGACAGAAGATTGGGCCAAATTTGGGCTGAATACGAGTGGGACTAGAACTAGGACTCTAGGACGTGAATTGATGTAATTTTCTTGTAAGGAAATCCTAGAGGAATCCTTTGCTTGTACGGGAAGTCTAGCCGCCTCTTATATATGTTGGAGGTGACGGACGATTGAACAACACATAATCGAACAAATCAATCTATACTACTTTTTCATCTACGTTCTTCTTTTTTTCCTCTCGTTCTTCGTTGTTCTTCGTTTGAGAGCTGCGAATCTCGAGGCTCTAGGGGAGAGCAAATTGACCTAGGGCAGCCCATAGCCGCCACACTCCCTGACAGGGTCCCTCCCGGGCGTGTGGGGTTTCGGGTCTGCAAAGCGTCTGCCGACTGTCTTGCGTATCGCGTTGCCGGACGGACCTCATTCGACGTGAGTTGCGGTGCATCACCTCCCAGCGTCGAGGGTACATGGTGACGTGTTCGTGTATCAACACCAGGAAACCTGACCATCTTTGATCAATGAGATGGTCTACTAGAGGCATGCTAGGGACACAGTGTTGTCTATGTATCCACACATGCATTTGTGTTTCCAATCAATACAATTATAGCATGGATAATAAATGATTATCATGAACAAGAAAATATAATAATAACCACTTTATTATTGCCTCTAGGGCATATTTCCAATAGTCTCCCACTTGCACTAGAGTCAATAATCTAGTTCACATCACTATGTGATTTACATTGTAATGAATCTAACAGACATTCAGATCCGTGTGCACGTTGCAAATATTTATGTCCTCCTCCTTGATATAATCGCGGATGGAATTGAAGCGTCTCTTTATGTGTTTGGTCCTCTTGTGAAACCTTGGTTCCTTGGCTAGAGCAATGGCACCAGTGTTGTCACAGAACAGAGTCAGTGGGTTCTGTGCACTGGGCACTACTCCAAGATTTGTCATGAACTCCTTCATCCATACACCTTCCTTCGTCGCCTCTGAGGCAGCAATGTACTCCGCTTTGCATGTTGAATCAGCTACCACGCTCTGCTTGGAAGTGCACCAGCTTACTGCTCCGCCATTGAGAATAAATATGTGTCCGGTTTGAGACTTAGAGTCATCTAGATCGGTGTCAAAGCTTGCATCGACATAACCCTTTACGATGCGCTCTTGATCACCTCCATAAACGAGAAACATTTCCTTAGTACTTTTCAGGTACTTAAGGATATTGTTGATTGTCGTCTAGTGCTCCACTCCTGGATCACTTTGAAACCTTCCGTCCATACTTATGGCAATGCTGACATCGGGTCTTGGGCACAACATTGCAGACATGATAGAGCCTATGGCTAAAGCATAGGGGATGACACTCATCTTCTCTATATCTTGTGCAATCACTGGGTATTGAGTCTTACTCAACTTCACACCTTGCAATACAGGCAAGAACCCCTTCTTGGACTGATCCATTTGAACTTTTTCAAAACTTTGTCAAGGTATGTGCTCTGTGAAAGTCGTATTAATCGTCTCAATCTATCTCTATAGATATTGATGCCTAGTATGAAAGCAGCTTCTCCAAGGTCCTTCATTGAAAAACTCTTGTTCAAATATTCCTTCACGCCTTCCAGCATTTCTATATTGTTTCCAATCAGCAATATGTCATCCACATATAATATTACAAATGCTATAGAGCTCCCACTCACTTTCTTGTAAATACAAGCTTCTCCGTAAACTTGTATAAACCCGAACGCTTTGATCACCTCATCAAAGTGAAGATTCCAACTCCGAGATGCTTGCACCAGTCCATAAATGGATCGCTGGAGTTTGCAAACTTTGTTAGCATTCTCTGGATCGACAAAACCTTCTGGTTGCATCATATACAACTCTTCCTTAAGGAAACCGTTAAGGACCATTGTTTTGACATCCATCTGCCAAATTTCATAGTCAAAAAGGCAGCTATTGCTAACATGATTCTGACAGACTTAAGCATCACCACGGGTGAGAAGGTCTCATCGTAGTCAACTTCTTGAAGTCGTGAAAAAACCTTTGCCACAAGTCGAGCTTTATAGACGGTGAAATTACCGTCCGCGTCCGTCTTCTTATTAAAGATAATACTTCCAAAGTACATAATTTGTTTTCATTCATGGATCCCATCTTGGATTTCATGGCCTCTAACCATATCTCGGAATCCATGCCCATCATCGCTTCTCCATAGCTCGTAGGTTCATAGATGTCCAATAACATGACCTCTAAGACAGAGTTACCGTACTACTCAAGAGCAGCACATGCCATTGTCGACCTACGAGATTCGATGGTAACTTGATCCGAAGCTTCATGATCATCATCATTAACTTCCTCTTCAACTAACGCAGGCTCCACAAAATCATATTTCTGTGTTGCGCTACTCTCTGGTTGAAACAAAGGTTCAACAACCTCATCAAGTTCTATCTTCCTCCCACTCAATTATTTCGAGAGAAACTCTTTCTCAAGAAATGTTCCATTTTTAGCGACACACACTTTGCCTTCAGATCCGAGATTGAAGGTATACCCAACTGTCTCTTTTGGGTATCCTATGAAGAAGCATTTTTCCGCTTTGGGTTCCAGATTTTCAGGCTGAAGCTTTTTGACATAAGCATCACATCCCCAAACTTTAAGAAATGAAAACTTTGGCTTCTTGCCAAACCACAGTTCATATGGCGTCGTCTCAACGGATTTTCGATGGGGCCCTATTTAAAGTGAATGCAGCTGTCTCTAATGCATAACCCCAAAACGATAGTGGCAAATAGACAAGAGACATCATAGAATGCACCATATCCAATAAGGTTCGATTACTACGTTTGAACACACCATTACACACTGCCAAACTCATAACTCGGATATTCTCCTCCTTGATCAGATCGTTGGAATTTAATCTTCTTGTTACGATGATTCTCAACTTCACTCCGAAATTGCTTGAACTTTTCAAACGTTTCAGACTTGTGTTTCATTAAGTAAATATACCCATATCTACTTAAGTCATCAGTGAAGGTGAGAAAGTAATGATATCCACCGCGCGCCTCAATGCTCATAGGACTGCACACATCAGTATGTATGATTTCCAACAAGTCACTTGCCTATTCCATTGTTCCAGAGAACGGGGTCTTATTCATCTTGCCCAAGAGGCATGGTTCACATGTGTCAAGTGAGTCGAAATCAAGTGACTCTAAAAGTCCATCAGCATGGAGCTTCTTCATGTGTTTTACACCAATATGACCTAAGTGGCAGTGCCACAAGAAAGTGGTATTATCATTATCAACTCTACATCTTTTGGCATCAATGTTATGAACATGTGTATCATCACTATCGATATTCAATAAGAATAAACCCCTCACATTGGGTGCATGACCATAAAAGATATTACTCATATAAATAGAACAACCATTATTCTCAGATTTAAATGAGTAACCATCTCACAATAAAAAAGATCTGGAAATAATGGTCATGCTTAACACAAGCACTAAATAACAATTATTCAGGTTCATCACTAATCTAGATGGTAATCAAAGAGTGAGCGTGTCGACGGCGATCACATCAACCGTGGAACCATTTCCCACGCGCATCGTCACTTCATCCTTAGTTAGCCCCCGTCTATTCCGTAGTTCCTGCTTTGAGTTGCAAATGTGAGCGACCGAACCGGTATCAAATACCCATGCACTACAAAGAGAGTTAGTAAGGTACACATAAATAACATGTATATCATATATACCTTGTTTGGTGTTGGCCACCTTCTTGTCGGCCAGATACTTGGGGCAGTTTCGCTTCCAGCGACCAGTTCCCTTGCAATGAAAGCGCTCAGTTTGTGGCTTGGGTCCAACCTTGGGTTTCTTCACAGGAGGGGAGACTACTTTGCCACTCCTCTTGGAGTTACCCTTCTTGCCCTTGCCATTGTTCTTGAAACTAGTGGTTTTATTGACCATCAACACTTGATGCTCCTTCTAGATTTCAGACTCAGCGACTTTCAGCATCGCAAACAACTCGGGGACTGACTTGTTCATCCCTTGCATGTTATAGTTCATCACGAAGCTCTTGTAGCTAGGTGGCAATGATTGAAGAACTCTGTTAGTGATCACCTCTGGTGGATGGGGCATCCCAAACTTAGCCAGACGGTTCGAATACCCAGAAATTCTGAGTATATGTTCACTGACAGACCCGTGCTCCTCCATCTTGCAACATAGAACTTATCGGAGGTCTCATACCTCTCGATCCGGGCATTCTTCTCAAAGATAAACTTCAACTCCTAGAACATCTCATATGCTCCATGACGTTCAAAACGTCTTTGAAGTATCGGTTCTAAGCCATACAACATTGCACATTGACCTAT
Source organism: Hordeum marinum (assembly GCA_022496015.1). Lineage (NCBI taxonomy): Eukaryota > Viridiplantae > Streptophyta > Magnoliopsida > Poales > Poaceae > Hordeum > Hordeum marinum. The sequence continues at coordinate 455,369,181 of CM039674.1, read as the reverse complement.
TGATTAATCTCCAGAACGTGCCTCCCAGGCATTCGCCACGACTGTCGGTGTCAAAACCGACAGATCTCAGGTAGGGGGTCCCGAACTGTGAGACTAGAATCGACGGTAACAGGAGAGGAAGGGGACACGGATTTACCCAGGTTCGGGCCCTCCTATGGAGGTAATACCCTACGTCCTGCTTGGTTGTATTAATGATATGGGAATTACAGAGTTGATCTACCTCGAGATCGTATGTCTAACCCTAGATGAGTTGTTCTGTTTCTATACCCTAAAACCCTTCGGCTTATATAGATGCCGAGGATGCCAAGGGTCTACACAAGGTCGGTTACATGCTGAAGAGATAAACATGCCTATTTGCAACATCAAACGTGGAGCGCAAGCCATGCTTCCCGAAGCTTCCATCTTGGAGACTGGGCCTTCAAATCTTCCAGTGTTCAGTAAGTAGCCCATATAGTTCGGCCCATAGGAATAGGCCGGCTCCCCGAGGACCCCTTAATACAGGACTCCCTCAGTAGCCCCCGAACTTGCCTCCAATGCCAAGGGTCTTCAGCTCCAATTGCTTCATGAACAAAGTCTTCGGCTTGCGAGGTAAGTTCCTTCCGCCGAATAGAGTTCAACCTCCGATGACAAATAGCTTCTGAATAGTGGCGCGTCTGAATACTGTGAAATAAGTTGGCTTCGAAGGCCAAACATCAAGGAAGAAAAGATAACGTTCCCCAATGACCTTTCCGTCGAAAGGTCACGGCCCACCATGACCGCTAGGCCAGTTACTGGAATTTGATGCGCGGTTTTCCACCAACACGATCTATCAACATGCAGATCGTGCCCCATTTTACACGGGATATGTTTAATCATGCGTGTGCAACAACACGCACATCTCGGAAAGCGGAGGGATTAGCGGCGCGACGGAGGGAGTCTAAGCGATAAGCCTCATAAAAAGGGAAGAAAAAACCCCAAAGCTGATTACTCTCCTCATCCGCCTCCTCTTCTTTCCATTCCTCGGAGCCTCTGAAGCCCAGATCTAGATCTTCCGCCCCCACCTCCAAGCTCACCAATGGCGGGCTCAGGCTTCAATGACCAGTGGGAGGCCTCCACTGTCACTAATAAGGACATCCCGGACCTCAAGAAGGCCGAATACCTCCCCACCGATATCCCTCACCGACCGCCAAAGGAGGGCCAAGTGATCCCCACCCCCAAGCCAGGCGACAGGGTGGTGTTCATCCCCCACTTCATCAGGGGGTTGAGCTTCCCACTCCATCCCTTCGTCAAGTGATGTGAACTGGAGACCCAATCTTTCGATGAGAGATGATAACTACGTTTTTTGTGGAACTCGACCCTCATGATCCGGCTACCAACCGTACAGGGAGAACCATACATGACTGATATCCATGGCAATCGCTGAACCAACTGCACGGTGTTATCGACCGAGCCAACAGCGCGATCGACCTATCCACGAAGGATTTTTCCTCCAAGTGAATCGAAGAACATGCAAAAAAATAATGGCCAAGCAATCTGAAATTGCGAATATGCTAGATGAATAAACCTCATAATATGGGGTTCCGATAGGATGTCTTGATGGTCGCACTAGTCGCTATGAACGAAGGCAAATAAAAGTAGCAATAGCTAAACTTTTCTAAACAAAACCCAATCTTAACCCTAATTTAGAGTGGCTATTTATTAAGGAACGGCCGGCCGTGGAACGCAGCTTCGTACGGAGCGTTGGAGACAAAATACTGCACGAATCGGTTCACAAGACATGTTTTCTTTGCCAACGTGGTGTAGCGAGTCCTTGGAACCAACGTTGTTTCTTTGTCCCTTCTATGGTTCTGTGCTTGTGGCCATGTGCATGCATCATGCATGGATATGCATGCACACGTATGCTTCATGTTTGTATGAAAGGAGCATGTACTATCAAAGTCTTGAACTTGAATATTTTTCATGCACAATTTGTTTGACAATGCTTTCTCGCATGAAATGAATGTCTGAAGTGTTTGGCTCTTCTTCGTTTGATCTCGTTTCATATCACCGATTCCGTCATTCCAGAGTATAATTAATAAATCAAATAATGAGTGTAGATTTATTTTCTTGTCACTTAAATTGTACCTACGAAGGAGCGAAAGTACCTGATCATTTATTTTTTTGTAATATTTATAAATATTTTCATGATAGCTATGTCCATATCATCCTTTCCTTCTTGAAAACAAAGCCGTCCTCGGCTTTCATTTCACATCATAGAGCAAAGCAAAAAATAGATACACTGTATATATATGTCGTGCCAAAGGCGTTAGCTCATAAGGGCGTGAGAAATTTGTAATATCTCCATTATGAATACAATGATAAATTTTATCCCACGCATAGAATATATATAATTTATGGGGATGCAAATGAACTTTGTGAGCATCCCGTATGTCAGATCATAAGTTGGGACTTTGAATGGAAAATTTTCAGAATTGATAGCAAGCATACTATGTGTAATATGATCTGTTGATTTAGATTTCTCACCATTTATTATTTCATCTGGGGTCATTGTAAGCAAGTTAATTGTTTATCCTTCAAACATGAGAGTATACGAATTTTTTCGACCATGATGGGTAACACTATTATCATATTGTCAAGATCGACCTAATAATAAAGAAAGAGCTATTGGGGAACGTTGCATGGGAAACAAAAAAATTCCTACGCACACGCAAGATCTATCCATGGTGATGAGCATCTACGAGAGGGAGAGTGGATCTATATACCCTTGTAGATTGCTAAGCGGGAAGCGTTAAGAAACGTGGTTGGTGTAGTCGAACGTCTTCGCGATCCAAATCACCGAGCGTCCCGCGATCTCATCACGATCCGTCCCGCGATCCAATCACGATCCGTCCCGCTAACTCATCACGATCCGTCCCGCTAACTCATCACGATCGGTCTCGCAATCTTGATCATGGTCCTTCCGATCTAGCGCCGAACGGACGACACCTCCGCGTTCAGCACATGTACAGCTCGATGATGATCTCCGCCTTCTCGATCCAGAAAGAGGGAGCGGAGAGATAGACGAGTTCTCCGGCAGCGTGACAGCACCGCGGCGATGGTGGTGGAGCAATTCCGGCAGGGCTTCGCCTAAGCACTGTAGAAAACCGATCTAGAGGAGAAACTATGCACTAGACGAACGGGTAGCACGTGGCTGAAAATCTTGTGCCAAAACCCTAAAACCCTCTAGTATATATAGGAGGAGAGGAGGAGGAGGCTTGGCTCCCAAGGAGCCAGCCCTTGGGTCGGCCGAACCAGGAGGGAGGAGTCCTCCTCCTCCACTCCTAGTAGGATTAGGACTCCTTCCTAATTTAACCCTTTTGCCTTTTTCCACCTTTTTCCTTTTGGGCTTTTTCTTTCCAGACGCATGGGCCCTTTGTGGGACTTCCTCCAGCCCACTAAGGGCTGGTATTCATCCTCCCACAGCCCATGTAGCCTCTTGGGTCGAAATACCCCTCCCGATGGTCTCCTGGTACACTACCGGCACTCCCGATACACTATCGATGAGCTCGAAACTTTTCCGACGACCAAAATAGGACTTCCTATATATCAATCTTTACCTCCGAACCATTCCAGAGCTCCTCGTGATGTTCGGGATCCCATCCGGGACTCCGAACAACCTTTGGTCACCACCATACATAACTCTATATTACCGAAACGTCACCAAACCTTAAGTGTGCAGACCCTGCGGGTTCGAGAACTATGTAGACATGAATGAGACACCTCTATGGTCAATAACCAATAGCGGGATCTGGATGTCCATATTGGTTCCTACATATTCTACGAAGATCTTTATCGGTCGAACCTCTACGTCAAGGATTCAGTTAATCCCGTATGACGTTCCCTTTGTTCTTCGGTATGTTACTTGCCCGAGATTCGATCGTCGGTATCTCCATACCTAGTTCAACCTCATTACCAGCAAGTCTCTTTACTCGTTCCGTAATACAAGATCTCGTGACTAACACTTAGTCAGATTGCTTGCAAGGCTTATTGTGAGGTTGTATTACCGAGTGGGTCCTGAGATACCTCTCTGTCACACGGAGTAACAAATCCCAGTCTTGATCCATGCCAACCCATCAGACACCCGCGGAGATACCTGTAGAGCACCTTTATAGTCACCCAATTACATTGCGACGTTTGATACACACAAGGCACTCTTCCAGTGTCCGTGAGTTGCATGATCTCATGGTCATAGAAACGTATACTTGACATGCAGAAAACAGTAGCAATAAACTGACACGATCATATGCTACGTTTGTAGTTTGAGTCTTGTCCATCCCATCATTCTCCTAATGATGTGATCCTGTTATCAAATGACATCTCATGTCCATGACTAGGAAACCATAGCCATCTTTTATCAACGAGCTAGTCTATTAGAGGCATACTAGGGACATAGTGTTGTCTATGTATCCACACATGTATCTGAGTTTCCGATCAACACAATTATAGCATGGATAATAAACGATTATCATGAACAAGGAAATATGATAATAACTAATTTATTATTGCCTCTAGGGCATATTTCCAACACAAGCTTGCATAGAAACGACATCACAGTCAACATGATCATGGTAAGAACCAAGTGTAAAATTGACTCTCACATGACGCGTTACCTTCAACTTACCACAATCGTTGAACCATTGGATGTAATATGGATGGGGGTTGTCTCGTAGTGGTGAGTCAAAGCTTCTCTACCATCTCTATACTCGCCAATTATTGCAGCTTCCACCATCAATGATCACACGAACAGAATGCCCTTTGACAACAAACTTAGTTTGAAAAAGATTATGGCGTTGAGGCATCTCAGCATGCCCCATCTGGGCACTTAGTACTCGCATGGTCACAAGACTTGGGTATTTATCTGCCATGTCTGCATGACAATGTATCTCCTCCAAGTCATGCGCCTTAGTGTCACCTGGATTATTAGTGGCAAGCATAGCACGTGTATCTTTACCCAAATCACTATCTGAGGAGTACTCACCATCTTCCCGCACAATGAATGCACGTTTATTTGGGCAGTCCTTCATCAAGTGCCCACCACCTTTGCATATATGACACTTCATGTCCCTTGTGCGTCCAGTCGATGTGGTGGGTGAGAAAGACATTGCCTTCAAAGCCTCGGAGGATTGTGGAGATGATTTTGAACTTGGTGGGTGTGCACCATTGTTCAAGATAGGTGGCGTTGCCTCAGTTGTGGACGGGACTGTGGGAGAAGGTGTCCATGATGAGCGACGACCTGCAAAAAAGTTACCTCGTCCCTTGTTGTAGCGTCCTTGTACTTCCCTTTCAGCTTTACAAGCAAAATGAAACAAACAAGTAATAGAATTGTACTCCTTTAGTCCAATATATCCTGAATATCACGATTCAAACCACCTAAAAATCTCAACATTATAGCATCGTCGGTTTCAACTAATCCACATCGCATTAAGCCAGTTTGCAATTCTTGGTAATAATTCTCTACATAACTACTACCTCATTTTAAACGTTGTAATTCATTCAGTTTATCACGGGCATAATATAAAGGAACATAATGTTGTCACATAGCTCGTTTTAAAGCATCCCAAGTAGTAGCTATATTGTTTGCATTAGCATAGCAATACTCACTCCACCAAATAGAAGCAAAGTTTATAAATTCACTAGTGGCTGCCCTAACTCTTTGGTTCTCAGGAATATCATGACATGCAATTTTTTGTTCAAATGAAAGTTCCCAATCAAGATAAACATCTTGATCATATTTACCATTGTAAGGAGGCATAGTAAATTTAATTTTAACACTAGAGTGTCCATGATCTCTAACATCATACCTGTGTGGATCTCATGCCATATCTTGACGGTTGAAACGTAGATGTCGATGAGCACGGTCATTGTGGCGGTTGGCCATTTGGTCATCTTCGGTGTCACCATAATAATCCACGTAGTTGTCCCCATGTTCCTCGTTGGCGCGTGGATGGGGTTGTTGGTGCTGGTTTATGGTAGCAGCATCAGTGACCGCAGTTGGGTATTCAGGATGACCCATGGGCACACGTCGAGCGTGTGAATTAGCAGCGACACCCGTGGAGTTGTGAGGAGCAGCGTTGTTGTCGATGAGGGATGCACTCTGCAACCCATCCAGATGTGACAAGATGCCATGTAGATGTGTGTTGGCAACACCTTGTGCATCCTCTATGGCCTTGAGCCTCTTTTTTGCCTCAATCTGAGCACCCTCAAGTTGGCCGAGGCGCTCGCTGGTAACCTTCACATCCGCGTTTAGGCCCTCAAGCGTGGGTTCAGTTCCTGCCATTGTTATTGATAGAGAGAGAAAAAATACACGGTGTATAATCCTTATCAACTAGTAGGACGTGGTGGAAAAAAAATCTCACTCACACTCAAGCTTAGTATCAAATTCTTACTTGTTCTTAGTAAGAGACAAAACAATCTAAACCTAGATACTGAATCAAATGAGTGAAAGTCGGTGAAAATATGATAGCTCTAAGTAGCTAGATATAAGTAAGGTATGATGTAGAACAAAGCTCGAAATAGATGATAGATGGAGTGGTGATCAAGTAGCAGCAAAAATAATATCCTAAACAGCAAATAAGACAAAGCAGTTCGATAGAGATGCTTGCCGGCCTGTTTTTTGCTTCTTCTTCTTTTCTGCTCTTTTTTTTCTTCTTTTTAATTATTTTTTTTTTGTTATTTTTCTTTTATCGGGCCTGTTACTAGCAAGCGATACGTAGAAAAGATGGACTAGCCAAAAGTGAAATAGGTGCTACAATCGCTGGAAAAACAAGTCAGATAAAATAAGACACATCCTGTGATGATGTTGCGTGTATGCAAGATCGTGTGAGGAAAACTTTCTGAACAACGGCGCGGTGGAGCAGAGGGAACAGCGGACACAGGTTTGCCTTTTATGCTGATGGAATGGTGGATGCAGGCTGGATGGTTACGGGCGATGATAGTCAAACACACTAGGAAGACTCATGAGACAACCGGACGACCCGGGGGAAAAATACGCGGCGGCGGATGGAGCGATATGATGGACACGTAAAAAAAGATCTGATCTTGATTTTTCTTTTTCAACAAACAACCAACTGGCGATAGAACATTTGGATGGGCAAAAACAAGTGCGATCTAGTAGATAATTTTCTTCCTAACTAATCTAAACCAGCACTAATACTAGGATGAGTGCAATTAAAAATTCAACAAAACAAATACTAGATGCAAAAATTGCTAAAGGCTAAAAAAATAGATGCAACTGATGAACTAATCTAATTTTTTTTTTTGCTTTTTGTGGGTAGTAGGACGAAAAACAATCTAATATAATAAAATTGTAAATCTCTCGTCGATAAACCTGAAAACTAATACCACTTGATGTGAACTGGAGACCCGATTTTTCGATGAGAGATGATAACTACAATTTTTGTGGGACTCGACCCTCACGATCTGGCTACCGACCGTACAGCAAGAACCGTACACGACTGATATCCACGGCAATCGCTGAACCAACTCCACGGTGTTATCGACCGAGCCAACAGCACGATCGACCTATCCACGAATGATTTTTCTCACAAGCAAATCAAAGAACATGCAAGAAAATAATAGCAAAACAATCTGAAATTACGAATATGTTAGATGAATAAATCTCACAATATGGGGTTCCGATAGGATGCCTTGACGGTTGCACTAGTCACTACAAGCGAAGGCAAATAAAAGTAGCAATAGCTAAATTTTTCTAAACAGAACTCAATCTTAACCCTAATTTAGGGTGGCTATTTATTAAGGAACGGCCGGCCGCGGAACGCAGTGTCGTACGGACGATTGGAGACCGAATATTGCACGAATCGGTTCACAAGATGTGTTTTCTTTGCCAACGTGGTGTACCGAGTCCTTGGATCCAACGTTGTCTCTTTGTCCCTTCTATGGTTCTGTGCTTGTGACCCTTTGCATGCATCATGCATGGATATGCATGCACACGTATGCCCCATGTTTGTATGAAAGGAGCATGTACTATCGAAGTCTTGAACTTGAATATTTTTCATGCACAATTTGTTTGACAATGCTTTCTCGCATGAAACGAATGTCCGAAGTTTTTGGCTCTTCTTCGTTTGAGCTTCTTGTTTCACATCACCGATTCCGTCGTTGCTGAGTATAATTAATAAATCAAATAATTAGTGTAGATTTATTTTCTTGTCACTTAAATTGTACGTACGAAGGAGCAAAAGTACCTGATCATTTATTTTTTATGTAATATTTATAAATATTTTCATGATAGCTATGTCCATATCATTAGGGGGCTGATGTTTTTCTACGGCCTCGACTTCCACGACCTTCCGTTGAATTCTTTTATGCGCATATCAGAGTTCATCCTCGTCTGCGAGGCTTTCTTGCTGGTCGAGCCACACTTCGGACTCTGGCTCCAAGTGTTTAACGTCAAGCCCAAGTGCGTCGGTGGCAAGCACGCAGATTGCGGCGGGGTTGTCATCGGCAAGGTCACCCACGTTGTGTGGTCGTCGGGCTCCTTCATCGACACCATCAAGGTGTGGCAGAGGGAGTGATTCTACATCACCGAGCCGCAAGAAGAAGGTCAGCATCCCCCCGCCGCATTCAGGTCTGGTCCCCCACAAGATTGGCTTCATGGCTCGAAAAGGGCCTCAGCTAGGGACCGAGCAAGGAGGTGAGCGACCTGCAGAAGTGCGTCAGCGCCCAAGTCGAGAAGGGCATCACGCTGACCAGCGTGGTCCAGGTCATGCTCCAAAGATGTATCCTCCCTGCCAGCGCCGGGATACTCCCTTGTGGGCTTGCCAACTTGACGACGTGCCCACGATTCTGACTTTCTTCCGCACCATGTGGGAGAAGTTGTGGAAGGCGCTCTATAAGTCGCAAAATAGCTGGCCATCCGAAGAAGAAGACGAGGGTCTGCACGCCACCAAGCTCGCCTCCGAGGTATGACATTAACTTTGCTTGATCGGCTTTATTTTTCATAGAGAGGGCTCATAACAATTTTTCGGATTACCACTGTAGTCATGGCTGAAGAAGGCCGTAAGCATCAATAGTCCGGCACCTTAGCCCGAAGACACTAGGTCCGGGCTGTTAGCGGCGATGCTCGAGAAGAAGGAGGAAAAAACAAGAAAATAGGCCGAAGCGGCCTTTGTATCCGGGACTAGTCAGAGACTGTGTCCGGAGAAACCCATGCCTTCTCAAATCAAGAGGAGCATGAGGAGGAAGAGGAGGAGGAGGAAGAGGAGGAAGACAAAGCCAGGGGGAAGGCGATTCCCCCTTTGCAAGAAAAAGGTCGGCATCATCGGACACCCCAAAGGAGGCAACCCCTCCTACCCGGAAAAGAGCTCGTCGTAAAGGGTTACGTCGATGCTAGCTTCAACACATATCTGAATGACTCCAAGTCACAAACCGGATATGTGTATATTTTGAACAGAGGGGCAGTCAGCTGGTGCAGCAGCAAGCAAAGCGTCGTGGCGGTATACACATGTGAAGCGGAGTACATAGCTGCTTCGGAAGCAGCAAAGGAAGGAGTCTGGATGAAGGAGTTCATCACCGACCTAGGAGTGATGCCCAGTGTGTCGGTCCCGATGACTCTATTCTGTGACAACACTGGAGCTATTGCCCTTGCCAAGGAGCCCAGGTTTCACAAGCAGACAAGACACATCAAGCGCCGCTTCCACTCCATTCGTGATTACATTCAGGAAAGAGATATAGATATTTGTAAAGTACATACGGATCTGAATGTTGCAGATCCGTTGACTAAACCTCTCTCACGAGCAAAACATGATCAACACCAGAACTCTATGGGTGTTCGATTCATCATAATGTAACTAGATTATTGACTCTAGTGCAAGTGGGAGACTGTTGGAAATATGCCCTAGAGGCAATAATAAAATGGTTATTATTATATTTCCTTGTTCATGATAATTGTCTATTGTTCATGCTATAATTGTATTACCGGAAACCGTAATACATGTGTGAATACATAGACCACAACATGTCCCTAGTGAGCCTCTAGTTGGCTAGCTCGTTGATCAATAGATGGTCACGATTTCATGACCATGGACATTGGATGTTGTTGATAACAAGATCATATCATTAGGAGAATGATGTGATGGACAAGACCCAATCCTAAGCATAGCACAAGATCGTGTAGTTCGTCTGCTAAAGCTTTTCTTATGTCAAGTATAATTTCCTTAGACCATGAGATTGTGTAACTCTCGGATACCGTAGGAATACTTTGGGTGTGCCAAACGTCACAACGTAACTGGGTGGCTATAAAGACATACTACGGGTATCCCCGAAAGTATCTGTTGGGTTGGCACGAATCGAGACTCGGATTTGTCACTCCATGCGACGAAGAGGTATCTCTGGGCCCACTCGGTAAGACATCATCATAATGAGCTCAATGTGACTAAGGAGTTAGCCACGGGATGATGTGTTGCGGAACGAGTAAAGAGACTTGATGGTAATGAGATTGAACAAGGTATAGGGATATCGACGATCGAATCTCGGGCAAGTAACATACCGATAGACAAAGGGAATTGTATACGGGATTGAGTGAATCCCCGACATCGTGGTTCATTCGATGAGATCATCATGGAACATGTGGGAACCAACATGGGTATCCAGATCCCGCTGTTGGTTATTAACCGGAGAGGTGTCTCGGTCATGACCACATACCTCCTGAACCCGTAGGGTCTACACACTTAAGGTTCGATGACGCTAGGGTTATAGGGAAATTGTGTACGTGGTTACCAAAGGTTGTTTGGAGTCCCAGATGAGATCCCGGACGTCACGAGGAGTTCTGGAATGGTCCGGAGGTAAAGATTCATATATAGAAACTGAGGTTTTGGTCACCGAAAGTGTTTCAGGCATCACCGGTAACGTACCGAGACCACTGGAAAGGTTCCGGGGGTCCACCGTGTGGGGACACCGGCACCAGAGGGCTGCATGGGCCGAAGGTGGGAGGGAACCAGCCCCTAGGTGGGCTGGTGCGCCTCCCACCTAGCCCAAGGCGCGGCAAAGGAAAGAGGAGGGCAAACCCTAGGCCCAGATGGGTCCTAGGCCCACTCTAGGGCGGTTAGGGCTGCCACACCCCTCTCCCCTCCCTTGGCCGCCGCGTCCAAAGGCCATCTAGGGCCGGCTGCCGCCCTATGGTGGGAACCCTAGGGGGTGCACCCCTCCTCCTCCTATATATATATATATGTGGGGTTTGGGGGCTGCCAAACACACGCATCTCTCTCACAGCGCAGCCCTACCCCTCCTCCTCCTCGTCCTCCGTAGCGCTTGGTGAAGCCGTGCCGGAGTACCATGACCTTCCATCGTCACCACACCATCGTGCTGCCTGAGCTCACCCTCAACCTCTCCTTCCTCCTTCTAGATCAAGGCGTAGGAGACGTCACCGGGTTGCATGTCTGTTGAACGCGGAGGCGCCGCTGTTTGGCGCTTAGATCGGAATCCACCGCGATCTGAATCATTGCGAGTATGACTCCACCAACTGCATTCTAGTAAAGCTTCCGCTTTGAGATCTTCAGAGGTATGAAGATGCACTTCCCCCCACTCGTTGATGGTTTCTCCATAGATTAATCTTGGTGACACGTTGATTTTTTTTGATTTACTACTACGTTCGCCAACAGTGGCATCATGAGCTAGGTCTATGCGTAGAATCTATGCACGAGTAGAACACGAGTTGTTGTGGTCTTCGATTTTGTTAATTTGCTTGCCATTACTAGTCTTATCTTGATTTGGCGCTATTGTGGGATGAAACGTCCCGGACCGACTTTACACGTACGCTTACGTGAGACTGGTTCCACCACCTGACATGCACTTGTTGCATAAGGTGGCTAGCAGGTGTCTGTCTCTCCCACCTTAGTCGGATCGGATTCGATGAAAAGGGCCCTTGTGAAGGGTAAATAGCAATTGGCATATCAAATTGTGGTTTTTGGCGTAGGTAAGAAACATTTTTGGCGTAGGTAGGATTTTTTTTGATTGACTACTACGTTCCCTAACAGAAACGGTCATCGCCCTTTCCGCCATGCGGGCCACCAGTGACAAGCATGAGGCTCACGTGGCAGAGGTCCATCAGGAGCTCAAGGACGCTAGTGAAAGGTGCAAGGCCTTGGAGCAGAAGAATAAGGTGAGTTTGGACGAACTGTCCACTTTTAAACCGAACTCCAGAAGGAGTGGATGGACAGAAAGTTTTGTGAGGAGCAAGTGCGCCAATCCAAGTACATAACAGATGGTAAGCCGTACTCACTAAAGTGTGTATTCAGGGATAGCAAATTCAAATTGCTTACCCAGGTGTGGAGATCCTCAGGCGCCTCCATCGACCTCCAGAAGAATGTGGCGGACGCCAATCAGTTGTTCGCCTCGCGGGGGGGAGGAGATGAGGCTTGGTTGTTCTGGGCACAGTTCGGAGCCCCTGAGCGTCCTCCACTTTTGGTGGAGCAGCTGAAATAGCTGATGGAACAGCACCAGATGGCTGAGCCGGCAATAAAGGACCTCTGCATCCTCTTATGGCCCGGAGAGCCGCTGCCAGGCAGCTACTTTGGCCTGGTGCAGAGGTTGATTGTTGTTTTGCTCCGTCTCGACATCGTCAAGCATTCTTCCAGCATTGAGGGATTCCGGATGGCCCTTGCAAGAGCGAAGGTGCACTGGCTGGGGCTGGATCCGATGAAGGTAGCCACCGCCCCGCCGCCACCCGGGAAGGAGCATAGACGCCCCGAGCTGTACTTTGATGGGGTGATGGAGAGTGCTCGGGTGATAGTGTCCCAGTGTCTAGCGATCATGTATTTGAATGAAGTGTAACACGTCCGAAGACTTGTCCAAACTTTTGGGAATATTAGTTAATGTTCATATACGGTTTTGTATTCCTTTATAACTCCTATGTGGTCGTTTAATACTGAAAGATGCGAGTCGTCGGCTTCAGCCCCCATGTAGATACTACATGGGGTGTCTATGCCAATACACTATGTCCCTTGGCCGAATTTTCGGAACCCAAAGGCAGTACAGTGTGGCAGACTAGGCAATCAGACTATAGTGCTTTATTTCTTTCACTTAGCCGTAGGGGCGCAAAAAGGATTACAGGAAGCGTAAGATTAGCCACCGAAGTGTTGTGATGTTCGGATGAACTATGGCCAAAGACGGTATCACAATGTTTGCACAAAGGGCAAGTTCCTCATATAACACGGAATAACCGCTTACGAGGATTGAAGTATAACACTTTGAGCTCGGGGTTCACAAACCAGATCTCGCATACTATGACAGTCTGTTTTCAGCTTTCTCCCCTGAGGTGCTTGACTAGACTATCCGGAAGCACAATCGCAGGGGTCCTCCCTTTGCCCTTTTAGCCGAACAAGCAGAACGTGAAGGGGCAAGCACAGGAGCTGGGAAACCCAACTTATTGACCAAAGACACAGTTCAGAACCGATGCATATATAGCGAACACCAAGACGCCGAACACATGATAGATAAGGCGATTTGTTTTTAAATTCGAGCCCCCGGTCTATTAGCCGGTTACCTCGCATCATACTGAATAGGTCCACGAGAAGAGGGAGAGAGGAAAAAAATATGCGCCAGAAAAAGGACAGATGAGGCAAACTTGTGCCACGCAATTTACATTTTTCTCAACGACTCTCATAGCTCGAATTGCCAAAGCAACTGTTTACAGGTATGTGAAAGAAATAAAAATATACATGAGTTGTTGTACCAGTGGTCTTCAATTGATAACCGGACATCCTTGATATGCCCCTTTGTTAGTTGACTCTTGCTCTTAGACGCACCTTGATGGGTGTTAATGTTCGGCGGACGGACTTTGCAAACAAAGTCTTGAGAGGCCACCGAATTGTGGGTGAGCTTTATGCCATAGGCAGGCTCTTTAGGAGCACCTGCATTTTGTTCGAAGATGTGTTGATGGTAGAGGTTTGGGCCAGCCGAACACCCATCTTTATCTCCCCACCACTACCCATGGAATTTTAAGTGCGAAGTTGTGCCTCTTTGGCAAGTACTTTTCTGGTCTTAGGGTTGTGTGGTGGGGGGGCGAGTCCCTATTGAAGGGAGGAGGAAGGATCTGAGTTTTTGGTCTGGAGCCAAACGCGCTTCCTAGCCTTGTGTGCCTTTATGGAGGATGTCAAAACTTGCCGATCTTCTTTGTAGCTGAATTTGGCCGCGGTAGGATCGAAAGTAGGTCTAGAGGGGGTGATTAGACTACTTGACCAAATAAAACTATGCTTTTTCCCCATTTTAATTCTTGGCAAGTTTTAGCATTCATAGTATGTCAAGTACACCCTACACATGCATGTCTAAGAGTATAGCAGCGGAAATTAAAGACAATGCACATGTAAGCAAAGAGAGGGTAAGGAAAGCAAAAAACAATTGGTGACACGATGATTTTTCCCGTGGTTTCGATAGGTGGTGCTATCGTACGTCCACGTTCATGGAGTCTTCAACCCACGGAGGGTAACGGTCGTGAGAGTCCACGGAGGGCTCTACCCACGGAGGGTTCCACAAAGAAGCAACCTTCACTATACCATGATGGCCTATGTCCACGGAGGACTAGCCTTACTCGGAGTAGATCTTCACGAAGTAGGCGATCTCCTTGCCCTTACAAACTTCTGTTGGGAGACGTAGTAGTAAATCAAAAAAATTCCTACATGTTCACCAAGATCCATCTACGGAGAAACCAGCAACGAGTGGGGAGAGTGCATCTTCATACCTTTGAAGATCGCAAAGCGGAAGCATTACTAGAACGCGGTTGGTGGAGTCGTACTCGCAGCGATTCAGATCGCGGTGGAATCCGATCTAAGCACCGAACAATGACGCCTCCGTGTTCAACACACGTGCAGCCCAGTGACGTCTCCTACGCCTTGATCCAGCAAGGAGGAAGGAGAGGTTGATGGAGAGCTCCGGCAGCACGACGGCATGGTGACTGTGGAGCTGCGTGGTCTCCGGCAGAGCTTCGCTAAGCACTACGGAGGACGAGCAGAGAGAGGAGTAGGGCCGCATCGTGGGAGAGAGAGATGCGTGTCTCCGGCTGCCCCAAGGGATCCACTATATATAGGAAGAGGAGGAGGGAGGTCTGCGCCCTAGGGTTCCCACCCTAGGGGCCGGCGGCAGCCCCAGATCACATCTCGTGCGGCGGCTAGGAGGGGAGATGGGTGCGGCTGCCCTAGGGTGGGCCTTAGGGCCCATCTGCTCTAGGGTTTGCCCCCTCCACCCTTGTGCTGTGCCTTGGGCCCTTGTGGGGGGCGCACCAGCCCACCTAGGGGCTGGTTCCCTCCCACTTGCAGCCCATGCAGCCCTCTGGTGCCAGTGGCCCCACTTGGTGGACCCCTGGAACCCTTCCGGTGGTCCCGGTACGTTACCGGTAATATCCAAAACACTTCCGGTGACCAAAACCTCACTTCCTATATATGAATCTTTATCTCCGGACCATTCTGGAACTCCTCGTGATGTCCAGAATCTCATCCGAGACTGCAAACAACCTTCGGTAACCACGTTCACTATTTCCCTATAACCCTAGCGTCATCGAACCTTAAGTGGGTAGACCCTACGGGTTCAGGAGGCACGTAGACATGACCGAGACACCCCTTCGGTCAATAACCAACAGCGGGATCTAGATACCCATGTTGGCTCCCACATGCTCCATGATGATCTCATCGGATGAACCACGATGTCGGGGATTCAATCAATCCCGTATACAATTCCCTTTGTCTATCGGTATGACACTTGCCCGAGATTCGATCGTCGATATCCCTATACCTTGTCAATCTCGTTAACGGCAAGTCTCTTTCCTCATTTCGTAACACATCATCCTGTGGCTAACTCCTTAGTCACATTGAGCTCATTATGATGATGTCTTACCGAGTGGGTCCAGAGATATCTCTCCGTCACATGGAGTGACAAATCCTAGTCTCGATTCGTGCCAACCAAACAGACACTTTCGGAGATACCCGTAGTGTACCTTTATAGCCACCCAGTTACGTTGTGACGTTTTTCACACCCAAAGTATTCCTACGGTATCCGGGAGTTGCACAATCTCATGGTCTAAGGAAACGATACTTGACATTAGAAAAGCTTTAGCAGACGAACTACACGATCTTGTGTTATGCTTAGGATTGGGCCTTGTCCATCACATCATTCTCCTAATGATGTGATCCCATTATCAATGACATCCAGTGTCCATGGTCATGAAACCGTGACCATCTATTGATCAACGAGCTAGCCAACTAGAGGCTCACTAGGGACTTGTTGTGGTCTATGTATTCACACATGTATTACAGTTTCCGGTTAACACAATTATAGCATGAACAATAGACAATTATCATGAACAAGGAAATACAATAATAACCATTTTATTATTGCCTCTAGGGCATATTTCCAACAGTCTCCCACTTGCACTAGAGTCAATAATCGAGTTACATTGTGATGAATCGAACACCCATAGAGTTCTGGTGTTGAACGTGTTTTGCTCGTGAGAGAGGTTTAGTCAACGGATCTATATCTCCCTCCTGAATATAATCACGGATGGAGTTGAAGCGGCGCTTGATGTGTCTTGTCTTCTTGTGAAACCTGGGCTCCTTGTTAAGGGCAATAGCTCCAGTGTTGTCACAGAATAGAGTCATCGGGCCCGACGCATTGGGAATTACTCCTAGGTCGGTGATGAACTCCTTCATCTAGGCTACTTCCTTTGCTGCTTCCGAAGGAGCTATATACTCCGCTTCACATGTAGATGCTGCCACGATGCTTTGCTTGTTGCTGCACCAGCTGACTGCCCCTCCGTTCAAAATATACACGTATCCGGTTTGTGACTTGGAGTCATCCTGATCTGTGTCGAAGCTAGCATCGACGTAACCCTTTACGAGAGCTCTTCGGTACCTCCATAAACGAGAAACATATCCTTGGTCCTTTTTAGGTCATTTAGGATATTCTTGACCGCTGTCCAGTGTTCCGCTCTAGGATCACTTTCGTACCTCCCTACCATACTTATGGCAAGGTTCACATCAAGTCTGGTACATAGCATGGCATACATAATAGAGCCTATGGCTGAAGTATAGGGGATGACACTCATCTCTTCTCTATCCTTTGTCGTGGTCGGGCACTGAGTCATACTCAATCTCACACCCTGTAACATAGGCAAGAACCCCTTCTTGGACTGATCCATATTGAACTTATTCAATATCTTGTCAAGGTATGTGCTTTGTGAAAGACCTATGAGGCGTCTCGATCTATCTCTATAGATATTCATGCCTAATATGTAAGCAGCTTCTCCAAGGTCCTTCATTGAAAAACACTTATTCAAGTAGGCCTTTATGCTTTCCAAAAGTTCTATATCATTTCCCATCAACAATATGGCATCCACATATAATATGAGAAATGCTACAGAGCTTCCACTCACTTTCTTGGAAATACAAGGTTCTCCATAAACCTGTATAAACCCAAACGCTTTAATCACCTCATTAAAGCGAATGTTCCAAGTTTGAGATGCTTGCGCCAGCCCATAGATGGACCGCTGGAGCTTGCATACCTTGTTAGCATATTTAGGATCGACAAAACCTTCCAGTTGCATCATATACAGTTCTTCCTTAAGGAAGCCATTAAGGAATGTCGTTTTGACGTCCATTTGCCAGATCTCATAATCATAAAATGCGGCAATTGCTAACATGATTCGGACGGACTTTAGCATCGCTACGGGTGAGAAAGTCTCATCTTAGTCAACTCCTTGAACTTGTCGATAACCCTTAGCGACAAGCCGAGCCTTATAGACGGTCACATTACCATCCGCGTCAGTCTTCTTCTTTTAGATCCATTTATTTTCTATGGCTCACTTATCATCAGGCAAGTCCACCAAAGTCCATACTTTGTTCTCATACATGGATCCTATCTCGGATTTCATGGCTCCAAGCCATTTGTTGGAATTCGGGCCCGCCATCGCTTCTTCATAGTTCGAAGGTTCACCGTTGTCCAACAACATGATCTCCAGGACAGGGTTGCCATACCACTCTGGTGCGGAACATGTCCTAGTGGACCTTCGAATATCAACTTGATCTGAAGTTTCATGATCATCATCATTAACTTCCTCTCCAGCCGGTGCAGGCTCCACAGAAACAACTTCCTGTGCTGCGCTACTCTCCAGTTCGAGTGGAGGTACAATTACCTCATCAAGTTCTATTTTCCTCCCACTTACTTCTTTCGAGAGAAACTCTTTCTCTAGAAAGGATCCATTCTTGGCAACAAAGATTTTGCCTTCGGATCTGAGGTAGAAGGTATACCCAATAGTTTCTTTGGGGTATCCCATGAAGATGCACTTTTCCGCTTTGGGCTCGAGCTTCTCAGGTTGAAGTTTCTTCACATAAGCATCGCATCCCCAAACTTTTAGAAATGACAGCTTAGGTTTCTTTCCAAACCATAATTCATACAGTGTCGTCTCAACGGACTTTGATGGTGCCCTATTTAAAGTGAATGCGGTAGTCTCTAATGCATATCCCCAAAATGATAGTGGTAAGTCGGTAAGAGACATCATAGATTGCACCATATCCAATAGAGTGCGATTACGACGTTCAGACACACCATTTCGCTGAGGTGTGCTAGGCGGCGTGAGTTGTGAAACAATTCCACATTTCCTTAGGTGCATGCCAAACTCGTGACTCAAATATTCTCCGCCACGATCAGATCGTAGGCACTTTATTTTCCTGTCACGTTGATTCTCTACCTCACCCTGAAATTCCTTGAACTTTTCAAAGGTTTCAGACTTGTGTTTCATTAAGTAGACATACCCATATGTACTCAAGTCATCAATGAGAGTGAGAACATAACGGTAGCCGCCGCGAGCCTCGACGCTCATTGGACCACATACATCGGTATGTATTATCTCCAACAAGTCAGTTGCTTGCTCCATTGTTCCGAAGAACGGAGTCTTGGTCATCTTGCCCATGAGGCATGGTTCACACGTGTCAAATGATTCAAAATCAAGAGACTCCAAAAGTCCATCAGCATGGAGTTTCTTCATGCGTTTGACACCAATATGACCAAGGCGGCAGTGCCACATGTAAGTGGGACTATCGTTACCAACCTTACACTTTTTGGTACTCACACTATGAACATGTGTAACATCACATTTGAGATTCATCAAAAATAAACCATTGACCAGCGAGGCATGACCATAAAACATTTCTCTCGTATAAATAGAACAACCATTATTCTCGGATTTAAATGAGTAGACATCTCGCATCAAACGAGATCCAGATACAATGTTCATGCTCAAAGCTGGTACTAAATAACAATTATTGAGGTTTAAAACTAATCCTGAAGGTAGATGTAGAGGTAGCGTGCCGACGGCGATCACATCGACCTTGGAACCATTCGCGGCGCGCATCGTCAGCTCGTCCTTTGCCAGTCTCCACTTATTCCGCAGCTCCTGCTTGGAGTTACAAATATGAGAAATTGCACCAGTATCAAATACCCAGGAGCTACTACGAGTGCTGGTGAGGTACACATCAATAACAAGTATATCACATATACCTTTAACGTTGCCGGCCTTCTTATCCGCTAAGTACTTGAGGCAGTTCCGCTTCCAGTGACATGTACCCTTGCAATAAAAGCACTCAGTCTCAGGCTTGGGTCCATTCTTGTTCTTCTTCCCGGCAACTTTCTTACCGGGCGCGGCAACTGCTTTGCCGTCCTTCTTGAAGTTCTTCTTACCCTTGCCTTTCTTGAAACTAGTGGTCTTATTCACCATCAACACTTGATGCTCCTTTTTGATCTTGACCTCCGCTGATTTCAGCATCGAGTACAACTCTGGAATGGACTTCTCCATCCCCTGCATGTTGTAGTTCATCACAAAGCTCTTGTAGCTAGGTGGGAGCGACTGGAGGATTCTGTCAATAACCGAGTCATCTAGAAGATTAACTCCAAGCTAAGTCAAGCGGTTGTGCAACCCAGACATTTTGAGTATGTGCTCACTGATAGAACTATTCTCCTCCATCTTACAACTGAAGAACTTGTCGGAGACATCATATCTCTCGACCCGGGCATGAGCTTGGAAAACCAGTTTCAGCTCTTGGAACATATCATATGCTCCGTGTTGCTCAAAATGCTTTTGGAGCCCCGGTTCTAAACTATAAAGCATGCCGCACTGAACCAGGGAGTAATCATCACAGCGTGACTGCCAAGCGTTCATAACATCTTGGTCCGCTGGGAAAATGGGTGCGTCACCTAGCGGTGCATCAAGGACATACAATCTCTTGGAAGCTATGAGGATGATCCTCAAGCCATGGACCCAGTCCGCATAGTTGCTTCCATCGTGTTTCAGCTTGGTTTCCTCTAGGAACTCGTTGAAGTTGAGGGTGACATTAGCGTTGGCCATTATATCTACAATATAGATTGTAAAGACAATTTTAGACTAAGTTCATGATAATTAAGTTCACATAATCAAATTATTTAATGAACTCCCACTTAGAGACATCTCTCTAGTCATCCAAGTGACACATGATCCACGTCGACTAGCTCGTGTCCGATCATCACGTGAGACGGACTAGTCATCCATGGTGAACATCTCCATGTTGATCGTATCTTCTATACGACTCATGTTCGACCTTTTGGTCTTCCGTGTTCCGAGGCCATGTCTGTACATGCTAGGCTTGTCAAATCAACCTAAGTGTATCGTGTGTGTAAATCTGGCTTACACCCGTTGTATGCGAACGTTAGAACCTATCACACCCGATCATCACGTGGTGCTTCGGAACAACGGACCTTAGCAATGGTGCACAGTTAGGGTGAACACATTCCTTGAAATTTTAGTGAGAGATCATCTTATTTAGCTACCGTGGTTCTAAGCAAATAAGATGTAAACATGATAAACATCACATGCAATCAATATAGTGACATGATATGGCCAATATCATCTTGCTCCTTTGATCTCCATCTTCTGGGCACCATGATCATCAATGTCATCGGCACGACACCACGATCTCCATCATTGTGTCTTCATGAAGTTGTCTCGCCAACTATTACTTCTACTACTATGGCTAACGATTAGCAATAAAGTAAAGTAATTACATGGTGTTTGTGATTGACACGCGGGTCATACAATAAATTAAGACAACTCCTATGGCTCCTACCGGTTGCCATACTCATCGACATGCAACTCATAAATCCTATTACAAGAACATGATCAATATCATACATCACAATGCATCACATCACATCCTTTGGCCATATCACATCACAAGGCATATGCTGCAAAAACAAGTTAGACGTCCGCTAATTTGTAGTTGCAAGTTTTTACGTGGCTGCTATAGGTTTCTAGCAAGAACATTTCTTACCTATGCCAAAACCACAACATGATATGCCAATTGCTATTTACCCTTCATAAGGACCCTTTTCATCGAATCCAATCCGACTAAGCTGGGAGAGACAGACACCCGCTAGCCACCTTATGCAACAAGTGCATGTGAGGCGGTGGAACCGGTCTCACGTAAGCGTACGTGTAAAGTTGGTCCGGGCCGCTTCATCCCACAATACTGCCGAATCAAGATAAGGCTAGTAACGGTAAGAAAATTAACAAGATCGAAGCCCACAACAACTTGTGTTCTAC
The DNA here is from genome assembly GCA_022496015.1 of Hordeum marinum. Taxonomy (NCBI): domain Eukaryota; kingdom Viridiplantae; phylum Streptophyta; class Magnoliopsida; order Poales; family Poaceae; genus Hordeum; species Hordeum marinum. The sequence goes on along the minus strand of CM039674.1, from coordinate 455,347,592 downwards.
TCGTGCATAGATTCTACGCATAGACCTAGCTCATGATGCAACTGTTGGGAGACGTTGTAGTAAATCCAAAAAATCCTACGTGTTCACCAAGATCCATCTACGGAGAAACCAGAAACGAGCGGGGAGAGTGCATCTTCATACTTTGAAGATCGCAAAGCGGAAGGGTTACTAGAACATGGTTGGTGGAGTCGTACTCGCAGCGATTCAGATCGCGGTGGAATTCGATCTAAGCGTCGAACAACGCCGCCTCCGCGTTCAACACACGTGCAGCCCGGTGACGTCTCCTATGCCGTGATCCATCAAGGAGGAAGGAGAGGTTGAGGGAGAGCTCCGGCAGCACGACGGCGTGGTGACGGTGGAGCTGCGTGGTCTTCGGCAGAGCTTTGCTAAGCACTACGGAGGACGAGGAGAGAGGAGGAGTAGGGCTGCGCCGTGGGAGAGAGAGATGCGTGTCTCCGGCTGCCCCAAGGGCTCCACTATATATAGGAGGAGGAGGAAGGAGGGCTGCGCCCTAGGGTTCCCACCCTAGGGGACGGCGGCAGCCCCAGATCACATCTGGTGCGGCGGCCAGGAGGGGAGAGGGGTGCGGCTGCCCTAGGGTGGGCTTTAGGGCCCATCTGCTCTAGGGCTTGCCCCCCTCCACCCTTGTGCTGCACCTTGGACCCTTGTGAGGGGTGCACCAGACCACCTAGGGGCTGGTTCCCTCCCACTTGTGGCCCATGCAGCCCTCTGGTGCCAGTCGCCCCACTTGTGGACCCCCGGAACCCTTCTGGTGGTCCAGGTACGTTACCGGTAATACCCGAAACACTTCCGGTGACCAAAACCTGACTTCCTATATATGAATCTTTACCTCCGGACCATTCCAGAACTCCTCGTGACATCTGGGATCTCATCCGGGACTCCGAACAACCTTAGGTAACCACCTTCACTATTTCCGTATAACCCTAGCGTCATCGAACCTTAAGTGTGTAGACCCTACGGGTTCGGGAGGCACGTAGACATGACCGAGACACCTCTCCGGTCAATAACCAACAGAGGGATCTGGATACCCATGTTGGCTCCCAAATGCTCCACGATGATCTTATCAGATGAACCACGATGTAGGGGATTCAATCAATCCCGTATACAATTCCCTTTGTCTATCGGTATGACACTTGCCCGAGATTCGATCGTCGGTATCCCTATACCTTGTTCAATCTCGTTATCGGCAAGTCTCTTTACTCGTTCCGTAGCACACCATCCCATGGCTAACTCCTTAGTCACATTGAGCTCATTATGATGATGTCTTACCGAGTGGGCCCAGAGATACCTCTCCGTCACACGGAGTGACAAATCCCAGTCTCGATTCGTGCCAACCCAACAGACACTTTCGGATATACCCATAGTGTACCTTTATAGCCACCCAGTTATGTTGTGACGTTTGGCGCACCCAAAGTATTCCTACGGTATCCGGGAGTTGCACAATCTCATGGTCTCAGGAAACGATACTTGACATTAGAAAAGCTTTAGCAAACAAACTACACGATCTTGTGCTATGCTTAGGATTGGGTCTTGTCCATCACATCATTCTCCTAATGATGTGATCCTATTATCAATGACATCCAATGTCCATGGTCATGAAACCGTGACCATCTATTGATCAATGATCTAACCAACTAGAGGCTCACTAGGGACATGTTGTGGTCTATGTATTCACACTTGTATTACGGTTTCCGGTTAACACAATTATAGCATGAACAATAGACAATTATCATGAACAAGGAAATACAATAATAACCATTTTATTATTGCCTCTAGGGCATATTTCCAACAACTTCTTGGTTCAACTCCATAAGACGAAGTAGGAGGCTCCCAAGCGACACCTAAGCAATCTAGGAGGCACCACCCTCCAAAAGGTAATAGGCTCGGTAATGTCGATGAACTCCTTGCTCTTGTGCTTCAAGATGATAGACTCCTCAACACACAATCACTCTCTCATAGATATGGCTTGGCAGAACAGATGGGATTGGTAGAAAGCAACTTGGGGAGGCTAGAAATCAAGATCCATATGGTTGGAGTGGAAGATCTTGATCTCAACACAAGGGTAGGTGGTTCTGTCTCAGAAAACGGATAGGATAGGTATGGAATGGTTCTGAGTGCTTCTCTTACGAATAGGTGGTGGTGAAGGGGTATATATAGGCATCCTCAAAAATCAAACCGTTACACACAAAATGAACAACTCGGTGACACCAATGTGTTAATCTCGATGGTACCGAAGTGGCCAAAAGGTGGCAACTTTTGAATCTCGGAGGGACCGATATACGAATCTCGGTTTCACCGATAAGGTGACCAACGGTCAGAATACCCATTCTCGGTGACGTCGATTCAACATTCTCGGACGGACCGAAAATGTGAACTTGCGTAACAGAAAGTAGGCAGCCCAACTCGATGGCATCGAAAGCAGTATCGGCTGTACCGAAGGCTTAGGGTTTGGCTGACTCTGTCTAGGGTTTGGAATCGGTGGCACCGGGATGGAAATGTTGGTTGCACCGATTTGAGTGTTTGGCTTAGGACAGACTTTGGTGGGAGAGTTTGTGGGTGTCTTTGGTGAGTATCACTTGTGCACGTATGAGCTTTTTGTTCACCAACAAAACTTTGCCCCCTTTTAATAGTATTGGCTTTCCTATGGACTCAAGGTGATTCCTCACAAATATAAAATGTAGAGTCCTCTTGCTTGAAGCTTTGCCAATCCATTTCCTTACATCTTGGGGTGTTCCACAATCTCTTTGCCAACCCATCATTGATCTTTCCTGAAATATACTTGATGCAAACATTAGTTCAATGAAATATATGTTGTTAGAATTACCAAAACGACCAAGGGAGCAAATGTGCTTTCAGCCGCTAGGGCCAGTGCATGTTCCTCAGTTCGAAGGGAGCGCTCTGTATTGCCGTTGACAGTAATGACCCCCTTGGGGACCAACATCTTGAGCTTGAGGTGTGCTTAGTGTGGGACTGTTGGAAATATGCCCTAGAGGCAATAATAAAATGGTTATTATTGTATTTCCTTGTTCATGATAATTGTCTATTGTTCATGCTATAATTGTGTTAACCGGAAACCATAATACATGTGTGAATACATAGACCACAACATGTCCCTAGTAAGCCTCTAGTTGGCTAGCTCGTTGATCAACAGATGGTCACGGTTTCATGACCATGGACATTGGATGTCGTTGATAACGAGATCACATCATTAGGAGAATGATGTGATGGACAAGACCCAATCCTAAGCATAGCACAAGATCATGTAGTTCGTTTGCTAAAGCTTTTCAATGTCAAGTATCGTTTCCTTAGACCATGAGATTGTGCAACTCCCGGATACCGTAGGAATGCTTTGTGTGTGCCAAACGTCACAACGTAACTGGGTGACTATAAAGGTGCACTACGGGTATCTCCGAAAGTATCTGTTGGGTTGGCACGAATCGAGACTGGGATTTGTCACTCCGTGTGACGAAGAGGTATCTCTGGGCCCACTCGGTAAGACATCATCATAATGAGCTCAATGTGACTAAGGAGTTAGCCACGGGATGATGTATTACGGAACGAGTAAAGAGACTTGCCAGTAACGAGATTGAACAAGGTATGGGGATACCGACGATCGAATCTCGGGCAAGTATCATACCGATAGACAAAGGGAATTGAATACGGGATTGATTGAATCCCCGACATCGTGGTTCATCCGATGAGATCATCGTGGAGTACGTGGGAGCCAACATGGGTATCCAGATCCCGCTGTTGGTTATTGGCCGGAGAAGTGTCTCGGTCATGTCTACGTGTCTCCCGAACCCGTAGGGTCTACACACTTAAGGTTCGATGACGCTAGGGTTATAGGGAAATGGTATACGTGATTACCAAAGGTTGTTCGGAGTCTCGGATGAGATCCCGGACGTCACGAGGAGCTCCGGAATGGTCCGGAGGTAAATATTGATATATAGGAAGTCCAGTTTTGGTCACCGGAAAGTTTTCGGGCTCATCGGTAGTGTACCGGGAGTGCCGGGAGGGTGCCGGAGGACCCCCGAGAGGGGTGTGACGACCAAAGGACCTCATGGGCCCTTAGAGGAGGTGTGCCAGCCCATATTGGGTCGGCCAAGACCATCTATGTGGGCCCATGTGGCTGGAGATAAGGAGATAAGGCAAAAGGGATTTAAAAGGAGGAGATCCACCTCCCTTGTGGGAGGTGGACTCTCCCTTTAATTCGGCCGACCCTCTCCTCCTTGGAGGAGGGGCCAAGCCAGCCCTTCCACGTCCCTCCTCCTATATATACTTGAGGTTTTGGATGTTTTGAGTTAAGATTTGATCTCTCTCTCTCACGGCAAAGCCCTACCTCTCTTCTTCCTCCTCCGCAGCGCTTAGGCGAAGCCCTGTCGGAATACCTTGCTACTCCACCACCACCACGCCGTCGTGCTGCTGTTGGAGCCCTTCCCCAACCTCTCCTTCCTCCTTGCTGGATCAAGGTGTTGGAGACGTCACCGGGCTGCACGTGTGTTGAATGCGGAGGTGCCGTCCGTTCGGCACTTGATCGGATCTACCGCGATCTGAATCGCTGCGAGTACGACTCCATCAACCGCGTTCTTGTAACGCTTCCGCTTAGCGATCTTCAAAGGTATGAAGATCCACTCTCCCCTTGCTCGTTGCTGGTTTCTCCATAGATGGATCTTGGTGAACGCGTAGGAAAATTTTTGATTTACTACTACGTTCCCCAACAGTGGCATCATGAGCGAGGTCTATGCGTAGAATCTATGCACGAGTAGAACACAAAGTAGTTGTGGGCGTCGATTTTGTTAATATGCTTGCCGTTACTAGTCTTATCTTGATTCGACGGTATTGTGGGATGAAGCGGCCCGGACCAACCTTACACGTACGCTTACGTGAGACCGGTTCCACCGCCTGACATGCACTAGTTGCATAAGGTGGCTAGCGGGTGTTTGTCTCTCCCACCTTAGTCGGATTGGATTCGATGAAAAGGGTCCTTATGAAGGGTAAATAGCAATTGGCATATCACGTTGTGGTTTGGACGTAGGTAAGAAACGTTCTTGCTAGAAACCTATAGCAACCACGTAAAAACTTGCAACTACAAATTAGAGGACGTCTAACTTGTTTTTGCAGCATATGCCGTGTGATGTGATATGGCCAAAAGGATGTGATGTGATGCATTGTGATGTATGAGATTGATCATGTTCTTGTAATAGGGTTCACGACTTGCATGTCGATGACTATGACAACCGGCAGGAGCCATAGGAGTTGTCTTATATTATTGTATGACCTGCGTGTCAATCATAAACGCCATGTAATTACTTTACTTATTGCTAAACGTTAGCTATAGTAGTAGAAGTAATAGTTGGCGAGACAACTTCATGAAGACACAATGATGGAGATCATGGTGTCGAGCCGGTGACAGTGATGATCATGGTGCCCCGAAGATGGAGATCAAAGGAGCAAGATGATATTGGCCATATCATGTCACTATATTGATTGCATGTGATGTTTATCAGTTTACATCTTATTTGCATAGAACGACGGTAGTAAATAAGATGATCTCTCAATAAAATTTCAAGAAAGGTGTTCACCCTAACTGTGCACCGTTGCTAAGGATCGTCGTTCCGAAGCACCACGTGATGATCGGGTGTGATAGGTTCTAACGTTCGCATACAACGGGTGTAAGCCAGATTTACACATGCGAAACACTTAGGTTGACTTGACGAGCCTAGCATGTACATACATGGCCTCGGAACACGGAAGACCGAAAGGTCGAACATGAGTCGTATAGAAGATACGATCAACATAGAGATGTTCACCATGGATGACTAGTCCGTCTCACGTGATGATCGGACACGGGCTAGTTGACATGGATCATGTATCACTTGGAAGACTAGAGAGATGTCTATCTAAGTGGGAGTTCATTAATAATTTGATTAAATGAACTTAATTATCATGAACTTAGTCTAAAAATGTCCTTGCAAATTATGTCGTAGATAGCTCACGCTGTAGCTCCACAGTTTTATTGATACAATCCTAGAGAAAAGTAAGTTGAAAGTTGATGGTAGCAATAATGCGGACTGGGTCCGTGATCTGAGGATTGTCCTCATTGCTGCACAGAAAGCTTATGTTTTTTATGTACCGCTAACTGCATCACTCCCTCAAGCGTTGTCTGTAGATGTTGTGAACATATGACAGGCACTTTTTGGTGACTACGTGATAGTTCAATGCGTCATGCATTACGGCTTAGAATTGAGGCTCCAAAACGTTTTGAACGTCACGGAACATATGAGATGTTCTAGGAGCTGAGATTGTGATCTCAGGCTCGTGCCTATGTTGAGAGGTATGAGACCTCCAACAAGATTCTTTGTCTGCAAGATAAAGGAGAATAGCTCAATCGCTGAGCGTGTGCTCAGATTGTCTGGGTGCTACAATCACTTGAATCAAGTGGGAGTTAATCTTCCAGATGAGATAGTGATTAATGCAGTTCTCCAAGTCACTGCCACCAAGCTACTAGAGCTTCGTGATGAACTATAACATGCTAGGGATGGATAAGATGATCCCTGAGTTGTTCGTGATGTTTGACACCACGAAGGTAGAAATCAAGAAGGAGCATCAAGTGTTGATGGTTAAGTGAAACCACTAGTTTCAAAAGGGGCAAGGGCAAGAACGGAAAACTTCAGGAATGGCAAGCCAGTTGTTGCTCTAGTGAAGAAACCCAAGGTTGAGCCCGAACCCGAGACTAAGTGCTTCTGTTATGAGGAGAATGTTCGCTGAAGCGGAAAACACCTAGATGCTTGGTAGATAAGAAGGCTGGTAATGTCAATGGAAGTATATTTGATATACGTGTTAGTGATGTGTACCTTGCTGGTACTCCTAGTAGCACCTAGGTATTGGATACCGGTTCGGTTGCTAAGTGTTAGCAACTCGAAATAAAAACTACGGAGTAAATGGAGACTAGCTAGGTGAAAGGTGACGATGTGTGTTGGAAGTATTTCCAAGATTGATGTGATCACCATCGCACGCTCTCTCTACCTTCAGGATTTGTGATAAACCTAAATAAATGTTATTTGGTGTTTGCGTTGAGCATGAACGTGATTAGATCATGATTAGTGCGATACGGTTATTCATATAAGTTAGAGAATAATGGTTATTCTGTTTACATGGATAATGCCTTCAATGGTCATGCACCCACTCGAAATGGTTTATCGAATCATGATCGTAGTAGTACACATATTCATAACATTGGTACCAAAAGATACAAAGTTAATAATGATAGTACCACATGCTTGTGGCACTGCCACGTAATGTCATATTGGTATAAATCGCATGAAGAAACTCCATGATGATGGATTTTTTTTTGACTCACTCGATTTCGAATCGGTTGAGACATGCGAGCCATGCCTCTTGGGCAAGATGACTGAGACCCCGTCATCCAATATGATGGAGCGGGCAAGTGGCTTATTGGAATTAATACATGTTGATGTATGTGGTCCAATGAGTGTTGAAACACACAGTGGATATCGTTGTTTTTCTTTACCTTCACTGATGATTTGAGTAAATATGGGGATATTTACTTAATGAAACACGAATCTGAAATGTTTGAAAGGTTCAAGGAGTTTCAGAGTGAAGTTAAAGATCATCGTGACAAGAAGATAAATGTCTATGATACGATAATGGAGGTGAATATCTAAGTTACGAGTTTGGTATGCAATTTTAGACAATGTGGAAATTGTTTCACAGCTCACGCCTCCTGGAACACCATAGTGTGATGGTGGGTTCGAACGTCGTAGTCGTGCTCTATTGGATATAGTGAGTACTATGATGTCTCTTATCGTTTTACCACTATCGTTATGGGGTTATGCATTAAAGACAAATCCATTCACTTTAACAGGGCACCATCTAAGTCTGTTGAGATGACACCGTGAGAATTATGGTTTGACAGAAGCCTAAGCTGTCATTTCTTAATGTTTGGGGCTGCGACGCTTATGTGAAAATGGGTTTTTCACCTAGCGAGCTCGAACCCAAAGCAGGCAAATGCATCTTCATAGAATACCCTAATGAGACATTGGGTATACCTTCTATCTCAGATCCAAGCGCAAAAGGTGTTTGTTGCTAAGAACGGGTCCTTTCTTGAGAAAGAGTTTCTCTCGAAATAATTGAGTGGGAGGAAGATAGAACTTGATGAGGTTGTTGAACCTTTGTTTCAACCAGAGAATAGCGCAACACAGAAAGATGTTTCTGTAGAGCCTACTCAGTTGAAAAGGAAGTTAATTATGATGATCATGAAGCTTCGGATCAAGTCACTATCGAACCTCGTAGGTCGACAAGGACGCGTACTGCTCCTGAGTAGTACGACAACCCTGTCTTGGAAATCATATTGTTGGACAACGATGAACCTACGAACTATGGAGAAGCGATGGTGGGCCCGGATTCCAACAAATGGCTAGGAGCCATGAAATCCGAGAAAGGATCCATGTATGAAAACCAAGTATGGACTTTGGTAGACTTGCCTGTTGAATGGCGGGTCATTGAGTACAAATGGACCTTTGAGATAAACATAGACGCTAATGGTGAAATGTCACCGTTTATAAAGCTCGACTTGTCGCAAAGAAGTTTCCGCCAAGTTCAAGGAGTTGACTGCAATGAGATTTTCTCATCTGTAGCGATGCTAAAAGTCTATTAAAATTTTGTTAGCAGTTGCTGCATTTTTCGATTATGAAATCTGGCAGATGGATGACAAAACAAGGTTTCCGTAATGGTTTCTGTGAGGAAGAGTTGTATGTGATACAACCAGAAGGTTTTGTCAATCCTAAGGATGCTAATAATATGCAAACTCCAGCGATCCTTCTATGGACGGGAGCAAGCATCTCGGAGTTGGAATATATGCTTTGATGAGGTGATCAAAGTGTTTAAGTTTGTACAAAGTTTATGAGAAACTTGTATTTGCAAGAAAGTGAGTGGGAGCACTATGGAATTTCTTATAAGAATATGTAGTTGACATATTATTGATCGGAAATGATGTAGAATTTCTGGAAGAGCATGAAGGGTTGTTTGAAAAGTTTTTTTTCAAAGGAAGACCCAGATAAAGCTACTATTTTATTGAGCATCAAGATCTATAGGGATAGATCTATTCGCTTGATAAGTTTTTTCGACGAAGACATACCTTGACAAGTTTTTGAAGGAGTTCAAAATAGATGGGTCAAAGAAGGAGTTCTTGACTGTATTGTAAGGTGTGAAATTGAGTAAGACTCAATACCCGACCACGGCAGAAGATAAAGAAGAGACGAGTGTCATCTCCTATGCTTTAGCCATAGGCTCTATAGTATGCCATGCTGTGTACCGCACCTGTGTGTGCCTTGCCATGAGTCTGTCAAGGGGTACAAGAGTAATCCAAGAGTGGATCACTGGACAGCGGTCAAAGTTAGCCTTAGTAACTTGAGAACTAAGGAAATATTTCTCGATTATGGAGGTGATAAAGAGTTCATCGTAAAGTGTTACGATGATGCAAGCTTTAAAACCAATCCGGATGACTCTTAGTAGAAATCCAGCTACGTATAGTGGAGCAGCCATTTGGAATAGCTCCAAGTGGAGCATGGGAGTAGTATCTACAAATATGACATGGAAAGTTTGCAAGGTACACACGGATCTAAATGTCGCAGACCCGTTGACTAAAAACCTCTTTCACGAGCAGAACATGAACGAACCCCAGAACTTATTGGGTGTTAATCACATGATGATATGATCATATGGTGATGTAAGTGTTAATCACATGGTGATGTGAACTAGATTATTGACTCTAGTGCAAGTGGGAGACTGTTGGAAATATGCCCTAGAGGCAATAATAAAATGGTTATTATTGTATTTCCTTGTTCATGATAATTTTCTATTGTTCATGCTATAATTGTGTTAACCGGAAACCATAATACATGTGTGAATACATAGACCACAACATGTCCCCAGTAAGCCTCTAGTTGGCTAGCTCGTTGATCAACAGATGGTCACGGTTTCATGACCATGGACATTGGATGTCGTTGATAACGAGATCACATCATTAGGAGAATGATGTGATGGACAAGACCCAATCCTAAGCATAGCACAAGATCGTGTAGTTCGTTTGCTAAAGCTTTTCAATGTCAAGTATCGTTTCCTTAGACCATGAGATTGTGCAACTCCCGGATACCGTAGGAATGCTTTGGGTGTGCCAAACGTCACAACGTAACTGGGTGACTATAAAGGTGCACTACGGGTATCTCCGAAAGTATCTGTTGGGTTGGCACGAATCGAGACTGGGATTTGTCACTCCGTGTGACGGAGAGGTATCTCTGGGCCCACTCGGTAAGACATCATCATAATGAGCTCAATGTGACTAAGGAGTTAGCCACGGGATGATGTATTACGGAACGAGTAAAGAGACTTGCCAGTAACGAGATTGAACAAGGTATGGGGATACCGACGATCGAATCTCGGGCAAGTATCATACCGATAGACAAAGGGAATTGAATACGGGATTGATTGGATCCCCGACATCGTGATTCATCCGATGAGATCATCGTGGAGTACGTGGGAGCCAACATGGGTATCCAGATCCCGCTGTTGGTTATTGGCCGGAGAAGTGTCTCGGTCATGTCTACGTGTCTCCCGAACCCGTAGGGTCTACACACTTAAGGTTCGATGACGCTAGGGTTATAGGGAAATGGTATACGTGATTACCGAAGGTTGTTCGGAGTCCCGGATGAGATCCCGGACGTCACGAAGATCTCCGGAATGGTCCGGAGGTAAAGATTGATATATAGGAAGTCCAGTTTTGGTCACCGAAAAGTTTTCGGGCTCATCGGTAGTGTACCGGGAGTGCCGGGAGGGTGCCGGAGGACCCCCGAGAGGGGTGTGACGACCAAAGGACCTCATGGGCCCTTAGAGGAGGTGTGCCAGCCCATATTGGGTCGGCCAAGACCATCTATGTGGGCCCATGTGGCTGGAGATAAGGAGATAAGGCAAAAGGGATTTAAAAGGAGGAGATCCACCTCCCTTGTGGGAGGTGGACTCTCCCTTTAATTCGGCCGACCCTCTCCTCCTTGGAGGAGGGGCCAAGCCAGCCCTTCCACGTCCCTCCTCCTATATATACTTGAGGTTTTGGATGTTTTGAGTTAAGATTTGATCTCTCTCTCTCACGGCAAAGCCCTACCTCTCTTCTTCCTCCTCCGCAGCGCTTAGGCGAAGCCCTGTCGGAATACCTTGCTACTCCACCACCACCATGCCGTCGTGCTGCTGTTGGAGACCTTCCCCAACCTCTCCTTCCTCCTTGCTGGATCAAGGTGTTGGAGACGTCACCGGGCTGCACGTGTGTTGAACGCGGAGGTGTCGTCCGTTCGGCACTTGATCGGATCTACCGCGATCTGAATCGCTGCGAGTACGACTCCATCAACCGCGTTCTTGTAACGCTTCCGCTTAGCGATGTTCAAAGGTATGAAGATCCACTCTCCCCTTGCTCGTTGCTGGTTTCTCCATAGATGGATCTTGGTGAACGCGTAGGAAAATTTTTGATTTACTACTACGTTCCCCAACAGTGGCATCATGAGCGAGGTCTATGCGTAGAATCTATGCACGAGTAGAACACAAAGTAGTTGTGGGCGTCGATTTTGTTAATATGCTTGCCGTTACTAGTCTTATCTTGATTCGACGGTATTGTGGGATGAAGCGGCCCGGACCAACCTTACACGTACACTTACGTGAGACCGGTTCCACCGCCTGACATGCACTAGTTGCATAAGGTGGCTAGCGGGTGTCTGTCTCTCCCACCTTAGTCGGATTGGATTCGATGAAAAGGGTCCTTATGAAGGGTAAATAGCAATTGGCATATCACGTTGTGGTTTGGACGTAGGTAAGAAACGTTCTTGCTAGAAACCTATAGCAACCACGTAAAAACTTGCAACTACAAATTAGAGGACGTCTAACTTGTTTTTGCAGCATATGTCGTCTAACTATTAAAATTAGAGTGCTGCTGGGTTTGACCCTTGACGGATCTATGCCCATATTTTTCATCGTATCTGAGTAAATTAGGTTGAGGCTACTTCCTCCGTCCATTAGGACTTTTTTGAGGTGATACCCATCTATAATGGGGTCTAGGACGAGGGCCGCCAAACCCCCGTGATGTATACTAGTCGAGTGATCGCGTCAATCAAAGGTGATCGGGTATGCCGACCATGGGTTGTACTTCGGGGCTACGGGTTCCACAGCATAGACCTCTCGAAGGGCGTGCTTCCTCTCCTTCTTAGGTATATGGGTGGCATATATCATATTCACCGTTTTGACTTCGGGAGGGAATTTCTTCTGTCCACCACCAATTGGACCCCGAGGCTCATCCTCGTCATCGTTGAGAGAACTTTTGCCTTGGTCCTCAGGTGGTATCTTGCCGGCTTGTTTAAACACCAAGCAGTTGTGGTGTGTGTGGTTGGCAGGATTCTCCGGAGTCCCAATGGATTTGGCAAGGTCTTTCCATGATCTTCTCCAGCTGGGTGGGTCCATCGTGATTGCCTTTAGGAGGCTTCTTCCACTGCCCCGGTAGGGAGTTGCGGAATCCGGCATTTACAACCGTGTCCTCGGCATCTCTATTATTGTGTCGGCTCTTATTCTTATTGCGCTTTGGTTTTCCGTTTCCATCCCGGGCTTCAGAGGCTACAGGATCTTCGGCATTGTGGTTGTGTTTTGCCAGCCAATTGTTTTCGCCCGAGCAAAAGCGGGTCATGAGGGTAGTGAGGGCGGACAAGGTTCGAGGTTTATCCTGGCCAAGCTGGTGGGCCAGCCATTCATCCTGAATATTGTGGCGGAAGGAGGCTATGGCCTCAGCATTCGGACAGTCGACAATTTGGTTCTTCTTAGTCAAGAGCCGATTCCAGAATTGTCGCACAGATTCACCAAGTTTCTCGATGACGATACTGAGATCGGAAGAGTCCGGCGGGCGGACATAGATTCCCTGGAAGTTAGAGCGGAACGCGTCTTCCAGGTCTTCCTAGAATCCAATGGAGTTTTCGGGGAGACTGTTTAGCCAGTGCGGAGCTGGTCCCTTAAGCTTAAGAGGTAGATATTTGATGGCATGGAGAAACCAGAAACGAGCGGGGAGAGTGCATCTTCATACTTTGAAGATCGCAAAGCGGAAGGGTTACTAGAACATGGTTGGTGGAGTCGTACTCGCAGTGATTCAGATCGCGGTGGAATCCGATCTAAGCGTCGAACAACGCCGCCTCCGCGTTCAACACACGTGCAGCCCGGTGACGTCTCCTATGCCGTGATCCATCAAGGAGGAAGGAGAGGTTGAGGGAGAGCTCCGGCAGCACGACGGCGTGGTGACGGTGGAGCTGCGTGGTCTTCGGCAGAGCTTTGCTAAGCACTACGGAGGACGAGGAGAGAGGAGGAGTAGGGCTGCGCCGTGGGAGAGAGAGATGCGTGTCTCCGGCTGCCCCAAGGGCTCCACTATATATAGGAGGAGGAGGAAGGAGGGCTGCGCCCTAGGGTTCCCACCCTAGGGGACGGCGGCAGCCCCAGATCACATCTGGTGCGGCGGCCAGGAGGGGAGAGGGGTGCGGCTGCCCTAGGGTGGGCTTTAGGGCCCATCTGCTCTAGGGCTTGCCCCCCTCCACCCTTGTGCTGCACCTTGGACCCTTGTGAGGGGTGCACCAGACCACCTAGGGGCTGGTTCCCTCCCACTTGTGGCCCATGCAGCCCTCTGGTGCCAGTCGCCCCACTTGTGGACCCCCGGAACCCTTCTGGTGGTCCAGGTACGTTACCGGTAATACCCGAAACACTTCCGGTGACCAAAACCTGACTTCCTATATATGAATCTTTACCTCCGGACCATTCCAGAACTCCTCGTGACATCTGGGATCTCATCCGGGACTCCGAACAACCTTAGGTAACCACCTTCACTATTTCCGTATAACCCTAGCGTCATCGAACCTTAAGTGTGTAGACCCTACGGGTTCGGGAGGCACGTAGACATGACCGAGACACCTCTCCGGTCAATAACCAACAGAGGGATCTGGATACCCATGTTGGCTCCCAAATGCTCCACGATGATCTTATCAGATGAACCACGATGTAGGGGATTCAATCAATCCCGTATACAATTCCCTTTGTCTATCGGTATGACACTTGCCCGAGATTCGATCGTCGGTATCCCTATACCTTGTTCAATCTCGTTATCGGCAAGTCTCTTTACTCGTTCCGTAGCACACCATCCCATGGCTAACTCCTTAGTCACATTGAGCTCATTATGATGATGTCTTACCGAGTGGGCCCAGAGATACCTCTCCGTCACACGGAGTGACAAATCCCAGTCTCGATTCGTGCCAACCCAACAGACACTTTCGGATATACCCATAGTGTACCTTTATAGCCACCCAGTTATGTTGTGACGTTTGGCGCACCCAAAGTATTCCTACGGTATCCGGGAGTTGCACAATCTCATGGTCTCAGGAAACGATACTTGACATTAGAAAAGCTTTAGCAAACAAACTACACGATCTTGTGCTATGCTTAGGATTGGGTCTTGTCCATCACATCATTCTCCTAATGATGTGATCCTATTATCAATGACATCCAATGTCCATGGTCATGAAACCGTGACCATCTATTGATCAATGATCTAACCAACTAGAGGCTCACTAGGGACATGTTGTGGTCTATGTATTCACACTTGTATTACGGTTTCCGGTTAACACAATTATAGCATGAACAATAGACAATTATCATGAACAAGGAAATACAATAATAACCATTTTATTATTGCCTCTAGGGCATATTTCCAACAACTTCTTGGTTCAACTCCATAAGACGAAGTAGGAGGCTCCCAAGCGACACCTAAGCAATCTAGGAGGCACCACCCTCCAAAAGGTAATAGGCTAGGTAATGTCGATGAACTCCTTGCTCTTGTGCTTCAAGATGATAGACTCCTCAACACACAATCACTCTCTCATAGATATGGCTTGGCAGAACAGATGGGATTGGTAGAAAGCAACTTGGGGAGGCTAGAAATCAAGATCCATATGGTTGGAGTGGAAGATCTTGATCTCAACACAAGGGTAGGTGGTTCTGTCTCAGAAAACGGATAGGATAGGTATGGAATGGTTCTGAGTGCTTCTCTTACGAATAGGTGGTGGTGAAGGGGTATATATAGGCATCCCCAAAAATCAAACCGTTACACACAAAATGAACAACTCGGTGACACCAATGTGTTAATCTCGATGGTACCGAAGTGGCCAAAAGGTGGCAACTTTTGAATCTCGGAGGGACCGATATACGAATCTCGGTTTCACCGATAAGGTGACCAACGGTCAGAATACCCATTCTCGGTGACGTCGATTCAACATTCTCGGACGGACCGAAAATGTGAACTTGCGTAACAGAAAGTAGGCAGCCCAACTCGATGGCATCGAAAGCAGTATCGGCTGTACCGAAGGCTTAGGGTTTGGCTGACTCTGTCTAGGGTTTGGAATCGGTGGCACCGGGATGGAAATGTTGGTTGCACCGATTTGAGTGTTTGGCTTAGGACAGACTTTGGTGGGAGAGTTTGTGGGTGTCTTTGGTGAGTATCACTTGTGCACGTATGAGCTTTTTGTTCACCAACAAAACTTTGCCCCCTTTTAATAGTATTGGCTTTCCTATGGACTCAAGGTGATTTCTCACAAATATAAAATGTAGAGTCCTCTTGCTTGAAGCTTTGCCAATCCATTTCCTTACATCTTGGGGTGTTCCACAATCTCTTTGCCAACCCATCATTGATCTTTCCTGAAATATACTTGATGCAAACATTAGTTCAATGAAATATATGTTGTTAGAATTACCAAAACGACCAAGGGAGCAAATGTGCTTTCAGCCGCTAGGGCCAGTGCATGTTCCTCAGTTCGAAGGGAGCGCTCTGTATTGCCGTTGACAGTAATGACCCCCTTGGGGACCAACATCTTGAGCTTGAGGTGTGCTTAGTGTGGGACTGTTGGAAATATGCCCTAGAGGCAATAATAAAATGGTTATTATTGTATTTCCTTGTTCATGATAATTGTCTATTGTTCATGCTATAATTGTGTTAACCGGAAACCATAATACATGTGTGAATACATAGACCACAACATGTCCCTAGTAAGCCTCTAGTTGGCTAGCTCGTTGATCAACAGATGGTCACGGTTTCATGACCATGGACATTGGATGTCGTTGATAACGAGATCACATCATTAGGAGAATGATGTGATGGACAAGACCCAATCCTAAGCATAGCACAAGATCGTGTAGTTCGTTTGCTAAAGCTTTTCAATGTCAAGTATCGTTTCCTTAGACCATGAGATTGTGCAACTCCCGGATACCGTAGGAATGCTTTGGGTGTGCCAAACGTCACAACGTAACTGGGTGACTATAAAGGTGCACTACGGGTATCTCCGAAAGTATCTGTTGGGTTGGCACGAATCGAGACTGGGATTTGTCACTCCGTGTGACGGAGAGGTATCTCTGGGCCCACTCGGTAAGACATCATCATAATGAGCTCAATGTGACTAAGGAGTTAGCCACGGGATGATGTATTACGGAATGAGTAAAGAGACTTGCCAGTAACGAGATTGAACAAGGTATGGGGATACCGACGATCGAATCTCGGGCAAGTATCATACCGATAGACAAAGGGAATTGAATACGGGATTGATTGAATCCCCGACATTGTGGTTCATCCGATGAGATCATCGTGGAGTACGTGGGAGCCAACATGGGTATCCAGATCCCGCTGTTGGTTATTGGCCGGAGAAGTGTCTCGGTCATGTCTACGTGTCTCCCGAACCCGTAGGGTCTACACACTTAAGGTTCGATGACGCTAGGGTTATAGGGAAATGGTATACGTGATTACCAAAGGTTGTTCGGAGTCTCGGATGAGATCCCGGACGTCACGAGGAGCTCCGGAATGGTCCGGAGGTAAATATTGATATATAGGAAGTCCAGTTTTGGTCACCGGAAAGTTTTCGGGCTCATCGGTAGTGTACCGGGAGTGCCGGGAGGGTGCCGGAGGACCCCCGAGAGGGGTGTGACGACCAAAGGACCTCATGGGCCCTTAGAGGAGGTGTGCCAGCCCATATTGGGTCGGCCAAGACCATCTATGTGGGCCCATGTGGCTGGAGATAAGGAGATAAGGCAAAAGGGATTTAAAAGGAGGAGATCCACCTCCCTTGTGGGAGGTGGACTCTCCCTTTAATTCGGCCGACCCTCTCCTCCTTGGAGGAGGGGCCAAGCCAGCCCTTCCACGTCCCTCCTCCTATATATACTTGAGGTTTTGGATGTTTTGAGTTAAGATTTGATCTCTCTCTCTCACGGCAAAGCCCTACCTCTCTTCTTCCTCCTCCGCAGCGCTTAGGCGAAGCCCTGTCGGAATACCTTGCTACTCCACCACCACCACGCCGTCGTGCTGCTGTTGGAGCCCTTCCCCAACCTCTCCTTCCTCCTTGCTGGATCAAGGTGTTGGAGACGTCACCGGGCTGCACGTGTGTTGAATGCGGAGGTGCCGTCCGTTCGGCACTTGATCGGATCTACCGCGATCTGAATCGCTGCGAGTACGACTCCATCAACCGCGTTCTTGTAACGCTTCCGCTTAGCGATCTTCAAAGGTATGAAGATCCACTCTCCCCTTGCTCGTTGCTGGTTTCTCCATAGATGGATCTTGGTGAACGCGTAGGAAAATTTTTGATTTACTACTACGTTCCCCAACAGTGGCATCATGAGCGAGGTCTATGCGTAGAATCTATGCACGAGTAGAACACAAAGTAGTTGTGGGCGTCGATTTTGTTAATATGCTTGCCGTTACTAGTCTTATCTTGATTCGACGGTATTGTGGGATGAAGCGGCCCGGACCAACCTTACACGTACGCTTACGTGAGACCGGTTCCACCGCCTGACATGCACTAGTTGCATAAGGTGGCTAGCGGGTGTTTGTCTCTCCCACCTTAGTCGGATTGGATTCGATGAAAAGGGTCCTTATGAAGGGTAAATAGCAATTGGCATATCACGTTGTGGTTTGGACGTAGGTAAGAAACGTTCTTGCTAGAAACCTATAGCAACCACGTAAAAACTTGCAACTACAAATTAGAGGACGTCTAACTTGTTTTTGCAGCATATGCCGTGTGATGTGATATGGCCAAAAGGATGTGATGTGATGCATTGTGATGTATGAGATTGATCATGTTCTTGTAATAGGGTTCACGACTTGCATGTCGATGACTATGACAACCGGCAGGAGCCATAGGAGTTGTCTTATATTATTGTATGACCTGCGTGTCAATCATAAACGCCATGTAATTACTTTACTTATTGCTAAACGTTAGCTATAGTAGTAGAAGTAATAGTTGGCGAGACAACTTCATGAAGACACAATGATGGAGATCATGGTGTCGAGCCGGTGACAGTGATGATCATGGTGCCCCGAAGATGGAGATCAAAGGAGCAAGATGATATTGGCCATATCATGTCACTATATTGATTGCATGTGATGTTTATCAGTTTACATCTTATTTGCATAGAACGACGGTAGTAAATAAGATGATCTCTCAATAAAATTTCAAGAAAGGTGTTCACCCTAACTGTGCACCGTTGCTAAGGATCGTCGTTCCGAAGCACCACGTGATGATCGGGTGTGATAGGTTCTAACATTCGCATACAACGGGTGTAAGCCAGATTTACACATGCGAAACACTTAGGTTGACTTGACGAGCCTAGCATGTACATACATGGCCTCGGAACACGGAAGACCGAAAGGTCGAACATGAGTCGTATAGAAGATACGATCAACATAGAGATGTTCACCATGGATGACTAGTCCGTCTCACGTGATGATCGGACACGGGCTAGTTGACATGGATCATGTATCACTTGGAAGACTAGAGAGATGTCTATCTAAGTGGGAGTTCATTAATAATTTGATTAAATGAACTTAATTATCATGAACTTAGTCTAAAAATGTCCTTGCAAATTATGTCGTAGATAGCTCACGCTGTAGCTCCACAGTTTTATTGATACAATCCTAGAGAAAAGTAAGTTGAAAGTTGATGGTAGCAATAATGCGGACTGGGTCCGTGATCTGAGGATTGTCCTCATTGCTGCACAGAAAGCTTATGTTTTTTATGTACCGCTAACTGCATCACTCCCTCAAGCGTTGTCTGTAGATGTTGTGAACATATGACAGGCACTTTTTGGTGACTACGTGATAGTTCAATGCGTCATGCATTACGGCTTAGAATTGAGGCTCCAAAACGTTTTGAACGTCACGGAACATATGAGATGTTCTAGGAGCTGAGATTGTGATCTCAGGCTCGTGCCTATGTTGAGAGGTATGAGACCTCCAACAAGATTCTTTGTCTGCAAGATAAAGGAGAATAGCTCAATCGCTGAGCGTGTGCTCAGATTGTCTGGGTGCTACAATCACTTGAATCAAGTGGGAGTTAATCTTCCAGATGAGATAGTGATTAATGCAGTTCTCCAAGTCACTGCCACCAAGCTACTAGAGCTTCGTGATGAACTATAACATGCTAGGGATGGATAAGATGATCCCTGAGTTGTTCGTGATGTTTGACACCACGAAGGTAGAAATCAAGAAGGAGCATCAAGTGTTGATGGTTAAGTGAAACCACTAGTTTCAAAAGGGGCAAGGGCAAGAACGGAAAACTTCAGGAATGGCAAGCCAGTTGTTGCTCTAGTGAAGAAACCCAAGGTTGAGCCCGAACCCGAGACTAAGTGCTTCTGTTATGAGGAGAATGTTCGCTGAAGCGGAAAACCCCTAGATGCTTGGTAGATAAGAAGGCTGGTAATGTCAATGGAAGTATATTTGATATACGTGTTAGTGATGTGTACCTTGCTGGTACTCCTAGTAGCACCTAGGTATTGGATACCGGTTCGGTTGCTAAGTGTTAGCAACTCGAAATAAAAACTACGGAGTAAATGGAGACTAGCTAGGTGAAAGGTGACGATGTGTGTTGGAAGTATTTCCAAGATTGATGTGATCACCATCGCACGCTCTCTCTACCTTCAGGATTTGTGATAAACCTAAATAAATGTTATTTGGTGTTTGCGTTGAGCATGAACGTGATTAGATCATGATTAGTGCGATACGGTTATTCATATAAGTTAGAGAATAATGGTTATTCTGTTTACATGGATAATGCCTTCAATGGTCATGCACCCACTCGAAATGGTTTATCGAATCATGATCGTAGTAGTACACATATTCATAACATTGGTACCAAAAGATACAAAGTTAATAATGATAGTACCACATGCTTGTGGCACTGCCACGTAATGTCATATTGGTATAAATCGCATGAAGAAACTCCATGATGATGGATTTTTTTTTGACTCACTCGATTTCGAATCGGTTGAGACATGCGAGCCATGCCTCTTGGGCAAGATGACTGAGACCCCGTCATCCAATATGATGGAGCGGGCAAGTGGCTTATTGGAATTAATACATGTTGATGTATGTGGTCCAATGAGTGTTGAAACACACAGTGGATATCGTTGTTTTTCTTTACCTTCACTGATGATTTGAGTAAATATGGGGATATTTACTTAATGAAACACGAATCTGAAATGTTTGAAAGGTTCAAGGAGTTTCAGAGTGAAGTTAAAGATCATCGTGACAAGAAGATAAATGTCTATGATACGATAATGGAGGTGAATATCTAAGTTACGAGTTTGGTATGCAATTTTAGACAATGTGGAAATTGTTTCACAGCTCACGCCTCCTGGAACACCATAGTGTGATGGTGGGTTCGAACGTCGTAGTCGTGCTCTATTGGATATAGTGAGTACTATGATGTCTCTTATCGTTTTACCACTATCGTTATGGGGTTATGCATTAAAGACAAATCCATTCACTTTAACAGGGCACCATCTAAGTCTGTTGAGATGACACCGTGAGAATTATGGTTTGACAGAAGCCTAAGCTGTCATTTCTTAATGTTTGGGGCTGCGACGCTTATGTGAAAATGGGTTTTTCACCTAGCGAGCTCGAACCCAAAGCAGGCAAATGCATCTTCATAGAATACCCTAATGAGACATTGGGTATACCTTCTATCTCAGATCCAAGCGCAAAAGGTGTTTGTTGCTAAGAACGGGTCCTTTCTTGAGAAAGAGTTTCTCTCGAAATAATTGAGTGGGAGGAAGATAGAACTTGATGAGGTTGTTGAACCTTTGTTTCAACCAGAGAATAGCGCAACACAGAAAGATGTTTCTGTAGAGCCTACTCAGTTGAAAAGGAAGTTAATTATGATGATCATGAAGCTTCGGATCAAGTCACTATCGAACCTCGTAGGTCGACAAGGACGCGTACTGCTCCTGAGTAGTACGACAACCCTGTCTTGGAAATCATATTGTTGGACAACGATGAACCTACGAACTATGGAGAAGCGATGGTGGGCCCGGATTCCAACAAATGGCTAGGAGCCATGAAATCCGAGAAAGGATCCATGTATGAAAACCAAGTATGGACTTTGGTAGACTTGCCTGTTGAATGGCGGGTCATTGAGTACAAATGGACCTTTGAGATAAACATAGACGCTAATGGTGAAATGTCACCGTTTATAAAGCTCGACTTGTCGCAAAGAAGTTTCCGCCAAGTTCAAGGAGTTGACTGCAATGAGATTTTCTCATCTGTAGCGATGCTAAAAGTCTATTAAAATTTTGTTAGCAGTTGCTGCATTTTTCGATTATGAAATCTGGCAGATGGATGACAAAACAAGGTTTCCGTAATGGTTTCTGTGAGGAAGAGTTGTATGTGATACAACCAGAAGGTTTTGTCAATCCTAAGGATGCTAATAATATGCAAACTCCAGCGATCCTTCTATGGACGGGAGCAAGCATCTCGGAGTTGGAATATATGCTTTGATGAGGTGATCAAAGTGTTTAAGTTTGTACAAAGTTTATGAGAAACTTGTATTTGCAAGAAAGTGAGTGGGAGCACTATGGAATTTCTTATAAGAATATGTAGTTGACATATTATTGATCGGAAATGATGTAGAATTTCTGGAAGAGCATGAAGGGTTGTTTGAAAAGTTTTTTTTCAAAGGAAGACCCAGATAAAGCTACTATTTTATTGAGCATCAAGATCTATAGGGATAGATCTATTCGCTTGATAAGTTTTTTCGACGAAGACATACCTTGACAAGTTTTTGAAGGAGTTCAAAATAGATGGGTCAAAGAAGGAGTTCTTGACTGTATTGTAAGGTGTGAAATTGAGTAAGACTCAATACCCGACCACGGCAGAAGATAAAGAAGAGACGAGTGTCATCTCCTATGCTTTAGCCATAGGCTCTATATAGTATGCCATGCTGTGTACCGCACCTGTGTGTGCCTTGCCATGAGTCTGTCAAGGGGTACAAGAGTAATCCAAGAGTGGATCACTGGACAGCGGTCAAAGTTAGCCTTAGTAACTTGAGAACTAAGGAAATATTTCTCGATTATGGAGGTGATAAAGAGTTCATCGTAAAGTGTTACGATGATGCAAGCTTTAAAACCAATCCGGATGACTCTTAGTAGAAATCCAGCTACGTATAGTGGAGCAGCCATTTGGAATAGCTCCAAGTGGAGCATGGGAGTAGTATCTACAAATATGACATGGAAAGTTTGCAAGGTACACACGGATCTAAATGTCGCAGACCCGTTGACTAAAAACCTCTTTCACGAGCAGAACATGAACGAACCCCAGAACTTATTGGGTGTTAATCACATGATGATATGATCATATGGTGATGTAAGTGTTAATCACATGGTGATGTGAACTAGATTATTGACTCTAGTGCAAGTGGGAGACTGTTGGAAATATGCCCTAGAGGCAATAATAAAATGGTTATTATTGTATTTCCTTGTTCATGATAATTTTCTATTGTTCATGCTATAATTGTGTTAACCGGAAACCATAATACATGTGTGAATACATAGACCACAACATGTCCCCAGTAAGCCTCTAGTTGGCTAGCTCGTTGATCAACAGATGGTCACGGTTTCATGACCATGGACATTGGATGTCGTTGATAACGAGATCACATCATTAGGAGAATGATGTGATGGACAAGACCCAATCCTAAGCATAGCACAAGATCGTGTAGTTCGTTTGCTAAAGCTTTTCAATGTCAAGTATCGTTTCCTTAGACCATGAGATTGTGCAACTCCCGGATACCGTAGGAATGCTTTGGGTGTGCCAAACGTCACAACGTAACTGGGTGACTATAAAGGTGCACTACGGGTATCTTCGAAAGTATCTGTTGGGTTGGCACGAATCGAGACTGGGATTTGTCACTCCGTGTGACGGAGAGGTATCTCTGGGCCCACTCGGTAAGACATCATCATAATGAGCTCAATGTGACTAAGGAGTTAGCCACGGGATGATGTATTACGGAACGAGTAAAGAGACTTGCCAGTAACGAGATTGAACAAGGTATGGGGATACCGACGATCGAATCTCGGGCAAGTATCATACCGATAGACAAAGGGAATTGAATACGGGATTGATTGGATCCCCGACATCGTGATTCATCCGATGAGATCATCTAGGATTACGTGGGAGCCAACATGGGTATCCAGATCCCGCTGTTGGTTATTGGCCGGAGAAGTTTCTCGGTCATGTCTACGTGTCTCTCGAACCCGTAGGGTCTACACACTTAAGGTTCGATGACGCTAGGGTTATAGGGAAATGGTATACGTGATTACCGAAGGTTGTTCGGAGTCCCGGATGAGATCCCGGACATCACGAGGAGCTCCGGAATGGTCCGGAGGTAAAGATTGATATATAGGAAGTCCAGTTTTGGTCACCGGAAAGTTTTCGGGCTCATCGGTAGTGTACCGGGAGTGCCGGGAGGGTGCCAGAGGACCCCCGAGAGGGGTGTGACGACCAAAGGACCTCATGGGCCCTTAGAGGAGGTGTGCCAGCCCATATTGGGTCGGCCAAGACCATCTATGTGGGCCCATGTGGCTGGAGATAAGGAGATAAGGCAAAAGGGATTTAAAAGGAGGAGATCCACCTCCCTTGTGGGAGGTGGACTCTCCCTTTAATTCGGCCGACCCTCTCCTCCTTGGAGGAGGGGCCAAGCCAGCCCTTCCACGTCCCTCCTCCTATATATACTTGAGGTTTTGGATGTTTTGAGTTAAGATTTGATCTCTCTCTCTCACGGCAAAGCCCTACCTCTCTTCTTCCTCCTCCGCAGCGCTTAGGCGAAGCCCTGTCGGAATACCTTGCTACTCCACCACCACCATGCCGTCGTGCTGCTGTTGGAGACCTTCCCCAACCTCTCCTTCCTCCTTGCTGGATCAAGGTGTTGGAGACGTCACCGGGCTGCACGTGTGTTGAACGCGGAGGTGTCGTCCGTTCGGCACTTGATCGGATCTACCGCGATCTGAATCGCTGCGAGTACGACTCCATCAACCGCGTTCTTGTAACGCTTCCGCTTAGCGATGTTCAAAGGTATGAAGATCCACTCTCCCCTTGCTCGTTGCTGGTTTCTCCATAGATGGATCTTGGTGAACGCGTAGGAAAATTTTTGATTTACTACTACGTTCCCCAACAGTGGCATCATGAGCGAGGTCTATGCGTAGAATCTATGCACGAGTAGAACACAAAGTAGTTGTGGGCGTCGATTTTGTTAATATGCTTGCCGTTACTAGTCTTATCTTGATTCGACGGTATTGTGGGATGAAGCGGCCCGGACCAACCTTACACGTACGCTTACGTGAGACCGGTTCCACCGCCTGACATGCACTAGTTGCATAAGGTGGCTAGCGGGTGTCTGTCTCTCCCACCTTAGTCGGATTGGATTCGATGAAAAGGGTCCTTATGAAGGGTAAATAGCAATTGGCATATCACGTTGTGGTTTGGACGTAGGTAAGAAACGTTCTTGCTAGAAACCTATAGCAACCACGTAAAAACTTGCAACTACAAATTAGAGGACGTCTAACTTGTTTTTGCAGCATATGTCGTCTAACTATTAAAATTAGAGTGCTGCTGGGTTTGACCCTTGACGGATCTATGCCCATATTTTTCATCGTATCTGAGTAAATTAGGTTGAGGCTACTTCCTTCGTCCATTAGGACTTTTTTGAGGTGATACCCATCTATAATGGGGTCTAGGACGAGGGCCGCCAAACCCCCGTGATGTATACTAGTCGAGTGATCGCGTCAATCAAAGGTGATCGGGTATGCCGACCATGGGTTGTACTTCGGGGCTACGGGTTCCACAGCATAGACCTCTCTAAGGGCGTGCTTCCTCTCCTTCTTAGGTATATGGGTGGCATATATCATATTCACCGTTTTGACTTCGGGAGGGAATTTCTTCTGTCCACCACCAATTGGACCCCGAGGCTCATCCTCGTCATCGTTGAGAGAGCTTTTGCCTTGGTCCTCAGGTGGTATCTTGCCGGCTTGTTTAAACACCAAGCAGTTGTGGTGTGTGTGGTTGGCAGGATTCTCCGGAGTCCCAATGGATTTGGCAAGGTCTTTCCATGATCTTCTCCAGCTGGGTGGGTCCATCGTGATTGCCTTTAGGAGGCTTCTTCCACTGCCCCGGTAGGGAGTTGCGGAATCCGGCATTTACAACCGTGTCCTCGGCATCTCTATTATTGTGTCGGCTCTTATTCTTATTGCGCTTTGGTTTTCCGTTTCCATCCCGGGCTTCAGAGGCTACAGGATCTTCGGCATTGTGGTTGTGTTTTGCCAGCCAATTGTTTTCGCCCGAGCAAAAGCGGGTCATGAGGGTAGTGAGGGCGGACAAGGTTCGAGGTTTATCCTGGCCAAGCTGGTGGGCCAGCCATTCATCCTGAATATTGTGGCGGAAGGAGGCTATGGCCTCAGCATTCGGACAGTCGACAATTTGGTTCTTCTTAGTCAAGAGCCGATTCCAGAATTGTCGCACAGATTCACCAAGTTTCTCGATGACGATGCTGAGATCGGAAGAGTCCGGCGGGCGGACATAGATTCCCTGGAAGTTAGAGCGGAACGCGTCTTCCAGGTCTTCCTAGAATCCAATGGAGTTTTCGGGGAGACTGTTTAGCCAGTGCGGAGCTGGTCCCTTAAGCTTAAGAGGTAGATATTTGATGGCATGGAGATCGTCTCCTCGCGCCATGTGGATATGGAGGAGGAAGTCCTGAATCCATACGGTTGGGTCAGTAGTCCCATCATACTGTTCTATATTCACATGTTTAAATCCCTTGGGGCACTGATGTCGCATTACCTCATCTGTGAAGCACAGTGAGTGAGCGGCGCCTCTGACCCATGCTATGTCACGCCTGTATTCAACATTTGTATGGGCCTGGTTGCACTCCCGGACTCTGTTGTTTTGGTCGAACCATGGTCTGTACCCACCCTGTCTATCGGGTGAGTACTCTCTGGATCCGTGGATGGATCTTGTACGGCCTGCTCTATGATCCAGGTCATCTCACAGGTCGAACCTGTCATTGGGCTCTAATGGCTAATTACCCCGTCTTCGGGGCACTTCCGGTATATAACCGATGTCATCAGCCGTCCTGTCCCGACCACGAGGGGGCGGTCCGGCTTGTCGTATGGAGTACGGTTTGGAGACGGAGTATCGATGAGTTCATCATATAATTGCGGTAGCAACCTCCTCCGAGGGTAGCTTTTTAGCTGGTTCGACAGACCGGTGTCGTATACTTCCGCGGCTGAGAGGACTTTTTTCCATCGATCATTGAGGTCGTCCTGTTCGGCTTTGAGTTGTCGTTCTTTAGCCTTTAGGCTGCGAGCCATTTCTATGAGCCATTGCCTGATTCCTTCCTGGTCCTCAAGGTTATTAGGGATGTACAAGTCATTGGTTTCTGGTATATCTTCCTTCTCGACGGGGGGAAGGTAATTATCATCTTTGGAGTCGTTGACGTTATCGGGGTTGTTCTGGTCCTCAGGCCCTTCCGGATGCTCTAACGGGTGTTCGGGGATATCAGGATTTCCATGATCAGCCGGGTTATTACCGTCCCCATTGCTGATGATAGCTTTCCTTCCCTTTTTGCCTTTGGACTGCTTATGCCGTTTCCGGTGCCTTGACGGCGCATCGCCCGACTTGTCGCCATCATTGTTAGGCGTGTTGTCGCTGTTATCGGCGGGAGTATCTACCATGTAGACATCGTATGTGGAAGTGGCGGCCCGCCTCCCGGTGTTAACGGGGGTGGGAGCACGGTCCTCTTCATCCATGTATTCCACCTCCTCGGAGGCATAATCCAACATGTCGGTTAAATCTTCGACAGTGGCTATCAAGCGGGTGGTGGGTGGGTCGAATGATTTGTACTCACCCACACCGTAACCGATATGAGCATAGATCGGGGTTGGATCGTCAGTGATCTTCATCGACGAGATCCGATCTAGGGTCTCATCAACTGCTGAGGGCCCGATCAGATCAAGTTGTTCGCAACTTGCAGAGTTAACCTCCAAGGCGTCCGTACATGGGAGGTGTTTGGCGAGAACACGTGTCCGGTCGTCTGGCTCAATGGCTGGACCAGGATAGGAGATCGGCTCATCACCATGGGTGATTCCATTGGCATGTCCGAAGAACGGGCTCGAGGTTAAAGCCTTAGAGTCTGCGGGTGCTATAGGCAAAGCTGCAAGCACGGTTAACGACAAATCGCCCCGGGAGTCTATGGAGAACTCAAAGCTTCCGAATTCGACCTCTCGATCTGGGGCAAAGCTCTCAACACAGCCTAGATGGCCAGAGGGATCAACATGCAGCATAAAGCTGCCGAAGGCGAAGATCTGTCCGGGGACAAAGGTGTCCAAGTTGCGGACCTCTTCATTGATGACAAGGTGAGGCATCGATTCCATATTTCTCATAGAGGAACTCTCAATGAAAGCTCCAATGTCGATGTCAAAACCGACGGATCTCAGGTAGGGGGTCCCGAACTGTGAGACTAGAATCGACGGTAACAGGAGACGAAGGGGACACGGATTTACCCAGGTTCGGGCCCTCCTATGGAGGTAATACCCTACGTCATGCTTGGTTGTATTGATGATATGGGGGGTTACAGAGTTGATCTACCTCGAGATCGTATGTCTAACCCTAGATGACTTGTTCTGTTTCTATACCCTAAAACCCTTCGGCTTATATAGATACCAAGGATGCCTAGGGTTTAGACAAGGTAGGTTACATACCGAAGAGATAAACATGCCTATTTGCTACATCAAACGTGGAGCGCAAGCCGTGCTTCCCAAAGCTTCCATCTTGGAGACTCATCATTTAAATCTTCTAGTGTTCGGTAAATAGCCCATATAGTTTGGCCCATAGGAATAGGCCGGCTCCCCGAGGACCCCTTAATCCAGGACTCCCTCAACGGCCTCAGACAACACGGGAGCGGGTGGATCACCAAGCGGTGCATAAAGGACATAAGACTTTTGGGAAGCCGTGAGGATAATCCTCAGATTACGGGCCCAGCCTACAAATTTACTTCCATCATCCTTCAACTTGGCTTTCTCTAGGAAAGCATTAAATTTCAGGGGAACTACTGCGCGAGCCATTGATATACAACATAAATTTTGCAACGGTTACTAACACTGTTATTCAAGATAATGAGTTCAGTTAATCAAATTACTTAAAAAAACTCCCACTCAAATTGACATCCTTCCGGTCATCCGAGTGATACATGATCCAAATTCACCAACCCAAGTCTAATCATTACGTGAGATGAGGTGGTTTCAATGGTGAACATCTCCATGTTGATCATATCTACTATATGACTCATTTTCGACCTTTTGGTCTCTTGTGTTCTGAGGCCATGTCTGTACATGCTAGGCTCTTCGAGTTTAACCCGAGTGTTCTCCACGTGCAACACTGGCTTGTACCCATTGTATGTGAACGTAGAGCCTATGACACCCGATCATCACGTGGTGTCTCGAAACGACGAACTTTAGCAACGGTGCACACTCGGGGAGAACACAATTTTATCTTGAAATTTTAGTGAGGGATCACCTTATAATGCTACCGTCTTCCTAAGCAAAACAAGCTGCATAAAAGGATTAACATCACATGCAAATCATAAGTGATATGATATGGCCATGAACTTGTGCTTTTGATCTCCATCTACAAAGCACCAGCATGATCTCCATCTTCACCGGCATGACACCATGATCTTCATCATCTTGATCTCCATCAACGTGTCGCCATGAGGTTTTCGCGCCAACTGTTGCTTCTATGACTATTGCTAACTCATAGCAATAGAGTAAGCAAAAATGGCGAAAATAAATTAAAGACAACCCTATGGCTCCTACTGGTTGACGTACTCATCGACATGAAAGTTGTGATATTCTATACAAAACATGATCATCTCATACATCACATATATCTCATCATGTAATTGGCCATATCACATCACAACATACCCTGCAAAAACAAGTTAGACGCCCTCTAATTGTTGTTGCATGTTTTACTTGGCTACTACGAGTATTTAGCAAGAATGATTCTCACGTATGCAAAACCACAACGGTGATACACAAATTGCTATTCAACCTTCTCAAGGACCGACTTTGTCGAATTCGATCCAACTAGAGTAGGAGAGACAGACACCCACCAACCATCTTTATGCAAGAAAGTCACATGTCAGTCGATGGAACCGGTCTCTCGTAAGCGTACGAGTAAGGTCGGTCTGGGTCGCTTCATCCCACAGTACCGTCGAATCAAGAAAAGACCAAGGGAGGAAGCAATTAGAGCATCAATGCCCAGAAACTCCTTTGTGTTATACTCGTGATCTCATCTACCCATAGACCTATCTCATGATGCCACTGATGGGGAACGTTGCATGGGAAACAAAAAAATTCCTACACACACGCAAGATCTATCCATGGTGATGAGCATCTATGAGAGGGAGAGTGGATCTACATACCCTTGTAGATTGCTAAGTGGGAAGCGTTAAGAAACGCAATTGATGTAGGCGAACGTCTTCACGATCCAAATCGCTAGCCGTTCTGTGATCCAATCACACTAGTAGAAAACAGGCCTTCCGTTTGAACCTTTATTCTCGGTTTGGCTTTGTACCGGGACTAATGCTTCCATTAGTCCCGGTTCCAACGGCTAGTAGAGATCAGGGGGCACGGGCCCCATTAGTCTCGGTTCATTTGAGACATATAGTCCCGGTTTGTGCTGGCAGGCTAGTGTCAACCTGGGGCCCCCACGAGCCCTTTTAGTCCCGATTTGTGATACAAACCGGGACTATAGATGGACCTTTAGTCCCTGTTTGTATAACCAATCAGGAGTAAATCTTTCCTTATATAAGCCCTTTCTCCAATCCGACTCATTTCTCTGTTTTCTCCATTCGAACTCCCATCTCTATTTCTTCCCCTAGCTCGAGCTCATCCCTCCATTTTTGCCAAGATTTGTCAAGATTTGAGGCACCCCAATCCATCCAAGTGTTCACAAAGGTTAGCAACTTTGTCCTTTCATCTCTTATTGCTAGATTAGCTTGTGCAATGCTTTATAAGTATAGTGATTTGTGGGTTTTAGTTTGGATGTAATTATGTGATAGTTTTTTTGATTTATATGCAATTTGAGCTCAAATCAACTCCTTAGTTTGCATATGTGTAGGCATGGTTTACTTAGTGTGCCTTCCCGTCCCCGTTCGATCGATGGTGGTTATGATTTAGATAGTTACTTGCATGGTTTTCTTACTTGTATGATTGTTGTTATATATAGTGCCATGGTTATGATATCCGTACCCGTTGGCCCTCATCCGGTTTACGATTCAGATGTGGTATGTTCTCTTTTATAACTATTTGTTGCATTTCGTGTTAATGACAATTATGCCCATCAAGTTGACATAGATATTTTTATCTAGGAGGTAGTTGAACCAGAAATGCCAACCGACCCTATTGTCGAGAAGTTAAATTTAGTTGAAAAATAAAACGAGGATTAGAAAAAAAATGAAAAGAGTTAAAGAAGATAAGATGAAATTGGAGTTGTACGTTGCCGATGTCGTCGACGATCACAAGATCAAGATGGATGCAATGCGCTTGAAGATTAGAAAGATTAGAAAATATGTCGTTAGAAAGATTAGAAATTATGTTGTTGGATCAATTTTTACCTTAGTTGCGATTTTGATCGCATTTGTTGTTGCATTTAAAATGTTTTAGCTAGATAGTTTTCTGTTGTTTTATGAGAATAAGTGTGTATGAACTTTACGTATGAACTTGTATTAATTTGGTCTTTTCGGTATTGTGTAATGAAGATGAACCAACAATGGATGTACATTGACCGACGCTCACCCCAGTTCATTAATGGCGTGCAGAGTTTTTTGCGTGCGGCCGAGGCAAACAAGCGGGATGGTTTATGTGTTGTCCATGTGGTGTGTGTAAGAATGATAAGACTTACTCTAGCTCAAAACAGATTCATATCCACCTGTTTACGTCTGGTTTCATGTCCAGCTATAATTGTTGGACCAAGCACGTTGAAAGAGGGGTTCTAATGGAAGAGAATGAAGAAGAAGAGGATGACGACAACTATCCTGGTTGTCCTGAATATGATGGTAGTACAATGGGGGGAGAGAATGAAGAAGAATAAGATGAGGCATCAGATGAGCCCGCTAATGATCTTGGTCGGGCTATTGCTGATGCAAAGAGAAACTGCAAAAATGGAAAAGAGAAGTTGCAGTTGCAGCGCATGTTAGAGGATCACAAAAAGTGTTGTACCCAAATTGCGAAGGTGACAACACAAAGCTCAGAACCACACTAGAATTGCTGCAATGGAAGGCGGAGAATGGTGTATCTGACAAGGGATTTGAATAGTTGCTAAAAATAATGAAGAATAAGCTTCCAAAGGACAATGAATTGCACGACAGTACATATGAAGCAAAGAAGGTTGTCTGTCCTCTAGGATTGGAGGTGCAGAAGATACATGCATGCCCTCATGACTGCATCCTCTACTGCGGTGAGTACGAGAATTTGGATGCATGCCCGGTATGCAATGCATTGTGATATAAGATCGGTCACGATGACCCTGTTGATGATGTTCAGGGCGAGCGCCCCAGGAAGAGGATTCCTGCCAAGGTGATGTGGTATGCTCCTATAATACCATGGTTGAAACGTTTGTTCCAAAACAAAGAGCATGCCAAGTCATTGCGATGGCACAAAGAAGACCGTAAGAAAGACGGGAAGTTGAGAGTATCCGCTGATGGGTCGCAGTGGAGAAAAATCGAGAGAATGTGGCCGGACTTTGCAGATGACCCAAGGAACTTATGGTTTGGTTTAAGTGCAGATGGCATTAATCTATTTGGGGAGCAGAACAGGAAGCATAGCACATGGCCTGTGACTCTATGTATCTATAACCATCCTCCTTGGTTGTGCATGAAGCGGAAGTTAATTACGATGCCAGTGCTCATCCAAGGCCCTAAGCAACCCGGAAACTACATTGATGTGTACCTAAGGCCATTAGTTGACGAACTTTTACAGCTGTGGAATAAAAAAGGTGTACGTGTGTGGGATGAGCACAAACAACAAGAATTTGACGTGCAAGCGTTTCTCTTTGTAACCATCAATGATTGGCCTGCTCTTAGTAACCTTTCCGGACAGACAAACAAGGGATAACATGCATGCACGCACTGTTTAGATGATACCGAAAGTATATATTTGGACAACTGCAAGAAGAATGTGTACCTGGGACATCGTCGATTTCTTCTGGCCAAGCATGCCTTAAGAAAGAAAGGCAAGGATTTCAAAGGTGAGGCAGATCATCGGAAGAAGCCCGTCCTCTGTACTGGTGATGACATACTTGATATGGTCAAGGATTTACAAGTTATATTTGGAAAGGGTCCTGGCGGACAATCTGTTCCGACTGACGCTCAGGGACACGCACCCATGTGGAAGAAGAAATCTATAATTTGGGAGCTAGAATATTGGAAATTCCTGGAGGTCCGCTCTACAATCAACGTGATGCACGTGACGAAGAATCTTTGCGTGAACCTGCTAGGATTCTTGGGCATGTATGGGAAGACAAAAGATACGCCGGAGGCACGAGAGGACCAGCAGCGTGTGCACGAAAACGATGGCATGCATGAGCAGTATGAAGGTCCTGCCAGCTATGCTCTTACCAAAGAAGAGAAGGAATTTTTTTGAATGTCTACTCAGTATGAAGGTCCCATCCGGCTTCTCGTCGAATATAAAGGGAATAATAAATATGGCAGAGTAAAAATTCCAGAACCTAAAGTCTCATGACTGCCACTTGATCATGACGCAATTGCTTCCGGTTGCGTTGAGGGGGCTTCTACTAGAAAATGTTCCATTAGCCATTGTGAAGCTATGTTCATTCCTCAATGCAATTTCTCAAAAGGTAATCGATCCGGAAATCCTACCAAGTTTACAGAATGATTTGGTCTGATGTCTTGTCAGTTTCGAGTTGGTGTTCCCACCATCCTTCTTTAATATTATGACACACGTCCTAGTTCACCTAGTCGAACAGATTGCCATTCTGGTCCTGTATTTCTACACAATATCTTCCCCTTTGAGAGGTTCATGGGAGTCTTAAAGAAATATGTTCGTAACCGTGCTAGGCCAAAAGGAAGCATTTCCAAGGGCCATGAAACAGAGGAGGTCATTGAGTTTTGTGTTGACTTTATTCCTGACATTAAGCCGATTGGTGTTCCTCAATCGCGATATGAGGGGAGACTGCGTGGAAAAGGCACGCTTGGACCAAAATCAATAATATGTACGGATGGGCATTCTTGGGCGCAAGCACACTACATAGTTCTACAGAATTCTACCTTGGTAACCCCATATATCGAGGAACACATGGATATTATATGCTCGGAGAACCCGGAGAAGTCTGACCCCTGGATTCAACGTACACACATTGAGGCTTCCGGCGGTTGGTTGCAAACATATCTCATAAATGACGACAATGTTGAAGATGACTTGTACTCGTAGAGACCATCTTCGACTATATTGACTTTCAAAGGGTACGAGATAAATGGGAATACATTTTACACGATCACCCAAGATAAATAGAGCACCAACCAAAATAGTGGTGTTCGCTTTGACGATGCGACAAACACCAAGGAAAAGGACACATATTAGGGTTACATAGAGGAGATATGGGAACTTGACTATGGAGGTGATTTGAAGGCCCCTTTGTTCCGGTGCAAATGGGCCAATCTGACTGGAGGATGGGTAATGGTAGACCCGCAGTACGGAATGACAACAGTGGGTCTCAACAATCTTGGGCACACAGATGAACCATTCGTTCTAGCCAATGATGTGGCGCAAGTTTTCTATGTGAAGGACATGTCTACTAAACCGAGAAAAGGAAAGATAAGAAAGCGGATACATCATACGATGAGCCAAAGCGCCACATAATTCTTTCTCAGAAAAGAAACATCGTGGGAGTGGAGGACAAGACAGACATGTCAAGAGATTATGAAAAGTTTGATGAAATTCCTCTGTTCGCAGTGAAGACTGACCCAAGCATCATGTTAAATGATGAAGATTTTCCATTGTTACAACGCAAAAATCAAGGGACGCACGCGACGAAATAGTTTTATACCCCAAGATCCCACTCTGGGATGTGACTGGCTGCACCGTCATCACTTTTCTTCTCTAGTGAGTAGTCGGGATGGTTCAGTTTGTACACGAAGTGCATCCAGTTTTTTTTGTAACCCTCTCAACTTTTTACCACATGCTATGTGTGTGATATGATGGTACCATGCCAAGTTTCAACCTTTTGAGAGTTCATTTGTGGTGCTTTTTAATTTCAAGGTCATTTAACTCAAAACAAATCATTAAATGCATGAAAAATAGCAAATGAAGTTAGATATGGTTGAATTTTTTGTCTGTGGCTTCTAATGGTTCATATTGAATGCACAAAAAGTCTGGAGTTAAAATAAGTTTTAAAAAATTGAAATCCTTTTGTAACAGACGAGTTTTCTCTGAAACCCCGATACTTCGAAGGAGATTGTCCATTTTGTACACGAACTACATCCAGTTTTTGCCGTAATGCTCTCAAAATTTTAGCACATTCTATGTGGGTGAAATGATGATACCATGCCAAATTTCAACCTTTTCAGAGTTCATTTGTGGTGCTTTTTAATTTCTGGGTCATTTAGCTCAAAACAAATCATTAAATGCATGAAAAATACCAAATGAAGTTAGATAGGGTTGAAATTTTAGTATGTGGCTTCTAATGGTTCATATTGAATGCACAAAAATTCTGGAGTTGAAATAATTTTAAAAAAATTGAAATCCTTTTGTAACAGATGAGTTTTCATCCGAAACCCCGATACTTCGAAGGAGATTGTCCATTTTGTAGACGAAGTGCATCCAGTTTTTGCCGTAACACTTTCAACTTTTTAGCACATGATATGTGGGTGAAATAATGATACCATGACAAGTTTCAACCCTTTCAGAGTTCATTTGTGGTGCTTTTTAATTTCAAGGTCATTTAGCTCAAAACAAATCATTAAATGCATGAGAAATGGTAAATGAAGTTAGATAGGTTATTAATTCCACTTTGTTGCTTCTAATGGTTCATATTGAATGCACAAAAATTCTGGAGTTGAAATAAGTTTAAAAAAATTGAAATCCTTTTGTAACAGACGAGTTTTCGTTCGAAACCCCGATACTTCGAAGGAGATTGTCCATTTTGTACACGAAGTGCATCTAGTTTTTGCCGTAACGCTCTCAACTTTTTAGCACATGCTATGTGGTTGAAATGATGATACCATGCCAAGTTTCAACCTTTTCAGAGTTCATATGTGGTGCTTTTTAATTTCAGGGTCATTTAGCTCAAAATAAATCATTAAATGCATGAAAAATAGCAAATGAAGTTAGATATGGTTGAAATTTTAGTATGTGGCTTGTAATGGTTCATATTGAATGGACAAAAAGTGTGGAGTTGAAATAAGTTTAAAAAAATTGAAATCCTTTTGTAACAGACGAGTTTTCGTCGGAAACCCTGATACTTCGAAGGAGATTGTCCATTTTGTAGGCGAAGTGCATCCAATTTTTTCCGCAACGCTCTCAACTTTTTAGCACATGCTATGTGGGTGAAATGATGATACCATG
Source organism: Hordeum marinum (assembly GCA_022496015.1). Classification (NCBI taxonomy): domain Eukaryota; kingdom Viridiplantae; phylum Streptophyta; class Magnoliopsida; order Poales; family Poaceae; genus Hordeum; species Hordeum marinum. The sequence goes on along the minus strand of CM039674.1, from coordinate 455,311,544 downwards.
CCAAATTTCAACCTTTTCAGAGTTCATTTGTGGTGTTTTTTAATTTCAGGGTCATTTAGCTCAAAACAAATCATTAAATGCATGAAAAATGATAAATGAAGTTAGATAGAGTTTATATTTTCAGTATGTGGCATCTAATGGTTCATATTGAATGCACAAAAAGTCTGGAGTTGAAATAAGTTTAAAAAAATTGAAATCCTTTTGTAACATACGAGTTTTCGACATACTTCGAAGGAGATTGTCCATTTTGTACACGAAGTGCATCTAGTTTTTGCCGTAACGCTCTCAACTTTTTAGCACATGCTATGTGGGTGAAATGATGATACCATGCCAAGTTTCAACCTTTTCAGAGTTCAGTTGGGTGATTTTGATTAAAACAAATGAAGGTATAAAACTAAAAGAGTTAAACATAATTTGATTTTGATTAAAACACCTATTTCAGTTATCCTAAAAATTGCCAACTTTAACATAATGATAAAACATACTAATATTAAACAACAGGAAAAACAATCACTCAAAAATCTATTTCAAAACTAAAGTTATTCACAAATTACTGTTTCACACAAATTTCAAATGAATTCAAATTTAAACTATTTCAATTTGAAAACTACTGGCACTAACAAAAATTTCGTAATTGTTTTGACCTAAAGCAAAAAAGATTCATTAAAAACTATAAATATTCTAATAGTTATTCCAAATATAAAAACAGAAATTAGAAAAACAAAACAAAACAAAAAAGAGAAAATACAACTATAGTCCCGGTTGGTGCGGAATTTGGGTGGTCTTTTTGGGCGGACGAAAAGTCCTTCCCGCACGGAATCCGGGAGGACCTTTAGTCCCTGTTGGGGATACCAACCGGGACTAAAGGTCTTTAGTCCCAGTTGGTGCCACGACCCGGGACTAAAGAGTCCCTCTATATATGCAGGACTTTGCCATTTCTTCCCCAACCTCTCCCATTCTGCCTGACGCCACCCCTGCCCCGATGCCGATAGGCTGCCAGTGCTCCCCGTGCGCCTCTTCTCCCTCAACCTCGTCGTCGCGCTTCCTCCCGTCGGAGATCGTCGTCCCTGACCTGCTCGCTCTGGCCGACCTCACCGTCTTCTGGACCATGTCGTTGCCTCGACCTCGTCGTCGCCTAGACCTTGCCGCCGAGCCCACTGTGAGCCACTCTCCTCCCTCTCCTCCTAAAGCCCTCCTCCCTATCCGTCATTGCCGCCATGCATGGTCGCCCCTCCCCGTCCGCCATTGCCAACGGCCATGCATGGCCGCCCCTCCCCGTCCGCCATTGCCGGCGGCCATGCATGGCCGCCCCTCCCCGTCCGCCATGGCCGCCCCTTCCCGAGCCCATCCCAGCCCCACCTAGAGCCATCACTGGAGATGCCCGAGAGCCGCCACCCATCCATCTCTAGCGTAGGAGCCCCGCCGCCCGGCCCGTCCATCTCCGACGGTGTCGCAAACACACACACACACACATTTTTTTAAAGCGTGCAAATTTTTGTGGTTGGTATGCAACATTTTTCATTAAACAATGTGTTAAGAAAATTGTAGTACATGCATAGATGGATAAGTAGATTAATATTGTTAGATGATTTTGTTGATGATGCTTTTTATGATTTAGTTGTTTAATGTTTTAGTTAATTAGGAGTCCTAGGAAAAATTAGTATGTGTATGTTAGATTAGAGAAAAAAATCTTGGGTTTTGAAAAAATTAGTGATTAAATGATAAGAATTTTTTTTCCATAGGAATTTGTCTCGACATCGAAGATGCCCGGCCCGCATCCTCGTCGTCGAGTGGTTCGCGAGAGCCTGCTTGATAGGCGCCATGTCCAGGACTGGGCTCCGCCGGGCTGGCACTGGGAGGTGCTACCTTCTGGGGCTCGGAGCTTGGTGAGGAAGCTGGGTCTCGTCGTCGACCCGGAGCTTCTTTGGTAGCGGTCACGTGGGCCACTTTCGGTTCAGAGGGAGCAGGCCCCCATGGAGGTGGTACATCATCGTGTCAGGGAGGAGGACGAGCACGTCCGTTGCTACATGGCGGCGTTGGACGCTAGGTTCAACTATACCTGGCAAATTGTTCAGGGATCTCACCCGAGTAATGATCCCATGATGGCTCCTTATATTTGGGTGTCCACCACCCGCGACTCAGGAACCGCTAGTGACTTCGATTATTCGATAGTATTCGATCTGTATTAGTGATCTTATATGATAATATTCGAGATGTATTAGTTAATATTTGATGATACATTAAATGGATTATTCGAGATGATGTATAAGTGATATTATATTCGAGTTCATTATAAATGTATTAGTGATATTTTATTGGTATAATGCGTGTGTGACTTTTGGTCTGTCGTTTATCCTTGTCTGACTTTCATGTGTGTTCTTGATGGAGAAATCCCAACTATTGTCGTGGGGGGCCGCCTCCTCTTCTTCTCTTCTTTGCGATATGTTCGTCGGTATAATGCACAAGAAGAGAAGAGGGGAGGCGTCCATCACCGATGGTCGAACTATTACTGTGAGAGAGTGTCCACCAACATATATACAGCACCATATCAGTGTGAGAGAGTGCACACCAACACACCATGAGATATGAGAGTTATTTAAGGAAAGTCTCGATGTACCAAAAGTCACACACGCATTAGGATCCAAGCGTGCCGTAATTATTGAATCATAAACATAGGAAATGTCGTCGTCATCGAACGACGATAGGATCCAAGCGTGTGAATTTTGCGATGAAGATAAGGATCTTTATGACCAGCCTGGGCTGCGAGACGGCAGGTTCTTCATCATGAAGCTTTACGAGGACTTTGATATTTCTACTATACGCAACGATGACAACTGTTTTTTTGTAATTAAGCATGACTTCTGTTTCTTTCCTTCAACGCGTAATTTCTGTTTTATACAATTTGACTAGTTCATCCCCTGTCATGCAATATCGTATTTCTTGGAGAGGCTCGGTTTCGAAGAGCACGAGAGTTTCGAGACGAGGACACCCAACCTGAGGACTAAATATGGTCACACATTTCTGGTGAAACTAATGAATGGACCTAATAACACGGAATTAGGGTGCTCAAATTTGGAAGCTCTTTGCAAGGCATATGGATTGCAGGAGGATATGGAAATAACCTTTGATCTTTGTCCTGAAGATCATATTGAAGGAAACATCGACATTTGGGTGGATGTCGATATGCTTCCTGTTTTACCTTCATGTGAGTTTGTCAACCATGGATATTTGTCAATTAATTTTCATTCTATATTTAAAAATATTTGGTTTTCATCCCTACTAAATTTGTTAATTTATAATTTACAGCTTATTTCGTTTCTTCGAGTGAAACACAGAACATAATCGACACGACACACTACACTTATGGATCACATCTAACTTGGGAGGAGATGGATGATCTTATCTACTTTGTTATTGGTGTCCTAGTTGGTAGGGAGATCTTCCCGTATAATTTGGGAACTGGCCCAAATTATACATTGTACAGGACACTAGTGCATAGGTTGAGGACGGATGACATTCGTCGAAATATCTTGGTAAGAGTTGCTAATTAAGTACACTAGTACTGTTGCGTAAATGGTATTGTTTACATTGCTAACTAGGCTACTATTATGTTATTCAACAGAAACTGCCAATGAAGTTGTGCCTCCATTGATGCAACCCGAAGGTAATATGACAATTAAAATCCCCTTCCATCCCGAGTTCTCTTTTGCATACTCAACTGAGCACAAACCACGAAGACGGCTCCAAATTGAAGCATGGGGACAAATAAAGAAGGATTGCAAGCCACAAGTTGGAGACCATTGGATATGTTTGCTTCATCATGGAGACATAGGTGTTATTCTGTTTTATGTCATTTTACCTAGGAGGGAGGACTATGTCATTTTATCTTTTTTTATGAGATTTTAACTTGGTATATATGATTAAGATGATAATGATGAGTTGCTAGATGAGTAAGATGATGATGAGTTATATGACATATATTTGATTAAAGTGGATGGATGCAAGTGACCATGTTTAATTATAAGGAAAAATTAAATGGAAAACACAAAATGAAAATAAAAAATAAAAAATGCCTTAACCTTAAGTCCTGGTTGGTGTTACCAACTGGGACCAAAGGTCCCCATGCCCTGGCGCGCTCTGCCGCCCACGTGGCCAATGTTTAGTCTCGGTTCGTAGCCAACCGGGACTAAAGCCTTAGACCCTTTAGTCTCTATACTTTAGTCCCGGTTGGGGAATCGGGACTAAAGGCCCTTCCCAACCAGGACTAATGGTATGTTTTCTACTAGTGTCACGATCCGTCCCGATCTAGCGCCAAACGGACGGCACCTCCGCTTCAGCACACGTACAGCTCAATGACGATCTCCGCCTTCTTGATCCAGAAAGAGGGAGCGGACAGATAGATGAGTTCTTCAGTAGCAGGACGGCACGGCGGCGGCGGTGGTGGAATTATTCCGGTAGGGCTTCGCCTAAGCACCGTCAGAATCTATTTGGTGGAGGAACCAGGGAATAGATAACTAGCACATATACTTCTGACTTGGGGCTCTATTCCTCTAGTATATATAGGAGGGATGGGGGAGGAGGCAGCTCTAGGTTTTGCCCCTAGGGGCTTCGACCGAAGTGGAGGAGGTGGAGGCTTCCACCAATCCTACTCCAAGTAGGATTCCTTCTCCTACTTGGTTTTCCTTCCTCCCACCTTGGGGTTTCCTTCTTACACTTTCCTAACCGCATGGGCCTTGCGGGGCTGGCTTGCCCAGCCCACTAAGGTCTAGTGCTCCACCCCTATGGCCCATGTGGCCTCCCAGCCTGAGTGGCCCCTCCCGAGGGTCCCCCGGAACCCTCCTCGCACCCCCGGTACACTACCGGAAGTACCGAAACTTTTCCGGTAACCAAAATTGGACTTCCTATATATCAATCTTTACCTCCGGACCATTCTGGAGCTCCTCATGATGTCCAGGATCTCATCCAGGACTCCGAACAACCTTCGGTCACCACCATGCATAACTCAATACTACCGAAACGTCACCGAACGTTAAGTGTGCAGACCCTGCGGGTTAGAGAACTATGTAGACATGACCGAGACAACTCTACGATAAATAACCAATAGCGGGACCTAGATGCCTATATTGGTTCCTACATATTCTATGAAGATCTGTATCGGTTGAACCTCGATTCAGTTAATCTCGTATGTTGTTCCCTTTGTTCTTCAGTATGTTACTTGCCCGAGATTCGATCATCGGTATCTCTATACCTAGTTCAATCTCGTTACCGGCAAGTCTCTTTACTCATTCTGTAATACAAGATCCCGTGGCTAACACTTTAGTCACTTTGCTTGCAAGGCTTATTGTGATGTTGTATTACCGAGAGGGCCATGAGACACCTCTCCGTCATGGAGTAACAAATCCCAGTCTTGATCCATGCCCACTCAACAGACACCCTCGGAGATACTTGTAGAGCATCTTTATAGTCACCCAGTTATGTTGCGATGTTTGATACACACAAGGTATTCCTTTGGTGTCAGTGAGTTGCATGATCTCATGGTCATAGGAATAGATACTTGACATGCAAAAAACATTAGCAATAAACTGACATGATCATATGCCGCGTTCATAGTTTGGGTCTTATCCATCACATCATTCCCCTGATGATATGATCCCATCATCAAATGACATCTCATGTTTATGGCCAGGAAACCTTGACCATCTTTGATCAACGAGCTAGTCTACTAGAGGCATACTAGGGACACAGTGTTGTCTATGTATCCACACATGCATTTGTGTTTCCAATCAATACAATTATAGCATAGATAGTAAATGATTATCATGAACAAGGAAATATAATAATAACCACTTTATTATTGCCTCTAGGGCATATTTCCAACATGATCACCATGCATTGGGGCTGACTAGACAGATGTGCTGACACCAATACAGAGGCTTCAAGTTTGAGGACTATTGGAAAACTTTTGGGCTCTCAGGATGTTGTCCATAATTCCTGGTGTGCCATGTTATCCATCAAGATGTTGTGCGATCCTTGCACCACAAGCTAAGTAGACTAGCTTGAGCCATGCACTTCTGGAGTCACTCTCATGTGGGCAATATCAAACTGTTGAGCTCTGTTGCTAAACCGGTTACTCTTGGTATGGATCATGCTCAGGACAGTCAAAACCTCATAATCGTTGAAATTTGTTTGTGGCTATGGCTGGGATAAAATATGCTTGGCCTTGTTGTAGTACAATGGATACACATCAAGCAAAGATCACGTTGTTGTGGTTGCGGCCAGGAGACACTCACTCCAAGTTGTTCTTATCAAGGCTAATGACCTCCAGCATCGAAACTTCATCCCAGTTCTTGAAATCGATCGAAGACATCTCACCCTGCACGCTGACAAACACAAAGCACTATTGGCACATTTCAAAGATTCTCTAGGCGACTCCAGTTCAAGGCATTCAACCCTAAACTGGATTATCTTGGCCTTCCTCGACATGATTTGGCTTCTCTTAAGGTACAGTTTGCGGAAGATGAGATCAAGGTTGCAGTGTTCTCTATCCCCTCTAGCAAGGCCCTTAGTCAGAAAGGATACATGATAAGTTTTTTCAAGAGCTATTGGGAGCTAATTAAGTCAGATGTTACTGCAGCGCCGAACCAATCTTATTCTTGCCTGCAAACAGTGGAATCTGCTCAACAATGCACACATCACTCTAATCCCTAAAATGTATTTGTCACAAATACACACGAGTGTGCATATCATATAGTATTAAATAAGAAATGGGGGAAGATAACCCTCCACATTGTTTAAAGTTACACACGCAAAGTCGTGCTAACTCCACTCCACACTAAACGCTCGCGTTACTCTCTCGCAACAACCCACCTAACTAGACTCCCAAAGAAATGGTTGAGATCTCCTTTGAATAACCCCGCCTGCCTCCACGCTCTTCCTAAATCTGATGGTGTTGTTTGTGTTAAAGAATTTAGGCATATAAGCTTGATGCACTCCATCAAAAATTCTTTGCATACTCATGTCCCTCAGACTCGCGCATGGTGCCTTTCCCCAAGAGTGCGGGCATTTAGTCAAGAAGTATCGCAAATATTTATGTATGTCAAGAATACAGTCCAGAATTTGCACAATAACAAGGAGCCGAGGTTGTTCATGAAGCTTGGTATTGTAGGAGCCTTTGACTCTGTTTCACGAAGACATATGATGGAACTGATGAAACGACTAGGTTTCGGGAACAAGTGGTGTGATATAATATACTTGTTTTGGAGCATTTCTTCTTCATGTGTGATGACTAATTGTGAGTTAGGTCAGAGGTTCTTCCACCGCAGAGGCCTCGGGCAAGTCGATCAAATGTCTCTAATGATCTTTAGAATTGCAAATGGAGTTACACGTCCACAGCATTTCATCATGCTCATGTGCAGGTATACAACGCTTAATAACACCATTTACTCCCTTTTATATAAGTGTGGGTCATCCCAAAAATATGTTCTCAAATCAAATAATTTTTTTCTCTTTTTTGATAAGTGAACTTATGTGGAATGTACCTAGCAATCATAAAAAATTCTTAATCATTGAACAAGGGTTAATATGAGAAGCAACATTCCTAACAGCCAATTGCTGTTGGAAATATGCCCTAGAGGCAATAATAAATTAGTGATTATCATATTTCCTTGTTCATGATAATCATTTATTATCCATGCTATAATTGTATTGATCGGAGACTTAAATGCATGTGTGGATACATAGACAAAACCATGTCCCTAGTATGCCTCTAATGGACTAGCTCGTTGATCAAAGGATGGTTAAGGTTTCCTAGCCATGGACATGAGATGTCATTTGATAACGGGATCACATCATTAGGAGAATGATGTGATGGATAAGACCCAAACTACAAACATAGCATATGATCGTGTCAGTTTATTGCTACTGTTTTCTGCATGTCAAGTATATGTTCCTATGACCATGAGATCATGCAACTCACGGATATCGGAGGAGTGCCTTGTGTGTATCAAACGTCGCAACGTAACTGGGTGACTATAAAGGTGCTCTACAGGTATCTCCGATGGTGTCTGTTGAGTTGGCATGGATCGAGACTGGGATTTGTTACTCCGTGTGACGGAGAGGTATCTCAGGGCCCACTCGGTAATACAATATCACAATGAGCCTTGCAAGCAATGTGACTAATTGTTAGTTGCGGGATCTTGTATTATGGAACGAGTAAAGAGACTTGCCGGTAACGAGGTTGAACTAGGTATGGAGATACCGACGATCGAATCTCGGGCAAGTAACATACCGAAGAACAAAGGGAACGTTATACGGGATTAACTGAATCCTTGACATAGAGGTTCGACCGATAAAGATCTTCGTAGAATATGTGGGAACCAATGTGGACGTCCAGGTCCCGCCATTGGTTATTGACTATAGAGGTGTCTCGGTCATGTCTACATAGTTCTCGAACCCGCAGGGTCTGCACACTTAAGGTTCGGTGACGTTTCGGTAGTGTAGAGTTATGTATGGTGGTGACCGAAGGTTGTTCGGAGTCCCGGATGAGATCCCGGACATCACGAGGAGCTCCGGAATGGTCCGGAGGTAAAGATTCATATATAGGAAGTCCCAGTTTGGTTTCCGGAAAAGTTTCGGGCTCATCGGTAGTGTACCGGGAGTATCGGTATTGTACCGGGAGTGCCGGTAGTGTACCGAAGGACCTCCGGGAGGGGTATTTCGACCCCAAGAGGTCCATGGGCTGTGGGAGAATAATAACCAGCCCTTAGTGGGCTGGGAAAACAGCCACAAAAGCCCATGGCGCAGGAGAGAAAGTCCTAAAGCAAAAAGTGGAAAATCAGCCAATAGGAGGCAATCCTACTCCAACTAGGATTGGAGGTGAAGTAGGATTGCTCCCACCTCCTATTTCGGCCAACCCAAAGGCCTTGGATGCCTCTCCTCTCCTCTCCTCTCCTCCTATATATACTAGTGGATTGGGTGGTTTTTGGACAGAATTTCCGGCCACGTGCTACCCGTTCCACCGGTGCATAGTTTCTCCTCTAGATCGTAGTTCCGCAGCGCTTAGGCGAAGCCCTGTCGGAATTGCTCCACCACCATCACCGGAGCGCTGTCACGCTGCCGGTGAACTCTATCTCCTCTCCACCTCCTCTCGCTGGATCGAGACGGTGGAGATCGTCATCAAGCTGCACGTGTGCTGAACGCGGAGGTGCCGTCCGTTCGGCGCTAGATCGGAAGGACCATGATCGAGATCGCGAGACGGTTCGTGATGTGATCACGGAACGGATCGTGATGAGTTCGCGGGACAGATCGTGATCAAGATCGTGAGACGGATCGTGATGAGTTCGCGGGACAAATCGTGATCAAGATCGCGGGACGGATCGTGATGAGTTCACGGGACGGATCGTGATTGGATCGCGGGACGGATCGTGATGAGATCGCGGGACGCTTGGCGATTTGGATCGCGAAGATGTTCGACTACACCAACCGCGTTTCTTAACGCTTCCCGCTTAGCGATCTACAAGGGTATGTAGATCCACTCTCCCTCTCGTAGATGCTCATCACCATGGATAGGTTTGCGTGTGCGTAGGAAAATTTTTGTTTCCCATGCGACGTTCCCCAACAATTGCTCATCAGTAAAAATCTCATTAACAAGAATAGGATCAACACATATATTAATGTTGGTGACGATGATGGCTTTGAATCCCCCCCCCCCCGGGGAGTGATGGATCTCCACCACAATCAGCCCGCTAGAGGGTAAAAGTCCGCAGGCTTGCAGACGGCAACGGAAAATCGCAGAAAAATCCACGAAAGTTTAAGGTCAAGGGTGAATTTATAGCAAAATGGGACCCAGATGGGGTCCACCATGGAGGCACGCTCCCCACATGCCGTGGGGGCACTGGTGCATCTGGGTCCCACCTGGCCCATGGCTTCTTTTCCAAAGAAATCCATGGTCCTTTTAGAGCTTCGAAAAAATACATTTTCTTTTGTCCCTTGTTTTGTCCATGTTTTCTAGTTGTCTGGCATTTTCCAGATAATCTTCCTCTTCGTGTGTTACATGTAAATTGAAGGGAAAACATCATTAGAATAGAGAAATAATGTGCAAACTACCAATAATCAAGAGTAAATTATAATAAGAAATAGTAATGCAAATGGACGTATCAACTTACTAAATTTTAACTACATATTTGGGCACATATTAAATCCAAAATTGATAATAAAAGTTCACATAATTCATGAATATGACTTTAAAGTTTACAAATAAAATTATTCAAAATCAAACACATGGAAGAGTCCAAATGAAGTAAAGAGCATGACAAAAGCACAACAAACATTTGATATGGAGTAGCCACTGATGCTCAGCAAGATCGTCTTGGAGCTGGGTATGAACTTCTCGGTTCTTGATGTTGTGATGCGCTGTGGGAGATCAGTATCCTATTTTCATTCTGTTCTGGCTCAATAGAATTCTCATTGGAAATGTATCGAAAATCTATGCAAGATGATGCAACATATCATTATTTTCCATAAGACTTGTGGGTTTCTATACTTGACAAGTCATGAATAACGGCAAAGTGCTTCTGAAGCAGACTGAAAGCTCTCTCAACATCTTTCCTTGCCAACTCTTGACGCATTGCAAAGTGGGATCTCTTGTTTCCGTGAGGACATGTGATTGTCTTCCCAAATGTGACACATGGAAGACATATGCTATCTGCAAAGTAGTAACCCGTCGCGTACTGGCGACCATTGACAATGTAGTTACAAGGAGGAACATGTCCGACAACAAGCCTTCCGAACTATAGTTCCTCCAATGCAACTGCCCCAATAATGATTATTGGATCTTTGAAGTGCCCTTTATACTGACATATCCATCCCATAGGAAAATTCTTCATGTCCAGTTCATGCAATCAATTGATCCAAGCATCCAAATCATGCTCGTTCTTCACTCGAACCCAATAGTCGCTCTCTATCTTAACAATTTGGTTCCCTCAAGTACTATGCCCCATAGATCTCAATCACGGCTTGTGTATATCATCGAACGACCTCTGGGATTGAATCTTTCACATTTCGGATATAGTCATCCATAGCCAAGCACTCGAACATCTGTGACACACTTCAACAATGTGCTCGCACTTATCACCATCGATGCACCCTTCCTCAGTTTAAACCATTCATCATGCTTCTCCACAACTTTTGCAATGGTGGGGAAGAGACTTCGATGCATACGAAAATCACCGACAAAAATACTTCTCCGAATAGGTTGCATTGGGTTGCAGTTATCCTTCTTCAGCTTAGCATGACTCTTTATTCTATCTCGGTTGATGTCCAAACAACCTAACTGCAATCCTAGTCTCGGTCACTGAAAGTCCTCGTTAACGATAATGGCCATGACCATTTTGAAATCATCACCGTCTCCTTCCTCCTCATTCGATGAAGAGTCATCGAAGAACATCACCCTCAACCTCTTCATCTACACTATGCCATATTCTAGGTTGAATTTGATTGTAAGAACAACAGAGGATAATGCCAATAGCTATAAGAATACACCTAATTAAACCGTCAAACACTTTAAGGGGGGAGGAGGCGAGAGCCTTGGCTGGTGACATTGATCCGATGTCAAAGCTAGAGGTGAACAACAAGCCTGCAAGACGACCCCGACAATAGACGGTGGGCCATTGAGGAGGAAGATTCTCCTCAAACCGAACTCCCTGGACGACGACAAAGCTCACCACTCTTGCGGCAATAATGGCACTGCCGAGCTCCTTAGCAGGTGCTCTATGACATCTTCGTCATCCTCCGGCTTCATTTTGGAACAAACAAAGCCCCTTGGGTGTTTTTTCGTCCACAAGATCGAGGCGGTGGTGGCCAAGATATCGGTCGATTCTGACGAAGACGGCGACCAGCGACTGCATCGAAGTGGGGCGGGAGGAGCGACGAAAGTTGCGGGATGGCGGGGGAGGTTGCTGGTAGACGCAAGGGGCAACGTCGGCGTCGATGCGGTGCGAGTGGGTGAGGGTTCAGATTTGTCATGAGAAGTGATGTTGGTCGACTATATTTGAGGGCCAACAAAGCGAGCACTTAAAATTTTGAAGGATTATAAGCCGGATAAGCACTTACAATGTTTGGCGAAAAGAAAAAAGAGCCCCGCGAATCAAAGAGACCTTAGTGTAGCCACGGCTAGAAGTTGCTAGTAGCAATATAGTATAGGCCGCCGAACTTGATCTATTCGATCGGAGCGGTACGTGCACCGACAGAACAACCACAGTAGGAGGAAACTTTGCCGCCCCACGGACCAAACGATCTTCAACCTTGTGGCCGAAGCGATCGATCTGCAGCGTCCGCCCTCCACGTAATCCTCGACGGCGACGTATGTATCAACGTATGTTCCGACCATGGCAGCGACGGCACTCGACCGACCGGTCTCCTCGCCGTGTCGCTGCTTCCCCCCGTCGCGGCGCGCTTGGCCACCGGTGAGTCGGCCTCTCGCGCTCGGAGGCCGACGTGCCGCGAGGGGGACCGGCCGGCGGCCGCTTGGTTAATTTCCACGGATTCACGGAGGGGTCTCGCGATCACGACCCGGGACACAACTTCCGCGTGTGGTTCGGCTGCTTGGTCCTCTTCGCTCGGCACCCGCACAGTCGCCGTACGTACGGACCCCGGTTACATTACAGCGAAACGACGGGAGGAAGTTTCGACTCCGTGTGAATGGATGGATCTCTTTCGTGCCTCGTCATGTCTCTAGCGATAGTGCACATCTTCTACGTCATGTCTCTAGCTTTGTGCAGCATGATGGACAGAGGGAAAGTGCCACTGTCGATTTACGTCTTGGAACCAACGCGTAGTACTTCCTTCGAAAAAGTAATACTCTTTCTATTTCATAATGTAGTGTGTTCCATAATGTAGTGCGTCCTCGATTTTTAAAGTATAAGATCACTAAAAGCAATGATCTAAAATGACTTATGTTATTTTTTTATAGAGTTGCGTGAAATTATTAAGAACTAGCACAATGCCCGTGTGTTGCTACGAAGCCATAAAAAACAAGGAATTACTACTGACTTAGGAGATCATCGTAAGATGATGGTGTCTTGCGGCTGTTGCTTGCTTTACGATTAAAAAGAGAGCATAGATATAACAAAAGATCATGTTGCAATAGTTAAAGAGTCTCGAGTGACCATAATAGGTCCTTCACAAGATTTATAGTAAGATACATTTTGAATTTGGAACATAGGAGAATGGGCATGGGTAAGTTAAATGCACAAGATCAAAGATTAGATAGTAGGACAACATCTATCTCCGCATTGAATTGTAATTTGTTTGCCCTCTTCTGCTATGACATGAAAACGAAAAAATTGGTTGGACAGAGAAACTAAAATCAAGACCGTGATTTTGAATTGAAGGCATACTCGCATTTATAATTTGTACAAGAATGTTATTCTCATATTAGGATATCACTGTATTTGTTTATTTGAGATAGGTCTCACAACTAGTAAAAATAACATTTGTTTATTTATGTTTCTTGAAAGGTCGCTAGTCCTGCATGTGAATAGTGCATTTGTTTATTGTGTGGTCTCACATGTGAACTCACCACCAACTCTAAACTTTATAAATAGGAAAGATATTAAGAATTTCTTACAATATCTACAACCAAATCTGGGTCCTTACACGTGAACATTGGCGGGCGGGCCATAGATTTTGTCATTTTCAACCGCAAACTTTATATTTAAAACATTAAATACATGCAAGTAAATCCACGTTGATAATTTTAAATGTTTAATCCGTGTTGGGCTGGTGAGATTGTTTAAACACCAAATAAATTGTTTGTACTTAATATTTCTAGTGTAGAACATCTGTGTTGGGCCGACGGGGTTCGGGGTTTAGTCCTAACTCGCCGCGTGATAAGCGACCCAACCGACTTAAATAGTCGCGATGTTCAAAATAGTAAAGTCCGGTCTTCATTGCACTCTTTTTGAAGGAATTTGACTGTAGCTATGAATCGTCTTTACTTATCAAGCAAAGAAAAATCACGGTGATAGTCCATATCCCTCACAAAGCGAGCATTGATGGTTAAACGGCTCTTTTTGAATCATTTCATCAAGCTTTGTTAGTTTATACTGCTTGTCTGACGGACAATCAGAATACATCGTTCTATCTACGAAAAAGTCACTAAAAAACCTAGTCAGGCAGTGTGCCGAACACATAGAGGGCAAGGTGCAGACTGGCGCAAGGGTAGTGGCCGAGCTAAGAGACGTTCGACGCCGAGGAGGGAGAAGAGAGAAAAAGAGCAAGTGAAATCGGATAGGTCAGAGGGTTTTGATGAATTTTATTGGAGTCCTCCTTGCCGCCGGCCACCAGAGCAGCGGGCAAAGGGGAGACAACTCCACGGACCAGCCGGTGTTACTTGGAAGAAGGAAGGTGTAACCTTCCCGTCGCTAGGGCTTAAGAAAGAGAACACTTCGTAGGATATTTTCTTTCCAGACGTACTTCCTCCGTCCAAAAATAATTGTCATAGGAATAGATGTATCTAGATGTATTTTAGTTTTAGATACATTCATTTTTATATATTTATGTGACAAGTAATTCTGGATGGAGGAAGTATATATAACAAATCCTGCGTTTCCCTGTTTCTATGTGACACACGACAGAGGCTTCTTTTTCATTCAGTCGATCTACCCATTTCCCCCCTGAAGCACCAGCGGTAACATGGTTCCAGAGGCTTCTTCTTCTTCCTTCATCAGCTTCCACCGAATCCAGCACACGAAAAAGGCGCCACCGGCCAATCCAGGCAGAAAGAGACGATCAGTGAGCGTCACCGTTTCCGTTCCACGACGGCGACTGCCACTACCTCACTAGTACGAGCAAACACTACCTTCTAATCCCTCCGGTCACACTCTTATCGGACACAACACAACACAACAGCAGAAAGGTACTTCACTGAAAGGAAAGCTACTCACCAACAAGCAAAGCAAGCAAACAAACATGCCCAGTTACATCCCCTTCTGCACGATAAGCATGTTTAATGTCCGATGCCTCTCCAAACTTAACGGCAAAGTAATATCTTATTGCCGCGACACCGTCGATGTTTCGACAGCGGCACGTTGGCACTAAAAATAATTGCATTTTATTCAGGATGGAAAGGAGACGAATGAGATCGAGTTAGTTACATGTTTGCAGTAAACTAAGAAGACAGTCGTTTATTCAGGCCAAAGAGGCAGGCAGGGCTGTCACTTTGCATCCTGTGTTTCCTGCACCTTATTTCTTTCAGAGGGGAACTTATGACCCATGAAACTTGGTCGGTTGCAGATTGCGCACCGACACCGGATCGCCTTGCGTCGCATCCGAGGATACTGCTCTATACATGGCCACCACCTTATTTGTCAGAAAGCATGGGTGGTCGGCCTTCTATAGCCGATGAAGTCGAAACCTCGATTGAGGTCATTTCATGTCGACGGGTGTTAGCTTCTCCTAACGAATTGGGAGCTGACTGGGCGCAGATCTTCTCTTGAGTTCCCTGCACACCCTTTGTCCTCACCAGCTTACTGTTAGGCGTTCGAAGCTAAAATCAAATAAGTTGGCTAACATTCATCTTCAGCGGAAGCTTTCACGGTCTTGCGATAACGCGGAAAAAGCATTCGCTTGATCTTCTTTTCGGCTGCACGTTCAGATAACGCCTGAAACCAAAGGTTCTGAAAGGTTATTCGGGATTGCATGAGAAGGCCAGATAATATGGGAAGTTTAAGCCCAATAACCCACCTGGGCGTTGAATGAAAATCGAACGGTCCGAGCCTCCAAGCCAGAAAAGACTCTTACGTCGATACCAAGACTGTCGACGCCTATCAAGCTTGCCTCCTGCAAACTCAATAAGACCGAGCTTACTCTATGAGAAAACCAAATCTCACAAAATATGGGAAGGTACTGTTACAATCTCACA
The DNA here is from genome assembly GCA_022496015.1 of Hordeum marinum. Lineage (NCBI taxonomy): Eukaryota > Viridiplantae > Streptophyta > Magnoliopsida > Poales > Poaceae > Hordeum > Hordeum marinum. The sequence continues at coordinate 455,295,625 of CM039674.1, read as the reverse complement.
AAATATAAACAATGAAAAAAAAAGTCTGTTGATGTCATTTCTCAAAATGAAGTATTCAAAGGCAAAGCAGAGCTTCTTGTATATAAGAATGATTAGTTTCAGATATTGTGCCAGATGTAAATTCACACATATTACCAGGACTGAATTTCAGGCAAAGTATGATAGTTCAACTCCAAAGTTCAACTAGGTGCAAATTCACACGTATCACCAGGATTAAATTTCAGGTACAGTTTTGTTGAGGAATTAATTTCAGGTACAGTTTGATAGTGCAACTCCAAAGTTCAGTTGATGGTGAGAATTATCTTATCCATCATATACAGTAACCCACTAAGGATTATGGAAACCGAGTAAAACAATACTGAACAGAACGCACCTCTACTGTAAGGCCTTTTTTTCTGCTACAAAGGGACCGTAGAGCCATGGTACACTGATCACTGTTTTCTTTGATGCGTTTTATAATGTCCGAAGCATGATTTGAAAGAAGATCTGGTTCTGCATCTTGAAAGTCTTGTGGATCAATCATAAACTGCAACAATCCAAGCCAAGAAAAATGATGCTGATTATATCCCATTTTCACTTTACAAAGTAATACATCGATTCTACTGTCCTTTACTTCTCAACTGAAAGCATTGGGCTGAAGAGGGATGCCTTACCTGCTTCCCATAGATGGAGAACAGCTCAATTGTCATCATTTCCAGCTTGTAGATGGTTGAATCAATGCTGCTTCCCACATCATTGATGTCCAATCTCGATTTATCACCATCTGAATATTCACTTGCTTAGTCTCACAGATGTTCAAGGTAAGTGACTGAATGAACGATTTAAACTGATCAAAATTACCAATTAGGCCATTGGTTCCAGAAGCTGTCCGGGGTTCTCGGTTGTATTCCCCTGTTTGATTGGCTATTTATTAGAAAAATAATTGGATGGAAGCACATGACTAATAGAAGTAACTACGAGTAAGCTGAGAAGCACCTCTCCAATCAGATGAATAACCATCGGCATTGCATTCAGAATGAAATAAACTCCTCAAATAAGATTCTTCTTCTATAAAAGCAGGTCTCAGGTATCCTACAATAGAGACCCCATTTGATGGATTATCGATCTTCTCCCCGTGATTATCATGAACAGCCTGCATAAGAAAAGAGTGATTAGCGCGGTTAAGGAATGGTGGAGATAAGGTAATCCCCATGTGACAAATCAGGCTATGAAATATGCTAGCCAAGGCATTCACTATTAATGAACTTCTACACGGAAATTAAGAATAATAGTAAAAACTAGGTGGCGCTTTGCAGTTTCGATTTCGTTTCACGCTCTAAAATGATATGTTTCAGCAATCCACTCCAGTTTTTGGCGCAGTTTTTATACAACATAGTAACTGATGGAATGCATATAACAAAGGACAGACCCAGTGCTAGAAGCTCCCACATAAAGTGGGGTCTGGGGAAGGATTACACGAGGCAAGCATTACCCCTGCACAGTGATAGAATGCATAAAACAGAGCAACAAAAAATGTATTACTTATTTATGTTTGTCTTTCTTTTCCTTTGACTGGCTGAGTGCATATCTTGATTATTTTTTTGTTGCAGTTGACAAACAGCACTTATTTCGAGAGAAATTTTAGCAGATCTTGAATTCTTATACACCCTCCGATCCATTTTAATTGTCACTGATTTAGTACACAGTTGTACTAAATCAGCGTCAATTAATATGGATCGGAGGGGGTACCTTTTTTTAGTCTTGATATGAGCCTAGTTGCTTATGATACACTAAATGTTCATGACTTACCTTTGTCAAGCACTTGGCAAAGTATATAGGATGTATTGGACGCATTGTTACTGGCATTCCCCACTCTATAAGAATATCTGTTATTTCTGTGTCAACCTGTGACAGGGTTTGTTGTTAATAAGAAAACTGACGGATAATACCAGCTGAAAGCAGATAAAAACTTTCTTAGCAAACCTTGCTGTCGTCATCATGCATATCCATAGAATCCTCAACGACCACGTGGTCGCTGAAATCACTAGTTACCACACTTGTTTCTCCAATAATTGCACCATCTGTTCCGATCAAAACTGTCTGCAATAAAAATGCCATTTCAACCGTAAGAAAAAAATTCTTGCAGTCAAAACGTTGGTGCACACTACATTTGCGAATAGCATTATGTTAAACAAGCCAATGTTATGATGACTGCATCACAAAATACAGACTCGAACTAAGCCGACGATGCACCATAGGGTCCATATAATGTGAACTCAAAATGGGATTTGGAAGATAGTGAACCCTTTTTTGGCCTGTCAGTAGACCACTGATAATCATATAAAAACATCAAGAGACACACCGACAGAAAAGGAAACAGAAGCCATCTTACCACAGGGTTGTTTGCATCATCATCTTCCAAGATGTTCCCGTCATCAGGTACTTGAAAGAAAATGTCTGTATGCAATTTTACCCAGTGTAAGTGTTAGATGCACAAGAAGGAAATGATGAAGATTCTGCTGTAAAATATGTACTCGTGCACAAAGGAATTACCTCCATAGTCATCAACAACATACTGAAACTCTGACCATGAAACATGTCCATGAGGTTCATTATGCACCCTAGCAGGAAATACGAGCAATCCCTTGCTATTTGCCTACACAAGATGGAAAGGTTGACCAGCAAATGGTAAGATATTTAGTACAGCAGATGTGTACTCAGACTTAAGCTGAGGAAGTTTATAGTCATTGCTATGCAGAATAAAACGACAGATGCATTTAGCAACAAAATCACTGTTTTGTTATCCTAGGTTACCTCTACTACTGTTCTAGCTGTTTCTACATCTGTCAGTGAAATGTCTTTTTTCTTTGGGCGTTCTTTAATTTCTTCAAGAGGATGGTATCCCCGATCTCTCATGTACTTGGAATCTGGCACTGAATCTGAGTAGTCTGCAGCCACACGGACTTTAGAGAGGGATGAATCCTGATCAGTTGCCAACCAGCAAGGCTGAACTGATCCAAAAGTGTTTCGGCATCTAAAACTAAAATAAATTGCTACATCAGTCAGGCTAAAAAAGCGTCATTTAAGGGATTAAGTTAAAGTAATGAAGGAGGGAGTGACCTTAAACTTGAGAAGTCATGAAATCTCTGGGTGTGAAATGGGGTTCTGATCCAGTTTATAGTGGCTCCGGCCGACATTGATCAACTCTGGTGAAGGACAATCAATTATGTCTGCGAAAACATGCCGATTGGCAACTAAGAAAAGCACTGTGCAAACATGAAAAAGAAAATAACAAATAAGAGATGATGCAATACATATGATTTTTCTTTTGCGACATACGAAAACGCGCCGTTGATTTCTTTCAAAAACAAAAGTGCCATTAATCGCCAACTTACAAGTAAAAATGGCTAAAGCAAAGACTGAAACAATTAATCAATTGCATGACTAGTCACAAAGCGAAATGTTAATTCCTTCGGCAAAGGCAAGGTGCACAATCAGCATAACAGCAGTCCCCCTTCTCCAGCAGTGACTCCAATTCAGAGTGCAGAGCAAGCCAATGACCTAGAGCTCCTCAAATCATAGCAGACTAACAGAAAACAGAAAAATGCATACAAATTGGGAGAAAATGATCTTGGAAAGAAAATTCAGCAATTCATGTAAACCCAATAGAAGGTTCAGCATTCCTCCTCCCTCCCAACTACTCCTACAATTCTGCATGTCCCTGAAGAGGAGCCACTCTGAATTGTGCCAATCGCCACTCGCAGTAACCACTAGCACACTCTGAATTGTGCGAAGAAAAGGGAACCTTCAATCCATAACCCTAGTTCCTGAACGCGTCGCTTTCTGGTGGGGCCTAGCGGATCAAGAACACTGTCAAAAAAACTGAAGCCGCTGCCGCACGCAGCACAAAATCGCACGCTCCAGCGCAGAAGCGATTCGACCAAATCCTCCAGCCTGAACCAGGAGCTGCAGTCTTGAGGAAACAGTTGTACGTACTGAAGAAGAGACAGCCGCCTGGCGGCCGCCTCCGCTCATCCCCTGTTCCTCCAACGGCGGTAGAAAACAAGATTCCCCTCCTCCTCCTGAGACCAGTTCTTTGACACCACCGTCGTCTCCCGAGATCACGCATACAGTCAATCTTAATTGGAGGGGAAAAAAAGAGAGAGAATAGCAGCACGCACCTTCAGCTCGCCAGCAAGCCGCGGCGGGAAGGTTTGGTCCCTGAAACCCAAACCACGGAGAGGGCGGGATCAGAGGAAAATATGGGCCGGAGGCGGCGAGGCCGGCGACTCGCTCGCTATCTCGAGCAGCCCCGGCACGGCGGAACGCAGGCGGATCACGGCGGCGAAGAGCGGCCGTGGCTGGCTGCAGAATACGGCCTTGGCGAGCCGCGAGGAGCCTCTTCTCCCCTCGCTCGCTCGCTCCTCTGTTTTTTCTGTCCCCCTTTCCCCCCTCTCGCCGTGCGCTTTCAGGCGTGGGGCAGCGGCTCTACGGGAGGGCGCTTTTGGTAATTTGAGTTTATTATAAGATTGTTGCTGCTGTGGCGCTGGGCTGACCCAAGTTCCAAACTCCGGTTTTTTTGATATTTGCAGCTGGGGGCAGATCCTTCTCGCTTTGAAACTGCAGATTCTTGTGTATGTTTCTCTTGTTTTCTGAATGTTTTTTCTTTTTGGTTTCTGACGAATGCAACGCATAGCGGCACTGAGATGTTTTGGTTTGGTTGGGGTTGGTGAGGAGTGGATCTCGAGGGTAATTTCTGCATTTAAAGTGTACCATGTCGGACCCACTGCTAAAACGAATGAATGATGCATGGCGGGGACACTTTGGTTCACTCTTTAATTATTCTGAGGGTCGCATGTGTTGGCAGTTTTGGCACACAACTCTACGTACGTACGTACAACTCCCCGCAAAAAAAAAACTATACGTATAACTATTACTACTGCTCCATTTCCTTGGATTTTCTTGCCAAATGCTGTCACAATCCTATTAATATTAACATGACCTGGTCGTAGAAGTAGAACTGTATGGGTTTTCTTTTAAGGGGAAACGAAAATTGGGCAGCGTCTCATTCATTCCTCATGCACCATGTTGGGCAGGGGCCGGGCGATAAGCCTCGTGTGCAGCGGATGGAGGATGTATGGATAGCATTCGAGTGAGAAGATACCCGAGATAGGAGAGCATCTTGTACAGTTGTACTATGCGTATGCATGTCAGTTGGGACGGGATGGACGTGTGCCATGTGTCGTACTTAGCCTCGTGCCACCAATAGCAGCGGAGCAGGCGAGGGGAATATGTCTTCCAAGTTGTACCATTCCGTTTGGCATCAAAGTTTGGGCCTCCGGATGGAGGGAATCTGCAACCCCAGCCTCACGCTCCTGATCGGCCGGCACGCACCAAAACCGCACGATCGGCTGGATTATCAGGCGAGGAACCAAACATCTCCACCCACGATGTGTTCGTTATACTACAATCTGCATGCCCTCTATTTTTGTATTATCGGACAACTTTCTGTTTTGCTACTACAGTGGTATTTATTTCGTATGTTGGTATCCTCGGTTTTCGTTTGGGAAAATGACGTGTAGGGCCATCCATGGTGTGGGGACATGTACATCTACATATACTGCCGCCAACAGTATGGCATGGCCCATGTGATGTGAGTGAGAGAGATTTTTTAAAGAAGGATTATCTCCAGCCTAGCCTCTGCATCAGAACGATGCATTTGATCCTTTTATTAACGGACAAAAAATGAATAGTTTGCGGTTTCGAACAAGCTCTCAATGAGCAACAAAAACAAATTTTAATAAAAAAATGAAAGGTTTAATTGGATCTATGCCATTGTGAATTTCACTACTTGGAGAAATGCCATTATAAAAACAGAACTTGGAAATATGCCACTCCAACTTTTCTATACCTCTATCTATGCCATTTTATGCACTTAAGAGAATAACGGTTCAAAGAATACATGTATTTAAGTGTATACTATCGTATTTATCATAATACCCCTATTTTCAACTTTTGGAAGCATTTTGAGCTTTTCCGGGCGCCAAAGAATTCAAAAAAAACAATTTTGCACCAAAAAATTGAACTTTTCAAAAAAAAATTGAAAAAATTACAGAAAATCAAAAACACTAATATGAGTCTACTGTTCTAATATGAGCCATTTCTAGGCACATATGGGCCCTTAAACTGAGGTGTTTTGGTTCTGTCCAGAAACTTTGACACCAATTACAGAAAAATTCAGCAGCATTTCTGTTGGGGAACGTTGCATGGGAAATAAAAAAATTCCTACGCACACGCAAGATCTATCCATGATGATGAGCATCTACGAGAGGGAGAGTGGATCTACATACCCTTGTAGATCGCTAAGCGGGAAGCGTTAAGAAACGCGGTTGGTGTAGTCGAACGTCTTCGTGATCCAAATCACCGAGCATCCCGCGATCTCATCATGATCCGTCCCACTATCCAATCACGATCCGTCTCGCGATCTCATCACGATCCGTCTCGCGATCTTGATCACGGTCCTTCCGATCTAGCGCCGAACAGACGGCACCTCCGCGTTCAGCACACGTACAACTCGATGACGATCTCCGCCTTCTTGATCCAGCAAGAGGGAGCGGAGAGGTAGATGAGTTCTCCGGCAGCACGACGGTGTTGCGGCGATGGTGGTGGAGCTATTCCAGCAGGGCTTCGCCTAAGCACCGCTGAAAACCGATCTAGAGGAGAAACTGCGATCTAGAGGGGAGGTATTACGTGGCTATTAGGGTTAGCTTTTTCCTCTAAATCCTCTAGTATATATAGGAGGGAGGGAGGGGAGGAGGCAGCCTCAAACCCTCAAGGTTTGGTCGAAATTGGAGGTGGAGGAGTCCTACTCCAATCCTATTAGGAGTAGGATTCCTCCTTTCCACCTGGAAACTCTTTCCACCTCTCCATCTTTGGATTTTTTTTCCTTCTCAAACCACTCCAGACGCATGGCCCCTTAGAGGAGGCTTCGGCCAGCCTACCAGGGGTTGGTTTACCTCCTCTCACAGCCCACGTAGCCTCTTGGGTCAAAATACCTCTCCCGATGGCCCCCCGGTACACTCCCGGCACTCCCGGTACACTACTGATGAGCCCGAAACTTTTCCGGCGACCAAAACAGGACTTCCTATATATCAATCTTCACCTACGGACCATTCCGAAGCTCCTCATGACGTCCGGGATCTCATCCGGGACTCCGAACAACCTTCGGTCACCACCATACATAACTCTATACTACCGAAACGTCACCGAACCTTAAGTGTGCAGACCATGCGGGTTTGAGAACTATGTAGACATGACCGAGACACCTCTATGGTCAATAACCAATAGTGGGACCTGGATGCCCATATTGGTTCCTACATATTCTATGAAGATCTTTATCGGTCGAACCTCTATGTCAAGGATTCAATTAATCCCGTATGCTGTTCCCTTTGTTCTTCGGTATGTTACTTGCCCGAGATTCGATCGTCGGCATCTCCATACCTAGTTCAACCTCGTTATCAGCAAGTCTTTTTACTCGTTCCGTAATACAAGATCCCGTGGCTAACACTTAGTCACATTGCTTGCAAGGCTTATTGTGATGTTGTATTACCAAGTGGGCCCTGAGATACCTCTCCGTCACACGGAGTAACAAATCCCAGTCTTGATCCATGCCAACTCGACAGACACCCTCGGAGATACCTGTAGAGCACCTTTATAGTCACCCAGTTACGTTGCGACGTTTGATACACACAAGGCACTCCTCCGGTGTCAATGAGTTGCATGATCTCATGGCCATAGGAACAAATACTTGACACATAGAAAACAGTAGCAATAAACTAACACGATCATATGCTACGTTTGTAGTTTGGGTCTTGTCCATCACATCATTCTCCTAATGATGTGATCCCGTTATCAAATGACGTCTCATGTCCATGACTAGGAAACCATGGCCATCTTTGATCAACGAGCTAGTCTATTAGAGGCATACTAGGGACATGGTGTTGTCTATGTATCCACACATGTATCTAAGTTCCGATCAACACAATTATAGCATGGATAATAAATGATTATCATGAACAAGGGAATATGACAATAACCAATTTATTATTGCCTCTAGGGCATATTTCACAATATAATAGTTCACAAGCAGAATATTTCATATAGCAACTCGCACGATTGAATAGTTCACATAATAGGTTCTGAAGCAGAGTAGTTCACATAACTAGTACCAAATGTTGGGTTATGCGACAGAAAACAAAAAATTTCTGACCTACGCACCAGCCCAGGACCACTATGGAGACTGCATACAAGGTTTGATCTGATCCGTACCGACTCGAAGCGCAGCGGAAGTAGAGTCGATGATGAACGGCGGTGCAGATCCCCGCAGTTAGGATTTTACAACCTCCCAACCGCGAGGATGTATACCCTCATCTGCCCTGCGGACAGCCCTCCGGGAGGCGGTCGCATAGCCCCCCGGACGGTGTCGCGGACAGCCCTTCGGGAGGACCTCCAAAACTCGGACTGTCACTCGGACAGCCCTTCGGGAGGACCTCCAAAACTTGGACGGTCACACAGACAGCCCTTCGGGAGGCACTCTCGAACTAAGACCGAAACTACGATCTCTCTACAGAGTTGCACACATACGGTGTCATCTATCCGGCAGGGCTTCGCTGTCCAGAACTAGTTCCTGCCGGAACCCAGACAGCCTTTCGGCTCTACGAAACTATTTTGCTGGGAGGGAGAGAGAGAGCTTGCAAAGCAAAGCATGTGTATGAGAGCACAAGGATGATCAAATGGCAGCCCACATCTCCTCTATTTATAGGAAACCCAAGGGGTAGGGTGGTTTTACAATAAAACCCAAAATGCACATGAATGAAGTCCTTCCACAAGGGCATAAAAGTGAAACCAAGGAACAAGAGGGACTCCATGAAGGAGTCCACCATGTGGCCGGCCACACCCTCATGTGGGGCCCCAAAAATGGCTCCAATCCATCCATGTCATCCCCAAGATCTTTTGGAGCAAAGCCCCAAAAGGTGGCTTTCCATAAAGTAGTCCAAAAAGCACTTTCACTATTCACGGCGACATTTTTCAGCGTCCGTTCGAACTAAAAATATTTATGTGGGCTTAGAACATTTCTAGCACCCACTAAAATAATTTTCAATACGATCCGGAACAATTCCGTAATATGTGGGCAGCTCCGGAACATTTCCGGTTATTCTTCCGGAAAATTCCCAGAAGTTTCCAGAATGATTCTGGCACCCTCCAAGAATTATCAGGCATGTGCCAAAACCAATTTGACTTTATGGTATCCTCTGAAACAACTTTTCAGTTTCACCAAAATTGTTCCGGTGACCTGTCTACGGAACTTTTCTACTGTCCGAAACTTTTCCGGTGTCCGAAACTTTTCGGTGATTTTCTCTCAGACTCCCTGTCTAGTATTCAACAGATAGATGACCCTTAAGCGTGTGACCCTATAGGTTCGGTGAAGCATAGACATGAACCGGAACCCCTTCCGATCAATGATCAACATCGGAGCCGTGGACACCCATATCGATCCCTATACCCACACGAATAAATATTCGAGTGAACCTCCAGTTGACGTGTGCTATTCCTGTTGCTTCGCGATATGTTACAAATACCTGAGGTGAGACATGTTGGCATCCCCATGGATCAACAACTTGTCCATTATGCCAGTTACCTCGTTATCGGTATTGTTCTCTTTTCTCGTTCCCGTGTTCCGGCATCCCCGTGATCAAATCGCAAAGTGTCTGGCCAGACGATGATGGATACCGTAACACCGAGAGGGCCCAGAGATATCTCTCCATCGTCGGAGGAGCAAATCCCAATCTTGAGCTATCAAGTTACTTCACTTACTTTTCCATGAACCCGTAAGCCGCCGTAATAGCCACCCATTTACGAATGATGTTTAACAAACCCCAAAGTTCATGAAGCAAGCATGAAGAAACTCGATACTCTCATGGTCTAAGGAATTATGCAAACATTAACTTCTCTGTGTTATTAACCATTAACTTATGAAGAATGTATCTCATAGCATAACATTAATTTGGGTCGATTCAACACAAATGTTCTTCTAGCATTGTGCCCTCAAAATTGCCGGCATAGCCATGCCCATGATCAGGAAAACAGGATCATCATGCAATACTTGAGCCAGTCTTAGAGGCCAGACTAGGAATACATTTTACCATTTATTATCCCACACGTGCACATGAGTTTCCCTCCAAGCCTCGTTTTATTTGTAGACTCGAGAATCATTGCAGTTATAGCATGGAACATAAACATAATTATGAACAGGGAGATAATCAATAACATTTATTATTGCCTCTAGGGCATATCTCCTACAGACTCCCACTTGCACTAGAGTCAATAATCTAGTCAATGCTAATGCACTTTACACCTATGGCATACTGGTGTAAAATATGCTTCGCTTGTGGTATAGCCTGATGTCCAACGGATCTGACAACTTCAGCTCCGTGTGTAACTATGCATATCCTCGCGTTTTCACGCTATCACAAAATTCGTATTTTGTGTGAACTTGGCTTTTCATATGTGTGAATCATTGGTCGAAACCCGATTCCTCAGACTGAGCTATGGAGCAACTATCTGCAATAGTGTCTCATAGACCAAAACCATCTTGGAACCATACTAAGTTCATGAATGAACTATATGATTCAACAACTTCTTTGCCGCTTCCAAAGCATCAACATACTTAGCCTTTGTTATAGAATTCGCCACAGTATCTTGTTTGGAACAATTTCCAACTACCGTGCCACCATATTGTGTATTACACAAAACCCTTAACTTAAATCGAAAATCGCATGGAGCATTGATTGAGACTGTATCGATGTAATTTCTTACAACGAGCACTTCATAATCTCTGCTTGCGAGAAACATGTCATCAACACTACCCTAGTACTTAATGACATCTTTCACTATTGTCCCATGATCAGTGCTTTGATCACTTTGGTATCTATACTCGCAACAACTTGGGAGTATTTGACATATCTGGTTGCTTTACATACCATGGAATACATGATTAATCCAAACACAAGAGTGTGTGGAATCTCCATCATGTATTTCACTCATCAGTGTTTTGGGACACTGAGTCTTGCAAAAGCTCTTTCCATGTGACTTCGGCAAGAATCACTCCTTGGCATTTTAAATGCTAAAAGGTTTTAGCACCTTGTCAATATGTATTCATTGCTTAGCCCCATTAGGTAAATCTATCTCCATAGATCATCATGCCTAATATTGAGGCTATTTAGCCTAAGCACTTCATGGAAAAAACTATTTTCAAATGAAGTCCTAATTCGTGTCAAGAAATTTATTTCCAATTAACAATGTGTCAATTACACAAGGTTTTTAGAAATAGTATTATGCTCTCACTTACTTTCTTGAATCACAAGCATCTTCGATACCCATTTGATGAAGTCAAACCCCTTTGACCATTCCATCAAAAACGAAGATTCCAACTCCACTTTGCTCTCTTCTGTCCATCGCTGGAACTCTGAAGTTTGCATACTTACTAGCATCCTATGGATCGACAAATTACTTTGGACTGTATCACATACAAGTCCTAGGTTTCATGTACATCAGATGGAAATCCTTTTGTCATCCATGTTTCATATCTCATGATTGATATATGTATTAATTGCTAGTTCAACCCGAACCGACCTTAAGCATCGCTACGATGAAACAACCTCATCGTAGCCAACTCCTTGAACTTGTTATTTCAACAAGTCGAGCTTTATGGATAAAACATTTTTATCCGTATCAGTTTTTAGTTCCATAAATATTCGTTAGACTCTAAGCCCTCTGAAAGGTGTATCAAGGTTTTAATCTTGAATCACATATATGGAAACTATCTCAGATTGTATTGGCATTTAGCCAATCCCGGAGTCAGGTCCCATCAATGCTTTCTTGTGTATTGTAGGTATACTGTTGTCCAACAACAATATCTCCTTTGCGCACCTGATAGGTTTGCACGAGCTTTGCCTACGTGGTTCAGCTGCACGTTCGACCGAAGTCCATACATTTTATTGTAGAGACTTACGTATCAATCGTAGTAGGAAACAACGGAATCACTTCCAGGGTTTCTTTCCTTTGAACTGATGACGAAGATACTGGTTATCTCATCGAGTTGCACTGTCCTTCCACTCACCTTTTGTAAGAACTATTCTCTTTAAAAGCATACCGTTTTGTGGCAAAACCCTTTGCCTCGGTATAGTGGTGGGGGAATACCCAATGACTTGGGATAACCATACAAAGTAGTACTTGTCTGATTTGGAATAGGTTTGTAACCTTTTACACAAGCCCCATATTCCAAATGTTAAGAAAAGATATAACATGGTTGGGCGTACCATACCATGGCGTCATTTCAACAGACCTAATGGATCTCTTTTCAGTGTAAAAGCCGCAGTCTCTAAAGCATCACTCTATAAAAGGGATAATGGCAAATCTATTTATGTCATCTTTGATCTTACCATGTCATAAATGGTTCGATTACATCTTCACAGACTTTCCACTTTGGAGTAGTGTTCTGGGAGGTGCAAGTTATGAAACTCTTTTCACAACTCATCAGACATTCGCTAAACTTGTAACTCAAATATTCCTTTCCGCAATCAAATTGCAGAAACATAATTTTCTTGGTACAATAACTTCTACTTCAATTTTTAAAACCTTTCAAATGATTTCAAAAGATCCAGACTTACGTCTCATCAAGTAAATATCCATATATCTACTTGAGTCATTTTTGAAGGTAGACAAATCCACTGTTTTCAACAACATTTATCGGACTACATACATCAAATGTATGATCACTGATAAGTTCTTTGCTTGTTCCTTATTGCCTGTGAACGGTATTTCAGTCACTTCACCGTTTGGAGGAAAGTTGCAAGTGTCATATGATTCAAAATCAAACGACTTCAAAATCCATCATAATGGAATTTTCCATGCGGGTTTCTCCAATGTGACCAAATGCAGTGCCACACATATGTGGTATTCTTTTAGTCTTGCGACATTTAGCGTCAGTGTTATGGATGTATCATATTTCCATCAGTATTCATAACATACATCCCATCTAGGATGGAAGCATGGCCCTTCATGTTATTCATAATACTGAACAACAATTGTTGTTTTTATGAACAAATCTTTTGCAACAAACATTGTGCAATGGGCTAGAGTGTATGCAACTCTAAAATGAACTATGAAAATAAACCCAAAGGTAATGTATTATTATCAATATTCATAACATACGTCTCATTCATAATGAAAATATGGCCCTTATGTTATTCATAACACCGAACATGAAAAGTTCTCTTATGAACAACCTTCTTGCAAGATACCTTATGCAAAGGGCTAGAGTGTGAAACTCTAAAATGAATTATGAAACTTAATACATAGGGAATACACCGATGGAAGGCATAGTAACATTTACTATGTTCCCTGCGTGTATCTAAGCCTCATATTTCTGGCTAGTCTTTCAGGCCATAGTAGTTCTTACATCGAGTTGCAACAGAATGCAATCGAGCGGGTATCTTTGTGACCAACTCACAGTACCCAAGAATTAATGATTAACATGTTTAACCATAATTCCCAAGAACTATATCTTTGACCAGCCTTCTATACATCAAAAACTTGTATGACATTCATACATGAGCTGGATATTCCATTCTTCTTTCCTTTTGCCATTATACTTCTAATAGTTTAACTTTCAGTATTTCTCCTACTCTCAGAAGAAGCACCCAACTTAAGAGTGGCGTTAGCCTCGGACTTCCTAGGCGTGAAAGTCTCACTAACACCCTTCGGACACTTCCTTTCTCTTTAAGTTGTTGTTTTATTCACCTTTCATCATATGACAGGCGTTCTCCTGGATCCCTCTCTTATCAGTCTAATGCATAGTAAACTCCTTTACTAATAGTTTTCAAACAAACATTGCTTTGGATATCTCATATCTTTTTAGCCTTTGTCTGTCTCTGAAAATGATTTTCAGATTCCATGAATATCACATAACTATCCAAACTTTCGAAGTTCGGGTCTCATGGAAGCAAACATATTTCACTTGACCGAAATGGAATTTTAGCTTTTGGATCGAAGGACGGGAGTCATATCATCCATAGCATTAGCGGAAGAATACCGAAAGCATGCGATAGGACAAGTCCTTCTCGACACTCTTGAGGACAATCCTCACATTACGTTACCAACCGTAAAGTTTTAACCAGATATTTAACAGCTTATTCAATTTTAATAGGGAAGGTGGAAACGCGAGCCATTATCCTACAACTATTATGCAAATCACACTTAGGCATTGTTCAAAATTAATTGCACTGAGAATTAAAACAAGTTAATTCTACAGTGAGCTCCCACTCAAATCAATATCTCTCATAATTGATTGTGAGTGATTCAAGATCCAAATTACAATTCAACGCCAAGGATGTATCCATCTCAAGTGACGAGAATTGCAATCGGTAGGCCAATCTTGCCAATCACATCTCTATGTGACTCTTGTTCATCTTTCGATGCATGTGTTCCGAGCTCATGACTTTCATGCCTGAACGTCAAGACAACCAAGTGATCTCGCTGCGAGGTCTCAACTCACCCGCCTCACACTTCTCTAATCGTTCGTACCCATGTAACCATGTGATACCCCGAAGAGATAGGTGCCGTGACGGTGCTACACTTGGGAGAACACTAACTACTTGATATTTTGTGAGAGATCACCCTAATAAAAAGCGACTACCGTGCAATCAAGAAGGGTGCATCAAGAGGGATAAACATCTCAGGCAATTCATAATAGCATGATATGGTATAGCCCTTTCTGACGGAAGTCTTTCATTCCTTCGTCTTCGGCATTCGCGTCGGTGTTCACCTTTGCAAAGATTGCCACCACCTTGTTGATGCACCAAATAATATTGCTATCTCTATAGCTTAATAAAATAAGTGCATTACATAAGGTTGACACGCAGGTCATTAAAGTGCAATCATATGGCTCCAACCATCATGCCGAATCATGACACACAGGTCATGTTAATCAATTTACATCATATAGTCATCTCATACATAATCAAATTATTATGAACACTGCTATACCACATCACATGCACATGCAAACCATCCTGCAAAACCAAGTTAGATGCCTCTAATCGGTCCATGCAAAAACTTGTTTTACGTGGCTTCTAAGGTTTCGAAACAAACCGAATCTACCAACGTCCATCATCAAGTATGATAATTCAAGTTGCTAGATTAACTTTCCAGGGTGTATGAAACACGAGATAATAAAATCTCGAGCCCCATACTAAACTTCGTCATACGCGTGACCCCCGTGCAGATCACATCTGCATTGCCCTTTCGTCTACGAAACATCCATATTTCTTTTGACTATGGTGGAACCCAAAGAACTGTTAGCACTTCGTTGATCTGTCAATCAGCATACTCAGGAGCAGCATGAAAGGATCGCGGATTGTCAGAACTTTGTAAGATTCCACCATTCCGTCAAGATATGGACTACACAAATTCACGGGAAGCAATAGGAACATCGGGTAACAGATTTCATCTGCTACCCGCACAAATAATTTTCAGCAATAGATCTCATCTACTACAAAATTATACTATGCAATACCCATACATCTCATGTATTCTAGATCATAACATGCATCTACTCATAGCCTGGCTCTTGATGCCACTGTGGGTTATGCGACAGAAAACAAAAAAATTCCGACCTACGCACCAGCCCAGGACCACTATGGAGACTGCATACAAGGTTTGATCTGATCCGTACCGACTCGAAGCGCAGCGGAAGTAGAGTCGATGACGAACGGCGGTGCAGATCCCCGCAGCTAGGATTTTACAACCTCCCAACCGCGAGGATGTATACCCTCATCTGCCCTGCGGACAGCCCTCCGGGAGGCGGTCGCATAGCCCCCCGGACGGTGTCGCGGACAGCCCTTCGGGAGGACCTCCGAAACTCGGACTGTCACTCGGACAGCCCTTCGGGAGGACCTCCAAAACTATGACGGTCACACGGACAGCCCTTCGGGAGGCACTCTCGAACTAAGACCGAAACTACGATCTCTCTATAGAGTTTCACACATACGGTGTCATCTATCCGGCAGGGCTTCGCCGTCCAGAACTAGTTCCTGCCGGAACCCAGACAGCCTTTCGGCTCTACGAAACTATTTCGCTGGGAGGGAGAGAGAGAGCTTGCAAAGCAAAGCATGTGTATGAGAGCACAAGGATGATCAAATGGCAGCCCACATCTCCTCTATTTATAGGAAAACCAAGGGGTAGGGTGGTTTTACAATAAAACCCAAAATGCACATGAATGAAGTCCTTCCACAAGGGCATAAAAGTGAAACCAAGGAACAAGAGGGACTCCATGAAGGAGTCCACCATGTGGCCGGCCACACCCTCATGTGGGCCCCCAAAAATGGCTCCAATCCATCCATGTCATCCCCAAGATCTTTTGGAGCAAAGCCCCAAAAGGTGGCTTTCCATAAAGTAGTCCAAAAGGCACTTTCACTATTCACGGCGACATTTTTCAGCGTCCGTTCGAACTAAAAATATTTATGTGGGCTTAGAACATTTCTAGCACCCACTAAAATAATTTTCAATACGATCCGGAACAATTCCGGAATAGTGATTTTCATCTGCGAAAAGCATCTGAAGCGGTTCCGGCAGCTCCGGAACATTTCCGGTTATTCTTCCGGAAAATTCCCAGAAGTTTCCAGAATGATTCTGGCACCCTCCAAGAATTATCAGGCATGTGCCAAAACCAATTTGACTTTATGGTATCCTCTGAAACAACTTTTCAGTTTCACCGAAATTGTTCCGGTGACCTGTCTACGGAACTTTTCTACTGTCCGAAACTTTTCCGGTGTCCGAAACTTTTCGGTGATTTTCTCTCAGACTCCCTGTCTAGTATTCAACAGATAGATGACCCTTAAGCGTGTGACCCTATAGGTTCGGTGAAGCATAGACATGACCCGGAACCCCTTCCGATCAATGATCAACATCGGAGCCATGGACACCCATATCGATCCCTATACCCACACGAATAAATATTCGAGTGAACCTCCAGTTGACGTGTGCTATTCCTGTTGCTTCGCGATATGTTACAAATACCTGAGGTGAGACATGTTGGCATCCCCATGGATCAACAACTTGTCCACTATGCCAGTTACCTCGTTATCGGTATTGTTCTCTTTTCTCGTTCCCGTGTTCCGGCATCCCCGTGATCAAATCGCAAAGTGTCTGGCCAGACGATGATGGATACCGTAACACCGAGAGGGCCCAGAGATATCTCTCCATCGTCGGAGGAGCAAATCCCAATCTTGAGCTATCAAGTTACTTCACTTACTTTTCCATGAACCCGTAAGCCGCCATAATAGCCACCCATTTACGAATGACGTTTAACAAACCCCAAAGTTCATGAAGTAAGCATGAAGAAACTCGATACTCTCATGGTCTAAGGAATTATGCAAACATTAACTTCTTTGTGTTATTAACCATTAACTTATGACGAATGTATCTCATAGCATAACATTAATTTGGGTCGATTCAACACAAATGTTCTTCTAACATTGTGCCCTCAAAATTGCCGGCATAGCCATGCCCATGATCAGGAAAACAGGATCATCATGCAATACTTGAGCCAGTCTTAGAGGCCAGACTAGGAATACATTTTACCATTTATTATCCCACACGTGCACATGAGTTTCCCTCCAAGCCTCGTTTTATTTGTAGACTCGAGAATCATTGCAGTTATAGCATGGAACATAAACATAATTATGAACAGGGAGATAATCAATAACATTTATTATTGCCTCTAGGGCATATCTCCTACACCAAAAGGAATTAAAAGAGGGACATAAGTTCACAAGTACAATTGAATCAGCTACTTTAGCCACCAAGCCAGATAGGCTGCATTTCTGGAGGTGGAGGTGGAGGTATAACAGGAGCAAATGGAACATTCTTCTTGGCCTTTTTCCCTTTAGATGAAGGCTTTTTCACCAGTGTTTTTTTCTTCGCCTTATCTTGTGCGTAGCTTTCCTCACAGGTGTCTTCTTCTTGGCCTTTTCTTGTGATGCAACTTTCTTCACGGGAGTTTTCTTAGCCTTCCCTTGTGTTGTAGCTATCTTTACATGTGTCTTCTTCTTAGATGGCGTGTTGGGCTTTTGTGGAGTTGTTCTAGCCTTTTTCATGCATTGACAACATGTGGATTAGGTTGAGTAATACTCCTCAACTATGTCAAATGGATCAGTTTCTATAGCCTCTAAAGATGGATCGGGTTGCTTTAAGGGCGAGGTTGAATGAGATGTTGCAATCTTAGTAGGAGTTAGAGGACACCCTTGGAAACCCACCAGTAGCTCGTCATTATCAGGAATTGTTGGCTTAGGCACATGAACAATTCCATCCTGGACACCTTTGGAGTTTCAGAACAGGAGTTATCAAGCACAAGAACAACAAGTGCAAGCTTCCTCTCTGTTCTATACATGTCAAACATCACACGAAATTCATCATTCTCAGTTAGTCTAACATCTTGCGCCATTATCATGTTAAAATAACACACAATGATACTCTGATCCCTTCCAACTCTCAAATCTGCACTTAAACCATCCATAAGCACCTCCATTGTGAAATCATCCGAGTTCACATTCCATCTAATCGTTTTCCCCTTCACATATGATTTTCTATCGTTCGGTTCCTTCAACACAAACCCTTGAACAACAATGTCTAAGCTAAATTGATTCATCAATTCAAGCCTACAAATTTCAGAAAAATAAAGAAATCAAGAGATAGAATGTACAACACTCTGTACATTTAGTGAGAGATAGGTTCGGAGGTTGTCGGGGACTAGTGCACTCACACGAATGGAGGCTCGGGAACCGGCAACTCCATGCTCTCCTCCAGCTACAGTCGCGTCTCCGGCAGACCCGCCAGCCTACAGACTTGCCCGTCGGCAACCGCGGTAGATGATGCGTCACGCGAGGGGAGAGGGGGCTCCAGTTGTTGCGCCTCCTGCCGCGGGCGCCTGCATCCGCGCCGGCGTCCGTGGGGGTCCAACCGCCGGCGACTCCGGTGGCCTCCGCCTCCGCTAGGGTTCGGCAGATGATGCGTCACGCGAGGGGGCAGGGGGCTTCAGCTGGCGTGCCTCCCGCCGCGGACGCCTGCAGCCGTGACGTCGTCCGTGTCCAGCCGTCGGCGATTCCGGTGGCCGCCGCCTCTGCTATGGTTTGTCCGTGCGGGAGAGACGGAAGAGATGGCGTAGCGGGGTGGGCTTATGATTCCTGATGCGGGCGACGAGTCCAGTAGTCAGTCAACCAAGTTGTCGTACGAGTTTCTCTATACGTGAGTGAGTTGTGTACGTATGAAGTATAGCTAAATGTATAATGTTCGTTTAATGGCCATAATGGCATAGATAGAAGTATAGAAAAGTTAGAGTGGCATATTTCTAAGTTCAGTTTTTGTAATGGCATTTCTTCAAGTGATGGAATTCACAATGGCATAGATCCAATTAACCCAAAAATGAATGATGACACAACCGGCAAAAATAGGCCTAGATGCCTAACGATCTATCTTATTACTGGACCGCTATCCAAACCGGTTATAGATATCCCGCGCTACCATCTCTCGCCGGATAGACCCAGTAACCAAAGACTCCCTGGTTTCCGCAGGAGTGAGTAACGACCACGTACGGATCAACGTCGATGCCCTGTGTAGTACCTGCAAAAAATGTAAATGTGATTGTCTGGTAAAAACCATGTCATTCTTGCGGTTTCATATAGCCTCGAGAAGTGCACACACACCTATGTGAATATGTCTAACGATGTTTATGTCTACCCCATTTAGCCACGTATCAAACAATGTGTCAATGCTACCTGGGGAGTGATATTAAAGGCTATGCGAACTCTTTGCCATAATTTTTTTGCTAACGGTAATGGAAAAAAAGGTGTTTGATTGTTTTCTCATGATCACAAAAGCTACATCCCGACTTCCCTGCCAATTGCGCTTTGACAAATTATCTTTAGTTAGAATCACCTTCTTGTGAACAAACCACATGAACACTTTGATTCGTAAGAGCACCTTGACCCTTCAAATATGATTCGATTTGGAGATTACAGTTGTGTCAATAAGGTTCAGATACATCGATTTAACTGAAAAGATGCCAGCAGTTGTTAGCTTCCACTGAAGCCTATCGGGCTCGGCCGATAACTGAACATCAATGAGTCTTCTGACTAAGTGTAGCCATTCCTCTCGTCGATGACCTATCAAAGCTCTTCGAAGCTGAATATTTAGAGGTACTGACTGTAATATTGAGGGAACGAACGCATCTCTACGTTGCGCAATATTATAGGGAGCTGGATACTGTATAACTAAGGGCTTCTCCCCCAACCACATATCTTCCCAAAATCTCGTTGACCCACCGTTGCCAATAATGAATTTGGTTCTATGAAAAAAAACTGCTTTCATCTTCGTCAGACCTTTTCAGAATGGTGAATCCATGGGTTTAAAAGATACCTAGGCCAAGGTTTTATATTGCAAGTGCTTATTACGCAAAATTTGTACCCACATACCTTCAGTCTATACAGATAGTCTGAATAGTCACTTACTAAAGCAAACAACTGTTCTTTACCTCTAAATTCTCAATCCCCAGACCTCCCTTGTCTTTGGGCCATAATGTCCCATCTAGTTAGTCTATATTTCTTCTTAATTTCATCATTCTGTCAGAAGAAGCGGGATCGATAGAAGTCCAATCTTTTACGAAAGAGTGCTGATGAGTGAGAGATATGCTCATCCTCTAAGCGAGTGAGCTCTTCTACCAGTGGCGGTGCCAGGATTGAAACCCTGTGATGTCAATCTTTACTGATATTTTGTTTACATACAATTTAAGATGAACCAGAAAGATCAGACTTTATTACAACAGTACAGAACGTATTTATGGTAGCAGCTCTCCGCGATATGCATACTTTTTTACAAATTTAACCATTTACTGACCCGACCTGACAAAAAAATGGTAGTGCTAAGAAAAATGAGATCCAATTATTTCTTTTTTTCTGGTAATTTTGTTTTCATCTGTTTTGGATTTAACAAGATCTAGTTTTATTAATGAAGATTGAAGAGCAATCTATAATATCATAGTTCCTATACTGCTCGTAAAAGATGATAATTAGAAGAGAAGAAAAACAAAATTTACAAACCGAGGGGGTTCTCGTTCTCGTGTTGGATGGGATGCCAATCACACGATCTGTACAGGTATAGCGTACGGATGCTGACGACGACGGCGTCGACAGTAAGTCGGTAAGGGTGTGTCGCTCGCTCCTCGCGGCTAAGATCGCTAATGCCTGATAGAGAGCGTGATGATTGACGAAGCTGCGAGGACCGGCGGCTGTGCATGGACAAAGGATGTCGAAACTGTGGAGGACCGAAGGAGAAGATTGAAGGAAAGTCAAACTGTCAAAGAGAATATCACGGGATTCCGACTTACAAGTTCGCAACCACAGGCACTAATGTAATCAGGCCGTCTAATTCTCCTGTTGATTCCTTTAGCCTAGCCAAATGTCACACAAAGCTAATACGGCTGGGCCTATATATAGTCATACCATACATGAGGCAGTTAACTTACCAATTAGCTGTGTAGTCGCTTGACTACATGGCCAGAACGTGGCGTCGTCACCGAAAAAGCAATGCAGCGACCGAGCTCCACACAGCTCGGTATATTTTTCCAGCCCAAATATCTTTTTCACAGACTGAAAAAATCTGAAAAAGTATACATAGATGTGTATATGTAATACACATGTATAAATTTTTACGAGCATATATGCTCTCATGTAATGTATATAAAAAAGACAAATACACATATTAAAATGGGCTTTATCTTTGTTGTATTTGAACCGGATATTTATCTTTTTTGCATAGCACGTAAATAATCGAATTACCTGATAATTTTTTTTACATACTTGACTACCATACATACGTATTTGTATTAAAAAAATGTTATTTTTTAAAACTTTTAAATATATACTGATTTTTTTGGTAAAACGGGCTTCATGGAGCCCGGTCGCTGCAACGCCGCACTCGCTTCGCCACTGTTTTCTACGATGCTCCAGCGCTTGCTGTTACCAAGAACAACAATGGTCGAGCGCTCACCGATTTTTGCCATACTCATTCTGATCTGATGCGTCGTGTCGAGCCATGGCGACGTACGTCGGGCAGTACACGTCTATATTTCGCAGCACACGGTAGAGAACCTTTTCAGTTTCAACTCGCTGTCGCTGACGACGCAAAATCGTGAATCGTGCCGTGCGACGTGTGCTGACTGCTGAACCTGCACTGCACCGGTACCGAAATGGAAAGGCAACCGCCGGCGCCGAGCACTGCACCTTTTTTTTTTTCAGACAAGCCGAGCGCTGCACCTGCACCGTGTGTCCTCACGACTCACGAGGCGGCCCGGACAGCCCAGCCCAGAGCCTCCCGAGTTGTGTTACTTACAGGCGCAGACATATACGGCCCAAGACCACCTAAACTGTCCCGGATCTTCTCTCCGTCCCCAACGCCGCCGCGTCCGGCGGACCCTGACCGGAGCGGACCGCCGGTCGTCCGCCAACTCAGGCGATAAATTCCCGCGCAGAGACGCCGCTTTCGTGGTCGCCGTCATCAGTGTTCGGTGGGCTACTGGATCAGGTCAGTCCCCGGGTAGTTCGTTCCTCTTGGCACAATCTGCGTAGGTCTCTTTCGTTCATTGCGTGCGTGTAGACGAATAACCCATGGTAGATTAGATACCACGAGATTCAGCAGGAAGATAAACTACTTTCGTCGAGTAGTCGAGCGTTGTTGTTGTTTCAGTCGCGTTTAGCAGCCGAAATTTCCCTGAAAACCCGCTGCTACCCACTGAACTGAAGAACCTTGCGGCGCGTGGTTGGGTGGGTGATGGATACTGTGATTTTATTTTACCTAGGAACTGCGCTGCGCTGATTTACTGGTGATATTATTCTTCCCTTGAGATGATGGTGACCAATAGTGACTCATGAGCGCACTGCATTCCAAGCTCTGGTTTCCAACTTTTGATTACTGAATTGAATTTGAGCCATAGAATTTCACGGTGGAGAAGCCCCCCCCTGGATTTTTTCTATCTTGGATAGATGCCGCAGCATAAACGGTGGAACAAAACTGGAATAAGTGGAGTAGCCAGTCAAACCACATCACCTCTCTATTTTGTTGCAGTTTCTAGAGAAAGAAATGCACAGTAGAAAATGTTTTAGGGATGTAAGGAACCCCTCTGCCATATATTGGATTGAGTACAGAACAGTGGTATACTAACAATAGCTCATTCAACTTATGGTTACATTGCTGAAATAGCTCTAGGAAACAAAGTGAAAGCTGAAACACACTAGATACTTGGGTAGATAATTCTAGAAACTGTGACCCACAGCTGAAAATTCCAGCTACAGCGTTTCTTCTTCTTCTTCTTCTTCTTCTTCTTCTTCTTCTTCTTCTTCTTCTTCTTCTTCTTCTTCTTCTTCTTCTTGAGATAGACTTCGACTCTTCCGTTTATTCTGCCAACATCATATCCTGAAATGAGATGGATGGAATCATATGGTTAACAACTTAACATGTCATGTGACTATATTTTGGGAATCTTATTACTTTTTTTTAAAATAAGGAATCCTCACCAATGCAATCTTTTATATTGAGTTTATATGAGCTGTCGTGAAAGTTTACATTATTACGATTCAAATTCATAAAGATGATATATCATATGTAAAAATTAAAATGTTATACTGTACCACATAAAGCCCACTAGGAAACTTACATTTCAAGAAACCATTCCTCATTCTTAAGACAGCTGATTTGGTGGTGGTGGGGATTGGTAGGAGTTCAGAAGCGATGATGGTGGAGAGCTGTAGTGGTGCAGAGGCTGTGGAGATGTTGAAGACACTGGTGGTGATTTTACATGAGTAAGCTGAATCGGTGGTGGTGGGGATTGGTACGAGTTCAGAGATGGTGGTGGAGAGTTGTAGTGGTAAAGAGGCTGTGGAGATGTTGAAGAAACTGGTGGTGATTTTACATGAGGAAGCTGCATCGGTGGTGGTGAGGATTGGTACGAGTTCAGATATGGTGGTGGAGAGCTGTAGGGGTGAAGAGGCTGCGGAGATATTGATGCTGGTGGTGGAGAGCCATAGGGGTAAAGAGGCTGTGGAGATATTGATGCTGGTGGTGGAGTAGCATGAGGAACATTTGGTTGTAGATGTTTGGGAGGTAAAGGTGGAGAATATAGGTAAGGTGGGGGTGAAGATCCATAGTTAAATGAAGGTGGAGAGTTATAATAACGAGGAGGCGTTGTTGACAATGGTAGAGCAGGCGACTTGTAGTTGTACGGAGGTGGGGACTGCTGGTATGGCATTGGTGGAGCTACGTGGCTGTTCGAAGGTGGGGAGTTGTAGTAGTATGGAGGTGATAAATACTTGTGGGGGTATGTTGGATTGTTAGATGTTGGTGGAGCTTGGTAGTTGCTTGAAGGTGTGGACTGTTGGTACGGTGGTGTTGAAGAGTAGAAGTTCTGCGGAGGTGATGGATAATGATACGATGGAGGTGGAAACTTGTTAGAAGGAGGTGGTGAATGCTGGTATGGTAGCGGTGGGGATTTGTAGTTGGATGGAGGTGAGGGATGCTGGTATGGGAGTGGCGGTGAATTAGATGGATACATCGATGGTAGAATGTGAGGTTTTGAACATCCAGCAAATGTCTTCTTTGATCCAAATGCCATTACTTGGTTGGCTTGGAGAACCACTTCTTCATTGGACTTTGAGTAAATGCTTACTCCAGAGAGATTTAACTCCATGGGCACATTGCAGTCAGATCCTCCTGCTGCTGCATGGAGCTCAACCTTGCACGAGTCAGCCCCAAAGGTGCCACTAAGTGGCAAACCGGTAATGGCCACACTGTATTTGCCATTGCTTTCGGTGTAGCCAAATCTCACTATTGCCTGGTCATTGGCCTGGCAAGTGACCTTGACCATGGCTCCTGTACCAGATAATGATATAAAGTATTAAGTTGCAGTATGAAATGCTGAAAGACATTTAGAAAGAATGAACAATTTGTAAAACATCATCCATCTCTGAGCAGTTTTTCTCTTTGATGAATTTAGCTACAATTTGGGTTCACAGTTCGACATGGTATTAGTCACATACTCACATATATCCCATATATGTGTATCCTTAGTCTACTGTAGTTTGGCCTACCTGGTAGCAAATTTAACTTGATGTTTTTATTTAAGCAAGAACGTATAGACTTCTAAAACACTAAAACTGCCATGTACCAAAGGAAATGTGCAGATCCTTCTTGGCAGAGTCTTTTTTGTGTAACTACAACAGATAATATTGTTAACCAAGCTCAAAATTTGGCTCCAGCCATGTTCTTGGATCTTCCGTATGATATTCTTGGATACATTTTTCTTGTCAACAAGTAGCGTATTTCCAAGATAATTATGAACAAGAAGAAACTTGACGTATTTCCAAGCTGACTGCATTAACGTGTGTAGATAACAAGAACTGCAAATAACCAAAAATTTACCTTCTAGGTGCTCCTTCCCATGGGATTCTTCTGGGTGCGCCTCATTGAAGCATCTATAGCAGTATGCTTTGCCTATCACCTTAACGATAGGAGCATACGTTGGCGATGCTGAAAGAGAAGGTGGTGGCAAGCTTCTGGCTGCCTCACCGAGCATTGCCATGGCAACCAGCACGGCTAAGACCAGCCATAGCTGGCACTTTGGCTGGCTTCCAACGCTTACTTCCATGCCTGGACAGTGCTTTGTGGAGTGAGAAGAGGAGATGGGAGAATGTGAATGATTTTAGCTTTGGTATGGGTGGGTATTTATAATGTTCAATGTGGCACTTGGCAGGGTCTCTAGGGAAGCAGGTGGAGCTGGTAAGGAGGTATTGCTATTTGAATGATTAGAGCCTGTACTTCCCTAAAAAAAAAGAGCATCTACACTTTGTCACCACTTGATTTCAGAGAGAATATGGAATTAGTTGTGATTTATGATAACCTTTTGTAGTTGGAGTACTACTTTGCATTGTGTATATGGATCTGCTCGTATGTTATTTCAGAGAATAAGTATTGTAGGTTTTGAATTAATTGCAGAGACACAATTATGTTAGCCATGAAAAAATTCACCAGCGTGATGCACATATTTATTCAGTTGCTTGTAAATCCTCAAGGGGTCTTGGTATATATCTTTTGATGTTTATCCTGCCATACTGAATTCATCTCACCTGAATGTAAAAGAGCAGAGCATTTTGGTATTTTTTTATTTATCTTTGGAAAAGTTCATGTTTCATAGTACTTGATAGCGTAAACTAAAGTTTCGTGACGCAAATTTTCCTACGTTTCTTATAGAAAATCCAACCTGAGTTTTGTAAACCCAGAGTCTTTGAAGGGCGTAACATTTATAAGCTCTGAAACATGAACTTGGAAATTTCTAGATGGTGATCGAGGTGGTGAAGGCTAAAGCCTTATTTACCCAAACTAGCAAATTTCCAGGTGTGTCCGCTTGGAATCGGAACATGCTGTGTTGGGCTATGGTATAAAATGAAATAGGCCTGGCCGTCATCTTCGAGTTCGGCGACAAAACTGTGTCGGTAACAATCTGGAAGGTTTGGTGTGATGTCAATTTCGTCAGGCACCTAAGTTTCACTCCATGGAGTGTTCACAGCGGTGCAGCTAAACCGATTTTTCCTGGTAAACATCTACAGTGCTCAGTGCGGCATCTGTGGCATGGTTGCCCTTTGTTCCTCATAGGGATGGCCTGATGCTGGTGCAAGGTAACATTTCCAGTCTATAGATGTGGCTACCTCAGCCATTTCTTAGACTCCGTTGTCAATATTTATTCTGAGCTGCAGATTCACCCTTGCTTAAAAACAATAAAATAGTACGTACAAGAAAAATGGATTCGCCATATTTTTTGCAGCTGGTGGTAGAATCTAACAAGAGGCGGGAAAAAAGAAGATTAAATGAACTGCCACATTATCTTGTCAGGTGAGCTGAGGAGAGTGGTGTGTCTAGCACAAATGTAGCAGTTCACCAAACCAAAGTACCAAACCCAGGGCAAAGAAAGCAAAAGGTGTATATGTGTGTTCTTGGTCAAAGGAAAGCTTTTGCATCCATGTCTTGTCTCCTCTGCTCCACGAATGAATTGAGCAGGTTTAACTGACAATACAACATGCTTTGATCTTATTTTTTTTCCTGCTAGTTTGTTCTCTTGGAATCATCTGTGAGACCGATGTTTTAGGGAGCTGGATGCTTATATTTGATTAATAAGAGAATAAGAATGGATTGATAGATGTATCTTCTTGTTTGCTTCGAATGGAGGGCATTTGGTTTATTATTTAGGGGGGAAATGGACGGCATTTAGTTCTTTTTTAGGTGTAACCAGGGATTTTATTCAAAACTCAAAAAGTTTGGGATACAAATGATACCAGCAACATTCACTAGCCACACGTGACGGCCAACATCAAGAATTGGTGCAGCCTTTGCTAAAGTATGAGCCTCACTATTAGACTCCCTAGTTTCATGACGGAAAGTGACGTCATCGAACTCATTCATTCTCATGCATAATTGGCGCATAAACAGCAGCCGCACCTTTGTTAATGTTTGTAATTACCTCAAGGCAGTCGGAAGCAATCAGCAGACGCCGAACATGTAGATATTGCCCCCAGTGCAAGCGCCTCATTGCATGACCATGCTTCCAAGCTAGCTGGATCTGACAGGCCATGGAAGATGACGACGGCCGATGCAACTAGAAAATGTCCATCCTTGTCTCTGCATATGACTGCCGCTGCCCCCTTGTCTCCATGGCGGGACAGCCCCCATCAAAATTCATTCTCACCGCTGGACCCTCCCGAGGAAGCCATCTCCTCAGTTTTCGGGCTATTTTTTTATTAAATTAAGGAAATATTAAGCCGTTTTGATTTTTTCTAAAAATAATACAGCATCGGCATCGCTATAGCCGATTGGCTTTTGTCGGTTGTGCCTAAGCCGATTGGATTAGGATCATGTCGGTTCGGCCAAGCAGATAGGCCTCTTGGGGCATTAGTGTATCCAATTAGCATTAATTTGTTTTGCCGCAATCAATTAGCTGTTATCGGTTTTGCCAAACTCGATTGGTGCATGCTATTTTGCACAGTAATTATGTTTTTTTTTGCAAAAATACCAGCTGGCTAATCTAATTGAGAAAAATGATCACCTTAGAATGACAAAAAAAGACCCCATGGTTTCCCGTGTGGCGCTTGCGGCTATTGGACTAAGCGGCAACACTGTTTCCCGCGTATATCTTCCGTCATAGTTTCCCGCATACGAGTTTTCATGTATATCTCTTGCCATAATTTCCCGCATATGAGTTCCCACGTATATCTCTTGCCATAATTTTTCACTTCCGAGTTCTCGCGTATACCCTGCGCCGCCGTTTTCCGTCTATATCTTCCGCCATAGTTTTTCGCTTCCGAGTCCCTTTCTTCTCTTCTGAACCTATAAAACCCCTTCCACACTAAGGTGGGTAAGCAGTCCAGTGTAGTCTCGTAGTCTCGTCAAAATGTATGGCTATCCTTTCTATCGTACTTTTCACCCTAGTATGTCCCAATGTCTTCTGCATTTAGCTGGCGATTTCAAGAAAGACAATAGAATAGTTTCACGGGACGAGCTCATCAGTAGTGACACCCTAGTGAATGAGCTGGGTCACACATTAACTAGAATAGGCATATCGCTCATACATAAATAGATAGTCATTTCTCTCATACATAGAATGGACAATGTCTCATACATAAATATATACTCATGTATCTACTAATAGAGAGAAGCATCACCGACGACGTCTGCCTGGCAATCAGGCGGTGTGTTAGGCGTATTCCAGCCATACCCATGGGGTATCCTAATGTTACGAGGAGGAATCTCGGACCCTTCCTAGTCATACCGTGTATCATGTGTGGGTCCCTGTGGAGGAGTCGAATACAAGTCTATCCAGTTGTTGTGCTGCGACATGTAATCTTATATGTTCTCCCCACCTTCCTGATCACTCCCCCACCCGGATCCGGACATAGAAGCCTCCTGATGTCTATAGGCTCCTGCAGGAGGAAACATAAGTACTGAAGAAATATGTAGTGTCAATTGACATTGAAAAGAATAAATATGAAGAGACATATTAGCTAGCTATGGTTGCAACATGAATCCTGATGTGGGACCATGCTATTGTGGGTGTGGCTGAAACAAGAAGCTCGACGTAGGACCATGTTGTTGTGGGTACTGCCGCGCGGAACTGCCAGCTTGGCCACGAGGTGATGGCTTGGTCGGTTGTTGTGCTAGACGTGGACGCGGATGATGTCGGTGCGTGGAGGGATGTGGTTGTTGCTGCTTCTGGTGAACAACGTCTGAAGTGCAGGTGCATGTGATAGCCGCGTAGACAGCTCGCATCTTCTGCTCCACGCGCGTCACTCAGGGCTGGAGCTAAGGCCTAGGTACCAGAAGAGGTCCGGTCGATTGTGAACGTCCAAAGTTGGTAATGTTATTCTGAAGATCGCGTGCCAACTCACACTGAAGTTGTCACGATGGTTATTAAGTATGCACGGCAAAGTATGTAACAACAAGATGCATTAGATAAAGGCAATATATGTTACCGCGTATGATAACCCACAAGTATAAGGGATCGCAACAGTTTTCGTGGGTAGAGTATTCAACCCAAATTTATTGATTCGACACAAGGGGAGCCAAAAAATATTCTCGAGTATTAGCAGCTGAGTTGTCAATTCAACCACACCTGAAAGACTTAATATCTGCAACAAAGTATTTAGTAGCAAAGTAGTATGGAAGTAACGGTAACGATGACAAAAGTGACAGTAGCAGTTTTGTAGTGATTGTAATAGTAGCAACGGAAAAGTAACTTAGCAAAGATCAATATGTGAAAAGCTCATAGGCAATGGATCAGTGATGGATAATTATGTCGGATGGCATTCATCATGCAACAGTTATAACATAGGGTGACATAGAACTGGCTCCAATTCATCAATGTAATGTAGGCATGTATTCCATATATAGTCATACGTGCTTATGGAAAAGAACATGCATGATATCTTTTGTCCTACCCTCCCATGGCAGCGGGGTCCTAATGGAAACTAAGGGATATTAAGGTCTCCTTTTAATAGAGAACCAAACCAAAGCATTAGCACTTAGTGAATACATGAACTCCTCAAACTACGGTAATCATCGGAAAGAATCCCAGTTATTGTCACCCTAGGGGATGCGAATCATAACTCGTAATAGGTGTCTACAATTTGCAAGATAGGATCAAGAACACATATATATTCATGAAAACATAATAGGTTCAGATCTGAAATCATGGCACTCGGGCTCTAGTGACAAGCATTAAGCATAACAAAGTCATAGCAGCACCAATCTTAGAACATAGTGGATACTAGGGATCAAACCCTAACAAAACTAACTCGATTACATGGTAAATATCATCCAACCCATCACCGTCTAGCAAGCCTACGATGGAATTACTCACGAACGGCGGAGAGCATCATGGAATTAGTGATGAAGGATGGTTGGTGATGACGATGACGTCGATTTCCCCTCTCCGGAGCCCAAAACGGACTCCAAATCTGGCCTCCCGAGGAAGAACAGGAGGTGATGGCGGCTCCGTATCGTGAAACGCGATGAACTCTTCTCTCTGATTTTTTTTCTCCACGGATGTGAATATATAAAGATGGAATTGAGGCCCGTGGAGCTGCAGGGGGCCACAAGCCACCTAGGCGCGCCCTAGGGGGCGCTCCCCTGGCTTGTGGCCAATGGGTGGGGCCCCTCTGGTTGATTCTTTTGCCGGTATTTTTTATTAATTCCAAAAATATTCTCCATAAATTTTCAGGTCAATCCGAGAACTTTTATTTCTGCACAAAAATAACACCAAGGCAATTCTGCTAAAAACAACGTCAGTCCGGGTTAGTTCCATTCAAATCATGCAAATTAGAGTCCAAAACAAGGACAAGAGAGTTTCGAAAAGTAGATACGATGGAGACGTATCAACTCCCCCAAGCTTAACCCATTGCTTGTCCTAAAGCAATTCAGTTGACAAACTGAAAGTGACAAAGATTTTTTTTACAAACTTTGTTTTATATTGTTGTTGTAAATATGTCTAACCGATGTTCAGATTTTCAGCAAAGATTATAGACTAACCACGTTCACAATAACATTTAGGTCTCACATTTACTCATATCAATGGCATAATCAACTAGCGAGCAATAATAATAAATCTCGGATGACAACAACTTTATCAAAACAATCATGATACAATATGATATAATGGTATCTCGCTAGCCCTTTCTGAGATTGCAAAAACATAAATGCAGAGCACCCCTGAAGAAAAAGGACCGACTGGAAATTGTAATTCATGATAAAAGAGATCCAGTCACAATCATACTCAATATCAATTAATAGCAAAGCTACAAATGATGGTGGTGCTCTCTAACTAGTGCTTTTTATAAGAGGAGGATGACTCAACAGTAAAGTAAAATAGACAAGCCCTTCGCAGAGGGAAGAACTGATTTGCAGAGGTGCCAGAACTCGAGCTTTTAAAACAGGGATGAATAATAATTTTGAGCGGTATGCTTTCATTGTCAACATAACAACCAAGAGATTTCACCATCTTCCCTGCTAGATATATTATAGGCGGTTCCCAACGGAATGATAAAGTTTTTACTCCCACTCCACCAATCGAACACACTCCACGGCTAGTCGAATCCACGGGTACCGTGCATACAAACAACAATCCTGGGGGAGTATTGTTTCATTATATTTTGATTTGATTTTTGAGCATGGAACTGGGCATCCCGAATACCAGCCACTTTCTCATTAATGATAGTGAGTCAACACATATCGTGAGAATAACCCACCTAGCATGAAAGATACTGACCGCCCCTAGTCGCTACATGAGCGATTCGGGCATACAAAACAAAATATTATTTGAACGTTTAGAGTTTGGCACATGCAAATTTACTTGGAACGGCAGGTAAATACCACATATAGGTAGGTATGGTGGACTCAGATGGAACAACTTTGAGTTTAAGGAAGTGGATGCACAAGCAGTAATCCCGCTTAGTACAAGTGAAGCCTAGCAAGAGACTGGGAAGAGACCAACTAGAGAGCGACAATAGTCATAAACATGCATTGAGATTAACCAACATTGAATGCAAGCATGAGTAGGATATAAATCACCATGAACATAAATATCGTGGAGGCTATGTTGATTTTGTTTCAACTACATGCGTGAACATGTGCCAAGTCAAGCCACTTGAATCATTCAAAGGAGGATACCATCCAATCATACTATATCACAACCATTTTAAAATGTATGTTGGCACTCAATACAAACCATTATATATCTTAGCTAATTAAGCATGGCACGAGTAACTATAATCTCTAATTGTCATTGCAAACATGTTTCATCCATAATGAGCTGAATCCAGAACGGTTAGTGATACGTCTCCAACGTATCTATAATTTTTGATTGTTCCATGCTATTATATTATCTGTTTTGGATGTTTTATATGCATTAATATGCTATTTTATATTATTTTTGGGACTAACCTATTAATCTAGAGCCTAGTGCCACTTTCTGGTTTTTCCTTGTTTTTGAGAATTGCACATAAGGAATATTAAAGGGAGTCCAAACGGAATAAAACCTCCAGAATGATTTTTTCTGGACCGGAAGGAAACCACCAAGCTTGGAGACCAAGGCAGGAGAGCCACCATGGGGCCACAAGCCCTAGGGGCGCGCCCATGGGGGTAGGGCGCGCCTTGTAGGCTTGTGGGCCCATGGTAACCCTCCTAACCTTAATCTTTGGCATATAAATTCCCAAATATTCCTTGTATATCATAACGAGCCACTAAAACACTTTTCCGCCGCCATAAGCCTCCGTTCCCGAGAGATCCAATCTTGGAGCCTTTTCAGGTAATCTGCCCAAGGGGGATTCGATCACGGAGGGCATCTACATCAACTCCATTGCCCCTCCGATGATGCGTGAGTAGTTCACCACAGACCTTCGGGTCCATTGCTGGTAGCTAGATGGCTTCTTCTCTCTCTTTGCTCTTCAATACCATGTTCTTCATGATCTTCATAGATATCTATCCGATGTAATACTCTTTTGCGGTGTGTTTGTCGAGATCCGATGAATTGTGAGTTTATGTTCAGATTATCCATGAATATTATTCGAGTCTTTTCTGAATTCTTATATGCATGATTTCATATCTTTGCAAGTCTCTTCGAGTTATTGGTTTGGTTTGGCCAACTAGATTGGTAATTCTTGCAATGGGAGAAGTGCTTAGTTTTGGGTTCAATCTTGCAGTGTCCTCACCCAGTGGCAAAGTAGGGGTAGCAAGGCACGTATTGTATTGTTGCCATCAAGGATAACAAGATGGGGTTTTCATCATATTGCTTGAGTTTATCCCTCTACATCATGTCATCTTACCTAATGCGTTACTCTGTTCTTCATGAACTTAATACTCTAGATGTAGGCAGGAGTCGGTCGATGTGTGGAGTAATAGTAGTAGATGCAGAATCATTTCGGTCTACTTGACACGGACGTGATGCCTATATGCATAATCATTGCCTTGGATATCTTCATAATTATTCGCTTTTCTATCAATTGCTCGACAGTAATTTGTTCACCCACCGCAATACTTGCCATCATGAGAGAAGCCTCTAGTGAAACCTATGGCCCCTGGGTCTATTTTCCATCTTATACTTTCATATCTAAAACCAAAAATACCAAAAAATACCTTGCTGCATTATTTTTACCTTTTGTTTTGCTTTTCGTTCAAGCAATCTATCTCTATCAGATCTCATCCTTGCAAGTAACCGTGAAGGGATTGACAACCCCTTTATAGCGTTGGGTGCAAGAGTTTGATTCTTTGTGTAGGTACATCTATTGGAGACTTGCTTGTATCTCCTACTGGATTGATACCTTGGTTCTCAACAACTGAGGAAATACTTATCTACTTTGCTGCATCACCCGTTCCTCTTCACGAAAACCAACGCATGCTCGAGAAGTAGCAATGAGTTAATCATATTTACAAATACAAAATAGGTCGAGTACGTACCAGCTTTTCTCCATCTCAATCTCTTCATCATATATCGTCATTATTGCCTTTCATTTGCACGACCGAACGGTGTGAATAATAATAAGAGTGCACGTGCATTGGACTAAGCTGGAATCTGAAAACAATAATGCATATGAGAGCCACTCATCATATTTATTGTGATCTTCTCCTTACGACCCAAAGAAAGAAATTTCAAAACAAGAACGAGAAAATCTATTTACACGAGAAAGCTCCCAACAAGCAAAGGAAGAACGAGAAATCTTTTTGGGTTTTTTTAATGCTACAACTATACAGACTAGAAGGTAAATCTAGAACTATTTTTTTGGATTTTCTCAAGGTTAATTAAGCACACAAGAAGAAAGCGGAAAGAAGAAATAAACTACCATGGATGGTACAATGAAAAAGTATGAGCATGGACTACTAAGATGAGTGTGTGAACATGAATGTAATGTCGGTGAGAAATACATACTCCCCCAAGCTTAGGCTTTTGGCCTAATTTGGTCTAGGGACATGTCTGGCCCGGATAATATCCAAAGTCATAGTTGGGGTTGTACTGGGCTATGGCGGCTACCGCCTGAACGGCTGCAGCGTGGAGGCGAGCGGCTTCCGCCTTTCTCTCGTACTCGTTTGCCTCCTCTCTGGTTATAAAGTGTCTCCGTTTTTCCTGAAAGTTAACGAAGGAAGGAGCAGGAAGGGTAATATGGACAGCACGTTGTCTATCAAAAATTAGTCGATACAGGAAGGACTGTTCGTTCCTCTCAAGAAACTGGTAGCGCATCATAGCCTCATTATCACAAAAAGCAGGTGGTAACTCAATATCATTTCCCCTTATGGGTACCCCAAGATAATTAGCTACACGACTGGCATAAATCCCACCAACGAAATCTCCATCCTTAGCATCTTTATGTAGCCTCATAGCAATAATAGTCCCCAAGTTATATCATCTATCACCCATTACCACACTGTTAAAAATACTAAGATCAGGTACATAAAGGTGGCTATGCTCATGTTTACCGTTAATACATCTACCTATGAAGAGAGCAAAATAATGTATAGAAGGAAAGTGAATGCTCCCCAAGGTAGCATGTATAATATTTCTAGTTTCTCCCATAGTGATGCTACCAAGAAAATCATTATATTCAGTTTTGTGAGGATCACTATGGCTGCCCCATTTTGGAATTTTGCATGCACGGTTAAAATCTTCTAGGTCCATAGTATAAGATTCATCATAAAGATTTAATAAAACAGAATGCGTATTACGCTTGGATGAAAATTCAAACATCCGCATGAAAGAATCAGTGAGTTGATAATATTGCTTGCATTGGTCTGAAACGAAATCCTCAAGGCCAACATTTCGTGTGTACGCGTAAAATTCTTCCTTGAAACCGGCATGAACCGTGAATTGATCTGATGGCCATTCATAAGGCCGCACTTGAGCTTCCCTCGGTGGTTCAAGGTCGGGCTCACGTATCGCGAGTCTCGAGGCCTTCTTGCTCGTGGAACCCCCTTGGTATATTCGCCTCTACATTTTTCTTTCTCTGATTTTTTTTAAAAATTTTAGTGACTGAAAATAAAGGTGAACAAAACTCAACAAAACTTATAGAAACTACTCACACAAGTGCCTAGAGGCTATATCAAACATCAAAACTACTTGGGACCATACAAATTTGACATGCAAGCTCAAGAACAAGGTCATCGCAACAGAATTTTTTTGCAATATATAAAGCAGTAAAACAAAAACTAATTGAACCATTGGAGGAGTCACATACCGAAGATCAGTCCCCCAAAACAGTTTTGCAAATGGAGCTTTGCACAAGGAGATAAAAAATGGCAGCAAAATGAGCTAGAACATGGGCTAGAGAAATGGTAGGATTTTTTCTGGAGGAAGACGGAGTGGATGGGTGATGGAATAAGTGGGGGGCCTACGTGGGAACCACAAGCCAAGGGGCGCGCCTAGGGGGCGGACGCGCCCCGTGGGCTTGTGGCCCACTAGTGCAGCCCCCTGCTATGTTCTTAGTGCCAGAAATTCTTAAATATTCCATAAAAAATCATACTACATTTTCAGGGCATTTGGAGAATTTTTATTTTTAGGTCAATTTTTTATTGCATGGATAAATCAGAAAACAAAAAAATAATAGCAATTTTTACTTTGTTTAATCTAAATAATAGAAAGTAAAAGTTGGGTACAGAAGGTTGTGCCTCCTAAATTCATCCATCTCATGCTCATAAAAAATAATCCATCAATAAGGTTGATCAAGCCTTATTGACAAACTTTTTTCGAATGACACAGAACCGGAGAATTTTCGAATAGCACTAGGTTACCTCAACAGGGATATGCATGTCCCCAACAATAAGTATATCATATTTCGTTTTGGCTATAGGGAGAGGGAATTCAAAATCTCCAATAATAATCGTTGAATTTTTTTTCCAATGGAATTGATACTATGAACTTGAGGTTGTTTCTTCGGAAAGTGTATCGTATGCTCATTACCATTAACATGAAAAGTGGCATTTCCCTTGTTGCAATCAGTAACAGCCCCTGCAGTATTCAAAAAGGGTCTACCAAGGATGATCGACATACTGTCGTCCTCGGGAATATCAAGAATACCGATGGTTAAAGCATTTGATTTATGAGCCAGTTGCAAAGAGATTTCAGTAGGTGTCAACTTATTCAAATCAAGTCTATGATACAAAGAGAAAGGCATAACACTAACACCAGTTCCAAGGCCGCATAAAGCAGTTTTAACATAATTTCTTTTAATAGAGCATGGTATAGTAGGTACTCCGGGATCTCCTAGCTTCTTTGGTATTCCACCCTTAAAAGTATAATTAGCAAGCATGGTGGAAATCTCAGCTTCCGGTATCTTTCTTTTATTTGCCACAATATCTTTCATATACTTAGCACAAGGAGACATTTTCAGAATATCAGTCAAGCGCATACGCAAAAAGACAGGTTTAAGCATTTCAACAAAATGCTCAAAATCCTCATCCTCCTTTTTCTTAGATGGTTTAGGAGGAAAGGGCATGGGTTTCTAAACCCATAGTTCTCTTTCTTTACCATGTTTCCTAGCAACAAAGTCTCTTTTGTGATATCTTTTATTCTTAGATTGTGGGTTATCAAGATCAACAATAGGTTCAATCTCCACATCATTATCATTACTTGGTTGAGCATCAACATGAACATCATCATTGATATTATCACTAAGCTCATGTTCATTACCAGATTATGTCTCAACATCAGAAATAGAAATATCATTTGGGTTTTCACGTGTATCTATAACAGGTTCACTAGCAGCATGCAAGGTCCTATCATCATTCTTTTTTTCCTTTTATTAATGGGATGACTAGGTGTATCAGTATTAATTCTCTGAGAATCTTGCTCAATTCTCTTAGGATGGCCCTTGGGATACAAAGGTTGCTGAGTCATTTTACCACCTCTAGTCACAACTCTAACAGAATGATCATTGTTCTTAGCATTCATCTCATTAAGCAAATCATTTTGTGCCTTAAGTACTTGTTCTACTTGAGTAGTTACCATGGAAGCATGTTTACTAATAAGCTTAAGATCATTAATAGTTCTACTCATATAATCACCTAAGCGATCAAGCATGTAAGCATTATGTTTCAATTGTCTACTAACATAAGCATTGAAATTTGCTTGCTTAACAATAAAGTTATCAAACTCATCCAAGCATTGGCTAGCAGACATATTATAAGGAATATCACCCTCATCAAATCTACGAAGAGAATTCACCTCTACTACCTGTCACGGGTATCAAGACCATGTATTTCCTCAATAGGTGGAAGATTCTTAACATCTTCACCTTTAATACCTTTTTGTTTTATAGATTTCTTTGCCTCTTGCATATCTTCAGGACTGAGAATAGAATACCTCTTTTCTTT
The DNA here is from genome assembly GCA_022496015.1 of Hordeum marinum. Taxonomy (NCBI): domain Eukaryota; kingdom Viridiplantae; phylum Streptophyta; class Magnoliopsida; order Poales; family Poaceae; genus Hordeum; species Hordeum marinum. Next base: position 455,257,585 of record CM039674.1, on the reverse strand, counting down.
GGAGTGGGCTTTGGAGGTGGTTTGGGAATAGTCCAATCATTATCATTGCTCAATATATTATTCAATAGTAGTTCAACTTGTTCAACAGTTCGTTCCTTGAAAACACAACCAGCACAACTATCTAGGTGGTCCCTAGAAGCATTGGTTAGTCCATTATAAAAGATATCAAGTATTTTGTTTTTCTTGAGAGGATGATTAGGCAAAGCATTAAGTAATTGGAGAAGCCTCCCCCAAGCTTGTGGGAGACTCTCTTCTTTAATTTGCACAAAGTTAAATATTTCCTACAAGGCAGCTTGTTTCTTATGGGCAGGAAAATATTTTTCAGAGAAGTAATATATCATATCCTAGGGACTACGCACACAACCAGGAGCAAGAGAATTAAATCATATGTTAGCATCACCCTTTAATGAGAAAGTAAACAACTTAATAATATAGTAATAACAAATTTTTTCCTCATGAGTAAATATGGTGGCTATATCATTCAATTTAGTAAGATGTGCCACAACAGTTTCAGATTCATAACCATGGAAATGACCAGATTCAACCAAAGTAATTAACTCAAGATTGATAGAGAATTCATAATCCTTATCGATAACAAAGATAGGTGAAGTATCAAACTTAGGATCATATTGCATTCTAGCATTCAAAGATTTTTCCTTCCACTTGCATAGCAATTTCTTAAGATCATCTCTATCCTTACAAGCAAGAAAGTCCCTAGCTACCTCTCCCTCCATAACATAACCCTTAGGTATATTAGGCAATTCATATCTAGGAGAGCTAGGTCTAACAGGTGTCTCATAGTGTTCAGTTTCAAAAATTTCATCAGTTTCAGAAATATCATCAGTTTCAGCATTGACTCTAGCAATTTGTTCATCAAGAAATTCACGTAGTGGCACAGTATTATTAAGCAAAGTATCATCATAAGAATCATGCATAGCAGAAGTGGCATCATAAATTACTTGTGACATATCCGAATCGGTAGCAGGTGGTGGTGTCGCAAATTTACTCATAACAGAAGGTGAATCAAGTGCAGAGCTAGATGGCAGTTCCTTACCTCCCCTCTAGATGGATAGATCTTGGTTTTTGGATATTTAAGATTCTTCATAGTGATCAACATATATAAATCCCAAGTGACTCCGAGAATAGAGGTATGCTCCCCGTCAATGGCACCAGGAAAAGGTCTTGATAACCCACAAGTATAGGGGATCGCAACAGTTTTTGAGGGTAGAGTATTCAACCAAAATTTATTGATTTGACACAAGGGTAGCGAAAGAATATTCTCGAGTATTAGCAGCTGAGTTGTAAATTCAACCACACCTGAAAGACTTAATATCTGCAGCAAAGTATTTAGTAGCAAAGTAGTATGGAAGTAACGGTAACGATGACAAAAATGACAGTAGCCGTTTTGTAGTGATTGTAACAGTAGCAACGGAAAAGTAACTTAGCAAAGATCAATATGTGAAAAGCTCGTAGGCAATGGATCAGTGATGGATAATTATGTCAGATGGCATTCATCATGCAACGGTTATAACATAGGGTGACATAGAACTAGCTCCAATTCATCAATGTAATGTAGGCATGTATTCCATATATAGTCATACGTGCTTATGGAAAAGAACTTGCATGACATCTTTTGTCCTACCCTCCCGTAGCAGCGGGGTCCTAATGGAAACTAAGGGATATTAAGGCCTCATTTTAATAGAGAACCGGACCAAAGCATTAGCACTTAGTGAATACATGAACTCCTCAAACTACGGTAATCACCGAAAAGAATCCCAGTTATTGTCGCCCTGGGGGATGCGGATCATAACTCGTAATACGTGTATACAAATTGCAAGATAGGATCAAGAACACATATATATTCATGAAAACATAATAGGTTCAGATCTGAAATCATAGCACTCAGGCCCTAGTGACAAGCATTAAGCATAGCAAAGTCATAGCAACATCAATCTCAGAACATAGTGGATACTAGGGATCAACCGTAACAAAACTAACTCGATTACATGGTAAATCTCATCCAACCCATCACCGTCCAGCAAGCCTACAATGGAATTACTCATGAACGGCGGAGAGCATCATGGAATTGGTGATGAAGGATGGTTGGTAATGACGATGGCGTCAATTTCCCCTCTCCGAAGCCCAAAATGGACTCCAGATTTGGCCTCCGAGGAAGAACAGGAGGTGGCGGTGGCTCCGTATAATGAAACGCGATGAACTTTTCTCTCTGATTTTTTTTCTCCACGGATGTGAATATATAGAGTTGGAATTGAGGTTGGTGGAGCTGTAGGGGGCCCACAAGCGACCTAGGCATGCCCTAGGGGGGCCACGCCCTGGCTTGTGGCCAATGGGTGGGCCCCCTCTGGTTGATTATTTCGCCATTATTTTTTATTAATTCCAAAAATATTCTCCGTAAATTTTCAGGTCAATCCAAGAACTTTTATTTCTGTACAAAAATAACACCAAGGCAATTTTGCTGAAAACAACGTTAGTCCGGGTTAGTTCCATTAAAATCATGCAAATTAGAGTCCAAAACAAGGACAAAAGAGTTTGGAAAAGAAGATACGATGGAGACGCATGAGCGTACTGCCTGGAGATCGAAATATCATAGCTTGTGTGCGTATCCGACATAGGAGGGGCCGGTATCTCATCTGGGTCAGTGTTGATGATGCCTATCCGTGTTCCGCTCGTGTACCACTCCAAATAACCATTGAATTCATGAAGATCGAACCTGACATCCTCGTGCCAGAGATGTGTCATCGTAGTCTCCGAGTCTATAATGTACGGTTGAAGCCTCGGCAGTCATCGAGTCTCTGTTCTTCTAATCCCCTTCCTTGTGATCCTAAAATTGTGGTGTGTGTTCAAAAATTAACTAATGCTTCAATATGGACAATTGTGAAAGACAATCCAACATTGAATACGTATATAATACATGTGGACTACTCCTAGCAGCGGGTTCTCTATAAGGGGAGGCTCGACCACCCGTCGAAGACCAAATTGCCTCATAACCCTCTGTTGGGCCATTTCCTCGGTGAAGATATTGAAGATGATCTTCGATTTCATCATCCAGTAATCCCGATCTCTTGATCATAGCCCAGAAATACCGCTGGGGTATCTTGCATCTATGGCTTCTTGCGTGTACGGCTGCTAGATCACCCTAGTGTACGTACCGAACTGCTTGTTTAATGTCGTGTAGGCTTGCCTAGTCTGATCACTAGCATAGCGTCTCTGTGCAAAACAAAAGTTAGTTTCAGCCATAGTGTACACAAAGAAGATGCATTAAATTATAACACGAGACATACCTTGCGACGTGTCCAACACAGCCCGAAAGTAGGCATGTCGATGCGTTCAACATCGAACAAGTGGCCCAAAGGGAAACCCCCTCCTCGACATGTATGCTCGGTCATCCTATAGAGAAGCTCTCCCATGACCACATCTGTAATAATAGAGGGCATCCAAGAAGGGCTGACTTCAGCGTCACAGCTGACAACCGTTGCACATACCTAGGTATGTAGCCACTAAGACCGTTAAACCCCAACTCCTCTTTGTTATCTGATCCGGCATCTCAGCTCTCGCAATCTCAAGTGCAATAGGGATGTAGCACTTGCTAATGGTGGTGACATGGTTCTCTATGAACATCACCTTCCCAAGAAGCCATAATAGGTATGCCTCCAGGCTACGAGTGATTTGTGTTGCATTCAAAGGGACTCGTAGATACCCCGGGAACTTCTGGATCTGTATCGAGTAAACAGAAGGTATTAGTAAATAGCGAAAGTATCTATAAAACCAGATGCATGACAAATGAAAGATATGCGCTAGGGGAACTAACCCTGAAATTAAGCAACCAATCATACTTATTCGTGGGCTCCGACGCAAGAGCTAGAGCACGGTCATAAACACCCTGGAAACATTGTGCAATATCTAGCTCTCAACCAGCCGATGCCTCCAACGGTCCTATGGCAGGATCGACCAATGGTAGTCCCAGCAAAAGTGACACATGTAACGCCCCAGACACACCCGCCGGTGGTTGTTACCCCTGGCGGGATCTAGACTGGCATCACAGATCAATACTAGTCTTTTTTGCGCACTTTGTCCTCACTCATGCGCACCCGGGACCAACTTCCCGGTCGATCACCCATCCTAGAACTACTCCAAGCCAAGCACGCTTAACCTGGGGGTTCTATTTGAATGGGCTCCCAGAAAAGAAGGAATTCCTTTATGATATGAGTAGTCCATCATCCCTAATAAGCCAGGCTATCACATACACCACCACTCAGAGGAACCGACGTCCTCGTCGGGTCACAGGAACGTTCCCTCTTGGCACAAACGTCTATGCTTTCAGTCCGATACATGTGTCATTCCGTGTGCCACGACGGGTCACAAACTTCATGAACAACATGACCGCGTACCTGTTGGCAAACATCCGTATAACCTCAAGGGTCAGCTCTAATACCAACTTGTAACGTCCCGGACACACCCGCCGGTGGTCGTTACTCCTGGCGGGATCTAGACTGGCCTCATAGATCAATACTAGTCTTTTCTACGCACTTTGTCCTCACTCATGCGCACCCGGGACCAACTTCCTGGTCGGTCACCCATCCTAGAACTACTCTAAGCCAATCACACTTAACCTGGGGGTTCTATTTGAATGGGCTCCCGGAAAAGAAGGAATTCCTTATTGATATGAGTAGTCTATCATCCCTAATAAGCCAGGCTATCACAACACATCCTCCAGAGCAGGAGCCATCTCTCCCCAGCGGAAGTGAAATGTGTGGGTCCCAGGCCCGCATCGGTCCACTAAGCAGGTGAGCAAAGAGGTGTCAATGGCGGGGCGTGTGGAGGTTTCAGTGGCCTCAACCAGATGCACGAAAGGTAAAAGCCCAACCCATTTCAACCTGCATATCGGAAAGCATAACAATACAATTAGTGTGTCACATTAATATACCTTCTTGAAATAAATAAACAAAACACGTACCTCTGAACCCAATCCGATTGTATCCTCTAGTTTTCCTTAGGAGTGTGAGTGGCCAAGGGATCGAGCTTGCACTCACATAATATCATAGCACGGTGCTTACTATCAATGTCCGAACTAAGCAACCACATTCCCTCCATTCCTACAATTGTTTAAGCATAGTGCACAGACGATACAAATTTAAACATAGCGCCACACAATAACAATTTAAACATAGTGCCACACAATACAAATTTGAACATAGCGCCACACAATAGCATTTTAAACATAGTGACACACTTAATACAAATTTAAACATAGTGCCACACTTAATAAAAATTTAAAATAGCCTAGATTCTTCCTCTTGCTCTCCCTCTTCCCCCTCTTTGTCCCCAATTTCCTCGTCCATGCCCAGTACCACTGGCAGTGACAAAAGTGGGATAATTAGGGTCCCTATGGCCAAATTCATTGCATAGAATGCATTGCATAGTACAGCCTTTGCCTTTAGATTCATCCATATCATTCCGGATGTGCTGAGTTTGCCGTCTACCTCTACTTGTACGCATATTCCTTGGGTCTGGAATGTACCGCCTTTCAACAATGGTTAACGGTATTGAAGTTACCCATTGATCGAAATCCCAGCAACTCACCTGTCTAGGTATTGAGTATTGACTCTTTCAAAAAATATGGAGACACGAACGATATTGCGTCGAGTCCTATCTGCCCGCAAACAACAAGTACATGTGAGGTAGGTGAAGCAACTTCGGCTTGTTGCATGTGCACTCACATGTTGGCCAGACTTCATTTCCAATTTTCACCTCATGCGACCTCAAATCTTCTTTCTTTATTTCCGATGGCGACTACAATGTGTGACCTAGCCTTTTCCATATTTTCATTCATGTACTTCATAGCCCTTTCACAATAACGTGTGTTTGGGTTGTTCGTGATATGCAACTCAACTCTTTGACGTGTATCTCTGAAATACTTCATTGTGCCATAGAAAATACCCTCAGCGATGGTTCTAAGTTGCAAATCCCGGTTTCCTGTGACGTTGGTAGTCATGACACCGTACCTTGCTCTGTGTGTGTCATGCATCAAATACCACCTCTGCAGAGGCTCATGCTCTATCCACTATTCAAAGGTTTTTAATCGTTCTCCCAAGCCTTCTCCTAATACCAGGTGGGTCAAATCCTGGCAAGTCACAAAGCCCAAATAGGTTCTTCCTCCCCAGCCATTGTTCATGTTGCTAATTGCACAACAACTGCTACTACATGTGCCCTCACAGCTACATCTCGTGTAGCTTTCCTGTCCCTAACATGTCTCCGCGTGCACAAATTAAGTCTAGCACGTATCAAATCGTACTTCCATACTTGGTTCTGCTTGCAGAGTTTTTTGAATAGATTCCTAAAGTTTTTACATAATACACTTTTTTATTAAATTGGAGAAATGTTAGAACGTTTTGATTATTTCCAAAAATAATACAACATCGGCCGCATCAAAGCCGACTAGTCCTGCAAATACCACTGTTGAGCGCAGTACAACTGCCATAACAATCTCCAGGTCCTGCAAATACCGACTAATGAGGCTCATTGTTGTTAAAGGGCTATGGAACTTATTGCCATGAACCGCTCTCCTTCTTGCCCACCATATAGAGCACATCATTATGAGCACATGAGCAAGATCCTGTTGCGGTAGACAGTTTAGAGACCAAGAATTACTTGCATATATGGGTTTACCGGAATTTAGTATCAAACAATTCAGCCCATGTACACTACTGCCCAATCCACTAACCCAGCCCAGCCCAGCCCCATAGATTGTGTCCATGAGATGTTCTGTTTGCTACTCAAATTCTCTTGGCCAAATAGTATCTTTTTTCTCCGCACATTGGCACCAAAAATATATATCTATGTCGTGCCGCTTCAGTTCCACGTGGCCTTGGCCTTATGGATGGTGGGCTTGGGTCCCTGTCATCACCGCATATTGGGTGTCTCCTATCCTCGGGCTCTACTGACGCTGCTCTTGCCCGCGTCATGCCGTCAACCTTGACCCCAACTGCAGCTATGAGCGCGTCGTCCCTGCCTGCTGTCGGTGTTGCCACGTCGTTCCTGGCCCCTACAGAAGCCCCGCTGTCAACCATGGCTGCTACTTCTGAAGCACCATACACAACTTCTGCTAGCGACGTTACCTCGTCCTCGACTATTGTGGAAGCAACGCCATCCTCAACTCCTACCGGCACTATGCCTGGTCTGAACATGGAGTGATATGTTTCGTGGAGCTCCTTGTCGTCGAAGAAGAAGATGAGGATGCCGATGAACTGGCTCTGCAGACGCCACAGACATACACCAAATCCTCAGTTTCGGCTACTCGGTTGGGCATGACGTGTCATGCAGATGTGTGTGTAGGTTGGCAAGAGGTACTGTCGTGGTGCAATGTGTAACGCCAAGACTCACTAGTCCCTGTGTTGGCTCCTCGTCTTGTCCCTGCTTTGCCACGTGGTACATGTTGTAGATGCCTCCTTCCTAGTCATCGTGCATTAGTTTGTCGAGATCCTTTTAGGTGTTCTCGGTGCCTTGAGAATGGTGAGTGCGCCGCAATGCATGGTGTCCCCTTAGATTCTTGGGAATCCCTACCGTGTCGTTGTTGCCATGTCTCCCCATCAGACACTAACAAGCTCCAACTCCTTGCAAGGTCTAGAAAGAAGCCTCGCCCCTCTCGAAGACGTTTTTTCTTGATTCTTAGGCATCGACCGTTGTTGCTTCTATTGGCTCTATGGCCTCGACGAATATTCCAGTGCGGCCTGCCTTGGAGCAGCAGGCTGAAATGCTACGCTATGAGCTCCTTGGTATGGCTTCCTTCCAGCTTGAGGAGATGGTCCATCCTCTGCATTATCTCATTGACTCCATGCAAGGTTGGATGTTGCGGATGGAGAGTTTCATGGAGCGTGTTGAGGGTGCATTGGGTGAGCTCTCCATGGCATCGCATGTGTTGCAAACTACTACGTATTGCACTCTTTGGTTGTGCCTGATGGCAACCTTGAGGTCGAGAAGGGAGCCAAGCTTCATGGATTTCTCCCCTCGTGCTAGAGCATGTTCACTAGTGTCAGCCTCCAAGGGACTGGACAATGATGTGGTTGTGACTCCAGTGCTACAGATAATGTAAGCTACGGGAGCTATAGGGGGGGGGGCAGTTTTGCCTCTGTCTGTCGAACAAATGAAGGTAGACCCCCCATATGTCGATTGTGGCCTTCCTGCCATCATCACCCCTGGAGTCTGGTACTTGATGCCGAGGGGCGTGATGATTTGGATGTTGCAACCTCTCGCTCGCCTAAGTCCATTGGGTTTTAGGTGCCAATGAGCCTATCTCTCGGTGTCATGGAGCACAAAGTTTTAGATGTTGTTGCTTCCCTTGTCTGCGACCATCGGGTAGGTGATGCATGTGACTGGCATGACCATTGAGCCAAGTGTGGTTGCAACTACTCCAAATCTATATGCTCTCTTCGCGAAAGAACTTTGTGAGTTGTGACTTGCTCGCCAGTGTGGAGGTTGCTAGACCTGTTTGGGCAGGTCGATTGCTTACCTCCTATCAGGGACACCAATAAGAGGCAAACAAAAAAGGTGGGAAAAGGAAATAGTAGCGCCTTAGGTAAGGCATCTCTGACTGCTTGATGGATGATCTTCAGTCTCTCGGTCCGTCCTTTTGGATTGGGTTTGAAGGTGTCTAATGTTGTCTGTCGAGGTGTTCTTGTCGGGGGTCATATGGCGTAGTAGCAATGTCGACGTTTGTGGATGTTGTGTAATCAAAGAGTTTGGCGGGGGGGTCACATGTGCGGTTGTGGGGTTTCTTATCATGTTAGTAGTTAGTCTCTGCTCCGTTTGTATTGATTTTTGTCCGGTTTTTCATTAATTAACTAGGCAATTCTCTTCTTCTTAATTAATCAACGAGGCAAACTTTTGCCTCCGTTTTGAAAAATAAACTAATGTTTCTGCCCGTTCGTCATCAAATCACCCTCGAAGTTGGCAAGAATTACCCACCAATGCCTCCCGTAAACTGCATCTATATCCATACCTACTAATAAAGGGACTAATGTTTCTGCTTGTCCATCATCAAATTACCCTCAAAGTTGGCAAGAATTGCCCACCAATACGACTCGCAAATGGAAAAACAATTTATATTTTCCTTAAGTCACCGCCCGTCGCGTTCATTTCATATACAACAGTGCCCTGGCACATCACAAGTGAACAACAACCCAACTGGCCAGAGCCATGCTTTTCTACTAGGGAGACCCAAGTTTGATTCCTGCTACAACTTTTTGTGCCTTTTATTCTCTGAATTCCGGTTGGCATAAGATAGAGCTGGCTTGCCCCAGTGCTGTTTAGCAGATGGATTGCACAATGTTATAATTCAGCCATGCTACTTTATGATTATTTTTGTCCTTTTTATGACAGATTAAGAGCATCTATAGGTGGACCCCTCATACCCTCCTCAAATGTCCGGGTAGGGCGCTCTATTAGTGACCAGTCAGAAAAAAGTGACCCAGACGGAATCCTCATACCCATCTCAAATGCCCGGACTGACCGGCACCCCTCATATCCATCTCAAATATGAAGACAATATGAGAGGTCGCGGACGCACCCGGCGCGTCCGGTCAGTCCGCCATGTAGGACGTGACCCCACCCCGGATGATGGGGTTATTACCCCGAGGTATGCCAAAGCAATGGGGTCATTCCCCTCCCGCTTCAAAGAAGAACAATGCGGACTGGCTGGTCGTGGCCGGTTGGAGGACGTCCGGCTCGAGCCGACGCCGACTGGCGCTCCGGACAGCTGGTCAAGGAGCCGGCTCGACCCGCGGCCGGCTGGGTGCGGTCGGCTGCCTCTGGGCCGCCTCCTCCATTGACCCTGGGATGGACATGCGACATCCCGTCCCTCTGCGCGCGGTTACGAAGACATGACGTGACCGGCATGACGGGTGGCCCTGTGGCTACAGTGGCCACTGACGCACTGCAGCGCATGGCTACAGTCCGGCCGTCCCAGCCGCTGACTTCAGCGAGCATGACCGGGCGAGGGAACAGTGCCGACACGCCCTCTCCCACTCGATTACCTGCCTCGGTGTGGCTACAGTACCGCGGGCCGTACCAGAGACCTTAGCCGGCTGGTGCTAGACGACGCCTCCCGGGCGACTCGTGCCGTGGCAGGTGAGCGAGAGCCAATCGCAGAGCCGGCTAGCGGGCCCCAGCGGCGGACAGGACCGCTCAGCCGGTGGACCCCATAGACGATGAGACGGCGCAAAGGGTGGGACCCCCTGGCCAGCCGGAGAGACTGCCAGCCGGGTCCCCCACCCCTGTACTTTAGATATATTGTAGAACCGGGGGTTGGCCTATAAAAAACCCCGAGCCCCCCATGCAACGAGGACAGACAATCACTCTCACACACTCGCAGAACTCCCAAAACCCCTCTAGTAGCAAAGGAAGACGAGGCGGCTGCTCCTTCTTCCTCCTCTAGACACAGCTCCAGGAGCACCCTTGTACACATATCCATCCATCCAACTAAACCAAGCAGGACTAGGGGTGTTACCTCCCCTGGAGGGCCCCGAACCTGGGTACATCGTGTGTCGTCACCGCTTGTGCCCAATCTCGCACCCGGAGCCCGTCGGTGTCCTCCGGTCCCAACCACCTACGATAAGCCACCCTATGGCATCTGTCATGAGAAAACGACGACAGTCGGCACCCACCGTGGGGCCATACGCGGTGCCGGACGGATTCATGCTCCGGGTGGGATCCCTCGCCATTCCCCACCGTCGCCGCACGTCCAGGAGAAACCGCGGGCTCGTGGGGCTTGCTCACGGCCGATATCGACGCGCTCACCGAGCGCTTCGGCAGGCTCAGCCTCGTTGAGGTTTCGGCTACGGACGAGTACCCCGGGCAGGTGCTCGCCTGCGGCGATCCTCCCACGGCTGTGGAAGCACTCGCTGCGACCTAGCCCAGTGGCTCCCACGGTCACGTGGGGGTGTTGGTCGTCGTCGTCTCCTCCACCTCCTCCGGATGCGCGCGGACCGCGGCCGATGCCGCCACGGCCTGCGTCGGCACCTCCGATCCGCTTGGTGCAGCCCTTCGGGGTATGAGCACCCCTATCGCCCCGACGACAAACTCCGACGCCGCTGCGGCAGACCTCGAGGCGGCTTGTCGCGTCCTGTTCGAGGATGCCACCGCCCTAGCGGCCACGCGGCGCCGCATGGAGGCCGCCCAGCGGGAATATGCTTCCACCTACGGTCTCACCCCATCTGGCACCGGGCCCAGCCGGCATGGGGTCGTGCGTGACCACGGCCGCGTGGTCGCCGAAATCCTTGGCGGCAAGATGCCCGTCTACGACACCCCCACAGCCAACTTGTGGGCCCTGGAGGTGGCCTACGCGGATTTGGCCACCTTGGAGGGCGAAGAGCGTGCCGCTCACGAGCGCCACATCGAGGAGCTCATCGACGCTGCCGACGCGCAGCAGCGCCTGCTCGCGTCGGGTGGCGCCACCACCAGAGGCCCTCGTCTCGAGCGCGAGGGCACGGGGACTGCTGGCCGTCAGTCGGCTCAGCATTCCAGCCCCCCTCACGTCTTCAACCGCCGGACCGGAGCAAACAACCCCCGACACTCTCAGATGCCGGGGAGCGAGCAGTCGGCTATTAGCAGCCGACGCACCAATGACCCGCCTCGCAGCAGTCGCTACCAAGAAGCGCCGGCATCCGGTAGCCGGCGCAGCCATGGGCACACTCCACCCCGCGGCGCGAGTGAGAACGAACAGTTCCGCCCGTCATCCGCCCCAAGCTCTCGGCCCGGATCGGGCCGCGAGTCCCCCGTAGCGAGAACGACGCCCGCAACCGCATCGACCACCTCACGCAGTCTGCCCTCCTCAAGGAGGAGGGCTCGATTGGTCCAGCCTGTTTTGGCCCTCGGATCCGCAACAAGCAATTCCCAACCGGCTTCACGCTCCCCCGAGACACTCTGAAGTACAATGGGGCTGCCAAGCCCGAGGATTGGCTGATCGACTACACCACTGTGGTCGGCATCGCCATGGGGAACAAGCGCGTAGCCGTTCACTATGCTCCCCTCAAGTTGATCGGCTCGGCCAGCACCTGGCTCAACAGCCTGGCGGCCGACAGCATCAACACTTGGACAGACTTCGAGGAGGCCTCCGTCTGCAACATCACCGACACCTACAAGCGGCCCGGCCACCCCCGCGAACTCGCCATGTGCGTTCAAGGGATGGACGAATCCCTCTGCGACTACCTTACACGGTGGACCGAGCTTCGCAACTCCTACAAAGGGGTGTACGAGGTACAAGCCGTGCAGTACTTCATTGAAGGTTGCCGAAACGGCACCCCCCTCAAGCACAACCTTCTGTGCTCCGAGCCAGCCATGCTCGCCAAGCTCATGACCAAGGCGGACAAGTATGCCATGGCCGATTCGGCCATCCGAGTCAAGACGACCCCGCCTGCCAAGGCAATGGCGAAACTGGCCACGATCCGGACGGCTGCCGACAACCGGCAGCCGCAAAACAACAAGCGCAAGAATGACCAACCAGATTCCCGCTATGGGAGCCGGTAGGTCAATACCATCGAAGAAAAGGAGCCGGCTGCCGAGCCTTCCAGACAGCGCCAGCGCACTGGCAAGGCTACCTGGCAGCCAAAGCTCACCTTCGTGCAAATGCTCGACCTCCCCTGCAAGAACCACTCAGGGGCCAAACCCTCACCGCACACACTCCGACAGTGCAACTTCTCACAGTGATTGGCCCGGGGGGACGGTCTTCCGGCTCATCCCGTGTCGCCTATCCGCGCGCCGGCCCTGGCCCAAGCTGCTGCCCAGCGCCAGCTCCAGCTCCGGCCCAGAATGAGGGTCGTCTGACCAGTTTCCCAACCAGGACGGCTGTTATGTCGTCTTCACTAGTGAAGAGACGGGCAAACATGCTCAACGCCAGCTCCGTCGTGAGGTGAACGCCACCATGATGGTAACTCCCCAGTTCATGCACTGGTCGGAGAAGTCGGTCACTTGGAGCCAGGCCGATCACCCCACTGTGATGCTGAATCCCGGCAGCTATGCTTTGGTCCTCGACCCCACCATCACCACCAAGGAACGAACTTGCCGCTTCTCGCGGGTGCTGGTAGATGGTGGCAGCAGCATCAACATCCTCTACCTCGACACTATGCACAAGCTTGGGCTGAAGATAGAAGACCTGCAGGCGAGCCGGACGGTCTTCCACGGCATCATGCCTGGGAAGTCCTGCTCCCCTGTCAGCAAGATCACGCTCGACGTCCTCTTTGGCGGACCCGGCCACTTCCGCCACAAGCCAGTGCTGTTCGAGGTCGTGGACCTCGCAAGCCCCTACCACACGCTATTGGGCTGGCCAGCCCTTGTCAGCTTCATGGCGGTCCCCCATTACGCCTACCTAAGCTCAAGATGCCGGGCCGCAAGGGAATCATCACCATCACGGGTGACTACAAGATGTCGCTCGAGTGTGCTCGAGACGGCAGCCGGTTGGCTGAGGCCCTGGAGATCGCCGAGGAGAAACGGAAGCTCGACCGGCTCGTGGCCCTTGCTACCAGCCAGCCGTCCGTGCCAACAATCTGTCGGCGAGGCTTCCTTCCAGTCGTCCAAAGACACCAAGTAAATCCCACTCGACCCGGCCAAACCGGCTCAGTGCATCACCATCGTCTCCAGCCTCAACAGCAAATAGGAAGGAGAGCTTGTTGACTTCCTCCGTGAGAATCAGGACATCTTTGCATGGTCCCCCAAGGACATGTCGGGTGTTCCGAGAAAGTTCGCCGAGCACAAACTCCACGTCCAGCCGGACGTCAAGCCGGTCAAGCAACCCCTGTGCCGCTTCTCCGAGGAGAAGCGACGTACTATAGGCAAAAATATCACCCGGCTGCTCGCAGCCGGGTTCATCATGGAAGTGTTCCACCCGGACTGGCTGGCCAATCCATTCCTCGTGCTGAAGAAGAACAAGACCTGGCGCATGTGCATCGACTACACTAGCCTGAACAAGGCATGTCCCAAGGACCCATTCGCTCTGCCGCGGATCGATCAAGTCATCGACTCCACGGCCGGCTGTGATTTGCTATCCTTCCTGGCCGCCTACTCCGGCTACCACTAGATCAAGCTGGACCCAGAAGACCGGCTCAAGACCTCCTTCATCACACCCTTTGGGGTCTACTGCTACATCACCATGTCCTTCGGCCTAAAGAACGCAGGCGCCACCTTCCAACGGTGCATGCAGAAGTGCCTCCTGCCTCAGATAGGCAGGAATATCCACGTCTACGTCAACGACATCATCGTCAAAATCAAGAAGCACTTCAGCCTCCTCGACGACCTCCGGGAGACCTTCGTGAACTTGCACGAGTACAAGATCAAGCTCAAACCGGAGAAGTGTGTCTTCGGCATCCCAGCCGGTCAACTCTTGGGTTTCTTCCTGTCCGCTCGCGGTATCGAAGCTAACCTTGAGAAGATCGGTGCGATCGAGCGCATGCCCAAGCTGACCCGGCTCCGCGACATCCAGAAGTTCATCGGCCGCCTTGCCTCGCTCAGCCGGTTCATCAGCCGGCTGGGGGAGAAGGCCTTGCCCCTCTACGGGCTCCTTCACAAGACGGCTCTAATCGAGCCGGGTCAAACCAAGAAGCCGTGCATATTCAATTGGCCCGATGAGGCGACGAGGCTTTTCGCGACCTCAAGAAGGCTCTCACCCATGCGCCTATCCTGGCGACACCGGCTGAGAAGGAACCCCTGCTCGCCTACATCGCGGCAACCACACACGTCATCAGCGTCGTCCTGGTGGTCGAGCGGCCGGAGGAGGGCAAGTCCCTGCCGGTCTAGCGATCCATCTACTACCTCAGCGAGGTCCTCTCCGTGTCCAAGAAGAACTATTCCCACTACCAGAAGATGTGCTATGGCATATACTTTGCCGCCAAGAAGGTCAAGCAGTACTTCCAGGAGCATACCATTACCGTGGTGAGCACAGCCCCGCTCGACGAGATCATCAGCGACCGGGACTCCATCGGCTGGATCACCAAATGGGTCACCACCCTCGCTAATCATGAGACCCGGTACGAGCCAAGAACCACCATCAAGTCACAGGCGTTGGCTGACTTCCTCGTCGACTGGGCGGAGACGGAGTTCGTGCCGCCTCCCCCAGACTACACGCATTGGCGCATGCATTTCGACGGCTCAAAAATGAGGACCGGCCTGGGTGCTGGCATAGACCTCTCCTCCCCAAATGGTGACCAGCTCAAATACCCCTCTAGATCCACTTTTCCGCCTCCAACAACGTTGCCGAGTACGAGGCCATCGTCCATGGCCTCCGGTTCGCCAAGGAGATCGGCATCAGGCACATCCTCTGCTTTGGCGACTCTGACCTCGTGGTGCAGCAAGTCTCTGGCGAATGGGACGCCAGGGATGCCAACATGGCTAGCTACCGCTTCCTCGTACAACAGCTCACCGGCTCCTTCGAGCGCTATGAGTTTCATCACGTCCCATGGGCGAACAACGAGGCGGCGGATGCGCAAGGCAAAGATCGGCTCCACCCGGCAGGCCATCTCAGTCGGCGTCTCCCTCAAGCGGTTGCTCAAGCCGTCGATCAAGCCTTCCTTAGAATCAGAGTCAATCTTCGTGCCGACGGGCGTCGCCGGCCCATCAACGGCCATGGGCGCCTCTCCAGCACCTTCGCCACCGGCTCCCGAACCATCGGCCGCCCTGCCAGCACCAATCGAGCCGGCGGCGTCCGAGGCGGCCGGCTCCAACGATGTGGCCATCATGATGATCGTCGACCAGCCAACCCTGGGGGCGGGCGAACTGGTCCTAGGGACTGATCATCCAGTCCCAGGGGCTCCCGAGCCGGTCCGGGGGCTGGCGAGCCGGTCCCGGGGGCTGATCATCCGGCCTTGGGGGCTCCCGGGCCGGTCCCCGTCACGGCCCCCTCATGGGCCCAACCCATCCTGGCGTTTCTTCTACGGGGCGAGCTGCCTCCGGACGAGGCTTTGGCAAGGCAAATCCAACGCCGGGCCACGGTGTACGACATCATCAACAACGAGCTCGTCCACCGCAGCACCACCAGCGTCTTCAGCGATGCGTCAAGCCGGAAAAGGGTCTGGAGATCCTCCTTGACATCCACCAGAGTGAGTGCGGGCACCATGCCGCCTCCAGGACCCTGGTGGCCATGGCTTTCCGCCATGACTTCTTCTGGTCGACTGCTCTCGAGGCAGCCAAGAAGTTGGTCGATGAGTGCGAGGGCTGCCAACGCTTCAGCATGTAGAGCCACCTACCGGCAACAGCCCTCCAAACCACCCCCCTCTCGTGGCCCTTCGCCATTTGGGGGTTGGACATGGTGGGCCCATCCCAGACCGCTCGAGGCGGCATGACGCACTTGTTGGTGGGTATCGACAAATTCACCAAGTGGATCGAGGTGCGGCCAATAAAGAAGCTGGACGACCCCATGGTCGTCCGGTTCATCGACGACATCACGGTGCGCTACGGCGTTCCCCACAGCATCATCACCGACAACGGCACAAACTTCGCCAAGGGCGCACTCGCGCACTTGTGCTCCAAGCAAGGAATCGGGCTCGACCTGGCCTCCGTCGCTCATCCACAGTCAAACGGCCAGGTCGAGAGGGAGAACGGCCTCATTCTGTCCGGCATCAAGCCCCGACTCGTGCCGCCAATGGTAAGGTCGGTTGGTTGCTGGATCGACGAGCTGTCGGCCGTCCTTTGGAGTCTCAGGACCACCCCGAACCGTTCAACCGGCTACACTCCCTTCTTCCTTGTGTACAGGTCCGAGGCGATCATCCCCACCGACATCGAGTTTGATTCGCCTCGGGTCGCCCTTTACACGGAGAAGGACGCAAGGGAGGCAAGAGAAAACGGCATCGACCTACTCAAGGAGGCTTGCGAGCTGGCCTTGAGCCGAACGGCAATCTACCAACAGAAGCTCCGACACTACCACAACAAGCGGATCCGGCCGCTCTCCTTCCGCGAAGGAGACCTGGTCCTCAGGCGGATCCAACGAACAGCCAGACAACACAAGTTGTCCTCCCTATGGGAGGGCTCGTTCATCGTCAGCAAGGCATTACACAACAACGCGTACTACTTGAAAGATGCCCAGAATCCGCAGAAACGCAAGAGAGACGCCTCTGGCGAGGAGATGGAGCGCCCATGGTATGCGGCGCTCCTCCGCCCGTTCTACTGCTGAAAAAAACGATATATGTATGTATCCCTACCCTTTTGGGCTTATGAATGCAATGGGTGCCCTAGGCCGGCTCTTGGGGCACGCCCTATTTCGTTTCCTCCAAAAGATTCCTCACTCATCGGCTCCCCGACCCGGCTCCCGGGCCCGGGGGCTCGCCGACTGGACTTAGGTCGTTTCTCCCAGAATTTTACTAAGTAGTGTCAGCCGGCCAAACCGCCCTACCCTTACCAGCTACAGAACCGGCTCCCGGCTGTCCGGCTGACGGGGTCTCAGGGCAGCAAGGTTTTGCTCACACGAAGAGTCAAACAAAAGGGGATCCCGGCTAGGCCCAACCGGACCACTGCCTCGCCCCTACCACTCTACTTATCCCAAAGAACCCTCGCGGTTCCTAAGTCCCGAACCGACTCCCTCGAGGCGGATTCCCCGACCCAGCTACAGACCGGCCACCGACTGTCGGGCTAGCGGGGCCAAAACCTAAGGGGAAAAGGAGAAGGACCCAAAAAACAAGAGGGCGAAAAGGGATAAGGACGAGTCGACAGGAGCAATAAGGCAAACACACTAGATTTCACAACACAAACATTAAGACAAAAGTGGCCCATGGCCAGCATGGTTCATTACATAAACACCCCCAGTGGGTGGACTTGAGCATAACTTGCAGGAAAGAAAAAAAGATAGACAAAAACGCCCGGGGGCTCAGGCCACCGGCGCGTCACCAGATGGCATGCCCCCAACCGGCGCATCGCTGGGCGGCTTGACTCTCACCTCGACGGTGGTCGCAGCCTTCGAAGAGGCCTCCGCGGTCCCGGCCGTCTCACCGCTCGAGTCGGTGCTCTCGTCGGCGACCTCCTCATCCGCTGGGCCTTGGGGGATATCGAAGGAGTCTTCGGGCAGCGGCTCGCCGTCCTCGCCAAGCGCCGGCAGGAACTCGTCCGCGTCGACGTACGACGTGAGCTCATTGGCCCGAAGGACGAGGGCCGGCTCATGGGCCTCCCGCTCTGCGGTCGGCTCGTCGTGTATGGTGGCCAGCCGGTCCAGATCGACACCTTGATACCACGAGGTGACGAACCGGAGCGCCATCTACGCACTGGCCTGGGCCGCCGCCGCCTTCCAGGCCTCGAGCCGGGCCACGGCCTGCTCCAGCCACAAGGCCACGCGGTTTGTCGGAGCTCCCCCGCGGCCCGGCCACAGAGCGGCGATGACCTCCTTTCTGGCCATCTTCAGCCGGTCCACGCTTCGTTCGAGATGGGTCAGCCGGTACTCGATGGCGACCCCAATCTCGGCCATGCCCCACGAGGCCTCGTGCTCAATGGAGCGTCCTTGCTCCCGAAGGTACTCCCGATGCTCCTCGACGGCACACACATCGCGATGCTGAGTCTCTGGGAAGCGCCCTAAGGGAAAGAAGAAGAAGAAGAAAGAAAGGAAAATCAAAACACAAGAACCAGCAAAGGGAAAAGCGACTGGCTGGAGAAGAGAAAGAAAGGCACTTACCCTCAATGGCGTCATCTACCCCAAGGGCGAAATTGAGCGTCGTCGTCCGCTCCGTCTCCACAGCCGCCTCCGACGCGACAAGGGAGCCCCGGACCTCCTCGAGCGTCCTCTCGAGGCGGGTCATTTCATCTTGGAGGGCGGTGGTCCTCCGGGCGGCATCAGCCGCCTCCTTGACGGCCGTCTCCCGGGCCGCCACCTCCTTCGCCCCCTCGGCCTTGAGCCGGTCTCGGGCTGCCTCCCCATCCGACATCAGTGCGGTCAGCCAGTCCTTCTCCCGCGCGGTCGCTTGGACGTCTTGCGCCAGCCGGTCCCGCTTGGAGACGAGCCCGGTCTTCTCGTCCTGAAGGGCGGTGAGGTCACCTACGAGGCAAGGTTACAAGCGTCAGCCGGCTCCCCAGGGCTACACTCCCCTCCCACAAAGTTCAACTGACCTCGCACGTGCATCAGCTCCTCCTCCAGGCAGTGGAAGACGTGTTCACCACGGTCATGGATGGCGACCGCCTCCTCGAACAGCTTCTGCTGCAGGGAGGTTTAGTCCTG
The DNA here is from genome assembly GCA_022496015.1 of Hordeum marinum. Taxonomy (NCBI): domain Eukaryota; kingdom Viridiplantae; phylum Streptophyta; class Magnoliopsida; order Poales; family Poaceae; genus Hordeum; species Hordeum marinum. The sequence goes on along the minus strand of CM039674.1, from coordinate 455,238,390 downwards.
TCATGAAGAGGCAAAGATCAGGGCATGCTCAAAAGAGATCCGGCCAGACTGCCCGTCAGCCGGTTAGTTGGCCCGCATCTCGGGGGCTACACCCAGTGGGTGCGCTTGCACGCCCCCACCGAGAATCCTAAGACAATGCAAAACGATCGTTCTTACCTCGGCACGCTACAGGGCGGCGTCTGCTGCCTCTGCGAACCGGGCCAGCTCCTGCCGGCACTGGTCCAGGACGCTCCCGAAATCCCCAAAGGAGGGGACCAGTCCGCCCTCCTGGGGAGCCGGCAGGGCCGGCACGTGCGCCAACGCTTCCCAATCTTGGAGCACCTCTTGCATTGTTCGCAGGGTCCTCCGGGCTCGGCCGCCGTTGCCACTTGGGCGCGCTATGGCGCTGGCTGCCGGGGGTGGGTTGATGACGGCAAGGGTCCGGGAGTCGCCTCCCGCTGGCCCTCCGCCCGATGTCGTCGCCGCCTTCGCCTCTTGCCGCTCCGGCACGACGATCGCAACAGAGGGCGCCTCCACCTCTGTGGCCACCACCTCCAGCGCCACCTCCGCCGCCGCCTCCGGCACGCCAGCCCGAGCCGGCTCGGTCGCCGTAGGGGTCACGACGGCACCTCGGTCCGGGCCGCCTCGGGAGCCGGGTCCACCATCATCGCCCTCTCTTGGGCCGCCTCCTCCACGGACGGAGGCAACGACGGTTCCATGACCGCCCCTCGCGGCTCGCTCGACGGAGGCAACGACATCCGGGTCGACTCCGCTGCCGAGTTAGACGCCCGCGGGGGATCCACGGACCCCCTCCGCCTCCGGTTGCTCGAGGTTCCGGAGTACGAGGCTCCTCCTCGCCTGCTGGACTTAGAGGCCCGCAGCTTTGCGAGCCTCCTCATCTCCTCCCGCTGGGTGGCCACATGCTCGCGGGCCAGCAGGCTGGCGGCGTCCGTCGCATCCCCCGCCGGCTCCCCCTCGTGGAGCTCGATGGGGTCCCTGCAACGCCCAAGGACCGGTCACCTACCGGCTCATGACCTGGAAAAAGAACAAACAAACGGAAGGAAGACTTACCCGATGACAAGGGGCAAGGCCCGCTTGCCGTGCGGCGGCGGCTTCCACGCCACCACCTTCACCCGCTTGGGGACTGGTGGCGGGGCTGCCGGCCCCTCCTGGGCTGACCTCTTCGTTCGACTGGCTGCTCCGGCCACCGGGTCTTGAGCCGGCCGCTCCTCGCTCCTCCGACCGTGGCGCGCAGAGGGAGGAAGCTCGTTCAGAATCATTATGTCATCGTCATCGTCGTCGTCCGTCCAGTCCCTGATCGAAGGGGCAAGAGGGAACTCACCCGCTCCGTTGGGCTCCCCGGCCTTGCCGGATCCTCCGGCTCCGCTGGGGGCGCCGGCTCGTCGGCTCCTCTAGAGGAGTCCACCTCTTCCTCCGGAGGGCCTCCAATCTCATAGCCTTCAGAGTCGGAGTTTTCATGCTCCGCCTCGAAGATCTGAGGGTGCGGGTCGTCCGGCGTGTTGTGTCGCACCAGCAGTTGCGGTCAACACGACTAAGTAAGTTCTCCAGCCGGCTACCGGCTGGGAAGCATCAAATGACTGAAGGACCGCCTCGACGAAAGACTTACCAGGGGGGTCGGTTGATGCAGTCATACGGCTCCATGCCGAAGGACCATGACGCGGGCTTCAGCTTGAACGTCATAAGGACGTTCACCCGCTTCGCCACCTGAGCCGGTGTCAGATCGACGGTGGACAACCGGCAGGGGTCGCGCCGGCCGGACATTTCGTAGATCCGGTGCAGCCTTAGCTGGAGGGGCAACACCCGGCGCGAGATGAACGCCGCCACCAGATCGGCGGCGACCAGCCCCTCTGAGCTCTTTAGAAGCGCGAGCCGGCTGAGCTCCTCCAGGGCCACGCCGCGTGGGGCAGACCCCAGCCAGTTCATCTGGTTGGACTACACGTTGACGAACGGCGGCAACCGGATGTAGTCCATGTTCGGGTTGGCGTTCTTCACATAGAAGAATGTTCGGTGCCACCCCTTGATGGAATCGATGAGAGAAAGAGGGGGTAAGCGCGTGACACCGCGACAGCACACCACCGTGCCCCCACAGGCACTGACTTTCAACGGCTTGAGATAGAAGAGCGCGTTGAAGAAATCAATGAAGGGAAGAACGCCGAGGTAGCCCTCGCACAGCGTCACGAACGCAGCGAGATACAAGATCGCGTTGGGGCCAAGATGATGCGGCTGGAGGTCGAAGCTATCAAGAAAATGGCGGAAGAAGAGACTCACCGGGAGCCCGAAGCCCCGGGAGAAGTGCCAGATGAACACGAGGTGTTCCCCTGGCTGTGGCGCCGGCGCCATCTCGTCGCCTGGCGCGCCCGCCACCACCCGCTTTGCCGGCGGCAGCTTGCGCACGCGGCGGAGCTTCGCAATATCGGCCTCTCCGACGACAAAGTTGGCCCAGCTCCCTCTGAGACCGTCAGCCATCTCAGTGGTGGGGCGGCGCGTGGGCACGAATATGGGCTCGGGCACGGTGACACGCGAGGGGGCGAGGAGGACGAAGGAAAGCAAGAAGATGAACAGCAAGAGAGCAAGCAGGACGCGGGTGTCTCCGCCCACTGCCCTCCCTCCCCTTTTATAGGGGAGGCCATGACTGGGGGACGTGGGATTAACTGCGCCCACTTCCCCGGAAACTCCGCACGGGTGGGTGGCCCCACGCAGTAACGGCCGCTTCGGGGCGTAGAGGATCCCGACCTGCGCCCCGAGGCCTACCGGGCTACGACCGGGACCTAGCGGGCTAGGCCCAGGCTGACGCCTCCGCGTGCGTAGGGCCCGCCGCATCATTACTTGCTGCGTGGCGCGCGGCGAGCCGACGCGGGTCCCGGGGCGACGCACCGGTACCCGAGGCGTCGGATCCAATGGCCGATCCGGCCGCCCATTCGGCTTCGCGCCAGAGGTGGGTATCGGTGGGGGGAAGCCGCCGGCTCCCTTCCGTCCGCCGGACGTGGGCCCCTGCCGGCTTCGGAGACTACTGACGGGGTTATTACCCCCAGGTATGCCAAAGCAACGGGGGCATTCCCCTCCCGCTTCAAAGAAGAACAACGCAGACTGACTGGTCGTGGCCGGCTGGAGGACGTCCGGCTCGAGCCGATGCCGGCTGGCGCTCCGGACGGCTGGTCAAGGAGCTGGCTCGACCCGCGCCGGTTGGGCGTGGTCGGCTACCTCTGGGCCGCCTCCTCCGTTGACCCTGGGACGAACATGCGACGTCTCGTCCCTCTGCGCGCGGGTACGACGACATGACGCGACCGGCACGACGGGCGGCCCTGTGGCTACAATGGCCGCTGACGCACTACAACACATGGCTATAGTCCGGCCGTCCCGGCCGCTGACTTCGGCGAGCGAGGTCGGGCGAGGGAACAGTGCCGACACTCCCTCGCCCACTCAATTATCTGCCTCGGCGTGGCTACAGTACCGCCGGCTGTACCGGAGACCTCGGCCGGCTGGCGCTAGACGACGCCTCCCGGGCGACCCGTGTCGTGGCAGGTGAGCGAGAGCCAATCGCAGAGCCGGTTGGTGGGCCCCAGCGGCGGACAGGACCGCTCAGCCGGTGGACCCCATAGACGATGAGTTGGCGCAAAGGGTGGGATCCCCTGGCCAGTCGGAGAGACTGCCAGCCGGGTCCCCCCACCCCTGTACTTTAGATATATTGTAGAGCCGGGGGGTTGGCCTATAAAAAAAACCGAGCCCCCCATGCAACGGGGACGGACAATCACTCTCGCACGCTCGCAGAACTCCGAAAACCCCTCTAGTAGCAGAGGAAGACGAGCCGGCTGCTCCTTCTTCCTCCTCTAGACACAGCTCCAGGAGCACCCTTGTACACATATCCATCCATCCAACTAAACCAAGCAGGACTAGGGGTGTTACCTCCCCCGGAGGGCCCCGAACCTGGGTACATCTTGTGTCGTCATCGCTTGTGCCCAATCTCGCACCCGGAGCCTGTCGGCGTCCTCCGGCCCCAACCACCTACGATAAGCCACCCTATGGCATCTGTCGTGAGAAAACGACGACACCGGACCACCTTTTCTCTTTCTTTATTCATTCTTTTTTTTCTCTCTCTTTTTCTCCACCAATCACGTGCAATTGACTGAATATATGAGGAAAAATATGAATGATGCGGTTGCACGGATAAAAAATAGGAGTTTAAAACGGACACGTCCGGTGCATGTCTGTGGGCGTTTGAGGGGTGGGACTTGCAAGTCGTGGCTGAAAATGCTCTAAGTACTTTTTAAAATATTCGTATCTTTCAAACATTAGCACCACATTTAACATGTTATAATGGAAATCACTCAAAAAATGTGAAGATTCCAAATATGCTATTATCTTGCATGTTAATCATTTCTTAATTTTTCTTTTCTTTATATGAGGTATTTTGGAAATGTCTATTATATATATTTTCTACCCATTTAAATTGACTAGATAGGATAGTTTGATGCTCTCACAAAATCTATTATTGGTATAATCGGGGATATTTAATTCTACCCATTTAAAATTCCTAGCTGGCTTTAGTTCCTTTTTAAAGAAAAAACTACTAGCCAGTTTTTGTTCTTTTTCAAAGAAAAACTACTAGCTAGCTTAGTGCTATATATGTACGTGTAGAAACATACGTCGACACGTCGTTCTGTATAGTTGGTTGCCCCCCCGTTACATCCTAACGCCCACCAATGTGAAGCAGTTGATGGTCGGATAAATGACATGACATGGACTGAAACGGGGCAATGTTGGAGTCGGGGACAAGGGAGCTACGGTCTGAAGTTCGCACGAGTCACGACATCAGGCGGCGATTGAAAGGGAAGGAGGTCTCGACCAGATATCTATTCTGATTTTGGGTAACACAAACAAGCACGTTTTGCTTGCTGCCAATGTGCTCCATATTAATCTACTTGATGTTATTTTTACTTTTAACTTTGTTTAGAAAATTATTTATTTCTGTTTTATTATAATTTAGCTCATCACATCAGGTCCAAATTAATTAATATTGCTATTCCTTCAAGTTTTACTTTAAATTTCAGAGTGAACTATTAAGCTGAACTAAGTTGACTCGGAACTACAGCTCATGTTCCAAATTGACATCTTGAAAAACTCTATCCTCAATCGATTCACCGTACAATAGGTTGTTCGTTGTCTTTGAAGCTCATCTCCATCTTTAGGTCGTGAGGACGACTAGGGATGTAGTGGCCGGAGGCCCAGGACTGCTCTGGCAGTGCCTAGATCTGGGGTGGGCAAGCTTGTCCCTTGTTAAGGTGATAGTCGTGTCTCCTCGTGGTGGTGCAGTCGAGTGATCGAGTGAAAGCTTTGCACTTCTGGCGCCGACGACGGCGACGCCTGTGGGTGCCGCTTGCTTCTTGAAGACGGCATCGTGGATCTCGTTCCTGTGTCAGGGCTCACGATGAAAACCGTTGTCTGTTCTCAAACTCGGCAGCGGCAACGCTTCAGGCCATAACCCTTCTGGTGGCGTTGTCTTTGAGCTCAGGGCCCCTGTTCGAGCATCGACGAGGTGTTAGGCTTGTTTTAGGTTTTTTTATTCTATCTTTCAATCTGTTTTGTAAGGGGTCTTTCCCATCATACTGTATCGTTCGGCCATGTACTCTAGTTCGGTGCTTTATCTATAAAGCGGGACGAAAGCCTGTTTGAAGATCACGTTGAATGACCATTGGTTGTGATGTTAAAGTAAAAGGCATGGACTTATGAAGGTTCTAAAAGAAACATAAATATAGTTAATAATTTTGTTAAAAAACTCGTTTGCGCAATGATCGCCATCATGTAGTGCCATCCACCCTCGCGATTCCAAATTTACAAGCAGGCTAGTTTTAGCTCCATTGATTCCTAAACCATCTAATTCCCTAATCAATGCCCCCATATATATTCTTCTGAACTTAGCCCCAAAATGATAACAGCTCAACTGATCCAAGAACAATGCAGTGCAATGCATAGCCCTCTCACAGGCTACTACCTTCCTCCAGAAGAACAGCCTCCCATCCAGCTAGCTACCAAGTAACAATAATAGAACACGACAATAACACCTTAATGGCCATCTTCTGACCCCTAAGTGCTGTGATGTTAGTGTTTCTCTCTCTAGCTGACCTAATTAGTGTCGTTCCAAACGCTGAAGAGCTGTGCGCCGGTCATGTCGCTGCTGCTTGTCGCTGGTGGGGCCGAGGCCGGCGTCCAGGCAGCCATCCTCCCCCCGCCGTAGGCTTCTGCGGTGCTCACGAGGTAGTTCTCGTAGGCAATCTTCCCGTCGTCGTGATCCCTGCTCATGTTGCCGCCGCTGTACGCCTGTGCCGCCACCGCGCGTGCGTGGGCATGCGCTGCTGCCTGCTCGTGGGTGTGGCTCCCCGCCCCTGTGGTGGCGGTGCTCATTGGCAGCATATAGCTCTCGACGGCGCCGTTGTTGTACACGACGGAGTTGGAGCCAGTGCTGTGCTCCAGCGAGGCGCCAGCCCCGTTGTCGATGCTGCCAAGGCCGCCGTGCTGCTGCTGCATCGCCTGGGCATGCTGCGAGAAGAAGTCATGCGCGCCGGCGCCAGCGCCGAGGTTGAGGTGGTGGAGCTCCTGCAGACTGTGCGCGGCGGCAATCACCGCGTGGTCCGGCTCCTGCTTGCACCACCCGCGCAGCGGCTGCGCATGGGCGTAGGGGTGGTACATGTGTCCACCGCCGCTGGAGACCTGCTGCTGAGGCAGAGCCTGGAACGCGATGGTCGGCCATGCAGCGGCGCCGGCGACGGAGGGATGGTGGTGGTGGTATGCCGCTCCATAGGCGGCCAGCGCGCTAATATCATAGCCGCTAACCACGCCGGCGTGATGCTGCTGCTGCTGGGCGAGGGACGACGCCGTGGCCGCCTCGGCATCCTTGAGGCGCTTGGCGGCGCTGCCGATGGGTAGGGCGGTGCTGTCGAGGATGCTCTTGACGTCGTAGCGCGTCATGTCGAAGTTGGTTACGGCGTTGAGCCCCCGGAACTTGATCGCCGCGATGTCATACGCCTCCGCCGCCTCCTCCTGGGTGCCTGCAGTACACACGGAGGTCAGCTACCGTGCAATCTACCACTCGACCCATGCATGCATGCATGCAAGCTGTGACATGCTTGCTTAATTATTTTAACTGGTCATTAGTTTACTGCAAATTGCAAATGCATGCATGCATGCAGACGCAGCTCGAATATTTTGACTAGATGCACCGGCGAGTGGAGACAGCGGCAGCACTAAACATGGAAGCTACGTTTAATAAAGCATGCACTCATGCACGAAGTACTACAATAGTAAGATGCTCGATGCAACTTGGCATGACTTGCAGGTCCATTTTCAACGGGAAATCTACGATTTTGTCGCTCCATTCGTTGGCCTTTTATGATTTGTCACTCCATTCTCACAAGCGTACGTGTGGGTTGTCCTTGGACCCACATGTCAGCTGGACATGGCCTAGAGAATTGGAAAATCAACTACTACCATCTGAACATGGTTTAGAGATCATAACTAGTTGGCACTGGGGATTATTAATAAATGTCAGCACAAAATGTTTCTAGATGTTTTTTTAGAAACACAATACAAACGCCTATGCTCTAATGTTTCTTATAGTTGGGGTGATAATTTCAGTATAACCAAGTGTATTTTGTATTGGGCGCAGACAGATAATGAGTATACATATATACTCCCATTGTTTCTTTTACTCCGCATATACAAACTTCATAAGAATTGACTAAATTTATACTATATAGGAAAAATATCAACATCTACAATATATCAAAGTTATACAATATGAAAATTAATTTCATGATGCATCTAATGATATTAATTTGGTATTGTGAATGTTGATTTTTTTCTATCAATATGGTCAAACGTCACAAAGTTTGATTTTATGCAAATCTTATGTGCAGAGTGAAAAGAAACATATGGAGTACTTACTGAAGGTGCCCAAGTAGAGATCCTTGTTCCCTGCAACTCTCCCTATCCTCGCTTGCCATCTCCCATGTTGGTGGTGCCTTTATTACACAAAATTCAAATGGATCAGCAATAGTAATCAAATTTTGATGTAGTTAATGCAAGGATTGTCCTCCCAACCTCTGCACCATCCGATGCACACAACCAAGATAAGGAAACACATACCTAGTTACTCCACGGTAAATGGATGCACCTCTAGAGAAACCACTGCTCTTCCTGCACAACACACATCAAATAACATTAGCATCCATTGTTTTGAAGATTGGTTTGCTAATCATGTACCTACATTCATATATAAAAGATAAGAGACCGACCTTCGCAAAGACGCCACAAACTCCTGCCTCGTCATGTGCTTCATCTCCTCTAGCTCTTTTTCGTAGTTGTTTACCTAGAAAAAATTGAGAAAATATGCATGTCTTTAAGTACAACTTCAGTAAGCTAGGCTCCCAAAAGATAATAATTAGAAAAATGTGGTTACGAGGTTCACCATTTCATTGATCATTAAATAATAAAACGCTGATAAATGACAATGGCCTCTTCCAAAAACAATGGCAGAAAGAGCATTGTAATGCTTACAGGGAAATTTGTCGTCGTCGTTGCACCCCAATACTTGAGAGCAGCCAAATCATAAGCTCTTGCAGCTTTCTCCTCTTTGTCATAGCCACCTATGTATGTATTTCAAGATTAGAAGATGTACAAAAGAATGTAGTTTAAGCTCGAAAAAAATGTACTTTAAAGAATTGATAGCAATGAATGCATCTAGAAAATGTGACAAAAAAATATAATTACTTCGATCTGGATCTTGCTTACCTAGATAGACTGCATGGAGTTGTAAAGGCCGAGTACATACAAGGTTGGATTATCAATCAAACAATAACTTTAATTAGCAACACTGGATGGGATTGATCATGTATATATGTAATCAAATTTAAAGATGGCACGTCAGTACCTTGACGACCCTTGCGAGTTTGCCCTTCTCTTCTGCAACTGTTGTCCCATAAGTGAGCCTCATATCTCCCGGTCCATCTATGCCTATGAAAGCCAATCACAAAAAAGGTCACACTTTGTAGCTTACCACAATCATGCCCACATAATGGCATTCCACATTTCCTATGTATCTACATTATTAAAAAAGAGCCTCAAAAGCAAATGACATACAACTTAATGCAAAGAAGTAATTAAGAGAAAAATATAGAAAACGATACCAGCGTCATCGCAAAAACAGAAAAAGGAAAAGAAGCTACATTGAGCCATTCATGCTTAGCAATATCAGTGCTTGAGTTGATGATTAGCTAGAAAACAAAAATGCCCGGAACGATACATTAGCTGGGTGCTCTAGTATAATGACACAAAAAGCAATCAGATATTCCATTTTTAATGCACTAGTCTACTATATACCTGGTGACGCCACGGTATATCGAAGTCCGCTGCCCAAACGTGTCGGCCGTCTTCCTCGACGCTGGCGTCTCCACCACCGCGCCACTGCTTCCGCCCGTGCTATCCGCACCGGCCGACACCACAGCACCAGAACCAGCGCTGCTGCCACCGGCCATGTCATCCTTCCGGACAATCGCCAACTCCGTCACGCCACGTTCCCCACCAACAAGCGGCGGCATGTTCATGGACAGCGAGAGCCCCTGCGCCGCGGCCTCCGCCCTCTGCTGCTCCGGTGGTTGCGCCGGGGATGGCTGGCTCCGCAGCCAGCTCTTGATCATGGAGAGCCCGATGCCCCCTCCACCGCCTCCATTACAAAGGTCACCGTTGGCTGTGGCATTCGCCATGATGCCCGTGCCGTCATGGTGGATGCCGCCGGCGGATGACGCCACCATGACAGAGTCGGCGAACTGGAGGGAGGCCGAGCTGGGGTGGTACAGGTAGCCCACGCTACTGCCGCCCGAGCTCACATAGCAAGCGGCGCCGCTGCTGCCGCTAACTGCAGGGACGACCATGTTGTTGCCTCCGGCCTGCTTGTGGTGGTGGTGGTGGTCGGAGTAGGATATGCCGCCGAGGAAGTCCTCCAGCTTTGGCTCCGCCACCAGCGCTGATAGCTCCGATCCCCTCATGTTCCAATCTGCGAAACAAACCAATCACAAGATTTTCATACAGCTGCTTGATGCACTTAAGCCAATCACAAGAAAACTAGGGTGGGTGTGTATCTACCTTGAGGGATATTGTAGCAGACATCGGCGCCGGAGACGTCACCTGAGGCGGCGGCGGAGGGAGGGAGCTCCTGCGGGGAGAGGGAGAAGCCCAACCAGTTGTTCACGGTGGCCATGGTGGAAGCTACCTAAAAGCAATACAGTACGTGGAAGTGATTAACTGGTCTCTACTTAAGCTTGCTGTGTTGGATAGACCGGAAAGGGAGAGCAGCAGATCAAGAAGCCATTGTTGCTGAGGAGCCCAAGGTTAGGAGAAGCTGGAGAGGTCAAGACCCAAGAGAGCTTTGGAGTTTGGAGACTTGAGCAAGGTAGTAGTACAAGTACTACCGGGGCAGATATTTATACAAATTATTATAGTACTAATCCTTAACGCCATTAACACTCCTACGTCAGAGTGTGAGACTACTGTGGATACATATGATATTAATTCTACGGAGAGGCTACTCCTTGATTAATTAGTGAAATGTATGTAGTAGGAAGCTTTATCCACACATAAAAAGGGTCCTGTATTTTGTATCTCAGTGCAATACAAAAAACCGTGGCATGGTTTAACTGAGCAGGGACATCTTTTTGCTTGTGCTTTCTGGGGGGAGGTCGAGTCCACCATATTTTGTCTCATTTCCCCCCAAAACACGTCAAGATATGCCTACATGAGTGCACCCTGTTGCCTGCATGTACATGTAGTACTAAAGCGGCGCCCTTTACTCGATAACAGTATGAGTTGTCATGCCCTTTTTTGACTGGAAAGCTGGTATTCACAGGTGATTAGAAAACTGATTCTCCCTTGGAAAAAAATTAAGAAATGTTGCAAGATCTAGCTTCATTCTATTTGTCTAGGATCTCAATTCGATCGCGAGCAGATGTTCTTTGCGTACATAGTATCTCATCTCCTTTTTCAATTGGGGAGGTGCACATGCAGGCGCACGGTTGGGTGCCCTGGACATATATGCACGCAGTTCGGCAGTTGACATATGCATATGTGCGTGTGTATATAACTAGTACTGGTAACATTGTTAATCAATTGCTAACTATGCGCCAAAACACTGTTCAACAGTGATGAATCCACGTATGGACGATTTAAGTCTTGGCCGGCTTCGTCTCTCAAACCCTAAAAACCACTCGCCGCTGCAGAAGCCGAATCCCTGACAAGGTTTATTTCTTTCAAAGCCCTAGGCTCTGCCCCCCTCCTCCTGACACACCAACACACACAATGACACAAAGGGTGGCATGCACAGTGATAGGCGCCCTACATTTGGATGTACTAGTCTCCCCTACACCAGCTAGTGCAATATTTCAACAACTTCGCGAAATCGCTGACGAAAATCTCATGAAAAATAATACTGATAACACTGAAATTTGCAAGTGACATACACATGATAGATTAAACTCTGTAATTCGCACATGACAACTTAGATAGTTTAGTAGTTACTTATTATTTGATTGATAGTAGGAGTATAACATTGGAAAATATATTTGTGCTTGTGGTACTAGCTAGCCATGGATTCGTTAATTTCCTTTCATTGGAAAGCATAAAGCTAGCTACATATAGCTAGTAGCAGAACAAATAGAGGCTGGAAAAGGGGGAAAGAAAATCATCACTTGTCTCATACTGGCAGAGTGATGGACGAGAGGGGGCTGGGGGTAGGAAGAGGAGATAATGTGCTACCTGCACCCTAGAAGAGGACACGGACCCTCGTCTTCCGGCCATAGAAAAACCTTGGCGTCGATCCTCTCCAGAAACGCATAGAGAAGCGCGCGAGCGGAACCCTAAACCTCGCATAGGATCCCCCATGACAACTTGTTACCAGTACTATCAAGACCTACTACCTAGCTAATCTCTCCATCTATCTCTCCCTAAGCAGCAAGGGTCAGTACTGGAGAGAGAGAGAGATTAACAATGCCGGTAATGTTGCTTTCTTCTTCTTCTCTCTCTTTATGGGGAGGAGGGAGAAGCGGAGGTTAAGATAGGCCGTGTGTGTGTGTTTTCACCTTGGTAATTGCACCGCTTGCCCCCGCCTAAAACTTTGACCGTCAAAGCTGGATCGTATTCAAACCGGAAGCAAGCGTGCGAGAGGTGTGTGTATGGTATGTACGCGCGTGTCTCTTTAATTGCCTATTCTGTTCAGCGTTCAGACTGGAACCTCATCATCTTTTACCGATTAACCGCGGTTGATTAATTACTGGTAGTACTACTAGCACTCGGCAGAGTGAATGTGCTATCAGATGATGGGGACGTAGTACTCCTGCAGATTCCCTCAGAAATGTGGTATACGTACGCGTAAGCATGTATATTCTTTTTTCTCTCCAAAATACACATGTACATTCAATCAGCGTACCGTACCTAGCTATAGCTAGCCAGGACTTTCATTGCAGACTAATTAGACACGTACGTACGCCTGATGATATGATATGATATGATTTAGGAAGAAAATGGAGGGTGTTGTTAAGTGATCAAGTTGGGCTTCTCACGTGCACACACTGATCACAGTCCACCGTCGTCGACCTCGACCGCCCAATCTTCTCTTGGAACGATAAAGTGCATGTGCGAGGCCATTGGCATGGCAGTGGCATGTGCTTGCATGCTCTTCTTCTACTCAAGTCTGGACACGCACACGTGTGCCTCTTGGATGATCGGGTTAGTCTCCTATGGTGTACCAGAGGGTTACCGCCCCCACGTGTTCGCCACTGCTAATTGCTTGCTTCATCGGTCAATCCATCCAGTGACAATCTTCTTAATTATGGTACATGATCTTTTTCATAGAGCCAGTCATGACTAATATTACAACACCCACGGCGAAAGGATTCTTAGTTTTCTCCATCAATCTGTTGCCAGTTCATATATTGTGATAAATATCAACATCGACAATAGTCGTTTGTTGTTAGGGCATGTACATAAACGTGATACATGGCATACATTGATTCTTCACTCTGTCACATATGATCATACTGGAGGAGAAGGAACAAATCTAACACATCATAACCGGAACCCTAGCTAGAGTGATCAAAACATCAATATCTCTTAATGTTGACTCCTCATGAAAAAACAACTTACCCATTGCTATGTGTTTGGCGTCAACACTGCAGGTCATTGAGCGTTGAGAGCTTTATAAGATACCCTTTGGTCACGTCGTGAGAAGTTGCCACACTATCTGTTGTTTGGTCTTATGTGCAGATCATATACAAAAGAATATAAGTATGTCTATTTAAACCTCTTAAAGTGTAATACCGGGTCGCGTCACATCCTAAGGCTTGTTTCGAAGGTTCTTAAGAAGAGTATTGCATGGGAGTACATATGCTCCTAGTTAGCTTCTCTCATTTCCAAAATTTCAAAATTCTAAAGTAACTTATGGGCCCACATTATATGATGGATTTTGAACCCACAAAGTTTCGTCGAATTTGAATACTTATGACACTCTTCTTTACTTTTTTTTCTTGCAGACACAATTGTATTCATTTTTTATCGTTAAATTTTTATTGTCATAATATATCCACCAATATGTATCCAGTCTTTTCTAAGAATCAACACGTGCATTTGGTTATTTCAAGCAACTTACACAAAACCTGCCCCCGTTTCACTACCCACGTCATTCAGTTTTAGCATTGTAGTGGCTACGCACATCATCATTTGCCAAAAAATGTAGATTCTTCATTTCGGGACTTCACCCTTCTTCTTGCACACAGTCCTTAAGCGTATATATCATGGAAAGTCAAGAGTGTTGTCAACATATCATTCAAATGGTTTGTTCACGCAGTTATGATGGCACACATGCAAAATCAATGATATGGACAGTAGATGGTTAGAATTGTGTAACTTTTCCGCCATATCTGAGTACTCAAGCACACAACTAGTTGGGCATACAAAAACATCAAGGTTGTGCCGGTATTTTACAAAATAGACATCTAAGGCCAATGTATCCAAAGTTTCCCAATGAAGCCCCTCTCATTTCATCAATAGACCTCAAACTGTTATCCATATTAAAAAATTACAAACCATGTATGAGTTTGGATGTTTGATTAACAACAAACCACATTCCTTGTTCAAGGAAACAACAATGTCATACATAATTCTTCCTCATGTCATAATCAAATAAACATTTTATCAATTTCATTCCCAAACATAACATACATGCATGGTCAAAGAAACAGTTCATACATATTCTTCCCGTTAAAAACACTACATAAATTTCATGAACCTGTAGGGTGTAAGTGCAAAGAAACTTAGGGATGGCAATGGTTAGGGTATGGGTCGGTACAACCTCTTTCTACCCAAACCTATACCCGTATATAGAAACCTTCTATACTCACCCACTTCAATACCCCATGGGCATAAATTGATACACATGCTCCTACCCACATGGTATCCTATATCCAATGGATATCCATTGGTTACAATGTATAGCATTTAAAATTTAAAAAAGTAGAGAAATAAGTCTAAAATTTAAGTGATGATTGGCAAGCAGTATAACACCGACCAACCTCCTCTAGCGGGTGTCCTCTTGGAAGAATCAAGATAGTACGAGCAACAGTTGTTGGAAGCCCGATGAAGTGAGAGGCGGTGGTGTGAATATGGGATCGCTGGATCGAGAGATGGATAGGAATCCGATGAAGATAAGTTGAGATTTCATCATTTTGAGGAGACACGTAGGATGTAGGAGGAGTGGTAGGCAAGTGTTTGTGGGCCTATGAGTTATGGCCAGTTTAGGGAATATGAGTTGATGTTGACCCCACATGTCATAGGAGTTATTTTCATTTATTAACCTTTAGTGGGTATCAATTGGGTTACCCATGTGCGTGATTTCATACCCATGTCCTACCCATATATTTGGCGGGAATGGATATCCATTACCCGTAGGTACAAAATCTCTTAAAGTCTTGCCCATGCGGCCATGCCCACTATTTTCGGGTAGGGTATCCGTCGTTACCCATACCCATGGGCAAAATTTCCATCCCTAAACAAACTTCATCAGCCCTTGGATGAACAACCCAATGGACAAGATAGTTAGCTCCAACTTATTGTTGTGGAAAAAAAATGCTCTATGTCCTATGGGCAAATGCATCCTCAAAACTAGCTCCGAGTCATAACGCGCCCCAAGAATGTACCCCTTTTTTTATAGACAGAATGGTATTTTGGATGTTTATCCCAATGCACGTACTCCCTCCATTCTAGAAAAGTGTTGTAGTTATAGTTCAAATTTATTTTGGAACGGATGAGTACTAATTAAGTTTTTTTGAAGGAAAACACAAATATCTGGTTTTGGATAAAGCTACCTGTGTATTTTAGATTTGGATACTTTTTATTTAAAAATAGTGAAAATGTTAAATACCATGTTTTAAGTTTTATCATTTAGGCATCTAGCTATATTCTTGTAATATGGACTAGCATTAAGGAACAAATTCATCTAACTATAGTGTTCATCATCTATTTAGCTATAGGGTGTGTCTAGCACACATCTAGATGTGACATAATTATTGCACATCTAGATGATTAAATCAAGCATAAAAAAGAAAAGAAAAAGCAAATGAAAATAACCACACGAATCTCCATGTAAGATCAATGATATAGAACTTATATGTGCAATACTTATCTCACATCTAGATGTGTTTTAGCAAAACCGTTAGCTATATATACATCCATTTATAATTTTGTTTACATATTTTTATCTTCCATAAAAGGAAAAGGTTTATCAATCTGTTGTACTGGACATGATATTTTAGACATCGTGTTTAAAATGTAATTTTGAGTGCTAGTTTATGTTGCAACTATGTACAATCACCAACACAATTATAATATTCCAGAAGTACTCCCTGCGAGATATCTGTGCATACGATTTTCAAGTTCCATACAAACATATGAAAACAATATTGGTGGCTATAATTTTAAAATCCGACTTACGAGTTAGGATCCCAAATGTAAAAAATATAAGTAAGAGTGAGGTAGAGTTAGTACTCATTGGCAAATATGCTTTCCGGCAAACGAACAGGCCACCAGAGATGCCTCAGGGCTAACGACGTGGCTTATGCCCCGGTTAAAATTACACGAAAAGTTCACGTAAACAATGATGAATTGTATAAATTTTCTCTCCCATTAACATGCAAACTTGTGTTGGGTTCAGGAATGGATGCATATGTTTGGTCTTTCTGCTACGTCAAGTATCCCCCGTTGTTTTTGATTAGTAACAACTTGGTTTAGGTAGTTTGAGATGCAAACAAGAGTTTAGCTAGCGGAGGCCGGGGCTGCACGATGCTGGTAAAAGTAGAATAATACCCCTGGCAGGGGTGCACCGAGCATGCATGGGTCATTGAAACCCTAGTGAGCAGCATGCACTGGCCTGGGAGAAATCAACGGAGAGCGCCCGTGCCTCCTCGTAAACACTGTAAAGATAACCTTGTGTAGACTACTTAATACTCCATAATTAGTGGTACTACTACTACGCTTTGCATGCAGTTAAACTTTAGCCCCATGCATGGGGGAGAGGGAGGGAGGGAGGAGAGGGTAGGGTCAGGGGAGGCAATCCCACTGAAAACACTTGCATTGATTGGGGCAGCTTTTGTGGGAGACTATCTAGGATAGCTAGGCTAGGCTAGGCTGGGCAGAGCTGCGAGCCGTTTGATTTTGAAGGCTACGTAGATTGGCTAACATTCTTATCACCCGCAGCTGCTGTCTGCTCAGAGTGTATCCAAGACCTACTCTATGTTAGTGGTGCTATAGCCCTGCGACAGGCTAAGCAAGGTCTATCGCCGCGTTTTCTGATCGCCCGTGCTCACTTTTTTCTGACCATGCTACTGTATGCGTTTCCTTCCCTTCTTTTCTGACGGACTGTCAGTCAGTCAGCCACGCATGCATGGATCTGCAAGCATGCTTCTGGATTGGAATGCTTTTCGTTTTCGAAAATATATAATTTGCTTGTGTGTATATTTTCAGCTCATTTTCAGATTTTATTTTCAGCCTTTTTATTGTAAGTAGAGGAAAAAGGAACAAGATTACAAAAAGAACGAAGTACAAATTGTTGCCACGAGGATTTTTCAGCATAAAGAGCTCCTGGTGGTGGCCTTGGTTAATCGAATTAGAGATGAAGCTGCGACATGGAAATTGGCAGGGTGTCCAATACCATTTGACCCGGGCTAAGAGCATCTATAGCCTAACCTCTCATATCCGTTTCGAACACTCGGACAGGCTGTCCGGTCACTGATCGGTGACAAAGATTTGATCCATCCGGGCCCTTCAATCGGGACTCAATCGTCTGGACTCACCGGCATTTCTCATATCTAAACCAAATATGGGAAGGATATTGGGGAGCCCGGGCACGCTCATCACATCGATCTGACGGCATGGCTACACGCGGACTCGACTAGAAACCCGAAGGTCCGACGAGTGCTTTGACCGTCGTCGCGGTGTGAACGTCGCGTGGCACATCCATCGTTCGATGACCGATAACGGAACCGTGGACATCCATATCGATCCCTATGAGTACACGAATGATATTCGAGTGAACCATCGGTTACCATGTGTCCCTTTGCGTCACGATACTTTACAAGGCCCGAGAATCATCGATATCCCTTGAGTCATCCGCATACTTGTTTTACCGTTATTCACGTTACTGGTTTTGTTCTTCTTTCTCGTTGATGTGTTCCGGCATCCCCGTGACAAAGTCACATGTGTGTGGCTAGATGATGACGGATGATGTCACACCGAGAGGCCCCTAAGAATATCTCTCTATCGTCGAAGAGCAAATCGCACTCTCGAGCTATCTAGTCCCTTGTCAAACTTTTTGATGAACTTGTAAGTTGTCGTTATGGTCACCTAGTTACAGATGACGCTTGAGAAACCCCAAATCTCATCGTACGGTAAGAAGTGACTACGATCCTCTCATGGTCTAAGGAACATAAAACACATGTTAACACTCCATATTGTAACAATTGATTTAAGACGATATTATCTCAAAGTATAACAAACAAGTTTGGGTCGATTCAATATGATCGTTCTTCTAACGTCATACTCCCAACGTTGTTTTAGGATTATCGTTACATCTAACGATATCCTAAGATCCAGAAAACATGATCACTAACAACCCTTGAGCAAGTCTTAGAGGCAAGACTAGGAATCTTTGTTTTACCGTTTATCATTCTACACATGCATATGAGTTTTTCATTGAATCACATATTCCAAGATCATAGGAGTTATAGCACAGAATATAAACTCTTAATTATGAATACGAAAATATAATAATACAATACTATTGCCTCTAGGACATATTTCTAACAGCCTTCCACTTGCACTAGAGTCAATAATCTAATTTGCATAGTCTCTCCAACACATATGGCTATCTGCTGTTGCTCATGCTTCACTCATGGTAAAGTCTTCGTCATCAGATGTGATGCATTGAAATCCGTGTGGACCTTGAGGACCTTCACAAAACCCTTCTCGACATACTGTCGAATAATGTGATACTTGCGCTCGATATGTCTGGTCAACATGTGGGATCTTCATTCCTTTGGTTGGGAAACATCACCACTATTATCACAATAGAGTGCCATCGGATTCATTGCATTTGGGACCACACCAACTTCTTCAAGAAACTTCTTGATCCAGACTGTCTCCTTTTAAGCTTCTGAAGCCAAATATATTATGCATCTGTGGTAGAGTCCGCAACAGTGCTCTGTTTGAAACTTTTCCAAACTACTGCACCACCATTCATGGTATAAAATAGCTTGATTAACATTTATAGTCATCTATATCGGTCATGAAACTAGCATCGGTGTAACCATTTACAACGAGCTCTTCATCCCTTTCATACACAAGGATCATGTCCTTTGTACTTTTGAAGGTACTTAAGAATATTTTTAACCGCTGCCAAGTGAGCTATCCCAGGATCACTTTGGTACCTGCTACTAACACTTAGAGCATAAGAAACATCCGATCTTGTACATATATAGCATATATAATGGATCCAATTGCCGAAGTATATGGTACTCCACTCATCTGCACTCTTTCATCATCTATTTTGGGGAATTGATTTCTACTAAGTGTTGTGCCATGTTACATTGGGAGAAAAACTTTCTTTGAATTCTCCATTTTAAACCTCTTTAAAACCTTGTCAATGTGCGTGCTTTGGCTTAGCGCAATTAGACATCTTGATCCATCTCTATAGATCTTTATTCCCAATATATATGCCGTTTCGCCTAAGTCTTTCCTTTAAAACACACTCTTCAAATAGTATTTTGTTGTGCTAAGGAATTTTGTATCATTTCCAATTAACAATATGTCATCCACATACAGAATCAGAAAAGCTATCGAGCTCCCAATAAACTTCTTGTATACACAAGCTTCTTCAAAGTTTTTAATGAAGCCAAACTCTTTTACCCTTCATCAAAATGTTGATTCCATCTCCATGATGATTGCTTCACACCGTAGATAGATCTTTGCAGCTTACACACCTTCTCGGCATCCTTAGGATCTACAAAACCTTATGGTAGTATCATGTATACATCCTCTTTCAAATATCTATCTAGGAATGCAGTTTTGACATCCATATGCCATATCTCATAATCGAAACATGCATCAATAGCCATCATTATCCGTACAGACTTCAACATAACTACCAGTGAGAAAGTTTCATCATAATCAACTCCCTCTATCTGTGAAAACCCTTTCACAACTAGCCTTGCTTTTAAAGATAGTAGGATTACTATCCGCACATGTTTTCCTTTTGAAGATCCATTTACATTGTATGGGTTTAACACTCTATGGAGGATCAACCAAGTTCAAAACTTGATTCTCGTACATGGACTCCATTTCAGATTTCATAGCTTTCAACCATTCTTATGAGCTGGGCGCCGCCATCGCTTATCTGTAGAGTGCATGTTCATCTTCTTCTAAGACGAATATTCCATTGTGAAACCACTCAGGAGCTTCAATAACTCTGCCTGGCCTATGCAATTCAGTTATAGTCTTAGTTGGAGTTTCTGTGACTGTTGTAGTGACTCCAGGTTCAGTTGTGTGAACAATTTCTAGAACAAATTCCTTTTCATTTGTCACATTCACTTATGTAGATTCCGTAATCTCATTAAGATGTATTGTCGTCCCACTTACTTCTTTATCGAGAAATTCCTTCTCAAAGGAAGTATCTACTCTTTGCAACAACCACTTTGTCTTTGGACTTTTGGTAGAAGGAATATCCAGTTGTTTCCTTGGGATAACCTACAAAATAGCATTTCTCTACTTTGGAATGGAGTTTATTTGGCTGTAAACGCTCCCCAAATTTTGAGGTGCGGCAAATTGGGTTTCTTCCCATTCCATAACTCATACAGTGTCGTCTCTAGAGACTTAGATGGTGCTCCGTTTAGTGTGTATGTTGATGTTTCAAGGCATGTCCTCAAAATCATAAAGGTAGATTCGTAAATGACATCATTGACCTTACCATGACTAACAAGGTTCAGTTATGCCTCTCAGACGCACCATTTCTTTGAGGTATTATGGGAGGAGTAAGTTGTGAAACTATTCCACAACCACTTAGATGTTTGCTAAACTCATGACTCAGATATTCTCCACCACGATCTGATTGTAGAAATTTTATCTTTTTACCATGATGATTCTCTACTTTATTCTGAAATTCTTTGAACTTTTCAAAAGTTTCAGACTTGTGTTTCATTAAGTAAGTATAACCATACCTACTAAAATCATTAGTGAAGGTTACGAAGTACGAGTATCCACCGCACATCGGTGTGCTCACTGAACCACATACATCACTATGTATTATTTCCAAAAATTCAAGCGCCCGTTCAGGATGAAATGTGAACAACGTTTTAGTCCTTTTACCCATCACACAAGCTTCGCATGTATCGAATGATTCGAAATCAAACGATGTCAACACTCCATCTTTATGAAGGTTTTGCATATGTTTCTCTCCGACATCACCAAGACGGTAGTGCCACATATATGTAGTACTATCAGTCCTCTTAAGACGTTTAGCACTAATGCTATAGAATTCAAGATTCATAATGAATAATCCACCTACGATAGGGGCAAATCCATAAAACATATCTTTATAATAAATTGAACAACCACTGTTCTCAGACTTAAGAATAACCGTCGCTTATCAAACATGATCGAGAGATAATGTTTTTACACAACTTTGGAGCATAATAACACTCGGTTCCAAGATATATTCTGAAGGTAAACTTGAAGACATCACACTGATAGCTTGTGCGGCAATTCTATCACCATTTCTAACACGCATCACGACTCCATTATTTCCTAGCTTGTGAATCTTCTGCAGTCCCTGTGTATTCTTGCAAATGTGAGCAACAGAAACGACATCAAATGCCCATGCTTGGAATTTTCAGCAAGTAGAAGATCAATAAAATTAACTTGTATACCTTTACCAAAAGACGAGTGTCCTTTTTACATGAAATTTCTTTTCCAGTGTCCTTTTTCCTTGCAATACAAACAAATTGTCTCACAAGAAGCTCCACCCTTGTTCCTTTTTGAAACTTTATGTCTTGTTCACCACCAATATTTGATGATTCTGCAACTTTTTCTTATCAGCTTTGAGCATAGCTTCATGAAGTGAACCAACGATCAAATCATTTTCTCGTGTCTCGAGAAAATCAATTTCCATTGCATTTAAACTATCATAATAGTCTGCAAGTGTGTCACCTTTCTCACCAACTTCCGCTATGTTGCATTCATCGAACGCTTCAGTCATCTCATGAACTTCAGTTGGTTCCTTGTGATACAGAACTTCCAGTGTCTCGACTATCTCGATAACACTGAATCGTTCAAAACATTTCTGTAGCACTTGGTCCATACAAGTTAGAATAACACTTTTGACAACACAGGAATCATTCTTGCGAGATATAAACACACTGATGACGTCTTGTGATTCTCTAGGCATTAGGGAATCACCAAGTGGTTGACCACCACATATTTGTTGGGAGACGTAGTAGTAAATCAAAAAATTTCCTACGATCACCAAGATCTATCCATGGAGAAACCAGCAACGAGAGGGGAGAGATTGCATCTTCATACCTTCGAAGATCGCTAAGCGGAAGCGTTACAAGAACGCGGTTGGTGGAGTCGTACTCGCAGCGATTCAGATCGCGGTGGATTCCGATCTCAGCGCCGAACAACGGCGCCTCCGCGTTCAACACACGTACAGCCCGGTGACGTCTCCCGCACCTTGATCCAGAAAGGAGGAGGGAGAGGTTGAGGGAGAGCTCCGGCAGCACGACGGCGTGGTGACAGTGGAGCTACGTGAACTCCGGCAGGGCTTCGCCAAGCGCTACGGAAAACGAGGAAGAGGAAGGGTAGGGCTGCACCGAGAGAGAAAGAAGTTGTGTCTCAAAACAGCCCAAACCCTTGCATATATATAGGAGGAGGGAGAGGGAGGGATGCCTTGGCCCCTCCTCCAAAGAGGAGAGGTTCGTCCGACCCTAGGGAAGAGTCCACCTCCCACAAGGGAGGTGGATCTCTTCCTTTTGAATCCTTTTCAGCCCTATCTCTTATCCAGCCACATGGGCCTTTCTAGAAGATCTTGGCCAGCCCCAAAAAGGGCTGGCACACTTCCTCTAAGGGCCCACGAAATCCTTTGGTCGTCACACCCCTCCCGGGGGTCCTTCGGCACCCTCCCGGCACTCGCGGTACACTACCGATGAGCCCGAAAACTATCCGGTGACCAAAACTGGACTTCCTATATATCAATCTTTACCTTCGGACCATTCCGGAGATCCTCGTGACGTCCAGGATCTCATACGGGACTCCGAACAATTTTTGGTAATCACGTATACCATTTCCCTATAACCCTAGCGTCATCGAACTTTAAGTGTGTAGACCCTACGGGTTCGGGAGACACGTGGACATGACGAGACACTTCTCCGGCCAATAACCAACAGCGGGATCTGGATACCCATGTTGGATCCCACATGCTCCACGATGATCTCATCGGATGAACCACGATGTCGGGGATTCAATCAATCCCGTATACAATTCCCTTTGTCTATCGGTATGATACTTGCCCGAGATTCGATCGTCGGTATCTCTATACCTTGTTCAATCTTGTTACCGGCAAGTCTCTTTACTCGTTCCATAATACATCATCCCGTGACTAACTCCTTAGTCACATTGAGCTCATTATGATGATGTCTTACCGAGTGGGCCCAGAGATACCTCTCCGTCACACGGAGTGACAAATCCCAGTCTCGATTCGTGCCAACCCAACAGACACTTTCGGAGATACCCGTAGTGCACCTTTTATAGCCACCCAGTTATGTTGTGACGTTTGGCACACCCAAAGCATTCCTACGGTATCCGGGAGTTGCACAATCTCATGGTCTAAGGAAACGATACTTGACATTGAAAAGCTTTAGCAAATGAACTACACGA
The DNA here is from genome assembly GCA_022496015.1 of Hordeum marinum. Lineage (NCBI taxonomy): Eukaryota > Viridiplantae > Streptophyta > Magnoliopsida > Poales > Poaceae > Hordeum > Hordeum marinum. The sequence goes on along the minus strand of CM039674.1, from coordinate 455,214,876 downwards.
TCTAGTGCTATGCTTAGGATTGGGTCTTGTCCATCACATCATTCTCCTAATGATGTGATCCCGTTATCAACGACATTCAATGTCCATGGTCATGAAACCGTGACCATCTATTGATCAACGAGCTAGTCAACTAGAGGCTCACTAGGGACATGTTGTGGTCTATGTATTCACACATGTATTACGGTTTCCGGTTAACACAATTATAGCATGAACAATAGACAATTATCATGAACAAGGAAATATGATAATAACCATTTTATTATTGCCTCTAGGGCTATTTCCAACAGTCTCCCACTTGCACTAGAGTCAATAATCTAGTTACATTGTGATGAATCGAACACCCATAGCATTCTGGTGTTGATCATGTTTTGCTCGTGAGAGAGGTTTAGTCAACGGATCTGCGACATTCAGATCCGTATGCACTTTACAAATATCTATATCTCCCTCCTGAATGTAATCACGGATGGAGTTGAAGCGGCGCTTGATGTGTCTTGTCTTCTTGTGAAACCTGGGCTCCTTCGCAAGGGCAATAGCTCCAGTGTTGTCACGGAATAGAGTCATCGGGCCCGACGCAATTGGAATTACTCCTAGGTCGGTGATGAACTCCTTCATCCAGACTCCTTCCTTTGCTGCTTCTAAAGCAGCTATGAACTCCGCTTCACATGTAGATGCCGCCACGACGCTTTGCTTGCTGCTGCACCAGCTGACTGCCCCTCCATTCAAAATATACACGTATCCGGTTTGCGACTTGGAGTCATCCGGATCTGTGTCGAAGCTAGCATCGACATAACCCTTTACGACGAGCTCTTCGGCACCTCCATACACGAGAAACATGTCCTTTGTCCTTTTTAGGTACTTCAAGATGTTCTTGACCGCTGTCCAGTGTTCCGCTTCGGGATTACTTTGGTACCTCCCTACCAAACTTATGGCAAGGTTCACATCAGGTCTGGTACACAGCATGGCATACATAATAGAGCCTATGGCTGAAGCATAGGGGATGACACTCATCTCTTCTCTATCCTTTGCCGTGGTCGGGCATTGAGTTGTACTCCATCTCACACCTTGTAACACAGGCAAGAACCCCTTCTTGGACTGATCCATATTGAACTTCTTCAATATCTTTTCAAGGTATGTGCTTTGTGAAAGACCTATGAGGCATCTCGATCTATCTCTATAGATCTTAATACCTAATATGTAAGCAGCTTCTCCAAGGTCCTTCATTGAAAAACACTTATTCAAGTAGGCCTTTACACCTTCCAAGAGTTCTATATTATTTCCCATTATCAGTATGTCATCCACATATAATACGAGAAATGCTACAGAACTCCCACTCACTTTCTTGTAAATACATGGTTCTCCATAAACCTGTACAAACCCAAACGCTTTAATCACTTCATTAAAGCGAATGTTCCAACTCCGAGATGCTTGCACCAGCCCATAGATGGAGCGCTGGAGCTTGCATACCTTGTTAGCATCTTTAGGATCGACAAAACCTTCCGGCTGCATCATATACAGTTCTTCCTTGAGGAAGCCATCAAGGAATGCCGTTTTGACGTCCATTTGCCAGATCTCATAATCATAAAATGCGGCAATCGCTAACATGATTCGGACAGACTTCAACATCGCTACGGGTGAGAAAGTCTCATCGTAGTCAACTCCTTGAACTTGTCGATAACCCTTAGCGACAAGCCGAGCCTTATAGATGGTCACATTACCATCCGCGTCAGTCTTCTTCTTAAAGATCCATTTATTTTCAATGGCTCGCTTATCATCAGGCAAGTCCACCAAAGTCCATACTTTGTTCTCATACATGGATCCTATCTCGGATTTCATGGCTTCAAGCCATTTGTTGGAATTCGGGCCCGCCATCGCTTCTTCATAGTTCGAAGGTTCACCGTTGTCTAACAACATGATCTCTAGGACAGGGTTGCCGTACCACTGTGGTGCGGAACGTGTCCTAATGGACCTCCGACGTTCAATAGTAACTTGATCTGAAGTTTCATGATCATCATCATTAACTTCCTCTCTAGCCGGTGTAGGCTCCACAGAAACAACTTCCTGTGCTGCGCTACTCTCCGGTTCGAGTGGAGGTACAATTACCTCATCAAGTTCTATTTTCCTCCCACTTACTTCTTTCGAGAGAAACTCTTTCTCGAGAAAGGATCCATTCTTGGCAACAAAGATTTTACCCTCGGATCGTAGTTAGAAGGTATACCCAATAGTCTCTTTGGGATATCCTATGAAGACGCACTTTTCCGCTGTGGGTTCGAGCTTCTCAGGTTGAAGTTTCTTCACATAAGCATCGCATCCCCGAACTTTTAGAAACGACAGCTTAGGTTTCTTTCCAAACCATAATTCATACGGTGTTGTCTCAACGGATTTGACGGTGCCCTATCTAAAGTGAATGCGGCAGTCTCTAATGCATATCCCCAAAATGATAGCGGTAAGTCGGTAAGAGACATCATAGATCGTACCATATCTAATAGAGTGCGATTATGATGTTCAGACACACCATTTCGCTGAGGTGTGCCAGGCCGCGTGAGTTGTGAAACAATTCCACATTTCCTTAGGTGCGTACCAAACTCGTGACTTAAATATTCTCTGCCACGATCAGATCGTAGGCATTTTATTTTCCTGTCACGTTGATTCTCTACCTCACTCTGAAATTCCTTGAACTTTTCAAAAGTTTCAGACTTATGTTTCATTAAGTAGACATACCGATATCTACTCAAGTCATCAGTGAGGGTGAGAACATAACGGTAGCCACCACGAGCCTCGACACTCATTGGACCGCATACATCGACATGTATTATTTCCAATAAGTCATTTGCTCGCTCCATTGTTCCGGAGAACGGAGTCTTGGTCATCTTGACCATGAGGCATGGTTCGCACGTCTCAAATGATTCGAAATCAAGAGACTCCAAAAGTCCATCAGTATGGAGCTTCTTCATGCGTTTGACACCAATATGACCAAGGCGGCAGTGCCACATGTAAGTGGGACTATCGTTATCAAACTTATACTTTTTGGTACTCACACTATGGACATGTGTAACATCACGTTCGAGATTCATCAAAAATAAACCATTGACCAGCGGGGCATGACCATAAAACATTTCTCTCATATAAATAGAACAACCATTATTCTCAGATTTAAATGAGTAGCCATCTCGCATCAAGTGAGATCCAGATACAATGTTCATGCTCAAAGCTGGTACTAAATAACAATTATTAAGGTTTAACACTAATCCCGAAGGTAGATGTAGAGGTAGCATGCCGACGGCGATCACATCGACCTTGGAACCATTCCCGACGCACATCGTCACCTCGTCCTTTGCCAGCCTCCGCTTATTCCGCAGCTCCTGCTTGGAGTTACAAATGTGAGCAACTGCACCGGTATCAAATACCCAGGAGCTACTACGAGCGCTGGTTAAGTACACATCAATAACAAGTATATCACATATACCTTTAATGTTGCCGTCCTTCTTATCCGCTAAGTACTTGGGGCAGTTCCGCTTCCAGTGACCGGTACCCTTGCAGTAAAAGCGCTCAGTCTCAGGCTTGGGTCCATGCTTGTTTTTCTTCTTCCCGGCAACTTGCTTACCGGGCGCGGCAACAACTTTGCCGTCCTTCTTGAAGTTCTTCTTACCCTTGCCTTTCTTGAAACTAGTGGTCTTATTTACCATCAACACTTGATGCTCCTTTCTGATCTCGACCTCTGCTGATTTCAGCATCGAGTACAACTCAGGAATGGACTTCTCCATCCCTTGCATGTTGTAGTTCATCACAAAGCTCTTGTATCTAGGTGGAAGCGACTGGAGGATTCTGTCAATGACCGAGTCATACGGGAGATTAACTCCTAGCTGAGTCAAGCGGTTGTGTAGCCCAGACATCTTGAGGATGTGCTCACTAACATAACTATTCTCCTCCATCTTACAGCTGAAGAACTTGTCGGAGACGTCATATCTCTTGACCTGGGCGTGAGCTTGGAAAACCAGTTTCAGCTCTTGGAACATCTCATATGCTCCGTGTTGCTCAAAAAGCTTTTGGAGCCCCGGTTCTAAACTGTAAAGCATGCCGCACTGAACAATGGAGTAATCATCGCAGCGAGAATGCCAAGCGTTCGCAACGTCTTGCTCTGCTGGGAGAAGGGGTGGGTCACCTAGTGGTGCATCAAGGACATACAATTTCTTGCAAGCTACGAGGATGATCCTCAAGCCACGGACCCAGTCCGCATAGTTGCTTCCATCATCTTTCAGCTTGATTTTCTCTAGGAACGCATTGAAATTGAGGGTGACATTCGCGTTGGCTATTGGATCTACAATATAGATTGTAAAGATAATTTTAGACTAAGTTCATGATAATTAAGTTCACATAATCAAATTATTTAATGAACTCCCACTTAGATAGACATATCTCTAGTCATCCAAGTGACACATGATCCATGTCAACTAGCCTGTGTCCGATCATCACGTGAGACGGACTAGTCATCCATGGTGAACATCTCCATGTTGATCGTATCTTCCATACGACTCATGTTCGACCTTTCGGTCTTCCGTGTTCCGAGGCCATGTCTGTACATGCTAGGCTCGTCAAGTCAACCTAAGTGTTTTGCGTGTGTAAATCTGGCTTACACCCGCTGTATGCGAACGTTAGAACCTATCACACCCGATCATCACGTGGTGCTTCAGAACAACGATCCTTAGCAACGGTGCACAGTTAGGGTGAACACTTTTCTTGAAATTTTAGTGAGAGATCATCTTATTTACTACCATCGTTCTAGGAAAATAAGATGTAAACATGATAAACATCACATGCAATCAATATAGTGACATGATATGGCCATTATCATCTTGCTCCTTTGATCTCCATCTTCGGGGCACCATGATCATCACTGTCACCGGCACGACACCATGATCTCCATCATCATGATCTCCATCACTGTGTCTTCATGAAGTTGTCTCGCCAACTATTACTTCTACCACTATGGCTAACGTTTAGCAATAAAGTAAAGTAATTACATGGCGTTTATGATTGACACGCAGGTCATACAATAAAATAAGACAACTCCTATGGCTCCTGCCGGTTGTCATACTCATCGACATGCAAGTCGTGAATCCTATTACAAGCACATGATCAATCTCATACATCACAATGCATCACATCACATCCTTTGGCCATATCACATCACAAGGCATATGCTGCAAAAACAAGTTAGATGTCCTCTAATTTGTAGTTGCAAGTTTTTACGTGGCTGCTATAGGTTACTAGCAAGAGCGTTTCTTACCTACGCCAAAACCACAACGTGATATGCCAATTGCTATTTACCCTTCATAAGGACCCTTTTCATCGAATCCAATCCGACTAAGGTGGGAGAGACAGACACCCGCTAGCCACCTTATGCAACAAGTGCATGTCAGGCGGTGGAACCAGTCTCACGTAAGCATACGTGTAAAGTCGGTCCGGGCCGCTTCATCCCACAATACCGCCGAATCAAGATAAGACTAGTAGCGGTAAGCAAATTAACAAAATCGACACCCACAACTGCTTTGTGTTCTACTCGTGCATAGATTCTACGCATAGACCTAGCTCATGATGCCACTGTTGGGAGACGTAGTAGTAAATCAAAAAAATTCCTACGATCACCAAGATCTATCCATGGAGAAACCAGCAACGAGAGGTGAGAGATTGCATCTTCATACCTTTGAAGATCGCTAAGCGGAAGCGCTACAAGAACGCGGTTGGTGGAGTCGTACTCGCAACGATTCAGATCGCGGTGGATTCTGATCTCAGCACCGAACAACGGCGCCTCCGCGTTCAACACACGTACAGACCGGTGACGTCTCCCGCACCTTGATCCAGCAAGGAGGAGGGAGAGGTTGAGGGAGAGCTCTGGCAGCACGACGGCATGGTGACGATGGAGCTACGTGAACTCCGGCAGGGCTTCGCAAAGCGCTATGGAGAACAAGGAAGAGGAAGGGTAGGGATGCACCGAGAGAGAAAGAAGTCGTGTCTCAAAACAGCCCAAACCCTTGCATATATATAGGAGGAGGGAGAGGGAGGTCTGCCTTGGCCCCTCCTCCAAAGAGGAGAGGTTCGGCCGACCCTAGGGAAGAGTCCACCTCCCACAAGGGAGGTGGATCTCTTCCTTTTGAATCCTTTTCAGCCCTATCTCTTATCTCCAGCCACATGGGCCTTTCTAGAAGGTCTTGGCCAGCCCAAAAAGGGCTGTCACACTTCCTATAAGGGCCCACGAAATCCTTTGGTCGTCACACCCCTCCCGGGGGTCCTCCGGCACCCTCCCAGCACTCCCGGTACACTACCGATGAGCCCGAAAACTTTCCGGTGACCAAAACTGGACTTCCTATATATCAATCTTTACCTCCGGACCATTCCGGAGCTCCTCATGATGTCCGGGATCTCATCCGGGACTCCAAACAACTTTTGGTAATCACGTATACCATTTCCCTATAACCCTAGCGTCATCGAACCTTAAGTGTGTAGACCCTACGGGTTCGGGAGACACGTGGACATGACCGAGACACTTCTCCGGCCAATAACCAACAGCGGGATTTGGATACCCATGTTGGATCCCACATGCTCCACGATGATCTCATCGGATGAACCACGATGTCGGGGATTCAATCAATCCCGTATACATTTCCCTTTGTCTATCGGTATGATACTTGCCCGAGATTCGATCGTCGGTATCTCTATACCTTGTTCAATCTCGTTACCGGCAAGTCTCTTTACTCATTCCATAATACATCATCCCGTGACTAATTCCTTAGTCACATTGAGCTCATTATGATGATGTCTTATCGAGTGGGCCTAGAGATACCTCTCCGTCACACGGAGTGACAAATCCTAGTCTCGATTCGTGCCAACCCAATAGACACTTTCGGAGATACCCGTAGGCACCTTTATAGCCACCCAATTACGTTGTGATGTTTGGCACACCCAAAGCATTCCTACGGTATCCGGGAGTTGCACAATCTCATGGTCTAAGGAAACGATACTTGACATTGAAAAGCTTTAGCAAATGAACTACATGATCTAGTGCTATGCTTAGGATTGGGTCTTGTCCATCACATCATTCTCCTAATGATGTGATCTCATTATCAACGACATTCAATGTCCATGGTCATGAAACCGTGACCATCTATTGATCAACGAGCTAGTCAACTAGAGGCTCACTAGGGACATGTTGTGGTCTATGTATTCACACATGTATTACGGTTTTCGGTTAACACAATTATAGCATGAACAATAGACAATTATCATGAACAAGGAAATATAATAATAACCATTTTATTATTGCCTCTAGGGCATATTTCCAACAATATTCTTTCTTAGCACTTTGGAGAACACATCTGAGAGTGTGGATCCAATCCTCATAGTTTCCACCATTTGCATCTAACGTTTCTTTCTCAAACAAAGGTGCTGAATTCAAACTATTGCGAGCCATTGATCTACAACCATAAACATAAGATTCACTTTAGACATTGTTCATAATTAATTTGCACTATTAAAAAATTAATTAACATGCACTCCCACTTAAATCAATATCTCTCACAATTATTTAGTAAGTGATTCAAGACCATGATCTTATTCTCAACCATTGATGTTGACATCACTGATGACGAGAATTTTAACCGGTGGACAATCTTTTGCCGATCATATCTTTAGAGGACTCTTGTTCATCTTTCGATGATTTTTGTGCTCCGAGCTGAGAACAATTTTGCCATAACTTCAAGATAACCCGAATGCTTTCTTCTTGCTAGGTCTGACGTAACCCATCTTAACGAACCGTTTGTACTTTTGTGGTCATGATGCACTCCGAAAACTTATGTATTGTAGACGGTTTATAACATTGGAAGAGCACCTTTTAACTTGATATTTTCAGTGAGAGTCCACCCTAATAATTGGCTATTGCACAATCAAGGGTGCAAATAATACAGGGATAAACATATTAGGTAGATCATAAAAGCATGATATGGCAAAACCATGGGCGCCGGGGATGATTCTTGAGCTGCCACCATGATCTTCTGCATCGGATGAAGCCACCTTACTCTACTGTCCTCCATAGCACAACCATCACTTCCGTCAATAAAATAACGAGTTTGACACGTAGGTCATTAAAGTGACAATCCTTTGGCTCCAGCCATCATGTCGTATTGTGATGCGCATGTCACTTAACATTCCATCATATAACCATCTCATACATAAATAAATTATTATGACGAAGGCTATATCACATCACAAGAAATCCTACAAAACCAAGTTAGACGTCCTTTAATAAATTTGGAATTTTTTAATTACGTGGTTTCTAGGGTTTCAGGATAACACTGTCTACCCACGTCCACCATTAAGGTGATAATCCTTGTTGCTAGATTAAGTTTTGTGTTGTGTGAGCGAAGACACTTAATTAAAAATCTCTAGCCCCACAATAAATTTCGTCAATATGCATGACCCCCTAGAAGATCAATTTTGTTCATCACCCTCTTCTATATGCAAGGGTTCACTATTCTTGACTATGATGAGGCCCAAAGAGCTGTTACCAGATCGTCGACGGCCAGAGCCGATCGGTTGTCAAAACTTTATAAAAAGCCACATCATGCCTTCAATGAACTAAACCGAAGCAACACTCGACGGAAGCATAGCAAGAACATCAAACCCTCACATCCACATGTGATCTAGATCGCAACCTGTATCTACTCATAAAACCACTCTGATACCACTATTGGGAAACATAGTAGAAAACAGAAAAATCATCCCACGAACAACCAGGAACATTATGAAGATACAATAACGGTCGGGATAATGATCGTTACCATCATCGAGTGGCAGCGGAACAAGAGCGTCGCAATGACGATAGATCTTGGAGTCCCTCAAACCGTAGATGAACGATCCCTCGAACTGAAGACCGAAAGCATGAGCTCTCTACTTGGTCGCAAGCGTATGGTCTTCACAATAAGACAACGCTTCATCGTACAAAGCTAACCGTTCCATAGAATCAAAGGGATAAGATTAGAACCACACTGGGATTCTAATTATGAGTATTAGAGGAACTAGACCTAGCTACAATTAGTCAACTAGGACCAACTAGAACTAGAACTACATAATTGGAGGAGGCTCCAAAACTTGTTTGTAGAAAAGAACCCAATGCCTCAAGTATATATAGGTGGGAGTGAAGAGAGGGAAGCCCAGAGGAGGAGAAGGACTCCACTCCCCTTGTGTCGGCCAAGAGTGGAAGGGCAGTCCCTCCCCTTCTCTAATTCGGCCTCCTTCCTTATAGGAAGGGGCCTTCTCCCCACTTGCCCCCCTGCGTCCCAAGTTGCCCCCCTCCACTGGCCTTGTTAGGCCCGTTGATATTTTATTAATTATAAAAAAATATAAATACTTTCAAACCATAATATATATAATTTAACATCTCCGGAAATATTTTCCTCCTATATATACTAGTTCTATGCACATGCGCTGCCGCAGAGCAATGAAATGTATAATCAAAGAACTATATATTTTTAGTAGTGCATGCTCATGACGGCTTAAATAATACCATGTTATTCCCATCCACAGATCATCATATTGTTGGGGAACGTCGCATGGGAAACAAAAAAATTCCTACGTTCACGCAAGACCTAGCCATGGTGATGAGCATCTACGAGAGGGAGAGTGGATCTACATACCCTTGTAGATAGCTAAGCGGCAAGCGTTAAGAAACGCCGTTTGTGTAGTCGAGCGTCTTCGCGATCCAAATCGCCGAGCGTCCCGCGATCCAATCACGATCCGTCCCGATCAAGCACCGAATGGACGACACCTCCGCGTTCAGCACACGTATAGCTTGATGACGATCTCCGCCTTCTTGATCCAAAAAGAGGGAGTGGAGAGGTAGACGAGTTCTCCGGTAGCGTGACGGCGCCGCGGCGATGGTGGTGGAGCAATTCCGGCAGGGCTTTGCCTAAGCACTGTAGAAAACCGATCTAGAGGAGAAACTATGCACTAGAGGAACGGGTAGCACGTGGCTGAAAATCTAGTGCAAAAACCCTAAAACCTCTAGTATATATAAGAGGAAGAGAGGAGGAGGCTTGGCCCAAGGGCCAAGCCACCTAGGCTTCGGCCGAACCAAGGGGAAAGGAGGATTCCTCCTCCAATCCTAGTAGGACTAGGACTCCTCCTTATTTTGCCTTTTTGCCTTTTTCCACCTTTTTCTCTTTGGGCTTTTCTCCGCAGCCGCATGGGCCTTGTGTGGGACTTCCACCAGCCCACTAACGGCTGGTATTCACTCTCCCATATCCCATGTAGCCTCTTGGGTCGAAATACCCCTCCCGATGGTCTCCCGGTACACTACCGGCACTCCCGGTACACTATCGATGAGCCCGAAACTTTTTCGGCGACCAAAATAGGACTTCCTATATATCAATCTTTACCTCCGGACCATTCCGGAGCTCCTCGTGACGTACAAGATCTCATTCGGGAATACAAACAACCTTCGGTCACCACCATGCATAACTCTATACTACCGAAACGTCACCAAACCTTATGTGTGCAGACCCTGCGGGTTCGAGAACTATGTAGACATGACTGAGATACCTCTACGGCCAATAACCAATAGCAGGACCTGGATGCCCATATTGATTCCTACATATTCTACGAAGATCTTTATCGGTCGAATCTCTGTGTCAAGGATTCAGTTAATCCCGTATGATGTTCCCTTTGTTCTTGGGTATGTTACTTGCCCGAGATTCGATCGTCGGTATCTCTATACCTAGTTCAACCTCATTACTGGCAAGTCTCTTTACTCATTCCGTAATATAAGATCCCGTGACCAACAGTTAGTCACATTACTTGCAAGGCTTATTGTGATGTTGTATTACCGAGTGGGCCCTGAGATACCTCTCCGTCACACGGAGTAACAAATCCCAATCTTGATCCATGCCAACCCAATAGATACCCTCGAAGATACCTATTGAGCACCTTTATAGTCACCCAGTTACATTGTGACGTTTGATACACACAAGTCACTCTTCTGATGTCCGTGAGTTGCATGATCTCATGGTCATAGAAACATATACTTGACATGCAGAAAACAGTAGCAATAAACTGACACGATCATATGCTACCTTTGTAGTTTGGGTCTTGTCCATCACATCATTCTCCTAATGATGTGATCCCATTATCAAATGACATCACATGTCAATGGCTAGGAAACCTTAACCATCTTTGACCAACGAGCTAGTTCACTAGAGGCATACTAGGGACAAAGTGTTGTCTATTTACCCACACATGTAATGTGTTTCCAATCAATACAATTATAGCATGGATAATAAACGATTATCATGAACAAGGAAATATAATAATAAACACTTTATTTATTGCCTCTAGGGCATATTTCCAATAGTCGCCCACTTGCACTAGAGTCAATAATCTAGTTCACATCACTATGTGATTTACATTGTTATGAATAGAACACACATGCAGTTCTGGTGTTGATCATGTGTAGCCCTTGGAAGAGGTTTAGTCAACGGGTCTGCAACATTCAGATCCGTGTGCACTTTGTAAATATTTATGTCGTCCTCGATGTAATCGCGGATGGAGTTGAAGCGTCGCTTTATGGGTCTGGTCCTCTTGTGAAACCTTGGTTCCTTAGCCAGAGCAATGGCACCAGCGTTATCACAGAACATGTTCATTGGATTCAGTGCACTGGGCACTACTCCAAGATCTGCCATGAACTGCTTCATCCAGACACCTTCCTTTGCCGCCTCCGAGGCTGCGATGTACTCCGCTTCGCACGTAGAATCGTCTACCATGCTTTGCTTGGAACTACACCAGCTTACCGCTCCCCCGTTGACAATAAACACGTATCCGGTTTGTGACTTAGAGTCATCCGGATCAGTGTCAAAGCTTGCATCGACATAAATCTTTACGACGAGCTCTTCATCACCTCCATAAACAAGAAAAATTTCCTTAGTCCTTTTCAGGTACTTAAGGATATTCTTGACCGCTGCCCAGTGCTCCATTCCAGGATCACTTTGAAACCTTCCGACCATACTTATGGCAAGGCTGACATCGGGTCTTGTGCATAGCATTGCATACATGATAGAGCCTATGGCTGAAGCATAGGGGATGATGCTCATCTTTTCTCTATCTTCTACAGTCACTGGGCATTTAGTCTTACTCAACTTCACACCTTGTAACACAGGCAAGAACCCCTTCTTGGACTGATCCATTTTGAACTTCTTCAAAACTTTATCAAGGTATGTGCTCTGTGAAAGTGCTATTAAGCATCTCGATCTATCTCTATAGATCTTAATGCCTAATAGGAAAGCAGCTTCTCCTAGGTCCTTCATTGAAAACTCTTGTTCAAATATTCCTTCACGCTTTCCAGAATTTCTATATTGTTTCCAATCAGCAATATGTCATCCACATATAATATTAGAAACGCTATAGAGCTCCCACTCACTTTCTTGTAAATACAAGCTTCTCCATAAACTTGTATAAACTCAAACACTTTGATCACGTCATCAAAGCGCTTATTGCAACTCTGAGATGCTTGCACAAGCCCATAAATGGATCGCTGGAGTTTGCAAACTTTGTCAGCATTCTCTGGATCGACAAAACCTTCTGGTTGCATCATATACAACTCTTCCTCAAGGAAACTATTGAGGAACACTGTTTTGACATCCATCTGCCAAATTTCATAGTCGAAATAAGCAGCTATTGCCAACCTGATTCTGATAGACTTAAGCATCGCTAAGTGTGAGAAGGTATCATCATAGTCAACTCCTTGAACTTGTGAAAAACCCTTTGCCACAATTCGATCTTTATAGACGGTGACATTACCGTCCGCGTCTGTCTTCTTCTTAAAGATCCATTTGTTCTGAATGGCCTTTCGCCCTTCAGGTAATACTTCCAAAGTCTATACTTTGTTTTCATACGTGGATCTCATCTTGGATTTCATGGCTTCTAACCATTTCTCGGAATCCAGGCCCATCACCGCTCCTCCATAGCTCGTAGGTTCATTGTTGTCCAACAACATGACCTCCAAGATAGGGTTGCAGTACCACTCAGGAGCAGTACGCGCCCTTGTCAACCTACGAGGTTCAATAGCAGCTTGATCCGAAGCTTCATGGTCATCATCATTAACTTCCTCTTCAACCGTCGTAGGTTCCACAGAAACATCTTTCTACGCTGCGCTACTTTCTGGTTGAAGTCAAGGTTCAATAACCTCATCAAGATCTATTTTCCTCCCACTCAATTCTTTCGAGAGAAACTCTTTCTCAAGAAATGTTCCGTTCTTAGCGACAAAAACTTTGCCTTCGGATCTGAGATAGAAGGTATACCTGACTGTCTCTTTTGGGTATCCTATGAAGACGCATTTCTCCGCTTTGGGTTCCAGCTTTTCAGGCTGAAGCTTTTTGACATAAGCATCACATCCCCAAACTTTAAGAAACGACAACTTTGGCCTCTTGCCAAACCATAGTTCATATGGCGTCGTCTCAACGGATTTTGATGGTGCCCTATTTAAAGTGAATGCAGCTGTCTCTAACGCATGACCCCAAAACGATAGTGGCAAATCAGCAAGAGACATCATAGAATGCACCATATCTAATAAGGTTCGATTACGAAGTTCGGACACACCATTACGCTGTGGTGTTCTGGGCGGTGTCAACTGTGAAACAATTCCACACTGTCTTAAGTGACTGCCAAACTCATAACTTAGATATTCACCTCCTCGATCAGATCGCAGGAATTTAATCTTCTTGTTACGATGATTCTCAACTTCACTCTGAAATTGCTTGAACTTTTCAAATGTTTCAGACTTGTGTTTTATTAAGTAAATATACCCATATCTACTTAAGTCATCAGTGAAGGTGAGAAAATAATGATATCCACCACACGCTGTAACATTCATTGGACCGCACACATCAGTATGTATGATTTCCAATAATTCACTTGCCCGTTCCATTGTTCCAGAGAACAGAGTTTTAGTCATCTTGCCCATGAGGCATGGTTTACATGTGTCAAGTGATTCAAAATCAAGCGACTCCAAAAGTCCATCAGCATGGAGTTTCCTCATGCGTTTTACACCAATATGACCTAAACGGCAATGCCACAAGAAAGTGGTACTATTTGGCATCAATGTTATGAACATGTGTATCATCACTATCAAGATTCAATATGAATAAACCCCTCACATTGGGTGCATGACCATAAAAGATATTACTCATATAAATAGAACAACCTCTATTCTCTGATTTAAATGAGTAACCGTCTCGCAATAAACAAGATCTAGATATAATGTTCATGCTTAACGCAGGCACTAAATAACAATTATTCAGGTTCATCACTAATCCCGATGGTAATCAAAGAGAGAGCATGCTGACGGCGATCACATCAACCTTGGAACCATTTCCCATGCGCATCGTCACTTCATCCTTTGCCAGCCTTCGTCTATTCCGTAGTTCCTGTTTTGAGTTGCAAATATGAGCAACCGAACCAGTATCAAATACCCAGGCACTACAAAGAGAGCTATTAAGGTACTCATCAATAACATGTATATCATATATACCTTGTTTGTCATTGGCCGCCTTCTTGTCAGCCAGGTACTTGGGTCCATGCTTGGGCTTCTTTACAGGAGTAAGAATTGCTTTGCCATCCTTCTTGGTTTTACCCTTTTTGCCCTTGCCCTTGCCATTGTTCTTGAAACTAGTGGTTTTATTGACCATCAACACTTGATGTTCTTTCTGGATTTCAGACTCAGTGACTTTTAGCATCACAAACAGCTCGGCGACTGACTTGTTCATCCCGTGCATGTTATAGTTCATCACAAAGCTCTTGTAACTAGGTGACAGTGATTGAAGAACTCTGTCAGTGATCGCCTCTAGTGGAAGGGCAAGTCCCAACTCCGCTAGACAAGTCGAATACCCAAACATTCTAAGTATATGTTCACTGATAGACCCGTTCTCCTCCATCTTCCAAGCATAGAGCTTATCGGAGGTCTCATACCTCTCGATTCGGGCATTCTTCTGAAAGATAAACTTCAACTCCTGGAACATCTCATATGCTCCATGACGTTCAAAACATCTTTGAAGTCCCGGTTCTAAGCCATACACTATTGCACACTGAACTATTGAGTAATCTCTAGAACGTGCCTCCCAAACATTCTTAACGTCTTCGGATGACATGTCTTCTGGTTGGTCACCAAGCGGTGCATCAAGGACATATGATCTCCGGGAAGCCATGAGGATAATCCTCATATTACAGGCCTAGTCAACAAAGTTACTTCCATCATCTTTCAACTTAGCTTTCTCTAGGAACGCATTAAAATTCAGGGGTGCTACTGCGCGAGCCATTGATCTACAACATAAATATGCAAAGGTTCTTAGACTATTGTTTAAGATAATGAGTTTAGTTAATCAAATTACTAAAGCTCCCACTCAAATTGACATCCCTCAGGTCATTTGAGTGTCACATGATCCAAATTCACCAACTCAAGTCCGATCATCACGTGAGTTGAGGTGGTTTCAATGGTGAACATCATCATGTTGATCATATCTACTATATGACTCATGTTCGACCTTTCGGTATCTTGTGTTCCGAGGCCATGTCTGTAAATGCTTGGCTCGTCAAGTTTAACCCGAGTGTTCTACATGTGCAACACTGGCTTGCACCCATTGTATGTGAATGTAGAGTCTATCACACCCGATCATCACGTGGTGTCTCGACATGACGAACTTTCGCAACGGTGCACACTCGGGGAGAATACAATTCATCTTGAAATTTAAGTGAGGGATCACCTTATAATGCTAACTTCGTCCTAAGAAAAAGAAAGTGTATAAAAGGATTAACATCACATGCAAATCATAAGTGAACTGATATGGCCATGAACTTGTGCTTTTGATCTCCATCTTGAAAGCACCGGCATGATCTCCATCGTCACCGGCATGACACCATGATCTCCATCATCTTGATCTCCAATAACGTGTTGCCATCGGGGTTGTCGCGCCCATCATGCTTGTACTACTAGTGCTACCGTTTAGCGATAAAGTAAAGCATTAAATAGCGCTTAATGATTGACACGCAGGTCATACAATAATTAAAGACAACCCTGTGGCTCCTACCGGTTGCCGTACTCATCGACATGCAAGTCGTGATATTCTATACAACACATGATCATCTCATACATCACATATATCACATCATGTAATTGTCCATATCACATCACAACATACCCTGCAAAAACAAGTTATACGTCCTCTAATTGTTGTTGCATGTTTTACGTGGCTGCTATGGGTATCTAGCAAGAACAGTTCTCATCTACGCAAAAACCACAACGGTGATACACTAGTTGCTTTTCAACCTTCTCAAGGACCACCTTTGTCGAATCCGATCCAACTAAAGTGAGAGAAACTGGCACCCGCAAGCCATCTATGCAACAAGTTGCGGTTGAGGGAACCGGTCTCTCGTAAGCGTACGAGTAATGTTGGTCCGGGCCACTTCATCTCACAATACCGCTGAACCAAAACACGACCAAGGGAGGAAGCAATCTAAGAATCAACGCCCACAAACTCTTTGTGTTCTACTCGAGATCTCATCTACACATAGACCTAGATCATGATGCCACTGTTGGGGAACGTCGCATGGGAACAAAATTTTTCCAACATTCACGCAAGACCTATCCATGGTGATGAGCATCTACGAGAGGGAGAGTGGATCTACATGCCCTTGTAGATCGCTAAGAGGGAAGCGTTAAGAAGCGCGGTTGGTGTAGTCGAACGTCTTTGCGATCCAAATCGCCGAGCGTCCCGCAATCCAATCACGATCCGTCCCGATCAAGCACCGAACAGACGGCACCTCCGCGTTTAGCACACGTACAACTTGATGATGATATCCGCCTTCTTGATATGGCAAGAGGGAGCGGAGAGGTAGACGAGTTCTCTAGCAGCGTGATGGCACCGCGGCGATGGTGGTGGAGCAATTCCGGCAGGGCTTCGCCTAAGCACTGCAGAAAACCGATCTAGAGGAGAAACTATGCACTAGAGGAACGGGTAGCACGTGGCTGAAAATCTAGTGCAAAAACCCTAAAACCTCCAGTATATATAAGAGGAACAGAGGAGGAGGCTTGGCCCAAGGGCCAAGCCACCTAGGCTTCGGCCAAACCAAGAGGAGAGGAGGATTCCTCCTCGAATCCTAGTAGGACTAGGACTCCTCCTTATTTTTGCCTTTTTGCCTTTTTCCACCCTTTTCTCTTTGGGTTTTTCTTACCAGCCGGATGGGCCTTGTGTGGGACTTCTACCATCCCACTAAGGGCTGGTATTCACTCTCCCACAGCTCATGTAGCTCTTGGGTCGAAATACCCCTCGTGATGGTCTCCCGGTACACTACTGACACTCCCGGTACACTACCGATGAGCCCGAAACTTTTCCGGTGACCAAAATAGGACTTCCTATATATCAATATTTACCTCTGGACCATTCCGGAGCTCCTCGTGACATCTGGGATCTCATATAGGACTCCGAACAACCTTCGGTCACCACCATGCATAACTCTATACTACCGAAACGTCACCAAACCTTAAGTGTGCAGACCCTGCGGGTTCGAGAACTATGTAGACATGACCGAGACACCTCTACGGCCAATAACCAATAGCGGAACCTGGATGCCCATATTTTTTTCCTACATATTCTACGAAGATCTTTATCTATTGAACCTCTATGTCAAGGATTCAGTTAATCCCGTATGATGTTCCCTTTTTTCTTCGGTATGTTACTTGCCTGAGATTCGATCGTCGGTATCTCTATGCCTAGTTCAACCTCGTTACCGGCAAGTCTCTTTACTCGTTCCGTAATACAAGATCCCGTGACCAACACTTATTCACATTGCTTGCAAGGCTTATTGTGATGTTGTATTACCGAGTGGGCCCTGAGATACCTCTCCGTCACACGGAGTAACAAATCCCAGTCTTGATCCATGCCAACCCAACAGACACCCTCAGAGATACCTGTAGAGCACCTTTATAGTCACCCAGTTATGTTGCGATGTTTGATACACACAAGGCACTCTTCCGGTGTCCGTGAGTTGCATGATCTCATGGTCATAGAAACATATTCTTGACATGCAGAAAAAAATAGCAATAAACTGACACGATCATATGCTACGTTTGTAGTTTGGGTCTTGTCCATCACATGATTCTCCTAATGATGTGATCCCGTTATCAAATGACATCACATGTCAATGGCTAGGAAACCTTAACCATCTTTGACCAACAAGCTAGTTCACTAGAGGCATACTAGGGACAAAGTGTTGTCTATTTACCCACACATGTAATGTGTTTCCAATCAATACAATTATAGCATGGATAATAAACGATTATCATCAACAAGGAAATATAATAATAAACACTTTATTTATTGCCTCTAGGGCATATTTCCAACACATATGGTCTGTGAACCTCTCATCTTCGCTGCTTCACCGCTCTCTTTGTAGCAGTTTTTCATCACATTCTAAATATCCCCATCCTATTATCACCATGTGTAGATCTTATTTCTTAGATTTCAAGTTTTTTTCTCGATGTCGTTTGGCAAGGATTTAGTAACACATCAATGCATCAATATACTGCAAGTATATAGCATAATGATATGATGATGATATGATAATTACTTGATTCATGCTAGTACATTGGGCGCTCCATCCACACTCTTGGCGACATGGCTACAAAACACACCATGGGATCAACCATATCTATGATAGTTGCCACAAAAAGTGAGCTTATTAGTGTTTGATGAGCATAAAATGGAGAGAGATTCTATGTCCTTTGTTTTGTCTTTGCCTCGCTCCTCAACATTCTCCCTTTGCATCTCCTAGCCTCCACTCTTGTGTGTCATCACGAGCTTCCTATAGAAAAGAAACGTATAGAGAGAAAATATGTGTTTACTCCATTCTGGTTTCTTTATGTGGTTGCTACCACCACCTTAACTTTGAGAAAGCACACATGTTGTTCTTACTTTACTCACACATGGACATGGGAAATATTTTAGTGTTAGAAGCACAACTTTAAAATCTTCTCCTACAATCTTAAAGGACCAAGCCAATTACATGCCTAGGAAGTAACTCTTATCTCATCTGCACAAACCAATGCATAAAGTAAACACATTCACTAATAGGCTAAATGATGTCTACTACGCAACTTTATTCTTGCAGACTATGTTGGGCCTCCAAGCGCAGAGTTTGTAGGACAATAGCAATTTTACCTCAAGTGGATGACCTAAGGTTTATCAATCTGTTGGAGGTGTAGGATGAAGATGGTCTCTCTCAGAAAACCCTGCAATCAAACACAAGAATCTCTTGTGTCCCCAACACACTCAATATAATGGCAAATTGTATAGGTGCACTAGTTCAGCGAAGAGATGATGATACAAGTGCAATATGGATGGTCGATATAGGTTTTTGTAATCTGAAAATATAAAATTAGCAAGGTAGCAAGTGTAAAACAGCAAGCAAAATGGTATAATAATACTTGGAAATAAGGCATAGGGTTCATACTTTCAATAGTGCAATCTCCCAACAATGCTAACATAGTTGAATCATATGATCATCCCTTAGTGTGCAACAAAGAATCACTCCAAAGTTCCTATCTAGCGCAGAACAAATAGATGAAATTGGTGTAGGTAGTAGAACGACATCAAAGTTATTCTTTCTGATCAATCTTTTGAGCTATTCCTATAAGTGTCACAAACATCCCTGGAGTTCATACTAAAATAACACCATCGACACATATCAATCAACCCTAATGTCACCTAGATACTCCAATGTTACCTCAAGTATCCGTCGGTAAATTATACGACATGCATCAAACAACTTCAGATCTATCATATTCAATCCAACACAAAGAACTTCAAGGAGCACCCCAAGATTTCTATCGGAGAACGTAGTATGAAAACTGTTGGAAATATGCCCTAGAGGCAATAGTAAATTAGTTATTATCATATTTCCTTGTTCATAATAATTGTTTATTATCCATGCTATAATTGTATTGATCGGAGACTTAGATGCATGTGTGGATACATAGACAAAACCATGTCCCTAATATGCCTCTAATAGACTAGCTCGTTGATCAAAGATGATTAAGGTTTCCTAGCCATGGACATGAGATGTCATTTGATAATGGGATCACATCATTAGGAGAATGGTGTGATGGACAAGACCCAAACTATAAACATAGCATATGATCGTGTCAGTTTATTGCTACTGTTTTCTGCATGTCAAGTATATGTTCCTATGACCATGAGATAATGCAACTCACTGACACCGGAGGAGTGCCTTGTGTGTATCAAATGTCACAACGTAATTGGGTGACTATAAAGGTACTCTACAGGTATCTCCACGGGTGTCTGTTGAGTTGGCATGGATCAAGACTGGGATTTGTTACTCCGTGTGATGGAGAGGTATCTCAGGGCCCACTCGGTAATACAACATCACAATAAGCCTTGCAAGCAATGTGACTAAGTGTTAGTCACGGGATCTTGTATTACGGAACGAGTAAAGAGACTTGCCGGTAACGAGGTTGAACTAGGTATGGAGATACCTACGATCGAATCTCGGGCAAGTAACATACCGAAGAACAAAGGGAACATCATACGGGATTAACTGAATCCTTGACATAGAGGTTCGACCGATAAAGATCTTCGTAGAATATGTAGGAACCAATATGGGCATCTAGGTCCCGCTATTGGTTATTGACCGTAGAGGTGTCTCGGTCATGTCTACATAGTTGTCGAACCCGTAGGGTCTGCACACTTAAGGTTTGGTGACGTTTCGGTAGTATAGAGTTATGTATGGTGGTGATCGAAGGTTGTTCGGAGTCCCGGATGTGATCCCGGACGTCACGAGGAGCTCCGGAATGGTCTGGAGGTAAATATTGATATATAGGAAGTCCTATTTTGGTCGCCGGAAAAGTTTCGGGCTCATTGGTAGTGTACCGGGAGTGCCGGTAGTGTACCGAGAGACCATCGGGAGGGGTATTTCGACCCAAGAGGCTACATGGGCTGTGGGAGAGTGAATACCAGCCCTTAGTGGGCTGGTGGAAGTCCCACACAAAGCCCATGCGGCTAGGGAGAAAAATCCCAAAGAGAAAAGGTGGAAAAAGGCAAAAATAGGGTGAATCCTAGTCCTACTAGGATTGGAGGTGGATTCCACCTCCTCCCCTTGGTTCGGCCGACTCCTAGAGGCTTGGCCCTTGGGCCAAGCCTCCTACTCTATTCCTCTTATATATACTGGAGGTTTTAGGGTTTTGGACAGAATTTTCAGCCACGTGCTGCCCTTCCTCTAGTGCATAGTTTCTCCTCTAGATCGGATTTCTGCAGTGCTTAGGCGAAGCCCTGCCGGAATTGCTCCACCACCATCACCGCGACGCTGTCATGCTGCCGGTGAACTCGTCTACCTCTCTGCTCCCTTTTGCTGGATCAAGAAAGCGGAGATCGTCATCGAGCTGTACGTGTGCTGAACGCGGAGGTGTCGTCCGTTCGACGCTAGATCGGAAGGACCGTGATCAAGATCGTGAGACGGATCGTGATGAGTTCGCGAGACGGATCGTGATGAGTTTGCGGGACGGATCGTGATTGGATCGCGGGATGGATCGTCATTGTATCGCGGGATGCTCGGCGATTTGGATCACGAAGACGTTTGACTACACCAACCGCGTTTGTTAACGCTTCCCGCTTAGGGATCTACAAGGGTACGTAGATCCACTCTCCCTCTCGTAGATGCTCATCACCATGGATAGATCTGCGTGTGCGTAGGAAATTTTTTGTTTCCCATGCAACGTTCCCCAACATAGATCACCAAGGTCATCGGAGTCCCCAAGTTGATGCCATAACATATATCAAGTGAATCACTTGAATACCCCAATGTAACTAGAAGTATCCGCATACAAGACATACATCAAGTGTTCTCAAACCAAAATATTCAATCCAACATAATGACATCTTAAAGGGAAAGATTTGATTCATCACAACAAGATACCAAGGGAAGAAGACCATATGATCCAACTATATTAACAAAGCCCATGATACATCAATATCGTGCCATCTCAAGAATGCATGCACGAGAGAGAGGGAATGAACACATCGTTACTGGTACTTACCCTCAGCTCGAGGGTGAACTACTCCCTCCTCATCATGGCCTCCGCCTGGATGATGAAGATGGCCACCGGAGATGATTTACCCTCTCCGGCTGGGTACTGGAACGATTCTAGATTGGTTTTTCGTCAATACAGAGAGTTGCGGCAAAACCAAATCAGTGTCTCAAACAAAAGACCAGGAAAAGGTACATAATCTCAAACATACTATACGAAATTGCCTCAAGCCGAACCACTCCGACACAAATATGCATGGCCATGGATCAACTATACATGTCTGATGTGGCCTAGTGGTTAATCTTTCGTCTTCCCCTCCGTCTGAACATTGGCGCCCCTACCAACCATTGCATGTGTGCACCTCTACCCGCTACTTGTGAAGTATGACCACGCTTCCAACATTCTCCTAAGCACCATGCTCATCGTTGCCTGTTCCAAATCTGACCTCGACATACACGCTTGCAGTATGTTTGGAGATACATGAACAATCCTTGCCAAGCTTGCCCTTACCAGTTCGTGAGCCCCTACTACACGAATCATCAGCCACCACATGCTCTACTGCCATGACACCGACAGAGGATTGAAGATACAAACGAAGGGCAGTATGAGAGAGGTCGATGAGAGAGGTGAGAGGAAAGAGTGCTTACCTATGATCATGCTCCTCCTTACCATAACCCTTTGCATCATCTGTGTCCGTGGAAAAAGTAGACAACGAACTGTCATGGTGTTCGGGAGTGGAAGATGAAGGCATCGAGGAGTTGGTGACCTCCGTGGCGGCAGGAAGTGCAGAACGTCGAGGCATCAACAATAAGGGAGGCACTACACTTCGGATTAGAGGGGCGGTTGTGGTGCCGTCGGTGGCATGCGTCAATTGTGGCGATGGGAAAGATCACTTGGGCACGATAGTTCGTGGGGTGTAGCGCAGAAAACTGAATAGGAAAACCCGGTGGGAGGAAGGACATGGGGAGATGGTAAACCAATTGAAGTGGAAACCCATGAAAATTGTGCAGGGAAGCGATGGAAAAAATCAGTGGGGGAGGAATCGTACGGGGGAGGTTGAACCATCATGACGATGATCGGTCCTTTAGTAGTAGAGATTTATCAGCAATACCCAGTAATACCCTATATCTACGGAAACCCTTTCGGTGACTCCGGAACTCATCCGGATCCTCTTCAAACTATTCCGAATATTAATGAAACAATTCCACAAATAAATCATCGATACTCTTGTGCTACTAACACTCAGCAAATTGCTATTACCTTAAGCTTGTGACCCCGTAGGTTCAGTAACTCATAGACATGAACGGAGCTCCTTCGTCCAATGACCAAAGCGGAACCATGGACGTCCATATTGATCCCTATGAGTACACAAATGATATTCGAGTGAGCCATCAGTTACCATGTGACATTACCTTTTCTTCGCAATACTTTATAAGACCATAGAATCATCGGTATCCTCTTGAGTCATCTGCATGCTCCTTATACCGTTATTCTCGTTACTAATTTTGTTCTTTTTTCTCGTTGATGTATTCCAACATCCCCATGACATAGTCACCTGTATCTAACCAGACGATGACGGATGCCATCACACCGAGAGGGCCCTAAGAATATCTCTCCATTGTCGGAGGAGCAAATCCCACTCTCGAACTATCTAGTCACTTGTCAAACTTTCCGATGAACCTGTAAGTTGTCGTTATGTTCACCTAGTTATAGATGACGTTTGAGAAAAACCAAAGCTCATCATATGGTAAGAAGTGACTATGATACTCTCAAGGTCTAAGGAACATAAAAGACATGTTAACACTTCGTGTTATAGCAATTGATTTCAGACGATATTATCTCAAAGTATAACAAACAAGTTTGGGTCAATTCATTATGATCGTTCTTCTAACGCCATACCTTCAATCTTGTTTTAGGACTATCTTACATCTAACGATATACTAAGATCTTGAAAACATGATCACGAACAATACTTGAGAAAGTCTTAGAGGCAAGACTAGGAAGCTTTGTTTTACCTTTTATCATTCCACACGTGCATATGAGTTTTCCACATAATCACATATTCCAGGATCATAGCAGTTATAGCATAGAGTATAAACTCTTAATTAATAATACAGAAATATAATAATACAATATTATTGCCTCTACGACATATTTCAAACAAGGAGATCAACCCATGTACATGTGTAGCAAAACTTTATTTCTTCCTGTAGATCATAGCATACACATAATGATGTGAGCGACACTGGTTTGAATTGTGCAAATTTGGTGAAATAGATCGAAGTATTTTCTGCCATATACCTTTCCACGACCAGCGTAGATGTAGAACTATCGGTCCGAATTTCATTTTGTGTGTGAGATATTATTATCAAGAGGGCATCGACAGCCACAAAGCAACACATGTACCCTCGTCTGATTGCCCGCAGCTTCGGTGCCAGTGATGTAGCTGCCAGATTAAATGGACGTTGTACTGTTGCAGCGAAATGATTTGTCATACATGGCCGGCTGCATTGGTCGTGCGAGCTCATGACGTAGCCAACAAGGCAAAGGGGAGATCAGCCAAGGAGGCACAGTCCCAACCTTTCGACAAGCTCCGTCTACGTGGGCTCGCATGCGTGGCCTGTGCCGATTTGACAAGCTCTGGTGGGTCCATTACCGGCTACGTAGGTAGCTAAGAGGGAACAACAAAAACTAAGATGAGCTAAATAGTTACGAAGAAGATTTTTATGAAGAAAGGAAGTGAAATAAATTTAGTGCTAACATTACAGGAAAAGGCACGACAACACTATACTAATTATATACGGCGTGCAACGAAATTCAACGGCACCACTATCTCGTGACTGGTCAGAACAGTTAGGCCCACCCATTTGTGGTGTGTTAGAAAAAGCAACATCAACTCTAACATTGCAAAGCTGGCATATCAAATAGGCCAACGCCATCACTATTTAACGTTGATTCTAAATGATGTGTCATATATTAAAGTTGTGCATAGTCACTTTTCTACTAGTGCGAGATATGGAGCTGATATCACATTTTGCGTGCCGGCCCGACCAGATTCATGAATGGCATTGGCCTCGTCTTCAGCGAGCTGCTTTGGAGGTTCAAAGGGCGCTAATAAGTGATGGAGCCTCACTGAACTCGGATTAAAAGGTGAATTGTCCCCTTTCCCTTCAGTTGCCGCTATGGTGGTGTCAGGCGCGGATGACCGAAGTTGGCATCAATGTGAGGGGATTTTTTTTATCTTAATTGTAGTTTCTTTCTTGGCTAGGATAATTTGGATTTAATCTCACATTCTGTTGTTTCTCTAGTTTTGGCAGATCGATGTCTACATGACTTATATTTCATTGTTTGTTATATGATTGAGACGCATATTACCTTAAAAATAACTTAGGTACATATACGGCATGTTGTTAGTCTGTTATAAATACTGCATTATTATCATTATTATTATATTTTTTATCATGGGATTAAAAATAGCCGTGCAAGATATAAAATGCGTCGCTCCATCGATCGTTTGACCAATGCAATATGCATGCGTCTGTACAGGTAGCTGGTTGGCTGTAGGAGGCGCGCATATAGGTAGACGTACGTGTCTCACGTGACCTTGGCCTGTTGCCCCAGTCTTCGCATGTGTTGTTTGCTTGCTCGGTTCCTCCCTTCCTGGCCGTACGTGGCCGGCCTCGGGAGAGTAAAACGGTGCGGTTCATGGTCAATGGTACCAAGAAAGAAAGAAAGAAAGCTACGTAGATTCTTGGTGGTCCTTCTCCGACCTAAGCTACTCCTCAAATCGATCTCGCGTGCGTGCATGGACCATACCTTTTCTGGAAGAAATAAAACATACATTTTCCTTTTCTCGGACGAGAAAAACATGAAATTTTCAGGTAGGAGGGAGGACCGTTTCCGGCGTGGGCTCAGTTGTATGCCTCATGGTCGTACTAGTTTGCGGACTGGTTCCGTTCAGCCCAACAAACCAGGCGCGTCTGTACGCAAGTTGGTCCAGCATGTGAATATTGCACGGGAGCTACGTCTGGCTTACTGCAAGGATAGTAGATGAGTTACCTCTAAATATAAAGATGAGCAATGGAGGCAGTATATAGGGACGCAAGTATCTTGGCTCCTCCTCAATCACCTGGGACTCCATTGTGGATGTGGCATGTTTGGAGGCTATAGCATGTAGAGAGGCTCTATGCCTTGCGGATGAGTTGATGGAAAGGGGGATTCTTATATCACGAGATAGCTTGGTGATGATCAAGGACATAGAAGATGGTAGAGGAGGGAATCACGCATCCATTGCCAGGGAGGTGCTTGCCAGGGGAAACGAGTTCCAATCATGTTTACTACTGCATGTAGACGATGAACCGGATAATTTAGCAAAGTTTTCTTTGTCTTTAAATTTAGGTCGACATATTTGGCTCTTCTTGAGCCACAGGATGCTGTAGCTATTCATATTCACATTGAGAAATAAAGTACAACATTTACCACTAAAAAAGACAGTTTGCATTGGTTTCCTTTTAATTTTATTATTTTTTTCATTTTTCTTTGCGTTTTTTTGTTTCTTTGTTTCTTTCTTTGGGTTTTTATTTGTTTCTCTTTTCTTTTCTTTTAAACATATGTCAACTTTTTGATACAAATTGCATATTTTTCATATACATCAGAAACATTTTTATACAAATTTTATATTTTCCAAATATATGATTTACACTTTTTAAAAATATAAGTTTTGATGTTTGCTTTGTACAAAAATGTAAATTTTACATATATATCTAAAAATTCTTTATACAGGTTTAAAAACATCCAAATACATGATAACATTTTAAAAATATATGTTTTGTTCATCGTTATACACAGTGTAAATTTTTTATGATATCAAAATATTTATTTGTTTACATGTTTAACATTTTAAATATACATGATTAATTTAAAAAAATACATGTTTCTTGAAAAAAAAACCTAATACGTGTTGAACAAATAAAATACACATGGAAACATTGGTTTTGACTGATCTGAAATATGTTTTAAACTGCATGGGTTACTATCTATAAAAAATTCAAACATGTCATGAATATATTTTTGAAACATGTGACCATTTTCGTAAATGCGCCATACATTTCCGTGAATGGTAAAAAAACACATTTTGAATTACACGAACATGATTTTACATTCTATAACCATCTTTTAGAAATGTCATGTATACTTGTTTGAAACACGTGAACATTTTCTAAATGTCACAAACATTATTTTCAATGTTATCAATATTTTCTAAAAGTATGCTAATAATTGTTTTACACTGCATTCACATTTTTCGAATTTGCAATTTTTATTTATGTTTAAGTAAATTTAACTTTTGAAAACATATGTGTATAGAATATTTTCTAAAATATAGAAAAAGATGTAAGAAACATGTATTAATCCGTGAAGCTACTTGGGTCGGCCCATTAGTTGTGAGATTGAGGCGAGACAAGTTTGTGCCTCGTTGTGGCAGGATACGACCACCTTGGGTGATTTGTTGTTCTAATAAAAAAAATGGCAATCTCACTATTTTTCTGTTTTGCGGGTAGCAATCTTTTTTTGTTTCGAAATTTATTTCTGAACTTGTTCTGATACAAATTTCAAAATCTACATATGATATGTCATCTGCTCCAAGCGCCAGAACTTCGGAGAAGTGGACCCCCCCCCCTCCACAAGGATGTGCCAAATTCAATGTTAGGGCAGGTTTCTCTAGGGATGGGAATTTGGATGAACCAGCGGTCGTCTGTCCTATTCGAAATGGAGTATATACAGGGTCGTCAGTCAGGCTTATGTGATCATGCGTCATCGGAAGCCATCACTAGTCGTGAAGCACTTTCCATTGATTAAAATATGGGCATCCAAAACCTTTTTGTTGCATTGGATTGCAAGACTTGTAAGACAGTCATTGGCGTGGTATTTCCATGACATATGCCATGGGATGGCTTAAGTCGTGGTTTGGGGCTGACAGACGCAGGTGGCGTTCGCAGACGGATGTGGGTGCGAAGTACCGATGGGCACGATTGTACCCAGGTTTAGGGCCCTTCGATGGAGGTAAATCCCTAGTCCTGTCGGAGTGACTATGGATGATCACAAGTACATGGTTGCTCCTTGAGTTGTTCATGAGGATGAAGAAGGAGCTCTAGCTCAGCTCTCGTTCCTTGTATGTGGGTGTGTGGAATGAATAAGTGGGCAAATCCCCTCTAGGGGGCTTGTGGGGGCCTTTATAGTGTAGACCGGTGAATACAATAAGGGGTTGAAATGGGGGTGCATGCCTGTGATGTCTACTACACAACTTTATTCTTATAGACGTTGTTGAGTCTCCAACTGCAGAGTTTTGTAGGACAACAACAAACTTTCCTAAAGTGGTTAACCTAAGGTTTATCAATCCGTGGGAGGTGTAGGATGAATATGATCTCTCTCACACAACCCTGCAATAAAATACAAGAAATCTCTTGTGTGTCCCCAACACACCCAATACAATGGTAAAATGTACACGTGCACTAGTTCGAGGAAGAGATGATGATACAAATGCAATAGGGATGGTAGATGTATGTTTTTGTAATCTGAAATTATAAAAACAGCAAGGTACCAAGTGGAAAACAACAAGCAAAACATTTTATAAATGCTTGGAAATAAAGCCTAGGTTTCATACTTTTGCTAGTGCAATCTCTCAACAATGCTAAGATAAAATAATCATATAATCATCCCTCAATGTGCGACTAAGAATCACTCCAAAGTTCATATCGAGCGGAGAACATAAGATGAAATTATTGTAGGCAGTAGAACCATCTCAAAGTTATTCTTTCCAATCAATCTATTGGGCTGTTCCTATAAGTGTCACAAACATCCCTAGAGTTTGTACCAGAATAACACCTATCATACACATCAATCAACCCTAATGTTACCTAGATACTCCAATGCACCTCAAGTATCCGTGGGTTAATTATTCGACATGTATCAAATAATTTCAGATTCATCATATTCAGTCCAACAGAAAGAACTTCAAAGAGTACCCCAAGATCTCTATCGGAGAAAGTAGGACAAGAACGTGTATTAACCCCTATGCATAAATTACCCCATTGTCACCACGGGACTCCGCAAGTTGAGTACTGTTGGGGATATAACCCCGTGGTGAGACCCGCCCAGGTGGGGCCGGATCATACCTGGCGGCTCATAAACCAGATCAAGGCAGATGGGCCTGGAGATGTAAGCCTAGACATACGACGGCATACCAAGATGGGCCTAGGCAAAGCCCAGAGAAAGAAGGTATGAAGACCCGGGCGGTTAAGCCGCCCGAAGACGGCTTGCCCAGGAAGGCAAGGCGACATAGAGATAGAATCAGATACGTTGTAAGAGTCAGTATGAGACTCGTGTAACCCATGGTCTTGACCTCCTATATAAAGGCGAGACCCGGGGCGACTTAGACAGAAACCAACAAATCGAGAACTAGGTCAAGCGAATCCGCTCCCTTGTAATCGATACTCCAATCAATACAACACAAGCAGGACGTAGGCTTTTACCTCTTCTTGAGGGGCCGAACCTGGGTAAACTCGTGTCCTTCGTCCCAACCAACCCCTTTGAGTCCATCACCCTAGCGATGGCCTCGAACCTAAGTCCTCGAACATCCGCCGTGACAAAACCACGACAGTCGGCGCCCACTGTGGGGCTAGCGCTTGGTGGTGTTGAGTTCTCAAAGGGCTCTCTCCTAGGGATCAAGGGGTACGTGGTTGGCAGGATGAACAAAAGTCGCCGCGGTCGGCTCTACATCGACAACGTCAGCTGGGGCCCCGAGGCTGACTCTGTCGAGTACGGTTTCCGGGTTCCTTTTGGTGGAATCCATGTTTCCATGAGCAAGGTCAGCGGATCTACACTCGGGCCAGACATCTGCAGCAACATCGTCGAGCCGGCTCAGCGCACGCAACCCGCCCGACACGTGTGAACCGCCCGTGCTAACCCGGGTAGGAAGCATGTCTTCGTCGGCTTCACTCAGGGTATGGATCTTGAGGATTCCATGTCGCCGGAAACGATCGTCTGTTTAGAGGATGGGTCTTCGAGCGGAGAGACGGAATCAATCTACCCGCTTCACGATGGCAGGCTCGGGGGCTACGACGAGCTTTACCTCGGGTCAAAGTATCATGAGCCGGAGGACCATGGGCCGCCGATGCATGCGGCCGTCTTCATGGTGGGTTCAACACCGGGCCTGACCAATACAGCCACCGGGGCAGCCGGGTCAGGGGCCGACCCGCCGTCGGCTCAAGTTCTTTTGGATATAATGGATGAGCTTATAGCCCTGATGGAAACTGAAGTCACGGCGGAGAATCAAGTCCAACAAGGGATCAGCATGCTGAAGGCTCACATGAATGCGGAGGCAGAACGCCTTAAGATGAACGCTTTACGCCTTGAGCTGGAGCAGCAATCTGCAGCGGCGGTTCAGCGGCTGAGGCATCAGTCCCGCTTGCCGGAGCAGTATGAGGCCAGGAATCTTTTTAACACGCCGGGAACGGTACGGGCAACGGAAGATCCTGAGAGTCGGCCGGCGGCTTGACAACAGCATATTAACCTGTCCCGACGGAACCAGGCCTCACCAATGGTTTTCCCAACGCCGGCGGGTCATTATTCAAACCCGGTGGAGAACATGGTGGCGGCAGCGACCCATCTTGGGACGATCCCTATCCCGGACGAGGCGCCCTTCGCAGAAGAGGTGTAGAATGCTATTGGATACCTGCAGACAGCGATGGCCCAGCAGGAGAAGTACACCCACAGCCGAAGTCGCGTGCATTCAACCCCCATCCCCAACCGTAGCTTCAGCCGGCGGTATGAGTCGCCGGTGGTTTCTAGCAGTGATCGGCACCGCCGCGAGATGACCAGCCGGTTCTGGATGCTCAGGAGCTGGTGGACCGGGCGAGGGCACAGCGCGAGGCGGCAGCTCTGGCAGCGGTGGCGGGTCATCAAGAACCTCCACCTTCCATCTCGGTAGGAGCAGGAGTGACCACCAGGGCCGTGGGAGTGTCGTGCCTAGTGTCGTCTTTACGGAATGAGCGTCTGCCGAAGGATTTCAAGGGCCCTCACAAGGTCCCAAATTACACTGCTGACCTGCCTCCAGAGGCGTGGATTGAGAGCTATGAGCTGGCAATGAAGATGTTAGACATCAACGATGCAATATGTGCCAAGTATTTTATCGTGATGCTGGAAGGGCTGACTCGCATGTGGTTGAAAGGCTTGCCACCCAACACCATTAATTCCTGGGCCGAGTTAAAGGTGAAGTTCATTAAAAATTTCCAGGGAACGTGCAAGCATCGCATGAAGATCGTGGATTTGGATAATTGTGTGCAACAGGAGAATGAGTTGGCTCATCATTGGGTCCGACGGGTCTCAACCATCACCCACTCATCTGAACAGATTACGGCGGCTCAAGCAATTTTGATTCTGGAGAAGAATTGCCACTTTACGCCTCTGAAGCAGAATCTTGGTCGGCTCAAGCGCTCGTGTCAGGACATGGGGGAGCTCATGGTGGCTCTCGCGAAGTATGCCGACTCTGACAATATGAAGGATCCAGGCTCTGATGAGGAGAAGTATAGTCAGAGCAAGAAGAATAACAATGGCAAGGGTCTGGCAGGCAATGGCAACCAGAGCAAAAGGAAGAACCCAGATGGCGGGTCAGAATTGGTGACCAACACCAGCGCCGGGAACAATCGTGCTAAGGGCAACAGGAACTTCAGACAACCCTTTAATAATGGTAAAGCTCCTTTTAATTTGGAGGAGATGCTCAATAAACCTTGTCCATAGCACAACCTGCCCGATAAGGTGGCAGGTCTCACATGGAGGAATTGCCACATTATGCAAAAGTTTCGGGATTACAGTGTGCGACAAGATAACAACAATGATGGTGGCCCGCCAGGCGGTTCAGGGCCAGGCGGGTCACGTGCTGGCCTGGGATCTGGCGGCTCAAGATCAGGCTACCATGGCCAGGGCAATCAAGGAGGGCATCATCAGCAATCTGGTGGCAATAATCAGCAGCAAAATAACCAATTTGGGTATCAGAGTAATCTGAAGCAGCTCAGCTCAGGTCAGTATCATGTTTTTACAACCGGCCTTAACAGGCGAGACCAGAAGTTGCGCAAGCGGGCGGTCAATGCCATCACACCGGCTCTCCTGCAATACTTGAAGTGGTCCGAGTATGACATAACCTGGAGCAGAGAAGATCACCCGCTGCGTGTTGATGACCCGGGATGGCTGGCGTTGGTAGTTGCCCCCCGAGTTGGAGGATATGTATTTACGAAAGTGCTTATGGATGGTGGTAGCAACATCAATATTTTGTACTATGACACTTTTCGTCGGATGAAGTTGCTATATAAGGATCTTAGGCCCTCCTCGACGGTCTTTCATGGTGTGGTGCCTGGAAAATCCGCTTATCCAGTGGGTAAGATATCTTTGGAAGTCGCCTTTGGTGATGAATACAGCTACAAGGTGGAGACCTTGTGTTTTGAGGTGGTCAAGATCAAAAGTCCATATCATGCCCTGTTTGGACGTCCGGCTTATGCCAAGTTCATGGCTAGGAGTTGCTATGTTTACTTATAGCTCAAAATGCCGGGTTTAAAAGGGACGATTACAGTGCATGGTGATCGGGAGACGACTATTGAGTGTGAGGAAGGAGATGCAGCTTATGCAAAGTCAAGTTGCGCGGAAGCAGAGCTCAAGTTCTATAAGTAAAATGTTGACCTAGAGGACATGACTCCGCTCAAAAAGCCCACCACAGAATCAGAGCCGCCCCTCAAGTTTTCGGCGGATGACACTAAGCTAGTGGATTTTACTCCGGGTGACTCATCTCAACAGTTTACTATTGGGGCCAATATGGATCCCAAATAGGAAAGCGCTGATCGAATTCATCCGTGAGAATCGGGACATCTTTGCATTGAAGCCATCTGACATGCCAGGTGTACCGAGAGAGTTCACTAAGCACCACCTTAACGTGGATCCTAAATTTAAGCCGGTCAAACAGTTCCTACGACGATTCACTAAAGAGAGGCACAAGGCCATTGGGGAAGAGGTAGCCCGACTCCTGGCGGCGGGTTTCATTGTTGAAGTGTTTCACCCAGAGTGGCTTGCTAACCCGGTGCTAGTGCTTAAGAAGAACAACACGTGGCGTATGTGTGTGGATTACATGGATCTCAACAAAGCCTGTCCAGCAGACCCATTTGCTCTCCTCCGTATCGACCGGATCATCGATGCAACAACGGGTTGTGAGAGTTTATGTTTCCTGGATGCTTACTCTGGTTATCATCATATTAAGATGGTAGTCAAGGACCAAGAGAAGACGGCTTTCATCACGCCTTTTGGTGCCTTTTGCTATGTGTCCATGCCGTTTGGGCTCAAGAGTGCCCAGGCGGCTTACCAGTGTTGTGTGCAAAACTGTCTTAACAGCCAAATTGGGCGCAACATTCATGCATACGTGGATGATGTTGTGATTAAGTCCAGGAATAAGGAGACTCTGCTTGACGACCTGAAGGAGACTTTTGACAATTTACCGGTCTACAAGATGATGCTTAACCCGACTAAGTGTGTTTTTGGTGTTCCTGCAGGCAAGCTCTTGGGATTTCTAGTCTTTGAGCGTGGCATTGAGGCAAATTCAGATAAGATCAAGGCTATCACTTCCCTGTCGGAGCCGACATGCATCAATGATGTTCAGCGCCTGACAGGACGGGTCGTTGCATTGAGCCGGCTCATAAGCCGCCTTGGTGAGAAGGCCATCCCTTTGTACCAGATGATGAAGAAGACAGGAAACTTTGTTTGGAGTGCGGCGACGGGTGAAGCATTTGAGGCCCTCAAGAGGCAGCTCATAGAGTTGCCAGTCTTAGCGGCTTCGGCCGAGAAGGAACCTTTGCTCTTATACGTGGTGGCTAATAACTTGGCAGTCAGTGCCGCGATCGTTGTTGAGCGTAAGGAGGCAGGGAAGGAATATCCGGTTCAAAGGCCGGTTTATTATATCAGTGAAGTCCTGACAGAGTCCAAGCAGAGGTATCCACATTGGCAAAAACTGGTATATGGGGTGTTCATGGCCAATCGTAAGCTCAAGCATTACTTCTTGGGGCACCAGATCATAGTGGTTAGCTCTGCCCCGTTGGGAGACATAATTCAAAACAGAGAAGCCACCGATAGGATTGCTAAGTGGGCATTGGAGCTTGGAACTCTTAATCTGAAATACGTGCCTCGCACGGCGGTCAAATCTCAAGCCTTAGTGGATTTCATAAATGACTGGACGGAGTGTCAGGCGCTCGAGGCAAAGCCAGATAACACGTATTGGATAATCCACTTTGATGGATCCAGGCAACTAGAAGGATCAGGGACACGGGTTGTCTTAACTTCCCCCAAAGGTGATAAGTTCTGTTATGTGCTAAGGTTGTGAAAGCACATTTGCTCCCTTGGTGGTTTTGGTAATTAATAACAACATATAAGTCATTGAACTAATGTTTCCACCAAGTATATTTCAGGATATGTTAAATGATAGGATTGGCAAAATGAAATTGTGGAGACACCCCAAGATGCAAGCAAATAGGTTGGCCAAGCTTCAAGCAAGAGGACTCTACATTTTATATTTGTGAGAAATCACTTTGAGTCCATAGGAAAGCCAATACTATTAAAAGGGGGTAAGGTTTTGTTGGTGAACAATATGCTCAAACGTGCACAAGTGATAGTCGCCAAAAATACCCACAAACTCTCCCACCAAAGTCTATTCTATACCTAACACTCAAAATCGGTGCAACCAACTTTCCCATACCGGTGCCACCGATTCCAGAACATAGACAGACTCAGCCAAACCCTAGCCACTTCGGTGCAACCGATTCCATACCGGTGCCATCGAGTTTAGGTTGCCAACTTTCTGTTACGCAAATCACATTATCGGTACCACTGAGAATGTTGGATCGGCGTCACCGAGATTGGAAATTTTATCGTTGGTCACCTTATCGGTACAACCGAGTTTCCTACATCGGTCTCACCAAGATTCAAAAGTTTCCACCTTTTGGTCACTTCGGTACCACTGAGATTAACACATCGGTGTCATCGAGTTGGTCATTTTGTGTGTAATGGTTGTATTTTTGGGGATGCCTATATATACGCCTTCACCACCACCCACTTGAAAGAAAAGCACTCAGAACTATTCCATACCTATCCTACTCAGTTTTCTGAGAGAGAACAACCTACCCTTGTGTTGAGGTCAAGATATTCCACTCCAATCATATGGATCTTGATTGCTAGCCTCCCCAAGTAGTTTTCCACCAATACCATCTCTTCCACCATGCCAAATTTGTGAGAGAGTGATTGGGTGCCGAGGAGTCTATCATGTTGAAGCACAAGAGCAAGGAGTTCATCGTCATTACCGAGCCTATTACCTTTTGGAGGGTGGTGCCTCCTAGATTGGTTAGGTGTCGTTTGGGAGCCTCCTACTTCGTGTTGTGGAGTGAACCAAGAAGTTTGTACAGGCAAGGAGATCCCCTACTTCGTGAAGATCTACCCATAGTGAGGCTAGTCCTTCATGGACAGAAGCCGTTATGGAATAGTCAAGGTTGCTACTTCGTGGACCCTTTTGGGTGGAGCCCTCCGTGGACTCTCGTGACTGTTACCCTCCGTGGGTTGAAGACTCCATAAATGTGGATGTACGATAGCGCCACCTATCGGAACCACGGGAAAAATCATCGTGTCTACAACTGCGTTTGATCTTCCTACCCTATCCCTTCTATACATGCTTGTTGTTACTTTTCGCTACTGTATACTCTTAGACTTGCATGTGTAGGGTGTACTTGACTTTCCATGAAATGCTAAAAACTGTCAACCCTAAAACTTGGTTTAGGCAAAACTTTTATTTGGTCAAGTAGTCTAATCACCCCCGCTCTAGACATACTTTCGGTCCTTCAAGTGGTATCAGAGCTTTGGTCTCCATTGCTTAGGTCTCACAACCTAGGAGAGTATGGCGTCTAGTGAGGGAAGTTATCACCGTAGAGGTCCGGACTTTGATGGCACTAATTTTGCTAGTTGGAAGCACAAAATGAAAATGCATATTCTTGGTCATAACCCTACCGTTTGGGTTGTTGTTCGTGTTGGCTTGCAAGGTGAGTTCTTTACGGATGGACGGGAACTGGATCGTGAAGCGACGGCAGATGAGTTGAAGATGTTGCAAATCAATGCTCAAGCATGCGACATTCTCTTCAACTGCTTATGCCCCGAAGAATTCAACAAAATCAGCCGTCTTGAGAATGCAAAAGAGATTTGGGATACTTTGGTTGATATGCACGAAGGAACCGAGTCCGTGAGAGAATCCAAGTTAGCTGTTCTTCAAGGTCAGCTTGACAAGTTCAAGATGAAGGATGGTGAAGGAGTCGCAGAGATGTACTCTAGGCTAGCTCTCATCACAAATGAGATTGCCGGCTAGGGAAGCAAAGAAATGACCGAAAAATTCATCATCAAGAAGATACTTAGAGCTTTGGATGAGAGATACGACACAGTGTGCACATTGATCCAAATGATGCCAAACTACAAAGATATCAAGCCTACGGAAGTCATTGGAAGGATTGTTGCTCATGAGATGACACTCAAAGATAAGGAAGAGCTTTATCACAAGTCTAGTGGTGCTTACAAAGTCACAAGTGATGCTACCGCAACTTCAAGCAACAACCTTGTCACCAATGAAGAGATGAGCCTCATGGTCAAGAAATTCAACAAGTTCTACAAGAATAGAGGCAAAGAAAGAAACACCAACTCAAGATATGATGAGAAGCGTTCGTCAAGTCGTGACTGCAATTGCTACAATTGTGGAAGCCCGGACACTACTCAAATGAGTGCACGGCTCCCTTCAAAAGAAGAGAAGAGTCACCTCAAAGACGAAGCTCAAGGAATGAATCACCACAAAGAGAGAGAAGGAGTAGAGATGATCTTTATGAATGAAGATACTCAAGGAGAAGTAGAGATTCAGAGAAGAAGGTCAAGTACACCAAGAGCTACACAAGAAGAAAACATCAAGATCATGTTGGTGAATGGGTTTCTGGCTCCGACTCCGACAACAACTCTGAGAGAAGCTATCACTCCGACTCCGACTATAGTCAAGATGATGGTGTTGCCGAAATTGCTCTAGTGACTACCAACTCCTACGATCTATTTGATTCACCAAACGAAGGGAGTGGAAGTTTCTTCATGGCTAAATGCCCCAAGGTATCACACCTCGAGTATCTTGATTTTCATAGTGATGAAGATGATTTGCTTTGTGATGATGGCTCGCTTTGTGATAAAACTAGTGATATTGATCAAAATGAACTTGATAATTCTCATGCTAGTCAAGATGAGTCATTTGATGATGATAAGATGAAAATAGAACAACTAACTAAAGAACAAAACACTCTTAAGTTAGCTCATGAATCTACTCTCGAAGATCATAGAGAGCTTGTGAGAACTCATGAGAAGCTACGCTTCGAGAAGCTCAACTTGGAGCAAGAGCATGAGTTTCTCAAAGCTATCAATGACGATCTCCGAAAGAAGACTTCATCTTATCTAGCCAAACGACTACTCTTGTCTACTTTCATGCCTCAAGTTAAAACTAAGCAATCTAGTAACAAAGGCAAGAAAGGTTCTCCATCTAGTAGAAACAATAAAAATGCTAAACCCAATGATGTTGCTTCTAGTAGTTCTATTGATTCCACTAATGATGATTATCTTAGCCAAGTTACACTTGAGCAAGAAAATGCTTTATTCAAAGGAATTATAGAAAAAAGGTATCTACAAGAGTCTTGCCGGATGTAAGCAATTTGAGGAAATTGTACGCAAGCACAGAGGATACCGGAAGAATCGTGGTGTTGGCTACTTCAATGCTAATGGAGTTGAGTGGGAAGAAGGTCAATATCCCAAGCCCAAGTTTGTTTCTCAAAAGGAGAAGTATTAAAATACTCTTCCCAAGCCGACAAACACTCAAGATGACCTTCCACCACAAGACCACAAGCTCAAGGGCAAGAACAAGCTTCAAGAGGACATTGACTCATATGAAGATGAAACCCTAGCTTTGGTGGAATGGGTTCCCAATGCTACTTCAAGCTCAACTGCTATGAAGGCTACTTCAACACCAAGGATCCCCATAAACTTGATGTGGGTCCCCAAGAAGAAGAACTAGTAAGTTCTTGAGGGGTGACTCCGCCAAATGAAATTGACTCATATTCATTATTGGCAAGGACTTTTTGCACTCAACATCAACTCAATGCAATAGTTCAAGGAGTCATACATTCCCTCAAAGGTAAGCAAGGGACAAGGTAATCAACTAATCAATGGACATCATAACATATGCTTTGCACTCCATGTCCATAGATATCCTTGTATTCGTCTCTTGTGTGTTGGGACTAAACCATGTAGGTAAGAGGAGTAAGGAAACAACAAGGATGCTCCCAAATCTTGGTGATATTCATCAACATTGAGCATCCACAACTACCTCACCAACATGAAGTCTTCATCGACAAAACCCAAGGTTAGTTTATCCCTCTTATGGGGGGATGTCACATTAAGGGGGAGCTTTACTCTAAGACTTGACTCAAAGCATCTCTTAGTATGTGACAACATTAAATGCTTTATGTAAAAGTGGTAACCCCACTTGTGCTTAAACGACGAGTATGACCTATGATCAAGTACTCTTACTTGGCTCCTAAGTCAAATACTCATATATAGATGACTTCGTCATCCCCCAAGTGCTTGTTAGATGCTAGTGTGTTTGTGCATGTTTGTCATGATTTCTTTTGACATCTTATTGTGTGAGCATGTTGGTCTGCATTTTTTTTCTCATTCAAGGACATCCAATTGTTGCTATTTGGTTATTGACATTCTCTTTTGCCAATTGGACGGACAAGAATGCGTAGGACCACTCTTTAGCTATCTATGCTTTCTCACCTCGAATTCCATTCATGATGCATCACAAAATTTGAACAAGTGCTTTTCGATCCCTCTGTGTGTGGAGCACTCAGAGTTCCGTATCGACAAGGACTAACCATTAAAACCTCCTAAGTGCATCTCGGTGGAACCAACCCCACAATCTCAGTCTCACCGAATGCCTAGGGTTGATCTGTTTTTCAATCTCCGTACTGCCGATTTCATATTCTCGGTTACATCGAGTTTCCCTGTCAGCTGACAGTCATGGAACTCGGTGACACCGAAAAGCTAAAATCGGTATCACCGACAGTGTAGGGTATATATACTATGGACCCTGACGTTTTGAAATTCATCCTCAGAACTGTCGCACCTTAGAACCCTAAGTTGCCGCTTCGAGACCCCTGGTTGTCGCCCTTGTCTTCCTATGCTCCTCCGCCGTTGGGAATCGCCACCGTCGACGAAATCTGCTCCATCGTCCCCGCCATAGCGGATCCGCACCAAGTTAGGTTACAGATTTGACCTCCTTTGCGGTCCCTTCTGATTCTTGTGCATTGGATTTGATTTTAGCTATAAGCCACTCATTGCACGTATTCCTATCCACACAAAATCCCATAGGCTAGCGAACCATTGATTTTCTAGGGTTTTGCCTTTCGCCCGACGCAACTCGATAGAAATGAATCAAGAAAATCGGTACCACCGATTTTCGTTTCCGTGTTGCTGAGAACTGTCTCGATGAAACCAAGCACTCCTTTTCGGCCTCACCGAAAAGGGTGCCAAGTTTCTATTAAAAGGGACAGTCAGTCTCGGTGTCATCGAAAATTTTGCTTCGGCCTTACTGATTTGTTTCTGACAGAATGCAAAACTTTGAAAAAATTTGTTCAAAATTTCAAAAACCAGCTGATAATTTTGTGATGACTCATCTACTTCTGCTCATCTATATTACATTCACAGGGTCAGTATGTCAGATGCAGAGGACAGTTAGAACTTGCCAGAGCAGGGTGCTGACATGAGTTCAGGCACAAGCCTAGAGTTTAGTTCATTTTTAGATCTAGGCACCCCCAGCTCCCATTGGTTGCCCAAAGCTGCTACAAGGACCAGAAAGAAGCTGAATTCTGATGAAGAAGATTTAGACTTTGTTCTAGAAGCTATTCTTGCTAAGAAGCAAGAGAAAGCTGCTAAGAAGTATGCTACTGAAACCACTTCTTCCAGGAGAGTTGTCAGCAAGATCTATGCACCTGCTTCAACCTCCAAGGCTCATGAGACTACCAGAGCAACTATTTCAGTTGAGGTCCCCAAGAAAGCTATGCCTAAGAAGGCAGGAGAGAAGAAAGCAAGAAA
The DNA here is from genome assembly GCA_022496015.1 of Hordeum marinum. Classification (NCBI taxonomy): domain Eukaryota; kingdom Viridiplantae; phylum Streptophyta; class Magnoliopsida; order Poales; family Poaceae; genus Hordeum; species Hordeum marinum. Next base: position 455,174,504 of record CM039674.1, on the reverse strand, counting down.
GAGGGTTATTCATGTTATTGGCAGAAGAACCTCCATGTATGAGGATCCAGAAGAAGCTACTGGTGCTGATGCTGAAGAGAAGGAAGAGCATGTTGAGAAGGCCCCTCCCAAGAAAAAGCAAAAGAAGCTTATGGCTGATGCTATGCCAAAGACTAGCACATCCAAGAAGGCTGCTGCTGAGAAGCCTAAGAGGACATCCAGGCAGATTCCAGCTTCTGAGAAAAACAAAGGAACTGCTTCAAGAGTTGAAGATGATGATGACTTGACAACTTTGATGAAGTTCAGACCTCACCTTCCGGTACACAATGCTAGCTACCCACTAGCTGAAGATATGAAGAAGAGGAAGGATTCATGATTGAGAGCTTGGAGAGATATAGATCCATATGCCCAGAGGAAGAAGATAGCTGTGGACTACAAATTTTATACCAAGGAGAAACATGATTTCTATGAGACTGTGCTTTTTGACAAGAGTCCAGCTGTGAGTGATATGCGGTATGTTGACTGGAAATTCATCGAGGAAAACAAGGACTACTTTCCAAGTGTCCAAGACAATTTTCACTGCATATGTTTGGATGAGTTTGTTGGCAGAGAATTCACTACTTGGAATGATGAGATGATCATGCAATTCTACTCCACTACACATTTCTATGGAGATGGTAGAATTGTATGCATGACTGAAGGTGCAAGATATGAATCGACTATTGAAGAATGGGCTGCTATCTTAGGAGTTCCTGAAGCATAGGATGGTGACTTGGATGTATACTCAGAATCTAAGGAGAGCCACAATGCTATGGCAAATATGTACAAGGAGATCCCTGCTGCCAATGTGAAGTCTCACAGGCTAGGATCTATCTACTTTCTTCAGGCTGGCCTCCGCACAATGAACACCATTCTGAGGCATACTTTGATGCCCAAGTCAGGAGATTACAAGATGATCCGAGGCCACTGCATCAATATGTTGATCCACCTTGACAGACACACCAGGATCAGAGTCATGGATTTGATTGTTGAGACAATCAAGAGGGTTGCTGCTGACTAGAAGCGCTCTTGCTGTTATGCACGCTACATCCAGATGCTTATCAATTCAAAGCTAGAGAAGCAAATTTTTGCTCTAGATCGTCCACATTTACCCCTACGGCCAGATCTCGAGGACAATGTTGTGGTGATGAACCCATATCATCCCACTTCAACTGCAGCTCAGGCAGAAGCAGAGGCAGCTCGAGCCGCTAGTGCTCAGGTCCCTAGATCCAGGAATGAGCAAATGGATCTGTTGATATCATCAGTTTAGGGTATGCAGAAGGACATTAAGGGGATTCTGGAAAACCAGAACAGTCTTGTGAGGATCTTTGAAAACAGGATCAAGACCCTTAATGATAAGGTGGATGGGCTGACTAAGACAGTCAATGAGCTCAAGAAGGAAGTTGACTCATTGCCTCTTCCTGAGACTACTTCTTCAGATGATGATGATGATGATGAGGATGAATCACCTCTCACGACAGGCACATAGTTTCATACCCAGGCCAGATCAGCCATTGTGCCAGCTCCAGACTTGAGGCCCTCTTCATCAGCTCCTACTGCTGTCACCTCAGCTCATACTCCATTTGTTCCAGTTCCTCCAGCTACCACTCCAACTCCATCCACGACGTCTACAGGGATCTTCGCCGATGCTATTCTCTCGACTTCTTCATCAACAACCGGAGGAGATCAGCCCAAGAATGATAAGATGTATGCCTTTGAAATTTTTGGTAACTTGTTGCCAAAGGGGGAGAAGTGATATAGATCTTTAGGCTTCGAGCGAGAGAGCGTTTTGGTTTTTGTTGCTTTTCAAAACATTTGGTCTTTTGGTTGCTTGTGTTGAGTGTATGAGCATGTGTGTTATGCTACTATTTTATGCTTTATGAGTGATGCAACTATTTCCTATGATCTTAATGCTTATGAGATGATCATTCACCTTTGCTTGATTGTGTTGTGCTTTGTTATTCATCTAATTATTCCCACACACCACCAAGTTGTATGTGACATGGAATAAGTGCCCCATATACCTAATCGATTGTGCATCTGGATTTCAAACGCAAATTCAAAATAATGCACAAATTTAGGGGGAGCTCTTGCTTATCACATACCTCTCAAAGCGACGATTATATTCATTGATTTTATCATATGTCGAAGATTTGATCTATATGTTGTCATCAATTACCAAAAAGGGGGAGATTGAAAGCACATTTGCTCCCTTGGTTGTGTTGGTAATTAATAACAACATATAAGTCATTGAACTAATGTTTCCACCAAGTATATTTCAGGAAATGTTCAATGATAGGATTGGAAAAATGAGATTGTGGAGACACCCCAAGATGCAAGGAAATAGGTTGGCCAAGCTTCAAGCAAGAGGACTCTACATTTTATATTTGTGAGAAATCACTTTGAGTCCATAGGAAAGCCAATACTATTAAAAAGGGGGTAAGGTTTTGTTGGTGAACAATATGCTCAAACATGCACAAGTGATAGTCGCCAAAAATATCCACAAACTCTCCCACCAAAGTCTGTTCTATACCTAATACTCAAAATAGGTGCAACAAACTTTCCCATACCGGTGCCACCGATTCCAGAACCTAGACAGACTCAGCCAAACCCTAGCCACTTCAGTGCAACTGATTCCATACCGGTGCCACCGAGTTTAGGTTGCCAACTTTCTGTTACACAAATTCACATTATCAGTACCACCGAGAATGTTGGATCAGCATCACCGAGATTGGAAATCTGACCGTTGGTCACCTTATCAGTGCAACCGACTTTCCTATATCGGTCTCACCGAGATTCAAAAGTTGCCACCTTTTGGTCACTTCGGTACCACCGAGATTAACACATCGGTGTCATCGAGTTGGTCATTTTGTGTGTAACGGTTGGATTTTTGGGAATGCCTATATATACCCCTTCACCACCACCCACTTGAAAGAAAAGCACTCAGAACTATTCCATACCTATCCTACTCAGTTTTCTGAGAGAGAACCACCTACCCTTGTGTTGAGGTCAAGATATTCCACTCCAATTATATGGATCTTGATTTCTAGCCTCCCCAAGTAGCTTTCCACCAATCCCATCTCTTCCACCATGCCAAATCTGTGAGAGAGTGATTGGGTGCTGAGGAGTCTATCATCTTGAAGCACAAGAGCAAGGAGTTCATCATCATTACCGAGCCTATTACCTTTTGGAGGATGGTGCCTCCTAGATTGGTTAGGTGTCGCTTGGGAGCCTCCTACTTCGTGTCGTGCGGTGAACCAAGAAGTTTGTAAGGGCAAGGAGATTGCCTACTTCGTGAAGATCTACCCATAGTGAGGCTAGTCCTTCATGGACGGAAGCCGTTATGGAATAGTCAAGGTTGCTACTTCGTGGACCCTTTTGGGTGGAGCCCTCCATGGACTCTCGCGACCGTTACCCTCCGTGGGTTGAAGACTCCATAAACGTGGATGTACGATAGCGCCACCTATCGGAACCACGGGAAAAATCATCGTGTCTACAACTGTGTTTGATCTTCCTACCCTATCCCTTCTATACATGCTTGTTGTTACTTTTCACTACTATATACTCTTAGACTTGCATGTGTAGGGTGTACTTGACTTGCCATGAAATGCTAAAAACTGTCAACCCTAAAACTTGGTATAGGCAAAACTTTTATTTGGTCAAGTAGTCTAATCACCTCCCCTACAGACATACTTTCGGCCCTACAGGTTGATGTTTGCTTGTACTAACAATGCAGCTGAGTATGAAGCCCTGCTTCATGGCCTCCGGATGGCTAAGGATATGTACCTCAGTCGGGTTAGGTGTCTTGGTGACTCAAACCTTGTGGCCCAGCAAGTTTCAGGCACTTGGGATTCCAAGGACCCGCGGATGGTGGCTTATCATCAGGTGGTGGATGTCATTGCTGGTCATGTCAAGGGTTATCAGGTAGATCATGTTGACCATCGCAAGAATGAGGCAACTGACGCACTCTCAAGATTGGGATCTCAGCATAAGCCGATACCGCCTAACATTTTCTTAGACGTACTACATCACCCATCAGTTACGTTACCTTTAGAGGAAGACCTAGCTATACCTGACCCGGAGGGGCAGCTGGCGGCGGCTCTACATGCTATTCCCGAGTGGACTATGCCTTATCTGGCGTATTTGACCTGCTGCGAGTTACCCGAGGATGAAAATCTGGCGAGGCAGATCATCAGGCGATCTAACTCTATGACAATCATCAATGGTGAGTAACATAAGTGCAGCATCACTAGCGTCTTTCAATGATGTGTTTCACCTGAGGAAGGCAAGGAAATTTTGAACGAAATTCACGCTGGCAATTGTGGTCATCACGCCGGCTAAAAATCTCTGGTAGCCAAAGCTTTTTGACTTGGTTTCTTTTGGTTGACGACTCATAAGGACGCGGAAGACTTGGTTTGCAAGTGCGATGGATGTTAGAAATTCGGCCAGCATGCTCAAGTCCCGGCTCAGGAGTTGTGCATGATCCCAATTACCTGGCCGTTTGCAGTCTGGGGACTTGATATGGTTGGGACATTCAAGAGATCCAAGGACAAGAAGACCCACCTCTTGGTGGCCGTGGACAAATTTACCAAGTGGGTAGAAGCTAAGCCTGTCAGCAAGTGCGACGCGGCTACGGCGGTTCAATTTTAAAAAAACCTGATCTACCACTTTGGTTACCCTCACAGTATCATCACGGATAATGGTACGAACTTATCCAAGGGGGCTATGCTAGCGTTTTGTGAAAGTGAGCACATCCGGCTTGATGCTTCTACGGTTGCTCATCCACAATCCAATGGTCAGTCAGAGCGTGCTCACTAGGAAATCTTGAGAGGTATCAAACCCCAGCTTATGGTTCCACTACAGCGAACGCCTGGTTGTTGGGTAGAGGAGTTGACATCCGTCTTATGAAGCATCAGAACTACTCCCAATAGGTCAACATGCTATACGCCTTTCTTCATGGTTGATGACGCGAAAGCCGTTTTACCAAACGATATACGCCATGACTCTCCATGGGTGGCAGCTTATGTTGAGGCGGATAATGAAACAACAAGTCAAGACGCGTTGGATGCCTTGGAGGAAAAGTGTGATATGGCAACGGCTCGATCGGTGATTTATTAGCAAGATCCGTGTCGCTATCATAGCCGCAGAGTTAAGACTCGGACGTTTCAAGAAGGCGACTTAGTGTTGCGCTTGATTCAAGATCAGACGGATGCACACAAGTTATCGCCTCCATGGGAAGGAACTTTCATGGTCAGCAGAAATCTCAACAACGGGTCGATTACCTCATTGACATACAAGACGAGTCAAGCACTTCTGGGCAGGAGACCCGTCGGCCATGGAACATAGCTCATCTATGGCCTTACTATACCTGAGTCGTTGAGACTTGACATTGTACACTATCATTGTACATATCATATATATATGAATAAAGTTGGCATCCCTGCAAGCCGGGGCCTGTGTTGTTTCGCAAATCTCAGTTTGTGCAAAAAGGTCATCTAGGGGACTTCCAACCCACCGGGTTTACCTTATCACACCCTATCGATCGGCTCTTAAGCCAAGTAGTTGACTCCATCAACAAGGTCATTTGGGGGCTTCCAACCCACCAGGTTTATCTTACATACCCTCTTGATCGGCTCTTAAGCCACCAGAGTTAAACCTGCCTGTAAGCTGATGCTGCTCCGATATGTGACCCACCAAACTCTTACCAGTTAATCTCGCTTAGAGACCCTGAGCCAGTTCAAAGAAATTGACGGCCAATCTCGTTAGAGACCCTGTACTGGTTAAGGTTAAACCGACAGTTCTTGTCACGTGAGGGCTGACTTACGGAAAACGAGGATAAGCTCTCTCATCTACTGTCGACTCTCCGCTATGTGGCCTATTCGTACTCTTACACAGTTAATCTTTTAAAGACCCTGCACTGTTTAAGGTTAAAACGACAGATTTATGTCATGTGAGAGGCAGTTTATGAGCTATCAGGGTACTCATGCCCTGCCGTGTCTCTTTCTGGGATGCTACACTTCCTATCAGTTAATCTCGCTTAGAGACCTTGAGCCGTTCTAAGAAATTGACGGCCAATCTTGATAGAGACCCTATACTGATTCGGAGTTTTAATTAGCGAGTCCACCCAGAAGAACCGGCACATGGGTTGTTCAAAAATCTTTTCAAAAAACCAAATCAGGAAAGATATAACATCTCCGGGTTGTGCCATTCGAAGCCGCCCTACTAACAGTATGGCAAATATTTTGAGAGCTCTCACAAGTTGTCTTCCTAAGAAGAGTCGCCACGACAGCTGGTATGAATTGAAGCACAAGGCGGACACAATATGTTAAAGCCAGGTGATATCTTATGTGCATGATGGCACAATTCAGGCAAGGCAAGGTTTTTTCTACAGGCCTATTACAATGCTCTACACAGAGCTCAAAAAGCAAGACTTAAAATTTATTTACACCGCCTGAAGATTCGACGGGTCATGAAGCCGGGTTTATACCATAGCATTATCAAGTTGATCATCTAGACGGCGGGTTATCCTGCGGCGGGTCTTCGACCTCCTAGATCTGGAGATTGTCCACGTCCCAGTTGCAGTTGGTTAAAGCTTGAAGTTTGCCTCTTCAAAGAGGGGAGATGGGTCAATGTTAGGAGCAAAGAGATGCTTATGTTGCCTCGAAGATTGGGCCACGCACTCGCTTGTTCTCAGCATTGTAAGCCGCCTCATATGTTGTCAGGTTCACTTCTTCCGCTAATACTGATGCAAGAACCCTGGAGGCCTTCATGCAATGAGCATAGTCGGATTCGGTGAATTCTGAGCCATCATCCTTCTTTGACAGGAAGCCATCCATCATCTCTTCAGGAGTCAGCTCTGGTGCAAAGGCCAAAGCCCGACTTATTGCTGCAATGGCGCCCTTCCTGGCAGATGATTTTTTGAGTTCCTCAATTTGCTTTGGCAGAGTTGACAGCATGTCTATGCCTCCCTTCATGAACTTGGGGATGCTTTCCTTGTTTAGTATATCCCTAATAGTGGAGAGAGTACCACAATACAATTCCTTTGACAAAGTATAAACGGCTTTCAGCTGCAATAGTCTGTCAGCACCAAGTTGACAGCTTCTTTGACGTACACAAGACGAATTTTATGTTATAAGCTGCCTGTGTAACTTTTTCAAGCAAGAAGATTGATTGAGTATTTGGTACTTACCAAATATAGCGGATGCCATCTTTGCGATATGCTGCTTCAAGGATTGCAACTCATCTGATACGACCATGAGTCGCTCATCAGCGTTGTCTGCACATTTGGCCAGAGCAGTTTGCTCCGCCTCAGCAGCCTTTTTGAATGCAGCAAGTTCAGATTTAGCTTTGGTAAGCTCTTCGTCTGCAAGCCGACACTTTTCCTCTGCTGCACTCCTGGCGGCTTGCTGGGAGGCTAGATTTCTCTTTAAACCGGTTAGTTCAGACTCGACATTGTTTAAAGCTTCCTGTGACAGACAAAAAGTAAAAGAGGGGTAAGTCGCCAGGGCAACATGTTGCCAGATGGTTAAGTTAACAAATATAATGCAAGTCTCAAGCAGATTGCAAGCAATATACTCGACACTTGGGGGCTAATGTCTATTTGTTCTCCAAGACTACAAGTAAGTCCAGGTTCATCTTCATTAAATTAAGCCGGAACTTGGGGGCTAATGTCTATTTGTTCTCTAAGACTAGAAGTAAGTCCCAGCTCATCTTCATCAAATTAAGCCAGCACTTGGAGGCTACATTTGGTTCTTTGTTCAAATCTACAATGAAGTTTCGGCTCATATTTGTCAAAGGTAAGCCGGCACTTGGGGGCTACATTTGGCTCTTTGTTCAAATCTACAATGAAGTTCCGGCTCATATTTGTCAAAGATAAGCTGGCACTTGGGGGCTATGTTTGGCTCTTTGTTCAAATCTACAAGGAAGTTTGGCCCATTATTTCTATACTGACCTGAACTTGGGGGCTACATTTGATCAAACTACTTAAAACTGAGTACCTGCTCAATATTTACATATTAAGCTGATACTTGGGGGCTACATGCTAAGTGGTTTTACTTCAGGCATGGATTGGAAGACCCAGTTTACCATTAAAAAATATTAAACCAGCTCTTGGGGGCTACATAAGGACATAAGGATATAAGGTAAGGAAGGAGTACCTCATATTTTTTCTTCATCAGATTGACAAGCTGGAGTTCCATGTTCCGGCTTGTGGAGAGGTGTTCAGATAACCGGCATGTAGCTCATCAACAGTTAACTTCTCCAACACAGGGAGCTCAAGGTCCAGCTTGTCAGAGGCTTCAATTTTCTCAGTGTGCTTTGTCAACACACGAGGTTCAGGAGTTCGAAAGCCGATACCGGTAATGGTGACGTCCGGAATAACTGAATTGTCATCGGCCGTTGAAGGGCTCGGCGCCTTAGAGTTGGTCCTTGGAGTGCTTTCAGTTGCCGTCTCCTGAGCCACCGGCTCGACAGAACGACGAGCGTCTTCGGGCACGTCCTTGGAGGCTGCAGGAGAGTATGGTTTGGCAGGCTCCAGTTCTTGGGCAGTGGGGGCTGAGGTAGACCCAACGGTTTTCCTTCGTTTTGCTTGAGCCCTGGAAGGCATAGAATATTATGGTATAAAGTTCAAGGATAAAAAACATAGGATGGAAGCATGAAAGCACATACTCTGGGTTGATCTTCAGAGGCGGTAGCTTGGTTGCCGTTGAGTCGCCTGATGAAGGGGGTGATCTGGAAAGCAGTTAAAGCATTATAAAGACAGAATAAATATTGTAAGGCAAGGTTGACCAAATTAAATCAAGTAAAACAAATACCTCAGCCGACCATTTCCGTTGAACCGGAGAGTGAGATAGCCTGACCATAAGATCTTCAGAGCCGACGCTCCGGGTCTGGCGTCGGGAGAGTTGCTGTTACTTTTTCAAAAGAAAGTTGGGGTATAAGTAAGCAAGAGGATGAGAAAATGGGACTTTTTGGATGACCCGCCGTATCTTCTGTGGTGCAAGATGTTCTGAGTCAGATGAGACATAGGTTACCTCAGGAACATTGGCGTGGCTTGTCTCCGTGTCGTCCTATGAAGTTATTATTGTTAGTAAGGTGCATAGTGAGACGGTCAAGAGAGTCAAGTTGTACCTCTGAATCATCAGCCTCGAGTTGCTCTTGAGGGATAGTCTTCTTCTTTCGGCCGACGGTCTTTTCCTTAGACTTTTTGGGAGGAGGAACGTATTTCTTCTTCCAGAAGCTGGAGTTAGCCTGAAAGTAAAAGCCGCCGGAAGAGGTTAAGATTGCAGACATACAGGAATAGGTAACATGGAAGTAAGGAGATTGAGAGTCGCCCTTACATCTGGGGCTGGGTTTGCGGCACAGAAAGGTGGTAGTACAATGGCGCGACAAGATCCTTGAGACTCATGGACAAGGCTTTTGATGGCAGCAACAATGTTATCTTCTGACAATGTGGTAGGATTAAAGCAGAGGGGGTCATTGGCATCACCCGTGTATTCACACATGAGACGGCTTCTCCGGCTGAGGGGCATAACTCTCCAAAGATCCAGCAGCGGGTTAGATCCATCCCTGTCAGACCATTGGCCATGAGGGCTCTAATTTTGGCGTAAGCCGGAGCATACTTCGCCCGCTCGGAGGCCGACATCCGGTCCGGGAGTTCAGTATTGGTGCGGAGTCGGGTCGGATGATAACCCGACAATGGACGTTCTCCCTCTGTAGAGGTGTCTTTGCAATAAAACCAAGCTTTGTTCTAGTCCTTAGGATGACTTGGCATTCGAACAGCCGAAAAGGTCATATCCCGTCTTCTTGAATAGATATCCCGCCGAGCTCCAAACTTGGGTTGACTGCCACTTTTGTCTGGCGGTTGGCATAGAAGAACTCACGAAAGAGGTCAACCGACGGCTCTTCTTGTAAGTAAACTTCACAGAGAATTTGGAAGTTGCACATGTTTGAGACGGAATTGAGTGCAATGTCTTGAGGATTCAGCTTGAAGAAATGAAGGACGTCTCCGAAAAATTTAGAGTCAGGCGGGCTGAAACCGCATACAAGGTGGTCCGCGAATATGACTACTTCGCCCTCTTGGGGGATGGGTTTCTTCTCATTGCTCGGAATCCGCAAATGGATGACATCTTTGGATGGTAAGGTCCCTGCGTCTACGAAATCCTTCAAAAACTCCTCATCAACTGCGGAGCTAACCCAGTTACAGGAAGAGGACGCACGAGGCATAATGGCGTCTTAAAACTGTGGAAGTTAACACTGCGCGGCAAGTTAGAAGGTGACAGACAACTAAGGGCGGCTGATGAAATCTAAGTTCTACAAAGCTAAGCCGCCGGTACAGTTCATGGCGAGAGCCGGTAGTTTAATGGCGGGTTACGTTGCAGAGCAACAGAGCAAAGTACAGCTAAGTGTGGAAAACATGATTCACATATTATCTTTGTAGTGAAAGATCTACAAACAGAGGAAAAATAATATTTATTCTAACCGTAACGACGAACGGAGGAACTCGCGATATTCGCGGACAGTAGAAGGAAGCAACTACCGTTCTGTCTTAAATTATTGGTGATTTCCTACGGTTTACCGCAACGGGAAGAGGATCATTACAAGATGTATTAAGCTATATGTCGTTTGGCATTACAAAGAACTTGCGCTCTAGCAGACCGACGAACTCCATGGATTTAACACCCTAAGCTGCAGATCTTGGGGATAAAGAAGAATGTACCAGAAGAGAGGCGGCGATCGCGGGCAATACTCTGGTCCGATTCAGGTTGATGCAGCGGCCTAGGGCGAGACAATGCTGAAGCTTCACCGGAGTGAGGGGGCTCGGGGGCGATGGCATCGAGAGGAAGAAGAAGAGGCACAGGTGGCGGAGAAAATGAAAATGACCCTTCGTGGTCCTATTTAAGAGGCTGAAAAGAGGAAACGGGCGCGGGAATCAAGGCGACCGAAACTAACCGACCGGGATGGGCGCCTCGATTTTCTGGCCGTCAGTTTAATGATGAAAGATCCGTTGTGGTCGTGAGGGAATCTTTTTGGCATATCCAATATGACATCACGGCGAGTTACATTTCTTACTTTCAGGTGATGAAGAGTGAGACTCGCCGCCAAGTAAAATGGACGATTGACATGAGCAAGCTCAAATCAACGTGGGGCCTAATGTTGGGGATATAACCCCATGGTGAGACCCGCCCAGGTGGGGCCGAGTCATACCTAGCATCTCATAAACCAGATCAAGGCAGATGGGCCTGGAGATGTACGCCTAGACATACGGAGGCTTACCAAGATGGGCCTAGGTGAAGCCCAGACAAAGAACGGATGAAGACCCGGGCGGTTAAGCCGCCCAGAGACGGCTTGCCCCAGGAAGGCAAGGCGACATAGAGATAGAATCAGATACATTGTAAGAGTCGGTATGAGACTCGTGTAACCCATGGTCTTGACCTCCTATATAAAGGCGAGACCCAGGGCGACTTAGATAGAAACCAACTAATCGAGAAGTAGGTCAAGCGAACCCGCTCCCTTGTAATCGATTCTCCAATCAATACAACACAAGTAGGACGTAGGCTTTTACCTCTTCTTCAGGGGCCGAACCTAGGTAAACTCGTGTCCTTCGTCCCAACCAACCCCTTTGAGTCCATCACCTTAGGGATGGCCTCAAACCTAAGTCCTCAGACATCTGCCGTAACAAAACCTCGACAAGTACCAAAACATATATCAAGTGAATCAGTATAATACCCCATTGTCACGGGTACCCACATGCAAGTTATACATCAAGTGATCTCAAATCCAATATTCAATCCGACATAAAAAAATCTCAAAGGGAAAGATTCAATTCGTGACAACAAGGTAGCAAGGGAAGAGCACCATATGATCTATCTATGTTAACAAAGCCCGTAATACATCAAGATAGGGACATCTCAATAACACGAGAGAGAGAGAGAGAGATATATAACACATAGCTACTTGAACATACCCTCGGACCCGAGGGTGAACTAATCCCTCCTCATCATGGCCTCCGTCGAGATGATGAAGATGGCTACCGGTGATGATTTCCCCTCACCGGCAGGGTACTGGAAATGCTCCAGATTGGTTTTTCTTCGATACAGAGAGTTGCGGTAGCAAAGTGGTGCTTCGTGAGGTTTCTATATATATGATTTTTCAGCCTTGGAATCTATTCAAAAAAGATCCACGAGGGGCTCACCACATATCACGGCGTGACCACCCCCTCGGCGCTCCCTGTTGCATGGTGGCTCCCTCGTGGAGCACCCGGTCTCCTCCCGAAGCTTCCAGGTCTTCTTTCGATATAGACAAAATCATAAAAAAGTTTCGGGCAATTCCGAGAACTTCTATTTTGTGCACAAAAAACACACTTGGTAATTCTGCTGAAAACAACGTCAAACTGGGTTACTTGTAAATAAATCATAAAAAGTGCATCAAAGCCATATAAAAGTATTGTAAACATAGGTGGATATGGCATGAATACTTCATAAATTATCGTTAGGATGGAGACATATCAGCCCGCTATAGGGCCGGACCATCCCGTCGAGGTCAGCGGTACCAGCGGTCGTGTAGCCACACCTCGCCCCATCAAAGGGTCATGTAGCCACGCTTCACCCTGTCGGGGGGTCTAGTCCTGTCGTTGTACGTCCGTATGGGCGGATGGGACACTCGCTAATCCTGTCAGCCATCACCATAGCCGGCCTAAGGAGCCAGCCTGTGCCCGATTGGCACCCAGCTGGGGGCTGGCCCGTGCTTTTGTCTGTCCAGCCCGCGGGGGAAGCCGACCAGGACGCAAAGTTGCCCCTAATATTTCCATGTGTTGACTCCTCTGCTTTGACATACCTAGGATTCATATCCCCATCATTAGCCCCTGAAGTTGTTGGGATCCAGAGGTCTTGGCGGAGGAGCCCAGCAGGTTCCCCCCGGAAATCATGGATGTCTCGACGTTTTCGTTGGTGAAGACATGTCTAGCTGGCGACCGGCCATTGTTTGGCCCGGGCCTGCCGGGTCGGGCACTGGCTGCATAGGGCCTCGGCCAGAAGACCGTTGGGCGAACCCACGCTGCCCCGACCGCCTCAAGTTCTACGCGCATCGCTTCGGGTCTATCGTCGGCCCGCCGCATGCCATGGGTGGGTTTTGGTGGGGACGGGCCCCGCCACCTCGCGCGCAATGGGACGTCGCCATAGGCCTTGCCCCATAGGCCTTGCCCTATAGGCAACAATAAATTTGTTATTATCATATTTCCTTTTTCATGATAATTGCTTATTATCCATGCTAGAATTGTATTGATTGGAAACCCAAATACATGTGTGGGTACATAGACAACACGGTGTCCCTAGTGAGCCTCTAATAGACTAACTCGTTGATCAGAGTTGTCATTTGATAATGAGATCACGTCATTAGGAGAATGGTGTGATGGACAAGACCAAAACTATGAACGTAGAATATGATCATGTCAGTTTATTGCTATTGTTTTCTGCATGTCAAGTATCTATTCCTATGACCATGAGATCACGCAACTCCCTAACACCGTATGAATGCCTTGTGTGTATCAAATGTCACAACGTAAGTGGGTGACTATAAAGGTGCTCTACAGGTATCTCGGAGGGTGTCTGTGGAGTTGGCATGGACCAAGATTGGGATTTTTCACTCCATATGACGGAGGGGTATCTCTGGGCCCACTCGATAATACAACATCACAAGAAGCTTGCAAGCAATGTGACTAAGGAGTTAGTCACGGGATCTTGTGTTACGAAACGAGTAAAGAGACTTGCTGGTAACAAGATTGAACTAGGTATGGCTATACCGACAATCGAATCTCGGGCAAGTAACATACCAATGGACAAAGGGAACTCCATACATGATTGTCTGAATCCTTGACATCTTGGTTCAACCGATAAAGATCTTCGTAGAATATGTAGGAACCGATATGGGCATCTAGGTCCTGCTTTTGGTTATTGAATGTGAAGTTATCTCGGTCATGTCTACATAGTTCTCGAACCCGTGGGGTCTACATACTTAACGTTCGGTGACGATTTGGTATTGTTGAGTTATGTATGTTGCTGACCGAAGGTTGTCCGGAGTCCTAGATGAGATCCTGGACATCACGAGGAGTTCCGGAATGGTCCAGAGGTAAAGATTTATATTTGGGAAGTCATATTTTGGCTACCAGAAATGTTTCTGGTTTTTTCGGTACTATACCGGGAAGCTTCTAGAAGGTTCTAGAAACCTCTTGAGGAGTACGGAAGTCCACCAAGGATTCCACTACGTCCCAAGGGTTTGCATGGGCTGAGGGGATGTGCCCTAGCCTTATTAGGCTAGGCGCACAAGTTCATCAAGGCCCATGTACCATGGGAGAGGTGGAAAGTCCACCTGTTTATGGAAAGGGAGGGAATTGGACTAGGAGTCCAACTCCTCCCCCGTGGCTGCGCCCTAGGGCTTGGAGGAGCTAATCTCCATGCCCCACCTATATATAGAGGGGAGGGGTGCCCCTCTCTCTCCTTAGATCGTTTTCTCCTCCGTTCGCGGTTTCGGTAGCGCTAGGCGTAGCCCTACCGAGATAGCACCACCGCTGCCGCCACCATGCCGTTATGTTGATGGAGAAATCATCTACCTCTCCATCCTTGCTTTCCGAATCAAGGAGGTGGAGATCGTCATCAAGCTGTACGTGTGCTGAATGCAGAGGTGCCGTCCGTTCGGCACTAGATCGGAAGGACCGCGACGAGGTCACGGGACGGATCGTGATTAGATCGCGGGACGGATGAAGATTGGATCGCAGGATGGCTTGCGATTTGGATCGCAAAGACATTCAACTACATCAACCACGTTTCTTAACTAGGTCTATGGGTAGATGAGATCACAAGTAGAACAGAAAGGAGTTTGTGTGTCTTGATGCTCAGATTGCTTCCCCCTTGGTCTTTTCTTGATTCGGTGGTATTGTGGGATGAAGCAGCCTAGACCAACCTTACTCATATGCTTACAAGATAGTGGTTCCATCAACTGACATGTGACTTTGTTGCATAAAGATGGCTGGCGGGTGTCTGTCTCTCCTACTCTAGCTGGATCGGATTCGACCAAGGCGGTCCTTGAGAAGGTTGAATAGCAATTTGTGTATCACCGTTCTGGTTTGTGCATAGGTAAGAATCATTCTTGCTAGATACCCATAGCAGCCACGCAAAACATGCAACAATAATTAGAGGACTCTAACTTAATTTTTGTAGGGTATGTTATGATGTGATATGGCCAATTACATGATGAGATATATGTGATGTATGAGATGATCATGTTTTGTATAGAATATCATGACTTGCATGACGATGCGTGCGGCAACGGGTAGGAGCCATAGGGTTGCTTTAATTATTTTCGCCGTTTTTGCTTCACTTTATTGCTATGAGTTAGCAATAGTCGTAGAAGCAACAGTTGGCGCGACAACCTCATGGCGACACGTTGATGGAGATCAAGATGATGGAGATCATGGTGTCATGCCGATGACAATGGAGATCATGTCGGTGCTTTGGAGATGGAGATCAAAAGCACAAGTTCATGGCCATATCATGTCACTTACGATTTGCATGTGATGTAATTGTTTTTACGACGGTAGCATTATAAGGTGATCCCTCACAAAAATTTCAAGATAAAATATTGTTCTCCCCGAGTGTGCACCGCTGCGAAAGTTCGTCATTTTGAGACACCACATGATGATCGGGTGTGATAGACTCTACGTTTACATACAACGGGTGCAAACTAGTGTTGCGCGTGCAGAACACTTGGGTTAAACTTGACGAGCCAAGCATGTACAGACATGGCCTTGGAACACAAGACACCGAAAGGTCGAACATGAGTCATATAGTAGATATGATGAACATGGAGATTTTCACCACTGAAACCACCTCATATCACGTGATGATCGGACTTGGGTTGGTGAATTTGGATCATGTAACACTCGGATGGCCGGGAGGGATGTCAATTTGAGTGGGAGTTTTGTAAGTAATATGATTAATTAAACTCTTTATCATGAACATAGTCTAAGTTGTCTTTGCAAAATTATGTTGTAGATTAATAGCTCGAGTTGTAGCTCCCCTGTGTTTTTGGTATGTTCCTAGATAAAATAGAGTTGAAAGATGATGGTAACAATTATGCGGACTAGGTCCGTGATCAAAGGATTGTCCTCTTTTTCTGCACAGAAGGCTTATGTCCTTAATGCACCGCTCGGTGTGCCACCCCCTCAAGTGGCGATTGTGGATGTTACGAACATCTCACAAGCACGTTCTGATGACTACTTGATAGTTCACTGCATCTTGCATTATGGCTTAGAATTCAGGCTCCAAATACGTTTTGAAACATCACGGAGCATATGTGATGTTCCAAGAGCTAAAATTGGATTTCAGGCTCGTGCCCGTGTTGAGAGGTATGAGATCTCCAACAAATATTCTTTGCCTCTAAGATGAAGGAGAATAGCTCAATTGGTGATCATGTACTCAAATTGTCCGGGTTCTACAATCGCTTGAATCGAGTGGGAGACAATCTTCCAGATAATATAGGGATTGATATAGTTCTCGAAGCCACTGCCTCCAAACTACTGGAGCTTCGTGATGAACTATAACTTGCCAAGGATGGATAAGATGGTCCCTGAGCTATTTGCGATATTTCACACCGTGAAGGTAGAAATCAAGGAGGAGCATCAAGTGATGATGGTTAGTAAAACCACTAGTTTGAAGAAGGGCAAGGGCAAAAAGGGAAAACTTCAAGAATGGAAAGCCAGTTGCCGCTCCAGTGAAGAAACCCAAGGTTAAACCCAAACCCGAGACTGAGTGCTTCTATTATGAGGAGATCGGTCACTGAAGCGGAACTGCCCAAGATACTTGGTAGATAAGAAGCCTAGCAACATCAACAGAAGAATATTTGATATATGTTTTATTCATGTGTACCTTACTAGTACTCCTAGTAGCACCTGGGTATTAGATACCGGTTTAGTTGCTAATTGTTGGTAACTCAAAATAATAGCTACAGAACAAACGGAGACTAGCTAAGGGCGAGGTGACGATGTGTGTTGGAAGTGTTTCCAAGGTTGATGTGATCACCATCGCGCGCTGTCTCTACCTTCGGGATTAGTGTTGAACCTAAATAAATTTGGTGTTTGCATTGAGCATGAACATGATTAGATCATGTTTATTGCACTACAGTTATTCATTTAACTTAGAGAATAATGGTTATTTTGTTTACATGAATAATACCTTCAATGGTCATGCACCCAATGAGAATGGTTTATTGAATCTCGATCATAGTAATACACATGTTCAAAATAATGATGCCAAAAGATGCAAAGTTAATAATGATAGTACGACATACTTGTGGCACTGCCTCTAAAGGTCATATTGGTTTAAAGCGCATGAAGAAACTCCATGCTGATGGATCTTTGGACTCACTCGATTTCGAATCGGTTGAGACATGCGGACCATGCCTCTTGGGTAAGATGACTAACACCCCATTTTCCGGTATGATGGAGGGGCCAAGTGACTTATTGGAAATGATACATGTCATCGTTTTCTCACGATAGATGCCATGGGTAGGCTTATCGAGAGTGGTTGGGACCGATGGACGTTGGTGAACTCCGGGAACGGGATTGGCGACAAATGGTGCGGACACGCGATATACCCAGGTTTGGGGCTCTCCGTGGGCGGTAATACCCCTAGTCCTGCTAGTATGATTGATGAACTAAGAGGGGTTACAGTGGCGCACCTAGAGCTGTTCGGGTAGAGAAGGAAGAAGGGGCTAGCCCGCTTGTCTTGCCTCTCTACATGAGTGTGCATGTGAATGCTAGGGATTGTGATAGGCCCAGTGCATGGGGAAGCTCCGGGGGTTTTACAAGCCAACCCCCCGGAATACAATATGGATAAAGGGTACTGGAGGGCCCTAGCTGGGGGTCTCTCTTGCTGGCCAAGGGGCCTAGGTTGAGGGGTCTCGTCATTGGTAGGGCCCGCCAGCTGCGGGGTCCCTTCGGGAGCCGGGAGGGGCCCGCCTGGTTGGGGCCCATGCCCGTCCCGTCGCGGCACGGGTCGTCCTTCGGGGCGTCGTCTTGCGGCAGCCGACCATTGTCAGCGGGCGACCGACTGCACTATAGCCATGCTGGAGTAGGTAATGGAGTGGTTGAGGGCGTGTCGACACTATCCGATGCGCCCGGTCACGGACGGCTAGGATCAGAGGCACTATCGCCTCCACTGTGGCCATGCGGGCGCGGACCCCTGACACGATGGGGGCCACTGTAGCCATGCGTGTCTTGACCACGGTACCTGCCGCGCCTTTGGTTAGAGAGCTAACCGTCTATGTCTCTAGCTGGATCGGTCGCAGCCGGTTGCGTGGAGCCGGACTATAGGTGGAGGCGTCTCGCCCTGTAGTCGTTTCGAAAAGTTGGAGCGAAGGACCTGCATGAGGCTACCCCGGGGTAATCCCCCCGTCAGTATTCCCCGAAGCAAGGGAGGCCCGCCAATCGGCTGCGGAGGACCTCGCTGGCTTGAATCTTGAGTTCTTATATTATGCGCGGTCTAGGAGCTGAAAGGCGCGGGAGCGCGACGGCCGGCTCCGTAGCCGGCCAACGCTTCACAGGACGCCTTGAGCGCCCCAATGAGCGGAGGACGCGGCGGGCCGCGACCTGACAAGTCACACAGAGGACAAGACGGGCCGTGGGGCAGGGCCCGCTGCAGCCGCGGCCTCAGCCCGCACGCGGGGATCTTCTGCGGCCTGGGCCATTGGTTGCCTCTC
Source organism: Hordeum marinum (assembly GCA_022496015.1). Classification (NCBI taxonomy): domain Eukaryota; kingdom Viridiplantae; phylum Streptophyta; class Magnoliopsida; order Poales; family Poaceae; genus Hordeum; species Hordeum marinum. Next base: position 455,155,736 of record CM039674.1, on the reverse strand, counting down.
TTGGGGCGCGTTAATGCCCCCCACGCGTAGCGGAAGTAGTGGGGGTCGTGCGCGGCAGATCCACTCCCCACTACCACCCCGCGGGGGTTTAAATGGGGGAGAGGAGAAAAACACCACATTCGCTCCCTCCACCCCGGCGCTTCATCCTCGTCGCCCCTCCCCTCTCCACGTCGAAAGAGAGAGCAAGAGTAAAGGCCGTGCATCCGCTGCTCTGTCGTATGCCACCGTCGGGGATCCCTAATACAGCCAAGCCCTTGCGCCCGGCGCTGTGACCGCAAAACCCTTTGAGGGCCATGGCGAGTAAGGGAGTTTGGCACGGCAACGATGTCGATGAGCACTTCATCGAGCATCTTCGTCACCGCCGCATGTTGTCATTGGAAGAGCACCTGGAGGCGCGCGTCACCGGGGCGGAGAACGCGTCGGCCTCGCGCAAGGGCGAGGTGGTGGTCTTCGCCGAGCACTTCCTCTGTGGGCTCGGACTGCCGGTGAGCACATTCTTACGACGGTTTCTCACGCGGTTCGGCCTGTAGCCACATCATCTCGCCGCCAACGCCGTCTTGCAGCTGGCGGCGTTTGTCACCCTCTGCAAGGGATTCTTGGCGGTGGAGCCGTGCCTCGATCTCTGGTGATGGCTCTTCTACCTCAAGCACCAGACGGTGAAGGACCTGGCGACCAATGAGATGGTCATGACTACCTACGAAGCCGCTTTGATCCACTTCCGTGTCGGAGCCGGATTCGCGCAACTCCCGTTGCAGGACTCGATGAAGAACTGGCAGCAAGGGATCATCTATGTGAAGAACGTGAAACACACGAGGACTACATCAACCTCCCAGACTTCATCAACCAGCCGCCGCTCACGATGCTGAACTGAGGGCAGCTCTGCCCCTGTCACCCGAGACGGCAGACCGGCTCTGCGAGCACCTAGTGGTGACGACCAGGACGGAGGGGCTGACAGTCGCGGACCTCCTGGACACGATGGTGGCGCGCTGGGTACAAACGCTGCAAAGCCAGCCGCACCTCATCTGCCAGATGGGACAGTGGCATGACCCTTGCCGGCTGTCTACCAAAGAGCTGAAGATGGTGTAGGTGGCGAGGAGGGTGAACGCCATTTCGGCGGCCAAGATGGACGAGGGAGGATGGCGATGGGGAAAGGCCCTGTATAGCCGGGACCGTTCGGCTCCACGGGTACGTGGTGAGCCTCCCCATCCTTTATTTTCCTTTTCTATCCCTGGCCTGACGGCGAAGGGCTTCCCTTGCGTGCAGGTCTTCTCACAGCTGCAAAACTACGGGGAGCCGGCTGCCGATGTGGCGGAGTCGGACCCCGAGGAGATCAAGGACGCCGCCAACATGGAGCCGACGGAGTCGGAGCGAGCCAGTGCGTCCGAAGCCGGCAGGGCGGAGATGGAGACGGAGGCCACCGAGTCAGCGGGTGAGTTCCCTCCCCAATCGCTTTTGCGGGATTGGACCGATGACGATGCTGAATCGGAGGAGATTCGCAATGTAGCGGCCTCGGAGGACCCCGAAGCTTCAGGGGATGACACTATGGCACCGAGGAGGCGCGTTCGCTGCACCAACCGGGAGCCCAACCGGGGCGACGCAGCAGCGAATGATAGGGGAAGCGACTGACCAGCTCCAGGCCGGCCCCCAACCAGGCGGCCAGCAGGCAGCCGAGCGGCAGCTGCAGAGGCGGTGGGAAGAAGCAGCGGGTTGGCCGGACGGGCCCCATCAGGCGGGCGGTTCCCGTCACCATCGGGTAGGTTTTTTCTAAACATTCGCTCGTTGTTTTGGTCGGCTTCTACTTCTTATCTTGTTCTCCCAGGGAGCCATGCGCCCTTGGAAGGGCCACGGCCATAGAGACGGGGGGACAGCACAACTATCCATCATGGAGGAGAGGGAGCGCGAGGCATGGTGGGACCTCGAGGCGGCCAAGCGGGAACAGCGTGCGGAGGAGCGCCATCTATGGGAGGAGGCGGCGCGGAAGTGTCCGTCGGGAAGGGCCAGCGTGGAGGCGGCTGGCCAGTCATGGGAGCCTTTCCTCCAGGCCGGGAGAGGAGGTCCAAGGACACGCACGACCCCGCGCGATGGGCGGAGGTGGATGCGGGGGCCGAGGAGGAGGCGTACGCGGCCGCAAGTGCGGCGAGCACCGCCGAAGGGGTGGAGATGGATCACAACCCGGACCCATCGGGGGCCGATGACGTGCCGCCGGGGGCGGAGGAGCCCCCGGAGGATGTCGTTATGGACCTGGAGGTTCCAGCTCCAGAAGAGAGCCGCGGAGGCTCCACAGAGGCGGAGTGCCGGAGATCAAGGGCGCAGCACCCGGGGGAGCGGACGTCCCGGGATCATTAACGGGGGCACCCGACACCACGACAACGGGAGGGGCAGGTCCCCTGGTGACCACGGTCCAAGACGGACCTGCCGACGGGGGTCGGACGCAGGAAAGCTGGGCCGCGGTCAGAGGCTCGGCCATCGACGACGCACCAAGCACCCTCGGAGCCGCGGTGGGCGCCGTTATCAAAGGTTTTGCCGCCTGCCGCACCCAAACGGTGCACGATGGTTAGGCGTCCAACAACCGGATGGTGCACCACGAGCAATCCGTCTCGGTAAGTGCTTGAGGTCTTGTATTTTGCTTTGATTTTTCTAGTGGGGGCGTGCTAGCGCACTCACCAGCTATAGCCCCCGAGACTCGGGCCGACTAGGATGCATGCGGGTCGAGTCTAATGGCGTTTTGCTTCTGTGTCCCCTGCAGGCCACACACGACCGTCGGGTGGCCGCGTACAACATGTTGATGGGCTTGTATCATGGAGCCGAGAGCCGGCTGTCCGTCCTGTCCGCGAACCTGCAAGGTAAGGTTCTTGCAGATTTCCAGTGGGGGCGCACGAGAGCACCGACTGGTTGTAGCCCCCAGGATTTAGGCCGGTTACTTTGGAAGCGAGCTGAATCCCCTTCTTTTTCATCTTTACTTGCTTTCTGATGGGATGTCCTCATCCTGGGCAGCTACCCACGCTGAGATGGTCAGCCTCCGCCGCCAGGTGGTGCAGCTTGGCGAGCGGCGGCACCTCCTGACTATGGAATGCGACAGGCACTGCCAGGAGGCGGATCAGGCGCAGACAGAGAAGGACGAGCGCGAGGTGGCCCACCGCTGAGAACTGGAGGAGCGGGAGACGGCTCTCCACCGGGAGTCAGAGGACCGGGAGATGGCTCTTCGCCGGGAGCAGGAGACCTGATGTCTACTATGCAACCTTCTTCTTGTAGACTCGTGTTGGGCCTCCAAGCGCAGAGTTTTGTAGGACGGTAGCAATTTTCCATCAAGTGGATGATCTAAGGTTTATCAATCCATGGGAGGAATAGGGTGAAGATCATCTCTCTCGAACAACCCTGCAACCAAATAACAACGAGTCTCTTGTGTCCCCAACACACCCAATACAATGGTAAATTTTATAGGTGCACTAGTTCGGCGAAGAGATGGTGATACAAGTGTAATATGGATGGTAGACATAGGTTTTTGTAATCTGAAAATATAAAAATATCAAGGTAACTAATGATAAAAGTGAGCACAAATGGTATTGGAATAATTAGAAATAAGGCTTAGGGTTCATACTTTCACTAGTGCAGGTTCTCTCAACTATACTAACATAGTTGAATCATATGTAGATCCCTCACGTGCGACAAAGAGTTCTCTCCAAAGTCACAAATAGCGGAGAACAAATGAAGAAATTATTGTAGGGTACGAAACCACCTCAAGGTTATCTTTTCCGATCAATCTTATGAGCTATCACTATAAGTGTCACGAACAACCCTAGAGTTCGTACTAAAATAACGACAAGATACACATCAACCAAAACCCTAATGTCACCTAGATACTCCAATGTCACCACGAGTACCCATGGGCTTGATTATATGATATGCATCACACAATTTCAGATTCGTCATGTTCAATCCAACACAATGAACTTCAAAGAGTGCCCCAAAGTTTCTACCTTAATTCAAGACAAAAACATGTGCCAACCCCTATGCATAGATTCCCAAGGTCACAGAACCCGCAAGTTGATCACCAAAACATACATCAAGTGGATCAATAGAACATCCCATTGTCACCACGGATATCCCATCGCAATAAACACATCAACTGTTCTCAAATCCTTAAAGACTCAGTCTGAAAAGAAAATTTCAAAGGGAAAACTCAATTCATCACAAGAAGATAGAGAGGGGAAAACTCCGTATGATTCATCTATATCAATAAAGCTCGTGGTACATCAAGATCGTGCCATCTCAAGAACATGAGAGAGAGAGAGAGTGATCCGACACATAGCTGCTGGTACATACCCTCAGCCCCGAGGGTGAACTACTCACTCCTCATCATGGAGACCGCCGCGATGATGAAGATGACCTCCTGTGATGATTTCCCCTCTGGCAGGGTGCCAGAACAGGCTCCCGGTTGTTTTTTCATGGCTACAGAGGCTTGTGCCGACAGAACTCTCGATCTAGGTTTCTTTCTGGAGATTTTAGTATTTGTAGGAATTTTTGGCGTCGGTCTCACTTCAAGGGGATGCTCGAGGAGTCCACAAGCCATAGGGGCGCGGCCTAGGGGCTGGTCACGCCCTGCAGGCTTGTGACCTCCTCGTCCACTTCCGGGCCTAGCTCTTTGCACCAGTATTTTTTATATTTTCCAAAAATATTCTCCATAAATTTTCTGCCCATTCCGAGGACTTTTATTTCTGAACAAAAACAACACCACAGTAGTTCTTCTGAAAACAACGCCAGTCCAGGTTAGCTCTAATAAAATCATATAGAATTATTGTAAACATGACATGAATACTTCATAAATTATAGATATGTTGGAGATGTATCAGCATCCCCAAGGTTAATTCATGCTCGTCCTCGAGTAGGTAAATGATAAAAGAAATAATTTATGAACTGTGAATGCTAGCAGGTGCACAAGTTTGATCAATGATAATTCCAACCACTTTTTTCTAGCATCATTTAAATCATAAACATTAGCTCATCTGATAAAACTTCTCATGATCGAGTAACATGCTATTCACATGTTAAAGTATAGACCAGAAACTTTCTTGAAAACTAACAAACTATTCTTTCAGTCTCCAAACAATTGCAATTCATCTTATTTTCAAGAAGGGTCTATGTAAGAGCTTTGATTTACCAAATTACACATACTCAACTATCATATAGTCTTCCATGATTGTTAACTCTCAAAGCATATTCTTAGAGAAAATGACATCCGTCCAACACAGAGAAAGATAGGGGATCAAAGTTTCGCCTCCCAACTTATTTATCGTATAGATAATTGTCAACAATAATATTTCACGATCAAATATATTTGAATGGCCATATATGATTGGATATTTTCCCACCACATGATGCTTCCCAAGAGAAAAAGACAGAATATAGGAAGTGGTGAAGATCACCATGACTCTTGTATAAAGGTAAGTACTAGAAAATAAATGATAGGCCCTTCGCAGAGGGAAGCATTTATTTGCAGAGGTGCCAGAGGTCAAGCTTTTAAAACAACGATGAATAATAATTTTGAGTGCTATAATTTCATTGTCAACATAACAACCGAGAGATCTCGTATCTTCCATGCTAGATACATTATAAGCAGTTCCCAAACATAATGGTAAAGTTTTTACACCCCCTCCACCAATCAATCACACTCCACGGCGAGCCGAATCCATGGGTACCGTCCATACAAATAACAATCCCAGGGGAGTTTTGTTTTATTATATTTTGATTTGATTTTTGAGCATGGAACTGGGCATCCCGAATACCAGCCACTTTCTCGTGAATGATAGTGAATCAACACATATCGTGAGAATAACCCACCTAGCATGGAAGATACCGATAGCCCCTAGTAACTATATGAGTGATCCGAACATACAAAACAGAATATTATTTGAAGGTTTAGAGTTTGGCACATGCAAATTTACTTGGAACGGCAGGTAAGTACCGCATATAGGTAAGTATGGTGGACTGATACGTCTCCAACAAATCTATAATTTTTTATGATGGCATGTTATTATATTATCTATTTTGGATGTTTTATATGCATTAATATGCTATTTTATATTATTTTTGGGACTAACCTATTAATCTAGAGCCAAGTGCCAGTTTCTGTTTTCCCCTTGTTTTTGAGTTTTGTAGATATGGGATATTAAACGGAGTCCAAACGGAATAAAACCTTCAGAAGGAATTGTTTGGAAGGAAACAAGTCGATCAAGCTTGGAGTGCATGTCAGGAGAGGTGCCAGGGCGCTACAAGCCTGCTAGGCACGACCCCCTGGCCACGTCTAGCAGGCTTTTCGCTCCCTGGCGGGTCTGCTAACACTATTCTTTGGCCTATAAATACCCAAATATTCCCCCAAATATCAGAAAAAGACACAAAAATACTTTTCCGCCGCCGGAAGCCTCTGTTCCTGAGAGATCCAATCTTGGGGCCTTCTCCGATAATCTGCCGGAGGGGGAATCAATCACGGAGGGCATCAACATCAACTCCATTGCCCCTCCAATGATGCGTGAGTAGTCCACCACAAACCTACGGGTCCATAGCTAGTAGCTAGATGGCTTCTTCTCTCTCTTTTATCTTCAATACCATGTTCTATCTTCATGGATATCTATTCAATGTATTCCTCTTTTGTGGTCTGTTTGTCAAGATCCGGTGAATTGTGAGTTTATGTTCAGATTATCCATGAATCTTATTTGAATCTCCTCTGAATTCTTATTTGCACGATTTCATATCCTTGCAAGTCTCTTTGAGTTATTGGTTTGGTTTGGCCAACTAGATTGGTAATTCTTGCAATGGGAGAAGTGCTTGGTTTTGGGTTAAATCTTGCGGTGTCCTCACCACTGACATAGTTGGGGTAGCACGTCACGTAATGTATTGTTGCCATCAAGGGTAACAAGATGGGGTTTTCATCATATTGCTTGAGTTTATCCCTCTATATCATGTCATCTTTTTAATGTGTTACTCTGTTCTTCATGAACTTAATACTCTAGATGCAGGCAGGAGTCGGTCGATGTGTGGAGTAATCTCTACTCCTAAAGGGGGAGTTGGTTAGCTTCTTGTCTTGGTTTTTTTCCGTCATCCCTAAAGGTCGTTGTGTCTTAATTTTTGGTATATTTGGTAACTTTTATATTCAATCTTTAATTAATTTTTGGTATATTTGGTATCTTTTATATGAAAAGGAATGAATCATAATAAATCTTTAATCAATTGTCGGTATCTCTACTTCTAAAGACTCATCAGTCTCTAGGTTGTTGTTGGTTTTGTTAGTTACCTACCCATCGAAGGAAATCCCTCTCCCACCTATCAGAAAATTGTCCCTCCGATTTCTATAAAAAAATCACCTTCCATTTTCGCACCTCCTCTGGTTTTCCACGGTAAAATAAAAGCAGAAGAAAATTTGAGGGCGCTCGTGCACATAGATAGGAAGGTATTGATCCCTTTCCCATTTGTGTTTAATTGTTTCCTTTTTCCCAATATAGTCTGCAATCCGCCCTCAGATACCCTTTTAGCGATAGTTTCAACTCTGCCGCTCCTGACCTACTGCATTGCATACAACGCTAGCCTCCCCATTTAGGCCATCGTCCTCACACCTCTTTCGCTGCCAGACCTTGTTGGGGACATCGTGTCCCTGCTCGATGTCCAGGCCGAGTTTGACATGGGCTCTGAGCTGGCCATTGACATTGGAATGTCGCCATACCTGAGGCATGAGGACGTCATCGCTCGCTTCGTCATTACCCATGGGATCGCCGCAAGGTGAGTCGAATCAATCTCATATGCCATAGAGGATGCCCCAAACATTTTTTATATCCATTGACAATGATTCCTCACATATAAATCACGCATGAGCCATGGATGACCTTTAGGTGAAGAAGCTATTGTTTGTTTCGGTGGCAAGGATGTTGGTGGCACGAATTTGTTTCGTAAGAGGATGGTCTAAACTAGAGATTTGAGTTGAACCACGGGAGGAGTTCCTATCATCGGTGCTAGCCATAAAGTCGAATGCATTTGTTGGTCAGCTCTGTAATCGAAACACCCATAATATAGCACATGATATTTTTTTTACTCTTAGCAGCTAAGTTTTTTTACTTTTTATAAAGTAGCTTGTGACATTCCTAGAAAGGAAGGGTCATGTAGGCACATGGCGCGCTCCTTTTTGGTCATTTATGCCCAATTATAGAGTTTTATTCCAATATAATATTTTTTCATATCTCAATAAAGTACATGTTATTTTAGATTAATAGTAAAGTGCATCTCAGTACCCCAGAAGGATATTTTATTATACTTGCTAAAACATCGTGGGAATAAAGCTAAAGACAACTTTCCTGATATTGTGCGAGAATTTATTTAACGCATCAAGTAGATCTTAATAATTTGTAATGAATTTTTAATTGGATCGTCACTCAATTTGTTACATGGTCACGTCATCGATTTGTCATTTTATTATCAATTTACATTGCAAGTGAAGTGGACTTCAATTATTAAGCAATTGTGCTCGTGTTATGTTGTCTCTGTGTGTGGAAATTAACATGCATTATCTTTGTATAATTCACAAAATATTTTGAGATACCGTGCCAACGCACGTGCATTTCTAGAGTAAGGATGAATGAAGAAAATAATTGTGAATGTGGAGGAGGGACGATAAGAGATATACCGCTTTATCTTTTTGCAAGGAGAATATTGAGTCTTGTTGCAACAAAATTTATGTGGAAGCATGAGAATATTTAGGTCATGTTGCAACATAGTATCATTACCTTCTCTTTGTTAGGTGCTTAAATTTGACCATCAAAATTTAATCCTTCTTGGGAAACACAGTGGTTGATTGCATGGTGGAATTCAGAGAGGATTGTTTTGCTTGGTATAACGTGCTTGAGGCATTTCTTTTGCTTTCAGCCCGTAGTAACGCACGGGCATTCTCCTAGTAGTAGTAGATGTAGAATCGTTTTGGTCTACTTGAGACGGACGTGATGCCTATATGCATGATCATTGCCTTCGATAACTACATGATTATTCGCTTTTCTATCAATTGCTTGACAGTAATTTGTTTACCCACCATGATATTTGCCTTCAAGAGAGAAGCCTCTAGGGAAATCTATGGCCCCGGGTCTATTTTCCATCATATATTTTCAGATCTATAAATCAAAAATACCAAAAATACCTTGCTGCAATTTATTTATCTTTTACTTTCCTCACACGTTTACATATATCTCTTTCAGATCTAATCCTAGCAAATAACTGTGAAGGGATTGACAACCCCTTTATAACATTGGGTGCAAGAGTTTGATTGTTTGTGCAGGTGTGTCCATTGGTGAATTTCTTGTTCCTCCTACTAGAAGTATACCTTGGTTCTCAACAACTGAGGGAAATACTTATCTACTTCGCTGCATCACCCTTTCCTTTTCAAGGGAAAACCAACACAAGCTCAAGAGGTAGCAAGAAGGATTTCTGGCGCCGTTGCCGGGGAGGATACACATCAAGCCTACCAAGTACCCATCACAAACTAATCTCTTGCATTTACATTATTTGCAATTTTCCTCTCGTTTTCCTCTCCCCCACTTCTAAAACGATTTTCAGAAAATACCAAAAAGATTTGCCTTTTTATTCGCCCTTCTTCAGTTTGCCTTTTCGCTGCTATGTTTGCTTGTGTTGCCATGTGCCTTCTATTTGCTTGCATCTTCGCTTGCTAAAAATCTATTGATATGGATCCTCATCCACTTGTTAATCTTTTCAAAATACGAAATTATGATGAACCAATTGCTAGTGAGTTGAGTGCACTTCACTATCTCTATGAAGTTTTGCTTGAAAATCATGAAATTTTTTATGAAGTGTTGAAAGAAGAAAATTATAAGGTGATTCATGATATCTTCTTGAATGAAAATCATGATTACCATGTTTTTAGTATGAATTCTCTGAATATCCATGATGCTAATGATATGCAAAACCACAAGCTTGGGGATGCTATGTTTGATGAAGATGAAATTTTTGTTCCCCAAGTTTTGGTGATGACATGTATGCTATAATTGATCATGAAAAGAATCCTTCATATGATAGTTATATTGTGATATTCATTCATGATGCTACTGAAAATTATTATGAGGGGGGAACATATGCTTGTAGGAACTGCAATAATATCAAGTTTCCTCTCGATGTATTCAAAGTTTTGAAGTCGTGCTTGTTTTGCCTTCCTATGCTAGTTGATTCTTGTTCCTATAAATTCTTTGTACACAAAATGCCAATGCATAGTAAGTGTTTTAGACTTAAATTTTTTTTTCACGCTATTCATGATGCTCTTTTTCATATTTCAATTACTACTTTTTATGTGAGCATCATATAAATAAGTATGCCTAGCTAGGGTTGTTAAACAATAGCGCTTATTGGGAGGCAACCCATTTTATTTTTGTGTTTAGTTTTTGCTTCTGTTTTTGAGTGTTTACCACATTATTACTTCTGTAGTAATTGTGTTTTGGTGTTTTAATTACTGTTTGAGCCTAGTAAAACCTTTGGGCTGATCTATGGTAGTTGTTGATTTGATCTTGTTGAAAAACAGAAACTTTTGCGCACAGTCCAGGAATTTTCTAATTTTTAGGGCGTCGAATTTGATCTGAAAATTATACACAAGATTGATATATAAATTTTCCAGGCTTTCCTAATTGTTCAGAATTTTTTGAGTTGCATAAGTATACGAAGTTTTCAGTTTGCTACATCTTGTTCTGTTTTTGACAGATTCTGTTTTCTTTGAGTTGTTTGCCTATTTTGATGAATCTATGTGTTTTATCATGTGGTATGAGACGTGGAGAAGTTAGATTACAGTATGTATAACACCAATATAAATAAATAATGAGTTCACACCGGTACCTAAAGTGGTGATTTACTTTCTTATACTAACGGATCTCACGAGCTTTTCGTTAAGTTTTGTGTTCTGAAGTTTTAAAGTTTTGGGTAAAGATTTGATGGGCTATGGAATAAAAAGTGCCAAGAGCCTAATCTTGGGGATGCCCAAGGCAACCCAAGTCATATTCAAGTATGCCAAAGAGCCTAATCTTGGGGATGCCCCGAAAGGCATCCCCTCTTTCCTCTTCAATCCATCAGTAAATTTACTTAAGGCTATATGTTTATTCACCACATGATATGTGTTTTGCTTGGAGCGTCTTGTATGATATGAGTCTTTGATTGTTAGTTTGAAATAATCATGCTTGCTGCACATATAGTTTGAGAGACACACGCTGAATCATGAATTTATTACAACACTCTATGTGCTTCACTTATATCTTTTGAGTTGGGCAATTTTGGTCTATGTGCTTCACTTATATCTTTTAGAGCACGGTGGTGTTTGGGTTTTATAGAAATACTTGAACTCTCGTACCTCACTTATATTATTTTGAGAGTTTCTAAAACAGCATGGTAATTGGTCTAGGTTATGAATTTAGTCCTAATATGATAGGCATCCATATTAAGTGCATTGAGTATTTATGAGAAGTTTGATTCCTTGCATAAAGTTTTGAGATGTAAAGATGGTAATGTTAAGAGACATGTTAGGAGGCAAATTGTGATTTGGTAAAAATACTTGTGTAAAGGTTAGTGATTCCCATAGCATGCACGTATGGTGAACTGTTATGTAAGGAAGTCAGAGCATGACTTGTTTATAGATTGTCGACCTTTGTGTGAGGGTCGGGGGCGCGCGATGGTTAACTCCTACCAACCTACCCCCTAGGAGTATGCATTTAATGCTTTGCTTAAATGACTAATAGACTTTTGCAATGACTATGTGAGTTCTTTATGAAAAATGTTGAGTCCATGGATTATACGCACTCTCACCCTTCCAGTTTTGCTAGCCTCTCTATTACCGCTCAACTTTCGCCGGTATACCATATACCTTCCTCAAAACAGCCACCATATACTTTCCTCAAAACAGCCACCTTATACCTTCCTCAAAACAGTCGCCATACCTACCTATTATGGCATTTACGTAGCCATTGCGAGATATATTGCCATGCAACTTTCACCGTTTCCTTTTATGACATGCACCATCACTTCCATATTGCATATAGAGTCAGATCTTGTCATAGGTATCGAGCTATAATTTTCTTTTGAGTTGTAAGTAAATAAAAGTGTGATGATCATCATTAATAGAGCATGTCCCATGTGAGGAAAGGATGATGGAAGCTATGATTCCCTCACAAGTGGGGATGAGATTTCAGACTAAATAAAAAATGAATAAAAGAGGCCTTAGATTCCCACAAAAAAAATGAAAAAATGAAAAAAAAATGAGAGAAAAGAGAGAAGGAACATTGCTACTACTTTTTTTACACACTTGTGATTCAAAGTAGCACCATGATCTTCATGATAGAGAGTCTCCTATTTTGTCACTTTCATATAGCTAGTGGAATTTTTCTTCACGATGCACATCCACTTAGTTCCTTTTTGAGCTTTGATACACTTATAGATCTAGTGCATCCGTTGCATGGCAACCCCTACTCACTCACATTGATATATATTGATGGGCATCTCCATAGACCGTTGATACACCTAGTTGATGTGATACTATCTTCTCCCTGTCGTTGACAACCTCCACCATATTCTATTCCACCCATAGTGTTATATCCATGGCTCACGCTCATGTATTGGATGAGAGTTGAAAATGTTTGAGAAAATAAAGGTGTGAAAACAATTGCTTGACTTTTCATCGGGGTTGTGCATGATATAAGTACTTTGTGTGGGGAAGATGGACCATAGACAGACCATATGATATTGTAGGGATAACTTTCTTTTGCCATTATATTTTCAAGAGATACACTTGCTTTGCTAGTATGCTTGAAATGTTATTGTTTCTATATCAATATTAAGCTTTTGTTTTGAGTCTTACGGATCTGAATATTTATGCCACAATAAAGAATATTACATGGATAAATATGTTAGGTAGCACTCCACATCAAAAATTCAGTTTTTATCATTTACCTACTCGGGTACGAGCAGGAATTAAGCTTGGGGATGCTAATACGTCTCCAACGTATCTATAATTTTTGATGATGACATGCTATTATATTATCTGTTTTGGATGTTTTATATGTATTAATATGCTACTTTATATTATTTTTGGGACTAACCTATTAATCTAGAGCCAAGTGCCAGTTTTTGATTTTTCCTTGTTTTTGAGTTTTGCAGATATGGAATATTAAACGGAGTCCAAACGGAATAAAACCTTCGGAAGGAATTTTTTTGGAAGGAAACAAGTGGATCAAGCTTGGAGTGCACGTCAGGGGAGCTCCTAGGGTGCCATAGCTTGCTAGGCGCGGGCTCCCCTGGTCACGCCTAGCAGGCTTGTCGCTCCCTGGAAGGTCTCGTAACCCTATTCTTTGGCCTATAAATACCCAAATGTTCCCGCAAATTCATAAAAAGCCACACAAATACTTTTCCGCCGTCAGAAGCCTCTGTTCCTGAGAGATCCAATCTTGGGGCCTTCTCCGATAATCTGTCGGAGGGGGAATCGATCACTGAGGGCAACTACATCAACTCCATTGCCCCTCCGATGATGTGTGAGGAGTCCACCACAGACCTACGGGTCCATAGCTAGTAGCTAGATATCTTATTCTCTCTCTTTGATCTTCAATACCATGTTCTTCAGGATCTTCATGGAGATCTATCCGATGTAATCCTCTTTTGTGGTGTGTTTGTCAAGATCCGATGAATTGTGAGTTTAGGTTCAGATTATCCATGAATCTTATTAGAATCTCCTCCGAATTCTTATTTTCATGATTTCATATCCTTGCAAGTCTCTTCGAGTTATTGGTTTGGTTTGGCCAACTAGATTGGTAATTCTTGCAATGGGAGAAGTTCTTGGTTTTGGGTTCAATCTTGCGGTGTCCTCACCAGTGACATAGTAGGGGTAGCGAGACATGTATTGCATTGTTGACATGAAGGGTAACAAGATGGGGTTTTCATCATATTGCTTGAGTTTATCCCTCTACATCATGTTATCTTTCTTAATGCGTTACTCTTTCTTCATGAACTTAATACTCTAGATGCACGCAGGAGTCGGTTGATGTGTGGAGTAATAGTAGTAGATACAGAATGGTTTCGGTCTACTTGACATGGACGTGATGCCTCTATGCATGATCATTGCCTTGAATAACTACATGATTATTCGCTTTTCTAGCAATTGTTTAAAAGTAATTTGTTTACCCATCATGATATTTGCCTTCAAGAGAGAAGCCTCTAGTGAAATATATGGCCCTCAGGTCTATTTTCCATCATATACTTTCATATACATAAATCAAAAATACCAAAAATACCTTGCTGCAATTTATTTATCTTTTACTTTCCGCACTCGTTTACATCTATCTCTTTGAGATCTAATCCTTGCAAATAACCGTGAAGGGATTGACAATCCCTTTATAGCATTGGGTCCAAGAGTTTGATTGTTTGTGTAGGTGCACCCATTGGTGACTTGCTTGTTCCTCCTATTGGATTGATACCTTGGTTCTGAACAACTGAGGGAAATACTTATGTACTTTGCTGCATCACCCTTTCCTCTCCAAGGGAAAACCAACACAAGCTCAATAGGTAGCATGGACTCATATGGAACAACTTTGGGATTAAAAGTGTTTGGATGCACAAGTAGTATTTCTACTTGGTGCGAAAGTTTTGGCTAGTATGAGGTGGAAGCAAGCACCACATGTTGGAGGATCCATAGCAATATAACTTCTATACAAATATACCCAAGCATAACTCATTATGTTGTATTCCTTGTCCAACTTCAACTCATTTTCTCAAGTTTGAAAATAATTAATGGGTATTCACAATCATAGAATATGTCCAAGATAGTATATTTATATGTGAAATCTCTCTTCCTTCAATATTAATTCATGAATTGTTCAAGTGACCAATGCAGTATTTGCTAACTTTCAATAATTTTTACCACCTATACTTCTTCTATGTGAAGTCATTACTCCCCATGGCATAAGCATATAAAACTTATATAATTTTATATTTATGATATTAAATTCATTCAAGCAATTATTCATAGTATAGAAGTGAACCACGAGAGCAAATGTCAAAACTACTCCAAAACATATAAGTGAAGATCAATGAGTAGTCAAACAATTAAGTAGCTATTTGAGGAATTTCTCTCTCTCTCTCTCAATAAAGATTTTCAGATCTGAGTATCTTATTTCAATGGCAAGTAAAATAAAATAGCACTCCAAGAATAGGATGCATCAGGTGAACAAATAAAAATTTAGGCTCAACATAGGCTAACCGATAGTTGACGAAGAGAGGTGGGATGCGTAGCATCCCCAAGCTTACATGCTTGAGAATTATTTAAATATTTAATTGGGGTGCCTTGGGAATCCCCAAGATTTATATTTTGTATCTCGTTCAATCCTCCCATATCTCAGTTTCACCTATTCTCAAAAACTTCATCCACACAAAACTCAAAAAGAACTCGTCAGATAGGTTAGTACTCATAGGAACAAATCACCACTTCATGTACTGCCAAGACAAGTTGCACAATAATTGTAAAACATTATGTACTGTATACTCTCATTTCGACAATTTATATCTGCCAATATAGGCTATGGAAACTATAGGAAAAGTAGATAACATAACTATGACAGCAATTTGTCCAAATAGAACAGTCTGTAGCAATCTATTAAACCAGTTTACTTGCGTAACTCAGAAAATAATGAAAATTTATAACATGATAAATATTTATATTTAAATATTGTGTAAAAATTTCATAAACTTTCCACATTCCAGTAAAATATGAAAATTCAAACACTACAGAAGAAGTTTCTATTTTTACACAACACACATCAAACATGCAATTCAAGCATCCTAAAGGAAATTCTTGTAAATTTTTATTTAAAAACAATATTATAAATGACACATAACATAGAACAACAAATAAAATGACGCTCCAAGAAAAAATCATATTATGTGACGAATAAAAATGTAGCTCCAAGTAAGATATACCGATAGTGTTGAAGACGAAAAAGGGGATGCCTTCCGGGGCATACCCAAGCTTAGATGCTTGAGTATTCCTTGTATATTACCTTGGGGGTGTCTTGGGCATCCCCAATATTAGGTTCTTGTCACTCCTTATTCTCCTCATATCATGCCTAGCTAAAACTTCAATCACACAAAACTTAACGGAAGTTCGTGAGAAGGGTTACTGTAGTAAAGATAGACCATTCACTTAGGTACTGTAAAGACAACATTCATAATTATTCCCACATGATACCTACTGTATTAAATAATTCCCACAATTTATATTAATCATTATAAGCGATAGGAACACTTGAAACAAGCAAACTATGCATGCAAAATAGAATGTGTCAAACATAGAACAGTCTGTAAAGATCTGAATGATCACCATACTTTCCTGACTCTAACAATTCTGAAAAAATACGAAAGATCATGTAATTTGCATATAAACATTTTGTAAAAAATTCAGATTTTTTTGCTGCTCCAGTAAAATCCGATAATTCATATACTCGATGCAAAACTTTCTATTTTTGCACAGAATCAAACAAGCAAGTATCCACACTATCACAAAGGCTTGACTTGGCACTTTATTGAGATAAAAGACACAAAAAATGATTACCACTGTATCTTAATCATGTGAATATATAAAAATAGAAGGTGAAAGTGTTGGGTTGTCTTCCAACAAGCGCTTTTTAATGCCTTTTAGCTAGGCATGATGATTTCAATGATGCTCGTATAGGAATAATAAGTGAAACATGCACAAGAGCATCATGAATATCATGCAAATCACATTTAAGTCTGGCCCACTTCCTATGAATAATTATTTTGTGATCAAAACATTTATGGGAACAAGAATCATCTAGCATAGGAAGGCTAAACAAGCATAACTTCAAAACTTTCAACACATAGAGAGGAAACTTGATATTATTGCAATTCCTACAAGCATATAATCCTCCCTCACAATTATTTTTAGTATCATCATGAAGGAATTTCACAACATAACTGTCACATAAAGCAGCATCTTTATGATCCACGACCATAGAAAATTTGTCACTCTCCACATAAGCAATTTTCTTCTCATCAAAGCAATTTTCATAATAGTGGGAGCAAACTCAACAAAATAATTATCATGAGATACTTGATTTACATAACCACTTTTAATATTAAAATCATGATGGCAAGTTTCATGGTTACTATCACTCTTTATAGCATACATGTCATCATCATAATCATCATAGATAGTAGGCATATCATCATTCTCATCAAAACTTGGGGGACTAAAAATATCATAATCATCAAACATAGCACCCCCAAGCTTCAAGCACTCGCCTCCCCGGCAACGGCGCTAGAAAAGAGCTTGATGTCTACTACGCAAACTTCTTCTTGTAGACTCGTGTTGGGCCTCCAATCACAGAGTTTTCTAGGACAGTAGCAATTTCCCTCAAGTGGATGAATGATATGTCTCCAACGTATCTATAATATTTGATGATGGCATGCTATTATATTATCCGTTCTGTATGTTTGATATGCATTAATATGCTATTTTATATTATTTTTGGGACTAACCTATTAATCCAGAACCTAGTGCCAGTTTCTATTTTTTCCTTGTTTTTGATTTTTGCAGATCTGGAATATTAAACGGAGTCCAAAGGGAATAAAACCTTCGGAAAGAATCTGGAAGGAAACAAATCAACATGTGATGTCTACTACACAATATTCTTCACGTAGACTCGTGTTGGGCCTCCAAGTGTAGAGTTTTGTAGGACAGCGGCAATTTTCCCTCAAGTGGATGACCTAAGGTTTATCAATCCTGCAATCAAATACAAGAAATCTCTTGTGTCCCCAACACACCCAATACAATGGCGAATTGTATAGGTGCACTAGTTCGGCGAAGAGATGGTGATACAAGTGCAATATGGATGGTAGATATAGTTTTTTCTAATCATAAAATATAAAAACAGCAAGGTAAAAAATAGTAAATAGCAAAGAAATTGTTGAATAAATGCTTGGAAACAAGGCCTAGGGTCCATACTTTCACTAGTACAATTTCTCTCAACAATATTGACATAGTTGAATGTATATACCTCTCGTGCAACAAAGAGTTCACTCCAAAGTCACAAATAGTGGAGAAATAATGAAGAAATTATTGTAGGGTACGAAACCACATTAAAGTTATTTTTCCGATCAATCTTATGAGCTATCCCTATAAGTGTCACGGACAGCCCTAGAGTTTGTACTAAAATAACACCTTAAGATACACATCAACCAAAATCCTAATGTCACGTAGATACTCCAATGTCACCACAAGTACCCATGGTCTTGATTACACGATATGCATCACATAATTTCAGATTCATCATGTTCAATCCAACACAACGAACTAAAAAGAGTGTCCAAAATTTCCGAAAAGTCAAGACAAAAACGTGTGCCAACCCCTATGCATCGATTCCAAACACACCCAATACATTGGAAAATTGTATAGGTGCTCTAGTTCGGCGAAGAGATGGTAATACAAGTGCAATATGGATGGTAGATATAGGTTTTTGTAATCTTAAAATATAAAAACAGCAAGGTAAAAAATAGTAAACAACAAGCAAAACATTGTATAAATGCATGGAAACAAGGCCTAGGGTCCGTACTTTCACTAGTGCAATTTCTCTCAAGAATATTGACACAGGTTAATCATATGTAAATACCTCTTGTGCGACAAAGAGTTCACTCCAAAGTCACAAATAGTGGAGGACTAACGAAGAAATTATTGTAGGGTATGAAACCACCTTAAATTCGTCTTTTCTGATCAATCTTATGAGGTATCCCTATAAGTGTCACGGACAACCCTAGAGTTCGTACTAATATAACACCTTAAGATACACAACCAAAACCCTAATGTCACATAGATACTCCAATGTCATCACAAGTACCCATGGTCATGTACGATATGCATCACATAATTTCAGATTCATCATGTTCAATCCAACACAAAGAACTTCAAAGAGTGCCCCAAAATTTCTACCGGAAAGTCAAGACAAAAACGTGTGCCAACCCCTATGCATAGATTCCCAAGGTCATGGACCCCGCAAGCTGATCACCAAAACATACATCAAGTGGACCAACAGAACATCCCATTGTCGCCACGGATATCCCATCGCAAGACATACATAAAGTGTTCTCAAATCCTTAAAGACTCAATCCGATAAGAAAACTTCAAAGGGAAAACTCAATTCATCACAAGAAGATACACAGGGGAATACTCCATATGATTCATCTATATCAATAAGGCTCGCGGTACATCAAGATCGTGCCATCTCAAGAACACGAGAGCGAGAGATCCGACACATAGCTACTGGTACATACCCTCAGCCCCGAGGGTGAATTGCTCCTTGCTCGTCTTGGAGACTACCGGGATGATGAAGATGGCCTCCGGTGATGATTTCCCCCTCCAGCAGGGTGCCGGAATTGGTTTTCATGGCTCTAGAGGTTTTCGGCGATGGAACTCCCGATCTAGGTTTCTTTTCGGAGGTTTCTATATTTATAGTAATTTTTCGCGTCGATCTCACATCAAGGGGGGCACGAGGCGGTGACAAGCCTGCTAGGCACGACTAGGTGGGGTGGCCGCGCCTGGCAGGCTTGTGACCTCCTCGTGGCTCTTCTAGCTCAACTCCAATGCTTTGGGGGTCTCTTTTGGTCCAGAGAAAATCATACCAAATTTTCAGCACATTCCGAGAACTTTTATTTCTGCACAAAAAACAACACCATGGTAGTTGTGCTGAAAATAGCGTCAGCCCGGGTTAGTTCTAATAAAATGATACCAAAATCATATAGAATTATTGTAAACATGGCATGAGTACTTCATAAATTAAAGATACGTTGGAGACGTATTAGCATCACCAAGCTTAATTCCTGCTCGTCCTCGAGTAGGTAAATGATAAAAGAAATAATTTATGAACTGTGAATGCTAGCAAGTGCACAAGTTTGATCAATGATAATTCCAAACACTTTTTATAGCATCATTATAAATCATAAACAGTAGCTCATCTCATAAACCTTCTCATGATGAAATAACAAGCTATCCACATTTTAAAGTGTAGACTAGCAAACTATGCTTTCGGTCACCAAACAATTGCTATTCATCTTATTTTCAGGAAGGGTCTATGTAAGAGCTTTTATTTAGCAAATTCCACATACTCAACTATCATATAGTCTTCTATGATTTCTAACACGCAAAGAATATTTTTAGAACAAATAGCATCCATCGAACACACAGAAAGATAGGGGCTTAAAGTTTTGCCTCCCAACTTATTTATCATATAGATAATTGTCAACAATAATAATTCATGATCAAATATATTTGAATGGCCATATATGCTTGGATCTTTCCCCAACACATGAAGCTTGCCAAAAGAAAAAGGAGAAATATAGGAAGTGGTGAAGATCACCATGACTCTTGCATAAAGTTAAGTACATCAAAGTAAAAGATAGACCCTTCGCAAAGGGAAGCATTGATTTGTAGAGGTGCCACAACTCGAGATTTGAAAACTGAGATGAATAATAATTTTGAGCAGTATGCTTTAATTGTCACCATAACAACCGAGAGATCACAGTATCTTCCATGCTAGATACATTATAGGCAGTTCCCCAACAGAATGGTAAAATTTTACTCCCCCTCCACCAATCAATCACACTCCATGATGAGCCGAATCCACGGGTATCGTCCATACCAACAACATTCCTAGGGAATTTTTGTTTAATTACTTGCATTTTTTTTATTTCGGGACTAGAAATCCCTATTACCAACCACTTTGTCGTGAATGATAGTGAATCAACACATATCGTGAGAATAACCCCTAGTTACTATATGAGCGATTCGGGCATGCAAAACATAATATTATTTGAAGGATTAGAGTTTGGCACATGCAAATTTACTTGGAACGACAGGTAAATACCACATATAGGTAGGTATGGTGGACTCATATGGAACAACTTTGGGTTTAAGGGTGTTCGGATGCACAAGTAGTATTTCTACTTGGTGCAGAAGTTTTGGGTAATATGAGGTGGAAGCAAGCACCACATGTTGGACGATCCATAACAATATAACTTTTATACAAATATACCCAAGCATAACTCATTATGTTGTATTCCTTGTCCAACTTCAACTAATTTACTCAAGTTTAAAAATAATTAATGGGGCTCACAATCATAGAAGATGTCCAAGATATTATATTTATATGTGAAATCTCTCTTCCATCAATATTCTTTCATGAATTGTTCAAGTGACCAATGCGGTGTTTGCTAACTTTCAATAAATTTTACCACCTATACTTACTACATGTGAAGTCATTACTCCCCATGGTATAAGCATATAAAACATATTTAATTTCATATTTATGATATTTAATTATTTCAACCATTTACTTATAGGATATAAGTGAAGCACGAGAGTGAATGACAAACTACTCCAAAACATATAAGTGAAGATCAATGAGTAGTAAAAAAATTAAGTAGCTATGTGAGGACTTTCTAACTCTCTTTCTCTCTCAATAAAGATTTTCAGATCTGATTATTTTATTTAAGCATAAAGCAAAACAAAAAAAGCACTCCAAGAATAGCGCGCATCATTAGAATGAATTAAAATTTAGGCTGAACATAGGCTAACAAATAATTGTTGATGAAGAGAGATGGGATGCGTAGCATCCCCAAGCTTAGATGCTTGATACTTCTTGAAATATTTACTTGGGGTGCCTTGGGCATCCCCAATCTTGAGATTTTGTATCTCGTTCAATCCTCTCATATCATGGTTTCACCTATTCTCAAAAACTTCATCCACACAAAACTCAAAAAGGAACTTGTGAGATAGGTTAGTACACATAAGACC
Organism: Hordeum marinum; assembly: GCA_022496015.1. Classification (NCBI taxonomy): domain Eukaryota; kingdom Viridiplantae; phylum Streptophyta; class Magnoliopsida; order Poales; family Poaceae; genus Hordeum; species Hordeum marinum. Next base: position 455,133,868 of record CM039674.1, on the reverse strand, counting down.
AAATCAACACTTCATTTACTGTCAAGACAAGTTGCACAATAATTTTAAAACATTAGGTACTGTATACTATCATTTACACAATTTATATCTACCAATATAGGCTATGGAAACTATAGGGTAAGTAGATAACAAATCTGTGACAGCAATCTGTCCAAACAGAACAGTTTGTAGAAATTTATGAAACCAGTGTACTTACGTAAATCAAAAAATTATGAAACTTTAGAACATACTAACTAATTTATATGAAAATACTGTGTAAAAATTTTAGAAACTTTCCATGTTCCTGTAAAATATAAAATTTAAACACTACAACAGAAGTTTCTGTTTTTTACATTGCACACATCAAAACATGCAATGCAAACATTCTAAGGCCATTCTTGGAACTTTTTGTTGAAACACAATATTATAAATTACACCTAATAGATAAAAAATGACTCTCAAAGCAAAACTCATATTATGTGACGAATAAAAGTATAGCTCCAAGTAAGATATACCGATAGTGTTGAAGACGAAAGAGGAGATGCCTTCCGGGGCATCCCCAAGCTTAGACACTTGAGTCTTCCTTAAATATTACCTTGGGGGTTCCTTGTGAATCCTCAAGCATAGGTTATTGTCACTCCTTATTCTCCTCATATCGGTGTCTCACCCAAAACTTGAAAACTTCAATCACACAAAACTTAACATAACTTTGTGAGAAGGGTTAGTGTAGTAAAGATAGATCATTCACTTAGGTACTGTCAAGACAAGATTCATAATTGTTCTCACATAATAACTACTGTATTACATCATTCCCACAATTTATATCACCGAATATAAGCTATGGGAACACTAAAACAAGCAAATTATGCATGCAAAATAGAATTTGTCAAAAATGGAACAGTCTGTAAAGATTTGAATGATCGCAAAACTCCGCGACTCTAAAAATTCTGGAAAATTAGGACAACTCAAGGAATTTTCATATCAATGTTTTTTAGAAATTTCGGAATTTTTTGACTCTCCAATAAAATCAGATAATTCAAATACTGGACGCAAAACTTTTTGTTTTTGCACAGAATCAAACAAGCAAGTATCCACTCAATCCCAAAGGCTTTACTTGGCACTTTATTGAAATAAAAGACACAAAACATGATAAATACAGTATATTAATCATGTTAAGAAATAAAAAAACAAGGTAAAAGTGTTGGGTTGTCTCCCAACAAGAGCTTTTTTCTTTAATGCCTTTTAGCTAGACATGATGATTTCAATGATGCTCGTATAGGAATAGTAATTGAAACATGCAAAAGAGCATCATGAATCTCATGACAAGCACATTTAAGTCTAACCCACTTCCTATGCATAGGGATTTTTTGGGCAAACAATTTATGGGAGCAAGAATCAACTATCATAGGAAGGCAAAACAAGCATGACTTTGAAACTTTCAATGCATAGAGAGGAAACTTGATATTATTGCAATTCCTACAAGCATATGTTCCTCCCTCAAAATAATTTTCAGTAGCATCTTGAAGGAAATTCAAAATATACCTATCACATACAGCATTCTTTTCATGATTTATAAGCATAGAAAATTTATCACTCTCCACATAGGCAAACTTCTTCTCATTCATAATAGTGGGAGCAAACTCAACAAAATAACTATCATGTGACACTTGATTGACATAACCACATTGAATATAAAAATCATGATAATAGGTTTCATGGTTGTCATTAGTCTTTATAGCATACGTGTCATCACAATAACCATCATAGATTGGAGGCATGCCATCATCATAATAGTTTTGCTAATCAAAACTTGGGGGATAAAAAATATCATCTTCATCAAACATAGCACCCCCGAGCATGTAGCTTTGCATATCATTAGCATCATGAATATTCAGAGAATTTATACTAACAAAATGTATATCATGCTCATCATTCAACGATTTAGTGCCAAACATTTCAATAACTTCTTCTTTTAGCACTTGAGCACAATTTTCCTTTCCATCATTTTCACAAAAGACAGTAAAAAGATGAAGCATATGAGGCAACCTCAATTCCATATTTTTGTAGTTTTCTTTTATAAAACCAAAGTAGTGAAAACAAGAAACTAAAAGATTTGATTGCAATATCTAAAGATATACCTTCAAGCACTCACCTCCCCGGCAACGGCGCCAGAAAAGAGCTTCATGTCTACTACACAACCTTCTTCTTGTAGACTCGAGTTGGGACTCCAAGCACAGAGTTTTGTAGGACAGCGACAATTTTCCCTCAAGTGGACAAGCTAAGGTTTATCAATCCGTGGGAGCTGTAGTATGAACATGGTATCTCTCAAACAACCCTGCAATCAAATACAAGAAATCTCTTATGTCCCCAACACACCCAATACAATGGAAAATTGTATAGGTGCTCTAGTTCGGCGAAGAGATGGTAATACAAGTGCAATATGGATGGTAGATATAGGTTTTTGTAATATTAAAATATAAAAACACCAAGGTGAAAATAGTAAACAACAAGCAAAACATTGTATAAATGCATGGAAACGAGGCCTAGGGTCCATACTTTCACTAGTGCAATTTCTCTCAACAATATTGACACAGGTTAATCACATGTAAATACCTCTCGTGCGACAAAGAGTTCACTCCAAAGTCACAAATAGTGGAGGACTAACGAAGAAATTATTGTAGGGTATGAAACCACCTTAAAGTTGTCTTTTCTGATCAATCTTATGAACTATCCCTATAAGTGTCACGGACAGCTCTATAGTTCGTACTAATATAACACCTTAAGATACACAACCAAAACCCTAATGTCACGTAGATACTCCAATGTCATCACAAGTACCCATGGGCATGTACGATATGCATCACAAAATTTCAGATTCATCATGTTCAATCCAACACAAAGAACTTCAAAGAGTGCCCCAAAATTTCTACCGGAAAGTCAAGACAAAAACGTGTGCCAACCCCTATGCATAGATTCCCAAGGTCATGGAACCCGCAAGTTGATCACCAAAACATACATCAAGTGGACCAACAGAACATCCCATTGTCGCCACGGATATCCCATCGCAAGACATACATAAAGTGTTCTCAAATCCTTAGAGACTCAATCCGATAAGAAAACTTCAAAGGGAAAACTCAATTCATCACAAGAAGATAGAGAGGGGAATACTCCATATGATTCATCTATATCAATAAGGCTCGCGGTACATCAAGATCGTGCCATCTCAAGAACACGAAAGCAAGAGATCCGACACATAGCTACTGGTACATACCCTCAGCCCTGAGGGTGAACTGCTCCCTGCTCGTCATGGAGACTACCGGGATGATGAAGATGGCCTCCGGTGATGGTTTCCCCCTCCGATAGGGTGCCGGAACAGGCTCCTGATTGGTTTTTCATGGCTACAAAGGCTTGTGGTGGTGGAAATCACGATCTAGGTTTCTTTCTAGAGGTTTTAGTGTTTATAGGAATTGTTGGCGTCGGTCTCACGTCAAGGGGACGCTCGAGGAGTCCACAAGCCACAGGGACGCGACGTAGGGGGTGGCCACGCCCAGCAGGCTTGTGGCCTCCTCGTCCACTTCCTAGCCCAGCTCTCCGCTCTAGTATTTTTATATCTTCGAAAAATATTCTTCATAAATTTTTTAGCCCATTCTGACGGCTTTTATTTCTACACAAAAACAACACCTCAGTAGTTCTACTGAAAATAGCGTCAGTCCGGGTTAGTTCTAATAAAATCATACCAAAATCATATAGAATTATTGTAAACATGGCATGAATACTTCATAAATTATAGATACGTTGGAGACGTATCAAGGCCAAGGACGCCGCGTTGGCGAAGGCGGCCGAGGATGCGCGGACGGCCCAGGTCGAGCACGAGCGGCGGGCCAGGGAGTGGTCGTCCCGGGTGCTTGATCTGTAGGCCATGTTGGTACGCACCCTCTGGTTGGCCACGGTGGAGCCAGACTCCACGAGCTGGCTGTCAAGGTGACCCGAGTTTAGGACCACATAGGTGAATGCGTGGAGGGCCTCCGTCGCGCGCGTCGGAGCTTCCACGGTGTTGCGCGTCGCAAGGTCATGGTACCCCGAGCTGGACTTCGGGTTGTTGACAGCTCAGCACGCCGGCACTGATGCGGAGCTGGAGTTGGTTGCTGATGCGCTGGCCATGCGGGCCAATGACCTTCCTTCTTTCGTGGTGTGGGACGAGTACGTCCCGGAGCGCACGCCAGATGGTGAGGTGATCCCGGAGGACCTGCACACGCTCTCCCTTGATGACTCGGAGGGCAGCATTGCGGAGACGGACGACGAAGACACCAGGTCCAGTACCGATGAGTATGCCGACTTCGAGCCGGGTCGGGACTTTGATGCAGGGGCCGACGCTAGTCGTGCTGTGGCCAAGGACGGGGCTTCTGCCCCAGCCACCGCAAGGAATGCCGGAGGAGAAGAGGCGCTGCCGCTATTTAGAGCCTTCTTTTATTTTGCTGCATTTTATTAGATTGCAATTCCACCCACTTGGTGTGTATGTAATAAACTTGTGGCCGCGGGCCATTTACGCTCTTTGTGTATATAAATTATTCTTTTGGTTGTCAAAATGTTAATGTGTGTCGGCTCGGCCTTAGCTCTTTTTTGCCCTTTTGGTTCCGTGTGCCCAAAGCTATGTCCCCTTTTGTATTGACCCCGCCAGCCAGACAGTTGGCAGCCGGGCTGTAGCTGGGATGGGGTGTCCGCCTTGGGGGAGTCGGCCACGAGTTTGGAAACCGCAAGGGTGTTTTGGCTAAGGTAAGTGGCATAGGCAAAGAAAAATAGTGTTTTGGCTAGCCCTAGCCGGTGACCCCCTATGACCGTTTTTCGTGTGCGCCAAGTTTTACCGTTCCGAGAGCCCGCTAGCCGGACAGTCGGGAGACGGTCTATAGCTGGGAGGGGAGGGAGGGTTTTTCTCTAGCTCACATTACTTGACCGGCTTCGAGGAGTGATGTTAAGGCTAGCCGGTGGGCCCCGGGGACCGTGGGACCGGTTCCGGGAGCCGGTGAGGCGAAATGCTTTGGAAGGAAACAAAAGAGGCATGCCCCAAGAGCTGGTTGGGGCACCCGTTGCATTCATAAGCCCAAAAGGGGAGGATACATACATACACTAGCCCTTAGCAGTAAAACGGATGAAGGAGCACCGCGTTCCATGGGCACATTGTCTCATCGTCGGAGGCGTCTCTCTTGCGCTTCTATGGCTTCTCGGCGTCTATTAGATAGTACGCATTGTTGTGCAGCGCCTTGCTGATAATGAACAGCCCCACGCAAGGGGAGGACAACTTGTGCTGGCCGGTGGTTCGCTAGATCTGTCTAAGCACCAGGTCCCCCTCGCGAAAGGAGAGGGTCCGAATCCACTTACTATGCTAGTGCCGGAGCTTCTGCTGGTAGATAGCTATTCGGCTTAGCGCTAGCTCGCGGGCCTCTTCGAGGAGGTCGACGGCGTATTCTCTTGCCTCCTTGGCGTCCGTCTCCGTGTATAGGGTGACGCAAGGCGAGTCGAACTCGATGTCCGTGGGGATGATCGTCTCAAACCCGTATACGAGAAAGAATGGAGTGAAGCCGGTGAAATGGTTGGGCGTGGTCCTCAGGCTCCATAGAACGGCCGGTAGTTCGTCGATCCAGCAGCGGGCTGAGTGCACTAGTGGCGCAACGAGCCGGGGCTTGATGCCGGACAGGATCAGTCCATTTGTCCTTTCTGCCTGGCCATTTGACTATGGGTGAGCCACTGAGGCGAGGTCGAGCTGGATGCCTTGCTTGGCGCAGAATTGCACCATCGCACCCTTGGCAAAGTTGGTGCAGTCGTAGATGATGATGTTGTGGGGGACGCCGTAGCGGACGGTCGTGGGGCCGTCCAGCTTCTTGATTGGCCTGGCCTCGATCCACTTGGTGAACTTGTCGACAGCCACCAACAGGTGTGTCATGCCGCCTCGTGTGGTCTTGAACGGCCCCACACTGTCGACCCCCAGATGTTGAAGGGCCATGACTACGGGATGATCTGGAGGGTTGTAGCCGGCAAGTGGCTTTGTGTGCTGAAGCGCTGGCAGCCTTCACACTTGTCGACTAGTCATTTGGCCTCCTCCAAGGCAGTCGACCAGTAGAAGCAGTGGTGGAATGCCTAGGCCACCAGGGTCCTCGAGGCGGCGTGATGCCCGCACTCGCCCTGGTGGATGTCTAGGAGGATCTCTTGTCCCTTCTCTAGCTCCACACAGCGCTGAAAACGCCAGTTGCGCTGCAATGGACCAGCTCACGATTGATGATGTTGTAGGCGGGGGACCGGCGCTGGATCTGCTGGGCCAAATCTTCGTGAGCGGGGAGCCCGTCGCGCAGAAGGAAAGCTAAGATGGGTCGAGCCCAAGAGGGCGCTGCGAAGGGAGCCGGCGCCAGCTCGGGCTGGGAGCCGGCCACCGACGGAGCCCCAAGGACTGGCTCCTCGGTCCCCGGGACCAGCTCTCCAGACCCCGGGTCTGAGGATACGGGAGGCGCATCGATTGCCATCATGACGGTCGCATCGTCGGGGCTGGCTGTGGTGTTGGCCGCAGTGGTTGGAGCCGACGCGACGAGCGGAGCCGGTGGAACCCCCGAGCCTCTTGAAGGGCTGGCGGGATCCGCAGGCATGAAGATGGATTCTGACTCGGCAAAGGGATTGATGGATGGCTTGCGCAGCTATTCGAGGGAGACGCCAGCCAGGATAGTCTGGCGTGTGGAGCTGATCTTGGCTAGAGCATCGGCCACCTCATTGTCCGCTCTGGGAACATGGTGGAACTCACAGCCCTCGAAAGAGCCGGTGAGCTATTGCACAAGGAAGTGGTAGCTGGCCATGTTGGCATCCCTAGCATCCCATTCGCCAGAGACCTGTTGCACCACAAGGTGTGAGTCGCCGAAGCAGATGATGCATCGGATGCCTATCTCCCTGGCGAGCCGGAGGCCATGGACGAGCGCCTCGTACTCAGCCACGTTGTTGGAGGCAGTGAAGTGGATCTAGAGCACGTACTTGAGTTGGTCTCCCTTCTGGGACGACAAGGCGATGTCGGCTCCCAGGCCAGTCTGCATCTTGGAGCCGTCGAAATGGATGCGCCGGTGAGTGGAGTCTAGAGGCGACGGCACGAACTAGGTTTTGGCCTAGTCAACAAGGAAGTCGGCCATCGCGTGCAACTTGATGGCAGTGCGAGGCACGTACCGGATTTCGTGGTCGGCGAGATGATGGTTCACGTGGCGATCCGACCAGTGGCGTCCCAGCCGCCCATGATTTCACAGAGAGGCGCGGTGCTTACGACGGTGATGTTGTGCTCCTGGAAGTACTCCTTGACCTTCTTGGCGGAGAAGTATATGTTGTAGCACATCTTCTGGTAGTGGGGGTAGTTCTTCTTGGAGGCGGAGAGAACCTCGCTGAGGTAGTAGACGGGGTGCTAAGCCGACAGTGCCCTGCCCTCCTTTGGCCGCTCCACCACCAGAATGATGCTGACCACGCGCGTGGTTGCCGCGATGTACATGAACAGTGGCTCCTTTTCTGCTGGAGTGGCCAGGACAGGCACTCTGGAGAGAGCTCTCTTGAGATCGCGAAAGGCCTCGTCCGCCTGGTCGGTCCATTCAAACTTGGTGGTCTTCTTCATCAGCTGTTAGAGGGGCAGCGCCTTCTCACCCAGCCGGCTGACGAATCGGCTGAGTGCGGCGAGGCAGCCAGTGAACTTCTGGACGTCGCGGAGATGAGCCGGCTTGTGCATGTGCGCGATGGCCAGGATCTTCTCTGGGTTCGCTTTGATGTCGCGGGCGGACACGAAGAAACCCAAGAGATGGCCGGTTGGGATGCCGAAGACGCATTTCTCCGGGTTGAGCCGGATCTTGTACTTGCGCAGGTTGGAGAAGGTCTCCCTAAGATCGTCGAGGAGGTTGAAGTGCTTCTTGGTCTTGACGACGCTGTTGTCAACATAGACATGGTCGTTCCTGCCGATCTGGGGTAGGAAACACTTCTGCATGCAGCGCTGGAAGGTGTCGCCTGCAATCTTCAGGCCAAAGGATATGGTGATGTAGCAGTAGGCCCCAAAAGGGTGATGAAGGAGGTCTTCAGCAGGTCGGCCGGGTCCAGCTTGATCTGATGATAGCCGGAGTAGGCATCTAGAAAGGATAGCAGGTCATAGCGGGCCGTGGAGTCGATCACCAGATCGATCCAGGGTAGGGCGAAAGGATCCTTGGGGCATGCCTTGTTCAGGCATGTGTAGTCGATATACATGCACTAGGTCTTATTCTTCTTCAACACCAGGAGTAGGTTGGCCAACCAATCTGGGTGGAAAACTTCCATCATGAAGTTGGCTGCGAGTAGCCGGGAAATCTCCTCTCCTGTAGTATGCGCTTCTCCTTAGAGAAATGGCATAGGGGTTGCTTGACCGGCTTGGCGTCCGGCCGCACATGGACCTTGTGCTCGGTGTACTTCCTCAGAACACCCGGCATGTCTTTTTGAGACCACACGAAGATGTCCCGGTTCTCATGAAGGAAGTCGACGAGCTTGCCTTCCTATTTGCTGCTGAGATTGGCTCCGATGGTGATGCACTGCTTGGGGTTAGCCGGGTCCAGGGGCACCTGCTTGGTGTCCCTAGATGGATGGAACGAAGCCTCACTGGCCGACTGGGACAGAGGAGTGGGCACGGCTGGCTGCTCAGTGGCGTGAGCCACGAGCCAGTCGAGCTGCCGCCTCTCTCAGCGATCACTAGTGCTTCGATCAGCAGGTTGTTGTCCCGTGCTTACTCGATTGACTTCCGGTAGTCTCCATCGATCGTAATGCTGCCCTTGGGGCCCGACAACTTCAACTTGAGGGCGTAGTGGGTAACCGCCATGAACTTGGCCAGGATGGGCCTGCCCCATAGGGCAGGGTAGGGACTGTTGAGGTCCTCTACGTCGAATCAAACCGGCTTGCGACGGAAGTGTTGCTTGTTGCCAAAGAGGACGTCGAGCAGGACTGGCCCGGCATGATGCCGTGGAACACGCTACGGCTCGGCTGCTTGTCTTTCTCCTTGAGCCCGAGCTTGAGCATGGTGTCGCGGTAGAGGATGTTGATGTTGCTACCGCCGTCAATCAGGCCTCGTGAGAACTGGCAAGAGCGTCGACTCGTGGTGAAGGTGGGGTCGAGGACGCGGGCATGGCTGCCGAAGTTCGGCATCACGGCCGGGTGGTCCATCCGGCTCCAGGTGATTGGCTTCTCCGACTAGTGCATGAACTGGGGGACCGAGGGAATGGTGGCGTTCACCTCATGTCGGTGCTGACGCTCGCTATGCTTGTCAGTGCGCTCGCTGGTGAAGATGACATAGGCCTCGTACTGCTCGGGGAACACGTCACGGAGGCGGTCATCGTCGGCGGCCGCAACCGTAGCCGGCTGCCGTGCCGGAGCCGGTGCGGGGGCATGAGGAGCCAGCGCTGGAGGGGCCGGAAGACCCTCGCCTCGGGCGAGCCACTGGGAGAAGCTGCACTATCGAAGCGTGTGCGACACTGGCTTGGCCCCGGAGTGTTTTTTGTAGGGCACGTCAAGCATCTGCTTGAAGGTAAGCTTGGGCTGCCAGGCGGCCTTGCCGGTCCATTGGCACTGGCTGGGAGCCTGGGCAGCCGGCTGCTCCTCTTCGATGGAGGCCACCTATCGGCTCCCATAGTGGGGATCCGGTTAGTCAGCCTCCCGGCTATTAGTAGCCGGCTTGGGGGCAACAGGCGGCTGGACGGCCTTGCCGAACGCGTTGACCTTGATCCTCATCGAGGAGTCGGCTGTGGCATATTTCTCCACCTTGACCATGAGATCGGCCAAGGAGGTCGGGTGGGAGCACATGAGCTTGTGTTTGAGGAGGGTGCCATCTCGGCAGCCCTCGGTGACGTATTGGATGGCCTACACCTCATGAACACCCTCGCAGAAGTTGCACAGCTCGGTCCAGTGCGTGAGGTAGTCGCGGAGTGGCTCGTCCGGCCCCTAGACGCACATGGCAAGCTCGTGGGGGGTGGCCAGGGCACTTGTAGGGTGCGGATGAAGTTTCGGACGAAGGCTTCCTCGAAGTCCGTCCAGGTGTTGATGCTACCAGCCACGAGGCTGTTGAGCCAAGTCCTGGCCGAAACGAGCAGCATGAGAGGAACGTAGTGCACGGCTACACATTTGTTGCCCCTTACGATGCCTACCGCCGTGGTGTAGTCGATCAGCCAGTCCTCCGGCTTGGCGGTGCCATTATACTTAGGAGTGTCATGGGGAAGCAAGAAACCAGTTGGAAACGGCTCGTTACGGATCCGAGGCCCGAAGCACGCTGGCCTGATCGGGCCTTCCTCCTTGAGGAGGGTGGATTGCGCCAACCTGTCGAGGAGGAAGTGGGCGTCGTTCTCATTGTAGGGGACCCGCGGCCCGAGCCGGGCCATGAGATCGGTGCGGACGGCTGGTGGGGGAGACCGCGCCGGTTCCCGCCGTGGAGGCGGGGTGTGTTCACGGGTGTGCCGGCTACTACCAGCCGGCACTTTGTTGTGGCGACTACAGCCAGCCGGCATGTCGTTATGCCGGCTGTTCACAACTGACTGCTCATTCCCGTGCTGCTAGAAACGTCGGGTGTGACTTCCCTTGGCTCGCCGACTGGAGGCGCGAGGGGAACTGGAGTGCTGGGCCGGCTGATGGCTAGCAGCCCCAGTGCCCTCGCCCTCGGGACGGGAGTCTCGAAGACGGCTCCGGTGGGGTCGAAACCGTCTTTCTGCGTGTTGGCGATGTCGATGAGGTCCTTGATGTGCTGCTCGCGCAGGTCGTGCTCCTCGCCCTCCAAGGCGGACAGGCCATCATAAGCCACCTTGGCGGCCCTAAGATTAGCCACGAGGGTGTCGTAGACGGGCAACTTGCTGTCGAGGATCTCCGCAATGACGCGGCCGCGGTCACGTATATCCCCACATCGGCTAGGCTCGGTGCCAACCGGCATGAGACCATAAGCGGAGTTATACTCACGCTGCACGGACTCCATCCGGTGCTGCGCGGTCGCGAGGGCGTTGGCATCCTTGAGTAGCTGTCTGTGGTCCACCTCCAGCTCGGCTGCAGCGGTGGCCGGGTTCGCCGTGGGAGCGATGGGGGTGCTCAAACCCCGAAGGGTAGCGCCGAGCGGGTCGGAAGTACCGGTGCGGGCAGGGGTCGTGTCAGCCTCGGCCCGCGCTCGGCCAAAGGACGTGGAGGAGGCGGTGACCATCACCTCCACAAGGGTGTGAGGCTTCCATCACCGTTCGAGGTGACGGCACCCACACAAGGCAGCGGGTCACCGTAGTCGAGCACCTCATCGGGGTACTCATTTGGAGTAGGTGCGGCATCAAGGTGCATCTCGGTGAACGGCGTGCCGAGTGCGTCAATGGGGGAGCCTCTGGAGTAGGAGGAACCAAGGTCTGGCACCGCGGAAGCCTTCACGGAGGCGAGCTCCACAGGCATGCAGGATGGTCCGGACGCGAGGCAGCCGGCAGAGGTGGTGAAGGGTCCTGCCTGGAGTATGACTCCGGCTAGCGCCGCGGACGGCCCCATAGTGGGCGCCAACTATCGTTGTTTTCTCATGACAGATGGCATGGGTAGGCTTATCAAGAGTGGTTGGGATCGATGGACGTTAGTGGACTCCGAGAAAGGGGTTGGCGACAAACGGTGTGGGACACGCGATGTACCGAGGTTCGGGGCCCTCCGTGGGAGGTAATACCCCTAGTCCTGCTAGTATGGTTGATTAACCAAGAGGGGACTAGCTCGCTTGTCTTGCCTCTCTACGTGAGTGTGTGTGTGAATGCTAGGATTGTGATCGCCCCCGTGCATGGGGAAGCTCCGGGGTTTTTTATAGCCCAACCCCGCGGAATACAATATGGTTAAAGGGTGCCAAAGGACTCAAGCTAGAGGTATCTCTAGATGGCCAGGGGGCCCCCGGCTGAGGGGTCTCATCGTTGGTTGGGGCTCGCGCTTGTCCCGTCGCGGCACGGGTCGTCCTTCGGGGCGTCGTCTTGCGGCATCCGGCCGTGGTCAACAGTACGGTCGGCTACACTGTAGCCATGCCAAAGAAGGCAATGGAGTGGTTGAGGGTGTGTCGGCACTGTGCAGTGCGCCCGGTCACGGTCGGCCAGGGTCAGAGGCACTGTCGCCTCCACTGTAGCCATGCGGGCGCTGACCCCCGACGCGATGGGGGCCACTATAGCCACGCATGCCCTGACCGCGGTACCTGTCGTTCCTTTGGTGAGAGAGCCAGCCATCTGCATCTTTGGCCAGCTGGCCGGCCGCAGCCGGCTATGCGGAGCTGGACTACAGGGGGAGGAGGCTCGCCCTGTAGTCGTTTTGAAAAGTTGGAGGAAAGGGCCCGCGTGAGGTTACCCCGGGCTAATCCCCCCGTCAATACATGTAGATGTATGAGGTCCAATGAGTGTTGTAGTGTGGGGTGGATATCGTTATTCTCTTACCGTCACTGATGATTTGAGTAGATATAGGTATATTTACTTAATGAAACACAAGTCTGGAACGTTTGAAAAGTTCAAGAAAATTCAGAGTGAAATTTCATATCATCGTGACAAGAAGATAAAATGTCTACGATATGATCATGGAGGTGAATATCTGAGTTATGAGTTTGGTACGCAACTTAAGACAAAGTGGAAATTGTTTCACAACTCACGCCACCTGGAACACCATAGTGTAATGGTGTGTCTAAACGTTGTGGTAATGCTCTATTGGATATGGTGCGTACTATGATGTCTCTTATCGTTTTGCCACTATCGTTTTGGGTTATGCATTAGAGACAAGTACATTCACTTTGAATAGGGCACCATCTAAATCCGTTGAGATGACACCGTGTGAATTATGGTTTGGCAGAAACCTAAGATGTCATTTCTTAGAGTTTGGGGATACGAGACTTATGTCTGATATGCTTGAACCCAAAGGGGAAAGGTGCATCTTCATAGGATACCCTAAGGAAATAGTTGGGTACACCTTCTATCTCAGATCTGAGGGACAAGTATTTGTTGCTAAAAATGGGTCCTTTCTCGAGAAAGATTTCTCTCGAAAGAATTGAGTGGGAGGAAAGTAGAACTTGATGAGGTTGTTGAACCATCACTTTAGTTGGAGAGTAGCACGACGCAAAAAGATGTTTCTGCGACGCCTACACCAAATTTAAGAGGAAGATAATGCCGATGATCGTGAAACTTCGGATCAAGTTACTACCGAACCTCATGGGTCAACAAGGACTCGTACACCCCTAGGTGGGACGACAATCCTGTCTTGGAGGTCATGTTGTTAGACAATAGTGAACCTACGAGCTGTGAAGAAGCGATGGTGGGCCCGGATTCCAACAAATAGCTAGGAGCCATGAAATCTGAGATAGGATCCATGTATGAAAACCAAGTATGGACTTTGGTAGACTTGCATGATGAACGGCGGGCCATTAAGTACAAATGGATCTTTAAGAAGAAGACAGGCGCCGATGGTAAATGTCACCATTTATAAAGCTCGACTTGTCGCAAAGTAGTTTCCGACAAGTTCAAGGAGTTGACTATGATGAGACTCTCTCACCCGTAGCGATGCTTAAGTTTGCTGGAATTATGCTAGCAGTTGCTGCCTTTTTTGATCGTAAAGTGAGTGGGAGCACTATGGAATTTCTGATAAGTATATGTGGATGACATGTTGTTGATCGGAAATGATGTCGAATTTCTAGAAAGCATAAAGGGTTTTCTGAAAGGAGTTTTTCAAAGGAGGACCTTGATAAAGCTACTTGAATATTAGGCATCAAGATCTATAGAGATAGATCAAGATGCATGATAACATTTTCAATGAGTACATACCTTGACAAGATTTTGAAAGAGTTCAAAATGGATCAGTCCAAGAAGGAGTTGTGGCCTGATTTGTAAGGTGTGAAGTTGAGTAAGACTCAAAGCTCGACCATGGCAGAAGAAAGAGAATGGACGAAGGTCGTCTCCTATGCGTTATCCATAGGCTCTATATAGTATGCCATGTTGTGTACCACACCTGGTGTGTGCCTTGCCATGAGTCTGACAAGGGGTACAGGAGCGGCTCAGGAGTGGATTGATACGTCCCCAACATATCTATAATTTTAGATTGTTCCATGCTATTATATTATTTGTTTTGCATGTTTTAAATGCATTAATATGCTATTTTATATTATTTTTGGGACTAACCTATTAACCTAGAGCCTAGTGCCAGTTTCTGTTTTCCCTTGTTTTTGAGTATTGTAGATAAGGAATGTTAAATGGAGTCCAAATGAAATAAAATCTTTGTGATGATCTTTCTTGGACCACAAGACATCTACCAGACTTGGAGAGGAAGTCAGGAGACCTGGCAGGAGGTAACAAGCCACCCTAGCACGGCCAGGGGGTGCCCCCTGGCTTGTGGCCCCCCTGCAGGTCCTCCAACCCTAATCTTCGGCCTATAAATTCCCAAATATTCCCCCAATACCAAAAAGATCCACGATAATACTTTTGCGCCGCTGGAAGAATCTGTTCCCAAGAGATCCAATCTTGGAGCCTTTTTCGGTAATCTGTCGGAGCGGGATTCGATCACGGAGGGCATCTACATCAACTCCATTACCCCTACGATGATGCGCGAGTAGTCCACCACAGACCTACGGGGTCGGGAGTAGCTAGATGGCTTCTTCTCTCTCTTTGATCTTGAATACCGTGTTCTTCATGATCTTCACGGGGATCTATCCGATGTAATACTCTTTTGTGGTGTGTTTGTCAAGATCCGATGTATTGTGAGTTTATGTTCAGATTATCCGTGAATCTTATTTGAATCTTCTCTAAATTCTTATATGCATGATTTCATATCCTTGTAAGTCTCTTCGTGTCATTAGTTTGGTTTGGCCAACTAGATTGGTAATTCTTGCAATGGGAGAAGTGCTTAGTTTTGGGTTCAATCTTGTAGTGTCCTCACCCAGTGACAAAGTAGGGGTAGCGAGGCACGTATTGTATTGTTGCCATCAAGGGTAAAAAGATGGGGGTTTCATCATACTGCTTGAGTCTATCCCTCTACATCATATCATCTTACTTAATGTGTTACTCTGTTTTTCATGAACTTAATACTCTAGATGCAGGCAGGAGTCGGTCGATGTCTGGAGTAATAGTAGTACATGCAGAATCATTTCGGTCTACTTGACACGGACGTGATGCCTATATGCATAATCATTGCACTGGATATCATCATAACTATGCGCTTTTCTATCAATTGCTCGGCAGTAATTTGTTCACCCACCATGTTATTTTCCTTCAATAGAGAAGCCTCTAGTGAAACCTATGGCCTCGGGGTCTATTTTCCATATTATATTTTCAGATCTATATACAAAAAATACCAAAAACACCTTGCTGCAATTTATTTACCTTTTACTTCTCGCAATCTTTCCTATCTATCTCTATCAAATCTAATCCTTGCAAGTAACCGTGAAGGGATTGACAACCCCTTTATAGCGTTGGGTGCAAGTGTTTGATTGTTTGTGTAGGTGCATCTATTGGTGACTTGCTTGTTCCTCCTACTGGATTGATACATTTTTTCTCAACAACTAATGGAAATACTTATCTACTTTTCTGCATCACCCTTTCCTCGTCAAGGGAAAACCAACGCAAGCTCAAGAAGTAGCAAGAAGGATTTTCGACGCCGTTGCCGGGGAGGATACACATCATGCCTACCAAGTACCCATCACAAACTCATCTCTTGAATTTACATTATTTTCCATTTGCCTCACATTTTCCTCTCCCCCACTTCTAAAACGATTTCAGAATAAAAAAACTCAAAAAGATTTGCCTTTTTATTCGCCCTCTTTCTCGTTCGCGTTTTTCTCGTCGGATCTCTTTTTGTTTGCTTGTGTTGCCATGTGCCTTCTATTTACTTGCATCTTTGCTCGCTAAAAATCTATTCATATGGATCCTCATCCACTTGCTAATCTGTTCAAAAGGCCAAATTATGATGAACCAATTGCAAGTGAGTTGAGTGCACTTGATTATCTCTATGAAGTTTTGTTTGAAAATCATGAATCTGAAAATTTTGAAAGAAAAAAATATAAGGTGATTCATGATAGATCCTTGGTTCAATAGTATGATTGCAATGTTGCTAGTATTAATTCTCTAAATATCCATGATGCTAATGATATGCCAAGCCATAAGCTTGGGGATGCTATGTTTCATGAAGATGATATTTTTTTGTTCCCCAAGTTTTGATGGGCAAAATCATTATGATGATTGCATGCTTGTGCATCATGAAAAGAATGATTTATGTGATAGCTATATTGTTAAATACCTTAATGATGCTAATTAAATTTATTATGATGGAGGAACATATGCTTGTAGTAATTGCAATAATATCAAGTTTCCTCTCTATGTGTTCAAAGTTTTGAAGTTATGCTTGTTTTGCCTTAATATGCTAGTTGATTCTTGTTCCCATAAATTGTTTGCTCACAAAATCCCTATGCATAGTAAGTGGGTTAGACTTAAATGTGCTTGTCATGAGATTCATGATGCTTTCTTGCATATTTCAATTACTACTTTTTATGTGGGCATCATTGAAATCATTATGCCTAGCTAGGGGCGTTAAACAATAGCGCTTGTTGGGAGGCAACCCAATTTTATTTTTATGTTTTTGCTTATGTTTTTGAGTGTTTCACACATTATTACCTCTTTATTAATTGTGTTTTTGTGTTTTAATTAGTGTTTGAGCCAAGTAAAACCTTTGGGATGGTCTATGGTGATTGTTGATTTGATCTTACTGAAAAACAGAAAATTTTGCGCCCAGTCTAGGAATTTTATAAATTTATCAGAGAGTATAATGAGTCTGAAATTTTTATAAAATATTTATATACAAATTTCCCATGCTTTCCTAATTGTTTAGAACTTGTGGAGTTACAGAAGTATATGAAGTTTCCATACTGTTACAGACTATTCCGTTTTTGACAGATTCTGTTTTCTTTGTGTTTTTACCTATTTTGATGTATCTATGGGTCGTATCGGGGGGTATAAACCATGGAGAAGTTGTGATACAGTATATATTACAACAATATATATAAATGATGAGTTCACAACAGTACCTAAGGTGGTGATTTATTTTCTTATACTAACGGATCTCACGAGTTTTCTGTTAAGTTTTGTGTTGTGAAGTTTTCAAGTTTTGGGTAAAGATTTGATGGACTATGGAATAAGGAGTGGCAAGAGCCTAATATTGGGGATGCCCAAGGCACCCCAAGGAATAAAGGATGCCAAAAATCCTAAGCTTGGGGATGCCCCGGAAGGCATCACCTCTTTCTGTTGGAAATATGCCCTAGATGCAATAATAAATTAGTTGTTATCATATTTCCTTGTTCATGGTAACTGTTTATTATCCATGATAGAATTGTATTGATCGGAAACTCAGATACATGTGTGGATACATAGACAACACCATGTCCCTAGTATGCCTCTGATGGACTAGCTCGTTGATCAAAGATGGTTAAGGTTTCCTAGCCATGGACATGAGATGTGATTTCATAAAGGGATCACATCATTAGAAGAATGATGTGATGGTCAAGACCCAAACTACAAACGTAGCATATGATCGTGTCAGTTTACTGCTACTGTTTTCTGCATGTCAAGTATATGTTCCTACACTACTGGAATCAGGATCTTTGTCGTCAGCCAGCTCTTTGTCGTCTGCTAGCTGATGGCAAAGAAGGTCTTTGCCATCAGCTTAAATAAAACTGACGGCAAAGATATCATTGCCGTCAGCCATCTCTTTGCCGTATGCTAGGTGACGGCAAAGCCTCTTTGCCATCGGCCAGCAGATGGCAAAAAGTAAGGGTGGCCCACAACGAGAACCAGCTAACGATCACTCTCTTTGTCGTCTGCTAGCAGACGGCAAAGAGAGTGGCCATCTAACGGTCGCTGCCCCCGTTCCCACCCCACTAACTAAGGTTCTTTGCCATCTGTTAGCAAATGGCAAAGTGCCTTAGTATACCTCTCAGTGCGCCCCATCCCTCTCTCTCCCCTCCCCGCACCCCCGCCTCCCTCGTGCCCGAGCCCCCCCCCCCCCCCCCCGTGCCACCGGCCGGCGCCCCCGCCCCTGCATCCGGCCGACGGCCGCCCCTGCCCCCGCCCATGTAGCCGGCTGACGGCCGCCCCCGCCCCTGCTGTCGTCAGCACCCGCCCCTGCCGCCGGCCTCCCCCGCCCCTGCCGCCACCTAAGGTGAGCTTCTCTTCTCTGCCCTCATTTTTTTAGGTTTATGTTTACTTTAGAGTTAGTTTAATTAGGTTTAGGTTTAGGTTTAGTTTTAGGTTTAGTTTAGGTTTAGTTTAGTTTTAGGTTTAGTTTAGGTTAAGAAGAAGAAGAGGAGGAGGAGGAGGAGGAGGAGGAGAAGAAGAAGAAGAAGAAGAAGAAGAAGAGGAGGAGGAGGAGGAGAAGAGGAAAAAGGAAAAGAAGGAAGAAGAGGAAAAAGGAAAAGAAGGAAGAAGAGGAAGAAGAATAAGAAGAGGATGAGCAGAAGAGGAGAAGAAGAAGGATGCCACCGACCCTCGACCCCCGACGCCCAACCACCAACGCCATCGCCCCCCGACCACCGACACCCCCGACCCCCGACCACCAAGGCCATCAACCCCCGACCACCAACACCACCGATCCCCGACTCCACTGACCCCTGATCACTGACCCTCGACCCCCGACGCCACCGACCCCCGACGCCCCGGACCCCCGACCCCTAACCACCAACGCGATCGCCCCCTACCATCGACACCACCGACCCCTGACTACCGAGGCCATCGACCCCCGACCACCAATGCCACCGATCCCCGACTCCACTGACCCTTGATGCCACTACCTCCCGATGCCACTGACCCCCAACCGCCGAACCTATTCTGCCTCATGTTGACCAAAAAGGTGCTCTTCGGCCTTTGTGAGGCCGAGGAGGTCATAGTTTTGTAAATTGTGAGCTAGGTCACATATTTTCCTATTTTGTTATAAAACATCATATTTTGTGTTAATCAGGTGAATTTCAATGTGCAGTTGTTCGACGACCTCCCCGTGCATTTGACGAGTCCCCTCCTGCGTTCGTTGGTGAGCACAAATGACATCTTCTCCCCCGGCATCCTTATAAAAATTTGCTCTGTTCCGGTCTTCATGCCGATGAAACTTGCTAGCTATAGGTGTCTTTAATCATCAGTATGCGTGACCACTATGTGTCTCCCGTTTGAAAGGGTTGCATCTATAAATATGCATTCATTAGCATATTTATAAATGTGATTCTTTCGAATTGTCCAACGTTATCCATGGACAGCCCGAGTATGTGTAGATTGGGTTCGTTTTCCCATATGCTCTGCTCCGGATCCGATGCAGAATTTCGTCAGTGCCTCCCTGTTGTTCTCTGGGTACACATCCTCACTGCTTATTGTCGAGACGTGTATCAGGAGAATAGCGGGGAGGTGCTACCAAAATTGTGCGTCAGATCCGGAGCGAAGCATGGGAAAACGAACCCAATCTACACATACTCGGGTGGGATTAGGACCTATCTTTACCTAATAGCATCTAGGTTGCGTCGACGTAATAAAACTGACAAACTCTATTAACTGATGAATATGGTTTGCTGAATTATGTATATATTTTTTGTGTGTCTAGTAGCTAGGCAAGATGAGTGATCGTGGGTGGATGTACACCGGTCACACTAGTCAGAAAGACATGACCCATGAATGGATAACAAAAACCAAGGAGTTTGTGAGAGTCGCATTTGCAAATGGACAGAAAACAACCTGGTGCCCTTGTGTCGATTATGACAACTGTAAGAAGAAGTCAGAGTTTGAAATGATCAAACACCTGCAAAAGTGGGGTTTTACGCCTAATTATATGGTCTGGACATTTCATGGTGAGTCTGCCCAACGTGCCAGAGCTGAGGTGGTTCGTCGTCACACCGACGAGCATGGTACCGGGATCGAAGACATGGTCCAAGACTTTGATGATGATCGGGATTCGTATGATGAGACGGAGGAATCTGCAAAGGCCTTTTATGAAATGTTGGAGTCTTCAAAATGTCCTCTCCATGAGCACACTGAGCTTTGTCAGCTAGATGCCATCGCGCAAGTAATGGCTCTGAAGGCTCAGTTCAACCTGGGCAGAGAATGCTACGATGCGATGATGACGATATTTGGACGCTTTCTACCCAAAGGCCATGTATTGCCAGCAAACCTATACCAGTCAAACTAAATCCTATGTGCGCTTAAGACGCCCTATGAGAAGATAGATGGCTATGAGAATGGATTATCCTTATTTAGGTTTGAGTATGCGGGCTTGAACTATTTCCCCATTTGGAATGCTTCCAGGTATGTTCTGGTAGACAACGGTATGGGTATGAAGAATCAGACCAAAATTCTCATTAATGTTCTTCGGTATCTGCCAATCATACCAAGACTTCAACGTCTTTTCATGGTCGAAGAGACGGTTAGACAGATGACGTGGCATAAATTGGGCAAAAGAACAGAACTAGATGCAGATGGGAATCCGATGTTGGGACACACTTTAGACGCTTTTGCGTGCAAGCACTTCGATGCATTACATAAGGATAAAGCGGCAGATCCAAGGCATCCTCGAGTTGCCATTAGCACGGATGAGTTCAATGTGTATGGTATGACGGTAGCACAATACATTTGTTGGCCTATATTTGTCATTCCACTCAATCTCTCCCCCCCAGAGAGATTATGAAAAGAAAGAACATTTTCCTGACGTTGATAATTCTAGGGCCCAAATATCCGAGGAAGAATATGAATGTGTACATGCAGCCACTTAAGGATGAATTGCAAGAAGCCTGGGATAATGGGATCAAGACATATGATGCCGCTACCAAAAAGAACTTCAAAATGCATGTGTGGTACATGTACTCGTCGCATGACTTGCCAGCGTATGTGCTATTCGTTGGCTGTTGTGTGCATGGAAGGTTTCCGTGCCCCACATGCAAGGCAGCTCTTGAGTTCCGTTGGCTGCAGGTGGGTCACAAGTTTTCTTGCTTCGACATGCCTAGACAGTTCCTGGATCCTGGCCATAAGTTCAGAAAAGCCAAGAAGAATCTCATCAAAGGTAGAGTTATCAAAAACACTGCACCACCTGCATTGACAGGCCAACAGATCCTGGATCAGATAAACGCTCTCGAGCTGGATCCTGATCGTCCAGGGTATTTCAAAGGGTATAATACGGAACACGCCTGGACTCACAAGATATGTTTGTGGGATCTGCCTTACTTTAAAGACCTCCTTTGCCCACACAACATTGACGTGATGCACACTGAAAAGAATATCGCGGAGGCCCTTTTTGGTACATTGTTCAGCATAGAGGGGAAGTCGAAGGATAATCCTAAGGCTAGAGTCGATCAGGAGGCTCTATGTGATAGACCGTTACAAAACATTCGACAACCGAAAGGAAAGAAGAACTGGAGGAAGCCAAAGGCATGGTTCAATCTTGGAAGGCCAGCTATGAGGGAAATGATCTTGTGGGTGAAAATGCAGTTGATGTTCCCCGATGGGTATGCAGCGAATCTAAAGAGGGGAGCAAGTCTTGACAAATTGAAAATATTTGGTCTCAAGAGTCATGATTGGCACATATGGCCTGAGCGGGTGATGCAAGTGATGTTGTGTGGCTTTATCCCTGAGGATGAATGGCTAGTACTGGCACAACTGAGCTATTTCTTCCATGCTCTTTGTGCGAAAGAACTATCTCCTGATGTGCTAGACGAACTGGAAGAGTTGGCACCGGAGTTTCTGCAAGTTAGAAAATATCTTTCCACCGGGCTTCTTTAATCCAATGCAGCATTTGGTGCTTCGCAACTAAGAGGATGCAGAAGACGCTTCGAGCAAAATGTAAAAATAAACATAGAGTTGAAGCATCGATGGCCGAGGCATTCATTACTAAGGAGGTGGCAAACTTCGTGTCAGCACACTACAAAGCCAAGAATCATCATTTGCATAATCCGAAGCCTCGGTACAATGATGGCGACCGTGAAAAAGGTCGATCCAACCTCAGCCTATTCAAAAGGAAGCTCGCACCAGCCGGTGCTTCGAAAGCAATAGCGTTGGATGTCAAAGAATGGCAGACCATTTCATTTTATATCTTCAACAACCTAACAAAAGTGTTGCCGTACATCGAGTAAGTTCTCGGTACATTGTTTTGCAACTTCTAATTCCTTTGAAATGCTCTTATTCCTGGATATGTGATACAATTGATACGTCGCCAAATTCTCAGATCGAGTGGTGATCCAAAAGGATTCCATCGAATAGTATGAGCTTCTGGCAAAGCATGGAGGAGGCTATCCCGATTTCATCTCTTGGTTCAAGAAAACGGTAATTTCCATTAGACGATTTCATTTCTTTGCCTAGTTTGCGGCTAATGCAACAATCCTTTCGTATTAAATTTGTAGGCTAATGCAGAGTCTATGGACTCCGAATTGAGACAAGTCGCTAATGGTTCTGACTATAAGGTCCGTTCATTTGACAAATAAGACATCAACGGGTATCGCTTTCGTACATTTGGCAAAGAGCTATCGATGGCTGACCGAAAGTCTACAAATTGTTGTGTCTCCGCTGTCGGCGAAGGAGGGGTCAAGTACTATGAAAGAGTTGAAGCAATTTATGAATTTACATTCTTTGGTGAAAACCCACCAAACGTCGTAGTCTTCAAATGTTATTGGTTCCAGCCGAAGGAGACTAGAAGGACTCATGAACATATAGGGCTAGTTGAAATCAAACAAAGCACCCATTTAGATGTTCCCGATGTCTATATTACGGCTCAACAGGCGACCCAAGTTTTCTATCTACCGTGGGCTTGCCAAACGGATCCAAATCTGAAAGGTTGGGATGTCATTTATGATGTGCCACCACATTTTAGACCACCTCCCCTCAATGAAGATGATTATGAACCTCACATTAACCCAGACACATATGAAGGAGAATTTTTCCAAGAAACACGTGTTTCCAAAAAACGTTTCAAGAACCGCTCTACTTCACCCCAGAACATTGAGGTCAACAGCGATAGTGAATCCGACTTCACCCCTGAGCCGAAACAAGAAGATACGAAAGAAGAAGAGGTTACTGTTGTGGATGACTTGTCAATGCTTGACCGATTGCATAGAGGCCTTCCACATGTTGATGCATTTATTGATGATGCTGATGAGCACGTCATTACTAATAGTGATGATGATTATGCATTTATTGATCCTGGAGCATATATAGACGATGAAGATTAATATTATTAATGTGAGGTATTCAATTATTATTATCTACATATATATTATTAATTAGTTCATGTTATTAGGTATTCAATTTTTTATGTTGAACTAATTTCGTTCACTCTTTGTCATTGCAGGTGTTCATAGATGGTGGGCTCGGGTCGAGAGCGCTCTGAGCCTCCTTCCTCGGCGCGTGATAGGAGGGGTGCTATTATTCCACCCCAGCATCTCCGCAGAGCACTGGTACACAGTATGCAGACATCGGCGAGCGCTTCTTCTTCGATCGGGAGAGGTCTGGGGAAGACGAAGAGAGGTGCTAGAAGTAGGAAGGCTGCTGCGCCTTCCTCGCCGCCACCCCCAGTTGATTCTCCCGACCACAAGAGTGCTCCGTCTCAGGTGGACCCGTATGACTTGGACCCGTCTCGGACTCCGGTCGTCGAGCCTCGGGTCGACGAGCCTCGGGTCACCGAGCCTTCGTCCCATGAGACTCCTGTCCCAGAGTCTTCGTCCCAGGAGATTCGGGTCCCAGAGTCTTCATCCCACGTGACTCCGGAGGCTAGTGGTCATGCTGATGGTGGCGAGGACAACTTGTCTGAGGACACCTATAGTGACGGCGAGCTGGTTCAGGAGGGCAAGAAGGTCTACCAGCATGGCTGTACAAAGCTCCCGCCCGTGCCGACAACCCGCGATCCGAGGTGGTTGATTGAGCCTAATGCGGAGAAGTGCATTTACTCTTTTTTCACTTTTTGCCTTCATGTTTCTTCAAATTAATATCTAATGTGTTGGCCTTGTCATACTACAGGGGTGGGAAACACGAGCGTGGTGTCCGCAGGCCCAACCAGGTCCTTGGTGTGCTTCTCCGGCACCACTTCCCGGGGAAGGTCTAGTTGCCCGGTGAGGGTGAGGTTCCATAGGTAGCACTGACCTAGGAGTTGTACATGGATGCTCCGGCCCCGCCGGAGGAGATGGTCGACGGTGTCATGTGTGAGACGGTGGATGACATTGTGATCCATCGGTTTTGGGTAATTTCTCCTTACAGAATTAAAAATCAACAACATCTAGTGATTGTACTAATCAGTGTTGTCTTGTTTGATTGCAGACCTTCTACAGGTGTTTTGAGGAACACGAGGCGAAAGCAGCTATTGTTCTCGAAGCCGAGTGCAAGCGCCTACTTCAAAACTTACGACATGAGGCTCAGGTGCAGGCTATTCGAGACTACTACGCCTCGACTAACATTAAGAGGGCCAAGAAGAAGTGCCGCAAAAATTATCTGAGTAAGGAGAAGTTAATGAAGGTAATTATCTATTCTTAAGGCCTTGTACTTAGTTTCCTTGATTTGATTCGTAGGCGTAGCGCTAAAATTTCTCTTGTCTAACTTAGGTGCCCCCGAGATGGTGTGTGGATAGGATGGACAGTTGGGAGGCATTGGTGGATGAGTGGTGCTCTCCCGAATGGCTTGCCGAACACAACAAGGCCAAGGATAAGCGTGCCCAAATGAAAGGTGTGCCACACCATCAAGGGAGCTCTAACATGTTTGAGTATGGGGATCAGTGGGTATGTGGTTTACTTCATGATTCATGCAATTTCATTCTTCATGCTAGCTTGAGCCCTTAACTAATATTTTGTTCCTCTATTTTAGGCGCGAGAAAACAAGAAGGAGGTGCCACCTCTGTTCGACCTCTATGCCATGGACAATACTGCCTTGTACAAGAAGGCCAAGGCATTCTCTGAGGATGACCTCGATCATCCAGAGAGCTTCAGCAACATCTCCTCCCACAAAAAGCTCGTGAGGTACAGAGATGAGGGGAAGGCGAGGAAAGGGGAGGACTTCAACCCGAGCCATAGTCCTTTTGATCCAGAGCTCGTGATGATATCTGGTGGTGGGAGGCCCCATGGCTCGATAGCCATTGGGGATCGACTGATACGTTGTCCTAGAAATCTCCCGGAGATCAAAAAGCGCCAGACGAGCTCTGATCCTGAGATAAGGCCTCATCCACGACCATTGGAGCTCGCCATTAAGGCTAGGGCCCAGAAGCTTCTGGTGGAGGCAAACAGGCAGGCGGCGCAGAGGGAGAGGGACATGGAGGAGAGGACGGCTACGCTTTTGGAGGAGGAGAGGAACCGGAACGACGCGTCTCACCGGTCCCTATATGAGCTCCTCATGGTAAGTTTCTCATGCATATTAGCCAAATCATGTACGTAATGTCCGTTTCATCATTAACTAATATGAAGGACTCATGAAAACAAAATGTGCAGACCGTGTGCCAGAACAATGGTCAGACCCCTCCGTCGATGCCCCATATTGCTATAGCACCCACGGTGAGTTTCATTTGAATGGTCATTAGTTACTAGTATTCACATTTGAGTTTCATCATGCTAAGGAGACATTGCAAATGATTTTTGGTGCAGCGTGCCTCCCGACAAGCATCGACCGATCCTTCTGCGTTTGCCGCAACCCCGACCGGTCCTTCTCCGTCTCACCTTGGCGCATACCCGACCGGTCCTTCACCTCTATGATGATGGTAAGTTTTCCCAAGTGTTTTGCATAACAAATGCATACTTAGCTTAAGAAATGACCTTCTTAGCTCCAAAATGACCTATACTTAGCTTATTTTCCTCAAAAATGACATAATAACCTTACTTAGCTCCAAAATAACATATTCTACCTAGGATAGCTCTAAAATGACCTATACTTAGCATTTGTTTTCCTCAAAAATGACTTGATATGCTTAGTTAGCTAGAAAATGGCATAACTACCTAGGATAGCTCAATAATGATCTATAGCTAGCTTAGCTAGTTCATTTATGACATAATTAGCTCACTTAGGTACAAAATGGCATAACTACCTAGGATAGCTCAATAATGATCTATAATTAGCTTAGCTAGTTCATTTATGACATAATTAGCTCACTTAGGTAAAAAATGGCATAATAACCTTGGTTTAGCTCCAAAATGACCTATACTTAGCTTATTTTCCTTGAAAATGACATAATAACCTTACTTAGCTCTGAACTGACATACTTTACCTAGGATAGCTATAAAATGACCTATACCTGGCATTTTCCCGCTAAATGACTTAATATGCTTAGTTAGCTGAAAAATGTCATAACTACCTAGGATAGCTAAATAATAATCTATACTTAGCTTACCTAGTTCATTTATGACATAATTAGCTTACTTAGGTAAAAAATGTTATAATAACCTTGGTTTAGCTCCAAACTATCATATAATTAGTTTATTTTCCTCCAAAATGACAACATAACCTTACCTAGATCCAAAATGACCGATTTTAACTAGGATAGCTCTAAAATGACCTACACTTACCATTTTGTCCTCCAAAATGAATAAATATGCTTAGTTAGCTCAAAAATGGCATAACTACCTACGTTAGCTCCAAAATGACCTATTTACCTATCTTAGCTCTAAAATGACCTACACACTTTAGCATTTTTACCTACCTTAGCTAAAAAATAGCATTTTCCCCTACCTTAGTTAGAATAAGAAGAAGATAAAGAAGAGGAGAGGAGAAAAAGAAAGAGAAGATAAATTCTTCTTCTTCTTTGTTTTCTTCTTCTTTTTCTTGTTTTCTTCTAGCTAGTCTTCTTCTTCTTCTAACATTCATCTTTCCTAATTTGTAGATTTGCTATAGATGAGGAAGCTTGCATTGATGGAGTGTACTCTTCTACTTGTGCTTCCTTTTTGTTTATGGAAACTTGTTGGAAACTTGTTTTGGATATGTATGTATGGATATGTTGTTGGAAACCATTGTATGTTGGATATGTCGTTGGGAACTTGTATGTTAGATATGTTTTTGGAAACTTATTTTTGGTATGCTTGTTGAAATTATTTTGAAATGTGTATATATATATGTGAAATTCTGTCAAAATGAATGAATTTAAGAAAAAACAGAAAAAAACAGGGGCTATATAGCCACTTTGCGATCTGCTGGCCGACGGCAAAGGTCTTTGCCGTCAGCTAGCAGATGGCAAAGCTGCCACGTGGCAGCTACCTGTGCAACCTGGGGTAGCACTAGGCTGGCCTAGGTGGTTTCTTTGCCGCCCGCTGGCAGACAGCAAAGACCTAAGGTTCTTTGCCGTCCACTGGCGGATGGCAAAGAAACCACACAGATCGGCAAAGATACAGTTGCTTTGTCGTCCGCTGGCAGACGGCAAAGATCCTTAAGTCTTTGTCGTCTGCCACCGGACGGTAAAGCACGCCGTTAACCCCTTAATGGCCATAAGCTGCCACATGTGTCGTCCACGATCTTTGTCGTCCGCTGGCGGACGGCAAAGACCTAAGGGTCTTTGTCGTTTGCCCACAAACGGCAAAGTGCCCTTTACCGTGGCTTATTCAGCCGGACGGTTGGCCATCTGCTGGCCGACGGCAAAGCCTTTGCTATACGCCATGCATGCCTTTGCCGTCCGGGATGGCTGACGGCAAAGTTGTTGATTCCTGTAGTGCTATGACCAAGAGATCATGCAACTCACTGACACCGGAGGAGTAACTTGTGTGTATCAAATGTCGCAACGTAACTGGGTGACTATAAAGGTGCTCTACAGGTATCTCCGAGGGTGTCTGTTGGGTTGGCATGGATCAAGACTGGGATTTGTAACTCTGTGTGACGGAGAGGTATCTTAGGGCCCACTCAGTAATACAACATCACTATAAGCCTTGCAAGCAATGTGATTAAAGAGTTAGCCACGGGATCTTGTACTATGGAACGAGTAAAGAGACTTGCCGGTAATGAGGTTGAACTAGGTATGGAGATACCGACGATCGAACCTCTGGCAAGTAACATACCGAAGAAAAAATGGAACATCATACGGGATTAACTGAATCCTTGACATAGAGGTTCGACCGATAAAGATCTTTGTAGAATATGTGGGAATCAATATGGGCATCCAGTTCCCGCTATTGGTTATTGACCGTAGAGGTGTCTCGGTCATGTCTACATAGTTCTTGAACCCGCAGGGTCTGCACACTTAAGGTTCGGTGACGTTATGGTAGTATAAAGTTATGTATGGTTGTGACCATAGGTTGTTCAGAGTGTCGGATGAGATCCCGGAAGTCATGAGGAACTCCGGAATGGTCCGGAGGTAAAGATTGATATATAGGAAAGTGGTGTTTGAACTCCGGAAAAGTTTCGGGCATTTCCGGCAGTGTACCGGGAGTGACGAATGGGTTCCGGGGGACCACCAAGTGGGGCCATCACGCCCCAAGGGGCCACATGGGCCTTAATGGTGGAGCACCAGCCCTTCGTGGGTTGGGAGGCCAGCCCAGGAAGGCCTATGCATAGGAGGAAGGAGTAGGGGCCAAGTAGGAGAGAGTCCTACTAGGAGTCCACCTCCCTTATGGGAGGTGGACTCCTCCCCTCTGGTTCGGCCGACGCCCTCCTTGTAGGAGGGGCTATGATGCCTCCTCTCCTGTCCCTCCTATATATACTGAAGGTTTTTGAGGGCATCCCCAACCCTAATTGCCACGTGCTGCCCTCTTCTTCCTCTAGATCTATTTCTCCTCTAGATTAGTTCTATGGTGCTTAGGCGAAGCCCTACAGGATTAGTTCACCACCATCGCCACCATGCCGTTGTGTTGCCGGAGAACTCATCTACCTCTCCGCCCTCACTTGCTGGATCAAGGAGGTGGAGATCGTCATTGAGCTGTACGTGTGCTGAACACAAAGGTGTCGTCCGTTCGGCGCTAGATCGGAAGGACCGTGATCAAGATCGCAAGACGATTCGTGATTGGATCGTGGTACGGATCGTGCTGAGATCGTGGGACGGGTCATGATTGGATTGCGGGACGGATTGTGAGGGGATCGTGGGCGCTCGGTGATTTGGATCGCGAAGACGTTCGACTACATCAACCGCATTTCTTAATGCTTCCCGCTTAGCGATCTACAAGGGTATGTAGATCCACTCTCCCTCTCGTAGATGCTCATCACCATGGATAGATCTTGCATGCGTGTAGGAAAATTTTCTTTCCCATGCAACGTTCCACAACAGTGGCATCATGAGCTAGGTCTATGTGTAGATGAGATCTCGAGTAGAACACAAAGAGTTTATGGGTGTTGATGCTTAGATTGCTTCCTCCCTTGGTTGTGTTTTGGTTCAGTGGTATTGTGGGATGAAGCGGCCCAGACCAACCTTACTCGTACTTACGAGAGACCGGTTCCATCGACTGACGTGTAACTTCATTGCACAAAGATAGCTAGCGGGTGTCTGTTCCTCCTACTTTAGTACGATCAGATTCGACAAAAGGTTGTCCTTGAGAAAGTTGAAAAGCAACTTATGTATCACCGTGTGGTTTTGAGTAGGTGAGAATTGTTCTTGCTAGATACCCGTAGCAGCCATGTAAAACTTGCAACAACAATTAGAGGACGTCTAACTTGTTTTTGCAGGGTATGTTGTGATGTGATATGGCGAATTACATGATGAGATATATGTGATGTATGAGATGATCATGTGTTGTATAGAATATCACGACTTGCATGTCGATGAGTACGATAACCGGCAGGAGCCATAGGGTGGTCTTTAATTATTGTATGACCTGTGTGTCAATCATTAAGCGCTATGTAATGCTTTACTTTATCGCTAAACGATAGCTATAGTAGTATGAGCATGGTGGGACCGGCAACCCCGATGGCGACACAATGATGGAGATCATGATAATGGAGATCATGGTGTTATGCCGGTGATGATGGAGAACATGCCGGTGCTTTAAGGATGGAGATCAAAAGCACAAGTTCATGGCCATACCATGTCACTTATGATTTGCATGTGATGTTAATCCTTTTATGCACCTTGTTTTGCTTAGGACGATGGTAGCATTATAAGGTGATCCCTCACTTAAATTTCAAGGTAAAATTGTGTTCTCCCCGAGTGTGCACCATTGCGAAAGTTTGTCGTGTCGAGACACCATGTGATGATCAGGTGTGATAGACTCTATGTTCACATACAACGGGTGCAAGCCAGTGTTGCACATGCAGAACAATCGGGTTAAACTTGACGAGCCTAGCATGAATAGACATGGCCTCGGAACACAAGAGACCGAAAGGTAGAACATGAGTCATATAGTAGATATGATCAACATGATGATGTTCACCATTGAAACCACCTCAACTCACGTGATCATCAGACTTGAGTTGGTGAATTTCGATCATGTATCACTCGAATGACCGGAGGGATGTCAATTTGAGTGGGAGTTCTTAAGTAATATGATTAGTTTAACTCGTTATCATGAACATAGTAAGTAGTGTCTTTGCAAATTATGTTGTAGATCATGATGTAGCTCCCTTGAATTTTTATATGTTCCTAGAGAAATAGAGTTGAAAGATGATGGTAGCAATATTGCGGACTGGGTCCGTGATTTGAGGATTGTCCTCATTGCTGCACAGAAGGCTTATGTCCTTAATACGCCGTGCGGTGGTCCACCCCTTCTAGCATCGTCTATAGATGTTGTGAACATCTGACAGGCACGTTCCAATGACGAGTTGATAGTTTAGTGCGTCATGCTTTACGGCTTAGAATTGAGGCTCCAGAAACGTTTTGAACATCATGGAACATATGACATGTTCTAAGAGCTGAAATTGGGATCTCAGGCTCGTGCCCATCTTGTGAGATATGAGATCTCCAACAAGATTCTTTGCTTGCAAGATGAAGGAGAATAGCTCAATCGTTGAGCATGTGCTCAGATTGTCTAGGTGCTACAATCGCTTGAATCGAGTGGGAGTTGATCTTCCAAATAAGAAAGTGATTGATATAGTTTTCCAAGTCACTGTCACTAAGCTACTAGAGCTTTGTGATGAACTATAAAATGTCAGGGATGGAAATAATGATCCCTGAGCTGTTCGCGATATTTGACGCCGCGAAGGTAGAAATTAAGAAGGAGCATCAAGTGTTGATGGTTAGTAAAACCACTAGTTTCGAGAAGGGCAAGGGCAAGGAGGGATACTTCATGTATGGCAAGTCAGTTGCTGCTCTAGTGAAGCAACCCAAAGTTGAACCCAAACCCGAGACTAAGTGCTTCTATTATGAGGAGAGTGGTCGCTGAAGTGGAACAACCCTAGATACTTGGTAGATAACAAGGTTGGCAACGTCAATAGAAGTACATTTTGATATATGTGTTATTGATGTGTACCTTGCTAGTAATCCTACTAGCACCTGGGTATTGGATACCGGTTCGATTGATAAATGTTAGTAACTCGAAATAAAAGCTATGGAATAAACGGAGACTAGCTAAGGGTGAGGTGACGATGTGTGTTGGAAATATTTCCAAGGTTGATGTGATCAACATCGCACGCTCTCTCTACCTTCGGGATTAGTGACAAACCTAAATAAATGTTATTTGGTGTTTGCGTTGAACATGAACATGATTAGATAGTGTTTATTGCAATACGGTTATTCATTTAAGTTGAAGAATAATGGTTATTCTGCTTACATGAATAATACCTTCAATGGTCATGCACCCAATGAATGGTTTGTTGAATCTTGATCGTAGTAGTACACATGTTCATAACATAGATGCCAAAAGATACAAAGTTAATAATGATAGTACCCCATACTTGTGGCACCACCGCTAAATGTCATATTGGTGTAAAGCGCATGAAGAAACTCCATGCTGATGGATCTTTGGACTCATTCGATTTTGAATCGGTTGAGACATGCGGACCATGCCTCTTGGGCAAGATGACTAAAAACCCTGTTTTTAGTATGATGGAGCGGGCTAGTAACATATTGGAAATAATACATGTTGATGTATGCGATCCAATGAGTGTTGTAGCGTGCAGTGGATATCATTATTTTTCTTTCCTTCACTGATGATTTGAGTATATTGTTGGAGATATTCCCTAGAGGCAATCATGTATGATGATATTTCCTATGTGTTTATGAATAAAGATAGTCCTTGGACATTATCATTGATGTGGATTAACAAGTATGTGACTTGTTTGTGAGACTATGCATTGTATGATAACTGTCCTAAATGGTCCCTGGTCCAAAGGGTTGTGTGGACGCACAACTAATCAAACTAGCATATGACACGGTGGATGGTTCGGTCTCACTGACCATGTAGCATTGGATGCTAGCTGAACAATACGGACTCAGAAAGGTCTGTTCGGATTCAACATAGTCGGATACGAGTCGAGATAAGGTCTAAGTTGGACAGACCCAACTATGAGACGCAGCGATAGGTCATCTGTGAGTCTCTAGTACAACATACGTTCTATGTCGTAAGACCTGAGCTGGCGCATGTACTCGGGATGGTGGTAGACTTGCTTTGGGCCGACCAAATGCTACTCCATGACTGGGTAGTTACAAAGGTAGGTTTCAGGCTTGTCCATGCCCATGCTGCGAGACATGGTCGAGCAAGATGGGATTTGCCCCTCCTACCAGGATAGATATACGCTGGGCCCCCTCGGGTGATCCGACCTAGATAAGCATGGCCATGCGATGAGGATTATGAGATAATCAGAAGTGTTGGTCGGATTCACCAGAAGGAGAAAGAGGTCGTGTTGCAACAAGGGTGACCATGTTGCCTTGTGCACGACAACATATATCATATAAGGGGTCACGCGCTTAAGGGAAGGAACACGTGGGCTTTAGGATATCG
Organism: Hordeum marinum; assembly: GCA_022496015.1. NCBI lineage: Eukaryota > Viridiplantae > Streptophyta > Magnoliopsida > Poales > Poaceae > Hordeum > Hordeum marinum. The sequence continues at coordinate 455,101,095 of CM039674.1, read as the reverse complement.
TGCGAGGCCCAAAAGTTGAGCCCGTGCCGGATGCCTATATATAGTGGAGGTGCGGCACACCCATCCGGTTGATCGCTTCGGTGCCGTCATTAGGGATTTGCATTAGTTGCCACTAGCCACCTCCACTCGCCGCCACCGACCATGTGATCGGACCTAGCAGTCCACCGCACAGGTGTTCCTCCTGCACTCGCGAATACCGTTAGAGGCGGTGCACTTGCGCCGCTCTAGCAAACCTGTACGTGGGATCTGGCGACCGGCTATTCAAGGGATCGGAACGGCTGTTCGACGGAGGTCGGACGAGGAGGAGACGGACCACACAAACGCTGTGCCCCAACGCTACTTCCGCTACACGGAACTGCGCATCTAGTGGTAACAATCTGGGATCCATCTCCGTAGCATGTTCTTGGATGTTCTACGCGTAGGAAAATTTTAATTTGCATGCGATGCACCTACGGTAGAACCCCACATATATATGGGTATATTTGCTTAATGAAACACAAGTCTGGAATGTTTGAAAAGTTCAAACAAATTCAGAGTGAAGTTTAAGATCATCATGACAAGAAGATAAAAATGTATACGATATGATCGTGGAGGTCAATATCTAAGTTACGAGTTTGGCATACAACTTTTGACAATGTGAAAGTTGTTTCACAACTCACACCACCAGGAACACCATAGTGTGATGGTGTGATCGAACGTCGTATTCGTACTCTATTGGATATGGTGCGTGCTATGATGTCTCTTATCATTTTGCCACTATCGTTTTGGGGCTATGCATTAGAGACAACTACATTCACTTTAAATAGGGCACCATCTAAATCCATTGATATGACACCGTATGAATTATGGTTTGATAGAAACCTAAGTTGTCATTTCTTAATGTTTGGGGCTGTGACGTTTATGTGAAAAAGGATTTTCACCTAATGAGCTCGAACCCAAGGCGGACAAGTGCATCTTCATAGAATGCCCTAACTTAACATTTGGGTAAACCTTCTATCTTAGATCCAAGCACAATATTTTGTTTCTAAAACAAGTCCTTTCTCGAGAAAGAGTTTCTCTCGAAAGAATTGAGTGGGAGGAGGATAGAACTTGATGAGGTTGTTGTACCTTTGTTTCAACCAGAGAGTAGCGCAGCGCATAAAGATGTTTCTGTGGAGCCTATGTTAGTTGAAGATGAAGTTAATGATGATGATCATGAAGCTTCGAATAAAGTTACCATCGAACCTCGTAGGTCGACAAGGACGCTTACTGCTCTTGAATGGTACGAAAACCCTGTCTTAGAGGTCATGCAGTTGGAAAACGATGACCTACGAGCTATGAAGAAGCGATGATGGGCCCGAATTCCGACAAATGGCTAGAGGCCATCAAATCCGAGAAAGGATCCATGTATGAAATCCAAGTATATACTTTGGTAGACTTGCCCATTGAACGGCAGGCCGTTGAGTATAAATGGACCTTTAAGATGAAGACAAACGCTGATGGTGAATGTCACGAGTTATAAAGCTCGACTTGTCGCAAAGAAGTTTCCTCCAAGTTCAAGGAGTTGACTACGATGAGACTTTCTCACTCGTAGCGGTGCTAAAAGTCTGTTGGAATTATGTTAGCAGTTGCTGCGTTTTTCAATGATGGAATCTGGTAGATGGATGTCAAAACATCATTTCATTCCTTGAGGAAAGGTTGTATGAGATACAACCCAGAAGGTTTTGTCAGTCCTAAGGATGCTACAAGGTGTGCAAGCTTTAGTGATCCTTCTATGGACTGAAGCAAGCATCTCAGAGTTGGAATATATGTTTTGATGAGGTGATCAAAGTTTTTTGAGTCTATACAAAGTTTATGAGAAACTTGTATCTACAATAAAGTGAGTGGGGGCACTATAGAGTTTCTGATAAGCATATGTGGATGACATATTGTTGATTGGAAATGATGTAGAATTTCTGGAAAGCATAAAGGGTTGTTTGAAAATAGTTTTTCAAAGGAAGACCTGCATAAAGCTACTTAATTGTTGGGCATCAAGATCTATAGAGATAGATCAAGACGTCTGATAAGACTTCCAATAAGTACATACCTTGACAAGATTTTGAAAGAGTTCAAAATGGATCAGTTAAAGAAAGAGTTCTTGCCAGATTTGTAAGGTGTGAAGTTCAGTGAGACTCAAAGCTCGACCACGGGAAAAGAAAGAGAAAGGACGAACGTTGTCCCCTATGTCTTAGCCATAGGCCCTATATAATATGCCATGTTGTGTACCGCACCTATGTGTGCCTTGCCATGAGTCTGTCAAGGGGTACAAGAGTGATCCAGAAGTGGGTCACTGGACAACGGTCAAGATTATCCTTAGTAACTAAAGGACTAAGGAAATGTTTCTCGATTATGGAGGTGATGAAGAGTTCGTCGTACAGAGTTACGTCGATGCAAGCTTTAACACTGTTCCGGATGGCTCTTAGTAGCAATCCGGATGCGTATAGTGGAGCAGCCATTTGCAATAGTTCCAAGTGGTGTGTGGTAGTAGTATTTACAGTATGACACAGAGATTTGCAAAGTACACATGGATCTGAATGTCACAGACCCGTTGACTAAAAGACCTCTCTCACATGCAAAGCATGATCGAGCCCCAGAACTCATTGGGTGTTAGATTCATAACAATGCAAATCACATGGTGATGTGAACTAGATTATTGACTCTAGTGCAAGTGGGAGACTATTGGAAATATGCCCTAGAGGCAATAATAAATTAGTTGTTATCATATTTCCTTGTTCATGGTAATCGTTTATTATCCATGCTGGAATTTTATTGATCAGAAACTCAATGTCACATCCCTAGCTAGCTTACTTAGGACAGCCTGTGTGTGCATCATGTTTCACTTTTTGCATCAACTTGAAATGGGGATTAACAAAAACCCCAAACACCTCACTTGAATCAAATCAATTCCATGATTGTGAAAAACCAACAAATCCAATGTGCCCACCAAAAATGTCCCCTATGTCTGATAAATGTGGACATGATTATACAAGGGGTCATTCTAAATATTTGAATATTTATAGCATTTCAAAAATAAATATTAAAGCTGCTAAAAATGCCAAATGAAGCATTATAAATATTTTAGTTTTCGAAATATTCTGAAACTTTTTATAGAAGTTTGAAATATTCAAACTAAGTTCTATAAAATATTTGGGATATTTTATGCCTAGCATTTGTGCCTAAAAATAAATAAAACAAATGTCAGGAAAATAAAACAGAAACTAGAATTTTTAAAAAAGAAAAGGAGGAAGCCACCTGGGCCGGCCCATCTGGCCCAGCACCGTCATCGTCCTCCTGGTGGCCAGGAGGACGAGCGCGTGCCCGTCGTGCGCACGCGCCGGAGCTGCCACGCAGCTCCCTGCGTGCCTGCATCCCCCTGTCGTGCTGGCGAGCGGATGAGGACGCACTGTCGTCCCCATCTCTCTCTCTCTCTCTCTTGCCCATTCTCCCCTGCTTCCTCCCGCTCCTCTACTCCGCCATGGCCGACGGCCCCGCTCGCTTGCCGCCGTACTTGCAGCCGCTCCCGCGCCTCTCTGAGCCCCCAGAGGCTCCACCTCATCGTCCCCGTCCTCTGTGCCGAGCCACGCATCGCCAGAATCCCTAGAGCGTCATCCTCGAGCTCTTCTTCCTCCTCGCACCCGGGCTCCGCCACCGTCGATTCGTTGCCCCCAAGCCCTCCCCAAGAAAGCTCTCGTCGTCTCCGAGCCTGCTGTGAGCTCCCGGCCCTTTCCCCTCTCTTCCCTGGCCGTTTCCCCCTCTGAAGGCCCCGGTTGCGTCGGCTCCTGAAATGCCCGCTGCACGAGCTCGTCGCCGCATTGCTCCGGTGACCAGCCGGTCCATCCGAGGCCACCATCGAGCTCGTGGGGTCATGTAGAGCCCGTAGGTGCTAAGCTCCGGCCATGTGGCTCCCTGGTTCGTTGAGCTTGTGCTCGCCCGAGCTCCGGCAGCCGCCGAGCTCGTCGCCGGCGTCAATCCCGGGCGTCTCAGCCTTTGAGAGGTGTCAGGGTGGACGCGTGCGTGAGCCTAGGCTCGCCTTATGCCCTCCGCCGTCCTTTTGGTCGCCGGAGGAGGAAACCCGACCCCTCCGCCATCTCTAGAGCCACCGGCGGCTCAACGCCGGTGGGTCTGGCCGGATCTGACCACGGGGGTTTGACCCTTGGATCACTAGCAAGTGGGGCCAGGCTCTACTAATTTAGGATTAGTTAAATTATTTAATTAATTAATTAAGTTAATGACCCACTGACAATGGGCCCTACCCTAACTAATTAGTAATTAGTATTTTAACTAACTGTGTTAGAAGTTGGGTCACTGACCAGTGGACCCCACTGGTCATGTTTGACCTGTCAACGGTCTGTTGACGAGGTGACGTCATGATGATAACATGCCGATGCAATAAAGAATTTTCTGAATTAAATTAATTTCAAAAACTATTTAAAACTTAGAAAATTCATACAAATTAATCTATAACTCAGATTGAAATAATTTATATATGAAAATTTATCAGAAAATCCAATGAATCCAATGGTGATGTTATCATGCATGTTAGAGCAACCTATGTAGATGAACATTGACATTTACTAATAGGTTAACATATGAAATATGAAATGGAGAATGATTTTGAACCTATATTCAAAATCACTTCATTTAGCTTGGACAGTAGTCGCATTAGCTCATCCATACGTGTTGTCATGTCATGATCATGCATCATATTGTTGCACTTGCCGTGTATTGATTGCTATTTGTCTACATTGTGGTAGGCCCTGCTTCTGAGGATACCTCCGAGTATTCCAACAAAGGAGAAAACCTTCTCGCTTCCCAGCAAGGCAAGCAACCCCATTCATCATTCTGACAACATCCCATTCTCTCGCTCTTGCTCTTGTTTATTGCATTAGGACAAACGTTCACTTGTCTGTCATACATGGTAGATGAACCCATTTCTTTGCAAGACCTCTCATTGTCACGGTAAGTAGCTAAACCTTGCAACCTGGCATACCTTGTAGATGCTTGTGCCATGATGTGCTTTGCTTACTTTGCCTGCTATGCTTAGAGTGGTGTCAGGTCTGATTCATCTGGGTGATGAACTGGAGTGAAACAATACTGTTCTGATGTGATAAGCTTATGATGACCCCAATTTGGTAAAGGTAGCGATGAGAGGCTATGTAGGAGTACATAGCGGGTTATCTCATTGGGACCGTTCTTAGGAACTGAGTTTCGTGTTTGTGATCCAAGGCTAGTTAGTACCACATGCTGGGCCCTGAAATATGACCCCGCTCGACTTATCAATCGCTTAGTCCTTGGTCCAGGAGTTGCAAGTAGTTTCTGGTGTTTATAGCATGCTGGAGGCCATGCGTAGCGCTGACCCTAGGGGTGGGTTACGACATGGTAGGCAGTGGCACGGTGTACCAAGGGTCACCCGATTGGTGGGCTTGGGAACCCTACGCACATCGTTTGGGGCCGTAGCGGAAACTTCGGCCGGACTTCCATGCGGGTTCAGTCTCAAATAGGCGATAGCCTGGAGTAGAGGTCTTATGTGATTGATGGTCGTGGCCGACTCCCTCGTTGGGCTTCCGCTTGAAGGTTGCCGAGGTGCTTGGTTTTATGAGCATATAGCGATAAGTAGCGAGAGCATGTGTGAAGAAGTAAACCCCTGCAGGGTATGAAACTATTCGAATAGTCGCGTCCTCGGATATGGACTACTTGGAGAACTTATGTTGTTCATAGATAAGTTAATGGATACTCATAAAAATATCAAGACAAGTGTGAGTACCGTGGATGGAACCCTCGTAGGAGACGGAAGTGAATCCATGGTGGTGTATTGATGTGGAGTTAGTAGACTCGTGTGCGATATCTAAAATCTAAACAAAGAGTTAAAATTGTGTAGTATAGGTTAGCCATGAGTCAAAGATGGCATTTCTTCATAAACTCCACCACTCCCCTTGTTGATACTTGAGCATGAATAGTCTAGGTCTGCTTTAAAGACTTGTTGAGTATGTTTGTACTCATGTTTGCCTAATAAATGTTGCAGATGAGACTCAGGACCCTTCAGGTGGGTTCTACCTAGATGTCGATGACGCTGAATAGCTGGTGTCCCAGCTATGACCTTATGCCCTGTGGCGGGCTGTAGATAGTCAGGCCATGTGCCTTTTTACCCTTTCAACTGTATGTACTCAGACAGCTTTATGCTTCCTCTTGGTTTGTATGAACTTGCTTGTATGACTTGAGTGTTGGGTCATGTGACCCCTACCTATAAGAACATATTATGCAAGGGTCTTCTGAGCCTCTTAAATAAAAGTTGTGTTGATGTATGGTTATGTTCTGATGTCATAGTTGTACCTATGCATATCGTGCATGTCGTGCGTACGTGTGACGTGCAACGGTATGTATGGGATCCGACACCTAGTCATGTGCCTTTAGTAGTACTCTTTATGGAAAACTATCTCTTTGTGCCTCCACCGAGCCTTGGTCGCTTGCTACTGCTCCGGACACATTGATTGACCGGCATGTATTCTTGTTTACTGCGATGTCTGTCCCTTTGGGGAAATGTCTCGTAGTGTAATGGAGTCCCTATAGCCTGCTACGACTCGTCTACGTGCAGTGATGACATTTATGGCCCACAGCATAATGGAGTCCTTGTAGCTTGCTATGACTCGTCTACACACGCTTGAGGCCGACACCTGCATTGTTGGGTTACGTATGCCTGTTTCTGTACGGATGTGCCACTTGGGTTCTTTGACTAGTCATGTCGGCCCGGGTTCTCTGTCGTTTGATTGCTAGCGACATGTTCACATACGTTTCCTAGCCATGGACATGAGATGTCATTTGATAACGGGATCACATCATTAGGAGAAAGATGTGATGGACAAGACCCAAACTACAAATGTAGCATATGATCGTGTTAGTTTATTGCTACTATTTTCTGCATGTCAAGTATATGTTCCTATGACCATGAGATCATGCAACTCACTAACACCGGAGAAGTACCTTGTGTGTATCAAATGTCGCAACATAACTAGGTGACTATAAAGGTGCTCTACAGGTATCTCCGAGGGTGTCTGTTGGGTTGGGATGGATCAAGACTGGGATTTGTTACTCCGTGTGACGGAGAGGTATCTCAGGGCCCACTCAGTAATACCACATCACTATAAGCCTTGCAAGCAATGTGACTAAAGAGTTATCCATGGGTTCTTGTATTACGGAATGAGTAAAGAGACTTGCCGGTAACGAGGTTGAACTAGGTATGGAGATACCGACGATCGAATCTCGCGCAAGTAACATACCGAAGAACAAAGGGAACATCATACGGGAGTAACTGAATCCTTGACATAGAGGTTCGACCGTTAAAGATCTTCGTAGAATATGTAGGAATCAATATGGGCATCCAGGTCCCGCTATTGGTTATTGACCATAGAGGTGTATCGGTCATGTCTACATAGTTCTCGAACCCGCAGGGTCTGCACACTTAAGGTTCGGTGATGTTTCAGTAGTATAGAGTTATGTATGGTGGTGACCGAAGGTTGTTAGGAGTCCCAGACGAGATCCCATATGTCACGAGGAGCTCCAGAATGGTACGGAGGTAAAGATTGATATATAGGAAAGTGGTGTTTGAACTCCGGAAAAGTTTCGGGCATTTCCGGCAGTGTACCAGGAGTGACGAATGGGTTCCGGGGGACCACCAAGTGGGGCCATCACACCCCGAGGGGCCACATGGGCCTTAGTGGTGGCACACCAGCCCCTGGTGGGCTGGGAGGCTAGCCCAGGAAGGCCTATGCGTAGGAGAAAGGAGTAGGGGCCAAGTAGGAGAGAGTCCTACTAGGAGTCCACCTCCCTTGTGGGAGGTGGACTCCTCCCCTCTAGTTCGGCCGAAGCCCTCCTTGTAGGAGGGGCTATGATGCCTCCTCTCCTCTCCCTCCTATATATACTAAAGGTTTTCGAGGGCATCCCCAACCCTAATTGCTACGTGCTGCCCTCTTCTTCCACTAGATCTGTTTCTCCTCTAGATTAGTTCTACGGTGCTTAGGCGAAGCCCTACAGGATTAGTTCACCACCACCGCCACCATGCAACTGTGCTGCCGAAGAACTCATCTACCTCTCCACCCTCGCTTGCTGGATCAAGGAGGTGGAGATCGTCATCGATCTGTATGTGTGCTGAACGCGGAGGTGCTATCCGTTCGGCGCTAGATCAGAAGGACCGTGATCAAGATTGCGAGATGATTCGTGATTGGATCGCGGGACAGATCATGATGAGATCGCGGGACGGATCGTGGTAGTATTACGGGACGCTCGGTGATTTGGATCGTGAAGACGTTCGACTACATCAACCGCGTTTCTTAACGCTTCCCGCTTAGCAATCTACAAGGGTATGTAGATCCACTCTCCCTCTCATAGATGCTCATCACCATGGATAGATCTTGCATGCGCGTAGGAAATTATTTTTTCCCATGCAACGTTCCCCAACAATTTCGTCTTCAATCCATTGATCAATTTACTTGAGGCTATATTTTTATTCACCACATGATATGTGTTTTGCTTGGAGCGTCTTGTATGATATGAGTCTTTGCTTTTTAGTTTGCCACAATCATCCTTGTTGAACACATCTTTTGAGAGAGACACGCATGAATCATGAATTTATTAGATACTCTATGTGCTTCACTTATATCTTTTGAGCTAGGCAATTTTTCTCTAGTGCTCCACTTATATCTTTTTAGAGCACGGTGGTGTTTTATTTTATAGAAATAATTGAACTCTTGTACCTCACTTATATTATTTTGAGAGTCTTTAAACAACATGGTAATTGGTTTAGGTTATGAATTTAGTCCAAATATAATAGGCATAAGAAGGATATAATAAAAACTTTCATATAAAGTGCATTGAATATTATGAGAAGTTTGATTCCTTGCATAAAGTTTTGAGATATAAAGATGGTGATATTAGAGTCATGTTAGGAAGTAATTGTGGATTGGTAGAAATACTTTTGTAAAGGTTTGAGATTCCCGTAGCATGCATGTATGGTGAAATGTTATGTAAGGAAATCAGAGCATGATTTGTTTATTGATTGTCAACCTTTGTGTGAGGGTCGGGAGCACCCGATGGTTTACTCGTACCAACCTCTCCCCTAGGAGCATGCGTCTAATACTTTGCTTTGATGACTAATAGACTTTTGCAATAAGTATGTGAGTTCTTTATGACTAATGTGAGTCCATGGATTATACGCACTCTCACCCTTCCACTTCTGCTAGCCTCTCTAGTACCGCACAACTTTCGTCGGTGCATTAAACCCACCATATATCCTTCCTCAAAACAGCCACCATACCTACCTATTATGGCATTTCCATAGCCATTCCGAGATATATTGCCTTGTAACGTCCACAGTTCCATTTAATATGACACACACCATCATTTTCATATTGCTTTGCATGATCGTAATATAGCTAGCATGAACTTTTCGTGGCTTGTCCATTTTTTGATGTCATTTGCTATCCTGGTACACCGCCGGAGGCATTCATATAGAATCATATGTTGTTCTAGATATCAACTTGTAATTCTTGAGTTGTAAGTAAATAAAAGTGTGATGACCATGCTTATTAGAGCATTGTCCCATGTGAGGAAAGGATGATGGAAGCCTTGATTCCCTCACAAGTTGGGATGAGACTTTGGACTTTATGAAAAATAAAAGAGGCCAGCGAAGCCCAAAAAAACAGGCCATTGATGCCCACCAAAAAATGAGAAAAAAGAGAGAAGGGACAATGCTACCATCTTTTTTCCACACTTGTGCTTCAAAGTAGCACCATGATCTTCATTATAGAGAGTCTCCTATTTTGTCACTTTCATATACTAGTGGGAACTTTTCATTATATAACTTGGCTTGTATATTCCAATGATGGGCTTCCTCAAATTGCCCTAGGTTTCATGAGCAAGCAAATTGGATGCACACCCACTTAGTTTCTTTTTGAGCTTTCATAGACTTACAGCTCTAGTGCATCCGTTGCATGGCAATCCCTATTCACTCACATTGGTATCAATTAATGGGCAACTCCATAACCCGTTGATACGCCTAGTCGATGTGAGAATATCTTCTCCTTTTGCTTCACACCTCCACCATATTCTATTCCACCTATAGTGCTATATCCATGGCTCACGCTCATGTATTGCGTGAGAGTTGAAAAAGTTTGAGAACATAAAAGGATTGAAACAATTGCTTGACTTGTCACCGGGGTTGTGCATGATATAAATACTTTGTGTGGGGAAGCTGGAGCATAGCCAGACTATATAATTTTGTAGGGATAACTTTCTTTTGCCATTATATTCTGAACAAACACAATTGCCTTGTTAGTATGCTTGAAATATTCTTGTTTTTATGTCAACATTAAGCTTCTGTTTTGAGTCTTATGGATCTGAACATTCATGCCACAATAAAGAATATTACATGGATAAATATGTTAGGTAGCATTCCACATCAAAAATTCTGTTTTTATCATTTACCTACTCGAGGACGAGTATGAATTAAGCTTGGGGGTGTTGATACATCTCCAACGTATCTATAATTTTTTATTGTTCCATGCTATTATATTATCTATTTGGATGTTTTATATGCATTAATATGCTATTTTTATTATTTTTGGGACTAACCTATTAACCTAGAGCCTAGTGTCAGTTTCTGTTTTTTCCTTGTTTTTGAGTATTGTAGATAAGGAATATTAAATGGAGTCCAAACGGAATAAAATCTTCGCGATGATTTTTCTTGGACCAAAATACATCTACGAGACTTGGAGACGAAGGCAGGAGACCTGCCAGGAGGTCACAAGCCATCCTGGCACGGCCAGGGGGCGCCCCTCGCTTGTGGCCCCCCATGCAGCTCCTCCAACCCTAATCTTCAGCCTATAAATTCCCAAGTATTCCCCCAATACTAAAAAGAGCCACGATAATATTATTCCGCCGCCGGAAGCCCCCGTTCCCGAGAGATAAAATCTTGGAGCCTTTTCCGGTAATCTGTCAGAGGGGGATTCGATCACGGAGGGCATTTACATGAACTCCATTGCCCCTCCGATGATGCGTGAGTAGTCCACCACAGACCTAATGTTCCATATCTAGTAGGTATATGGCTTCTTCTCTCTCTTTGTGCTCCAATACCATGTTCTCCATGATCTTCATGGGGATCTATCCGATGTAATACTCTTTTGCGATGTGTTTGTCCAGATCCGATGAATTGTGGGTTTATGATCAGCTTATCTATGAATATTATTTGGTTCTTCTCTGAATACTTATATGCATGATTTCATATCTTTGCAAGTCTCTTCGAGTTATTGGTTTGGTTTGGCCAACCAGATTGGTAATTCTTGCAATCGGAGAAGTGCTTGGTTTTGGGTTCAATCTTGCGGTGTCCTCACCCAGTGACAAAGTAGGGGTAGCGATATACGTATTGTATTGTTGCCATCAAGGGTAAAAATATGGGGTTTTCATCATATTGCTTGAGTTTATCCCTCTACATCATGTTATCTTACTTAATGCGTTACTCTATTCTTCATGAACTTAATACTCTAGATGCAGGCAGGAGTCGGTCGATGTGTGGAGTATTAGTAGTAGATGCACAATCGTTTCGGTCTACTTGACACGGACGTGATTCCTATATGCATAATCATTGCCTTGGATATCGTCATAACTATGCACTTTTCTATCAATTGCTCGACAGTAATGTGTTCACCCACCGTGTTATTTTCATTCAAGAGAGAAGCCTCTAGTGAAACCTATGGCCCCCGGGTCTATTTCCATATTATATTTTCAGATCTATATACCAAAAATACCTTGCTGCAATTTATTTACCTTTTACTTCTCGCAATCTTTCCTATCTATCTCTATCAGATCTAATACTTGCAAGTAATCGTGAAGGGATTGACAACCCCTTTATAGCGTTGGGTGCAAGTGTTTAATTGTTTGTGTAGGGGCATCTATTGGTAACTTGCTTGTTCCTCCTACTAGATTGATACCTTGGTTGTCAACAACTGAGGGAAATACTTATCTACTTTGATGCATCACCCTTTCCTCTTCAAGGGAAAACCAACGCAAGCTCAAGAAGTAGCATGGATCAATAGACAGCGGTCAAAATTATCCTTAGTAACTAGAGGACTAAGTAAATGTTTCTCGATTATGGAGGTGATAAAGAGTTCGTCGTAAAGGGTTACGTCGATGCAAGCTTTGACACCAATCCAGATGACTCCGAGTAGCAATCCGGATACATACAGTGGAGCAGTCATTTGGAATAGCTCCAAGTGGAGCGTGGTAGCAACATCTACAATATGACATAGAGATTTGTAAACTACACAAGGATCTCAATGTTGCACACCCTTTGACTAAAACCTCTCTCACAAGCAAAACATGATCAAACCCCACAACTCATTGGTGTAAATCACATGGTGACGTGAACTAGATTATTGACTCTAGTGCAAGTGGGAGACTATTGGAAATATGCCCTAGAGGAAATAATAAATTGGTTATTATCATATTTCCTTTTTCATGATAATTGTTTATTATCCATGCTAGAATTGTATTGATTGGAAACTCAAATACATGTGTGGGTACATAGACAACACCGTGTCCCTAGTGAGCCTCTAATAGACTAGCTCATTGATCAAACATGGTCAAGGTTTCCTCTCCATAGACATGAGTTGTCATTTGATAACGAGATCACATCATTAGAAGAATGATGTGATGGACAAGACCCAAACTATGAACGTAGCATATGATCATGTCAGTTTATTGCTATTGTTTTATACATGTCAAGTATCTGTTCCTATGACCATGAGATCATGCAACTCGCTGACACAAGATTGAACTAGGTATGGCTATACCGACGAACGAATCTCGGGCAAGTAACATAGCAATGGACAAAGGGAACTGCATACGGGATTGTGTGAATCCTTGACATCGTGGTATGACCGATTAAGATCTTCGTAGAATATGTAGGAACCGATATGGGCATCCAGGTTCCGCTATTGGTTATTGACCGTGAACTTGTCTCGGTCATGTCTACATAGTTCTCGAACCCGCGAGGTCTGCACACTTAACGTTCGGTGACGATTTGGTATTGCCGAGTTATGTATGTTGGTGACCGAAGGTTGTTTGGAGTCCCGGATGAGATCCCGGACGTCAAGAGGAGCTCCGAAATGGTCCGGTGGTAAAGATTTATATATGGGAAGTCATATTTTGGCTACCAGAAAAGTTTTGGGTTTTTTCGATACTGTACCGGGAAGCTTCTAGAAGGTTCCAAAAACTTCTGGAGGAGTCTAGAAGTAAACCAAGGGTTTGCATGGGCTGAGGGGAGGTGCCCTAGCCTTATCAGGCCAGGTGCACAAGTCCCTCAAGGCCCATGTAGGTTGGGAGAGGTGGAAAATCCACCTGTTTATGGAAAGGGAGGGAATTGGACAAGGAGTCCAACTCCCCCCTGGCTGTGCCCTAGGGCTTGGAGGATCTGATCTCCACGCCCCTCCACCTATATATAGAGGGGAGGGGGCGCCCCAAGAGCAGACACAAAGCCCTTGGCACCCCTCTCTCTCCCTAGATTGTTTTCTCCTCCGTTCGCGGTTTCGGTAGCGCTAGGCATAGCCCTGTCGAGATAGCAGCACCACCGCCGCCACCACGCCGTCGTGTTGCCAGAGAAATCATATACCTATCTAGCCTTGCTTGCTGGATCTAGGAGGTGGAGATCATCATCGAGCTGTACGTGTGTTGACCACGGAGGTGTCGTCCGTTCGATGCTAGATTGGAAGGACCGCGACAAGATCGCGGGACGGATCGTGATTAGATCGCGAGATGGATCGTGATTGGATCACAGGACGGCTTGCAATTTGGATCGCGAAGACGTTCGACTACATCAACCGCGTTTCTTAACGCTTCCCGCTTAGCGATCTACAAGGGTTTGTAGATCCACTCTCCCTCTCGTAGATGCTCATCACCATGGATAGATTTTGCGTGTGCGTAGGAAAATTTTATTTCCCATGCAACATTCCCCAACACATGGGCGTAACGGGTTTCCGCATAACCCCACGCCTCCCGGGGGCTTTTAAGGGAGGGGGGGAAAGGTCGAGGATGCCCGGCCATTTGCCCCCTCCCCTCATCTTCCACCTCTTGCTCATGTGCCACCTCCGAGATGCCTCATGCTCATCACGTCACTGCGGCCTCCTCCTTGTCCTCCTTGTGCCTGTAGAGCCTATCACTGCTCCTTCCCCGCTTCCTCCTCCTCCGCATGACCGTAGCTCCCTTCGTCGGTGCCGCACTAGGCACCATCCTATGCTCACCCCTCCACCATGCCGACGCCCTCATCGATCACGGATATGTCTGCGTTGGCCTTCGGATCATGGGAAGGATCCATCATCACATTGGCAGACATCAAGCACCTCCGGCGTGCTCACATGATCGTGTCGGCGGAGCTAATCGCCCTCTACGCCGCCGAGCGCGAGCGCGTGCTGACGTAGCTGCTACTTCTTGAGCTTGCGTTGGTTTTCCCTTGAAGAGGAAGGGTGATGCAGGAAAGTAGATAAGTATTTCCCTTAGTTGTTGAGAACCAAGGTATCAATCCAGTAGGAGATACAAGCAAGTCCCCAATCTTTGCACCTACACAAACAATCAAACACTTGCACCCAACGCTATAAAGGGGTTGTCAATCCCGTCATGGTTATTTGCAAGAATGAGATGTGATAGATATAGATATAGAATATTACTAAAACGAAGAGTAAAACAAAAGTAAAAAGATTGCAGCAAAGTATTTTTGGTTTATAGATCTGAAAATATAATATGGAAAATAGACCTGGGGGCCATAGGTTGCACTAGAGGCTTCTCTCATGAAGGAAAATAATACGGTGGGTGAACAAATTACTGTCGAGCAATTGATAGAAAAACGAATAATTATGAAGATATCCAAGGCAATTATTATGCATATAGGCATCACGTCCGTGTCAAGTAGACCGAAATGATTCTGCATCTACTACTATTACTCCACACATCGACCGACTCCTACCTACATCTAGAGTATTAAGTTCATGAAGAACAAAGTAACACATTAGGTAAGATGACATGATGTAGAGGGATAAGCTCAAGAAATATGATGAAAACCCCATATTTTTATCCTTGATGGAAACAATACAAATATGTGCATCGCTACCCCTACTATGTCACTCAGTGAGGACACCGCAAGATTGAACCCAAAACTAAGCACTTCACCCATTGCAAGAATTACCAATCTAGTTGGCCAAACCAAACCAATAACTCGAAGAGACTTGCAAAGATATGAAATCATGCATATAAGAATTCATAAAAGACTCAAATAATATTCATGGATAATCTGAACATAAACCCACAATTCATCGGATCTCGACAAACACACCACAAAAGAGTATTACATCAGATAGATCTCCATGAAGATCATGAAGAACTTGGTATTGAAGCACAAAGAGAGAGAAGAAACCATCTAGCTACTAGCTATGGACCTGTAGGTCTGTGGTGAACTACCCACGCATCATCGGCGAGGCAATGGAGTTGATGTAGATGCCCTCCGTGATTGAATCCCCCTCTGACAGATTACCGAAAAAGGCTCCAAGATTGGATCTCTCAAGAACGGAGGCTTCCGGCGGCGGAAAAGTATTTTCTTGGCTCCCTTTGGTATTGGGGGAATATTTGGGAATTTATAGGCCGAAGAATAGGGTTAGCAGACCTGCTGGGGGCACAAGCCTGCCAGGCGCAGCCAGGGGTGGTGGTCACGCCCCCTGGCTTGTGACCTCCTAGCAGGTCTCTTGCCTTCCCCTCCAAGTCTGGTAGATGTCTTCTGGTCCAAGAAAAATCATCGCGAAG
Organism: Hordeum marinum; assembly: GCA_022496015.1. Classification (NCBI taxonomy): domain Eukaryota; kingdom Viridiplantae; phylum Streptophyta; class Magnoliopsida; order Poales; family Poaceae; genus Hordeum; species Hordeum marinum. The sequence goes on along the minus strand of CM039674.1, from coordinate 455,085,243 downwards.
ATTTTATTCTATTTAATATTCCTTATTTGCAATACTCAAAAACAAGGAAAAAACAGAAACTGGCACTAGGCTCTAGATTAATAGGTTAGTCACAAAAATAATATAAAATAGCATATTAATGCATATAAAACATCCAAAACAGATACTGTAGTAGCATGGAATAATCCAAAATTATATATACGTTGGAGATGTATCAGTCGCAACCGAGCGAGCACGTCGTATTTGCCACGCACTTTGTGCAAGGTTTTGGCCTGCCGGCAAGAAGGTTCTTTCACCAGTTCCTATCCTTCATTGACCGCGAGACCCATCATCTGGGGGCAAACTCCGTTCTCTATATCACCTTCTTCGTTAGTCTGTGCGAGGGGTACTTCGTCCTCCTGTGATTCCTAAAGTTGTGGCACCGGTTTTACTATTTCCGGCTCCAGAAGAAAGACGAGGTGTCGTACACCTGCGGAGTGGCGGTGGTTTAACTCTGCCCCAACAGCCACTTTCCACGGATTTTGCTCGTCAAGTTAGCCAAGAAATGGCAGCAGACATTCTTCTACGTGAAGAACGTCGACCCGGAGTAGGAATACATCAACTTGCCGAAGTTCACCAACACCTCACCATCCAACCTCAGCCCGAGTGCGACCCGAGTAGCGACGAGCTCATCGTGCCCCTGGGTCCGTTGCATGAGATGGCGAGACGGGATAAGCTGCTGACTCCGTACCTCATGGGGCACGTTCATCGCCCGTTGGGTGCTACCACTCTAGGAGCGGCCGCACCACATCCGTTACATGGGATTCTGGTGGGACCCGTGACGGCTATCCACCACCGAGCTATCGTCGGCTCAGATAGCCGGCCATGTCAACGATATCACCACCTTCAAGCTAAAGGTGGAGGAGTGGTGTTTCGGCAAGGATCCCTATTGCCGAAACTTCCCTTCATTGGTGGTAAATCCTCGTCGGCTATTTACCTTTCATATTTCTTCCATTTATTTTATCTAACACGTTGCTCCGGCTCCGGCTATAGCGATTCTCCCGGTAGCTTACGTTGGACGAGCCGCAACCGCTTAACCTCACGGTGGTGTGCATGGAGTCCGATGAGCTGGACTATGAGGCGAAGGAGGAGGGCTCCGGCATCTCCGATGGCTGGGAGATGTCGGAGAAGGAGGAGCCAGTCGACATCTGGGCCAGCAGGTCCGGGCCAGCTGATGATTCCCGTCGTGACATTTCCTTAAAGGACTTGACCATTGACGATGATGATGATGACAACGTACAAAACATGGACACCCTCCTATCACAGTGACATGGCCCTAGAGACGGTTGCGGGGGACGATTGAGGAACCTCCAGCAAGGAGGCAGTCGGCCCGTTGGCAGACTGTCGAGTAGCGACGACGGGACAAACGACCGACTCAGGAGCAACCGCCCTTGCCGGCCCCGAAGAAAACACAGTTCGCTGCCATCCCCGTGGCCTCCCCGCCGCCACCCAGAGGCAGCTAGGGCAGAGCAGGCACCGGGAGCCCACGTCTCCCAGGTAAGTCTTTTTTTCCTTGGTCTTGCTTGGCTTTTCTTGCTACTTTTTCCTTGTGTTTTTCATCTGCCTTCTCCTCCCCCTTTCTACAGTGCCGCCATCTAGCTTCTCGCGACCGCTTCGATGACCTCGTCCAGGGAAGTGTATATGGGGCTTGCCGTGGATCATGGATCCACCGTGCGGCTGGAGAAGGTGTGTGACACCAACTACGACCACAAAAGACCACAGCGGGCGCCACCCAAGAGGATGTAGCGACCAAGGGCGCGGCGGATGCCTCAGCGTCTCTAGCCCATGAGATGAGTCCTCCCCATGGCGTCTCCGCACTCGTAGAGGCTCGTGAAGCAACAACACGAGCTGGCCTGACCCATGGAGGGGGAGGTCACTGACGGGGCCATGGAAAAGTCCCTTGAGCTGGCTGTCGTCCTACCGGCTAGGGGTGACGTGGTACCAGCCACCTGGCAGGTGGTGGTGCTCAAAGGGAGTAGGGCGACTGACCGAGGACAGAGATCCCGCGCTCGCCATAGAAAAGGGCCCAAGGTGCCAAATCCCGCACCATTGTCGTCTCGTCGACCCACACTAGCCCCACCCCAATCGACCTGACAGCATCAAGGTCGGCCGGCAACGGTCCGAACTGGCCAGCCAGTCAATGACCCAGCTCTAGGAGGAGTGGGTGAAGCTAAGTTGCGCCCCCAGCATGGTCGCGTCAAGCGTGTTGGCGGGCGAGCAAGTTCTCATGTCGGCCGAGATGCATGTGGTGATGGCCCGGTACTGCAAGGGGGTGGTGGATTTTGCTGAAACCACCATCAACAACTTCCAGTTGGTGGAGTGATGTGGCTTGAGACTGCGTCGATATTTCCCTAAAGAGGAAGGGATGATGCAGCAGAACTACGGTAAGTATTTCCTTCAGTTATGAAACCAAGGTTATCGAACTAGTAGGAGAACCACGCAACACTATGTAAACGGTACCTGCACACAAAGAACAAATACTTGCAACCCGACACACAGAGGTTGTCAATCTCTCCTCGGTAAAGGATATATTGTTTTGTATGAGATTGGATAAATAGATCGCACAAGAACACAAAATAAAAGATGCAAATAAAAAGTCTAGAAAGGTATTTTTGGGTTTTTGGAATAATAGATCTGAAAAAAAATGCGGAAAAATATAGATTGGAAAGCAATATATTAAAATGATAGACCCGGGGGCGTAGATTTCACTAGTGTCTTCTCTCAAGAAAATAGCACACGGTGGGTAAACAAATTACTGTTGGGCAATTGATAAAATATCAAATAATCATGATGATATCCAAGGAAATGATCAATATATAGGCATCACATCCAAGATTAGTATGAAGAAACGATTCTGTATCTACTACTATTACTACACACATCGACTGCTATCCAACATGCATCTAGTGTATTAAGTTCATCGAGAAATGGAGTAATGCAATAAGAAAGATGACATGATGTAGACAAGATCTATTCTTGTAGGAATAGACCCCCATCTTGTTATCCTTAATAGCAACAATACATGTGTGCCTCGATGCCCCTTCTGTCACTAGGAGAGAACACCGCAAGATCGAACCCATCACAAAGCACCTCTTCCCATGGCAAGAAAAATCGGTCTAGTTGGCCTAACTAAACCAAAGATTCGAAGAAGAAATATGAGGCTATAAATAATCATGCATATAAGAGATCAAAGAAGTCTCAAATAATATTCATGGATAGAAACTGATCATGATCTCAAACTTCATTGGATCCCAACAAATACACCACAAAAAGTCATTACATCAAATAGATCTCCAAGAGACCATTGTATTGATAATCAAAAGAGAGAGAGAGAGAGAGAGAGAGAGAGAGAGAGAGGAAGCCATCTAGCTAATACCTACGGACCCATAGGTCTATGGTGGACTACTCACGCATCATCGGAGAGGCACCAATGAGGATGATGAACCCCTTCGTAATGATTGGATCTCGTGGTTCTGGAACTTGCGGTGGCTGGAATTGTGTTTCGTCTGCTCCTCTAGAATTTATAGAGCTAAGAGGTGGTGGAGGGGGTCCCGTGGGCCTCACAACCCACCAGGGCGCGCCTGGGACCTTTGGCGCGCCCTGGTGTCTTGTGGGCCCCACGGGCCTCCTCCCAGGTGCTTCATTGGCTCCCATGTTCTCTTCTGGTCCAAAAAAATCTCCAAAATGTTTCATGGCAATTGGACTCCGTTTGGTACTGATATTCTGTGAAGTAAAAAAACAAGCAAAAACAACAACTCGAAGTGGGCACTATGTCAATAGGTTAGTCCCAAAAATGATATTAAGTTGCTATAAAATGATCTTAAAACATCCAAGAATGACAATATAACAACATGGAATAATCAAAAATTATAGATACGTTGGAGACGTACCAGCATCCCCAAGCTTAATTCCTGCTCGTCCTCGAGTAGGTAAATGATAAAAATAGATTTTTTGATGTGGAATGCTGCCTAACATGTTCATCACATATTCTTTTCTTTTGTAGCATGGACATTTGGTACTTTTATATGGTTCCAAGCAATAGTCTAGTTCCAAGCAACCATGTCTTTCAAAATATTAACACTAAAAAAAGTTATCCCTAGCCCATTCATGAAACACACTCGAATATTAGCTACACCCAATGCACAAATATGATCATATTTCCCCCTAGTTGGTGCTTTATAAGAGAAGATGAAGACTCAAATAAAAGTAAAAATTGCATAAAGTAAATAGATAGGCCCTTCACAAAGGGAAGTAGAGATTTGTAGAGGTGCCACAACTCAGAGCTTAAATTGAGAGAGAAAAATATTTTGGGTGGCATGCCTTTCCTGTCAACGAAAACGCCCAAGAATTTTCAATACTTTCCATGCTAGATACCCCCCCCCCGTTCCTAAATATAAGTCTTTGTACAGATTTCACTAGAGACTACATACGAAGTAAAATGGATGAATCTACACTCTAAAGTATGTCTATATACATCTGCATGTAGTCCGTAGTAAAATCTATAAAATGACTTATATTTAGGAACAGAGGGAGTATATCATAGGTGGTTCCCAAACGGAATATAAAGTTTATTCCTTTTTCCACCATTCTTTCACAATCCATGGCTAGCCGTATCCATGGTTGCCTTCCATACCAACACTTTCCAATCAATTTATTATTTCACAACATAAAGTAAATTTCTATTTCATTTCGGGATAGGGCATCCCTATTACCATCATACTCTCGTGCAATGACAAGTGAAAAAACACTATTCTTAATAATAACATATCTAGCATGGGAAAATATCGATCACCCCTAGTCGCTTCATGAGAGGTACGAGCAAACAAAAAGGAAATTCATTTTGAAAATTAGATATGGCTCATACAAATTTGCTTGGAACGGCACAAAAATACTGTATATAGGAAGGTATGGTGGACTCATATGGCATGGTGCTATTTATCAAACCCAAGCAATCAGAGTTGCTATCCTGTAAGGTGATACTAGAGATGTTAGGGGAAGCATTGGGCTTACGCATCAATCTTAACAAACCAGCGGTCGTTCCCATCAAATGTACGGAGGTGGACATGGTTAGGGTGAGGGCAATGTTGGAATGTCGGGTGGGTGCCTTCCCAATCAAGTACCTCGGTCTCCTGCTATCTTTGCGCAAATAGTCCACAACACAGTTGTAGTATCTTGTGGACCAAGTTGCCAATCGTTTGCCTAAGTGGAAGGCGACGCTAATGCCAAAGAGTGGCCGGATGACACTTGTATAGTTTGTCTTGTGTGCCATGCCAGTTCATGCTATGATGTCTTTGGATCTTCCAGCGAAAACTTTGGCAACGTTGAATAAGTTTTGTGGGGGATTGTTGTGGAGTAAGAAAGCAGAGGCAAGAGGTGGAAACTGTGCAGTGGCATGTGAGTCCATGTGTGCGCCCAAGTGGGTTGTAGGTCTAGGAATCCCTAACACTCAAGTGGATGAATGTGGCCATGCAATCGAGATGGCTTTGGCTCAAGAAAACACACAGGAGCTGACCATGGAGTGAATTCAAATGATAGCATGCCGACACTATTCTGGGAAGATCGACAAATCGATGCTATGAGGGTGTCAGAGATTGCACCAAGGCTATATGAGAAACTACTTGCATGAATTAAGTCCTCAAGGCTAGTCGGAAGTGTGATGTGTCGGGGAATGTCGCATGGGAAACAAAATTTTCCTACGTTCACGCAAGACCTATCCATGGTGATGAGCATCTACGAGAGGGAGAGTGGACCTACACACCCTTGTAGATCACTAAGAGGGAAGCGTTAAGAAACGCGGTTGGTGTAGTCGAACGTCTTCGCGATCCAAATCGCCGAGCGTTCCGCGATCTTGTCACGATCCGTCCCGCGATCCAATCACGATCCGTCCCGCGAACTCATCACGATCTATTCCGCGAACTCATCACGATCCGTCCCGCGAACTCATCACGATCCGTCCCGCGAACTCATCATGATCCGTCCCGCAAACTCATCACGATCCGTCTCGCGATCTTGATCACGGTCCTTCCGATCTAACACCGAACGGACGGCACCTCCGCGTTCAGCACACGTATAGCTTAATGACGATCTCCGCCGTCTTCATCCAGCAAGAGGGAGCTGAGAGGAATAAGAGTTCTCTGGCAGCATGACGACACTCCGGCGATGGTGGTGGAGCTATTCCGGCAGGGCTTCGCCTAAGCACTGCAAAAATCCGATCTAGAGGAGAAAACGATCTAGAGGAAGAAGAGGGCAGCACGTGGCAATTAGTGTTAGTCCTTCCCTCTAAATCCTCTAGTATATATAGGAGGGAGGGAGGGGATTAGGCAGCCTCAAACCTAGCCTAAATTGGAGGTGGAGGAGTCCTACTCCAATCGTATTAGGAGTAGGATTCCACCTTTCCACTTGGAAACTCTTTCCACCTCTCCACCTTTGAATTTTCTCTTTATCAAACCTCATGGGCTTTAGTGGAGGCTTCAGCCAGCCCACCAGGGGCTGGTTTGTCTCCTCCCACAGCCCATGAAGCCCCTCGGGGCGTGACACCCCTCCTGATGGTCCTCCGGTACCCTCCCGGCACTCCCGGTACACTACCGATGAGCCCGAAACTTTTCCGGCGACCAAAATAGGACATCCTATATATCAATATTTACCTCCGGACCATTCCGGAGCTCCTCGTGACGTCCGAGATCTCATCCAGGACTCCGAACAACCTTCGGTCACCACCATACATAACTCTATACTACCGAAACATCACCGAACCTAAAGTGTGCAGACCCTGCGGGTTCGAGAACTATGTAGACATGACCGAGACACCTCTACGGTCAATAACCAATAGTAGGACCTGCATGCCCATATTGATTCCTACATATTCTAAGAAGATCTTTATCGGTCGAACCTTTATGTCAAGGATTCAGTTAATCCCGTATGATGTTCCTTTTGTTCTTCGGTATGTTACTTGCCCGAGATTCGATCGTCGGTATATCCATACCTAGTTCAACCTCATTATCGGCAAGTCTCTTTACTCATTCCGTAATACAAGATCCCGTGACTAACACTTACTCACATTGCTTGCAAGGCTTGTTGTGATGTTGTATTACCGAGTGGGCCCTGAGATACCTCTCCGTCACACGGAGTAACAAATCTCAGTCTTGATCCATGCCAACCCAACAGACACCCTCGGAGATACCTGTAGAGTACCTTTATAGTCACCCAGTTACGTTGCGACGTTTGATACACATAAGGCACTCTTCCAGTGTCAGTGAGTTGCATGATCTCATGGTCATAGGAACAGATACTTGACATGCAGAAAACAATAGCAATAAACTGACATGATCATATGCTACGTTTGTAGTTTGGGTCTTGTCCATCACATCATTCTCCTAATGATGTGATCCCGTTACGAAATGACATCACATGTCAATGTCTAGGAAACCTTGACCATCTTTGATCAACGAGCTAGTTCACTAGAGGCATACTAGGGACAAAGTGTTGTCTATTTACCTACACATGTAATGTGTTTCCAATCAATACAATTATAGCATGGATAATAAACGATTATCATGAACAAGGAAATATAATAATAAAAAATTTATTTATTGCCTCTAGGGCATATTTCCAACAGTCTTTCACTTGCACTAGAGTCAATAATATAGTTCACATCACCATGTGATTCGCATTGTTATGAATCTAACACCCAATGAGTTCTGGGGCTCGATCATGCTTTGCATGTGAGAGAGGTCTTATAGTCAACGAGTCTGTGACATTCAGATCCATGTGTTCGTTGCAAATCTCTATGTCAAACCGCTAAACACTTCTACCACACTCCAGTTGGTACTATTCCAAATGGCTGCTCCATTATACGTATCCAGATTGCTACTACGAGTTATCCGGATTGGTGTTAAAGCTTGCATCGACGTAATTCTTTACGACAAACTCGTTATCACCTCCATAATCGAGAAACATCTCCTTAGTATTTTAGTTACTAAGATAATCTTGACCGCTATCTAGTGATCCACTTCTGGATCACTTTTGTACCCCTTGACAGACTCATGGCAAGGCACACACCAGGTGTGGTACATAGCATGGCATAATATAGAACCTATGGCTAAGGCATAGGGGAGGACGTTCATCCTTTCTCTTTCTTCTGCCGTTGTCGAGCTTTGAGTCTCACTCAACTTCACATCTTACAAATCAGGCGAGAACTCTTTCTCTCACTGATCCATTTTGAACTCTTTCAAAATCTTGTCAAGGTATGTACTCATTGAAAGTCTTATCAAACACCTTGATCTATCTCTATAGATCTTGATGTTCAACAATTAGGTAGCTTTATCCAGGTCTTCCTTTAAAAAACTCTTTTCAAACAACCGTTTATGCTTTCCAGAAATTCTACATCATTTTCGATCAACAATATGTCAACCACATATGCTTACCAGAAACTCTATAGTGCTCCCACTCACTTTATTGTAAATACAAGTTTCTCATAAACTTTGTATAGACTCAAAAACTTTTTTTATTTTGATCACCTCATCAATGTGTATATTCCAACTCCGAGATGCTTGCTTCGGTCCATAGAAGGATCATTGAAGCTTGCACACCTTTTAGCATCCTCAGGACTGACAAAACCTTCTGGTTGTATCTCATACAACCTTTCCTTAAGGAAGGAAACGATGTTTTGCATCCATCTGCCAGATTTCATAACTGAAAAATGCAACAACTGCTAACATAATTCCAACAGACTTTAGCATCGCTACGAGTGAGAAAGTCTCATCGCAGTCAACTCCTTGAACTTGCCGGAAACTTCTTTGCGACAAGTCGAGCATTATAAATGGTGACATTCACCATCAGCGTCTGTCTTCATTTTAAAGATCCATTGGTACTCAACGACCTGCCGTCCAATGAGCAAGTCTTCCAAAGTCTATACTTGGTTTTCATATATGGATCCTTTCTCGGATTTCATGGCCTCTAACCATTTGTCGGAATTCGGGCCCATCATCGCTTCTCCATAGCTCGTAGGTTCATCGTTGTCCAACAACATGACCTCCAAGACAGGGTTGTCGTACTGCTCAGGAGTAGTACACATCCTTGTCGACCTACGAGGTTCGATAGTAACTTGATCCGAAGCTTCATGATCATCATCATTAACTTCCTCTTCAACTAACATAGGCTTCACAAAAACATCTTCCTGCGCTGCACTACTCCCTGGTTGAACAAAGGTTCAACAACCTCATCAAGTTCTATCTTCCTCCCACTCAATTCTTTCGAGAGAAACTTTTTCTTGGGAAAGGATCCGTTTTAGCAACAAACACTTTATGCTTGGATCTGAGATAGAAGGTTCACCCAACTGTGCTTAGGGTAATCTATGAAGATGCATTTGTCCGCTTTGGGTTCGAGCTCATTAGGTGAAAACATTTTTCCACACAAGCGTCGCAGCCCCAAACATTAATAAATGACAGCTTGGGTTTCTATCAAACCATAATTCACACGGTGTCATCTCAACGGATTTAGATGGTGCCCTATTTAAAGTGAATGTAGTTGTCTCTAATGCATAACCCCAAAATTATAGTAGAAAAATGATAAGAGACAGCATAGCACGCACCATATCCAACAGAGCACGACTATGATATTCGGACACCATCACACTATGGTGTTCCAGGTGGCGTGTGTTGTGAAACAACTTTCACATTGTCTAAAGTTGTATGCCAAACTTGTAACTCAGATATTCACCTCCACGATCATATCGCAGATATGTTTATCTTCTTGTCACGATGATCTTAAACTTCACTCTGAATTTTCTTGAACCTTTCAAACGATTCAGACTTGTGTTTTATTAAGTAAATATACACTATATCTACTCAAATCATCAGTGAAGGTAAGAAAATAACGATATCCACCGCACGCTACAAGACTCATTGGATCTTATACATCAACATATATCATTTCCAATAAATCACTTGCCCACTCCATCCATCTGGAAAACGGGGTACTTAGTCATCTTAACCAAGAGGCATGGTTCGCATGTCTCAACCGATTCGAAATCGAATGAGTCCAAAGATCCATCAACATGGAGTTTCATCATGCGTTTTATACCAATATGACATTTAGCGGCAGTGCCACAAGTATGTGGTACTATCATTATTAACTTTGTATCTTTTGGCATCAATGTTATGAACATGTGTATTACTACGATCAAGATTCAACAAACCATTCTCACTGGGTGCATGACCATTGAAGGTATTATTCATGTAAACAGAATAACCATTACTCTCTAACTTAAATGAATAACCGTGTTGCAATAAACACGATCTGATCACGATCATGTTCAACGCAAAACACCAAATAACATTTATTTAGGTTCGTCACTAATCCCGAAGGTAGAGAGAACGTGCGATGTTGATCACATCAACCTTGGAAACATTTCCAACACGCATCGTCACCTCACCCTTAGCTAGTTCTCCGTTCATTCCGTAGCTTTTATTTCGAGTTACTAACATTTAGTAACCGAACCGGTATCCAATACCCAGGTGCTACTAGGAGTACTAGCAAGGTACACATCAATAACACGTATATCAAATATACTTCTGTCGACGTTGCCAGCCTTCTTATCTACCAAGTATCTAGGGTTGTTCCGCTTCAACGACCGCTTCTCCTCATAATCGAAGAACTTAGTCTCGGGTTTGGGTTCAACTTTGGGTTGCTTCACTGGAGCAGCAACTGACTGCTATCCATGAAGTTTCCCTCCTTGCTCTTGCCCTTCTCGAAACTAGTGGTTTGACTAACCATCAACACTTGACGCTCCTTCTTGATTTCTACCTTCGCGGTGTCAAACATCACGAACAGCTTAGGGATCATTATTTTTATCGCTCGCGTTTTATAGTTCATCACCAAGTTCTAGTAGCTTAGTGATAGTGACTTGGAGAACTATATCAATCACTATCTTATCTGGAAGATCAATTCCCACTCGATTCAAGCGATTGTAGCACTTAGACAATCTGAGCACTTGCTCAATGATTGAGCTATTCTCCTTCATCTTGCAGGCAAAGAATCTTGTTGGAGATCTCATATCTCGCAACACGGGCACGAGCCTGAGATCCTAATTTCAGCTCTTAGAACATCTCATATGTTCCGTGACGTTCAAAACGTGTCGGAGCCTCAATTCTAAGCCATAATGCATGACGCACTAAACTATCAAGTAGTCACCAAAACGTGCCTGTCAGATGTTCACAACATCTACATACGACGCTAGAGGGGTTGGCGCACCGAGCGGTGCATTAAGGACATAAGCCTTCTGTGCAGCAACAAGGACAATCCTCATATCACGGACCCAGTCCGCAATATTGCTACCATCATCTTTCAACTCTATTTCTCTAGGAACATATAAAAATTCAAGGGAGCTACATTGTGAGATAGTAATCTACAACATAATTTTAGAAAGACACTACCGACTATGTTCATGATAATGAGTTCAATTAATCATATTACTTAAGAACTCCCACTCAAATTGACATCCCTCCGCTCATTTGAGCGATACATGATCCAAGTCCGATCATCACGTGAGTTGAGGTGGTTTCAATGGTGAACATCATCATGTTGATCATATCTACTATATGACTCATGTTCGACCTTTCAGTCTCTTGTGTTCCGAGGCCATGTCTGTACATGCTAGGCTCGTCAAGTTTAACCCGAGTGTTTTGCATGTGCAACACTGGCTTGCACCCGTTGTATGTGAACGTAGAGTCTATCACACCCGATCATCACGTGGTGTCTCGACACGACGAACTTTCGCAACGGTGCACACTTGGGGAGAACACAATTTATCTTGAAATTAAGTGAGGGATCACCTTATAATGCTACCGTCGTCCTAAGCAAAACAAGGTGCATAAAAGGATTAACATCACATGCAAATCATAAGTGACATGATATGGCCATGAACTTGTGCTTTTGATCTCCATCTTGAAAGCACGGCATGATCTCCATCGTCACCGGCACGACACCATGATCTCCATCATCTTGATCTCCATCAACGTGTCGCCATCGGGGTTGTCGCACCCATCATGCTTGTACTACTATTGCTACCGTTTAGCGATAAAGTAAAGCATTACATACCGCTTAATGATTGACATGCAGGTCATACAATAATTAAAGACAACCCTATGGCTCCTGCCGGTTGCCGTACTCATCGACATGCAAGTCGTGATAATCTATACATCACATGATCATCTCATACATCACATATATCACATCATGTAATTGGCCATATCACATCACGACATACCCTGCAAAAACAAGTTAGACGTCCTCTAATTGTTGTTGCATGTTTTACGTGGCTGCTACGGGTATCTAGCAAGAACAATTCTCATCTATGCAAAAACCATAACAGTGATACACTGGTTGCTTTTCAACCTTCTCAAGGACCACCTTTGTCGAATCCGATCCAACTAAAGTGAGAGAAACTGGCACCCGCAAGCCATATATGCAATAAGTTGCGGTTGAGGGAACCGGTCTCTCGTAAGCGTATGAGTAATGTTGGTCCGGGCCGCTTCATCTCACAATACTGCAGAACCAAAACACAACCAAGGGAGGAAGCAATCTAAGCATCAACGCCCACAAACTCTTTGTGTTCTACTCGAGATCTCATCTACACATAGACCTAGCTCATGATGCCACTGTTGGGGAACGTCGCATGGCAAACAAATTTTTCCTACGTTCACGCAAGACCTATCCATGGTGATGAGAATCTACGAGAGGGAGAGTGGATCTACATACCCTTGTAGATCGATAAGCGGGAAGCGTTAAGAAACGCGGTTGGTGTAGTCGAACGTCTTCGCGATCCAAATCGCCGAGCGTTCCGGAATCTTGTCACGATCCGTCCCGCGATCCAATCGCGATCCGTCCCACGAACTCATCATGATCCGTTCTGTGAACTCATCACGATCCATCCCGCGAACTCATCACAATCCGTCCCGCGAACTCATCATGATCCATCTCGCGATCTTGATCACGGTCCTTCCGATCTAGCGCCGAACGGACGGCACCTCCGCGTTCAGCACACGTACAGCTTGATGACGATCTCTGCCATCTTGATCTAGCAAGAGGGAGCGGAGAGGAATAAGAGTTCTCCGGCAGCGTGACGACGCTCCGGCGATGGTGGTGGAGCTATTCCGGCAGGGCTTCGCCTAAGCACTGCAGAAATCTGATCTAGAGGAGAAAACGATCTAGAGGAAGAAGAGGGCAGCACGTGGCAATTAGGGTTAGCTCTTCCCTCTAAATCCTCTAGTATATATAGGAGGGAGGGAGGGGAGGATGCATCCTCAAACCTGGCCGAAATTGGAGGTGGAGGAGTCCTACTCCAATCCTATTAGGAGTAGGATTCCTCCTTTCCACTTGGAAACTCTTTCCACCTCTCCACATTTGGATTTTTTCCTTCTCAAACCTCATGGGATTTAGTGGAGGCTTCAGCCAGCCCACCAGGGGCTGATTTGTCTCCTCCCACAGCCCATGAGGCCCCTCGGGGCGTGACACCCCTCCCGATGGTCCTCCGGTACCCTCCCGGCACTCCCGGTACACTAACGATGAGCCCGAAACTTTTCCGGCAACCAAAATAGGACTTCCTATATGTCAATATTTACCTACGGACCATTCTGGAGCTCCTCGTGACGTCCAAGATCTCATCCGGGATTCCGAACAACCTTTGGTCACCACCATACGTAACTCTATACTACCGAAACATCACCGAACCTAAAGTGTGCAGACCTTGCGGGTTCGAGAACTATGTAGACATGATCGAGACACCTCTACGGTCAATAACCAATAGAGGGACCTGGATGCCCATATTGATTCCTACATATTCTACGAAGATCTTTATTGGTCGAACCTCTATGTCAAGGATTCAGTTAATCCCGTATGATGTTCCTTTTGTTCTTCGGTATGTTACTTGCCCGAGATTCGATCGTCGGTATGTCCATACCTAGTTCAACCTCGTTATAGGCGAGTCTCTTTACTCATTCTATAATACAAAATCCCACGACTAACACTTAGTCACATTGCTTGCAAGGCTTGTTGTGATGTTGTATTACCGAGTGGGCCCTGAGATACCTCTCCGTCACACGGAGTAACAAAACCCAGTCTTGATCCATGCCAACCCAACAGACACCCTCGGAGATACCTGTAGAGTACCTTTATAGTCACCCAGTTACGTTGCGACGTTTGATACACACAAGACACTCCTTCGGTGTCAGTGAGTTGCATGATCTCATGGTCATAGGAACAGATACTTGACATGCAGAAAACAGTAGCAATAAACTGACACGATCATATGCTACGTTTGTAGTTTGGGTCTTGTCCATCACATCATTCTCCTAATGATGTGACCCCATTATCAAATGACATCACATGTCAATGGCTAGGAAACCTTGACCATCTTTGATCAACGAGCTAGTTCACTAGAGGCATACTAGGGACAAAGTGTTGTCTATTTACCCACACATATAATGTGTTTCCAATCAATACAATTATAGCATGGATAATAAACGATTATCATGAACACGGAAATATAATAATAAACATTTTATTTATTGCCTCTAGGGCATATTTCCAACATGATGCAAGATGTATCAGGGGTGGTGGATATTGGATCCAACCTTACCAACGAGGAGTTGATGGAGTTCCTACTGCTCTGGACCAGAGTGGCGACATGGGACAACAGATGTATTTGCTTGGTCTTGGGAGGAAAAGGGGACTTCTCTGTTCGCTCAGCATATGCATGCAAATTCGGAGGGCGTCAGGTCATGCCCACGGCCAGGCTCACTTGGAAGTGTAGGTGTCCCAAACATGTCATTTATTCACTTGGTTGGCCCTGTGTAACAGGTGCTGGACCTCAGATCATTTAGCCAGAGGGGGACTGCCGCACCAGGAGAAGTGCCCTTTATGTGATCAAGAGTAGGAAATGATCAACCACATTCTACTCACGTGCGTTTTTGCTAGGGCGATTTGGGCAACGGTTTGTGAGGCCCTTGGGAGGCCTGGATGGAGTCCGGATCAGGAGGATTCTCTAGAGCATTGGTTCACCAGTAGGAGTGGCGTCGATGGAGGGAGCACGAAGGACCTGCACACGATCCTCCAGCTCATAATTTGGGAATTGTGGAAGCATAGGAATGCCATTGTTTATGATGGTGTGACACCGTCGATCGAGCACGTCTTGGGCAGATTGTTGGCAAAGGGTAGAGTTTGGGCACTTGTCGGGCTGTTTGGAGAGGACCTAGGCATGTTCTTTGGTAGATTATAGAAGCGTGGGCGAGGCGTGAGTAGTTCGGAGTATGATTGTAGGTGGATTGTGGGCTACGAGTGTCGTGTAATCTTGTAACCCGGTAAACTGGTGAAGGCATCTTTGCCTTTCTTCTTCTATATAATATGATGTGTACACTCATGCATATTCGAGAAAAAAGAAGCTTTGTTGAAAGGAAACACATCTCGCGTTGGTGTTTGTGCTCATTCGGTAGCCCAGAGACCTTGGTGTAATTTCCTTTATTTGTGGGGTGTATTGTACCACTGCTTTAATTTCAATATAGACCTGAGGTCCTAATCACAAATAAAAGTAAAAATAGCTGAGCTTTGAATGGAAGAAAAAAACATGTTGGGGGCTTGGGTGCGCCTCTAGTGCGAGCCACCGTTTCAGGAGGGTACGTGGCCGATACGCATTGCTCGAGTGATCTACTTTCCGCTCCACGCTCTACACTGCAGTTGCTCGTCATGTGGTCGCAGTGGACCCGACGCATTGACCTGGCTAAGCTACCTCCAACGCCCACAGCGACCGACCGAGCGAACCATATAACCTCCTCCTACTAGAAGCACGCCATTAATCCCCCACGCGGCGAGCCAACTACAAACCCCAACTTATTTTTCATCAATGTAGCCCTCCCACGCTAAACCGCAATGACAAGCGGGCCCGGGATAGCAGAAGCGCCATCTGGCCCACAGTGCAGCGACCGCAATGTCAATGCTAAAACAATGCCATTTCGTACACGGAACCTTTCCGTATGAGAGCGCGAAGAGAGAGAGAGAAAGCGGTCAGCTCAACTGCCAACCAGACACACCCTACGCAAAACCCCACCATCACTGACATCAGGCCCCACCCGCTGTCCCCTTCCCCCGCCTCCAGGCTCCAGCAATCGCCTCGTCATAAGAGAGAAAAGGCAGCGCCAATGGCATCTGGTGCCGCCCACCTAGTGCTGGCCTCGTGTGCCTCCACCACTCGCCACCTCGTCGCCTCCGCCCCCGCTCCCGCCTCCGCCTCGCCATGCCCGCCGGCGTGCTGGCCACCGTGCGGTGGTCCACCGCCTGCTCGGCGCTGCTCAACGCCGCCGCCGCCTCCACCGGCGCGGCCGTCGCGGCCGTCGCGCTCCGGGGCCGCTGCGGGGGCGCGCTTGGCCCCGCAGCAGCCGCCGCGTCCGCGGCCTCCGCGGCGAGGCTCCTCGCGTCCGCCGTGGCCGGCTTCGCGCAGGGCCTGGCGGCGAGCGCGATCGCCGCCGGCGCCATCGGGGCGCACGTCGACAGCGACCGCGACCTCCGCTATCTCTCGCGGGTAAGCTGCACAAAGTAATGCGGCCTTGTCCTTAAGCTAGTTTATAACTCGCTTACGAATAAATCAATGCCGAAATTGTGCGAGCCACTATTTCAGGGGTATTATGGAAATATGGATTATGGGAGCTACTGTACTTTATTTTTAACTGAGTGGTAACAGTAATAATGTCATGTTCATGGCCAATATTTTTGGTCCGATGCTTCTAGAAAAAGCAAGAGCTTTTTGTTTTACAGGAAATAAAATTACTGTTGGGAGCCAATAGAATTACCCAATTTGCTTGTCGCAAATCACCTACTAGCTAAGCTAGAGCTGGATTGCCACAGGCCGGCAATATGAGAAACAGTCACAATACGTAGCCAAATTGGGAAGGTGCCATGGTTAAAATTGGTGATCTTGTTGGATTCAGCAGGGTCAATTACTGGTAGCTTTAACATTTCAACATGTTTGGTTCACAGCTGAAATTTGAAACATTTTTCTGCTAAACTATGGCAAAGCCATTAAAAATGTGGCGAAGAAATTGGTTGCCCGGACCTGTGGGAGTGAAACAATCAGTAGCCATACACATCTGCCACTCCCAAACATTACTTATTCTGTCAGCTACGATATCCTAGAACGTGCTGACTACTGCGATCATTGGCCTTGCCTCTGTAGAACGTGGTATCAATGCAACCAAGTCCGTCAAATATCTTACCCACCATGACAGGGTGAAAGTGGATATCTAGCTAATTTTAGCCCTCTTTTACTAATTCTTGGCAATGTTAGTTTCATTGTTTTATTTGGCTCAGTGGCATCACATCCTTCAATGTTGTTTGTTTAAAGGAAGTGATGTCACTTGCCCTTTAGCTCTTATTGTTGATAGTTTGACTACCGCCTTCAACTGTTTGTGTTAACACGATTCATATCCTACTTAGTTAGTAGATGTTTCATAATAGCATTCTGAAGTCTGAATCATGAGATCATTTACTATTATTACTTTGTGGACAGCTACGATACAGTAGATGGCTTTGGTGGGCAAGGTTTGGGATGGTAATTACAGTGCTCCAATTTGTGCTGGCACTTTATTTGATGTGTATTATTGTAAAGGATTTCTCATCTGGGAAGTCGTTGAAAGAGTGTTTTTCAGGTACATTCACAATTACTAAATTTGTGTAAAGTACAAAGAACTTCTTTATCTAACCTATCCTTGTTATTTGTGATTAAATTATCCTTATTGTCAAAGACACGTACTGATATATAAAAATGCAGTGTTAAATCATTTAGTTTGTTAGGTGCAGAATTTTTGGGACTTCCTGTAGTATAATTCTACTTTATAATCACTGAGTTATGTTCTGTGAAATTTACCAGGACACGACAAGGACAACAATGACTGGAAGAACATCTTGTTAATAATTTTTCTTGTTGTCATGTGGGTGGGAACAATAGTCCAGTGTGCCACAGGTTCCGATGTATTAAGATGGAGGTCCTTTTATGCAACCCATGATATAGCATGGAGGGCTCACTACAGGGAGGTGTTTGATCATGGCATTCGTGAGGTTTTATGTTGTCTCGGACGGGTGAAATACTCGTATGTCTCTCTGGTGCTGAGTGGTATGTCATTTCTGCATTGATATTTGATCAATCTCAGCAACTTTTTCCTTCACCTTGCCAGGAGTATACTGGAAGATGACGATATATGTGTCGTGGCAAAACTGTTGGGCGATATTATGGCTTATCGTGCATCTGGAACTGGTCATCTTGAGCTCATGGCAGGTTGGCTTTCTATTTACCTTCTCACTCAAAGCACGGTTTTGCTCGATCTTGTTGTGTTTGTCCGTGCTTTGGCGTTGTGGTTTCATGATGCTTCTGTTTAGCACCATTATAGTTTAGCACTAATATTTGTGACAAATGAATTTTGTCAGGGTTTTCATTGTTGCAGAAATCCAAGATGTCGACAGTTGTTTCAAGAGAACAAGCGGAGGCTCCCCATGATCTCATCCAAGAGGCTATTCTGTTTCATCCATTTGCTGAAGCTGCATATACAGTTACTTTCTGCATCCTTCACTTCGTCCCATTTCCAGTGTTTTCTGTTATATTATTGACATATTCTCCTTGTAGGGTCTGCTACTTGATTTTGGGAGGAATCCTCTTATGTTTCCCTGTGTTTGGCTCAATAGGCAAGGTATTTTAACTCCATGGACTCGTGCTAGGTAAATATTCTAGGTCTTTCTAAATGACTTTGCAATCAATCATCAGATCATTGTTTCTAGTTTAAAAAGGATTATTGTTTTTAGAATTGAGTATTATACAACTGCTTCTGTCATCTTTAACATTGGGATCATTCATGCCAGCTCAGTTTGGCGTCCGTCCATTCTTGTCTTCTTGAGGCCACAAAAACATCAAGTAGTTATTTGGTCGAGGTCTCAGCGGGGCTCTTATTAGTTGTTTCATTCGTCCACTATATGTTAGTTTCATTATTCTGAGAAATGGTTGCTCTAGATTTGAAGCTAGTAGCTCCCTTCAGTCATTTGCATCATTTAATTTGATAACTACATTTCCATCTAATCACAATCTCTTAAACATGGCATCTTGTGGTTTCTCTGTCGAGTTAAAAAGTAAAGTTTGTACGATAAATAAATTTCATTGCATCTGAACCAATAAATTGAGTCTTTTTTACGAGATGTCTTTTTTCTCTGTTGCATGATGCATAATCAGCTTATAGAACTTTACTTCCTTAGACGACCAATCCTTGAAGGAGATAATTGGTGGAGAGGGCATGCAGCGGCTTTCCTGAAGTATGTCAATGTGCCCCCAGAAGTTCTTCGGAAAGGGCGTGTTAGCCAGGTAAGTCATCACATCCACTGGATTAACTTCTTTGCGGTTTTGTTGTGACTAATGTAAGTCTTTCTCTCGTCTTCTTGCAGACAAAACGTGAGGCTGCCTACTTTATTATTGTCTTACATGACTTGAGAACAGTAGTCATTGCCATTCGTGGAACTGAGACTCCAGAAGATGTTATAACCGATGGCCTATGTAGGGAATGCTCTCTTACCATGGATGACTTGGATGGGCTGGTCAAGTAACTAAGTCTATCTGCATTAGCCTTATCTGTCATACTGAAGTTTATCCAGAATCAACTGAAGTTTCCTTCTGAAATTAGGCTCATATGTGAAAGAATTTTATGACTCATATCATCACATAGTTACTGAATAACTACTTTTGCTGGTTGGATGATCCTGTGGGTAGTGCTTCATTGGGCCTTATGTACACCTTTTCCTCTGGGTTATCAGATGAGCATAAACTCGGTTCATTTTCCTGTACAAGTTCGTTGTTAGCAGTAGGCGGCAAAACGTACTCAAAGACTTTGTTATGTTTGTCTTCTGGATGTAGAGCCTGGGATTTTTTACTTTGTATGAGGAACTAAAATGAAACTATCGGAATTCTCCACCACTGGTAGGCTGCCATGATTGACCCTGGATGTTTTTCTCATTCATCTAGTGTAAATGGTTATCTGAACTAAATTATGAATTGAATCATTTACCTCATAAATGATTTGCTCTGTTGTCTTCTGGTAATAGAGTCTGGGAGTTTACCCTCGTATGAGAAACTAAAAAGGAACTATTTGGAACTCCCCACCCCTAGTAGGCTGACATGAGTGAATCTGTAGGGTTTTCTCATTCACCTAGGGTTTGTCAATGGTCACTCTGAACTCAATTATGAATTGGACTCTTCATTTACCTTATAAATGATATTTTATATTGCAGTTCTGATCAGTTGCCTCCTCAAGTGAAGGAGGCTGTCCTCTCGTCTTTTCCACACTATGGACATGCAGGAATTATTGAATCGGCTCGAGAATTGTACACAAAGCTTGAAGGGCAGCCCATTCATGAAGGTTAACAGGGAACTAAATGCAGATTTATCTTCTATGCACACACACACACACACACACACACACACACACACACACTCACTGTGTTCTTATAAAACTAGCACGGTGCAATACACCAGAACCTCGTATGCCAATAAAAAAAACACTTCAACCGCTGCAATAATAACTTGTCTTTTATATTAACCGCTAGTATGGAACTGCCTGCAGATAAGTCAGAGCTGATGACAGCTGGGTTCTTATCTTCACTGCTCGGAGCTGGATGTGAGTGTGACGGATACAATATTGAAATTGTTGGACATTCTTTAGGAGGTGCTGTAGCTGCACTTCTTGGTATTAGGGTAAGTTAGCTATTTTATATTTGCATGGAATTTACTTCATGCATTTAATTAGGTTGATTTGTTATTCAGTTATAAGCTTGATTGGTTATTGTTTTGTTTTAGAAAAAAAATTACGTTTCTGTGCACTCATACAAAAGGCTGTAATGTACAGTCCTAAGACTAGGCCAAAAACCCAGACCACAAGCACGAGACTGTGCTCCTAGTTATTGCATTGTTGGCAGCGTCTTGTGCAACCCAGCCGCACCAGACGAAGCCCACATACGCGCATCTGACTCAATCCTTGTCATGAGCAGCTGCACATCAGACCTTTCCCCCCTCAAGAACACAAGTAATGTGTCTTGTTGCCGCTGAACTATTTTGGGTATCTCACTTTTCGCAAATGTGGGCACTTTCCCATGAGGCACCAAATAATTTCACTTTTATGTTCTTGCAATTGTTAACTGTTGAGTTCACCCTATTATTGACATATTCATGTGTGTCAATTAACCTGTGTTATAATATGCAGCTATATAAACAGTTTCCAAAATTACATGTATTTACTTATGGAGCTGCGCCCTGTGTGGATTTCGTGATAGCAGATGCATGCTCACAGTTTGTTACCAGGTGAACTTCAAATTTCTGTACTAGTGAACTTATTATTGTCCTTCTTTTTTAATTACTGGCAAGTGGCAACAGCATGTGATTTTCTGATAAGTTATCTGTTACTTGCAGCATTGTCCACAACGATGAATTTTCCTCAAGATTATCCATGAATTCGGTAATTAGATTACGTGGTGCTGCTATCAAAGCTCTATCAAAGGATACTTCGCCAAATTCTACTAAAGTTGGCAAACTAGCGAGTGGCTTCACGAGCATCAAAAGGCATGATGAACAACACGCTGTGGTTTGATGTGCTTCTTCTGGTGCTCTTCAGACAGTCAGCGATGCAAAGCTAAGTAATGGTCAAATCCATGGAAAGAGTGTAATGCATACAGTTAGAGGTGGTGTGTTCCTCTTTGGTCAAGCGATGTCTTGCTTGGTAAATACTCCAAAACATAGAATTAGCTCCACTGCGGCAATTAAGTACGAGTTGGGGCGATCTAGGACAACATTAACCTACAATGGAGAAAAATTGACTGTTGCTTCCCATGGTGTTCTGGATGGTGCACCTTCTAGAGAACCTAGTGGTGCATACATAGATGGCAAGTTTCCAGAAGCTGGCTTGGATGAATGCGGAGGTAGTTACAGGTTACCTCATTCAAATGATAGTACTGAGCTCTCACCCGCTCCTGATCACACCTGTACAACAAGTTTATCTGAAGGGCAGTCGCCAGAGGTGTACCTCCCTGGCCTCATTATTCATATCGTTCCAGTAAAGAATGGTACTTCTCCATTGCGGAAGACACTTGTGACTCGTCATAAGAACAAGAGTTATAAAGCATTTATAGCCAATCGGCAGGATTTTATGGACCTTGTTGTGACCCCTCGCATGTTCCTTGATCATCTCCCATGGAGGTATATCCTCAATCTTTATGCACGTGGAATAATAACTTATTATATATTCATATCAATATTCTAGTACTCTACTCATGCGGAAAGCTCATTACGTTTAAGAGCTGCATTTCCTTGGTGCAGGAGCTTATTCTAGATTAATTGGATTGAGATTACACTAGATTTACGTATAAATGTCTAACAAAAATCATGTTTGTTAACTACTATCCTTCCGTAATTCGTACATTTTTCTGTGACGATGATAACTAAAACATCGTTTCCTATTTGCTTTGTAGGTGTCACTATGCCATGCAAAGGTTTATAGAAACACGGAAACGGAACCAGCCCGTTCGCAATTCATCCACCGGAGAGGATTCTGTCTAACTGAAATCTGTTAGGCCGGTACAAATGTATCATTATTCAGCTTGCCCTCTTCCTTGTTCCTCCTGTACATATACAAGTTAGGGAGCTATGATCATGTGCTCTTCACATGCCTAAGTTAGGAAGCTGTAGCCTGTAGAAGAAGCAAGGGCCGAGACGAGCCTTGGGTGCATCCTGATGAACGCCACTTGACCTCAGCACTGTTGTATTCAGCTTTCCTGGTAGCTAGGGCCGCTCTTATATATACCATCGGTCAACGAAGAAGACCGGCTTCATTGTTTATGACAAACTTGTACTACTAAATTAAATTCTCTGGTTTCAAACTTTTGCTTCGAGCAGTGTTGTAACTTTGACACCAGCACATGTAAGTTTCGCCTGTAAAATCTGAACCGACACGAATTCATGGATGGAAAGCGATATTCTGCCCGACAAAGTTAAAAATTAACACTGTAAATGTATCAGCTGAGTCCACACTATCAGGAATCACCATCGTGCTTACCTAATTTGTACAGAAGTGGTATTCTGAACTGAAGATTTTTTTTTAAACTGGATTTTTGTCGTTGTTGTTGTTGCTGCTGCTCGCATTGGACTTGCCTTGCTTTACATATCATATCAAGCCCCAATTAGCACCACATCGTTCACCTACGGCGCATGTTGACTTTGTTCGCCGACGCGACAAGCCGTGAGGACCAGCTGCGTGCGCATATGATTGAAGCTCAACGTCGGCGGCTGACAAAAATTATGGGAAGCTCCGAGTGAATCAGCAGAAAGGTCTTCTGACTTGAAGCACAAAGACTTGCACTCTCAGAGTCTCATCCACTTGTGCTCATGGGGCTAAGTGTTGTCCTTGGTGGTGAGCTGCCTGCATTCAATCCTGTCTGACAGAAGAGAGGGCAAAGAAAATCAAGGCAGTATAGTATAGTAAGCGTCCAAGTTGCCGCTGGTGCCGGTGTGGTGTGTGACAACCAGAAGGTGACGAGGACACAGCCCAATGCAGAGTTGTGTTGGCATAGACAAAGATTTCGGATGGATCGCCTTCAGCTCAGATACCTCATCCTGGCTCATAACAAATGTCTCCCGGCCCCAGCAGCCAGCCAAAGGTTGCCATGCCATGGCCTTTTTAAGTAAGGGGCCCAATCTATGAGATCATCCTCATTATCTCCTGGAAAAAATAAGCCCCGGAAAGCTGTGCCATGCATGAAGCAGATGAGAAAGAACCAAGGAAAGGAATCCTGCCTGGTGACGTGAAGCGTGGCAGCATGTTATCCCGGTACAAGAGACGCCTTTCTGCTATGGCTAGCTAGCTTGACATGGTGGAATATTATCGGGAAATGTACGTACGTATGCCCAAAAGGTGGCCGGAGAAATATTATTCGATTTGATCGCGGCTGCTCCGGCCAATAATCCGTCCCTTTTCGTCTCCGACGTTGTCGAATCCGTCTGACGTAGCGAACTGAGACAAGTTGGCAGGTGGAAAGAAATAGTAAGAAGAAAGAAAAACCCGGTTCCCGCTTTCCTTTTTCTGCACCGGCCGGCGCTGCAGTGCAGGCGCCAAGAAGGTTCAGTTCCAGTTAGCTCTCCGTATCGGACACCGCATCCGTCGATCGAGCCTGGAAAATGGCAAAGCACCTGTCGACCGAGCCTGGAAAATGGCACGGACCTGTCGCCTCCCCGACCGTCCGGCAGGCAAAGCATGCATTGCATGGCCATGCCGGCGGCGCGGGAAACTTCGCCGCGTGTCACTTCTTCTCGGATTTTTCACGATGCTGGCTAGGCTAGCCGGTATGGCCGGCCGGCCGGGGCTCTGGACCGATCGCGGTAACCAGAAAGGCGTGATTGTTGACCACAAGGGAAAAGTTACCGGGGCCTTGGTTGGTTGGTGTGATACGTACGGGACCAGAGTTTATCCCGTCATCAAGGCGCTTTTAGGTGCGGTCTAGTTTTTGTCATGGCCGCCCAGCCAGCCAGCCATCCAACGTTCTTAGTCTACAAGCGGCGAGAGAGGAGGCCACGCCGGAGATCGGACTCGCAGAAAGCGCATGGACGGCCCGGTGTTCGTAGTCTACAAGCGACGCCCCTAGCTAGCTAACCTAGGCCCACCAACCCATGACGATACGACGAAAGTCGTCACGCTTTAGCTCGTCCGTACGCGCGCGCGCGCGCGCGGCGGTGCAGGTGTCGACCGGGAGCGCGCGCGGAGGCCTCACGGCGCGCCCGGCCGGCCGGCCGGCGTGGAGCACGCACATGGAACTATGGGCGGCGCCGTTCAGACACACCTAAGCCGAGCTAGCTGCATTGCCGGTCAAGTCAACCGACGCCGATCTCAGCTACGTGCGCGCGTATCTCGCTCTCGCGTACGTGTTGCCGCTCCCGCTATGTGAACCCGACGATTGCCTCGAAGTACGTAGACGAATGTGACGTCGGACCGGCCCGTCGTCGCGTTGTTAATTCAGCCGGACCGATCGGGCGATACGGCATGGGACAGAGATCGACGACGCTCGCCGAGTCGCGCCTGCCTACGAGCTGCGTCCAGCGCTCGCCGAGTCGTGCCGCGCAACGAAGAAGTAGAACGAGACGAGCGTGACGCGGGCGTGCCGTGCTGTGCGAGAGCAAGCAAGCCCGGCTCCTCCGGTCCGTCGGTCGACCTCCGGGGCGGCGGCGGCGGCCGGAGTCGTGACAGCAGCCGCCGGGTATTCACACGACCCAGATGTATTCTACGCAAAACGAGTCGCACGCGTGCGTACGTACGTACGTGGCGCTCCGCGGGAGACCGCGACCCGTCCGCCGGTCCGTCCGCGGACGGACAGGGACGCCGCTAGCTCGCTAGCTATAGCTAGCTGCACACCGAGCTCTCGGTCAAAGGGGGGGCCTCCGGCCTCGCCTCCAATTGATACGCTGCACCGCTTACGCTACTTAATGATGGACCCAACAAATACTCCTCCCATACATCACTGTTAGCGGGCGTACTAGCGTCATAGTTACAACACTGCTCAACAAATACGTACCACTACCACACGTCGCTGTTAGCGAGTGCACTATAGTAACATTTTTTTTTTCTGTCTGTTGGAAAGACAGGGCATTGCCTCAATCAATGCGCTATAGGTAACCCTGTCCGGTCTCTAGCTAGCTCGCTAATGACAGGCTTATATTTGTAGTCGTTCCTCCCGGCCGTTTGTGTGGCCCAAACGCGGTCTACGATCGCCGGACTGGAACCCCAGAAACTCCGTCGTCACCGACCTATCTAACGCTCACGTACGTGTCACTGCCCCTGTGCACGCACGCACGCACGCGCACGCTGCTTTCTCGCTTGTTCAGACCCGCTGGCCGGCCTACGTGCCAGTGACCCTTACGTGCGGTATATGCTCTGCTGCGCTAGCGTACGTGACGAGTCTACCAGAAAAAAACGTACGTGATAGGCCGGCCGGGGTTACACTAGAGTATTAGCTAGGGCAAGATCGCCCACGTTACGTACGTGTGTATGGTTCCGGCCGGGATCAAATGGTACTTTTTAAATTTTGAATCAAGTTAATGAAATATATTGAGGATCCGCGTGACACGCGCGGTGGCAGCAGCAGTCCGAGTAGTTCTCAGTTCCGGGTGACCGGCCGCACATGCATGCATGCGTTGCACGCGTACGTACGGGCCTGCATGCTGTTCCACGGCTGGTTGGAGCCGAGCCTAAATAGTCGCAGGCTGCGGTTACCCGGGTCCAAAAGCTAGCTAACTAAACTAGCTAATCGCCGTACGTGCTAGCTCCGTTAAGTTAATCGTCGTCTCAGGTCTCACCTGACGTGTGACGCACGCCCGGCCTGGTGCAGTGCATCCATCGCCTCCCAGTTATATCCGGCCGGTCGCGATGGTCCCAGAAAGAAACTTGGAAAACGCTCAAGTTGATCGTGGATCGTGGCCATGAATGGACCATGCAATATGCATGCATGCATGCTCGCCCGGCCGCCGGGCCGGGAGACGGACGTCGGCGTTGGCGGCGGCGGTGACTCGCTCGTTCGCTCGATCGCTGTGGTTTCCCGGCCCTTTCGGCCGGTCAATTCCTCCACCAGATTAACTGACCGGCCGAGCCAAACGCCGAGTAGAAACCCATCGATCGGATCATCATTTTTTCTGTTGCGGGCAAAGCGATTGATGGATGGCGATGCATGGCGGGGGAAGGAGCCGTCTCTTTCGTTTCCCTTTTTTCTTGAATCCGAGCCATCTTCTTCCTTGGCAATTTTGCATATTGATTACCTTATGCGCTAGGCTGGCTGGCTGGTAATCGGCCATGTCGACGCACCGCAGGCGACGCGTCGGCGTGTCAGGCTCGGCGATGATCGGTCGGTGTCGTCTGTGCTCGCAGCAGTCTCGGCTGTAGGACGTAGATAGGTAGCGCCCATGCACGCTACGCTCGCTGAGTAATTGCTCCGTCGATTGGCCTTTACGTTAGCATATTGCATAGTAATATGCCGTGGGTTCATTTTGTACCATGGGTTCGACTCTTATCCAACTTTCTATTGATTAATAGGGGATCACGGTAGCATTTACCTAACTTGGCTGGTGTCAACAAAGTGACGCCATTCGATGGATGCCCGTACGTACTCGATGCAGTTTCGACTGTAGGACGTAGATAGATGGAGCCCATGCACACTGCCACCTGATTAATTCCCCGATCGGGTCTTTACGTTGTGATATGTTATCACATACTCGGTCTTTACAACGTATTCCTTCCGTCCGAAAATACTTGTCATGAAAATTGATGTATCTAGACAAATTTTAGTTCTAAATACATTTTTTTTTTATTTTGATGACAAATAATGCCGGACGAAGGAAGTATGTACAAAACGCCGACGTAAACGACGGTATTGATCGATCTAGAAGCAAGGCAGGGCAGTTTTCAAAGAGAGCACCAGCCGAAGAAGCAAAGCCGAGCTAGCAAGCAAGCACAAAGTAAAAAAGAGACACAAATGAAACCGGCACGCGTGCGTCCGTGCATGCAGCATATACCCAGCAGCCTGATGATCCGACCCGATCCGGCCGGGAGACGATGGACGTACTTTAGCAGAGGGACGTACCTCGTCGCAAAAAAAAACAGAGGTACGTACGTACGCGCGAATCTTGGAGACATTTTTTGTTTTGTTTTGAGAAACTAGTCTTGGAGACAAATGAGGCCACGTACTACGTCCTAGCTAGGGGGTCATGGCTACATGGGACAGGCACCTCATGCCCTACGGTACACCCCCCATTCCGGGCCCACGGCATTGAATGTCCAAAGGGGGCCGGCCGGGCCGGGCGCCTAGCTTTCAGCGATGAGGGCATCGAATGTTCACCGGAGGCCGTACGCGCGCCGATAGCGAGACGGCAAGCGAGAGAGCGAGCGAGAAAGGGACATGGGGAAGATGTCAACGAGTGATGATCGATGCCTACACCGCAGCGGCAACCGGCTACACGCCATCGCCAACCACACGGATGCCTACGCCACAACCAAGTTCAACACCAAGTCAACACTCGCGCTACATGCCTGCATTTTTTATTGCTGCTCCCTGCCCGGCCCGGCCTTTTATTTAATTCATTCAATCAAGGACGAGTCCGCCCCCGGCCCCCTTAAATCCTCCTGTCCGCCCTCCGAGCAGCAGCAGCCGATCCATCTGTTTTCTCCCCACATGACCGCCCGCTCGTGATGCCGATTCCGGCCACGTCGTTGATCGCTCGCGCCGCGTTCCGGAATGGTGTGTGGCGTTATTATAGGAAAACTATTTATGTTTCCACACAAAAACATACATATGCTGGCACCGGTATGTTTATGAAACCAACATTCCATACTCATAAAACCCTATGGAAAAAAGAGATTTTATATATCTGAAATACCTGAATTGTTTTTGGATATTAGTTTCTTTTTGGGGGAGGGGGGGGGGGGGTAGCGTTGTTTATATAGATATTCCACGATTGTAGTGTTACAGCCAAGAGACAAAAATTCCTTGATGCATGAGGGATCTCTATGTAGCCAAACAACGATAATGAACATTTAGCCATGCTATAATTTGTCGGTCTATCTGCAACTCTATTTTGTTCCTGACGAAACTTCTGTGAAATAAACTCTCTGTCGACCATCATAGCTATAGTTTCCACGGCAAGGTGTTTGTAAGGTGAACGAGTCAGTCCATCACCAGAGAGTGTAGATAGCGTCTCCGAGAAATTCGATTGAACAATAACCAACAGGTTTGTATGTTGGATTGTCAGCTCCATCCTTGCATAAGAGCATGAATCTCTGCCTCCAAAGCCTTGATTGATTTGAAGACATACTGATATGCTGCAAAGATCACACGCCCCATCGTGTCTCCTGAGTACCATCCCAGCAGCCGCTAACCCATCCGACATTAGGAACGATCCATCAGCAAATAGTGCAGCTTGATCCACCAGCGACGGGGGACAAGGAGCATTCGACGTTGGGACTTTTTCCTTTGGCATCTTCCATTCATCATTTGCTACATCTTTCCCTTCATTATCTCTTGTGTACTCTCCGCGCATTAACAATAGACTTCATGTAGCTATCTAAGATTTTAACAGTTGGTTCCACCACGAAACTTCATTGTCATGGACCAAATCAGTACGAGGCTATCACATGTGTCGGACTTAACCCCATATGACTTCATCTTGTCCCAACTTAACCATGCCATCTTTTGTTTCCCTTTCTCAACTCCCTACCAATATTGCCGCATTAAACGTGCCAGGTCATCACAAACTGATGTAGACAAAAGGAACATAGTCGTCACATCGGAGGGAGTGGCTTGAGGGATCTTTTTTTATCAATATTCCCTTACTCATGGAGGATATATATGTACAAACTGGAATTTACACCGGTGTCGGGGCTTTCTTTGATGATGTAAGCATTTATCAACGATAATGTCGAAAATCTGATGTTAGTGCATGGCAAATCGAACGCTTTTAGGGAAAATTTAGTTGGCGTAAGGATGCCAATTTAGTTTACGAGAACAATTTCCTTGTAAAAAATGAATGAGCCGTATGCTTGCCAACTAAAATTTTCATTCTTAATAAAAATTCAGACGTCAAATTTGTAGTGGAGTCCTCTATTAATCTCAACACCAAAGTCTTGCTATGACTCCACACTTTATTTTCACAGCAGATTGCACTCTTTTGACGGTGAAAACTCCACTACGTTTAATTACAGTTCTTTTTTGAAAAAAAAATCGGCAACAGAGGGACCCATAAGTGCTACTCCTACAAAGCAGCTAGAAATTCAACACACAGAAAGAAAGAAGACCAGCTAGATGGATAGGCAAGGGGACGTGGACGGGGCCACGTCGCTGGCGTTGACCCTCCGCGGCGCGCGCGGGAGGCAGCGTCACGGTTGGCCGCTAAACGTCCCCTCCCGCGGCATTAATCCCCCCGCATTAGCTCGCGATGTCGTCGCGGCCTCAAGCCTTTCTCGCGGGAGGGCGGAGGACCTCGCTAAGCATGGGCGGCCAACCGCTAATCAAACCCGAAAGCGCGGCCGCCGGGGGCGTCCACGTACGCGGCGCGGCCCCGGGCGTGGACTCCGTTCGCCCACGTAGCCCCCGCGACGACCTCAACCGGCGCCCTTAATTGCGCCATTAATCGCCGAGAGACGGGCGACCGATCGAGCCAAGCTTTTCGGCATCAATTCGCCCCGCTCCGCCGTGGCGTAGGCTGTACTGCTGCCCCGGCCCCCTACGACGACCTTGCGCGCGGATGGATGCAAGGAATGATCAATGATGGATGGCAACGGCGTGGTGACGGTGGCGCGGCGCACGTCCTCGCCGCCGTGCTGCACTCAACGTGTCCCCGCTCTTGCGGTGACCACAGGAGTTCTGATCCGCGACTCCATTGTTGCCGGTTGACTAACCGGCCATCTAATCAGCACTTCTTGTCAGCTTGCGTGGTTAAGCTCTCTGGACTGTTACTACTTGCTCACTCTCTTCTCCAGGAACTGATGGGTAACTGTGATTGGGTAGTAGTATTAAGCAATTGATTGAGGTGAATGTGCTACTGTAGCTAACATCTCACTGACCAACAGAGTCTCTTCTCTGAAAGAAAAAAAGAAGTACCCCTTCAGTTCAGGGTTCAGTTGGGTAGGGAGCTGAATGCCGCTCTGCTTCCAAGGCAGCAGCATATCCATCTGCCTGCCTGAAAACCTGGTACGGGTTCAATATTTTTATGTGATCCTGAGAAACCAAGGCCAGGCAGGATCCAACCAATCCGAGATTCCGTTCCTCCCGGCCACGACTCATGAGTTGAATATATGTAGTATACGGATTATGATTATGACCATGTATGTACGCATCTATCTGTCTACCTATCCATCAGTCCCCAGCACCAATCCCAACACAAAGTGCTCCGTCCAATTGTCCGAGCCGTCCGTCCAGCGGTCAATTGCTCGCCAAACATCTCCGATCGACGGGTGAAAACGATCTTTCCACGGCGGTCAAAAACTAATTACGTGCGCGTTCCAATCATCATCATCAGCCGTCGTCGTCGTCGTCGCAGTACTTTTCGATTTCTCTTGGGTTTTTTGCCAGTCGATGGAGGTGCGGTGCGGTTGCGCGGCTGTCATGGCCAAGTTGGTTATTATTCCGAAAAGGCGCGCGGCGGCAGCGGCAGCGGCAGCTTCCCCTCCTCCCTTCCTGAGACGTGGCTCTGGCTGACTGACCTGGAAACTCACCACTGTACCTTCTCTCTTCCCGCGAGGCGCACAGCACGGATTGGGACATGCGTGCAAGCCACCGCAAGCCGAGGTGTCCCGCGGACCCTTTATATGCCCTCCCGCGCGCGCGCCCCATGCATCATCGTCGTCGTCGCTGCCATTCATTCTCCTCCCTCCTCCTCCCCTCTCCTGCTCTCGCTCTCTATGGTCTTCGCGTTCCCACCGCCTCGATCGCAGCGTACGTGCTAGCTCATGGCCTTCGCGCCCGCCGCAAACGCCACCGCCTCGATCGCAGCAGCAATGGCGCTCAAGCCGCAATGCGCCACGCTCTACGGCGCCGGGAGCCAGCCGACGAGCCGCGCCGCGCGGTGCAGAGCGGCCGCGGCCCTGACGGCGGAGGGCTGCGCCTCGACGTCGGCGATCGCGGCCGTGCCGGTGGCTGCGGCGAGACGCGGCGCGCGGAGGACGGCAGGCGCGTCGTCTGTCGCGGGCATGTGGAGGGAGCTGCAGGGGTGCGACGACTGGGAGGGGCTGCTCGGGATCGACGGCCCGGCGCCGGCGCTGCGGAGCGAGGTGGCCCGGTACGGCGAGCTGGTGGACGCCTGCTACAAGGCATTCGACCTCGACCGGGCCTCGCGCCGGTACCTCAACTGCAAGTACGGCAAGGAGCGGATGCTGGAGGAGGTGGGCATGGCCGGCGCCGGGTACGAGGTGACCAAGTACATCTACGCGGCGCCGGACGTGATGACCGTGCCCACCATGGAGGCCTCCACCAGCGGGCGCGGCCGGTGGATCGGCTACGTGGCGGTGTCCACGGACGAGATGACCCGGCGGCTCGGGCGGCGGGACGTGCTCGTCTCCTTCCGCGGCACCGTCACCCCCGCCGAGTGGATGGCCAACTTCATGAGCTCCCTCGAGCCGGCGCGGCTGGACCCCTGCGACCCGCGCCCGGACGTCATGGTCGAGTCCGGCTTCCTGAGCCTCTACACCTCCGCCGACAAGACGTGCCGCTTCGGCGGCGCCGGCAGCTGCCGGGAGCAGCTCCTCCGCGAGGTGTCCCGCCTCGTGGACGCGCACTCGTCCAAGAAGGGCGAGGACGTGAGCGTGACCCTCGCCGGCCACAGCATGGGCAGCGCACTGGCGCTGCTCCTCGCCTACGACCTCGCGGAGCTGGGCCTGAACCGCGCGGCGCCCGTGACCGTCTTCTCCTTCGGCGGGCCGAGGGTGGGCAACGCGGCGTTCAAGGCGCGGTGCGACGAGCTGGGCGTGAAGGCGCTCCGCGTGGCCAACGTCCACGACCCGATCACCAAGCTCCCCGGCATCCTCCTGAACGAGGCGACGACGGGGGTGCTCCGCCCGTGGCGCGCGTCCTGCTACACCCACGTCGGCGTGGAGCTCCCGCTGGACTACTTCAGCGCCCGCGACCCCGCCGCCGTGCACGATCTCGGTACCTACATCGCATTGCTGAAGAAGCCGGCGGCGGCCGCCGCCGAGGCAGGCGGCGTGGTCGGCAGGGTGATCGACTTCGTGGGGCGGCAGCGCGCCGGCGCATTGCAGTGGCAGTACGCGGCTCTGCAGATGGGCGGCCTCGTCCAGACCCTGGGGCTCATCTGACGACCTGACCCCGCAACTGTGATTACTAGCAGTGGAATTAACCCCTGATTTAACTGGCCGGCTTACTGATCCTCGTCGAAGATATTTCTAGTTCGAGAGCTTCAAGGTCATCCATCCATCGTAGCTTCTCCCTGTACATACATACATACTCAGATTCTTTCGCGAACAAACACAGATTCTTTGGTTTCGTTTCAATTTCATCTCCGGCCCGTTCTCTTCTCTTCCTTCAGACACTGTGAGCAGAGCTGTGAGCAGTGACACAGACATGTCAACTAGTGGTAGCAGTAGCAGTTCGTTGTGAGCTTGTGATGAGTTCCAACTTCCAAGACCAACACGGAAAACCGACATGGCCTTCCGAGAGTTCCATGGGGCTCGGCAAGCCGGCGCTCCTGGCCCGCCGCGTCAGCGCGGGGCGATTCGACCCGGAGATACGCGGGGGGCTTGCCAAAAATCTCCTGCCGTTGGATCGGTGACGGACGGCGGGGATGACGCGCCCGCCCAACGGAACCGCCCGGCCGGAACCCATTCGGTTCAGCTGGCCGCGAAAAAACTCTTGGCGTACTACCGAATGTGTGTTGCTTGCGAGTACGTGACTCCGGTGACGGCGATCCGGCACGATCACGAAGTTTTTGTTTCTTTTCTGCGAGGAAATGGGGTCGGCTCGCTCATGTGGCATACGCAAGGATGGCTCGAGGGTTTTTTCCCTTTTCCGGAAAGTGGCGTCCAAGGAATATCAAGTGCGTTATCAGATGGTATGGTATAATCGCGTCGCCCAGGTGTAAGAATAAACCCTGCTTTCTGCAGGATTCCAAGATGCTTTGCAAAAATATTAACTGACGATTAAGAGTGCGTTTTATATAACCTTACAAAAAGGATAATTAATTAAATAAGAGACTCAATTTTACACTGATACAAATGCAAAATGCAGGCAGGTAGGAGTACGTGTCAGATGAAATGTGGGTCTCGAATCAATGTAAGCAAGGCACGCGTGGCATGCATCCGAATTAAGCATGCCAAACTCCCATCCTTGCTCTCATCGCACTATTTGTGATACGCGTGCTGCTCTGGCCGAGGCTTTGACATGTGGCCGTTCATCGCACGTAATCTTTTTTGGTTACAATGATTGAATTCGTGTGCATTTTAGAAGTTCAGGGGCACGCAAAACTGGGATGACCGACGCTTCCTCGATTCGTTCACACCAAAGTCTTATAAAACGGGCTTGTTTAGGTGCGTATTCTTGTTAACTCGTCAGCCTTGATTGATGCTTGCCTATCCTGGACTCGCTGGTTGCTTTCCACTCGGATTTTGTTCGGCCTGCTCCGGCCTCCAAGCTGCTACGCGCTTTGCTCATGTATAAATAATTTTTATCTGCTTTTGATCCGTTCCCTGGATAAATGTTTGTTTGGTTGGGATGAGATCATCGGCATCCCTTTCGTCCGGATAGATAAATGTATGCAGAAAAGATAAACAAATCAGTGAAAATTCAGGTCGCACAGCTAGCCTTGGTCAATGACCCGACGTGCATCGTTCCAGATTGCTTTGTGCAGTACTATATTGAGAAATGCACGATCGTTTTGGTAATCCGTCCAAGCCATAACCGTACGTAGGGGTATTTTGCTAAAGAGAAAGATGGCGAATGTAAAATGTTGAGGCATGGGTAATGAGTCCATGACGCGGTGGCCCATACGACACTGTAGCTATACGGAGTATTTGGACTTCTGTTCATTCATGATAACCATGGCACTAGGGACCAGATGTTAGTTCCTCCAGGTTTCCTTACCACGGTAGAGATTCTCCAACACCAACTCTCAAATCAGACACCATCCGTGTACGAACAGATGAAGACCAATCAACAAACACTAATGTGGAAGCCGGCATTTAACTGTAACCGTAAATCTTTTGCTTTTTTTATTTTAAAGTTTGCAAGCTCAAAATAACCACATATCAAATCGTATCTCTAACTTAAATATTACAATTCAACAAAAAATTCAAATTAATGTGTTCAAACTTAAAATCAAATAGCATGTATGTTCTAATTGTACTCTTTAAGCATCCACATGAGCTAATTTTCTTTCATTTTTTCATGAGTTGCTCGATACCGATTTTATTAATGTATTTGAACAAACTCATCAAACGTGGACGGATCCTTATTTGGAAGTTTGATGTGATCACTCGTGTTCTTAAATTCAAGAATTGAGACGGCATCCCCACCCTCATCCAACACAATCATGTTAGCATGATCACACAACATTTTACCACCATCACAAGGTCTCCGGATCCCATTGTTTAGCAGGTACAAAAACAATTGTAAATCGGGTCTAGAGGACTGCAAATGCCCTCTCAACATATTTTTCGACTTTGGGCTAAGTGGGGCTTTTTCTGACCAGGTGGTTTAGAGATGGTCTTGACAAAGATAGCCCAAGCAGGATATGTACCGTCAACCAGATAATGACTCATGTTGTATTCATGGTCATTGACAATATAGTTGCAAGGAGGAGGTTTCCCTCCAATCATCCTAGCAAACAATGGAGAGCGCTGCAGCACATTGATGTAATTGTGAGATCCAGGCATGCCAAATCTAGAGATCTTGTGATGCAACTGCTTGAAGAATGATGGTGGGCTTTTAACATGACGATGATATTGCCCTTTAGAGCTTTTGGGCACTTCTTTCATCTCCAAGGCATGCAGTCAAGAGATCCAAGCAAACCAGCCACCCTCTTGTTTCAGACTTTGCCAAGATCCTCTCCGTGTCTACAACAGTTGGTTCTCTCAAGTACTGAGGTCCAAACACCGAGGCAATGCCAGTGGAAAATCTGACCACGCGTCTCCGCATGTGGTCTCCGCATGTGCTCTAAGAAATTCGTAGGTATTCGTCCCACGAATCAGTAGCCATGCCATATGCAAGCACCCCGAATGTGACTGTGCACTTCTGGTAATCACAGAATTCAGTCCTTCATATGACATCCTTCTTGAAGATGAAGCAATCATCAAAGGACCGGACGCCATGGTAAAGACCACTAAAGACATCTTTTGCATCTAAAAGCGTTGGCGACTAGAGCATCGGGGAAAAAATAGTCGTCCATCAACGTCAAATGATCGTGTGCCCTCCTTCGATTGAGAATTTAATGATCCTTGATCGATCCCTTGAAATTGAGAACATGTTGATTTGCATAGTCCACGTTTGCAAGGACCGCGTCCATCATCACCATCTCGTCCGCGTAGTGCTTCTCGTCGGATGACTCAACGTAGTGCTTGTATATCTACTCCATATCCAAATCCACTCCTTAAAAAAAAGGAGAACATTTTAGCATGGCCATTTCACAAAACACTTGACGGGCATGGTGAGTACCATAGGGGCGGATGGTACGTGCACGACAGATGTAGGAGAGTCGTGGACCGTCGGCGGAGGAAAAGTGGTGTGAGAGACCGAGTGTAGCGGTGCAAGTCACAACGGTTGTAGAGCTCTCGGAAGGGTTAGGCGGTTGGGGAAGTGTAATGGTGGCGTTGACGAGAGAGAAAACGGATCTAGAGAAAGAGGAAGGGATGAAGACACAAGGTCTGGGAGGGATTTTGGGTCGGTCAGAGTGCTACATGGCTGCTGCCCAGACTCCTGCAAAGTCCCCTAGTTTGCTTCCGATATGCAAATTGTGGTGTGTGTGTGGGGGGGGGGGGCTTTGCAGAGTCTGGACATCATCCACATAATACTCCGGCACCCATGGCCCTCTCAAACTAACAGGCGGATACAAAGCCACGTTGGATGGCAAAACACATTCGGACCATGCGGTCCGGATGGTTGCAGGAGGTTTGAGGATCCACTTTTGTGATGCGTGTATATATTAACCATCATTTTAGCTAGAAATATGGTATGCGACTCTATATTGTTAACTCTTTTGTGGGCGACTAATGTTGTTAAGTTCGGATATAAATGTGTAGTGGGAGATGGCAGCAACATTAGGTTCTGGTAAGATCGATGATTTGACA
The DNA here is from genome assembly GCA_022496015.1 of Hordeum marinum. Classification (NCBI taxonomy): domain Eukaryota; kingdom Viridiplantae; phylum Streptophyta; class Magnoliopsida; order Poales; family Poaceae; genus Hordeum; species Hordeum marinum. The sequence continues at coordinate 455,048,335 of CM039674.1, read as the reverse complement.
CTCCTCCCCTAGCTGTTCAATATTGGGATCTTTACTAGATATGCCAGCAATATTGTCAAACTATCCATTAGATATGGGACTGGGAAACTCCGAAAATTACTTTCAGAAGAACCTTTGATGATAGATTGTTTAACATGTGGCTAGAGGTTGTTGAGATTGCAAAAAGTATATATTTCTATGGAACTCATGATCTCTAGTATGACAATACGAGGGCAATGGACTTTACTCTTCCGGCTCTCTTCATGTGATTATTAATTTCAAAGGAGTCGCCCCACTTCTCATGCCCTCGGTTTGGGAACTTGTGGTCCCTCCTAGGATTCATGTGTTCCCGTGGATGCGTTTTCGTAACAAGATCATGACTCAGGATAAACTCAATAAAACTAACTTGAAAAATAATGTGAGGATTGTATTTACTATTCATTAAAAGAATTTGTTCACCACCTTTTCTTAGAATGTATCATAGCAAAGACAATAATCTACGGAACACATTACGCCTTCTCTTTGGTTGAAGCTTAGGTAAAAATTTCACTTCGACTGCTTCTCTCTGGGTAGTAGCGAAGAACTTGGATACTCTAAATATTGTCATTGCATATGTTCTTTGAGATTTGTGGAAACACAGAAATAGCATGATGTCTTATGGCTCTCCCTGGATTTTTCTTAACCAAATTTGGTGGCTGGTCTTAAGTCTAGTAAGAAAATGGTCAAAGACCATATGACTGCCCATGTAAACCTGTTTTCCCCATATTCACAAGATGTCTTTGTCCACTTTTGTGCTAAAGTGGGGGTACAGTTGGGTCTATCGAGAGGGCGCATCCCAGTTTCAAGTTTTGGAGCTACCGCCAACTATGCGATCACAAAAGTGTGCCCTAGTGCTTTGGAGAGGATCCCGGTGTCGACTCTTGAAGCTGGTTGCTTGGATTCTCTATTGGTAGTGAGAGTTTGAATGTTATGCAAAAAAAACTGAATGTTTTACGTTCCATTGTTGAATTTGGGTTTAGTTTGAGCCTTGTGGGGCGTGGTGTTGTTATAGAACCTACTCTTCAGGGTTCTTTCTTTGCAATAGAGCAAAGGAAAGTCTCCCTATTTTTTGAAGACATATGGTTAAATCTTCTCTTATTATGACACTTATAGAGTTTTCATTGATTTCATCATTGTCAGTTAGGCAATTTGATTATAATAGTGCTCTAATGGAAGTTTTATGTTGATTCCAATTTAATTTTGCAACACACAAGCTCAGTGGGGATCGATTGATGATTGTCCGCAAGAGGCCGCGGGTGTGACAATCTGTGGTGCAACGTTCATGCACAAGCGGTGGTTTCAAGGCATCCAAACGAGCCCGACAGTCCACAACACTTTGACTTGCTACCTCCTTCCATACATAGGTGGTCTAGTTATGACTTTCTTTTTAGAGTTGGATTCCTTGTTTCGTGGCTAAGAGTTTAGTAGATCGAGATACAAGTTTTGCATTTTCTTGAAACAAAAGTAACAAATTAATATTACGCCATTCATGAATTTCACAACATTTCAATTTGATATATGCGTTCATAGAAATATTAGCCATGAACCAATTATTGCTCGTTGGAGACTATGCACGGCCAAAACTTCAGTTATTTGCAAATGGACGAAGTATATGTATATTGTCAGATGAATTGCAACCCTTCAAATGTGTGTGTCAAATGTTTGTGAATAGTTGTCATGTTTTTGTGTTGTGAATAATATATTTTGCAAAATTATAATAACTTACACTAGTAACATACACGTGTATTGCAAGTCATGGCTTAAATAACCAAAGTACAATTGAACATCAACATACCACATTATGACATGCAAACATGTAAATTTAGAGTCTCATAAGATTTAATTCTCGCTGTTCATCCCACTGAAAATTAAATTATTTCATAAAGGTTCTAGTTTTTTTTTCTTAAAGTCAATGGTAATTATTTTAGAGTATAAAAAATTAAGTAAAATTATAAAATAATTGAAAAATGAAAATTAAATGACAAGTGTGTGTTTTCTTATATTTGTGCATATGGTGCATTACATATCACAAAATCAAAAGGAACGACAATTCATTCCGAAGATAAGATGGTGTAGAACTAAAATATGGAAGGTTCTAAAACAAAGGAGAAACATCCGTGTCTTAAGGTTTGCGCACAAAAATCTGATTAAGCTTAGCCATGTAATCTTCCAGAGGAGTAGTACGGATATCCAACGGCTAAGTCTGGTCATAGTGAAAATAACTTAGCTAGTAACATAGCGTATTTAAAACAAGTTTGCTTATGTGGCATGTAGTTAATGAGAAAAAAGATGTTTAGAGTAATATAATATGTTGTTGTAACATAACGCAACCCAAAGCAAAATGAGTCTACAATCTAATAAATGCAATCATCTATGATACTACTTCTATGTCACTTTGCACTATAAAGATAGTAATATAGACTAGTGTCATATGCATGACACTAGTCTAAGTTACTCCTCACTATAACTAGCTTAACAATGCACGTATTTGCCATCTATACACCTCGAGAATAACTTCACCCAACAAAAATATTGAAAAAAATTACAATGTATAGTGGTATAATATAAATAAATTTAACATACAGATCACACTCATTCTTTTGTATTTTGGTAACCAATAGAAGTAGCTGTTAACATGTTTAAAATACCGAACTGGTGAGCCTAACGGTTCAGGTATTTACTGGTCGGACTGCTTGTTCACCCGTTGGATTGTTGATTTGCTAGACGCAAAATATAAAATACTTATATTTTGCATCCTGGAAAGTCAAAAGGATTAATTCCTTCCTTTATTACTACACCAACCAGGGCGAGTTCTAATGGTTATTGGAACAAATTCAGCTTATTTCGCCCGTCACCAATTGAACCAACTTTGATTCTCACTTGACGCAATGTATTTTTCATGCTGAGCAGAGCTAGCATCAATGACCGGTTCACCTATGTTGTTTTTTACTCTGGTTCATAGGAAAACCTATTGGTTCAGCCGGTTTTGGCAAAATTTCATGTTTTGGCGCTTTTCGGCATAGTTTAGCCAGATCTGACCCCGGTTCGAAACATTTTCAAGATTTGACCCTTTCCCTACCGCCGGCGAGCTTGGCGGTAGGGTTACATAGCCTACTGCCCCTGTCCCTGGCGGTAGGCAACTAATCCATGTCAGCAGCCCTAAACGGCTACCGCCCTTCTCCGTCCCACCCTACCGTTGCTGAGCTCGGTGGTAGCCTGTCTTGCCCTACTTCCTGGGTCCTCGGTGGTAGGCTCTGGATAGTTATAAGCCGTGGGACCGCCCCCACCCCTATCTCCTCCTCCTAGTTGCCCGAAGAACAGAGAGTTCTTCCTCTGCCCGCGCTCTCATCTCCGCCACTCCCCCTCGGATCTCCTTCGTTTCTTCACATTTTTTGCGGATCGAGATGGCTCCGAAACGTGAAAAGTAAGCTCTCTCAATCCATCCAATTAGTTTTAGTCAAATAGCTTCCGATTCGATGCATTATTTGGTACAAATGAACCCTATTTTTGTACAAGATTTGAGTTTTTTTATCCTAGGTTTGTTTAGCTTGATTCTACATGTTGCATGGGGTTGAATATGAACTTGTAGTAACTCGTTGGAGAGATTGTATGTATTTTCATGATGAACGCTAGTTCAAGTTTTTTTGAATGATTGGTAATATGATGCATGTTGAAGGAATGAATTTCGAGGTTTGTCTTGATATGATGCATGTTACTAATATGAATGAATAATATGCATATAGTGGATGTTGGAGGAATTATGCTTATGCTTTTTTATTTTATTTTACAAATGTTGAATAAATGAATGAATCATGTTCAAAAAAATTCCTGATGTTGGTTGATGTTGAATCATGTTCAAATAAATGAATAAATGCTTATGCTTATGCTTATGCTTATGCATATAGTGGATGTTGAATGATGTTGATTGAAAATGATTCATTTGCATTGTTCATTAATATTATGATGAAATTGATATGATGCATGTTCATTGAATATGACATGTTCATTTTGCAATTATTTTTGGAGGCCCCCCTTGCGCCAAGCATCGTCACTCCGTACACCATGCTTGATCCTGCGTTCGACAAGGGCCATTGTGCTCGTTTTATCAAGAATGGAGTGGTAATAAACATGACCAAACTCATTGAACCAAAAATTTGGATTTGCTAAAATAATTTGGATTTATTAATTATATGTGTCTACATTTTGACAGATGCTACCGCCACTGCTGATGAGGAGTCACACCAAGGTTGTTCAGATGAAGTATGATGAGCGCTACACGCCATACTTCAGGAGAGCCCGACTATTAGGTTTCATGTTGCAGTTCAAGAATGTGTCACCGACACTCGTCCACTCAACTCTCATAGCTTTGGTGGGTCGGTGGAGTTCTGAGACGCACACTTTCCATCTACCCTGTGGTGAGTTGACCGTGACGCTCAAGGACTTCAGCATGATCACGACCCTACCAATCCAGTACTATGCTCTCACTAGGCGAGTGAAGAATACAACCTAGTGGGAGAGGGTTATCAGTCTAATCGGCGACTGCTCCACCAAGAAGAGTAACCTAATGTACAATGTATCACAGGCGCGGATCCTGGAGAACCGGACTGTATGCTCAGAAGATGCCGATCAGCAGACGGTGGAGAAGTACATGAGGGCTTACCTGTGATATCTTCAGAAGGAGGTAGTGTTTCCGGACTGCTAGGGAGACCATGTCCTATGGATGTATCTCGACTTCCTAAAGGACTAGGATGTATGGTACAGCTGGGGGTCTGCCGACCTCGCCTACCTATACCGTTCAGTAAGAGAAACATCTCATTATTCTTTCATGTACTTCCATATGCTTTATTGTGTCATATGATCACCAACTCATGTTTGTAGCTGGAAGATGCAATGCAGAGGACGGAATCTATGTTCGGCCTATGTGGATTTTTCTGGGCCCTCTCCATTTGGATGTGAGAGCGGTTGCTAGTGGGCCATCCTGAGAAAATAGACTGATGTCCATGGATGGACTATGGCGACGAGGATGACACAACTCACTTCCCAACCGCCGTGTATGCTTGGGACCGAGTGAGGGTCTACACGGGCAAAGCCACCGTGTTGTACAAGGTCTTCAACAACGAGATGGACCTCTGTCTTCTTACCAGGTACACGACTAGCTTACCAATCTTTTTGTAGGCATTTTCACGTCTGCTTACCCATTTTTTCCTAGGTTAACCGATGGTCGTACCACGACCGAGAGTGGGGTTTCTAGCTGAACTCAATGTGAGAGGAGGACAACTTGCTTGGCAGTGCATTGTGCCCATGATATGTGTGTACGCCGTCGAGTGTCACTTGCCACACCATGTGGCCGTGCAATTTTGTATAATCCAACATACCCCACCGGCAGTCCCCAACGACATAGACGGCTCCGACATACACTGGTGAGTGCTGCAGTTCTTATGATGATGTTTCATTGTTCACTCCGTTCTTATGAGTGCTGCAGTTCTTATGATGATGTTTCTTATGCCTCTTACAGGAAGAGTAGGCAGCATTGGAGGGCATAGACTAGGAAGAGGAGCACAAGGACCGCATGAGCGAGTGGAATGAGAGGAGGTATCACAAAGATAAGGAGAGGAAATGCCTCGAATGTAATAATTACACAAAGCACATGCTTTGGTACAACAAGGACGTGAAGCGCCGTTTGCGCCAGAGGCCCCAGTGGACGACACAAGATATCGCGGAGCTGCAGGAGGATGACTCCGAGGATGAGGCCTACCATGATGGAATCACACACATGAAGGGTGGACTTAGGGAGTATACATCCCTGATCAATAGAGTGGTAAGTTGTGTTCTTCTATTTTGAACTGGTGGTTGGATGTAATCTATTTAGTCATCAGTGTGACTCACCTATTCTTTTGCAGGCTTCGAAGCTGAACAAAAGCATTTTTGATGGCTCTGATGCGCTAAGTTGTGTCCCTAGTACCCGGGCCTCTGAGAACAAGTTGAGGGGAACGATGAAGGCAACATCAAGCCTCAAATTGGATCCATGTCATGTTATGTTCTCGTTTATTTGCAGTTGTAAATTTGATCCATCGAGCCTCAAATTGGATCCATGCCATATTTATGTTTTTGTTTATTTTTTATCGCAGAAGTTCATGACCCGTTGTCGCAAGCTAGTGTGTCTGCTTGGGTGCGCCACTTCGGTTAATTGTCATTTTATGGATGCCCGACGCGTACCCTCGCTTCATCTAGCAACGCGGCCGGAGATTCCTCTAGCCATACCATCGGGTCGTCTCGCTTGGTTAAGGAAGAAGATGACGAGGAAGAAGAGGAAGATGGTGATACATGGAGGAGGTGGAGCAAAGAGAGGAATAAGATGAAGAGGATGATGATGATGAGGAGTACAACAATGATGACGGACCTCCACCAACAACCTAGGACAAGAATAATGGGAAGCATCTAAAGAAGGATTGAAAAGTGTTGGGGAACATTGCATGGGAAACAAAAAAAATCCTACACACACGCAAGGTCTATCCATGGTGATGTGCATCTATGAGAGGGAGATTGGATCTACATACCCTTGTAGATCGCTAAGCGGGAAGCGTTAAGAAACGCGGTTGATGTAATCGAACATCTTCGCGATCCAAATCGCCGAGCGTCCCACGATTCCATCATGATCCATCTCGCGATCCAATCATGACCCATCGCGTGATCCAATCACGGTCCTTCCAATCTAGCGCCAAACAGTTGACACCTTCGTGTTCAGCACACGTACAGCTCGATGACGATCTCCGCCTTATTGATCCATCAAGAGGGAATGGAGAGGTTGATGGGTTCTCCGGCAACACGACGACGTGGCGGCAATGGTGGTGGAACTATTTTGGCAGGGCTTTGCCTAAGCACCGCCGAACTAGACTAGAGGAAAAACCCGATCTATATGAAGTAGAGGGAGCACGTGGCAATTAGGGTTAGATCTCCCCTCTGAATCCTCTAGTATATATAGGAGGGAGGGAGGGGAGGAGGCCGACTCAAACCCTCAAGGTTTGGCCGAAATTGGAGGTGGAGGAGTCCTACTCCAATCCTACCAGGAGTAGGATTCCTCCTCTCCACTTGGAAACCCTTTCCACCTTTTCCACCTTTGGGTTTCTCCACCCGAGTCGCATGGTCCTTTAGTGGGGGATTCAGCCAGCCCACCAGGGGCTGGTTTGCCTCCTCCCACAGACCATGTGGCCCCTTGGGTCGAGACACCCCTCCCGATGGTCCCCCGGTACCCTCTCGGCACTCCCGATACACTACCGATGAGCACAGAACTTTTCCAGTGACCGAAACAGGACTTCCTATATATCAATCTTTACCTTTGGACCATTCTAGAGATCCTCGTGACATCCAGGATCTCATCCGGAACTCCGAACAACCTTTGGTCACCACCATATATAACCTCTATACTACCGAAACGTTATTGAACCTTAAGTGTGCAGACCCTGCGGGTTCGAGAACCATGTAGACATGACCAAGACACCTCTACAGTCAATAACCAATAGCGGTACCTGGATGCCCATATTGGTTCCTACATATTCTACGAAGATATTTATCGGTTGAACCTCTATGTCAAGGATTTAGTTAATCCTGTATGATGTTCCCTTTGTTTATCGGTATGTTACTTGCCCAAGATTCGATCATCGGTATCTCCATACCTAGTTCAATCTCATTACCGGTAATTCTCTTTACTCGTTCTGTAATACAAGATCCCGTGTCTAACACTTTAGTCACTTTGCTTGTAAGGCTTGTTGTGATGTTGTATTACCGAGTGGGCCCTGAGATACCTCTCCGTCACATTGAGTAACAAATCCCAGTCTTGATCCATGACAACCCAACAGACACCCTCAGAGCTACCTATAGAGCACCTTTATAGTCACCCAGACACGTTGCGATGTTTTACACACACAAGGTACTCCTCCGATGTGAGTGGGTTGCATGATCTCATGGTCACAGGAATAGATACTTGACATGCAAAAAACTATAGCAATAAACTGACACGATCATATGCTATGTTTATAGTTTGGGCTTTGTCCCATTATAAAATGACATCTCATGTTCATGGCTAGGAAACCTTGACCATCTTTGATTAACGAGGTAGTCTATTAGAGGCATACTAGGGACATGGTGTTGTCTATGTATCCACACATATATTTGAGTTTCCAATCAATACAATTCTAACATGGATAATAAACGATTATCATGAACAAGGAAATATGATAATAACTAATTTATTATTGCCTCTAGGGCATATTTCCAACAGTCTCCCACTTGCACTAGAATCAATAATATAGCTCACATTGCTATGTGATTTGTTATGAATCTCACACCCAGTGAGTTCTGGGGTTCGATCATGTTTTGCATGTGAAAGAGGTTTTAGTCAACGGGTCTGCGACATTCAGATTCGTGTGTACTTTGCAAATCTCTATGTCATACTGTAGACACTGCTACCACGCTCCACTTGGAGACATTCCAAATGGCTACTCCAGTATACGAATCTGGATTGCTACTAAGAGTCATCTGGATTGGTGTTAAAGCTTGCATCAACGTAACCCTTTACGACGAACTCTTTATCACCTCCATAATCGAGAAATATTTCCTTAGTCCTCTAGTTACTAAGGATAATTTTGACCGCTATCCAGTGATCTACTCCTCGATCACTCTTGTACCCCTTGATAGAATCATGGCAAGGCACACACAGGTGCGGTACACAACATGACATACTATATAGAGCCTAGGGATAAAGCATAGGCGACGACCTTTGTCCTTTCTCTTTCTTCTGCCGTGGTCGAGATTTGAGTCTCACTCAACTCCACACCTTACAAATCAGACAAGAACTCCTTCTTTGACCGATCCATTTTGAACTCTTTCAAAATGTTGTCTAGGTATGTACTCATTTGAAAGTCTCGTCAAGCATCTTGGTCTATCTCTATAGATCTTGATGCCCAACAATTAGGTAGCTTTACCCAGGTCTTCCTTTGAAAAACTCTTTTCAAACAACCGTTTATGCTTTCCAGAAATTCTACATCATTTCCGATCAATAATATGTCAACCACATATACTTATGAGAAATTCTATAGTGCTCCCACTCACTTTCTTGTAAATACAAGTTTCTCGTAAACTTTGTATAAACCCAAAAACTTTGATTACCTCATCAAAGCGTATATTCCAAATCCGAGATGCTTGCTCCAGCCCATAGAAGGATTGTTGGAGCTTGCACACCTTTTAGCATCCTTAGGACTGATAAAACCTTCTAGTTGTATCACATACAACCTTTCCTCAAGTAAACCGTTAAGGAAACGGTGTTTTGACATCCATTTGAAATATTTCATAATTGAAAAATGCATCAACTGCTAACATAATTCCAACAGACTTTAGCATCTCTAACAGTGAGAAAGTCTCATCAATAGTCAATTCCTTGAACTTGGCGAAAACTTCTTTGCGACAAGTTGAGCTTTATAAATGGTGACATTCACCATTAGAGTTTGTCTTCATCTTAAAGGTCCATTTGTACTCAATGACCTGCCGTTCAACGGGCAAGTCTACCAAAGTCCATACTTGGTTTTCATACATGGATCCTTTCTCGGATTTCATGCCCTCTAACCATTTGTTGGAATCCGGGCCCATCGTCGCTTCTCCATAGTTCGTAGGTTCATCGTTGTCCAACAACATGACCTCTAAGACAGGGTTGCTGTACCACTCAGGAGCAGTACGCATCCTTGTCGACCTACGAGGTTCAATAGTAACTTGATCTGAAGCTTTATGATCATCATCATTAACTTCCTCTTCAACTAATGTAGGCTCCATAGAAACATCTTTCTGCGTTGCGCTACTCTCTGGTTGAAACAAAGGTTCAACAACTTCATCAAGTTCTATCTTCCTCCCACTCAATTCTTTCAAGAGAAACTCTTTCTCGAGAAAGGACCTGTTTTTAGCAACAAAAACTTTGCACTTGGATCTAAGATAGAAGGTATACCCAACTGTTCTTAGGGTATCCTATGAAGTTGCACTTTTCCGCTTTGGATTCGAGCTTATCAGACATAAGTGTAGCATTCCCAAACTCTGAGAAATGACAGCTTAGGTTTCTATCAAACCATAATTCATATGGTGTCATCTCAACGGATTTAGATGGTGCCCTATTTAGTGAATGTAGTTGTCTCTAATGCATAACCCCAAAACGATACTGGCAAAATGATAAGAGACATCATAGTACGCACCATATCCAATAGAGCACGACTATGACATTCGAACACACCATCGCACTATGGTGTTTCAGGTGGCGTGAGTTGTGAAACAACTTTCACATTGTCTTAAGTTGTATACCAAACTCGTAACTCAAATATTCACCTCCACAATCATAGACATTTTTATCTTCTTGTCACGATGATCTTAAACTTCACTCTAAATTTGTTTGAACTTTTCAAACGTTTCAGACTTGTGTTTCATTAAGTAAATATACTCATATATACTCTAATCATCAATGAAGGCAAGAAAATAACGATATCCACTGCATGCTACAACACTCATTGGACCGCATACATCAACATGTATTATTTCCAATAAGTTACTAGCCCGCTCCATCGTACCGAAAACGGGGTCTTCAGTCATCTTGCCCAAGAGGTATGGTTCGCATGTCTCAAACGATTCGAAACCGAATGAGTCCAAAGATCCATCAGCATGGAGTTTCTTCATGCGCTTTACATCAATATGACATTTAGCGGCAGTTCCACAAGTATGTGGTACTATCATTATTAACTTTGTATCTTTTGGCATCAATATTATGAACATGTGTATCACTATGATCAAGATTCAATAAACCATTCTCATTGGGTGCATGACCATTGAAGGTATTATTCATGTAAATAGAATAATCAATATTCTCTAACTTAAATGAATAACCGTATTGCAATAAACATGATCTAATCACGTTCATGCTCAACGCAAACACCAAATAACATTTATTTAGGTTCATCACTAATCCCGAAGGTAGAGAGAGCATGCGATGGTGATCACATCAACCTTGGAAACACTTCCAACACACATCGTCACCTCACCCTTAGCTAGTCTCCATTTATTCCGTAGATTTTACTTCGAGTTACTAAGGTTTAGCAATCGAACCGGTACCTAATTCCCAGGCGCTACTAGGAATATTAGCAAGGTACACATCAATAACACGTACATAAAATATACTTCTGTCGATGTTGCCAGCCTTCTTATCTACCAAGTATCTAAGGTTGTTCCGCTTCAGCGATCGTTCTCCTCATAATAGAAGCGCTTAGTCTCGGGTTTGGGTTCAACCTTGGGTTTCTTCACTAGAGCAGCAACTGACTTGCCATCCATGAATTTTCCCTCCTAGCCCTTGCCCTTCTCGAAACTAGTGGTTTCACTAACCATCAACACTTGATGCTCCTTCTTGATTTTTACCATCGCGGTGTCAAACATCGCGAATAGCTCAGGGATCATTATTTCCGTCCCTGGCATTTTATAGTTCATCACAAAGCTCTAGTAGCTTAGTGACAGTGACTTGGAGAACTATATCAATCACTATCTTATCTGGAAGATCAACTCCCACTCGACTCAAGCGATTGTAGTACCCAGACAATCTGAGAACATGCTCACTGATTGAGCTATTCTCCTTCATCTTGTAGGCAAAGAATCTTGGTGGAGGTCTCATACCTCTCAACACGGGCACGAGCTTGAGATCCCAATTTGAGCTCTTAGAGCATCTCATATGTTTCGTGACGTTCAAAACGTTTTGGAGCCTCAATTCTAAGCCGTAATGCATGACACACTGAACTATCAAGTAGTCATCAGAACGTGTCTGTCAGATGTTCACAACATCCACAGACGACGCTTGAGGGGGTGGTGCACCGAGCGTTGCATTAAGGACATAAGCCTTCTATGCAGCAATGAGGACAACTCTATTTCTCTAGGAACATTAAAAATTCAAGGGAGCTACAACGCGAGCTAGTAATCTACAACATAATTTGCAAAGACATTTTGACTATGTTCATGATAATTAGTTTAGTTAATCATATTACTTAAAAAACTCCCACTCAAATTGACATCCCTCTGGTCATTCGAGTGTCACATGATCCAAATCCACCAACTCAAGTCCGATCATCACGTGAGTTGAGGTGGTTTCAATGGTGAACACCTTCATGTTGATCATATCTACTATATGACTCACGTTCGACCTTTTGGTCTCTTGTGTTTCGAGGCCATGTATGTACATGCTAGGCTCATGCAGTTTAACCCAAGTGTTCTGCATGTGCAACAGTGGCTTGCACCCGTTGTATGCGAACGTAGAGCCTATCACACCCGATCATCACGTGGTGTCTCGACACGACGAACTTTCGCAACTGTGCACACTCGGGGAGAACACAATTCATCTTGAAATTTAAGTGAGGGATCACCTTATAATGCTACTGTCGTCCTAAGCAAAACAAGGTGCATAAAAGGATTAATATCACATGTAAATCATAAGTGACATGATATGGCCATGTACTTGTGCTTTTGATCTTCATCTTCAAAGCACTGACATGATATCCATCGTCACCGGCATGATACCATGATCTCCATCAACGTGTCTCCATCGGGGTTGCTACGCCGACTGTTGCTTCCACGAGTATTGCTAACTCATAGCGATAAAGTAAAGCAAAAACGGCAAAAATAATTAAAGACAACCCTATGGCTCCTGCCGGTTGCCGTACTCATCGACATGCAAGTCGTGATATTCTATACAAAACATGATCATCTCATACATCACATATATCTCATCATGTAATTGGCCATATAACATCACAACATACCCTGCAAAAACAAGTTAGACATCCTCTAATTGTTGTTGCAAGTTTTACGTGGCTGCTCGGGTATCTAGCAAGAACAATTCTCACCTACGCATAAACCATAACGGTGATACACAAATTGCTATTCAACCTTCTCAAGGACCGCCTTTGTCGAATCCGATCCAACTAGAGTAGGAGAGACAGACACCCGCCAGCCATCTTTGTGCAAGAAAGTTACATGTCAATCGATGGAACCGGTCTCTTGTAAGCGTACGAGTAAGGTTGGTCTGGGGCCGCTTCATCCCACAATACCGCTGAATCAAAACATGACCAAGGGAGGAAGCAATCATAGCATCAACGCCCACAAACTCCTTTGTGTTCTACTCGTGATCTCATCTACACATAGACCTAGATCATGATGCCACTGTTGGGGAACGTTGCATGGGAAACAAAAAATTTCCTATGCACAGGCAAGATCTATCCATGGTGATGAGCATCCACGAGAGGGAGATTGGATCTACATACCCTTGTAGATCGCTAAGCGGGAAGCGTTAAGAAACACGGTTGATGTAGTCGAACGTCTTCGCGATCCAAATTGCCAAGCGTCTTGCGATCCCATCACGATCCATCTCGCGATCCAATCATGATCAGTCCCACGATCCAATCACGGTTCTTCCGATCTAGCGCCGAACAGACGGCACCTCCTCGTTCAGCACACGTACAACTCGATGACGATCTCCTCCTTCTTGATCCATCAAGAGGGAACGGATAGGTAGATGAGTTATCTGGTAGGGTGACGACCTGGTGGCGATGGTGGTGCAACTATTCTGGCAGGGCTTCGTCTAAGCACCACCGAACTAGACTAGAGGAGAAAACCGATCTATATGAAGTAGAGGGAGCACGTGGAAATTAGGGTTGGCTCTCCCCTCTAAATCCTCTAGTATATATAGGATAGGGGGAGGGGAGGAGGCAGCCTCAAACCCTCAAGGTTTGGCTGAAATTGGGGTGGAGGAGTCCTACTCCAATCCTACTAGGACTAGGATTCTTCCTCTCCACTCGGAAACCCTTTCCACCTTTTCCACCTTTGGGTTTCTCCACCCCAGCTGCATGGGACTTTAGTGGGGGGCTTCGGCCAGCCCACCAGGGGCTGGTTTGCCTCCTCCCACAGCCCATGTGGCCCCTTGGGTCGAGACACCCCTCCCGATGGTCCCCCGGTACCCTCCCGGCACTCCCGGTACACTACCGGTGAGCACGAAACTTTTCCAGTGACCAAAACAGGGCTTCCTATATATCAATCTTTACCTCCGGACCATTCCGGAGCTCCTCGTGACGTCTAGGATCTCATCCAGGACTCCGAACAACTTTAGGTCACCACCATACATAACTCTATACTACCGAAATGTTACCGAACCTTAAGTGTGGAGACCCTGTGGGTTCGAGAACCATGTAGACATGAACGAGACACCTCTGCGTTCAATAACCAATAGTGGGACCTGGATACCCATATTGGTTCCTACATATTCTATGAAGATCTTTATCGGTTGAATCTCTATGTCAAGGATTCAGTTAATCTCGTATGTTGTTCCCTTTGTTCATCGGTATGTTACTTGCCCGAGATTCGATCGTCGGTATCTCCATACCTAGTTCAATCTCGTTTTCGGCAAGTCTCTTTACTCGTTCCGTAATACAAGATCCTGTGTCTAACACTTTAGTCACTTTGCTACAAGGCTTGTTTTGATGTTGTATTACCGAGTGGGCCCTAAGATACCTCTCCGTCACATGGAGTAACAAATCCCAGTCTTGATCCATGCCAACCCAACAGACACCCTCATAGCTACCCATAGAGCACCTTTATAGTCACCCAGTCACGTTGCAATGTTTGATACACACAAGGTACTCCTCCGATGTCAGTGGGTTGCATGATCTCATGGTCATAGGAACAGATACTTGACATGCAGAAAACTATAGCAATGAACTGGCATGATCATATGCTATGTTTATAGTTTGGGTCTTGTCCATCACATTATTTTCCTAATGATGTGATCCCATTATCAAATGACATCCCATGTCCATGGCTAGGAAACCTTGACCATCTTTGATTAACGAGCTAGTCTATTAGAGACATAATAGGGACATGGTGTTGTCTATGTATCCACACATGTATCTGAGTTTCCGATCAATACAATTCTAGCATGGATAATAAATGATTATCATGAAGAACAAAATATGCTAGCAACTAATTTATTATTGCCTCTAGGGCATATTTCCAACAGAAAGTCCATCCTCATTTTAGAGACTGCGTCCTCGTCTCCGCAAGAAGGAGACCCATTCAAAGAACAACAAGGACCATATATCCAAGAGGGGAAGGAAGAAGTGAAGTGGCTACTGTTAAACTACTCTCTTAGTTAAACTATTTGATATGTCAAATTACATGTTATTTGCTATGTCGAACCATTTGCTATGTGTGGCATGTAAACCGTCGTGATACGTTTACTTGTTGAACTATCATTCATATCAAGTTGTGATGCATGTTATAATGTGTAAGATTTGCATATTTTTTGTTTTGTAAACTATAGTATTGATGTGAAAAATATTATGAACTGAAACATACAAGTTCTATGCAAACTTTGCATTGGGAGCAGACCCTACCTCCATAGACCCCGGCGGTAGGGTGTGTAACCTGTAGGGGAACGAAGCATGGAAAACGAAATAATCCTACGAACACCCAAGATATATCTATGGAGATGCATAGCAACGAGAGGGGGAGTGTGTATACGTACCCTTGCACACCGTTAAGCGGAGGCATTTACAACGCGATTGATGCAGTTGTACTCTTCATGATCCAATCACGATCCGATCCAATCTAGCGCCGAACGGACGGCACCTCTGCATTCAGCACACATGCGACTCGATGATGTATCGCCTCCTTGATCCAGCAAGTGAGGGCGGAGTAGTGGATGGGATCTCCGGCATCACGACGACCTGGTGGCGGCGGTGGTGGAGCAATCCGGATAGGGCTTCGCCAAGCACTACCGTAGGTGCGACCGGAGGAAGAAGCAGAGCAAAGTGAGTGAGGAAGGGCTGCGCTAAGGGTTTGGGGTGTGTATACCCTCCCTCTCCTCCACTATATATAGGGGGAAGGGGGAGGAGCGCCCGCATTGGCCCCTCCTCCAAGGAGGGGGCGATAGCCCAAGGGGGAGGAGTAGCCCTAGAGTAAAGCCTCCCCTTAGGGTTTCCACTCCCCACCAACCCTAGCCGCATGGGCCTAGGGGCAAGGGGTGCCCAGCCCACCAACGGCTGGTGCGCCTCCTTCTCAACCCATGTGACCCTCCGGGGTGGGTGGACCCTTGAAACCTGTCCGACACTCTCGGTACACCGCCAGAAGTGCCGAGAACCTTTCCGGAGTCTAATATAACTTTCCCATTTATGAATCATTACGTCTGAGATCTCATCCGGAACTCCAAACAACATTCGGTCACCAACATACATATCCCAATACTACTCTAGCGTCATGGAACGTTCAACGTGCGGATCCTACGGGTTCGAGAATCATGTAGACATGATCGAGACACTTCTCTGGCCAATAACCGATAGCAGTACCTGCATGCCCATAGTGGTCCTACATATTTCACGAAGATCTTTATCGATCGAACCACGATGTCAAGGATTCAGTCAATCTCATATGCAGTTCCCTTTGTCCATCTGTATGTTACTTGCCCGAGATTCGACCGTCGGTATCTCCATACCTAGTCCTCATTTCCGGCAAGTCTCTTTACTCTTTCCATAATACAATATCCCATGACTAACTCATTAGTCACATCGCTTGCAAGCTTCTTGTGATGTTGTGTTATCGAGAGGACCCAGAGATACCTCTCCATCATACGGAGTGATAAAATCCAGTTCGATCCATGCCAACCCAATAGACACCTTCAGAGATACCTGTAGAGCACATTTATGATCACCTAGTTACGAAGTGATGTTTGATAGCACACAAGGTATTCGCTCGGTATCTGGGACTTGCATGATCTCATGGTCTTAGGAACAAATACTTGACATGAAGAAAGCAGTAGCGATAAACTTAAGTGAGACGATCAAATGCTAAGCTCGCGGTTGGGTCTTGTCCATCACATCCTCCTCCAAATGATGTGATCCCGTTATCAAATAACAACCCATGTCTATGGTTAGAAAATCTTAACCATCTTTGATCAACGAGCTAGTCTAGTAGAGTCTTACTTGAGACACGGTGTTGTCTATGTATTCATACATGTATCTAAGTTTCCGGTCAATACAATTCTAACATGAATAATAGACGATTATCATGAACAAAAAAAATATGATAATAATTAATTTATTATTGTCTCTAGGGTATTTTTCCAACGTAACCCTACCTTTTTTGTGGGCGATTCTAGGTTATAGTACGTTGCACAGCCACCACCAGCCACCCTACCACCATAAACCCTAGCGGTAGGGTCTTACACCTTACCACCAACAATCCTGGCAGTAAGGCCGTTACATCACGTCAGTTGACGACTGGTGCCGTTAAACGACCACCGGTGTCTTGGCGGTAAGGTGTGCAATGCTACCGCAGCCTCCCGGTTTTCTCTAGTTCGATCGCCGAACAGTCTAATTAGCTTATAAAGCCGCTGAGGCCCTTGGATCTGGTTTATTCGGTCGGACCGGCGATCCAGTCCGATTTTTCAAACAATGGCTGTCCGAAAAAAAATCTTTGTTCCAGCAAGAAATGAAGAAGAAAAGTTTCAGAGGAAAAAACAAAAGCTCCCACAGAAGCAGCACAGGCAGGAACGGCTTTCCATCTCCGTGTTGCAACAAACTGACAGTAGGGGCAAGAGCCACATATGCATGCACGCATGTACCGAAACAATAAGAAAATAATCGGGACACTAGATAAGTACTTACCTCCAGCCTTAAACCGGTCGGTTAAGCGAAAGGTAAAAGTGCCAGGAACTGATTCCTCGATTTATAGTACACACGAATGGCCCTGTTTCCGTTGCTTGCAAAAACGAAAAACGGGCAAAGAGAAGAAATAGAGAGCCTGGACAAAAAACGGAACGATGCATGCAGCAGCGTTGCTTTCAGAAGCTAAAGAAACTAGTTAATACTTCTCGTTATGTTCGCCTGGCCTCGGCAACGGAAGAGGGATACGATCATTGCGGGCCGCTGTTCTGGCTGGACACTCCATTTTCCTTTTCAAGCAGAGATGGGCGGTCGGATTTCCTTGCGTGTCGAGTGAATCTATTGGGAAAATATCCCGTCACAAAATCCAAATTTACAAGACAGAAATAAAAAAAGACGAATTCAGGATGTGTTAAAAAAAAGAAATGCATTTTTTTTAAAGAAAGGGGTTTCCCCCGCTCCATTTTTATTATGAAGCAGACAAATGCAAAAATGTCACTCTTCACATGTAAATTTGTATTTTTTTTTTATTTTTTCATGTATATTTCGATTTTGGATCTGATTTTTTTAGTGATTGTAAACACCTGTTCTGTGAACATTCACAATTGTTTTCAGATTTTTTTCGGAACATCAAAAAATGAGTTTTGAAACATGGTATCATGTGATCAAAAACTGAAACCATAATTTCCAACTTATCTCATTGAGAAATGACAAGGCATCCCAAGTTGCCAACACATGATCCCGGCAGCATTTTTGTCATGTACCACCCCTCTACCAAAATAAAAGACGTTTTTGATATAGAGGGAGTAGTAGTGTATAGCTTAGACTAGTACACTGCACAACGTCATAAGAAAATACAAACATGGGCAAACCTGAAATTCATGATTTACTGAAAGTCCTGGGTCTGGCAAATGAAACGGCCTTGGAAGCTAGTGCCAGGCGTGGTTTGTGTCGCATGTTTTCGCCGCAGTAACTGCGAAGAAATGACAATCACAGGGGTTCTTGTCCTTGGAGATCAGCAGTATCTTGTCTCATCAGATCATCCCCATCACGGGCGATCTCATACGGCCGCAGCCGCCCAGGTAGCATCGATCATGAGCTCAGCTGCAGAAATGACAAAACTGATCCTAAGATCACGGCTCGCCAAGGAACAACCGACCACAACTAATTCTGGCACATGGTAAATTACAGACCATCAATCGTTGCAGGTCGCCTCAGCAGCTGCTATAAGTCCGGATGCTGCTGCGATACGACTGCAGGGGAGCCAACCTCCGCTGATTAACCATCCCAGCAACGGCTATTCACTGAGGACAATTAATTAGCCTTGACTCCATGGTTAGTGCACGCACAATCGTTGATAAGACGGTTTATTTTATGTCATGCTAGTTTTTCAAGAAGAAATTATATATATTACACTGTGGATCATCTCTTGGTGTTTCTCTCCAACAATTAATATCAGTATGCTACTAAATCTATAGGGTGACTAAAATTAAACTAAATATAACTATGAGATGAAAATTTGTATAATGGATATAATTGTCCTGTATTGTAGAACTAATAGAGAGGGACTGGTGTAATTGTTGATGTATTGCTTGAACCTCGTGGACTTATATATAAGAGTACATGACTATCATGGAATACAAGACAAGTTAGAACAAATCCTAATCTATCATATGTCCTAATAATCATGATACTCAACATCCCCTAATAATCATGATACTCAACATCCCCGCAGTAACAACGCTAGTGACACGGACGGTGAGACTGAAGAATAATCCGAAGTTAAGCTGATGGATATCCCCGCCACAGTCCAACGGTTGATGCATTGCGGAAGTCGTGGCTGGAGTGAAAACCGACGAGGTTGCTCAAGCAAGGCGGTAGCCCTTTGCGTCGATGTCAAGGTATCCATGGGCGTAGGGTGGTGTAGCCATGGTCGAGGTAACCGCGCGAGGGATGCCGTGGTTGATGTCGAGTCGGGATGGCCGGTGTCGAGGTAGTCATCGTGGACCGGGAAGAAGAGCGGCGGTGGCCTGAGGAGGAGGAGGCGGTAACGTCGAATAGGTAAGGAGCGTAGCGGTGGTGCTCGAAGTAGGCGAGGAAGAACCCGACAAAATGATGAAGACGTGCGCGGACGGTGGCGTTCCGGCGCCTAGGAAGGCGGCGTGGTGCATACCGCACAGAAGTTAACGTGCATGGACTGCGAAGTGGACGGCATGCCGCGACAGTACAACCCGAACGGGCGACACAATGACAACGGGCGGGTCGGGGAAACTGCAGGGAAGACCTTATGGTGCGTGCAAGGACCGTATGCCACACTCACTATAGCCTGATGGGGCGACGCAGCAACATCGCGAGGGTCGATGCAGCCACGGGGACAACCTAGAGCGGACGGCCTCGGGTCAGCGATGGATCGCGGGCCACAACACTACTGCAGAAGGGGCATCGCAGCGGTGACACGCGGGTCAATGGAGGCGCGGGGAGAACATGGTGCGGCGACAAGGACTGAGTGCCATGCTCGCTATGGCTTGATGGGGCAATGCAACGATAGTGGGAGGGTCGATGCAGCCACAGGGACAACCTGGAGCGCATACCTGGCCAAACGGGCCGACCCGGCCCGGCTCGGCCCGACCTGGCCATAAACGGGCCCGGCCCGGCCCGGCCCGCTCAGGAACGTTTAGTAAACGGGCTGTGCCGTGCTGGCCCGCGTGCTGACCCCACCGGCCCAGGCATGGCTCGTGAGCTATACGAGCCGGCCCATTGGCACGCTAGGCTTGCTGGCCTGTTAGACTATTGGCCTTTTAGGCTGTTTTTGGGACGATTTTGGCCCGTTGGGCTATATATATCAAAATATAAAAACTAATTAAAAAACTAAACGGGTCGTGTCGTGCCGGCCCGCGTGCCCAGCCTTCAGGCCCAGGCACGGCCCGGGGCGGGCCGCGTGCCTGGCACGGTCTGATTAAAGCGTGTCGGGCCTGACCCGTAGCGTGTCGGGCCACCGTGCTTTCGGGCCGGCCCAAAAAGTATGACCCATTTGGCCAGTTATACTAGAGCGTATGGCCTCGGGGCGGTGGTGGACAGTGGGCCACGACTCTACGCCTTGAAGTGGCGACGCGGGGACAACGCGTGAGTCTGGGCAGCCGCGAGGAGAACCACGGGCTGGCGGCGTTGCGGCCCGACGGGGCGACGCAGGGACAAACTGTTGCTCGACCGGTGAAGGATGCGTTGTAATCGGGGCCAAGGCGATGGCAGCCAACGCAGAGCGACAGGCGGGCATGCGCGCGGATGATGGTCGTGACGGGTTGCCACATCGCGCGAGGCCGTCAGGTCAGAGAAGGGGCCGTGTGGTCGCGCCGGTGTTGGAGTAGAGGTGTGCAGGGTCAACGGGACTCACGGGTGACACAAACCGATCTTAGATAAAGAAAACCAAAAAAGGCGATCAATGCGATTGAGGAGACAGAGAAGAAAAACATGGATATAGTTATCGGGAGAAAAAGACGCTCTAGGGCAATGGGTCAACTGGATCGACGAACGAACCCTAGGTACAGGCGGCGCGACCCCCGATGGCGATCATGGAGATCGACTGCCCCGGGGGCGTCACGGTGTGGAAGCGACGGTGGCTAGGATTGGATCGGGTTAGGATGATACCATATAAAAGAAATAAAAAAAGATTGATGTAATTGTTATGTATTGCATAAGTCTCGTGGGTGTATATATAGGAAGACATGATTTGATGTCAAAAATAATACACCTTATATAAAGAAACGAAGAAAATATTTCCTAATAATCACGATGCTCAACAGGTTTTCCTTACTAAGAGATCGTGTCTACATAAGAAACGCCAGACTGTTTTTCCTTCCTACCGAATTTTTATGTTTTTCAACTCATCAATTATTCTAGATGGCATTGCTAAAATAGTACTACCTCTGATTCATAGTAAGTGTGGTAATATTGAATTAAGATTGAGCTAATATTAATTTAAAATTGTGACATTAATTTTGGCTCGGAGGGAGTACCATTTTGCACACCCTTGGATAGCAGATTGCTACCGAAAAATTGCTATTGGAGCTCGGGCTTCATGAAGGCCTTTCTAAAAATTCCAATAATTTCTTTTAATACGAGAAAGTTTCAAAAAAACTACACATGTAGGTACGGAGGACAGCATCACACATGTGTAAAGTCTTATGATGAAGTATGTTAAAATGTGAAATACACAAAACACCATTCACCATAAAGTTCATGGTTTCTTTAGCTCAAATCTTAACCTCGACGCATTTCATCATAAAATGTAGAAACATGTAAAACAATTCCCTACATGCATGTGTATTTTTTTCAGAATTGCTTAAAACTTCCGAAATTGATTTTCAAAAATTTGAAAATGTATGCAATAGGGCAAGAGAACTGATGGTACTGAATTTTCTCTCGAGGAAAATCGTGTGACGCGTACTGTCGCGCTGGATGTTAGCGTACCAGCTGCTTCTGTCATGTTGTTTCTGCAAATGTATAATGCTAGAAAACAAAACCAAACAATATCATGTGATTAGTTTAGGGCACAGCAGACACCAGTGTGCTGCTGAGGATCTTGGTGACATCTGACACGCTCCTCGCGTATATACGTGCCTGATCCTGCCCAACAAACAAAATCTTGCGATCCCAAGAATAATTCTCGTCTCTTCTCCTGCTCATATTTATACTACATGTACAGTTCGGCAATCCAGCTAGTTTCTTCATGAGAAACAATAGTATTTATGAGCGAGCAAGCCGGCTGGATTGGTCGTGGTATGCTGACTTTGATAGCGAGACAAGGAAGTCCAGCCTGCCGCGTCGTACAAGACTAGGGTATCCCCATTCAACGGAGATACAGGGTGAAGTGCTGTGCCTGTACCAATAATGGAACTACGGGAAACCCCTGGCCTGGATCATGTATATGGGGCCATGCATGTACACAACCTGCCAGTAGAGTAGTCCTCCATGTCTTTTCCTGCCGAGAGCCATTCCCCCCTCGCCTTCAGCATAGGGAATCGTGTTAGTGTTGTGCGTATCTTAATGTTTGGTTAGAGCGGTAGCTACTCGTTTGACAGTTTGGCAATGGCGTAATCTTGTGACAGACAAAACTACTCCCTTCGAACCAAAGTAAGTGTCGTAGTAGGGGGTGGGGGTGGGGGTGGGGAGGGGGGCATCAACATAAGTTGTTACAGAGAGGCGCTAGAGCAAGAGACAAGGTATTGCCGCAAAGATACATCGGCAACCTTTTGTTTAGGCTTGGAAAATCCAAAACACCAAAGGATAAAATGAGCTACAATGTTTGTGATAGAGACGGAGGGCGGGTGGAGAACGCTTCTCAAGGTGCCGGCATTCCACGAGTCCCACAACTTTCAAACAATAGAGGTGGCGACATCCGGCCACACCTCAACATAAAGTCCCACAAGCGTCCCGACGTCCAGATGTCGAGAATGGAGGGAGGGGGGGGGGGGGAGGGTGGCTGCAGTTCGAGCAGAAGCCACACATATGTTGGCATGTGAGGAAGATATGAGTAACGTCCTCCCTAGTGGCCCGACATCTGGGGTAGTCGCTAGAGTCGGAGATGTTTTTGTTGAAGAGGTTGGCCTTGGAGTTCAACCGGTCCTTTAAGAAGTTGGCCTTAGAGATCAAGCAATCCTCCGGCCGAAAATCCAGAGCTTGATGAGGATCCTATTGTTCCAGATCGTGATGGAGTTTAGAACCCCACGGACTCACCGAACAAAGGCTGGAGGTAGTATTCATCAAAAAGGTTGTCCATAGACTTACGGATCTTCTTTGGTCCTATGCATCGTTACATAGGTTGAGTTCTCATGAGAGGCTGAGGGCTCCCCCCTCCACGCGCATGAAACTCAAAGCACATCATATCCTCGGTCATTAGGAACATTCGAATCGGTCGTCTTTGTGGAGCGAGGCCAAGGAGAGTGTGAGAGGGGAAGGATGTACGCGAGGGTATAGACATGTAGGTGGTGCAAGACGAACATATGCTGGCATGGTATGACGCGAAATCTATAGATCCACCCCCATTACTCGCTCATCTCCAACAGGAGTACAAATCCATCCTCATTTATTGTCATCGGCTGCTGCGAGGACTTAAGTTTGCGGTACAAGCGGCAACGACGACTTAGATCTGAGGTATCGACGACACATACCAAGACCTATGGCACCGGGATATCTTCCTCCTCCGTGCGCTACTCGTCCCCATTGTCGTCGTGTCCGTCCCATCTGCCTCTTCTCTGCATGGGTGGGTCGTAGTCTCCCGTGGCATTAAGCAACATATAATCACCCCATACCTCCATAGTTAGGTCATTTGGTTAGGTGTAGGGTCGATTTCGTCGTTACTTATCGTTAAATCGATTTCTCTATGATTGTCGGTGTCAAAACCGACAGATCTCGGGTAGGGGGTCCCGAACTGTGGATCATGGATTGATGGGTTACAAAAGACAAGGAAGACGATATTTACCTAGGTTCGGGCCCTCTTAATGGAGGTAAAATCCTACGTCCCGCTTTCATTGTATTGAATACGGGGTATCGAATATAGAGTTGATCTACCTCGACATCGTATGATGTGGTCTAAACCCTAGGGGTAATGAGCTTAACTTGCCCTACAGACTAAAATCCTATGGTTTATATAGTCACCGGGGTTATCTAGGGTTACACAATGTCGGATACCTCGAGGAAGGAATGTGTCGAACCCATCTTCTTGTACTTGGAGTGCACGTCTCGTCCTGAGAGTTCCCATCTTGGTTATGGTGTCCGAACCTTCATTGACAATCACAAGGCAGCCAATTGTCCGGCTTGCAGAGATAGGCCGGCAGCCCGAGGACCCCTTAATCCCGGACTCCCTCAGTAGCCCCCGAACTAGTCTCCAATGCCGCAGTAACATCTCAGTATTTGCACATACAAAGTCTTCGGCTTACGGGGCGAGTTCTCCAACGCCATACTATTAATCTCCAGCAGCTCC
Source organism: Hordeum marinum (assembly GCA_022496015.1). Taxonomy (NCBI): domain Eukaryota; kingdom Viridiplantae; phylum Streptophyta; class Magnoliopsida; order Poales; family Poaceae; genus Hordeum; species Hordeum marinum. Next base: position 455,023,621 of record CM039674.1, on the reverse strand, counting down.
TAGCATCCATGGTCTTCGGCTTGCGGGGAAAGTTCATCTCCTCATTCTCAACTAGCCGATAACAGTCCGACCATCGAAGACTTCTCTACTTTCGAGCCATATATGTGACATAACCTCAAAGGCCAACCGTTCGACCATAGATAGTGTTTCTTCCTGACAACTTTTCAACGAAAGGTCACAACCAGTCATAGATACCGACTGGTTTACAGAAAACTTGATCTGTGGTTCGAAGCAGCCTTGGCACGTCCCATCAATATGGAGACCGTGCCCCGCTTTTTAAGGGAGAATTAAACTCTCATGTTTCACTTGTATCTACTTAGAGAGTTAACATGAATTAGTCATTCACATGGTTAGTCATAAAATCCTACATAAAACTTGTAGATCGCTGAATATGATATTTTGATTCCTTGCAATAGTTTTGCGGTATTAAGATGGTAATATGGGGCATTCTAGTAAAAGAATTAAAGTTGAGTATTAATAATGGTGTTAATGAAAGTAAGTCTTTATGCTAATAAATCCTCATGCATGTAAAATTGTGGCCACTGACATTAGCAGTGAGGTCAGAGCATAATTTATCATTTATTGAGTCTTTGTGTTGTCCGAATCAGGGGGCGGAGGAGGGGTGGTGGTGGTGGTTAACTCCTCCCAACCTCATGACTAGAGTCATGCGATGAGTGCTTTGCTTGGAGAGAGCTAATAGAGGACACAATAAGTATCCGAGTTCCTTGTGACTAATGTGAGTTTGTGGACCATAAGCACTTACCATCATTTCCTTATTTTGCTAGCCTCTTCGGTACCGTGCATTACCCGTTCCCATACTTCACTGGTGCATCCAAATCCCGTGACATGATACGCTCTATCACACATAAGCCTTATTATATCTTCATCAAAACAACCACCATACCTACCTATAAAGGAATTTCCATAGACATTTCTAGATATATTGCCATGCAACTTCCACAGTTACATTCCATATGACTTGTTGTTCATTGTCATATTGCTTTGCATGATCCTAAGATAGCTAGCATGATATTTTCATAGCTTGTCCATTTTTTTGATATATTTTCTATGCTAGATCATGGCACATCATGATATACTGTCGGAGGCATTCGTGTAGAGTCATATTGTTCTTCAATTTTGTTGAGTTGTAAGTAAATACAAGTGTGATGCATTCTAGAGCTTACCCCTACCCATGAGGGTATATAAAAAGAGACCAAAAAGAGTCCACAAAAAATAAGAACAAAAAATATAAAACAAACAAAAGAAAAGAAAGAAAGAAAGGAGAGAGGGAGCAATGCTACTATCCTTTATCCACACTCTCCTTCAAAGTAGCACCATGTTGTTCATGTAGGGAGTCCTCATGTTTACTCATTTTCATATACTAGTGGGGATCAATAAAGAACTTCGCTTGCATATTTCGTTTATGAGTTCCTCAATTGCCTGAGTTCTTCATGATGCATGTAGGTTACATGCATCCTCACTTAGTTTTAGTAGAGAAATTTCATAAACTTATAGCTCTAGTGCATCAAAACTTGTATGGCAATCCCTACTCCTCACATCGATATTTGTTGAAAGGCATGTCCATATCCTAAAAATATGCCTAGTTGGTGTGAGACTATCCAAACTTTTGTCTTCTCATATCAACCCCTACCATCATTCTATTCCACATAAAGTGCTGGAAGTCCATGGATCACGCTTAGGTGTTGAGTGAAGTTGAAAAATCTGAAGCGCGTGAAGAAGTATGAGTCAGGTGCTTAGTCTGGCACCAAGGTACCCTTGGTTTGATATATCTATACAGGGAAGCTCATGTCATGCTTACCGCAATTAAGTGTATTGATATTGTTTCCTTTAACTCCATTATTATGAAAGGCAATGATGAATTACATGCATGTTTTGTATTATTGTTTTAATATCAAAGTGATAGACTATTTCCTTGAATTACTCGTATCCTAACATTCATGCCATGATTATATTTCATGATCAAGATTACGTCAGGTAGCATTACACATCAAAAATTATCTTTTTATCATTTACCTACTCGAGGATGAGCATAAATTAAGCTTGGGATGCTCATATGTGTTCGTCATCTATATATTTTTTCATAGTTTCATGCAAATATTATGTAAGTTTCACATACTTTTGGAAATAATTTATATTATCTTTAGGACTAACATATCGATCGAGTGCCCATTGCCAGTTCTTGTTTTTTGCATGTTTTTTGTTTCGCAGAAAATCCTTATCAAACGAAGTCCAAACGCGATATAATTTTATGGAGAATTTTTTGGATACGTGATTTTTGGGAATAAGAATCAATGAGGCCACCCGTTAGGTTGGTTGGAGCCCTTCTTTCATCGCAAGAAAGTTAATTTTCGGAGGAAACTCCCATATAAATGTTATCCCATTCAGAGTTATGAATCTCCTAGAATATAAGAAACAGTTTTCGGCCGAAAACAGAGACACAAAACAGAAGAGTAATAGTGAGAGAGATCCAATCTAGAGGGTCTCCCACCCTCGGGGTCCATCATGGCCAAGTACCAGAGGGGAAACCCTCCTCCCATATAGGAAGGAGGCCAAGAAAGAGGAAGAAGGAGGGGGCCCCTCTCCCCTATCTTACGACAGCATCAGAGCACCACCGGGGAAATCATCGTGACCGCGATCTACACCAACAACTTTATCATATTCCTGAACACCACCATCGCCTTCCGTCATCTATTTATAGCGGTTCACCCTGTTGCAACCCGATGTACCCCCTACCTGAACATAGTGCTTTATGCTTAATATTATTATGCAATGATGTGTTGCCATCCCATGATGTTTGAGTAGATTATTTTTGTCCTATGGGTTTATGATCTTGATTGATTCAAGTTGAACATTTTATTTGGTGTCGTCCTATGGTGCCTTCCAAGCTGCGCACACATGGGGTATTACCGCTATAGGATGTTGCAATATGTTCATGATTCACTTATAGTGGGTTGCGAGAGTGATACAAGCTTAAACCTGAGTAAGAGGATTGTTGTATATAGGATAAAGGGGACTTTATACTTAATTCTATGGTTGGATTTTACCTTAATGATCTTGACTAGTTGTGAATGCTTGCTAGAGATCCAGTCATAAGTGCATATGATCCAAGTGCGGAAAGTATGTTAGCTCATGTCCCTCCCTCATATAGAATTGCACTGATGATGATTGATTTAGTTAGCAATTTGTTAGGACAACCTCGCAAATCCTACCACAACTTATCCACACTCACTATACTAACCTAACTGTTCTTTTATCTAAACATCCCCTAACTTTTATTTTCGTGTTCTACATTATCTTGCAATCCTATCAAATTAAACCTACAAACTAATTTTATTTCTTGTACTAGGTAAAGTGAACATTGTTGCGTGTCGAGTTTTGATGGTCGATAGAACTTGAGAGAATATTAATTCCACCTTTATCTCCTTGTTGGTTTTGACACTCGTATTATCGAAAAGGGTACAAACAATCCCCTACACTTGTGGGTTATCAACGACCAACTCAAAAGAGCCTAACATGAGGCACTGGCCTTGCATGAGATTTTCTTCCTTCTTTAAATATCCGTATTGGGTTAGGTCTATGACTGATGTCACCCATGCATGGCGCACCAACTGACAGAGCAAAATACGGTCGGATCCCTTGGTAGGTTTCATGACAAGATTGGAAGTATCGGGGGGGGGGGGGGGAGGAGTCTGCACACATGGTTTACCCAGGTTCGGGCTAATACGTCTTCGTCGTATCTATAATTTCTTAATATTCATGCCATTATTTTACATTTCTCATATAATGTCGGCAACAATTTATAAGATTTTCTTGGAGTAACATATGGATCCAGTTCCTAGTGTCGGTTCTTGTTTGTTGCATGTTTTTTGTTTTATAGAATATTCATATCAAACAAAGTCCAAAAGCGATAAAATTTTATGGAGATTTATAATGGAATATATGTGATTTTTGGGGAAAAATAATCAAAGCTGGACGATGTTCGAGGGGCCCATGAGATCACTACGTGCGTCCTAGGGCGTAGGGTGCACCGAGCAAGCTCGTGGGCGCCTCGGAGGTTGGTTGGGGCTGTCCTTCGACCACAAAGAAGCTAATATAAGGATAAAAAATCCCCTCAAAATATCATCCTAATTGGAGTTACTGATCTCCGGGAATAGAAGAAACGGTGAAACCCCAGAAAACAAGAAAGTGAAACAGAAGAGAGAGAGAGAGAGATCAAATCTTGAAGGATCCTCTACTCTCCGGGAGTCATGGCGGTCATGGAACATACGGGAAACTCTCCTCACATCTAGGGGGGCAATGAAGAAGAAGGAGGATGTGAGCTCTCTCCGCTCTCTCCCGATGGCGCTGGAGTGTCGTCGGGGGAACTAGCGTCGCGGCGATCTACACTAACAAGTCCGCCGTGTTCCTCAACACCACCATCACTTTCCCTCATCTATTTACAATGGTACACTCTCCCACAACCCGATGTACCCCGTACTTGAAGATGGTGCTTTATGCTATATATTATTATCCAATGATGTGTAGCCATCCTACGATGTTTGAGTAGATTCCTTTTCTCCTATGGGTTGATTGATGATCTTGATTGGTTTGAGTTGCATGTTTTATTTTGGTGTTGTCCTATGGTGCCTTCCATGTAGCACACACGTGGGGGATTCCCTTTGTAGGTGTTGCAATACATTCATGCTTCTCTTATAGTGAGTTGCAAGACTGATAGAAGCTTAAACGTGAGAAAGGGAGTTGTTGCGGATGGGAATAAAGGGGACTTATTACTTAATGCTATGGTTGGGTTTACCTTAATGATCTTTATTACTTGTGGATACCTGCTAGAATTCCAATCGTAGTGCATGTGATCCAAGTACAGAAAGTATACTAGCTCATGCCTCTCCCTCATATAAAATTACAATAATGATTACTGATCTAGTTATCAATTGCCTAGGACAATCTCGCAAATCCTACCACCACTTTTCCACACTCGCTAAACTAACCTAAATATTGCTTTACCTAAAAATCCCCTAAATTTTATTTCCGTATTCTTTATTATCTTGCAAACTTATCTTATTAAACCTACAAATTACTTCTAGTTTTACTCTGGCAAAGTAGTTTATTTCTTGTACTAGGTAAAGTGAACATTGTTGCACATAGAGTTGTATCGGTGGTCGATAGAACTTGAGAGAATATTAATTCTACCTTTCGCTCCTCATTGGAATCGACACTCTTACTTTTCAAAAAAGGCTACAAACGACCCCCTACACATGTCGGTTATCAAGATCTTTTTCTGGCGCCATTGCCGAGGAGCAATAGAATGGGGTTGATATTCTCGTGTGTGCTTGTTTGCTTTATCTCTAAGTAAATTTATTTGTAGTTCTTGTTTTCTATCTTTATTTATGTGTAGGAAACACAAAACACCAAAAAAATAGTTGTACTTGCTAACCCAGTGGTTGAGGAACCACCCAAAAATTACCTTTCTACCAAAGCATTCTACTTGAATCATCTTCGACCCCTTTGCGTTTGTGCTAAAAACCCAACTACCTTAGTTGAGGGAAAATCATTAGACCATCATGCTTATTTTGTGAAGCACCGCTTGTCTCAAAAAGGGAAACTATTATGGCATCAAATTAATTGTTTGAATTGCTATGTTTGGAATTTATGCGAAATACATGATTTTTCTTGTTGTTCTAAAGACCCTAAAAAACCTTCCCTACCATTGTGAGTTTAATGATAATGAAATATTATCTTATTATTCCAAGTATGTCTATAGTTATCGTGATATTGAATAAATTCAAGAATTTGTTGCTTTTAAGGGTGCATATGAAATTGTTCTTTGATTGAAAAGTATGATGCTATTCTCTACAAATCTGAAAATTTTGCCATACATAAATATTGCTATGAAAATTATGCTTCTAATACTTATGTTGAAGAATTTATTGAGAGAATGTCTGCTGCCTTGGGAGAAACTAATATTTTGCAGGAATCTATGGAGGAAGAAATTGCTGAAATTGTGAGCTCATTAGATGAAAAGGACGAGGAGAAGAGCGAAGAATAAAATGAGGAAGAGCGGATTAGCTATTCGTGCACACCTTCTAATGAGAGTAACTCTTTAACTCATACATTGTTTAATTTTCCTTTGTGCTTACCGAAGGATGAATGTCATGATCCCATGGGTTCGCTTGAAATATCCCTTTTTGATGAACTTGATGCTTGCTATGCTTGTGGCCATGATGCCAATATGAATTACGCTGATGGAGATGAACTTGATATAGTTCCTTATGATAAGCATGAATTTGTTGCTACTTCACCCACGCACGATACTCCTATTATGTTTCTGAATTCTCCCAACTACACTATATCGGAGAAGTTTGCACTTATTAAGGATTATAGTTATGGGTTGTGTTTTACCATTACAAGTGATGATTTTGATGGATATAGTAACCATGTGCTTGCTGCTACTAATTGCAATTATTATGAGAGAGGAACTACATATCCACCTCTATGTTTCCAATATGATGAAATTGCAAGAAACTGTTTATACTATGCATTGGCCTTTACTTTGTGTGAATGAATTGTTCTTTTATGACATGCCAGTGCATAGGAAGAGAGTTGGACCTTGTTGCTACATGATATATATATATATATATATCATTTTTTTCTCACTACTAAATTACAAATCACTATTAATTAAAATTGGCTTTGATATACCATGAGATCCGGGTGGATCAATTACTTGAGCGCTATATGCCTAGCTTAATGGCTTTAAAGAAAAGCTCTGCCAAGAAGACAACCCAAAAGTTTTACAGAGTCATTTTCTTCTGTTGTGTGTTTTTAAAATAATTAAAAAACTAAAGCGGGGAACCCAAAACTTTTCGAAAAGAAAAGTGAAAGTGAAATAGATGGTAAATGTGGAAGTGGGGGCTAGTCTTGAACTTTGTCCATGCCCATGAAAACTTTGTAATTATTGATCAGAAAAATTTCAAAAACAATAAGTATCCCCTTTAAAAAATCCATTGTATTATAAAAATAATGTGCCAAGATTTTCCCTGTAGGGTGTTTGAATTGCTTGTTTGATGTGTGTTGTGCAAAAACATAAACTTTTTCTATAGTGTTTGAATTTTCATATTTTACTGGAACGTGAACAAAATTCTAAAAAATTTACACAATACTATTATACAAATTTTTTATTAGTTCCTAATTTTTCAGAATTGTCTAAGTTATAGAAGTATATTTTTCATCTTCATCTTTATAGACCGTCCTGTTTTTCACATATTGTTATTATAGTTTCTTTCTCTTCTTATGTTTGAAATCTTGTTGAGCCCCATTGATTTGGGAGCCATAGAATTGTAATTGGATACATTGGGTAATGTTGGATTATAATTATACTATAATATTATAGAAAGACATGATGGAATTTGATGTTGTATGTACTAACCCTTCTAATAAAAGTTATGTTAAGCTTTGTGTGGATGACGTGTTCGAAGCGAGGAGGTATCGATATGAGAAGAATAAGGAGATGCAAAAGTTCAAGATTGGGGATTACCAATACACCCCAAGTAAATATTTAGTTATACTCAAGCATCTAAGCTTGGGGATGACCCGGAAGGCATCCCATCTTTCTTTCTCAACAATTATCGGTATGTCTCGGTTTTTGTTTTGTTCATATGATATGTGTACATTCTTGGAGCACGATGTGACTTTTAGTTTTCTTTTAGCAATGCACCATGCTGGTATGGGATAGTCCTTGGTTTATTTATAGTATGATATTTGCACTTAGCTTATATCCTTTGAGTATGGCTTTATAGAATGTTTCGTGTGCTTCACTTACATCTTTTGAAGTTTGGATGCTCGCTTCTCTACTTTGGGAACACCCTTATTGTTGAATGCTCTTTTGCTTCACTTATATTTATTGGAGTGTGGTCTTTTGTAGAAAGAATTAAACTCTCATGCTTTACTTATATCTATTTAGAGAGTTAACATTAATTGGTCATTCACATGGTTAGCCATAAAATCCTACATGAAACTTGTAGACCATGATATGGCTAATTCCTTGCAATAGTTTTGTGACATTAAGATAGTAATATGTGGGTGCACTACTGGATGATAATGCTTTAGTAGGAATATCTATGTTAAAGTTTGTTATCTCATGTTCATCAAAGTGTCGGTTATGGCACAAACGGAATGTTGGAGAACCTTTATTCCTTGTTGAAATCCTTATGCTGTTTGAGTTTGGGGTGTGCGATGGTTAACTCCTCCCGACCTCCTCCCTAGGGGCACACTGGTATTACTTTGCTTTGAGAAAGCTCATAAAAATTTCACAATAAGTATATGAGTTTTTTATGACTAATGTGAGTCCATGGATTACACACATTCCCACCTTTTTGCAATTTGCAAGCCTCTTCGGTACCATGCTTTGACCTTTTCTCACCTCGAGAGTTTGCACATACTTTGTCGGTGCATCCAAACCCCGTGATACGATACACTCTATCACACATAAGCCTCCTTATATCTTCCTCAAAACAGCCGCCATACCTACCTATTATGGCATTTCCATAGCCATTTCGAGATATATTGTCATGCAACTTCTATCATCATCATATACATGACTTGAGATTCAATGTCATATTCCTTTGCATGATCGTAAGATAGCTAGCATGATAAACCCATGGCTTGTCCATTTTTTATATCTTTGCTATGCTTGATCATTGTACATCTTGGTATAGTGCCAGAGTATTCATATAGAGTCATGTTGTAATTTTTTTGTCGGGTTGTAATATCAATTTGTAAGTAAATAAAAGTGTGATCATCATCATTATTAGAGCATTGTCCCAGTGAGGAAAGGATGATGGAGACTATGATTCCCCCACAAGTCGGGATGAGAATCTGGACAAAAAATAATATAAAAATATAAAAATGGGAAGGCAAAAAAAGAGCCCACCATAAACAAATGGGGGAGGCCAAATGAGCCCACCATAAAACTAATAGAGGAGGAGCAATGATACTATCCTTCTACCAACTTGTGCTTCAAAATAGTGCCATGTCTTCATATAGAGAGTCTCCAGAGTTTTCATTTCCATACACTAGTGGCACCTTTTCATTATAGAACTTGGCCTGATTTCGATGACATGCTTCCTCAAATGCACAAGGTCTTCATGAGCAAGCAAGTTGGATGCACACCCTCTTAATTTCATTCGAACTTGCGTGGCAATACCTACTCCTCGCATTGAAAACGATTGATGGGCATCTCCATAGCCCGTTGATCCGCCGAGTCAATGCGAGCCTTTCCTCCTTTTTGACTTATCATATTGGTATCTACCACCATATTATATTCCACCCGCAGTGCTATGTCCATGGCTCATGCTCATGTATTAAGTGTAGTTGAAAATGCTGACGCATGGAAAAGTATGAACCAAATGCCTGACTTTACACCGGGGTGATCATGATTTGTACTTGTGTTAGGAAGACGGAGTTATGCCATGCTTACATGATTAAATGTGTAGGAATAACGTTCTTTAGAATCGTTTATTTTGAAGGACATGATTGTTTATTAGTGAACCTGAGTATGGATGTCTTGTTGTCAAATGATAGACTATTGCCTTGAATCACTCGTATCTTAATATTCATGCCATGATTAGATATTTGTTCAATATTATGTTAGGTAGCATTACGACTCAAAAATTATCCTTTTTATCATTTACCTACTAAAGTAAGAGCAGGAATTAAGCTTAGGGATGCGAATACATCTCCGACGTATCTATAATTTATGAATGTTTCGTGCCATTTTACAACTTTTTAATACTTTTGGCAATAATGTATATGATTTTCTTGGACTAACATATTAATCTAGTGCCCAATGTCAATTCTTGTTTGTTGCATGTTTTTCGTTTCGCAGAAAATCCATATCAAACGAATTCCAAACACGATCAAATTTTATGGAGATTTATTTTGGAATATATGTGATTTTCGGAAAAAAGGAATCAACGTCAGACGATGTCCGAGTGGCACACGAGCCACCATGGCGCGCCCTGGGGGGTAGGGCACGCCCCCTGTCTCATGGGCACCTAGAAGGTGGGTTGGGGTTTCCTTTGTCTGCAAAGAAGCTAATATATTGATAAAAATACCCTCAAAATTTCAGCCCAATCGGAGTTATGTTTCTTCGGGAATATATGAAACGGTGAAACGCCAGAAAATAGGAAAGCAAAACAGAAGAGTACAGTGAGAGATCCAAACTAGGAGGGGCTCCTTCCCTACAGGAGCTATGGCAGCCATGGATTAGAGGGGAAACTTTGCTCCCATCTAGTGGGGAGGCTAATGAAGAAGGAGGAGGGGCCTCTCTCCCCCTCTCTCCCGGTGATGCTGGAATGCCGCCGGGGGAACTAGCTTGGCAGCGATCTACACCAACCACTCCGCCGTCTTCCTCAACACCACCATCACCTTCCCTCGTCTATTTACAACGGTCCACTCTCCCACAAACTGTTGTACACCATACTTGAACATGGTTCTTTATGCTTCCCTCATCTATGATGTTTGAGTATATTTATTTTGTCCTATGGGTTGATTAATGATCTTGATTGGTTTGAGTTGCATGTTTTATTTTGGTGCTGTCCTATGGTGTCTTCCGTGCCGCGCAGACATGGGGGTTCCCGCTTAGGGTGTTGCAATACGTTCATGATTCACTTATAGTGGGTTGCGGGGTTGACAAGCTTAAACCCGAGTAAGGGAGTTGTTGCATACGGGAGTAAAGGGTACTTGTTACTTAATGCTATGGTTGGGTTTTCCTTAATGATCTTTAGTAGTTACAGATGCTTTCTAGTGTTCCAATCACAAGTGCATGTCTAAGCATGAAAATCATGTCTCTCCTCTATATAAAATTGCAATAATGATTACCGATATTTTTATCAATTTCCTAGGACAATCTCAGAAATCGTACCACCACTTTTCCACACTCGCTAAACTAACCTAATTGTTATTTTACCTAAACAATCCCCTAACTTTTATTTCCACGTTCTTTATTATCTTGCAAAATTATCTTAATTATTACACCTAGAAAGTACTTCTAGTTTTATTCCCGCAAATTAGTTTATTTATTGTACTAGGTAAAGTGAAAATTGTTGCACATAGAGTTGTATTAGTGGTCGATAGAACTTGAGAGAATATTAATTCTACCTTTAACTCCTCGTTGGGTTCGAGATTCTTACTTATCGAAAAAGGCTACAAACGCCCCCCTACACTTGTGGGCTATCACGGGCCTCCGAAGAGTAATACCCTACATCCAACTTATTCTTGTTATTTATGTGAGGGGATACCTCGCGTGTAGAGGATTGCAATGATGTACGAGATTACTACCGAGAGTTCTCTCTTAGATTGGATCCCTAATGGGGACCTATACATTCCTTTACATAGAGAGCAAAGGTCTAGCGTTTACATGGGTTTTTTGGCAATTCTATTGCGATGTCAGAATCGTAACTTGCAGATCACGAAGACCACCTCGGGCCCCATATCCCTCGTGCGGCCTTCCTCACGTTAGGTACCATGGGTACAGTACCCCATCAGCGATGTCCACAAGCGCCTGCGTGTATTTCCTTCAGCAACTTCTTGCCCTCTTCTTCGGTGACGCAATGATACATCTCCAACATATCTATACTTTTTGATTGTTCCATGCTATTATATAATCATTCTAGGATGATTTTTGTGCATTTACTTAATGATTTATATTATTTTTAGCACTAACCTATTAACCCAGTGCCAAGTGCCAGTTGTTGGTTTTTGCATGTTTTTAGCTTTTCCGAAATACTGTACCAAACGAAGTCCAAATGCCCCGAACTTTTTGATGTTTTTTATGGACAAAATAAGGACCTGGAAGCTTCAGAGGAAGACTGGAGGGCACACGAGGTGCACCCAAGCCAATAGGGCACGCCCTGATAGCTTGGAGCCACCTCCCCACCCTTTGGCATCGTTCCATGGCCCATAAATTATATAATATATGGAGAAACCTAGAGAGTCTCAAGATACACTTTTTCTACCGCCTCAAGTCTCTGTTCTGCCGTGTGCCCATCTGGAGCCCTGTCCCGGTGTCCTGCCAGAGGGGGGATCGATCATGGAGGGACATTACATCAACCTTGCTGCTCCCATGGTGATGTATGAGTAGTTCACCACAAACCTACGGGTCTGTAGTTAGTACCCACATGGCTATCTCTCTAAAAGATCTTCAATACAAAGTTCATCGCATCTCCGCGATGATCTATTTGATGCAATCTTCTTGTGCGGTGTGTTTGTTGGGATCCTATGAATTGTGGGTTTATGTTCAGATTATTCATGATATTATATTGAGTTCCTTGCTTGTCTTTTCATATATATGCATGATTATGATAGCTTCGTAATTCTCTCCGATCCATCTATGTAGTTTGGCCAACTACATTGATTTATCTTCAGTTGGAGAGGTGTGTTGTAGCGGGTTCAATCTTGCGGTGCTCAATCCCAAAGACAGAAAGGGACTTGACATGTGTTGTATTGCTGCCACTAAGGGTAAAACGATGGGGTTGATTCATATTAATTGGATTTACTTTGTCTAGATCATGTCATTGTTCTCCGAGTATTACTCCATTTTGCATAATACTCTAGATGCATGCTGGATAGCAGTCGATGGGTGGAGTAATAGTAGTAGATGTAGGCAGGAGTCGGTCTACTTGCTTACGGACGTGATGCCTATATGTAATGATAATTTCCATTAATAAATATTGCATAACTATGTGATTTTCTATCAATTTCTCAACAATAATTTGTTTAACCACCGCATGCTTTCTACGAGAGAGAAGTCTCTAGCGAAAACTATGCCCCCCCGAGTCTATTCACAACCATATTTACAAACGCTCTTAATACCTTGCTGCCATTATTTAATTTTCATTTATTTTCTATTTTCTATTTATCAAACTATCCAAGTGTGTGCTCTATTGTGTGTAGGTGCTGAAGATGGGAAATTGTGTGGTCCTCCTATTGGTTCAATAACCTTGGTTCTCACTGAGGCAAATACTTATCTATAATGTGTTGCATCATCGCCTCCTCTTCGGGGGGAAACCCAACGCATATCACAACTATCACGCAGTGCTAGAAAATGCCTACTTTGTTGCGCTTTAAGAGTGTAAGTGCATCTAGTGACCCTTAGTGATTTTGGTGTATTAAAGACTTATAGGTTAAGGAACTAATGAGTTTGTGAGTGTGCACTGGCTCTATAAGTCGACGGGGAGTTTGATATATTCGGAGATTACCGACCCCTAAAAATGTATGTCTTCAACTGAAGACTTTGCTGAAGACTTTGGTATTCCCTAAAGACTTTGAAAATGAAGAAGTTGGTGTGACCTTGAAGATATGAATGAGGACTATGAAGCGTGAAGACTTTTGTTTTCATAGTTTCATTTCCTTTCTTTGAGTTATAGGAAACACCGTAGTGTTAAAGGGGGCCGAGGTAATACTAAGGAAAATTTCCAACTGATGCTCAACTCTAAATCCTCAACCTATCCAATCCTTCGAGTGAAGCCTTTGAAAATCTCTTGCAGTTCAGTCAAGTTCTTCAGTGACAGAGACGATATTCTTCTAGTATCTAATGAAATTGATCTGACTGAGGAGTTAGGATTTTGCTAGTGCGAATTGCCTACAAGTGAGGAACATGATAAGCCTAAGGACTTTCCTAGTTCGAAATTCTGACTGTTGCTGTGCTTAGCACCAGCTGTCCCCAATCATCTTATCCACATAACGGTCATATCATTGGGGGCATTTATGTCTTATCATGTCAGGATGCACCCTAGCTATAAATAGCCACCCCCACAACCACTAGTTGTTTGGCTGCTCTAAGACAGAACTGACACTTGTCATTTGAGAGCAACCCATCCTCCGAGGACTTTGAGAGAAAATTATCAGTGAGGGAAAACCCAAATCCAAACCACCAAACCCAAAGTGATTGAGCATCACTGAAGAGATTGTTCCTGTGTGGAATCGATGCTTGTTACCTTTGAATACTATGTATCTTCCATACGGTTAGCCGTCATGGTCTAGTGCATCCTGCAGTCGATTGGGGGATCATGGAGTGACCTTGGTCTAGAGGATCCAACAGTCAATTGTGGATCGTCGGGTGACCAGTTTGTGAGGGCTTCGGAAGTCTACCCTGAAGACTTACCACGAGTGTTGGGCGAGGACTTTGTGACCTTATCTCAAGGAGAATACGATAAGGAATGTACGTCCTAGGACTGTGTGTTCTCTGGTTTAAATACCAAGCCGCTCCAAACTAGACGTACGACTGTCACAACAGTTGGAACAGGGTCATCAAACCATTGTCTTCATCGAGCTACCTGGTTCTATTTCCTCAACTCCTCTATTTCCTCGTATACTTGTTGATGAAATTGATCGTTATTGTTTGAAGAATTTGACTGAAGACTTTCACAATTTCCTCACCTCAAATTCTTCTAGTTATCTTGTTTCTCACCTGCTTATCTTGTATCATGCTACCTGTAATCTGTGCATGTTAATTTCATCATCATGACTATGCTATTGCTATGTTTCTCATGCACTTGAGTACTTATTCCGTTGCTAGTTATTCATCACATTTCAAATTGCTCAAGTGATGAATTTGTAAAAATCTCCTATTCACCCCCTCTAGTCAATATAACGCACTTTCAATTGGTATCAGAGCAAGGTATTCCCTTGTTCTGTGTGATTTTGGTTTAACCACCTGGAGTTCTAGTTATGTCGACTGCAGGTATGATCAAGGTCTCTGCAGGGTGTCCTACCTTCGATGGGACGGATTACCCCTACTAGAAGAACAAGATGCGCATGCATCTTGAAGCTATTGACAACGATCTTTGGTACGTTGTGGAAAATGGTGTTCCCTGCATTTCTCCAACTGTTACTGCTGCTGATACGAAGAAATTCAAGCAACTCGATTCTCAAGCGAAGAATATCATCTGTGGCCATCTGAGCAAAGGTCAGTATGGCAGAGTGAGTGCTTTGGAGTCTGCCAAGCTTATCTGGGATAGGCTGTCCAAAGTCAACAAAGGTGTTTCCACTCAACGTGACTCTCTTGTTGACGTTCTTCACAATCTCTTCAACCACTTCAAGAGACTCGACAATGTAAATGTTCAACAAACTTTTGATCGTCTCACTGATATCTCCAATGAGCTTCAAGCACTGGGTGCCACTGATATCACCGACCATGAAGTGGTGAAGAAGCTGCTAAGATCTCTTGATTCCTCATTCGATACACCGGCATTGATGATTCAAGAACATGGAGACTACAAGTCACTTGATCGTGCTGGTATTCTTGAGAGACTCAATACTCATGAATTCCAACAAGCTGAGAAGAGAGTCCTCTATGGGCCAAGCTATGGAAGATCTCGTGCTCTGAAGGCAAAAGCAATTTCCTCATCTGAAGGCGAAGATTCTGATAGTAGCCTTGGTGATCTTGAAGAACTGAGTTAGGAGCTGGCTATGCTCATGTGGAAATTCCAGAAGTTCTCAAGGAGAGGTGGATTTGGAAAGTCATCAAAAAGTGGCTTGAGGAAATCAGATTCCTCAGACGACTACAAGAAGAGAACTTGTCACAAATGCAAGAAATCTGGTCACTTCCTCTCTGACTGTCCTCTTTGGGAAAAAGAATCAAAGAAGAAGAAGAAGAAGAAGTACAAGGACGACAGTTCTGATGACTCGAAGAAAAAGAAGAAATCTTGAAAGTCCTCATCTGCAAAGTCCTTGTCTTGAAAGTCCTCAATGCACAAGAAGAATGGTTCCAAAAAGGCTCGGGCTTTCATTGGCAAGGAAATGGACTCAGAAGAAGAGTCTGAAGAATATGAAGAAGGGGAAGAATCTGAGTTGGAATCTGAATCTGGTGTCGCTAGCCTTGCTCTCGCTACAAATTTCGTCAACAAGTCTATCTTCAATGATGAAGAAAATGACTACTCCAATGACTCTGACGTCAGCAATGATGATTATGCTCCCACCTATTACTTCATGGCTAAAGGTTCCAAGGTATATAAGCATAAATCCTCCTCTGAATCAAGTGATGGTGAATCTGATGAATATGTGAAAGCTAGCTATGCTAAACTTGCTAATATTGCTAATAGGCAACAAAGTGCACTTGAAAAGCTTCAGAAAATGTTAGAAAAAAGCGATGATCTGTTGAATGAGGAAGTGGACCGGACTCAAACTCTGTCTAACGATCTCAAAAGTCTTCAGACAAAGTATGGTAACCTTCAAAGTCATCATAATGCTCTCTTAGCCGATCATGAGAAGCTTTCTTATGAATTTTTTCAAAGAAAGCAAGATCTTGAGAAACTAAGGGTGTGTCATGAGGATCTCCAATGGGAAAACGATTCCTTAGTGGCTCAATAGATCAGTACCACTCAGGAAGAATTTGTTCCACCTTGTTTGAAATGCATTGAACATGAAACTGCTAATTCTTCACCTGAATGTTCAAATGCTTCTATTGCTGCAAATTCTTCAACTATTCCCGTGGTCAAAAATTCCTCATCTGAGGATACCACAAGTATCACTGACAAAAATGCAGGGTTGAAGGAATTGTATGTGACATGCATGTACAAAAGTCTCAAAGGGCATCATACCCTTTGCGATGTCCTCAAAAAGCAGATTCTAAACAGGAACCCTAGGAAAGAGGGTATTGCATTTGAGAGGAAAATAAATGCTAATGGATCATACTGGACACCTGAGCGGTACCCCAAAACCTCATGGGTTGCTGCAAAAGGACCTCCTGTAGATCCATCCACTCTATCTGGCTTTACTTGTGAAACTTCATATTCCTTGAATGAGTCACTTGAGTCCAACTACAAATTCTTCAAAAATCAGAAAGGTGAATTATTTGCCAGATTTGTTGGAACTAACTGCAGGAACGCTTCACCTATGAAGAAAATTTGGGTTCCCAAGTGCTGCCTACAAAATCTTCAAGTGAATGTCCTCACGAAACCACTCATGAAGAATAGGACCCCCAGATCAAATTCCTCATATGGACCAAAGTCTTCACTTGGACCAAATTCCTCAAATGGTCAAAAATATCATTCTCATGCTAATGCTTCTGGTTCGCAGGGAAAATCTAAGAGTTCTGAATATGTGCATTATTCTTCAAATCATTATGTTCATAAGTCCTCGAAGAATTTCTCTGCTTATTCATATGAGTACTCTAACCCGCATCGTGTAAAACGAAGTGCACTAGCTTCAATGCTTCCCTTCTCATATGGTGCTCACAGAATGATGAACTCTTTGCCACCCCTTTAGTGTGGGTGGTGAAGAAATTGAACTAATTTCTTATGCAGGGTCAGGTCTCCAGATGAACTTGAACATCTGATGAATTTGTTGGCGACCTAAGGAAATGCTTGAAAGGACGCAAGCTAATCATGTAGAATTGAATTCCTCATTTCTCACATCCCCACATTACTTTACTTGCTATGTTGTGTGATGAAATTCTGTCTGATGAAATTGATGTCATATTCTTCACTCCGAAGCATATGAGTTTCTAGGTTGTACTAATTAATCTGCAGGATGAAACCCCAAAAGCTACTGAGTGGATCCTCGATAGTGGATGCACAATCCACATGATTGGTGACAAGAATCAACTGATGAATTTGCCACTTGTTCCATGAAAGTGAGTTATATCGACTAGAGGGGGGGTGAATAGGCGATTTTTACAAATTCATCACTTGAGGAATTTCAACTTTGAGGAATTTGAAATGTGATGAATAACTAGCAGTGGAATAAGTACTCAAGTGCATGAGAAACATAGCGACAGCATAGTCATCATGATGAAATGAAACATGCACAGAGTATAAGTAGCGTGATATAGGATAAGAAGGTGACGAACAAGGTAACTTGAAGAATTTGAGGTGAGGAAATTGTGAAAGTCTTCAGACAAATTCTTCAAATAGTAAAGTTCAATTTCATCAACTGTTATACAAGGAAATGAAAGGGTTGAGGAAATAGCACCAGGTAGCTTGATTAAGACAATGGTTTGATGACCCAGTTCCAACTGCTGTGACAGTCGTATGTCTAGTTTGGAGCGGCTTGGTATTTAAACCAGAGGACACACAGTCCCAGGACACACCTTACCGTATTCTCCTTGAGATAAGGTCACACAATCCTCGCCGAACACTCGTGGTAAGTCTTCAGGGTAGACTTCCAAAACCCTCACAAACTGGTCACCTGGCGATCCACAATTTTCTGCTGGATGCTCTAGACCAAGGTCACTTCATGATCCCCAATTGACTACAGGAGCACTAGACCATGATGCCTAACCATGTGGAGGATGCACAGTCCTCGAAGGTAACAAGCGTCGGTTCCACATAGGAATTTCTTCAGTGATGCTCAATCACTTTGGGTTTGGTGGTTTGGTTGTGGGTTTTTCCTCACTGATGATTTTCACTCAAAGTCCTCGGAGGATGGGTTGCTCTCAAATGACAGGTGTCAGTTCTCTCTCGGAGCAGCCAACCAACTAGTGGTTGTGGGGGTGGCTATTTATAGCCAGGGTGCAACCTGACATGATAAGACATAAATGCCCCCAATGATATGACCGTTATCTGGATAATAATGATTGGGGACAGCTGGCACTAAGCATAGCAACGGTCGGAATTTCGAACTAGAAAGTCCTCAGCTTATCATGTTCCTCACTTGTAGGCAATTCGCATTGGCAACATCCTAACTCCTCAGTCAGATCAATTTCCTCAGAGACGAGAAGAACTTCGTCTTTGTCACTGAAGAACTTGTCTGAACCGTAAGAGATTTACAAAGGCTTCACTCTAAGGATTGTATAGGTTGAGGATTTTGGAGTTGAGCATCAGTTGGAAATTTTCCTTAGTATTACCTCGGGCCCCTTTAACACTACGGTGTTTCTTATGACTCAAATAAAGGAAATGAAACTACGAAAACAAAAGTCTTCATGCTTCATATTCCTCGTTCATATCTTCAAGGTCACACCAACTTCTTCATTTTCAAAGTCTTCACAAAGTCTTCACCAAAG
This sequence comes from Hordeum marinum, assembly GCA_022496015.1. Lineage (NCBI taxonomy): Eukaryota > Viridiplantae > Streptophyta > Magnoliopsida > Poales > Poaceae > Hordeum > Hordeum marinum. The sequence goes on along the minus strand of CM039674.1, from coordinate 455,004,603 downwards.
TCTTCAGAAAGTCTTCAGCAAAGTCTTCACTTGAAGACATACATTTTTAGGGGTCGATAATCTCCGAATATATCAAACTCGTCCTCGACTTATAGAGCATGTGTACACTCACAAACACGTTAGTACCTTAACCTATAAGTCTTCAATACACCAAAATCACTAAGGGGCACTAGATACACTAACAATCTCCTCGTTTTTGGTGATTGACGACAAATAGGTTAAGTTTTCAATGGGGATAAACATATGAAGTGGAAGTACAGATTTGAGGAATTTGATTGCAAGATATAGAAGAACTCCCCCTGAAGATGTGCATATTTGAGAAATTTGCTTTGGACTGCAAATGCACATGGCAGGTTAAAATATGGAGAACTCCCCCTATATCTTGTAATTCATACACACATTTGAACATATGATATGAAGAATTTTAAATGCATGAGGAAAATGGTGTCTGACGAAATTCAGCATGCATGCATTAAGGTATTTGAGGAAATAAACATGTGAGGAAATAGTTCAAAAGTGTCAGACCACCATCGGACTTAAGTTTACAACTCAACCAACAAAAGTTTCAGAAGAGCGAGAGTTGTAACTTAAACAAAAAATAGCCCATAGAGAGACCCGCTTGAAGACTAACTCAAATTTTCTCCCCCTTTGTCATCGAAGACCAAAAGGGACGAAAAAGTGATGACTAACGCCCCTTTGAAGAATTTCATCTTGTTGGTGAGGAAGGAGCGCCAGCGTTGTCAAGGTCGTTTGTTGATGTAGGGCCTACCGCAGTGTAGTCAATGTCTTCATCGTCATCGCGCTCTTGAGATGAAGAATATGAACTTGAGACCATCAGAGGAACTTGGATTTTCTTGAATTTCTTCTGAGGTTGACGAGACCAGTCAGGATGTTCCTCAAGATCCAGCTCATTCAGTTCTTTAGAAGACATGAGGTGAGACAATACGTCCCAAGTGCGGTTGAGGTTTTCATGTGCATAGTAGTGATTCCTCTTCACTGTGTTCTGCGTCACAGTCATGTTCTGCACAATGTAACCAAGTTGACGCTTCACCCACTTGTGATTGTGATCGACCTTCTGATGAAGATTTATTAGAAGCTTGCAGTCATCACACGAGGGGCAAACTCTTGAGGTTTTTGAGTTGAGGCCTTTGCATTAGAGTCTTGAGTGGCAGTGTCATCATTGGTGGAGAAAGAAGCGGCTTCGCAAAACTATCCATCCAACGGACGAGTGCCTTCATCAATGACAACTTTGCCTTTTCCTTCAACTGAGGCATTTGTGCTCTTGATGACTTCGATTGGAGGCAGAAAGCCAAAGTGATTCTGAAAATCAGCTTTGAAGGGAACTGAGGACTTTGCCCTGATGAATTTCATTATCTAAGGCACATAGGGCTTCTGTTCAAATGGAGCTAAAGCAGCACTGGCCAAAGTCCTCATGAAGAAGTCGTGCAAGTCAATGGGAATCCCATGAATGATGTTGAAGAGCATATTCTTCATGACTCCTTCTACTTATTCTTCTTTAGAATTGTGGCCTTTTTGAGGACATAGCGTATTTGTGAGGATACAGTAGACAGTCCTTGGCACATACATCAGATCCTTCACCAAGAAGATTGTGCGCTAAGGCTTTCCAGGAGGCAATGTCTTCATCAGCACTTGCATCGGCTGGTTTGGAAGTGGAGGTTCATCAAACGGCTTGCGGGCTTCATCTGAGGGAATTGGGACGGGGACACACTGAAGCAGTTCAGAGGCTTGAGCGGTGAAGTGTGTTGTCCCTGTCATCCAATCCAATATCCAGGAGTTGATGTCTGAAGAATTGCCGCTGATATGCAATGTGGCATAGAACTGAAGAATGAGTTCTTCATTCCACTCGTAGATGTCGACACAGAATGGAAGAATGCCTGCATCATGAAGAACTTGAAGCACCGGTGTGAATATTGGAAGAGTTTCCATATCAGCATGAGGAATCTGATGGTGCTCGAAGACTTTCTTCTTGTCATATAGAACATATGCATAGTAGTTGAGTTGTGTTGTAGTCCAGAATCTGTTGCGTGCAGCCCTAGCAGAGTCATATGGGTTTGGACGTGTGAAGAACATGTGTTCATTGAAGAAATTTCTTTTGAGGAATTTGGGGCGCGCTGAGCCTTTGAATGGCATCTTTGGCTTCGGTTGAAGATTTGGCTTGAAGCGGCCCTTGATCTCCTTTGGCATGGGAGGAACTTCAGACTGAGTAATTTGAAAGACAGGTTCCTCAGCTGCGGTGGGAGCATCAAGAATATCAGCTGTTGCAGCTGGAATTTCTTCACTGACTTGAATATTCAGATTTGCAGATTCTTCATGTATCGCTTCAGTCGGAGCAGGTGACTGAGGAATCTGCAGCAGAGGAGTAGTCATTGGTGAATTTGGGTGCGCAGATTCCCAATATTCATCATTGATGACTGGAGTAGTGTCACCAATGTCAACTTCCTCATCAATTTCTTCTACGCCAGCTTCCTCAGCAGTTAACTGAAGCTGTGGTGATGATACCTTGGGGGTTGAAGCTGTATCTTCAATAACAATTTCTTCATCAATCTGCTGTGTAGAAGCAGCAAAATGATTTTCGTCTTCTTCTGGGATGACATACTCCACCCCAAATGGCACAATAGCGTAGGCAGGTGCTGAGGAAATTGGAGTTGCATCAATTGGTCTTGTTGAAGAACTTGGCAAAGTCTTCAACTTCTTCAAAGTTGGGGCTTCTAAAGTTGATGCTTTTCTTTTGAGGGTCTTTTCCTCACCAGTGCCAGTTTCTTCAGGAATGACTGATGTAGCCGCCCTGGTGGGTTCAGTTTTTGCAGGCGTAGCAGAGTCTTCAGCTGGCCTATCAGTTTCTTCAGGCACAACATTGGAGGTTGCCCTAGCATGATCATCAGTGGTCTGAGTTTCCTCAGCAACACTGGCAGTGGCTTCTGGTGCAGAAGCATTTTCAGCAACAGTTTCATCAGGCTGAGTAGTTTCATCATCAGCCTGAGGAATTTCATCTGCAGTCTGAGGAGTTTCATCACATTGAGGCTTTTGTGGTTGCGATCGAGCTGCAACCTTAGAGTTGTGATCCTTCACTGCAGCTTGAGCAGCCCTGACGAATCTGACCTTTGTTCCTTTCCATTCTGCATCATACCTCTCTTGATCCTCAGAGAGAGTACGAATCTCAGGCTGAACTGTGACTAGCTGTTTTGGAGTCAAGTTCATCACATTATCTCGCAGAAACTTTTCTTTGCGAGCTCTGTTCCTCCTTGCTCTCAAAGCCTATTCTCTCTTCCACTTTTCTTCACAGATGAAGTGAGTGAGGACATGATCCACTCTAAAAGGCAGCTTTAGTGAAGAAAGTGGGGTGCTTGGGTCTTCATGCCATATATCGATGAAGTTGTGGATTGTTTTGGGATCCAATAGAAGAGGGACAGAGATGCCTTTTGCAATAGCAGCCCTTTGCTGACTTTGCCTGATGATTTCTTCTAATTCCTCATCATCAGTTTCATCATCATCATCATCACCACCCTCTGAAGAACCTGAGGGTATTGTCACCACAACCTTGCTTGTGTGAGGACTTGGTCTTTTACCTCGTCCAGCAGTTTTCTTCAGCATCAGCATAGATGGGCTGGTTGAAGACTTTGCAATGGTGGAGGGACTTGTCGTGATCTTTGGAACTCTGGAGAAACCTTCAATCCTTTTGCATGTTGCCAGATGCATTGGGGTTGAGGACTTTGTAGCTACCGCAGAAGACTAAGTAGCAACTATTCCAGGAGCAGAAGACTTTGTTGGCCGAGGCCTTTGACCTTGAGGAATTTTCTGTGAAGGTTTTGATGTTGAAGAAGTTGTCTTCAAAGCATATTTCTTCAGCATCATTTTCTTCGGAGCACTTGCAGAGGCTCCGGCAGAGGCAAGAGCAGCAGGATCCTCATTAAATTTCTTCACAACCTCTTTGGATTTCCTCGCCAGCTTGGCTTGTTGCTTCTCCCACAGATGAGGAAAGTCCTCACCAGTCTTGAGGCTTGTGGGATCAGCGATTTGATTCTGAGCTAGAGAAGGCCTGCTGCAAGGTGGTATCACTGCAAATTTCATCATGTACTTTGGGGTTACATAACGATATTCCTTCCATTCCCTTGCCTATCTCCTCTCAATCTTCTACACACGAATTTTTCTCTGCTTGGTCGATTCTTTGCCATGGGTTTCTTCATCAGGTGTGCAGTATTCCTCATACACGTCGTCTGGAATCTCAAAGGTAGTGTGCACATCTGGCTTCTTTACACCTTTCTGAGGTTTCTTTCCATCAACCATTTTCTTCACTTGAGGAATTTGAACTCTTGAGGACTCTGAAGAAGTACACAGTTTTTCCTCAAGGAGCGCTGCAAATGAGTTAAGTTGATGAGAACCTAGTGATTCATTAGCGGACATGTTGTACCTGTGAACAGAGTATAGGTGCGAGGAATTTGAAGAGGTCATATGCGTTCTCAGAAATTTTTCTAAATAAAATAGATGAGAGGAATTTGACCATGGGTGTCTTGAGGAATTTCACTAAGTGTTCTTTGTCTCAGGTTCCAGAGTTGTAAAAATTTTGAGGATTCACACAATTGAGGAATCTTGAAGAAAATCATTACTCAGGGAAAAACATCAAGTATGTGAAGATGTAAGGTGCTTTTAGAATAAGGTTCATGAAGAATAAACACCTTTTGAGTAATATGAGGAGCATTTGAGGATCAAACAGGGGCAGTAAAAATAAATTTTATTTACCCTGGTGAAGAACATGACGAACAAGACATGAGAGTGGGAGGTTCGTCCGTTCAGATCTCCCACGCCCTAGCTTGGCAGAGGCAGATAGCTATAGCGGCGGCAGGATGAGGACTTCTGCGGCCGATGCGAGTACGGCAACGACAAGGTCGAGGCAGTGAAGCTCTTCCTCACCGGCGACGATGACTTTAGCGGCAACGCTAGGTTGGAGCTCGGGAGAGGGATGAGATGGGGCGTAACCGAGCACAGTTGAAGGGGATGGAGTATTTATAAAGGGAGTGAAAACCAATCTACCCGAAGATTTTGGACAAGATGCCCCTGACCCTTGCTCACCACGCGACAGGTGTCACCCACGTACTTAGAGGTGGCGATAGTGGGGGATCATGGGTTATCCAGACGCGGGAATCGGAACCGTTTGAGTGGGAACCGCTGAAAATTTTGATAGTGAAAATTTCAAATCTTCCATTCACAAATTCTTTAGCTGTCAAGGACACAGTGAAGACTTTGAACGAGTTTCAAAGTAGAACGCATATGAAGAATTTGTGAACAGACTGGGTTGAGTTTAGCATAGAGGGGGAAAGGGTCCGATCACATTCACTTAGATGAAAATCAACTTGAAGAATTAGCAATAAGTGAATGCTGTTGAGGACATTGAAAACTCAAATATATATATATATATAGTCAATGAAGAACATGAGTTTCAAAGTTTGAAGAATTTGAAAAGTTGAGGAATTTGAAAACTTGAGGAATTTGCAAATTTGGGGAATTTGATAATTTGAAGAATGTGCAAAAATTACGAAAAACTTAATCTTGAAGAATTTCAACTTTAGTTGGTGGCGTGACCCACCGTATAAGAATGATGATTTTAGACACCGCGTACAATTGTCGTAGGGTTCCGAGAATCAAATTCTTCATTAATTTCTTCACACTTGGAGGGTTATTCTTCATTGATCGAACAAAAAACGTTACTTTGTGTGTTGCTGAGATAGCAACCTTACCAACTTCCAATACCTTGCTTTTTTCCTTTATCTGCGTAGGTGATATGCTTCAGAGGAGATGGAGTGAGTGGCAAATTCATCAGTAGATTCTTGTCACCCGTCATGTGGTTTGTGCATCCACTATCGAGGACCCGCTCAGTAGCTTTTGGAGTATCATCCTGCAGATGAATTAGTACAACTTACGAACTCATATGCTTCAGAGCGAAGAATATGACATCAATTTCATCAGATAGGATTTCATCACACAAGATAAATGAGGAATGAGGAATGAAGAATATGACATCAAGCAAGCAGTGTGAGGACGTGAGAAATGAGGAATTCATTTCATCATGGTTAGCTTGCATCCTTTCAAGCAATTTGTCAGGTCTCCAGCAAGTTCATCAGACGTTCAGTTTCATCTGGAAACCTGACCCTGCATAAGAAATTAGTTCAATTTCTTCATCACTCACATCTGGAGGGGTGGCAAAGAGATAATCATTCTGTGAGCACTATGTGAGAAAGGAGGCATTGAAGCAAGTGCGCTTCGTTTCACAGGATGAGGATTAGAGTACTCAAATGAATAAGCAGAGAAATTCTTCGAGGACTTATGAACATAATGGTTTGAAGAATAATGCACGTATTCATAACTCTTAGATTTTTACTGCGAAACAAAAGTATTAGCATGAGAATGATATTTTTGACCATTTGAGTTATTTGGTCCAAGTGAGGACTTTGATCTGGGGTTCCTATTCTTCATGAGTGTGTCGTGAGGACATTCACTTGAAGATTTTGAAGGTAGTTCTTGGGAACCTAGATTTTCTTCATAGGAGAGCCATTCCTGCAGTTAGTTCCAACAAATCTAGCAAATACTTCACCTTTCTGATTTTTGAAGAATTTGTAGTTCGAGTCAAGTGACTCATCAGAGAAATATGAAGTTTCACACGTAAAGCCAGATAAAGTGGATGGATCTACATGAGGTCCTTTCGCAGCAACCCATGAGGTTTTGGGGTACTGCTCAGGTGTCCAGTAGGATCCATCAGCGTTGAGTTTCCTCACAAAGGCAATACCCTCTTTCCTAGGGTTCCTGTTCAGAATCTGCTTTTTGAGGACATCGCAAATGGTTTGATGCCCTTTGAGACTTTTGTATATGCCTGTCACATACAATTCCTTCAACCCTGCATTGTCATCAGTGATACTTCTGGTATCCTCAGATGAGGAATTTGAGACCACATGAATAGTTGAAGAATTTGCAGCAATAGAAGCATTTGAACATTCAGGTGAAGAATAAGCAGTTTCACGTTCGATGCATTTCAAACTAGGTGGAACAAATTCTTCCTGAGCGGTACTGATCTGTTGAGCCAGTAAGGAATCGTTTTCCCTTTGGAGATCCTCATGTGACACCCTCAGTTTCTCAAGATCTTGCTTTCTTTGAAGAAATTCATAAGAAAGCTTCTCATGATCGGCTAAGAGGTTGTTATGATGACTCTGAAGGTTATCATACTTTGTCTGAAGACTTTTGAGATCGCCAGACAGAGTTTGAGTCCGATCCACTTCATAGTTCAACAGATCATCGCTTTTGTCTAGCATTTTCTGAAGCTTTTCAAGTGCACTTGGTTGCTTAGTGGCAATTTTAACAAGTTTAGCATAGCTAGGTTTCACATATTCATCAGATTCACCTTCACTTGATTCAGATGAGGAATGATGTTTGTGTACCTTCGAGCCTTTTGCCATGAAGCTATAGGTGGGAGCATAATCATCTTTGCTGACGTCAGAGTCGTTGGAGTTGTCATATTCTTCATCATTGAAGATGGGCTTGCTGACGAAAGCAGTAGCGAGAGCAAGGCTAGCGGCACCGGTCTCTGATTCCTCCTCTTCTTCATATTCTTCAGATTCTTCCTCATAATCCATTTCCTTCCCGTTGAATGCTCGAGCCTTTTTGGAACCATTCTTCTTGTGCTTTGAGTACTTTGAAGATGAGGATTTTGCAGATGAGGACTTTGAAGATTTCTTCTTTTTCTTTGAGTCATCGGAACTATCATCCTTGTATTTCTTCTTCTTCTTTGAATCTTTTTCCCAGAGAGGACAGTCAGAGATAAAGTGACCAGGCTTCTTGCAACGATGACAAGTCCTTTTCTTGTAGTCTTCTGAGGAATCTGATTTCCTCAAGCCACTTTTTGATGACTTTCCAAATCCACCTCTCCTTGAGAACTTCTGGAATTTCCTCACAAGCATTGCTAGTTCCTGACTTAGTTCTTCAGGATCACCAAGGCTGCTGTCAGAATCTTCTTCTTCAGATAAGGAAATTGCTTTTGCCTTTAGAGCACGAGATCTTCCATTGCTTGGCCCATAGAGGTCTCTCTTCTTAGCTTGTTGGAATTCATGAGTATTGAGTCTCTCAAGAATATCAGTAGGATCAAGTGATTTGTAGTCTCCACGTTCTTGAATCATCAAAGCCAGAGTATCGAATGAGGAGTGAAGAGATCTTAGCAGTTTCTTCACCACTTCATGGTCAGTGATATTGGTGGCACCCAGTGGTTGAAGCTCATTGGAGATATCAGTGAGACGATCAAAAGTTTGCTGAACATTTTCATCATCAAATCTCTTGAAGCGGTTGAAGAGATTGCGAAGAACATCAACACGAGAGTCACATTGAGTGGAAACACCTTCGTTGACTTGGGACAGCCTATCCCAGATAAGCTTAGCAGTCTCCAAAGCACTCACTCTGCCATACCGACCTTTGCTCAGATGGCCACAGATAATATTCTTCGCTTGAGAATCGAGTTGCTTGAATCTCTTCACATCAGCAGTAGTAACAGTGGGAGTGACAGAGGGCACACCATTTTCCACAACGTACCAGAGATCGTTGTCAATAGCTTCAAGGTGCATACGCATCTTGTTCTTCCAGTAGGGTTAGTCTGTCCCATCGCAGGTAGGACACCCCACGGAAACCTTGATCATAAATGCAGTCGACATAACTAGAACTCCAGGTGGTTAAACCAAAATCACACAGAGCGAGGGAGTACCTGCTCTGATACCAATTGAAAGTGTGTTATATCGACTAGAGGGGGGTGAATAGGCGATTTTTACAAATTCATCACTTGAGGAATTCAACTTTGAGGAATTTGAAATGTGATGAATAACTAGTAGCGGAATAAGTGCTCAAGTGCATGAGGAACATAGCAATAGTATAGTCATCATGATGAAATGAAACATGCATAGAGTACAAGTAGCGTGATACAGGAGAAGCAGGTGAGGAACAAGGTAACTTGAAGAATTTGAGGTGAGGAAATTGTGAAAGTCTTCACACAAATTCTTCAAACAGTAAAGTTCAATTTCATCAACAGTTATATGAGGAAATGAAAGGGTTGAGGAAATAGAACCAGGTAGCTTGATGAAGAAAATGGTTTGATGACCCAGCTCCAACTGTTGTGATAGTCGTACGTCTGGTTTGGCGCGGCCTGGTATTTAAACCAGAGGACACACAGTCCTTACCGTATTCTCCTTGAGCTAAGGTCACACAGTCCTCGCCCAACACTTGTGGTAAGTCTTCAGGGTAGACTTCCAAAACCCTCACACACTGGTCACCCGGCGATCCACAATTTTCTGCTGGATGCTCTAGACCAAAGTCACTTCGTGATCCCCAATTGACTACGGGAGCACTAGACCATGATGCCTAACCGTCTGGAGGATGCACAGTCCTCAAAGGTAACAAGCGTCGGTTCCACACAGGAATTTCTTCAGTGATGCTCAATCACTTTGGGTTTGGTGGTTTGGTTGTGGTTTTTTCCTCACTGATGATTTTCACTCAAAGTCCTCGAAGGATGGGTTGCTCTCAAATGACACATGTCAGTTCTCTCTCGGAGCAGCCAACCAACTAGTGGTTGTGGGGGTGGCTATTTATAGCCAGGGTGCAACCTGACATGATAAGACATAAATGCCCCCAATGATATGACCGTTATGTGGATAAGAATGATTAGGGACAGCTAGCGCTAAGCACAACAACGGTCGGAATTTCGAACTAGAAAGTCCTCAGCTTATCATGTTCCTCACTTGTAGGCAATTCGCACTGGTGAAATCCTAACTCCTTAGTCAGATCAATTTCCTCATAGACCAGAAGAACTTCGTCTCCGTCACTAAAGAACTTGTCTGAACCGTAAGAGATTTGCAAAGGCTTCACTCGAAGGATTGTATAGGTTGATGATTTTGGAGTTGAGCATCAGTTGGAAATTTTCCTTAGTATTACCTCGGCCCCCTTTAACAATACATTGTTTCCTAGACTCAAATAAAGGAAATGAAACTGCGAAAATAAAAGTCTTCATGCTTCATATTCCTCGTTCATATCTTCAAGGTCACACCAACTTCTTCATTTTCAAAGTCTTCACAAAGTCTTCACCAAAGTCTTCAGAAAGTCTTCAGCAAAGTCTTCACTTGAAGACATACATTTTTAGGGGTCGATAATCTCCGATTATATCAAACTCCTCGTCGACTTTTAGAGCCTATGTACACTCACAAACATATTAGTACCTTAACCTATAAGTCTTCAATACACCAAAATCACTAAGGGGCACTAGATGCACTAACACTCCATCTCACCTGAAGCATATCACCTACGCTGACAAAGGAAAAAGCAAGGTATTGGGTCTAGGTAAGGTTCCAATCTCAAAGGACCAACACATGGATAAGGTGATGCTTATCAAATCCCTCGGGTTCAACCTTATGTTTGTCTCAATGCTTTATGATCTTGATATGGTTGTCGTATTTGGAAAATATCTTGTGTTGTCATTATGGAATCTGACAATTCCAAAGTCTTCGATGGCTTTAGGAGAGGAGGTTTGTATATGGTCGATTTCTCTACAGGTCCTCAGCCTGCCACATGACTACTTGCAAAGTCCTCAGAAGGCTGGCTGTGGCATCGATGACTTGGACATGCTGTTATGAGGAACTTGCACACACTTGTGAAGAAAAAGCATGTCATTGGCATTGAAGGCGTCAAATTCCTCAAGGACCACCTCTATGGTGCATGTGAGTCTAGGAAGATGACTAGATCCAAGCATCCCTCGAAGACAATCATGACCATGACTCGACCCTTCGAATTGCTTCACATGGACCTCTTTGGCCCACTCATTAATCCACACTAACAAATTCTTCAAGTTTGTATGGCTTTGTCATTGTTGATGATTACTCTCGTTACACTTGGGTGTATATTATTCTATACAGGTCTGAAGTGCAGGATGTCTTTAGACGATTTGCTTCAAGGGCCTCCACTATCTTCGGCGTCAAGATCAAGCATATCAGGAGTGATAATGGGACTGAGTTCAAGAACACAAATATGGACGAATATATTGATGAACTTGGTATTACTCATGAGTTATCTGCCACATATACTCCTTAAAAGAACAACGTCGTGGAGCGCAAGAACGGGACTCTTGTTGAGATGGCCTGCACCATGCTTGATGAATACAAGACTCCTTGTTGATTGTGGCCTAAGGAAATTGATACAACATGCCACATCAACAATAGGTATATCTTCACAAATTCTTCAAGAAGATTTCATATGAACTTATGACTGGCAAGAAACCCAATTCAAGTTATCTCAAAGTCTTCGGTGCAAAATGCTGGATTAGAGATCCTCACCATAGTTCTAAATTTGCACCGAAAGCACATGCAGGTTTTATGCTTGGTTACGAAAAGGACTCACACACCTATAGAGTCTTCAACACCTACCACCAAAACGTTGTTGAAACTGTAGATGTGCGGTTCGATGAAACTGACGGCTCGCAAACAGAGCACCTGCCTTCTGTGCTAGATGAAATATCCCCCGAGGAATCCATTAAGCTGAAGGCTACTGAAGATGTCATACCCACTAAGGAAGTCATTCCGACGAATGAATACATTCATGCTGATACACCTGAAGAAAATGGTGCTGTAGAAAATCCTCAGCCACGTCAACCTGCTCATCCAAGAGATGCAAATGAAGTGCAGATTGAAAAAATCATCAACGACATCAATGCGCCAGGTCCACTCACTCCCTCAAGAGCTTCACATTTGACTAACTTTTGTGGGCACTTTGCTTTTGTCTCTATCATAGAGCCCACCAAAGTTGATGAAGCATTCAAGGAGCCTGCATGGATTCATGCTATGCAAGAGGAATTGCATCAATTCAAGCTTAACAATGTGTGGGAACTTGTCAAGTGGCCAGATGCTCGCAAGCACAACATCATAGGTACCAAGTGGATCTACCATAACAAGCAAGATGAAAATGGCCTCGTGGTAAGAAATAAGGATCGTCTTGTAGTTCAAGGCTACACACAGGTTGAAGGAATTGACTTTGATGAAACTTTTGCACCTGTTGCTAGACTTGAAGCTATTCGCATATTGCTTGCTTGTGCTAACCATCATATATCATCTTATATCAAATGGATGTTAAAAGTGCATTCCTCAATGGTAAGCTTGAGGAAGAAGTATATGTTGCTCACCCCCCATGTTTTGAAGACCCTAAGCATCCTGACAAAGTCTTCAGACTCAACAAGGCCCTCTATGGCCTCAACCAGGCGCCTCGGGCATGGTACGACATTCTGAAGGAATTCCTCAGGAAGAAAGGCTTCAAACCCGCTTCACTCGACCCAACTCTTTTAACAAAATCCTATGACAATGAACTATTCATATGCCAAATATATGTAGACGATATTATCTTTGGTTGTAGTGTCAAACGTTACAGTGTTGAATTTGCCTATATGATGAGTGAAGAATATCAAATGTCTATGATGGGAGAGTTGAAATTCTTCTTAGGTCTTCAAATTCGTCAGCAAGACAATGGCATCTTCATCTAGAAATAGAAATACCTCAAGGATGTTTTGAGGAAATTCGACAGGCAAGATTGCAAAGGCGTCAAAACTCCAATGCCTTCAAAAGGCCACCTCTGCATTGACGAAAATGGTAAAGATTTCGATCAGAAGGTATATCGCTCCATGATTGGCTCGTTATTGTATTTATGTGCATATAGGCCCGATATTATGCTGAGTGTTTGCATGTGTGCCCGATTACAAGCAACACCGAAGGAATCACACCATAAGGGTGTGAAACATATTCTTCGATACTTAGCTCACACACCAACGCTTGGATTATGGTATCCCAAGGGCTCAAAATTTCACCCTCGTCAGATACTCTGTTGCTGACTATGCTGGAGATCGTGTGGATCGCAAGTCCACCTCAGGCACATGGCATCAAGGTGAAGAATGTGGATGAAGCAAACCCTCAAGGACTATGGCATCAAGGTGAAGAATGTGCCTCTCTACTGCGACAATGAGAGTGCCATCAAGATTGCTTACAACCCAGTTCAGCATTCCAAGACCAAGCACATCCAGATTCGTCATCATTTTCTTCGAGATCATGTACTCAAGGGCGACATCTCCATCGACCACATCCCTACTGAAGAACAACTGGCCGATATCTTCACAAAGCCCTTGGATGAACAGAGATTTTGCAAGTTGCGGTGTGAGCTAAATATGTTAGAATCTTGGAATGTTCATTGAAAAAAGGACACGCATCCTAAAATTTATGCAAAATTGATAACTTAGATGTGCAACACACGAAGTAACATTTTTCTTCAATCAATGAAGAATAACCCTTCAAGTGTGAAGAAATTAATGAAGAATTTGCTTGTCAGAACCCTATTACAATTGTACGTGGTGTCTGAAATCATCATTCTTATACGGTGGGTCACGCCACCAACCATAGTTGAAATTCTTCAAAGTTGAGTTTTTCGTCATTTTGCAAATTCTTCAAATTTTCTAGTTCTCAAGTTTGCAAAGTCCTCAACTTTTCAAATTCATCAATTCTTCAAATTCTTCAAACTATGAAACTCGTGTTCTTCATTGACTATATATATATATATATGAGTTTTTCAATGTCCTCAATAGCTTTAACTTATTGCTAATTCTTCAAGTTGATTTTCATCTAAGTGAATGTGATCGGACCCTTTCCCCCTCTATGCTAAACTCAACCCAGTCTGTTCACAAATTCTTCATATGCGTTCTACTTTGAAACTCGTTCAAAGTCTTCACTGTGTCCTTGACAGCTGAAGAAGTTGCGAACGAAAACTTAATTTTTTTCACTATCTAAATTTTCGGTGCTTCCTGCTCAAACCGTTCCGATTCTCACGACTGGAAAACCCACGATCGCCACTACTCAGAATGTGGGTGACACATGTCGCGTGGAGAGAAAGGGCCAGGGGCAATCTGGTCCAAAATCTTCGGACACATTGATTTTCACCTTCGTTATAATTACCCCATTCCCTCTCACTGTGCTCGGTTACTCCTCACTCCCACTCTCTCCCGAGCTCTGACCTAGCGCCACCGCTGAAATCATCACCGTCGGTGTGGAAGAGCTTCACTGCCTCGACCTCACCGTCGCCGTACTCGCATCGGCCACGGAAGTCTTCACCCCACCGCCGATGTAGCTGTCTTCCTCTGCCAAGCTAGGGCCTGGGAGATCTGGACTCATGAACTTCCTCGATTTATCTCACAGTTCGTTGTGTTCTTCATCAAGGTAAATAAAATCTATTTTTACTGCCCTTGTTTGATCTTAAAGTTTTTCTCAATTTTCTCAAAGGTGTTTATTCTTCAAGAATCTCATTCTAAAGCACCTTACATGTTTATACACTTGATGTTTTCCCTAAGTTATGATTTTCTTCAAGATTCCTCAATTGTGTGAATCCTCAAAATTTGCACAACTCTGGAACCTAAGACAAAGAACACTTAGTGAATATCCTGAAGACACACATGGTCAAATTCCTCACACTTGATGTTGTTGACAAACTTCTGAGAACGCATATGACCTCTTCAAATTCCTCGCACCTATACTCTATTCATAGGTACAAACATGTCCGCTGATGAATCACTAGGTTCTCATCAACTTAACTCATTTGCAGTGTTTCTTGAGGAAAAACTGTGTACATCTTCAGAATCTTCAAGAGTTCGGAATCCTCAGCCGAAGAAAATGGCTGATGGGAAGAAGCCAAAGAAAGGTGGAAAGAAACCTGAAGTGCAGACTGCTTTTGAGATACCTGATGACTTGCATGAGGTATATTGCACTCCAGATGAAGAAACTCATGGCAAAGATACAACAAAGCAGAGAAAGATTCGCATACAGAAAATTGAGAGGAGATGGGCAAAGGAGTGGAAAGAATATCGCTATGTTACTCTCAAGTATATGAAGAAATTCACAGTTAAACCCCCTTGCAATAGGCCACCCTTGGCTCCAAACCAAACTGTTGATACCACAAGTCTCAATACTGGTGATGACTTTCCTCATGAATGGGAAAGACAGCAAGCCAAGCTGGCGAAGAAAGCAAAAGAGGCTATGAAGAATTGCAACGAAGACCCTACTACTGCTACGACCGCCGGAGCCACTACTAGTGCTCCGGAAAAATCAATTGTGAAAACATCTGCTGTGAAGTCAAAGTCTTCAGGTTCAGAATCATCACTTCAGATTCCTCAAGCAAAGCCTTCAAAGGCCTCAACCACTGACTCTGTAGCTGCTCAGTCCTCTGCTGCTACCGCGAAGTCCTCAACACCTGTGCACCATGCATCATGTGAGAGGACAAATGGTTTCTCAATTGCTTCAAGGGTCTCTGTAAGTCCCTTTGCTCAAGCACAGTCTTTAACAAGTCCCACTATGTTGAACTGAAGAAAACTGCTGGACGAGGTCAAAGACCAAATCCTCACACTAGCAAAGCTATAGTGAATGTACCCTCGGGATCTGAGGATGATGACGGGGCTGATGATGAAGAATTGGAAGAAATCATCAGAGAAAGTCAGCATAGGACTGCAATAGCCAAAGGCAACTATGTTCCTCTTATGCTGGATCCCAAGATGATCCTCAACTTCATTGACATATGGCACGAGGATCCCAGAACCCCACTTTCCTCACTGAACCTTCCTCTTCGTGTGGACCATGTCCTCACTCACTTTATTGCTGAGGATAAATGGAAAAGAGATCAAGCCCTGAGAGCTAAGAGGAGCAGGGCTCGAAAAGAAAAATTTCTGAGGAATAATGTGATGAATTTGACACAAAATCAACTCATCACTGTTCAGTCTAAAATTCGCTGCCTATCTGAGGAACAAGACAAATATGATGCTGAATGGAAGGACACCAAAGTGAGATTTGTCACAATGGCCCAAGCTGCTATTAAGGATCATAACTCAAGGGTTGCATCTCGATCGCAACCACAAATTCCTCAAGCTGAAGAATCTGCTTAGCCTGCTGAAGAAACTGCTCCTGTAGCTGAAGAAATTCAGGCTGCTGAAGAACATGCCAGGACAACCTCCACTGTTGTGCCTGAAGAAACTGCCAGGCCAACTGAAGTTTTTGCAGTGCCTGAGGAAATTGATACCACAAGGGCGACTGCATCAGTCGTGCCTGAAAAAATGCACCTCCTTCACCCTTTGTAGAAATAGCTAAATCATCAAGGGTGAAGACAATCAACCTTCCTTCTGCATCAGAGGTAGAGAAGACCAAGGCTGCGGAGAAGAAGACACTGAAACGATAAGCATCAACTTCAGATTCCTCAACAGTGAAGAAATTGGAGACACTGCCAAGTTCTTCAACATAACCGTTTGATGTAACACCTATCAACTCTGTGCCAGCCTATGAAATTGTGCCATTTGGTGTTGACTATGTCATCCCAAATGATGATCAAAAGAAAAGGATCAATCTGCTGCTACCTTAGAGCAGATTGATGAAGAAATTGAAGTGGAAGCAAATGCTTCAACTCCAAAGGTATCATCGCCCCAGCCTCAGTTGATTGTTAAAGAGTCAGGTGTTGAAGAAATTGATGAGGACGTGGACATTGGGAATACAACCCCTATCATCAATGATGAATATTTGGAAGCTACTCACCCAAATTCCCCAATGACCACTCCTGGGTCATAGATTCCTCAGTCTCCAACCCAGACTGAAGAAATTCATACAGGATCTGATAACTTAGGCGCAACTGCCACTGAAGAAATTCCAGCTGCATCAGCTGAAGAAATTGTTGCTCAAACTGCCACTGAGGAAACTGCTGTGAAAAATCCTCAGTCTGATGAAGTTCCTTATATGCCTAAGGAGATTGTGGGTCGCTTCAAGCCAAACCTTCAGCCAAAGCCACGAATGCCATTCAAAGTCTCAAAGCGCCCCAAATTTATCAAAACCAATTTCTTCAATGAGCACATTTTCTTCAATGGGCCAAATCCATATGTCTCTAAAAGGGCCGGCCGCACCAGGTTCTAGACTTCAACATAGATGAACTATTATGCATTAGTCCTGTTTGACAAGAAGAAAGTCTTCGAGCACCATCAAATTCCTCATGCAGATATGGAAATACTCCCATCCTTCACACCGGTGCTCCCAGTTCTTCATGATGCAGGAATTCTTCCGTTCCGTCTGGATATCTGCGATTGGAATGAAGAGGTAATTCTTCAATTCTTTGCCACTCTGCACATCATAGGTGATGCTTCTGACATAACCTCATGGGTCTTGGACTGGATGAATGGATCAACTCATTACGCTACACCAGCCTCTGAATTGCTTCAGTCAGTCCCAGTTCCAATTCCTTTTTGATGAGCCTACTCTGCCCAACCACATGATGCAAGTGCCAATGAAGCCGTTGGCTCCTAGAAAAACTCAAAGGACTACCTTCCTTGTGAAGGATTTGCTCTATGTGCCCAGGACGGTTTCTCACATGCTCACCAACACCCTTTGTCCTCAGAAGGGTCACAACTGTGAAGAATAAGAAGTTGAGGGAGTCATGAAGAATATGCTACTCAACATCATTCAGGGGATTCCCATCAACTACCACGACTTCTTCATGAGGACTTTGGCTAATGCAGCATTAGCCCCATTTGAATCGAAGCCTTATGCTCCCTGGATCATGAAATTCATCAGATGATGGTCTTCAATCCCCTTCAAGACTGACTTCCAAAATCACTTCGGCTTTCTACCTCCGATTTAAGTCCTCAAGAACACAATTGCCTCTGTTGAAGGAAAAGGCAAATATGTCATTGATGAAGGTACTCTTCCATTGGATGGTCAGTTTTGCAAAGCTGCATCTTACGACACCAATGATGACACTAATACCCAGAACTCTGCTAAAAAAGCCTCATCACAAAAGCCTCGAGAGTCTGCCCCTCATGTGATGACATATCGTGAACTGCTCGTAAGTCTTCATAAGAAGGTTGATCACAATCACAAGTGGATAAAGCGTCAATTTGCTTCAATTGTTTAGAACATGACTGTGACACAGAAATCCGTGAGAAAAAATCACTACTGTGTGCATGAAATCTTCGATCGCGCATGGGCCATTCTCGCACATCTCAAGACTCTTGAGGAACTCAAGGACATGGACTTTTAACAAAACTTTGATTGGTCTCATCCTCCTCAGAAGAAATTCAAGAAGTTTCAAGTTCCTCAGCTGGTTACAAGTTCATATTCTTCATTACGCGAGACCGATGAAGATGAGGACATTGACGACACTGCGGTGGGCCTTGCATCGATAAACGACCCCGACAACGCTGGCACTCCTACATCACGTTCAAGATGAAATTCTTCAAGGGGCGTTAGTCCTCACTTTTTTGTCCCTTTTGGTCTTGATGACAAGGGGGGGATTTGAGCTAGTCTTCAAGCGGGTCTCTATATATGGGTTGTTTTTGTTTAAGTTACATCTCTCGCTCTTCTGATGTTTTTGTGGTTGAGCTGTAAACTTAAGTCCGATGGTGGTCTGACTCTTTTGAACTGCTTTTCGCATGCTTATTTCCTCAAGCACCTTAATGGATGCATGCTGAATTTCGTCAGACACCATTTTCATCATGCATTTCAAATTCTTCATATCATATGTTAAATGCGTATGAATTACAAGATATAGGGGGGAGTTTTCCATGTTTTAACCTACCATGTGCATTTGCAGTCCAAAGAAAATTCCTCAAATATGCACATCTTCAGGGGTAGTTCTTCTATATCTTGCAATCAAATTCCTCAAACTCAGTATTTACACTTTATAGTATTATCCCTATTGAAAACTTAACCTATTTGTCATCAATCACCAAAAAGGGGGAGATTGTAAGTGCATCTAGTGCCCCTTAGTGATTTTGGTGTATTGAAGACTTATAGGTTAAGGAACTAATGTGTTTGTGTGCCATCATTTTCTCATGACAGATGCCATGGTAGGCTTATCGTAGGTGGTTGGGGGTGGAGGAAACCGGCGGGCTCCGGGTGCGAGATTGGGCACAAGCGGTGGTGACACATGGTGTACCCAGGTTCAGGGACCTCCGTGGGAGGTAATACCCCTAGTCCTGCTTGGTCTAGTTGGATGGATTGATGTGTTTACATGGATGCTCCTAGAGCTGTGCCTAGAGGAGGAAGAAGGAGCAACCAGCTCGTCTTCCTCCATTGCTAAAGATGATATGTAAGGAGAGTTATGTGTGTGTGTGGGGGGGGTGAGCGATCATCTGTACCCGTTGCATGGGGGGCTCGAGGGTTTTTATAGGCCAAGCCCCCGGCTCTATAATGTATTCTAAGGTACAGGGGTGAAGGGACCCGGCTGGCAGCCTCTCCGACCGACCAAGGGGTCCCACCCTTCATGGCATCTCATCATTTGTAGGGTCCACCAGCTGTGCGGCCCTGTCGCCAGTGGGGGACCCGCCAGCCGGCTCTGCGATTGGGCCTCGCCCACCTGCCACGGCACAGGCGCCCGGGAGGCGTCGTCTAGTGCCAGCCGACCGAAGACTTCGATACGGTCGGCTGCACTGTAGCCACACCGGGGCAGGTAATCGAGTGGGTGAGGGCGTGTCGGCACTGTTTGCCCGCCCGGTCGCGCTCTCCAAGGTTAGTGGCCTGGACGTCCGAACTGTAGCCACGCGCGCCCGTGTGTGAGCGGCCACTGTGGCCATAGTGTCGCCCATCGTGGCGGTCGCGTTGTGTCGTTGTACTCGCGCGCAGGGGTACGGGACGTTTGCATGTCCGCCCCAGGGTCAACTGAGGGGGCGCCTGGAGGCAGCCGGCCGGGGGTCAAGCCGGCTCCTTGTCCAGCCGTCCGTGGGCAGCCGGTCGCATAGTTTTTTGTTTGAAGCGGGGGGGGGGGGGGAGGAGGGGGAGAACCCCATTGCTTTGGCCTACCCAGGGGTAATAACCCCATCAGTAGTCCCCGAAGCCGGCGGGTTCCCGCGTCCGGCAGATGGAGGGGAGCCGACGGCTTCCCCCTAGCGGTACCCGCCTCCGGTGTGAAGCTGAAGGGCTAGCCGGGTCGGCCGTTGGACCCGATGCCTCTAGTTCCGGTGCGTTGCCCCGGGACCTGAGCCAGCCCGCCGCATGCCACGCGGCGGGTAATGATGTGGCGGGCCCCACGCATGCGGGGAGACAAGACGTCGGCCTGGGCCTAGCCCGCTAGGCCCAGGGCGTAGCCGAGTAGGCCTCGGGGCGCAGGCCAGGATCCTTTGCGCCCCGAAGCGGCTGTTACGGCCCGGGCCGCCCACTCATGCGCGGAGTTTCTGGGGGAGTGGGCGCAGTTAAGCCCCACGTCCCCCGGTCGTGGCCTCCCCTTTAAAAGGGAAGGAAGGGCAGGGGCAAAGATTCCCGCACCCCCTTTGCCTCCTCGCTTCTTTCCTTTTCGCCTTCTACTCCCCCTCGCGCAACACCGCTCCCGAGCTCGCAAAAGCGCTCGCAGGCCGCCGTTCCGCCGCAATGGCCGAAAGGCGCGAAGGAAGTTGGGCTGGATCCATTGTAACTAAGGGGGACATCGTGGACCTCCGCCGCGCGTGCATGCTGCCGCCGGCGGAGCGCATGGTTGCTCATGCGCCGGGCGACGAGGTGGTGCCGGCACCGCAGCCAGGGGAGCATGTCGTCTTCCTCTGGCATTTCTCCTGTGGCTTTCGGCTCCCGATGAGCCTCTTCTTTCGACTGCTCATGGACACCTTCGACCTCCAGCCGCACCACCTCGGCCCCGTCGCGATCCTTTACCTCGCCGGCTTCATGACGCTGTGCGAGGGGTACCTGGGGGTCCTCCCTTATCTTGATTTCTTCAATGCCCTCTTGTACCTCAAGGCGCTAAAGAGCAGTGCCTGCAGTGGCACGACGGTGTGCTGCCACGGCATTGCGCGCTTCCCGCCCTTCTCTCTTATCGAATCCATCAAGGGGTGGCATCAGACGTTCTTCTACGTGAAGAATGCCGACCCAAACCTCGACTACATCCGGATGCCGCCATTCGTCAACGCACAGTCCTCCGGGATGAACTGGCTGGGAGCCGCCCAGCGTGGCCTGGCTCTAGCGAAGCTCGGCCAGCTCGGACAGCTGAAGAGTGTTGAGGGGTTGATCGCCTCTGATCTGGTGGCGGCCTTCATCTCGCGCCGGGTGCTGCCTCTCCAGCTGAGACCGCACCGGATCTGCAACATGGCTGGCCACCGGTACCCCGCCGGCTAATGACTGTCGACCTGATGCTGGATCAGGTTGCAGCGCGGGTGAACGCCATCACGACGCTCAAGCTGGCACCGGCGTCGTGGACATTTGGCATGGAGCCGCACGACCACATCAACCGTCCCCCTAGTACGTTTTTTATGAGACGACCTCTTCTTATTTGATTCTCTCCAGCCGGCAGCCGACAGCAGACCTTACTTCACCGTGCGGATCGCAGTTGTTGGTATGACAGAACACGCTGGACGGCCCGCACCCCCAAATCTTCTAGGCAGAGCGCGACCACTCCGACTCCGAAGACTACGAGCGGGGAGGCCTGCCTGAAGAGCGGGTGGACTCCTTGGGAGTGGTCGAGGAGTTGGCCGGCTCGTGAGCCGACGATCCCAGCGGAGCCGGGGGGTCCAGCACAGCTGGGGAGACCAGCGGAGCCGGTGAGTTCCCTATTGCCCCCACGATCAGGGACTGGACAGATGACGACGATGATGATGACGATGATGTGATGATTCTGAACGCGCCTCCCCCTTAGCTTAGTAGGGCCGGCATGGGCGGAGCGAGGAGCAGCCGGCTCAAGCCCCAGGGGACGGAGCCACCAACCAGGCGAAGAGGCCGGCTTAGTAGGAGCCGATGGCCCCACCACTCGTCCATAAGCGGGTGAAGGTGGCCGCACGAAAGCCGCTGGCGCGCACCAAGCGGGCCTTGCCCGTCATCACCGGGTAAGTTTTTTCTTTTTCTTGCATGTGTTTCCTTCCGGGTCGCGAGCCAGTGGATGATTGACCCTCGTGCACCACAGGGACCCCATCGAGCTCCATGAGGGGGAGTCGGCGGTGGACCCGACGAACGCCGCCAGCCGGCTGGCCCGCGAGCACACGACCACCCAACAGGAGGAGAAAAGGAGGCTCGCGGAGCTGCGAGCCTCAAAGTCCGGGACACGAGGTGGGGCCTCGCACTCCGGGACTTCGAGCGGCGGGAGGCGGAGGAGGTCCGCGAACCCCGCACGGGCGTTGGACTCGGCGGCAGAATCGACCTGTCTGTCGAGGCTTCTATCGAGCGAGCCACGAGGGGCGGCCATGGAGCTGCCTACGCCGCCGTCCATGGAGGAGGCGGCCCGAACGAGGGCGGCGGCCATGGAGCCGGCTCCCGAGGCGACCCGGCCGGATGTGCCGGACGCGACTCCGCCTGCGGAGAGCCGGCCCGGGTTGATGTGTCGGAGGCTCCGGAGGCCCCAGAGGTGGTGCCGGAGGCGGCGTCAGAGGTGGCACCAGAGGTGGCGGCCATGGAGACGGAGGTGTCGTCCATTGCGGTCGTCGCGTCGGAGCGGCAGGAGGAGGTGGTGACGATGGTGCCGGGCGAGGGGCTGGCAGGGGGCAACTCCTGGGCCCTCGCTGTCATCAACCCACCCCCGACGGCTTGCACCATGGCGAGCCCGGGGAAGGGCGGCAACGGCGACCAGGACCGGAGGACCCTGCGGACCATGCAGGAGGTGCTCCGGGACTGAGAGGTGCTGGCGCGCGTCCTAACCATTCTGGCTCCCCGACAGGAGGCCCGGTCCCCTCGTTCGGGGAGTTGGGGAGTGTCCTAGACCGGTGCTGCCAGGAGCTGCCCCGGTTTGCAAAGGCGCCTGACGCCACCCTGCAGCGTGCGGAGGTAAGCATGGTTGCCTTTGTTAGACATTTCAGTGGGGGCACGCAAGCGCACCCACTAGGTGTAGCCCTCGAGATGCGGGCCGGCTGGCCGGCTGACGGGCAGTCGGGCCGGATCTCCTTGAGCGTCTATTGACTTTGGCTCCGTGTGACAGGAGGGGAACTCCCGACGGCAGAAGCTGTTGGAGGAGGCGGTCGCCATCCACGGCCGCGGCAAGCACGACTTCTACCGGTTGGAGGAGTTGTCACGGGTGCAAGGTATGCCAAGTTTTGTGGGAGGGGCACGTAGCCCCCGGGAGCCGGCCCGGCTACCTGGCAGCCGGAGTGGATGTAGAAAAGGTCAGCTGACGCCTACTTTGTCTTGCAGATGAGCTGACCGCCCTCCGGACAGAGAAGATAGGGGTCGTCTCCGAGCGGGACCGGCTGGCGCAAAGCGTCTAGGTAGTCACTCAGGAGAAGGACCGGATGCCACGCTGTTGGTGGATGGGGAGGCAGCCTAGGACCGCCTCAAGGCCGACGTGGCACGGGAGGTGATGGCCAAAGAGATGGCCATCAAGGAGGTGACTGACGCTGCCCAACGAACCACCGCCCTCCAAGGCGAAGTGACCCGCCTCGAGAGGACGCTCGAGGGGCTTAAGGGTTCCCTCGCCAAGGCGGAGGCGGCAGTGGCATTGGAGAAAGACTCATTGCTACACTTTGTCGTCGAGGTGGATGACTCCATTGAACGTAAGTGTCTGTTTTTCCTTTTTCCAGTCGGTTGCCTTTTTCTTTGCTGGTTCTTGTTTTTGATTCGCTTCTCTCCCCTTCTTCCCTTTCTTCTCTTAGGGCGCTTCACGGAAACTCAGTGCCACGCTGAGCGCGTCGTCGAGGAGCACCGGGAATGCCTTCGGGCACGCGGGCACTCCATCGAGGAGGACACCGCGTGGGATGTGGTGGAGCTTGGGCTCGCCATTGAAAACTGGCTGATCCACCTCGAACGGAGCATGGAGCGACTGAAGACGGCCGACAAGGAGGTCATGGCCACCTTGTGGCCGAGCCGTGGCATGGCGCTGGAGAACCGCGTGTCCTTGTGGCTGGAGCAGGCCGTGGCCCGGCTCGAGTCCTGGAAGACATCAGCGGCCCGAGCCGGTGCACAGATGGCACTCCGGTTCGTCATGTCTTGGTATCGTGGCGTGGATTTTGACCGGCTGGCCACTATGCGGGACGAGCCGGCCGAGGAGCGGGAGGCCCATGAGCCGGCCCTTGTCCGCTGGGCCAGCGAGGTCGCGTCGCACATCGACGCGGATGAGTTCTTGCCGGCCCTTGGCGAGGATGGCGAGCCGGTGCCTGAAGACTCCTTCAGCATCCGCGAAGCTTTAGTGGATGAGGAGGTTGCCGACGAGAGCACCGACTTGAGCGGCGAGACGGCTGGGACCGTGGAGGACGCCCCGAAGGCCAAGAAGGCTAACTCGAAGGCCGCGACCACCTCCGGGATGGGAGTCGAGCCGCCTAGCGATGTGCCGACTGGAGGCCAGCCAGCTGGCGACGCGCCGGTGGCCTAAGCCCCATGGCCTCTTATCTTTTTTTCTTTCTCCTACATGTTAGGCTTTAAGTGCACCCACTGGGGGTGAAATGTAATGAATCGTGATGGCCATGGGCCTCTTTTGTCTTTGAAATTTGTATTGTGAATATTTGATGTGTTTGCCTTATTGCGCGTGCTTGCTCGTCCTTACCCTTTTTCGCCCTTTTGGTTCCTTCTATTTCGCCCCTTTTCCCCTTTGGTTTTGGCCCCGCCAGCTGGACACCCGAGGGCCGGTCTATAGCTGGGTCGGGGCGTCCTCCTTAAGGGAGTAGGTTCTAAACTTTAGGAACCGCAAGAGCCTTTTAGGAGAAGTATAGTGGTAGAGGTGAGGTAGTGGTCCGGCTAGACCTAGCCGGTATCTCCTTGCGATCGATCTTTCGTGTGAGCTAAGCTTTCCTGCCCCAAGGACCCATCAGCCGGACATCCGGGAGCCGGACCTATAGCTGGGAGGGGTGGGAGGGCTTGCTCGGCTCACACTACTTGGTCAATTTTTGAGAGAGGCAACCTAGGACCAGCCGGCGAGCCTCTGGGCCCGGGAGCCAGGCCGGGGAGCCGGTGAGTGAGGAGACCTTTGAGGGAAACGAAAAAGGGCGTGCCCCAAGAGCCGGCCTAGGGCACCCATTGCATTCATAAGCCCAAAAGGGGAGGGATACATACATACACTGGTATTTTCAGTAGTAAAACAAACGAAGGAGCGTCACATTCCCTGGGCGCTCCGTTTCCTCGCCGGAGGCGTCTCTTTTGCGCTTCTGCGGCTTCTGGGCGTCTATTAGGTAGTACGCATTGTTGTGCAACGCCTTGCTGACGATGAACGGGCCCTCCCATGGGGAGGACAGCTTGTGTTGTCCGGCTGTCCGTTGGATCCGCCAGAGCACCAGGTCCCCTTCACGGAAGGGGAGAGGCCGGATCCGCTTGTTGTGGTAGTACCGAAGCTTCTACTGATAGATTGCCGTCTGGCTCAAGGCCAGTTCGCAGGCTTCTTCGAGTAAGTTGACGCCTGTTCTCTTGCCTCCTTTGTGTCCTTCTCCGTGTATAGGGCGACCCGAGGCGAGTTGAACTTGATGTCAGTGGGGATGATCGCCTCAGACCCATACACAAGCAAGAAGGGTGTGTAGCCGGTTGATCGGTTAGGGTGGTCCTGAGACTTCAGAGGACAACCGACAGCTCGTCGACCCAGCAGCCGGCTGACCTTACCAGCGGTGTCACCAGTCAGGGCTTGATGCCAGCCAGGATGAGGCTGTTTGCCCTCTCGACCTAGCCGTTTAACTGTGGATGAGTGACGGAGGCCAGGTCGAGCCGGATTCCTTGCTTGAAGCAGAAACGTGCGAGCGCGCCTTTGGCGAAGTTCGTGTCATTGTTGGTGATGATGCTGTGGGGGACGCCGTAGCGAACCGTGATGTCATCGATGAACCGGACGGCCATGGGGCCGTCCAACTTCTTGATTGGTCGTGCTTTGATCCACTTGGTGAATTTGTCGACAGCCACCAGCAAATGTGTCATGCCACCTCATGCGGTCTTGAAGGGGCCCACCATGTCTAGCCCCCAGACGGCGAAGGGCCATGAGAGGGGGATGGTCTGGAGGGCTGATGCCGGAATATGGCTCTATGTGCTGAAGCCCTGGCAGCCCTTGCACTCATCGACCAAATTCTTGGCCGCTTCGAGAGCAGTGGCGATAACGGGGAATGGCGAGGGGTCTCGCCCGGAGCATGAATTCGGCCGGCACCGCGTACGGCCCCACGGTGGGCGCCAACTGTCGTAGTTTTCTCATGATAGATGCCATGGGTAGGCTTATCATCGGTGGTTGGAGCCGGAGGACACCGACGGGCTCTGGGTGAGCGCTTGGGCACAAGCACTTGTGACACACGGTGTACCCAGGTTCAGGGCCCTCCATGGGAGGTAATACCCCTATTCCTGCTTGGTCTAGTTGGATGGATTGATGCGTTTATAGGGATGCTCCTAGAGCTGTGTCTAGAGGAGGAAGAAGGAGCAGCCGACTCGTCTTCCTCCATTGCTAAAGATGATATGTAAGGAGAGTTCCATGTGGGGTGTGAATGTGAGCGATCGTCTATCCCCATTGTATGGGGGGCTCGGCGGGTTCTATAGGCCAACCCCCGGCTCTATAATTTATTCTAAGGTATAGGGTGGAGGGACCCGGTTGGCAGCCTCTCCGGCCGACCAGGGGGTCCCATGCTTCGTGTCATCTCGTCGTTTGTAGGGTCTACCGGCTGTGCGGTCCCGTCGCTTGTGGGGGACCCGCCAGCTGGCTCTGCGATTGGGCCTCGCCCACCTGCCGCGGCACGGGCCGCCTAGGAGGCGTCGTCTAGTGTCAGTCGGCCAAAGTCTCTGGTATGGCCGGCTGCACTGTAGCCATGCTGGGGCAGGTAATCGAGTGGGTGAGGGCATGCCGGCACTGTTTCCCCGCCCGGTCATGCTCGCCAAGGTCAGCGGCCTGGACGGTCCGACTATAGCCACGCGCGCCCGTGCGTCAGCGGCCACTGTGGCCATAGTGTCACCCGTCGTGGCGGTCGTGTTGTGTCGTCGTACCCGTCTGTTTGGGGACGTGACGTTTGCATGTCCGCCCCAGGGTCAACGGAGGGGGCGGCACGGAGGCAGGCGGCCGCACCCAGTCGGCCGGGGGTCAAGCCGGCTCCTTGTCCAGCCGTCTGTGTCGCCAGCCGGCGGCAGCTCGAGCCGGTCGTGCCCCAGCCGGCCGTGGGTAGCCGGTCGCATAGTTTTTATTTGAAGTGGGGGGGGAGAACCCCGTTGCTTTGGCCTACCCAGGGGTAATAACCCTGTCATTGTGAGTGTATACAGGCTCTATAAGTTGATGAGGAGTTTGATATATTCGGAGATTACCGACCCCTAAAAATGTATGTCTTCAACTGAAGACTTTGGTGAAGACTTTCCTGAAGACTTTGGTATTCCCTGAAGACTTTGAAAATGAAGAAGTTATTGTGACCTTGAAGATATGAACGAGGACTATGAAGCATGAAGACTTTTGTTTTCATAGTTTCATTTCCTTTCTTTGAGTCATAGGAAACACCATACTGTTAAAGGGGGCCGAGGTAATACTAAGGAAAATTTCCAAGTGATGCTCAACTCTGAATCCTCAACCTATCCAATCCTTTGAGAGAAGCCTTTGGAAATCTCTTGCAGTTTTGTCAAGTTCTTGAGTGACAGAGACGATGTTCTTCTGGTCTCTGATGAAATTGATCTCACTGGGGAGTTAGGATTTCGCCAGTGCGAATTGCCTACAAGTGAGGAACATGATAAGCCTGAGGACTTTCATAGTTCGAAATTCCGACTGTTGCTGTGCTTAGTGCCAGCTGTCCCCAATCATCTTATCCACATAACGGTCATATCGTTGGGGGCATTTATGTCTTATCATGTCAGGTTGCACCCTGGCTATAAATAGCCACCCCCACAACCACTAGTTGTTTGGCTGCTCTGAGAGAGAACTGACACTTGTCATTTGAGAGCAACCCATCCTCCAAGGACTTTGAGACAAAATCATCAGTGAGGAAAAACCCAAATCCAAACCACCAAACACAAAGTGATTGAGCATCACTAAAGAGATTGTTCCTGTGTAAAACCGACACTTGTTACCTTTCAAGACTGTGTATCTTCCAGACGGTTAGGCGTCATGGTCTAGTGCATCCTGCAGTCAATTGGGGATCACGGAGTGACCTTGGTCTAGAGCATCCAACAGTCCATTGTGGATCGCCAGGTGACCAGTTTGTGAGGGTTTTGGAAGTCTACCCTCAAGACTTACCAAGAGTGTTGGACGAGGACTTTGTGACCTTAGCTCAAGGAGAATACGGTAAGGGTTGTGTGTCCTGGGACTGTGTGTCTTCTGGTTTAAATACCAAGCCGCTCCAAACTAGACGTACGATTGTCACATCAGTTGGAACTAGGTCATCAAACCATTGTCTTCATCGAGCTACCTGGTTCGATTTCCTCAACTCCTCTATTTCCTCGTATACTTGTTGATGAAATTGATTGTTATTGTTTGAAGAATTTGACTAAAGACTTTCACAATTTCCTCACCTCAAATTCTTCAAGTTACCTTGTTTCTCACCTGCTTATCCTGTATCACGCTACCTGTAATCTGTGCATGATAATTTCATCATAATGACTATGCTATTGCTATGTTTCTCATGCACTTGAGTACTTATTCCGTTGATAGTTATTCATCACATTTCAAATTCCTCAAGTTGAAATTTCTCGAGTGATAAATTTGTAAAAATTGCCTATTCACCCCCCCTCTAGTCAATATAACGCACTTTGAAAGAGCTCGTCGTTAATAATTGTGTAGGATTTGGAGTGGAAGACTATACGACATGCCTCTATTTTTTCTTCCAGGAGCTCTCCCTTAGTCATGCAGGTGAGCAATGGCTTTGTCTAGTCTTTGGTGAGGACTACCAGTACGTCCTCTTCCCGTGTGTTTACGGAAGATGAATTGTCTTGCGAGGTTGCGATGTCGGGTACGCTGGATCTTGACGCGATCTCTTTAAGGCCTGGACTCTTGACAGAGGGCTCGTGAAATATTTCCAAGAAGCTCCCATCTAGCATGGGTTGCCTTGACGATCCGATGTGTGCCATGTAATCAGCTGCGATGTTGTCGCCTCGGTTTACATGATGTATCTCGAGCGAGTCAAACTTCCCTTCAATTTCCCCAAAGGCCAAGCGATATTGACGAAGCAAAATACTGTTAGATCACTCGGTAGGGGTCTGCGTGCAACTTGAAGTCATGCTCTTGATCTCACTTGGGGCGTTTATCTAGGTTCGGTCCTACAGAGACTAATACTCGACATCTTGTTGGTTTTGTTGATTCATAGTGGAGGGATACCTCGTGCAAGGGGTTACAATTGTGGATGACATAGATACCGAGAGTTATCCTATGTGTGGATATATAGATACTAATGGGTACCCTATACCTTCCTTTACATAGGCAAGAGAGGTCTAGGGTTTACACGGTAGATGCCATCTGGGGCACCACCGCCCTCTCTTCTTGGAGATCATTGATAACCCACAAATATAGGGGATCACAACAGTCTTCTAGGGTAGTATTTCACCCAAATTTATTGATTCGGCACAAGGGGAGCCAAAGAATATTTATGAGCCTTAGCAGTTGAATTGTCAATTCAACCACACCTGACATATCTTTCTATGGCAAAGTGTCTAGTAGCACAGTAGCAATAGTAACAGAAGCAGTAACAGTAACAATTTGTTCTGTTTGTAATAGTAGCAGAAGAAGTAACTTAGCGAAGATCAATATGCGAAAACGTTAGACATTGGATCAACAATGGATATTTGTGTTGGATGATATTCATCATGTAACAGTCACAACCTAGAGCGACATAGAACTAGCTCCAATTCATCAATGTAATGTAGGCATGTATTCTGTATATAGTCCTACGTGCTTATAATAAGAACTTGCATGACATATTTTGTCCTACCCCTGTGGTAGCGGGGTCCAAAGGGAAACTAAAATATTAAGGCCTCCTTTTAATAGTGAACCGAAACAAAGCATTAACACATGGTGAATACATCACCTCCACACACTACAGTAACTACTAGAGATGATCCCAACTATTGTCACTTTGGGGTCTAGGGATCATAACACATAATAGGTGCATACAACTTGCAAGATAGGATCCAAAGCACTCTCAAATTCATGAAAACATGAATGGTTCAGATCTAAAATCATGGCACTCGGACCCTACTAACAAGCATTAAGCATAGCAAATTCATAGCAACATCAATCTCAGAACATAGTGGATACTAGAGATCAAACCCTAACAAATTGACTCAATTAGATGAAAAATCTCCAACTCCATTACTGTTCAGCAAGCCTACGGAGGAATTACTCACTCCCGGTGGTGAGCATCATGGAATTGTTGATGGACAAGGGTTGGTTATGATGACAATGACGAATCCCCCTCTCTAAGGACCAAACAGACTCCAGATCAACCCTCCCGGTGAGGAACAGGAGGTGGCGGCAGCACCGTCTCACAAAATGTGATGAAATTTCTCCCTGATTTTTTTGAGGGGAAATAGCAGCTTATAGGAGAAGATGGGCACCAGAGGCCTGTCAGGGGGCCCACGAGCCCTGGCGGCGCCCTGGGGGTAGGGCGTGCCCCTCATGCTCATGGCCTCCTGGTAGATCCCTTTGTGGTATTACTTCGGTCAATATTTTTGATATCTTCTCAAAATATTCTGCATCAATTTTCAGCCCAATCTGAGAACTTTTATTTCTGCAAAAAAATGACACCATGGTAGTTCTGCTAAAATCAGCATCCTCCTGACTTAGTTTCATTCAGATCATGCAAATTAGATTCCAAAACAAGAGCAGAAGTGTTTGGAAAAGTAGGTATGTTTGGGACATATCAACCATAATGGTGTTCTGCCTCCTATGGTTTCTTCTTCGCCTTGGTCCTGGTGGGCCCCATGTCTCGTACGAGGTCGGGCTCATCATTGTTGGTCACCCTGGGTATAGGAACCCGTAAGTAGCCCCCGAGCCCAACGGAGGTCGTAGTAGAATCTTGTGAAACCTCTGGTAGGTTCTTACTTCATTCTCTGGGAACCCGGTTGGGAGGTCGACGGTCTTTTGCTTGTGTAAAATCCCAGAGGCCTTGTTCTTCGAGTCACCGTCCTGACCTTCCAGTTATGCTTGCAGCCTTGTTATTTTAATCACATATTTCCTCATGGATGGAACCACCTCCTCTTGCTTTTTCCGAAGAGCCACTGCAGCAAAATGTCTTGTCAGCATGGAGCGGGAGGCCAGTTGGGCAAACCCGCCTAAATTCCTGCGCTCATGAGTCGCGAGCGGTCACAGCCCACAGAAAACAGGGCATGCGGTGTGTGGGGATGCCTTGATTTTTAGTTTGCATGTAATGGATCATGAGAAGCAAGGGTGGGGAGCAGGATTTCATTCTAACTCCACCAACTTCCTTGCTCCTCCACTGCCTCTGCTTCATCCCATTCTATTATCGTGATTGTAACGTTCGTCATCTTTGGCCCCGTCATTTCTCCCCCGATTAGGCGAGCGATGGGCTGTCCCAGCTCTATGGCTGGTCCCTGTGACGTGCAAGAGACCAAAGATGCGGAGAAGAAGGGAAAAGAAGAGAGTTCTGATGGTACCATCAAGCTCTGACCTAGTGCTGGCTTCTTCTTGAGATGGTGGCCTCACTCCATCGCCTTTGATGGATACTTCCATAGGTTGGTGGTGTTGAGGTCCTTCCGCTCTCATCTCCAGGACCAAATTCCTCTATCGATCCAGGAATTTACGGAGCCGCTGCCAGGAGAGTGTTTGCTCCATTTTTTTTCTAGGCAAGGCATCGACTTCCCCCTACGTCCCTTCGTGTGAGAGCTTCCCTTTTTCTTCGGAGTATAAATCCACCTCCTCAATCCACTATAATCTTGGACATCGCAAACTTCATAACATTCTAAGAGTGCTTCCTCAGGGATGCCCCCCATTTCGACCTCTTTCAGCGCTTCTTTAGTGTCAAGGGGCAAATGGATGACATCATCGCTCGCGACATCAGAGGGGTTAGCCCACAGTTGTGGCCTAATTAACATTCTTTTGTATGCCCCTCCCGCTATTGATGGGGTCCTGCAGAAGAAGTGGTTTTATGTGTTCAGCCTAGAAACTAACCAACCTCCCTTTTATGGCGACCCCTTGAATCGTCTGAATTCTTGGGAGTCCCCAGCCGACCTCTCTGAGAGTACGGACCTACTAATGGTTTCCACCACGCGCGTGAAGGATGAAGGCCTGACAGACATTCAGATCGCATGGACTTGGTTGGAGCCTCGGGTGCTTCCCTTGAGGGCCCGCAGTATGTTTATGAGAGACTACCATGGCCACTCTGATTTATCTTGCACCTCCCTCGATGTCTTTGAAGGGGAGGAGGTTCATCGCCAACTCGCCTTTCTGTCGGGGCTATAACCCCGTAAGGTTTCGCCGAAGGTTGTAGTGGAAGCCTTTTGCAATGAGGCCCCGCCAAGAGATGTGAGTTTCTTGGCTTTATTTTTGGAGGGTAAAGGAAGTCTATCCGTGAACCTAATATTTGTTTGCTTGTAGGCGTTGCACGTAGCTTCAGGGTGCCTTGCCTCCCCGGAAGGGGGGGTCACCTCCTCAGTCAATGGTGAGGCTCTATGTGGGGTGGCCGATGGTGGCATCGCACGGTGGTGCTTCCTTGGTGGTTTCAGAGGGAAGGAAGAGGAGCCTGTGGCAGCAAACCTTGGTGGTTTACTTGTTCAGTCCATGGAGGATGTTGGGTCGGCGGCCTCCAAGGGTGATCTTCCTGCGACCGTGTCGGTGGTGCGTGTATTTTGCTGCCTCGCGGGAATCAGTAGCCCCCCGCTCCGCTGAAAGTGTGGCTGGTGGTACTGGCACCAAAAAGATGATGTCTTGCGGAGCCCACTCGATGCGTTTTTATGCCTTTGAAACATTGATGAAGTACGGGTGACATGCCAGACTCTGATCTTGGTGTCTTTGCAGCGGTTACGCGACCTTTGAGATTTTGCCCTCCGCCGTTGTGTAGGCATGGGTTGGCACTTTGGAGTCGCATGACGACCACTGATATGTCTCCAACATATCTATAATTTTTGATTGTTCCATGCTGATATATTATCATTCTAGGATACTTTTTTGGCATTTATTTACCAATTTATAATATGTTTGCGCACTAACCTATTGACCCAGTCCCCAGTCCCAGTTGTTGTTTTCTGCATGTTTTTTACTTTTCAGCTTTACAATACCAAAGGAAGTTCAATTCCCACGAATTTTTATGATTTTTTCTGGACCAAAATAAGACCTGGAAGCTTCGGAAGGAGGCCGGGAGCCACATGAGGGCACCAGCACACAACAGGGCGTGCCCTAGGGGGTCATGCCCAAATGTGTGATGGCCCCCTCATGGCTCTCCCGACGCCCCTCTATAGGCTATAAATTCTCTAATATCCCAAAAACCCTAGAGGAGGTCCCAAAACACTATATACGCACTGCAAGTCTCTGTTCCGAGAGGAGCCCATCTACAGCTCCATTTTGGCAGCCTGCCTGAGGGGAGATCGATCACGGAGGGCCTCTTCATGAACCTTGCTGCCCTCATGATGATGTATGAGTAGTTCATCATAGACCTACAGGTCTGTAGGTAGTACCTAGATGGCAATATATCTCTCTCTCTGTTGATCTTCAATACAATGTTCATTGCATCTTTGCCTTGATCTATCCGATGTAATCCCTTTGTATGGTGTGTTTGTTGGGATCTGATGAATTGTGGGTTTATGTTCAGATTATTCATGATAAATATTTGAGTCTTCTATGAAATGTAATATGATTCTTATGCGTATGATCATTATAGCTTCGTAATTCTCTCCGATCTCTTGAAATAGTTTGGCCAACTAGATTGATATTTCTTTGGTGAGAGAGGTGCATTGTGGTAGGTTCAACCTGGCGAGTTTCTATATACCAGTGACAAAGTAGGGGACAAGATACGTCTTTGTGTTGCTGCTACTAACGATAAAACGATGGGGTTAATTCATATTGATTCAGTTTACTTTGTCTACATCGTGTAAATATTCTCCAAGCATTACTATCTTTTACTTAATACTCTAGATGCATGCTGGATAGCGGTCGATGAGTGGAGTAATAGTAATAGGTGCATGCAAGAGTCGACCTATTTTCTTATGGACATGATGCCTATATACACATGGTCATTGCCGTGAAAATCGCATAACTGTCTTTTTTCTATCGATTGCCCAACAGTAATTTGTTTACCAACCGTATGCCACTTTTACGAGAGATGCCACTAGAGAACACTACAGCCCCCGGTTCTATTCACTTATATATTTACGAATGCTAATATTACCATGTTGCCATTTACTTTATTTTATTTTATTTTGCAATTTACAATTATCTACACTACTCACTTGCTTGCAAATAACGAGACAAAGGGGGTTGACAACCCTCTTGCCAACGATGGGTGCAAGTTGTTTGCTCTTTTGTGTGCATCCGCTGAAGACGGTTGAGGATTGATATTCCTATTCATTTGATAAACCTTGATTTCATAACTGAGCGAAATACTTATCCACATTGTGCTGAGATAACCCGTTCCTCTTCATGGAAAACCTAACGCAGATCAAAAGTATCAACCACCAAGTCGTTTCGAAGGAGGCCGCCTCCCTTATCAGTGGTAAGGTTTCTCGTAATTGCTATTTGTGTCAGGGTTTTCATGGCAGAGTTGACTTGTGTTTGTCCCTCAGCCGCGGATGTAGCCCTGGCTCTTTGCTGGGTCCTCTGGACACCCTTGACGTGGCATGGTGCTCTGGTGATGTTGTTCCGGAGGTCACACCCTCTCGTGGGAGGATGGGAGAGGTCTACAAGAGTTTGTTTGTTGCTCTCATATCCCCCTCGGCCTTTGCCGTGCTAGCCACCATAGTGGCTAGTGTGAATGGCATGATGAACACTTGGCTGGTTGGGCTTGTCAACCTTGCTAAGGCCAGCTGTCAGGTGAGGTCTCCGGGCGATGAATTATCTAGTGTAAGTGGTAGCCCCCAAGGCTGGGTGTGATGTCCTTTGTGAACTCACGCCTAGTCTTTGTTCGTTTGTGAGGCCAAGTGTTTTCAACAGAGGTTGGATAGATTGGGGCAAGGTAGGAGGCCTCAGTTACCATCTTTAGGTCCAGTAGGGCGAGGTCGCCCGCCTATCAGCGTTGGCCTCCAAAATTGTTCATAAGTTTTCTTGCGTGATTTTTTTGACTTGTGTCGTGCCGACATTGGTGTTTATTGCCTCCTTTTGATGCCCCTATTGTGCAGCATCATATGAGCTCGAGGCCCTGCGGAAATAACTACATGAATCATAAGGAGCACATACCGAGCTCCAAATTGTTGTGGATCTTGCCGACGGCGAGCTTGCGGGCTATTAGCAAAAGATAGCCGAAATTGAGAGTTCGCTTGTGGGCAAGGAGAAGGAGTTGCAAACACAGGACATTGAAATAAAGTGGAAGGAGGACAGTGTGCAGTGCCTCTCTAAAGCCCGTGCTGAGGCAGATGAGTGCATGCAACGCTTGGCAAAGGAGCTCCGTTCTCTGAAGGCTACCACCATGTGTATGTTGCTATTCGCCAAGGCTGTTGATACTTGTGATTTGCGTTGGGTTTTCCGTGAAGAGGAACGGGCTATCGCAGCACAATGTGGGTAAGTATTTCCCTCAGTTATGAAACCAAGGTTTATCGAAGCAATAGGAATAACAATCCTCAACCGTCTTCAATGGCTGCATACAAAAGAACAAACAACTTGCACCCAACGTCGACAAGAGGGTTGTCAATCCCCTTGATCTCGTTATTTGCAAGCAAGTGAGTTGTGTAGATAATTGTAAATTGCAAAATAAAATAAAATAAAATAAATAGCAGCAAGGTAGTAATAGCGTTTGTGAATACATAAGTGAATACACCTAGGGCCGTAGAGTTCTCTAGTGGCATCTCTGATAGAAGTAGCATGCAGTGGGTAAACAAATTAATGTTGGGCAATTGATAGAAAAGCAAATAGTTATGTGATTTTCATGGTAATGATCACGTATATATAGGCATCATGTCCATAAGAAAATAGGTCGATTCCTGCGTGCACCTATCACTATTACTCCACTCATCGATCGCTATCCAGCATGCATCTAGAGTATTAAGTAAAACAGAGTAATGCTTGAAGAACGATGACATCTTGTAGACAAAGTAAACTCAATCAATATGAATAAACCACATCATTCTATCCTTAGTAGCAGCAACACAAATACACAACTTGTCCCCTTCTGTCAGTGGGATATAGAAACATGTCAGCTTGAACCTACTACAATGCACCACTCCCGCCGAAGAAATATCAATCTAGTTGGCCAAATTATCTCAATAGATCGGAGAACATTACGAATCTATGATAATCATGCAAATAAGAATCTTAGTATTCAAGTTTGACTCAAACACTTTTCATGAATAATCTGAACCTAAACTCACAATTCATCGGATCCCAACAAACACACCATACAAAGGGATTACATCAAATAGATCAAGGCAAAGATGCGATGAACATTGTATAGAAGATCAAGAGAGAGAGAGAGAGAGAGAGATTTCCATCTAGGTAGTACCTATGGACCCGTAGGTCTGTGGTGAACTACTCACACATCATCATGAGGGCAGCAAGGTTGATGAAGAGGCCCTCCATGATCTATCTCTCCTCCAGTAGGGTGCCGAAACGGAGTTGTAGATGGGCTCCCGTCGGAACAGAGACTTGCGGTGGTGGAAAAAGTGTGTTGGGATTTCCCCTAGGTTTTTTGGAAGATGTGAGAATTTAAAGGCCAAAGAGGGGTGTCGGGAGAAGCACGAGGGAGGCACAAGCCATCAAGGCACCCCCTGGTCGCGCCCCCTATTGGCTTGTGGGGCCCTCGTGCCTCTGCCGGCCTCCTCTCAAAGCTTCTAGGTCATGTTTCATGGCAATTGGACTTGGTATGGTACTATAAACCTGAAAAGTCAAAAACATGTAGGAAACAACAACTGGCACTGGGTCAATAGGTTAGTGCTCAAAAATATTATAAATATTTAAAGAAATTGCCAAAAAAATATGCTAGAATGATAATATATCAACATGGAACAATAAAAATTATAGATATGTCGGAGATGTATCAGCATCCCCAAGTTTAATTCCTGCTTGTCCTCGAGTAGGTAAATGATAAAAACAGAATTTTCGATTTGACATGCTACCCATTATGTAATCTTTTGTATGTATGCTCATTGAGAAATGTTGAATTAACGAAAAGCAACATAGTAATATTTATAATTATATGAAACAAAGTCAGTGATTTTCAAAGTATACAACCCTAACAGAATGTTTACCCCCACTCATCTTATTATATTAGCAAGGCATGACTCCGTCTTCACCACATCAATACAAATGTCAAGCACCATAGTATCCAAGTGAGGAGATTGGATCGTACTTTTCAAATATGTGTCAACTTTTTATTCTTCACGCAATACATGAGCATGAACCATTAGACATAGCATATAGTTGGAATAGAATACGATGGTAGATATCGAAGGGGTAAAGGTGGAGAAGATATTCTCGAATCAACTAGGCGTACCAACGAGCTATGGAGATGCTCATCGATACATGTCAATGCAAGGAGTAGGGACTACCATGCAAATGATGCAGTAGAGCTATAAGTGTATGAAAGCTCAACTGAAGCTAAGTGGGTGTGCATCCAACTTGCTTGCTCACGAAGATCTCAGGCATTTGAGGAATCCCGTCATCGTAATATACAAGCCAAGTTTATTATGAAAAGGTAATTACCACTAGCATATGGATGTGACAACATAGAAGACTCTCTATATGAAGAACATGGTGCCACTTTGGGGCACAATTGTGGTAAAGGATAGTAGCAAAGTCCCCTCTCTCTTTTTCTCTGATTTATTTTATTTTTTTATTTTTTTTCACGGTGGGCTTTTCTCCTTTTTCCCTTTTTTTGCCTCCCCGTCCATTTGTTATATGGTGGGCTCATTTGGCCTCCCCATTTTTATTTTATTTTTCATTCGAAGTCTCATCCCGACTTGTCGGGGGAATCATAGTCTCCGTCATCCTTTCCTCACTGGGACAATGCTCTAATAATGATGATCATCATAGTTTTATTTACTTACAACTCAATATGAAGAATTGATGGGAACATATGACTCTGTATGAACGCCTCTGGCAGTGTACCAGGATGTGCAATGATCTAGCATGACACGTATCAAAAACATGATGAACGTTGGACTTGCCACAAATACTCTGTCCACTCTATATTGTTGGAGACATCCCTTAGAGGCAATCATGTATGTTGATATTTCCTATGTGTTTATGAATAAAGATAGTCCATGGACATTATCAATCATGTGTATCGACAAGTACGTGACTTGTTTGTAAGACTATGCATTGTATGACGAGTGTCCTAAATGGTCGCTAGTCGAAAGGGTTGTGTGGAAACACAACCAATCAGACTAGCATATGAAATGGTGGATGTTCGGGTCTCACTAAACTTGTAGCATTGGATGCTATCAGGATAATATGGACTTGGAAAGATCTGGTTGGATTCGACGTAGTCGGATCCGAATCAAAATAAGGTCTGAGTTGGACAGACCCAACAATGAGACGCAACGATAGGTCATATGTGAGTCTGTAGTACAATATACGTTCTGTGTCCTAAGACCTGAGCTAGTGCATGTACTCGGGATGGTGACAAACTTGCTTTGGGCCGACCAAATGCTACTCCGTGACCGGGTAGTTATAACCGTAGGTTTCAGACTTGTCCAGACCCATGCTACGATACATGGTCGAGCAAGATGGGATTTGCCCCTCCGATCAGGAGAGATATACTCTGGGCCCCTCGGGTGATCCGACCTGGATAAGGATGGTCATGCGATGGGGATTATGAGATAATCCGAAGTGTTGGTTGGATTCGGCAGAATGAGAAAGAGGTCGTGCTGCAACAAGGATGACCATGTCACCTTGTGCGCAACAACATATATCATGTGGCAAAGGGAACAAAAGTGTGAAGTATAGGTCTGCCTAACCAGCTTCATTACACACTTGGAGTCGGCACGCTTTGCTAGAGTCCATTACCAACCGGTCAAGCTAGATGTGATTTGACTCGCGACCAATTGAGCGAGAACCTAAGGGGTCGCGCACTTAAGGGAAGTAACACATGGGCTTTAGGATCCATGCGAGGCCCAAGAGTTGAGCCCGCGACGGATACCTATATATAGTGGAGGTGCAGCACACCCATCTGGTTGATCGCTTCGGCGCCGTCATTAGGGCTTTGCATGTGTTGCAACTAGCCACCTCCACCCGCCGCCGACTATGTGATCGGACCTAGAAGTCTGTCGCACGGTGTT
This sequence comes from Hordeum marinum, assembly GCA_022496015.1. NCBI lineage: Eukaryota > Viridiplantae > Streptophyta > Magnoliopsida > Poales > Poaceae > Hordeum > Hordeum marinum. The sequence continues at coordinate 454,965,322 of CM039674.1, read as the reverse complement.
CCTCCTGCACGTGCGGATACCATTAGAGGTGGTGCACTTGCGCTGCTCCGGCAAACCTGTACATTGGATCAGGCGACTGACTGTTCGTGGGAGAAGATCCGGCGATCGACAGTTCGAGGGAGATCGGACGAGGAGGAGATGGAGCACACAAACGCGCCGCCCCAACTCTACTTCCGTAGCACGGCACTGCGTGTCTAGTGGTAATGAATTGTGATCCATCTCCATAGCATGATCTTGGTTGTTCTGCGCGTCGGAAAATTTTCATTAGCATGTGATGCACCTATCGTAGAACCCTACAGTGGTATCAGAGCCTCTGCTATAGGATTTGGTTGTAGATCGGATGCATATTTCATATGTGGAGTGGGAAGATGAGATCTGTTGTCGTTCATGATATCGGCTATGTGCATGGTTGATGAGATCTGTCAATCGAAATTGATGAGGTCATGACACAACCTACCCCTAGCGGGACCGTCGTGTGCATAGCGCCGTATATTTTGTACATGATCACACAAACTGGTAGAATGTGATCCTATGCACAAAATTGTTTTTCAGATTTGATGTGAATAGTATGGCTCATGTGTATGTGATACATGTGTGTAATTTAACACGACCTGCGTGTCATGATTGTCAGCCAGCAGGAGCCAAAGTGTTGTCATTATATTTTATAACAACTTGTGCGTCGACTTGTGATTCTTTGTAAATTCATTACTAGTTGTATTATTTGTAGAACAAAGGTCAAGTTCGAGTTGTTGGCGTCCCGGGGTGAAGGACAAGATGGAGTTCCGCCCTGGTCATCAGAGTCGGAGCCGGCCTGGAAGGACGTCCATGAAGGAGCCATACTGTTTCACATATTTATGTTTATATGTGATTGATATTGCTTCTTGTTTCTATGCATGTTATAATGGTAGAAAGACCCCTCATTAATATCAAGTACATTGCCATTCCGGGTGTTGCACCTTTCCACATCAGATACATCTAGTAGTGGGCTCATAAAATTGAGGCGCTACTAGGTGTCCTTGAACTGGAGGGTCCATGTCGGACACAGACATGAACTGCATTGATACGTCCATTTTGCATTATGTTTTCCTACTTTTATTTATAATGTTTTTATACATAATGCTGCTTTCAGGAGTAATTCTAATGCCTTCCTCTCATAATTTGCAATGTTTACACAAAGAGGGACAATACCGACAGCTAGAATTCGGGACCTAAAAAAAGCATGTCAGAGGTACCTATTTTGCACATCTCCATTGAAGCTGCAATTTTACGTAGAAGTTTTTTGGAATAAATGAAAAATATTGGACCAGAAAACCACCGGAGGGTGGCACCAGGTGAGGAACACCCACCAGGGCGCGCAAGGCCTCCCAGGCATGGCCTGGTGGGTGGTGCTCACCCTGGCCCACCTCCGGAGCCCATCTTCTGGTAGAAAATCCCTAAAACCTAAAATTTTTGCGGAGAGGACTTTTGGGACGAGGCACCGCCGTCTTGAGGCAGAACTTGGGCAGGAGCACTTTTGCCCTCCGACGGAGCGATTCCATCGGGGGAACTTCCCTCCCGAAGGGGGAAATCAAAGCCATCGTCATCACCAACAACCCTCTCATCTTGGGGAGCACATTCTTCATCAACATCTTCGACAATACCATCTCCTCTCAAACCCTAGTTCATCTCTTGTGTTCAATCTTTGTACCAGAACCTTAGATTGGTACATGTGGGTGACTAGTAGTGTTGATTACCTTGTGTAATTGATTGCTCTATGGTTTATTTGGTGGAAGATTATATGTTCAGATCCATTATGCTATTCAATACACATCTGATCTTGAGAATGCATATTATTTCTGAGTAGTTACCCTTGTTCTTGAGGTCATGAGAGAAGTCATGTTGCAAGTAATCATGTGAATTTGATATGTTTTCGATATTTCCATGATATGTATGTTGTGATTCTCTTAGTGGTGTCATGTGAACGTCGACTACATGACAATTCACCATACTTGGGCCTAAGGGAATTCATTGTGGAATAGTTATTAGATGATGGGTTGCTAGAGTGATAGAAACTTAAACCCTAGTTTATGCGCTGATTTGGGTCCACATGTTTAATGCTACGGATAGACTTTGTCTTAGTACTTTTCTCGTAGTTGCGGATGCTAGCAAGGGGGTTAATCATAAGTAGGTAGTTAGTTCAAGTAAGAACAACACCTTAGCACCGGCCCACCCACATATCAAATTATCAAAGTAGCAAACATGAATCAAACCAACATGATGAAAGAGACTAGATGAAATTCCCATGTACCCTCAAGAACACTTTGCTTATCATAAGAGATAGTTTTGGCCTGTCCTTTGCCACAAAAGGATTGGGCTACCTTGCTGCACCTTACCTATTGTTACTGTTACTTGCTCGTTACAAATTACCTTGCTATCAAACTACTAGCTACTTACAAATTCAGTACCTGCAGAAATTACCTTGCTCAAAACCGCTTATCATTTCCTTCTACTCCTCGTTGGGTTTGGCACTCTTACTTATCACAAGGACTACGATTGATCCCCTATACTTGTGGGTCATCATGCATCAAGTTAACTTGACAAGGCTATCAAAACGGTTTTGGGACTTATGGCAAATAAGGTTGGGAGCCGGGGTATAAGATACCTAACTTACCAACAGGAGTCCTATGGAGATACGATTAGCAAGGAGTTGCTTACCGAATAGGCAAGTTGGCTAGCCGTGATGCTATATCTCACTAGTTGCTTGTGCTAGTCGGATCCTGAATCACTGAGAGTTTGCGGAGGGATGCCGACTTCAGTGGGAGTAGTTATGTTTAAGGCTTGAATTCCTTTACGTAAACACATTACTTAGTGACTGCATATATACTATTGTAGATCAATGGCACCACCTCCTCAAAACTTTGCATTGAAAGCAATTCTAGAAAAGGATAAACTGAATGGAATAAACTTTACCACTTGGTATAGAAATTTGAGAATTGTTCTCAAGCATGATAAAACAGAACATGTTCTAGAGAATCCACTTCTCGAGGTACCTGCCGATAATGCCAATGCCACAATCAAGAATGCCTACCAGAAACTTATTGATCAATCTAACGAGATCAGCCACCTCATGTTGGCTTGTATGGAGCCTGATTTGCAACAACATTTCGAAGATATTGCGGCTTTCGATATGATCGAGAGTCTCAAGAGCATGTTTTAGGTGCAGGCTAGAACCGAAAGGCTCAACGTTTGGTGATCCTTGATGGATTGTAAGATGAAGGAAGGTGACCCACTAAGCCCACATGTGATCAAGATGATCGGATATGTGCAAGCTTTGGATCGGTTGGGCTTCTCACTCTTGGATGAGCTGGCTACTGATGGGACGTTCATCTCGAACTATCATATGCACAGTATGGATAAGAATCTCACTAAATTGCATGGGATGCTCTAGGTGGCAGAGCAGGATATTAAGAAAGGCACACATCAATTTTTGATTGTGCAGAACTCGGCTAATTTCAAGAAGAGTTGATCCAAGAAAAAGGGTAAGGCAAAGGGCACGCAGAAGGTTGTCTTTGCTGCTGAGACGAAGTCCAGACCGAACTCAAAGACCATTTGCTTTCATTGCAAGGAAGATGGTCACTAGAAAAGGAATTGTAGCAAGTGGCTTGTTTATCATGGCAAGTAGGCCGGAGATGATTCTTCAAGCAAAGGTACACTTGCTATTCTCCCATTATAGATGGGCTATTTATTTTCAATCTAGAAACGGAACCAGTCTATAACGTGAATGTCAAGGGGCATATGCCTTATGAGATAAATCGGACATACTTCTAGCATTGCCGGCTTGGACACATTAGTCTGAAACGCATGAAGAAGCTCCATGATGATGGACTCTGAACTTCGTCCGACTTCGGGTCATTCGAGACATGCAAATCATGCTTGCAAGGAAGATGACTAAGTCTCCTTTTTCAAAGAGTTACGAGAGGGCATCCGAGCTGTTAGAGCTTATACACAGTGATGTGTGTGGTTCAATGAGCACAACGGCCAAAGGTGGCTATCGGTACTTCATGACTTTTACCGACGACATGAGTAGATATGGATATATCTATTTGATGAGGCACAAGTCAAAAACTTTTGAAAAGTTCAGAGTTTCAGAATGAGGTTGAAAATAAGCTCGGCAAGATGATAAAACTTCTACAATCAGATCATAGTGGTGAGTACATGATCCATGAGTTTGATAATCATCTGAAAAGCCAAGGTATAGTACCTCAGCTCACACCTCGGGGTATGCCATAGAGAAACGATGTGTCAGAACGGAGAAATTGAACCTTGTTGGACATGGAACGATTGATGATGAGCAAATCAGGTCTACCCTTGTCATTCTGGGGATACGCTCCAGAAACTTCAGCTTTCACACTTAACAGGGTACCATCAAAATCCGTGGACAAGACAACACATGATATGTGGACTGGGAAGAGTCCTAGTTGTCTTTTCTAAAGATTTGGGGTTTTGAAGCATTTTTGAGGGACTCATGTCACAAAAGCTTACACCCAAGTCGAATAAATGCATATTCATGGGATATCTGAGGGAAACCTTGGGATACAACTTCTACAACCGAGAAGAGAAGAAAGTGTTTGTTGCTCGAAACGGGGATTTCCTGGAGAAAGAGTTTCTTAGTCGGGAGACCAGTGGGACAACGGTGCAACTCGGACAAATTCGAGAGCCACTCGAGGATGACTTGGTTGGTGATAAGATCATACCAAAGTTGGCCAAGAGAACCCGTAGTGGAGTCGGCACCAGAGCCACGGAGGTTAGAAAGATTGCACAGAGTGCGTGATGTGTTATTGCTAGAAAGCGACGAGCCAACCACGTATGCGGAAGTGATGGTGAGCCCAGATTTTGAGGCATGGCTAGAGGCCATGAGATCCGAGTTAAAGTCCATGGATGACAATCAAGTCTATGACTTGGTTGATCCGCCGCCTGGCATTCTAGCCATTGGTTGCAAATGGGTCTTTAAGAAGAAAACCGATGTGGATGGAAATGTTCACATCCACAAATCTCGATTAGTCGCTAAAGGGTACGGACAAGTTCAAGGGATTGACTACGACGAGACCTACTCACCAGTAGCGATGCTAAAGTAGGTAAGGATCATACTAGCTATAGCTGCATATTTTGATTACAAGATATGACAGACGGATATCAAAACGATTTTCCTTCATGGAAAATTAAAAGAGGATGTATACATGATACAGCCCGAAGGTTTTGTCGATCCAACTAACGCTGGTAAAATATGCAAGCTCAAGAGATCCATTTATGGATTGAGGCAAGTAGCTCGGAGTTGGAATATTCGTTTTGATGAAGTCATCGTTGACCTTGGTTTCATCAAGAATGAATAGGACTATTGTTTATACAAGAAGTCAAGTTGGAGCCCGGTAGTATTTTTGATCTTTTATGTGGATGACATATTGTTGATCAAAAAGGATGTTTCGATGCCAAACTCAGTCAAGGAATCATTGAATGGTAAGTTTTCGATGAAAGACCTTGGAGAGGCACTATACATTTTAGGCATCAAGATCTATATAGATAGATTACGGAGGCTGCTCGACTTGAGCCAGAGCACGTACATAGACAAAGTGCTAAAGAGGTTCAATATGAGTGAGGCCAAGAAAGGGTTATTTCCCATCTCACATGGTATAAGGCCAAGCAAGACTCAGAGTCCTACGACTTCTGATGAGCGAAACCGGATGAGTAGGATGTCGTATGCCTCAGCAATAGGATCCATCATGTATGCCATGCTATGTACACAACCCGATGTTGCCTATGCAATAAGCCAAGCAGATACCAGGCCGACCCAAGTGAGATTCACTAGGCAACGGTGAAAACTATTCTGAAGTACCTGAAAAGGACTAAACAGATGTTCCTAGTTTATGGAGGTGAGGAGGAGCTCTGCCTAAGTGGTTACATTGATGCTAGTTTCCAAACCAACAAGGATGATTGTTGATCGCAAACTAGATTCGTGTATGTCATGAATGGAGGAGCAGTGAGCTGGACAAGTTCCAAGCAAGATACGGTGGCCGACTCCACAACAGAGGCCAAATACATTGTGTCTTGTGAAGCCGCAAAGGAAGGTGTTTGGATTCGGAAGTTCCTAGAGGATCTTAGTGTGTTCCCAGGATGGTCAAAACCATCGGACCTTTATTGCGATAATTCAGGTGCCATCGCACATGCAAGGAGACGAGACAACACCACAAGACCAGGCACATAGACCGAAAATATCACTTGATATGAAAGCTCGTAAAGAATGGTGATACTAACTTATGCAAAATTCACACGGATGCAAATGTTGTCGATCCATTGACTAAGACGCTTCCACAACCTAATCATGAGGGGCACGTTAGAGCTATGGGCATTCGATGTCTATTTGATTGACTCTAGTGCAAGTGGGAGACTATTGGAGATATGCCCTAGAGGAAATCATGTATGATGATATTTCCTATGTGTTTATGGATAAAGATAGTCCTTGGATATTATCAATGATGTGTACCGACAAGTACATGACTTGTTTGTGAGACTATGCACTGTATGGTGAGTGTTCTAAATGGTCCCTAATCGAAAGGGTTGTGTGGGAACGCAACCAATCAGACTAGCATATGACACGGTGGATGGCCCGGTCTCACTGACCATGTAGCATTGGATGCTAGTCAGATAATATGGACTCATAAAGATCAGGTCAGATTCAACGTAGTCGGATCCGAATCGAGATAAGGCCTGACTTGGATAGACCCAACTATGAGACACAGCGATAGGTCATCTTTGAGTCTCTAGTACAACATACGTTCTATTTCCTAAGACCTGAGCTGGCGCATGTACTCGGGATGGTGAAAAAATTTCTTTGGACCGACCAAATGCTACTCCATGACTGGGTAGTTATAAAGGTGCATTTCGGGCTTTTCCAGACCCATGCTGCGAGACATGGTCGAGCAAGATGGGATTTGCCCCTCGGATTAGGAGAGATATACTCTAGGCCCCTCGGGTGATCCGACCTGGATAAGCATGTCCATGCGATGAGGATTATGAGATAATCCGAAGTGTTGGTTGGATTAACCGGAATGGGAAAGAGGTCGTGCTGCAACAAGGATGACCATGTCGCCTTCTGCATGACAACATATATCGTGTGGTAAAGGGAACAGAAGTGTGAAGTATAGGTTTGCCTAACCAGCTTATCCAGACACCGGGAGTCGGCATGCTTTGCTAGAGGCCACTACCGATTGGTCGAGCCGAATGTGATCTGACTCGTGACCAAGTGAAGGAGAACCTAAGGGGTCACGCGCTGAAGGGAAGGAACATGTGGGATTTAGGATTCATGTGAGGCCCAAGAGTTGAGCCCACGATGGATGCCTATTGAAAGTGCATTATATCGACTAGCGGGGGGATGAATAGGCGATTTTTAGAAATTCATCACTTGAGGAATTTCAACTTGAGGAATTTGAAATGCGATGAATAACTAGCAGCGGATTAAGTACTCAACTGCATAAAAAACATAGCAACACCATAGTCATCATGATGAAATGAAACATGCACATATTACAAGTAGCGTGATATAGGATAAGCAGGTGAGGAACAAGGTAACTTGAAGAATTTGAGGTGAGGAAATTGTGAAACTCTTCAGTCAAATTCTTCAAACAGTAAAGATCAATTTCATCAACAAGTATATGAGGAATAGAGGAGTTGAGGAAATAGAACCAGGTAGCTTGATGAAGACAATGGTTTGATGACCCAGTTCCAACTGATGTGACAGTCGTCTGTCTGGTTTGGAGCGGCCTGGTATTTAAACCAGAGGACACACAGTCGCAGGACATACAGTCCTTACCGTATTCTCCTTGAGCTAAGGTCACAAAGTCCTCGCTCAACACTCGTGATAAGTCTTCAGGGTAGACTTCCAAAACCCTCACAAACTCGTCACCCAGCGTCCGCAATTTACTGCTAGATGCTCCAGACCAAGGTCACTCTGTGATCCCCAATTGACTGCAGGATGCACTAGACTATGACGCCTAACCGTCTGGAGGATACATAGTCCTCAAAGGTAACAAGCATCGGTTCCACACGGGAACAATTTCTTCGGTGATGCTCAATCACTTTGGGTTTGGTGGTTTGTATTTGGGTTTTTCCTCACTGATGATTTTCTCTCAAAGTCCTCGGAGGATGGGTTGCTCTCAAATGACAAGTGTCAGTTCTCTCTCGGAGCAGCCAACCAACTAGTGGTTGTGGAGGGGTGGCTATTTATAGCCAGGGTGCAACCTGACATGATAAGACATAAATGCCCCCAATGATATGACTGTTATGTGGATATTTGCGATTGGGGACAGCTGGCGCTAAGCACAGCAACGGTCAGAATTTCGAACTATGAAAGTCCTCAGGCTTATCATGTTCCTCACTTGTAGGCAATTCGCACTGGCGAAATCCTAACTCCTCAGTCAGATCAATTTCATCAGAGACCAGAAGAACATCGTCTCTGTCACTGAAGAACTTGGCTGAACTGCAAGAGATTTCCAAAGGCTTCACTCGAAGGATTGGATAGGTTGAGGCTTTTGGAGTTGAGCATCAGTAGGAAATTTTCCTTAGTATTACCTCGGCCCCCTTTAACAGTATGGTGTTTCCTACAACTCAAACAAAGGAAATAAAACTACAAAAACAAAATTCTTCACGCTTCATAGTCCTCATTCATATCTTAAGGTCACACCAACTTCTTCATTTTCAAAGTCTTCACCAAAGTCTTCAGTTGAAGACATACATTTTTAGGGGTCGGTAATCTCCGAATATATCAAACTCCTCATTGACTTATAGAGCATGTGTACACTCACAAACACATTAGTTCCTTAACCTAAAAGTCTTCAATACACCAAAATCACTATGGGGCACTAGATGCACTTACACTTATATATAGTGGAGGTGTGCCACACCCATTTGGTTGATTGCTTCGGCACCGTCTTTAGGGCTTTGCATGTGTTGCAAATAGATTCCTCCACCCGGCACCGACTGTGTGATCGGACCTAGTAGTCCCCCGCATGGTGTTCCTCCTGCACGCGCGGATACTGTTTGGGGCGATGCACTTCCACTGCTCTGGCGAACCTCTACATGGGATCAGGCAACCAACTATTCGAGGGAGAGGATCCGGTGATCGGAGGTTCGAGGAGATCCGACGAGGAGGAGATAGGCCACATGAACGCTGCCCTAACTCTACTTCCGCTGCATGGCACTGCGCGTCTAGTGGTAATGATCTGTGGTCCATCTCCGTGGCATGATCTTGGTTGTTCTACACATAGGAAAATTTTAATTAGCATGCGATGCACCTATGGTAGAACCCTACATATATTATCACGCAAAGCAATATGATGATGAATGAACTAGTCATGTGAAGTGACGATGAAATTTGCATGGCAATATATCTCGGACTCGCTATGGAAATGTCATAATAGGTAGGTATGGTGGATGTTTTGAGGAAGATATAATGAGGCTTATGTGCAACAGAGCTTATCATGTCACGGGGTTTGGATGCACCGACGAAAGTTGTACTGATCCTCAAGGTGAGGATAGGCTATGCACGGTACCGAAAAGGCTAGCAAATATGAGAAGCTAAAGATGCGTTTGTACATGGTGTCACATTAGTCATAAAGAACCCATATACTTATTGCAAAGTTCATTAGTTTTATCACAAATCAAAGTACTCCTCGCATGCCCTGAGGGAGGAGGTTGGTAGGAGTTAACCATCACGCGCCCCTGACTCGAAACAACACTAGGATTTCAACGAGAAATAAAAATGCTGACACATAATGACCATGCCTCTTTAACTTTTATATGAATAACAAGTTAACACCCCTTAATCTCAAAACTTCTATGTATCAACAATTGTGGACTCACACCTTTTTCATATTACCACATCAATGTCATTAACACAAAATTTCTCTATATGTGCTACATGATGGTTTTGATTATCATTCATTGAATACCTATTGTTTTTGGACTAGTGTTATAACCCATGCAAATTACCATCACTATTTATTCAGCTCTCAAAAAAATATAAGTGAAGAATGAGAGCATATTATTTTTATAAAATCTACACACCACCATGCTCAAAAAGATATAAGTGGAGTATTGGAGCAACTGCCAAGCTCAAAAGATATAAGTGAAGCACATAGAGTATTCTAGCAAATTATGATGAAGGTGTGTCTCTATGAAATAGGTGTGTCCAGCAAATGATGATTTTGACAAACTGAAAGTAAAAGCAAGCAAAATCAAACAGCGCTCCAAGCAAAACACATATCATGTGATGAATACAAATATAGCTCCAAGTGACATACCAATGGATTGAGACGAAAGAGGGGACGCCTTCTGGGGCATCCCAAGCTTAGACGCTTGAGTCTTCCTTATAGTATTACTTGGGGTGCCTTGGGCATCACCAAGGTTAGGCTCTTGCTACTCCTTATTCCGTGGTCTATCGTGATCACAGCCAAAACTTGAAAACTTCAATCACACAAAACTCGACAAAGCTTCGTGAGATCCTTTATTATAAGAAACATATTGCATAATCTAGGTACTATTATAAATTTATTATTAATTAATTTTTTTCATAATATGTACTGTATTCTTACTTCTCCATGGCTTATACCCCCCGATACAATCCATAGCATAATCAAAACAAGCAAAACAGAATCTTTTTAAAACAGAATAGTCTGTAGCAATCTGTAAAGAGCCCATGCTTATGTAACTCTAAAAATTCTCAAAATTAGTACAACATGGAGAATTTGTGCATAAATACTGTGTAAAAATTTCAGATCATTATCACACTCCATTAAATATAAAAATTTATGAACTTGGGTCAAAGTTTTTGTTTTATTTCAGCATCGTTTCTACTCATCTTATGAGTCATCTCAAAGGCTTTACTTGGCACATACACTAATTAAAACATAAAAACATAATCATTCTAGAGGCAAAAATCATGTTATCAAAAAATAACAATAAGTAAAAACAAAATTTAAGACACATATTGGGTAGCCTCCCAACAAGCGTTACTGTTTTATTCCCCTAGCTAGACATAATGCATTGTTTCAAGTATTGTCATATTTGACATCAAGCTCCTCAATAACACAACTATGATTAATGGGAACAATGGGAGGCTTGAAAATAGGATCCTCTATCAAATTCACAAAATTGGGGTGAACACTAATCATTTTGAGATCTTCGCTTTTAGAAGGAGGTGTACTAATGCTCTTAGGAATGTATATGAACTTGGGATTTTTGTCTCGTGATGTACTAACATTAGTTTTAGATGGTGTGAAAGCAGAACCCGCTTTATCAATAACCTCCTCCATTTGATCAATTGTACTCAAACCTTGTTCTACCCTCTTATCAATAATATTGTCCTTATCCTTTAAAGTTTTCAAACTCATTCCTACCCGCGACCCAAATTGAGTGATATGATTATGAAGTTTTTTATCTAGCTCCTCGATTGGTTCACTAGTGATCATTTTCTTTTCAATAGCAGAAAGCCTTTGCATAACATGTTCCAATTTTAATTTGGTTTCATTAACGATGAGGGGTGGTGTTCCAACAAGATTTTCAATTGTGTTATAAGAATCCAAGGTGTGACACATTAAGAAATTTCCACCGGTGATGGTATCAAGCACAAACCTATGCCAAGTTGTCACACCAACATAAACATTATGAAGCAAAGTAGTAGTGGATAACTTATTAGTTGCCTTATTTTAAGCGTGGCATATCCAATACCATGCATCCTTCAAACTTTCTCCTCCCCTTTGTGTAAAGTTCACAACATCATTGTTGGGAGTAACATGAACAAACAAGAACTAGCCATGACTTCAAACAAGAAAACTAGTAACAAGTAAAGATAAATATTTTTGTATCTTTGATTTTTATGATACAAACTAAATATAACAGCAAATAAAAATGAGAACAAGTGAATGAAATTTTGTGCGAATTTACTTGATAGTTAGTGATGGTATTCCCCGGCAACGGCGCCAGAAATCCTTCATGATACTTGTGTTCTGCGTTGGGTTTTCCGTGAAGAGGAACGGGTTATCGCAGCACAATGTGGCTAAGTATTTCACTCAATTATGAAACCAAGGTTTATCAAACCAATAGGAATAAAAATTCTCAATCGTGTTCAATGGCTGCACACACAAAAAACAACTTGCACCCAACGTCGGCAAGAGGGTTGTCAATCCCCTTGATATCGTTATTTGCAAGCAAGTGAGTTATGTAGATAATTGTAAATTATAAAAGAAAAGAAAATAAAATAAATAAAAACAAGGTAGTAATAGCGTTTGTGAATATATAAGTGAATAGACCCGGGGGCGCAGACTTCTCTAGTGGCATCTCTCATAGAAGTAGCATACGGTAGATAAACAAATTACTGTTGGGCAATTGATAGAAAAGCAAATAGTTATGCGATTTTCACGGCAATGATCATGTGTATATAAGCATCATGTCCATAACAAAATAGAATGACTCCTGTCGGCTCCTATCACTATTACTCCACTCATCGACCGCTGTCCAGCATGCATCTAGAGTATTAAGTAAAACAAAGTAATGCTTGAAGAACGATGACATGTTGTAGACAAAGTAAACTCAATCAATATGAATAAACCACATCGTATCCTTAGTAGCAACACAAAAACGCAACTTGTCCACTTCTGTCACTGGGATATAGAACTCGTCAGGTTGAACCTACTACAATGCACCACTCCCATCGAAGAAATATCAATCTAGTTGGCCAAACTATCTCAATAGATCAGAGAGCATTACGAAGATATGATGATCTTGCAAATAAGAATCTTAGTATTCAGGTTTGACTCAAATACTTTTCATGAATAATCTGAACATAAGCTCACAATTCATCACATCCCAACAAACACACCATAATAAGGGATTACATCGGATAGATCAAGGCAAAGATGCGGTGAACATTGTATTGAAGATCGAGAGAGAGAGAGAGAGAGAGAGGGAGAGAGAGAGACAGATTACCATCTAGGTACTACCTACGGACACGTATGTCTATGGTGAACTACTCACACATCATCATGAGGGCAGCAAGGTCGTGAAGAAGCCCTCCGTGATCGATCTCCCCTCCGGCAGGGTGCCGGAACGGAGCTGTAGATGGGACCTCGTCGAAACAGAGACTTGTGGCAGTGCAAAAAGTCTTTCAGGAGTTCCCCTAGGTTTTTGGAATATATGAGAATTTATATGCCCGATATGGGCGTCAGGAGGCGCGTGAGGGAGGCACAAGTCCTCAGGGCGCCCCCTGGTGGCGCGACCTGTTGGCTTGTGGGGCCCTCGTGTCTCTCGCGACCTCCTCCCTAAGCTTCCAAGTCTTCTTTTGGTCAAGAAAAAATCATAAAAAGTTTCATGGCAATTGGACTTCGTTTGGTACTGTAACCCTGAAAAGTCAAAAACATGTAGAAAACAGCAACTGACACTAAGCACTGGGTCAATAGGTTAGTGCTCAAAAATATTATAAATTGGTAAACGAATGCCCAAAAAATATCTGAAAGTGCGTTATATTGACTAGAGGGGGTGAATAGGCGATTTTTACAAATTCATCACTTGAGGAATTTCAACTTCGAGGAATTTGAAATGTGATGAATAACTAGCAGCGGAATAAGTACTCAAGTGCATGAGGAACATAGTAACAGCATAGTCATCATGACGAAATGAAACATGCACAAATAGTAAGTAGCGTGACACAGGACAAGCAGTGATGAACAAGGTAGCTTGAAGAATTTGAGGTGAGGAAATTGTGAAAGTCTTCAGTCAAATTCTTCAAACAGTAACAATCAATTTCATCAACAAGTATATGAGGAATATAGGGGTTCAGGAAATAGAACCAGGTAGCTCGATGAATAAAATGGATTGACGACCCAGTTCCAACTGTTGTGACAGTCGTACGTCTGGTTTGGAGCGGCCTGGTATTTAAACCAGAGGACACGGAGTCCCAGGACACACGGTCCTTACCGTATTCTCCTTGAGCTAAGGTCACACAGTCCAAGCCCAACACTCGTGGTAAGTCTTCAGAGTAGACTCCCAAAACCCTCACAAATTGGTCACCTGGTGATCCACAATTTACAGTTGGATGCTCTAGACCAAGGTCACTTCGTGATCCCCAATTGACTGCAGGATGCACTAGACCATGACGCCTAACCATGTGGAGGATGCACAGTCCTCAAAGGTAATAAGCATCGATTCCACACAGGAATTTATTTAGTGATGCTCAATCACTTTGGGTTTGGTGGTTTGGTTGTGGGGTTTTCCTCACTAATGATTTTCTCTCAAAGTCCTCAGAGGATGGGTTGCTCTCAAATAAAAAGTGTCAGTTCTCTCTTGGAGCAGCTAGCCAACTAGTGGTTTTGGGGGGTGGCTATTTATAGCCAGGGTGCAACCTGACATGATAAGCCATAAATGCCCCGAATGATATGACCGTTATGTGGATAAGAATGATTGGGGGCAGCTGGCGCTAAGCACAGCAACGGTCGGAATTTCAAACTATGAAAGTCCTGAAACATATCATGTTCCTCACTTGTAGGCAATTCGCACTGGCGAAATCCTAACTCCTCAGTCACACCAATTTCCTCAGAAACCAGAAGAACTTAGTCTCTGTCACTGAAGAACTTGACTGAACTGCAAGAGATTTCCAAAGGCTTCACTCAAAGGATTTGATAGGTTGAGGCTTTTGGACTTGAGCATCAGTTGGAAATTTTTCTTAGTATTACCGCGCCCCCCTTTAACATTATGGTGTTTCCTATGACTCAAAGAAAGGAAATGGAACTATGAAAACAAAAGTCTTCACGCTTCATAGTCCTCGTTCATATCTTCAAGGTCACACCTACTTCTTCATCTTCAAAGTCTTCAGGGAATACCAAAGTCTTCAACAAAGTCTTCACAAAGTCTTCATCAAAGTCTTCAGTTGAAGACATACATTTTTAGGGGTCGATAATCTCCGAATATATCAAACTCCTCATCGACTTATAGATCCTGTGTACACTAACAAACACATTAGTACCTTAACCTATAAGTCTTCAATAACCAAAATCACTGAGGGGCACTAGATGCACTACCAATCTCCCCATTTTTGGTGATTGATGACAAACGGGTTAAGTTTTCAACGGGCATAATACTATGAAGTGTAAATACTGAGTTTGAGGAATTTGATTGCAAGATATAGAAGAACTCCCCCTGAAGATGTGCATATTTGAGGAATTTGCTTTGGACTGCAAATGCACATAGAGGTTAAAAACATGGAGAACTCCCCCTCTATCTTGTAATTTATACACGCATTTACCATATGATATGAAGAATTTGAAATGCATGATGAAAATGGTGTCTGGCGAAATTCAGCATGCATGCATTAAGATACTTGAGGAAATAAGCATGCTAGGAAATAGCTCAAAAGAGTCAGACCACCATCAGACTTAAATTTACAACTCAATCAACAAAAGCTTCAGAAGAGCGAGAGTTGTAACTTAAACAAAAATAGCCCATATATAGAGACCCTCTTGAAGACTAACTCAAATTTTCTCCCCCTTTTTCATCGACCAAAAGGGACAAAAAAGTGAGGACTAACACCCCTTTGAAGAATTTCATCGTGTTGGTGAGGAAGGAGCGCCTGCATTGTCGGGGTCGTTTGTCGATGTAGGGCTTGCCGTAGTGTCATCAATGTCTTCATCTTCATATCTCTCACGTGATGAAGAATATGAACTTGTGACCATCAGAGGAACTTGGACTTTCTTGAATTTCTTGTTTGGTTGACGAGCCCAGTCAGGATTTTCCTCAAGATCCAGATCCTTCAGTTCTTCAGGGGTCTTGAGGTGATACAATATGGCCCAAGTGTGGTTGAGGTTTTCATGCGCATAGTAGTGATTCCTCTTCACAGAGTTCTACATCACAGTCATGTTTTGCACAATGTAACCAAGTTGACGCTTCACCCACTTGTGATTGTGATTGACCTTCTGATGAAGACTTATGAGAAGCTCACGATCAGTCATAACACGTGGGCAGACTCTTGAGGTTTTTGAGCTGAGGCCTTTGCTTCTGAGTCCTGGGTTGTAGTGTCATCATTGGTGGAGAAGGATGCAGCTTTGCGAAACTGTCCATCCAATGGACGAGTGCCTTCATCAATGACAACCTTCCCTTTTCCTTCCACTGAGGCAATTGTGCTCTTGATGACTTTGATCGAAGGCAGGAAGCCAAAGTGATTCTGGAAGTCCGGCTTGAAGGGAACTGAAGACTTTGCCCTGATGAATTTCATGATCCAGGGTGCATAAGGCTTCTATTCAAATGGTGCAACAGCAGCACTAGCCAATGTCCTCACGAAGAAATCATGGAAGTTGATGGGAATGCCATGTATGATGTTTAACAGCATATTCTTCATGACTCCCTCCACTTCCTCTTCTTCAGAATTGTGGCCCTTCTAAGGACATAGAGTATTCGTGAGAATGCGGTAGACCGTCCTTGGCACATATAGCAAGTCCTTCACAAGGAAGATTTTCCGTTGAGGCTTTCCAGGAGCCAAAGGCTTCATCAGCACTTGCATCAGTTGATTTGGAAGAGCAGGTTCATCAAACAGTCGACGAGCCTCTTCTGAAGGAATTGGCACTGGGACAAATTGAAGCAATTCAGATGCATGAGCAGTGAGATGTGTCGATCCTGTCATCCAGTCCAAAACCCAGGAGTTGATGTCAGAAGCATTTCCACTGATGTGCGGCGTAGCATAGAATTGAAGAATGAGTTCTTCATTCCAGTCGCAGATGTCTACACAGAAAGGAAGAATGCTTGCATCATGAAGAACTTGGAGCACGGGCGTGAATGACGGAAGTGTTTCCATATCAGCATGAGGAATCTGATGGTGCTCAAAGACTTTCTTCTTGTCGAATAGAACTGATGCATAGTAATTCATCTGAGTGGCAGTCCAAAATCTACTTCGACCGGCCCTTACTGAGTCATACAGATTGGGACCAGTGAAGAACATGTGCTCATTGAGAAAATTGCTTTTGAGGAATTTGGGGCGCGTTGTGCCTTTGAATGGCATCCTGGGCTTCGGCTGAAGGTTTGGCTTGAAGCGGCCCTTAATTTCCTTTGGCATGGGAGGAATTTCTTCAGTCTGAGGAATTTGCATTGCAGGTTCCTCAGTGGCAATAGGAATAGCAAAGTTATTAGCTGATGCAGCTAGAATTTCTTCAGTGGCATTGGCGACCAAGTCAGCAGATTCTTCATGAAGGTCTGGGCTGGGGACTGAGGAATCAGTGACAAAGGTGACGTCATTGGGGAATTTGGGTGAGCATATTCCCAATATTCATCATTGATTATTGGAGTTGTATTGCCAATATCCATGTCCTCCTCAATTTCTTCAATGTCGGCCTCTTCAGCAGTAAACTAAGGCAGGGGCGATGATACCTGTGGAGTTGAAGCTTTTGCTTCCACTTCAATTTCATCATCAATCCACTCTGAGGTAGCAGCAAATTGATCCATCTCTTCTTTATCATCATTGGGGATGACGTAGTCAACCCCGAATGGCACTATTTCATAGGCTGGTGCTGAGGAAATTGGTGTAGCATCAACTGGTTCTTTTGAAGAACTTGACAATGTCTTCAGTTTCTTCATAGCTGAGGAATCTGGAGTTGATGCTTTTCTCTTTTGAGCCATCTTCTCAACAGCCTTAGTCTTCTTCACTTGTGATGCAGAAGGAAGGTTGATTGTCTTCACCTTTGATGACTTTGTTGTTTCAACTGAAGGTGAGGGTGGTACAATTTCTTCAGCACGACTGATGCAGTCTTCCTTGTGGGTTCAGTTTCATTAGGCGCACCAGTGGAGGGTGCGCTGGTAGGTTCTGCAGTGGTGTGCTTTTCTTCTGGAGCATTGGCATTTTCCTCCATAGGCTGAGCAGTTTGCTCAGCCTGAGGATTTTGTGGTTGCGATTGACCTGCAACCCTGGTGTTGTGGTCCTTAACAGCAGCTTGGGCTGCTCTGACAAATCTGACCTTGGTGCCCTTCCATTCAGCATCATACCTTTCTTGTTCCTCAATGAGTGAGCGAACTTCAGATTGAACAGTGATGAGTTGATTTGGAGTCAAATTCATCATGTTATTCCTCAGAAATTTTTCTTCCCGGCCCTATTCCTCTTAGCTCTCTGAGCTTGATCTCGTTTCCATTTTTCCTTAGCTATAAAGTGGGTGAGGACATGGTCCACACCAAGAGGCAGGTTCAGTGAGGAAAGTGGGGTGTTTGGATCCTCATGCCATATGCCAATGAAGTTGAGGATCATCTTGGGGTCCAGCAGAAGTGGAACAGAGCTGCCTTTTGCTGACTTTGTCTCATGATTTCTTCCTATTCTTCATCATCAGCTTCATCATCATCCTCCTCAGATCCTGAGGGTACAGTTACCACAACCTTGCTTGTGTGAGGACTTGGTCTTTGACCTCGTCCAGCAGTTTTCTTTAGTTTCAACACAGTTGGGCTTGTTGAAGACTTTGCTTGTGCAGAGGAACTTGTTGAGGCCTTTGAAGCTTTTGAGAATCCCTCTGTCCTCTAGCAAGTTGCAAGATGCACAGGCATTAAGGACTTTGCAGCAGCAGTTGAGGACTGAGCCGCAACCGTACTAGCAGCTGAGGCCGTTGAGGGCTGAGGCCTTTGAGCTTGAGGAATTTGTTGTGATGATTTTGAAGTTGAAGAATTTGTCTTCACAGCAGATTTCTTCATCATTGATTTCTTCGGAGCACTTGCAGAGGCTTCGGCGGTGGCAGTAGCAGTAGAGTCTTCATTAAATTTCTTCACAACCTCTTTTGCTTTCTTTGCCAACTTGGCGTGCTATTTTTCCCATATATGAGGAAAGTCTTCACAAGTATTGAGACTAGTGGGATCGGCAATTTGATTTTGAGCCAAGGGAGGCCTGCTACATGGAGGTTTCACAGCGAATTTCATCATGTATTTAGGAGTTACATAACAATATTCCTTCCATTCCTTTGCCCATCTCCTCTCTATTTTCTGTAGACGAATCTTTATCTGCTTAGTCGTGTCTTTGCCATGAGTTTCTTCATCAGATGCAGTATTCCTCATACAAGTCATCTGGAATCTCAAAGGCAGTGTGCACATCAGGCTTCTTTCCACCTTTCTGAAGATTTGGGAAAACTTCAAGATCAAATAAGGGCAGTAAAAAAACTATTTACCCTGATGAAGAACACGACGAACTATGAGATGAGATTGAGGAAGTTCGTCAGTCCAGATCTCCCACGCCCTAGCTCGGCAGAGGGAGACAGCTACAACGGCGGCGAGATGAAGACTTTCCCGGTCGATGCGAGTACAACGATGGCGAGGTCGAGGCGGTGAAGCTCTTCCACACCGGCGGCGATGATTTTAGCGGCGGCGCTAGGTTGGAGCTCGGGGAGAGAGGAAGTGACTAACCGAGCACAATGCAAGGGGAGGGATATATATAGTGGAAGTGAAAACTAATCCGTCCGGAGATTTTGGACCAGATTGCCCCTGACCCTTGCTCTCCACGCGATAGGTGTCACCCATGTTCTGAGTAGTGGCGATAGTGGGGGATCGTGAGTTATCCAATCGCGGGAATTGGAACCATTTGAGCGGGAACCGCTAAAAAATTTGATAGTGAAAATTTCAAAGTTTCCGTTCGCAAATTCTTCAGCCGTTAAGGACACAGTGAAGACTTTGAACGAGTTTCAAAGTAGAACGCATATGAAGAATTTGTGAACAGACTGGGTTGAGTTTAGCATAGAGGGGAAAGGGTCCGATCACATTCGCTGAGATGAAAATTAATTGTGGAATTAGCAATAAGTGAATGTTGTTGAGGACATTAAAAACTCAAATATATAAGTATATAATCAAAGAAGAACATGAGTTTCATAGTTTGAAGAATTTGAAAAGTTGATGAATTTGAAAAGTTGAGGAATTTGAAAATTTGAAGAATTTGCAGAATGACGAAAAACTCAACTTTGAAGAATTTCAAGTTTGGTTGGTGGCATGACCCACCGTATAAGAATGATGATTTCAGACACCGCATACAGTTGTCATAGGGTTTTGAGAATCAAATTCTTCATTAATTTCTTCACACTCAGAGACTTATTCTTCATTGATTGAAGAAAAACGTTACTTCGTGTATTGCACATCTAAGTCATCAATTTTGCATAAGTGTTAGGATGTATGTCCTTTTTCAAAAAACATTCGAAGATTCTAGGATATTTAGCTCACACCGCAACTTGCAAAATATCTTTTCATCCAAGGGCTTTGTGAAGATATCGGCCATTTGTTCTTCAGTGGGAATGTGGTCAATGGAGATGTCGCCCTTGAGTACATGATCTCGAAGAAAGTGGTGACAAATCTGGATGTGCTTGGTCTTGGAATGCTGAACTGGGTTGTAAGCAATCTTGATGGCACTCTCGTTGTCGCAGTAGAGAGGCACATTCTTCAACTTGATGCCGTAGTCATTGACGGTTTGCTTCATCCACAGTAGCTGAGCACAACATGAACCAACAGCAATGTACTCAGCTTCTGCAGTAGATGGTGAAACACAGTTCTGCTTCCTCGAGGACCAATAGACTAAGGATCGTCCGAGGAAATGACATGTGCCTCAGGTTGACTTGCAATCCACACGATCTCCAGCATAGTCAGCATCAGAGTATCCGACGAGCTGAAGATTTGAGCCCTTGGGATACCATAATCCAAGCGTTGGTGTGTGAGCTAAGTATCGAAGAATATGTTTCACAGCCTTATGGTGTGATTCCTTCGGTGTTGCTTGGAATCGGGCACACAAGCAAACACTCAGCATAATATCAGGCCTAGATGCACATAGATACAATAATGAGCCAATCATGGAGCGATATACCTTCTGATCGAAATCTTTACCATTTTTGAAGGCATTGGAGTTTTGACGCCTTTGCAATCTTGCATGTCGAATTTCCTCAGAACATCCTTGAGGTATTTATCTTGTGAGATGAAGATGTCGTCGTCTTGCTGACGAATTTGAAGACCTAAGAAGAATTTCAACTCTCCCATCATAGACATTTGATATTCTTCACTCATCATATAGGCAAATTCATCACTGTAACATTTGTCAGTACAGCCAAAGATAATATCGTCTACATATATTTGGCATATGAACAATTAATTATCATAGGATTTTGTGAAAAGAGTTGGGTCGAGTGAACCGGGTTTGAAGCCTTTCTTCATGCGGAATTCCTTTAGAGTATCGCACCACGCCCGAGGGGCCTGCTTGAGGCCATAGAGGGCCTTGTTGAGTCTGAAGACTTTGTCAGGATGCTTAGGGTCTTCAAAACCTGGGGGTTGAGCAACATATATTTCTTCCTCAAGCTTACCATTGAGGAATGCACTTTTCACATCCATTGATATAAGATGATATCATGATGGTTAGCATAAGCAAGCAATATGCGAATAGCTTCAAGTCTAGCAACAGGTGCAAAAGTTTCATCAAAGTCAATTCCCTCAACCTGTGTGTAGCCTTGAGCCACAAGACAAGCCGTATTCCTTACCACAAGGCCATTTTCATCTTGCTTGTTACAGTAGATCCACTAGGTACCTATGATGTTATGCTTGCGAGGATCTGGCCGCTTGACAAGTTCCCACACATTGTTGAGCTTGAATTGATGTAATTCCTCTTGCATAGCTTGAATCCACTCAAGCTCCTTGAATGCTTCATCAACATTGGTGGGCTCTATGATAGATACAAAGGCAAAGTGCCCACAAAAGTCAGTCAAATGTGAAGCTTTTGAGCGAGTGAAAGGACCTGGTGCATTGATGTCATCGATGATTTTGTCAATCTGCACTTCATTTGCAACTCTTGGATGAGCAGGTTGACGTGGCTGAGGATTTCTTCAGCGCCATTTTCTTCAGGTGTATCAGCATGAATGTCTTCATTCGTTGGAATGACTTCCTCAGTGGGTATGACATCTTCAGTAGCCTTCAGCTTAATGGATTCCTCAAGAGACTATTCATCTAACACAGAAGGCAGGTGCTCTCTTTGTGAGCCATCAGTTTCATCGAACCGCACATATACAGTTTCAATAACCTTATGGTGGTAGGTGTTGAAGACTCTGTAGGTGTGCGAGTCCTTTCTGTAACCAAGCATAAAACCTTCATGTGCTTTCGATGCAAATTTAGAACTGTTGTGAGGGTCTCTAATCCAGCATTTTGCACCAAAGACTTTGAGGTAACTTACATTGGGTTTCTTGCCAGTCATAAGTTCATACAAAGTCTTCTTGAAGAATTTGTGAAGATATACCCTATTGATGATGTGGCATGCAGTATCAATTGTATTCATCAAGCATGGTGTGAGCCATCTCAACAAGAGTCCTGTTCTTGCGCTCCACGACGCCGTTCTGCTGAGGAGTACAAGGGGCAAATAACTCATGAGTAATACCAAGTTCATCAAGATATTCATCAAGATTTGTGTTCTTGAACTTAGTCCCATTATCACTCCTGATATGCTTGATCTTAACACCGAAGTTGGTGGAGGCCCTTGAAGCAAATAGTCTAAAGACATCCTGCACTTCAGTCTTGTACAGAATAATATGCACCCAAGTGTAACGGGAGTAATCGTCAACAATGACAAAGCCATACAAACTTGAAGAATTTGTTAGTGTGGAGTAATGATTGGGGCCAAAGAGATCCATGTGAAGCAATTCAAAGGGTCAAGGAGTGGTCATCATTGTCTTTGAGGGATGCTTGGATCTGGTCATCTTCCCAGACTCACATGCACCACAGAGGTGGTCCTTGAGGAATTTGACACCTTTAATGCCAATAACGTGCTTTTTCTTCACGAGCGTGTGCAAGTTCCTCATACCAGCATGTCCAAGTCGTCGATGCCACAACCAGCCTTCTGAGGACTTTGCAAGTAGGCATGTGGCAGGTTGAGGACCTGTAGACAAATCAACAATATACAAGTCTCCTCTCCTAAAGCCTTTGAAGACGTTGGATTTGTCAGATTCCATGATGACAACACAACGATATTTTCCAAACACGACAATCATATCAAGATCACAAAGCATTAAGACATACATAAGGTTGAGCCCTAGGGATTCGAGAAGCATCACCTTATCCATGCTTCGGTCCTTGGAGATTGCAACCTTACCTAGACCCAATACCTTGCGTTTTCCTTTGTCTGCATAGGTGATGTGCTCCAGATGAGATGGAGCAAGTGGCAAATTCATCAGTAGATTCTTGTCACCAGTCATGTGGTTAGTGCATCCACTGCCGAGGACCCACTCAGTAGCTTTTGGAGGTTCATCCTGTAGTTGAATTTGTACAACTTACGAACTCATATGCTTCAGAGTGAAGAATATGACATCAATTTCATCAGACAGAATTTTATCACACAAGATAGTAAGCAAGTAGTGTGGACGTGAGAGATGTAGAATTCATTTCTACAAGGTTAGCTTGCGTCCTTTCAAGCATTTCCTCGGGTCTCCAGCAAATTCATCAGATGTTCAAGTTCATGTGGAGACCTGACCCTTCATAAGAAATTAGTTCAATTTATTCACCACCCACATCTGAAGGGGTGGTAAAGAGTTCATCATTCTGCGAGCACCATAAGAGAAGGGAGGCATTGAAGCAAGTGTGGTTCGTTTCACAGGGCGAGGGTTAGAGTACTCATATGAATAAGCAGAGAAATTCTTTGAGGACTTGTGAACATAATGGTTTGAAGAATAATGCACATATTCATAACTCTTAGATTTTCCCTACAAAACAAAGGCATTAGAACGAGAATGATATTTTTGACCATTTGAGGAATTTGTTCCAAGTGAAGACTTTGGTCCATATGAGGAATTTTATTTGGGGTTCCTGTTCTTCATAAGTGGTGTCGTGAGGACATTCACTTGATGATTTTGTAGGTAGCTCTTGGGAACCCAGATTTTCATCATAGGTGAACCTTTCCTACAGTTAGTTCCAACAAATCTAGAAAATACTTCACCTTTCTGATTTTTGAAGAATTTGTAGTTGGAGTCAAATGACTCATCAGAAGAATGTGAAGTTTCAGAAGTAAAGCCAGATAAAGTGGATGGATCTACAGGAGGTCCTTTTGCAGCAACCCATGAGGTTTTGGGGTACTGCTCAGGTGTCTAGTAGGATCCATCAGCATTGAGTTTTCTCACAAAGGCAATACCCTCTTTCCTAGGGTTCCTGTTTAGAATCTGCTTTTTGAGGACATCGCAAAGGGTTTGATGCCCTTTGAGACATTTGTACATGCCTGTCACATACAATTCCTTCAACCCTGCATTTTCATCAATGATACTTGTGGTATCCTCAGATGAGGAATTTGAGACCACTGGAATAGTTGAAGAATTTGGAGTAATAGAAGCATTTGAACATTCAGGTGAAGAATTAGCAGTTTCACGTTCGATGCATTTCAAACAAGATGGAACAAATTCTTCCTGAGCGGTACTGATCTGTTGAGCCAGTAAGGAATCATTTTCCCTTTGGAGATCCTCATGTGACACCCTTAGTTTATCAAGATCTTGCTTTCTTTGAATAAATTCATAAGAGAGCTTCTCATGATCGGCTAAGAGGTCATTATGATGACTCTGAAGGTTATCATACTTTGTCTGAAGACTTTTGAGATCATCAGACAGAGTTTGAGGCTGATCCACTTCATCATTCAACAGATCATCGCTTTTGTCTAGCATTTTCTGAAGCTTTTCAAGTGCACATTGTTGCTTAGTGGCAAGTTTAACAAGTTTAGCATAGCTAGGTTTCACATATTCATCAGATTCACCTTCACTTGATTCAGAAGAAGAATGATGTTTGTGTACCTTCGTGCCTTTCGCCATGAAGCAATAGGTGGGAGCATAATCATCATTGCTGACGTCAGAGTCATTGGAGTAGTCATATTCTTCATCGTTGAAGATGTACTTGCTGACGAAAGCAGTAGCGAGAGCAAGGCTAGCGACACTAGATTCAGATTCCACCTCAGATTCCTCCTCATCATGGAGACCGCTGGGATGATGAAGATGGCCTCCGGTGATGGTTTCCCCCTCTGGCAGGGTGCCAAAACGAGCTCCCGATTGGTTTTTCGTGGATACAAAGGCTTGTGGCGGCGGAACTGTCGATCTAGGTATCTTTCTGGAGGTTTTAGTATTCATAGGAATTTTAGGAGTCCACAAGCCACAAGGGCGCGGCCTAGGGGGTGGTCATGCCCAGCAGGCTTGTGGCCTCCTCGTCCACTTCCTGGCCCAGCTCTCCGCTCCAGTATTTTTTTATATTTTCCAAAAATATTCTCTGTAAATTTTCAGCCCATTCTGAGAACTTTTATTTCTGCACAAAAACAACATCACGGTAGTTCTGCTGAAAACAACGTTAGTCCGGGTTAGTTCTAATAAAATCGTACCAAAATCATATAGAATTATTGTAAACATGGCATGAATACTTCATAAAATATAGATACATTGGAGACGTATCAATACCTAAACACCTAGAGCTAGAGTGTTTGAGCATCATCGAAGACTTTCTGTTTTGAGAGAACTCAATACTTATTACACTTGAAGACTATGATCTTCCACACGGTTAGGCGTCTGGGTCTAGAGCGTCCAAGAGTCATTGTGGACTACCGGGTGATCAAGTTTGTACGTGTTTCGGAAGTCTCCACTAAAGACTTACCTGAGTGATTCAGCGATGTCTAAGTGACTTCGGCTCAAGGGGAATAAGGTGAAGACAAGGTCTTCTGAGTTCGATCTCAGCCTCCCTAATCAGACGTACAGTTGTCACGGCAACTGGAATTGGTCCAACAAATCATGTGTCTTCGTCAAGCAACGGGTTCTATCCTTCACTCTGTTGCATTACTATTC
Source organism: Hordeum marinum (assembly GCA_022496015.1). Lineage (NCBI taxonomy): Eukaryota > Viridiplantae > Streptophyta > Magnoliopsida > Poales > Poaceae > Hordeum > Hordeum marinum. The sequence continues at coordinate 454,939,472 of CM039674.1, read as the reverse complement.
TGAATTATGAATTCATTGCTTGTACGTTGCTTGAAGACTTTCGCCGAAGACATTGATATCCACGGTCTATCTTCATATTGTCTAAGTTTGTCCTTGACTCATCTTAGTATGCATGATGATGATGCCTGATTTGTTTGTATGTCTTCACTGTGTTGCATGCCTAGACTAGACTCTTGATTACTATCCCTACCTCATCCTGGTTACGTTTCCGCATTATTCGAATACATTCATTCTTTCAAAGACTTTCATAAAAAGTGCCTATTCACCCCCCCCCCTCTAGTCAATAACTAGCACTTTCACTAATTCCAAATTGTTCAATCTCACACACACTAGCCTTATAATTACGATTGAGTGGCATTTGGCGCTTTGAAGAATAGATACAAGATTCTTGATCAGAAAGCATTCCACCCTTTTCCCACCCAAGTTAAACTTCTTCTTGCATTGCATTGCTCATAACTTGATCATATAGTGGACTTTTGAGGAGTATGTACCGAAGGAGGAGGATGTGACAACTGATGATATTAACTTCATCCATAGTATCAAGGCACATCATAATGAAGCTTTAAAGTGCAAAACGTTGAAGTGGGCTAACGTAAGGCTAACAGAGGTAACATGAAGATCTGAAAGAGTGGGCGCTAGATGGTCTGAGTGCGTGTGAGTTGTAGTGTGTGTGAGTTATACAAGCCATAAATAAGCTCGACCGTTGGCTGGTTACGATGGTGGCTCCTATATTGCACATAGGTCACTGGCTGGTGACGTCGCGCGCACCCCCCCCCCCACCACCACCACCCACCCCTCGCCCACTGGTGTACGTATGGGCCGGCCCATTTCCTAGTATTTTTTCCTTATCAATTTTCAAAAAAAAATTCTTCCTTTCCTTTTTCTTTTTTGTTTTGTTTTTATTTTCCTTTTTTCTTCTCTGATTTTTTTTCAAAGAAATGCGAATTTTCTTTTCCACATCGCGAATATTTTCCATTCATCGATTTCAAGAGATGTTCATCAAATTCAAAAAAACAAATCGTTGGATTTAAAAAATCTTCATCATATTAAAAAAATGTTCATCAAATTCGAAATTTGTTCACCGGTTTCAAAAAAAATTCATTATTTTTCAAAAAATGTTCTTCATAAAATTCTGTTCATCAAGTTTGAAAGATATTTATCGAATTCAACTTCTTTTCACCAAAATACAAAAAATGTTCATTATTATTTAAAAAACGAATTTTTTTGGGGTTTCATAAAACCCAAAATAAATTGAAAGTTGTTGTTGTTGTTGTTGTTGTTGTTGTTGTTGTTGTTGTTGTTGTTGTTGTTGTTGTTGTTGTTGTTGTTGTTGTTGTTGTTGTTGTTGTTATATTTAAAAAAACGCTCATAAAATTCGTCATCCAAATAAAAAAATTCATTTAAATTCAAGAAATGTACATTCTTTTGAAACCGTGAACATTTTTTGTATTCATGAATATTTTCTGAATGAGCAAAAAAACGATGAAGTTTCCATATTCAAATTCAGGAATTTTGTTTCAATAGACGATTTTAAAAAAAATCGAGAACATTTTTAGAAAAATCATGATTTTTTTAATTCACGAGCATTATTTAAATATGGAAACATTTTTCAAAATCTAGAATATATTTTTAATCCACGAATATTTTATTTTTCTGGAACAGTTTTTGTTAAATACATACTTTTAAAGAAATTCTGAACTTTTTTTAGATCCAAATTTATTTTAAGTAAGAAAAACAAGAACAGGAAGGAAAAAACAAAAAAAAACAAATTGAAAAGAAACAAAATAGAAAACAGAGGAGTCCAGGCCCGCTGGGGAAGCAGGTGCGGCTGGCCAGTTCGCCAACACGTCACGCGCGGAATAGGAGCTCCCGGTTACCATAGCGATAAAATTAAATATCTCACATTTCCACCTTTTCTCTGTTCATCGTTGGTTATCATCTTCTTCCCCAAGTACCCCTTCTTCGATCCCAAAATATGAGCGAGAAATCTTGAGCAAGGATATGACAGCTCGGTACACAAAATAACCTCACGTGTGTTTCAGAAAGAAGAAAACTACATGTAGAAAATTGTACATGGCAGTGATGGAGCTACGACAGGGCGAACCTAGGCAGTCACCCCCCTTGCAAAATGGACAGCGATCCATTACATGTCAGCGATGTGGGCAATGCAGCCAATTTGATCTTTGGATGAGTCCTTTTTTTTCTAGGTCTAGGGAATGAAAAGCCTTTTACCGACTACTCAAACAGTATGGGCCTCTCCTTTATATATAGGCCTAACACGCCAACACATTACACCATCGTAATGCTAGTATAATTCTGGCATGTACTTGCTTCATTTGTATAAAAATTATGTAATTGTTTGGCCCTCTCTTTCGAGGTTATAACTTTTACAAGCCTACAGGCGGATTATAACTCTATGATTTTCCATTCAGAAAGCTCCCAATTTGGCTGCAAAAAAGGGTGATAACTTCTACAAAAAAGACAAAACAAGATGCATAAAGCTGGTCACAGTGTTGAATTTTGCAAACAATCCTAATGTAATGCGCGTTCTAAAAATAAATAAGTAAACCACATGTAGTGTGTGCATCTTCACCAAAAAATCTACATATATATCATGTGAAAATTTATTCCCTCAAGCTCCACATGGCACTGTTTTCGTCAGGAAAGTAACTAGGCCTTCCGGTTAAGACTATCCATAATGAGAAATAACATAGGAATGTTGCCAATAAAAAAAAAAGGAGCGCAGGTACCAGAGGCGCCTTTTCTCCCGGGCGGTCGGTCTCGCGGCGCTGCTCTGCCCCCGCATGATTGCGCCGCGGGCGTCGACGTCAACCCCAATCAGCGTTGAGTAATGGCGGAAATGGACGTGTACAGAAAGCGTTTCCGTTGCGGTCGCCAGTTACTAACAGAGCCGAGTTGGATGGCCGGGAACCGGCCACGTCGACCTGAACCTCTCAGCTCGGCCCTCACCGGATCGATGGAGCCACTTTGCTCGGCCCCTTTTCGCAGATCTCACACACTGTATCCATCCTTCTCACACAGACCTGACTGGCCGCGGAAAGGGTCCAGCAGAAAGGGAGCCCGATCCCCAACTTTCTTCTCTGACCGAAGTCGACGGGAACGAACGAAGGGCCTCGAGTTACGCAGCTGAGCAAGCAAAGAAAAGGAGGTTTTCCTTCCGGAAACGCGATTACTATCCGACTGTCAGAGGCGCCGGCCCACGCCTATCTAGTACTGTAATAAGCTAGCCGGGCTCAAGCTAGGCGAGCAAGAGTCCACGCCAACGCTAACATACATTACGTAGCCAGGAGGAGCGGGGAGTTTATTGTTACGTTGTCAACGACGGGGCCACCCTAGCTACGCGCACCTAGGATGTGCACGCCGCAGCGGCAGCGGCAGCGGCACCGTCGCCCCGTACGTACGATCCGTCCACGTCGCCTGATCTCGCCGACCCCCACGGCTTGATCGACCCACCGACCTGCATCTTTTCGCCGAGCATTAATTCAACGCCGCCGCCGCCATCACCGTGCGTGCATCAGTTCCATACTACCTCTCTTTGATTCACCGGCCGCCACGGCTCTTGGATCGGCCGCAGCAGCTTCTTCTTCATTGGCGTCGCCACCACCAACCAACGCCGGCCCGATCATCGAACCTCACTCAAAAGCTAGCATACATACACGTAAACAAGCGAGCGAGCCAGGGAGGAGGCCACGCAACACCAAAGCACAGCGCCATAAACCTCGGAATTAATCGGCATGGGGGGTTTGCCACGGCCTTGATTCGTGCACGTAGGCCGCAATGTAGGCATTCTTCTGTTGCTCAGTCAGCCAAACATGTGGGCGCTGCTCCTACATGAATTGTTGGATTGATCGATTGATAGCTTGTTTTGGTAGTTCCCTCTTAACTACTTTTGTCTACAAAAAATGGTCCTTATTAAGCCTTTTGATCCCCCTCCTCACTGGGCTCTGGTGCAAAACAAACCTCCCTTTTGGGGTCCATCCGGTCGGTGGGACCAGGAAGGTCTGCCCGTGGCAAGGCCACGTCCCTTCACACATGCAATCTAAATTTCTTGTGCAAAAGACTTCCCTGGATTTCACATCATTCGTCGATGCACGCCATACATACACTACAGAAAAAAAATCGTTTTCAAATTCCACTCCCTCCATTTATATCTTAAATACAAGGCCACTTTATTTTTTGTGTGAAACTTTAATTAACTTGTAATTTTGGGGAACAAAATATGGATTATATGTCATCAAAAAATATTATCAAAAAGTTCTTTGAAATGTGCATCGAATGGCATGCTTTTTATGACATATGGCTCGCATTTCGTTGGTAAAACTAATGGTCAAAATTATAAAAAATAATATGAAGTGGCCTTGTGTTAGTAGATGGAGGGAGTAACAAGCAAATAGTAACGAAGTTTAATGTTTAACTTCGTCAAGGATATCAAACAACATGTGTAGAGTGAATGGAAATAGTATTGAATACATGGCATTTCCATCCAACTAACTTAGTCACCTCAATTAGCGCCAATACATGTGGTTACAAAATACATGTGTAGAGTGAATAGAAAATCAATAATGACAGGAACTGATGTAACAAATGACAACATTCACCATTGGAATTAAAACTAGTCACACCTATCAGCCAAAAACCATTATACGATTAAAATCAACCATCCAAGACCTCCACAATAGTAGCTGGATCTGTAGTCCTTGATAAGAAATTAATAATAACAACAGGTCTACAGTACAATGAAATAACCAGCACGTCATATTTGCCTGCATTAGTCATTTCCAGGAGGGGAATTGTCATACTCTCCTAGTCGTAGGACCTCCTCAGTGCAGGTGGCCTTGAGCTCCTCGGCGTACCTGAACATCTAAGCCTCCTGGGAAACAGTTGCTTGCCGCCCTAACTAGTCCTTTCCCTGGTAATATTGCTGTACTTTGCAAAAGATTCATTGAATAATCCACCTACCATATATATGTGAACAATTCCCTCAACTTTTCAGTATTTGCAAAAAACCTGAGTTTGCTGTCATAAAATTTCAACAGATTGAACCAGCCTCCTTCAGAGGGAGATTGTCCCCTAATTTTGGCTCAGCAACCAAACACTATGTCTGTTTCTACTGCTGCCATCCCTCTTGGCCCTGATCCTGAATGAGATATAGTGGGCTTTTGCCAAGAAATATATTTTTACTACTAAATCCATGTACAAATGGTCGGAGAGTATCATGGCCGGCGGTCGTTATAAGTGGATTAGGGAGGCCGAAATTCCCTTGAACATTATATTCATGTGGTGGTTCTTCCAAGATATCGTTCTATTCTAACTAGGGAGGTGATGAGGAAGAAAAATGGTCTGGTCATCCTATGTGCTCATTTCGTGATCAGGTTGAAATTTCTCAACATTTGTTGTTTTCGTGATCAGGGTTGTGTGGAGAACCGTTAGTGCTGTCTTTCAAACTTCATTTTGTACTTAAAATATGTGGTAGTTTTTCTCATGGCGCTATGCCTTCTTCACTGATGGGGAGAGGGGTTTTATAGAGCTGGTTTGGCTGTTAACTGGTTTTAGGTTTTCCAGAATGCAAGGAACAAGGCTACGTATGAGAAAAAGATGACTAAGTGACCTGGGCACTGTGGAATGCAAGGACCATAGCTAAATATGAGTCCCCCTTCGAAGTTGCTCTCATTGCTTGCACATCCTTGTTCTCTTGAGCAGGAATTCAGAAGACTGGAGACACAGATGCACTGAAGAAAGGTGCTGAGCTTCTTCGAACAAATGCGGTTAATCTGGTGAGGATATCTGGAGCTGTGACATAGAATCGAGTTGCTTCTTCAAAGTGAAGATAGCTGGGAGTTCCTGTTGTGTAGCGTCGCTGAGTTGGTTGAGCGTTTGTGCAGTTGGGTCGTAGGATTTAGATTTTTTTAGCGCTACTAGGTTTTCGCCCCATGGTGTATGTTCCTGTCATGGGCATGCACAACGGGTTTCCTTATAGTGTCTTGAACTAGCTCTTTCCCTTTCCACTATCTTGTTTTGCTGTTATCAGACCTTGTATTTCCGATATATCATAGTGATGGAAAGGGGAGTAGCCCAGTTCCAAAAAAAAAAAAACTAGTCCTCTCCCTGACTCATCTTTGCATTAACACCCAAACAAGAGTGAAGTTGCATCATAGGTGTAGAGTCCAGTGGTGGAGATGGCATTTGGAGGGTGCATTCCCATCTCTAGTGGTAGAGGCGATGTCTCTGGAACAAAGGGCGCACAGCTTTGGAGGTGAAGACACAGACATTGGCATGGCCTCCATCATGAAATTGATGCTGGGCCATCAGCAAGGAGCCGTGGAGGCAGACGGGGCATAATGGGCATTGTGCCAGTGGGAGGGGGAGGACATCATCGAGGTGGAGGGGCTCCTCTTGGATGTGCAAACACTGTACAGAGCTTGCTGATCTGACACGAGGTGTATGCACGATGCAAGAACAGACACCGTGTAGGGGCTTTTCCAATTGGAAATTGTGACGGCAACTATATGTTTATTTGCTGGAAAAGAATACAGTTTCTTCACATAGCCCTAAACCCACAACAACAGACTAATAGATAGCATAGGAATGAAGTCCCCCTAGTGCAATGTAATGCTTGCAATCTACATGTTTCACCCAGTGGCATGGGTCAGAAGCCAGCAGCACGAACTATGTACAGTCTTACAAGATGATGCGCAGTAGCTAGCTCGAGGAGGTGAATAAAGGGTTAGGCAAGCATGGCACAATGGCTGCACTAGGTGCTAGATGGTCAGTACCTTCTTTTTTCGGAAAAGATGACCAGTACTAGGATCCTGATTTCTTCTTCATGTTCCTCCATTTGACTCTCAGGTCACTGGCGAGGCGTGTCTTGTGGAACGTACCCCTGCCATGTTCTAATATCTGAACCCACGGAATTGGACTGTCGTCCTTTGGGGTGAACTTCAACATTGCATCCTGAGTCAGAATAGGCAATGTTGTGATGTTAGCATGCAAGCAAGAACACGACTACATACACGTTAGTAACCAGGAAATTTAGCAAAAGATGCCGCAAGATTTCAGCATCAGTAATGTCAGTTAAGATCCTGGGATATGCGTACCCTCAAAGCTTGCTCTTCTTCTTCCGTCCAACAGAGCTTTGAGCGCCTTCCAAAAGAATTACAGCTGCAAAGACAGATATGGCTCAGTTTCTGGAATTACAAAACAGACGCCATTACAATGTACACTTCCAAATATATAAAGTTTCACAATAATTGGAAACATATTCAGTTAACTACAGTCTAACTTCACTATCACATATGTAACTTCATTCTAACCATGAATTCTCAGAAGCTCTTGCGGATTTGAAATTGACCTTGAATGAAGAGGCTGACTTTCCTCTATATCAAATATCATGCCATAGATTGGCAACTCGGATTAGAGATATAAAATCTTCTGAAGTTTTGATCATCTCGAAGCTAATTAGCATTGTACTATCTACGGTGCTGAACTAAGAACTTCAAATAATAGAAAGTGCTTGTGCAAGAGCACTGGAACTCAGTAAGTTCGGTCTCATAAACATCCACCCCAGCCTTTTTTTTTATCTCAGATCGACCATACAGATTTATTTATCACAAGTCTAAATGAAGATGTTCAATGTCGTTTAATTATAGGTTAACCAGTCAGACATTTTTAAGTACTCCAAAGAATATCATCAGGGAAAGAAGTGCTTATCAAGTTCCTAACACTTACGGACGCTCGGGTTCATATGCATAGTTCTGTTTGCTTGATGGTGAAGGCATCTGCTGATCCTGGCATCGCAATGCTTTTTTAGAATTATAAGATACCACTGTCTCCTTTTCTTGGAATCTTGCTTTGTGGTGTTTCATGTTTCGCCAAGGAGGCGACGACCGCTTACCAGAATTATTTGAAGATGTAGCTTCTATTTCATCGGAACTTTTGGGGTCGTGAGAATTTGTAAGACTGTCATGTTTTTCAGCCTCAACACTCTGGTTGGCAACAGGACTGCATCTATTCTCAGATGAATGTTGTGCATCATAAAATGAATTGCCATTACCATCTTCATGGGCTTCTGCACTTTCCACAGACTGCTCAACTGGTTTTCTTTTATTTTGGAGTACACAATCTTTATTGGGTGCAATATCAGAATTCAGACCAAGAGATGCCTTTTCAGTGATTATGTCCTCAGGACAAGCGTCATCTGTAGCATTTGTTTTCTGCTTCTTCCTCTGCTGACTAGGTTCTAGATCCTTATGAGAAAGATTATATGTATCGGACTGATGGTTACCTTGCCTTTTGGAAGTAACACACCCATTCAGCTGACCCTCCTCAGGACACACATCACTTGTATCATTTGTTCTCTGTTTTTTCCTCTGCTCACCAGGTTCTTCATCCTTACGAGAAAGGTCATCAGCTTCAGACTGATGGTTATCTTGCCTTTTGGATGTATTACACCCATTCAAGTGATCATTGCTGTTGGTAGCTGTTTGCCGTTTTCCAGTAGATTGTTCATGGTGTTCCTTTGGAAATTGCTTTGTGCCAAGGAAAGCAGATAGGTTCTTCCTAGCTTCCAGATATGTTATTTTCGCCTTTTGATATGCTTCAGTAGCTTTAGTATAGAAGCATACAGGGCAATAAAACTGGCCAGAAACATCAAATGTCACTGATGAACCAAAACAGCTATCATGAGCAGTTAATGAGCAGCTGCTACATTTCAGCAACTGGCCATCTTTACCACATTTTATGCACAAATCTTGTTCCGTAAAGCCACCAGTGGAACCATTGGCCTCTTTATCCTGACTACAGGATGGCATATTGCCTATCAATGATAGAAGACAAGCAGCTGCAAAGCCACTGGGACCGTCATTGGAGCGATGCGCATTTGATGTTTCCACCACATTGCAGCAAGGAGAATCTAGAGCAGTTTTCCTACCACTGAATGTATCATTTTCCAAGATGTTGCCATCATCATGTAGTGCTGGATTGGCTTTGTCAGCACAACTGACTTCCAGAAGAGCCTTATCATTCTTCTCCTTAAACAATTTAGAAAGCCCTGTAGCATTCTCTTGTGGAAGGTTGGTTTCAGATTTGTCTCCCTGAACAGCCCTGTTGCAGCTTACAGAAGGTACAACACCAGCAGTGAGCAGATTCTGTTCATTATGACCAGAACCCTTTTCCACTGGCTGAATCCTTGCACTACCCCCATCCAAAACATGACTTGCTTTCTCACTGCTGTCATGTTGCGGTGAACTCCTCCGAGTTTTTCTGCCTTGTAGTTCTGCAATCACGCATGTACCATCTGCAGCAACAATCTCAGGCAAAGGTCTTGTTTCAGATGTATTTGCCAGCAAAGCATCAGTGCTTCTATCAGAATCTGGAGCCACTGTAGCATGCATGGTCAATCCTTCATTGCTGAGATTCTTTGATAAATGAATGTTGGTGTCATTACCATGTGATCTCTCTCCATCATTATCTCGGCATGAATTTTTGTACTTGTCTCCACAGGTTTCCCGTTGATGAATGGTAGTTGGACTCTTTTCTTGGAACGTGGTAGTCTCCGCCGCATTCTGCTTTGACATAAGTTCAGTATTACATTGAAGCGAAGCAGCACTACATCTAGCTGAAGCAGGCTCATCTGTAATGGACATGTTTCTATTATCTTTACTTGGACTCGCTTGTGCGGATCTGACACTGACACCAACAGCACCAGTGGTATCTTCTTGAGGGCGGTCGTAACACCTATCTGCAGGGCACCCATGCCTCTCTGTATTTACATGATCAGGGCTGATGCCGCACAACGACTGGTCATTGCCAATGTTCCTGCCGCCCTTCTCCACTGGGCGTGGTGGGACCATAGACGCAATGTCTGGGTTCACTTCTCTAAGCTGAACATAAAACAAGAAGCTTAATCATACGTGAAGCAAGTCCTTTTATGTTCAGTTTTGGGAATAACTTTTTTGGCATACCAACTCAAAAGAAGTTTCTGGTAAAACCGGTGTCTTGATGCATATAAACTTTTGGATATCCTTGCTAAAAGGCGGAAGCATATCTTTCTCCAAGCTTCCTGAACTACCAACCTGCAGATATTACATTCATGTAAAACAAAAAATTCAAAAACATCTGGGCACTAACTAAATTGCAGCATGTATTAGCTACCACATAATTAAAGACACCAGAACATATGATGATTGTTAAGTTATAAGGCGATATAATTATAAAAGAGCACCAGAAAAGTGAAACCGTTAGAAACATGCATGATTCATGCAATATCTAACATGGCACCCCTGCTCCTCACACGAAGTGAAGAATTTTAATATTTAACTGTAAAGTGATGCTGTTATGATCTTTAGGGATATCGTAAACGTATAACTTGCTACAATACCGTTTTCTAAGGTAATGCCTGTTGGGCGTTGGCACTTGGAAGGACTTGAGACACAATTGCCAAGGGATATATCATGTTTCATATCACAAGAAAATGAGCTCAAATAATAACATCGTCTAGCCTAGCGGCATTGGTGAACTACAGCACTGTATCAATGAATACGTCATTAGGTACAAGTAGATAAGTTCTCCACAGAGAACATGACTTATTAAAAGGTGGATGCTTGCTTTCAGCCTCACAAAAGCCCACTACTGTTTGACAAACTACCAAAAATGAGATGCCTGTCAGAATTTAGAATGCTGCCATATTTTGAGTCATTGATAAACACATGCTATTTTACATACGGCAAACAATATGCAAAGTGTTCTCTTGTTATGCTCACGGCTATTGTCGCTAAACACAATCAGTTCATGAATCAGCGAAAACATCACTCTACCACCATCGGAAGAAATGCAAAATTAAATAGCAAGCACCATCCATGGAATCAATTGCTGTATAGTGGAGCTCGTTCTCTCCAACTTTTAACTGCAAGGACTACACTTCGGCCATCGAATGAATCGAGCTTGAACAAGTATGTTTTGCATTCTTTAAGGAAGGAATTAAGATTATGAGTTCTGGTCTGAGTTCATCATGGTCTGGACAAGATTTAATCTAACCAACACATTACTTAGGAGCAAATGCAGAGACGGTATGTTCCATCTTGCTATACTTTTCTGCCTGAACGAATCTTCAATCGCCCCATTGCACAAATATATTGTTCCCGTGACAAAAAGATAATTAAGAAATCCATAGTTCTGAACAACCAGAATGCACTTGGTAAAACAAAGCACTGCATACCTGTCCAAGCAAATCAATCAGCAACTCCTCGCAGGAGCGGGCGGCATCAACCCTAAGCGTCCCGCCCCCCGCCACCGCCGGCGCCGCGGCGACCTCGCCCTCGCCCGAGGCGGCGAGGGAGACGACCTCCCGCAGGCATCGAAGCGCAACCCTATCGCGCGAAGCCTCCGGCGCGCCCGAGAGGGACTCCGGCAAGACGCCCACCAGCGCTGCGGAGCACCGATAACCCTAGGTGAGACCATCGAAAGCGTCGACGGGAACGGAATAAGCAGTGGATCATCTCACGGCACTGATATCACCTTTGACGAAGGAGAAGTCGAGGGCCTCGTCGCCGGCGAGGGCGTCGGCCACCCAGCGGGCGGCGAAGCGGCAGGAGGCGGAGGGGCCCGGCATTGAGAGACCCGGAGGAGTTTGAGGGGCAAAACTGCAAAAACAAAAAACAAATGCTCCACTTCTTTAGCAGATCGGAAGCAGCGCGGCGTCGCGCCCGGCCGCGGCATGGATTGGGCTGTCATTTCGTTACTTCTCGGCCTAGCAGCGTGAGATTCCCCCAGGCCCGGCCTACAGCCTTTTGGGCTGGGCCCAAACAATTCCGCACAACGCGGGCAGACAGTTTTGATTTGTTTATTAATACTAGCAAATATGTTCGTGCAAATGCACGCCTCGACTAATATACAAATATATGTTAAAATTAACATGAATAAAAATATAGTTTGGTTGCATTAAAAATATTATAATTCAAGAAAATATTTTTAGATAGCATCATATGCATAGAGACAAAAAAAATACACTATTATCTTAGTATTTTTTAATAATATGGCTAATCAATTCCCGTGCAACATCTGGAATATTGTGTGCAGCTTAATTGTCGATGTATCAGAGCAAGTGCACCAAGAATCGTTTTCTTAGTTGGTCCCATCCTGAATGACGACAATAAGTTATTATTTTTGGAGTTTGTGCATAGTAGAATGTTAGAATGTGAAGCAAAGAATACTGACCTTGCAAATCAGTGGATTTAGATCTTTCCCATTCCATGAGAACATAGAACTAAAAGCATGATAACCAAACAAGTTCCTACAGATAAATTTATTGTCATTATCTAGAGCGTTGCATAAACTAAATAAGATGATTTAATGGTTTCAAAGGCACTCACCTATCTAAGCTTTTTGGAACACAACGATGCCAATAAAATATATCATCGTTCCATTCGGTATGCACTACTTTGAGTGCTTGGTTTAAATAAAATGTGTTCCTCTGGAGTTTCAATGCATATCTAAGGTCCCGGATCATCTTCAGCTCCATAGAGGCATAATTGCCAAGGAAGTATAATATAGAGACAATTTTGGCATGTTGGTCGATGACAAACAAGATAAAGTGATCAAGGGAAGCATGTGATAATACAATCTATATACAGTATATGTATTAGCAAAAAAACAAAAAAACATGACAATACATATAATAGGTAAGGAACCAATATTACACATCCGCATGATGAAATGGTATAGTCCGTCCCAGGCCAACTATGAAGAAGTTTTGCCAAGGACTGAATATCCGGCGTGGTGCGTAGTTTTGGATCCCGTGCATATTCAGACACCATCAACTAGGTACACATAAGACTTAGAAACAAGGTAAAATAATGATGTGCGGTTGTAATAGTAACTTACACAAAACTTTAGGTCCATGAAGTGATTTGGTGTGTCTTTCAACATCATTAACTTGTCACATGCAAGTATGTGTATTCCCATGTTGACAGACTTGCAGTCCATAGCCTGGTCAGTCTTGAGTATGTCCTGAAATTCATTGAGACTTATGCTAATTGGATAAGGTTTTGAGCTCACTACCCATTGTTTCCTATGAAATAATTGGCTGCATTAGAACTGATGCAAAAGGAAGAATGGATATTAACTTACAGTTTGCTCAATGAGACGACTTACTCCAAGCACTTGACATCATCGATCGACATGATGAATGTGCATAGTTCACCAACTAAATCACGTGAGTTCTCAGGCACGATGCCATAAGGAAGGATACATGGTGGTGATTTGTCTTTCATTGGATTGTTACTTGATTCTGATTCCATGTTGTGCTTGGTTGGACTATCACTACCACAGAATGGTTCAAAGATGACACATCAATCAGAGACCCTTCGACAAAACTGTATGTGATTACCAAATCGCAAACGATATAGTTATAGCTATGTCGCTAATGACGTAAACTGTGTGTGATCGCGTATCCATCAAATAGGATCTAAAAATAGTTGTGTGTGCGATGTTTAGCAAATAGTTGGCCTAGATAAACTGTTTGCGATTGGATAATATAACGCAAATGCTTATAAAAATACAAGTGTGTGCGATGTATGGCATACAGTTCACACCGATCAACTGTTTGCGCTTATCAAGCAGAACACAAACGATTGTCCAGATGATCGAGTGTGCGATAGACGACATGCAGGTCACTCGGATGAACTGTTTATGATGAGGTAAAATAACATAAACGGTTACATAGATCGGGTAGTGTGTGATAAACAGCATACATGCCACTGGGATGAACTGTGTGCTATAATCAAAAATAACACAAACGGTTTCTCAGATCAAGATGTGTGTGATGTACACAGGGCACTCGGATGTGTTGTAGGCAAACGGTTCTGGATAAAGAACTGTCAGGGACTGATGAAATCATCACCAACGTTTTTGGTTGTTTATTCCGTATGTGATGTGATTTGCTCTATCTGCCCACAAACATCTATGCTCTGTTTAGAAAAACATGATTGCATAACCAAATTAAGCATCCAATACACACATAACATTGGCGCACACCTTAATAAACTATTACATGCATAATAAACTTATTCCTCTAAAATTACGAATATTTCTGCATAGAGGGAGTATGAAATTGAGAAACGATCATCAAATCATCTACTTCATGTGACGCTTGGCGCCAGCGCTCTGCTTGTGGCTCGATCCCTCGTTGTCTTCAAGTAGGGGGCACTTCCTCATGTCAACGATCTGCTTGAACATCTCGTAGCATGTGTACACTTCCTTGGCCATGGTCTGGAGGTGATATTCATCTAGTTTCTTCACTCAGGCCCGCACTCAGCCTTCATGTCAGCGTAGTAGGAGTCGGTGATGGCCTCGACTAGGTCAACATGGGAGTCCATGTTCTTATTGCTATCCCAGACCCTGTAGTGGCCACGAATGTCGACAAGCTTCTGACAAGCCAAGCCCGAAGCCTTGAGCACCTTTGGATCGTTGGCGCTGTCCACCGTAGCGAACCTGTAGTCGGGGTTGTTGACAAACCTGGTGAAACGATCGCAAGGCACTGTGGCCAGGCAGTAGTAGTAGAAGAGTACATGATGGCCCACGCACAACTGGGCGACGGCAACCTTCGGGTCATGCCCGGCACGACCGCCGGTGTAAGCGAGGTCGACCACTTTGTACTTGCCATCCGCATCAAGCATCCGCTCCATGGTGTCGATGGAGTCCTCCACCATGCCCGGGTCGTTGGTATACACCACCGTGAGGTCTGTCTTCCTCATGTGGGTCTCCACATGATGCACGCCAAACTCCATTGGAGTGTCGCTGGACATCCTCTCTGTATGCGTCGTCCAGTGTGTGCTTATTATGTTGTGGGCGCGATCGAAAGTGTGAAGAGACTATGGTTAATGGCCTTGGGTATAAATGGGGGCGGACGTCCTAGAAAACCAGCACGTCCGGATGGCAGTTTTTGCAGCACGTGATTCAATCATGGAGTACGTAACTGCATGCGGCGACGCGCGTGGCCCAACCGCATGCATATGGATCCGCGAACGTGATCGTGGGCCGGCCCAACCGCTAGCAGAGCGCGCACGGAGGGGCGCGAGATCTGTGCATGCGCAGAGACGCGAGAGCAGAGTGGACGCGAGGTCGAAACAGACCGCTCTGTACTTGCTCTCGTCAAGTAACAGGTCAATGATGTTGGAGTTCTCCATCCAGATCAGATGTTTGGTGTACGCCACGAACCGACAAGGCGTGTCCACTATGGCATGCATGGTGAACTGGCGCTCATCGTTGGCAGCCACTTGGAGAGCCATTGGAGCCGCGCGGGATACCCTCAGTCGTGATTCTCCTTCTTAAGGTCCGGATATCAATCATCAATTGCATATTGATGTCCAGATATTAATCGGCCATTGCATACTAAGGAAAAGATAGTTCTGCCAAAATAAGAGTCTCCCTCATAAGATGTCATTTGCATGGTTGTATCACAAATGACAGAAATAGTACAAGGATTCAAATTCCAGCATTACAAGGCTCAAATTCAAAGATTACAAGGTTAAAATCGATAATAGAAATGAAATTCAGCTTATGTAGAAACTTTGTCATGCAGCTCTAGACGCCCGCGCTAATCAGCTGAACATGAACATATATGATAGGTTCATACTGATATTACTACGAGTTTCGCAACTTCAATATTTCTGCAAAGGGATCCGCCACTAACATGTCATTTATGGGCTTGGCATTAGGACTTCCGAATAGTCTATCAAATGAATTTACAAAACAAAATTGAGCTTCTTCAGAGAGTTTTCCATTCCGTCCTAGTCATCAGAGCTGATCATCAAACCATTCTTTTTTGCGCGATAAATATAGGAAAAATCTCATTATGTTTAGCACACTTGCTCTCACAACAAATAACCTGGCAAATATAATCTCTGGTAAGGTCCCTTGGTAGGAGTTCAAAGTATTTTCTGAGAGATGGAGATCAAGGCATTTGATGAGATTGTTATATTGTATCACATTATCCACTACCGGGCCTAACCGTATATGCGAAAGAAGAGAATGTATTAGTGCTTGGATACACAACGGACCTCTTACGATTTGCAGGGTTTCAAAATTTGAACTCCCTTGTGGTTAAAATTTAACATGAAAGAGCATCACCTCGACATATAGCTTCTCTAGGCACGGAAAGAATCTTAGCAACCTGACAAGTTGGTCCAGGTCGTGTGCTGAGGGATTCTGTCCTAGAATAATGTGCTTCGGAGGAAACGGTTTATTAGATCCAACCGTGTGTGATAAATCCTATGTCAATATTACTCTCAAGTAAACTAGCACTCTGGTGTGATGGAGATAACACATAATGAAAGTCGTCGCATAGTTTCAATCTCAGGAAAAAATACACAAGCATAGATATAATACACACAAACTAGATAGATTCAACCCAACATTTTGTTTTTCGAACAGTCAATCCAACATCTCATCTTCATGCCTATGGTTAAGATTCTCCAGGAACTGGGCGTACGTGGCATGCGGTATCCTGCCAGAATACTTCTACTTGAAGGAGCCAACGACTCGTCCTCTTGGATGTGCCAGAACACTCGAGTACGTTTTGTTAATCTTACGGTTGCAGAATGGGCATCCATAGCCCCCATTCTTCCTGACACACTTGTTATACTTTCCAGCCATAAGCTCTCTGAGACTTTGCCTCTTGAACTTCCTAGACGTCTTCATCCTCCTTGTCCACATCGTCAGATAGCACCTATACATAGTAAAAAATGGGACGTCTATATATTTTATAATGCGAATTCGCAAGGCAAAGTTTATGAAACATACTATATCATGCGACAACGTGAATCCTAAATCGAAGCTAACTGATTTGATGTCAAAAGTTGGCATGCCATATTTTGATAGCAAACCAACCATCATATCATATGTATTTACCAAAAATGGGTATATATGACCAACCAGTTCTCCGCCCGAGTCGTTGTTGTCACTGGAGTGTTCGTTGGAGTCGTTGTGGACCACCGGCTCCGGCTGGGGAAGCACAGCAGCGGCGACAACGTCAAGGCCGCGCTGATGTCCGCCCGATACGTCATCTCTGACGACGGCAATCTCTGTGCCCACCTTCACACCGTGCTTGGGTGCTTCGTCGGCACCAACGTTGTTACTCCCTCCCATGGTGCAGGGAGGCTGCTGATGACGATTGAGAACGGGGGCGAGGTTGCGGCGGGGGGGAGGGGGGGAGAGGATTGTGTGTAGCGAGAATGTTAAAACCAATGGCTCGGGCGTTGTTAATAAAGGAGAGTTGGGACATGAGAGGGAGGCGCATGCGCGCCGGACTGTTGGCATGTGCACCGTCAATTCACACGTCTAACGACATGTCTCCATGCAAAACTTCTTAGCAAACACGCCTCCCATCAATTCAACCACCTTCTCACACGCATCCCGGTCAGCCTACGGGGTGATCTGCTGCTAGCATGCGTCCCGTCAAATCATATTTGCGTGCAAGGATTGCGCTTGATACAGTTTGACCAACTTTAAAGAAAGAAATAGAAATAATTACCATGACAAATATATATGATGTGAAACTACATTCAATAAAGAATCCAATGGTAATAACTTTTAATTGTAAACGTTAACATTTTTTCTAAATTTGGTCAACATTTACAAAGCTTGACTTTATCCAACGCTAATACGTGGAGTAAATAAAAAAAGATTGGATTAATAAACCGTTTGCGATGTAAACGTGAAAGTTTTGTGTTGCATTTATTAATAAGCCCTCGTTTGCAAGAAGCTTAGATGAAAACTTCTCTCAAATTAGACGATTTATTTACCACGACCTATAAGTTCCATATCATGAAATCATATCAATGTTTCATGAATTCGAGCTTAGCTGGGCGTTTGCTGAAAATTGGTAGCCAAGAGTCAATGTTTGCGGCCCCGAAATGTTCAAAATTTATTGGTTTCCTTCCATGGGGACTAAACATGCACCCAACACAAAAAAAGAATTTCTAATCCATTCAGGCGCACAACCGTGCATGCACATAGTTCAAATTTGAATTTTAAAAATTATATACCTAAGGAATCAATTTGATGTATATAAAGTCTTAATGTTCTTTAAAAATCGAATTTTAACGCTACACTCCTATTGCCACATGTGCACTACATAAAAAGTCTGACATGCATGCCTCGAAGTGACGGTGGTGTGGTGGGACGAGTGGGGGTGTGGGGTCCGGCACAAAATACGCGTCGTATGTGCGCCACCACGTGGGGTTGTCCGGTTAGTTAGGCATCAAGCATCCAACAAGGATTACTCGGACAGGTATATTGGAGTCCCATCCCCGTCCCCATCGCTGCCCTCCCATTCCCGTCACCGTCTCTGTACCCGTGCGCGGGGATAAAATGTTTCCCATCCCCGTCCCGATCACCGCTCTCCCATTCCCGTCATTGCCTCCGTACCCATGCGCGGGGATAAAATGTTTCCCATCCCCGTTGCCAATTCTTTATCCCCGTGGGGAAACCCAACATGCATTTAAGAACAACATTCGATACTATGTCAGTCAAAAACACAGTACTCCAACGCAAATAAACAATATGTTGTCGCTAAGTTTCTGATTTCTTAGGGATATTTGGGCCAGATGGGTGGGGTATGTGGAAATTTGGGTGGCCAAGGTCGCAAATTACGTGGGTCTACTAATTTCAGAGCCCACATGTAAGTACTTCATGGTTAAGGTGGGTAATGCTATGTATATCCCATCCCCATCCCCATCTTGCATGCAGGGTAAGGTATTTGACCCACCATCTTACCCATGGGAATTCAAGCCGGCACTTCTCCGTGCCCTAATATAGTAAACACCCATGGGATGCGGGTAACGGTTTTAACCATTGACAACTTTAGGTAAGGCACACGTGCCACGTCAAAAGTCATGCGTTGGGCATATATTTAAAGCATCTCAATCATGACCTTTTCATGCATATATTTGTGTCTCATGCATGCGGAGGTGGTCCTCATACACTCACTCATTCGGTTACCACTGACACACCCATTCATTGCCCCCGCTTGGTCTATGACCTTGGATGGCGCGCGCGAGAGGGGTTTGATCGAAGGTGGATTCATCTTAGTCCGTGTTTTGGTGAATATCATGTTGAGATTACGGACGAAAGTTTCGGGCTTTGGGCGCATGTGTGCATGTGCGTGCTCATTATACAAGTTGTGAACCTCCTTTTTTACGATTTGCGAAGGTGCCACATGAAAGGTGTGCATTGGGTATTTAAAACATCACACAACACCTTCGCACATATGTTAGGACAACATGGAGGCGATGGTTGTCCTTGCACAATTATTAGTGTCACTCCCATATGTGGCCTCGCGTACTTTTGTACGGCAACAAGAGAGGTTAATTATTGTGGATTCTTTTTTGATCGATGTTTGCGGTAGGCCATGGGTGTGAGATTACATGGTATAATTTGAGTGTGTGTAGTGTGTGCATGAATGTCTCTCCCATCGGCTCAAATGGGGGGTATATATATACCACGCGTCGTGAACCTCGCTTTCCATGCGGACTTTAAGATTCCCGAGGAAGGTGTGCCAGATTAAAGTTTGTGTGTTGTGTATGTAAACATCACACAACACTTCCATTCATATGTTTGATCCACGCTTAGACAATGATTGTCTTTGGATACTCCTTCACATGGTTGTCGTTGGAAAGTCCATTCTTGGGCTCGCGTTGATGTCCATCACATTGACTGACAACGAGAGAGAGGTTACCATGGTGGAATCTTGAATTGTTTTGTGTTATGGTATACATTATATAGGTCATTTGAGTTTCCTTAGCCAAGTTTGAGCACACGCCTACGAATGCGTGAATCATTCCCATCGATGCTCGGCATACTAGTTGCACGCGTCATGAACACTCGCTCAGGCGTGGGGGGACTTTCCCACTCCAAAGCATGTGACCCATCAAAGTTGCACATGAGGTATTTATTAATGAATTCAAACGCAACACAACATTTCCGTACACATGTTTGCACCACCAACAGTTGATGGCTGTCTTCGACACTCCACCGCGTGGCTAATTATCGGCGGCACACCCATGCATGGGCCTCAGTGGACGTCCATCCTTTTCGACCGACAACGGGAGAGGTTTGAACAAAAGTGATGATTCTTTGGTCGGGATGTCCATGTTTCGAGGAGCATGGGCCATAGTCCACCTTTGACCGGAAAAGAGATGGGGTGGTTCGACCATGTTGGATTCATGTATATGTTTCATTTTTGTGTTACGACATGAATGATACGCAAGACCTGTTTGGGTGCATGTATTCGTGGCTAGGATTCCCCCTCCACCGACATGAAGTGGCGATGGAGGAGACATGCCACATCAAAGTTGTGCATTGGGTATTTTGAACGATCAAGCCATCCTGTGTATACATATTTTTGTTCCACATGCAGGCGTGTATGTTTTTTTGAGACAACGCAGACGTGTATGTGTTCTGACCCATTTCCCGCATTTTTTTTTTGAAAAAATGCTCCTTTATATTATTATTTCAGGAGTAAATAGCAAATGATTCGAATGTAACAACTGTTTGTGATTGTAGACTCAACAGAAACCATTCCATCTGCGGCTGGCACATCAGCACGGTCCACTGGTGGGCGCCAGACACGATTGAGTTCCACGAGAATTCCCTCGTAAAAATATCTACCACCTTGAGCCATTTGAAAAATGGCGGTTTTGTGGGTTTTTCCTATTTGATAGCACACACTTATTATGTTTCGACTGCGTGCAATGTTTGTTGCTCCCGCCCTGGCCGCGCCGCTTCAATCCCGTAATCTAAATTTTCAGTAGCCCTAACATTCCCGACTAGTAAAAATTTTAGTAGTCGCATGGCATTTCCTCAAACACCACCTACCCCCCTCCCCATAACAATATCTCTGCTCAGATAATGTAAAAAAGAGGAAAATCTCCGCTCCCACTTGCACCACTCCTCTCCCTCGCTCGAACCATAGCTAGCCCACCACCGCCGCCGCCGCCACCGACTCCACCGTCATCTTCTACAGGCCTTCCCATGACTATCTCAAAGTCCTCATGAAGATCCATCACAAGGGGGTTGGACTAGAGTCTTCCGTGCAATCAATAGTAGTGCTCCTCCGTGTCGAATAATGCACGCACAACTCTGGTCCACTGTGTAGTGTCGGCCTACGAAGCACCCTCTTCCCCGCAGATCCCCATCCCCATCCTCACCCATACTCTGGAGCATCGCTGCCTCATCCCGGCTATGCTTCCCGGGGAGCTAGAGGAGTGAATGGACAAAAAGAGGTATATCGAGGCCTGTTCGCTCGACGATGGCGAGGTGGCTGCCGAGTCTCCTAGACGCGGGCTATGACACAGGTTAAGTATATCACCCCCGCCCCTTCGGGTTCAACCTCCTTGGATCTCCTCCATGCCCCCCATGCGCTGATCTATATATATGGCGGTGTGTAACAGCCCAAGAGCATCCCTTTCCATATTTGTATATTTCCATGTGTGATCTTTCAATGTATGCCACCTTGGGGTTGTGTAATGATATTGTTGCATCATGACATTCCTCATGCATCATGGCATCATCACATATTTTACTTGTTGCATCATACTTGCTTGCCATGTGTGTTTGGTGTTGTGGTTCTTGTGAGTGTGTGTGGGCGAGGGTTTGACAAAGACATGGGTGCAAAACCTCTCCTCTTATTCCCTCAAAACCTTGCTTCTTTTCCCTATTAGTGCAACATGTGGTATTTTATTGACGTGATAATTCCTACTAAAATGTTGCACTTCTTCATTGTATCCTATTTAGGTTTATTCAGTAGCTCTCACCATGTTTTGGTATATGTTTCTTTTAGATATTACAAAAATAGTTTCAATTGTAACGATGAGGGAATTATTTAATTGACCAAAAAAATGCCCTAACCATTTTTAACAAATAGCTTGCATTTTTGTGAGCTCAAAAGTATTTTTATTTTGGGTATAGACGCCTTCCTTTTTCTGTTGTGGATTTTTGATCTGGGATTTATTTTAAAAAGGAATAAAAATCTCTTTGGTTTTTCCCATGTGAGAGAGCAGGTGCTGGGCCTCTTTTCCCCTCGCGGCCCAGCTAGCTCAGCCGAAGCGGCCCAACTCCCCACTCCTGACGGAC
The DNA here is from genome assembly GCA_022496015.1 of Hordeum marinum. Taxonomy (NCBI): domain Eukaryota; kingdom Viridiplantae; phylum Streptophyta; class Magnoliopsida; order Poales; family Poaceae; genus Hordeum; species Hordeum marinum. The sequence goes on along the minus strand of CM039674.1, from coordinate 454,917,326 downwards.
ACCTGCTCGCCGTTCCCTTCCTCCGTCAGCTTCAGAAAGAGTGAGTGAGCGCGCACGTTCATGGACGTCGAGGAGCGCCCTCTGGCCCTCCTTTAAAAGGCCTTGGCGTGTGTGCCCTTCCCTAGGGTTCCGCGCTTCTCCTTGCGCCGCCGCCATCTCGTTTTCGCCTCTCCTTCTTCCTCCCCGCGTGAGAGAATTGAGTGTGCGTGTTCGGGTTTAGAGTGAGCAGAGTTTGTAGCGCCTCCGCGTCGTCCTCTCCGTCATCGCCGGTGGCCTCCGCGGTGTCCAACATGGCGAGGAGAACCCTGGTGCCGTCCACGTTCGATTCCCAACGCTAGGAGGGCAGGAGAGCCTACGCCCCGTCGGCCATCGGAGCGCCTTCTTCCGCCTCCGCTCTGTCAAGCTCCGTCGCGCCCGCGTCGCTGTCGTCCTTCTTCCTCCTCTTCTCTACGTGTTGAGCCGTCGTCGTCCCCCCCTCGGTGAGCATCGAGCGTGTCCCCTTCCCTGTGTGTGCGTAGCTGCGTAGGTCACCGGAGAGCTCATCGCCGCCGTGTTCGGGCCGAGCACAAGCTCGTGATCGAGCTACTCGTAGCCGCCGCGCCTGGTTGTAGTTAGGTGAGGGGATGGGTTCCCCAAGGTTCCCACTATTCCCTCAGCAGTTCTACGTCGCCGGAGCCCCCCCACTGTCGCCGGAGTCTCGTCGTCGTCGTGCTGTCGCCGCTGTCATTTTGTCTTCAGTTTCATCAGTTATCTCTTAGGCATGTTAGTAGTTTAGGTGCAGGATCCCCTCTTGTTCAGACAAGCGCGAGTAGCGCAGTGGTCAATCGCCGGTGAAATTAGCAGGAGGTCGCGGGTTCTACCCCCCGGTGCCCCCTTTTTTGTTTCTGTTTGTGCATGTGGTGTGTGGCCAAGACCCGGTGTGGCTACACCGGATCTAGTGTGGCTATGTGCGTGTGTGGTGTGTGCTTGTGTGTGTGTGAGCAGTGGTGGATTCCCTGTGGCAGGGAGATCCAGTGCGAGTGTGTCTGTGTTTGCTGCGTAGGTGCTAGAGTGTGTGTGTATGACAGTGGGCCCATGGCCCACTTGTCATCCACTAGAGGGGCCCTGGTGTCTATGCTAGGTGGGCCCCTCCTATCTAATGTTTTTTATTTTTGCTGTAGTGTTTTATTATGTTTATTGAGTGTCAGGGATATACCCCGCGATATGACCCGGCCTGGCAACTCACAAGAGACCTAGTCAAGACATGGCATTTTATTGGTGACCTGCCAGGCGGGTCACAGGACGACCAGGCCCAAGACCCGGCGTGCAAGCCGGCGCCAGGCGACTCACAAGAGAAGGCCCGAAGGAGAGAGGATTCCCTACAAGAGAAACAAGACCGGGATTAGGATTCATGAAAGACTAGTCCTAGTCCTACTAGGAGTAGGACTCTTTGTAAACCTACCCTCTCCACTTATATAAGGAGGGGTAGAGCACCCTTAGAGACACAGGTTCACAAGTCCACAAGTTTAGACAGATACAAGAGATTAGAGATAGATAGATTAGAGGCTCTCGTGATTAGAGGTAGCAAAACAACACCCTTGTAACTAAGAGATCTTCCTCATCATCAATACCAGACAAGAAGGACGTAGGATTTTACCTCTTCTAGAGGGGCCGAACCTGGGTAAACTTGCGTCTCTCGATTCTGACCAACCCCTTCAAGCAGCCACATAGTTGCGCTTCCGCCCCGAACCTAAGTCCGTTCATCCGGACATCTGCCGTGACAAAACCATGACAGTTGGTGCCCACCGTGGGGCCAGCACACATTGGTGTTGTTCTTGAAGGGATTAGGATCGAGATGCTCGTGATTTATTCAGATGAAGAAGAATTAGGCGAAAGGATCTACGTCACGGATGAGCAATCGGAAATTGCATGTATGATTTTGAGACCAAGAAAAGGTTAAGGTTGCGGTCAACACGCCGCCGTTGTCCTGTGGTTTGTCAAATTGCAGTTTTTCTGCCAAAGTCGCCGAGACCGATAGGATTCCCATCAGGGCACCGCTGTATCCGAGATCAACAGGAGTTTGGCCTGCTGTGCACCTCGCTATCCGTCCAAACACAAATCACCGAATCCGTTTTTTCCTCCGGTCGGAGGCTATTACTGCTACATACAAAGCTTCAAATCAGAGGTCACTCCCTGGCGTGAAGGCATAGGCCAATCAAATTCATCTACCAAGTGCTAATTGAGTACTGTCCACATGAAGAGAAAGACTAGCAGAAATTTTAAAGATCTAACAAAAGTATTGCCGCTGTTACTACTTCATATGACATGAAGCTGTGCTAATTGATCGGAGTCATTAGGATGCCCACGTGAAGTCCCAAGAAACAAGAGAGTAAGAAAGATCCATGATCAGGAACTGAACACGGACTGGATATGTCGAAAGCCGGCCACGACCTGGACACGGACTCAGCCTCTGTTGCCATGGTCTCTGCAGCTCTGCGTCCAAGCCGCCCAACGGTCGTGGACCGTCGTCCGGCCTCCACCACGCCCGGCTACCGCGCGCCCACCGTGCCGCCGAGCCACCATGTCGCACCTGCTCTGCCCACTCCGCATCACGACGTCGGCTCCCCTCTGCCAGCACCCGCCGCACTTTGCTTCTGCTCGCCCCGGTTCTCCCATGCCTCCGAGTGGGCCTCGCCCACCTCGCCTCGCCTCCGCCTGGCTGCGCGACTCTGCTACTATACCGCCGGCTCTCGCTGCGCATCCTCCCCGCATGCTGCACCTGCGCCCCGCCGTGCACCCAAAAGCCGTCACCGTGCCTTGCTATTGTAGCCGGCTCACCCACGCCTGGTCGCACTCGCCCTCTGCCATGGTTGAGCCAGCCTGCGGCCTCCGGCTCTCACGCGCGCACGGCCGGCTCACCCGCGCCCCTGGCCACCACTTTTTCAGGTCTCACCTTTAAAGCCGCCATTGCTGGCCGCCCTCACCAGTATGGCTTTGAACCGCCGTGGCGTCGACTCGTAGCCACTGCCGCTATTTCTGGCTCATCCCCTAGCCTGATGCAGTGAGCCGCTTCACCCCTATGAGGTCATCCCCAACGCCGCCGCACCGCGGCCCTCCGGCGCCCCATCGCACCTTGCCTCTGTCGCAAGCTGCCTCCTTCACCTGGCCCCGAGCCGGCCCGCCTTGCTTTGCTCGCTGGGCCAGCCGCCGCTGTGGTGGCCACCCGCTTGAGCCGCCCCTCGCGTCGGCCACTCCCCTCGCATGGGGAAGGAAGAGAAGTGGGAGGAGTTTGGATAAGAAAGAAGTGGGTAGCCGCACCACCCTAGGGTGGGAACCCTAGGGGTGGGCACCCTCCTCCCTCTCCTCCTATATATAGTGGTGGTTTTTGGGCTGCCAAGAACACGAGTTTCATCCTCTCTCGGCACAACCCTACTCCCTCTCCTCGTTCTCCATAGTGTTTGGCGAAGCCCTGCCGGAGACCACGCAGCTCCACCGTCACCACGCCATCATGTTTCCGGAGCTCTCCCTCAACCTCTCCTTCCTCCTTGCTGGATCAAGGCGTAGGAGACGTCACCGGGCTGCACGTGTGTTGAACGCGGAGGCGCCGTTGTTCGGTGCTAAGATCAGAGTCCACCGCGATATGAATCGCTACGAGTATGACTCCACCAACCACGTTCTTGTAACGCTTCCACTTAGCGATCTTCAAAGGTATGAAGATGCAATCTCTCCCCGCTCGTTGCTGGTTTCTCCATAGATAGATCTTGGTGATCTTAGGATTTTTTTGATTTACTACTACGTCTCCCAATAGTGGCATCATGAGCTAGGTCTATGCGTAGAATCTATGCACGAGTAGAACACAAAGTTGTTGTGGGCGTCAATCTTGTTAATTTGCTTACCACTACTAGTCTTATCTTGATTCGGTGATATTGTGGGATGAAGCGGCCTGGAGCAACTTTACACGTACGCTTACGTGAGACCGGTTCCACCGCCTGACATGCACTTGTTGCATAAGGTGGCTAGTGGGTGTCTGTCTCTCCCACCTTAGTCGGATTATTTTCGATGAAAAGGGTCCTTATGAAGGGTAAATAGCAATTGGCATATCATGTTGTGATTTTGGCATAGGTAGGAAACGTTCTTGCTAGAAACCTATAACAGCCACGTAAAAACTTGCAACTACAAATTAGAGGACGTCTAACTTGTTTTTGCAGCATATGCCTTGTGATGTGATATGGCCAAAGGATGTGATGTGATGCATTGTGATGTATGAGATTGATCATGTTCTTGTAATAGGATTCACGACTTGCATGTCGATGAGTATGACAACCGGCAGGAGCCATAGGAGTTCTCTTATTTTATTGTATGACCTGCGTGTCAATCATAAACGCCATGTAATTACTTTACTTTATTGCTAAACGTTAGCCATAGTAGTAGAAGTAAGAGTTGGCGAGACAACTTCATGAAGACACGATGATGGAGATCATGGTGCCGTGCCGGTGACAGTGATGATCATGGTGCCCCGAAGATGGAGATCAAAGGAGCAAGATGATATTGGCCATATCATGTCACTATATTGATTGCATGTGATGTTTATCATGTTTACATCTTATTTGCTTAGAATGACGGTAGTGAATAAGATGATCTCTCAATAAAATTTCAAGAGAAGTGTTCACCCTAACTATGCATCGTTGCTAAGGATCATTGTTCCAAAGCACCACGTGATGATCGGGTGTGATAGGTTCTAACATTCGCATACAATGGGTGTAAGCCAGATTTACACACGCGAAACACTTAGGTTGACTTGACGAGCCTAGCATGTACAGACATGGCCTCAGAACACAGAAGACCGAAAGGTCGAACATGAGTCGTATAGAATATGCGATCAACATGGAGATGTTCACCATGGATAACTAGTTCGTCTCACGTGATGATCGGACACGGGCTAGTTGACATGGATCATGTATCACTTGGATGACTAGATAGATGTCTATCTAAGTGGGAGTTCATTAAATAATTTGATTATGTGAACTTAATTATCATGAACTTAGTCTAAAATTGTCTTTACAATCTATATTATAGATCCAATGGCCAACGCTAATGTCACCCTCAACTTCAACGCGTTCCTAGAGAAAACCAAGCTGAAAGATGATGGGAGAAACTATGCGGACTGGGTCCGTGGCTTGAGGATCATCCTTATAGCTTCCAAAAGATTGTATGTCCTAGATGCACTGCTAGGTGACCCGCCCATTTTCCCAGCAGACCAAGACGTTACGAACGCTTGGAAGTCACGCTGCTATGATTACTCCCTTGTTTAGTGCGACATGCTTTATAGTTTAGAACCGGGGCTCCAAAAGCGTTTTGAGCAACACAGAGCATATGAGATGTTCCAAGAGCTGAAACTAGTTTTCCAAGCTCATCCCCGGGTCCACAGATATGAAGTCTCTGACAAGTTCTTCAGATGTAAGATGGAGGAGAATAGTTCTGTCAGTGAGCATATCCTCAAGATGTCTGGGCTACACAACCGCTTGAATCAGCTGGGAGTTAATCTCCCGGAAGACTCGGTCATTGACAGAATCCTCTAGTCGCTTCCACCTAGCTACAAGAGCTTTGTGATGAACTACAACATGCAAGGGATGGAGAAGTCCATTCCTGAGTTGTACTCGATGCTGAAATCAGCAGAGGTCAAGATCAAAAAGGAGCATCAAGTGTTGATGGTGAATAAGACCACTAGTTTCAAGAAAGGCAAGGGTAAGAAGAACTTCAAGAAGGACGACAAAGCTGTTGCCACGGCCGGTAAGCAAGTTGCCGGGAAGAAGAAGAACAAGAATGGACCCAAGCCTGAGACTGAGTGTTTTTATTGCAAGGGTACCGGTCATTGGAAACGGAACTGCCCCAAGTACTTAGCGGATAAGAAGGACGGCAACGTTAAAGGTATATGTGATATACTTGTTATTGATGTGTACCTAACCAGCGCTCGTAGTAGCTCCTGGGTATTTGATACTGGTGCAGTTGCTCACATTTGTAAGTCCAAGCAGGAGCTGCAGAATAAGCGGAGACTGGCAAAGGACGAGGTGACGATGCGCGTCGGGAATGGTTCCAAGGTCGATGTGATCGCCGTCGGCACGCTACCTCTACATCTACCTTCGGTATTAGTGTTAAACCTTAATAATTGTTATTTAGTACCAGCCTTGAGCATGAACATTGTATCTGGATCTCGCTTGATGCGAGATGGCTACTCATTTAAATCTGAGAATAATGGTTGTTCTACTTATATAAGAGAAATGTTTTATGGTCATGCCCCACTGGTCAATTGTTTATTTTTGATGAATCTCGAACGTGATGTTACACATGTCCATAGTGTGAGTACCAAAAAATGTAAGGTTGATAACGATAGTCCCACTTACATGTGGCACTGCCGCCTTGGTCATATTGGTGTCAAACGCATGAAGAAGCTCCATGCTGACGGACTTTTGGAGTCTCTTTATTTCGAATCATTTGACATGTGCGAACCATGCTTCATGGGCAAGATGACCAAGACTCCGTTGAGATGACACCGTATGAATTATGGTTTGGAAAGAAACCTAAGCTGTCGTTTCTAAAAGTTTGGGGATGCGATGCTTATGTGAAGAAACTTGAACCTGAGAAGCTCGAACCCAAAGCGGAAAAGTGCGTCTTCATAGGATATCCCAAAGAGACTATTGGGTATACCTTCTACCTACGATCCAAGGGCAAAGTCTTTGTTGCCAAGAATGGATCCTTTATCGAGAAAGAGTTTCTCTCGAAAGAAGTAAGTGGGAGGAAAATAGAACTTGATGAGGTAATTGTACCTCCACTCGAACCGGAGAGTAGCACAACATAGGAAGTTGTTTCTATGGAGCCTGCACTGGCTGGAGAGGAAGTTAATGATGATGATCATGAAACTTCAGATCAAGTTACTGTTGAATGTCGAAGGTCCACTAGGACACGTTCCGCACCAGAGTGGTACGGCAACCCTGTCCTGGAGATCATGTTGTTGGACAACGGTGAACCTTCGAACTATGAAGAAGCAATGGCGGGCCCAGATTCCAACAAATGGCTTGAGGCCATGAAATCCGAGATAGGGTCCATGTATGAGAACAAAGTATGGACTTTGGTGGACTTGCCTGATGATAAGCGAGCCATTGAAAATAAATGGATCTTTAAGAAGAAGACTGACGCGGATGGTAATGTAACCGTCTATAAGGCTCGGCTTGTCGCTAAGGGTTATCGACAAGTTCAAGGAATTGACTACAATGAGACTTTCTCACCCGTAGCGATGGTGAATTCTGTCCGAATCATGTTAGCAATTGCCGCATTTTATGATTATGAGATCTGACAAATGGACGTCAAAACGGCATTCCTTAATGGTTTCCTTAAGGAAGAACTATATATGATGCAGCCGGAAGGTTTTGTCGATCCTAAAGATGCTTAGAAAGTATGCAAGCTCCAGCGCTCCATCTATGGGCTGGTGCAAGCATCTCAGAGTTGGAACATTCGCTTTAATGAGGTGATTAAAGCGTTTGGGTTTGTACAGGTTTATGGAGAACCCTGTGTTTACAAGAAAGTGAGTGGGAGCTCTATAGCATTTCTCATATTATATGTGGATGACATACTGATAATGGGAAATGATATAGAACTCTTGGAAAGTATAAAGGCCTACTTGAATAAGTGTTTTTCAATGAAGGACCTTGGAGAAGTTTCTTACATATTAGGTATTAAGATCTATAGAGATAGATCGAGACGCCTCATAGGTCTTTCACAAAGCACAAACCTTGAAAAGATATTGAAGAAGTTCAATATGGATCAGTCCAAGAAGGGGTTCTTGCCTGTGTTACAAGGTGTGAGATTGAGTACAACTCAATGCCCGACCACGGCAAAGGATAGAGAAGAGATGAGTGTCATCCCCTATGCTTCAGCCATAGGCTCTATTATGTATGCCATGCTGTGTACCAGACCTAATGTGAACCTTGCCATAAGTTTGGTAGGGAGGTACCAAAGTGATCCCAGAGCGGAACACTGGACAGCGGTCAAGAATATCCTGAAGTACCTGAAAAGGACAAAGGACATGTTTCTCGTATATGGAGGTGCCGAAGAGCTCATCGTAAAGGGTTACGTCGATGCTAGCTTCGACACAGATCCGGACGACTCCAAGTCGCAAACCGGATACGTGTATGTTTTGAACGGAGGGGCAGTCAGTTGGTGCAGCAGCAAGCAAAGCGTCGTGGCGGCATCTACATGTGAAGCGGAGTACATAGCTGCTTCGGAAGCAACAAAGGAAGGAGTCTGGATGAAGGAGTTCATCACCGACCTAGGAGTAATTCCAAGTGCGTCGGGCCCGATGACTCTATTCTGTGACAACACTGGAGCTATTGCCCTTGCGAAGGAGCCCAGGTTTCACAAGAAGACAAGACACATCAAGCGCCGCTTCAACTCCATCCGTGATTACATTCAGGAGGGAGATATAGATATTTGTAAAGTGCATACGGATCTGAATGTCGCAGATCCGTTGACTAAATCTCTCTCACGAGCAAAACATGATCAACACCAGAATGCTATGGGTGTTCGATTCATCACAATGTAACTAGATTATTGACTCTAGTGCAAGTGGGAGACTGTTGGAAATATGCCCTAGAGGCAATAATAAAATGGTTATTATTGTATTTCCTTGTTTATGATAATTGTCTATTGTTCATGCTATAATTGTGTTAACCAGAAACTGTAATACATGTATGAATACATAGACCACAACATGTCCCTAGTAAGCCTCTAGTTGGCTAGCTCGTTAATCAATTGATGGTCACGGTTTCATGGCCATGGACATTGGATGTCGTTGATAACGGGATCACATCATTAGGAGAATGATGTGATGGACAAGACCCAATCCTAAGCATAGCACAAGATCGTGTAGTTCGTTTGCTAAAGCTTTTCAATGTCAAGTATCGTTTCCTTAGACCATGAGATTGTGCAACTCCCGGATACCAATGCTTTGGGTGTGCCAAACGTCACAACGTAACTGGGTGGCTATAAAGGTGCACTACGGGTATCTCCGAAGGTGTCTGTTGGGTTGGCATGAATCGAGATTAGGATTTGTCACTCCGTGTGACGGAGAGGTATCTCTGGGCCCATTCGGTAAGACATCATAATAATGAGCTCAATGTGACTAAGGAGTTAGCCACGGGATGATGTATTACGGAACGAGTAAAGAGACTTGCCGGTAACGAGATTGAACAAGGTATAGAGATACCGACGATCGAATCTCGGGCAAGTATCATACCGATAGACAAAGGGAATTGAATACGAGATTGATTGAATCCCCGACATCGTGGTTCATCCGATGAGATCATCGTGGAGCATGTGGGAGCCAACATGGGTATCCAGATCCTGCTGTTGGTTATTGACCGGAGAGGTGTCTCGGTCATGTCTACATGTCTCCCGAACCCGTAGGGTCTACACACTTAAGGTTCGATGACGCTAGGGTTATAGGGAAATGGTATATGTGATTACCGAAGGTTGTTTGGAGTCCCGGATGAGATCCCGGATGTCACGAGGAGCTCCGGAATGGTCCGGAGGTAAAGATTGATATATAGGAAGTCCAGTTTTGGTCACCGGAGAGTTTTCGGGCTCATCGGTAGTGTACCGGGAGTGTCGGGAGGGTGCCGAAGGACCCCCGGGAGGGGTGTGACGACCATAGGACTTTTTGGGCCCTTAGAGGAGGTGTGACAGCCCTTATTGGTCTTTCCAAGACCTTCTAGAAAGGCCCATGCGGCTGGAGATCAAGGGATAAGGCAAAAGGAGTTTCAAAGGAGGGAGATCCACCTCCCTTGTGGGAGGTGGACTCTTCCCTAGCTTCGGCCGAAGCTCTCCTACTTGGAGGAGGCGCCAAGGCAGCCCTCCCTCTCCCTCCTCCTATATATATGCAAGGGTTTGGGATGATTTGAGACATGACTTCTCTCTCTCTCGGCGCAACCCTACCCTTCCTCTTCCTCGTTCTCCGTAGCGCTTGGCGAAACCCTGCCGGAGTCCACGTAGCTCCACCGTCACCATGCCGTCATGCTGCCGGAGCTCTCCCTCAACCTCTCCCTCCTCCTTGCTGGATCAAGGTGCGGGAGACGTCACCGGGCTGTACGTGTGTTGAACGCGGAGGCGCCGTTGTTCGGCGCTAAGGTCGGAGTCCACCGCTATCTGAATCGCTACGAGTATGACTCCACCAACCGCGTTCTTGTAACGCTTCCGCTGAGCGATCTTCAAAGGTATGAAGATGCAATCTCTCCCCACTCGTTGCTGGTTTCTCCATGGATAGATCTTGGTGATCGTACGAATTTTTTTGATTTACTACTACGTCCCCCAACAGTGATTACATTCCGGAGGGAGATATAGATATTTGAAAAGTACACACGGATCTGAATGTCGTAGATCCATTGACTAAACCTCTCTCACGAGCAAAACATGATCAACACCAGAATGCTATGGGTGTTCGATTCATCACAATGTAACTAGATTATTGACTTTAGTGCAAGTGGGAGACTGTTGGAAATATGCCCTAGAGGCAATAATAAAATGGTTATTGTTGTATTTCCTTGTTCATGATAATTGTCTATTGTTCATGCTATAATTGTGTTAACCAGAAACCGTAATACATGTGTGAATACATAGACCACAACATGTCCCTAGTGAGCCTCTTGTTGGCTAGCTCGTTGATCAATAGATGGTCACGGTTTCATGACCATGGAAATTGGATGTCGTTGATAACGGTATCACATCATTAGGAGAATGATGTGATGGACAAGACCCAATCCTAAGCATAGCAAAAGATCGTGTAGTTCGTCTGCTAAAGCTTTTCCAGTGTCAAGTATCGTTTCCTTAGACCATGAGATCGTGCAACTCCCGGATACCATAGGAATGCTTTGGGTGTGCCAAACGTCACAACGTAACTAGGTGGATATAAAGGTGCACTACAGATATCTCCGAAAGTGTCTGTTGGGTTGGCACGAATCGAGACTGGGATTTGTCACTCTGTATGACGGAGAGGTATTTCTGGGCCCACTCGGTAAGACATCATCATAATGAGCTCAATGTGACTAAGGAGTTAGCCACGGGATGATGTGTTACGGAACGAGTAAAGATACTTGCCGGTAACAAGACTGAACAAGGTATAGGGATACCGATGATCGAATCTCGGGCAAGTATCATACCGGTAGACAAAGGGAATTGAATACGGGATTGATTGAATCCCCGACATCGTGGTTCATCCGATGAGATCATCGTGGAGCATGTGGGAGCCAACATGGGTATCCAGATCCCGCTGTTGGTTATTGATCGGAGAGGTGTCTCGGTCATGTCTACGTGTCTCCCGAACCCGTAGGGTCTACACACTTAAGGTTTGATGACGCTAGGGTTATAGGGAAATAGTGTACATGGTTACCGAAGGTTGTTCGGAGTCCCGGATGAGATCCCGGATGTCACGAGGAGTCCCGGAATGGTCCGAAGACAAAGATTGATATATAGAAAGTGAGGATTTGGCCACCGAAAGTGTTTCGGGAATTACCGGTAACGTAACGGGACCACCGAAAGGGTTCCGGGGGTCCACCAAGTGGGGCCACCAGCCCCAAAGGGCTGCGTGGGCCGAGAGTGGAAGGGAACTGCCCCAGAGTGGGCTGGTGCGCTCTCCACACCGGCCCAAGGCACAGGAAAGGTGGGAGGGAGGGGAAACCCTAGACCCAGATGGGCCTAAGGCCAACTAGGGCTGCGCCCTCCCCCTCTCCCCTCTCTGGCCGCCGTCCAGAACCCATCTAGGGCTGCCGCACCACCCTAGGGTGGGAAACCTAGGGGTGGGCACCCTCCTCCCTCTCCTCCTATATATGGTGGTGGTTTTTGGGCTGCAAAGAACACGAGTTTCTTCCTCTCTTGGCGCAGCCCTACTCCTCCCTCTCCTCGTTCTCCATAGTGTTTGGTGAAGCCCTGCCGGAGACCACGCAGCTCCACCGTCACCACGCCATCATGCTGCCGGAGCTCTCCCTCAACCTCCCCTTCCTCCTTGCTGGATCAAGGCGTAGGAGATGTCACCGGGCTCCACGTGTGTTGAACGCGGAGGCGCCGTTCGGCGCTAAGATCGGAGTCCACCGCGATCTGAATCGCTACGAGTACGACTCCACCAACCGCGTTCTTGTAACGCTTCCGCTTAGCGATCTTCAAAGGTATGAAGATGCAATCTCTCCCCACTCATTGCTGGTTTCTTCATAGATAGATCTTGGTGATCGTAGGAATTTTTTTGATTTACTACTACGTCTCCCAACACTCTTTTCCCCTCACGGCCGAGCTAGCTCAGCCGAAGCGGCCCAACTCCTTGCTCCTGACGGACACCTGCTTGCCGTCCCCTTCATCCGACAGCTTCAGAGAGAGTGAGCGAGCGCACGCATTCATGGACGTCGAGGAGCGCCATCTGGCCCTCCTTTTAAAGGCCTCGATGTGCATGCCCTTCCCTAGGGTTCCGCACTTCTCCTTGCACCGCAACCATGTCGTTTTCCCCTCTCCTTCTTCCTCCCCGCGTGAGAGAATTAAGTGTTCATGTTCGGGTTCAGAGTGAGTAGAGTCTGCAGCGCCTCTGTGCCGTCCTCTCCATCATCGTCGGTGGCCTCCACGGTGTCCAAGATGGCAAGGAGATCCCTAGTGCCGTCCACGTTTGATTCCCAGCAATAGAAGGGCATGAGAGCCTCCGCCCTGTCGGCCATCAGAGTGCCTTCTTCCTCCTCTGCTCTGTTAAGCTCCGCCATCTGTGTCGCCGTCGTCCTTCTTCCCCCTCTTCTCTACATGTCGAGCCGTCATCGTCCCCCCCTCGGTGAGCATCGAGCACGTCCCCTTCCCTGTGCGTATGTAGCTGCATAGGTCGCTGGAGAGCTCATCGTCGCCGTGTTCGGGCCGGGCGCAAGCTCATGCTCGAGCTACTCGTAGTCGCCGCGCCTGGTTGTAGTTAGGTAAGGGGATGGGTTCCCCAAGGTTCCCGCTTCCCCTCAGCAGGTCCGCATCACCGGAGCCCCCCCCCCCCGGCTGTCGTCGGAGTCACGTCGCCGTCGTGCTGTCGCTGCTGTCATTTTGTCTTTAGTTCGTCAGCTATCTCTTAGGCATGTTAGTAGTTTAGGTGCAAGATCCCCTCTTGTTCACACAAGCGCGAGTAGCGTAGTGGTCGATCGCCGGTGAAATTAGCAGGAGGTCGTGGGTTTGACCCCCCCCCCCCCGCGCCCCCTTTTTTGTTTCTGTTTGTGCGCGTGTGTTTGGTGTGTGGCCAGGATCCGGTGTGGCTACACTGGATCTGGTGTGGCTATATGTGTGTGTGGTGTGTGCTTGTGTGTGTGAGCAGTGGTGGATTCCCTGTGGTAGGGAGATCCAGTGTGAGTGTGTGTGTTTTTTTGCTATGGAGGTGCTAGAGTGTGTGTATGACAGTGGGCCCATGGCCCACTTGTCATCCACTAGAGGGGCCCAGCTGGTGTCTATGCCAGGTGGGCCCCTCATATCTAATGTTATTTATTTATATTTGTTGTAGTGTTTTATTGTGTTTATTGAGGATATTTCCTTTTATGGTAAATTACTAAATCTGGACATGTGTATTTTTGGCTATGTGCATTTTTAGTAAGTTTTAACTTATGGGAATGTTATGTTATTTTTCGAGCATGGTTTTGTGAGTTTGGCAAAAGCTTATATATGAGTGTGATATATGAAATTGGGGTAGAATTTCGCAATGAATCCATTGGTGCAATTTGTTTTGCCATTTGAGCAAGTTTGACAAAATGTCATTTTTGTCCCAATATGCCATTTTGTCATTTTAGTTAGAATTAATCCATGCATGCTATGATATTGGCACTACTAGGAAAAGGGCTATAAATAATATGGATAGTAATGGCGCACCACACATAGTAGTGGCGCACCATGTGTTGGTGCGCCATTAGTGTCCATCACACTAATGGCGCACCACACCCGCGGTGCGCCACTACTAACAAACTTTTTTTTTCCAAAACTAGTAATGGCGCACCAGGGCACGGTGCGCCATTACTAGTTATAACTAGTAATGGCGCACCACTCATCCGGTGCGCCACTACTAACATTTTTTTTACTTTTTTTTCATAACTAGTAATGGCGCACCAGTGCGTAGTGCGCCATTACTAGTTCAAACTAGTAATGGCGCACCACACACACGGTGCGCCACTACTAACATTTTTTTTATTTTTATTTTTGCACCATTAGTAACCAGGGTTACTAATGGCGCATTTGTAGGTGGTGCGCCATTAGTAACCTGGGACCAGCTAGATATTTTGTACAACCACCTACCACACTCACTTTTCCCACTTCATTCTCTCCACCACCTCCTCCAAGCTTATCTCGGCTGCCTCCTCCTCCTCACCTCATTTGCACCATAGATTCATCCAAATTAAGTGGTTAAATTACATTTTTTGATAGGTAAGTAAGGGGAAAGCTTTCTTTATGTTGTAGATCTACTTTTTTCTCCCTCCAACAACGTGCACATGCACTTTTTATGGCCTAGCTAGATCTATGTATGTTTGTGGTGTTGCATATATGTTTGTGTTTGCAGGTACCGGTATTTGAAATGCGATAGTCGCCAATATTTTGCCGGAATGTTGATTCATTTCCATTTCGGCGAGAATTTGGCACTATGCATTCTCTTTTGTCCTATTTTTAGGCAAAGTCATGCCAAATTTTTTCTTGGTTCTAAAATATCGTTTTGCTCTACCCGCAGGCGACCATGGTCCGCACGATGACCGAAGGCATCGTGAATAGGTTTTTGAGCTCCGCGAAGGCCGAGATGCTTCAAAAGAACGAGACGGAGATAAGATGTCCGTGTCGAAGATGCAAGCTGAGGAGCCTTATGGACCCGAATTCCGTACAGGTGCGGGACCACCTGCTCTTGCGCGGTTTCATGGATGGCTATCGGTGGCAAGGTGATGAAGATGATTATGAAGTCGTCCATGGGGGCCGGGCAAGAAACGAGGAAGGGCATGAGCAAGACAACCACGGCAAGGGCAGGCGAGAAGACGAAGAATCTCCAGGACATGATCACGAAGTAGATGCAGTACACAGTCATCATGTAGAAGATGCCGGACATGATGATGAGGAAGATGCCGGAGCAGACGAAGGGCATGATCATGAAGATGAAGATGCCGGAGCAGACGACGATGGACCATCGATGGGCTGGGTACAGGACCCTCATATTCAAGAGCTGCTTCTCAAGCAGACGGATAACGCAAGAGCTATCGCCCGAGAGAAAGCCAAGCTGGATCAACTGGAGATAGACGCGGTTACTCCATTGTATGAAGGATGCAGGACCGAGGATACCCGCCTGAAAGTAACGCTCATGGCTCTGGAGATGAAGCTAAAACACAAAATGACCGACGCATGCTTCGACGAGAACATGTCATTCTGGCACGAATGTCTTCCCAAGGGGAACAAGTGCCCGACCAGTTTCGAGGAGGCGAAGAAAATCATGTGTCCTCTGGATTTATCGCACGTGAAATACCATGTGTGCATGAACAATTGCATCATTTATCGGGACGAGCACGCGGAGTCTACCATATGTCCGGTGTGCGGCGTCACTCGATACAAGAAGAGGAAGAAAGCTCCTCGAAAAGTGGTGTGGTACTTTCCGATCACTCCTCATCTGCAGCGGTATTTCGCGGACCCTAAGGTAGCAAAGCTCCTGCGTTGGCACGCGGATAAGGAGGAGAAGAAGCGAGAAGATGACGCAAATGATCCGGAGATAAATAAAAAAGACAAGATGCTGAGTCACCCTAAGGATGTGAGCCAGTGGCAAGCGTTGAACATCGAACACCCAGAATTTGGGGACGATCCAAGGAACATCATGTTGGGCGCAAGCACCGATGGAGTCAATCCATTTGGCAGCCAGAGAAGCACACATAGCACCTGGCCTGTGTTTATGTGGATGTACAACCTTCCCCCTGGTTGTGCATGAAGAGGAAGTACATTCACATGAGTATGCTAATTGAAGGGCCAAAACAACCAGGGAACGGCATCAATCTGTATCTGGGGCTGCTAAAAGAGGAGCTAGACACGCTGTGGAAAACGCCAGCCAATACGTGGGACGCCACAGAGAAAGAATATTTCCCTATGAGAGCCGCACTGCTCATGACGGTGCACGACTATCTCGGTTACGGATATGTCGCGGGGCAGGTGGTCCACGGATTTTTTGGATGCGTCAGGTGCTTGGATGACACAATGTATCGCCAGCTAGATAGAGATCCGGGTCTTCGAAAACCGTGTTCGTGAGACATCGAAGGTGGCTTCGCGACGATGACTCATGGAGAAAACGCAAGGATCTGTTCGATGGCGAAACCGAACCCCGAAGATGCCCGCGTACGAGGAGCAGCGAGGAAATAGACAAGCTGTTGAAAAATTGGAAAGAGTGCCCACCGCCGGGAAAGGCGCCAGAGCCGGGAAAGAAGCGAAAGGCGCCAGAGCCGCTGCTGAAGGTATGGAAAACGAGGTCTGTTTTCTAGGACTTGTCGTACTAGAAGATCCTCCGTGTGCCTCACAGCCTTGATGTCATGCATATCACGAAGAACGTGTGCGAGAGTCTGCTTGGTACCCTGCTCAACATGCCAGAGAGGACCAAAGATGGGCGGAAAGCAAGGGCAAACTTGAAATCAATGGGCATCAGGGAGGAGCTTCACGCTAATAATGATGATGATGATGATGATGATGATGATGATGATGATGAGGCGAAGCAGGACATGGAAAGTCATCGCAAAGGCAAAAAGGCCAAGAAGACCGGAAATGACTTCCCTCCCGCGTGCTTCACTCTAAGTCAGGAGGGGATCGATCAGTTTTTCACCTGCCTCATAGGAGTAAAACTTCCTTACGGTTACGTGGGGAAGATAAGCAGATACCTAGACTCAGCGAAGCAGAAGTTCAGCGGATGAAGTCTCACGACTGTCACGTGCTGATGACGCAGATACGTCCAGTTGCAATCCGTGGGATCATGGACGTGCACGTCCGTGAAACGCTATTTGGCCTATGCAACTTTTTCGACGTCATCTCTCGGAAGTCGGTTCGCGTGAGGCAACTCAGAAGGCTACAGGAAGAGATCGTGGTGATACTATGCGAGCTTGAGATGTACTTCCCGGCTGCATTCTTCGACGTTATGGTGCATCTACTGGTCCATATCGTGGAGGATATCATCCAACTCGGGCCGACGTTCCTGCACAGCATGATGCCGTTCGAAAGGATGAATGGTGTCATCAAAGGATACGTTCGCAACATGTCGAGAGGGAAGCATAGCCAGGGGCTTTCTGACCGAAGAGTGCATCTCCTACTGCACGAATTATCTAGGCATCAAGAACCCCGTTGGTCTGCCCGTCAACAGGCACCTTGGCAGGCTCGCTAGATGGGGTCACCGTGAGGGTCGCCGCGAAATGCATGTCGACTTCGAGGGTCGACTCGCCGACTTTGAAAGAGCAAACCTAGTCGCGCTACAACACATAGACGTGGTAGATCCTTGGGTGGTAGAGCACAAAACCTTTATTGAGAAGACGTACAATGACCGAGGCCAACAGAGGACGGACGGAGATATAATCAAAGAGCACAACTCATGTTTCACGCGTTGGTTCATGAAGAAGCTTCTGTCGTACCCTTTACATGAGGATTCTTCCGCGGAAGAACATCTCATATTCGCCTTGTCACAGGGCGCCGAGCACAACCTGATGACGTATGAGGCGTACGATGTCAACGGCTACACATTCTACACCGAGGGAAAGGACATGAAGAGCGATGGTTATCAGAACTCCGGGGTAACGATGGAATCCTACACCGATAATGACAAGGACAGATACTACGAAAGGATCGAGGAGATCTGGGAGCTGAGCTACGCTGGAGAGAAGGTCCCGATGTTCCGTGTTAGATGGGCCAAGAGCATCCTAAAAGAAGACCGGTATTTCACCACCATGGTTATACCCGAAGCCAAATCCAAGACCGCCGGCACAAACGCCACCGCGAAAAATGAGCCATGGGTACTGGCTTCCCAAGTGGACCAATGCTTCTTCATTACCGACCCGTCAAAGCCCAGTCGTGTTGTCGTGAGGAGAGGCAAACGGAAGATCATCGGAATTGATGGAGTCGCCAATGAGCAATACTTCGACAAGTACGGCGACCCGAAGATGGAAGACGACGACGATGAAGTACCAGCATACACCACAAGAAGAAGCAGGACCACCCTACCTAAAGGACGTCCGTTCAAAAGAAGAACTCCATTTGCGAAAAATAAGGGCAAGAAGATTGTGAACAAATAGCTAGCTAAGATCGATTGTATTTAAATTGTAGCCTTCATTTCTCGATTGTATTCATAAATGTTTTCATATTCATAAATGTTTTACCAATTCACAAATGAATGCAACTGAAAATCCAAAAAAATATTGAAGGTGCACCCCTAGGAGGTGCGCCGGCCATTGGTATACCAATTTTTATGAAATTTTTCAAATATTTTCAAATAACAAATTTGATGATATTTTCAAATAACAAATTTGATGATATTTTCAAATAAAAAATTTGATGATATTTTCTCATATTCATAAATATTTTCATATTCATAAATTTTTTCAAATAACAAATAAAAAATTATTAGACGCAACTAAAAAAAAGTTACTTATGGCGCACCCCTTAGTGGTGCGCCATTGCTATGGATATACTTATGGCGCACCCCTGGGAGGTGCACCATTGCTATCTGTATGTATGGCACACCCCTCCTACTGCGCCATTGCTAGCACCCCTACCTAATACCTATTCCCCACCTCGCCCTGCCAGCCTCCTCTCGCCCCCGCAACCCTCCTCTCGCCGCCGCCGCACGTCTTGCCCCCTCCCCCCACCCGCCCCACTCTCTGGCGGCCATCGCTTCCCCCCTTCCTCCCAACCGCGCCGGCGGCCCGGCCCGGCGTGCTCCACTGGACGGCGACGTCTTCGGCCCCCTCCTTTTCGACACTAGCCGCGACGTCTTCGCCAACTCCGCCCCCAGCTTCGTCCCCTCGCCCGACGCTGTCGCCCGCCTCGCAGCCATCCTCAGTAAGCACCCCCCTCCCCCATCCTTTGACTAGGAAGCGATGTCGTTTCTTGGGAGTTTCTTGGGGTTGCTGGAGTGTGTTCTTGAGCGTTTCTTGGTTTCTTCTCGAGCAGGTGGAGTCGTCGCGCGCCAAAGACATGCTCCCGAGAAAGGAAAAGGTATATCCTGAATCCGATCTTCTTGCTTGATCGCTTGTGATTTGGAGTATGGAGCTGTGATCATTTTCTTGTTCGGGTGTGGAACTGTGATCACTTAAGTTTGTTGAAATCTTGGGGATGATTTAGAGTAATACGAGCTGAATCTTGGGCAAATATTGGGGATGGTTTGATTTATTTCATGATTATGACTCGGGGTTCTTCTTGCGGTGCAGTGTGAAAAATGTGGGGAGGTACTATGAGGATCATGTCGTGGCAGTGGTTGCTGTGATCGATACTTTGGCAAGAAATCCTGAAGCCAAAATGAATCAGTTTTCAGTATAAATGAATCGTATTATAGGAGAAATTAATCTGAATGCTTGCAATCGGTTACTTAACTTGAGTACGTTATCTAGATCCTCGGCTACTTTTATGCAAAACTCCACCCAGGAGTTTGGTCGAGAAGTTTGGGCCTTTGGTCTGTTACCTAAAAGTTTGAATCTGACTACAAAGCCTGGAAAATCGAAACTCAGTTCATATAAAAATCGGCAAGAGTATAGAGGATTTGGACACCTCCACATTTTAAAATCCTGTTAGTCCTTTCACCTTGCTAATACAAAATGTGTGAATCCTGATGCTAACTCTGTGGAGCAAAAACTACAAGTCAAGGTGAGACCCAGGCTTGAGAAGCGGAAATCGCCCGGGAGTTGGCTCAAGAACAAGGTATGACCTGAATCTATTTTAACCAAGGAGAGGTTCAGTGTTGCAATTGTCGATATTTAATAGACCCTCTTGGCCCCACACTGACACATGTAGTACAAATATTGGACGACACACAACTGGATCACAATCACACTAGCTGTGCACACACTCTTAGTTAGCCTACTGATTGCCTAGAAATTGAATGCTCTTGGTAGCTAAGCCGACAAACAAAAGAACCAATCATTTTGAAAACCTCCCAGAAAGCAGTTGCGTTGAGGTTCATTCAATTACAACCAAATAGAGGCAAAAGCACGGCACTATCACATGCCACCAGTTTCTACCACAGAACAACTTCGTGGTTAAGTCCGGAGTTGCATCACAAGCACCAATCACTTTTCAAGTTTTTAACCAAATTCAGTCAAAATCTGTAGCTGAAAGTTCAGAAACATGAATCTCTCAAAATAATGATTGAAGTGAGCCGAAACAAAGGCAGGTGAAGAAGATAAGGAGATGAATCATGGAGTACTTATAATAAGAGCCATAAAAAAATTGCACATTCATGTTGCAGGACTTCATTAATGTTGCCTGGTAGGATAACAAATTTATAACTCAGTTCGCTCAAGGAAACAAAGTCGACAGACTAGGAAGAGATGCTCAACAAACTGATTGCTTGCATTTGGCTGGTAGGATAATGATTTTGCAGGTACCCCGAGAGGCCCTTGAGTTTGCCGGAATGTCGATTAACTTCCGTTCCGGCAAATTCGGGTACTCCATATGTCCTATTTTCAGCAAAGGTCATGCTGAAATTTTTCGTGAATTTTAGCATGACTTTGCTAAAAATAGGACATATGGGGTACTTGCGACTAATGCATGGGCCGGGGTTTGAATTCTCCTAGTCGTTTTCTCCCTACTCTGCTCTGCCCACATGCACCTAAACTTGTAAACACTGAGCCATTATGTCGTCACCCTTGAAGCCTTGCGGGCATTTGCAGCCCTTAGCTTGTTCATTCTGTAGATTTCCAAAATTCAGTTTTGTAGGCCCTTGACAATAACCAACTTTTTTCCTATTTAGAGAGAAACATGGCCCACAACGATGAGGCCGGCGGTTCGGGCAAGGCATTCTGGGAGCTGTCCCAGGAGATGGAGGAAGAACCTCACCGCTATGAGGACGCCGCGGTAGACACCGATCCCGACTACACAACCCCTAGTGGCGTCGTGGATGACATCACTGATGGTGCCGCCGAGGATGCCACCACTGATGATGGCAGCACACACACAGATGGCAGCCAACCGAAGAGGCAACGGAAGGACCGGCGCCCGAACGTGCTCGGCACCGTCAAGAAGGAATTTACTGAAGTGTCCTCCGAGGGGCATCCAACGGCGCCCAAAGAATTAGTCAAGGGGTACTCGGTTCAGCTCAGGTGCATTCTCCGGAGCACCGTCTCGATCAACACTGAGAACCTAAGGCATCCTGACCGAGGGAATTTGCACAACCTCCTCTTCACGAAGCTGCACGAACGATACAAGTTCCCCGGTGACATCGCAAACACACGCCTCTCAGGGAATAAAGTGAATAGTGCCGCCCTCACGAAGATGAGCACGACCTTGTCTACTTGGAGAAGCGCGGTGAAGAAAATGATTGACAAAGGTGATAGTTATGAGAAGATCAAGGCGAAAAATCCTTCGATCAGCGAAGATGACTACAAGGAGTTCAAGATCAAGTGCGAGAGCAGCGCAACCTTGGAATCAAGTCAGTGGGGGAAAGATATGCGGGACTTGAACTTAGGGGTCCACCAACTCGGTCCCGACGGTTACAGAGTGGCGGAACCTATATGGGACAAGGAGGATGCGGAGCGTGCCGAGCAAGGCCTACTGCCCCGCTTCGAGAAATACCATGACAAGCAGACCAGGAACTATGTCAGGGCCCGGTACAAGGTGGACCTGGTAACAAAGGAGCTTACCACGGATGCGAAGACCAAGGCACTTGAGCGTGTTCTGGTAAGGAATACACCCCCACGTAATTAGCTCCATATGGTTGCATTCTAATTAATGAAGCCAAATTTCTAAATGGTTCACATTCCTTCCGCAGGAGACTGAAAGCAGTAGTGGGGGGTCGTCTGAGAGCTCCCCTTGGGACAACACTTTAAATAGGGCATTGAACGTAATGAAAAAAAGGATAAGTTCAGTAAGCCGTCGTCAGCTGGTCGTGTGGCCGGCAAAGGCTTATCCACAAAATGGTCGACATACTATAACGCTGGTGTGCGAAAGGAGAGAAAGACCATCTCGGAAAGCCAGTCGCGCGAGGATCAAGAACTCAAGGCACAAGTGGCGCGGATTCCGGAGATGGTCCAAGAGCAAGTGTAACAACAACTGGGAACGACGCTCACCGCCATTGTGCCTACCTTGATTCAGGGGCTGCAGACGTGGATTACGGGCGGCCAACAGGGGCCGCCCCTGATTACCAGCTTCATGGCCAGCAACTCGCACAACGCGCAGGCGGCGCCATTGGTGTCTCCGGCGGAGGCGGTATTGGTGTCTCCGGTGCCGGCACGGGCATTCGAGCTTAATGCACCCGGGTGTACGCCGGCCGGCACCTCGGTAGCAAGCGGCCCCTCCGTCAGTTGCACGCCCGCCATTGGCGGTGCCTCGACATTAGCCGAGCTCGACGCCATCACGATAACTAAGCCTCTCGGCCGATGACTTCATCTCCTTGCCTTTGACTGGGCATCCTTGATGCCCTACATGTTTTCGCAGGGCGCCGCCGACGTTCCATGCACTCTTCTGCACTTCGTGGGTGGCGAGTTGATCGATGTCGCCAAGGGCAGAATTGTTCAACCGGGCAACCCCGTGTTCCACGGTAATCCGATGCCACCCACCGTGTATAGGGTTGAACTGGTTCGGGTGCTGCCAGGCTGCGACGACTTGTTACCTCCGATTCGACCCGCTGGGGCCGAAGAAGATGATGTGATGACCCTCAGCGCCTGCGTAAGCTGGCCCCTGCTTTGGCCGAAGAGCCAGATTCGTTTGGGGGTGGGGGACACCACCCCAAAGACAACACCGCCAGTTGTGCCGACGCCAAGCCATGACAAGACCGCCGCAACGCTACCGGACATGCCGGACATGCATATGGCACAGGATCCGGACATGCATATGGCATAGGATCTGGACGATGACGACGACGAAGGTACATTTACCAACGTCGATAAGTACTTTGCCAAACATGGGTACGGTGACGAATTCTTCGGGCCTCCTTCTCAAGAACCCAACCCTGCAAAAGACGACCGCGATCTAGCTGGTACCGCGGAGAAACCCAATTGCAACAGGCGTTGTCTGGCGTTCAGTTCTCAGGAGACGCCTCCAGCTGCCGCCTTCACCGAGCCTTAGATAGCCAAGGTGCGAAATATTATTAGCCCCAACTCACTCAAGAAGGCGGTCTGTGAGCAGAACTCGATCCCATTACAGCAGAAGAAGAAGGGATGGAAAAGAAAGAATAACAAGGGCGGTGCGAGCCAGCCGGCACCGAGTATGGTCCGTGCTCAGGACGGGCCACCTTCACCTAAGGATATCTCGAGGAGGGTGCATGTGGCGGGTAAGCCGATGCTACCGACTAATCTGCTCAATGCTGCAACCGGTGCTATGCGGAGTTTGCATGACAGTGTTCTTTCTTTGGAGAAGCGGCGTCTCTCCGAGAATGATGTGGCATACCCGGTTTTTGTGGCCAAGGTGCCAGAGGGCAAGGGCTTTGTGGATAGCACCATCGGGGGTACGATCGTCCTGCGGTTTGATGACATCTTCGCTATGTTTAACCTTCATCCGCTGCACTACACCTTCGTTCGGCTATTTTCGCTGAGTATGGAGATGCGGATCATTAGAGACAAGACCCCGGACATCGTGATAGTCGACCCCTTCTACATGCGTGCCAAGATCTTGGGCAACGCTGGGAACCGGCAAGTCGCGAGTTCACACCTCGAAGGCGTCATTCTGGCAAACCCTGATAAGGATAACTTCCTCGTGCCTTACTTTCCCGAGTAAGTCATCCCCTCACCGCCCCGTAACATATGATTTCTTAGATTTCGATCGTTCTTTTTTTTCTAACATTCCTTGTTTTGTGCAGTGACACACATTGCACACTCATCCTCTTAAGCCCGAAATATTCCATGGCCACGTATTTCGACTCGGACCGTCAGTCGAAGAAAGACTACACAAATATCAAGAAAGTTCTTGATGATGTTCTCCCCGGCTACGCCAGATCTGGAGGCACCTTCAGCAGGACAATTCGTAGGTATGGCAAGCACGTGTTCACCCACAATACGACGTTCCCCTGCGTCAAGCAGCCGCCTGGCAGTCAGAAGGATGCCTACTACGCCCTCCATCACATGCGGGCGATCGTACGGGACCAGCATCACCTTCTGCTACCAAATAATCTCAAAGATTGGGCCACACACTTGTCGGCAATCCAGGACGTGGACATCAGACAAGAATTCTATCGCATCCAGTCGGAGTTTGCGGAAATCATCCATCAAGATGTCCTTCGTACCTCGGGGCAGTTCTACCTCAGATATCAACCGTCCAACAGTGAGATATAAACAACGCTACGAATGCAGGCTGACAACGCCCGCGATTTCATGACCATCACGAAATACGGCGGCTTCATCCACGCTTCGGTCCCTGAGTCGAGTCGAAAGTAGTGATGCTATGTAGTTCTGAAATATCGATTGACTCATGTTGTAATATTAAACTTTAATGAACTTGTATGTCTCTTTGGTTTGGACAGTCGTTCAACTTATATGTAATCGATGCTATTTATTAGTAGGACCATGAATCGTGCTATTAATGTGTTGCTTTTCTCTTCTGATCCTTTTGTTGCATACTTATATATTGCTTATGTATTGTCTGTGAATTGCTACTAACGTTTTGTTTGGCTAGTGCATAGAGATGCCGTTGTATGTCGTGTACAAGGGTAAGGTTCCCGGAGTCTACGACGACTGGGAGGAGTGTCGGAGACAGGTTCATCATTTCAGCGGTAACAGTTACAAAGGGTACACCACTAGGGCGAAGGTGGAAGCTAGATACGCGCGCTATCTAGCGGGAGAGAGGAGGGAGCATTGGAGGAACCAGATGAAGACCAGTTTCATCGCGATGATGCTCATCGTGATGACCGCAGCTCTCTTCTATGTGATGGTAGTTTAGATGATCGATATCGACTTGTAATGTGAAGACAAACTCGCTAGTCGCGGTCTCGAGACTTTTAATGTTCTAACTTTGTTCGGTATTTTAAATTCGGAGACTAATATGATGAATTGTATTCGGAGACTAATATTCTATTGTATTCGACAAATCAGCTGTTTATATGTTGTGCTGTCTATATTCTGTGCAGTAATATGTTTTGTAACCTATGCAAATATCAGAAAAGAAAAAAATAATCCCTAATATTCATACTAGTGGCGCACCACTCTGCACTTTAGTGGCGCACTGCAGTAAGCACACTAGTGGCGCATCATCTACAAGTGCGCCATTAGTAACCCAGAGCACAAGGTAAATATGGCCCCCTGGGAGGCATACTAATGGCGCACTGTGTGATATACTAATGGCGCACTCCCTGGTGCGCCATTAGTATCTGGTATACTAATGGCGTGATGCTAGTGGCGCACCTGTAGTGCGCCATTAGTGGCCAAAACAGGTGCGCCACTAGCAGGCCTTTTCCTAGTAGCGTGGTGTCAACATGGAAGTGGTAGTATTTCATGAGTAGAATGTCATGTTATTTTCTTTTGACATGATAAACTTGCATATAAGTGGGAATCTTGCTCCAAAGTGACTATTAAAATGATGCGGTTTTCAACATGCTCAATATTTCTAAGTCTAAGAATCTGTTAATATTTTTATGCCATGATAAGTGGATGCTACCAAGTGATATGTTGTGTTTTAGCTCAAGCTCAGTGCTAGTGTTTTGAAATAGATTTTGCCCCCTATCATCCTGTTAATTTGCATGCCATGAGGTGGTCTCTAGCACCATTATTTATTGCTGTCAACTTGCTACCAGCTTAACTCAGATTCCAGAAAACTGTGATTTTCACTAAGTCCCTAGAATCTATTTCATCATGTCATCTTGTGAGCTTCATGATTATTGATATGTGCTTCCTTTCCAGCTTGTGTAGTTGGCTGATTTGATAAGCATGTTATGTAGTTTCTGTACATGTTTTGTTTGAGGTTGGAAACTTCCCGTAGCTCTAGATATTTGCTGTGAAAGTAATTATGTTGTTGCTTTTGAGGCAGATTGTGTGTTTTAGTGTTTTGTGAGTTGTGGGAGCTATTCTCCATGGTTTTGCTTGATCTTTGGCTCTATTGTGATTGGTTTTTCATTTCCTAACCAGTGGCTACCTTGGAATACTAAGGAATAGCCACGGCCTTCCGTATTTTGTATTTTGCCTTCCTACCTTGCCGTGAGCGTAACGTGAGAACCGTAACTCCGTTTCCTATGTTCTACATAGGCATTTGCATCATTTTTTCATGAAGCATCCATATTTGCCATGATAATTCATGTTCAAACAATTTAACATGAGGTTTTGTCCAGAATTGTAAATAACTTAACTACTCTATGAGAAACATGACTAGCTTAGGATTGCCATGCTAAATACGTCAAATGAATCATGCATCATCTTGGTTGTGCATTGCACCTTGGTTGGTTGTTTATTGTTGCTGTTTCTCTTGGGTAGACACGAGTGTTGAACCTGATTACGAAGATCCAGGAGAGTACCACTACGAGGACCCTGCTCTTTGTCCCTCTGAAGAACCAACAGGCAAGATGATCGTACCCGGATCCCGATACTATTTTTGCTTTGCTAGATGTCTCGCTCTTATCGTTACATATGCGTTACCTACCACTTGAATGTCAAGCCTCCTACATTGCCATGATAACCTCTACCCCCCCACACATATTAGCAAACCTTGTTTGGCTAAGTTACCGCTGCTCAGCCCCTCTTACAGCGTTCTTAGTTGCAGATGCAGGTTGTTTCCATGTTTTAACATGGATATCTGGATATATCACAATATTAATTGCTATTTAATTTAATGCACATATATATCTTGGTATGGTGGAAGGCTTGTCCTTTTGGTCGGTGTTTTGTTCCACTCTTACCGCCATAGTTACTTGTTACAGGTGTTATGTTTTCCATATTTTGCGCTCCTAACATGCTCGGGGTTGTTATGGGGACCCCCTTGATTATTCGATTGAGATTAAAACTTGTCTGGCAAGACCCAACATCTGTACTATTTGCTTAAACAACTTAATAAAATTGCATAGGGCTTTGCAACCCCATGGACAATTAATCAACCCTAGGCTAGTGCTCCGCATGAGTGTTGGTCCACCTACCTAGCAGTCGGCGGTGCCACCCCGGGGCAACTCGAGGCATTTTCAGGCAACCGTCCACTTCGCATAGACGGATGATGCCCGTTGATAGAGAGTGCACGGCTGTAGAAGCGGATATGGCTCACCAGGAGGTCTTGCTGGACTTGTTTTACCTTTTTTGGATGGCATGCGTGAGGAACTCTGATTTTCTTTGGGCTATCTCGAGGTGCCGATTTTCCTTCAAAATTGCCTAGGATGATCACGAGATTCGTGGTCAAGGTAGTTTCCGCGGGGTGTGGTTAATTTATGATGGACTAGTTGGAGCAGCCCTGCAGGGTTAAATCTTTCGAAAAGTCGTGCCCGCGGTTATTTGGCAACTTGGATATTTTGTTTAACACCCGGTTATAGTTAAATTGAAGTAAACTCTAATAAAATACACCAACTGTGTGAGTAACCATGATCGTCTCTGCTCGTGAACATGATCCGAGAGAGAACATGGTGGGGTTATGATTGGTGTAAGTAGGTGTTCAGGATCGCTTAGCGATTATGCTAGTTCTCGATCGTCCATCATAGTCCACATATTTACATTCACGTTCTCGTAAGTTAGCCACCATACAATACTTAGTGTTGCTACAAACTAAACACTTACCCCCATCCAACCTAATAAGCTTGAATAGTCTCGATACCCGGTTGCAAGATTACGAGTCCCCGTGGCTCACAGATTAGTACAATAAATACAAGTGCAGGTGCAGATGAGACCATACCAGATGATGTGACGTAGCTCCAGTTGGAGTATGACGAGGAGCGTGGCAGGATGTACGTCACATATCCAGACGAGTAGAGAGGCCTTGGTCATGATCTTCGGGGCTAGCAAGACAGTTTCATCGAATCTTTTCTCATTTGTTTTCGCCCGTAGTCGGACCTTGTCTTTTGACTGATGTTTGAATAAACTATGTGGAGTTGTAATTTAGCACGTGGCGAATGTAAGACAACTCATACACCCCTATCTTCATAAATGTATGTGATGATACTGAACTTGCAAAATGACTAGATGCACCTCTATCCCTGTCGAGGCCCCCGTGCCCAAATATGGATAGACGTGCATCTTGGGCATTACACGGTGGCTCTATATATATGGCGGTGGCTCAACATCTCAGCTGCCAAGTCAGACCTCATTGCCGATGACGATGATAAGGCGCCCTATCCGTCTCTTCCAAGGGGAAATAGCTCATCCACGACATTAGGGATGTCACCCTGTAGATGTGCTCATAACAGGGAGCGCATGGTGCGCACCCCCACTCTAGGCTCTTCTAAGGGGTATGAATTGTCTAAAACTGCAATTTGATATGCTAGAGTATGATTTGTTCAGTTCAATTTCAGTGTTGATGTGTTTGGTTATTTGTAGTGAGCATATACCTTGTTTAGCGTGATATGTGGTTATTTGTAGTGAATATATGTCCAGTTTCATTGCTAGATTTGGTTGTTCAATCATACAATTGGTTCTCGCTAAAGCTGGTGTATTTAACACGCTCCTGTTTATTTCAGTTTTCTCACAATGTGATGTTGAATCATACAATTTGATGTTTAAGCACATGGTGTGCTTTATCTTCTATGCAATTTCAACAATACTGATATGAATGGTTGTTTGGTTGCTATTAGCTCTGTTGTAGTGAGTATATGCTTGGTGGTTTGTGGTTATGATTTGTCCAGTTTAAATTGCTATATTTGGTTGTTTATAGTATGCCTCTGATCTACTCTGCTTTGCTGTCAGGAATGTGTTATGCTAGAGTATGAATTATAATGTAAAAATGCAATTTGATATGCTAGAGTATGAATTGTTCGGTTCAATTTCACTGCCTATATTTGGTTGTTTGTAGTATGCATATGATCTACTCTGCTTTGCTGTCAGGAATTTTCCATCGTCGCCAACGGGACCCTTTTTTCATTTATGGAAGTCGCGTTCTATGGCGATGTTTTAGGATCGTCAGCTACCAAGTCAGGTCTCATTGACGATGACAACTTGTCATCGACAAGTGCACCCTACGCTCGAGTATGAAATTTTCAGTTCAATTTCATGAACGTCTATGTTTGGTTGTATGTAGTGAACATATGCCTTGTTTAGCTATTTTTGGTTGTATGTAGTGAACGTATGTCTAACTTCAATTGTTAGATTTGGTTGTTCAATCATACAATTGGTTCCTGTTAAAGCTGGTGTAGTTAATATGTCCCTGTTTATTTCGGTTTTCTAACAATGTGATGTTCAATCATAAAATTTGATGTTTAAGCATATGTTACATTCTATGCAATTTCAACAATACCAATATGAATGACTATTTGGTTGCTGTAATATGCCTTGTTTACTTAGTTATACACCGTCTTTTTTTCACTTTGTGATGTTCAATTATACCATTTGATGTTTAAGTACAAGCTTTGTTCTATGCAAATTCAACAATACCATTATAAATGACTTTATTTGGTTGTTCTTAAGTCTGATGTAGTGAGCATATGCTTAGTTTAATGGTCATTGGTTCACATGGCTATATTTGTTTCCCATGTTATACCCCCCTCGCCCCATAATAAAAGACGCTAATACATCCAATATGTTTGTGCATTGGATGTAATTAGATCTTATATAGTGGGATGAAGAGAGCATCATGTGAAGTAACTAATAAAGATTGCTAGTACAATGAGTCAAAATGTGGCAATTAAACTATTTATTTACACTTTGTACAAGACAACAGTGATATTAAGTATATCAACTCAGAACTATATACCATTTTTACTGCACATAATGAGTTGTTAGATGATAATCTGTGTATCTTTTTTCCTTTGCAGTAGTTCCCAACGCAGTCTATCCAAGATCACCT
The DNA here is from genome assembly GCA_022496015.1 of Hordeum marinum. Taxonomy (NCBI): domain Eukaryota; kingdom Viridiplantae; phylum Streptophyta; class Magnoliopsida; order Poales; family Poaceae; genus Hordeum; species Hordeum marinum. The sequence goes on along the minus strand of CM039674.1, from coordinate 454,887,212 downwards.
CTCAAACTGCATGATTGTTGGACATGCAAATGTACATGTATTTCTACCAGACTAGAATGACTATCAGGAAGTCATGAAGATATTGAAGGATGGGCGATCGACCATCACAAAGGATTGGGCTAGAGTCGTGTGTGCAGACGACATGGAGAAGGGAACACTATGGGCATTCCGCTTCACCTTTTAGAACAATCAGAATATATTTGACCTCTTTCTTTGTCGTCTTTAATACAAGTATTCAACTTTCGTTCATCATTCTTTTTTGATGCTTATGTAATTCTTTCGTTGACGTAATTCTTGAATCGTATGTACTTGTGAATGGAATAATGCATTGGTTGATGAACCTATCTATGTATATGTAAAAAGCTATTCCCTACTTTTAAATTCAAATTTTGTACAATTTTAAATTGTATCAATTAAAATAATAAAAAATGCTCTACGAGTCATTACGCCGCACACGGTTTGTAAGTCTCAACATTTGTGATATACCTCAAGATCCGACACATTTTACAGATAGCAAACGTATGCGAGCATGCACACAGTTGTCGTTTGCGAATCGTGCGTGATTTCAGATAATATAACAAACGGTGCAATCGAATGCAACATTGGTGATACAATCTCTGTCGCACACAGTTTAAAATGATAAACTATTTGTGATGTAGTATGCATAAAAAACATTGAACCACAGAATAGCGTGTGCGATACTTATCCCATCGGACAAGTACGACGTTTCTTAAACCTATATGATACTTGTACGATGATTAAATTATAGTCTTAGTTAAATATCGTCAACGGTTCGTCCAGTATAAGTGTTTATGATATACCCCTTATCATACATGCTTCATAGTCGTGAACTGTTTGTAATTTGGTGCACATCGTAAATGGTGAGCCACAGAATGTGCAATGTTAGTGTGATCTCACATGAGTTGAAGGGATGGGTCGAATGTGAAGTCCACCATATCTCAAACGGTTGACCAGTGACTCTCGTTTGTGATAGATGCAGACATCCCATAAGCTTAGTTTTTCCAAACGTTTGTGTTCATTGGACACCATCGCCGACGATTATTTTGTGTCGTGTGGGATGGACCTCCTATCACCTACACATGCAAGGTGACAGTTTCAAAGTACGTCGCGTAAAGGGGTTAAAACCGTTTGTATAGCACGTCGCTGCGCTAGTGTATGCTCATTTATATCTTCGGATGCATCTATAGTATGAACAACTTCGGCGAAATCTGGACTTCCTTTCAACCAGTTTAGTTCTAAGTCATGCAATATAACAACCAATTTCCGCCTAAATTGTTTCATATCCTCCTGTGAAATATTAATCAGATTAATGTTGAAGACAAAATAATTCAAGATGCAAGCTATTGTTGTGTTAACGATTGGATTAATGTTCACTTCATACTTGTGTGACATTATCAAATAGCTCATCTCCTGTCCAATATTCCATGTAATTGGTCAAGATTTGATGTCCTGCAAGATTTGATCAACAAAAAGAAATATTTAAAACAAACAGTCTATAATTTTAATTTAATATATTAGATCGTTGTATGAAGATGAAGGAATGTCATTGGATTATCATAAGTGACAATGTTAAATGTACCCATCTTCCTGCACTCGCTTGTACGAATATTCTTTGATTGGCCATGATGCAACATCCAGGTTCTACCACTTGTTGCCCATGATAAAATCTATGCTTTTTGAAGCAACATCAAGTTGCTTTTTTAAGTCCCCGCAACTATTAATAAGATATAAATTAAGAAGCAAAAGGCAAAAAAAATTACAAATCCTAACAAAAAACCAATGGTAATACTTACTATAAGAGTGAGGTCATCCCTGGCTAGCACATCAGGACCAAAGGAATCAAGTACTTGTATCTCATACATTTTGGCATTGACAACCGCTAGATAATTATGACAACCGCTAGACAGTTCTTAATGTTTACTGGAATATAAACCTAAACCAAACATTGTTATGTAAGCCATGAAGGCATCTAGTTAAAAAATATATATTAAATTTGATGCATACATAAAGCCTCACCATGTTATGTTGTAGATAATTATGAACCCGCCGTATGATGTGCCCATGGTCCGATGGGGCTATATCAAGTTTTCCATTTCGCTTTAGTATGACAAAAACATAGGTGGTTTCTAAATGTACATTTCCTCCGGCTCTATGCCGAAGATGCTCTTGAGCACCCATACAATTGATTTGCGCATTTATGACCTATAAGTGGAAGCACCAATAACGGTTAGTTAAAATTCATTTATTTCTCATTTAAAACAATAACTTTATCAACCCAGTTGGACTTACACTATCGTCCAAAAATACATCACCATTTATAAGACCTGCCAAATCCTCAACTGACAAGACGGCATCACCAATGCCCACAAGCTTGATTTTGGAGGTACGGACATGATGTATTCAATAATAGATATATCTTCATTGGTATAGATGTAATCTATATGATATGATATTGTAAAAATGAGTGACATATTATTTAAATTAAAATATATAACTGAAGGAGGCAACCATGCATGTATAAATAAGTACCTTGCGGGATAACTGGTGTGTTCACCTTCTTTGGTTTGTTATGTCTTGACATTACAAACTCCAGCTGCCCCTCCGTTGGATGTTCACAACTAACTGGTGTCCACGGGTTTTTCTTGTACCTCGATGCGGTCGGTTTGTATAGCGATATGTAAAAGCTTAGCATAAACGATAATTAAACTCAACATTCTATATAAATCCATGATTTGTTTCTTCTAAAACAATAAAACTGATATCTACCGACGAATAAATGTGAAATATAGAGTGAGCATCTATGCATATTATAATATGTACGAAAAATACACTATGTTTCTAATCAATGTTTAAACTATCTAGCAACGAATGTGGGGACCTTTTGGTATAGAGCACACCTTTTTTTAGAGCTTCGGTGGAGATTACTAATACTTCATGATACCATATGCTGGCATCTTGTTTTTTTTAAGATTCAATGGAGATTTGATTTTTCATTTTCTAGATCCTATATGTTGCATTATTCCACCTCCACTCAGTTATTTTGTTGATACCCTATACGCATGATAGGTAGTTTCTTGTTTTAGACATGAAGAACGACATATTGGCGTTTAATAAAACAAAGCAAATGAGAATTGTTACTAACCGTGTCATTCGTATCATGTTCCAATGATATTTCGTCGACTGATTCTGCCTCGTTCGAAACAACCGTCATCCTCGTTGGCAGGGGGTCGGTAGGCTCCATCGTCCTTCAAAAAGATTGTCTTACTGGATCTGCACGTACACACAATTACATGTAAGACTACACACGGTTTTTCAATTGAATTTCAGTTCAATGCATCCTAGTTCAGTGTTAAATACAATCTCTCAAAAGTTCAAAGCGAACTATTTAGTTAGTCAGTATATATAAACTACACACACGGTCTTGGTCAGAAAATTACCCAGCAACCGGTAAGACCACGGGAGCACGACGGCCTCGTCCCAGAGCGGACGATGGTCGGGGCACGTGATGGTTTGAAACCGGGAGCTCGGACTCGACGGACGACAGACTGGTAGCAGCATGAGAGGGCAACGCCAGCGTGGGACGGCAGCGCGGGGGATGGGGGACGGGGAAGGCCGGGAGCAAGGCTAGGGCAGAGCATGGCAAATGGTGGAGGACGTCCACGCAGGAGGCAGCGTGGCATTTGCGTCCGATCGTCTGGCTGGATTGCTATTAGCCCTATTAGCTTTGCGTGATAAGACCATTTTTCTCTTAGCCAAATATATTAGAGGGCATGTGCATTGAACGTTGCTCCAAGTTTTTTTCTTAGCCAAAATATGATGCACACTAAAATTGACGTTGATAAAAAACCCGCTACATATTGCAGAAATAGTAGAAACCCACTTAGATTAAATTTATTACGATAAAATTTACAATTCAACTTATTATACATAAGAAAAAATATCCAATGAATTTTCTCTTCTTACTTAAAATCTACTTGATGAGTCTAAACAAATTCCATTCAGGGATGTTGTCTTCAGCTTCATTCACTCGATACTTGAGCAGGTGTACAAAAACACACATGTAGCCACGAAAACAAACAGTCATCCAAATATAGGTCTGCACATTATTCCGTCACCAAACAAGTCAGTAAGAGGATCTTCAAGTTCAACAACCACAAGCAAAAGCTTAGAATGTAATGAACAAAACACTTGACTTCACCGCAAAAACAAACACTTGACTTCTTATTCATTTAATATCTATATGCCTAGTCCAATTGGCCCATCTTGTTGACGTTGACTAGTAAACGCTCACCACCTCTTATATAATTGAAAATGTACTTTACGGACGAAGATTTGTCCAAAGCCAAACTTCATTTCAGTCCTGATTTTGTTGGGCGGGTGTACTTCAAGATAGTTATCCCTATCGGTTGGTTTGCTTGTATCCTTCCTAATGAGCACATCATTTTTGACAAAATCACGGAAAGACAAATCATTTATTACTTCATGATGCACACCTATAGCAACTGATAAGCATAAAGTTAGTGCAATTGTTTAGAAACATGTCAAACTGATAAGTACAATCGAGAGTAACCTCTAAGAAATTCTAAATTATTACACACCGAGCATTCATTCAAGCATAGACTTGTTGCCGCCGTGCTAAGAAGGGTTCCTATTATGAACCCTCGATTTAGGAATAGCATGCCACGAAAATGTTAACATTTATTTTAAGAAATCACTTACTGGATGTTTGATCAACCTCCAAAATTGTTACCACGATGAAGCCAAAATTGGCTTCACCAAAAAGAAGATCGTCTGTATGCCTCTCAGCCAATTCTTCAAAACGTGGAGGAAGACAACTTGCATGTTGGCATCCATGACCGCTACTTCCCTGATACCTAAAGGAAAATATGTGTCGTGATCAACCGGGCCAATGTCATGACCACATTGGCAATATCTACGGCACATGCAAAATTAAATCTTAGATAAAAAATATTTAATTTGCAATTTATAGTATAATTATAGAATATATAATGGTCATATTATAATATCGGTAGTTGAGCCATGTGGGTTCTCGAACACATCGGTCAAAATTGCATATGCAATGGCAAAGTATGCTTAAATAAAAAAACAATCTCTACTATTATGCAAGAATAACAACATGGGGACATGGATAAAGGATTACAAGAAAACTGCACCGCCAATGCAAAAGAACTTGCTTAGAGCAGGATGCTTTGGACAAATTTTCCAACACGACGCACAATTTAGTACTTTGCACTGTATTGGATGCAAGAAATTTTATACACTTGAGCATGTTGTAAGATTGCATTCAAAAACAGGTCCGATATCTTGTGAGAACATATGATTTCTGGACAAAAGTATCTTGCATAACCGCAAAAACATGGACCAAAACCAAATGTGTGCGATGACATAACTTACAATAGGCAAGATAGCATTATATATTCTTGACATGAAAAAAACAGATGCAAATTTGTACTTACATTTGCGAGAGAAGCATTCCATATGGACAGATCTATAGAAAATAAAATTATTTTGGAGTAAAGAGGATGGAAGATGTGTTTAAGTAGGGCATATGCTTATGAATATGCACGTACTTATATGGAATCTGAGATGTGCTTGTGCTAGTCAAGCGGCATGACCGGATCAATGATGATTGTGTGTGGCGGGCATGACTCGTCTCGTGTTAGTTGTTGACTGACAAAGCATTTTTGTGGGATGCCAAGTGGCAGATGACGTTAGCAAAGCATGCAAGTAAATTAAAGGCTGGTGTTTTTTATGCATGTTAGTATCAATAGTTTCAGCCTATAAAAAAAACTGGTCAGAGTTTTACCACCGAGGTTTTCCATTGTTGTTGATTTATGGTCCAATCATGTTATCTCCATACAACTCTATGAAGATGAAAAGATCAGTCTGCAGAAAATTAAGTGTATCTCTAGATATGTGCACTCCACAACGAGTTCTTGCATGCATTCTCAATTTTAGAAACAAGGGTGCCTAAGATGTTAGGATCCCTCAAATCTGGAACTTCCATCAATGTCATTGTCGTGGGATGATCAGTTTTAATAAGAAACTGAAAACGCCACTGGTTCTGAAATAGTTGCATAATCTAAGATTTCTAGCCGGTTGACACAGATGAGTAACAATGCCATGACATTTAAGACACTCGACACCCCGTCAGAGTATACACACATAAAACAACAAAATATAAAATAGCTAGAAATGACTGAAAATCTTTCACATAACAACAGCTCGGCTCATGTGAGCTACATAAGAATCCCTCATAAGACACCCACTTGATTAATACTGATAATAACTAAGCTTCATTAAACAAATCTTCCATGCAAGCTTCTTCAGACAAGTCACTTGTTAAATGTTCATAGAAATGGATGCAATTGGAGACCTTCAGATTGTTTGAGAGGCCGTTCGTTGTTGATCCTAAAAAGATTTATGATTAACAGATATACATTTACATCTAAGTAAAAAATATCTATAATTTGTGAATTTCATTACCTCTACTTCATTCGACGTGCAGCTGCAATATCTGGAGCAAAGTTCACCCTAGTGAATACAGTAGTATGCAAACTTTGATCTGCTTAAAAAACTAGAATTACGAAATTATATAGTTATGTCTCTTTGAAATATGTTCATAATGGATAGCGAATACTTACCAATATCACATCTAGATTTAAGCATGGTAACTATAACAATTATTCGCTCATGGTTACTCCTCACCCAACTTGTGAAATTATCACGTACTAATATGTCTCTCACAACAACCTTCACAAAATTATAGGTGCAAAAATAGGTTAGGAAGTATACACTACATAACGTGGTAAACACTTAAAACATATGTACTTGTCATCCATAAGTTTAACATCTATAATTGGGATTCTTCTGTGGTAGAAGTCATCCTGAGATGTCATTGGGCTTACATGCATAATCATTCCAATAGCATCTAACACAAGAGAGAGAAAGAAGACATAAGAGCAATATTCATTAGTCATCAAAACAACAGTAACTTGAAGACTTACCGACATAAATGTCTTTATCAACGGTGAAAGGGGAAATTTTGTTTGCATGGAAGGAAGCAAGGAAAGAAAGGGAGCGACCGCTCATCCATGTTTCTTAACTCAATCACGGAGGTGACAGATGTGAACAGACACTCATGATGATGATTACCAGCAAACATTAGTTGTTGCCAACCTGTGAGTGGCTCCATGGGCATCCTTGAGACAAAATAAGGCATACCTTCGTTAATATGTGGTTGTAAGCGGTCCACCTTCTCATCAAGTATTGTTGCAGCCATTTTTGTGCCCTATTGAAACAGATAAACCAAACAAGTCATAAACATTAGCCAGGCATGTCTCAGATCATGTGCCATGTGTAATCTCAATTCAGTTCATTCAAATCATGAGTAACTATGGCTTGCCCTATCCCTATCTACACATGTACACATTGTAACTATATCTTATGGTTCAATATAGCATATTAGGCGCCTCTCCTACTATTTCAGCTTTAAAAACATGACATAAAAAAATGATTAATTATTATAGCAAACAAATGGGAGCCCGAGCTTTACCTTTGTGTCAAACACGACCAAGTTTAGTCTCTTCCTACCAAAGCCTATTCGTTCAATGTGGAATTTGTGGTATACTCTGAGACATAAACTCCATTTCATGTGTGGATGCACATCCCTCAGAGTTGGAATACAGCGGGCATCAACTCTTTTGCGCACCATACTAAACACAAGCAATAAATTTAAGCATGACATAATTCACCGAAGTTGATTTAAGCATGTAAAGTAAAATCTAGGCTTATGCGTCAAATTGATACTACAAACTCCATAAACCAAGCATCAAGCTGAAACCGTAGTGACTACATACAACAGCTAGCATTAAAACATTGTCCATAATAACCCATCAATATTAGAATCGGTACAAGGGATGAATAGAAAATCACATCCATGAGCAGGTGTATTCAGATTTCTTAGACCGATTACTCTACTAATGATTACTTTGCTCCTGAACTGACAGTACATCACCAACAACCTACATGTTCTGTATGTTTTTGGCTTTCAAACATGATTACTTCTCGTGGTGTTATCAAATTACCAAAAATATCTATAGCTCCAATCAAGAATAGTACATCATCCATGAGCAGGTGTATTCAGATTTCTTAGACCGATTACTCTACTAATGATTACTTTGCTCCTGAACTGACAATACATCACCAACAACCTACATGTTCTGTATGTTTTTGGCTTTCAAACATGATTACTTCTCGTGGTGTTATCAAATTACCAAAAATATCTATAGCTCCAATCAAGAATAGTACATCACATATCCACTTGATTGACAACAACCGTAAATTTGTACTATCTGAAGAAATAGTCTCGATTCTGAAAAGCCCGATCCATTAATTTTTTTGCAGGGGGGCGGAGTGTAAATTAATACTGACTTGTGGTGTTCGGAGTAGAAGATGACCTCGGCCTGCGAATCCCAGGTGTCGAGATTGCCTAGCCCAGGCCGCGACTGTCTCGTTGCGCCGTAGGTAAGTTAGGAATTTTATCCTCATGGGCCGCTCCGCTTGCGTTGTTGCCGCCGGCGCCGATGGAAGACTGAATGAGTATGAGTAAGAGGGGAATGAGGGAGACGTTCGACAAAGGAGGAGTTTGCACCTTTTAGGGATGGGGAAGGAGGCAACGACCATCAACTCCACCATCGGCAACCTCCACGTTCTTCAGTTGCCACGTTTGAGCTAACCGATGGTTGCCAGGTTCGAGCATAGTAGCCGGCTCGGGGATCGGGTCGACATGGGATCGACACGGGATGGTTTAGGGGTGATAGAGGGGGTGGGGGGACGTCCCGCGGAAGACGGGGGACCAGATTGGCCTACGACAGCAGACCAGAATTGGAATCGGCATAATTCGAGCATAGTTGTCGGCTCGGGGATCGGGTCAACATGGGATCAACACGGGATGGGTTGGGGTGGTAGATGGGTGGGCGGGGGGAAGGGGGAGATCCCGCGGCGAACGGGGGACCAGATCGGCCTATGGCGGCGAATCGGGATTGGAATCGGCATACAACGGATGACGGATTGGTCTCGTCCGTGGAGCCTGGAAGGCAACGTTCTTTTTTTAATGTGTAGGCTGGGCGTAGCCTTAGTGGATAGAGCGTTGATTGCTAATTCTGAATGCCCATTGTGTAATGGTACAAGAATCTGATTCTACCATATTGCCAAACACTTTTTTTCAAACAATAAATATTGTGTCCAACAAAAATTACATCTTTCAAAGTAAAAAATCTTTAAAGTTGCTCAAAAAATCTTAAAGAATCAAAATGGCTTGACGTAAAAAAGAGAGTAACAATGGGCACACTATATGACTAAATTTTCAAGCTCTGCGCGGTTCACCTAAAAAGCACTCTAGCCTTATGTGCCACCCTAGCGTTAAGATTAATCATCGTCAATGGCTTTTCTATCGACTCTTGTGCATACGTAAAGACTTAAGTTTTATCATCGTCGATTGCTCTTCTACCACCCTAGACTTAAGTTTTATCATCGTCGATGGCTCTTATATCGGCTCTTCTATCTTATGTTTATTTGGTTGAGGTTCTTCAGTCAGTTCAATGCGCTCGCGTAGCTTCTCGCTGACCACTTTGTACTGCTCCCACAGAAGCAGCACCAACCTCTTAACCATGTCATCAATAGAGGTGTCTCGACGCATGTCCTTCCTAATAACTAAGACAAACATAAATAGTTTTAGTAAGACATAACAGAGCAATGCACTTGCAAAAGAAAGTATGTAGATGAAGAGTTACTGTCTAAATTACGGCCTGTCGGGCCATCTCTGGGTTTCGGGAAATGTTCGAATGTGAGTGTGGATGCGTCTGTCCCAAGAAGGGACTCTGATATACATTCACAAATACTTAATATAGCAGCAATAAAAATCATCAGATGAATAATAAAATCAAAGTAATAAACTTACTTGATGTATGATCAACCTTAATGTCGGATACCTCAAGAATAGCACGGTTGTACTCTGCTTGCTGGAGATCTTCCTCGTATAAATCGAGTGTCTTTCCAAAAATTCTAATAAAAATTATATCGTAATTTCTGGCAACTATTTCTATTTCTTGCATTCCATCTATGACATAGCAATCTATCTCAGGAGGTCTGACATACATGACCACTCTAGTAACATTTATAAAAATGGAAGCTAGTTTGATGATAATCGTTGGCTAAAGTTAATGTTTAGAGCAAGATTGCAAATTAAATTAGAAATAATACCGGTGAACGAGCCATGCTCTGGATCAAGAGCATCCATCTACATTAATATTGTAAACAATTTTTTTGTGAGTTGACTAGAATCATAATCCACAATACAACTAATTGATAGTACTTTGAGTGACCAAATGATGAAAATTCCATAGCAGGGTCTCGTGCCACATTACCTCTGAACCGTAGGCACTGTGAGCATATCGTAATGAAGAGTCTTCCTGCTTGATGGTAGTGAGTTACACGTCTTCCTGCTTGATGGTAGTGAGTTACACGAACCACAATACCGTCGTTTTATAGAGTAGCTGAGAGGCTATGATGAGTCTTCGGAGCTATGGACTCGCGCCGCTAATTTTGGAGTGTGGAATTAGGCTACAGTTGTGAAGCATGCAGAGCTTCAATGTCCATGAAAGTAGCTATCTCTTCGTAATGATGGAGTCCTAGAAATTAGCTCCATTTGATCCGTACAACATCCATAAGGCCACATGTATTATGATCAACCGGGAAAGAACAAGCGGTGTAGCCACACTTGGTAACATATTTTCTGGACAAATATTGCAACTGAAAATATAATCTAAAGTTATTTTTTATATATATGAGGAAAAAATATCTGAAATTTTCACACATTTCAGACATTTTTTCCTCATATATATAAAAATAACTTTAGAGTATATTTTCAACCGCAATATTTGTCCAAAAAATATGTTACCAAGTGTAGCTACACCACCGGTTCCTTCCCGGTTGATCATAATACATGTGGCCTTGTGGACGTTGTACGGGTCAAATGGAGCTAATTTGTAGGACCCCATCATCAGAAAGGGATAGCTACTTTCATGGACATTGAATCTCTGCATGCTTCACAATTGTAGCCTAATTCCACACTCCAAAATTAATGACGCGAGTCCATAGCTCCGAAGACTCATCATAGCCTCTCAGCTACTCTATATAACGGTTCGTGTAACTCACTACCATCAAGCAGGAAGACTCTTCATTACGATCTGCTCACAGCGCCTACGGTTCAGAATTATGTGGCACGAGACCTGCTGTGGAATTTTCATCATTTGGTCACTCAAAGTACTATCAATTAGTTGTACTGTGGATTATGATTCTAGTCAACTCATAAAAAAATTGTTTACAATATTAATGCAGATGGATGCTCTTGATCCGAAGCATGACTCGTTCACCGGTATTATTTCTAATTTAATTTGCAATCTTGCTCTAAACATTATCTTTAGCCAACGATTATCATCAAACTGACTTCCATTTTTATAGATGTCACAGAGTGGTCATGTATGTCGGACCTCGTGAGATAGATTGCTATGTCGTAGATGGAATGCATGAAATAGAAATAGTTGCTACCAATTATGATATATTTTTTATCAGAATTTTTGGAAAGACACTCGATTTATATGAGGAAGATCTCTAGCAAGAAGAGTACAACCGTGCTATTCTTGAGGCCTCCGACATGGAGGTTGATCATACATCGAGTAAGTTTATTACTTTGATTTTATTATTCATCTGATGGTTTTTATTGCTGCTATATTAAGTATTTGTGAATGTATAGCAGGGTCCCTTCTTGGGACGGACGCATCCACACTCACATTAGAACACTTCCCGACACCCAGAGATGGCCTGACATGCCGTAATTTAGACGGTAACTCTTCATCTACATACTTTCTTTTGCAAGTGCAATGCTCTATTATGTCTCACTAAATCTATTTATGTTTGTCTCAGTTATTAGGAAGGACGTGCGTCTGAGACACCTCTATTGGTGACATGGTTAAGAGGTTGGTGCTGCTTCGGTGGGAGCAGTATAAACAGGTCAGCGAGAAGCTATGCGAGCGCGTTAAACTGATTGAAGAACCTCAAGCAAATAAACATAAGATAGAAGAGCCATCGACGATGATGAAACTTAAGGCTAGGGTGGAGAAGTGCCGATAGAAAAGCAATTGACGATGATAAAACTTAAGGCTTTACGATATGTACAAGAGCCTATATAAGGGCCATCGACGATGATTAATCTTAAGGCTAGGGTGGCACAAAAGGCTAGGGTGCTCTTTCGGTGAAGCCTTGTCGCAGAGCTTGAAAATTTAGTCATACAGTGTGCCCATTTTTACTATCTTTGTTTCGTCAACCCATATTGATTCTTTACGAATTTTTTTGAGCAACTTTAAAGATTTTTTACTTTGAAAGATGTATTCTTTGTTGGTCACTGATATGTACTGTTTGAAAAAAGAAGTGTTCGGCAATATGATAGAATCAGATTCTTGTATGATGACACAATGGGCGCTCAGAATTAGCAATCAACGCTCTATCCATTAAGCCTACGATCTAGCGTACACATTAAAAAAAGTGAAAACGTTGCCTCCGAGGCTCCCACGGACGAGACCAATCCGTCCTCCACTGTATGCCGATTCCAATCCCGGTCTGCCGCCGTAGGCCTATTTGGTCTCCCGTCCTCCACGGGACCTCTCCCTCGCCCACCCCCTCTACCATCCTGAACCATCCCGTGTCGATCCCATGTTGACCCGACCCTCGAGCCGACTACTATGGTTGAACCTAGCAACCGTCGATCAGCTCGAAAGTCAGCTCGAACGTGGCAAGTGAAGAAAGCTGATGGCAGTTGCCTCCTTCCCCATCCCTAAAAGGTGCAAACTCCTCCTTTGTCAAACGTCTCCCTCATTCCCCTCTTACTTATACTCATTCAGTCTTCCATCGGCAACGACAGTAACAACGCAAGCGGAGCGACCCACGAGTTCCTAGCTTACCCGCGGCTCGAAGAGGCAGTCGCGACCTAGGCTAGGCAATCTCAACACCTAGGATTCGCAGGCCGTGGTCCACTTCTGCTCCGAACACCACAAGTCGGTATTACTTTACACTTCTCCCCTACAAAATAAATCAATCGATTGGGTTTTTCAGAATTCAGACTATTTTTGCGGAGACTGTACAAATTTATGGTTGTTGTCAATCAAGTGGATAGGTGATGGACTATTCTTCATTGGAGCTATAGCTTTTTTGGTAATTTGATACCACAAAGAGAAGTGATCATGTTTGAAAGCCAAAAACATATAGAACACATAAGCTGTTGGTGATGTACTGTCAGTTCAGGAGCAGAGTAACCATTGGAGTAATCAGTCTAAGAAATCTGAATACACCTGCTCGTGGATGTGATTTTCTGTTCATCCCTTGTACGAATTCTAATATTGATGGGTTATTGCGGACAATGTTTTAATGCTATCTGTTGTATGTAGTCACTGCGGTTTCAGCATGATGCTTGGTTTATGGAGTTTGTAGTATCAATTTGATGCATAAGCCTAGATTTTACTTTACATGCTTAAATCAACTTCACTGAATTATGTCATGCTTAAATTTCTTGCTTGTGTTTAGTATGGTGCGCAAAAGAGTTGATGCCCGCTGTATTCCAACTCTGAGGGATGTGCATCGACACACTAAATGGAGTTTATTTCTCAGAGTATACCACAAATTACACATTGAACGAATAGGCTTTGGTAGGAAGAGACTAAACTTGTTTGCTTATATCTGGGGCTCCCATTTTTTTGCTATAATAATTAACCATTTTGTTTATGCCATGTTTTTAAAGCTAAAAATAGTAGGAGAGGCACCTAATATGCTATATTGAACCATAAGATATAGTTACAGTGTGTACATAGTGGCATGTGTAGATAGGGATAGGGGCAAGCCATAGTTACTCATGATCATGTGTAGATAGGGATAGGGGCAAACCATAGTTACTCATGATTTGAATGAACTAAATTGAGATTACACATGGCACATGATCTGAGACATGCCTAGCTAATGTTTATGACTTGTTTGGTTTATCTGTTTCAATAGGGCACAAAGATGGCCGCAACAATACTTGATGAGCAGGTGGACCGCTTAGAACCACAGATTAACGAAGTATGCCTTATTTCATCTCAAGGATGCCCGTGGAGCCACTCACAGGTTGACAACAACTAATGTTTGTTGGTAATCATCATCATGAGTGTCGGTTCACACCTGTCACCTCCGTGATTGAGTTAAGAAACATGGATGAGCGGTCGCTCCCTTTCTTTCCCCGCTTCCTTCCATGCAAACAAATTTTCCCTTTCACCCTTGATAACGACATTTATGTCGGTAAGTCTTCCAAGTTACTGTGTTTTGATGACTTGGTAATAAATAGTGCTCTTATGTCTCCTTTCTCTCTTTTGTGTTAGATGCTATTGGAATGATTATGCATGTAAGCCCAACGACATTTGAGGATGACTTCTACCACAGAAGAATCACAATTATAGATGTTCAACTTATGATGAAAAGCACGTATGTTGTAAGTGTTTACCGGGTTATGTAGTGTATACTTCCTAACCTGTTTTTGCAGCTATGTTTTTGTGAAGGTTGTTGTGAGAGACATATTAGTACGTGATAATTTCGCAAGTTGGATGAGGAGTAACCATGAGCGAAAAATCGTTATAGTTACCATGCTTAGATCTAGACGTGATATTGGTAAGTAATAACTATCCATTATGAACATACTTCAAAGAGACATAACTATATAATTTCCTAATTCTAGTTTCTTAAGCAGATCAAAGTAGGCATACTACTGTATTCAGTAAGGCGCACTTTGCTCCAGATATTGCAGCTGCACGTCGAATGAAGCAGAGGTAATGAAATTCACTAATTATAGATATTTTTTTATTTAGATGTAAATGTATATCAGTTAATCATAAATCTTTTTCAGTATCAACAACGAACTTCCATAAAAAGGCCTCTCCAACAATCTGAAGGACCAATTGCATCCATTTATGTGAATATTTAATAAGTGACTTGTCTGAAGAAACTTGCACGTGAAGATTTGTTTAATGAAGCTTAGTTATTGTTACTATTCATCAACTAGGTGTCTTATGAGGGATTCTTATGTAGCTCACCTGAGCCGAGTTGTTGTTATGTGAAAGATTTTCAATCATTTTTAGCTATTCTATATTTTGTTGTTTTATGTGTATACTCTGACGGGGTGTCGAGTGTCTTAAATGTCATGGCATTGTTATTCATCTGTGTGCAACTATTTCAAAACCAGTGAGATTTTTAGTTTCTTGTTAAAACTGATCATCCCACGACAATGGCATGGATGGAAGTTCAAGATTTGAGAGATCCAAACATCTTAACCACCCTTGTTTTCTAAAATTGAGAATGCATGCAAGAACTCGCCGTGAAGTGCAGATATATAGATATACACTTAATTTTCTACAGAATGATCTTTTCATCTTCATAGAGAATTGTATGGAAATAACATGATTGGACCATAAATCAACAACCATGCAAAACCTCGGTGGTAAAACTCCGACTAGTTTTTCTTTTGATAGGCTAAACTATTGATACTAACATGCATAAAAATCGGTCATGCCGCTAGACTAGCACAAGTACGTCTCACATGCCATATAAGTAGGCATAGGCCCTCCGTTAAACACATCTTTCGTCCTCTTTACTCCAGATTAATTTTTTTTCTATAGATATGTCCACATGGCATGCTTCTCTCGCAAATGTAAGTACAAGGTTGCATATGTTCTTTTTCATGTCAAGAATATATAATGATATCTTGCATGTCATCGCACACATTTGGTTTTTGTCCAGAAATCATATTTTCTCATAGGATGTCGGACCAGTTTTCGAATGCAATCTTAAAACATGCTCAAGTGTATAAAATCTCTCGCATCCAATACACTGCGAGGTACTAAACTGTGCATCGTGTTGGAAAATTTGTACAAAGCATCTGCCCTAAGCAAGTTCTTTTGGGTCGGCGGTGCATTTTTCTTGTAATTCTTTATCCATGTCCCCATGTTGTTATTCTTGCATAATAGTGGAGATTGCTTTTTTATTTAAGCATACTTTCCCATTGCATGTGTAGTTTTAACTGATGTGTTCAAGAACCCACATGGCTCAACTACCGGTATGATAGTATGACCCGTATATATTATATAATTATTCTATAAATTGCAAATTAAATGTTTTTATCTAATATTTGATTTTGCATGTGCCATAGATATTGCCGGTGTGGTCATGTATGTTGGCCCGGTTGATCACGACAAATATTTTCCTTTAGGTATTAGGGAAGTAGCGGTCATGGATGCCAACATGCAAGTTGTCTTCCTCCACATTTTTGAAGAATTGGCTGGGAGGTATAAAGATGATCATCTTTTTGGTGAAGCCAATTTTGGCTTCATCGTGGCAAGATTTTGGAGGTTGATCAAACATCCATTAAGTGATTTCTTAAAATAAATGTTAACATTTTCATGGCATGCTATTCCTAAATCAAGGGTTCATAACAAGAAACCTTCTTAGCACGGCGGCAACAAGTCTACACTTCAATGAATGCTCGGTGTGTCATAATTTCGAATTTCTTAGAGGTTATTCTCGATTGTACTTATCAGTTTGACAGGTTTCTAAAAAAGTGCACTAAATTTATGCTTGTCATTCGCTATAGGTGTGCATCATGAAGTAATAAATGACCTGTCTTTTCGTGATGTTGTCAAAAATGTTGTGTTCATTACTACCTCCTTTCCGGTTTATAGGGCTCAAGTCAAAAATCTCACCAACCAAGATAGATGATGAGTGGTGGAATAGTTTTTGTAGTTTGCAAAAATACTCAATTAATGTGCTCGTTTTACTCAAAAGGCTGTGTTTACCAATGCATTAATTGCAATGCATGCATGCATGAGCAAAAACCTTTAACATGCATTGGTTGATGTTATCTAAATCTTCGCATGCAACAATTTAATGCACCTTAAAATCATCACATGTGATAGGAAACAATCAAATTGAGACTTATAAAATAGAAAAACTAAAATTTTGATATGAGCCCAAAAAACAAGAAAGGAGGGGGTACGAAGGATGTGGGCAAACCAACCGATAGGGAAAACTATCTTGAAGTACACCCGCCCAACAAAATCAGGACTGAAATGAAGTTTGGCTCTGGACAATCTTCGTCCGTGAAGTACATTTTCAATTATATAAGAGGTTGTGAGCCTTTACCAGTCAACGTCCACAAGATGGACCAATTGGACTAGGCATATAGATATTAATGAATAAGAAGTCAAGTGTTTGTTTTTGCGGTGAAGTCAAGTGTTTTTTTTCCATTACATTCTAAGTTTTTGCTTGTTGGTTGTTGAACTTGAAGATCCTCTTAATGACTTGTTTGGTGACGGAATAATGTGCAGACCTATATTTGGACGAATGTTTTTTTTTCGTGGCTAGATGTGTGTTTTGGTACACCTGCTCAATTATCGAGTGAATGAAGTTGAAGACGACATCCTTGATGTTGTATGGAATTTGTTTAGACGCATCAAGTAGATTTTTAGTAAGAAAAGAAAAATCATTGGATATTTTTTCTTATATATAATAAGTTGAATAGTAAATTTTATCGTGATAAATTTAAACTAAGTGAATTTCTACTATTTCTGCAATATATAGTGGTTTTTTTATCACCGTCAATTTTAGTGTGCATCATATTTTGGCTAAGAAAAAAACTTGGAGCAAAGTTCAATGTACATGCTCTCTAATATATTTGGCTAAGAAAAAAAAAGGTCTTATCACGCAAAGCTAATAGGGCTAATACCAATCCATCCATGTAGCACGTACGCGCTGAAGCCCAAGTACCCGTCTGTCCTACGGCACAGGTTTTTTTAGTTCATCAATCGTGCATGTTGTGTGACTGCCCACGTTTAGGTCATCGATTGTGCGTGTTCTCCCCGTCTGCTCCTCCTGACGATGGTACGCAACCGCAGCGCTGCCTCCTGCGTGGACGTCTTCCACCATTTGCCATGCTCAGTCCTAGCTTTGCTCCTGGCTTTTCCCGTCCGAATGCGAGAGCTGCGATTCTGCAGCGAAGGTTCTTATGGCTGGTTCATATCAGAACCCGCCGCCTGGTTTCGGCCGCGGCAGGCGAGAGGCTGGTGGGGCATCGAATGAGCAGCCGCACCGGGATGAGGAGGTCCTCCATACACCCATCATTGGTGCGACCGTTGAGGCCCAGGCCGTGGAGGCCACGCGCATTCAGCTCAAAGAGCTTGAGAGGGAACTCGACGAGCGTGTTCGCCAGCATCCATCACCTCCAAGTCGACGTCAGCGACAGTTGTTCCCGAGTAGTTCACAGAACAACATTGAGGTATACCGTACTCCAGTCTTAAATGTTGCAACAACAGCTAGGATAGCAGATTCAATTCAGCCGTCACGTTCAGAGGCTGGCAGAGGTTTGCTACAGATCAGAACGTTGCTTGACGCAACACAACGATAAAATTCAATTGTTTCACAGTCGCGCAATGGAATACACAGTAATTCACCAAGAGCAAAGACTGTTCAGTCGACACAAAGTCCTGGTTCGCCTCTGCGTCGCAGGGTGGAGGTTTCTGTGAGGATCAGTATAGAGATCAGGGACGAGATCAGTTTCGTCGTGATGACCACCGTCGAGTTCCCACTCCTCCGCGGAGTGGTCCGTACGTGCCCCGGCACCAGGACGATAGGCACCCCTTTGGTGAGGAGCGGAATCCAGGGTTTGATGGAAGAGATGTCCTCACTCATAGGCGAATCGACAGGGGCAGAGCTCACAGAAATGGTTTCGACAGAGATTAGCTGAGTGGCTGCAGTGCTATTATTTCTGGTCCCGAGTGCTTTAGCAGAGCTATTCGTTTTGTGAAGATTCACCCCAACTTTAGGTTGACGACTGAGATTGGCAAGTTTTCTGGCGAGTCAAAGCCGAACACATGGTTGGATGATTACTGAGTGGTTGTATAGATTGGTGGTGGGAACGATAACATTGCAATGAAGCATTTGTCCTTGATGTTAGATGGTTCGGCCCGTGCATGGCTGAATCGTTTGGCACCTTCTAGCATCCACTGCTGGGAAGATCTTGCCCGAGTGTTCATCAGAATGTTCGAGGGCACTTGCAAGCGCCCGGCTGGTTTTATCGATTTGCAAAATTGTGTTCAGAAGCCCAACGAGTCATTGAGGGATTACATTCAACGCTGGTCCACTTTGCATCATACAGTGGAAAATGTTTCCAAGCATTAGGCTATTTATGCCTTCAAGGCTGGAGTGAAGTACCGAGAGCTTTACATGAAGTTTGGGCGAACAGGTGATATTTCACTGAGTAAGATGATGGAAATCGCCACTCGGTATGCCAATTGCAAAGAAAAAGACCGCGTGGCAAAGGAAAAACATTCGACAACGATGTCGGCGGTAGTTCCAGCCGGAAGCAGAAGCGAAAGGCTGATGGCCAGGCAGAGGCAGCCGCTCTAACGACGCAAGGAAAGAATAAGGGGAAGTCCAAGGAATGGTTCAACCCCAAGAAAGGAAAAAATCAGTCAGGAACTGACGTTATGGATTTACCGTGAGCAATCCACACGAGGAAAGATGAAGATGGTAATTTGATATTACCCAAACATACCACTCGACAATGCCGTCTACTAATCCAGCAGTTCAAGGAGGGTCAGTCGAGTGAGAAACCCCCCGAAAAACATGATAATGAGACAAAGAAACTTTTCCCGATGTCAATGCCACTCTGATGATTTTTGTTAATGTTGAGAGCAAAAGTCGATTGAAGGTTATAAACACAGAAGTCAACATGGGTGTGCCTACAACCCCCACGTACCTCAACTGGTCTCAGACTGTCATCACATTTGATCAATCAAATCACCCTGCTCATGTTGCCACACCTGGTCGGCAGGCTTTGGTGGTAGATCCCATTGTGGGAGGCACTCGACTCCGAAAGGTCCTCATGGACGGAGGGAGTGGACCGAATATTCTATATGCAAATACCCTTACGGGGATGGGCATTCCGATGTCCCGACTCAGTGAGAGCAACATGTAGTTCCACGGAGTAATCCTAGGAAAGAAGGCCAAGTCATTCGGCCAGATTGCATTGGATGTGGTGTTCGGAACGGATAAGAATTTTCGCAATGAAAAACTGACGTTTGAAGTTGTGAACTTTCAGAGCACGCACCACGCCATCCTTGGTCGACCAGCTTATGCCCGTTTCATGGCCCGTCCTTGTTACGTGTATCTCAAACTGAAAATGGTTGGTCCCAAGGGTGTGATCACAGTCACTGGCAATCGACAAAGAGCTGAGGAGTGCCTCCAACATGGCTCCAAAATTGCCGATCATCAGATGGCTATGGTCGAGCTAGAAGAGTATAAGAAGAGCGTTGACCCTACTGAGTTGTTGCGTGCTAAGAAGCCTGCTTTAGAGTCAGCTTTTCAGTCGGGAGGGGAAGTGAAAAAGGTGCACATTCACCCGACAAATCCTACCGCTGCCCTGACCAACATATCTTTGACACTCGACGGTAAATAGGAAGTCGAGCTCATCCAGTTCCTCCTTGAGAACTGGGACATCTTTGCATGGAAGCCAGCTGACATATCGGGAGTTCTCAGGGAACTGGCTGAGCACCGACTGAGAGTGGATCCGAAAGCCAAACCGGTGAAGGAACATTTGCGTCGGTCGGCAGCGAAGAAGCGAAAAACAATCGGCAAAGAGGTGGCTCGTCTCTTGGCGGCTAAGTTCATTCGGGAGATTTACCACTCCGAGTGGCTCTCGAATGTCGTTATGGTCCCTAAGAAAGACAAGTCACTCCGCATGTTTATTGACTTCAAGCATATCAATCGGGTATGTCCGAAAGATCATTTCCCGCTCCCTCGCATCGATCAAATTGTTGTCTCGATTGCGGGGTGCGAGTGTTTATCGTTTGTAGATGCATACTCCAGTTACCATGAGATCCGTCTGTTTGGTCCGGACGAAATAAAAACAGCCTTCATCACCCCATTCGGGTATTTCTGCTATATCACAATGCCTTTTGGTTTGAAGAATGCCGACACTACTTTCATGCTCATGATTCAGAAGTGTTTACTCGACCAGATCCCTTGGAATGTAGAAGCTTACATGGACGATATTGTCGTCAAGTCCCGCAAAGGTTCCGACCTGCTGGCTGACTTGACTGAGACATTCGCCAATCTGAAGAGGTATGATATCAAGCTGAATCCGGCTAAGTGTACTTTCGGTGTTCCTGGCGACAAGTTACTCAGTTTTCTCGTTTCCGAACGGGAAATCGATGTCAATCCTGAGAAAATCAACACCATTACCCGAATGAAAAGTTTCGTGCGAGTGCACGACGTTCAGAAGCTCACAGGTTGCTTGGCAGCATTGAGTTGGTTCACTTCTCGTCTCGGTGAGAAGGCATTGCCTTTGTACCGACTGATGAAGAAGTCTGACACGTTCAGTGGACTCCAGAGGCTGAAGCAGCGTTTGTCCAGCTCAAAGCCCTGCTTTCTACCCAGCCGGTGCTTGCTACTCCTCACAGCAAAGAGCCTTTGCTTCTGTACATCGCGGCCACTAATCAGGTCGTCAGTACAGTTTTGACTCTCGAGCGGAAAGAGGAAGGCAAGGCCTACAAGGTTGAACGTCCAGTCTACTACAGTTATGAAGTATTGACTCCTTCGAAGCAAAGGTATCCGCATTACCAGAAGCTTGTCTGTGGTATCTATCTGTCAGCAAACAAGTTGACACATTACTTTCAGGATCACTCAATTTCAGTCGTCAGTGATGCTCCATTGTCTGAGATCCTCAACAATCGAGATGCGACTGGTCAAGTGGCTAAATGGGCGATTGAGTTATTGTACTTTGACATCAAATTCGAAGCCAAGAAGGCGATCAAGTCTCAAGCACTGGCTGATTTCTTGGCCGAGTGGGTTGAATAGCAACAGCCAATCCATATTCACTCGACGCACTAGACCATGTTCTTTGATGGGTCGAAAATGCTGAATGGGTCCGGTGCGGGCGTGGTTTTGGTATCACCAAAAGGTGACAAACTCAGTTATGTCCTACAAATTCACTTTGATTCCTCCAACAACGAAGCAGGATACGAAGCACTCTTGTATGGGTTGCGTATGGCCATCTCACTCGGCATCAAGCACTTGATGGTTTACGACGAATCGGATCTGGTGGTCAATCAAGTGACAAAAGAGTGGGATGTTCAGAACCCGACCATGAGTGGATATTGCAATGCTATTAGAAAACTTGAAAAGATATTTGAAGGTCTGGAACTCCATCATGTTTCCTGAGTGAAGAATCAACCAGCTGATGAGCTGGCAAAGATTGGATCCACTCGGAGACCTATCCTCAACAATGTATTTTTAGAGCATCTTCATACTCCTTCAGTGCAGGAAGATCCCTTCACCAAAAAGCCCCCACAAGCTATGAGCGCCTCTGATCCGACTGAGGTGGATGTTCCTGCGATTATTGATCTGGTCATGGAGGTTTTGGTCATCATTCCCGACTGGACAGTGCCCTATATTGCATATATTTTGAGGCAAGAACTCCCCGAGGATGAAGTTGAAGCCTGACAGATTGTGCGCAGGTCCAAAGCTTTTACTTTGATGGATGATCAACTGTACAGAGAAAGTGTAATTGGTGTGACACAATGATGCATTTCCCCTGAAGAAGGTTGAATGATCCTGGAAGAAATCCACTCGGGAACTTGCGGTTATCATGCGTCCGCTTGTACAATTGTCGCTAAAGCATATCAAGCTGGTTTCTTCTGGCCGCGTGACAATGAGATGGCCAAGGACATTGTTGATCACCGTGAAGGGTGCCAGTTCTACGCAAACTTGTCTCACAAACCTGCGTCTGCCCTGAAGACCATTCCACTCGTTTGGCCGTTCGTTGTCTGGGGTTTGGATATGGTTGGTCCTTTTCAGACAAGACAAAGTGGATTTACTCATTTGCTTGTTGCAGTTGACAAGTATAAGAAGTGGATTGAGGTCAAACCTATAAAGAAACTGAACTCCCGTACTGCGATCAAGTTCATGAGAGAGATAATCTACCGGTATGGAGTTCCTCACAGTATTATCATAGATAATGGCTCAAACTTCGACTCGGAAGAGTTCAAACACTTTTGCTTCTCCCAAGGCACTCAGGTGGATTATGCATGAGTTGCACATCCCCAAACCAATGGTCCAGCTGAGTGAGCCAATGGCCTCATCCTGCAAGGTCTAAAGCCCCGTCTCATGTGAGATTTCGAACATGCAGCCGAAGCCTGGGTGTCTGAGTTGCCGTCTGTTTTATGGGGCTTAAGAACAACTCCTAATCAGTCGATTGGAAGAACTCCTTTTTTCCTGGTCTATGGAGCCGAAGCTGTCCTACCGAGTGACCTATTCCATAATTCCCATTGGATGGAACTTTATTCCGAAGCTGAAGCTGAGCAAGCAAGACAGGATGGTGTAGATCTCCTAGAAGAGGAAGGGGAGATGGCTTTGATTCAGACGAGTACATACCAGAAAGATCTGCGACATTTCCACGCGAAGCACGTTAAGAGTCAATCATTTCAGGAAGGTGATTTGGTGCTCCGAGTGGATCAACAACGCCCTCACAAGCTCGCTCCGGTGTGGGAAGGACCTTTCATCGTCACTAAGGAGTTGAACAATGGAGCTTATCACCTCTACAACCTCAAGAAGAAGATCGATGAGCCGTGAGCCTGGAATGCGGATCTGCTCCATCATTTCTATACCTGAAAACAAAGTTGTGTTGATATAATGAAAGTACTTTCGACAATGCCGTTTATGCAAATATGACTTCTGCAGTCTTTTGTCGATTTCGATCGCGCAATTTCACATTTGGGAACACTCCGAGTGTCGAGCGATCCTCACACTCGGGAGCTTAGCTGGGAACACGCTTTCGCCTAAGTTAAAAACCCTACGGAGTGGATAGCAGTCCATTCACTCGCAAACTTAGCTACGAACCAGTCTTCGTCTAAGTTCAAAACTTCTCCGAGTGTTGAGCGATCCTCACACTCGGGGGCTTAGCTGCGAACACGCTTTCACCTAAGTTAAAACTCCTTCCGAGTGGATAGCAGTCCATTCACTCGAAAACTTAGCCACGAATCAGTCTTCATCTAAGTTGAAAACTTTTCCGAGTGTTGAGCAATCCTCACATTCGGGGGCTTAGCTGCGAACCAGCTTTCGCCTAAGTTAAGCAACTTTTTCGAGTGGTAACATTCTATTCACTCGAAAACTTAGCTACGAATCAGTCTTTGTCTAAGTTCCAAATTTCTCCAAGTGTCGAGTGATCCTCACACTCAGGGGCTTATCCGCGAACCATCTTTCACCTAAGTTAAATACTTAGCCCGAGTGATGAATCTATTTCTCATCCGGGGGTTCCAAAAAACAAATTCAGTCAAACAAATGATTGAAAGCGAAATGCAGATAAATCCAAAGGTTTCGACGTGAATAAAGGTTTTGCGCGCAAGCAATGGTGCTCAGGCTTAAGGCCTGAATGAAGTTTTACAACCATTACAGTTCCACTCGACATTCCGAGGCAAATAAAGTTTTACTGCGAATAAAGTTTTTCAAGCACCAGACAGACTTGTTGGCTCGACGAAGGTGTCCAAGTCGACCCCGTCCGCGATCCGAGTGGTTGCGTCGATGAAGGTCTCCATGAAGTCTTCGAAATGAAGTTTCTTCGTGTTAATCACTCGAAGGTCCTTCAACTTCTCCTCTCTCGTCTCCTTGCAATGGACTCTGGCAAGCGAGAGCGCCACATCGGCTCCGCAGCAGGCAACTGACTTCTTCCAAGCTTGCACTCGAGTGGGGATCTCATTGAGACGAGTCATCATGGATGCAAGGTCAGTCTGGAGGGTGTCTTCAGGCCACAGTTCTTTGTTAATCTTCTCCAGCGCAGCCTTCAGTCGAATGATGTATGCTTGAACTCCCTGAAGACGTATGTTGAGGCGGAACATGTTCATGGCAATAGCATCTCCAACAGGTGACTTAGTGGGATCCAGATTGGGCTCGATCTCTTCGGTCTCTTTTTCGAAGTCGTGGCAGAATTCTATATGGAGGAAAGAATGGAAAGGTGGTTACATTATTAGCCTATGGGAATTAAGGAAATTCACTCGACAAGGGAAGTTACCGTCGAGCATGATGAACATCTTCTTCACGAAATCTCCCAAGTGCTTCTCTAGTCCATTGCTCCTCCTGGTCAGCTGTTCAGTCTTCTTGATCATCTCACTCCGTTCCAGTTTCATCTTGGAGTTTTTCTCTTCTATCTGTTGGAGATATGCCCTAGAGGCAATCATGTATGATGATATTTTCTATGTGTTTATGAATAAAGATAGTCCTTGGGTATTATCAGTGATGTGTATTAACAGGTACGTGACTTGTTTGTGAGACTATGCATTGTATGATAACCGTCCTAAATGGTCCCTAGTCAAAAGGGTTGTGTGGACGCACAACTAATCAGACTAGCATATGACACGGTGGATGGTTCGGTCTCACTGACCATGTAGCATTGGATGCTAGCCGGATAATATGGACTCAGAAAGGTCTGGTCGGATTCAACGTAGTTTGATCCGAGTCGAGATAAGGTCTAAGTTGGACAGACCCAACTATGAGACACATCGATAGGTCATCTGTGAGTCTCTAGTACAACATACAATCTATGTCCTAAGACCTGAGTTGGTGCATGTACTCGGGATAGTGACAAACTTGCTTTGGACCAACCAAACGCTACTCCGTGGATGGGTAGTTACAAAGGTAGGTTTCGGGCTTGCCCAGACCCATGCTGCGAGACACGGTCGCGCAAGATGGGATTTGCACCTCCTACCAGGAGAGATATACTCTGGGCCCCCTCGGGTGTTCCGACCTGGATAAGGATGGTCATGCAATGAGGATTATGAGATAATCCGAGTGTTGGTCGGATTCACCGGAACGAGAAAGAGGTCATGCTGCAACAAGGATAACCATGTCGCCTTGTGTACGACAACATATATCGTGTGGCAAAGAGAACATAAGTGTGAAGTATATGTTCACCTAACCAGCTTCATCGGACACTTGGAGTTGGCACGTCTTGCTAGAGGCTGCTACCGACCGGTCGAGTCGGATGTGATCTGACTCGCGACCAAGTGGACGGGAACCTAAAGGGTCGCATGCTTAAGGGAAGGAACACGTGGGCTTTAGGATCCGTGCGAGGCCCAAGAGTTGAGCCCACATTGAATGCCTATATATAGTGGAGGTGCAGCACACCCATCCAATTGATCGCATCGGCACCATAATTAGGGATTTGCATGTGTTGCAACTAGCCACCTCCACTTGCCGCCGCCGACTGTGTGACCGGACCTAGTAGTCCGCTACACGGTGTTCCTCCTGCACGCGCGGATACCGTTAAGAGACGGTGCACTTGCGCCGCTCCGGCGAATCTATACGTGGGATCCGACGACCGGCTATTCGAGGGAGATCGGTCCGGTTGTTCAAGGGAGATCGGACAAGGAAGAGACGCACCACAGGAATGCGTTGCCCCAACTCTACTTCCGCTGCACGGCACTGCGCGTCCAGTGACAACAAACTTTGATCCATCTCCGTGGCATGTTTCTTGGATGTTCTGCGCGTAGGAAATTTTTAATTTGCATGAAATGCACCTACAGCAGAACCCAACACTATCATCTTGGCTGCGACAAGCTTCTTCTCAGCGACTTCAGTTTTCTCTCTCGCCACCTTCTGAGCATCAACAAGCGCCTTGTCCTCGTCCACTAGTGCTTTCTTCATGGTATATAAAGAAATAGCATTGTTGAGTCGTGCTTGGAGTCAAAGGTTTTCATCACGCACGTCTGTTCGAGTGAAAGCACTCTGCTCAAAGGATGGAAGGTGAAAGTAATAGTGCATTGGGTCGAAGAAAATTACCTCCCAGAGTTTTCAACTCAGTTTGTGCGCGATCCAGGTTGTTCTTGGAGATCTCCAGATCCAATTGCACCTCGTTCTTTTCCTTCTCCAAGTCCTTGTACTGGGTGCCAAGTTTGCAAGCTCTGAAATCAACAAAAAAACAGTTCAGCCGACATGCAAATGGTCAAGAACAGTCGACTGGATGACGGCCTGCCGCCCGACCCCACACTCCTAAAATAGCGTCATATCATGGTTGATGGAAATGATGTTCATGAAACTTGTGTCATATCATGGTTGATGGCAATGATATCCATGAAACCTGCAAGGTAGCTTCGGAGTGGTAACGCTAAGGCGAAGAGTTCACTTGACATGTCGAGTGGCAAGCGTACTTCGCGTACGACAAAGAACCCTAAGTTCAAGTTCTTAAGACTATTGCTCATCGTCAATGATCAACAGTAGTCTCGGAGACTACACCCAGTGGGTGCACTCAGCGTGCCCCTACTGGTTCCGAAATCACTCGACAAGGTCCGCCCTGTCCGACCATGAAACGGTCTAAAATCACTCGACGAGGTTTGCCTTGTCCGATCATGAGATGGTCTCTATCAGACTCCCGCCGATGCAAGCACTCGACGGCGGTCTCGGGAACTACACCTGTGGGTGCACTAAGTGTGTCCCCACTGGACTTGCTAACACTCGATCTGTCGAGTGGCAAGAAAATAAAAAAATGTGCGCAAGCATGTGAATACGGTCTCTATTAAGACCCCCTCCAGTGCAAGTACTCGACGGTGGTCTCGGAGACTACACCTAGTGGGTGCACTCAACGTGCCCTCACTGGACCTTCTATCACTCGATCTGTCGAGCGGTTACCGAAACAACTCTAAGACCCATGCCGATGTCATCACCATTCGACAACGATCTTGGGGACTACACCCAGTGGGTACACTTAGCGTGTCCTCACTGGCCCGAAATCTACTCGACTAAGACCTGATCTATTTGAGTGGAAAACGTATAAGCATTTTACAAAAGGAAAACAACAAGTGGGTGTAGAATCAAGAAAGAGAGGAATTCAATTGGAAATGCACTTACAATCGCACTTACTCGGACGTTGGTGCGAAGCGCTGCGCTGGCATCATAAGCCAGCTTGTTGGCCTCGTACGCCTCCTTTGTGCGCAACATTATTTGCTCCGCCTGGATCATGGCTTCCTTCGCAGCTCCGATTTGGTCTTCCGAGACGTGGTGCAAAGGAAAGGCAGTCACCGACTGAATTGATGTTGCTGCTGGAGTAGCTGAGGTGGTCTGGGGTTGTCCGATTGGTGTCGAGGCCACGATGGTTGAAGTAGCTGGTGGAGCACTCGACAACGGTGCCGCGAGTTCGGTTCTGGCTCGGGACGAGTCGCCTATCCCTTGGGACAACGCAACAGTCGACCTTTGCGATACTGGCATTCTTCGGGCGCGTACGCGCGGGGTGCCTGAGGTCACACCTTCACCCCCCGTACCTCGAGGTGGCTCTTCATTGTTCTCCAGTTGAATGATCTCTGCAAACATCAATTGACAGCATTAGCTTATTCAATTGGCAAATCATTTTCAAGAAACAGAACTGAGTGAAGATTCGTTTTACCTCGTTGGGAAGTGGCCGCGTCAGTAGTGTCCACATCCATTTGCTCCTCTCCGTCCCGTGAAGGCGACGTTAGTGAGGTAGCGGTGGTAGACCAAATTCCACTCGGTCGGGAAGAATTTGAAATCCAATGCAACAACGAAAGAAGAAAGCAAACACTTACGTTGAGACAACGGGCACATCGATTTTCATGCAGGGCAAAGTTTTCCGAGGCTTCGGCGCATAGAGCTTGGGTTGCTTCGCGGCCCGTTCACTCGACTCGACTATCGAGGTTCGGTCCCGCTTCAGGCTTCTCTCACTCCACACCAAAGCCTTGCCTGGGACAACCGCGGGGTCACGATGCAGCTTGGAGCGATGCTCAGTGCGCAGAGGAGACTCGACTTCTCCATCTTCCTCGTCTGAGCACTCGTAGTCATCCTCACTGTCGTCAGCGTAATCGAAGTCCACGCTGCCACCCTTGCTTTCCCCTCCGTCTTCGGACTGATTCCCATTCGGCATGGGCGAGTACATGTTCATCTATTCCTACAAGATTGAAACATCCAAGTCAGTCGACCGATGATTCAACCACTCGACAGAATAGTACGACAGTCGACAAAGATATAACTTACCAGATTCTTCGGTGGATGATCAACAGAGTAAGGCTTGATCCTCTTGGCTCCCAGGGGATTGTCACAGGCTCCAGTAGTGCTCTGAAGCCATTGCTCGACATTTTTCTGTGGGACTTCCTCTGGGTGCGTCCGAGTCGTGTATTCCGGGCCTGAGTAATGCCACATAGCATGGTCCCTTGCTTGGAGGGGCTGGATCCGTCGACTGGAAAACATCTCCAGAAGGTCCATGCTAGTCACTCCGCCATGGATAATGGCCACTACGGCATCCACTAAGATCCCCACTTGGACTTTCCCCCCTCTAACACTGTCAAGGATTTGGGAACAACGGGTCGATCTAACGTGAAAGGGGAAAGACCAGTCGACATGTTGGGAGATGCTACATCTTTGCAGTGGAACCAGGTCGACTGCCAACCCCTAAAAGATTCAGGAAAGGTCATGGAAGGGAAGGAACTCCTAGCCCTCTTTTGGATCCCCAAGCCACCACATAATTGGATGACATGGCTTTTATCATCCTCAGGATTGGCCTTTTTGACCGACTGAGATCTGATGGTGAAGATGTGTCTGAACAAGCCCCAATGGGGGGCAAACCAAGAAACATTCACACATTGTGATGAAAGCAGCAAGATAAGAGATTGCATTCGAAGGAAAATGATGGAGTTGGGCTCCTAAGAAATTCAGAAACCCTCGGAAGAAAGGATGGGGGGCATGGAAAAACCTCTTTCGACGTGGGTGAGGAGAAGGACCCGCTCCCCCTCGCGCGGCTCCGGCTTGATTTCCCCCTCCGATAGCCTTCATGAGCCCTCAACTACGAGCCCGTTGATGACGAGATTCTTGATGTCCGTGGCAGTGACCGTCGACGAGATAAAATCCCCCTGGATCCACCCTGCCGGAGCGGTGAACGCGCGCTTGACGGCTTCTTGGCCTTGCCCTTCGTGACCCCCTTCTTGGCGCGCTTGAGCTTCTCGATCTCCCCCTTCGTCATCGCGGCGACGGTGGTCGTTGAGGCGGAGCAGGGCAGTGCGTTGAGAGCGGGGGAGGCGAAGGAAGAGAGGATATTTAGGGGAAGAAGACTGTGCCGACCGTGATGCGATAGGATTTTATACTTTGTCGAGTGTCTCGCTGACTGGTGGACCCGCTAAATCCCCGTGTATCTCGACCGCAGACGTCGCTCGGTACATGGCAAAATGGGCGGCACATGAATCGAGGCGTCGTGCTCCAACTTGTCTCGGTCGTGGCATCATCATCGCGGACGCGCGTGCTTCCCAAATTTTCAAATCCCGTGAAATCCGGGTCTGACAGAGCGACCCATCACGTCTAAAGATCCCTTCAAGTCACTCAGAATATAATTGATGCTTAGAATTCATTCGGAAACTTTCAAGGTCGAATCGATCCGGGCGAACGACAAAGATTTCAATCGACGCAAATTTCATTGAAGCCCTGAAGTACATTCGGAAGTTTGGTGCCTTATCAAAACTGGCATCGATCCCCTTTCTCACTCAAACCCCGATCCATTCGGGGGCTAATGACGAGGATATGTACCTAGGGTGGGGTCCTAAGCCTGACCTACATACCCTACCTAAGGATACTATATTGGAGGACTTAAAGATGACAAGAAACGTTCCGGCTGGATTCATCATGGTGCTCAAGTCACTCGACATTTAATCCACTCGGTATCTTCTTCCTCCACTCGACATTCATATGTCACTCGAAAGACCTTGCTTCTAGTCAACGCCAGAAGATCAGAAGCCACTCCAGGGAGGCCAACAGGCAAGCGTTAGGCCAGTCATCATTAGTAGCAATTATGATGTACGTTACCAGCAACGCTCATCTTTATACCCACGATCGGACCCTTGGATACCGGGCACTTATGAGGGGCAGCGTACTCTATATAAGCCACCCCTCCCCTCTGGCACAAGGGTTCGCACCTACTGTAACTTATACTTTTCACATGACAAAATCTCCCGAGCACTGAGACGTAGGGCTGTTACCTCCACGAGAGGAGTCTGAACTCATACATCTGTGTGTACACCCTCGCCATAGCTAGGACTCTGCCCTTTCCTTTCGTACCCCTATCTTCTACTGTCAGACTCGTTCCCACGACACTAGCCAAGAATGACCTCACTCTGATAGTAAGTATTTACCGTCGGTTTTTTGTTAGGATTTTATACTTTTTTTGCCTTCTACTTCTTAATTTATATCTTATTAATAGTTCCAGGGACTTAAAAAGCATCTTGATATTGCTTCAAAAAGCACAAATTTTATCATGGGCAACAAGTGGCAGAACCTGGATGTTGCATCATGGCCAATCAAAGAATATTCATACGAGCGAGTGTAGGAAGATGGGTACATTTAACATTGTCACTTATGATAATCCAATTACATTCCTTCATCTTCATACACCGATCTAATATATTAAATTAAATTTATAGATTGTTTGTTTTAAATATTTCTTTTTGTTGATCCAGTCCTGTAGGACATCATGTGGGTTGTCCTTGACCAATTATATGGAATATTGGACATGAGATGAGCTATCTGACAATGTCACACAAGTATGTAGTGAACACTAATCCAATGTATTTGGTACTCTAGGATTTGTAACCCGTCTCCTACATTATCTCTAGGAGAGGCTTCTTGCGCTCCTAGTCTTGTAAATATATACTCGCCCGTGAGGCTCAATACAACATCCATCATATTCCGCAACAACTATTCTACCAATCCCTCTATCCCTTCCAACATGGTATCTGTCGCAAGTTCCTAGACCTAACAACCGCTCACCGCTTCCACATCGTGCGCCGCCCCTATGGCGGTTGGCCTCCATGACCGCCGCCGGGGGTCACGCCGCCCGTATATAGGGTTCCTCAGCCGGTCATGTTGACCGGTTGGCCTAGAGAGTTTTTTTCCCAATCTCTTGATTCGAGTTTTTCTTTCTTCCGTCGGTCACTTTGATTAGCGTTTTCTTTTTGGTTTTCCGATATAAGATCGGTTTGCGTCGCCTGCCACCGCCGTCGACCCCGCGCCTATACTCCGACATCGGCACAACCCTGCCCCTACACCGACCCAATGGCCTCGCGCGACGCGACGGCCCTCGCGCGACGCGACGGCCCTCACGGCCGTCCACCGCACGACTGCTCGCCTGTCATCCTGCGCCGGCCGTCGTCGCCCTTCTCTGACCTGCTCCATCACCACCCGCCTCCTCCGTCGCCTCGTACGGCTGCGTCGGGCCGGCTCCCAACTCCTGTCGCGTCGGCTGCGTCGGT
This sequence comes from Hordeum marinum, assembly GCA_022496015.1. NCBI lineage: Eukaryota > Viridiplantae > Streptophyta > Magnoliopsida > Poales > Poaceae > Hordeum > Hordeum marinum. The sequence continues at coordinate 454,854,750 of CM039674.1, read as the reverse complement.
CCGCTTGCTGGCTCCGGTCGCGTCGCCTTGTCGGCTGCCTTGCGCCATCTTCTTCGGGCCGGGTGCTTCGGGCCCTGCTCCGGCCGCGACCGACGTCGTTGGCTTCATCTCGGACTACGCCGCCACCCCCCCTCCATTGAGCGACATCCACGACCTCGTGTGTGGTTGTATTGATCACCTGCCCGCGATCCGCCTCATCTACATCGTGCGATTGATCTGGCCCGTTGGTTGTGCGCGCCCTCGCAGGTCTCGTTTTGCGCGCTCCTCCACCGATCGAGCACCGGGCTATCGATGCGTCTCCTCGTCGGGCCGCAACACCACCGCCCTGTGGTTCTCCTCGCGGCTGCACCGACTCGCCCGTTGCAGCTACGTCGCCCCTTTGGGTCGTAGTGCCACGACACGCGATCGACGCGACCCGCGACCCACCACTACACCGCCCCTTCGGGTTGTAGTGCTGCGACACGCGGTCATCACCGTCGGCCGAGGCCGTCCCCGTGATTGAACTGACCCGCGCACCGCCGCTACATCGCCCCTTTGGGCCGTAGCGCCGCGACACGCGATCCACATAGCCGCCCCGAGGCCTTCTTGTTGTTGCCCCGACCGCCTGCTGCCGCTACGTCGCCCCTTTGGGCCGTAGCGTCGCGGCCCGCGGTTCACCTTGCCGTAACCGTGCGTCGACTCTACGTGGTATGCATCACGCCGCCTCCCTTGGCATGGGAACGCTAACATCCGCGCTGGTCTTCGTCATGTTGTCGGGTTCTTCCTCGCCTACTTCGAGCCTCGCCGCCACACTCCTAACCAGACGCCACCACCGTCGCTCTTCGTCGGCGCCGCTACAACTCGCTTACCCGAGCCGCGCCGCCAGTCCACCCCCTTTCTTCTTTGTCCAGCACCTGCTCATAGCCAGCGTCGTCGTCATTCACCCCGACCACTTCATCTACTCCGACCACAGCAGGCGACATCGGCCCCTCGTCGATCTGCGTCGCGACCATCGTCTAGTCCTTCTCTGCTAGCCTCCCCGACATGGCGTACAAGTTGTGTGCAGGTCCTCGTCTACGCATGCCCGGTGCTGACAACATCATCGCGTGCTTCGTCCCCGGTGTGTTCCAAGGCCTGACAAGCCTGGAGCGACGCATCGTCAACATTGACTTCGTTCGTCTACGCATGCGCGGTGCTGACAACATCGATGCGTGCCTTCGTCCATGATGTGTCCCGGGCTAGGCAAACTCGGCACGACGCGTCTTAACTACGTCTTCTTCCCGACGCATCACTACTTCGTCACCACTGCCCCCCATACTAACTCGGCGCCTCCTTGCGCTTGCGGCTCCACGGTGACTTCCTCGACACCGGCTACCTCGACTCAATATCGACCACGACGTTCTTCGCACGGCTACCTTGACCACAGCTACACCACCCATGCTCTCGGCCACTTCGACCACGACACAAAGCGCTATCACCTCGCTTGAGCAACTCATCGGCTTCCTCTACAGTCCACGCGTCCGCAACGCAACACCGTCCCCGACGCTCCCGTTGCGACTGCAAGGGAATGTCAGCCCGTCGGCTATTATTTTCTCCAGTCTAACCATCTGCGACGCTCATGTTGTTCGCAATGCTACCGCTATGACTGCGCGGGGCGGGGGGTGTTAGAGATATATTTGGTATTCTAGTATTTGTAATTCGTCTCCTACCTTATCTTTAGGAGAGGCTTCTTGTCCTCCAAGTGTTGTACCCAACATATACTCGCCCATGAGGCTCAATACAACATCCATCATATTCCACAACAACTATTCCACCAATCCCTCTATTCCTTCCAACAATTAACACAACAATAGCTTGCATCTTGAATTATTTTGTCTTCAACATTAATCTGATTGATACTTCACAGGAGGATATGAAACAATATTGGCTGTTATATTGCATGACTCAAAACTAACCCGGTTGAAAGGAAGTCCAGAGTTCGCAAAAGTTGTTCATACTATAGATGCATCCGAAGGTATAAATGAGCATAGTCCAACCAAGCACAATATGGAATCAGAATCAAGTAACGATCTAATCAAAGACAAATCACCACCATGTATCCTTCCTTCTTGCATCGTGCTTGAGAACTCACGAGATTTAGTTGGTGAACTATGCACATTCATCATGTTGATCGATGATGTCAAGTGCTTGAAGTAAGTCGTCTCATTGAGCAAATTGTAAGTTAATATCCATTCTTCCTTTTGCATCAGTTCTAATGTACCCAATTATTTCATAGGGAACAATGGGTAGTGAGCTCAAAACCTTATCCAATTAGCATAAGTCTCAAGGAAATTCAGGACATACTCTAGACTGACCAGGCTATGGACTGCAAGTCTTTCAACGTGGCAGTACGCATACTTGCATGTGACGAGTTAATGATGTTGAAAGACACACCAGATCACTTAATGGACCTAAAGTTTGTGTAAGTTACTATTGCAACCACACATCATTATTTTACCTTGTTTCTTAGTCTTATGTGTGCCCAGTTGATGGTGTTCGAATATGCACGGGATCCAAAACTACGCACCATGCCGGATATTCAGTCCTTCGCAAAACTTCTTCATAGTTGGCCATCATGCAGATGGGTAATATTGGTTCCTTATCTATTATATGTATCGTCATGATTGTTTTTTTTTGCTTTTTTGCTAATACATATACTGTTTGTAGATCGTATGATGATTGTTAAGTTATAAGGCGATTTAATTACTAAAAGAGCACCAGAAAACTGAAACCATTAGAAACATATGCATGATTCATGCAATATCTAACATGGCACCCCTGCTCCTCACACAAATTGAAGAATTTTAATATTTAACTGTAAAGTGATGCTGTTATGATCTTTAGGGATATCGTAAACGTATAACTTGCTAGAATACCGTTTGCTAAGGTAATGCCTGTTGGGTGTTGGCACTTGGAAGGACTTGAGACACAATTTCCAAGGGATATTTCATGTTTGATATCACAAGAAAATGAGCTCAAATAATAACATCGTCTAGCCTAGCGGCATTGGTGAACTACAGCACTGGATCAATGAACAAGTCATTAGGTGCAAGTAGATAAGTTCTCCACAGAGAACGTGACTTATTAAAAGGTGGATGCTTGCTTTCAGCCTCACAAAAGCCCACTACTGTTTGACAAACTACCAAAAATGAGATGCCTGTCAGAATTTAGAATGCTGCCATATTTTCAGTCATTGATAAACACATGCTATTTTACATACGGCAAACAATATGCAAAGTGTTCTCTTGTTATGCTCACGGCTATTGTCGCTAAACACAATCAGTTTATGAATCAGCGAAAACATCACTCTACCACCATCGCAAGAAATGCAAAATTAAATAGCAAGCACCATCCATGGAATCAATTGCTGTATAGTGGAGCTCGTTCTCTCCAACTTTTAACTGCAAGGACTACACTTCGGCCATCGAATGAATCGAGCTTGAACAAGTATGTTTTGCATTCTTTAAGGAAGGAATTAAGATTATGAGTTCTGGTCTGAGTTCATCATGGTCTGGACAAGATTTAATCTAACCAATACATTACTTAGGAGCAAATGCAGAGACGGTATGTTCCATCTTGCTTTACTTTTCTGCCTGAACGAATCTTCAATCGCCCCATTGCACAAATATATTGTTCCCGTGACAAAAAGATAATTAAGGAATCCGAAGTTCTGAACAACCAGAATGCACTTGGTAAAACAAAGCACTACATACCTGTCCAAGCAAACCAATCAGCAACTCCTCGCAGGAGCGGGCATCAACCCTAAGCGTCCCGCCCCCCGCCACCGCCTGCGCCGCGGCGATCTCGCCCTCGCCCGAGGCGGCGAGGGAGACGACCTCCCGCAGGCATCGAAGCGCAACCCTATCGCGCGAAGCCTCCGGCGCGCCCGCGAGGGACTCCGGCAAGACGCCCACCAGCGCTGCGGAGCACCGATAACCCTAGGTGAGACCATCGAAAGCGTCGACGGGAACGGAATAAGCAGTGGATCATCTCACGGCACTGATATCACCTTTGACGAAGGAGAAGTCGAGGGCCTCGTCGCCGGCGAGGGCGTCGGCCACCCAGCGGGCGGCGAAGCGGCAGGAGGCGGAGGGGCCCGGCATTGAGAGACCCGGAGGAGTTTGAGGGGCAAAACTGCAAAAACAAAAAACAAATGCTCCACTTCTTTAGCAGATCAGAAGCAGCGCGGCGTCGCGCCCGGCCGCGGCATGGATTGGGCTGTCATTTCGTTACTTCTCGGCCTAGCAGCGTGAGATTCCCCCAGGCCCGGCCCATAGCTTTTTGGGCTGGGCCCAAACAGTTCCGCACAGCGCAGGCAGACAGTTTTGATTTGTTTATTAATATTTGTATAAAAAAAAGGTTAACAAACTTCTTTTTCAGAAGTATGTCAATGACGTATCATATTTTTTATAAAAGATAGAAAAAGTATTTACTAGACGGAAACATGGATGCGAACATCCCGATCGGTTTACTCCATGCACACCTAACAAATAAACGGAAGCTACTATCTCACAAAATGGGTCTAAGCCTCCGGCACCTAATCCCGCCATCCGCCATTCTTTGATTTCCGCAAGCACCTGCAAAGTGAGTTGATAAGGAGTCCTTTGTTCTTGCGTTTTGTTGAATACTTTCGCGTTTCTTTGCTTTCAAATCGTCAACGTCATCCCAATGACAAAGGAGTCAAAGCCTCAGAGCACTCTGCCTGAGAAACCCTTCATCTTGTCGAGCCACCAGTCAGTGAACTTATTGCTCGAGGTGGGTCGCACGATGTTAATCTGCATGGCATCAAAACATTTGTGCCAAAGCAATGGGCCAGGATGTGATCCACATTGTCCCCCTGCTGTAGACACGAGAAGCAAGGGGAGGGCTCCTCATGCAGCCCATGCAGCCCGTTTCTAGCTCGCCTGTCCAAGGTCCATAGCCGACACTGGACCATGAGCCAAGCAAAGATCTTATATCAAAGTGGAGCCCAACACCGCCAAATGCTCAATACCGTGGGTGATCGGGGCATTAGGGGGAGATTGGTGACATAGTGAATGCCGATAAATTAGAAATGTCATGGACTTTCAGTCATCATATTCATGTACTTCAAAATCTGGACGTGACGTTTAATCATATATTTGCAACACATTGCAAATCTACCACATACATTCACTCATGACAAAAACGTCCCGAAATCACATTATGCATGCAAGAAATGTGCCATAGAAAGTGGAAGTACCTCATAGGGACACTATTCTCCCCAAATTAGAGCAAAAGGGGGAGAAACATAGTCACATGAGAAATGAATTCTCTTATGCATCCGCGGAAATAAAGGAAATTATATCCTCAACTAGTAAATGTAGTTCTACCTCAAGTTGAATAAAACATAAGGGATGCTCGTCATCCAAACCCAACCTAAATGTGCACACAGTTTGAAGTGTTGGAACATCAAAACACATTGACTCCATTGTTATGGGAAATTACAAGGAGTAAAAGACGTAAATATTGTTTCCACAATTTTCATTGATTCAACGGAATCATATAACATAACATAAAGACTACATCTGTCAAAAACTATTTATTTCTAAATTGCTAAAACCTTTAGGGCCTTGAACCAAAGTCCATGCCAGAGTGCCTCATGCACTCATATATTGGTTCAACTAGAAGGAGACAATTAAATAAGAATAACACTCGTTAAAAGAGAGGTGTTTACCACAACAATCCATTCTTCCCATAAATATTTTTCCTCCTGGAAGACCAATGACTTTTCGTTCATAATGAAAAAAAATGAGGTGGTGAAAAAGCGAGGCTTGTAGCATAAGGGTTCACGTAGGATATCTAAATAAATGTCCCTAAAGACATAAAAACCGAATAAACAAACCAATCGCAACATATATTGTGTAAAACATTAAGACTAAAAAGAGTCGAAAATTGTGTGGTATAATTGACTATGAGAGTTTCTCAAAAAGACACTCAGATAGAGATTGTTTACATGTAGTTATTAACAAAATCCCTCCCTGGATTTTACATGACCTATATATTTATCGATGATTTTATCATCGAAGTTTATACAACATATGAAAAGTACTCGCAATCATATCAAGGTGGATATTATGTAGTTAAGATTCAATAAAATCACCTACCATTATCTATCAAGATAGTACCACTTGTATTGCTCAGTTGTATACAATTTATAGATAAAACAATATTGCAAATTGAGATTTTGCAAAGTCGGGGGGTGGGGGGAACTCCTAGAACTAAACTTATTGTTTATCATCTGATAAATAAAATATTGTACTCTCTTCCGTGTGAGTTCTCCAACTGATTTCTCATAAAGATTTTATTGAGACAAATACTATACACACGATATATCAAATTCCTATATTATCTCCTCATATATTTTTCACGGGATCATTGGTGGATGTCAATTATACAAGATCAAGATTAAGGATTATGTAGATCATGCAGAGATTTTTCAGCACCCGAGGATATGTGAAGATTTTCAAGATGATGAAGTATCAAAAGGACCGCGTTTGTCAAGGGGGAGTGTTAGGAAATAATTAGCGTTCTATTTAGGCTAAGTAGGTAGTTAGGATTGTGTTGCCTTATCTTAGCGTTGTCCAAACGCCAAACATCCCGAATAGGCGTCCGTGCCTTTTCGAAGGGATGTGAACCATGTAACCGACATTGTAAACACATCTGTTCAGATACTATATAAACCCTAATCAGTACATCAATGAAACTATTCCATTCATTTCAATCTTTCTTTTCTTCTCAAAGTCGAAAAGAGAGCGAGAAAGAAGTTAGGATTAGGCGTATAGCGTGGGCATCTAATGGGCTCGACGCTGCATGGCCATGCCTTGGCCGTATCCCCGAGCGTGCCCTAGCGTATCGTCATTTTTTCCCTTTCTTTTTATAATCAGAGAAATCATGATACGCCTGGGATACGAGGATCGCCGCAGTATCGTTCGTATCGCCGTATGCCAGCCTCGCCCGGCCTAGACGTGAGAGCCAGTTGCGCGGTTCGTGGCCATCCACGGTGTGAGCATGAATTCCCCCGCATGTCTTCCTGATATACTAGATAGGTAAAAGCGCGAGGGTGCCGGTCCTAACATTATGGTTATACAGGTAATGCTCAAGTTAGTAATAATCTAGGTTTAATATTTTGTAATACTCCAGATTTATTTAACGTACTTATTCAAACAGAATATAACAAAATAGAAGTAATAAGAAACATTCACATGTAATAGAAGCAGCCATTATGGAGTCAACATCACCATGAGACTATCATAAGCATCATTGAGTTTAGTTCGTTCATGAGATCACAAAAGATAACAACTTGACAAGATGAGACCGGAGGACGGCGTCAAAGCCATATCCTAGATGCACCAGCAATATCCAACCCGGTAAAAATATGGTTTATATTTCCAAGGTTCACAAAAGCAATAGGATCCAAAGCGTCAAAGCCCATTAAAAGCAAGTGGTACATTCTTAGTAGGAGATGTAACATGACATACAAAAAGAAACCAACCATCAATCAGTCATCTACTATTATCTACAGATGACATATCTATACATTATTCAGGCCTCATCCCATAATCGTCCATTAGAATTACACAACAAACTAAAGATTTCCATCAAAATAATCTGCACAAAACTCCAAATGATGGGCTTGGAAGTTGTAGTAATTGAAGGTGCATCCTTAGTATATACATATGACCAAAATATATACTGGAATTCTTGTAAGATACATATGAACAAAATTTAAAAATATCATAGCTACACATAATTCAGTCCTCATCCATAATCTCTCCAATCCATGCATCCTCAAAGTAACGAGAAGGAACCAAGTAGCTCGGGACACAGGTTGAGTTTGAAAAGAATCTCTCCAATCTTGCAGCATAATACAAGTTCATATCATTATGAAATCGGAGAGAGAGAGAGAGAGAGGGAGGGAGGGAGGGAGAGACAGACTAAAGTAACAAACCTAAAAGATAGCGATATATTTTCATAGCACTAACAACCTAAGCAATTAAAATTTGCCACTACGGTACGAAATTGTAAGCAAAAGAGAAGGAGATACACATGAAATGAATATAACAAACACATGTAACCAACTTGATAAGAAAGGGTGCGGTATTGGACACTATTACCCCGGCACCCACCCCTATGCAATCAATGATGTCTTGTGACTCAGATCAAGTCATGTCCAATCAATGATGACTTATAACATTGAAATCACATCTGCGAACCTAATCAGATACTCCATTTGCTCAAGTAGTTAAATATCTATGTCTTAATTAGGACTATTGGAGTGCTTGATATTCTTTAATTAAGATATAGCCCGAGATCAAATTGCATGCAAAAGTGTTCATAACAACATAAGCACATGGTATATGTGTGTATATAAATAACGTCTGACAAGAGCATACCAGATAAAGTAGAGAAGATGTGTCAACAATGTTAACAGGCCTTGGTCAGGGTCAGGGGACCTTGAATCCTAGAAATCTGTAGAGGAGGCATCATCTGAAGCAATCTATCACAACTCACAAAATCACTCAAGAGACCGGTACATACTACTTTAACCATTTATGTGCACAGATATGTTAACTTTCACCACACCTGAAACTTCATCTCATCAGAATCAAATTCGCTTTGTCCTAATCGATTGAAACGACCAGAAATCCCAACAAAAATATTAGTAGAATAAATCTAGTCGCGGAATGGAGCGCAGGCAGGATGGGTATCAGATGCAACTCACCCCCTAAACCACGACTGATTGGGCTTGCTCTAGATGTGTTACGAGAGAAGAGAGATCGGGAGGGTTGGGATGCATGGAGGGGATGACCTTGAGCAGTATGGTTGTGGTGACCATGCCGGCGACGGCACAATTTCACTGGAAGAGCAGCCATGTGTCGGGCAGAATCCCCTGCTGCGGCGGATCCCCCTTCCCCTTGCGTCGAGTGGCTTGATCGCGCATCTCCTTGCCTCGATCCCGCACCTCCGCGGTCGATCCAATCACACACCTCCTGCGCTCCTCAGTTCTGTTGAAGGTGCTAAATATTTGCGGTTAATAAATTGCAGTTCTCACACTCGAAAATACCTTTTAAATGTTTTTCATTAAAATTATCACTACAAATTTTGAGCAAGTATACAATATAACAGAAATACAAGACATGATATGAACTTTATGCTCTGCGATGGGAAGTACTAATTTAGAAGACACTGGAATGTTTAGTTTTAAAATCATATATATTATCAGGAGCGAGCAGGAGAAACAGGGAGAGGCATGAGGGGTAAGGGTCTATTGAGATTCGTCGTCCAAGTTCCCTCGAGGAGAGGAGGAGGGTTTGTACCTTGACTACACCGACGTTGTCGTAGCCGCAACTCCGGATCTAGGCAAGGTACCGTGAAACTTAGACATAGAGAGGAGGGTGTCTTCTCGCCTATTTGTATCCTCTCGTTTGCTATTTTCCTATAATTGGGTTGAGCCCGATCCAGCACGTGCGGGCCTGATAGGCTTTGTTGCCTGTGGAAAGAAATACCGGTGTAAGTTTTTGGACTAAAAAACAACGTAAGTTCGAAATTAATTAATCAGTTCAGAGGAATAAGAATATCTGATACACATCATCATTTCTGCTTACTTAAAACACCGAAAACTAATGCTTCTAAACTATCCACCCAAAAGGGAGATCTTAATGGCTATAAAAATGGAAAATGACACCATTGAATAGACTAACTAATATATATTATTTGAAAATGAATCTTTAGATGGTCATCGAGTAATAATTAATCCAGAGCAGTAAATAGATGTCAGAGGATCCTAATTCTACGATCTGTACTCCAAATAATAACAATGACTTTTTCAGCAAAGTTGTACCATACTAAGTTAATGAGGTAGCATGAGAGTATGATTAATTCAGAGCAATATGAATGAAATAACCTCTGAAGCCAATCATTAACCAAAGAAAGCATTCATCTTAAAAGAATTATTACAAAAATTACACAACGCATAAATTGGAGGAATGCACAGAACAAATGGGCAGCGAGAAAGTACGGCTCGCAGAAGTTCAGGTGATAAAAACACACTGTTCAACAGTTCAGCAGCTGCCCAGATAACCGAATCATCTACTCTACCCACAACCTAGAGCTAGCAGTTGGCAGCTAAGGCCCCTCCCAATGCTTCACCTTGTACAGGTGCTAAGGCTGCCACATAAGCCAAAAATCTGATGTGGCGTGGTATTTAAGAGGAGAGAGATGGGTGTGGTGACCCCAGAAAGAAACGGTGTCAAGCGCGTAAACCTAGGCAAAATACTTAAATAAAAGGAAGCCCGCCAATGCATAAAGAACTTTAGTACCTAAATCATTAAATAGAGTGTGCTTAGCTATAACAAGTTAAGCACCTATGCATTGGGGGCTTTGATTGCTAAACTTTTAAATGTCTTAGCACCTCGTCTTAGCACCAATGCATTGAAAGTAGCCTAATGCTATTTGTAGTGAACCAAGAGAGTATCCTGTGAAAATACATTAATAGCATGGAAATGATAATGAACTTCTGACAATATCAATTAGGCATCCACATTATATGGGCACACTACATGAAGTAATTTTTTATGTTTAATTTACATAGACGGTCGTCGTTTCTTCAGTTTCTATTAACACAAACTAACTAAAGGGGAATTGTAACCAACTTAGGATGATGGCACATATAAACATCAAAAATGACAAATCATTCCATTTTTCACAGAGAAGTGAATAAGATCGGGATTTGAGTATCTGAACGATATATACTCCTAGAAAACCAAAGCCGTTTAGGAAATATATATGGGGGTGAATAAAAAATATAATTGACACCAGGCTGTAAACTGACCATACAAAACAACACATATCTGGAGTTATTTAGTGCATGCATCTAATTTTCAAGAATCAAAATAGTAAAAGCATCTGTTTGTATCTTTCCAGTGTCACCAACAGCAGAAATTTCCTGCTCATTTTTACTACCTTCAGCAAACATGCAGAGATCAAGCATGCCATGACAGCCATTATCAAATTCTATGATAACATATGTATTATCAATTACATTTGGTACCTACATCCAGAGAGATTTTTTCAGGAATCAAGCACCACTATTTTAATGGAAACGTGTCTACCAATATTATAATCAGAGAAAAGCTCAAACGTTCTTTGATAGCTTGAAAATTAATATATCGTAGTCACTTGACAAGTTCTAATCCCATCCACTATTCCATAAATCCCAGAATAGAACATATTAATAAGGAATCCTTATCACTGCACTACTACTTCAGCATGCATTTTTTTAACTGGCAAGACCATAATGAATAATACAATGAGGAGCGAGCTTGTAGTCAATGAACCTGACCTTTCCATCATAAACCTCATCCTTATGGTTAACATCAATAGCTCCAAAGGCCATCACACGAACAGGATTCGCATCTGCAAACAATCTTATCAAATCAAAAAAGTGACAACACTTCTCAACCAGAGTCCCCCTACTGTTGCAATTAAATATATTCCATCTGTTCACCTGCAAGGGTTTTACCAGTCCAACCATATAATCAACTAATCAAGACAATTATTCCTGATTTTATCACACGGTACATCTATCCATTCATCTTCAGTTTTATACATCAGCAATGAAAGTAATAATAATACAAAACTTCCACCCATTGTACAATGGAATGGGACAATCTTTTGCATATTTGAATAAGATTGAAAGACTACCTTCTCTGACCGTAGATCCATGCGTTGTGGGCCTTCCTAATGCGTTGCTGATCTGTTGTTGTGTTCTGCTCAATGAAAACAAACTCAAACTCCTGCTACGTTTTCCAATCTGGCTTTCCTAATGTGTTGACGATCTGTTGTGTTTTGCTTAATGAAAACAAACTCAAACTCCTGCTGCGTTTTCCAATCTACCTATCAGAAGATAAAGTTGCTTGGACATGTAAATAATCCTACACAAACATCTATCCCACATGAAGCAAGTATCAGCCACCTAGAAGAGGCCTCGCAATATTGCTTGGACAGGTAAACAATCTACACAAACATCTTATATCCACCAAGTATCAGCTACCTAGAAGAGGCCTCACAATATTGTTTGTGCAATATTTTCTATCCTTCATGCCCTAGCTACAATTCCGGGTAAGAACTAAAGGAACACCATATCTGAATTCGTAATGTAAGTGCAGAAGCACAATGCAGGGGGATACATGATTTCTAAAACGTGCAAGAATGGATGGGATCTAGGGGAGAGGGTCTCACCTTGGCTCGTAGTGGTAGCCGCTCCTGGGAAGAAGGCCGTCGCCGATGCTGCTCACGGAAGAAGGTGAGGACGGATCCGGAGCCTACACCCTTGGAGGTCAAGGAAACAGAGCAGCACCGGCGTTCGTTGCCGCCATGCTCCAGCCTACGTGAGGGACCGGCGCTCGACCAGGCCGAAATAGGGCAGCACGGCGATGACGGAGTCACGCACTAGCACCCCGAGGCGTAGTGGAGCACCATGGCGACGGTCTCCTCGACGGTGTAGACTTGGCCATCGGCATCGGCGCCGCGGGCGTCCTAGAAGGAAGGGTGGATGGAAGGAGCTGGCGGCGAGTCACGCTCCTGCTGAGCATTGAGAGGGCGAGGAGGAGCAGACGACGTGACGACGCGAGGGCGACCGGAGGCGGAGCCAGCGGTGGCGTCGGGAGAGTGTCGGAGGAGGAGACGGCTAGGTCATCTCCACTATAGCGGCTGCATTTTATACCCCTTGTGTGTGAAATGACGAAAATACCCCTAGCGGGGCATGGAATTTACACGCGGTGGCACGAATCGAGCGGTAACTGTTCATCGCTAAAGTTCACCGATTGATCCGGCGGCCCAGGGTGCTCCAAATCTCGATCCAACGGTTCACATCGCATCAAGGAGCTCAATCCAACGGCCCAGAGGTTCAAATCGCTGAGGAGCCAGGATTGAAGCCCGCCAGCCCAGTCTCCATTCCCCATCAGGTCGCCGCCGACAGCCGAGGTTTCTCGCACAAAAATCAAGCGTTCGCCTCGGCAATCACAAGACACATCGGCGCTCGACGCCCCACCGAGACGGCGGCTGACTGACGGGCACTCGCAGCAGCAGCAGATGAACAGTGCGTGTTCCGAACTTTTCTCTCCATTTTAGCACTACTTCCGATTTCTCCTAATTGAGAATGCAGTAGTTTGATTCTTAATTCACTGATTAATTCATTATAGACTGTTACCAGTTGATCGAATTTAGACAGTAGTTTTGCAAATTTACGATCGTTCTAGCTAACCTGGTGTTAGACTCGTACCACGATCCGTAGCGCCATAATGAAAACCTTGGCGGCGAATCAGGCATACAATTATTGGATCCAAGTAAAAACCTTGCATGGAACAAGTAGGCATGCATGGCAGTACCTTTTATTTCTTCTCGTGTGACCAATACTAGAAGGGTTTGACGTGCTGTTGGGTTTTTAAGAAAAAACATTCTGTTTCAAAATATAAGATATACTATTTTGACTAGATTTGTAGAGAAATATATCAAAATCAATGATATCAAATCGACATTTCTAGACTCATCATGAATGAATTTCCATAGTTTTTCTTGTTTTATATTGAGATGTCAATATTCTTGCTCTGAACTTCGGAGAATTAGGAAACATAATAAATTGAAATAATTGAATAGGAGAACTTGAGAAATTGTTGATACGGTCAAAATCGCAAATTCTAAATTAAATACTTCAATAAATTACGAAATCTTAAAAATTAGAAAGCACAGTGTATAGTATATAAATGTACTGAACGATACTGTCGGGGTCGGATCTGGACCGGGGTCGCGTCGCCGGCCACCCAACGCCACCAGACCGCCCTGCCGCCAAGGGCCGCCTCACCACCGCGTCTGTCACCGGCCCCTGCTGCCAGGGCGCCAGACCACCGCCCGCCGAGCAGCACCCGCCACCGAACCCTGCCCCAGGAAGGGCGCCGCGCACGGGAAAGGAAGCCCCGCCGATGCCGAAACCACCCGGCCGGATCGGGGGCACCCGTCGGCGACGGCAGGGGAGAGAGGACGGAGGGGGGGGGGGGGAGGGAGGGGGGGGAGGAGGCAGGGGAGCCGCCCCGCCCACCGCCCGAGGAGGTGGCGCGAGGTGGGGACGGGAGGGTTGGGTTCAAGGTGTTGAATCTTACACGTACGAATCTCTCCGAACTGCATTGACAGCACACAATTGCACCTTCATTCATCACTCCGAGTGTTGACACCAGAATTCCATTTAATTACTGTACGTGATAATTTCCTACACTGGCATTACATATGTACTGAATGTGACACAACTGAGGCGATGGTAACATCTCTGAATGTTAACAACATACTACACGTCTAGACAGACCCTGTACACAGTGTCTGTCGGAATTGAAGACCTCGAACTGCATAGTAGTGGAACTGCACGGGCTTGGCTTACTCTCCGGAGTGGGACTGTTGCGGTGGTGGGTGGCCACCGCGGTGGCGTGCCCCTCGCAGGCACTTCCACGGGTCACGGTGACGATCGACGTGCTGTCGCTGTTAGTTGGACAGGCTTATGACCTGTACTTCTCGTACGTAGGCCTTGTGTTTCACGCACGGCTCTGTATCCTGATAGATAGTAGTAATATTATCTCAGGGGGATTAGGATTCAGGAGGTGCTTTGAGATGCGAGTTAGGGATGACGTATCAACACCGCTATCCGTAGCGTCATGATGAAAACCTTGGCGGCGAATCTGGTATACAATTATTGGATTCACGTGAATCCAGTGGATTCCATTCACTAATATAGCCTTGTCGCTTCTCACAAACAAGGGAGCTGACGCCAACGGCGTCATCCTCTAGCTGCTGGCCGATCCAATCTGTCTCCCAGGCTAGCACACGGAGGCATGCGGGGCGTCGAGTCCAAACTTTGATTGATTTCCCGAGGAACGTAGAGAAAAACAAGGGGAGGAGCTGGAGATGGCCATTGCCATGGCAGAGAAGCGTGAAAGTTATAAGCTGTGGCCAACGGTATGATCATTGCCACAAGGATTTGCGAAACCGAGCGAGAGAGAAGATAGATATAGATAGACAAAACTGAAGAGCGGTCACGTCCTGTCGTCAGTCACCTCTTGTGTGGTAGCCCAGGGTGGAAGGCGCGGTCAGGCAAGATGAAACAGCCGAGTCGGTCGGAGGAGGCCGTGTCAAGTTTGGAGACGAAGAGGCAATGTATGTGCATAAACTGTTCATCCTGTTCGTTGCCTCTTTGGTTACGTCTCCTCTCCTGTGTTGAGTGTTTTTGAGAACATGCATTTTTGTTTCGACAGCATGTCTCCCGTGTGTTGGGTCTACACTGGTTTCTCCGGCTGGTCGCATGCATGCAGCTTTCTCTAGTATTGGCACACGTCTAATAATGAATTAAATTAAAAGATTAAGAACACATCAGGCGAGGCAACGTGTAAATTTTTGACAGTAGAACACGGCTAAATATGTAATGGAGATCATACAAATGCAGAATATTGTCAGTAGAGTAAACTGAACATAGCAGACCGAGGTAATCCAAATTTCGTTTCTTCTCCACCAGGCGAGAAGAGCGAGACTGCTGGGGTTGCGGCGCCCCCATTGGTGGCCCCTGCGAAGGGGATGAAGCTTTGCAAGAAGGGGTGCCCCGGGTGCAGGCTGGATGAGATCAACGAGACCAAGACCGGCATCCCCTACCTCAACTTCTGCTACATCTGGGTCGTCTGCCTCTGCTCCAGTAAGCGTAAACCACTCCATTTCGATTGTGTTTATTGGTTCTGCATGGGACGAACGTTTCTTATATACTACCTCCTCCGTTTTAAAATAAGTGACTCAAAAATGATTTAATTTTATACTAACTTTAGTATAAATTTGAGTGATTTTTGAGTCACTTATTTTGAGACGGAGGGAGTATCTGCTATTTCTATATTCCATTGCATGGTTGTGGTCATATTTTATTACCCAAATTCGTCCGTTCGAAAGTACTCCCTCCGGTCATTTTTACACTGAAGTTAAAGCTCGTAAATTTTGATCAACTTTATAAAAAATATATTAACATACACAATACAAAATCAACATCATTAGATCGGTTAAGAGTCATGTCTTTGGTTTTCTCGATGGATGACGCTGAGCTGTGCCCATTAGAGTCTGAACTAAGTTTATGTTCTCGTGTTAGTGGTGTCATATTTGTTTGTGTGTATCGACGAGAAAACAAATACCAACGTAAAGGTAGACATGCAACAGTTAAGTTAAGAGTGTATGTGTGTTTAGTCTATATGCCCAAGGTGTTTGTGAAAACAAACTGATATTTATCACAAGCACCCGTGCTTATTTATACGCACATACACTTACTTAGGTACCTCTGTCATACAAGCAAGCATCGGAGAAAAACAATACTTTATTTTCACAAACACTTTTTTAAACACCTTGCATTATACATGGCTTAGTTTTGTATATTGTGTGTCGACCTGCACGCCGCGAGTTGGTTCTCCTAGTGTGCAGTAGTACATGCCATTATTGTCTCACGATCGCCCGGACGGGACTTTAGTATGTAGTCCCAAACATGTGTCCTTACCATTTAGTTCATAATTTTTGCCTATACTCTTAGAATTTATTTATATAAGTCGTACTTCTGTCACCTTCTTAAACAAAATTGAACTTGTCCCTCTTGTTTGTTTTTGTTCAACTACAAAATCAGGTTAGGGCTCGCGAACTAATACATTGTTTCCTTTTTGTCTTTCCAGCACTACCAATCCATTCATTGTTCCCCTATCTATACTTTATGGTACGTAGAGATGTTGTTATAGTTTGCAACATTTATCTCAATAATATTCATTAAAATTATTGTTTAATGGATTCTTACACCTAACGCCGATTAATTCTATGCTGAATTTTGCTATGGTGCAATAGATTAGAGACTTGAAAGTCGCAAAGCAAGAACAAGACATCGGATTCTATGCTGGTTTTGTCGGTGAGCATTGCCCCTTCTCATGGTTTGACAACAAAGGAAGAAAATGAGGAGGAAAATAAATCTACAAGTACACTAAGTACAGTAGAAGAGTTTGATACCTTATGTGACAATGGTTATTTCTTATTAATAATGACTGACGGTATACTCTATGTGTTAAGGGGCTACTTACTTCCTTGCAAGAACTATTAGTGCTGTGCCATGGGGCATGTTTGCTGACAAATATGGGAGGAAGCCTTGCATTGTGATCAGTATCCTCTCAGTGTACGGCAGATTCATACATAGTATGGAAATATATTTCTCTCCAGCCAATTAAATCAAAGTAAATCGTATTTTACTTCTATTTCAGGATCATATTTAGCACCCTCTTCGGCCTTAGCACGACTTACTGGATGGCAATTGTAACCAGGGGGCTACTTGGGTTACTTTGTGGTATACTAGGACCAATCAAGGTAATTTATTGATTGTGTGACGACTATGATTAATTAAGAAAATGATACTTAGTTACTAAATCTCATGGTTGTGTATCCATTCCCTAGGCCTATGCATCAGAAGTCTGCAGGACAGAGCACCAAGCTCTTGGAATTTCTCTGGTAAGAATAGTTCATCTTTTTTAAGCAACCACCAAGAGCTCTGGTTATTTATTAAGAAGAAATGCGGGAGGGTCCGGACCCCAAAACCACATAACTCTCGGTAAGTTAAAACTTGATGAAAACCACACAAACCCTACCTAAAACTAGGTATGTAGCAACGCCAACCAACCACAACCATCGCTTCTTCGTCAATGGGGATCGATAAGCCAAAACCAAAAGGAAGCAACCATGAAACCTTCCACCATCATAGAAGATGGCAAGCCCTGACACCCTTGCTAATGTAGCTCACACACCCTACTACAGCCAAAGGCGATGATCTTCCACCTATATTGCCTTGCCTGCCACAAAGGTTTGCCACTCCAAAACAATGTCTCCAAAAAGTAAGCGACATTGATCATGAAGTTGCTACCCAAACCGGCAAGGTTAGGTTTGGGATATCACTAGAAAAGAGGATGAGCATCAGGTCCATGAAAATAACCTCATGTGCCACAACCACTACCTCTAGGTTGTCGCGAGGGTAGTCTTCTACACCACTCACTAGAGGCATTGCCTCGCTTTTTCCAGCAAAAGATGTCACCAATGAAGAGTTGTCTCCCCCTCATACCATCACACCAGATATACGTTCTGAAATGGCCTAGGAAACCTCCTAGGGTGTTTCCACCTTGAGTTCCTTTGCTCATACTAAAAATGAAACATTGCACAATCTACACGTCCTACAACCCAAACTACGTATGAAGACTACACATGGACCTTGATTGTCAAGTAATACCTAGGTTTGACTCCTTGACATCCATGTGTGCCAACCTATCCCATGAGCCGAGCCAATGACCATAATGACCATAAAGACGAGAGCTACCACCCTATAGTGGCTAGCCATTACACTGCTTCCTAGGTCCACTCATGCTAAGTGGTCCTTTGTAGCACAATTGTGTTGGACTGGAATCCTCTACTCTTACGAGCAAGGTCTCATCCAACAACACCTTCATGTACCCACCTGTTAAAAATATAAATGGGTGGGGGCAAATTCGCTCGCTCTAGATCCAAAAGTGTTGGAGCATCCCCATGCTATGACCATAGTGGAACACCAGTAGGGGAGGTATCCAAGTCCATAGAGGAAAGCACGCTGCCAAGGGCACATAACTGTCACACCACTGACACCCACACCACTCGCCATGCAACGTTTGATCCTATATAACCGTTGGTGCTTAGCTACACACCGATGGCCTCGCCTCCCACATCGCCCTATATGACTGCAGGGAGGCACCATATGGAGATTCAGGGCCACCATCCTAGCTCGTCGGCTTTGCCATGTGAAAAGTGGTGGGTAGTTGGCCCCATCCCTTCGGAAGACTACGACTGTCACCAATGCCATTGAGGGCAGCGACGATGGTGGTAAATGTGAGCCATGGGGAGGCTAGTGGTATTGGGGACGGGGGGGGGGGCATGACAGGTTTGGGTTGTGATTCCGAACAGTTTGCCTTTTTCGTATTGTGTTTATCTTAACCTATTTTATTTACTTGAAGGATTAAATTATAATGCTTATATCATTGTAACTACTATATATGTAGGTTACATCTTCGCGAGCAATAGCCTTTGTTATTGGACCAGCCATCGGAGGATTTCTTTCCCAGGTGACCATCAATCTGCATTAGTAGAAATATGGAAAGAAAAAAAAAATCCTTGTGTAGTTAATGTTGCATTTTAACGAGTTTATCAAACTAAGGACGAGTTAGATCTAGGATCATTGAGAAGTTGTTGAATATGGCAGTCCTAGAACGTCATTATTACATAACTCATTAATAAGCAACTACAAATGTATGTATAATAATGTAATAAAATAATAAATAATATACTAGTGGAGCAAAAATGTCAGTAGCCACAAATAAGAAACACTGCTATTCCAAGCATCCACGTGGGACCCATGAGAAACTATGCCTTCCCCTAGCAAGCCACCAGTCCTATGTCCTCTCACCTTTCCTCACGAGCTCAGACAGATACATGGACTCTCATTCCTTGTCCTTGTCCTCATTGGTCGTGTGAGGGAGATGCATAGATATAAGGATGTGAGGCTACTGATCACTGCAACACCTACGGATCGTAAATGCGACCAAACATAAGCATCCATTAGTGGGTATTGGAGAACGCAAGGGTTCCGTAATTTTTTGGCAGATTGTGACGGTGACATGTTGTTCATGTAGGTTGCAGTGTAGGGTGTGTCTGGTGTTGGTTGTCTCCTTCTAGCTTGATTGAATTTGTGCACTTCTCATCAATGCCCTTCAACAAGACATTTGGCAATCTCACATGTGTCCCCTTTCGTTGGCATCAGCTGGCATTTGAGTACCTTGCGTCATGCACTAGGCAGATCGTGGAGCAATGATGCTAGTTATAAAGTGGGAGAGTGATAGTTAAGATATGGTGTGGTGCTCTAGTCTTTGATTGGATTCAACAATGGTGGCATTGAGTTCCCCGTCGGCAATTTATGTACTGCATATCCATGTGAAACTCTAGGCTTGGCTATTTGGACCGAGTAGATGACATTCTTCAAATTTTCATTCCTGAAGGTGTGACAGTGGGGTACCGATACATGATTCTTGGATGAAAATGTAGGACTAACCTCATTGGTCGATCTGACTATGATTACGTCATTCATATCCCTTGAGAGAGTTGTCTCTTTGAAAACTACGCACCTCTACTCGTTGATGTTTAGAATTTGTTGTGCGCAAAGAATCTCTTGGTAGCCCCGTGTGTAAGTATCACAAGGAAATTAGCTATGGCATGCATTTGTGTTTGGCAATATGCGATGATGTGATTTTTCTTCTTTGTTTATTAGTTTACGAGGTATCTAATTGTGCCTATATGTCTACTTGGTTGATCTCAATCTTTCATAGTAGGGTTATATAATGAAATTTGCAAGGTTAAAAAATGCTTTATTCGAAGTAGGTTTTTGCTGAATTCGTATTATTAATTTGAAGTAATAACTGATTGTAAGGATGAACATATCCTCTCCCTTTTGAGACTTTACTCTTGTACACTGACTGGCATTGAGAATTATCTATCTTGTATCAGCCTGCAAAGAAGTACCCCAATATTTTTTCTGAGGAATCCATATTTGGAAGGTAAATTATTACTCATACTATCACAATGATATAAATCGACCATAAGATAACATTTTTGTTACATGTACCTTTAGGTTTCCATACTTCCTCCCTTGCTTCGTCATATCAGTATTAGCGGCAGGAGCGTGTGTTGCATGCATTTGGCTTCCGGTATGCCCCCTTGCCCTGTACATCTCTCTATGATACATACTCTCCCTTGAATTCCTACTTCAACAAATTATTTTCTTAGGAAACTTTGCACTTGCACCATGATGACAATGTAGAAGCCATTGATACAATGGAGGCACAGGTTGTTGATCCAAACTTAGTAAATGTGAAAGGTATACAATCTAGATCAGGGAGATTCGCATCTACAAAGAGCCTTCTAAAGAATTGGCAGTTGATGTCAGCAATTACCCTCTACTGTGTGTTTTCTCTTTATGATACTGCTTATATCGAGGTAAATTTATATTTAGGTATCTTAAACATATTCAACAACATTTTGATATGAAAAGATGCATGTGTTAATATTATATATACTAGAGAATCATTCAATTGGGGAACTCAAGAAATTTCATGTGTTCACGCGCTATGTAAATTCCATGTTCAGATATTTTCACTCTGGGCTGTGAGTAGCAGAAAATACCGAGGACTAAATTTTACATCTGAGGATGTTGGTATTGTGCTAGCTATCTCGGGTATGTGAAGTTTCTTTACATTGTATAGTATGTTAATTGGGTTAGAGAGACATAGTCAGCAAACAAATCAAACACTTAAGTAGAATTATTACTTTACCCATTACATGTATCAGTTATTTTGAATTCTTTACCTTGCGATCATCTTCGTGTGATCTTGCAGGTATTGGTATTTTTGCATATCAACTTGTGATTTATCCACTCCTTGCCAAGTATGCTGGGCTAATCAAGCCATTCCGTTCCGCAGCGGTATGTGAAAGAACACTTTATGTCGAGATACTTTAATATCACAGAACTACTGTACAATTCTAAACGCATGTATGTTTTTTCCAGGTATTATCTGTACTTCTCGTTGCAACATATCCATTCATAGCCAACTTATATGGTGTGGAGCTCAAAGTGCTCATCAATATAGCTTCGCTTCTAAAAAATATGTTTGCAGTAAGTCCACTTATGATCGAAGCAGAACTATTAATATTTTTTTATTTTTGCTTCTTCACTCAAAGTGAAAGTACATATTAGGGCTTTTCATCATTGGGTTAAAAACATATAGATCCATCCTAAAAACTATTTTAGTTACCCATGTATACAAATATTTTTGATTCTATACGTGTAAGTATCATTGATGCAGAAGCTGACAGGTAGTGAAAGCTTCGATCTTCTATAAACCAAAATCTTACAAAAACACGTCGATATCTTGTTGCAAATGCGAGAAGATCAACCATATTTCTCTTTTCAAAATAATAATAATAATAATAATTTGTTGATGACAATTTTGGGGAGGTCTCAAGAATCCATGTTTAAAGCACCCTTCTACAAATGAAATTGCCCTTACAGAAACTAGGATGGTGGAAAGTGACTTAATAGATACTCTCTCATGAACATATTTGCATGTGTATCTCAAATGAAACAGGCAACGATTACGACTGCATGCAATATTCTGCAAAACACCGCGGTGGTATGTATAGCTATCATATACCTGTAATCGTATTAGTCTCATGACATTTTCTTTGAGCCATTTTCGACATGTTCTAACTTCTTCAATGGAAAAATGTATAGAGGCAAGAACAAAGGGGTGTTGCAAATGGTATCAGTGTTACTTTGATGTCAATCTTCAAAGCAGTAGGTCCAGCAGCAGCAGGAGTTCTGTAAGTACAATGTTTCTTTTCTCTCGTGAGTAGGAATCCCTCTATTTCCTACTTTGCTAAGTGTGTTTCCTAACCAATTAACTTTTTTTAAGGTTTTCATGGGCTCAGAAGAACGCAACGGGGTTGTTCTTACCAGGTAAACACACTATTTTCTAGTCCGTACTAATTGGATTTACCTTTGCTTTCACCTGAATGGAATCAAGGTACATATTATCGTGCAATCACTTGCTTATTTATCATGTGACATACAGGTGACCAGATCCTTTTCATGTTCTTGAATATGGTGGCAATAATCGGACTCTTGTTGACGTTCAAGCCATTTTTCTCAATGCCGAGTGCGACTAAATAACGACCCCACAATTATGTACATTTAAAAGGTGTTTGGTTTGCCATTGTTAACGTGAAAATAACAAGAATCTTATTATGACGGTAATGGTCATTGAATGTTCTTAATGTTAAAGCAAATCTTTACTATGCAATCACGATGGGCAAATTGCCTTGAACGTGGACATCAATACTAGTTAGTACATCGTCCACCCAGGATTCATACGACACAAAGTTGGTCCATTCTCATAGGCCACAACATTGGCACCTCTGTGACAAGAAATAACAAAACATGAGGCAAACCAAAGCTTCAACTAGACCTTGAGGTATTAAATTTGAGTAGCCATCGGGTAAGAGTCCAATATCTTGCTATTAAGAGCATCCATCCCAACACCTTGCAAACTGCACCGATGGATGTCACCATGTTGATTGGAAAACGTTTAAAAGCAGCCGGATGATTTCTGGCACTTGTCAGTCACGTCCGGCGCCGTCCAATCCCATGCGATCGTGTGGCGCTCCTGCGTCCCCACGCGAGAAGGTAGCCTACCTTCGTCAGTTTTTCGTGACATGTATAGGACGTAGCGCTAGCTTGACTTCTTCAGTCAGTGGATCGTAGCGGATCATGACTTGTATAGTTTGTGACCTGATCGAAGGTAGCCCAAGGCCCCGTCTGATCGTTAGTCGTGACCTTTGTCAGTTGGTACAAATTAGTTCTGGACCAGGTTCTGGACATTGATCGCAGGTGTTGGAGCTCATGGAGTCAACTTAGTCAAGGTTGCTTTGGAAATAGCGTCCTTGACGCCACTGCCGCTGCCCTCAAAGTATACCGTCGTGACATCACCGGAGCAGTAGGACCGCCCCCGTCGCCGCATCACTGCAGCCGTTGAAGCACGCCGTCGCACCATCATTGAATCAGCCATGTTGGTCGCCACTACAGTGCCGCGCCCATGAAACACAACATTGCAGCATCATTGAAGTAGCCGGGCCTCCATCGTAGCATTGCTGCGGTTGTCAAAGCATGATGCCGCAACATCGCCACCACTGTTCGAAGCACATCGTCGTAGCCGTCGAAGCAGACCGTCGTGACATCATAGCATCGCCGCGGTTGCCGAAGCATGATGCTGCAACATCGCCACCACTAATGCAGAAAAGCATAGCTATGGCGTGACAAAAATGACCTTGCGAATGTGGACACCCAACGTCATCAATATGGTGCCACTGTTAAAAAATAGTGGTGACGTTGGATGCCACGCCAACAGTATTTTGAATACCTATGGCGTTGGACAGATTTGCACGCCAGCAATGTCATATTTAGCTAATAAAAAATACACAACAGTGAAAACTTATTCCATATATGCAGCAATATAAACATATATACTAAATTTTAACTTCACAAAAGGTTAATCCTAATGAACTACTTTGTTCACAAACTAAACGTTTCACCTTCACAAAAAGATACCTTGTTCACGAACTAAGCGTTCATAATCTTACTTTGAACTTTACTATCTCGACACTACCTTCTAAGGACTAACTTCGTCCTCCCTTATGTAATAGGCTTTCTCCATCTTCAGTTGAGTCCTTTCGGCCTTCAAGAGTTGTATGTCCTTCTTTAGCTCACCTATCTTGATTGTCAATTTGTCCTTATGATCTTTTAGACTCCATATCTTGTCATAGACAACATCATTATCATTGATAACCTTATTCATGTCCTTCCGAAGGGAGTCATTCAACTCCTGGAGGGCCTTGACGGCACTCCTATGTGACTCGACCAACTCGTGATTGAGCACGTCCACGTCACATGGCTGCTGCTCAAGGGGTGCCGGAGGAGGCGGACGTCGTACATATTCCTGGCAAGTGTCTGAAATCATCAATAATTAATGGTTAGATATATGGATGTGTTTGCAATGCTCGTGCATGTTTTTTATAACCTTACCTGGTTGGTGTTCACTTCGCCTTTCTCATCGGAAAACCCCTCAAAGTGGCTAGAGGACCAGTGAATGCTCTAGGTACTCACTGGAGTGAATGCTCTAGGTACTCACTGGATGCAACTAAAAAACAATAACAAATCATATGAGCAGCTAAGGCATGTGAATGATGTAGAACTAGTTAATAAACTACAGTTTATCTTCATACACAGAAGGCCCATAAATATTGGAAAGAATTCAAGATTGATTAGACTATAAGCTAGTGAATTGGAGAGATAATGAAAATATGTTTTGTGAATTCACGTCACCATCAAACAGGGAACCATTCCAAGCCACAAGTAATCCTCCAGAAGCACCAGCGGAAGGGAGGAAAAAATGTTGATTCTCGGTGGGCAAAATTTTCTGATATAAGCAGTATCAAACTCCTCTCTTTTTGTCTCTTGCAAACATAGGATTACGCATGCACTTTCTTCAATTTTCCGTCGCAAAGCAAGCCATTTATCTTCAAAATTAATGCATGTTATGTTCCAATTGAGAATGTTCCAACTTCAAGTTGTGTTATTCATAAAAAATGATAATATAGAACCATTAGCCAGGTACCATCCCCTGACCCACATTTATGAAGTAGAGCACATAACATAAACATGTCTTATAAAGATCCATCATCATCAAGGAACAGAGATCCAACAAAAAATAGAGTTTACAGGTGGCAGTGTGCAAAGCATTGCAATCAAAAGTATTGCAGCAGTTAATTTCAGTTAACAAAAAATTCCCCAACGCTAACCCTAACAATGCTACAATGTTGCTACTCTAAATTTCAGTTAATTACCTAACCTAACCCTAACCCTAACAATGCTACACCCACGTCGCTCCCGTGGGCGACGGGGAGGCCTCCCCAGCCACCATCTCCAGCAGCCTCCTCTCCATCCCTCCTTCCTCGCCGCCGCCTAAGGACACGGCC
The DNA here is from genome assembly GCA_022496015.1 of Hordeum marinum. Lineage (NCBI taxonomy): Eukaryota > Viridiplantae > Streptophyta > Magnoliopsida > Poales > Poaceae > Hordeum > Hordeum marinum. Next base: position 454,829,013 of record CM039674.1, on the reverse strand, counting down.
GGGCAAAGCCTGATCGGTATCGACGGAGGCGGGGCATTTCGCCTTCTTGCGCTGGGCCTTCGTCACGGGGCGACGCGGCTAGATCGGAACACCACGATGGCAAGTGTCATGGTCGTGCGGCGACGGATCCCCAAGACGGAGTCGTTCGGGATCGGCGGCGCATGCCAGGCTTCAAGGTGGTAGATCGTGCAGTCAAGGGGATGGCGACGGATCGGGATCATCCCTGATCTGGCGTCTGTCTTCAGCCGGCGGCGTGGGCTGTGGGCAGCATGGACCGGTGTCCTCCATCATGGCAGCAATGGCATCGACGTGATGGAGGCAGCGGTGTGTTGGCGGTCCTAGTGCTCCGTCGCATTCATGGCAACATCCTGCATGATTGGTCCTCCTAGATCTGGCCTTCGACGTGTTCTGGAACTACTGTTGGAGATCTTGTCCAAGGATATCTGGATCGAATAGAATCCAGTCGTGCGCGTTCATATCAGTCTACACGGCTCTATGAGGGCGCGTCGTGAAGCTCTGTTTGTTTGTTAACACCATGGGATATGAGGTCTCTCTGTTTCCATGGCGCAGACATCGGTGGAGAAAGTCTTGGTGGTTGAGATCGGAGGATCAATAAGGCGGAGAGAGCCTTGAAGACAACGGGGTCAGCCAAGTGTTTGATAACTTTCAGAAGCAGCAGTGATAAGTGGGGGCGACAACACTAGAGAGTTTCCTTTTTGGGCGCCCCTCGGGTGTCGAGTCGTGACTTGCAGGGTGAAAATCTAAGGTCTGGCCTTCATTGGTTGTGCGTGGCAATTGCCTTGTTGAAGGTATTGTTTTGAGAGCTCAAACTTTCTCCATGGTGAAAACCTAAGATCTTGGATCGGGCGATGACGACGCTTGTGCACTGTTTCCTTCTTGAAGGCGTCCCTTTTGCAGACCAATTGTGTTTTCCGGGTGTTCTCTTTGCTGGTGGTTTGTGTGTTGTTGCCGAAAGGAGTTGAACACTGTGGCACGGCCTTTTCTTCTTCTTTTTTCCTTTTCGGCTGTGTGTACCCTAGATGTCTTTGAGATATCTTGTTGGTGCAAAGGCTGGGTGTAATTGGTATCTTCGCGATATTAATATATTTCCCTTTTCAAAAAAACAGAGAGAGGGAGAGGAAAAAGAGAGAGGGTGGGGCGTCAGACCTACAAAGGAGTTGCTTGGGGGCGAGGAGGTGCTCGAGGGCGAGCGGGCGGCGGTGGGCGGCGATGGACGGCTTCGGGCGATGACGGACGGCCTCGGCCAGTGATGGCGGCGAGCGGCAGAGTGGGCCAGCATGTGGGGGATGGAGAGTGATTGTGAGATTCTTTTTTTACTAGGAAGGGTAGTTAAAATGGACTAGTGCTAGTGTGGGTCTAATGGGCCTAATGTGCAGCGCTAACACTAAGTCATTAGCTATGATGTGTAAATTTAGCCAACCTCAACATTATTTAAAAATATTAGTTCTGGCATTGGAGGGAAATGGCGCGCCATCAAAAAGAGTTGTGGCTAGCCATTTCTTCACTAGTGCACCACTGTTCGAAGCACATCATCGTAGCATCCTCGTGGCCATCGAAGCAAACCACCGTAACGTCACCATGGTTGTCGAAGCATGATGCTACAACACCATCACCACTTTTCGAAGCACTTCATTGTAGCATTGCCGTGGCCATCAAAGCAAACCGTCATAAGATCATCGTGGCCGTCGAAGCACACCGCGACATTCGAAGCATATCATCGCGCCATCGCCGCGACCACTAGAACACGCCTCATAGAATCACCGTGGTCATCACAGTGTGCCGTCAAGCCATCGTTGTAGCCGTCGAAGCCCACAATGGGTGTTTGAAGCATGTTGTTGTGCTAACGCCGCAGTCCTCCCAACATACCTCATAGCATCGCCGCGGCGTACGAAGCAAGCCACCACAACAGGCTCAACGAAACGGGGATGTCATTGCACGCGTTTCGAAGCATGTCATCGTGCCATCGCCGGGGCCGTCACAACACACCTCATAACATCGCCGCAACAATTGAAGCAGCCGGGTGTAGCAAAGATTGACATCCAGCATCGCAACACTGCCTCGCCGCCTCATAGTAATTATCGTAGGAGCCAGCCGATCCTTGTTACGCCCTGCTCTAAGGCGTGCTACAAGCCGGTGTTGTGAGCCATGATATGGGAGTGTCTCCGGTGCTACGAGTCCTTGTAGTAATGGGTGACTACATCATAGGTCATGTTACAATGGGTGACTAAAGGCCCATGTATTTTTGAAGCATCATGCAATATCAACCATATTGCAATGGGTGATCAAATATCCACGACGTGTTTGCAATGGCATGCAAGTCACAGATGGCCGCAACATGTTCCATGTTGCAATAGCGGACCATGAGATGGTCTTTGTTGCAATGATCCGACGGCTACATGTACTACTTTCCGTACCACTAGCTTAAGTGTTGCAAAGTGATTTCCGTACGGAGTGCCTTATTTCCCCTTCAACTAGTGGCGGACGTACAGGGTGGCCAGGGTGGGCCGCGGCCCACCCTGGGATTTAACACCGGCCTTTATACCTATAACCTATTGGGCCAGAAAATAAAAAAGCACAGTCTCTCCCGTCGTTGCTTCTCCGTCAGTCCCGAACGGCCAAACCCTCGCAGAGTCGCAGACGCCCAGCGCAGTCGCTCCCCGCCTCCCCTGACCCGAGAGCCAACACCAAGTCTACCACCACCGCCTAGTATGCCGCCGCTGCCGGCTCGCCGCCCGCTGGTCCTGCCTCTCACCCACCCGTCTCTCACCTGCCCGCACCCCGCGACGCCGCTACACTATGGCCCGCCCCTGCTCCGGCGCCGGCCGCACCCTTGCTCCAGCGGTGGCCGCGTCCTTGCTCCAGCGGCGGCAGGCGGCCTGCCCTTGCTTCAGCGGCCAGCGCCCGGCTATGCCCTGCCGGTCAATGCCCTAGCCGGCTAGCCCTCGCCCGGTCGCCCCCCTCGCCCTCCTCTATTTTTTAGGTATAGAAATGCATTATTTTCAGTTTTAGGGACTAGGGTTTGTGTTTTTGAACATATACATAATCTGTAAATTGCTTGATTTAAGCCTCAATTAGCCAGTCTACTACAGTTAGCTATATTGATAGAAAGTTTTTCCTTGCAGATTTGTTGTGAAATTAAGAGGGGTGGAGACATTGTTTCTCTTTTCCAAAAAGAAGCTACGAGGATAGGGAAGAAAAGAAGGCGGTGAATATGGATGTGGCCGAAGAGCAAATTGGAGAATTTGTGTGTGTGCCGGTTGTGATCGAAGAGCAAATTGAAAAAACAACATTGTCTATGTCGAATGTGACCATAGAGCAAAATGAAGATGTGTCACCGCCATCACCACCGGTTTATGATTTCAGTCGTCTTAAACTTGATCCCGGAGAAAGGATACCCATTGCAAGTTATCCTGTCAATGATCAAGACGTAGTTCGGAGAGCATATGTCCTTAAAAAGCCATTCAAACCCTATGTACATGACTTTGAAAAAAGACCAATTGGGAGTAGAGATCGTTCGTTCAATCCTTTGTGGCTTCATAATCATAGTTCGCTTGAATATAGTATCAAGAAGGAATCTGCATTCTGCTTTGTATGTTACTTGTTCAAAGAGAAAAAAACTAGTGGTAAGGGAACTAATGCATTTACTGATGGTGGTTGGAGGAATTGGAATAGAGAGGATGCTCTTCTTAAGCATGTTGGTTGTGTAACAAGTGTGCACAATGCATCTCAAGAGAGATATAACTTATTTGTGAATTTTCATGCAGCAATTGACAATCTTGTTGTGAAGATGAATAGTGAGGATATGCGTCTTTACAAGATGAGGTTGAAGTATTCACTTAGATGCTTGCAGTTTCTTCTTCATCAAGGATTGGCATTTCGTGGGCATGATGAAAGTGAACAGTCTAGCAATAGAGGAAACTTTCTTGAGCTATTGAAGTGGCTTGCAGCAAATAGTGAGGAGGTGGACAAGTATGTTTTGAAGAATGCACCAGGTAACTGCAAATTGACTTCTCATCAGATACAACATCAAATTATTCAATGTTGTGCATTACTTACTAGAAAGCAAATTACTGAACAACTTGGTGATGAGCACTATGCTATTCTAGTTGATGAGTCTAGTGATGTATCACATAAAGAACAACTATCTTTATGCCTGCGTTTTGTTGATAAAGTAGGAAGGCCATGTGAGCACTTTCTTGGAGTTGTTCATGTAAGTGACACTACTTCATTGTCACTTAAGGAAGCAATTGAAACTTTACTTACTGATCAAGGTTTGACCATAACTCAAATTCGTGGGCAAGGATATGATGGGGCTAGCAACATGAGAGGAGAAATTAAAGGACTGAAAACATTGAGGATTGAACCGGTATACGTGGATGACTAGCATCATTCTTCTTCGCACCGGTGCACCTGCACGAGCCAAAAAAAAGCAGAGCATCAGTCTTCTACGTATGCGGAGATGACTGAGACCAGCCGATTAAAATAGGTTCTCTATAAGCTCACCTGAGAGGAGATTCGATGCCACTTATGATTGTCGACACAACCTCTGGGCTGATGTATCCCTATAAACACTCGAGTTTGAATGGAGAGGGATACTTCAGTCGAAGAAAAACTATATGGTATATATGTTTCTTTGTGAGTCTTCAATGTTTTGTGCCTTTAATCTTTTTTGTGTTTTTATTTTATTTATACTGTTTCCTGTTTTGTTCATAATTATTAGATAAAGCATGCCTTGTGGGTGTATTTTAGAAAAAGCAATGATGACTTGGTGATATAATTGTGCATTGAGAATGCCCGTTTTGTCGGATAAGATGACCCATAGGATCATGTTTGTAGCATCGTCATCCTGCAGGGTTCGGTCATAATATATGAGGGGTAGGTATCTCTTTTTTGCGAAAAGACCAAAACTCATGTATTAAATAGCACAAACCCTTACAAAAATACCTTTACAAAAAAATGGAAAATACATCCAAATACTTGGGGGTGATGCAGTCTTCTTTCTCCTACATCTACCCACGATGCACCATGAGCAAGCTCGTTGGCTTTGGGTCTTCGTCTCAGTGGTGCAAACTTGTTTAAACCCAAAATATTATATAAGCAACAGTTGGTAAGTCAATTTTTGTAGACTAGATATCGGCGCATGCGATCTGTGTAGAGTAGATAGCGGTCTCATAGAAGAAACGATGAAGAGAACCAGTAGAATGCCTTAGTTTTGGCAAAACAGTGTCGGGAAATACAAACCTCACGTACTCTCTGATGATGGTTGATACTAAAATGGAGTCACATGACCAAGACGTACAACCACGTTATCCGCTCCGCAGGACAACACGACCGTGAGAAACCTGTAGAAAAAAAGTAAGACCTAAAAAATCAAAACCAAGGGCACACCGTCTTCCACACACCTCTTGGTGACACGATGAAGCATCGTCAAAACGATGATGGGGTGGGAAGACATTATTCCACACCGGATGTGCTAGTCATTTGGTCGGATATGCTCTATGTGTTGGTCATTTGACCAGATACACCACATTTCGAGAATGTATTTTTTTGCCCCCGTGTGTGCAACTTGTTCTTGAAGGTAGAGAAGAAGAGCTTCGTCCTTACGTATTGTTGGTTGAAATTAAATGGGCAACCCAAGAGCAACTATGAAATGTTGATTCCATCAAGACTGCCGACATCGGTAATGCGGAAAAAGCGGGTGATCCAAATGATTAGTGCAAGAGTCATCCAAGAAGGTTAGAAGGGCATTACACGGAAAGAAGGAGGGAGGCGAAGCGATAAGGGGTGGCGAACAAGATGGCGGAGTGGTTCAAGGGCATCTTGACAAAAGAAGGAGGAGGCATGAGTCAAATGCTCCGACGTGAATGAGGAAAAGAAGACGAAAAGGTTTAACATCTTGGTGGTGGGAACTAAGAAAAAAAATCAATATCAAAAAGAAGAAGACCAAGCTCGAAGAGAGGAGGGTTCACCTCGTGGCTGCTTTGTAGAATACCAAACCGTTTACCATGAGGATGGACAAGTTAGATGCCGATGCGGTAACGATCGTGTGCGTCGTTCATGTTAGGATGCTGAAGCACTTGATGGTTGAGCTAGAGGCGGCTGAGGCGGAGGCGGATGGTGAGGTGGAAGCATCTGTAGAGTGATTGAGAAGGCTCAGACTTGGAGGGCAAAAATGGTCATTATTGCACAGACTGTCGAACTGGTTCTTCTGTGATTGGATAGATGTAAAAACTATTAACATCCGCCTCTTTTCGGCTATGAACGGGAGTATGAACATTGGGGTTTAACTTGCTCATATTGCTATGCATTTGAAATGAATTGGCCGAACCTAAACGGATGTTTAAGGGATGCAATTGAATTATCTGCCTCATGTATTTGTGTCCACAGACTGGAACACTCCATAGATAGATAGTGCACCCATTCCAGGTAAACCTGGGCATTCATCGGGTCAGGGTTCGTTCAGTCTGGGCTTGTCAAAGCTTGAAACAAAAAATCCCAAGCCAAGGCCCAGCCCGGGCCGAAACACGAGAGGAGTTATATTTTTAACTAAAATAATAATAATAAGGGTATTAAAATAATAGATTTTTTATGTGTGTGCCCCTGGTTCCTTAGCTCTACTCATTCATTCTCACGCTTTTAACTTTTGCTCAGTTTTCCCCACTTCCGTGTCCGAAACCCTCAGAACAGGTTAGAACAGACGTTGTCATCGGGCCAACGGCTTGACCGTTAACTCTGACGAGTGGGGTCGCGTCGGACTGTGTCGCCCGTTGGACCTGACAAGTGGGACCGCGTTGGGGGGTGTCGCTGTTCGACCGTTGGGTCATGGTCTCGTTTGGCCGTCCCTTACATTAAACGCCTGCGCGCGCCGCCACGATAGAAGCCTGCTATGCATGCACCCAATAAGTCTTATTGCATGGGTCGATGCGTGTCGTCACGATGCGCCGACCGAGCCTACATGCGCCGGTGCGTGCCGCCACGATGCACTGACCGAGCCGCTACGGATGCAGCGACGGTCGCTTGTCTCCTCGATTTAGAGCATCTTTTTTTTACTATCAGTTTCAGCCTTTTTGATCCACTCGCATGTGCACCTGTTTTGCTATGACAAATAAATTGAACAATATGTTTTCATATTTACGTGGCTGCATGCACCAGCTAGGTGGCTACATATTTGTGACTTGTGAAAAAAAAGAAGGGTTCGTTGTGGCTGCATGCACTAGGTGATTACTAACAAAGCAAGCTTTCTAAGAAAACAATCAACAAATATGTAGATTGGGCCAACAAGCCCATAGCACGATCACATAGTTCAAACTAGCAAGAACTTAATAATATAATAGATTGAAAACTTAATAATAGAACTTAATAAAAGGGTCAACAAGCCCATAGCATCCCCAAGATAGTTCAATTACAACTTAATTAACATAACATAGATTAAAAATAAATAGATAGAGGGTTTAGAACCCTAGCCGCCACCTTCTCCACCTCACTTCTCCTTCGGGCACCCTTCACTGCTCCTCCGGGGCGTTGTCGATGGGGTACGGAAAAGTGTGCATGCGCGACATGGTGAGGAAGATGTTGGTGTACTCCGTATACCTGTTGTGGGTGGTGAAAGCGATGAACTCGGAGCCACACCAAAACACCTGGCCGAGGAGCTAGAAGGTGTCGAATGGGCAAGGAGAGCAACCACCACCCCATTTTGGATGACCTCCTCGACGCAGAACATCGTTGGAGATCCTCGCGAGAGGTGGCGGTAGCCGGCATCGAGGAAGAACTCGGTGAAGTTTCTTGCGGTCCTCCACCTTGATATCACCCACACACGTAGTGTGCGCACAACGTACACGCCGATAGGGTGGAGGCTCTTCGGCACGGTGGGAAGCGATAGGTTGGTCCGGTGTACTGCATGGCTGTGGGATGTGTAGAAGAAGGAGAAGGGGTCAAAGAGCAAGAAGGGAAAATGGCAGAGGAAGGGAGATGGATGAGGGGTGGCAGAGGCATAGGGTGGCTTAAATAGCCATAGTGCTACGTGTTATTTCGTCGTGGCAATAACGGGGTCAAATGTGAAGTGGCCCGTTTTCACACCCACCGCGGCGTCGGGAGTGTACACGCGTGGGAAACTGTGGTTTGAAAAAAAGAAGAAAAAGGAGCTAATTGTACGCGTGGGAATCCGTGGTCATATATATTATATGAACAAAAAAAGGAAAAATTTGAATAGTTTGTGGCCATTTTGCATGATAAAAATAACTTTGGCCCTTATAAATTTAGTCATTTTGCATTTTTATTGAACAAAAAGAACTAAACTTTCTAGTTAATGTCAATTGTTGTGTAATTTCAAACGATGCAAAAAATAGAGCCAGCACGTTCACTATTAACATAGAAAACGATGCAAAAAGACGACGCAATTCGACGACCCAACCAGAGCTTGGTTTCCTTTTGGGCCCAATAACTACGTTTTTCCCGGAGTCAATGGTGGGCGAGCACAACCAATAGGATCGTCTCTCGCGGATCATCCCACGATCCAACGATGCGGAGCCGTCCATATGATCGGACAACTGATGTTCGGAGCTAGGGTTATCAGGGGTTTAGAGGGGTTTTGAGGTTATCAACGGGGTTTCCAAGGCTTTGACTGAGCACAACTAATTTTTAGAAAAATTGGAAAAATATTAAAACTTCGCCGTACGTTGTTTTATAAAACACACCAACTAGGAAAAATACTAAACTTGGTATACGAACATTTAAAAAAAAACTAGCTGGCATGATCGAGGTCAAATGAGCACCATTAATTTAAAAAAATCAAAAAAATATAAAACTTGCGCACAATGTTGTCTTATGTGGCATGTTACCAACCAAAAATCATAAACTTGGTATATGGTCATTTTCATAAAAAACATTCACATATATGAGCTATCACGTACAACATTTCATAAAGTTCAAGTAGAGGAGGTAGGGTTACCTTCTGTTTTTGAAAAATTTAAAAAAATCAGTAAAATCACAAAGCTTTATTTCAAAGTGAATAAGAAGGATCTGAACTTAGTTTTCCATTTTCATATTTTAAACGTGTTTTTAATCGTTTTTATATTAAAGCATATTTTTTAAAAAGAAATGGAAAAAATATGAAGATTAATTCAAAAAATAGTGAGACTACGAATCTACACTATAGAGATTGAATAGGGGTTAATAAAAACATTTGGCTCATTTAGAGTAGGTCCAAAAAAACTTGATTACAAATGGGGCTGTTTACCCTAGCCTCGGAGCTTATTTGGAGCACATTTATCAAATTCAAATTTCTTTGACCTCCTGTAAATTACCTCAATTTTTTTGCATTTTTTGAATTAATACTGTCTTGTCGAATGTTATTTTTTGCTCTGTTTATACTGTCCTGTCGAATCACCGAAATTTATACTGTCATGTCGAATGCTGTTTTTTGCTCTGTTATTGGAATATTTGATAAAATGATGGACTATATAGATAGCCATACCATCATATCTTGTGTGATTATTGCAGGACGTAAACTCAGAAAATAGACATTGAAACAAATCATATCAGACAAATTTAAAAGGGTACACACAAATACCCAATATAGATAGCCATACAATCATAGTATCATACCATTCATCCATAGATAGTGCACACACAAAGTTCACCAAAAGTACGTAAAACACATCATCACATCATCACATCACTTGGGAAGGGGAGTCAGGGCTTTCGCGAGGGCACCATGCTGCCCCCTGATCTTGTATTCCTCGTCGTGGATGGCTACATCTTTTGCATGAGCTAGAAGGTGAGCGAAGCGGCCAGAGTTTGGCTTTGGCTTGGTGGTGCAGTAGGGGCAGTGCCAAGTGTTGGTCTTGCTTTTGGAGTAGTAACCATCTCCCTTGGCCCTGATCTTCTCCACTTCCTTCGCTTTGAAGGACGTGAAGTTGCCGTCGTCCACATCCACATCTTCTCCAGAGACATACTGCACACACGAATGAATTACATTGATACATTATAGATTCATATAAAGCATGTCAAAGGAACTAAATGAACAAACTAAATATCAAGTAGGCTTACCTTATACTCTTTGTCGTCACCATACCCTGAATCGTACGTGTCCTTGAACCCAGTAAGGTCCAGTTTCCTCTTTTTCCCCCAACCATCATCCTCCTAAATATACAATTACATCCATCACTAGTAAATACAGAAGCCAATTGAAAATTTAGATATGCACACATGACACATTGATCATAGGGCTAATATACCATGATCCTATTTGCATTTTCCATTGTCATGCACACACATTGAATAACAGAGCTAATATAACTACATAGTGTGGACCAATTTATATACTAATGAATCAAATAACTTCTTAATCAATGGATTCCATTTGGGCATATGACATTCAAAACCCCAATCTGCGTAGCATTCAAAAACAAATCTAATAGGGACCCAATAAGCATACATGTCTATAGCATTAAAAACCCCAATCTGTGTAGCATTAAAAACAAAATCTAATAAGCATACATCTGTGTAACATTGAAGCACACAGATCCCTATCTCTCATATAGATATATCTAGCTTTTTTGCAAAGAATGTAATTGTCGGTGTCAAAACTGTCGGATCTCGTGTAGGGGGTCCCGAAGTGTGAGACTAGGATCAACAGTAACAGGAGACGAAGGGGACACAAGTTTACCCAGGTTCGGGCCCTCCCATGGAGGTAATAGCCTACGTCTTACTTGGTTGTATTGATGGTGTAAGGGGTTACAGAGTTGATGTAACTCGAGATCGTATGTCTAACCCTACATGAGTTGTTCTATGTCAATACCCTAAAACCCTCTGGCGTATATAGATGTCGAGGAGGTCTAGGGTTTACACATAGTCGGTTACATGCCGAAGAGATAAACATGCCTATTTACTACATCAAACTTGGAGCGCAAGCCGTGCTCCTTGAAGATTCCATCATGTGAACTAGGCCTTCAAATCATCAAGTGTTCGACAAGTTTCCCATATAGTCCGGCCCATAAACAACAGGTTGGCTATCCGAGGACCCCCTAATCCGGGACTCCCTAAGTAGCCCCCGAACTTGCCTCCAACGCCAAGGGTCTTCAACTCCAATTGCTTCGCAAATAGAGTCTTCGGCTTGCGAGGTGAGTTCCTTCCTGTCGAACCATAGTTCGGCCTTCGATGATAAGCAGTTTTCAGCATAGTGGAACATCCGAATTCTGTGAAATAAGTTGGCTTTGAAGGCCAAACGTCAGGGGAAAAAGGTAATGTTTCTTGACGACCTCTCTAACGAAAGGTCACAGCCCACCATGACCGATAGGCCAGTTACAAGCACTCGATGTGCGCTTCGAGGCCATTCCATCCACACGATCTATGAACATGTCGATTCTGTCCCGTTTTATACAGGATTTACTTAACCACGCGCGTGCAACGGCTCGCATGTCTCGGGAAGTGGAGGGATTCACAACGCAGTAAGGGGAGCCCGAATCGGCAGACCTCATAAAATGAGAAAGAAAACCCCAAAGGCCTTTCATGCTCTCCATTCAACTTCTTCGCCTCCTATCACCTTGCGCCTCCAGAGCACAGATCTAGGCTTCTTCACCCTCGCTCCCGAGCTCAGCAAAGGCGGGCTCCAATGGCCAGTGGGAGGCTTCCACGGTCACCAACAAGGACATCCTCGACCTCAAGAAGGCCGACTACCTCCCCACCGACATTGCTCACCGTGCGGTGGAGGAGGGCCAAGTGATCCCCACCCCTAGGCTAGGCGAGAGGGTGGTGTTCATCCCCCACTTCATCAGGGGGTTGAGCTTCCCACTCCACCCGTTTGTCAGGGGGTTAATGTTCTTCTACGGCCTCGACTTCCACAACCTCCCGCCGAACTCTATCATGCACATCTCGGCGTTCATCCTCGTCTGTGAGGCCTTCCTGTGCGTCGAGTCGCACTTCGGGCTTTGGCTGCGGGTTTTCAACATCAAGCCCAAGTGCGTCGGCGGCAAGCACACAGACTGCGGCAGGGTAGTCATCGACAAGCTTGCCCGCGTCGGGTGGCCGTTGGGCACCTTCATCTCACCATCAACGGAACGAAAAACGAGTGGTGCTATGTCACCGAACCACGAGAAGAGGGACAACTCCCCCCCGTCGCATTCAGATCCGATCCCCCCACCAGACTGGCTTCATGGCCCGAAAAGGGCCTGGTCTAGGGATCGGGCAAAGAGGTGAATGATCTGTAGAAGCGCCTCCGCTCCCTGGTCAATGTGGTCCAGGTGATGCTCCGAAGACGCATCCTCCCCTGCCAGCGTCGGGACACTCCCCTGTGGTCCCGAGAACTCGAAGCCGAGCCCACAGTCCAGAACCTCTTCGGCACTATGCGGGAGAAGCTGTGGAAGGTGCTCTTCAAATCGATGAAGAGTTGGCCATCCGAGGAGGAGCACAAGGTCTCGATGCTACCAAGCCTGATTCCGAGGTATGATATTCCCCAGGTTGGTTGGTTTTACTACGCAAAGAATCTCCATATCCTCTTATCCGATCTGTTCTAGCAAAGATGTCAGAAGAAAGCCATCAGCATCAATAGTCCGGCTCCTCAGCCCGAAGACGAGAGGACCTGTCTATTAGCCAGGATGGTCGTGGAGAAGCCCAATGAGGCTCCCACGAAGAAGGAGAGGAAGAAATCAGGTCAGGATGGACTTCACATCAAGGACCAACCTGATGCTGTATCCGAAGACACCCCCGCCTCCTCAAATCAGGAGAAGGCTGAAGAGGAGGAAGAAGAAGAGGAGGAGGAGGAGGTCGAAAGCAAGGCGGGAGGCAATTTCCCCCGCGCCAAGAAGAGAGCAGCGTCTTTGAACGCCCCGGGCAGGCAACATATCTTGCCCCGAAGAGGGCACGACAAGTGCGGATGATCTTGTCCGACGACAGCTCGGACTCGAACTCCCCGTCTGAAGACCCCAAGTTCCACGGAGGAGCCTAAGGGTCAAGCCCCCTCCAACCAGGTTAGGATCAGAAGACCATCCTTCTTGTAACTACTAAATTCAGAGTTTGCTAACATGCAGGTTCTTGGTCCTACAGCCCCCCGCATGTCATCCCCACTGAGGTGGTATCGGATGGGGAGACCCCTCCCTCCCAACTAGCAGAGAGCGGGCATGCCTCGCACCCCACCACTCCAGGCGCTATGAAGGACGTTGTGGAGGTGTCGTCCCAGCTTACTCCAACGAAGGCGGACGCAGGGGGCGAGGGAGATATTACCGTGGCTGAGGCTAACACTTTGGCCCGGATAGCGAGGAGGCCGGACGGACGGGCCATCAGTCCCCTCCAAGGACATCTACGGAGTGCACTATGCCTCCGGAGGAACCGGTTCATCCCCGGTGGGTGATCTGGAAATCCGATCATCCCCGACACCACCGACAGATAGGTGGTCGGCCATGGAGGAGGCTCTATCGAGCGCCTCCATCCCCGAGGATCACCGCACCCTTGTGGGTGCGGTACTACAAAGCGTCCAGTCCGTTGACAACAGACTGAAGGAGGCCTTCAAAGGTCTCCTTGCGGGCTTTCAAGTAAGTCACCTAGAATTTTGCTAAGTATTTTTATTTATCCATATTGTAGACATGGCATCCCCAGAGCCCTAGGTGAGATGGACAAGCTCACCTAGGGATCATAACTTTATTTTTGGGAGGTGAGTGCTGATGTGATGTATGCATTGTGTAATGTAGGCTTCATAATCAGAAGTGGCCAAAAATGGTCCTGAGCTGGAGGAGCTACATCAGAAGCTCAAGCGCTCCGAGGATGAGGTGGAATCCCTCAACAAGAGGTTCGACGAGGCACAGGGTAAGTCCGAACTACATTTGGATACTTTCTCCAGAATACTGTCAATGCAGATTCCTAATAAAGTTGCATCATGATGCAGCTTCATCGAAAGAGATCGAAAAACTCAAGGCAAAGCTTCAACATGCCAAATTTGTAGCGGCCATGGAAAAGGCGGCGGCCAAAGAAGCATCCACCGCACTCTCCACCCTACGAGCCACCAGTGATAAACACCAGGCTCGTGTGGCGGAGATACATGAGGAGCTCAAGGACGCCTGCAACAAGTGCGAGTCCTTGGAGCAAAAGAATACGGCGATCTCGGCCGAACTGTTCACAACGATCCGATCCCCAGAAGGAGCAGGTGGACAGACGGTTCTTCAAGGAAGAAGTTCGCCAAGCCAAGGAGATAGCCGATGGTAAGCCGTACTCCCTAAAGTGCGTGTTCAGAGATAGCAAATTCGATTTCTGATCCGGGTGTGGCGATCCTCAGGCGCGGCTGCCGATCTCAAGAAGAGCATGGCGGACGCCAATCAGCTGCTTGCCCCATGGGGAGAGGAAGACGAATCTCGGACGTTCTGGGCATAGTTTGGAGCCCCCGAGCGTCCTCCTCTTTTGGTGGAGCAGCTGAAATAGCTTACGGAGATGCACCAGATGGCGGAGCCGGCCATAAAGGACCTTTGCATCCGCTTATGGCCTGGTGAGCCACTCCCAGGCAGCTACTTCGGCCTGGTACAACAGCTGATTAGTGCTACGCCCCGCCTCGATGCCATCAAGCGGTCCTGCTGCATCGAAGGAGTCCGCATGGCCCTTGCTAAGGCCAAAGTGCACTGGCCGGGGCTTAATCCAATGAAGGTCGCCACCGACCCACAGCCGCCCGGAAAGGACCACCGATGCCCCTAGCTTTACTTCGATGGAGTGATGGAGAGTGCGCAGGTGATAGCGTCGCAGTGTTCAGGCGAAAAATATATATTTGAATGAGCTTGTAATATTTCCAAAGACTTGTTATAACTTAAAGTGAAATTAGAATCCGCTCTTATATGGTTTTGCATTCCTTTATAACTCATGTATGGTTGCTTAATACTAAAAGATGTGAGTTGTCGACTTCAGCCCCCACGTAGATACTCCATGGGGTGTCTATGCCAATGCACTGTGTCCCTTAGCCAAATTATAGGAACCCGAAGGCGGTTTAGTGCGGCATACTAGGCAATCGGACTATTGTGCTTTATTTCTTTCACTTAACCAAAGGGGCGCAAAAAGGACTGCGGGAAACGTACGATTAGCCACCGAAGTATTTGCCATGTTCGGACAAACTAAGGCCAAAGCCGACATCATAGTATTTGCACAAGGGCAAATTCCTCGTATAACACGAAATAACCGCTTACGAGGGTGAAGTATAATACTTCTAACTTGGGGTTCACATTTTGGATCAGGCATACTATGAAAGTCCATTTTCTGCTTTCTCCCCTAAGGTGCTTGACCAGACTATCCGGAAGCACAATCGCAGGGGTGCTCCCTTTGCCCTGTTAGCCGAATGAGCAGAACATAAAGGGGCAAGCATAGGAGCCGGGTGACCCAACTTAATGACCAAAGACATAGTTCGGGACTGATGCATACAAAGCGAAACGCCAATACGCCAAATACACAGTGGTTAAGGTGATTTGTGTTTGAAATTGAGCTCCCGGTCTATTAGCCGGTGACCTCGAGTCATACCGAACAGGTTCACGAGAAGAGGGAGGGAAGGAAAACGGGTATGCGCCAAAAACAAGACAAATGAGGCGTACGTGCGCCATGCAATTTTGCATTTCCTCAACAACTTTTATAACTCGGATTGCTGAAGCAATTGTTTACATGTATGTGATAAGAAATAAAGTCTTGCAGGAGCTGTTGTACCAGGTGTCTTCAATTGGTGACCAGACGTCTTCGATATGCCCTGTTGCTAGTTGACTCGTGCTTTTAGATGCACCTTGATTGGTGTTAGTGTGGGCGGATCTTGCGAGGAAAATCTTGAGAGGATGCAGTGTTAAAGGTGAGCTTTACGCTGTAGGCAGGCTTTTTTAGGAGCACCTGCATCTTGTTCGAAGACATGTTGATGGTAATAGTTCGGGACAACCGGACGTCCATCGTAAATTCCCCACCGCTACCCACGGAATCTTAAGTGCGAAGTTGTGCATCCTTGGCACGTACTTCGGTGGTCTTGAGGTTGAGCGGTGGGGGTGAGTCCCTATTGAGGGGAGGAAGGAGGGTCAGAGGTTTCGGTCTGAATTCGAACTCGCTTCCCAGCCTTTCGTGCCTTTAAGACGAATGCCGGAGCTTGCCGATCTTCTTTGTAGCTGAATTTGGCCACCAGTGCCAGTGCATGTTCCTCTGTTTTAAGGGACTGTTAAGTATTGCCATTGACAGCAATGACCCCCTTGGGGCCCGACATCTTGAGCTTGAGGCATGCGTAATGCGGGATTGCGTTGAACCGAGCAAATGCCGTTCGGCCGAGCAGCGCATGATAGCCGTTGCGGAAGGGCACAATGTTGAAGATCAAGTCCTCGCCGTGGAAGTTATCGGGCGATCCAAACACAACCTCCAGGGTTACAGAGCCCGTACATCGGGCCTCGACACCCGGGATCACTCCCTTAAAGGTTGTGCTATTGGGTTTGATTTGACGAATCTATACCCATATTTTTGACCGTGTCTGAGTAAATCAGATTGAGGCTCCTTGCTTCGTCCATTAGGACTTTAGTGAGCTGATACCCATCTATAATGGGATCTAGGTCGAGGGCAACCGAGCCCCCATGACAGATACTGGTCGGATGGTCGCGCCGATCAAAGGTGATCAGGTATTGACCATGGGTTGTACTTCAGGGCTACGGGCTCCATAGCATAGACCTCTCAAAGGGCCCGCTTCCTCTCCTTTTTAGGTATGTGGGTGGCGTATATCATATTCATCGTTTTGACTTCAGGAGGAATTTCTTGTGAACGCCACCTGTTGGACCCCAAGGCTCATCTTCGTCCTCGTTGCGCGAGTTTTTTCATGGTATTTGGGTTGTATCTTGCCGGCCTGTTTAAACACCGAGCAGTTGCGGTGTGTGTGATTGGCTGGCTTTTCCGAAGTTCCATGGATTTGACAAGTCCTATCCATGATCTTCTCAAGTTGAGTGGGTCCGTCATGATTGCCTTTAGGGGGCTTCTTCCACTGCCCGCGTCAGGAGTTTCGAAATCTGGCATTAACCGTCGTGTCATCAGCATCGTTGTTGTTGTGCTGGCGTTTTTTCTTATTGCGTTTCGGCTTTGAGTTGCCATCCCGGGCTTCAGGTGCCACTAGATCTTCAAAATTGTGGCTACATCTTGCCAGCCAGTTATCTTCGCCCGCACAAAAGCGGGTCATGAGGGAGGTAAGGGCGGACATAGTCCGAGGCTTGTCCTGGCCTAGCTGGCGGGCCAGCCATTCGTCCCGAATATTATGCCGAAAGGAGGCAATGGCCTCAGCGCCCAGACAGTCAACAATTTGGTTCTTCTTAGTCAAGAACCGATTCGAGAACTGCCAGGCAGACTCGCCGGGCTTCTGGACGAGGTTACTAAAGTCGTAAGAGTCCGGTGGGCGGACATAGGTCCCCTGGAAGTTAGAGCAAAACGCGTCTTCCAAGTCTTCCCAACATCCTATGGAGTTTTCAGGGAGGCTATTTAACCAGTGCCGAGCTGGCCCCTTGAGCTTAAGAGCTAGGTATTTGATGGCATGGAGATCATCTCCTCGTGCCATATGGATATGGAGGAGGAAGTCCTCGACCCATATAGTTGGGTCAGTAGTCCCGTCATACTGATCTATATTTACGGGTTTAAACCTTTCGGGGAACTGATGCGGCATTACTTCATCTGTGAAGCACAGTGGGTGAGTGGCGCCTCTGTCCCGAGCTATGTCCCGCCTGTACTCGACGTCTGTATGGGGCTGGTTGCGTTCCTGGACTCTGGTTTTGGTCGAACCATGGTCTATATTCTCTGGTGAGTAATGTCTGGATCCATAGATGGATCTTGTACGGCCTTCTCTGTGATCTAGGTCATCGCGCAGGTCAAACCTGTCATTGGGTTCGAGTGGCTCCTTACCCCGTCTTCAAGGCATCGCCGGTATATAACCGGTGTCATTGGCCGCTCTGTCATGCCCATGAGGAGGGGGGTCGTCTTGTCATATTGGGTATGATGCGGAGACGGAGTGTTAGTGAGCTCATCGTAGAATTAGGGCAGTAGCCTTCTCCGAGGGTAGCTTTTGGGCTGGTTTGACAGAGCATCGCCGTATACTTCCTTGGCTGAGAGGACTTTTATCCATCTATCAGTGAGATCGGCCTGTTCGGCTTTGAGTTGCCGCTCTTTGGCTTTTAGGCTACGAGCCGTTCTCTGATTTCTTCTTGATCTTCGAGGTTATGAGGGATGTACAAGTAATCGGCTTCTCATATGTCTTCCTCCTTGACGGGGGGAAGGTTATCGTCGCCTTGAGGGTCATTGACGGTTTCGGGGTTGTTTTGTTCCTCATGTTCGTCCGGGCCCTCAAACGGGTGCTCGGGGACATCGGGATTGTCATGATCGGCGGGGGTGTTACCATCCCCGCTGCTGATAATAGCTCTTTTCCCTTTTTGTTTTTGGGCTGCTTATGTGATTTCTGGCGCCTTAATGTCGCATTGCCCGATTTGTCGCCATGGCTGTGAGGCGTATTGTCGCCGTTGGTGACAGGAGTATCCACCATGTAGACGTCATATGTAGAAGTGGCGGCCCAATTCCCGGTATTGATGGGAGTGGGGACACATTCCTCTTTGTCCATGTATTCTGCCTCTTCGGAGGCATAGTCCAGCAGGTCGGTTAAGTCTTCTACGGTGGCTATGAAGTGGGTGGTGGGTGGGTCGAAAAATCCATCCCTGCCCAAACTGTAACCGGGCCGGACGTAGATCGGGGCTGGATCGTCGGTGATCCTCATCGACGAGAGTTGCTCCAAGGCCTCGTCAACCATTGAGGGCCCGGTCTGATCAAGCTATTCGGAACTCATGGGGTTTACCCCCATGAAGTCCACCCATGGAGATTGTTCAGAAGGAATGTATGTCCGATCGTATGGTTAATAGCTGGACCGGGATGAGAGATCGGACTGTCGCCGTGGGTGACCCCATCGGCGTGTCCGGAGAGGGGGCTTGAGGTTAAAGCCTTAGAGCCCTTAGGGGCTACGGGCGAAGCTGCGAGCCTAGTTAGTGACAAGTTGCCCTGAGAGTCGACGGAAAACTCTAGGTTTCCGAATCTGACCTTTTGATCGGGGGTGAAGTTCTCCACCCGGCCTAGATGGCCGATGGAATCAGCATGCAACACAATGCTGCCGAAGGCGAAGATCTGTCCGGGGACGAAAACGTCCATGTTGCAGACCTCTTCGTTGATGACAAGGTGAGGTGTCGATCCCATCTCGCTCATATAGGAACTCTCAATTAAAGCACCAATGTCAGTGTCAAAACCATTGGATCTCGGGTAGGGGGTCCCGAACTATGAGACTAGGATCGACAGTAATAGGAGACGAAGGGGACACGAGTTTTCCCAGGTTCGGGCCCTCCAGTGGAGGTAATACCCTACGTCATGCTTGGTTGTAATGATGGTGTAAGGGGTTACAGAGTTGATCTACCTCGAGATCGTATGTCTAACTCTAGATGAGTTATTCTATGTTAATACCCTAACACCCTCCAGCTTATATAGATGCTGAGGAGGTCTAGGGTTTACACACGGTCGGTTACATGCCGAAGAGATAGACATGCCTATTTACTACATCAAACTTGGAGCGCAATCGTGCTCCTTGAAGATTCCCTCCTGTGAACTACGCCTTCAAATCATCAAGTGTTCGGCAAGTAGCCCATATAGTCCGGCCCATAAACAACAGGTCGGCTATCCGAGGACCCCCTAATGCGGGACCCCCTTAGTAATCCAAAAAACCCTAGTACAAAAACCCTAATCACCCCCGTACAGAAAACCCCGGCCCATCCGTCAAACCAACTACTCTAACCATTTGTACTACCGTATGAATCACAATCTAGCCAATGCAACTAACTCTACAAGCTAAATATTGAAACTAACAAGCAAGTGCAAATGACTCCCGCTCCTCGCAAGGATGCGCATTGGGATGGAGTGCGCCACTCGACACCCTCACCTTTTGCTCCGACGGTGCTGAGGTGGAGCCTTCCACCTCCTTCTCCACATCTACAGCGGTTGTGAGTTTCCCCGCACCACCGTGGACACCGCCAACGTCCTTCACTTCATCTGCGGTCACCGCGCCCTACAGCTCCACTACTAGATCTCCGGCCGCTGCTTCGGCGTCGCCATGAGCGTCCGCCATCAGATAGATGGAGGCGATGAAGGTGAGGAACAGGTTGCGGTGGGGGAGAGCAAGGTGATGCGGTGAAGGCAGTGGAGGAAAGCGAGATGACACAGTGGGAGAGAGGAAAACGATGCGACAGGGAGGGGATTTGGGGGAAACGGTAGGGGCGATGCGCCGGGAGGTGGTTCCCCCTCTTTATACGATGGGATGTTTCGGGCAAGTCCCATGGACACGTGCTACCCCACGACCGCGGTCCGTTGCATGCGCGGGAGCAGCCCCACACGTCAGATTTAACGTTCAGAGGCATTGACCCGACTGCAACGTCTATTGTAACCTGTTCTGAGGGTTTCGGGCAAGGGAGTGGGGAAAAGTGAGCACAAGTTAAGAGCTTGGGGATGAATGAGTACAACTAAGGAACTAGAGGCACAAAAATACAAATCCCTAAAATAATAAATTAGACCTATATTTCAAATAGAATATACTTTTACGGTCATTTCTAGCTTTTTCGTGCGTTCGGGCTAGAAAATGGAGCCCAAAAGCCCAACCCCGAAGCCGGTCTTTCAAGCTCGGGCCTCTGGGCCAGGTTGTCCATGCACATGTCTAGTTTCACGAGATGCAGTTGGAGATGCATGAGCCTTTTTGATAAGAGAAAAAAACTTGATCCAACATGTAACCTGACCGTATCAAAGTTGTAAGTCTAAGAGCATCTACATTCGGACTTTGTTAATATGGGCCCTGAAAAGCTCGCGGACGCGCCCGGCGCGTCTGCGGACAGTGACCCGTCATGCCTTATTTGTGGCTTTCCACATCAGTGTCCCTCATATCCGAACGCTCATATCCATATAATCCATGCAATGCTACGTAGATAGTAGATCAAAAAGAGTTCATCGGGTCGGATTGCATAGCCGAACAAAAGGAGCAGTTCATCGGAAAATCCAAACTACAAACTACTTAAACATACTACTATATTAACAAAACGGGGAATAACAAAGGAAATCACCATTTCCTCGCTGCCCCCTTTACCTTCTGGTCATCCACATGGCTGTGCCCCTCCTCTATGTAGGCGTCGGCGTGCGGTGGAGCGTCATCGTCGTCATCGAAGCCGAAGGTGGAGGCATCGTTGTCGTCCTCATCATTGACATTCGTATTAATGTGGTGAAGACAAAGCCATGCCTTGCTAATATAATAAGATGATGTTGGAAATATGCCCTAGAGGCAATAATAAAATGGTTATTATTGTATTTCCTGGTTCATGATAATTGTCTATTGTTCATGCTATAATTGTGTTAACCGGAAACCGTAATACATGTGTGAATACATAGACCACAACATGTCCCTAGTGAGCCTCTAGTTGACTAGCTCGTTGATCAATAGATGGTCACGGTTTCATGACCATGGACATTGGATGTCGTCGATAACTGGATCACATCATTAGGAGAATGAGGTGATGGACAAGACCCAATCCTAAGCATAGCACAAGATCGTGTAGTTCGTTTGCTAAAGCTTTTCAATGTCAAATATCGTTTCCTTAGACCATGAGATTGTGCAACTCCCGGATACCGTAGGAATGCTTTGGGTGTGCCAAACGTCACAACGTAACTGGGTGGCTATAAAGGTGCACTACGGGTATCTCCGAAAGTGTCTGTTGGGTTGGCACGAATCGAGACTGGGATTTGTCACTCCGTGTGACGGAGAGGTATCTCTAGGCCCACTCGGTAAGACATCATCATAATGAGCTCAATGTGACTAAGGAGTTAGTCACGGGATGATGTATTACGGAACAAGAAAAGAGACTTGCCGGTAATGAGATTGAACAAGGTATAGAGATACCGACGATCGAATCTCGGGCAAGTATCATACCGATAGACAAAGGGAATTGTATACGGGATTGATTGAATCCCCGACATCGTGGTTCATCCGATGAGATCATCGTGAAGAATGTGTGAGCCAACATGGGTATCTATATCCCGCTGTTGGTTATTGACCGGAGAGGTGTCTCGGTCATGTCTACATGTCTCCCGAACCCGTAGGGTCTACACACTTAAGGTTAGATGACGCTAGGGTTATAGGGAAATGGTATACATAATTACCGAAAGTTGTTCGGAGTCCCGGATGAGATCCCGGACGTCACAAGGATCTCCGGAAAGGTAGGAGGTAAAGATTGATATATAGGAAGTCCAGTTTTGGTCACCGGAAAGTTTTCAGGCTCATCAGTAGTGTGCCGGGAGTGCCTGGAGGGTGCCGGAGGACCCCCGGGAGGGGTGTGACGACCAAAGGACTTTGTGGGCCCTTAGAGGAGGTGTTCCAGCCCTTAGTGGGCTGGCCAAGACCTTCTAGAAAGGCCCATGCGTCTGGGGTAAAGAGATATAGGGCTAAATGATTTAAAAGGAGGAGATCCACCTCCCTTGTGGGAGGTGGACTCTTCCCCACCTTCGGCCGAACCTCTCCTCCTTGGAGGAGGGGACAAGGCAGCCCTCCCTCTCCCTCCTCCTATATATACCCAAGGGTATGGGCTGATTTGGGACACGACTTATTTCTCTCTCGGTGCAGCCCTACCCTTCCTCTTCCTCGTTCTCCGTAGCGCTTGGAGAATCCCTACCAGAGTCCACGTAGCTCCACCGTCACCACGCTGTCGTGCTGCCGGAGGTCTCCCTCAACCACTCCCTCCTCCTTGCTGGATCAAGGTGCAGGAGACGTCACCAGGCTGTACGTGTGTTGAACACGGAGGCGCCGTTGTTCGGCGCTGAGATTGGAATCCACCGCGATCTGAATCGCTGCGAGTACGACTGCACCAACCACGTTCTTGTAATGCTTCCGCTTAGCGATCTTCAAAGGTATGAAGATGCAATCTCTCCCCACTCATTGCTGGTTTCTCCATAGATAGATCTTGGTGATCGTAGGAAATTTTTGATTTACTACTACGTCTCCCAACAGTGGCATCATGAGCTAGGTCTATGCGTAGAATCTATGCACGAGTAGAACACAAAGTTGTTGTGGGCGTCGATCTTGTTAATTTGCTTACCACTACTAGTCTTATCTTAATTCGGCGGTTTTGTGGGACGAAGCGGCCCAGACCAACTTTACACGTACGCTTACGTGAGACCGGTTCCACCGCCTAACATGCACTTGTTGCATAAGGTGGCTAGCGGGTGTCTGTCTCTCCCACCGAGTGTCTGTCTCTCCCACCTTAGTCGGATTGGATTCGATGAAAAGGGTCCTTATGAAGGGTAAATAGCAATTGGCATATCACGTTGTGGTTTTGGCGTAGGTAAGAAATGTTCTTGCTAGAAACCTATAGCAGCCGCGTAAAAACTTGCAACTACAAATTAGAGGATATGACGTCTCCGACAAGTTCTTCAGCTGTAAGGTGGAGGAGAATAGTTGTGTCAGTGAGCACATCCTCAAGATGTCTGGGCTTCACAACCTCTTGACTCAGCTGGGAGTTAATCTCCTGGATGACTTGGTCATTGACAGAATCCTCCAGTCGCTTCCACCTAGCTACAAGAGCTTTGTGATGAACTACAACATGCAAGGGATGGAGAAGTCCATTCCTGAGTTGTACTCGATGCTGAAATCAGCGGAGGTCGAGATCAAAAAGGAGCATCAAGTGTTGATGGTGAATAAGACCACTAGTTTCAAGAAAGGCAAGGGTAAGAAGAACTTCAAGAAGGACGGCAAAGCTGTTGCCACGCCCGATAAGCAAGTTGTCGGGAAGAAGAAGAACAAGAATGGACCCAAGCTTGAGACTGAGTGTTTTTACTGCAAGGGTACCAGTCACTGGAAGCGGAACTGCCCCAAGTACTTAGCGGATAAGAAGGACAACAACATTAAAGGTATATGTGATATACTTGTGACTGATGTGTACCTATCCAACGCTTGTAGTAGCTCCTGGGTATTTGATACCGGTGCAGTTGCTCACATTTGTAACTCCAAGCAGGAGTTGCGGAATAAGTGGAGGCTGGCAAAGGACGAGGTGACGATGCACGTCGGGAATGGTTCCAAGGTCGATGTGATCGCCGTCGGCACACTACCTCTACATCTACCTTCGGGATTAGTGTTAAACCTTAATAATTGTTATTTAGTACCAGCTTTGAGCATGAACATTGTATATGGATCTCGCTTGATTCGAGATGGCTACTCATTTAAATCTGAGAATAATGGTTGTTCTATTTATATGAGAGAAATGTTTTATGGTCATGCCCCACTGGTCAATGGTTTATTTTTGATGAATCTCGAACGTGATGTTACACATGTCCATAGTGTGAGTACCAAAAAGTGTAAGGTTGATAACTATAGTCCCACTTACATGTGGCACTGCCACCTTGGTCATATTGGTGTCAAACGCATGAAGAAGATCCATACTGTTGGACTTTTGGAGTCTCTTGATTTCGAATCGTTTGACATGTGCGAACCATGCCTCATGGGCAAGATGACCAAGACTCCGTTCTCCGGAACAATGGAGCGAGCAACTGACTTGTTGGAAATAATACATATTGATGCATGCGGTCCAATGAGTGTCGAGGCTCGTGGTGGCTACCGTTATGTTCTCACCCTCACTAATGACTTGAGTAGATATGGGTATGTCTACTTAATGAAACATAAGTCTGAAACTTTTGAAAGGTTCAAGGAATTTTAGAGTGAGGTAGAGAATTAACGTGACAGGAAAATAAAGTGCCTACGATCTGATCGTGGCAGAGAATATTTAATTCACGAGTTTGGCACGCACCTAAGGAAGTGTGGAATTGTTTCACAACTCACGCTGCCTGGCACACGTCAGCGAAATGGTGTGTCTGAACGTCGTAATCACACTCTATTAGATATGGTATGATCTATGATGTCTCTTAACGACTTACCGCTATCATTCTGGGGATATGCATTAGAGACTGCCGCATTCACTTTAAATAGGGCACCGTCAAAATCCGCTGAGACGACACCGTATGAATTATGGTTTGGAAAGAAACCTAAAATGTCGTTTCTAAAAGTTTGGGGATGCGATGCTTATGTGAAGAAACTTCAACCTGAGAGGCTCGAACCCAAAGCGGAAAAGTGCGCCTTCATAGGATATCCCAAAGAGACTATTGGGTATACCTTCTACCTACAATCCGAGGGCAAAGTCTTTGTTGCCAAGAATGGATCCTTTCTCGAGAAAGAGTTTCTCTTGAAAGAGGTAAGTGGGAGGAAAATAGAACTTGATGAGGTAATTATACCTCCACTCGAACCAGAGAGTAGCGTAGCACAGGAAGTTGTTTCTGTGGAGCCTACACCGACTGGAGATGAAGTTAATGATGATGATCATGAAACTTCAGATCAAGTTACTATTGAGCGTCGGAGGTCCACTAGGACACGTTCCGCACCAGATTGGTACGGCAACCCTGTCCTAGAGATCATGTTGTTAGACAACGGTGAACCTTCGAACTATGAAGAAGCGATGGCGGGCCTGGATTCCAACAAATGGATTGAAGCTATGAAATCCGAGATAGGATCCATGTATGAGAACAAAGTGTGGACTTTGGTGGACTTGCCTGATGATAAGCGAGCCATTGGATATAAATGGATCTTTAAGAAGAAGACTGAGCAGATGGTAATGTGACCCTCTATAAGGCTCGGCTTGTCGCTAAGGGTTATCGACAAGTTCAAGGACTTGACTACAATGAGACTTTCTCACCCGTAGCGATGCTGAAGTCTGTCCGAATCATGTTAGCAATTGCCGCATTTTATGATTATGAGATCTGGCAAATGGACGTCAAAACGGCATACCTTAATGGCTTCCTCAAGGAAGAACTGTATATGATGCAGCCGGAAGGTTTTGTCGATCCTAAAGATGCTAACAAGGTATGCAAGCTCCAGCGCTCCATCTATGGGCTGGTGCAAGCATCTCGGAGTT
Source organism: Hordeum marinum (assembly GCA_022496015.1). NCBI lineage: Eukaryota > Viridiplantae > Streptophyta > Magnoliopsida > Poales > Poaceae > Hordeum > Hordeum marinum. The sequence goes on along the minus strand of CM039674.1, from coordinate 454,803,013 downwards.
GGAACATTCTCTTTAATGAGGTGATTAAAGCGTTTGGGTTTGTACAGGTTTATGGAGAACCCTGTATTTACAAGAAAGTGAGTGGGAGCTCTGTAGCATTTCTCATATTATATGTGGATGACATACTGATAATGGAAATGATATAAAACTTTTGGAAAGTGTAAAGGCCTACTCGAATAAATGTTTTTCAATGAAGGACCTTGGAGAAGCTGCTCACATATTAGGCATCAAGATCTATAGAGATAGATCGAGACGCCTCATAGGTCTTTCACAAATAACATACCTTGAAAAGATATTGAAGAAGTTCAATATGGATCAGTCCAAGAAGGGGTTCTTGCCTGTGTTACAGGGTGTGAGATTGAGTACGACTCAATGCCCAACCACGACAAAGTATAGAGAAGAGATGAGTGTCATCCCCTATGCTTCAGCCATAGGCTCTATTATGTATGCCATGCTATGTACCAGACCTGATGTGAACCTTGCCATAAGTTTGGTAGGGAGGTACCAAAGTGATCCCGGAGTGGAACACTGGACAGCGGTCAAGTATATCCTGAAGTACCTAAAAAGTACAAAGGACATGTTTCTCGTATATGGAGGTGCCGAAGAGCTCATCATAAAGGGTTACGTCGATGCTAGCTTCGACATAGATTCGGACGACTCCAAGTCGCAAACCGGATACGTGTATATTTTGAATGGAGGGGTAGTCAGCTGGTGCAGCAGCAAGCAAAGCGTCGTGTCGGCATCTACATGTGAAGCGGAGTACATAGCTGCTTCGGAAGTAGCAAAGGAAGGAGTCTAGATGAAGGAGTTCATCACCGACCTAGGAGTGATTCCAAGTGCGTCGGGCCTGATGACTCTATTCTGTGACAACACTGGAGCTATTGCCCTTGCGAAGGAGCCCAGGTTTCACAAGAAGACAAGACACATCAAGCTCCGCTTCAACTCCATCCGTGATGACATTCCAGAGGGAGATATAGATATTTGAAAAGTACACATGGATCTGAATGTCGCAGATCCGTTGATTAAACCTCTCTCACGAGCAAAACATGATCAACACCAGAATGCTATGGGTGTTCGATTCATCACAATGTAACTAGATGACTGACTATAGTGCAAGTGGGAGACTATTGGAAATATGCCCTAGAGGCAATAATAAAATGGTTATTATTGTATTTCCTAGTTCATGATAATTGTCTATTGTTCATGCTATAATTGTGTTGACCGGAAACCGTAATACATGTGTGAATAGGTAGACCACAACATGTCCCTAGTGAGCCTCTAGTTGACTAGCTCGTTGATCAATAGATGGTCACGGTTTCATGACCATGTACATTGGATGTTGTTGATAACGAGATCACATCATTAGGAGAAGGATGTGATGGAGAAGACCCAATCCTAAGCATAGAACAAGATCGTGTAGTTCATTTGCTAAAGCTTTTCAATGTCAAGTATTGTTTCCTTAGACTATGAGATTGTGCAACTCCCGGATACTGTAGGAATGCTTTGGGTGTGCCAAATGTCACAACATAACTGGGTGGCTATAAAGGTGCACTACGGGTATCTCCGAAAGTGTTTGTTGGGTTGGCACGAATCGAGACTGGGATTTGTCACTCCGTGTGACGGAGAGGTATCTCTGGGCCCACTCGGTAAGACATCATCATAATGAGCTCAATGTGACTAAGGAGTTAGTCACGGGATGATGTATTACAAAATGAGTAAAGAGACTTGCCGGTAACAAGATTGAACAAGGTATAGAGATACCGACGATCGAATCTCGGGCAAGTATCATACCGGTAGACAAAGGGAATTGTATACGGGATTGATTGAATCCCCGACATCGTGGTTCATCTGATGAGATCATCGTGGAGCATGTGTGAGCCAACATGGGTATCCAGATCCCGCTATTGGTTATTGACCGGAGAGGTGTCTCGGTCATGTCTACATGTCTCCCAAACCCGTAGGGTCTACACACTTAAGGTTCGATGACGCTAGGGTTATAGGGAAATGGTATACGTGATTACTGAAAGTTGTTCGGAGTCTTGGATGAGATCCCGAACATCACGAGGAGCTCTGGAATGGTCCAGAAGTAAAGATTGATATATAGGAAGTCCAATTTTGGTCACCGGAAAGTTTTCGGGCTCATCGGTAGTGTACCGGGAGTGCCGAGAGGGTGCCTGAGGACCCCCGGGAGGGGTGTGACGACCAAAGGACTTCGTGGGCCCTTAGAGGAGGTGTGCCAGCCCTTAGTGGACTGGCCAAGACCTTCTAGAAAGGCCCATGCGGCTGGGGTAAAGAGATATAGGGCTAAAGGATTTAAAAGGAGGAGATCCACCTCCCTTGTGGGAGGTGGACTCTTCCCCACCTTCGGCCGAACCTCTCTTCCTTGGAGGAGGGGCCAAGGCAGCCCTCCCTCTCCCTCCTCCTATATATACCAAAGGGTATGGGATTATTTGGGACATGACTTCTTTCTCTCTCGGTGCTGCCCTACCCTTCCTCTTCCCCGTTCTCCGTAGCGCTTGGCGAAGCCTTGCCGGAGTCCACGTAGCTCCACCATCACCACGCCGTCGTGCTGCTGGAGCTCTCCCTCAACCTCTCCCTCCTTCTTTCTGGATCAAGGTGCGGGAGACGTCACCAGGCTATACGTGTGTTGAACACGGAGGCACCGTTGTTCGGCGCTGAGATCGGAATCCACCGCGATTTGAATCGTTGCGAGTACGACTCCACCAACCGCGTTCTTGGAACGCTTCCGCTTAGTGATCTTCAAAGGTATGAAGATGCAATATCCGCCCACTCGTTGCTGGTTTCTCCATAGATAGATCTTGGTGATCTATAGGAAATTTTTGATTTACTACTACGTCTCCCAACAGATGAATGGGTGTAAACATTCTTTGAGAATCATATACTTTGAAAGATTGATGATTTTGTTGCTTGTGCTTATAAGTATTACTATGTTAATGCTTGTTAATTCATCATTTATCAATGAGCATACATACAAAATATTACATATTGGGTAGCATGTCACATCAATAATTCTATGTTTATCATTTACCTACTCGAGGACGAGTAGGAATTAAGCTTGGGGATGTTGATACGTCTCCATCGTATCTATAATTTTTTATTGTTACATGCTATTATATTAACATTCTAGGATACTTTTTGAGTAATTATTTACCAATTTATATTATTTTTTATGACTAACTTATTGACCCACTGCCTAGTGCCAGTGCCTGTTTGTTATGTGTTTTTTGTTTCGGAGAAACTCCATATCAAACGAAGTCCAAACGCGATAAAGTCCATGGAGATTTTTTTGAATATATGTGAATTTTAGGAGTCTGAATCAATGAAAGAAGATGCTCGAGGGCCCCACAAGCCAAGAGGGCGCACCACAAGGGGGGTGGTGCGCCCTGATTTCCTGTGACCAGCCCTTAGGTCGGTCGAGGCTCTCCTTCTGATACAGTAAAAATATTTTTGCGATAAAAATTCCCTCAAAATTTCAGCCCAATCAGAGTTACGGATCTCCAGATATTTAATAAATGGTGAAGGGATCTGAAAATAGTCGCGAAAACAGGAGAAAGAGAGAGAGATCCAATCTCGGAGGGGATGCTGCCCTCCGGGAGCCATGGCGGCCATGGACTAGAGAGGAAACTATTGTCCCACCTAGGAAGGAGGCCAAGGAAGAATAAAAAGGAGGGGGGCTCACTCCCCCTCTCCCCCCAGTGGCGTCGGAGTGCCGCCAGGGCATCCATCGTGACGATGATTGATGTCTACTACGGAACTTTGTTCTTGTCAACTATGTTGGGCCTCCAAGCGCAGAGTTTTGTAGGACAATAGCAATTTCCCTCGACTGGATGACCTAAGGTTTATCAATCCATGGGAGGTATAGGATGAAGATGGTCTTTCTCAAACAACCCTGCAATCAAATACAAGAAATCTCCTGTGTCCCCAATACACCCAGTACAATGGAAAATAGTATAGGTGCACTAGTTCGGCAAAGAGATGGTGATACAAGTGCAATATGAATGATAAAAATAGGTTTTTGTGATCTGAAAATATAAAAACAGCAAGGTAACTAGTGGTAAACATCGAGGAAAACATTGTATAAATGCTTGGAAATAAGGCCTAGGGTTCATACTTTCGCTAGTGCAATCTGTCAACAATGCTAATATAATTGGATCACATAACCATCCCTTGACGTGCAACGAAGAATCACTCCAAAGTTCTTATCTAGCGGAGAATATAAGAAGAAATTGTTTGTAGGATACAAAACCACCTTAAAGTTATCCTTTACGACCAATCTATCCAAGAGTTTGTACTAAAATAACAGCAAGTTATCCTTTCCAATCGATCTATCTAAGAGTTCGTACTAAAATAACACCATATGATACGCATCAACCAACTCTAATGTCACCTAGATACTCCAATGTCACCACAAGTATCCATGAGTTAATTATACGATACGCATCAAACAATTTCAGTTTCATCATATTCAGTCCAACACAAAGAACTACAAAGAGTGCCCCAAGATTTCTATCGGAGAACATGGTATGAAAACGTGCAATCAACCCCTATGCATGCATAGATCCCCAAGGTCACCAGAATCCGCAAGTTGAGGCCATAACATATATCAAGTGGATCACTTGAATACCCCAATGTCCCTACGGGTATCCGCATGCAAGACATACATCAAGTGCTCTAAAATGCATAAAAGTATTCAATCCGGTAACAACAAAATCTCAAAGGGAAAACTCAATTAATCACAACTTTATTCTGATAGACTCGTGTTGGGCCTCCAAGCACGGAGTTTTGTAGGACAATAGCAATTTTCCCACAAGTGTATGACGTAAGATTTATCAATCCGCGGGATGTGTAGGATGAAGATGGTCTCTCTCAAACAACCCTGCAATCAAGTACAGGAAATCTCTTGTGTCCCCAACACACCCAATACAATGGAAATTGTATAGGTGCACTAGTTCGGCGAAGAGATGGTGATACAAGTGCAATATGAATGATAGAAATATGTTTTTGTGATATGAAAATATAAAAACAGCAAGGTAACAAGTGGTAAACATCGAGCAAAACGTTGTATAAATGCTTGGAAATAAGGCCTAGGGTTCGTACTTTCTCTAGTGCAATCTCTCGACAATGTTAATATAATTGGATCACATAACCATCCCTTGACGTGCAATGAAGAATCACTCCAAAGTTCTTATCTAGCGGAGAACATAAGAGGAAATTGTTAGTAGGATACGAAACCACCTTAAAGTTATCCTTTACGACCAATCTATCCAACAGTTTGTACTAAAATAACAGCAAGTTAACCTTTCCAAACGATCTATCTAAGAGTTCATACTAAAATAACACCATATGATACGCATCAACCAACTCTAATGTCACCTAGATACTCCAATGTCACCACAAGTATCCATGAGTTAATTATACGATACGCATCAAACAATTTCAGTTTCATCATATTCAATCCAACACAAAGAACTTCGAAGAGTGCCCCAAGATTTCTATCGGAGAACATGGTATGAAAACATGCAATCAACCCCTATGCATGCATAGATCCCCAAGGTCAATGGAATCCGCAAGTTGAGGCCATAACATATATCAAAGGAATCACTTGAATACCCCAATGTCTCTACGGGTATCCGCATGCAAGACATACATCAAGTGCTCTCAAATCCATTAAAAGTATTCAATCCGGTAACAACAAAATCTCAAAGGGAAACCTCAATTCATCACAACTTTATTCTGATAGACTCATGTTGGGCCTCCAAGTGCGGAGTTTTGTAGGACAGTAGCAATTCAGGTGGATGACCTAAGGTTTATCAATCCGTGGGATTTGTAGGATGAAGATGTTCTCTCTCAAACAACCCTGCAATCAAATACAAGAAATCTCTTGTGTCCCCAACACACCCAATACAATGGAAATTGTATAGGTGCACTAGTTCGGCGAAGAGATGGTGATACAAGTACAATATGGTTAGCAAGGTAGCGTGTAACAAAAGTGAGCACAAACGGTATTGAAATACTTGAAAACAAGGCCTAGGGTTTGTACTTTCGCTAATGCAATCTCTCAACAATGCTAATATAATTGGATGACATGACCATCCCTCAACGTGCAATGAAGATATACTCCAAAGTTCTTATATAGTGAAGAACATAAGAAGAAATTGTTTGTAGGGTACAAAACCACCTTAAAGTTATTCTTTCCGATCGATCTATCCAAGAGTTCATACTAAAATAACCAAGTTATCCCTTTCGATCGATCTATCCAAGAGTTCGTACTAAAATAACCAAGTTATCCTTTTCGATCGATCTATCTAAGAGTTCGTACTATAATAAGACCATATGATACACATCAACCAACTCTAATGTCACCTAGATACTCCAATGTCACCACAAGTATCCATGAGTTAATTATACGATACACATCAAACAATTTGAGATTCATAATACTCGATCCAACACAAATAACCTCAAAGGGTGCCCCAAGAATTCTATCACAGAACTAGGTATGAAAACGTGCAATCAACCCCTATGCATAGACCTGCAAGGTCACCAGAATCCGCAAGTTGATGCCATAACATATATCAAGTGAATCACTTGAATACCCCAATGTCACTACGGGTATCCGCATGCAAGACATACATCAAGTGCTCTCAAGTCCAGAAAAGTATTCAATCTGACTATAACAAAAACTAAAAGGGAAAACTCAATTCATCACAACAAGATAGAGAGGGGGAAACACCATGTGATCCAACTATATTAACAAAGCCCGTGATACATCAAGATCATGCCATCTCAAGAACACGAGAGAGAGAGAGACAGAGAGAGAGAGAGATTAAACACATAGCTGCTGGTACAAACCGTCAGACCCGAGGGTGGACTACTCCCTCCTCATCATGGAGACCATAGGGATGATGAAGATGGCCTCCGGAGATGATCCACCCTCTCTGACGGGGTAATAGAATGCTTCCATATTGCTTTTTTGTCGATATAGAGAGTTGCGATGGCGGAACAAGGTGTTTAGGGTTATTTCTAATGGTTTGTATATTCATAGGAATTGTTGGCGTTGGTTTCACGCGAAGGTGGGCCACGAGGTGAGGAACATACACCAGGGTGCACTAGGGGGCCTTGCTTGCCCTGGTGGGTGGTGCCCAGCTCGTGGCCCTTCTGGCCCTCCCACGAAGCATCTAGTGCCTCTTTTGTTCCAAGAAATCATCAAAAAGTTTTGGGCGATTTTGAGAACTTTCATTTTCTGCACAAAAACAACACCACGGTAGTTCTAGTGAAAACAACGTTAGTCTGGGTTAGTAATAATTAAATCATATAAGGTGCATCAAAACCATATAAAAGTATAGTAAACATAGGTGAATATGGCATGAATACTTCACAAATTATAGATACATTCGAGACGTATTAGCATCCCCAAACTTAATTCCTACTCGTCCTCGAATAGGTTATTAATAAAAGAAATAATTTATGAAGTGTGAATGCTAGCATTGTGCATAAGTTTGATCAATGATAATTTCAATCACTTTTCCTAGCATCATAACAACAACTCTTTCTCGTAAAACTCATCATGATAAAGTAGCAACCAATTCACATGTTATAATTCAAACAATGAATTCTCTTGAAACTTAACAACTGATGTTCTTAGTCACCAAACAATTGAAATTCAACTTATTCTCAACAAAGTCTAAGTAAGAGCTCCACATACTCAATCATCATATAATATTCTATGATTGTTAGTACTCAAAGCATATTTTTAGAACAAATGGCATCCGTCGAACACAGATAGAGATAGGGGCTTAATGTTTCGCCTCCCAAGTCATTTATCATAGAGATAAATTTCAACAATAATAAGTCATGATCAAATATATTTGACTGGCCATATGTGCCTAGATATTTCCCCACCACATGATGCTTGCCAACTAATAGAAGTAGGTTCGAATAAGAAGTTGACTCAACATGAAAAGTAAATAACATGAAAGTAAGTAGATTGTTCCTTTGCAGAGGGAAGCAGGGATTTGCATATGTGCCAGAGCTCATTGTTTAAAAGAAAGATAGATATCATTTTGGGAGGTGCACCCTTCATGTCAATGTTACGACCAAGAGTTATCAATATCTTCCATGTTAAACACATTAGCGGCGGTTCCCAAGTGGTAAAAGTAAATGTTAACTCCCCCTCCACCAACAAACACACTCCACGGTTAGCCTAATCCACGGGTACCGTCCATACCAACAACATTCCTGGGGGAATTTTGTTTAATTATTTGCATATTTTTTATTTCGGGACCTAGAATCCCTATTACCGCCCCTCTTGTGCAACGACGAGTGAATAAAAACTCATCATAAGATAACCTGATTAACATCGAAGACACTGACCGCCCCCTCTCGCTCCATGAACGGTCCAGGAACACAATATAGATGCTCATTTGAAATTTTAGAGGTGGCACATGCATATTTATTTGGAACGGTAGGGTAATACCGCATATAGGTAGATATAATGGAATCTCATGGCAAGAGATTGGGTTTATGGATTTGGATGCACAAGTAGTATCTCTACTTAGTACGAAGTTTTGTCTAGCAAAAGGTTCTAAACAAGCACCACATGTTGGAGGATCCATAACAATATAATGTCTATGCAAATATACACAACCATAACTCATTACGTTGTCTTCCTTGTCCAACTTCAACTAATTTTCTCAAGTTCGAAAATAATTAATGGGTATTCACAATCATAGAAGATGTCCAAGATAATATATTTATATATGAAAGTTCTCTTCCTTATACTAACCATTCACGAATTGCTTGTATGAAAAATATTGTGATTGTCAAAATTCAATGGATTTTATTTTCTAAACCAGATGTGAAGTTACTACTAAGCATAAAGCACATTGATAATTTCATATTTATGATATTTCATTGATTCACAATTTACTCATAGGATAGAAGTGAAGCACAAGAGTAAACAATCAAACTACTCTCAAAAGATATAAGTGAAGATCAATGAGTAGTCAAACAATTAATTAGCTATATGAGGACTCTCTCTCTCAATAAAGATTTTCAAATCTTAATATTTTATTCAAACAACAAACTAAACAAAAATAGAACCCCAATAATAGCACACATCAGGTGAACAAATAAAAATTTAGGCTCGACATAGGCTAACTGATAGTTGACGAAGAGAGGTGGGTGCGTAGCATACCCAATCTTAGATGCTTGAGAGTTCTTAAAATATTTACTTGGGGTGAATTGGGAATCCCCAAGCTTGACATTTCGTATCTTGTTCAATCCTCTCATATCCCGGTTTCACCTATGCCGAAAAACTTCATCCATACAAAACATGAAAAGAACTCGTGAGATAGGTTAGTGCACATAATAATAAATAAACTCTTTATGTACTGCCAAGACAAGTTGCACAATAATTTCAAACATCATCTAATGTTTACTATCATTTCTACAATATATATCTACCAATATAGGCTATGGAAACTATAGGAAAAGTAGATAACAAAACTATGACAACAATCTGTCCAAACAGAAAAGTTTGTAGCAATCTATTTAAAATGTGTACTTATGTAACTCCAAAAATTATTAAAATTTATTATATTATTAATAATTTATTTGAAAACATTGTGTAAAAATTTCAGAAAGTTTCCACATTCCAGTAAAATATGAAAATTCAAACATTACAGAAAAAGTTTCTATTTTTATACAGCACATCAAAACTTGGAACGGAAGCATCCTAATGCAATTCTAGGAACTTTTTATTGAAAAACAAGATTATAAATAACATATAACAGAGAATAAAAAATTATAATGGGTCTCGAAGCAAAACACATATCATGTGACTAATAAAAATATAGCTCCACGTAAGATGTACCGATAATGTAGGAGACAAAAGAGGGGATGCCCTAATGTAGGAGACAAAAGAGGGGATGACTTCCGGGGCATCCCCAATCTTATACGATTGAGTCTTCCTTGTATATTACCTTGGGAGTTCCTTGGGCATCCCCAAGCTTAGGTCCCTGCTGCTCCTTATTCACCTCATATCGGTATCTCACTCAAAACTTGAAAACTTCGATCCCACAAAACTTAACGGAACTTCGTAAGATGGGTTAGTGTAGTGAAGATAGATCATTTACTTATGTACTGTCAAGACAAGATTCATAATTGTTCTCACATAATAAATAATGTATTCCATCATTCCCACACATTATATCACCAAATATAAGCTATGGAAACACTTGAAACAAGAGATATATGCATGCAAAACAGAATCTGTGAAAAACAGAACAATCTATGAAGATCTGAATGATCATCATACTTCTCTGACTCTAAAAATCCTGAAAAATTAGCACATCATATAGAATTTGCATAGCATTTTTTTAGAAATTTCATAAACTTGTTAATCTCCGGTAAAATCAGATAATTCATATACTGGACGCAAAACTTTTTGTTTTTGCATAGAATCAAACAAGCAAGTATCGACAGTATCCCAAAGGCTTTACTTGTCACTTTACTGAAAAAGACACAAAACATGATTACTAAAGTATATTAACCATGTTAACATACAAAAACATAAAGTAAAAGTGTTGTGCTGTCTCCCAACAAGCGCTTTTCTTTAATGCCTTTTAGCTAGGCATGGCGATTTCAATGATACTCACGTAAAAAGCAGTAACTGAAACATGCAAGAGAGCATAATGAATCTCATGAAGAGCACATTTAAGTCTAACCCACTTCCTATGCATAGGGATTTTTTGAGAATAAATTTTATGGGAGCAAGAATAAATTTGCATAAGAAGGAAAAACAAGCATGACTTCAAAACTTTGAACACATAGGGAGGAAACTTGATATTATTGCAACACCTACAAGCATATGACCCCCCTCATAATAATTTTCAGTAGTGTCGTGGGAACGAACACCTATGGGATCATAGGGACCCCTTTCAGTTCGATGGGGGAAAGGCTCGCACAAAGAGCCGGTCTAATGAACATCACGCAGGGATCTTTACCCAGGTTCGGGCCGCACGGATGCATAAAACCCTACTCCTGCTTGGTTGTATTGAGAGTGTTCTTAGGGTTCTAGCTACAGGAGCACTATGAGCAACCGCCACACACGTGAGCTAGAAAGTTCCAAGGGTCGAAAAATCAAAAAGTCCTCTATCGTATCGCCCTATGCCTCCTTTTATACTCCGAAGGGGATCCCAACAGTGGCGTACAGTGCGTACACGGGGTGTACAGAGCTATAGTGCAATCATACCTAACATTGACGGAGTAGGACAAACGCATTTAATGCACCGTCAGGCATGTCTATTCGTCAGTGGGATGTGACAAGAGCCCGTCCCATCGGCACCGCTTAGCCCCCTCCAACATCGACGCCGCGACACGCGTCCAGGTGGATTGAGACCTGCCCTGTGCGCTTGTGGGGTCTTGCCGGGGCCTCGCCTTGCCAGGGCCTTGTCTTGTCGGGACATTGGGAAGGAACACCTATGGTATCATAGAGACCCCTTTCGGTTTGGCGGGGGAAAGACTCGCACAAAGAGTCGGTCTGATGAACAACACGCGGGGATCTTTACCCAAGTTCGAGCCGCACGGATGCATAAAACCCTACTCCTACTTGGTTGTATTGAGAGTGTTCTAAGAGTTCTAGTTATAGGAGCGCTATGAGCAGCCGCCACGCACGTGAGCTAGAAAGTCCCAAGGGTTAAAAAATCAAAAAGTCCTCTATCGTATCGCCCTGGGCCTCCTTTTATACTCCGAAGGGGACCCCAACAGTGGCGTACATTGCGTACATGGGGTGTATAGAGCTAAAATGCTATCATACCTAACATTGACGGAGTAGGACAAGCGCATTTAATGCACCGTCAGGCATCTTTGTCCATCAGTGGGATGGGACAGCAGCCCGTCCCATCGGCACCGCTTAGCCCCCTCCAACATCGACGTCGTGACACGTGTCCAGGTAGATTGACACTTGCCCTGTGCCCTGGTGGGGTCTTGCCGGGGCTTTGCCTTGCCGGGGCCTTGTCTTGCCGGGGCCTTGTCTTGTCGGGGCCTTGCCTTGACGGGGGTTTTCTTTGCCGAGGGGTTCAATATCCCTCCTTGCAAGACCTTGCCGGTGGTCTTGATTTTACTGTGTTGGTATCTGGTGAGTCCCTGCTGGGCATTGCTGCCAGGGTGGCTACTACTGCCCATGCACGAGTAAGGGGCACTTGAGAGCCCAAAACTCTAGTGCACTGACAAGTAGCATCATGAAGGAATATCACAATAAAACTATCACATAAAGAATTCTTTTCATGATCTACAAGCATAGAAAATTTATCACTCTCCGCATAAGCAAATTTCTTCTCATTCAAAATAGTGGGAGAAAACTCAACGAAATAACTATCATGGGGTACTTGATAGGTGTAACCACTTTGAATATTAAAATCATGATAACAAGTTTCATGGTTGCCATTACTCTTTATAGCATACATTTTATCACAATAATCATCATAGATAGGAGGCATGCCATCATCATAATAAATTTGCTCATCAAACTTGGTGGACTAAAAATTTCATCTTCATCAAACATAGCATCCCCGAGCTTGTGGCTTTGAATATCATTAGCATCATGGATATTCAGAGAATTCATACTAGAAAAAATTGCAATCATGCTCATCATTCAAGGAATTCTCATTAAATATTTTCATAAATTCTTCCTCTACCAATTGAGCACAATTTTCCGAGCCATTATTTTCACGAAAGACATTAAAAAGATGAAGCAATTGATGCAACCTAAACTCCATTTTTTGTAGTATTCTTTTAGAAAACCAAAATAGTGAAAAACAAGAAACTAAAAATTTGATTGCAAGATCTAAAGATATACCTTCAAGCACTCACCTCCCTGGCAACGGCGCTAGAAAAGAGCTTGATGTCTACTACACAACTTTATTCTTGTAAACTCGTGTTGGGCCTCCAAGCGGAGAGTTTTGTAGGACGGTAGCAATTTTCCCTCAAGTGGATGACCTAAGGCTTATCAATCCATGGGATGTGTAGGATGAAGATGCATGGTCTCTCTCAAACAACCTTGGAATCAAATACAAGAAATCTCTTGTGTCCCCAACACACCCAATATAATGGAAAATTGTATAGGTGCACTAGTTCCGCGAAGAGATGGTGATACAAGCGCAATATGGATGATAGATATAGGTTTTTGTAATCTGAAAATATAAAAACAGCAAGGTAGCAAGTAACAAAAGTGACCACAAACGGTATTGCAATGCTTGGAAACAGGGCCTAGGGTCCGTACTTTTGCTAGTGCAATCTCTCAACAATGCTAATATAATTAGATCACATAACCATCCCTCAACGTGCAATGAAGAATCACTCCAAATTTCTTATCTAGAGGAGAACATAAGAAGAAATGTTGGAAGGGTACAAAACCACCTTAAAGTTATCCTTTCCGATCGATCTATCCAAGGGTTCATACTAAAATAACCAAGTTATCCTTTACGATCGATCTATCCAAGAGTTGGTACTAAAAAAACTAAGTTATCCTTTCTGATTGATCCATCTAAGAGTTTGTACTAGAATACAACCATATGATATGCATCAACCAACTCTAATGTCACCTAGATACTCCAATGTCACCAAAAATATCCATGAGTTAATTATATGATACGCACCAAACAATTTCAGATTCATAATACTAAATCCAACCCAAAGAACCTCAAAGAGTGCCCCAAGATTTCTATCATAGAACAAGGTATGAAAACATGCAATCAACCCCTATGCATAGATCCCCAAGGTCACGAGAATCAGCAGGTTGACGTCATAACATATATCAAGTGAATCACTTGAATACCCCAATGTCACTGTGGGTATCCGCATCCAAGACATACATAAAGTGCTCTCAAATCCATAAAAGTATTCAATCCGATAATAACAAAAACTCAGAGGGAAAACTCAAATCATCACAACACGATAGAGAGGGGAAAACACCACGTGATCCAACTATATTAACAAAGCCTGTGATACATAAAGATCGTGCCATCTTAGGAACATGAGAGAGAGGGAGAGATTGAACACATAGCTATTGGTACAAACCATCAGCGCCGAGGCGGACTACTCCCTTCTCATCATGGAGACCATAGGGATGATGAAGATGGCCTTCAGAGATGATCTACCCTCTCCAGCAGGGTACTAGAACGCCTCCAGATTGGTTTTTTGTTGATATAGAGAGTTGCGGTGGCGGAACATGGAGTCTAGGGTTATTTCTAATGGTTTCTATATTTATAGGAATTTTTGGCGTTGGTTTCAAACGAAGGTGGGCCACAAGGTGACGAACATACACTAGGGCGCCCCACGGGGCCTGGCGCGCCTTGGTGGGTGGTGCCCACCTCGTGGTTCTTCGGGCCTTCCCACAAAGCGCTAGTGCCTCTTTTGTTCCAAAAAAATCATCAAAAAGTTTCGGACGATTCCGAGAAGTTTTATTTTCTTCACAAAAAACAACACCACGGTAGTTCTGCTGAAAAAACGTTAGTCTAGTTTTTGTTCTAAATAAATCATAGAAAGTGCATCAAAACCATATAAAATTATTATAAACATAGGTGAATATGGCATGAATACTTCATAAATTATAGATACGGTGGAGACGTGTCACATGCGTACAGTTGTATCGGTGGTTGATTGAACTTGAGAGAATATTAACTCAACCTTTAGCTCCTTGTTGGGTTTGACACTCTTACTTATCGAAAAAGGCTGCAAACGATCCCCTACACTTATGGGTTGTCAAGACCTTTTCTGGCGCCATTAGCGGGGAGCAATACCGTAGTGGTTGATATTCTCGTGTGTGCTTGTTTGCTTTATCACTATTTAATTTTTATTTTTTGTTATTAGTTGTTTTATTTTTTGTTATTATTTGTTCTATATCTTTAGTTGTGGGTATGGAATACGAAAAAAAATAGTGGTACTTGCTACTCATGGAGATGGGGAACCTCCTAAAACCCTCGATGCTAGTTATCTGAAACACGTTAATTACTCCTGTGATAATCCTGACAAATCCTCATTAAACTTTATAATGGAAGATACTTTGGATCAACGCGAGTACTTTAGGGATTATCACTTATCTCAAAAAGGGAAACACTTATGGGATCAAATTATAATTTTGCGTTGGTTTGCTTGGGATGCATGTTTGAAATGTGATTATACTTGTTCCTATAAGTTAAGGGTCTTCACCTTCCCTTGCAATGTGAATTTAATGATAATAAAACCTTGGCTTCTTATGCTAATGGTATATATGATTACTATGATGTGGAACGAAGAGAAGAATTTGTTGCTTTTAAAGGAGCTTATGGAAGGAAAGTACCTTTCTATACCTGAGCTCATATGCTCCTCGTGTGAATAGTAAAATAAATAAAATAGAAAAACATCTAAAAAATTTGAAATTTATTTCTGGCATACTTTAAGAAATGTTGGTTGTGCCTGCCAAATTTCATCACGAAATGACATTGGTGGAAGGCGTAGTAAAAAAGACAAAATCAAAGCTCCAAAATATGTTTGAAAGTAACATTTACAGACCATCGATTTTGTTTATTACGCCTTCCACCAATGTCATTTCATAATGAAATTTGGCAGGCACAACCAACATTTCTTAAAGTTTGTCATAAAAAAATTTAGAATTTTTTAAATGTTTTTTCTATTTTATTTATTTTACTGTTCAAACCAAGATCATATGAGCTCAGGTGTAGAAACTCCACGTCCCTTATGAAATTGCTTCTTTGCTTGAAAAGTATGTTGATGTTCCTTACAAATGTGAAATTTTTGCCATACTTAAATATTGCTATGAGAATTATGAGTAAAATGCTGATGTTATTGAATTTATTGAGAGAATGTTCTCTGCCTTGGAAGGGACTAAAATTTTGCAGGAATCTATGGAAGAAGAAGATATTGTCGAAACTATGAGCTCATTAGATGAAGAAGATGAGGAGAAGAGCGGATTAGCTACCCATGTCAACCTTCTAATGATAGTAACTCTTCAACTCATACATTTTTTAATTTCGCTTTGCACATACCAAAGGATGAATGCTATGATGATTGCTATGATCCTTTGGATTCATTTGAAATATCCATTTTTGATGAACTTGATGCTTGCTATGCTTGTGGCCACGATGCCAATATGAATTATGCTTATGAAGATGAACTTGCTAGTTCCTTATGTTAAACATGAAATTGTTGCTATTGCACCCACACAGGATATTCATATTATCTTTTTGAATTCTCCTAACTACACTATATCCGAGAAGTTTGCAATTATTAAGGATTATATTGATGGGTTGCATTTTACCACTACACATGATGGTTTCGATGAATATAATATGCATGTGCTTGTTGCTCCTACTTGCAATTATTATGAGAGGATAACTAAATCTTCACCTCTCGATGTTTTCAGTACGATAAAATTGCAAGAAACTACTTATGCTATGTATTGGCGTTTACTTGATGTGCATGAATTGTTCTTGTATGACATGCCAATGTATAGGAAGAGAGTTAGACTTTGTTTTTACATGCTACATATTACCTTGTGCTCACTAATTAATTACAAATCATTGTTAATTAAAATTGTCTTTGATATACCTTGGGATCGAGGTGGATCAATTACTTGAGCACTATATTCCTAGCTTAATGGCTTTAGAGAAAGCGCTGCGAGGGAGAAAACTCGGAAGTTTTAGTGAGTCATTTATTGCTGGTCGGTGATTTTAAAATAATTTAAAACAAAAAATAAAATGTGGAACTTAAAAGTTTTTCAAAAAGATAAGTGAAAGTGAGAAAGACGAGCATCGTTGAACTGGGGGCTAGCCTTGAAGTTTGTTCATGCCAATGGAAACTTTGTGAATCTTGATTACAGAAACTTTTCAACAAAAATAAGCATCCCCTTGTATAAATGCATTTTATTATAAAAATAATGTGCCAAGAATTATCTTTAGGATGTTTAAATTGCTTGTTTGATATGTGTTGTGCAAAAACAGAAACTTTGGCTATAGTGTTTGTTTTTTCATATTTTACCGGAACGTCAAAAGTTTCTAAAACATTTACACAATATTTTTATACAAATTTTCTACCACGTCCTAATGTTTAAGATTTTTTTGAGTTCCAGAAGTATGGTATCCATCTGCATCTTTACAGAATGTCCTGTTTTTCATAGATTGTTGTCATAGTTGCTTTGTGTGCTTACGTTTTAATTCTTGTTGAGCCTCATTGACTTGGGAGACATAGAATTGTGATAGCATATATTAGGTTATGTTAGATTATAATTATGTAATAATGTTATGGCAGGACATGATGCTATTTGATGATTATGTACTAACGTTTCTAATGAAAGTTTTGTAAAGTTGTGTGTGGATGAAGTGTTCGAAGATCGATGAGGTATGGATATGAGAAGAATAAGGAGAGACAAGACTTCAAGGTTGGGGATTCACAAGGCATCCAAAGTAAATATTCAAGGAGACTCAAGCGTTTAAGCTTGGGGATGCCCCGGAAGGCATCCCATCTTTCTTCTTCAACAACTATTGGTATGTTTTGGTTTTTCGTTTGTTCACATGATATGCGTAAATTCTTGGAGAGTCATGCGCCTTTTATTTTACTTTTAGAAATGCACCATGATGGTTTGGTAAAGTCCATGGTTGATTTATAGAAAGCTCTTTGCACTTCACTTATATCTTTTGAGTATGGCTTTATAGAATGCTTCATGTGCTTCACTTATATCATATGAAGTTGAATGCATGTTTCTCTACATATAGAAAACCGTTATTTGTAGAATGCATTTTCACTTCAATTATATTTATTAGAGTATTCATAAAGAATTAAACTCCCATTCTTCATTTATATTTGTTTGAGAGTTAATAAACAGTGGCGGTGATTTACATGGTTTATAAGACTAGTCCAAAAATAATAGGTATTCAAGGAGTCATAATTAAAACCTTCATGTAGCACATTAAAGAGAAATTGTGGGTTAATGATATTAATGCGGTAATGTGAAAGGGTGTGAGTGCATGATACATCTTCAACATATCTTTAATTTTTGATTGTGTCATGCTATTATATTATCTGTTTTGGATGTTTTATATGCATTAATATGCTATTTTATATTATTTTTGGGACTAACCTATTAATCTAGAGCCTAGTGCCAGTTTTTGTTTTCCCCTTGTTTTTGAGTATTGGAGATATGGAATATTGAATGGAGTCCAAACAGAATAAAATCTTCGCGATGATTTTTTCTAGAATAAAAGAGATCTACCAGGCTTGGAGTGCAAGGCAAGGAAGATGCCAGGAGGTCACAAGCCAGGGGGTGCGGCCACCCCCCTGACTGCACTTGGCAGGCTTCTGACTCCCTGGCAGGAGTCCTAGACCTCATCTTCGTCCTATAAATACGCAAATATCCCCCCAATACAAAAAACATCCACACAAATACTTTTCCGCCGCCAGAAGCCTCCGTTCCCGAGAGATCCAATCTTGGAGCCTTTTTCGGTAATCTGCTGGAGGGGGGTTCGATCATGGAGGGTATCTACATCAACTCCATTGCCCCTCTGATGATGCATGAGTAGTCCATCACAGACCTACGGGTCCATAGCTAGTATCTAGATGGCTTCTTCTCTCTCTTTGTGCTTCAATACCATTTTCTTCATGATCTTCATGGAGATCTATCCGATGTAATACTCTTTGCGATGTGTTTGTTGAGATCCGACGAATTGTGGGTTTATGTTCAGATTATCCATGAATATTATTTGAGTCTTTCCTGAATTCTTATATTCATGATTTCATATCTTTGCAAGTCTCTTTGAGTTATTGGTTTGGTTTGGCCAACTAGATTGATAATTCTTGCAATGGGAGAAGTGCTTAGTTTTGGGTTCAATCTTGCGGTATCCTCAGCCAGTGACAAAGTAGGGGTAGCGAGGCACGTATTGTATTGTTGCCATCAAGGGTAACAAGATGGGGTTTTCATAATATTTCTTGAGTTTATCCCTCTACATCATGTCATCTTAGCTAATGTGTTACTCTGTTCTTCAACTTAATACTCTAGATGCAGGCAGGAGTCGGCCGATGTGTGTAGTAATAGTAGTAGATGCACAATCGTTTTGGTCTACTTGACACGGACGTGATGCCTATATGCATAATCATTTCCTTGGATATCTTCATAATTATTCGCTTTTCTATCAATTGGTCAACACTAATTCGTTCACCCATCATGATACTTTCCTTCAAGAGAGAAGCCTCTAGTGAAACCTATGGCCCCCGGGTCTACTTTCCATAATATATTTTCAGATCTATAAACCAAAAATGCCAAAATACCTGGCTGCAATTTATTTACCTTTTTACTTTCCGAAACCTTTTACATCCATCCATCCTTGCAAATAACCCTCAAGGGATTGACAACCCCTTTATAGCATTGGGTGCAAGAGTTTGATTGTTTGTGTAGGTGCATCCATTTTGACTTGCTTGTTCCACCTACTGGATTGATACCTTGGTTCTCAACAACTGAGGGTAATAGTTACTACTTCGCTGCATCGCCCTTTCCTCTTCAAGGGAAAACCAACGCACGCTCAAGAGGTAGTAGTGCATCGTTATTCGTAGAAGTGTTGAAATTAAGAGAGGTTCACTTATTATTTGACTAAAAGTTAAAAAGGCATGATGATTATGTGTGAGCATTTCTATTCCTTGTTAAAATCCTAGTGTTGTTTTCGGGTCGAAGGCACGCGATGGTTAACTCCTCCCAACCTCCTCCCTCGGGCCATGGAGTAGTACTTTGATTCGTGATAAAACTAATAAAACCTTGCAATAAGTATGTGAGTTCTTTATGTCTAATGTGAATCCATGGATATATGCACTATCACCTCCACATATTTTCTAGCCTCTTCGGTACCGTGCATTGCCCATTCTCACCTCAAGCATTGGTGCAACTTTCACCGGTGCATCCAAACCCCGTGACATGAAACGCTCTGTTGCACATAAGCCTCATTATTTCTTCCTCAAAACATCCACTATACCTACCTATCATGGTAATTCCATAGCCATTCCAACATATATTGCCATGAAACTTCCACTGTCACTTCCTATGATTTTTACTTCCATTGTCATATTGCTTTGCATGATCGTAAGATAGCTATCATGATATTTACATGGATTGTCCGTTTTTTGATAACTTCTGCTATGCTAGATCATTGCACATCCTGGTACACTACCAGAGGCATTCATATAGAGTCATATTAGCTTTTTATATCGAGTTGTAAGTAAATAAAAGTGTGATGATCATCATTATTATAGCATCAACCCAGTGAGGAAAGGGTGATGGAGACTATGATCCCCCCACAAGTTGGGAAGAGACTCTAGATGAGAAATGAAAAATGGGGGAGGCCAAATGAGCCAACCACAAAAAAATGGGGGAGTGATGACCCACCAGTATAGGGGATCAATCTAGTCTTTATGATAAGTAAGAGTGTCGTTCCCAACGAGGAGCACAAGGAAATGATAAGCGGTTTTCAGCAAGGTAATTTCTGCAAGCACTGAAATTGTAAGTCGCAAGTGTTTTGATAGCAAGGTAATTTGTAATGAGCAAGTAATGCTAATAATAGGTAAGGTGAAGAAAGGTAGCCCACTCCTTTTGTGGCAAAGGATAGGCCAAAAGTATCTCTTATGATGAGCAAAGTGTCCTTGAGGGTACACGAGAATTTCATCTAGTCCTTTTCATCATGTTTGTTTGATTCGTGTTCTCTACTTTGATAATTTGATATTTGGGTGGACCGGTGCTAAGGTGTTGTTATTACTTGAACTAACAACCTACTTATGATTAACTCCCTCGCAAGCATCTGCAACTACGAGAAAAGTATTAAGACAAAGTCTAACCATAGCATTAAATATGTGGACCCAAATCAGCCCCTTACGAAGTAGCACATAAACTAAGGTTTTAGTTTCTGTCACTCTAGCAACCCAACATCTAATAACTACTCCACAATGCATTCCCTTAGTCCCAAGGATGGTGAAGTGTCATGTATTCGACGTTCACAAGACACCACTAAGGGAATCACAACATATAAAATATCGAACACATATCAAATTCACATGATTACTTGCAACATGATTTCTCCCGTGACCTCAAGAACAAAAGTAACTACTCACAAATAATATGCATGCTCAAGATCAGAGGTGTATTGAATAGCATAATGGATCTGAACATATAATCTTCCACCAAATAAACCATATAGTAATCAACTACACAAGGTAATCAACACTAGTAGTCACCCACAGGTACCAATTTGAGGTTCCGGTACAAAGAGTGAACACAAGATATGAACTAGAAATTGAGAGGAGATGGTGTTGTTGAAGATGTTGATGAAGAATGGCCTACCCAAGATGAGAGGGTTGTTGGTGATGACGATGGCTTCGATTTCCTCATCCGGGAGGGAAGTTCCCCCGCCGGAATCGCTCTACCGCGTGCTCCTGCCTGAGTTCTGCCTCGAGACAGCGATGCTTTGTCCTGAAAGTCCTCTCCTTAATTGTTTTAGGTTTTTTGGGAATTTATACCAGAAGATGGGCTCCGAAGGTGGGCCTGGGTGACCACGCTCCACCAGGGTGCGGTTAGGGGCCCTAGCGCACCCTGGTGGAGGGTGGCCACATGGTGGCTGATACATCTCCATAGTATCCACTTCTCCAAACTCTTTTGCCCTTGTTTTAAACTCTCATTTGCATGATTTGAATGGAACTAACCCGGACTGGCGCTATTTTCAGCAGAATTGCCTTGGTGTTATTTTTGTGCATAAATCAAAGTTCTCGGATTGTCCTGAAAATTTATGGAGAATATTTTTGGATTCAATAAAAAATATTGGCGCAAGAATCAACCAGAGGGGGGACGCCAGGAGGCCACAAGCCTTCTAGGCACGACCACTCCCCTGGCTGCGCCTAGCAGGTTTGTGGGGCCCCTGCATCTCATTCGACCTCATCTCCAACTCCATATAGCCCTATTCATGGAGGAAAAAAATCAGAGAGAAGAGCTCATCGCGTTTCACGATATGGAGCCACTGTCACCTCCAATTCTTCCTAAGGAGACCAGATCTCGAGTCCGTTTTGTGCTTCGAAGAGGGGAAATTGACGCCATCGTCATCACCAACCATCCTTCATCGCCAATTCCATGATCCTCTCCGCCGTTCATCAGTAATCACATCGTAGGCTTGCTGGATGGTGATGGGTTGGATGATATTTATCATGTAATTGAGTTAGTTTTGTTAGGGTTTGATCCCTTGTATCCACTATGTTTTGAGATTGATGTTGCTATGACTTTGCTATGCTTAATGCTTGTCACTAGGGCCCGAGTGCCATGATTTCAGATCTGAACCTATTATGTTTTCATGAATATATATGTGTTCTTGATCCTATCTTGCAAGTTGTAGACACCTATTACGAGTTATGTACCGCATCCGCCAGGGTGACAACAACTGGAATTCTTTCCGGTGATTACCATAGTTTGAGGAGTTCATGTATTCACTAAGTGCTAATGCTTTGGTCTGGTTCTCTATTAAAAGCAGGCCTTAATATCCCTTAGTTTCCATTAGGACCCCGCTGCCACGGGAGGGCAGGACAAAATATTTCATGCAAGTTCTTTTCTATAAGCATGTATGACTATATATGGAATACATGCCTACATTACATTGATGTATTAGAGCTAGGTCTGTGTCACCCTATGGTATAACTATTGCATGATGAATGCTATCCAACATAATTATCCATCACTGATCCATTGCCTACGAGCTTTCTACATATTGATCTTTGCTAAGTTACTTCTCCATTGCTACTGTTACAATCACTATAAAACTGCTACTGTTACTTTTGCTACCGTTACCATTACTTCCATACTACATTGTTGCTGAATACTTTGCTGGAGATATTAAGTCTTTCAGGTGTGGTTGAATTGACAACTCAGCTGCAAATACTCGAGAATATTCTTTTGCTCCCCTTGTGTTGAATCAATAAATTTGGGTTGAATACTCTACCCTCGAAAACTGTTGTGATCCCCTATACTTGTGGGTTATCAAGACCATTTTCTGGTGCCGTTCCCGAGGAGCATAGCTCTATTCTCTGAGTCACTCGGGATTTATATCTGTTGATCACTATGAAGAATCTGAAAGATCCAAAAACAAGATCTATCCCTCTACTATGAGGGGAGGTAAGGAACTGCCATCTAGCTCTGCACTTGATTCACCTTCTGTTATGAGTAAGCTTGCGACACCACCACCTGCTAGTAATTCTGATATGTCGCAAGTCATTGATGATGCCACTTCTGCTATGCATGATGCTTATGATGATACTTTGCTTGATAATACTGTACCACTAGGTGAATTTCTTGATGAACAAATTGCTAGGGCCAATGCTGAAAATTATGATACTTCTGAAACTGACAAAATTATTGAAACTGAACACTTTGAGAAACCTGCTAGACCTAGCTCTCCTATATATGAATTTCCTGATATTCCTGAGGGCTATGTTATGGAAGGAGAGGTAGCTAGGGACTTTCTTGCTTGTAATGATAGAGATGATCTTAAGAAATTACTATGCAAGTGGAAAGAAAAATCTTTGAATGCTAGAATGAAGCATGATCCTAAGTTTGCTAGTTCACCTATCTTTGTTACTGATAAGGATTATGAATTATCTATTGGTCCTGACTTAATTACTTTGGTTGAATCTGATCCTTTCCATGGTTATGAATCTGAAACTGTAGTGGCGCATCTTACTAAACTGAATGATATAGCCCCCCCTTTTTACTCAGGAGGAAAAAAATCGTTACTATTATATCCTTAAGTTGTTTCCTTTCTCGTTAAAGGGTGATGCTAATATATGGTTTACTTCTCTTGATCCTGGTTGTGTGCGTAGCCCCCAGGATATGATTTATCACTTCTCTGAAAAATATTTTTGTGTCCATAAGAAATAAGCTGCCTTGCAGGAAATATTTAACTTTATGCAAATGGAAGAAGAGAGTCTCCCATAAGCTTGGGGGAGGCTTCTCTAGTTACTTAATGGTTTCCCTGATCCTCCTCTCAAGAAAAATGAAATACTTGATATCTTTTATAATGGACTAACCGATGCTTCTAAGGACCACCGAGATAGTTGTGTTGGTTGTGTTTTCAAGGAATGAATTGTTGAACAAGCTGAAATACTATTTAATAATATATTGAGCAATGATAATGATTGGACTATTCCCGATCCACTTTCGGAGCCAACTCCAAAGAAAAGAGGTATTCTATTTTTTAGTCCTAAAGATATGCAAGAGGCAAAGAAATCTATGAAAGAGAAGAGTATTAAAGCTGAAGATGTTAAGAATCTGCCACCTATTGAAGAAATACATGGTCTTGATAACCCGACATAGGTAGTAGAGGTAAATTCTCTTTGTAATTTGATGAAAGCGATATTCCTTATAATAAGTCTACTAGCCAATGCTTGTGTGAGTTTGATAATTTTGTTGTTAAGCAAGAAATTTTAATGCTTATGTTAGTAGACAGTTGAAACATAATGCTTTCATGCTTTATCGCTTAGGTGAATATATGAGTAGAACTATAAATAATCTTAAACTTATTAGTAAACATGCTTCCATGGTAACTACTCAAGTAGAACAAGTACTTAAGGCAAAGAATGATTTCCTTAATGAGATGAATAGTAAGAACAATCATCATTCTGTTAAAGTAGTGACTAGAGGTGGAAGAATGACTGAGGAACCTTTGTATCCTAAGGGCCACCGAACAAGATTCTCAAAGGGGTAATATTGATGTACGTAGTCGCTCTAGTAATAAGAGGAATAAGGATGATGATATAACTTTTTATGCTACTAGTGAACCTATTATAGATACACCTGAAAACCCAAATGATATTTTTGTTTCTGATGCCGCGACACAATATGGTGATGAACACGAGCTTAGTGATAATCTTAATGATGATATTCATGTCGATGCTCAACCTAGTAATTATAATGATGTGGATATTGAAGCTGATGTTGATCTTTATAACCCACAACCTAAGAATAAAAGATATGACAAAAGAAATTTTATTGCTAGGAAGAATGGTAAAGAAAGAGAATGATGGGTTCAGAAACCCATGCCTTTTCCTCCTAAACCATCCAAGAAAAAGGATGATGAGGATTTTGAGTGCTTTGTTGAAATACTTAGACATGTCTTTTTGCGTATGCGCTTGACTGATATTCTGAAAATGTCTTGTTATGCTAAATATATGAAAGATATTGTGACTAATAAAAGGAAGATACCGGATGCTCAAATTTCCACCATGCTTGCTAATTATTCTTTTAAGGGTGGAGTACCAAACAAATTAGGAAATCTAGGAATACCAACTATACCATGCTCTATTAAGGGGAACTATGTTAAAACTGCTTTTGGTGATTTGGGAGTTGGCGATAGTGTTATGCCTTTCTCTTTATATCGTAGACTTGATTTGAATAAGTTGACACCTACTGAAATCTCTTTGCAAATGGCTGATAAATCAACTGCTCTACCTATCTGTATTTGTGAGGATGTACCTATCATAGTTGCAAATGCTACTATCTTGACGGACTTTGTTATTCTTGATATTCCCAAGGACGACAGTATGTTGATCATCCTTGGTAGACCCTTTTTGAATAATGCAGGTGCTATTATTCATTGCAAAAAACGCAATGTCACTTCTCATATTAATGGTAATGAGCATACGGTACACTTTCCGAAGAAACAACCTCAATTTCGTAGTATCAACTCCATTGAAAAAATTCCAACGATTATTATTGGAGACTTTGAATTCCCTCTTCCTAATGTCAAGAATAAATATGATATACTTATTGTTGGGGACATTCATATCCCCATTGAGGTAGCTTAGTGTTATTCAAAAATTCTCTAGTTTCATGTTATTCAAAAGAGGTTTGTTAATAAGACTTGATCAACCTTATTGATGGATTCCTTTTAGATGAGCATGAGATGGTTGAATTTATAAAGCACACCTTTCTGTACCCAACTTTTACTTTCTGTTAGTTAGATTAAATTAAGTAAAATGCTATTATTTTTCAGTTTTCTAAGTATTCCGTCCAATAGAAAAATGACCTAAAAATAAAAGTTCTTCAAATTTCCTGCAAATGGAGTATATGATTTATTCTGGAATATTTAGAAATATCTGGCACTGAGCACACTTAAGGGGGCTGCACGAGTGGGTCACAAGCCCACAAGGCGCGACCACCCTCCTCGTCGCGCCTAGCAGGCTTGTGGGTCTCACATGGACCCCTTCACTTATTCCAGCACACATCCACTCCATCTTCCTCCAGAAAAAATCCCACCATTGCTCAAACCCGTTTTCTAGCCCATTTTGCTGCCATTTTCGATCTCCTTGTGCAAAGCTTCATTTCTAAAACTATTTTGGGAGATTGTTCCTCGGTATGTGACTCCTCCAATGGTCCGATTAGTTTTTGTTCTAGTGCTTTATATATTGCAATTGTTTGCTGCTGTAGTGACCTTGTTCTTGAGCTTGCATGTCAAATTTGTAAGGTCCCAAGTAATTTTGATGCATGATATAGCCTCTAGGCACTTGAGGGAGTAGTTGCTATGAGTTTTTTTGAGTTTTGTGCACCTTTATTTTGAGTCACTAAAAATTTCAGAATTTTTCAGAGAAAGAAATGCTGAGGAGATTGTTAAGAGGCTCTTCAAGCCGGAGTTCTAAGGAAGATGAACTGAGATAAGGGAGAAATCCAAGTAAAACCTTCCTCGCGTCGCAGAAGTTCGACCATGTGAATGGCCATGTGACACATTCTTGAGGGCAGGCGGAATTTATGAAGATTTCTATCATTTGGCTGAGAATGCAGGCATCATCGACTTCCTCAACGATAAGTGTCGTGGTTTTATCACGGCAGATGTCCGGGTGAACGGACTTGGATTCGAGGCCATCGTTAATGGGGTGGACTCAAAGGGGTTAGTTGGGACGAAAGACACGGATTTACCCAGGTTCGACCCCTCAAGTCGAGGTAATAGCCTACGTCCTGCTTGTGTATCGATTACAAGGAGCTAGAAGCTTGACCTAGTTCTCGATTACCTCTCCTCTAAGTCGCCCCGTGTGTGCCTTTATATAAGAGGTCAGGACCACCAGGTCGTTACAATTGCTAACCGAGTCTCTTTCTATCTTCCTGTACAAGTTGTCTATGAGTCGGCTTGCACGCCTGGGTCTTCTCCGTCCGGGCCGTTTGTACGGCCCACACCTTGAGCCGCCTGTCTTCCTGGGCCACCAGTCTTACGGCTCATCTTTGGGCCGGCTCACGAGCCAGCAACATGACTTGGAGCCTTCGGGGCGGGTCACATCGTGGGGTCATATCCCCAACATTAGGCCCCAGGTTGAATTGAGCTTGCTCAGTTCATCCTTCTCTTCTGTTTTTTAGCGAGTCGCCCGGAAATGACCCGGTGTGACGTCATGAGATTTGCTGACGTGCCACCGAATCTTTCATTAACTGTCATCCCGAGAATCGAGGCGTCCGCCTCAGTCAAACGGATGTCGTCACCTGGATTTTCGCGCCTTCCTTAATCCCTTTTTAAATATGACCCGTGCGGGTCGGAGTTTTCCATCCTCCTACTCATGCCTCTTCTTCTTCTTCCTGTCGCCACCGCTCCAGCATCCTTGTCGTCCGGCGCCGTCTTCGCATCTGCACCGACCGGGCCGCTGCGTCACCCTGATATGGACCAGATTTCTTCCGCCGCCACCGCAACATCTCCGGTGAGTTCTCCCCTTTCTTTAGATCGCTCACCGCCGTAGTAAGATTCCGCCGTAGCAGGGTTCTGCCGAAGTAGGGCTCCGCCATAGTAGGGCTCCGGCACCGCCACCACGAGCATATCTCGATGTCGTTGTTACTTTCAGATCGCGCTCTCGTCCTACCGCCGCACGCGGGCCGGCCGCGCGTAATGCGTGGACCGCGATAGCCCCGCTCCATTTTCTTTCTTTCTGCTGTTCATCGCTAGGTCTGGATTTAAATCTTTTTTCGCCGCTTTTGTAGATCCGTAGCCATAGTGATAGTTTGCGGAATATGTTTTTAGGACTTAGCCGATTTTTCAATCTTCCTTCCTTCTGTTGAATCGCCAAGCTTCTCCGGCTCTCATCGACCAGGTCTTTCCACTTTATCTGTAGAGCCCTTAAACCTGTAAGTCATCAAAAATATTTTCTTGCGTTTTTACTCATTGCGCCCTTTTATCTTGCACAACACTTAAGCCGCCAATATGTCTCGTGCGTCCAACTCATGCAACTGGGTTGGTTCTTGCGTTACGGAGGAGTACTTAGCAGGCTTCATTGAATCGGGTGCTCTTCCTCCCAAAGAGGTTCTAAATTGGCGGGTTCCAGGCAACGAGACCCGGCCTTCTCCCCAAAAAGGAGAAATAGTAGTCTTTGCTGATCACATCGAGCGAGGGTTCATGCCGCCCAGCTCTAAGTTTTTCCGGGACGTCCTTCATTTTTATAAGCTGCATCCTCAAGACTTGGCACCCAACTCTGTTTCCAACATCTGCAACTTCCAAGTTCTCTGTGAAGCTTACTTGCCCAGTAAGCCGTCTGTGGGGTTCTTTCGAGAATTCTTCTACGCCAACCGCCAAACTGAAATGAAGGGTGGCCCGAGTCTGGAGCTGGGCGGCATTTCTATTCAACGTCACCGAGACATCATCTTTCCTGCTACTCCAGTGCCGAGTCGCCCAAAAGATTGGAATAAGACATGGTTCTATTGTCCAGAGACCTCTCCAGAAAAAGAGCACTCATTGGGGGGTTACCGCCCCTCCCAGCTTAGGACAGATACAGAGCTTCCCGGCCGGCTCTCAGCCTCGGAGCGTGCCAGATATGAGCCATTCCATCCCAAGATCAAAGCGCTCCTGGCCAACGGCAGGATTGGATTTGATCCGCTGCTGGATTTCCTGGCGGATCGTGTCTTTGAGTCGCAGAGGTCGGCTTATGTGCGAGTATGAAGGCAAATATGACAGCTCATTGTGCTTCAGCGAATCAACACTGTCAGAGGATGATATTACCACTACCATCCGGAGCCTTGTCCATGAGGCCTCCGGCTCATGCAGTGCCATCGGCCTAGCGCCTTTCTGCGTCAATAATCCGGCTCCTGATGTAAATTAATCTTTTCCCATCTGTCTCTTAGACGTCGTTTCTACTTTGTTGATTTGGTATTCACTCTCCGGGTCATTCCTATAGGCCGACTCAGACTTGTGGAAGAAGGAATATGTTGCCCCTTCGAAGAAATCCAGGAAGAAGATCACGACTAAGAGGGCTAAAAAAGATGCCCCGCAAGATAATTTGCTTGACCCGCCACCATCATCCAGCTCAGAGGTAAAATTTTAACTGCTTTGCGTGATCTTTTACCTTCCTGCTTTATTAATGCTTGTTTTACTCGCAGGATGAAGTGGAAACCAGCCGTGCCAATGCCCCTGAGGTAAATTACGTTTCTTCCGGCTCAGAATGTTTCGTCCCTCGAAAGCCGCGGCGGGTTATCAGAAAAGTTCCTCTTTCTCACCCTCTTGCTTATCTGGCTCCTGACTTTCTCTTAAAAAAGCAACATCAAGTTGAGCGTCGACAGACTCGAAGCACTGGCTCTACTGAGCTCATGTCCGGGCTACGAAACTCTCCGGCTCCAAAGAAACGCCCCGCCGAGGTTTAAGTCTCTTCTTTTCCTTTGACTTTCCTTTGTAGACTTGATTCTTTCTTCACCTTTCTATTTTATTCTTTTTAGAAATCTCCTTCCTCCAGCGACTCTTCGGTGTCAATTCTGCCACCGCCCAAGATTAATCCGCTGTAAGCATTCCTTAGTATGATATCTGGGTATCCGGCTGTTAATATGATAGCAACATCTTCAACTGCTGATCCCTCTATTTTGCAGTGCTCAAGCTAAACGTCGCAAGACCAACAAGCCCTCTTCCGGCCCAGTTAACGAAGAGACGGAGCCCGAACAACCGGAGGAGACTCAACCAGAAGAAAACCCGCCGGCTCCCTCCACGGAGCCGGCCACTGAAGATGTCATCATGGAGAGCCCTCCAAGGGCTCCTTCAAAGCCGGCGACTCCTGCCAAGACCCCTGAAACTCTAGATGTTGTTACCACCGGGTCTGGTCATCAAACGCCTTCGGCTCATGTGTTGACCAAACACACAGAGCCGGCTGAAGCCTCGAAGAAGCTGAACTTTGACTCTTCGTGCGAGAAGATGACAGTCGAAGAGCTCCACGCCGGGTATATAAACCGGGTTACCACCAGTCGGGATCTGGAACTTCGGTTGGTCTCTTCAATGAAGACAAAATATGAGGTACTTTTCCTTCTTACCATATCCTTACTTAGCCCCCAAGAGCCGGTTTAACGTACTCAATCGTTGAGCCGGGTCTTTCTGTGACCTCTGTAGATATTGTCATGCCAAATTCCCTTAGAATTGCTTTACCTTAGTACTGTAGATAAAGTGAACCGCCAATCGTAGCCCCCAAGGGCCATCTCAGATTATATTTGAGTCGGGTCTTTAATGTAGACATCTTGAAGATCTAATCGTAGCCCCCAAGGGCCGGCTCAAATTTGATCAAGTTGAGTCGGTGCTTCCATTATTAGTACATTGAAGAGCCATAGTGTAGCCCCCAAGTTCCGGATTAGTTTCGAAGGAGATGAACCGGAACTGCATTGCATACTGAAAGATCAAATATACATTAGCCCCCAAGTGTCAAATATATTGCTTGCAATCTGTTTGAGACTTGCATAAATTTGCTTTTAACACTCGTCATGTATTTTGGCGACTTATCCTGTATTTTGATGTATTATAGGAAGCTTTAAATGAAGCCGGGGCTCAGTTGACAGATCTGAAGGCCAACCTGGCGGCTCACCAAGAAGCCCGAAGCATTGCTAAAGAAAAGTGTCGGCTTCTCTCTGAGGAGCTGGCCAATGCCACTGCTGAGCTTACCTCTTTGAAAGAGACGGCAGAATCTGAAAAGGCCGCTCTGACCAAACGGGGGGACGACGCCGAGCAGCGGCTTATAGCTGTGGCAGAGGAACTCCAAGGCCTGAAGCGGCACATAGCGAAGATGTCAGCCGCCCTATTTGGTAAGTTTCTGTTTTACTTTGTATTTTAACATTGCTATTGAAAAACTGGCGACTCATTAGCTTTATCCGGCTTATCCAGGTCCCAAGAGCCGGCAGTTGGCTTCTGATAGCCTTCTGCCACTGAAGGCCATCTACACCTTTGCGGAACAGCTGTACTGCGGTGCCATCTTCATGATGAAGAGTGTTCAATATAAGGAGAAGATCCCCACCGCTCTGAAAGGCATCTTGGAACTCTTCTCCACAATGCCCAAGTAGATAGAAGAGCTGAAGAAGTTCGCCTTCCGCCAAGGAGCCGTCGCTGGATTGAGCCGGGCTCTGGCCTTCGCCCCCGAGCTAACGCCGGCTGAAATGATGGATGGTTACCCGTCCAAAAGAGATGACGGCTCAAAATTCACTGAAGAACATTAAATCCGGTGTGTCAAAGAGTCGCGTTATCTGGCCTTTGTACTAGCGGATGAAGCTGACTTGAGGACTTATCAGGCGGCTTATGACACAGAGGAGAAGAGGATCCGTGGGCCTCTCTACGAGTGGAAGGATCTGACACCCGCCCGCAGTAAGGATCTCTTCCCTTGTGAGCTTGCCGGGTCCCCTTTCCTTGAAGGGTCTTTCGCTGCTCTGGCTGACTGTAATTGGGAATTGGGAAATCTCCAGATAGAGCCAGCAGAAGACCCGGAGCAGGATGAGCCGTCCAATAACTGAAATTTATTCTTTTAACCTTTCTGAGCACAGACTCATGTAATGATCCGCCGTGGGCGGTTGACAATGCTTTTTGCTCCTTCTGAGAGAAGTTTTGTAATAGAGTAAGCATGACCCTGCCGTTTGGCGGGTGTCTATATTTGTCACCTCTCTGTGTGCACTTTCCTTCTCTCTGTGTTTCAACTTAATGTGTTGCCGGCTCTCCATGGATATACCTTGAGCTTTTCTGATGAGGGATGTCTATCTTTGAAGATGCCATTCCTTCTCCAGAATATTAGAGCCGGATAATCTCTTTGAAAACTCAATTTTGTCAACCGGAGCAACATGGCTCCGATTCTTGTCGGATGAATCCATTAAGGAGCCGATTGTCGTAGGATAATGTAAGCTATACCTGATGGTAAGAAGCCTCTATCGACAACTGCGGCTATTTATGAAACGGAAGCGGCTTAAAGCCGACTGTATGAAGGGTAATGTAAGCTATACCTGACGATAAGAAGCCTCCTATTAACAGAAAATGTTGTATGTGCGAACGCCGGCTGTTGATGGGAGATGTAAGCTATACCTTAAGGCAAGAAGCCTCCATCGACAACCACGGCTAATAATCAGCCTGTGATGGCGTAAAGCCGGCTGTTTGAAAGGAGATGTAAGCTATACCCAAAGGCAAGAAGCCTCTTTCAACAGCTACAGTGGTAGGCGCAGACGCCGGCTGTCGATGGGCAACGTAAGCTATACCTGAAGGCAAGAAGCCTCCATCGACAACCACGGCTAACTGATAAAGCCGGCTGTTTGAAAGGAGATGTAAGCTATACCCGAAGGCAAGAAGCCTCTTTCAACAGCTACAGTTGATAAGCAACTGATTTTTGGCATAAACGTCGGTTGTTAGGGTGAGATAAGCGAAACCGTCGGTAAGAAGCCCCCTTCGACAACCGCGGTTAATAAGTAACCGGAAGTGGCATAAAGCCGGCCATTAGGGTGAGATAAGTGATACCCGTCGGTAAGAAGCCCGCTTCGATGGCCGCAGTTGATAAGCAACTGGAATTTGGTGTACACGCTGTGGTCTTAGGGTCATGTAAGCTATACCAAAGGTAAGAAGCCTCCATCAACAACAGTGCTTAATGTAACCAAACTAGGCATAAAGCCAACTGTGCAAGGGAGATGTAAGCTATACCCGGAGGCAAGAAGCCTCCTTGCAACAGTTCAATAACAACTGGCTATGCAAAGGAGATTTAAGCTATACCCGAAGGCAAGAAGCCTCTTTGCAACAGTGCTTAATTGTACATAACACCGGTTGTGCAAGGGAGATGTGAGCTATACCTGAAGGCAAGAAGCCTCCTTGCAACAACGTAAAAGCAGACTGTGCAGGGGAGATGTGAGCTATACCCGAAGGCAAGAAGCCTCCCTGCAACAGGGCTTGATAGGGTATAAAGCCGGATCAGTCATTTTGATGGCAAATAAACCACTTTAACTCAATTTTTTGAGCCGGAAAAATTTCATCTTGATTGCACAAAGCTATACATAAGAGCGGAGGTCCCTGTCTTTGTGGGGATGCTAGCTTTTACTCATGTAAGCATGATATATACAATGATAGCGGCTTTCAATGCCTGCTAAGTAAAGTATGGTCGCAAATGTGCGATATTCCATGGCCGCAACGTCTCTTGACCCGCAGTTTCCGATTCATCTCGGATATCAATGAGGTAATATGACCCATTGTTAAGGTTTCTGCTGATCACAAAAGGCCCCTCCCATGGTGGAGATAACTTATGCATTCTAGATTGGTCTTGAATCAGCCGGAGCACCAGGTCACCCTCCTGGAACGTCCGGGTCTTCACCCTGCGGCTATGATAGCGTCGCAGGTCTTGTTGATAAATTGCCGACCTGGCTGCTGCTAACTCTCGTGCTTCATCCAAGGCGTCCAACGCATCTTGGCATGCTACCTCATTGTCTGTCTCAACATAAGCCGCCACCCTTGGTGAGTTGTGCCGGATATCGCTGGGTAGAACCGCCTCAGCACCAACACCATGAAGAAAGGCGTGAAACCTGTAGATTTGTTAGGGGTAGTTCTGATGCTCCATAAGACGGAAGGCAACTCCTCAACCCAACATCCGAGTGTCCGCTTCAAATGAACCATGAGCCGTGGTTTGACTCCTCTTAAAATTTCCTGATTGGCTCGCTCCGCCTGACCATTTGACTATGGATGTGCCACGGCTGAAACATCGGGCCGGATATGCTCCTTCTCACAAAATGCTTTCATAGCTCCTTTGGATAGATTTGTTCCATTGTCCGTAATGATACTGTGCGGGTAACCAAAGTGATAGATCAGCTTCTTAATAAATTGAACCGCTGTAGCCGCGTCACATTTGCTGACTGGCTCTGCCTCTACCCACTTAGTCAATTTATCAATTGCCACCAGAAGGTGTGTTTTCTTATCCTTGGATCTCTTGAAGGGTCCTACCATATCAAGCCCCCAGACCGCAAACGGCCAAGTAATTGGTATCATCCTCAACTCTTGAGCCGGAACGTGAGCACGCCGGCCAAACTTCTGACAACCGTCACACTTACGGACTATGTCTTCTGCATCCTTGTGAGCCGTCAACCAGAAAAACCCATGTCGAAAAGCCTTGGCCACTAAAGATTTTGACCCGGCGTGATGTCCAAAGTCGCCAGCATGAATTTCACTCAAGATCTGCCGGCCCTCCTCCGGTGAGACGCAACGCTGAAAGACGCCCGTCACACTACACTTATGTAACTCACCATTGATAATCGTCATAGACTTAGAATGCCAGGTGATCTTCCTGGCCAGATCCTCCTCCTGAGGTAACTCGCTGCGTGTCAGATACGCCAAATAAGGAATAGTCCAGTCTGGGGTAGCATGCAGAGCTGCCACCAATTCTGCTTCCGGGTCAGGAATAGCCAGATCCTCCTTAGAGGGTATCTTGATAATCGGATGATGCAATACATCCAGAAAAACATTAGGTGTTACCGGCTTTCGTTGAGAGCCTAACCGTGACAAAGCATCAGCCGCCTCATTCCTGCGACGATCAATTTCATCCACCTGGTACCCCTTGAAGTGACCGACAATGATATCAACCGCCTGTCGATAAGCCGCCATCCGCGGATCCTTGGAGTCCCAAGTACCTGAAACTTGCTGAGCCACCTGATCTGAGTCGCCTAAACATCTGACCCGGCTTAAATTCATCTCTTTAGCGACTCTGAGACCATGGAGCAGTGCTTCATACTCAGCTGCATTATTAGTACAAGGGAACATTAACCGGAGCACATAACAAAACTTGTCACCCTTGGGGGAGGTGAGAACAACTCCTGCATCGGACCCCTCTAGCTGCTTGGACCCATCAAAGTGTATAGTCCAATACGTGTTATCCGGCTTCTCTTCGGGGGCTTGACATTCGGTCCAATCATTTATGAAATCCACCAAAGCTTGAGACTTAATTGCTGTACGAGGAACATACTTGATGTTAAGAGGACCCAGCTCTAAGGCCCACTTGGCAATCCTCCCTGTAGCTTCTCTATTTTGAATGATATCTCCGAATGGGGCGGAACCGATCACTATTATCTGGTGCCCCAAAAAGTTTGTTTTAACTTGCGGTTGGCCATGAAAACTCCCTATACTAACTTCTGCCAATGCGGATACCTCTGCTTAGACTCTGCCAAAACTTCACTAATGTAATAAACCGGCCTTTGCACAGGATACTCCTTCCCTGCCTCCTTGCGCTCAACCACAATTGCTACACTAACCGCTCTGTTGTTAGCTGCCACATAAAGGAGTAATGGCTCTTTCTCAACTAGAGCAGCTAACACTGGCGGCTCAGTCAACTGTTTTTTAAGATCTTCAAGTGCTTCAGCCGCTGCTGTGCTCCACTTAAACTTGTGTGTCTTTTTCATCATCTGGTGTAAGGGAATGGCTTTCTCCCCAAGCCGGCTTATGAAGCGGCTTAACGCAGCAATCTGTCCTGCAAGGCGCTGAACGTCATTAATGCACGTCGGCTTCCCTAAAGAAGTGATAGCCTTAATCTTATCTGGGTTAGCCTTGATGCCCCGCTCAGAGACCAAGAAACCCAAAAGCTTTCCTGTTGGAACACCAAAGACACACTTTGTCGGGTTAAGCATCATCTTGTAGACCCGAAGATTGTCAAAGGTTTCTTTCAAATCCTCTAGGAGAGTTTCCTTCTTTCTGGATTTAACCACGATGTCGTCTACGTAAGCATGAACATTTCAGCCACTCTGACTGTGGAGGCAGTTCTGCACACATCGTTGGTAAGTCGCCTGGGCACTCTTGAGCCCGAAAGGCATGGAGACGTAACAGAACGCCCCAAAAGGTGTAATAAACGCCGTCTTCTCCTGATGTTTCGTTGCCATCTTAATCTGATGATATCCTGAATATGCATTCAGGAAGCATAAACTTTCACATCTGGCTGTAGCATCAATAATTTGATCGATACGAGGGAGTGCGAAAGGGTCGTCGGGCAAGCCTTGTTAAGGTCTGTGTAATATATACACATACGCCACGTGCCGTTCTTTTTTAGCACTAGCACCGGGTTAGCCAACCACTCCGGGTGAAAAACTTCCACTATAAAGCCTGCGGCCAAGAGCCGGGCAACTTCCTCCCCAATAGCTTTACGTCTTTCTTTGTTGAACCGTCATAGAAATTGTTTGATCGACTTAAACTTTGGATCCACATTAAGATTGTGCTCAGTGAACTCTCTCGGTACACCCGACATGTCAGAAGGCTTCCATGCAAAGATGTCCCGATTCTAATGGATGAATTTGATGAGCGTGCTTTCCTATTTGGGATCCATGTGAGCCCCAATGATGAACTGCTTGGATGAGTTGCCCGGATTGAAATCTACTGACTTGGTATCATCCGCTGAAAACTTAAGTGGCGGCTCAACTTCTGTCGTATGCTTCTTCAGCGGGATCATATCCTCCGTGTCAACGTTCTCCTTGTAGAATTTTAGCTCCTCCTGAGCACAACTAGACTCTGCATACGCCGCATCTCCTTCCTCACACTCGAGAGCCATTTTCCTATTTTCGTGAACGGTAATTGTACCATTTAAGCCGGGCATTTTAAGTTATAGATAAACATAGCAAGGCCTAGCCATAAATTTGGCATAAGTCGGCCTCCCAAATAGCGCATTATAGGTACTTTTGACTTTGACCACCTCGAACCACAAGGACTCCACCCTGTAATTATACTCATCGCCAAAATCTACTTCCAATGAAATCCGGCCCACCCGGTATGCCGATTTACCCGGGACAACACCATGAAAAACGGTGGAGGAAGGTTGAAGGTCTTTGTCAAGCAACTTCATCCGCCGAAAAGATTCATAGTAAAGGATGTTGATGCTGCTACCTCCGTCCATGAGCACTTTTTTCTCCATATAGCCATTCACCTGAGGGGCCACTACTAGAGCCAGCCGGCCCGGGTCATCTACCCGTGGTGGGTGATCCTCCTGGCTCCACATTATGTTATACTCAGACCACAGTAAATATCGCGGGAGAGCCGGAGCAACCGCATTAACTGCTCGCCTCCGCAACTTCTTGTCTCGTTTATTGTGACCAGTCATGAATACGTGATACTGTCCAGAACTGAGCTGCTTCGGGTTACTCTGAAATCCGAACTGATTGCGCTGCTGCTGATTGTTGTTATTGCTGTTGTTGCCAGGATCCTGTTGGTGCCCCCCTTGGTTATTCTGACCCGGATGCCCATTTCCTGAACCGTCGGTGCCGAATCCAGCCCCTGATCCGCCGTGCCCTAAGCCGCCAGGCGGGCCACCGCCCTGATTATTACGCGGTTGGGAATGCTAGTTTTTGAATCTCTGCATGATAAAACAATCACCCCATGCATGCAACGCCGCCTTGTCAGGCGTGCTATGCTCCGGACAAGGCTTCCTAAGCGCTTCTTCTAAATTAAAAGGGCCTCTGTTCCTTTGATTAAACGGCATGAATTTTCCATTCCCCTTGGGATGGTTCTGTCCCGTGTTGGTATTTGCCACTAGCTCTGACCCGCTATCAACGCTCTTCTGCTTATTCTGATTCCCATTGTTCACAAAACCTTTTCCTTGATTGTTTTTCTTCCCTTGATTGGCTTTCTCATCATCCGAGCCTGGATCCTTGGTGTTATCTGAGTCGGCATACTTTGTCAAGGCCATCATGAGCTCTCCCATATCCTGACACGTGCGCTTGAGCCGGTCGAGCTTCTGTTTCAATGGAACAAAATGACAGTTCTTTTCTAAAATAAGCACCGCTTGAGCCACCGAGATCTGCTCTGAAGAGTGAATAATGGTCGACACCCGCCGGACCCATTGATGGGCCGACTCACTCTCCTATTGAACACAATGGTCCAAGTCGACAATGGTCATAGGCTGCTTACAGATCCCCTGGAAATTCTTAATAAACTTCGCTCTCAGCTCCGCCCATGAGCTTATCGTGTTAGGCGGCAGACCTTTCAGCCATGTACGAGCCGGACCCTCAAGCATCATGATGAAATACTTTGCACATACCGCCTCACTGACATCCAGCATCTCCATCGCCAGCTCATAACTTTCAACCCACGCCACAGGGGGTAGATCAGCTGTGTAATTTGGAACCTTTCGAGGCCCCTTGAAATCATTCGATGGTCGTTCACTTCTCAGAGCCGGAGTTAAACATGGCACCCCTATGGCTCTGGTACTAACTACTCCCATTGAGACGGAAAGCGCCGACTCTGGACGGGTTGACGCTATCTCCGCCTCTCGCCTGTCTCTTGCCTGGTTCGCGAGGGCTTGTGCATCTAGAGCTGTCCGCTCGTCCTCCGGTGGTCCACGACGTGGATGACTCCTGGAACACGCCGGCGACTCGTAGCGCCGGCTGAAACTTTGAATGGGAGGGGGGTGGAGTGAACCCGGCTCCAGCTATGAGCATACCTCTCTTGCTGGGTCATGGCCGTCTGTAAATATCCAATGGCGTTTCGCACATCCTCCGCAAAGGGTGCTTCATCTGGGATGGGAATCGTCTCAAGCCGGGCGGCCGCTGCCACCATGTTCTCGGCCGGGTTAGAGTAATGACCCGCCGGTGTTGGGAAAGCCCTAGGTGAGATCTGGTTATGCTGGGGTGGATGAATCGTCGGGGGGTTCCATCGGGTGGCTTTCCGGCGCGCCCGTAACCCGCCCTGCTCCGGGGGTGTTAAAAAGGTTCCGCACTTCATAACGTTCTGGCAGACGAGATTGATGCCTCCTCCAGTGCACTGCGGCCGCTGACCTTTGCTCCAGCTCCAGACGGAAAGCATCGGCCTTGATACGCTTCGCTTCCTCCTCCATCCGGGTCTTCTGCTCG
Source organism: Hordeum marinum (assembly GCA_022496015.1). Lineage (NCBI taxonomy): Eukaryota > Viridiplantae > Streptophyta > Magnoliopsida > Poales > Poaceae > Hordeum > Hordeum marinum. The sequence goes on along the minus strand of CM039674.1, from coordinate 454,763,883 downwards.
GCCATCCCTTGCCGTTTCTCTGCCATCCGGCCCTTGATCTGTGCCACCTCTAAATTCCTGGCTGCTTGATTATCCGGTGTTACTTCTGTAGCCATGAGAGCTGTAAGCTCGTCCATCAATTCCACTAGAACCTGAGCCGGCGGTGGCGGGCTATCACCCGCTGCGGCGGCTCCCGCAGCCGTGTCACCGGCAGCTGAAGCCGATCCTACCATGAACACCGTCGCATGAACCGGGGGTCTTAGATCATCCGACTCAAAGTCCTATTCCTTAAAATAGGTGTCGTAGTAGCCTCCAAGGCCATCGTTACTGAGCCGATACACTGATTCCGTCTCCCCACTTGAGGACTCATCTTCCGAGCAAACGAGAGTTCCCTGTGACCTGGACGCTTCCAGGTCCATGCTTTGAGTAAAGCCCATGAGAACATGCTTTTGACCTGGATGGGCACGGGTAGGCTGCACAACACCCGTAGATTGGAGGCGCCGAGCCGGCTCGACGATGTTGGTGCAGACGTCCAGCCCGGGTGTAGATCCATCAACCTTTCCGATGAAAACCGGGATCTTGCCGAATGGAACCCGGAATCCATACTCCACAGAACCAGCATCAAGCCCCCAACAGGCATCGTCGATGTAGAGCCGGTCGCGGTGACTCTTGCTCATCCTTCCAACCACGTATCCTTCGAGCCCTGGGAGAGAGCCCTTTGAGAACTCAACACCACCAAGCGGTAGCCCCACGGTGGGCGCCAACTGTCGTGGTTTTATCACGGCAGATGTCCGGGTGAACGGACTTGGATTCGAAGCCATCGCTTAACGGGGTGGACTCAAAGAGGTTAGTTGGGACGAAAGACACGGATTTACCCAGGTTCGGCCCCTCAAGTCGAGGTAATAGCCTACGTCCTGCTTGTGTTTGTATTGCTTGTGTATCGATTACAAGGAGCTAGAATCTTGACCTAGTTCTCGATTACCTCTCCTCTAAGTCGCCCTGGGTCTGCCTTTATATAAGAGGTTAGGACCACCGGGTCGTTACAATTGCTAACCGAGTCTCTTTCTATCTTCCTGTACAAGCTGTCTATGAGTCGGCTTGCATGCCCGGGACTTCTCCGTCCGGGCCGTTTGTACGACCCACACCTTGAGCCGCCTATCTTCCTGGGCCACCAATCTTACGGCTCATCTTTGGGCCGGCTCACGATCCAGCAACATGACCCGGAGCCTCCGGGGTGGGTCACATCATGGGGTCATATCCCCAACAATAAGTGTGACCAGTACCTCTTTCTCACGAATACCTTTATGCAAAATTTTCACTTTCGTTCTAGGGAAGACCCTCCTACAGTAGAATTTCACTTATATGATGTGCCTAAGAAAATGAACCTTTATGATTTTTGCAAAGTTTGCAAAATACCCTATGAGGGCAACATCAGGGAACCACGTCCTAGAAACATGGAAGATTTTGTTGCGGCAATCACTATAGGGGAAGAGAGAGGTGTGTCAAAGGCAAGAGCAGCTAGTTTACATTTTCCTATGCTATGCTATTATTCATTATTTGTGCGAATATGCTTAGTTGGTTACCGGGAGAGTGGAAGTCTTAGTGCCCCTGACCTCACCATTCCGCGCCATGCTTTATTTCCTGATAGAACCTTTAGTCTGGGAACTATGGTGGCCCAACGGTTGAACACCAACCATTCGAAGGGGCCCATATTTGGAGGTATCTATGCATCACGTTTAGCGAAACATTTTGGGATACCCATTAGGCTTAATGAGAAAGATGAGAGGCTGCTACCCTCGAAGTTTTTAGATTATGACCATATGGTAGATCATGATGTTATTAAGAAGAATGATGATAGGAGACTACTTTACAACTTAGTTTTTAGCCAGGGTACTTGTGAAATTATTACTTTATCTGCTTCTTCTTTGTTTGATATTCGCTCCAGCAGGTACACCATTATGCCCGGAGACATTTATAGATATTGGGGTCTAATGCAACCGTCGGCCCTAGAGCCGGCACCAGCCCTTGATCCGTACTCGGAGCTAGTTTTCTAGTGGGAGCCTCAGGAATTCGCCAACCAATGGAACAATGATGACTCTCCTGAGTATACGGGAGAGAGCTCTTTCCATCCATGGCCATAGACCAACTTAGGACAAAAGCCTAATCTTGGGGGAGTACGTATTTCTCACCGACTATACATTCATGTTCACACACTCATCTAAGTAGTCAGTGTTCATACTCTTTCATTGTACCATCCATGGTAGTTTATTTTATTGTTTCGCTTAGTTCTAGCTTCTTCTAGTTGCTTAGTTGTAGCATTAAAAGAAAACCCCAAAAGATTTTTTGTTCTTCTTTTGTTTATTGGGAGCTTTCCCGTGTAAATTGTTTTCTCGTTCTTCTTTTGATCTTTCTTTCTTTGGGTCGTAAGGAGAAGACCACAATGAAAATGTCAAGTGGCTCTCATATGCATTATTGTTTACCTATTAGAGAGTCCATGTTACCTTGTCTTCTCCTTTGAGTTATTGTTTGCAGATTCCAGCTTAGTCCAATGCACGTGCACTCTTATTATTATCCACATTGTTCGGTCGTGCAAGTGAAAGGCAATAATGATGATATTTGATGAAAAGATTGAGATGGAGAAAAGCTGGTATGAACTCGACCTATCTTGCTTTTGTAAATATAATTAGCTCATCATTCTGAATTCTGTTCATCATGGGTGAAACATATTTGCAATAACAATTAGAGATTATAGTTAATCATGCCATGCTTAATTAGCTAAGAGTGGATAATGGTTTGTTTTGGGTGCTAACATGCATATTAAAATGGTTGTGATATAGTATCATGGGATGGTATCCTATTCTGAACGATTCAAGTGGCTCGACTTGGCACATGTTTATGCATGTAGTTGAAACAAAATCAACATAGCCTCTACGATATTTATGTTCATAGTGATTTATATCCTACTCATGCTTGCATTCAATGTTGGTTAATCTCAAAGCATGTTGATGACTGTGTCGCTCTCTGGTTGGTCGCTCTCCAGTCTTTTGCTAGCCTCCACTTGTACTAAGTGGGAATATTGCTTGTGCATCCAATCCCTCAAACCCAAAGTTGTTTCACATGAGTCCACCATACCTACCTATATGCGGTATTTACCTACCGTTCCAAGTAAATTTGCATGTGCCAAACTCTAAACCTTCAAATAAACATTCTGTTTGTATGCCCAAATCGCTCATGTGGCGACTGGGGGCTGTCAGTATCTTCCATGCTAGGTGGGTTATTCTCATGATATGTGTTGATTCACTATCATTCATGAGAAAGTGGCTGGTAATCGGGATGCCTAGTTCCATGCTCGAAATAAAAGCAAAATCTAAGTAAACAAAACGCCCCTAGACCTGTGTTTGTATGGACGGTACCCGTGGATTCGGCTCACCGTGGAGTGTGACTGAATAGTGGAGGGGGAGTAAAAGCTTTATCATTCTGTTTGGGAACCGCCTATAATGTATCTAGCATGGAGGATGTAGAAAACCTTTTGGTCGTTATCTAAGCAATGAAAGCATACCGCTCAAAAATCATTACTTACCTCTGTTTTAACAACTCGAGCTCTGGCACCTCTGCAAATCAATGCTTCCCTCTACGAAGGGCCTTTCCATTTACTTATTTGTTCAGTCATGCACTTCTTATAAAAGGAACCAGTTAGAGAGCACCCCCGTCATTTGGATGCTTTGTTGTTAATTGATATTAAGTATGAGCATGACTGGATCTCTTTCACCGTGAATTACAATGTCTAGTCAGTCCTTGTTCTGTAGAGGTGCTCTTCATTTATGTTTTGTGGTCTTAGTAAGGGCTAGCGAGATACCATTTTATCATATTGTATCATGATTGTTTTGAAAAGGTGTTGTCATATGAGAGTTATTATTATTGCTCGCTAGTTGATTATGTCAGTGATATGAGTAAATGTGATACCTATTTTTTGTGTGAACGTGGTTAGTCCATTATCTTTGCTGAAAATTTGAACATGGGTTAGACGTATTTACAACAACAAGATCAAATAGAGTTTGTAAAAGTTTTTCTTTATCACTTTCAGTTTATCAACTGAATTGCTTGAGAACAAGCAATGGGTTAAGCTTGGGGGAGTTGATACGTCTCCATCGTATCCACTTTTCCAAACTCTTTTGACCTTGTTTTGGACTCTAATTTGCATGATTTGAATGGAACTAACCCGGACTAACGCTGTTTTTAGCAGAATTGCCTTGGTGTTATTTTTGTGCAGAAATAGAAGTTCTCGGATTGTCCTGAAAATTTACGGAGAATATTTTTGGATTCAATAAAAAATATTGGCGCAAGAATCAACTAGAGGGGGGACGCCTGGAGGCCACAAGCCTTCTAGGCGCGGCCACTCCCCTGGCTTTGCCTAGCAGGTTTATGGGGCCCCTACAGCTCCTTCGACCTCATCTCCAACTCCATATATCCCTATTCACGGAGAAAAAAAATCAGAGAGAAGAGTTCATCGCGTTTCACGATATGGAGCCACTGCCACCTCCTATTCTTCCTCAGGAGACCAGATCTGGAGTCCGTTTTGTGCTCCGGAGAGGGGAAATCGGCGCCATCGTCATCACCAACGATCCTTCATCACCAATTCCATGATGCTCTCCGCCGTTCGTGAGTAATCACATCGTAGGCTTGCTGGATGGTGATGGGTTGGATGATAATTATCATGTAATCGAGTTAGTTTTGTTAGGGTTTGATCCCTAGTATCCACTATGTTTTGAGATTGATGTTGCTATGACTTTGCTATGCTTAATGCTTGTCACTAGGGCCCGAGTGCCATGATTTCAGATTTGAACCTATTATGTTTTCATGAATATATGTGTGTTCCTGATCCTATCTTGCAAGTTGTAGACACCTATTAGGAGTTATGTACCGCATCCCCCAGGGTGACAATAACTGGGATTCTTTCCGGTGATTACCATAGTTTGAGGAGTTCATGTATTCACTAAGTGCTAATGCTTTTGTCCAGTTCTCTATTAAAAGGAGGCCTTAATATCCCTTAGTTTCCATTAGGACCACATTGCCACGGGAGGGTAGGACAAAAGATGTCATGCAAGTTCTTTTCTATAAGCACGTATGACTATATATGGAATACATGCCTACATTACATTGATGTATTGGAGCTAGTTCTGTGTCACCCTATGGTATAACAGTTGCATGATGAATGCTAGCCAACATAATTATCCATCACTGATCCATTGCCTATGAGCTTTCTACATATTGATCTTTGCTAAGTTACTTCTCCATTGCTACTCTTACAATCACTATAAAACTGCTACTGTTACTTTTGCTACCGTTACCGTTACTTCCATACTACATTGCTACAGAATAGTTTGCTGCATATATTAAGTCTTTCAGGTGTGGTTGAATTGACAACTCAGCTGCGAATATTCGAGAATATTCTTTGGCTCCCCTTGTGTTGAATCAATAAATTTGGGTTGAATACTCTACCCTCGAAAACTGTTGTGATCCCCTATACTTGTGGGTTATCAAGGCCTTTTTCTGGCGCCGTTCCCGGGGAGCATAGCTCTTTTCTCTGAGTCACTTGGGATTTATATCTGTTGATCACTATGAAGAATCTGAAAGATCTAAAAACAAGATCTATCCCTCTACTACGAGGGGAGGTAAGGAACTGCCATCTAGCTCTGCACTTGATTCACCTTCTGTTATGAGTAAGTTTGCACCACCACCACCTGCTAGTAATTCTGATATGTCACAAGTCATTGATGATGCCACTTCTTCTATGCATGATGATTATGATGATACTTTGCGCGATAATACTGTACCACTAGGTGAATTTCTTGATGAACAAATTGCTAGGGACAATGCTGAAAATTATGATACTTCTGAAACTGATGAAATTATTGAAACTGAACACTTTGAGAAACCTGCTAGACCTAGCTCTCCTATATATGAATTTCTTGATATTTTTGAGGGTTATGTTATGGAAGGAGAGGTTTCTAGGGACTTTCTTGCTTGTAATGATAGTGATGATCTTAAGAAATTACTATGCAAGTGGAACGAAAAATCTTTGAATGCTAGAATGAAACATGATCCTAAGTTGGCTACTTCACCTATCTTTGTTACAGATAAGGATTATGAATTCTGTATTGTTCCTGAGTTAATTACTTTGGTTGAATCTGATCCTTTCCATGGTTATGAATCTGAAACTGTAGTGGCGTATCTTATTAAACTGAGTGACATAGCCACCCTATTTACTCATGAGGAAAAAATTCGTTACTATTATATCCTTAAGTTGTTTCCTTTCTCGTTAAAGGGTGATGCTAAGATATGGTTTAATTCTCTTGATCCTGGTTGTGTGCGTAGCCCCCAGGATATGATTTATCACTTCTCTGAAAAATATTTTCCTACCCATAAGAAATAAGCTGCCTTGCAGGAAATATTTAACTTTGTGCAAATGGAAGAACAGAGTCTCCCATAAGCTTGGGGGAGGCTTCTCCAGTTACTTAATGGTTTGCCTGATCATCCTCTCAAGAAAAATGAAATACTTGATATCTTTTATAATGCACTAACCGATGCCTCTAAGGACCACCTAGATAGTTGTGTTGGTTGTGTTTTCAGGGAACGAATTGTTGAACAAGCTGAAATACTATTGAATAATATATTCAGCAATGGTAATGATTAGACTATTCCCGATCCACCTCCGTAGCCAACTCCGAAGAAAAGAAGTATTCTATTTTCCAGTCCTAAAGATATGCAAGAGGCAAAGAAATCTATGAAAGAGAAGGGTGTTAAAGCTAAAGATGTAAAGAATCTGCAACCTATTGAAGAAATACATGGTCTTGATAACCCGACACAGGTAGTAGAGGTAAATTCTCTTCGTAATTTGATGAAAGCGATATTCCTTATAATAAGTCTACTAGCCAATGCTTGTGTGAGTTTGATAATTTTGTTGTTAAGCAAGAAATTTTAATGCTTATGTTAGTAGAAAATTGAAACATAATGCTTTCATGCTTTATCGCTTAGGTGCATATATGAGTAGAATTATAAATGATCTTAAACTTATTAGTAAACATCCTTCCATGGTAACTACTCAAGTAGAACAAGTACTTAAGGCAAAGAATGATTTCCCTAATGAGATGAATAGTAAGAAAAATGATCATTCAGTTAAAGTAGTGACTAGAGGTGGAAGAATGACTGAGGAACATTTGTATACTAAGGGCCACCCTAAGAGAATTGAACAAGATTCTCAAAGGGGTAATATTGATGTACCTAGTCGCTCCAGTAACAAGAGGAATAAGGATGATGATAGAACTTTTTATGCTGCTAGTGAACCTGTTATAGATGTTAGGGAACGTTGCATGGGAAACAAAAAAAATTCTATGCACACGCAGATCTATCCATGGTGATGAACATCTACGAGAGGGAGAGTGAATTTACATACCCTTGTAGATCGCTAAGCGGGAAGCGTTAAGAAACGCGGTTGGTGTAGTCGAACGTCTTCGCGATCCAAATCGCCGTGCGTCCCGCGATCCAATCATGACCCGTCCCGCGATCGAATCACGATCCGTCCCGTGATCCGATCATGATTCGTCCCACGAACCTGATCACGATCCGTCCCACGAACTTGATCACGATCCTTCCGATCTAGCACCGAACGGACGGCACCTCCGCGTTCAGCACACGTACAGCTTGATGACGATCTCCACCATCTTCATCCAGCAAGAAGGACTGGAGAGGAAGAAGAGTTCTCCAGCAGTCGTATGGCGCTCCAGCGATGGTGGTGGAGCAATTCCGGCAGGGCTTCGCCTAAGTACTGCAGAAATCCGATCTAGAGGAGAAACTATGCACTGGAGGAACGGGTAGCACGTGGCTGAAATTCTAGTGCAAAAACCCTAAAACCTCTAGTATATATAAGAGGAGAGGAGGAGAGGAGGCAGCCTTGGCTTCCCAAGCCAAGGGCTTCGGCCGAACCAACTAGGATTGGAGGACTCTCCTCCAATCCTAGTAGGACTGGGATTCGTTCCCTTTTTTTTCCTTTTTCCACCTTTTCCTTTTGGTTTTTTTCCTCCATCCACATGGGCCTTGTGTGGGAGTTTCCACCAGCCCACTTAGGGCTAATATTCACTCTCCCACAGCCCATGAATCCTCTTGGGTCGAAATACACCTCCCGGAGGTCTCCCGGTACACTACAGGCACTCCCGGTACACTACGGATGAGCCCGAAACTTTTCCGGTGAACAAAACAGGACTTCCTATATATGAATCTTTACCTCCAGACCATTTCGGAGCTCCTTGTGACATCTGGGATTTCATCCAGGACTCCAAACAAACTTCGGTCACCACCATACATAACTCTATACTACCGAAACGCCATCAAACCTTAAGTGTGCAAACCCTGCGGGTTCGAGAACTATGTAGACATGACCGAGACACCTCTACGGTCAATAACCAATGTTTCCAATTAATACAATTATAGCATGGATATTAAATGATTATCATGAACAAGGAAATACAATAATAAACACTTTATTTATTGCCTCTAGGGCATATTTCCAACAGTCTCCCACTTGCACTAGAGTTAATAATCTAGTTCACATCACTATGTGATTTACATTGTAATGAATCGAACACCCATGCAGTTCTAGTGTTGATCATGTTTAGCCCTTGGAAGAGGTTTAGTCAACAGGTCTGCAACATTCGGATCCGTGTGCACTTTGCAAATATTGATGTCTTTCTCCACGATGTAATCGCGGATGGAGTTGAAGCGTCGCTTTATGTGTCTGGTCCTCTTGTGAAACCTTGGTTCCTTGGCCAGAGCAATGGCACTAGTGTTGTCACAGAACAGGTTCATTGGATTTAGTGCACTGGGCACTACTCCAAGATCTATCATGAACTGCTTCATCCACACACCTTCCTTCGCCGCCTCCGAGGCTGCGATGTATTCCACTTTGCACGTAGAATCAGCTACCACGCTTTGCTTGGAACTGCACCAGCTTACCGCTCCCCCGTTAAGATTAAATACGTATCCGGTTTGCGACATAGAGTCGTTCGGATCAGTGTCAAAGCTTGCATCGACGTAACCCTTTACGACGAGCTCTTCATCACCTCCATAAACGAGAAACATTTCCTTAGTCCTTTTCAGGTACCTAAGGATATTCTTGACCGCTTGCCAGTGCTCCATTCCAGGATCACTTTGAAACCTTTCGGCCATACTTATGGCAAGGCTGACATCGGGTCTTGTGCACAGCATTGCATACATGATAGAACCTATGGCTGAAGCATAGGGGATGACACTCATCTTTTCTCTATCTTCTGTAGTTACTGGGCATTGAGTCTTACTCAACTTCACACTTTGTAACATAGGCAAGAACCCCTTATTGGACTATTCCATTTTGAACTTCTTCAAAACTTTATCAAGGTATGTGCTCTGTGAAAGTGCTATTAAGCGTCTCGATCTATCTCTATAGATCTTAATGCCTAATATGAAAGCAGCTTCTCCTAGGTCCTTCATTGAAAAACTCTTGTTCAAATATTCCTTCACGCTTTCCAATATTTCTATATTGTTTCCAATCAGCAATATGTCATCCACATATAATACTAGCTATAGAGCTCCCACTCACTTTCTTGTAAATACAAGCTTCTCCGTAAACTTGTATAAACTCAAACACTTTGATCACCTCATCAAAGCGCTTATTCCAACTCCGAGATGCTTGCACCAGTCCATAAATGGATCGCTGGAGTTTGCAAACTTTGTCAGCATTCTCTGGATCGACAAAACCTTCGGGTTGCATCATATACAACTCTTCCTCAAGGAAACCGTTGAGGAACGCTGTTTTGACATCCACCTGCCAAATTTCATAGTCGAAATAAGCAGCTATTGCTAACATGATTCTGACAGACTTAAGCATTGCTACGGGTGAGAAAGTCTCATCGTAGTCAACTCCTTGAGCTTGTGAAAAACTCTTTGCCACAAGTCGAGCTTTATAGACGGTGACATTACCGTCCGCGTCTGTCTTCTTCTTCAAGATGCATTTGTTCTGAATGGCCTTTCGCCCTTCAGGTAATACTTCCAAAGTCCATACTTTTTTTTCATACATGGATCCCATCTCGGATTTCATGGCCTCTAATCATTTCTTGGAATCCTGGCCCATCACTGCTCCTCCATAGCTCGTAGGTTCATTGTTGTCCAACAACATAACCTCCAAGACAGGGTTGCCGTACCACTCAGGGGTAGTATGAGGCCTTGTCGACCTACGAGGTTCAATAGCAGCTTGATCCGAAGCTTCATGATCATCATCATTAACCTTCTCTTCTACCGTCGTAGGTTCCACAGAAACATCTTTCTGCGCTGCGCTACTTTCTGGTTGAAGTAAAGGTTCAATAACCTCATTAAGCTCTATTTTCCTCCCACTCAATTCTTTCGAGAGAAACTCTTTCTCAAGAAATGTTCCATTCTTAGAGACAAACACGTTGCCTTCGGATCTGAAATAGAAGGTATACCCGACTGTCTCTTTTGGGTATCCTATGAAGACACATTTCTCCGCTTTGGGTTCCAGCTTTTCAGGCTGAAGCTTTTTGACATAAGCATCACATCCCCAAACTTTAAGAAACGTCAACTTTGGCTTCTTGCCAAACCACAGTTCATATGGCATCGTCTCAACGGATTTTGATGGTGCCCTATTTAAAGTGAATGCAGCTGTCTCTAATGCATAACCCCAAAACGATAGTGGCAAATCAGCAAGAGACATCATAGAATGCACCATATCTAATAAGGTTCGATTACGACGTTTGGACACACCATTACGCTGTGGTGTTCCGGGCGGTGTCAACTGCGAAACAATTCCACACTGTCTTAAGTGACTACCAAAATCATAACTTAGACAGTCACCTCCTCGATCAGATCCGAGGAACTTAATCTTCTTGTCACGATGATTCTCAACTTCACTCTAAAATTGATTGAACTTTTCAAACGCTTCAGACTTGTGTTTCATTAAGTAAATATACCCATATCTACTTAAGTCATCAGTGAAGGTGAGAAAATAACGATATCCACCACGTGCTGTCACATTCATTGGACCACACACATCAGTATGTATGATTTCCAATAAGTCACTCGCCCGTTCCATTGTTCCAGAGAACGGCGTTTTAGTCATCTTGCCCATGAGCCATGGTTCACATGTGTCAAGTGATTCAAAATCAAGTGACTCCAAAAGTCCATCAGCATGGAGCTTCCTCATGCGTTTTACACAAATATGACCTAAACGGCAGTGCCACAAGAAAGTGGTACTATCATTATCAACTCTACATCTTTTGGCATCAATGTTATGAACATGTGTGTCATCACTATCAAGATTCAATATGAATAAACCCCTAACATTAGGTGCATGACCATAAAAGATATTACTCATATAAATAGAACAACCTTTATTCTCTGATTTAAATGAGTAACCGTCTCGCAATAAACAATATCCAGATATAATGTTCATGCTTAACGCAGGCACTAAATAACAATTATTCAGGTTCATCACTAATCCCGATGGTAATATAAGAGAGAGCGTGCCGACGGCGATCACATTAACCTTGGAACCCTTTCCCACACAGATCGTCACTTCGTCCTTTGCCAGCCTTCGTTTATTCCGTAGTTCCTTCTTTGAGTTGCAAATGTGAGCAACAGAACCTGTAACATCCCAAATTTTGGAATGTTATAATAAATATTAGAATGAGTGTTTGTTTGCTCGAGTGATTGAATTGAGTGAAATTTGGAACTTCTAAAAAACTTTTGAATGAGAGGGAATGACATGACTTTCCCATGTGCCTTTGAATTCAAATTCTTACATTTCAAATCAGTGAGAGAAGATGACATGACTTCTTCAATATAAAAAGATTTGAAGAGTGGATTTGAAACTATCTGAAAATTTTCTGATATGGAGTTCCTTTCATATTTGAATTTCCAATTTGAAGTTTGAAAGAATTCAAACCCCTTGACCAAAATTTGAGAGGAGTAATATGACACTCCACACCAGGGGTTATTTTGTGAAGTATTTGAACCATAAAACCCAGGGGGTTATTTGAAAATTATTGGCAAAAAGAATTAAACAAAATTTAAGCATTTTCTGAAAAATAATAATTCTTAAAGTATTTATTTTGGCCGTGGAAAAATGTTCATTACATTGCATTTAATTCACTGATCATTTTGGTATATAAACCATCATTTTATGGAAGTGCTTTGATTGCCATAAATGAGTTTCCTTTCATTGGAAAATTAGAAAAGGAAAGGAATTAATGCGTATTAAAGAACCGGCCGGCTCACCTGCCTTAACTCCCCCGGAAGTTACTCCAATCCCACTAATCCCATGCTCGTCTCCCTCCCTTTCCTTTCTACGACCCCGAGCCGCTCCTATAAATACCCGAGGCCTCCCGCACCCCGTTCCACCCCTAAGCCCCATTCCCCGTGCCCTTGCCCGAGCCCTGCACCCACCGAAGCCGGAATCCCTATCGAAATTCGAGCGCCCCCGCCGCCCCAGAGCTCGTCGCCGACCCCTCCGACCACCTGTTACGACGCCAAGACCACCAACGGACTCGCCGTCTTCGCCTCTGTCGACCGGTGCCCTCGCCAACGCCGGAGACACCATGGAGCAAACCCCATCGCTTCACCTCGCCGGAGTTCCGGCCACGACCGAAGCTTTGTGAGCACGTGCCACTCACCACCATCACTCCCACGTCCTCTAGCCCCGCCTATCAACACCCGAGACTTGGCGCCATCGCCTGATGCCCTCGTCGTCTCCAGAGACCCTCCAGAACGCCGTGCCGACGCCACGCCAGAGCTCCGCCTCCACCCGAAGCACTAGGAGCTCGAGGAGCTCGCAACTGTCATCCCCAGCCTCAACCGATGCCACCAATGGACGCCGGAGGTCCGCCGCCGTCGACAGGTCCTCTCAAACGCCGTCCCCAACCACCGGAGCCACCTCCACATGCACCGTCGAGCCCCTGCCTCCCCGGAATCCTCCATCGCCGGTGACCCTCCCTCTGTGAGCTCCCTCTCCCTCTCTTAGCCGTCCGATCATAGATCTATGGCTAGGATTAGAACTGTCATACCGATTCGGTTTATTTGTGTGAACCGGCCGTTTTTTCCTTTTAGTTATTTTAACCGAAACGTTTTCTTCTAAGGCCCAGCCATCCGCTCGTTAGCACCCACGCGCACACACCTCTAGCCAATCAGAAGCTGCCACGTCACTCCTGTCCGTTAGAAACATTTTTCTTTTTCTGTTTTAAATTCACCTAATAGAATAGTTCTGTTTTTGTTTTCTTTATATCTTTTATGTTTTTAATTATTTTAATTTGATTCTTTTTGCATCATGTCAAAAATTTCAACTAGTTTCTGTAGATACAAAGTCTGACCATATTTGAATATCTAAAATTAAATTCAAACAGATTTGATTCAAAATTTATTTTCTGAATATCTTGAGTTTAAAAATTTATTTTGAGTTGATTCCTTTTGCTACTTGTCACTAGTGACCTTAGTTATCAGTAGGTAGAATTTGGGAATTTTTAGAATAATTTAAATTAGTATTGTAAAGAAAAATAGATTATGTTTAGTTCTTTTTTAGGTTTATTTATGTTTCTTTTGTTTTAAATTGTTTTAATTTATTTTCTTTTATGTTAGTTGATAGATTTTATAAAGTTTTCTGTTAGATAACAATAGCCCTTCAAACAAATATTATTTTATTAGTTGATTTCATGAAAATCAATTCTAGTTTAATTATAACTTGTAATTGATTCCCATTTGCTAGTTTGATTTGCTATTGGAAAATAACTTTAATAAAAATTGTTTTATAAAAATATACTTTATATTAACTTAGTTGTTATATATTTTGTTTTCTGTTATTTTAATATTTTATTGTTTTGCTTGTTGTTAAGTTTATTAGGCAAAAAAATTGTTTAGAGTATTGTTTTTCTTAGCTCTTACTTGTTCTTCAAAAGTAATCCTTTTACTAAGTAAATTATTTACTAAAATACTTTTGCTATATTTTTCTTTGTTTTGTTTTGTTACCTTTGAAAATAGGATCATTTGTAGGGAAAACCAACCCTTGGTTGTGTTGATGAAGTTTTGTTGCTTTGAGTTTTGTCTTAAGTATTTCCTTCATCACAACCTTGTTGCTTTTGGTTTTTGTGTTACTTTTGATTGTTAGAATTGATTTCTAGTATGATTTCTTATATGAATGCAATGTTTGACTATATAGATTTCCCTCGGAGAGTGACGTATAGTCTATCAAGCTATTTCTGAGAGCGATATTATTCTTCATCAACAGTGCAGGCAAGTTCACTTTGACCATCTATTTCATACCTATGTTTTATTGCATGTAGTGATATCTTTCAACAAATCCCTCCAGTAGTGTTGTTGAAAATTCTTGTAGTCAAGTAGAATGCATGAGGTAGGAACCCACCACTTGTTACTAAAGCCCCGGGAACGTTAGTTATTTTAATGCTATGCTAATGTAGACGGGGTTGGTATGAGTGTTCGTGAGCTGTGTGAGAAGGAGGACTCTATGTCAATATGACAACTTCATGAAGGCATCTTCAAACCCTGCATCTTCAAGACCTCTAGACATTCGAGACTCGAGAAACAAGTTTTTCAATACACACTACTTGGTGAAGGATGGTTGATTGGGCATCCCTAGAGTAACCGGTGGATGGTTGGGATGCATGGAGAAGCGCCATGACATCTTGCAGAAAGCTTCACCCACACTCCGAGAGACGGATGAATACTTCATGCCCGAAAGCTTACCTGTGTAGCCACAAGTCATTATGGGCTCTGGCTTGGTTGATCTTTGTTGTGACTCTGGTTGGGCAGTGCTATGAGATGTAGTCGACGTTAGGAATGGATGGGTACTGACAGTTGTCAGGGAAACACTCTGAAAGACCATGTTTCGTTCGTCCTGTTCTCAAACACCCGGCAGTGCGAGGACTTACCAGGAGGGAACGAATCTTGTGGGTAAAGTACACAACACTCTACAGAGTTAAACGTAATCGATTAGCCGTGTCCCCGGTTACGGACAATTTGAGCCTCTGGACTTGGATCTATCTCTGAACTCTCAACACTGGACTGATAATTAATTGTGGGCAACTATTGATACTTGTGGCCATTAAGACATCGGTTGGCGGAACCATGTCATGCTAGGTAACTCTATAGTGAAAATTCCTGATATTCCTTTGTTGTAGGAAAAGAAAATAAAACCAGCTTTTCTGCAAAAACTCAGACACAGAGCCACAAAGCCTTACTGCATATAGAATAGTTTTTATCTTCTTCTCTTCTATGGTGATCTTGCTGGTAAATTCAATGTACTGACCTACACGGCTGCAACGTCTCATGTTGCAGATACTCTTCTTCGACGAGTAAGAGTATGATTCAAAGTTACGGTCTACACTCAACCTGCCGTTGGTGTTATTGGGACTCCACTCCCGTTGACTGTTTTCGCTGAGATTTTAAGGTATATATCAGTTTTACGTTAATTACATGTGATTGCACTTTGATATATACATTGGTGTACTATGTGTGCCAGCATACTGATCCAGGGATGGCGCAGAACACACAGAGGCTTGACCTTTCCAGGCCGGGTCGCTACAGAACCGGTATCAAATAGCCAGGCACTACTACGAGATCTAGTAAGGTACACATCAATAACATGTATATCATATATACCTTGTTTGTGATTGGCCGCCTTCTTGTTAGCCAAGTACTTGGGGCAGTTCCGCTTCCAGTGACCAGTTCCCTTGCAATTAAAGCACTCAGTTTCTGGCTTGGGTCCATGCTTGGGCTTCTTTACAAGAGTAGAAACTGCTTTGCCATCCTTCTTGGTTTTACCCTTCTTGCCCTTGCCCTTGACTTTGCCATTTTTCTTGAAACTAGTGGTTTTATTGACCATCAACACTTGATGTTCTTTCTGGATTTCAGACTCAGCGACTTTTAGCATCGCAAACAGCTCGGCGACGGACTTGTTCATCCCGTGCATGTTATAGTTCATCACAAAGCTCTTGTAACTAGGTGGCAGTGATTGAAGAACTCTGTCAGTGATCACCTCTGGCGGAAGGGCAATTCCCAACTCCGCTAGACGAGTTGAATACCCAGACATTCTGAGTATATGTTCACTGATAGACCCGTTCTCCTCCATCTTGCAAGCATAGAACTTATCGGAGGTTTCATACCTCTCCGGGCGTTCTTCAAAAAGATAAACTTCAACTCCTGGAACATCTCATATGCTCCATGACGTTCAAAACGTCTTTGAAGTCCTGGTTCTAAGACATACAATATTGCACACTGAACTATTGAGTAATCTCCATTACGTGCCTCCCAAGCGTTCTTAACGTCTTCGGAGGTCATATCTTCTGGTTGGTCACCAAGCGGGGCATCAAGGACATATGATTTTTGGGAAGCCATGAGGATAATCCTCAGATTACGGGCCCAGTCAACAAAGTTACTTCCATCATCTTTCAGTTTAGCTTTCTCTTGGAATGCATTAAAATTCAGGGGTGCTACTGCGCGAGCCATTCATCTACAACATAAATATGCAAAGTTTACTTAGACTATTGTTCAAGATAATGAGTTTAGTTAATCAAATTACTAAAGCTCCCACTCAAATTGACATCCCTCGGGTCATCTGAGTGTCACATGATCCAAATCCACCAACTCAAGTCCGATCATCACGTGAGTTGAGGTGGCTTCAATGGTGAACATCATTATGTTGCTCATATCTACTATATGACTTATGTTCGACCTTTCGGTCGCTTGTGTTCCGAGGCCATGTCTGTACATGCTAGGCCCGTCAAGTTTAACCTGAGTGTTCTGCGCGTGCAACACTGGCTTGCACCCGTTGTATGTGAACGTAGAGTCTATCACACCCGATCATCACGTGGTGTCTCAACACGACAAACTTTCGCAATGGTGCACACTTGGGGAGAACACAATTTTATCTTGAAATTTAAGTGAGGGATCACCTTATAATGCTACCGTCGTACTAAGCAAAACAAGGTGCATAAAAGGATTAACATCACATGCAATTCATAAGTGACATGATATGGCCATGAACTTGTGCTTTAGATCTCCATCTTGAAAGCACCGGCATGATCTCCATCAACGTTTCGCCATTGGGGTTGTCATGCCCTGCATGATTCTACTACTATTGCTACCATTTAGCGAGAAAGTAAAGCATTACATAGCGCTTAATGATTGACACGCAGGTCGTACAATAATTCAAGACAACCCTATGGGTCCTACCGGTTGCCGTACTCATCGACATGCAAGTTGTGAAATTCTATACATCACATGATCATCTCATACATCACATATATCACATCATGTAATTGGCCATATCACATCACAACATACCCTGCAAAAACAAGTTAGACGTCCTCTAATTGTTGTTGCATGTTTTACGTGGCTGCTACGGGTTTCTAGCAAGAACGATTCTCACCTACGCATAAACCACAACGGTGATACGTAATTTGCTTTTCAACCTTCTCAAGGACCGCCTTTGTCGAATCTGATCCAACTAAAGTGAGAGAAACTGCCACCCGCAAGCCATCTAGGCAACAAGTTGCGTCGAGGGAACCGGTCTCTCGTAAGCATACGAGTAATGTTGGTCCGGGCCGCTTCATCTCACAATCCCGCTGAACCAAAATACGACCAAGGGAGGTAGCAATCTAAGCATCAACGCCCACAAACCTTTTGTGTTCTACTCGAGATCTCATCGAACCATCAACCTAGCTCATGATGCCACTGTTGGGGAACGTCGCATGGGAAACAAAAATTTTCCTACGCACACGCAAACCTATCCATGGTGATGAGCATCTACGAGAGGGAGAGTGGATCTACATACCCTTGTAGATCGCTAAGCGGGAAGCGTTAAGAAACGCGGTTGGTGTAGGCGAACATCTTCGCGATCCAAATCGCCGAGCGTCCCGCGATCTCATCACGATCCGTCCCGCGATCCAATCACGATCCGTCCCGTGAACTCATCACGATCCGTCCCGCGATCTTGATCACGATTTGTCCCGCGAACTCATCACGATCCGTCTCACGATCTTGATCACGATCTGTCATTGTACCATCATGGTAGTTTATTTTATTGTTTTGCTTGGTTCTTGCGTCTTTAATTAACTTTGATAAAAATACAAAAAAATTAGTTCTAGCTTTATCTTCTAGTTGCTTAGTTGTAGCATTAAAAGAAAACCCAAAAAGATTGTTTGTTCTTCTTTTGTTTGTTGGGAGCTTTCCCGTGTAATTAGTTTTCTCGTTCTTGTTTTGATCTTTCTTTCTTTTGGTCGTAAGGAGAAGACCACAATGAAAATGTCGAGAGGCTCTCATATGCATTATTGTTTACCTATTAGAGAGACCATGTTACCTTGTCTTCTCCTTTGAGTTATTGTTTGCAGATTCTAGCTTAGTACAATGCACATGCACTCTTATTATTATCCACATTGTTCGGTCATGCAAGTGAAAGGCAATAATGATGATATTTTCTGAAAAGATTGATATGGAGAAAAGCTGGTATGAACTCGACCTATCTTGCTTTTGTAAATATAATTAGCTCATCATTCTGAATTCAGTTCATCATGGGTGAAACATATTTGCAATGATAATTAGAGATTATAGTTACTCATGCCATGCTTAATTAGCTAAGATTGGATAATGGTTTGTTTTGGGTTCCAACATGCATATTAAAATGGTTGTGATGTAGTATGATGGGATGGTATCCTGCTCTGAACGATTCAAGTGGCTCGACTTGGCACATGTTTATGCATGTAGTTGAAACAAAATCAACATAGCCTCTACGATATTTATGTTCATAGTGATTTATATCCTACTCATGATTGCATTCAATGTTGGTTAATCTCAAAGCATGTTGATGACTGTTTCGCTCTCTAGTTGGTCGCTCCCCAGTCTTTTGCTAGCCTCCACTTGTACTAAGCGGGAATATTGCTTGTGCATCCAATTCCTCAAACCCAAAGTTGTTTCATACGAGTCCACCATACCTACCTATATGCGGTATTTACCTGCCGTTCCAAGTAAATTTGCATGTGCCAAACTCTAAACCTTCAAATAATATTCTTTTTTGTATGCCCGAATCGCTCATGTGGCAAGTGGGGGCTGTCAGTATCTTTCATGCTAGGTGGGTTATTCTCATAATATGTGTTGATTCACTATCATTCACGAGAAAGTGGCCGGTAATCGGGATGCCCAGTTCCATGATCAAAATAAAAGCAAAATCTAAGTAAACAAAACGCCCCTAGACCTGTGTTTGTATGGACGGTACCCGTGGATTCGACTCACCGTGGAGTGTGACTGAATAGTGGAGGGGGAGTAAAAACTTTATCATTCTGTTTGGGAACCGCCTATAATGTATCTAGCATGGAAGATGTTGAAAACCGTTTGGTCGTTATCTGAGCAATGAAAGCATACCGCTCAATAATCATTACTTACCTTTGTTTTAACAACTCGAGCTCTGGCACCTCTACAAATCAATGCTTCCCTCTACGAAGGGCCTTTCCATTTACTTATTTGTTCAGTCATCCACTTCTTATAAAAGGCACCAGTTAGAGAGCCCCCCTGTCATTTGTATGCTTTGTTGTTAATTGATATTAAGTATGAGCATGACTGGATCTCTTTCACCGTGAATTACAATGTCCAGCCAGTCCTCGTTCTTTAGAGGTGCTCTGCATTTATGTTTTGCGGTCTCCGAAAGGGCTAGCGAGATACCATTTTATCATATTGTATCATGATTTTTTTGAAAAGGTGTTGTCATCCGAGAGTTATTATTATTGCTTGCTAGTTGATTATGTCATTGAGATGAATAAATGTGATACCTAAATTTTATTATGAATGTGGTTAGTCCATTATCTTTGGTGAAAATTTGGACATGAGTTAGACGTATTTACAACGACAAGATCAAATAGAGTTTGTAAAAGTTTTTATTTATCACTTTTAGTTTATCAACTAAATTTCTTGAGAACAAGCAATGGGTTAAGCTTGGGGAGTTGATACGTCTCCATCGTATCCACTTTTCCAAACTCTTTTGACCTTGTTTTGGACTCTAATTTGCTGTTGGAAATATGCCCTAGAGGCAATAATAAATTAGTTATTATCATATTTCCTTGTTCATGATAATCGTTTATTATCCATGCTATAATTGTATTGATCGGAGACTTAAATGCATGTGTGGATACATAGACAAAACCATGTCCCTAGTATGCCTCTAATGGACTAGCTCGTTGATCAAAGGATGGTTAAGGTTTCCTAGCCATGGACATGAGATGTCATTTGATAACGGGATCACATCATTAGGAGAATGATGTGATGGATAAGACCCAAACTACAAACCTAGCATATGATCGTGTCAGTTTATTGCTACTGTTTTCTGCATGTCAAGTATATGTTCTTATGACCATGAGATCATGCAACTCACGGATATCGGAGGAGTGCCTTGTGTGTATCAAACGTCGCAACATAACTGGGTGACTATAAAGGTGCTCTACAGGTATCTCCGATGGTGTCTGTTGAGTTGGCATGGATCGAGACTGGGATTTGTTACTCCGTGTAACGGAGAGGTATCTCGGGGCCCACTCGATAATGCAACATCACAATAAGCCTTGCAAGCAATGTGACTAATTTTTAGTTGCGGGATCTTGTATTACGAAACGAGTAAAGAGACTTTCCGGTAACGAGGTTGAACTAGGTATGGAGATACCGACGATCGAATCTCGGGCAAGTAACATACCGAAGAACAAAGGGAACGATATACGGGATTAACTGAATCCTTTTCATAGAGGTTCGACCGATAAAGATCTTCGTAGAATATGTAGGAACCAATGTGGACGTCCATGTCCCGCCATTGGTTATTGACCGTAGAGGTGTCTCGGTCATGTCTACATAGTTCTCGAACCCGCAGGGTCTGCACACTTAAGGTTCGGTGACGTTTCGGTAGTGTAGAGTTATGTATGGTGGTGACCGAAGGTTGTTCGGAGTCCCGGATGAGATCCCGGACGTCACGAGGAGCTCCGGAATGGTCCGGAGGTAAAGATTCATATATAGGAAGTCCCAGTTTGGTTTCCGGAAAAGTTTCGGGCTCATCGGTAGTGTACCGGGAGTATCGGTATTGTACCGGGAGTGCCGATAGTGTACCGGAGGACCTCCGAGAGGGGTATTTCGACCCCAAGAGGTCCATGGGCTGTGGGAGAATAATAACCAGCCCTTAGTGGGCTGGGAAAACAGCCACAAAGGCCCATGGCGCAGGAGAGAAAGTCCTAAAGCAAAAAGTGGAAAATCAGCCAATAGGAGGCAATCCTACTCCAACTAGGATTGGAGGTGAAGTAGGATTGCTCCCACCTCCTATTTCGGCCGACCCAAAGGCCTTGGATGCCTCTCCTCTCCTCTCCTCCTATATATACTAGTGGATTGGGTGGTTTTTGGACAGAATTTCCGGCCACGTGCTACCCGTTCCACCGTTGCATAGTTTCTCCTCTAGATCGTAGTTCCGCAGCGCTTAGGCGAAGCCCTGCCGGAATTGCTCCACCACCATCACCGGAGCGTCGTCATGCTGCCGGTGAACTCTCTCTCCTCTCCACCTCCTCTCGCTGGATCGAGACGGTGGAGATCGTCATCAAGCTGCACGTGTGCTGAACGCGGAGGTGCCGTCCGTTCGGCGCTAGATCGGATGGACCGTGATCGAGATCGCGAGACGGTTCGTGATGTGATCACGGAACGGATCATGATGAGTTCCCGGGATAGATCGTGATCAAGATCGTGAGACGGATCGTGATGAGTTCGCGGGACAAATCGTGATCAAGATCGCGGGACGGATCGTGATGAGTTCACGGGACGGATCGTGATTGGATCGCGGGACGGATCGTGATGAGATCGCGGGACGCTCGGCGATTTGGATCGCGAAGATGTTCGAGTACACCAACCGCGTTTCTTAACGCTTCCCGCTTAGCGAGCTACAAGGGTATGTAGATCCACTCTCCCTCTCGTAGATGCTCATCACCATGGATAGGTTTGCGTGTGCGTAGGAAAATTTTTGTTTCCCATGCGACGTTCCCCAACAGTGGCATCATGAGCTAGGTTGATGGTTCGATGAGATCTCGAGTAGAACACAAAAGGTTTGTGGCCGTTGATGCTTAGATTGCTTCCTCCCTTGGTCGTATTTTGGTTCAGCGGGATTGTGAGATGAAGCGGCCCGGACCAACATTACTCGTACGCTTACGAGAGACCGGTTCCCTCGACGCAACTTGTTGCCTAGATGGCTTGCGGGTGACTGTTTCTCTCACTTTAGTTGGATCGGATTCGACAAAGGCGGTCCTTGAGAAGGTTGAAAAGCAAACTAGTGTATCACCGTTGTGGTTTATGCGTAGGTGAGAATCGTTCTTGCTAGATACCCATAGCAGCCACGTAAAATATGCAACAACAATTAGAGGACGTCTAACTTGTTTTTGCAGGGTATGTTGTGATGTGATATGGCCAATTACATGATGAGATATATGTGATGTATGAGATGATCATGTGATGTATAGATTATCACGACTTGCATGTCGATGAGTACGGCAACCGGCAGGAGCCATAGGGTTGTCTTTAATTATTGTATGACCTGCGTGTCAATCATTAAGCGCTATGTAATGCTTTACTTTATCGCTACGGTAGCAATAGTAGTAGAAGCATGCAGGGCGTGACAACCCCAATGGCAACACATTGATGGAGATCATGGTGTTGTGCCGGTGACGATGGAGATCATGCCGGTGTTTCGAAGATGGAGATCTTAAACACAAGTTCATGGCCATATCATGTCACTTATGAATTGCATGAGATGTTAATCCTTTTATGCACCTTGTTTTGCTTAGTACGGCGGTAGCATTATAAGGTGATCCCTCACTTGAATTTCAAGATGAACTGTGTTCTCCCCGAGTGTGCACCGTTGCGAAAGTTCGTCGTGTTGAGACACCACGTGATGAACGGGTGTGATAGACTCTACGTTCACATACAACGGGTGCAAGCCAGATTTGCACGCGCAGAACACTCGGGTTAAACTTGACGAGCCTAGCATGTACAGACATGGCCTCGGAACACGAGAGACCGAAAGGTCGAACATGAGTCATATAGTAGATATGATCAACATAATGATGTTCACCGTTGCAGCCACCTCAACTCACGTGATGATCGGACTTGAGTTGGTGAATTTGGATAATGTATCACTCGAATGATCGGAGGGATGTCAATTTGAGTGGGAGTTCTTAAGTAATATGATTAATTGAACTCATTATCATGAACATAGTAAAAGTGTCTTTGCAAATTATGTTGTAGATTACTAGCTCGCGCTGTAGCTCCCTTGTATTTTTATATGTTCCTAGATAAATAGAATTGAAAGATGTTGGTAGCAAAATTGCGGACTGGGTCCGTGATCTGAGGATTGTCCTCATTGCTGCACAGAAGGCTTATGTCCTTAATGCACCGCTCGGTGCGCCACCCCCTCTAGCGTCGTCTATAGATGTTGTGAACATCTAACAGGCACGTTTCGATGACTACTTGATAGTTTAGTGTGTCATGCATTACGGCTTAGAATTGAGGCTCCAAAACGTTTTGAACGTCACGGAACATATGAGATGTTCTAGGAGAAGAGATTGTGATCTCAGGCTCGTGCCTTTGTTGCGAGATATGACGTCTCCAACAAGATTCTTTGCTAGTAAGATGAAGGAGAATAGCTCAATCGTTGAGCATGTACTCAGATTGTCTGGGTACTACAGTCGCTTGAATCAAGTGGGAGTTGATCTTCCAGATAAGATAGTGATTGATATAGTTCTCCAAGTCACTGTCACTAAAGCTACTAGAACTTAGTGATGAACTATAATGCACCAGGGATAGAAGTATTGATCCCTGAGCTGTTCGCGATGTTTGACACCGCGAAGGTAGAAATCAAGAAGGAGCGTCAAGTGTTGATGGTTAATCAAACCACTAGTTTCGAAAAGGGCAAGAGCAAGGAGGGAAACTTCATGGATAGCAAGTCAGTTGCTGCTCCAGTGAAGCAACCAAAGTTGAACTCAAATCCGAGACTAAGTGCTTCTATTATGAGGTGAGAGGTCGCTGAAGCGGAACAACCCTAGATACTTGGTAGATAAGAAGGCTGGCAACATCGACAGAAGTATATTTGATATACGAGTTATTGATGTGTACCTTGCTAGTACTCCTAGTAGCACCTGGGTATTGGATACCGGTTCGGTTGCTAAATGTTAGTAACTCGAAATAAAAGCTACGGAATAAACGGAGAACTAGCTAAGGGTGAGGTGACGATGTGTGTTGGAAATGTTTCCAAGGTTGATGTGATCAACATCGCACGCTCTCTCTACCTTCAGGATTAGTGACAAACCTAAATAAATGTTATTTGGTGTTTTGCGTTGAGCATGAACATGACTAGATCATGTTTGTTGCAATATGGTTATTGATTTAAGTCAGAGAATAATAGTTATTCTGGTTACATGAATAATACCTTCAATGGTCATGCACCCAGTGAGAATGGTTTGTTGAAATCTTGATCGTAGTAGTACACATGTTCATAACATTGATGTCAAAAGATACAAAGTTAATAATGATAGTACCACATACTTGTGGCACTGCCGCTAAATGTCATATTGGTATAAAGCACATGTAGAAACTCCATGCTGATGGATATTTGGACTCATTCGATTTTGAATCGGTTGAGACATGCGAACCATGCCTCTTGGGCAAGATGACTAAAGGACCCCGTTGGATGGAGCGGGCATGTGATTCATTGGAAATGATACATGTTGATGTATGCAATCTAGTGAGTCTTGTAGCGTGTAGTGGATATCGTTATTTTCTTACCTTCACTGATGATTTGAGTAGATATAGTGTATATTTACTTAATGAAACACAAGTCTGAATCGTTTGAAAGGTTCAAGCAAATTCAGAGTGAAGTTTAAAGATCATCGTGACAAGAAGATAAAAATGACCGCGATATGATCGTGGAGGTGAATATCTGAGTTACGAGTTTGGCATACAACTTAAGACAACGTGAAATTTGTTTCACAACTAACGCCACCTGGAACACCATGATGTGATGGTGTGTCCGAACATCATAGTCATTCCCTATTGATATAGTGCATACTGTGATGTCTCTTATCGTTTTACTACTATAATTTTTGGGGTTATGCATTAGAGACAACTACATTCACTTTAAATAGGGCATCATCTAAATCCGTTGAGATGACACCGTGTGAATTATGGTTTGCTAGAAACCTAAGTTGTCATTTCTTAATGTTTGGGGCTGCGATGCTTGTGTGGAAAATGTTTTCACATAATAAGCTAGAACCCAAAGCGGACAAATGTATCTTCATAGAATACCCTAAGAACAGATGGGTATGCCTTCTATCTCAGATCCGAGTGCAAAGTGTTTGTTGCTAGAACTGGGTCCTTTCTCGAGAAAAAGTTTCTCTCAAAAGAATTGAGTGGGAGGAAGATAGAACTTGATGAGGTTGTTAAACCTTTGTTCAACCAGAGAGTAGCGCAGCGCAGAAAGATGTTTCTGTGAAGCCTACATTAGTTGAAGAGGAAGTTAATGATGATGATCATGAAGCTTCAGGATCAAGTTACTATCAAACTTCGTAGGTCGACAAGGATGTGTACTGCTCCTGAGCGGTACGACAACTTTGTCTTGGAGGTCATGTTGTTGGACAACGATGAACCTACGAGCTATGGAGAAGCGATGATGGGCCCGGATTCCGACAAATGGTTGGAGGCCATGAAATCCGAGATAGGATCCATGTATTAAAACCAAGTGTAGACTTTGGTAGACTTTCTCGTTGGACGGCAGGTCGTTGAGTACAAATGGATCTTTAAAATGAAGACAGACACTGATGGTGAATGTCACTATTTGTAAAGCTCGACTTGTTGCAAAGATGTTTGTGACAAGTTCAAGGAGTTGACTACGATGAGAGTTTCTCACTCGTAGCGATGCTAAAAGTCTGTTGGAATTATGTTAGCAGTTGCTGTGTTTTCAATTATGAAATCTGGCAGATGGATGTCAAAACATCGTTTCCTTAATGGTTTACTTGAGGAAAGGTTGTATGTGATACAACCAGAAGGTTTTGTCAGGCCTAAGGATGCTAAAAGGTGTGCAAGCTTCGGTGATCCTTCCATGGACTGAAGCAAGCATCTCGGAGTTGGAATATACGCTTTGATGAGGTGATCAAAGTTTTGATGTTTATACAAAGTTTATGAGAAACTTGTATTTGCAATAAAGTGAGTGGGACCACTATAGAATTTCTGATAAGTATATGTGGATGACATATTGTTGTTCAGAAATAATGTAGAGTTTCTGGAAAGCATAAAACGGTTATTTGGAAAGTGATTTTCAAAGGAAGACCTGGATAAAGCTACCTAATGTTTGAGGATCAAAATCTATAGAGATAGATCAAGATGCTTGATGAGACTTTCAATGAGTGCATACCTTCACAAGATTTTGAAAGAGTTCAAAATGGATCAGCCAGAGAAATAGTTCTCGTCTGATTTGTAAGGTGTGAAGTTAAGTGAGACTCAAAGCTCGACAACGGCAGAAGAAAGAGAAAGGACGAACGTCGTCCCCTATGCCTTAGCCATAGGCTCTATATTATGCCATGCTGTGTACCGCACCTATGTGTGCCTTGCCATGAGTCTGTCAAGGGGTACAAGAGTGGTCCAGGAGTGGATCACTGGACAGCGGTCGGAATTATCCTTAGTAACCAGAGGACTAAGGAAATGTTTCTTGATTATGGAGGTGATAAAGAGTTCGTCGTAAAGAGTTACGTCGATGCAAGCTTTAACACCTATCCGGATGACTAGTAGTAGCAATCTGGATACGTATAGTGGAGCAGCCATTTGGAGATAGTACCAAGTGGAGTGTGGTAGCAGTGTTTACGGTTTGACATAGAGATATGCAAAGTACACACGGATCTGAATATCGCAGACCCGTTGACTATAAGACCTCTCTCACATGCAAAGCATGATCGAGTTCCAGAACTCATTGGGTGTTAGATTCATAACAATGCGAATCACATGGTGATGTGAACTAGATTATTGACTCTAGTGCAAGTGGGAGACTGTTGGAAATATGCCCTAGAGGCAATAATAAATTAGTTATAATCATATTTCCTTGTTCATGATAATCATTTATTATCCATGCTATAATTGTATTGATCGGAGACTTAAATGCATGTGTGGATACATAGACAAAACCATGTCCCTAGTATGCCTCTAATGGACTAGCTCGTTGATCAAAGGATGATTAAGGTTTCCTAGCCATGGACATGAGACGTCATTTGATAACGGGATCACATCATTAGGAGAATGATGTGATGGATAAGACCCAAACTACAAACATAGCATATGATCGTGTCAGTTTATTGCTACTGTTTTCTGCATGTCAAGTATATGTTCCTATGACCATGAGATCATGCAACTCACGGATATCGGAGGAGTGCCTTGTGTGTATCAAACGTCGCAACGTAACTGGGTGACTATAAAGGTGCTCTACAGGTATCTCCGATGGTGTCTGTTGAGTTGGCATGGATCGAGACTGGGATTTGTTACTCCGTGTAACGGAGAGGTATCTCGGGGCCCACTCGGTAATGCAACATCACAATAAGCCTTGCAAGCAATGTGACTAATTGTTAGTTGCGGGATCTTGTATTACGGAACGAGTAAAGAGACTTGCCGGTAACGAGGTTGAACTAGGTATGGAGATACCGACGATCGAATCTCGGGCAAGTAACATACCGAAGAACAAAGGGAACGATATACGGGATTAACTGAATCCTTTTCATAGAGGTTCGACCGATAAAGATCTTCGTAGAATATGTAGGAACCAATGTGGACGTCCAGGTCCCTCCATTGGTTATTGACCATAGAGGTGTCTCGGTCATGTCTACATAGTTCTCGAACCCGCAGGGTCTGCACACTTAAGGTTCGGTGACGTTTCGGTAGTGTAGAATTATGTATGGTGGTGACCGAAGGTTGTTCGGAGTCTCGGATGAGATCCCGGATGTCACGAGGAGCTCCGGAATGGTCCGGAGGTAAAGATTCATATATAGGAAGTCCCAGTTTGGTTTCCGGAAAAGTTTCGGGCTCATCGGTAGTGTACCGGGAGTATCGGTATTGTACCGGGAGTGCCGGTAGTGTACCGGAGGACCTCCGGGAGGGGTATTTCGACCCCAAGAGGTCCATGGGCTGTGGGAGAATAATAACCAGCCCTTAGTGGGCTGGGAAAACAGCCACAAAGGCCCATGGCGCAGGAGAGAAAGTCCTAAAGCAAAAAGTGGAAAATCAGCCAATAGGAGGCAATCCTACTCCAACTAGGATTGGAGGTGAAGTAGGATTGCTCCCACCTCCTATTTCGGCCGACCCAAAGGCCTTGGATGCCTCTCCTCTCCTCTCCTCCTATATATACTAGTGGATTGGGTGGTTTTTGGACAGAATTTCCGGCCACGTGCTACCCGTTCCACCGTTGCATAGTTTCTCCTCTAGATCGTAGTTCCGCAGCGCTTAGGCGAAGCCCTGCCGGAATTGCTCCACCACCATCACCGGAGCACCGTCATGCTGCCGGTGAACTCTCTCTCCTCTCCACCTCCTCTCGCTGGATCGAGACGGTGGAGATCGTCATCAAGCTGCACGTGTGCTGAACGCGGAGGTGCCGTCCGTTCGGCGCTAGATCGGAAGGACCGTGATCGAGATCGCGAGACGGTTCGTGATGTGATCACGGAACGGATCGTGATGAGTTCCCGGGACAGATCGTGATCAAGATCGTGAGACGGATCGTGATGAGTTCGCGGGACAAATCGTGATCAAGATCGCAGGACGGATCGTGATGAGTTCACGGGACGGATCGTGATTGGATCGCGGGACGGATCGTGATGAGATCGCGGGACGCTCGGCGATTTGGATCGCGAAGATGTTCGACTACACCAACCGCGTTTCTTAACGCTTCCCTCTTAGCGATCTACAAGGGTATGTAGATCCACTCTCCCTCTCGTAGATGCTCATCACCATGGATAGGTTTGCGTGTGCGTAGGAAAATTTTTGTTTCCCATGCGACGTTCCCCAACATTTGCATGATTTGAATGGAACTAACCCGGACTGACGTTGTTTTCAGCAAAATTGCCTTGCTGCTATTTTGTGTAGAAATAAAAGTTCTCGGATTGTCCTGAGAATTTAAGGAGAATATATTTGGATTTAATAAAAATACTAGCGCAAGAATCAACCAAAGGGGGGCCACCTGCAGACCACAAGCCTGCTAGGCGCGGCCACCCCCTTGCCGTGCCTAACAGGCTTGTGGGGCCCCTATAGGTCTTCCGACCTCATCTCCAACTCCATATAACCCTATTCATGGAGAAAAATATCAGAGAGAAGAGTTCATCGTGTTGCGCGATATGGAGCCACCATCACCTCCTATTCTTCCTCGGGAGACCAGAACTGGAGTCCATTTTGGGCTCCGAAGAGGGGAAATCGATGCCATCGTCATCACCAACCATCCTTCATCACCAATTCCATGATGCTCTCCACCGTTCGTGAGTAATCCCATCATAGGCTTGCTATACAGTGATGGGTTGGATGAGATTTATCATGTAATCGAGTTAGTTTTGTTAGGGTTTTATCCCTAGTATCCACTATGTTCTGAGATTGATGTTGCTATGACTTTGTTATGCTTAATGCTTGTCACTAGGGCCCGAGTGACATGATTTAAGATCTAAATCTATTACGTTTTCATGAATATATACGTGTTCTTGATCCTATCTTGCAAGTTGTAGACACATATTACGAGTTATGATCCGCATCCCCCAGGGTGACAATAACTGGGATTCATGTATTCACTAAGTGCTAATGCTTTGTTCCGATTCTCTATTAAAAGGAGGCCTTAATATCCCTTAGTTTCCATTAGGACCCCGCTTCCATGGGAGGGTAGGACAAAAGATGTCATGGAAGTTCTTTTCCATAAGCACTTATGACTATATATGGAATACATGCCTACATTACATTGATGAATTGGAGCTAGTTCTGTGTCACCCTACGTTATAACTGTTGCATGATGAATGCTATCCAACATAATTATCCACCACTGATCCATTGACTATGATCTTTCTACATATTGATCTTTGCCAAGTTACATCTCCGTTACTATTGTTACAATCACTATAAAACTGCTACTGTTACTTTTGCTACCATTATCGTTACTTCCATACTACTTTGCTATTGAATGCTTTCCTGTAGATATTAAGTCTTTCAGGTGTGGTTGAATTGACAACTCAGCTGCAAATACTCAAGAATATTCTTTGTCTCCCCTTGTGTCGAATCAATAAATTTGGGTTGAATACTCTAACCTTGAAAACTGTTGCGATCCCCTATACTTGTGGGTTATTAGTGTCCCCCCTCAGGTAGTTTTCAGCTCCAGTATTGTTTATTTATTGCATAAAAAATCTCCATAAATTTTCAGCTTCATTGGGGATGTGCAGAATAGGTATCTCT
The DNA here is from genome assembly GCA_022496015.1 of Hordeum marinum. NCBI lineage: Eukaryota > Viridiplantae > Streptophyta > Magnoliopsida > Poales > Poaceae > Hordeum > Hordeum marinum. The sequence goes on along the minus strand of CM039674.1, from coordinate 454,733,340 downwards.
GACCTGCTTTTTCAAGGTGCTGAATTCCAGTTGCCAGCATTCTCCGCCTTGATGTAAACCTTGCAAATTGTGAGAGAAAAGGCATTAGAACTACTCCCCAAGGCATTATTATGCATAAAAACATTATAAATATCAGTAGTAAATCATGATCCAAAATGGATGTATCAACTCCCCCAAGCTTAGAGATCGCTTGTCCTCAAGCGAAAGCCAATATCGAAGAACATGTCCACCTGGTTTGAGAGAGAGAGGTGTCTATAAAAACAAAATACGGACATAGTAGCATCATGGTTATTATTATAACAACAACAAAAATTAACATAGAACTTTCTCATAAAACTTTTACTTCATAACAACATCATATAACTTATTATGAACAAGTAACAATTCATCACAACATGGAAGTATAAAGCGTAAACCTTATTGGAAACAAACAAACTATGTTCTCAGTCAACTTCGCAATTACAATTCATCATATTTTAAGAAAGGGTCTCATGTAGGAGCCTTTTTGGCAAGTCTGCATACTCAACCATCATTTAGTCTTCTATGATTGCTAACACTCACAACATACCCATGAGCAAAAAGTTTCAACCGGACACATAGGAAGATAGGGGCTTATAGTTTGCCTCCCAACACATTCACCTCAAGGGTGATGTATACAATAATAACTCATGCTCACTCATATCCAACTGGACATATGTGCCTAGATCTTTCCTCTCCACATGATGCTTGCCAAAGAGAAAAAATAAAAAAAGGAATAGAGAAGAATACTTTGACTCTTGCATAAAAGTAAATACTTAAAAGTAAAAGATAGGACCTTCGCAGAGCGAAGTAGAGGTTGTCACGAGTTTTTCTAGTTTGTATGCCAAATCCCTTAGTGAAAAAGAACGTCACATTGCATTGCCTCTTGTGATAGCAATCTTTATTATGCAGTCCGTCGCTTTTTTTACTTTGCCATCACAAGTTCGTGCAACGCTCAATTTTCTCTTACACTAATTGATCCAACACTTTTAGAAGCAATTTTTATTGCCTTCATGCACCGATGACAACTTATTTGAAGGATCTTATTCAATCCATAGGTAGGTATGATGGAATCTCAAACATGAGTTCGGGTCTTGGGTTTTTGGAAGCAGAAGTAGTATCTCTTATTAGAGCAGAGTTTTGGACTAGCAAAGATATTGGGCAAGCACCACATGTTGAAGGATGTATGACAATATAACTTCTATGTGAATATGAACAAGCATAAATCATTATGTTGTCTTCCTTGTCCAACGTCAACAATTTTGGCATATAATATTTAATGGGGGCTCACAATCATAAAAGATGTCCATGATAGTATATTTGCATGTGAATCTTCTCTTCCCTAATTAATTCTTTCATGAGTTGCATCATTGAGTAATGTTATGTTTCCCAATCTCCAACAAAATTTACCACTTATACTTTTCTTTATTGTGATGTCATTACTCACAATAAGATTAGCATATGATCTTTTTCATTTATTTTCTTTTCTCATGATTGCAACAAGAAAGTAAAAGGGGCAAAATCTGAAACTAAACTTTATTATATAACTCTCACTCGATTACATAGATAGATAGATCACGAAACTAGCACTCGAAAATAGATCATACTAAAATTTTATTCAAGTAAATCATGAAAAGGTTAAGGATTCAAATAAAAAGTAGAAGTTAGATAGTGATGGTTGTCGTGGATTTGTCATGGCAGATGTCCGGGTCAAAGGACTTAGGTTCGGGGCGAGACGCAACTACGTGGCGGCTTGAAGGGGTTGATCAGGATCGAGAAGACACGGAGTTTTACCCAGGTTCGGCCCCTCCGATGGAGGTAAAAGCCTACGTCCTGCTTGTCTGGTATTGATGATGATGAAGATCTCTCGGTTACAAGGGTGCTAATCGCTACCTCTAATCTCTTGTGCCTCTAATCTCTTGTGTTGTCTAAACTTGTAGACTTGTGTCTCTTGAGAACTTGTCCCTCCAGGGGTGCTCTACCCCTCCTTATATAAGTGGAGAGGGTAAGTTTACAAATAGAGTCCTACTAGGAGTAGGATTTGGACTAGCCTCTCACGAATCCTACTTCGGGTCTTATTTCCCTTAAGGGAATCCTTCTCTCTTCGGGCCTTCTCTTGTGAGCCGCCAGGCGCCGGCTCACTCCAGGTTTTGGGCTTGGTCACCGTGCGACGCGCCTGCCGGGTCATTAATATGATGTCATGTCTTTATGGGGTCTCCTGTGAGTCGCCAGGCGGGTCATACCATGGGGTATATCCCCGTCATTAGCCCCCAGGTTAGCTTGAATTTATTCATGGTAAGCTCCTGAAATAAGAGTAACAAATATGTTAAGTGGCCGGCTTGCTCCTTTGGCCGGCTTATAAAATGGCTTCTCAGAAATCCGGGTCTTTTCTCCATATGAATGAGTCGTCTTGATAATCATCTTGCTTGTCAATGTCTTTTGACAAATATTGAGAATAGAACACCCATATGCCATTGAGTCGGCTTCCAATACTCTTGGCGGGTCATCTCCGCCGGGTCATAAACATTGATGATGCCGGGTCATTATCGTTGGTGACTCCGGGTTAAATAACTAGAATCCTGCTGACTTGGTAAATATTGGGATAAAAATCCATCTGATGTAGAACCGGACTTCCATTGTTGTGAAGCAGGGCGGCTTATATAAACTCGGGCGGGTTATGATCTTTTGATAACACCGGGTCATAAGTGTTGGTGACGCCGGGTCTAACAACTGAACTCTATATTTAATATCTTGAAAATTCTCCTCAAAGTTTTTGATATGTCCATATTACCTGTAGCCCCCAAGCTCCGAGATTATCCACGATAACTTGGTCCTTTGCAATAATATTTTGGACTGTGTAGCCCCCAAGTGCCGGGTTGTCCTGCCTGCAGCAACCTGGGCCTTATAATTGCCTTTATATCTTATAATGCTTCGGCGGGTGTAGCCCCCAAGGGCTGGCTCATCAGAAAGCTTCGGCGGGTGTAGCCCCCAAGGGCCGGCTGATCAGAATGTGATATGCCGGGTCTTCAATTTGAATCTCTTAATCTGTTGGAACAGCTGAATACTGTAGCCCCCAAGTGCCGGGTCGCACGCCTGTGGCGACTTGGGACTTTTTAGAAAGTTTGATTTGAGTGGTGTAGTCCCCAAGTGTTGGGTCAGTAAGAATTTACTGGGCTAGGACTTATAAAAATATAGAAAGGCCAGCTCATCTTCTTGAGAAAATATAGAAGGGCCGGGTCATCTCTTTGAGATAATAGGGTCTTGCTGACGATGCAATAATTTGAACGCCGGCTTGCATTAGCCCCCAAGTGCCGTGGTGCATGCTTGCAGCGACATGGGACTTGCATAAACTTCGAATTTGGATAATGTCGCCCCCAAGCGCTGGGTCGTCTGCTTGCGGCGCCTCGGGACTATGTGAGAATAATACGTCTCACCATAATTTGTTGAATGAATCTTTGACCATGGTCGTAATATAACCCGGAATGAATATCCTAGAATAATTCCTTTGTCTTTGACATGAAATTCCTGCTCGTGGTTGCGGTGCAACCCATCAAATATAAGTTTGAGAAATCCGTGAGTGTTGTAGATTACTACAGAGCACAATTAAAGAAATCCAAGAACCGGCCAATTAGATGACACGGTATTATATCTGATAGGGCGACTCTTGAAAGATAATAATTTCTCTGAGCTGGTTTGAAAAAATCCCAATCATTTATTACTTGTTATGATAAACCATGAAGATCCAGCCATATTGGCTATTAAAAGATCCATTTGCTCTTGCAAAACACTTAACGGCGGCTCATCTTAAGAGATAAAACCTGCAAAAACGAACAAAACAGAATACATTCTGCATTGTTTGTGAGGGCGGCTTTAAAGAAGCTCAACCCGGAGATGTATACCTTTCATAACATTGCTCCTTTTCTCAAAACCTTGCTCTGACCCGGCTTGATAAGCCGGCGTGATGCAATATGTGATGATGATCTTGCTTTCCGCAAAAAACTCATATGATGGTTCTTCTGCGTGGATTCGATGCTTTGAACTCATACCAGTTCAGGGTCTCTATCGAGATTGGCCGTCAATTTCTTGAACCGGCTCAGGGTCTCTAGGCGAGATTGGCCGTCAATTTCTTGAACTGGCTCAGGGTCTCTAGGCAAGATTGGCCGTCAATTTCTTGAACCGGCTAAGGGTCTCTAGGAGAGATTCGCCGTCAATTTCTTGAACCGGCTCAGGGTCTCTAGGCGAGATTGGCCGTCAATTTCTTGAACCGGCTCAGGGTCTCTAGGCGAGATTGGCCGTCAATTTCTTGAACCCGCTCAGGGTCTCTAGGCAAGATTAGCCGTCAATTTCTTGAACCGACTCACGGTCTCTAGGCGAGATTGACTGGTAAGAGTGCAGCGAACGCCGGCTGTCGATGGGAGATGTAAGCTATACCCCAAGGCAAGAATCCTCCATCGACAACCGCGGCTAATAAATAGCCTGAAACGGCATAAATTCGGCTGTTTGAAAGGAAAAGTAAGCTATACCCGAAGGCAAGAAGCCTCTTTCAACAGCTACAGTTGATAAGCAACTGAGTTTTGGCATAAACGCCGGTTGTTAGGGTGAGATAAGTGAACCCGTCGGTAAGAAGCCCCCTTCGACAACCGCGGTTAATAAGTAACCGGAAATGGCATAAAGCCGGCCATTAGGGTGAGATAAGCGATACCCGTCGGTAAGAAGCCCCCTTCGATGGCCGTAGTTGATAAGCAACTGGAATTTGGTGTACACACTGTTGTCTTAGGGTCCTGTAAGCTATACCAAGGTAAGAAGCCTCCATCAACAATAGCGCTTAATGTAACCAAACTAGGCATAAAGCCAACTATGCAAGGGAGACGTAAGCTATACCCGGAGGCAAGAAGCCTCCTTGCAACAGTTTAATACAGCTGGTTGTGCAAAGGAGAAGTAAGCTATACCCGAAGGCAAGAAGCCTCTTTGCAACAATGCTTAATTGGGCATATCGCCGGCTATGCAAGGGAGAAGTGGGCTATACCCAAAGGCAAGAAGCCTCCTTGCACCAGCGTAAAAGCCGACTGCACAGGGGAGATGTGAGCTATACCCGAAGGCAAGAAGCCTCCCTGCTACAGCGCTTGATAAGGCATAAAGCCGGATGATAGATCAGCCGTTTTGACGGTGAACAAACCACTTCAACTCAAATTTCTGAGCTGGAAAATTTCATCTTGCAAAGACCCGGGCTTCTCATTAAAAAAGACCAAATGTGTCTCGCCATGTCTGTAGCCCCCGAGTCTTAAGTTAACTCGAAGAGGCGGCTTGAGAATCTTCACTAGAAGTTTGAGGTTGGCCATGGCGGGTTATAAATGATCCCGTATGAATTGTTTCAATGATCCGGTCGATGGTTGGTTCTGGCTGTTTGTTGAAGCGAACCAAATTGTAGTGCTGGCGACTCGTGTGCCTATCCATCGGGCGGCTCATATCGATGAGCACTGCACCGATATATTGATGTAGATCAAATTGTGGGTGATGTCTTGCCCGCATCCGTTGGGCGGCTCGTACAGGCGAGCACTGCACCGATATGTTGATGTAGACATAGAAACCAACCGCGACATTGTAAGCTGGCCCTGTTTGTGAAATATGCCATGGTGTTTATAAGCCGGCGCGGATGATGAGAGACGGCCATGGCTTTTGTAAGCCGGCGCGGGTGGCGAGAGTCGGCCTCGGCATTGTAAGCCGGTGCAGTGGCGAGAGACGGTCTTGGCATTGTAAGCCGGTGCAGTGGCAAGAGAGGGTCGCGGCATTGTAAGCCGGTGCAATGGCGAGGTAGTCCCTTGAATAACGTGACACGCACCACCACCTTTGGCACGCCTCCATCACCACGGTATAGTGCCCCTTTGGCAATGACTAATTGTCCTATCTCAAAAAATATTACAAAGACGAAGTAATTGTTCTTCGACAGAATCAAAAAAGTATAGATAAAATAAATTGGGTGGATAACACCTGTTTCATTTAGACGATGAGCTGAGTCATCTCGTAATTTCAACAGCGATTGAACCACTCTCGAAACCGCAGCAGAGGTGGCAACTCGGCCACAGCGGCTCGGAGACGGCGCTCGACCGGGGCGGTTCGGTAGTGACGGCGTTTTCGTCAAAAGAAGTCCAGCGGGGCGACTTGAAAAGCGATCGCACCAGGGTCAGAGCAGAGTGGCTCGAACCGGACCCTTCCGGGTGATTTTGTTCATTTTTTTTAGAGCCAGCCCTCACTTTATTCGTCGCGGGGTGACAGGCGGCCAGGTGGCCATAGCGCGGCGGGCGGACGAGGTTGAGCCGCGGCAGAGCGAGGCAGTGGAGGCGGCTGGCACAGGGCCAGGGGCTGCGCGCAGGAGGAATCGGCCTTTGCGCGACAGAGACGGCGACCAGGCACAATGCACGGCGTGGCGAGAGGTGAGCGGCAGCTGCGAAATTACCGGAGGCGAGAGCCGGCGAGGCACGGCTTACGTGAAGTGGACCTGATCTTGGTGCAGCGCACGGCGAATCCACCCGGGGCCGGGTAGGAGAGGCGAGGCCTCCGGCGGATGCAAGCAAGCAAAGCATGGTTGAGCTGTTTTGGGCACAGCGATCGCAAGCGGTGCTAGGTGGAAAACGGCCTGGTCGTGGCCGGCGGCTCGCGCAGGCGCGCAGGCAGCTGCAGGCGAGCACACAGCAAGATGGAGGTGGCTCGGCTCGGCGAGGCTATGGCAGACGCGGGGAAGGCAGGCAAGCTTGGACGCATGGCGGCGGAGCGATGCTGGCTCAGAGCGAGGCGAAGCGCGTCGGAGGCGGGGCCAGCGGTGCCGAGTTCGCATCTGAATCCTTCTCCAGGTCGTGGACTCCCTTTTTTTGTTTATGAGCTGTTGTGTGTGGCTAGGGTCTCCTACCGCCAAAAAATATCCTTCATGCTTTATTGCTAGGTACCCGATCGGATTGAAAATAGCTGAGGCCATATCAACAATTGGCCAATGCGTACAAACATGTAAAAATTCTCCGGGGTTGGATCTTGGATCCCAGCTGATGTAAATCTTTCTGTATCTTTTCTTTGTCATCCGGCTGATGATGAGTTTCTCGATCCCTGAAAGAGCTCCCTCCAAGAACATAACACCATCGTGCGTGGCCCCATGGTGGGCACCAGCTATCGTGGATTTGTCACGACAGATGTTCGGGACAACGGACTTAGTTTCGGGGCGAGACGCAACTACGTGGCGGCTTGAAGAGGTTGATCGGGATCGAGAAGACACGAAGTTTTACCTAGGTTCGGCCCCTCCGATGGAGGTAGAAGCCTACGTCCTGCTTGTCTGGTATTGATGATGATGAAGATCTCTCGGTTACAAGGGTGCTAATTGCTACCTCTAATCTCTTGTGCCTCTAATCTCTTGTGTTGTCTAAACTTGTAGACTTGTGTCCCTTGAGAACTTGTCCCTCAAGGGGTGCTCTAGCCCTCCTTATATAAGTGGAGAGGGTAAGTTTACAAATAGATTCCTACTAGGAGTAGGATTAGGACTAGCCTCTCACGAATCCTACTCTGGGTCTTATTTTCTTTAAGGGAATCCTTCTCTCTTCGGGCCTTCTCTTGTGAGCCGCCTGGCGCCGGCTCACCCACCGGGTCTTGGGCTTGGTCATCCTGCGACCCGCCTACCGGGTCATTAGTAAGATGTCATGTCTTTATGGGGTCTCCTGTGAGTCGCCAGGCCGGGTCATTAATAAGATGTCATGTCTTCGGCCGGGTCTCCTGTGAGTCGCCAAGCCGGGTCATACCATGGGGTATATCCCCGTCAATGGTGATACGATACTGTGGCACCTCGCCCAGGCTTGGCTCAAGCCAAGGGGAGTGCCCATACCCATGTACTCAAGTTTCCTTTGGTGGTGGTGATGATGAAGGTCGTGGTGATGAGGTAGAAGTAGTTTTATCCTACGACTTCCAAGGCAAGGGTTCAACATCAAAAGTTGAGGCTCGAGTCCCTGGAGTCCTGCAATTGGCAGCTAAGCTTATACCTTCAAATCTCGCCTCATACTCAGAAAACTTGATTTTGGAGATCATAAATTTGACTCTGTAGATAGTTGATTTTCTCGTTGAAGTTGAAGATGATGTCTTTGATGGACTGGCCATACACCATGTGATCACTGGTGAATTCCTTCATCACGGAGTGATTGGCACTAAGTCCACACTCCATCATCCCTTGGCACTAAGCCTGGCCTCCATGCTTCTCGTCTTGTTAGGCACCTGAACATCCCTGATGTCGAGCACCCCCTCATGCATCTCAATGGACTGAGGGTGCTTCATCACCTCCAGAAAGTACGGGTTGATAACATTCTCGAAGAACTTGTCCTTGAGGGAAGTCGGTGAAGCCATGGAGATTTAGATCTCACAAGAAAACAACACGAAACAAGAACAGAGGAAAATCTCGCGATGCGGTGGTCAAAACAATCGGGGGTATATAGAGAGATTTTGTATTCTTGGAAACCAAGCAAAGGAAAGTAAAATGGAGTCAGGAAGGTTCCTGAGGTGGGCACCCTCCACCAGAGCACGCCAGGGATGGCAACCGCGCCATGATGGACCGTGCCCTCCTCGGTTGCTTTCCGTTTTATTTTTTATTTCCTAAAATTCTTAAATATTCCAAAACTGAATAAAAATATTTTTGCGGATTTTTTGGAGACCGTTTACTTACCGTATCACGTACCTCTTAATTTTCACGATTCTGGAGTGTTCCGGAAGGTTTCTGTTATGTGTTCCCCTCACTGTTCAAAAAATCTTCCGATTCAGCAATTTATTGTTGGGGAACCTAGTAATAATTCAAAAAAATTCCTACGTGTCACCAATAATAAATCTAGGAGATGCTAGCAATGAGAGAGAGGGAGTGCATCTTCACAACCTTTAAGGTCGCTAAGCGGAAGCGTTGCAAAGAACGCAGTTGATGGAGTCGTACACGCGGCTATTCAAATCGCGGAAGATCCGATCCAAGTGCCGAACGGATGGCGCCTCCGCGTTCAACATACGTACAGCCCGGGGACATCTCCACCTTCTTGATCCAGCAAAGGGGGAGGATAAGTTGAGGGAGAGCTCGAGCAGCACGACGGTGTGGTGGCGGTGGAGCTCGTGGTTCTCCGGTAGAGCTTCGCCAAGAACTACGGAGGAGGAGGTGTAGGAGGGGGAGCGCTGCGCCAGGGGCAAGGGGTGCATCCCCCATGCGCGTCCCCCACTATATATTGGGGTGGAGGGGCTGGTTTCTTGCCCTCCAAGTCTATTAGGGCGTTGGCAAAGGTGGGAGGAAAGAAATCCCAACCTTTCCCTTCCCCACCGATTGTTATCCCCCCTTTTTAGGGATCTTGATCTTATCCCTTCGGGATATGATCTTAATCCTTCTAAGGGGAGATCTTGGTGCTCCTTGACCAGGGGTGTGCGGACTTTCCCCCACTACCCACGTTCATGTGGGTCCCCCCATGCTGGTGGGACCCACTCCAGAACCTTCTAGAACCTTCCCGATACAATACCGAAAAATCTCGAACATTTTTCGGTGGCCAAAATAACACTTCCCATATGTAAATCTTTACCTCTAGACCATTCCGGAACTCCTAGTGATGTCCGAGATATCATTCAGGACTCCGAACAACTTTCGATAACCACATACAATTCCCATTACAACTCTAGCGTCACCGAACCTTAAGTGTGTAGACCCTACGGGTTCGGGAACCATGCAGACATGACCGAGACACCTGTTCTGCCAATAACCAATAGCGGGATCAGGATACCCTTATTGGCTCCCACATGTTCCACGATGATCTCATTTGATGAACCATGTTTTCGTGGATTCAATTAATCCCGTATATAATTCCCTTTGTCCATCAGTATGTTACTTGCCCGAGATTTGATCGTCGGTATCCCTATACCTTTTTCAATCTCATTCCCAGCACGTCTCTTTACTCGTTCCGTAACACATGCTCCCGTGACTAACTCCTTAGTCACACTGAGCTCATTATGATGATGTATTACCGAGTGGGCCCAGAGATACCTCTCCGTCACACGGAGTGACAAATCCCAGTCTCGATTCGTGCCAACCAACAGACACTTTCGGAGATACCTATAGTGCACCGTTATAATCACCCAGTTATGTTGTGACGTTTGATACACCCAAAGCATTCGCACGGTATAAGGGAGTTGCACAATCTCATGGTCTAAGGAAATGATACTTGACATTAGAAAAGCTCTAGCAGACGAACTACACGATCTTGTGCTATTCTTAGGATTGGGTCTTGTCCATCACATCATTCTCGTAATGATGTGATCCCGTTATCTACGACATCCAATGTCCATGGTCAGGAAACCATGACCATCTATTGATCAATGACAGAGTCAACTAGAGGCTCACCAAGGACATGGTGTGGTCTATGGATTCACACATGTATTACTCTTTCCGGTTAACACAATTATAACATGAACAATAGACAATTATCACGAATAAGGAAATATAATAATAACGAATTTATTATTGCCTCTAGGGAATATTTCCAATAGTCTACCACTTGCACTAGAGTCAATAATCTAGTTCACATCACCATTTGATTTACATTGTTATGAATCTAACACCCAATGAGTTATGGGGTTCGATCGTGCTTTGCATGTGAGAGAAGTCATTAGTCAAGAGGTCTGCGGCATTCAGATCTGTGTGTACTTTGCAAATCTCTGTCATATTGTAGACACTACTACCACATGCCACTTGGAGCTATTCCAAATGGATGCTCCACTATACATATCCGAATTGCTACTCAGAGTCATCCGGATTGGTGTTAAAGCTTGCATCGACGTAACCCTTTACGAGGAACTCTTTGTCACCTCCATAATTGAGAAATATTTCCTTAGTCCTCTAGTTACTAAGGATAATCTTAACCGCTGTCTAGTGATCCACTCCTGGATCACGCTTGTACCCCTTGACAGACTCATGGCAAGGCACACACACGTGTGGTACATAGCATGACATACTATACAGAGACTATGGATAAGGTATAGGGGACGACCTTCATCCTTTCATTTTCTTCTGCCGTGGTTGAGCTTTGTGTCCCGCTCAACTCCACACCTTACAAACCAGGCAAGAACTCCTTCTTTGACTAACCCATTTTGAACTCTTTCAAAATCTTGTCTAGGTATGTACTCATTGAAAGTCTCACCAAGCATCTTGATCTATCTCTATAGATCTTGATGCCCAACAATTAGGTCGCTTTATCCGGGTCTTCCTTTGAAAAACTCTTTTTAAACAACCGTTTATGCTTTCCAGAAATTCTACATCATTTCAGATCAATAATATGTCAACCACATATACTTATCAGAAATTCTATAGTGCTCCCACTCACTTTCATGTAAATAAAAGTTTCTCATAAACTTTGTATAAACCCAAAAACTTTGATCACCTCATGAAAGCGTATATCCCAACACTGAGATGCTTGCTCCAGCCCATAGAAGGATTGCTAGATCTTGCACACCTTTTACCACCCTTAGCACTGACAAAAACCTTCTGGTTTTACCACATACAACCTTTCCTCAAGTAATCCGTTTAGGAAACTATGTTTTGACATCCATCTCCCAGATTTCATAATTGAAAAATGCCGCAACTGCTAACATAATTCCAACAGACTTTTAGCATCGGTACGGGTGAGGAAGTCCCATCGTAGTCAACTCCTTTTACTTGGCGGAAACTTCTTTGCGACAAGTCGAGCCTAATGAATGGTGACATTCACCACCAGCGTTTATCTTCATCTTAAAGGTCCATTTGTACTCAACGACCTGCCGTTTAACGGGCAAGTCTACCAAAGTCCATACTTGGTTTTCATACGTGGATCCTTTCTCGGATTTCATGGCCTCTAACCATTTGTTGGAATCCGGGACCATCATCGCTTCTCCATAGTTCGTAGGTTCATCATTGTCCAACAACATGACCTCTAAGACAAGGTTGTCGTGCCACTCAGGAGTAGTACGTGTCCTTGTCGACCTATGAGGTTCGATAGTAACTTGATCTGAAGCTTCATGGTCATCATCATTAACTTCCTCTTCAACTGACGTAGGTTCCACAAAAACATCTTTCTGTGTTGCACTACTCTCTGGTTGAAACAAAGGTTCAACAACCTCATCAAGTTCTATCTTCCTCTCACTCAATTCTATCGAGAGAAACTCCTTCTAAAGAAAGGACTAGTTTTAGCAACAAACATTTTGTGCTTGGATCTAAGATAGAAGGTTCACCCAACTGTTGTGTTAGCCTATTCTATGAAGATGCATTTGTCCGCTTTGGGTTTGAGCTTATTAGGTGAAAACCCTTTTTCACATAAGCTTCACATCCCCAAACATTAAGAAATGACAACTTAGGTTTCTGCCAAACCAAAATTCATATGGTGTCATCTCAACAGACTTAGTTGGTGCCACTTTTAAAGTGAATGTAGTTGTCTCTAATGCGTAACCCCAAAACGATAGTGGTAAATCGATAAGAGACATCATAGTACGCACCATATCCAATAGAGCATGACTATGACATTTGAACACACCATCACACTATGCTGTTCCAGGCGGTGTGAACTGCGAAACAATTTCCACATTGTCTTAAGTTGCATACCAAACTCGTAACTTGGATATTCACCTCCACGATCATATCAAAGACATTTTTATCTTCTTATCACGATGATCATGAACTTCACTCTGAATTTGCTTGAACTTTTCAAATGATCCAGACTTGTGTTTCATTAAGTAAATATACCCATATATATCCACTCATAATCATCAGTGAAGAAAACAACGATATCCACTGCACGCTACAATACTCATTGGACCACATACATAAACATGTATCATTTCCAATAAGTCACTTGCTCGTTCCATCAATCCGGAAAACGAGGTTTTAGTCATCTTGCCCGTGAGGCATGGTCCGCATGTCTCAACCGATTCGAAATTGAATGAGTCCAAAAATCCATCAGCATGGAGTTTCTTCATGTGATTTATACCAATATGACATTTAGCGGCACTGCCACAAGTATGTGGTACTATCATTATTAACTTTGTATCTTTTGGCATCAATGTTATGAACATGTATATTACTACGATCAAGATTCAATAAACCATTCCCATTGGGTGCATGACCATTGAAGGTGTTATTCATGTAAACAGAATAACCATTATTCTCTAACTTAAATGAATAACTGTATTGCAATAAACATGATCTAATCACGTTCATGCTCAACGCAAACACCAAATAACATTTATTTAGGTTTATCACTTATCTCGAAGGTAGAGAGAGCATGCGATCGTGATCATATCAACCTTGGAAACACTTCCAACACACATCGTCACCTCACCCTTAGCTAGCCTCCATTTAGTCTATGACTTTTATTTCGAGTTACCAACATTTAGCAACTAAACCGGTATATAATACCTAGGTGCTACTAGGAGTACTAGCAATGTACACATCAATAACACGTATATCAAATATACTTCTGTCGACGTTGCGAGCCTTCTTATCTACCAAGTATCTAGGGTTGTTCCACATTAGCGACCGTTCTCCTCATAATAGAAGCACTTAGTCTCAGGTTTGGGCTCAACCTTGGGTTTCTTCACTAGAGCGGCAACTGGCTTGCCATTCCTGAAGTTTTTTCCCTTCTTGCTCTTGCCCTTCTTGAAACTAGTGGTACCTAACCATCAATACTTGATGCTCCTTCTTGATTTCTACCTTCGTGGTCTCAAACATCATGAACAGCTCAGGGATCATCTTATCCATACCCGACATGTTATATTTCATCACAAATCTCTAGTAGCTTGGTGGAAGTGACTTGGAGAACTATATTAATCACTATCTTATCTGGAAGATTAACTCCCACTTGATTCAAGTGATTGTAGCACCCAGAAAATCTGAGCACATGCTCACTGATTGAGCTATTCTCCTTCATCTTGTAGGCAAAGAATCTTGTTGGAGGTCTCATACCTCTCAACACGGGCACGAGCCTGAGATCCCAATTTCATCTCTTAGAACATCTCATATGTTCTGTGACGTTCAAAATGTTTTGGAGCCTCAGTTCTAAGCCGTAATGCATGACACACTGAACTATCAAGTAGTCATCAGAAAGTGCCTGTTAGATGTTCTCAACATCTACAGACAACGCTTGAGGGAGTGGTGCACTGAGCGGTGCATCAAGGACATAAGCCTTCTTTGCAGTAATGAGGACAATACTCAAATCACGGACCCAGTCTACATTATTGTTATCATCATCTTTCAACTTACTTTTCTCTAGGAATGTATCAATAAAATAGGGGAGCGACAGTGCGATCTATCTACAACATAATTTGCAAAGACACTTTGACTATGTTCATGATAATTAAGTTCATCTAATCAGATTATTTAATGAACTCCCACTCGGATAGACATCCCTCTAGTCATCTAAATGATACATGATCCATAAAGACTAGGCCGTGTCTGATCATCACGTGAGACGGACTAGTCATTAATGGTGAACATCTCCATGTTGATCGCATCTACTATACATCTGATGTTCGACCTTTCGGTCTCTCATGTTACAAGGCCATGTATGTGCATGCTAGGCTCGTCAAGTTAACCTAAGTGTTTCGCGTGTGTAAATCTGGCTTACACCCGTTGTATGCAAACATTAGAATCTATGACACCCGATCATCTAGTGAGGGGTCATATTATTTATGCTACCGTCGGTCTAATAAAAGAAGATGTAAAAACATGATAAACATCACATGCAAATAATAAAGTGACATGATATGGCCAATATCATCTTGCGCCTTTGATCTCCATCTTCGGGGCGTGGCACGATCACCATCGTCACCGGCACGACACCATGATCTCCATCATCGTGTCTTCATGAAGTTGTCTCGCCAACTATTACTTCTACTAAAATGGATAATGGTTAGCAATAAAGTAAAGTAATTACATGGCGTTTTTTGATTGACATGCAGGCCATACAATAAATTAAAACAACTCCTATGGATCCTATCGGTTGTTATACTCATCGACATGCAAGTCGTGATTCCTATTACAAGAACATGATCAATCTCATACATCATATATATTTCATCACATCCTTTTGGCCATATCACATCACATAGAATACCCTGCAAAAACAAGTTAGTTGTCCTCTAATTGTTGTTGCAGGTTTTACGTGGCTGCTATGGGTTTCTAGCAAGAACGTTTCTTACCTACGCAAAAGCCACAACGGTGATATGCCAATGCTATTTACCCTTCATAAGGACCCTCTTCATCGAATCCGATCCGACTAAAGTGGGAGAGACAGACACCCGCTAGCCACCTTATGCAACAAGTGCATGTCAGGCGGTGGAACCTGTCTCACATGAGCGTACGTGTAAAGTCAATCCAGGCCGCTTCATCCCACAATGCCGCCGAATCAAGATAGGACTAGTAACGGAAAGCAACATGACCAAATCATCGCCCACAACTACTTGTGTTCGACTCGTACATAGAATCTATGCATAGACCTAGCTCATGACTCCACTGTTGGGGAACCTAGTAATAATTCAAAAAAATTCCTACGTATCACCAAGATCAATATAGGAGATTCTAGCAACGAGAGAGAGGGAGTGCATCTTCATACCCTTGAGGATCGCTAAGCGGAAGCGTTGCAAAGATCGCGGTTGATGGAGTCGTACTCGCGGCGATTCAAATCGCGGAAGATCCGATCCAAGCGCCGAATGGATGGCGCCTCCACGTTCAACACACGTACATCCCGGGGACGCCTCCTCCTTCTTGATCCAGTAAGGGGGAAGGAGAAGTTGAGAGAGAGCTCCGGCAGCACGACAGCGTGGTGGCGGTGGAGCTCGTGGTTCTTCGGTAGAGCTTCGCCAAGCACTACAGAGGAGGAGGAGGGGGAGGGCACCACCCCCATGCGCCTCCCCACTATATATATGGGTGGAGGGGCTGGTTTCTTGCCCTCCAAGTCCATTGGGGCGTTGGCAAAGGTGGGAGGAAAGAAATCCCATCCTTTCCCTTCCCCACTGATTGTTATCCCCCTTTTTTTGGGATCTTGATCTTATCCCTTCGGGATATGATCTTATTCCTTCTAAGGGGGGATCTTGGTGCACCTTGACCAGGGGTGTGGGGCCTTGCCCCCACTACCCACATTCATGTGGGTCTCCCCTTGCAGGTGGGCCCCACTCCAGAACCTTCTAGAACCTTCCCCGTACAATACCGAAAAATCCTGAACATTTTCGGGTGGCCAAAAGAGCACTTCACATATATAAATCTTTACCTCTATACCATTCCGGAACTCCTCGTGAGGTCCAGGATCTCATCTGGGACTACGAACAACTTTTGATAACCACATACAATTCCCATTACAACTCTAGCGTCACCGAACCTTAAGTGTGTAGACCCTACGAGTCCGGGAATCATGTAGACATGACCGAGACACCTCTCCAGCCAACAACCAATAGAGAGATCTGGATACCCATATTAGCTCCCACATGTTCCACGATGATCTCATCATATGAACCACGATGTCGGGGATTCAATTAATCCCGTATACAATTCCCTTTGTCCATCAGTATGTTACTTGCCCGAGATTCGATCGTCAGTATCCCAATACCTTGTTCAATCTCGTTCCTGGCAAGTCTCTTTACTCATTCCGTAACACATAATCCCATGACTAACTCCTTAGTCACATTGATCTCATTATGATGATGTATTACCGAGTTGGCCCAGAGATACCTCTCCGTCACACGGAGTGACAAATCCCAGTCTCGATTCGTGCCAACCCAACAGACACTTTCGGAGATACCTGTAGTGCACCTTTATAGTCACCCAGTTACGTTGTGATGTTTGGTACACCCAAAGCATTCCTACGGTATCTGGGAGTTGCACAATCACATGGTCTAAGGAAATGATACTTGACATTACAAAGCTCTAGCAGACGAACTATACGATCTTGTGTTATGCTTAGGATTGGGTCTTCTCCATCACATCATTCTTGTAATGATGTGATCCCGTTATCAATGACATCCAATGTCCATGGTCAGGAAACCATGACCATGTATTGATCAACGAGCTAGTCAACTAGAGACTCACTAGGGACATGGTGTGGTCTATGTATTCACACATGTATTACGGTTTCCAGTTAATACAATTATAGCATGTACAATAGACAATTATCACGAACAAGTTAATATAATAATAACCAATTTATTATTGCCTCTAGGGCATATTTCCAACATTTATCGTCTGATTTATCGCTACTCGTTGGGTGACCGATAAGATTATGCCTTATCTTCACCGTTTATCTTTTGGGCCGATTTATCGCTCTGACAAGCGATTTATGTGGAATCTTCCGATAAATCAGGCATATTCCTAGCACTATGTTTGCAAAAATTATATTTATTTGTGTTTTTGTGGACTTTGTGCAATATGTATTGTTTTGCTATTTTTATCATCATTATACTTGGACTCGGAGGTTATGAAACAAGGTAGCACTTCCGTCGAGTATACTTTTGGTGTTAAATATAGCATATTTCAGTGTTGCGAACCTGGGGTTTTTGAAAAAAAGGACCGATTAATAGTCGACCGATAAAATCCATTAATCGGCCAATTTCCGATTAATCTCTAATCCCCAGCTGTCCGAGACGACAACGATAAGCGATATCCTCAACATTGGTTCCTTTGATGTCATGGTTTGGATGACATTGCTTTCAACGTTAATATGCGTACTCTCGAGGAACGTTGCATGGGAAACAAAAAAAATCCTATGCAGATGCAAGATCTATCCATGGTGATGAGCATCTACAAGAGGGAGAGTGGATCTACATACCCTTGTAGATCGCTAAGCGGGAAGCGTTAAGAAACGCGGTTCATGTAGTCGAACGACTTCGCGATCCAAATCGTCAAGCGTCCCTCACTCCCATCACGATCCTTCTCGCGATCCAATCACGATCCGTCCCGCGATCTCATCATGATCTATCCCGCGATCAAATCATGAATCGTCTCGCCATCTTGATCACGGTCCTTCCGATCTAGCGCCAAACGGACGGCACCACCGCGTTCAGCACACGTACAGCTCGATGACGATCTCCACCTTCTTGATCCAGCAAGAGGGAGCGGATGGCGTGGCGGCGATGGTAGTGGAACTATTCCAACAAGGTTTTGCCTAAGCACCGCCGAACTAGACTAGAGGAGAAAACCGATCTAGATGAACTAGAGGGAGCACGTGGCAATTAGGGTTAGCTTTCCCCTCTAAATCCTCTAACTAGATTAGAGGAGAAAACTGATCTAGATGAACAAGAGCCAACATTGATACTATTTGCTTAAACAACTTAATAAAATTTGCATAGGGCTTATGTGATAGCCTGGCTTATTAAGGATAATAGACTACTCATATTAATAAAGAATTCCTTCTTTTTCGGGAGCCCATTTGAACAAAACTCCTTGGTTAAGCGTGCTTCGCTTGGAGTAGTTCTAGGATGGGTGACCGACCAGGAAGTTGGTTCCGGGTGCGCATGAGTGAGGACAAAGTGCGCAGAAAAGACTAGTATTGATCTATGAGGCCAGCCTAGATCCTACCAAGAGTAACGACTACCGGCGGGTGTGTCCGGGGTGTTACAAGTTGGTATCAGAGCTGACCCTCGCGGCAACACGGATGTTAGCCGACAGGTGCGCGGTCATGTTACTCACGAAATTGGTGGCCTGTCGTGGCACACGAAATGACACATGTATCGGACTGGAAGCACAGACGTTTGTGCCAAGAGGGAATGTTCCTCTAACCCGATGAGGACGTCGGTTCCTCTGAGTGTCGGTATATGTGATAGCCTGGCTTATTAAGGATTATAGACTACTCATATTAATCAAGAATTCCTTCTTTTTGGGGCGCCCATTCGAACAGAACTCCTAGGTTAAGCGTGCTTGGATTGGAGTAGTTCTAGGATGGGTGACCAATCGGGAAGTTGGTCCCGGGTGCGCATGAGTGAAAGCATAACATGCTCCCTTGGTGTTGATAATTCATGACAACATACATTGTCTCCTGGACTGATATTTTTACATAGTGTATTTCAGATACAGTCTATAGACAAGGTTGGCAAAAGGAGATTGTGGACATACCCCAAGATGCAAGGAAATAGGTTGGCCAAGCTTCAAGCAAGAGGACTCTACATTTTATATTTGTGAGATATCACTTTGAGTCATTGGAAAGCCAATACTATTAAAAGGGGGTAAGGTTTTGTTGGTGAACAATATGCTCAAACGTGCACAAGTCATAGTCCCCAAAAACATCCACAAAACTCTCCCACCAAAGTCTGTTCTATACCTAACACTCAAAATCGTTGCAACCAACTATCCCACTTCGGTGCCACCGATTCCCGAACGTAGACAGACTCAAGCCAAACCCTAGCTACTTCCGTGCAACCGATTCCATACCGGTGCCACCGAGTTAAGGTTGCCAACTTTTTGTTACGCAAATTCACATTTTCGGTCCCACCAAAAATGTTGGATCGGCGTCACCGAGATTGGAAATCTTACCGTTTGTCACCTTATCGGTGCAACCGAGTTTCCTATATCGGTCTCACCGAGATTCAAAAGTTGCCACCATTTGGTCACTTTGGTACCACAGAGATTAACACATCCGTGTCACCGAGTTAGTCATTTTTTGTGTAACTGTTGGATTTTTGGGGATGCCTATATATACCCCTTCGCCACCACCTACTCAAAAGAGAAGCACTCAGAACTATTCCATACCTATCCTATCAGATTTTGTGAGAAAGAACCACCTACCCTTGTGTTGAGGTCAAGATCTTCCACTCCAATCATATGGATCTTGATTTCTAGCCTCGCCAAGTTGCTTTCCACCAATCCCATCTCTTCTACCAAACCAAACCTTTGAGAGAGATATTGTGTGCTGAGGAGTCTATCATCTTGAAGAACAAGAGCAAGGAGTTCATCGTCATTACCAAGCCTATTACATTTTGGAGGGTGGTGCCTCCTAGATTGGTTAGGTGTCACTTAGGAGCCTCCTACTTCGTGTTGTGGAGTGAACCAAGAAGTTTGTAAGGGCATGGAGGTCGCCTACTTTGTGAAGATCTACCCATAGTGAGGCTAGTCCTTCGTGGATGGAAGCCGTATGGAATAGTCAAGGTTGCTACTTCGTGGACCCTTTTGGGTGGAGCCCTCCGTGGACTCTCGTGACCGTTACCCTCCATGGGTTGAAGACTCCATAAACATGGATGTACGACAGCGCCACCTATCGGAACCATGGGAAAATTTCAAGCATCTGCAACTGCGTTTGATCTACCTATCTCAACTCTTTACTTCATATGCAATGTCTTTACTTTCCGCTGCCATATGTGTTGACATGCATGTGTAGGGCTGTTAGACTTGCTAGCTTTTCTAAAAACTATTAAAATCTACCAACCAATTAACTTGGTAAAAGGTTAGGTTTTAAATTCCTGCTAGTAGTCTATTGACCCCCCCCCCTCTAGACACTCTTCTAGTGATCCCTCAATTAGTATCAGAGCATTGGTCTCCATTGCTTCGGTTTAATCACTGAGAAGGAAGATGGATGTGCCTAGTATAGGGATTTTTAGTTGTAGAGTGCCCATTCTTGATGGAGAATACTATAGTCGATGGAAGTTTTTGATCATTGAGTTGTTTAATGAATTTCAATTGAGCAAATATATTATGCGCCCCTATGAGCTTCCTATTGATGAATTGCATCCCACACACGAAGAGGAAATTAACATGCTTGGTAACCTAAGAACAGTCAATCTTATCGTTAGAGGTTTACCAAGATTCTTGCTTTCTCAAATGAAGAACTTTGCATGTGCATATACCTTATGGACTGATTTGGAGAAACGATATCCAAATCTTTCCTTAGGGAATCTAGATGAAATTATTCATAAAGCCATTGCTTTTCACAAAATGAAGCCTAGTGATCCATACTTTTATAAATGCCTATTTGAACTCCGTGATCTTATGCGTGCTAAAGGAGATGTCACCACTATCAACAACATTATCTTTGAAGCCATTCGCACTCATAAACTTGAACTTTGTCATGATCACTATTCTAACGAATCTCTTGTTTATGATGAGGATTTCCCACTTGATGATGACGATGTGGAACATGGAAATTATGTAGAAGATGAGTTGTTTGACATTGAGTATGAGAAGATCATGAAGAATCTGAGTCTGATGGAAAACCTTAAGGATTACATGTCCGGAGGAAAAGAGTGGATTCTCGATAGCGGATGTACGGATCATATGACTGGTGATAAAGACATGTTCCAAGAGAATCACGCCGAATCAAGGTCCTCGACGGTACGTGACCTTTGGAGACAACTCTAAGGGTAAGGTACTTGGCCTTGGTAAGGTGGTCATATCCCATGATAGCTCTATTCATAATGTTATGCTTGTTGAATCCCTTGGTTACAATCTTGTTTCCGTGTCTAGACTTGCTGATTTCGGTTTCAATGTTCTATTCAAGAAAATAGATTGCCAAGTGTTCCGTCAAGATAATCATAAAATTGTCTTTATCGGTACTTGTAGAGGTGATCTCTCTATTGTCGATTTCACTAAAAGATCAAAACCTCGCACTTGTTTAATTGCTAAATCCTCTAAAAGGTTGGCTTTGGCATAGAAGATTAGGACATGTTGGTACGCGTAATTTAGACAAACTTATCAAAAGTGATCATATACTTGGTGTTAAAGATGTTATCTTTGACAAAGATAAACTTTGCAGTGCCTGTCAAGCTGGAAAGCAAGTAGGTGGAAGTCATCCTGTTAAGAATATAATGACTACTAGGAGACCACTTGAATTACTTCACATGGATCTTTTCGGTCCCAATGCTTACAAGAGTCTCAGTGGAAATTCCTATGGTCTAGTTATAGTTGATAATTTTTCCATATTTACGTGGGTATTCTTTCTTGATGATAAGTCACAGGTTCAAAAGATCTTCAAGAACTTCACTCGCAAAGGGCAAAATCAGTTTGAAGTGAAGATCAAGAAGGTTCAGAGCGATAACGGATCTGAGTTCAAGAACACCCATGTGGATAGCTTTCTTGACGAATAAGGTGTCTCACATGAGTTCTCGGCTACGTACACATCTCAACAAAATGGAGTTGTTGAGAGGAAGAACCGGACACTCATTGAGATGGCAAGTACAATGCTTGACGAATACAAGATGCCAAAGCACTTTTGGGCAGAAGCCGTGGAAACAGCATGTCATGCCACAAACCGACTTTACTTACACAAGCTTCTCGGTAAAACGGCATACGAGCTACTCACCGGTAACAAACCCCAAGTTGATTACTTTCGGGTATTCGTCTCTAAGTGCTACATTCTTGATAAGCATCGTCATATTAAATTTGGTCCTCAATCTCATGAAGGATTACTAATTGGTTATGGATCGAACTCTCACACTTACCGTGTTTACAACAACTTCACTCGAAAAGTTGAAGAGACGGTAGATGTGAAGTTCGATGAATCTAATGTTCGCAAGTCAAACAATTGCCAAATGATGTAGGTGATAAGAACCCTTCGGAAGCTATCCTAGATCTACCCATCAACAAGATTTGTCCCATGGAGGTGAAGGAAAGTACTTCATCAACCCAAGTGGAAGCCCCAACCTCATGACAAGGTGAACCACAACATGACATGGAGGCATCCACAAGCGGTACACAGCAAGAAGATGAACAGGAGGAAGTGCATCATGAAGATCCACCACAACCTCCTTCACCACCACCTCAAGGGAACGACACCTTCAACAACAACAAAGATGAAGGAGATAATGATGAATAAGAAGCTCCACCAACCAACAATCGGAAGCTGACCTGAGTTCGAGCACAAGTGACCAAGAACCATCCCCTAAACCAAATCTTTGGTGATATGCAAACAAGGAGAATCACTCGCTCTAAAATTCGTCTAGCAAACTTCTATGAGCATTATTCTTTCATCTCTAGCATTGAGACATTGAAGGTAGAACAAGCTCTTGAAGACGCGGATTGGGTGAACGCTATGCATGAAGAGCTTCACAACTTCGAAAGGAACGAAGTGTCGACACTCGTGGAGAAGCCTGAGAATGAACACAACATCATTGGAACCAAATGGGTATTTCAAAACAAGCAAGACGAAGACGGTCAAGTCGTGCGCAACCAGGCTTGCCTCGTAGCTCAATGATATACGCAAGTCGAAGGTATGGACTACAGTGAGACCTACGCCCCTGTCGCTAGACTTGAAGCTATTCGCATTCTTCTTGCTTATGCCAATCACCATGATATCACGCTTTATCAAATGGATATTAAAAGTGCATTTTTAAATGGTGAGATTGAAGAAGAGGTTTATGTTAAGCAACCACCCGGCTTTGTTAATCCTAAGAAACCTAATCATGTTTACAAACTTCCTAAAGCTCTTTATGGTCTTAAGCAAACTCCTCGTGCTTGGTACAAATGTTTAACGAAGTTTATTATGGAAAACGGTTTTAAATTAGTAAATTTGATGCAACCTTATTCACTAAGAGAGCTAATGGTGAACTATTTTTGTGCCAAATTTATGTGTATGATATTATCTTTGGTTCCACTAACCCTCAATTTAGTAAAAGGTTTGGAAGGTTGATGTGTGAGAAGTATGAGATGTCTATGATGTGTGAGCTGAAATTCTTTCTTGGGTTGCAAATCAAACAATCGAAAGAAGGAAGCTTCATCTCTCAAACTAAGTATACCAAGGACTTGATCAAAAAGTTCAACATGCAAGAATGCAAAGGTATGAAAACCCCTATGCCTACTAGTGGATATGTTGATCTTACCAGAGAGGATGAGCCGGTTGATCAGAAAGTTTATCGATCTATGACTGGTTCATTTTTATATCTATGTTCATCTCGTCTTGATATTATGCTGAGTGTTTGCATGTGTGCTACATATCAAGCTGCACCAAAAGAATGTCATCTTTCAGATGTTAAACGCATTGTGAGATACTTGATACAAACATCAAATTTTGGCATTTGGTATCCCAAGGGATCTTCTTTTGACCGTGTTGGCCATTCTGATTCGGACAATGCCGGTGACAAGGTTGATAGAAAATCCACCTCGGTTACTTTTCAATTTTTGTGCAGATCTCTTGTATCTTGGTCCTCTAAGAAACAAAACTCGGTATCACTATCGACTGCTGAAGCTAAGTATATTGCTACAGGATCTTGTTGTGCGTAATTACTATGGATGACAAAAACACTTAAGGATTATGGAATTCCTGTTAAAAATGTTCCATTACTTTGTGACAATGAAAGTGCTATCAAAATTGGTCATAATCTTGTGCAACATTCTCGAACTAAGCATATTCAAGTTTAACATCATTTCATTCGTGATCATGTTGCGAAAGGAGATATTAACCTTAAGCATGTTCGCACTAACAAGCTATTAGCCGATATCTTTACTAAGCTACTTGATGAAAACACATTTTGTCACTTGAGGAGTGAGTTGAACATCATTGATGCTTCAAACTTGAGCTAGACTCACTCGGTTGCATGCAAGGGCGTGAGCTTACTTGATATTTCCATGTATCTTAACATTTCATCTTATGCCATGGAATTCTATGCTCCCTTGTATTGCGTCTAATCTCTTGTAGGTATTTGGAAAAACTTCATTCCACAAGATTGCCATCAACTCCAATCATAAGCAATCTTGTCATTACCAAGTATCGACAACCCCTCTTGATGATTGAAGGAACAAGGCCACTCAACCATATCCTTGACATATACTTGATCAAATTGCACACTCTCAATTGGTATCATGTCAATTGGATATATCTATTGCTCTTCCTTGCATGACTACTCTTTGTAGGTAACCAGTATACTCGAACAAGCAGGATTGCTCAAAACTCAAGATGATCTTCATCAACCTCGAGCATCCTCAACAAGTTCATCTACAAGCTACGTCATCAACATCACTAAAATTTATGTACTCATGTCCTTGAAAAGGCTTTACTCCAAGAGATGAGCTAAAGCAACTCAAGAGATATGAATACATTAGAATACTTAATCGAAAAATGGTAACCCATTTTGAGCTTAACGTAGAGTATGACCTATGATCAAGTATTCTTGCTTGGTTCCTAAGTCGATATTATTAGTGCATCTAGTGCCCCTTAGTGATTTTGGTGTATTGAAGACTTATAGGTTAAGGCACTAATGTGTTTGTGAGTGTACACAGGCTCTATAAGTCGATGAGGAGTTTGATATATCCGGAGATTAATCGACCCCTAAAAATGTATGTCTTTAACTGAAGACTTTGCTGAAGATTTTGTGAAGACTTTGGTGAAGACTTTGTGAAGACTTTGAAAATGAAGAAGTTGGTGTGACTTTGAAGATATGAACAAGGAATATGAAGCGTGAAGATTTTTGTTTTCCTAGTTTCATTTACTTTATTTGAGTCATAGGAAACACCGTACTATTAAAGGGGGCCGAGGTAATACTAAGGAAAATTTGCAATTGATGCTCAACTCCAAAATCCTCAACCTATAAAATCATTCGAGTGAAGCCTTTGGAAATATCTTACGGTTCAGACAAGTTCTTCAGTAACAGAAACGAAGTTCTTCTGGTCTCTGAGGAAATTGACCTGACTGAGGAGTTAGGATTTTGCGAGTGCGAATTGCCTACAAGTGAGGAACATGATAAGCCTGAGGACTTTCATAGTTCGAAATTCCGACCGTTGCTATGCTTAGCGCCAGCTGTCCCCAATCATAACATCCACATGACGGTATATCATTGGGGGCATTTATGTCTTATCATGTCAGGTTGCACCCTGGCTATAACCACCAAACCCATAGTGATTGAGCATCACTGAAGAAATTCATGTGTGGAACCGACGCTTGTTACCTTTGAGGACTGTGCATCCTCTAGACGGCTAGGCGTCATGGTCTAGTGCTCCTACAACCAATTGGGGATCACGAAGTGACCTTGGTCTAGAGCATCCGGTAGTAAAATGTGGATCACCGGGTGACCAGTTTGTGAGGGGTTTTGGAAGTCTACCCTGAAGACTTACCACGAGTGTTGGGTGAGGACTGTGTGACCTTAGCTCAAGGAGAATACGGTAAGGACTTTGTGTCCTGGGACTATGTGTCCTCTGGTTTAAATACCAGGCTGCTCCAAACCAAACGTACGACTGTCACAGCAGTTGGAACTGGGTCATCAAACTATTGTCTTCATCGAGCTATCTGGTTCTATGTCCTCAACCCCTCTATTCCTCATATACCTGTAGAAGAAATTTATTGTTACTATTTGAAGAATTTGACTGAAGACTTTCACAAATTCCTCACCTCAAATTCTCCAAGTTACCTTGTTCATCACTGCTTATCCTCTATCACGCTACCTACTATTTGTGCATGTTTCATTTCATCATGAAGACTATGCTGTTACTATGTTCCTCGTGCACTTGAGTACTTATTCCGCTGCTATTTATTCATCATATTTCAAATTCCTCAAAGTTGAAATTCCTCAAGTGATGAATTTGTAAAAATCGCCTATTCACCCCCCTCAAGTCGATATAACGCACTTTCAATTGGTATCAGAGCTGGTACTCCCTCGTTGTGTGTGATTTTGGTTTAACAACCTAGAGTTCTAGTTATGTCGACTGCAAGTATGATCAAGGTTTCTGCGGGGTGTCCTACCTTTGATGGGACGGACTACCCCTGCAGAAAGGAGAGGTGGATTTGGAAAGTCATCAAAAAGTGGCTTGAGGAAATCATATTCCTCAGAAGACTACAAGAAAAGAACCTATCATCGTTGCAAGAAGCCCGATCACTTTATCTCTGATTGTCCTCTCTGGGAAAAAGATTCAAAGAAGAAGAAGAAATACAAGGAGGATAGTTCTGATGACTCGAAGAAAAAGAAGAAATCTTCAACGTCCTCAAAGCGCAAGATGAATGGTTCCCGAAAGGCTCGAGCATTCATCGGCAAGGAAATGGATTCTGAGGAAGAATCTGAAGAATATGAAGAAGAGGAAGAATCTGAGGAGGAATCAAAATCTGGTGTCGCTAGGCCTGCTATCGCTACTGCTTTTGTCAGCAAGTCCATCTTCAACGATGAAGAATATGACTACTCCAACGACTCTGACGTCAGCATTGATGATTATGCTCCCACCTATTACTTAATGGCAAAAGGCTCAAAGGTACACAAACATCATTCCTCATCTGAATCAAGTGAAGGTGAATCTGATGAATATGTGAAACCTAGCTATGCTAAACTTGTTAAAATTGCCACTAAGCAATAAAGTGCACTTGAAAAGCTTTAGAAAATGCTAGACAAAAGCGGTGATCTATTGAACTATGAAGTGGATCGGACTCAAACTCTGTCTGGCGATCTCAAAAGTCTTCAGACAAAGTATGATAACCTTCAGAGTCATCATAACGACCTCTTAGCCGATCATGATAAGCTTTCTTATGAATTTCTTCAAAGAAAGCAACATCTTGAGAAACCGAGGGTGTCACATGAGGATCCAATGAATGAAGACTTTCATGTTGATACACCTGAAGAAAATGATGCTGAAGGAAGTCCTCAGCCACGTCAACCTGCTCATCCTAGAGTTGCAAATGAAGTACAGATTGACCATCATCGATGACATCAATGCATCAGGTCCCCTCAGTCGCTCAAAAGCTTCACAGTTAACTAACTTTTTTGGGCACTTTGCCTTTGTCTCTATCATAGAGCCCACAAAAGTTGATGAAGAATTCAAGGAGACTGAGTGGATTCAAGATATGCAAGAGGAATTGCATCAGTTCAAGCTCAACAATGTGTGGGAACTTGTCAAGCAGCCAGATCCTCGCAAACATAACATCATAGGTACCAAGTGGATCTACCGCAACAAGCAAGATGAAAATGGCCTTGTGGTGAGGAATAAGGCTCGTCTTGTAGCTCAAGGCTACACAAAGGTTGAAGGAATTGACTTTCATGAAACATTCGCACCTGTTACTAGAGTTGAAGCTATTCGCATATTGTTTGCTTATGATAACCATCATAATATCATATTATATCAAATGGATGTGAAAAGTGCATTCCTCAATGGTAATGTTGAGGAAGAGGTATATGTTGCTCAACCCCCAGGTTTTGAAGACCCTAAGCATCCTGACAAAGTCTTCGGACTCAACAAGGCCCTCTATGGCCTCAAGCAGGCCCCTCAGGCGTGGTATGACACTCTGAAGGATTTCCTCATGAAGAAAGGCTTCAAATGCGGTTCACTCGGCCCCACTCTTTTCACAAAATCCTATGACAATGAATTGTTCATATGCCAAACATACGTAGACGATATTATCTTTGGCTGTACTCACAAACGTTACTGTGATGAATTTTCCTATACTATGAGTAAAGAATATCAAATGTCTATGATGGGAGAGTTGAAATTCTTCTTAGGTCTTCAAATTTGTCAACAAGACAATGGCATCTTCATCTCCCAAGAGAAGTACCTCAAGGATGTTCTGAGGAAATTCGACATGCAAGATTGCAAAGGCATCAAAACTCCAATGCCTTCAAAAGGCCACCTGTACACTCATGAAAATGGTAAAGATTTCGATCAGAAGGTATACCGCTCCATGATTGGCTCATTATTGTATCTATGTGCATCTAGGCCTGATATTATGCTGAGTGTTTGCATGTGTGCCCAATTCCAAGCAACACCGAAGGAATCACACCATAAGGTTGTGAAACATAGTTCTTCGATACTTAGCTCACACACCAACACTTGGATTATGGTATCCCAAGGTCTCAAATCTTCACCTCGTCGGATACTATGATATTGACTATGCTGGAGATCGTGTGGATCGCAAGTCAACTTCAGACACATGTCATTTTCTCGGACGATCCTTAGTTTGTTGGTCCTCGAAGAAGCAGAACTGCGTTTCACTCACTACTGCTGAAGCTGAGTACATTGCTGCTGGCTCATGTTGTGCTCAGATACTATGGATGGAGCAAACCCTCAAGGACTACGGCATCAAGTTGAAGAATGTGCATCTCTACTAGGACAACGAGAGTGCCATCAAGATTGCATACAACCCAGTTCAGCACTCCAAGACCAAGCACATCTAGATTCGTCTTCACTTTCTTTGAGATCATGTACTCAAGGGTGACATCTCCATCGACCACATCCCCACTAAAGAACAACTGGCCGATATCTTCACCAAGCCCTTGGATGAAAAGAGATTTTGCAATTTGCGATGTGAGCTAAATATCTTAGAATCTTCGAATGTTCTTTGAAGAAGGACACACATCCTAACACTTATGCAAAATTGATGACTTTGATGTGCAACACACAAAGTAACGTTTTTGTTCAATCAATGAAGAATAACCCTCTAAGTGTGAAGAAATTAATAAAGAATTTGATTCTCACAACCTTACGGCAATTGTACGCGGTGTCTGAAATCATCATTCTTATAGGGTGGGTCACGCCACCAACCAAAGTTGAAATTCTTCAAAATTGAGTTTGTCGTCATTTTTGCAAATTCTTCAAATTTGCAAATTCCTCAAATTTGCAAATTCCTCAACTTTTCAAATTCCTCAACTTTCCAAATTCTTCAAACTTTGAAACACATGTTCTTCATTGAATATATATATATGTGAGTTTTCAATGTCATCAGCAGCATTCACTTATTGCTAATTCTTCAAGTTTATTTTCATCTAAGTGAATGTGATCGGACCCTTTCCCCCTCTATGCTAAACTCAACCCAGTTTGTTCACAAATTCTTCATATGTGTTCTACTTTGAAACTTTTTCAAAGTCTTCACTGTGTCCTTGGCAGCTGAAGAATTTGCGAATGGAAGATTTGAAATTTTTACTCTCAAAATTTTCTGCGATTCCCGCTCAAACGGTTCTGATTCCCGCACCTGGATAACCCACGATCCCCACTATCGCCACCTCTAAGTACGTGGGTGACACCTATTGCGTGGAGAGTAAGGGTCAAGGGCAATCTTGTCCAAAATCTTCGAGCAGATTGGTTTTCACTCCCTCTATAAATACCGCCTCCCCTTCAACTGTGCTCGGTTACTCCTCATCACATCCCTCTCCCGAGCTCCAACCTAGCGCCACCGCTAAAGTCCTCGTCGCCGGCGAGGAAGAGCATCACTACCTTGACCTCGTCGTCGCCGTACTCCCATTGGCCGCGGAAGTCCTCATCCCGCCGTTGCTGTAGCTGTCTCCCTCTGCCAAGCTAGGGCGTGGGAGATCTGAACAGACGAACTTCCCAATCTCATCTCTTGTTCGTCGTGTTCTTCACCAGGGTAAATAAAATTTATTTTTACTGCCCTTGTTTGATCCTCAAATGCTCTTCATATTCCTCAAATGGTGTTTATTGTTCATGAACCTTATTCTAAAAGCACCTTACATGTTCACATACTTGATGTTTTTCCCTAAGTAATGATTTTCTTCAAGATTCCTCAATTGTGTGAATCCTCAAAATTTGCACAACTCTGGAACCTGAGACAAAGAACACTTAGTGAAATTCCTCAAGAAACCGATGGTCAAATTCCTCTCACCTATTTTATTTATAAAAATTTATGAGAACGCATATGACCTCTTCAAATTCCTCGCACCTATACTGTGTTCACAGGTACAACATGTCCGCTGATGAATCACTAGGTTCTCATCAACTTAACTCATTTGCAGTGCTCCTTGAGGAAAAATTGTTGGAAATATGCCCAGAGGCAATAAATAAAGTTTTTATTATTGTATTTCCTTGTTCATGATAATCGTTTATTATCCATGCTATAATTGTATTAATTGGAAACATGGATACATGTGTGGATACATAGACAAACACAATGTCCCTAGTATGCCTCTAGTGAACTAGCTCGTTGATTGAAAGATGGTTAAGGTTTCCTAGCCATGGACATGAGATGTCATTTGATAACGGGATCACATCATTAGGAGAATGATGTGAATGACAAGACCCAAACTACAAATGTAGCTTATGACCGTGTCAGTTTATTGCTACTATTTTCTACATGTCTAGTATATGTTCCTATGACCATGAGATCATGCAACTCACAGATATCGGAGGAGTACCTTGTGTGTATCAACGTCGCAACGTAACTGGGTGACTATAAAGGTGCTCTACAGGTGTCTCCGAGGGTATCTGTTGAGTTGGCATGGATCAAGACTGGGATTTGTTGCTCCGTGTGACGGAGAGGTATCTCAGGGCCCACTCGGTAATACAACATCACAATAAGCCTTGCAAGCAATGTGACTAAGTGTTGGTCATGGTATCTTGTATTACGAAACGAGTAAAGAGACTTTCCAGTAACGAGGTTGAACTAGGTATGGAGATACCGACGATCGAATCCCGGGCAAGTAACATACTGAAGAACAAAGGGAATATCATATGGGATTAACTGAATCCTTGACATAGAGGTTCGACCGATAAAGATCTTCGTAGAATACGTAGGAACCAATGTGGACATCCAGGTCCCGCCATTGGTTATTGACCATAGAGGTGTCTCGGTCATGTCTACATAGTTCTCGAACCCGCAGGGTCTGCACACTTAAGGTTTGGTCACGTTTTGGTAGTATTGAGTTATGTATGGTGGTGACTGAAGTTTGTTCGGAGTACTGGATGAGATCCTGGACGTCACGAGGAGCTCTGAATAGTCCGGAGGTAAAGATTCATATATAGGAAGTCCTGTTTTGGTCCCAGGAAAATTTCCTAGCATATCGGTAGTGTACCGGGAGTGCCGGGAGTGTACCGGGAGTGCCGGGAGTGTACCGGGAGACCTCCGGGAGGGGTATTTCGACCCAAGAGGCTTCATGGGCTATGGGAGAGTGAATATCAGCCCTTAATGGGCTGGTGGAAAGTACCACACAAGGCCCATGTGGCTGGAGAAGAAAACCCCAAAGGAAAAAGGTGGAAAAAGGGAAAAACGGAAAAAAAAGGATGAATCCTAATCCTACTAGGAGTGGAGGAGGTGGACTCCTCCTCTCGTAGTTCAGCCGAAGCCTAGGAAGATTGGAGGCGAAGCTGCCTCCTCTCGTCCTCTCCTCCTATATATACTGGTGGTATTGAGGGTTTTTGCACTAGATTTTCGGCCACGTGCTATCCGCTCCTCCAGTGCGTAGTTTCTCCTCTAGATCGGTTTTCTACAGTGCTTAGGCGAAGCCCTGCCGGAATAGCTCCACCACCATCGCCGGAGCGCCATCAGGCTACCGGAGAACTCTTCTTCCTCTCCACTCCTTCTTGCTGGATCAAGACGGTGGAGATCGTCATCAAGCTGTACCTGTGCTGAACGCGGAGGTGCCGTCCGTTCAGTGCTAGATCGGTAGGATCGTGATCAAGTTCGTGAGACGGATCGTGATCAAGTTCGTGGGACGGATCGTGATCGGATAGCGGGACGGATCGTGATTGGATTGCGGGATGGATCGTGATTGGATCGCGGGACGCACGGCGATTTTGATCGCGAAGACATTCGACTACACCAACCGCGTTTCTTAACGCTTCCCGCTTAGCGATCGACAAGGGTATGTAGATCCACTCTCCCTCTCGTAGATGCTTATCACCATGGATATATTTTCGTGTGCATAGGAAAATTTTTGTTTCCCATGCAACGTTCCCCATCAAAAATCGTGTACTTCTTCAGAGTCCTCAAGAGTTCATATTCCTCAAGTGAAGAAACTAGCTGATGGAAAGAAAACCTCAGAAAGGTGGAAAGAAGCCAGATGTGCACACTCCAAAATACATGATGAAATTCGTAGTGAAACCTCCTTGCAGCAGGCCTCCCCTTGCTCCAAATCAAATTCCTGATCCCACTAGCATTAAGACTGGTGAGGACTTTTCTCACATGTGGGAGAAGTAGCAAGCCAAGCTGGCGAAGAAAGCCAAAGAGGCAGTGAAGAAATTCAATGAAGATTTTGCTGTTGCCGCCTCTGTTGGAGCCCCTGCAAGTGCTCCGAAGAAAATCATGAGGAAGAAATCTGCATTTAAGACAAGTTCTTCAACCTCAAAACCTTCACAGCAGATCCCTCAGGGTCAAAGGCCTTGGCCTACAAAGTCTTCAGCTGCTGGAACGGTTGCTGCTCTGCCTTCTATGACAGCTGCAAAGTCCTCAACCCCAGTGCATCTGGCAACATGTAAGAGGACTGAGGGATTCTCAAGAGTTCCAAATATCTCAGCAAGCCCCTCTAACACGGCAAAGACTTCAACTAGCGCTTCTGCGTTGAAGCTGAAGAAAACTGCTGGACGAGGTCAAAGACCAAGTCCTCTGTAGCGACCCGACTCAAAACGAGTCAAGCCTCTGTGTGTTCTGTGCCATCCCTGGATTAGTATGCTGGCACACACAGTACATCAATGTATATATCAAATTGCAATCACATGTAATTAACATAAAGTTGATATATACCTTAAAATCTCAGCGGAAACAGTCAACGGGAGTGGAGTCCCAATAAACACCAACGACAGGTTGAGTGCAGACCATAACCCTGAATCGTACTCTTACACGTCGTAGAGCTTATCCGCAACATAAGACGTTGCAGCCGTGTAGGTCAGTACATTGAATGTACTGGCAAGATCACAATAGTAGAGCAAAAGATAAACACTATTCTATATGCAGTAAGGCTTTGTGGCTCTGTGTCTGAATTTTTGCATAAAGGCTGATTTTATTTCTTTTCCTCCAACAAAGGAATATTAGGAATTTACACTACAGAGTTACCTAACATGACATGGTTCCGCCAACCGATGTCTTAATGCCCACAAGTATCATAAGTTGCCCACAATTAATTATCAGTCCTGTGTTGAGAGTTCAGAGATAGATCCAAGTCTAAAAGCTCAAATTGTCCGTAAACGGGGACATGGCTAATCGATTAGGTTTAACTCTGCAGAGTGTTGTGTACTTTACCCACAAGATTCGTTCCCTCCTGGTAAGTCCTCGCACTGCCTGGTGTTTGAGAACAGGATGAACGAAACATGATCTTTCAAAGTGTTTCCCTGACTACTGTCAGTGTCCATCCAATCCTAACGTCGACTACATCTCGTAGCACTGCCCAGCCAGAGTCACAACAAAGATCAACCAAGCCAGAGCCCATAATGACTTGTGGCTACATAGGTAAGCTTCAGGGCATGAAGTATTTATCCGTCTCTTTGAGTCTGGGTGAAGCTTTCCGCAAGATGTCAAGGCGCTTCTCCATGCATCCCGGCCATCCACTAGTTACTCCAGGGATGCCCAATTAACCATCCTTCACCTAGTAGTGTGTATTGAAAATTTATTTTGTCGAGTCTCGAAGTCTTGAGGTCTTGAAGATGTAGGACTCGAAGATGCCTTCATGGAGTTGTCATCTTGACGTAGAGTCCTCCTTCTCACACCACTCACGAACACTCATACCAGACCCCGTCTACTTTAGCATAGCCTTAAAATAACTAACGTTCCCGGGGCTTTAGTAACAAGTGGTGGGTTCCTACCTCATGCATTCTACTTGACTACAAGAATTTAAATAACACTACTAGAGGGATTTGTTGAATGATGTCACTACATGCAATAAAACATAGGTATGAAATAGATGGTCAAAGTGAACTTGCTTGTACTGTTGATGAAGAATAATACCGCTCTCAGAAGTAACTTGATAGACTGTTCGTCGTTCTCCGATAAAATCTATATAATCAAACATTGCATTCATCTAAGCAATCATACTAGCAATCAATTATAACAATCAAAAAGTAACACAAAACCAAACACAAAGGGTTGTGATGAAGGAAATACTTAAGGCAAAAGTTAAAATCAACAAAACTTCATCAAATCAACCAAAACTAGTTTTCTCTACAGTTAAGTCCTATTTTCAAAAGTAAAAAAACAAAAACAAAGCAAATATAACAAAAATATTTTAGTAAATATTTTACTTAGTAAAAAGAATTACTTTTGAAGAGCAAGTAAGAACTATGAAAACAACATACTAAACACCATAAGTTAACAACAAGTAAAACAAACAAATTTCAAAATAAAAGAAAACAAAATATATAACAACTAAGTTAACAGAAAATAAAACTTATAAAACAATTTATGAAAATAATTTCAAATAGGAAATCCAACTACCAAGGAAATCAATTTGCAAGTTATTATGAAACTAGAATTGATTTCATGCTATAAACATAATAAATGACATAGAAATAAACTTGGTTGAAATACTTCTGCTAACTAACAGAAAACAAAGTAAAACTTGTCAACTAATATAAAAGAAAATAAATTGAAACAATTTAAAACAAAAGAACTAGAAATAAACCTAACAAGAACTAAAACAGAATCTGTTTTGTTAACAAATGCTAATTTAAAATTTTCTAAAAATTCTAAAGTTTTACCTACTGACAACTAAGGTCACTAGTAACAAGTAGCAAAAAGAATCAACTCAAAATAAAATTTTAAACTCAAAATATTCAGAAAATAAGATTCGAATCAATTTTAAATTATTCAAATTTTGTCAAACTTTATATCTACAGAAACTAGATAACATTTGTGACACAATTCAAAAAGAATCAAATTAAAATAATTAAAAACATAAAAGATACAAAGAAAACAAAAACAGAACTATTCTGTTTTAAAAAACAGAAAAATGAAAAATGGAAATTCTAACTAACGGACAAGGTGCTACGTGGCGTTCTCTGATTGGCTACAGGGTGTGCGTGTCCTAGTGATTCGAGCGGACGGCCGATATTTAAAGTTCGGTTAAACTAAAGTGAGGAAAAACCGGCCGGTTCAATTAAAATAAACCGAAAGGGTACGGGGCTTGTAATCTGAGTCGTTCAAACAGATCGGACGGAGGGGAGAGGCTCACCGCAGCGGGAGGTCAACTGCGGTGAGTTCAACGGCGGCCGGCGGCTCGGGCATGGATGGGGCATTGCTCCACAGGGTCTCCGGCGTTGGCGAGGGCACCGGTCGATGCAGGCGAGGACGACGAGCATGACGGTGGTCTTGGCCTCGTCGTGGGTGGTCGGAGGCGTCAGCGACGAGCTCCGGGGCGGCGATGGCGTTCGGTTGGTCGACGGGGAGGTTGCTCCAGCGGCTTTGGAGCACAGGCGAGTGCACGTGGAGGGGCGGACGGGAAAGGCGAACTGGTTGGTGGCCTCGAGAGGCGGTTAGGGGGTCAGGGTGGTGCGATACGTTGGCAATGGCGCGGCGGCGACCGGTGGTTCCGGCGAGCGATAGCGGTAGAGAGAGGGCACGGGGAGTGGGGAAACGGGCGGAATGGGTAGAGAGAGGGGCAGGGTTTATATAGGGGCCTCGAGGTGGCCGGAGAAGGAAGGGAGAGGGAGATCTGGCTCGGTGGTCGCCTGCATGGAAAGGGGAGGGGATAGAGGAGAGTGATGATCGCGGTGATGGCTCGGTCGGGCGGTGGGTTCCGCATGTCAGTGAGAGAGGGGGCGCGGTCGGCGGCGTCAATGACCATTGCGGAGGAGTTTCGAGAGGGTTAAGGGCAGGTGGGCCGGCCCGTTTTAATAACCCATTAATTTCGTTTCCTTTTCTATTTTCCAGGGCATTAAAAACTCATTAAGGCATTCAAAACCTTTCCAAAAAATAAAGTTTTACATACCAAAATGATCAGGGAAATAAATTCCATTTAATGAGAATTTTTCCACGGCCAAATTAAAAACTTTAATTTTTTCTTCAGAAAATGCCTAAATTGACTTTAATTCTTTTGCAATAAATTTTCAAATAACCCCCTGGGTTTTATGGTTCAAATACTTCACAAAATGACCGTGGTGTGGAGTGTCATATTACTCCTCTCAAATTTTGTCAAGGGGTTTGAATTCTTTCAAACTTCAAATTGCAAATTCAAATATGAAAAGAACTCCATTTCAGAAATTTCCAAATAGGTTTCAAATTCACTTTCCAAATCTTTTTATATTGAAGAAGTCATGTCATCTTCTCTCACTGATTTGAAAAGTATTAATTTGAAATCAAACACAACGGGGAAAGTCATTTTATTCCCTCTCATTCAAAAGTTTTCAAAAAGTTTTGAGATTTCACTCAATTCAATGACTCAAGCAAGCAAACAGTCATTCCAAGATGATCCTCAACTTCATCGATATATGGCATGAAGACCCAAACACCCCACTTTCTAAACTAAATCTGCCTCTTGGAGTGGATGATGTCCTCACCCACTTCATCTCTGAAGAAAAATGGAAGAGAGAACAAGCTCTGAGAGCCAAGAGGAACAGGGTTCGGAAGGAAAAGTTTTTGAGAGACAATATGATGAATTTGACCCCAAATCAACTCGTCACTGTTCAGTCTGAAATTCTCACAGTCTTTGAGGATCAAGGGAGATATGATGTTGAATGGAAGGGCACCAAGGTGAGATTCGCCACGGCTGCTCAAGCTGTAGTGAAGTAACACAACACTAGGGTTGCTGCTCGATTGCAACCTCAAAATCCCCAGGCTAATGAAATTCCTCAAGCTACTGATGAAATTGCTCAGCCTGATGAAACTGCTGATGGAAACGCTTCTGCACCAGAAGCAACTTCTAATGCTGCTGAGGAAACTCAGACCACTGATGATCATGCCAGGACAACCACCATTGTTGTGCCTGAAGAAAATGAAAGGCCAGCTGAAGCATTTGCTACGCCTGAAGAAACTGAACACACCAGGGCAGCTGCATTAGTCGTTCCTGAAGAAACTGATGCTGCTGAGGAAAAGACTCTCAAGAGAAAAGCATCAGATTCAGAAACCTCAGCCGTGAAGAAGTTGAAGACTATGCCAAATTCTTCAACTGGACCTATTGATGCTACACCAATTTCCTTAGCACCTGCCTACGAAATTGTACTATTTGGGGTGGAATATGTCATCCCAGATG
This sequence comes from Hordeum marinum, assembly GCA_022496015.1. NCBI lineage: Eukaryota > Viridiplantae > Streptophyta > Magnoliopsida > Poales > Poaceae > Hordeum > Hordeum marinum. The sequence continues at coordinate 454,695,528 of CM039674.1, read as the reverse complement.
AAGATGAAGATCAGTCTGCTGCTTCGACAGAGCAGATTGATGAAGAAATTGAAGTTGAAGACATTGCTTCAACTCCAGGGGTATCATCGCCTGAGCCTCAATCACTTCTAAAGAGGCAGGAGTTGAAGAAATTGATGAGGACATAGGCATTGGCAATACAACGCCTGTCATCAATGATGATTATTGGGAATCAACACACCCAAATTCACCAATGACTACTCCTCTGACACAGATTTCTCAGTCGCCTGCTCCGACTGAAGAAATACATGAAGAATCTGCCAATCTGAACAACCGAGTCACTAAAGAAATTCTAGCTGCAACGGCTGATGATCTTGATGCTCCCGCCACAATTGAGGAACCAGCTCCCCAAATCGTTCTATCTGAAGGTGTTCCTCCCATGCCAAAGAAGATTAAGGGGCGCTTCAAGCCAAATCTTCACCCGAAGCCAAGAATTCCATTCAAAGGCTCAGTACGCCCCAAATTCCTCAAGAGCAATTTCTTCAATGAACGTATGTTCTTCACTGGTCCAAATCCCTATGACTTTGCAAGGGCCGGTCGCAACAGATTCTGGACGGCAACACAGCTCAACTACTATGCATCAGTTCTTTTTGAGAACAAGAAAGTCTTGACGCACCACCAAATTCCTCATGCTGACATGGAAACCCTTCCATCATTCACACCGGTGCTCCAGGTTCTTCATGATGCAGGCATTCTCCCATTCTGTGTCGACATCTGCGACTGGAATAAAGAACTCATTCTTCAGTTCTATGCCACATTGCATATCAGCGGAAATGCTTTAGATGTCAACTCCTGGATATTGGACTGGATGACAGGATCCACACACTTCACTGCTCAAGCTTCTGAATTGCTTCAGTGTGTACCAGTTACAATTCCCTCAGATGAAGCTCGCAAACTGTTTGATGAGCCTGCACATCCAAATCAGCTAATGCAAGTGTTGATGAAGACATTGCCTCCTGGAAAGCCTCAACGAAAAACCTACCTTATGAAGGATCTGCTATATGTGTCCAGGACTATCTACCGTATACTCACAAATACGCTATGTCCTTAGAAGGGCCACAATTCCAAAGAACAAGAAGTGGAAGGAGTCATGAACAATATGCTCTTCAACATCATTCGTGGGATTCCCATTGACTTGCACGACTTCTTCATGAGGACTTTGGGCAGTGCTGCTTTATCTCCATTTGAACAGAAGCCCTATGCGCCTTGGATAATTAAATTCATCACGGCAAAGTCCTCAGTTCCCTTCAAGGCTGATTTCCAGAACCACTTTGGCTTCCTGCCTCCAATTGAAGTCATCAAGAGCACAATTGCCTCAGTTGAAGGAAAAGGCAAGGGTGTCATTGATGCACCTTGGATGGACAGTTTCTCAAAGCCTCTTCCTTCTCCACCAATGATGACACTGCCACTCAAGACTTCGATGCAAAGGCCTCGGCTCACGAACCTTAACAGTCTGCCCCTCATGTGATGACTGATCACAAGCTTCTAATAAGTCTTCAGCAGAAGGTCAATCGCAATCACAAGTGGGTGAAGCGCCAACTTGGTTACATTGTGTAGAACATGACTATGACGCAGAACACTGTGAAGAGGAATCACTACTATGCGCATGAAAACCTCAACCGCTCTTGGGCCGTACTGTCTCACCTCGTCTTCTGAAGAACTGAATGAGTTGGATCTTGAGGAACATCCTGATTGGGCTAGTCGACCACAGAAGAAATTCAAGAAAGTCCAAGATCCTATAATGGTCGCAAGTTCATTTTCTTCATCTCGAGAGCACGATGACGATGAAGACATTGACAACACTGTGGTAGGCCCTGCATCGACAAACGACCCCGACAACGCTGGCGCTCCTTCCTCACCAACAGGATGAAATTCTTCAAAGGGGCATTAGTCCTCACTTTTTCCTTCCCTTTTGGTCTTCGATGACAAAAGGGGAGAAAATTTGAGTTAGTCTTCAAGAGTGTCTCTCTCTATATATGGGCTATTTTTGTTTAAGTTACAACTCTCGCTCTTCTGAAACTTTTGTTGGTTGAGTTGTAAACTTAAGTCCGATGGTGGTATGACACTTTTGAACTATTTCCTCGCATGTTTATTTCCTCAAGTACCTTAATGCATACATGCTGAATTTCATCAGACCCCATTTTCCTCACGCATTTCAAATTCTTCATATCATATGTTCAAATGTGTGTATGAATTACAAGATATAGGGGGAGTTCTCCATGTTTTAACCTGCCATGTGCATTTGCAATCCAAAGCAAATTCAACAAATATGCACATCTTTAGGGGGAGTTCTTTTATATCTTGCAATCAAATTCCTCAAAATCTGTACTTTCACTTCATATGTTTATCCCCGTTGAAAACTTAACCCATTTGTCATCAATCACCAAAAAGAGGGAGATTGTTAGTGCATCTAGTGCCCCTTAGTGATTTTGGTGTCTTGAAGACTTATAGTTTATGGCACTAATGTGTTTGTGAGTGTACACAGGCTCTATAAGTCGATGAGGAGTTCGATATATCCAGAAATTAATCGACCCCTAAAAATGTATGTCTTCAACTAAAGACTTTGCTGGAGACTTTGTGAAGACTTTGGTGAAGAATTTGTGAAGACTTTGAAAATGAAGAAGTTGGTGTGACCTTGAAGATATGAACGAGGAATATGAAGCATGAAGATTTTTATTTTTATAGTTTCATTTCCTTTATTTGAGTCATAGGAAACACTGTACTGTTAAAGGGGGCCGAGGTAATACTAAGGAAAATTTCCAACTGATGCTCAACTCCAAAATCCTCAACCTATACAATCCTTCGAGTGAACCCTTTGGAAATCTCTTATGGTTTAGACAAATTCTTCAGTGACAGATACGAAGTTCTTCTGGTCTCTGAGGAAATTGACTTGACTGAGGAGTTAGGATTTTGCCAGTGCGAATTTCCTACAAGTGAGGAACATGATAAGCCTAAGGACTTTCAAAGTTCGAAATTCCGACCATTGTAGTGCTTAGCGCCAGCTGTCCCCAATCATTACATCCACATAACGGTCTTATCATTGCGGGCATTTATGTCCTACCATGTCAGGTTGCACCCTGGCTATAAATAGCCACCCCCCACAACCACTAGTTGGTTGGCTGCTCCGAGAGAGAACTGACACTTGTCATTTGATAGCAACCCATCCTCTGAGGACTTTGAGAGAAAATCATCAATGAGGAAAAACCCACAACCAAACCACGAAACCCATAGTGAATAAGCATCACCGAAGAAATTCCTGTGTGGAACCGACGCTTGTTACCTTTGAGGATTGTGCATCCTCCAAACGGTTAGGCGTCATGGTCTAGTGCTCCTGCAGTCAATTGGGGATCACGAAGTGACCTTGGTCTAGAGCATCCAGCAGTAAATTGTGGATCGCCGGGTGACCAGTTTGTGATGGTTTTTGGAAGTCTACCCTGAAGACTTACCATGAGTGCTGGGCGAGGACTGTGTGACCTTAGCTCAAGGAGAATACAGTAAGGACCGTGTGTCTTGGGACTGTGTCTCCTCTGGTTTAAATACCAGGCCGCTCCAAACCAGACGTACGACTATCACAGTAGTTGGAACTGGGTCATCAAACCATTGTCTTCATCGAGCTATCTGGTTCTATTTCCTCAACCCCTCTATTCCTCATATACCTATTGATGAAATTGATTGTTACTGCTTGAAGAATTTGAGTGAAGACTTTCACAAATTCCTCACCTCAAATTCTTCAAGTTACCTTGTTCATCACTGCTTATCTTGTATCACGCTACTTACTATTTGTGCATGTTTCATTTCATCATGAAGACTATGTTGTTACTATGTTCCTCATGCACTTGAGTACTTATTTTGCTGCTAGTTATTCATCACATTTCAAATTCCTCAAAGTTGAAATTCCTCAAGTGATGAATTTGTAAAAATCACCTATTCACCCCCCTCTAGTCGATATAACGCACTTTCAGATATACTCTAATATAGGTGACCTAGTCATCGCCCATCATCTAGTTAAGAATCTGGTGTGGTTTGCTCTATATTGCATGATTTCTCATGACTACTCCAATCTTCTCTAGCTGATGTCCATTGTAAAAACTTCATTGAAAATCTTTCTCATGACTTGTGAAAATAGAAACTTGGTTTCTCTGTCGGAGCCGCCGACAGAGATATGTCAGTTCTACCGAAATTGCCGACAAGCAGCACTACAACATCTTGGTATCACCGATTTATCTATCTTGGAGTCACCGATTTCCTTTCTGTTTCATTTGAATTCGCTTTTCCAATTCTATATTTTCTTAGTGATCATTCTTGTAAAACATATGTTACTTTGATGATCCCTACTCTCTTTCAAAAAAAACTTAGGGGGAGAAGAACTACAAGTAAACCTACATTTCGATGACCCTTGTTCTCAAGGATCCCTTCTCAGTCAATGATCTCTGTATCTATTCCTGTTTTCAACCTTTTTGGAAATTTATGCCAAAGGGGGAGAAGATCAAAGCTTCAACCATTTCGGGAGAAGACCAAAGCTTCATGCTAAAGGGGAGATACATGCTTATGCAAAAGGGGAGATATGATCAAGGGGGAGAGCCAACATCAATACTCATATCTTTATAAACAGGGGGAGAATATCAAAGTAGAGAGAAGAAATTTTTTGACCTTTCTCACCATATCCAATCCTAATATCTACATACTAAGATTCGGGGGGAGAGGATAATCCATTTTCATATCTATGGTGAGGAAATTCTCAATGATCTTGGAGACATATGAATTCTCAATAATTTTAGACATTTTGAGTTCTATTGCCTTGTTGTTTGGTAGAATACTCTTGTGTTTCCTAACATTGTTTTCTCAAGTGTGTTTCTATTACCAGGATGCTCAAGAACTCAAGGTAAGTATATGCATCATATCCTTGGTCAAGATGATCTCTTGCTCCCTACACATATTGTTTGCAAGTGTGATGTCTTGAACAAAGATACATCTCATTCATATATATTTGATGCATATAACCAAGATACACATGACTTGTTATATCCCTTCTACCTCATGCGTGTTCATGCACTCAAAAGCAACTATCCTTTAAAGGACTGCACACATTTAAGGGGAGCAAGTCTAAGTCATGTGTCTCTCAAAGTCTTCAGTATAACCATGCATATATTTATTTGAAGCTTTGATTGTATGTTTTCATCAATTACCAAAAAGGGGGAGATTGAAAGCGCAACATGCTCCCTTGGTGGTTTTGATAATTCATGACAACATACATTGTCTCTTGGACTGATATTTTTACCTAGTGTATTTTAGATACAGTCTATAGAGAGGGTTGGCAAAAGGAGATTGTGGACATACCCCAAGATGCTAGGAAATAGGTTAGCCAAGCTTCAAGCAAGAGGACTCTACATTTTATATTTCTGAGAAATCACTTTGAGTCATAGGAAAGCCAATACTATTAAAAGGGGGTAAGGTTTTGTTGGTAAATAATATGCTCAAACGTGCACAAGTGATAGTCACCAAAAACATCCACAAAACTCTCCCACCAAAGTCTGTTCTATACCTAACACTCAAAATTGGTGCAACCAACTATCCCACTTCAGTGCCACCGATTCCAGAACCTAGGTACACTCAAGCCAAACCATAGCCACTTCGGTGCAACCGATTCCATACCGGTGCCACCGAGTTTAGGTTGCCAACTTTCTGTTTTGCAAATTCACATTTTCGGTCCAACCAAAAATGTTGGATCGGCGTCCCCGAGATTGGAAATCTAACCGTTGGTCACCTTATCGGTGCAACCGAGTTTGCTATATCGGTCTCACCGAGATTCAAAAGTTGCCACCTTTTCGTCACTTCGGTACCATCAAGACTAACACATCGGTGTCACCGACTTGGTCATGTTGTGTGTAATGGTTGGATTTTGGGGGATGCCTATATATACCCCTTCGCCACCACCTACTCAAAAGAGAAGCACTCAGAACTATTCCATACCTATCCTATCAGATTTTCTGAGAGAGAACCACCTACCCTTGTGTTGAGGTCAAGATCTTCCACTCCAATCATATGGATCTTGATTTCTAGCCTCCCCAAGTTTCTTTCCACCAATCACATCTCTTGTACCAAGCCAAACCGGTGAGAGAGATATTGTGTGCTGAGGAGTCTATCATCTTGAAGCACAAGAGCAAGGAGTTCATCATCTTACCGAGCCTATTACCTTTTGGAGGGTGGTGCCTCCTAGATTGGTTAGGTGTCGCTTGGGAGCCTCCTACATCATGTTCTGGAGTGAACCAAGAAGTTTGTAAGGTCAAGGAGATCGCCTACTTCGTGAGGATCTACCCATAGTGAGTCTAGTCCTTCGTGGATGGAAGCTGTATGGAATAGTCAAGGTTGCTACTTCGTGGACCCTTTTGGGTGGAGCCCTCCGTGGGCTCTCGCGACAGTTACCCTCCGTGGGTTGAAGACTCCATAAAAGTGTATGTACGATAGCGCCACCTATCGGAACCACGGGAAAAATCCATGCGTCTCCAACTGCGTTTGCTCTACCTATCTCAACTCTTTACTTCATATGCAATGTCTTTACTTTCCGCTGCCATATATGTTGACATGCATGTGTAGGGCTGTCAGACTTGCTATCTTTGCTAAAAACAGTGAAAATCTTCCAACCAATTAACTTGTGAAAACGTTAGGTTTTAAATTCCTGGTAGTAGTCCATTCACCCCCCCCCCTCTAGACACTCTTCTAGTGATCCCTCAATGAATGAGGACAAAGTGCGCAGAAAAGACTAGTATTGATCTATGAGGCCAGCCTAGATCCTGCCAAGAGTAACGAATACCGACGGGTGTGTCCGGGGCGTTACAAGAAGGCACCCTCAAACCCTCAAGAGTTGGCCGAAATTGGAGGTGGAGGAGTCCTACTCCAATACTATTAGTAGTAGGATTCCTCCTTTCCACTTGGAAACTCTTTCCACCTCTCCACCTTTGGGTTTTTCCCACCCCTATCCGCATGGGCCTTAGTGGGGGCTCAGACAGCCCACTAAGGGATGGCTTGACTCCTCCCACAGCCCATGAGGCCCTTTGGGACGAGACACCCTTGCCGATGGTCCCTAGTACCCCTCCCGGCACTCCCAGTACACTACCGATGAGCCCGAAACTTTTCTGGTGACAGAAATAAGACTTCCTATATATCAATATTTACCTCCGAACCATACCTGAGCTTCTTGTGGCGTCCGGGATCTCATCTGGGACTCCTAACAACCTTCGATCACCACCATACATAACTATATACTACCGAAATGTCACCAAACCTTAAGTGTGCAGACCCTGCGGGTTCGAGAACTATGTAGACATGACCGAGATACCTCTACGGTCAATAAACAATAGCGGGACCTGGATGCCCATATTGTTTCCTACATATTCTACGAAGATCGTTATCAATTGAACCTCTATGTCAAGGATTCAGTCAATCCCGTCTGATGTTCCCTTTGTTCTTCGGTATATTACTTGCCCGAGATTCAATGGTCGGTCTCGCCATACCTAGTTTAATCTCGTTACCAGCAAGTCTCTTTACTCGTTCCATAATACAAGATCACGTGGCTAACACTTAGCCACATTGTTTGCTAGGCTTATTGTGATGTTGTATTACCGAGTGGGCCCTAAGATACCTCTCCATCACACAGAGCAACAAATCCCAGTCTTGATCCATGCCAACTCAACAGACACCCTCGGAGATACCTGCAGAGCACCCTTCTAGTCACCCAGTTATGTTGCGACATTTCATAGACACAAGGTACTCCTCCAGTGTCAATGAGTTGCATGATCTCATGGTAATAGGAATAGATACTTGACATGTAGAAAATTGTAGCAATAAACTGACACGATCATATGCTACATTTATAGTTTGGGTCTTGTCCATCACATCATTCTCCTAATGATATGAACCCATTATCAAATGATATCTCGTGTCCATGGCTAGGAAACCTTGACCATCTTTGATCAACGAATTAGTCTACTAGAGGCATACTAGGGACATAGTGTTGTATATATACCCACACATGTATTTAGTTTCCAATCCATACAATTATAGCATGGATAATAAACGATTATCACGAACATGGAAATATAATAATAACCAATTTATTATTGCCTCTAGGGCATATTTTCAATAGTCTCCCACTTGCACTAAAGTCAATAATCTAGTTCACATCACCATGTGATTTACTTTGTTATAAATCTAACACCCAATGAGTTCTGGGGTCGATCATGCTTTGAATGTGAGAGAGGTCTTTAGTCAATGGGTCTGCGCCATTCAGATCCGTGTGTACTTTGCAAATCTATGTGTCATATTGTAGACATTGCTACCATTCTCCACTTGGAACTATTCCAAAAGGCTGATCCACTATACGTATTTGGATTGCTACTCAGAGTCATCCGGATTGGTGTTAAAGTTTGCATCAACGCAACCCTTTATGAAGAACTCTTTATCACCTCCATAATCGAGAAATATTTCCTTAGTCCTCTAGTTACTAAGGATAATCTTGACCACTGTACAGTCTTCCACTCCTAGATCACTCTTGTACCCCTTGACAGACTCATGGCAAGGCACACTAAAAGTGCGTTATATCGACTAGAGGGGGGTGAATAGGCGATTTTTACAAATTCATAGCTTGAGGAATTTCAACTTTGAGGAATTTGAAATGTGATGAATAACTAGGGAAATTGTGAAAGTCTTTAGTCAAATTCTTCAAACAGTAACAATCAATTTCATCAACAAGTATAAGAGGAATAGAGGGGTTCAGGAAATAGAACCAGTAGCTCGATGATGACAATGGTTCGATGACCTAGTTCCAACTGTTGTGACGGTCGTACGTCTAGTTTGGAGCGGCTTGGTATTTATACCAGAGGACACACAGTCCTTACCGTATTCTCCTTGAGCTAAGGTCACACAGTCCTCGCCCAACACTCATGGTAAGTCTTCAGGGTAGACTTCCAAAACCATCACAAACTGGTCACCCGGCGATCCATAATTTACTGCAGGATGCTCTAGACCAAGGTCACTTCGTGATCCCCAATTGACTGCAGTATGCACTAGACCATGACGCCTAACTGTTTGGAGGATGCATAGTCCTCAAAGGTAACAAGCGTCGGTTCCACATAGGAATTTCTTCAATGATGCTCATTCACTTTGGGTTTGGTGGTTGGGTTGTGGGTTTTTCCTCACTAATGATTTTCTCTCAAAGTCCTTGGAGGATGGGTTGCCCTCAAATGACAAGTGTCAGTTCTCTCTCGGAGTAGCCTACCAACTAGTGGTTGTGACGTGGCTATTTATAGCGAGGGTGCAACCTGACATGATAAGACATAAATGCCCCCCTGATATGACCATTATGTGGATGTTATGATTGGGGACAGCTGGCGCTAAGCACAACAATGGTTGAATTTTCGAACTATGAAACTCGTCAAACATATCATGTTCCTCACTTGTCGGCAATTTGCACTGGAGAAATCCTAACTCCCCAGTCAGCTCAATTTCCTTAGAGACCAGAAGCACTTCGTCTCTATCACTGAAGAACTTGACTGAGCTGCAAGAGATTTCCAAAGGCTTCACTCGAAGGGTTGTATAGGTTGAGGATTTTGGAGTTGAGCATCAGTTGAAAATTTTCCTTAGTATTACTTCAGCTCCCTTTAACAGTATGTTGTTTCCTATGACTCAAAGAAAGGAAATGAAACTACGAAAACAAAAGTCTTCACGCTTCATAATCCTCATTCATATCTTCAAGGTCACGCCGACTTCTTCATTTTCAAAATCTTCAGGGAATACCAAAGTCTTCAGCAAAGTCTTCACAAAAGTCTTCAGTTGAAGACATACATTTTTAGGCGTCAGTAATCTCCGGATGTATCAAACTCCTCATCGACTTATAGAGCTTGTGTATACTCACAAACACATTAGTACCTTAACCTATAAGTCTTCAACACACCAAAATCACTAAGGGGCACTAGATGCACTAACAATCTCCCCCTTTTTGGTGATTGATGACAAATAGGTTAAGTTTTCAATGGGGATAAACATATGAAGTGAAAGTACTAAGTTTGAGGAATTTGATTGCAAGATATAGAAGAACTCCCCCTGAAGATGTGCATATTTGAGGAATTTTCTTTGGATTGCAAATGCACATGGCAGGTTAAAACATGGAGAACTCCCCCTATATCTTGTAATTCATACACGCATTTGAACATATAATATGAAGAATTTGCAATGCATGATGAAAATGGTGTCTGACGAAATTTAGCATGTGTGCATTAAGATGATCTAGGAAATAAGCATGCAAGGAAATAGTTCAAAGAGTCAAACCACCATAGGACTTAAGTTTACAACTCGATCAACAAAAGCTTCAGAAGAGCGACAGTTGTAACTTGAACAAAAAATAGCCCATATTTATGTAGACCCGCTTGAAGACTAACTCAAATTTCCTCCCCTTTTGTCATCGAAGACCAAAAGGGACGGAAAAATGAGGACCAATGCCCCTTGAAGAATTTCATCTTGTTGGTGAAGGAGGAGCGCCAGCGTTGTCGGGGTCGTTTGTCGATATAGGGCCTGCCGCGGTGTCGTCAATGTCTTCATCCTCATCGCACTCTAGATATGAAGAATATGAGCTTGCGACCATGAGAGGAACTTGAACCTTCTTGAATTTCTTCTGTGGTCGACGAACCCAGTCAGGATGTTCCTCAAAGTTCAACTCGTTCAGTTCTTCAGGAGTTGTGAGGTGAGACAGGACATCCCAAGTGCGCTTGAGGGTTTCATGTGCATAGTACTGATTCCTCTTCACAGAGTTCTAAGTCACAGTCATGTTTTGCACAATGTAACCAATTTGACGCTTTACCCACTTGTGATTGTGATCGACTTTCTGATGAAGACTTATTAGAAGTTCATGATCAGTCATCACACACGGGGCAGACTCTTGAGGCTTTTAAGCTGAGACCTTTGCTTCTGTGTCCTGAGTTACAGTGTCATCATTGGTGGACTAGGAAGCAGCTTTGCGAAATAGTCCATCCAACGGACGAGTGCCCTCACCAATGACAGCCTTGCGTTTTCCTTCCATTGAGTCAATTGTGCTCTTGATGACTTCGATCGGAGGCAGGAAGCCAAAGTGGTTCTAGAAATCAGCCTTGAAGGGAATTGAGGACTTTGCCCTGATGAATTTCATAATCCAAGGCGCATAAGGATTCTGTTTGAATGGGGCATGAGCAGCATTTGCCAAAGTCCTCATGAAGAAATCGTGGAAGTTGATGGGAATCCCATGTATGATGTTGAAGAGCATATTCTTCATGACTCCCTCCACTTCGTCTTCTATTAAATCATGGCCCTTTTGAGGACATAGGATATTTGTGAGTATGCGATAGACTGTCCTTGGCACATATAGCAAAGCATTCACTAGGAAGGTCTTCGGTTGAGGCTTTCCAAGGACCAATGTCTTCATCAGTACTTGCATCAGATTATTCGGAAGTGCAAGTTCATCAAACAGTCTGCGAGCTTCATCTGAGGGAATTGGAACTGTTACACACTGAAGCAAGTCAGAAGCTTGAGTAGTGAAGTGAGTTGATCCTGTCATCCAGTCCAAAACCAAGGAGTTGATGTTTGAAGCATTTCCACTAATATGAAGTGTGGCATAGAACTGAAGGATGAGTTCTTCATTCCAGTCGCAGATGTTGATGCAGAAAGGAAGAATGCCTACATCATGAAGAACTTGGAGCGCTGGTGTGAACGATGGAAGTGTTTCCATGTCAGCATGAGGAATTTGGTGGTGCTCGAAGACTTTCTTCTTCTCGAACAAGATTGATGCATAGTAGTTGAGCTGAGTTGTCATCCAGAATCTGCTACGACCGGCCCTTGCAAGGTCATAATGATTAGGACCTGTCAAGAACAAGCGCTCATTGAAGAAACTACTCTTGAGGACTTTGGGGCATGCTGAGCCTTTGAATGGCATTCTGGGCTTCGGTTGAAGATTTGGCTTGAAGCAGACCTTGATCTCCTTTGGCATAGGAGGAACTTCTTCAGATTGAACAATTTGTAGGGCTGGTTCCTCAGTTGCGGGTGTAGGAGCAAAGTCATCAGCTGTTGCAGCTGGAATTTCTTCAGTGACTTGGGTGGTCTGGTCAGCAGATTCTTCATGTATTTCTTCAGTGTGAGCACGCGACTGAGCATTCTGTTTCAGAGGAGTAGTCATTGGTGAATTTGGGTGTGCTGATTCCCAATATTCATCGTTCATGACAGGAGTTGTATTGCCAATGTGTACGGCCTCATCAATTTCTTCAACACCACCCTCTTCAGCAGTGAACTATGGCTGGGGCGATGATACCTTTGGAGTTGAAGCAATGTCTTCAACGTCAATTTGTTCATAAATCTGCTCTGTGGAAGCAGCAGAATGATCTTCATCTTCTTCATCTGGGATGACATAGTTAATCCCAAATGGTACAAGTTCATAAGCCGGTGCAGAGGAGAGTGGTGTAGCATCAATGGGTCTAGTTGAAGAACTTGGCATAGTCTTCAACTTCTTCACAGCTGAGGATTATGAATCTGATGCTTTTCTCTTAAGAGTCTTTTCCTCTACAGTTTTAGCTTCTTCAAGCACGACTGATGCAGTTGCCCTGGTGAGTTCAGGTTCTTCAGGCGCAGCAAAAGCTTCAGCTGGCCTTTCAGTTTCTTCAGGCACAACTGTGGTGGTTGTCCTTGCATGGTCATCAGTGGTCTGAGTTTCCTTAGCAGCACTGGTTGTTGCTTCTGGTGCAGAAGCATTCTCATTAGTAGTCACATCGGGTTGGGCAGTTTCATTAGGCTGTGCAGTTTCATCAGCAGCTTGAGGAATTTCATCACCCTGAGGAATCTCAGCAGCCTGAGGATTTCGTGGTTTTGATCGAGCTGCAACCCTTGTGTTGTGATCCTTCACAGCAGCCTGAGCAGCCCTGACGAATCTCACCTTGGTGCCCTTCCATTCAGCATCATACCTTTCTTGATCCTCAGAGAGTGCGAATTTCAGACTGAACTGTGACGAGATGATTTGGGGTCAAGTTCATCACATTGTCTCTTAGAAACTTTTCTTTCCAAGCCCTGTTCCTCTTAGCTTTCTGAGCTTGTTCTCTTTTCCATTTTTCTTCGGAAATGAAGTGGGTGAGGACATGGTCCACACCAAGAGACAAGTTTAGTGAAGAAAGTGGGGTGTTTGGATCTTCATGCCATATATCAATGAAGTTGAGGATCATCTTGGGATCCAGCATGAGAGGAACAGAGCTACCTTTGGCTATTGCAGCCTTGTGCTGACTTTGTCTCATGATTTCTTCCAGTTCTTCATCATCAGCTGATCATCCTCGTTATCAGACCCTAAGGGTAAGGTTACCACCGTTTTTCTTGTCTGAGGACTTGGTCTTTGACCTCGTCTAGTAGTTTTCTTCAGTTTCAACAATGTCGGACTTGTTGAAGACTTTGCTATAGTAGAGGGGCTTGCTGAGATCTTTGGAACTTTGGTGAAACCATCTATCCTCTGACATGATGTAAGACACACAGGCATTGAGGACTTTGCAGCAACAACAGACGACTGAGCAGCAACAGTACTAGCGGTTGAGGCCTTTGGACTTGAGGATTTTGCTGTGATGACTTTGAGGTTGAAGAAATTGTCTTTACAGCAGATCTATTCATCATTGATTTCTTCAGAGCACTAGATGAGGCTCTTGCAGTGGCAGCAGCAGAATCTTCATTGAATTTCTTCAGAGCAGCTACTGCAGCTTTCTGTAGTTTGAGTTGTCTCTTCTTCCATTCTTCTAGAAAGTCTTCACCCCTAGCAATGCTTGAGGGATCAACCTCTTGATCATCAGCAGGTGGAGGCCTATTGCATGGGGGTTTGAGTGTGAATTTCTCCATGTACTTAGGAGTGACATAGCGATACTCCTTTCATTCCCTCACCCATCTCCATTCAATCCTCTGAATTCTGATTTTCCTCTGTTCTTTTGTTTCTTTGCCATGAATGGCTTACCAGCATATAGATGATCAGGTATTTCAAATGCAGTGTTTTGTTCAGCCTTATTTCCTCCTTTTTGAGGTTTCTTTCCATCAGCCATTTTTTTCAGCCGAGGAATTTGAGTTCTTGAGGATTCTGAAGACGTGTAGAGTTTTTCTTCAAGAAATGCTGCAAATGAGTTAAGTTGATGAGAACCTAGTGATTCATCAGCGGACATGTTTGTACGTGTGAACAGAGTATAGGTCCAAGGAATTTGAAGAGGTCATATGCGTTCTCACAAGTTTTTAATAAATTTAAGAGTGAGTAATTTGACCATGGAAGTCTTGAGGAATTTCACTAAGTGTTATTTTCCTTAGGTTCTACAGTTGTGTAAATTTTGAGGATTCACACAATTGAGGAATCTTGAAGAAAATCATTACTTAGGGAAAATCAGCAAGTATGAAGATGTAAGGTGCTTTAGAATGAGATTCATGAAAAATAAACACCACTTGAAAAATATGAAGAACACATGAAGATCGAACAAAGGGTAGTAAAAATAAAATTTATTTACCCTGGTGAAGAATACGATGAACTGAGAGATGAGATTGGGAAGTTCGTCAGTTCTGATCTCCCACGCCCTAGCTCGACAGAGGGAGACAGCTACAGCGGCGGCGGGATGAGGACTTCCACGGCCGATGCAAGTACAGCAATGGCGAGGTCGAGGTAGTGAAGCTCTTCCACACCGGCGGCGATGATTTCAGCGGCGGTGTTGTGTTGGAGCTCGGGCGAGAGAGGAAGTGAGTAACCGAGCACAGTGAAAGGGGAGGGGTATTTATAGTGGAAGTCAAAAATCAATCCGTTCGAAGATTTTGGACAAGATTGCCCCTGACCCTTGCTCTTCACGTGACATGTGTCACCCACGTTCTGAGTAGTGGAGATTGTTGGGGGGTCGTGGGTTATCCAGTCGTGGGAATCAGAACCGTTTGAGCGGGAAATGCTGAAATTTTGTCAGCGAAAATTTTAAATTGTCTGTTCGCAAATTCTTCAGCTATCAAGGACAGAGTGAAGACTTTGAATGAGTTTCAAAGTAGAACGCATATGAAGAATTTGAGAACAGACTGGCTTGAGTTTAGCATAGAGGAGGAAAGGGTCCGATCACATTCACTTAGATGAAAATCAATTTGAAGAATTAGCAATAAGTGAATGTTGTTGAGGACATTGAAAACTCAAATATATAAGTATATAGTCAGTGAAGAATATGAGTTTCATAGTTTGAAGAATTTGAAAAGTTGAGGAATTTGAAAATTAGAGAAATTTGCAAACTTGAGGAATTTGAAAATTTGAAGAATTTGCAAAATGACAAAAAACTCAACTTTGAAGAATTTCAACTATGGTTGGTGGCGTGACCCACCATATAAGAACGATGACTTCAGACACCACGTACAATTGTCGTAGGGTTCTGAGAATCAAATTGTTCATTAATTTCTTCACACTTAGAGTGTTATTCTTCATTGATTGAAGAAAAACGTTTCTTCGTGTGTTGCACATATAAGTCATCACTTTGCATATGTGTTAGGATGTGTGTCCTTTTTCAAAGAACATTCGAAGATTCTAAGATATTTAGCTCACACCGCAACTTGCAAAATCTCTTTTCATCCAAGGGCTTTGTGAAGATATCGGCAAGTTGTTCTTCAATGGGTATGTGGTCGATGCAGATGTGACCCTTGAGTACATGATCTCGAAGAAAGTGATGACGAATCTGGATGTGCTTGCTCTTGTAATGCTGAACTGGGTTGTAAGCAATATTGATGGCACTCTCATTGTCGCAGTAAAGAGGCACATTCTTCAACTTGATGCCATAGTCCTTGAGGGTCTGCTTCATTGATAGCAGCTGAGCGCAACATGAGAGTGAAACGCAGTTCTGCTTCTTCGAGGACCAACAGACTAACGATCGTTCGAGGAATTGACATGTGCCTGAGGTTGACTTGAGATCCACACGATCTCCAGCATAGTCAACATCAGAGTATCTGACAAGGTGAAGATTTGAGCCCTTGGGATACCATAATTCAAGTGTTGTTGTGTGAGCTAAGTATCAAAGAATATGTTTCACAGCCTTATGATGTGATTCCATCTGTGTTGCTTGGAATCGGGCACACATGCAAACACTTAGCATAATATGAGGCCTAGACGTGCAGATATACAATAATGAGCCAATCATGGAGCGGTATACCTTCTGATCAAAATCTTTACCATTTTGATCAGTGCAGAGGTGGCCTTTTGCAGGCATTTGAGTTTCGACTCCTTTGCAATCTTGCATGTCGAATTTCCTAAGAACATCCTTGAGGTATTTCTCTTGAGAGATGAAGATGTCGTTGTCTTGGCGACGAATCTGAAGACCTAAGAAGAATTTCAACTCTCCCATCATAGACATTTGATGTTCTTCACTCATCATATAGGCAAAATTCATCAATGTGACATTTGTGAGTACAGCCAAAGATAATATCGTCGACATACATTTGGCATATGAATAGTTCATTGTCATAGGATTTTGCGAAAAGAGTAGGGTCAAGTGAACCATTTTTGAAGCCTTTCTTCATGAGGAATTCCTTCAGAGTGTCATACCACGCCCGAGGGGCCTGCTTGAGGCCATAGAGGGCCTTTTTGAGTCTGAAGACTTTGTCAGGATGATTAGGGTCTTCAAAACCTGGGGGTTGAGCAACATACACTTCTTCCTCAAGCTTACTATTGAGGAATGCACTTTTCACATCCATTTGATATGAGATGATATTATGATGGTTAGCATAAGCTAGCAATATGCGAATAGCTTCAAGTCTAGCAACAGGTGCAAATGTTTCGTCAAAGTGAATTCCTTCAACCTGTGTGTAGCCTAGAGCTACAAGACGAGCCTTATTCCTCACCACAAGGCCATTTTCATCTTGCTTGTTACAGTAGATCCACTTGGTACCTATGATGTTGTGCTTACGAGGATCTGGCCGCTTGACAAGTTCCCACACGTTGTTGAGCTTGAATTGAGCAATTCCTCTTGCATAGCTTTAATCCACTCAGGCTCCTTGATGCTTCATCAACTTTGGTGGGCTCTATGATAGAGACAAAGGCAAAGTGCCCACAAAAGTTAGTTAAATGTGAAGCTTTTGAGCGAGTGAGGGGACCTGGTGCATTGATGTCATTGATGATTTCGTGAATCTACACTTCATTTGCAACTCTTGGGTGAGCAGGTTGACGTGGTTGAGGATTTTCATCAGCACCATTTTCTTCAGGTGTATCAGCATGAATGTCTTCATTCGCTGGAATGACTTCCTCAGTGGGTATGATGTCTTCAGTAGCCTTCAGCTTAATGGATTCCTCGGGAGACTGTTCATCTAGCACAAAAGGCAGGTGCTCTCTTTGCGAGCCATCAGTTTCATCGAACCGCACATCTACAGTTTCAACAACCTTGTGGTGGTAGGTGTTGAAGACTCTGTAGGTGTGCGAGTCCTTTCTGTAACCAAGCATAAAACCTTCATGTGCTTTCGGTGCAAATTTAGAACCGTGGTGAGGATCTCTAATCCAACATTTTGCATCGAAGACTTTGAGATAACTTACATTGGGTTTCTTGTCAGTCATAAGTTCATACGAAGTCTTCTTGAAGAATTTGTGAAGATATACCCTGTTGATGATGTGGCATGCAGTATCAATTGCCTCAGGCCAAAAGCGACGATAAGTCTTGTATGCATCAAGCATGGTGCGAGCCATCTCAACAAGAGTCATGTTCTTGCACTCCATGACGTCATTCTGCTGAGGAGTATAAGGGGCACATAACTCATGAGTAATACCAAGTTTATCAAGGTATTCATCAAGATTAGTGTTCTTGAACTCAGTCCCATTATCACTCCTAATATGCTTGATCTTGAGGCCGAAGTTGGTGGAGGCCCTTGAAGCAAATCATCTGAAGACATCCTACACTTCAGTCTTGTACAGAATAATATGCACCCAAGTGTATCGAGAGTAATCATGAATAATGACAAAGCCATACAAACTTGAAGAATTTGTTAGTGTGGAGTAATGAGTGGGGCCAAATAGATCCATGTGAAGCAATCCAAAAGGTCGTGTTGTGGTCATGTTTGTCTTCGAGGGATGCTTGGACCTGATCATCTTTCTAGACTCACATGCACCACAGAGGTGATCCTTGAGGAATTAGACACCTTCGATGCCAATGACATGCTTTTTCTTCACGGGCGTGTGCAAGTTCCTCATACCGACATGTCCAAGTCTTCGATGCCACAACCAGCCTTCTAAGGACTTTGCAAGTAAGCATGTGGCAGGCTGAGGACCTGTAGAGAAATCAACAATATACAAGTCTCCTCTCCTAAAGCTGTTAGTGCATCTAGTACCCCTTAGTGATTTTGGTGTATTGAAGACTTATAGGTTAAGGTACTAATGTGTTTGTGAGTGTACACAGGCTCTATAAGTCGATGAGGAGTTTGATATATCTGGAGATTATCGACCCCTAAAAATGTATGTCTTCAAGTGAAGACTTTGTGAAGACTTTGGTGAAGACTTTGTGAAGACTTTGAAAATGAAGAAGTTGGTGTGACCTTGAAGATATGAACAAGGAATATGAAGCGTGAAGACTTTTCTTTTCGTAGTTTCATTTCCTTTATTTGAGTCACAGGAAACACCGTACTGTTAAAGGGGGCCGAGGTAATACTAAGGAAAATTTCCAACTGATGCTCAACTCCAAAATCCTCAACCTATACAATCCTTCGAGTGAATCCTTTGGAAATCTCTTACGGTTCAGACAAGTTCTTCAGTGACAGAAACGAAGTTCTTCTGGTCTTTGAGGACATTGACCTTACTGAGGAGTTAGGATTTTGCCAGTGCGAATTGCCTACAAGTGAGGAACATGATAAGTTGAGGACTTTCATAGTTCGAAATTCTGACCATTGTTGTGCTTAGCGCCAACTGTCCCCAATCATTCTTATCCACATAATGGTCATACCATTGGGGGCATTTATGTCATATCATGTCAGGTTGCACCCTGGCTATAAATAGCCACCCCCCACAACCACTAGTTGGTTGGCTGCTCCAAGAGAGAACTGACACTTGTCATTTGAGAGCAACCCATCCTCCGAGGACTTTGAGAGCAAATCATCAGTGAGGAAAAACCCACAGCCAATCCACCAAACCCAAAGTGATTGAGCATCACTCAAGAAATTACTGTGTGGAACCGACGCTTGTTACTTTTGAGGACTGTGCATCCTCGACACGGTTAGGCATCATGCTCTAGTGCTCCTGCGGTCAATTAGGGATCACAAAGTGACCTTGGTCTAGAGCATCCAGCAGTAAATTGTGGATCGCCGGGTGACTAGTTTGTGAGGGTTTTGGAAGTCTACCCTAAAGACTTACCACGAGTGTTGGGCGAGGACTGTGTGACCTTAGCTCAAGGAGAATACGGTATGGACTGTGTGTCCTGGGACTGTGTGTCCTCTGGTTTAAATACCAGGCCGCTCCAAACCAGACATACGACTGTCACAGTAGTTGGAACTAGGTCATCAAACCATTGTCTTCATCGAGCCATCTGGTTCTATTTCCTCAACCTCTCTATTCCTCATATATTTGTTAATGAAATTGATTGTTACTGGTTGAAGAATTTGGCTGAACACTTTCACAAATTCCTCACCTCAAATTGTTCAAGTTACCTTGTTCATCACTTATTATCCTCTATCACGCTACTTACTATTTGTGCATGTTTCATTTCATCATGAAGACTATGATGTTACTATGTTCCTCATGTAGTTGAGTACTTATTCCGCTACTAGTTATTCATCACATTTCAAATTCCTCAAAGTTGAAATTCCTCAAGTGATGAATTTGTAAAAATTGCCTATTCACCCCCCTCTAGTCGATATAACGCACTTTCAATTGGTGTCAGAGCAGGTACTCCCTCGCTCTGTGTGATTTTGGTTTAACCACCTGGAGTTCTAGTTATGTCGACTGCAGGTATGATCAAGGTTTTCGCGGGGTGTCCTACCTTCGATGGGACAAACTACCCCTACTGGAAGAACAAGATGCGTATGCACCTTGAAGCTATTGACAACGATCTCTGGTACGTTGTGGAAAATGGTGTGCCCTCTGTCACTCCCACTGTTACTACTATTGATGTGAAGAGATTCTCAAGTGAAGAATATCATCTATGGCCTCTGAGCAAAGGTCAGTATGGAAGAGTGGGTGCTTTGGAGACTGCTAAGCCTATCTAGGATAGGCTATCCAAAGTCAACGAAGGTGTATCCACTCAACATGACTATCGTGTTGATGTTCTTCGCAATCTCTTCAACCGCTTCTTGATACTTGACAATGAAAATGTTCAGCAAACTTTTGATCACCTCACTGATATGTCCAATGAGCTTCAAGCATTGGGTGCCACCGATATCACTGACCTTGAAGTGGTGAAGAAACTGCAAAGATCTCCTGACTCCTCATTCGATACTCTAGCGTTGATGATTCAAGAACGTGGAGACTACAAGTCACTTGATCCTGCTGATATTCTTGAGAGACTCAATACTCATGAATTCCAACAAGCTGAGAAGAGAGACATCTATAGGCCAAGCTATGGAAGATCTCGTGCTCTGAAGGCGAAAGCAATTTCCTCATCCAAAGAAGAAGATTCTTACAGCAGCCTTGGTGATCCTGAAGAACTAAGTCAGGAACTAGTAATGCTCGTGAGGAAATTCCAGAAGTTCTCAAGGAGAGGTGGATTTGGAAAGTCATCAGAAAGTGGCTTGAGGAAATCACATTCCTCAGAAGACTACAAGAAAAGAACATGTCATCGTTGCGAGAAGCCCGGTCACTTTATCTCTGACTGTCCTCTCTAGGAAAAAGATTCAAATAAGAAGAAGAAATACAAGGAGGATAGTTCTCATGACTCGAAGAAAAAGAAGAAATCTTCAAAGTCCTCATCTTAAAAGTCCTCAAAGCACAAGAAGAATGGTCCCAGAAAGGCTCGAGCATTCATCGGCAAGGAAATGGATTCTGAGGAAGAATCTTAAGAATATGAAGAAGAGGAAGAATTTGAGGAGGAATTAGAATCTGGTGTCACTAGCCTTGCTCTCGCTACTGCTTTCGTCAACAAGTCCATCTTCAACGATGAAGAACATGACTACTCCAATGACTCTGACGTCAGCAATGATGATTATGCTCCCACCTATTGCTTCATGGAAAACGGCTCAAAGGTACACAAACATCATTCCTCATTTGAATCAAGTGAAGGTGAATCTGATGAATATGTGAAACCTAGCTATGCTAAACTTGTTAAAATTGCCACTAAGCAACAAAGTGCAGTTGAAAAGCTTTAGAAAATGCTAGACAAAAGCGATGATATGTTGAACTATGAAGTGGATCAGACTCAAACTCTGCCTGATGATCTCAAAAGTCTTCAGACAAAGTATGATAACCTTCAGAGTCATCATAACGACCTCTTAGCCGATCATGAGAAGCTTTCTTATGAATTTATTCAAAGAAAGCAAGATCTCGAGAAACTGAGGGTGTCACATGAGGATCTCCAAAGGGAAAACGATTCCTTACTAGCTCAACAGATCGGTACCGCTCATGAAGAATTCGTTCCACCTTGTTTGAAATGCATTGAACGTGAAACTGGAAATTCTTCAGCTGAATGTTCAAATGCTTCTATTGCTGCAAATTCTTCGACTATTCTAGTGGTTTCAAATTCCTCATCTGAGGATACCACAAGTATCACTGATGACAATGCAGGGCTGAACGAATTGTATGTGACAGGCATGTACAAAAGTCTCAAAGGGCATCAAACCCTTTGCGATGTCCTCAAAAAGCAGATTCTGAATAGGAACCCTAGGAAAGAGGGTATTGCCTTTGTGAGGGAACTCAACTCTGATGGATCCTATTGGACACCTGAGGAGTACCCCAAAACCTCATGGGTTGCTGTGAAAGGACCTCCTATAGATCCATCCACATTATCTGGCTTTACATGTGAAACTTCATATTCCTCCGATGAGTCACTTGACTCGAACTACAAATTCTTCAAAAATCAGAAAGGTGAAGTATTTGCTAGATTTGTTGGAAGTAACTGCAGGAATGGCTCTCCTATGAAGAAAATCTGGGTTTCCAAGAGCTACCTTCAAAATCTTCAAGTGAATGTCCTCACGACACCACTCATGAAGAATAGGAACCCGAGATCAAATTCCTCATATGGACCAAAGTCCTCACTTGAAACAAATTCCTCAAATGGTCAAAATTATCATTCTCGTACTAATGCCTCTGTTTCGCAAGGAAAACTTATGAATATGTGCATTATTATTCAAACCATTATGTTCATAAGTCCTCGAAGAATTTCTCTACTTTATCATTTGAGTACTCTAACCCTCGCCCTGTGAAATAAAGCGCACTTGCTTCTATGCCTCCCTTCTCATATGGTGCTCATATAATGATGAACTCTTTGCCACCCCTCCAGATGTGGGTGGTGAAGAAATTGAACTAACATATTATGCAGGGTCAGGTCTCCATATGAACATCTGATGAATTTGCTGGAGACCTGAGGAAATACTTGAAAGGATGCAAGCTAACTATGCAGAAATGAATTCCTCATTTCTCTCGTCCTCACACTACTTGCTTACTATCTTGTGTGATGAAATTCTCTCTGATGAAATTGATGTCATATTCTTCACTCTGAAGCATATGAGTTCGTAAGTTGTACTAATTCATCTGCAGGATGATACTCCAAAAGCTACTGAGTGGGTCCTCGATAGTGGATGCACAAACCACATGACTGGTGACAGGTATCTACTGATGAATTTGCCACTCGCTCCATCTCCTCTGAAGCATATCACCTACGCACACAAAGGAAAAAGCAAGGTATTGGGACTTGGTAAGGTTGCTATCTCAGAGGACCGAACCATTGATAAGGTGATGCTTGTTGAATCCCCTGGGTTCAACCTTATGTCTGTCTCAATGCTTTTTGATGTTGATATGATCGTCGTATTTGGAAAATATCGTTGTGTTGCCATCATGGAATCTACCAATTCCAAAATCTTTGAAGGCTTTAGGAGAGGAGACTTGTATATTGTTGATTTCTCTACAGGTCCTCAACCTGCCACATGCTTACTTGCAAAGTCTTTAGAATGCTGGTTGTGGCATCTACGACTTGGACATGCGGGTATGAGGAACTTGCACACGCTCGTGAAGAAAAAGCATGCCATTGGCATCGAGGGTGTCAAATTCCACAAGGACCACCTCTGCGGTGCATGTGAATCTGGGAAGATGACCAGATCCAAGCATCCCTCGAAGTAAATCATGACCACGACTCGACCCTTTGAATTGCTTCACATGGATCTCTTTGGCCCCACTCATTACTCCATACTATCAAACGCTTCAATTTTATATGGCTTTGTCATTGTTGATGATTACTCTCGTTACACTTGGGTGCATATTATTCTGTACAAAAATGAAGTGCAGGATGTATTCAGACGATTTGCTTCAAGGGCCTCCACCAACTTCGGCGTCAAGATCAAGCATATTAGGAGTGATAATGGGACTGAATTTAAGAACACTAATCTTGATGAATATCTTGATGAACTTGGTATTACTCATGAGTTATCTGCCCCTTATACTCCTCAACAGAATGGCATCGTGGAGCGCAAGAATAAGACTCTAGTTGAGATGGCTCGCACCATGCTTGATGAATACAAGACTCCTTGTCACTTCTGGCCTGAGGCAATTGATATTGCATGCCACATCATCAACAGGGTATATCTTCACAAATTCTTCAAGAAGACTTCAGATGAACTTATGACTGGCAAGAAACCCAATGTAAGTTATCTCAAAGTCTTCGGTGCAAAATGCTGGATCAGAGATCCTCACCACAGTTCTAAGTTTGCACCGAAAGCACATGAAGGTTTTATGCTTGTTTACGAATAGGACTCGCACACCTACAAAGTCTTCAACACCTACCATCACAAGGTTGTTGAAACTGTAGATGTGCGGGTCGATGAAACTAATGTCTCGCAAAGAGAGCACCTGCCATTTGTGTTAGATGAACAGTCTCATGAGGAATTCATCAAGCTGAAGGCAACTGAAGATATCATACCCACTGACAAAGTCATTCCAACGAATGAAGACTTTCATGTTGATACACCTGAAGAAAATGATGCTGAAGGAATTCCTCAGCCACGTCAACCTGCTCATCCTAGAGTTGCAAATGAAGTACAGGTTGACAAAATCATCGATGACATCAATGCACCAGGTCCCCTCACTCGCTCAAAAGCTTCACAGTTAACTAACTTTTGTGGGCACTTTGCCTTTGTCTCTATCATAGATCCCACCAAAGTTGATGAAGAATTCAAGGAGCCTGAGTGGATTCAAGCTATGCAAGAGGAATTGCATCAGTTCAAGCTCAACAACATGTGGGAACTTGTCAAGCGGCCAGATCCTCGCAAACATAACATCATAGGTACCAAGTGGATCTGCCGCAACAAGCAAGATGAAAATGGCCTTGTGGTGAGGAATAAGGCTCATCTTGTAGCTCAAGGCTACACAGGTTGAAGGAATTGACTTTGATGAAACATTCACACCTGTTTCTAGACTTGAAGCTATTCGCATATTGCTAGCTTATGCTAACCATCATAATATCATCTTATATCAAATGGATGTGAAAAGTGCATTCCTCAATGGTAAGCTTGAGGAAGAACTATATGTTTCTCAACCCCTAGGTTTTGAAGACCCTAAGCATCGTGACAAAGTCTTCACACTCAACAAGGCCCTCTATGGCCTCAAGCAGGCCCCTCGGGCGTGGTACGACAATCTGAAGGAATTCCTCATGAAGAAAGGCTTCAAACCCTATTCACTCGACCGCACTCTTTTCACAAAATCCTATGACAATGAACTGTTCATATGCCAAACATACGTAGACGATATTATGTTTGGATGTACTGACAAACGTTATAGTGATGAATTTGCCAATATGATGAGTAAAGAATATCAAATGTCTATGATGGGAGAGTTGAAATTATTCTTAGGTCTTCAAATTCGTCAACAAGACAATGGCATCTTCATCTCCCAAGAGAAGTACCTCAAGGATGTTCTGAGGAAATTCGACATGCAAGATTGCAAAGGCACCAAAACTCCAATGCCTTCAAAAGGCCACCTCTGCACTAATGAAAATGGTAAAGATTTCGATCAGAAGGTATACCGCTCCATGATTGGCTCATTATTGCATCTATGTGCATCTAGGCCTGATATTATGCTGAGTATTTGCATGTGTGCCCGATTCTAAGCAGCACCGAAGGAATCACACCATAAGGCTGTGAAACATATTCTTCGATACTTAGCTCACACACCAACACTTGGATTATGGTATCCCAAGTGCTCAAATCTTCACCTTGTCGGATACTCTGATGCTGACTATGCTGGAGATTGCATGGATCGCAAGTCAACCTCAGGCATATGTCATTTCCTCGGACGATCCCTAGTCTGTTGGTCCTCGAAGAAGCACAACTGCATCTCACTCTCTACTGCTGAGCTGAGTACATTGCTGCTGGCTAATGTTGTGCTCAGTTACTATGGATGACGCAAACCCTTAAGGACTATGGCATCAAGTTGAAGATGGCGATAGAGAGAGTGCCATCAAGATTGCATACAACCCAATTCAGCACTCCAAGGCCAAGCACATCCAGACTCGTCATCTTCATCGAGCCCATCCCCACTGAAGAATAATTGGCCAATATCTTCACCAAGCCCTTGGATGAAAAGAGATTTTGCAAATTGTGGTCTGAGCTAAATAGCTTAGAATCTATTGGAGCACCAGGGAGTGCGCCATTAGTATATCACACGGTGCGCCATTAGAATGCCTCCGAGGGGGCCATATTTACCTTGTGCTCTGGCTTACTAATGGCGCACTTGTAGATGATGCGCCACTAGTGTGCTTACTGTAGTGCGCCACTAAAGTGCAGAGTGGTGCGCCACTAGTATGAATATTAAGGATTTTTTTCTTTTCTGATATTTGCAGAGGTTACAAAACATATTACTGCACAGAATATAGACAGCACAACATATAAACACAAGATTTATCGAGTACAATAGAAGATTAGTCTCCGAATACAATTCATCGTATTAGTCTGTGAATTTAAAATACCAAACAAAGTTAGAACATTACAAGTATCGAGACCGCGACTAGCGAGTTTGTCTTCACATTACAAGTCGATATCGATCATCTAAACTACCATCACATAGAAGAGAGCTGCGGTCATCACGATGAGCATTATCGCGATGAAACTGGTCTTCATCCGGTTCCTCCAACGTTCCCTCCTCTCTCCCACTAGATAGCGTGCGTATCTAGCTTCCGCCTCCTCCCTAGTGGTGTACCCTTTGTAACTGTTACCGCTGAAACGGTGAACCTATCTCCGACACTCCTCCCAGTCGTCGTAGACTCCGGGAACCTTACCCTTGTACACGACATACGACGGCATCTCTATACACTAGACAAACAAAACGTTAGTAGCAATTCACAGACAATACATAAGCAATATATAAGTATGCAACAAAAGGATCGGAATAAAAAAGCAACACATTAATAGCACGATTCATGGTCCTACTAATAAATAGCATCGATTACATATAAGTTGAATGACTATCCAAACCAAAGAGACATACAAGTTCATTAAAGTTTAATATTACAACATGAGCCAATCGACATTTCAGAACTACATAGCATCACTACTTTCGACTCGACTCAGGGACCGGAGTGTGGATGAAGCCGCCGTCTTTCGTGATGGTCATGAAATCGCTGGCGTTGTCAGCCTGCATTTGTAGCGTTGTTTCTATCTCACTGTTGGACGATTGATATCTGAGGTAGAACAGCCCCGAGGTACGAAGGACATCTTGATGGATGATTTCCGCAAACTCCTGGATTGCCGACAAGCGTGTGGCCCAATCTTTGAGATTATTTGGTAGCAGAAGGTGATGCTGGTCCCGTACGATCGCCCGCATGTGATGGAGGGCCTAGAAGGCATCCTTTTGACTGGCAGGCGGCTGCTTGACGCAGGGGAACATCGTATTGTGGGTGAACACGTGCTTGCCGTACCTACGAATTGTCCTGCTAAAGGTGCCTCCAGATCTGGCGCAGCCGGGGAGAACATCATCAAGAACTTTCTTGATATTTGTGTACTCTTTCTTCGACTGACGGTCCGAATCGAAATACGTGGCCATGGAATATTTCGGGCTTAAGAGGATGAGTGTGCAATGTGTGTCACTGCACAAAACACGGAATGTTAGAGAAAAAAAGAACGATCGAAATCTAAGAAATCATATGTTATGGGGCGGTGAGGGGATGACTTACTCGGGAAAGTAAGGCACGAGGAAGTTATCCTTATCTGGGTTTGCCAGAATGACGCCTTCGAGGTGTGAACTCGCGACTTGCCGGTCCCCAGCGCTGCCCAAGATCTTGGCACGCATGTAGAAGGGGTCGACTATCATGATGTCCCGGGTCTTGTCTCTAATGATCCGCATCTCCATACTAAGCGAAAATAGCCGAACGAAGGTGTAGTGCAGCGGATGAAGGTTAAACATAGCGAAGATGTCATCAAACCGCAGGACGATCGTACCCCCGATGGTGCTATCCACAAAGCCCTTGCCCTCTGGCACCTTGGCCACGAAAACCGGGTATGCCACATCATTCTCAGAGAGACGCCGCTTCTCTAAAGAAAGAACAATGTCATGCAGACTCCGCATAGCACCGGTTGTAGCATTGAGCAGATTAGTCGGTAGCATCGGCCTACCCGCCACATGCACCCTCCTCGAGATATCCTTAGGTGAAGGTGGCCCGTCCTGAGCACGGATCGTACCCGGTGCTGGCTGGCTTGCACCGCCCTTGTTATTCTTTCTTTTCCGTCCCTTCTTCTTCTGTTGTAATGGGATCGAGTTCTGCTCACAGACCGCCTTCTTGAGTGTGTTGGGGCTGATAATATTTCGCACCTCGGCTATCTGAGGCTCGGTGAAGGCGGTAGCTGGAGGCGTCTCCTGAGAACTGAATGCCACACGACGCCTGTTGCAATTGGGTTCCTCCGCGGTACTAGCTAGATCGCGGTCGTCTTTTGTTGGGTTGGGTTCTTGACAAGGAGGCCCGAAGAATTCGTCACCGTACCCATGTTCGGCAAAGTACTTATCGACGTTAGTAAATGTACTGTCGTCGTCGTTGTCGTCGTATGGATCCTGTGCCATATGCATGTCCGGATCTTGTGCCATATGCATGTCCGGCATGTCCGGTGGCGTTGCGGCGGTCTTGCCATGGCTTGGCGTCGGCACGACTGGCGGTGTTTTCTTTGGGGTGGTGTCCCCCGCCCCCAAACGAATCTGGCTCTTCGGCCAAAGCAGGGGCCAGCTTACGCAGGCGCTGAGGGTCATCACATCATCTTCGTCGGCCCCAACGGGTCGAATCAGAGGTAACAAGTATTCACAGCCTGGCAGCACCCGAACCAGTTCAACCCTATACACGGTGGGTGGCATCGGATTACCGTGGAACACGGGGTTGCCCAGCTGAACGATTCTGCCCTTGGCGACATCGATCAACTCGCCACCCACGAAGTGCAGGAGAGTGCATGGAACGTCGGCGACGCCCTGCAAAAACATGTAGGGTGTCAGGGATGCCCAGTCAAAGGCAAGGAGATGAAGTCATCCGCCGAGAGGCTTAGTTACCGTGATGGCGTCGAGCTCGGCTAATGTCGAGGCATCGCCAATGGCGGGCGTGCAACTGATGGAGTGGCCGCTTGCTGTCAAGGTGCCAGCCAGCGTACACCCGGGTGCATTAAGCTCTAATGCCCATGCCGGCGCCGGAGACACCAATACCGCCTCCGCCGGTGACACCAATGGCGCCGCCTGCACGTTGTGCGAGTTGCTGGCCGTGAAGCTGGGAACCGGGGGCGGCCCCTATTGGCCGCCCGCAATCCATGTCTGCAGCCCCTGAATCAAGGTAGGCACAATGGCGGTGAGCGTCGTTCCCAGTTGTTGTTGAACTTGCTCTTGGTCCATCTCCGGAATCCGCGCCACTTGTGCCTTGAGTTCTTGAACCTCATGCGACTAGCTTTCCGAGCTGGCCTTTCTCTCCTTTCGCACGCTAGCGTTACAGTATGACGACCATTTTGTGGACAAGCCTTTGCCGGCCACACGACTAGCTGACGACAGCTTACTGAACTTATCCTTGTTTTTCATTACATTCAACGCCCTATTTAAAGTGTTGTCCCAAGGGGAGCTCTGAGACGACCCCGCGCTATTGCTTTCAGTCTCCTGCGGAAGGAATGCGAACCATTTAGAAATTTGGCTTCATTAATTAGAATGCAACCTTATGGACCTAATTATGCGGGGGTGTATTCCATACCAGAACACGCTCAAGTGATGCCTAGATAATTCGTGCAGCAGGAGATGCACTCTTCGGTCAGAAAGCCCCTGGCTATGCTTCCCTCTGGACGTGACATGTTGCGAACGTATCCTTTGATGACACCATTCATCCTTTCGAACGGCATCATGCTGTGCAGGAACGTCGGCCCGAGTTGGATGATATCCTCCACGATATGGACCAGCAGATGCACCATAACGTCGAAGAATGCGGGCGGGAAGTACATCTCAAGCTCGCATAGTATCACCACGATCTCTTCCTGTAGCCTTCTGAGTTGCCTCTCGCCTACCGACTTCCGAGAGATGACTTGCATAGGCCAAATAGCGTTTCACGGACGTGCGCGTCCATGATCCCATGGATTGCAACTGGAAGTATCTACATCATCAGCACATGACAGTCGTGATACTTCATCCCGCTGAACTTCTGCTTCGCTGAGTCTAGGTATCTGCTTATCTTCCCCGCATAACCGTAAGGAAGTTTTACTCCTACGAGGCAGGTGAAAAACTGATCGATCTCCTCCTGACTTAGAGTGAAGCACGCGGGAGGGAAGTCATTTCCGGTCTTCTTGGCCTTTTTGCCTTTGCGACGACTTTCCGTGTCCTGCTTCGCCTCATCATCATCATCATCATCATCATCATCATCATCATCATCATCATTATCATTATTAGCGTGAAGCTCCTCCCAGATGCCCATTGATTTCAAGTCTGCCCTTGCTTTCGGCCCATCTTTGGCCCTCTCTGGCATGTTAAGTAGGGTACCAAGCAGACTCTCGCACACGTTCTTCGTGATATGCATGACATCAAGGCTATGAGGCACACGGAGGATCTTCCAGTACGGCAAATCCCAGAAAACAGACCTCGTTTTCCATACCTTCAGCAGCGGCTCTGGCGCCTTTCGCTTCTTTCCCGGCTCTGGCGCCTTTCCCGGCGGTGGGCACTCTTTCCAATTTTTCAACAGCTTGTCTATTTCCTCGCCGCTCCTCGTACGCGGGCGTCTTCGGGGTTCGGTTTCACCATTGAACAGATCCTTGCGTTTTCTCCATGAGTCATCGTCGCGAAGCCACCTTCGATGTCCCATGAACACGGTTTTCGAAGACCCGGGATCTCTATCTAGATGGCGATACGTTGTGTCATCCAAGCACCTGACGCATCCAGAAAATCCGTGGACCACCTGCCCCGCGACATATCCGTAACCGAGATAGTCGTGCACCGTCGTGAGCAGTGCGGCTCTCATAGGGAAATATTCTTTCTCTGCGGCGTCCCACGTATTGGCTGGCATTTTCCACAGCGTGTCTAGCTCCTCTTTCAGTAGCCCCAGATACAGATTGATGTCGTTCACTGGTTGTTTCGGCCCTTCAATTAGCATACTCATGTGAATGTACTTCCTCTTCGTGCACAACCAGAGGGAAGGTTATACATCCACACAAACACAGGCCAGGTGGTATGTGTGCTTCTCTGCTGCCAAACGGATTGACTCCATCGGTGCTCACGCCCAGCACGATGTTCCTTGGATCGTTCCCAAATTCTGGGTGTACGAAGTTCAACGCTTGCCACTGGCTCGCATCCTTAGGGTGACCAGCATCTTGTCTTTTTTATTTATCTCCGGATCATTTGCGTCATCTTCTCGCTTCTTCTCCTCCCTATCCGCATGCCAACGCAGGAGCTTTGCTACCTTAGGGTCCATGAAATACCGCTGTAGACGATGAGTGATCGGAAAGTACCACACCACTTTTCGAGGAGCTTTCTTCCTCTTCTTGTATCGAGTGACGCCGCACACCGGACATATGGTAGACTCGGCGTGCTCGTCCCGATAAATGATGCAATTGTTCATGCACACATGGTATTTCACGTGCGGTAAATCCACAGGACACACGATTTTCTTTGCCTCCTCGAAACTGGTCGGGCACTTGTTCCCCATGGGAAGACATTCATGCCAGAATGACATGTTCTCGTCGAAGCATGCGTCGGTTATTTTGTGTTTTACCTTCATCTCTAGAGCCACGAGCGTTACTTTCAGGCGGGTATCCTCGGGCCTGCATCCTTCATACAATGGAGTAACCGCGTCTATCTCCAGTTGATCCAGCTTGGCTTTCTCTCGGGCGGCAGCTCTTGTGTTATCCGTCTGCTTGAGAAGCATCTCTTGATTATGAGGGTCCTGCACCCAGCCCATCGATGGTCCATCGTCGTATGCTCCGGCATCTTCATCTTCATGATCATGCCCTTCGTCTGCTCCGGCATCTTCCTCATCATCATGTCCGGCATCTTCTACATGATGACTGTGTACTGCATCTACTTCGTGATCATGTCTTGGAGATTCTTCGTCTTCTCGCCCGCCCTTGTCGCGGTTGTCTTGCTCATGCCCTTCCTCATTTCTTTCTCGGCCCCCATGGACGACTTCATAATCATCTTCATCACCTTGCCACCGATAGCCATCCATGAAACCACACAAGAGCAGGTGGTCCCGCACCTATACGGAATCCAGGTCCATAAGACTCCTCAGCTTGCATCTTTGACATGGACATCTTCTCTCCGTCTCGTTCTTTTGAAGCATCTCGGCCTTCGCGGAGCTCAAAAACCTATTCACGATGCCTTCGGTCATCGTGCGGACCATGGTCGCCTGCGGGGTAGAGCAAAACGATATTTTAGAACCAAGAAAAAAATTGGCATGACTTTGCCAAAAAATAGGACCAAAAAGAATGCATAGTGCCAAATTCTCGCCGAAACGGAAATGAATCAACATTCCGGCAAAATATTGGCAACTATTGCATTTCAAATACCGGTACCTGCAAACACAAACATATATGCAACACCACAAACATATGCAACACCACAAACATACATAGATCTAGCTAGGCCATAAAAAGTGCATGTGCACGTTGTTGGAGGGAGAGAAAAAGTGGATTTACAATATAAAGAAAGCTTTCCCCTTACTTACCTATCAAAAAAGGTAATTTAACCACTTACATTGGATGAATCTATGGTGCAAATGAGGTGAGGAGGAGGAGGCAGCTGAGACAAGCTTGGAGGAGGAGGTGGAGAGAATGAAGTGAGAAAAGTGAGTGTCGTAGGTGGCTGTCCAAAATATCTAGCTGGTCCAAGGTTACTAATGGCGCACCACCTACAAATGTGCCATTAGTAACCCTGGTTACTAATGGCACACAAGTTAGGTGGTGCGCCATTACTAGTTTTGCAAAAATAAAAATAAAAATAATGTTAGTAGTGGCGCACCGTGTGTGTGGTGCGCCATTACTAGTTTGAACTAGTAATGGCGCACTATACACTGGTGCGCCATTACTAGTTATGAAAAAAACGTAAAAAAATTGTTAGTAGTGGCGCACCGGGTGAGTGGTGCGCCATTACTAGTTATAACTAGTAATGGCGCACTGTGCCCTGGTGCGCCATTACTAGTTTTGGAAAAAAAAAGTTTGTTAGTAGTGGTGCACCATGGGTGTGGTGTGCCATTAGTGTCCATCACACTAATGGCGCACCAACACATGGTGCGCCACTGCAATATAGTAGTGGCGCACCACATGTGTGGTGCGCCATTAATGTCCATATTATCTATAGCCCTTTTCCTAGTAGTGATAAACACCCCTCCCCTTCAACTGTGCTCGGTTACACCTCATCTCATCCCTCTCCCGAGATCCAACCTAGCGTCGCCGCTAAAGTCATCGTCGCCCATGAGGAAGAGCTTCACTGCCTCGACCTCGTCGTCGCCATACTCGCATCGGCCGCGGAAGTCCTCATCCCGCCGCCGCTGTAGTTGTCTCCCTCTATCAAGCTAGCGCGTGGGAGATCTGAGCGGACAAACTTCCCAATCTCATATCATGTTCGTCGTGTTCTTCACCAGGGTAAATAAAATTTATTTTTACTACCCTTGTTTGATCCTCAAATGCTCTTCATATTCCTCAAAAGGTGTTTATTCTTCATGAACCTTGTTCTAAAAGCACCTTACATCTTCACATACTTGATGTCTTTCCCTAAGTAATGATTTTCTTGAGGATTCCTCAATTGTGTGAATCCTCAAAACTTGCACAACTCTGGAACTTGAGACAAAGAACACTTAGTGAAATTCCTCAAGACACCCATGGTCAAATTCCTCTCGCCTATTTTATTTCGAAAAATTTCTGAGAACGCATATGACCTCTTCAAATTCCTCGCACCTATACTCTGTTCACACGTACAACATGTACGCTGATGAATCACTAGGTTCTCATCAATTTAACTCATTTGCAGCGTTCCTTGAGGAAAAACTGTGTACTTCTTCAGAGTCCTCAAGGGTTCATATTCCTCAAGTGAAGAAAATGGCTGACGGAAAGAAACCTCAGAAAGGTGGAAACAAGCCAGATGTGCACACTGCCTTTGAGATTCCAGATGACGTGTATGAGGAATACTGCACACCCGATGAAGAAACTCATGGCAAAGAAACGACCAAGCAGAGAAAAATTCGTCTGCAGAAAATTGAGAGGAGATGGGCAAGGGAATGGAAGGAATATCGTTATGTAACTCCAAAATACATGATGAAATTCGCAGTGAAACCTCCTTGCAGCAGGCCTCCCCTTGCTCCCAATAAAATTGCTAATCCCACTAGCATCAAGACTGGTGAGGACATTCCTCACATGTGGGAGAAGCAGCAAGCCAAGCTGGCGAAGAAAGCCAAAGAGGCAGTGAAGAAATTCAATGAAGATTCTGCTGCTGCTGCCTCTGCCGGAGCCTCTACAAGTGCTCTGAAGAAAATCATGAGGAAGAAATATGCATTGAAGACAAGTTCTTCAACCTCAAAACCTTCACAGCAGATCCCTCAAGGTCAAAGGCCTCGGCCTAAAAAGTCTTCAACTACTGGAACGGTTGATGCTCTATCTTCTGCGACAGCTACAAAGTCCTCAACCCCAGTGCATCTGGCAACATGTAAGAGGACTTAGGGATTCTCAAGAGTTCCAAAGATCTCAGCAAGCCCCTCTACCATAGCAAAGTCTTCAACTACCCCTTCTGCATTGAAGCTAAAGAAAACTGTTGGACGAGGTCAAAGACCAAGTCCTCTCTGAAGCAAGGTTGTGGTGATCATACCCTCGGGTTTGAGGATGGTGATGATGAAGCTGATGATGAGGAATTGGAAGAAATCATCAAGCACAGTCAGCAAAAGGCTGCTATAGCAAAGGCCAGCTCTGTTCCTCTCATGCTGGATCCCAAGATGATCCTCAACTTCATCGATATATGGCATGAAGACCCAAACACCCCACTTTCTTCACTAAATCTGCCTCTTGGAGTGGATCATGTCCTCACCCACTTCATCTCTGAAGAAATAAAGGAGAGAACAAGCTCTGAGAGACAAGAGGAACAGGGTTCGGAAGGAAAAGTTTCTAATAGACAATGTGATGAATTTGACCCCAAATCAACTCGTCACTGTTCAGTGTAAAATGCGCACACTCTTTGAGGATCAAGGAGATATGATGCTGAATGGAAGGGCACCAAGGTGAGATTCGTCAGGGTTGCTCAAGCTGCAGTGAAGGAACACAACACTAGGGTTGCTACTTGATTGCAACCTCAAAATCATCAGGCTGATGAAATTCCTCAAGCTACTGATGAAATTGCTCAGCCTGATGAAACTGCTAATGGAAATGCTTCTACACTAGAAGCAACTGCCAGTGCTGCTGAGGAAACTCAGACCACTGATGATCATGCCAGGACAACCACCACTATTGTGCCTAAAGAAAATGAAAGGCCAGCTAAAGCTTTTGCTATGTCTGAAGAAACTGAACACACCAGGGCAGTTGCATCAGTTGTTCCTGAAGAAACTGACACTACTGAGGAAAAGACTCTCAAGAGAAAAGCATCAGATTCAGAAACCTCAGCCGTGAAGAAGTTGAAGACTATGCCAAGTTCTTCAACTGGACCTATTGATGCTACACCAATTTCCTCAGCACCTGCCTATGAAATTGTACCATTTGGGGTGGAATATGTCATCCCAGATGAAGATGAAGATCAGTCTGCTGCTTTGACAAAGCAGATTGATGAAGAAATCGAAGTTGAAGACATTGCTTCAACTCCAAAGGTATCATCGCCCCTGCCTCAGTTCACTACTGAAGAGGTTGTAGTTGAATAAGTTAATGAGGACGTAGACATTGGCAATACAACGCCTGTCATCAATGATGAATATTGGGAATCAGCACACCCAAATTCACCAATGACTACTCCTCTGACATAGATTTCTCAGTCGTCTCCTCCGACTGAAGAAATACATGAAGAATCTGCCAATCTGAACACCCAAGTCACCGAAGAAATTCCAGCTGCAACGGCTGACGATCTTGATGCTCCCGCCGCAACTCAGGAACCAGATCTCCAAACCATTCTGTCTGAAGGTGTTCCTCCCTTGCCAAAGCAGATTAAGGGGCGCTTCAAGCCAAATCTTCAACCGAAGCCAAGAATGCCATTCAAAGGCTCAGTATGCCCCAAATTCCTTAATAGCAATTTCTCCAATGAACGTATGTTCTTCACTGGTCCAAATCCCTATGACTTTGCAAGGGCCGGTCGCAACAGATTCTGGACGGCAACACAGCTCAAGTACTATGCATCAGTTCTTTTTGAGAAGAAGAAAGTCTTCAAGCACCACCAAATTCCTCATTCTGACATGGAAACCCTTCCATCATTCACACTGGTGCTCTAGATTCTTCATGATGCAGGCATTCTCCCATTCTGCGTCGACATTTGCGACTCGAATGAAGAACTCATTATTCATTTCTATGCCACATTGCATATCAGCGGAAAAGCTTCAGATGTCAAATCCTGGATATTGGACTGGATGACAGGATCCACACACTTCACTTCTCAAGCTTCTGAATTCCTTTAGTGTGTACCAGTTCCAATTCGCTCGGATGAAGCTCGCAAACTTTTTGATGAGCCTGCACTTCCAAATCAGCTGATGCAAGTGTTGATGAAGACATTGCCTCCTACAAAGCCTCAACTAAAAACCTTCCTTGTCAAGGATCTGCTATATGTGCCCAGGACAGTCTACCGTATACTCAAAAATACGCAATATCCTGAGAAGGGCCACAATTCCGAAGAAGAAGAAGAAGAAGTGGAAGGAGTCATGAAGAATATGCTCTTCAACATCATTCATGGGATTCCCATTGACTTGCACGACTTCTTCATGAGGACTTTGGCCAGTGCTCCTTTAGCTCCACTTGAACAGAAGCCCTATGCGCCTTAGATAATGAAATTCATCAGGGCAAAGTCCTCAGTTCCCTTCAAGGCTGATTTCTAGAACCACTTTGGCTTCCTGACTCCAATTGAAGTCATCAAGAGCACAATTGCCTCAGTTGAAGGAAAAGGCAAGGCTGTCATTGATGAAGGCACTCGTGCATTGGATGGATAGTTTTGCAAAGCCGCTTCCTTCTCCATCAATGATGACACTGCCACTCAAGACTCCGATGCAAAGGCCTCAGCTCACAAACCTCAAGAGTCTGCCCCTCGTGTGATGACTGATCGTGATCTTCTAATATGTCTTCATTAGAAGGTCAATCGCAATCAGAAATGGGTGAAGTGCCAACTTGGTTACATTGTGCAGAACATGACTATGACGCAGAACACTGTAAAGAGGAATCACTACTATGCGCATGAAAATCTCAACCGCTCTTGGGCCGTACTGTCTCACCTCATGTCTTCTGAAGAAATGAATGAGCTGGATCTTCAGGAACATCCTGACTAGTCGCGTCGACCACAGAAGAAATTCAAGAAAGTCCAAGCTCCTCTGATGGTCACAAGTTCATTTTCTTCATCTCGAGAGCGTGATGATGATCAAGACATTGACGACACTACGGCAGGCCCTGCATCGACAAATGACCCCGACAACGCTGGCACTCCTTCCTCACCAACATGATGAAATTCTTCAAAGGGGCATTAGTCCTCACTTTTTTCTTCCCTTTTGGTCTTCGATGACAAAGGGGAGAAAATTTTAGTTAGTCTTCAAGCGGGTCTCTCTATATATATGGGCTATTTTTGTTTAAGTTACAACTCTCGCTCTTCTGAAACTTTCGTTGGTTGAGTTGTAAACTTAGGTCCGATGGTGGTCTGACACTTTTGAACTATTTCCTCGCATGTTTATTTCCTCAAGTACCTTAATGCATACATGCTGAATTTCGTCAGACCCCATTTTCCTCACGCATTTCAAATTCTTCATATCATATGTTCAAATGCGTGTATGAATTACAAGATATAGGGGGAGTTCTCCATGTTTTAACCTACCATGTGCATTTGCAGTCCAAAGCAAATTCCTCAAATATGCACATCTTCAGGGGGAGTTCTTCTATATCTTGCAATCAAATTCCTCAAAATCTGTACTTTCACTTCATATGTTTATCCCCGTTGAAAACTTAACCTATTTGTCATCAATCACCAAAAGGGGGGAGATTGTTAGTGCATCTAGTGCCCCTTAGTGATTTTGGTGTATTGAAGACTTATAGTTTAAGGTACTAATGTGTTTGTGAGTATACACAGGCTCTATAAGTCCATGAGGAGTTTGATTCATCCAGACATTACCGACCCCTAAAAATGTATGTCTTCAACTGAAGACTTTGGTGAAGACTTTGTGAAGACTTTGGTGAAGACTTAGTGAAGACTTTTAAAATGAAGAAGTTGATGTGACCTTGAAGATATGAACAAGGAATATGAAGCACGAAGATTTTTGTTTTCGTAGTTTCATTTCCTTTATTTGCGTCATAGGAAACACCATACTATTAAAGGGGGCCGAGTTAATACTAAGGAAAATTTCAAACTAATGCTCAACTCCAAAATCCTCAAC
This sequence comes from Hordeum marinum, assembly GCA_022496015.1. Taxonomy (NCBI): domain Eukaryota; kingdom Viridiplantae; phylum Streptophyta; class Magnoliopsida; order Poales; family Poaceae; genus Hordeum; species Hordeum marinum. Next base: position 454,657,342 of record CM039674.1, on the reverse strand, counting down.
CTATACAATCCTTCGAGTGAAGCCTTTGGAAATCTGTTACGGTTCAGACAAGTTCTTCAGTGATAGAGACGAAGTTCTTATGGTCTGTGAGGAAATTGACCTGACTGAGGAGTTAGGATTTCGCCAGTGCGAATTGCCTACAAGTGAGGAACATGATAAGCCTAAGGACTTTCACAGTTCGAAATTCCGACCGTTGCTCTGCTTAGCGCCAGCTGTCCCCAATTATAACATCCACATAACGGTCATATCATTGGGGGCATTTATGGCTTATCATGTTTGGTTGCACCCTCGCTATAAATAACCACCCCCCACAACCACTAGTTGGTTGGCTGCTCCGAGAGAGAACTGACACTTGTCATTTGAGAGCAACCCATCCTCCAAGGACTTTGAGAGAAACTCATCAGTGGGGAAAAACCTACAACCAAACCACCAAACCCATAGTGAATGAGCATCACTAAAGAAATTCCTGTGTGGAACCGACGCTTGTTACCTTTTAGGACTGTGCATCCTCCAGATGGTTAGGCGTCATGGTCTAGTGCTCCTGCTGTCAATTGGGGATCACGAAGTGACCTTGGTCTAGAGCATCCAGCAGTAAATTGTGGATCGCCTGGTGACCAATTTGTGAGGGTTTTTGGAATTCTACCCTGAAGACTTACCACGAGTGTTGGGCGAGGACTGTGTGACCTTAGCTCAAGGAGAATACGGTAAGGACTGTGTGTCCTGGGACTGTGTGTCCTCTGGTTTAAATATCAGGCCGCTCCAAACCAGACGTATGAGTGTCACAATAGTTGGAACTGGGTCATCAAACCATTGTCTTCATCGAGCTATCTGGTTCTATTTCCTCAACCCCTCTATTCCTCATATACCTATTGATGAAATTGATTGTTACTGTTTGAAGAATTTGACTGAAGACTTTCACAAATTCCTCACCTCAAATTCTTCAAGTTGCCTTGTTCATCACTGCTTATCCTGTATCACGGTACTTACTATTTGTGCATGTTTCATTTCATCATGAAGACAATGTTGTTACTATGTTCCTCATGCACTTGAGTACTTATTCCGCTTCTAGTTATTCATCACATTTCAAATTCCTCAAAGTTGAAATTCCTCAAGTAATGAATTTGTAAAAATCGCCTATTCACCGCCCTCTAGTCAATATAACGCACTTTCAGATATACTCTAATATAGGTGACCTAGTCACTGCCCATCATCTAGTTAAGAATCTGGTGTGGTTTTTTCTATATTGCATGATTTATCATAACTACTCCAATCTTCTCTAGCTGATGTCCATTGTAAAAACTTCATTGAAAATCTTTCTCTTGAATTTTTGAAAACCGAAACTTGATTTCTCTTTCGGAGCCGCCAACACAGATATCTTGGTTCTACCAAAATTGCAGACAAGTTGCACTACAACATCTTTGTATCACCGATTTATCAATCTCGGAGTCGCCGATTTTATTTCTATTTCATTTGAATTTGCTTTTGCAATTCTGTGTTTTCTTAGTGATCATTCTTGTAAAACATCTGTTACTTCGGTGATCCCTACTCTCTTCCCAAAAAACTTAGGGGGAGAAGAACTATAAATAAACCTACATTTCGATGACCCTTGTTCTCAAGGATCCCTTCTCAGTCAATGATCCATGTATCTATTCCTGTTCTTAACCTTTTTGGAAATTTATGCCAATGGGGGAGAAGATCAAAGCTTCAACCATTTCGGGAGAAGACCAAAGCTTCATGCTAAAGGGGAGATCCATGCTTATGCAAAAGGGGAGATATGATCAAGGGGGAGAGCCAACATCAATACTCATATCTTTATAAACAGGGGGAGAATATCAAAGTAGAGAGAAGAAAATTTTTGACCTTTCTGACCTTATCCAATCCTAATATCTACATACTAAGATTCAGGGGGAGAGGATAATCCATTTTCATATCTATGGTGAGAAAATTCTCAATGATCTTGGAGACATATCAATTCTTAATAATTTTGGACATTTTGAGTTATATTGCCTTGCTGTTTGGTAGAATACTCTTGTGTTTCCTAACATTGTTTTCTCAAGTGTGTTTCTATTACCAGGATGCTCAAGAACTCAAGGTAAGTATGCATCATATCCTTGGTCAAGATGATCTCTTGCTCCCTGCACATATTGTTTGCAAGAGTGATGTCTTGAACAAAGATACATCTCATTCACATATATTTGATGCATATAACCAAGATACACATGACTTGTTATATCCCTTCTACCTCATGAGTGTTCATGCACTCAAAAGCAACTATCCTTTAAAGGACTGCACACATTTAGGGGGAGCAAGTCTAAGTCATGTGTCTCTCAAAGTCTTCAGTATAACCATGCATATCTTTATTTGAAGCTTTGATTGTATGTTGTCATCAATTACCAAAAAGGGGGAGATTGAAAGCACAACATGCTCCCTTGGTGGTTTTGATAATTCATGACAACATACATTGTCTCTTGGACTGATATTTTTACCTAGTGTATTTCAGATACAGTCTATAGAGAGGGTTGGCAAAAGGAGATTGTGGACATACCTCAAGATGCCAGGAAATAGGTTAGCCAAGCTTCAAGCAAGAGGACTCTACATTTTATATTTGTGAGAAATCACTTTGAGTCATAGGAAAGCCAATACTATTAAAAGGGGGTAAGGTTTTGTTGGTGAATAATATGCTCAAACGTGCACAAGTGATAGTCACCAAAAACATCCACAAAACTCTCCCACCAAAGTCTGTTCTATACCTAACACTCAAAATCGATGCAACCAACTATCCCACTTTGGTGCCACCGATTCCAGAACCTAGACAGACTCAAGCCAAACCCTAGCCACTTTGGTGTAACCGATTCCATACCAGTGCCACCGAGTTTAGGTTGCCAACTTTCTGTTACGCAAATTCACATTTTCGGTCCCACCGAAAATGTTGGATCGGCGTCACCGAGATTGGAAATCTAACCGTTGGTCACCTTATCGGTGCAACCGAGTTTGCTATATCGGTCTCACCGAGATTCAAAAGTTGCCACCTTTTGGTCACTTCGGTACCATCAAGACTAACACATCGGTGTCCCCGACTTGGTCATTTTGTGTGTAACAGTTGGATTTTTGGGGATGCCTATATATACCCCTTCGCCACCACCTACTCAAAAGAGAAGCACTCAGAACTATTCCATACCTATCCTATCAGATTTTTTGAGAGAGAACCACCTACCCTTGTGTTGAGGTCAAGATCTTCCACTCCAATCATATGGATCTTGATTTCTAGCCTCGCCAAGTTGCTTTCCACCAATCCCATCTCTTCTGCCATATCTGTTGACATGGATGTGTAGGGCTATTAGACTTGCTAGCTTTGCTAAAAACTGTTAAAATCTTCCAGCCAATTAACTTGGGAAAAGGTTAGGGTTCAAATTCCTGCTAGTAGTCTATTCAACGCCCTCTAGACACTCTTCTAGTGATCCCTGAATGAGTGAGGACAAAGTGCGCAGAAAAGACTAGTATTGATCTATGAGGCCAGCCTAGATCCTGCCAAGAGTAATGACTACCGGCGGGTGTGTCTGGGGCGTTACAAGAAGGCACCCTCAAACCCTCAAGAGTTGGCCGAAATTGTAGGTGGAGGAGTCCTACTCCAATACTATTAGTAGTAGGATTCCTCCTTTCCACTTGGAAACTCTTTCCACCTCTCCACCTTTGGGTTCCCCCCCCTAGACGCATGGGCCTTAGTGGGGGATCAGAAATCCCACTAAGGGATGGCTTGAATCCTCCCACAGCCCATGCGGCCCTTTGGGTCAAGACACCCCTGCCGACGGTCCCCGGTACCCCTCCCGGCACTCCCAGTACACTACCGATGAGCCCGAAACTTTTCTGGTGACGGAAATAGGACTTCCTATATATCAATATTTACCTCCGAACCATACCTGAGCTTCTTGTGACGTCCGGGATCTCATCTGGGACTCCGAACAACCTTCGGTCACCACCATACATAACTATATACTACCAAAACGTCGCCGAACCTTAAGTGTGCAGACCCTGCGGGTTCGAGAACTATGTAGACATGACCGAGACACCTCTATGGTCAATAAACAATAGCGGGACCTGGATGCCCATATTGGTTCCTACATATTCTACGAAGATCATTATCAATTGAACCTCTATGTCAAGGATTTAGTCAATCCCGTATGATGTTCCCTTTGTTCTTCGGTATGTTACTTGCTCGAGATTCAATTGTCGGTATCTCCATACCTAGTTTAATCTCATTACCAGCAAGTCTCTTTACTCGTTCCATAATACAAGATCACGTGGCTAACACTTAGCCATATTGTTTGCAAGGCTTATTGTGATGTTGTGTTACCGAGTGGGCCCTGAGATACCTCTCCGTCACACGGAGCAACAAATCCCAGTCTTGATCCATGCCAACTCAACAGACCCCCTCGGAGATACCTGCAGAGCACCTTTATAGTCACCCAGTTACATTGTGACGTTTGATACACACAAGGTACTCCTCCGGTGTCAATGAGTTGCATGATCTCATGGTCATAGGAATAGATACTTGACATGTAGAAACTGTAGCAATAAACTGACACGATCATATGCTACGTGTATAGTTTGGGTCTTGTCCATCACATCATTCTCCAAATGATATGACCCCGTTATCAAATGACATCTCATGTCCATGGCTAGGAAACCTTGACCATCTTTGATCAACGAACTAGTCTACTAGAGGCATAGTAGGGACATAGTGTTGTCTATATACCCACACGTGCATTTAGTTTCCAATCAATACAATTATAGCATGGATAATAAACGATTATCACGAACATGGAAATATAATAATAACCAATTTATTATTGCCTCTAGGGCATATTTTCAACAGTCTCCCACTTGCACCAGAGTCAGTAATCTAGTTCACATCACCACGTGATTTACATTGTTATAAATCTAACACCCAATGAGTTCTGGGGTCGATCATGCTTTGAATGTGAGAGAGGTCTTTAGTCAATGGGTCTGCGACATTCAGATCCGTGTGTACTTTGCAAATCTATGTGCCATATTGTAGACACTGCTACCATTCTCCACTTGGAACTATTCCAAAAGGCTGCTCCACTATACGTATCTGGATTGCTACTTAGAGTCATCCGGATTGGTGTTGAAGTTTGCATCAACGCAACCCTTTACGACGAACTCTTTATCACCTCCATAATCGAGAAATATTTCCTTAGTCCTCTAGTTACTAACGATAATCTTGACCTCTGTCCAGTGATCCACTCCTGGATCACTCTTGTACCCATTGACAGACTCATGGCAAGGCACACTGAAAGTGTGTTATATCGACTAGAGAGGGTGAATAGGCGATTTTTACAAATTCATCACTTGAGGAATTTCAACTTTGAGGAATTTGAAATGTGATGAATAACTAGCAGCGGAATAAGTACTCAAGTGCATGAGGAACATATCAACAACATAGTCATGATGATGAAATGAACATGCACAAGGACAGGTAGCATGATACAGGATAAGCAGCGATGAACAAGGTAACTTGAAGAATTTGAGGTGAGGAAATTGTGAAAGTCTTGAGTCAAATTCTTCAAATAGTAACGATCAATTTCATCAACAAGTATAAGAGGAATAGAGGGGTTGAGGAAATAGAACGAGGTAGCTCGATGAAGACAATGGTTTGATGACCCAGTTCCAACTATTATGACAATCGTATGTATGGTTTGGAGTGGCCTGGTATTTAAACCAGAGGACACATAGTCCTAGGACACACAGTCCTTACCGTATTCTCCTTGAGCTAAAGTCACATAGTCCTCGCCCAACACTCATGGTAAGTCTTGAGGGTAGACTTCCAAAATCCCTCACAAACTGGTCACCCGGCGATCCACAATTTACTGCTGGATGCTCTAGACCAAGGTCACTTCGTGATCCCCAATTGACTGTAGGATGCCCTAGACCATGACGCCTAACTGTTTGGAGGATGCATAGTCCTCAAAGGTAACAAGTGTCGGTTCCACACAGGAATTTCTTCAATGATGCTCATTCACTTTGGGTTTGGTGGTTGGGTTGCGGGTTTTTCCTCACTAATGATTTTATCTCAAAGTCCTCGGAGGATGGGTTGCTCTCAAATGACAAGTGTCAATTCTCTCTCGCAGCAGCCTACCAACTAGTGGTTGTGAGGGTGGCTATTTATTGCTAGGGTGCAACCTGACATGATAAGACATAAATACCCCCAATGATATGACTGTTATGTGGATGTTATGATTGGGGATAGCTGGCGCTAAGCACAGCAAAGGTTGGCTTTTCAAACTATGAAAGTCCTCAGACATATCATGTTCCTCACTTGTAGGCAATTCGCACTGGCGAAATCCTAACTCCTCAGTCAGATCAATTTCCTTAGAGACCAGAATCGTCTCTTTCACTGAAGAACTTGACTGAGCTGCAAGAGATTTCCAAAGGCTTCACTCAAAGGATTGTATAGGTTGAGGATTTTGGAGTTGAGCATCAGTTGGAAATTTTCCTTAGTATTACCTCGGCCCCCTTTAAAAGTACGGTGTTTCCTATGACTCAAAGAAAGGAAATGAAACTACGAAAACAAAATTCTTCACGCTTCATAATCCTGATTCATATCTTCAAGATCACACCGACTTCTTCATTTTCAAAATCTTTAGGGAATACCAAAGTCTTCAGCAAAGTCTTCACCAAAGTCTTCAGTTGAAGACATACATTTTTAGGGGTCAGTAATCTCCGGATGTATCAAACTCCTCATCAACTTATAGAGCATGTGTATACTCACAAACACATTAGTACCTTAACCTATAAGTCTTCAATACACCAAAATCACTAAGGGGCACTAGATGCACTAACAATCTCTCCCTTTTCGGTGATTGATGACAAATAGGTTAAGTTTTCAATGGGGATAAACATATGAAGTGAAAGTACTAAGTTTGAGGAATTTGATTGCAAGATATAGAAGAACTCCCCGTGAAGATGTGCATATTTGAGGAATTTTCTTTGGACTGCAAATGCACATGGCAGGTTAAAACATGGAGAACTCCCCCTATATCTTGTAATTCATACACGCATTTGAACATATAATATGAAGAATTTGCAATGCATGACGAAAATGGTGTCTGACGAAATTTAGCATGTGTGCATTAAGATGCTCTAGGAAATAAGCATGCAAGGAAATAGTTCAAAGAGTCAAACCGCCATAGGACTTAAGTTTACAACTCGATCAACAAAAGCTTCAGAAGAGCGAGAGTTGTAACTTAAACAAAAAATAGCCCATATTTATATAGACCCGTTCGAAGACTAACTCAAATTTCCTCCCCCTTTGTCATCGAAGACCAAAAGGGATGGAAAAATGAGGACTAATGCCCCTTGAATAATTTCATCTTGTTGGTGAAGGAGGAGCGCCAGCGTTGTCGGGGTCGTTTGTCGATGCAGGGCCTGACACTGTGTCGTTAATGTCTTCATCCTCATCGCACTCTCGAGATGAAGAATATGAGCTTGCGACCATCAGAGGAACTTTAACCTTCTTGAATTGCTTCTGTGGTCGACGAGCCCAGTCAGGAAGTTCCTCAAAGTTCAGCTCGTTCAGTTCTTCAGGAGTTGTGAGGTGAGACAGGTCAGCCCAAGTGCACTTGAGGGTTTCATGTGCATAGTAGTGATTCCTCTTCACAGAGTTCTGAGTCAAAGTCATATTCTGCACAATGTAACCAACTTGACGCTTTACCCACTTGTGATTGCGACCGAATTTTTGATGAAGACTTATTAGAAGTTCACGATCAGTCATCACACGCCTGACAGACTCTTGAGGCTTTTGAGCTGAGGCCTTTGCTTTTGAGTCCTAAGTTGAAGTGTCATCATTGGTGGATTAGGAAGTAGCTTTGCGAAACAGTCTACCCAACGGACGAGTGCCCTCATCAATGACAGCCTTGCCTTTTCCTTCCATTGAGTTAATTGTGCTCTTGATGACTTTGATCGGAGGCAGGAAGCCAAAGTGGTTCTGGAATCAGCCTTGAAGGGAATTGAGGACTTTGCCCTGATGAATTTGATACTCCAAGGCGCATAAGGCTCCTGTTCGAATGGGGCATGAGCAGCATTTGCCAAAGTACTCATGAAGAAATCGTGGAAGTTGATGGCAATCCCATGTACGATGTTGAAGAGCATATTCTTCATGACTCCCTCCACTTCTTCTTCTTCTGAATCATGGCCCTTCTGAGGACATAGGGTATTTGTGAGTATGTGCTAGACTGACCTTGGCACATATAGCAAAGCATTCACGAGGAAGGTTTTCGGTTCAGATCTCCCATTCCCTAGCTCGATAGAGGGAGACAGCTACAGCGGCAGCGGGATGAGGACTTCCGCGGCCGATGCAAGTACGGCACCGGCGAGGTCACGGCAGTGAAGCTCTTCCACACCAGTGGCGATGATTTCAGCGACGACACTGGGTTGGAGCTCGGGCGAGAGAGGAAGTGACTAACCGAGCATAGTGAAAGGGGAGGGGTATTTATAGTGGAAGTGAAAACCAATCCGTCCAAAGATTTTGGACAAGATTGCCCCTGACCCTTGCTCTCCACGTGGCATGTGTCACCCACGTTCTAAGTAGTGGAGATTGTGGGGGATCATGGGTTATCCAGTCATGGGAATTGGAACCGTTTGAGCGGGAAATGCTAAAATTTTGTTAGCAAAAATTTTAAATTGTCCGTTCACAAATTCTTCAGTTGTCAAGGACATAGTGAAGACTTTGAACGAGTTTCGAAGTAGAACGCATATGAAGAATTTGAGAACAGACTGGGTTGAGTTTAGCATCGAGGGGGAAAGGGTCCGATCACATTCACTTAGATGAAAATCAATTTGAAGAATTAGCAATAAGTGAATGTTGTTGAGGACATTGAAAACTCAAATATATAAGTATATAGTCGGTGAAGAATATGAGTTTGATAGTTTGAAGAATTTGAAAAGTTGAGGAATTTGAAAATTTGAGAAATTTGCAAACTTGAGGAATTTGAAAATTTGCAAACTTGAGGAATTTGAAAATTTGAAGAATTTGCAAAATGACTAAAAACTCAACTTTGAAGAATTTCAACTATGGTTGGTCGCATGACCCACCGTATAAGAATGATGACTTCACACACCGCATACAATTTTTGTAGGGTTCTGAGAATCAAATTCTTCATTAATTTCTTCACACTTAGAGTGTTATTCTTCATTGATTGAAGATAAGTGTTTCTAAGTCATCAATTTGCATATGTGTTAGGATGTGTGTCCTTTTTCAAAGAACATTCGAAGATTCTAAGATATTTAGCTCACACCGCAACTTGCAAAATATCTTTTCATCCAAGGGCTTTGTGAAGATATCGGCAAGTTGTTCTTCAATGGGTATGTGGTCGATGGAGATGTCGCCCTTGAGAACATGATCTCGAAGAAAGTGATGACGAATCTAGATGTGCTTGGTCTCGTAATGCTAAACTGGGTTGTAAGCAATCTTGATGGCACTCTCGTTGTCATAGTAAAGAGGCACATTCTTCAACTTGATGCTATAGTCCTTGACGGTTTGCTTCACCGACAGCAGTTGAGCGCAACATGAACCAGCAGCAATGTACTCAGCTTCAGCAGTAGAGAGTGAAACGTAGTTCTGCTTCTTTGAGGACCAACAGACTAACGATCGTCCGAGGAAATGACATGTGCCTGAGGTTGACTTGAGATCCACACGATCTCTAGCATAGTCAGCATCAGAGTATCCGACAAGCTGAAGATTTGAGCCCTTGGGATACCATAATTCAAGTGTTGGTGTGTGAGCTAAGTATCGAAGAATATGTTTCACAGCCTTATGGTGTCATTCCTTCGGTGTTGCTCGGAATCGGGCACACATGCAAACACTTAGCATAATATCAGGCCTAGATGCACAGAGATATAATAATAAGCCAATCATGGAGCGGTATACCTTCTAATCGAAATCTTTACCATTTTCATCAGTGTAGAGGTGGCCTTTTGCAGGCATTGGAGTTTTGACTCCTTTGCAATCTTGCATGTCGAATTTCCTCAGAACATCCTTGAGGTATTTCTCTTGAGAGATGAAGATGTCATTGTCTTGCTGACGAATTTGAAGACCTAAGAAGAATTTAAACTCTCCCATCATAGACATTTGATGTTCTTCACTTAGACGTTTGTGAGTACAGCCAAACATAATATCATCGACATATATTTGGCATATGAACAGTTCATTGTCATAGGATTTTGTGAAAAGAGTAGGGTCGAGTGAACCGGGGTTGAAGCCTTTCTACATGAGGAATTCCTTCAGAGTGTCATACCACGCCCGAGGGGCCTGCTTGAGACCATAGAGGGCCTTGTTGAGTCTGAAGACTTTGTCAAGATGATTAGGGTCTTCAAAACCTGGGGGTTGAGCAACATTTACTTCTTCTCAAGCTTACCATTGAGGAATGCACTTTTCACATCCATTTGATATAAGATGATATTATGATGGTTAGCATAAGCAAGCAATATGCGAATAGCTTCAAGTCTAGCAACACGTGCAAATGTTTCATCAAAGTCAATTCCTTCAACCTGTGTGTAGCCTTGAGCTACAAGACGAGCCTTATTCCTCACCACAAGGCCATTTTCATCTTGCTTATTGCGGTAGATCCACTTGGTACCTATGATGTTGTGCTTGCGAGGATCTGGCCGCTTGACAAGTTCCCACACATTGTTGAGCTTGAATTGATGCAATTCCTATTGCATAGCTTGAATCCACTCAGGCTCCTTGAATGCTTCATCAACTTTGGTGGGCTCTATGATAGAGACAAAGGCAAAGTGCCCACAAAAGTTAGTTAAATGTGAAGCTTTTGAGCGAGTGAGGGGAACTGGTGCATTCATGTCATCGATGATTTTGGCAATCTACACTTCATTTGCAACTCTTGGCTGAGCAGGTTGACGTGGCTGAGGAGTTTCATCAGCACCATTTTCTTCAGGTGTATCAGCATGAATGTATTCATTCGCTAGAATGACTTCCTCAGTGGGTATGATGTCTTCAGTAGCCTTGAGCTTAATGGATTCCTCAGGAGACTGTTCATCTAGCACACAAGGCAGGTGCTCTCTTTGCGAGCCATCAGTTTCATCGAACCGCACATCTACAATTTCAACAACCTTGTGGTGGTAGGTGTTGAAGACTCTGTAGGTGAGTGAGTCCTTTCTGTAACCAAGCATAAAACCTTCATGTGCTTTCTGTGCAAATTTAGAACTATGGTGAGGATCTCTAATCCAACATTTTTGCACCGAAGACTTTGAGATAACTTACATTGGGTTTCTTGTTAGTCATAAGTTCATACGAAGTCTTCTTGAAGAATTTGTGAAGATATACCTTGTTGATGATCTGGCATGCAGTATCAATTGCCTCAGGCCAGAAGCAACGAGGAGTCTTGTATTCATCAAGCATGGTGTGAGCCATCTCAACAAGAGTCATGTTCTTGCACTCCACGACGCCATTCTGCTGAGGAGTATAAGGGGCAGATAACTCACGAGTAATACCAAGTTCATCAAGGTATTCGTCAAGATTAGTGTTCTTGAACTCAGTCCCATTATCACTCCTAATATGCTTGATCTTGAATCCGAAGTTGGTGGAGGCCCTTGAAGCAAATCGTTTGAAGACATCCTGCACTTCAGTCCTGTAGAGAATAATGTGCACCCAAGTGTATCGAGAGTAATCATCAACAATGACAAAGCCATACATACTTGAAGAATTTGTTAGTGTGGAGTAATGAGTGGGGCCAAATAGATCCATGTGAAGAAATTCAAAAGGTCATGTTGTGGTCATGATTGTCTTTGAGGGATGCTTGGATCTGGTCATCTTTCCAGACTCACATGCACCACAGAGATGATCCTTGAGGAATTTGACACCTTCGATGCCAATGACGTGCTTTTTCTTCACAAGCGTGTATAAGTTCCTCATACCGGCATGTTCAAGTCTGCGATGCCACAGCCAGCCTTCTAAGGACTTTGCAAGTAAGCATGTGGCAGGCTGAGGACCTGTAGAGAAATCAACAATATACAAGTCTCCTCTCCTAAAGCTGTTAGTGCATCTAGTGCCCCTTAGTGATTTTGGTGTATTGAAGACTTATAGGTTAAGGTACTAATGTGTTTGTGAGTGTACACGGGCTTGATATGTCGATGAGGAATTTGATATATCCGGAGATTATCGACCCCTAAAAATGTATGTCTTCAAGTGAAGACTTTGTGAAGACTTTGGTGAAGACTTTGTGAAGACTTTGAAAATGAAGAAGTTGGTGTGACCTTGAAGATATGAATGAGGAATATGAAGCATGAAGACTTTTGTTTTCGTAGTTTAATTTCCTTTATTTGAGTCATAGGAAACACCGTACTGTTAAAGGGGGCCGAGGTAATACTAAGGAAAATTTCCAACCGATGCTCAACTCCAAAATCCTCAACCTATACAATCCTTCAAGTGAAGCCTTTGGAAATCTCTTACGGTTCAGACAAGTTCTTCAGTGACAGAGACGAAGTTCTTCTGGTCTCTGAAGAAATTGACCTGACTGAGGAGTTAGGATTTCGCCAGTGCGAATTGCCTACAATTGAGGAAAATGATAAGCATGAGGACTTTCATAGTTTGAAATTCCGACCGTTGTTGTGCTTAGCGCCAGCTATCCCCAATCATTCTTATCGACATAACAGTCATATCATTGGGGGCATTTATGTCATATCATGTCAGGTTGCACCCTGGCTATAAATAGCCATCCCCCACAACCACTAGTTGGTTGGCTGCTCTGAGAGAGAACTGAGACTTGTCATTTGAGAGCAACCCATCCTCCAAGGACTTTGAGAGAAAATCATCAGTGAGGAAAAACCCACAACCAAACCACCAAACACAAAGTGATTGAGCATCACTGAAGAAATTCCTGTGTGGAACCGACGCTTGTTACTTTTGAGGACTATGCATCCTCCAAACGGTTAGGCGTCATGGTCTAGTGCTCCTGCAGTCAATTGGGGATCACGAAGTGACCTTGGTCTAGAGCATCCAGCAGTAAATTGTGGATTACCGGGTGACCAGTTTGTGAAGGTTTTGGAAGTCTACCCTGAAGACTTACCACGAGTGTTGGGCGAGGACTGTGTGACCTTTGCTCAAGGAGGATACGGTAAGGACTGTGTGTCCTCTGGTTTAAATATCAGGACGCTCCAAACCAGACATACGATTGTCACAGAACTTGGAACTGGGTCATCAAACCATTGTCTTCATCGAGTCATCTGGTTCTATTTCTCAACCTCTCTATTCCTCATATATCTGTTAATGAAATTGATTGTTACTGGTTGAATAATTTGACTGAATACTTTCACAAATTCCTCACCTCAAATTCTTCAAGTTACCTTGTTCATCATTACTTATCCTCTATCACGCTACCTACTATTTGTGCATGTTTCATTTCATCATGAAGACTATGATGTTACTATGTTCCTCATGCACTTGAGTACTTATTCCGTTTCTAGTTATTCATCACATTTCAAATTCCTCAAAGTTGAAATTCCTCAAGTGATGAATTTGTAAAAATCGCCTATTCACCCCCCTCTAGTCGATATAACGCACTTTCAATTAGTATCTGAGCAGGTACTCCCTCGCTCTGTGTGATTTTGGTTTAACCATCTGGAGTTCTAGTTATGTCGACTGCAGGTATGATCAAGGTTTCCGCATGGTGTCCTACCTTCGATGGGACGGACTACTCCTACTGGAAGAACAAGATGTGTATGCACCTTGAAGCTATTGACAACGATATCTGGTATGTTGTGGAAAATGGTGTGCCCTCTATCACTCCCACTGTTACTACTGCTGATGTGAAGAGATTCAAGCAACTCGATTCTCAAGCGAAGAGTATCATCTGTGGCCATCTGAGCAAAGGTGAGTATGGCAGAGTGAGTGCTTTGGATATTTCTAAGCTTATCTGGGATAGGCTGTCCAAAGTCAACGAAGGTGTATCCACTCAACGTGACTCTCATGTTGATGTTCTTCGCAATCTCTTCAACCGCTTCAAGAGACTTGACAATGAAAATGTTAAGCAAACTTTTTTTCGTCTCACTGATATCTCCAATGAGCTTCAAGCATTGGGTGCCACCGATATCACTGACCATGAAGTGGTGAAGAAACTGCTAAGATCTCTTGACTCCTCATTCGATACTCTAGCATTGATGATTCAAGAACGTGGAGACTACAAGTCACTTGATCCTGCTGATATTCTTGACAGACTCAATACTCATGAATTCCAACAAGCTGAGAAGAGAGACCTCTACAGGCCAAGCTATGGAAGATCTCGTGCTCTGAAGGCAAAAGGAATTTCCTCATCCGAAGAAGAAGATTCTTACAGCAGCCTTGGTGATCCTGAAGAACTAAGTCAGGAACTAGCAATGTGAGGAAGTCATGAGGAAATTCCAGAAGTTCTCAAGGAGAGGTGGATTTGGAAAGTCATCAAAAAGTGGCTTGAGGAAATCAGATTCCTCAGAAGACTACAAGAAAAGAACCTGTCATCGTTGCAAGAAGCCCGGTCACTTTATCTCTGACACTCCTCTCTGGGAAAAATATTCAAATAAGAAGAAGAAATACAAGGAGGATAGTTCTGATGACTCGAAGAAAAAGAAGAAATCTTCAAAGTCGTCATCTTCAAAGTCCTCAAAGCACAAGAAGAATGGTTCCAGAAAGGCTTGAGCATTCATCAGCAAGGAAATGGATTCTGAGGAAGAATATGAAGAAGAGGAAGAATCTGAGGAGGAATTAGAATCTAGTATCGCTAGCCTTGCTCTCGCTACTGCTTTCGTCAGCAAGTCCATCTTCAGCGATGAAGAATATGACTACTCCAATTACTCTGACGTCAGCAATGATGATTATGCTCCCACCTATTGCTTCATGGCAAAAGGCCCTAAGGTACACAAACATCATTCCTCATTTGAATCAGGTGAAGGTGAATCTAATGAATATGTGAAACCTAGCTATGCTGAACTTGTTAAAATTGCCACTAAGCAACAAAGTGCACTTGAAAAGCTTCAGAAAATGCTATCCAAAAGCGATGATATGTTGAACCATGAAGTGGATGGGACTCAAACTCTGTCTGACGATCTCAAAAGTCTTCAGACAGAGTATGATAATCTACAGAGTCATCATAACAACCTCTTAGATGATCATGAGAAGCTTTCTTATGAATTTCTTCCAAGAAAGCAAGATCTTGAGAAACTGAGGGTGTCACATGATGATCTCCAAAGGGAAAATGATTCCTTACTGGCTCAACAATGAGTACCGCTCAGGAAGAATTTGTTCCACCTTGTTTGAAATATATCGAATGAGAAACTGGAAATTCTTCACCTGAAGGTTGAAATTCTTCTATTGCTACAAATTCTTCAACTATTCCCGTGGTCTCAAATTCCTCATCTGAGGATACCACAAGTATCACTGATGACAATGCAGGGTTGAAGGAATTGTATGTGACGGGCATGTACAAAAGTCTCAAAGGGCACCAAACCCTTTGCGATGTCCTCAAAAAGCAGATTCTGGACAGGAACCCTAGGAAAGAGGTTATTGCCTTTGTGAGGGAAGTCAACGCTGATGGATCCTACTGGACACCTGAGGAGTACCCCAAAACCTCATGGGTTGTTGCAAAAGGACCTCCTGTAGATCCATCCACTTTATCTGGCTTTACATGTGAAACTTCATATTTCTATGATGAGTCACTTGACTCGAACTACAAATTCTTCAAAAATTAGAAAGGTGAAGTATTTGCTAGATTTGTTGGAACTAACTGCAGGAATGGCTCTCCTATGAAGAAAATATGGGTTCCCAAGAGCCACCTTCAAAATTTTCAAGTGAATGTCCTCATGACACCACTCATGAAGAATAGGAACCCAAGATCTAAGTCCTCACTTGGACCAAAGTCCTCAAATGGTCAAAAATATCATTCTCATGCTAATACTTCTGTTTCGCCGGAAAAATCTAAGAGTTATGAATATGTGCATTATTATTCAAACCATTATGTTCATAAGTCCTCGAAGAATTTCTCTGCTTATTCATTTGAGTACTCTAATCCTCGTCCTGTGAAACGAAGCACACTTACTTCAATGCCTCCTTTCTCACATGTTGCTCGCAGAATGATGAACTCTTTGCCACCCCTCCAGATGTGGGGGGTGAAGAAATTGAACTAATTTCTTATGCAGGGTTAGGTCTCCAGATGAAACTGAACATTTGATGAACTTGCTGGAGACCTGAGGAATTGCTTGAAAGGACGCAAGCTAACCATGATGAAATGAATTCCTCATTTGTCACGTCCTCACACTGCTTGCTTACTATCTTGTGTGATGAAATCCTATCTGATGAAATTGATGTCATAGTCTTCACTCTGAAGCATATGAGTCCGTAAGATGTACTGATTCATCTGCAGGATGATACTCCAACACCTACTGAGTGGGTCCGCGATAGTGGATGTACAAACTGTTGGGAGACGTAGTAGTAAATCAAAAAAATTCCTACGTATCACCAAGATCTATCTATGGAGAAACCAGGAACGAGTGGGGAGAGATTGCATCTTCATACCTTTGAAGATCGCTAAGCGAAAGTGTTACAAGAACACGGTTGGTGGAGTAGTACTCGCAGCGATTCAGATCGCGGTGGATTCCGATCTCAGCGCCGAACAACGGCGCCTCTGTGTTCAACACACGTGCAGCTCGATGACGTATCCTACGCCTTGATCCAGCAAGGAGGAAGGAGAGGTTGAGGGAGAGCTCCGGCAGCACGACGGCATGGTGACGGTGGAGCTATGTGGACTCCGGAAGGGCTTCGCCAAGCGCTACGGAGAACGAGGAAGAGGAAGGGTAGGGCTGCGCCGAGAGAGAGAGAGAAGTCATGTCACAAATCAGCCCAAACCCTTGCATATATATAGGAGGAGGGAGAGGTAGGGCTGCCTTGGACCCTCCTCCAAGGAGGATAGGTTCGGCCGAAGGTGGGGAAGAGTCCACCTCCCACAAGGGAGGTGGATTTCCTCCTTTTAAATCCTTTTGCCCTTTATCTCTTGATCTCAAGCCGCATGGGCCCTTCTAGAAGGTCCTAGCCAGCCCAATAAGGGCTGGCACACCTCCTCTAAGGTCCCACAAAGTTCTATCGTCGTCACACCCCTCCCGGGGGTCCTCCGGCACCCTCCCGGCACTACCAGTACACTACCGATGAGCCCGAAAACTTTTCGGTGACCAAAACTGGACTTCCTATATATCAATCTTTACCTCTGGACCATTCCGGAGATCCTCGTGACGTCCGTGATCTCATCCGGGAGTCCAAACAACCTTCGGTAATCACGTATACCATTTCCCTATAACCCTGGCATCATCAAACCTTAAGTGTGTAGACCCTACGGGTTCAAGAGACATGTAGACATGACCGAGACACTTCTCCGGTCAATAACCAACAGCGGGATCTGGATACCCATGTTGTCTCCCACATGCTCCACGATGATCTCATCGGATGAACCACGATTTCGGGGATTCAATCAATCCCGTATACAATTCCCTTTGTCTATCGGTATGATACTTGCCCGAGATTCGATCGTCGGTATCTCTATATCTTGTTCAATCTCATTACTGGCAATTCTCTTTACTCGTTCCGTAATACATCATCCCGTGGCTAACTCCTTAGTCACATTGAGCTCATTATGATGATGTCTTACCGAGTGGGCCCAGAGATACCTCTCCGTCACACAGAGTGACAAATCCCAGTCTCGATTCATGCCAACCCAACAGACACTTTTGGAGATACCCGTAGTGCACCTTTATAGCCACCCAGTTACGTTGTGACGTTTGGCACACCCAAAGCATTCCTACGGTATCCGGGAGTTGCACAATCTCATGGTCTAAGGAAATGATACTTGACATTGAAAAGCTTTAGCAAATGAACTACACGATCTTGTGCTATGCTTAGGATTGGGTCTTGTCCATCACATCATTCTCCTAATGGTGTGATCCCGTTATCAATGACATCCAATGTCCATGGTCATGAGGCCGGGACCATCTATTGATCAACGAGCTAGTCAACTAGAGGCTCACTAGGGACATGTTATGGTCTATGTATTCACACATGTAGTATGGTTTCCGGTTAACACAATTATAGCGTGAACAATAGACAATTATCATGAACTACGAAATACAATAATAGCCATTTTATTATTGCCTCTAGGGCATATTTCCAATAGTCTCCCACTTTCCCTAGAGTCAATAATCTAGTTACAATGTGATGAATCGAACACCCATAGCAATCTGGTGTTGATCATGTTTTGCTCGTGAGAGAGGTTTAGTCAACGTATCTACGACATTCAGATCCGTATGCACTTTACAAATATCTATATCTCCCTCCTGAATATAATCACGAATGGAGTTGAAGCGGCGCTAGATGTGTCTTGTCTTCTTGTGAAACCTGGGCTCCTTCGCAAGGGCAATAGCTCCAGTGTCGTCGGGCCCGACGCACTTGGAATTACTCCTAGGTCGGTGATGAACTCCTTCATCCAGACTCCTTTCTTTGCTGCTTCCGAAGCAGCTATGTACTCCGCTTCACATGTAGATGCCGCCATGACGCTTTGCCTGCTGCTGCACCAGCTGACTGCCCCTCCGTTCAAAACATACACGTATCCGGTTTGCGACTTGGAGTCATCCGGATCTATGTCGAAGCTAGCATCGACGTAACCCTTTACGACGAGCTCTTTGGCACCTCCATATACGAGAAACATGTCCTTTGTCCTTTTCAGGTACTTTAGGATATTCTTGACCGCTGTCCAGTGTTCTGCTCCGGGATCACTTTGGTACCTCCCTACCAAACTTATGGCAAGGTTCACATCAGGTCTGGTACACAGCATGGCATACATAATAGAGCCTATGGCTGAAGCATAGGGGATGACACTCATCTATTCTTTATCCTTTGTCGTGGTCGGGCATTGAGTCATACTCAATCTCACACCTTGTAACATAGGCAAGATCCCCTTCTTGGACTGATCCATATTGAACTTCTTCAATATCTTTTCAAGGTATGTGCTTTGTGAAAGACCTATGAGGCGTCTCGATCTATCTCTACAGATCTTAATACCTAATATGTAAGCAACTTCTCCAAGGTCCTTCATTGAAAAACACTTATTCAAGTAGGCCTTTACACTTTCCAACAGTTCTATATCATTTCCCATTATCATTATGTCATCCACATATAATAAGAGAAATGCTACAGAGCTCCCACTCACTTTCTTGTAAATACAGGGTTCTCCATAAACCTGTACAAATTCAAACGCTTTAATCACTTCATTAAAGCGAATGTTCCAACTCCGAGATGCTTGCACCAGCCCATAGATGGAGCGCTGGAGCTTGCATACCTTGTTAGCATCTTTAGGATCGACAAAACCTTTCGGCTGCATCATATACAGTTCTTCCTTGAGGAAGCCATTAAGGAATGTCTTTTTGATGTCCATTTGCCAGATCTCATAATCATAAAATGCGGCAATTGCTCACATGATTCGGACAGACTTCAGCATCGCTATGGGTGAGAAAGTCTCATCGTAGTCACCTCCTTGAACTTGTCGATAACCCTTAGCGACAAGCCGAGCCTTATAGACGGTCACATTACCATCCGTGTCAGTCTTCTTCTTAAAGATCCATTTATTTTCAATGGCTCGCTTATCATCAGGCAAGTCCACCGAAGTCCACACTTTGTTCTCATACATGGATCCTATCTTGAATTTCATGGCTTCAAGCCATTTGTTGGAATCCGGGCCCGCCATCGCTTCTTCATAGTTCGAAGGTTCACCGTTGTCTAGCAACATGATCTCTAGGAGAGGGTTGTCGTACCACTCTGGTGCGGAACATGTCCTAGTGGACCTTCGACGTTCAATAGTAACTTGATCTGAAGTTTCATGATCATCATCATTAACTTCCTCTCCAGTCGGTGTAGGCTCCACAAAAACAACTTCCTGTGCTGTGCTACTCTCCGGTTCGAGTGGAGGTACAATTACCTCATCAAGTTCTATTTTCCTCCCACTTACTTCTTTCGAGAGAAACTCTTTCTCGAGACAGGATCCATTCTTGGCAACAAAGACATTGCCCTCGGATCGTAGGTAGAAGGTATACCCAATAGTCTCTTTGGGATATCCTATGAAAACGCACTTTTCCGCTGTGGGTTCGAGCTTCTCAGGTTGAAGTTTCTTCACATAAGCATCGCATCCCCAAACTTTTAGAAACGACAGCTTAGGTTTCTTTCCAAACCATAATTCATACGGTGACGTCTCAACGGATTTTGACGGTGCCCTATTTAAAGTGAATGCGGCAATCTCTAATGCATATCCCCAAAATGATAGCGGTAAGTCGATAAGAGACATCATAGATCGTACCATATCTAATAGAGTGCGATTACGACGTTCAGACACACCATTTCGTTGAGGTGTGCTAGGCGGCATGAGGTGTGACACAATTCCACATTTCCTTAGGTGCGTGCCAAACTCATGACTTAAATATTCTCTGCCACGATCAGATCGTAGGCACTTTATTTTCCTGTCACATTGATTCTCTACCTCACTCTGAAATTCCTTGAAGCTTTCAAAGGTTTCAGACTTATGTTTCATTAAGTAGACATACCCATATCTACTCAAGTCATGAGTGAGGGTGAGAACATAACGGTGGCCACTACGAGCCTCGACACTCATTGGACCGCATACATCGGTATGTATTATTTCCAACAAGTCAGTTGCTCGCTCCATTGTTCCAAAGAACAGAGTCTTGGTCATCTTGCCCATGAGGCATGGTTCGCACGTGTCAAATGATTCAAAATCAAGAGACTCCAAAAGTCCATCAGTATGGAGCTTCTTCATGCGTTTGACACCAATATGACCAAGGCGGCAGTGCCACATGTAAGTGGGACTATCGTTATCAAACTTACACTTTTTGGTACTCACACTATGGACATGTGTAACATCGCGTTCGAGACTCATCAAAAATAAACCATTGACCAACGGGGCATGACCATAAAACATTTCTCTCATATAAATAGAACAGCCATTATTCTCAGATTTAAATGAGTAGCCATCTTGCATTAAGCGAGATCCAGATAAAATGTTCATGCTCAAAGCTGGTACTAAATAACAATTATTAAGGTTTAACACTAATCCCGAAGGTAGATGTAGAGGTAGCGTGCCGACGGCGATCACATCGACCTTAGAACCATTCCCGACACGCATCGTCACCTCGTCCTTTGCCAACCTCCGCTTATTCCGCAGCTCCTGCTTGGAGTTACAAATGTGAGCAACTGCACCGGTATCAAATACCCAGGAGCTACTACGAGTGCTATTAGGTACACATCAATAACAACTATATCACATATACCTTTAACGTTGCCGTCCTTCTTATCCGCTAAGTACTTGGGGCAGTTCCGCTTCCAGTGACCGGTACCCTTGCAATAAAAACACTCAGTCTCAGGCTTGGGTCCATTCTTGTTCTTCTTCTTCCTGGCAACTTGCTTACCGGGCGCGGCAACAGCTTTGCCGTCCTTCTTGAAGTTCTTCTTACCCTTGCCTTTCTTGAAACTAGTTGTCTTATTCACCATCAACACTTGATGCTCCTTTTTGATCTCAACCTCTGCTGATTTCAGCATCGAGTACAACTCAGGAATGGACTTCTCCATCCCTTGCATGCTGTAGTTCATCTCGAAGCTCTTGTAGCAAGGTGGAAGCGACTGGAGGATTCTGTCAATGAACGAGTCATCCGGGAGATTAACTCCCAGCTGAGTCAAGCGGTTGTGAAGCCCAGACATCTTGAGCATGTGCTCACTGACAGAACTATTCTCCTTCATCTTACAGTTGAAGAACTTGTCGGAGATGTCATATCTCTCGACCCAGGCATGAGCTTGGAAAACCAGTTTCAGCTCTTGGAACATCTCATATGCTCCGTGTTGCTCAAAACGCTTTTGGAGCCCTGGTTCTAAACTGTAAAGCATGCCACACTGAACAAGGGAGTAATCATCGCAGCGAGAATGCCAAGCGTTCGCAACGTCTTGCTCTGCTGGGAGAAGGGGTGGGTCACCTAGTGGTGCATCAAGGACATACAATTTCTTGGAAGCTATGAGGATGATCCTCAAGCCACGGACCCAGTCCGCATAGTTGCTTCTGTCATCTTTCAGCTTGGTTTTCTCTAGGAACGCGTTGAAGTTTAGGGTGGCATTCGCGTTGGCCATTGGATCTACAATATAGATTGTAAATACAAATTTAGACTAAGTTCATGATAATTAAGTTCACATAATCAAATTATTTACTGAACTCCCACTTAGATAGACATCTCTCTAGTCATCCAAGTGACACATGATCCATGTCAACTAGCCCGTGTCCGATCATCGCGTGAGACGGACTAGTCATCCATGGTGAACATCTCCATGTTGATCGTATCTTCTATACGACTCATGTTCGACCTTTTGATCTTCCGTGTTCCGAGGCCATGTTTGTACATGCTAGGCTCGTCAAGTCAACCTAAGTGTATCGCGTGTGTAAATCTGGCTTACACCCGTTGTATGCGAACGTTAGAGCCTATCACACCTGATCATCACGTGGTGCTTCAGAATAATGATCCTTAGCAACGCTGCACAGTTAGGGTGAACATTTTTCTTGAAATTTTATTGAGAGATCATCTTATTTACTACCGTCGTTCTAAGCAAATAAGATGTAAACATGATAAACATCACATGCAATCAATATAGTGACATGATGTGGCCAATACCATCTTGCTCCTTTGATCTCCATCTTCGGGGCAACATGATCATCACTGTCACCGGCACAACACCATGATCTCCATCATCATGATCTCCATCATTGTGTCTTCATGAAGTTGTCTCGCCAACTATTACTTCTACTACTATGGCTAACGTTTAGAAATAAAGTAAAGTAATTACATGGCAATTATGATTGACATGCAGATCATACAATAAAATAAGACAACTCCTATGGCTCCTGCCGGTTGTCATACTCATCAACATGCAAGTCGTGAATCCTTTTACAAGAACATGATCAATCTCATACATCACAATGCATCACATCAAATCCTTTGGCCATATCACATCACAAGGCATATGCTGCAAAAACAAGTTAGACATCCTCTAATTTGTAGTTGCAAGTTTTTACGTGGCTGCTATAGGTTTCTAGCAAGAACGTTTCTTACCTACGCCAAAACCACAACGTGATATGACAATAGCTATTTACCCTTCATAAGGACCCTTTTCATCGAATCCAATCCGACTAAGGTGGGAGAGACAGACACCCGCTAGCCACCTTATGCAACAAGTTCATGTCAGGCAGTGGAACCAGTCTCACGTAAGCGTACGTGTAAAGTAGGTCCGGGCCGCCTCATCCCACAATACCGCTAAATCAAGATAAGACTAGTAGTGGTAAGTAAATTAACAAGATCGATGGCCATAACTGCTTTGTGTTCTACTCGTGCATAGATTCTACACATAAACCCGGCTCTGATACCACTGTTGGGAGACGTAGTAGTAAATCAAAAAAAATCCTACGTATCATCAAGATCTATCTATGGATAAACCAACAACGAGTGGGGAGAGATTGCATCTTCATACCTTTAAAGATCACTAAGCGGAAGCGTTACAAGAACGCGGTTGGTGGAGTCGTACTCGCAGCGATCCAGATCGCGGTGGATTCCGATCTCAGCGCCGAACAACGGCGCCTCCGCATTCAACAAACGTGCATCCCGATGACGTCTCCTACGCCTTGATCCAGCATGGAGGAATGAGAGGTTGAGGGAGAGCTCCGGCAGCACGACGGCATGGTGACGATGGAGCTACGTGGACTCCGGCAGGGCTTCGCCAAGCGCTACGGAGAACGAGGAAGAGGAAGGGTAGGGCTGCGCTGATAGAGAGAGAAGTTGTGTCTCAAATCGGCCCAAACCCTTGCATATATATATAGGAGGAGGGAGAGGGAGGGATGCCTTGGCCCCTCCTCCAAGGAGGAGAGGTTTGGCCGAAGGTGGGGAAGAGTCCACCTCCCACAAGGGAGGTGGATCTCCTCCTTTTAAATCCTTTTGCCCTTTATCTCTTGATCTCCAGCTGCATGGGTCCTTCTAGAAGGTCTTGGCTAGCCCAATATGGGCTGGCACACCTCCTCTAAGGGCCCACAAAGTCCTATGGTCGTCACACTCCTCCCAGGGGTCCTCCGGCACCCTCCCGGCACTCCCGGTACACTACCGATGAGCCCGAAAACTTTCCGGTGACCAAAACTGGACTTCCTATATATCAATCTTTACCTATGGAGCATTCCAGAGCTCCGCGCGACGTCTGGGATCTCATACGAGACTCCTAACAACCTTCGGTAATCACGTATACCATTTCCCTATAACCCTAGCGTCATCGAACCTTAAGTGTGTAGACCCTGCAGGTTCGGGAGACACGTAGACATGACCGAGACACTTCTCCGGTCAATAACCAACAGCAGGATTTGGATACCCATGTTGGCTCCCACATTATCCACGATGATCTCATCGGATGAACCACGATGTCGGGGATTCAATCAATCCCATATACAATTCCCTTTGTCTATCGGTATGATACTTGCCCGAGATTCGATCGTCGGTATCTCTATACCTTGTTCAATCTAGTTACTGGCAAGTCTCTTTAGTCGTTCCGTAATACATCATCCCGTGGCTAACTCCTTAGTCACACTGAGCTCATTATGATGATGTCTTACCGAGTGGGCCCAGAGATACCTCTCTGTCACACGGAGTGACAAATCCGAGTCTCGATTCGTGCCAACCCAACAGACACTTTTGGAGATACCCGTAGTGCACCTTTATAGCCACCCAGTTATGTTGTGACGTTTGGCACACCCAAAGCATTCCTTCGGTATCCGGGAGTTGCACAATCTCATGGTCTAAGGAAATGATACTTGACATTGAAAAGCTTTAGTAAACGAACTACATGATCTTGTGCTATGCTTAGGATTGGGTCTTGTCCATCACATCATTCTCCTAATGATGTGATCCCGTTATCAACGACATCCAATGTCCATGGTCATGAAACCGTGAACATCTATTGATCAACAAGCTAGTAAACTAGAGGCTCACTAGGGACATGTTGTGGTCTATGTATTCACACATGTATTACGGTTTCCGGTTAACACAATTATAGCATGAACAATAGACAATTATCATGAACTGGGAAATACAATAATAACCATTTTATTATTGCCTCTAGGGCATATTTCCAACACAAACCACATGACGGGTGACAAGAATCTACTGATGAATTTGCCACTCACTCCATCTCCTCTGAAGCATATCACCTACGCAGACAAAGGAAAAAGCAAGGTATTGGGACTTGGTAAGGTTGCTATCTCAAAGGACCGAACCATGGATAAGGTGATGCTTGTTGAATACCTTGGGTTCAACCTTATGTCTGTCTCAATGCTTTGTGATCTTGATATGGTCGTCGTATTTGGAAAATATCGTTGTGTTGTCATCATGGAATCTGACAATTCCAAAGTCTTCGAAGGCTTTAGGAGAGGAGACTTGTATATTGTTGATTTCTCAACATGCCCTCAACCTGCCACTTGCTTACTTGCAAAGTCTTCAGAAGGCAGGTTGTGGCATCGACGACTTGGACATGCGGGTATGAGGAACTTGCACACGCTCGTGAAGAAAAAGCATGTCATTGGCATCGAGGGTGTCAAATTCCTCAAGGATCATCTCTGCGGTGCATGTGAATCTAGGAAGATGACTAGATCCAAGCATCCCTCGAAGACAATCATGACCACAACATGACCCTTTGAATTGCTCCAGATGGATCTCTTTGGCCCCACTCATTACTCCATACTAACAAATACTTCAATTTTGTATGGCTTTGTCATTGTTGATGATTACTCTCGTTACACTTGGGTGCATATTATTATGTACAAGAATGAAGTGCAGGATGTCTTCAGACGATTTGCTTCAAGGGTCTCCACCAACTTCGTTGTCAAGATCAAGCATATTAGGAGTGATAATGGGACATAATTCAAGAACACTAATCATAATGAATATCTTGATGAACTTGGTATTAGTCATGAGTTATCTGCCCCTTATACTCCTCAACAGAATGGCATCGTCGAGCGCAAGAACATGACTCTCGTTGAGATGGCTTGCATCATGCCTGATGAATACAAGACTCCACGTTGCTTCTGGCCTGAGGCAATTGATACTGCATGCCACATCATCAACAGGGTATATCTTCACAAATTCCTCAAGAAAACTTCATATGAACTTCTGATTGGCAAGAACCCCAATGTAAGTTATCTTAAAGTCTTCGGTGCAAAATGTTGGATCAGAGATCCTCACCATAATTCTAAGTTTGCACCGAAAGCACATGAAGGTTTTATGCTTGGTTACGGAAAGGACTCGCACACCTACAAAGTCTTCAACACCTATCATCACAAGGATGTTAAAATTGTAGATGTGCGATTCGATGAAACTGATGGCTCGCAAAGAGAGCACTTGCCTTCTGTGTTAGATGAATAGTCTCCTGAGGAATCCATCAAGCTAAAGGCAACTGAAGATACCATACCCACTGAAGAAGTCATTCCATCAAATGAAGTCACTCGTGCTGATACACCTGAAGAAAATGGTGCTGATGAAAATCCTCAGCCACGTCAACCTACTCATCCTAGAGTTGCAAATGAAATATAGATTGACAAAATCATCGATGACATCAATGCACCAGGTCCCCTCACTCGCTCAAAAGCTTCACATTTAACTAACTTTTGTGGGCACTTTGCCTTTGTCTGTATCATAGAGCCCACCAAAGTTGATGAAGCATTCAAGGAGCCTGAGTGGATTCAAGCTATGCAAGAGGAATTGCATCAGTTCAAGCTCAACAACATGTGGGAACTTGTCAAGCCACCAGACCCTCGCAAACATAACATCATAGGTACCAAGTGGATCTACCGCAACAAGCAAGAAGAAAATGGCCTTGTGGTGTGGAATAAGGTTCGTCTTGTAGCTCAAGGCTACGCACAGGTTGAAGGAATTGACTTTGATGAAACATTTGCACCTGTTGCTAGACTTGAAGCTATTCGCATATTACTTGCTTACGCTAACCATCATAATATCATCTTATATCAAATGGATGTGAAAAGTGCATTCCTCAATGGTAAGCTTGAGGAAGAAGTATATGTTGCTCAACCCCCAGGTTTTGAAGACCCTAAGCATCCTGACAAAGTCTTCAGACTAAACAAGGCCCTCTATGGCCTCAAACAGGCCCCTCGGACGTGGTACAACACTATGAAGGAATTCCTCATGAAGAAAGGCTTCAAACCCGGTTCACTCGACCCCACTCTTTTCACAAAATCCTATGACAATGAACTGTTCATATTCCAAATATATGTGGATGATATTATCATTGGTTGTACTCACAAACGTTACAGTGATGAATTTGCCTATATGATGAGTGAAGAATATCAAATGTCTATGATGGGAGAGTTTAAATTCTCCTCAGGTCTTCAAATTCGTCAACAAGACAACGGCATCTTCATCTCTCAAGAGAAATACCTCAAAGATGTTCTGAGGAAATTCGACATGCAAGATTGCAAAGGCATCAAAACTCCAATGCCTTCAAAAGCCACCTCTGCGCTGATGAAAATGGTAAAGATTTCAATCAGAAGGTATACCGCTCCATGATTGGTTCATTATTGTATCTATGTTTATCTAGGCCTGATATTATGCTAAGTGTTTGCATGTGTGCCCGATTCCAAGCAACACTGAAGGAATCACACCATAAGGTTGTGAAACATATTCTTCGATACTTAGCTCAAACACCAACACTTGGATTATGGTATCCCAAGGGCTCAAATCTTCACCTCGTCGAATACTCTGATGCTGACTATGCTGGAGATCATGTGGATCGCAAGTTAACCTCAGGCACATGTCATTTCCTCGAATGATCCTTAGTCTGTTGGTCCTCGAAGAACCAGAACTGTGTTTCAATCTCTACTGGCGAAGCTGAGTATATTGTTGCCGGTTCATGTTGCGCTCAGTTACTATGGATAAAGCAAGCCCTCAACGACTACGGCATCAAGTTGAAGAATGTGCCTCTCTACTGTGACAATGAGAGTGCCATCAAGATTGCATACAACCTAGTTCATCACTCCAAGACCATGCACATCCAGATTCATCATCACTTTCTTAGAGATCATGTACTCAAGGGCGACATCTCCATCGACCACATTCCCACTGAAGAACAACTGGCCAATATCTTCACAAATCCCTTGGATGAAAAGAGATTTTTCAAGTTACGGTGTGAGCTAAATATCTTAGAATCTTCGAATGTTCTTTGAAGAAGGACACACATCCTAACACTTATGCAAAATTGATGACTTAGATGTGCAACACACAAAGTAACGATTTTCTTCAATCAATGAAGAATAACCGAACCCTACGACAATTGTACGCGGTGTCTGAAATCATCATTCTTATATGGTGGGTCACGCCACCAACCAAAGTTGAAATTCTTCAAAATTGAGTTTTTCGACATCTTTGCAAATTCTTCAAATTATCAAATTCCTCAATTTTGCAAATTCCTCAAGTTCTCAAATTCCTCAACTTTTCAAATTCTTCAAACTTTGAAACTGATCTTCTTCATTGACTATATATATATATATATATATATATATATATTTGAGTTTTCAATGTCCTCAACAGCATTCACTTATTGCTAATTCTTCAAGTTGATTTTCATCTAAGTGAATGTGATCGGACCCTTTCCCCCTCTATGCTAAACTCAACCGAGTCTGTTCACAAATTCTTCAGATGCGTTCTACTTTGAAACTCGTTCAAAGTATTCACTATGTCCTTGATAGCTGAAGAATTTGCGAACGGAAGATTTGAAATTTTCACTATCAAAATTTTCAGCGGTTTCGGCTCAAACGGTTCCGATTCCCGCGCTTGGATAACCAATGACCCCCCACTATCGCCACCTCTAAGTACGTGGGTGATACCTGTCGCGTGGAGAGCAAGGGTCAGGGGCAACCTAGTCTAAAATCTTCGGGCAGATTGATTTTCACTCCCTCTATAAATACCCCCTCCATTTCAACTACGCTCGGTAACTCCTCATG
Organism: Hordeum marinum; assembly: GCA_022496015.1. Classification (NCBI taxonomy): domain Eukaryota; kingdom Viridiplantae; phylum Streptophyta; class Magnoliopsida; order Poales; family Poaceae; genus Hordeum; species Hordeum marinum. Next base: position 454,628,207 of record CM039674.1, on the reverse strand, counting down.
TCATCCCTCTCCCGAGCTCTAACCTAGCGTCGCCGCTAAAGTCATCGTCGCCGGTGACGAAGAGCTTCACTTCCTCGACCTCGTCGTCGCCATACTCGCATCGGCCGCGGAAGTCCTCACCCCACCGCCGCTATAGTTGTCTCCCTCTGGCAAGCTAGGGCGTGGGAGATCTAAACGGACGAACTTCCCAATCTCATCTCTGAGTTTGTTGTGTTCTTCACCAGGGTATATAAATTTTATTTTTACAGCCCTTGTTTGATCTTCAAATGCTCTTCATATTCCTCAAAAGGTGTTTATTCTTCATGAACCTTATTCTAAAAGCACCCTTACATCTTCACATACTTGATGTTTTTCCCTAAGTAATGATTTTCTTCAAGATTCCTCAATTGTGTGAATCCTCAAAATTTGCACAACTCTGGAACCTGAACCTTACATCTTCACATACTTGATGTTTTTCCCTAAGTAATGATTTTTTCTTCAAGATTCCTCAATTGTGAGAATCCTCAAAATTTGCACAACTCTGGAACCAGAGACAAAGAACACTTAGTGAAATTCCTCAAGACACCCATGGTCAAATTCCTCTCACCTATTTTATTTAGAAAAATTTCTGAGAACGCATATGACCTCTTCAAATTCCTAGCACCTATACTCTGTTCACAGGAACAACATGTCCGCTGATGAATCACTAGGTTCTCATCAACTTAACTCATTTGCAACGCTCCTTGACGAAAAATTGTGTACTTCTTCAGAGTCCTCAAGTGTTCAAATTCCTCAAGTGAAGAAAATGGCTGATGGAAAGAAACCTTCGAAAGGTGGAAAGAAGCCAGATGTGCATACTGCCTTTGAGATTCTAGATGACATGTACGAGGAATACTGCACACCTGATGAAGAAACTCATGGCAAAGAAATGACCAAGCAGAGAAAAAATCGTCTGCAAAAAATTGAGAGGAGATGGGCAAGGGAATGGAAGGAATATCGTTATGTAACTCCAAAATACATAATGAAATTCGCAGTAAAACCTCCTTGCAGCAGGCCTCGCCTTGCTCCAAATCAAATTGCAGATCCCACTAGCCTCAAGACTGGTGAGGACTTTCCTCACATGTGGGAAAAGCAGCAAGCCAAGCTGGTGAGGAAAGCCAAGGAAGCAGTGAAGAAATTCAATGAAGATTCTGCTGTTGCTGCCTTTGCTGGAGCCTCTGCAAGTGCTCCGAAGAAAAGCATGATAAAGAAATCTGCATTGAAGACAAGTTCTTCAACCTCAAAACCTTCACAGTAGATTCCTCAAGGTCAAAGGCCTCTGCCTACAAAGTCTTCAGCTGCTGGAACGGTTGCTTGTCAGTCTTCTGCATCAGCTACAAAGTCCTCAACCTCAGTGCATCTGGCAACATGTAAGAGGACTGAGGGATTCTCAAGACTTCCAAAGATCTCAGTTAGCCCCTCTACCATAGCAAAGTCTTCAACTAACCCTTTTTGCGTTGAAGCTAAAGAAAACTTCTGGACAAGGTCAAAGACCAAGTCCTCACTCAAGCAAGGCCGTGGTGACCATACCCTCAGGTACTGAGGATGATGATGATGAAGATGATGATGAGGAATTGGAAGAAATCATCAGGCAAAGTCAGCAAAGGGCTGCTATCGCAAAGGGAAGTTATGTTCCTCTCATGTTGGATCCCAAGATGATCCTCAACTTCATCGATATATGGCATGAAGACCCAAGCACCCCACTTTCTTCACTACATCTGCCTTTTGGAGTGGATCATGTCCTCACCCACTTCATCTCTGAAGATAAATGGAAGAGAGAGCAAGCTCTGAGAGCTAAGAGGAAGAGAGTTCGAAAGGAAAAGTTTCTGAGAGACAATGTGATGAATTTGACCCCAAATCAACTCGTCATTGTTCAATCTGAAATTCGCACACTCTTTGAGGATCAAGAGAGATATGATGGTGAATGGAAGGGCACCTAGGTCAGATTCGTCAGGGCGGCTCATGCACCAGTAAAGGATCACAACACCAGGGTTGCAGCCCGATCGCAACCAGAACATCATCAGTCTAATGAAATTCCTCAAGCTGCTAATGAAATAGCTCAGCCTGATGAAACTGCTGATGAAAATGCTTCTGCACCATAAGCAACTTCCAGTGCTCCTGAGGAAACTCAGACCACTGATGATCATGCCAGGACAACCTCCATTGTTGTGCCTGAAGAAACTAAAAAGCCAGCTGAAGATTCTACTGCGCCTAAAGAAACTGAAAGGCCAGCTAAAGATTCTGCTACGCCTGAAGAAACTGAACCCACCAGGGGGGTTGCAACAGTCACTCCTGAACAAATTGTCACTGGTGAGGAAAAGACCCTCAAAATAAAAGCATCAAATTCAGCAGCACCAGCTTTGAAGAAGTTGAAGACTATGCCAAGTTCTTCAACTGGGCCAATTGATGCAACCCCAATTTCCTTAGCACCTACCTACCAAATTGTGCCATTTGGAGTGGAATATGTCATCCCAGATAAAGACGAAAATCATTATGCTACTTCAATAGAGCAGATTGATGAAGAGATAGTTGTTGAAGACACTGCTTCAACCCCGGAGGTATCAACACCCCAGCTTCAGTTCACTGATGAGGAAGCTGGTGTTGAAGAAATTGATGAGGAAGTTGACACTGGTTACACTACTCCAGTCATCAATGATGAATATTGAGAATCTGCACACCCAAATTCACCAATGACCACTCCTCTGCAACAGATTCCTCAGTCGCCGACTCTGACTGAAGAAATACCTGAAGAATCTGCAAATCTGAATATTCATGTTAGTGAAGAAATTCCAGCTACAACAGTTGATATTCTTTACACTCCCGCCGCAGCTGAGGAACTTGTCCTTCAAATTACTCAGTCTGAAGTTCCTCCCATGCCAAAGGAGATCAAGGGCCGCTTCAAGCCAAACCTTCAACCAAAGCCAAAGATGCCATTCAAAGGCTCAGCGCACCCCAAATTCCTCAAAATAAATTTCTTCAGTGAGCGCATGTTCTTCAAAGGTCCAAATCCCTATGACTCTGCAAGGGTAGGACGCAACAGATTCTGGACGACAACACAACTCAACTACTATGCATCAGTTCTTTTTCAAAAGAAGAAAGTCTTCGAGCACCACCAAATTCCTCATGCTGACAAAGAAACCCTTCCATCATTCACACCGGTGCTCCAAGTTCTTCATGATGCGGGCATTCTTCCATTCCGTGTCGACATCTGCGACTGGAATGGAGAACTTATTCTTCAGTTTTATGCCACATTGCATATCAACAGAAATGCTTCAGACGTCAACTCCTGGATATTGGACTGGATGACAGGATCAACACACTTCACTTCTCAAGCTTCTAAATTGCTTCAGTGTGTACCAGTTCCAATTCCCTCAGATGAAGCCCACAAACTGTTCAATGAGCCTGCGCTTCCAAATTAGCTGATGCAAGTGTTGATGAAGCCATTGCCTCCTGGAAAGCCTCAACAAAACACCTTCCTTGTGAAGGATCTGCTATATGTGCCCAGGACTGTTTACCGTATCCTCGAAAATACACTATGTCCCGAGAAAGGCCACGATTCTAAAGAAGAAGAAGTGCAAGGAGTCATGAATAATATGCTCGTCAACATCATTCATGGAATTCCCATCGACTTGCATGACTTCTTCATGAGGACATTGGCTAGTGCTGCCTTAGCTCCATTTGAACAGAACCCCTATGCGCCATGGATCATGAAATTCATCAAGGCAAAGTCCTTAGTTCCCTTCAAGGCTGATTTTCATAATCATTTTGGCTTCCTGCCTCCAATAGAAGTCATCAAGAGTACAATTGCCTCAGTTGAAGGAAAAGGCAAAGCTATCATTGATGAAGGCACTCGTCTGTTGGATGGACAGCTTCGCAAAGCCACTTCTTTCTCCACCAATCATGACACTGCCACTCAAGACTCCGATGCAAAGGCCTCAGCTCAAAAACCTCAAGAGTCTGCCCCTCGTGTGATGACTGATAGCGAGCTTCTAATAAGTCTTCATCAGAAGGTCGATCGCAATCACAAGTGGGTGAAGCATCAACTTGGTTACATTGTGCAGAACATGACTGTGACGCAGAACACTGTGAAGAGGAAACACTACTATGCGCATGAAAACCTCAACCGCACTTGGGTCGTACTGTCTCACCTCATGTCTTCTGAACAACTGAATGAGCTGGATCTTGTGGAACATCCTCACTGGGCTCGTCGACCTCCGAAGAAATTCAAGAAAGTCCAAGTTCCTCTGATGGTCACAAGTTCATATTCTTCACCTCGAGAGCGCAATGACGATGAAGACATTGACGACACTATGGCAGGCCCTGCATCGACAAATGACCCCAACAATGCTGGCGCTCCTTCCTCACCAACACGATGAAATTCTTCAAAGGGGAGTTAGTCCTCATTTTTCGTCCCTTTTGGTCTTCGATGACAATGGGGGAGAAAATTTGAGTTAGTGTTCAAGCGGGTCTCCCTATATGGGCTATTTGTGTTTAAGTTACAACTCTCGCTCTTCTGAAACATTTGTTGGTTGAGTTGTAAACTTAAGTCCGATGGTGGTCAGACACTTTTGAACTATTTCCTCGCATGTTTATTTCCTCAAGTACCTTAATGCATACATGCTGATTTTTGTCAGACACCATTTTCCTCACGCATTTCAAATACTTCATATCATATGTTCATATGCGTGTATGAATTACAAGATATAGGGGGAGTTCTCCATGTTTGAACCTGCCATGTGCATTTGCAGTCCAAAGCAAATTCCTCAAATATGCACATCTTCAGGGGGAGTTCTTCTATATCTTGCAATCAAATTCCTCAAAATCTGTACTTTCACCTCATATGTTTATCCCCGTTGAAAACTTAACCTATTTGTCATCAATCACTAAAAAGGGGGAGATTGTTAGTGCATCTAGTGCCCCTTAGTGATTTTGGGGTATTGAAGACTTATAGGTTAAGGCACTAATGTGTTTGCGAGTGTACACAGGCTCTATAAGTCGATGAGGAGTTTGATATATTCGGAGATTATTAACCCCTAAAAATGTATATCTTCAAGTGAAGACTTTGCTGGAGACTTTGGTGAAGACTTTGTGAAGACTTTGAAAATGAAGAAGTTGGTGTGACCTTGAAGATATGAACGAGGATTATGAAGCATGAAGACTTTTGTTTTCATAGTTTCATTTCCTTTATTTGAGTCATAGGAAACACCGTACTGTTAAAGGGGGCCGAGGTAATACTAAGGAAAATTTCCAACTTATGCACAACTCCAAAATCCTCAACCTATACACTCCTTCGAGAGAAGCCTTTGGAAATATCTTACGGTTCAGACAAGTTCTTCAGTGACAGAGACGAAGTTCTTCTGGTCTCTGAGGAAATTGATCTGACTTAGGAGTTAGGATTTCGCGAGTGTGAATTGCCTACAAGTGAGGAACATGATAAGCTGAGGACTTTCATAGTTCGAAATTCCGACCGTTGTTGTGCTTAGCGCCAGCTGTCCCTAATCATTGTTATCCGCATAACGGTCATATCATTGGGGGCATTTATGTCTTATCATGTCAGGTTGCACCCTGGCTATAAATAGCCACCCCCCACAACCACTAGTTGGTTGGCTGCTCCGAGAGAGAAATGACACTTGTCATTTGAGAGCAACCCATCCTCCGAGGACTTTGAGTGAAAATCATCAGTGAGGAAAAACCCACAACCAAACCACCAAACCCAAAGTGATTGAGCATCACTGAAGAAATTCATGTGTGGAACCGACGCTTGTTACCTTTGAGGATTGTGCATCCTCTAGACAGTTAAGCATCATGGTTTAGTACTCCTGCCGTCAATTGGGGATCACAAAGTGACCTTGGTCTGGAGCATCTAGGAGTAAATTGTGGATCGCCGGGGGACCAATTTGTGAGGGTTTTGGAAGGCTAACCTGAAGACTTACCACGAGTGTTGGGCGAGGACTGTGTGACCTTACCTCAAGCAGAATACGATAAGGACTGTGTGTCCTGGAACTGTGTTTCCTCTGGTTTAAATACCAGGCCACTCCAAACCACACGTACGACTGTCACAACAGTTGGAACTGGGTCATCAAACCATTGTCTTTATCAAGCTACCTGGTTCTATTTCCTCAACACTTTCATTTCCTTGTTTAACTGTTGGTGAAATTGAACTTTACTGTCTGAAGAATTTGTCAAAAGACTTTCACAATTTCCACACCTCAAATTCTTCAAGTTACCTTGCTCCTCACCTGCTTATCATGTATCACGCTACTTGTACTTTGTGCATGTTTCATTTCATCATGATAACTACGATGTCGCTATGTTCCTCATGCACTTGAGTACTTATTCTGCTGCTAGTTATTCATCACATTTCAAATTCCTCAAAGTTGAAATTCCTCAAGTGATGAATTTGTAAAAATCACCTATTCACCCCCCCCTCTAGTCGATATAACGCACTTTCACTTCAACTGTGCTCGGTTACTCCTCATCTCATCCCTCTCCCGAGCTCCAACGTAGCGCCGCCGCTAAATTCATCGTCATCGGTGAGGAAGAGCTTCACTTCCTTGACCTCGTCGTTGCCGTACTCGCATCGGCCATGGAAGTCCTCATCCCGCCACAGCTATAGCTGTCTCCCTCTGCCAAGCTAGGGCGTGGGAGATCTAAACGGACGAACTTCCCATTCTCATCTCTTGTTCGTCGTGTTCTTCACCAGGGTAAATAAAGTTTATTTTTACTGCCCTTGTTTGATCCTCAAATGCTCTTCATATTCCTCAAACGGTGTTTATTCTTCATGAACCTTATTCTAAAAGCACCTTACATCTTCACATACTTGATGTTTTTCCCTAAGTAATGATTTCGTTCAAGATTCCTCAATTGTGTGAATCCTCAAAATTTTCACAACTCTCGAACCTGAGACAAAGAACACTTAATGAAATTCCTCAATACACCCATGGTCAAATTCCTCTCACCTATTTTATTTAGAAAAATTTCTGAGAACGCATATGACCTCTTCAACTTCCTCGCACCAATACTCTGTTGACAGGTACAACATGTCCGCAGATGAATCACTAGGTTCTCATCAACTTAACTCATTTGCACCGCTCCTTGAGGGAAAACTATGTACTTCTTCAAAGTCCTCAAGAGTTCATATTCCTCAAGTGAAGAAAATGCCTGACGGAAAGAAACCTTAGAAAGGTGGAAAGAAGCCAGATGTGCACACTGCCTTTGAGATTCCAAATGACGTGTATGAGGAATACTGCACAGCCAATGAAGAAACTCATGGCAAAGAAACGACCAAGCAGAGAAAAATTCATCTGTAGAAAATTGAGGGGAGATGGGCAAGGGAATGGAAGGAATATCGTGATGTAACTCCAAAATACATGATGAAATTCGCAGTGAAACCTCCTTGCAGCAGTCCTCCCCTTGCTCCAAATCAAATTGCTGATCCCACTAGCATCTAGACTGGTGAGGACTTTCCTCACATGTGGGAGAAGCAGCAAGCCAAGCTGGCAAAGAAAGCCAAAGAGGCAGTGAAGAAATTCAATGAAGATTCTGCTGCTGCTGCCTCTGCCGGAGTCTCTACAAGTGCTCCGAAGAAAATCATGAGGAAGAAAACTGCATTGAAGAAAAGTTATTCAACCTCAAAACCTTCACAGCAGATCCCTCAAGGTCAAAGGCCTTGGCCTAAAAAATCTTCAGCTGCTAGAACGGTTGCTGCTCTGTCTTCTGCGACAGCTGCATAGTCCTAAACCCCAGTCCATCTGGCAACATGTAAGAGGACTAAGGGATTCTCAAGAGTTCCAAAGATCTCAGCAAGCCCCTCTACCATAGCAAAGTCTTCAACTAGCCCTTTTGCGTTGAAGCTGAAGAAAACTGCTGGACGAGGTCAAAGACCAAGTCCTCACTCAAGCAAGGCGGTGGTGACCATACCCTCAGGTTCAGAGGATGATGATGATGAAGCTGATGATGAGGAATTGGAAGAAATCATCAAGCATAGTCAGCAAATGGCTGTTGTAGCAAAGGGCAGCTCTGTTCCTCTCATGCCGGATCCCAAGATGATCCTCAACTTCATCGATATATGGCGTGAAGACCCAAACACCCCACTTTCTTCACTAAATCCGCCTCTTGGAGTGGATCATGCCCTCACCCACTTCATCTCTGAAGAAAAATGGAAGAGAGAACAAGCTCTGAGAGCCAAGAGGAATAGGGTTCGGAAGGAAAAGTTTCTGAGAGACAATGTGATGAATTTGACCCCAAATCAACTCATCACTGTTCAGTCGTAAATTCGCACACTCTTTGAGGATCAAGGAGATATGATGCTGGATGGAAGGGCACCAAGGTGAGATTCGTTAGGGCTGCTCAAACTGGAGTGAAGGAACCCAACACTAGGGTTGCTGCTCGATTGCAACCTCAAAATCCTCACGCTGATGAAATTCCTCAAGCTACTGATGAAATTGCTCAGCCTGATGAAACTGCTGATGGAAATGCTTCTGCACCAGAAGCAACTGCCAGTGCTACTGAGGAAACTCAGACCACTCATGATCATGCCAGGACAACCACCACTATTGTGCCTGAAGAAACTGAAAGGCCAGCTAAAGCTTTTGCTGCACCTGAAGAAACTGAACACACCAGGGCGGCTGCATTGGTCGTTCCTGAAGAAACTGACACTGCTGAGGAAAAGACTCCCAAGAGAAAAGCATCAGATTCAGAAACCTCAGCCATGAAGAAGTTGAAGACTATGCCAAGTTCTTCAATTGGACCTATTGATGCTACACCAATTTCCTCTGCACCTGCCTACGAAATTGTACCATTTGGGGTGAAATATGTCATCCCAGATGAAGATAAGGATCAGTCTGCTGCTTTGATAGAGCAGATTGATGAAGAAATTGAAGTTGAAGACATTGCTTCAACTCCAAAGGTATCATTGCCCCAGCCTCAGTTCACTGCTGAAGAGACTAGAGTTGAAGAAATTGATGAGAACGTAGACATTGGCAATACAACGCATGTCATCAATGATGAATATTGGGAATCAGCACACTGAAACTCAGCAATGACTACTCCTCTGACACAGATTCCTCAGTCGCCTATTATGACTAAAGAAATACATGAAGAATATGCCAATCTGAACACCCAAGTCACTAAAGAAATTCCAGCTGCAGCGGCTGATGACCTTGATGCTCCCGCCGCAACTGAGGAACCAGCTCTCCAAATCGTTCTGTCTGAAGGTGTTCCTCCCATGCCAAAGGAGATTAAGGGGCGCTTCAAGCCAAATACTCAACCAAGAATGCCATTCAAAGGCTCAGTATGCCCCAAATACCTCAAGAGAAATTTCTTTAATGAACGTATGTTCTTCACTGGTCCAAATCCCTATGACTTTGCAAGGGCCGGTCGCAACAGATTCTGGACGACAACACAGCTCAACTACTATGCATCAGTTCTTTTTGAGAAGAAGAAAGTCTTCGAGCACCACCAAATTCCTCATGCTGACATGGAAACCCTTCCATCATTCACACCGGTGCTCTAGGTTCTTGATGATGCAGGCATTCTCCCATTCTGCGTCGACATCTGCGACTGGAATGAAGAACTCATTCTTCAGTTCTATGCCACATTGCATATCAGCGGAAATGCTTCAGACGTCAACTCCTGGATATTGGAATGGATGACAGGATCAACACACTTCACTACTCAAGCTTCTGAATTGCTTCAGTGTGTACCAGTTCCAATTCCCTTAGATGAAGCTCGCAAACTGTTTGATGAGCCTGCACTTCCAAATCAGCTGATGCAAGTGTTGATGAAGACATTGCCTCCTGGAAAGCCTCAACAAAAAACCTTCCTTGTGAAGGATCTGCTATATGTGCCCAGGACTGTCTACCGTATACTCACAAATACGTTATGTCCTCGGAAGGGCCACAATTCCGACTAAGAAGAAGTGGAAGGAGTCATGAAGAATATGCTCTTCAACATCATTCATGGGATTCCCATTGACTTGCACGACTTCTTCATGAGGACTTTGGCCAGTGCTGCTTTAGCTCCATTTGAAAAGAAGCCCTATGCGCCTTGGATAATGAAATTCATCAGGGCAAAGTCCTCAGTTCCCTTCAAGGCTGATTTCTAGAACCACTTTGGCTTCTTGCCTCCAATTGAAGTCATCAAGAGCACAATTGCCTCAGTTGAAGGAAAAGGCAAGGTTGTCATTAATGAAGGCACTCGTCCATTGGATGGACAGTTTCGCAAAGCCGCTTCCTTCTCCACTAATGATGACAATGCCACTCAAGACTGATGCAAAGGCCTTAGCTCACAAACCTCAAGAGTCTGCCCCTCGTGTGATGACTGATCGCGAGCTTCTAATAAGTCTTCATCAGAAGGTCGATCGCAATCACAAGTGGGTGAAGTGTCAACTTACATACATTGTGCAGAACATGACTGTGACGCAGAACACCGTGAAGAGGAATCACTACTATGCGCATGAAAACCTCAATCGCTCTTGGGTCGTACTGTCTCACCTCATGTCTTTTGAAGAACTCGATGAGCTGGATCTTGAGGAACATCCTGACTGGGCTCGTTTACCTCAGAAGAAATTCAAGAAAGTTCAAGTTCCTCTGATGGTCACAAGTTCATTTTCTTCATCTCGAGAGCGTGATGACGATGAAGACATTGACGACACTATGGCAGACCCTGCATCGACAAACGAACCCGACAACGTTGGCGCTCCTTCCTCACCAACACGATGAAATTCTTCAAAGGGGAACTAGTCCTCACTTTTTTCTTCCCTTTTGGTCTTCGATGACAAAGGGGGAGAAAATTTGAGTTAGTCTTCAAGCGGATCTCTCTATATATATGGGCTATTTTTGTTTAAGTTACAACTCTCGCTCTTCTGAAACATTTGTTGGTTGAGTTGTAAACTTAAGTCCGATGGTGGTCTGACACTTTTGAACTATTTCCTCGCATGTTTATTTCCTCAAGTACCTTAATGCATACATGCTGAATTTCGTTAGACCCCATTTTCCTCACGCATTTCAAATTCTTCATATCATATGTTCAAATGCGTGTATGAATTACAAGATATAGGGGGAGTTCTCCATGTTTTAACATGCCTTGTGCATTTGCAGTCCAAAGCAAATTCCTCAAATATGCACATCTTCAGGGGGAGTTCTTCTATATCTTGCAATCAAATTCCTCAAAATTTGTACTTTCACTTCATATGTTTATCCCCGTTGAAAACTTAACCTATTTGTCATCAATCATCAAAAAGGGGGAGATTGTTAGTGCATCTAGTGCCCCTTAGTGATTTTGGTGTATTGAAGACTTATAGGTTAAGGTACTAATGTGTTTGTGAGTGTACGCAGGCTCTATAAGTCGCTGAGGAATTTGATATATCCGGAGATTATCGACCCCTAAAAATGTATGTCTTCAAGTGAAGACTTTGTGAAGACTGTGGTGAAGACTTTGTGAAGACTTTGAAAATGAAGAAGTTGGTGTGACCTTGAAGATATGAACGAGGAATATGAAGCATGAAGACTTTTGTTTTCGTAGTTTCATTTCCTTTATTTGAGTCATATGAAACACCGTGCTGTTAAAGGGGGCCGAGGTAATACTAAGGAAAATTTCCAACTGATGCTCAACTCCAAAGTCCTCAACCTATACAATCCTTCGAGTGAAGCCTTTGCAAATCTCTTACGGTTTAGACAAGTTCTTCAGTGACAGAGACGAAGTTCTTCTGGTCTCTAAGGAAATTGACCTCACTGAGGAGTTAGGATTTTGCCAGTGCGAATTGCCTACAAGTGAGGAACATGATAAGCCTGAGGACTTTCATAGTTCAAAATTCCGACCATTGTTGTGCTTAGCGCCAGCTGTCCCCAATCATTCTTATCCACATAACGGTCATATCATTGGGGGCATTTATGTCATATCATGTCAGGTTGCACCCTGGCTATAAATAGCCACCCCCCCCCCCCCCCCGCACAACCACTAGTTGGTTGGCTGCTCCGAGAGAGAACTGACACTTGTCATTTGAGAGCAACCCGTCCTCCAAGGACTTTGAGAGAAAATCATCAGTGAGGAAAAACCCACAACCAAACCACCAAACCCAAAGTGATTGAGCATCACCGAAGAAATTCATGTGTGGAACCGACGCTTGTTACTTTTGAGGACTGTGCATCCTCCAGATGGTTAGGCGTCATGGTCTAGTGCTCCTGCAGTCAATTGGGGATAACGAAGTGACCTTGGTCTAGAGCATCCAGCAGTAAATTGTGGATGGCCGAGTGACCAGTTTGTGAGGGTTTGCAAGTCTACCCTGAAGACTTACCACGAGTTTTGGGCGAGGACTGTGTGACCTTAGATAAAGGAGAATACGGTAAGGATTGTGTGTCCTAGGACTATGTGTCCTCTGGTTTAAATACTAGGCCGCTCCAAACCAGACGTACGACTGTCATAGCAGTTGGAACTGTGTCATCAAACCATTGTCTTCATCGAGCCATCTGGTTCTATTTCCTCAACCTATCTATTCCTCATATATCTATTAATGAAATTTATTGTTACTGGTTGAAGAATTTGATTGAAGACTTTCACAAATTCTTCACCTCAAATTCTTCAAGTTACCCTGTTCATCACTTCTTATCCTGTATCACGCTACTTACTATTTGTGCATGTTTCATTTCATCATGAAGACTATGCTGTTACTATGTCCCTCGTGCACTTGAGTACTTATTCTGCTGCTAGTTATTCATCACATTTCAAATTCCTCAAGTGATGAATTTTTAAAAATCGCCTATTCACCCCCTCTAGTCGGTATAACACCCTTTCAAAAGCCTTCGAAGACTTTGGAATTGACAGATTCCATGATGGCAACACAATGAAATTTTCCAAATATGACAATCATATCAAGATCACAAAGCATTGAGACAGACATAAGCTTGAACCCAAGGGATTCGACAAGCATCACCTTATCCATGGTTCGGTCCTTTGAGATTGCAACCTTACCAAATCCCAATACCTTGCTTTTTCGTTTGTCTGCGTAGGTGATATGCTTCAAAGGAGATGGAGCAAGTGGCAAATTCATCAGTAGATTCTTGGCACCAGTCATGTGGTTTGTGCATCCACTATCAAGGACCCACTCGGTAGCTTTTGGTGTATCATCCTATAGATGAATTAGTACAACTTACAAACTCATATGCTTCAGAGTGAAGAATATGACATCAATTTCATCAGACAGGATTTCATCACACAAGATAGTAAGCAAGTACTGTGAGGACATGGGAAATGAAGAATTCATTTCTACAAGGTTAGCTAGCGTCCTTTCAAGCATTTCCTCATGTCTCCAATAAATTCATCAGATGTTCAAATTCATCTAGAGACCTTACCCTGCATAAGAGATTAGTTCAATTTCTTCACCAGCCACATCTGGAGGGGTGGCAAAGAGTTCATCATTCTACGAGCACCATATGAGAAGGGAGGCATTGAAGCAAGTGCACTTCGTTTCACAGGGCGAGGGTTAGAGTACTCAAATGAATAAGCAGAGAAATTCTTCAAGGACTTATGAACATAATGATTTGAAGAATAATGCACATATTCAGAACTCTTAGATTTTCCCTGCGAAACAGATGCATTAGCACGAGAATGATATTTTTGACCATTTGGGGAATTTGGTCCAAGTGAAGACTTTGGTCCATATGAGGATTTTCATCTGGGGTTCCTATTCTTCATGAGTGGTGTCGTGAGGACATTCACTTGAAGATTTTGTAGGTAGCTCTTGGGAACCCAGATTTTCTTCATAGGAGAACCGTTCTTGCAGTTAGTTCCAACAAATATAGCAAATACTTCACCTTTATGATTTTTGAAGAATTTGTAGTTGGAGTCAAGTGACTCATCACAGGAATATGAAGTTTTCAAAAGTATAGCCAGATAAAGTGGATGGATCTACAGGAGGTCCTTTCGCAGCAACCCATGAGGTTTGGGGGTACTGTTCCGGTGTCCAGTAGGATCCATCAGTGTGGAGTTTCCTCACAAAGGCAATACCCTGTTTCCTCGGGTTCCTATTCAAAATCTGCTTTTTGAGGACATTGCAAAGGGTTTGATGCCCTTTGAGACTTTCGTACATGCATGTCAAATATAATTCCTTCTACACTGCATTGTCGTCAGTGATACTTGTGGTATCCTCAGATGAGGAATTTGAGATCACCGGAATAGTTGAAGAATTTGCAGTAATATAAGCATTTGAACATTTAGGTGAGGAATTAGCAGTTTCACGTTCGATGCATTTCAAACAAGGTGGAACAAATTCTTCCTGAGCGGTACTGATCTGTTGAGCCATTAAGGAATCATTTTCCCCTTGGAGATCCTCATGTGACACCCTCAGTTTCTCAAGATCTTGCTTTCTTTGAAGAAATTCATAAGAAAGCTTCTCATGATTGGCTAAGAGGTCGTTATGATGACTCTGAAGGTTATCATACTTTGTATGAAGACTTTTGAGATCGTCAGATAGAGTTTGAGTCCGATCCACTTCATTGTTCAACAGATCATTGCTTTTGTCTAGCATTTTCTGAAGCTTTTCAAGTGCACTTTGTTGCTTAGTGGCAAGTTTAACAAGTTTAGCATAGCTAGGTTTCACAAATTCATCAGATTCACCTTCACTTGATTCAGAAGAGGAATGATGTTTGTGTACCTTTGATCCTTTTGCCATGAAGCAATAAGTAGGAGCATAATCATCATTGCTGATGTCAGAGTCGTTGGAGTGGTCATATTCTTCATCGTTGAAGTGGACTTGCTGACGAAAGCAGTAGCGAGAACAAGGCTTTCTAATTCCACCTCAGATTCTTCCTCTTCTTCATATTCTTCAGATTCTTCCTCGGAATCCATTTCCTTGCCAATGAATGCTCGAGCCTTTCTCGAAACATTCTTCTCGTGCTTTGAGGACTTTGAAGATGAGGACTTTGCAGATGAGGACTTTGAAGATTTCTTCTTTTTCTTCGAGTCGTTGGAACTATCATCCTTGTATTTGTTCTTCTTTTTTGAATCTTTTTCCCAGAGAGGACAGTCAGATATAAAGTGACCAGGCTTCTTGCAACGATGACATGTTCTTTTCTTGTAGTCTTCTGAGGAATCTGATTTCCTCAAGCCACTTTTTGATGACTTTCCAAATCCACCTCTCCTTGAGAAATTCTGGAATTTCCTCACGAGCATTGATAGCTCCTGACTAATTTCTTCAAGATCACCAAGGCTGCTGTCAGAATCTTCTTCTTCGGATGAGGAAATTGCTTTTGCCTTCAGAGCACGAGATCTTCCATAGCTTGGCCTGTAGAGGTCTCTCTTCTCAGCTTGTTGGAATTCATGAGTATTGAGTCTCTCAAGAATATTAGTGGGATCAAGTGACTTATAGTCTCCACGTTCTTGAATCATCAAAGCCAGAGTATCGAATGAGGAGTCAAGAGATCTTAGCAGTTTCTTCACCACTTCATGGTCGGTTATATCAGTGGCACCTAGTGCTTGAAGTTCATTTGAGATATCAGTGAGACTGTCAAAGGTTTGCTGAACATTTTAATTGTCGAGCCTCTTGAAGCGGTTGAAGAGATTGCAAATAACATCAACACGAGAGTCACATTGAGTGGAAACACCTTCGTTGACTTTGCACAGCCTATCCCAGATAAGCATAGTAGTCTCCAAAGCACTCACTCTGTCATACTGACCTTTTCTTAGATGGACACGAATGATATTGTTCACTTGAGAGTCGAGTTGCTTGAATCTCTTCACATCAGCAGCAGTAATAGTGGGAGTGACAGAGGGTATACCATTTTTCAAAACATACCAGAGATCGTTGTCAATAGCTTCAAGGTGCATACGCATCTTGATCTTCCAGTAGGGGTAGTTAGTCCCATCGAAGGTAGGACAGCCCGTGGAAACCTTGATCATACCTGTAGTCGACATAACTAGAAATCCTGGTGGTTAAACAAAAATCACACAAAGCGAGGGAGTACCTGCTCTGATACCAATTAAAAGTGCATTATATCGACTAGTGGGGGGTGAATAGGCGATATTTATAAATTCATCACTTGAGGAATTTCAACTTTGAGAAATTTTAAATGTGATGAATAACTAGCAGCGGAATAAGTACTCAGGTGCATGAGGAACATAGCAATAGCAGAGTCATGATGATGAAATGAACATGCATAAGGTAGAGGTAGCATGATACAGGATAAGCAGCGATGAACAAGGTAACTCGAAGAATTTGAGGTGAGGAAATTGTGAAAGTCTTCAGTCAAATTCTTCAAATAGTGACAATCAATTTCATCAAAAAGTATAAGGGGAATAGAGGGGTTGAGGAAATAGAACCAGGTAGCTCGATGAAGACAATGGTTTGATGACCTATTTCCAACTGCTATGGCAATTGTCCGTTTGGTTTGGAGCGGCCTGGTATTTAAACCATAGGACACACAGTCCTTACCGTATTCTCCTTGAGCTAAGGTCACACAGTCCTCTCCCAACACTCGTGGTATGTCTTCAGGGTAGACTTCCAAAACCCTCACAAACCGGTCAACCGGCAATCCACAATTTACTACTGGATGCTCTAGACCAAGGTCACCTCGTGATCCCCAATTGACTACAGGATGCACTAGACCATGACGCCTAACTATTCGGAGGATGCATAGTCCTCAAAGGTAAGAAGCGTCGGTTCCACACAGGAATTTCTTCAGTGATGCTCACTCACTTTGGGTTTGGTGGTTGGGTTGTGGGTTTTTCCTCACTTATGATTTTCTCTCAAAGTCCTCAGAGGATTGGTTGCTCTCAAATGACAAGTGTCAGTTCTATCTCGGAGCAGCCAACCAACTAGTAGTTGTCGGGGATGGCTATTTATAACCAGGGTGCAACCTGACATGATAAGACATAAATGCCCCCAATGATATGACCGTTATGTGGATGTTATTATTGGGGACAGCTGGCGCTAAGCACAACAACGGTCGGATTTTCGAACTATGAAAGTCCTCACACATATCATGTTCCTCACTTGTAGGAAATTCGCACTGGCAAAATCCTAACTCCTGAGTCAGATCAATTTCCTTAGAGACCAGAAGAACTTCGTCTCCGTCACTAAATAACTTGACTAAGCTGCAAGAGATTTCCAAAGGCTTCACTCGAAGGATTGTATAGGTTGAGGATTTTGGAGTTGAGCATCAGTTGGAAATTTTCCTTAGTATTACCTCGCCCCCCTTTAACAGTATGGTGTTTCCTATGACTCAAAGAAAGGAAATGAAACTACGAAAACAAAAGACTTCGCGCTTCATAATCCTCATTCATATCTTCAAGGTCACACCAACTTCTTCATTTTAAAAATCTTTAGGGAATACCAAAGTCTTCACCAAAGTCTTTAGTTGAAAACATACATTTTCAGGGTCGGTAATCTACGGATGTATAAAACTCCTCATCGACTTATGGAGCCTGTGTATACTCACAAACACATTAGTACCTTAACCTATAAGTCTTCAATACACCAAAATCACTAAGGGGCAATAGATGCACTAACACAGACACAGGTGCGGTACATAGCATGTCATACTATACAAAGCCTATGCATAAGGCATAGGGGACGACCTTCCTCCTTTCTCTTTCTTGTGCCATGGTAGAGCTTTGAGTCTCACTCAACTCCATACCTCACAAATCAGGCAATAACTCTTTCTTTGACTGATCCATTTTGAACTCTCTCAAAATCTTGTCAAGGTATGTACTCATTCAAAGTTTTATCAGACGTCTTGATCTACCTCTATAGATCAAGATGCCCAATATTTAAGTAGCTTCATTTTAGGTTTTCCTTTCAAAAACTCCTTTTCAAACAACCCTTTATGCTTTCCAGAAATTCTACATCATTTCCGATAAACAATATGTCATCCACCTATACTTATAAGAAATTCTATAGACTCCCACTCACTTTATTGTAAATACAAGTTTCTCATAAACTTTGTATAGACCCAAAAACTTTGATCACCTCATCAAAGGATATATTCCAACTCTGAGATGCTTTCTACAGCCCATAGAAGGATTGCTGGATCTTGCACACCTTTTAGCATCCCTAGGACTAACAAAACCTTCTGGTTGTATCTCATACAACCTTTCCTAGAGGAACGAATCGATGTTTTGACATCCATCTACCAGATTTTATAATCAAAAAGTGCAGCAACTGCTAACATAATTCCAACAGACTTTAGCATCGCCAATTGTGAGAAAGTCTCATCATAGTCAATTCCTTGAACTTGGCGAAAACTTCCTTGCGACAAGTCGAGCTTTATAAATGGTGACATTCACCATTAGCGTATGTCTTCATCTTAAAGGTCCATTTGTACTCAACGACCTGCCGTTCAACGGGCAAGTCTACCAAAGTCCATACTTGGTTTTCATACATGGATCCTTTCTCGGATTTCATGGCTCCTAGCCATTTGTTGGAATCCGGGCCCATCATCGCTTCTCCATAGTTCGTAGGTTCTCTTGGAAATATGCCCTAGAGGCAATAATAAATTGGTTATTATCATATTTCCTTGTTCATGATACTCTTTTATTATCCATGCTATAATTTTGTTGATCGGAAACTCACATACATGTGCGGATACATAGACAACACCATGTCCCTAGTATGCCTCTAATAGACTAGCTCGTTGATCAAAGATGGCTATGGTTTCCTAGTCATGGACATGAGATGTCATTTGATAACGGGATCACGTCATTAGGAGAATGATGTGATGGACAAGACCCAAACTACAAACGTAGCATATGATCGTGTCAGTTTATTGCTACTATTTTCTGCATGTCAAGTATTTGTTCCTATGACCATGAGATCATGCAACTCACTAACACCGGAGGAGTACCTTGTGTGTATCAAATGTCGCAACGTAACTGGGTGACTATAAAGGCGCTCTACAGGTATCTCCGAGGGTGTCTGTTGGGTTGGCATGGATCAAGACTAGGATTTGTTACACCGTGTGACGGAGAGGTATCTCAGGGCCTACTCGGTAATAAAACATCACAATAAGCCTTGCAAGCAGTGTTACTAAGTGTTAGTCACGGGATCTTGTATTACAGAATGAGTAAAGACACTCGCCGGTAACAAGGTTGAACTATGTATGGAGATACCAACGATCGAATCTAGGGCCAGTAACATACCAAAGAACAAAGGGAACATCATACGGGATTAACTGAATCCTTGACAAAGAGGTTCGACCGATAAAGGTCTTCATACAATATGTAGGAACCAATATGGGCATCCAGGTCCTGCTATTGGTTATTGACCATAGAGGTTTCTCGGTCATGTCTACATAGTTCTCGAACCCGTACGGTCTGCACACTTAAGGTTCGATGACGTTTTGGTAGTATAGAGTTATGTATGGTGGTGACCAAAGGTTGTTAGGAGTCCCAGATGAGATCCCGGACATCGCGAGGAGCTCCAGAATGGTCCGGAGGAAAAGTTTGATATATAGGAAGTCCTGTTTTGGTCGCCGGAAAAGTTTGAGGCTCATCGGTAGTGTACCGAGAGTGTCGGTAGTGTACCGGGGGACCATCGGGAGAGGTATTTCGACCCAAGAGGCTACATGGGCTGTGGGAGGAGTTAAACCAGCCCCTGGTGGGCTGGCCGAAGCCTCCTCTAAGGTCCCATGCGGCTGGAGTGGTTTGAGAAGGAAAAAATCCAAAGGTGGAGAGGTGGAAAGAGTTTCCAAGTGGAAAGGAGGAATCCTACTCCTAATAGGATTGGAGTAGGACTCCTCCACCTCAAATTTCGACCAAACCTTGAGGGTTTGAGGCTGCCTACTCCCCTCCCTCCCTCCTATATATACTAGAGGATTTAGAGGAAAAGCTAACCCTAATAGCCACGTGCTACCTCTCCTCTAGATCGCAGTTTCTCCTCTAGATCGGCTTTCAGCGGTGCTTAGGCGAAGCCCTGCGGGAATAGCTCCATCACCATCGCCGCAATGCCGTCGCACTGCCGGAGACCTCATCTACCTCTCCGCTCTCTCTTGCAGGATCAAAAAGGCGGAGATCGTCATCGAGCTGTACGTGTGCTGAACGCGGAGGTGTCGTCCGTTCGGCGCTAGATCGGAAGGACCGTGATCAAGATCGTGAGACGGATCATGATGAGATCGCGGGACGGATCGTGATGAGTTTGCGGGACGGATCGTGATTGGATCGTGGGACGGATTGTGATGGGATTGCGGGATGCTCGGCGATTTGGATCTCGAAGACGTTCGACTACACAAACCGCGTTTCTTAACGCTTCCCGCTTAGCGATCTACAAGGGTATGTAGATCCACTCTCTCTCTCTCTCTCTCGTACATGCTCATCACCATGGATAGATCTTGCATGTGCGTAGGAATTTTTTGTTTCCCATGCAACGTTCCCCAATAGTGGTATCAGAGCTAGGTCTATGTGTAGATGAGATCTCGAGTAGAACACAAAGAGTTTGTGGGCATTGATGCTTAGATTGCTTCCTCCCTTGGTTGTGTTTTGGTTCAGCGGTATTGTGGGATGAAGCGGCCCGGACCAACCTTACTCATACGCTTACGAGAGATCGGTTCCATCGACTGACGTGTAACTTCGTTGCACAAAGATGGCTGGCGGGTGTCTGTTTCTCCTACTTTAGTTGGATCGGATTTGACAAAGGTGGTCCTTGAGAAGGTTGAAAAGAAACTTATGTATCACCGTTGTGGTTTATGCGTAGGTGAGAATTGTTATTGCTAGATACCCGTAGCAGCCACGTAAAACATGCAACAACAATTAGAGGATGTCTAACTTGTTTTCGTAGGGTATGTTGTGATGTGATATGGCCAATTACATGATGAGATATATGTGATGTATGAGATGATCATGTGTTGTATAGAATATCACGACTTGCATGTCGATGAGTACGGCAACCGGTAGGAGCCATAGGGTTGTTTTTAATTATTGTATAACCTACGCGTCAATCATTAAGCGCTATGTAATGCTTTACTTTATCACTAAATGGTATCAATAGTAGTAGAAGCATGGTGGGCGCGACAACCCCGATGGCGACACGTTGATGGAGATCAAGGTGATGGAGATCATCGTGTCATGCCGGTGATGATGGAGATCATGCTGGTGCTTTCAAGATGGAGATCAAAAGCACAAATTCATGGCCATATCATGCCACTTATGATTTGCATGTGATGTTAATCCTTTTATGCACCTTGTTTTGCTTAGGATGACGGTAGCATTATAAGGTGATCCCTCAATTAATTTAAAGATAAATTGTGTTCTCCCCGATTGTGCACCATTGCGAAAGTTCGTCGTGTCGAGACACCACGTGATGATCGGGTGTGATAGACTCTACGTTCACATAGAACGGGTGCAAGCCAGTATTGCACATGCAGAACACTCGGGTTAAGCTTGACGAGCCTAGCATGTACAGACATGGCCTTAGAACACAAGAGACCGAAAGGTCGAACATGAGTCATATAGTAGATATGATCAACATGATGATGTTCACCATTGAAACCACCTCAACTCATGTGATGATCGCACTTGAGTTGGTGAATTTGGATCATGTATCACTCGAATGACCGGAGGAATGTCAATTTGAGTGGGAGTTCTTAAGTAATATGATTAATTGAACTCATTGTCATGAACATAGTCAATAGTGTCTTTGCAAAATTATGTTGTAGATTACTAGGTAACGTTGTAGCTCCCTTGAATTTCTATATGTTCCTAGAGAAATAGAGTTGAAATATGATGGTAGCAATATTACGGACTGGGTCCATGATCTGAGGATTGTCCTCATTGCTGCACAGAAGGCTTATGTCCTTAATGCACCACTCGGTGTGCCACCCCCTCTAGCATCGTCTATAGATGTTGTGAACATCTGACAAGCATGTTCCGATGACTACTTGATAGTTTAGTGTGTCATGCATTACGGCGTAGAATTGAGGCTCCAAAACATTTTGAGCGTCATGGAACATATGATATGTTCTAAGAGCTGAAATTGGGATCTCAGGCTCGTGCCCATGTTGTGAGATATGAGATCTCCAACAAGATTCTTTGCCTGCAAGATGAAGGAGAATAGCTCAATCGTTAAGCATGTGCTCAGATTGTCTCGATGCTACAATCGCTTGAATTGAGTGGGAGTTGATCTTCTAGATAAGATAGTGATTGATATAGTTCTCCAAGTCAGTGTCACTAAGCTACTAGAACTTGGTGATGAACTATAAAATGCCAGGGATAGAAATAATGATCCCTGAACTGTTCGCGATGTTTGACACAGTGAAGGTAGAAATCAAGAAGGGGCATCAAGTGTTGATGGTTAGTAAAACCACTAGTTTCAAGAAGGGCAAGGGCAAGGAGGGAAACTTCATGGATGGCAGGTCAGTTGCTGCTCCAGTGAAGCAACCCAAAGTTGAACCCAAACCCGAGACTAAGTGCTTCTGTTATGAGGTGAGCGGTCGCTGAAGCGGAACAACCCTAGATAGCTGGTAGATAAGAAGGCTAGAAACATCAACACAAGTATATTTGATATACGTGTTAGTGATGTGTACCTTGCTAGTACTCCTAATAGCACCTAGGTATTGGATACCGGTTCGGTTGCTAAATGTTAGTAACTCGAAGTAAAAGCTATGGAATAAACGGAGACTAGCTAAGGGTGAGGTGACGATGTGTGTTGGAAATGTTTCCAAGGTTGATGTGATCGACATCGCACACTCTCTCTACCTTCGGGATTAGTGACGAACCTAAATAAATGTTATTTGGTGTTTTGCATTAAGCATGAACGTGATTAGATCGTGTTTATTGCAACATGGTTATTCATTTAAGTTAGAGAATAATTGTTATTCTGTTTACATGAATAATACCTTCAATGGTCATGCACCCAGTGGGAATGGTTTGTTGAATCGTGATCATAGTAATACACATGTTCATAACATTGATGCCAAAAGATACAAAGTTAATAATGATAGTACCACATACTTGTGGCACTGCCGCTAAATGTCATATTGGTATAAAGCGCATGAAGAAACTCCATGTTGATGGATCTTTGGACTAATTCAATTTTGAATCGGTTGAGACATGCGAACCATGCCTCTTAGCCAAGATGACTAAGGACCCCGTTTTTCGGATTGATGGAGCGGGCAAGTGATTTATTGGAAATGATACATGTTGATGTATGCAATCCAATGAGTCTTGTAGCCTGCAGTGGATATCGTTATTTCTTACCTTCACTGATGATTTCAGTAGATATAGTGTAGGTTTACTTAATATAACACAAGTCTGGATCATTTGAAAAGTTCAAGCAAATTCAGAGTGAAGTTTAAGATCATCGTGACAAGAAGATAAAAACGTCTGCGATATGATCGTGGAGGTGAATATCTGAGTTACGAGTTTGGCATACAACTTTAGACAATGTGAAAGTCGTTCCACAACTCACGCCACCTAGAACACCATAGTGTGATGGTGTGTCCAAACTTCATAGTCGTGCTCTATTGGATATGGTGCGGGCTATGATGTCTCTTATCGTTTTGCTACTATAGTTTTGGGGTTATGCATTAGAGACAACTACATTCACTTTAAATAGGGCACCATCTAAATCCGTTGAGATGACACCGTGTGAACTATGGTTTGATATAAACCTAAGTTGTCATTTCTTAATGTTTGGGGCTGCGACGCTTGTGTGGAAAAATGTTTTCACCTAATGAGCTCGAACCCAAAGCAGACAAATGCATCTTCATAGATTACCCTAAGAAAAGTTGGGTGAACCTTCTATCTCAGATCCAAGCATAAAGTGTTTGTTACTAAAATGGGTCCTTTCCCGAGAAAAAGTTTCTCTCGAAAGAATTGAATGGGAGGAAGATAGAACTTGATGAGGTTGTTGAACCTTTGTTTCAACCTGAGAGTAGTGCAGCGCAGAAAGATGTTTCTGTGGAACCTACGTCAGTTGAAGAGGAAGTAAATGATGATGATCATGAAGCTTCGGATCAAGTTACTATCGAACCTCGTAGGTCGACAAGGATGCGTACTGCTCCTGAGTGGTACGACACCCTATCTTGGAGGTTATGTTGTTGGACAACGATGAACCTACGAGATATGGAGAAGCGATGATGGGCCAGGATTCCGACAAATGGTTAGAGGCCATAAAATCTGAGAAAGGATCCATGTATGAAAACCAAGTATAGACTTTGGTAGACTTGCTTGTTGGACGGCAGGTCGTCAAGTACAAATGGACCTTTGAGATGCACACAGATGTTGATGGTAAATGTCACCATTTTATAAAGATCGACTTGTCACAAAGAAGTTTCCGACAAGTTCAAAGAGTTGACTGCGATGAGACTTTCTCACTCGTAGCGATGCTAATGTCTATTGGAATTATGTTTGCAATAGCTGCATTTTTCAATTATGAAATCTGGCAGATGGATGACAAAACATCATTTCCTTAACAGTTTACTTGAGGAAAAGTTGTATGTCATACAACCAGAAGGTTTTGTCAGTCCTTAGGATGCTAAAAGGTGAGCAAGCTTCAGTGATCCTTCTATGGACTGAAGCAACCATCTCGGAGTTGGAATATACACTTTCATGAGGTGATCAAAGTGTTTGAGTCTATACAAAGTTTATGAGAAACTTGTATCTGCAATAAAGTGAGTGGGAGCACTATAGAGTTTGTGATAAGCATATGTGGTTGACATATTGTTGATCAGAAATAATGTAGAATTTCTGGAAAGCATAAAGGGTTGTTTGAAAGGAGTTTTTCAAAGGAAGGCCTGGATAAAGCTACCTAATTGTTGAGCATTAAGATCTATAGAGATAGATCAAGATGCTTGATGAGACTTTGAATGAGTACATACCTTGACAAGATTTTGAAAGAGTTCAAAATGGATCAGTTGAGTGAGACTCAAAGCTCGACCATGGCAGAAGAAAGAGAAAGGGCGAATGTTGTCCCCTATGCCTTAGCCATTGGCTCTGTATAGTATGAAATGTTGTGTAACGCACATGTGTGTGCCTTGCCATGAGTCCGTCAAGGGGTACAAGAGTGATCCAGGAGTGGATCACTGGACAGCGGTCAAGATCATCCTTAGTAACTAAAAGACTAAGGAAATGTTTCTCGATTATGGAGGTAAGAAAGAGTTCGTCATAAAGAGTTACGTCGATGCAAGCTTTGACACCAATCCGGATGACACTTAGTAGCAATCCGGATACGTATAGTAGAGCAGCCATTTGGAATAGCTCCAAGTGGAGTGTGGTAGCATTGTTTACAGTTTGACATAGAGATTTGAAAAGTACACACGGATCTAAACGTCGCAGACCCGTTGACTATAAGACCTCTCTCACATGCAAAGCATGATCGAGCCCCAGAATTCATTGGGTGTTAGATTCATAACAATGCGAATCACATGGTGATGTGAACTAGATTATTGACTCTAGTGCAAGTGGGAGACTCTTGGAAATATGCCCTAGAGGCAATAATAAACTGGTTATTATCATATTTCCTTGTTCATGATAATCGTTTATTATCCATGCTATAATTGTGTTGATCGGAAACTCAGATACATGTGTGGATACATAGACAACACCATGTCCCTAGTATGCCTCTAATAGACTAGCTCGTTGATCAAAGATGGCTATGGTTTCCAAGTCATGGACATGAGATGTCATTTGATAACGGGATCACGTCATTAGGAGAATGATGTGATGGACAAGACCCAAACTACAAACGTAGCATATGATCGTGTCACTTTATTGCTATTGTTTTCTACATGTCAAGTATTTGTTCCTATAACCATGAGATCATGCAACTCACTGACACCAGAGGAGTACCTTGTGTGTATAAAACGTCGCAATGTAACTGGGTGACTATAAAGGAGCTCTACAGGTATCTCCGAGCGTGTCTGTTGGGTTGGCATGGATCAAGACTGGGATGCTTACTCCGTGTGACGGAGAGGTATCTCGGGGCCTACTCGGTAATTCAACATCACAATAAGCATTGAAAGCAATGTGACTAAGTGTTAGTCACGGGATCTTGTATTATAGAACGAGTAAAGAGAATCGCCGATAACGAGGTTGAACTAGGTATGAAGATACCGACGATCGAATCTCGGGCAAGTAACATACCGAAGAACAAAGGGAACATCATACGGGATTAACTGAATCCTTGACATAGAGGTTCAACTGATAAAGATCTTCATAGAATATGTAGGAACCAATATGGGCATCCAGGTCCCGTTATTTGTTATTGACCATAGAGGTGTCTCGGTCATATCTACATAGTTCTCGAACCCGCAGGGTCTGCACACTTAATGTTCGGTGACGTTCCGGTAGTATAGAGTTATGTATGGTGGTGACCGAAGGTTGTTTGGAGTCCTGGATGAGATCCCGGACATCACGAGGAGCTTCGGAATGGTTCGGAGGTAAAGATTGATATATAGGAAGTCCTATTTTTGTCGCCGGAAAAGTTTTGAGCTCATCGGGAGTGCCGGTAGTGTACCGGGGGACCATCGGGATAGGTATTTCAACCCAAGAGGCTACATGGGCTGTGAGAGGAGGTAAACCAGCCCCTGTTAGGCTGGCCGAAGCCTGGTTTGAGAAGGAAAAAATACAAAGGTGGAGAGGTGGAAAGAGTTTCCAAGTGGAAAGGAGGAATCCTACTCCTAATAGGATTGGAGTAGGACTCCTCCACCTCCAATTTCGACCAAACCTTGAGGGTTTGAGGATACCTACTCCCCTCCCTCCCTCCTATATATACTAGAGGATTTAGAGGAAAAAGCTAACCCTAATAGCCACGTGCTACCTCTCCTCTAGATCGCAGTTTCTCCTCTAGATCGGTTTTCATCGGTGCTTAGGCGAAGCCCTGCTGGAATAGCTCCACCACCATCGCCGCAACGCCGTCGCACTGCCGGAGAACTCATCTACCTCACCGCTCCCTCTTGCTGGATCAAGAAGGCGGAGATCGTCATCGAGCTATACGTGTGCGGTGCCGTCCGTTCAGCGCTAGATCGGAATGACCGTGATCAAGATCGCGAGAGGGATCGTGATGAGATCGCGGGACGGATCGTGATGAGTTCGCGGGACGGATCATGATTGGATCACGGGACGGATCATGATGATATTTTGGGATGCTCGGTGATTTGGATCGCGAAGACGTTCGACTACACCAACCGCGTTTCTTAACGCTTCTCGCTTAGCGATCTACAAGAGTATGTAGATCCACTCTCCCTCTCGTAGATGCTGATCACCATGGATAGATCTTGCATGTGCATAGGAATTTTTTCTTTCCCATGCAACGTTCCCCAGTAGGTTCATCGTTGTCCAAAAACATGACCTCTAAGACAGGGTTGCCGTACCACTCAGGAGTAGTACGCGTCATTGTTGACCTACGAGGTTTGATAGGAACTTTATATGAAGCTTCATGATCATCATCATTAACTGCCTATTCAACTAGCGTAGGCTCCAGAGAAACAACTTTCTATGATGCGCTACCCTCTAGTTGAAACAAAGGTTCAACAACCTCATCAAGTTATATCTTCCTCCCACTCAATTCTTTCGAGAGAAACTCTTTCTCGGGAAAGGACCCATTTTAGCAACAAACATTTTGTTCTTGGATCTAAGTTAGAAGGTTCACCCAACTATTACATTAGGGTATTTTATGCAGATGCACTTGTCCGCTTTGGGTTCGAGCTCATTAGGTGACAACCCTTTTTCACATAAGCATCATGGACCATAACATTAAGACATGACAGCTTAGGTTTCTGCCAAACCAAAATCCATACGGTGTCATCTCAACGGACTTAGATGGTTCCCCTTTTAAAGTGAATGTAGTTGTCTCTAATGCATAACCCCAAAACAATAGTGGAAAATCGATAAGAGACATCATAGTTCACACCATATCCAATAGAACACAACGACGACGTTCGGACACACCATCACACTATGTTGTTCCAAGTGGCGTGAGTTGTGAAACAACTTCCATATTGTCTTAAGTTGTATACCAAACTCATAACTCTGATATTCTCCTCCACGATCATATCATAGACATTTTATCTTCTTGTCACGATGATCTCAAACTTCACTCTGAATTTGCTTCAACTTTTCAAACGACTCAGACTTGTGTTTCATTAAGTAAATATACCCATATCTACTCAAATCATCAGTGAAGGTAAGAAAACAATGATATCCACCGCACGCTATGACACTCATTGGACCGCATGCATCATTATGTATTATTTCAAATAAGTCACTTGCCTGCTCCATCATATTCGAAAACGGAGTCTTAGTCATTTTGCCCAAGAGGCATGGTCTACATGCCTCAACCGATTCAAAATCGAATAAGTCCAAAGATCCATCAGCATGGAGTTTCTTCGTGCGCTTTACACCAATATGACATTTAGCGGCAGTGCCACAAGTATGTGGTACTATCATTATGAAGTTGTATATTTGGCATCAATGTTATGAACATGTGTATTACTACGATCAAAATACAATAAACCATTCTTATTGGGTGCATGACCATTGAAGGTATTATTCATGTAAGCAAAATAATCGTTATTCTCTAACTTAAAAGAATAACTGTATTGCAATAAACATGATCTAATCACGTTCATGCTCAATGCAAACACCAAATAACATTTATTTAGGTTCATCACTAATGCCGAGGAGAGCGTGCGATGGTGATCACATCAACCTTGGAAAACACTTCCAACACACATCGTCACCTCACCCTTAGCTAGTCTCCGTTTATTCTGTAGCTTTTACTTCGAGTTACTAACATTAGCAATCGAACCGGTATCTAATACCCAGGGGCTACTAGGAGTACTAGCAACGTACACATCAATTATATGTATATCAAATATACTTCTATCGACGTTGCCATCATTCTTATCTACCAAGTATCCAGGGTTGTTCCGCTTCAGCGATCGCTCTCCTCATGA
Source organism: Hordeum marinum (assembly GCA_022496015.1). Lineage (NCBI taxonomy): Eukaryota > Viridiplantae > Streptophyta > Magnoliopsida > Poales > Poaceae > Hordeum > Hordeum marinum. The sequence goes on along the minus strand of CM039674.1, from coordinate 454,599,309 downwards.
TAGAAGCACTTAGTCTTGGGTTTGGCTTCAACTTTGGGTTTCTTCACTGGAGCAGCAAATGGCTTGCCATCCATGAAGTTTTCCTCCTTGCCCTTGCCCTTCTCGAAACTAGTGGTTTTACTAACCATCAACACTTGATGCTCCTTCTTGATTTCTACATTCGCGATGTCAAACATCGTGAACAGCTCAGGGGTCATTATTTCCATCCCTGGCATTTTATAGTTCATCACGAAGCTCTAGTAGCCTAGTGAGAGTGACTTGGACAAACATATCAATCATTATCTTATCTGGAAGATCAACTCCCACATGATTCAAGCGATTGTAGCACCCAGACAATCTGAGCACATGCTCACCTATTGAGCTATTCTCCTTCATCTTGCAGGCAATGAATCTTGTTGGAGGTCTCATACCTCTAACACGGGCACGAGCCTAAAATCCGATTTCAGCCCTTGGAACATCACATATGTTCCGTGACGTTCAAAACGTATTTGAATTCTAAGCCATACTGCAAGACACACTGAACTATCAAGTAGTCATCAAAAACCTGTCTGTTAGATGTTCACAACATCCACAGATGACGCTATGGGGGGTGCACCGAGCGGTCCATCAAGGACATAAGCCTTGTGTGCAGCAACTGAGGACAATCCTCTGACCACGGAACTAGTCCGCATAATTGCTACCATTATCTTTCAACTTACTTTTCTCTAGGAACATACCAATAAAACAGGGGAGCTACAGCGCAAGCTATCTACAACATAATTTGCAAAGACACTTTGACTATGTTCATGATAATGAGTTCAATTAATCATATTACCTAAGAACTCCCACTCAAATTGACATCCCTCCAGTCATTCGAGTGATACATGATACAAATTCACCAACTCAAGTCCGATCATCACGTGAGTTGAGGTGGTTTCAATGGTGAACATCATCATGTTGATCATATCTACTTTATGACTCATGTTTGACCTTTCGGTCTCTTGTGTTCCGAGGCCATGTATGTACATGCTAGGCTCGTCAAGTTTAACATGAGTGTTCTGCACGTGCAACACTGGTTGCACTCGTTGTATGTGAACCTAGAGTCTATCACACCCGATCATCACGTGGTGTCTCGACACAATGAACTTTCGCAACGGTGCACACTCGGGGAGAACACAATTTAACTTGAAGTTTTAGTGAGGGATCACCTTATAATGCTATCGTCGTCCTAAGAAAAACAAGGTGCATAAAAGGATTAACATCACATGCAAATCATAAGTGACATGATATTGCCATGAACTTGTGCTTTTTATCTCCATCCTTAAAGCACCGACATGATCTCCATCGTCACTGGCATGACACCATGATCTCCATCATCTTGATCTCCATCAACGTGTTGCCATCGGGGTTGTCGCACCCACCATGCTTCTAATACTATTGTTGTCGCTTAGCGATAAAGTAAAGCCTTACAAGGCGCTTAATGATTGACACACGGGTCATACAATAATAAAAGACAACCCTATGGCTCCTGCCGGTTGTCGTACTCATCGACATGCAAGTCATGATATTCTATACAAAACATGATCATCTCATACATCACATATATCTCATCATGTAATTGGACATATCATATCACAGCATACCCTGCAAAAACAAGTTAGACGTCCTCTAGTTGTTGTTCCTAGTTTTACGTGGCTGTTACGGGTATCTAGCAAGAACAATTCTCACCTATGCATAAACCACAATGGTGATACTCAAATTGCTATTCAGCCTTCTCAAGGACCACCTTTGTCGAACCTGATCTAACTAGACTAGGAGAAACAGACACCCGCCAGCCATCTTTGTGCAACAAAGTTACACGTCAGTTGATGGAACCGGTCTCTCATAAGCGTACGAGTAAGGTTGGTCAAGGCCGCTTCACCCCACAATGCCACTGAATCAAAACACGACCAAGGAAGGAAGCAATCTAAGCATCAACGCCCACAAACTCCTTTGTGTTTTACACGTGATCTCATCTACACATAGACCTAGCTCATGATGCCACTGTTGGGGAAAGTTGCATGGGAAACAAAAAAATTACTACGCACGCGCAAGATCTATCCATGGTGATGAGCATCTACGAGAGGGAGAGTGGATCTACATACCCTTGTAGATCGCTAAGCGGAAAGCGTTAAGAAACACGGTTGATGTAGTCGAACGTCTTCGCGATCCAAATCGCCGAGCATCCCGCGATCCCATCATGATCCTTCTTGCAATCCAATCATGATCCGTCTCGCGATCTCGTCATGATCCGTCCCGCGATCAAATCACAAATCGTCTTGCGATCTTGATCATGGTCCTTTCGATCTAGCGCCGAACGGACGACACCTCCGTGTTTAGCACACGTACAACTTGATGACGATCTCCGCCTTCTTGATCCAACAAGAGGGAGTGGAGAGGTAGATGAGTTCTTCGGCAGCACGACGGCATGGCGGTGATGGTAGTGGAACTATTCCGGCAGGGCTTCGCCTAAGCACCGCCGAACTAGACTAGAGGAGAAAACCGATCTAGATGAACTAGAGGGAGCACGTGGCAATTAGGGTTAGCTTTCCCCTCTAAATCCTCTAGTATATATAGGAGGGAAGGAGGGGAGGAGGCAGCCTCAAACCCTCAACAGTTGGCCGAAATTGGAGGTGGCGGAGTCCTACTCCAATCCTATTAGGAGTAGGATTCCTCCTTTCCACTTGGAAACTCTTTCCACCTCTCCACCTTTGGATTTTTCCCAACCCTATCCGCATGGGACTTAGTGGGGGGCTCGCCCAGCCCACTAAGGTCTAGATTGACTCCTCCCACAGCACATGAGGCCCTTTGGGTCAAGACACCCCTCCCGATGGTCCCCGATACCCCTCCCGGCACTACCGGTACACTACCGATGAGCCCGAAAACTTTCCGGTGACCAAAACAGGACTTCCTATATATCAATCTTTACCTTCGAACCATTCCGGAGCTCCTTGTGACGTCCGGGATCTCATACGGGACTCCGAAAAACCTTCGATCACCACCATACATAACTCTATACTACTGAAACATCACTGAACCTTAAGTGTGCAGACCCTGTGGGTTCGAGAACTATGTACACATGATCGAGACACCTCTATGGTCAATAACCAATAGCGGGACCTGGATGCCCAAATTGGTTTCTACATATTCTACGAAGATCTTTATCGGTTGAACCTCTATGTCAAGGATTCAGTGAATCCCGTATGCTGTTCCCTTTGTTCTTCGGTATGTTACTTGCCCGAGATTCAATCGTTGGTATCTCCATACCTAGTTTAATCTCATTTCTGGCAAGTCTCTTTACTCGTTCTGTAATACAAGATCCCGTGGCTAACACTTATCCACATTGCTTGCAAGGCTTATTGTGATGTTGTATTACCGAGTGGGCCCTGTCGTGGATTTGTCACAGCAGATGTCCAGGTGAACGGACTTAGGTTCGGGGCAGAAGCGCAACTATGTGGCGGCTTGAAGGGATTGGTCGGAATCGAGAGATACGAAATTTACCTAGGTTCGGCCCCTCCGATGGAGGTAAAAGGCTACGTCCTGCTTGTCTGATATTGATGATGAAGGAGATCTCTCGGTTACAAGGGTGTTGTTTGATATCTCTAATCACGAGAGCCTCTAATCTGTCTATCTATAATCTCTTGTGTTGTCTAAACTTGTGGACTTGTGAATCTTGTACCTCTAGGGGTGCTCTAACCCTCCTTATATAAGTGGAGATGGTAGGTTTACAAATAGAGTCCTACTAGGAGTAGGATTAGGACTAGTCTCTCTAGAATCCTATTCCGGGTCTTGTTTCCTTCGGGAGGGAGTATTTCTCTCTTTGTTCCTTCTCTTGTGAGCCACCTGGCGCCGGCTCACATGCCGGGTCCTGGGCCTGGTCGTCCTGTGACCCGCCTGCTGGATCACCAATAAAACATCATGCCTTTACCGGGTCTCCTATGAGTTGCCAGGCCGGGTCATACCGCAGGGTATATCCCCGACATTATCCCCTAGGTTAGCTTGAATTTATTCATGCTAACCTCCTGAAATAAGAGCAAAAAATATGTTAAGTGGTCGGCTTGCTCCTTTGGCCGTCTTATAAAATGGCTCCTCAGAAGTCCGGGTCTTTTCTGCATATGAATGAGTCGTCTTGATAATCATCTTGCTTGTCAACGTCCTTTGAAAAATATTGAGAATAGAACACCCATATGCCATTGAGTCGGCTTCCAATACTCTTGGCGGGTCATCTCCGTTGGGTCATAATCATTGATGATGTCGGGTCATTATCGTTGGTGATGCCAGGTCAAATAACTAGAATCCAGCTGACTTGATAAAAATATTGGGATGAAAATCCGTCTGATGTAAAACCGGACTTCCATTGTTGTGAAGCATGGTGGCTTATATAAAATCTGGCGGGTTACGCTCTTTTGATAACGCCGGGTCATAAGTGTTGGTGACTTCGGGTCTAATAACTGAACTCCATAATTAACATCTTGGAAATTCTCCTCAAAGTTTTTGATATGTCCATATTACCTGTAGCCCCCAAGCTGTGAGATTATCCATGATAACTTGGTGCTTTGCAATAATATTTGGACTGTGTAGCCCCCAAGTGTCTGGTTGTCCTGTCTGTAGCAACCTAGGACTTATAACTATCTTATACCTTATGAAACTTCAGTAGGTGTAGCCCCCAAGGGCCGGCTCATCAGAATGTGATGCGCCGGGTCTTCAATTTGAACCTTATAATCTGTTAAACAGATGAATACTGTGGCCCCCAAGTGTCGGGTTGCATGCCTACAGCGACTTGGGACTTTTAGAAAGTTTGATCTGAACGGTGTAGTCCCCAAGTGCCGGGTCAGAAAGAATTACTGGGCTGGGACTTAGAAAATATAGAAAGGCCGGGTCATGTCCTTCAGATAATAGGGTCTTGCTGACAATAGTGATTTGAAAACCGGCTTGCATTAGCCCCCAAGTGCCGTGGTGCGTGCTTGCAGCGACATGGGACTTGCATATTTGATATAAACTGGACTTGAATAGTGTAGCCCCCAAGTGTCGGGTCGTCTGCCTGCGGCGACTCGGGACTACGCAAGAATAATATGACTCACCACAATTTGTTGAATGAATCCTTGACCGTGGTTGTAATATAACCCGGAATGAATATCCTTGAATAATTCCTTTGTCTTTGACATGAAATCCCTGCTCGTGGTTGCGGTGCAACCCGGTAAATATATGTTGGAGAAATCCATGAGTGTTGTAGATTACTACAGAGCACATCTAAAGAAATCCGAGAACCGGTCAATTAGATGACACGGCATTATATCTGACGGGGCGGCTTTTGAAAAATAATAAATTCTCCGGGCTGGCTTGAAAACCCAATCATTTAGTACTGGTTATGATAAACCATGAAGATCCAGCCAAGTTGGCTATTAAAGATCCATTGGCTCTTTGCAGAACTTTTTCATCATACTTAATGGCGGCTCATTTTAAGAGATAAAACCTGCAAAAATAAACAAGACAGAATATATTCTGCATTGTTGTAAGGGTGGCTTGCAAAAGCACAACCCGGAGATGTTATATCTTTCATAACGTTGCTCCTTCTTTCATAATCTTGCTCTGATCCGGTTTGATAAGTCGGCATGACATGTGAATATGATGAAATGTATGGTGCAATGTATGATGCTATGTATGATGCAATGTTGACTTGTCAACATTTTTGGCTTAAGAGCCAGTTGTTAGGGTTAGATAAGCTACACCCGGAGGTGCGAAGCCCCCTTCGACAACCAAAGTTGACTTGTCAACTTTTTTGGCATAAAGCCGGCTGTTAGGGTTAGATAAGCTATACCCGAAGGTAGGAAGCCCCCTTCGACAGCCAATGTTGACTTGTCAACATTTTTGGCGTGAAAGCTGGTTGTTGGGGATAGATAAGCTACACCCGAAGGTGGGAAGCCCCCTTCGACAACCAAAGTTGACTTGTCAACTTTTTTGGCATAAAGCCGGTTGTTAGGGTTAGATAAGCTATACCCGAAGGTAGGAAGCCCCCTTCAATAGCCAATGTTGACTTGTCAACATTTTTGGCGTGAAAGCCAGTTGTTAGGGATAGATAAGCTACACCCGGAGGTGGGAAGCCCCCTTCGACAACCAAAGTTGACTTGTCAACTTTTTTGGCATAAAGCCAGCTGTTAGGGTTAGATAAGCTATACCCGAAGGTACGAAGCCCCCTTCGACAACTATGTTGACTGAGTCAACTTTGTGCACCGTCTTGTAAGTCGCCATCTTGTAAACTGCCATCTTGTATGAAGAAATGGCAAAAGCTCCAAGTGACTTTATGATGAACCAATGAATCCGGGCACCCGTGTTTGAACGGTATATCTCGATGGTTCATCCTCTTGGGCAACTTTTTAATTCTTCCACCTATAATGTAATAGCCCCAAGGATTGGGTTTTCTCTTGCAAAGACTTGGGGTTCTCTTGAAAAATGACCAAATGAGTCTCGCCATGTCTATAGCCCCCAAGTCTTAAGTTGACTCGAAGAGGCGGCTTGAGAATCTCCACATGAAAGTTTGAGGCTGGCCATGGCGGGTTATAGATGATCTCGTATGATTTGTTTCAATAATCCGGTTGATGGTTCGTCCCGGCTGGTTGTTGAAGTGAACCAAATTGTAATGGCGGCGACTTGTGCGCCTGTCCGTTGGGCGGCTCATATCAACGAGCACTGCACTAATATGTTGGTGTAGATCAAACTGTGGGTGGCGTCTTGCGCGCGTTCGTTGGGCGGTTTGTACTGGTGTATGCATCCACTAGCGTGTTGATGTAGATATGGAAATCAGCCGTGACATTGTAAGTCGGTGTTGTTGTGAAAGACGCCACGGCGTTGTAAGCCAGCACGGATGGCGAGAGACGGGCACGGCGTTGTAAGCCGGCACGGACGGCGAGATACGGACACGATGTTGTAAGCCGGTGCTGATGGCGAGAGATGACCACGGAGTTGTAAGCCGGCGCAGATGGCGAGATACGAACACGATGTTGTAAGTCGGTGCTGATGGCGAGAGACGACCACGGCATTGTAAGCCGGCGCAGATGGCGAGTCGGCCGTGGCGTTGTTGGTGAAGACCATATCGCGAATGCAGCGGCCTGCCACGTCCATTGGGCGACTCATACTAGCAGGTGAGCACATGTTGTACCGGCGAGTTGATGTAGATCAAATTGCGGGGATGACGACTCACGCGTGTCCATCAAGCAACGCGACACTCCGGTGTGTGCTCCAACTCCGTGGTATAATGTCAATTGTCCTGCGTTACAAATATTGCAGGAAAAGTAATTGTTTTCGGAAAAATTAATATGTACTAATAACATAGATGGAATAGATAGCACCTCGATTTTTCGTCGGATGAATACACACACTGATGGCACCTGTTTTTTTTACCACACTTTTCTTAACCGGCTCCCCTATCTCTTATCCATCCAAACCGGCCCACTTCTCCTCCTTCCATGGGTGTGATCGAAAACAGCTGACGCCGGGACATGTGGTGGACAAGCCCAAGAGGGGCAACGAGCCAGTAGGCACGGGAGGATTCGCGAGGCGGAGCCAACGAGGGCGAGGCGCGGTCCCAGAGGGGAGGCAGAGCCAGTGCGGGGTGCGGCTGCGGGCGGCGATTGCACTGAGCCGGCGGCGAGGTGCGGCTGCAGCCGTCTCTTGTGGAGGCGCAACGCGGAGCTAGTGGCGGTGCTTGGATAGGCTTGGGCGAAGCCGGCGGTCCGGGGCACGGTGTGCGATTGGAGCAAAAACAGCTCGCGATGAGGAGCCTGAGCCATCGTGGGCCATCGGCTTGGCCAGGTGCAGTGGACGTGGCGGCGGAGCCGGCTTGCGCTGGTCGGGCACGCTGCGGCGGCAACAAAGGCCGGTTGTGGCGGCCGATAGACCTGGCGCGAAGGCTAGGCATGGTGGAGCAGGTTGGCGGCCTACACGATGGGGCCGACCTGGAGGCCGCCGTGCCGGAGGCGTGGCGCGAGGTGGGCATGGAGGAAAGCATCAGCGGCTTCGAGTTGCCGTCCGTCGGGGATGGCGGCTGTTGGTGGCACTGGGGATCCGCGGTGGAGTGGATGCAGGACAACGAGCCACAGGAGCTGTAGTAGCAGAGGCGACGCCGGCTTCCACTCCCGCATCACGCCGTGCAGTGCAGATGGAGCGGAAACGGACAATGTCCATGAGCTCCGTGAGGTCGCCGGAGACGGTCACAAGCGGATCCAGTCACGAAGTGCGACCATCCGCCACGGGCCATGGTCACAACAGTGTGGATTTGATATTGGGCGTTTCTACGTTGTGAGGACACGGACGCTAAATCGGACCCGGCTGCGAAATCGAGTCGTTTTGTAGTAATACTCCTAATTGATGTAGTATTCTAGTCTCGTTTTGATCTCTCATCCCGTAGTGGTGGCTAGCCTCGGGACCTGAAGCGAGCAGCAGTAGCGATTCTAGCCTGGCAAATTGATTTGTCCTCGGATTGACGAACTTTGGATGATTGCGCACGAAGGACGGTTCCTCTTGATGGATTGCGCCGTTTGCTACTGCAAAGAGCATTGACCTGCCTCGGATTGACGAACTGCCAGAGACGTCTGCGGCCGTGCACAAGTCGTAACCATAATTTCTCTAAACTCAATCCAGATATTCCCGACTCTAAAATCGATCAGATTTTGATCACTAAACGATAAATTTGTCGGCCTTGCCCATTGTTGTCACATGGCGGGTTATCCTGCACGATTGTTCTGCGCCGGCTGTTCTTACTCATCTGGCCAATCACGAGCTCATTGATCCATAAAAACTCCCTTCAAAAACATAACACCACCGTGCACTGGCCCCACGGTGGGCGCCAACTGTCATGGATTTATCACGGCAGATGTCCGGGTGAACGGACTTAGATTCGTGGCAGAAGCGCAACTATGTGGCGGCTTGAAGGGATTGGTCGGAATCGAGAGACGCGGAATTTACCCAGGTTCGGCCCCTCCGATGGAGGTAAAAGCCTATGTCCTTGTCTGATATTGATGATGAAGGAGATCTCTCGGTTACAAGGGTGTTGTTTGCTACCTCTAATCATGAGAGCCTCTAATTTGTCTATCTCTAATCTCTTCTGTTGTCTAAACTTGTGGACTTATGAATCTTGTCCCTGTAGGGGTGCTCTACCCCTCCTTATATAAGTGGAGAGGGTAGGTTTGCAAATAGAGTCCTACTAGGAGTAGGATTAGGACTAGTCTCTCTAGAATCCTATTCCGGGTCTTGTTTCCTTCGAAAGGGAGTCTTTCTCTCTTTGGTCCTTCTCTTGTGAGCCGCCTGGCGCCGGCTCACACGCCGGGTCTTGGGCCTGGTCGTCCTGCGACCCGCCTGCTGGATCACTAATAAAACGTCATGCCTTTACCAGGTCTCCTGTGAGTCGATAGGCCGGGTCATACCGCGAGGTATAACCCCGACAGGCCCTGAGATACCTCTCCGTCACACGGAGCAACAAATTCTAGTCTTGATCCATGCCAACTCAACAGACACCCTCGAAGATACCTGTAGAGCACCTTTATAGTCACCTAGTTACCTGGTGACGTTTTATACACACAAGGTACTCCTCTGGTGTCAGTGAGTTGCATGATCTCACGGTCATAGGAACAGATACTTGACATGCATAAAACTATAGCAATAAACTAACACGATCATATGCTACGTTTATAGTTTTGATCTTGTCCATCACATCATTCTCCTAATGATGTGACCCCGTTAAGAAATGACATCTCATGTCCATGGCTAGGAAACCTTGACCATCTTGGATCAACGAGCTAGTCTACTAGACACATAGTAGGGACATAGTGTTGTCTATATACCCACACATGTATTTAGTTTCCAACCAATACAATTATAGCATGGATAATAAACGATTATCACGAACAAGGAAATATAATAATAACCAATTTATTATTGCCACTAGGTCATATTTCCAACACGTACCTAAGATACAGTGTTTAATTCTTTGTCCATTGACCACCTTCGGGTTGGTACCTTCGGCATTATTAATCTTAATAGCTCCAGAGCGACAAACCTCTTCGATAACATAGGGTCCTTCCCATTTGGAGAGAAGTTTTCTTGCAAAAAATCTGAAACGAGAATTGTACAAAAGAACATATTCTCCAACTTTGAATTCTCGCTTTTGTATTCCTTTGTCATGCCATCTTTTAACTTTTTCTTTGAATAACTTGGCATTTTCATGAGCCTGGGTTCTACATTCATCTAATGAGCTAATGTCAAATAAACACTTTTCTCCAGATGGTTTGAAGTCATAATTTAGTTCTTTAATTTCCCAAAAGGCATTATGTTCTAACTCTAGAGGCAAATGACAAGCTTTCCCATATACCATTTTGTATGGAGACATACCCATAGGATTTTTATAAGCAGTTCTATAAGCCCAAAGTGCATCATCTAATTTCTTAGACCAATTCTTTCGAGACCTATTAACAGTTTTTTGTAATATCAATTTTATTTCTCTATTGCTAAGTTCAACTTGACCGCTAGATTAAGGATGATAGCGTGATGCAATTCTATGGTTAATATCATATTTAGCAAGCATTTTATGGAAAGCGCCATGAGTAAAGTGTGAACCACCATCAGTCATTAGATATCTAGGGACTCCAAACCTTGGGAAAATAACTTCTTTAAGCATTTCAATGGAAGTGTGATGATCAGCACTACTAGTTGGAATAGCTTCCACCCACTTAGTGACATAATCAACAGCAACCAAAATATGAGTGTACCCATTAAAGGAAGGAAAAGGTCCCATATAATCAAAAACCCAAACATCAAATGGTTTAACAACAAGTGAATAATTCATAGGCATTTCCCAACACTTACCGATATTACAAATTCTTTGACATTCATCACAAGATGATACAAACTTATGGGCATCCTTGAAGAGAGTAGGCCAATAAAAACTAGACTGTGATACCTTATGAGCAGTTCTATCTCCAACATGATGTCCTCCATAAGCTTCGGAATGACATTTTTGTAGGATTTGTTCCTTTTCATGCTCACGTACACAATGTCTAATAATACCATCTACTCCTTCTTTGTAAAGATGTGGGTCATCCAAAAAGTAATGTCTTAAAGCATAGAAGAATTTTTTCTTTTGTTGGTATGCGAAACTAGGTGGAATATATTTACCAACAATGTAATTAGCATAATCAGCATACCATGGGGTGTTTTGAGAGGCATTTATTGCAGCTAGTTGTTCATAGGGAAAACTATCATCAATAGGTAGTGGGTCATCAAGAATATTTTCTAACCTAGACAAGTTATCAGCTACGGGGTTCTCAGCTCCTTTCCTATAAATGATATGTAATTGGATTCCTGAAGCAAGAGAACCCACTTGATGAGTCTAGGTTTAGCATCTTTCTTTTTCATAAGATATTTTATCACAGCATGATCAATGTGAATAATAAATTTCGAATCAACAATGTAGGATTTGAATTTATCACAAGCAAACACGACTGCTAAAAATTCTTTTTCAATAGTAGCATGATTTCTTTGGGCACTGTCTAGAGTTTTGCTAGCATAATGGATGACATTTAAGTTTTTATCAACTCTTTGTCCTAGAACAGCACCAACAGCATAATCACTAGAATCACACATAATTTCAGAATGCAAGTTCCAATCAGGTGGTTGAACAATATGTGTAGTGGTTAAGGCTTCCTTAAGTGTTTCAAAGGCTTCTATGCAATCATCATCAAAAACAAAGGGAATATACTTTTGGGAAAGATTAGTAAGAGGCTAGAAATTTTTGAGAAGTCTTTAATAAACCTCCTATAGAAACCAGATTGACCAAGGAAACTTCGAATACCTTTGATATCTTTAGGACATGGAGTTTTCTCAATGGCATCAACTTTAGATTGATCCACCTCAATACCTCGTTCAGAGATCTTATGCGCCAAGACAATACGTTCATTAACCATAAAGTGGCACTTCTCCCAATTCAAGACAAGATTAGTTTGTTCACATCTCCGCAAAACTCGATCAAGGTTGCTTAAGCAATCATCAAAAGAAGTTCCGTAAACGGAGAAATTATCCATGAAAACCTCCACAATCTTTTCACAAAAATCAGAGAATATAGCAATCATACATCTTTGAAAGGTAGCAGGTGCATTGCATAAACTGAAAGGCATACGTCTATAAGCATAACTTCCAAAAGGGCAGGTAAAGTAGTTTTCTCTTGATCAGATTGTGACACAAGTATTTGAGAGAAACCAAAATATCCATCCAAGAAACAAAAGTGTGTGTGCTTAGATAGTCTTTCAAGCATTTGATTAATAAAAGGCAAGGGGTAATGATCTTTTCTAGTAGCTTTGTTTAATTTCCTAAAATCAAATACCATCCTATAGCCAGTAACAATTCTTTGCGAAATAAGCTCATTTTTATCATTACGAACAATAGTAATACCTTCTTTCTTAGGGACACAATCAACGAGACTCACCCATCTACTATCAGCTATAGGATAGATTATACCTGCTTCCAGAAGCTTTAATATTTAAGTTCTTACCACTTCTTTCATCTTAGGATTCAATCGTCGTTGATGATCAACAACGGGTTTAGCATCAGGTTACATATTAATCTTGTGCTGACATAGAGTGGGACTAATGCCCTTAAGATCATCAAGAGTATATCCAATAGCAACCCGGTGCTTCCTCAGAATTTTCAAGAAGCTTTCTTCTTTGTGTTCTGAAAGGTTGGCAATAATAATAACAGGATATATCTTTTTCTCATCAAGATAAGCATACTTCAAAGTGTCAGACAATTGTTTAAGTTCAAACACAGGATCACCTTTAGGTGGAGGAGGACCTCCAAGGGTTTCAACACGCGAATTGTGTTTCAGTATAGGTTGTTGTTCGAAGAAATTTTATCTATTCCATTTTTTTTCATGCAAGTGCATATCGTTTTCATGGTCTAGAAAATATTGTTCTAGTGGATTGGTAGGACGAATGGCAATAGAAGCAAGACCAATTATTTCATCCTTATTAGGAATTCTCTATCACGAAGTTGTCTACTAAACTTGGAAAAATTAAACTCACGAGACACATCACCAAACTCAGCATTGACAGTTTCTTTTCTACAATCTATCTTAGCATTAACAGTGTTCAAGAAAGGTCTACCAAAGATAATCGGACAAAAGTCATCTTGTGGGGAACCAAGAACTATAAAATCAGTAGGATATTTTATTTTCCCACACGAGACTTCAACATCTTTAACAATCCCAAGTGATGTGATGGTGTCTCTATTAGCAAGTTTAATAGTAACATCAATATCTTCTATTTCAGCAGGTGTTATGCCATTCATAATTTCTTGATATAAAGTAAAAGGAATAGCACTCACGCTACCACCCAAATGACATAAGCCATGATAAAAATGATCTCCTATTTTGACTGAGACAACAGGCAAGCAACTACGGGTCTATGTTTGTCTTTTTCATCGGGTTTAGCTATTCTAGCGGCTTCATCACAGAAGTAAATGACATGCCCATCAATATTTTCTACCAAGGGATCTTTAACCATAGCAATACTAGGTTCTACTTTAATTTGTTCAGAGGGCTTAGGTGCTCTAATATTACTTTTGCGAACCACAGTTGATACCTTAGCATGTTCCTTTATCCTAACAGGAAAAGGTGGTTTCTCAATATAAGTAGTAGGCACAACTGGATCAACATTGTAAATGATAGTTTCTTCTTTAGAAATGATCGGTTCTTTAATTTCTTGTTTAATAGGGGGATTATATTTAAACCACTTCTCTTTAGGGAGATCAACATGAGCAACAAATGATTCACAAAAAGAGGCTACTATCTCAGAGTCAAGTCCATATTTAGTGTTAAACTTGTGAAAAGCATTGGTATTCATAAAATATTTAACACAATCATATTCAAGCTTAATACCTGACTCATTACCTTCGTCGAGTTCCCAATCTTCAGAGTTGTGTTTAATTCTTTCCAAGAGATCTCACTTGAATTCAATAGTCTTCTTCATAAAAGAACCAGTACAAGAAGTATCCAGCATGGTTTGATCATTATGAGAAAGCCGAGCATAAAAATTCTAAATAATAACTTCTCTCGGGATATCATGATTGGGGCATGACTATAACATTGACTTAAGCCTCCCCCAAGCTAGAGCGATAATTTCTCCTTCACGAGGCCAAAAAATATATATATAATTCCGATCATGATGAACTAGATGCATAGGATAATACTTTTGGTGGAATTCCAATTTCAGATGATTCCAGTTCCATGATCCAATATCATCACATAGCATGTACCATGTCAATGTTTTTCCCTTAAAAGATAAAGGGAAAACCTTTTCTTAACTTCATCTCCAGATAAACCTGCAAGCTTAAATAGTCCACAAATTTCTTCCACGTGCATTAGGTTCATATCAGGATGTTCGGTTTCATCTCCTACATAAGGACTAGCTAGCAGTTATTCTAACATACCCAGAGGAATTTCATAATCAATATTTTCAGTAAGTGTTGTAGGTTGAGGGGTAACTAATTGTTGTTCCGGTCGAGGTGAAGATACCCCGAACAAACCCCTTAAAGGATTATTTTCCATAGTAACAAGTGACAATAAATTTCAGCACGTAGTGTAAGTTTTTCCTTACCGATTTCCACTTACCAAGAGCTCTTCACTCCCCGACAACGGCGCTAGAAAAGAGTCTTGATGACCCAGAAGTATAGGGGATCAATCGTAGTCCATTCGATAAGTAAGAATGTCGAACCCAACGATGAGCAGAAGGAAATGATAAGCAGTTTTAAGCAAGGTAATTTCTGCAAGCACTGAAATTGTAAGTAGCAAGTATTTTGATAGCAAGGTAATTTGTAACGAGTGAGTAATGGTAACAATAGGTAAGGTGCAGCAAGGTAGCCCAATCCTTTTGTGGCAAAGGACAGGCCAAAAGTATCACTTATGATGAGCAAAGTGTTCTTGAGGGTACACAGGAATTTCATCTAGTCACTTTCATCATGTTGGTTTGGTTCGTGTTTGCTACTTTGATAATTTGATATGTGGGTGGACCAGCCGCCTCAAATTCTTTGCAAATGAAATTTTGTCAACGCGGCCTCTAGTTCATGATGGCGGCCATAGTTCATGCCGGCAACAAAGCCAACGGCCGGCAGACTAACCAGCCTTCACAATGATCAACCCCCAAGTTCTCTCGCGGGCAACAAATCCAGCGGTCGGCACACTTACAAGCCTTCAAAAGGAACAGCCATAGTCCACAACGAGGCCACCCTAGTTCATATCGTCTTGGTCGAACATCTCCTTTTGCCGGTTCGCGTACTAACTTCTTCTCTTCGGGGACATGTTGGTCATGTCCATGCTTATGATTGCTAGCGCCACTTCTTTTTCTTTGGTGTCTCCATTGGTGGCCTCCATCGCGAGCTTCTTCGATTAGGCGACCTCCTCCATGTCGATCCTCCTCCTCTTTGCAACCTCCTCCATGTCAACCTTCTTCGTTTGGAGCTCCAAGTGTATCTTCATTTGCTCCTCCTTTCCTTGGCACTTCCTCTCCTCCCTCACTTCCTTTTGTGTCATCATGTCGGCGTCGGGATTGGCATTTCGTCAATCAGGTTGCAGGTGTTGGGCAGGTTGCTCGTAGGAATCAACCGAGGCTGCTTCCTTTGCATCCCCTTGGACGACTGGCCAACGCCACTTTATCGAGGCGTGACGTTGAGGTTGATGATGGCCAGGTTAAGGGGGTGTCTGGTGCCGGGATTGTCATTTCGTCGAACAGGTTGGGCGCCGAGGAGGCTAGGCCATAGGAATTGACAGGGGCTACTTCCTTTGCATCACGTCGGACGACTGGCCAGCGCCACTCTACGCAGATGTGACGTTGAGGTCGATGACGATCGGGTTGGCGGGGGTGGCCGGCGCGATCACGCTGTCGTCCGATGACGTGGAGAACCAGGTCTGAGCATGTTGCCGCGGCGCATGAAAACCGGCCGTCTTCGTTGTTATGGAGGAGTTCGGCGACTGGTACTGCGAAGGACAAACAACTAACGAGCATGTGCTCGTTGCGGCCATCGCAGCGGCGTAGAGAATGGCAGGCCCGGGTCGGCACAACCCTAGCATGATGAGGGCCTGCGTCGTCGCTGCTTACGTGGCCTTGGCAAGGATGTCCTTGTTCTGGTTGACGGCGGCCTTGTGCTGTGGGGCCTGCTACATGGCCGTGACGTAGTTTGCATCGGCTTTCTTCTCTGCTGTGATGGTCCGTCGGGCCCTCCTCTTGACCGATACAATGTCGAGTCGCACGGCCTCCGTCGGCGTGAGCTCTGACCGTTGTTTCTTCCTCTTCGTCGTGGGGCGGGGCAGTGGTGGCGCCCTGGTCGGCAGTTTTCTTCAGGGCATCGGCGATGGCGGAGAGAGGGAAGGGAGACCGCGGGAGGATTTTTGAGAAAGGGAAAGAAAGTGGGCGCGTTGTGTCCTCGGCGAACGGGCCAGGAAAAGACAAGGACGCGTGTCCCGCCTGTTCGTCCGCTGTCCGTTTTGACGCAAAAAGGGTTCAAATTTGAGCTGGGAATGGACGGGAAGAAAACAGAAAACGTTATCCGTTTGCTGTGTGTTCGGCCACGATTTACATTTACACCTAAACGGACGCGACTGGAACATTTGGCGTCGTGCGTTAGTTAGAGTTGGCCTAATGCCGAGGGATGAAACAACAGGCCAACAGCTAGCTCCGTTGTGAAGTTGTATTCTTCTTTGCGGGTAGCTCCGTTGTGAAGTTGTATTCTTCTTTGCGGGTAGCTCCGTTGTGAAGTTGTATTCTTCTTTGCGGGTAGCTCCGTTGTGAAGTTGTATTCTTCTTTGCGGGTAGCTCCGTTGTGAAGTTGGTAAACAAACAAACGACGACCTCAGTTGCTGCCGTTGACTTCCCTTGCCGACGAAGCCGACGACTTCCCATCGCTTGAATCGCCGGGCAGCAGAAGCGCGGCGACCTCCCCGCTCTGAATGAAAAACAAAAGGCCCGGCGACCTCCCCGTGCGTGCGCCGCACGCACGCGAGACGCGACGCAACGGGGACCGGTCCTGGACTTGGCGCAGCTAGCGCCTCCCTTTCCGGACGCGAGCCCGCACATGCGCGCGCCGCGCGGCAGTCGGCACGCACCAACTTGCCAACACTCGCGGCACTGCCACGGCGCCATGCATGCAGGTGCGGGGGCGAGCGACGACAGCGAGCGACCTCGTTGGATTGCGCGCGCTGCTGTGCAGATCTGGCAATGCTCGGAGTCCTAGATTAACTATGCCGCTGGCTTCCCATGTGCACTTGCCAAATTGGCGTATTAAACTCGAGTAAGCTTCGTTAGCCGCCACGGCCACTGCCGATCGATGCTCTTGCATCCCTGCCTCCCTGGTATGCGAGCTGCATCTGCATGCCACTTGGGATGGAGCCTGAACTCCTGTAAAGAAAGAATTAATGCCAAGTTCTGCCCTGGCTAGGTTACCTTGCCACGAGCAGGGACTCGTACGGTCACATGGGATGGGAGGGAGGGGCGGAGACAAAACCGGCATGGTCTCGTCCGTCCGTGCGTGCGCAGGATTGGGGAGGGAGGCTGGCTGGTTTGCGGTGAGCTCAAAGAAACCACGCTACGGGTAGCCGCGGGAAAGAAGAGACCAAGGATCCCCGTACGGGTAGCAATGGCACCAGATTCGGATGAAATGCTGCTGCTGCATGTCGAGCTGCTTTTGCTGTACTTCTGTTTCTTTTTCTTGCAAGCCAGAGGACTTTATCCATAGAGCTTTAAGTGGAGAGAATAACATACAGAAATCAACATTCTGTGAAACCGATGAAATATATATTGAAAACGCCTTGTAGAGTTGCCATTTGAGTATTTTCAAGGAAAAAAATAGCACGCTTTACAAAATAACACCGTTCGTGACAATATGCTATTGGCAAAACATTATACACTGATCAAATTAGCGAGAGAATTTTGTATATGCTATAATGTGCTATTAGCAACGTTATAGCACGCTATATTTTCAGTGGTATTTTGTGGGCGTGTGCTTCACGCGGAGTAAAAAAACTTGTTTGCATTCTCTGTATACCTTCATAAAGGAGTTTTTTTTTAAAACACAACACGAATGCAAGACCCTAAGACCATCTATAGCCGGACTTGGCAAATCCGACCCCTCAAACGCCCGCAGACGCGTCCGGAAGCGCCCACGAGCACTGACTGGACACCTCTCAAATTTTGCGCCGCACATCCACATGTAGCAAAATCGGAACCTCAAATCTATGCAATCCATGCACGTCGATCATACGAAACAAACTGACCGAATGCCAAAGTTCGAAAGAAAGCAAAGCAAAGCAAATCATAGTTTAACAAACCGGACATAGCAAAATGAAATCAATGTCCGAGCGTGACCGATGGCGTCCGATCACTCGCTGTGCGGCTGCTACGAGAAGAGGATTGTGTCCTGCTCCTCCTGAATCCTTGCCGCCAGCTCCACCTGCATCCGGGCATGCTGCTCCGTCTGAACCCTTGCTGCCTCCTTCGCCTGGATCCGGGTTGCCTCGTCCGTTGCCCTCCGGGTGTTGATCTCCTTCTTCTTGTCTGCAAGCCACTTCTTTGCATGCCCATCCAAGCCGGTCTCGTCCGCCAACATGATCTCCGCATCTTCCGAGCCCCGTGCGAGTTGCAACTTCTCCTTCTCGAAATCCATGTCCGCAAATGTCTTGGCCTTCTCGAGCTCACATTTGATCACCGCTTCGCGCTTCTCCAACTCAATCTTCTCCCTCTCAATTGCAAGCTTCTTCTCCATCCTAGTTCTGTCTCACTCCATCCTTTCCTTTTGCGCTGAGCTCGTACCTCTCCTCCTTCTTGCTCTCCCTAGCCGAAAAATGCACATTCATGTTGACGACATTTTGGTAGCTGCGGCATCACGGGAGAGACGTGCCTTCTCCCACTTGTTTCCCATGACTTGGCGGTTGTCCTTTGGCATGGTTGCTTTTCCGTTCTCATTCACGACAACATCGTCCTCTTCATCGTCCAACCCAATTGATTGGTTGGAGCTTGAGCCATCATTCCTCTTCTTGGCGGCCTTGAGCTCGGCCACAACTAGGGTCCACTTCGGCTTGCCATTCAACAGGAGCCAAGAATGGCTAAAAGCAAATGGCTTCTTCTCCTCCTCGTGATACAAAGTTGCCGCCACCACCGTCTAGTGAACAACATTTGTATGAGCATGAGAATGCAAACACAAGAAGTATATGCAATGGACGAGAATATGAGGCAATCGAGCTTACTTGAGTTGCGATTCCTAACCCACTTTGAGGGTGTTTAGTTAGTTGTGCATAGTAGCCGACATACTTGTTCACTTCCCCTTGAATGATCCCCCCAATGATGTTGGAGAGATGCCACATTGCGAGTGCTCACGATAGGATGTGGCTCCACATACTCCTTTTGCTCGTGAAACTCCTTCCAAATCTTCGTCCAATAGGTGCCCCCCTTTTGCTCTGTGCCGCATATTGGATCCATCATTGTGGCCAACCAAGATCTGACCAACAAGATGTCCTCGTGTCTTGAGAATGCCAGACCTCTTGCCTTCGTCGTCTTGTCATTCTTTTTCTTCTTCCTCGAATTGGGGTCGGATGTGTCAACTTCAAAAGCGGTGGGGGCCTCCAATTCATACTCCACTTGGGCCGGTTCTTCATTCTCATTGATCATCGTCGACATGAATGCCACCTATATGATTTAGATTTGCAAGTATTCATCACGAGCGAAAGAAACTAGAGGGCAAGAGCAAAGAAAACGCACTGAGTCATGTTCGGTCATTCCGTTGAACAGGTTAAGATCAGCCCGGGCAGTGCCGAAGCCCATGCACATCCGCGCCGGACGAGCTCCAGCGAGTCACACACGTCCACCGCCGGCATCTGCGTGGGCGGAAAGCTGTCCAGAATGGCCCAGCCGCCGCTCGGATCATCGTTGGGATCGGTAACCATAATCCTCGCTGGTGCTCAGAGAGAAGGGGTGCGGGGATCTGACCGCGGCGGAGGAGACATCTGCTGCTGCGCGTCTGAACCTCCCTGTGATGCCATAGCCGCTTCCTCCCTCTCTCGCTGTCGGTGTTGCCGCAACTTGAGGGCGACGTTCTCCGCCTTGCAAGTCGTCGCGGACGAATTCACGCCGCCGACGGACGAGGCAGACCGCGTCTCCGTTGCGGCGGTCTGGACGACATCTCCGGCAGTGGATCGGGACCAGAGGTAAGGATTGAGACCAAGGGTGGAGGCGGGCGAGGGTCCGGGTGCGGGAATTGTTCTAGAGCGGCGGGAGTAGGAGGAAGGGTTGGGGGGTTGGTGCAATTTGGGGTGAGGACGGCCTGTCGGGTCCGACGTGTCGGGCATGCCCGGGCGCCTCCGGGCACCCAATACCCGCCTCATATTTGGGTTGGATATGGTGGGTGACGGTCAGCCCGGGCGTTTGAGGGTCGTTCGAGGGGTCTGTCTGGGTCAAAAAAAGTGACCGGACACTGACCGGGCGGCCTGCCCGGGCGTTTGAGGCGGGTTTGAGAGGTCCGATTGTAGATTCTCTAACATATATGCATGCACCATCATCATTGTGAATGCGCACACCTTCAAGGGACTGAACCACCGGTTCTTGCGAATGACGAATTCGTCACACACGCCTCCAAGTTGACGGACATGTCATAAGAATAGCACGGTGAAATGGCTATGTCGTCTGGAGGAGGATTTTTTTGGAAAAGGAGTATAACCCCCGGCCTCTATATCATAATAGGCGTTTTAATTTTTTTTACATACTTGACTTTATCCTAATGTGAAAATAAACTGAGAAAATACTTTTCAAGCACAAAATCTAAATGTGCCAGACTCAGCTATGTTCATAAAAAACTAACTCCTTAATAAAGATAAGCGCTTATGAAAACTAAGAGTCATAAGCATGCAAATTCAGAAGATATGGAAATAAATGGTGCAAGCTAATTTCTAGAGCCTGAATTGCAAATGTGAATTGCAAAAATAAAGTCTGGACCTAAGCAATTTCTACGGTGAGATATACAACTTGTATACTGCTTGCAAGGTCAAGTGATAGTAAACCACAAGTAATGAGCCAGGGTTACAAATAAGCAAAGACATTGAAGACAAGGATGTGCCTCCATGTTGACTTCCTTGGAAGGAAGGAAATCATCGGATGAGAGATAGATGTTGCCACAAAGGTACACTGATACGACGAATGCTCACCCTTGGAAGTAAGCGTATGCAAAGTGGTCAACCATTTACCTAAGGGGTGGGTGGCTTATATATAATAGGTGGGAAAGAACTGTTGAATGCATAAATAAGTGTAAGGTTATATTGGCCAAAGTTGTCTCGTATAACTGGTCACTTATTGTACTGCAACCCTTAGACCATGAAAGTAGACCCATGCACTAACTCCTTCAAGATCCATTTTACATCACTATTACTCATTATAAATTGATCATTATCATTGATATTTTTCACATAATTGCATCAATAGAATACCTTTTTCCTCTTAACTTGCGTGATATATGGGAGGAGTGGAAATTGACTAAAAACTAGGGAAAAACAAAAAACCATAAATTAAGAAATTATTTCCCCGAGGACAAAAAAATTAAATAATATTTTGAGATTTTATGCGGGAAGAAGGCCAGGGGGTCTGAACTCACTTGGGGAGGTCCATGTGAGCCCACATGACTCATTGCATGCCCACATGGTAGGGGTGAGCGGGCCCATGGGGGACCTCATTGGTGGCTCTCGACACCCTGGTCTATTTTACCCCAAAAACTCTACCTTGATTTTAAGAGATTTCTCGCCGTCGTCTACAATGTGGAACATAGGTGGAGCACTTTCTGCTCCCGAGGGGTTGTTTCTTCGAGATCTTTTCCCTTTGGAAGGGGAAAATTGAAGCCATCGACGTCACCAATGCTTCGCTCATAATGTGGGTCATAATCAACACTATCATGATCACTAATAACATATCCATCATAGCCCATCTCCAACCCGAGCCTTCAATTTATGAATTGTTACCTTAAATCCATTGATGAGAACTTTCTAGTATTGATTACTCTTGTAGTTGATGATTAAAAGTTTTATTGGTGAAATAGTCCTATGTTCATGTTGTCATCTCCACTTATCATGATGCATATGATGTCTTGTGAGTAGTCCCTTACATTTTTTTAGGATGATAAACCTTGTTGTTGGTAATCATGTGAAGTTGGATAAGGCTTAATTGTTTGATATTATGTTATGGTAATTATCAAGTAGTGATGTGGAAACATTGACTGCATATCACTTCACTATTAAGGGCATCTTCCACCGTCATCCCTTACTGATTTCTATCACCCAATTTTTTCAGCTCCTCATTGGATCTGACACTTTTACTTATAAAAAATGTCTACAATAGACCCCATCCACTTGTGGGTTATCACACCAATGTGTATAACCAATGAAGTTCAGACCTAGACTTTTCATCTTGAAACTTGGGGCTAGTTTGGTTGCTCGCATCATTTTGGGCTTCCAAAGAACCCGTCACGGTAGACTCTGTTTGCAGTGATACGAGATTTGAGCCATGTTTTGCATGTTGTTTGGGTACCTGCATTGTATCTCCTCGAGTGGGAGTGGAAACGAGGCACGACATTTGGTAGCATCTCTGTCCTCATTATATGCAACTTTCATTTGTTTGGTTATGTGTGCAGTGATGGTTACTCGCACCTCTCGTCCACATGATGAACATATATCACACCATCAACTTGGAACAACTTCACATAACACATTAATACATTACACTACAATAGTGTGATATACATATTTTCGTCTTTGACGTACAAAGCACAAAAACTTGCAACACAATAGTTATTCAAAACACCGAGATGAAGCTACTCCTTAAAGGAAATTTTAAACGGTCAACGATGTGCGACAATTTAAAAAATTTGTCTAAAAAATCTTCAAATCGAAATACGATATTGAAAACTAACAGTAAACAAAACTAGGAATCGATAATGGGAATGGAATCACAATGTCAATCTGCTTCCATTTTGTATAGAACTAATCTTAAAATAAAGCATTGTTGTGTAGATTAGAAGGGACCCATTGAACAAAAAATAAGCAAGGCAAGGAGAACAAACCACATGAAAACCGATACGCATCAGTCGCACCATCAGAGCAGCCACATACGAATGAGGTCCTTTTTGTGCTCGTTGGAGCCTGGCTCTAGAAAACAATCGATTTGAGCATTCCTCCCCGACCATGTTGTGGAGTTCTTTGAGGATCATGTGAGGCACTTTCTCCATGCATCCCAGCTAACCGAACAACTCAGATTTGTACCCCTAGAACATGCATGGGTGTTATGCGAGCAACCAAACACACCTTTGAGACTTGATACTCAATTAACACCACCAACATGAAATTACCTCGTGTTGCCACCATCAACTTCCCATGACAAAGTATTGTTGCAATGTCCCGGCCAATAGAAAGGACACATGTGCTTCATGCAGCATGATATGAAAATTCTAGGTCCACCCATGGCATACACACCCATAGATATCCACCACACAAACGTTACTGGGGTGGACACCATAGTCGTGCGAGACCTTGATCACGTAGAATCTGTGCCTCCGTAGAAGAGAACAGCTAGTTGTGCGGTCATTCACACCGAAAACGTGGACCATGATGAAACCCACACATCCAGCGTTTCCTGAGACACACATCAATGCGTTGATCTGGGCCACACCCTAGCCATTACCGAATCATGACTCATGTTTACTGCGCACTTCTATTTTAATAGACTTTGTTAGGCCTTAAAGTACGAAGGGATGTAGGACAATAGTAATTTCCCTCAAGCGGATGAGCTAAGATACACATAGTATCTTGTATCCCCAACACACTTAATACATTTTTCAATTGCATATGTGCACTAGTTTGACAAAGAGATTGATAATTTGGATGGTAATATTTTTTTATATTCTTGGCATAAATAAGAAAAAACACGTAACAAATAGCAAAAGTAATTAAAATAATGTTTCTATGCTTGAAAACAAAACATGGGGTTCATGATTTCAATAGTCCCAACTCTCAACATCATTAACACAAATTAAAGACATGATATGTCCTCAGAAAGTGTGGTAAAGAATCACGAGGGTTCTTCTTTTTATTAGATCAACGTGGAATGAGATATCATAGGTGTGGCTAAGCACACCTTTAAGATTATCTTTGTAATCTCAAATCCATGCGGTATGCTCCAATGTCACATCGGGCAGCCTAAAAAATTATACTAGGCAAATGCATCATGATTTTTATTATTCTAATTTGAAACCATAGAGTCACCTCAATGTCACTACGGGTGTCTATGAAAATTGTACTAGATATTCATCATATAATCTCATGATTCCCAAATGATTCAATCCAACATAAAGAAACTCAAAGCATAAGAAAGATTCAATCCATCACAAAAATAATATGAGGTGATACACCACATAGTTAACCTCTTAACATAGCTCGTGATCACGATCAAGATCGAAAACATACATGATTAGGGGAGGATGGGATAGAATACATTAATACTGTTACAAACCCTTAGCCCCAAGAAATTCGCATCAGCATAGGAGGGGGCGATGAAGAGGTCGAAGATGATCTCACATGGTGGTGGTTATTGGAATGGGGTGGGGGCAGGGTAGCATGTCAAGCGAAACTAGATGGTCGAATAGCATGGGCATTACCAGAAGGCCTAACTATGTGGCCGATAGGTCCTCGACCGATCACCAGGGTGCCCTTGCAGCCGCAGCATCACGAGCAATGTGGATCTTGGGGCTACCACCTCGGTGCCCAAACCCATTGGACAAGCCCGCCGAGCCACCATCTTGAAACCACCCCAAGCAAAGAGCCACTAGTAGAAAACAAACCTTTCGTTTGCATCATTAGTCCCGGTCTGGTTTTGAACCGGCACTAATGTGCTCATTAGTCCCAGTTCATGACGGGCATCATTAGTGTCGGTTCATTCCAGACCTTTAGTCCCGGTTCGTGCCACGAACCGGCACTAAAGGTGTGGTGGCAGGCTGGCATCAGCCTGGGGCCCACGGAAACCTTTAGTCGCGGTTGGTGGCTCCAACCGCGACTAAAGACCCCCCCTTAGTCATGGTTGGAGCCACCAATCGGGACTAAAGGCCCCTTATATGAAACCCTTCGGTCAGCCCGAGCACACTCTGTTCTTCCTCTTTCCTCTCCTAGCCTCTTTGTTCTTCCTCTCTTCCCTGAGCTCGTCCTCAATTTTTTGCCAAAATTTCTCAAGATTTGGAGGCACCCCATCCATCCAAGTGTTCACAAAGGTTAGCAAGTTTGTCCTTTCATCTCTCATTGGTAGATTAGCTCTTGCAATGCTCTATAAGTATAGTAATTTGTGAGTTTTAGTTTGTATGTGGTAGTTTATTTGATTTATGCAATTTTAGCTCAAATTAACTTCTTACTTTGCATTTGTAGGTGTGGTTTACTTAGTGCCTTCCCATCCCCGTCCTAACCACCATCGATCGCCCGCACCGTCCCGTCGCCGGCACCACCTTGGTGAGCCTCTTGTTCTTATCCTTTTTATATAAAAAACCATGTTTGTAAGATTTACTTAGTTACTTGTATAGTTTTCTTACCTATATGGTTGTTTGTTATGCATAGTGGCATGGTTTTGAAATCCGTCCCCGTCGGCCCTCGTTCGGTTTATGATTCGGATGTGGTATATACTCTCTTTTATAACTATTTGTTGCATTTCGTGTTTATGACAATTATGCCCATCAAGTTGACATAGATATTTTTATCTAGGAGGTATGGGAACCGGGGATTCCAACCAACATAGATATTCTTGTCAAGAAGTTAAATTTAGTTGAAAAAGAAAATGAGTATTCAAAAGAAAATTTGAAAAGAGTTGAAGAAGAGAATATGAAACTGGAGTTGTATGTTGCTGATGCCGTCGATGATCACAAGATCAAGATGGGTGCAATGCGCTTGAAGATTAGAAAATTTAAAAGATATGCAATTGATAGTGAGGCTTGGTATCACTATGTTGTTCGATCAATTGTTACCTTAGTTGCAATGTTGATCGCATTTGTTGTTGCATTTAAATGCTTTAGCTAGAGAGTTTGTATCTTGTTTTATGAGAACAAGTGTGTATGAACTTTATGTACGAACTTGTATTAATTTGGTCTTTTTGGTGTTGTGTAATGAAGATGACCCGGCAATGGATGTACGACGACCGATGCTCTCCCCAGTTCATTAATGGCGTGCATACTTTTCTGGTTGCGGCTAAGGCAAACAAGCGGTCGAATGGTTTTATGTATTTTCCATGTGCTGGCTGTAAGAATGATCGAAGTTACTCTAACTCAAGAACCATTCATGTCCACCTGTTTGAGTCTGGTTTCATGTCCGGCTATAACTGTTGGACCAAGCATAGAGAAAGAGGGGTCCTAATGGAAGAGAATGAAGAAGAAGAGGATGACGACAACTATCCTGGCCATGGATTCCATGAATATGATAGTACAACAATGGGGAAAGAAGCCGAGCCGGCAATGCGGGAAGGAGCTGAAGAAGAGGCATCAAATGAGCCCGCTGATGATTTTGGTCGGGCCATTGCCGATGCAAAGAGAAACTGCGCAAGTGAAAAGGCGAAACTGAAGTTGCAACGCATGTTAGAGGATCACAAAAAAGGGTTGTACCTAAATTGCAAAGATGACAAGAAAAAGCTGGGTACCACACTGGAATTGCTGCAATGGAAGGCAGAGAATGGTGTATCTGACAAGGCATTTCAAAATTTGTTGATAATGTTAAAGAAGAAGCTACCAAAGGACAACAAATTGCCAGAGAGTACGTACGAAGCAAAGAAGGTTGTCTGCCCTCTAGGATTAGAGGTGGAGAAGATACATGCATGCCCTAATGACTGCATCCTCTACCGCGGTGAGTACAAGGATTTGAATGCATGCCCGGTATGTTGTGCATTGCACTATAAGATCGGACATGATGACCCTGGTGATGTTGAGGGCGAGCGCCCCAGGAAGAAGATTCCTCCCAAGGTGATGTAGTATGCTCCTACAATACCATGGTTGAAACGTTTGTTACAAAACAAAGAGCATGCCAAGTTGATGTGATGGCACAACGAAGACCGTAAGAAAGACGGGAAGTTGAGAGTGCCCGGTGACGGGTCGCAGTGGAGAAAAATCGAGAGAAAGTGGAAGGACTTTGCAAAGGATGCAAGGAACATATGTTTTGGTTTAAGTGCAGATGGCATTAATCCTTTTGGGGAGCAGAACAACAATCATAGCACATGGCATGTGACTATGTATCTATAACCTTCCTTCTTGGTTGTGCATGAAGCGGAAGTTCATTATGATGCCAGTGCTCATCCAAGGCCCCAAGCAACCCGGCAACGACATTGATGTGTACCTAAGGCCATTGGTTGAAGAACTTTTACAACTGTGGAATGGAAAAGGTGTATGTGCATGGGATGCGAAAGATTAGGAGGAATTTGACCTACATGTGTTGCTGTTTGTAACCATCAATGATTGGCCTGCTCTCAGTAACCTTTCGGGTCAGACAAACAAGGGATACCACGCATGCACGCACTGTTTAGATGTTACTGACAGTATATATTTGGATAAATGTAAGAAGAATGTGTATATGGGGCATCGTTGATTTCTTCAGAGCAGGCATCCCGTAAGAAAGAAAGGCAAGCATTTCAAAGGTGAGGCAGATCACCGAAAGAAGCCTCGCCACCGTACGGGTGATGATATACTTGATATGGTCAAGGATTTAAAAGTAATCTTTGGCAAGGGTCCTGGCGCACAATCTATTTTGAATGATGCCGACAAACGCACACCCATGTGGAATAAGAAATCTATATTTTGGGACATACCCTATTGGAAAGACCTCGAGGTCCGCTCTGCAATCGATGTGATGCATGTGACGAAGAATCTTTGCGTGAACCTGTTAGGCTTCTTGGGTGTGCATGGGAAGACAAAAGATACGCCGGAGGCACGGGAGGACTAGCAACGTATGCACGGGGAAGACGGCATGGATCCAAAGCAGTTTCAGGGTCATGCCAGCTATGCCTTTACCAAAGAAGAGAAGGAAATCTTCTTCGAATGCCTGCTCAGTATGAAGGTCCCGTTTGGCTTCTCGTCGAATATAAAGGGAATAATAAATATGGCAGAGCAAAATTTCCAAAACCTAAAGTCTCATGACCGTCACGTGATTATGACGCAACTGCTTCCGATTGCATTGAGGGGGCTTCTACTGGAAAACGTTCGATTAGCCATTGTGAAGCTATGTGCATTCCTGAATGCAATCTCTCAGAAGGTAATCGATCTAGAAATCCTACCAAGGTTAGAGAATGATTTGGTGCAATGTCTTGTCAGTTTCAAGTTGGTGTTCCCACCATCCTTCTTCAATATCATGACGCACGTCCTAGTTCACCTAGTCGAGGAGATTGCCATTCTGGGTCCTGTATTTCTACACAATATGTTCCCCTTTGAGAGGTTCATGGGAGTCTTAAAGAAATATGTTCATAATGATGCTAGTCCGGAAGGAAGCATCTCCAAGGGCCATGAAACAGAGGAGGTCATTGAGTTTTGTGTTGACTTTATTCCTGACATTAAGCCGATTGGTGTTCCTAAATTGCGGCATGAGGGCAGACTGGGTGGAAAAGGCATGCTAGGAAAGAATTCACTAATATGTCGGGACAGGCATTCTTTGGCGCAAGCACACTACGCAGTTCTACAAAGTTCCTCCTTGATGGCTCCGTATATCGAGCAACACAAGAATATTCTACGCTCCAAACACCCGGAGAAGTCTGACGACTGGATTACACATGAACAAACGGTGACTTTCGCCGATTGGTTGCAGACACGTCTCATGCATGACGACACTGTTGAAGATAACATGTACTTGCTGTCCAAGTTACCATCTTCGACTATATTGACTTTCAAAGGGTATGAGATAAATGGATTTACATTTTACATGATTGCCCAAGATAAAAAGAGCGCCAACCAAAACAGTGGTGTCCGCTTTGATGCAGCAAACAGCAATGGGCCAAAGGACACATATTATGGTTACATAGAGGAGATATGGGAACTTGACTATGGACTTGGTTTAAATATCCCTTTGTTTAGGTGCAAATGGGTCAATCTGACAGGAGGCGGGGTAAAGGAAGACCCGTAGTACGGAATAACAACAGTGGATCTCAACAATCTTGGGTAAGCAGACGAACCATTTGTCCTAGCCAATGATGTGGCACAGGTTTTCTATTTGAAGGACATGTCTACCAAGCCGAGAAAAAGAAAAGATAAGCAAGCGAATATATCATATGATGAGCCAAAGCACCACATAGTTCTTTCTGGGAAAAGAAACATCGTGGGAGTGGAGGACAAGACAGACATGTCAGAAGATAATGAAAAGTTTCATGAAATTGCTCCCTTCACAGTGAATGTTGACACGAGCATCAAGTTAAACGATGAATATTGTCCATGGTTACGACGCAAAGTGACACACGCGAAGAAAAGGTTTTATACCCAAAGATCCCACTCTAGGTTGTGACCTGCTTCTCTAGTTAGTTTCCGGACTTATATATCTCGAAAGTCCCACTTCGGACAAACCGAAGGGAATATTTGTAATAGTAGTGTACTTATGTGTTTTGTGCGTTCAGTATGCACCATTCAAAGGCAGGCCATAAATTTTCAACCCTTTCTGACTTCATTTGCTACTTTTCATGCATTTATTGATTTTTTTTAACTAAATGAGCCTGAAATTGATAAGCATTACAAATGAACTCTGAAAAGGTTGATAGTTGGCATGGTATCGTCATTTCACCCACATAGCATGTGTTAAAAAGTTGAGAGGGTTACGGTAAAAACTAGACACACTTCGTGTACAAAATGGGCAATCTCTTTCGAAGTATCAGGGTTTCAGACGAAAACTCGTGTGTTACAAAGGCATTTCATATTTTTAAACTTATTTCAACTCCAGACTTTTTGTGCATTCAGTATGCACCATTCGAAGGCAGTCCATCCATTTTCAACCCTTTCTGACTTCATTTGCTATTTTTCATGCATTTACTGATTTTTTTAGGTAAATGACCCTGAAATTGAAAAGCACTGCAAATGAACTCTGAAAAGGTTGAAAGTTGGCATGATATCATTATATCACCCACATATCATGTGCTAAAAATTGAGAGGGTTACGGCAAAAACGGGATGCACTTCGTGTACAAAATGGACAATCTCTTACGAAGTATCAAGGTTTCACACGAAAACACGTCTGTTACAAAGGAATTTCATTTTTTAAATAACCTAAGAATTACCACATTGAATATAATGATAAAACACGCTAATATTAAACAACAGAAAAAAGAATCACTGGAAAATCTATTTTTGAATTAAAGTTATTCACAAATTAGTGATTCACACAAATTTCAAATAATTCAAATTTAAACTATTCAAATTTGAAAACTACTAGCACTAATAGAAAGTTTATAAATTTTTTTATCTAAAGAAAAAAGATTCACAAAGAAACTCTAAATAAAGCAAAAAAAACAACTCAGAAAAAAAGAAAAAAATAAAGCACAAAACAAAAGAACAAAAAAATATTAAAAAAAGCCCACCTACTCGGCCATCATAGCCTGCATACGACTAGAAACCCAACCTCTTGTTGGGCCAGGACGCAGGCACGTACAGCCTAGTAGGCCCCACAGGGCGGTAGAGGTGCGGTAGGCCCAGAAGGCCTGCTTAAGACAGGAGCACGACACAGTAGCTGTTGGGGAACGCGACAGAAAACAAAAATTTCCGGTATAGCGAGCACGCCCAGGACCACTATGGAGACTGCATACAAGGTTTGATCTGATCCGTACCGACTCGAAGCGCAGCGGAAGAAGAGTCGGTGGAGATCGTTGGTGCAGATCCCCGCAGCTAGGATTTTACAACCTCCCAACCACGAGGATGTACTCCCTCGTCGGACAGCCCTTCGGGAGGCGGTCGGACAGTCCCCCGGGCGATGTCGCGGATAGCCCTTCGGGAGGACCCTCGAAACTCGAATGAAGACTCGGACAGCCCTACGGGAGGACACACGAACAGCCCCTCGGGCAAAAGATCAAAACTACGACCTCTCTACGGGGTTGCACACATACGGTGTTATCTATCCGGCAGGGCTTCGCCGCCCAGAACTAGTTCCTGCCGGAACCCAGACAACCTTTTGGCTCTACGAAAGACTCTTTTCATGGGAGGGAGAGAGAGAGCTTGCAAAGCAAAGAATGTGTATGAGAGCACAAGGATGAAGAGATGGCAGCCCACATCTCTTCTATTTACAGGAAAACCAAGGGGTAGGGTTGGGACTTGAAAATACCAAACTACCCCCACTTTATGTCACACATAAAAAACATAAGAAGGAAAAAGGGGTGCCATGTGGAGCTCCATGGAGGATCTCCACCCTTGGCCGGCCAACCCTTGGGGGGCCCAATCCCTTCTAGAAGCCTTTTTGGAAATATCCAAAAAGGTCCTTTTCCATAAATATCCAAAAAGCACTTTCACTATTCACGACGACATTTTTCAGCGTCCGATCGAATTGAAAATATTTATGTGGGCTTAGAACAATTCTAGTACCCCATTAAAATAATTTTTAATGCGATCCGGAACAATTATGGAATAGTGATTTTCATCTGCGAAAAGCATCTGAAGCGGCTCCGGCAGCTCCAGAACATTTCCGGTTTTTCTTCTGGAAAATTCCCAGAAGTTTCCAGAATGATTCTGGCACCCTCCAAGAATTATCAGGCATGTGCCGAAACCAATTTGACTTAATGGTATCCCCTGAAACTACTTTTTAGTTTTACCGAAATTGTTCCGATGACTTGTCTGCGGAACTTTTCCGGTGTCCGAAACTTTTCGATGATTTTCTCTCAGACTCCCTGTCTAGAATTCAACAGATAGATGACCCTTAAGCGTGTGACCCTATAGGTTCGGTGAAGCATAGACATGACCTAGAACCCCTTCCGATCAATGATCAACATCGAAGCCGTGGACACCCATATTGACCCCTATACCCACACGAATGAATATTCGAGTGAACCTCTAGTTGCCATGAGCTATTCCTGTTGCTTCGCGATATGTTACAATTACTCGAGGTGAGACATGTAGGCATCCTCATGGATCAACAACTTGTCCACTCTGCCAATTACCTCCTTGCCGGTATTGTTCTCTTTTCTCGTTCCCGTGTTCCGGCATCCCCGTGATCAAATCACAAAGTGTCTGGCCAGACGATGATGGATACCGTAACACCGAGAGGGCCCAGAGATATCTCTCCATCATCGGAGGAGCAAATCCCAATCTTGAGCTAACAAGTTACTTGACATACTTTTCCATGAACCCGTAAGCCGCCGTAATAGCCACCCATTTACGGATGACATTTAACAAACCCCAAAGTTCATGAAGCAAGCATGAAGAAACTCGATACTCTCATGGTCTAAGGAGTTATGCAAACGTTAACCATCTCTATGTTATTAACCATTAACTTGTGACGAATGTATCTCATAGCATAACATCAATTCGGATCGATTCAACACGAGTGTTCTACCAACATCGCGTCCTCAAAATTGCCGGCATAGCCATGCCCATGATCAGGAAAATAGGACCATCATGCAACACTTGAGCCAGTCTTAGAGGCAAGACTAGGAATACAATTTACCGTTTATTATACCACACGTGCACATGAGTTTCCCTCGAAGCCTCGTTTAATTTGTAGACTCGAGAATCATTGCAGTTATAGCATGGAACATAAACATTCATTACAAACTTTGGAGATACAAAATAACTGTTCTTACTGCCTCTAGGGCATATCCCCTATAGACTCCCACTTGCACTAGAGTCATAATCCAGTTACATGGCTTCCCTAACACCAATGGCTATCCGGTGTTGCTCATGCTTTGCTCGTGGTAGAGGCTTTGTCATCGGGTCTGACACATTCAGATCCGTGTGAACTTTGCGTACTTTCACTAAACCTTCTTCGACATGATGTCGAATGAGTTTATATTTGCGTTGAATATGCATTGTCTTATGGTGCGAACATGGCTCCCTTGCCTGAGCTACGGCGCCACTATTATCACAATAGATCTCCATCGGGTCCAGAGCACTTGGAACCACACCAAGATCTTCAAGAAATTGCTTGATACCGACAGCTTGCTTGGAGGCTTCAGAAGCAGCACCATATTCCGCCTCCGTCGTAGAATCCGCCACAGTCTTTTGTTTGGAACTTTTCCAATCAACTGCACCGCCGTTCAATATGAAAACATAGCCAGATTGAGATTTGAAGTCATCTGGGTCAGTCATGAAGCATGCATCAGTGTAACAACTTACAATGAGCTCTTCATCACCTCCGTACACAAGGAGTAAATCCTTGGTCCTTCTGTGGTACTTAAGAATACCCTTGACTGCGGCCCAGTGTTCCAATCCTGGATCACCTTGGTACCGGCTGCTAACACTTAGCGCATAGGAAACATCCGGTCTTGTACATAGCATGGCATACATAATAGAACCAAGTGCCGAAGCATATGGAATATCATTCATTTGTACTCGCTCATCGAGGGTCCGAGGACTCTGATTCTTGCAAAGCACTGTGCCAGGTGACATGGGGAGTAGGCCTTTCTTGGAGTTCTCCATGTTGAACCTTTTCAACACCTTGTCAATGTACGTGCTTTGGCTAAGCGCTATTAGGCATCTTGATCTATCTCTATAGATCCTGATGCCCAATACATATGCCGCTTCTCCTAAGTCTTTCATTGAAAAACTCCTTTTCAATGAGTCTTTTATTTCGCTAAGAAAATTCACATCATTTCCAATCAACAATATGTCATCCACATACAAGATTACAAATGCTTTTGCGCTCCCACTAAACTTCTTGTAAACACAAGATTCTTCATCGTTCCTGATGAAGCCAAACTTTTTGACCACTTCATCAAAACGAATGTTCCAGCTCCTTGATGCTTGCTTCAGACTATAAATGGCTTTCTGAAGCTTACATACTTTTCCAGCATTCTTAGGATCGACAAAACCTTCTGGTTGTATCATGTATACATCCTGTTCAAGGTTTCCATTTAGGAAAGCCGTTTTGACATCCATCTACCATATTTCATAATCGAAATAAGCAGCAATTGCTAGTAATATCCGAACAGACCTAAGCATAGCTACGGGCGAGAAAGTCTCGTCGTAATCCACTCCTGGAACTTGCGTGAACCCTTTCGCGACAAGTCTAGCTTTGTGGATAGTAATGTTACCATCTGCGTCCGTCTTTCTTTTGAAAATCCATTTACAACCAATGGGTTTTACGCCATCTGGAAGTTCTTCCAAGTTCCAAACTTGGTTTTCGTACATGGATTCCATTTCGGATCTCATGGTCTTGTGCCATTCCCTTGAGCTAGGCCCCGCCATCGCTTCCTTGTAGTGCGCAGGTTCATCGTCTTCAAGAATGAAGATTTCTTTATGAACCACTCAGGTGGATGGATAGCCCTACCTGATCTGCGTGGTTCAGTTACAACATGGTCTGAAGTTTCCGCATCACATGCGACAACTTCCAGCTCGGTTGTAGGGATAATTTGCGGAATTACTTCCGGTTCCTTAGCCATATCAACGGTTGCCAAAGATTCACTAATCTCATTAAGTTGTACTGTCCTCCCACTCAATTCTTTAGCGAGAAATTCTTTCTCGAGAAAGTGTGCAACCTTTGCGACAAACATTTTGCCTTCGGACTAGTGGTAGAAGGAATATCCAATGGTGTTATTTGTATAACCTACAAAGTAACATTTGTCTGATCTAGGTTCTAGTTTGGTTGGCTGTAAACGTTTTATGTATGCCTCACAACCCCAAACCTTGAGATGCGACACACTGGGTATCTTCCCACACCACATTTCATGTGGTGTCGTCTCAACATACTTAGACGGCGCTCTGTTTAATGTATAAGCGGCAGTGAGTAGTGCGTGACCCCAAAAAGATATCAGTAGATCTGTAAGAGACATCATCGACCTTACCATGTCTAACAGGGTTCGGTTACGTCGTTCCGACACTCCGTTTTGCTGTGGAGTTCCGGGAGGCGTAAGATGTGAAACGATTCCGCGGTCACTCAGATGTTGGCCAAACTCATGACTAAGATATTCGCCTCCGCGATCAGACCGCAGAAACTTAATCTTTTTGTCACGATGATTTTCTACCTCATTCTGAAAATCTTTGAACTTTTCAAAGGTTTCTGACTTATGCTTCATCAAGTAGATATAGCCATACCGACTTAAATCATCAGTAAAAGTCACGAAGTAAAAATACCCACCCCGTGCGGCCGTGTTCATTGGACCACATACATCACTATGTATTATTTCCAATAATTCACCCGCCCGTTCAGGATGACCCGTGAACAGCGTCTTGGTCATTTTTCCCATCAAGCAAGCTTCACATGTGTCAAATGATTCAAAATCAAGGGACGGTAAAACTCCATCTTTATGGAGTCTTTGCATGCATTTCTTTCCGATGTGGCCAAGCCGACAGTGCCACAAGTAAGTGGTGGTGGTATCAGCCTTCTTAAGGTGTTTAGCATTCATGTTAAAGACATCATTTCCAAAATCAAGATTCAGTATGAAAAGGCCCCCAACAATGGGTGCAAATCCATAAAACATATCCTTACAATAAAGTGAACAACCATTGTTCTCAGACTTGTAGGAGTACCCATCGTGTACTAAACATGATCCAGAGATAATGTTTCTACACAATAACGGAACAAAATAGCAGTTACTAAGTTCCAAAATAAATCCTGAAGGGAGACGTAGAGGCATAATGCCGCCGGCTTGAGCGGCGATCCCAGCGCCGTTCCCGACACGCATCACGACTTCATTCTTTGCTAGCTTGCGCACCTTCTGAAGCCCCTGTATCGAGTTGCAAATGTGAGCAACCGATCCGGTATCAAATACCCAAGATTTAGAATTTTCGCTAGCAAGCAAAACATCAATGACATTAACTTGTATAACAATTATACCTTTTCTGGTTTTCCCGGACTTCTTATCTTCCAAATACTTCTTGCAGTTTCTCTTCCAGTGTCCTGTGCCCTTGCAGTAGAAGCACTCAGTTTCGTTCTTGGCTCCGCCCTTAGATTTGCGTTGGAAGCCGGTCTTACCGGAGCCCTTGCCCTTCTTTGGCTTGCCTTTCTTTTTTAAACTGGCAGTTTTATTCACAAGCAACACTTGCTTGTGATTTTTCTGTAGTCCTCCTTCAGCAGTTTTCAGCATGGCAAGCACCTCATTTGCTGTTTTGTCCATCCCATTCATGTTGTAGTTCATGATAAAACCGCCATAAGACGGAGGGAGTGAACCTAGCAACAAGTCCATAACATGCTCTTCTGGAAGTGGGAATTCCAGGATTTTAAGCCTTTCAGCGTAGCCAATCATATTGACTACGTGCTCGCCAACTGAATTGCCCTCAGCCATCTTGGTCTCCGCCATCATTTTCATGATGTCAAAACGTTCAGACCGTGCATTAAACTTGTAAAGAGCATCCAGATCCTTGATCATATCAAAGGAGTTATGGAATTCAACACGTTTTTGAAGCTCTGAACTCATGCAAGATAGCATGAGGCACTGCACTAAGTTGTAATCATCATCCTTAGTGTCCCAGACATTTTGTATGTCTGTCGCGGCTGTTGCCGCCGGTTTAGGAGGAAGAGGTCCGTCAAGCACATACACTTTCTTAGCACCCCGGAGGACAATCCTCAGGGTACAGACCCAGTCGACATAGTTGTTTCATTCGCAGCTAACTTCTGTTTCTCTAACATAGGGCCTAAGTTGAACGCGGTGTTGCGAGCCATTTGATCTAAAACGGAAAACACAAGTTAATTTAGACTTTGTTCATAATGATTTTTGGCACTAGTGAATAAATAATTTTTATTCTAGGTGCACTCCCACTCAAATCAATATCTCTCATAATTGATTGTGAGTGATGCAAGACCCAACTTTCAATTCAGCGTCAAGGATGTAACCATCTCAAGTGACGAGAATTTCAATTGGTAGGCCAACTTGCCAATCACATCTCTATGTGACTCTTGTTCATCTTTCGATGCATGTGTTCCGAGCTCATGACTTTCATGCCTGAACGTCAAGACAACCAAGTGATCTCGCTGCGAGGTCTCAACTCACCCGCCTCACACTTCTCTAATCGTTCGTACCCATGTAACCATGTGATACCCCGAAGAGATAGGTGCCGTGACGGTGCTACACTTGGGAGAACACTAACTACTTGATATTCTAAGTGAGAGATCACCCTAATAAAAAGCGACTACCACGCAATTAAGAAGGGTGCATCAAGAGGGATAAACATCTCAGGCAATTCATAATAGCATGATATGGTATAGCCCCTTCTGACAGAGAAGTCAAGTATTTCTTCGTCTTCGGCATTCGCATCGGTGTTCACCTCTGCGAAGATTGCTCCCACCTTGTCGATGCACCAGATAATATTGCTATCTCTATAGCTAATAAAATAAGTGCATTACATAGGGTTGACACGCAGGTCATTAAAGTGCAATCATATGGCTCCAGCCATCATGCCGAATCATGACACGCAGGTCATGTTAATTACATCATATAGCCATCTCATACACAATCAAATTGAGTATGAGCATTGCTATAACACATCACATGCAAACCATCCCGCAAAACCAAGTTAGACGCCTCTAATCAGTTTATACAAAATTTTATTTTACGTGGCTTCTAAGGTTTTGACTCAACCCGCAGCTACCAACGTTTATCATCAAGTATGATAATTCAAGTTGCTAGATTAACTTTCCAGGGTGTATGAAACACGAGATGATAAAATCTCGAGCCCCATACTAAAATTCGTCATACGCATGACCCCTGTGCAGATCATATCTGCATTGCCCTTTTGTCTGCGAAACATCCATCTTTCTTTTGACTATGGTGGAACCCAAAGAACTGTTAGCACTTCGTTGATCTGTCAATCAGCATACTCAGGAGCAGCATGAAAGGATCACGGATTGCCAGAACTTTGCAAGATTCCACCATTCCGTCAAGATATGGACTACGCAAATTCACGGGAAGCAACAGGAACATCGGGTAACAGATTTCATCTGCTACCCGCACAAATAATTTTCAGCAATAGATCTCATCTACTACAAAATTATACTATGCAATACCCATACATCTCATGTATTCTAGATCATAACATGCATCTACTCATAGCCTGGCTCTTGATGCCACTGTTGGGGAATGCGACAGAAAACAAAAATTTCCGATATAGCGAGCACGCCCAGGACCACTATGGAGACTGCATACAAGGTTTGATCTGATCCGTACCGACTCGAAGCGCAGCGGAAGAAGAGTCGGTGGAGATCGTTGGTGCAGATCCCCGCAGCTAGGATTTTACAACTCCCAACCACGAGGATGTACTCCCTCGTCGGACAGCCCTTCTGAAGGCGGTCGGACAGTCCCCCGGATGATGTCGCGGACAGCCCTTCGGGAGGACCCTCAAAACTCGAACGAAGACTCGGACAGCCCTACGGGAGGACACACGAACAGCCCCTCGGGCAAAAGATCGAAACTACGACCTCTCTACGGGGTTGCACACATACGGTGCTATCTATCCGGCAGGGCTTCGCCGTCCAGAACTAGTTCCTGTCGGAACCCAGACAGCCTTTCGGCTCTACGAAACTCTTTTTGTGGGAGGG
Source organism: Hordeum marinum (assembly GCA_022496015.1). Taxonomy (NCBI): domain Eukaryota; kingdom Viridiplantae; phylum Streptophyta; class Magnoliopsida; order Poales; family Poaceae; genus Hordeum; species Hordeum marinum. Next base: position 454,560,567 of record CM039674.1, on the reverse strand, counting down.
AGAGAGAGAGCTTGCAAAGCAAAGCATGTGTATGAGAGCACAAGGATGAAGAGATGGCAGCCCACATCTCCTCTATTTATAGGAAAACCAAGGGGTAGGGTTGGGACTTGAAAATACCAAACTACCCCCACTTTATGTCACACATAAAAACATAAGAAGGAAAAAGGGGTTCCATGTGGAGCTCCATGGAGGAGCTCCACCCTTGGCCAGCCAACCCTTGGGGGGCCCCCATGAGGAGCTAACTTGCTCCCCAATCTCTTCTAGAAGCCTTTTTGGAAATATCCAAAAAGGTCCTTTTCCATAAATATCCAAAAAGCACTTTCACTATTCACGACGACATTTTTCAGCGTCCGATCGAACTGAAAATATTTATGTGGGCTTAGAACAATTCTAGTACCCCACTAAAATAATTTTTAATGCGATCCGGAACAATTCCGGAATAGTGATTTTCATCTGCGAAAAGCATCTGAAGCGGTTCCGGCAGCTCCGGAACATTTCCGGTTTTTCTTCCGGAAAATTCCCAGAAGTTTCGAGAAAGATTCTGGCACCCTCCAAGAATTATAAGGCATGTGCCGAAACCAATTTGACTTAATGGTATCCCCTGAAACTACTTTCTAGTTTTACCGAAACTATTCTGATGACCTGTCTTCGAAACTTTTCCGGTGTCCGAAACTTTTCGGTGATTTCCTCTCAGACTCCCTGTCTAGAATTCAACAGATAGATGACCCTTAAGCGTGTGACCCTATAGGTTCGGTGAAGCATAGACATGACCTGGAACCCCTTCCGATCGATGATCAACATCGGAGCCGTGGACACCCATATTGACCCCTATACCCACACGAATGAATATTCGAGTGAACCTCTAGTTGCCGTGAGCTATTCTTGTTGCTTCGCGATATGTTACAATTACCCGAGGTGAGATATGTAGGCATCCTCGTGGATCAACAACTTGTCCACTATGCCAGTTACCTCATTGCCGGTATTGTTCTCTTTTCTCGTTCCCTTGTTCCGGCATCCCCGTGATCAAATCACAAAGTGTCTGGCCAGACGATGATGGATACTGTAACACCGAGAGGGCCCAGAGATATCTCTCCATCGTCGGAGGAGCAAATCCCAATCTTGAGCTAACAAGTTACTTGACATACTTTTCCATGAACCCGCAAACTGCCGTAATAGCCACCCATTTACGGATGACGTTTAACAAACCCCAAAGTTCATGAAGCAAGCATGAAGAAACTCGATACTCTCATGGTCTAAGGAATTATGCAAACGTTAACCATCTCTGTGTTATTAACCATTAACTTGTGACGAATGTATCTCATAGCATAACATCAATTCAGATCGATTCAACACGAGTGTTCTACCAACATCGCGTCCTCAAAATTGCCGGCATAGCCATGCCCATGATCAGGAAAACAGGACCATCATGCAACACTTGAGCCAGTCTTAGAGGCAATACTAGGAATACAATTTACCGTTTATTATACCACACGTGCACATGAGTTTCCCTCCAAGCCTCGTTTAATTTGTAGACTCGAGAATCATTGCAGTTATAGCATGGAACATGAACATTCATTACAAACTTTGGAGATACAAAATAACTGTTATTATTGCCTCTAGGGCATATCTCCTACAGTAGCCGCGACGGGGCTTATAAACCGATGCAAGCTCCTCTCGACTAGCGAGGTGGGACTAAACATCCACCCTGCCACTCGCCTGCCACAACACTCTTTAATCACGGTTGGTGGCTCCAACCGCGACTAAAGACCCCCCTTTAGTCGCGATTGGAGCCACCAACCGCGACTAAAGGGTTTCGCTTCCCGCCGCTTCGGCTGGTGAAATTTAAAGGGGAGTCTTTAGTCGCGGTTGGAGCCACCAACCGTGACTAAAGGCCTCCTTATATATATACAACACTTCAAAAAAATCCACTTCCTCTGCTTTCTTCGACCTCTTCGACATCGCCGCATCGTCGCCGTATCGCCTCCCCGACGCCGGAGCTCGTCGCCGCCCCCGACGTCGTCCGCCCACGCGTCCTCACACCGATCTCCGACGCCGCCCGCGCACGCTCCTCCTCGAGCCCAACCTAACGCCGCCCGCTACTCCGACCCTGAGCTCCTCACCATCGCCGCCCCTGACTCGCCTCGCCTCGTCGTCGCCCCGTCACCCTGCTGTGAGCTCCCCCCTCTCCCCCTCTCCCTCGCCCCATGTGCCACCATGGAGACCGCCGGCCCCTTCCCAAGCCCCCCCCCACACACACGTATATGCATGAACACACACACTAGATGCATGAAATTTGACATTTTTTTCACTAGATGATTAATTAGATGTATAGAAACAAGTTAAGGAATTTTGACATGGATGCAAGAATTTTGACATTTTTTCACTAAATGATTAATTAGATGTATAGAAAACAGTGAAGGAATTTTGATATTTGAGGAATTTTTACATTTTGATCCAATATGTATAGAAATTAGTATATATACATGTATGAATACAATGTATAAAAAAATTTGATGAATTTTGACATTTGATCCAATGTGTATAGCATTTAGTATTTGTAAAAGTTTGTTATGTATTAATTTGGAATTAGTATTTGTTATGTATTTGCAAAAGTTGCGAGTTCGTAAGGTTAAGAGAATAAGAAATGTTAAATTTGCATAAAATGTTAAATTTGCATAGAATTTCTTCTCGGAGTCAACGATGCCTAGCCCCCACCCTCGTTGTGGACTCGTTCACGAAGATGTCCTGCTTCAGAGGCGTCATGTCCGGGACTGGGCTCCGCCGGGCTAGCACTGGGAGGTGCTACCTTCAGGGGTGCGCAGCTTGGTGAGGAACCCGAGTCCCGTCGTCGACCCGGAGCTTCTTTGGTGGCGTTCGCGTGGGCCACTTTCGGTGCGGAGGCAGTCGGCCCCGCCGAAGGTGGTACATCGCCGTGTCAAGGATGAGGACGAGCACATTCGTCGCTACATGGATGTGTTGGACGTCAGGTTCTCCAATACCTGGCAGGTTCTTCAAGGATCTCACCCAAGCTATGATCCTGTCATAGTTCCTTCTTTTTGGGTGTCCACCGCCTGCCGCGCGAGACGTCAATTGGATCTATAGTAGTGATATTATATAATTAATAATATTTGAGATGTATTAGTGATAATATTCGAGATGTATTCGAGATTATATTCTATAATATTCGAGACGATTTATTCGAGATTATATTTGATGATGCATATTATGTACTATGATTCAGTTTTCCTTATTGATTGCATGCATTCTAATTTGAATACTAAATTGTTTTATCTTTCTTCTGGGTTAGTTAAATAAAAGCTATGGACAATACCGACAGAGAAGGAGAAGAGGCTTTGTTCAACATCATAAGCTCCATGAGCCTAGAGCATGAACCTGAAGATGATGACGGCTCGCAATATGTGAACAATTCCGGTGAGGGTTGTATGTTTGATGAAGACGAAAGAATAGATGAATTCGACAACGATGTTGACGAAGAAAATGTACTTCAAATAACAAAGACCGGCGAGGTATATTCATTATATAAGCCATCCGATGATCATTACATGTCTTAATTGAGTTGTATATGTATTGACGAATCGATCTTTCTTCTTTTAGGCCTCCGGATCGAGCAAATCTTCTACAAGCGAGAGGGTAGTTCGTGGCCCGGCCAAAAAGTTGGATCCTGGCGTAAAGTTTAACATTGATTCCATCAATACATCAACTGGCGAACCGCTTGAACCTAAGAAAAATGCGACCAAGTTCAAGAATCAATGCGAAGTTATTGTCAGGGACCAAATCCCGATATCCACACAAGAATGGAAAAAGCCAGCAAAGTGAGATCGAGAAGAAGTTACTTTTGTCGATGAAAGTGCAAAAGATGTGCTTTGGACCGACCTGATGTCACATTTCACACTACCAGATAACTTGACAGATGCAGATCTGAAGAAATTCAGAAACTATGCTCTTAAAAAGATGGCGATCGCATTCAACACCTTCAAGAAAAATGCATGGGCTGCGTACGTCAAAGCAAACAAGACGACTTCAAAATTCGAGGGAGCACTGGTGAAGGCAAAAGATCACTGGGACGATTTCGTGAAGTTTAAGGAATCAGAACTAGCTAAGGAACGACCGAGAAAGAACAAGATTAATGGGGTGAAAAAGCAGTGGCACCATACTCTGGGGCTAGGTGGCTACCAGACAGTCCTGCCTAAGTGGGATGAATCCGGACAAGAGATGATTAGTGCAGGGGTCACTCCAGTTACAGTGACCTGGCCCCCGAGGTGCAGGACATGGTTTTATGCGCATGGGGGGAAGTTGGACCCAAAGACAGGGGCTATTATGGTGAAGGCAAGTCTTAAAGCAGTGACAGACAAAATTCTGATGAAAATAGAAGAAGCTTGAATGGGGGTGTTCACGCCCAACAGAGAGGACGACGAGCTTACGCGTGCCCTGAAGAATCCTGAACACCCGGGAAGAACACGAGGGAAAGGCATTGTTCCATGGTTTGAGGGGTTTGCGGGTTGGAACGATGACTATAGAAGCCGTGCGAGAAAGAAGATGCAGGAGGAGCAGAAGAAGAAGGAGGAAGCACTCTGCCTTGAAGGCCTAGAATCAAAGAACCTGGAGTTGGAATCCAGAGTCAGGCGGCAGCAGGAGCGGATCGACTCACTAAGCCAGGAAAGGGCGTCTCAGCGGCAACATGAGTAGATCAATCCAGCATTGGATACCACCGTCCCATCTATGCCGAGAAGCAGCGTGGGTTCCACCCTGGCCGATATCGATGACGATGCACTGCTAGCTAGCTACCATGTGGATGATATCAAAGACAGGACTAACTGTGAGATACACATGAAAGTGAAGAACTTATCCATGAAGGTGGCGGACGGCTATGCTTTAGCAAATCCCCCAGAAGCAGCCGTCCATTGCAATCCCATTCCAGCTAGCTATGCTCGTGTCAGGGTTGATGAAGTGATGTCAGGATATCACGAGCTACAACTTGACATTCTTGTAGGTGACGAGGAGAGAACACTGGGAGAGGCCATACATCGTATCATTCTATGGAAAAAAGATTGCATCGTCTTTCCAAGGCCACTGACTCCTCCTCCTCCAAGTCCACCGCCGCGTCAGTCGACTCCTCCTCCTCCAAGTCTGGCACCGCGTCAGCCAACTCCTCCTCGAAGTTGCCTTACCACCTGACTGACGAGGAACTCGAGAGCACAGTGGATGCCAAAGTGAAGGCCCATTTTGGACCGAAACCTCCCCAGCTGCCAAAGGAGAAAGTACATGAGCATCTCTCACAACACTTTATTGATATGGCTCGACCGACTGTCAATCAGAAGGACAACGACTATGTGTGGTCTATCAAGAAGTCATATCTTGCAGGACAAAAGGAGTCGAGCTCGAGCTCGAGCCAAGGAGTTGGCAAAAAAGCTGGAAAACTATCCCCTAGCTGGGAGAACAGGCAGTGCAATTGATCTCCCCGCTCATTGTACAAACACATGTGAGTACCGCCGGTCGGCCAGGAGTAACCGACGATCATATAAGGATGGCTAAAGAGGTCGGTGTCAGTGTTCAACAACTCCTAGGCCTTGAGGAAATCCCCGGGCTTAAAGAGGAGGGAGTAAAATACGAATCTGCCCGCGGCAAACCTCTGGTCAAGCCTGAAGATGTCAAGCTTCTACCAACGAGATTGTACAATTTGCATACGTGGTACATGCAAATAACAGTAAATACCAATACAGAGTCCCTCCTGGTGAGAGTCAAAGGGAGGCATTACTACCATAAAAAAGATCTGTGGATTCATTATTCAGAGTTGTTTCAGTTATTCAATCAAGACGCACTCGACAAATCTTTAGTCAGTTGCTATTGTCTGTAAGTGATTTCTTTCTATAATTTAAGTCTCTAACTAGCTGCGCTCTCGTTCATTACCTATAATTATCCTCACTATATTCGTTTCTGTGGTATTATGCAGAATGAAGATATATGAAATGAAACAAGCTGGACGTTATGGCGTTGGGTTCATTGACCCAAATACGATTGATCAAAAGATATGGAAAACTACATATTCGAGAAAAGACACACAGAAAGCCATGCTAGATTTTTTTGAAGCATCTAAACACCCAACCAGAAATACTACTTCCTTACAACTTCGGATGAGTGTTACTATATATATCTTGTACTACAAATTCTATTTTTTGCTTACTAGATGTTAATAAGTGTTGTTGATGAATTATGCAGTTACCACTGGATCTTCTTAATCATTAAAGTTGACAAGGGAAAAGTTGAAGTACTCGACTCACTATTTAAGGATCCATCCGAATACGCAATCGTGAGGCGGCTGCTTGACAAGTAATTTCAATCATTATCGCACTATGTCGGTCTCTTTAATTACTTCATTTCCTGATATCAAGTAGTTAATGACTCATTTATTCATTTTCTTTGCCGGTGGGTAGGGCTTGGGCCAAGTTCATCAAACAGGACTGAGGCGACTGGGCACAACAGCTGAAATGGGTGCGACCTAATTAACTACTACTAGCTAGCTACGTCCGTACATCTCTTTAATTCTAGCTTCAATACCATTATCATACTTGATTAATTATTACCCGATTGGATTTTATTCTCGTAAAGTGCATGAGGTAGGAGCAGGTGACTAGTTTATGCGCATACTACGTTTGCGAGAACATTCGCATGATCACGTCTGAAAGGAGCAGAAACGAAAGAAATCTTTGGATACGTTTGCCAGAATAGTATCCATAATTTTTTTTATCATGATCTAGCTAATATATATACACACAACTAATATATTCATTTTGATCTCTATCTTGTAGCTGACGGAGATGCGGGGCCAGCTCATACCAGAGGCCCGGGTACGAGCAATTCAAGAGGAATTAGCTGGATTTCTGATGTCATAGATCCCAAAAGAGAATACCATTACAAGATCAAGAACAAGTAATGCTTGCATATATATGTAATGATCCTCAAATGGTAGGAGAAATTGTATATACATACATACACACACACACACATATATGATCGGTTCTACGAGATATTCTATTTATATATATATATATGCACAACGTGTGTACAGTATATATGCAGTAGCGTAATATATGTTTGAATGAAAATAATTAAATAGAAAACACAAAATTAAAAGGAAAATTAAACCATAATTAATTTATAAACCCCTAAAGAATTAAAAGGAAAAATAAAACAAAATTAAAAAAATACTTTTAGTCCCGGTTGGTATTACCAACCGGGACTAAAGGTCCCTCAGCCCACCGCGCCAACGGATGCCACGTGAAGGGCCTTTGGTGTCGGGCAGTGTTGAACCGGGACTAAAGGGGATAGGCTTTAGTCGCCACCCTTTAGTGCCGGTTTGAGAACCGACATTAATGACCCTTACCAACCGCGACAATAGGTCGTTTCTGCAGTAGTGAGCATGACCCGCCGCCACTGTCCGCCAAGGCACCGTCTTGAAGCGATGAGGTAAAGGAGGGGACAGTCATGGCTCAACCTACCGAGAGACGTGAGATGTCCTTCCCTCGGCCAGTAGAAGAAGGAAACATTGTAAGTGCATCTACAACCATGCTTTGTTAATCCGGACACTTAAACGTCCGCGGACACGCCCGTGGGGAGCTGACCGGTCAGTCATCAAATCTGTTCATGCACATCCGAGTCTCTTATATTTGACCCCCTAGATTCATACAAAGCATGCAAAAGAAACTCCTACGTCACACTACGTATTATCCTAGTTTTTGTCGCGGGAGATGTCCACGACGTCGGTGCCGGACAGTGGGTAGAGGGACACCTTGGAGGGCTGGATATGAGAGTTGTCGGTCAGCCGGGGCATTTGACGCCCGGACGCCCGTCTAGATTGAATTTTTATGATCAGACGATGATCTAACGGCCTGTCCGAACATTTGAGACGGGTATGAGGTGTCGAGTTATAGATGCTTTAAAGGAACATTTTGGCTGACTTGAATTAAAGACGTCTAAGTAGAGAGCGTTGGCTGTCAACAGCCAGCCAGCCAGTTTTTCTCCACCTGGCACCCGCACAGAACGGAACGGTGCAAAAGAAACATTTTGGTGGACCTGAATTAAGCGCAACGACTTACATGGCGTGGGGTGTCAACAGCCAATCCACGAGTAGACGCGCATGGAAGAGAATATTGCCACGAGTAGGCGCGAACAGACTAACGAATCAACCAATTCGTCTATACGACCGAGAATACATACATGGTATACGCCTTCCCGAGACGTCAAGCTTTCCCATCCACCAAATCCGAAGTCCGATCCGATACTGTTGAGACAAGCAGATGCGGATGGATGGCCCGCCCGGCTGACAGCCTCGCCCTGTCGCCCACTGCCGTGACGCAGCGGGCGCCGGGTGGAAGAATATACAGCTGCCGACCTGAAAGCTACGGCCAACGGCGACGGCGATCCACGCGCATCACCTCACCCGTGCATGCCATGGCCGCAAATTGCTTGCCTGCGTTCCGTGCGTGGTGTGGCGTGCCGGGGGACGGGACTACGGGAGAAGAAGGAAGAAAAGTCCGTGCGTGCGTGTGCGCTTCCGAATATCTGGTCTGGGGCAAGGACGCCAAGGAGGAGTGCCGCCGAAACCGACGACCCCGCGCGTGTCGCCCTCGCGGGCGCGCACATGGCCACACATGACTTGGCGCGTCGGCGTCCGCCTATATGAATGCGCGGGCGCCGCGGGGCCCGGCCACGCACCAGCCCACGACCACGATCCATCCCCCCTCGCCACTCGGCGCGTCGGAGAGTCGGAGCCCCGGAGCGCCGCGCCCGCCCGCCCGCGCTAAAAGGGAGCAGGGGGGACGCACGCACGCACGCAGCCACCCAGCCGCCACCACCGCTCCGGCCCACCTCGCGCCCGCTTTGCTTTGCTCCGCCTGCACTGCACGCACCAACAATCACCAGCGCACTCGCTCCTCGGCCATGAACCGCCCGACGCCGGCGCACCACAGGGGCATGCCGCCGCCGCAGCTGGCGCGGTACGGCTCCGCGCCGGGCTCGTTCCTCGCCGCGCTGGCCGACTCCGTCGCGCGCGGCGGGGGCGGGGGCGGGGGCGACGCGCCGGCCTCCCAGTCCCAATCCCAGCAGCAGCACCAGCCGGTGGCGGCCGTGGTGAGCCGCTTCTTCTCGGGGGACTCGTCCGGGCTCACCTCCTGCGAGTCCAGCTGCCGGACGGCGGACGCCCCGGCGGCGCTCCAGCGGGCCTACGGCGGCTCCGGCGAGATCCACGTGCCGCCGCCTGCCCTCCCGCAGCTGCAGCAGCAGCAGCAGCCGGGCCTCCTCCGCCACAGCAGCTCCCCCGCCGGCCTGCTCTCCCGCCTCATGGCCGACCCGCACGGTACGCACGCCCCCGTCCTGACGTCCTCTTCCTACCCTCGCGCGCGCCCCGCCGTCGATCGATCGGGCAGCACTCCTGCTTTGCTCCTGCGCCCTGCCCCCATTGTCCAATTGGTCAGTCCAGCCCACGGCGGTGGCGTGCACGCGCCGCCCGCCCGTTCGGCCATGCCAGCCTGACGCGCGGCGATCGTGCTCCGCGGGCTCCATCGATCTCGTCCTTTCCCCCGCGGCCTGATCCGCCAGCTCAGTCACCGCTTAATCAATTCCGTTTCTGGCGGTGGCGGTAGCCTAATCACGCCTCTGCCATCTCACGTCACAGTAGATAGCATATATCACCATCTCCAAAACAGAAAAAAGATGCTGCAGTATATAGTATTACGCTCACATCGATGAAGGTCAAGGGCGGTTTTTATTAGAAGCAATAATTTGTGCTGCTACGTGATAATCTGGGCGGCTCGCAAGTGCCAGGAAGGAGAGGAAGGGATGAAAATGGAATAATCTCTCTTTATATATTCTAATAACGGATAAAAAGCACCCCTCATCATCCTCTCCTCCGTTGTTACGAGTAGTTAATAAGCGCACCTTATCTTTCCATTTCAGATGCAGCACTATCATTGACTCGTTATTCTATGCAAGTGGCACCGTAGACGAACCTCGCTGCCACATATATGCACTGAACCGAACCTATCTATCTCTGTGGAACAAGGGTAGGGGTAGGGTACGGGTACATTGTATCTGCCTGACGTGGCGTGGTCCTTCCTTGCTAGCATCAGAGAACCTGGACACATGTCACCTCAGCTTGAGTAAATTTCTGACGAGGCACGCCACTTGTCTCTGCATTCAGAATCCCTAGCACAGGTCCGTCGCACGGGCGCGTTCATATAAGTGATCATTGGCCTTGACCAACAAAAATCAGGCGCCAGACAGAGATAAGGCAGACGTAGGGGGCGATGTGTAGTAAATATCCCCTAAAAAAAAATATCACGCGGGTCGTCGTGTCCACGTGGATCTGATGCGACAGTCATGCCGCAAAGAACGAACGAACGAACCGACGGCAATTGGGAAATGCACTGTGTGTCTCCTTTCCTGTGGCCGTTGCCGTCTATTGAATAAACTGGTATAAAAGCTTGGGTTGATGACTCTGAAAAGTCAAGGCACTTACAGCCGTTAACTCTGTGGAGCTTTTTTTTTTTTTGAGCCTCTGTGTGGAGCTATTAGTAATAATGCTTTGGCGTAAAGCAAGTGGCAGCGGCAGCAGGCAGCGGGGGTAATGATGTGCGAGTTGCAACGCAAATCGTCTGGTTATGCTGTCCTTAATTAACACTTCTAATACGTCCTCTGTCCCAAAATAAGTGTCGAAGATTTTATACTAAATTAATACAAATTTTATAGTAGATCATCGACATTTATTTTGAAACGGAGAAAGTATATATTAAGTTTTATCTAGAGTTAGCGGTTCAGTAATTATTTTCCGAGTCTAATAGTTCTACACCGGAGGTGGTGGGACGACCCGACAACTATCCGCCGGAAGAGAAGATGATGCCAAAATACGGCGTGTCTTTGTCTTTGTGTCCGCGGAGTACGTAGGGCCGTAGGATAGCAGTAATGCTACTTCGTGTCGGTCGATGTAGCCCGGTTGGTGAGGGGGGCGTGTGGCGTTGCCGTCACTCACACAATTGCTGCCTCGATCTGCATGTGCCTCCTCCAATGGCCAGTGGGCCCACCCATCAAGAGTCAAGACACCCTATGGCCAGTGGGCCCACCCACGATCTTGTTCCATCCATCCTATATATATATATGGCCATTCGTATGGATTGAAAGAAGACAAATTAGGAGACTGTAGCTTCTTTAAAATCTCTTCTTAGAGGATCCGGTTTCTCTAACTTAGAGAAGGAATGTCATGTTGCTATAGTGTTCATGTAGTGTAAAATGTAGAAGGAAAGTTAACGAATTTTAACAGGTTATTACTGTTGACATTTAGTGTAGATATAAATAATTTAAAATTAATTTTATTTCATCATCAATCTATTTATATGTAATTACTATGAATGCACATGGTAGATATGATATTTGTAAACCAATTCAAATCATTTTAGCCTTCATCGTATGGATTGAAAGATGGCAAAATAGGATAACGTAGCTTCTCTAATATCCCTTCTTGATGTTAGAGGATATGTTAGAGGATGAAGTTCCAACACAGACACGTCTCGTATGTTTTCGAACGCAAAATGAGTAGGAGTACTTGGTAAACTCTATTTTTTTGATTTAGTAAACTACTCCAAGAAATGTAGAGTAAAGAGGTGATCGAAATTGATGGACGTGCTCCATGTGCAGGCAATGGCGGGATGGGTGGCACGAGAGGAGGGATGGGGAGCAGCTACTCTCACTCGCACGCGCACGCACACTCGCAGGGAGGAGGCAACGCCGACGCAATGGCGGCGCACCAGAGGAGGCTCAGCTCGCAGTGGAGCTTCTCGAGGCAGCAGGACATGATGCCTCACATCGCGGAGATGGGGATGGCCATGCCCACGCCGATGCCGCCCGCCGACGTCAGCGAGAGCATCGCCACCGGCCACGGCTCCAGCGACCTATCCAGGAGCTTCTCCATGAGCTCCTGGGACGACACCAACTCCAACATCATGTTCTCCGCGCCCGGCGGCAAGAAGGCCAAGGTGATGACCGACGGCGACGACGGCATGGTCACCAGCTTCAGCAACATCGACTCGCAGGTACAGTGCGCTCACATGGCTCATCCAGACCGTGTGCTGCCATTGCTTACACTTCTAACACCTTGCTCCAAATTCAGTTTGGCTCGTCTCTGGACATGCCCGGCATGGACGACTACCTGCAGCTGCAGCAGGACTCCGTCGCCTGCAGAGTCCGCGCCAAGCGCGGCTGTGCCACTCACCCGCGAAGCATCGCTGAGAGGGTCAGTTACTAGTTTTCTGCAGACATTGTCGAGTTCAACTCAATTTGACACGACGATTTTTGCTTGCACGCGCCGTCTGTCCATGCGATGACTCTATACTGAATCATTTTCTTGCTTATGCTGTTCAGGAAAGAAGAACAAGGATCAGCAAAAGGCTAAGAAGGCTGCAAGACCTCGTGCCCAACATGGACAAGGTAACTAAATCAGTTCAACTGTAGTAATTGATGAGCGCTCTCAGTTCTGTAGCAGATAGGGTTGAAATTTTTTGACCATGAATCACAGAAGAAGCTCGTACTCACTCAAGTACTACGAACACTGAGAATTTTGACCTAAACTGGAAATATTGCCCTGTCTGACAAATATTCAGAACCTCAGTAGCTGCTGATGGACCTAATTACTTCTGATTTCAGAATTGCATTTGTGCACCTATTCTCCAGGAGAAGTCGCGTAATGCAAAAATATTTATAAGTTTCTTCTTGAATATGCAGCAAACAAATACTTCAGACATGCTGGATATTGCTGTGGACTACATCAAAGTACTGCAGGACCAAATTGAGGTATGATGCCCAGGCACAGCTGTTATATATATATATATATATATAGCACGCACTTCCACGAGGCCTTGTTAAAAACGCCGTTTTCCACTACGCATCACACGTTTCCTTATTCTTTTTACATTAAGTACTGACTAGGTAATGAGATGTTCATTACCAAAAGGAAAATGATTAAATGTTCTAATACTTATCATCTCAAAATCAATGCAGAAACTAAAACAGGACCAAGGAAACTGCTCCTGCTCAGCCGATCAGAAGTGCTGACGCAGCAGAATCAGATGTGCGAGGTTATCTTTGTACCAATGTGATTAGCAAGCCCAAGTTTTGCTTCGGGAGATTAAGTTGTAAATGTCCTTGGCATGTCAAGTAGTCTCCATGCTCATCTTCCCCTTTCTTGGTTGTACTATGGATTAGCTTCAATGGCTTCAAAACTAGGAGGTGACAAGCAGAATGTTGTAATTTAAGTATGCAAGGCATTGACAATCTTCCATTTCAACGAAAGTTGGATTGCTTCTGCTTATCATCATTTCCCCTGGTAAAATTATTGTAGGGATCCCCTACCTCGAGTACTTTTCTTGCTATCAAAGTTCATTTTTCTGGATTACTAGACTTGACACAAAGCGCTATGTCCCGGCACAAAATATGTACTTCCTGCCTACTCCCCCAAAAGGTCAAGACAAATTTGGATCCAATGAGTTCTCCCAAATTTTCAACCATAAGACCTTTCATGTTAAACTGAAACTCCTTGGTAAAAAAAACTTGAAACTCCACATCATGCTCTGCAACTTGATGCTCATCAAGCTTCATGACAAATCAAAGAACTCCAACAATAAGTTTGTAATTTACAACATGCAACTTCACACCCTTTTTCCTTCGAAATTAGACCGAGTTTTCGAACAAAATCAATGGTTCCACCTAACTATTCATCAACATTGGATAAACAGTTCACAAGGTTGGGTTCATTATCTAACCCTTCCGGAGTTGCGCCCTCCAGCTCCAACATCCCGCTACGTTGTACTCGTCCTCGCCCTCATGAAGTTTTCATACTAGCTCTCCTCGTCCACTTCTTGGAGGCCTCGGCACAAAATTGGTGACGCGATGACATTCATGAACGGTGTCCTCGTGGAGATGACCAGTCGAAGGTTAGGCACGCAAGCCACTTTGCACATGCAGTGTTTGAATGAAATGCTGGTAGAAGAAGAGGGAGGAGATAGACATGTGTAGTTTAGCCAAAAGCATTTTAGAAGAAACCTTACAAAGTTTGGTGGCTACATGCATCGTCCAAATGCAGAGGCCGGAGGTAATCCTCCTTTTCTAGAAAAAAATCTCTCTTGAATCGGTTTTGGATTGAAGTGTATGACTTAAACCAGTTTATGTGCCAAATTGCATGATTTTCCATATAATAGACTAAAGCATGCATCTCATTTAAGTTAATGGATTAATTGGGCATTTTACTCTACTTTGACTTTTTAGGGGATTTTACTCTACTTTGTTGTACGAATGAAGGATTTTTTAGCAAGTCTTTTTATTGAGGGAAAAGCCAAGTTTTATTCATCAAATTCCACAGAACATGGGAAACAATTATGATCGTGGGATTGGCCAAACCACACATGACGTCCTGAACCAAGATTAAGAGAATGCTTGGCTAGACTGTGAGCTTCTACATTAACATTACGATCCTCAAAAGTAAATGAACAATTAAAAGGTGTTGATTGAAGTTTTATTTCATTGATGATGGCTCCATATCTTTCTCATTGTCCTTTGATGATATTTCCATAGGCTACAACAAAATTTTGTAGGTGTAAATATGCCGCCGGTGCTAAGGCCTTCCTAACCGCAATGGCTTCGAGAGTGGCCGGGTCATGAACTCCAACTATCACTAGTGATGAGCTGCCGACACTAGTAGAAAATAGGGCATTGGTTCGGGCCTCCTAATCCCATTAATCCCGGTTCGCTCACGAACCGGGACCAAAGGTGACAATCATCCCGGTTCGTGAGCCCAGGGGGCCGGCTGGGCCACATGGGCCATTGGTCCCGGTTCGTCTGGCCCCTTTAATCTCCGTTCCAGGCACGAACCGGGACCAATGCGCCTCGCTCCTGGCCCACGACCATTGGTCCCGGTTCGTGGATGGAACCGGGACCAAAGGAAGACCTATTGTCCCGGTTCCAGCCACGAACCGGGACCAATGGTCTGCCTATATAAACCCTCGCCCGCCGCTAGCAGAGTCATGCAGTGCTCTGTTTTTCCAGGACAGCAGTGTTAGAGCTTTGTGGTTCTCTAGCTCACCTCCTATGCACATGAGGTGTTCGATGAAATGCCCGAGCCACACTTAAGCTTTCTCCTCTCGAAGCTCCTTGTCCAAACTCTATTTTCGTCAAGATTTGTCTAGGTTTGGCGGTCCATCCTGTCCCGTCCCCATCCTGAAACCGCCGTCGATCGCCCGCGCGTGGTGAGCCTCTTGATCTTATCTTCTTTCTAAAAGAAAATATACTTACTCGTATGATTTTCTTACTTTTATTATTGTTTGTTATTATATAGTGCCATGGTTATGGTATCCACCCACGTCGGCCCTCGTCTAGTCTATGATTCAGATGTGGTATATTATCTTTTATAACTATTTCACACATCTAATGTCTATGACAATTAATTATGCCACCAACTTGATGTGGATGTTTTTATCTATAGGAAGTACTTGAACCCGAAATGGATACCGACTATGCAATTCTGCTCGACAAGTTAACTAAAGCTGAAAAAGAAATCGATCATTTGAAAGAAAAATTGAAAAGAACTGAAGATGAGAAGATGGGATTGGAGTTGCATGTTGCCGATATCGTCGATGATCACAGGACCAAGATGGCTGCAATGCGCTTGAAGCTTAGAAAGATTAGAAAATATGCCATTGATAAAGAGGCTTGGTATCATTATGATGTTGGATCAATTGTTACCTTAGTTCTGATTATGATCACATTTGTTGTTGCAATGAAATGTTTTAAATAGTTTCAATGTATGGTTTAATTAGATGCTCTGGAGAGCTATATGTTGGTCAATGAGAACTATGTATCTACTTTGGTTTTAATGTGATGATGAACTTCTATTAATTTGGTCACTTCTGTATTCCTGATGTTCTGTAATGGTTTTTGACACACTTAATTATATATAATGCACGCAGATGAACCGGCAATGGATGTACGGTAACAGATGCACCGACGAGTACATTAAGGGGGTGCATCATCTTCTCGAAGTGGCCGAGGCAAACAAGCAGAATGGTTTTATGTGTTGTCCATGCCCTACATGTGGGAATTTGAAGTCTTACTCTGACCAGAAAATCCTTCACAGCCACTTGTTTGTGAAGGGTTTCATGCCACACTATAATGTTTGGACCAAGCACGGAGAAATAAGGGTTATGATGGAAGACGGCGAAGAAGAAGAGGATGATGACAACTATGTGCCCCCTGAATACGGTGATGCTGCAACCGGGGAAGCTGAAGATCAAGAAGAACCAGACGATGTGCCTGATGATGATCTTTGCTGGGTCATTGTTGATGCAAAGAGACAGTGCGAAAGTGAAAAGGAGAAGCTGAAGTTCGATCGCATGTTAGAGGGTCACAAAAAAGGGTTGTACCCCAATTACAAAGATGGCAACATAAAGCTCGGTACCACACTGGAATTGTTGTAGTGGAAGGCAGAGAGTGGTGTACCTCACAAAGGATTTGAGAAGCTACTAAAATATTGAAGAAGAAGGTTCCAAAGGATAACGAATTGCCCGACAATACGTACGCAGCAAACAAGGTTGTATGCCCTCTAGGATTGGAGGTGCAGAAGATACATGCATACCCTAATGACTGCATCCTGTACCGCGGTGAGTACGAGGAATGGAACGCATGCCCGGTATGTGGTGCATTGCACTATAAGATCAGACGCGATGACCCTGGTGATGTTGAGGGCGAGCGCCCCAGGAAGAGGGTTGCTGCCAAGGTGATGTGGTATGCTCCTATAATACCACAGTTGAAACATCTGTTCAGAAAGAAAGAGCATGCCAAGAATATGCGATGGCACAGAGAGGACCATAAGAAATACGGGAAGTTGAGAGCACCCGCTGACGGGTCGCAGTGGAGAAAAATCGAGAGAAAGTACTGGAAGGAGTTTGCAGGTGACGCAAGGAACGTATGGTTTGGTTTAAGCGCGGATGGCATCAATCCTTTTGGGGAGCAGAGCAGCAATCACAGCACCTGGCCCGTGACTCTATGTATCTAAAACCTTCCTCCTTGGTTGTGCATGAAGCGGAAGTTCATTATGATGCCAGTTCTCATCCAAGGCCTAAGCAACCCGGCAACGACATTGATGTGTACCTAAGACCATTAGTTGAAGAACTTTTGTAGCCGTGGAATGGAAATGGTGTACGCGTGTGGGATGAGCACAAACAGGAGGATTTTGACCTGCATGCGTTGCTGCTTGTAACCATCAATGATTAGCCTGCTCTCAGTAACCTTTCAGGACAGACAAACAAGGGATACCATGCATGCACACACTGTTTAGATGACACCAAAAGTATATACCTAGACAAATGTAGGAAGAATGTGTACCTGGGACATCGTCGATTTCTTCCGACCAACCATCAATGTCGAAAGAAAGGCGAGGCAGATCACCGAAAGAAGCCCGCCATCCGTACCGGTGATCACATACTTGCTATGGTCAATGATTTACAAGTAATCTTTGGAAAGGGTCCCGGCGGACTATCTGTTCCGAATGACGCTGAGGGACGCGCACCCATGTGGAAGAAGAAATCTATATTTTGGGACCTACCCTACTGGAAAGACCTAGAGGTCCGCTCTGCAATCAACGTGATGCACATGACGAAAAATCTTTGCGTGAACCTGCTAGGCTTCTTGGGCGTGTATGGGAAGACAAAAGATAAACCGGAGGCACGAGTGGACCAGCAACGTGTTCACGAAAAAGACGGCATGCCTCCAAAGCAGTATGAAGGTCCTGCCAGCTATGCTCTTACCAAAGAAGAGAAGGAAATCTTCTTTGAATGCCTGCTCAGTATGAAGGTCTCGTCTGGCTTCTCGTCGAATATAAAGGGAATAATAAATATGGCAGAGAAAAAGTTCCAGAATCTAAAGTCTCATGACTGCCGTGTGATTGTGACGCAACTGCTTCCAATTGCATTGAGGGGGCTTCTACCGTAAAACGTTCAATTAGCCATTGTGAATCTGTGTGCATTCCTCAATGCAATCTCTCAAAAGGTGATCGATCCAAAAATCCTACCAAGGTTAAGGAGTGATGTGGCACAATGTCTTGTTAGTTTCGAGCTGGTGTTCCCACCATCCTTCTTCAATATCATGACACACATCCTAGTTCATCTAGTCGACGAGATTGTCGTTCTAGACCCTGTATTTCTACACAATATGTTCCCCTTTGAGAGGTTCATGGGAGTCCTAAAGACCCTGTAACCGCGCTAGGCCAGAAGGAAGCATCTCCATGGGCCATCAAACAAAGGATGTCATTGGGTTTGTGTTGACTTCATTCCTGACCTTAAGAAGATTGGTCTCCCTCAATCGCGGTATGAGGGGATACTGACTGGAAAAGGCATGCTAGGAGCAAAGTCAATAATATGTGGGGACGGGCATTCTTGGTCTCAAGCACACTACACAGTTCTACAGAATTCTACCTCGGTGACCCCGTATGTCGATGAACACAAGAACGTTCTGCGCTCGAAACACCCAAAGCAGTGTGACGACTGGATTACATGTGAACACATCAAGACTTTCGGCGGTTGGTTGCAAACACGTCTCAGCTGTGACAACATTGTTTCTGATGAGCTGTACTCGTTGGCCAGGAGACCATCTTTGACTGTATTGACTTACAAAGGGTATGAGATAAATCGGAATACATTTTACACGATCGCCCAAGATCAAAGGATCACCAACCAAAACAACGGTGTCCGCTTTGATGTAGCAACGACCAATGGGAAGGTCGACACATATTATGGTTACATAGAGGAGATATGGGAACTTGACTATGGACATGATTTGAAGGTCCCTTTGTTTCGATGCAAATGGGTCAATCTTACAAGAGGCGGGGTACAAGTAGACCCGCATTACGGAATGACAACAGTGGATCTCAACAATCTTGGGTACACGAACGAACCATTCGTCCTAGCCAATGATGTGGCGCATGTTTTCTATGTTAAGGACATGTCTACCAACCGAGAAAAATAAAACATAAGGAAGCGAATACATCATACGATGAGCCAAAGCGTCACATAGTTCTTTCAAGCAAAAGAGACATCGTGGGATTAGAGGACAAGACAGACATGTCTAAAGATTGTGAAAAGTTTCAGGAAATTCCTCCCTTCAAAGTCAAGGCTGACCCAAGCACCCTGTTAAACAATGAAGATTATCCATGGTTATGGCGCAATAAGCAAAGGGCACAAGGCGAAGAAAAAATGAAGACTTTCTCTCCACAACTATTATGATGATGCCTTTGATCTAGAATATCACTGCAGTTACATGTGAAGAAATGAAATGCCTTTTGTGACAGATGAGTTTCCGTCCGAAACCCTGATACTTCGAAAGAGATTGTCCATTTTGTACACGAAGTGCATCCAGTTTTTGCCGTAACCCTCTCAACTTTTTATAACATGCTATGTGGGTGAAATGATGATACCATGCCAACTTTCAACCTTTTCAGAGTTCACTTGAAGTGCTTTTCAATTTCAGGGTTATTTAGCTCAAAAAAATCACTAAGTGCATGAAAAATACCAAATGAAGTCAGAAAGGGTTAAAAATTGATGGTGTGGCTTTGAATGGTGCAGTTTGAACACACAAAAAGTATGGAGTTCAAATAAGTTCAAAAAAATAAAATCCCTTTGTAACAGATGAGTTTTCGTCCGAAATCGTGATACTTCGAAAGAGATTGTCCATTTTATACACGAAATGCATCCAGTTTTTGTCATAACCCTATCAACTTTTTAAAACATGCTATATGGGAGAAATGATGATACCATGACAACTTTCAACCTTTTCAGAGTTCATTTGAAGTGCTTTTCAATTTAGGGTCATTTTCGCTCAAAATAAATGATGAAATGCATGAAAAATAGAAAATGAAGTCAGAAAAGGGTTGAAAAGGGACGATGTGGCTTTGAATGGTGCATATTGAATGCAGAAAAAATCTTGAGTTCAAATATGTTTCAAAAATTGAAATCCTTTTGTAACAGACGTGTTTTCGTGCGAAACTATGATACTTCGAAGGAGAATGCCCATTTTGTACACGAAGTGCATCCAGTTTTTACCGTAACCCTCTCAACTTTTTGTCAAATGTTATGTGGGTGAAATGATGGTACCATGACAGGTTTCAACCATTTCAGAGTTTATTTGCAGTGCTTTTTAATTCAGGGTCATTTTAGCTCAAAATAAATGCTGAAATGCATGAAAAAAGCAAATGAAGTCAGAAAATGGTTGAAAAGGGATGATGTGGCTTTGAATGGTGCATATTGAATGTAGAAAAATTCTTGAGTTCAAATATTTATAAAAAACTTGAAATCATTTTGTAACACACATGTTTATGTTCGATAAAAGTTATATAACTAAACTTGATATTATATACAATTCATGCAACTAAAATTATCAAAGTTATTTTTGTTAAAAAAATTAATAGCAAAAAGAATATTCATAAAGTATTTTTTGTTAACAACTTTTAATATGCAAAGAAATAACATAAAAAATAGCAAAAGTGAAAATAGATGCGCTTATAAGGAAACTCAACCTAAATTCAAAGTGCTAGTTAGGCGCCTAACTAGCATTTTGAATTTAGGTCGAATTTCATGTATAAGGGCATCTATTTTCACTATAAGAGGAGCTCAACGTAGCAACCGCGGCAGGGCTTATAAACAGGTTCGGGCAACCTTCGCTTGGCGAGGTGGGACTAAACTCCCACCACACCGTTGTGCAAGGCCATTGGTCCTGGTTGGTGGCACCAACCGGGACTAAAAAGCTTTAATAACAAACAAAAATAACATAAAAAAATGTCGCCTACTAGACAACCACGGCCTGCATACGACTAGAAACCCATCTGAAAAAGGGTCAGGACGCAGGCCCGCGGGCCCAGCAGGCCCAACATGGCAGAAGCAGAGTCTAGGCATATATATAGCATGCTTTGGAGAGGAGCTCGACAGGTCATGCGCAACGGGGCTTATAAACAGGTGCGGTCTCCCCTCGACCAACGAGGTGGGACTAAACATTTGACACTGTTGCGCCAGGCCTTTGGTCCCGGTTGGTGGAAGCAACCGGGACTAAAGGCCCCCTTTAGTCCCGGGTCGTGCCACTAACCGGGACCAAAGGTCCCTATTTCCCGCCCTTTGGGCTGACGAAAAGGTACCATTGGTCCCGGTTCGTGGCACCAACCGGGACCAATGCCACCCTTTGGTCCCGGTTCGTGGCACCAACCGGGATCAAAGGTCTCTGCTTCCCGCCCTATGGGCTGCTGAAAATAGGGCTTTGGTCCCGGTTGGTGGCACGAACCAGGACCAAAGGGGGGCATTGGTCCCGGTTGGTGCCACGAACCGGGACCAATGTTCCCTGTATAAAAGCCCACACATAGCAGTTTTCGACCCATATCGCTCCCCCGAAGGCCAGATCCCACCCACGCCGTTAGGCTGCCCGAATCTCGCGTGCTCTCCGTCGCTGTCGCCGCCGCCGACCACCGTCCCCAACCTCCCCAGCCTCGCTCTAGCCGCCCCACCCCGCCCCACCCCGCTCCGGCCGCCCCGCCCCGCTCCGGCCACTGCTCCGCCCCGCTCCGACCACATCCCCCCTCCCTTATACGTGAGGATGATTTTTTTGTTTTTGTTCATATATATGTGTGTATGATGTTGTTTGTTCATATATATGTTTGTATGATGTTTTTTGTTCATATATATGTGTGTATGATGTTTTTTCTTCATATATATGTGTCTATGATGTTTTTTGTTCATATATATGTGTGTATGATGATATCTATGTGTGTATGAAAATAGTCGGCATTTATTTAAAAAACAGAAAAAGTTGTTACCGCCGTCGCGTGATGATATGCATCACGTTTTGTTACCGCCGCCGCGTGATGATATGTACGGCCGACATTTTTTTTGTTCATATAGAAAACTTCGGTAATTTCTACATGAGGGGGGACGTTGATCAACCCCCTCTTGCCTGACCAACTCTCGAGTCCACCTAAACCGGGACTGAAAAAGCATTGTCGATCTCCTACCCCCTCTCGCCCCTACCCGACAAACTCTCGAGGCCACCCATACCACTAGAAGAAAACTCCGGTAACTTCGACTAACCCCCTCTCGCCCGACCAACTCTCGAGTCCGCCTAAACTGGGACTGTAAAAGCATTGTCGATCTCCTACCCCTCTCGCCCCTACTCGACAAACTCTCGAGGCCACCCAAACCACTAGAAGAAAACTCCGGTAACTTCGATCAACCCCTTCTTGCCCGGCCAACTCTCGAGTCCGCCTAAACCGGGACTAAAAAGCGTTGTCGATCTCCTACCCCCTATAGCCCCTACCCGACAAACTCTTGAGGCCACCCAAACCACTAGAAGAAAACTGACGTATCTTCGATCAACCCCCTCTCGCCCGAGCAAACCCTAGAAGCATTGTCGAGGCCACCCAATCCCTAAAAGCATTGTCGAGGCCACCCAAACCCTAGAAGCGTCGAGGCCACCCAATCCCTAGAAGCATTGTCGAGGCCACCCCAAACCGTAGAAGCGTCGAGGACACTAATATGATCCCTTGTCTATGTTTGCCACTAATTAATATATCCATCTCTCATGTTTGTATATTAATTGCCTTGTTGTAATATTTGAAGAAACCATGGATCCAACCATGAACAGAGATTTTGAAGGAGAAGAGTTGTTGGGGGACATGATCCGCGGCGGTGGTAATATCTTCTCGTTAATAAATTTTGACACAGAAGAGCTACGACATGATGATGACGGCTCCGGTCATCGAATGCTGGAGGAAGAAGGAGACCATGATGACGGCTCCGGTGACCGAGAGCCGGAGGAAGAAGGAGACCATGATGACGGCTCCGATGACTGAACGGAGGGAGCTGTTGCAAAGTTGTCCGGCGAGGTATATATATTAATTAAGCTTGTGCTGACTAATTGATGCATTAATTGATTTGGTATGTACATATATTAACTCTTATTTCTTCTTTTATATAGCCCTTCGGATTGAGCCTAACTTTGGTAATGAGACGAGGCCTAAAGAAAAGGTTGGGCAAGGAAGAAAGGTTCACGATCACCTTAATCGCGAACGATGGCCAACCGATTGAACCGAAGAAGACCAAGGATGCATTTTCTGCTCAGTCTGGAGCTATTGTTAGGGACAGCATCCCGATCAGCATCTAGCAATGGAATGAGCCGGCTAAGAACGCTAAGAACTATGACCCTCAAGTTTCTTATGTCACCGATAGACAGAAAGAAGATCTTTGGAAGGCCTTGAAGGCAAATTTCACCCTACCGTCAAAGGAGGATGAGGGTGATCCAGTTATAGAGCCACTGGTCAGGTCGTGTGCTCTTAAGAAGATGGCAGATCTTTTCAGGAGGTGGAAGAATGAGTTGAAAGCTAAGTTTGTCGACCAAGAGAAGACTCCAATATTCGTCGGCCGATATGCGAGGATAAGAGATCAATGGGACGCGTTCGTGGCCTACAAGACTTCTGAAAAGAGTAAGAAAATGTCAATGATAAACAAGAAAAATGTTGAGAAGAAGCAGTATCACCATCGCACAGGGTCAGGTGGCTACCTCAGAGCCCGGCCGTTGTGGGCCAAATGGGAGGATGACCTGCGAGCTAAAGATGTCGAACCAGAGACAGGGAACTAGCCAGAACATTCAAGGACTTGGTTCTTTAGGGTTGGGGGAACTTTGGACCCTGAAACAGGGAAGTGCGTTTGGAAGGATGAGCAACTTGCAATACCCGTTAGGAAGCTTAAGCAAGTTATCAAGGAAGCGCTGGAAGGGAGGTTCATTCCCAACAGAGAGAAGGATGAGCTAACTGAGGCCCTCGGGAATCCTGAGCACCCTGGACGAACACGAGGCACGCCAGGCTCCATTTTGTGGAAGCTTGGGTTTCCCGACGTAGGCGGTTACAAAAGCCGGGAGAGGAAGAGGAAACAGGAGCTGAGCGTTGTGCAGGAGCTCAATGCAAGAGTACGAAAGCTAGAGGAAGAAGTTACGAGCCAACGAGCTCCCGACCAGCAACTTGATCAGGGGCACGAAGCTATCCCAGAAGCTACCCCGCCATCTCAGTGGAGAAGCAGCGTGGCTTCCACGGAGCTCCTTCAGCAGCCTGACTTCACGGCTCCTAGCTACCCCGTGGATGCTATCACAGATGGCCAATGTTGCGAGCTTATGAAGAAATGAGTTAACCTCACCTTCAAGGCGGTTGACAGCTTTGTTGCACCTCCTCGAACCGACGAA
Source organism: Hordeum marinum (assembly GCA_022496015.1). Taxonomy (NCBI): domain Eukaryota; kingdom Viridiplantae; phylum Streptophyta; class Magnoliopsida; order Poales; family Poaceae; genus Hordeum; species Hordeum marinum. The sequence continues at coordinate 454,536,246 of CM039674.1, read as the reverse complement.
ACTTTTCACCACGGTCAGATTCTACATGACTATGCTGTTGTGCAAGTGGATGCAATAATGGGGGGATTTGAGGAGCTCCAGCTTGACTACCCCACAGGTGAAGGGGAGACTCAGCTGAGATTTGCGCTGAGGAGTACATGTCCATGGCGGAAGGAGCACATCAAGCTTCCGAACTGGACACCTCCGCCTCCACCTCCTCCTCCTCCTCCAGCGAGTGATGAAGGCACTCATCCTCCTCCTCTGGCGAGGGATCAAGGCACTCCACCTCCTCCTCCTCCGGCGAGTGATGAAGGCACTCATCCTCCTCCTCCTCCTCCAGCAAGGGATCAAGGCACTCCACCTCCTCCTTCGCCTCGTCCGGCGCGTGATGTCGACGATCAAGGCACTTTGCCTCCTCCTCCGCCTCCTCCGGCGCGTTTGAGCAGTCTGCCTCCTCCTCCGCCTCCTCAGCAACGGCAGAAGACAGCCGCCACTCCTCCTCCGCCGCCGCCTCCTCCTCCGGCGCGTCGGAGCACTCCGCCTCCTCCTCCGCCTCGTAAGCAATGACGAAAGAGAGGTGTCGTCACTTCGGTTGCTAATAGTACAACCAATGGTGGGAGGCCATACAAATATGGTCCTAAGTCTCTCAAGCCATTGGAAAAGTTGTCATACAAGAGGACCGCGAGGGAAACCATGAAGATCTCTCAAGACCAAGTGAGGGCACCTTTTGCAAATAAAGCTCCACCTCTGAAGCAGACAATAGATCTGGTGGCAGCGAAGTGCACTGTCGAGGCCCTGAAGCGGCCACTGTTGGGGAACGTCGCATGGGAAACAAAAATTTTCCTACGCACACGCAAACCTATCCATGGTGATGAGCATCTACGAGAGGGAGAGTGGATCTACGTACCCTTGTAGATCGCTAAGAGGGAAGCGTTAAGAAACGCGGTTGGTGTAGTCGAACTTCTTTGCGATCCAAATCACCGAGCGTCCCGCGATCCAATCACGAACCGTCCCGCGAACACATCATGATCCGTCCCGCGAACTCATCACGATCCGTCTCACGATCTTGATCACGATATGTCCCGCGAACTCATCACGATCCGTTCTGTGATCACATCACGAACCGTCTTGCGATCTCGATCACGGTCCTTCCGATCTAGCGCCGAACGGACGGCACCTCCGCGTTCAGCACACGTGCAGCTTGATGACGATCTCCACCGTCTCGATCCAGCAAGAGGAGGTGGAGAGGAGAGAGAGTTAACCGGCAGCGTGACGGCGCTTCGGTGATGGTGGTGGAGCAATTCCGGCAGGGCTTCGCCTAAGCGCTGCAGAAAACCGATCTAGAGGAGAAACTATGCACCGGTGTAACGGGTAGCACGTGGCCGGAAATTCTGTCCAAAAACCACCCAATCCACTAGTATATATAGGAGGAGAGGAGAGGAGAGGCATCCAAGGCCTTTGGGTCGGCCGAAATAGGAGGTGGGAAGCAATCCTACTTCACCTCCAATCCTAGTTGGAGTAGGATTGCCTCCTATTGGCTGATTTTCCACTTTTTGCTTTAGGACTTTCTCTCATGCGCCATGGGCCTTTGTGGCTGTTTTCCCAGCCCACTAAGGGCTGGTTATTATTCTACCACAGCCCATGGACCTCTTGGGGTCGAAATACCCCTCCCGGAGGCCTCCCGGTACACAACCGGCACTCCCGGTACACTCCCGGCACTCCCGGTACACTACCGATGAGCCCAAAACTTTTCCGGAAACCAAACTGGGACTTCCTATATATGAATCTTTACCTCCAGACCATTCCGGAGCTCCTCGTGACGTCCGGGATCTCATCCGGTACTCCGAACAAACTTCGGTCACCACCATACATAACTCTACACTACCAAAACGTCACCGAACCTTAAGTGTGCAGACCCTGCGGGTTCGAGAACTATGTAGACATGACCGAGACACCTCTACGGTCAATAACCAATGGAGGGACCTGGACGTACACATTGGTTCCTACATATTCTACGAAGATCTTTATCGGTCGAACCTCTATGTCAAGGATTCAGTTAATCCCGTATAACGTTCCCTTTGTTCTTCGGTATGTTACTTGCCCGAGATTCGATCGTCGGTATCTCCATACCTAGTTCAACCTCGTTACTGGCAAGTCTCTTTACTCATTCCGTAATACAAGATCCCGTGACTAAAACTTAGCCACATTGCTTGCAAGGCTTGTTGTGATGTTGTATTACCGAGTGGGCCCTGAGATACCTCTCCGTCACACGGAGTAACAAATCCCAGTCTCGATCCATGCCAACTCAACAGACACCATCGGAGATACCTGTAGAGCACCTTTATAGTCACCCAGTTATGTTGCGACGTTTGATACACACAAGGCACTCCTCCGATATCCATGAGTTGCATGATCTCATGGTCATAGGAACATATACTTGACATGCAGAAAACAGTAGCAATAAACTGACACGATCATATGCTATGTTTGTAGTTTGGGTCTTATCCATCACATCATTCTCCTAATGATGTGATCCCGTTATCAAATGACATCTCATGTCCATGGCTAGGAAACCTTAACCATCCTTTGATCAACGAGCTAGTCCATTAGAGGCATACTAGGGACATGGTTTTGTCTATGTATCCACACATGCATTTAAGTCTCCGATCAATACAATTATAGCATGGATAATAAACGATTATCATGAACAAGGAAATATGATAATAACTAATTTATTATTGCCTCTAGGGCATATTTCCAACGGTCTCCCACTTGCACTAGAGTCAATAATCTAGTTCACATCACCATGTGATTCACATTGTTATGAATCTAACACCCAATGAGTTCTGGGGCTCGATCATGCTTTGCATGTGAGAGAGGTCTTATAGTCAACGGGTCTGCGATATTCAGATCCGTGTGTACTTTGCAAATCTCTATGTCAAAGTGTAAACACTGCTACCACACTCCACTTGGTACTATTTCCAAATGGCTGCTCCACTATACGTATCCAGATTGCTACTACGAGTCATCCGGATTAGTGTTAAATCTTGTATCGACGTAACTCCTTACGACGAACTCTTTATCACCTCCATAATCGAGAAACATCTCCTCAGTCTCTTAGTTACTGAGGATAATCTTGACCGCTGTCCAGTGATCCACTCCTGGTTCACTCTTGTACCCCCTGACGGACTCATGGCAAGGCACACACAGGAGCGGTACACAGCATGGCATAATATAGAGCCTATGGCTAAGGCATAGGGGACGACGTTCGTCCTTTCTCTTTCTTCTGCCGTTGTCGAGCTTTGAGTCTCACTCAACTTTCACACCTTACAAATCAGGCGAGAACTCTTTCTCTGACTGATCCATTTTGAACTCTTTCAAAATCTTGTCAAGGTATGCACTCATTGAAAGTCTCATCGAGCATCTTGATCTATCTCCATAGATTTTGATGCTCAATAATTAGGTAGCTTCATCCAGGTCTTCCTTTGAAAATCACTTTCCAAATGACCGTTTTATGCTTTCCAGAAACTCTACATTATTTCTGATCAACAATATGTCATCCACATATACTTATCAGAAATTCTATAGTGCTCCCACTCACTTTATTGCAAATACAAGTTTCTCGTAAACTTTGTATAAACATCAAAACTTTGATCACCTCATCAAAGCGCATATTCCAACTCCGAGATGCTTGCTTCAGTCCATGGAAGGATCACCGAAGCTTGCACACCTTTTAGCATCCTTAGGCCTGACAAAACCTTCTGGTTGTATCACATACAACCTTTCCTCAAGTAAACCGTTAAGGAAACGATGTTTTGACATCTATCTGCCAGATTTCATAATTGAAAACACAGCAACTGCTAACATAATTCCAACAGACTTTAGCACCACTACGAGTGAGAAAGTCTCATCATAGTCAACTCCTTGAACTTGTCACAAACATCTTTGCAACAAGTCAAGCTTTACAAATAGTGACATTCACCATCAGTGTTTGTCTTCATTTTAAAGATCCATTTGTACTCAACGACCTGCCGTCCAACGAGCAAGTCTACCAAAGTCTACACTTGGTTTTCATACATGGATCCTATCTCGGATTTCATGGCCTCTAACCATTTGTCGGAATCTGGGCCCATCATCGCTTCTCCATAGCTCGTAGGTTCATCGTTGTCCAACAACATGATCTCCAAGACAGAGTTGTCGTACCCCTTAGGAGCAGTACACATCCTTGTTGACCTATGAAGTTCGATAGTAACTTGATCCTGAAGCTTCATGATCATCATCATTAACTTCCTCTTCAACTAACGTAGGCTTCACAGAAACATCTTTCTGCGCTGCGCTACTCTCTGGTTGAACAAAGGTTTAACAACCTCATCAAGTTCTATCTTCCTCCCACTCAATTCTTTCGAGAGAAACATTTCCTCGAGAAAGGATCCGTTTAAGCAACAAACACTTTGCACTAGGATCTGAGATTGAAGGTTCACCCAACTGATCTTAGGGTATTCTATGAAGATGCAATTTGTCCGCCTTGGGTTCGACCTCATTAGGTGAAAACATTTTCCACACAAGTGTCACATCCCCAAATATTAAGAAATGACAGCTTAGGTTTCTATCAAACCATAATTCACATGGTGTCATCTCAACGGATTTAGATGGTGCCCTATTTAAAGTGAATGTAGTTGTCTCTAATGCATAACCCCAAAATTATAGTAGTAAAACGACAAGAGACATCATAGCACGCACCATGTCCAATAGAGCATAACTATGATGTTCGGACACACCATCACACTATGGTGTTCCAGGTGGCGTTTAGTTGTGAAACAACTTTCACATTGTCTTAAGTTGTATGCCAAACTCATGACTCAGATATTCACCTCCACGATCATATCGCAGTCATTTTTATCTTCTTGTCACGATGATCTTTAAACTTCACTCTGAATTTGCTTGAACCTTTCAAACGATTCGGACTTGTGTTTCATTAAGTAAATATACACTATATCTACTCAAATCATCAGTGAAGGTAAGAAAATAATGATATCCACTGCATGCTACAAGACTCACTAGATTGCATACATCAACATGTATCATTTCCAATGAATCACTTGCCCGCTCCATCCAACGGGGTCCTTTAGTCATCTTGCCCAAGAGGCATGGTTCGCATGTCTCAACCGATTCGAAATCGAATGATTCCAAATATCCATCAGCATGGAGTTTCTACATGCGCTTTATACCAATATGACATTTAGCGGCAGTGCCACAAGTATGTGGTACTATCATTATTAACTTTGTATCTTTTGACATCAATGTTATGAACATGTGTAATACTACGATCAAGATTTCAACAAACCATTCTCACTGGGTGCATGACCATTGAAGGTATTATTCATGTAAACAGAATAACCACTATTCTCTAACTTAAATGAATAACCATATTGCAATAAACATGATCTAATCATGTTCATGCTCAACGCAAAACACCAAATAACATTTATTTAGGTTCGTCACTAATCCTGAAGGTAGAGAGAGCGTGCGATGTTGATCACATCAACCTTGAAAACACGTCCAACACATATCGTCACCTCACCCTTAGCTAGTTCTCCGTTTATTCTGTAGCTTTTATTTCGAGTTACTAACATTTAGCAACCGAACAGGTATCCAATACCTAGGTGCTACTAAGAGTACTAGCAAGGTACACATTAGTAACTCGTATATCAAATATACTTCTATCAATGTTGCCAGCCTTCTTATCTACCAAGTATCTAGGGTTGTTCCGCTTCAGCGACCGCTCACCTCATAACAGAAGCACTTAGTCTCGGGTTTGAGTTCAACTTTGGGTTGCTTCACTGGAGCAGCAACTGACTTGCTATCCATGAAGTTTCCCTCCTTGCTCTTGCCCTTATCTAAACTAGTGGTTTGATTAACCATCAACACTTGACGCTCCTTCTTGATTTCTACCTTCGCGGTATCAAACATCGCGAACAGCTCAGGGATCAACATTTCTTTCCTTGGCATTTTATAGTTCATCACCAAGTTCTAGTAGCTCAGTGACAGTGACTTGGAGAACTACATCAATCACTATCTTATCTAGAAGATCAACTCCCACTCGATTCAAGTGATTGTAGTACCCAGACAGTCTGAGCACATGCTCAACGATTGAGCTATTCTCTTTCATCTTGCAGGTAAAGAATCTCGTTGGAGATCCTATATCTCGCAACTCGGGCACGAGCCTGAGATCACAATCTCAGCTCTTAGAACATCTCATATGTTCCGTGACGTTCAAAACGTTTCGGAGCCTCAATTCTAAGCCGTAATGCATGATGCACTAAACTATCAAGTAGTCATCGAAACGTGCCTGTCAGATGTTCACAACATCTATAGACGACGCTAGATGGGGTGGCGCACCGAGCAGTGCATTAAGGACATAAGCCTTCTGTGCAGCAATGAGGACAATCCTCAGATCACGGACCTAGTCCGCAATTTTGCTACCAACATCTTTCAATTCTATTTCTCTAGGAACATATACAAGGGAGCTACAGCGCGAGCTAGTAATCTACAACATAATTTGCAAAGACACTTTGACTATGTTCATGATAATGAGTTCAATTAATCATATTACTTAAGAACTCCCACTCAAATTGACATCCCTCGGGTCATTCGAGTGATACATGATCCAAATTCACCAACTCAAGTCCGATCATCACGTGAGTTAAGGTGGCTTCAATGGTGAACATCATTATGTTGATCATATCCACTATATGACTCATGCTCGACCTTTCGGTCTCTTGTGTTTCGAGGCCATGTCTGTGTTTGTCTTGGCTCGTCAAGTTTAACCCGAGTGTTCTGCGCGTGCAAATCTGGCTTGCACCTGTTGTATGTGAACGTAGAGTCTATCACACCCGATCATCACGTGGTGTCTCAACACGACGAACTTTCGCAACGGTGCACGCTCGGGGAGAACACAGTTCTTCTTGAAATTCAAGTGAGGGATCACCTTATAATGCTACCGCCGTACTAAGCAAAACAAGGTGCATAAAAGGATTAACATCTCATGCAATTCATAAGTGACATGATATGGCCATGAACTTGTGTTTAAGATCTCCATCTTCGAAACACTCGCATGATCTCCATCGTCACCGGCACAACACCGTGATCTCCATCATCTTGATCTCCATTAATGTGTTGCCATTGGGGTTGTGGCGCCAGCCCTGCTTCTACTACTATTGCTACCGCTTAGCGATAAAGTAAAGCATTACATAGCGCTTAATGATTGACACGCAGGTCATACAATAATTAAAGACAACCCTATGGCTCCTGCCGGTTGCCGTACTCAACGACATGCAAGTCGTGAAATTCTATACATCACATGATCATCTCATACATCACATATATCTCATCATGTAATTGGCCATATCACATCACAACATACCCTGCAAAAACAAGTTAGACGTCCTCTAATTGTTGTTGCATGTTTTACATGGATGCTACGAGTATCTAGCAAGAACGATTCTCACCTACGCATAAACCACAAGGGTGATACATAGATTGCTTTTCAACATTCTCAAGGACCGCCTTTGTCGGATCCAATCCAACTAAAGTGAGAGAAACTGTCACCCGCAAGCCATCTAAGCAACAAGTTGCGTCGAGGGAACCGGTCTCTCATAAGCGCACGAGTAATGTTGGTCCGGGCCGCTTCATCTCACAATCCCGCTGAACCAAAATCCGAACAAGGGAGGAAGCAATCTAAGCATTAACGCCCACAAACCTTTTGTGTTCTACTCAAGATCTCATCGAACCATCAACCTAGCTCATGATGCCACTGTTGGGGAGCGTCGCATGGGAAACAAAAAAATTCCTATGCACACGCAAACCTATCCATGGTGATGAGCATCTATGAGAGGGAGAGTGGATCTATGTACCCTTGTAGATCGCTAAGCGGGAAGCGTTAAGAAAAACGGTTGGTGTAGTCGAACTTCTTCGCGATCCAAATCGCCGAGCGTCCCGCGATCCATTCACGAACCGTCCCGCGAACACATCATGATCCGTCCTGCGAACTCATCACGATCCGTCTCATGATCTTGATCACGATCTGTCTCGCGAACTCATCATGATCCGTTCCGTGATCACATCACGAACTGTCTTGCGATCTCGATCACGGTCCTTCCGATCTAGCGCCGAACGGACGGCACCTCCGCGTTCAGCACACGTGCAGCTTGATGACGATCTCCACCGTCTCGATCCAGCGAGAGGAGGTGGAGAGGAGAGAGAGTTCACCGGCAGCGTGACGGCGCTCCGGTGATGGTGGTGGAGCAATTCTGGCAGGGCTTCGCCTAAGCGCTGCAGAAAACCGATCTAGAGGAGAAACTATGCACCGGTGTAACGGGTAGCACGTGGCCAGAAATTCTGTCCAAAAACCACCCAATCCACTAGTATATATAGGAGGAGAGGAGATGAGAGGCAGCCAAGGCCTTTGGGTCGGCCGAAATAGGAGGTGGGAAGCAATCCTACTTCACCTCCAATCCTAGTTGGAGTAGGATTGCCTCCTATTGGCTGATTTCCCACTTTTTGCTTTAGGACTTTCTCTCCTGTGCCATGGGCCTTTGTGGATGTTTTCCCAGCCCACTAAGGGCTGGTTATTATTCTCCCACAGCCCATGGACCTCTTGGGGTCGAAATACCCCTCCCGGAGGCCTCCCGGTACACTACCGGCACTCCCGGTACACTACCGATGAGCCCGAAACTTTTCCGGAAACCAAACTGGGACTTACTATATATGAATGTTTACCTCCGGACCATTCCGGAGCTCCTCGTGACGTCCGGGATCTCATCCGGTACTCCGAACAAACTTCGGTCACCACCATACATAACTCTACACTACTGAAACGTCACCGAACCTTAAGTGTGCAGACCCTGCGGGTTCGAGAACTATGTAGACATGACCGAGACACCTCTACGGTCAATAACCAATGGCGGGACCTGGACGTACACATTGGTTCCTACATATTCTACGAAGATCTTTATCGGTCCAACCTCTGTGTCAAGGATTCAGTTAATCCCGTATAACGTTCCCTTTGTTCTTCGGTATGTTACTTGCCCGAGATTCGATCGTCGGTATCTCCATACCTAGTTCAACCTCGTTAATGGCAAGTATCTTTACTCGTTCCGTAATACAAGATCCTGTGACTAACACTTAGCCACATTGCTTGCAAGGCTTGTTGTGATGTTGTATTATCGAGTGGGCCCTGAGATACCTCTTCGTCACACGGAGTAACAAATCCCAGTCTCGATCCATGCCAACTCAACAGACACCATCCGAGATACCTATAGAGCACATTTATAGTCACCCAGTTACGTTGCAACGTTTGATACACACAAGGCACTCCTCCGATATCCGTGAGTTGCATGATCTCATGGTCATAGGAACATATACTTGACATGCAGAAAACAGTAGCAATAAACTGACACGATCATATGCTATGTTTGTAGTTTGGGTCTTATCCATCACATCATTCTCCTAATGATGTGATCCTGTTATCAAATGACATCTCATGTCCATGGCTAGGAAACCTTAACCATCCTTTGATCAACGAGCTAGTCCATTAGAGGCATACTAGGGACATGGTTTTGTCTATGTATCCACACATGCATTTAAGTCTCCGATCAATACAATTATAGCATGGATAATAAACGATTATCATGAACAAGGAAATATGATAATAACTAATTTATTATTGCCTCTAGGGCATATTTCCAACAACCACCACTGCCTCCGCTGGATACCAACTATGTCCGCGCTACTAAAAAGGCATATCAAAATGCGGTGCAGACGGGAACTACTTCCAGTGATGAGAGGTTAGCAAAACGAAGAAGTGGGAAAAAATTCCCCATCTCGGTGAATAGGCTAGCCAATCGTGCCCCCCGCTGAAGGTGTCTACCGATATCGCCGCTGATCATCCGGGGATGGTGCCCGGTACCAATCCTGCTGATTACATGAGCGATGATGTACTGTTTGAGCTGTTGGAAGTGGACGATTTCAAATACCGGTACGGGAAGCCTCTCGTCAAAGATGGAAGTCCTCCTCTAGGAACGATGATGAGACAATTACATAATTGGTACATGAAAACCTGCAGCGAGTCTGGGATGGATTGTTTGATGATGAGTATTAAAGAGAAGCACGACTTCTTTGGCCAGGAGGTGATTCATGTTGAATTTGACGAGCTTTTCCAGTTTTACAATCAAAAGGACATCGACATACAAATCATGACTTGTTACTATCTGTAAGTACTTCTGTAATTAAGTCTCTATATATAGCTCACATCTTTCATTGCATGTATATATATAATTATCCTCATCACTATATTATGCAGATTGAAGATCGTCGAATGTAGAAAAGCAGAAATGTATAACATTGGGTTCATTAACACAAATATCATACATGAAGTGACGGTTCAAATGTATCCCAAACAAACCAAGGAGAACTTGCTAGAATCGATGCTTAAAAATCAAAACAAAGACAAAATACTCCTTCCTTACAACTTCAAGTGAGTGTTACTATCTTGTGCATATTCGGTTTCTCCCTTATTACTCGAGGGTATAGTAATGTAATTGATGAGTTATGCATGTGTGCGCAGCCACCACTTTATTCTAATAGAGATTAAGCTTGACTGGGAGTAGTAACCGTCTTAGACTCGAGACAAAATAAACCCGAGTTGTATGCGAACCTGACTGAAATGCTCCAGAGGTAAGTTCAATCGATCATTATCGCACCGTATTGGCAACTTTGTTCATTTCCTGATATATATCAAGTAATTATTTTCTTTGTCTGGCAGGGTTTGAAAAGATTTCACCAAAATTGCTCTGGGACTGCCTACCGAGCTACCATTTAGACACCCGAAAGTAAGTAATATATACTACCTAGTTCCGCCCATCTCCCATTGATTCTAGCTAGTTTCATCAATATATACCATTTAGCATGCTTGCTTATCAGTTTGATTGACCTCTATTTCTTGTATAGTGCTTGTTTCAGGAACAAGGGACTAGTTTTTGTGGATACTACGTTTGCGAGTTCATCTACAACGCGACGAATCCTAATAAGCGGGGCTACACTAAAAAAGAATATGAAGTGCGTAAGCAAAAATATTCACAATTTTATTTTCTTACCATCATTTGTGTTGAGTTTCATTCATATACATGTATTGACCCTCTTCTTCAATTTAGATGTGGCGGATGCAGGATGAACTCCTACCATAAGATTGCATACGAGCAATTCAAGAGGAATTGGCGGGATTCTTTATTGACCACGTCATCAATAAAGCCGGAGAATACCATATGGAACTTGAAATTAGATGTTAGGGATTGTAACATAGGATAGATATACGAAAACTTGTTGTTTGACCAATCTCTCGGAGAAGGAGGAGGTCGATCACTTCTCTCTGTATATGTTCATGATGATCTTGCGTACTTAATGGTTTCCTTCATTTGCTTACTAACTAGCGTGTCGCGAGTTCTCTCTATACGTATAGTACGTACCGTTGCGACCAAGCACGAAGATAAGAGAGGTCACTTCTCTCTATTAGCTAGCTAATCAAATATATGAAACCCCTAAATTAACCCTCCAAAACCCCTAAATTAACCCCCCCCCCTCTTTCAAAAAAATATCTCCTGAGCTGCTGACGCGTGGACGCTCTTTGTTCCCGGTTGGTGTTACCAACCGGGACCAAAGGCCCTCCTGCCTGGGCTCGGTGGAGCGGCCACGTGCAGCCCCATCTGTCCCAGTTCATAAGCGAACCGGGACAAAGGTCATGGGCTTTAGTCCCGACACTTTAGTCTCGGGTCCAGAACCGGGACAGATGGGCCTCTAGAACCGGGACAAATGGGCATTTTTCCACTAGTTCGAGAAAAGTATATTCACCATCCCTGCATATAGCAGCAGCAGAGATACCTCTTTCCTGCCGTATTGTCACGTCAACGTGTAGCTTGAGGTGGCCCGTGGGTGGTGCTGTAGGACGCTGGGTGGGAGCCTGCATGACTGAACTAACATGACAAGTAGTAGCTGGATCACCATAATTTTCATACCCAGTTTTTCAATGAACCTATTAATTAAGGAGCGAATCGCCCGAGGACTTTGGAATATGCCTTCGTGTATAGCCTTTTGACGTGTTGCTGAGATCACAATATGCTCCCTTGGTGGTTTTGATAATTTATGACAACATACATTGTCTCTTTGACTAATACTTTTATCTAGTGTATTTCAAATAAAGTCCACGGAGAAGGTTGGCTAAGGAGTGTGAACAGTATCCCTAGAAAGAATAAGGAGAAGGAATAGCATTGGCAAAGCTTCAAGCAAGAGGACTCTACATTTTACATTGTGAGAAATCACTTTGAGTCCATAGGAAAAGCCAATACTATTAAAAGGGGGTAAGGTACTATTGGTGAACAAGATGCTCCACGTGCACAAGTGATAGTCACCAAAAAACCCACAAACTCTTCCACAAAACTCTGTCCAAGCCTATCATGAAAATTGGTGCAACCAACACTTCCACTTGGTCCCACCTATTTCCAACCTCGGACAGAGCCCTGCCAAACCCTAGCACATCGGTGCAACCGATTCCACTTTGGTGCCACCAAGTTCAGCTTGCCAACTTTCTATTACCTCGATTCACAAAATCAGAAGCTCTGAGTTTTTGGATCGGCGTCACCGAGATTTGGATTCTGACCGTTAGACACCTTATCGATGCCGTCGAGATTTCTATATCGGTCTCACCAAGATTCAAAAGTTGCTGCCTTTGGAGCAACTCGGTACCACCAAGATTCACACATTGGTGTCACTGAGCTGGTCACTTTAGGTGTAACGGTTGGATTTTTGGAGATGCCTATATATACCCCTCCACCACCACTCACTCACAAGAGAAGCACTCAGAACAGATCCCCACTTATCCCATCAGATTTTCAGAGAGAGAGCCACCTACTCATGTGTTGAGATCAAGCCATTCCATTCCAACCATATGAATCTTGATCTCTAGCCTTCCCAAGTTTCTTTCCACCCAATCAATCTCTTCCACCAAAGCCAAATTTGTGAGAGAGTGATTGAGTGTTGAGGATTCTATCATCTTGAAGCACAAGAGCAAAGAGTTCATCGACACTATCAAGCCTATTACCTTTTGGAGGGTGGTGCCTCCTAGATTGGTTAGGTGTCGCTTGGGAGCCTACTACTTTGTGTTGTGGAGTGAACCAAGAAGTTTGTAAAGGCAAGGAGATCGCCTACTTCGTGAAGATCTACCCCAAGTTAGGCTAGTCCTCCGTGGACGTAGGCCATCATGGTATAGACAAGGTTGCTTATCCGTGAACCCTCCGTGGGTAGAGCCCTTCGTGGACTCTTGCGACCGTTACCCATCGTGGGTTGAAGTCTCCATAAACATGAACATACGATAGCACCACTTATTGGAATCACAGGAAAAATCTTCATGTCCCTCATGCGTTTGATCTCCCTATATCAACTCCTTACTTCCATGTGCAATGTCTTTACTTTCCGCTACTATACTTGATGACTTGCATGTGTAGGGTGTGTTAGACTTGCTATAATTGCTAAAATCTGCCAACACTTAACTTTGGACCTTGTGTAGATTTTAATTTGTGCTAGTAGTCTATTCAACCCCCCTCTAGACATACTCTTCTAGTGATCCCACAATTGGTATCAAAGCAAGGTCTCCATAACCTTGGTTTAATCACCTTTGGAGGAAGATGGATATGCCTAGTTTGGAGAGTTTCAGTTGTAGAGTGTCCATTCTTGATGTAGAGTAGTATAGTCAATGGAAAGATGCTATGATTGATCTATTTGACAAATTCCATTTGAGAAAGCATATTGAAAATCCCTATGTGTTCCCCATCGATGAATTACATCCCACATACGAAGAGAAAATTGACATGATTTGTAACCTTAGACATGTCAATCTTATCGTTAGAGGTTTACCAAGATGTGTGCTTACTCAATTTAAGAATTTTGAATGTTCTTGTACTTTGCAGAATCATTTGGAGAAATGATATCCAAATTATTCATTAAGTAATCTTGATGAAATTCTTCATAAAACTATTGCTTTTCCTGGAATGAAGTCTAGTGATCCAAACTTTGATAGGTGCTTATTTGAGCTTCATGATATTATGCATGCTAAAGGAGAAGTCACTACCATTTGAAACATCACTCAAAGGTATGTACTCATATCCTTGATATAGCTTTACTCCAAGTCATGAGATAAAGCAACTCAAGTGATATGAAGACATTAAAACGCTTAAACGAGAAATGGTAACCCCATTTCGAGCTTAATGATGACTATGACCTATGATCAAGTATTCTTGCTTGACTTCTTAAGTCAATATACTCTAACATATGTGACATAGTCACCTCCCATCATCTAGTCATAAGAATTGAATGGAAAATCATTCTTGTGTTGCTCTTTGACATTTCCATTTAACTCTAACCTAGATGAAAATTCATTGCAAATCTTTCTGAAAATTCATTGCAAATCTTTCTAAAAAATCATTGCAATTTTTTTCTGAAAATTCATTGCAAAGGTTTGAAAGTATTTTGAGACATTCAGAAAAAATGCATTTGACAAAGTTGCCAAGTTTCTGTTTTGAACTCGGAGCCTCTGATCTCAAAAACTCGGCCACACCGATTTTGTAGTTACACTGCAGAAACACATATCGGTGCTGCGACTCCTTTTGCCTCGGAGCCACCGACCTCTATGCACTTTATCTGCATTGTTCTATGGTCAGTTAGATGATTCCAATGTTGTGCACGTGTCTGGCATCTCCTCGCCTCGCTCTCATCGCCAGGGAGCACGCCTTTCAGCCACGCTAGAGTCGCAGAGGGACGTCACTGGCTAGCAACACACCCGTTTCAGCTTTCTCGGTCCGGTCGTGTTGATTCAATGGTTGGCGTCTTGATTCAATGCCTGGTGTCGATTTACTGGCTCGCATCGAGTCAGTTGCCAAATAAATCCCATGGCATACCGAGCCCAACCATCTATTTAAACCACCCGCCCCCTCCGTCTCTTCTCCCAACTTTCATCTCCATCGCTCCTTCTCTTCTTCATCCAACTCCAAAGCAGTTTTGAAGCGAGGCGAGTAGAAAAGATGCAGTACAATGGCACCACCTTCCACTTCCCACCCACTGTGATGAAAAGGAGGTACCCCATCGGCATCGTCGTGGAGACCACACTGCATATGTGGGCGATCTCAAGGTGGAGGGGTCCTAGGCAGTTGGCCCAGGCGTTCCTCCGGCTAGGCTTTGGCCACCTCCCGACGGGCTCGCCGGTCATGTTCCGCCTAGACGAGATGCGTCTGAATGCATCCTCTCGGGTGATCGGGCTGCTCGTTTCACCAACCTCTTCGACGCGTTCTATCTTCTCGGGCAGGTGTTTTGGTGTGGCTGCGAGTTCATCGCTTTCACAACCTACAACATCTTCACCAACGTCGATAGCATCTTCCCCACTGCCAACGCTATGCATAGCCTCCCCTACTATATCGGCGAGAACGGCATGGAGGAGGACTACTGAAGATGGCGCTGAAGAAGCCCTAGTGTTTACCTAGTTTGTTGCCCTAGTGTGTTAGGGCTTTTAATTTCTACTACTATTATTGTATCGTTTGTTAAGTTGTACCATGAACTTGCCTCGTGTTATATCTTGTTATATGTAAGAAATTTTATTTATATATATATATGTTAAGCTTGTGTTGTATTTGGATTTTCTGACTAGAATGTAAGGGCTTTTATTCATGTTGTGTTATATTTGGGTTTTATTAGAAACGACAAAATCAAATATGTCAAAAAAGGATGCAAAAACTAGAGCAAAAAGAGCAAAAAAAATTATGAAGCTTTTATTCATGCTTTGTTATATTTGGATTTTATTAGAAACAACATAATCAAATATGTCAAAAAAGATACAAAAGCTAGAGCAAAAAGAGCCCAAAAAATATGAACTATAGCATGGTGATCCCTACCTATAAACTTGGTATAAACGACATAGTGTATAAAAAAGCTCACCTTTGCCTCTATGGTGATCCCTACAGCATGCAACATGCACATATAATAACCCTATAAAATAGGTATACAACATGCACTATAGAGTGTGACAAGTAGGACCAGATATTAGTTTTATGGGATATTTTTATTTTAATCCAATCACAAGCTCGGAGGCTGCCGCTACGTCCCTTAGCATGCAACATGCACCATAGAGTGTGACAAGTAGGAGAGGAAGCATGCAACCATGTCACATGGACATATTGCAATTTTTGAAAATGTTGGTGGCCATATTGTATGAAAGAGCAATAAAATAAATGTTGGTGGCTAATTTTTGAAATGTGGTTCTGGAGATTAAATTTTGAACGTAAAAAGGAGAATCGGGAAAAATAGAGCCATCACGTGCACTATTTTTTGTGGGTCTTTTTTATCTTTGGGGTGGGTTGGGAGGTTTGACAGTCACCTTGCCACGGCTCAACAAAATCTTGGTTTAGGTTTGGGCCTAACAACTCAAGTTACCCTTTGTTTTCTTGCACTCGGTGTGGTGTGTTCTAAAGAAACTAAAATTGTCCAAATAGATTCAGAGATTCAGAGACAGAGTTTCAGAGACGGAGATTCAGAGATTCAGAGATCAAGTAAGCAAGTCCAAATAGATTCGGAGATTCAGGGACAGAGTTTAAGCTTACACCACATTAAGCATATGATCCACACATTGAGCATTTAAGCTTAAGCTTACACCACAGTAATAACATCTTTTAGTGAGAGATGACCAGCAAGTAAGCAAGTCCTAGAGTAACTACAAAAAAAGGAAAATCCTAAAGATATCAGATTGGCCTGCTTCTTCAATTCAATCATCTGCTTTGAATTCTTGTTCATCTTCTTCAATTCCCCCTTATATCCGCATCCACCAATGTGAGAGACCAAATTCTCCACGGCTGGCGGCGGATTGAGCTCCCGGCTTGCGGCCCCATTCAACTCCTTCAAATCAAGCAAGCCCTTCAGTTGAAGCCTCATGACGTAGTGACCTAGCCATTCAAAATAATTGCATTTCTCCATGATCTGAAACGAAATCATGAACAAAATCAGAGGAAAAAGAAAAATAATTCAGATCGAGAATGAAGGAAATCAGAGCAGAACCATGAGATCTAACATTTCCCTCTCGCTTGCTTTCATATTTGATGAAGTCATGCCCGTAGTTACCATTCTTTGTCTCCCTCGAGGTCCACTGTATCAATGGCGTGGTGCATGGGCATTGAAGACATGGCTCCATGGGCACCGGACCATATATGGTCCACGAGGGTTGGGAGGCTGAAGTGGAGCTGGACATGGCTCTCATCACCGGAGAAGAAGAAACAGATTAAAGGTGGTCTCATTGAGGTAGAAGAAGGAAGGGAAGAAAGGGGGGCAGAGTGGGCAGAGTGGTTGCTTTGTCTCTCATGGCTGCTCTGTCTCTCGTCGCATGGAGAAGGGGGTGCTTGCAGATCGCCAACTGATCGAACGACGTGGATGGCCACCCGAGCGAGCGACGCGAATCGCCAACCGATCGAACGATGAGGAGAGTGCCAAGGGAATTCCTTCTAGAAGAACCTATCCGATGGTTGTAATTTGGAGCTAGGGTATGATCGGACGGCTGTAATTTGGAGCTAGGGTTTGGAGAGATGCTGCGGGGTTTAGAGACGGTCACTTGGGTTATCTTAGGTTTGACTAACATTCAAATGACGATAACTAATTCAAAAAATCAAAAAATTATGAAACCTTCGCGGTTCATCGTTTTATAAGACATGGTAACAGTAAAAAATATAAACTTGGTATACTGATAATTTTTTTCAAATATCATTTTTTGAATTGAGGTACCACAATCAACTTAAAATGGGGAGAACTAATTGAAAAAAAATTTAAAATATTGGAAAACCTACGCATAATGTCTCTTATGTGACATGGCTTAGACCAGAAATAAGAAACTTGGTTTTAGAAATTTGAGTAAAAACTCCTTCACACAAATGAGGTATCACGTACGACGATGTATAGAATTCAAGGATGAGAGTGGGAGAGGTTTAAGTTTCCAAAAAATTGAAATAAATCAGAAAAATCACCAAAGCTTCATCTCTAAGTGAATAAGAAGGATATGAACTTATTTTTTCATTTTTCAAAATTTGAACTGTTTTTCTTACGGTTTTCTATTAAAGCATCTTTTTAAACAAAAAATAAAAAATATGAAGTTTAATTCAGTAAATATTGAGACTTCGAATGACACTATATAGATTGAATAGCCCTTACTGAAAAATATTTGGCTCGTTTAGACAAGGTCAAAAAAGATTGATTACAAATGGGGTCGTTTACCCTAGCTTTGGAGCTCATTTCTAACACATTTGTCATTGCTACGAGTTTCACTATGGAAAAGAAACCTTACCTCACTTTTTCGTTAATAAAACATAGCAACATCACACAACAGAGCAATGGACTTCAAATATGGGTATTGGTTCAAATTGAAATATTGGTTCAGATTCAAATTTTGTCTAAAATTTGAATTTTACAAACCTTCAAGTTTTCACACTACTAGCATTATTACATCATACAAATAGCATTATTACACATTCAAGTTTTCACGATACTCCAAATTGACAACAGAACCTTAGACCTCAAAGTTTTCAAAGTTCAAATTCAAATTTTTGACTTGCTCCTTGTGTGCCCGGATGGCTTCACCGCCTTGCTCATGGTTTCCCTAAATGGGATAGGGTGATAAATCAACTTCTTGTTCCTCTTCACTCGGGGTGGTGGGGCTGGAGATGCTGATGGAGCACTGCCCGAGCAAGTGATGACCATTTGTCGGTCATCTGCAGGCCCTTCCTCATCCCGTAAGGCTTCAAAACCTTTATAAGCCATGGCTTCAAATTCAGATGATGTTTCAACCGGAGCTTCTTCCTCTCTAGGCCTTTGCATTAACTTAGAGCTGGATCACAACAGAAATAATGTTAAAAGCCATCAAATAAAGAGAACAAATGAATAAAAAAAGGATGCACACATACCAAGATGATGCTTCAATTGCCTTTGCATTTGCTGCTGCCCATTGTTCCTCTTCTCCAAATGATGCATCCATTGCATTGGTACAAGTCCTAGCAATGTGCCCTAGGATTCCACATTTTTTGCACTTATGCTATTTTGGAACACGACCCTCTTCACCAGCTCTATACATGTTTTTCCTTGGTCTTCTTGATGGTCTAGTCAGTACAGGAGAATTGAGCTTGAACCCTGGATCTACTATGTTCCATTGGTATTTTCCAAGGAGTGCATGCACATTGGAAGCATAAGCAGCCCTAAATTTGGCAACAGAGAAATATCCAGATATGTACTGATCAACTTCACCCTCTTCACCCCCAATAACAGTCATGAGATGTAGGGCATGTATGCATGGCTTCCCACGGATCTGCCATTGCCTACAACTGCATTCCCTAGTTGCTAGGTTCACTGGATACCTCCATTCCCTATCTTTACTATCAATATATGTTACCTCTACCTCGTATGTGGAAGATCGAATGCATTTCATTCTGAGTCCTCTTGCCTTAGCATGCAATCCCTTAATAAGAGGTGGCAGCATCAAATGGCCAACATATTGTGTTTCTGCAATTCTTTTGCGAAGGGCCATTTTTATCATGATCATCTGCCTAATCTGATCAAATGATTGCCATAACATAAGCCCTTTCAATGACTTGATCTTTGCATTGAAGCACTCTGCCAAGTTATTGGTCACATAGTCTACTTTGCAGATTTCATTGAATTTGCTTCTAGACCACAACTTTCCATGATGTGTGTCCATGTACTCCTTCACCAAAGGATTGTAAGCATACAAAACTCTCAAATGGTGCTCATGCTTCCTCTCATTGCATGTGTATGATGCTAGCCATAGATTCTCGTCATAAATTTTACCTTCGAACTTATTTTTGAAATTCTGAGCAAGGTGTCGCATACATTCCCTATGCTCAACTCCAAGCAATACAATTTCCACTACACTCTCCAAACCCTTGCAAGCATCTGTGTGTATAGGTAAACCTGGGGGTGTACCTATAATGTTGCGCAAATGTTGCAAAAACTAGAACCAACTTTCCTCCGACTCTGCCTCCACCACACCAAATGCAACTGGGAATAACCAGTTGTGTCCATTAACTGCAGAAGTTGTCACTAGTTGCCCTCTCCATCTTCCATTCAAAGCAGTTGCATCAATGGCCAAATAGGGCCTACAACCATCCAGAAACCCCTGCCAACAAGCCTTGAAACAAAAAAAAGACCCCTGAAGCACTCCTTCTCAAATGACTTTCCTTTTATTTTGTATTTAACTGTATGCTTGTCAATCTCTACAGCACTCCCTAGACTAGCAGCTTCCACTTCAGCTTTATATGTATAAAGCAAATGAAAGCTCTCATTCCATGAACCATTAATCATGTCAAGAGGTATTTCCTTAGCATAAAAAATCCTCATGTAAGGAATATCAATCTTGTACTTCTCAAATAGCTTTCCATGGAGTGTTGTTGGACCAAGTGTTGGTGTTTGTCTCAACCAATCCAAGATTGCATCTGCCACCCACCTAGTCTTTGCTAGCTTTGTTTTAGCCTTTCCCCCTCCCCCTCCAGGTGGACAAGTGTGTTCGTGTTCATTCTTTTTTATCTAAAACAAATTAGAAAATGATGTCAACTTAGTAAAACAACACACAGTTGTCTAAAAATAGAATCAATCAATAAAATATATACACAAACCTGAATAATCTTGCTCCTCCACATATTTGATGCATGCAACTTTCATCTACACCTGGGGTATTACTACTGGAATCAGAAGATTTGCCGTCTGCCACCTCTTTGTCGTCTGCTAGCGGACGGCAAAGAGTGGCTTTGCCATCAGCTAGCAGAAAGCATACGGCAAAGTAGTGGTAGACAGCAAAGGGTGGCTTTGCCATCAGCCACTACTTTGCCGTCCGCTAGCGGACGGCAAAGACGGAAGAGGCCCACCCTAAACTCAGCCCGCAACTTGACCTAACGGCCTTCCTCTTTCCCGTCCGCTAGCCGACGGCAAACCTCCTTTGCCGTCCGCTAGCGGACGGCAAAGAGGGGGGCTAACTAACGGCTAACGCCCCCCGGCCCGTCTCTCTCTCTCTCTCTTTCTCTCCCTCTCTCCTCCCCGTTGCCCCCCCATCCCCGCCGCCCCAACCCCCACCGCCCGCGCCCACCGCCGGCCGCCGCCCCTCATCCCCGCCACCCCCACCCCCGCCGCCCGCGCTCACCGCCGACCACCGCCCCCATCCCCGTCGCCCCTCATCCCCGCCGCCCCCCATCCCCGCCGCCCTCCACCACCGCCGGCCGCCGCCCACGCCCCCCCCACCCCCACCGCACCCACCCCCGCCGCCTCCACCCCCAGTTGCCCACCGCCCGCGCCCGCGCCCACCGTCGGCCGCCGCCCTCCTTCGCCTCGGTCTCCTCTCCCTCTCACCCTGCGCCCGGCCTCGGAGCCACCCGCCGACGCGCACCCCAACTGCCTCCTCCACGCCGCTCGCGTTCCCGCCCCCCGTGGCGTCGCATGGCCCGGATCCGCCATCTTCCCCAACTCCCCCGCCGCGCCTTCAGGTCTCTAGTGCTCTCCCTGCCGATCGTCCTCCCCGTAGCAGGGCGGTGTTGTTCTCTCTCCCCGTCGCAGCTCCTCCTGCCGAAGCACGCACCTCTTCAGGCCGCACCCGCACCTGGTGGTCTACATCTTGGCGGACTCGGGCTTAGGGATCCACGTCCACTCCGTTGCCGACCTCCAGCCCCTAGTGGCCCGTACAAACTGCACCCCAGTGTAAGTTTTCTACAATTGTAGTTAATTAGAAGAAGAGAGAAGAAGAAGAGGAGGAGAAGAAGATGAAGAAGAAGAAGAAGAAGAAGAAGAAGAGGAAGGAGAAGAAGAAAAAGAAGAAGAAAAGGAGGAGGAGGAGGATAAGAAAAGAAGAAAAAGAAGAAGGAGAATAATAAGAAGAGGAGGAGGAGGGGTGCGTCGGCACCGACGTAACCGGGTCGAGGGTCATATATTTTTCGATTTTGTTATAGACAACATCATATTTATGTTGATCGGGTGGATTTAAATGTGCAGTTGTTTCGTCGCTACGAGGGTGTGGTGTTCGATGACCTCCCCGTGTGTTTGACGAGCTCCTCCCATGCATTCGTGGGTGAGCACAAATGACATGTCCTCCTGCCCCTTCATTTCCTCTGTTCCGGTCTTCGTGCCAATGAAACTTGCTAGCTATAGGTGTCTTCAATCATCAGTATGCGTGACCACTATGTGTCTCCCGTTCGAAAGGGTTACATCTATAAATATGCATTCATTAACATATTTATAACCGTGATTCTTTCGAATTGTCCAACGTTATCCATGGACAGCCCGAGTATGTGTAGATTGGGTTCGTTTTCTGATATGCTCTGCTCCGGATCCGATGCAGAATTTTGTCAGTGCCTCCCTGTTGTTCTCCGGGTACACATCCTCTCTGCTTATTGCCGAGACGTGTATCAGGAGAACAGCGGGGAGGTGCTGCCAAAATTGTGCGTCGGATCCGGAGCGAAGCATGGGAAAACAAACCCAATCTACACATACTTGGGTGGGATTAGGACCTATCTTTACCTACTAGCGTCTAGGTTGCATCGATGTAACAAACTCTATTAACTGATGAATATGGTTTGCTGAATTATGTATATATTTTGTGTGTGTCCAGTAGCTAGGCAAGATGAGTGATCGTGGGTGGATGTACACCGGTCACACTAGTCAGAAAGACATGACCCGTGAATGGTTAACCAAAACCAAGGAGTTTGTGAGAGTCGCATTTGCAAATGGACAAAAAACAACTTGGTGCCCTTGTGTCGATTGCGACAACTGTAAGAAGAAGTCAGAGTTTGAAATGATCAAACACCTGCAGAAGTGGGGTTTTACGCCTAATTATACGGTCTGGACATTTCATGGTGAGTCTGCCCAACGTGCCAAAGCTGAGGTGGTTCGTCGTCGCACCGACGAGCATGGTACCGGGATTGAAGACATGGTGCAAGACTTTGACGATGCTTGGGATTCAGACGATGAGATGGAGGAATCTGCAAAGGCCTTTTATGAAATGTTGGAGTCTTCAAAATGTCCTCTCCACGAGCACACTGAGCTTTGTCAGCTGGATGCCATTGCGCAAGTAATGGCTCTAAAGGCTCAGTTCAACCTGGGCTGAGAATGCTACGATGCGATGATGACGATATTTGGACGCTTTCTACCCAAAGGCCATGTATTGCCACCAAACCTGTACTAGTCGGACAAAATCCTACGTGCGCTTAAGATGCCCTATGAGAAGATAGATGCCTGTGAGAATGGATGTGCCTTATTTAGGCTTGAGTATGCGGGCTTGAACTATTGCCCCATTTGCAATGCTTCCAGGTATGTTCTGGTAGACAATGGTATGGGTGAGAAGAGTCAGACCAAAATCCCTATTAATGTTCTTCGATATCTGCCAATCATACCAAGACTTCAACGTCTTTTCATGGTCGAAGAGATGGCTAGACAGATGACGTGGCATAAATTGGGCAAAAGAACAGAACTAGATGTAGATGGGAATCCGATGTTAGGACACACTTCAGATGCTTTTGCATGGAAGCGCTTCGATGCATTACATAAGGATAAAGTGGCAAATCCAAGGCGTCCTCGAGTTGCCATCAGCATAGATGGGTTCAATGTGTATGGTATGACGGCAGCACAATACAGTTGGCGGCCTGTATTTGTCATTCCACTCAATCTCCCCCCAGAGAGATTATGAAAAGAAAGAACATTTTCCTGACGTTGATAATTCCAGGGCCCAAATATCCGGGGAAGAATATGAATGTGTACATGCAACTGCTTAAGGATGAATTGCAAGAAGCCTGGGATAATGGGATCAAGACATACGATGCCGCTACAAAAAAGAACTTCAAAATGCATGTGTGGTACATGTACTCGATGCATGACTTGCCGGCGTATGCGCTATTCGTTGGCTGGTGTGTGCATGGAAGGTTTTCGTGCCCCACATGCAAGGCAACTCTTCAGTTCCGTTGGCTGGAGGCCGGTTGCAAGTTTTCTTGCTTCGACATGCATAGACAGTTCCTGGATCCTGACCATAAGTTCAGAAAAGACAAGAAGAATTTCATCAAAGGTAGAGTTGTCAAAAACATTGCACCAGCTGCGTTGACAGGCCAATAGATCCTGGATCAGATAAACGCTCTCGAGCCGGATCCAAATCGTCCAAGGTATTTCAAAGGGTATAATACGGAACACGCCTGGACTCACAAGATATGTTTGTGGGATCTGCCTTATTTAAAGACCTCTTTTGCCCACACAACATCGACATGATGCACACTGAAAAGAATATCGCCGAGGCCCTTTTTGGTACATTGTTCGGCATAGAGGGGAAGTCGAAGGATAATCCTAAGGATAGAGTCGATCAGGAGGCTCTATGTGATAGACCTACTTAGCTCCAAAATGACCTATACTTAGCTTATTTTCCTCAAAAATGACTTGATATACTTAGTTATCTAGAATATGGTATATTCTACCTAGGATAGCTATAAAATGACCTATACTTAGCATTTTTTCCTCCAAAATGACTTGATATGCTTAGTTAGCTAGAAAATGGCATTAGTACCTAGTATAGCTCAATAATGATCTATAGCTAGCTTAGTTCATTTATGACATAATTAGCTCACTTAGGTACAAAATGGCATAACTACCTAGGATAGCTCAATAATGATTTATAATTAGCTTAGCTAGTTCATTTATGACATAATTAGCTCACTTAGGTAAAAAAATGGCATAATGACCTTGGTTTAGCACCAAAATGACCTATACTTAGCTTATTTTCCTCAAAAATGACATAATAACCTTACTTACCTCCAAAATTATATATTCTACCTAGGATAGCTAAAAATGACCTATACTTAGCATTTTTTTCCTCCAAAATGACTTGATATGCTTAGTTAGCTAGAAAATGGCATTACTACCTTGGAGAAGAGGAGAGGAGAGGAGAAAAAGACAGAGAAGATAAATTCTTCTTGTTCTTCTTCTTTTTCTTCCTATTTTTCTTCTTTTTCTTCTATCTAGTCTTCTTCTTCTTCTAACTTTCATCTTTCCCACTTTGCAGATTTGCTATAGATGAGGAAGCTTGCATTGATGGAGTGTACTCTTCTACTTCTGCTTCCTTTTTGTTTATGGAAACTTGTTGGAAACTTGTTTTGGTTATGTATGTTGGATATGTTGTTCCAAACTTGTATATGTTGGATATGTTGTTGGAACTTATTGTTAGTATGCTTGTTGGAACTTATTGTTGGTATGCTTGTTGAAACTTATTGTTGGTATGCTTGTTGGAAACTTGTATTGTTGATATGTTGGATATATATGTGGTATTATGTCAAATTGAATGATTTTAAGAAAAAACAGAAAAAAAAACAGGGGCTATATAGCCACTTTGCCATCTGCCAGCGGATGGCAAAGATGCCACGTGGCAGCTGCCTGTGCAATCTGGGGCTGGCCTAGGTGGATTCTTTGTCATCCGCTGGCAGACGGCAAAGAACTAAGGTCGCGTCCACCTAGCTACAAGAGCTTTGTGATGAACTACAACATGCAAGGGATGGATAAGTCCATTCCTAAGTTGTACTCGATGCTGAAATCAGCAGAGGTCGAGATCAGAAAGGAGCATCAAGTGTTGATGGTAAATAAGACACTAGTTTCAAGAAAGGCAAGGGTAAGAAGAACTTCAAGAAGGACGGCAAAGCTGTTGCCGCGCCCGGTAAGCAAGTTGCCGGGAAGAAGAAGAACAAGCATGGACCCAAGCCTGAGACTGAGTGCTTTTACTTCAAGGGTACCGGTCACTGGAAGCGGAACTGCCCCAAGTACTTAGCGGATAAGAAGGACGGCAACATTAAAGGTATATGTGATATACTTGTTATTGATGTGTACCTAACCAGCGCTCGTAGTAGCTCCTGGGTATTTGATACCGGTGCAGTTGCTCACATTTGTAACTCCAAGCAGGAGCTGCGGAATAAGCGGAGGCTGGCAAAGGACGAGGTGACGATGCGCGTCAAGAATGGTTCCAAGGTCGATGTGATCGCCGTCGGCATGCTACCTCTACATCTACCTTCGGGATTAGTGTTAAACCTTAATAATTGTTATTTAGTACCAGCTTTGAGCATGAACATTGTATCTGGATCTCGCTTGATGCGAGATGGCTACTCATTTAAATCTGAGAATAATGGTTGTTCTATTTATATGAGAGAAATGTTTTATGGTCATGCCCCGCTGGTCAATGGTTTATTTTTGATGAATCTCGAACGTGATGTTACACATGTCCATAGTGTGAGTACCAAAAAGTGTAAGGTTGATAACGATAGTCCCACTTACATGTGGCACTGCCGCCTTGGTCATATTGGTGTCAAACACATGAAGAAGCTCCATACTGATGGACTTTTGGAGTCTCTTGATTTCGAATCATTTGAGACGTGCGAACCATGCCTCATGGGCAAGATGACCAAGACTCCGTTCTCCGGAACAATGGAGCGAGCAACTGACTTGTTAAAAATAATACATACCGATGTATGCGGTCCAATGAGTGTCGAGGCTCGTGGTGGCTACCGTTATGTTCTCACCCTCACTAATGACTTGAGTAGATATGGGTATGTCTACTTAATGAAACATAAGTCTGAAACTTTTGAAAGGTTCAAGGAATTTCAGAGTGAGGTAGAGAATCAACATGACAGGAAAATAAAGTGCCTACGATCTGATCGTGGCGGAGAATATTTAAGTCACGAGTTTGGCACGCACCTAAGGAAATGTGGAATTGTTTCACAACTCACGCCGCCTGGCACACCTCAGCGAAATGGTGTGTCTGAACATTGTAATCGCACTCTATTAGATATGGTACAATCTATGATGTCTCTTACCGACTTACCGCTATCATTTTGGGGATATGCATTAGAGACTGCCGCAATCACTTTAAATAGGGCACCGTCAAAATCCGTTGAGACGACACCGTATGAATTATGGTTTGGAAAGAAACCTAAGCTGTCGTTTCTAAAAGTTTGGGGATGCGATGCTTATGTGAAGAAACTTCAACCTGAGAAGCTCGAAACCAAAGCGGAAAAGTGCATCTTCATAGGATATCCCAAAGAGACTATTGGGTATACCTTCTACCTACGATCCGAGGGCAAAGTCTTTGTTGCCAAGAATGGATCCTTTCTCGAGAAAGAGTTTCTCTCGAAAGAAGTAAGTGAGAGGAAAATAGAACTCGATGAGGTAATTGTACCTCTACTCGAACCGGAGAGTATCACAACACAGGAAGTTATTTCTGTGGAGCCTACACCGGCTGGAGAGGAAGTTAATGATGATGATCATGAAACTTCAGATCAAGTTACTATTGAACGTCGAAGGTCCACTAGGACACGTTCCGCACCAGAGTGGTATGGCAACCCTGTCCTAGAGATCATGTTGTTAGACAACGGTGAACCTTCGAACTATGAAGAAGCGATGGCGGGCCCAGATTCCAACAAATGGCTTGAAGCCATGAAATCCGAGATAGGATCCATGTATGAGAACAAAGTATGGACTTTGGTGGACTTGCCTGATGATAAGCGAGCCATTGAAAATAAATGGATCTTTAAGAAGACTGGCGCGGATGGTAATGTGACCGTCTATAAGGCTCGGCTTGTCACTAAGGGTTATCGACAAGTTCAAGGAGTTGACTACGATAAGACTTTCTCACCCGTAGCGATGCTGAAGTCTGTCCGAATCATGTTAGCAATTGCCGCATTTTATGATTATGAGATCTGGCAAATGGACGTCAAAATGGCATTCCTTAATGGCTTCCTCAAGGAAGAACTGTATATGATGCAGCCGGAAGGTTTTGTCGATCCTAAAGATGCTAACAAGGTATGCAAGCTCCAACGCTCCATCTATGGGCTGGTGCAAGCTTCTCAGAGTTGGAACATTCGCTTTAATGAAGTGATTAAAGTGTTTGGGTTTGTACAGGTTTATGGAGAACCCTGTATTTACAAGAAATTGAGTGGGAGCTCTGTAGCATTTCTCGTATTATATGTGGATGACATACTGATAATGGGAAATGATATAGAACTCTTGGAAAGTGTAAAGACCTACTTGAATAAGTGTTTTTCAATGAAGGGCCTTGGAGAAGTTGCTTACATATTAGGTATTAAGATCTATAGAGATAGATTGAGACGCCTCATAGGTCTTTCACAAAGCACATACCTTGAAAAGATATTGAAGAAGTTCAATATGGATCAGTCCAAGAAGGGGTTCTTGCCTGTGTTACAAGGTGTGAGATTGAGTACGACTCAATGCCCGACCACGACAAAGGATAGAGAAGAGATGAGTGTCATCCCCTATGCTTCAGCCATAGGCTCTATTATGTATGCCATGCTATGTACCAGACCTGATGTGAACCTTGCCATAAGTTTGGTAGGGAGGTACCAAAGTGATCCCGGAGCGGAACACTGGACAGCGGTCAAGAACATCCTGAAGTACCTGAAAAGGACGAAGGACATGTTTCTCGTATATGGAGGTGCCGAAGAGCTCGTCGTAAAGGGTTACGTCGATGCTAGCTTCGACACAGATCCGGACGACTCCAAGTCGCAAATCGGATACGTGTATATTTTGAACGGAGGGGCGGTCAGCTGGTGCAGCAGCAAGCAAAGCGTCATGGCGGCATCTACATGTAAAGCAGAGTACATAGCTGCTTCAGAAGCAGCAAAGGAAGGAGTCTGGATGAAGGAGTTCATCACCGACCTAGGAGTAATTCCAAGTGCGTCAGGCCCGATGACTCTATTATGTGACAATACTGGAGCTATTGCCCTTGCGAAGGAGCCCAGGTTTCACAAGAAGACAAGACACATCAA
This sequence comes from Hordeum marinum, assembly GCA_022496015.1. Lineage (NCBI taxonomy): Eukaryota > Viridiplantae > Streptophyta > Magnoliopsida > Poales > Poaceae > Hordeum > Hordeum marinum. Next base: position 454,507,339 of record CM039674.1, on the reverse strand, counting down.
GCGCCACTTCAACTCCATCTGTGATTACATTCAAGAGGGAGATATAGATATTTGTAAAGTGCATACGGATCTGAATGTCGCAGATCCGTTGACTAAACCTCTCTCACGAGCAAAACATGATCAACACCAGAATGCTATGGGTGTACGATTCATCACAATGTAACTAGATTATTGACTCTAGTGCAAGTGGGAGACTGTTGGAAATATGCCCTAGAGGCAATAATAAAATGGTTATTATTGTATTGTTCATGATAATTGTCTATTGTTCATGCTATAATTGTGTTAACCGGAAACCATAATACATGTGTGAATACATAGACCACAACATGTCCCTAGTGAGCCTCTAGTTGACTAGCTCGTTGATCAATAGATGGTCACGGTTTCATGACCATGGACATTGGATGTCGTTGATAACGGGATCACATCATTAGGAGAATGATGTGATGGACAAGACCCAATCCTAAGGATAGCACTAGATGTGTAGTTCGTTTGCTAAAGCTTTTCAATATCAAGTATCGTTTTCTTAGACCATGAGATTGTGCAACTCCTGGATACCGTAGGAATGCTTTGGGTGTGCCAAACGTCACAACGTAACTAGGTGGCTATAAAGGTGCACTACGGGTATCTCCGAAAGTGTCTGTTGGGTTGGCACAAATCGAGACTGGGATTTGTCACTCCGTGTGACGAAGAGGTATCTCTAGGCCCACTCGGTAAGACATCATCATAATGAGCTCAATGTGACTAAGGAGTTAGCCACGAGATGATGTATTATGGAATGATTAAAGAGACTTGCCGGTAACGAGATTGAACAAGGTATAGAGATACCGACGATCGAATCTCGGGCAAGTATCATACCGATAGACAAAGGGAATTGTATACGGGATTGATTGAATCCCCGACATCGTGGTTCATCCGATGAGATCATCGTGGAGCATGTGGAAGCCAACATGGGTATCCAGATCCCGCTGTTGGTTATTGACCGGAGAGGTGTCTCGGTCATGTCTACATGTCTCCCGAACCCGTAGGGTCTACACACTTAAGGTTCGATGACGCTAGGGTTATAGAGAAATGGTATACGTGATTACCTAAAGTTGTTCAGAGTCCCGGATGAGATCCCAGACGTCACGAGGAGCTCCGGAATGGTTCGGAGGTAAAGATTGATATATAGGAAGTCCAGTTTTGGTCACCGGAAAGTTTTCGGGCTCATCGGTATTGTACCGGGAGTGCCGGGAGGGTGCCGGAGGACCCCCGGGAGGGGTGTGACGACCATAGGACTTTGTGGGCCCTTAGAGGAGGTGTGCCAGCCCTTATTGGTCTGGCCAAGACCTTCTAGAAAGGCCCATGCGGCTGGAGGAGTAGAGATAAGGGCAAAGGAGTTTGAAAAGGAGGAGATCCACCTCCCTTGTGGGAGGTGGACTCTCCCTTTGATTTGGCTGAAGCTCTCCTCCTTGGAGGAGAGTCCAAGCCAGCCCTCCCTCTCCCTCCTCCTATATATACTTGAGGTTTTGGCCTTTTTGAGAACAGTTCTGAGCTCTCTCTCTCTCTCTCTCTCACGGCAAAGCCCTGCCTCTCTTCTTCCTCCTCCGCAGTGCTTAGGCGAAGCCCTGTCGGAATACCTTGCTACTCCACCACCACCACGCCGTCGTGTTGCTATTGGAGCCCTTCCCTAACCTCTCCTTCCTCCTTGCTGGATCAAGGTGTAGGAGACGTCACCGGGCTGCACGTGTGTTGAACGCGGAGGCGCCGTTGTTCGGCGCTTAGATCGGAATCCACCGCGATCTGAATCGCTGCGAGTACGACTCCATCAACCGCGTTCTTGTAACGCTTCCCCTTAGCAATCTTCAAAGGTATGAAGATGCAATCTCTCCCCACTCGTTGTTGGTTTCTCCATAGATAGATCTTGGTGACACGTAGGAAAATTTTGATTTACTACTACGTCTCCCAACAGATATGTTGGATATATATGTGATATTTTGTCAAATTGAATGATTTTAAGAAAAAACAGAAAAAACAGGGGCTATATAGCCACTTTGTCGTCTGCCAGCGGACGGCAAAGATGCCACGTGGCAGCTGCTTGTGCAATCTGGGGCTGGCCTAGGTGGATTCTTTGTCGTCCGCTGGCAGACGGCAAAGAACTAAGGTCTTTGCCGTCTGCCAGCAGACGGCAAATCATGCCGTTAAGCCTTAACGGAGCTAAGTTGCCATGTGTGTCGTCCATGCGCTTTGCCATCCGTTGGCGGACGACAAAGATTCAAAGGTCTTTGTTGTCCGCCGGCAGACGGCAAAGCGCCATTTACCGTGGCTTATTCAGCTAGACGGTTGGTCGTTTGCTGGCGGACGGCAAAGCCTTTGCCGTCCGGGATTCATGCCTTTGCCGTCCGGGATGGCTGACGGCAAAGTGCTTGATTCTTGTAGTGTATGGGCATTTAACAGTAAACCTTTTGGCTCACTCCTGATAACCACGTAATCATTTTCAATGAGAATGCAGAATGTTGTCACTGCATTACGACAATCCACCATCGACTGCAATACGGTGCCGACAGCAAGCTGAGGATTTTCCTTGTTCCATTCAATTGTTGGCATGTCATCACCATCATATTCATCTACTAAGCTCACAATGTTCTCCTCTCTCTCTTCATTGTCAGTGTCATCAAATCTAGCATCGGTGATAGATTCCTCCTGATATTCATCCCCCATTGCTTGTTGGTTGACCGTACCTACAAGTTCAGGGTACATCTTCTCATCCTCATCATCAAGCCGAGGCACTTCCTCGTCTGGCTCTGCATCTTGTTCCACATTGGTTGCAGAAGCAACGGGAGAATTGGCACAAGAGGAGGCAACAGTCATATTGTGACTTTCAGAGCCACTAGCTCTGCTTGGTCTCGACCTACAAGGAGTGCCAAGGCACTCACTATTAGCAGAGACAAAAGATTTCCCAACACCCTTCCCAGTGTCCCGTTCATTGCCCCGTGGCTGAAGCACCTCGACAACAATTTCACCAAAGCGCCTTTTAGCATTCAAAGTGAAGAGCAATCCCAAATGCTCATCGCAAGTTAGTGGGACAAATTGTTGCTCGATATTGTTGAAATATTTCAGTTCAATAGCATCGGCATTAGTCCACCCGTATGGAGGATAACTGAATGCACCCCGTAAAGCTTTGAACGAAATACTGGTTTCTACCACCTTTGGATAGAAAAATCTACTCATCAAATGCGGTTTTCTACCACACTGCACACTAACTTCCATTTTAACCACCAGCCGGAAAGCAAGAGCAGGATCAATCCTATTCGATTAGCAAATAAAGGTTCGAGTTAGGCCAGCAAAACTGGAAAGATTAACGCGACCACCGGTCAAATACGAGCTAACAAACGAATCAGCGCATCAATTAGAGAGAAAATGATGATTACCCAGGGGTAATCCATGAAATATCCACCGATGATTCAACCCAATCCTCTCCTATATCGATGGGCCGGAGCGGTGCTCCCCTGACATTGCTGCTTAATCTAGATGGGGGTGGGGTTAGATGTGGCGGAGGGTACGACAGCAGCGGGGGTGGACTAGGGTTAGATGGTGCAGCGCACAACGACGACGGAGGCGGCACGACAGCGACGGAGGTGGCACGACGGCGACGGAGGTGGCACGACGGCGATGGAGGTGGCACGATGGCGGTGGAGTGGCTTGATCTGGTTTCAGTTTGGTCCGACGTGTCTCTTTGCAGCCCCACACGTTAGTAAGCAATGGTCAAAGAAGGACCCTTCGACACGGCCCCACCAGTCAGGTCCAATGGTCGGCCCCACTCGTCGGAGTTAACGGTCAAAGCTTGACTCGATGGCAAACGTCCAGTTTGGGCTATTGTGAGAGTCTCAAACAAGCGAGTGGGGAAAATTGAGCTAAATTTTAGAGCGTGGGGATGGCTCAGCAAGACTAAGGAACTAGGGGCATAGGAGTAATAACCCCTATCATTAATCTTATTGCTAAAAGTGCTTTAAATTTATGTGAGCCACACGCTTGAATGCATACGCACTGCAATATCTTATCTTTCGAATTCAACTCAATGAATTTCAAACTATAAGAGATATTGCATTGCTATAGGCGCAACTCCTCATAAGTTTAATTCAGACATGCCTGTTAGATGGAACTCTACATATTTGATGCTTAAGGAAGTTATTCGAGACAGAGTTCCGTTCAATGGTTTTGTTAATGCAAATTACGGGGTTGATCCTCTAATCAACAATGAGACTTGGCATGTTATTACCTCATTGTTTGCATTTTTTGATTTGTTCTATGATGCAACAATTACTTTGTTTGGGGTTTATTACCCCACATCTCCTTTGATGGTGCATACCACATTAGACGTTGCTAGTCATCTGAAAGCATATGAAGGTGATGCATTATTACTTAATGTTCTTGCTCACATGAAAACCAAGTATTTAAAATATTGGGAACATATTCCACTCTTGTATGCATTTGCATTTATCTTGGATCCCAGAGCAAAACTTGAAGGGTATCGTAGTGCACTCAATGTACTATCTACATCCCTAAGTTTAGATTATACTGATGACTTCAACATGGCTCGTGGAAAGCTTTTTGACGTTTTTGCTAAGTATGAGCAAAAATATGTCGGAGTTCGAATGCAACGACCTCCACCAGCACCTACTGCAGGTAAAAAGAGAGGAGCATGGAGCAAGATCTTTGGTTCTTCCTCCTCCTCTACCGCCGGAAGCTCTTCCATGTCAACATATGTGCTTCAAGGTGGCGGGGAGTAAGGGAAGTACCTCAACAGTGACAAAGTCATGTTCGATTTAGATAGTGAGGAAGACTTCAACATACTGCAGTGCTGACAAGAACACAGATTTGCATTTCCGGGGCTTTCCATATTAGCACGTGATGTGTTATCGGCACCCGTCTCTACAGTGTCATCAGAGTCTGCTTTTAGCCTTGCTGGAAGAACAGTTGAGGATAGAAGAACTAGTCTCACCCCTGATATGGTGAGAAAACTGATGTCCGTGAAAGATGGGAAGCTATCAAGAAGGAGAGGCCAACACACTACAGAAAACATGGAACTACTGGCCATGTTTGAAGATATGAACCTTGAAGAAAACTCGACATTGGACCTATCGGTAGATTAGTAGTGTAGTCCTTTTCTATTTCTTTTGTATTTTTCTTATCTTTTTGTAATTCTAGAGCGTGGTTCTGTACTCTTTTACTTTCCAGGGATGAAAGGTTTTAATGAGGCAACCACTGATAAAGCTCAAGATTTATCCCACATGCTACATTGTCTCAATTTTTTATGCATTAGTGTTGCCTAAAGTGCGTAACTTGTGTAACGGGCCATTTTTTCCTATAAAAAGGGATGCCCATTTTCTAACTTCTCACATTCAAACTCCATCTCATTTTCCACACACCAACATGGCTGATCCAATTTCAATACAAAACATTCTTCGGAGACGCTCTTCCATTTGGAGGTACTATGATGAAGAATTAGTTACAAATGAGGATGGTCTCGCCGAGCGTTTTGCAAAGTGCAAACGATATGGTAAGATGATGCACCTGAAAGAGAATGTTGGAATCGGCCACCTGATGAGGCACAAGGCGACACACGTCAAGACAGAGGAGGAGGAGGCTAGGGATGCGGCTGCAGGACAAGGTTGAAGAATTAGTCAGTTGTAGTCTTTGTAATTTTTTTCCTTTCTTTATCTTTTAATCTTTTAGTATTTCTAGAGAATGGCTTGTATTCTTTTACTTTTTTAGGATGAAAGGTTTTAATGAGACGGGTACTAATAAAACTCTAGATTTGTTTCGCATAGTACTCTATCAAATTTTACATTTTTTACATGTTTTTTAGCCTTTTTCTCGCTTTTTTCGTAGAAAAATACACAAACGGATCGAAATGGGCCGGCGTGCCTGGGCGTGTTGCGTGCCGGGCCAGTTAGCCCCTATGCCGTGTCTGGGCCGCCATCCCAGATACGTGGGCCGGCACGGCACGACCCGATTAATAAACGTGCCTCGACGGGCGTGCTGTGTCGAGCCGACACGGCCGTGCCGTGTCGCCCGATTGGCCATGTATGGTTTGCACACGCACAGCAAAAAAAAACGGTGGTTCGTTTTGGACTTTTGGGCTTGGGCTTGGTACACCACAGTACCCGCCGCTGCCCACCATGCTGCCCTCGCTGACAGCCGCCACCAACGCCATGGCAGCCACCCGCCGCCTCCTATGCACGGCAACCGCCGATGTGGTCCCCTCCCTAACCCACCTCCTCGCTCTTCCGCCCGTCACGCCGTCGCCTACCGCCGACGAACTCGCGCGCCTACTCCTCGCGCACCACAACCCCTTCCACCCGTCCGAGTCGCCGCTGCAGCTCCTCTCCGGCGGGGGCGTCTCCCTCTCCCAGGGCCTCCTCGTGCAGATCCTCCTCCGCCTCCGCGGCGCGTCCAAGCTCGCGCTCTCGCTCCTCAACGCCGTCCGTCTCCACCCGTCCGTCTCCTCCCCGCCCAACGCCGACGCCTACGACGCCGTCGTCGACGCCCTCGGCCGGGCGCACCAGTTCGACGCCGCGTGGCGGCTCGTTGTCGAGGCCGCGGCGGACGGCGCCGCCTCGCCCCGCACGTTCGCGGTGCTCGCCAGGAGGTACGTCGCCGCGGGATTGACCAGGCAGGCGGTGCGCGCGTTCGACGACATGGAGGCTTTCCTAGGGAGAGAACCCGATGCCCAGGAGTTCACCACCCTTCTCGACACGCTCTGCAAGTACAAGTACCCCAAGGTTCGTGATCTGGATGCCTAGGTGTCAATCTTCTTGATTTGATTGATTGCGCATAGTGTAAGGTCTATTAACACTGCATTTCTGGTTTTTGTGCTATGCTTGTTGTAGCCCGTAGCCTCTTGCTCTATTTCTAAATGTCTGTTATGATGACGGGCGATTTTCATTGATCTGTTGCAAGTTTTAGAAGTGTGAACTTCGATGAGAATACGAATGAATTCAAGTGAAGATTGTGCTGCCCATTAAGCTGTCTGTAGTGCAGCATGAGATTCTTGGCCTCGTAGTGTGATTTGTTTTTATGGTCTGCACTTTGGTAGGTTCAGAGTGAACATTGCTTGTAGTTTGATGAAACATTTCATAGTAACTAATCGGTGCAGTTGCAATTAGGCCGATTCAATCTGCAAATTTTTCTGGTTTTGTTTCGATATTGTGTATAAAATTGGTTGGTCATGGATTTGCCTCTTATTTTGTGCAGTATATGGTGTGCAATTTTCGTAAGTACGAGACAACATAAGCTTCAGGTTCAGCTTCTTGCGAGTCTAATTAACCTTAATCATAAAGATCTACAAGAAACTGAAACCTGAATTTTAGTATCTCTGTAGAAAATCCTTCAGAGAGCAAAGATAATATCACAGTTCATTTCTGGAAGGGAAAAATTAATGGCAAGGCTACTAATTAGGAGAAATTTGTACATAGAGTTAAGCTTGTTGATCAGTATTTTAGCAGAAGCATTATCATGTCAGTTTAATGAAATACCTGACATGACAATTAGATCATGCCTGCAAGATGGCAGAATGGATTAAGTGCTTAAATTGCTTCCTTGGTTGATTATGCATTTCTAGGTTTTTCATGAGCGTTATAAAAGTAAGATTTCTAGTCCAGATATTTGATCTTAGCCATTTCTGCGTGTACTAAGACTATGCTGAGCAATGGTTTTGGATTTCCATCTGGATGTGTTTTTAATGCTTGGATTCTGGGATCTAGATGAGTTGTCCTTTTTGTCTTTAGTCTCATCTGGATGTCTTCCTGTGAGTGTTGAACTGATTTTTGTTTGTTTGTTTGGGATTTGGGAATATGGTTCCAATGAAGTGGTTTGCCCTCATGTCCTCATAAATTGTTTGTATCTGTAGCTTCAGTAGCCAGTAGAGAAGCATTTTGGATTTCTTGGACATATAACTTATGTGATGCCAAAATAGATCAACTTTACTAAGTGGCTGCATCCTAATGCTTATGGTTTGGCTAGAAGTTTTTACTTCAGTTTGATAGTCAAATAAGGTATGGGTAGAAAGTTACTAGCAAACATGCCCGTGCGTTGCAACGGGAGAAAAAAAATCATCCCTCATACACACACTCGACGACACCAGCAAATCATTTGAATTCTTTCATGTGTGAAAAACAACATGATAAGTGGTGTTGTGCACTAACATAATAATGGGTTGATTTTTTGAGTACTGAAGTTGTGTCCGTTTTATTAGACAACAAAAATATTTACCTAGTTGCCGGTATCAATTCACATCTTTCCTGCGTTCCTCCTCAGTAATACCCCACAAATAGTGCATTAGGCTCAAAATAGCAAGGCACACTTTAGTACTCAATGATAGCATGTGCATAAGCGCATATTTTTGTCTTCTTGATATATGTGTTTATTTATGTAATTCGAGTCAAATTTAATATGATTGCAAACAAATAAGATACCTTCAGCAAAAACAATCAATCTATAGGATATGTATAACGAATAAGCATTTTGGAAATATTCCATATAAAGGAAATTATTAATTAAGGGTGCAACATAAATATAATTTTAGAAATAATTAAGATGCAAGATAATATGATATTTGGAATCTACATATTTTTCTGAGTTATTTTTGTATCTTATTTTAAAGTTAGGATTTAAAAGATATGAATATTTAAAAAAATATTAAATCTGTCAGAAAAAGAGAAAGGTTAATAGAAAGTAGCCAGGCTGAAATTGCAACAATGTGCGGCCCATTTGCTAAGATGACACTTGAGTGAGGCAGTTCTATTTTACGCCAACGTGAAATAAAGGAAAAGGCAGAAGTAAAAGGCTTCGACTCCAACCAGTTTGATGCCGGCGCACTGTAATTTAAGGGGGCATAGATATGTAGATAAACCAAGCGACGGCCAGCGATTTAAAAAAACGAATCGTTTTTTCCACTTACCGATGGCATGGTGGGTAATTTTTACCAACTTCGAAGGTAATTTAAATGACGGTGAACGGGCAGAAGCACTCCGTGCTTTATTATTATATATATAGGTAAAGATATTACCCAACAAGTGTTTGAATTGCATTAATCAGCTATCACAGAGTTGGAGTCTACTTTATGTACATCATTTGGAGGATCTGATAATAATTCTCTCATGTGCCCACTGCCATTTATATCACCATTGCAGGTTGCTGTGGAGATATTCAATAAAAGAAAATACAAATATGAACCAAATGAAAAGATGTACACTATCCTAATTTATGGCTGGTGCAAGGTAAACCGAAGTGACATGTCTCAGAAATTCCTAAAAGATATGATTGATCATGGGATAGAGCCGAACATAGTTACGTACAACATTCTCTTAAATGGTATCTGTAGGCATGCAAGTTTGCACCCTGATAACCGGTTTGATAGAACAGTTAATGCAGCTGAGAATCTCTTGAAGGAGATGAGTGACAGGGGAATTGAACCAGATGTAACGAGCTACTCAATCATCCTGCATGTTTACAGTCGTGCACATAAGGCTGAACTATGTTTGTGTATGTTCCACTCGATGAAGGATAGAGGCATTTGCCCCACAGTGGCAACCTACACTTCTGTGATCAAGTGCCTTGCTTCGTGTGGGAGACTGGAGGATGCTGAGAAGTTGCTCGATGAGATGGTTAGTGAGGGGGTGTGTCCCTCCCCAGCGACCTACAATTGCTTCTTCAAAGAGTACCGAGGGAGAAAAGATGTTAGTGGTGCCCTTGAATTGTACAACAAGATGAAGGCTCCTTGTTCACCAACTGCACCAGATATTCATAGCTACAATATATTGCTCGGAATGTTCATCAAGTTGGACCGACATGAAATTGTTATGGAACTTTGGAATGATATGTGTGAGAGCACCGTGGGTCCTGATCTTGATTCATATACCTTGCTGATTCATGGTTTTTGTGTCAAGGAAAAATGGAGAGAGGCATGCCGATTCTTCATGGAAATGATAGAGAAAGGTTTTCTTCCTCAGAAGATCACATTTGAAACACTGTATCGTGGTCTTATACAAGCGGACATGTTAAGAACCTGGAGAAGGCTGAAAAAAAGGGTTGATGAAGAATCAGCAAAATTTGGCGATGAATACAAATCGTATCACATCAAGCCTTACAAGAGGTGATATGTTACCATGTAAAAGATGATCTGTATATTCTTTTAATTTCTTGCAATCTTGCCAGTCATATGCTAGTTTGATTGGGGCACAATTGGAAGATGTATCATGGTACTATCATTCGGAGGCGATCTTTCTAACGAACATGAGCTAAGGAGCACTTCAGGCGGGAAAAAAGGAAGGCTGAGCAGACATGTGCCATTGGTACACTGATTTCATCGGACTGAAATTGCAGTTAGTCATGCATCTGCTGTCTACAATAATCTGGTATGATGATTCTTTGGTGTGATTGGGTGAAGTGTTGTTTTACTGATTTCAGATCTTCATCTTTAAGTTTCATGGGAGCTACATCTAACTGAACCATTTCACCTGTTCATGTAGTGCAGAAAAGCGTTGCCCTCAGAGACATCGGATTTTTGGCGGAGTGTGAAAATACTACTGCTGAATTTCTTGCGACCAAGGCGCCTGTTTGATGGTGCTGGCTTCAATGCAAACTTTCAGGACATGCAGATGTCCCATTTTTTTTTTTTAGTTTGTGGTTAGCCTTTACTCTTTAGCCATAGGGCTGTTTTCGTTCTAGTCAACAATCATGTACTATTATGTTGCGGTATCCGTTATAGCAAGAAGTTATCCACCTGTGGAAATTGTAGCTCCCTCTTATTTTTTTCTAGTGTTGTACTTAGGCCCTGTTTGGAACCACAATATATTATGATAATCTGAATTATGAAGATAGATTATATAATTAGGTTTATAAAAATAATCTAGATGGGCATGTTTGGAGGCCAGATTATATAAACTGTAATCCAAGTTTTTACATTGCATAATGACCTGTCTCCGCGCTGAGAAGAAAAAAGGAGGACGATGGCGGTGGCAGAAATTAGTAATTACCTCCAACTTTACAAGGATAATGGGTCATTAGCAATCCATAATCTAGTTTTATTTGGGATAGAGTAGATTGTGAGTTTTTAATAATCTGTCCATCTAGTTTTTATAATCTACAACATAATTTGTCCTATTTGGAGACAATATAGATTGTAAAAACTGGATTATCATAATCTGAGTGGTTCCAAACAGGGCCTTATAGTCTTGTATTCCCTCCTTTTCAAATCACTTTGCATATTAGGCCTCATTAGTACCTTTTACCAACAATTACACTATTGATATATAACTTTGTCATATTCATAAGGTACTCCCTCTATAAAAATATAAGAGCATTTAGATCACTATTATCTAAACGCTCTTATATTTCTTTATGGAGAGAGTACTTGGAAATGTGAGCTAATGACATCGATTTTATGTCACATGAAGTACATGGAATATGAATCTAATGACATCAGTTTGGTGTCACATAAGATCTAAGGTCTTATATTAGTTTACATAGGGAATACTAGTAATTGTTGGTCAAAAGCCTGTCCTAACATGACCAACACTTTGTCACCTTCATCACCTGTGTACTTTCTTCCCATGCTTTAGGCTGCATGCATTATGATGATTATGTTTTGTCATAATGTTTTCTTATAATTTGGTCTTTTGTATGTGGAAAGAAGGTTGCACAAAGATGTATCATTGCGTGCATAAGAACAAGTTAGATGTTTTTTTCCCTTCTTCTTTAACTGGATTTAGGATCTTGTGGTGGTCTTAGGTCATAATGATTCCTTTTCTCCAAGACAAGAAATATCTCCCACCAAATATCTCCCATCTCCTTGAGCTTGTCCTCAGATGCTAAGTATAATCCTTTGGAAATCTAAAACACTACTAATACTTGTGATAAATCCCACACACAAAAAACTGCGAAAACATAATCATGTCAAGTCCAATATTTGCATCTTAAAAAAATCTGTTTCAATTCCCATTAGCTAATAAATTCTCAAATATAGTTCTGCCTCTCCAAAATTCATGAAAAAAAAGTGGCGAGATACCCATTTTACAGATGGTGACCTCTAGTGAAAAGATTGGGCGAAATGGCACATTGTTTCATCCTTATCCTTCATTAAACATCTTGGATCTATATGGCTAATTGAAAGTGCATCTTATTGGGTTTTCACGATTAATGGCAAGACAATTGATATGACTATCATTTCATCAAATTTATTTCAGTAAATTAGTCCCCATACGTGAGTGTGACTCCTACTTTTACATCTTCAGGTGGTTACCGCCTTCAAACTCTTAGCATGTAATTTATAGGTCTTTGGTGAATCCAAACATGACATCGATGTTAGTACAATTGTACTACCAGAAGGGCACGAATAAAAGAACAATGGTTGAAGTCCAAGATAACATCCTGGATTTTACCCCTGCCGCTCAGTCCTTTGTTTTCCCTAGCCTTGGTACTTTCAAGTAATTCTACCCACTACCATTGAGCTTGTGAGTAGAGTGTGTGCTCTGTCGAGCAAACCCTATTTTTCTTGTCGGAACTGCCAAGAAATTTCTCCGGTACCATCGAGCTATGTTTCCTTTGAGATCATCTCTGCTAGCTCTGTTACATCTGAGCATAACTTCTTCCCGGCACTTTCGAGCCCTTCTCAATTTGCTTCAGCCCTTTGAGTCTCATTATAGGTCCAGTACTCCCAAGCAAATCCATTCGGAACCTCCGAGCTGGGATCTAGCCATTTCTGCACCGTTTCTCTTTGAGAGCAACTCTGCCGACCCGATAGTTCCAAGCATCTTCTATCTTCGTAGAAAAGAGACACCTTTGAACGTGCCCCATAGTTCTGGGGTTCTTCCTCTGGTGATTCCGGGCTAGTTCTTTACTAATCGTCACCGTATTGGTTAGTAGTACTGGATAGGCATGTGTCAAATTGGCCAAATATCAGTCTAAGGAGAGCACTCAAATGATGATTATGCACACATTTTATTTTCTATGTAGCAATCCAAGAGGAAAATCAGTGGCCAACATAACAATACAAGATTGTATTCACATTCGCCATGAGAATTCAGTTGCCTCGAAGCAATTGTCGGCGAATCATATGTCCATCAGCAAGCTTTCAGAGTAAAATATTCCAGAATTTACACAAAACACTCCATTTTAAGCTGAACGCAGTGTAAGTTTATGCAGTTAAATTCCCTGACTAGATCAGGAGTTAGACATGCGAAGCTTATTTATACATCAGCCTCGAAGAAGATCGAAAGACAGAGCAGGGAACCCCGGCTGAACTCCATATGTGCTATACTGCGGTCTGCCAACTCGAACGAAATCGAGTTGTAGAAGATGTCGGAATTTATGCGGCTGCCCTAGAGAAGTAGTAGATTTTTTTTCTCGAAAAGGAGGATAACCCCCGGCCTGTGCATCAAAGCGATGCATGCAGCCCAGAGAAGTAGTAGAAGAAGCTTACATAACGTGATCTCCGGGTAGCTACGCTCCTCTCCTGCAAATTCACAGGAGGGAACGTTGGTTCCTCAACTCAAAGAGCAGGCCAAATGTTGTCGGATTTTGCAGTGTTGTGTACTAGCAACTTACAGTCTTGATTGTGTCCTTACAAGAGATGGCTGCAGCGCGTCGTAGTGCCCGTAACCGTCGTAAAGAACGCGGACCGGGTTGTCCTTGCCGTACTCCTGGCCATACTCCGCTATGATCCTGGGGCTATCAGCGCCCTTGGTGTACATGTGGACGGTGATGGGCATCCTGCAAGCAGTGTTGACATTCCTCGTAAGCAATTACGTTTCAGAAGATAAACTGACAAATTGATTTTACATATAAGAAAGAAAGGCGCCTACCCAAGAACATGCGAGCACATGAGCAGCTCAGGTTCTCCTCCCCAGGCATGAGGTTTCCTCATCTTGCGCACATAGCTCTCGAAATTGCCTTCAAGGAACCTATCCATCGCACCGAAGATTCACATCAAAACGATCATATCACTTTTGTTTTTCCAGGAACAAAAAAGACCATGTATAACTCTCTTTTTTAAGCATATGTTTTTTGCAGGAAACAAACGGCACGGATGTAAAAAAAATGGTAAGAGGAGGAAAGAAGACTTCACCATTCGGTATCTCCTCTTCGCCTGATGAACTCATCTGCAACCTGAAACAGACCAACAGGGGTCAGCAATTTTTTTTGTTAAAATTGCATGGAATGGAACGGAGTCATCAAGTGGTGAGCCGGTTGAGCGGTCACCTTTGCTCGGAGCTCGTCAGCGAGCTCTTTCTGGACGCTGTCGCTCGGCGACTGCTTGCCTCTCCTTATGCAGGCGCCGTAGGCGACGGACCGGAACAGGCACCTCCCGTCCCCTGTGATTCCTGAAAGGCAGCCGGGTTCGTTCCCAATGTTCAGATACGCGGGTGACCAACTCGATCGGTCTGAAAATCACATCGAATCAACCGCTTGGAGAGTTTCACAGCCCCGTAAGTAAGCGTGATGCGCTGCGCAGTACTAGCAGCACAGCACACATCACAGGCGGGGTCTCTTTTTTCTTTCACAAAGTAGAGTTATATATCGATCTTCCTGTTGAAATATGTCAAAGGAGATGCATGCATAGATAGATACACCCAGTTATGCAAAGGCTTTGTTTTTAAACTACTCATGCTGTCATACAGTGCACAGAGATAGCAAAGCAGAGGCATCTTAACGGGTTGATTAGTTTAATGCCCGCTTCAAATCAGCACCTACACCTGCTTTCTCCCGCTCTTTTTTCCCCTCCAGAGTCAAGACCACCGGGCTCAAGATCATACCGATCGCAGACAGACAAATCAATGCGAAAAGAAGCAAAAAAAAAAAAAACTCTCTTCCTGTCATGATCATCCACCAAGACAAGGAGCACGCAGGCAATAATAACCAGGATGGAGAGACAGAGGAGCGTACGTACGGATGGATCGCAGCGGCGGGAGCTCCCGGTCAGACATCCGTCCCGCCGGCGGCGGCGATCGGTCGGCCCTCTTGCTCCCCTTCCTCCTCCTCTTCCAGGGAAAGCAGGTGGAAGGAATAAGCAAAGGAGAAACGGAGAGCGAGAGGAATGTTATCGCTGCAGACGGAGCGGGGCAAAAGCGGGCGGGTTGAGGGGTGGGGGAATCGGATTCACTTTTCAGGCCCCTTTTCTCCTTGTCCCGGCCGCCGGGGTGGAGGAGGCGTGCGCGCCCGACGCCCGCCCGCCGCCGCCGCCGCGTCCCATCGATAACCACCGATGGCCGACGCCCCCCCCTCCCTCCCTCCCTCCCTCCCTCCGCGGCTGGCTTCCCGCCACAAATAGCCCGGGGCGCCTATCTTCCGAGCCAGCGGCGCCTTTCGGTGCTCCCCTCCTTGAGAACCGCTCGACCAAGTGAAATGAAATTTGACGGATGATTGGCAAGTTTTCTGCTCCTGGCAAAGCTCGAAAGCACAATCACCCGTGCGAGGGACGGGACGGCACGTGATGAATGAATGAACCTGACCCTTCCTTGGTGCTGTCAGACGCAAGCCGTGGTGGCCAGTCCTTTTTTCTCTTCCTTTCATGCATCCATTCAGGTCGGCCCTTGCCATGTCAGGTGTCGTTATCATGGCGAGGCCTCTGGATCCTTTCGCCCATCAAAACAGCGGATAATCAGTGACAGCAGAAAACGAACCCACCTGGATGAGCAAGCAACAGGATTATCATAAGAAGAAAGAAGTTAAATCTCCTTTATAGGATCATGGAGCCCACATGTCAGTGACCGGAGGCTCGTTCATGGAGCCCACATGTCAGCGAGCAGAGGATCGTCGTATATAGGACAAAGAGAGAAGAAACGGTTGCTTGACTGAAGTGGAGAGAAGCATCATGTAACAAGGCAAGGCTATATATACATTGTACAATGTGATGAGAAGGCGGCAAGAGGGGGAAAATGCCCTACATCACCCCACCGAGGAGGGGGGGAAGAAGCACTAGTCTCTTTCATTCAACTTACTTAAACCCAGAGGAAGGAAGCAGCAGCCATGGCGCCAAAGTGGAAGAAGAAGCAAGAAAGAGGGGAGATGTACATACAGATCCTACTGATGAGCCAGACCCCAAAACCCTGCTTCTGCTAGCACTGGTAGAGGGAGAAGCCCCGGTTCTTCCACAGAGAGCTCAGCGTCCGCCCCAGCTTCCTCGACTTGGACTTGCACAGCGGCTTCGACTCCCGGTGGCACACCATCACCCCACCGCCGCCATTCCCGTTCCCGTTCCCGGCCTCCGGCAGACCCTGCTGCGGCTGCTGCTGCGGCGGCTGCTGCTGCGACGCGGCTTGTTGTCCCCCGTCCCGCTGCCGCTGCTCCCGGAACAGCTTCAGCAGCTTCTGGGCCTTCTCCCGGCCCCGCCCCGTGCCGGTCGCCGAGACGGAGACCAGCGACGGCACCACGCCCTCCTGCAGCACCGGCGCGATGCACTTGTCATCCGCCGCGCACATCGCCAGGAGGCACGACACGGCCTGCTCCTGCTCCGTCGGCTCCCCCGTGTCCAGCAGCATCGCCAGCGTGCTCACCAGCCCCGGGGTCGACATGATCTCCTTCCTCCCAGCCGGGGTCGCCGCAAGGCTGATGGCCACCGCCAGGGCCTTCTCCGTCCATCCGATGCCCTCGGACACCGAGGAGTCCGTCAAGAGGGTGTGGAGAGCGTCCACGATGCCGGCCGACAGGAGCGACGGGATGCTGGCCTGGTGGGTGGAGAGGTTGTACAGCGTGTACAGAGCATCATGCTTGCACGAGCTGGCTTTCGGGTCACAGGCGTCGTGGTTGTACAGACGGTCCACTAGGAATGGCACGGCCTGGGTGGAAGCAATCACGCTCTTCGCATCGGTGAGGCAGGACAGGTTAAGGTAGAGCGCCGTGGCTGCAGCAGCTAGGCGTGGATTCGATGTCATCTGCTCAAGTAGATTGACTATTCCAGCAGACAACAGAAGTCCCTTGTTTCTGAAATAAACAAGCATAGGGTTTGGTAAGCAAACAATGGAAATTCAGAAGTTCAAGGTCAACTAGCTGCAAATGACAAGCACCATTTAACTGAAAAATACATGGCATACCTATTATTATTGACTGCAAGGTTGAAAAGAGCCATGGCACCAACTTCTTGTGCCTTCTCATTTCCTTCTTCCACAGAATACCTTAAGAACTGAACTAGAGCCTCGGCAAACCCATTTGAGCCCATCTGGATCCTTGCTTCCTCATCATCTTTCAGCAGATATCTTATCTGCTCAACCAATCTGCACTGGCTCAGTATGTTGTTTCTTTCATTAAGCACCAGCAGCAAGTTCCGATACCCCTCATTCATATCAAACTCAAAACAAGCGCTATCATCCAATGTGCCCGATTCGCTGTTTGCCGGTTCTTCTTTTCTCTCGTTCTCCAGGGGAACCACCTTGACACCCTTGATGTTGCTAGTGTCAAAACTATCAACAGACACACAGCCCGTTGCCTGGGAGTCCGATAGAGCAAGCCTCCAATTTACATCAAAGGATCCCGGTGGACCATCTGGAACTGGAAAATCATTCTGCTCACACCAGCTGGAAATCATGGCCTTAACACAGTAGTTTGGAGTCAAAGACAAGTGGGCCAGTTGTTGCTGAGTCTTGGGACATGTGCTGTGACCATCGTTAAACCATTTTTCAATGCAAACACGCTCATAAGTCTGGCCAGACGAAACAATAACCGGGTCATACATCAGCTGCAAGGAAATGGGACATCTGAGTTCCTCCGGAGGGATCGACATGTTTTCGGACCTTGGACCACTGGGTCTACAATTGAACGACCCAAGCCTCGAATTGAAAGACCCAAACCTCGAATTAAATGATTGAATGCTCGAAAGCTGTCTACTGAATGCTCGGCTATTTCCACAGGGGCCATACATGTCATCCATGCCTAATACTGTAGGCGAACATGGGGCTGATCCTTGAGAATCGGTATCATCGCCTGCTTCGCTTCTGAAAAATTTCGAGTATTTCCTCATGAGATTGTACAGGTAGGACACAACAAACTCCTTCCGCTTATCATCTCCAGAACGAGCCTTTTCAATTAGCTTCTTGAGGGCTCTTCGCTCAGTCAATGCTGCCCTAGAAGATGTAATTCCCAGCTTCAGAGCAGCCATATGAAAGACCTCAAGCTCCCCACTATCGCTGGAACTGTTCATTTTACTGTTTCTCTGCAGCAAATTGATGATCTCATCACCAGCTTCCTTCTCCGATTGATCCAATGTAAATACAACCTCCTCCAACTCACCGATAATCTCTACAATCTGTTGCGCACGGATGAGATCAGGATGTCAGGACATACCACACAAATTTACTAAATGGTTTAACCATAAAATAACTGGTGCATAATGTGGGATTTGTAGTCCAAGGAAATCAAACAGAAGCACACTTTAGTTCTGCTAATTAGAATTTTGCACAACGTACCTTATGGCCAATATCTTCTGTTACTATGCTCTCTACACGCCTAAGACTTTCCTGAAGTTGGCCTCTTGATTTCTCAAACTTCAAATGCACAGTTTCTGCAGTGATGGCCTGAAAGTGAATATTATCAGTGTAAGAGTTTGGTATTTTAATTATCCTAAAGACACAAATATTGAAAGGCATGCAAATGCCCCATGGCAGGTTTGCAACTAATTATATCAAGGGTGCTCTGCAGGGAGGGGTACAAAATCTTACCAAGTACAGCCGGCTGCAATCTGCACAATGTTGAAGAAGACCCTTGGATTTATCCAGAGCTACATGCAGTGAACAAAGTGCCTGTATGCCAGACTTGCTTCTGGGCCTTGATGCTTCGATGAACGGGAAAATTCCTAGAAGTTTAGAAACCGCAGGATGAAATGCTCTGCACATTCCAGCGTGTAACTGCAAGAAACACAATTTCTTCAGATTAGGCAGCAATACACAAATTCCCCAAGGTTCCAGTAATTTCTTATTAAAAATATTTGGTTTATACAGAAAAACCTGCTAAATACTCATCAAAAAGAATTAAGGGTGATGCTAAACTAAGATGTAAGTTCACAAAGCAAATCCAAATAGATCTCATTAATCGACAAAAACAATATATTCTAAACCATACCCACAGATAATCTGCAGACCACTTGTTAGCTTGAGCAACAGATATTATCATTGCCATCAAGATAAAGGCACAGTTAAGATGGTACCTTGGCATCAATAGCCAGAAGAGGGCTCTCCTCGACCTCCATTGCGTCCATGCTTGACTACCTCGTCAGCTCCACCATCTGATTGCAAGATTCAGAAGGAAAAAAGAGTCAGATCGGCGGATCACGTCGCTCTCAGTTGCAAGCATTTCAGACTGGTGAAAACAACAGGCCTGGACTTGGGAGGATGGGACAAGGCAACGTTCCCGGCGCCGGTACGTAAGGAGGGGATAGGAATGGTAAAAAATCTACCGGCTGCAAGCCTACGACACAGTGCTCTCCAGGAGGCGCCTTTCGGAAAACCACCAAGTGAGCACGACCTTTCCATGCTAAATTTGAGATGCGCGGCTCCTGGAGCCCATGATTTTGACCAAGCTCGCCTCTTTTCCAGCAAATCCAGCGGACTCGGGCGCTGCCAGTGCCAGTCAGCCAGCGCTGTTCATTTCCCTCACCGCGTCCCCCGCAAGAAAACTCAAAAGAAATTAAGATGAGGTCGGCAGCTCGCTCGAGCTTCTCTCGGCCTGACAAGTAGCGTGGAATTTAAAGCAGTTTCCTCCGGAGTGGGCAAGGCCGGCCACGGGATAAGGAGCGCTCTGAAACATCGTTTTCAGCTCCACAAATCTGCCATTCGAGCTCGTTCCCCGAATGAAATGCCGAAAATCCATCGGAAGGAGACTCTTCCTCGCGTAAAACTAGCACGCTGGAGCCGCGCCAACACGGCGGGCTCCCTCCCCGGAGATCCCCAATGGCGGAGCTCGCTCGGAAAAAGAGGAGCGGAGACGGACACACGCGCACAGAGAGACACACAGCCAGCTCCTAAGGCCACATCCCGCCCCGGCAAGGCTCGCTCTTAAGCCCTAACCTCTCGGACCGAGCAGCGGGGACAGGAGAGGCGAGCAGCGATCCATGGGGGCAAAAAGAGACGGGTCGGGTTAAACACGCACCGTGTCGAGCGAAGAGGGCGAGGGGGAATGCCTCGGGAGGGCCGCTGCGGCGGACGGATCTCTCCCCGCGGGTGTCTCCGTCGGTCGCCGGCGGCGGCTGCGGCGGGCGGCGTGGTGAGGGGAGAGGCGAGGGGAGGAGGAGGAGGGGAAGGCGAGGGGAGGAATAATGCAGAGCGGGGGGGCGTTGGAGTGGTGGATTTTATTCAGATGTCAGGGGCAGGGGGGCAGCGGGCGAAAAAAAAACAGAATGGGATATGCCACATCTTCTTCTCTTCTCTTCTCTGGGGTTTTCATTTAATTTATTAACTAGGTAAATGCATTATTAGTGAATTAAAATGGAAACAATACGGTTGAAGATTTTCTTTTTTGTGGTGTGATGTGTGCGCTATTTATTTATTTCGCATACTATTTATTATGCTCTTGATGGAGCATGGATAAGATATCTACTAGTAATATCATCATCAGAATAAATATAAGCTTGATTATTAGTATGCCCCATATGAGAGATGTGGACGTCTGGTGGTTGGTTAGCGTGCTTGTGTTGGCTCACAAGTGTGCCTTGCGAAAAAATAATCGTGCTGAAACTTTGGAGGTTGGATGCCCTCCTTTTGTGGGTATGTGTCTTCTTTCCCCTGTGTTATGGGTTTCTGGATATGGTTTTGTTTTGTTTACAAATCATGGAGTACAAGCAACCATATTTTATCGTTGAAATGATTTTTGCGAGGAATAACCATAACAAATCATATGTGTTTGAAAAATTTCACGTGAGTATAGTTATTAGTAATATCTCCGAACATAGCCCTTCATTTTGTGCTACAAGGCGGACAAGGCGATTAGGGTTCAACTGCCCCCGTCGCCGCCGCCGTTGGCTTGCCATGTCTCCGGTGAAATTAGGGCCACAGAGGCGCGGTGAACCCCTTCCCTTGCCGACTGGGGGATTGTGCTTCATTTCCAGTTAGAGTTTTCAATTCGATTAGGTTTTATCCCCTACTCATGGAGGTGAGACGGTAATAGCTCCCTGAAGACGAAATCAGGTCCTTCCCGCCTAGCCCCTGTTCCGGTGGTGTATCTAGTGTTTTCGGTGGACGTGTCGAGGTGTGTCTTTGACGGATTTCACGGGATTCAGACCACCGCCAAGAGAGAAAAACAACCAGCTCAAAAAAAAACCAAGTGACATTCTACCCCCACCAAAGCTTACTCTAAGACCTAATCTCCTGGACCGAACAGCGGGCAAAGGAACAGGCGAGCAACGATCCATGGCGGCAAAGAGATGAGTCAAATTAGAGACGACTAAAACTACACACGCACCATCTCGGGCAAAGAGAGCGAGGGAGATGCCTCGAGAGGACCGTTGCGGCGAATGGATCTCTCCCTACAGGGTCATCGGTGTAGTAGCAATGGGTAGCGCGGTGAGGGGAGAAAAGCGAGAGGAGGAGAGGGAGGGGAGAGCAATAATGCAGAACGGGGGGCATTGGAGTGGTAGATTATATTTAGATGTCAGGGGTAGGCGGCAGTGACGGAACAGAAGACGGGTATGCCTGATTTTCTCTTCTTAGCATTTTAATTTAATTCAATTTAGCCAAGTAATACATGTTTTGATGAAAATAATATGGTTGTAGATTTCTTTTTTGTGACGTGTGTTATTTATTGTTCAACCTTGTTATTAGTATTATTATGCTCTCGGTGGAGATTTTTATGACATTAGAAGTCTATAGTTTGATTAGTTGCCCAATATGTGGGATTTGGATGTCTGTAGTTGATTATTGTGCATGTGTTGGTTCTCAAATAAGTGTGGCTTTGCTATTTTTTACAAACTTCATGCTGAAACTTTGGAGGTTGGGATCCCTACTTTTTTGGGTGTGTGTCTTCTTTCCCTAGATTATTGTTTTGTTTTGTTTATTCCGGAAGCAATCATGTAGGAGAAGCTACCATATTGAGTTTTGGAAGCGGTTTGTAATGGCAGCTCGGACCGGAATAACCATAAGAAATACTACGTTCTTGTCTTCAGAAAATTCACACGATTATAGTAATTGGTAATAATTTTACCTGAAAGTACATTAATTAGGTATGATACTACTTATGTTTCTTTTTAGTATACGTAGGAGATTGCGAGAGAAGATTTCATGAATCATGAGGAGGGGGGGGGGGGGTTATGAAGGATTTCATGAATCATGAGTAGTTATTAGTTATTATACATACATATATTTCTTTTTAAGAAGGCATGTCAAATACATGTAGTAGGAAACGATCCCAATCGAAACGAGATGACTTGGATGGCATGTCGTCCCGTCGTGTTTCTTTCTCCTGCCCTTTCCTTTGTCATGCATGACACCGATGTTTAAACAGCCAGCTTGGTCAAAACTGTTGCAATGTTCCCGTCTCCATTTCACCTAGAAAACACAAAGAAAAAAATGCACATATTCATTCTACCACTCCGGTTTGCTTGCAAGTACTTCCTCCGATTCAAAATAATGATATGGACAACGGCATTTATTTTGAAACGAACGGAATAATAGAAATTAGGTCCTGCTGTGATGGATCGGCGCAAGTTGCAGGGCAAGCAACGCATGATTGTGTCACGCCCCAGAAACACAAAGCCAACTTGGCCGTGCCCCCAAAAGTTGCCACCCTCCATGGCATGGCGTCCATCTCTCTCTAAACAAATGCGTCCATCCATCCATCCATCCACTGGTGATGGAGCAGCGGCAAACTGATTGTGTGATGCCGGACTTAACAAGTGAAACCGAGATCAGCACAGAGATCTAGCTAGTGCCTAGTGCCAGCATAGTGCCCACCTCTCCAAGTTGGGTCCGTTTTGTATGGGGATCTTTGATCCCATCATCAGATGCCAAACCAGACAGGGGGGGATAAAGAAACCAATCTTGACCTGCCGATTAGATTATCATGCACTAACCAACCAATTAATCCAGGGAAATGTTAATTAACTGATGAAAGACCTTAGTTAATTGTGTGTGAGTGGCCCCTGCACTGGCCGGTGATTCCATGCGCTCCGCCTTTGGAATTTTAAAAACCCGTCCGAGTTAGATCAGCCCTTGCTTTCTGGTGGATCGATCCATGATGCGCACAGACCAAATCATCGCATCGAGCCCGACCTGATTTGAATTGGTATTTAAAATTGTAGTTGGGAAAGAAGGGCGCCGGTATGTGGTGGCCAGGAGTTTGCATGTGTTTTTTTCCTGGATTTTTGTGATATACTCCCTCTGTTCATTTTTGTAAGACGTTTAGGACAGCTGAAATTGAACTATTTTAGATGTTGTCTTAAATGTCTAGAAGGTCTTACAAAAATGAACGGAGGAAGTATGCGATTTGGCTTTAGGCGACAAGCACTTGGAGACAGGGACGAGCGTGTGGAGGCATTATTAGGGACCTTTGGTTTACGAATCGAGCAGAGAATAAGCAGAAAGGTTTACTGTTTGCTTTTTGTGTAAAAAATAGTTTGCTCTCTTTTTTTGTTTCAAAAAAATTTAGTTTGCTGGGTGCGATGGTCGCCGTTCATGGACTGCACTGGCGGAAAGGAAAGAGGGGAATATAATTGACCACTCATTTGCTTTGCAACATGATGTAAATTGCCCACCCAGTGGCTACATATGTGTGAGCTAGCCGGTCTATCTCATGACCTAGCTATGGTCTTCATTCCTTGCTTTCACCTTTGCTTTAACTTTTTATTTATTTTTTACTTTCCAAGGCGCTGGATGTTTCTGCGCCAACAACAAGCTTGACATGAGTAGTAAATACTGTCCACTACTAGTGCTTTCCTTTTTGAATTGTCATGCTGTCCACTGGTTAATCACAGCTCGTTTTCATCTTTCTTTCTTTTTTCGATTGACAATACACTTGTGGTGCATGTCAGAAACCCTGGGTTTGTGCGTGCGTGCCAGCGTTGCATTGCGCACCGCCCACGTAGTCGCATGCTTGTTCAGTGCTGGATGCGATCCGCTGGCAGCGCCACGTATTATATCATGAGGATTGTACTATGCCAACGTCACCGGCGTCAGTCAGTCCAGCTAGCTGCCACTCTCGGAGCTCGGCCTGATCGGAGCCACGGATGGATAAATTAATGAATGAATGATCGCCGTAGTACGAGATACAGGAGGCAGATGTGGAGCGCAGTGCGAGTGGGAGTGGCGCCAGCCACGAGCGGAGGGTGACTCGGACCAGGAGATGCCAGCTGGCCACGGCCAAGGCCAGCCAGGCTCCGCGCAAGCAGCACTCCGGCCATCGACGCAGGTGCCGGCTGCCCCTTGCCGCCCCACGCCAAGTGTCGGCGCCTCTCCTCCCATTTCCCGCGCATCCAACTAGTAGTGCCACTAGCGCCAGGTCAACGAAAGATTGTTCATGGCTGTGGTGGATGCACGGAGGGAACAGAACGGAACGGTGGCTCCAGTGGTAGCCCGGGTGGATCGGGCACTCGTCCCGTTGTCCGACGGGCTGACGTGCCTGCCACGAGGTCGCCGTGTCGCCAACGACGCTCGCTCGCTCCCTCCTGGCAAACTTCCGACGTGCTCTCTCCCCCCCACAAATCTCAATGGCGGCCAGCCAGCGACACCCTGCATTTGCTCGCTCCTTCGGCCTACCCGCTGCTGCAGCTGCGAATAGGCTCTCTGCTTGGCGTACTGTTACGCTACGGACGGTCCAGGGGCCATGAATGACTTGGGATCCTGGGGATCCGACGGCCGGGTGTCGGGACGCACACGTGGACGGCGCCGTACTGGCCGGGTTGATGGCGCTCGCTGACCCCCGCGGGTGGCTGCCCGGCCGGCCGTGGACACGCTGGCGTCGTGAGCAGCTGGCTGCGGCCATCAATGAGACAGCTCAGCCCGGCCGTACACGCGGCGGCATCACGGAGTCCCCGGCGCGGTGACCACGGACCACCCTCGTCCTTTTCCTCTGGGGCATACGTGGCGCTGTAGCGTGTGTGCTGTCGCTGCTGTTCTTGGCACCCGGAGGCACGTGCTTCTTTGGGCCGGCAATAGCAGTCACAAGGGCAAAAAACAGCGAAAACTGTAGCACTGCTATTTTGTTTCCATGGAGGACGTGGGAGTGTCGATTTGGGTGTCAATTTCCGGCGAAAAATGCATTTGTTCCACTCTCTTCCAAACTCTATGGAGTAGCGGCTTGCCTGATGATACATGATACATGCAATGGCTAGTTTTTTTCGATTCAATGGTTCATCTTCTTGCCGCGAAAAGAAGGGTTCTATGGTTGTTATTCATGGCGCCATGGTGCGCGTATGCTTGTGGTTGTAAGCATACGAAAACCGGCGAGGCAGAGCACGTTAGGCGACATACTGACACGCGTGCATGGATGCAGCTGCAGGCACTGGCGATGGCAATGGCGGTGCGTTCCGTCGCCTTTACTCGAAATAATACGCGCGCGGCACCCCTCTCCTCTCCAACCGTCGATCGGGAGTGAGTGATTTGATTCAATTCGGCCCGACGGAGACCACGATTCCACGAATGACGAAACCAACCAAACCTCTCATGCATGCATGCACGTACCGGCCGGCCTCGCCAAACCTTGTGCCCGTGCCTGCATCCACATGCAACCGCATTTCCTTCCTTGCCATGCACTCCTCGGAGCCTCTCACGTCCTGCCTTTCTCTTCACTTCAGCCCTGACACCGTGTGTCAGGCCGGGGCCGGGAACCCAGTTCTGCTGCAGCCTGCCCTGCAGGCATCCCTCCGGCTGCATTACGAATCCACGTAGCAGGAGTAGGTAGCTTACGCGGAAACGATATTCGAGATAGATCAGGCAAGCACGCCGGGCTCACGATGTGTGTGCATCTCCTACCGGCCCGTTTGTGGAGGGAATGAAAAGCTTGCTTTCGTCGCACCAAAACCCTCTCCTGACCCATGGCATCGACCGGGCCACGCCACATGCGAGATTCCTGCTGCGTTCTGGTCTGCTGGTGGCCTCCTGGATGGACGGATGGATCGGTCGATGGAGTTGGAGTTGGAGGAAGCCCCTCCACTCGTCCACAGATATTTGGCTGGGGAAAGGGAAACAGTGTCGAGCAAGGCAAGGCAACGCAAGGGCGCTGCCAATCGCGTGGCGTAACATGGCGCCAAGGATCCGGCAACCGACAGCCATTAGCAGGGCTCGGGGGTCGCGGGGGACAGGGCACCGCAAAACTATTCGCCCTTCTGACTTCTCACGCTTGGCCCATTTGGCCATTTCCATTTGGGTTTCTTTGGGTCACCTCATCCTTATTGGGGAGGTGCTCAACACGTATGGATGGATGGTGTGACCGCGAAACCGTCGTCGTCGCTCGGTCTGTAAACTCGATCCAGATCTGGATTTTCGTTTTGAACTTTTTGGGTTTTTTGCCTGTGCTTTTTGGTGTTTCTAACAGAACCGAGAAATAGCTAGCGGGTAGTATTTTTAAGAGTAAAGTCTATTTCAAGCCTTGAATTCATAGAGATCGTCGAAATCAAACCTTCACGTCTAAATCCCTAAAATCTATACCTTGACCTTTTCGATCCCGGTCAATATCAACCCTGATCCTAGACAGGTTTGTCACACAGGAAAAAGGCAACCCTGACCAGGATTACTAGGTTCTCTCGCTGACTCGGCACCCCTACACGTCATATCCATCTTCTTCCCTGTTAATGCCGCGTTGAGCTCCCAAAGCGATGCTCCCCTCGTTGTGAGCATCTCCAATAGCCGGACGCCCGGCCTTGCTCCTCGCTCCCCTCAACGTGTCTAGAGCGTGCGTGTTTTGCCGAATACCGTGAGTACAGAGATACAGATTGATCAAACTAGCAGGCCTGTACGTGAGCTAGCTACGAAAATGCATCCACATGCATGCCTGTTTCAAACCAGCTTGGACGCGAATACGTTGGGAATACACTGCTTAACCAAATCATCGGTCGAGTCAGCTAGCTTTGCATCATAGTATTTGCTGCAGAATACTCGAGCACCTTGGTCACCGGGTTCATGGCGCACCGCCGTCGTACCGCGTACTCCCTTCGTAAAGTAATATAAGATGTTTCTAGATCACTAAAGTACTGATTTAAAACCTTTTATATCTTTTTACAGAGGTAATAGTTGCTAATGATGTGATTACCAAGGGGCTTGGGCACAAAGTCGAGCAGGCCCGCGTAGACAATGTACGCGTGTGCCGCGTCGTGCACCTCCTGCCAGACATCGCCATGAGCCCATGAGGGCGGTTTGCGGGCACGCGGGTCTCCCGCATCGGCTGGCCACTCTCCCACATCTTTCACATGAAGACATTGTTCCACCGTGGAAGTACGGGCCATCGCAGCTCGTTTCCTCACATCTCCCATCCCTCTTACACCTCCGCCAGCGCGTTGGTGTCAGCGACGTTGCGTTCGAGCGCAACTCCATGGACTATCTCGGCGGCGCAGTTGAGGAGACAGAGGGAATGGTGATTCAGATAAACGATAGATATGACATGCGGGCCATGAACGTTAGTGACAGTAGACTGTAATCCAGATCTGGATGGATCATTTCCCGGCATGCCAAACAGGCACGGGGTTGATATTGAGCGGCATCCAAAAGGTCAGGATACAAATTTCAAGGATATAGATGTGAGGGTTCGATTTTGACAGGCTATACAAGTTTAAGGTTCAAAACAAACTTTACTCTATTTTTAAAGTCACGACCGGGCGAGGGATGTGAGAAAACACGTCGGTTAATAGTGACGGCGAAGAAAAAAGACAAGACAAAAGACTTATCGCATAGATTAATCAAGCAGAAGAGAATTATACGGTTAATTGATAAGATTCGATTCTCATGACCTCATGATCAAACCGACAAACATACCCATCGCGCAAATACCGTAGGACCCCCACACTTCTGTTCTTTTAGCGAAAAGGATTTCCTGGATTTGGAGACGGCATGAATCGTAAAATTATATTATCGGTGACAACAAGTGAACAAGGCAGAAATCGTGATAGAAATGATAAGGGCCGAGTAGCCTTCTTTCAAACAAAAGGAGGAAAAATGAATATATGATGCATTCATGATCATAGTTAGCATGTGTCATCCTTGGACCTCATGCCACCCTCAATAACTACCAGCCAATAACGATGAGCTTTGATGCATGCCTTCTAGATAACAACCAGTCAAAGGCATTCATCTAGATGGCCACATTTTCCATGTTCCATTTCTCTTTGTTCAATCGTAAACGGGACTTCTTTGTGTTGAGCGCAACCTCCATTCTTGCATCATTGGATCTGTACCTCATCTTCACGTAAGCCTAATGATATTAAGAAGCCTTTTGAGATGGCATAAATCATAAAATTACATGATCGGTGACAACAAAAGAATAAGGCAAACATCGTGATAGAAAGGAGATGACCTGAGTAGCCTTCATTCAAGCAAGAAGAGGAAAAAAGGGAATATATGATGCACTCGTGTTCAAAGTTTGGTCTTATAGCGCGGCGAGTAGCCATCGTTGGAGGTGCGAGTGTGATGAGGAGAATGGAGGAGAAGGATGACGTAAGAGCATCTACAACCAGACCTCTCAAACCCGCCTTAAACACCCGGGCAGGCCGCCCGATCACCTTTTTTTTGACCGAGACGAACTTCTCAAACGGCCCATAAACGCTCGGGCTGACCGGCACCCCCATATCCAACCCAAATATAAGGCGGATATGGGGACGTCCGGGCGCGTCTGGACGCGCCCAAGCATGCCTGTCACATCGGACTGACGAACGGGGCCTAGCCGAAAACGCCCGCCAACCCGACGGTCTAAAGGTCGTCTCCTCCGTCGCACCGGTCGCGCCACGTGTCGCAGCTCGGGCGGACCGCGTAGTGCAATGCCCGGCTATTTAAATGCACCGGCGGACCCCGAAACCCTACGTCCACATCTTCCTCCTCATCATGTCCGCCGCCGCCGCCAGTTTCCACTCCACCCATCTGCAGCCATGCCCCCACGCTGCCGCCGCGAGTTCCTGACGCCGGAGCGCTGGCTCGAGCTCCTTGAGCAGATCCTCAATAGGCGTGAAGCCCGGATCGCCACGGGGCTTCCTCCGGATGTTTGGGATCCGGAGTTGGAGGAGTTAGAAGTGAAGAAGGAGGAGGAGGTGGTGGTGGTGGAGGAGGAGGAGATGGAGGAGGGGGATGTGGGGGACGCTGGCGATGGGGATCTCCGCGCGGAGCAGCAGGCCATCATCGATTCCCTCCGGTCGGAGTTGGATGTGTGTGCAAGACACCGTCGCCAACAGGAGATGGAGGCGCAAGAAGCCGCGGAACATGCGGAGTGCTTGGCCTATATTGATGCGATGGAGCAGGAGGAGGATGAAATGGAGCCCTCCTCCCCGCCCATCCAGCCGGCGTCCGGCCGCGTCGTCGTGGACATCACCGACGACGAAGAATAGCTAGGATAGTACGTAGGATTTACTTTGCATGATTTTGTATGGATTTAGGAGATAAAATATGAGAGATGCGGATGCAAATTGAGAAATTTCAGGCGTGTTCGATCAGTACCCGCGGACGCATCCGCGGGGGTTTAAGAGGCCAGATTTGTTTATCCGGTTGTAGATGCTCTAACCCATACAAACAAGGAGAGGGAGTGTTACAGTTAAGGAGTAAGACAAAACAGGAAAAGCAAGACATCACGTTGTACTTAACCCTAAAGTCAAGTCGTCCTAGTGAAATAGCAATATCCATAAAACGAGATATAATTTCAATTTTCTCATCATAATTTGCCTATCAGAGCATCTACAACTGGATTACCAAATCCGACTTCAAAACGTCCGCGAACGCGCCTGTTTAGTGTTCGGGCGAGTCTTTTTTAAGCCTCTATTTGTCTATCAATGCAGCCACACTCCTTGTTTTATTTCTTATATATCCGATCACGTGTACCTGATTGATGTAGATAAAAAGAGAAAAGGAAAAGAAAGAAAGAAAAGTGGTTCGAGGTGGGTTGTGCCTAACGTTGGACTTACCTAGCGCGTCTTCTAGCCCCCATATCCTTTCTACATTTGTTCTTAATATGAGGGTCAACAAACAATCAGGACGTATAAGATATGAAAAGTGTGGTTGAGTCATTTTTTTTCTTTTTTCTTCTATCTGATCATTAACCAGCCGCGTCTCAAACGTTTGAGAAGGACTTAAAGATGCATGCTATCAATTCCCTAACTTTTTTCCGGGGGGGGGGGGGGGGATACTACGCATCGCTTGAGCATGAAAAATATAGACGAGCGGTGATTGGCATGCCACATGCATGAGACGATATTAAGTTATTAACTTGAATCTCTCCTTCCTTATCTTTTTTTAGAAAATGAGAATTACACCCGGGCTCTCCATCTGGATGATGCATGCAGTTATTTTATTGTTTATTCACAAAAATCTTGCAATGTAGTATATCAGGTAGTCTGAAGCCATTATCTTAGCAACAACGGTCACTACTCTTATCTACTTGATGAAGGTGTGCCCATAATCAAGCCTAATACCAAACGGACTTCGCACGAAAGCCTAACATCTGACGCCGGAGGCCCCAACCAAGCCGCATACTGGGTTTGGGGTACAAACCGGTTCAACGCACTCATGTAGTCATGTGCCATCGCCGCCGTCTTCAACCAATCCATCTTCAGAGAAGAACCTAACGCAACGACCTTGCCAGACCTCTCCGCCATCGACGCCACCATGACGCCAGATATTGTCCTCCTCCTACGCGTGTCCATCTCCGCGCATCGGACACCGAGTCTTCACCGCGCCACGCCGCCGAGATCCGCCGCCATCAATGAATAAGATGAAGCACCACTCCACCAAAGAATCCGTCCACTATTCCCTCGAGCCCGTGTACACCTCCAAGAATGATGCCCCCAAGGGGAAACAACATCACGGTGTCGTCGTCATCTGATTTGCTGATCTAGGGTTTCCCCTGGAGGTAGAGTATAGAGGTCAGAGCTTCTCCATGGCGATGCCTTCAAGAAGGTAACGTCAGAAAAAAGTGTCGCCATCACTGGTCTTGGCAACAAGCCGGGAACGAAGTTTTCAGCCGGATCCGCTCGACGAACCATCATCAAGCATCATGTGCACGGGGTCGCCACCGATCTGTGTTGGAAATATGCCCTAGAGGCAATAATAAATTAGTTATTATCATATTTATTTGTTCATGATAATAGTTTATTATCCATGCTAGAATTGTATTGATCGGAAACTCAC
Source organism: Hordeum marinum (assembly GCA_022496015.1). NCBI lineage: Eukaryota > Viridiplantae > Streptophyta > Magnoliopsida > Poales > Poaceae > Hordeum > Hordeum marinum. The sequence continues at coordinate 454,476,068 of CM039674.1, read as the reverse complement.
ATACATGTGTGGATACATAGACAATACCATGTCCCTAGTATGCCTCTAATAGACTAGCTCGTTGATCAAAGATGGTTAAGGTTTCCTAGCCATGGACATGAGATGTCATTTGATAACGGGATCACATCATCAGGAGAATGATGTGGTGGACAAGACCCAAACTATAAACGTAGCATATGATCGTGTCAGTTTATTGCTACAGTTTTTTGCATGTCAAGTGTCTGTTCCTATGACCATGAGATCAAACAACCCACTGACATCGAAGGAGTACCTTGTGTGTATCAAATGTCGCAACGTAACTGGGTGACTATAAAGGTTCTCTACAGGTATCTCCAAGGGTGTTTGTTGGGTTGGCATGGATCAAGACTGAGATTTGTTACTCCGTGTGATGGAGAGGTATCTCAAGGCCCACTCAGTAATACAACATCACTATAAGCCTTGCAGGCAATGTGACTAAAGTGCAAGCAATGAGATCCCTGAAGTCATGAGGAGCTCCAGAATGGTCTGGAGGTAAAGATTGATATATAGGAAGTCCCGTTTTGGCCACCAGAAAAGTTTCGGATATTTTCGGTAGTGTACCGTGAGTGACGGAGGGCCATCTGGAGAGGCCACTCACACCGGAAGGCCACATGGGCCTGAGGGGTGTTGCACCAGCCCTTAGTGGGCTGGGAAAACCAGTGCTACAAGGCCCATGCATCTAGGAAAGAGTGGAAAAGGAAAAACCCCAAAGGAGGAAGGAAAATCCAAATTAGGAAGGAGTCCTAATAGGATTCCACCTCCCTTGTGGGAGGTGGATTCCTCCCTTGTTTGGTTCGGCCGAACCTACTTGGAGTAGGGGCCAAGGCCGCCTCCTCTCCCCTTCCTCCTATATATATTGAGGGATTTTGAGGGTAGCCCCTAACCCTAATTGCCACGTGCTGCCCTCTTCTTCCTCTAGGTCTGTTCTCCACTAGATCGTCTCGGTTGTGCTTGGCGAAGCCCTGTCAGGATAGCTCCACCACCGCCGCCACCACGCCGTTGTGCTAGCAGAGAACTCATCTACCTCTCCATCCTCGCTTGCTGGATCAAGGAGGTGGATATCGTCATCGAGCTGTACGTGTGCTGAATGCGGAGGTGTCACCCGTTCGGCGCTAGATCGGAAGGACCGTGATTGGATCGAAGGACGAATCGTGATGGGATCGCGGTACGGCTTGCGATCTGGATCACAAAGACATTCAACTACATCAACCGCGTTTCTTAACGCTTCTTGCTTAGCGATCTACAAGGGTATGTAGATACACTCTCCCTCTCGTAGATGCTCATCACCATGGATAGATCTTGCGTGTGCATAGGAATTTTTTGTTTCCCTTGCAATGTTCCCCAACAGTGGCATCATGAGCTAGGTCTATGCGTAGATGAGATCACGAGTAGAACACAAAGGAGTTTGTGGGCGTTGATGCTCAGATTGCTTCCTCCCTTGGTCTTTTCTTGATTCAGCGGTATTTATTGGAAATATGCCCTAGAGGCAATAAATAAAGTGTTTATTATTATATTTCCTTGTTCATGATAATCGTTTATTATCCATGCTATAATTGTATTGATTGGAAACACATTACATGTGTGGGTAAATAGACAACACTTTGTCCCTAGTATGCCTCTAGTGAACTAGCTCGTCGATCGAACATGGTCAAGGTTTCCTAGCCATTGACATGTGATGTCATTTGATAACAGGATCACAACATTAGGAGAATAATGTGATGGATAAGACCCAAAATACAAATGTAGCATATGATCGTGTCAGTTTATTGCTACTGTTTTCTGCATGTCAAGTATATGTTCCTATGACCATGAGATCATGCAACTCACGGACACCGGAAGAGTGCCTTGTGTGTATCAAACATCGCAACGTAACTGGGTGACTATAAAGGTGCTCTACAGGTATCTCCAAGGGTGTCTGTTGGGTTGGCATGGATCAAGACTGGGATTTGTTACTCCGTGTGACGGAGAGGTATCTCAGGGCCCACTCGGTAATACAACGTCACAATAAGCCTTACAAGCAATGTGACTAAGTGTTAGTCACGGGATCTTCTATTACGGAAGTAAAGAGACTTGCCAGTAACGAGGTTGAACTAGGTATGGAGATACCGACGATCGAATCTCGGGCAAGTAACATACCGAAGAACAAAGGGAACATCATACGGAATTAACTGAATCCTTGACATAGAGGTTCAACCGATAAAGATCTTCGTAGAATATGTAGGAACCAATATAGGCATCCAGGTCACGTTATTGGTTATTGACCATAGAGGTGTCTCGGTCATGTCTACATAGTTCTTCAACCCGCAGGGTCTGCACACTTAAGGTTTGGTGACGTTTCGGTAGTATAGAGTTATGCATGATGGTGATCGAAGGTTGTTCGGAGTCCTGGATGAGATCCCAGACGTCACTAGGAGCTCCAAAATGGTCCGGAGGTAAAGATTAATATATAGGAAGTCCTATTTTGGTTGTCGGAAAAGTTTCGGGCTCATCGGTAGTGTACCGGGAGTGCGGGTAGTGTACCGGGAGACCATCGGGAGGGGTATTTCGACCCAAGAGGCTACATGGGCTGTCGGAGAGTGAATACCAGCCCTTTGTGGGCTGGTGGAAGTCCCACATAAGGCCCATGCGGCTGGGAAGAAAAGTCCAAAGAGAAAAAGGTGGAAAAAGGCAAAAAGACCAAAATAAGGAGGAGTCCTAGTCCTACTAGGATTGGAGGAGGATTCCTCCTCTCCTCCCACTTCGGCCAAAGCCTAGAGGGCTTGGCCCTTGCTCCAAGCCTCCTCCTATCCTCCTCTTACATATACTAGAGGTTTTAGGGTTTTTGCACTTGATTTTCAGCCACGTGCTACCCGATCCTCTAGTGCATAGTTTCTCCTCTAGATCGGTTTTCTACAGTGCTTAGGCAAAGCCCTACCAGAATTGCTCCACCACCATCGCCGCGGCGCCGTCACGCTGCTGGAGAACTCGTCTACCTCTCCGCTCCCTCTTGCTGGATCAAGAAGGCGGAGATCGTCATCAAGCTATACGTGTGCTGAACGCGGAGGTGCCGTCCGTTCGGTGCTTGATCGGGACGGATCGTGATTGGATCGCGGGACGCTCGGCGATTTGGATCACGAAGACGTTCGACTACACCAACCGCGTTTCTTAATGCTTCCCGCTTAGCGATCTACAAGGGTACGTAGATCCACTCTCCCTCTCGTAGATGCTCATCACCATGGATAGATCTTACGTGTGCGTAGGAATTTTTTTGCTTCCCATGCGACGTTCCCCAATAGTGATATCAGAGCTAGGTCTATGTGTAGATGAGATCTCGAGTAGAACACAAAGAGTTTGTGGGCGTTGATGCTTAGATTGCTTCCTTCCTTGGTCGTGTTTTGGTTCAACGGTATTGTGAGATGAAGCGGCCCGGACCAACATTACTCATACGCTTACGAGAGACCGGTTCCCTCAACCGCAACTTGTTGCATAGATGGCTTGCGGGTGCTAGTTTCTCTCACTTTAGTTGGATCGGATTCGACAAAGGCGGTCCTTGAGAAGGTTGAAAAGCAACTAGTGTATCACCGTTGTGGTTTTTGCGTAGATAAGAATTGTTCTTGCTAGATACCCGTAGCAGCCACGTAAAACATGCAACAACAATTAGAGGACGTCTAACTTGTTTTTGCAGGGTATGTTGTGATGTGATATGGCCAATTACATGATGTGATATATGTGATGTATGAGATGATCATGTGATGTATAGATTATCACGACATGCATGTCAATGAGTACGGCAACCGGCAGGAGCCATAGGGTTATCTTTAATTATTGTATGACCCGTGTGTCAATCATTAAGCGCTATGTAATGCTTTACTTTACCGCTAAACGGTAGCAATAGTAGTAGAAGCATGGTGGGTGCGACAACCACGATGGCGACACATTGATAGAGATCAAGATGTGGAGATCATGGTGTCATGCCGGTGACGATGGAGATCATGCCGGTGCTTTGATAGATGGAGATCAAAAGCACAAGTTCATGGCCATATCATGTCACTTATGATTTGCATGTGATGTTAATCCTTTTATGCACCTTGTTTTGCTTAGGACGACGGTAGCATTATAAGGTGATCCCTCACTTAAATTTCAAGATGAATTGTGTTCTCCCCGAGTGTGCGCCGTTGCGAAAGTTCGTCGTGTCAAGACACCACGTGATGATCGGGTGTGATAGACTCTACGTTCACATACAACGGGTACAAACCAGTGTCTCACATGCAGAACACTCGGGTTAAACTTGACGAGCCTAGCATGTACAGACATGGCCTCGGAACACAAGAGACCGAAAGGTCGAACATGAGTCATATAGTAGATATAATCAACATGATGATGTTCACCATTGAAACCACCACAACTCACGTGATGATCGGACTTGAGTTGGTGAATTTGGATCATGTGACACTCAGATGACCTGAGGGATGTCAATTTGAGTGGGAGCTTTAGTAATTTGATTAATTAAACTCGTTATCTTGAACAATAGTCCAAGTAACCTTTGCATATTTATGTTGTAGATCAATGACTCGCGCAGTAGCACCCCTGAATTTTAATGCGTTCCTGGAGAAAGCTAAGTTGAAAGATGATGGAAGTAACTTTGTTAACTGGGCCCGTAATCTGAGGATTATCCTCACGGCTTCCCAGAAATCATATGTCCTTGATGCACCGCTTGGTGACCAACCAGAAGACATGTCATCCGAAGACGTTAAGAACGCTTGGGAGGCACGTTCTGGAGATTACTCAACAGTTTAGTGTGCAATATTTTATGACTTAGAGCCGGGACTTCAAAGACATTTTGAACGTCATGGAGCATATGAGATGTTCCAGGAGTTGAAGTTTATCTTTCAGAAGTATGCCCGAATCGAGAGGTATGAGACCTCCGATAAGTTCTATGCTTGCAAAATGGAGGAGAACGGGTCTATCAGTGAACATATACTCAGAATGTCTGGGTATTCGACTCGTCTAGCGGAGTTGGGAATTGCCCTTCCACCAGAGGCGATCACTGACAGAGTTCTTCAATCACTGCCACCTAGTTACAAGAGCTTTGTGATGAACTATAACATGCACGGGATGAACAAGTCAGTCGCCGAGCTGTTTGCGATGCTAAAACTCGCTGAGTCTGAAATCCAGAAAGAACATCAAGTGTTGATGGTCAATAAAACCACTAGTTTCAAGAAGAATGGCAAGGGCAAGGGCAAGAAGGGTAAAACCAAGAAGGATGGCAAAGCAGTTGCTACTCCTATAAAGAAGCCCAAGCATGGACCCAAGCCAGAAACTGAGTGCTTTCATTGCAAGGGAACTGGTCACTAGAAGCGGAACTGGCCCAAGTACCTGGCTGACAAGAAGGCGGCCAACGACAAACAAGGTATATATGATATACATGTTATTGATGTGTACCTTACTAGCTCTCATTGTAGTGCTTGGGTATTTGATACCGGTTCAGTTGCTCACATTTGCAACTCAAAACAGGAACTACGGAATAGACGAAGGCCGGCAAAGGATGAAGTGACGATGCGTGTGGGAAATGGTTCCAAGGTTGATGTGATCACCGTCGGCATGCTCTCTCTTTGATTACCATCGGGATTAGTGATGAACCTGAATAATTGTTATTTAGTGCATGCGTTAAGCATAAACATTATATCTGGATCTTGTTTATTGCGAGACGGTTACTCATTTAAATCATAGAATAATGGATGTTCTATTTATATGAGTAATATCTTTTATGGTCATGCACCCAATGTGAGGGGTTTATTCATATTAAATCTTGATAGTGATGACACACATGTTCATAACATTGATGCCAAAATATGTAGAGTTGATAATGATAGTACCACTTTCTTGTGGCACTGCCGTTTAGGTCATATTGGTGTAAAACGCATGAGGAAGCTCCATGCTGATGGACTTTTGGAGTCACTTGATTTTGAATCACTTGAAACATGTGAACCATGCCTCATGGGCAAGATGACTAAAATGCCATTCTCTGGAACAATGGAACGGGCAAGTGACTTATTGGAAATCATACATACTGATGTGTGCGGTCCAATGAATGTTACAGCGCGTGGTGGATATCGTTATTTTCTCACCTTCACAGATGACTTAGATATGGGTATATTTACTGAATGAAACACAAGTCTGAAATGTTTGAAAAGTTCAAGCAATTTCAGAGTGAAGTTGAGAATCATCGTAACAAGAAGATTAAATTCCTGCGATCCGATCGAGGAGGTGAATATCGGAGTTATGAGTTTGAAAGTCACTTAAGACAGTGTGGAATTGTTTCACAGTTGACACCGCCCGGAACACCACAACGTAATGGTATGTCCGCGTCGTAATCAAACCTTATTAGATATGGTGCGTTCTATGATGTCTCTTGCTGATTTGCCACTATCGTTTTGGGGTTATGCATTAGAGACAACTGCATTCACTTTAAATAGGGCACCATCGAAATCCATTGAGACGACGCCATATGAACTATGGTTTGGCAAGAGGCCAAAGTTGTCGTTTCTTAAAGTTTGGGGATGTGATGCTTATGTCAAAAAGCTTCAGCCTGAAAAGCTGGAACCCAAAGCGGAGAAATGCGTCTTCATAGGATACCCGAAAGAGACAGTCGGGTATACCTTCTATCTCTGATCCGAAGGCAAAGTGTTTGTCGCTAAGAACAGAACATTTCTTGAGAAAGAGTTTCTCTCGAAAGAATTGAGTGGGAGGAAAATAGAGCTTGATGAGGTTATTGAACCTTTACTTCAACCAGAAAGTAGCGCAGAAAGATGTTTCTGTGGAACCTACGACGGTTGAAGAGGAAGTTAATGATGATGATCATGAAGCTTCGGATCAAGTTACTATTGAACCTCGTAGGTCGACAAGGGTGCGTACTGCTCCTGAGTGGTACGGCAACCCTATCGTGGAGGTCATGTTGTTGGACAACAATGAACCTACAAGCTATGGAGGAGCGGTGATGGGCCTGAATTCCGAGAAATGGTTAGAGGCCATTAAATCTAAGATGGGATCCATGTATGAAAACAAAGTATGGAGTTTTGGAAGTATTACCTGAAGGGAGAAAGGCCATTCAAAACAAATGGATCTTTAAGAAGAAGACGGACGCGGACGGTAATGTCACCGTCTATAAAGCTCGACTTGTGGCAAAGGGTTTTTCACAAGTTCAAGGAGTTGACTACGATGAGACATTCTCACCCGTAGCAATGCTTAAGTCTGTCAGAATTATGTTGGCAATAGCTACTTATTTTGACTATGAAATTTGGCAGATGGATGTCAAAACAATGTTCCTCAACGGTTTCCTTGAGGAAGAGTTGTATATGATGCAACCAGAAGGTTTTGTCGATTCAGAGAATGCTGACAAAGTTTGCAAACTCCAGCGATCCATTTATGGGCTGGTGCGAGCATCTCGGAGTTGGAATAAGCGCTTTGATGAGGTGATCAAAGCGTTTGAGTTTATACAAGTTTATGGAGAAGCTTGTATTTACAAGAAAGTGAGTGGGAGCTCTATAGCGTTTCTAATATTATATTTGGATGACATATTGCTGATTGGAAACAATATAGAAATGTTGGAAAGCATGAAGGAATATTTGAACACGAGTTTTTCAATGAAGGACCTAGGAGAAGCTGCTTTCATATTAGGCATTAAGATCTATAGAGATAGATCGAGACGCTTAATAGCACTTTCATAGAGCACATACCTTGATAAATTTTTGAAGAAGTTCAAAATGGATCAGTCCAAGAAGGGCTTCTTGCCTGGGTTACAAGGTGTGAAGTTGAGTAAGACTCAATGCCCAGTGACTGTAGAAGATAGAGAAAAGATGAGTGTCATCCCCTATGCTTCAGCCATAGGCTCTATCATGTATGCAATGCTATGCACAAGACCCGATGTTAGCCTTGCCATAAGTATGACCGAAAGGTTTCAAAGTGATCCTGGAATGGAGCACTGGGCGGCGGTCAAGAATATCCTTAAGTACCTGAAAAGGACTAAGGAAATGTTTCTCGTTTATAGAGGTGATGAAGAGCTCGTCGTAAAGGGTTACGTGGATGCAAGCTTTGACACTGATCCGGATGACTCTAAGTCACAAACCGGATACGTATTTATTCTCAACGGGGGAGCGGTAAGCTGGTGCAGTTCCAAGCAAAGCGTGGTAGCCGATTCTACGTGCGAAGCGGAGTACATCCCAGCCTCGGAGGCGGCAAAGGAAGGTGTCTGGATGAAGTAGTTCATGACAGATCTTGGAGTAGTTCCCAGTGCACTGAATCCAATGAACCTGTTCTGTGACAATACTGGTGCCATTGCTCTGGCCAAGGAACCAAGGTTTCACAATAGGACCAGACACATAAAGCGACGCTTCAACTCCATCCGTGATTACATCGAGGAGAAGGACATAAATATTTGCAAAGTGCACACGGATCGGAATGTTGTAGACCCATTGACTAAATGTCTTCCAAGGGCTAAACATGATCAACACTAGAACTGCATGGGTGTTTGATTCATTACAATGTAAATCACATAGTGATGTGAACTAGATTATTGACTCTAGTGCAAGTGGGACACTGTTGGGATTATGCCCTAGAGGCAATAAATAAAGTGTTTATTATTATATTTCCTTGTTCATGATAATCGTTTATTATCCATGCTATAATTGTATTGATTGGAAACACATTACATGTGTGGGTAAATAGACAACACTTTGTCCCTAGTATGCCTCTAGTGAACTAGCTCATTGATCAAACATGGTCAAGGTTTCCTAGCCATTGACATGTGATATCATTTGATAACGGGATCACATCATTAGGAGAATGATGTGATGGACAAGACCCAAACTACAAACGTAGCATATGATCGTGTTAGTTTATTGCTACTGTTTTCTGCATGTCAAGTATATGTTCCTATGACCATGAGGTCATGCAACTCACGGACACCGGAAGAGTGCCTTGTGTGTATCAAACGTCGCAACGTAACTGGGTGACTATAAAGGTGCTCTACAGGTATCTCCGAGGGTGTCTGTTGGGTTGGCATGGATCAAGACTGGGATTTGTTACTCCGTGTGACGGAGAGGTATCTCAGGGCCCACTCGGTAATACAACGTCACAATAAGCCTTGCAAGCAATGTGACTAAGTGTTAGTCATGGGATCTTGTATTATGGAAGTAAAGAGACTTGCCGGTAACAAGGTTGAACTAGGTATGGAGATACCGACGATCGAATCTCGGGCAAGTAACATACCGAAGAACAAAGGGAACATCATACGGGATTAACTGAATCTTTGACATAGAGGTTCGACCGATAAAGATCTTTGTAGAATATGTAGGAACCAATATGGGCATCTGGGTCCCGCTATTGGTTATTGAACGTAGAGGTGTCTAGTTCATGTCTACATAGTTCTCGAACCCACAGGGTCTGCACACTTAAGGTTTGGTGACGTTTCGGTAGTATAGAGTTATGCATGGTGGTGACCGAAGGTTTTTCAGAGTCCCGGATGAGATCTCGGACGTCACGAGGAGCTCTGGAATGGTCAGGAGGTAAAGATTGATATATAGGAAGTCCTATTTTGGTCGGCGGAAAAGTTTCGGGCTCATCGGTAGTGTACCGGGAGTGCGGGTAGTGTACCGGGAGACCACCGGGAGGGGTATTTCGACCCAAGAGGCTACATGGGCTGTGGGAGAGTGAATACAAGACCTTTGTGGGCTGGTGGAAGTCCCACATAAGGCCCATGCAGCTGGGAAGAAAAGCCCAAAGAGAAAAAGGTGGAAAAAGGCAAAAAGACCAAAATAAGGAGTCCTAGCCCTACTAGGATTGGAGGAGGATTCCTCCTCTCCTCCCACTTCGGCCGAAGCCTAGAGGGCTTGGCACTTGCGCCAAGCCTCCTCCTCTCTTCCTCTTATATATACTAGAGGTTTTAGGGTTTTTGCACTTGATTTTCAGCCACGTGCTACCCGTTCCTCTAGTGCATAGTTTCTCCTCTAGATTGGTTTTCTGCACTTCTTAAGCGAAGCCCTGCCGGAATTGCTCCACCACCATCGCCGTGGTGCCGTCACGCTGCCAGAGAACTCGTCTACCTCTCCACTCCCTCTTGCTGGATCAAGAAGGTGGAGATCGTCATCAAGCTGTACGTGTGCTAAACGCGGAGGTGCCGTCCGTTCGGTGCTTGATCGGGACGGATCGTGATTGGATCGCGGGACGCTCGGCAATTTGGATCGCGAAGACGTTCGACTACACCAACCGTGTTTATTAACGCTTCCCGCTTAGCGATCTATAAGGGTACGTAGATCCACTCTCCCTCTCGTAGATGCTCATCACCGTGGATAGATCTTGCGTGTGCGTAGGACATTTTTTGTTTCCCATGCAACGTTCCCCAACAGTATTGTGGGATGAAGCAACCCGGACCAACCTTACTCGTCCACGTACGAGAGACAGGTTCCATCGACTGACATGTGACTTTGTTGCATAAAGATGGCTGGCGGGTGTCTGTCTCTCCTACTCTAGTTGGATCGTATTCGACAAAGGCGGTCCTTGAGAAGGTTGAATAGCAATTTGTGTATCACCATTGTGGTTTTGCGTAGGTAAGAGTCATTCTTGCTAAACACTCGTAGTAGCCACATAAAACATGCAACAACAATTAGAGGACGTCTAACTTGTTTTTGCAGGGTATGTTGTGATGTGATATGGCCAATTACATGATGAGATATATGTGATGTATGAGATGATCATGTTTTGTATAGAATATCACGACTTGCATGTCGATGAGTACGGCAACCGGTAGGAGCCATAGGGTTGTCTTTAATTATTGTATGACATTTGCGTCAATCATTAAGCGTTATGTAATGCTTTACTTTATCTTTAAGTGGTAGCAATAGTAGTCGAAGCATGGTGGGCGCGACAACCCCGATGGTGACATGTTGATGGAGATCATGGTGTCATGCCGGTGACGATGGCGATCATGTCGATGCTTTATAGATGGAGATCAAAAGCACAAGTTCATGGCCATATCATGTCACTTATGATTTGCATGTGATGCTAATCCTTTATGCACCTTATTTTGCTTAGGACGACGGTAGCATTATAAGGTGATCCGTCTCTAAAATTTCAAGATAAAATTGTGTTCTCCCCTAGTGTGCACCGTTGCGAAATTTCGTCGTTTTGAGACACCACGTGATGATCTGGTGTGATAGACTCTACGTTCACATACAACGGGTGCAAGCCAGTGTTGCACGTGTAGAACACTCGGGTTAAACTTGACGAGCCTAGCATATACAAACATGGCCTCGGAACACAAGAGACCGAAAGGTCGAACATGAGTCATATAGTAGATATGATCAACATGATGATGTTCACCATTGAAACCACCTCAACTCACGTGATGATCGGACTTGAGTTGGTGAATTTGGATCATGTATCACTCGGCTGACCGGAGGGATGTCAATTTTAGTGGGAGTTCTTAGGTAATATAATTAGTTGAACTCATTATCATGAACATAGTCAAAGTGTCTTTGCAAAGTTATGTTGTAGATCGATAGCTCGCGTTGTAGCTCCCCTAGGTTTTTAATACGTTCCATGAGAAAATAGAGTTGAAAGATAATGGTAGCAATTATGCGGACTAGGTCCGTGATCAGAGGATTGTCTTCAGTTGCTGCACAGAAGGCTTATGCCCTTGATGCACCGCTCAGTGCACCCCCCAAGCGTCATCTATAGATGTTGTGAACATCTGGCAGGCACATTCTGATGACTACTTGATAGTTCGGTGCGTCATGCATTACAGCTTAGAGTTGAGGCTCCAAAGACGTTTTGAATGTCACGGAGCATATGAGATATTCCAAGAGCTGGAATTGATATTTCAGGCTTGTGCCCGTGTTGAGAGGTGTGAGACCTCCAACAAGATTATTTGCCTGCAAAATGAAGGAGAATAGCTCAATCGGTGAGCATGTGCTCAGATTGTCTGGGTACTACAATCGCTTGAATCGAGTGGGAGTTGATCTTCCAGATAAGATAGTGATTGATATAGTTCTCCAAGTCACTATCACTAAGCTACTAGAGCTTCATGATGAACTATAAAATGCCAGAGATGGAAATAATGGTCCCTGAGCAATTCACGATGTTTGTCACCGCGAAGGTAGAAATCAAGAAGGAGCATCAAGTGTTGATGGTTAGTGAAACCACTAGTTTCGAGAAGGGCAAGGGCTAGGAGGGAAACTTCATGGGTGGCAAGTCAGTTGCTGCTCCAGTGAAAAAACCGAAGATAGAACCCAAACCCGAGACTAAGTGCTTCTGTTATGAGGAGAATGGTCGCTAAAGCGAAACAACCCTAGATACTTGGTAGATAAGAAGGTTGGCAACGTCGATAGAAGTATATTTGATGTATGTGTTATTGATATGTACCTTGCTAGTACTCCTAGTAGCACCTGGGTATTGGATAATGGTTCGGTTTCTAAATGTTAATAACTCGAAATAAAAGCTACGAAATAAACGGAGGCTAGCTAAGGGTGAGGTGACGATGAGTGTTGGAAGTGTTTCCAAGGTTGATGTGATCACCATCGCACGCTCTCTCTACCTTCGAGATTAGTGATGAACCTAAATAAATGTTATTTGGTGTTTGCGTTGAGCATGAACGTGGTTAGATCAAGTTTATTGCAATACGGTTATTCATTTAAGTTGGAGAATAATGGTTATTCTGTTTACATGAATAATACCTTCAATGGTCATGCACCCAATGAGAATGGTTTATTGAAATCTCGATCGTAGTGATACACATGTTCATAATATTGATGCCAAAAGATACAAAGTTAATAATGATAGTACCACATACTTGTGGCACTGCCACTAAATGTGATATTGGTGTAAAACGCATGAAGAAACTCCATGTTGATGTATCTATGGACTCATTCGATTGCGAATCGGTTGAGACATGCAGACCATGCCTCATGGGCAAGATGACTAATACCATGTTTTTCTGGTATGGTGGAGCAGGCAAGTAACTTATTGGAAATGATACATGTTGATGTATTCGATCCAATGAGTGTTGCAGCGTGCGGTGGATATCGTTATTTTCCTACCTTCACTGATGATTTGAGTAGATATGGGGATATTTACTTAATGAAACACATGTCTGAAACGTTTGAAAAGTTCAAACAAAATCAGAGTGAAGTTTGAGATCATCGCGAAAAGGAGGTAAAATATGTACGATATGATCGTGGAGGTAAATACCCGAGTTACAAGTATTGGTATACAACTTAAGACAATGTGGAATTTGTTTCACATCTCACGTCACCTAGAACACTATAGTATGATGGTGTGTCCGAATTTCATAGTCGTGCTCTATTGGATATGGTGCGAACTATGATATCTCTTATCGATTTGCCACTATCATTTTGGGGTTACGCATTCGAGACAACTAGATTCACTTTAAAAGGGGCACCATCTAAATCCGTTGAGATGACACCATATGAATTTTGGTTTGGCGGAAACCTAAGCTGTCATTTCTTAATGTTTGGGGCTGCGACGCTTATGTGAAAAGGGTTTTCACCTAATGAGCTCGAACCCAAAGCGGACAAATGCATCTTCATAGAATACCCCAACATAAAAGTTGGGTAAACCTTCTATCTTAGACCCAAGCACAAAGTGTTTGTTGCTAAAACAGGACCTTTATCAAGAAAGAGTTTCTCTCGAAAGAAATGAGTGGAAGGAAGATAGAACTTGATGAGGTTGTTGAACCTTTGTTTCAACTAGAGAGTAGCGCAACACAGAAAAATGTTTTCTGTGGAGACTACGTCAGTTGAAGAGGAAGTTAATGATGATTATCATGAAGGTTCAGATCAAGTTACTATCAAACCTCGTAGGTCGACAAGGACGCGTACTGCTCTTGAGTGGTACGACAACCCTGTCTTAGAGGTCATGTTGATGGACAACGATGAACCTACCAACTATGGAGAAGCGATGATGGGCCCAGATTCCAACAAATGGTTAGAGGCCATGAAATATGAGAAAGGATCCATGTATGAAAACCAAGTATGGACTTTGGTAGACTTGCCTGTTGAACGATAGATCGTTGAGTACAAATGGGCCTTATAGATGAAGACAGACACCGATGGTGAATGTCACCATTTACAAAGCTTGACTTGTCACAAAGAAGTTTCCGCCAAGTTCAAGGAATTGACTATGATGAGAGTTTCTCACCGTTAACGATGCCAAAGTCTGTTGGAATTATGTTAGCAATTGCTGCATTTTTGAATTAAGAAATCTGGCAGATGGATGTCAAAACATCATTTCCTTAATGGTTTACTTGAGGAAAGGTTGTATGTGATACAAGCAGAAGGTTCTGTCAGTCCTAAGGATGCTAAAAGGTGTGCAAGCTCCAGCAATCCTTCTATGGGCTGGAGCAAGCATTTCGGAGTTGGAATATACACTTTGATGAGGTGATCAAAGTTTATGAGAAACTTGTGTTTACAATAAAGTGAGTGGGAGCACTATAGAATTTCTGATAAGTATATGTGGATGACATATTGTTGATCCGAAATGATGTAGAATTTCTAAAAAGCATAAAGGTTTGTTTGAGAAGGAGTTTTTCAAAGGAAAACCTGGAATGAAGCTACTTAAATATTGGGCATCTTGATCTATAAAGGTAGATCAAGACGTCTGATAAAACTTTCAATGAGTACATACCTTGACAAGATTTTGAAAGAGATCAAAATGGATTAGTCAAAGAAGGAGTTCTTGCCTGATTTGTAAGGTGTGAAGTTGGGTAAGATTCAAACCTCGATCACGATAGAAGAAAGAGAAAAGTCGAAGATTGTCCCCTATGCCACTAGCCATAGGCTCTATTTGCTATGCCATGCTGCGTATTGCACTTGATGTGTGCCTTGCCCCATGTCTGACAAGGGGGTACAAGAGTGATCCAGGAGTGGATTACTGGACAACGGCCAAAATTATCCTTAGTAACTAGAGGACTAAGGAGATGTTTCTCGATTATGGAGGTGATAAAGAGTTCGTCGTAAAGAGTTACGTCGATGCAAGCTTTAACACCAATCCACATGACTCTGAGTAACAATCCGAATACGTATAGTGGAGCAATCATTTGGAATAGCTCCAAGTGGAGTGTGGGAGCAGTGTCTATAGTAGGACATAGAGATTTGCAAAGTGCACACGGATCTGAATGCCGCAGACCCGTTGACTAAAGACCTCTCTCACATGCAAAGCATGATCGAACCCAGAACTCATTGGGTGTTAGATTCATAACAGTGTAAATCACATGGTGATATGAACTAGATTATTAACTCTAGTGCAAGTGGGAGACTGTTGGAAATATGCTCTAGAGGCAATAATAAATTAGTTATTATCATATTTCCTTCTTCATGATAGTCGTTTATTATCCATGCTAGAATTGTATTGATCGGAAACTCAGATACATGTGTGGATACATAGACAACACCATGTCCCTAGTATGCCTCTAATAGACTAGCTCGTTGATCAAAGATGGTTAAGGTTTCCTAGCCATGGACATGAGATGTCATTTGATAACGAGATCACATCATTAGGAGAATGATGTGGTGGACAAGACCCAAACTATAAACGTAGCATATGATCGTGTCAGTTTATTGCTACAGTTTTTTGCATGTCAAGTATATGTTCCTATGACCATGAGATCATGCAACTCACTAACACCGGAGGAGCACCTTGTGTGTATCAAATGTCGCAACGTAACTAGGTGACTATAAAGATGCTCTAGAGGTATCTCCGCGGGTGTCTGTTGGGTTGGCATGGATCAAGACTGGGATTTGTTACTTCGTGTGACGGAGAGGTATCTCAGGGCCCACTCGGTAATACAACATCACTATAAGCCTTGCAAGCAACGTGACTAAAGAGTTAGCCACGGGATCTTGTATTACGGAACGAGTAAAGAGACTTGCTAATGATGAGATTGAACTAGGTATAGAGATACCGACGATCGAATCTTGGGCAAGTAACATACCGAAAAGCAAAGGGAACATCATACGGGATTGTCTGAATCCTTGACATAGAGGTTCGACCGATAAGATCTTCGTAGAATATGTAGGAACCAATATAGGCATCCAGGTCCCGCTATTGGTTATTAACCATAGAGGTGTCTCGGTCATGTCCGCATAGTTCTCGAACCCGCACGGTCTGCACACTTAAGGTTCGGTGACGTTTCAGTATAGTTGAGTTATGTATATTGGATACCGAAGGTTGTTCGTAGTCCCGGATGAGATCCCGTACATCACGAGGAGCTCCGAAATGGTCCAGAGGTAAATATTGACATATAGGAAGTCCCGTTTTGTCCACCAGAAAAGTTTCGGGTATTTCCGGTAGTGTACCGGGAGAGCCAGAGGGCCATCGGGAGGGGCCACTCATGCCGGGAGGCTACATGGGCCTGAGGGGTGTTGCACTAGCCCTTACCGGGCTGGGCAAACCAGCCTTACAAGGCCCATGCGGCTAGGAAAGAGTGGGAAAGGAAAAACCCCAAAGGTGGAAGGAAAATCCAAATTAGGAAGGAGTCCTAATAGGATTCCACCTCCCTTGTAGGAGGTGGATTCCTCCCTTGTTTGGTTTGGCTAAACCTACTTGGAGTAGGGGCCAAGGCTGCCTCCTCTCCCCTTCCTCCTATATATATTGAGGGATTTTGAGGGCAGCCCCTAACCCTAATTGCCATGTGCTGCGCTCTTCTTCCTCTAGATTTGTTCTCCACTAGATCGTCTCGGTTGTGCTTGGTGAAGCCCTGCCGGGATAGCTCCACCTCCACCGCCACCATGCCGTTATGCTTACAGAGAACTCATCTACCTCTTCACCCTCGCTTGCTGGATCAAGGAGGCGGAGATCGTCATCGAGCTGTACGTGTGCTGAACGCGGAGGTGTCGTCCGTCCGACGCTAGATCGGAAGGACCGTGATTGGATCAACCGTGTTTGTGATTTGGATCGCGAAGACGTTCGACTACATCAACCACGTTTCTTAACGCTTCCCGCTTAGAGATCTACAAGGGTGTGTTGATCCACTCACCCGCTCGTAGATGCTCATCACCATGGATAGATCTTCCGTATGCGTAGGAATTTTTTTGTTTCACTTGCAACGTTTACCAACAATCTGAGCTGCCATGCAGCGAGTAGGCCGCACCGGCCAGATCAAATCTGTCCGAAGGCCAGACCACACATGGTGGCGGCCCTTTCTACCAGGCCCTTCATGCTGTTGCCGCCGATCCGAGGCTAGATGGCCCATCGTTGCAGATCCGATGGCAATCGCCAAACGCAGCCCACGCTGTTGCCCGACACAAGGCCGAGCGTCCTGCGTCGCTCCGTCGCCGGCTAAGGCAGGGACGCCCGCCGCGCCGCCAAGGCCAGATCGTTCGCGCCTCCTGACACCGTGGGGCGCCGCACCATCCCCATGGTGCAAGACAGAGGGAGGCCCCCGTCACCGCCGTCGGCCCTCGTGCTATAGGCCAACGACAGCGAAGGGGGGGAGGGAAGAAAGAAGAGCCCCGACGGCTAGGGTTTTGTCCCGCCCGAGTCACCCGAGCGGGGGCGATGCGGAGGTGTTTCTCCGTTTCGTGGATCGCCCCTTACTTACTATTGTACTTCATTGCACATCCTCAAATTTCTATGTGTTAAAGAATGTGGTAGCTAGATTAATAAAGTCACGGATGATGATAATCATTTGAAGTCCGCAAAGTGATACTCCCTTCATTCGAAAATACTTGTCAAAAAAATGTATAGAAATGGATGTATTTAAACCTAAAATATATCTAGTACTATTGCTTCACTAGATATAGATTCATGTTGGGTCGTTATAACGATCAGTTCATGTGCCCCAAGGCTTGAGCACACGGAGGAAGAGGCAAGCAGACACAAGCATAAGCGCTACCGCCGAGCAAACCGATGCATGCATTTAGCTCACCAGGGGTGGTCAGTTGTGCCTATAGCTTCATGGCTCAAACTTATGCATGTGCACGACTATAATGGTGACACAATTTATGAGATATCTTTTGTCTTGGGACTTTACTTCCGAATGCAATTGAAGATTTTTTTTTTCGTGAACAATCAAAGCTTGTTTGGTCTTCATGACAACTAAATATGTCCCTTCAAAAAAATTCTTCAGGAGGGGCAACTCATCGGAGAAAATTGGATGGGGCCGTCGGGGTGAGTTTGCCCTGGCTACCACAGGCGAGAGGGAAAGAGACACGGAGATTTTCTCTCTCTGACACTCTAGCCCAAATTTTGGTCAACAAAGTAATCTTTAAGTTTTTGTTTACGTTTTTTTAAAGACTCTCTAACCACTTTCTTGGCTAGCCAAAGTTTTGGTGAGATTTAGCAGGGCGTGATATGTCACGTACGTACATGGGTTAGTCACAGCGTCGACCAGAACACACTGATCGACATATACTAGTAGCTCATAAATCCCATATGGGACACCTTAACGAGAAAAGGACCCTAACAATCAACGCCACCGTACGTAGTACTACGTACGTGATCAAACCGAACGAAACGACTAGTCGACACGTATGAGCGCCCACCCACACACACTGCACCGATCTGTGGATCTGCTAGCCAGCTCTTGAGTTAACCCACACATCTGCTACCGGGGCAGCACCTGTGCACGCACGCGCGAAATTAATTAAGCTTCAGTTACACCGGCCAGGCCAGCTCGATCGATCGACACTCGCACTCCCATCGCCTTCCTAATTAACTACTCACTTAGTACAGCCATCATTAACCCAGCCAAAACCGACCGCCAAAACCTAGGATAGGATAGAGCATCAGGCTAATTAAACTAGTGATCACCAGTGCTGCTTAATCAATGCCTCGGCTGGTTAGCTGTCTGGCTTCTAATCTGGTCAAAATACCCACTCTAGTACCGCCTTGCTCGGAACAGCTAACTAATCGAGTGGTACAGTTGGCAGTGAGGAGACTGCTGAGACGTACAGCTAGGCACTGCTGGTGAGCCCTAGCGCGTCGTCAACTTGGATCGTGCCGGCCTATTTCCGGCTTAAGCCGTCCACGTCACACGTGGAAACCAGCAGGGGGCGGGACACGCACGCACGTACGTGGACGTTGATGTATCACGAGGTGATCACATCTCCGTCTCCACCGCATTGACTGTTCGCACCGAGCAGAGGCTGATCCTGCATGCTAATTTGAAAATCAGGCAGAGCACGCTGGTACTGCTGAAATTCAAATTATGTAGCAATATTGCCACGCTTAACTGTATGACGGTTGGTCCTGCTAATTTCTCAAAGGGAAATTCGAATTCTCCTACGTGCAATGCGTGTGTGGCGTACGTACGAGATTCCATGGCTCCACAGATTCAGGGCCGTGCCTGAGCGCGTGCGAGGGCCTATGCGGTGCTGCGGTGGACGAGGGCCACATGGTGCTCAGTCTCCGTGTCTGCCTCGCGTGGCAGCGATGAAACAGCTGGCCCGATCGGTCGGGACGAGAAACAAAATTCGGTCCTGCTCCACCCTCCGGCTCCGGGACGCACGCCTCGTCCGGTCGTCCTCTCGCTCTCTGCCTGCCTGCCTGCCGTTGCTGTGGGATGCTTCAGTCCGACGCGCGTACGTACGTACCGACGTCGCCGATAAGATTTGAGGCCGAAACTGAGCATCATCATCAGCACGTAAAACCTCCAGTGATTGCTAGTGCTAGCCCGTAACCGTGGCCACGTTCCCGGCTACGTCGGCGGCAGGACAAAGAACGAGCCGAGCTCGAGTTTGGCACCACCGCCATGGCTAGAGCAAGAGATACCATATAGGCCAGGAACGCGCAGCCAAATGAACAGTGCAGGTTTGGTGCGTGTTCCCCGGCCGTACACAACTCCGTGACACACTACTAGCTCCCAAACCCAACGAAATTGATCAGCCAGACATAATTAGGGATCAGACATAATACTAGTATGTGGTGCTTGGTTGGGAGTGACGTATAAAACTCACTGGGATGACAGCATCCAGCCATGGCCAGCGGTGCCTATAAGCTCTCCCCTTTGGCCGGGACTTCTTTTTCAGAATCAAGAGAGACAAGACTCCAAGGGCCGGCGCGTATGACAGCGTCACCTTAAGCTGATCGCAATGCATTAGCATGTGAGGGCGCATATGCCAATGTCCCCCGGGCTCTGCACGTACGGCATCGATCGGCCGGTTTTTTAATGGACGGCGACCGGCCGGCCGAGAGGCGCGTGGTGGTGGCTCTGGCCTCCAGGCTCCAGGTGCACCGCATCGGTCCTCCATTCCGAATTCCGATCCGCCGCATGTGCGAATGACGGGAGCGGCACGAGACGCAGTGGAGAGCCACGCCGCCATGGCGCCGTACGGGCATCGCATTGGTGAGGTGGTTGAAGAGCACGAGGCACGACGGACTTGCTTGCCCCACGGTGTGTGTGCGCGCGTGTCTGTTGACGGCCGGGATGGCTGTCGCGGTGGCCGTGACATTATGTCCTTTTTCAGTGCTTTACGGTGTACATGTGTTAAGAATAACACATAGACAAAAAAAAATAATGTGACAAAACAATTAAAGAAGAGATATGACATTATGGTAATCTTAGAAGAAAATGATGCTAAGCACGTGGACTTATGTAAAATGACTGACAACCAATTGACAAAGAAATTTAATTGTTAAACAATTCAATGAGGAAAGCTTAGCAACAACCTATGCATTGGGAAGACTAGTTGGTAAGTATTTTAATATATTTAACACCTCATGTTAGCACCAATACGTTGAAAGTAGTCTAAGTAGATCGCGATCGTTCATGCCGGGCGCCAGCATGTTCTGCCCGTGCACCGAGATCGCGATCGGACGACGGATGCCTGGTCAGACCAGACCCAGGGCCAAGGGGTGTTTGGTTTTCCTTCCCTATATTCATGGAGAGACTTTCTTAAAATTTTGAGTGAGGAACAGGGGCGGAGCTAGAAAATTTGGTCATTGGATTCACTCCATGACTCATTGTGACAACTTGATACTAATACGTGAAGTGTAAAACCTAATTTTAAATAAGCTTACAACATAATTATACCACCCCAAAATAGTATAATGAATAAAAATATGGTATCACATATCACACATTGTGTTGCATTGAAAACTAAAGAGTGCAAAACATATCGGTTCATAAAATTATAAAATCACTTGTTTACATATTTTAAATAGAGTAGTATCAAAAACTTTGTAGCTCCAGGTGTAGCTCCTCATCTTCCTATCACATTGAAAAATAATGTCAAGTTAGTTTGACAGGTTTAGAATAAGTACTATCAAAAGAAATAATCTTGTAAATGCACTCACAGTTTAGAGTGTCCCCATATGCACTTTGTGACTATACTCAAGCTAACGATCATATCCATCGAACCAATCTGGATCAAATCTCTGTTGAGTAGCTCCAATCTCTCTCTTTTGATGATAAAAATTTAAAATTTAGACGGTGGCCTGTAAGGCCCCCTCGTTAAATATCTGCGTCTAATCTCATCTTGTTTTTTTGGATTTCTTGTCTATTCTAAAATTCTCTTCTAATCAGCCGGATCATAAGGCAACTCATCTAAGTTAATTTCTGTATAAATAGTAGCCTTCAGAAGGCTAGCTGCAGTGACATTTGATGCACTTAGCCTACGTCTAATGGGTGACCTTGATGTGCCTAAATCATTCTCTCGGTCTGATGACCAAATTTTCTTCGAAAAGTACCGCTCCATAGCCTAGATCAATCAAAGTCCATGAAGAAAAATAAATGAAAAAACTTGGGTAAAGAAAATCAGTATCGTACTAGACTATTAGGATGGATAGAACATACATAATAAAGAAGATGAGGCAATGTAGTCTAATTACCTCAAATTTTCGGGTACAACTGTTGCCGCTGTCGATCTGGCTGCAGTCGGCGTCGCGGCGAGGCACCAGAACATGAACAAAAGAGAGGAAAGATCAGATGCGAATTGGAAAAGGAAAAGACGATTAGGCGTGCGGCTGCGTACATGAATAATCACGGCAAGGAGTACAGGATTTCTCGTGTTGTTCACTTTTGGGCCCTTTGTTTTAGGAACGATCACGTGGCAACTTTTGATTGATGGGTCAGTCATAATTTTTTAATGGGTTCACCTCAAGTAAACAGATTTTTTTTCAAAACTAGCACTTTTATTTACCAAATTCGAAAAAAGTATGTTCATTTCTTTTTCAAAAATATGACCTCGTCGACCTCAGGTGGGCCGACGAGGGACCGGTCGGCTTTCCTGCGGCCGAAGAGGGTCCATCGGCCCGAGGGTGGCCGAAGAGGCTGCCGTCAGCCCACGGTAGGCCGAAGAGGGCCCGTCGGCCACCAGGAGGCCGAAGAGCCCCTGGATAAGGCCCGACGCCGGTTCCCTCTTCTTCCTCCTCCTGGCTGCTCATCCCCCCCTCTCTCTCTCGTTTTTGTTGACTGAAATCCCCCTCCCCTTGATCTCCTTCATCCTCCACCCATTTTCCGTTTCAATCCACTGAAACATAGATCGTGTCCCTCTTCGAATAGCTAAAGCTCTGCACTCCTCAATGTACCGAGCAAGATGTGATCTAACACTGCACGAAACATACTACAACAAGAATGGAAGCAAACATCATAATCATATAAACAAACGCATTCGAATACATTCCGACCAAAACAACATCAACCATATGCCACAGTCAGATAAACAAGATATAGAATCTTACAACATGCCTTGAACATCGATGATCCAGCACCACGGTAAATATAGACGCACCGAAATCAACAGCAGAACAAGGGCCACCTGGAGCTCGGCAAAATGGGCAAGCCATTTACCTGCAAACCGACGGTGACCAATAAGAACTAAATTCACAACCGAGTTGAAAGTTGACATTTGATTGAGTTGGAAGCCAAAAAAAATACCGTAGGCCGATGGAGAGCGCCCTTGTAACATCCCAAAATTTCATTTTGGAATGTTATGATATATAGCTATGCATCATCATCATATTGTTTGAGTGAATATAATAGTTGAATTGCTTCTTTTGAATTTCTGAAATGTCACTTTGATCTTTTCATTTATCTTGTTTCACCTATTTGAAAACCTCTGGAAAAGTTCAAAGAAAAGAGGGGAGTAACATGACACTCCACACGAGGGACATCTTGGTGAAATATTTGAACAATAAAACCAGGGGGCTATTTGAAAAATTATTGCAAAATGATTTAAAATCAAAAATAGCAATTTCTGATTTTTTTTCAAAGTATGCAATATGATAGAGGAAAAATGTTCATTAAATAGCATTAATTCTCCTGATCATTTTGATATATATATTTCCTATGTTTGGAAATGTTTTGAATGCTTTTAAAGGAGTTTTACTGCTCTGGATATTAAAAAGGAAACAAATTTAATTCTAAACGGGCCGGCCCACAGCAGTTAAGTCCCGAAACCGCTTCGAGCCGACCGACCGACGCGCTGACGCCGCCCTCCCTCTCTCTGACGACCTGGCCCCACCGTCCGATCCCGAAGACGCCGCGGTCGCCTTCCTCCTCGCGCCAGACATACCTCGTTGGCGATTCCTCCTCTCCGGATCTCCCTCCTCTTTCCTTCCCCGACCACCGCACCGACCCTATAAGTAGCCCCGACCCTCCGCTCCTCATTCCACCCCCGAGCCCCCACTCTACCTCGCCAAAGCGCTGCCCCACGAGCTCGCCGGAGTTCGGCACTCGACCGAACCCTTCCAGAGCACCTGCCCGTCGCCTCTGTCGTCCCCACTCCCCTCCGACACCACCCAAGCACGCCGGAGACCCGTCGCCGTCATTTGCACCCCTCGGACGCCGTCCCCAACCACCGGAACGCCTTCCCCGACGACCTCGCCGCCTCGGCCTCGCCGGAGAACTCCATTGCCGGTGACCCCTTCTCTGTGAGCCCCCCCCTCTCTCTCTCTCTTAGCCGTTCGATCTAGATCCGACTCATAGGATTAGATCGTTTTAAAAGCCGAAACGGTATCCTCTTCAGTTCAGTCGTCCGCTCGATTTGTTAGATCTCGCGCACTCCGTAGCCCACTAGAGAACGCCACGTCACCCTGTTCGTTCGACCAGTTTTTTTCCTCTTTTCTTTTCTGTTTTAGAAAACAGAATGTTTTCTGTTTTTGTTTTAGTTATAACTTTTAAACTATTTAGTGTTTTTAGTTGATTATTTTTGCATTAGTTCACATATTTGATGTATTTTATGTCTGTATGCTTAGTTTTCAAATTTGAACTTTAAATTTTGAATCTAATCAAATTTGTTCAAATTACTAAAATCTGCATAACTATAGTTTAAAAATATATTTTTATATGAATCTTTTTTCCACTGTTTGGTATTAGTTAAACCTATCATTCTACATGATTTGAGTAATTTTTTGAATAAATTTAGTTACTGTTTTTAACAAAAACAGAATCTGTTTAGTTCTTATTGTAGTTTAGTCATCTTAATTTTAATTTAATTTGAACCTGAATTAGTTTAACTTTTGTTAATAGTTTTCATGAGTTTCTGTGGTTTCAAATATGTAGGTAACATTACTTGCAAATATTTAGAATGATTGTTTAGTTTTATACCATGTTGTTATAGAAATCTTTATATTTTTTCATTAGGTATAGTTTGGTAAAACAATTTAGTTTTACTTTCACAAACTAGATAGATGATTAAGTTAGAATTCTAATAAATAATTCTAGTAATTCTATTATGTTAAGTAATGTGATGATAATAATATTAGTGTCAATAATATTATTGTTTTGGTTTCCTATTCCAAAGTTATTGGAACATTCTAGTTATTTTCATTTTAGTAGTGTTTCTTTACACAAAAGTTTTAGTGAAATTTGATTCTGTTTACTAAAATGGATTTTTTTACTATTTCTTTTTCTACTAGCTATTGCTTGGTTGTTTGTCTTAAAGTAGTAGTAGTAGTAGTTTTTGACACTAAATATTTTTGTGAGTCAAAATATTTTGTTATTTTGATTTCTTTCTCTTGAATGATACTATTGAATGGTTTTAGTATTGTTTGTTTAACCTTGCTGAATTGTGTGAATTGTTTTGTATTTATGTTTATGGTGTGCTCTTGTTTGATTCGTTAGATCATCCGGAGTGCGAAGCTTGTTATCTAGAATCACTTGATTACGAGGATCGTCAGCAAGGCAAGTCACTTTGACCATGCATACCTATGTTTTATTGCATTAGTTCTTCCATCACCCCAATTGCATGCAAAGTAGGTAAATTGGAAACTTGGTTACTTGTTGTAGTATCATGTGGTAGGTACCCCCCCTCAACCCTTTGACACATTGGCCCCGGGAAACGTTGTTTTACATTTTGCTATGCTATTAGTAGACGGGGTTGGTTGTGTGATTCATGAGAGTTGTGAGTTAATAATTTCAAGACCTACATGATGATCAAGTCTTCAAGACTTCAAGTTTTCAACTTACCTCTGGGTGGATGATGGTTGAACGGCGCCCTGGAGAAACCAGTGGTTAGCCTAGATGATGCTAGAGATGTGCGAGTATTCATGCGGAAAGGTCCACCCAGGCACAAAGAGATGGATGGATGCTTCAAGACCCAAGGCTTACCTGCACAGCCACAAGTCATTATGGGCTCTGGCTTGGTTGGATATCGTGGTGACCCTGGACAGGCGGTGCTACGAGATGTAGAAGAACTGTAGGAAAGGATGGGCACCGACAGAGTCTCAGGGAAACCCTTTAAAAGACCATGTTTTGGTCATCCGTTTCTCAAACACCATGAAGTGCGAGAAGTCCAACGGAGGCGACCAAATCTTGTGGGGAACGTGTGCAAAACTCTGTAGAGTACCCAAACCTAATCGATTAGCCGTGTCCACGGTCATGGACAGTTTGAGCCAAAGGAACTGAAACTATCTGGAACTCTCAACACAATAAATTATATTGATGTGGGTTATTAATGTCAACTTGGGTATGAGAATTGGTTGGTGGAACCATCTCATTAATCAACCAACATTGTAGTGATTATGCCTTTGCCCTCTCTTGTTGTAGGAAAAATTTGGCTTTATGCAAAAACTTACTACCCCACCTGCCATATTTGCATATAGACTAGATGATTACTTTACCCCCTCTCTTGTGACTTTGCCGGCATATTCAATATGCTGACCTACACGGCTGCAACGTATCATGTTGCAGAGTATTTTTCCGACCAGGAGTGAGGATACGCTCTACGCTCGGTGAGATGCCCTTGGAGTCATGATGGACTCATCTACCTTTGGAGCTTCCGCAAGTTTATGGTTTAGTTTATATCATGAGTTGGCCTTCAGCCACTTTATTGTAATCATTATTGTAATAAAGGACTCGATATGAGATTTCGATTAATTTATGCTGTGTGATTTCCCTTTGATATATACATTGATGTACCGTGTGTGTACCAGCATGATCTTGGGATGGTACAGAAACACCGGAGATTCGACCTTTCAGGTCGGGTCGCTACAGAAATGGTATCAGAGCACACGCTGACCGTAGGCTGTAACCTCTAGGATTGGAAAAGCCTTAGGATTTATTTCTCTTTTGTCTTTACAATTCTTATACTCTCATCTACTCGTTTCTGACTCCCCTCCGATGATTTCAAAATTTATAGATGGCCACCTTCATCCCAATTTTGATCACGGAGTTTTGTCAGCCTGGCGCAACGATGCCCTTTGGCAAGGAGCTGATGAGGATCGTCAGGGACGTGAGGATTGCTTTGCCGAGCATCACCGGGACTCCTATCATGTCTTTTCCACAAGACGAACGCTACAGGATCGAGGTGCACATCCCCGGGAAGACCTTTGGGAATCGGAAGGAACCCATCAACTTCAAGTTTGTGGCACCCAGCTGGATACTTGGAAGAGACATGGCCATTCATCGTGCCCTTGGACATATTCAGGAGGAATACAGAGGTGGAACCATTTCACCAGGACTCAGCGTGGTTTGTCGCAGGGATGCCAATGGAAATATCATAACCACTCCCACTGAAGACACCACCATTTCCTATATCCAGAACTTGGAGACGCACGTCAGGACCTTGGAGCTTCGGGTACGTGCCGACATGAAGACGATCAAGAGGCTGATGAACCGTGAGATTGACCTCAAAGCTGACTTACGGGAAGCCGAGTACGAGCATGAGTATGAGGTGAAGGATTTCTTAGAGAGGATCGACAAGCTGAACACTCGCATCGCAACTCTGGAGGAACAGATGGACATGGGTGAAAATCTTCATCCAAAAGGAGACATGGCTCCTTTGATCAGCAACGATGATGACTATGAGGAGAGCACCACCGGAGGAGACCACTTCACCATGTACTTTTGAGGACAACTTTAGTTATGCCCCCATGTATCTTCATTTTCGTCGTTAAAGCGTAGGTCGATGTTTAGTTTGAATGGAGATTTGTATCTTGATGTTTGAACTTGAGTTGAATAAATGAATGAGTGTTTGGTGTGATATGTTTGTTGCATTGCATATGGGTAGTGAATTTCCCTTTTAGGTCATTGTTCTATTCTAATTCTCACCCCTCTGAAAACAGCAAGATGCCTCCGCGACGTGAGCCCGACTTCACTTTCCCGCCAGAGCTCACCCAACTTCTTCAGCAGCAGAATGCCCTGATGCAGCTGTTGATTCAGAATCAGACCAACAACCACCCTCCACCACAAGGCGACAACCTCACCCGTTTTCTGAGACTGAATCCCCCAACCTTCTCCAGCAGCACAGAGCCCATTGTGGCAGATGATTGGCTCCGCAAGATGGAGAGGGAACTCACCACCGCAAGATGCACTGAGGCGGAAAAAGTGCGTTTTGCCGCCCATCAACTGGAGGGCCCAGCAGCTTCATGGTGGGAGAACTACACCACCACATACCCCATTGTCGATGTGACTTGGGAGCAGTTCAAGGAATCTTTCCGCACCGCACATGTCTCAGCTGGAGCCATGAGTCTGAAGAAGCGTGAGTTTCGCAACTTACGCCAGGGGAACCGTTCCGTGGCCCAGTAAGTGGACGACTTTAGCACGTTGGCTCGTTATGCACCAGGAGATGTGGCCGATGATACAGCCAAGCAGGAGAAGTTCTTGGAAGGACTCAATGATGAGTTGAGCGTGCAGCTGATGGTGGCTACCTTCAGCAACTACCAGGAACTGGTAGACAAGGCCCTCATCTTGTAGGGGAAGCAACAGCAAATCGAGAACCGCAAGAGGAAGTATGCACATGGGAAATCTATCTCTGGAGCTCATCAGAAGCCCCGCTACTCCCCGTACTCAGGAAATACCAGATCAGGGACCGGTAAGTATGGAGGACACACTCATCTAGTGCACAACCATGGAGGCCATAACCATGGAGGAAATGGGAATAATCGTCCCAACAATGGCAGCTTCAAGAATGGAAGTGGGAATGGCAACCAACACCGTCCCGCTCCAGCTCAGAAGGATCTGAACCACATCACATGTTTCAAGTGTCAGAAGACAGGGCACTATGCCACTGAATGCCCTCAGAACAAGCAAGGGAATGGAAACGACAACTCTGCAGCTAAGAAGCCAAATCCGTTTCCTCGTGCTCAGGTGAACCACCTCGACGTGGAAGAAGTCTATGATCAGCCCGAGACTGTGGTTGGTAAGTTTTTATTGCATTCGCATCCAGTTATGGTACTTTTTGATTCTGGTGCAACTCATTCATTCATATCAAGGGTAGTTGTGGAAAAGTATGGTTTACCCACCAGAACCCTTAGTCAGCCCATTAAGGTAAATTCCCCAGGAGGAATGATGATGGCAGGGATAGGATGCCATGCCCTGAAACTTCACATAGGAAACCATGTTTTTCCTACCGACCTCATCATCTTAGAATCCTAGGGATTGGATGTAATCCTAGGCATGGATTGGATGACCAAGTATGAAGGAAATCTTGATTGCCCCAGCAAGTCTATTTCACTCACTACTCCGGAGAACAAGAGGATTAAGTATGTATCCCGACGCACACAGATGAGTGCTCGGTTAAATTCCCTCACAGGAGTTGTTCAGGAGGAAGTACCGGTTGTATGAGACTTTCCAGATGTATTTCCGGAAGAATTACCAGGCATGCCACCAGATAGGGAGATTGAGTTTCTGATAGAGCTACTACTAGGGACAGCCCCAATATCCAAGAGACCCTATCGGATGCCCGCAAATGATTTAGTGGAAATCAAGAAGCAGATTAAGGAGCTATTGGACAAGGGATATATTCGCCCAAGTTCATCACCTTGGGGAGCCCCAGTTCTCTTGGTGGAGAAGAAAGATAAAACCTTGAGGATGGTGGTCGATTATCGAGCATTGAACGAGGTGATTATCAAGAATAAGTACCCTCTGCTGATGATTAATGACCTGTTTGACCAGCTAGTAGGCGCCAAAGTATTCTCCAAGATCGATCTTCGATCAGGGTATCACCAACTGAAGATTCGTGAACAGGATATACCCAAAACAGCTTTCACCACCAGGTATGGCTTGTACGAGTATACAGTCATGTCCTTTGGTTTGACTAATGCTCCTGCCTACTTCATGAATTTGATGAACAAAGTGTTCATGGAATATTTGGACAAGTTTGTCGTGGTGTTCATCGATGACATTTTGATATTCTCCAAGAGCGAGGAAGAACACAAGGAACACTTGCGTTTAGTTCTGGAGAAGCTTAGAGAGCATCAGTTGTATGCCAAGTTCAGTAACGGAAGTCGGATTTCTTGGACATGTTATTTCCGGAGAAGGAATAGCAGTAGACCCCGCTAAGGTTGAAGCAGTCACTAAGTGGAAGTCACCCACCTCAGTTAAGGAGATCCGCAGTTTTCTCGAACTTGCCGGATATTACCAGAGATTCATTGAGAATTTCTCAAAGATTTCCAAGCCCATGAGAGAGCTGTTGAAGAAAGAGTCTAAGTATATCTGGACTGAGGAATGTGAGGCCAGTTTCCAGGAGTTGAAGAAACGTTTAGTCACAGCCCCAGTGTTGATACTGCCAAACAATCGGAAGGACTTCCAGGTTTATTGTGACGCATCCCGTCAAGGACTTGGAGGAGTACTCATGCAGGAAGGAAAAGTTGTAGCATATGCATCCAGACAGCTACGACCCCATGAGTTGAATTATGCCACCCATGATTTGGAGCTAGCAGCCGTAGTGCACGCACTCAAGACCTGGAGACATTTCCTTATTGGAAATAGTTGTGATGTGTACACTGATCATAAGAGCCTGAAGTATATCTTCTCGCAGAAGGAGTTGAACCTCAGACAGAGGAGATGGTTAGAGTTAATCAAGGACTATGACATGAGATTACATTACCATCCAGGAAAGGCAAATGTTGTGGCAGATGCTTTGAGTCGGAAGAGTTATGTGAACACACTCATAGCCGGAGGATTACCCCAGGAGTTAACCAAAGATCTTAGAGAGCTTCGGTTAGAGATAGTTCCGCAAGGATATGTTGCCACACTAGAGATTCAGTCCACCTTGAGCGAAAGAATTCGAGAAGCCCAGAAATCAGACAATGAGATAGCCGAGATAAAGCAGAGAATGAAGGAAGGCAAGGCTAAAGGCTTTCGTGAAGATGAACAGGGTACTCTATGGTTTGAGAACCGAATCTATGTGCCCCATGACCCAGAGCTCAGGAAGTTGATACTTCAAGAAGCCCACGATTCACCATATTCGATACACCCAGGCAACACCAAGATGTACCTGGATTTGAAGGAAAGTTACTGGTGGACAGGTATGAAGAAAGATTTTGCCGAACATGTTGCGGTATGTGATGTTTGTCAGCGAGTAAAGGCGGAACATTAGAAACCAGCAGGGTTACTCCAACCTTTGCCGATACCCGAGTGGAAATGGGAAAAGCTTGGTATGGACTTCATCATAGGACTACCTAGGACCCGTTCAGGATATGATTCCATTTGGGTAGTGGTCGATCGTTTGACCAAGGTGGCTCATTTCATTCCAGTGAAAACCACCTATACCAGTGCTAAGCTAGCCAAGATATATGTGACCAGGATCGTATGTCTGCATGGAGTTCCAAGGAGTATCATGTCAGATAGAGGAACACAATTTACCTCAAAGTTTTGGCATCAGCTACATGAAACTTTGGGTACAAGACTGGAGTTCAGTACAACTTTTCATCCATAGACCGATGGATAGACTGAGAGAGTCAACCAGATTCTGGAGGACATGTCGAGAGCCTGTGCGCTAGAGTATGGGTCCAGTTGGGATGACAACTTACCTTACGCAGAGTTCTAGTACAACAACAGTTATCAGACCAGTCTGAAGATGGCCCCTCTCGAAGCTTTATACGGAAGGAGGTGCAGAACACCATTGACGTGGTATGGTGTTGGAGACCGACAACTTTTTGGTCCCGATCTTATCAGAGATTCTGAAGATAAGGTCAGACTGATTCGAGACCGACTCAAGATAGCTCAATCCCGGCAGAAGGGCTATGCTGATAACAAACGCAAGGAGGTGACATATGAAGTAGGGGATCGAGCATATCTCCGTGTGTCCCCACTTCGAGGAATCAAGAGGTTTGGTGTTAAAGGAAAGTTAGCACCCAGATTCATAGGCCCCTACAAAATTCTGGAACATAGAGGCGAAGTTGCATACAAGATGGAATTGCCGGAAGGACTGTCTGGAGTTCATGATGTTTTCCATGTTTCCCAGTTGAAGAAATGCCATGCTGAGATGGCTGATACTCCTTTGAGAGACATAGTGCCCCTAGAGGCCATACAACTTGACAATGACCTGACCTACGAGGATAAGCCCGTCAGAATCCTCGAGACTGCCAACAGAGTTACCTGTAGCAAGATCATCAAGTTCTGTAAGGTTCTGTGGAGTCACCACACCGAGGAAGAAGCCACCTGGGAACGCGAAGAAGATCTTCATAGAGACCACCCGCACCTATTTTCTAGCCAACCCGAATCTCGAGGGCGAGATTCATCTTAAGGTGGGTAGGTTTGTAACATCCCAAAATGAAATTTTGGGATGTTATGATATATAGCTATGCATCATCATATTGTTTGAGTGAATATAATAGTTGAATTGCTTCTTTTGAATTTCTGAAATGTCACTTTCATCTTTCCATTTATCTTGTTTCACCTATTTGAAAACCTCTGGAAAAGTTCAAAGAAAAGAGGGGAGTAACATGACACTCCACACCAGGGGCATCTTGGTGAAATATTTGAACAATAAAACCAGGGGGCTATTTGAAAAATTATTGCAAAAGGATTTAAATCAAAAATAGCAATTTCTGAAAATATTTTTTTTCAAAGTATGCAATATGACAGAGGAAAAATGTCCATTGAATAGCATTAATTCTCCTGATCATTTATATATATATTTTCTATATTTGGAAATGTTTTGAATGCTTTTAAAGGAGTTTTATTGCTCTCGATATTAAAAAGGAAACAAATTTAATTCTAAACGGGCCGGCCCACAACAGTTAAGTCCCGAAACCGCTCCGAGCCGACCGACCGACGCGCTGACGCTGCCCTCCCTCTCTCTGACACCCTGGCCCCACCGCCCGATCCCGAAGACGCCACGGTCGCCTTCCTCCTTGCGCCAGACAGACCTCGCCGACGATTCCTCCTCTCCGGATCTCCCTCCTCTTTCCTTCCCCGACCACCGTACCGGCCCTATAAGTAGCCCTGACCCTCCGCTCCTCATTCCACCCCCGAGCCCCCACTCTACCTCGCCAGAGCGCTGCCCCACGAGCTCGTCGAAGTTCGGCACTCGACCGAACCCTTCCAGAGCACCTGCACGTCGCCTCTGTCATCCCCACTCCCCTTCGACACCACCCAAGCACGCCGAAGACCCGCCGCCGTCATTTGCACCCCTCGGACGCCGTCCCCAACCACCGGAACGCCTTCCCCGACAACCTCGCCGCCTCGGCCTCGCCGGAGAACTCCATTGCTGGTGACCCCTTCTCTGTGAGCCCCCCTCTCTCTCTTAGCCGTTCGATCCAGATCCGACGCATAGGATTAGATCGTTTTAAAAGCCGAACCAGTATCCTCTTCAGTTCGGTCGTCCGCTCGATTCGTTAGATCTCGCGCACTCCGTAGCCAACCAGAGAACGCCACGTCACCCTGTCCGTTCGACCAGTATTTTTTCTCTTTTCTTTTCTGTTTTAGAAAACAGAATGTTTTCTGTTTTTGTTTTAGTTATAACTTTTAAACCATTTAGTGTTTTTAGTTGATTATTTTTGCATTAGTTCACATATTTGATGTAGTTTATGTCTGTATGCTTAGTTTTCAAATTTGAACTTTAAATTTTGAATCTAATCAAATTTGTTCAAATTACTAAAATCTGCATAACTATAGTTTAAAAATATATTTTATATGAATCTTTTCACCACGGTTTGGTATTAGTTAAACCTATCATTCTACATGATTTGTGTAA
Source organism: Hordeum marinum (assembly GCA_022496015.1). Classification (NCBI taxonomy): domain Eukaryota; kingdom Viridiplantae; phylum Streptophyta; class Magnoliopsida; order Poales; family Poaceae; genus Hordeum; species Hordeum marinum. Next base: position 454,442,697 of record CM039674.1, on the reverse strand, counting down.
TTTTTTGAATAAATTTAGTTACTGTTTTTAACAAAAACAAAATCTGTTTAGTTCTTATTGTAGTTTAGTATTTGTTTAGTTCTTATTGTAGTTTAGAAAAAGACATGCAGTGGCGGTGCAATGATTTCAATCATGTGTAGTCAATGTAAAAATTGTGTAGTCAAAGTGTCTGTTTATGTGAGTTTTATGTATAATTTATACTTGGTATATGTTGTTTTTCTGTCAAAAGTTGTGTAGTCAAGTGACTACACTGTTTGTTTGTGGCTTCATCACTGAAGATAGGAAGATCACATATGTCCATAACTTTTTCTCATATGTGGGGAGGGTAGACTGTTCGGTTGCTCAAGAACATTTTGATGGTGTGTTGAACCCCTACAAACACTAAGGCCCTGTTTGTTTGGGCTTTAGTTTAAGCTTTTGCAGCTTTTCCACTTTGGCAAAAAAGCCACAAAAGCTCTTAAATAGGTGCTTTTGGAGCTTTTATGGCTTTTGGAGGCCAATATTGTTATATTGATTCATCAAAAGCCATAAAAGTTTCAAAAGCATCTGTTTAGGAGCTTTTGTGGCTTTTTAGCCAAAATGGAAATGCTATAAAAGCTGAAGCTAAAGCCCAAACAAACAAGGCCTAAATATAAGGACATCTACAACCGGACCTCTTATACCCCCTCATATGCGCGACAAGGCCTTCCAGTCACTAACCCGTCACGAAATTTTGACCCAACCAAGCCTCTTAAACTGGCCTCAAATGCTCGGGCTGACCAGCACCCCTCATAACCACCCCAAATATGGGGCGGACATGGGGGTGCCTGGGCGTGCCTGGGCACGCCTGCCATGTCGGCCTAACGATGGGGCCCCACATGGAATCGCCCGGAAACCCGGCGGTCCGACGGGCGTGTCGATCGTCATCGTAGTGTGAACGTCGCGTGGTGCCGCTCCGGCTTGCCACCCGAGGCCATAGCCAACTATTTAAGCCGACCGACATCCCCTAACCCTAGCACATCCACCTCCCGCCTCCTTCCGCCGCCACCCGAGCCCATTTGCCTCCTCTCCCCGCTATCAACGCTCTCTGGCGTCAGTATGGTTCACCGTAGGATCACCACATACGTTATGCTTACGCCGGAGTGGCGGATGCAGATCGAGATGGAGATCCAGGCTCGGCACGCCGCTTGCATTGCTCCAGGTCTGCCTTTGGACTCATTGGAGCCGGAGGAGGAGGAGCAAGAGCAGGTGGAGCTATCGGGGGTGATGGAGGAGGACGAGGCGAAGCAAATCGAGGCAGACCAGCATGTTTCGGGCTTGAACATGGCGAAGACAGAGGTGGAGTTCGCCGTCGACCAAGCCGAGGAGACGACAGATGAAAGCACATTTGCTCCCTTGGTGGTTTTGGTAATTAATAACAACATATATGTCATTGAACTAATGTTTCCACTAAGTATGTTTCAGGAAAGTTCAATGATGGGTTGGCATAAGGATTGTGGAATACCCCAAGATGCAAGGAAATAGATTGGCAAAGCTTCAAGCAAAGGACTCTAGATTTTACATTTGTGTGAAATCACTTTGAGTCCATAGGAAAGCCAATACTATTAAAAGGGGGTAAGGTTTTGTTGGTGAAAAAAATGCTCATACATGCATAGGTGATAGTCACCACATACACCCACAAGCTCTTCCACAAAAGTCTGTCCAAAGCAAAATACTCAAAATCGGTGCAACCAACACTCTACACTCGGTGCCACCGATTCCAAACCCTAGACAGACCCAACCAAACCGTAGCTCTTCGGTGCAACCGATTCTTCATTCGGTGCCACCGAGTTAGCCTGCCAAATTTCTGTTATGGAAGTTTACAAAATCGGCCCCTCTAAGTTTTGTGAATCGGCGTCACCGAGATTGGGCAATCTGACCGTTGGTCACCTTATCGGTGCAACCAAGTTTCCTATATCAGTCTCACCGAGATTCAAAAGTTGCCATCTTTTAGTCACTTCGGTACCACCGAGATTAACACATCGGTGTCACCGAGTTGGTCATTTTGTGTGTAACGATTGGATTTTTGGAGATGCCTATATATACCCCTCCACCACCACTCACTCGTAAGAGAAGCACTCAGAACTGTTCCCCACTCATACCTACTGATTTTCTGAGAGAGAGCCACCTATTCATGTCTTGAGATCATGCCATTCCATTCCTACCATATGAATCTTGATCTCTAGCCTCCCCAATTTGTTTTCCACCCAATCAATCTCTTCTACCAAGCCAAATCTGTGAGAGAGTGATTGTGTGTTGAGGAGTCTATCATCTTAAAGCACAAGAGCAAGGAGTTCATCGACACAATCGAGCCTTTTACCTTTTGGAGGGTGGTGCCTCCTTGATTGGGTAGGTGTCGCTTGGGAGCCTCCTACTTCGTGTTGTGGAGTGAACCAAGAAGTTTGTAAGGGCAAGGAGACCGCCTACTTCGTGAAGATCTACCCCGAGTGAGGCTAGTCCTCCATGAACGTAGGCCGTCATGGTATAGTCAACGTTGCTTCTTCGTGGAACCGTCCGTGGACTCTCACAACCATTACCCTCCGTAAGTTGAAGACTCCTTGAATGTGGACGTACGATAGCACCACCTATCGGAACCACGGGAAAAATCATCGTGTCACCAATTGCGTTTGATCTTCCTACCCTTCCTTTACTTACATGCTTGTCTTTACTTTCCGCTGCTATACTCATAGACATGCATGTGTAGGGTGTACTTGACATACTATGAATGCTAAAATCTACCAAGAATTAAAATTGGAAAAAGTAGATTTTTATTTGGTCAAGTAGTCCAATCACTCCCCTCTAGCACTAATTTCGATCCGACAAGTGGTATCAGAGCCTCCATTACATTGGTCTCACAACCTAGGAGAGTATGGCGTCTAGTGAGGGAAATTATCACCGTAGAGGTCCGTACTTTGATGGCACAAATTTTGCTAGTTGGAAGCATAAAATGAAAATGCATTTGCTTGGTCATAACGCTGCTGTTTGGGCTGTTATTCGTGTTGGTATGCAAGGTGAATTCTTTGCAGAAGGAAGGGAACCCGATCGCGAAGTGACAACGGATGAATTGAAGATTTTGCAACTCAATGCTCAAGCATGTGACATTCTCTTCAACTGCCTATGCCCCGAAGAATTCAACAAAATCAACCGTCTTGAGAATGCAAAAGAGATTTGGGATACTTTGATTGATATGCATGAAGGTACAAAATCTGTGAGAGAATCCAAGTGGGATGTTCTTCAAAGTCAACATGACAAGTTCAAGATGAAGGATGGTGAAGGAGTCACTGAGATGTACTCTAGGCTAGATCTCATCACCAATGAGATTGCCGGCTTAGGAAGCGAAGAAATGACTGAAAAATTCATCATCAAGAAGATACTTCGAGCTTTGGATGATCGATATGACACCGTATGCACATTGATCCAAATGATGCCAAACTACAAAGATCTCAAGCCAACGGAAGTGATTGGTAGAATTGTTGCTCATGAGATGACACTCAAAGACAAGGAAGAACTTCACCACAAGTACAGCGGTGCTTAGAAAGCCACAAGTGATGTTCCCGCTACCTCAAGCGACAACCTTGTCACAAATGAAGAGATAAGCCTCATCGTCAAGAAATTCAACAAGTTCTATAGGAATAGAAGAAAAGATCGAAGCTCCAACTCAAGATATGAAGAGAAGCGTTCGTCAAGTCGTGACCGAAACTGCTACAATTGTGGGAAGCCCTGACACTACTCCAATGATTGCACAACTCCTTACAAGAGGAAAGAACACCAAGAAGACGAAGCTCAAGAGACGAGTCACCTCGAAGAGAGAGAAGGAGTAGAGATGATCGTTATGAATGAAGACCCTCAAGGAGAAGTAGGGACTCGGAGAATAAGGACAAGTACACCAAGAGCTACTCAAGAAGGAAACATCAAGCTCATGTTGGTGAATGGGTTTCTGGCTCCGAATCCGACAAGCACTCCGAGAGAAGCTATCACTCCAACTCCGACTATAGTCAAGATGAAGGTGTTGCCAGACTTGCAGTAGCGACGACCGACTCCTACGACATATTTGATTCACCAAATGAAGGGAGTAGAGGTTGCTTCATGGCTAAAGGCTCCAAGGTATCACACCCCGAGTATCTTGATTTCAATAGTGATGAACATGACTTTTTAATTGAAGATGACTTGCTATTTGAGAAATCTAGTAATGGTAGTCAAGATGAACTTGCTAGTAATCATTCCACTCTAGATAAGTCGTGCATTGATGATAATTTGGAAATAGAATGACTAACTCAAGAACTAAAAACTCTTAAGTTAGCTCACGAGTCAACTCTAGAAGATCATAGAGAGCTTGTAAGGACACATGAGAAGCTACGCTTCGAGAAGCTCAATTTAGAGGAAGAGCATGAGTTCCTTGAAGCTATCAATGACGATCTTCGAAAGAAGACTTCCTATTATCTAGCCAAGTGATTTCTCTTATCTACATTCATGCCTCAAGTTAAGTCTAAGCAAGCTAGTAACAAAGGAAAGAAAGGTTCTTCAACTAGTAGCAATAAAAATGAAAAATCCAATGATATTGCTTCTAGTAGTTCTCTTGATCCCACTAACTCTTCTCTTATCCAAGTTACACTTGAGAAAGAAAATGAACTATTGAAATGGATTATAGAGAAAGGTATCTGCAAGAGTCCTGAAGGATGCAAGCAATTTGAGGAGATTGTACGCAAGCACGGAGGATACCGGAAGAATCGTGGTGTTGGCTACTTCAACGCTAATGGAGTTGAATGGGAAGAAGGTCAATATCCCAATCCCAAGTTTGTTCCTCAAAAGTAGAAGTATGAAAATACTCTCCCCAAGGGAACAAAAGCTCAAGATGACCTTCCACCACAAGACCCCAAGCTCAAGGACAAGAACAATCTTCAAGAGGACATTGACTCATATGAAGATGAATCCCAAGCTTTGGTGAAGTGGGTTCCCAAGGCTACTACAAGCTCAACTTCTACAAGTGCTACTTCAACACCAAGAATCCCCATCAACCTGATGTGGGTCCCCAAGAAGAAGAACTAGAGAAGTTCTTGACGGGTGACTCCGCCAATGAAATTCACTCATATTCATTATTGGCAAGAACTAGCTGCAATCAACATGAACATCATGCAATAGTTCAAGGAGTCACACATTACCCCAAAGGTAAGCAAGGGTCAAGGTATCAACAAATTAGTGGACATCATCACATATGCTTTGCCCTCCATGTCCATAGATATCCTTGGATTTGTCTCTTGTGTGTTGGGACTAACCCATGTAGGTGAGAAGAGAAATGAAACAACAAGGATGCTCCCAACTCTTGGTGATCTTCATCAACTTTGAGCGTCCACCACTACTTCACCTATATGAAGTCTTCATCGACAAAACCCAAGGTTAGTTTATCCCTCCTATGGGGGGATGTCACATCAAGGGGGAGATTTACTCTAAGACTTGAGTTAAAGCATCTCATAGAATGTGACAACATTAAATGCTTTATGTAAAAGTGGTAACCCCGGTTGTGCTTAAACAATGAGTATGACCTATGATCAAGTATTCTTACTTGGCTCCTAAATCAATATAATAATATATAGATGACTCCATCATCGCCAAAGTGCTTGTTATATGCTATTGTGTTTGTGCATGTTTGCCATGATTTCATTTGACATCTTATTGTGTGAGCATGTTGGTCTGCATTCATTTTCTCAATAGAGGATATCCAATTGTTGCTATTTGGCTTTTCATTTTCATTTGCCAATTGGATATACAAGAATGGCTAGGACCACTCCTTTAGCTATCTATGCTTTCTCACCTCATATTCTATTCATGCTGCATCACAAAATTTGAGCAAGTACTTTTCGATCTCTCTGTGTGAGGAGCACTCGGAGTTTCGTATCGTCAAGGAATGACCATTAAAACCTCCCAAGTGCATCTCAGTGGAACCAACTCCAAATTCTCGGTCTCACCAAATGCCTAGGGTTGATCTGGTTTTTCTATCTCGGTATTGTCGATTTCATATTCTCGGTTACACCGAGTTTCCCTGTCAGTTGACGATTGTGAAACTCGGTGATGCCGAAAATATCAAATTGGTGTCACTGACAGTGATGGGTATATATTCGGTGGAACCCGACGCTCTGAACTTCATTTGTCAAATGTCACGCCTCCACAACCCTAGATGCTACCCGAAGTCCCCTGGTTATCGCCTTGCCTCCCCGAGCGCCTCCGCCACTGGGAATCGCCACCGTCGATGTTGTCTTCTCCAACATCGCCGCCATAGCGGATCCATCGCCGCATTAGGGTATGGATTCGGCTCCCTCTCATGCTCCTCTATCCGATTCTTGCACATTAGGGTTTATTCCTAGTCTATCCACAGTTTGAGAGCCTTCCATCCAAAAGAAAATCCTGTAGAGTGATCGATTATTAGGGTTTTGCCGTCCGCCACCTGTACCTCGGTAGGACCGATGCAAAGAAATCGCTGTCACCGATTTTCCTTTCTACCACACTGAGAACACCCCGGTGAACCGAGTTCTCATTTTCGGTCCGACCGAAAATGGTGCCAAGTTCCTGGTGAGGGAGTCCCGGTTTAGGGGGTCCTCGAATAGCCGACCTATTGTTTATGGGCCAGACTATATGGGCTACTTGCCGAACACTGGATGATTTGAGGCCCAGTTTCCAGGATGGAAGCTTCGAGGAGCACGGCTTGCGCTCAACGTTTGATGTAGTAAATATGCATGTTTATCTCTTCGGCACATAACCGACCATGTGTAAACCCTATGACTCCTCGGCATCTATATAAGCCGGAGGGTTTTAGGGTATTGAGACAGAACAACTCATTTAGGGTTAGACATACGATCTCGAGGTAGATCAACTCTGTAACCACTTACACCATCAATACAATCAAGCAGGACATAGGGTATTACCTCCATTGGAGGGCCCGAACCTGGGTAAAGTCGTGTCCCCTTCGTCTCCTGTTACCGTCGATCCTAGTCTCACAGTTTGGGACCCCCTACCCAAGATCTGCCGGTTTTGACACCGACATTAGTGCTTTCATTGAGAGTTCCTCTGTGAGCAGGATGTAATCGACGCCTCGTCTCTTCATCAACGAAGAGGTTCGCAACATGGATGTTTTCGTCCCCAGGCAGATCTTCACCTTCGGCAGCGTTGTGCCGCATGAGGATTCCACCGGACATCTAAGCCGCGTTGAGAGCTTCGCCCCTGATCAATAGGTAAGATTTGGAAACTTAGAGTTCTCCTTAAAATCTCAGCGCGACTTGTCACTAATCGGGCTCACGGCTTCACCTGTAGCCCCCGGGGACTCTAAGGCCTTAACCTTGAGCCCTTTCTTCGGACATGCCAATCGGGTCTCCCATGGCAGCAGTCCGATCTCTCATCTCGGCCTGGCCATCAAGCCATGTGACCGAACATGTGTTCTTGCCGAACACTCCCCACAGGTGGGCCTCATGGGGGTTGACTCCGCGAGTTCTGAACAGATGGACCCGATTGGGCCCTCAGTGGTTGACGAGGCTTTGGAGCAATTCTTGTCGATGAGGATCACCGACGACCCAGCCCCGATATACACCCGACCCGGTTATAGTTTAGGCAGGGATGGATTTTTCGACCCACCCACCACCCACTTAATAGCCACCATCGAAGACTTAACCGACGTACTAGACTATGCCTCCGAGGAGGCAGAATACATGGATGAAGAGGACCGTGCTCCCACCCCCGTCAATACCGGGAGTTGGGCCACCACTTCTACATACGACGTTTACATGGTGGACACTCATGCCACCAACAGCGACAACACGCCTCACAACAACAGCGACAGATTGGGTGATGCGCCATCAAGGCGCCGGAAATCGCATAAGCGGTCCAAAAGCAAAAAGGGAAGAAGAGCTATTATCAGCAACGGGGAAGATAATGCCCCTTCCGATCATGCCAATCCCGACATCCCCGAGCACCCGTTTGAGGGTCCGGAAGAGCCTGAGGATCAAAACGACCCCAATACCGCCAATGACCTCGAGGGCAACGATTCTCCCCCTTGTCAAGGAGGAAGATATACCGGAAGCCGATGACTTTTACATCCCTGATAACCTCGAAGATCAGGAAGAAATTAGGCAACGACACATAGCAACGGCTCGCAGCCTAAAGTCCAAGGAGCGGTAACTCAAAGCCGAACATGCCAACCTCGATGATCGATGGACGAAAGTCCTCTCGGTCGAGGAAGTATATGACACATGCCTGTCAAACTAGCCCAAAAGCCACCCTTGGAGAAGGTTGCTGCCACAATTCGACGATGAGCTCACTGACACTCCATCTCCTCATCATACCCCATATGATAGGTCGGACCGCCCTCCTCGTGGGCGTGACAGAGAGGCCAATGACACCGATTATGTACCGGCGATGCCCCGAAGACGGGGTAAGGAGCCATTCGAACCCAATGAAAGGTTCGACCTGCGTGATGACCTAGATCACATAGCAGGCTGTACAAGATCCATCTACGGATCCAGAGATTACTCACTGGATAGACGGGGAGATTATAGACCATGGTTCGACCAAAACCACAGAGTCCAGGAATGCGACCGGACCCACTGTGCTTCACGGACGAGGTAATGCGACAGGCGTGGCATAGCATGGGTCAAAGGCGCCGCTCACCCACTGTGCTTCACAGACGAGGTAATGCGGCATCAGTTCCCCAAAGGGTTTAAACCCGTGAATATAGAACAATATGATGGGACCACTAACCCAATCGTATGGATCGAGGACTTCCTCCTCCACATCCACATAGCACGAGGAGATGATCTCCATGCCATCAAATACCTACCTCTTAAGCTTAAGGGGCCACCTCGACACTAGCTAAAAAGCCTCCCCAAAAACTCCATAGGATGCTGGGAAGACCTGGAGGATGCGTTCCGCTCTAACTTCTAGGGGACCTATGTCTGCCCGCTGGACTCTTTCGATCTCAGCAACGTCGTTCAAAAACTCGACGAATCCACCCGGCAGTTTTGGAATAGGTTCTTGACTAAGAAGAACCAAATCGTTGACTGTACGGATGCTGAGGCCATAGCCTTCTTTCGACACAATATTCGGTACGAGTGGCTGGCCCGCTAGCTAGGCCATGACAAACCTCGAACTATGTCCGCCCTTACCTCCCTCATGACCTGCTTCTACGTGAGCGAGGATAACTATCTGGCTAGACGCAACCATAATTTTGAAGATCCCATGGCACCTGAAGCCCAGGATGGCAACTCCAAGCCAAAGCGCAATAAGAATAAATGCCGGCACAATAGTAACGATGCCGATGACACGGCGATTAATGTCGGATTCCACAATTCCTGACCTGGGCAGCGGAAGAAGCCCCCCAAAGGCAATCATGACGGACCAACTCAGCTGGAAAAGCTCATGGAAAGGCCTTTCCAAATCCCTGGGACTCCGAAAAAGCCCGCCAATCACACACACCAGAATTGTTGGGTGTTTAAGCATGCCGACAAGATACCGCCCGAGGACCAAGGCAAGAGTTCTCGCAGCGAGGATGAGGATGAACCTCGGGGTTCAATTGGTGGCGGATAAAAGAAATTCCCCCCCGAAGTCAAAACGACGAATATTATATATGCCACCCACATACCTAAGAAGGAGAGGAAGCGGGCACTTCGGGAGGTCTATGCTGTGGAGCCCGTAGCTCCGAAGTATAACCCATAGTTAGCACACCCGATCACCTTTGACCGGTGCAACCACCCGACCAGTATCCGTCATGGGGGCTCGGCTGCCCTAGTCCTAGATCCCATTATAGATGGGTATCACCTCACTAAAGTCCTAATGGATGGAGGAAGTAGCCTCAATCTGATTTACTCACACACGGTGAAAAAGATGGGTATAGATCTGTCAAGGATCAAACCCAGCAACACTACCTTCAAGGGAGTAATCACATGCGTTGAGGCCCGATGTACGGGTTCTATAACCTTGGAGTGTATTCGGCTCGCCCAATAACTTCCGCAGCGAAGACTTGATCTTCGACATTGTGCCCTTCCACAGCGGCTATCACGCGCTGCTTGGCCGGACGACGTTCGCTCGTTTCAACGCAGTCCCGCATTACGCATACCTCAAGCTCAAGATGCCGGGCCCCAAGGGGGTCATCACTTTTAATGGCAATACAGAGCGGTCCCTTAGAACAGAGGAACATGCACTGGCACTGGCGGCCGAATTCAGCTACAATGATGACCGGCAAGTTTCGACATTCGTCGTAAAGGCACGAAAGGCGGGGAAGCAAGTTCGGATTCATACTGAAAACTCGGATCCTCCCTCCTGCCCTCAATAGGGACTCGTCCCCCACCGCAGAATCCTAAGACCAGCAAAGTACGTGCCAAGGAGGCACAACTTCGCACTCAAAATTCCATGGTAGCGGTGGGGGAAAATAAGACGAGTGTTTGGCTGGCCTAAATTTCTACCCTCAAATTGTCTTTAGACAAAACGCAGGCCACACTAAAAAGCCTGGCCGGGGCATAAAGCTCATATACAAGTTTGGCAACTTCTCAAGTCTTCCTTTGCAAGTTCCGTTCGCCGAACACTATCACCCATCAAGGTATATCTAAAAGCAGGAGTCAACTAGCAACAGGGCATAATGAAGGCGTCTGGTTACCAATTAAGGACCCCTGGTACAACAACTCCTGTATGATTTTATTTCTCATTTTCTTTCGCATACCTATACATAGATGCTTCGGCAATCTGAGTTATAAGAGTTGATTGAGAAAAGGCAAAGATGCGTGGTGCAAGTTCGCCTCATTTGTCCTATTTTTGGTGCATATTTTTCCTTTCTCCCTCTTCTCGTGAATCTGTTCAGTACGACGTGAGGCCACCGGCTAATGTACTGGAGGCTCGCACTCAAACACAAAAATCGCCATATTTACTATGTGTTCGACATCTTGGCGTTTGCTTTATATGCATCAGTTCCGAACTATGTCTTTGGTCAATAAGTTGGGTTGCCCGGCTCCTGTGCTTGCCCCTTTACGTTCCACTTGTTCGGCTAAACGGGCAAAGGGAGCACCCGTGTGATTGTGCTTCTAGATAGTCCGATCAAGCACCTCAGGGGAGAAAGCCAAAAACGGACTGTCATAGTATGCGCGATCTGATTTGTGAACCCCAAGATGGAAGTGTTATACTTCAATCCTCGCGCGCAGTTATTCAGTGTTATACGAGGAACCTGCCCTTCGTGCAGAAACTATGATGCCGGCTTCAGCCACGGTTCGTTTGAACATCACAACACTCCGGTAGCTAATCGTACGCTTCCTATAATCCTTTTCGTGCCCTTTGGCTAAGTAAGAAATAAAGCACTATAGTATTGCCTAGTCTGCTGTGCTATACCGTCTTCGGGTTCTGATAATACGGCTCTAGGACATAGTGCATTTGCATAGACACCCTATGTAGTATCTACGTGGGGGCTGAAGCCAATGACTTTCATCTTTCAATACTAAGCAGCCACATAGGAGTTATAAAGGAATCCAAAACCATATGAGAGTGGATATTATTATCATTAAAAGTTATCACGAGTCTTCGGACACATTACAAGCTCATTCCAATAAATTTTCACCCGAACACTGCGACGCTATCACCCGCGCACTCTCCATCACTCCATCGAAGTAAAGCTCGGGGCATCGATGCTCCTTTTCAGGTGGCGGCGGGTCGGTGGCGACCTTCATCGGATTGAGCCCCCGCCAGTGCAGTTTGGCATTGGCAAGGGCCATCCAGACTCCTTCGATGTAGGAGGAAGCTTGACCAGGTCGAGGCGGGGCGTGGCAGCAATCATTCGTTGCACCAGGCCGAAGTAACTGCCTGGGAATGGCTTGCCAGGCCATAAGCGGATGCAGAGGTCCTTGATGGCCGGCTCCGCCATCTGGTGCAGCTCCATCAACTATTTCAGCTGCTCCACCAGAAGAGGAGGACGCTCGGGGGCTCCACTGTGCCTAGAATGTCCGAGCTTCGTCTTCCTCTCCCCGCGAGGCGAGAAGCTCATTGGCGTCTGCCACACTCTTCTGAAGATCGGCGAATGCGCCTGAGGATCGCCACACCTGGGTCAGCAGTCCGAATCTCCTATCCCCGAATACACACTTTAGGGAGTACGACTTACCATCGGCTATCTCCTTGGCTTGGCGAACTTGTTCCTCGAAGAACCGTCTGTCCACCCGCTCCTTCTAGAGATTGGACATCATGGTGGACAGTTCGGCCGAGATCGCCTTATTCTTTTGCTCCAAGGCCTCGCACTTGTTGCTAGCGTCCTTGAGCTCATCCTGTATCTCTGCCACACGAGCCCGGTGTTTATCACTAGTGGCTCACAGGGCGGAGAGTGTGGTGGCCGCTTCTTTGTCCGTCGCCTTCTCCATGGCCGCTTCATCTTTGGCACGTTGAAGCTCGGCCTTGAGCTTTTCGATCTCTTTCGATGAAGCTGCAACACGATAAAACCTTATATAAAAGGAATCTGCATTAACAGTATTCAGGGAAAAGTATTCAGATTTTCGTACTTACCCTATGCCTCGTCGAACCTCTGTTGAGGGTTCCACCTCATTCTCGGAGCGCTTGAGCTTTCGATGTAGCTTGTCCAGCTCGGTGCCGTTTTTGGTCGCCGCGGATGACAAAGCCTACATTACACACACAATGCATACATCACATCGGCATTCACTTCCCGAACTATACATATGACCCCTAAGCGAGTTTATTCACCTCACCTAGGGCTCGGGAGCTGCCATGTATACAATACGACTAAATAAAAATCTTAGCAAAAACATTGGGAGACTTACTTGAAAGCCCACAAGGAGACCTTTGAAGGCCTCCTTCAGTCCATTGTCAACAGACTAGACGCTTTGTAGTACCGCACCCATAAGGGTGCGGTGATCCTCGGGGATGGAGGCGCTCAAGAGAGCCTCCTGCATGGCCGACCATCTATTGGTCGGCGGTGCTGGGGATGATCGGATCTCCCGATCACCCACCGGGGATCGGACCGGTGCGTCCGGAGGTACAGTTTGCTCCGGAGATGTCCTCGGAGGGGACTGATTGCCCGTCTGTCCGGCCTCCTCGGTGTCCAGATGGGGCGTTGCCCCCTGGTCTTCGGCGGCCGGGGCATTAACCTCAGCCATCGTGCTTTCCCCTTCGCCCCACCGGGGATCGCGAAGATGTTCGACTACACCAACCGCGTTTCTTAACGCTTCCCGCTTAGCGATCTACAAGGGTACATAGATCCACACTCCCTCTCGTAGATGCTCATCACCATGGATAGATCTTACATGTGTGTAGGAAATTTTTTGTTTCCCATGCGACGTTCCCCAACAGTGGTATCAGAGCTAGGTCTATGTGTAGATGAGATCTCGAGTAGAACACAAAGAGTTTGTGGGCGTTGATGCTTAGATTGCTTCCTTCCTTGGTCGTGTTTTGGTTCAACGGTATTGTGAGATGAAGCGGCCTGGACCAACATTACTCATACGCTTACGAGAGACCGGTTCCCTTAACCGCAACTTGTTGCATAGATGGCTTGCGGGTGCCAGTTTCTCTCACTTTAGTTGGATCGGATTCGACAAAGGCGGTCCTTGAGAAGGTTGAAAAGCAACTAGTGTATCACCGTTGTGGTTTTTGCGTAGATGAGAATTGTTCTTGCTAGATACCCGTAGCAGCCACATAAAACATGCAACAACAATTAGAGGACGTCTAACTTGTTTTTGCAGGGTATGTTGTGATATGATATGGCCAATTACATGATGTGATATAGGTGATGTATGAGATGATCATGTGATGTATAGATTATCACAACATGCATGTCGATGAGTACGGCAACTGGCAGGAGCCATAGGGTTGTCTTTAATTATTGTATGACCTGCGTGTCAATCATTAAGCGCTATGTAATGCTTTACTTTATCGCTAAATGGTAGCAATAGTAGTAGAAGCATGGTGGGCGCGACAACCCCGATGGCGACACATTGATGGAGATCATGGTGTCATGCCGGTGACGATGGAGATCATGCCGGTGCTTTCATAGATGGAGATCAAAAGCACAAGTTCATGGCCATATCATGTCACTTATGATTTGCATGTGATGTTAATCCTTTTATGCACCTTGTTTTGCTTAGGACGACGGTAGCATTATAAGGTGATCCCTCACTTAATTTCAAGATAAATTGTGTTCTCCCCGAGTGTGCACCATTGCGAAAGTTCTTCATGTCGAGGCACCACGTGATGATCGGGTTTGATAGACTCTACGTTCACATACAACGGGTGCAAGCCAGTGTTGCACTTGCAGAACACTCGGGTTAAACTTGACGAGCCTAGCATGTACAGACATGGCCTCGGAACACAAGAGACCGAAAGGTCAAACATTCGTCATATAGTAGATATGATCAACATGATGATGTTCACCATTGTAAGCACCTCAACTCACGTGATGATCGGACTTGAGTTGGTGAATTTGGATCATGTATCACTCGAATGACCGGAGGGATATCAATTTGAGTGGGAGTTCTTAAGTAATATGATTAATTGAACTCATTATCATGAACATAGTCAGTAGTGTCTTTGCAAACAGTGTTGTAGATTACTAGCTCACGCTGTAGCTCCCTTGTATTTTTATATGTTCCTAGAGAAATAGAGTTGAAAGATGATGGTAGCAATATTGCGGACTAGCTGTGTGATCTGAGGATTGTCCTCGTTGCTGCACAGAAGGCTTATGTCCTTAATGCACCTCTCGGTGCACCAACCCCTCTAGCGTCGTCTGTAGATGTTGTGAACATCTGACAGGCACATTCTGATGACTACTTGATAGTTTAGTGTGTCATGCATTACGACTTCGAATTGAGGCTCCGAAACGCTTTGAACGTCATAGACCATATGAGATGTTCTAAGAGCTGAAATTAGGATCTCACGCTCATGCCCGTGTTGCGAGATATGAGATCTCCAACAAGATTCTTTGCCTATAATATGAAAGAGAATATCTCAATCATTGAGCATGTGCTCAGATTGTCTGGGTGCTACAATCGCTTGAATCGAGTGGGATTTGATCTTCCATATAAGATAGTGATTGATATAGTTCTCCAAGTCACTGTCACTAAGCTACTAGAACTTGGTGATGAACTATAAAATGCTAGGGATAGAAATAATGATCCCTGAGCTGTTCGCGATGTTTGACACCGCGAAGGTAGAAATCGAGAAGGAGCGTCAAGTGTTGATGGTTAGTCAAAACCACTAGTTTCGAGAAGGGAAAGTGCAAGGAGGGAAACTTCATGGATAGCAAGTCAGTTGCATCTCCAGTGAAGCAACCCAAAGTCTAACCCAAACCCGAGACTAAGTGCTTCGATTATGAGGAGAACGGTTGTTGAAGCGGGACAACCCTAGATACTTGGTAGATAAGAAGGCTGGCAAAGTCGACAGAAGTATATTTGATATATGTGTTATTGATGTGTACCTTACTAGTACTCCTAGTAGCACCTGGGTATTGGATACCGGTTCGGTTGCTAAATGTTAGTAACTCGAAATAAAAGCTACGAAATAAACGGAGAACTAGCTAAGTGTGAGGTGACGATGTGTGTTGGAAATGTTTCCAAGGTTGATGTGATCAACATCGCACGCTCTCTCTACCTTCGAGATTAGTGACGAACCTAAATAAATGTTATTTGGTGTTTTTTGTGTTGAGCATGAACGTGATTAGATCATGTTCATTGCAACATGGTTATTCATTTAAGTTAGAGAATAATGGTTATTCTGTTTACATGAATAATACCTTCAGTGGTCATGCACCCAGTAAGAATGGTTTGTTGAAACTTGATCGTAGTGATACACATGTTCATAACATTGATGCCAAAAAGGATACAAAGTTAATAATGATAGTACCGCATACTTGTGGCACTGCCGCTAAATGTCATATTGGTATAAAGCGCATGAAGAAACTCCATGCTGATGGATCTTTGGACTCATTCGATTTCGAATCGGTTGAGACATGCGAACCATGCCTCTTGGTCAAGATGACTAAGGACCCCGTTTTCTGTTTTGATGAAGCGGGCAGGTGATTTATTGGAAATGATACATGTTGATGTATGCAATCCAATGAGTCTTGTAGCGTGCGGTGGATATCGTTATTTTCTTACCTTCACTGATGATTTGAGTAGATATAGTGTATATTTACTTAATTAAACACAAGTCTGTATCGTTTGAAAGGTTCAAGCTAATTCAGAGTGAAGTCTAAGATCATCGTGACAAGAAGATAAAAATGTCTATGATATGATCGTGGAGGTAAATATCTGAGTTACGAGTTTGGCATACAACTTTAGACAATGTGAAAATTGTTTCGCTACTCACGCCACCTGGAACACCATAGTGTGATGGTGTGTACGAACGTCATAGTCGTGCTCTATTGGATATGGTGCGGGTTATGATGTCTCTTGTCGTTTTACTACTATAGTTTTGGGATTATGCATTAGAGACAACTGCATTCACTTTAAATAGGGCACCATCTAAATCCATTGAGATGACATAGTGTGAATTATGGTTTGGTAGAAACCTAAGCTGTCATTCTGAATATTTGAGGCTACGACGCTCGTGTGGAAAAATGTTTTCACCTAATGAGCTCAAACCCAAAGCGGACAAATGCATCTTCATAAAATACCCTAAGAACAGTTGGGTGAACCTTCTATCTCATATCCGAGCATAAAATGTTTGTTGCTAAAACTGGGTCCTTTCTCGAGAAAAAGTTTCTCTTGAAAGAATTGAGTGGGAGGAGGATAGAACTTGATGAGGTTATTGAACCTCTGTTTCAACCAGAGAGTAGCGCAACGCAGAAAGATGTTTCTGTGGAACCTACGTCAGTTGAAGAGGAAGTTAATGATGATGATCATGAAGCTTCAGATCAAGTTACTATCAAATCTCGTAGGTCGACAAGGATGTGTACTGCTCCTGATCAGTACAACAACCCTGTCTTGGAGGTCATGTTGTTGGAAAACAATGAGCCTACGAGCTATGGAGAAGTGATGATGGGCCTGGATTCCGACAAATGGTTAGAGGCCATGAAATCTGAGAAAGGATCCATGTATGAAAACCATGTATAGACTTTGGTAGACTTGCTTATTGGACGGCAGGTCGCTGAGTACAAATGGACTTTTAAAATGAAGACAGACGCTGATGGTAAATGTCACCATTTATAAAGCTCGACTTGTCACAAACAAGTTTCCGACAAGTTCAAGGAGTTGATTGCGATGAGACCTTCTCACTCGTAGCGATGCTAAAGTCTGTTGGAATTATGTTAGCAGTTGCTGCATTTTTCAATTATGTAATCTGGAAGATGGATGCCAAAACATCGTTTCCTTCCTTAAGGAAAGGTTGTATGAGATACAACCAGAAGGTTTTGTTAGTCCTAAGGATGCTAAAAGGTGTGCAAGCTTTAGTGATTCTTCTATGAACTGAAGCAAGCATCTCGGAGTTGGAATATGCACTTTGATGAGGTGATCAAAGTTTTTGAGTCTATACAAAGTTTACGAGAAACTTGTATTTGCAATAAAGTGAGTGAGAGCACAATAGAGTTTCTGATAAGTATATGTGGATGACATATTGCTATTCGGAAATGATGTAGAATTTCTGGAGAGCATAAACGGTTGTTTGAAAAGAGTTTTTCAAAGCAAGACCTGGATAAAGCTACCTAATTGTTGAGCGTCAAAATCTATAAAGATAGATCAAGATGTTTGATAAGACTTTCAATGAGTACATACCTTGACAAGATTTTGAAAGAGTTCAAAATGGATTAGTCACAGAGAAGTGTTCTCGCCTGCTTTGTAAGGTGTGAAGTTGAGTGAGACTCAAAGCTTGACCACGGCAGAAGAAAGAGAAAGTACGAATGTCGTCCCCTATGCCTTAGCCATAGGCTCTGTATAGTATGCCATGCTGTGTACCGCACGTGTGTGTGCCTTGCCATGAGTCTGTCAAGGGGTACAAGAGTGATCCAGGAGTGGATCACTGGACAGCGGTCAAGATTATCCTTAGTAACTAAAAACTAAGGAGATGTTTCTTGATTATGGAGGTGATAAAGAGTTCGTCGTAAAGAGTCACGTCGATGCAAGCTTTAACACCAATCCGGATGACTAGTAGTAGCAATCTGGATACGTATAGTGGAGCAGACATTTGGAATAGTACCAAGTGGAGTGTGGTAGCAGTGTTTACGGTTTGACATAGAAATTTGCAAAGTACACACGGATCTGAATGTCACAGACCCATTAACTATAAGACCTCTCTCACATGCAAAGCATGATCGAGCCCCAGAACTCATTGGGTGTTAGATTCATAACAATGCAAATCACATGGTGATGTGAACTAGATTATTGAATCTAGTGCAAGTGGGAGACTGTTGGAAATATGCCCTAGAGGCAATAATAAATTAGTTGTTATCATATTTCCTTGTTCATGATAATCGTTTATTATCCATGCTATAATTGTATTGATCGGAGACTTAGATGCATGTGTGGATACATAGACAAAACCATGTCCCTAGTATGCCTCTAATAGACTAGCTCGTTGATCAAAGATGGTTAAGGTTTCCTAGCCATTGACATGAGATGTCATTTGATAACGGGATCACATCATTAGGAGAATGATGTGATGGACAAGACCCAAACTACAAACGTAGCATATGATCGTGTCAGTTTATTGCTACAGTTTTCTGCATGTCAAAGTATGTGTTCCTATGACCATGAGATCATGCAACTCACTGACATCGGAGGAGTACCTTGTGTGTATAAAATGTCGCAACGTAACTGGGTGACTATAAAGGTGCTCTACAGGTATCTCTGAGGGTGTCTGTTGAGTTGGCATGGATCAAGACTGGGATTTGTTACTCCGTGTGACGGAGAGGTATCTCAGGGCCCACTCGGTAATACAACATCACAACAAGCCTTGCAAGCAATGTGAGTAAGTGTTAGTCACGGGATCTTGTATTACAGAACGAGTAAAGAGACTTGCCGGTAACGAGGTTGAACTAGGTATGGAGATACCGACGATCGAATCTCGGGCAAGTAACATACCGAAGAACAAAGGGAACATCATACGGGATTAAATGGATCCTTGACATAGAGGTTCGACCAATAAAGATCTTCATAGAATATGTAGGAACTAATGTGGACATCCAGGTCCCGCCATTGGTTATTGACCGTATCGGTGTCTCGGTCATGTCTACATAGTTCTCGAACCCGCAGGGTCTGCACACTTAAGGTTTGGTGACGTTTCGGTAGTATAGAGTTATGTATGGTGGTGACCGAAGGTTGTTCGGAGTCCCGGATGAGATCCCGGACGTCACGAGGAGCTCCGGAATGGTCCGGAGGTAAAGATTCATATATAGGAAGTCCTATTTTGGTCGCCGGAAAAGTTTCGGGCTCATCGGTAGTGTACCGGGAGTGCCGGTAGTGTACCGGGGGACCATCGGGAGAGGTATTTCGACCCAAGAGGCTACATGGGCTGTGGGAGGGTGGAAACCAGCCCTTAGTGGGCTGGTGGAAGTCCTCTAAGAGTCCCACGCGGCTGGACTTGAGAAAGAGAGAAAAAAGGCAAGGTGGAAAGAGATTCCAAGTAGGAAAGGAGGAATCCTAGTCCTAATAGGATTGGAGGAGGATTCCTCCTCTCCTCCTTGCGCAAGGGCTGCCTTGTGCGCCAGCCCTCCTCCTCCCTCCCTCTTATATATACTGGTGGTATTGGGTGTTTTGCACTAGATTTTACGGCCACGTGCTACCCGTTCCACCAGTGCTCCTCTAGATTGGATTTCCACAGTGCTTAGGCGAAGCCCTGTCGGAATTGCTCCACCACCATCGCCGGAGCGCCGTCATGCTACCGGTTAACTCTTCTTCCTCTCCACTTTCTCTTGCTGAATCAAGACGGTAGAGATTGTCATCAAGCTGCACGTGTGCTGAACGCGGAGGTGCCGTTCGTTCGGCGCTAGATCGGAAGGACCGTGATCAAGATCGCGAGACGGTTCGTGATGAGTTTGCGGGACGGATCGTGATGAGTTCACGGGACGGATCGTGATGAGATCGCGGGAAGGATCGTGATGGGATCACGGGACGGTTCATGATGAGTTCGCGGGACGGATCGTGATGAGTTCACAGGATGGATCGTGATGAGATCGCGGGACGGATCGTGATGAGTTCGCGGGACGGATCGTGATTGGATCACGGGATGGATCGTGATGTGATCGCAGGAAGCTCGGCGATTTGGATCGCGAAGATGTTCGACTACACCAACCGTTTTTCTTAATGCTTCCCGCTTAGCGATCTACAAGGGTACGTAGATCCACTCTCCCTCTCGTAGATGCTCATCACCAGTGATAGATCCTACGTGTGCGTAGGAAATTTTTTGTTTCCCATGCAACGTTCCCCAACAATATGATTAATTGAAATAATTATCATGAACATAGTCAAAGTGTCTTTGCAAATTATGTTATAGATTACTAGCTCATGCTATAGATCCCATGATTTTTTTATTTGTTCCTAGAGAAATAGAATTGAAATATGATGGTAGCAATAATCCGGACTGGGTCTGTGATATGAGGATTGTCCTCATTGCTGCATATAAGGCTTATGTCCTTGATGCACCGCTCGGTGCGCAACCCCCTCAAGCATCGTCTGTAGATGTTGTGAACATCTTACACGCACGTTCTGATGACTACTTGATAGTTCACTTTATCATGCATTACGGCTTAGAATTGAGGCTCCAAAATGTTTTGAACATCACGAAACATATGATATGTTCTAAGAGCTAAAATTGGGATCTCAGGCTCATGCCCGTGTTGTGAGATATGAGATCTCCAACAAGATTCTTTTCCTGCAAGATGAAGGAGAATATCTCAATCGTTGAGCATGTGCTCAGATTGTCTGGGTGCTACAATCGCTTGAATCGAGTGGGAGTTGATCTTACAGATAAGATATTGATTCATATAGTTCTCCGAGTCACTGCCACTAAGCTACTAGAACTTACGTGATGAACAATAATTATGTCAGGGATGGAAATAACGATCCATGAGCTATTCGCGATGTTTCACACCACGAAGGTAGATATCAAGAAGGAGCATCAAGTGTTGATGGTAGTAAACCACTAGTTTCGTCAAGGGAAAGGGTAAGGAGGGAAAGTTCATGGATGGAAGTCAGTTGCTGCTCCAGTGAAGCAACCCAAAGTTGAACCCAAACCCAAGACTAAGTGCTTGTATTATGAGGAGAGTGGTCGCTGAGGCGGAACAACCCTAGATACTTGGTAGTTAAGAAGGCTGGCAACGTCGACACAAGTATATTTGATATACATGTTATTGATGTGTACCTTGCTAGTACTCCTAGTATCACCTGGGTTTTGGATACCGGTTCGATTGCTAAATTTTAGTAACTCGAAATAAAAGCTACGGAATAAACGGAGACTAGCTAAGGGTGAGGTGACGATATGTTGGAAATGTCTCCAAGGCTGATGTGATCAACATCGCACGCTCTCTACCTTTGGGATTAGTGACAAAACTAAATAAATGTCATTTGGTGTTTGCGTTAAGCATGAGCATGATTAGATCATGTTTATTGCAATACGGTTATTCATTTAAGTGAGAGAATAATGGTTATTCTGTTTACATGAATAATACCTTCAATGGTCATGCACCCAATGAACGGTTTGTTGAATCTTGATCGTAGTAGTACACATGTTCATAACATAGATGCCAAAAGATACAAAGTTAATAATGATAGTAACACATACTTGTGGCACTGCCGCTAAATGTCATATTGGTGTAAAGCGCATGAAGAAACTCCATGCTGATGGATCTTTGGACTCATTCGATTTTGAATCGGTTGAGACATGCGGACCATGCCTCTTGGGCAAGATGACTAAAACCCAGTTTTTCGGCTTGATGAACGGGCAAGTGACTTATTGGACATGATACATATTGATGTATATGGTCCAATGAGTGTTTTAGTGTGAAGTGGATATCGTTATTTTCTTACCTTCACTGATAATTTGAGTAGATATAGTGTATATTTACTTAATGAAACACAAGTTTGAAGCGTTTGTAAAGTTCAAGCAGAATCAGAGTGAAGTTTGAGATCATCGTGACGAGAAGATAAAATGTCTATGATATGATCGTGGAGGTAAATATCCGAGTTACAAGTTTGGTATACAACTTAAGACAATGTGAAAGTTGTTTCATAACTCATGCCACCCGGAACACCATAGTGTGATGGTGTGTCCGTACATCGTAGTCGTGCTCTATTGGATATGGTGCGAATTATGATGTCTCTTATCGTCTTGCCACTATCATTTTAGGGTTATGCATTAGAGACAACTACATTCACTTTAAATAGGGCACCATCTAAATCTGTTGAGATGACACCATATGGTTTGGAATAAACCTAAGCTGCCATTTCTTAGAGTTTGGGAATGCGGCACTTATGTTTGAGAAGCTCGAACCCAAAGCGGAAAAATGCATCTTCATATAATACCCTAAGAAGAGTTGGGTATACCTTCTATCTCAGATCCGAGTACAAAGTTTTTGTTGCTAAAACTGGGTCCTTCTCGAGGAAAAGTTTCTCTCAAAAGAATTGAGTGGGAGGAAGATAGAACTTGATAAGGTTGTTGAACCTTTGTTTCAACCAGAGAGTAGCGCAATGTAGAAAGATGTTTCTGTGGAGTCTACGTCAGTTGTAGAGGAAGTTAATGATGATGATCATGAAGCTTCGGTTCAAGTTACTATTGAACCTCGTAGGTCGACAAGGACGCATACTACTCCTGAGTGGCACGACAACCCTGTCTTAGAGGTCATGTTGTTGGACAACGATGAACCTACGAACTATGGAGAAGCGATGATGGGCCCGGATTCCGACAAATGGTTAGAGGCCATGAAATCCGACAAAGGATCCATGTATGAAAACCAAGTATAGACTTTGGTAGACTTGCTCGTTGGACGACAGGTCGTTGAGTACAAATGGACCTTTAAGATGAAGACAGACACTGATGGTGAATGTCACCCTTTATAAAGCTCGACTTATCGCAAAGAAGTTCCCGCCAAGTTCAAGGAGTTGACTACAATGAGACTTTCTCACTCGTAGCAATGCTAAAGTCTGTTGGAATTATGTTAGCAGTTGCTGCGGTTTTTGCAATTATGAAATATGGTAGATGGATGTGAAAACATAGTTTCCTTGGCGGTTTCTGTGAGGAAAGGTTGTATGCGATACAACCGGAAGGTTTTGTCACTCCTAAGGATGCTAAAAAGTATGCAAGCTTCAGCAATCCATCTAAGGGCTGGAGAAAGCATCTCGAAGATGGAATATACACTTTGATGAGGTTGTCAACGTTTTTGAGTTTATACAAAGTTTACGAGAAACTTGTATTTACAATAAAGTGAGTGGGAGCACTATAGAATTTCTGATAAGGATATGTGGATGACATATTGTTGATCAGAAATAATGTAGAATTTCTAGAAAGCATAAACGGTTGTTTGAAAAGTGATTTTCGAAGGAAGACCTGGATAAAGCTACTTGAACATTGAGCATCGAGATCTATAGAGATAGATCCAGACGCCTGATGAGATTTTTCAGTGAGTACATACCTTGACAAGATTTTGAAAGAGTTCAAAATGGATCAGTCAAAGAAAGATTTCTTGCCTGATTTGTAAGGTGAGAAGTTGAGTGAGACTCAAAGCTCGACCACGGCAGAATAAAGAGAAAGGACGAAGGTCGTCCCCTATGCCTTAGCCATAGGCTCTATATTATGCCATGTTGTGTACCGCACCTAGTGTGTGCCTTGCCGTGAGTCCGTCAAGGGTTACAAGAGTGATCCAGGAGTGGATCACTGGACAACGGTCAATATTATCAACTAGAGGAGTGAGGAAACATATCTCGATTATGGAGGTGATAAAGAGTTCGTCGTAAAGGGTTACATTGATGCAAGCTTTAGAACAAATCTGGATGACTCTAAGTAGCAATCCGGATACAGATAGTGGAGCAGCCATTTGGAATAGGTCGAAGTGGAGTGTGGTAGTAGTGTCTACAGTATGACATAAAGATTTGCAAAGTACACATGGATCTGAGTATCACAGACCCATTGACTAAAGACCTCTCTCACATGGAAAGCATGATCGAACCCCAGAACTCATAACAATGTGAATCACGTGGTGATGTGAACTAGATTGTTGACTCTAGTGCAAGTGGGAGACTATTGGAAATATGCCCTAGAGGCAATAATAAATTAGTTATTATCATATTTCCTTGTTTGTGATAATCGTTTATTATCCATGCTATAATTGTATTGATTGGAAACTAAATACATGTGTGGGTATATAGACAACACGGTATCCCTGGTATGCCTCTAGTAGACTACCTCGTTGATCAAAGATGGTTAAGGTTTCCTGGCCATGGACATGGGATGCCATTTGATAACGGGATCACATCATTAGGAGAATGATGTGATGGACAATACCCAAACTATAAATGTAGCATATGATCGTGCGAGTTTATTGTTATAGTTTTCTGCATGTCAAGTATCTGTTCCTATGACCATGAGATCATTCAACTCACTAACATCGGAGGAGTACCTTGTGTGTATCAAACGTCACAACGTAACTGGATGACTATGAAGGTGCTCTACAGGTATCTTCGAGGGTGTCTTTTGGGTTGGCCTGGATCAAGACTGGGATTTGTTACTCCGTGTGAAGGAGAGGTATCTCAGGGCCCACTCGGTTATACAACATCACTATAAGCCTTGCAAGCAATATGACTAAAGAGTTAGACACGGGATCTCATATTACGGAACGAGTAAAGAGACTTTTCGGTAATGAGATTGAACTAGGTATAGAGATACCGCCAATTAAATCTCGCGCAAGTAACAGACCGAAGAACAAAAGGAACATCATACGGGATGAACTAAATCCTTGACATAGAGGTTCCACGGATAAAGATCTTCGTAGAATATGTAGGAACCAATATGGGCATCTAGGTCCTGCTATTGTTTATTGACCGTAGAGGTGTCTCGGTCATGTCTACATAGTTCTTGAACCCGTAGGGTCTGCACACTTAAGGTTCAGTGACGTTTCGTTAGTATTGAGTTATATGTGTTGATGACCGAAGGTTGTTCGCAGTCCTGGATGAGATCCCAGACGTGATGTGGAACTCTGGAATGGTCCGAAGATGAAGATCGACATATAGGACGAAGGTAATTGGAGTCTGGAAGCGTTTTGAGGGTACCGGGTTATGATCAGGAGTACCGAAAGGGGTTTTGGGCCCCCCGACAAGTGTTAGGGGGCCTCATGGGCCAAAAGGAGGGGGCAAACCAGCCCACTAAGGGGCTGTGCGCCCCCTCACCTTTCCCCATGTAACCAGGAGATGTGGGGCGCCCCCACTTGGTTCCCTCCACCTGGCTTGGGGGCCAAGTCACCCTAGGGTTTCCCTAGGGGGCGCCCACATCTGCCCTAGCCGTCGCCCCCTAGATTGGATCTAGGGGTGCCACCCCTCCTCCCTCCCCCCTATATATAGATGAGGAGAGGGAGGGTAGCCGCACCTAAGAATTGCCATGTGCTGCCCTCTCTCTTCCTCTAGATCTGTTCTCCACTAGATCGTCTCGGTTGTGCTTGGCGAAGCCCTGCCGGGACAACTCCACCACCACCACCACCACACCATTGTGCTGGCGGAGAACTCATCTACCTATCCGCTCCCTCTTGCTGGATCAAGAAGGCGGATATCGTCATCGAGCTGTACGTGTGGTGAACGCGGAGGTGTCATCCGTTCGACGCTAGATTGGAAGGACCACGATGGCATCGCTGGACGGTTCGTGATGAGATCGCGGGACGGATCGTGATTGGATCGTGAAGACATTCGACTACATCAACCGCGTTTCTTAACGCTTCCGCTTAGCGATCTACAAGGGTATGTAGATCCACTCTCCCCCTCGTAGATGCTCATCACCATGGATAGATCTTGCGTGTGCATAAGGAATTTTTTGTTTCCCATGCAACATTCCCCAACAGCTGCGCCCCTGAGGCTTGTGGTCTCCTCGGGAATATATTGGCTTCATCTCCAAGCTCCGTGGGTGTCTTCTGGTCCATACGAAATCACCGTAAATTTTTATTCCTTTTGGACTCCGTTTGATATTCCTTTTCTATAAAACTCAAAAACAAGGAAAAAAAATAGAAACTGGCACTGGGCTCTGGGTTAATAGGTTAGTCCCAAAAATAATATAAATTTGTGGTAAAATGATTGTAAAACATCCAAGAATGATAATATAACAGCATGGAACAAGCAAAAATTATAGATACGTTGGAGACGTATCAACATCTCAAAGCTTAATTCCTGCTCGTCCTCGAGTAGGTAAATGATAAAACTAGAATTTTTGATGTGGAATGCTGCCTAACATGTTCATCATATTCTTTTGTTCTTGTATAGCATGGACATTTGGACTTGTACATGATTCAAAGAAATAGTCTAGTTTTAACATAATGAATTCAATACTCACGCATGTCAACAAGCAACCATGTCTTTCAAA
Source organism: Hordeum marinum (assembly GCA_022496015.1). NCBI lineage: Eukaryota > Viridiplantae > Streptophyta > Magnoliopsida > Poales > Poaceae > Hordeum > Hordeum marinum. Next base: position 454,416,177 of record CM039674.1, on the reverse strand, counting down.
ATGTAAACACTAAAGAAAGTTATCCCTAGCCCATCATGCTCAATCATTGATCCATTCATGAAACACACTCAAATATTAGCTATTCCCAATGGTCAAGTACGATCATTGTGCCCCCTAGTTGGTGCTTATAAGAGAAGATGGAGACTCAAAGCAAAAAATAAAAATTGCATGATGTAAATAGATAGGCCCTTCGCAAAGGGAAGTAGGGATTTGTAGAGGTGCTAGAGCTCAAGGTTTATATTGAGAGAGAATTTTTTTTGAGTGGCATGGTTTTCCTGTCAATGAAAACGACGAAGTAGCACACAATACTTTCCATGCTAGATACATTATAGGCGGTTCCCAAACAGAAAAGTAAAGTCTTTACTCCCCCTCCACCAATCAATCACACTCCACGGCGAGCCGAATCCATGGGTACCGTCCATACCATCAACATTCCTGGGGGAGTTTTGTTTAATTATTTGCATTTTTTATTTCGGGACTGGGAGTCCCTATTACCAGCCACTTTCTCGTGAATGATAGTGAATCAACACATACCGTGAGAATAACCCACCTAGCATGGAAAAATATTGGATACTCCCCACCGTTTCATGAGCGGTACAGGCACACAAAAGAGAAATTTTATGTTGAAGATTTAGAGATGGCACATACAATTTGCTTGGAACGGCATGGAAATACCGCATATAGGTAGGTATGGTGGACTTATAAGGCAAAACTTGGTTTAAGGATTTTGGATGCACAAGTAGTATTTCTACTTAGTACATATGAAGGCTAGCAAATAGATTGGGAAGCAACCAAACCAAGGAATGAAAAATCACATAAGTGAGCATTGAGTCATAACTAACACCGAATAATGCACCACAAGTAGGATGTAACTTCATTGCATAACTATTGACTTCCGTGCATGCATAGGGAAACACAAACCCTAACACCAATATTCTTACTAAGCATAATTACTCACTAACATGACTCACATATTACTATCATCATGTTTCAGAACTATTACAAAGAATCAAGTTTAATTTGTCCCATGATCTTCATGAAAGTTTTTGTTATATCCTCCTTGGATATCTATCACTTTGGGGCTAGTTTCATGTATTTCCATTGTTTTTTCGACAAGCTCAAACAAATTTAAGTAAAGCACATGAGCAAATGACCAGCTACTCTCAAAGGATATGAGTAGTCAAACAATTAAGGATCTATGTGAGGACTCTCTCTCCCTCAATAAATATTTTCAGATCTTAAGTACTTTATTCAAACAACAAGCAAAAGAAATATAGCACTCCAAGAATAGCACTCATCATGTGAACGAATAAAAATTTAGGCTCAACATAGGCTAACTGATAATTGTTGACGGAGAGAGGTGAGATGTGTAGCATCCCCAAGCTTAGATGATTGATAGTTCTTCAAATATTTACTTGGGGTGCCTTTGGCATCCCCAATCTTGAGCTTTTGTATCTTTTTCAATCCTCTCATATCCCGGTTTCACCTATTCTAAAAAACTTCATCCATACAAAACTCGAAAAGAACTCGTGAGATAGGTTAGTAGACAAAAAAATCAACTATTTATGCACTTCCAAGACAATTTGCATAATAATGTTCAAATATAGGTACTGTATACTATCATTTCCACAATTTATATCTACCAATATAGGCTATGGAAACTATAGGATAAGTAGATAACAAAACTATGACAGCAATCTGTCCAAACAAAAGAGTCTGTGGCAATTTATGAAAAAAGGGTACTTCTCTAACTCAAAAAATTATGAACATTTAGGACATGATATAAAATTCATATTAAAACACTGTTTAAAACATTTAGAAACTTTCCACGTTCCAGTAAAATATGAAAATTCAAACACTACAACATAAGTTTATGTTTTTACACAGCACACATCAAACATGCAATTCAAGCATCCTAAAGGCAATTCTTGGAAGTTTTTATTGAAAAACAAGATTATAAATAACACCTAACAGAGGACAACAAAATTAAATGATGCTCCAAGCAAGACTCATATTATGTGACGAATAAAAATATAGCTCCAAGTAAGATATACCGATAGTGTTGAAGACGAAAGAGGGGGTGCCTTCCGGGTCATCCCCAAGCTTAGACGCTTGAGTCTTCCTTGAATATTACCTTGTGTGACTTGGGAATACACAAGATTAGGTTCTTGTCACTCCTTAGTCTCCTCATATCAGTGTCTCACCCAAAACTTGAAAACTTCAATCACACAAAACTTAACGGAACTTCTTGAGAAGGGTTAGTGTAGTAAAGATAAATCATTCACTTAGTTACTGTCAAGACAAGATTCATAATTGCTCACACATAATACCTAATATATTCCATCATTCCCACATTTTATATTACCCAATATAAGCTATAGGAACACTTGAAACAAGCAAACTATGCATGCAAAACAGAATCTGTCAAAAACAGAACAGTCTGTAAAGATCTGAATGATCACCATAATTCCCTAACACTAAAAATTCTGAAAAATTAGGAAATATCACCTAATTTGCATAGAAATGTTGTGTAAAAATTTCAGGATTTTTTACTCTCCAGTAAAATCATATAATTCATATATTGGACGCAAAACTTTCTGTTTTTGCATAGAATCAAACAAGCAAGTATCCACACTATCCCAAAGGCTTTACTTGGCACTTTATTGGAATAAAAGACACAAAACAATATTACTACAGTACCTTAATCGTGTGAAAAAATCAAAACAGAAAGTAAAAGTGTTGGGTTATCTCCCAACAAGCGCTTTTCTTTAATGCCTTTTAGCTAGGCATGTTGATTTCAATGATGCTCACATAGGAATAATAATTGAAACATGCAAAAGAGCATCATGAATCTCATGACAAGCACATTTAAGTCTAACCAACTTCCTATGCATAGGGATTTTGTGAGCAAACAATTTATGGGAGCAAGAATCATCTAGCATAGGAAGGGAAAACAAGCATATCTTCAAGAAACCACCTCAAAGTTATCTTTTCTGATCAATCTTATGAGCTATCCCTATAAGTGTCACGAACAGCCCTAGAGTTCATACTAAGATAACACCTTAAGATACACATCAACCAAAACCCTAATGTCACCTAGATACTCCAATGTCACCACAAGTAACCATGGGCTTGATTATACGATATGCATCACACAATTTCAGATTCATTATATTCAATCCAACACAAAGAACTTCAAAGAGTGCCCCAAAGTTTCTATCAAAAAGTCAAGACGAAAACATGTGCCAACCCCTATGCATAGATTCCCAAGGTCACGGAACCCGCAAGTTGATCGCCAAAACATACATCAAGTGTATCAATGGAACATCCCATTGTTACCATAGATATCTCATCGCAAGACACACATCAGGTGTTCTCAAACCCTTAAAGACTCAATCCGATAAGTAAACTTCAAAAGGAAAACTCAGTCCGTCACAACTAGGTAGAGAGGGGAAACACTCCACATGATTCATCTATATTAATAAATCTCGCGGTATATCAAGATCGTGTCATCTCAAGAACACGAGAGAGAGAGAGAGATCAAACACATAGCTACTTGTACATACCCTCAGCCCCGAGGGTGAACTACTCCCTCCTCATCATGGAGAGCACCGGGATGATGAAGATGGCCTCCGGTGATGGTTTCCCCCTCCGACAGGGTGCCGGAATGGGCTCCCGATTGGTTTTTGTTGTCTCTGGAGGCTTGTAGTGGCGGAACTCTCGATCTAGGTTCTGCATTGGTTTTTTTGGAATATTTGAGAATTTATAGAGCTGAGAGGGAGGTCGGTGGACTCCCGAGGGGCCCACAAGCTTGGTGGGCACACCTAGGGGGTGTCCGTGCCCCTGAGGCTTGTGGCCTCCTCGGGAACCTTCTGGCTTCATTTCCAAGCTCCGTGGGTGTCTTCTGGTCCATAAAAAATCACCACAATTTTTTATTCCGTTTGGACTCCGTTTGATATTCCTTTTCTATAAATCTAAAAACAAGGAAAAAACATAAACTGGCACTAGGCTCTGGGTTAATAGGTTAGTTCCAAAACTAATATAAAGTTGTGGTAAAATGATTCTAAAACATCCAAGAATGATAATATAACAGTATGGAACAAGCAAAAATTATAGATACATTGGAGACATATCAGTCATCGGACAGCCGACCTGTTGTTTATGGGCCAGACTATATGGGCTACTTGTAGAACACTGGATGATTTGAAGGCCCAGTTTCCAGGATGGAAGCTTCGAGGAGCACGGCTTGCGCTCCACGTTTGATGTAGTAAATAGGCATGTTTATCTCTTAGGCATGTAACCAACCATGTGTAAACCCTAGGCCTCCTCGGCATCTATATAAGCCGGAGGGTTTTAGGGTATTGAGACAAAACAACTCATCTAGGGTTAAACTTACGATCTCGAGGTAGATCAACTCTATAACCCCTTACACCATCAATACAATCAAGCAGGACATATGGTATTACCTCCATTGGATGGCCCGAACCTGGGTAAACTTGTGTCCCCTTCGTCTCCTATTACCATTGATCCTAGTCTCATAGTTCGGGACCCCCTATCCGAGATCCGCCACCTGGAAAGTAAGGTGTTTGTCTCGGTGTGACCGAAATTTTTGCCTCGGCTGTACCGAAATACACTTGACAGGATGCAAAACTTGGAAAATATTTTGTTCAAACTTTCAAAAATTTCTACATTTTGTGATGAGTTATGCTATTCCACTCTGCTATACTCTATTCACAGGGACAACATGTCAGGCTCAGATAGTCGGAATTTGCCAGAGCAGAACATTGAGATGAGTTCAGGCACTAGTCCTGAGTCCAATTCTTCCACAGATCCAGGCACTCCCAGCTCACATGGGTTGCCTAAGTCTGCCACTAGGACAAGGAAGAGACTCAACTCAGAAGAGGAAGATTCTGATTTTGTCCGAGAAGAGGTTCTTGCTAAGAAGTAAGAGAAGGCTGCAAGGAAGTGTGCTATTGAGGCCACCTCATCTAGGAGGGTGGTCAGCAAAATCTATGCACCTCCAGAAACTATGAGAGTACCTGAGAGTGCTAGGGCAACAATGACTGTTGAGCTTTCAAGGAAAAAGGCCGGAGAAAAGAAGATAGCCAGGAAGAGGATCATCCGTGTGATGGGCAGACCTACGTCTATGCATGAGGATCTAGAGGAGGCTGTTGGTGGTGCTGCTGCTGAAGAGGAGGAAGAGGAGCAACCTGCTGCTCAGGCCCCTCCTAAGAACAAGGCCAAGAAACTTTTGGCTGATGCTATGCCCAAGCCAGGCCCCTCCAAGAGCACCAAGGCTGCATCCAAGAAAGCTGCTGCACAGAAGTCCAAGAGGACTACCAGAGATATCCCTGCTTCTAAGAAGAACAAAAAGGCCACTTTCAGAGACGCAGATGATGATGATGATGCTATGTCAGTTCTAATAAACTCAGGCCTCACCTTCCAGTTCATGATGCCAGCCAACCAGTAGCTGAGGATATGAAGAAGAGGAAGGATTCAGGGTGTAGGGCATGGAGAGCCATTGATCCATATGCACACAGGAGGAAGACTGCCATGGACTACATGTTTTATACCAAGGACAACAAGACTTTTATGAGACAGTTTTGCTAGACAAGAGCCCTGCAGTCAGTGACATGATATATGTTGATTGGAAGTACATCAAAGATAATGAGGATTACATTCCATATGTCCAAGACAACTTCCATTGCATTGGACTTGACGAGTTTGTTGGGAAGGAGTTCACTGCTTGGAATGATGAAATGATCATGCAGTTCTATTCCACTGCTCATTTTTATGGAGATGGCAGGATTGTTCGGATGATTGAAGGAGCAAGATATGAATCTTCTATTGATGAGTGGGATACCATCTTAGGATTCCGTGAGGTTGAGGATGGTGATTTGGATGTCCACTCAGAATCCAAGGAAAGCCACAATGCTATGAAGGATATGTATAATCCTATCCCTGCTGATAAAGTGCAATCTCACAAGTTGGGATCAATTTACTTCCTCCATCTAGGCCTCCGTACCATGAATACCATCCCGAGGCATACCTTGATGCCCAAGTCTGGAGATGAGAAGATGATTTGTGGATACTCCATCAACATGCTCATCCATCTTGATCGTCACACAAGGATTCGAGTCATGGACTTGATAGTAGAGACTGTGAAGAGGGTTGTTGCTGATCAGAAGCACTCATGATGCTACGCACCCTATATTCAGATGCTTATCAATTATAAGATTGAGAAGCACATATTTGCCATAGACGGTCCACATTTGCCACTTCATCCAGATCTAGAGGAGAACGTTGTTGTAATGGACCCAGACCATCCCACATCACCTGCAACTCAGGCACAAGCTGAAGCAGAGGCAGAGGTAGCTCGAGCCACTAGTGCTTAGGTTCCCAGGTCCAGGAACGAATAGATGGATCTCTTGATCACCACTGTCATGGACATGAAAAAATACATCAAGACCACATACGACATGCTTACGCCGGAGCGGCGGATGCAGATCGAGATGGAGATTCAGTCTCGGCGCATCGCTTGCATCGCTTGCATCGCTTGCATCGCTTGCATCGCTCCGGGTCTGCCTCCGGACTCATTGGAGCCGGAGGAGGAGGAGGAGCTGCCGAGGCGATGGAGGAGGAGGAGGAGGAGCAAATCAAGGCAGACCAGCCTATTTCAGGCTTGAACATGGCAAAGAAAGAGGTGGAGTTCGCCCTCGACCAAGCCGAGGAGACGGAGGATGAAAGCACGTTTGGTCCTTTGGTGATTTTGGTAATTAATGACAACATATATGTCATTGAACTAATGTTTCCACTAAGTATCTTTCAGGAAAGTTCAATGATGGGTTGGCATAAGGATTGTGGAATACCCCAAGATGCAAGGAAATAGATTGGCAAAGCTTCAAGCAAAGGACTCTACATTTTACATTTGTGAGAAATCACTTTGAGTCCATAGGAAAGCCAATACTATTAAAAGGGGGTAAGGTTTTGTTGGTGAACAAAATTTTGATACATGCATAAGTGATACTCACCACATACATCCACAAGCTCTTCCACAAAAGTATGTCCAAAGCAAAATACTCAAAATCGGTGCAACTAACACTCTACACTCGGTGCCACCGATTCCAAACCCTAGATAGACCCAGCCATACCCTAGCTCTTCGATGCAACCAATTCTCCATTCGGTGCCACCGAGTTAGGCTGCCAACTTTCTATTACGCAAGTTTACAAAATCGGTTGGATTTTTGGAGATGCCTATATATACCCCTCCATCACCACTCACTCGTAAGAGAAGCACTTAGAACAGTTCCCCACTCATACCTACTGATTTTCTGAGAGAGAGCCACCTACTCATGTGTTGAGATCATGCCATTCCATTCCTACCATATGAATCTTGACCTCTAGCCTCCCCAATTTGCTTTCCACCCAATCAATCTCTTCTACCAAGCCAAATCTGTGAGAGAGTGATAGTGTGTTGAGGAGTCTATCATCTTGAATCACAAGAGCAAGGAGTTCATCGACACAATCGAGCCTTTTACCTTTTGGAAGGTGGTGCCTCCTAGATTTGTTAGGTGTCACTTGGGAGCCTCCTACTTCGTGTTGTGGAGTGAACCAAGAAGTTTGTAAGGGCAAGGAGATCGCCTACTTCGTGAAGATCTACCCCGAGCGAGACTAGTCCTCCGTGGACGTAGGCCGTCATGGTATAGCCAAGGTTGCTTCTTCATGGAACCCTTCGTGCGTAGAGCCCTCCATGGACTCTCGCGACCGTTACCCTCCGTGGGTTGAAGACTCCATGAACATGGTCGTACGGTAGCACCACCTATCGGAAACAAGGAAAAAATCATCGTGTCACCAATTGCGTTTGATCTTGCTACCCTTCGTTTACTTACATGCTTGTCTTTACTTTCCACTGCTATACTCGTAGACATGCATGTGTACGGTGTACTTGACATACTATGAATGCTAAAATCCGCCAAGAATTAAAATAGGGAAAAGGTAGATTTTTATTTGGTCAAGTAGTCTAATCACCCCCTATAGCACTACTTTCGATCCTACAGCAGAGCAGCAGGCCATCCTGGATTCCATCCGGGATGATGCCGAGATGGAGGCCAACCGCAAGCTCATCCGGCAAAGGCAGGTGAAGTCCGACGCCCTCTTCAATGAGCTCAACACGGAGATAGCAACGGAGAAGGTCATAGGAGAGCAGACGAAGGGGATGCAGTGGAGGCATCGGAGGGGGTGAAGCTGTAGCTGCCGCATATTTATCCATCGGAGGGAACGAATATCGTCGAAATCTCCGACGAGTAGTAGTTAGGTTTATATGTAGTACATAGGTTTTTTCGTTTGCATGGTTTTGTATGGATTTAAGAATCTAGTATGAGATGTCCAGATGTAGTAGTGTTTATTTGAGACGTGCATGGTCACTCCCCACGTCCACGTCTGTGGGCGTTTGAGGCGTCATTTTTGTATGTTCCGGTTATGGATGCTCTAATGAAGGCATACATATACGCATATTCAAGATTGTCAACTATTGTTGAGGACTATGATAATCCCACGTATAAGGAGTAGGTGAACTGATCAGTATCACTCATTAACATATCTATGGACTAATGATAGGTTACATAGATCCTTTGGCGAAATCATACAGTTTTTCCTGCAAGGGGTCTGGTATATGTTTCAAGAATGAGAGTAAGGAAAGCAGGTTTCTCATCATCAGATGATTTACTATTATTTTTCTTGAAATGAAAGTGAATGAAGAATTACTAGCTTCTTTCAAGCCAAGTAGACAAAGACACGCAGTGGGGGTGCAACGATTTCAACCATGTGTAGTCAATTCCAAATTGCGTAGTCAAAGTGTTTGTTTATGTGAATTTTATGTATAATTTATAATTGGTACATGTTATTTTCTTCCAAAATTGTGTATTCAAGTGACTACACTGTTTATGCGTGGCTTCACCATTGAAGACAGGAAGATCCCATACCCCCATACCTTTTTCTCATATGTCAACAGGGTAGACTGTTCGATCACTCAAGAATATTTCGATGGTGCAGTGAACCCCTACAAACACTGAGTATAAGAGCATCTACAACCGGGCCTCTTATACCCCCCCTCATATGCCCAACAATACCTTCCGGTCACTAACCCGTCATGAAATTTCGACCCAGTCAAGCCTCTCAAACTGGCCTCAAACGCCCGGGCTGAACAACACCCCTCATATCCAGCCCAACTATGGGGCGGACATGGGGGTGCCTGGGTGCGCCCGGGAGCGCCTGCCACGTCGGCTTGACGATGGGGCACCTTGTGGAATCGCTCGGAAACCCGGCTGTCCGACGGGCGTGTCGACCGTCATCGCGGTGTGAACCTCACTTTGTGTGGCTCCGGCTCGCTAGCCAAGGCCATAGCCAGCTATTTAAGTTGGTCGGCGTCCCCCAACCCCAGAACATCCACCCCTTCCCTCCTTCCGCTGCGACCCGAGCCTGTCTGCCTCCTCTCCCCACTCACTCACGCTCTCCGGCGTTAGTATGGTCCGCCGTAGGATCACCACATACGCTATGCTCACAGCGGAGCGTTGATCGCAGATCAAGACGGAGATCCAGGCTCAGCGGACCTCCCGCATCACTACAGGTCTGCCTCTGGACTCATCGGAGTTGGAGGAGGAGGAGGAGGGGCAGGAGGAGGACGAGCTGCCGGAGGCGATGGAGGAGGACGAGGCAGAGCAGATCGAGGCAGACCATCTTGCATCACGCTTGAACATGGCAAAGACAGAGGTGGAGTTCGTCGTCGCCCAAGCCAAGGAGATGGCGGAGCAGCATGCCATCCTAGATTCCATCCGGGATGATGATGATCTTGAGGCCAACCGCAGGCTCATTCGGCAAAGGCAGGTGGAGGCCAACGGCCTCCTTGATGAGCTCGACATGGGATAGTGGCGGAGGAGACCGTAGCGGAGCAACCGGTGGGGCCGCGATGGAGGCATCAGAGGGGCTGGAGCTGCAGCTGCCACATATTTATCCGCTAGAGGGCATGAAGATCATCGAAATCTCCGACGAGGAGTAGTTAGGTTTATACGTAGTACGTAGGTTTTTGTCGTTTGCATGGTTTTGTATGGATTTAAGAATCTAGTATGTGATGTCCAGACGCAGTAATGTTTATTTCAGATGTGTCCGATCACTCCCCGCGTCCACGTCTGTGGGCATTTGAGGCGTCATTTTGTACGTTCCGGCTGTGGATGCTCTAATGAAGGCATACATATGCGCTTATTCAAGCGTGTCAACTATTGTTGAGGACTATGATAATCCCACGTATAAGGAGTAAGTGAATTGATCGGTATCACTGATTAACATATCTATGGACTAGTGTAGGCTACATAGATCCTTTGGAGAAATCATGTAGATTTTCCTAGAAGGGGTCCGGTATATGCTCCAAGAATCAAAGTGAGGAAAGCGGGTCTCTTATCTTGAGATGGGTTACTATTGTTTTTCTTGAAATGAAAGTGAATGAACAATTACTAGCTTTTTCAAGCCAAGTAGAAAAAGACACGAAGTGGCGGTGCAAGGATTTCAACCATGCGTAGTCAATTCAAAATTGTGTAGTAAAAGTGTTTGCTTATGTGAATTTTATGTATAATTTATACTTGGTACATGTTGTTTCTCTTACAAAAATTGTGTAGTCAAGTGACTACACTATTTATGCGTGGCTTCACCACTGAAGACAGGAAGATCGCATACCCCATACTTTTTTCTCAGCTGTGGAGTGGGTAGACCATTCGATCGCTCAAGAACATTTTGATGGTGGGCTGAACCCCTACAAACACTGAGTATAAGAGCATCTACAACTGGGCCTCTTATACCCCCTCGTATGCCCAACAAGGCCTCCCGGTCACTAACATATCACGAAATTTCGACCCAGTCAAGCCTCTAAAACTAGCCCCAAACCCCCGGACTGACCATCACCCCTCATATCCTGCCCAAATATGGGGCATACATGGGGGTGACTGGGTGCGCCCACGCACGCCTACCACGTCGGCCTAACGATGGGGTCCCACGTGGAAGCGCCCGGAAACCCGACGGTCCGAAGGGCGTGTCAACCGTCGTCGCGGTGTGAACGACGCGTGGTGCTGCTCCGGCTCGCCGCCCGAGGCCATAGCCAGCTATTTAAGCCGTTCGGCGTCCCCCATCCCTAGCACATCCACCTCCTCCCTCCTTACATCACCACCCGAGCCCGCCTGCCTCATCTCCTCGCTCTCTAGCGTCAGTATGGTCTGCCGTAATATCACCACATATGCGATGCTCGTGTTGGTACACCGGATCTGATCAAGACGGAGATCCAGGCTCAGCGTGTCGCCCACATTGTTGTGGGTTTGCCTTCGGACTCATCGGATCCAGAGGAGAAGGAGGAGCTGCTGGAGGCGATGGAGGAGGACAAGGCAGAGCAGATCGAGACAGACCAGCCTGCTTCGGGATTGAACATGGCAAAGATAGAGGTGGAGTTCACTGTCACCCAAGCCAAGTAGACGGTGGAGCAGCAGGCCATCCTAGATGATGTCGAGATGGAGGCCAACCGCAGGATCATCCGACAAAGGCAGGTGGATGCCGACGCCCTCTTCGACGAGCTTGACGCGGAGATAGCGATGGAGGAGGCCATAGCGGTGCAGCCGGAGGGGGGCCGCAACGAAGGCGTCAGAGGGGGTGGAGCTGCAGCTGTCGCATATTTATCTGCCGAAGGGCACGAAGATCGTTGAAATCTCCAACGAGGAGTAGTTAGGTTTATACGTAGTATGTAGGGTTTTTCGTTTGCATGGTTTTGTATGGATTTAAGAATCTAGTATGAGATATCCAGATGTAGTAGTGTTTAGTTGAGATGTGCCCGACCACTCCCCGCGTCCACGTCTCTGGGCGTTTGCGGCGTCATTTTTGTAAGTTCTGCCTGTGGATGCTCTAATGAAGACATACGTATGCTTATATTCAAGGGTGTCACTATTGTTGAGGACTATGATAATCCCACATATAAGGAGTAGGTGAATTGATCGATATCACTGATTAACATATCTATGGACTAATGATAGGCTACGTAGATCCTTTGGCGATATCTTGTAGATTTTCTTGCAAGGGGTCCGATATATGATCCAAGAATCAAAGTAAGGAAAGCGGGTCTCTCATCATGAGATGAGTTACTATTGTTTTTCTTGAAATGAAAGTGAATGGATAATTACTAGCTTCTTTCAAGCCAAGTAGAAAAAGACATGCAGTGGCGGTGCAAGGATTTCAACAATGTGTAATCAATTCAAAATTGTGTAGTCAAAGTGTTTGTTTATGTGAATTTTATGTATAATTTATACTTGGTACATGTTTTTTCTCGTCCAAAAATTGTGTAGTCAAATGACTACACTGTTCATGCATGGCTTCACGAGTGAAGACAAGAAGATCCCATACCCCCATACCTTTTTATCATCTGTGGAGAGGGTAGACTGTTCGATCGCTCAAGAACATTTCGTTGGTGCGCTGAACCCCTACAAACACTAAGTATAAGAGCATCTACAAGCAGGCCTCATATACCCCCCTCATATGCCTGAGAAGGCCTTCCGGTCTACTAGCTCGTCACGAAATTTCGACCGAGCCAAGCCTCTCAAACTAGCCTCAAACGCCCGGGATAATCACCACCCCTCATATCCAACCCAAATATGGGGCCGACATGGGGGTGCATGGGTGCGCCCGGCCACGCCTCCGACGTCGGCCTGACGATGGGGCCCCACATGGAATCGCCCGGAAACTCGACAGTCCGACGGGAGTGTCGACCGTCATCACGGTGTGAACGTCATGTGGTGCCGCTCTGGCTTGCCGCTCAAGGCCATAACCATCTATTTAAGATGGACAACGTCCCCGTCGGTGTCAAAGCCGGTGGATCTCAAGTAGGGAGTCCCGAACTGTGAGACTAGGATAGATGGTGACACGAGATGAAGGGGACACGAGTTTACCCAGGTTCGGGCCCTCATATGGAGGTAATACCCTACGTCCTGCTCAATTGTATTGATGGTGTAAGGGGTTACAGAGTTGATCTACCTTGAGATCGTATGTCTAACCCTAGATGAGTTGTCTTCCCTATACCCTAAAACCCTCCGGCTTATATAGACGCTGAGGGTGTCCTAGGCTTACACATGGTCGGTTATATGCCGAAGAGATAACATGCCTAACTACAACTAATAACTTGGAGAACACGTCACGACTCCTCGAAGCTTCCATCTGGCGCAGGTGGTCTTCGAACATCCGATGCCCTCCTTGCGGCCCATACAGTCTGGCCCATGAACAATAGGTCGGCTATCCGAGGACCCCCTAATCCAGGACTCCCTCGGTAGCCCCCAGGCTGGCCTTCAACGCCGATGTATATTCAATCGATCTCCTTATGTCGTCGTCCTCGGCTTGCAAGTCGAGTCCCCTCATCCTTCTTCGTTCGACAACCGACCAGTCTCCGGTAAGATCTCAGGCGTTGCGGGCGCAAGGTTATTATAATAACTGCGCGAGTTCCTTGACTTTCACATGTCGTGGGGAGGTGAGTGGAAAGCGATTTTTACAATCTTACCCCTCCGCAACAGAGGCACCAACCCATTTAACCAACCAAAATTGTGGTGTAGACCACATCCTATTCTTCCCTCTCGTTGAAAGAAACTCCTAGAAGAAGCTCCACTCAAAACATGGCTAACGCTCCCAGCTCCTCCGCACGTCCCTACGGCCAGCGCCCACGGGACTGGACTAGCTGTTCTGTCACACTCCTGTGGTCCGTAATCTGGAGACCCAAGGATATCTTCCATCATCAGATCTGGCAGCGACCTGCACAGGTCTGCTCTCTTATGGTGATGAAGTTTTTGATGAGCGCTTCCCCAATCTAAACAAGGGGGAGCGTGTGTGCTTCGTCCCCTTCCTCCTCCGGGGCCTTGGGTTTCCAATCCATCTGTTCATGAGGGGATTATTGGAGTTCTACGGAGTCCAACTCCACCATCTCACTTCGGGGCCAATTTTACACATCTCGGGCTCTATCGCCCTGTGCCAGATGTTCTTAGGGTGTGAAGCACATTTCGATCTGTGGAGGAAATACTTCTATCACATCCCCCGAATTCGGGACAAGGCCATCTTCGAGGTCGGCGGGGCCGAAGTATGCCGCATAGCAGGGATGGGATATCTGACAGGCACACCAAGGAAATCCGAAGAATGGACCTCGGAGTGGTTCTATATTGAAGATGTCCCCCTGTTCGAGCCAACTCGGACATGTCTGCCCGAATACTCCAACATCCTCCCAAAGAAGAGGTACAATGTGGGGACCTTGGATCATAAGTCGTGATCACCGAATGCACTTGTACAGTGATCCCAGAGACCGATGCTCACTAAACACATAGAAGTTGAATAACAAGAGTCTTACATCCACATTTAACGTCTTACACAAATAAAGACCATGGAGTTCTAGTCTTACATAGATAGGGCCACAATGACCAAACACTTAAACTTAACAAGCAGCGGAAATCTTGGTCGAAAGTGTGAACCCATGCCATCTGCCTTAAACCCACATGCATTCTGACTAGGAAGCATCCTAGTTCGCATGTTCGTCACCAACGATCTCTTCACCGTACTCCCGTTCTTCCGTGCCTGGCCAATTAAATACCCAGTTGCAAGCCAATGAGTACTTTGAATGTACTCGCAAGCAACCCAAGTTGTGGAACAAGGTACAATGATGCATGGTGTAGCACTAAGTAGGTAGTTTGCAGAAAGCTAATTTTGAATGGAATGACATGTTCAAGTAACTATGTGTAGGCATGCATCAACAATTGGCAGATATCCATATGAATAAATTACAGATATCATCGTAAGCAGGGGTTGAACATCTCATGTTCATTCATCACATCAAGTCTTCAGACTTGTCTCAAGTATCATCCTTCTGTCTTATTCACACACACACGCCAAGTTTAGTAAACATTTGGACGTAGCACAAGAGCGGTCATCCAACTGTCCTTGACCGTGGACACGGCTATTTGAATAGTTTTACACTTTGTAGAGGTTGCACACTTTACTCACAAGACTCGGGGAACTTTTGTGTCTTCCATGACTCGCGGTATATTACATACCCGAGGTAAACACCCGAACAATGCCTTTCCCATGGTGATACTAAACAAAGAGTCCACTCGTTGGTGCCATCCCTCATGATATACATCACACGTATCATCCATGATGATCGCAACGGTGTGCCCGGTGCCTGTAAATACAGCTCATGGCCTTCCACTTCCGGGATGACCCCGTCTCAAGAGTGACCAGTTCACTCTCGCCACTGGTAATGCGGGCTCCTTGATAGCACCAACCACGGTAATCAACAAAACCCCGTCCCATAAGGGATATCGTGGTCATACATGTAAGGTTGGAATAACGGTCGCAACTTACACCAATCCGTTTTCGAAACCCACACACACTCACTTGCTCCGGTACGCCACTTCTTTCTCAAGTGGCTACCTAGCTCATCAACATCTCCCTCGGGCATTAGTGGCACCCGACGGGGTTTTCGAAAAGTTTTTGAAATCATATTGCTTTCAACACCATGCATATTCCCGTCCCATTTGCATAGTATCGACTAAGCATTCTATCAATTCCCACCCGCACAACCCTCATAAGGGTGGTAGCGTCATGCACGATGCAATTATCAACGATAAAGGTAACGGGGGCATCCCACTGAAGTGGTCACCACATCAACATGATCAACTTTACGAAATTAAGTGCTATATGCCATGCAAATAAAAGGGTTCTTAGTCATGGTCAAAGGGTTGCTTGCCTGGCTCAACAAAGTCTTCGGCGTCTTCAATGTCTTTGGGTCCCACTCCCTCGTCAATAGCGCAATCTATTGTCGCGATAAATAATGGTAATAATAAGCATCACATAAAAATAGAGCACACAAATGAACTACTAAAATGCTACCCTATCCTGATAAATACTAAAAACTATACTAAAAATATTTTTCTAGGGTTTTCTTGTAGAAACATTTTTGAAAACTATTAAACACAGGCAAAAGATGCCAAAAGTAGGTTTTAAAATAAAACAATGCATTAAAAAAATTCAACATTTCACAAATGGCACTATTAAATTCTATGGAATATTCTAGGATTTATGGTCGAAAAATATTGGGCATTGATTTTTATTTAGGTCTATGGAATTATTGGAAAACAGGGAAGAAAAAGAAAAGGAGAAGGGCACTGTGCCATGGGCCACAGCCTGCTGGACCGGCCCAATGGCCAGCCAGGCAAGGCACGCTGGCGCCCCCGCGCGCGCCAGGTTTCAAAACTGACAAGCGGGGCCCAATGGCAAGGGAAAGAGAGAGCGTGGGAGGGGGAGGTCAGAGGCCGACAGGTGGGACCCCCCTGTCGGGTCCTTCTCCCACCTCGAGACACACAGGAGAGAGCCTCACCTGTGGTGGTGTAGGGAACGACGGCGAGGGGCAAGTGCGGGGATGGGCTATGCGTCCAACCGCCATTCTCCTGGAGGTCGAAGGAGCGACGGGGGTGGCCGGAGTTGCCGGCGGCGAGGAGGCTGCAGCGGAGGGGATTCGGGAGGTGATTGCCGGGTCCGTCTCGTGCTGGAAAATGAACAAGGAAGAGGGGAAACACATCAGTGGGGAGAGGGAGGAGCAACCGAAGAAGAAGAAGGGCCAGAGGGGCTCCCTATCGCGAGGTCGACGACGACCAGAGGCGGCGGCGTCGAGCTCGATCCTGAGCATGGGGTACGAGGGAGGGGCTCAGGCTCTACTGGGGGTCGACGTGGGTGGAGAGGGAGTCAACAAAGGGGAGGAGAGATCTCTGGGATGGCTTAAATAGCCAGCCCTCGGTCCACCGAGCTCGGGTGCGCCCGCGAGCTCATGGCCGAGGCCAGAGGCCAAAGGAGGGAGAGAGAACGTCTAGTGTCTACCTGGGACTCGTCCACGTCTAGGGGAGCAAAAGGGGAGGTGGGAGTGCGTGCGTGTGCGATCCCCGTGATTGGCCGAGCTAGGCGGTGCAGGGCACGCGTGCGGGAGGCTGAGAGAGAAACGGGGAGGAAGGGGTCGTTGCCCTGGTGTACTGTGAACGTTGAGGTGCATCGACTGGCGCGAGGGGGAGGCCCGAGGTGGTCAGGTATGGGCAGGAGAGGGAGGTCAGCCCTATGGAGCACGGCTACATGCTCTAGAGCGCGACTTTGGCCGGCACAATGAGGCCTTGGTGCACCCTGCCGCGTCCACTGATGTCTAGAGGCTATAGAAGGGAGTAAACAATGGGAAAAGAGGCATGGGATGCTCTGGGGTGGCCAGGAGTGTGAGAGAGAAGTGAGAAAGGAGAGAAAGATGCTGTCCAGGGGGTGCAAGTGGGTTTTTTGCCCCCTCAATCATGGAGCTAGCCGTTGGTCTTTCTCCTGAAGGTGTTGGGGGTCTAGGTGGAGTTGTGGAAAAAATTTGTGCTCAAGGAGAACAAGGGAAGGGGCTCAATTATTGATTCTTGGATTCAGCCTAAAGGTGTTTGATGGAGATTAGGGCAAGCAAATGGGCTTTGCTTCCCATAAGATTTTACAGGTTCAAATGATAATCATAATTAGGCCTCATCACCAAGTTTGAGCTTGATTGATGAAAGTTCACAATGTAACTTTGTGGAACCCTAGAAATCAACAGAATCTGGTTTCTATAGATCTAGTCATGCTAAGCTAATCCCCTTGATGCACCACTTAGTGTAGCACCATTATTTGATGATTAGAACATGACCACGAAGTTTGGGGTCAAGGGAAGAAACTTCACAATGTAAAGTTGTTCAAATTTGAATCTGGACAGGGAGGGTTTTTGAATAGTTTGATGAATCAAAATAATTTGGATTGAGATGAAACTTTGCAAGATCATCACCTATGACAATGTTGACTTGCTGGAATTTTCTTGGAATTTATTGAGAATATTTCTTATAGAAATATTTCAAAAGCTTGATTTGAACAAAAAGGGTTTTGAGGGGTTTTGCCCGTGATTTTGAACATGACCATGTGTTGAAACTCATATATATGGAAAATATATGTCCACCGAGTCTCCCTAAATTTTATCAAATATTATGAAAGCATTTAAAAAAATTCCCTATGAAAAACCATTTCTGGTCTTAAGAAAAAGCCTTTTAAATAAATAGCAAAATAATCTTTAAAATTAGTATTTGGTGGCTTTAGAAAGTCATAAATATGGTAGGCTTCAAATAAAGCCTTTGGGGGAAAAGGATCCACCCAATTTGAGGACTTGCAGTGCAAACCTCAACTCAGGGTTTTTTGAGAACCTAATTGGAATCAATCCTTTTTGGTCAAAATAATGTCTGGTAAAAATAGTTTTGGGCATTATTCACATGGCATGATCATTGGGCAAGAAGTTTGGTTCAAGGAAGATGAATATGGAAAGGAGTAGAACCTAACAGTGTCAAACACAATTCAAACAAGCATGGAGTCAAAAAGTTTTAATTGGTTCCAAATTTTATACATCCAAGCATAACAAAGTGATACAATACAGGGTGTGACATACACTGGCAACCCAAGAGCTCCTCTTAGGAGGAAAGCGCCAAAGTGTGACGCCTAGCCGCACAGGTGCGGATGCTTGTCCACCACCGACTGACCATGATTGATGTCATGGCCGCAGCTATCTCCCGGTGTGTGCAGCCCCTCCAATAGAGGGTACACCCCTTATGGTGGTACAACGGGACAAGCGACGCCACGAGCTCCCGCAAACTAGGTCCCGCCAACCCAACATCGTTGGCCGCCGCACTTGCCGAGTTATACAAAGGAGAGCAAGAAGACTTCATTCGGCGGTCAACCAAGGAAGGGTATTCGGCCCACAATCCCATCGAATAGGTAAGCCTTTCTTTTTAAATCATGAAATAGTTCGGGGTTTAATTCCGCACTCTATTTGACCGAGGTATTGGCGTGAACATGAATGGAGGAGTTTCATCGAGATAGTCAACTGTCCGACTCCTCAGCCCGAGAACCATTCACGTCACAACGATCTGGGTTTCAACGAGGACCCGAATGTTCTCCTTGACTTTGAAAACGGAGTCTATTTCCAGGACAGCATCGTCTAGACCCCGGTGGCTATCATAATTGATTACCCCGAGTCATTCTCCATCCCTACTGCAGGCAATAAGAAAAGCTCCTCCCGCAAGAGGCCCGCTACCAAGAGTGCCCCGGACGTGCCGGTCCTGACCCCCAAGCATCGCAGATCCGCGTGCTATGCACCGACAGCCGAAGCTGCGGCTGAATCCGAGGCCAACCGGGACCCTGCGAGGGAGCTGGACATGGGGATGAATCCACCTGTCCGCTCATCCCGAAGGTACATTGTTCGGTTATCTGCTTTGTCACTGTAGTCAGTAAAGTCTTATTACAGCTCGTTTCATTGAAATATCTAGGTGAAACACCCAATCCTCTCCTACCGAAGGGGCTACCCGGGTGTCCTGAGACCCGTGAAGCTCCTGGGCCATGACCCACGCGGTTTCCGCTACAGAAGCCCCCATGGCCAATCCGGCGCCCATCGAATCTGGTGGAGTATCCGTCACCAAATCGGAGGTGGAGAGTGCCATGCATCATCATGGTTCATCCGATGAGATCATCATGGAGCATGTGGGAGATAACATGGGTATCCAGATCCCGCTGTTGGTTATTGACCGGAGAGGTGTCTCGGTCATGTCTACGTGTCTCCCGAACCCGTAGGGTCTACAGACTTAAGGTTCGATGACGCTAGGGTTATAGGGAAATAGTGTACATGGTTACCGAAGGTAGTTCGAAGTCCCAGATAAGATCCCGGACGTCACGTGGAGTTCTGGAATGGTCCGGAGACAAATATTGATATATAGGAAGTGAGGATTTGGCCACCGGAAGTGTTTCGGGAATTACCGGTAACGTATCGGGACCACCGGAAGGGTTCCGGGGTCCACCAAGTGGGGCTACCAGCCCCGGAAGGTTTCATGGGCCAAGAGTGGGAGGGAACCAGCCCCTGGGTGGTCTGGTGCGCCTCCCGCCCCAGCCCAAGGCGCAGAAAAGGTGGAGGGAGGGGAAACCCTAGGTCCAGATGGGCCTAAGGCCCACCTAGGGCTGCGCCCTCCTCTCCTCCCTCTTTGACCGGCGGCCAAGCACCATCTACGGCTGCCGCACCCTCTAGGGTGGGAGCCCTAGATGGGGTTCCTTCTCCTCCCTCTCCCCTATATATATATATATGAGGTTTTGGGGCTGCCCAACACACGGTTTTTCTCCTCTCTCGGCGCAGCCCTACTCCTCCCTCTCCTCGTTCTCCGTAGCTCTTGGCGAAGC
The DNA here is from genome assembly GCA_022496015.1 of Hordeum marinum. Lineage (NCBI taxonomy): Eukaryota > Viridiplantae > Streptophyta > Magnoliopsida > Poales > Poaceae > Hordeum > Hordeum marinum. The sequence continues at coordinate 454,395,870 of CM039674.1, read as the reverse complement.
CCTGCCGGAGTCCACGCAGCTCTATCGTCACCATGCCATCATGCTACCGGAGCTCTTCCCCAATCTCTCCTTCCTCCTTGCTAGATCAAGGCATAGGAGATGTCACCGGGCTGCACGTGTGTTGAACGCGGAGGCGCCGTTGTTCGGCGCTGAGATCGGAGTCCACCGCGATCTGAATTGCTATGAGTACGACTCCACCTACCGCATTCTTGTAATGCTTCCGCTTAGCGATCTTCAAAGGTATGAAGATCCAATCTATCCCCACTCGTTGCTAGTTTCTCCATAGATAGATCTTGGTGACACGTAGGATTTTTTTGATTTACTACTACGTCTCCCAACAGTGGCATCATGAGCTAGGTCTATGCGTAGAATCTATGCACGAGTAGAACGCAAATAAGTTGTGGGCGTCGATCTTGTTAATTTGCTTACCACTACTAGTCTTATCTTGATTCGGTGGTATTGTGGGATGAAGCGGCCCGGACCGACTTTAGACGTACGCTTACGTGAGACTGGTTCCACCACCAGACATGCACTTTGTTGCATAAGGTGGCTTGCGGGTGTCTGTCTCTCCCACCTTAGTCAGATTGGATTCGATGAAAAGGGTCCTTATGAAGGGTAAATAGCAATTGGCATATCACGTTGTGGTTTTGGCGTAGGTAAGAAACGTTCTTGCTAGAAACCTATAGCAGCCACGTAAAAACTTGCAACTACAAATTAGAGGACATCTAACTTGTTTTTACAGCATATGCCTTGTGCTGTGATATGGCCAAAGAATGTGATGTGATGCATTGTGATGTATGAGATTGATCATGTTCTTGTAATAGGATTCACGACTTGCATGTCAATGAGTATGACAACTGGCAGGAGCCATAGGAGTTGTCATATTTTATTGTATGACGTGCGTGTCAATCATAAACGCCATGTAATTACTTTACTTTATTGCTAAACGTTAGCCATAGTAGTAGAAGAAATAGCTGGCGAGACAACTTCATGAAGACACGATGATGGAGATCATGGTGTCGTGCCGGTGACAGTGATGATCATGGTGCCCCGAAGATGGAGATCAAAGGAGCAAGATGATATTGGCCATATCATGTCACTATATTGATTGCATTTGATGTTTATCATGTTTACATCTTATTTTGTTAGAACGACGGTAGTAAGTAAGATGATCTCTCAATAAAATTTCAAGAAAGGTGTTCACCCTAACTGTGCACCGTTGCTAAGGATCGTTGTTCCGAAGCACCATGTGATGATCGGGTGTGATAGGTTCTAACGTTCGCATACAACGGGTGTAAGCCAGATTTACACACGCAAAACACTTAGGTTGACTTGACGAGCCAAGCATGTACAGACATGGCCTCGGAACACGAAAGACCAAAAGGTCAAACATGAGTCGTATAGAAGATACGATCAACATGGAGATGTTCACCATGGATGACTAGTCCGTCTCACGTGATGATCGGACATGGGCTAGTTGACATGGATCATGTGTCACTTGGATGACTAGAGAGATGTCTATGTAAGTGGGAGTTCATTAAATAATTTGATTATGTGAACTTAATTATCATGAACTTAGTCTAAAATTGTCTTTACAATCTATATTGTAGATCCAATGGCCAACACGAATGTCACCCTCAACTTCAACGCGTTCCTAGAGAAAACTAAGCTGAAAGATGATGGAAGCAACTATGCGGACTGGGTCCGTAGCTTGAGGATCATCCTCATAGCTTCCAAGAGATTGTATGTCCTTGATGCACCGCTAGGTGACCCACCCATTTTCCCAGCGGACCACGACGTTACGAACGCTTGGCAGTCGCGCTGCGATGATTACTCCCTTGTTTAGTGCGGCGTGCTTTACAGTTTAGAACCGGGGATCCAAAACGTTTTGAGCAACATAGAGCATATGAGATGTTCCAAGAGCTGAAACTGGTTTTCCAAGCTCATGCCCGGGTCGAGAGATATGACGTCTCCGACAAGTTCTTCAACTGTAAGATGGAAGAGAATAGTTCTATCAGTGAGGACATATGCAAGATGTCTGGGTTGCACAACCGCTTGACTCAGCTGGGAGTTAATCTCTCGAATGACTCGGTCATTGACAAAATCCTCTAGTCGCTTCCACCTAGCTACAAGAGCTTTGTGATGAACTACAACATGCCGGGTATGGAGAAATCCATTCCTGAGTTGTACTCGATGCTGAAATCAGCAGAGGTCGAGATCAAAAAGGAGCATCAAGTGTTGATGGTAAATAAGACCACTAGTTTCAAGAAAGGCAAGGGTAACAAGAACTTCAAGAAGGACGGCAAAGCTATTGCCGTGCCCAGTAAGCAAGTTGCCGGGAAGAAGAACAAGAATGGACCCAAGCCTGAGAATGAGTGCTTTTATTGCAAGGGTACCGGTCACTGGAAGCGGAACTGCCCCAAATACTTAGCGGATAAGAAGGCCGGCAACGTTAAAGGTATATGTGATATACTTGTTATTGATGTGTACCTAACCAGTGCTCGTAGTAGCTCCTGGGTATTTGATACCGGTGTAGTTGCTCACATTTGTAACTCCAAGCAGGAGCTGTGGAATAAGCGGAGGTTGGCAAAGGACGAGGTGATGATACGCGTCGGGAATGGTCCCAAGGTCGATGTGATCGCCGTGGGCATGCTACCTCTACATCTACCTTCGGGATTAGTGTTAAACCTTAATAATTTTTATTTAGTACTAGCTTTGAGCATGAACATTGTATCTGGATCTCGCTTAATGCGAGATGGCTACTCATTTAAATCTGAGAATAATGGTTGTTCTATTTATATGAGAGAAATGTTTTATGGTCATGCCCCGTTGGTCAATGGTTTATTTTTGATGAATCTCGAACGTGATGTTACACATGTCCATAGTGTGAGTACCAAAAAGTGTTAGGTTGATAACGATAGTCCCACTTACATGTGGCACTGCCGCCTTGGTCATATTGGTGTCAAACGCATGAAGAAGCTCCATGCTGATGGACTTTTGGAGTCTCTTGATTTCGAATCATTTGACACGTGCGAACCAGCCTCATGGGCAAGATGACCAAGACTCCGTTCTCCAGAACAATGGAGCGAGCAACTGACTTGTTGGAGATAATACATACCGATGTATGTGGTCCAATGAGCGTCGAGGCTCGGGGTGGCTACCGTTATGTTCTCACCCTCACTGATGACTTGAGCAGATATGGGTATGTCTACTTAATGAAACATAAGTCTACAACCTATGAAAGGTTCAAGGAATTTCAGAGTGAGGTAGAGAATCAACATGACAGGAAAATAAAGTGCCTACGATCTGATCGTGGCAGAGAATATTTAAGTCACGAGTTTGGCACGCACCTAAGGAAATATGAAATTGTTTCACAACTCATGCCACCTGGCACACCTCAACGAAATGGTGTGTCTAAACATCGTAATCGCACTCTATTGGATATGGTGCGATCTATGATGTCTCTTACCGACTTACCGCTATCATTTTGGGGATATGCATTAGAGACTGTCGCATTCACTTTAAATAGGGCACCGTAAAAATCTGTTGAGACGACACCATATGAATTATGGTTTGGAAAGAAACCTAAGTTGTCGTTTCTAAAAGTTTGGGGATGCGATGGTTATGTGAAGAAACTTCAACCTGAGAAGCTCGAACCCAAAGCAGAAAAGTGCATCTTCATAGGATATCCCAAAGAGACTATTGGGTATACCTTCTACCTTAGATCCGAAGGCAAAGTCTTTGTTGCCAAGAATGGATACTTTCTCGAGAAAGAGTTTCTCTCGAAAGAAGTAAGTGGGAGGAAAATAGAACTTGATGAGGTAATTGTGCCTCCACTCAAACCGGAGAGTAGCACAGCACGGGAAGTCGTTTTCGTGGAGCCTACACCGGCTGGAGAGGAAGTTAATGATGATGATCATGGAACTTCAGATCAAGTTACTATTGAACGTCGAAGGTCCACAAGGACACGTTCCGCACCAGAGTGGTACGACAACCCTGTCCTGGAGATCATGTTGTTGGACAACGGTGAACCTTCGAACTATGAAGAAGCGATGGTGGGCCCGGATTCCAACAAATGTCTTGAGGCCATGAAATCCGAGATAGGATCCATGTATGAGAACAAAGTATGGACTTTGGTGGACTTGCCTGATGATAAGCGAGCCATTGAAAATAAATGGATCTTTAAGAAGAAGACTCACGCGGATGGTAGTGTGACCGTCTATAAGGCTTGGCTTGTCGCTAAGGGTTATCGACAAGTTCAAGGAGTTGACTACGATGAGACTTTCTCACCCGTAGCGATGCTAAAGTCTGTCCAAATCATGTTAGCAATTGCCGCATTTTATGATTATGAGATCTGGCAAATGGACGTCAAAATGGCATTCCTTAATGGCTTCCTGAAGGAAGAACTATATATGATGCAGCCGGAAGGTTTTGTGATCCTAAAGATGCTAACAAAGTATGCAAGCTCCAGCGCTCCATCTATGGGCTGGTGCAAGCATCTCGTAGTTGGAACATTCACTTTAATGAGGTGATTAAAGCATTTGGGTTTGTACATGTTTATGGAGAACCTTGTATTTACAAGAAAGTGAGTGGGAGCGCTATAGCATTTCTCATATTATATGTGGATGACATACTCATAATGGGAAATGATATAGAACTCTTGGAAAGTGTAAAGGCCTACTTGAATAAGTGTTTTTCATTGAAGGACCTTGGAGAAGCTGCTTACATATTAGGTATTAAGATCTATAGAGATTGATCGAGACGCCTCATAGGTCTTTCACAAAGCACATACCTTGAAAAGATATTGACGAAGTTCAATATGGATCAGTCCAAGAAGGGGTTCTTGCCTGTGCTGCAGGGTGTGAGATTGAGTACGACTCAATGCCCGACCACGGCAAAAGATAGAGAAGAGATGAGTGTCATCCCCTATGCTTTAGCCATAGGCTTTATTATGTATGTCATGCTGTGTACCAGACCTGATGTGAACCTTGCCATAAGTTTGGTAGGGAGGTACCAAAGTGATACCGGAGTGGAACACTGGACATCGGTCAAAAATATCCTGAAGTATCTGAAAAGGAAAAAGGACATGTTTCTCGTATATGGAGGTGCCGAAGAGCTCATCGTAAAGGGTTACGTTGATGCTAGCTTCGACATAGATCCGGACGACTCCAAGTCGCAAACCGGATACGTGTACATTTTGAACGGAGGGGCAGTCAGCTGGTGCAGCAGCAAGCAAAGCGTTGTGGCGGCATCTACATGTGAAGCAGAGTACATAGCTGCTTCGGAAGCAGCAAAGGAAGGAGTCTGGATGAAGGAGTTCATCAACGACCTAGGAGTGATTCCCAATGCATCGGGCCCGATGACTCTATTCTGTGACAACACTGGAGCTATTGCCCTTGCGAAGGAGCCCAGGTTTCACAAGAAGACAAGACACATCAAGCTCCGCTTCAACTCCATCCGTGATTACATTCACGAGGGAGATATAGATATTTGTAAAGTACATATGGTTCTGAATGTCGCAGATCCGTTGACTAAACCTCTCTCATGAGCGAAACATGATCAACACCAGAATGTTATGGGTGTTCGATTCATCACAATGTAACTAGATTATTGACTCTAGTGCAAGTGGGAGACTGTTGGAAATATGCCCTAGAGGCAATAATAAAATGGTTATTATTGTATTTCCTTGTTCATGATAATTGTCTATTGTTCATGCTACAATTATGTTAACCACAAACCGTAATGCATGTGTGAATAAATAGACCACAATATGTCCCTAGTGAGCCTCTAGTTGACTAGCTCGTTGATCAATAGATGGTCACGGTTTCATGACCATGGACATTGGATGTCGTTGATAACGGGATCACATCATTAGGAGAATGATGTGATGGACAAGACCCAATCCTAAGCATAGCACAAGATCGTGTAGTTCGTCTGCTAAAGCTTTTCCAGTGTCAAGTATCATTTCCTTAGACCATGAGATTGTGCAACTCCCGGATACCGTAGGAATGCTTTGGGTGTGCCAAACGTCACAACGTAACTGGGTGGCTATAAAGGTGCACTACGGCTATCTCCGAAAGTGTCTGTCGGGTTGGCATGAATCAAGACTGGGATTTGTCACTCCGTATGACGGAGAGGTATCTCTGGGCCCACTCGGTAAGACATCATCATAATGAGCTCAGTGTGACTAAGGAGTTAGCCACGGGATGATGTGTTATGGAACGAGTAAAGAGACTTGCCGGTAACGAGACTGAACAAGGTATAGAGATACGGACGATCTAGTCTTGGGCAAGTATCATACCGATAGACAAAGGGAATTGAATACGGGATTGATTGAATCCCCGACATCGTGGTTCATCCGATGAGATCATCGTGGAGCATGTGGGAGCTAACATGGGTATCCAGATCCCTCTGTTGGTTATTGACCGGAGAGGCGTCTCGGTCATGTCTACGTGTCTCCCGAACCCATAGGGTCTACACACTTAAGGTTCTATGACACTAGGGTTATAGGGAAATAGTGTACGTGGTTACCGAAGGTAGTTCGGAGTCCCGGATGAGATCCAGACGTCACGAGGAGTTCTGGAATGGTCCGGAGACAAAGATTGATATATAGGAAGTGAGGATTTGGCCACCGAAAGTGTTTCGGGGATTACCGATAACGTACCGGGACCACCGGAAGGGTTCCGGGGGTCCACCAAGTGGGGCCACCAGCCCCGGAAGGTTTCATGGGCCAAGAGTGGGAGGGAACCAGCCCCTAGGTGGGCTGGTGCGCCTCCCACCCCAGCCCAAGGCGCAGGAAAGGTGGAGGGAGGGGAAACCCTAGGTCCAGATGGGCCTAAGGCCCACCTAGGGCTGCGCCCTCCTCTCCTCCGTCTCTGGCCGGCGGCCAAGCCCCATCTAGGGCTGACGCACCCTCTAGGGTGGGAACCCTAGATGGGGTGCCTCCTCCTCCCTCTCCACTATATATATGTGAGGTTTTGGGGCTGCCCAACACACGGTTTTTCTCCTCTCTTGGCGCAGCCCTACTCCTCCCTCTCCTCGTTCTCCGTAGCGCTTGGCGAAGCCCTGTCGGAGTCCATGAAGCTCCACTGTCACCACGCCGTCGTGCTGCCGGAGCTCTTCCCCAACCTCTCCTTCCTCCTTGCTGGATCAAGGCATAGGAGACGTCTCCGGGCTGCACGTGTGTTGAACACGGAGGCACCATTGTTTGGCGCTGAGATCTGAGTCCACCGCGATCTGAATCGCTACGAGTACGACTCCACCTACCCCGTTCTTGTAATGCTTCCGCTTAGCAATCTTCAAAGGTATGAAGATGCAATCTCTCCCCACTCGTTGTTGCTTTCTCCATAGATAGATCTTGGTGACACGTAGGAATTTTTTTGATTTACTACTACGTCTCCCAATAATGAGATCCCGGATGTCACAAGGAGCTCCGGAATGGTCCGGAGGTAAAGATTGATATATAGGAAGTTCTGTTTTGGTCGCGGGAAAAGTTCCGGGCTCATCTGTAGTGTACCGGGAGTGCCAAGAGGGTACCGCGGGACCATCGGGAGGGGTGTCTCGACCCAAGAGGCTACATGGGCTATGGAGAAGGTAAACCAGCCCCTGGTGGTCTGGCCGAAGCCTCCTCTAAGGGCCCATGTGGCTGGAGGTGTTTGGGAAGGAAAAACACAAGGTGGAAAGAGTTTCCAAGTGGGAAGGAGGAGTCCTAATCCTACTAGGATTGGAGGAGGACTCCTCCTCTCCTCCTTGCGCAAGGCCATGGGCTGGGCCCTTGTGCGCCAAGCCTCCTACCTCCCTCCTCCTATATATACTCGAGGTTTTGAGGGTTTTGAGACACAGAAAACAGCCACGTGTTGCCCTCTTCTTCCTCTAGATCTGTTTCTTCTCTAGATTAGTTCTGCGGTGCTTAGGCGAAGCCCTGCAGAATTAGTTCACCACCACCACCACCACACCGTTGTGCTGCCGAAGAACTCATCTACCTCTCCGCTCCCTCTTGCTAGATCAAGAAGGCGGAGATCGTCATCGAGCTGTACGTGTGCTGAACGCGGAGGTGCCGTCTGTTCGGCGCTAGATCGGAAGGACCGTGATCAAGATCGCGAGACGATTCGTGATTGGATCACGGGACGGATCATGATGAGATCGCAGGACGGATCGTGATCGGATCGCGGGATGGATCGTGTTGGGATCGCGGGATGCTCGGCGATTTGAATCGCGAAGACGTTTGGCTACATCAACCGCGTTTCTTAACGCTTATCGCTTAGCGATCTACAAGGGTATGTAGTTCCACTCTCCCTCTCGTAGATGCTCATCACCATGGATAGATCTTGCGTGTGCGTAAGAATTTTTTTGTTTCCCATGCAATGTTCCCCAACAGTGGTATCAGAGCTAGGTCTATGTGTAGATGAGATCTCAAGTAGAACACAAATGAGTTTGTGGGCGTTGATGCTTTGATTGCTTCCTTCCTTGGTCATGTTTTGGTTCAGCGGTATTGTGGGATGAAGCGGCCCGGACCAACCTTACTCGTACGCTTACGAGAGATTGGTTCCATCGACTCACGTGTAACTTCGTTGCACAAAGATGGCTGGCGGGTGTCTGTTTTTCCTACTTTAGTTCGATCGGATTCGACAAAGGCGGCCCTTGAGAAGGTTGAAAAGCAACTTATGTATCACCGTTGTGGTTTTGCATAGGTGAGAATTGTTCTTGTAGATACCCGTAGCAGCCACATAAAACTTACAACATCAATTAGAGGACGTCTAACTTGTTTTTGCAAGGTATTTTGTGATGTGATATGGACAATTACATGATGAGATATATTTGATGTATGAGATGATCATGTATTGTATAGAATATCACGACTTGCATGTCGATGAGTACGGAAACTGGAAGGAGCCATAGGGTTGTCCTTAATTATTGTATGACCTGCGTGTCACTCATTAAGTGCTATGTAATCCTTTACTTTATCACTAAAAGGTAGCTATAGTAGTATGAGCATGATGGGCGCGACAACCCCGATGGAGACACAATGATGGAGATCATGATGATGGAGATCATGGTGTTATGCCGTTGACGATGGAGATCATGCCGGTGCTTTCAAGATGGAGATCAAAAGCGCAAGTTCATGGCCATATCTTGTCACTTATGATTTGCATGTGATGTTAATCCTTGTATGCACCTTGTTTTGCTTACGATGACGGTAGCATTATAAGGTGATCCCTCACTTCATTTCAAGATAAATTGTGTTCTCCCCGAGTGTGCACCATTGCGAAAGTTCGTCGTGTCGAGACACCACGTGATGATCGGGTGTGATAGACTCTACGTTCACACACAACGGGTGCAATCCAGTGTTGCACATGCGGAACACTCGGGTTAAACTTGACGAACCTAGCATGTATAGACATGGCCTCGGAACACAAGAGACCGAAAGGTCGAACATGAGTCATATAGCAGATATGATCAACATGATGATTTTCACCATTGAAACCACCTCAACTCACGTGATGATCGGACTTGAGTTGGTGAATTTGGATCATGTATCACTCGAATGACCGGAGGGATGTCAATTTGAGTGGGAGTTCTTAAGTAATATGATTAATTGAACTCATTATCATGAACATAGTCAGTAGTGTCTTTGCAAATTATGTTGTAGATTACTAGCTCACTCTATAGCTCCCTTGATTTTTTATATGTTCCTAGAGAAATAGAGTTGAAAGATTATGGTAGCAATATTGCGGACTAGGTCCGTGATCTGAGGATTGTCCTCATTGCTGCACATAAGGCTTATGTCCTTAATGCACCGCTCTATGCGCCACCCCTACTAGCGTCGTCTGTAGATGTTGTGAACATCTAACAGGCACGTTCCGATGACTACTTGATAGTTCTGTGCGTCATGCATTATGGCTTAGAATTGAGGCTCCAAAATGTTTTGAACGTCACGGAACATATGAGATGTTCTAAGAGCTGAAATTGGGATCTCAGGCTCATGCCTGTGTTGTGAGCTATGAGATCTCCAACAAGATTCTTTGTCTACAAGATGAAGGAGAAAAGCTCAATCGTTGAGTATGTGCTCAGATTGTCTGGGTGCTACAATCGCTTGAATCAAGTGGGAGTTGATCTTCCAGATAAGATAGTGATTGATATAGTTCTCTGAGTCACTATCACTAAGCTACTAGAACTTCGTGATGAACTATAATTATGCCAGGGATGGAAATGATGATCCCTGAGCTGTTCACGATGTTTGACACCGCGAAGGTAGAAATCAAGAAGCAGCATCAAGCTTTGATGGTTAGTAAAACCACTAGTTTCGAGAAGGGCAAGGGCGAGGAGGGAAACTTCATGGATGGCAAGTCAGTTGCTGCTCCAGTGAAGCAACCCAAAGTTGAACCCAAACTCGAGACTAAGTGCTTCTCTTATGAGGAGAACGGTCACTGAAGCAGAACAACCCTAGATACTTGGTAGATAAGAAGGATGGCAACGTCGACAGAAGTATATTTGATATGAGTGTTATTAATGTGTACCTTGCTAGTACTCCTAGTAGCACCTAGGTATTGGATACCGGTTTGGTTGCTAAATGTTAGTAACTTGAAGTAAAAGCTACAGAATAAACGGGGACTAGCTAAGTGTGAGGTGACGATGTGTGTTGGAAATGTTTCCAAGGTTGATGTGATCAACATCGCACGCTCTCTCTACCTTCGGGGTTAGTGACAAACCTAAATAAATGTTATTTGGTGTTTGCGTTAAGCATGGACATGATTAGATCATGTTTATTGCAATACAATTATTCATTTAAGTGAGAGAATAATGGTTATTCTGTTTACATGAATAACACCTTCAATGGTCATGCACCCAATGGGAATGGATTGTTGAATCTTGATCGTAGTAATACACATGTTCATAACATTGATGCCAAAAGATGCAAAGTTAATAATGATAGTACCACATACCCGTGGCACTCCCGCTAAATGTCATATTGGTATAAATCGCATGAAGAAACTCCATGTTGATGGATCTTTGGACTCATTCGATTTCGAATCGGTTGAGACATGCGAACCATGCCTCTTGGGCAAGATGACTAAGGACCCTGTTTTCCGATTTGATGGAGCGGGCAAGTGATTTATTGGAAATGATACATGTTGATGTATGCAATCCAATGAGTCTTGTAGCATGCGGTGGATATCATTATTTTGTTACCTTCACTGATGATTTGAGTAGATATAGTGTATATTATTTAATGATACACAAGTCTGAATCGTTTGAAAAGTTCAAGCAAATTCAGAGTGAAGTTTAAGATCATCGTGACAAGAAGATAAAAATGTATGCGATATGATCGTGGAGGTGAATATCCGAGTTACGAGTTTGGCATACAACTTTAGACAATGTGAAAGTTGTTTCACAACTCATGCCACCTGGAACACCATAGTGTGATGGTGTGTTCGAACGTCATAGTCATGCTCTATTCGATATGGTGCATGCTATGATGTCTCTTATCATTTTGCCACTATCGTTTTGGGGTTATGCATTAGAGACAACTACATTCACTTTAAATAGGGCACCATCTAAATCCGTTGAGATGACATCATATGGTTTGGCAGAAACCTAAGCTGTCATTTCTTAGAGTTTTGGAATGCGACGCTTATGTCTGATAAGCTCGAACCCAAAGCAAAAAATGCATCTTCATGGAATACCCTAAGAACAGTTGGGTATACCTTCTATTTCAGATCCAAGTACAAAGTGTTTGTTGCTAAAACTGGGTCCTTTCTCCACACAGAGTTTCTTTTGAAAGAATTGAGTGGGAGGAAGATATATCTTGATGACGTTGTTGAACCTTTGTTCAACCAGAGAGAGCACAGCGTAGAAAGATGTTTTCTGTGGAGCCTACGTCAGTAGAAGAGGAAGTTAATGATGATGATCATGAAGCTTCGGATCAAGTTACTATCAAACCTCGTAGGTCGACAAGGACGTGTACTGCTCCTGAGTGGTATGACAATCCTGTTTTGGAGGTCATGTTATTGGACAACGATGAACCTACGAGCTATGGAGAAGCGATGATGGGCCCAGATTTCGACAAATGGTTAAAGGCCATGAAATCCGAGAAAGGATCCATGTATGAAAACCAAGTATAGACTTTGGTAGACTTGCTCGTTGGACGACAGGTCGTCGAGTACAAATGGACCTTTAAGACGAAGGCAGACGCTGATGGTAAATGTCACCATTTATAAAGCTCGATTTGTCACAAAGAATTTTCCGATAAGTTCAAGGAGTTGACTGCATGATACTTTCTCAATCATAGCGATGCTGAAGTCTGTTGGGATTATATTTGCAGTTGCTGCATTTTTCAATTATGAAATCTGGCAGATGGATGTCAAAACATCGTTTCCTTAACGGTTTACTTGAGGAAATGTCGTATGTGATACAACCAGAAGGTTTTGCCAGTCCTAAGGATGCTAAAAGGTGTGCAAGATCTAGTGATCCTTCTATGGACTGGAGCAAGCATCTCAGAGTTGGAATAGACAATTTGATGAGGTGATCAAAGTTGTTGAGTCTATACAAAGTTATGAGAAACTTGTATTTACAATAAAGTGAGTGGGAGCACTATAGAATTTTTGATAAGCAGACATATTATTGATCGAAAATGATGTAGAATTTGTGGAAAGCGTAAACGGTTGTTTGAAAAGAGTTTTTGAAAGGACCTGGATAAAGCTACCTAATTGTTGAGCATCAAGATCTAAAAAGATAGATCAAGATGCTTGATGAGACTTTCAATGAGTACATACCTTGATAAGATTTTGAAAGAGTTCAAAATGGATCAGTCAAAGAAAGAGTTCTTGCCTCATTTGTAAGGTGTGAAGTTGAGTAATACTCAAAGCTCGACCACGGTAGAAGAAAGAGAAAGGACAAAGGTCGTCCCCTATGCTTTAGCCATAGGCTCTATATAGTATGTCATGCTATGTACCGCACCTATGTGTGCCTTGCCATGAGTCCGTCATGGGGTAAAAGAGTGATCCAGGAGTGGATCACTAGACAGTGGTCAAGATTATCCTTAGTAACTAAATGACTAAGGAAATGTTTCTCGATTATGGAGGTAATAAAGAGTTCGTCGTAAAGAGTTACGTCGATGCAAGCTTTAACACCAATCCGGATGACTCTTAGTAGCAATCCGGATACGTATAGTAGAGCAGCCATTTGGAATAGCACCAAGTGGATTGTGGTAGTAGTGTCTACAGTATGACATAGAGATTTGCAAAGTACACACGGATCTGAATATTGCAGACCCGTTGACTAAAAGACCTCTCTCACATGCAAAGCATGATCGAGCCCCAGAACTCATTGTGTGTTAGATTCATAACAATGCAAATCACATGGTGATGTGAACTAGATTATTGAATCTAGTGCAAGTGGGAGACTATTGGAAATATGCCCTAGAGGCAATAGTAAGTTAGTTATTATCATATTTCCTTGTTCATGATAATCGTTTATTATTCATGCTAGAATTGTATTGATCGGAAACTCAGATACATGCGTGGATACATAGACAACACCATGTCTCTAGTATGCCTCTAAATATCTAGCTCGTTGATCAAAGATGGTAACGAGACTGAACTAGGTATACAGATACCGATGATCGAATCTCGGGCAAGTAACATACCGAAGAACAAAGGGAACATCATACGGGATTAACTGAATCCTTGACATAGAGGTTCAACCGATAAAGATCTTCATAGAATATATAGGAACCAATATGGGCATCCAGGTCCCGCTATTGATTATTGACCATAGAGGTGTCTCGGTCATGTCTACATAGTTCTCGAACCCGCAAGGTCCGCACACTTAAGGTTCGGCGATGTTTCAGTAGTATAGAGTTATGTATGGTGGTGATCTAAGGTTGTTTGGAGTCCCGGATGAGATCCTGAACATCATGAGGAGCTCCGGAATGGTCTAGAGGTAAATATTGATATATAGAAAGTCCTGTTTTGGTCGCCGGAAAAGTTTCAGGCTCATCGATAGTGTATCGGGAGTGCCGGGAGGGTACCGAGGGACCATCGGGAGGGGTGTCTCGAACCAAGAGGCTACATGGGCTGTGGGAGGAGGTAAACCAGCCCCTGGCGGGCTTGTCGAAGCATCCTCTAATGGCCCATGCGGTTGGAGGTGTTTGGGAGGGAAGAAACACAAGGTGGAAAGAGTTTCCAAGTGGGAAGGAGGACACCTAATCCTACTAGGATTGGAGGAGTAGTCCTCCTCTTCTCCTTGCGCAAGGCCAAGGGCTGGGCCCTTGTGCTCCAAGCCTCATCCCTCCCTCCTCCTATATATACTAGAGGTTTTGAGGGTTTTGAGACACATGAAAACAGCCACGTGCTGCCCTCTTCTTCCTCTAGATCTGTTTCTCCTCTAGATTAGTTCTGCGGTGCTTAGGCGAAGCCCTGCAGGATTAGTTCACCACCACCGCCACCATGCCGTTGTGTTGCCGGAGAAATCATATACCTCTCCGCTCCCTCTTACTGGATCAAGAAGGTAGAGATTGTCCTCGAGATGTACGTGTGCTGAACGCAGAGGTGTCGTCCGTACATTGCTAGATCAGAAGGACCGTGATCAAGATCGCGAGACGATTCGTGATTGGATCGCAGGAAGGATCATGATGAGATCGCGGGACAGATCGTGATCGAACTGTGCGATGGATCGTGATGGGATAGCGGGATGCTCGGTGATTTGGATTGCAAAGACGTTCGACTACATCGACCGCGTTTCTTAACGCTTCTCGCTTAGCAATCTACAAGGGCATGTAGATCCACTCTCCCTCTCGTAGATGCTCATCACCATGGATAGATCTTGCGTGTGCGTAGGAATTTTTTTGTTTCCCATGCAATGTTCCCCAACAGTAGGGAATGATAGTAACCGCGTTGTTATCTTATGTGCAAGTCTCCTGTCGAGGCATCCTGAAGAGGAGATCGAATCGTACCAAGGGGATCTGCTGAAGGAGCTGACCTCTCTACATAAGCGCGCGCAAAAAGCGATGAAAGGGATGGTGAAGGCACTATGGCCCATCGAACAGCCACCTAAAGGGCTAGCTGTACTTATGGATCGATTTAGGGGGCTCGGGATAGGTTCAAGCTGTGGAAGACTTCGATCTGCCGTGAGGGAGCACGAGAGGCATGGGCAATGGTCAAGACCCGTTTCAGCGAACTTAACCCTAAGCATATGGCGCAGGTTGGTCCTATGGGATCGTATGGAAAAGAAGTGCCACTCCACCTGGTATATGACCAAGTGATGCCAACCGCCCTTCTTTCGCAAGCAGAATGCCCCATCAACACAATAATTGATGATCTCGATCAGCAGCCGCACATGTAATTTATATGTACATGTGTATAAACAATCCATGTTGTAAACTTTGTCTTAACCGGTCATTGGCTTCTCCCTCCCATGCGAAGAGCACGGGAGTGTTCCTCCTTATTATTCCCTCGCAAAAGAGCGAACTGTATTCGAGGAACCACGCAATCCGGCCATGTGGTGCGAACAGACAGAAAGCACACAGAAAGATATGTTATATTACGACATAGCGTAAGGAATATATTCCGATGAAAATAGTACCTCTATCGATACCTTTCGTCGGGGTTCTACGAAGAGCGTAGGTAGAAATCCGCATACGTGCAGTATGCAGCTAATTGTTCTTTGGGAAGAAAAGACCCAAACAACGGTAATAGCAGCTAGAGTCGTATAAGGTGTTTCCGTCATAGCCGACCAATTGCCTATGTAAGATAGCTAGCTTTCGGCTTCACCCGTCTGAGGTACGTGTCCGGATGATCCAGTCGTAACAATCGTAGAGGTGCTCCCTTTACTCTCTAGCCGAACAATCGGGAACGTAGAGAGTAATCACAGGAGCGAGGCAACCCAGCTTGGCAAAGTCTTAGTTTGAGGTGATGCATATGATGGCTAGAACATGACAAAAGAAACATGCGTGCCCGGTAAGTACAAGCAAATAAGATTTTGGCTATGGAAAGAAGCCCCCACGTGTTGTGTTCGGATTTAACACTTTATGGTGTATACTGATTATCTGTAGTACAAGATTGGTCCAGCCGAACATAGGGTAGGAAAAGAAATTGTCCTTATCGAACAACAGAGTGAGAAGGGAAAAGGCAAAAAAGGCAAAAAAAATAACGAAAAGGAAAATATGTAGGGGAGTTTAGACGACGCCGGTTTATCCGTAGAAGCGCCGAAGATGAGCTGTGTTCCATGGGTTTGGTTCAAGGCGGTTATCGGATGGACTCCGCAAACGATAGGCGCCTCCCGCGAGCACTTCGTTGATGATGAAAGGACCCTCCCATTTGGGGTTGAGTTTGTTCTTCTATTTCTCCGGGAGCCGTAGGACGAGTTCTCCTATGTTGTATGCTTTTGCCCTGACCTCCCTACTTTGGTACCGCCGAGCTTGCTGTTGATAAAGAGTGGATCGAGCCAGACCTATGTCCCGCTCCCCTCCAAGGCGTCTAAGTCGTCCTGCCGATCCAACTAGGCCTCCTTTTCCTCGTACATGCGCACTCTTGGTGCGTCGTGGATAATATCGCAGGGAAGAACTGACTCTACCCCATAGACCATAAAAAACGGTGTGTAACTCTTTGATCCATTCGGGGTGGTATGCAGGCCCCGTAGAACGGAGTCGAGTTCCTCCATCCAATGACAGTCGGACTCGTGAAGAGATCGGACCAAACGTGGCTTGATGCCACTCATAATGAGAGCATTTGCTTGCTCGACCTGTCCATTGGTCTGTGGATGATAGACCGATGCGTAATCAAGCTTTATGCCCATTTTTGCGCACCAGTCCTTGACCTCTTGGGCCGTGAAATTGGATCCATTATCCGTTATTATACTATGCGGGACACCGTAATGATGTACTACGCTAGATATGAAGTCAATCATTGGTCCGGATTTAGCCGATTTAACAGGCTTTGCTTCTATCCATTTGGTGAACTTGTCAACCATGAATAGTAGGGATTTATTTTTTTGGTTCCCCCTTTAAGAGGTTTGACCATGTCCAGCCCCGAGACTGTAAAAGGCCAAGTGATTAGAATAGTTCGAAGAGCTGTAGGGGGCATGTGACTTTTATTTGAGAAGAGTTGACATCCAACGCAGTGTTAAACAAGTGACCGGGCGTCCGTCGGAGCTGTAGGCCAAAAGAAACCGGCTTGGAAGGCCTTCCTGACAAGAGATCTTGTCGCGGCGTGATGCACGCCCATGCCTGCATGGATTTCGGCGAGGAGATCTCGTCCTTCTTCCTCGGATATGCACCTCTATAATACTCGAGTGGTGCTTGTCTTGTATAACTCACCCTCGTGTACTTTGTAGGCCTTGGATCGCCAAACTATGCGCCGTGCCTCAGTTTGATCATCGGGGAGTTCCTTGTGAAGAAGGTAAGCGAGAAAGGGCTCTGTCCATGGCGCAATTACTGCCATTACCTCATGAGCCGAGGGCGTCACATTCATCGTTGAGCCGCCGATAATGCCATCATCTGGCTCGTTTATAGGGGTAACAACTTCGTCCGCCGTATTTCGACTGGAGCCATTATCGTCGTCCCGCCACACTACGGGGGGCTTGAAAAGCTGCTCTAGGAAGGTGTTTCTTGGGATGGGATCGCGCTTGGCTCCCATATGGCCAGTACATCGGCGACTTGGTTGTTGTATCGAATAACATGGTGGAATTCCAACCCCTTGAACCAAGCAGATATCTTGAGGACGGTGTTTCTATATGCCGCCATCTTCGGATTTTTGGCGTCTAACTCACCGTCAATTTTGGATATGGCCAAGTTTGAGTCTCCCCGTACCTCTAGTCGTCGAATGTCCATTGACACCGCCATCCGAAGACCATGAAGAAGAGCTTCATATTCGGCGGCATTCTTGGAGTCGGCATACATGATTTGTAACACGTATCTTACGTTGTCGCCTGTGGGGGATGTGAGGATAACTCCAGCCACCAAACCGGCCAAGGTCTTGGATCCATCAAAGTACATTGTCCAATGGGAGTATGCGCTATAATCCTTGGGGAGCTCGGCCTCTGTCCATTCAGCCAAGAAGTCCGCCAGTACCTGAGATTTAATGGCGTGGCATGGCTTGTAGATTATCAAAGGGACGGAGCTCAATGGCCCATTTGGCTATGCGACCGGTGGCGTCCCTGTTGTTGATTATATCATTCAGGGGGGGACTTCCGATGCCACAGTTACCACACACTCCTGGAAGTAGTGTCTGAGTTTCCTCGATGCCATGAATACTATGTTGGCTATTTTTAGCACCTCTGACACATAATATACCAGCTTTTGAGTCCGAAATTTATGTCCCTCCTCATCTCGTTCGACGACGAGCACCGCACTAACGACTTCGTTGGTGGCCGATATGTATAACAACATGGGCTCACCGGCGCCTGGTGCCATGAGTATGGGGTTGTTTGCCAGTAGTGTTGTGATTTCTTCCAACGCAGCCGCTGCTTCATCGGTCCATTCGAAATTGTTGGTTCGTTTCAGCAGCTTATAGAGCGGCAAAGCTTTTTCTCCGAGGCGGGAGATTAAGCGGCTTAATGCTGCTACGCACCCGGCTAGCCTCTGGACATGCTTCAGCTCTGTGGGGATTGCAAGTTCTGATAGAGCATGGATTTTAGCTAGATTTGCCTCTATTCTTCTATGGGAGACGATGAATCCAAGCAGCTTACCAGAGGGAACTCCAAATACACATTTTTCCGGATAGAGCCTTATATCATATTCGCGTAGATTTGTGAAAGTTTGACGTAAGTCATCGATCAACTGGTCGACGTGTTTGGTTTTGATTACCACATCATCCATGTATGCCTCTACAGTCTTTCCAACCTGTGTCGCAAGAGAGGTTTGGATCATGCGTTGGTATGTGGCCCTGGCGTTTTTAGCCCGAAGGGCTTTGTGTTGAAGCAAAATGGCCCATAGGGGGTGATGAATGCAGTAGCCGCTTGATCGGATTCCTTCATTTTAGCTTGATGGTATCCAGAGTAAGCATCAAGGAAACACAACAAATCGTGTCCGGCTGTGGCATCAATGATCTGGTCTATGCGTGGTAAGGGGAAAGGGTCCTTGGGGCATGCTTTGTTGAGGTCTTTGAAATCGACACACGGCCGCCAGGACTTGTCTTTCTTAGGTACCAGCACTAGGTTTACTAGCCACTCGGGATGTTTAATATCCCAAATAAATCTGGCCTCGAGCAATTTGGCTAATTATTCACCCATGGCTTGCCATTTGGGCTCGGAGAAGCGGCGCAGGGTCTATTTCACGGGCTTAAAGCCTGGAATAATGTTCAAGCTGTGTTCGGTGAGCCGACGTGGGATTCCGAGCATATCAGAAGGATGCCAAGCGAAAATTTCCCAATTTTCGTGGAGGAAATTCTGCAATGCTTCTTCCATAAGGGGATCGAGCTGGGCTCTGATGGACGTTGTTTTATTGGGGTCTGTTGGATGCACCTGAAATTTGACGATTTCCTCTGCGGTTTTAAAGGACATGGACTTGGGCCCTTTGTTAAGGATCACATCATCCCTATTAACTGTTGACCGTAGGGCGGTCAACTCTTCGACGGCGAAAGTTTCCGCTAGTGCTTCAAGGGTGAGCGCTGCCGTTTTGTTTTCGGCCGGAAGGGCTATATTCGGATCATTGGCTATCGTGATCACTCCATTTGGTCCTGGCATTTTGAGTTTCATGTACCCGTAATGGGATATAGCCTGGAACTTTGTGAAGGCTTCGTGTCCCAATAGGGCGTGATAGCCACATGGGAAGGGGGCGATGTGGAAATGAAAATCTTGAGATAGGTAGATGATACATCCGGAACAACATGCTTCTTTCCTTGGGTGTGTTGCTATGTTCGATGCGGGATCGGTCGAACTACATTTTTTCCAAAGTGGCCTCGTATATGAGGTTAAGACCACTGCCGCCCTCCATTAGCACTTTATGTAGCCTGTATCCATCAATGATGGGATTCAAGACTAGAGCGGCCGGTGAATGGCCGGGAAGGATGGGTGGCTGGTCAGTCTCTCGAAAGTAATCGGAACGTCTGCCCATGGGCTAGTGGCTGCCATGTGGTAAACTTTCTCACGCTCCATAAGAGCTCTTTTACGCCTGCTCCTCGAGGGGAAGATATCATAGACTGTCGGGACTTCATCATTAAATCCGGGTGGCGAAGGAGAGCGCATGTTCGACGGAGATGTGTCGAGGATGGCCTCGCCACTTTTCGCGAATTGCCTGACGACCCAACAAGCTCAAAGGCTATGTGTAGGGTTCGTGTTTAACAACACGGAATGAATGGGGCAAGGTTTATCCAAAAGTCCGTCGAGGACGGTGCCAGTCCCAGAAAGGGACTTGTTTCTTTTTTCGACGGGTTCATACCTGGCAGGATGATTTGGAGGTATCCTATTTTTCCGAGCTCCTCATGGGTGTTCGAAGAAAATTGGTTCCGAGAACAACCACTCGGATTGCCAAACACTCTCCATGGCACAGTACTTCTGTACCAATTCGGATAACTCCGAAAAGTCGCTTATGCGTCGGCGGGCCAGGGCATTAAGAATCCCTTCATCATGGCAATTGCGAATGAAAATTGCCATTACATCTTGGTCACTAAGACCTTTTACTCTGCTCCTAGCGAGTATGAGTCTTGCCGAAAGGTGGTGGACTGATTCTCCTTGTATTTGCTTGATACCCCGAAAGTCCGAAGACATGGGCTTTGGCGTGGTACTTGGATAATGGTCTTGGGCAGTGGGTGGGAAAAAATTTGGTTCCCTGTTGCAACGAGTGTTCGGAAGTGCAGTTTCCAAATCATGCGACGGATCCTGGACCGGTGACGGTCCGGCTTTAAAGCGATTCCCCGCCTCTGATTCACCGATGGGATCTTGGAGATTGAGAACTGGAGTATAGACGGTTTTCAATTCCGTCTATCGAGCAGAATCCACGGCCGAACACTCGATGGTAGCAACAAGGTGGGTGACCAGAGGGACATGAATCTCCCTATCGTCGGGTCTAATACCGAGCCGATAATAGATTAGAACCTGGTCATCCGATATATGCATAGCTTTGATCTGATCGAACAACTCGTTTAAGAACGAGGTGATGGCAGGATGTGTGTCGTTGATACGACTAGATTCGTCAAGCGGTGTGACGGTTCCTGTAACACTCCAAAAAATTTGATTTGGTTTTCATCAAATTCTCTATTAGATTTGAAGGAGGCTATTTGAATTTTTCCAGAAGACTCTCTTTCCAAAAACTTTTGATGACAAATATTTTATGAAACCTTTTCAATCTTGGGATTCTGGTCTTGAAGATTTTTCAACATGTGTTGGTTCTACACAAATACTCTTGGCATATTTTGTTAGTTCTTTTTATTAAAAGGATTCCTATGAAAATTGGATTTATCCTTTCCGATTCCAAAAACATTCCCATACTTCTCTCATGCCATGCCCCCCACTTCAGTTTTTCTTCCCAAAAGCTTCTCCCTGTTTTGGGTCATGCCAAGCATGCTATTCTAGCAAGGTTCAACCTATCCTCATTCCCTTTCTATTTATTCTTCCCTCAGACCCTTTTTCTATAATTTATTTTGGACTCCTCAAGTTTACAAAAGGAAG
Organism: Hordeum marinum; assembly: GCA_022496015.1. Lineage (NCBI taxonomy): Eukaryota > Viridiplantae > Streptophyta > Magnoliopsida > Poales > Poaceae > Hordeum > Hordeum marinum. Next base: position 454,374,267 of record CM039674.1, on the reverse strand, counting down.
TACCAGATTACTTTGAGCTTTGGCTCCAAATAAATTACCCTAGCTACTCCTTGATTCCCTCAACCTGGATCCAACAAGAGTTGCTGGTCCACAGTTCAAATATTTCAAAATTTCTTTACTGCAAGTTTGGACCAGATTTGCCATTTTTGATGCAATTCATTCTTTCCTCATTCCATAAATTCTAAGAAAATTCAGGTAGTCTCTGGATGCAACAAGAGACCACCTCACCATGTTTCCATCTGGCGCAGGTGGTATTTGATCATCCGATGCCCTCCTTGCGCCCATACAGTCCGGCCCATGAACAATAGGTCAGCTATCCGAGGACCACCTAATCCAGGACTCCCTCAGCCCCCAACCCTAGCACATCCACCTCCTCCCTCCTTCTGCCACCACCTGATCCCGTGTGCCTCCTCTCCCCGCTCTCCCACGCTCTTCGGCGCTAATATGGTCCGTCATAGGATTACCACATAAGCTATGCTCACATCGGAGCATCGAATGCAGATCGAGACGGAGATCCAGGTTCGGCGCGTCGCTCGCATCGTTGCGGGTCTGCCTCCGGACTCATCGGATATGGAGAAGGAGGAGGAGGAGCTACCGAAGGCGATGGAGGAGGATGAGGCAAGGAGATTGAGGTAGACCAGCCTGCTTCGGGCTTGAACATGGCAAAGACATAGGTGGAGTTCGCCGTCGCCCAAGCCGAGGAGATGGCGGAGCAGCAGGCCATCTTGGATTCCATCCGAGATGAGGCCGAGATGGAGGCCAACCGCAGGCTCATCCGGCAAAGGCAGGTGGAGGCCGGCGCCCTCATCGACGAGCTCGACGTGGAGGTAGCGGCAGAGGAAGCCGCAGCGGAGCAGCCGGAGAGGGCAGCAACGGAGGCGTCGGAGTGGATGGAGGTGCAGCTACCGCACATTTATCCGCCGGAGGGCACGAAGATCGTCGAAATCTCTGACGACGAGTAGTTAGGTCTATATGTAATATGTAAGTTTTCTCGTTTGCATGGTTTTGTATAGATTTAAGAATCTAGTATGAGATGTCTAGATGCAGTAGTGTTTATTTGAGACATGTCCAGTCACTCCCCGCGTCCACTTCTAAGGACGTTTGAGGCGTCATTTTTATAAGTTCCGGTTATGGATGCTCTAATGAAGGCATACATATGCGCATATTCAAGTGTGTCAATTATTGTTGAGGACTATAATAATCTCACATATAAGGAGTAGGTGAATTGATCGGTATCACTCATTAACATATCTATGGACTGATGATAGGCTACGTAGATCCTTTGGCGAAATCATGTAGATTTTCCTGCAAGGGGTGCGGTATATTCATTCAACAAGGGGTCTACTACCACCAGGAGAGAGATATTTAGTGGACGTTAAAGAACAATTAGTATCTCCTAATTAAATGGTGCACATGGGGGCTCAACGGAAAGCACTTGTTATTGTCAATTTGTCATCTAACCTTAACAAACCATACTAATGAAACATTCATTGAGGTCGTTTGACTTGATAAAGGAATGGCTAGGAAATGACCCCAAGACACAAGCGGCCAACTAAAAGGAAAAATGAACAAAAAAGTGAAGCAAACTACCATGGGCATTTTAAACACCGCAACAAACGGAAAAAGGGAAAAGATAATGCCCACACATGTGGGCGTATGCATCTCGCCCACACGCATGGATCAACGGTCGTTTGTGTTTGCATGAATCTTGGCATGTTTTGTCAGATTTTTTACGCCACGTAGGATTGTGCTGGTGTGTGGGCATTCATCGGGTCGCCCACACGTCCGTTCACCACGCGGAGGGGCTGGTGTGTGGGCGTTTAGCAATTCGCCCACACACCAGTTTTCACGCATGCAGAAGGGCTGGTGTGTGGGCGTTTAGCAATTCGCCCACACACTAGTTTTCACGCATGCAGAAGGGATGGTGTGTGGGCGTTTATCAGTTCGCCCACACGCCCGTCTCCTCTCCTAGACCCAAAGATGGCAGTTGCCATGTGTTTTGCAGGTTACATGGCAACTTTCCTACAGCAGATGGCAACTCTCTCTTTACGCGAACATGTTATTTTACCATGTCTTTTTGTAGTGTTACTTGGCAACTGCCTAGTGTTAATAGGTGGCAACTCCGAAGTTTTCAAATCATGGCAACTGTAGTAGACCAGACCATATATGGAAATAGCTGCAGTTGTCCATAAATGACATCTGGCACTTGACATGAGATGGCAACTGCAGTTGAGCAACCATGGCAGTTGTAGTTATCAAACATGGCAACTGTTGTTCAGCAACATGGCAACTGTGGGGATGCATGATGATTGTCACGTGGGTGTGCGGGACCATGAGATAGGAGGCTGGACGTACGGGCATGTGGACGTTATTTATTTTGCCCACACATAGGCATGTGGGAGGGGCCACGAGGCAAAAGATCGGGCATGTGGGCATTACTTGTTTTGCCCACACATCTACTTAGATACCACACCAAATGTGTGGCCAGACCCCTTAACGCTCACACGTGTGGGCGTTATCGTGACCCAAAAGGTATAGGGATGTAGGTCGTTCCTCCATAGTCAGTTATTGGATTCCTTTGAGTTTCACGTGATGTGTAGGTCCAAAGTACGTAGACAATCAGATGGAAAGAAACGGTACACTAGTAGAAAACAGAGCTTTGGTCCAGGCCTGAAATGCCATTAATCCCAGTTCACTCACGAACCGGGACCCATGGTGGCATCGGTCCCGGTTCGCGAGGTCAGGGCGCCGGTGGGGCCTCGCGGGCCATTGGTCCCGGTTCGTCTGACCCCTTTGGTCCTGGTTCCAAACACGAACCGGGATCAATGGGCCTCGCTCCTGGCCCACAATCATTCGTCCCGGTTTGTGGCTGGAACCGGGACCAAATTTGGTTCGTTAGTCCCGGTTTCGGCCACAAACCGGAACCAATGGTTGGCCTATATATACCCCGTGCCCGCGAGCAGAGCAGTGCACTGCTCTATTTGTTTGGTCGAACGTGGTAGAGATTTGTAGTTCTCTAGCTCACCTCCTATGCACATGAGGTGATCGAAGAAATGCCCGAGCCACACTTAAGCTTTTTCCTCTTGGAGCTCCTTGTCCAAGCTCCATTTTTCTCAAGATCTGCCTAGGTTTGGCGGTCCATCCGATCCCATCCCCGTCCTCACTACCGTCGATCACCCGCGCCCCTCTCGGCGCCGGCACCATCGTGGTTAGCCTCTTCTTCTTATCTTCTTTCTCAAAGAAAAAATTTCTTACTTTTATGATTTCGATAGATACTTGTGTAATTTTCTTACTTTTATTATTGTTTGTTATGATATAGTGCGATGGTTTTTGTATCTGCCTCCATCGGCCCTCGTCCTGTCTATGATTCGGATGTGGTATATATTACTCCCTCCGTCCCATAATGTAAGACGTTTTTAACACTAGTATAGTGTCAAAAAACATCTTACATTATGGGACAGAGGGGGTATCTTTTATAACTATTTGTTTTATTTAGTGTTTATGATAATTATGCCGACCAACGTGACATAGATTTTTTAATCTAGGAGGTATGTGAACCGGAATTCCAACCGACATAGAAATTCTTGTCGAAAAGTTAAATTTGGTTGAAAAATAAAACAATTACTAGAAATAAAAATTACAAAGGTTGAAGAGGAGTTGCATGTTGCCGATGTCGTCGACGATCACAAGATCAAGATGGATGCAATGCGCTTGAAGATTAGAAAGATTAAAAAATATGCCATTCATACCGAGGCTTGGTATCATTATGACGTTGAATCAATTGGTACCTTAGTAGCAGTTATGATCGCATTTGTTGTTGCATTTAATTTCTTTACATAGTTTCAATGTATGTTTTAATTAGATGCTCTAGAGAGCTATATGTTGTTCAATAATGAGAACTATGTATGAAATTTATGTATTTATTTTGGTCACTATTGTACTTTGGCTTTAATGTGATGATGAATTTCTATTAATTTGGTTACTTCTCTATTCATGATATGTTGTAATGGTTTTTAATACAATTTATTATATAACGCACGTAGATGAACCGGCAATGAATGTACGGTGACCGACGCACCTCCGAGTATATTAAGGGCCTGCATAATTTTCTCGAAGCGCCTCAGGCAAACAAGCAAAATGGTTTTATGCATTGTCCATGTATTGTGTGTGAGAATACGAAGGCTTTCTCCAACTCTAAAACCCTACACTTCCACCTTCTTGAGAAGGGTTTTATGCGACACTATAATGTTTGGACCAAGCACGAAGAAAGAGGGGTTATGATGGAAGACAAGGAAGAACAAGAGGATGATGACAACTATGTGCCTCCTGAATACAGTGATGCTGCAACGGGAGAAGATGAAGATCAAGAGGAACCAGACGATGTGCCCGGTGATGATCTTCGCCAGGTCATTGTTGATGCTAAGAGACAATGCGAAAGTGAAAATGAGAAGTTGAAGTTCGATCGCATGTTAGAGGATCACAAAAAAGGGTTGTACCCCAATTGCGAAGATGGCAACACAAAGCTCGGTACCACACTGTAATTGTTGCAATGGAAGGTAGAGAATGATGTACCTGAGAAAGGATTTGAGAAGCTACTAAAAATATTGAAGAAGAAGCTTCCAAAGGATAATGAATTGCCCGACAGTACGTACACAGCAAAGAAGGTTGTATGCCCTCTAGGATTAGAGGTGCAAAAGATACATGCATGCCCTAATGACTGCATCCTCTACCGCGGTGCGTACGAGGATTTTAACGGATGCCCGATATGCGGTGCATTGCGGTATAAGATCAGACGAGATGACCCTGGTGATGTTGACAGCGAGCACCCCAGGAAGAGGGTTCCTGCCAAGGTGATGTCGTATGCTCCTATAATACCACGGTTGAAACGTCTGTTCAGAAACAAAGAGCATGCCAATTTGATGTGATGGCACAAAGAGGATCGTAAGAAATACGGGAAGTTGAGAGCACCCACTAACGGGTCGCGGTGGAGAAAGATCGAGAGAAAGTGGAGCGACTTTACAGGTGACCCAAGGAACGTATGGTTTGGTTTAAATGCAGATGGTGTTAATCCTTTTGGGGAGCAGAGCAGCAAGCATAGCACATGGCCTGTGACTGTATGTATGCATAACCTTCCTCCTTGATTGTGCATGAAGCGGAAGTTCATTATGACGCCAGTGCTCTTCCAAGGCCCTAAGCAACCCGGCAATGACATTGATGTGTACCTAAGGCCATTAGTTGATGAATTTTTACAGCTATGGAATGGAAGAGGTGTACGTGTGTGGGATGAGAAAGAACAGGAGGAGTTTGACCTACATGTGTTGCTGTTTGTAACCATCAACGATTGGTCTCCTCTTAGTAACCTTTCAGGACAGACAAACAAGGGATACCATGCATGCACACATTGTTTAGATGACCTCGACAGTATATATTTGGACAAATGCAGGAAGAATGTGTACCTGGGGCATCGTTGATTTCTTGCGACCAACCATCAATGTCGAAAGAAAGGAAAGCATTTCAAAGGTGAGCCAGATCAGCGGAAGAAGCCCGCCCTTCGCACTGGCGATCACATACTTGATATGGTCAATGATTTAAAAGTAATCTTTGGAAAGGGTCCTGGCGGACTATCTGTTCCGACTGATGATGCGATACGTGCACCCATGTGGAAGAAGAAATCTATATTTTGGGACCTACCTTATTGGAAAGACCTAGAGGTCCGCTCTGCAATCAACGTGATGCACGGGATGAAGAATCTTTGCATGAATTTGCTAGGCTTCTTGGGATTGTATGGGAAGACAAAATATACACCGGAGGCACGGGAGGAACATCAACGTGTGCATGAAAAAGACGGCATGCATCCAAAGCGGTATGAAGGTCCTGCCAGCTATGCTCTTACCAAAGAAGAGAAGGAAATCTTCTTTGAATGCCTGCTCAGTATGAAGGTCCCGTCTGGCTTCTCGTCGAATATAAAGGGAATAATAAATATGACAGAGAAAAAGTTCCAGAACCTAAATCTCATGACTTCCACGTGATTATGACGCAACTGCTTCCGGTTGCATTAAGGGGGCTTCTACCGCAAAACGTTCGATTAGCCATTGTGAAGCTATTTGCATTACTCAATGCAATCTCTCAGAAGGTGACCGATCCAGACATCCTGCCAAGGTTAAGGAGTGATTTGGTGCAATGTCTTGTTAGTTTCGAGCTGGTGTTCCCACCATCCTTCTTCAATATCATGACGCACGCCCTAGTTCATCTAGTCGACGAGATTGTCGTTCTGGGCCATATATTTCTACACAATATGTTCCCTTTGAGAGGTTCATGGGAGTCTTAAAGAAATATGTTCATAACCACGTTAGGACAGAAGGAAGCACCTCAATGGGCCATCAAACAGAGGATGTCACTGGGTTTTGTGTTGACTTCATTCCTGACCTTAAGAAGATTGGCTCCCTCAATCACGGTATGAGGGGAGAAAGACACGCTAGGAGCGGACTCAATAATATGTAGGGACGAGCATTATTGGTCTCAAGCACGATACACAGTTCTACAGTATTCTACCTTGGTGACCCCGTATGTCGATGAACACAAGAATATTCTGCACTCCAAACACCCGGAGTAGTGTGACGACTGGATTACATGTGAACACATGAGGACTTTCGAGAGTTGGTTGCAAACACATCTCATGCATGACAACACTGTTTGTGATGAGTTGTACTCGTTTGCCAGGGGACCATCTTCGATTGTATTGACTTACAAAGGGTACGAGATAAATGGGAATACATTTTACACAATCGCCCAAGATCAAAAGTGCACCAAACAAAACAGCGGTGTCCGCTTTGTTGCGGCAACCAAGAGGGGAAAGGACACATATTATGGTTACATAGTGGACATATGGGAACTTGACTATGGACATGATTTTATGGTCCCTTTGTTTCAGTGCAAATGGGTCAATCTCTCAGGAGGTAGGGTACAGGTAGACCCATAGTACGGAATGACAATAGTGGATCTGAACAATCTTGGGTACACAAACAAACCATTCATCCTAGCCAATGATGTGGCGTAGGTTTTCTATGTGAATGACATGTCTACCAAACCAAGAAAAAGAAAAGATAAGGAAGCGAATACATCATACGATGAGCCAAAATGTCACATAGTTCTTTCAAGAAAAAGAGACATCGTGGGATTGGAGGGCAAGACATACATGTCTGAAGATTATGAAAAGTTTCATGAAATTCCTCCCTTCAGAGTCAAGGTGGACCCAAGCACCCTGTTAAACGATGAAGATTATCCATGGTTACGGCACAATAAGCAAAGGACACAAGCGAACAAAAAGTGAAGACTTTCGCTCCACAACTATTATGATGATGCCTTTGATCGAGAATATCACTACAGTTACATGTGAAGAAATGAAGTACCTTTGTAACAGATGATTTTTCGTCTGAAACCCTGATACTTCGAAAGAGATAGTCCGTTTTGTACACGAAGTGCATCCAGCTTTTGTCGTAACCCTCTCAACTTTTTAGCACATGCTATGTGTGTGAAATGATGATACGATGCCAACTTTCAACATTTTTAGAGTTCATTTGTAGTGTTTTTCAATTTCATGGTCATTTAGCTCAAAAAAATCAGTAAATGCATGAAAAATATCAAATGAAGTCAGAAGGGATTGAAAATTGATGATGTAGCTTTGAATGGTGCATTTTGAACACACAAAAAGTCTGTAGTTCAAATAAGTTCAAAAAAATAAAATACTTTTGTAAAGATGACTTTTCGTTAGAAACCCTGATACTTCGAAAGAGATTGTCCCTTTTGTACACGAAGTGCATCCAGTTTTTGCCATAACCCTCTCAACTTTTTACCACATGCTATGCGGGTGAAATGATGATACCATGCCAACTTTCAACCTTTTCATAGTTCATTTGTAGTGTTTTTCAATTTCAGGGTCATTTAGCTCAAAAAAAATCAGTAAATGCATGAAAAATACCAAATGAAGCCAGAAAGGGTTGAAAATTGATGATGTGGCTTTGAATGGTGCATTTTGAACACACAAAAAATCTGGAGTTCAAATAAGTTCAAAAAATGAAATCCCTTTGTAATTTTGAACACATAATGGTGCATTTTGTTAGAAACTTTAATAGCAAACTAAAATAACCAAATCTGTTTTTGATTAAAACGGACATTTAAAATAACATAAAACTTAACAAATAGCAGGAAAAAGAATCACTCAAAAATCTATTTTTTTAGTAAAGTTATTCACAAACAAATGATTCACACAGATTTCAAAAAATTCAAATTTGAGAACTAATGGCATTAATAGAAAGTTTATAATTTTTGTGACCTAAAAGCAAAAAGAATCACTGAAAAATAGTAAGTAGGAATAAAATAAAATAAATAAAGCAAAAAACAAAAAAATGATTTAAAAAAAATGCCACCTACTCGGTCACCACAGCATGAATACGACTAGAAACCCAACCAGCTTGTTGGGCCAGGATTCAGGCCCGCGGAAGACCCAATAGGCCCATAGGCAGTGACAGATTAGGCCCGAAAGCCTATAGTTGAGAGGAGCTCGGGAGGGTGTGCGCAGCAGCGCTTATAAACCACTCCCGAGCTCTCTCAGCTAGTGAGGTGGGACTAAAAATTTGGCCCCGTGCAGCACTATCCTTTGGTCCCGGTTGGTGGCACCAACCGGGACCAATGCCCTTTGGTCCCGGTTTGTTCCACCAACCAGGACCAAAGGTCCCTGTTTCGTGCCCTTTGGACTGCTGAATACTGACCTTTGGTCCCGGTTGGTGGAACCAACCGGGCCCAATGCCCCGTTTAGTCCCGATTGGTGCTACCAACCGGGACCAAAGGTCCCTGTTTCCCGCCCTTTGGGCCGCTGAAAACTGACCTTTGGGCCCAGTTGGTGGCACCAACCGGGACTAAAGGGGGCATTGGTCCTTGTTTGTGCCACCAACCAGGACCAATGCTCTGGCTATATAAGCCGACACTTTGGAATTTTTAGCATTCTCATCTCGCCCCCGACGACGCTGACGCCGTCAGGCTGCCTCGACACCGTCGCCATGCCCCTGCCCCGCCGTCGACGCGCCCCTGCCTCGTCGTCGCCGTCGTGAACCCCTAGTTCGCGCGCTGTCGCTCCTCCTCAAGCCCTCGCCGCGCCCCTGTCCTGCTGTCACTGTCGCCGTCGTCGTTGCCGCCCCCAAGCCCGCATGCTCTCCCTCCTACCCGAGCCCTCGCCGCCCCCGCTGTGAACCATCACCCCAGCTTTCCTTTTTTTCATAGATTTTTTTGTTCATGTATGTAGATGTATGTATATATGTAGATTTTGAGCCACCACCCCGAGCCCATCCTGGCTCCACCTAGAGCCACCACCGGAGATGCCCGAGAGCCGCCGCCCCATCCATCTCCGGCGTAGGAGCCCCGCCGCCCAGCCCGTCCATCTTCGACGGTGCCGCAACACACACACACATATATATTGTTTAAAAACGTGCAAATTTTTTGTGGTTGGTATGCAACATTTTTTCATTAAGCAATGTGTTAAGAAAATTGTACGTAGATGGATAAGTAGATTAATATTGTTAGATGATTTTGTTTATGATGCTTTTTATGTTTTAGTTGTTTTATGTTTTAGTTATTTAGGATTCCTAGGAAAAATTAGTATGTGTATGTTAGATTAGAGAAAAAATTCTTGGGTTTTGGAAAAAATAGTGATTAAACGATAAGAAAATGTTCTCATAGGAATTTGTCTCGACATCGACGATGCCTGGCCCGCATCCTCATCGTCGAGTGATCCGCGAGAGCCAGCTTGATAGACGCCATGTCCGGGACTGGGCTCCGTCGGGCTGGCACTAGGAGGTGCTAACTTCCGGGGCTCGAAGCTTGGTGAGGAATCCGGGTCTCGTCGTGAGAGAGTATGCACCAACACACCATGAGATATGAGAGTTATTTAAGGAAAGTCTTGACGGACCGAAAGTCACACACGCATTAGGATCCAAAGCGTGCCGTAATTCTTGAATCATAAACACAGGAAATGTCATCGTCATCAGACGACGATAGGACCCAAGTGTGTGAATTATGCGGTGAAGATAAGGGTCTTTGTGACCAGTCTGGGATGCGAGATGACAAGTTCTTCACCATGAAGCTTTACGAGGACTTTGATATTTCTATGATACGCAACGATGACAACTGTTTTTTCGTAATTAAGCATGACTTCTGTTTCTTTCCTTCAACGCGTAATTTCTGTTTTATACAATTCGACTAGTTCATCCCTTGTCATGCAAGACGGTATTTCTTGAAGAGGCTCGATTTCGAAAAGCACGAGAGTTTCGAGACGAGGACAACCAACCTGAGGACTAAACATGGTCACACATTTCTTGTGAAAGTAATGAATGCACCTAATAACACGGAATTAGGATGCTCAAATTGGGAAGTTCTTTGCAAGGCATATGGATTTCAGGAGGATATGGAAATAACCTTCGATCTTCGTCCTGAAAATCATATTAAAGGAAACATCGACATTTGGGTGGATGTCGATATGCTTCCTGTTTTACCTCCATGTGAGTTTGTCAACCATGCATATTTCAAGTAATTTGCATTCTATATATAAAAATATTTGGTGTTCATCCGTACTAAAATTTGTTAATTTTTAATTTACAGCTTATTTCGTTTCTTCGAGTGAAACAAAGAACATAATCAACACGACACACTACACTTATGGATCACATCTAACTTGGAAGGAGACGGATGATCTTATCTACTTTGTTATTGGTGTCCTACTTGGTAGGGACATCTTTCCGTATAATTTGGGAACTGGCCCAAATTATACATTGTACATGACACTAGTACATAGGTTGAGGGCGGATGACATTCGCCGAAATATCTTGATAAGAGTTGCTAATTAAGTACACTTGTACTGTTGCGTAAATGGTATTGATTACATTGCTAACTAGGCTACTATTATGTTCTTCAACAAAAATTACCATATGAAGTTGTGCCATCGTTGATGCAACCCGAAGGTAATATGACAATTAAAAGCCCCTTCCATCCCGAGTTCTCTTTTGCATACTTGACTGAGCGCAGACCACCAAGACGGCTTCAAATTGAAGCATGGAGACAAATAAAGAAGGATCGCAAGCCACAAGTTGGAGACCGTTGGATCTCTTTGCTTCATCATGGAGACATAGATGTTATTCTTTTTTATGTCATTTTACCTAGGAGGGAGGACTAGGTCCTATGAGGAAGGACTATGTCATTTTATATTTTTTTTGTTTTATGAGACTTTAACTTTGTATGATTAAGATGATGATGATGAGTTGTTAGGTCTTGTGTAATTAATGATTTCCTTCATTTTCTTATTAGCTAGCGTCGAGTTCTCTTTATATGTATATTAGCTAGCAGCGTCGACCAAGTACGGAGAAAGAGAGATCACTTCTCTTTATTAGCTAGCTAACACAACATGAAACCCCTAAATTAACCCTTAAAAAACCCTAACCCCCCCTCCCCTTAAAAAAACTAGCTCCTGCCAAATGCTAATGCGTGAATACCTTTTGGTCCTCCTGCCTGGTCTCCCCGCCACAACCCTTTTTGTCCCGGTTCGTAAGCGATTCCTGAATCGACACTAATGGGTCTCTGAAACCGAAACAAATGAGTCATTTTTTATTAGTGGTATTCCAAAGTATGTAGACAATCAAACGGACGAAAACGGTATTCCTTCAGCCTGACTGACAGGATTCATGCAGGCGAAGAAAGCAAAGAGACCTTAATTATAAACACATGGCATATGTGGTAAGCTGTCTAGAAAAAACCGGCCTTAACTGTAGAACTAATCGAGTGGTTTACACGGGTTCTATTTTTTGGAAAAGAGCGGTACACGCAGTTTGTGGTGAGGAGGCTGCAGGGTCGTACAGCTACTCACTTTTTTTCTGAAAGAACAGCTAGTCACTGCTAGTTTTTTGTTTGTTTTGAGAACAGCTAGTCACTGCTAGTGAACCCTAGCGCGTCGTCAACTCGGATCGTGCTGGCCTATTTCCGGCTTAAGCCGTCCACGTCACGCGTGGTAACTAGCTAGCAGAGGCCAGAGGGGCGGGACAGGGGGGCACGCGCGCTCGTACGTGGACGTCGACGGATCAGGAGACGCGTTGGCCAGAGATCGACGACGACATGGTCGTCTCCACATCATCGACTGCTCGCATCGCAGCAGGCCTAACCCATGCAGCGACTGATCCTGCGTGCTAATTTGAAAACCATGCCGAGCAGGCGAGGGCCTATGTTATGTGATGCGGTGGACGAGGCTAGGGCCACATGGCACGAGGCTCAGCCTCCGTGTCTGCCTCGCGTGGCAGCGACTAAACAGCTGGACGGATCGGTCGGGGGAAAACAAAAGAATTCCGTCCTGTTCCACCCTCCGGCTCCGGGACGTAGCACGCCCCGTCCTCTCGCTCTCTCTGCCTGCCATGCCGTTGCTGTGGGCTGTCTCGGTCCCGAATTCCGGACGTCGTCGGTAAGTTTGAGGTGGAAGCTCAGCAGGCGTCCCTCTCCCGATCAGTCCATCGCCAGGCCATCCGCTCTCCACTGTGACAGCGTTGTTTCTCTTTCTCACCGTGAGATTCTAAACTCTCCACTGTGCTAGGGTACAAGATGGTAGTGCTATTTTTTGTATTTAATGCTTGGAGTTGGTCATGGCTCGGACCTCGGAGGAACCAGGAGGACTCACGGGTCACCACGTAGCGTTCTCTGCAAGTAGTAAACGGCCATGGCCCTCCGCAGTAACCACAGATATGATGGCCATTACACATCACTCTCGTTCTTTGGCCCAACCAACCGCAGACCGAAAATCAAAAAAGTGCGGCAAGACAGAGAATGCGCCAAGCACAAGTTTGGCAACCCCACCACACCACGGCCATTCCCATTACAATTACCTAGGCCAGGAATGCACTGAGCAGGTTTGGCGCCTGCTCCCCGGCCGTACACAGCCCCTTAACACACTAGCTCCCAAACCCAACGAAACTGACCAGCCAGACATAATACTAGTATGTGGTGCTAAACTGGTTAGGATGACAGCATCCAGCCACCGGTGCCTCCAAGCTCCCCATTGGCCAGTGCTTCTTTTTCAGTATCAAGAGAGACGAGACTCCAGGACGAGCGCGGCATCAGCCCACGACGATCGCAGCGCACGTTAGCATGTGAGGGCGCATATGCCGATGTCCCCCGGGCGGCGGGCTCTGCGCGCACGGCATCGGCCGGTTTTTCTAATGGACGGCGACCGGCCGGCCGAGAGGCGCGAGGGCAAGGCGCACCGCATCGATCATACATATCCTCGGATCCGCCGCATGTGGAGACGACGCGAGCGGCGCGGGACGCGGCGGGCACGAGGGACCTGCTTTGCTAGCGCGGGAATGGGTTGGATGGCTGGCGCAGTGACCGTGGCCGTGGTTGGCAATTAATACGTCCCCAGCGTTCATGCCGGCGCGCCGCCGTGCTTTGCCCGTGCATCGAGATCGGACGGCGCTAGAAGGTAACCCGTGGTGCCGAGTCTGAATTTTCGAGCCTGAAGCTCGTGCACTAGAAGGGCAGCTATTGTTGAGGACTCTTCAGAACATAATAATAGATGATTTGATCCCACATATAAGGAGCAGGTGAGTAGATCGGGGTCACCAAACAACGTACTATTATCATCCATCTACAGGGGAGAAATGATGGTGGGATGCGTAGATCCTTCGGCGAAATCATGTCGATTTCCCTTGAAGAGAAGGACTGGCATATGATAAACGAATCATTGGGTTTCAATTAGTGTTAGCATTCATTCAGGAAGGGAGCTACTCCCACTACCACGAGAGAGAGATATTTAGTGGACGTTAAAGAACAGTTAGAGGCATCAGTACGAGAGCAGCGCGCACTTAAATGGCGCACATGGGGGGCTCAACGGAAAGCACTTGCCGCCATTCTCATCTAACCTTAACAAACCATACTCATGGAGCATTCATCGGGGTCGTTTGACTTGCTAAAGGAAAAAATGGCTAGCCAATGGCCGGAAGACAGAGATGATGGACTAGAAGGATGAGCGTAGCTTCCATCTCTTTTGGACTCGGATAAAAGGAAGAAAAGACCCACCATGAAGTACACTTTTTTTTTTTGAAATAAAACCAACCTTTATTCATTTGAAAACAGCATTACATCGTCTGTGAGGAGCTTTACAATTTCACGAACAGGTTCCTCAAACCACTGTGAAGTGATTTTTTTTTTTTTGCTAATCTAGCTATTTCATGAGCTACTTTATTTGTTTCTCTATTACAGTGTTCGAACCTCAAACTAATAAAATCACAACTGTAATGGTAACAATCATCAAAAATGGCTGCCGCTGCTCCCCCCTCCTGCATGATTTGAATGACTTCAAGGTTATCTAAATTAAGGCTGAGGCGGTTACGACCCGCCCTCTGTGTTAGAGCTAAACCAAACTTGAGGACAAGAGCTTTCACCGTTAGTACATCCGCACAATAATCAATCTTTCTATTTCCTTCCATAATGAACCTGCCTTTATCATCTCGTAAAACCGCCTCCATTATTCCCTTTAGTAGGTCATGATCGAAAGAAGCGTAACATTTCCTCCCACCGTGAAGTACACTAGCTAGAGCATTTTAACACCGCAACGAACGAAAAAGTGTTTGCACTGGCAACAAATCATTGGACGCATTGACGCCCACGTGGCCATAACTCCCCAAGAAAGCCCTGCCATTGTCACGGCACTCTGGTTTTTCTTTCGTAGCAAAATCGAAAAAAGAAAAATGGCAGATGACAAGCATAAAGAAGCAATGGCAAGCCCAGACCAAACTTGTTTCTGGGCTCTCTGCTGCTCAATGCAACACCAAAAACAAATTTGCATCTCGGTGCTGCCGCTCGAAGCAACTGCTCTCTCAGGTAAGGCCGAGATGGAGCCGGAGAATCGAATTCATCCCAGAAGCAGCAGCCGGTCAGCTGTTCAGTCAAGAATGTTGCTGGACCTTACTTAGACAAGAGGAACAGTTAAGTCATGCAACATATATACATGATTACATGCTACTGAATCCTGATTCCTTCCCCATCCCTCCTCCCCAAACCACCCCCAATGTCTACCCTAAGCAGCCACCTCATTTTCCAGCACAGTAAGAACTCAAGGTCCAGGTCGAAAACACAGTTCGCGCCGCAAGTAACGTTCCTAGCAGACCTATCATCGCTGGTTCAAGCCTCGATTATAGCGGCCAGATCTTCTTCTTCTGATGTTTCAGGCCTGACAGTCTCCTCAGGCAAATCGCCAAGCATGTCGTCTTCAGCCTCCTGCTTTCTCGGTGGCTCGGTTTGGATCAATCTCCTTAGCTCCATCTCCAATTCTTTCGCAACACTCTCGTTTTTAGTCAGGAAAGCTTTAACGGCATCTTTACCATGGAACTGCTGTTCGTTGAAAGAATAATACGCACCCCCAGTCTTCTTGACAAGCTTGTGCTTTAACCCAAGCTCGAAAAGCTCTGAACTGCGGCATATTCCTTTTCCAAATTCCAGCTCAAACTGTGCGTTCCTGAACGGTGGGGCATGCTTGTTTTTCACAATCTTCACAGTAACCTGACTTCCTATAATCTGCAAAGAAAATTCATTGTCATCATTTCCATGAGATTGTTGGATAAGCAGCGTGTATAATGGTTCAAGCCGCACATCTGACATACCATATGAGGAACCTAATCTGCAAGGTCAGTTATTTTATTTTACCCAGTGATGGCATGGCTTAATATTCAATTCACTACACTGATAGCAAAAGACAGGCCCCTAAGAGTTACATGTATCACATGTCTAACATCAATTCAACACAAAGAGACAATTAAAAAAATGTCTCATTCAGACATGACCCTCAAAAGAAGTCAGTTTTGAACACTAACAGCAACATGTTAAAAGTATCAGTCAATTTTCAAAAACAGCTAATGTTAAGGCTATATGAATTAGTAAATTACCTCTTCACCTTTCTTTACCATGCCAATTCGCCTGATATTCAGGCGAACCGAGGCATAAAATTTAAGGGCATTTCCACCGGAAGTGACCTCTTGTGGCCCTCCAAATCCTCCCCCAAACGTCTGTACCTTAGACCTGATCTGAAACATGTTCAAGGATAAAAAATATTAAAAAAAACAAAAAAATGTGAAGACGAAAAGACTGGAGAGGTTATTGCAATGCCAAACATGGGAATTTTCAGGAGAAATGCAGGATGAATGTGCATAATAATGATGACCATCTCCAATTAATCATACTCAACAAACAGAGGATCAAGAAGAACCAGTAGTGTTGCTATAAAGAATGGAATGAAGTATATATACTTATGTTTCTTAATCTTCAAAGAAAATCGTTTCCTAGCTTTAGCGGAATGTCATTCTGGAAGTTTCCAGGTAATTATACCCTCAAGTAAATTTAAAATGGCTATCAAGACTTATTGACTTAGTCATCTACTCACCATTGAGCCACAGAAGGAATCCTTTGGCAACTTAGAAGTAAAAAACACGAAGAAATGGCCATATAATTAATACCTGATTAATAAATAACAAAACTGTCTGGGATAGTGAAAGAGAATGGCTCAGCTTGCGAAGAGCTTGACTCATCAGTCTGGCTTGGAGAGCCACATGTGCATCTCCCATCTCCCCATCAAGCTCGGTCTTGGGGACAAGAGCTGCTACCTGCACAATAGAATAAGATGAGTAGTGTAAATAACTCTGAAATGAAGGAAGACTTTTGGTTATTAAGATTGAGTAGCATGTTTAAAGTATTAACTTGGCAATGCTCTAATTTGAGCAGTATTGCAGTCATGATTAAGTAGAAACTGATTCTGCTATGAAATCGAAAATCAGATGGGAGGGACAGCGCTCAAGGTCTTACACTGTCAACAACAACAACATCAACTGAGCCACTTCGAATCAGCGTGTCTACAAGACTGAGTGCTTGCTCAGCAGAGTCTGGCTGAGAGAGAAGTAAGTTACTGGTGTCGACACCAATTGACTCTGCCAGAGTTGGATCCAAAGCATGCTCTGCATCTACAAATGCACAATAACCTAGAAACAAGGCAAACCAAAAAAAATAGAAATAGTTAAGTTGAATTTCGAAAACCACAGGAGTATGCCTATAAACTTGAGTGGACTGAAACTAAGATTAAATTCCTTTAACAAGGTTTTATTCTGCCAAGAAAAATACTATGGCTCATAGTGAACCAAGGTAAATCAGGATTACGGGAGGCCTCCCATTCATGGACTCATGGTTGACTTATCTTCATATTATATACACTCTTATGCATAAAATTAACTTTTCATCGCATTACATGCTCTAAGCATAAAAAAGCATGTATCATATCAGATTCAAACAGAAAGGTCCACGATTAAATACACAGGATTACTAATGTACAGCACAAATAATTTGGGATCTGACATCAAAAGAAACATAGTGCGACAACTTTTAGCCAATTGTTGTAATAGTTTTTGGTTGAATAGGCAGGTTTGAGAAGCAACACATGTAAAAAACATAATTAACAATACCACTGAAGGTTCACGTTATTAAGCAGTTGCAAGTTAGCAGAACCTTTATTGATGCATGGTACATCGACAGCAGTTGAGCAAATAATATTGCTGAATCACCACGTGGTCAGTGCTATACATACATGCTACAGATTCCACACTTACTTCCATAGATTAAATGAGAACGCAGAAGAATGCCACTTTTCTCTAGTACTAGTAGTTAGCCAATCATGAGCAAAGTAAAGCAGAACATGAAAAGGAAGTCGGACTCAAAGTTTTGGGTTTACCACCGCCGCTAAGCTTTTGTGCTTCTGCAATAACGTGAAGAGCAAGGGTTGTCTTGCCTGAAGCCTCTGGGCCATACACCTCTATAACACGTCCCTACAAAGAACCATGGCATGCCAATTTTACAAAACAGACCAATAAGCGGTTGCTAAAAGATAACACCATAAACAAGACTACTAACTAAAGTCAAATGTAAGACAACAATTTTCTGGTACCAAGCAGAATTACAAATTGCAACAATGCACAAAAATCAAAGAGCTACCGCTCCGAAGAACTTCTGTAACTGTAATACTGTATGGGACTGTATACCTTCGGAAGCCCACCAATTCCCAGTGCCATATCCAAAGAGAAAGACCCGGTAGACACAACAGGTACTTCTTTATGACCTTCAGAGCGGCCAAGCCACATTATTGCTCCCTTCCCAAACGAAGTTGTTATTTGATCAATGGCCTGATGTAAAGCCAAGTCTTTCTTTGACATATTCTCCTCACCAGAGTCAGTTCCACTTGACTTTGACTTCTTTTTGGCTAAGCATACAATGAGAGACGAATCAGTAAATGATTCAGTATGTAGTACGAGTGGAACATTGTTGGAGAAAGTCATGCAGTGCAGGTAACAGTAAGAAGTACTAGGAAATGATCCATTAGGTGGTAACAATATAAGATTATATGTAGGTCCAAATATCAGTACGGACAACAAAATTAAGCAGTTATAAATCGATCCACACATTGCAATGCTCAGAATACATGATAGAATATATGCAAGAACATAATAAGAAATGATGTCTACAACCTTTAGATGCGAAATCTCGGCAATGAAAGGTAGAGCCACAGATCACCTGCCTATAGCTCTGCAGAAATGTTAAAGCATTAGCAACAACATATCAGTGTTCCAGTGTCCATAGACCATTGATTCTTTTTAGCTCTGCAGAAATGTTAAAGCATTAGCAACAACATATCAGTGTTCCACTGTTCATAGACCATTGATTCTTTTGAAAGTGTCCCACCAAAATCAGCATCCTTTTATAGCCCATTAGGGAGAGACACTTAGTGAAGTAGTGAACTCTAGTGCACTATCAGGTTTCCTTCAGTAAATCGTTTGAAACCTATCGCGTGTGATACATTTCTTCCATTGATTTTATTTAATCCCTAGTGGATACCAGAATACCAGAAAGGTGCTGCAAACAAACTCTTGCTACAACTTGCAGGAAATATCTGACATATCCAACGTGACTGAATGCGTGGGACTAATCTGGTCTTACAAAAGCAGTTAAGGTATTTTCAGCATTCCATCACGGGTAAATCATAGAGCAGGCAACACATTATGCAGTACTTACGAGCAAATTGCATTTTCAAATGGCAGGTGCCAAAACAGGGGATGGTACCTTAAAACAAATCGGTAAAAGCTGGCGACTAAAACGGCGCCATCTGGTGAAATACACAGAACTGAAGCGGGTTTACAGGCTCGCGCGGTGGGAAATCGAGATTAAAACAGGAGAAATCGGCCACCCCAAAAGGAAGGCAACCGATCACACCCCGAGACCAGAGTAGGGCTCTGGCTTCCGATCACTGCCGCCGAAGCATCGAGCTCGTCCGCTCTGGCTACGCGCCCCCAACCCCCAACACATCCAAAAATGAAAACAGCACACAGCGGAGAGGGGCAGGAGCAGGGAAAGTTTCGACCTCGGGGCAGGTGGCGGCGGCGGTAGAGGCGGCGGAGGCGATGGCCCGCCGCAGCGAGGCGCGCCTCAGGAGGGTCGCCATGGCTGGCGTCAGCGCGCTCTGTGGTCTCCGTCCCCTGCGGAGCCGCGAGGGCAGGATTTGGGGGAGGGAGAGGGGGGCTAGGGTTTAGGGTTTTGCGCGCTCGGTTTATATTTTCTTTTCTGCTCAGTGTTTTCGGCCGCCTCCTCCTCCTTTTGTTTTGCGCCTCCGGGCTCTGCTCCCCGTTCTCGGGCGACGGGAAGCGCGAGCGAGCGCCCCACTACTGGCCCACACACCATGGGGACCTGCGACGACCAACGTGGGACCCACTTGTCTGCGTCCACGAACAGCCCGATACCTGTGTGGACCACGTCCACCGGTCCACGGAAGTGTTTTTTTCTTCCTCCCCTCCTGGCACTGCAGGCCCACGCACAGTTAAACAGACAGCCGCTTTCTCTGGACTGGAGGCCCAATGAGAGGCAGGAAATATGATCTTACTGACCCGTTCGGCCCAGCCCGGCCCGATCCGGCCAGTACCTTCGTCTCCCTCGGCCTTGCCACTTTCTCCCCAGATTTTCGAGCAAGATCCGGGCACCCGGCTCCCCTCCTTCTCCACGTGGGATTCGCGTGAACTCCCTCGTCGTTCTCCAGGGACTGCGCCCTAAACCAAACCATCAGCTTCGGAGAGGCTCGCTCGCTTTGAGTGAGATCCAATTCTTGGGCCGCCATTGCTGCGTGAGATCCAATTCTTGGGCCGCCATTGCTGCGGCGCCCGCGTCCGTTCCCAGCAACAGGAGGGGGAGGCCTCTGTAGTCTGTACATGCCCGTCATCTCCCCCCTTCCTTTCTCGCTCGCGCCAACGCCGGCTGCTTCCGCGGCGTCGCGAGTTCGCCGGAACGGCCTCCCGCACCACCGGCGTCTGCGAGGTATTCCGAGCTCGCTTTCTCTGAAGTTTATGTCTTCTTTTGTGCTTCGAGTCAGTCAACTATATGTATACTGTTGGTGTGGCCTTTGGCGACTTGTCGCTGACGGTGGATCGCCCCATTAGCTATGCTCTGGAATGGATACGCTTGAGACCGAGACTTAGAAATGTTCTGCGTATTTGATTTGTTATCTGGGTTGCCTCTGAAGCTCCCGTTTGAGCTGAACTCAAATGCAGTGCAGATGCGAATGGACTAATCTGGGCTGTGGTCTTGGGCTAGAGCTGTACTACTTGTTGTTGGAATTTATGTAGTACGACTGCATACGTTCTTGCTCCACTGCTAACCAGTACTAGTACAATATCGTTTCAGATCAAACTGTTCAATTTACTTGAATTATAATTAGTTCTACTGAATGTGATGAAAGTGGAAACACTTAGCAGTGGGATTTGTTAGCATCGTCTCCTACGAATAGGTGCCTGATGTTTTTGTGTGGTCTGACGCTGCTGCCAGTTTAAACAAAAGCAGGCATGTGCAGCAACGGTTTTGGTTCAACTAACTGCTTTCGTATGGAGGAGGTTGAGCCAAATTTATCCCCATTTCTCCACAAGCTTTTTAAAGAGGTTAGTACTGGTTGCACTTCTGTATGTTGTTGATATGATAATTATAACAAGAAGGAAGCTGAATTTATTGGGAAATGATGAATGGTTGTTGCAGTGGGATGATTGCAAGGCGAGGGGATTGTTTCACCACAACATCACTACCTGTGAGACCAAGGTTTCACATTCTTCTCTGATTAACTATACTGAGAATTCTCTGTTTTTTTTTCCTAGCTGAATTTCCTACCGTCACATTGACAGGTGCTACCTGGAGAACACAATTTTGTTGCAACATTGATAGAAGGGCGTGACCAGAAGAAGCGGCCAACTGAATTTGGAATGAACCAAGTCCTCCAACCATTTCATAGTGAGAAGTTCAATTTCACTAAAGTTAAACCAGAGGAGGTGATCTTCAGGTTCCAAGAAACTGAGAATGATTCTGCTCAGTATTTTGACGGAGCTCCTCCAACTGTTTCAGCTTCTCCTAGCAGCATTTTGATCAACGTCAGTGTGTCTCCATCTCTGATATTACTTCTACCTCGGATGGACTGAAAACTGATTTATCATTTCTGTATTCTGTCTCGCAGGTGAGCCCAATCGGGTACTGTCATGTGCTTTTGATCCCTCAAATCCAGGAATGCTTACCGCAAAGGGTTGATCCAGACAGCTTCTTACAGGCCATGTACGTCGCAAGGGAGGCAAGAAATCCCCTCTTCAGAGTTGGCTATAACAGTCTGGGTGCCTTTGCAACAATCAATCACCTCCATTTCCAAGTGGGTCGTACTCAAACTTCACTGATTATCTCTGCCTTATGCTCCCCTCTCACAGATATTGCTTGTCAGGCATACTATCTGAAAGTGCAGTATCCAGTCGAAAAAGCACCGTCAGAGAGACTCACGGTCCTAAGGAACGGTGTCAACATTTCTCAGCTGGTGCAGTACCCAGTAAGCGGCTTTGTATTCGAAGGCGGAGCGAAGCTGGAGGATCTATCACAGGTGGTCTCAAATGCCTGTATCTTCTTGCAAGAGAATAACAGACCTTTCAATGTCCTTATCTCTGAATCTGCCAAGAGAGTATTCCTTCTACTACAGGTACAGCACTGCAAATGCAACCTCAGCTTTATTTGTGATATAGAACTGGACTGTCGGCTTAACATTTATCTCCCTCCGAAATGTTCGATCGACCAGTGCTACGCCGAGAAGCAGGCCTCCGGAAAGGCAAGCCAGGAATTCCTCGACATGAGAATCAACCCCGCGGTGTGGGAGCTCAGCGGCCATCTGGTTCTGAAGAGGAGGAAGGACTATGACGAAGCATCCGAGGCAACATTATGCAGGTTTTTGGTTGAAGCCTCCCTGTCTGAAGCAGAATTCCAGGAACTGAAGAGGTGCGTCTTGGAGTTCATGGCCAGTGCAAGTCCTGAAAACTAGAGATGAAACCAAATTTGAGGTGCTGATCAGAATGTTGGGTGTGCCAAGTTGTTTCAGACATGCTGTCAACTCTGAAATAGGCATAGGCCTGAGGGCCTCTGATGAGTCATCATCCGTTTGTTCCATATATCCGTTGGTGATAACTCTTACATTGTCATTGAGCGTTTCGGAGCTGAGTTACTCTTTTCTTAGAAAACCGGGGGCTGAATTACCGTCGCAGTGTAGATGTTTTCAATCAAAGCCTAAAGCACCATAATCTTCCATCATTGTGTCATTACAGGCCTACAATTGTTCTAGCTAGTCCTGTCAGATTGTATATATAAATTTTATCCAACAACTGTACAAACTGGCCTATTAGCTCAGCTGGTTAGAGCGTCGTGCTAATAACGCGAAGGTCGCAGGTTCGAGACCTGCATGGGCCAAATATTTTTTTATCACATTTTCTTTACCTTTTACGGCTTCATTTTATTTTATTTTTGCACGGGGCAAACAATTATATCAGGGGCGAAGAAACAGAAGATGGAGCCATCGTCCAGACCCCAAGCCCTAGAGCGAGCAGGCGCCATGCCCAACCACGAGCGAGCAGGCGAGCAGAGAGATTCCTGGCCCCGTACCGAAAGGGAAGCCATCATCCCAATCGACAGATTCACAGCACGCCGGCCCGCCGTGCTCCGAGCGGACCGCCAGGCACTACACTAGCCCGTGGCGCTGAAGCAACCAGAGGTCGCGTTCGCAGCCACAGAGAGAGAGAGAGAGAGAGAGAGCGGCAGCGCCCGTGTTATTGATGGCCCGCGCGTTTCACAACCGAATGCCGATGGACATTCTTGAATCATGGATCGCGATAGGTCTGCAAGGGACCCGACCCAACGCTTGGAGAGGGATGGATGGTCGTGCAGATGGTGATCGCTTTTTTTTAGGATACGTGCACGTCGGTGGGAATGGGATGGCCGGCCATCCGATCGGAAAGGTAGCAGCTGCCGGAGTCTCAACCCCGGAGGCTAAACGTATGAGTTTTTTTCTTTCTTGCGATTGATGGTCTCTTGTTTGATGATCTAAATATGTAGTCTATACTACGTAACATACAAGAAATGAGCTGCGGAGATTCAATATATCTCAACCGTGCCTATCCAAGGGTCAATGTTGCCTCGATGTTTAGGCTAAACATGATTAGCACCCTCCGCTAATTAATAACAGTATACCTAATATCAACGTGAGCGTCAACTAATTAGGTATAAGCTATCTAATATCTACGGTGTGACATCTCGGCTTAATAGCAATGATTGACTATTCGTGTAAACAAGGCGCACCTTCTTTTTCAGAAGCCCGTTGAAAAGAAATCTCAAAATTGGATGTGTTTGGCTAGAAGCAGTTTGAGGTGTGATTGGAAATTAGGTAGAAACAAGCGTACTACTAGCTTGATACCTGCAGCTCAAAATAGATGTCTTGGATACCATACTTGATTTGTATTTATTTTTTGGGAAAAGGACAATGCTCTTTCGGTCTTTGTATATGAACGATGCACGCAGTCACTTTATTAATTATTCGTAAAGACCTTATAAACTTATACATCGACAAGTCTGAATCCACTATATCGACTACATCTGTCGCTACTCCTATTCACTTGATGAAGGGATGCCGAAAATCCGAGCTGAATACCAAAAAGACTTCGCACCAAAGCCTAACATCTACAGTCGGGGTCCTAAACCAAGCCACAATGTCGGGTCTAGGACACACACCGGTCCGACGCACTCTCAGAGGCGCCTGTCGCTGTCTTTCACATGTCCATCTTTAGAACATGAGCTAGCGCCTTAACCTTGCCAGCCAGGCATGCACGAGTCTTCTTCCTACGCGAGTCTGTCAACCCGCATCGGACGCCGAGACTCCACTGGCCACGCCGTCGAGATCCATCGTCATCGATGCGGCAGATGAAACCCCGCTCTGCCTCTGTGCCCTTCGAGTGAGCACCTGCTCCAAAACGATGCCCTCAGGAGGGAACGACACCATAGTTGTTGTCATCATCCGATCTGGGAGAGCCGGATCCAGGGTTTCCCCCGAAGTAGATGCCCCCTGGAGGAAGAGGGTCACGCCAACTACTACTGCTCACGAACCCAAGCCTTGCCCACCACCACTTAGCCTCACGACGACGCCTTCAAGAAGGACACGACACCATGAGCACCATCGCTGCCCTAGGGTTTTCACCCAAGAGACCTGATACGTCCATTTTGCATCATGAATTCTTATTAATATTTATGCTATTATTTTCCATTATTCCTCATTATGATACGATTCTTATGTCTTTTCTCTCTGAATATGCAAGGTACATCACAAAGAGGGAAATCACTAAAAACTAGAATTCTGGACCCCAAAACCAAGAAAATGGCTGAAAATTCATTGGACTCCAAATGACCTGAAACTTCACGGAGATTTTTTATGGAATATATAAGAATTATTGGGCCAAAAATATACCATAGGGGACCACGTGCTGGCCAAAAGACAATAGGGCGCGCACACATCCTTGAGTGCGCCCTGTTGCCCTGTGGGGCCCCAGGAGGTCACCCGAGCCTCCTCTTCTCCTATATGGTGTGTTTTACCCTAGAAAAAAATCAGAAGGATACTTTCAGGACGAAGCGCCACCGTCTCAAGGTGGAAACCTGAGCAAAGGCCCTTTTGATCTCCGACAAAGAGATTTTGCCGGGGAAACTTCCCTTCGGAGGGGGACATCGAGGCCATCATAATCACCAACGCTTCCTCCTTCGTGGGAGGACCAATCTTCATCAATATCTTCACCAGCACCATCTCATCTCATACCCTAGTTCATCTCTTGTATTCAGTCTTTGTCTAAAAACCTCATATTAGTACCTGTCGGTTACTAGTAGTGTTGATTATATCTTGTAGTTAATGTTTGTTGGTTTACTTGGTGAAAGATATTATTTTCAGATCCTTGATCTTCATTATTACACCTCTGATCTTGAACATGTTGATGATGTGTGAGTAGTTACTTTTGTTGATAAGGACATGCGAGAAGTCTTGTTATAAGTAATCATGTGAAGTTGGTATTCGTTCGATATTTTGATGATGTGTATGTTGTTGCTTCTTTTAGTGCTGTCATGTGAACATCGACTACATGACACTTCACCATGTTATGGGCCTAAGGGGGGGCGTTGTGGAGTAACAAGTAGATGATGGGTTGCAAGAGTGACAGAAGCTTAAACCCCAGTTTATGTGTTACTTCATAAGGGGCTGATTTGGATCCACACGTTTCATGCTATGGTTAGATTTATCTTAATTATTCTTTCGTAGCTGCACATGCTTGCGTGAGGGGGTAATCATAAGTAGGTTGTTTGTTCAAGTAAGAACAACAAATTAGGACCGGTTCACCGACATATCAAATTATCAAAGTAACGAACGCGAATCAACTCAACATGATAAACATGACTAGACAAAAAATTCCATGTGCCCTCAGGAGCGCTTGCTTAATATAAAAGTACTTTCAGGACCGTCCTTTGCTATAAAAATGATTGGGCTACCTTGCTGCACATTTTTTACTATTGCTACTTGTCACTTGTTATGAATTACCTTGCTAAAAAACTATATATCACTATTACTTGCGGCACTTGCAGAGAATACCATACTGAAAACTGCTTACATTTCCTTCTGCTCCTCGTTGGGTTCGACACCCTTGCTTATTAAAAGGACTATGATTGATACCCTATACTTTTGGGTCATCAAGACTCTTTTCTGGCACCGTTACCGGAGAGTGAAGCGCCTCTGGTAAGTGGAACTTGGTAAGGAAACATTTTTTGATACGTCTGAAATTTACTGTTGCTTGTTACTATGGACGGACACCCTTTGAGTGGCTTGTTCGAGGCATCTTCGCCTCGAAAGGAAGTGGAAAAGGTTGCCTCTCAACCTACTGAACCTACTGAAAACCTTTATTGTGTGATTCCTTTGGGTATGGTAGAGAAACTACTAGCTAATCCTTATGACGGCACAACTCATCCTGATTACCACTTGATATATGTAGATAAGATTTGTGGATTGTTTAAGCTTGCAGGTTTATCTGGAGACAAAGTTAAGAAGAAGGTCTTCCCTTTATCTTCGGAGGGAAAATCACTAATGTGGTACATGCTATTGGATGATATTGGATCATGGGACTGGAATCGCTTGAGGTTGGAATTTCATCAGAAGTTTTATCCTAGGCATCTAGTTCATCGTGATCGAAACTTTATATATAATTGTTGGCCTCGTAAAAGGAGAAAGCATCGCTCAAGTTTGGGGGAGGTTTTAATATATGATGCACACTTGCCCCAACCATGAGCTCTCAAGGGAAATGATTATACAAAAAATTTATGCTCGGCTTTCTCATGATGATCATTTACTACTTGATTCGTCTTATATGGGTTCCTACATGAAGAGGACTATTGTTCAAATGAGATCTTCTGGAAATAATTAAATGCAACTCCGAAGACTAGGAATTCGACAAAGGTAAAGAGTTAGGATAAAGCTTAAGTTTCATTGTGTTAAATCTTTTATGGAAACTGATACTTTTCATAAGTTTAGCAATAAATATGGGCTCGACTCCGAGATAGTAGTTTCTTTCTATGAATCATTTGCTACTCATGTTGATCTTCCTAAGGAGAAGTGGTTTAAATATCATCCACCTACTAAAAACCATCATAGGAAAACCTGTTAAAGTTAAAGAGGAAAAAATTGTTTATCATGTTGATCCAGTTGTGCCCACCGCTTACATTGAGAAACTGGTTTTCCCGATAGGATTAAGGAACATGCTAAAGTTGCAACTGTGGTTAAAAAAGTTATATTAGAAGACATAAACCCTCTGAACAAATAAATGTTGAGCCTAATGTTGATATGGTTAAAGATCTGCTAGATGGTAATATTGATGGTTAGGTTATCTATTTCTGTGATGAAGCTGCTAGAATTGTGAAACCTGTTAGAAACAAGGAGGATGAGCTAGATAAAAATAAACCAGATACTTGCATGCCTTTTGTTTATGTTAAGATTGTGGATCATTGTTGTTGGGGATATAACCCCATGGCGAGACTCGTCCAGGAGGGGTCGGGTCACGCCTCGCGGCTCATAGCCAAGACCCTTAAGATGGGCCTGAAGGTTGAAGGCCAGGCCACATGGCGACTTACGAGATGGGTCAAGATGAAGGCCTAGAGACGGAAGATGGCACAATACCCGGGCATGTAAGCCGCCTGGAGACGGCTTGCCCAAGAAGGCAAGGCGACTTAGAGACAGGACGAAACACCTTGTACAAGTCGGTTTGGACTATTGTAAACCTAAGTCCATGGGGCGACTTAGGACAGATACCAATTGATCTATAGCTGGGTCAAGCGAATCCACTCCCTTGTAATCGATACTCTATCAATACAACACAAAGCAGGACGTAGGCTTTTACCTCTTCCCGAGGGGCTGAACCTGGGTAAACCCATGTCTCTTGTCCCGATCAACCCCTTTGAGTCCACCGCCTTAGGGATGGCCTCGAAACTAAGTCTTCGGACATCTGTCGTGACAAAACCACGATAGTTGGCGCCCACCGTGGGGCTAGCGTGCGGTGGTGTGGAGTTCTCAAAGGGCTCTCTCCTTGGGATCGAGGGATACACCGTCGGCATGATGACAAAGAGTCGCCGCCGCAAGCTCTACATCGACGATGCTGGATGGGGACCGGAAGCCGAGTCAATCGAGTACACGCACCAGGTTCCCTTCGGAAGATTCACGTATTCATCAGTAAGATCAGTGGACCTATGCCCGGGCCGCATATCTGCACCGACCTTGTCGAGCCGGCCCGGCATGCGCAACCCGCCCGTGTTCAACCCGGGCGAAGGAGCGTCTTCGTCGGCTTCACGCAAGGCAGGGAAGACTCCTTGTTAGGAGGGGAAACTTTTGTCCTTTCACACGAAGGATCCTCCAGTGGAGATGCGGAGTCAATCTACCGGTTGCACGATGGCGGGCTCAGGGGCTATGCCGATGGTAACAGTATTCCGGAGCCCTATGACCCGCCGAGCCAAGCGGCCGTTTTCATGGCAGGCCCAACGCCGGCTTTCCACGGCACGACATCTAGAGCAGCGGCAGGAGCCGCCACGCCACATGTCGGGCCTCCTAAGCCGCCGACTCAGGTCTTGCTGGAATTAATGCACAAGTTAACAACTCTAATGGCCACTGAAGTAACAGCCGGAAATTAGGCCAAGCGCAATGCAGAGATTACCAGGATTAAGGGACCGATGGCTAAGGCCCAGGAGGATATCAACGCGTTGGAAATTCAGATGAACGCTGAGTCGGAACATCTGAGGGCGGAGGCTCTCCGTTTCAGCTTAGACCAGCGTGCTTCGGAGGCGATTCTTCGGAGGAGGACCCAAGTCGGCCTCCCTGCGCAGCTTCAACCCCGAAACCTCTTTAACTCTCCCGAAGCAGGCCTGAGCACGCCACCGGTTGTAACCCGGGCCGTTGAAGCGCCGCGACAGCCAGACCCGCCCCGGAGGGATCGGACTCCGCCACATCACTTTGTGACACCACCTGGCCATTATTCTAACCCGATGGAAAACATGATAGCGGCGGCTGCCAGGCTCGTTGCACTCCCCTTCGCCGAAGGGATGCCATTTGCTGAGGAGGCATGAAACTCCATTAATTTTCTACAGACGACGGTGGCTCAGCAGGAAAAGTACACATACAACTGAAGTTGTGTGCACTCCACGCCCATTTCAAGACATAGCTACAGCCGGCGTATAGAGTCGCCGGCATTTTCCAGCAGCGAATGAAAACGCAACCTGCCCAATGATAACTCGCCTCGGATTAATGCTCTGGAGATCATAGATAGGGGCTGCTACTTCTCGAGCATGCGTTGGTTTCCCATGAAGAGGAACGGTTTGATCTAGCAAAGTAGATAAGTATTTCCCTCAGTTTTTGAGAACCAAGGTATCAATCCAGTAGGAGATACAAGCGAGTCACCAATAGATGTACCTGCACAAAGAATCAAACTCTTGCACCCAACGCTATAAAGGGGTTGTCAATCCCTTCACGGTTACTTGCAAGGATGTGATCTAATATAGATAGATATAATAGGATGCTTGAACGGAAAGTAAAACTAAAACTAAAAATAATGCAACAAGTATTTTTGGCATTTTTGGTTTTAGATCTGAAAGTATAATATGGAAAATAGACCCGGGGGCCATAGGTTTCACTAGATGGCTTCTCTCATGATGGCAAGTATTACGATGGGTGAACAAATTACTGTCGAGCAATTGATAGAAAAGCGAATAATTATGAAGATATCCAAGGTAATGATTATGCATATAGGCATCATGTCCGTGTCAAGTAGACCGAAATGATTCTGCATCTACTACTATTACTCCACACATCGCCCGACTCCTGCCTGCATCTAGAGTATTAAGTTCATGAAGAACAGAGTAATGCATTAAGTAAGATGACATGATGTAGAGGGATAAACTCAAGCAATATGATGAAAACCCCATCTTTTTATCCTTGATGGTAACAATGCAATACGTGCCTCTCTACCCCTACTTTGTCACTGGGTGAGGACACCGCAAGATTGAACCCAAAACTAAGCACTTCTCCCATTGCAAGAATTACCAATCTAGTTGGCCAAACCAAACCAATAACTCGAAGAGACTTGCAAAGATAT
This sequence comes from Hordeum marinum, assembly GCA_022496015.1. NCBI lineage: Eukaryota > Viridiplantae > Streptophyta > Magnoliopsida > Poales > Poaceae > Hordeum > Hordeum marinum. The sequence goes on along the minus strand of CM039674.1, from coordinate 454,344,163 downwards.
GAAATCATGCATATAAGAATTCAGGAAAGACTCAAATAATATTCATGGATAATCTGAACAAAAACCCACAATTCATCGGATCTCGACAATTGCACCCCAAAAGAGTATTACATCGGATAGATATCCATGAAGATCATGAAGAACATGGTATTGGGAAGCAAATAGAGAGAAGAATCCATTTAGCTACTAGCTATGGACCCGAAGGTCTGTGGTGAACTACTCACGCATCATCGGAGGGGCAATGAAGATGATGTAGATGCCCTCCGTGATTGAATCCCCCTACAACAGATTATGGAAAAAGGCTCCAAGATTGGATCTCTCGGGAACGGAGGCTTCTGGCGGCGGAAAAGTGTTTTCGTGGCTTGTTCTGATAATGATGGAATATTTGGGAATTTATAAGCCAAATATTAGGGTTAGGGGAGCTGCCATGGGCCCACAAGCCTACCTAGCGCGGCCTACCCCCTGGCCTTGCCCCTAGGGCTTGTGGCCCCACGGTGGCTCCTCTGCCTTGGTTCTCAAGTCTCGTAGTTTCCTTTCGTTCCAGAAAAAATCATTCTGAAGGTTTTATTCCGTTTGGACTCCGTTTAATATTCCTTATCTGCGAAACTCAAAAATAAGGAAAAAACAAAAACTAGCACTAGGCTCTAGATTAATAGGTTAGTCCCAAAAATAATATAAAATAGCATATTAATGCATATAAAACATCCAAAACGGATAATATAATAGCATGGAATAATCAAAAATTATCGATACGTTGGAGACGTATCAGCATCTCCAAGCTTAATTCATGCTCATCCTCGAGTAGGTAAATGATAAAAACAGAATTTTTTATGTGGAATGCTACCTAACATATTTATCCATGTAATATTCTTTATTGTGGCATGAATATTCAGATCCGTAAGATTCAAAACAATAGTCTAATATTCAGATAAAAACAGTAATACTTCGAGCACACCAACAAGATAGTCGTGTCCTTTCGAAATAACATGGCCTTAGAAAGTCATCCCTACAAAATCATATGGTCTGGCTATGCTCCATATTCCCCACACAAAGTATCTAAAGCATGCACAACCCCGATGAACAAGTCAAGCAATTGTTTCACACTTTTGGTGTTCTCAAACCTTTTCAACTCTCACACAATACATGAGCATGAGCCATGGATAGGTGGAATAGAATATGGAGGAGGTGCAAGAGGAAAAAGGAGAAGATAGTCTCACATCGACTAGGCGTATCAACGGGCTATGGAGATGTGCGTCAATAGATATCAATGTGTGTGAGTAGGGATTTCCATGCAACAAATGCACTTAGAGCTATAAGTGTATGAAAGCTCAAAAAGAAAACTAAGTGGTCGTGCATAATGAATATCCACTAGTTATATGAAAGTGACAAAATAGGAGACTCTCTATCATGAAGATCATGGTGCTACTTTGAAGCACAAGTGGGGGAAAAGGTAGTAGCAATTGTCCCTTCTCTTTTTCTCTCATTTATATAGATATATACAAAATATTATTTTGTTACTATGGCCCCTATAAGGGAGCGACGTGTCCAACATGTACGAGACTGGACTCTGCTGCGACCCGCCCCATCCCGACCCGCCTCCTACTGTCGGAGGCAGTCGTCGCGTCGCCCCAGCTCACCGGCCCCGCGCGCCGCCCTTGCTCGACGATCAGTTTGACGAGATGGAAAGCGTCAGTACGAGGATGGGCTCTACTGCGACCCGCCCCACCCCGACCCGCCTTCTACTGTCGGAGGCAATCGTCATGCCGCCCCAACCCACCAGCCATGCGCGCCGCCCCAGTTCGACGATCAGTTCGAAGAGATGGAAAGTGTCAGTACAACTGCTCCAAGTCGTCAGTTCGGGAATACTATCAGAATAATATAATTTGCTGAACTCTGACAAATGGTTAAAAAATTCTAACGAAAACAGTACAAAAAAGGAATAAAGTACAGTCAATGAATAATGCTTAGTACAAACACACACATTTATCACTACGAGTACTTTGTTTTCGGATGGGAAAACAGCAAGATGGGTCTCACCGTATTTAAAATTACTCTTAAACGGTTGCGAATTTGAGAAAACATTCAACATGACTAGGTTTTGCATTTTTGATAGCTTTCTATCGGTATATTATTTGCCTTATTTCGACAAACTTTTCAAAAAAATCACGTTCGAAACCAAATTTCACAGAATTCGATTTCGACTTCAAACCGCAAAGAATTAGAAAAACATTAAATACGCAAAAGTTGTGAATTTTCCATAGCTATCCAACGCCATGTCATTTGCGTCAATCCGACAAGCCGTTTGCAAAAAATCGCGAAAATACGTTTCTCTTAAAATTTCATCATTTTCCAAATTACTTTTAAATCATACATAATTTGAAAAATCAATCTGCATATGGAAGATGCGGATTTTTACCAGCTTTCCAACGCCATCTCATTTGCTCAATTCTGACAAACCATTTGAAAATTAACTCCAAAATACGATTCGCGTTTTCGGTTTTCAAAAAAACGTTTTTTTCTAAACTGCTCTTAAACCATGATGATTTTACAAAAACAAATTATATAACTGTAATTTAGATGTCAAGGGCTTTCCAACGATATATTACACGCCCCATTCCGATGATTTTTTCGTGCAATGTTTAATTATTATGTTTTTGAACTAAACAAGATGATCAGTTCGGCATAATGAAAGCATTAGTCCACCCGCTCAAATTCGTCAGTCCAATTTTGTAAAGTCCGGATACTCATTCCAATTTGTGAGGGAGTCATAGCCTCCATCATCCTTTTCTCTCACGGGACAATGCTCTATTAATGAAAAATCATCATACTTTTATTTACTTATAACTCAAACAAAAAGAAATTATAACTCGATTCCTATGACAAAATATGACTTTATATGCAATATGAAGTGATGATGCAAGTCGTGGAAAAACTACATGGTGGAATTTGCATGGCAATATATCTCGGAATGGTTATGGAAATGCCATAATAGGTAGGTATGGTGGCTGTTTTGAGGAATATATGGTGGCTGTTTTGAGGAAGGAGGGTTTGGTGTACCGGCGAAAGTTGCGCGGTACTAGAGAGGGTAGCAAATATGGAAGGATGAGAGTGCGTATAATCCATGTACTCAACATTAGTCATAAAGAACTCACATACTTATTGCAAAAGTCTATTAGTTATCAAACAAAGCATTAGACGCATGCTCCTAGGGGAGAGGTTGGTAGGAGTTAACCATCGCGCTCTCCCGATCCTTACACAAAGGTCGACAATCATTAAACAAGTCATGCTCCGACTTCGTTACATAATGGTTCACCATACGTGCATGCTATGAGAATCACAAGCTTTAACACACGTATCTCTTTCAATTCACAACTACTCACTAGCATGACTCTCATATTACCATCCCTATTATCTCAAAACTATATGCAAGGAATCAAACTTCTCATAGTTTTTAATGCACTTAATATGAAAGTTTTTATTATATCCCTCTTGGATACCCATTATATTAGGACTAAATTCATAACCTAAACAAATTACCATGATGTTTTAAGAAACTCTCAAAATAATAGAAGTGAGGAGCGGGAGTTCAATAATTTCTATAACATATAACACCACCATGCTCTATAAAGATATAAGTGAAGCACTAGAGCAACATTGCCTAGCTCAAAAGATATAAGTGAAGCACATAGAGTATTCTAACAAATTCACGATTCAGTGTGTCTCTCTCAAAAGATGTGTGCAGAAAGGATGATTGTGGCAAATTAAAAAGAAAATACTCATATCATACAAGACGCTGCAAGCAAAACACATATCTTGTGGTGAATAAAAATATAGCCTCAAGTAAATTTACCGATGGATTGAAGACGAAAGAGGGGATGCCTTCTGGGGCATCCCCAAGATTAGTCTTTTTGATATCCTTGAATATGACTTGGGTGCCTTGGGCATACCCAATCTTAGGCTCTTGCCACTCTTTATTCCATAGTCCATCAAATCTTCACCCAAAACTTGAAAACTTCACAACACAAAACTCAACAGAAAACTCATGAGATCCGTTAGTATAAAGAGATAAATCACCACTTTAGGTAATGTTGTGAACTCCTTCTTCTTTAGTTGTATTTGTGTAATACCTACTGTATTCTAACTTTTCCATGACTCATACCCCCCGATACGACCCATAGATGCATCAAAATAAGCAAACAACACAAAGAAAACAGAATCTGTCAAAAACAGAACAGTCTGTAGAGATCTGTAAACTTCGAATACTTATGGAACTCAAAAAATTATGATTTTTTTTGAAAATTAGGTCAATTTGTATATAAATATTTGTAAAAATTTCATATCAATTCGACGCTCTAAAAATTTGGAAAATGCCTGGACTGAGCGCAAAAGTTTCTGTTTTTCAGCAGGATCAAATCAACAACTACCATAGATCACTCAAAGGTTTTACTTGGCTCAAACACTAATTAAAACACAAAAACACAATTAATACAGAAGTAATAATGTGCCAAACACACCACAACAGAAGCAAAAAGCATAAAGCAAAATAAAATTGGGTTGCCTCCCAACAAGCGCTATTGTTTAACACCCCTAGCTAGGCAAAACACAATAGATCTAGGTATTGTCATCTTTGGTATGCAATCGATAAGTAGCTCTCATGATAGATTCTTAAGGTAATTTTATTTTCTTTCTAGGAAAGTTTTCCATTCCTTTCCTTAATGGAAATTGGAATCTAACATTCCCTTCTTTCGTATCAATAATTGCACCAATCGTTCTAAGGAAAGGTCTACCAAGAATAATATGACATGTAGGATTGCAATCTATATGAAGAACAATGAAGTCTACGGGCACATAATTCCTATTTTAAACAATAAGAACATCATTAGTTCTTCCCATAGGTTTCTTTATAGTGGAATCCACAAGATGCAAATTTAAGGAACAATCATCAAATTCACGGAAACCTAACACATCACATAAAGTTTTTGGAATAGTGGAAATGCTAGCACCCAAATCACACAAAGATGGAACTCATAATCTTTAATATTAATCTTAATATTAGGTTCCCACTCATCATATATCTTTCTAGGTATAGAAACTTCCAACTCAAGTTTTTCTTCAAAAGCTTTCATCATGGCATCAACAATATGTTTAGTAAAAGCCTTGTTTTTATTAAAAGCATGAGGAGAGTTCAACATGGATTGCAATAAGGAAATACAATCAATTAAAGATCAGTTATCATGATTAAAGTCCTTGAAATCCAAAAGAGTGGGTTCATTACTATTTAAAGTTTTGACCTCTTCAATCCCACTTTTGTCAATCTTAGCATCAAGATCTATAAACTCTGAATCATTGGGACGCCTTTTAACTAAAGTTGACTCATCTAGAGTCCCATGCTTATCAATATTAACATTGGGAAACAAAGATTCAATAGGAGTCACATCAATCACTTTAAGATCTTCATCAATATTATCGCGAGAACACACTTTTTCAAGCCATTCACGTTTAGCACGTACTCTAGCGGTTCTTTCCTTACACTCATCAATAGAAATTCTCATAGATTTTAAAGACTCATTAATATCATGCTTGGGTGGAATAGGTATAATTTTTAAAGAAACAATCTCAAGAGAAATTCTATCAACATTCCTAGCCAAACCATCAATCTTGAGCAATTTTTGTTCAGTCATAGCATTAAAACCTTTTTGCATACTGATGAATTCTTTAATATTACTCTCAAAATAAGAGAATATTTTATTATAATTTCTATAAGAATTTCTGGAGGAATTACCATAATTATTAGAGGAATTACTAGGAAATGGCCAAGCATTGAAATTACCTCTATAAGCGTTATTACTAAAATTGTTCCTACCAACAAAATTCACATCCATAGATTCATTATTATTTCCAATCAAAGAATACAATGGCATATCATTAGGATCAATAGGAACACTCTTACTAGCAAACAATTTCATCAGTTCATCCATCTTTTCACTCAAAGTATTAATCTCTTCAATAGCATGCACTTTCTTACTAGTAGGATATCTTTCGGTGTGCCATTGAGAGTAGTTTGTCATAATATCATCTAGGAGTTTAGTAGCTTCTCCTAATGTGAATTCCATAAAAGTACCACCCACAGTGGAATCAAAGAGATTCCTAGAAGTAAAATTCAATCTTGCATAGAAAATTTGTATAATCATCCATAAACTCAAACCATGCGCGAGGCAATTCCTAATCATAAGTTTCATCCTTTCCCAAGATTGTGCAACATGCTCATGATCAAGTTGCTTAAAATTCATTATATCATTCCTAAGGGAGATGATTTTAGTGGGCGGAAAGTACTTGGAAATAAAAGCATCTTTACACTTATTCCATGAATCAATACTATTTTTAGGCAAAGATGAAAAACAAGTTTTAGCACGATCTCGTAGTGAGAACGGGAATAGCTTCAATTTAACAATATCATTATCCACAACTTTCTTCTTTTGCATATCACACAACTCAACAGAAGTATTTAGATGGGATGCGACATCTTCATTAACAAGGCCGGAAAATTGTTCTTCATAACAAGATTGAGCAAAGCAGCATTAATTTCATAAGATTCCACACTAGTGGCCAGAGCAATAGGATTACTAATAAAATCATTATTATTAGTATTGGAAAAGTCACACAACTTGGTATTCTCTTGAGTCATCGTGACAAAGCAAGCAATCAAGCACACAAGCAAGCAAAAAAGCAAACGAAAATACGAACAAAAAAGGACGAATAAGAAGGAAAATCTTTTTGGTATTTTCTGAAAATCGTTTTAGAAATGGGAGAGAGGAAAACGAGAGACAAATGGAAAATAATGTAAATGCAAGAGATGAGTTTGTGATGGGTACTTGGTAGGATTGATGTAGATCTCCCCGCAACCAAACCAGAAATTGGCAAGTTGAAGAGAGAGTTCTTATCTTGACTTGCTATGTATCTCCTCGGCAACGGCGCCAGAAATCCTTCTTGCTACTTCTCGAGCATGCGTTGGTTTCCCGTGAAGAGGAACGGTTTGATGCAGCAAAGTAGATAAGTATTTCCCTCAGTTTTTGAGAACCAAGGTATCAATCCAGTAGGAGATACAAGCGAGTCACCAATAGATGTACCTGCACAAAGAATCAAACTATTGCACCCAATGCTATAAAGGGGTTGTCAATCCCTTCATGGTTACTTGCAATGATGAGATCTAATAGAGATAGATATAATATGATGCTTGAACGGAAAGTAAAACTAAAAGTAAAAATAATGCAACAAGTATTTTTGGTATTTTTGGTTTTAGATCTGAAAGTATAATATGGAAAATAGACCCTGGGGCCATAGGTTTCACTAGATGGCTTCTCTCATGATGGCAAGTATTACGGTGGGTGAACAAATTACTGTCGAGCAATTGATAGAAAAGCGAATAATTATGAAGATATTCAAGGCACTGATTATGCATATAGGCATCACGTCCGTGTTAAGTAGACCGAAATGATTCTGCATCTACTACTATTACACCACACATTGACTGACTCCTGCTTGCATCTAGAGTATTAAGTTCATGAAGAACAGAGTAACGCATTAAGTAAGATGACATGATGTAGAGGGATAAGCTCAAGCAATATGATGAAAACCCCATCTTTTTATCCTTGATGGTAACAATGCAATATGTGCCTCTCTACCCCTACTTTGTCACTGGGTGAGGACACCGCAAGATTGAACCAAAAACTAAGCACTTCTCCCATTGCAAGAATTACCAATCTAGTTAGCCAAACCAAACCAATAACTCGAAGAGAATTGCAAAGATATGAAATCATGCATATAAGAATTCAGGAAAGACTCAAATAATATTCATGGATAATCTGAACAAAAATCCACAATTCATCGGATCTCGACAAGCACACCGCAAAAGAGTATTACATCGGATAGATCTCCATGAAGATCATGAAGAACATGGTATTGAGAAGCAAAGAGAGAGAAGAAGCCATCTAGCTACCAGCTATAGACCCGAAGGTCTGTTGTGAACTACTCATGCATCATCGGAGGGGCAATGGAGTTGATGTAGATGCCCTCCGTGATCGAATCCACCTCCGATAGATTACCGGAAAGGCTCCAAGATTGGATCTCTTGGGAACGGAGGCTTCTGGCGATGAAAAAGTGTTTTCTTGGCTCGTTCTGATAATGATGGAATATTTGGAAATTTATAGGCCGAAGATTAGGGTTAGGGGAGCTGCCGTGGGCCCACAAGCCTGCCCGGCACGGCCTACCCCCCCTGCCCGTGCCCCTAGGGCTTGTGGCCCCACGGTGGCTCCTTTGCCTTGATTCTCAAGTCTTGTCGTTTCCTTTCGTTCTAGAAAAAATCATTCCAAAGGTTTTATTCCGTTTGGACTCCGTTTAATATTCCTTATCTGCAAAACTCAAAAACAAGAAAAAAACAGAAACTGGCACTAGGCTCTAGATTAATAGGTTAGTCCCAAAAATAATATAAAATAGCATATTAATGCATATAAAACATCCAAAACAGATAATATAATAGCAGGGAACAATCAAAAATTATAGATACGTTGGAGACGTATTAGGGGTCGGGCTCAGCGAGGGTCAACACCAATGACAGATTACCCAGTAATCCCTGAGCCGACTCCAATAACCCCGTCCACCTCATTTGCAGTTGGCGTCTCATCTAGTGGGGTTGGTATGCCTTGCCTGGCGGCGGCTCTACGAAACGAGCATTTGCCCAAGGACTTTAAGGGGTCGCGTAAAGTGCCTCACTATACGGCTGATTTACCTCCTAAGGCTGGATTGAGAGTTATGAGCTCGCCATGGAGATGTTGGACGTCAGTGAGGCGGTTTGTGAAAGTACTTCATCATGATGTTAGAAGGGCCGGCTCGCACGTGGTTAAAGGGTTTGCCTCCTAATACCATCACATCTTGGGCCGAGTTGAAGGCATGCTTTATCAAGAATTTCTAAGGGACATGCAAGCAACCTATGACGATTGTAGATCTTGACCACTTTGTACAACATGAGGATGAGTCGGCCCATCATTGGGTCCGGCGGGTTTCGACGATTATACACTTGTCCGAGAACATCTCGGCGTCTCAAGTGGTCCTGGTTTTAGAGAAAAACGGTCACTTCTTACCCCTTAAGCAGAAACTCAGGCGGTTGAAGCGTTCTTGTCAAGACATGGGTGAGCTCATGACGGCTCTCACAAAGTATGCAAATTCAGATACTAGTAAGGATCTGACCTCCAATGATGAGAGATCGGCTAAGGGTAAGAAGAATAGCAATGTCAAGAATCAACAGCAAAACGGAGTTCGAAATAGCAACCCGGGCAAGAGAAAGAACCCGGACGGCGGGTCAGAACTGGTGGCAAATGCCAGCGCTGGGAATAATCGGGCCAAGGGTAATGGTAAGCCGCCCTTTAACAAAGGTAAAAAACCTATAACTTGGAGGAAATGCTCAATAAGCCTTGCCCAGAGCACAGCCGACTCGATAAGCCGGCAGGGCACACATGGAGGGATTGCAGTATTATGCGGCAGTTCTGAGACTACAACCTTAACGAGCGTCGTAATAACATTAATGGGCCATCAGGCGGCTCGGGGCCAGGCGGCTCGGGGATAGGTTTTGGTGGTGGCGGCTCAGGTTCAGGTTATTAGGGTTAAGGCAATCAAGCTGGTCACCATCAATAGTCCGTCAATGGTGGTCAACAGCAAAACAACCAGTCAGGGTACCAGTGTAACCCGAAGCAACTCAGTGGAGGCCTGTATCATGTTTTCACTACAAGTCTGTGCAAACAAGATCAAAAGCTACACAAGAGGGCAGTCAACACGGCAACGCCAGCTCTCCCATAGTATTTGAAGTGGTCTGAATATCCTATCTCATGGAGTAGGGAGGATCACCCGTCGCGGATCGATAACTCGGGGCACTTAGCGCTTGTGGTAGCACCTCAGGTTGGATGTTATAAGTTTATGAAGGTACTGATGGACGGTGGCAGCAACATCAACATCTTGTACTATGACACTTTTCGCCAAATGGAGCTCACTGATAAGGCTCTTAAGCCGTCATCAACAGTTTTTCACGGTTTTGTGCCGGGCAAGTCGGCTTACCCGGTAGGCAAGATTGCCCTTGAGGTGGCGTTCGGAGATGATTACAACTATAGGGTGGAGACCTTGTGGATTGAGGTGGTGAAAATTAAGAGCCCATGTCACGCCTTGTTCGGCCAGCCGACTTTTGCAAAGTTTATGGCCAGGCCCTGTTATGTTTACTTGCAGCTCAAGATGCCGGCTCTCAAAGGAACGATTATAGTGCACGATGATCGGAAGGTGGCCCTTGAGTGTGAGGAAGGTGACGCTGCTTATGCAGAATCAAGTTGTGTTGAGGCGGAACTCAAGTTTTACAAAGATGATTTTGACCCGACGGATATGACTCCATTGAAGAAGCCCATCATAGAATTCGAGTTGCCCTTGAATTTTGCGACAAATGATACTAAGCTCGTGGATTTCACTCCGGGCGACTCATCAAATCAGTTCACTATTGGAGCTAACATGGACCCCGCATAGGAATGCGCGCTCATCGAATTCATCCATGAGAATCGGGACATCTTTGCATGGAAGCTGTCTGACATGTCGGGTGTACCGATAGAGTTCGCTGAGAACCATCTTAATGTGGATACCAAGTTTAAGCCGATTAAACAGTTCCTCCGTTGTTTCAACGAAGAGAGGCGTAAAGCGATTAGAGAAGAGGTGGCCCGGCTCTTGGCCGCAGGGTTCATCGTGGAAGTTTTTCACCCGGAGTGGTTAGCAAACCACGTGCTTCTACTAAAAAAGAATGGCACATGGCATATGTGTGTGACTACACGGATCTTAATAAGGCATGTCCAGTTGATCCATTTGCTCTCCCCCGTATCGATCAGATTATTGATGCAACGGCGGGTTGTGAGAGTTTATGCTTCCTGGATGCTTATTCGGGCTATCATCGGATCAAGATGGAAGTTAAGGACCAAGAGAAGACATCGTTTATAACACCTTTTGGGGCTTTCTGTTATGTGTCTATGCCTTTCGGGCTTAAGAGCACGCGGGCGACTTATCAACGCTATGTGCAAAAATTGCCTTCATAGTCGGATTGGGTGCAATGTACACGCTTATGTGGATGATATTGTGGTTAAGTCAAGGAAGAAGGAGACTCTGCTTGACGACCTAAAGGAAACATTTGACAACTTACGGGTCTACAAAATGATGCTTAACCCGGCCAAGTGCGTCTTTGGGGTTCCTGCAGGCAAGTTCTCGGGTTTCTTAGTTTCAGAGTGAAGCATTGAGGCTAACCCGGATAAGATAAAGGCCATCACGTCATTGTCTAAGCCGGCGAGCGTTAATGATGTGTAGTGCTTGGTGGGTCATATTGCCGCTTTAAGCCGCTTCATTAGCCGCCTCGGCGAGAAGGCTGTTCCTTTGTATGAGATGATGAAAAAGACAGATGACTTTGTCTGGAGCAAGGCTGCGGATGAGGTGCTTGAGGCGCTCAAGAATAGTTGGTCGAGCCACCGATCTTGGCTACTCCGGCTAAGAAAGAACCTTTGCTCTTATACGTGGCGGCTAATAACACGGCAGTCAACGCTGCAATTGTTGTGGAGTGTAAGGAGGCAGGGAAAGAGTATCCAATCCACATGCCGGTTTACTACGTCAGCAAGGTCTTGATAGAATCCAAGCAAAGATGCCCACATTGGCAGAAATTGATCTATGGGGTGTTCATGGCAAACCGCAAGTTGAAGCATTATTTCCTTGGATACGAGATTACAGTAGTGAGCTCGGTCCCGTTGGAAGATATCATCCAAAATAGAGAGGCTATTGGCAGAATTGCCAAGTGGGCACTGGAGCTTGGGCCCCTTAATTTGAAGTATGTACCTCGCACGGATGTCAAATCTCAGGCTTTGGTGGATTTCATAAACGATTGGAAAGAGTGTTAGTCGCCCGAGGAGAAGCCGGACAACACATATTGGACAATTCACTTCGATGGATCCACGCAATTGGAAGGATCGGGGGCTGGAGTTGTCTTGACTTCCCCTAGAGATGACAAGTTTTGTTATGTGTTAAGGTTAATGTTTCCTTGTACTAACAATGCAACTAAGTATGAAGCCTTGCTTCAGGGGCTCCGTGTGTCTAAGGAGATGAATCTGAGTCGGGTTAGATGCCTTGGTGACTCAGACCTTGTGGCTCAGCAAGTCTCATGCACGTGGGATTCCAAAGACCCACAGATGGTGGCTTACCGTCAGGCAGTCGACATCATTGTTGGCCACTTAAAGGGTTATCAGGTGGATCATATTGACCGTCGCAAGAACGAGGCGGCTGATGCACTATCAAGGTTGGGCTCTTAGCATAATCCGGTGTCGCCTAACGTCTTCTTGGACATGTTGCATCACCCCTCTATTAAGTTACCTTCTGAGGAGGATCTTGCTATACCTGACTCGGATGGCCAGCTAGTGGCGGCTCTACATGTTGTTCCTGACTGGACGTTGCCTTATCTGGCGTATCTAACTCGCGGCAAGTTGCCCGAGGATGAGACCTTGGCGAGGCAAATCGTGAGGCGGTCTAAATCTATGACTATCATCAACGGCGAGTTGCATAAGTGCAGTGTAACCGACATCTTTCAGCGTTGCGTTTCCCCTGAAGATGGTAAAGAGATTCTAAATGAAATACACGCCGATGACCGCGGTCATCACGCCGGATCAAAGTCTTTGGTGTCAAAAGCTTTCTGGCACGGCTTTTTCTTGTTGACGGCTCATAAGGACGTTGAGGACTTGGTCACCAAGTGTGATGGATGTCAGAAATTTTGACGGCACGCTCACGTGCCGGCTCCAGAACTGCGGTTGATTCCAATAACCTGGCTGTTTGCGGTCTGGGGGCTTGATATGGTTGGGCCTTTCAAAAGATCTAAATACAAGAAGACCCACCTTTTGGTGGCAGTTGATAAGTTTACCAAGTGGTTCGAGGCAGAGCCGGTTAGCAAGTGTGATGCGTCCACGACGGTTCAATTTGTCAAGAAGTTGATCTATCATTTTGGTTACCCTCACAGTATCATCGCGGACAATAGAACAAATCTGTTCAAGGGGGCTATGAAAGCATTTTGTGAAAGTGAGCATAGCCGGCTTGATGTTTCTGTTGTCACTCATCCATAGTCCAATGGTCAGGCAGAACGTGTCAATCAAGAGATCTTGAGAGGCATAAAACCCCGGCTTATGGTTCCTCTGCAGAGAACGCCGGGTTGTTGGGTCGAGGAGTTACCATCGGTTCGTTGGAGTCTCAAAACCACCCCCAACAGGTCCACATGCTATACACCTTTCTTTATGGTTTATGGCGCGGAAGCCGTTTTACCAAGTGATATTGGTCATGACTCGCCTAGGGTGTCGGCTTACGTTGAAACTGACAATGAGACGGCGCGTCAAAATGCATTAGATGCTTTGGATGAAGAGCGGGATCTTGCAGCAGCACGATCGGCGATTTATCAACAAGATCTGCATCGCTATCATAGCCGTAGAGTCGAGACCCGGACATTTCAAGAAGGCGACTTGGTATTATGTTTGATTCAAGATCAGGCGGATATGCACAAGTTATTTCCCTCTTGGGAAGGACCTTCCGTGGTCAGTAGGAATCTCAATAAGGGGTCATATTACCTCATTGATGTGCGGGAAGGCGACAAGTCATGTACCTCTGGGCAAGAGACCGACATGCCGTTATTGCTCATCTCCAGCCTTACTACACTTGAGTCATCGACTCTCATCAATGTACATACATCCATCATTGTATATACCTTTCTTATATAATAATGTTGGCATCCCTACAAGACAGGGCTTCTGCCGTTTCTTCATACAAGATTGTGCAAAGGTGGATACTTCAACAAAGGTCATTTGGGGGCTTCCAACCCACCGGGTTTAGCTTTCACACCCTCTTGATCGGCTCTTCAGCCACCGATTGTGTAAGTGTTCATACTTCAACAAGGTCATTTGGGGGCTTCCAACCCACCGGGTTTAGCTTTCACACCCTCTTGACCGGCTCTTCAGCCACCGCAAGGCTGAGTTAAACCCGCCTGTATGCTGCTACTACTCCGCTAGGTGACCTACAGAACTCTTACCAGTTGATCTCGACCAGAGACCCTGGACTGATCAAAATACTTGACAGTCACTCTCAACAAGAGACCCTATACTGGTTAAGGTTAAAACGGCAGCTTCTATCACGTGAGGGCCAGCTTACGAAAAGCGAGGATAAACTCACCTATCTGCTGCGCCTCTCCGCCTTGTGGCCCGTTCGTACTCTTATTCGGTCACTCTATTTAAAGACCCTGAGCTGTTTAAGGTTCAGATGATGGATTTATGTCATGTGAGAGCTGGCTTATGGGTCTGGGGGTACTCATGCCCTGCTGTACCTCTCCATTATACGGCTCATTGTACTCTTAACATTTACTCTTTTTTAAAGACCCTGCACTGTTAAGGTTCAAACGATGAATCTGTGCCATGGGAGAGCTGGCATATGAGGTTTGGGAAAACACGCCTAAATTTTTGAAAAAAGAAAAGCAAGGTCATAAATAGATTTAACATCTTTGGGTTGTGCCTCTAAATCCGCCTTAACACGATACATGATATACTCTGTCTAGTTTGTTTTTGTAGGTCTTGTCTTCTATGATAAACCGCCATTAAGTGTGAAGAAAGATGGTTACAGCCAGAACGAAAAATGGATAAGCACATAAAGCTATTCAAATCTGAACGGGCATGATGGAACGACAAAGGCAATAAAGTTTTTGCTACAGCTATTACAAAGTTCTTCGAGAGCCCAAAAATCTGCGGACTTAAAGTTTTTGGAATCTACCCAGCCGGGTTACCCTCAGCCAGGGGCAATTTGTTCAACTTGTCGACGGGTCATCCTATGCCGGGTCTTCGATCTGAAGGTTGTCCACATCCCAGTTGTAGTTTGTTAAAGCCTCAAATTGAGTTTCATCATCAAAGATGGAAGACGGGTCAATGTCAGGAGCAAAGAGTTGCCTACGGCGTGTAGGAATCAAGTCTTTGGCTTCAAAAGTCGGGCAGCGCACTCGTTTTCTATCCTCACCATTAGCCGCCTAATATGAGGTCAAGTCAATCTCGGTGACAAGTGTCAACGCGAGCACTCGGGAGGCCTTCATACAATGGGCATAGTCTGCTTGTGTAAACTCTGAGCCGTCATCCTTCTTTGATGGGAAGCCATCCATCATCTCTTTAGTGGTAAGCTTGGGGGCAAAAGCAAGCGACCGGCTTAACGCGGCCATTGCTCCCTTTCATGCGGCTGGTCATTTTAGCTCTTCGATTTGTTTTGGGAGGGTGGACGAGACTTCTATCACCCCTTTCATGAACTTGGGGACACCTTTCTCAGTCAGAATCGACTTGATGGTGGAAAGGGTCCCGTGGTATAGATGTTCCGTCAGAGTGTATACTGCTTTTAACTTCAACAAGCTGTCGGAGGATAGCTCGCGGCTTCTCTAGCCTGCAAAGAAAATCAGAAATTATAAGCCGCCTAAGGAATTTTTGAACAAACTAAAGAATTTTTCTAATTGGCAAGTACTTACCAAAGATGGCAGCAATCATCCAAGATATATGATGTTTGAGGGTTGTCAGCTCTTCTGTCACAAGTTTCAGCCTTTCATCGGAGTCTTGTGCACACTTTGTCAGGGCAGCTTGTTCAGTTTCGGTGGCTTTCCTAAAAGCTTCAAAATACACCTGTACTTTTTTGAGTTCTACGACGAAGACCCGCCACTTCTCTTCTGTGTCAGCCCGAGCAGCTTGTTGTGAGGCAACATTTTCTCTAAGGCTAGTCAGGTCAGAATCAGCCATGTTCAAAGCTTCCTACATAGTACAAATAAGCTTCATAAGTTCTAAATCGCCAAGGAGATACATTAGTAGCCAGAAGTGATGAAGCAATAATTTTACAAGTCTCAAGCATATTGCAAGCAATATACTTGACACTTGGGGGCTAATGTCTGTCTCTCTCAAAGTCTACAATGTTGGAAAGCTCCGGCTCATCATTGTCGTAATGACCTGGCACATGGGGGATACATTTGGCACCTCTAAGAAATAAATCCGGCTCATCATTGGCATAATGACCCAGACTTGGGGGCTACACTTGGCGCCTCTAAGCAATAAAGCCCCGGCTCATCATTGGCATAATGACCCAGACTTGGGGTCTACACCTGGATCTTATTTTCAAGGAAGTAACGACTTATTATCTATACGAACCTGTCACTTGGGGGCTACATACCAAGCTACTTGCAACATATCAAAAGTGGGAACACTCGGTATACTATTTTCAATACTAACCAGATCTTGGGGGCTACATAAGTATATAAGGAAAGGCAAGATAGGAGGGGTACCTCCTATTTTTTCTTCATTAGCCCAACAAGTTTTGACTCCATGTTGTGGCTCGCGGAAAGGTAGTTCAGATACCTAGCATGTAATTCATCTACAGTCAGCTTCTCCAAGCTAGGGAATGCAAAGTCAATCTTCTCCCTTTCTGGTGAGGGCACCTCATCCTTGCTGGTATGTTTCGTTAACACGTGAGGAGCAGGAGAAATGTAGCCCGTCCTAGTGATAACAACTTCTGGATGAGCCGTATCCTCAGCGGTTGGTGAAGGACTGGGCAGCTTAGGTTCAGTCTCTAGAGGGCCTTCAGGAGCAGCCATGTCAAGATCAGACGGCTTAGAGTGTTGAGGAGCGTCTTCAGGAGCATCTTTTTCGGCCTCATAGGGATCAACATGAGCTACAGGAGAGTCCGACTTGGGACTTTCCGGCTCTTGAGCAATGGGAGTGGTGGCTGACCCGCCCACTTTCCTTCGTTTCGCTTGAGCCCTGGGAACAAAAAGATTGTTATACAAACTGAAGGGCAAGAGTGTTAACATATGTCGTGGAGTATAAAGGTATATACTCTGGGTTTATTTTAAGAGGAGGCGGCTTGGAGGCGGTTGAGTCACCCGAAGAAGGGGGTGTCTCCTAAAAAGTTAAGATGATAAGAACAAAGTAAACTACAATGCAGAAATAGTATACAGACAGTAGATTTAGTCGAAGGAATACCTCAATATGCTGTTTCCAAGGAGCCGGAGAATTTGGCAAGCCGGCCAAAAGGTCTTCAGAGCCGGTGCTCCGGGTCTGACGCTTGGAGTCATGTTGTTGCTTTTTCGAAAAAAGTTGGGATCTAAATAAGAAGAGGATGTGAAAATGGAACTTTCCCAATGACCCGCCGTGTTTTTCCTTGTGGCAAGATTTTTGAGCCAGAGGAAATGTAAGTTACCTCTGGAGCGTCGACATGGCTTGTTTCTGCTTCTTCCTGTGAACAATCATTGTCATTGAGTTGTATAAAGAGACGACCAAGAGAGTCAAGTTCTACCTCCGAGTCTTCAAGCTTGAGCAGCTCTTAGGCAGAGGTCTTCTTCTTGCGGCCACGGGTTTTACCTGCTTTAGTTTTCTTCTTAGAAGGGGCAGTATACCTCCTTTTCCAGAAATTGGAGTCGGCCTGCACTCGTATACTCACACATGAGTTTATCCCGCCGGCTCAGCGGCAAGATCCTGCAGGTGGCCCAGCAACAGGTTATGTCAACACCCGTCAAGCCGCTAGCCATTAAGGCCCTGATTTTTGTGAAGGCCGTGACATGTTTTACTTGCTCTGCATCGGACATTCGATCTCGAAGCTCGGTGGAGGTGCAAAGCCGGGTAGGACGGTAACCTGGCAGCGGCTTCTCTCCTTCGGGAGAAGTATCCTTGTAGTAGAACCAAGTTTTGTTCCAGTCCTTGGGGTGACTCGACAAGGTGGCCGCTTCAAAGGTCATATCTCTCCGCCTATGGATAGAGACGCCTCCAAGTTCCAAACTCGGTCCAGCCACCACTTCAATTTGGCAGTTGATGTAAAAGAAGTGGCGGAAGAGGTCAATAGATGACACTTCTTGCAGATATGCTTCACATAAGACTTGGAACTGGCACAGGTTGGTGACAGAATTGGGGCCTATATCTTGTGGATGGAGCTTGAAAAAGTGAAGGACATCCCGGAAGAACTTTGACCCGGGTGGGCTAAAACCTCAAATGAGGTGATCAGCAAATACGACTACTTCCTGTTCCTGAGGGTTGGGTCTGATCTCTGGCCCTGGAACCCGCCAGTGAATGACGTCCTGAGCCGGCAAGACACCCATCTCCATGAGATCATGGAGAAACGACTCGGTGACTCCAAAGCCGACGAATCACAAGATAAGGGGCTTTCGACATGACGACGGGTTAAAAGTGTGGAAAGACACAAGGTGTGGCAGGTTAAAAATGCTACATGTTTAATACGACTATGGCTAAATCGACAATGATGCCAAGGCGGATCATGGCTAAATTCTAAGCCACCATCATATTTTGTCAAAGAGAGCCGGAAATGTGATGGCGGGTTAAACGGGCAAGGCAATATTGAAAAAGTTGCTAAGTGTGGACAAACAGGTTTCGCCTATTACAGTTACAATTTCAAGATCCACAGATGAAGATAAAAGACATATTTTCTAAACCTAAAAGGGTAGTGGAAGAACATATGGCCATTATGTAGATTAAAATGGGTTGCGGATCTACAATGAGTAGGACATGATTTATTAAGCGGACGACTGCGTGATTTGGGTAGCGTTATAAGATTCAAGGAGCTATTCGTCATCTAAACTATGAAGAACACTCGGATGAACAGTGACGAACACTCAAGAAACCCGATTAACTCGAGAGAAATCTAAAAAGCTAAGTGCAGATCTGTTAAGGAGTGGAAATAGAACCTTGAGGATGCAAACGAACACGTAAACTCTGGAACAGACCAGGTTGGTGCAGCGGCCAGTGTTGGCGAAGACGGCAAGGTCCGGTCGGTGCGACGAGCTTCGGTGGTGCGAGCGTCTGGAGGAAGAAGAAGATGGACACTGGCAGCGGAGAGGAGAAAAGAATGAGCCCCCTTGTTTCCCTATTTATGAGATGGGACATCAACAACCCGCGCGAGAATCGAGGAGGCACAGTGATGATTGTCCAAAGGAGACGCCTCGATTTTTGGGCCGACCGTTTAATGAGACGATCCGTTGCAACATCATGGAATCTTTTTGACATATCCACGATGACATCATCCATGGATGGTTATGAGATTTTCTCTTTCAGGTAAGGAATACGTAAGACTCACCGCCAAGTGAGTTTGACGATTGACATGAATAGATTCAAATCAATCTGGGGCCTAGTGTTGGGGATATAACCCCATGGCGAGACCCGCCCAGGAGGGGCCGGGTCATGCCTGGCATCTCATAGCAAAGACCCTTAAGATGGGCCTGAAAGTTGAAGGCAAGGCCACATGGCGACTTACCAGATGGGCCAAGATGAAGGCCTAGATACGGAAGATGGCGCAAGACCCGGACGTGTAAGCCGCCCAGAGACGGCATGCCCAAGAAGGCAAGGCGACTTAGAGATAGGACTAGACACCTTGTACGAGTCGGTTTGGACTCTTGTAAACCCCAAGGCCTCGACCTCCTATAGAAAGGTGAGTCCCTGGGGCGGCTTAGGACAGAAACCAATTGATCGATAGCTAGGTCAAGTGAATTCGCTCCCTTGTAATCGATACTCCATCAATACAACACAAAGCACGACGTAGGGTTTTACCTCTTTCCGAGGGGCCGAACTTGGGTAAACTCGTGCCTAACGTCCCGATCAACCCCTTTGAGTCCATCGACTTAGCAATGGCCTCAAACCTAAGTCTTCAGACATCTGTCGTGACATAATCACAACAGTTGGCACCCACCGTGGGGCTAGAGCGTGGTGGTGTGGAGTTCTCAAAGGGCTCTCTCCTTGGGATCGAGGGATATGCCGTCGACATGATGACAAAGAGTCGCCGCCGCAAGCTCTACATCGACGATGCTGGATGGGGACCGGAAACCGACTCAATCGAGTAGAGCATCGGGTTCCCTTCGGCAAGATTCACGTATTCATCGGTAAGATCGGTGGACCTATGCCCGGGCCGGACATCTGCACCGACCTCGTCGAGCCGGCCCGGCATGCGCAACCCACCCTTGTTCAACCCGGGCGGAGGAGCATCTTTGTTAGCTTCACGCAAGGCAGGGAATACTCCGTGTTAGGAGGGGAAACTTTTGTCCTTTCAGACGAAGGATGCTCCAGTGGACATGCGGAGTCAATCTACTAGCTCCACGACATCAGGATCGGGGGCTATGCCGATGGTAACAGTATTCCGGAGTCGTATGACCCGCCGAGTCGAGCCACCGTCTTCATGGCAGGCCCGTCACCGACTTTCAATAGCACGACATGCGGAGCAATGGCAGGAGCCACCACGCCAGATGTCGGGCCTCCTAAGCCGCTGGATCAGGTCTTGCTAGAATTAATGGACGAGTTAACAGCTCTAATGGCCACTAGAGTAATAGCCGGAAATCAGGCAGAGCGCAATGCAGAGATTACCAGGATTAAGGGACCGATGGCTCAGGCCCATGAGGATATGAACGCGTTGCAAATTTAGACGAACGCTGAGTCGGAATGTCTGAGGGTGGAGGCTCTCCGTTTCAGCTTAGACCAGCGTGCTTCGGAGGCGATTATTCGGAGGAGGACCCAAGTCGGCCTCCCTGCACAGCTTCAGCCCCGAAATCTCTTTAACACTCCTGAAGCGGGCTCAAGCACATCGCCGGTTGTAACCCAGGCCACTGAGGCGCCGCGACAGGAAGATCCACCCTGGAGGGATCGGACTCCGTTGCGGCACCCTGTGACACCACCTAGCCATTATTCTAACCCGGTGGAGAACATGATAGCGGCGGCTGCCAGGCTCGATGCACTCCCCTTCGCCGAATGGATGCCGTTTGCTAAGGAGGCGCAGAACGCCATTAATTTTCTACAGACGGTGGTGGCTCAGCAGGACAAGTACACATACAGTCGAAGTCGTGTGTGCTCCATGCCCATCCTAAGCCGTAGCTACAGCCGGTGCATAGAGTCACCGGCGGTTTCCAGCAGCGAACGAAGACGCAACCTGCCCAATGATAACTCCCCTTGGATTAATGCTCAGGAGATCATAGATAGGGCCCGGGCTCAACGGGGGTCAACACTAGTGACAAATTACCCGGTAATCCCTGAGCCGGCTCCAATAACCCCTTCCGCCTCAGTGGGAGCTGGCGTCTCATCCAGGGGGTTGGTGTGCCTTTCCTGATAGCGGCTCTATGGAACAAGCGTTGCCGCTGATAAATCAAGCGCTGTTGATAAAACAAGCGCTGGAATAAAACAAGTGCTGCTGATAAACCAGCGATGCCGCTAGATGCCTACCAGCGCTACTGCTAATATTCCTGATTTCAAAGATTACATTCCCCTCTACGTATTTGTGCATGCTCTATACAGTAGTTTCATCATATGTCAACATCAATAATTATTGTGCCAACAACTACATTTAGATTAAAGTGCATGGATGCAAGTGATCATGTTGAATTAGAAGAAAATATGATGTTGCCAATTGCAACATCATATTTTCCTCTAACTCGACATGATCACTTGCATCCATCCACCTTAATCAAATATATGTCATATAACTCAACACCATCTTACTCATCTAAAAACTCATCATTATATTAATCATACCAAGTTAAAATCTCATAAAACAGAGAAACATCATAATAGTAATCATCCTAATTGATCATACAAGTTAACTAAACTTTTCTCTCATAGGACCTAGTCCTCCCTCCTAGGTAAAATGACATAAAACAAAATAACACCTTTGTCTCCATGATGAAGCAAAGTGATGCAATGGTCTCCAACTTGTGGCTTGTGATCCTTGTTTATTTCTCCACATGCTTCAATTTGGAGCCTCTTAGGTGGTTTGTGCTCAGTCGAGTATGCAAAAGAGAGCTGGGGCCTCATAGGGCTTTTAATTGTCATATTCCCTTCGCCATGCATCAACGGAGGCACGACTTCATTTGGCAGTTTCTGTTGAAGAACATAATAATAGCCTAGTTGGCAATGTAATCAACACCATTTACGCAATAGTAGTGTACTTAATAATTCTTACCAAGACATTTCGGCAAATTTCATCCGCCCTCAACCTATGCACTAGTGGCATGCAAATTGTATAATTTGGGCCAGTTCCCAAATTATATGGGAAGATCTCCCTACCAACTAGGACACCAATAACAAAGTTGATAAGAACATCCTTCTCCTCCCAAGTTAGATGTGATCCATAAGTGTACTGTGTCCTGTCAACTATTTGTTGTGTTTCACTTGAAGAAACAAAATGAGCTATAAATTAAAAAAATTAGTATGGATGAACACCAACTATTTTTAAATATAGAATGAAAATTACTTGACAAATATGCACGGTTGACAAACTCACATGGAGGTAAAACATGAAGCATATCGACATCCACCCAAATGTCGATGTTACCTTCAATATGATATTCAGGACAAAGATCGAAGGTTATTTCCATATCCTCCTGAAATCCATATGCCTTGCAAAGAGCTTCCCAATTTGAGCACCCTAATTCTGTGTTATTAAATGCATTCATTAGTTTCACTAGAAATGTGTGACCATATTTAGTGCTCAGGTTGGCTGGCCTCGTCTCGAAACTCTCGTGCTCTTTGAAACCGAGCCTCTCCAAGAAATACCGTCTTGCATGACACGGGATGAACTAGTCGAATTGTATAAAAAAATTATGCGTTGAATCAAAGAAACATAAGTCATGCTAAATTACGAAAAAACACTTGTTATCGTTGTTGCATACCATAGAAACATCGAAGGTATCGTCAAGCTTGATGGTGAAGAACCTGTCGTATCGTAGCCAAGGCTGGTCGCAAAGACCCTTATCTTTGCCGCACAATTCACACGCTTGGATCCTATAATCGTCTGATGACGATGACATTTCCTGTGTTCATGATTCAAAAATTACAGCATGCTTGGATCCTAATGCGTGTGTGACTTTCGGTCCGTCGAGGCTTTCCTTAAATAACTTTCATATCTCATGGTGTGTCTGTGTGCACTCTCTCACACTGGTATGGTTGTTGAGGGAGTCCTGGTTTAAAAGGTCGTCGAGAGGCCGACCTGTTTCTTATCAACCGGACTGTATGAGCCGCTTGTCGAGCATTGGAACGATCGAAGGCCCTGTCTCCAGGAAGGAAGCTTCGAGAATCGTGGCGTGTCTTCCACGTTTGGAGTTGTGAATAGGCATGTTTATCCCTTCGACATGTAACCGACCATGTGTAAACCCTAGGTACCCTCGGTGTCTATATAAGCTAGAGGGTTTTAGGTTGTAGAGGGAGGACAACTCCTCTAGGGTTTAGCTATTCGATCTCGAGGTAGATCAACTCTGTTGGGGATATAACCCCGTGGTGAGATCCGCCCAGGTGGGGCTAGGTCATACCTGGCGGCTCATGGGCCAGACCAAGGATGGGCCTCGATACATAAGCCTAGACGTGTGTTGGCTTACCAAGATGGGCCAAGGCGAGGCCCATACAAGGAAGGCATGAAGACCCGGGCGGATAAGCCGCCCGAAGACGGCTTGCTCAGGAAGGCAAGACGACATAGAGATAGAGTCGGCCACATTGTAAGAGTCGGTATGAGACTTGTGTAACCCGTGGTCTTGACCTCCTATATAAGGGCGTGACCCGGGGCGACTTAAACAGAAACCAACCTATTGAGAATTAGGCCAAGCAAATCAGCTCCCTTGTAATCAATACTCCAATTAATACAACACAAGCAGGACGTAGGCTTTTACCTCTTCTTGAGGAGCCGAACCTGGGTAAACTCGTGTCCTTCGTCCCAACCAACCCCTTTGAGTCCATCACCTTAGCGATGGCCTCGAATCTAAGTCCTCGGACATCTGCCATGACAAAACCACGACAGTTGGCGCCCATCATGGGGCTAGCGCTCGGTGGTGTTGAGTTCTCAAAGGGCTCTCTTCCAGGGATCGAGGGATACGTGATCGGAAGGATGAACAAAAGTCACCGCGGCCGGCTCTACATCGACGACGCCGGCTGGGATCCTGAGGCCGACTCTGTCGAGTACGGGTTCTGGGTTCCCTTCGGCGAAATCCACGTCTTCATCGGCAAGGTTGGCAGATCTACACCCAGGCCAGACGTCTGCACCGACATCGTCGAGCCGGCTCGGCGCATGCAACCCGCCCGACACGTGCAACCCTCCCATGCAGACCCGGGTAGGAAACATGTCTTTGTTGGCTTCACTCAAGTTATGGATCTTGAGGCTTCTATGTCACAGGAGACTCTCATCTGTTCGGAAGATGGATCTTCGAGCGGGGAGGCAGAATCGATCTACCAGCTTCACGATGGCGAGCTCGGGGGCTACGACAAGCTTTACCACGAGTCGAAGCATTCTGAGCCGGACGGTCATGCGCCACCGACTCATGCGGTTGTGTTCATGGCGGGAACAGAACCGGGCCCAAGCAGTACAGCCACCGGGGCGGGAGACACGGGGGCTGACTTGCCACCGGCTCAGGTTCTTCTGGATGTGATGAACAAGCTCACAACTCTGATGGCGACTGAAGTCACTCCTGAGAATCAAGCCGCCCGAGACCTGGAGATCACAAGACTGAAGGACCAGATGGTGGAAGTCCAACAGGGGATCGGCGCATTAAAGGCTGAGATGGATGTGGCGGTAGGGTGCCTTAAGGCGGATGCTTTCCGCCTTGAGCTAGAACAACAGTCGGCAGCCGCGGTGCGGCGGATGAGGCATCAGTCCCGCCTGCCAGAACAATATGAGGCCAAAAACCTTTTTAACACGCGAGAAACGAGACGGACAGCGGAAGCACCTGGAAGTCGGCTGGCGGCTCGGCAGCATCTTAACCCGCCCGATGGAATCAGACCTCACCAATGGCTTTTCCAACGCCGGCGGGTCATTATTCAAACCCGGCAGAGAACATGGTGGAGGCAACAACCCAGCTTCGAACAATCCCTATTCCTGACGAGGCGCCTTTTGCAGAAGAGGTGCGGAACGCTATTGGATACCTACAAACGGCGATGGCCCAACAAGAGAAGTATACCTACAGCCGGAGTCGCGTGCATCAACCCCCATCCCCAGCCGTAGCTTCAGCCGGCGCTATGAGTCGCCGGCGGTTTCTAGCAGTGACCGGCACCAGGGCCCGCTGCGAGATGATCAGGCGGCTTTAGATGCTCAGGCGCTCGTAGACCGGGCAAGAGCATAGCGAGGGGCGGTGGCTCTGGCAGCGACGGCTCATCAAGGGCATGCGCCCTCCGTCTCAGTTGGAGTGGGAGTAACCACCGGGGTTGTGGGAGTACCATGCTTGGTGCCAGATTTGCGGAACGAGCATCTACCAAATGACTTCAAAGGCCCTCGCAAGGTCCCAAATTACACTACTGACCTGCCCCCGAAGGCCTAGATTGAAAGTTATGAGCTGGCCATGGAGATGTTGGACGTTAATGACGCGGTATGCGCGAAGTATTTTATAATGATGCTAGAAGGGCCGGCTCGCACATGGTTGAAGGGTTTTCCACCCAATACTATCAATTCATGGGCTGAATTAAAGGCGAAGTTCATCAAAAACTTTCAAGGAACGTGCAAGCAGCCTATGACGATTCTGGATTTGGATCACTGCGTACACTACGAGAATGAATCGGCTCATCATTGGGTCCGACGGGTCTCGGCTATCATCCACTCATCTGAGCAGATCACGATGGCTCAAGTGGTTTTGATTCTGGAAAAGAATTGCCACTTTACCCCTCTGAAGCAGAAGCTCGGCCAGCTCAAGCGCACATGTCAAGACATGGGGGAGCTCATGGCGGCTCTCACGAAGTACGCCCACTCTGATAATACGAAGGATCCGAGCTCTAATGAGGAGAAACCTGGTCAGAGTAAAAAGAATAACCATGGCAAGGGTGCGTCAGGCAATGGTAACCAAAGTAAGAGGAAGAACCCGGACGGCGGGTCAAAATTGGTGGCCAACGCCAGCACCGGCAACAATCGTGCTAAGGGCAACGGGAAGTTCAGGCGGCCTTTTAATAAGGGTAAGACTCCTTTTAATTTGGAGGAGATGCTCAATAAACCTTGTCCGGAGCACAATCGGCCCGACAGACCGGCGGGTCACACGTGGGGTAATTGCCACGTTATGCAAAAGTTCAAGGACTATAGCTTACGACAGCATAACAACGGTGGTGGCCTGCCTGGCGGCTCAGGACCAGGCGGGTCATGATCCGGGTTTGGGTCCGGCGGCTCAGGATCCGGCCATCATGGCTAGGGCAACCAGGGAGGACATCATCCGCACTCTGGTGGCAACAATCAGCAATAGAAAAACCAGTCTGGATATCAGAGTAATCCAAAGCATCTCAGCTCGGGTCAGTATCATGTTTTTATGACCAGCCTTGACAGGCGAGATCAGAATTTGCGCAAGCGGGCGGTTAATGTGATCATGCCGGCTCTACCACGATACTTGAAGTGGCCTGAGTATGATATAACCTGAAGCCGGGAGGATCACCCGCCGCGTGTTGATGACCCGGGACGGCTGACGTTGGTAGTTGCTCCCCAAGTTGGAGGCTATGTGTTTACCAAGGTGCTTATGGATGGTGGCAGTAGCATCAATATTTGGTACTACGACGCTTTCCACTGGATGAAGTTGCTTGATAAGGATCTTAAGCCTTCCTTAACAGTTTTTCACGGCGTGGTGCCTGGCAAGTCAGCTTATCCAGTGGGGAGGATCTCTTTGGAAGTCGCCTTCAGTGACGAACACAACTACAGGGTAGAGACCTTGTGTTTTGAGTTGGTCAAGATCAAAAGTCCATATCATGCTCTGTTTGGACGTCCGGCTTACGCCAAATTCATGGCTAGGCCTTGTTATGTGTACTTCCAGCTCAAGATGCTGGGCCAAAAGGGTAAGATTACGGTGCATGGTAATCGAGAGACGGCTATTGAGTGTGAGGAAGGAGACGCGGCTTATGCAGAGTCCAGTTGTGCTGAGGCGGAGCTCAAGTATTACAAGGAAAATGTTGACCCGGAGGACATGACTCCGTTGAAAAAGCCCACCACAGAGGTTGAGCTGCCCCTCAAATTTTCTGCGGATGATACTAAATTGGTGGATTTTACTCCGGGCGACTCATCACAGCAGTTCGCTATCGGGGCTAATATGGATCCCAAATAGGAAAGTGCGCTCATCGAATTCATTGTGAGAATCGGGACATCTTCGCGTGGAAACCTTCTGACATGCTGGGTGTACCGAGAGAGTTCATTGAGCACCACCTTAATGTGGATCCTAAGTTTAAACCAGTCAAACAGTTTCTACGACGGTTCAATGAGGAGAGACGCAAGGCCATTGGGGAAGAGGTAGCCCGGCTTCTGGCGACGGGTTTCATCGTCGAGGTCTTTCACCCGGAGCGGCTTGCTAACCCGGTGCTAGTACTCAAGAAAAACGGCACGTGGCGTATGTGTGTGGACTACACGGATCTTAACAAGGCATGTCCATTTGACCCATTTGCTCTCCCTCGTATTGACCAGATCATTGATGCAACAGTGGGTTGTGAGAGTTTATGCTTCCTAGATGCTTATTTGGGTTATCATCAGATCAAGATGGCAGTCACGGACCAAGAGAAGACGGCTTTCATCACGCCTTTTGGTGCCTTCTGCTACGTGTCTATGCCTTTTGGGCTCAAGAGTGCCCAGGTGACTTACCAGCGTTGTGTACAAAACTATCTTCACAGCCAAATTGGGCGCAACGTTCATGCATATGTGGATGATATTGTGATCAAGTCAAGGAAGAAGGAAACTCTGCTTGATGACCAAAAGGAGACTTTCGACAATTTACGGGTCTACAAGATGATGCTTAACCCGGCTAAGTGTGTCTTTGGCATTCTGGCAGGCAAGCTCTTGGGATTTCTAGTCTCTGAGCGTGGCATTGAAGCTAACCCAGATAAGATCAAGGCTATCACTTCCCTGTCTGAGCCGGCATGCATCAATGATGTTCAGCGCTTGGCAGGACGGATTGCTGCGTTAAGCCGGTTTATAAGTTGCCTTGGTGAGAAGGCCATCCCTTTATACCAGATGATGAAAAAGACGGACAACTTTTTCTGGAGTACGACGGCGGGTGAAGCATTTGAGGCGCTCAAGAGACAGCTCACTAAGCCGTCGGTCTTAGCCGCTCCGGTTGAGAAAGAACCCTTGCTCTTATACGTGGCGACTAATAACAGGGTTGTCAGCGCCGCAATCATTGTCGAGCATATGGAGGCAGGGAAGGAATATCCAGTTCATAGGCCGGTTTACTATATCGGTGAGGTCCTAACAGAATCCAAGCAGAGGTATCCACATTGGCAGAAGCTGGTGTATGGGGTGTTCATGGCCAATCGCAAACTAAAGCACTATTTCCTGGGGCACCAGATTACAGTGGTTAGCTCTGCCCCATTGGGAGATATAATTCAAAACAAAGAAGCTACTGGCAGGATTGCTAAGTGGGCATTGGAGCTTGGACCTCTCAATTTGAAATACGTACCTCGCACGGCGGTCAAGTCTCAAGCCTTAGTAGATTTCATAAATGACTGGACCAAGTGTCAGGCGCCCGAGGAGAAGCCGGACAACACATACTGGACAATCCACTTTGATGGATGCAGGCAACAGGAAGGATCAGGGGCAGGGGTTGTCTTAACTTCAAGGGTTATCAAGTGGATCATATTGATCATCGCAGGAACGAGGCGGCTAACGCCCTATCAAGGCTGGGTTCTCAATGTAAGCCAGTGCCGCCTAACTTTTTCTTAGACGTTTGTAACATCCCAAAATTTCATTTTTGAATGTTATGATATATAGCTATGCATCATCATCATATTGTTTGAATGAATATAATGGTTGAAGTGCTTCTTTTGAATTTCTGAAATGTCACTTTGATCTTTCCCCTTTTCTTGTTTCACCTATTTGAAAACTTCTGGAAAAGTTTAAAGAAAAGAGGGGAGTAGCATGACACTCCACACCAGGGTCATCTTGGTGAAATATTTGAACAATAAAACCAGGGGGCTATTTGAAATTTTTTATTGCAAAAGGATTTAAAATCAAATAAGCATTTTCTGGAAAAAATGTTTTTTCATAGTATTCAATATGACAGAGGAAAAATGTTCATTGAATAGTATTAATTCTCCTGATCATTTTGATATATATATTTCCTATATTTGGAAATGTTTTCAATGCTTTTAATGAGTTTTACTGCTCTGGATATTAAAAAGGAAACGAATTTAATTCGAAACGGGCCGGCCCACAACAGTTAAGTCCCGAAACCGCTCCGAGTCGACCGACCGACGCGCTGACGCCGCCCTCCCTCTCTCTGACGCCCCGGCCCTACCGTTCGATCCCGAAGACGCCGCGGTCGCCTTCCTCCTCGCATCGACAGAACCTCGCCGGCGATTCCTCCTCTCCGGATCTCCCTCCTCTTTCTTTTCCCGACCACCGCTCCGGCCCTATAAGTAGCCCCGACCCTCCGCTCCTCATTCCACCCCGAGCCCCCACTCTACCTCGCCAGAGCGCTGCCCACACCCTCGCCAGAGTTCGGATCCCCATCCAAAGCATCCAGAGCACCTGGGCGTCGCCACGCTCGTCCACACTCCTCTCCGACGCCACCAGAGTGCGCAGGAGCCCCGCCACCGTAGTTTGAAGCCCTCGGACGCCGTCCCCAACCACCGGAGCGCCGCCCCGACGACCTCGTTGTCTCAGCCTCGCCAGAGAACCCCCTCGCCGGCGACCCCTCTCTCTATGAGCCCCTCTCCCCCCTCCCTGTCCGTTCGATCGTAGATCAACGCGTCCGATTAGATCTTTTTAAAACCGAACCGGTACGCGCTAAGCTTCGGTCACCCGCCCGCAAACGCCCGAACGCACACCCTCTCGGCCAACCACAACCCGCCACGTAGCCCCTGTCCGATGAGTTTTCTTTTTTTTCTTTTTCTGATTCTGTTTTAGAAAACAGAATGTTTTCAAATCTTGTTTTTATCGTATCTTTTGAACTATTCAGTGTTTTTAGTTGATTATTTTTGCATTAGTTCACAAATTTGATGTAGTTTATGTCAGTATGCTTAGTTTTCAAATTTGACCTCTAAAGTTTGAATATAATCAAATTTGTTCAAATTACTAAAATCTGTATAACTATAGTTTAAAAATATATTTTTGAGGAAATCTTTTTGCCACTGTTTGGTATTAGTTAAACCTATCATTCTACATGATTTGAGTATTTTTTTTGAATAAATTTAGTTACTATTTTTAACAAAAACAGAATCTGTTTAGTTCCTAATGTAGTTTAGTTTCCTAATTTTAATTTAATTTGAACCTGAATTAGTTTAACTTTTGTTAATAGTTGTAATGAGTTTCTGTTGTTTCAAATATTTAGGTAACATTACTTGCTAATATTTAGAATGATTGTTTAGTTTTATACCATGTTGTTATAGGAATCTTTATATATTTTTCATTAGGTATAGTTTTATAAAACAATTTAGTCTTACTTTCACAAACTAGTTAGATGATTAAGATAGATTTCTAAGAAATAATTTTAGTAATTCAATTCTTTTAAGTAATATGATGATAATAATATTAGTGTTAATAATATCATTGTTTTGGTTTCCTATTCCAAAGTAATAGGAACATACTAGTTATTTTCATTTTAGTAGTGTTTCTTTACACAAAAGTTTTAGTGAATTTGATTCTGTTTACTAAAATTGATTTTCTACTTATGGTGTGCTCTTGTTTGATTCGTTAGATCATCCGGAGTGCGAAGCTTGTTATCTAGAGTCACTTGATTACGAGGATCGTCAGCAAGGCAAGTCACTTTGATCATGTATACCTATGTTTTATTGCATTAGTTCTTCCATCAACCCAATTGAATGCAAAGTAGGTAAACTGGAAACTTGGTTACTTGTTGTAATATCATGTGGTAGGTACGCCTCAAACCTTTGACACATTGGCCCCAGGAAACGTTGTTTTACATTTTGCTATGCTATTAGTAGACGAGGTTGGTTGTCTGATTCATGAGAGTTGTGAGTTAATAATTTCAAGACCTACCTGATGATCAAGTCTTCAAGACTTCAAGTTTTCAACTTACCTCTGGGTGGATGATGGTTGAACGGCGCCCTGGAGAAACCAGTGGTTAGCCTAGATGATGCTGGAGATGTGCCAGTATTCATGCGGAAAGGTCCACCCAGGCACAAAGAGATGGATGGATGCTTCAAGACCCAAGGCTTACCTACACAGCCACAAGTCATTATGGGCTCTGGCTTGGTTGGATATCATGGTGACCCTGGACAGGCGGTGCTACGAGATGTAGAAGAACGGTAGGAAAGGATGGGCACCGACAGAGTCTCAGGGAAACCCTTTAAAAGACCATGTTTTGGTCATCCGTTTCTCAAACACCATGAAGTGCGAGAAGTCCAACGGAGGCGACCAAATCTTGTGGGGAACATGTGCAAAACTCTACAGAGACCCAAACCTAATTGATTAGCCGTGTCCATGGTCATGGACAGTTTGAGTCAAAGGAACTGAAACTATCTGGAACTCTCAACACAATTAATTATATTGATGTGGGTTATTAATGTCAACTTGGGTATGAGAATTGGTTGGTGGAACCATCTCATTAATCAATCAATATTGTAGTAATTATGCCTTTGCCCTCTCTTGTTGTAGGAAAAATTTGGCTTTATGCAAAAGCTTA
Organism: Hordeum marinum; assembly: GCA_022496015.1. Classification (NCBI taxonomy): domain Eukaryota; kingdom Viridiplantae; phylum Streptophyta; class Magnoliopsida; order Poales; family Poaceae; genus Hordeum; species Hordeum marinum. The sequence continues at coordinate 454,312,500 of CM039674.1, read as the reverse complement.
CTACCTCACCTGCCATATTTGCATATAGACTAGATGATTACTTTACCCCCTCTCTTGTGACTTCGCCGGCATATTCAATATGCTGACCTATACGGCTGCAACGTATCATGTTGCAGAGTATTTTTCCGACCAGGAGTGAGGATACGCTCTACGCTCGGTGAGATGCCCTTGGAGTCAGATGAACTCATCTACCTTTGAAGCTTCTGCAAGTTTATGGTTTAGTTTATCTCATGAGTTGGCCTTCAGCCACTTTATTGTAATCATTATTGTAATAAAGGACTCGATATGAGATTCTGATTAATTTATGCTGTATGATTTCCCTTTGATATATACATTGATGTACCGTGTGGTACCAGCATGATCTTGGGATGGTACAGAAACACCGGAGATTCAACCTTTCAGGTCGGGTCGCTACAGAAATGGTATCAGAGCACACGCTGACCATAGGACATAACCGCTAGGATTGGAAAGCCTTAGGATTTATTTCTCTTTGTCTTTAAAATTCTTATACTCTCATCTACTTGTTTCTGACTTCCCTCCGATTATTTCAAAATTTATAAATGGCCACCTTCATCCCAGTTTTGATCACGGAGTTTTGCCAGCCTGACGCAACGATGCCTTTGGCAAGGAGCTGATGAGGATCGTCAGGGACGTGAGGATTGCTTTGCCGAGCATCACCGAGACTCCTATCATGTCTTTTCCACAAGACGGACGCTACAGGATCGAGGTGCACATCCCCGGGAAGACCTTTGGGAATCGGAAGGAACCCATTGACTTCAAGTTTGTGGCACCCAGCTAGATACTTGGGAGAGACATGGCCATTCATCGTGCCCTTGGACATATTCAGGAGGAATACAGAGGTGGAACCATTTCCCCAGGACTCAGCGTGGTTTGTCGCAGGGATGCCAATGGAAATATTATAACCACTCCCATTGAAGACCCCACCATTTCCTATATCCAGACTTTGGAAAGGCACGTCAGGACCTTGGAGCTTCGGGTACGTGCCGACACGAAGACGATCAAGAGGCTGATGAATCGCGAGATTGACCTCGAAGCTAACTTACGGGAAGCCGAGTACGAGCATGAGTATGAGGTGATGATTTCTTAGAGAGGATCGACAAGCTAAACACTCGCATCGCAACTCTGGAGGAACAGATGGACATGGGTGAAAATGTTCATCCAGAAGGAGACATGGCTCCTTTGATCAGCAACGATGATGACTATGAGGAGAGCACCACCGGAGGAGGCTCCTTCACCATGTACTTTTGAGGAGAACTTTAGTTATGCCCCCATGTATCTTCATTTTTCGTCGTTAAAGCGTAGGTCGATGTTTAGTTTGATTGGAGATTTGTATCTCGATGTTTGACCTTGAGTGGAATAAATGAATGAGTGTTTGGTGTGATATGTTTGATGCATTGCATATGGGTAGTGAATTTCCCTTTTAGGTCATTGTTCTATTCTAATTCTCACCCCTCTGGAAACAGCAAGATGCCTCTGTGACGTGAGCCCGACTTCACTTTCCCGCCAGAGCTCACCCAACTTCTCCAGCAGCAGAACGCCCTGATGCGGCTGTTGATTCAGAATCAGACCAACAACCACAACAACCACCCTCCACCACAAGGCGACAACCTCACCCGTTTTCTGAGACTGAATCCCCCAACCTTCTCCAGCAGCACAGAGCCCATTGTGGCAGATGATTGGCTCCGCAAGATGGAGAGGGAACTCACCACCGTAGGATGCACCGAGGCTGAAAAAGTGTGTTTTGCCACCCATCAACTAGAGGGCCCAGCAGCTTCATGGTGGGAGATCTACACCACCACATACCCCATTGCTGATGTGACTTGGGAATAGTTCAAGCAAGCTTTCCGCACCGCACATGTCTTAGTTGGAGCCATGAGTCTGAAGAAGCGTGAGTTTCGCAACTTACGCCAGGGGTACCGTTCCGTGGCCCAGTACGTGGACGACTTCAACACGTTGGCTCGTTATGCACCAGGAGATGTGGCCGATGATGCAGCCAAGCAAGAAAAGTTTTTGGAAGGATTCAATGATGAGTTGAGCGTGCAACTGATGGTGGCTACCTTCAGCAACTACCAGGAGCTGGTAGACAAGGCCCTCATCTTGGAGGGGAAGCAGCAGCAAATTGAGAACCACAAGAGGAAGTATGAACATGGGAAGTCTACCTCAGGAGCTCATCAGAAGCCCCGCTACACCCCGTACTCAGGAAATACCGGATCAGGGACCGGTAAGTATGGAGGACACACTCATCCCGTGCACAACCATGGAGGCCACCACCATGGAGGAAATAGGAATAATCGTCCCAACAATGGCAGCTTCAAGAATGGTAATGGAAGTGGAAATGGCAACCAACACCGTCCTGCTCCAGCTCAGAAGGATCTGAACCATATCACCTATTTCAAGTGTCAGAAGACAGGGCACTATGCCACTGAATGCCCTCAGAACAAGCAAGGGAATGGAAATGGCAACTCCGCAGCTAAGAAGCCAAATCCGTTTCCTCGTGCTCAGGTGAACCACCTCGATGTGGAAGAAGTCTATGATCAGCCCGAGACTGTGGTTGGTAAGTTTTTATTGCATTCACGTCCAGTTATGGTACTTTTTGATTCTGATGCAACTCATTCATTCATATCAAGGGTAGTTGTGGAAAAATATGGTTTACCCACCAGAACCCTTAGTCAGCTCATTAAGGTAAATTCCCAAGGAGGAATGATGACGGCAGGAATAGGATGCCACGCCCTGAAACTTCACATAGGAAACCATGTTTTTCCTACCGACCTCATCGTCTTAGAATCCTAGGGATTGGATGTAATCCTAGGCAAGGATTGGATGACCAAGTATGAAGGGAATCTTGATTTCCCCAGCAAGTCTATTTCACTCACCACTCCGGAGAACAAGAGGATTAAGTATGTATCCCGACGCACACACATGAGTGCTCGGTTAAATTCCCTCACAGGAGTTGTTCAGGAGGAAGTACCGGTTGTACGAGACTTTCCAGATGTATTCCCGGATGAATTACCAGGCATGCCACCAGATAGGGAGATTGAGTTTCTAATAGAGCTACTACCAGGGACAGCCCCAATTTCCAAGAGACCCTATCGGATGCCCACAAATGATTTAGTGGAAATCAAGAAGCAGATTAAGGAGTTATTGGACAAGGGATATATTCGCCCAAGTTCATCACCTTGGGGAGCCCCAGTTCTTTTGGTGGAGAAGAAAGATAAAACCTTGAGGATGGTGGTCGATTATCGAGCATTGAACGAGGTGACTATCAAGAATAAGTACCCTCTGCCGATGATTAATGACATGTTTGACCAGCTAGTAGGTGCCAAAGTATTCTCCAAGATTGATCTTCGATTAGGGTATCACCAACTGAAGATTCGTGAACAGGATATACCCAAAACAGCTTTCACCACCAGGTATGGCTTATACGAGTATACAGTCATGTCCTTTGGTTTGACTAATGCCCCTGCCTACTTCATGAATTTGATGAACAAAGTGTTGATGGAATATTTGGACAAGTTTGTCGTGGTGCTCATCGATGACATTTTGATATTCTCCAAGAGCGAGGAAGAACACAAGGAGCACTTGCGTTTAGTTCTGGAGAAGCTTAGAGAGCATCAGTTGTATGCCAAGTTCAGTAAATGTGAATTTTGGCTGACAGAAGTCGGATTCCTTGGACATGTTATTTCCGGAGAAGGAATAGCAGTAGATCCCGCTAAGGTTGAAGTAGTCACTGAGTGGAAGCCACCCACCTCAGTTAAGGAGATCCGCAGTTTTCTCGGACTTGCCGGATATTACCGGAGATTCATTGAGAATTTCTCAAAGATTGCCAAGCCCATGACAGAGCTATTGAAGAAAGAGTCTAAGTATATCTGGACTGAGGAATGTGAGGCCAGTTTCCAGGAATTGAAGCAACGTTTGGTCACAGCCCCAGTGTTGATACTGCCAAACAACCGGAAGGACTTCCAGGTCTATTGTGACGCATCCCGTCAAGGACTTGGAGGAGTACTCATGCAAGAGGGAAAAGTTGTAGCATATGCATCCAGACAGCTACGACCCCATGAGTTGAATTATGCCACCCATGATTTGGAGCTAGCAGCCGTAGTGCATGCACTCAAGACCTGGAGACATTTCCTTATCGGAAATAGTTGTGATGTGTACACTGATCATAAGAGCCTGAAGTATATATTCACGCAGAAGGAGTTGAACCTTAGACAGAGGAGATGGTTAGAGTTAATCAAGGACTATGACATGAGATTACATTACATTCCAAGAAAGGCAAATGTTGTGGCAGATGCTTTGAGTCAGAAGAGTTATGTGAACACACTCATAGCCGGAGGATTACCCCAGGAGTTAACCAAAGATCTCGGAGAGCTTCGGTTAGAGATAGTTCTGCAAGGATATGTTGCCACACTAGAGATTCAGTCCACCTTGACCGAAAGAATTCGAGAAGCCTAGAAATCGGATAAGGAGATAGCTGAGATAAAGCAGAGAATGACGGAAGGCAAGGCTAAAGGCTTTTGTGAAGATGAACAGGGTACTCTATGGTTTGAGAACCGAATCTATGTGCTCCATGACCCAGAGCTCAGGAAGTTGATACTTCAAGAAGCCCAAGATTCACCATACTCGATACACCCAGGCAACACCAAGATGTACCTGGATTTGAAGGAAAGTTACTGGTGGACAAGTATGAAGAAAGATATTGCCGAACATGTTGCGGTATGTGATGTTTGTCAGCGAGTAAAGGCGGAACATCAGAAACCAGCAGGGTTACTCCAACCTTTGCCAATACCCGAGTGGAAATGGGATAAGCTTGGTATGGACTTTATCACAGGACTACCTAGGACCCGTTCAGGATATGATTCCATTTGGGTAGTGGTCCATCACTTGACCAAGGTGGCTCATTTCATTCTAGTGAAAACCACTTATACCAGTGCTAAGCTAGCCAAGATATATATGACCAGGATCGTATGTCTGCATGGAGTTCCGAGGAGTATCGTGTCAGATAGAGGAACACAATTTACCTCAAAGTTTTAGCATCAGCTACACGAAACTTTGGGTACAAGACCGGAGTTCAGTACAGCTTTTCATCCGCAAACCGATGGACAGACTGAGAGAGTCAACCAGATTCTGGAGGACATGTTGAGAGCCTGTGCGCTAGACTATGGGTCCAGTTGGGATGACAACTTACCTTATGTAGAGTTCTCGTACAACAATAGTTATCAGACCAGTCTGAAGATGGCCCCTTTTGAAGCTTTATACGGAAGGAGGTGCAAAACACCATTGATGTGGGATGGTGTTGGAGACCAAAAACTTTTTGGTCCCGATCTTATCAGAGATTCTGAAGATAAGGTCAAACTGATTCGAGACCAACTCAAGATCGCTCAGTCCCGGCAAAAGAGCTATGCTGATAACAAACTCAAGGAGGTGACATATGAAGTAGGGGATCGAGCATATCTCCGTGTGTCCCCACTTCGAGGAATCAAGAGGTTTGGTGTTAAAGGAAAGTTAGCACCCAGATTCATAGGCCCCTACAAAATTCTGGAACGTAGAGGCGAAGTTGCATACAAGATAGAATTGCCGGAAGGACTGTCCGGAGTTCATGATGTTTTCCATGTTTCCCAGTTGAAGAAATGCCATGCTGAGATGGCTGATATTCCTTTGAGAGACACAGTGCCCCTAGAGGCCATACAACTTGACAGCGACCTAACCTACGAGGAGAAGCCTGTCAGAATCCTCGAGACTTCCAACAGAGTTACCCGAAGCAAGATCATCAGGTTCTGTAAGGTTCTGTGGAGTCACCACACCGAAGAAGAAGCCACCTAGGAACGCGAAGAAGATCTTCGTAGAGATCATCCGCACCTATTTTCTAGCCAACCCGAATCTCGAGGGCGAGATTCATCTTAAGGTGGGTAGGTTTGTAACATCCCAAAATTTCATTTTGGAATGTTATGATATATAGCTATGCATCATCATCATATTGTTTGAATGAATATAATGGTTGAAGTGCTTCTTTTGAATTTCTGAAATGTCACTTTCATATTTCCCCTTTTCTTGTTTCACCTATTTGAAAACTTCTGGAAAAGTTCAAAGAAAAGAGGGGAGTAACATGACACTCCACACCAGGGTCATCTTGGTGAAATATTTGAACAATAAAACCAGGGGGTTATTTGAAAAAAGATGCAAAAGGATTTAAAATCAAATAAGCATTTTCTGAAGATTTTTTTTTCATAGTATTCAATATGACAGAGCAAAAATGTTCATTGAATAGCATTAATTCTCCTGATCATTTTGATATATATATTTCCTATATTTGGAAATGCTTTGAATGCTTTTAAATGAGTTTTACTGCTCTGGATATTAAAAAGGAAACGAATTTAATTCGAAACGGGCCGGCCCATAGCAGTTAAGTCCCGAAACCGCTCCAGGCCGACCGACCGACGCGGTTTTAGTATTGAATGGTTTTAGTATTGTTTTGATTTCTTTTTATTTTGATTTCTTTCTCTTGATTGATACTATTGAATGGTTTTAGTATTGTTTGTTTAACCTTGCTGAATTGTGTAAATTGTTTTGTATTTATACTTATGGTGTGCTCTTGTTTGATTCGTTAGATCATCCGGAGTGTGAAGCTTGTTACCTAGAGTCACTTGATTACGAGGATCGTCGGCAAGGCAAGTCACTTTGATCATGTATACCTATGTTTTATTGCATTAGTTCTTCCATCACCCCAATTGCATGCAAAGTAGGTAAATTGGAAACTTGGTTACTTGTTGTAGTATCATGTGGTAGGTACCCCTCAAACCTTTGACACATTGGCCCCGGGAAACGTTGTTTTACATTTTGCTATGCTATTAGTAGACGGGGTTGGTTGTGTGATTCATGAGAGTTGTGAGTTAATAATTTAAAGACCTACCTGATGATCAAGTCTTCAAGACTTCAAGTTTTCAACTTACCTCTAGGTGGATGATGGTTGAATGGTGCCCTGGAGAAACCAGTGGTTAGCCTAGATGATGCTGGAGATGTGCCAGTATTCATGCGGAAAGGTCCACCCAGGCACAAAGAGATGGATGGATTCTTCAAGACCCAAGGCTTACCTGCACAGCCACAAGTCATTATGAGCTCTGTCTTGGTTGGATATCGTGGTGACCCTGGATAGGCGGTGCTACGAGATGTAGAAGAACGGTAGGAAAGGATGGGCACCGACAGAGTCTTAGGGAAACCCTTTAAAAGACCATGTTTTGGTCATCCGTTTCTCAAACACCATGAAGTGCGAGAAGTCCAACGTAGGCGACCAAATCTTGTGGGGAACGTGTGCAAAAATCTGCAGAGACCCAAACCTAATCGATTAGCCATGTCCACGGTCATGGACAGTTTGAGTCAAAGGAACTGAAACTATCTGGAACTCTCAACACAATTAATTATATTGATGTGGGTTATTAATGTCAACTTGGGTATGAGAATTGGTTGGTGGAACCATCTCATTAATCAACCAATATTGTAGTAATTATGCCTTTGCCCTCTCTTGTTGTAGGAAAAATTTGGCTTTATGCAAAAACTTACTACCTCACCTGCCATATTTGCATATAGACTAGATGATTACTTTACCCCCTCTCTTGTGACTTCGTCGGCATATTCAATATGCTGAGCTATACGGCTGCAACGTATCATGTTGCAGAGTATTTTTCCGACCAGGAGTGAGGATACGCTCTACGCTCGATGAGATGCCCTTGGAGTCAGATGGACTCATCTACCTTCGAAGCTTCCGCAAGTTTATGGTTTAGTTTATCTCATGAGTTGGCCTTCAGCCACTTTATTGTAATAATTATTGTAATAAAGGACTCGATATGAGATTCCGATTAATTTATGCTGTGTGATTTCCCTTTGATATATACATTGATGTACCGTGTGTGTACCAGCATGATCTTGGGATGGTACAGAAACACCGGAGATTCAACCTTTCAGGTCGGGTCGCTACAACGTACTACATCACCCGTCAGTTAAGTTACCTTCAGAGGAAGACTTGGCTATCCCCGACCCGGAGGAACAGTTGGCGGCGGCTCTACATGCTATTCCAGACTGGACTATGCCTTATTTGGCGTACTTGACTCGCGGCGAGTTACCTAATGATGAAAATCTCGCCAGACAGATCATCAGGCAGTCTAAGTCTATGACAGTAGTCAATGGTGAGCTACATAAGTGCAGTGTCATTGGCGTGTTTCAACATTGCGTCTCACTTGAAGAGGGAAAGGAGATCTTAAATGAAATTCATGCTGGTGATTGGGGTCACCATGCCGGCTCAAAATCTCTGGTGGGCAAGGCCTTTCGACATGGTTTCTTCTGGCTAACAGCTCATAAGGACGCGGAAGACTTGGTTCACAAGTGCGACGGATGTCAAAAGTTTGGCTGGCGTGCTCATGTCCCGGCTCAAGAGCTGCGCATGATTCCAATTACTTGGTTGTTTGTGGTCTGGGGGCTTGATATGGTTGGGCCTTTCAAGAGATCCAAGGACAAAAAGGCCCACCTCTTGGTGGCGGTTGACAAATTTACCAAGTGGGTAGAAGTTGAGTCGGTCAGCAAGTGCGACGCGGCCACGGCGGTTCAGTTTATTAAAAATCTGATCTACCATTTTGGTTACCCTCACAGCATCATCACTGATAATGGTACAAACCTATCCAAGGGGGCTATGCGAGTGTTCTGTGAAAGTGAACACATCTGGCTTGATGTCTCCGCGGTTTCTCATCCACAATCAAATGGTCAGGCAGAGCGTGCTAACCAGGAAATCTTGAGAGGTATCAAACCCCGGCTTATGGTTCCTTTGCAGCGAACGCCGCGTGTTGTTGGGTGGAGGAGTTGCCATCCGTCTTATGGAGCATCAGAACCACTCCCAACAGATCAACATGTTATACACCTTTCTTCATGGTTTACAGGGCAGAAGCCGTGTTGCCAAGCGATATCCGTCATGACTCGCCATGAGTTGCGGCTTACGTTGAAGCGATATCCGTCAAGACGCGTTGGATGCCTTGGAAGAAGAACATGATCTAGTGGTGGCTCGATTGGCGATTTATCAGCAAGACCTGCGTCGCTATCATAGCCACGAAGTCAAGACCCGGACGTTTCAAGAAGGCGACTTAGTGTTGCGATTGATTCAAGATCAAACAGATGCACACAAGTTATCCCCTCCATGGGAAGGACCTTTTGTGGTCAGCAGAAATCTCAACAATGGGTCGTATTACCTGATTGACATCCGAGACGACTCAAGCACTTCTGGGTAGGAGACCCGTCGGCCGTGGAACATATCGCATCTACGGCCTTACTATACTTAAGTTGCCAAGACTTGACATTGTACACCTTCATTGTACATATCATATATATATGAATAAAGTTGGCATCCCTGCAAGCCGGGGCCTCTGCCATTTCGCATATCTCAGTCTATGCAAAAAGGTCAATCAGGGGGCTTCCAACCCACCGGGATTAGCTTATCACACCCTATTGATCGGCTCTCAAGCCCGATAGTTGACTCCATCAACATGATCGTCCAGGGGGATTCCAACCCACCGGGTTTAGCTTATCACACTCTATCGGTCGGCTCTCAAGCCAAATAGTTGACTCTATCAACATGATCGTCCAGGGGGCTTCCAACCCACTGGGTTTAGCTTATCACACCCTATCGGTCGGCTCTTAAGCCAAACAGTTGACTCCGTCAACAAAGGTCACTTGGGGGCTTCCAACCCATTGGGTTTTTTCTTACACACCCTCTTGATCGGCTCTTAAGCCAAACAGGGTTAAACCTGCCTGTAAGCCGATGCTGCTCCACTAGGTGACCCGCCGAACTCTTACCAGTTAATCTCGCTTGTAGACCCTGAGCCGGCTCAAAGAAATTGACGGCCAATCTCGATAGAGACCCTGTACTGGTTTAAGGTTAAAACGGCAGCTCTTGTCACGAGAGGGCCTGCTAAAGAAAGCAAGGACAAACTCTCCCATCTACTGCTGACTCTTCGCTATGTGGCCCGTTCGTACTCTTAGATAGTTAATATTTTAAAGACCCTACACTGTTTATGGTTAAAACAACGGATTTATGTCACGTGAGAGGCAGTTTATGGACTACCAGGGTACTCATGCCCTACTGAGTCTCTTCTGGGACATTATACTTCCTATCAGTTAATCTCGCTTAGAGACCCTAAGCCGCTCAAAGGAATTGACGGCCAATCTTTATAGAGACCCTATACTGCTAAGGAGTTTTGAGTGGCGAGTCAACCCAGAAGAACTGACACATGAGTTAAAAAACAAGTCAGGAAAGATATAGCATCTTTGGGTTGCGCTATCCTACGCCGCCCTCCTAACAATGCAAAGATTATTCTATTCTTCGAGGTTGGTTAATTACCAAGAGCCGCCACAACATCTGTTATGAGTTGAAGGCACAAGGCAGATATAATATGTTAAGCCGGATGATTCCATATGTGCATGATGGCATAGTTTAGGCAAGACAAAGTTGACTACAAGCCTATTACAATGCTCTCCGCGGAGCTCAAAAGTGAGGACTCAAAGTTTTTAGACCGCCCTATGGTGGGTCACAAGGCTGGATTATCCACGGTGCTACCAAGGTCGTCAGTTGGATGGCGGGTCACCCTACGGCGGGTCTTCGACCTCCATGATCTGGAGATTGTCCATGTCCCAGTTGTAGTTGGTTAAAGCCGCAAAGTTTGCCTATTCAAAGAGGAGGGGCGGGTCAAGATCAGGAGCAAAGAGGTGCTTACGGCGTGCAGGCGTTAAGTCCTTGGCCTCAAAGGTTGGGCAACGTACTCTCTTCTGCTCGGCATTGTAAGCCGTCTGGTATGTTGACAGGTCCACTTCTTCTGCTAAACACTAATGCGAGGACTCTGGAAGCCTTCATGCAACATGCATAGTCAGCCTCTGTGAACTCTGAGCCATCATCCTTCTTTGATGGAAACCCGTCCATCATGTCTTCGACAGTCAGCTCTGGGGCAAAAGCTAAAGCCCGGGTTATGGCTACGATGGCTCCTTTTCTGGCGGCTGATTTTTTGAGCTCCTGGATTTGTTTAGGCAGGGTGGATAGCAACTCTATGACTCCCTTCATAGTTGGGGGAATACTATCTTTATAGAGCACCGCCTTGATTATGCAGAGAGCTCCGCAATACGGTTGCTCTATTAAAGTATAGACGGCTTTCAATGGCCACACGCTATCAGTAGCGAGTTGACAGCTCCTTTGACCTGCATAAGACAGATTTTCGATTATAAGTCATCGGTATAAGTATTCACACAAGAGTATTGGCTAAGTATTTAAGACTTACCAAAGATGGCGGCGACATCTTCGCAATGTGGCACTTCAAGGCGTGTAGATCATCGAACACAACCATGAGCCGCTGGTCAGCATCATCTGCTCATTGAGCCAGGGCGGTTAGTTCCGTCTTAGCAGATTTTTTGAAAGCAACGAAGTTAGCTTTCACTTTTGTAAGTTCTTCAGCGGCGAGCCGGTACTTTTCATCTGCTTCGCTTCACGCGGCTTGCTGGGTGGCCAGATTGCTCCTTAAACCGGTCAATTCAGACTCGGCCTCGTTTAACGCTTCCCGGGACATATAACAAAGCAACATGAGGGCTAAGTCGCCAGGATGGTATATTATCAGATGATGAAGATTCAGACAATATAATGCAAGTCTCAAGCAGATTGCAAGCAATATGCTCGACACTTGGGGGCTAATGTCTATTTGTTCTCCAAGGCTACAATGAAGTTCCGACTTATCTTCATCAAAGTTAAGCCAGCCCTTGGGGGCTACATATGGCTCTTTCCTCTATCTGCAATGAAGTTCCGGCTCATCTTCATCAATGTTAAGCCGGCCCTTGGAGACTACATCTGGCTCTCTGATCTATCTATACCAAAGTTCCGGCTCATCTTTCATCAAGTTAAGTCGGCCCTTGGGGGCTACGAATGGCTCTTTGAACAACTACTTACGCACTAAAGCATCGGCTCAATATTTAGGTTTTGAGCCGATAATTGAGGGCTATAGGCTAAGTGTTCTACTTATAACAAGACTCAAATACCCATCTTACCATTAGCAAATACTAAACCAGCTCTTGGGGGCTATGTAAGGATATAAGGATATAAGGATATAAGGAAAATACTAAACCAGTACCTCATATTTTTCTTCATCAAGTTAACAAGATTGAGCTCCATGTTCCAGCTTGTGGAGAGGTGGTTTAGATAACCAGCGTGAAGCTCATCAGCGGTTAAATTCTCTAGCGCAGGGAGCTCAAAGTCTAGCTTCTCGGAGGCTTCAGTCTTCTCAGTGTGCTTTGTCAATACATGAGGTTGAGGAGAGTGAAAGTCGGCGCCAGTAATGATGACGTCCGGAGTAACCGAATCATCAACAGTCGGTGAAGGACTCGGCGGCTTAGAATGGGTCCTCGGAGGACTCTCATGAATTATGTCATGGGTCATCGGCTCAACAGAGCGACGAGTGTCTTTAGGCGCATCATTGGAGGTGGTAGAGGGATCAGCGTGCGTTGTAGGAGAGTCCGGCTTAGCAGGCTCCGGATCTCGAGCCTTGGGAAAAGGGGTAGACCCACCAGTCTTCCTTCGTTTCGCTTGAGCCCTGGAAAACACAAAAGGTCATGGTCTAAACTTTACGGATAACAAAGGATGGAATGCAAACATGAAAGGCACATACTCTGGGTTGATCTTCAGAGGCGGAAGAGCAGTAGCTATAGAGTCGCCCGATGAAGGGGTGATTCCTGAAAACAGTTAAGGCAATTAAGACAGAGTCAAATTATAAAGGCAAGATTGACAAACTTAAGCCAATTGAAACAAATACCTCAGCTGGCCGTTTCCGTTGAGCTGGAGAGTGAGATAACCCGATCATGAGGTCGTCAGAGCCGGTGCTCTAAGTCTGGCACCGGGAGAGTTGTTGTTCCTTTTTGAAAAGAAAGTGGGGGTCTAAGTAAGCAAGAGGATGAGAAAGTGGGACCTTTCGGACGACCCGCCGCATCTTCTTTCGGCTGTCACTTTTCTCCTTTGATTTCTTTGGAGGAGGAACGTATTTATTTTTCTAGAAGCTAGAATTGTCCTAAAAGTAAAAGCCGTTGAAAGAGGTCAAAAGATTGCAAAGTATATATGGATAGCTAACGCGGAAGTAAGGAGATCGAGAGTCGCCCTTACATCTGGGGCCGGGTTTGCGGTGCAGAAAGGTGCTAACCCGGTGGCGTGGCAAGACCCTTCATATTCATGAACAAGGCTTTTGATGGCGGCCACGATGTTGTCTTCTAACAACGTGGTAGGGTTAAAGCAGAGGGGATCATTAGCATCACCCATATACTCACACATGAGGCAGCTTCGTCGGCTCACAGACATAACTTTCCAAGAAACCCAGCAGTGGGCCAGATCCATCCCTATCAGACCATTGGCCATAAGGGCCTTGATTTTTGCGTGAGCTAGAGCATACTTCGCCCATTCAGAGGCTGATAGCCGGTTAGTGAGCTTAGTCGTTGTTTTGAGCCGGGATGGACAATAACTCGGCAAGGAATGCTCTCCCTCTAGAGAGGTGTCTTTCCAGTAAAATCAGGTTTTATTACAGTCCTTGGGATGACTTGGCATCCGAACAGCCAGAAAGGTCACGTCCCATCTTCTTTGAATTGAGATCCCACGAAGCTCTAAGCTTGGACCAACTTTTACCTCCGTCTGGCGGTTTGCTTAGAAAAACTCACGGAAAAGACCAATGGACGACTCTTCTTGTAAGTAAACTTCGCAGAGGATTTGGAAGTTGCACATGTTTGAGACGGAGTTCGGGGTGATGTCTTGAGGGCGCAGCTTAAAGAAATGAAGGATGTCTTGGAAGAATTTTGAGCCGGGCGGGTTGAAACCACGTACAAGGTGATCCGCGAAAACAACTACTTCGCCCTCTTGAGAAATGGGTCTCTTTTCATTGCCTGGAACCCACCAATGGATGACATCTTTGGCTGGTAAGGACCATGTGTCTACAAAATCCTTCAAAAACTCTTCGGTAACGGCAGAGCCGACCCAGTTACAAGAATTGGACGCACGAGGCATGGTGGCATCTTAAAGCTGTGCAAGGTGACAATGTGTGGTGAGTTAGAAGGTGACAGATAACTACAGACGGCTGATGAAATCTAAGTTCTCTAGGGTTAAGTCGTCAGAGCAATTTAGGCTAGAGCGGGAAGTTCAATGGCGAGTTAAGTTTGCAAGGAAACAAAGCAAAAGTTACTAAGTGTGGAAAACAGGTTTCACAAGCTATCTATATAATTATGGATCTACGAAACAAACAAAAAAGGTGGCTTTATTCTAAACCTAACGAAGAACAAAGGAACTAGCGACGTCTGAAGACAGTAAAAAGGGGCAACTACATATCTGTGTTGTGCTATTATTGACTTCCTACGATCTACCGTAATGGAAAAAAGGAGCATTATCAAGTCCACTGATCTACCTATTATCTGACATTGCGAAGAGCTCGTGTTCTAGCGGGCGGAGGAACTCCATGAATACCCTACCGAAAGCTGCAGATCTAGGGGTGGAGAAGAACTTACCGGAGATGATGCGACGGGCGCGGGTGATGCTCTGGTCCGATCAGGTTGATGCAGCGGCCTGGGTTGACGACGGAGTAGAAGCCTCACCCAAGCAAGGAGACTTTGGAGCGACGACGTCGGAAGGAAGAAGAAGAGGCGCAAGTAGAGGAAGAAATGAAGACACCCCTTCACGGTCCTATTTAAGAGGCAAAAGGTGGAAACAGGCGCGAGAAACAAGGCGACATAAGTTGATTAACCGAGACGGACGCCTTGATTTTCAGGCCATCAGTTTAGTAAGTGGAAAGATCCGTTGTGGTCGTTAGGGAATCTTTTTGATATATCCGATATGACGTCACAGCAGGTTATCTCTCTTACTTTCAGGTGGTGATGAGCGAGACTCGTTGCCAAGTGATATGGAAGGTTGAAATGAGCAAGCTCAAATCAACGTGGGGCCTAATGTTGGGGATATAACCCCGTGGTGAGACCAGCCCAAGTGGGACCGGGTCATACCTGGCGGCTCATGGGCCAGACCAAGGATGGGCCTCGAGACATAAGCCTAGACTGTTGGGAGACGTAGTAGTAAATGAAATTTTTTCCTATGATCACCAAGATCTATCCATGGAGAAACCAGCAACAAGTGGGGAGAGATTGCATCTTCATACCTTTGAAGATCGCTAAGCGGAAGCGTTACAAGAACGCGGTTGGTGGAGTCGTACTCGCAGCGATTCAGATCGCGGTGGATTCCGATCTCAGCGCCGAACAACGACGCCTCCGCGTTCAACACACATACAGCCTGGTGACGTCTCCTATGACTTGATCTAGCAAGGAGGAAGGAGAGGTTGAGGGAGAGCTCCAGCAGCACGACGGCGTGGTGACGGTGGAGTTACGTGGACTCCGGCAGGGCTTCGCCAAGCGCTACGGAGGACGAGGAAGAGGAAGGGTAGGGCTGCGCCGAGAGAGAGAGAAGTCGTGTCTCAAATCATCCCAAGCCCTTGCATATATGTAGGAGGAGGGAGAGGGAGGGCTGCCTTGGACTCTCCTCCAAGGAGGAGAGGTTCGGCCGAACTAGGGATAGAGTCCACCTCCCACAAGGGAGGTGGATCTCCTCTTTTAAAAACCCTTTTGCCCTTTATCTCTTGATCCCAGCCGCATGGGCCTTTCTAGAAGGTATTCGCCAGCCTAATAAGGGCTGGCACACCTCCTCTAAGGGCCCACGAAGTCCATTGGTCGTCACACTCCTCCCGGGGGTCCTCCGACACCCTCCCGGCACTCCCGGTACACTACCGATGAGCCCGAAAACTTTCCGATGACCAAAACTGGACTTCCTATATATCAATCTTTACCTCTGGACCATTCCGGAGCTCCTCCTGATGTCCAGGATCTCATCCGGGACTCCGAACAACCTTCGGTAACCACGTATACCATTTCCCTATAACCCTAGCGTCATCGAACCTTAAGTGTGTAGACCCTACGGGTTCGGGAGACATGTAGACATGACCGAGACACCTCTCCGGTCAATAACCAACAGCGGGATCTGGATACCCATGTTGGCTCCCACATGCTCCACGATGATCTCATCGGATGAACCATGATGTCGGGGATTCAATCAAACCCGTATACAATTCCCTTTGTTTATCGGCATGATACTTGCCCGAGATTCGATCGTCGGCATCCCTATACCTTGTTCAATCTCGTTACCAGCAAGTCTCTTTAATCGTTCTATAATACATCATCCCATGGCTAACTCCTTAGTCACATTGAGCTCATTATGATGATGTCTTATTGAGTGGGCCCAGAGATACCTCTCCGTCACACGGAGTGACAAATCCCAGTCTCGATTCGTGCCAACCCAACAGACACTTTTGGAGATACCCGTAGTGCACCTTTATAGCCACCCAGTTATGTTGTGACGTTTGGCACACCCAAAGCATTCCTACGGTATTCGGGAGTTGCACAATCTCATGGTCTAAGGAAACGATACTTGAAATTGAAAAGCTTTAGCAGACGAACTACACGATCTTGTGCTATGCTTAGGATTGGGTCTTGTCCATCACATCATTCTCCTAATGATGTGATCCCGTTATCAATGACATCCAATGTCCATGGTCATGAAACCATGAACATCTATTGATCAACGAACTAGTCAACTAGAGGCTCACTAGGGACATGTTGTGGTCTATGTATTCACACATGTATTACGGTTTCCGGTCAACACAATTATAGCATGAACAATAGACAATTGTCATGAACTAGGAAATACAATAATAACCATTTTATTATTGCCTCTAGGGAATATTTCCAACAGTCTCCCACTTGCACTAGAGTCAATAATCTAGTTACATTGTGATGAATCGAACACCCATAGCAATCTGGTGTTGATCATGTTTTTCTCCTGAGAGAGGTTTAGTCAATGGATCTGCGACATTCAGATCCGTATGCACTTTACAAATATCTATATCTCCCTCCTGAATGTAATCATGGATGGAGTTGAAGCGGCGCTTGATGTGTCTTGTCTTCTTGTGAAACCTGGGCTCCTTTGCAAGGGCAATAGCTCTAGTGTTGTCACAGAATAGAGTCATTGGGCCCGACGCACTTGGAATTACTCCTAGGTCGGTGATGAACTCCTTCATCCAGACTCCTTCCTTTGCTGCTTCCGAAGCAGCTATGTACTCCGCTTCAATGTAGATGCCGCCACGATGCTTTGCTTGCTTGGAGTGCCCCTTCGTTCAAAATATACACGTATCCGGTTTGCGACTTGGAGTCGCCCGGATCTGTGTCGAAGCTAGCATCGACGTAACCCTTTACGACAAGCTCTTCGGCACCTCCATATACGAGAAACATTTCCTTTGTCCTTTTCAGGTACTTCAGGATATTCTTGACCGCTGTCCAATGTTCCGCTCCGGGATCACTTTCGTACCTCCCTACCAAACTTATGGCAAGGTTCACATCAGGTCTGGTACACAGCATGACATACATAATAGAGCCTATGGCTGAAGCATAGGGGATGACACTCATCTCTTCTCTATCCTTTGCCGTGGTCGGGCATTGAGTCGTACTCAATCTCACACCTTGTAACACAGGCAAGAACCCCTTCTTGGACTGATCCATATTGAACTTCTTCAATATCTTTTCAAGGTATGTGCTTTGTGAAAGACCTATGAGGCGTCTCGATCTATCTCTATAGATCTTAATACCTAATATGTAAGCAGCTTCTCCAAGGTCCTTCATTGAAAAACATTTATTCAAGTAGGCCTTTACACTTTCCAAGAGTTCTATATCATTTCCCATTATCAGTATGTCATCCACATATAATACGAGAAATGCTACAGAGCTCCCACTCACTTTCTTGTAAATACAGGGTTCTCCATAAACCTGTACAAAGCCAAACGCTTTAATCACCTCATTAAAGAGAATGTTCCAACTCCGAGATGCTTGCACCAGCCCATAGATGGAGCGCTGGAGCTTGCATACCTTGTTATCATCTTTAGGATCGACAAAACCTTCCGGCTGCATCATATACAGTTCTTCCTTGAGGAAGACATTAAGGAATGCCGTTTTGACGTCCATTTGCCAGATCTCATAATCATAAAATGCGGCAATTGCTAACATGATTCGGACAGACTTCAGCATCGCTACGGGTGAGAAAGTCTCATCATAGTCAACTCCTTGAACTTGTCGATAACCCTTAGCGACAAGCTGAGCCTTATAGACGGTCACATTACCATCCGCGTCAATCTTCTTCTTAAAGATCCATTTATTTTCAATGGCTCGCTTATCAACAGGCAAGTCCACCATAGTCCACACTTTGTTCTCATACATGGATCCTATCTCGGATTTCATGGCTTCAAGCCATTTCTTGGAATCCGAGCCCGCCATCGCTTCTTCATAGTTTGAAGGTTCACCGTTGTCTAACAACATGATCTCTAGGACAGGGTTGCCGTACCACTCTGGTGTGGAACGTGTCCTAGTGGACCTTCGACGTTCAATAGTAACTTGATCTGAAGTTTCATGATCATCATCATTAACTTCCTCTCCACCCGGTGTAGGCTGCACAGAAACAACTTCCTGTGCTACGCTACTCTCCGGTTCGAGTGGAGGTACGGTTACCTCATCAAGCTATATTTTCCTCCCACTTACTTCTTTCGACTCTTTCTTGAGAAAGGATCCATTCTTGGCAACAAACACTTTGCCTTCGGATCTGAGGTAGAAGGTATACCCAATAGTTTCTTTGGGATAACCTATGAAGATGCACTTTTCCGCTTTGGGTTCGAGCTTCTCAGGTTGAAGTTTCTTCACATAAGCATCGCATCCCCAAACTTTTAGAAACGACAGCTTAGGTTTCTTTCCAAACCATAATTCATAAGGTGTCGTCTCAACGGATTTTGACGGTGCCCTATTTAAACTGAATGCGGCAGTCTCTAATGCATACCCCAAAATGATAGCGGTAAGTCGGTAAGAGATATCATAGATCGTACCATATCTAATAGAGTGCGATTACGACGTTCAGACACACCATTTCGCTGAGGTGTGCCACGCAGCGTGAGTTGTGAAACAATTCCACATTTCCTTAGGTGTGTGCCAAACTCGTGACTTAAATATTCTCCGCCACGATCAGATCGTAGGCATTTTATTTTCCTGTCATGTTGATTCTCTACCTCACTCTGAAATTCCTTGAACCTTTCAAAAGTTTCAAACTTATGTTTCATTAAGTAGACATACCCATATCTACTCAAGTCATCAGTGAGGGTGAGAACATAACGGTAGCCACCACGAGCCTCAACACTCATTGGACCGCATACATCGGTATGTATTATTTCCAACAAGTCAGTTGCTCGCTCCATTGTCCCAGAGAACGGAGTCTTGGTCATCTTGCCCATGAGGCATGGTTCGCACGTGTCAAATGATTCGAAATCAAGAGACTCCAAAAGTCCATCAGTATGGAGCTTCTTCATGCGTTTGACACCAATATGACCAAGGCGGTAGTGCCACATGTAAGCGGGACTATCGTTATCAACCTTACACTTTTTGGTACTCACACTATGGACATGTGTAACATCACGTTCGAGATTCATCAAAAATAAACCATTGACCAGCGGGGCATGACCATAAAACATTTCTCTCATATAAATAGAACAACCATTATTCTCAGATTTAAATGAGTAGCCATCTCGCATCAAGCGAGATCCAGATACAATGTTCATGATCAAAGCTGGTACTAAATAATAATTATTAAGGTTTAACACTAATCCCTAAGGTAGATGTAGAGGTAGCATGCCGACGGCGAGCACATCGACCTTGGAACCATTCCCGACGCGCATCGTCACCTCGTCCTTTTCCAACCTCCGCTTACTCCGCAGCTCCTGCTTGGAGTTACAAATGTGAGCAACTGCACCGGTATCAAATACCTAGGAGCTACTACGAGCACTGGTTAGGTACACATCAATAACAAGTATATCACATATACCTTTAACGTTTATGTCCTTCTTATCCGCTAAGTACTTGGGGCAGTTCCGCTTCTAGTGACCGGTACCCTTGCAATAAAAACAGTCAGTCTCAGGCTTGGGTCCATTCTTGTTCTTCTTCCTGGCAACTTGCTTACCGGGCGCGACAACAGCTTTGTCGTCCTTCTTGAAGTTCTTCTTACCCTTGCCTTTCTTGAAACTAGTGATCTTATTCACCATCAACACTTGATGCTCCTTTTTGATCTCGACCTCCGCTGATTTCAGCATCAAGTACAACTCAAGAATGGACTTCTCCATCCCTTGCATGTTGTAGTTCATCACAAAGCTCTTGTATCTAGGTGGAAGTGACTGGAGGATTCATTCAATGACCGAGTCATCCGGGAGATTAACTCCCAGCTGAGTCAAGCGGTTGTGTAGCCCAGACATCTTGAGGATGTGCTCACTGACAGAACTGTTCTCCTCCATCTTACAGCTGAAGAATTTGTCGGAGACGTCATATCTCTCGACCCGGGCATGAGCTTGGAAAACCATTTTCAGCTCTTGGAACATCTCATATGCTTCGTGTTGCTCAAAACGCTTTTGGAGCCCCGGTTCTAAACTGTAAAGCATGCCGCACTGAACAAGGGAGTAATCATCGCAGTGAGAATGCCAAGCGTTTGCAACGTCTTGCTCTGCTGGGAGAAGGGGTGGGTCACCTAGTGGTGCATCAAGGACATACAATTTCTTGGAAGCTATGAGGATGATCCTCAAGCTACGGACCCAGTCCGCATAGTTGCTTCCATCATTTTTCAGCTTGGTTTTCTCTAGGAACGCGTTGAAATTGAGGGTGACATTCGCGTTGGCCATTGGATCTACAATATAGATTGTAAAGATAATTTTAGACTAAGTTCATGATAATTAAGTTCACATAATCAAATTATTTAATGAACTCCCACTTAGATAGACATCTCTCTAGTCATCCAAGTGATACATGATCCATATCAACTAGCCCGTGTCCGATCATCACGTGAGACGGACTAGTCATCCATGGTGAACATCTCCATGTTGATCGTATCTTTTATACGACTCATGTTCGACCTTTCAGTCTTCCATGTTCCGAGGCCATGTCTGTACATGCTAGGCTCGTCAAGTCAACCTAAGTGTTCCGCGTGTGTAAATCTGGCTTACACCCGTTGTATGCAAACGTTAGAACCTATCACACCCGATCATCACATGGTGCTTCGGCACGATGATCCTTAGCAACGGTGCACAGTTAGGGTGAACACTTCTCTTGAAATTTTATTGAGAGATCATCTTATTTACTACCGTCGTTCTAAGCAAATAAGATGTAAACATGATAAACATCACATGCAATCAATATAGTGACATGATATGGCCAATATCATCTTGCTCCTTTGACCTCCATCTTCGGGGCACCATGATCATCACTGTCACCGGCACGACACCATGATCTCCATCATCATGATCGCCATCATTGTGTCTTCATGAAGTTGTCTCGCCAACTATTACTTCTACTACTATGGATAACATTTAGCAATAAAGTAAAGTAATTACATGGCGTTTATGATTGACACGCAGGTCATACAATAAAATAAGACAACTTTTATGACTCCTACCGGTTGTCATACTCATCGACATGCAAGGCGTGAATCCTATTACAAGAACATGATCAATCTCATACATCACAATGCATCACATCACATTCTTTGGCCATATCACATCACAAGGCATATGCTGCAAAAACAAGTTAGACGTCCTCTAATTTGTAGTTGCAAGTTTTTACGTGGCTGCTATAGGTTTCTAGCAAGAACATTTCTTACCTATGACAAAACCACAACATGATATGCCAATTGCTATTTACCCTTCATAAGGACCCTTTTCATCGAATCCAATCCGACTAAGGTGGGAGAGACGGACACCCGCTAGCCACCTTATGCAACAAGTGCATGTCAGGCGGTGGAACCAGTCTCACGTAAGCGTACGTGTACAGTCGGTCCGGACCGCTTCATCCCACAATACCGCCGAATCAAGATAAGACTAGTAGTGGTAAGCAAATTAACAAGATCGACGCCCACAACTGCTTTGTGTTCTACTCGTGCATAGATTCTACGCATAGACCTAGCTCATGATGCCACTGTTGGGAGACGTAGTACTAAATCAAAAAAATTCCTACGATCACCAAGATCTATCCATGGAGAAACCAGCAACGAGTGGGGAGAGATTGCATCTTCATACCTTTGAAGATCGCTAAGCGGAAGCGTTACAAGAACGCGGTTGGTGGAGTCGTACTCGCAGCGATTCAGATCGCGGTGGATTCCGATCTCAGCGCCGAACAATGGCGCCTCCGCGTTCAACACACGTACAGCCCGGTGACATCTCCTATGCCTTGATCCAGCAAGGAGGAAGGAGAGGTTGGAGGACAGCTCTGGCAGCACGACGACATGGTGATGGTGGAGCTACGTGGACTCCGGCAGGGCTTCGCCAAGCGCTACGGAGGACGAGGAAGAGGAAGGGTAGGGCTGCGCCGAGAGAGAGAGAGAGAAGTCGTGTCTCAAATCAGCCCAAACCCTTGCATATATAGGGGGAGGGAGAGGGAGGGATGCCTTGGCCTCTCCTCCAAGGAGGAGAGGTTCGGCCGAACTAGGGATAGAGTCCACCTCCCACAAGGGAGGTGGATCTCCTCTTTTAAAAACCCTTTTGCCCTTTATCTCTTGATCCCAGCCGCATGGGCCTTTCTAGAAGGTCTTTGCCAGCCCAATAAGGGCTGGCACACCTCCTCTAAGGGCCCACGAAGTCCTTTGGTCGTCACACCCCTCCCGGGGGTCCTCCGGCACCCTCCCGGCACTCCCGGTACACTACCGATGAGCCCGAAAACTTTCCGGTGACCAAAACTGGACTTCCTATATATCAATCTTTACCTCCGGACCATTCTGGAGCTCCTCGTGATGTCCCGGATCTCATCCGGGACTCCGAACAACCTTCGGTAACCATGTATACCATTTCCCTATAACCCTAGCGTCATCGAACCTTAAGTGTGTAGACCCTATGGGTTCGGGAGACATGTAGACATGACCGAGACACCTCTCCGGTCAATAACCAACAGCGGGATCTGGATAACCATGTTGGCTCCCACATGCTCCATGATGATCTCATCAGATGAACCAGTCGGGGATTCAATCAATCCTGTATACAATTCCCTTTGTCTATCGGCATGATACTTGCCCGAGATTCAATCGTCGGCATCCCTATACCTTGTTCAATCTCGTTACCGGCAAATCTCTTTACTCGTTCCATAATACATCATCCCATGGCTAACTCCTTAGTCACATTGAGCTCATTATGATGATGTCTTACCGAGTGGGCCCAGAGATACCTCTCCGTCACACGGAGTGACAAATCCCAGTCTCGATTCGTGCCAACCCAGCAGACACTTTTGAAGATACCCGTAGTGCACCTTTATAGCCACCTAGTTACGTTGTGATGTTTGGCACACCCAAAGCATTCCTACGGTATCCGGGAGTTGCACAATCTCATGGTCTAAGGAAACAATACTTGACATTGAAAAGATTTAGCAGACGAACTACACGATCTTGTGCTATGCTTAGGATTGGGTCTTGTCCATCACATCATTCTCCTAATGATGTGATCCCGTTATCAATGACATCCAATGTCCATGGTCATGAAACCGTGACCATCTATTGATCAATGAGCTAGTCAACTAGAGGCTCACTAGGGACATGTTGTGGTCTATGTATTCACACATGTATTATGGTTTCCGGTCAACACAATTATACATGAACAATAGACAATTATAATGAACTAGGAAATACAATAATAACCATTTTATTACTGCCTCTAGGGCATATTTCCAACATAGACGTGTGGCGGCTTACCAAGATGGGCGAAGGAGAGGCCCAGACAAGGAAGGCATGAAGACCCGGGCGGATAACCGCCAGGAGACGGCTTGCTCAGGAAGGCAAGACAACATAGAGATAGAGTCGGACACGTTGTAAGAGTCGGTATGAGACTTGTGTAACCTGTGGTCTTGACCTCCTATATAAAGGCAAGACACGGGGCGACCTAAACAGAAACCAACCCATCAAGAATTAGGTCAACCGAATCCGCTCCCTTGTAATCGATACTCCAATCAATACAACACAAGCAGGACATAGGCTTTTACCTCTTCTTGAGGGGCCGAACCTGGGTAAACTCGTGTCCTTCATCCCAACCAACCCCTTTGAGTCCATCACCTTAGCAATGGCCTCGAATCTAAGTGCTCGGACATCTACCGTGACAAAACCACGACAAACTCTGTAACCTACATATCATAAATACAATCAAGCAGGACGTAGGGTATTACCTCCATAGGAGGGCCCTAACCTGGGTAAACATCGTCTCCTTCGTCTCCTGTTACTATTGCTTCTAGTCTCATAGCTCGGGACCCCCTACCCGAGATCCGTCGGTTTTGACACTGACATTGGTGCTTTCATTGAGAGTTCCGCTGTGGTCACCAAAGAAATCGATGGCTCGCGTCGTCATCAACGAAGAGGTCCGTAACATGGACATTTTTGTCCCCGGACAGATCTTCGCTTTCGGCAGCATTGTGCTGCACACTGATCCAACCGACCATCTAGGTCGGGTCGGGAGCTTCGCCCCTGATCAAGAGGTCAGATTCGGGAACCTAGAGTTCTCCGTAGACTCTCAGGGCGATGTCTCCCTAACCGAGCTCGCAGTGTCGCCTACCATGCCTAGAGACTCCGAGGTTTTAACCTCGGATCCTCCTTTTGGTCATGCCCATGGGATCTACCCCGGTAATGACCTGGCTCTTAGTCTGGATCCGGCCATAGTGCCAGATGACCGGATACCTGTTCTTGCCGAACATGCCCCTAGCACGGCCACAATGGAGGTCAACTCCGAAAGGTCCGAGCAGGCTGACCCGATCGAGCTCTCGGTACTCAATGAGGCCCGAGATCGGATCTCGTCAATGAAGATTACCGACGACCCAACTCCTTTCCATGGTCAGATCGGTCTTAGGGCGGGTCAGGACGAATTTTTCGTCCCACCCACTACCCACTTGATAGCCACAGTCAAAGATTTAACCGACATGTTGGACTATGCCTCTGAGGAGGTAGAATACATGGATGAGGAGGATTGTGCTCCCACCCCCGTTAACACCGGACGATGGGCCGCCACCTCCACATATGACGTCTACATGGTGGACACTTTAGCCGCTAATGGCGAGAACACGCCTAAGAACAATGGCGACAAGTCGGGGGAAGCACCGTTAAGGCACAGGAAGCTGCATAAACGGTTAAAAGGCAAAAAGGGAAGGAAATCTATCATCGGCACCGGGGACGGAGATACCCCGGAAGACCTCGGCGATCCCGATATCCCCGAACACCCGCTAGAGGGTCAGGAAAGGCTTGAAGACCAGCACAACCCCGATGACCTAAACGATTCCGAGGACGACAATTACCTCCCCCCCCCCCCGGTCGAGGAGGAGGACATCCCAGAAGCCGATGACTTTGATATCCCCGATAATCCTAAAGATCAGGAACTGTTCAGGCAAAAGCATATAGCCACTGCCCGTAGCCTGAAAACAAAAGAACGACAGCTTAAAGTCGAACAAGACAACCTCAATGATCGATGGATGAGAGTCCTCGCAGTTGAGGAAGGATACAATACCGGTCTATTGGACCAACCTAAGAGATTTCCACACACAAGGCTGCTGCCGCAATTCGACGATGAGCTCACTGATACGTCATCTCCCAAACATACCCCATACGATAAGCCAAACCACCCCCTTGAGGGCGCGATAGGATGGCTGACTACACCGGTTATAGGCCAGCGATACCCCGAAGATGGGGAAAAGAGCCAATAGAGCCCGATGACAGGTTCGACCTGCGACATGACCTGGACCATAGGGCAGGTCGCACAAGATCCATCTACGGATCCAAAGGGTACTCACCCGATCAACGGGACGGGTACCGGCCCTGGCTCGACCGCAACAATAGAGGCAGGGAACGAAACCGGGCATACGCCAATCACCGGCACGACATAGCCCGGGTGAGAGGCGCCGCCCATCCACTGTGCTTCACGGACGAGGTGATGCAGCATCAGTTCCCACAGGGGTTTAAACCCATAAACATAGAGCAGTACGATGGGACAACTGACCCAACTGTATGGATTGAGGACTTCCTCTTCTAGATCCACATGGCACGAGGAGATGATCTCCACGCCATCAAATATCTACCCCTAAAACTTAAGCGGCCAGCTCGGCACTTGTTGAACAGCCTCCCCGAAAACTCCATAGGATGCTGGGAAGATCTAGAAGATGCATTCTGATCTAACTTCCAGGGCACCTATGTTCGGCCGTCGGACTCCTCCAATTTGAGCAACATCATCCAGAAGCCAAGAGAGTCCGCACGACAATTCTGGAATCGGTTCTTGACCAAGAAGAACCAGATTGTTAACTGCACGGACGTCGAGGCAATAGCCTCCTTCCGGCACAATATTCGGGATGAATGGTTGGCCCGCCAGCTCGGCCAGGATAAACCTTGGACAATGTCCGCCCTTACATCCCTCATGACCCGCTTTTGCGTGAGCGAGGATAACTGGCTCGCAAGACGGAGCCACAACCCTGAAGACCCTGGAACCTCCAAAGTTTGGGATGGAAACAAGAAACCAAAGCGCAATAAGAATAATCATTGGCATAACAATAGTGATGCCGATGACACGGCTGTTAACGCCGGCTTCCACAATTCTTGACCTGGGCAGCATAAGAAGCCTCCTAAAGGCAATCGTGACGGACCCACCCCACTTGAGAAGATCATGGAAAGGCCTTTGCCAAATCCATGGCACTCAAGAGAAGCCCGCCAGCCACACCAACAGTAACTGTTGGGTATTCAAACAGGCCGGCAAACTCACATCCGAGGATCAAGGCAAGAGCCCACACAGCGAGGACGAGGATGAACCTCGGGGTTCGATTGGTGGTAGACAAACGAAGTTCCCTCCAGAGGTGAAAACAGTAAATATGATAAACGCCACCCATATACCCAAGAAGGAGAGGAAGCACATCGTTTAGGAGGTCTACGCCGTAGAGCCTGTAGCCCCAAAGTACAACCCATGGTCGGCGTACCCGATCACCTTTGATCGATGTGACCACCCGACCAATATTCGTCATGGAGGTTCGGCCGCCCTCGTCCTACACCCCATTATAGACAGGTATCACCTAACGAAAGTCCTAATGGACAGAGGAAGTAGCCTTAACCTGATTTACGCAGACACGGTGAAAAAGATGGGTATAGACCTGTCAAGGATCAAACCCAGCAACACTACCTTTAAAGGAGTGGTCCCAGGCGTCGAAGCCCGGTGCACGGGCTCCGTAAGCCTAGAAGTAGTGTTCGGCTCGCCCGATAACTTTCAAAGCGAAGACTTGATCTTCGACATTGTGCCTTTTCGCACCAGCTATCACGCCCTACTCGATCGTACAACGTTTGCTCGCTTTAATGTCGTCCCACACTACGCATACCTCAAGCTCAAGATGCCCAGCCCCAAGGGGTCACTACTGTCAATGGAAACACAGAGCGCTATGATTCGTCTCCAACGTATCTATAATTTATGAAGTATTCATGCTATGTTTACAATAATTCTATATGATTTATTAGAACTAACCCGGACTGATGTTGTTTTTAGCAGAACTACCATGGTGTTGTTTTTGTGCAGAAATAAAAGTTCTCGGAATGAGCTGAAAATTTATGGAGAATATTTTTGGAAAATATAAAAAATACTGGAGCGAAGAGTCATCGGAGAGGAAGGCCGAGGAAGCCACAAGCCACAGGGGCGTGCCCACCCCCCTAGGACGCGCCCCCTGGCTTGTGACTTCCTCGTGGACCCCCTGGACTTGTTTCTGCCACCACAAACTCTAATAAATACAGAAACCCTCGAAAAGAAACCTAGATCGGGAGTTCCACCGCCGCAAGCCTCCAAAGCCACGAAGAACCAATCGGGAGCCCGTTCCAGCACCCTGCCGGAGGGGGAAACCATCACCGGAGGCCATCTTGATCATCTCGGCGGTCTCCATGACAAGGAGGGAGTAGTTCACCCTCGAGGCCGAGGGTATGTACCAGTAGCTATGTGTTTGATATCTCTCTCTTGTTCTTGAGATGGCACGATCTTGATGTATCGCGAGCTTTATTAATATAGATGAATCATATGGAGTGTTTACCCTCTCTATCTAGTTGTGATGAATTGAGTTTTCCCTTTGAAGTTTACTTATCAGATTGAGTCTTTAAGTATTTGAGAACACTTGATGTATGTCTTGCGATGGTATATCTGTGGTGACAATGGGATGTTCTATTACACTTGATGTATGTTTTCGTGATCAACTTGCAGGTTCCGTGACCTTGGGAATCTATGCATAGGGGTTGGCACATGTTTTTGTCTTGACTTTTCGGTAGAAACTTTGGGGCACTCTTTGAAGTTCTTTGTGTTGGATTGAACATGATGAATCTGAAATTATGTGATGCATATCATATAATCAAGCCCACGGGTACTCCAGGTGACATTGGGGTATCTAGGTGACATTAGGGTTTTGGTTGATGTGTATCTTAAGGTGTTATTTTAGTATGAACTCTAGGGTTGTTCGTGACACTTGTAGGGATAGATCATAAGATTGATCGGAAAAGATAAATTTGAGGTAGTTTCGTACCCTGCAACAATTTCTTCGTTAGTTCTCTGCTATTTGTGACTTTGGAGTGAACTCTTTGTCGCACGTGAGGGATTTACATATGATTCAACTATGTTAATATTGTTGAGAGAACTTGCACTAGTGAAAGTATGAACCCTAGGCCTTGTTTCTAAGCATTGCAATACTGTTTTTGCTCACTTTTGTTACTTGCTACCTTGCTGTT
This sequence comes from Hordeum marinum, assembly GCA_022496015.1. Lineage (NCBI taxonomy): Eukaryota > Viridiplantae > Streptophyta > Magnoliopsida > Poales > Poaceae > Hordeum > Hordeum marinum. The sequence goes on along the minus strand of CM039674.1, from coordinate 454,283,579 downwards.
TTTATATTTTCAGATTACAAAAACCTATATCTACCATCCATATTGCACCTGTATCAGGATCTCTTTGCCGAACTAGTGCACCTATACAATTTACCATTGTATTGGGTGTGTTGGGGACACAAGTGACTCTTTGTTATTTACTTACAGGGTTGTTTGAGAGAGACCATCTTCATCCTATGCCTCCCACGGATTGATAAACCTTAGGTCATCCACTTGAGGGAAATTTTCTACTGTCCTACAAAACTCTACGCTTGGAGGCCCAACACAAGTCTACAACAAGTAGGTTGCGTAGTAGACATCATGCTCTTTTCTGGCGCCATTGTCGGGGAGGCTAGGTAAGCGGCACTCACATCCCGTCAACGAAGCTCTTTTCTGACGCCATTGCCGGGGATGTGAGTGCTTGAAGGTATATCTTTAGATCTTGCAATCAAATCTTTTAGTTTCTTGTTTTTCACTAGTTTGTTTTTATAAAAGAAAACTACAAAAAATGGAATTGAGGTTGCCTCATATGCTTCATCTTTATAATGTCTTTCGTAAAAATGATGGAAAGGAAAATTGTGCTCAAGTGTTAAAAGAAGAAGTTATTAAAATGTTTGGCACTAAATCCTTGAATGACGAGCATTATTTCAATATTGTTAGTATGAATTTTCTGAATATTAATGATGCTAATGATATGCAAAGCCACAAGCTTGGGGATGCTATGTTTGATGAAGAATATATTTTTAGTCCCCCAAATTTTGATGAGCAAAACTAATATGATTATGACATGGCTCCTATCTATGATGATTATTGTGATGACACGTATGCTATAAAGAGTGATAGTAACCATGAAACCTTTCATCATGATTTTAATGTTGAATGTGGTTATATCAATCAAGTATCTCATGATAGTTATTTTGGTGAGTTTGCTCCCACTATTATGAATGAGAAGAAATTGTTTATGTGGAGAGTGACAAATTTTCTATGCTTGTAGATCATGAAAAGAAAGCTTTATGTGCTGGTTATATTGTGCAATTACTTCATGATGCTACTGAAAATTATTATGAGGGAGGAACATATGCTTGTAGGAATTGCAATAATATGAAGTTTCCTCTCTATCTGTTCAAAGTTTTGAAGTTGTGCTTGTTTTGCCTTCCTATGCAAGTTGATTCTTGTTCCCATGATTTGTTTGCTCACAAAATCCCTATGCATAGGAAGTGGGTTAGACTTAAATGTTCTTGTCATGATATTCGTTATGCTCGTTTGCATGTTTCAATTATTATTCCTATACGAGCATCATTGAAATCATTATGCCTAGCTAAAAGGCATTAAAGAAAAGCGCTTGTTAGGAGACAACCCAACACTTTTTATTTCTGTTTTTGTGTGTTCACATTATTAAGCTACTATGTTAATCATGTTTTGTGTCTTTTAAAGTGCCAAGTAAAGCCTTTGGGATAGTGTGGATACTTGCTTGTTTGATTCTGTGCAAAAACAGGAAGTTTTGCGTCTAGTATATGAGTTATTTGATTTTACTGGAGTGTCAAAAAAATTCTGAAATTTTTACACAAACTTAATATGCAAATTCCTTGAGTTTTACTAATTGATTGGAATATTTAGAGTCGGGTAAGTATGCTGATCATTCAGATCTTTATAGACTGTTCTGTTTTTGACAGATTCTGTTCTACATGTTGGAAATATGCCCTAGAGGCAATAAATAAAGTGTTTATTATTATATTTCCTTGTTCATGATAATTGTTTATTGTCCATGCTATAATTTTATTAATTGGAAACACATTAGATGTGTGGGTAAATAGACAACACTTTGTCCCTAGTATGCCTCTAGTGAACTAGCTCGTTGATCAAGGATGGTCAAAGTTTCCTAGCCATTGACATGTGATGTCATTTGATAACGGGATCACATCATTAGGAGAATCATGTGATGGACAAGACCCAAACTACAAACGTAGTATATGATCGTGTTAGTTTATTGCTACTGTTTTCTGCATGTCAAGTATATGTTCCTATGACCATGAGATCATGCAGCTCACGGATACCGGAGGAGTGCCTTGTGTGTATCAAACATCGCAACGTAACTGGGTGACTATAAAGGTGCTCTACAAGTATCTCTGAGGGTGTCTGTTGAGTTGGCATGGATCAAGACTAGGATTTGTTACTCCGTGTGACGGAGAGGTATCTCATGGCCCACTCGGTAATACAACATCACAATAAGCCTTGCAAGCAATGTGACTAAGTGTTAGTTGTGGGATCTTGTATTACGGAACGAGTAAAGAGACTTTCTGGTAATGAGATTGAACTAGGTATGGAGATACCGACGATCGAATCTCGGTCAAGTAACATACCGAAGAACAAAGGGAACATCATACGGGATTAACTGAATCCTTGAAATAGAGGTTCGACCGATAAAGATCTTCATAGAATATGTAGGAACCAATATGGGCATCCAGGTCCTGCTATTAGTTATTGACCATAGAGGTGTCTCGGTCATGTCTACATAGTTCTCGAACCCGCAGGGTCTGCACACTTAAGGTTTGGTGACATTTCGGTAGTGTAGAGTTATGTATGGTGGTGACCGAAGGTTGTTCGGAGTCCCGGATGAGATCCTAGACATCACGAGGAGTTACGAAATGGTCCGAAGGTAAAGATTCATATATAGGAAGTCCTGTTTTGGTCGTCGGAAAAGTTTCGGGCTCATCGGTAGTGTACCGAGAGTGCCGGTAGTGTACCGGGAGTGCCGGTAGTGTTCCGGGAGACCATCGGGAGGGGTATTTCAACACAAGAGGCTCCATGGGTTGTGGGAGAGTGTTTACCAGCCCTTAGTGGACTGGTGGAAGTCACACACAAGGGCCATGCGGTTTGGGAAAAAAGGCCCAAAGAGAAAAGGTGGAAAAAGGCAAAAATAGGGTGAATCCTAGTCCTACTAGGATTGGAGGTGGAGTCCACCTCCTCCACCTGGTTCGGCCGACTCCTTGGAGGCTTGGACCTTGTGCCAAGCCTCCTCCTCTCTTACTCTTATATATACTGGAGGTTTAAGGGTTTTTGCACAGAATTTTCAGCCACGTGCTGCCCGTTCCTCCAGTGCATAGTTTCTCCTCTAGATCGGTTTTCAGCAGCGCTTAGGCGAAGCCCTGCCGGAATAGGTCCACCACCATCGCCGGAGCGTCGTAATGCTGCTGGAGAACTCTTATTCCTCTCCACTCCTTCTTGCTGGATCAAGACGGCGGAGATCGTCATCAAGCTATACGTGTGTTGAACGCAGAGGCGCTGTCCATTCGGCGCTAGATCAGAAGGATCGTGGTCAAGTTCGTGGGACGGATCGTGATCAAGTTCCTGGGACGGATCGTGATTGGATCATGGTACGGATCGTGATTGGATCGCGGGACGGATCGTGATTGGATCGCGGGACGCACGGCGATTTGGATCGCGAAGACGTTCGACTACACCAACCACGTTTCTTAACGCTTCCCGCTTAGCGATCTACAAGGGTACGTAGATCCACCCTCCCTCTCGTAGATGCTCATCACCATGGATAGATCTGTGTGTGCGTAGGAATTTTTTTTGTTTCCCATGCAACGTTCCCCAACAGTGGCATCATGAGCTAGGTCTATGCGTAGATGAGATCTCGAGTAGAACACAAAAGGTTTGTGGGCGTTGATGCTTAGATTGCTTCCTCCCTTGGTCGGATTTTTGTTCAGCGGTATTATGAGATGAAGCGGCCCGGACCAACATTACTCGTACGCTTACGAGAGACCGGTTCCCTCGACCGCAACTTGTTGCATAGATGGCTTGCGGGTGCTAGTTTCTCTCACTTTAGTTGGATCGGATTCGACAAAGGCGGTCCTTGAGAAGGTTGAAAAGCAACTAGTGTATCACCGTTGTGGTTTTTGCGTAGATGAGAATTGTTCTTGCTAGATACCCGTAGCAGCCACGTAAAACATGCAACAACAATTAGAGGACGTCTAACTTGTTTTTGCAGGGTATGTTGTGATGTCATATGGCCAATTACATGATGTGATATATGTGATGTATGAGATGATCATGTGATGTCTAGATTATCACGACTTGCGTGTCGATGAGTACGGCAACCGGCAAGAGCCATAGGGTTGTCTTTAATTATTGTATGACCCGCGTGTCAATCATTAAGCGCTATGTAATGCTTTACTTTATCGCAAAACGGTAGCAATAGTAGTAGAAGCATGTTGGGCACGACAACCCCGATGGCGACACGTTGATGGAGATCAAGATGATGAAGGTCATGGTGTCATGCCGGTGACGATGGAGATCATGCCGGTGCTTTCTAGATGGAGATCAAAAGCACAAGTTCATGGCCATATCATGTCACTTATGAATTGCATGTGATGTTAATCCTTTTATGCACCTTGTTTTGCTTAGGACGACGGTAGCATTATAAGGTGATCCCTCACTTAAATTTCAAGATGAATTGTGTTCTCCCCGAGTGTGCACCGTTGCAAAAGTTCGTCGTGTTGAGACACCACGTGATGATCAGGTGTGATAGACTCTACGTTCACATACAACGGGTGCAAGCCAGTGTTGCACGTGAAGAACACTCAGGTTAAACTTGACGAGCCTAGCATGTACAGATATGGCCTCAGAACACAAGAGACCGAAAGGTCGAACATGAGTCATATAGTAGATATGATCAACATAATGATGTTCACCATTGAAGCCACCTCAACTCACGTGATGATCAGACTTGAGTTGGTGGATTTGGATCATGTGACACTCAGATGACCCGAGGGATGTCAATTTGAGTGGGATCTTTAGTAATTTGATTAACTAAACTCGTTATCTTGAACAATAGTCTAAGTAAACTTTGCATATTTATGTTGTAGATCAACAGCTCGCGCAGTAGCACCCCTGAATTTTAATGCGTTCCTAGAGAAAGCTAAGTTGAAAGATGATGGAAGTAACTTTGTTGACTGGGCCCGTAATCTGAGGATTGTCCTCACGGCTTCCCAGAAATCATATGTCCTTCATGCACCGCTTGGTGACTAACCAGAAGACATGACCTCCGAAGACGTTAAGAACGCTTGGGAGGCACGTACTGGAGATTACTCAATAGTTCAGTGTCCAATATTGTATGGCTTAGAACCGGGACTTCAAAGACGTTTTGAACGTCATGAAGCATATGAGATGTTCCAGGAGTTGAAGTTTATCTTTCAGAAGAACGCCCGGATCGAGAGGTATGAAACCTCCGATAAGTTCTATGCTTGCAAGATGGAGGAGAACGGGTCTATCAGTGAACATATACTCAGAATGTCTGGGTATTCAACTCGTCTAGCGGAGTTGGGAATTGCCCTTCCGCCAGAGGCGATCACTGACAGAGTTCTTCAATCACTGCCACCTAGTTACAAGAGCTTTGTGATGAACTATAACATGCACGGGATGAACAAGTCAGTCGTCGAGCTGTTTGCAATTCTAAAAGTCACTGGGTCTAAAATCCAGAAAGAACATCAAGTGTTGATGGTCAATAAAACCACTAGTTTCAAGAAAAATGTCAAGGTCAAGGGCAAGGGCAAGAAGGGTAAAACCAAGAAGGATGGCAAAGTAGTTGCTACTCCTGTAAAGAAGCCCAAGCATGGACCCAAGCCAGAAACTGAGTGCTTTCATTGCAAGGGAACTGGTCACTGGAAGCAAAACTGCCCCAAGTACCTGGTTGACAAGAAGGCAGCCAACGACAAACAAGGTATATATGATATACATGTTATTGATGTGTACCTTGCTAGCTCTCGTAGTAGTGCCTGAGTATTTGATACCGGTTCGGTTGCTCACATTTGCAACTCAAAGCAGGAATTACGGAGTAAACGAAGGCTGGCAAAGGACGAAGTGAAGATGTGCGTGGGAAATGGTTCCAAGGTTGATGTGATCGCCGTCGGCATGCTCTCTCTTCGATTACCATCGGGATTAGTGATGAACCTGAATAATTGTTATTTAGTGCCTGCGTTAAGCATGAACATTATATCTGGATCTTGTTTATTGCGAGACGGTTACTCATTTAAATCAGAGAATAAAGGTTGTTCTATTTATATGAGTAATATCTTTTATGGTCATGCACCCAATGTTAGGGGTTTATTCATATTGAATCTTGATAGTGATGACACACATGTTCATAACATTGATTTTTAAAAGATGTAGAGTTGATAATGATAGTACCACTTTCTTGTGGCACTGCCGTTTAGGTCATATTGGTGTAAAACGCATGAGGAAGCTCCATGCTGATGGACTTTTGGAGTCACTTGATTTTGAATCACTTGACACATGTGAACCATGCCTCATGGGCAAGATGACTAAAACGCCGTTCTCTGGAACAATGGAACCGGCGAGTGACTTATTGGAAATCATACATAATGATGTGTGCGGTCCAATGAATGTTACAGCGCGTGGTGGATATCATTATTTTCAAACCTTCACTTATGACTTAAGTAGACATGGGTATATTTACTTAATGAAACACAAGTCTGAAACGTTTGAAAAGTTCAAGCAGTTTTAGAGTGAAGTTGAGACTCATCGTAACAAGAAGATTAAGTTCCTGCGATCTGATCGAGGAGGTGAATATCTTAGTTATGAGTTTGGCAGTCACTTAAGACAGTGTGGAATTGTTTCACAGTTGACACCGCCCGGAACACCATAGCGTAATGGTGTGTCCGAACGTCGTAATCGAACCTTATTAGATATGGTGCATTATATGATGTCTCTTGTTGATTTGCCACTATCGTTTTGGGGTTATGCCTTAGAGACAGCTGCATTCACTTTAAATAGGGCACCATCGAAATCCGTTGAGACGACGCCATATGAACTGTGGTTTGGCAAGAGGCCAAAGTTGTCGTTTCTTAAAGTTTGGGGATGTGATGCTTATGTCAAAAAGCTTCAGCCTGAAAAGCTGGAACCCAAAGCGGAAAAATGCGTCTTCATAGGATACCCAAAAGAGAAAGTCGGGTGTACCTTCTATCTCAGATCCTAAGGCAAAGTGATTGTCGCTAAGAACGGAACATTTCTTGAGAAAGAGTTTCTCTCGAAAGAATTGAGTGGGAGGAAATTAGAGCTTGATGAGGTTATTGAACCTTTACTTCAACCAGAAAGTAGCGCGGCGCAGAAAGATGTTTTTGTGGAAACTACGACAGTAGAAGAGGAAGTTAATGATGATGATCATGAAGCTTCGGATCAAGCTACTATTGAACCTCGTAGGTCGACAAGGCCGCGTACTACTCCTAAGTGGTACGGCAACCCTGTCTTGGAGGTCATTTTGTTGGACAACAATGATCCTACGAGCTATGGAGGAGGAGTGATGGGCCCGGATTCCAAGAAATGGTTAGAGGCCATGAAATCCGAGATGGGATCCATGTATTAAAACAAAGTATGGACTTTGGAAGTATTACCTGAAGGGCGAAAGGCCATTCAGAACAAATGGATCTTTAAGAAAAAGACAGACGCGGACGGTAATGTCACCGTCTATAAAGCTCGACTTGTGGCAAAGGGTTTTTCACAAGTTCAAGGAGTTGACTACGATGAGACGTTCTCACCCGTAGCGATGCTTAAGTCTGTCAGAATCATGTTGGCAATAGCTGCTTATTTCGACTACAAAATTTGGCAAATGGATGTCAAAACAGCGTTCCTCAACGGTTTCCTTGAGGAAGAGTTGTATATGATGCAACCAGAAGGTTTTGTCGATCCATAGAATGCTGACAAAGTTTGCAAACTCCAGCGATCCATTTGTGGGATGGCGCAAGCATCTCGGAGTTGGAATAAGCGTTTTGATGAGGTGATCAAAGCGTTTGAGTTTATACAAGTTTATGGAGAAGCTTGTATTTACAAGAAAGTGAGTGGGAGCTCTATAGCATTTCTAATATTATATGTGGATGACATATTGCTGATTGGAAACAATATAGAAATGCTGGAAAGCGTGAAGGAATATTTGAACAAGAGTTTTTTAATGAAGGACCTAGGATAAGCTGCTTTCATATTAGGCATTAAGATCTATAGAGATAGATCGAGACGCTTAATAGCACTTTCACAGAGCACATACCTTGATAAAGTTTTGAAGAAGTTCAAAATGGATCAGTCCAAGAAGGGGTTCTTGCCTGTGTTACAAGGTGTGAAGTTGAGTAAGACTCAATGCCCAGTGACTGCAGAGGATAGAGAAAAGATGAGTGTCATCCCCTATGCTTCATCCATAGGCTCTATCATGTATGCAATGATGTGCACAAGACCCGATGTCAGCCTTGCCATAAGTATGGCTGGAAGGTTTCAAAGTGATCCTGGAATGGAACATTGGGCAGCGGTCAAGAATATCCTGAAGTACTTGAAAAGGACTAAGGAAATGTTTCTCGTTTATGGAGGTGATGAAGAGCTCGTCATAAAGGGTTATATCGATGCAAGCTTTGACACTGATCCGGATGACTCTAAGTCACAAACCGGATACGTATTTATTCTCAATGGGGGAGCGGTAAGCTGGTGCAGTTCCAAGCAAAGCGTGGTAGCCGATTCTACGTGTGAAGCGGAGTACATCGCAACCTCGGAGGCGGCGAAGGAAGGTGTCTGGATGAAGCAGTTCATGACAGATCCTGGAGTAGTGCCCAATGCACTGAATCCAATGAACCTGTTCTGTGACAACACTGGTGCCATTGCTCTGGCCAAGGAACCAAGGTCTCACAAGAGGACCAGACACATAAAGCGACGCATCAACTCCATCCGCGATTACATCGAGGAGAAAGACATAAATATTTGCAAAGTGCACACGGATCTGAATGTTGCAGACTAGTTGACTAAACCTCTTCCAAGGGCTAAACATGATCAACACCAGAACTGCATGGGTGTTCGATTCATTACAATGTAAATCACGTAGTGATGTGAGCTAGATTATTGACTCTAGTGCAAGTGGTAGACTATTGGAAATATGCCCTAGAGGCAATAAATAAAGTGTTTATTATTCTATTTCCTTGTTCATGATAATCGTTTATTGTCCATGCTATAATTGTATTAATTGGAAACACATTACATGTGTGGGTAAATAGACAACACTTTGTCCCTAGTATGCCTCTAGTGAACTAGCTCGTTGATCAAAGATGGTCAAGGTTTCCTAGCCATTGACATGTGACGTCATTTGATAATGGGATCACATCATTAGGAGAATGATGTGATGGACAAGACCCAAACTACAAACGTAGCATATGATCGTGTCAGTTTATTGCTACTGTTTTCTGCATGTCAAGTATATGTTCCTATGACCATGAGATCATGCAACTCACGGATACCGGAGGATTGCCTTGTGTGTATCAAACATCACAACGTAACTGGGTGACTATAAAGGTGCTCTACAGGTATCTCCGAGGGTGTCTGTTGATTTGGCATGGATCAAGACTGGGATTTGTTACTCCATGTGACGGAGAGGTATCTCAGGGCCCACTCGGTAATACAACTTCACAATAAGCCTTGCAAGCAATGTGACTAAGTGTTAGTTGCGGGATCTTATATTACAGAACGAGTAAATAGACTTGCCGGTAATGAGATTGAACTAGGTACGGAGATACCGACGATCGAATCTCGGGCAAGTAACATACCGAAGAACAAAGGTAACATCATATGGGACTAACTGAATCCTTGACATAGAGGTTTGACCGATAAAGATCTTCGTAGAATATGTAGGAACCAATATGGGTATCCAGGTCCCGCTATTGGTTATTGACCGTAGAGGTGTCTCGGTCATGTTTACATAGTTCTCGAACCTGCAGGGTCTGCACACTTAAGGTTTGGTGACGTTTCGGTAGTGTTGAGTTATGTATGGTGGTGACCGGAGGTTGTTCAGAGTCCCGGATGAGATCCCGGACGTCACGAGGAGCTCCAGAATGGTCCGGAGGTAAAGATTCATATATAGGAAGTCCTGTTTTGGTCGTCAGAAAAGTTTTGGGCTCATCGGTAATGTACCGGGAGTGCCGGTAGTGTATCGGGAGACCATCGGGAGGGGTATTTCGACCCAAGAGGCTCAATGGGCTGTGGGAGAGTTTTTACCAGCCCTTAGTGGGCTGGAGGAAGTCCCACACAAGGCCCATGCGGTTTGGGGAAAAAGCCCAAAGAGAAAAGGTGGAAAAAGGCAAAAATAGGGTGAATCCTAGTCCTACTAGGATTGGAGGTGGAGTCCACCTCCTCCACCTGGTTCGGCCGACTCCTTGGAGGCTTGGCCCTTGTGCCAAGACTCCTCCTCTCTTCCTATTATATATACTAGAGGTTTTAGGGTTTTTGCACAAAATTTTCAGCCACGTGCTGCCCGTTCCTCCAGTGCATTGTTTCTCCTCTAGATCGGTTTTCTGCAGCGCTTAGGCAAAGCCCTGCCGGAATAGCTTCACCACCATCATCGGAGCGCCATCATGCTGCCGGAGAACTCTTCTTCCTCTCCGCTCCTTCTTTCTAGATCAAGACGGTGGAGATCGTCATCAAGCTGTACGTGTGCTGAACGCGGAGGTGTCGTCCGTTCGGTGCTAGATCGGAAGGATCGTGATCAAGTTCGTGGGACGGATCATGATCAAGTTCGTGGGGAGGATCGTGATTGGATCGCGGGATGGATCATGATTGGATCATGGGATGCACGGTGATTTGGATCGCGAAGACGTTCGACTACACCAACCGCGTTTCTTAACGCTTCCCGCTTAGGGATCTACAAGGGTACGTAGATCCACTCTCCCTCTCATAGATGCTCATCACCATGGATAGATCTGCGTGTGCGTAGGAAATTTTTTGTTTCCCATGCAACGTTCCCCAATAGTAGAGACTCACTGTTTGGTCCTATTCTATTTTCTCTACTCCGGTGGACCATGCTCGTGTTTTTATCTTGCATCACACTTTCCCTTGTCTCTTGTTGTTGTGCGGCAATTTCTCTCTCTCTCTCTCTCGTTTGTGTTTATCAAAAATTTGCACTAAGTGGGCAGCATGGTACTACCATGGAGGACAACGGTACTACCGCTTGGAGCGGTACTACCGCTTACCGCGCGGAAGTAAAAAATTACTTCCGCCCGATGAGCGGTACTACCGCGATGACCGCGGTACTACCGTAACTCGAGTGGACGTGAGGGTTAAGAGCCGACAGGGGTTTCCCATCTTCCCCATACCCCATTATTTCTCTTCCCCTCTCGTCTCTCTCTCTCTCCTCCTCTTAACTGGCGCCGGAGCACCTCACCGGATCTCCGTCTCTGGCTACACTCTTCCTATTTCCTCCGGTGGGATCGTTCCCCACCTTGTCATCTTGCAATGGACCCCGGTATTTCCCCGATCACCTTTTGTTTTGCTTCTATATTTTTGAATCTAGGATTTGGGGAAATATGAGATGGTGTAGCTTTGTTTGATCCAATCTGTGCATGAGGACATGTTTTTGAGGGTGTTTTTGCAGTAGAAGTGCGTATTGGTAGGATAAAATGGGATAATTTTCGATCTACTATAGTACCAACATGATCTGTCGATTTGTTCTTGCGAAATCCGCCCCATGCGGTACTACCGCACCATGTGCGGTACTACCGCTCGATGGGCGGAATTAAAATTTTACTTCCGCTGACGCCACGGTACTACCGCGTCGTGAGCGGTAGTAATTTCTTACTTCCGCCCGACGGGCGGCAGTAAAGTCTTACTACCGCACAAGCCACGGTACTACCGCTTCCGTGGTACTACCGCGTCTGGAGCGGTAGTAATTTTTTTACTTCCGCTCGACAGGCGGCAGTAAAATCGTACTACCGGCCCAGCCACGGTACTACTGCTCCCGCGATACTACTGCGTCTGGAGCGGTAGTAATTTTTTACTTCCGTAGATTGGGCGGTAGTAACATTTTACTTCTGCTCCAGCCATGGTACTACCGCGTCTGGAGCGGTAGTAAATTTTTACTTCCACAAGAACTGCTGGTACTACCGGTCGATCCGAAGCTAACTCGTTTTGTCCTCTCTATTCTCCCTTCTACATGGTTTTTGTGTCTGCTTTTGTCCTTGCCTTAATTTTTCCATTTGTCCATTGTGTTTGCGTTGTGTGCCATAGGTGGTGTCTCTGGTTCCAGCTCTGCTCCAAGACATTCCAATCCGTCTCGTGACACAAGCTCCAAGCGGCTCCGCAATCCTGATGCTCCTGAGGGATCCAATGATCCACCCAGCCATTTCAAGAAAACCACATCCAAGCTCAAGCGACCAGTTGAGAACTATGAGGTCATGCCCCAAGATGAGTTTCTGGCTCGAAGGTTAATCAATCCCTACGACAAGCCAAGGGAAGTTTCCAAGACAAATGACTTGTTCTAGACCAAGCAACATTATCTTATTCACCTGCATGTGATCAAGGGCAAGAAAAATCGCTATGTTCCTGTCCAATACATTGATCTGGAACACATGAGGAAGCATCCGCAATACTTCGGTGAGGCTCTGGAGTTGGTACAGCAGTTTGCTATCGCAGACATCATATCCTTTCACCTTGACTTTGATCCCAAGCTCTTGGGTCAGTTCTTTGCCTCTGTCCACTTTCACTCTGATGCGGAGCGGACCATGACATGGATGACCCATGTCGAGCAATTGTCTGCCACCTCGAAGGACTTCATGGACTTGATGCATGTTCCTAATTCCGGGTTTGATGTGCCAATTGGACCGCGCCCTCACGACAACCCTCAGCCAACACGTAAGGAGCAGCTCGTGCCTTTCCATATTCCGAAGACCTTACGATCTGGTGAGCAAATTCTTATGCTCAACCCTTTCCTTGATGTCATGCACCGGATCTTTCGCAACTCTCTGTTTCCTCGTATGGGAGACAAGGACAAGGTAAACTCCTATCTGGTGGATATGTTTCTGCTATGTGAGAGAGGAAGAAATGAAGACCTTGGCATCCTTGATGTGTCTCACATTATGTGGTCTGAGCTTTGCACTGTTGTGTTCCATCGTAAGGTCCCCATTTATGGGGCATACTTGTTCTACCTGATTCGTGCTACTCGGGACAAGACCTTTCCGGGTCAGGACATGCCGGAGCACTTGTTTCTTCATGAGCCCATCCGTTTGCGTATGAAGGACAAGTGGGCCAACAACACCACTAAGCCACCTTCTGCTCGTATGGAGGTCGATGAGGATGAGATCGAAGAGGAGGAAGATAACAGTTCTGAGTCCTATGTGCCTCCGTCTTCTGAGCCATCTTGGGCCAAGAAGCTCTCTCAAAAGATGAAGCCTTTGTTCTGCATGCAGGCCAAGGGTCAGTATCAGGCTCACGTTGCTCAGAAGGAGAGTCGCCAGCGTGACAAGCGTATTCTGAGGAAGCTTGGCGAGACCATCTCGAGTGGGTCTGAGAAGGACATCACCCTCGAGGCCACTTGGATGGCTAAGCAGCAGTTCTAGTGGGCTGATTCAGATGCGGAGTCCATCCGAGATGCTTCAGAGGAGTCAGATGACTGATCTTTCTACATGGGAGCTACCACCTCTGTGTTCGGTGTCCTCTCTGCCTTTTTGGCGTCTCGATGCCAAAGGGGGAGAGAGTGTAGGATTTGCACGTATTTGTGTTTGTCTTTTCGTCATCTCTCTGCTTCCGTTGAACTTTGGTTTATGTCCTTTGTGTGTGTGTGTGTGTGACCTGGAGACTTCATTTATCATATGGTGTGAGACATATGTTATCACTGCTACCTTATAATTGTCTAGTATGTTTCGTATCTTGTGAGTCTGTCTATTACGTACCCTTATCTTAATGCTCACATGCTATGCCTCGTTTCCATACTTAGTTCTATTCATTCTGTTGCAAAGATTGCATTGCCTATAAAATATAGGGGGAGTGTTGATCCTAGTGTGTGTGCCTTGCAGTCCAAAGCATATCTAGAATATGCACACATCTAGGGGGAGCTCTTCTATATTTTGTAGGTCTTGAGTTTTGCAAATGCTCATTTTATATCCTTATGTGCAAATCCCGTATTGTCATCAATCCACCAAAAAGGGGGAGATTTTAAGGGCATATTTCTCCCTAAGTGGTTTTGTTGATTGATGGCAATGCCCTTGCGGACTAATCGTGTGCATTGAGCATTTCAGATATCTCAAGTCTAGGCACAAGACGATTCAGTGCCCCTCGGAATCTCTCGAAGACGGTTGTTCTATGCGTTTCCTTTCGGTGGATTTGAATCGTAGGAAAGTTGTACTATCAAGAGGGGGTCCGCTTTGGAAAGGTCTGGGTGGAATCAACACGTACATGTCTATTCCTTCGCACCACCTTTCACTCTCTTCAATGGAGACCCAACTCATTTTCCTTCTCTATGCAAAAGGAACGCCTGTTAGGTGTTTGTGTTCAGTGGTCTGCGTTAGTACCGCTGTCTCCTGCCCTGACCTCTACACCTGCGGTAGTAGGTGCGGATGTAATTTTTTACATCCACCCAACTACGGTAGTACCGCGATTCTCGTCCGGTACTATCGTGCCGGACTTTTTCGCAGTGTTTCCCTCTGCGGAGGTAGGCATGGAAGTAATTTTTTACTTCCATGCACCTCCAGTGGCTGCCTCTGCCGACCGTGCGGTAGTACTGCACGGGCTCGTGGTAGTACCGCTCCGGCGGTTCTACCGCTTGTGGCCTAGTGCTAATGGCCACGGCCAGCTACTCCCGTGCGAGCGGTAGTACCACACAAGGTTGCGGTAGTACCGCAAGCCATCATGGTAGTATCGTGACTTTTGCGGTAGTACCGCGACGCGCGGGGCTGAGGGAGTGGATAAAGGTTGGATCTTGTCCCCCTCTATAAAAGGGAGGTCTTCTTCCCCAAGAAGCTCACCTCTTCCTTCCCAAACTCCATTGTTGCTCCAAGCTCCATTTTAGCTCGATCTCTCTCCCTAGCCAATCAATCTTGTTGATTTCCTAGGGATAGGTTGAGAAGGCCCCGATCTACACTTCCACCAAGAGAAATTTGATTCCCCCCACTAATCCCTTGCGGGTCTTGTTACTCCTGGGTGTTTGAGCACCCTAGATGGTTGAGATCACCTCGAAGCCACATTCCATTGTGGTGAAGCTTCGTGGTGTCGTTGGGAGACTCCAATTCGGTTGTGGAGATTGCCCCAACCTTGTTTGTAAAGGTTCGGTCACCGCCTTTAAGGGCACCAATAGTGGAATCATGGCATCTTGCATTGTGTGAGGGCGTGAGGAGAATACGGTGGCCCTAGTGGCTTCTTGGGGAGCATTGTGCCTCCACACCGCTCCAACGGAGACGTACTTCCCCACAAGGGAAGGAACTTCGGTAACACATCCTCGTCTCCACCGGCTCCACTTTTGGTTATCTCGCATCTTTACTTCTTGCAAGCTTTTATTGTGTTATATCCCTTGCTTGCTTGTGCACTTGTTGTGATTAGCATCATATAGGTTATTCACCTAGTTGCACATCTAGCTAACTTATTTGATGCTAAACCTTAATTATTAAAGAAAAGTTAAAAAGTGTTAGTTGCCTATTCACCCCCCCTCTAGTCAACCATATCGATACTTTCAATGGGACACGATCGACATTTTTATGGATCGTGTGGACGGAATGGCCTCGAACCGCGCATCGAGTGTGTGTAACTGGCCTATCGGTCGTGGTGAGCTGTGACCTTTTGTCAGAGAGGTCGTCAGAAAACATTACCTTTTCTCCCTGATGTTTAGCCTTCAAAGCCAACTTATCTCACAGAATTCGGACATGCCACTATGCGGAGAACTACTTATCATCGGAGGCCGAACTATGGTTCGGCGGGAAGGAACTCACCTTGCAAGCCGAAGACTCTGTTCGTGAAGCAATTGGAGCTGAAGACTCTTGGCGTTGGAGGCAAGTTCAGAGGCTACTGGGGGAGTCCTGGATTAGGGGGTCCTCAGATAGCCGACCTGTTGTTTATGGGCCGGACTATATGGGCTAGTTTCCGAACACTGGATGATTTGAAGGCCCAGTTTCCAGGATGGAAACTTCGAGGAGCACGGCTTGAGCTCCAAGTTTGATGTAGTTAATAGGCATGTTTATCTCTTCGCCATGTAACTGACCATGTGTAAACCCTAGGCCTCCTCTGCATCTATATAAGCCGGAGGGTTTTAGGGTATTGATATAGAATAACTCATCTAGGGTTAGACATACGATCTCGAGGTAGATCAACTCTGTAACCCATTACACCATAAACACAATCAAGCAGGACGTAGGGTATTACCTCCATTGGAGGGCCCGAACCTGGGTAAACTCGTGTCCCCTTCGTCTCCAATTATCGTCGATCCTAGTCTCGCGGTTCGGGACCCCCTACCCGAGATCCGCCGATTTTGACACCGACAATATATATGATGATCTTATGGGGAGTGATGACTTCACATATAAGAAGTGTGTCGGTTGAAATTTGTTGGGAGTTGATAAACATAGTGATTGGTCATAAGGGCAATTAAAAGGAAGTAATAAATAAAGAGAGGTTCACATATAAATTTATTATCTTGGACATCTTTTATGATTGTGAGCACTCATTAAAATATTTTATGCTAAGAAGTTGATGTTGGGCAAGGAAGACAACATAATAGGTTATGTTTGCTTATTTCCGAATAGAAGTTATAATGTTATAGATCCTCCAACATGTAGTGCTTGCTTCCACCCCATATTATCCAAAACTCACGCACCAAGTAGAGATACTACTTGGGCATCCATATACCCTCAACCCAGTTTTGCCATGAGAGTGCACCATACCTACATACGGATTGAGTAAGATCCTTCAAGTAAGTTGTCATCAGTGCAAAAAGCAATAAGCATTGCTCCCAAATATGTATGATCTTTTATTGTAAAGGAAAATAAGCGTTGTACAAACTTGTGATAGTAAAGAAATAAAAGCGACAGACTGCATGATAAAGGTTGCTATCACAAAGGGCAATACAACGCGGCGTTCCTTTCATTAAGGGTTTGCACATCCAAAAACAAAAAGTGCACGACAACCTATGCTTCCCTCTACGAAGGGCCTATCTGTTACGTTTACCTTATAAATACTTACCTTTATGCAAGAGTCATGGCGATCTTCACCACTTCCTATATTTTGCCTTTTTCACTTGGCAAGCATCATGTGTTGGGGAATGATCTAAACACATATATCCACTCGGAGGTGGTTGATCATGAGTTATTTTTGTTGACATCACCCTTGAGGTGAGTAGTTGGGAGTTAAAACAATAAGGCCCTATCTTTCTGTGTGTCCAATTGAAGCTTCGATCTCATGAGTATCGCATGAGTGTTAGCAATTGTGAAAGACTAAAAGATGATTGAGTATGTGGATTTGCTTTACAATATCTTATATTGACTCTTTCCGATGTTATGATAAATTGGAAATTGCTTCAATGACCGAGAGCACAGTTTGTTAGTTGTCAATAAAGTTCTGGTTCATACTTTTACCCTGTTAATGAATTATTACTCCAGTGTAAGAAATTATATATCAATAAGTATTGTTGTTCTAAATATGATCATGAGGCCCTCATGTTCGTATTTTATTTTATCGACACCTCAATCTCTAAACATGTGGACATATTAATTGATCTCGGCTTCCGCTTAAGGACAAGCAAGGTCTAAGCTTGGGGGAGTTGATACGTCCATTTTGCATCATGCTTTTATATTGATATTTATTGCATTGTGGGATATTATTACACGTTGTGGTACAATACTTATGCCTTTTCTCTCTTATTTTACAAGGTTTACATGAAGAGGGAGACTGCCAGCAGCTAGAATTCTAGATTGGGAAAGCAACAAATCTGAGAGACCTATTATGCACAACTCCAAAATTCCTAAAAAGTTACGGAGAATTGTTTTGGAATATATAAAAAAATATTGGGCGAAAAAAATACCATAGGGGGGCCACCAGGAGGTGACAAGCCTGCCAGGCGCGGCCACTCCCCTGGCCGCGCCTAGGTGGCTTGTGACCCACCTGGCAGGTCCCCGACGCCCGTATTCTACTATATGAAGGGTTTTTACGTGGAAAAAAATCAGAAGAGAGCTTTCGAGACAAAGCGTCGCCGTCTCGAGGCGGAACTTGGGCAGAACCAATCTAGAGCTCCGACGAAGCTGTTCTACCAGGAAAACTTCCCTCTCGGAGGGGGAAATCGAAGCCATCGTCATCACCAACGATCCCCTCATCGAGAGAGGGTCAATCTCCATCAACATCTTCACCAACACCATCTCCTCTCCAAACCCTATTTCATGTCTTGTATCCGATCTTTGTCTCAAACCTCAGATTGGTACATGTGGGTTGCTAGTAGTGTTGATTACTCCTTGTAGTTGATGCTAGTTAGTTTACTTGGTGGAAGATCATATGTTTAGATCCTTTATGATAATTAATACTCCTCTAATTATGAACATGAACATGTTTTGTGTGTAGTTATGTTTGTTCCTGAGGACATGGGATAAGTCTTGTTATAATTAATCATGTGAATTTGGTATTCGTACGATATTTTGATGAGATGTATGTTGTCTCTCCTCTAGTGGTGTTATGTGAACGTCGACTACATAACACTTCACCATTATTTGGGCCTAGGGGAAGGCATTGGGAAGTAATAAGTAGATGATGGGTTTCTAGAGTGACAAAAGCTTAAACCCTAGTTTATGTGTTGCTTCGTAAGGGGCTGATTTGTATCCATATGTTTCATGCTATGGTTAGATCTATCTTAATTCTTCTTTTGTAGTTGCAGATGCTTGCGAGAGAGGTTAATCATAAGTGGTAGGTTTTTCCAAGTAAGGTCAGCACCCAAGCACCGGTCCACCCACATATGAAATTATCAAAGTAACGAACGTGAATCAAGTGAACATGATGAAAACTAGCTTGACGGAAATTTCCATGTGTCCTCGGGAGCGCTTCACTTTATATAAGAGTTCGTCCAGGCCTGTCCTTTTCTACAAAAAGGATTGGGCTATCTTTCTGCACCTTTGCTACACTTGTTACTTGTTACTCGTTACAAATTATCTTATCATAAAACTATCTGTTACCGATAATTTCAGTGCTTGCGGAGAATACCTTACTGAAAACCGCTTGTCATTTCCTTCTGCTCCTCGTTGGGTTCAACACTCTTACTTATCGAAAGGACTACGATAGATCCCCTACACTTGTGGGTCATCATAGATCAACTCTGTAACCTACATATCATCAATACAATCAAGCAGGACGTAGGGTATTACCTCCATAGGAGGGCCCGAACCTAAGTAAACATCGTCTCCTTCGTCTCCTGTTACCATTGCTTCTAGTCTCACAACTCGGGACCCCCTACCCAAGATCCCCCGGTTTTGACACCGACAGTGGTGTACATATATTGGTGGACACTCTCTTACAATAATACTTCGACCGTCGCTGATGGACGCCTCCCTCTCCTCTCCTTGCGCATTATATCGACGAATATATTGCAAATAAGAGAATATGAGGAGCCCCCCAACGACAATAGTCGGGATTCCTTCATCAAGAACACACAGGAAAGTCATGCAAGGAGCAACGACATACCAAAAGTCACACATGCATTATATTGATAAAATATCACTAATACATTTATAATGAACTCGAATATAATATCACTAATCTATACCTAATATTAAAGGAGGGATTGTTTCTCCACTTTTTTTGTCCATAAGACTTTTTTGTACGTCAACATTTTCTTTGTCCGTCGTTTTTGTTTTCATTTTTGGCAGAGATCAAAAACTTTTAAAAATAAATAGCATACCGCGAGTCGAACCATGCTCGCCTGGATTGATACCACATGCCCGAACCAGCCCACCAAGCTAACCTATTGTTGATAAAAGTAAAAAAAGCTCCTTTTTATATTGGTTGTACTGGTGTTGGGCCTCACAAGAAAACAATAAAAAGATCGTGCTGATCATGGTTAGAACTTAGGACCAGCAACCTACCACCCAAAGTGCTAAACCAGTTGAGCTAGACTATAGATGTGTACAAATAATGGATTCGTTTTCTAATTAAATAGCCCACATCGCTTTTATATATCATGGTAGCAATTAGTCCCACCTTGCTGCTTTAGATCAAACATTACCAATTTAAATACACTCATGAGTAGTCTGAAGAAACAACGAGAAAAGGACCCAATAAAAAATGCATGCATCTTTGGCTGGAAGGAATAAACTCGCCTTGCCATTGGAATTGGAGGCCTCATGCATGTATGCAGACCTAGACATGTATGCATCACATTCCTATTGTGTATATACGACTCCTATTTCTCTCTCAGTATATTCAAAAGGAATTATACTATTAACAAGGCATTCCCTACTTTTTTTGCAGGGTTAGGCATTCCCTGCTCTTTAGACAAGAATTATTTATACACAAGCACGCACTCTCATTCATTGAACACACAAAATATAAGTGTTTCTATATGCATATTTTTTCAGTGTTCATGTCTCATAACAAGATTTTCTTTTCTTATGTATAAGCATATCATGCATGCACATGTGATAACTCATAATGCAACATAACAGTTGATCGTGCAATTTGATAGAGCTTCCCGAGAAAATTTTCCGTGAGAAATTGTCCCAGGTTTACAAAATATACTTATTCGTGTTTCTGGTTTTCAATTTTCAATTAATGAACCAGTCATAACAGTTAAGCTAATATCACATGCGCTTCTATCTCTCACACTACATATTTCTCGCATTAAGCACGGACAATTAGTACACCATTGTTGGCACATGGCATAGTGAAAGTCAAATAAAATAGAAATGTTGCAAACCAAACAATCTAGATATTTCTTAGTAGTTTTGCAAAAATGGATTTGGCTGAAGGCGAAATTCTTTCTGTTAGGAAAAGTTGATACTTATTCGGTTAGGGGAGTGCGACATTTTTTCAACCCGTTGCAACGCACGGGCATATGTGCTAGTACATTTATAATGAACTCGAACATAATATCATCTCAAATAATCCATCATATAATATCATCTCGAATAATCCATCACTAATACAGTTAATGCATCATTCAATATTAACTAATAAATCTCGAATATTATCATATAAGATCACTAATACAGATTGAATATCCTAGAATCCAAAGTGGAGGAAGGTGAACTCAATTCAGTAGCGGTCTCTGAGTCGCTAGCGGTGGACACCCAAAGATAAGGAACCATCGTCGGATCATAACTCGGGTGAGATCCCTGAAGAACTTTCCAGGTATTGGAGAACCTGGCGTCCAACGCCGCCATATAGTGACGGACATGCTCGTCCTCCTCCCTGACACGGCGACGTACCACCTCCCGGGGGGACGCTCCCTCTGCACCGAAAGTGGCCCACGCGACCGCCACCAAAGAAGCTCTGGATCGACTACGAGACTAGGATTCCTCACCAAGATCTGAGCCCGGGAAGGTAGCACCTCCCAGTGCCAGCCCGGCGGAGCCCAGTCCCAGACATTGCGCCTCTCAAGGATGTCGACGCCAACTTGACGCCGATGAGGATGCGGTCCAGGCATCGTCGACGTCGAGACAAATTCCTATGAGAACATTTTCTTATCGTTTAATCACAATTTTTTTAGACTCATTTTGACTCGGTTTTCCAGAATGCCGCTTCCCAGCGAATCACAACACTCGATATGCCTACTTTCTAGCACAAGTCATGCCAAAATTTCAACACGATCTTTGCTAAAAAGTGGACATACCGAGTGCCTGAAATTCACCGGAACATAAATGAATCAAAATTTCGGCGAAACATAGCCACTCGGATCATTTGCATATAACAGTAAGAAAAATCTAGAACTTGAAAAAATGCAATAACGTTTTTCATATTTGGCACATTCATATTTGGCTCTAAACTAATTTAGCTAACAAACCTAAACATAGAATCAACCTAACCCTGGAATAAACCTAACCCCCTAATCAACCTAACCCTAGAATCAACCTAACCCTAGAATCAACCTAACAAACATAACCCTAGAATCAACCTAACCCTAGAATCAACCTAACAAACCTAACCCTAGAATCAACCTAACCCCCCTAATATTACAAAATGGCCGAATGTGAGAGGGGTGGAGGGAGTGAGGGGAGAGGGAAGAGGGAGGAAGGAGGGAGTAGGGGCTACCTGCGGAGGGAGGGGCGCGATGGCGAGGCAGGGGCGACGGCGAGGGAGGCCGCACAGTGAGGGAAGGGGCGACAGTGAGGGAGGGGGCAACGACGAGGGAGGGCGCGACAGCGAGGGAGGGGTGCGACGGCGAGTGAGGACGGGGGCACGATGGTGGCGGCGTCGAGGTGATGGCGACGACGACGGCGGTAGTTGTGGGAGAGGACTGATGAGAGGTAGAGGGGATTGAATGGGGAGGGAGATGGTGGGGATCGAATGGGGAGTGGGAGTCAACGGTGGGGGTTGAGTAGCAGTAGTGCTCGAACATAAACCCGCTACTGCTAAGTATCATAGCAGTAGCGCTAGTCGGAGCCGAGGCATTGCTGCTAATCAGGGCCCACCTGCTGGCAACGTACAACCATAGCAGTAGCGGTGGTCCAGCGACAAGCGCTACCACTACTAGGAGAAAGCTTAGTAGTAGCGCTGGAATTACCCTTAGTAGCAGCGCTGGTGGCCGCACTACTACTAAGGCAGTACAGCTAAGTCGTAACAGTAGCGCTGGATAACCAACGCTACTTGTAATTAGGGTTAGTAGTAGCGCTGGAAGAGAAACAACACTACTGGTAAACCAGCGCTGCCGCTATATGCAGACCAGCGCTACTGTTAATATTCTTGCTTTCTAAGATTACATTCCCCTCTACGTATTTGTCCATGCTCTATACAGTAGTTTCATCATATGACAACATCAATTATTACTGTTCCAAAAACTACATTTTGATTAAAGTGCATGGATGCGAGTGATCATGTTGAATTAGAAAAAAACATCATAATAGTAATCATCATAATTGATCATACAATTTAACTAAGCTTTTCTCTCATAGGACCTAGTCCTCCCTCCTAGGTAAAATGACATAAAACAAAATAACACCTATGTCTCCATGATGAAGCAAAGAGATCCAACGGTCTCCAACTTGTGGCTTGTGATCCTTCTTTATTTTTCCCCATGCTTCAATTTGGAGCCGTCTTGGTGGTTTGCGCTCAGACGAGTATGCAAAAGAGAACTCGGGCCTTATAGGGCTTTTAATTGTCATATTACCTTCAGGTTGCATCAACGGAGGCACAACTTCATTTGGCAGTTTCTGTTGAAGAACATAATAGTAGCCTAGTTAGCAATGTAATCAATATCATTTACGCAATAATAGTGTACTTTATTAGCAACTCTTACCAAGATATTTCGGCGAATGTCATCCGCCCTCAACCTATGCACTAGTGTCATGTACAATATATAATTCCGTCCAGTTCCCAAATTATACGGGAAGATCTCCCTACCAACTAGGACACGAATAACAAAGTTGATAAGATAATCCTTCTCCTACCAAGTTAGATTAGATCCATAAGTGTAGTGTGTCATGTCAATTATGTCCTGCGTTTCACTCGAAGAAATGAAATAAGCTGTAAATTATAAATTAACAAATTTAGTATGGATGAACACCAACTATTTTTAAATATAGAATGCAAATTACTTGACAAATATGCATGGTTGACAAACTCACATGGAGGTAAAACAAGAATCATATCGACATCCACCCAAATGTCGATGTTACCTTCAATATGATCTTCAGGACGAAGATCGAAGGTTATTTTCATATCCTCCTGAAATCCATATGCCTTGCAAAGAGCTTCCCAATTTGAGCACCCTAATTCCGTGTTATTAAGTGCATTCATTACTTTCACCAGAAATGTGTGACCATATTTAGTCCTCAGGTTGGTTGTCCTCGTCTCGAAACTTTCGTGCTCTTCAAAATCGAGCCTCTCCAAAAATACCGTCTTGCATGACAGTGGATGAACTAGTCGAATTGTACAAAACATAAATTACACGTTGAAGCAAAGAAACAGAAGTCATGCTTAATTACGAAAAAAAACTTGCCATCGTTGCGTACCGTAGAAATATCGAAGTCCTTGTAAAGCTTCATGGTGAAGAACCCGCCGTCTCGCAGCCCAGACTGGTCGCAAAGGCCCTTATCTTCACCGCAAAATTCACATGCTTGGATCCTATCGTCGTCTGATGACGACGACATTTCCTGTGTTCATGATTCAAAAATTACGGCACGCGCTTGAATATATCACAAAGAAGAGAAGAAGAGGAGGCGCCCCCACGACAACAGTCGTGATTCCTCCATTAAGAACACACATGAAAGTCACACAAGGAGCAACGACAGACCGAAAGTCACACACGCATTATACCGATAAAATATCACTAATACATTTATAATGAACTCGAATATAATATCACTAATATATCATCCCGAATAATCCAGATAATGCATCGTTGAATATTAACTAATACATCTCAAATATTGTCATATAAGTCCACTAATATAGATAGAATACTATCGAATAATCTAAGTCACTAGCGGTTCCTGAGTCATGGGTGGTGGACACCCAAAGATAAGGAACCATCACGGGATCATAACTCGGATGAGTTCCCTAAAGAATCTGCAGGTATTGTTGAACCTGGCGTCCAACGTGCTCGTCCTCCTCCCTGACATGGCGACGTACCACCTCCACGGGGGCCTGCTCCCTCTGTACTAAAAGTGGCCCACGTGACCGCCACCACACAAGCTCCAGATCGACTACGAGACCTGGATTCCTCACCAAGCTCCGAGCCCGGGAAGATAGCACCTCCTAGTGCCAGCTCGGCGGAGCCCAGTCCCGAACATGGCGCCTATCAAGCAGGCTCTCGCCGACCACTCAACGACGAGGATGCGGGCCGGGCATTGTCGATGTCGAGACAAATTCCTATGAGAAAATTTTCTTATCGTTTAATGTTTTACTTTCTAGTTATCATTTGTACAACAATCATCTTATTTGAATTTAGCTAGCGCCCACTGACCTATTTTTCTCAACATGCAAGTATGACACCTCATCAAGCAAATATATAGAAAATAATAAAATACACAATATATATATATATATTAAATATTCCCGCAACAATGTTCGGGGCATCATCTAGTCCCTAGCAAGAACCCTATATGTGTGGGGATGTGTCACCAGAGGTCGGGGTCGGTGTCGGGGTCGGGGTCGGGGTCGAGGTCAAGGTCGGGGCCGAGGTCGAGGCCGAGGTTGAGGTCAGGGCGAGGTCGCTGGGGAGGACCTGCGACGGTGGCGGCACAGAGTGGAGAGAGAAAGAGAGAGAGTGAGGAGGGGGAGAGGGAGGGAGTAAGGGGCGGGGCGGCAACGCAAAGTGGAGAGGAAGGGAGTAAGGGGCGGCGACAGAGGGAGAAGGAGGGAGTGAGGACGGAGAGAGGGAGAGAGTGTGAGAGAGGGGCCGTGTGGGGCAAAGAGGATAAGTGCACGGCCCACTTAGCAGTAGCGCTTTCTTGAGGACATCACTGCTACTATAAATATTGTCGGTGGAATCGTCGGGGCCCCCTTAGCAGCATCGCTTTTCTAGATTCCAGCGCTACTGCTAAGCCCTTACTTGTAGCGCTGCTCGAATACAGTGCTACTGGTACTTAGCAGCGAAGTTTGTATTTTTCCAGCGCTACTAGTAGGCTCCTACCTATAAGGTTTCTCCTGGTAGTGTACTACTACGGCTGTAGTAGTAGCGCTGGTTTTGAAGAGCCGCTACAACTACAGGTAGCCACTGGCGGTGGCACCGGGACCACTTATTAGTAGCGCTGGTTAGCTAGCCAGCGCTGCTGCTACGGTACTACTTGTAGCGCTGGTTGGTTTCCAGCGTTGCTACTACCTAACAATAGTGCTACTGCTAAAATCCTGTCTATAGGATTTCTCCTAGTAGTGGACAGGCCTGAAAGTACTGTTATATTAAGCAAGCGCTCACGAGGACACATGGGAATTTGTGTCTAGTCATGTTCATCATGTTGAGTTGATTCGTGTTCGCTACTTTGAAAATTTGATATGTGGGTGGACCAGTACTAAGGTGATGTTCTTACTTGAACAAGCAACCCACTTATGATTGCCCCCTCTTTCAAGCATCTGCAACTAGGAAAGATGAATTAAGATAAATCTAACCATAACATGAAACGCGTGGATCCAAATCAGCCCCTTATGAAGCAACGCATAAACTAGGGTTTAAGCTTCCATCACTCTAACAACCCATCATCTACTTGTTACTCCACAATGACTCCCCTTAGGCCCATAACATGGTGAAGTTTCATGTGGTCGACGTTCACATGACACCACTAAGAGAACTAACAACATACATATCATCAATATATCGAACAAATACCAACTTCACATGATTACTTATAACAAGACTTCTCCCATGTCCTCAGGAACAATAGTAATTACTCACACTTCATCAACATGTTCAATATTCAAGGTGTAATAATGGAGATTAAAGATCCAAACAAAATACCTTTCACCAAGTAAACCAACAAGCATCAACTACAAGATGTAATCAACATTACAAGTAACCCACAAGTACCAATCTGAGGTTTTGAGACAAAGATTGAATACAAGATATGAACTAGGGTTGGAGATGAGATGGTGTTGGTGAATATGTTGATGAAGATTGGTCCTCCCATGAAGGGGAAGCGTTGGTGATGACGATGACTTCGATCTCCCCCTCCCGAAGAGAAGATTCCCCGATAGAATCAGTCTGCCAGAGTGCAAAAGGGCATCTGCCTAGGTTTCCGCCTCGAGACGACGGCGCTTCATATTGAAATATTTCTTATGATTTTTTCTAGGGTAAAACACACCATATAGGTGAAGAGGGGGTTTAGGAGGTCTACTGGGCCCCCACAAGCCATCAGGGAACGCCTAGGGGGTTGGCGCGCCCTGTTGGCTTGTGGCCAGCAGGTGGCCCCCTCTGGTATATTTTTAGCCCAATAATTATTAAATACTCCGTAAAAATTCTCCGTGAAGTTTCATTTCATTTAGACTCTGGTGATTTTTCTGCCTTTTTCTTCGTTTCTCGGTCGAGCAGTTTCCAGATATTTCCCTCTTTGTGATGTACCTTGCATATTCAGAGAGAAAAGGCATAAGAATTGTATGATAATAAGGAATAGTGGACAAGAATGTCATAAATATCAATAAGAAATCATGATGCAAAATTAACGTATCAACTCCCCCAAGCTTAGACCTCGCTTGTCCTCAAGCAAAAGCCGAACTCGAAAATAATGACCACATGATTTGAGGAAGAGGAGTCGATAAAAATAAAATACGTACATGACAACATTATGAATATTAGCATAGCAACAAGTTTTCCATCATATAGCTTCTCGTAAACAAGTAACGATCTATTACCAATTGAGGTAGTATGAAGCATAAACTTTATTGACAACCAACAAATGATGCTATTAGTCATTAAAATAATCATAATTCATCATATTGAAGAGAATAGTCTATGTAAGAGCTTTATTCTAGCAAGTTCACATACTCAACAATCATTTAGCCTTCTATGATTGTTGACCCTCATTGCATATCTTTGGAGCTAATGTTTCCGTAGGACACATAGGAAGATGGGGGCTTCATTATCTGTGCCACCAAACTCATTTACCTCAAGGATAATGTCAACAATAATGATTCATGATCACCAACATTCAACTCGATATAGTTATCTGGATCTTTCCTCAACACATGATGCTTGCCAGCTAAAGAGTTAATAGGTAGGAACAAGGGTAAATATTATTGACTCTTGCATGAAAATAAATGCTATAAGAAGGTAAAAGATAAGCCCTTCGTAGAGGGAAGCAGAGGTTGTCATGCACTTTTGTTTGTTTGGATGTGAAAACTCTTAAGGCAAAGGAACGTTACTTTGTATTGCCCCTTGTGATAGCGAACTTTATTATGCACTCTGTCGCTTTTATTCCTTTGCTATCACAAGATCGTACAAAGCTTATATTCCCTTATAATAAAAGATTATACATATTTAGAAGCAATTTTTATTACTTTGTGCACCAATGACAACGGAAAAAGAAGTAGAATAAGTGAATGATAAGTTATGAGAAGGTAATTGATAGTAAGTTGATGATACTCCCCGGCAACAGCGCCAGAAATCCTTCCTGATACTTGTGATCTGCGTTGGGTTTTCTCCCCGAAGAGGAGGGTATGATGCAACACAATATAGATAACTATTTCTCTCAGTGAGAACCAAGGTTATCGAACCAATAGGAGGATCACACAACCTCCCGTCTTCAACGCCTACACACAAAAGAGCACACACTGCACCCAACGCGAGCAAGAGGGTTGCCAATCCCCTTGAACTTGTTACTCGCAAGCGATAAGTAGTGTAGATGATAGTTGGATAAATATAAAATAAATAATAAATTAAAATTAAATAATGGCAGCAAGGTATTGAGAGCATTTGTAAATATATTTGTGAATATACCCGGGGGCCATAGTGTCCGCTAGAGGCTTCTCTCTCGAAGAAGGCATACGGCGGGTAAACAAATTATTGTTGGGAAATTGATAGAAAAGATAATAGGAATGCAATATTTATTCATGGCAATGATCATGCATATAGGATCACGTCCATAAACAAGTAGACCGACTCTTGCCTGCATATACTGCTATTACTCCACCCATCGACGGGTATCCAGCATGCATCTAGAGTATTAAGTGAAAGAGAGTAATGCTTGAAAACTGATGATATGATGTAGACAAAGTAAATCCAATTAATATGAATAAACCCCGTTGTGTACCCTTAGTGACAGCAATACAAATATGTGTCTTGTCCCCTACTTTGTCACTAGAATGTAGATCACCGCAAGATTGAACCCACTACAACGCACCTCTCCCACTAAACATAAACCAATCTAGTTGTCCAAACTAAACCTTCAGATCAGAGAGAATTAGGAAACTATAATAATCATGAAAATAATAATTCAGAGGAGACTCAGATCATTTTCATGAATAATCTGAACACAAACCCACAATTCATCAGATCCCAACAATACACCGCAAGGAGCAATTACATAAGATAAAGAACATATGTATATAGAGAGAGCCAACTAGGTACTAACTACGGACCCATTGGTCTATGGTGAACTACTCACACATCATCATGGGAGCAACAAGGTTGATGCAGAGGCCCTCCATGATTGATTCCCCCTTTGGCAGGGCACCAGAACAGGGCTCCGGATGGGCACACGGCGGAACAGAGACTTGCGGTGACAGAAAAAGTGTTATGGGAGGCTCTATAGGGTTTTTAGGATTAGTAAGAATTTATAGGCCAGAGAACAACGCCAGAGGGCCGGGGAGGTGGCCCCAAGACATCAGGGCGCGACCACCCCTAGGCGCACCCTGTTGGCTTGGGGGCACCTCGTGTGGCCCCCGGTCTCCCTCCGAAGCTTCCAGGCCCTTATTTTGTCAAGAAAAAGTCGTCAAAAAGTTTCGAAGTATTTAGACTTCGTTTGGTATGGTATTCCTAAAATGTCAAAAACATGCAGAAAACAACAACTGACACTTGGCACTGGGTTAATAGGTCGGTGCTAAAAAATATGAATTAGCAAATAAATGCCAAAAAAGTATCTAGGAGTGATAATATTATAGCATGGAACAATAAAAAATTATAAATACGTTGGAGGCGTATCAGCAGTGTCCAAGTATTGTAGGCACTTGAAGCATCTCATCACACGGTGGCCTACCGGTGCACAAATCCCGGAGGAAGTAAGTTGATCACTAGCTGGATATGCTTTAGTTTTGTTGCTCACTAGATGGATATGCATAGTCAACATTGTTTCACTTTTGTAGCCTACTCGTGCTTGTGTGGTGTACAAGAAGTTGGAGAAGAAGTCCTTCATTGTGATGCATTGTTGGTTGAAGTTGAATGGGCAACTAAAGTGGAACCTTTTCATTGCCAAGACCGCCGTCCAAGCCAACGAGGAAGAAATCGATGACCCTACCGACCCAACCCAATAACCGTCGAAGAAGGTTAAAGAAATCCGCGGGGGGGGGGGGGAGAAGTGGGAGGAGGAGGAGAGGGCGAAGCGAGAAGGTGTCGCGGCCAAACTAACGAAGAGGTTCGAGGACATCTTGGCGAAGGAGGAGACATGCGTGAGGCACTCGGAGATCAGGAGGAGAAGGCAGAGAGGTTCAAACTGTTGATGGACGCGATGGACAAGAAACTCAAGCTCGGAGAGAGGAGGACCATGATCGAAGAGAGGAAGGCTGCACTTTTTTTTCTCGAATATGCACGAGTGTGCATATCATATATTATAGAAGAAAGGCAAAGAAAGCCTCCACCAGTTTACGAGTTTACAATTTTACAAGTAAACAGTCCACCCTATCTCCACCCAACTTACATACAAGTACCTGCTACTCCTCACCACTCACCCACCTCTCCACTCTACCAAAGAAGGGATCCACACACCCCTTAACTAATCCTGCCGTGGCCCACACCCTTCCTTCTGCAGATATCCTTCGTAGTACACACCCAATTTCTGGAGTTACACCATCAAAGACAACGGCATTGAGATGTTTCCACAGCTCCCACATGACAAGAAGAAAATCGTGTGCACGTCCTTCCTTGCCATTCCAGCTATGCCATCCTTGCTGCACAACCACGGCTGAAGCAGATCGGAGCTCGTTGGTGCCCAATCCTGCCTTCCAATCGCTCCACAGATGGTCGCCCAAATGGTCCTAGCAAAGACACAGTTAAGCAAAATGTGGTTTATAGTCTCCTCCTCCCGGTCACAGAAGGGGCATGCATCTTGGTGCGGCAGCCCCCTTCTTGCCAGCCGGTCCGAGGTCCAACACCTGTTCCTTAGTGCCAGCCAAGCGAAGAAACGACATGTCAACGGTGCCCTTGCTTACCATGTGAGCTCTGTCGTGGGGATCACTTCTCTTCCGCCAAACTTAGAAGCACTCAAGGAAGGCCGCACTCAAGGAATAGATGGTGAAGATCACCACCAATGCGGAGGATGCCAAGATGTTGACCTTGATATCGACTCTTTGGATGCCGACGCAATAATGATCGTGCAATTCGTCCACTTACAGATGTTGCAGCGGTAGAAAGATGCGTTGGCGGCGGCTGACTATGAGGACGCGGATGCGGAGGCTGCCTACGGGACGACGACGTCACCTCCTTAATCGGAGAGTAGCTGACTGGGATTGTTGGTCTGACAAGACAGAAATGCATGGACTGTCGAACTGATGTTCTTTTGGATCCGGGTATGTAAATCCTAAGCATACTTGTCTCTTTTTGGTTATGATCGGGCATGCGATGTAGTGCTGGTGTGATCCGACGATTGAAGTACATTTGAATTTAAATTTATTGACGGACATATACATGCTAGTGTTGGATGTCGTCCTTTCGCATCCGTGTCCATGGACTATTTTTTTTTATTCTTAAACGGATACGAACTAGGAATGGTGGTTGGAGATGCTCTTAGTTTTTCTCATTGTATCGTATGCTCTATCTTTCGAGGTTCGTGTCATGCATTATCTCCAACCTTTCTTTCTTGTTTCCCACATGGACATGCAGTGACAGTGACCGGACATGGAGCTTCTAGAACAGTCATGCCCGCTTAAAATTGACGTGTCTACCCGTGCTGGTGCTTATGCCTTGATCAAACATGACGAGGAAGTGAAACGGGAGAGAACTGCCCCGAGAAATTTTCGTCACCCTTGAAATGCTAGTCTCCAGTAAACGTGCATATAATTCAAACGTGGTGGTCACTTTTTGCGGAAAAGCCAGGACACCGCCGGAGCAACACCAGTCGAGTGCGAAAGAGAGTACAGTATGTTCCACAGCACACAAGTCGCACAATACGTACTCGGCTTTGACCAGCACACACATACATCCATCATCTACTCGACCCCGTCCTATTGTATTGCGCCGTATTTTTGTTGCCTTGCTCCCGAAAAGCCCACGTGTACGATCCACAGCCCCGCACCAGTAAGCTCACCGGCCCGCCGGGCCCACCGTCACCGTCGCGATTTGCGACGTCTCACTGCGGTCGACGAAATATAAGCTGATGATGATGAGGACTCGGGATTAGCCACGTCTCTCCTCCCCCTCCCGTACTGCGCCCAACCCACCACCGCCCCCCTCCGCCGCAATCCGCAGACCAACCCGCGCCCAGATGGCCGAGACGGCGGCGGCGGCGGCCGAGGGGATCGACCCGCGCAGCGGCTACTGCGCGGCGACGCGGACCTTCCACAGCCTCCGCTCGGCCTCCGCGGGCGCGCTGCCGCCGGAGGCGCTCCCGGTCACGGCCGCGGCCTACGCCTTCTCGCTGCTCGCCTCGCCGCTCCCCGACCGCCCCGCGCTCGTCGACGCCGCCACCGGCATTGCCGTCTCCTACCCGTCCTTCCTCGCCGCCGTCCGCTCCCTCGCGGGCGGCCTCTGGTCCTCCCTCGGCCTCCGCCCCGGGGACGTGGCTCTCGTCGTCGCGCCCTCGCGCCTCGACGTCCCCGTGCTCCACTTCGCGCTCATGTCCATCGGCGCCGTCGTCTCCCCCGCCAACCCGGCCTCCACACCCGAGGAGTACGCGCACCAGGTCGCCCTCTCCCGGCCCGTCGTCGCCTTCTCCGCGCCCGAGGTCGCCGCCAAGCTGCCCGCAAACATCAGGCGCGTCGTCCTCGGGTCCGACGCGTACAAGAGCCTCTCGTCTGCGGGCGCGCGCTCCGCTCCTCCGCCGGTGGCAGTGAAGCAGTCGGACACCGCGGCCGTGCTCTACTCGTCGGGCACCACCGGCCGGGTCAAGGCCGTCGCCATCACGCACCGCAACCTCATCGCGCTCATCTGCGCGCACGCCGAGAACCGGGAGAGGGTGGCGGCGGAGGCCACCGAGGCGGGCGAGGAGCCGCCGCCCCCGGCCGTTACGCTGCTCCCGCTCCCCATCTTCCACGTCTTCGGCTTCATGATGGTCCTTCGCTCCGTGTCCATGGGGGAGACGGCCGTGCTCATGGAGCGGTTCGACTTCGGCGCCGCGCTGCGCGCCATAGAGCGGTACCGCGCCACGCTGCTGCCCGCGGCGCCGCCCGTCCTGGTGGCCATGATCAAGTCCGAGGAGGCGCGCCGCCGCGACCTCTCCTCGCTCCTCGTCATCGGCATCGGCGGCGCGCCCCTCGGCCGCGAGGTCGCCGAGCGCTTCGTCGCCGTATTCCCCAACGTCCAGATTGTTCAGGTTAAGCATCAGATTCCATGCAGGATGCAGAATATTACTACTGAATCTTCCATGCGCTTTGAAGATTACCCTTTCTGATCTACTCATGCCTGTACGATTCCATTTATTATATTACAGGGCTACGGATTGACGGAATCATCTGGCTCTGTGGCCTCGACGGTAGGGCCGGAGGAGTCCAAGGCGTACGGCTCCGTCGGCAAGCTGGCGTCGCACTTGCAGGCGAAGATAGTCGATCCGTCCACCGGCGAGGCGCTCGGGCCGGACCAGCGCGGCGAGCTCTGGGTCAGGGGCCCACTTGTCATGAAAGGTGAGCACTCCGCAGCATGAACTTTTGGTCATTGCTCCGACCATTAAGCACGCGGTCGACCTTCGTCACTTGTCTGATTAGATTGTGCCTTGATTTGTTTACTGCTAGTAGTTGAAGTGCTTAGACTGTGCGCTTGAAATTTTAAATAAGATTGCCTTGATAGCGATGTTGATTGATGATGATTCGTCGCCTAAAAACTTTACATATCAATCATTATTAGGTCGTGGCTTGATTTTCTCCCTGTGATGTGCTTGTTGTACCAGCATTTATCATGTGAAAGCTGTGTATGTCCATCACATAGCGATGTAATGTGCAAGTGAGCAGCATGGCTTGCCTGCCATGTGCTTCATGGCGACTTTTTTTTGTATTAGTTGATGTAGTTGCCGACATTTATCCAACCAGGTACTGGTGGTGGACTACTACCGAATTCAACAAATCTTAAACCCTGTCAGCAATGCAGGGATGGTCGTTCTCCTGCTTAATACTAGATTATTAGTCATGCTAGCATGCCAGTGATATTCGATTGGAACTTTTTACTTGAAATCATCTGTTTGAACGGCAACATCTCTCATATCTGCTACCAGCCATACGCCCTACAGTTTGATATGGAGAGTGACATTACAACTGATCTAGACACTTAACTGTGCTTGGCAGATTATAGCATCGTACCACTGTTGCTTTTGCCTTATTATTATTGGGCCCTCACCATGTCAATGTAGTTTTAATAAGCTTACGGAGACAGGAATCACAATACAAGCGATCTAAACATTGTTGATTTTGCCTTATTATTATTGAGGCCTCACTGACTTACTCTTGGTGGTGTTTTTTCAGGTTATGTCGGTGACGACAAAGCAACTGCAGAAACAGTGGACTCAGAAGGATGGCTGAAAACTGGTGACCTTTGCTACTTCAATGAAGATGGTTTTCTCTACATTGTTGATCGTTTGAAGGAGTTGATAAAGTACAAAGGATACCAGGTACAGTTACATAATCGCTGGAGAATCTTGCCTCACAAGATTATGTCTACATGATACTGATATACATCTCATCTCAGGTGCCTCCAGCTGAACTGGAGCATATTCTACAATCACATCCTGAAATTGCTGATGCTGCAGTTATCGGGTAAGTACCTTTAGTATGAACTGCAGTAAACTTGGGAAAATTCTGCCGAATCATATATGCCTAAAAATATGGTATGGAGCTCTGTTCCGCATGTATCAGTATATAAGATGCCCCCTCATATGCACTATGCAGATATCCAGATGAAGATGTTGGGCAACTGCCAATGGCCTTTATTGTGAGGCAACCAGGTTCAAGCCTCACTGGTAAACAAGTCATGGATTACGTGGCTAAACATGTAAGTTTCTCCTTCTCATTATCTTAATGCCACTTTCTACCACATATAGTTCGGCGATGAGTTAAAAGTGTGTGTCCTAATCAGCTTTATTTTGCTTTTTGACAAGCAAGCTGAGCAATTGCAAGTTGAGTTGGGCCTAATACTGTTTTAGTATTGTTAGTGACACTGTCTCTAAAGTATTTAACATTTTTTTCCCCTTGATGGGAACAGCAATACTGAAATAGTATGCATCATATTGTTGCAAAACTATAGAGGACTAGTAGTGGGATCACAAAATTGGATATCTGCGTGCCAGACAAAGGCACATGTCAAGCACACGAATAAACTCGTGCTCGTGGATGTGTGGAATGCACATGACAAACATAGCAACACAAATCTGGAGTTGATTTGAAGAGACCCACATCAACAATAACAAAAAAAAAGCATCATTGCACCTTTATGTATGCAGCGTATTCTTTTGGCCCCTTGTTGCCATAATTTAGCATTCTCTTGCCACTTACTCCCTCCATTCCAAAATAATGGAAGTTTTAGGTTCAAACTTCATATACATACATATATCAACGTCTACCGCACCAAATTTGCTTCATTATGAAAAATATTTTTATATTATAGATCTTTGTAGTTTTTTTGTAGAATTGGTCAAATGTGAAAAGTTAGGACAATTCTAGAACTTCAATTGTTTTGGAACGGCACTAAAATCGGATCTTAATGTTTATCATTTGACAGGTTGCGCCCTACAAGAAAGTGCGCCGAGTGGCCTTTGTCGCGGCAATACCCAAATCTCCTGCGGGGAAGATCTTGCGGCGGGAGCTTGTGCAGCAGGCCATGTCCATGAGTGCCTCCAAGCTTTGAGATGTAGTAATTCGCTGTGCAGATTTAGAAATTTTCTTTTGTTGTATATAAACTGGAGACACGAGTCCAAACAATTCAACCTCCAATGCTCATCCTGTTTCCATGTAAAACACCGGGTTGCTGCCCTTCGCACTAGAGAAATGTTTTTCGATTACGAGTGAAAACATGTCGGTTGTGAGGATGGTTGAAAAATTATCTGCCATTGGTGAATTCACTCGGCTTCGCTCCATGACATTGTATCTTATGTTAAATAGCAAGCTTTTGCCCTTCTTTTCATCGGCTCTGCTGGGAATGAGAACGAACGAGCAAAAGCTCCTTAAAAGGTGAATGTGGAAAAAGGCTAATTACTAGGTAAAATGTGGAAAAGGTTTAAACAGTAAACTTCAGCGGTATAGCACGTACCACTTGCCAACTTCATCTAAACACACTTATATTTCTTTACGGGAAGAGTATAATAAAAGCTTCAAAGTTAAGTGGAATTTCTCAAAGTTCTTCGTATCCAGAGATCCGTCTGCCGAGTCATCGCCGAGCACGATTGTCAAGTTCGGAGCAGCCAGAGACGCTCATGGTGTTTTTCTAGCTGCTGCTTGCTCTACCATTCAACATGTCTACGATGCGATCATCAAAAAAAAAAAACATGTCAATGATGCCCAGACAGCTGAAGCGATAGCGATGCATCAGGCACTTAAATTCAATCCAGACTCAATTGAAGTGGTAAATGCTTGTGCTGGACATGGCAGAACATGGAATGGAGCTTCCGCAATATATGCACATTGTTTTATTATGGCTGGGATGATTGGAAGAGTGGATTTCTTGCACTGTGTCAGAGAAAATAATGCGGTAGTCCATAGTTTAGCAAGATTTGCTTGCGAGAATGATACTGCCACTAGCTGGCTCGAGGACCCCCTGATTCTTGGTGAATGCCATCGTAAACAATGTAACTATTTTATCAAAGAAATAAAGTAGCCATGATGGCATTCCCTTAAAAAAAAAGTTTGAAGCAGCCATGTAGTTTTTCCTCTTCTATTTACAGATGGAGCTGCCATTTTAGGGGCCAATTGATCATTTGCTCCATCTTTGCTCTGCTCTGGCCAATTTGCCTCATCTTACATTGTAATTGATGAAATGCCCCACATTTGACTGCCTCTGGACAAAATGCCCCAGATTAAAAACAAGCCTCAATTTTTAGTTAAGTACTGTAATTAAAGATGAGAAAGGACACAATTGCCCCTGGCCAAAATCAGCCAAAAAGGCACACTCGCACGCACTGGGCAAACGCGCATTTGTTCGTGGGTGAACTGGTGAAGTCAGCCAAGTCGCTACGCACGCACGCAGCAGGGAGGCTAGGTTTAGAGCCGCCGCGTGCAGCCGCCGCCGGGCACCGCCACTTTCCTTCTCCAGCCGCTCACGTGGGCAGCCGCCGCGTCCAACCGCTGCCTCGAGCAACCGCCGCCACCGTTTTCCTCCACTCCTCCCTGTCCGACTCGTGAGCGAACTATCCCGCGGCCCGCGGCCAGCCTGAAGACGCCGCCTCCTGTTGGTTTGCTCAACTCGTGCACCATGGAACTCGTGCAGATCCTGTATATCTTCCACCCTTTTCATTTCAAGATGAAACGTGTCCGCGCTTTTCGAAATTCAAATTTGACCATAAATTTAACCAACAAGACTGATTACGATGGAATCAAAAATTATATCATTGAATTCGTATTCAATGAACTTTTTGATGATACAATTATTTCTTTAACCGTATCACGCATGTTGATTAAAATTATGATCAAATTTAAAGCTCGAAAATCGAAAACGCGCTATATTATAGGAGTAGAATGAAGGGAGTACATTTATGACCACCTGTCTTCTAATGTAGAAGGCGTACTCGTGAGCAGGCGCCATCGCTCAGCTCCCATCGGCCCAACTGTTTTTGCGTACCGTGTCCGCCTTCTAAACCCACAAACCCCCTCCTGCGAACTGCGGCAGCCTGCGCGGCCACCACAGCGGCCACGATGCCGTCGATCGCCGGAGGAGGAGGCTGGCGCCTCTTCTCCGCGGTCCGGGGTTTCTCCTGGCTTCGTCTCCGCCGCCTCCAGCGCCCGCTCCTCTCGTCCCTCGCCGCCGTCGGCGACGGCGACGCGCCGCATCTGCCGGTGGTCATCGTCGGGGCCGGACCCGTCGGGCTCGCCCTCTCCTTCCTCCTCGCCAAATTCGGTAAGCGCCGCCAGCCTCCGCCAGCTACGCTCTGCTTCCCGCTTCCGTAGGCTCCGCCGTCCGGTGGGGGACGTGGATTTGTTTGTGAGCACCTCTGAAGTCGCCCTTGAGGGACTAGTACTAATCAGGTGTTGAGCGGATCAATCGGAGCCCAGCTGATAAATTTGACAGTTAGTCTTGTTGAAACCTTGCAGGCATCAAATGCACGGTTATAGAGCGAAGCATGGAGTTCACTCGGCACCCCCGAGCGCATTTCATCAACAACCGCACCATGGAGGTGGGTTATCAGTTATCTGCCAAGCGCGCCCCAGCATTGCCATTTTGGCCGTTCGTGTGTGTTGTGGGTGGTGATTTGATAGGTGGGGTGGTGTTGGCAGATCTTCCGCAAATTCGACGGGTTGGCCGGGGACATCGAGAGGGCTCAGCCGCCCGTGGATCTGTGGAGGAAGTTTGTGTACTGTACCTCGCTTTCCGGAACCATTCTCGGTTCGGTTGATCACATGAAGCAGGAAGGCGAGTTTAGTTCTTGAAGTGTTTGCGTGTGCGATGTTCTGAACCTCGCTGCATACATTGACCGGCAGACGATTATTTTGCGCAGATTTCGACAAGGTCATCAGTCCTATATCGGTCGCACACTTCTCGCAGTACAAGCTAGTGGATTTGCTACTCAAGAAACTGGATGGCGCTGGCTTTCAGACGTGCTTTCCTGATGATCTTGGTGGTAGTTCCACTCAAGATTTGCTGCTGGAAAACAAGATACTGATGGGACACGAGTGTAGCTCCATTGAGCTGACCGATGACGGCATTCTGGTTGGGGCATCATTTAACAATGGGGGGAGGATGCAGGAGAGGAAGCTTCACTGTGGCCTTCTTCTAGGGGCAGATGGCGCTAGAAGCAAAGTGCGTGAGTTGGCTGGTATATCTATGAAAGGTGAAAGGGACTTGCAGAAATTGGTCAGTGTTCATTTTGTGAGCAGGGATCTTGGAAAGTATTTGTCTAGTGAGAGGCCTGGCATGCTGTTCTTCATTTTCAACCCTGATGCAATTGGTGTGCTGGTGGCACATGACCTGGAGCATGGGGAATTTGTGTTGCAGGTATGTCAAATTAGCAGACTGTTGTGCCTCAGATACCCTTTATGCTGAAGGAAGTAGGATGATCAGTTATCTAGCTGTTAATTTATCTTCTGCTTCATGTTCAGGTTCCATTTTATCCGCCTCAGCAGATGTTTGAGGATTTTAGTGCAAAGGTGATTTCAGTTGAATATTTTTCTCGATTTCTAGTTTTGGGCATTTCCTACCTCATTCACCTGTGAACGTTTACTAAAATCTATCTTTGGCACCCAGTCTGTATAGCCTTGTCTTTCTGAAATGCTTGTTCTATAGTTATCCTTTCTAGAAGTTATTTGCAGTCCTTACAGTTCTGAAATACTTGTTCTGTAGATTTCTAGTCTGCAGAGTAAATTTTATGCCAATATTTACACGCCTCCTTACTCTTTTCCCCCGTATGTATTTCCCCTTTGGTTCTAGGTTTGCGAGCAAATTATTGTCAAATTGGTTGGATGGGAGCCAGCAGACATTCAGGTTCTAGACATAAAACCATGGGCAATGCATGCTGAAGTTGCAGAGAAGTATGTTGGCTGCGACAATCGTGTAATCCTGGTTGGTGATGCTGCTCACCGCTTCCCTCCTGCTGGTGGTTTTGGTTAGTAGTTATTTTCAAATTTGATACTGCAATATTACCATGTTGAGCTCTTTATTATGTATCCGAAGTTCAAATGTATAAAGAAATGTGCACTTCCTGATTTCTTTTCACAGGAATGAACACTGGTGTTCAGGATGCACATAATTTGGCTTGGAAATTGTGTTTACTTCTAAATGGCATCGCTGACCCATCAATTATACAAACTTATGAGTCAGAGCGCAGACCTGTTAGATTCTTCTTGCATGCCTTCTATTCCTTCAATGTTCTAATAACTCTGCTATAAATACTGAAATATAGCACTGATGCTTCTTTATGACAGGTTGCCATTTTTAACACAGAACTTAGTTTGGAAAACTTCAAAGCAGCAATGTCTATTCCTGCTACCCTTGGTCTTGATCCAACCATTGCAAACTCAGGTGAAGTACCCTTCTCCTGCAAGAGGGCTGTGCGCAATTTATTTCTGTTCTATTTGAAAAGTAAATATTGACAACATGTACAACTATGCCAAGTTACAGTTGAATGTTTGTAACTTGTCCCTTATACGCATCCTTTGCATATTTCTATCAGTGCACAGAGTAATCAACAGCAGCCTAGGATCAATCATTCCAAGAAATTTACAGAAGGTGGTTTTGGAAGGATTGTTTTCCATTGGTCGGACACAAGTCTCGGACTACATTTTGAGTGAGAACAATCCCCTAGGATCCTTGAGACTGGCAAGATTGAGAAGTATTCTTGATGAAGGAAAAAGTCTACAGCTGCAGTTCCCTGCGGAGGATCTTGGCTTCCGGTTAGCCTCCTTACTGCAAATGAATCTTCAGAAGAACTTTAGTGTTTATCTTCTTTTTGAGTTCAGTTGATGAAACAACATGAGTAGACTGCCTCCGACGATAATGCTATATGCTCACTATGTATAACCAAATAGGCAAGTTTCTGACCTAGATCTAATCTGTGCACTTTCAGCTATGAAAAAGGAGCTCTGGTTGCTGAAGATTGTGCTGAAACCACTCATCAAACTGAAGAACTGAAGCATTCTAAGAAGTTATCAGGAGAGTACATCCCATCTGCTAAGGTTGGTTCACGGCTACCACACATGCTGGTGAGACCACTGTCTACTTCGAGTGAGGTTCGACCCTTTGACACCTAATTGATACATTCCTTTTTCGCCCTTCATGTACCTTTGTGTAAACCGTGGGCGTGATGACTCCTTACAGGGCGTGTTCTCAACACTGGACCTAGTAAGTGGGGATAAACCTGAGTTTGTTATCATTATTGCACCACTGAAAGAGTCATATAAGCTTGCCCGGGCTATGCTGAGGATAACAGATGAATTCGAGTTATCAGCCAAAGTTTGTGTCATGTGGCCACAAGGTTCAGGGGGTGAAGAAGTGAAAGGGAGCATATCCGAGCTGGCACCCTGGACAAACTATGTCGATGTCGAGGAAATACCAAAGGCAACTGTGAACTCATCATGGTGGGAGATGTGTCAGGTAAGTAATAGAAGTGTTATTTTGGGTAGGCCGGATGAGCACATAGCATGGAGAACAGAAACTGACATGGTGAGAGATGCTTGTTCAGAAGTTAGGAGAGTCTTTTCTCAAATTTTGAGTAGGCCCCAGGTGTAAGAATGCCCAGATATCCATTCCGTAGCTGACTGGGTTCCAGTCTCAATAAGTAAAACTTAGAACCTCAGCCACTAGATGTGACATTAAACATAGCATTATTTGCATGTACATGATCTTCAGGTCTGTTTGTTGGTATCTTCTCACACATGTTGATAGCATTATCATACATTTGACATGAACTTCCCAGAGATGTTACATCAATGTGAATAAAATTATCTTTGTTACATCACACTTTAGATATGTTGGCTGTCCAGAACAAATCAACAAGGAGTGTTTGGACCAAGCGTTTTTGTTGAGATTTATTTTGTTACACCAAACCCAATAATTGAATCCAAACTGATCCCAAGAACTTGAATTCAAATCCAAATCTACCCTGTTTCTTGGAGTTTTATTTTTTGTTACAGTAAACCCTGTGAATTTAAACCCGAATCGGCCCAATTCAAACAGGTTGTAAAGAACAAAATCAGTGAGAGATCGATAGTTTGTGACACAACCACTTTCTAGCGTTCACCAGAACAATTAAGTTGTCGAATAAATATCCTGTACATCAAGCCTGAGAACATCACCTGAGCATAATACAATTATGTGCTATCAAAACTTGATTCAACCTTCAACAGCACTACGGCACAGCATTACACATCGAACAGATACCTAAGTCATGGAAACACCAGAGAAGCTGCTTCTTCTCAAGTCTCTGCAAACACTAGCAATTCTCCTGCACCTTCAAACACGGCAGCGTCATACGACGCTTGTCACTGCAATGATAATTTGTCCTGCAGTAGC
The DNA here is from genome assembly GCA_022496015.1 of Hordeum marinum. Taxonomy (NCBI): domain Eukaryota; kingdom Viridiplantae; phylum Streptophyta; class Magnoliopsida; order Poales; family Poaceae; genus Hordeum; species Hordeum marinum. The sequence continues at coordinate 454,241,671 of CM039674.1, read as the reverse complement.
TATCATACACCCAAGCAACGCACCAGCGACAACCTGGGGAGCAAATTCCAGTGGACAGTAAGTTTCCTTTTAGGATAACAGAAGGGCAAATGGACAATAAGCTCAGTTGGCAACCGTCGACAAATACGGCATCGCTTTTGAACTGTCAAATTATTACTAAAATGGACAGTGAAAATGACATTTGAGCAGACCTGGGTGGGAGTATGTCCTAAAAGTTCACGCAATGGTCTTGTTTCAGCCAAGGGATGTTCAGCGGGTAGTTCACAGACTATTTGATTCAGCACCTAAAGAATGGAGAAATGAAGTCAGGTTCAGCATATACAGTCACAGAAATAAGAACAACACAGCACAGTCATAAAAATCAGAACAATTGTTGCATACCGCTGCTTGCTTTCCAGCGTGCAATCTGACACCAGAAGCATCGTACATCACCTGCCAATCAAGTGACAGAATCGAAACTCAAAGACTTCATCGTCATGAATCAAAGAGTCAGGCTTGCACTCAACATTTTAATGTCCAACTCATGGTACTCCAAGAAGCAACATCTTTTTCTTCTTTATGAAGGAAAAACAGGGGAGGGGATGAGATGGGTAACCTACCACACTTGCGAATATCGTTGCTGTGGCAAAGAGGGAACTGCCAAAGCCATCTTGGAAGCCAATGGCTACTGATAATGCTGTAACGGTCGCGGAATGCGATGACGGCATGCCACCGGAGCCAATAAGCTGCTTAGGATCCCATCTCTTCTCCTTATACCTTCCATTAACAAGGACCAACACACATCAAAACCTATTGCGGCAGCATTGGTCTAAAGAAAACTTAGTGCAACATTAACAAGTGCAATGCAACACCGCGTAATGGGGGAATTGAATCCAAAAACTCATAGCTATTCTTTTTCTTCAAAAAATCAAAAAAAAAACATTGCTATGTCAGATCATGCTAACGCCCAAATCCGTCGAATTTTCTCGTTTGTTCTTGCCTTGCATGCATATCTTTTTTTTGGATGATCAAGGGCTTGTGATTGAAACGAAGCATGCGTTTCAGGCTGCTTCGTTTAGACGTGTGAATTGGAGCCCAGCGATGATGCATTCAGGCTGAAGAAATCCAAATTCCGCCCCGGAGCACCAAATCTCGTGCTTAATTTGAAGCAGAGATCACGGCGTATATAAAGATGGAAGTAAATAATTCGAGAGGAAATCGGAGGGAGCCAGCTCTCGACGCCAGATCACCAGGAGGAGACTTCCCCGCGCTAAGCGAAACGAGCGACTGAAGACCAGGTTTGTCCCGCCTGCCGGGTCCGCAATTCCGCGGCCAAACACGACGGGGCTGCTGCTGGCCTGGCGAGGGGAGGAGAAGGCAGCAGGGGGCAAAGGAGGAGGAGGAGCGAACGGTTGATTGGTTGGTTTACCTGGTGAGGAAGAACTTGATGGACTGGGCGATGGCGAAGCCGAGCAGCGCGGCGACGAGGGGGTAGTTGTGGAAGACGGCGAGGTAGGAGAACCCCGAGGCGGCCGCGGCGGCGTCCGGCGGCGACGAGGAGGCGGCGGCGCCATCACCACCACCACCGTCCCCCATGGCTTTGTTTTTCCCGTTGGCTCCTCCTCCCCGTGGCGACGGACGGACGGCCGGCTGGCTATTCCCGGTATGGAACGTTTACTTATAGCGATTTCCCTATATACTCGTAAGCTCTAAATTTATAGCGATTTCCCTACTACTATATGCCTTCATGCGCCTTTTCTGCGCGCTCTCTCTCTCTCTTTTGCGGGGGTTTCCGCGCGCGCTCTCTCTCTCCATGAAGAAAAAAAAACTGCTGAATTTTCTCGCCCCCCCCCCCCTCCCCCTAAATTTCCTCCGTCATGTACTCTAGCTGCTGGTTTTGATTCGGAAATGATATATTCCAAACGTTCTGATTTAAAGCATGACAACACGAACTTTTTCAATGTCAACTTTAATTCGCGCAAGGTTGTCTAACATGACAATTTTCCGACAAAAAAAATGAACTGGGCATAGTTCACATGTTATAACCGCTAAACTTGTCATCTCGTTTCAACTAAAGTTGTCATTAAAAAAATCGGTATGCCATGCTTAAAATCTGAACGTTCGAAATTTATCGGGACCCCCCTTAAAAATAAATAAATAAGCACACCATATGTCCCTAACATTGCAGTTATTTTTCTCTTTTGAACTGGAGAGGTGATGCGTGAGATGATTGGGGGATCGGGGATGGTATCGCAGGGGAAGCAGCTGCAGCCGATGCCGATGCCGATGCCGATTGGGGGGATCAGGGGTGGAGTGGAGGCGAATATGCCGGGGGCGGGGCGATGGAGTTGCCGCTAATTAACAATCGGTTCGAGGTTTTGTCCGGTGGCGGCGGACCCGGGATTAATTAGCCTCCGGCCTTTTGTTTGGAAAAAGGCAGGCACGCTTTGCGTGACTTGGAAAATGACTCAACGGAACGGTGGCTGACCTCAAGCCGACGGCGACGGTGCCAAGATGCATGATGGCCCTCCCTAATCATGAGACCGGCAGCGTCGGCCGGTTCTCATGCAAACTACCTGAGCGGCTGCTGTGAATGATAGCACAACTAGTGTGCCTTTTTATTTTATTTTATTTTGGAGAACAACTATGATGATTTGGTGGTGGAGTTTGTTGGGTTAGAGGATCTACAACCGGACCCTTAGAGCATCTCCAGCCGTTGGTCCCTCCAGGGGGCCGAAGTAACGCCGACTGGGGGCGAGCCGACGCTAAAATCGGCCCAGGGGCTCGTTTTCTCAATCGAATCGTCGGGGTCGTCCCACAACCGCCGCTTTCGGTCCATTATCGGCGTAAAATTGATCCAAATTCGGCCCCTTTTTGACGCTATTTTGGCTTTGAAATCAACAAAATCGGCGCTTTTTAGGCATAAAATGAACAAAATCGGCGCTCTTTCGGCATAAAATTCAAAAAAAAACTGAATGTTTCGTACCAAAGTTCATCATAGAAATTAATACAAAATCAAATAGTTCAATGAAGCAAGTTCCAACATAAATTAAAACAAATCGAGCTAGGCGTTGCCCCTAAGCCTTCATAGGTGCTCCACCAGATCCTCTTGCAGTTCTTGATGCACTTGTGGGTCTCGGATCTCCTGGCGCATATTGAGGTAGGCAGTCCATGTTGCTGGTACCTGGTGATCAACAACTGCAAGAGGTCCCATCCTGTGATATGGTTCAGGATCAAACACTAGCTCTTCCTGCTCGCTCTCAATGATCATGTTGTGCAAGCAGACACAACAATTCATGATCTCCCACATCTGCCTTTTGGACCAGGTCATAGCAGGGTACCTGACAACAGCAAATCGCGATTGGAGCACACCAAATGCTTGCTCAACATCTTTCCTGCAAACCTCCTGACACTTAGCAAAGTGTGCCTTCTTTGGCGCCACAGGTTTTAAGATGGTCTTCACAGATGTGGACCATCTCGGATAGATACCATCTGCTAGATAGTATCCCTTGTTGTATTGGCGTCCATTGACCTCAAAGTTCACCGGAGGAGCATGACCTTCAACAAGCTTGGCGAAGACATTCGGACACTGCAAGACGTTGATATCATTGTGAGTTCCTGGCATATCAAAGGAGTGCCAAATCCATAGGTCATGTGTGGCTACTGCCTCAAGTACCACACTACAACCACCTTTGACGCCTTTGTACATCCCCTGCCAAGCAAATGGGTAATTTTCCCATGACCAATGCATGCAGTCGATGCTTCCAAGCATCCCTGGAAATCCTCTTGCTGCATTCTATGCTAGGATTCGAGTAGTGTCTTTGGCATTGGGTGATCACAAATATTGTGGTCCAAACACTGCCACCACTGCTCTGCAGAACTTGTACAGACACTCAATGGTGGTGGACTCGGCCATTCGCCCATAGTCTTCTTGTATGTCCGCGGGAGCTCCGTATGCAAGCATCTTCATAGCTTGGGTGCATTTTTGAAGTGAGGAGAATCCAACTGTGCCGGTGCAATCCTTCTTGCAAACGAAATAGCTGTCGAACTCCCGGACGGAATTAACAATCCCGAGGAAGAGCTTTCGGCTCATCCGGTAGCGACGCCGAAATACTTTCTCACCGTGCAATGGAGAGTCGGTGAAGTAGTCGGCGTAGAGCATGCAATACCCCTCCATCCGATGCCTCTGCTTGCTCTTGCGCCACCCCGGCCTCGAGCCACCTCATCAGGGCTTGTCATTGTTGACGAACAGGCCGACCAGCGAGGACAGTATCATGAGGTGCTCCTCGTCGGCGGTGTCGGCCTCGGCTTCTTCCTCCAACAGGGCTGAGAACGCCTCCTCGTCGTCCGAGTCCATGGCCGAGCAGGCAAAACGACGAACACCTTGTCGGCGTGACGGGCGAGCAGGCAAGCAGACGCCGGCACCCCGACCGGCGTGGCTTGGGCAAGGGGGGTGGGCGAGGGTCGGGGAAGCGAAATCCGGCGAGGGAGGGCGAAGTGGGGTCTTCTAGCGGCGGCGCAGGGGCCGTGAACAGGCGAGGGTTGTTGGGGAACGTTGCATGGGAAACAAAAAATTTCCTACGCACACGCAAGATCTATCCATGGTGATGAGCATCTATGAGAGGGAGAGTGGATCTACATACCCTTGTAGATTGCTAAGCGGGAAGCGTTAAGAAACGCGGTTGGTGTAGTCGAACGTCTTTGCGATCCAAATCGCCGAGCGTCCCGCGATCTCATCACGATCCGTCCCGCGATCTCATCACGATCCGTCTCGCGATCTTGATCACGGTCCTCCCGATCTAGCGCCGAACGGACGGCACCTCCGCGTTTAGCACACGTACAACTTGATGACGATCTCCGCCTTCTTGATCCAGTAAGAGGGAGTGGAGAGGTAGACGAGTTCTCCGGCAGCGTGACGGCGCCACGGCGATGGTGGTCGAGTAATTCTGACAGGGCTTCGCCTAAGCACTGCAGAAAACCGATCTAGAGGACAAACTGTGCACTAGAGGAACGGGTAGCACGTGGCTGAAAATCTAGTGCTGAAAATCCGGTTCGTCGGCCCAAAAAAAGGTCTCAACCGGCGAAAAACGGAGTCTTAGGGTCGTGACTGTTTTTTTTTCGCCCGCCGGTGATAAAAAAGCGGCCTGGGGGTCCTTTGGGGCCGCGGATGGAGATGCTCTTATACCCGTCTCAAACGTCCGGACAGGCCGCCTGATCACGAAAATACGATCCTGCCGGGCCTCTCAAACCGGTCTCAAACGTGTGGACTAACCGGCACCCCTCGTATCCAGCTCAAATATGAGGACGCCTGGACACGTCCTGACTGACCGGCACCCCTCATATCTAACTCAAATATGAGGTAGACATGAGGACACCTGGACGCGTCCGGGTACGCCCACCGCATCCGCCTGACGATGGGACCTACGCGGACTCGTCCGGAAACCCGACGGTCCGACGGACACGTCCGGAAACCCGACGGTCCGACGGACACATCAACTGTCGTCGCGTGATGGCGCTCCGGCTCACCGCCCGAGGCCATAGCCGGTTATTTAAGCCGGCCGGCGTCCCCCATCTCTAGCACATCCACCTCCTCCCTTCCTTCGCCGCCACCCGAGCCTGTCCATCTCCTCTCCCCCGCTCTCCCACGCTCTCTATGGTTAGTATGGACCACCGTAGGATCTCCACCTACACTATGCTCACACCGGAGCAGTGGATGCAGATCGAGGTGGAGATCCAGACTCGATGCGCCGCCTGCATAGCTGCAGGTCTGGCTCCGGACTCGCCGAAGTCGGAGGAGGAGCTGCCAGAGGCGACGGATGGAGGAGGACGAGACGGAGTTTCATGCTCCGACTTGAACATGGCAAAGGCGGAGGCGGAGTTCGCCGTCGCCTAGGTCGTGGAGATGACGGAGCAGCAAACCATTTTGGATTCCATCCGGGATGAGGTCAAGATGGAGGCCAACCGTCGGCTCATCCGACAGATGCAGAAGGGGGCCGACGCCCTTTTCGACGAGCTCGATGCGGACATAACGGCGAAAGAAGGCACGACAAAGCGGCTGAAAGGGGCGGAGCTGCAGCTGTCGCACATTTATGCATCGGAGGGTACGAAGATTGTCGAAATCTCCGATATGAAATAGTTAGTTTGTATGCAATCCATAGGTTTTTAAGTTTACGTGTTTTTTGTATGAATTTGAAATTTTAATATGAAATGTTGGATTACGGTTGTGTTTATTTGATATGTGACCGGTCCGACGCGTCCGTCACGGACCAGGTGAAAAAGTGAAAACCCACCTCACATCCTGGAGAAATAATGGTTCTGGTAGAATGGCTTGAGTCAGGGACAGACAGGGACGCGGTACGAGCGCCCATTCTTGCACGCACAGGCATTTGTATGCAGACACGGAACGCCCTGGACTTGCACCAAGCTGCACCTGCACGCAGAAACCGCTCATGTTGCATTTTTATATAACTCTCTTAAATGACAATAACGACCTGTAAACGTACCAACAAGAGGCTCGGACCATGTGACATATGCTTCCTTCGTCTCAAATTAAATGACTCAACTTTATATTAATTTTGTACTCCCTCTGTCTCAAAATAAGTGACTCAATTTTGTATTAAAGTTAGTGCAAAGCTGAGTCATTTTTGAATCACTTATTTTGAAACGGAAGGAATAGTATATAAGCAATTCAAACAATTTTCTTTAAAAAAAGCAAGAGGCTCGGTGCGGCGGTAAAGAAAACAATGGGCCAAATCGTGTTGATCAGAGAAGGGGTTCAGAATGCAGCCTAGTCAACAAAGACAACACCAACCGCGTAAAAAAAAGAGAAGACAACACCAGGTCGCTGTCTCTTTACTCACGAGTGGTACTCTACACAACCAAACCAACCAACCATTTCTTATAAACCAGAGTCAAAGTCGGACCAATTCAAGTTGGCCTGCATTTCACCAGAAAACCATCAGCATTTGCGTCTATATTGTGTTTAAAAAAAAAACACATCATAGGCACGCAAAAACTGTCAAGATCACGGCTTTATCACAGGCACGAAGCTACTACCAAATATTCACATCTCTCGCACACAACAGAACAACAACTACATCTAAAACTCTAGGCTATGCATGCCCATCTTCATTTCGTGATATAGAACCGGTTGTGCGGGGCGCCGGGGTCGGTCATCTTCTCGAAGTCGAGGTCCATGTCGTCGTCGTACTCCTCCTCCTCCTGCGGCTCCTGTGCCCTCCTCCGCCGCTCCCGGGCCTCGGCGGCCTCCCGCAGCGTCTTCTTCCGGACGTAGTCCTCGTACGACGTCTCGCACCACTTCTTGGCGTCCCCGATGATCTGCTGGTTGTGCCGCTCCACGTCCCGCTCCAGCTTCACCTTCTCCGTGTTGCGTGGCTCGCCCCAGTAGTCGTACCGGTACATCGGCTTCGACGGGTCGTAGTAGTCCTTGCCGTACACCACCGTCTCGTCCACGTCATAGCGACCGGGCTCCTCGATGGGGAGGCCCAGGGCCTTCCGGCTGCCGGTTTATATAGGTGTTAATGATGAGAGCATGTGTGTTGAGTGTGATGAAAGCTTGTTGTTCAGTTGCGGTTACCAGCATATGTCTCTGAGCAGAGCCTCCCTTTCTTCGTAAGAGCGACGCCACTGCAGCAGATCGTACTCGTCCATTTCTATGTTCCGCCGCATCTTCCCGATTTTGTACTCCTCTCCTCTGTCTTCTGCTTCCGCTTTAAGCCTCTTAATCTCCTGCATCGGTTAAATTTCAGCATCAGTAATGGCAGAGTGATTGGACAAAATCCAGCTAATGATGGAAGAAACGGTACCTCACGCTCAGCACGAGCAGCCTTCATATCAAGTTCTTTGATGTTTACATTCTAATAACAGGAAATTTTCAGAACGACAATGGGAGTATCATTAAGCGATTGTTGTACTGTGAAAGAAACACCCAATGTTGATCAAAGTAATCACGACATTCAAATGCGTACCACAACTTTCTTTTTAAGCACTGTTTCTTTGACACGTCCTTCAGTGTATTGAATCCTATTTTCTTCGTCGAATGAGGATGTATCAACTGTTGACTCGTACGTCACATCCTTGAATTTATCTGGATTTTCATCCTCGTGGTCTAAGATCATCTGCTCTGCATTATGCCATTCCCAAAGCTGCAAGCAAATAGAAAACATTCCTGCTAAGCCTATCGAATGGGAACCAAATGTAAACACTAGGAGCAAGCAAGATACATAAGCACGTTAGCGGCAGATATGTCACTACCGTTTCAACAAAAGGGTGGTCTGACACCAAAGGTTCTGTTTCCATGTCTGTCAAAGGCTTTTTCCTAGGAATGGGCGGCCTTCCACCTTCGCGCTGTCAGTGCATATAAAGATAAGAAGCACACACAAGTACATAGCACTGATGAAGTAAGAACAAAAAAAATGTGAAAATCCTTGAGGGGATTACTAGATTTAACAAAGTAGCAGAAAACAGAATCAAGAGAGCAAGTGTTGAATTAACTGAGAAGTCGTACCCACAGCTGCTCTTCGTTTGTATCCTCCTTTCGGTGAAATATTGGTGGGAAGTCAAACCTATTAAATCTGCAGCAAGGAAGAAGATAGACAACCCTGAGTCAACTGAGACTGAAGCTAAATCGAAGGAATGCATAACACAATGGACATTAAAACTGTCACACAATCAGGACTTGTCAGAGTGACAGAGGATAAGGATAGGGAGGATAGTGAGTTAGTGACGGCACTCACATTAGGTGATCAATGTTAGGATAGACAAGGCGCATTTCAAGTGGGAAGCGAAACCGATATGGGTCTCGTTTCGCCTGCAAACAATAGATGGTTATTATTCATTAGTAAGGCATGTCTACTGAAGTTACTGAAATTCAAGGATCCAGGTTGCAAAGAGAAAAACAAAAGATATCTTATAAAAAAACTACTAACAAAATTGTACTTTGCTAATGCCAAATCACCACTAACATATCATAATGCAATGTGGATAACCAGGCATTCCTCCACCACATATTGTTTACCATTAGATATCTTCAGAAGCAGCAACAGAAATTGGAAAATGAACTTCAAGGCTAACTAACCAGAATTTCCACATAGACATTCATGCCAGGTTTGACATGGTGACGGATCCAGTACCAATCGTTTCCTTTTATGGGCACCCACCTAAACATATAACAAGATGCAGCCGCACAAGTTAAATATTTTCTTTACTATAACAAGTTATGTAAACAAAAGTAGAATATTCTAAGAAGGCAAAGTTAGGCCTGACAGTGCCATTCATTAATCATCATTCAACATAATGCTATTGGTAGAATATTGTGATGCAGTTTCGTGCCAACATGCAGATGCCCTTAATGTTTCCATGTAGTATTATTCACCATAATTAACAGGTCACATTTAAAAGCAAGACAACAACAAAATGTTACTAGAAGTATCATAACGCATGAGCTTATATCAGCCATGGTAACTCCACAATTGCGCGGTAGATTAAAAGTACATACCCATCATGTGTGCCACCAATATCCACAAAAGCTCCTTGATGGAGGTGAATAGAGATCACTTTACCGTAACATATCTGCATGTGGTAGATTGAACCATTTATCGGAAGTTAAAATGGTAACGGTCAGCAAGTTACTGAAGAGGGAGGGGTACAATCAAAAATTTAAGTGGAACCTGTCCAGGGTAGAAGAATGGAAGTTCCAGCTGCACAAAAGCAACCACCACATCAGAAATTAACAGGACCAGGAAAAGTAGAACTAAATTAGGCAGCAAATTCAAGAGCAAATGGACATACCATATCTTCTCGGTAGTCCTTACCTCTTTTTCGTCTACCAGGGTAGTAATCCTGATCAAACTGCATAACAAAAATAGCCAGGTGGAATATTACTGCTCAGTCCTGAAATGATGAGAAAGGCTACAAACACTAGAGGAGATGACAAGCCAGACTCAAAATCATTGTGATAATCCAAGCATATGAAGAAACCAGAACATTGAGGTGACCAAAACTAGTTGGCTAGCTTTCAGGGCTATCATTAAAATTTAAAAGGATGTGTCTCTTAAGTGAAATGCAACCAACGCTAGCCTGGATAGTAACAGTGGCAAAATACAATCATTATTAGCTATATAGCTTACAGGAAATCTTAGTGCTAGGTCCACGACAGTACCGTCCATAAACTCACGAATGACAAGTTAGGCTACTGGCTCCAAAGCTCAGTTACTAAGGAGAGTATGAAGTTAACTCTTACCAAACAGTTTGCAGTCCAAGGCAAGTACAAAACAGAAATCTTCAGTTCAACTCAAAAGCACCACAAGCTAACACCAATCACAAGAGTTGAACTAAAGGTGTACACAGATAGCGGAACAGCACTGTTCACAACCAATGTGCAACTAAACAGCAACATGACAGGCTACTGAATAGTGTATACTACCATGATACCATGTTACTGCATTTGAGCATTTCTACAGTCTACTTCAACAAGGAAATATATCATGGAACTATCACAATCAGGACTGATCACAATGCACCACTATTATCATTTTACAAGGGTTTTCTTGAACTAATTAATAACCATTGAAATAATACTACAGGTCCTTTTGAACTGACCGCAAGAAGGTACTTCCCTTTGAAATTATCAAGGTTGATAGCATAATAGGGAGCGGTAAATCAACACATCTCATGACATATCTGTGTTGTAGACTTGCAATCTCTAATAATCATCTAACTACAGGCACAGACCACTAATTTGGAAAGCCAACTTTGATTTCATCATACCATTTCAAATTCACAATGCTCTGCTGCAATGACAAACTATTTTTCTCATAGAATCATCACGGCCATTGCGGATTTGCGAGTACTGGACACGGGATAATCGATGGAGCTATAGCGATATACTGTACCTTGTAGGACTCCTCCTCTAGCCTGTCCCGGTTGGTATCCACCCACTCCTTGTACTGCTTCAGGAACACCTTGTACCTCTCCAGCGCCAGATCCTGCGGCGCGTCCTCCACCTTCTCCACGTTGGTCACCCCCTTGGCGGCCGCCGCCTCCATGTCCACCCGCTCCGACGCCGCCCTGTGAGCCTCCCTTATGAAGGCCAGCTCCTCCTGGTCCACCTCCCAGCCGGGCGGCGGCCAGTCCCGCGGCGGCACCAGCCGCAGCGGGAGCTGGCCGGCCCACGCGGTCTCGAGGGGCTCGGGCGTCTCGCGCATGGAGAAGAGGCGCTCGAGGTACCCCGGCTCGGACTCCACCTTCTCGCGGTAGGCCGGGGTGAGCATGCGGAACGCCTCGACGGACTCCGGCGAGGTGAGCGGCACCTCCTCGCCCTCGTTCAGGCTGTGGCGCGCGAAGGCGACCTCGGGGCTCATAGCCTCCTCCCAGGGCGCCCACCCGTGCTCGACCCAGCTCCGGCGGCGCGCGACGTCCTCGGGCTCGTTGTTCTTGACGAGGATGGAGGGGAGCACGGGCGGGTCGTCGGCGGGGATCTCGTCGGGGGCCGAGGGGGAGACGGACAGGGCGAGGCGGCGGAGGCGGGGCCGGAGTATGGGCTTGGGGCGGAGGCCCGGAGGGGCGAGGAGATGGAGGAAGGTGGCGCTGGTCGCCATTTCTTGCGGGGGTTTGGGAGGACGGCGCGGCGGTCGGTCGGTCCGCCGTCCCGCCGAGGGGTTTAAGACGTCGGGAGGATAAGGTGCGGCCGATGGGAGCCACCTGTCGGTGAGTGATTCAGCCCCGTTATTATCAGTTCCTTTTCTTTCAGAAACTCGTATTCCCTCAGTATAAAAATAAGTGTGGTTGATTTAGTATAGAATTTATATTAACTTAGTATTAAATCTATAACATTTATTTTGAGACAGATTGAGTATTTACTGGCCAGTGCTTTCGATGTTTATAGCATCTACAGCTAGGGCCCAATCGGTCAAATTCAGGCACCATTTAGACAAACATTATGGATTAGTCTGACAGATGTCCGACGCTTTCTTAGTAGGCACAGTGAAGCGCAAGACAGACGTTCGTCTCCTCCTCCTGCCCAAATGGGATGACGTTTAGGTGACGGAGGATTCAACTCCACTCACCGCCATGCCGGAGAATGCTGGAGATTGTCGAAAGCGAGGTTGGGGCGGAGGGGAGAGGAAAGTGGAGTGGAGTGAGGTGACTAGGGTTTAATCCAGCAAGTGGACGGGGACGAATGTATGTGGGGTCGATGTCAGTGTCAAAACCGGCGGATCTCGGGTAGGGGGTCCCGAACTGTGAGACTAGGATAGATGGTAACAGGACACGAAGGGGACATGAGTTTACCCAGGTTCGGGCCCTCCTATGGAGGTAATACCCTACGTCCTGCTTGATTGTATTGATGGTGTAAGGGGTTACCGAATTGATCTACCTCAAGATCGTATGTCTAACCCTAGATGAGTTGTCCTCCCTATACCCTAAAACCCTTCGGCTTATATAGATGCCGAGGATGCCTAGGGTTTACACATGGTCAGTTACATGCCGAAGAGATAAACTTGCCTAACTACTACATCAGACGTGGAGTGCAAGCCTTGTTTCCCGAAGCTTCCATCTAAGAGTTTGGGCCTTCAAATCCTTTGATGTTCGGTAAGCAGCCCTCATAGTCTGGCCCATAACAATAGGTCGGCTATCCGAGGACCCCCTAATCCAGGACTCCCTCGGTAGGCCCCGAACTTGCCTCCAACGCCAAGGGTCTTCAGCTCCAACTGCTTCGCGGACAGAGTCTTCGGCTTGCGAGGTGAGTTCCTTCCTGCCGAATCGTAGTTTGACCTCCGATGACAAGTAGTCTCCCGCATAGCGGCACGTCCGAATACTGTAAATTGACCGGCTTTGAAGCCCAAACGTCAGGGGATAAACAATGGCCCTCTGACGACCTTTCTAACGAAAGGCTACGGCCCACCACGACCGCCAGACCAGTTGCATAGACTCGATTTGCGGTTCGAGGCCGTTTTAATTATCACGATCTATCAATATATCGATCGTGTCCCATTTTATACGGGATATACTTGACCATGCGCACGCAACAACTCACGCATCTCGGGAAGTGGAGGGATTCACGACACAGAGAGGGGAATCCACATCGACAGGCCTCATAAAAAGAGAAGGAAAACCCCAAAGGCTTTTTACGCTTCCCATTTGACTTCTCTGCCTCCCATTCCCTTGCGCCCCCAGAGCACAGATCTAGGTCTATCTGCCCCCACGTTCGAGGTCGGCAATGGTGGGCTCTAATGGCTAGTGGGAAGCTTCCACGGTCACCAACAAGGACATTCTCGACCTTAAGAAGGCCGATTACCTCCCCGCCAACATCCCTCATCGCGCGGCGAAGGAGGGCCAAGTGATCCCCACCCCCAGGCCAGGCGAGAGGGTGGTGTTCATCCCCCACTTCATCAGGGGTTGAGCTTTCCACTCCACCCCTTCGTCAGGGGGTTAAAGTTCTTCTACGGTCTCGACTTCCACGACCTCCTGCCGAACTCCATTATGCATATCTCGGTGTTCATCCTCGTCTGCGAGGCCTTCCTGCTCGTTGAGCCGCACTTCAGGCTCTGGCTGCAGGTCTTCAATACCAAGCCCAAGTGCGTCGGTGGCAAGCACGCGGACTGCGGCGGGGCAGTCATCGGCAAGCTCGCCCGCGTCGGGTGGTCGTCGGGCACCTTCATCAACACCATCAAAGGATGACAAAAGGAGTGGTTCTATGTCACCGAGCCATGAGAAGAGGACCAACTCCCCGCCGCCGCATTCAGATCCGCCCCCCACCAGACTAGCTTCGTGGCCCGAAAAGGGCTTGGTCTGGGGTTCGGGCAAAGAGGTGACCGACCTGCAGAAACGCCTCCGCTCCCTAGTTGAGGGGGGCATCAAGTTGGCCGATGTGGTCCGGGTGATGCTCCGAAGACGCATCCTCCCTTGCCAGCATAGGGACAGTCCCCTATGGGCTCGAGAACTCAAAGCCGAGCCCACAGTCCAGAATCTCTTCCGCACTACGCGGGAGAAGCTGTGGAAGGCACTCTTCAAATCGATGAAGAGCTAGCCATCCGAGGAGGAGGACAAGGGTCTGCATGCCGCCAAGCCCAATTCCGAGGTATGATATTCCCCTGCTTGGTTGGTTTTACTACACAGAGAATCCCTACATCCTCTTATCCGATCTGTTCTGGCAGAGATGGCAGAAGAAAGTCAACAAGATCAACAGTCCGACTCCTCATCCTGAAGACAAGAGGACCAGACTGTTAGTCCAGATGCTTGTGGAGAAGCCTTACTAGGCTCCCACGAAGAAAGAGAAGAAGAATAAACCAGGTCAGGCTGGCATTCGCATCAAGGACCAGCCTGATGCTGCATCCGAAGACACCCCCGCCTCCTCAAATTAGGAGGAGGCCGAAGAGGAGGATGAGGTCGAGAGCGAGAGGGGAGGCAACTCCCCCCCCCATGTCAGGAAGAGAGTGGCGTCTTCGGACGTCCCAGGGCAGGTAGCTTCTCCTTCCCCAAAGAGGGCGCGACAGGCGCGGGTGGTTCTGTCCGACAACAGCTCGAACTCGAGCTCCGCGTCCGAAGACCCCGAAGAGATTCCACGAAAGAGCCTAAGGGTCAAGCCCCCTCCATCTAGGTTAGGATCTGAAGACCCTTCTACCTCTAACTAGTAGATTCAGAGCTTGCTAACACGCGAGTTATGGGTTCCAATAGCCCCCCACGTGTTATCCCCACCGAGGTGGTGTCGGATGGGGAGACCCCACCTGCCGAACTAGCGGAGAGCGGGGATGCCTCGCAGCCCACCATCCCAGGCACCACGAAGGACGCCGTGGAGGTGTCGTCCCAGCCTACTCCAATGAAGGAGGACATGGGGGGAAAGGGAGACCGCCCTCTGGCCAAGGCTAACGCTTCGACCACCGAAGAACGGAGGACAACGCACCGCCCGGACACCGAGGAGGCCAGACAAGCGGGTAATTAGTCCCCTCCGAGGACATCTTCGGAACGCATTGTGCTTCCGGAGGCACCGGTCCAATCCCTAGTGGGTGATCGGGAAATCCGATCATCCCCGGCACCACCGACCAACAAGTGGTCGGCCATGGAGGAGGCTCTATCGAGCGCCTCCATCCCCGAGGATCACCGCACCCTTATGGGTGCGGTACTGCAAAGCATCTAGTCCGTTGACAACGGACTGAAGGAGGCCTTCAAAGGTCTCCTTGCGGGCTTTCAAGTAAGTCACCCGATATTTTTGCTAATATTTTTATTTATTCGTATTGTGTACATGGCAGCCCCAAGCCCTAGGTGAGTGCCGATGTGATGTATGAGTTATGTGTGTAATGTAGGCTTCATCATCAGCGGCGGCAAAAAATGGTGCCGAGCTGGACGAGCTACATCGGAAGCTAAAGCGCTCCGAGGATGAGGTGGAAGACCTCAATAAGAGGTTTGACGAGGCACATGGTAAGTCCGAACTAAATCTGAATACTTTCCCCCGAAATCTGCCAATGGAGATTCTTTTTACATAAAGTTTTATCGTTTTGCAGCTTCATCGAAAGATATTGAAAAGCTCAAGGCCGAGCTTCAACGTGCCAAAGACGAAGCGGCCGTTGAGAAGGCGGCGACCAAAGAAGTGGCCACCGCACTCTCCGCCCTACGAGCCACCAACGATAAGCACCAGGCTCGTGTGGCGGAGATACAGGATGAGCTCAAGGACGCTAGCAAAAAGTGCGAGGTCTTGGAGCAAAAGAATAATGCAAGCTTGTCCGAACTGTCCACCATGAAATCCGATCTCCAGAAGAGCGGATGGACAGACGGTTCTTCGAGGAGCAAGTGCGCCAAGCCAAGGAAATAGTCGATGGTAAGCTGTACTCCCTAAAGTGTGTATTCGGGATAGCAGATTCGAATTGCTGACCCGGGTGTGGTGATCCTTAGGCACATCCGCCTATCTCTAGAAAAGCGTGGCGGACGCCAATCAGTTGTTCGCCTCGCAGGGAGAGGAAGACGAAGCTCGGACGTTCTAGACACAGTTCGGAGCCCCCAAGAGTCCTCCTCTTCTGGTGAAGAAGCTGAAACAGCTAATGGAGCTGCACCAGATGGCGGGTCCGACCATGAAGGACCTCTGGATCCTTTTATGGCCCGGCGAGCCACTCCTAGGCAGTTACTTCGGCCTGGTGCAGAGACTAATTGCTGCCACGCCCCGCCTTGACACTATCAAGCGCTCCTCCTGCATCGAAGGAGTTTGGATGGCCCTTGCCAAGGCCAAAGTGCACTGGTCGGGGCTTAATCCGATGAAGGTCACCACCGACCCGCCGCCACCTGGGAAGGAGCACCGACGCCCCAAACTATACTTCGATGGAGTGATGGAGAGAGCGCGGGTGATAGCGTCGCAGTGTTTGGGTGAAAAAATTATTTGAATGAGCTTGTAACGTGTCCGAAGACTCGTGATAACTTTTAATGATATTAGTATCTGCTCTTATATGGTTTTGTATTCCTTTATAACTCTCGTGTGGTCGTTTAATACTGAAAGATGCGAGTCGTCAGCTTCAGCCCCTACGTAGATACTACCTGGGGTGTCTATGCCAATGCATTGTGTCCCTTAGCCATATTATCGACACCCGAAGGCGGCGTAGTGCGGCAGACTAGGCAATCATACTATAGTGCTTTATTTCTTTCACTTAACCAAAGGGGCGCGAAAAGGACTACGGGAAGCGTACGATTAGCCACCAGAGTGTTTGGGATGTCCGGACGAACCGAGGCTGAAGCCAACATCATAATGTTTGCGCGTAAGGCAAGTTCCTTGTATAATGTGAAATAACCACTTACCAGGATTGAAGTATAATACTTCTTACTTGGGGTTCACAGATCGGATCGCGCATACTATGACGATCCGTTTTCGGCTTTCTCCCCTGAGGTGCTTGACCAAACTATCCGGAAGTACAATCGCAGGGGTGCTCCTTTTGCCCTTTTAGCCGAACGAGTGGAACATAAAGGGGCAAGCACAGGAGCCGGGCAACCCAACTTAATGACCAAAGACATAGTTCGGAACCGGTGCATATAAAGCGAATGCCAAGACGCCGAACACATGATAGTTAAGGCGATTTGTGTTTGAAGTCGAGCCCCCGGTCTATTATCCGGTTACCTCGTGTCATACCGAACAGGTTCACGAGAAGAGGGAGAAAGGAGAAAAAGTATGTGCCGTAAACAAGATAGATGACGCGTACTTGCACCACACAATTTTGCATTTTCTCAACAACTCTTATAACTCGGATTGCCGAAGCAACTGTTTACAGGTATGCGAAAGAAAATAAGGAATAAAGTCCTACAAGAGTTGTTGTACCAGGGGTCTTCAATTGGTGACCCGACGCCCTCAATATGCCCCCTTGCTAGTTGACTCCTGCCCTTGGATGCACCTTGATGGGTGTTAGTGCGGGCGGATTTTACGAACAAAATCTTGAGAGGCTGCGACATTATAGGTGGGCTTTACGCCATAGGCAGGCTCTTTTAGGAGCGCATGCATCTTGTCCGAAGACGTATTGGTGGTAGTAGGTCGGGGCAGCCGAACACCCACCTTTATTTCCCTACCACTTTCCCATGGAATTTTAAGTGCGAAGTTGTGCCTCCTCGACACATACTTTGCTGGTCCAGAAATTGTGTGGTGGGGGCGAGTCCCTATAGAGAGGAAGAGGAAGGATCTGAGCTTTCAGTCTGGAGCCGAACTCTCTTCCCAGCTTTATGTGCCTTTATGGCGGATATCGGAACTTGCCGATCTTCTTTATAGCTGAATTCGACCGCTAGGGCTAGTGCATGTTCCTTAGTTCTAAGGGAGCGCTCGGTGTTGCCGTTGACAATAATGACCCCCTTGGGGCCCGACATCTTGAGCTTGAGGTATGCGTAGTGTGGGACCACGTTGAAATGAGCGAACAATGTCCGTTCGAGTAGCGTGTGATAGCCGCTGCGGAAGGGCACGATGTCGAAGATCAAGTCTTCGCTATGAAAGTTGTCGGGTGAACCGAACACGACCTCTAGAGTTACCGAGCCCGTGCATCGGGCCTCAACGCTCGGGATTACTCCTTTGAAGGTAGTGTTGCTGGGTTTGATCCTTGATGGATCAATGCCCATCTTTTTCACCGTATCTGAGTAAATTAGGTTAAGACTACTTCCTCCGTCCATTAGGACTTTGTGAGGTGATACCCATCTATAATGGGATCTAGGACGAGGGCCGCCAAACCTCCATGACGGATACTGGCCGGATGATCATGCCGATCCAAGGTGATCGGGTATGCCGACCATGGGTTGTACTTCGGGGCTACGTGTTCCACCGCATAGACTTCCCGGAGGGCGCACTTCCTCTCCTTATTCGGTATATAGGTGGTGTAATCATGTTCACCGTTTTTACTTCGGGAGGGAACTTCTTCAGTCCGCCACCAATTGGACCCCGAGGCTCGTCTTCGTCCTCGTTGCGCGAGCTTTTGCGTTGGTCGTCGGGTTGTATCTTGTCGGCCTGTTTAAACACCCAGCATTTGTGGTGTGTGTGGTTGGCGGGCTTTTTCAAAGTTCCATGGATTTGGCAAGGCCTTTCCATGATCTTATCGAGCTGAGTGGGTCCGTCACGGTTGCCTTTAGGGGGCTTCTTCTGCTGCCCAGGTCGGGAGTTGCGGAATCCGGCATTAGCATCCATGTCATCGGCATCACTAGTATTGTACCGACGCTTATTCTTATTGCGCTTTGGCTTTGAGTTGCCATCCTAGGCTTCATGTGCCACGAAATCTTCAGAATTGTGGCAACGTCTAGCTAGCCAGTTATCCTTGCCCGTGCAAAAGCGGGTCATGAGGGAGGTAAGGGTGGACATAGTTCGAGGTTTGTCCTGGCCTAGCTGGTGGGCCAGTCATTCGTCCCGAATATTGTGTCGGAAGGAGGCTATTGCCTCAGCATTCGGACAGTCGACGATTTGGTTCTTCTTAGTCAAGAACCGATTCTAGAACTGCCGAGCGATCTCGCAGGGCTTTTGGACGACGTTGCTGAGATCGGAAGAGTCCGGCGGGCGGACATAGGTCCCCTGGAAGTTAGAGCGGAACACATCTTCCAGGTCTTCCCAGCATCCGATGGAATTTTCGGGGAGGCTGTTTAACCAGTGCCGAGCTGGCCCCTTAAGCTGAAGAGGTAGGTATTTGATGGCACGGAGATCATCTCCTCGTGCCATGTGGATATGGAGGAGGAAATCCTCGATCCATACAGTTGGGTCAGTGGTCCCGTCGTATTGTTCTATATTAACGGGTGTGAACCCTTCGGAGAACTGATGCCGCATTACCTCATCTGTGAAGCATAGAGGGTGAGCGGCGCCTCTGACCCGTGCTATGTCACGCCTGTATTTGGCGTCTGTATGGGGCTGGTTGCGTTCCCAGACTCTGTTGTTTTGGTTGAACCATGGTCTATACTCGCCACGTCGATCGGGCGCGTACTCTCTAGATCCATAGATGGATCTAGTGCGGCCTGCTCTGTGATCCAGGTCATCTCGCAGGTCGAACCTGTCATTGGGCTCTAATGGCTTCTTGCCCCGTCTTCTGGGCACTACCGGTATGTAGCCAGCGTCGTCGGCCGTCCGATCTCGACCACGAGGGGGGCGGTCCGGCTTGTCGTACTGAGTATGGTTTGGAGATGGAGTATCAGTAAGTTCGTCGTCGACTTGCGGCAGCAACCTTCTCCGAGGGTAGCTTTTGTGCTGGTTTGATGGGCCAGTGCCGTGTACTTCCTCAGCTGAGAGAACTTTCGTCCATCGATCATTGAGGTCGGCCTGTTCGGCTTTGAGTTGTCGTTCTTTGGCCTTTAGGTTGCGAGTCGTTGCTATGAGACGTTGCTTGATTTCCTCCTGATCCTCGAGGTTATCAGGGATGTACAAGTCATCGCCTTCCGGTATATCTGCCTCCTCAATGGGGGGAAGGTAATCGTCGCGTTCGGGGTCATTGACGGTATCG
The DNA here is from genome assembly GCA_022496015.1 of Hordeum marinum. Classification (NCBI taxonomy): domain Eukaryota; kingdom Viridiplantae; phylum Streptophyta; class Magnoliopsida; order Poales; family Poaceae; genus Hordeum; species Hordeum marinum. The sequence continues at coordinate 454,221,746 of CM039674.1, read as the reverse complement.
GGGTTGTTTTGATCCTCAGGCTCTTCCGGACCCTCAAACGGATGCTCGGGGATATCGGGATTGTCATTATCGGTGGGGGCATTACCTTCCCCGTTGCTGATAATATCTCTTCTTCCCTTTTTGCTTTTGGACCGCTTATGCGATTTCTGACGCCTTGATGGCGCGTCAACCGATTTGTCATCGTTGTTGTGGGGCGTATTGTCGCCGTTGGTGGCAGGAGTGTCCACCATGTAGACGTCGTATGTAGAAGTGGCAGCCCAACTCCCATGTTAATGGGGGTGGGAGCACGGTCCTCTTCATCCATGTATTCTGCTTCCTCAGAGGCATAGTCTAGCACGTCAGTTAAGTCTTCGACGATGGCTATCAAGTGGGTCGTGGGTGGGTCAAAAAATCCGTCCCTTCCCGAACTGTAACCGGGCCGGGTGTAGATCAGGGTTGGATCGTCGGTGATCCTCATCGACGATAATTGCTCCAAGGCCTCGTCGACCGTCGAGGGCCCGATCGGATCCAGCCGATCGGAACTCGTGGAGTTAACCCCCATGAAGTCTACCCATGGGGAGTGTTCGGAAGGAACACATGTTTGGTCATATGGCTCGATGGCCTGACCAGGATGAGAGATCGGATTGCCGCCATGGGTGACCCCATTGGTATGTCCAAAAGGGGGGCTCGAGGTTAAGGCCTCAGAGTCTTCGGGGGCTACAAGCGAAGCCGTGAGCCCGATTAGTGATAGGTCACCCCGAGAGTTGAAGGAGAACTCTAAGTTTCCAAATCTGACCTCTTGATCAGGGGTGAAGCTCTCAACGCGACCTAGATGGCCGACGGAGTCAGCATGCAGCACAACGCTGCCGAAGGCAAAGATCTGCCCGGGAACGAAAACGTCCATGTTGCAGACCTCTTCGTTGATGATAAGGCGAGGCATAGATTCCATCTCGCTCATAGAGGAACTCTCAATGAAAGCATCAATGTCGGTGTCAAAACCGGCGAATCTCGGGTAGGGGGTCCCGAACTGTGAGACTAGGATCGACGGTAACAGGAGACGAAGGGGACACGAGTTTACCCAGGTTCGGGCCCTCCTATGGAGGTAATACCCTACGTCCTACTTGATTGTATTGATGGTGTAAGGGTTACAGAGTTGATCTACCTCGAGATCGTATGTCTAACCCTAGATGAGTTGTCTTCCCTATACCCTAAAACTCTTTGGCTTATATAGATGCCGAGGATGCCTAGGGTTTACACATGGTCGGTTACATGCCGAAGAGATAAACTTGCCTAACCACTACATCAGACCTGGAGCGCAAGCATTGTTTCTCGAAGCTTCCATCTAAGAGACTGGGCCTTCAAATCATTCGGTGTTCGGTAAGAAGCCCTCATAGTCCGGCCCATAACAATAGGTCGTCTATCCGAGGACCCCCTTATCCAGGACTCCCTCGGTCGGGGTGGGCCGGATTTGATGTGACGGATGTGACCGAGCGTGCCCAGGTCTTCCCATAGTCGCCCTAGATTTGGGTTGGATATGAAGGGTGTCGGCTAGTCTTGGCATTTAGTGTCGGTATGAGGAGCCCGTGTCACTTTTTTTATCAGTTCGTCCGCCCGATATTTTGAGGTGGGGTATGAGGCGCTCGACAATAGACACTCTTAACACGAGCTCTTGGTAGTTCTTGAACACTTTACAAAAATGCCCTCGAATAGTCTCAAAATTTCGCGCAAGTACAACAACTCCTCAAATGACATTGGATCTGAGATCTAACGACCTAGGAGCCTGTATCACGGTAGCATATATTGATTGTGGCAGCGAGAATAATAATAACTTTAAGGTAAATAATGAAAAGTAAATAAATGAAAATAAACAATGGTTGCATGTAGTAAAGAGGTTAGGTGTGGAGAAACTTCCCAACATGGTGTACATCAAGTGTGCTAGTGCGACAGTAATACCATTTATGGATTCTAGTAGTAGTTTGTTAATTTGGTAGGAGGATTACCGTGAGTGGCCGAACTTCTCCATTTTTGTTTCGTTCTTCCCTATAATATTGTTTCGACGTTGGTCATCTCCATAACTAAGGTCATGAGACCGAAACAATGCATTAGGTTCTGTGGATCACCATTCGCTCTTCGTAGTTATCTCAATCTGTCACCTGAAGGTCACAAATTCACTGAACAATATTTATTACCCACGTAGGTCTTCGGATCATGTTGCCTAGGCCTTTAAATTGAACAACACATATTACGCTCACGACAGGTAAACAACTTAAAAACGATCATAAAATTATAATCACGAATGACAACATATGGAATAGACACAAATAAATCTTACCAATCACCTATGTTTTCCACACCTAGGGGCTATGCATGCTCAAGACCCTCCTATGGTTGTCATTGTATTGTGACGAGCTTCAGTCCCTTGGTGTTGTCCCGGTTCACTTTTTCTCAGTGACGATCATTGATGCTTCCCCAATCTGCTAATCGTCTTGTCGTCCTGTGGCAGAGCTCCCAACACCAAGGTTCATGTTCATTGTCACTCATTGATTGTGGTTGCTCCTGCCTTGCGCCATGGGGTCGGTGTGCACGCCGGTGCGGCATGTTAATATTTGTGGAATCTTAGTATTGTGATCCTTCTATGACAGCTCACATCCGCGTGTGTCTCTCCTGGCGTTAGTCTTTCTGTTAGATAGCTATAGGTCGCGCCTTCTCTTGGGTGCTAATTTTCTCATCTTTCATTATGTGTATGTTTTTTGACCCGGTTTTCCCATAAACGGGGTCAACTTATTTATGTTTTCATTTGATTTATCTTATAAATTGGTTCTACCAAACTTTTAGAGGGTACTCTCTCCGATTTGTGGCAACTTTTGAGCAATATATTCAGGCGCGATAACTCCTCCTCCTCCCGTTGATTCTCCTAAATCTATACCTACCTACTAATAAAGTATGAAGTGTTTCTCCCTGTCCACTGTCGTACGTTTTATGGATATATTAAAATGATCATGCTATAACTTTGTAGCTGTGACGTGGATGTTTTTATGTATATGTAATTTGACCAGAAAAATGCTTAGTTTCTAATCATGGTGTTAGTTGTTCCTGTTAGCTAATATAAAATTCTTTTCAAGACATAACCTTAATTAACATAATTTATTGGCATGGAAAATTAAATGTTCTCTACCTCATTTAAATTGGCTACATATGTTAAATAAAGTATGTTAGAAGGGCATATAGTCCAAAAAAATTTATACAGGCTAAGGAGTAGTGATATACATACATACATACATACATAACATACATACATACATACATACATACATGTGTGTGTGTGTCACACCCCGTGTTTGTATCACTTTGCTATGCTATGATTTTATAAAATCTGGACTCATTTAAAACTTTTTACTTGTTTGTGATGGTTGACTTGGGTGCTACTTGCTTGAATGATTGCTTGTGTTTTAATTCCCAAAGATTCTCCTTCTCTCCATATTCATCTTCTTGATCCAAAATCCTTGCCCAATGAGCATACCATGTGTATAGGACCTAAAAATATTTTTATCAAATTTTATTTTGGCCAAAAAGCATTTACTCAAATTAGATTTTCAAAAAATCCTGAATTGAGGTTTGTACTACCAGTCCTCAAATTGGGTGGATAGTTTTGCCCAAAAGACTTTATTTGGAATCTGCTATATATGACTTCCCAAAACCAACAGATATTAATTTTAAAGATCATCTTACTATTTTATTTAAAGGCTTCTTCTTAAGGTCAGAAATGTTCTTTCATAGGGAAAAATTATTTAAATGCTTTCAAATTGAGAAAATTTAGGGAAACTCAGTGGACATATATTTTCCACATATTTGAGTTTACACACATGGTCATGTTCAAAATATTGGGCAAAACCCTCCAAAACCATTTCTGCTAAAATCAAGCATTTGAAATATTTTTATTAAAAATATTCTCAAATAAATCTAGGAAAATTCTAGCAAGTCACACATGACATACGTGATGATCTTGCAAAGTTTCATTCCAATCCATATTGGTTTTGTCCACCCAAATATCCCAAAACCATTCTTGTACAGATCCAAATTTGAGCAACTCTACATTGCCTGATGTCTTCTATTGATCTCAGACTTTTTGGATATGCTCTAATCCCCAAATAATGCCATCACACTAAGTGGTGTATTAAGGAGAATAGATTTGCATGCATAGATCTATGAAAATCAGTTTCTGCTCATTTCTAGGGTTTACAATGTTTGCATTGCCAACTTTCTTCAAGCTGGCTCAAACTTTGTGATCAGCCCTATTTTTACCTCCCCTTTGATACTGTTAAATCTCACTTTGAGTGGGAAACTCTATCTTGCCCAAACTCACACCAAACACCTTCTGGTTAATTCCAAAAGCTACTGTTTTCACTCTCTTACTTGTTCTCCGTGGGCTAGGATTTTTACCACACCTCTAGTTTGTCCCCCTCTACCTTCAGTATGAAATCCAGCCCCCCAACTCAATAATTGGTGGGGTAAAATTCCCATTTACACCCCTAGACAGCTATGGCAACACATGTTGATGCGGAGCATCCCACGAGCACCACCATGGAGCCATCATCAACACCTCAAGCTCCTAGTGGACCATTGACGAGAGCCCGTGCATGTGCCATTACAAACGAGGTGACATCCCTCCTTTATGATTCTCCCTTTGATACCCTAGGAACATGGATGCTACCTCAAACAGAGACACTTTGCGTACTTAGGTGTCAAGAAGGAGGAAGGAAGCAAGAGGGACCCCAATAGCAAGGAGATGGATCCACAACAGTCGAGGATTCAGCGGTACAACCGGGCAACCACCGCTCCTCCGGTACAACCGATCCACCACCGCTCCACGACCAGCCAAGTTTCTGTTTTGATGCGGTTCAAGGCCAGAGCTACCCCGGTTGTTCCGCTTAGAACGGTACAACCGGTCCCCACACCGGTACAACCGGACTGCCTGCACGCAGGAACGGGCCCAAAGCCCATGTATCTCCCCCTCACTTACCCTTTTGTGACTAGCACTATATAAACTCCTTCCCCTCCTCATTTCTAGGGTTAGATATGATTTGCTCTTAGATAGTGGAGCATAGCTCCTTTCACCACCTCTCCCCTAGAGATGCATCTATAGGAGAAGATCCCTAGTGGATGTCAAGGCCCCTTATGAGGGAAGATCCTATGGGATATCAAGGCCCCTCCTTACGGAGTGGGAGATCGCATACCGCTACTTGTATCATTGTTGACTTGGTGATCTCGTTCCTCATGTGGTTTCGTGGACCTAGTGGATGTGTAATCGTGTTTGCCTTCCTCTCGCTCTTCCCCGTGTTCTTCGTGTTCTTCGTGAATCCCCCCTCCAAATAGTGAAAGATCGATAAACACGGGCTTGCCCCGTATCATATTGGTATCAGAGCCATGTTGATCACGAATTTGGAGTCCCCCTGCCGTTTTCTAGCCAATTTTTGCTTTGTTTTGACCTAATTTCAAAAATCCCCACAAAAATAGCCCTACCAAATTTTCTTGGATTCGTTGGATTTGAGAAGATTTTGTTGTTTGTGATCCGTGAATTCAGCAGTGAACAAGTGGACCTACCTTTCCCCCACCATCCCCATCAGTTTCCTCCGCAAAATCGCCCAAAATTTTCTTTTCTCTCAATTTCGGATCTACAGTCGGGCCAGGGGCGGTACAACCGCCCTTGCAACCGGTACAACCGGTAATCGTCAGGAGCGGTACAACCGCCCACACCACCGGTACAACCGCTAATTCCTAGGTTTTCCCAGGAGCGGTACAACCGGATGACCCAAGCGGTACAACCGCAATTTCCTAGCTTTCCAACTTTGTTCATTTGCTCTTTCGCCCATTTTCTTCCGCAACCCATTTGCATTTGATATTTTGAGTCATGAGCCCGCCACTTCCTAAGGTGTTTCAGCTAATTAGGAGTGGTTCTTCATCGACATCGCCGCTCATCATCGCCCGCAACATCGCCAACCAACTCTTCATTGACAACTCACCGCAAGCAAGGACAGTAACCGCGACGACACTCTTGACTCATATCCTTGCCACCACATTGTTGCCCTAGCCTATTTGCGTTACCTGCCTATCGAGACTAGCTATTGAGTATTGTCGGGCTATGCTACTTGTGCACATTAGTGTTACATACGCCATAGAGCTACCATTGCATGCATATACATCTTAGTATCATCTCTTGTGTTGCAAAGTACCCGCATACATAATTGCTATGTTGGTGTGCACGTCCCGCATAGTGACAATCCAAATATCATTGCAAAAGGAAAGACAAGTGAAGCTTTTAAGCAAGGTCAAAAGAACAATAGCATCGCGACATTTGCATATCATACATCATCGCTTTGGATCACTTGAGTGAGTGACTCGTGCTGCATATATAGCAAGTCGGGAATAGGAAGTCGAAGCATTTTTGTCGCATATAGGTTGTGCACAAGTTCGTATCATGCCCATTTGAGCAATCGTGCTACCGTCTCTCTAGAGTTGTGCAACAAGAGCGTTTTCTATGGCTTCCACATTTTGAGCTCACTTTTGGTTGCACAACCCCACTTTTCTCTTTTCGTGTGTGTGTTTCCGAGTTTTACTTGCTTACTTGCGGATCTCTCTCAACTTTATTGCCTCATATTCTCAAATTGCTTAAAATTTTGTGCCACTATCCTAACCAAGCTACTCCAAAAGCATTATCTTTGTAGGTGTGAGAAGGCAAACTCGGTACCAATTCTACTATTTCCACGTTTCACACTGAGTGATTGATCCTCATTTCAAGCTTCGGAATGGTATTTGGTATTGTGTTTTTCCATTCTTCCACTTATATCTACTTAAGTACCATGGATAGGAACACTATGATGAACCCGACATTCGAGGAGCAAGGCGACGACGCGAACAACTACATCACCAAACTACAATTCTTCGCCGCACAAAAGGGGATGCAACAAGCACAAGATGTCATCATAGACCACATCGAGCACCTCGCCACCAACATACGTGAATCCGAGGAGAGGACGAGATACTTCATGACAACGCAAATGGATGAGCTCCGCGCTTTGGTGGTGAATCGCGCATCATCCACTTCTACATCTACTCGACGTCGCACCGCAAGTCGACACTCCTCCAAGGACTCTTTCGGCGAAATTCCTCCTCCTCGAGCTCGACCACACCAATGAGAGTCTCTCTCAAGATTCAAGAAACCCCTTCCATGACGAGCCTGAAGGTCGACATCGCGAGCGTGACCATCGTCGCCAACAAGAGCAAGACGACTACGAGCAAGATCGACTACGTCCCCGGCGTGAAGAAGACCGGTGCCATGAGGAACAAGCACAATAGGCACAATGGGCACTACACGATGCAAACTATGCCATGCAAGAACGCAACTGTCTAGCTCATGAGCAACAAGACGCTCTACGTCGAGCATGCCAAGAAGAAGAAGCTCAGCAAGAGGAGAACCAAGAACGCCAACAAGGGGTGCGACAACGACATTCCCAATACCCAAGGCAAGAGGAGTAACACGTTGATGAGCTCGCCCCAAGGCAAGAGCAAGACCAACATGACAACAATGCACCTCCGCGTCAAGACGCACGCCCTCATGCAAATCCCATTGACCACGTGGATGATCATGCGCCAAGGCAAGGCCAACGTTAACAAGACAACTATGCTCCTCCACGACAAGGATATCGCAATAACACCAACTATGAAGAAAATTGCTTTGGCAAGATCAAGTTCACCATGCCTAAGTTCTCCGGAAGCAACGATCCCGAAGACTACCTCTCTTGGGAACTCAAGGTTGACAAAATAATCCGGTTGCACAACTATGAAGAAGATAAGAAGGTTGCCATGGCCTCCCTCGAGTTCCAAGATTGCGTGCTCATTTGGTGGGAACAAGTGATCGTGCAACGAAGAGAAAGAGGTGACCCTCCAATCACAACTTGGGAGCAAATGAAAGAACTCATGTGAGCGCGATTCGTCCCAACACACTATAATCGCGACCTCTTCAAGAAACTCCAACTACTCAAGCAAGGCACCAAGTCGGTGGAAGAGTACTATCAAGAGATGGAGATGGCCATGATAAGAGCACATGTGAAGGAGGACGATGAACAAACTATGGCACGTTTCTTGAATGGTCTCAATTACCAAGTCAAGAAAATTGCGGATTTCCAACCCTACTACAACTTGCTCAAGTTAGTGCATCAAGCCTCCAAATTGGAACGTTAAGTTCAAGAAGATTACAAGTACTCCAAGACCTCCTACAAGACCTACGGTGCAACTACTCAAGCTACTCCCACTACGACCCCTTCTACAAGAACCCCCACGACAAAAGATGACAAGTCAAGCTACAAGGACAAGTCGTCTTCTTCCTCACGAAACGCACCCACAAGCAAGACAAGAGCGTCATCCTCTACACCAACACCGGATGACGTCAAAACAAGCTCCATTAGGTGTTTCACTTGCCAAGGCCGAGGCCACAAGATGCATGAGTGCCCCACAAGACGAACCATGATACTCCAAGATGATGGCTCCTATGACTGTTGGGGAACGCTGCATGGGAAACAAAAAATTTCCTACGCACACGCAAGATCTATCCATGGTGATGAGCATCTACGAGAGGGAGAGTGGATCTATGTACCCTTGTAGATCGCTAAGCGGGAAGCGTTAAGGAACGCGGTTGATGAAGTAGAACATCTTCGCGATCCAATCACGATTCGTCCTGATCAAGCACCGAACGGACGACACCTCCGCGTTCAGCACACGTACAGCTTGATGATGATCTCCGCCTTCTTGATCCAGCAAGAGGGAGCGGAGAGGTAGACGAGTTCATTGGCAGCATGACGGTGCTATGGCGATGGTGGTGGGGTAATCTCAGCAGGGCTTTGCCTAAGCACAGCTGAAACCGATCTAGAGGACAAACTACGAACTAGAGGGTAGGGTTGCACGTGGCTGAAAATCTTGTGCCAAAACCCTAAAACCCTCTAGTGTATATGGGAGGAGAGGAGGAGGAGGCTTGGTGCAAGGGCCAGACCCTCTAGGCTTCGGCCGAAGTGGAGAGGAGGAGTCCTCCTCCTCCACTCCTAGTAGGATTAGGACTCCTTCCTTATTTCCACCCTTTTGCCTTTTTCCACCTTTTCCACTTAGGAATCTCTTCCCAGCTGCATGGGACTTGTGTGGGACTTTGTACAGCTCACTAAGGGCTGGTATTAGTCCTCCCACAGCCCATGTAGCCTCTTGGGTCGAAATACCTCTCCCGATGGTCCCCCGGTACACTACCGGCACTCCCGGTACACTACCGATGAGCCCGAAACTTTTCCGGTGACCAAAATAGGACTTCCTATATCTTAATATTTACCTCCGGACCATTCTGGAGCTCCTCGTGATGTCCGAGATCTCATCCGGGACTCCGAACAACCTTCGGTCACCACCATGCATAACTCTATACTATTGAAACGTCACCGAACCTTAAGTGTGCAGACCCTGCGGGTTCGAGAACTATGTAGACATGACCGAGACACCTCTAGGGTCATTAACCAATAGAGGAACCTGGATGCCCATATTGGTTCCTACATGTTCTACGAAGATCTTTATCGGTCGAACCTCTATGTCAAGGATTCAGTTAATCACGTATGATGTCCCCTTTGTTCTTCGGTATGTTACTTGCCCGAGATTCGATCGTCGGTATCTCCATACCTAGTTCAACCTCGTTACCGGCAAGTCTCTTTACTCGTTCCGTAATACAAGATCCAGTGACTAACACTTAGTCACATTGCTTGCAAGGCTTATTGTCATGTTGTATTACCGAGTGGGCCCTGAGATACCTCTCCGTCACACGGAGTAACAAATCCCAGTCTTGATCCATGCCAACTCAACATACACCCTCAGAGATACCTGTAGAGCACCTTTATAGTCACCCAGTTACGTTGCGATGTTTGATACACACAAGGCACTCTTCCGGTGTCCGTGAGTTGCATGATCTCATGGTCATAGGAACATATACTTGACATGCAGAAAACTGTAGCAATAAACTAACACGATCATATGCTACGTTTATAGTTTGGGTCTTGTCCATCCCATCATTTTCCTAATGATGTGACTTCATTATCAAATGACATCACATGTCAATGGCTAGGAAACCTTGACCATCTTTGATCAACGAGCTAGTTCACTAGAGGCATACTAGGGACAAAGTGTTGTCTATTTATCCACACATGCAATGTGTTTCCAATCAATACAATTATAGCATGGATAATAAACAATTATCATGAACAAGGAAATATAATAATAAACACTTTATTTATTGCCTCTAGGGCATATTTCCAACAATGACTCCATGAGTGATGATGAGATGGAAGCTTTGGAACAAGTGGCCACGCACCGCCAAGTCAATGAAGATGAAGACTCTCAAGTCTTTTGCGACAACAATCCGAGCCCCGCTCTCGTTATCTCAAAGGTGTTGACTCTTTAACAACAACAAGACAAGGACCAACGATGCCACATCTTCCACACCAAGGCCGGTATCCAAGGAAGATCCGTCAAGGTTATCATCGATGGAGAAAGTTGCCATAATTTGGCAAGTGAAGAACTTTGCTCCAAGTTGCATTTGACCAAGAAAAAGCATCCTCGCCCCTACAAGGTCCAATGGCTAAGCGACTCCGGCATTATCCAAGTGGACCACACCGTGCAAGTTTCCTTCAAGATCGACGCTTACGCAGACACCTTGGAGTGTGATGTGGTGCCCATGACCGTTTGCCACCTACTCCTCGGGAGACCTTGGCAATTCGACCGTGGTGCCATACACAACGGGCGCACCAATCTATATAGCTTCAAGATGAAGGGCACCCAATATGTGCTTCACCCTATGTCTTCTAGTCAAGTGATCACCGACAAGCAAGCTTCGTCCCATCATGGAGAGAAAAGTGAGAGAGTGATCCACCTCAAAGCGAGTGAGCACCACAAGACAAACTTGAGTGACTCCACGATGAGGGACATGACTGACCTAGTTCTATTTGTCACAAAAGGAGAGTTGAGGGATGTGAGTGAGAGCCCATCGACCGCCCTTCACTACGTGATAGTGTGCAAGGATGATTGGCGAGGATATGTGCCTGGGGTAGGGTCCTAGGCAAGGCCTACATGCCCTACCTAAGGACACCACATGGGAGGACTTGAAGATCAAGCATGAACTTCCGAGTGGATCCCTGGAGACGTTCAAAATCACTCGACAGTAATCCACTCGGAGACTCCCGCTCTCACTCCGCAGTCGCATGTCACTCGACGAACCTCGCTTCACTTGACGCCAGAAGACCAGGAGCCATCATCAAGAGCCCAACAGGCAGACGCTGGCTTAATGACCCTTAATAGCTTTTACTACGTACGTTACCTGTAACGGCAGACTTTACACCCCATGACCAGACCCATTGATGCGGGGCCATTATGAGGGGCAACGAACTCTATATAAGACGCCCCTCCCCTCCTGCACAAGGGTTAAGAAAACTATTGTAATCTCTACATTCCACTCGACATAAAGCTCCCAAGCACTGAGACGTAGGGCTGTTACCTCCACGAGAGGGGCCTGAACTCATACATATATGTGTACACCCTCTCCGTAGCTAGGACTCTGCCCTCTCCATTCGTACCCCTACCATCTACTGTCAGGCTCGTTCCCACGACAGTTGGCGCCCACCGTGGGGCAGGCATCTAAGCGACTTTCGGCGAGGTTGCGTTTTTCATCTTTCAACATGTCTTCCGGCGGTGTTTTTGCTCTGGGCCACGAGATCCATTTCGGAGCGCTCACTTTCATCGCCGACGATTCGGCATGGCTCTAGGAGGCGCCTCTCGATGTCGAGGCGCTCCCGGTTCGCAGGGCCGCACATTTCCGCGCGAGTTCGTGCGGCGTGTTGTTGCGTCAGCCGTCGACCCCTTACGCATCAGCTCCTCTTGCCATTCGCAATCGCAAGCGGTCCGGCCGCTCACGACTCCTGCAGTGGGTTGAACACACAGTGGCACGTCAAGCTTCTTCGTAGGTTGCAGCACTCGAACCTGCCGAGTCCCTTCATGGCATGTTCGAGTCAGATTCCGATCCGTCCGATGTGCCTTCCGAGTGCGAGAGTTGTGATCCCGCAGCGGAGGTCTTGATGGCGGGCTCGCATCAGAGCTCACCGCCTAGTTTTGGTCGTGGCGAGCATGAGGCTGGTGGCCCGTCTAACGTGCAATCGCCTCGCGATGAGAAGGTCCTTCATACCCCCATCGTCGATGCGACCATCGAGGCCCGGGCGTTCGTCTGGAAGAGCTCCAGGTAGAGATTGACGAGCGCGCCCGTCCATGCCCACCGCGCCCTAGTCGACGTCAGCGACAACTGTTCCCGACTGGATCTCACGATGGCGTCGAGGTATACCGAACTCTCGTGCTTAATGTTGTTGTTGCTGCTAGGATAGCAGATTCCATTTAGCCTTCCCGGTCAGAGGCTGGTTGAGGGCTGTTGTAGATCAGAGCACTGTTAGATGCAGCACAATGCCAGAATTCAGTAGTTTCTCAGTCTCATCACAAGATACACAACAATTCACCCAAGGCAAAGACCGTTCAATCGGCACATAGTCCTGGGTCGCCCTTGCATTGTCGAGGCGGCGGTTATCGTGAAGGGCAAGATAGATATCAGCACCACCGCGAAGACCACCGTCAAGTGCCCAGTCCTCTGCGGAGTGGTCCATACGCGCCACGGCGCCAGGACGACAGGCACTCCTTCGGTGATGAGCGAGACGCGGACTTTGATGCCCGCGCGTACCTTCTTCAGAAGCGGATCGACAAGAGCAGAGCCTATAGAGAAGGGCACGACAAAGATGTCCCGAGTGGTAGCTCAGCTGCAGTGTCTGGTCCAGAGTGTTTTAGCAGAGATATACGCTCTGTGGAGATTCCCCCCAACTTCAGAATGGCGGCGGGGATCGGAAAGTTTTCTGGTGAAATAAAACTAGAGACTTGGCTTGATGATTACCGAGTGGCTGTGCAGATTGGCGGCAGGAATGACAATGTCGCAATGAAGCACCTGCCTCTTATGTTGGATGGACCAGCTCGAGCTTGGTTGAATCGTTTGGCTCCTTCCAGCATTCATTGTTGGGAAGATCTTGCCCGAGTGTTTGTCCGGACCTTCGAGGGCACTTGCAAGTGCTCCGCAGGTCTGGTCGACTTACAACACTGCGTCCAGAAGCCTAGTGAAACCTTAAGAGACTATATTCAGCGATGGTCCACCCTGCATCATACGGTGGAAAATGTGTCGGAACACCAAGCTGTTTGTACCTTCAAGGCCGGTGTGAGATACAGAGAGTTGTATTTGAAGTTCGGGTGCACTAGTGACATTTCACTCGGCAAGATGATGGAAATTGCCACTCGCGATGCCAATGGCAAGGAAGAAGACCGCCTCCATAGCGGCAAAGGAAAAGCGGTTGCCAATGAGTCTGGCGACAGTAACAATAGGAAACAAAAGCGGAAGGCTGAAGACCCATTTCTGGCAGAGGCCGCAGCACTAGCGACTCAGTCGAAAAACAAGGGCAAGGCCAAAGCTCAGTATGCCCCCAAGAAGGGGAAGGGTCAGCCAGGAACCGATATCTTGGATCAGCCGTGTGTGATTCACACGAAGAAAGATGCAGAAGGCAACCTGGTTTTGCCCAAGCACACCACTCGACAGTGTCAGACCCTCATCCAACAGTTCAAGGGAGACCAGTCGAGTGGGAAATCTCCTGAAAAAGAAGATGAAGACGAAGAGAAGGAAACATTCCCGGATGTCACTGCTACCCTGGTGATCTTTGCTGACGTCGAGAGCAAGAGCCGTCTGAAAGTCATAAATAGAGAGATCAATATGGCTATGCCAGACACCCCCACCTACCTCAAATGGTCTCAGTATGCTGTCACATTCGACCAGACTAACCATCCTGCACGTGTGGCCACACCCGGTCGACAGGCTCTGGTAGTTGATCCGGTGGTGCAGGGGACTCGGCTCAGAAAGGTCCTCATGGACGGCGGCAGCGGTCTAAACATTCTGTATGCGGATACCCTGAAGGGAATGGGCATTCCTATATCCCTTCTCAGCGAAAGCAGCATGCATTTCCATGGGGTCATCCCAGGAAAGAAGGCCAAGTCACTTGGCCAGATAGCATTGGATGTGGCATTCGAAGATAGCAAAAAATTCTGAAAAGAAAAGTTGACGTTTGAAGTCGTGGATTTCAAGAGCGCTTATCACGCCATTTTGGGTCGACCCGCTTATGCACGTTTCATGGCGCGACCATGTTACGTGTATCTCAAGCTGAAAATGTCGGGCCCTAAGGGCGTGATCACGGTCACTAGCAATCGACAGCGGGCCAAAGAGTGTCTCCAGCAAGGGTCCAAGATCGTCGATCAACAGATGGCCATGGTCGAGCTGGAGGATTACAAGAAAACCACTAATCCTGCTGATTTGCTCTGCACAAAAAAGCCGGCTTCAGAGTCGGCATTTCAGTCGGCAGGTGAAGTGAAGAAGGTGCACATCCACCCGACGGATCCAACAGCTGCCCCGACGAATATGTCGACAACTCTCGACAGCAAATAGGAAGCCGAGCTCATCCAGTTCCTCTGTGAGAACTAGGATATCTTTGCATGGAAGCTTGCTAACATGCCGGGAATTCCCAGGGAGCTGGCTGAGCACCGTCTGCGAGTGGATCCGAAGGCCAAGCCCGTCAGGGAGCATTTGCGTCGATCCACAACAGAGAAGCGCAAGGCAATCGGAGAAGAAGTGACCCGTCTCTTGCAAGCCAAGTTCATTTGGGAGATTTACCACTCCGAGTGGCTCTCGAATGTTGTGATGGTGCCCAAGAAAGATAAGTCATTGTGCATGTGCATTGACTTCACACATCTTAATAAGGTGTGTTCGAAAGACCATTTTCCGCTCCCCTGCATAGATCAGATTGTTGACTCGACATCGGGGTGCGAGCGATTATCATTTTTGGATGCCTATTCTGGGTACCATCAGATCCGTCTGTTTGGCCCAGATGAAATAAAAATGGCCTTCATCACCCCGTTTGGGTGTTTCTTCTACATCACCATGCCTTTTGGTCTCAAGAATGCCGGCGCTACTTTTATGCGCATGATTCAGAAATGTTTACTCGACCAGATCCCTCGGAATGTCAAGGCGTACATGGACGATATAGTGGTCAAGTCCCGCAAAGGTTCCGACCTGCTGGCTGACTTGGCTGAGACATTCGCCAATCTGAGGCGATTCGACATAAAGCTGAATCCGGCCAAATGTACCTTCGGTGTCCCTGGCGGCAAGTTACTCAGTTTTCTCGTTTCCGAACGAGGAATTGATGTCAATCCTGAGAAGATCAGCACCATTACCCGTATGAAGACTCCCGTGCGAGTGCACGATGTTCAGAAGCTCACGGGTTGCTTGGCGGCATTGAGTCGATTCATTTCTCGTGTTGGTGAGAAGGCCCTTCCCTTGTATCAGTTGATGAAGAAATCAGACACATTCGACTAGACTCCTGAAGCCAAAGCAGCGTTTGTTGAGCTCAAAGCCCTGCTGTCCACCTAGCCGGTGCTTGCCGCTCCTGCCAGCAAAGAGCCCTTGCTCCTGTACATCGCGGCCACAAATCAGGTCGTTAGTACAGTGCTGACTGTCGAGCGAGAAGAAGAAGGCAAAGCCTATAAGGTTCAGCGGCCAGTCTACTATGTCTCGGAAGTTTTGTCCCCCTCAAAGAAGAGATATCCTCATTATCAGAAGCTGGTGTATGGTATTTACTTATCAACGAAGAAGGTGGCACATTATTTCCAAGACCATTCGATCTCAGTCGTCAGCGATGCACCTTTATCAAAGATTTTCAATAATCGCGACGCATTAGGTCGAGTGGCTAAATGGGCAATTGAGCTGGAGCACTTCGACATCAGATTCGAAGCCAAGAAGGAAATCAAGTCCCAAGCATTGGCAGATTTCATGGCCGAGTGGATCGAACACCAACAGCCTATCCAAGTTCACTCGACGCATTGGACAATGTTCTTCGACGGCTCCAAAATGTTGAATGGATCCGGTGCTGGCGTTGTTTTGGTATCCCACAGAGGCGACAAGCTCAGCCATGTCTTGCAAATTCACTTTGATTCCTCCAACAATGAGGCAGAGTATGAAGCACTTTTGTACGGGTTGCGCACGGCTATTTCGCTCGGCGTCAAGCACTTGATGGTTTATGGTGACTCAGATTTGGTGGTGAATCAAGTGATGAAAGAGTGGGATGTTAGAAACCCTGCTATGACTGGATACTGCAATGCAGTCCAGAAGCCGGAGAAGAAGTTTGAAGGTCTAGAACTTCACCATGTTCCTCGACTGAAAATTCAGGCAGCTGATGAGCTATCCAAGATTGGTTCCACTCGACGGCCTGTCCCCAGCGGAGTGTTCCTGGAGCATTTGCATACTCCTTCGATTCAAGAGGATCCCTTCACTAAAGAGCCCCCGCAAACCATAAGCTCCTCTGACTCGACTGAAGTCGATGTTCCTGTTGTGGTTGACCTGGTCATGGAGGTGCTAGTTATCATTCCCGACTGGACTGTACCGTACATAGCCTATATCCTCAGACAGGAGCTTCCTGAAGATGAATCAGAGGCTCGACAGATTGTGCGCAGGTCCAAAGCTTTCACTGTGATGGGTGATCAGCTTTTCAGAGAAAGTGTGTCGGGTGTCAACCCAGCGCTGCATTTTGCCCGAGGAAGGTCGAATGATTCTAGATGAAATCCACTCGGGAACTTGCGGACATTATGCGTCTTCAAGGGCGATCATCGCCAAAGCATACCGAGCGGGTTTTTATTGGCCACGGGCTTCAAGTGATGATATGTTTGCATAGAACGGACATTGTTGATCATTGCGAAAGCTGTCGGTTCTATGCAAACCTATCACACAAGCCAGCGTCTGCTCTGAAGACAATTCCACTCGCCTGGCCGTTTGTGGTTTGGGGGCTCGACATGGTTGGTCCTTTCCGACCCGGAAAAGGAGGATTCACCCACCTGTTGGTAGCAGTTGACAAGTTCACCAAGTGGATCTAAGCCAAGCCCATCAAGAAGCTGAATTCCCGCACGACGGTCACGTTCATGAGAGAGATCATTATTCGGTTCGGCATTCCCCATAGTATCATCACGGACAATGGCACCAATTTTGACTCGGAAGAATTCAGGAGATTTTGTAACTCCCAAGGCACCCGAGTGGATTATGCTTCCGCTGCACATCCTCAAACCAATGGGCAAGTTGAGCAGGCTAACGGTCTCATTCTGCAAGGTCTGAAGCCTCGTCTCATGCGCGATTTGGATCATTCCGCTGGTGCGTTGGTAACTGAGCTGCCGTCTATTTTATGGGGGTTGAGGACAACACCTAATCGGTCGACTGCACGAACTCCTTTCTTCCTTGTCTTTGGCGCTAAAGCTATATTGCCGAGTGATTTGGCCCACAATTCTCCTCGAGTGGAGCTATATTCTAAGGCTGAAGCCGAGCAGGCCAGGCAAGATGGGGTAGATCTTCTAGAAGAAGAGCATGAGATGGCTCTGATCCGGACCACAGCCTATCAGCAAGACTTGTGGCGCTTCCACTCAAGGAATGTCAGAAGCCGAGCGTTCCATGAAGGAGATTTGGTGCTCAGAGTGAATCAGCACCGACCTCACAAGCTAACCCCTGCATGGGAAGGCCCTTTTGTAGTCACCAAGGTGCTAAACAATGGAGCCTATCACTTATATAATCTTATGAAGCAGATAGATGAGCCACGAGCTTGGAATGCAGACCTGCTTCGACGCTTTTACACTTGAGACATTAGTATTCTGATGTAATAAGAGTTCTTCATGAATGCAATTTGTGTCTCTGCAATTAATACCTCGTCGATTCCGACCGTGCAGTTATTTACTTGGGGATACTCCGAGCGACGAGCAATCCTCGCACTCGAGGACTTAGCTGCAAAACATGTTTCGCCTAAGTTAAAAACCCTGTCAGGTGGATAGCAGTCCATTCACTTGACGGCCTATTCGCGAATCCGTCTTCACTTAGGTTCAAAAAAATAATATATAACTCATCGAGACGATGGTAATCCATCCACTCGATAGCTTAGACGCGAATCGACATTCGCCTAAGTTCCAAATACTTCGAGTGATGAGCGATCCTTACGCTCGGGGGCTTAGCTGCGAATACATTTTGCCTAAGTTAAAAAAAATCGTCGAGACGATGGTAATCCATTCACTCGATAGCTTATATGCGAATCGACATTCGCCTAAGTTCAAAATATTCCGAGTGATGAGCGATCCTCACGCTCAGGGGCTTAGCTGCGAATACATTTCGCCTAAGTTAAAATTTTCGTCGAGACGATGGTAATCCATCCACTCAACAGCTTAGATGCGAATCGACATTCGCCTAAGTTCAAAATATTCCGAGTGATGAGTGATCCTCATGCTTGGGGGCTTAGCTGCAAATACATTTCGCCTAAGTTAAAAAATTCATCGAGACGATGGTAATCCATTCACTCGACAGCTTAGATGTGAATCGACATTCGCCTAAGTTCAAAATATTCTGAGTGATGAGCGATCCTCACGCTCGGGGGCTTAGCTACGAATACATTTCGCCTAAGTTAAAAAATTGGTCGAGACGATGGTAATCCATTCACTCGACACCTTAGATGCGAATCGACATTTGCCTAAGTTCAAAATATTCCGAGTGATGAGCGATCCTCGCGCTCGGGGGCTTAGCTGCGAATACATTTCGCCCAAGTTAAAAAAATTCGTCAAGACGATGGTAATCCATTCACTCGATAGCTTAGATGTGTATCGTCATTCGCCTAAGTTCAAAATACTCCGAGTGATGAGCGATCCTCATGCTCGGGGACTTAGCTGCGAATACAATTCGCCTAAGTTAAAAAACTCGTCAACTGGATCGTAATCCATCCACTCGACAGTTTAGACGCGAATCGACATTCGCCTAAGTTCAAAATATTGCCGAGTGATGAGCGATCCTCACGCTCGGGGGTTTAGCCACGAATACATTTCGCCTAAGTTAAAAACCTCGTCTAGGCGATGGTAATCCATCCACTCGACAGCTTAGATGCGAATCGACATTCGCCTAAGTTCAAAATACTTCGAGTGATGAGCGATCCTCATGCTTGGGGGCTTAGCTGCGAATACATTTTGCATAAGTAAAAAACAAAAGCAGTTGAACAAACGATTGAGAGCCAAAGTGCGAGCAAAATCCAAAGGATAAAACCGCGGATAAACGTCGTGTGCAGAAGCAAATGAGCTCAGGCCTAAGGCCTGAATAAAGTTTTAAGGGATATAGTTTCACTCGGCATACCGAGGCAAATTTAATTGTTTTTTTCCAAAGACTCAAGTTTCTAGGCAGACGACGGACTGGCAGGCTCGACAAAAGTATCCAGGTCGATGCCGTCGGCGATTCCGGTGGCCGCCTCGATGAAGGTTTCCATGAAGTCCTCGAATTGGAGTTTCTTCGTGTTTACCACTTGGAGCTCCTTCAGCTTCTCCTCCCTCACGTCCCTACAATGGACCCTGACCAGAGACAACGCCACGTCGGCCCCGCAACGAGCAGCAGATTTTCCAAGCTTGCACTCGACTGGGAAGTTCGTTCAGGCGTGCCATCATGCAGTTGAGGTCGAGCTGAAGAGTGTCCTCAGGCCATAGCTCCTTGTCGATCCTTTCCATGACAGATTTCAGTCGAGCGATATATGCCTGGGCACCCTGGAGCCGAAAGTTGAGCCACAACATGTTCATCGCCACTGCATCAGCAACTAGCGACTTGGTGGGATCAAGCATGGGCTCAATCTCCTCTATTTCCTTTTCAAAGTCCTGGCAGAATTCTGATGGAAGAAGGGGAATCGGTGAGTGACAACCCTCAAAAATTTATTGCAAATGTCAGTCGACAAGAAAAACTCACCGTCGAGTAGAAGATACATCTTCCTCGAGAATTCGCCCAGATGCCTCTCCAGGCCATTGCTCCTCTTGGTTAGTTGTTCGGCCTTCTTGACAAGATCCGCACGCTCCTGCTTCAGCTTGGCGTTCTCTTCTTCCAGCTTCTGGACGGCAGTCAACTTCTGCTCTGCAGCTTCAGTTTTGTCCTTGGCGACTTGTTGGGCATCAGCAAGTGTTTTGTCCATCTCCTCCAGTGCCCTCTTCATGGAATCTAAAGAAACAACATTGTTGAGTCGCGCTTGGAGTCGACAGGTTTTCATTGCGCACGTCTATTCGAGCGAGAGCACTTGGTTCAAACACATGAAAAGGGGAAGATGGAATGCTGACAGTCGGCACTTATTACCTCCTAGAGACTTCAGCTCAGCGCGTGCTCGTTCCAGGGCGCTGTTGGCAACCGCCAAGTCCACCTGCAATTGGTTCCTCTCCTCCTCCATCTCCTTGTACTGCGTCCCAAGTTCGCAAGCCGTCTGGAACCAACAAAAGACAGGAGTTCAATCAGCAAGGAGTTCTTGGACAGTCGACTAAGTTATTAAGACCGGTGAATGCCCATGTTGGAAGAATTCAAAAAGAAAGTCCACTCGACACATCTAGTGGCTCTGGCATTCTGCACGCCGTAAACAAATTCAAACAGAAAGCTATCTCTATTAAGACCCCTGCCGACGCAAGCACTCGACAGAGGTCTCGGGGACTACACCCAGTGGGTGCGCTAAGAGCACTCCCACTGAGACGGTTAACTCTCGATCCGTCGAGTAACTCGTCAGAAAACACACTCGACAAGGTCAGCCATGTCGTGACACTCAACCCATCGAGTGATGCACCCACCCTACTCTATGGAGTGTAGCCTATCCTTATGCAGCGTCATATCATGGTTTGTAATTAATATCCATGAAACCTGTAAGGAAGATGCGGAATGGTGTGATTCAAGGCGAAGTGTATCCTGTATACAATAGACTCTAAGACCCCTGCCGATGCAAGCAATCGACAGCGGTCTCGGAGCTACACCCAGTGGGTGCGCTAAGAGTGCCCCCACTGAGACGGTTAACTCTCGATCCGTCGAGTAACTCGTCAGGAAAAAAACACTCGACAAGGTCGGCCCTGTCGTGACACTCAACCCGTTGAGCGACACACCTCCCCCACTCTACGAAGTGCAGTCGATCCCTATGCAGCGTCATATAATGGTTTCATAATGATATCCATGAAACCTGCAAGGTATATATGGAGTGGTGTGATTCGAAGACAAAGTGTATCCTGTATACAATAGACTCTAAGACCCCTGTCGATGCAAGCAATCGACAACGGTCTCGGGGACTACACCCAGTGGGTGCGCTAAGAGCGCCCCCACTAAGATGGTTAACTCTCGATCTGTTGAGTAACTCGTCAGAAAACACACTCGGCATGTCGAGCGACAACAGTAATGCGTATACTACCAATCCTAGTCCTACTCGACTACGATCCGATCTATTCGACTAGACGAAGTTCAAACATTCTATGGCAATCACCCAGTGGGTGTTAGGCAGCCAAGAAAAGACAATAATTCAATCGAAAATGGACTTACAATCGAACTTACTCGGACATTGGTGCGGAGGGCTGCGCTGATGTCAAAAGCCAGTTTGCTGGCCTCGTACGCCTCCTTGGTCCTCAGCATGACCTGCTCCGCCTGGATCATGGCTTCCTTTGCAGCTCCGGTTTGGTCTTCCGGGGTGCGATGCAGAGGGAAGGCCGTCGCAGGTGGGGTCGGCGCAGTCGCTGGAGCAGCTGGAGTAGCCTGAAGAGGTCCAGTCGGAGCCGACGTCACGACGGTCGAGACGGTTGGAGGAGCATGCGACAGAGGCGTTGTAGACTCAACCCTGGGTCGTGTCGAGTCACCTCTCCTCTAGGAAGACTCCACAGTTGAGCGCTGAGGTGCTTGCAACGATGACGCCCTTCGGGTGCGAGCGCGCGAAGTGTCCAGCAGCCCCTCATCGTCCTCCACTTGAATGACCTCTGCAACAATCGACAACATCAACATCTACATGTGTCGAGTCCTATTTGGAAAAACTAACAACTTTCTTAACTCTATGAGAAGTGGCAGCGTCAGCGGTATCAACATCCATTGCGTCCTCTTCATCTCGACGAGGCGAGGTCACAGATGTTGCAGCTCTGATGGATTAGACAGCTTTCACTCAGATATAACTCAAGACTTCAGTCGACAGAACAATTCAGAAATGAACACTTACGTGGAGACGACAGGTATGGCCACCCTCATACGGGGCAGTGCTTTGCGAGGCATGGAGGTGGCTTGCTTCGGCTGCTTGGCCAGTCTTTCGTTCGACTTGATAGTTGAGGGGCGGCTCCGTTTTGGGTTCTTCTCGCTTGGGCCCGGGGCCTTGTCCTCAGCAACTGTCGGGTCATGGAGGGCCTTAGTGCGGCCTTCGTGACGAGGGGGCGACTCGACTCCTTCCTTTTTGCCGGAATCTTCATATTCATCCTTAGAGTCGGAAAGTCCGTCGCCGTCCACGCTGCCGCCCTCGCTCACCACGCCGTCATGCACATGGTTCCCGTTGGGCACGGGCGAGTGCATGTTCGTCCATTCCTGCATAATTCAAACAAGAGAGTCAGACCACAAGTCAATACATCACTCGACAGTATAAATGTATCAATCGACATTACACATCTCACCAGGTTCTTCGGTGGGTTTTCAGTCGAGTAAGGCCGGATCCTCTTGGCTCCCGAGGGGTTGTCACAAGCCCCGGTGATGCTCCGAAGCCACTGCTCGACAGTCTCCTGTGTAACTTCTTATGGATGCGTCCTAGTCGAGTCCCTCGGACCTGAGTAGTGCCACATGGTGTGGTCTTTGGCCTGGAGTGGCTGTATACATCGACCGAGGAACGTTTCAAGCAGATCTATGCGTGTCACCCCGCTCCGGATCAGTTGAACCACGGCCTCGACTAGGATACCTACTTGGACATGCTCCTCGCGGTCACCTTCAGGGACTTGGGGGCAGCGGGTCGGTCAGGTGAAAACGGAGGAAGACTAGTCGACATGTTGGGCGGCGCTACATCTTTGCAGTAGAACCAGGTCGACTGCCAGCCTCGGACAGACTCGGGAAGAGTAATGGCAGGAAAGGAACTATGTTGCCTTTTCTGGACCCCTATGCCTCCACACAGGTGGAGCATGTGGGTCTTCCTGTCGGCGGCAAGGATTTTCTTCACAGTCTGCGATCTAACCGTGAAGAGATGCCTAAACAACCCCCAATGGGGAGAGCACCCCAGGAAACACTCGCACAAGGTGACGAATGCAGACAAGTACGCCATGGTGTTCGGTGGAAAGTGATGCGGCTGTGCACCAAAGTAATTCAGAAATCCCCGGAAGAATGGGTGGGGTGGCATGGAGAAACCTCTTTCTACATGGGAGAGGAGAAGAACCCGCTCTCCGTCGCGCGCTCCTCCCCGGCAGCCTCCAGACGCTGTCCGCCACCAGCCCGTCGGAGACGAGGCCCTCGAGGTCGGCGCGGGTGACAACAGAGGGGAGAAAATCCCCCTGTATCCACCCCGTGGGCCCGATGAACCGATCGGTCGAGGGCTTCTTGCCCTTCAGCTTTGACGTCCCCTTCTTTGCATGCTCCAGCTTCTCCGTCGCATTCTTCGTCATCGGAGCGGTGGCTCTGGTCGGAGGAGAGCGGTGTGCTGTGTTGGGGAGCAGAGGAGGCAGAGGAAGAGAGGGAGAATCGGCGGAAGGTACTGTGCAATCCGCGGCTCAGAATGCTTTATATGCTGCCGAGTGTCTAACTGACCGGTGGGCCTACGGGATAACCACACATGCCAACCGCTGATGGCGCCCAGTGCATGGCGAGATGACCGGCGCGAGAATCGAAGCGTCATGCCCCCACTTGCCCTGATCATGGTGTCATCTCCGCGCGTGCACGCACTTCCCAAATTTTTGTATCCCAGAGAATTCGGGCCCGTCAGACCGACCCGTCACCTCCCCAAGATGCGCTCAATTCACTCGGACATTTTTAAGACTGAATGGATCCAGGCAAGCAGAGAAGAATTCAATCGGCGTAAAATTCGTTGAAGACCCGAATATCATTCGAAAGATTTTGCGTGTCGATCCTGAATCAACGCTAATGCTCAGAGTTCAATCGACACAAGTTCCGTGGAAATCCCAAATATCATTCGGAGGATATGATACACTAACTCAAGGTCAACGTTGATACCTCCTTCCACCACTCAAACCCCGATCCATTCGGGGGCTAATGACAAGGATATGTGCCTGGGGTAGGATCCTAGGCAAGGCCTACATACCCTACCTAAGGACACCACATGGGAGGACTTGAAGATCAAGCATGAACTTCCGAGTGGATCCCTAGAGACGTTCAAAGTCACTCGATAGTAATCCACTCAGAGACTCCCGCTCTCACTCGACGGACCACGCTTCACTCGACGCCAGAAGACCAGGAGCCATCATCAAGTGCCCAACAGGCAGACGCTGGCTTAATGACCCTTAATAGCTTTTACTATGTACGTTACCTGTAACGGCAGACTTTACACCCCACGACCAGACCCATTGATGCGGGGCCATTATGAGGGGCAGCAAACTCTATATAAGCCGCCCCTCCCCTCCTGCACAAGGGTTAAGAAAACTATTGTAATCTCTATATTCCACTCGACATAAAGCTCCCGAGCACTGAGACGTAGGGTTGTTACCTCCACGAGAGGGGCCTGAACTCATACATATGTGTGTACACCCTCGCCATAGCTAGGACTCTGCCCTCTCCATTCGTACCCCTACCATCTACTGTCAGGCTCGTTCCCACAACAATGATTTTACCAGGCCTAACCCCTCACAACATCTTCCTCTTGTGTTATCTTAATTATTGCAGGAATTCAAAGATGTGTTCCCCGACGAGCTACCTCCAGGACTACCGCCAAAACGAGGGATCGAACACTGCATCGACCTCATCTCCGATGCGCTGCTTCCCAACAAGGCTCCCTACCGCGTCAACCCCGACAAAAAAAGGAGATACAAAGGCAAGTCCAAAAACTCCTAGATAAAGGGCATGTTCGCGAGAGCTTGAGTCCTTGTGCGGTGCCCGTGATCCTAGTGCCTAAACATGATGGTAGTATGCGCATGTGTTCCGATTGCTGCCCCATAAATTCTATCACCATTCTCTACCGTCACCCTATACCACGCTTGGATGACATGCTAGATGAACTTAGTGGTGCCACTATATTTTCCAAGATAGACTTGAAGAGTGGTTACTACCAAATTCGCATACAAGAGGGTGAAGAGTGGAAAACCGCTTTCAAAACCAAATTTGGTCTCTATGAATGGCTAGTGATGCCCATGGGCTTATTCGAAGCACCGGGTACGTTCATGCGCGTGATGCATCACGTGTTGCGCCCCTACATTGGGTATTGTGTTGTGGTCTACTTTGATGACATCCTTGTTTTTAGCAAATCTCTAGAACAACACGCCACATATGTTAGAAACGTTTTGCAAACTCTCCGCAAAGAAAAACTTTATGCTAACATGGAAAAATGCATTTTTGGTGTGAACAAAGTTGTTTTCTTAGGATTTGTGGTTTCCTCAAAGGGTGTCCATGTTGATGAATCTAAGATTGAGGCAATTAAAAATTGGCCTACACCCACCAATTTGCGTCATGTGCGTAGCTTCTTAGGTCTAGCAGGTTTTTACCGCCGATTTGTGAAAGATTTTAGCACTATTGCTACCCCTCTACACGCTTTGAGCAAGAAAAATGCACCATTTGTTTGGGGACCTTCCCAAGACACCGCTTTCCATGAACTTAAGAATTTGCTTACTCATGCACCTTTGCTTGCCTTGCCTAATTTTGACAAAACTTTTGTAGTGCATTGTGACTCTAGTGGTAATGGCATCGGATGTGTGCTTATGCAAGAAAAGCACCCAATTGCATACTTTAGTGAGAAACTTTCCGGCGCTCAACTCAATTATCCTATCTATGAAAAGGAATTGTATGCTTTGGTGAGAGTATTACAAGCTTGGGACCATTATTTGCGTCCCCATGAATTTGTCATTCATACTGATCATGAAACTCTAAAGTACCTCAAGGGTCAAACTAAGTTGAACAAACATCATGCTAAATGGAGTGAATTTATTGAGTCTTTTCCTTATGTTACCAAATACATTAAGGGTAAAGAAAATGTTGTGTCGAATGCTCTTTCTCGCAAATGCATGCTCGTTACTCAACTTGAATTGAATGTTGTTGGCTTTGAGCATATAAAAGACTTGTATGCGCATGATGATTCTTTTGCTACTCCTTATGCCAATTGCAAAGTGAAAACTTGTTGGGAGAACTACAACATGAAAGATGGATATCTTATGCGTGCTAACAAACTTTGCATTCCCAATTCTTCCCTCCGTTTGTTGCTTTTGCAAGAGGCTCACGATGGAGGACTAATGGGTCACTTTGGACAGGACAAGACATATTCCACACTCTCCGACAAGTTCTATTCGCCAAAGATGTTTTGTGATGTTGTCCGCTTCACCAACCGATGCTCTACATGTCGCAAAGCTAAGTCAAAAGCTCAATCCCATGGTCTTTACATGCCTCTTCCTATTCCGTTCCAACCTTGGGAGGATATTAGCATGGACTTTGTGCTTGGATTGCCACGAACAAAAAATGGCCATGATTCCATCTTTGTTGTTGTGGATCGTTTTTCAAAAATGGCTCATTTCATTCCTTGTCACAAGACTGACGATGCTTCACATATTGCAAATCTCTTTTGTAGGGACATCTTACGCCTACACGGAGTACCAAAGACCATTGTCTCCGATCGTGACGTCAAGTTCTTGAGCTACTTTTGGAAGACCCTTTGCACCAAGCTCGGCATCAAGTTACTCTTCTCTTCGGCCTACCATCCGCAAACCGATGGCCAAACGGAGGTGACGAACCGGACACTTGGAACTCTCCTACGCGTGTTGATCAAGAAGAACATCAAGGAATGGGAAGATTGCCTCCCCATCGCCGAGCACGCCTACAACCGCACAAGACACGTCACCACCAACAAGTCTCCCTTCGAAGTGGTCTATGGTTTCAACCTATTGTCCCCATTGGACATCCTTCTGCTCCCACTACAAGAACGGGTCAACATGGACGCAAGTGCAAGAGCGACCTACATCAATAAGATGCATCAAGATACAAGGAACACCATCGAGCGCCAAGTGGAACTCACTACCGCCAAGCGCAACATCAACAAACATCCCATGGTCTTCGAATCTGGCGACCTCGTGTGGCTACATCTAAGGAAGGAACGCTTTCCTAATGAGTGAAAGTCCAAGCTGCTACCTCGCGCCGACGGCCCATTCAAGGTGTTGGGGCGCTACAACAACAATGCTTACAAGGTCGACATTCCGCACGACAAGTACAACGTGAGGGACACCTTCAACGTCGCGGACCTCTCCCCTTTCCATGGTGATGAAGATTTTGATCCGAGGTCAGATCCCTCACAAGGGGGGGGATGATGCGAAGCATCCCACGAGCACCACCATGGACCCATCATCAACACCTCAAGCTCCTAGTGGACCATTGACGAGAGCCCGTGCACGTGCCATTACAAACGAGGTGACATCCCTATTTTATGATTCTCCCTTTGATACCCTAGGAACATGGATGCTACCTCAAACAGAGACACTTTGTGTACTTAGGTGCCAAGAAGGAGGAAGGAAGCAAGAGGGACCCAAAGAGCAAGGAGATGGATCCACAATAGTCCAGGATTCAGCGGTACAACCGGGCAACCACCGCTCCTCCAGTACAACTGGTCCACCACCGCCCTACGACCGGCCAAGGTTCTGTTTTGATGTGGTTCAAGACCGGAGATACCCCGATTGTTCTGCTTAGACCGGTACAACCGGTCCTCACACCGGTACAACCGGACTGCCTACGCGTAGGAACGTGCCCAAAGCCCATGTATCTCCCCTCACTTACCCTTTCGTGACTAGCACTATATAAACTCCTTCCCCTCCTCATTTTTAGGGTTAGCTATGATTTGCTCTTAGATAGTTAAGCATAGCTCCTTCCACTACCTCTCCCGTAGATATGCCTCTATAGGAGAAGATCCCTAGTGGATGTCAAGGCCCCTTACGAGGGAAGATCCTACGGGATATCAAGGCCCCTCCTTACGGAGTGGGAGATCGCGTACCGCTACTTGTATCGTTGTTTGACTTGGGGATTTCGTTCCTCGTGTGGTTTCGTGGACCTAGTGGATGTGTAATCGTGTTTGCTTTCCTCTCGTTCTTCCCCATGTTCTTCGTGAAGCCCCCCTCCAAATCGTGAAAGATCGACAAACACGGGATTGCCCCGTATCACATGTTTTACCTCTCCCTCTATCCATTTCTTCCTCCCCACCTATACTTTCGCTCCTAGGCACTCATGGGCATCTCTAGAACCTCCAAGACACAAGTGGACATTCCCTTGCCCTTTGTTGATGCCAATGTCGGTCATAACCGTGCTCTGGAGCGCGCTACAATGCTCTCCCGCACTGTAACCGCCCCCATTCCAAAGCTCCCAACCACCTCGAGCCATTACAACACGCCTGCCGACGCGCATCGGCGTCCACAACACGACACAATGCCCCATTTCTTTCCTCGCTCCTTCACCCCTATCGGCACATGCCCGAGACCGCGTCGTTCGGCCAGTGAGCGCCCGCGTTCAGGACCCACGCAGAGCCAGCCTTGCTTCCCCCTCTTCTCTTCCCTGTCCCGAAACCGCGCCCACATGGCCCGTAGACATGAACCAGAGCGCTGTTTTGGCCTCCTTGTGTCGCCCGAATCACGCCCGTGGACAACGTTCATGATGCGCCGTCGTTTGGCCATATATGGCAACCCCAACCCCTACCTTCGACTCCGTTCGCTCCCTGCCACCCTGAATCGAAGGCCCGCATCGCCCACTTCTCCTTCCCCTCCTTTGTGCTCGACTCCGAGCAGGAGCCCCACCATCGTGGCTCGCCGCCAACCGGACGGTATGGAGCCCCCCGTCCTCCTTTTCTTCTACTTGAGGTTCCCCTCGATCACGGGAACCTACCCCCCTCCTAATCTCGTGTTTCGTTGACATGATCGATCTAATCATCCTCGACCTCCTCGTCCGGCGCTCGGACCCCCTCACCGTCGGTGAACCTCTCACCCCCAGCGGCCATCTCCACTCCTCCAAGATGCGTGCCAGCCTGGAGAGCCTCCCGGTGCCCTCAGGTGCCCCCTCCGTGCCCCACATCGCCGGCGGCGAGCTCCCCCCTGCTCTGGCCAGAGATTGATGATGACAGGGGGTCCCCACCTGTCACCCCCTCCGCCCCCTCTATTCCACTGACGGGTGGGTCCCACCAGTCAGATTTAAATCGAGCCGCCGCATGTACCGATTCGGTGCGTAAGTGGATGCGTATTTTTCAAATACACCTTCGACGTCGACGGCTGGTCTGGGCTGATTTTTCCTTGTGGGCCGGCTCGGCTGATGCCTCTAGGCCCAAATGAACAATGGGGTTATTCCTTTTCTATTTTCTGTTTTTTTTCATAGTTTCCCCAGGACAAAATAATTGTCTAAATGACATGATTCCAACTCCACAAATCTTGTAATATTATGTAGTATTTAATGATGCCAATTGTGATGTTTTTTGAAAATGTTTCATATACTGGTTCTATTTAAAACCTAGTTAAAATAGTTTGCAAAACTTTTTACACTTCAAAACATGGGTTGCTTGCGAGTACATTCAAATTACTCATTGGCTTGCCACTGGTTATGTAATTGGCCAGACATGAAAGAACATGAATATGGTGAAGAGTTCGTTGGTGATGAACATGCGAACTAGGACGTTTTCCAGTCAGAATGCGTGTAGGGTTAAGACAGATACCATTGGCCTACGTTATATTTTAAGATTTCCGCTGCAAGTTTATGTTGTTATTTGGCCTTCATGGCCCTATTTATGTAAGACTTGACATTGATGGTCTTTATTTATGTAAGACGGTATGAATGGATGTAAGACTCTTATTATTTAGCTTCTGTGTGTTCAGTGAGTATTGATCTCTAGGATGACTGTAGACGTGTATTCGATGATCATGACTTATGAGACAGGGTCCTCACAGTGCGTGTGCGTGCGCATGTGTCTGTGTTTATCACATTTAAGTTGGCTAGATATGTTTAAAAATATATGTTAGAAAGGCCTGCACTGCACCATTTTTTTCTGCGGACTAAAGAGGTAGCGAAAAATATTTGTGCTTTGTGGGCCCAAATACCCCAACCAGCTGACCTAGTATGCGCTTGTGCTAAGAAATAAATTCATTGTTTAATAAAAAGTGACACATCGAACTCGGGGGGACGGAATTAAATGGATTTAGGCTAGCATGGCTGATTGGATCTAACTAAATAGATTTTCTGAATTTGCATGGATCGTTGTGTCAATATAAATTAAGTGGGTTTGTACTTTGTAAGTAAGACCATATTTCATGATTGTTGCTACAAGGGGAGACCCTATAGTTAGGGAATTAATCCTTTCGAAGTCCGTTAATCTTGTATTAATAATCCACTTTTTAAGATTTTTATGAGATAACCACAACGAAAGAGGAAGTAGATTTTAAGTGTGTATCCCTGGTGTCGTCAGGTAGCACCGTCCCGATGTTGTCATGTCGCACTGCATTTTGATGAACATGTCAATTATTTTTTCCCTTACAACACACAAACATATGTACGATAATAAAACAACCTTGTCAAAACTAGTGTCAGCAATCCAAGCCATTCATTTTTTGGGGAGAAAGTGCAATTCTAGAGACAAAAAAGAATACAAAATCTTCTACTCAAATAAGCGAGAATATCATATATCCAGCTATAGTACTTAACTGGTACTCTCACCGTTCCAAAATAAATGTTTTAAACTTAGAGCAACTTTATATTAAACTACAATATTAATGTCACACACATATTAACGTCATATATTTTGAGACGGGGGAATACATATTAACGTCACACATTATTACACGCGTTCAACCACAATATAACTCGACGATAGCACTGTAGTAATTTATTTTGTTCTCAATAAGTGGACTACACATTATTACACGCGTTCAACCACAATATAACTCGACGATAGTACTGTAGTAAATTATTTTGTTCTCAATAAGTGGACTACACAAATATTTCTATCCGACAAATGTGAGACGTAGGTAAAAGTGCACCAAAAAAAGGTCGATATCGAAGGTCGAAGACTAAGTGGCAAAACTTGGATCCACTGATTTTAGTATGCACCGCCATTGCTTCCGTTCTTCCTCTTCGACGTCGCCGGCTGCTGCTGACGTATTTGCCTCGACGCCCCAACCATCCTCTGCATCGCCGGCGTCGCGTATGCCCCCGCCGCGCCAAAACCAAGAATCGCCGGCGCCGCGCCAGGAGCCGCCCCGGCCGGCTGGGGACAACCGTATCCCTCGGCACCGGCCACGAAGGCCGACGCGGCGCGCTGCTGCGCGTGGGAGCTGTAGCCGGTCAGGATGCACGCGCGCCCCGACTTCTCGTACTCCCGCCGGCTCGCCACGCGGGTGCTCAGCTCCCGCAGCTCCTCCACCAGCGCCTTGCACCTCGCGTCGTCGGCCAGCGCCGGCACCAGCGCCTCCCGCCTGCGCTCCAGTATCCTCGCGGCCTCCGCGTACTCGCCGCGCGCGGCAGCGCGCGCGCCGCTGCGATGTCCTCCGTCGCCAGCATGCGGAATTCTCCCGCGCCACGTCCATGGACGGCTGCTGGTCCTTGGCCAGCTCCACCGGCCTCTGCACCGTCACGTCCTCGCCGGCCACGTCTAGCACCTGTGTTGGAATAAGCCACGACGTCTGGTGTGATCAGGCTCGTCGGGCGTGTCGCGCGCGCGGGACGTACTGATGCGGTCGGGCTTGTCGGATGGGTCAGATGCGCGCGAAACGTGCGAGACTCAACGAGTGCGTGCGTGGCTGTGTGTACGTGTATATATACTGTGTAGCGCGTGTGAGTGCGTGTGCGTGCATGTATATGTGCTCGTGGTGGTAGTAGTAGGCCTACGGCAGCGGATGTGAAGCTGCATGTGTTTGTTAGTACTCTTTCCGTTTTTATTTATTCCGTGTATAAGATTTGATCAAAGTCAAACAACATAAAGTTTGACTAAATTTATATAAAAAAATATGAACATCTATTATATTAAAACTATATAGTATGACAATACATTTTGTGATGCATTTAATAATATTAATTTCATGTTTCGAGTGTTGATATTTTTTTATATAAAATTAGTCAAACTTTAAAAAGCTTGACTTTGACCAAACTTTATATACAGACTAAAAAAGGGAGGGAGCACGTGCTGGCTAGATGCATGGAGGCTTCGCCGGGTCTTGTGGAGGAAACGGGTGTCTCATGAAGACGTGGTTTGAGTCATGCGGATCGTGCGAGGAAAGCCCGGCGTGGAGTTCACGCGTGCGTGCGCGTGAGTCGCTGGAGTGGGTTGCTTGGGCGTTGGGTCAGTTGGGCTATAAGACTGTCGTGTAATCCGTTGTGTTCTGGGTGAGCCGAGTGAACACAGAGAAAGAAAAAGGCCCCGGCGTTTGTCGCCGGGGTGGACGTCCGTCACCGGATAAAAAACGTCTTCTCGTGTTCTTATGATTGTCCTGCAATCCTCGGTTCCAACAATCTGCCCGGTCGCCGTGTCGAGGTAGGTGCAGGTCACCTTCACGAGCTGCGTCACATCGTCCGCGTCGCCGGCCCTCGGCACGTCCACCAGGAGCAGGAAGCGCCTTGCGTCGTCCGCGTAGAGCTCGCCGACGTCCATCGAGGCGGAGCGCCCATACGCGTCGATGCTGGTGTCGTAGCAGCGGGACTTGACTGCACGGACGCGCACGGGGTGCACGCACTTGACGGTGATGAGCGCCTCCTGCACGACCACGGAGAGGAGTCCGTCGATGCACTGCGCGAACGAGTCCTGCACCACCGTCTCGTCCTCGATGAAGGAGAACGCGCCGCCGGTCTCCTCGACGATCGTGTGCATGGCTGATGAGTCGTGGTCGACGCCGAAGCCGAAGGTGTGTATCGGCGTCGATCGGTGCCCGGCACTGCTTAGCAAGGAGCTTGGCACGAGACTACGGTAGTTTTTCTGGTATGAGCCGTAGCCGTAACCTCCAAGATCGAGATTGTACGTGTCCTGACCGTCCGAGAGAAGGATGACGCTGGTGACAGGGTTTATATCCCCGGGTAGATCAAGACAAGGGGTCCTCTCCTCTTCGTTTCGAAGAAAAACCAATCGGCTGGCTCGACGAGACCAACTGGGGACACGCCACACGAGCCGTCTCCGGCTAGCGTTTCGTCTGGCTGGTCTAGCGGCCGGGCGTGCTCCCGCCCGGCTGGCCAAGCAGCCGACTGCCCACGAGCCGGGCTGTTCATTGACTTAGGGATGGACACGCCCTCTCCCGTCTCCCTGTCCATAGGTAAGGCAGCGCAACGTGACTGGCGGGGCGAGCGACCCTGTGGCCACAGTGGTCGCTGACGCGCCGTCCCGCATGGCTATAGTCCATCTGTCCGGCCCGCTGACCTCAGTGAGCGCGACCGGACGGGGAACAGTTCCAGCACACCTCCGCCATTCGAGTGCCTGCCCCAGCGTGGCTACAGTGCCGCCGGCCGTACCGACGACCTCGGCCAGCTGGCGCTAAGCGACGCCTCCCCGGGCGGCCCGTGCCGGGGCAGGTGGGGGAGGGCCAATCGCGGCGCCCGTCGGCGGGTCCCAGCAGGGATGGAACCGCTCGGCCGGCGGGCCTCGCCCACGACGAGACGATACAAGCCGCGGGACCCCCTGGCCAGGCGGAGAGACTGCCAGCCAGGTCCCTTCACCCTCGTACCTAAATCATATTGTAAGAGCCGGGGGTTGGCCTATAAAACCCCCCGAGCCTCCCATGCAACGGGGACGGAACCCCCGATCAAGAACACACACATAGGAAGCTCTCATACCCTTCCTAGTAGCGGAGGGAGACGAGCCGGCTGCTCCTTTCTTCCTCCTCCGAACACAGCTCTAGGAGCACCTCTGTATACTTACCCACCCATCCAACGAATCCAAGCAGGACTAGGGGCATTACCTCCCACGGAGGGCCCCGAACCTGGGTACATTGCGTGTCTCCACCTTCTTGTACCCAATCTCGCACCCGAAGCCCATCGGCGTCCTATGGCCCCAACACCACCGATAAGCCATCCTATGACATCTGTCGTGAGAAAACGATGACAGTTGGCGCCCACCATGGAGCCATCCGCGACACCGTTCGGGTTCATGCTCCGGGCGGGACCTCTCGCCATTCCCTGCCGCCATCGCTCGGCCCGGCGAAACCGTGGGGGCTCATGGGGCTTGCTGTGGCACGCCCTGCGGGCGACTCCGACGGCCTAGCGACTGACATTGACGCGCTCACCAAGCGCTTCGGCAGGCTCAGCCTTGCCGAGGCTCCGGCTGCGGGTGAGTACCCCGCGGGGCTACTCGTCTGCGCCGGCCCGCCCACATCCATAGGCGTACTCGCTGCAGCCCGCCCCAGCGGGTCCCGCGACCGTGAGGGGGTGATGGCCATCACCTCCTCCACCGCCTCCGGACGGGCGCGGGTAACGACCACCGCTGCTGCCGCCCGCGTCGACACGTCCGACCCGGTCGGTGTGGCCCTACGGGGCTTGAGCACCCCGATCGCCCCGACGGCAAACCCCGATACCGCCGTGGCCGACCTCGAGGCGGCTCGTCGCATCGTCTTCGAGGATGCCACCGCCCTCGCCGCCACGCGCCGCCTCATGGAAGCGGCACAGCGGGAATACGCCTCCGCTTACGGCCTTATCCCGGCTGGCGTCGAGCCCAGCTGGCTGGGGTCGTGCGCGACCGCGGCCGCATGGTCGCCGAAATCCTCGACGGCAAAATGCCCGTCTACGACATCCCCGTAGCTAACCCGCGGGCCCTAAAGGTGGCCTACGAGGAACTAGACACCTTGGAGGGCGAAGAGCGTGCCGCCCACGAGCGCCACATCAAGGAGCTTATCGATGTTGCTGACGCACAGCAGCATCAGCTCACGCCAGGCGGCACCGCCGCTGAAGGCCCCCGGCCCGAGCGCGAGGGCACGGGAACTGCCGGCCGCCACGCGGTGCAGTACTCCTATTGCCCCTTGCGTCTCCGGTCGTCGGGTCGAGACGCACGACCCCCGGCCCTCTCAGTCGCCGAGGAGTGAGCAGCCGGCTGTTAGCAGCCGGCGCACCAACGAGCTGCCTCGTAGCGGCCGCTACCGCCAAGCACCGGCATCCGGCAGCCGGCGCAGCCGGGGGCACACACCACCCCCGCAACGCGGGTCGCGACAATCAACGCCGCCCACCATCCGCCCCGAGCTCTCAGCCCGGCTCGGGCCACGCATCTCCCGTAGCAAGGACGATGCTCGCAACCGCATCGACCAACTCACACAATCCGCCCTCCTCGAGGAGGAGGGCTCGATCGGCCCGGCTTGCTTCGGCCCCGGATCCGCACCGAGCCATTCCCGAAGGGCTTCACGCTCCCTAGGGACACCCCGAAGTACAACGGGGCCGCCAAGCCAGAAGACTGGCTGATCGACTACACCACCGCAGTGGGCATCGCCAGGAGAAACAAATGTGTGGTCGTCCGCTACGCCCCCCTCATGCTCATCGGCTCGGCCCGCACTTGGCTCAACAGCCTGGCGGCCGACAGCATCAACACGTGGACGGACTTCGAGGAGGCCTTCGTCCACAACTTCACCGGCACCTACAAGTGGCCTGGCCGGCCCCGTGAACTTGCTATGTGTGTTCAGGGGCCGAACGAATCCCTTCGCGACTACCTCACTCGATGGACCAAGCTCCGCAACTCCTGCGAGGGAGTGCACGAGGTGCAAGCCGTGCAATACTTCATCGAGGGTTGCCGGGACGGCACCCCTCTCAAGCACAAGCTTCTGTGCTCCGAGCCGACCACGCTGGCCGAACTCATGACCAAGGCGGACAAATACGCCATGGCCGACTCGGCCATCCGGGTCAAGATGACCCCGCCGGCAAAGGCGACAACTACGCCGGCCGCGGCCCGACCGGCTGCCGACAACCGGTAGCCGCAGAGTAACAAGCGCAAGAACGACCAGCCGGATCCCCACTATGGGAGCCAGCAGGTCAACACTGTCGAGGATCAGGAGGCGGCTGCCCAGCCTTCCAGCTAGCGCCAGCGCACCGGCAAGGCTGCCTGGCAGCCGAAGCTCACCTTTGAGCAAATGCTCGATCTTCCATGCAAGAATCACTCGGGGGCCAACCCTCCACGCACATGCTTCGGCAGTGCAGCTTCTCATAGCGATTGGCCCGGGGGACGGCCTTCCGGCTCCTCCCGCGCTGCCAACCCGTGCGCCAGCCCCGGTCCAAGCTGCCGCCTCGGTGCCGGCAACGGCCCCAAATGACGGTCGCCTAGTCGACCAGTACCCCAACCAAGACGGTTGCTACGTCGTCTTCACCAGTGAAGAGACATGCAAACACACGGAGCGCCGGCTCCACCGCGAAGTGAACGACACCATGCCGGCAACTCCCCATTTCATGCACTGGTCGAAGAAGCCGGTCACGTGGAGCCAGGCCGACCATCCCACGGTGATGCCGAATCCCGGCAGCTACACCTTGGTCCTCGACCCCACCATCGCCACCAAGGATCGAGCCTGCCGCTTTACGCGGGTGCTGATAGATGGTGGCAGCAGCATCAATATCCTCTACCTCGACACGATGCACAAGCTGGGGCTAAAGATAGAAGACCTACAGGCGAGCCGGACAGTTTTTCACGGCATCGTGCCTGGAAAGTCTTGCTCCCCTGTAGGCAAGATCACGCTCGACGTCCTCTTCGGCAAACCCGGCCACTTCCGCTGCGAGCCAGTACTGTTCGAGGTCGTGGACCTCGCAAGCCCCTACCACGCGCTGTTGGGTCGGTCGGCTCTAGTCAGCTTCATGGCGGTCCCGCACTACGCCTACCTCAAGCTCAAGATGTTGGGCCCCAAGGGAATCATTACCATCAAGGGCGACTACAAGATGTCGCTCGAATGCGCTCGAGACGGTAGGCGGCTGGCTGAGGCCTTGGAAATCGCCGAGGAGAAGCGGCAGCTCGACCGGCTCGTGGCCCTCGCCGCCAGCCAGCCGGCCGTGCCGGCTCCTCCCTCACAATCCATCGGCTAGGCCTCCTTCCAGCCGTCCAAGGACACCAAGCAAATCCCGCTCGACCCGGCCAACCCGGCTCAGTGCGTCACGATTGGCTCCCGCCTCAACAGCAAATAGGAAGACGAGCTCGTTGACTTCCTCCTTGAGAATCGAGACATCTTCGCATGGTCCCCCAAGGACATGTCGGGTGTTCCGAGGAAGTTCGCCGAGCACAAACTACACGTCCGGCCGGATGTCAAGCCAGTCAAGCAACCCTTACGCCGCTTCTCCGAGGAGAAGCGGCGCACTATCGTCCGGCTGCTCGCAGCCGGGTTCATCATGGAAGTGTTCCACCCGGACTGCCTGGTCAACCCAGTCCTGGCGCTGAAGAAAAACAAGACCTGGCGCATGTGTATCGACTACACCAGCCTGAACAAGGCATGTCCCAAGGACCCATTCGCCCTGCCACGGATCGATCAAGTTATCGACTCCACGGCCGGCTGCAACTTGCTGTCCTGCTTGGACGCCTATTCCGGCTACCATCAAATCAAGCTAGACCCGAAAGACCGGCTCAAGACCTCCTTCATCACGCCCTTTGGGGCATACTGCTACATCACCATGTCCTTCGGCCTGAAGAACGCAGGCGCCACCTTCCAATGGTGCATGCAAAAGTGCCTCCTATCTCAGATAGGTAGGAACGTCCACGTCTACGTTGACGACATCGTCGTCAAAACCAAGAAGCACTTCAGCCTCCTCGATGACCTCCGGGAGACCTTCGCAAACTTGCGCGAATACAAGGTCAAGCTCAACCCGGAGAAATGTGTCTTCGGCGTTCCCGCCGGTCAACTCTTGGGTTTCTTCGTGTCCGCCCGCGGCATCGAAGCTAACCCCGAGGAGATCCGCGCGATCGAGCGCATGCCAAAGCCGACCCGGCTCCGTGACGTCCAGAAGTTCACTGGCTGCCTGGCCTCGCTCAGCCAGTTCATCGGCCGGCTGGGGGAGAAGGCTCTGCCCCTCTATGGGCTCCTTCGCAAGATGGCTCTCATCGAGCTGGGTCAAACCAAGAAGCCGGGCACCTTCGACTGGCCTGACGAGGCCTTCCACGACCTCAAGAAGGCTCTGACCCGTGCGCCAATCCTGGCTACGCCGGCTGAGAAGGAACCACTGCTCGCGTACCTCGCCGTGACGACCCGAGTCATCAGCATCGTGCTGGTGGACGAACGACCGGCGGAGGGCAAGGCCTTGCCGGTCTAGCGGCCCGTCTACTACCTCAGCGAGGTCCTCTCCGCGTCCAAGCAGAACTACCCCCACTATCAGAAGATGTGTTACGGCATATACTTTGCTGCCAAGAAGGTCAAACAATACTTCCAAGAGCACACCATCACCGTGGTGAGCACGACCCCGCTCGGCGAGATCATGAGTGGCCGGGACTCCACTGGCCGGATTGCCAAGTGGGTGATCGCCCTTGCCAATCACGAGATCCGATACGAGCCAAGAACCGTCATCAAGTTGCAAGCATCGGCGGATTTCCTCGTCGACTGGGCGAAGACGGAGTTCGTCCCACCTCCCCCGGACTCCACGCATTGGCGAATGCACTTCGACGGCTCCAAGATGAGGACCGGCCTAGGTGCCGGCATAGTCCTCTCCTCCCCGAAAGGTAATCAACTCAAGTACGCCCTCCAGATCCACTTAGCCGCCTCCAACAACGTGGTGGAGTACGAGGCCATCGTCCATGGCCTCCGACTCGCTAAGGAGATCGGCATCAGGCGCATCGTCTGCTTTGGCAACTCCGACCTCGTGGTGCAACAAGTTTCTGGCGAATGGGACGCCAGGGATGCCAACATGGACAGGTACCGTTTCCTCGTGCAACAACTCACCGGATCCTTCGAGGGCTGCGAGTTCCACCATATCCCCCAAGCGGATAACGAGGCGACAGACGCGTTGGCAAAAATCGGCTCCACCCGGCAGGCCATCCCAGTCGGCGTCTCTCTCGAGCGGCTGCTCAAGCCGTCGGTCAAGCCCTCCCCAGAGTCGGAGTCAATCTTCGTGCCGGCAAGCGCCGCCGGCCCAGCAACGGCGCCGGCCGCCTCCCCAGCAACTCCGTCGCCGGCTCTCGAACCGCCGGTTGCCCAACCGGCCCCGGTCGAACCGGCGGCACCCAGAGCGGACGGACCCGACAATGCGCTCGTCATGATGGCCATCGACCAGCCGACTCCAAGGGCCGGCGAGCCAGGCCTGGGGGCTGACCAGCCAGCCTCGAGGGCTGGCGAGCCGGTCCCGGGGGCTGATCAACCAGCCCCGGGAGTTCTCCAGCCGGCTGCCGTCGCGGCCCCCTCATGGGCCCAGCCCATCTTGGCATTCCTTTTACAAGGCGAGCTGCCTCCAGACGAGGCTCTGGCTAGGCAGATCCAACGCCGGGCCTCGGCTTACAACATCATCAACAACGAGCTCGTCCACCGCAGCACCACCGGCGTCTTCCAGCGGTGTGTCGAGCCGGAAAAAGCCCAAGAGATCCTCCTCGATGTCCACCAGGGGCGAGTGCGGGCACCACGCCGCTTCCCGGACCCTGGTGGCCAAGGCTTTCCGCCATGGCTTCTATTGGCCCACGGCTCTTGAGGCGGCCAAGAAATTGGTCGACGAGTGCGAGGGCTGCCAACGCTTCAGCACGCAAAGCCACCTGTCGGCAACAGCCCTCCAAACCATCCCCCTCTCATGGCCCTTTGCCGTTTGGGGGATGGACATGGTGGGCCCCTTCAAAACCGCACGAGGCGGCATGACGCACTTGCTGGTGGCCATGGAAAAATACACCAAGTGGATCGAAGCACGACCCATCAAGAAGCTGGACGGCCCCACGGCCGTCCGGTTCATCGATGACATTACAGTACACTATGGCATCC
Source organism: Hordeum marinum (assembly GCA_022496015.1). Lineage (NCBI taxonomy): Eukaryota > Viridiplantae > Streptophyta > Magnoliopsida > Poales > Poaceae > Hordeum > Hordeum marinum. Next base: position 454,181,777 of record CM039674.1, on the reverse strand, counting down.
CCCACAGCATCATCACCGACAATGGCACCAACTTTGCCAAAGGCGCGCTCGCCCGTTTCTGCTCCAAGCAAGGGACCCGGCTCGACCTGGCCTCCATCGCTCATCCGCAATCAAACAGCCAGGTCGAGAGGGCAAACGGCCTCATCCTATCCGGCGTCAAGCCCCGGCTCGTGACTCCGCTGGTCAGGTCGGCCGACTGTTGGATCGACGAGATGCCGGCCGTCCTTTGGAATCTCAGGACCACCCCTAACCGTTCAACCGGCTACACCCCCGTTCTTTCTCATGTATGGGTCCGAGGCGATCATCCCCACCGACATCGAATTCGACTCGCCTCGGGTCGCCCTATACACGGAGAAGGACGCCAAGGAAGCAAGAGAAGACGACGTCGACCTGCTCGAGGAGGCTCGTGAGCTAGCCTTGAGCCAGAGGGCAATCTACCAACAGAAGCTTCGGCATTATCATAGCAAGAGGATCCGGCCGCTCTCATTTGGTGAGGAGGACCTGGTCCTCAGACGGATCCAACGAATCGCCGGTCAGCACAAGCTGTCCTCCCCATGGGAGGGCCCGTTCATCGTCAACAAGGCGCTACACAACAATGCGTACTATCTAATAGACGCCCAGAAGCCACAGAAGCGCAAGAGAGACGCCTCCGGCGAAGAAACGGAGCGTCCATGGAACGCGGCACTCCTGCGCCCGTTTTACTGCTAAGGAAAAACCAACGTATGTATGTATCCCCGTCCTTTTGGGCTTATGAATGCAATGGGCGTCCCAAGCCGGCTCTTGGGGCGCGCCCCGTTTCGTTTATCTCAAAGCTTTTCACACTCACCGGCTCCCCGGTCCGGCTCCCGGGCCCGGGGGCTAGTCGGCTGGACCTAGAAGTGTCTCTCCGCAAAAAAGACTAAGTAAATGTGAGCCGGCCAAGCCTCCCCATCCTTACCAGCTATAGACCGGCACCCGGCTGTCCGGCTGACGGAGCCTCGGGGTGGCAAGGTTCGGCTCGCACCAAAGGTCGAAACGGGAAGGGATCTTTTCTAGGCCCAGTCGGGCCCTTGCAGTGTCTCTAGCTGCTTCACTTACCCCGAAAAAACCCTCCGCGATTCCTAAGTTTTAAAAATGGCTCCCTCGAGGCAGACGCCTCGACCCAGCCACACACCGGCTCCCGGCTATCGGGCTGGCGGGGCTGAGGCCAAAGGGGAAACGGAGTAGAAGTCCAAAAGGTCGTGGCGGGTGAAAAAGGGGTAAGGTGGAGGCGGCAAGATTCATAAGGCATAAAACACAAAGTATTCATAACGTAAAGCAAAACGGCCCACGGCCGGTGTTCAATTCATTACATACACACTCCCAGTGGGTGGATCAAATCCAAGTTCAAAGTGCAGGAAAGAAGAAAAAGAAAGAGCAAAATAGGAAGATGCCCGGGGGCTCAAGCCACCGACGCGTCACCAGCTGGTGCGTCGCCAACCGACACGTCGAGAGGCGGCTCGGTCCTCATCCCGAAGGTGCTCGCGGCCTTCGGGTCGGCCGCCTTGCCCTTTGCAGCGGCCTCCTCGGTCTCCGCCATCTCGCCGCTCGAGTCGATGCTCTCGTCGGCAACTTCGGCGTCGTCCGGGCCCTGGGGATGCCGAAGGAGTCCCCGGGCAGCGGCTCGCCGTCTTCTCCAAGGGGCAGCAGGAACTCATCCACGTCGACATACGACGCGAGCTCGTTCGCCCGCAAGACAAGGGCCGGCTTGCGAACCTCCCACTCCGCGGCCGACACGTCCCGCATCGTTGCTAGCCGGGCGAGGTCCACCCCCTGGTACCACGAAGTGATGAATCGAAGCGCCATCTGCACTCCGACTCGGCCAGTCGAGGCTTTCCAGGCCTTGAGGCGGGGGACGGTGTGCTCAAGCCACAACGCCATGCGATTCGTCGGAGCTCCTCCGCGGCCCAGCCACAGCGCGGCGATGACCTCCTTGCCGGCGGTCTTGAGCCACTCCATGCTCCGCCCGAGATGGGTCATCCGCATCTCGACGGCGAGCCCGATCTTGTCCACATCCCACGGGGCATGCTCATCAATGGAGCGGTCGTACCCCCAGAGGTGCTCCCGGTGCTCCTCAACAGCCCGCATGGCGCGGCGCTGGGTCTCCGGGAACCGCACTGAGGGGAAGAAGGGAAGAAGAGAAGGAAAACCAGATGAAGCACAAAGAGGCGGCAAGCAAAAGGCAACGAATCGAAAAAGAAAGAAACAAGCGCTTACCTTCGATCGCATCATCCACACTGATGGCGAAGTTGAGCACCGCCGCCCGCTCGGCCGCCCGAGCCGCTTTCGAGGCGGCAAGAGAGCCCTTGGCCTCCTCGAGTGACTTCTCGAGGCGGGACACCTCGCCTTGGAGGGTGGCAGTCCTCAAGGCGGCGTCAGCCGCCTCCTTGACGGCCGCCTCCCGGGACGCCACCTCCTTCATCGGCTCGGCCTTGAGCCGGTCCCGGACCGCCTCGCCGTCAACCAGCAGCGCGGCCAGTCGGTTCGTCTCCTGCGCGGCCGCCTAGACATCCCGTGCCAGCCGGTTCCGCTCGACGGTGAGCCCGGTCTTTTCCTCCTGAAGGGTGGCCAGCTCGCCTACGTAACAATGATAACATCAATAAAACAGGCATAAAGCCGCCGACTCCCGGGGGCTACACGCCTCCACCCGCAAAATGCAACTCACCTTGCACACGGGCCAGCTCCTCCTCTAGACGGTAGAAGCCGTACTTGCTGCGGTCGTGGATGGCGACCGCCTCCGCGAAGAGCTTCTGCCGCAGGGAGGCTCCCTCCTGTTGCAAAAGGGGGAGAACGTCAAAAACGCTCTTGAAGGAGATCCGGCCCGACAGCCCGTCAGCCGGTCAGCCGACCCGTATCTCAGGGGCTACACCCAGTGGGTGTGCTTGCGTGCCCCCACTAAAAATACTAAAGACGGAAGGAGAAGCTTACCTCAACAGGCCGAAGGGCGGTGTCCGCTGCCTCCGTGAACCGGGCCAGCTCCTGCCGACACCGGTCCAGGACACTCCCCAGATCCCCAAAGGAGGGGACCGGGCCGCCTGCCGGAGGCGCCGGCACGTTTGCCAGCGCCTCCCAGTCTCGGCTGACCTCCTGCATCGACCGCAGGATTCGCCGAGCACGGCCGCCGCTACCGCCCGGGGTCTCCGCGGCTCCGGCCGCTGGGGGTGGATTGATAACGGCGAGGGACCGGGAGTCGCCTCCCGCCGACCCCCCGCCGGGCGCCGTCACCACCTCACCTGTCGGCTGCTCCGGCGCGTCGGTCGCGCCGGAGGGCCGCTCCACCTCCATAACGACCGCCTCCGGCGGCGCCTCCAGCGTCGCCTCCGGAGCCAACGGGATCACCTCCTCCCGGGCCGGCTCGGGAGCTGGCGGGGTCACCTCCGGCACTTCATGCCGAGCCACCTCGGGGGCCGGCTCCGTCATCGTCTCCCGTGCGGGCGGGGGCGGCGGCAGATCCATGGCCGCGTCTCGCGGCTCGCTAGAGGGGGGTCTTGACATGCGGGTGGACTTCGCCACTAAGTCTGAGGCCCGTGGCGGCTCGGTCGCCCCTCTGCGCCGTCGGCCGCTTGAAGTTTAGGAGCATGCAGCCCCTCCCCGCGTGCCGGACCGGAGGCTCGCAGCTCCGCGAGCCTCCTCTTCTCCTTCCTTTGGGTGGCCGCATGCTTGCGGGCCAGCCGGCTGGCAGCGTCCGCCTGCTCATCGGGCGCCCCCTCCTCTTGGAGCTCGATGGGGTCACTTCGGTATCCAAGCCCCGGTCATCGAACGGCTCGTAAGACGAAAACAAAAAAAACAAGGGAAGAAGCGTAGAGGACTTACGCGACGACGAGGAGCAGGGCCCGCTTGGCGCGAGGCGGCGGCTTCTGTGCAGCCACCTTGACCCGCTTCGAGTCGGGCGGTGGAGCCGCCGACCCCTCCTGGGCTGGCCTTTTTCCCCTGCCGGCCGGCTTGATGGTCGGGCCTCGAAGCGGGCGCTCCTCGCTCCTCCGGTCCGGGCGCGCTGCAGGAGGAGGTCCATCGAGGATCATCGGCTCATCATCATCATCGTCATCGTCGTCCGTCCAACCGCAGATGGTGGGACCAAGAGGGAACACACCCGCTCCGCCGGGTCCCCCGGCTGCTCCGGACCCTCCGGCTCCGCTGGGAGCGCCGCCTCGCGGCCCCGCCGGCTCGTCGTCCTCCCTAGAGGAGTCCACACCCTCTTTCGCGGGACCCCCCGTCAGGAAGTCTCGAGAGTCGGAGTCCGCCCGCTCCTCCTCGAAGATTTGCGGATGCGGGCCGTCTGGGGTGTTCTGTTGCACCAGCCGCTACGGTCAGCACCCCATCAGAAGTTCTCCCGCCGGCTGCCAGCTGGGGATATCAAGCAAAAGACAAACCTCTACAAGAAGACTTACCAGGGGGCCGGTTGATGCGGTCATATGGCTCCATGCCGAACGACCATGAGGCGGGCTTCATCTTGAACGTCGTGAGGGCGTTCACCCGCTTCTCCACCTGAGCCGGTGTCAGCTCTACGGTGGACTGCCGGCAGGGGTCGTGCCGGCCTGACATGTCGCAGATCCGGTGCGGCCTCATCTGAAGAGGTGACACCTGGCGCGATATGAAGGCCGCCACCAGGTCGGAGGCAACCAGCCCCTCAGAGCTCTTCAGCTCCCCGAGCTAGCCCAGCTCCTCCAGAGCAACGCCGCGCGGGGCTGACGCCAGCCAGTTCTGCTAGGACGACTGGCGGTCCTCGAACGACGGCAGCCCGATGTAGTCCGTCGCCGGGTCAACATTCCGCACGTAGAAGAATGTGCGGTGCCACCCCTTGACGGAGTCAATCAAAGAAAGGGGAGGGAAGCGGGCAACGCCGCGGCAACACACTACGGTGCCCCTGCACGCGTTGTTGATCAACGACTTGAGATAGAAAAGCACGTTGAAGAGGCCAAGAAAAGGAAGAACTACCAGATACCCTTCACACAACGCCACGAAGGCAGAGAGATACAAGATGGCATTAGGACCAAGATTGTGGGGTTGAAGGTCGAGGGTTTCAAGGAAGAGGCGGAAGAAGTTGCTCACGGGGAGCGTGAAGCCCCGGGAGAAGTGCCAGAGGAACACTACTCGTTCCCCTGGCTGCGGCATCGGCACCAGCTCGCCGCCCGGCACACGGGCGGCCACCCGCTCGGGCGGCGGCAGCATCCGTGCCTTGCGCAGCTCCTCGATATCGGCATCAGTGACGAAGGATCCTCCCCAGCTGCCGTCGCATCCGTCGGCCATCTCAGCGGTGGGGCGGCGTGCGGGCGTGTGCGCGGGCTCGAGCGTGGCAGCACGAGGAGAGGCGAGGTCAGGAAGCGAGGAGCAATGGCGAGAAGGGCTGCAAGGGGGCAACTGGGGCGCGGGTACCTCCGCCCCTGCCCTTCCCTCCCCTTTATAAGGGAGGACACGACCGGGGACGTGGGATCGTCTGTGCCCACATTCCCCGGAAATCCCACGCGAGTGGGTCGCCTTGGGCCGTAACGGCCGTCTTGGGGCGCGAGGGATCCGACCCCGGCCCCGAGGCCTACCGGGCTACGCCTGGCCCCTACCGGACTAGGCCTGGGCGACGTCCCGTCTCCCTGCGTGCACGGGGCCCAGCGCATCATTACGCAACGCGTGGCAAGTCGCGTGCCGACGCACGCCTCGGAGTGACACGCTAGAACCCGAGGCGTCGGGTCCTGCAGCTGGCCCAGCTGCCCCTTCGCCTTCGAGCCGGAGGCGGGCTAGGCTGGGGGGAAGCCGCCGACACCCCACCGTCCACAGGACATGTGCCCTCGCCGGCTTCGGGGGCTACTGATGGGGTTTATATCCCCGGGTAGGCCAAGGCAACGGGGTCCTCCCCTCTCCGCTTCGAAGAAAAACCAATCGGCCGTCCCGACGAGGCCGGCTGGGGACACGCCACACGAGCCGTCTCCGGCTGGCGTTTTGCCCGGCTGGTCTAGCGGCCAGGCGTGCTCCCGCCCGGCTAGCCAAGCAGTCGGCTGCCCACGAGCCGGGCTGTCCATTGACTTGGGGACGGACACGCCCTGTCCCGTCTCCCTGTCCGCAGGTACGGCAGCGCAACGTGACTGGCAGGGCGAGCGACCTTGTGGCCATAGCGGTCGCTGACGCGCCGTCCCGCATGGCTATAGTCCATCTGTCCGGCCCGCTGACCTCAGTGAGCACGACCGGACGGGGAATAGTTCCAGCACGCCTCCGCCACTCGAGTGCCTGCCCTGGCGTGGCTACAGTGCCGCTGGCCGTACCGACGACCTCGGTCGGTTGGCGCTAAGCGACGCCTCCCCGGGCGGCCCGTGTCGGGGCAGGTGGGGGAGGGCCAATCGCGGCGCCCGTCGGCGGGTCCGAGCAGGGATGGAACCGCTCGGCCGGCGGACCCCGCCCACGACGAGACGATACAAGCCGCGGGACCCCCTGGCCAGGCGGAGAGGCTGCCAGCCAAGTCCCTCCACCCTCGTACCTAAATCATATTGTAAGATCCGGGGGTTGGCCTATAAAACCACCTGAGCCCCCATGCAACGGGGACGGAACCTCCAATCAAGAACACACACATAGGGAGCTCTCATACCCTTTCCAGTAGCGGAGGGAGACGAGCTGGCTGCTCCTTTCTTCCGCCTCCGAACACAGCTCTAGGAGCACCTCTGTATACTTACCCACTCATCCAACGAATCCAAGCAGGACTAGGGGCATTACCTCCCACGGAGGGCCCCAAACCTGGGTACATCGCGTGTCTCCACCTTCTTGTACCCAATCTCGCACCCGGAGCCCATCGACATCCTATGACCCCAACACCACCGATAAGCCACCCTATGGCATCTGTCGTGAAAAAACAACGACAGCTGGCGCCGACATTCTTGTGCCGGCGGCCGTCGAGCACTTTGCCAGCCTCGGTGAGGCCCTCGAGGATGTTCGTTCCACCTTGAGCCTCGAGTAACTGCACGATGTCCTTGGCCTTGACCTTCCCGGAGTCCGACATGCGCGTTCGCGGGATGACCCAATGCGCGTCCGTCGAGAACGCCACGACGCTGAGGCGGTCAGCAGGGCCGAGCTGGTCGACGACGAACTCCATAGCCTTCTTCAGCAGCGCGATCTTGTGGCCCGTCATGCTGCCGCTGACGCCGAGCACGGTGACGAGGTCGAGCGGCGTGCGTGTCTGCGCCGCCGCTGCGGTGACGGCGCCAGGGGCCTTGGCGTGGACCAGCACGACGAAGTTGTCATGCGGCTTGCCCCTGGCGACTGTGGGGTATTCGCAGTGCGCGTCGAGGATGAGCTTGCCTCCCGCGTCCGGGACGAGGTCCCAGCCGTCCAGCGGCGTCCCCTGCGCCGGAGGCTCCACCGGCTCGTCGTCATCGTACACGGCGCGGTATGGGAGATACATGGGCGATGGCCGGTCCATGAAGGGAGAGAACAGCGCCGGGCCCGGCGGCGGAGCATAGTGGTGGAAATTGGGGTGCGACGAGACCTGGTAAGGCCAGCGCGCTTTGCAGACCGGACAGACGCTCCCCAATCCCCATGACGCACGAAAGGTGGAACGTGTGCTCGCACTCAGACGTGAAGGTGGCGCCGGCGAAGGCGCACCCGACGCCGACGGCGCCCTTGCAGACGGCGCAGGTGGACCGCGACGGGGCGACGTGGAAGAGCGTTGGCATCCGGGCGGGCTGCGGCTGCAGGGGAGAGTAGCCGACAGGGACGGAGCCAGAAAATGACCATAGGGGGCGCAGGGCTTGAACTAAAAGAGTCGATTACAATCATTGAATAGACAATTATATGGGCATACAACATAATAAATATCGTCAGGTCTAAATACTTAAAATATAGCTGCGGTTCTGCAATAATTTTGCATGTCTATTAATCTGAATGAACATCATGAATGGATGATTTCTTCAGAATTGGTTACTAGTTTCTAGACACTGACTAGTATATAATGCTGAACATAAACTAACCTTTTGCTGATTGTCTGGTCGCTCATCCCAGTGTTTGCGACCGGCCGGAATGCGCCTGCTGTCTGCGGATCAGCACGACGGACCGACGGGGAGTTGCGCCATCGGGGACAGTCGGACGGAGACCTTCCCTCCTCGGCGGATGGAGAGATCCGATGGAGGGGATGGACGATCTACTAGGCAGGCGGCGGCTGCGGCAGCAAAGTTTTCCCAATGGCGGGAACCGAGGAACGAGCAGATATTTTGGAAACGAAACGATCGTGCGTACGTGGTGGACTCGCTCGTGGTCATGTGTATTGCTTACAAACTCCTCGTCTTTCACGTGGGCTGTTTTTCCTTTTTCTCTCTCTCTTCATATTAGGGCTCGTGGTCTTTTTTTTTTGAGACAATCTTGCCACTCTTTATTAAGTAATGATGTTTATAGGCAAAAACAGCAGCTCCCCTGGTTGGCCACTCTTTATTAAGTAAGATTATGAGCCTCGAAATTCGAGCTCCTAAATTCATGAACTATATTACAAATAATAAAAGAACAAGACCGATCAACTATTTCATGAATGATAGCATCATACTCCGTTGTCGAATTCTTCTCCAGATCTCTGACAACCACCTTGCAGTCTGAAGCAATATGTATCTTGTTGACATACACATCCTCTGCCAATGCTTGTCCTTCGCGAATAGCAAGTGCTTCCAGTGTCATCACATTCGATAAATGCTTAAACTTGATAGTTGAAGCCCCTAGATAGTTGCTTGCCTGGTCTCGGCAGATTGCCGCAGAAACACCATAGCTTCCATCACCAACAATAGCCGCATCAACATTGATTTTTGCATAGCCCTCCGGTGGAGGCAGCCATGAAACAGGCCTGGGCATAGCAATCCTATGTCCCCCGACCGGTACTCTTTCTATAGTATTGAGATCTCGCAGGTATGAAGTGATAAAACCATTAGTGGCAAAGGGTGTCTCAAAGATCTCTTCATGTATTGCCCGTCTTCTTGAGCGCCACACCGCCCACAATGTCACTGCTACACGGATGAACTCGTCATGGGACAATAATTCATGCAATGTGAACAGCCAATTTCTAGCATTCATCGTCAGATTCTCAACCATAATTTCCATCGTTTCCTCCGAGCAAAGAGATCAAACACTTCTTGCGGCACCACAATCTATCAGCGCATGTTTCCAGCTATCATGTGCCGCACAGAGGGCACATACCTTCGAGGTGATCATGTTCCGGCGGTGTAGAACATCCGATGTGGGGATTGTTTCGTGACAAAATCGCCATAGAAATATCTTGATTTTCGAGGGAATCTTCATGTGCCACAGAGATGTCCACGCTCCTTCCTCCCTTGCGACATTCGAATTAGCTCCTTCTGGTTGCAAACGAGCTTCATTCCTTAACTTCGTGCCCAGCAAGAGTTTGTAAACTGACCTCACCGAGAAAATCCCTCTGTCATCTTCTCCCCAAGCCCAAAAATCTGCCACTCTTCTAGTGCACAGTGGGATCTTCGGAATGCAGTTAGCATCTATAGGCAGAAAATCTGCCCTGACTTTCTCCTCGCACCAAGAAGCGGACGTGCTATCTATCAGCTCCGACACTAGAGAAGGTTTATCCGGACATAGAGATGTAACCGGCCTCATCATACCTGACCTGGGTAACCAGTTCTGATCCCAGATTTTAGTTTCCTCTCCTGTCCCGATTCTTCTGATTATTTCCATCGAAAGAGCTTCCCTTCCATCAATGATTGCCTCCAAATCTGCGACGGATTTTTCTCCCAGTTCAGCCTCCAGAAAAGGTGTTGTTGGAAAATACTTTGCTTGCAAAACCCTCGCGCTTAGGGACATGGGGTCCTGTAAGATTCTCCATGCTTGTCGAGCCAGGAGAGACAGATTGAAGATCTCAATATCTCGAAATCCAAGGCCACCCAAGTATTTGGGCTTAGTGCAAAACTCCCAAGATATCTAGCAATGCTTCCTCTTCCCCCTCTTGCTTCCCCACCAGAACTGTCGTATCATGGAAGTAATGCTTTCACATATTGCTTTGGGTAGTCTGAAACACGACATAGAATAAACCGGGATAGCTTGAGCAACAGACTTGATAAGCACTTCTTTGCCTGCATATGATAAAAGCTTCTCCATCCATCCCTTGATTTTTTTCCAGACTCTGTCCTTCAGGTATTTGAAAGTTCCGTTTCTAGAGTGGCCAACATCTGTCGGCATACCTAGATACTTGTCACTCAATTGTTCATCATAAACCTGAAGGGTACTTTTTATACCATCCCGAATTAGTTGGGGGCACCCCTTGCTAAAGAAAATAGATGATTTATCATTATTCACTCGTTGTCCCGAAGCATTGCAGTAAGTCTCGAGTAAGTTTGATACGACCACAGCCCCCTCCACACTTGCCTTGAACAGAAGCATGCTATCATCAGCAAAGAGCAAATGGTTGACAACTGGTGCTGTCGGCGCCACCTTAACTCCAACAAAATCTAACGATTGAGGAACGGATTTCAAAAGACCTGAGAGGCCCTTCGCTGCTATCAAGAAAAGGTAAGGAGAGATCGGATCTCCCTGTCGAATACCCCTGGTGGGTTTGAAACTTTGCAATTGTTCTCCATTAAACATAACTGAGAATGAGACCGAGGTGATCATATTCATGACCAAATTTATCCATTACTGGGCAAAGCCCAGCTTTTTCATAATTGCTTTGAGATAGTCCCATTCTAGTCTGTCGTACGCCTTCATCGTGTCGAGTTTCAATGCGCAATGGCTATTGCTCTTAGCTTTGCTCCTCTTCATAAAGTGTAAACACTGGTAAGCCGTGATGATATTATCTATGATAATTTTGCCCGGGACAAAAGCTGATTGTTCCTCTGAAATTATTTCTGGCAAGATTTTCTTCAACCTATTCGCTAGCACCTTGGAAGCAATCTTGTACAGATCATTACACAAACTTATTGGTATGAATTGAGTGAGCAATGTGGGGTCCGTTACCTTAGGAATTAGAACTAAGAATGTATCATTTATGCATTCAGGGTTGTCCTCTCCCCTTACAATTCGGAAGACAGCCTTGGTAACCTCTTCCCCGCATAAATCCGAGTGTTGTTGATAGAAGTGTGATGGGAATCCATTCGGGCCTGGAGATTTAGCCGGGAGCATTTGAAACAGAGCATTTTTACTTCTACATCATCATAATCCGCACAAAGAATTTCATTCATCCCAGCAGTCACCTTTCTCGGGACGCGGTCCAGAACAACATCCATGTTTGTAACCCCTTCTGAAGTGTACAGGTCTTTATAGAACTCATTTACCATGTCCTTGAGTTCCGTTGGGTTGTCAATCGTCGCCCCCAATGAATTCATCAAGGCTTTGATCATGTTTTTCTTGCGCCGCATGCTCGCCTGCATGTGAAAAAACTTGGTATTTTTATCACTAGCCGTCAACCATTCTATTCATGATCTCTGGCGCCACAAGAGTTCTTCTCTGTGATAGAGCTCAACCAATCGGTCGTTCATTTTCCTATCCAAAAGGCTAGGGCCCAACCGGGATGGATCATTCCGCAATGCCTGTAGCTTCTTCTTCAGGGTCTTCATTTCCCGTCGAACTGATCCAAAGGTCTTCCTATCCCAGCTCACAAGGCTCTTAGATAGGTTCAGCAGTTTCTATCTTGGGTCCTGCACTCTGTCGCTCTCAGGATCAGACCATGATGTCACCATAGTTTCTTTCAGGTTTTCATGTGCTTCCCAAGCAACTTCATATCTAAAGATTTTCTTCTCAACTCGACCTTGTTCATCACCCCTGTTTAGCTCCAGATGGATCGGCCCATGGTCCGATGCCGCTGCTGTTAGGTGGTTTACACTAGCGGAAGGAAATAGGGAGCACCAATCCGTAGTCCCGAGGGCTCGGTCAAGCCTCACCTTGGTAAAAGTACCACCTGCCACTTTCTTTTCAAATGTCCAGAAGCAACCCTTAAAACCAATATCCATCAACATACAGGTATCGACTGCATCACGGAATTCTTGGATTTGCGCATTACTGCATTGCCCGACTCCTTCATGTTCATCAGGGCACAAAACCTCATTAAAATCTCCTATGCAGAGCCAAGGAAGCGAGCTTGACCCCGCTATGTTTTTTATCGTGCTCCAAGTATTGTGTCTAAGGTGAGTTTGAGCTTCACCATAGACCACTGTAATTATCCAGGGATCAAAACCCGGCTCCCTAACACAACAATATAAATGGTAGTCTAAGTAACCCAAAATCTCGATATTTATTGCATTATTCCAAAACAAGCCAATACATCCACTTCTACCAGCACTACTAACAACATAACACTTATCATAACCAACAGAACTAGCCAAATTTTCTACCCTTGTTCTATCAACTTGAGTTTCAACAATACAAAAAAGGGTAGAGGCAAACTTCTTCGCTATCTCGCGAAGTTCACGAATTGTCGAGGCATTGCCCACTCCTCGACAATTCCAAGACATGATAGTCATTGTTCCCGGCGGCACTCCTCTAAGGAACCCACCGATGTGCTATTTTTGGCTATGCTTTCCCTTCCTGAACCTGCCGCTTGTATATCTGAAACCTTCTTCGGCCTTTTGTTTTCCTTCCTTGGCGACACATAGACTGGAGGCATCGGAGGAATTCCCTATGGTGCTTTCTCAATCAGGGCTAATATGCCCTCCCCAACCACATCCTTTGTGCTATCGTGCTGGGCAGAAGCACCCAGAGCAAGTGCACTGTCCACCGAGGTCCTCTTGTTACTCCCCCTGTTCATAGCCGCAACAGAACCATCTTCCAAGTCAGTGCTCACATCTCGTGTTTCACCAGCATGGTCCTCTTTAGGCGGATCATAATCCGTGGGTCTTGTTCGTCCTCGTTCTGCATACGCCGCATCACGGCCTGTGCCCCTTGCTCCACCTCTGCCTCGGCCTCCCCGAAAGAAAGACCACCCAGCATTAGGCTGTGAATAAGAGATCTCTTTGCGCTTGGCAATCATCCAACTTCCCCACTTCATATCAGCCTCCTTCCATATTCCATTCCCACACTCTTCAAAACCATGACCCATGATGCCACGGATCTGACAAAAGAAAGGGATTTTCTCATATTTTACTACTAGCATCTTTCTCCCCTCTCCTTCCATAGACAAAGACACAAATCTTGTCAAGGGTTTTGCCGTAAACACTCTCACCCTGACCCTGACGTAATCTCCTTCATAGAATAGGTTAGGGCGTAGCTGAACCTCTCTGACCTTCCCAATTTTGCGAGCTAGTTCGTCCACCACCTCGGCATGTCGGTATAGATCAGAGACCTTATGAATCTGCGCCCACACATACAAGCCGTCGAGTGCATAGTCCTTAGGATCAGTAGTCCCATCATAGTCCTCTATGACAACTGCAAAGTTACGGAACAACCAAGGGTCTCCATGGACCACTTTCTTCCAATCCCCCAGATAGAACATCTGGAATATGAACCTGTTTGCCCCCGCCTCCTGGAATTTGGGTGTTTGAGCGAGTCCCCAAACAAACTTCATCGTATCAAAAAAAGCTGACGAACTGAAGGGGCGATCAGTATTAACCCTTGCAATCGCAAGCCATCGGGACTCTTCCCTAAACTACTGGGCTTGGGCCTTCCCGATCACCACATCATCCAACTCTTCATATAACAGCTGCATGTTCTTGAGCATCTCCTCTAGATCATCCTCTTCCTTCCGTCCCGATCGCGACGAAGATCCGGTCTCCGCCGCCATCCCGACAGGTAAGTAGATCGCCCATCCCTCCTGGACAGGTTTTATTAGCGACGTAGGTCAAACCCCCACTGTAACACACGATCCCCCCACCGACAAATGCGATCGCTGGTGGAGGTAACGAAACCCTAAACGAGAGGGTAACTATTCCCTTTCTGATGCGTCCGCCAACAGATGCGATCGCCGATGGAAGTACAGGAGGTAGGAGAAGGAGAAAGCCGCCGTGCCATTTGCCTGATCCGGTCATGTGTATTGCTTACAAAGTAAAACTAAGTGGATGCAAGACAATGAGAGACAACTGTAGCTAAACATAATATGACCCTAGGAAATATAACTGTCGGAACTGAGATAGAAAACACGCACACTACTAAGAGATATTCACCAGAGAAAGATTTAGCTAGATATTTAAGTAGCACCATATGTAAAGCATACAAACATACATACATACATACAAACTTTATCTTCTCGTTGAAGCAGGCAATAGTGTCTTCTACGTCTGCTAACTTGCTTTCTCTGCGGTATTTTGCCTTCAAATTTGTGATATCCGCTGGTAGGTATGGCAGGCTGCTCAACTTCCCATCTTTGTTGTGGATCAGGGAAAGAATCTACACCATTCTTACAGTGTTGATGTTGCAATCATGCAAATTTTATGAACTCCTTCTCCTGGGATGTGAATCCTCGGTGGGTGCTCAAAAATTTCACAAGATCAAACTTCAGAGTCATATCATGGTTGTGTTCATCCACAAACTCCTTGACCACCCACCAAGATCCTTCGACTTGGAGCCTCATCTTTGAAGGGCAGTCCATCTTCAAAACGATGCCTCTTGTGCCATCTGGGATGACTTCCCCATCACCCTTACCACCGTCTACTTTTCGCTTCTTATTTCTTGCCTTGTGGCATCTCAGCTCAGCACCGTTGTACTCCCATGTTCCCCGAACTCCTACTGTACTCTATGTTTACTGCGAAGCCGTTGCACAATGCATAACTCCAATAATATTTCTTGGCATAATCAAGTGAATTAAATTTTTGACCAACATACGGTGCTTCAGTTGGTAACCATTCTGATTGTTCCCCATCTTCTTCATTTTTCTTGGCTTTCATCATCCGTTTCCTCTAGCACTTATGTATTTGTGGTTGCTTCTCCTGTTTCCACATTGCTCATGCCAGCGCACACAATGGTGTTAGTTGTCGTGTGGGCGATGATGCCAACTCCCGACAACGGCTCCAAATTGATTGTGTCTAGCTGGTGAGGCTGCTTACATAGAGATCCAACCGTTTGATCCATGCTGACAATAGCATAGGCACTTCGGTCGTGCATAAATGAAGTAGAAGCTCCTGCAATTTTGTAACAAAAACAAGGCAACAAGTAAAAAAAAACTAAATGCCAAAGTGGGACGTTCAAATTATATTTTTATGGCCAGTTTCGATGTACATATATGGCGTCTTTTACTGAAAGCATATGGCAACTTATGTTCAAACCACATGGCAACTTTTTGTTTTCTACATGCAGTTAAACTTTATCAAGTTTTGGAATTACCATTTCAGTTTTCACTTTATTTACACGTCAATCTCCCCCCCCCCCCCCACATGCAACCTACACCGTCATCCCAGTCCTTCCCCCTGCATTTTCTTTGTTTCATTCTCATTTCCAAATATAGTTTATTACACATGGCAAGACCAGTGAATCACACATGGCAATTCTATTGGTTTACGCATGGCAGTTATGTTTTGGATTGCACATTTCATTACAAAACCTAGCTTATCAAAACATGGTAGTACTAGTGTCTCAAACATGGCAATTATATTGGACTCCTCATGACACATATATATGCACTACACATTTTCTTTCCAACTTTATTGTAATACACATTGTAAAGCTAGTGCACTTATGCACTGCAAATTCTATTAGTACAAATATTCCTACATATACGGAACATATAATAGAGCAAAATGACAAATACGAAGTAATGTTTTTTTGCAAGTTTGACAAGTCATTATTTTCTTGTTTTTTTTCGTTACTTGGTATTTGTCATTTCGCTCTTTACCGTTCTGTATTTTCTTTTTCTTTTCACGTACCTTGATTTGCTACTGCTACTTGAAGTTGGTGTCCCGACACTTGATTAGAGGTAGTTCCTTATGGTATAGTTTGCCATGGGATCTCAGATGGTGTAGTTGTATTTGAAGCCCCTACAAACATTTTTTTTGTTATTCATGCTAGAAGCCAACAATCGTACATAATGGCATCGTTCCTTGTGATTTTAATGTTACAAATTCCTGGCAACTCTCAATCAAAATGGCAAACAATTACCGAATTGTTAGTACGAGGACAGCAAATCTTTATTTCTTGTACTCTGTGCCTATGCTTGCATACTGTTGTAGTAGCAGGAGCAAAGGTCCAGATGAAATGAGTTGCTCATAGTCTAGAGCATCCCGCGTGGGGCATTGCATCGATCCGAATAACCAACGATTAGACCCATCTTCATGATCCATTTACTTTGTTCTCCTCTCCCCTTGTGTTTTCAACCCTGTAGAATGAACAATCATGACATTTATGAGCAAGTTTTTGTTCTTTTGATGTAAATCAAAGACAACTTTTGTTCAAATTTTGGGGTGGCAAGCATGGCTACAATGACATGGCAACTGAAAGCATCATCTTTCAAGCATTTTTAAGTTGCCTTTGAGCATGGCTACTACAACTTAAAATGGCATGGCAACTACTTCCTCCGTTTTATAATGTAGGACGTTTTTTGACACTAATATAATGTCAAAAGACATCTTATATTATGGGACAGAGGGTGTACCTGAATACATTGTTGGCAAATTAACTATTAGATGGGTGGCAGGTTCTACTATGTTGACATGGTACATTTAGTGCAATTAGGGCGGAAAGTATCACTGCAATGACATGGCAAGCAGAAGAGGCATCACGGTGGCAACTACATCTTAACCGGACGACAATTAGCTCAAAAATATACACGGCAAACTTTAAGTTCCCCAAATTTTGTAAGTGTTGTACATCTTCCTCTCATCCCTTCTGTCTTTTATCCCACCAAACATGTTAACAACTAAAATTTGTGTCCACTATTTTTTAGTACGCCTTTTCCCCAAGATCACAAACAATGTGTGCCTCAAAAAATACGACACATGCCTTGCAATTCGTCCTAGCGGACATACCTAGCAATTTTACAACTGGATTTGCGGTTGGCAACACTGGAACAAGTTTGGTCTCGAAAATTACAATGAGGGGTAGGGATTATGTCCCGAATTGTTGTTGAACTAATCTTCAACTAGTAGATCGACGTGGTAATTCGTGTCGATCTGGCTAGGGTTCGCCATGGGTCGCCATGGCAAACTCACAGGATGTGATCGGGTGGGAGAGGAGGGAAGGGAAGGGAGAAGATCGAAAGTGAAACCGACGATAGATGTAGATGCGGGTGTGCGACGAGGTTTTAGAGGGTTTTCGGACAATATCTGGCTCCATGGGGATGGGGGGTGGAACCCTCTTGCATAATTAGTTCGCGCCTACCAGGGATGGGGTGTGGGTTGGTTGCGGGCCGTGGGGTGGTCAGCCCGAACGTTAGCGTGTGGGCTGCCTAGCCTTCTCACCTAACGAGGCGTTCGGCACGAGCACCCCACGCACCGCACGTCCAGTGGATATCAACATCCTAAATTTAAACTATTTATTTCTGTCTTTGATCTATATATTTCCATTTATTGGAAAAGGAGGAAAAAATGGGAGGGACAAATGAAGAGCCCATTGCGGGGACAGAGAAATGGGGTTTGGCACCACTGGTGCGTGCGTACATGTCTAAATGACTCAAATTTGCTAAACGACTCAAATTTGCAAACGAGAGATGCTCTAAAGTCTAAATATTTTGGGCCATAGCATATACCGTGCGGCAATGCATCGGTATCATGGCACACAAGCTCGAGCTGCCAGACCAGACTCAGCTTTACCTTGCCTTTCACGTGTCGCAGCTCAAACTATTCCCTCAGTTCCATAATGTAATACATTTTTTAACATTACACTAATATAAAAAACGTCTTACATTATTAAATGAAGGGAGTAATTACCGCTGACTACACGATGGTCTTTTTTTTCCCTAAGCAACCGGCTGTAGCTCTGTCTTTACGTATAGAGAATTGATCAGTTAATAAACCACACGCCGGTCTTTCACTTGCTGGCAACCGAGCTACAACCAGCGGCAGTGCTTGATCGTCGATTGGAATGCTGCGGTGCCGTAGATGCTTGTTCAACGGGCATCTTTGCCAACAAGATAAACGGGCACCAGAGCCACGACGGATGACCTCCGCCACCCACCAACAGGGAATACTTCCTTCATTTCATAATATAGTGTGTCCTCGATTTTTAAGCTTTAAGTTTGATCATAAATTTAACCAACAAGACCGATTGCGACGGGAGCAATCGGTCTCGTTAATTAAATTTATGGTCAAACTTAAATTTAGAAAAACGCATGCACACTACATTATGAAATGGAGGAAGTACTATGAAATGACGCATGGGACCAGATCGCTGACGTAGCCGGCTGCGAGTCTGTGACCGAAGATGGCGTGCGCGAGGGGTCGATCACTTTGAGCCTGCCTGCCTGCCAATCAGCGTTGCGTTTTGCATGATGGCACCTCTCTTACGGCGAGGCTGAGCGTTTGTACTTCCCCTTATTTCGGTGTGGGGGCAGAAACATCACAACTCTGCTCGACCCCGAGCTAAAAAAAAACCCACTCCGTTGGTCCTGTTTCTCTGAAACGCCTCGCACCCCCAGTTCGCCGGATCGGGTCCTCACATACGTGCCGTGCAATTATTATGCTTTATTTTTAGTAGTAAAAGAGACGCACACGCACGTCAAATTTCAAGCTTCGTATCGTAGTGGAGTACATGCGATGTATTGTCGCTGAATTCTCTCTTGACCGTCCGAAGGCGCGGGTCGACAGACACGACCTGTCTCCATGCTTGGCCCTGGCCGCACCCCCCAAGCTGGCTGGCCTGCAGCTTTTCTTTTTCAAAACCGCCGACTACGTACTGGTGCTGCCACCTTTGGCTCGCCGGCTCTTCGTATTAACTACGTGTGACGTCGCGGCCTTCTCTTTTGCCTGATTAATGCAACAGGAATCCGCGAAACCACGGTGGCACATGCACGTAATAGTAGATGTGCACTTCTTTATCACTAATGATTACGATATGATTTAAAGTGAAAAAATAGTTAAAACTACGTACATTTTGTTTGTCTGATATTAATTTTGTAGTACTAACTAAAAATTGTAATATGCAGTACAACCTTGCTTCTTTACTTTGAATTGTTTAGATATTGGAGCTAAATTCATCTTAGCTTGCTCCAAGAGTTTAAAATGTCCATGCTACTAGGGAGATGATTTACGGCAGGCAATTTGTGGGCCACCCATCTGCATTAAGATTTGGACATATGACCGTGTATATTGTATTTTTGTTGTTGCATAAGACTTGGAATATGTCCATGATGTTATGTATATCTAACAATATACTCCCTTCGTCCCAAAATAAATGACTCAAAAATGACTCAATTTTGTACAAAATTTAGTACAAAATTGAGCCATTTTTGAGTCACTTAATTTGGAACGGAGGGAGTATATGTTTTCTCGTGTGGCCAGATAACTGTCCGTGTGAGGTATATAAGACAAGTAAATGTGCACATATACAAGTCGCAAGAAAAACGATTCATTCGCATTACAAATAGCTAGCTCTCCTTCCACTAGTAGAAAACAGACCTTTCGTCCCAAGCATTAGTCCCGGTCTGATTACGAGCCGGTACTAAAGACGGTATTAGTCTCGGTTCGTGCCGGCTCCAACGGCTAGGAGTAGGGCAACCTTTAGTACCGGCTCGTGAGCAATCTGTAGTACCGGTTCGTGTCACGAGCCGGTACTAAAGGGGCGTGGCAGGCTTTTGGTCAGACTTGGGCCCGACATGCACCTTTAGTACTGGCTGGTGACACCAACCGGTACTAAAGGGCAACCTTTAGTATCGGCTGGTGTCACCAGCCGGTACTAAAGACTTCCTACATATATGGTAATTTTTAGGTTTTATATAATTTTAGTTTCAAAAATACTAGAGGTTTATAAAAGCTTTTAGAGTTTCTTTTTGCTATTACAGTTTTATAAAAGATTTTTAGTTGATTCTTTTTGCTATTGAAGAATGTTATCGTTCATAAAATAATATTAAATTGATTATTTTTAGTTCATTCTTTTTGCTGGATGCACTTCATGTACAAAACGGACACTCTCTTTCGAAGTATCAGGGTTTCGAACGGAAACTCATCTGTTACAAAAGGCATTTCATTTTCTTAAACTTATTTGAACTTCAGGATTTTTGTGTGTTCAAAATGCACCATTCAAAGCCACATCATCAATTTTCAACCCTTTCTGACTTCATTTGTTATTTTTCATGCAGTTATTGATTTTTTTGAGCTAAATGACCCTGAAATTGAAAAGCACTACAAATGAACTCTGAAAAGGTTGAAAGTTGGCATGGTATCATCATTTCACCCACATAGCATGTGCTAAAAAGTTGAGAGGGTTACGGCAAAAGCTGGATGCACTTCGTGTACAAAACGGACAGTCTCTTTCGAAGTATCAGGGTTTCGGACGGAAACTCATCGGTTACAAAAGACATTTCATTTTCTTGAATTTATTTGAACTCCAGGTTTTGTGTGTGTTCAAAATGCACCATTCAAAGCCACATCATCAATTTTCAACCCCTTCTGACTTCATTTGTTATTTTCCATGCAGTTATTGATTTTTTTGAGCTAAATGACCGTGAAATTGAAAAGCATTACAAATGAACTCTGAAAAGGTTAAAAGTTCGCATGGTATCATGATTTCACCCACATAGTATGTGCTAAAAAGTTGAGAAGGTTACGGCAAAAGTTGGATGCACTTCGTGTACAGAACGGACAGTCTCTTTCGAAGTATCACGGTTTCGGGCATAAACTCATGTGTTACAAAAAGGTATTTCATTTTCTTGAACTTATTTGAACTCCAGGCTTTTTGTGTGTTCAAAATGCACCATTCAAAGCCACATCATCAATTTTCAACCCTTTCTGACTTCATTTGTTATTTTTCAAGCAGTTATTGATTTTTTGAGCTAAATGACTCTGAAATTGAAAAGCACTTCAAATGAACTCTGAAAAGGTTGAAAGTTGGCATGGTATCATCATTTCACCCACATAGCATGTGCTAAAAAGTTGAGAGGGTTATGACAAAAGCTGAATGCACTTCATGTACAAAACGGACAGTCTCTTTCGAAGTATCAAGGTTTCGGACATAAACTCATCTGTTGCAAAAGGCATTTCATTTTCTTGAACTTATTTGAACTCCAGGCTTTTTGTGTGTTCAAAATGCACCATTCAAAGCCACATCATCAATTTTCAGCCCTCTCTGACTTCATTTGTTATTTTTCATGCAGTTATTGATTTTTTTGAGCTAAATGACCCTGAAATTGAAAAGCACTACAAATGAACTCTGAAAAGGTTGAAAGTTGGCATGGTATAATCATTTCATTTTCTTGAACTTCAGCTTCCCCCATTGCTACATCACCGTATTCAGGGAGAGGGTATTTGTCGTCATCCTCTTCTTCTTCGTTGTCTTCCATAATAACCTCTCTTTCTTCGTGCTTGGTCCATAATAAGTTGATATAGTTGTATGTTGTTTTATGAGATGTATGTATGAAATATAAATATCTATTATTTGCAGTAATAACATTTGGTCACTGCTAGCTCTACTTTTGGTTTTAATGTGATGATGAAGTTGTATTAATTTGGTCACTTTGATGTTGTGTAGTGAACATGAGCCAGCAATGGATGTACGATGACCGACTAAGTCCAGGGTTTCTTAATGGCCTGCATGATTTTATTCGTGTGGCTGAGGCAAACAAGCAGAATGGTTTCATATGTTGTCCATGTCGTGACTGTAGGAATGATAGGAATTAATCTACCTCAAAAACCCTTCACTACCACTTGTTGAAGTCCGGTTTCATGTCCGGCTATAGCTGTTGGACCAAGCACGGAGAAAGAGGGGTTATAATGGAAGACAATGTAGAAGAAGAGGATGATGACAACTATCCTTTCGCCGATACAACAATGGAGGAAGCCGAAGAAGAGGCATCAATGGGGGAAGCTGAAGAAGAGGCATCGGATGAGCCCGCTGATGATTTGGGTCGGGTCATTGTTGATGCAAAGAGAAACTGCAAAAATGATAAGGAGATGTTGAAGTTGAAACGCATGTTAGAGGATCACCGGGGTTAGTTTAATATATCAGAAAAACTAGAGAAAAATTGGGACTCGATTTCACCGGGGTTTACCCGGTGAAGTTTTCTCAGATTCTCGAAATCCTAAAAGTAAAAAAAGTTATTTCAAAAAGAAGATTTTTTCCTACAAAATAAAAAAAATCAAATTTTTTTATTTAAAAATAAATAAATGATGTCATATTTGGATTCCTCACATTTTTCTGATAATAACGGATATATTATTTGTTGAATTTCGATTTACAGATTTAAAGATATTAATTATGCCATATGAATTGTATATATGGCAAAAAATGTATAAAATAATAATATTACTTATTTTATTTTCATAGAAATTTTCAATATTTTTTATTTTAATAATTTTTTGGAAATCAAAAAATTAAATAATGTGACATCAAGACCTAAGGGTTAATAGGATTGATAACTTACTATTGTCAAGAAAACAACAAGTGCAGACTTGGAAACAAAGGGTGATAGAACTCGAAAGTTAAGCGTGCTCAAGTTAGAGAAGTGAGAGGATAGGTGACCGGCTGGGAAGTTAGATGATTTTGAGTGAGGGTGATTAGAAATTAAATTGTCAAATAATTCAAAAGCAGTGAAGAGAGGTGATTAGAGATTAAATTGTCAGATAATTTACAGATTTGAAAATCAGAATTTTTAAAAAAAAATCGAAAAACAAAAAGATATATCTTAAAAATTAAACACTTAGTACCGGTTGGTATCACCAACCGGTACTAAAGGTCCTCCACCACCAGCCAACACAGGCAGCCACGTGGTGGGCCTTTAGTACCGGCTGGTATCACCAACCGGTACTAAAGGTCCTCCACCACCAGCCCACGCAGGCAGCCACGTGGTGGGCCTTTAGTACCGGTCCGTGGGCCAGCCGATACTAAAGGTCTGGACCTTTAGTCCCGACCCCTTAGTACCGGTTGGGGAACCGGTACTAAAGGAACATCCCGACCGGGACTACTGATCGACATTCTACTAGTGTTCACCTCTTGTTCTTCGCTCCTATCTCTAGCTTTTACTCGCTTTCATCTTACAATAAATAGATTCTTCAAGTAAAAGTACTTATTATTTGAATCTTATTAAACGAATACAATTATCAGCAAGATGAGAGGATTTCTATCGGAAGGTTGCTGAAAATGGTTAGCTCTATTACATATTCTTCTTCATAACCTTTTATTCTTCTACCACAATAGATCTCTATAATATTTTGTCGAATGTCGTTGCTGTTTTTTCTGTTCTACAATGATGATTCAATTCATTTTTTTGTTTAGTCGACATATTGTATATATTAGCTGTGTTTTCTCTGCTATACTAGTGTTTTCAAAGTTCGAAGGATAAGGATATTGTACAGGTGTTGCGATGTACACCATTCCTTCATATAAGATGTATTTGTTTTTTCAAAACTCAATCTAGGTTATGTTTGACTAAGTTTTTAGAAAAAATATACCAATATCCACAATACAAAATTTATGTCATTTGAACCATCATGACAAGTAGTTTCATATTTTATATCTATTTGATATTGCAGATATTGATAGTATACTGTATAATCTTGGTCAAACATTTAAATGATTGACTTGCACGGAAAACAATACACTTATATTCTGGAACCTTATATTCTGGAACGTAAGGAGTATATATCAATAATTTTTGTTTAGTCACAAAGGATACAACTTAGTATATTCAACTTTTAGTTTTTGATTGTTTACCTCATGAGTATAAAATATATCGACTATATTAGCTGGAAGTCCTATATTGATTGTGTTTGCTATGACATTATACGATTCAAAATCTTACAAAGGCGCATATTATGGTTACCCATGTTGTGATGTATCTAATGTATGCAGGAAAACATGACGTTAAGTTACAGGGAAACAAAACGTAATCGATTCTAGTTTTAGTTAGTTCAATTTTGACCCGATTACAACTAAAATATTTCATATAAGAATATATGTGATCTAAGATAGTACGATTATTGTATAGATGAAACTTAGTATATTATACTCTGTGTTTAATAATCGGTTTCAGTGCATAACAAATACAATGTAATGATCTTTCTCTCAAGTTATTAGGTTCAAATTTAGTTGACTGGATTAATAAAGCGTCTGAACATCATTACATTCAGTGGGAAACAATTCAAGTTATTGTTATGTACATCTGTTGCTAAATTTTCTTAAGTGAGGTGGTAAATATAAAGATATTTTTGTACAGTAAACATCGTATTATGTAGCATTAATTAATTATTACTATAATAAACTATTAGTGATGATGGTATTGATAAGGTTTGTAACTTCTCTTTAGGACAACTTAAGAAGTCAATTCATATTTTCATCTTACATTTTATTAGCTTGTTCAAAAAACATGTCATTTGAACACAATGATGTTGGAGCAAACAAAATTTCTGTCAGGTAGTGAACCTCAGGAATGTGTTTTATAGTCTACACTAGACATTGAGCATGCACGAGCTATTTTAGATGGCTTATTTCTGTCGCAGGTAGTGAACCTCAGGCAGTGGCGAAGCTACAATAACAAATCAGGGCGGGCTACGTTAGGCATTCACTCATACATGGACGTTCTTTTGCTCACTAACCACACTTTTACTCCTGCATATGTTGTAAGTTGGGCAGGCCATGGCCTTGTTTAGCCCCAACTAAGCTCCGCCGGTGACTTCAGGAATGTGTTTTATAGTCTACACTATACATTGAGCATGCACGAGCTATTTTAGATGGCTTATTTCTGTCGCAGGTAGTGAACCTCAGGCAGTGGTGAATCTACAATAGCAAATCAGGACGGGCCACGTTAGGCATTCACTCATACATGGACGTTCTTTTGCTCATTAACCACACTTTTACTCCCGCATATGCTGTAAGTTGAACGGGCCATAGCCTTGTTTAGCCCCAACTAAGCTCCGTCGGTGACTTCAGGAATGTGTTTTATAGTCTACACTAGACATTGAGCATGTACGAGCTATTTTAGATGGCTTATTTCTATCGCAGGTAGTGAACCTCATGAATGTGTTTTACAGTCTACACTAGACATTGAGCATGTATGAACTATTTTAGATGGCTTTTCAGATTAGAAAAAAGGTTCATACTTAGATAGATGAGGTTTGATGATTTGCCGAAGTTAGTTAATTTGACAGATGTTGACCTTGAGTAGACCAATTATCTTGTTGATAATTTGCTTCATTACTCGTTGTTAATCAAAAATAGTAGTATAAATTGATGAATACTTTTATTGTACTGTACTAGTTTATAAAGCAGCAGATAAATATGAACTCTAAATTTGAGCCATATAAACTATTCAAGAGAATGTCCAGAATTAGCAAACTGGAGATGCTCTAAATACTTTGGGCGATAACGTACACGCCGGGTCTTTCACCGAGCTACGACCACCAGCGGCAGTCCTTGATCGTCGACTGGAATGCGGTGCCGTAGATGCCTGTTCAACGGGCATCTTTTGCAACCACATCAATGCTCTGCCTAGGTTGATTTGAAGGTGCCGCACCAGAGCCACGACGGACGGAGAGGAGCGGCGAACGTGTGACGCCTCCGCCAGATGGAGTGGCACATCACATGGGATGGGATGGGATGGGATCATGGGAGTCCGGGGCCAGATCGCTGACGTAGGCGGCTGTGACCGTGAGAGGGAGGATGGGCTGGCGTGCGCGAGGGGCTCATCACTTGATCCTGCATGCAATCAGCGTTCTGTTTTGTTTTGTTTGGTGGGCCACGACGAGCCTTTCTACTTCTTTTTATTTCGCTGGGAGGGGCGCCGTATCAAGTCTGACATACGATGAGTACATTTTTTTTTGCAGGAATACGATGAGTACATATGATGTGTACATACGATGAGTAAATTAAAATTGAGTAAATACGATGCGTTTAACTCTTGACGGTCCGAAGGTAAATCCGTAATAGCCCCAGTCTCGCCAGAGCTGACTGGCCTGCAGCTTTTGCTGCTGTTTCCCCCTTTTTCAAACTGCCAGCTCTAATTAAAGCAGCCTCCGATATGAACCCTCTCCTCTCTTTTCCCTCCGTCTCTCGTCTCGACGCCAGAAGATCAGAAGCCATCATTAAGAGTCCAACGGATAGATGTTGGTTTAATAGTCATTAGTAACCTTTATTATATACGTTACCAGTAACGGCAGATTTTAACCCCACGATCGGACCCTTAGATGTTGGGCAATTATGAGAGGCAGCGAACTCTATATAAGCTGCCCCTTTCCTTCCGCACAAGGATTCACAACCATTGTAATCCATATATTCCATACGACATAAGCTCCCGAGCACTGAGACGTAGGGCTGTTACCTCCACGAGAGGGATCTGAACTCAAACATCCGTATGTACATCCTCACCGTAGTTAGGGCTCTGTCCTTTCCTTTCGTATCCCTATCTTCTACTGTCTGGCTCGTTTCCACGACAATGCACTTTTTTGAAGCTGACATGCAGGGGCTTCCCGGAGGAGATCGTTCTCTTTCACACAACGTGCATGTGTGTTGTGAACACGATCGACGCGGCAGTCTTTGTGGCATACGGGGCTGTGCTTGGATCATTTGGAACCTTTCTTTCTGTAAGTTCATTTTTCTGAGCTTCCAATGCTAAATTTTGAACATATGAATGCGATTCGTAGAAGGAAAAGGTACACTGGGAAATGCTAAGTATTAGTTAGAAAATAGACTTGTAGATTAGTAATAATTCACACGGGATCTAGTTCTGATGCATTAATCAAGTACTTGTTCATTAGTTCACATGGAAACCTATGTTCTGGTTTAACTCCACTGTCTCAATTTTACGCAGGTGGTCAATATTGCTAATGCTTTGTGTGGAGCCATAGAGTTGCTTGCGCTGATTGTCCCCACCCTGGCGAGGGAGTTCCTCAAGGGCCTGCGCAAACTGAAGAACTTGTGCCTGAACTGCCCCGCATCCTGCATCGGCGGCATTCGGACTGCCACCACGCTTTTCGATCTCTTCGGCCGCGGCCACCAATGAAATGAGTGAACAAGTACGCCTGAGTGAGACTTTTGGTGGTATGATACTCATCCGAGAACTGTTTTGGAGGCGGGAGATACGCTTCTCCTTTGAAATAATGTTCCCTCCTAGCTTAGACCAGTCCGCATAATTCGTTTGCAGTTTTGTCGTACCCATTGCGTTTCCTTTCTCACTCTTACGGGAAATTAATAGCACATCGCCACAACTATATATTGGTCACCCCCTTGAATGTTATATGCTGCAGTGAAAGAATATTCCGTGTCGAGTGCATTCCTTGGCAAACGATTACCCTTGTTTGTTTTTTCTTACGTGGAAAATAGTCTCCAGTTACTATTATTTTGTGTGTGACCTAAAATACCTCCCATTAACCATGGGTCGCAGTAGAAGCACTAGCAAACTATCCTAATACAAAGTCTGCGACGTGCTCTATAAGCAAACCGTAGAGGGCACATGTGGACGTAGCCGCCGCCGCCTTCTAGCTTCTCTTCCCTAGAATGCTTAGCGTTCCTTCGCCTCCTGCCGTCGTCGTTGCCAGACCGTCTCATCTCCGGTGCACTTTGGGTTATGGAAGCCCAGCGGATTCCGATCATTCCCGTCGGGAGGGTTTTTTGTTAGTTTTTTTAGTTTTGCTAAGTTTTATGTTTTGTTCAGAAATGCGAGACGGCAGTTACTCTCTAAAGATGAAATAAACTTCTCCAATCCTAGCCCATGTTTCGGTGCTGCGTCTAGTATTGTCGGTGGGCTTGTGGAGTTGTGTCCCCGGTGGATCTACTCGGATCTAATCACCGTTCTTTTATGTGCGTGTGTTCAGGTTGGATCCTTTCGATCTACGATACTCTTATCGGCGGGAATTGTCATTTTGACGCTCTTGTCCTCTCGGGCATTACCATGACTACTTTATGACTGTCTATTACGATAAGTTTTGCCAGGCTTCGGCAAGGGAGGGACGATGACTGCGATGCGCCTTTGGCTTGCTTTAGTGCTTGTAGTCGTCGCTAGATGACATGCGGATTTGGAAGTAATTTTTATTATCTCTGATGTTTTTTTTATATTGCCATAATTGAAGATGATTAGATAATACGGCAATCAAACTGCACTAACTCATGAGCTTCCTACTTAGAGCGTCTATAATAAAATCTTGAAAAGCGTATGACTCCTCAAAAAACATTCCTCAAATGATTAAGAGCATCTACAACCCCAAGTACCAAAATAAGGACCCTAAGTGCCCACGGACGCGTCCATTGACAGTGACCGTACAACACACAAATTTGCTCCTTCACAACCGAATCCATTCACAATGACAGAGGTGTGTCTTCTTTGGTGGGGTCGTTGTAGCTTTTAAGGGTCCTCCAACCACTTTTAGTAGATTTCTCTACACAGACATGTTTTGCTTTCGTTTGTTGCTTGTATGGCTTGAGTGTTGGGTCATGCGACCCCTATTTGTAATATCACACTATGTTGGATCTTACGAGTCTTTAATAAATACTTGAGTCATAGAGTTGTATTGTGGTGCCATGTTGTATCTACGCATATCGTGCATAATCTGTGTATGTTTGAAATGCATTGATATGTGTGGGATTCGACACCTAGTATGCCTATGGTAGCCTTCTTTACATGAAAATGCCTCTTATGTGCCTCTTTTGAGCCCTGGTAACTTGCTACTGCTCCGGACACATTGATTGACCGGCATGTATCCTTATTTTTGATGTGTCTGTCCCTACGGGGAAATGTCACGCGATGTAATGGAGTCCATGTAGCTTGCTATGACTCGTCTACACGCGTTGATGAGTGACACGTGCACTAATAGGTTATGTATGCCTGTCCCTGTACGGTTGTGCCACTTGGGTCTATAACTAGTCATGTCGACCCGGGTTCTTTGACATATGATTGCTAGCGACATAGTCATATACGTGAGCCAAAAGGCGCAAACAGTCCCGACCAAGGTAAGGTGGCAGCCGTGGGGATTACCGTGCGTGAGGCCGCAAAGTGATATGATGTGTTACATGCTAGACTTGTATGGCTTAGGATCGTGGTCCCGACAGTGTTTGTATGAGAGCTTGACTACCTGTAGGATTACCAATCCAAGCTGGTCGATGTTGAGTCTAGAACTGCTTTAGTTATATAAGGGAATTGATTGTGGAAGGGAACATAAGATTTTTTTACTCCTTTCCTTGTGTCATTCATATTCCTAGTCACCCTCTCCTTTATTCAACGGGGTTAAGAATTAGGCTTCTCATCTATCTATGAGGATGACGAGTTACTATGCTGGAGACTTATAGGAAAGTTATTGTCTTCCTAGATCGATGTCTTTATAAGAATTCAGTTGTTTTCTTGTCAGTTTCATGGAGGTTGCCTCATATTTCATGCTCGTACAGCCGTTCTGATGTCCGAGTTGTCCAAGGTTTCTAAATTATCTGATGCAAATGCAAATCTTTTCATCCCGATTCAATATTTTTTGGCCAGACAAAGCACACCAACTATTGTATTGAGGTACTCTACTACCTCAACGTATATGCTAAAGGTGTTTAGGAAAGCATGTTATCTCAGAGAACCACCCAATATATAGTTGTGTTGTATTCCAGTGTGATAATTCTGGCCATCGTCATCGAAAGCATCTTGTGATGCTACTTAGTCAGTAGGTATTCTGTCTATGGGTTCTTGAACCCATGATTCATTTTTCTTTCTCCTGTAGATAGCATTTGCTCGTTCCTTTAGGATATTAGTAACCTTGTTCTAGTCTTCAAGGTTTGTGGTACACCATTCTTCTAATACCATGAACCAGTTATGGCAAAAGTTCCTCGTGAACTAAAGATCACAACAAGAGTGCTCTTCATGAGCTCCCCGTTCCATAGTTGTGAGCCTGACAATTCTTTTCTTCTGCATGGTTTATCCGGAAGAATTATGTTGAAATCGTTCGACGTGCCAACCCATGCATCCACAACTAAAAAAATCATGTGCTCTTGAGTTTCCCTTCTTCAATTGTATTCAAACCTTCATCTATCAATGGACAGACAAGAGTAGTTATGCATTCGTTTTCATCGACGCATATTATTCTTGTGGTCCATCAAGCCTTTCTATTCTGGAATGACTAGGAGAAGCAAACTCCAGTACCTCATCCATATCCACGATTGGGTCAAAGTAGTTGTATTCCGCGGATGAAAATGCCAATCTAGCTTTTGCTCTGTTCTACGTTGGGGTATTACCCTCTTCATGTCAAGATTGTCATGAGAATTGCACTCCATCTTATGAACTCTTGATGAAGTGATACTTCTCGCCATCATTGTTCATTCCTCGGTACCCTAGTTGGTTGTAACCGGAATACCGACAAGTGAACCGTGATTTGTGAAATCGATAGTCCTAGCAATGTTGTTGCTTGGTAGTTAATGGACAATAATTTCACTCTTGGTGTGATGGTTATTCAATCATCATTCTAAAGATTGACCGTGCTATGATACGTCTTCAATGTATCTATAATTTTTGATTGTTCCATGCTATTATATTATCTGTTTTGGATGTTTTATATGAATTATTATGCTATTCTATATTATTTTTGGAACTAACCTATTAATCTAGAGCCTAGTGCCAATTTCTGTGTTTTCCTTGTTTTTGAGTATTGCAGATAAGGAATATTAAACGGAGTCCAAACGGAATAAAATCTTCGGAATAATTTTTCTTGGACCAGAAGCAACCCAGAAGACCTGGAGATGAAGTCGGGAGAGCCGTTGTGTGGCCACAAGCCACATGGGCGCGTCCAGGGGGTAGGGGGCGCCCCTTGCTTGTGGGCCCATGACAGCTCCCCTAACCCTATTTCTCGGCCTATAAATTCACAAATATTCCTGTATACCAGAGGGAGCCACGAAAACACTTTTCCGCCGCCAGGAGCCTCAGTTCCCGTGAGATCTAATCTTTGAGCCTTTTTCGATAATCTGTCGGAGGGGGATTCGATCACGGAGGGCATCTACATCAACTCCATTGCCCCTCTGATGATGCGTGAGTAGTTCACCACAGACCTTCAGGTCCATAGCTAGTAGCTAGATGGCTTCTTCTCTCTCTTTGCTCTTCAATACCATGTTCTTCATGATCTTCATGGAGATCTATCTGATGTAATACTCTTTTGCGGTGTGTTTGTCGAGATCCGATGAATTGTGGGTTTATGTTTAGATTATCTATGAATATTATTTGAGTCTTTTCTGAATTCTTATATGCATGATTTCATATCTTTGCAAGTCTCTTCGAGTTATTGGTTTGGTTTGGCCAACTAGATTGGTAATTCTTGCAATGGGAGAAGTGCTTAGTTTTGGGTTCAATCTTGCGGTGTCCTCACCCAGTGACATAGTAGGGGTAGCGAGGCATGTATTTTATTGTTGCCATCAAGGATAAAAATATGGGGTTTTCATCATATTTCTTGAGTTTATCCCTCTACATCA
Source organism: Hordeum marinum (assembly GCA_022496015.1). Classification (NCBI taxonomy): domain Eukaryota; kingdom Viridiplantae; phylum Streptophyta; class Magnoliopsida; order Poales; family Poaceae; genus Hordeum; species Hordeum marinum. The sequence goes on along the minus strand of CM039674.1, from coordinate 454,150,352 downwards.
TGTCATCTTACCTAATGTGTTACTCTGTTCTTCATGAACTTAATACTCTAGATGCAGGCAGGAGTCGGTCGATGTGTGGAGTAATAGTAGTAGATGCAGAATCGTTTCGGTCTACTTGACACAGACGTGATGCCTATATGCATTATCATTGCCTTGGATATCTCCATAATTATTCGCTTTTCTATCAATTGCTCGACAATAATTTGTTCACCCACCATAATACTTGTCATCATGAGAGAAGCCTCTAGTGAAACCTATGGCCCCCGGGTCTACTTTCCGTATTATACTTTCAGATTTAAAACCAAAAATACCAAAAATACTTTGCTGCAATTTATTTACCTTTTACTTTCCATTCTCGTTTACATCTATCTCTATCGGATCTAATCCTTGCAAATAACCGTGAAGGGATTGACAACCCCTTTATAGCGCTGGGTGCAAGAGTTTGATTGTTTGTGTAGGTGCATCCATTGGTAACTTGCTTGTTCCTCCTACTGGATTGATACCTTGGTTCTCAACAACCGAGGGAAATACTTATGTACTTCGCTGCACCACCCTTTCCTCTTCAAGGGAAAACCAACGCAAGCTCAAGAGGTAGCATGCTACCTATGTCCATTTTCATGGTGCACTCTTTGATCAATGAGTTAGGATTGTGTCGATCCCTCGCTCTTTTGATCACTTCGTCTTTCCCTGGAAAGCAAGGGTGTTCTTGAGTTCAATAACATTTCGGTGGTTCATGATTTTCCGAAAAACTTCTCGGAAGTATTACCGGGTTGTTTTCTGACCGCTATGTTGAGTTCGTGATCAAGTGGATTTTTCTATAAACCACCCCTTCTCCAAGACCCTGTATTAGATACCCCTAGGCTAGTTGATTAAGCTAAACAACAACTTGGAGAGTTGGAAGATAAATGCTTCGCTTGACTTAGTTTATTCTAAGGGGATATCTTCTTTGTGGTTGTTTGTGTAGAAGAAAGATGATACCTTCCTCGGTTGATCCTTGTGATCAATTGATGCATCTATTGTCTTTTCAAATATTTGATTTGAGAGTGGGCTATCATCAAATCAAAATCAGAACCAAAGATGTTCCTAATGTTGTTTTTACTCGTGGATGTATCCTCGAGCATACACCATTATATCTTTTGGTCTGACCAATGCTATCACCTTGTTTTCATAGTTGTGGAATCCCATCCATGTGGATATCACGATGATTTGTTGTTGAGCCCATCAGCAACATCTTTATCTTCTCCATAACTTATGACGAACATAAACTAGTGTTGGAAACTTTGTAGGCGATATCTTCATGTCTGGTACATGAGGTATATGTTAGGGTTAAGAAGTGTCTCCCTCTCAGTTCACGTGTATTTAATACAAGTTGCCGCCGTGAATTCGAGAAAGTTCATTTTGCCTCCTTGGAATCATCCCGAGTCAGTTATGCATGTGCGAATGTATGCTATGGTTTGGTAGGTTAATTACCTCCATTCCATGTCTATTCCTAGCACCCAAGCGAATATCTGGTTTGTTCAAGGAAAAGAAGTTAAGTGTTAATCCTGAAGAGCTCAGACGGACATGCACAATACTTCATTACCACCAATGATGGTTCCATCCAGAACTCGGTAGTGTTTTGTTGTAAGCTCTCCATATGACCAAAATTGTCTTGAATACTGTGTTCATGTGGGTCTTGCAATCCAGCTCATGTTTTGGAGTTGGCTTCTGTAGTTCATCTCCCGAGAATTCCACAACGTCATCTCGTCGATTTGTGTTGCAAATTTCCTCTTTCAGATCTGCTGAGTCTGAAACATCCTATCACCAACCAGATATGAATCTCAGGCACACATGATGGTTGGAACATTTCCCAAGAATTATAATATTGGTCTCTCTGTAACCCGGTAAAGTGATGTTGTGGATAACACACTTAGCTAGAAGACCTATTATTATAATATCTTATACCAGCAATCATAGCCACTTTCCCATGAGGAATTTGTATGACTTGTTAGAAGTTGTTCCTCATGGGCCCTGCCATACTCCCGAAGTTGACCTTTTACTTGATGTTCTAGATACCAAACATTACCTATAATTGGGTTACGCTATTTCATGAAGGAGAACATTAGAAGTGGAGTGCTAAATGTATCTCGGTCGATTAACCAGATTTCATTTCCTTGGCATAGCTGAGGTGAAATCTGAGAAACTGTTGTCTTCCTTTGCATCTGCATCCTCCATCATTGTTCATCATGGTGGTATGAGGTGTCACCAAGATCTTGGCATGGATGTTGGTAAAACCCTGATGAATGTGGGAATGCTCAAGTTCTTGAGAGCATGCTCAGATACTAGGTTATATCCTCGGTATCAACTGGAATGTGCCTTCTGTTTGCCGAGTTATCTTGTAACCCTAGTTTCCTTTCCAACTGAGTTTGCCATTCGTTCGAATTCCATCGAACGATCGTTGATGAATTGCCCTAGGCTGGTATGAAGAGTTTCAATGATCTCTGTATCAAAAGTAATTCTTTTTGTCACTTAAGGGATAATACTACGAGTCACCTTCCCTAAGGTGCCCGTTATGGTATGAAGGGCAACTAACTCCTCGCTACTTTGAAACCTATGCTCCATCTTAGCTAAGCATGGAATTGTTGCCTACCAAATTGAACCTCCATTATCTTCCTCATTCCATCATTCTCGATGTGTTTTTTGAGTTTCAGCTCAAGAGACATTTTCACGTCTCATTCCATGAGTTGATCATGAGTCGCTCGATCTTCGTGAAGATCGATTCTTTTAGAGTTCTCCGTTCCTTCATCATCTTGTTAAGGCCCCGAAGGCAAAGATGTCAAGATCAACATGATGCGATGAATCAACATCTCCAGGAAGGGCAATTGGGTCAAGAGGATTGTGATAGCTAGTGTCCTCTCTGTCCTCTTACCCTACGCTTGAATCTCGGGACGACATTCTTGTTTAAGTGGGGGTGAGTTGTCACATCCCTAGCTTAGTCATTGCCTGTCATTTCATAATCATCATGTCATCATGTTTATTTACTCTGAAAGTGAATTGTGGGAATTTTCAAATCCTCATAATTCATTAAAAGGAAATGATCAAGTTCAAATCTTTTAAATGTGTCCAAGAAAATGTTCCTGTTAAACTCTCAAATTGTTGGCAAGGGTTAAAATTCAAACCAATAATTTTGGAATAGCATCAGCATTTATTTTACGACCTTTGAATTAATTCATAGCTATTTGAATTGGGTTTATATTTGTTATAAAATAAACATAAACCCAATAATTCTGAAACTCCATGTGTGACTTGGGTCTTGTCCATTATATCCACATGCCAATTTTCAGGATTTAATAAAATGCTTTGGTATTTATTTCTAAACCAAAAGAAAACTGCAAAATTAGGAAATAGAATAAAAAATAGGAAAGATAGAACCTCACCTGGCTTACCTATGCAGCCCACCAGAGAGGCTCAACCCATCACAGAGACGCCAGTCGTCTCCCTCCTCTCGCCAGAAGGACGCTAGGCGCGTGACCGACGTGCGTGCGCGCTCCTCGTGGCACCTTCTGCTTACTAAACTCCACGTCGATGACGTGGATAGACCCAGCGCTGCCATCTCCATCTCATAGACCTCCTCACCATCCTTCCCTCGCTATGCATCGTCTCCTCCTCGCCATGGCTGAAGCGACCGCGAGCTTGCCCTCGCCATAGCCATGGCCTCTAGCTCCCACTCGACCCCTAGACATGTTGGAGAGCTTTGCAACGTCATCCTCATCATCTTCATCGAACCAAGCAAGCCGGGAGCCCTCAAACAACCGCCAACATTGTCGTTCCCATCTCCGGCCGCCCGAAGATCGCCTGCGTCGATTCGTCGCGTCCACAGCTTCCCCGAGCCAACTGAGCCGCTCGTTTGAACCGCCGTGAGCCATTGATCTGTCTCCCCCTAACCCCATTGCTCTGAGCGCCCCCTAGCTAGTTGCCCCGCCGTTGCCGAGAGCTCCTTGACGCCCGTGCCCCGCAACCTCACAGCCATGCAAGGCCAAGCTCCGACAACCGCCAAGTTGCTTGCCGCTGTCGCTACAAGCCGCTGCAGCCACTCCCGATAGACCAAATGGATGCGGGTGAGTCCCAACTCCATGTGAGCGTCTCTGTCGTCATTTTGGTCGCTGGAGGGACATTCCCGAGCACCTCAGCCGTCTCGGGCCTCACCGGCGTTGAGCCACCAGTGGGTTTGACCCCCTCCTAAGCAGATTTGACTCCCCCGGAGTCAATGACATGTGGGGCCGGCCGCTGTCGAAATTTGGATTAGTGGAAATATTAGCTTATTCACTCTGGTGAAATAACCGAGTCACTGGTAGTGGGCCCTTTGGCTGTAACATCCCAAAATTTCATTTTGGAATGTTATGAATATAGTTATGCATCTATCATCATCATTGCTTGATTGTATGTAATAGTTGAAATGTCTTTTCTGACTTTCTGAAAATCCCTTCTACTTTTCCCTATGCTGCTTTCCCTATTTGAAATTTTGGTTAAATGTTCAAAATAAGAGAGGAGTAACATGACACTCCACACCAGGGTCAAATTGGTGAATTATTTGAACAAAAATAACCATGAGTTATTTTGAAAATATTTGCAAAAAGGATTTAAAAACAATTAGGCAATTTCTGAAAATAATATTTTTTTAAAGTGTTCAAATGACAGAATAGAAATGTTCATTTAATAGCATTTATTATTCTGTTAATTTTGATATATAATACCCCTATATTTAGAGACGATTTGAATGCTTTAAATGTATTTGAATGTCTCTGAAAATTATTAAAAAGAAACGGTAACCGTTTCCGGTATTAAACGGGCCGGCCCACGACAGTTACTCGCGTATTAATTAGAAGCCGGCCGACCGAGCGCAGTAACGCCTCCCTCTCTCTCTGACGCTAGGCCCCACCCGACCGCCCGAAATCCCCGCGTCGGTCATCTTCAACGCGCGCGCGCCGGCGCCGGCGAAATCCCTCTCGCCGGATCTCCTGTACCCCTTCCATCCCGAGCCCCCTCTCCAGGCTATATAAGAGCCCCGGCACCCCGCATCCATTCCCCACCCCGAGACCTCTTCCCAGTCGCCAGACCGTCACAGATCTCTCGCCGGAGTTGACACCACCACCGGATCTCCCCATCGCCATTGCCGACGACTCCGACCTCCCCTCCCCTTTCTGACACCACCAACCGGCGGAGGAGGACCACCGCCACCGTCCGGACTTTTTCGACGTCGCCAACGACCACCAGAGACGCATCCCCGAGCATCTCCGACCACCGGCCGGCTTCACCACTCGCCGTAGATCCCCTCCCCCCACCGGTAAGTCGCCGTCGTCACTCCCCTCCCTCCGATTCGAATCCGACGGCCCCGATTAGAAGTCACTTAAAACCGAACCGGTATCCTCCTAGCATCGGTCGTCCGCCCGTAACCATCTAACGCCCGCGCTAGCCAGCCAGTAGGATCGCGCCACGTCACCCCCTGGCCGACAGGTAGAATTTCACCTTTTTCTGATTTTTATTTAGAAAACAGAACCTATTCTAATTTTGTTTTAGCTATATCTTTTAATATATTTAGTGTTTTAAGTTGATTCCTTTTGCATTAGTTCACATTTTTCATGAAATTTCACCCTGTACTTTCAAATTTCAAATTTGAACTATAAAATTTGAATTGAATCAAATTTGCTTAAAATCTTCAAATCTGAATAACTAGAGTTTGAAAATAGATTTTGATATGAATCTTTTTGCTACTGTTTGGTATTAGTTAGGACTACCTTCATGTTTAGTTTGAGGATTTTCAGGATATATTTGATTAGTGTTTTAACCAAAAACAGAATATGTATAGTATTATAATATAGTTTTATAAACTCAATTTTGATTAGTTTGATTTAGAATTTGGTTTTATTTGTTTATTACGTTCTGTTAGTAAACATTTAGTGTTTTCACTTAATGTTAATAAAAATATAAATTTGCTTAGTTTAATTTTAATTAACATGGGAATCAAAATTTCTTTTCAATTAGGCTTAATTTGACTAAAACAACTAACTAGTAATAGTTTTGCTTTCAAACAAAGTTTTGTATATTTTGTTTCTCTTTTCTAAGACAGATTTAATAGTAAATTATTTTCTGTCAAGAACATGTTTTGTTAACAAATTATAAGTTTAGTTTTCATTCTTTTGTTAGTACAACTATATTGATTCATATAGTGTTTATCAAAACTTTTATAAACTTTACTAGAGTTTTCCCAACAAACTTAAATTGACTTTGTTTACTTTAATAGTAAAATATTCTATTGTTGCCTTGCTGTCAACAGTTGTCTTGTTATTTTAAAATAGTTTTATTATGTAGAAGTGTTTTCATCATCCCCTTTGGAAAACAAAACTTTGTGTGTTTTACTTGCTAGAGACTTTTGTGCATTGTTTGCCTTGTTTGTTTAGTACTTCTTTGCTGAATGTTATGAGTACGTATTTTGGTTGTATGCTTATTTGAGTGCATTGTTTGTTTCGTTAGATTATCCGGAGTGTGAAGCTTGTTACTTAGAGTCACTCACGTACGAAGATCATCAATCAGGCAAGTCACTTTGATCATGTTTTACCCATGTTTTATATGCATTAGTTCTACCATCTCCCCAGTTGCATGCAAGATAGGTTAGTTGGAAACTTGGTTACATTGTAGTAGTATCATGTGGTAGATACCCCTCTCAACCCTCTTTGACAACATTGGCCCCCGGGAAACGTTGTTTTACTTTTGCTATGCTAATAGTAGACGGGGTTGGTTGTGTGATTCATGGGAGTTGAGAGAGTTAATAATTTCAAGACCTACATAATGAGCAAGATTTCAAGACTCCAAGTTTTCAACATACCTCTGGGTGGATGATGGTTGAACGGCGCCCTGGAGAAACCAGTGGTTAGCCTAGGTGATGCTGGAGATGGCCAATATTCACGCGGAAAGGTCCACCCAGGCACAAAGGGATGGATGGGTGCTTCAAGACCCAAGGCTTACCTGCACAACCACAAGTCATTATGGGCTCTGGCTTGGTTGGATATCGTGGTGACCCTGGACAGGCGGTGCTACGAGAGGTAGAAGAACGGTAGGAAAGGATGGGCACCGTCAGAGTCGCAGGGAAACCCTTTGGAAGACCATGTTTTGGTCATCCGTTTCTCAAACACCCTGAAGTGCGAGAAATCAAACGGAGGCGACCAAATCTTGTGGGGAACGTGTGCAAAACTCTGCAGAGTACAAAACCTAATCGATTAGCCGTGTCCACGGTCATGGACGACTTGAGCCAAAGGAATTGGAACTTCCGGAACTCTCAACACAAATAATATGATGATGTGGGTATTTAATAATTTTGGGTATGAGAATTGGTTGGTGGAACCATCTCATTAATCAACCAACTTAGTAATATTTTGCTTAACCCTTCTTTTGATGTAGGAAAAACTTGGCTTTACGCAAAAACTTACCACCCCACTTGCCATATATGCATATAGACTAGATGCTTACCTTTTCACCCTTCTCTTGTGACTTTGCCGGCATATTCCATATGCTGACCTACATGGCTGCAACGTAACATGTTGCAGAGTATTTTTCCGACCAGGAGTGAGGACACGTTCTATGCTCAGTGAGATGCCCTTGGAGTCAGATGGACTCACCTACTTTCGACGCTTCCGCAAGACTTAGTTATTCTCATGAGTTGGCCTTCTGGCCACTTTATTGTAATTTTTATTGTAATAAAGGACTCGATATGAGATTTCGATTAATATAATGCTGTGTGATTTACCTTTGATATATGCATTGATGTACCGTGTGTGTACCAGCATGATCTTGGGATGGTACGGAAACACCGGAGACTTGACCTTCCAGGTCGGGTCGTCACAGAAATGGTATCAGAGCACACGCTGACCGTAGGACGTAACCTCTAGGATTGGAAAGCCTTAGGATTGTTTCTCTTTGTCTTTAAAAATTCTTATACTCTCATCTATTCGTTTCTGACTCCTCTCCGATTATTTCAAAATTTATAGATGGCCACCTTCATCCCAGTGTTGATCACAGAGTTTTGCTAGCCTGACGCAACGATGCCCTTTGGTAAGGAGCTGATGAGGATCGTCATGGACGTAAGGATTGCTTTGCCGAGCATCACCGGGATTCCTATCATGGCATTTCCTCAAGATGGACGCTACAGGATCGAGGTGCATATTCCAGGGAAGACTTTTGGGAATCGGAAGGAACCCATCGACCTCAAGTTCGTGGCACCTAGTTGGATACTTGGAAGAGACATGGCCATTCATCGTGCCCTTGGACGTATTCAGGAGGAATACAGAGGTGGAACCATTTCACCAGGACTCAGCGTGGTATGTCGTAGAGATGCCAATGGAAACATCATAACTCCTCCCACTGCAGACACCACTATCTCCTATATCCAGACCTTGGAGACTCACATCAGAACTCTGGAGCTTCGAGTTCGTGCTGATACGAAGACAATCAAGAATCTGATGAACCGCGAGCTGGACCTTGAAGCTGATCTGCGAGAGGCCAACTATGAACACGAGCATGAAGTGAAGGACTTCCTAGAGAGGATTGATGAGCAGAATGCACGCATTGCAACTCTGGAAGAGCAGCTAGACATGGGGGAAAACCTTCACCCCGAAGGAGACATGGCACCCTTCATCAGCGACGATGAAGACTATGAGGAAAGCACCACCGGAGGACCTACGACTATGCCCTCCAATGTATCTTTTATACGTTAAAGCGTAGGTCGATGTTTAGTTTGTCTGAGATTGTATTCTCGATGTTTGACATTGATTGAATAAATGAATGAGTGTTTGGTGTGATATGTTTGCGCATTTCATATGGGTAGTGAATTTCTTCTAGACCTTTGTTCTATTCTAATTCTCATCCCTCTGAAAACAGCAAGATGCCTCCACGACGTGAGACCGACTTCACTTTCCCACCAGAACTCACTCAACTCCTTCAGCAGCAGAATGCACTGATGCAGTTATTGATTCAGAATCAGACCAACAACAATCAGAACAACAATAACCACCACCATCCACCCCAGACTGACAATCTCACCCGTTTTCTGAGGTTGAACCCTCCAACTTTCTCCAGCAGCACTGAGCCCATTGTGGCAGATGACTGGCTTCGTAAGATGGAGAACTTGTCACCGCTGGATGTACTGATGCTGAGAGGGTGCGATTTGCCGCACATCAACTGGAAGGACCAGCAGCTTCATGGTGGGAGAACTACACCACCACATATCCTATTGAAGATGTGACTTGGGAGCAGTTCAAGCTTGCTTTCCGCACCGCTCATGTCTCAGCTGGAGCCATGAGTCTGAAGAAGCGCGAGTTTCGCAACTTGCGCCAGAGTAATCGCTCTGTGGCCCAGTACGTGGACGACTTCAACACATTGGCCCGTTATGCCCCAGGAGATGTGGCCGATGATGCGGCCAAGCAAGAAAAGTTTCTGGAAGGACTCAACGACGAGTTGAGCGTACAGCTGGTAGTGGCTACTTTCAACAACTACCAAGAGCTGGTGGACAAGGCCCTTATTCTTGAGGGTAAACAACAGCAGATTGAGAACCGCAAGCAGAAGTACACTCAAGGGAAGTTCAACTCTGGAACTCATCAGAAGCCCCGCTACTCCCCGTACTCAGGGAATACCGGATCAGGAAACGGTAAGTTTGGAAAGCACACTCATGCTGTGCATAACCATGGAGGCCACCATCATGGAGGAAATGGGAACAATCGTCCCAACCATGGTAACTTCAAGACTGACAATGGGAATGGGAACAACAACCAGCACCGTCACGCTCCAACTCAGAAGGATCTGAGTCACATCACCTGTTTCAAGTGCCAGAAGACAGGGCACTATGCTACTGAGTGTCCCCAGAGCAAGCAAGGCAATGGAAACGGCAACAACAACGGCAATGCAGCAGTTAAGAAGCCCAATCCGTTTCCCCGTGCTCAAGTGAATCACATCAACGTGGAAGAAGTCTATGATCAACCCGAGACTGTGGTTGGTAAGTTTTTATTGCATTCACGTCCTGTTACAGTACTTTTTGATTCTGGTGCAACTCATTCATTCATATCAAGGGTAGTTGTGGATAAATATGGTTTGCCCACCAAAACCCTTAGTCAGCCCATTCAGGTCAGTTCCCCAGGAGGTATGATGATGGCAGGGATAGGATGCCATGCCTTGAAACTCAATATAGGAAACCATGTTTTTCCCACCGACCTCATCGTCTTAGAGTCACAAGGATTGGATGTAATCCTAGGCATGGATTGGATGACCAAGTATGAAGGAAATCTTGATTGCCCTAGCAAATCTGTTTCACTCACCACCCTGGAGAACAAGAGGATTAAGTATGTATCCCGACGCACGCGTATGAGTGCTAGGTTAAATGCCCTCACGGGAGTTGTTCAGGAGGAAGTACCTGTGGTAAAAGAATTTCCAGATGTATTTCCGGAAGAATTACCAGGAATGCCACCAGATAGGGAGATTGAGTTCTTAATAGAGCTACACCCAGGGACAGCCCCAATTTCCAAGAGACCCTATCGGATGCCCGCAAATGATCTGTTGGAAATCAAGAAGCAAATTAAGGAGTTATTGGACAAAGGTTATATACGCCCAAGTTCTTCACCTTGGGGAGCCCCAGTTCTTTTGGTGGAGAAGAAGGATAAATCTTTGAGAATGGTAGTTGACTATCGTGCCTTGAACGAGGTGACTATCAAGAACAAGTACCCTCTACCGATGATTAATGATTTGTTTGATCAGCTCGTAGGAGCCAAAGTATTCTCCAAGATCGATCTTCGATCAGGGTATCACCAGTTGAAGATTCGTGAACAGGATATACCCAAAACAGCTTTCACCACGAGGTATGGCTTGTATGAGTATACGGTCATGTCTTTTGGATTGACTAATGCTCCTGCCTACTTCATGAATTTGATGAACAAAGTATTCATGGAATACCTAGACAAGTTTGTTGTGGTGTTCATCGATGACATTCTGATATTCTCCAAGAACGAGGAAGAGCATAAGCAACATCTGCGTTTAGTTCTGGAGAAGCTAAGAGAGCATCAGTTATATGCCAAGTTCAGCAAATGTGAATTTTGTTTGACGGAAGTCGGATTCCTTGGACATGTTATTTCCGAAGAAGGAATAGCCGTAGACCCCGCTAAGGTTGAAGCCGTCACCGAGTGGAAGTCACCCACCTCAGTTAAGGAGATCCGCAGTTTCCTCGGACTTGCCGGTTATTACCGGAGGTTCATTGAGAATTTCTCAAAGATTGCCAAGCCCATGACAGAGTTGTTGAAGAAAGAATCCAAGTATATTTGGACTGAGGAATGTGAAGCCAGTTTCCAGGAGTTGAAGGAACGTTTGGTCACAGCCCCAGTATTGATCTTGCCCGATAATCGGAAGGATTTCCAAGTTTACTGTGATGCCTCATGTCAAGGACTTGGAGGAGTACTTATGCAGGATGGAAAAGTTGTAGCCTATGCTTCCAGACAGCTACGACCTCATGAGTTGAATTATGCCACTCATGACTTGGAGTTAGCAGCCGTAGTGCACGCACTCAAGACTTGGAGACATTTCCTTATCGGAAATAGTTGTGATGTTTACACCGACCATAAGAGCCTGAAGTATATCTTCACGCAGAAAGAGTTGAACCTCAGACAGAGGAGATGGTTAGAGTTAATCAAGGACTATGACATGAGATTACACTACCATCCAGGTAAGGCTAATGTTGTAGCCGATGCCTTGAGTCGGAAAACTTATGTGAACACACTCACAGCTGGAGGATTACCTCAAGAGTTAGTCGATGATCTCAAAGAGCTCAAGCTAGAGATAGTTCCAAGAGGATATGTTGCTACACTGGAAATTCAGTCCACCTTGACCGAAAGAATTCGAGAAGCCCAGAAATCGGACAAGGAGATAGCTGAGATTAAACAGAGAATGGAAGATGGTAAAGCTAAAGGTTTTCGTGAGGATGAACACGGAACTTTGTGGTTTGAGAACCGAATCTATGTGCCCAATGAACCAGAGCTCAGGAAGTTGATACTTCAGGAAGCCCATGATTCACCTTACTCGATACACCCAGGAAATACCAAGATGTATCTGGATTTGAAAGAAAGTTATTGGTGGACAGGTATGAAGAAAGATATTGCAGAGCATGTTGCCATATGTGATGTTTGTCAGCGAGTAAAAGCAGAACATCAGAAACCAGCAGGGTTACTCCAACCTTTGCCGATACCCAAGTGGAAATGGAAAAAACTTGGTATGGATTTCATCACAGGATTGCCCAGGACCCGTTCAGGTTATGATTCCATCTGGGTAGTGGTTGATCGCTTGACCAAGGTGGCTCACTTCATTCCAGTGAAAACCACCTATACCAGTGCTAAGCTAGCCAAGATATATATGACCAGGATCGTATGTCTGCATGGAGTTCCGAGGAGTATCGTGTCAGATAGAGGAACACAATTTACCTCAAAGTTTTGGCATCAGTTACATGAAACTTTGGGTACAAGGCTAGAGTTTAGTACAGCTTTTCATCCGCAGACAGATGGACAGACTGAGAGAGTCAACCAGATTCTGGAAGACATGTTGAGAGCTTGTGCGCTAGATTATGGATCTAGTTGGGATGACAACTTACCTTACGCAGAATTCTTGTACAACAACAGTTATCAAGCCAGTCTAAAGATGGCCCCTTTCGAAGCTTTATACGGAAGGAGGTGCAGAACACCACTGACGTGGGATGGTGTTGGAGACCGACAACTTTTTGGTCCCGACCTTATCCGAGATTCTGAAGAGAAAGTCAAGTTGATACGTGACAGACTCAAGATAGCTCAATCTCGACAGAAGAGTTATGCTGACAGCAAACATAAAGAAGTGATGTATGAAGTGGGAGACCGAGCATATCTTCGTGTGTCCCCGCTTCGAGGAACCAAGAGATTTGGTGTTAAAGGAAAATTAGCACCCAGATTCATAGGCCCCTACAAAATTCTTGAACGTAGAGGCGAAGTTGCATACAAACTGGAATTGCCAGAAGGATTATCCGAAGTTCATAATGTGTTCCATGTGTCCCAGCTGAAGAAATGTCATACAGAGATGGCTGATATCCCTCTGAGAGATACAGTGCCCCTAGAGGCCATACAGCTTGAAAGTGATCTGACTTATGAGGAGAAGCCTGTCAGAATCCTCGAGACATCCAACAGAGTTACCCGCAGCAAGATTATCAAGTTCTGCAAAGTTTTGTGGAGCCACCATACTGAGGAAGAAGCCACCTGGGAACGCGAAGAAGATCTTCGTAGAGACCATCCGCACCTATTTTCTAGCCAACCCGAATCTCGAGGGCGAGATTCATCTTAAGGTGGGTAGGTTTGTAACATCCCAAAATTTCATTTTGGAATGTTATGAATATAGTTATGCATCTATCATCATCATTGCTTGATTGTATGTAATAGTTGAAATGTCTTTTCTGACTTTCTGAATATCCCTTCTACTTTTCCCTATGCTGCTTTCCCTATTTGAAATTTTGGTTAAATGTTCAAAATAAGAGAGGAGTAACATGACACTCCACACCAGGGTCAAATTGGTGAATTATTTGAACAAAAATAACCATGAGTTATTTTGAAAATATTTGCAAAAAGGATTTAAAAACAATTAGGCAATTTCTGAAAATAATATTTTTTTAAAGTGTTCAAATGACAGAATAGAAATGTTCATTTAATAGCATTTATTATTCTGTTAATTTTGATATATAATACCCCTATATTTAGAGACGATTTGAATGCTTTAAATGTATTTGAATGTCTCTGGAAAATTATTAAAAAGAAACGGTAACCGTTTCCGGTATTAAACGGGCCGGCCCACGACAGTTACTCGCGTATTAATTAGAAGCCGGCCGACCGAGCGCAGTAACGCCTCCCTCTCTCTCTGACGCTGGGCCCCACCCGACCGCCCGAAATCCCCGCGTCGGTCATCTTCAACGCGCGCGCGCCGGCGCCGGCGAAATCCTTCTCGCCGGATCTCCCGTACCCCTTCCATCCCGAGCCCCCTCTCCAGGCTATATAAGAGCCCCGGCACCCCGCATCCATTCCCCACCCCGAGACCTCTTCCCATTCGCCAGACCGTCACAGATCTCTCGCCGGAGTTGACACCACCACCGGATCTCCCCATCGCCATTGCCGACGACTCCGACCTCCCCTCCCCTTTCTGACACCACCAACCGGCGGAGGAGGACCACCGCCACCGTCCGGACTTTTTCGATGTCGCCAACGACCACCAGAGACGCATCCCCGAGCATCTCCGACCACCGGCCGGCTTCACTACTCGCCAGAGATCCCCTCCCCCCACCGGTAAGTCGCCGTCGTCACTCCCCTCCCTCCGATTCGAATCCGACGGCCCCGATTAGAAGTCACTTAAAACCGAACCGGTATCCTCCTAGCATCGGTCGTCCGCCTGTAACCATCTAACGCCCGCGCTAGCCAGCCAGTAGGATCGCGCCACGTCACCCCCTGGCCGACCGGTAGAATTTCACCTTTTTCTGATTTTTATTTAGAAAACAGAACCTATTCTAATTTTGTTTTAGCTATATCTTTTAATCTATTTAGTGTTTTAAGTTGATTCTTTTTGCATTAGTTCACATTTTTCATGTAGTTTCACCCTGTACTTTCAAATTTCAAATTTGACCTATAAAATTTGAATTGAATCAAATTTGCTTAAAATCTTCAAATCTGAATAACTAGAGTTTGAAAATAGATTTTGATATGAATCTTTTTGCTACTGTTTGGTATTAGTTAGGACTACCTTCATGTTTAGTTTAAGGATTTTCAGGATATATTTGATTAGTGTTTTAACCAAAAATAGAATCTGTATAGTATTATAATATAGTTTTATAAACTCAATTTTGATTAGTTTGATTTAGAATTTGGTTTTATTTGTTTATTAGGTTCTGTTAGTAAACATTGAGTGTTTTCACTTAATGTTAATAAAAATATAAATTTGCTTAGTTTAATTTTAATTAACATAGGAATCAAAATTTCTTTTCAATTAGGCTTAATTTGACTAAAACAACTAACTAGTAATAGTTTTGCTTTCAAACAAAGTTTTGTATATTTTGTTTCTCTTTTCTAAGACAGATTTAATAGTAAATTATTTTCTGTCAAGAACATGTTTTGTTAACAAATTATAAGTTTAGTTTTCATTCTTTTGTTAGTACAACTATAGTTGATTCATATAGTGTTTATCAAAACTTTTATAAACTTTACTAGAGTTTTCCCAACAAACTTAAATTGACTTTGTTTACTTTAATAGTAAAATATTCTATTGTTGCCTTGCTATCAACAATTGTCTTGTTATTTCAAAATAGTTTTATTATGTAGAAGTGTTTTCATCATCCCCTTTGGAAAACAAAACTTTGTGTGTTTTACTTGCTAGAGACTTTTGTGCATTGTTTGCCTTGTTTGTTTAGTACTTCTTTGCTGAATGTTATGAGTACTTATTTTGGTTGTATGCTTATTTGAGTGCATTGTTTGTTTCGTTAGATTATCCGGAGTGCGAAGCTTGTTACTTAGAGTCACTCACGTACGAAGATCATCAATCAGGCAAGTCACTTTGATCATGTTTTACCCATGTTTTATATTCATTAGTTCTACCATCTCCCCAGTTGCATGCAAGATAGGTTAGTTGGAAACTTGGTTACATTGTAGTAGTATCATGTGGTAGATACCCCTCTCAACCCTCTTTGACAACATTGGCCCCCGGGAAACGTTGTTTTACTTTTGCTATGCTAATAGTAGACGGGGTTGGTTGTGTGATTCATGGGAGTTGAGAGAGTTAATAATTTCAAGACCTACATAATGAGCAAGATTTCAAGACTCCAAGTTTTCAACATACCTCTGGGTGGATGATGGTTGAACGGCGCCCTGGAGAAACCAGTGGTTAGCCTAGGTGATGCTGGAGATGGCCAGTATTCACGCGGAAAGGTCCACCCAGGCACAAAGGGATGGATGGGTGCTTCAAGACCCAAGGCTTACCTGCACAGCCACAAGTCATTATGGGCTCTGGCTTGGTTGGATATTGTGGTGACCCTGGACAGGCGGTGCTACGAGAGGTAGAAGAACGGTAGGAAAGGATGGGCACCGTCAGAGTCGCAGGGAAACCCTTTGGAAGACCATGTTTTGGTCATCCGTTTCTCAAACACCCTGAAGTGCGAGAAATCAAACGGAGGCGACCAAATCTTGTGGGGAACGTGTGCAAAACTCTGCAGAGTACAAAACCTAATCGATTAGCCGTGTCCACGGTCATGGACGACTTGAGCCAAAGGAATTGGAACTTCTGGAACTCTCAACACAAATAATATGATGATGTGGGTATTTAATAATTTTGGGTATGAGAATTGGTTGGTGGAACCATCTCATTAATCAACCAACTTAGTAATATTTTGCTTAACCCTTCTTTTGATGTAGGAAAAACTTGGCTTTACGCAAAAACTTACCACCCCACTTGCCATATATGCATATAGACTAGATGCTTACCTTTTCACCCTTCTCTTGTGACTTTGCCGGCATATTCCATATGCTGACCTACATGGCTGCAACGTAACATGTTGCAGAGTATTTTTCCGACCAGGAGTGAGGACACGTTCTATGCTCAGTGAGATGCCCTTGGAGTCAGATGGACTCACCTACTTTCGACGCTTCCGCAAGACTTAGTTATTCTCATGAGTTGGCCTTTTGGCCACTTTATTGTAATTTTTATTGTAATAAAGGACTCGATATGAGATTTTGATTAATATAATGCTGTGTGATTTACCTTTGATATATACATTGATGTACCGTGTGTGTACCAGCATGATCTTGGGATGGTACGAAAACACCGGAGACTTGACCTTCCAGGTCGGGTCGTTACATTGGCGTGTTAAACTAGTTTAATTAGGTTAAAATAAATTAGTTAGCAAGTGTGCCACTTACATGTGGGTCCAACATGTCAGCATTGACCAGGCCCAGTCAGTAGTTCACCTTGCCCACATGTCAGCCTTTGTAGCTGACCCTGAGACACTAACGAGTGGACCCCACTGGTCAAGTTTGACCTGGACCACGTCAATTGATATGCTGAGGTCATCATGACGTATGGCTGATGTAGTAATCCTTTTCTGGATTTAAAATAAATAGAAATGATTTATTAATTCCAGAAAATGCTTAAAACTTCTAAAAATCATAGAAAATAATATATAAGTCAGATGAAAATAATTTATGTATGAAAAACGATTAGAAAAATCCAATGAATCTCTTTATGCCATGATCATGCATGTTTGAACAAGTTAACATAAACAACTAGGACATTTTATGATAAGGGCAATGTATGAAATACCATTTGGAGTTGGAATTCAAACTTGTTTGAATTCCACTTCAATAAACTTGGTTAACTATTTCTCTAGGTCAATTCAATACCTTAATTTGTCATATCATACATCATGATTGTGGATTGCATGAATTGAATGTTGTTCATTTTTGTTTGTCGGTGTTTGTTCCTTCTCGGTAGACGATGGTTCTGATGTTGTGATCGTTGACACTAATGAAGAGAAGTAATATCTTCAGAACTGTCAGGCAAGCAACCCCCCCCCTTGAGCATACTGATATGAACCCACTCTCTCTCCCCTGCTCTCTTTTACTGCATTAGGTCAATAATGATTCAATTGTTACATGTTCTCGGTAGTTGAACCCATTCATTTGCATGGCATGTCCTTGTCATAGTAAATAATTGAAACCACTTAGCATGAGTAGCAACTCCTCGAGCCTTGTTTTGGTTACTCATCCATGCTTGCTTACTGTGCCTGCTATGCTCAGAGTCGTGTCAGGTCTGATCCATCTAGGTGATGAATTGTAATGGATGTGTTCATGTCCTATTGTGTGAGAGCTAAGTGTGTGAACATGATTTGGTAAAGGTAGGGATGTGAGGCCATGTAGGAGTACATGGCGGGTTGTCTAATTGGGATCGTCCTTAAGAACTGAGTTATGTGTATGTTATCCAAGACAAGATACCACCACACATTGGGCTTCGGGTACTCCAAGCTCTCTCGTCTTATTAATCGCCTAGACCTCTATCCAAGAGTTGCAACTAGTTTCTAGAGTTTATAGGAAAAGTGCTGGCGGCCGTGCTTAGCGCTGCCCGACGGGATGGGCTTCGATGTGGTAGATGCACAATGACACGGTGTACCAAGTGTCACCCGGATGGTGGACTTGTGGAATCCTGTGCACATCGTTTGGGGTCGTAGAGGAAACCTCGACCGGACTTTCTTGTGGGTTCAGTCTCAAATAGGTGATAAACCTGGACTAGGGTCTTCTGTGATTGACGGCCATGGCCGACTCCCTCGCTGGGCTTCCGCTTGAAGGTTGCAGATGTGCCTTTTGACATGCACATGACGATAAGTGGTGAGAGCGTGTGTGAAGAAGTATACCCCTGCAGGGTAAATGATCTGTTCTAATAGCTGCGTCCTGGGACATGGACTACATGGAAAACTTATCTGGTTCATAGACAAGTGAAATGGATACTCTAAAATACGCAAGATAAGTGTGAGTGCTATGGATGGCCTTCTCGTAGGGAGACGGGAGTGGATCCATAGTGGTGTATCGATTTGGTTAATATGTGGACTCGTGTGCGCTATCCCACCTCAAAGAAAGTACTTGTAGTCATAGTACAGGTTAGCCAAGAGTCAAAGCTAGCTTGCTGTAATAAAATCCACAACCCCCATTGTTGACAATGATGCATATGTAGTTAGTTCTGATGTAAGTCTTGCTGAGTACCTTTGTACTCACGGTTGCTTAATTTATGTTTTGAAGAGGAGACGTCAGTCTCGTTAGAGTTTGATGTTGAACGGATTACCTTGGGAATCCCAGACAGAGGTCTGACTCCTTTGGTAGGGTCTCTATAGCTTTTCAGGATCCTCTAGCCACTTTTAGTAGATGTGTGTACTAGAACATGTTTTGCTTCCGCTTATTGCTTGTATGACTTGAGTGTTCGGTCATATGACCCCTGTTTGTAATATCACACTATGTTGGATCTTATGAGTCTTTAATAAATACTTGAGTCATAGAGTTACGTTGTGATGCCATGTTGTATCTACGCATATCGTGTATAATGCGTGTATGTTTGAAATGCATTTGTATGTGTGGGATTCAACACCTAGTCGTATGCCTATGGTAGCCTTCTTTACAAGGAAATGCCTCTCTCTGCCTCCGTTGAATCCTGGTAGCTTGCTACTGCTCCAGACACATTGATTGACCGACATGTATCCTTCTTTGCTGTTGTGTCTGTCTCACCGGGAAATGTCACGCACTGTAATGAAGTCCATGTAGCTTGCTATGACTCGTGTACACACATTGATGACTGATACCTGCACTGTTGGTTTATGTATGCATGTCCCTGTACGGTTTTGCCACTTGGGTCCATAACTAGTCATGTCGACCCGTGTTCTTTGACTTATGATTGCTAGCGACATATTCATATACGTGAGCCAAAAGGCGTAAACGGTCCCGACCAAGGTAAGGTGGCAGCCGCGGGGATTACCCTGCGTGAGGCCGCAAAGTGATATGATGTGTTACATGCTAGACTTGTATGGCTTAGGATCGGGGTCCCGACAATTAGAGAGAATTAGAACTAGATCTAGTCTAGATCAAACTAGATAAGAACTAGAACTAGAGAGGGGCGTTGGAGGCAAGAGAACTTGTGTCTCTTGGGAATCCCACCTCATCTATATATATATAGGTGTAGGAGAGAGGGGGCAACCAACTTGGGGAGGGATCCTCCTGGTGCGCCTCCACCAGAAGGAAGAGTCCCCTCACAAGTCCATATCAGATCCCTTAACTTGTATGAGCTTGTCATACAAGCTATGGGGAGCGCCTCACTTTGTTATTGGGCCCTAGGGGCCAATAACTCCCCACCACTTGGCCTTTTATATTGTATTTGGCCAATTGATATTAAATTGATCCTAAACTCCTCCTAATTAATATTAGATCCTTTTATTATTAATTTTTAACATCTTCGGAAATATTTCCCACCTATATATCAATTCCTGGTATTGCCCGATTAATCCCGAAACTCTTCCGGTAACTTTGAAATGCTTCTAGTTTCTCTCAAAACTATTTCTAATATTCGCAAAACTATTTATTGATCATTTTCTCATAATTATTACTCCACTAACACTAAACATATAGGTTCGGTAAAGCATAGACATGAACAAAAATCCCTTTCGTTCAATGACCAATAGCAAAACCATGGACATCCATATTGATCCCAATGAATAAAATAATAATATTCGGGTGAACCTTTGGTTATTATGTATAATTCCATTTGCTTTGTTGTACTTCACAAAACCCGAGGTCAGATATATCGGTATCCTCTTGAGTCATTCTCATGCTCATTATATCGGTCTCCTTGTTATCGGTTTTGTTCTTCTTTCTCCTTGACATGTTCCCACATCCCTCCTCAAAGTACAACACATTACCATATGAATTGTTGAAGTCCTCCCTTATGTTGCATGGAACACACTATGCGACAGTTAATATTCAACAATAAAGTCAGTAAAAAAGTTAAACAAATGATTAGAATTCAATATAAACTCAATTTAATGACCGTTCTCACTAATTTTTGAAATCCCTTTCTCAAAAACACCCCGAACTGCACTGTAGTTTCAAGACTGTCCATACATGAATTTTGGCAAACCTTGCAGATCTTACGCCTCATGGTCCCTAATAAGCCCAAGCAGTTGTCAAACGTAAGAAAATGCAATCAACACTTTATAAATTAGCACAAGCAGTTGCCAAATTAGGCACTTGTGATATTTAGAGTCTAACCGATCCTAAAGCACTTTGATTATAGATTTCATATTTACCAACACAATTAATGTATTGCATTTTTTTCTATTACATACACAATATCTCATTTTTGTCCTATTATCCATGGCATTCCTACTTTTGATCCTAGGTCTATAAATTTATCTATCAAATAAAGAAGGTAACACCGAAGAACACGAAAATTCAGCATGACCTTTTCTTAATATTGAATATATTGAGTACCCGAAATTTGAGGAAACGGAAGTTAATCAACGTTTCACCAAAACGTTGGCTCTCATTTTCAAGTCTCTAATAAGCCCAAGCAGTTGTCAAATTTCGAATTTTTCATATTTAGAGTCTAACCCATCCTAAAGCACATTGATTATATATTTCATCTTTACCGACACAATTAAGGTATTACATTTTTTTTGTTTTATCCGTGGGCTTCCTACTTTTGATCCTAGGTCTATAAACAAACAAGGTAACACGGAAGAACACGAAAATATTACACCGGTGAAGGCTTCGATCGACGGTAGCGTCAGTCGGGGCAGATGATGGAGGTGGTGGCCGAGACGGACGACGACAGCGGCAGTCGAGGCAGATGAAAGTGGTGGTCGGTCGAGTTGGACGATGACAGCGGCGGTCGAGGCAGATGATGGTGAGCAAATCCGTTCGCGTCGCGGGTCGGAGGCGAATGAAGAGAAGATCCAACGCCGACCCAGAGAAGGACTGGCCAGCTACCAAATCCAGGGCGGTGCAGGTCGGAGGTACGGGAGCGGCGGCGGGCGAGGCGCATAACGACATGGAAGGGGGAGAGAGGGGAGAGGAACTGACTGAGTGAGTGAGGGGGAGAGGAATCGAAAATAGATGCAGGCATGATGATTCACCTGGCGTGAAGCAGAATAACTGTGGAGGGCGAATGAGTGTGCCCGCCACTGCAAATATTAAGAAAATTTGGATGTGTTTGGCGTGGTCTGCCAATCTATGGTTGTGGCGGGCGTCACAAGCCACCCGCCACAAGTTAGGGAGAACCAGTTGAGGGCGGCGTCCAGCCGCCCGCCACTGCACTGTCAAGCGAGTGGGCTATTTTGGAAGCGCCTACATGTGATGGGTCCAAACTATTTCCCGCCACTGGAATGACCTTAACTGTGGCGGGTGGTCACTGGCACCCGCCACAACTGTTTTTGAATAATAAAAGTGGCGGCCTGGCGGGTGCCCCCACAAAGCCCGCTACTCATTGGTGTTCACATATATCCCTTTCATAGTAGTGTTTTATGTGTTAATTAATGTAAATGTGGACTTTGGCGGGAGGTTGCCCACCGTTTTAATGTATAATTAGTATTAAGTTTGAACTGGGCTCTTTTTTATTTATGTAGCGCGCACAAATAAAATGGGCCGGCCAAGGGTTGGGTGCACGCTTGGCCGACCAAAACGCACCGACCCACCTGTCAGGATATCACGCCGACCCACTAGTCAGGAGGTAATTGTCTTTGACTGGACGATGGTACTTTGTTTGACCTTTTGTGAGCATGTGATGGAGTGGGGATGGCAAAAGTCAGCAAATTTGTTGGCTTGGACAAAACTTAGGACCACTAAGGAACCAGGGGTATGAAATTGAAATCCCTATTAAATATTTTCACACTTGATCAAATAGTTCATGTTGGACAAGGAAAACAACATAAAGAGTTACGTTTATGTATATTTGCGTAGAAGTTATATTGTCATGGATCCTCCAACATGTGGTGGTTGTTCATAATCTATGCTAGCCAAATACTTCGGTACTAAGTAGAAATGCTACTTGTGCATCCAGAATCCCTAAACCTTTTTTAAATAAGAGTCCACCATAACAACCTATGGATTGAGTAAGATCCTTCAAGTAAGTTTCATCGATGCATGCAATAAAGATGCTTTAAATGTGTGTGATCTTTTATTGGAAGAGAAATAAGCTTTGCATGAACTTATGGTGGTGGAGTAATAAAAGCAACAGAGTGCTCATTAAAGGCCAGTTTCTTAAGGGGCAATATTAATGTGATGTTCCTTTTCATTAAGGGTTTGGACAACCTACTCAAAAGGGCAGGACAACCTATGCTTCCCTCTACAAAGAGCTTGTCTTTTACATTTTATGTTAAGTTTTTATTATGTTGGGTCAAATCCTTTTTATTGCTTCTTATTCCAACCTCAGATATTCTCCACTTGGCAAACATTATGTGGTGGGGATGATGTGGGCACATATATCCTGTTGAATATCTATGATCATGAGTTATTATTGTTGACAATTGAAATAAATGGTAAGTAAGTTGGGAGGGAAACATTAAACCAACATGTTCCTTTGTGTCTGGTTGAAACCATTTATTTCTTTCACAAAATATGATTTGAGTGCCAGCAAGCATTAGAAGACTATATGATAGTTGAGCATGTGAAGTATTCTAAACAAAAGCTCTTACATAGACTCTTCTAGAAAATATGATGAATTTCAATTTCTTGATTACTTAGGACATAGTTTGTTGGGTTTCAAGAGAGTTTATTATCTACACCTTAACATGCGAATGGATAGTTACTTGATTCTGAGAAGTTTTATGAGTAAAAGTTTTTATTGAGGATATATATCAATGCTTATAAGTATGATGCTGCCATGTCTATATTCTTTATTATCAACACCTCTCTGCATAAACTAATGGTCATGCTTACTGATCTCGGTATTCGCTTGGGGACAAGCATAATTAAGATTGGGGAGATAGTATGCCCATTTTGCATCATTATTTCTCACTATAATTTAGCCTATTTCGATGATATATTTTCTTAGAATGATGTAATTCTAATGCCTTTTCTCTCTCAAAATAGAAGTTACACAATGAGGGGAAGATTGTCGGTGGCTAGAATTTTGGACCTAAAATAGCATTAGCATAGAAAGTAATCCTCCGGAGCTCAAAATGAAGAAAGGATTTTTGAATAATTATTTTGGAATGTATGAAGAATATTAGAGCAAAGAGTGCCAAAGGGGGCCCACCAGTCAGCCCAAGCACACATGGCGCAACCTACCCCCCTAGTCGCGCACCCTGCCCTTGTGGGCCCATGGTGGCTCATCTCTAGATGTTTTTTTGCCGATCCCATTTAACCTAGAAAAAAATCACATAGAAGTTTTGGGACTTGCCGCCATGGTCTCGAGGTAGAACCAGGGCATGAACACTTTTGCATTCCGGCGGAGCGATTCCGCTAGAGAAACCTCCCTCTAGGAGTGGGAAATCGAAGCCTTCGTCATCACCAATGCTCCAATCTTTGTGGGGATAATCATATTAATAAACATCTTCATCAACACCATCTCATCTACAAACCTATTTCATATCTTGTGTTCAATCTTTGTATCAAACCTCGGATTGGTATCTAGGGGGTACTAGTAGTGTTGATTATATCTTGTAGTCCATGCTTGTTGGTTTAATTGGTGGAAGATTTTTATTTTTGGATTGTTAAACACATATTTATACCATTGATCATAAT
Source organism: Hordeum marinum (assembly GCA_022496015.1). Classification (NCBI taxonomy): domain Eukaryota; kingdom Viridiplantae; phylum Streptophyta; class Magnoliopsida; order Poales; family Poaceae; genus Hordeum; species Hordeum marinum. The sequence continues at coordinate 454,126,023 of CM039674.1, read as the reverse complement.
GGATATGCTGATTTGTGAGTAGTTTTATTTGTTCTTGAGGATATGCGATAAGTCTTGTTACTAGTAATCGCATGAAGTTGATCACCGTTCAATGTTTGATACTTGTGTTGTTCTTTCTCTAGTGGTGTTATGTGTACTTCGACTATATGACACTTCACCATTCTTGGTCCTATAAGAAGGAATCATGGAATTAGTTTTTAGATGATGGGTTGCGGGAGTGATAAAAACCTAAACCCCAGTTTATGAATTGTTCTGTTAGGGACTGTTTTGGATCAACATGTTTAATGCGATGGTTATATTTATCTTAATTACTTCTTTTGTATTTGTGAATGATTGCATATAGAGTATAATCATATGTAGGTATTCGTTCAAGTAAGAACGGTACCTTAACTCCGATCCACCAACATAACACTTATGAAGGCAATGAACGTTAAATTAATGAATCATAGCTTGGCAATATTACCATGTGTCCTCAAGAGCATTTGATCACTATAAGAAGTATCATTGACTTGTCCTTATCACAATTAAGGATTGATCCACTTGCTGCACCTTGCTAATTTTATTACTTGTTACTTGTTACCAATTATATTGCTATCAAATTATCCGTCACAACTACCTTACAACACTTGCGGTGAAACCCTTGTTGAAATTGTCTATCAGTTCTTTCTGTTCCTTATTGGATTTGACACTGTTACTTATCAAAAGGACTAAGATTGATCACATGTACTTGTGGTTCATTAGCAATGACCCATGGTACGACCGGCATACCATGCGCCATCGAGTGCTCTCAACACTTCCCCACAATTCATTTATTCTTCCAAGTGCTTCATTCTTTTATTGTAATATATTATCGCATTAGTTGACGTGATTTTATCACCGTATCTTTGCATTATTTCCTTCAAACTCACAAACATATTCCAAAATGACATCCTGGTGAAAACAGGCAAAAAGAAGTGTGCGGAATCATTAAAATTTGATAAAGCCTACCACGTAGGCACAAAACAAAGGGTAAAAACATCACAAACTTCGGACAAATCATGTATGCATTTGGTTTCTGTCTGGTGACCTACGCGACAAATAGGAGCCACCATAGTGTGTGTATCGCCGGTTCTCCAGCTCACGCGTACTACCAATTGATCTAGGCCGAGGTCGGTTAAGAATTCCTTCTCGACTTGACCCATGGTTGATTGTTGACCGCAACTCTCTCACCATTGACCGCCCCATTGACTTTTCAAAAATGCAAAAAAGGAAAAATGCCTATGAATTTTAAACACGTTCACAAATTTTGAAAGTTCATAGATTTAGAAAAGTTTCACACATTTTAAAAATGTTCATAAATTAGGAAAAACGTTCATATTTGAAAATATTCGTAAAATTTGTTAAAAAATCGTTATTGTGAAAACTGGTAGTGATTTTTTCAAAAAACTTGATGTATTAAGAAAATCATGGATTTGATTTTTTTGAAAGTTCGTATACTAGAAAATAAAGTCACTGGGCTTTAATTAATTTAAATTTTTAAGAAAACAATAATGATAATAATAGAAAACGAAATAACAAAAATTAAAATGGAAAACGAAAAAAGAACGACAGAAAATCAAACAAGGTCAGATGAAAAAAAAAACATAGAAAACAAGCCCTAAAAAACAGAACGCTCTAACTATTTTGCCTGTATGTGGCGTCTTACGCGTTAAATTGGAGCTCTTATGGGCTGGGGATCGTGCGATGCGTATCACAGGCTCACAGCCCATGGGCTACACATATGCTGTTTTGTTTTAACGATGGCTACCACAGATTTTAGCCCCCTTCTATATAGTACTCCCGTGCCGCCGCTAACAACTATAGATCTCCCCTGCCGCCGCTTTTCGTCCTCTGCGCCATGCCCTTTCATTGTCATCTGTCGTGGTCTGCGCCGCCACCGGTGAAGCAAGCAGCTCACGCATGGATCGCCCAGGACATGTACATGGTGGTGGTCTCTGTTTCGTTAATATATTTCGTGGTAAAACTGCATTACGAGGAGTCGAAGACTTCCTGCACCTTCGGATCAGACAATCCATGCGTCTTCAATTGCGCAGCGAGCTTGTTCGCCGTCGGATACATGGCGTTAATGGCTTTTTACATCCGTTGGCGTTGGGTGCGCAACTTGGGCGCCATGCCGAAAGTCGTCGCCTGCATCCTCGTCAACGGCCCCGCAGCGGTCATGATCATGGTCATTCCGTCGTTTTCGTGGGGACAGTATTCCGAGGATCCCCGGTTCTCCAACTGCCTCTCGTGGGCATTGGCGGCGGCGCTCCTAGTCCTCATCTGGTGGTGCGTCTCCATCGACAGGGCTATTTCAAAGAACTCATCACTGCCTCACCTCAAAGAGAAATCCTGCAAAACTGACGGCGTGTTTGAGATATGGACATGTGGTTGTTAGCGAGGTATTGCGGGTTTGATACTGCTTGCTTTGATTTCTTATACTAGCTGTTACGTACTAGTTTATTTGAGATTCAGTTAAGGAGTAATTAATTTATCTACTTATTAGATTATGCAATCAATCATTGTACTTTGACATATCCGTGAAATATACCTAGTCAACTGTCGCTGCCTTCACTGGATATATGCAAACTCTACAGGCGTGTAAATCTATGTGTTGTTTTCCGAGATACTAAGATACTCCTTATACATAAATATTTGGTCCTTCACTGAATATTCTAACTAGTTACAGTAACAGTTAAAAGGTTACAGTAAGTAGGTTTATGTTGTTGTGCATTAGTTTTTGACAAATATAACGCAGGACAAGTATAAAGTAACCTAAACGTTAGGTTATGCAACTGACGTCAGGTTTTTGATGATCTCGTGCAAACCCGCTCAGCGTCATCGGATGGCTCGCATGGATCTTGCGCGGGGAGGCTTGCCACGTTACGCCCGGCACGAACGAACGATCCCACTAACACCCCTCCACCTCATCCCACTCACTGCATTCGCCCCATTCGTTCTCTTCCCCTCTCGCTCTCGACCTGTGATTCGTGACGGGTTTTTTCGTCTTCGCCGGCAATTCAAACACTGTCGATTGCTGGCGTCGAGTTTTGCACCCCGGCATTGGTAATTTTCAAATGGTTTTCATCGTTTTTCTTTTATATTATTGGACTGCAATTTGTGTGGAACGTTCTCTGCCAGATATGTCATTTTTAGTATTATTGGGGTGGCATTTTTAATGCATTGCAGGACAATTCATTCATTTTGAGGCAAATTTTTCAAACCATCCGTGCGATTTGGATCTTGTGTGTATGAGGTAGTTCGCTAGGGAACGTTAGCCGGATATCATTTCCTATATTTTCTATTTGGGAAAATACATGAAAACTAAAAATATCAGGTACGTAAAATGCCTTTCTACCACTCTATTACTACAGTAGGTTAGTCCCTGGATAATTGATTAAATAGTAGCAAAGAATGCAATTAAACTTTCACACAAAAAAGAGTGTTCATGGCATACCATTGTATTTTTTTTTGAAACTCCGTTCCGACTACTCATTAGGCCAACAAGATCGCTGGCCACCAATTGCCTTACAGTGTGGCACGTCCTCCAACCACAGACGGTGGGGCTCTTGGCCACTACTTCCCATTGCCGCTAGGGCATGGGCAACCTTATTACACGAACGTGGTACAAAAGAGAAAACCGCAGGATTAAAATTCAAACGGGAGAACTAACGTATCTCTGTAAATTACACCTTCAGGAGCGAGGTCATGTTCTTGTGATTGCAGTGCCTTGATGAGGATTTAACAGTCAGTCTCGACAGCAACATTTGACATGCCCAGTGGGATGCAGCCACCAGAGCCTGCATACATGCTTCCGCCTCCGCCTGTATTGCACTTGCGACAGACCTGTGCTTTCCAGCACCTGCTCCTCGAACTGTTCCTGACGAATCTCGGATCATAAATCCCCAGTCACCACTTGAAGTAGTAATATGAAACGCCCCATCAACATTGATTTTCAAATGGTCATCATCAGGCTTTGTCCAGTTACATGCTACTAGCCTTATATGCATGTTCCTGCTTCGCTTAGGCTGGCCATAGTGAGGGCAAGGCTACTATGGGAAGTATTATATATTTAGTATCATATATATCATATGATCATGTACTTGGAAATAGCAAACATGCTGATGTGGTAAAGAATTAAAGAAGAGAGAGGGTTAGAGTAACATAGGTACTAGATACCATAACATGTTAAATACTATGCTACTTCGTGTTATGCATGACAACAAATATCATCATACATGATACTACTCTATAATATTATGCACTATGAAGATAGTATCATACACTACTATTATATATACGAAATTTGTATAACACACTCCGCGCCGTCCGATTTTTGTATCAAGGGCTGCACACACTCGCACCCTTGCTAATCACGCGCTTTTGCTAATCAGCACGCATGTCGCTTTCAGCCAAAACACCCCCAGACATGTATGCATGCATGTATGGAAAGAAAACAAAAATGATGATGTCATCAAAGATTCTTCTCAATGCAAAAATTCAAAATGATATGTAGCCTAAACCATAGGTCCGATTGAACACTTTTCACAAAAAAATTTTTTTGTTGCGACGAGACCTTCGAAACTAGATCTCATATTGATATGTTACGACGGCTTTTTTGATCAAAAAATTATCCCGCGTGTGCTACGTAAGTTATGTGCAGATAACATGACTTTTTTACGTTCCCAAGACATGATAACTTATGTACACCCCTGGGTAATTTTCGCGTACGGGGCGGGGGTTATGAAATATACCCATGGTAAATTTAATGTTAATACCATGGTAACTCACACATCGTACACCCTGGTTAATTTTCGCGAGCGTGGCGGGGGTGAGAATATCCCCCCGGTAACTTTTGTGTGAATAGATGGTAACTCACACATCGCAGATCTGATAACTTATATATCCCGATCCTGGTAACTTTGGCGCCGAGGGAGAGGGGGCAGGGGCGGTTAATGGAGTATCCCATGATAACTTTTATGTGAATATCATGGTAACTCACACATCACAGACCTGATAAATTATGCACCTCGGTCCTCATAACTTTGGTATGGGGGGAGGGTTGATGAAATATCTGTTGGAAATATGCCTTAGAGGCAATAATAAAATGGTTATTATTGTATTTCCTTGTTCATGATAATTGTCTATTGTTCATGCTATAATTGTATTAACCGGAAACCGTAATGCATGTGCGAATACATAGAGCATAACATGTCCCTAGTGAGCCTCTAGTTGGCTAGCTCATTGATCAATAGATGGTCACGATTTCATGACCATGGACATTGGATGTCGTTGATAACGGGATCACATCATTAGGAGAATGATGTGATGGACAAGATCCAATCCTAAGCATAGCACAAGATTGTGTAGTTTGTCTGCTAAAGCTTTTCCAATGTCAAGTATCATTTCCTTAGACCATGAGATTGTGCAACTCCCGGATACCGTAGAAATGCTTTGGGTATGCAAAACGTCACAACGTAACTGGGTAGCTATAAAGGTGCACTACGGGTATCTCCGAAAGTGTCTGTTGGGTTGGCACGAATCGAGACTGGGATTTGTCACTCCGTATGACGGAGAGCTATCTCTGGGCTCACTCGGTAAGACATCATCATAATTAGCTCAATGTGACTAAGGAGTTAGCCACGGGATGATGTGTTGCGGAACGAGTAAAGAGACTTGCCGGTAATGAGATTGAACAAGGTATGGGGATACCGACGATCGAATCTCGGGCAAGTATCATACCGGTAGACAAAGGGAATTGTATACGGGATTGATTGAATCCCCGACTTCGTGGTTCATCCGATGAGATCATCGGGGAGCATGTGGGAGCCAACATGGGTATCCAGATCCCACTGTTGGTTATTGACCGGAGAGGTGTCTCGGTCATGTCTACGTGTCTCCCGAACCCGTAGGGTCTACACACTTAAGGTTCGATGACGCTAGGGTTATAGGGAAATAGTGTACGTGGTTACCGAAGGTTGTTCGGAGTCCCGGATGAGATCCCTGACGTCACGAGGAGTTCCGGAATGGTCCCAAGACAAAGATTGATATATAGGAAGTGAGGTTTTGGTTACCGGAAATGTTTCGGACGCCACCGGTAACGTACTGGGACCACCGGAAGGGTTTCGAGGGGCCACGTGCCCCGGAGGGCTGCATGGGCCGAAGGTGGAGGGAACAAGCCCCTAGGTGGGCTGGTGCGCCCCTCCCACCTGGCCCAAGGCGCAGCAAGGAGAGAGGGGGGCAAACCCTAGGCCTAGATGGGCCCTAGACCCACCCTAGGGAGGCTAGGGCTGCTGCACCACCTCTCCCCTCCCTTGGCCGCCGCACCAAGTCCCATCTAGGGCTACCGCCGACCTCTAGGGTGGGAACCCTAGGGCGCAACCCTTCCTCGTCCTCCTCCTATAAAGAGAGGAGACCTTAGGGCTGCCAGGGACACGACTCTCTCTCCCTCTCGGCGCAGCCCTACTCCTCCTACTCCTCGTTCTCTGTAGTGCTTGGCGAAGCCCTGCCGAAGACCACGCAACTCCATCGTCACCATGTCGTCGTGCTGCCGGAGCTCTCCCTCAACCTCTCCTTCCTCCAAGCTGGATCAAGGCGTAGGAGACGTCACCGGTCTGCACGTGTGTTGAACGCGGAGGCGCCGTTGTTCGGCGCTAAGATCGGAGTCCACAGCGATCTGAATCACTACGAGTACGACTCCGCCAACCGCGTTCTTGTAACGCTTCCGCTTAGCGATCTTCAAAGGTATGAATATGCACTCTCCCCTTAATCGTTGCTGATTTCTCCGTAGATAGATATTGGTGAACACGTAGGAATTTTTTATTTACTACTACGTCTCCCAACAATATCCCCCCGGTAACTTTTGTGTGAATAGATGGTAACTCGCACATCATGGAGCTGATAACCCGGTCATGGTATCTTTGGTGACGGGGCAAGGAGAGTTGCTGAAATATACTATCAGTAACTTTTGTGTGAATAGCATGGTAACTCACACATCGTAGACCCGATAACTTATGTACACCGGTCCTAGTAACTTCGGCGACGGGGGTGAGGGGGAGGGTGATGAAATATCTCCACATACACCCGGTAATTTTGGCGTAAATAGCATGGTATTTTATCCGCCACAGACCTGATTATAGGTGGCCAACAGGCCGACCCGGGTACGGCACAACCCGACACACACCTAAACAGCCCTGCACTGACACGACCCGCAAAGTTCTGTTTATAAAGTGAATCATGCCATGTCGGCATGTGGACCTCACCCTACGGCCGAGGCACGTCACCGATGGTAGGCGATACTGTAGACATGATAATTTACTTATAAACATCATGGTAAATTTTCGATCCAGGCAAAAAAAGATAGTTGAAACACCTCCGGTAACTTCAGTATAAACACCATGATAAGTTAGTACTACGGGCATGGTAACTTCTGACTTGAAAAAAAGAGTCGTCAAAACATACCAACATGGGTCTAGTTTCGAAGGTATCGTCGTGACGAATCTTTTATGTAAAAACGGTTTTTCAATCGGAGCGACGGTTTGAGCTACAAAACATTTTGAATTTTGATTTTTGTTGGAATATTTGTTTACATCAGCTAATTTATTCTTACTGCATGTATTGTTATTTTTCTCTGCATGTATGTAATTAGTTGCTTCTAATCAGACTAATTACTTCTAGACACGTACGAAGCTACGCCACGAATATCTACATGCATGCAAATTTACTGCGTTCGGATCTGTTACTGTATTCCGAACGATCGGACGTTAGTACAGTTTTTATATATATATATATTACTAGTATATGATACTTCTTATTATGAATAGTCTTATCGGATTGCAGTGATTCCAAAGCCCATCCTTGGCCCGAGCCGTGGTAATTTCAACTAGGCAGATACATTCCCTTGCATTTATTTTATTCCGCCTGATCCTCCTCACGTAGTTTCAGAACGGCCGCCACCACTTCTTTTGCATCAGTGCATGCACTTAACTACTGGTGTATGTGCTCAAGCTCAAGGGTTCTCCATAATCTTTTCACCTCTTTACAGTTTATAAACAAGTATCCATCCTCATCTAGTCTCTTACATCAAACACACAGAGTCTCACACTCGATGCCCCTCCGTTTGATATTCAACTTAACCGGCAGGCTGTTGTGTGCAAGCCTCCAAATAAACTGTTGCACCTTGGGCTGACTAGGAAGCGCCCAGATTTTCTTCCAGTCCAGCACTTCTTCTCTCTGATCAGAAGTAGAGGCAGTACTATTTTTTTTTCAAAACTAGCATAAAAAATATTCCAAATTCGGATAAAGTATATCCATTTCCAAAAATATCAAAAATAGCACCCGTCGACCGCCACCAGGTCGAAGAGGAGCCTGTTGGCCACCACCAGGCCGAAGAGCCACCTGTCGGCCAACGCTAGACCGAAGAGCCCCCTGTCGGCCAATCAGAGGTCGAGGATAGGCCTGTCGGCCACAGGGGAGCCGAAGAGCCACCTGTCGGCCTGTGGGAGGCCGATGGGCCCCTGGATAAGCCCCAGGGCTTCTTTCTTCCTCCTCTGACCACTCGTTTCACCATCCCCCGTCCAGTAGACTGCCCCTCTCCACCTTTCACTCCCGTTGCTCTCCAGTGCTTCCACCGCCTCACCGATCTCTTCACTCGACCATCCATTTTGTTATCCAACCCGCGTAAACAATAGATTAGGGTGCTCTCCACCGGCCTACGGTATTTTTTTGGCTTCCAACTCAATCGAATGAGAACTTTCAAGTCGGTAGTGGATTTAGTTATTATTGGTCACCGTCCGTCTGCAGGTAAATGGCTTGCCCATTTTGCCGAGCTCCAGGTGGCCCTTGTGCTGCCGTTGATTCCGGTGCGTCTGTATTTACTGTGGTGCTGGATCGTCGATGTTCAAGACGTGTTGTAAGATTCTATGTCTTGTTTAACTGATTGTGGCATATTCGAATGCCTTTGTTTATATGATTATGATGTTTGCTTCCATTCTTGTTGTAGTATGTTCCGTGCAGTGTTAGATCACATCTTGCTCGGTACATTGAGGAGTGTAGAGCTTTAGCTATTCAGAGAGGTGACACAAATATTGATCTGGCTCTGCACAACAGGAAGGGTAACTTATACCATGTTATTTTTAGACATGATAGGATGAGCAGTAAATTCACGGTCCTTCGTGGGAGAAACTTGTGAATGATTATGGTCTCCGCCATAGTGACATGATGACTATTATGCTTGAGCACTATGGAACTTATATTAGTGTCGAATTTCATTGGGATGGTGTTATGTTGTTTCCTTTACCCCGTGTTGGTAAGTTATTTGTTTGACTGATTTTCAGTTTTGTTTCAGCTTATACGTTTTGCTGTTCTGCTCAGTTTGTGAAATCATTTTTTTGTAGCTCTTGAGGATCCGAGTAAAACTCAGAGGAAACTTGTTGACAACTATTTTTATAGTCGTGGTGTCACTCTGAATTATCATCAAATATATGTCATGTCGCGGTAGCTCTTTGATGACAACTACATACTGTGTACTTCTTTTGTTCATATGATGGATCGCATGAATGTTATTTCTCAACATATGGTAAGCTTTGATTTCTGGTTTTTATTATTTATTTGTTCTTTGTTGGTTCATAGGATGGATCATATAACTTGCCTGTTTTTGTAAGGTTATTCCTACCATGGTTGTGAGGAGTTTGAAGGAATTTGTGTCTATTCGTAGGACTGGTTCTTTAACTCTTGAAATTACTTTGGATTCAGAAGATGATGATATATTTGTGAGCATTTCTTGTTCCTACTTCATTGGCTTGGGTGATCGAATGATGTTGAAGAAGGAAGGTTTCGGTAATTTTCTGCTAGCATCGTCTATTGAAGTCAACAATTTGGTGCTCATAACCTTCAAACAGCGTGAACAGGAGCTATCTGTTGTTTTCAGCTATCTGCCACAGTGATCGTATTGTCTTGCCCTACTATTCACGTTTTTATTTTCCCGCCCTACTATCCCGCCATTTTATTTCCCACCATACTCTGCCGCCACCTTTTTCCCATCATTCTCTCCCGCCACTTTCTTTCCCGCCATTCTCTCCCGCCACTTTCCTTCCCGCCATTCCCTCCCGCCATTATCTTTCCCGCCTTTCTCTCCCGCCATTCTCTCCTGCCATTCTCTCCCGCCATTGTCTTTCCCGCCTTTCTTTCCCGCCAATTTCTTTCCCGCCTATATAACCACATTCGCAGTAAGGAGGGTCAGCAGGCCCTTCCTTTCCCTTTCGCTCCGCCATCCTTCCGCTCTCGCCATCCTTTTGTGGAGATGTCTCATCCTCCTCATCCTCACTATCCTTTTGATTATAGTTTTCACACTGGTATGTCCGATCGTCTTCTTCATCTAGCTGCCAATTTCAAGATGAATGATAGAGTAGTTCCATGGGACGAACTCATTACTAGTGACTTCATAATGAATGAGTTGGCTCACTCATTAGCTAGGAGTGGGTGGCCTCCCAGGACTTTTGAGGATATACGAAAAGAACTTCTGGGGTTGCACGCCAGATGGCAAAAGCAACTGCACAAGGGTGAAGATTACCTCAGGATTGATGTGAATAATTCAGGTTTATGGTCAGCAGAAAGTGAGGACGAGGACGACCTCTTCATGCCGAGCACCAAGGTGAAGAGTTCTACATCGACGAAGGGCGAGAGTTCTGCATCGACGAAGGGGAAGAGTTCTGCATCGACGAAGGGGAAGAGTTCTGCATCGACGTAGGACAAAGACGACATCTTCATGCCGAGTACCAAGGTGAAGACGACCGCATCGTCAAAGGGCAAGAGTTCTGCATCGACAAAGGGCAAGAGATCTGCATCGACGGAGGATGATGATGATGCATTCATGTAGTATGTTTTTCATGTAGCACTGTTTTCTGTAGTGCTGTTTAATTAAGTTGTAACGTTTAATTCAGTTGTACTATTTAATTCAGTTGTAACGTTTAATTCAGTCGTAACGTTTAATTCAGTTATACTGTCTAATTCATTTGGACGCATTTGGTTTGCAGTACTAGTGTTCTCTCTCTAAACCAAATAAGTCTCAACCATGAATATGTCGCATACATGAATATGTCTGATACATAGAGGCTACATATGTCTCATACATAAATAGATAGTCATGTCTCATACATAGATAGATAGTCATGTCTCATACATTGAGGCTACCATATCACTGCTGGGGACGGCGACGAATCTTGGGCTTCCTCGAACGTGGACCGAAAGGCGATAAGCGTTGAGGCGATGGACGAGTGTCACGATGACCACGACCATAGAACACCTCGTCCGTTGGTGTCTGTGTCTCCTGCGTCGATGGTGGTGGTGGAGTGGCAAGAACTGTCTCCGAGATACCGTAGGTGCATGCACCACGGTCATCTTCGTCGCCGTCGCCGGGTATGTACGACCCAGGACTAGTAAACACAGGTGACTGAACTGAATGCATGAACGGTTCCGACTGACTGCCGCCTGCGGTAAAGTAAAACATGTAAAGAATGACTTACGAGGCTACAATTTTTAAAAGAATGTACAAAGTTAAGTTACCTAGGTCCATCTGCTGAAGCCAAGAAGAGTCCCCGGGTTGTGAAGGAGGTGGCTGCTGGTAGAAATAGCCCTCGGGTTGTGAAGGAGGTGGCTGCTGGTAGAAATAGCCCCCGGGTTGTGAAGGAGGTGTATGCTGCCAGGAATAACCCCCGGGTTGTGAAGGAGGTGTCTGCTTCCAGGAGGAGCTCCCTGGCTGTGAACGAGGTGCCTGCTGCTAGGAGGAGCTCCCTGGCTGCAAAGGAGGTTCCTGCTAGCAGGAGGAGCTCCCTGGCTGTGAAGGTCGAGGTTCTGAACGCTGCAGAGAGGGGCGTGGCGGACGATGTGCTGCACGAGTGTTAACAACATCGGAAGATCGTCTACATGTAACAGCTGTGACGATCCCGCGTATCTTCGCTTGAAGACTCTTCAACCTTGTTGCTTGCTCTCGTAGTGGGATATTTTCTCCTCTATCAATGCGGTCCACTAAAGCGGTAACCTCCTCTAGCGCCTGAGATGACAATTCACCATGTACACAGAAAGTTAACCAATTGTACATGTTCAGGTATAGGGAAAACTTAGCATGTGAGAAAAACCGAGGACATACCGCGTGGTGTCTGGTTCCCACAACTGAGGCAGTTGGGAACAGATCGCTAGCGAGAGGAACTGGGATATGATCCGGAGCAGATGATGGAACCAAGTAGATCCTCGTGCTTTGTCTGTAACGCTTCAGATACAACCCGAACTTGTCCGAGTCGAAGGCTCGAACTTCATCCAAGATATTTGCCGGGGCAGTAGTCCATTCCTCGAGGTAAGGTCTGATGTCGCGAAACCAAGAAGCCTGGGACTTGTTTCCTCCTACGCGACTGTACCTGAGATTGAAATGCACGTTACATGATTAGCTATAAGCCGAATGCAGAGCTGAGACTAAAGTAGTATTACTTACTTGTGCACGTGATCTAGTAATTGTGAAATAATCGGAATGTCAGGCTCTTGGCATAGACCGAACTGTCTCATCAACCTATTAATAGCCATTTCCTCAACTGTCACGTCGAACACCAACTTGGCCTTGGTCATCCAATAATGCTAATCTCTAGTGCAGAATCCAGAAATCCCACCTGGGTACCTTTCTGAAATAGCCTTATGGGTGTATGGCTCCCATATAACTTGATCCTCTTGCAACTGTTGTTGCAGTCGTCAATGTGGAACCACTCGTCGATGTGGAAGCACCGTCTTTCTTCAGGTCGGGGCAATATTTTTTCATCCTATGCCCATAAGCCGCGCAGAGCAAACATTGTCTAGTTTCTCCACCAGCTTCAGATTGGTCCATATCGTTTCGGATGCGCTTTACCTTACGCCTGCCCCTGCTAGTTCGCCGTAGTCCAGGATCCGGGATGTATACTCTATCACCATCGTTTACCTTGTTGAAATTGCCGACGACTCTAAACCCTCTCACCTCACCTGTCCAGACATTGAGTACTGCCTCTTTTGAATAGTACGGAGACACGAAGGAGATAGCGTCCAACTGAATCTGGCCACAGGCAGCCAACACATGTGAGCAAGGCAGGTGCAATAACTGCGGTTTGTTGCATGTACACTCACAAGTTGGATAAAATTCTGTTCTAATTTTAACCTCATGCGTCTTCACCTCATTTGCAGAACCAAAACCATAATTAGGAAGCTGAATCTCATACCTCCTTTCCTGATTACCTATGAGTGTGACAGCGTGCTTTTTTGCTTTCTTTATCTTCTCAGCCATGTACTCCATGACACGGCTATAATAAGGAGTGTTCTGATTATCTGCAATATGATTCTTTGCTAACTTGTGCCTTTATCTGAAATATCTCACAGTGCCATGGAATACACCCTCCACAATAGCTGTCAGTGGCAATGCTCTATTCCCTCTGAGTACAAAGTTATAGATCTCCGCAAGATTGGTTGTCATGTGGCCATACCTAGCTCCATGGGTGTCATGCAGCAAAGACCAATTCACTGGAGGTTCTTTCTCTAACCACTCAGAAAAATTATTTATTGCCCTGCCCTTCTTTCTCTTCGTATTAGGAGGGTCAATTGCTGGCAAGTCACAAAGACCAACTGGCTCCTCAAGCTCCACAATGAGTGCTGTTAATTTAACCTGGTCTTTTTTCCATTTTCTTCCTAGCAAGGACCTGCTTCTTAGTGAACTCATCTAGTTTTGACCAAATAAAATCGTATTTGCGCCGCTAGTTCTGCTTGCATAACTGTTTGAACAAGTTCATCAACCTTTTGTTCTTGAACTGTGAGAAAAAATTTGCACCCAGATGGCGCGTGCACCACCGGCTTTGCAAGTCCTTCCAAGGTGTTGGCTCGTCAGCAGTTGGATTACTTAGTGTCTTCAGGGCCTTCAATATACCGGGATGTCTGTCATGAATGAGACACACATTTGATCGGTCCTTTACGATCGCAATTTTAACTTGTCGGAAGAACCATACCCAGCTCGGAAAGTTCTCACCCTCCACAAATGCCATGGCTAGTGGGATGATTTGATTGTTCCCGTCCACACCAATAGCAGTCAGGATTTGCCCTTTGTACTGACCAGTCAGGAATGTACCATCCACAAACATCACAAGAGGACAATGCCTGAAAGCTTCGATGCACATATCGAAAGAGAAGAATACTCATTTCAACACCTTGTAATCTGGTATACTATCTAACCTCATGTGTTGAATGTTAACATAAGTGTCGGGATTCCTCTCCTTCAGTATGTCAAGGAGACGGACAACATTATCATATGAGTCGAAGAACGTCCCAAACCTTTCCTCCATAGCCTTTTGCTTAGCCCTCCAAGCCTTACCATATGGAATGTCATAATTTCATCTGACCTTCACTGCTGTCTGGACGTGTTTTGCTTCCATATCTTTCTTCTTCACTATCTTAGTATACATGAGTTGCGCTATGAGAGTTGAAGTAAGGTTAGGATGACAAACCAACATGTTTTTCCTCACACAATTATGCGGGACAACATTTGTCACAACCCAGTGGATGTTATACTTTGGCACGTGGCCATGCACCTTCGCAGGACAACCTGATTCAACACACTTCATGGTATATTTCATTGGACTAGATATGTGTGTCCGGAAAACCCTCTGCGTAGACATAGCCCACTTTATCACCGCATACTTCATTTTTTTCTTTGTGTCAAACATAGCACCGATCTGGACTTGGTTCAAATTATATTGCCATGGAGTCTCATGGCCATTGTTAACAGTAAAACCGGCGGATATGTCCCGCTCCCATGCAGTAGGAATTGTTACCTCCTCATCATCCTCGGAATTTTCAGAATCAAGTTCCTCTGCAATCCCATCCTCGTCCTCTTTCTCCATCGCCCTCTGCATTTCATCGCCTTCCTCATCCCCATCAGCAACACCAGAGGCAGCTAATACTATCGACTGAATACTCTGCCCAGCAGCATGACTACTAACATTGTGTGGCACATAATCTAACTCTTTCTCGGCTTGGCTAGCATTCACATCCGGTGACTGTGACCCGGATACATAAATCTCGTTAGCCACTTGACTACTCTGGCCAGGGTCATACCCCATGTTGGGTGGTACGATATTCTCCTCCTTCGCCACTGGTTGCACTAGGGCATACGGATGGATTCTTCGGTCTCTGGAACGACTTAACAGAGACAATCAATGTTGGCTCCTATCTATCGGAATCAACTCCCACTTGACATTTTTACAGGATTTGGTCCACAATGCATGAATACTGACGGAACAAACTTCAGGATCCAGGCCAAAACTAGTAGTCAACCAGTGCTTCAACTGCCTAATGTCCAGTCTGTCCGAGTCTGGAAGTGTCATCTCGCCTTTTTTAAACTCGCTAAGATCAACATCCAACTCATTATATCGAACATTACCAGGGCCGTAATACACAGTCAAATTTACGGATTCAGACATTTTTCACCTGTCAGACATTGCCAGCTTCTCATTATTCGCAACGAATAAATCTACACTAAAATAAACATACACTAAAATATACCTACGTATACTAAATAAACCTACACTAAAATGAACTTCACTAAAATAAACCACACTAAAATATACTCACGTACACTAAATAAACCTACACTAAAATATACTCCCTCCGTCTCAAAATAAGTGACTCAAAAATGACTCAACTTTACACTAAAGTTAGTGCAAACTCGAGTCATTTTTGAGTCACTTAATTTGGGACGGAGGGAGTACTCACGTACACTAAATAAACCTACACTAATATGACTACACTAACTAAACCTACACTATTAAAACAGACACTAAAATCACTACACTAATAAAAGTAACCTAAACTAATTTTACGTACATTAAAAACTAACAGAAAACTAAACTAAACTAACAGAAAAATGTATACCCTCGACGCGTGTGTGCTCTTCTTCTTCCTCTCCATCTTCTTCTTCCTCCACCACTCCACCTTCTCACCATTCACACTTCCACCACCCCACCATGTCTCCTCCAAACGAACAACACACTACCACATTAAAAAAAATGAGACCGTAGGGCGGGGGAGACAAAGACGATCTATTATTTCAGTGGATTGAAACGGAAAATGGATGGATGTAGAAGGAGATCAAGGAGGGGGCATTTTCGGTCAAGAACAAGCAACACAAGAGAGAAAGAACGAGGCAGGAGGAGGAAGAAGAGGGAGCCGGCGGCGTCGGGCCTTATCCAGGGGCTCTTCGGCCTCCTGGCGGCCGACGGGTCCTCTTCGGCCTGGCGCGGGCCGACGGGCCAACTCTTCGGCCTCCCTTAGGCCGATGGGCCCTCTTCGGCCCAAACAAAGCCGACCAGTCCCCGGTCGGCCCAACTCAGGCCGACGGGATGTTATTTTTGATTTTTTTAAAATGGACGTACTTTTTTCAAATTTGATATAATTTTCGTACTACTTTTGAAAAAAAATCGGCGGTACTAGTGTTATCTCTTGTTTGTAATATACACTTGGCAAGCCGACTTAACTAAGAACTGTCCCTTGCAATCATAGTGCCAAACATAGTAATCTTCAAAGTCTTAATTGATTGGTGTAGCTAAGAGCATCTCTAGCAGACCCCGTATAATGCCCCGACCCACAAAATAACCGTCAAAATACGGTCCGCATGAAAAAACCTGCCAGATCTGACCCCGTATCGGGCCGCAGCATGTAAACTTTTTTGCGGGGCGCGACAAAAGTTCGTCCTCAACCTCTAGATTCACGGTGTGGGAGGCCGACTCGAGCTCGACCCCTATCCGCAACGAGATTTGGCGGGAGGGAAATTTCCATGCGGCCGTTGACCCCTCGCCTCCTTCGCCCCGTCTCCGCCCGCTCCGGTCCATTTTTCCCGGTTATTCTTCACCGCCATGGAAACCTCCCAACCATCCCCCGTCACCACGGAAGTCGTGACGGCTCGAGCACCTCCGGTAGATCTCGTCGCCGGCCAAGTCTCCCACGTCGTCGCGCCAGGCACCACCGCGCCTGTCCACAAGTGGTAGGGCAACGTTGTTGTGTAGGGCAGGAATCCGATGGGCCCCGCTGAGAAACCGCGCGCGCCCAGCGTTGCCGCCGAGCGATCGTCCTGGCCGCTGCCGGAGAAGAAGGGCAAGGTTTCGGGCTGAAGTGCAAGAAGCTTCCTATGAAATGGCCGGCAACTTCGTCCTCTCATTCCGCCTCGGCAAGAGGTAACACGACAACACCCTTGAACGGCGCCGGTTCCACCGCAAGCGAGGTGTTCGATGAAATGACTGGATGCATGTGTGCGAAGTGGGTGATTGGAGATCAGAGAGATGGGAAGAGAGGCCACTGACTCGGTGGCAAAGCCAAGGATGGGGTGTGGACGTTGCAGGGAGTGTTGTAAGTAGGTCGGATCTGGTCGGTGAGCTAGGGTAAGATAAAAACGGGTGATCTTAGGGCCGATTTGGGACTGCTTCAATTCAATAAAATCAGCTTCACTTCATCAAATTCATTTTGGAGCAGTTTCATAGAGAATCTATAGCACTATCAAGAGAATGTTTGGCTTCCATCTAGCTCCTGCTTCAAAAATGGAAAATTTGGTGGAAAGAATCTATTTGATTGGTTAAGGGAGGAGAAGTGAAGGGGTATCCACTTACTGGTGCCAGTGGTGGGTAATTTCCCCCCAACTCCAGATTCTAGAGTTTTTTGAAGCACCCTCTAAAAAGCTTCATGAAAACTTTGGAGTTGTTTCCCATATTATAGTTTTTCTGCGGAGAGGCATATCGTGAAGATACCCCGTTTGACTTGTGTTTTCTGGAGCGGAGTTGAATTTTAAAGAGCAGAGCAGTCCCAAACAGGCTTTTAGTGGGTCGAGGCTAGAACGTAGTATAGTAACAAAGATGAATTGCCTACCTATAAAAGGAATATGATCTGCCAGAAAATATGAGAATTGAAAAAGTTGCTAATAATTCTACACAAAAAAAGAGACGTAATAATATGCTTCAAGAATATCACTTGAAATTTAGGTACGTGTGTTATTTGGTTGTCCATGGTCGACATTTCGCTCACAACCCCTGAATATTCGGTCGTTTTGCTCCCGCCAAATCTTCCAAATGGACAAGCAAGGCCATTGAATCGGAGTGCTTTGCGAAACCAGACAGCTTGGAGAGCCCTTGATGCCAATCGCGTAGGCTCTGGTTTCTTTGCAAGCATCAGGATCGAAGCTTGAGAACAGAAGTACAAGTAAGCACCGGGATCGAATCTTGGAAGGCAGAAGCACACCGCCACCGAGTGCCAGAGGTACTAGCTCCAAGGGAAAGTGGTCATGAGGTGCTCTACTGTCTCTAAATTTCGCCTACATAGAGGGCAAAAGTATGAGCTTTCTTTTTAATAAATCCAGACCTTTATTCATTCTGAATAACAATTACATCGTTTATGAAGAGCATTACAATTTTATTTAGAGGTTCCTCAAAACATTCACCGAGTAAAGAAAATCTAGCTAGTCTAGCAAGCTCATGCGCTATTTTATTTACTTCTCTATTACAATGTTCAAATCTAGTAGTAAGAAAATCACACGCATAATAAAAACAGTCATCGAAGATTGCTGCCGCCGATCCCGCCGATTGTCCTCCATCCTGCATGGTCTCAATTACCTCCATATTATCCGAATTAATAATAAGGTGATTACATCCCATCCTTTGTGCCAATGTTATGCCAAATTTTAGGGATGAAACTTTCGCCTCGCGGAACGTTGATGCAAAAATCAATCTTTCCATTCCCTCCAACAATAAACCCGCCTTTGTCATCTCTTAGAACCGCTCCCAACGAACCGCTATGCAGGTCTTGGTCAAAAGAAACATCAACGTTAAGTTTTACAAAACCCCTCGTGGACAGGACCCCCCCCCCTCTTTAATATCAGCCTTGGGGGAAAAGCATTGGCGAAGTTTGATGTAAGGGCTAAGATCACCACTGAGACCTGATGAGCATTTTGTGTTACCTCCTTATGCATTAATTTTCGTCTTTGCCACCATAAATATCATGCCGAGACCGCAATCATTTCCCGCACATTGTGATGGCCCATTATCCACAATTTTTGGTCTGGCAAAAGTAGTAAGTACCCCAAAACCGCCTCTCCCGGACGGTCCACCCCACAAGTTTTTCCAATAATATCCTCCAACCTGATCCTTCTCCAAACCTCCTTTGCTTTTCTGCACAAAAACAACATGTGCTTTGTATCTTCTAACCCCTCTGATCAAGTAGGACAAATGGGTGAGATCTTCATATGTATATTTGCGAGCGTAACCCGACATGGACGTGCGCAGAATGCGCCATGTAATTTTTTTTGACTTTTGCCGGAGAAGCTAACTTCCAAATCTGACTCCAAATAGGATTAACTGTGATTCAACCCATCCCATATTGGTGATCCCACTCCACAGAATAAGCAAGCCGAACCAAGAACATACCATTTTTTGTGTAAGTCCAAACAATGAAATCTGGCATGTCATGTTGCGAAAGTGGAATTGAAAGGATTCGTTGTACATTAATTGGACACATAGTTTGTATGATCATGTATTCATCCCAGCTATTGGATATTGGATCAATAAGATCACCCACTTTGAATAACAGTTGTCTCCCTTAGACGTCACAATTTTCCTTATTGCTCAATTTGATATCCAGACATCTTTCCAAATGTTGATATTTTATCATTCCCCACTCGCCAAATATAGCCACGCTTTAGAAAATTTATACCTGTCATAATACTTTGATGCGCCATAAGCTGATCCGTCATTAGCAGTTGGTTACAAGGGCAAAGCTACGTTACAGTTGTGGGGTCAACTAACCCCACAGGGTATTTTTGTTATCTTTCGACCTCCCCGGTAGTAGTACTTCGTGTGAACCCATAAGTCCAAGCGTCTGATCCCACTGTTATCGCCTTGTGTGAAATTAGGCAAGAGCCACACCGTTTTCTTTCCTAGTACTCCTATTTTCTTATACAAGGCCACTACGAAAAATACAATTTACATCTATATAAGGTTATAAATAGTAATTGAGGCAAAAATTAATAATGTTTTCTCATGCTGGCAACTTATTTAATACTTGCATGCTTGTAGTCATAATAACATTAGCTTTTTTTTTCTCATTGCATCTTTGCATGCATGTGATGTATTAATGATTCGGTTAACGAAAAGAAAAGTTAACTTGCAAAGCGGTCATTAAATTTTATCTTGATTGCTGCAATCTGAGTTTGTGGTCTTGTATAAGAAAATAGATGGAGTACTACTATGTACTCTTTCTCCGTCTCCTCGATCCTCTAAAAATCCCCAATCCCTTTTTATATTTAGCCGTGCAAAACCAATCCCTATTTCTCTTCCTCTCTTTTTTAATTCTCATTCCCCAACCCCAAGAATATTTTTCAATTCTCTCTTGAATATGATTATCATGTCTCCGTCGGTAATTGAAGTCATTGATGATATTGAGGAAAATGGACCCAAAGCTATCAATAGGCTTAAAGCAAAGGGGGTGTTGGATGCTATACGGACAGTTGATTTTGTATTTATGATGCATGTCATGAAGGTTATTCTTGGGATTACAAATGATTTGAACACCTCTTTGCAAAGGAAGGACCAAGACATTGTCAATGTTGTTTCATAATATCTTGGTACAACTAAGAGAAGACTACAAGAGATGAGAAATGAAGGCTAGGAAGATGTGCTTACAAAAGATATTCAGTTTTGCATCAAATGTGATATTTCACTGCCAGATATGGATACCATGCATGTTCCCCGAGGATCAAAGTCAAAGAGAAGAACCCAAATTGATGGCATAACAAATGAAGATTACTACCAAAGTGTCATGCATGTTGTCATTGATCTATTGCATGTCGACCTGAAAGAACGGTTCAGCGAAACCGGCACTACCTTGCTTCTCAGAATGGGTTGTTTGGATCCTTCGGGTTCTTTCTCTAACTTTGACAAGGAAAAAGTATTGGCCATGGCTCATTTATATCCTGATGATTTTATTAGTGAAAGCAAGGTAGAAGAACTTAGTTGCCAACTCCATAACTTTGTTGCAAACATCCGCGAAGACTCTAGATTCTCAGATTTGAAAGGTGTTGGTGAACTTTGCCAAAAGTTGGTTGAAAAAAAGAAGCATACAACCTTTTCTCTGTTTTTTCTTTTGCTGAAGCTAATATTGGTTTTACCGGTCACCACTGCAACAGTTGAAAGAGCATTTTCTGCAATGAAATACGTCAAGCCTGATTTGAGTAACCGAATTAGCGACGACTTTTTAATCCATCGTTTGATAACTTATGTCGAAACTGATGTATTTCAGTCGATTAGTACCAAGGCCATCATGCATACCTATCAAGGTTTCCATGAACGTAAGGGATTGTTACCGTAGCTTTTCTTTACAATGGTGATTATCATGATGCACTATTGTACTGGTTACTGTAATGACAAATTATTTCAATATTTTCTTAAATGTACTACTGTACTGGTTATTATACTATTGCACTGGGCCATTGATTATTGTACTAACCATTAGCGTGTAATATATTCTTTAGCAAATTAGCGTGTAATGTTAAGCTTGACCCCACAGAGTTCGAGTCTTGGAGCCGCCGTTGGCTGGTTGAGAGCTGCAGTTGAGCAAGTCCTGACTACTACAAGCCTGTTCTTGAGATATGCAAGTGTACCGTGGAACGTTTAGAACAGTACCGGTTTGTTGTTGGCCATTGTTTTATATATAAAACGGAACGAAAGCCTTTTTCGGTAACGTTTAGAACAACAGCGAAAAAGGAAAAGAAGAAAACGGAAGGGCTTCGGGTCAGCTCAAATGAATCAGCTCCATAGTCTTGAATTCAGAGCTCAGAGCACAGCTATGTCAGGGACTCTCATCTCTATGTAGGCAGCAGAAATCAATAGTGTGCTGGTTGGAGTTGGGTCCTTTATTTACACATGCCAATAAAAGGATCGCAACTCCTTCATGATGAATACGTGATGCAGATTGTGGTTTTGGATTTCAATTTCAGGAATATTGAAGTGATTTCGGTTTTCATTTCGGCCAAAGGACCAAAATTCCCACCTGAATTTGATTGAGATCAACCAAATAAAGAAATTCAAAAAATGATTTTAATTTGTGTACACTACCGTAGTTTCTGAAATATTTTGACCGGAGGCAAACATTTCAGCACGTACCAAAATTAATGAAATTTCCGAAATCTCGTTGAAATTACACCGAACGTGAAAATCAGAGATACATACGAGTGAGATTCAGTTGGCCTGCTATTGAACATTCAGCGACTGCCAATCATGGAATGACAGTCCGTCAATAGTCGATGGCCGGAAGAGGAGTGGATTAACACCCCACCCATTGAGGCTTCCTCTGGACCATCTCATCCTGACATTATCGATCTCCAAGTCCGAGATGTGCTCCAGCATCATACCACCAGTCTTGTGCTTCACCATCTGCTGGCATCCGGGCCTGTAGTCATACAGGCCCCCGGTGTAGTTCGTCCATCTCTTGTACGTCAAGTCAACATTCTTGAACTTCAAGTTGCGAAGCAGGCCGTGCCTCGACCCAGCCAGGAAAACGCCATTTTCTGATACCGATGAGATGTTGACGAAGGAAACATCTGAAATGGTGCCTTCTCTGGAACCTGGGTGCCTTGGGCAGGTAGTGATGTAGATCGGTTCTGCTCTCCCCCACCATGAAGGATGGTAGTATCTAGTGCGCATTTTGATGTTTGAAAAGATCACATTGCTGACGTTCCCTGCAAAATTATGCATCTTAACGAAGATAGCTGAACTCCACAAAGTTGCAAGTAAAATAGCAGCTCCCTTGAATAAGAAGCCACCTGACAGTACTGCAAGAAAATAAAAATAAAAAGTTGTTACCTCCATCACGGATCTGCATCCCGAGTCCTCGATGCGAATCGACTATGGTTATGTTGTCAAAGAGCAGTCTCTCAAAGTTGAAGAAGCTTGCACTTCCAAATTTGATGGCACTAGATTTAGTACGGATACGGCAGTTTGTCACTGTCAGGTTGTGAACAGGGCCCGTGAGAGACTTGGGGCAGATCGCGTCGTCTCCGGTGTCGATGCTGCAGTCGGTGATGATCGTGTTGTTTGAGCCCTCGATGTCGATCCCGTCGTTGTTAGGAGTGTCAAAATCCCCGTGTATGGAGACGTTGCGTATCACCGAGTGATCACACCTCACAAGATGCAGGCTGCAGACAATGCAAGCATATGGACTCATCTCGTTGTCAAGGTAACGGCCAGTGATGGCAAGCGAGGGAGGAAGAAGCGCTCACCACCAGTAGGCCGGCTGGTTCAGGGTGATGTCGTGGACCGTGACGTGCTTGGAGTCGACGAAGCCGACGAGCCGGGGGCGGCACTCGTCGCCCTGGCAGTGCCCCGTGGCGTTCCAGCTCACCATCACGTTCTTCTGGTCGCTGGGCGTGACCACGAAGGCGTCGCCCTGGCCGTTGATCTCGCCGCCGCCGGTGACGCCCGCTCCGGTGGTGTTCTCGGCCAGCACGACGTACCACCGGCTCTGCTCGGTTGGGTAGTCGCGCTGCCTGGTCCCTCCCAGCAGCCGCGCGCCGGGGGCCACCTCGAGCACCACGCGCGAGCGGAGGTGCACGGTCGCCGTCAGGTAGTCCCCGGGGGCCGGCAGGAGCACGTGGCCGCCCCCCGCCTCCCCGCAGGCGTTGACGGCGGCCTGGATGGCCGCCGTGTCGTACCTGGACCCGTCGCCGGCCGCGCCGTAGTCGGCGACGGAGAAGACGCGGGTGGGCGCGGAGTCCGCGACCAGGGCCAGCAGCAGGAGGAGGAGGAGCATATGTGATGCTGCCATTGCGGCGTTGACTCTTTGCTCTGCTCTTCTCGGAGAGTGGTACAGTACTGCTACAACTGCTGTACTCCGAGTCTCCGAGCATGGAGTGGGAAAGATTCAGGCTTGAGTGTGTAAATCTAGGAAAAATAGCTAATTGGGTGACTGTGCAATAAATCTAGAAAAACTGGAGTTAATTGCGAACAACCACCACAACTTTTGTTAGGGTTTCATAGAAAATACTTGAATACATTTTTTTGGCAAAAAAAGGGTATTCTGTACTTCCTCCGATTCTACAAAAATATTGTGAGTAATAATTTTTCAAATCACACGATCGACCGATAAACAGTGTTTGATACCGGAACGGATTGGTGAAGCCCGGATGTCACACTATGTATTCCATTATAGATAGTACCGTTGTGGAAAAGTCATGAGTGAACCTATGGGCATATGAACCCACTTTAGAAAATCCATTTTTAATTGCCTAAAAAATCTGAAAAAAAAATCCATGCATACATTTTCACATTCTAAAAATCTGGAAAAAAAATCTATGCATACATTTTCACATTCTATGTGCGCACATACTATTTTGTGGAAAAATATCTTTTTGTTTGGCCCGTGCAAAAAAAAACAAAAATTATGTCATGAAACGTTATTTAGGAGCATGGAAATTTGTCTTTTTTGCAGAGGCAAA
This sequence comes from Hordeum marinum, assembly GCA_022496015.1. Classification (NCBI taxonomy): domain Eukaryota; kingdom Viridiplantae; phylum Streptophyta; class Magnoliopsida; order Poales; family Poaceae; genus Hordeum; species Hordeum marinum. The sequence continues at coordinate 454,101,479 of CM039674.1, read as the reverse complement.
ATAAAAGGAGATTCTTCCACAAAACATTGTGCCGCGCATACATGTTGCAAAGATGGATGTTTAGAGTTTTGTTTCAAAACTTTTGTCATTATAAAACACGTTTGAAATGCTTTTTTAGAAAACGAGTTCATATGCCTATGGGTTCAGTACGTCCACACTCGTGCCGTCGTCATTTTCACATGGCGCTATCATCATCATGGCAATCTATTCCAACCATACATAAGCAAAGGTAAGAAAAAAGGTCATGTCGCACTTGGCCACCGCATACACGAAATTAAACACATACTCATCGTACATGAAAATGTACTAGTTATGGACTCCACTACAATTCTGACATTTCTCAGTTGTTAGAAAATTACCGTAATTACAAACTAAATTGGTCATCATCGCACCAATACAAATTGCCATGAAAAAGTCAGATTTTTCCACGCGAAAGTACTTGCAATTCTATTTTTACCCTAACTCATTTTTTTAATCTCGACCAATTTTTTTGACCATGTAAATTATCTTTTATGATATGTAAAAACAATCTTTTATGATGTGGTATTGGAGATGTTGGTATATTATTCAACAAACCTGATCAAGTATATAGAACTTAGGACAAACCTAGAATTTTAAGTATTTTGAAACAGAGGAGTATATATTAAAATTATATGCTGAATAAGCAGGAAAAAAATACAGATGAGAAAAATGTAAAAAACATCCTTAATTTGTACTTCCTTTGTGATTCAAAAGAAGTCCCATTAATTTTCCGAAGTCAAAATTACATTGGTTCTTTCTGCATTTTCCAATTACATGTGATTTTGATGTCTGCATGATGTCAACAAGTTATGATAATTCTCAATTAGTGTTGTAAACTAGTTCCATTGTTGTCTATTATGTTATGTGCCTTTGTTAATCTGGTATGTTGCATTTACTATGACCTTCTTAACTGATTTGATGCAACGAATTAGGTAAGACGGAGAAGCAAGAAAAAAGGTGAAGTGGCTCGATCAACGACTGAAGCAGACTATACAACCATGGCATTCGGTGTTTGTGAGCTAATGTGGCTGAAAATACTATTGGATGAACTTCACCTACATGATGGGATACCTTTGTCATTGAGGTGTGACATGGTGTCAATATTGCAAACAACCGTGTCCAACATGATCGAACAAAACACATTGATACTGGTCAACATTTCATCAAGGAAAAATTGGACGATGGACTTCTTGAACTCATACATGTTCGATCCCGAGACCAAGTAGCAATGTGCTAATCAAACGTTTAGGCATACAAATGTTTAGTAATTCATGTAGCATGATGGAACTTATCGGGTATATTCGCCCGACCCATCTTGAGGGTGAGTATTAGAATAGTTGTTCTTTGCAATGCTATGAAACCAAAATTGCCATGGCGATAAAACTAAAAATCGCCATGTATGTTAAGTAGATTTTCAATGGCAAAATTAGGAATTTCAATTTTCCATGGTCGATTACTAAAGTTGCCGTGATTGTTAAACTAAATTTGTGTGATTCACAAACTAAATTTGCCTTGATCCGTTATATTTAATAAATTTGCCATGGTCTAGTTGATAAATATTTTGCCATGGCAAGACTAGTTGTTCTTTTCAATCTATGGAACTAAAATTTCCATGGCAATAAAACTATAATTTGCCACAAAAAAATTGGATTTGCCATGGGAAAATCACAAACATTCCGGACTTATCAACGAAGAAAAAAAGTTGTTTAAATTTCTCATCATGTTGAACAAAAAAAGAAGTGCACTATGGCAAACTAAAAAAATCCATGGCAAACTTGTCATAAATTTTTCCATGGAGAAATGGAAAGTTATTTGCGATGGCATATCAAGTAAAAATTGTCATGGACAAAATAATAATTTATTATGTATTATAAAGTAAAGTTTCCATGGAGAAACATAATAATTTTACATGTATGTTAAATTAAAATTGCCATGGCACATTAATTAAAAATTGCCATGGCCAAAAAAAATTGAATTTGTCATGTATGATAAAGTAAAATTTCCATGGAAAAATAATAATTCCCCATGTGTGTTAAAGTAAAATTGTCAATTAAATGATGGCATAATTTCCATGCGAGAAAAGTAAAATTCCAATGACAATTTTTTTTAAAATAGCCATCGCAAAAATAAATCCTTAATTTGCCATGTATGTTAAATTAAGATTTCCATGACAGTGAAGGTAAAATTGCCATGGCAATAAAAGTAGAATTTGAGTAGATTTTTTTTAAATAAATTTGCCATTGAAAATGGAAAGAAAGAATTTCTCCATGGAAACATAAAAAATAATGTTTTCCAAGTTGTTTTTATTCTAAAAGCATGTCAATTTTTTCATGTGAGAAAAATGAAGACATGGCAGAAACAAACTTCTTTTAGGTCCATGGGAACACACCATGGCAAACCCTATACTTTTACATTGACAAAGTGATGACACAAAAAACTATTGTAATTCATATGTCGTGGCATTGCAAATTGAAGAAGTCATATGTCTAAGATTCTAGCATTCTAATTTTCCATGGTGAAAAATCATCTTTTAGAAATAGCATGTGGGAAAAGCATCTAAACAATTGCCATGGCAACACTTCTTAAAAGCTGCCATGGCAAACATATGCTTTTAGTTGCCATGCATTTACTGATTCAAAATTAACTAGAATCACAGTGAATCTGGCACATACATGAGGATCACCTCGTTGATGAAATGATGACACATAGTTGCTTAAATGAAAATTTGCAATCTCTAAGATGCTACAAAAACTAACTACATAAATAATATGAAGTTCAAGGAGCAGAAAACATGGCAACAGTTGAAATCTAAACTAGTTTACATGGCAATACTTCATGGCAAAACATATGTGCAAGTTCTCGGGAGCGAAAACCACAATAAAAAGAGTTGACATCTAAAACTAGTTCCCATGAGAAAAAACACACTTCATAGTTGCATAAGAGGATTGTAAAGGATGAATGATGTGGGAGAAGAACCGGAAGCATACGTTGGCCTTGAGCTGGCAGAGGATCTCCATGCGGAGCACATCGACAATTTCGTCGTTCTTCAGCGACTCTAGCACCTCTTGTGACCGCAACACCTTCGATGACGACCCCATCTTCCTCTGTCTCCTTCCCCAATCACCAAATCTCCCACCACATTGCCTCCTTCTCCTCAACTCTCGCGCTTTTGATTTCCATCGGAATCTCTCTAAGAGAGCTCGCGAGGCTGCACGGCGGTGCTGCTAAATGTTTACCGGAGACGCGATCTGGGCCGAGGCGGAGGTCGCCGAGGTGGAAATGGAGTGGTAGTGGACGCACGTCGTCCTCATGAAGTCGTCGCCAAAACCTGATGTGCTCCTTTTGAAGGTTTTCGCTGGACTTGCGGGGCTCCTCCTCGTGCGACTGCCGCATGTCTGCCATGCTCCTCCCCGAGGCTACCGCGGGACCTGCGAGGCTCCTCCTCGCGCGGCTATCGCAGACCTGTCATGCTCCTCCATGCAAGGCCCTTAGGGGGACTGTGTGGCTCCTGGCCGCGTGGTGGAGGCAATGGTCGTTGGGCTAGAGATGATGGATGGAGGCGGCAACACTGAGCTGCGCTGCAGTGGTACGACATGTTGGGTTCTACTGTAGGTGCATCGTATGCAAATTAAAATTTTCCTACACGCAAAACATCCTAGAACATGCTACAGAGATGGATCAAAGATCGTTACCTCTAGACGTGCAGTGTGGTGCAACGGAAGTAGAGTTGAGGCAGCTGGTCCGCCAGGTCCGTCTCCTCCTCGTCCAATCTCCCTCGAACTGCCGGTCCGATCTCCCTTGAACAGCCACTCGTCGGATCCCACGTACAGGTTCGCTGGAGCGGCGCAAGTGCACCGCCTCTAGTGGTATCCGCGCGTGCAGGAGGAACACTGTGCGACGGTTTGCTAGGTTCGATAACCCGAGGGTCCCAGAGTATATCTCTCCTGGTTGGAGGGGCAAATCCCATCTTGCTAGACCATGTCTCGCGGCATGGGTCTAGAGCCCGAGACCTACCTTTGTAACTACCCAGTCATGGAGTAGTGTTTGGTTAGCCCAAAGCAAGTCTGTCACCATCCCGAGTACATGCGCTAGCTTGGGTCTTAGGACATATAACGTATGTTGTACTAGAGACTCACAGATGACCTATCGCCACGTCTCATGGTTGGGCATGTCCAACTCAGACTTTATCTCAACTCGGATCCGATTACGTCAAATCCGATCAGATCTTTTTGAGTCCATATTATCCGGTTAGCATCCAATGCTACATGGTTAGTGAGACCAAACCATCCACCGTGTCATATGCTAGTCTGATTGGCTGCGTGCCCACACAACCCTTTTGACTAGGGACCATTTAGGACAGTCATCATACAATGCATAGTCTCACAAACAAGTCACATACTTGTTAATACACATCAATGATAATGTCCAAGGACTATATTTATACATAAACACATAGGAAATCTCATCATACATGATTTCCTCTAGCGCATATCTCCAACAGTCTCCCACTTGCACTAGAGTCAATCAAATAGACATCGGATGTCCATAGCTCTAACGTGCCCCTCAAGCTTGGGTTGTGGAAGTGGCTTAGTTAACGGATCTGCAACATTTGCATCTGTATGAATCTTGCATAAATTAGTATCACATTTATCTATGAGCTTTCGTATCAGGTAATATTTTCGGTCTATGTGCCTAGTCTTGTGGTGTTGTCTCGACTCTTTGGCCCGTGCGATGGCACCTAAATTATCGCAATAAAGGTCCAACAGTTTTGACCAGCCCGGGAACACACCAACATCTTCCAGGAACATCCGAATCCAAACACCTTCCTTTGCGGCTTCACAAGCCACAATGTATTCGGCCTCTGTTGTGGAGTCGGCCACCGTATCTTGCTTGGAACTCGTCCAGCTCACTACTCCTTCATTCATTACATACACGAATGTAGTTTGCGATCGACAATCATCCCTGTCAGTTTGGAAACTAGCATTAGTGTAACCCTTTACGCAGAGCTCCTCCTCACCTCCATAAACTAGGAATATCTCTTTGTTCCTTTTCAGGTACATGAGAATAGCTTTCACCGCTGCCCAGTGACTTTCACCTGGATCGACATGGTATCTTCTTGTTAATCTTATTGCATAGGCAACATCAGGTCGAGTACATAGCATGGCATACATAATGGATCCTATTGCCGAAGCATACAGAATCCTACTCATCCGGTTTCGCTCATCAAAAGTCGTGGGACTCTGATTCTTGCTTATCCGTATACCATGTGAGATGGGCAAGAACCCTTTCTTGGCCTCACTCATGTTGAACCTCTTCAACACTTTGTCTATGTACGTGCTCTGGCTCAAACTTAGCAGCCTCCTCGATCTATCTCTATAAATCTTGATGCCTAAAATGCACACCGCCTCTCCAAGGTCTTTCATCGAAAACTTGCCATTCAGTGATTCCTTGACTGAGTTCAGCATCGAAACAACATTTCCGATCGGCAGCATGTCATCCACATACAAGATCAAAAATACTACCGAGCTCCCACTAGACTTCTTGCATAAACAATAGTCCTCTTCGTTCTTGATGAAACCAAGGTTAGCGATGACTTCATCAAAATGAATATTCCAACTCCGAGTTGCTTGGCTCAATCCATAAATGTATCTCTTGAGCTTGCATATTTTACCAGCGTTAGTTGGATTGACAAAACCTTCGGGTTGTATCATGTATACATCCTCTTTTAAATTTCCATGATGGATAGCCGTTTTGACATCCATCTGCCATATCTCATAATCGAAATATGCAGCTATAGGTAGTATGATCCTTACCGACTTTAGCATCGCTACCGGCAAGTAGGTCTCGTGAGTCAATTCCTTGAACTTGTCCATAACCTTTAGCGAAAATCCGAGCTTTGTGGATCTGAATGTTTCCATCCACATCGGTTTTCTTCTTAAAGACCCATTTACAACCAATGGCTATTATGCCAGGCGATGGATCAACCAAGTCCCAAACTTGATTGTCATCCATGGAATTTAACTCGAATCTCATGGCCTCCAGCCATGCCTCTGAATCTGGGCTCACCATCGCTTCCGCATACATGACCGGTTCCTCGCTTTCTAGCAACAACACATCACGCACTCTACACAATCATTCCAGCCTCAGTGGTACCGGTGCCGACTCCACTATGGGTTCTATGACCGACTCCGGTATGCTCACATCATCAACTGAGTCGTCCCCAAGGGGTTCTCGAATTTCTTCGAGTCACATGTTCTCCCACTGGCCTCCTGACTGAGAACTATTTCTCTAGGAAAACCCCGTTCCGCAACAAACACTTTATTCTTTTCTCGGTTGTAGAAGTTGTAACCCAAGGTTTCCCTCGGATATCCCACGAATATGCATTTATCCGACTTGGATGTAAGCTTGTCCTACATGAGTCGCTTGAAAAATGCTTCACAACCCCAAATCTTTAGAAAAGACAAACTAGGACTCTTCCCAGTCCACATCTCATGTGGTGTCTTGTCTATGGATTTTGATGGTACCTTGTTAAGTGTGAAAGCTGCAGTTTCTAGAGCATATCCCCAGAATAACAATGGTAAATCCGATTTGCTCATCATCGATCGGACCATGTCCAACAAGGTTCGATTTCTCTGTTCTGACACGCCATTTCTCTATGGCGTACCCGGAGGTGTGAGCTGAGGTACTATACCTCGACTTTTTAGATGATCATCAAACTCATGGCTCGTTGTACTCACCTCCACGATCTGACCGCAGAAGCTTTATCGTATTGTCGAGCTGATTTTCAACCTCGTTCTGGAACACTTTGAACTTTGCAAAAGTTTCAGACTTGTTCCTCATAAAATAGATATATCCATATCTACTCAAGTCGTCGGTAAAAGTCACGAAGTACTGAGAGCTACATGTGTTCGTTGTGCTCATTGGACCACACACATCATTGTGTATTAGCTCTAAGAGCTCGGACTCCCTTTCACAACTCTTTGCAAAAGGATACTTAGTAATCTTTCCTAGCAAGAATGATTTGCATGTCTCGAATGACCCAAAGTCAGACGAAGTTAGGAGTCCATCATCATGGAGCTTCTTCATGCATTTCGGACTAATGTGTCCAAGCCGACAATGCTAGAAGTATGTCGAATTTATCTCATTAGGCTTATGCCTCTTGACATTCACGTTATAGACTAGTTCTGTTTCTAGATTTAAAATAAATAGCCCATCTACAATGGGTGCATAGCCATGGAAAATACCATTCAAATAAATGAACAACCATTGTCCTTTAAATTGAATTCATAACCCCGACTCATCAAGTGTGAGGCAGAAATAATGTTTTAACTAAGTGTGGGAATGTAATAACAATTATTCAATTCAAAAATAAATCGAGAAGGAAGCTGGAGCTGCATCGTTCCGACCTCCAATGCAGAAACTCTTGCTTTGTTGCCGATCTTGATGTCAATCTTCCCTTGTGCCACACGCCTAGTTCTTACCAGCCCCTGCATCGAGTTGCAAATATGAACAACCGATCCGGTATCAAATTCCCAAGAGCTACTCGGTATGTCAGCAAGGTAAATGTCTATAACATATGTAACAAGTGTACCTTTGCCCGAAGAAGCATCTCTGGCCTTCTTACCGTGCTCAGCAAGCCACTTGCTATAGTTCCTCTTTCAGTGACCAGCTTCCTTGCAATGAAGGAAAATGGTCTTTGAGTTTAGTCTGCACTTCGGCTCAGTGGTAGAGACAACCTTCTCCGTGCCCTTTGCCTTACCCTTTTTCTTGGACCAACTTTCTTGAACATAGCCGAGTTCTACACCATCAACACTTGATGCGTGCCTTTCTTAATATCCTGCTCTACCACCTTGAGCATCCCACACAATCCAGTGATCTTCTTATCCATGACGTATATATGATAGTTCGAGATGAATGACCCATAGCTAACTGGAAGAGAACCTAGAACAACATCAGTAGCCATCTCATCCAAGAGCGAGAAGCCCAACCGATCCAAAGCTTGCACGTATCTGATCATCTTGATCACATGCGGGCTCAGTAGATCACCTTCCTTCACCTTACAATCCATCAAAAATCGCCAAACGTTGAACTTTTCGGTCCTAGCCTGCACTTGAAACATAGTCTTGAGACTCTCGATCATATCGAAAACCGCAATCTCTTCAAAATGTTGTTGCAAATTCGGCTCCATACAAGCCAACATGAGGCAGTCGACCTCGTTCGATTCATCAAGGAGTTTCTAGTAGGCATTCTTGGTTGTGGCATTAGCATTATCGGCACTCTGGAAGTGGATCCTCTATAACATGTTCCTTTTATCGTGCTTGAGAACAATTCTAAAATTTCTATACCAGGTGGTAAAGTTTGTTCCATTCCGTTTATCCTTTTCCAGAATTAATTTCAATACAAAGTTTTGAGCACGTGGTGCCATTGATCTATAACAGAAAATATGCAATCACTAAGAAATGTGTTTATGTACAGTAATTCAAGCAGAACTGCTCCCACTGAAGTCGGCATCCCTCCACAAACACTCAATGATTCAGGATCTGACTAGCACAAGCGACTAGTGAGCCTTAGCATCACTGCTAGCCAACTTGCCTATCTGGCAAGCAACTCCTTGCTAATTGCATCTCTATACGACTCCTGTTGGCCAGGTAGGTATCTTATACCCCGCCTCCCAACCTTCTTTGCCACAAGGCACAAAACCATTTTGATAGCTTTGTCAAGTTAAACTGATGCAGTGCATGTCCGTATCTGACACGAATCCTCCAGTTCAAGGACACCTAGTAGCACCTCAATTTTATGAGCCCACTACTAGATGTACTTGATGTGCGAAGGTCCAACATTCGGAATGGCAATGTACTTGATATTAATGAGTGATCTTTCTACCATTAGAACATGCATAGAAACAAGAAGCAATATCAATCACATATAAACATAAATACGTGAAAATAGTATGGCTCCTTCATGGACGTCCTTCCATGGCCGGCTCCAACTCCGATGACCACGACGGAACTCCATCTTGTTCGTCACGCCGGGATGCCAAAGCCTCAAACTTGATCTCTATACTCCAACTACTACAACTAGTAATGAATATACAGAGAGTCACAAGTCCACACGCAGGTCATTATACAATATAATGACATCACTTTGGCTCCTGTTGGCTGACAATCATGAGACGCAGGTCATTCTAAATTACACACATGCATCACATACATATGAGCCATACTATTCACATCAAACCTGCAAAACAAGGTTGTGCATAGAATTGCATTCTACTAGTTTGTGTGATCGTGTATGAACTATATGGAGCTACGCACACGGTTTCAGAAATCACGGATCCAATCCGTAATCCGATCTTGCCGAATTTTCTGATCTGCCCGATCTCATCGATCATCACGAACCCGATTCGGATTTACGTTTCACTATTAACCCTGATGTCGGAAACTGGCATGTAGGGGTAGGTTGTGTCATGACCTCATCGATTCTAATTGACAGAAAAACATTGCCTCAACCCAATTTATTGTTGATCTCATCAACTGTGCCGATAGCCGATTCATGAACAACGACAGATCTCATCTATCGCCTCCACATATCAAATACGCATCTGATCTGAATCCAATTCCTATAGCAGAGGCTGTGATACCACTATTGGGTTGTACCATAGGTGCATCATATGCAAATTAAAATTTTCCTACACGCAGAACATTCAAGAACATGCTATGGAGATGGATCACACAATGTTAACCCTAGACACGCAGTGCCGTGCAGCAAAAGTAGGGTTGGGCAGCGCGTTCGCGAGGTACGTCTCCTCCTCGTCCGATCTCCCTCAAACAGCCGGTCTGATCTCCCTCAAACAACCAGTCATCGGATCCCATGTATAGGTTCGCTGGAGCGGCACAAGTGCACCGCCTCTAATGGTATCCACGCGTGCAAGAGGAACACCGTGCGGCGGACTACTAGGTCTGATCACACAGTTTGGCGGTGAGTGGAGGAGGCTACTTGCAACACATGCAAAGCGTAATGACGGCACTGAAGCGATCAACCAGATGGGTGTGCCACACCTCCACTATATATAGGCATCCATCGCGGGCTCAACTCTTGGGCCTCGCACGGATCCTAAAGTCCACGTGTTCCTTCCCTTAAGTGTGCGACCCCTCAGGTTCTCCTTCACTTGGTCGCGAATCAAATCACATCCGGTTCGACCAGTCGGTAGCGGCCTTTAGCAAAGCGTGCGGTATCCAAGTGTTCGATGAAGCTTGTTAGCCGAACCTATACTTCACACTTCTATTCCCTTTGCCACACGCCCTGTTCAAGAATTCGTCCGATTAACCAGTTAACTTGTCGATTAATCCTTATTCGTAGGGTCACCGAATAGCCGATTAAATGATAAACCACCGGATTAATTGATTAAATGGCCGATTAACTTGCCGATTAGCCTATTAATCCCCTACTCGCTAACCAACCGAGCAGCCACCAGTTAATGATTTCCTCAACAATGGCCACACGATATATGTTGTCGTGCTCAAGGCGACATGGCCATCCTTGTTGTCGACTGACCTCTTTCTCGTTCCGGTGAATCCAACCAACATTCAGATTATCTCATAATCCTCATCACATGGCCATGCTTATACAGGTCGGATCGCGTGAGGGGCCGAAAGTATATCTCTCCTGATCGGAGGGAAAAATCCCATCTTGCTGGACCATGTCTCACAACATGGGTCTTGACAAGCTAGAAACCTAACTTTGTGACTACCCAGTCACGGAGTAGCGTTTGGTCGGCCCAAAGCAAGTCTGTCACCATCCTAAGTACATGCGCTAGCTCAGGTCTTAGGACATAGAACATATGTTGTACTAGAGACTCACATATGACCTATCGCTACGTCTCATAGTTGGTTCTATCCAACTCAGACCTTATCTTGACTCCGATCCGACTATGTCGCATCTGACCAGATCTTTCTGAGTCCATATTATCCGGCTAGCATCCAATGCTACATGGAAAGTGAGACCGGACCATCCACCGTGTCATATGCTAGTCTGATTGGCCGCGTCTCCACAAAACCCTTTTGACTAGGGACCACTTAGGATAGTCATCATACAATGCATGGTCTCACAAACAACTCACGTACTTGTTAATACACATAAACGATAATATCCAAGGACTATCTTTATTCATAAACAAATAGGAAATATCATCATACATGATTGTCTCTAGGGCATATCTCCAACAGGACATGGCTCGGGGTGGGCAGAGGCTATGGTCTAAATTTGTGCCGGCGCCAAACGAGAGCAAAGGGATGGGGAGGGGAAATGATAGAGTATCTCCAACACCAACCCATAAATTTCCTTTCGCTGTTTAGGGATAGGGGACCAGTTCGCGAACACGGACGCGAGGAGATGCCATCCAATGTTAGCCGCATACATTTTGACAACAACGCAAACCAACCAAACAAAATTCGTGCAAACATGACCGAATTTCATGCAAACATGACGGATTTCATATAAAACCGACGAAGTTCTTTACATTTACATTAGTCCGGCTCTAGAGAGGTACTACCTCCGTCCCGGTGTATAAGTCATTCGTGTAGTTCTAGGTCAACGATTTGAGGAATTAAATATGTGTTATATGTCATGAAAAGTATATCACTAGATTTATACACGGATATAGTTTCTAAATATATATTTTTTGTCAGATATAATCAATGTTGAGGATATCACTTATCGTTCGTGTCTCGATCGGCACGGGATAAGAGATTAGTCAGAAATCAACCGATTAATTGATTTTAGCGGTTGACTGTTAATCGACCATTTTTTGCAAATACTAGGTTACCAACACTGAAATATGCTATATTCAACACCAAAAAAATATTGGAATGAAGCGTTACCTTGATTCCTAGCCCTTGAATCCTCATATAATGACAGAAAATAGGGCAATAGTACATACTGCATAACAAGGTCAACAAAAACAGAAATAAACATAGTTTTTTTGAAACATAGTGTTAGGAATAGGCCTAATTTATCGGTAGATTCCTGATAAATCGCTTGTTTGAGTGATAAATCGACCCAAAAGATAATCAGTGAAGATAAGGCATAATCTTATCGGTCACACCACGAGTAGTGATAAATCGGACGATAAAACGTTGAACCGGAAGATTTTTTGAACAATGGATATAATACATATTTAGATAGTTAAATTGTTGTCCTAGAACTATGTGAATGACTTATACACCTAGACGGAGGTAGTATAATTAATACGTAAACTAAATTGCCGCGGGCAGCCATTCCTTGTGTCGAGTCATGAACCCCGAGAACTGAAGCTTCGCCTTCTCCAGATCCGACTCGGTGCTCTCCAGCTCTGCCTTCACAACCTTCTCCTTCGGAGGCCCGACAAACGTAGATGTTTGCCTCCACATCGTCGCAAAGAAACTAATTGACCGCCGATGCTCAGCCCACCAAGCTTTCCATCAACGGAGAGGAGGAGCAGTTGCCTTCCTGGGACCTGAGCGACGGCGACCTCCCGTGCACTACTCTTTGTCGTTGCCAGCGGAGCTCGTGGAACCGACGATTTCATTGGGCATGGCCTCGGTGTTGTCCTCCTCCTCCTCATAGGTGTCGTTCAACAATGACACACCCTCCTCGTCAGGGTCATTCTTGACCACAGGCGCCACCTCTGCCACCTATTGCCTGTACCGCCAGCGCGTGAGGCGTATATCTCTTGTGGAGCGATATGACTCCAGGAGCGCCTCCTGCTCCATCAGGTCCACGTCGCGTGCGACCGCTCTGCCGAAGGCGAGTTGCTTCTCCACCTGCAGGTGCTTCTGGAGGAGGTGGTGGTTGTAGGCTGCGTTAGCCTGTGCCTCCCGGAACAGCTCCTCTCGCACCATGTTCATGTAATGGGCACGGGCCTCGCCGATGGTCATGGTGCAGTGTACCGACGAGGAAGGCACGACAAAGGATGTGGGTAGCGCGACATAGGAGGAAGACAAGGGTAGCACCGTGTAGTCATCGGTCGCATCCTCCATTGGGACATCGACGTCCTCCGGCTGCCTGCCGGCTCGCCAGCGGGCAGCAATGTCGACCATCATCTTCTTCTGCTCCTGCGTAAGCCCATCCTAGAGAGCTTTGGCGGGGGAGGAATCCATGATGGGAGAGGGATCAGAGGCTGATGATTGCGGCCATGGCCGGGGCAGTGGGTTATATAGCAATGAGGGCGTCTTATGGACGGGCGCGTGGTGCCGGAAGAGACGCCTTAGCAAATGTGTGCCATCAATGTGAGCGGAAGAGAGATGGACCAGCGGCCATCGTGTCGTTTGAATGTGCAACAGTCATCTGCACCGGGAAGCGGCATGGGCGGTGCTCTCTCAGTCGGCGTGCCTATTCAATGCTGGCGCCAGTGAGCGGTCGCGTCCGCTCTAACTGGGTATGAATGCGGGCACTGACGCTGTGGAGCGGTGCTGACTATTCTACGCAGGAGGGCGGGTGTGGGGGATTTGGTGGGTTAGGGCGGTTAGAATCAGGCGAAGTAGCGGTCTAGACGCATGCAAACCTCTCCATGTTTGTCTCCGATTTGCGGAACAAATCGCGTCCGGACCGCTCCGCGGACTGATACAAGACCACGTGATTGGAGTATACTTTAGTACCAATATGTGGTCCTATCCTTGTGAAAACTTGAAAGTCTCAACAGGGATAGAAGTGCATATCAGAGATGCTTTTCCAAGGTGGATATCACTACAAGTACATGTACCGAAGGGAAGAGTATACAAGATTTGGCTTACACTCGCCACAAGCTACAACATGAATACATGAATACATCAATACATTCAATCATCGTACCAAAGAGCAATATCTGACTATGGATGAAAACAAATGAAAAAGAGACTACGCCCACCCTGCTATCCTAGATTATCGGCCTGGAACTCATCCTATCATCGACGATGAAGAAGAAGAAACTCCAAATAGAGCAAGCATCTCTCTCACGTCAAAGCATCACATTACATGTACCTGCACATGTTGCTGTAGTAATCCGTGAGCCATGGGGACTCACCAATCTCATTCTGAAGGGTATCAAGACTAGCAAAACTTAATATGTGAGGAATTGTCAAGTGGTGAGCCTGCAGCAAGCACTAAGCATTTATTGTTGGGGAATGTTGCATGGGAAACAAAAAAAATTCCTACGCACACACAAGATCTATCCATGGTGATGAGAATCTAAGAGAGGGACAGTGGATCTACATACCCTTGTAGATCCCAAAGCGGGAAGCGTTAAGAAATGCGGTTGATGTAGTCGAACGTCTTTGCGATCCAAATCGCAAGCTGTCCCGCGATCCAATCACGATCCGTCTCGATCTAGCACTGAACGGATGGCACCTCCGCGTTCAACACACGTACGGCTCAATGATGATCTCTGCCTTCTTGATCTAGGAAGAGGGGGCGGAGAGGTAGATGAGTTCTCTGGCAGCACAACAGCATGGCGGCGGTGGTGGTGAACTAATCCGCATGGCTTCGCCAAGCTCCACCGAACTAATCTAGAGGAGAAAACGATCTAGAGGGAGAGAGAGCAGCACGTGGATTTTCAGGTGGTGGGCTGCCCTCAAACCTCCACTATATATAGGAGGAAGGGGTGGGTGGAGGCGCCCTAGGGTTTCCCCTAGGGCCCTTGGCCGACGCACAAGACGGAGGTGGAGTCCTAGTAGGACTCCTTCCCGCTTGGCCCTCTCCCCACCTCCTTACGCAAGGGCCTCTAGGGGCTGGCTGCCCAGCCCACCAGGGGCCAGTGTGCCATCTCCTAGGCCCATGTGGCCCATGGAGTGGGTGGGCCCCACTTGGTGGACCCTTGAACCCATTCGTCACTCCCGGTAAACTACCGGAAGTGCCCAAAACTTTTCCGGAGCCCAAACACAACTTTACTATATATCAATCTTTGTCTCCGTACAATTTCAGAACACCTTGTGTTGTCCGGCATCTCATCCGGGACTCCAAATAACCTTCAGTCACCAACATACATAACTCAATACTATCAAAACATCACCGAACGTTAAATGTGCAGACCCTATGGGTTCGAGAACTATGTAGACATGACCGAGACACCTCTACGGTCAAAAACCAGTAGCGGGACCTGGATGCCCATATTGGTTCCTACATATTCTACGAAGATCTTTATCGGTTGAACCTCTATCTCAAGATTCAGTTAATCCCGTATGCAGTTCCCTTTGTTCTTCGGTATGTTACTTGCCCAAGATTCGATTGTCAGTATCTCTATACCTAGTTCAATATCGTTACCGGCAAGTCTCTTTACTCTTTCCGTAATACAAGATCACGTGGCTAACTCTTTAGTCACTTTTCTTGCTAGGCTCATTTGATGTTGTATTACCGAGTGGGACTTGAGATACCTCTCTATCACACGGAGTAACAAATCCTAGTCTTGATCCATGCCAACTCAATAGACACCCTCGGAGATACCTGTAGAGCACCTTTATAGACACCCAGTTACATTGCGATGTTTGATACACACAAGGTACTCCTTTGGTGTTAGTGAGTTGCATGATCTCATGGTCATAGGAACATATACTTGACATGCAGAAAAATATAGCAATAAACTGACACAATCATATCCTACGTTCATAGTTTGGGTCTTGTCCACGATCATATCCTAATGATGTGATCCCGCTATCAAATGAAATCTCATGTCTATGGCTAGGAAACCTTGACCATGTTTTGATCAATGAGCTAGTCTTTTAGAGGCATACTAGGGACACGGTGTTGTCTATGTATCCATGCATATATTTGTGTTTCCAATAAATACAATTATAGCATGGATAATAAATGATTATCATGAACAAGGAAATATAATAATAACCACTTTATTATTGCCTCTAGGGCATATTTCCAATAGTCTCCCACTTGCATTAGAGTCAATAATCTAGCTCACATCACTGTGTGATTTACATTGTAATTAATCTAACACCCATACAGTTCTGGTGTTGATCATGTTTAGCCCTTGGAAGAGGTTTAGTCAACGGGTTTGCGACATTCATAACCGTGTGCACTTTGCAAATATTTATGTTCTCCTCCTTGATGTAATCGCGGATGGAATTGAAGCATCGCTTTATGTGTCTGGTCCTCTTGTGAAACCTTGGTTCCTTGGCCAGAGCAATGGCACCAGTGTTGTCACAGAACAAAGTCATTGGGTTCAGTGCACTGGGCACTACTCCCAGATCTGTCATGAACTCCTTCATCCAGACACCTTCCTTCGCCGCCTCCAAGGCAGCGATGTACTTCGCTTCGCATGTAGAATCATCTACAACACTCTGCGTGGAACTGCACCAGCTTACCTCTCCCCCATTAAGAATGTATACGTATCCGGTTTGAGACTTAGAGTCATCCGGATCAGTGTCAAGGCTTGCATCGACGTAACCCTTTACGACGAGCTCTTGATCACCTGCATAAACGAGAAACATTTCCTTAGTACTTCTCGGGTACTTCAAGATATTTTACACCACCGTTCAGTGCTCCATTCTTGCATCACTTTGAAACCTTCTGTCCTTACGTATGGCAAGGCTGACATTGGGTCTTGTGCACAACATTGCATACATGATAGAGCCGAATCATAGGGGAGGAAACTCATCTTCTCTCTATCATCTGCACTCACTGGGCATTGAGTCTTACTCAACTTCACACCTTGCAATACAGGCAAGAACCCCTTCTTGGACTGATCCAATTTGAACTTGAAAACTTTGTCAAGGTATGTGCTCTGTGAAAGTCTTATTAAGCGCCTTGATCTATCTCTATAGATCTTGATGCCTAATATGAAAGCAGCTTCTCCTAGGTCCTTCATTGAAAAACTCTTGTTCAAATATTCCTTCATGCTTTCCAACATTTCTATATTGTTTCCAACCAGCAATATGTCATCCACATATAATATTAGAGATTCTATAGAGCTCCCACTCATTTTCTTGTAAATACAAGCTTCTCCGTAAACTTGTATAAACCCGAATGCTTTGATCACTTCATCAAAGCGAAGATTCCAACTCCGAGATGCTTGCACCAGTCCATAAATACATCGCTGGAGTTTGAAAACTTTGTCAGCATTCTCTGGATCGACAAAACATTCTGGTTGCATCATATACAACTCTTTGTAAGGAAACCGTTAAGGGATGATGTTTTGACATCCATCTACCAAATTTCATAATCGGAAAAGGCAGATGTTGCTAACATGATTCTGACGGACTTAAGCATCGCTACGGGTAAGAAGGTCTCATCGTAGTCAACTCCTTGAACTTGTGAAAAACCCTTTGCCACAAGTCGAGCTTTATAGATGGTGACATTACCGTCTGCGTCTGTCTTCTTCTTAAAGATCCATTTGTTCTGAATGGCGTATCGCCCTTCAGGTATTCCAAAGTCCATACTTTGTTTTCCTACATGGACCCCATCTCGGATTTCATGGCCTCTAATCAGTTGTCAGAATCCGGGCCCATCATCGCATCTCCATAGCTCGTAGGTTCATCGTTGTCCAACAACATGACCTCTAAGACAGGGCTACCGTACCACTCAGGAGAAGTACATGCCCTTGTATACCTACGAGGTTCGATAGTAACTTGATCCAAAGCTTCATGATCTCCATCATAAACTTCCTCTTCAACTAATGTAGGCTCCACATAAACATCTTTCTGCGCTGCGCTACTCTCTGGGTGAAACAAAGGTTCAACAATCTCATCAAGTTCTATCTTCCTCCCACTCAATTCTTTCAAGAGAAATTCTTTCTCGAGAAATGACCCATTCTTAGCGACAAACACTTTGCCTTCAGATTTGAGATAGAAGGTATACCCAACACTCTCTTTTGGGTATCCTATGAAGACACATTTCCCAGCTTTGGGTTCCGGCTTTTTAGGCTGAAGCTTTTTGACATAAGCATCACATCCCCAAACTTTAAGAACAACAACTTTGTTTTTTTGCCAAACCACATTTCATACGACGTCGTCTCAAAGGATTTCGATGGTGCCCTATTACTAGTGAATGCAACTGTCTCTAATGCATAACCCCAAAAGGACAGTGGCAAATCGACAAGAGACACCATAGAATGCACCATTCTAATAAGGTTCGATTACGACGTTCGGACACACCATTGTGCTGTGGTGTTCCAAGCGGTGACAATGGTGAAACAATTCCACATTATCTTAAGTGACTGCAAAACTAATAACTCAGATATTCTCCTGCTCGATCAGATCGTAGGAATTTAATCTTCTTGTTATGATGATTCTCAACTTCACTCTGAAATTGCTTGAACTTTTCAAACGTTTCAGACTTGTGTTTCATTAAGTAAATGTACCCATATCTACTTAAGTCATCAGTGAAGGTGAGAAAGTAACGATATCCACCGCGCGCCTCAATGCTCATCGGACCGCACACATCAGTATGTATGATTTCCAACAAGTCACTTGCCCGTTACATTGTTCCAGAGAATGGGGTCTTAGTCATCTTGCCCATGAGACATGTTTCACATGTGTCAAGTGATTTGAAATCAAGTGACTCCAAAAGTCCATCAGCGTGGAGCTTCTTCATGCGTTTTACACCAATATGACCTAAGCGGCAGTGCCACAATATAGTGGTACTATCATTATCAACTCTACATCTTTTGGCATCAATGTTATGAACATGTGTATCATCACTATCGAGATTCAATAAGAATAAGCCCCTCACATTGGGTGCATGACCATAAAAGATATTACTCATATAAATAGAACAACCATTATTCTTTGATTTAAATGAGTAACTATCTCGCAATAAAAAAAGATGCAGATATTATGTTCATGCTTAACGTAGGCACTAAATAACAATTATTTAGGTTCATCACTAATCCCAGTGGTAATCGAAGAGTGAGCGTGCCGACGATGATCACATCAACCTTGGAACCATTTTCCACGCGCATCGTCACTTCGTCCTTTGCCAGCCTCCGTCTATTCTGTAGCTCCTGCTTTGAGTTTCAAATGTGAGCAATTGAACCGGTATCAAATACCCAGGCACTACAACGAGAGTTGGTAAGGTACACATCAATAACATGCATATCATATATACCTTGTTTGGTGTTGGCCGCCTTCTTGTCAGCCAGATACTTGGGACAGTTCCGCTTGTAGTGACTAGTTTCCTTGCAATGAGATCACTCAGTTTCTGGCTTGGGTCCATTTTTTTGGGAACCTCCTATAATGTATCTAGCATAGGTAATATTTGAGTGTGTTTCATGAATGGATCAATGATTGAGCATGATGGGATAGGGATAACTTTCTTTCGTTTTGATATTTTGAAAGAGATGGTTGCCTGTTGACATGCTTGAGTATTGAAATCATTATGTTAAAACTAGACTATTGCTTTGAATCATTTACAAGTCCAAATGTCCATGTTGTACAAAGAAGAAAATAATATGATGAACATGTCGGGTAGACCTCACGCTTCATAAATTATTTCTTTTATCATTTACCTACTCGAGAACGAGAAGGAATTAAGCTTGGGGATGCTGATACATCTCCAACGTATCTATAATTTATGAAGTATTCATGCCATGTTTACAATAATTCTATATGATTTTGGTATGATTTTATTAGAACTAACCCGGACTGACGCTGTTTTCAGCAAAACTACCGTGTTGTTGTTTTTGTGCAGAAATAAAAGTTCTCGGAATGAGCTGAAAATTTACGGAGAATATTTTTGGAAAATATAAAAAATACTGGAGCGAAGACTCACCAGAGAGGAAGGCTGAGGAAGCCACAAGCCACCGGGGCGCCCCCCTAGGGCGCCCCCCTAGCTTGTGACTTCCTCGTGGCTCAGCAGGACTTGTTTCCACCGCCATAAATTCCTAAAAATACAGAAACCTCCGAAAATAAACCTAGATCGGGAGTTCTGCCGCCGCAAGCCTCCAGAGCCACGAAAAACCAATCGAGAGCCCGTTCTGGCACCCTGTCGAAGGGGGAAACCATCACCGGAGGCCATCTTCATCATCCTGACGCTCTCCATGACGAGGAGGGAGTAGTTCACCCTCGGGGCTGAGGGTATGTACCAGTAGCTATGTGTTTGATCTCTCTCTCTCTCTCTCTCTCGTGTTATTGAGATGGCACGATCTTGATGTACCGCGAGCTTTATTGATATAGATTGAATCATATGGAGTTTCCCCCTCTCTATCTTCTTGTGATGAATTGATTTTTCCCTTTCAAGTTTTCTTATCGGATTGAGTCTTTAAGGATTTGAGAACACTTGATGTATGTCTTGCGATGGGATATCCGTGGTGACAATGGGATGTTCTATTGATCCACTTGATGTATGTTTTGGTGATCAACTTGCGGGTTTCGTGACCTTGGGAATCTATGCATAGGGGTTGGCACAAGTTCTTATCTTGACATTCCGGTAGAAATTTTGGGGCACTCTTTGAAGTTCTTTGTGCTGGATTGTACATGATGAATCTGAAATTATGTGATGCATATCGTATAATCAAGCCCATGGGTACTTGTGGTGACATTGGAGTATCTAGGTGACATTAGGGTTTTGGTTGATGTGTATCTTAAGGTGTCATTTTAGTACGAACTCTAGGGCTGTTCGTGACACTTATAGGGATAGATCATAAGATTGATCGGAAAAGATAACTTTGACGTGGTTTCATACCCTACAATAATTTCTTCGTTTTTTCTCCTCTATTTATGACTTTGGAGTGAACTCTTTGTCGCGCGTGAGGGATTTACATACAATTCAACTATGTTAGTATTGTTGAGAGAACTTGCACTAGTGAAAGTATGAACCCTAGGCCTTGTTTCCAAGCAATGCAATACCGTTTGTGCTCACTTTTATCATTAGTTACCTTGCTGTTTTTATATTTTCAGGTTACAAAAACCTATATCTACCATCCATATTGCACTTGTATCACCATCTCTTCGTCGAACTAGTGCACCTATACAATTTACCATTGTATTGGGTGTGTTGGGGACACAAGAGAATCTTTATTATTTGGTTGCAGGGTTGTTCAAGAGAGACCATCTTCATCCTACACCTCCCACGGATTGATAAACCTTAGGTCATCCACCTGAGAGAAAATTTCCGTTGTCCTACAAAACTCTGCGCTTGGAGGCCCAACACAAGTTTACAAGAAGAAGGTTGTGTAGTAGACATCAAGCTCTTTTCTGGCGCCGTTGCCGGGGAGGTGAGTGCTTGAAGGTATATGTTAATTGAATCTTTTAATTTCTTGTTTTATCAATAGTTTAGTCTCTAAAACAAAACTAAAAATGGAACTTAGGTTGCCTCATATGCTTCATCTTTTTAATGTCTTTCGTGAAAATGATGGAAAGGAAAATTGTGCTCAAGTGTTAGACGAAGAAGTTATTAAAATGTTTGGCACTAAATCTTTGAGTGATGAGCATGATTGCAATGTTGTTAGTATGAATTCTTTGAATATCCATAGTACAAATGATGATTGCACTAGTCATGATAAAAATATTTCTTCTAAGCATGCCAATTTTTGTGGAGTGCATAGAGTTTGTCAAGACATGCCTAAAAGGGAAGATAGATTTTGTAAGAGGCATAAGTATTTAGAAACTAAATGGTTGCAAGAGAGGCTATATGTTTGTGCTGAAAGACTTTATATTTCTTGCTGTCCTTGTGAACTTTGCAATGAACGTGGTCATTATAATTTCCAATGTGAATTATTCTTGATCGAATTGTGTCCAAAAATTGTGATCATCTCATTACCCTTGAGCATCATAACGAACTTAGTCTATTTTTGGGGTATGAAGAAATGAAACATGAAACCAAGGATGTTCCAGCATGGGTTCTCATGAAAATGATTGATTTTGATCTAAATGAAATCTATAGGTATTGCGTGGTAAAGTGCATTGAGAATCCTTACATTGCCAATTACTTAAAGACAAGGAAACAAATAGAAGATGAATAGAATAGTAATGAAGGGGAAGATGTTTCCCAATATCCTCCTATTTTTTTCTTATGATGAATCAGGTAACGAGGAGGAGCATTTTATTCAACTAATCTCTTCCAAAAGAAGCTTGGAGGAATTAAATAAACCCACACATAATGTGGCGAAGAAGAAGAAAAGAAGGAAAAGTAAAGGTAAAGAGGTATCCATCCCAAATAATGATACCCCTTACAATCTTGAAAATCTTTTTGGCACCAACTTAGAAAATTTTGATGATAATAATTGCTATACTATTGGTGCTATTCATTCTATTAATGATGAGAGTGATTATGTTTATGGTATGCAAATCCACAAGCTTGGGGATGCTATGTTTGATGAGAATGACATGTTTATATTTGCTGCAATTAATGTTTGTCCCAAGCTCGGGAATGCTATGTTTAACGAAGATGATATTTTTAGTCCCCCAAGTTTTGATGAGTAAAACTATTATGATAGCATACCCCCTATTTATGATGATTGCAATATTTATGTAAGTGGGTTTGGAAGAGTGTCAACTTTAGATAATAATTATTCCACTATTTTGGAGGGTGTTGAATCTTATTATAATGATAAAAGTGGATTTGGAGAGGTCATGACTTTATTTATTAACGATTCCACTATTTCGGAAGAGGTTTCAATTGACTATGATGAGAACAAAGTTGCTAGTTATGATGATTATTGTGATGATACTTATGTTATAAAGAGTAGTGATAATTATTGTCATAATTTTGAATATCCTTTTACTAAATATTACTCTTTTAATGTGGAAATAATTTTTAGTATTCGAGCTTCATATGATACTCCCACTATTATGAATGAGAAGAAATATGTTTATGAGGAGAGTGACAAATTTTCTATGCTTGTAGATCATCAAAAGAATGCTTTATTTGCTGGTCATATTGTGAAATTCCTTCATGATGCTATTGAAAATTATTATGATGGAGGAACATATGCTTGTAGAAATTGCAATAATATCAAGTTTCCTCTCTATGTGTTCAAAGTTTTGAAATTGCATTTGTTTTACCTTCCTATGCTAGTTGATTCTTGCTCCCATAAATTTGTTGCTCACAAAATCCCTATGCATAGGAAGTGGGTTAGACTTAAATGTGCTTGTCATGAGATTCGTGATGCTCTTTTGCATGTTATAATTATTATCCCTTTGTGAGCATCATTGAAATCATCATGCCTAGCTAAAAAGGCATTAAAGAAAAGCGCTTGTTGGGAGGCAACCCAACACTTTTACTTTCTGTTTTCGTGTGTTCACATGATTAATCTACTGTAGTAATCATGTTTTATAGCTTTTGTTTCAATAAAGTGCCAAGTAAAGCCTTTGGGATAGTATGGATGATAGTTGACTTGATTCTGTGCAAAAACAGAAACTTTCATTCTCAGTCAGGAATTTTGTAAATCCACTAGAACTTGCATTTGATCTGAATTTTTTACACATGATTGATATGCAAATTTCCTATACCTTGAATAAGTGTTTTTAAATGAAGGACCTTGGAGAAGCAGCTTACATATTAGGCATCAAGATCTATAGAGATAGATCGAGACGCCTCATTGGTCTTTCACAAAGCACATACCTTGACAAGATATTTAAGAAGTTCAATATGGATTAGTCCAAGAAGGGGTTCTTGCCTGTGTTACAAGGTGTGAGATTGAGCACAACTCAATGCCCGACCTCGAAAGAATATAGAGAAAAGATGAGTGCCATCCCATATGCCTCAGCCATAGGCTCTATTATGTATGCCATGTTGTGTACCAGACCTGATGTGAACCTTGCCATAAGTTTGGTAGGGAGGTACCAAAGTGATCCCGGAACGGAACACTAGACAGCGGTCAAGAATATCCTTAAGTACCTGAAAATGACTAAGGATATGTTTCTCGTTTATGGAGGTGCCGAAGAGCTCGTCGTAAAGGGTTACGTCGATGCTAGCTTCGACACAGATCCGGATGACTCCAAGTCACAAACCTGATACGTGTATATTTTGAATGGTGGGGCAGTTAGCTGGTGCAGTTGCAAGCAAAGCGTCGTGGTGGCATCTACATATGAAGCGGAGTACATAGCTGCTTCAGCAGCAGCGCAGGAAGGAGTCTGGATGAAGGAGTTCATCACCGACCTAGGAGTGATTCCCAATGCGTCGGGACCAATGACTTTCTTATGTGACAGCACTGGAGCTATTGCCACTACCAAGGAGCCCAGGTTTCACAAGAATACCAAGCACATCAAGCGCCGCTTCAACTCCATTCATGGTTACATTCAGGATGGAGATATAGATATTTGTAAAGTACATACGGATCGGAATGTCGCAGATCCGTTGACTAAACCTCTTTCACGAGCAAAACATGATCAGCACCAGAACTCTATGGGTGTTCGATTCATCACAATGTAACTATATTATTGACTCTAGTGCAAGTGGGAGACTGTTGGAAATATGCCCTAGAGACAATAATAAAATGGTTATTATTATATTTCCTTGTTCATGATAATTGTCTGTTGTTCATGCTATAATTGTATTAACCGGAAACCGTAATACATGTGTGAATACATAGACCACACCATGTCCCTAGTGAGCCTCTAGTTGACTAGCTCGTTGATCAATAGATGGTCATGGTTTCCTGGCCATGGACATTGGATGTTGTTGATAACAGGATCACATCATTAGGAGAATGATGTGATGGGAAAGACCCAATCCTAAGCATAGCACAAGATCGTGTAGTTCGTCCGCTAGAGCTTTTCTAATGTCAAGTATCATTTCCTTAGACCACGAGATTGTGCAACTCTCGGATACCGTCAGAATGCTTTGGGTGTATCAAATGTCACAACGTAACTGGGTGACTATAAAGGTGCACTACAGGTGTCTCCGAAAGTGTCTGTTGGGTTGGCACGAGTCGAGACTGGGATTTGTCACTCCGTGTGAAGGAGAGGTATCTCTAGGCCCACTCGGTAATGCATCAACATAATGAGCTTAATGTGACTAAGGAGTTAGTCATGGGATCATGTGTTACGAAACGAGTAATGAGACTTCCCAGTAACGAGATTGAACAAGGTATAGGGATACTGACGATCGAATCTCGGGCAAGTAACATACCGATGGACAAAGGGAATTGTATAGGGGATTAATTGAATCCCCAACATCATGGCTCATCCAATGAGATCATCATGGAACATACGTAAGCCAATATGGGTATCCAGATCCCTCTATTGGTTATTGGCCGGAGAGGTGTCTCGGTCATGTCTGCATGGTTCCCGAACCCGTAGGGTCTACACACTTAAGGTTCGGTGACGCTAGAGTTGTAATGGGAATTGTATGTGGTTACCAAAAGTTGTTTGGAGTCCCGGATGAGATCCGGGATGTCACGAGGAGTTCCGGAATGGTCCGGAGATGAAGATTTATATATGGAAGTTCAATTTCATTCGCCGGAAAGGTTTTGGGGTTTATCGGTATTGTACCGGGACCACCGAAGGGGTTCCGAGGGTCCACTGGGAGGGTCCACCTGCCTCGGAGGGCCTAATGGGCTGATGTTGCATGGGAACCAGCCCCTTAGTGGGCTGGTGCCCCCAAGGGCCCATGGCACCTAGGGATGGAAACCCTAGGGGGTGGGGGGCGCCTCCACCTAACTTGGGAGGCAAGTTTCCCCTCTTGGCCACCGCCCCCTCTAGATGGATCTAGGGGGACGGCCACCTCTCCCCTTCCCCCTATCAATAGTTGGGGGTGGGAGGGCAACCACACCCTTCCCCCTGGCGCAGCCCTCTCCCTTCCTCCACCTCCTCCTCCTCCATCGTGCTTAGCGAAGCTCTGCCGGAGAACCATAAGCTCCACCACCACCACGTTGTCGTGCTGTCGGAGCTCTCCCTCAACTTCTCCTTCCCCCTTGCTGGATCAAGAAGGAGGAGACGTCCCCGGGCTATACGTGTGTTAAACGCGGAGGCGTCGTGCGTTCGGCGCTTGGATCGGATCTTCCGCGATTTGAATCGCCGCGAGTATGACTCCATCAACCGTGTTCGTTGTAATGCTTCCGCTTAGTGATCTTCGAGGGTATGAAGATGCACTCACTCTCTCTCGTTGCTAGCATATCCTAGATTGATCTTGGTGACACGTAGTATTTTTTTTTAATTTTTACTACGTTCCCCAACAATTCCCATAGCTTATATTGAGTGATATAAATTATAGGAATGATGAATACAGTAGGTATTATGTGATAACAATTATGAATCTTGTCTTGAAAGTACCTAAGTGAATGATCTTTGTTTATTATACTAACCCTTCTCACGAAGTTCTGTGAAGTTTTGTGTGATTTAAGTTTTGAAGTTTTGGGTGAGACACCGATATGAGGAGAATAAGGTGTGAAAAGAACCTAAGCTTGGGGATGCCCAAGGCACCTCCAAGGTAATATCCACGGAAGACTCAAGCGCCTAAGCTTGGGGATGCGCCAGAAGGCATCCCCTCTTTCGTCTTCAACATTATCGGTATATCTTACTTGGAGCTATATTTTTATTCGTCACATAATATGAGTTTTTCTTGGAGCATCATTTTATTTTGTTGTTCTCCGTTAGGTGTTAGTTATAATCTTGTTTTTCAATAAAAAGTTCCAAGAATCGCCTTAGGATGCTTGCATTGCATGTTTTGATGAGTGTTGTGTAAAAACAGAAACTTTGGTTGTAGTGTTTTAATTTTCATATTTTACTGGAACATGGAAAGTTTCTGAAAGTTTTACATAGTAATGTTATATAAATGTCATAGGATTTCCTAAATGTTCATAATTTTTCTAGTTACAGAAGTACACTGTTTATATAAATTTCTACAGACTGTTCCATTTGGACAGATTGCTGTCATAATTTTGTTATCTACTTATCCTTTAGTTTCCATAGTCTATATTGGTAGATATAAATTGTGGAAATGATAGTATACAGTACCTAATGTTTGCAAATAATTATGCAACTTGTCTTGGCAGTACATAAAGAGTTGATTTATTATTATGTGTACTCACCTATCTCACGAGTTCTTTTCGAGTATTGTGTGGATGAAGTTTTTGAGAATAGGTGAAACCATGATATGAGAAGATTGAACGGGATAGAAAGGCTCAAGCTTGGGGATTCCCAAGTCACCCCAAGTAAATATTTCAAGAAGTCTCAAGCACCTAAGCTTGGGGATGCTATGCATCCCACCTCTCTTCATCAACAATTATCGGTTAGCCCATGTTGACCCTAAATTTTTATTCGTTCACATGATATGTGCTATTCTTGGAGTGCTATTTTTCTCTTGCTTGCTGTTTGAATAAAGTACTTAAGATCTGAAAATATTTATTGAGAGAGAGAGTCCTCACATAGCTACTTAATTGTTTGACTACTCATTAATCTTCACTTATATGTTTTGAGAGTAGCTTGTCATCTGCTCATGTGCTGCATTTAAATTTGTTTGAGCTTGCCAAAAAGCAATGGCAATTTATGAAACTATTCCCAAAGTGAGATATCCAAGGAGGATATAATAAAAACTTCCATGAAGATCATTGGACAAATTAAACTTGATTCTTTGTAATAGTTTTGAAACATGATGATAGTAATATGTGAGTCATGTTAGTGAGTAATTATGCTTAGTAGGAATATCAGTGTTAAGGTTTGTGATTCCCTATGCATGCACGAAAGTCAATAGTTATGCAATGAAGTTACATCCTACTTGTGGCACATTATTCGGTGTTAGTTATGACTCAATGCTCACTTATGTGATTTATCGTTCCTTGGTTTGGTTGCTTCCCAATCTATTTGCTAGCCTTCATTTGTACTAAGTAGAAATACTACTTGTGCATCCAAAATCCTTAAACCAAGTTTTACCTTATGAGTCTACCATACCTAGCTATATGCGGTATTTCCATGTCGTTCCAAGCAAATTTGTATGTGCCATCTCTAAATTTTTAAAATAATTTTTCTCTTTTGTGTGCCTGTACCGCTCATGAAACGGTGGGGAGTATCCAATATTTTTCCGTGCTAAGTGTGTTATTCTCATGATATATGTTGATTTACTATCATTCACGAGAAAGTGGCTGGTATTCGGGATGCCCAGTCCCATGCTCAAAATTCAAATCAAAAAATAATGAAACAAAAGGCCCCCAGGAATGTTGTTGGTATGGATGGTACCCGTGGATTAGGCTCGTCGTGGAGTGTGATTGATTGGTGGAGGGCGAGTAAAAACTTTACCATTCTGTTTGGGAACTGCCTATAATGTATCTAGCATGGAAAGTATTGTGAGCTACTTTGTCGTTTTCGTTGATAGGAAAAGCATGCCATTCAAAATAATTTTTATCTCTCAATTTAAACCTTGAGCTCTAGCACGTCTGCAAATCCCTACTTCCCTCTATGAAGGGCCTATCTATTTACTTTATGCAATTTTTATTTTTTGCTTTGAGTCTCCATCTTCTCTTATAAGCACCAACTAGGGGGGCACTATGATCGTACTTGAGCATTGGGCATAGCTAATATTTGAGTGTGTTTCGTCAATGGATCAATGATTGAGCATGATGGGCTAGGGATAACTTCCTTTAATGTTGATATTTTGAAAGACATGGTTGCCTATTGACATGCTTGAGTATTGAAATCATTATGTTAAAACTAGACTATTGCTTTGAATCATTTACAAGTCCAAATGTCCATGCTATACAAAGAAGAAAAGAAAATGATGAACATGTTGGGTAATATTCACACTTCATAAATTATTTATTTTATCATTTACCTACTCGAGGACGAGCAGGAATTATGCTTGAGGATGAACATGTACTGCGAGCTTTACTGATGTAGATTGAATCATATGGAGTTTTCCCCTCTCTATCTTCTTGTGATGAATTGAGTTTTCCCTTTGAAGTTTTCTTATTGGAATGAGTCTTTAAGGATTTGAGAACAGTTGATGTATGTCTTGCGATGGGATATCCGTGGTGACAATGGGATGTTCTATTGATCCACTTGATGTATGTTTTGGTGATCAACTTGCGGGTTTTGTGACCTTGGGAATCCATGCATAGGGGTTAGCACACATTCTTATCTTGACATTCCGGTAGAAACTTTGGGGCACTCTTTGAAGTTCTTTGTGCTGGATTGTACATGATGAATCTGAAATTATGTGATGCATATCGTATAATCAAGCCCATGGGTACTTGTGGTGACATTGGAGTATCTAGGTGACATTAGGGTTTTGGTTGATGTGTATCTTAAGGTGTTATTTTAGTACGAACTCTAGGGCTGTTCGTGACACTTATAGGGATAGATCATAAGATTGATCGGAAAAGATAACTTTGACGTGGTTTCATACCCTACAATAATTTCTTCGTTTTTTCTCCTCTATTTGTGACTTTGGAGTGAACTCTTTGTCGCGCATGAGGGATTTACATACAATTCAACTATGTTAGTATTGTTGAGAGAACTTGCACTAGTGAAAGTATGAACCCTAGGCCTTGTTTCCAAGCAATGCAATACCGTTTGTGCTCACTTTTATCATTAGTTACCTTGTTGTTTTTATATTTTCAGGTTACAAAAACCTATATCTACCATCCATATTGCACTTGTATCACCATCTCTTCGTCGAACTAGTGCACCTATACAATTTACCATTGTATTGGGTGTGTTGGGGACACAAGAGACTCTTTATTATTTGGTTGCAGGGTTGTTCAAGAGAGACCATCTTCATCCTACACCTCCCACGGATCAATAAACCTTAGGTCATCCACTTGAGGGAAAATGCCGATGTCCTACAAAACTCTACGCTTGGAGGCCCAACACGAGTCTACATGAAGAAGGTTGTGTAGTAGACATCAATGAACTTCAAATCCTGGAACATCTCATATGCTACTTGACGTTCAAAACGCCTTTGAAGTCCCGGTTCTAAGCCATACAACATTGCACATTGAACTATTGAGTAATCTTCAGAATGCGCCTGCCAGACGTTCACAACATCTGCAGACGACACTGGAGCGGGTGCTTCATCGAGCGGTGCATCAAGTACACAAGCCTTTTGGGAAGCCGTGAGAATAATCCTCAGATTACGGGCCCAGTCTACCAAGTTACTTCCATCATCTTTCAACTTGGCTTTCTCTAGGAATGCATTGAAATTCAAGGGAACTACTTCATGAGTCACTGATCTACAACATAAATTTGCAAAGGTTATGTGACGCCCTGGTTTTGTGCTAAAGTAATGCGTGTAATTAAGCTACAGTAATCCCATGCTAATGATGCCACATCACCGTGTTTACTGTTGTTAAACTCGCATTGGTTCAAACCCCGGTCGATTTCCGTTGCAAATTTAATCCGTCTGAAAGGTGGTTTTAAAAGTTGTGCAAAATCAGGATTAAAAATTGTTGAATGGATTGCAAATATTCCCTAAGGGTTTATAATATTGGAACTCAAATTTTTTGAAGTATTTTAGAGCCCCTAAGTAATTAGAAGAGACACTGTTAATAATAATAATAATAAAAGAAAATAAAATAAAAACTAATATTAAAAAAAAGAACTGGACCTAAACTAACCAGCCCAACTGGGCCACCGGCCCAGCCCCCCACCGACAGCCCACCACCGGGGCCATAACCCCCCTCACCCTACTCCACCGACAGTTGCCCACCCCACTCGCCTCACGCCCCCTTGCTCTCTCCCTTCCCCCCGATCCAGATCGGATCGAGGATAGACCACCACGCCGGATGCCTCTCGCCGCCGCCACCGGACCGCCTCGTCGTCGCCCCGGACCCTCCACAAGCTCCTCTCCGCCGGCCCCCTCGACCCTCGACGCCCCAGCCTCCCTGCACTCGTCGGTGAGCCCCCTCGGCTCCCCCGTCCTTTCCCCTCGCCGCACGCAACGGCTGCCGCGGCCCTCGCTACGTGCGCGCCCCGGCGCCCCCAACACGCTTTCGCTCACCCGGTGCACCGCCCCTTGCTTGCCGCCGGCGCCTTCCGGCCCCGCGACGGCACCTCATTTCACCGGCTCTCGCTCGCCGCATCCCCCTGACCCCGCGTACATGGCTGCCGTGGCCTTGGCCCCGCCGGCGCTCACCGCGCGGCCCCCCTGCCCAGCTCGCCCCCCATCCGCCGGCCGCGCCTCGGCCATGGCCTCGGCCGGCGTGCGTGCGTGCATGAAGGTGTGCGTGTGTGTGTTGTGTGTGTGTGGCCGTTGCCACTACCATGTCGGACCGCCCCCTATGACAGTGACGGTGGGGCCCCACACCCCAGAACGATTAAAAATAAAAAATGTAAATAAATAATAAAAAATATTATATATATATATTAATAAATAAAAATAATTAATTAGGAATTAATTAATTAGATAATAAATTAAGTTAATTAGATGATTAAGATTAATTAGGCTAATTAATTAAACTGTTAATTAACTTGCAATTAGTTAATTTGAGCAGTGGATGAGAGGTGCGTCCCACCCATTAATTAATTTGTTCAATTAGTTATTAAACCTAATTAAAACTAAGAGTATGACATGTGGGGCCCAATGGTCAGCTTGACCTGTCAACAACACTGTTGAATACTGATGTCAGCATGACATCATGCTGACATCATAAATCTATATTCGAATTAAAATAATTTGTTTAATTTCAGAATATTATTTAACCTTTAAAAATTAATATAAAATAAACCGTAACTCGGATGAAAATAATTTATACATGAAAGTTGATCAGAAAAATCCTATGAATCCGAATACACAGTTTGTTAGTCTGTCACGTGCTCCTAGCATAGCAAACATGGAACTTTTCCATCCATTTCATCTGTCGAGTAGTAGCCCAAGACCCGGAAAATATCGTGAGATATTCTTCCGATCCGTCTGCGACGTGTAGTACTGCGGTAGTGCATGCTTAGCCCTGCATATTGCCATGTCATGCATTGTGATCGCATCTGTGCTTTATATTTATTGTTTCTTCCCCTTCTTCTCTCCGGTAGACCCCGAGACAGACGCTGTTGTCGGGTACGAACTACGTGCTTAACGATCAGCCTTTTGCCGCAGAGCAGCAAGGCAAGCAACCCCCCTTGAGCATTCCGATATCGCCTATTCCTTTCCCTCTTATTCTTGCATTAGATTTTTGCTACTGTATTAGTTAGCTCCTATTCTGATGCATAGCCTAGTTTTGATGAACTCCTACTAAACTTGTAATCATACTAACTGCTTAGTATAGGTTGGTTAGTGAATCCCCAGTGACCCCTTAGTCCCAGTTGCCCTTACTTCTTCATAGACGACCCGACGACTCGATGACTCGAAGACTCGATCAACCGACCGACAAGCCAGGCCCCTCACATCACCAGACTCCCCTTAGTTATGCGACTCTGAAGTGCTACTATCGAGTACCGAGGGTGACACCTCATGAAGTACTCATGATGCTAGCTGTCATGGTTTTATCATAGCAGAAGTCCGAGGACTTATGTTCGAGGCCATCGCTAAGGTGATGGACTCAAAGGGGTTGGTTGGGACGAAGGACACGAGTTTACCCGGGTTCGGCCCCTCGAGAGGAGGTAAAAGCCTACGTCCTTCTTGTGTTGTATTGATTGGAGTATCGATTACAAGGGTGTGGATTCGCTTGACCTAGTTCTCGATTGATTGGTTTCTGTCTAAGTCGGCCCGGGTCTCTACCTTTATATAGGAGGCCAAGACCACGGGTTACAAGTCTCATACCGACTCTTACAACATATCCAACTCTACCTCTAGGTCGCCTTGCCTTCCTGGGCAAGCCGTCTCCGGGCGGCTTAACCGCCCGGGTCTTCATGCCTTCTTTGCCTGGGCCTTGCCTAGGCCCATCTTGGTAAACCGCCATATGTCTAGGCTTACATCTCCAGGCCCATCTGCATTGGTATGGCCTATGAGCCGCCAGGTATAACCCGGCCCCACCTGAGCGGGTGTCGCCATGGGGTTATATCCCCAACATTAGGCCCGAGGTTGATTTGAGCTTGCTCATGTCAATCGTCCATTTTACTTGGCGGCGAGTCTCACCCTTCATCACCTGAAAGTAAGAAATGCAACCCCTCGTGATGTCATATTGGATATGCCAAAAAGGTTCTCTGACAACCACAACATATCTTTCATCATTAAACCGATGGCCCGAAAATCAAGGCATCCGTCTTGGTCGGTCAGTTTCGGTCGCCTTGATTCCCGCGCTCGTTTCCTCTTTTCAGCCTCTTAAATAGGACCGCGAACAGTCCTTATCATTTCCTCCACAACCTGCGCCTCTTCTTCTTCCTCTCGATGTCGTCGCCCCCGAGCTCTCTCGCTTCAGTGAATCTCCTGTGCTGTCATCGCCCGAGGCTGCTACATCCACCTAAACGGACCAGAGCATTATCCGTGCCTGTCGCATTTCCTCCGATACGTCCTTGTTCGTCCCCTAGATCTGTAGCTTAGGGTAGTGAATCCATGGAGTTCTTCCGTCTGCTAGAACACGAGTTCCTCGTAATGCCAGTCGACATGTGGATCAACGAACCTTACAAGGAGCCTCGTTCCACTACGTTAAATCATAGGAAACCAATAATAGCGCAATACAGATCCGTAGTTGCCTCCTTTTACTGCCTTTGAATGTTTGCCAATTCCTCCGTTCGTCGTTAGGTTTAGAATAAACTTGCTTTTTCCTCTGTTTGTAGATCCGCACTTATATAGATAGCATGTGAAACATGTTGTCCACACTTAGTAGCATTTTTCTCTGTTGCCCTACAAACTTAACTCGCCATTAACTTCCGGCACTCACCACAAACTGCTCCGGTGGCTTAGCTTCATAGATATAAGATTTCATCAGTCGCCCTTAGTTGCCTGTCAACTTCTAACTCGCCACGCACTGTTACTTTCCACAGCTTTTAAGATGCCATTATGCCTCGTGCGTCCAATTCCTGTAACTGGGTCGGCTCTGCTGTTACTGAAGAGTTTTTGAAGGATTTCGTAGAAGCAGGGACTTTGCCAGCCAAAAATGTCATTCACTGGCGAGTTCCAGGCAGAGAAAAGAAACCCATCCCCCAAGAGGGCGAAGTAGTTGTATTCGTAGACCACCTTATACGAGGTTTCAGCCCGTCCGGCTCAAAATTCTTCCGAGACATCCTTCACTTCTTCAAGCTGCATCCTCAAGATATTGCACCTAATTTTGTCTCAAATATGTGCAGCTTCTAAATTCTCTGTGAAGTTTACTTACAAGAAGAGCCATCTGTTGACCTCTTTCGTGAGTTCTTCTACGCAAACCTGCAGAAAGAAGTGGTAACTGGCCCAAGCTTGGAACTTGGTGGGATCTCCATCCAAAGAAGACGGGACATGAGCTTTCCGGCTGTTCGGATGCCAAGTCATCCCAAAAACTGGAACAAAACCTGGTTTTATTGCGAAGATACTTCTCCAGAGGGAGAACATCCATTGTCGGGTTATTGCCGGTCCCGACTCAAGACCACAATTGAACTCCCTAACCGGATGTCAGCTTCTGAACGAGCGAAATATGCTCCGGCTTACACCAAGATTAAAGCCCTCATGGACAACGGTCTGACAGGTATTGATATGACCCGTTGCTGGGTCTCCTGGCGAGTCATGCCTCTAAGCCGGAGAAGCTGCCTCATGTGTGAATATATGGGTGACGCCAACGATCCCCTCTGTTTTAATCCTACCACTTTGTCAGAAGACAACATCGTTGTTGCCATCAAAAGCCTTATCCATGAATCTCAAGATTCTTGCCGCGCCATTGGATTACCACCCTTTTGCACCGCAAACCCAGCCTTGGATGTAAGCGTGACTCTCAGTCTCCTGATTTCCGCTTTTAGCTGTCCATGTATGTTTTATAATCTTTAATCCTTTTTCGTCGGCTTTACTTCCAGGCTAACTCCAGCTTCTAGAAAAAGAAGTATGTTCCTCCTCCGAAGAAGTTGAAGGAGAAGGCCGTCGGCCGAAAGAAAAAACTTGCACCTCAAGAGCAGCTTGAGGCTGCCGACTCAGAGGTAAAACTTGACTCTCTTTGTCGTTTCTTCATACACCTTACTCACAATAAAAACTTCACAAGACGAGACGGAGACAAGCCACGCCAGTGCCCCTAAGGTAACCTATGTCTCATCTGATTTAGAACATCTTGCACCACAGAGGATACGGCGGGTTGTCCAAAAAGTCCCATTTTCTCATCCTCTTGCTTACTTAGACCCCAACTTTCTTTTGAAAAAGCAACAGCAAGTCTCCCAATGCCAGACCCGGAGCGCCGGCTCTGAAGACCTTATGGCCGGGTTATCTCACTCTCCGGTTCCATGGAAACGGTCGGCAGAGGTATTTGTTTCACTTGGCTTAATTTTTTCAACCTTGCCTTACAACTTTACTCTATCTTTATAATGCTTTAACTTCTTTCTGGAATCACCCTCTTCTTCACGCGACTCAATGGCAACCAAGTTGCCGCCTCTGAAGATCAACCTAGAGTACGTGTTTTCATATTTGCATCCTATCCTTTGTCATCTTTGGATTTTATATAACAACTTTCTATGCCTTCCAGGGATCAAGCAAAGCGAGGGAAAACTGTCAGGTCTACCTTGGCCCCCACTACCCAAGAACCGGAAGCTGCCAAGCCGAACTCTCCAGTTGCACATGTTGAACCTTCTGCTGCCTCCAAGGATGCGCCCGAAGACATTCGTCGTTCCGCCGAGCCAACGGCCCATGAGACGGCCACTGAGAGCCCTGCGAGGACCAATTCTAAGTCGTCGAGCCCTTCCATGGCCGCTGATGATTCAATTATTCCAGATCTCATCATCACCGGGACCGGCTTTCAAACTCTTGAACCTCGTGTGTTAACAAAGCACACTGAGAAAACTGAAGCCTCTGACAAGATGGACCTTGAGCTCCCCGTGTTGGAGAAGTTAAATGCTGACGAGCTGCACGCCGGTTATCTGAACCGCCTCACCACGAGCCGGAACATGGAACTCAAGCTCGTCAACTTGATGAAGAAGAAATACGAGGTACTCTTTCCTTTCCTTATATCCTTATGTAGCCCCCATGAGCCGGTTTAGTATTTGTCAATAGTAAACTGGGTCTTCCAATCCATGCTTTCAGTAGAAACACTTAACCTGTAGCCCCCAAGTATCAGCTTAATATGTGAATATTGAGCTGGTACTCAGTTTTAAGTAGTTGATCAACTGTAGCCCCCAAGTTCGGGTCAGTATAGAAATAATGGGCCGAACTTCCCTGTGAAAAGAGCCAAATGTAGCCCCCAAGTGCCGGCTTATCTTTGACAAATATGAGCCGGAACTTCATTGTAGATTTGAACAAAGAGCCAACTTTAGCCCCCAAGTGCCGACTTAACTTGATGAAGATGAGCCGGGACTTACTTTGTAATTTGTAGTTTGTAGTCTTGGATAGCAAATAGACATTAGCCCCCAAGTGCCAAGTACATTGCTTGCAATCTCCTTGAGACTTGCGTTATATTTGTTAACTTAACCATCTGACGACATGCTACCCTGGCGACTTACCCTTCTTGTACCTTTTGTCTGTCACAGGAAGCTTTAAATAATGGCGAGTCTGAACTGACCGGCTTGAAGAGCAATCTGGCCTCCCAGCAAGCCGCCAGGAGTGCAGTAGAAGAGAAGTGTCGGCTTGCGGCCGAAGAGCTTGTAAAAGCTAAAGCTGACTTCGCCACTTTCAAAAAAGTTGTTGAGACGGAGAAAACTGCCCTGACTCAACGTGTAGATAATGCTAACCAGTGGCTCATGGAGGTATCTGATGAATTGCATGCCTTGAAGCGCCATATTACAAAGATGTCTGCTGCTATCTTTGGTAAGTACCAAAGATTTAGCCAATATCCTTTGTGTGAAGACTTACATGGGCGGCTTATAACCATAATCCGTCTTATGCAGGTCCAAGGAGTCGTCAACTCGCCGCTAATAGCTTGTTGTTGCTGAAAGCCGTCTACACACTATCAGAACAGCTGTACTGTGGAACGCTCTACACCATCAAAGCGATGCTTAACAAAGAGAGTATCCCCCAGTCCATGAAGGGAGTCATAGAAATGTTGTCCACCCTGCCCAAACAACTCCAGGAGCTCAAGAAATCATCCGCCAGAAAGGGAGCCATTGTGACTATAAGCCGGGCTTTAGCCTTCGCCCCAGAGCTGACTCCTGAAGAAATGATGGACGGGTTTCCCTCAAAGAAAGACGACAGCTCAGAGTTCACAGAAGCTGACTATGCTCGTTGCATGAAGGCCTCCAGAGTCCTTGCATCAGTATTAGTGGAAGAAGTGAACCTGTCAACATATCAGGTGGCTTATAATGCCGAGAACAAGCGAGTGTGTGGCCCGACTTTTGAGGCCACGGACTTAATTCCTGCACGCCGTAAGCACTTCATTACTCCTGATCTTGACCCGTATACCCTCTTTGAAGAGGCAACCTTTGAATCTTTAACCAACTGCAACTGGGACGTGGACAATCTCTAGATCGAGGAGGTCGAAGACCCGTCGCAGGGTGACCCTGCCGTCCGGCTGATCAATTTGCCAATGCCATGGATAATCCGGCTCTCATGACCCGCCAAACTTTGGGC
Organism: Hordeum marinum; assembly: GCA_022496015.1. Lineage (NCBI taxonomy): Eukaryota > Viridiplantae > Streptophyta > Magnoliopsida > Poales > Poaceae > Hordeum > Hordeum marinum. Next base: position 454,064,024 of record CM039674.1, on the reverse strand, counting down.
GTGTGAAAAACTTTAAGTCATTGCTTTTGAGGTCTGTCGAGAGCATTATAATAGGACTTTTAGTAAAACTTTGTCTTGCCTGAACTGTGCCATCGTGCACATAGGAAATCGCACTACTTTAACATATTGTGTCCGCCTTGTGCTTCAACTCGTACCAGATGTCGTGACGGCTCTTCTTGAGATAACCAACCTATGGGAAAATAATATGTTCCATATTGTTTAGTAGGGCGGCTTAGAACCGCACAACCCGAAGATGTTATATCTTTCCTAATTTTTGAAAAAAATTGAACTCATGTGCCGGTTCTTCTGGGTGGACTTGCTAATTAAAACTCCTAATCAGTACAGGGGTCTATCGAGATTGACTGATAGGAAGTGTAGCGTCCCAGAGAGAGACACAGCAGGGCACAAGTACCCTGGTAGCTCAAAAACTGCCTCTCATGTGACATAAATCCGTCGTTTTAACATTAAATAGTTCAGTGTCTTTAAAAGATTGGCTGTCTGAGAGTACGAACGGGCCACATAGCAGAGAGTATGTAGTAGATGAGAGAGTTTATCCTTGCTTTCCGTAAGCGAGCCCTCACGTGACAAGAACCGCCGGTTTAACCTTAACCAGTACAGGGTCTCTAACGAGATTGGCCGTCAATTTCTTTAAACCGACTCAGGGTCTTTAAGCGAGATTAACTAGTAAGAGTTCGGCGGGTCACCTGGTGGAGTAGCAAGTTGCAAACAGGCAGGTTTAACTCTCGTGGCTTAAGAGCCGATCAAGAGGGTATGTAAGCTAAACCCGGCGGGTTGGAAGCCCCCAAATGACCTTTGTTGATGAAATCAACTGTTTGGCTTGAGAGCCAATTGATAGGGTGTGATAAGCTAAACCCGGCGGGTTGGAAGCCCCCTAGATGACCTTTGTTGACAAAATCAACTGTTTGGCTTGAGATCCGATCGATAGGGTGTGATAAGCTGAACCCGGCGGGTTGGAAGCCCCCTAGACGACCTTTGTTGACGAAATCAACTGTTTGGCTTGAGAGCCGATCGATAGGGTGTGATAAGCTGAACCCGGCGGGTTGGAAGCCCCCTAGACGATCTTTTTGCACAACTGAGATATGTGAAACAATAGAGGCCCCTATTTGCAGGGATGCCAATTTTATTCATATATATATATGATATGTACAATGATGGTGTACAATGTCGAGTCACAAAGACTCAGGTATAATAAGGCCGCAGATGAGCGATGTTCCACGGCAGGCGGGTCTCCTGCCCAGAAGTGTTTGAGTCGTCTCGGACGACAATGAGGTAATATGACCCGTTGTTGAGATTTCTGCTGACCACGAAAGGCCCTTCCCATGGAGGGGACAACTTGTGTGCATCTGTCTGATCTTGAATCAACCGCAACACTAAGTCGCCTTCTTGAAACGTCCGGGTCTTAACTCTGCGGCTATGGTAGCGACGCAAGTTTTGCTGATAGATCGCCGATCGAGCCGCCGCCAGATCATGTTCTTCCTCCAAGGCATCCAACGCATCTTGAAGCACTGTTTCATTATCCTCCTCATCGTAAGCTGCCACTCATGGCGAGTCATGACGTATATCGCTTGGCAATACAGCTTCCGTGCCATAAACCAGGAAGAAAGGTGTATAACCTATTGATCTGTTGGAAGTGGTTCTGATGCTCCATAAGACGGACAACAACTCCTCTACCCAACAACCCGGCGTGCGCTGCAAAGGAACCATAAGCCGGGGTTTGATACCTCTCATGATTTCCTGGTTAGCACGCTCTGCCTGACCATTTGACTGTGGATGAGCCACCGCAGAAACGTCAAGCCGGATGTGCTCACTTTCACAAAACGCTCGCATAGCCCCCTTGGATAAGTTCGTACCATTATCTGTGATGATACTGTGAGGGTAACCTAAGTGGTAGATCAACTTCTTAATAAATTGGACCGCCGTAGCCGCGTCACACTTGCTGACCGTCTCAGCCTCTACCCACTTGGTAAATTTGTCCACTGACACCAAGAGGTGGGTTTTCTTGTCTTTGGATATTTTGAAAGGCCTAACCCTATCAAGCCCCGAGACTGCAAACGGCCAAGTAATTGGAATCATGCGCAACTCCTGAGCCGGGACGTGAGCACATCAGCTGAACTTCTTACATCCATCGCACTTGCGAACCAAGTCCTCTGCATCTTTATGAGCCGTCAGCTAGAAGAAACCATGTCGAAAAGCCTTGGCCACCAGAGATTTTGAGCCGGCATGATGACCACAATCGCCAGCATGAATTTCATTCAAGATTTCCTTGCCCTCTTTAGGTGAAACACAATGTTGGAAGACGCCAGTGACACTGCACTTATGTAACTCACCATTGATTATGGTCATAGACTTAGACCGCCTGGTGATCTTTCTAGCCAGATTTTCATCATCAGGTAACTCGCCGCAAGTCAAGTACGCCAGGTAAGGTACGGTCCAGTCAGGAATAGCATGTAGAGGCGCCACCAGCCGCCCCTCTGGGTCAGGTACGCCCAAGTCTTCCTCTGAAGGCATCTAAGAAAATGTTAGGTGGTACCGGCTTATGCCGAGAACCCAGCCTTGACAAGGCGTCAGCCGCCTCATTCCTGCGACGATCAATATGATCCACCTGATAACCCTTGAAATAACCGGTGATGACATCCACCGCCTGACGATAAGCCACTGTCCGTGGGTCCTTGGAATCCCAAGTGCCTGAAACTTGCTGGGCCACAAGTCTGAGTCGCCGAGACACCTAACCCGACTCAGGTTCATCTCCTTAGCCACCCGGAGGCCGTGAAGCAGAGCTTCATACTCAGCTACATTATTAGTACAAGGAAACATCAACCTTAACACGTAACAGAACTTGTCACCTTTGGGAGAGGTTAAGACAACTCCTGCCCCTGATCCTTCTAGCTGCCTAGATCCATCAAAGTGGATTGTCCAATACGTGTTATCCGGCTTTTCCTCAGGCACTTGACACTCCGTCCGGTTGTCTATGAAATCCACCGGGGCCTGAGACTTGACCGCCGTGCGAGGCATGTATTTCAGATTAAGAGGTCCAAGCTCCAATGCCCACTTAGCAATCATGCCGGTGGCCTCTATGTTTTGAATTATGTCTCCCAACGGGGCAGAGCTGACCACCGTGATTTGGTGCCCCAGGAAGTAATGCTTGAGCTTACGGTTGGCCATGAACACCCCATATACCAGCTTCTTCCAATGTGGATACCTCTGCTTGGAATTTGTCAGGACTTCACTAATATAATAAACCGGCCTTTGAATCGGATATTCCTTCCCTGCCTCCTTACGCTCAACAACGATCGTAGTGCTGACTGCCCTGTTATTAGCTGCCATATATAGGAGCAAAGGTTCATTCTCATCCGGAGCTGCTAAGACTGATGGCTCTGTGAGCTGCCTCTTGAGGGCCTCAAACGCTTCACCCACCGCTGCACTCTAGACAAAGTTGTCTATCTTCTTCATCATCTCGTACAAAGGGATGGCCTTCTCACCAAGGCGGCTTATAAACCGCCTTAACGCGGTGATTTGTCCCGCCAGGCGCTAAACATCATTGATGCATGATGGCTCAGACAGGGAAGTGATAGCCTTGATATTATCTGGATCAGCCTCAATGCCATGCTCAGAGACTAGAAACCCTAAGAGCTTGCCTGCAGGAACACCGAAAACACACTTAGCCGGGTTAAGCATCATCTTGTAGACCCGTAAGTTGTCAAAAGTCTCCTTCAAGTCATCAAGCAGAGTCTCCTTCTTTCTGGATTTGATCACAATGTCATCCACATACGCATGAACGTTGCGCCCAATTTGGCTATGAAGACAATTCTGCACACAACGCTGGTAAGTCGCCTAGGCACTCTTGAGCCCGAAAGGCATAGACACATAGAAGAAGGCACCAAAAGGTGTGATGAAATCCGTCTTCTCTTGGTCCTTCACTGCCATCTTGATCTGATGATAGCCAGAATAAGCATCCAGGAAACATAAACTCTCACAACCCGCCGTTGCATCGATGATCTGGTCGATACGGGGGAGAGCAAACGGGTCAGCCGGAACGGCTTTATTAAGATCCGTGTAATCCACACACATATACCACGTGTCGTTCTTCTTAAGCACTAGCATCGGGTTAGCAAGCCACTCTAGGTGAAATACTTCAACGATGAAACCCGCCGCCAGGAGCCAGGCCACCTCTTCCCCAATGGCCTTGCGCCTCTCTTCATTGAACCGCCGTAGAAACTATTTGACCGACTTAAACTTAGGATCCACATTAAGGTGGTGGTCAACGAACTCTCTCGGTACACCCGGCATTTTAGAAGGCTTCCATGCAAAGATGTCCCGATTCTCATGGATGAATTCGATGAGCCCGCTTTCCTATTTGGGATCCATATTGGCCCCAATAATAAACTGTTGCGATGAGTCGCCTGGAGTAAAATCCACTAGCTTGGTGTCATCCGCCGAGAACTTGAGGGGCAGCTCAGATTCCGTGGTGGGTTTTTTGAGCGGAGTCATGTCCTCTGGGTCAACATTTTCCTTATAGAACTTGAGCTCTGCTTCCGCGCAACTTGAGTCTGCATAAGCTGCATCTCCTTCCTCACACTCAATAGCCGTCTCTCGATCGCCATGCACCGTAATCATTCCTTTTAGACCCGACATCTTGAGCTGCAAGTACACATAACAAGGCCTATCCATGAACTTGGCGTAAGCTGGACGTCCAAACGGAGCATGATACAGACTTTTGATCTCGACCACCTCAAAACACAAGGTCTCTACCCTGTAGTTGTATTCATCACCGAAGGCGGCTTCCAAAGAAATCGTCCCCACTGGATAAGATGACTTGCCAGGCACCACACCATGAAAGACTATTGAGGAAGGCTTAAGATCCTTATCAAGCAACTTCATCCGGCGGAAACTGTCATAGTATAAAATATTGATGTTACTGCCACCATCCATAAGCACCTTGGTAAACACATATCCTCCAACTTGGGGGGCAACTACCAATGCCAGGCATCCCGGGTCATCAACACACGGCGGGTGATCCTCCTTGCTCCAAGTTATGTCGTACTCTAACCATTTCAAATATTGCGGCAGAGCCGGTGTGACAACATTGACCGCCCGCTTGCGCAACTTCTGGTCTCGCCTGTTGAGGCCGGTTGTAAAAACATGATACTGACCCGAGCTGAGCTGCTTCGGATTACTCTGATACCCAGACTGGTTACTTTGCTACTGGTTATTGCCACTGGATTGCTGATGATGCCCTCCTTGATTGCCCTGGCCCTAGTAGCCAGATCCTGAACTGTCAGGCCCCAGGCCAACACCTGACTCGCCGGGCCCTGAGCCGCCTGGCGGGCCTCCACCATTGTTGTTATGCTGCCACACACTGTAATCCTGAAACTTTTGCATAATGTGGCAATTCCTCCACGAGTGATTCGCCACCTTATCAGGTCGGTTGTGCTCTGGACAGGGTTTATTGAGCATCTCCTCCAAATAAAAGGAGTTTTACCCTTATTAAAGGGTTGTCTGAACTTCCCATTGCCTTTAGCACGATTGTTCCCAGTGCTCGCGTTGGCCACCAATTCCAAGCCGCCGTCCAGATTCTTCCTCTTGCCCTGGTTTGCATTGCTTGCTAGACCCTTACCATTGTTACCCTTCTTGCTCTGACTAGGCTTCTCCTCATCGGAGCCTGGATCCTTCGTATTGTCAGCGTCACCATACTTCGTGAGAGCCGCCATGAGCTCCCCCAGGTCCTGACACGAGCGCTTGAGCCGGCCAAGCTTCTGCTTCAGAGGCGTAAAGTGGCAATTCTTCTCCAGGATCAAAACTGCTTGAGCCAGCGTAATCTGTTCAGACGAGTGGATGATGGTTGAGACCCGTCAGACCCAATGATGAGCCGACTCATTCTCCTGCTGCACACAATGATCCAAATCCACAATCGTCATGGTCTGCTTGCACGTTCCCTAGAAATTTTTGATGAACTTCGCTTTTAACTTGACCCAGGAATTAATGGTGTTGGGTGGCAAGCCCTTCAACCACGTGCGAGCCGGCCCTTCTAGCATCATGATAAAATACTTGGCACAGACTGCATCATTGACATCTAACATCTCCATAGCCAGCTCATAGCTCTCAATCCATGCCTCCGGAGGCAGGTCAGCAGTGTAGTTTGGGACCTTGCGAGGGCTCTTGAAATCCTTTGGCAGGATTTCGTTTCGTAAAGCCGGCGCCAAGCATGACACTCCTATAGCCCTGGTGGTTACTCCTGCTCCTACCGAGATAGAAGGTGCCAGTTCTTGATGAGCCGCCGCTGCCGCCAGAGCCGACGCCTCGCGTTGTGCCCTTGCCCGGTCCACCAGAGCCTGAGCATCCAGAACCGCCTTATCGTCTTGTGGCGGGTTCCGGTGTCGGTCACTGCTAGAAACCACGGGCGACTCATAACGCCGGCTGAAGCTGTAGCTGGGCATGGGGGTTGAGTGCACACGATTCCGGCTATAGGCGTACTTCTCCTGCCGGGCCATCGCCGTCTGTAGGTATCCAATAGTGTTCTGCACCTCTTTTGTGAAGGGTGCCTCATTTGGGATAGGAATCGTACCGAGCTGGGTTGCCGCCGCCACCATGTTCTCTGTCGGGTCTGAATACTGACCCGCCGGCATTGGGAAAACCATTGGTGAGGGCTGGTTATGTCGGGGTGGGTTAGGGCGCTGCTGTCGAGCCGCCGTCTGACTCTCTAGTGCTTCCGTGGCCCGTCCCGCCCCCGGCGTGTTAAAATGATTCCTGGCCTCGAACTGCTCCGGTAAGTGGGACTGATGTCTCATCCGCTGAACCACCGTAGTAGATTGTTGCTCCAGCTCGAGGCGGAAAGCGTTCGCCTTAAGGCGCTCTGCCTCTGCGTCCATCTAGGCCTTCAACACGCTGATCCCTTGTTGGACTTCAGTCATCTGGTCCTTTATCCTTGCGATCTCTGCGTTCCGGGCGGCTTGATTCTCTAGCGTGACCTCAGTTGCCATCAGGGCGGTGAGCTCACTCATCAGATCCAGGAGAACTTGAGCCGGCGGCGGGTCAGCCCCCGACCCGGCTGCCCCAGCGGTTGTACTGCTCGTGACTGGTGCTAAACCCGCCTTGAAGACGGCCGCATGCATCGGCGGCCCGTAATCCTCCGACTCATGACACTCCGACCCGGGATACAGCTCGCCGTAGCCCCCGAGCCTGCCAGCGTGAAGCAGGTAAATTGATTCCGTCTCTCTGCTCGAAGATTCATCCTCCGAACAGACAAGAGCTTCCTGTGACATGGACCCCTCTAGATCTGCGCCTTGAGTAAAACCGACGAAGACATGCTCCCTGCCCGGGCTAACATGAGCGGATTGCATGCGCCGAGCCGTCTCGACGATGTTGGTGCAGACGTCCGGCCCGGGTGTGGATCCGCCGACCTTGCCGATGAAAACGTGGATTCCACTGAAGGGGAGTCGAAAGCCATATTCGACAGAGTCGGCCTCGGGTCCCCAGTCGGCGTCATCGATGTAGAGCCGGCCGCAGCGACTCTTGTTCATCCTGTCGACAATGTATCCCTCGACCGACGAGAGCCCTTTGAGAACTCAACACCACCGGGCGCTAGCCCCACGGTGGGCACCAACTGCCATGGTTTTATAATGGCAGATGTCCGAGGACTTATGTTCGAGGCCATCGCTAAGGTGATGGACTCAAAGGGGTTAGTGGGACGAAGGACACGAGTTTACCCAGGTTCGGCCCCTCGAGAGGAGGTAAACGCCTATGTCCTGCTTATGTTGTATTGATTGGAGTGTCGATTACAAGGGAGCGTATTCGCTTGACCTAGTTCTCGATTGATTGGTTTCTGTCTAAATCGCCCCGGGTCTCTGCCTTTATATAGGAGGCCAAGACCATGGGTTACAAGTCTCATCCCGACTCTTACTACATATCTGACTCTACCTCTAGGTCACCTTGCCTTCCTGGGCAAGCCGTCTTCGAGCGGCTTAACCTCCCAGGTCTTCATGCCTTGTTTGCCTAGGCCTCGCCTAGGCCCATCTTGGTAAACCTCCATATATCTAGGCTTACATTTCCAGGCCCATCTGCATTGATTTGGCCTATGAGCCACCAGGTATAACCCGGCCCCACCTGAGCGGGTCTCACCACGGGGTTATATCCCCAACACTAGCCCTGTAGTGCAGCTAGTCGGTCATGGTTATCGAGGGTGATTCCTCCTTCACCATTCCCGATGATGTCTCTGTCGTACAACCATTCAAGTGTGGGACCATCGAGGGCGATTCCTCTAAAGTCCACCTTGACGGTTACATCGAGCGGGGACCATTGAGGGTGATTCCTTAGCTCCCGCCTTGATGTTTTATACACACGAATACTATGACCTGGTTATAGAAACATGTTGGTGACGGGTCGGCCCCAAGGGTACCCATGTGAGAAAGATTTGGTGGGATGCGCCGTAAGGCATCCGAAGACTTGGTGGGGTGCGCCGATAAGGCACCCGAGGGTTATTGGCAGGGCGATGGACTGCATTACGGTTCGCACTTGCCCCGCATTAATAAAATGCTAATGGGTTGGGTACTTGATCTGAGTTAGGTCGTTGGCCTTAATACGCACTAACCTTCATGTGGGAGAAGTTATGGGTACTCAACGTCGTTGTATCAGCCGAAGCTCTTCGGACGTTAGCAATGGAGTGGCACCTGCCCGAGTGGTCCGCAACGGCATTGCGCTTGTTATAAGGGGTGCTAGGACTGACTTCGGCCGCGTTCGCATCGTGTAGGAGTGCAAAGGGAGATTGACCCATGACCCCTACGCGCATCGAATTTAGACCGACGGGATGGCCTCTTCGTTGAGTCTAGGTGCGGCGATGACGTTTTGATATCCCGAGGTCGGTCATGACCCAGAAAAGTGTGTCCGACTGGAGGTGATTCAAGTGTGCGGGGAATATGTGGTGCACCCCTGCAGGGATGATAATCTATTCGAATAGTTGTGTGCATGGTAACAGGACGATTTGGAGTTGTACCTTGACCTTATACAACTACAATTGTGACTCTAAATTGAAATGTGGTTCTCGGATTGCTTCCTCGCAGGGAGTTGAGGAAGCTCTAGGCGTGTATACTTAATAAAATATTCTACAATAATATGACTATATGTCAATTACCAGTCTACTCTCTTCTAATGCTGCAAGATGCTGAAGATGCTAGTCTTAGATAGGACTAGGCCTTCCCCCTATTCTTGCTTTCCGTAGCCAGTCTAGATATAACCCCTCCCCTTTATAATGATGCATACTTAGCATAGTTCTGATGTCAGTCTTGCGAGTACTTTGGATGGGTACTCACCGCTGCTTTGCCTTCTCTTTCCCCCTCGATACGATTTTGTGTTTAGACGATGGAGCCCCGGAGATGGAGTACGCCGGAGACGACTACTACACCACCGCAGGAGCCTACTACTACGTGGAGGTGGCCCCCGACCAGCAGTAGGATAGGAGGTTCCTAGGCAGGAGGCTCGCCTCTTTCGATCCGTTGTTAAGTTTGTGCTAGCCTTCTTAAGGCAAAACTTTTTTAACTTATGTCTGTACTCAAATATTATTTGCTTCCGCTGACTCGTGCTTGTCGAGCTTTGTATTCGAGCCCTCGAGGCCCCTAACTTGTAATATGAACCTGTATAACTTTAATTTGTGTCTAGAGTTGTGTTGTGATATTGATCAGTGAGTCCCTAATCTTGGTCATACACATTGCGTGTATGTTTTGCGTACGGACGAAATTGGAGGCGTCACAAGTTGGTATCAGAGCCGACTGCCTGTAGATAGCCCCCTTTCCAACTCCTTGGCCGAAGTTGAGTCTAGTACGTGAAAAACTTTTACTAACATTGTGTTGTGGCTTATGGGCCCACATCTCAATCGGGTGGTAGTAGGATCTTTTATTCCTCGTGTATACTCTGGGTTCTGATCTCTCTCCTATTTCTCGTGATCACATCCACCGGAGATTTGTTTCGTTGACAATTGTTTCTTTTGAAGTTATAATGCACACACTGTCATTTGACATCTTAAATCTCCTTGTTACAGATGTGTCCCGGTAGGCAGATCGTTCGCCTGACCTTCGCGCACGATACGACTGGGTTCCCGGTCATTCTGGTCAACCTCTTGAAAAAGCTAGGATATCGCTGGTACCCCAAGTACACTGTTTACGAGGACTACCGCGAGTTCAACCAGGAACAGTATGAGGCTGTGATGGTTATCTGGGATCGATGGGACCTCTCCATCACTGAGGTGCACACGTTCCGTGGCATTAGAGTGACTATCGAGATGGCCGTACAGGATGCTGCTTATGCTGCTATTGTTCAACTCCATGAAGCGAACTCTTGTTTGGAGGAGAGGGCGTACAGATACATTTCATATGTTCCTGCTGGAGTTGATATTGCCACTGACGCTTAGGTCTTGACCCCTTTCGCAGGGCAGTGCAACGACCGATCCTACACTGTTGTCTGTACCCCCTACGTGAGTCGTTGTTACGACCCACATGTTCTGGTTCAGTACACTGAGGCATTGGATCGCACTGTCAAGGCTCTTAACGTCGAGTTGCACGCCACTCGTGATCATCTTTATCAGGCTTTGGGGCATTTGTTGCCAGCAGTCACCGCGGGGATACATCTGGAGATAATCCTTTACCCGCCTCGGACTGTGTTTCCTCCAGGTCTTGAGTGGCCTGATGTTGGAGGTCGTGTCCCGGCATGTGGACCTGCGCTCCCGCTTAATATGCAGTGTCTACATCAGAGTGTGCATGGGATGCAGAACCCTGCCACCAGGTTCAGCATGCAGGGTCATCTGCAGTTCCGTGGGTTCTTTCGTTGTCCCCGGCGTTGATGTAGCTTTTTGCTATGTCCGTTGTTGTATCCCTCTACCGCATGCCTGCGTGCCGCCTAGTTGTCTAGACTAATTTCATGCTGGACCTATCGTCTATGTTGTAACGGACTTATGGTTTGTAATAGACCTATGTATGGATCTGTATGTTGAATTCGAAGTACTATGTCGTATCTATTGCACTTCCTTCATTGAGCAATTTACTTCATAAATAACTCATTGTCTTTGCAATACCCAATGCTAAAATGCCACTGTTAATTGTTTTGGACAGAATGGTTAGGCCACCTGGTCGTGGTCGTGCTGCGGCTGACCACCCACCGCCACCTGAATACATGGCTGGTATGATGCAGCAGTTTGAACTGAATCGCCAGTTTATGCAAGGGCTTATGGACCAATTCCCAAGGCCGAACATGAATCAATAGCCAGCCCCAATGACTCTGCAAGACTTCATGCGCCTCAACCCTACGATCTACCGCAGCTCAACTCATCCGCTTGACGCAGATGACTGGCTCCGTGACATCACTTATGAGCTGGAATCTTCAGGCGCACCAGTGGTTAGCTATGTCACCTTTGCCTCGTACTTTCTGAAGGGTCCCGCTGCTTTCACAGGCGCTCACAGCCTGTTGGAACAATCATCACCTGGCCGAAGTTCCAAGCTGCATTCCGTGCTCGCCATATTCCTCAAGGAATGATGGACAAGAAGAAGCATGAGTTCCGCAATCTCGTCCAGGGCAACAAGACTGTGGATGCGTATCAACGGGAATTTCTAGACTTGTCTCGCTATGCTGAAGAAGACGTTGCAACTGATGCTCGTAGGCAGGAGAGTTCCATGAAGGCCTCCACCCTGATATCAAACTGGCCCTCCTTGTTTAGGACTTTGAGAACTTCGCCACCTTGGTGAACAAGTCCATAATAGTGGAAACAGGTCTGCAGGACTACAAGGACAGCAGCAAGTGCAATCGTGACATGGGATCATCTTCGGGCTCAGCAGGTCAGACGCGCAAGATCTGGATTCCCCACAACATGTACCATGCACCTGCTCCTTCTCCAAGGCCGTCCTATGCTGCACCTCGTCTGCCTCCACCCCCAACTAGGCAGCTGAGGCTCCCAGCTCCGCCACCACGAGCTCTTGTTCCCCCTTATCATCCTGAGGATGGGCTGTGTTTCAAGTGTGGTCATCCAGGACACCGTGCTAGAGACTGCAGGCAGAATCAGAATCAACTTGCACTGCCTTCCAACCAGCCCCGCAACAACAACGCAAGGCCTGCTCAGGGTCGTGCTCAAGCTAACAATGTTGAACTGAATGAAGCTCAAGACCAGCCTACTACTATGATGTGTACTCTTCTCGTCAACTCAGTACCAGTTTCTGTATTGTTTGATACAGGAGCATCACATTCTTTTATGTCTGAAGATTTTGCATACATGCATGGCAAGTACGAAGACATGAACACTCCAATAGTGGTAAACACCCCCGCTGGCCAATGTCAAACCTCCATGTTTTGCCCAGATGTCCCCTTTGAAATAGAAGGATTGGAATTCTATGCTTCCCCCATAGTATTGAAGTCTTCCAAGATCGACCTTATACTCGGAATAGATTGGCTGAAAGCACATACTACTTCGGTCATTTGTGCCACCAAAACTGTCCACCTTCTGCATCCTTCGAATGAAATAGTCAGTTACCATGCTCTTCTTGTTCGAGATGTTGAAGCCAGGCTATATGCCATGAATGCATTAAGTGAGTCACCTCTTGAGGGGATTGAAACCATTCCAGTTGTCCGGGATTTCCAAGATGTTTTTCCGGAAGAACTCCCAAGGATCCCCCCTGCTAGAGCCGTCGAGTTTGTCATCAACTTGGTACCTGGTACCACTCCTATAGCCAAACGTCCGTATAAGATGCCACCACATGCACTCCTTGAACTTAAACAAGTAACTGACAATTCCCTGCGGCTGGGTTTCATTCGTCCAAGTTCCTCTGCTTAGGGAGCACCTTCCCTCTTTGTTAAGAAGAAGGATGGGACAAACCGTCTGGTCCATGATTATCGACCAATCAACCAAGCTACAATTCAGAACAAATATCCGCTACCTTGGATCAATGATTTGTATGATCAACTTGCTAGTGCCTCAATTTTCTCTAAGCTCGACTTGAGGTTGGGCTACCATCTGATCCGTGTTCGTGAAGAGGATATTCCGAAGACCGCATTTGTTACTCGCTATGGTTCATACGAGTACACCATCATGTCTTTCGGTTTAACCAATGCTCCAGCAACCTTCTCTTGTTTAATGAATTACATCTTCATGGACTACCTCGACAAATTCTTCGTGGTTTATTTGGATGATATTCTGGTATTTTCCAGGAATAAAGAAGAGCATGCTGAACATCTTCGTCTTGTACTAGAAAGGCTTCAGGAACACCAGCTATATGCCAAGTATTCCAAGTGTGAGTTCTGGATGGACGAAGTAACCTACCTTGGTCATGTGATCTCCAAGGATGGTATTGCGGTCAACCCTGAACGAGTTCAGGCTATTCTTGACTGGACTCCCCCAAAGAATGTCAAGCAAGTCAGAAGTTTTCTCGGACTCGCCAACTATTGTCATCGTTTCGTCAAGAACTTCTCCAAGATTGCCAAGCCCTTAACCAACCTGCTTCACAAAGGGGTCAAATATGAGTGGGCAGAAAAATGTCAGGAGAGCTTTCAGGCACTTAAAGACAAATTGACGTCTACTCTAGTGCTTGCTCCTCCGGATACTCGTAAGGACTATGTCATTTATTGTGACGCTTCGCGTCAGGGAATAGGCTGTATCCTAATGCAAGAACGCAAAGTGGTTGCTTATGCATCTCGTCAATTGTGTCCTCATGAAGAGAACTACCCAGTTCATGACCTTGAACTTGCTGCAGCAATTCATGCTTTGAAAGAGTGGCGACAATACCTTGTTGGTAATCGTTGTGAGATCTACACCGATCACCAAAGTCTGAAGTACTTGTTTACTCAGCCAGATTTGAATCTCCGTCAATAGAGATGGATGGAGCGCATAGCAGATTACAATATGGGAATTTCTTACACACCTGGCAAGGCTAATGTAATGGTTGATGCTTTGAGCCGCAAGTCATACTACAACCACCTTCAGGTTCACAAGGTTCATCCCCTTCTTCAAAAGGAATTTCGCAAGCTGAACCTGCATATTGTTCCTCAGGGTTATCTCACTCCCCCTCCTGAAGGGCCCTACAAAATGAACCTCCACATTGTTTCCTAGGGTTCTCTTAATACCCTGGATGCAAAACCAGATCTTGTGGTCGTCATCAAGTGGATCAAGAAGTGTGACGATGAAGTCCAAAGGATTAAACACACTCTCGCAGAAGGTAAACCCTCATTCTTCACCGTGGATGAGGATGGCACTTTGTACTTCAAAGGCCGCCTAGAGGTACCGAGTAAGGAGAAAAACCAAGATATGACTCAGGATGTCATGAAGGAAGCACATGACACTCCATTGTCTATTCATCCGGGTAGTACCAACATGTACCGTGGCATCCGTCAAAGGTTCTGGTGGTCAAATATGAAACAAGACATTGCTCGCTATGTTTCAGAATGCGACACTTGCCGTCGTATCAAAGCAGAACATCAGAAGCCTGCTAGAACTGTTGAAAGCACATTTGCTCCCTTGGTGGTTTTGGTAATTAATAACAACATATAAGTCATTGAACTAATGTTTCCACCAAGTATATTTCACGAAATGTTCAATGATAGGATTGGCAAAAGGAGATTGTGGAGATACCACAAGATGCAAGGAAATAGGTTGGCCAAGCTTCAAGCAAGAGGACTCTACATTTTATATTTGTGAGAAATCACTTTGAGTCCATAGGAAAGCTAATACTATTAAAAGGGGGTAAGGTTTTGTTGGTGAACAATATGCTCAAACATGCACAAGTGATAGTCGCCAAAAACATCCACAAACTCTCCCACCAAAGTCTGTTCTATACCTAACACTCAAAATCGGTGCAACCAACTTTCCCATACCGGTGCCACCGATTCCAGAACCTAGATAGACTCAGCCAAACCCTACCCACTTCGGTGCAACCGATTCTATACTGGTGCCACCGAGTTTAGGTTGCCAACTTTCTGTTACGCAAATTCACATTGTCGGTACCACTAAGAATGTTGGATCGGCGTCACCGAGATTGGAAATCTGACCGTTGGTCACCTTATCGGTGCAACCGAGTTTCCTATATCGGTCCCACCGAGATTCAAAAGTTGCCACCTTTTGGTCACTTCGTTACCACCGAGATTAACACATCGGTGTCACCGAGTTGGTCATTTTGTGTGTAACCATTGGATTTTTGGGGATGCCTATATATACCCCTTCACCACCACCTACTCGAAAGAGAAGCACTCAGAACTATTCCACACTTGCCCCATCCGGTTTTCTGAGAGAAGAACCACCTACCCTTGTGTTGAGGTCAAGATCTTCCACTCCAATCATATGGATCTTGATCTCTAGCCTCCCCAAGTAGCTTTCCACCAATCACATCTCTTCCACCATGCCAAATATGTGAGAGAGTGATTGGGTGCTGAGGAGTCTATCATCTTGAAGCACAAGAGCAAGGAGTTCATCATCATTACCGAGCCTATTACCTTTTGGAGGGTGGTGCCTCCTAGATTGGTTAGGTGTCGCTTGGGAGCCTCCTACTTCATGTTGTGGAGTGAACCAAGAATTTTGTAAGGGCAAGGAGATCGCCTACTTCGTGAAGATCTACCCATAGTGAGGCTAGTTCTTCGTGGACGGAAGCTGTTATGGAATAGTCAAGGTTGCTACTTCGTGGACCGTTTTGGGTGGAGCCCTTCGTGGACTCTCGAGACCGTTACCCTCCGTGGGTTGAAGACTCCATAAACGTGGATGTACGATAGCGCCACCTATCGGAACCACGGGAAAAATCATCATTTCTACAACTGTGTTTGATCTTCCTACCCTATCCCTTCTATACATGCTTGTTGTTACTTCATGCTGCTATATACTCTTAGACCTGCATGTGTAGGGTGTACTTGACTTGCCATGAAATGCTAAAAACTGTCAACCCTAAAACATGGTATAGGCAAAACTTTTATTTGGTCAAGTAGTCTAATCACCCCCCCCCTCTAGACATACTTTTGGTCCTACAAGTGGTATCAGAGCTTTGGTCTCCATTGCTTAGGTCTCACAACCTAGGGGAGTATGGCGTCTAGTGAGGGAAGTTAGCACCATAGAGGTCCGTACTTTGATGGCACTAATTTTGCTAGTTGGAAGCACAAAATGAAAGTGCATATTCTTGGTCATAACCCCGCCGTTTGGGCTGTTGTTCGTGTTGGCTTGCAAGGTGAGTTCTTTACGGATGGACGGGAACCGGATCGTGAAGCGGCCGTGGATGATTTGAAGATGTTGCAACTCAATGATCAACCATGCGACATTCTCTTCAACTTCTTATGCCCCGAAGAATTCAACAAAATCAGCCATCTTGAGAATGCAAAAGAGATTTGGGATACTTTGGTTGATATGCACGAAGGAATCGAGTCCGTGAGAGAATCCAAGTTAGATGTTCTTCAAGGTCAGCTTGACAAGTTCAAGATGAAGGATGGTGAAGGAGTTGCAGACATGTACTCTAGGCTAGCTCTCATCACCAATGAGATTTCCGGCTTAGGAAGCAAAGAAATGACTGACAAATTTATCATCAAGAAGATACTTAGAGCTTTGGATGAGAGATATGACACCGTGTGCACATTGATCCAAATGATGCCAAACTACAAAGATCTCAAGCCTACGGAAGTCATTGGAAGGATTGTTGCTCATGAGATGACACTCAAAGATAAGGAAGAACTTCATCACAAGTCTAGCGGTGCTTACAAAGCCACAAGTGATGCTCCCACAACTTCAAGCAACAACCTTGTCACCAATGAAGAGATAAGCCTCATCGTCAAGAAATTCAACAAGTTCTACAAGAATAGAGGCAAAGAAAGAAACTCCAACTCAAGATATGATGAGAAGCGTTCGTCAAGTCGTGACCGCAATTGCTATGATTGTGGGAAGCTCGGACACTACTCAAATGAGTGCACGGCTCCCTACAAAAGAAGAGAAGAGTCACCTCGAAGACGAAGCTCAAGGAATGAATCACCACAAAGAGAGAGAAGGAGTAGAGATGATCGTTATGAACGAAGACACTCAAGGAGAAGTAGAGATTCAGATAAGAAGGACAAGTATACCAAGAGCTACACGAGAAGAAAACATCAAGCTCATGTTGGTGAATGGGTTTCCGGCTCCGAATCCAACAATAACTCTGAGAGAAGCTATCACTCCGACTCCGATTAGTCAAGATGATGGTGTTGCCAGAATTACTCTAGTGACTACCAACTCCTACGATCTATTTGATTCACCAAACGAAGGGAGTGGAAGTTGCTTCATGGCTAAAGGCCCCAAGGTATCACACCCCGAGTATCTTGATTTTGATAGTGATGAAGATGATTTGCTTTGAGATGATGACTTGCTTTGTGATAAAACTAGTGATGTTGATCAAAATGAACTTGATAATTCTCATCCTAGTCAAGATGAGTCATTTGATGATGATAAGATGAAAATAGAACAACTAACTAAAGAACTAAACACTCTTAAGTTAGATCATGAATCTACTCTCGAAGATCATAGAGAGCTTGTGAGAACTCATGAGAAGCTACGCTTCGAGAAGCTCAACTTGGAGCAAGAGTGATGGGGATATACCCCATGGTATGACCCGGCCTGGCGACTCGCATGAGACCCGGCCGAAGACATGACATCTTATTTATGACCCGGCAAGCGGGTCACAGGATAACCAAACCCAAGACCGGGCGGGTGAGCCGGCGCCAGGGTTCTCACAACAGAAGGCTCACAAGAGAAGGCCCACAGGAGAAGGCCCACAAGAGAGAGGGATTCCCTTAAAGGAAATAAGACCTGGAGTAGGATTCGTGAGAGACTAGTCCTAATCCTACTCCTAGTAGGACTCTATTTGTAAACCTACCCTCACCACTTATATAAGGAGGGGTAGATCACCTCTAGAGGGACAAGTTCTCAAGAGACACAAGTCTACAAGTTTAGACAACACAAGAGATTAGAGGCACAAGAGATTAGAGGTAGCAATTAGCACCCTTGTAACCGAGAGATCTTCATCATCATCAATACCAGACAAGCAGGACGTAGGCTTTTACCTCCATCGGAGGGGCCGAACCTGGGTAAAACTCCGTGTCTTCTCGATTCCGATCAACCCCTTCAAGCCGCCACATAGTTGCGTCTCGCCCCGAACCTAAGTCCGTTCACCCAGACATCTGCCGTGACATATACCCCATGGTATGACCCGGCCTGGCGACTCACACGAGACCCGGCCGAAGACATGACATCTTATTAATGACCCGGCCAGGCAACTCACAGGAGACCCGTTAAAGACATGACATATTATTTATGACCCAGCAAGCAGGTCACAGGATGACCAAGCCCAAGACCCGGTGGGTGAGCCGGCGCCAGGCGGCTCACAAGAGAAGGCCCACAGGAGAAGGCCCACAAGAGGGAAGGATTCCCTTAAACGAAATAAGACCCGGAGTAGGATTCGTGAGAGACTAGTCCTAATCCTACTCCTAGTAGGACTCTATTTGTAAACCTACCCTCTCCACTTATATAAGGAGGGGTAGAGCAACCCTAGAGGGACAAGTTCTCAAGAGACACAAGTCTACAAGTTTAGACAACACAAGAGATTAGAGGCACGAGAGATTAGAGGTAGCGATTAGCACCCTTGTAACCGAGAGATCTTCATCATCATCAATACCAGACAAGCAAGACGTAGGCTTTTACCTCCATCGGAGGGGCCGAACCTAAGTCCATTGACCCGAACATCTTCTGTGACAAATCCACGACAGTTGGCGCCCACCGTGGGGCGACGCGCGATGGTGTTATGTTCTTGGAGGAATTTCTGGAGGATTGAGAAGCTCGTGAGTTGGCCGGAAAAAGAAGAGTCAGCACAAGAGAATTTTGGCTTCTGCGGCATCGATGCACGTCATCTGATCATTATTGTGTCCGACTTCGACTATTGTTTATGATACGTGGCCCAAGAAGATTCGATTCACATCAGCGCAAAATTGTAAAAAACCCAGACTCGATCGGAGGGCTTCGACGATTACCAGCAATCGATGGCAGATGCGCCTGTTTACGTCAAACAACCGGCGCAAACCTCTCAAGAGATTCATGGTCGAAAGGTCAAATAGTGGTCTGGGCTATCCCCTATACAAAACAAGTACCCCTCTAGGTGAGCTGGTCATCCTAGCAAACAAGTCCCAAAGGAATTGAGCTGCTACTACTTCCGAACTCGTATCAAAAGCAAGCACAGTATCCGCTGCGGCCCCGGCTCTGCCTTGAGCTGGCCCATCCCGGAAGCGGATGTGCACACGGTTCGCCAGCCGCTGCGAACGCGCCTCTACTGCCTGCTACGTGCGCCTACACCAAGCCAAGCCAAGCCGCGCCAAGCCGCAGCTCATCTCCCGCCGCCGCTGTCGTAGCTCGTCTCCCCGCCGCCGCTGTCGTAGCTCGTCTCCCCGCCGCCGCTGTCGTAGCTCGTCTCCCCGCCGCCGCTGTCGTAGCTCGTCTCCCCGCCGCCGTTGCCGCAGCTCGTCTCCCACCGCCGCTGCGAGCTGCCGTTCGCCGCTCGCCGCTAAGCCACCAAGATCCGCCGACGCCGTGGTTCGCCCCCGCGCGCCCGCCAGCCGCTGTCAACTCCCCCATGACCGGCTTTGCTCGCCGTGAGCCGGCCTCGCCCCAGCTTCCATTAGCTCACCGCCAAGCCGCCGGTGCATCCATGCTGCCACCGCGGATTCATCTCGCCGGAGCAGGCCGGGAGCCGTTGCCTCCGCCTCCTCTGCTTCGCTGCGTTGAGCCGCCTTCACCGTGACCGGCCTCCGTCGTGGCCGAGCCGCGCCAGCCGCTTCTCCGCTCCACCCTCGGTTTCTGCCACGACCGAGCCGCGCTGGCTCTCGCCTCGCCTTCGGCCGCCGTGGCCAAGTCGCCCCGTCGCCTCGCCCTCGACCTCCGTTGCCTCAAGCTGCCGGAGGGTTCGCCGCTATGTGCCATCTTCAAACGCGCCCGCTTCGCCTCCCCCCATATAGAATTGTCAACGGGAGGATAAAGCAAAGATGTAGAGACTAGTGGGGTTAAAAAACCGCCTTGTCAACACACTGTGGTCTTTCACCGCCTCAAGTTGCCCCGCTAGACTTCTTTGACGTAACGCCGTCACCGCTGAGACGGCCTAGTCTAGCACCGTTGCCGTGCTGCCGTGGCCAAGTCGCCACCTCTACTGCGGTTTCGAGAGTGGCTCAATCGCTGTTGAAATTACGAGAGTGACTCGGCTAGTCATCGGGATGAATCAGGTGAAACGCATCAGGTCAACTTTTATTGAAACATTTTTTTCTTTCGAGAACAATTACTCTCGCCTGTGATATCTTTGTGTAGGACAATTATTTATTATAACCGCGGTGCCATGCCGCGGATACGGAGCTCTGTCAGCATCATCATGCACCGGCATCCGCACCTGCTCAACGGACGCGCGCATGAGCCGCCGCTCCTACGGTCCGGTCTACATCAACATGTGGTCGACTCATCCATCTGTGCCCACGGCCGACTCATCCATGAGGCGCTACGACTGATTCAATCCGCCCGTATCGGCTTACAATCCCGTGGCTGTCTCTCACTATCCGTGATGGCACTAGCCTACAACGCCGCAACCGTCTCTCGCGACCACGCCATCTCTCGTGGCCACGCCGGCTTACAAACGCCACGGACGTCTCTTGCACACCGGCTTACAATGCCACGGCCAGTGGCTGCATACAACAGTACAAGCCGCCCAACTGATGGTTTTGAATCGCCGTCCTGCGGTCCAATCTACATTGGCATAAGAGTGCCAGACTCATCAATATGAGCCACCCAAACGAACAAATGCGCAAGTCGCCGCCACTGCAGTTCGGTTCACTTCAACAACCAACCGGGACGAACCATCTACCAGATTATTGGAACAAATCATACGGGATCATCTATAACCTGCCACGGCTAACCTCAAACTTCCAGTGAAGATTCTCAAGCCGCCTCTTCGAGTCAACTTAAGACTCGGGGGCTACACACATGGCAAGGCACATTTGGTCGTTTTTAACGAGAACCCCGGGTCTTTGCAAGAGAAAACCCAATCCTGGGGCTACTACATTATTGGCGGATGATTAAAAGTTGCCCAAGAGGACGGACCGCCGTGATGCACCATTCAAACATGGGTGCCCGGATCATTGGATCATCATAAAGACACTTGGAGATTCTGTCGTTTCTGCATACAAGATGGCGGCTTACAAGATTGATGTTGCTCCGCTATGTGACCCGCCTGCCTTATCGGTTAATCTCGCCTAGAGACCTTGAGCCGGTTCAAAGGAATTGATGGCCAATCTTGATAGAGACCCTGTACCGGCTAAGATTGAGGTGACCCGCTGAACTATTACTAGTCAATCTCGCCTAGAGACCCTGAGCCGGTTCAAGAAATTGACGGCCAATCTCGCCTAGAGACCCTGAGCCGGGTCAAGAAGTTGACGGCCAATCTCGCCTAGAGACCCTGAGCCGGTTCAAGAAATTGACGGCCAATCTCACCTAGAGACCCTGAGCCGGTTCAAGAAATTGATGGCCAATCTCGCCTAGAGACCCTGAGCCGGTTCAACAAATTGACGGCCAATCTCGCCTAGAGACCCTAAGTCGGTTCAAGAAATTGATGGCCAATCTCGCCTAGAGACCCTGCGCCGGTTCAAGAAATTGACGGCCAATCTCGCCTAGAGACCCTGAGCCGGTTCAAGAAATTGACGGCCAATCTCGATAGAGACCCTGAACTGGTGTGAGTTCAAGCATCGAGTCCACTCGGAAGAACCATCATATGAGTTTGAGGAAAAGCAAGATCATCATGCATTACATCACATATTGCATCATACATTGCACTGCATCATACATTGCATCATATTCACATGTCATGCCGGCTTATCAAGTTGGGTCGGAGTAAGGTTATGAAAGAAGGAGCAATGTTATAACATCTCCGGGTTGTGCTTTGTCAAAGCCGCCCTTACAACAATACAGAATATATTATGTCTTGTTCATTTTTGTAGGTTTTATCTCTTAAGACGAGCCGCTGTTAAAGTATTCTGCAAAAGCAAATGGATTTTTTAATAGCCAACATGGCTGGATCTTCATGGTTTATCATAACCAGTAATAAATGATTGGGATTATTTCAAACCAGCTCGGAGAAATTATTATCTTTCAAGAGCCGCCCTATCGGAAATAATGTTGTGTCATCTAATTGGCCGGTTCTCGGATTTCTTTAATTGTGCTCTGTAGTAATCTACAACACTCATGGATTTCTCAAATTTATATTTGCCGGGTTGCACTGCAACCACGAGCAGGAATTTCATGTCAAATACAAAGGAATTATTCCAGAATATTCATTCCGGGTTATATTACGACCACGGTCAAAGATTCATTCAACAAATTATGGTGAGACATATTATTCTCACATAGTCCTGAGTCGCCGCAGGGAGACGTCCCGGCACTTGGGGCTACATTATCCAAGTCCAAGTTTATATCAATTATGCAAGTCCCATATCGCTGCAAGCATCCACCATGGCACTTGGGGGCTAATGCAAGCCGGTTTTCAAACCATTACATTGTCAGCAAGACCATATTATCTCCAGGAGATGAGCCGGCCCTTCTATATTTTTCTAAAGTCCCAGACCAGTAATTCTTACTGACCCGGCACTTGGGGGCTATAGTATTCAGATGTTCCAACAGATTAAGAGATTCAAATTGAAGACTCGGCGCATCACATTCTGATGAGCTGGCCCTTAGGGGCTACACCCGCCGAAGCTTTCTAATGAGCCGGCCCTTGGGGGCTACACCCGCCGAAGCATTATAAGATATAAGGCAATTATAAGTCCCAGGTTGCTGCAGGAAGGACAACCCAGCACTTGGGGGCTACACAGTCCAAAATGTTATTTGCAAAGCACCAAGTTATCATGGATAATCTCGGAGCTTGGGGGCTACAGGTAATATGGACATATCAAAAACTTTGAGGAGAATTTTCAAAATATTAAATATGGAGTTCAGTTGTTAGACCCGGCGTCACCAACACTTATGACCCGGTATTATCAAAAGATCATAAACCCGCCAGAGTTTATATAAGCCGCCCTGCTTCACAACAATGGAAGTCCGGTTCTACATCAGATGGATTTTCATCCCAATATTTATCAAGTCAGCAGGATTCTAGTTATTTAACCCGGAGTCACCAACGATAATGACCCGGCATCATCAATGATTATGACCCGGTGGAGATGGACCACCAAGAGTATTGGAAGCCGACTCAATGGCATATGGGTGTTCTATTCTCGATATTTTTCAAAAGACATTGACAAGCAAGATGATAATCAAGACGACTCATTCATATGGAGAAAAGACCCGGATTTCTGAGAAGCCATTTTATAAGCCGGCCAAAGGAGCAAGCCGGCCACTTAACATATTTGTTGCTCTTATTTCAGGAGCTTACCACGAATAAATTCAAGCTAACCTGGGGGCTAATGACGGGGATATACCCCATGGTATGACCCGGCCTAGCGACTCGCAGGAGACCCGACCGAAGACATCACATCTTATTTATGACCTGGCAAGCGGGTCACAGGATGACCAAGCCCAAGACCCAGCGGTGAGCCGACGCCAGGCGGCTCACAAGAGAAGGCTCACAAGAGAAGGCCCACAAGAGAGAGGGATTCCCTTAAAGGAAATAAGACCCAGAGTAGGATTCGTGAGAGACTAGTCCTAATCCTACTCCTAGTAGGACTCTATTTGTAAACCTACCCTCTCCACTTATATAAGGAGGGGTAGAGCACCCCTAGAGGGACAAGTTCACAAGAGACACAAGTCTACAAGTTTAGACAACACAAGAGATTAGAGGCACAAGAGATTAGAGGTAGCGATTAGCACCCTTGTAACCGAGAGATCTTCATCATCATCAGTACCAGACAAGCAGGACGTAGGCTTTTACCTCCATCGGAGGGGCCAAACCTGGGTAAAACTCCGTGTCTTCTCGATTCCGATCAACCCCTTCAAGCCGCCACGTAGTTGCGTCTCGCCCCGAACCTAAGTCCGTTGACCCGGACATCTGCCATGACAAATCCAAGACAAAGAGCATGAGTTTCTCAAAGCTATCAATGACGATCTCCGAAAGAAGACTTCATATTATCTAGCCAAACGACTACTCTTGTCTACTTTCATGCCTCAAGTTAAAACTAAGCAATCCAGTAACAAAGGCAAGAAAGGTTCTTCATCTAGTAGCAACAATAAAAAAGCTAAACCCAATGATGTTGCTTCTAGTAGTTCTATTGATTCCATTAATGCTGATTCTCTTAGCCAAGTTACACTTGAGCAAGAAAATGCTTTATTGAAAGGAATTATAGAAAAGGGTATCTACAAGAGTCTTGTCGGATGTAAGCAATTTGAGGAAATTATACGCAAGCACGGAGGATACCGGAAGAATCGTGGTGTTGGCTACTTCAACGCTAATGGAGTTGAGTGGGAAGAAGGTCAATATCACAAGCCCAAGTTTGTTCCTCAAAAGGAGAAGTATGAAAATACTCTTCCCAAGGGGACAAACAATCAAGATGACCTTCCACCATAAGACCACAAGCTCAAGGGCAAGAACAAGCTTCAAGAGGACATTGACTCATATGAAGATGAATCCCTAGCTTTGGTGGAGTGGGTTCCCAAGGCTACTTCAAGCTCAACTACTACAAAGGCTACTTCAACACCAAGGATCCCCATCAACTTGATGTGGATCCCCAAGAAGAAGAACTAGTAAGTTCTTGAGGGGTGACTCCGCCAATGAAATTCAGTCACATTCATTATTGGCAAGGACTTTTTGCACTCAACATCAACTCAATGCAATAGTTCAAGGAGTCACACATTCCCTCAAAGGTAAGCAAGGGACAAGGTAATCAACTAATCAATGGACATCATAACATATGCTTTGCACTCCATGTCCATATATATCCTTGTATTTGTCTCTTGTGTGTTAGGACTAACCCATGTAGGTGAGAGGAGTAAGGAAACAACAAGGATGCTCCCAACTCTTGGTGGTCTTCATCAACATTGAGCATCCACAACTACCTCACCAACATAAAGTCTTCATCGACAAAACCCAAGGTTAGTTTATCCCTCTTATGGGGGGATGTCACATCAAGGGGGAGCTTTACTCTAAGACTTGAGTCAAAGCATCTCTTAGCATGTGACAACATTAAATGCTTTATGTAAAAGTGGTAACCCCACTTGTGCTTAAATGATGAGTATGACCTATGATCAAGTACTCTTACTTGGCTCCTAAGTAAAATACTCATATATAGATGACTTCATCATCGCCCAAGTGCTTGTTAGATGCTAGTGTGTTTGTGCATGTTTGTCATGATTTCTTTTGATATCTTATTGTGTGAGCATCTTAGTCTGCATTTATTTTCTCATTCGAGGACATCCAATTGTTGCTATTTGGTTATTGATTTTCTCTTTTGCCAATTGGATGGACAAGAATGCCTAGGACCACTCTTTAGCTATCTATGCTTTCTCACCTCATATTCCATTCATGTTGCATCACAAAATTTGAACAAGTGCTTTTCGATCCCTCTGTGTGTGGAGCACTCGGAGTTTCGTATCGACAAGGACTGACCATTAAAACCTCCCAAGTGCATCTTGGTGGAACCAACCCCACAATCTCGGTCTCACTGAATGCCTAGGGTTGATCTGTTTTTCAATCTCAGTACTGCCGATTTCATATTCTCGGTTACACCGAGTTTCCCTGTCAGCTAACAGTTGTGGAACTCGGTGACACCGAAAACATAAAATCGGTATCACCGACAGTGGAGGGTATATATACTGTGGACCCCGACGTTTTGAAATTCATCCTCAGAACTGTCACGCCTCATAACCCTAAGCTGCCTCTTCGAGACACCTGGTGGTCGCCCTTGTGTTCCTGCGCTCCTCTGCCGCTGGGAATCGCCGTCGTCGATGAAATCTGCTCCATCATCGCTACCATAGCGGATTCGCACCAAGTTAGGGTACGGATTCGACCTCCTTTGCGCTCCTTCTGATTCTTGCGCATTGGATATGCTTTTCTTCTTATGCCACCTATTGCACTGCTCCCTATCCACCAGGAAATCCCATAGGCTAGCGAACCATCGATTTTCTAGGGTTTGCATTCCGTCCGACGCAACTCGGTAGAACTTAATCAAGAAAATTGGTACCACCGATTTTCGTTTGTGTGTTGCTGAGAACCGTCTCGGTGAAACCGAGCACTCCTTTTTAGTCTCACCGAAAAGGGTGCCAACTTTTTGTTAAAAGGGACAGTCAGTCTCGGTGTCACCAAAATTTTTGCTTCGGCCTTACCGATTTGTTTCTGATAGAATGCAAAACTTTGAAAATCTTTTGTTCAAAATTTCAAAAACCAGCTGATAATTTTGTGATGACTCATCTACTTCTGCTCATCTATATTCCATTCACAGGGTCAGTATGTCAGATGCAGAGGACACTCAGAATGACCTGAGAGATCAAAGTGTTGAGATGGATTCAGGCACTAGTCCTGAGTCTAGTTCAACTTCAGACCCAGGCACTCCCAGTTCCCATGGTTTGCCCAAGGCTACTACTAGGGCTAGGAAGAATCTGAATTCTGATGAAGAAGATTTAGACTTCGTTCCAGAAGAGATTCTTGGAAAGAAGCAAGAGAAGGCTGCCAAGAAGTCAGCAATTGAAGCTACTTCATCTCGCAAAGTTGTCAGCAAGGTCTATGCTCCTGCTTCAACATTCAAAGCACTTGAGACTGCCAGAGCAACTATTTCAGTTAAGGTCCCCAAGAAAGTTATGACTAAGAAGGCAGGGGAGAAGAAAGCCAGAAAGAGGATTATTCATGTGACTGGCAGGCCTACCTCCATGTTTGAGGATCCAGAAGAAGCTGCTGGTGCTAATGCTGAAGAGGAGGGAGAGCATGTTGAGAAGGCCCCTCCCAAGAAAAAGCAAAAGAAACTGATGTTTGATGCTATGCCAAAGACTAGCGCATCCAAGAGCAACAAGTCTACATCCAAGAAGGCTACTTCTGAGAAGCCTAAGAGGACATCCAGGCAGATTCTAGCTTCTGAGAAGAACAAAGGGACTGCTTCCAGAGTTGAAGATGATGATGACTTGACAACTTTGATGAAGCTTAGACCACATCTTCCAGTACACAATGCCAGCTACCCACTAGCTGAGGATATGAACAAGAGGAAGGATTCAGGATTGAGGGAACAGAGAGCTACTGATCCATATGCCTTGAGAAAGAAGATAGCTATGGACTACAGATTTTATACCAAGGAGCAACGGGATTTCTATGAGACTGTGCTTTTTGACAAGAGTCCGGTTGTGAGTGATATGCGGTATGTTGACTGGAAATTCATCAAGGAAAACAAGGACTACTTTCCAAGTGTCCAAGACAATTTCTACTGCATAGGTTTGGATGAGTTTGTTCGCAAAGAATTCACAGCTTGGAATGATGATATGATCATACAATTCTACTCCACTTCACATTTCTATGGAAATGGTAGAATTGTATGGATGACTGAAGGTGCAAGGTATGAATCGACTGTTGAAGAATGGACTGCTATCTTAGGAGTTCCAAAAGCACAGGATGGTGACTTGGATGTATACTCAGAATCCAAGGAGAGCCACAATGCTATGGCAAATATGTACAAGGAGATCGCTGTTGCCAATGTGAAGTCTCACAAGCTAGGATCTATCTACTTTCTTCAGGCTGGCCTCCGCACAATGAACACCATTCTGAGACATACTTTGATGCCCAAGTCAGGAGATGACAAGATGATCCGAGGCTACTCCATCAATATGTTGATCCACCTTGACAGACACACCAGGATTAGAGTCATGGATTTGATTGTTGAGACAATCAAGAGGGTTGCTATTGACCAGAAGCGCTCTTGCTGTTATGCACCCTACATCCAGATGCATATCAATTCAAAGTTGGAGAAGCACATTTTTGCTCTAGACCGTCCACATTTACCCCTACAGCCAGATCTCGAGGACAACGTTGTGGTGATGAACCCAGATCATCCCACTTCAGCTGCAGCTGAGGTAGAAGCAGAGGCAGCTCGAGCCTCTAGTGCTCAGGTCCCTAGATCTAGGAATGAGCAAATGGATCTTATGATTTCATCTATCCAAGGAATGAAGGACGACATTAAGGGGATTCTGAAAAATTAGAACAGTCTTGTCAAGATCTTTGAGAACAGGATCAAAACCCTTAATGATAAGGTGGATGGGCTGACTAAGACACTCAATGAGCTCAAGAAGGAAGTTCACTCAGTGCCTCTTCCTCAGAATACTTCTTCAGATGATGATGAGGAGGAGGAGGAGGATGGATGGATCACCTCTCAGGACAGGCACACAGTTTCATACCCAGGCCAGATCAGCCACTATGCGAGCTCCAGACTTGAGGCCCTCTTCATCAGCTCCTGCTACTGTCACCTCAGCTCCTGCTCCATCTGCTCCAGTTCCTCCAGCTGTCACTCCAACTCCATCCACGACATCTGCAGAGATCTTCGCCGATGTGTTCTCTCGACTCCTTCATCAACAACCGGAGGAGATCAGCCCAAGAACGATTAGATGTATGCCTTTGAACTTTTTGGTAACTTGTTGCCAAAGGTGGAGAAGTGTATATAGATATTTAGGATTCGAGCGAGAGAGCGTTTTGGTGTTTGTTGCTTTTCAAAACATTTGGTCTCTTGGTTGCTTGTGTTGAGTGTATGATCATGTGTGTTATGCTACTATTTTATGCTTTATGTGTTATGCTACTATTTCCTATCATCTTAATGGTTGTGAGATGATCATTCACCTTTTCTTGATTGTGTTGTGCTTTGTTACTCATTCTAATTATTCTCGCACACCACCAAGTTGTATGTGACATCGAATAAGTGCCCCATATACCTAATCGATTGTGCATTTGCATTCAAACGCAAATTCAAAATAATGCACAAATTTAGGGGGAGCTCTTGTTTATCACATACCTCTCAAAGAGACGATTATATTCATTGATTTTATCATATGTCGAAGCTTTGATATATATGTTGTCATCAATTACCAAAAAGGGGGAGATTGAAAGCACATTTGCTCCCTTGGTGGTTTTGGTAATTAATAACAACATATAAGTCATTGAACTAATGTTTCCACCAAGTATATTTCAGGAAATGTTCAATGATAGGATTGGCAAAAGGAGATTGTGGAGATACCCCAAGATGCAAGGAAATAGGTCGGCCAAGCTTCAAGCAAGAGGACTCTACATTTTATATTTATGAGAAATCACTTTGAGTCCATAGGAAAGCCAATACTATTAAAAGGGGGTAAGGTTTTGTTGGTGAACAATATGCTCAAACGTGCACAAGTGACATTCGCCCAAAACATCAACAAAATCTCCCACCAAAGTCTGTTCTATACCTAACACTCAAAATCGGTGCAACCAACTTTCCCATACCGGTGCCACCGATTCCAGAACCTAGACAGACTCAGCCAAACCCTAGCCACTTCGGTGCAACCGATTCCATACCGGTGCCACCGAGTTTAGGTTGCCAACTTTCTGTTACACAAATTCACAATGTCGGTACCACCGAGAATGTTGGATCGGCATCACCGAGATTGGAAATCTGACCGTTGGTCACCTTATCGGTGCAACCGAGTTTCCTATATCGGTCTCACCGAGATTCAAAAGTTGCCACCTCTTGGTCACTTCGGTGCCACCGAGATTAACACATCGGTGTCACCGAGTTGGTTATTTTGTGTGTAACGGTTGGATTTTTGGGGATGCCTATATATACCCCTTCACCACCACCTACTCGAAAGATAAGCACTTAGAACTATTCCACACTTGCCCCATCCGGTTTTCTGAGAGAAGAACCACATACCCTTGTGTTGAGGTCAAGATCTTCCTCTCCAATCATATGGATCTTGATCTCTAGCCTCCCCAAGTAGCTTTCCACCAATCCCATCTCTTCCACCATGCCAAATCTATGAGAGAGTGATTGGGTGTTGAGGAGTCTATCATCTTGAAGCACAAGAGCAAGGAGTTCATCGTCATTACCGAGCCTATTACCTTTTGGAGGGTGGTGCCTCCTAGATTGGTTAGGTGTCGCTTGGGAGCCTCCTACTTCATGTTGTGGAGTGAACCAAGAAGTTTGTAAGGGCAAGGAGATCGCCTACTTCGTGAAGATCTACCCATAGTGAGGCTAGTCCTTCGTGGACGGAAGCCGTTATGGAATAGTCAAGGTTGCTACTTCGTGGACCCTTTTGGGTGGAGCCCTCCTTGGACTCTCGCGACCGTTACCCTTCATGGGTTGAAGACTCCATAAACGTGGATGTACGATAGCGCCACCTAACGGAACCACGGGAAAAATCATCGTGTCTACAACTGCGTTTGATCTTCCTACCCTATCCCTTCTATACATGCTTGTTGTTACTTTCCGCTGCTATATACTCTTAGACTTGCATGTGTAGGGTGTACTTGACTTGCCATGAAATGCTAAAAACTGTCAACCCTAAAACTTGGTATAGGCAAAACTTTTATTTGGTCAAATAGTCTAATCATCCCCCTCTAGACATACTTTCGGTCCTACAACTCTGCAACCTATTACAATTCCTGAATGGAAATCGGATCATGTTGAAATGGAGTTCGTCACTGGGTTTCCTAGGTCGCAGAAGGGTAATGATGCTATTCTTGTCATCATTGACCGACTTTCCAAAGTTGCACATTTTTTGTCTGTCAAGGAAACTATTACTGCTAGTCAGCTAGCAAATCTTTACATGTCCAGAGTTGTTTCCCTCCATGGTATTCCATTGGTGATTAGTTTAGACCATGGCAGTTTATTCACTTCAAGATTATGGGCAAGTTTCCAGGAAGCTATGGGAACTCATTTGTCATTCAGCACCGCTTTTCACCCTCAATCCCAAGGAAAAGTTGAAAGAGTCAATCAAATTCTCGAGGACATGCTTCGAGCTTGTGTCATCTCTTTTGGCAAGAAATGGGAGGAATCTCTTCCGTATGTTGAGTTCTCCTACAACAATAGCTATCAAGCTAGTCTGAAGATGGCTCCTTTTGAAGTGTTATATGTGTTGGGGAACGTTGCATGGGAAACAAAAATTTCCTACACACACGCAGATCTATCCATGGTGATGAGTATCTACGAGAGGGAGAGTGGATCTACATACCCTTGTAGATCGCTAAGCGGGAAGCGTTAAGAAACGCGGTTGGTGTAGTCGAACGTCTTCGCGATCCAAATCGCCGTGCGTCCCGCGATCCAATCACGATCAGTCCCGCGATCCGATCACGATCCATCCCACGAACTTGATCACGATCCGTCTCACGAGCTTGATCACGATCCTTCCGATCTAGCACCGAATGGACGGCACCTCCACGTTCAACACACGTACAACTTGATGACGATCTCCACCGTCTTGATCTAGCAAGAAGGAGTGGAGAGGAAGAAGAGTTATCCAGCAGCCTAATGGCGCTCCGGTGATGGTGGTGGAGCAATTCCGGCAGGGCTTCGCCTAAGCACTGCAGAAAACCGATCTAGAGGAGAAACTATGCACTGGAAGAACGGGTATCACGTGGCTGAAAATCTAGTGCAAAAACCCTAAAACCTCCAGTATATATAAGAGGATAGGAGGAGAGGCCTTGGCACAAGGGCCAAGGCCTCCTTGCTTCAGCCGAAGGAGAGAGGGAGAGGTGGAGTCCACCTCCAATCCTAGTAGGACTAGGATTCACCCTATTTTGCCTTTTTTCACTTTTTCTCTTAGGCTTTTTTCCTCCAGCCGCATGGGCCTCTTGTGGATGTTCCACCAGCCCACTAAGGGCTGGTTTACACCCTCCAACAGCCCATCTACCCTCTTGGGTCGAAATACCCCTCCCGGTGGCCTCCCGGTACACTACCGACACTCCCGGTACACTACCGATGAGCCCGAAACTTTTTCGGCGACCAAAACAGGACTTCCTATATATGAATCTTTACCTCCGGACCATTCCGGAGCTCCTCATGACGTCTGGGATCTCATCCGGGACTCCAAACAAACTTCAGTCACCACCATACATAACTCTATACTACCGAAACGTCACCAAACCTTAAGTGTGCAGACCCTGCGGGTTCGAGAACTATGTAGACATGACTGAGACACCTCTACGGTCAATAACCAATGGCAGGACCTGGATGTCCACATTGGTTCCTACATATTCTACGAAGATCTTTATCGGTCGAACCTCTATGTCAAGGATTCAGTTAATCCCGTATGATGTTCCCTTTGTTCTTCGGTATGTTACTTGCCCGAGATTCGATCGTTGGTATCTCCATACCTAGTTCAACCTCGTTACTGGCAAGTCTCTTTACTCGTTCCGTAATACAAGATCCTGTAACTAACACTTAGTCACATTGCTTGCAAGGCTTATTTTGATGTTGTATTACCGAGTGGGCCCCGAGATACCTCTCTGTCACACGGAGTAACAAATCCCAGTCTTGATCCATGCCAACTCAACAGACACCCTCGGAGACACCTGTAGAGCACCTTTATAGTCACCTAGTTACGTTGCGACATTTGATACACACAAAGTACTCCTTCGATATCTGTGATTTGCATGATCTCATGGTCATAGGAACATATACTTGACATGCAGAAAACAGTAGCAATAAACTGACACGATCATAAGCTACGTTTGTAGTTTGGGTCTTGTCCATCACATCATTCTCCTAATGATGTGATCCCGTTATCAAATGACATCTCATGTCCATGGCTAGGAAACCTTAACCATCTTTCGATCAACAAGCTAGTTCACTAGATGCATACTAGGGACACTGTGTTTGTCTATGTACCCACACATGTATCCATGTTTCCAATTAATACAATTATAGCATGGATAATAAACGATTATCATGAACAAGTAAATACAATAATAAACACTTTATTTATTGCCTCTAGGGCATATTTCCAACATCCTCCCACTTGCACTAGAGTCAATAATCTAGTTCACATCACTATGTGATTTACATTGTAATGAATCGAACACCCATGCAGTTCTGGTGTTGATCATGTTTAGCCCTTGGAAGAGGTTTAGTCAACGGGTCTGCAACATTCAGATCCATGCGCACTTTGCAAATATTTATGTCTTTCTCCATGATGTAATCGCGGATGGAGTTGAAGCGTCGCTTTATGTGTCTGGTCCTCTTGTGAAACCTTGGTTCCTTGGCCAGAGCAACGGCACCAGTGTTGTCACACAACAGGTTCATTGGATTCAGTGCACTGGCACTACTCCAAGATCTGTCATGAACTGCTTCATCCAGACACCTTCCTTCGCCGCCTCCGAGGCTGCGATGTATTCTGCTTCGCACGTAGAATCAGCTACCACGCTTTGCTTGGAACTGCACCAGCTTACCGCTCCCCCGTTAAGAATAAATACATATCCGGTTTGCGACTTAGAGTCGTCCGGATCAGTGTCAAAGCTTGCATCGACGTAACCCTTTACGACAAGCTCTTCTTCACCTCCATAAACGAGAAACATTTCCTTAGTCCTTTTCAGGTACTTAAGGATATTCTTGACCACTTGCCAGTGCTCCATTCCAGGATCACTTTGAAACCTTCCAGCCATACTTATGGCAAGGCTGACATTGGGTCTTGTGCATAGTATTGCATACATGATAGAGCCTATGGTTGAAGCATAGGGGATCACACTCATCTTTTCTCTATCTTCTGCAGTTACTGGGCATTGAGTCTTACTTAACTTCACACCTTGTAACACAGGCAAGAACCCCTTCTTGGACTGTTCCATTTTGAACTTCTTCAAAACTTTATCAAGGTATGTGCTCTGTGAAAATGCTATTATGCGTCTCGATCTATCTCTGTAGATCTTAATGCCTAATATGAAAGCAGCTTCTCCTAGGTCCTTCATTGAAAAACTCTTGTTCAAATATTCCTTCATGCTTTCCAGCATTTCTATATTGTTTCCAATCAGCAATATGTCATCCACATATAATACTAGAAACGCTATAGAGCTCCAACTCACTTTCTTGTAAATACAAGCTTCTCCGTAAACTTGTATAAACTCAAACGCTTTGATCACCTCATCAAAGCGCTTATTCCAACTCCGAGATGCTTGCACCAGTCCATAAATGGATCGCTGGAGTTTGCAAACTTTGTCAGCATTCTCTGGATCGACAAAACCTTCGGGTTGCATCATATACAACTCTTCCTCAAGGAAACCGTTGAGGAACGCTGTTTTGACATCCATCTGCCAAATTTCATAGTCGAAATAAGCAGCTATTGCTAACATGATTCTGACAGACTTAAGCATCGCTACGGGTGAGAAAGTCTCATCATTGTCAACTCCTTGAACTTGTGAAAAACCCTTTGCCACAAGTCGAGCTTTATAGACGGTGACATTACCGTCTGCGTCTGTCTTCTTCTTAAAGATCCATTTGTTTTGAATGGCCTTTCGCCCTTCAGGTAATACTTCCAAAGTCCATACTTTGTTTTCATACATGGATCCCATCTCGGATTTCATGGCCTCTAACCATTTCTCGGAATCCGGGCCCATCACTACTCCTTCATAGCTCGTAGGTTCATTGTTGTCCAACAACATAACCTCCAAAACAGGGTTGTCGTACCACTCACGGGTACTACGCGGCCTTGTCGACCTACAAGGTTCAATAGCAGCTTGATCTGAAGCTTCATGATCATCATCATTAACTTCCTTTTCTACCGTCGTAGGTTCCACAGAAACATCTTTCTGCGTTGCGCTACTTTCTGGTTGAAGTAAAGGTTCAATAACCTCATCAAGCTCTATTTTCCTCCCACTCAATTCTTTCGAGAGAAACTCTTTCTCAAGAAATGTTCCGTTCTTAGCGACAAACACTTTGCCTTCGGATCTAAGATAGAAGGTATACCCGATTGTCTCTTTCGGGTATCCTATGAAGACGCATTTCTCTACTTTGGGTTCCAGCTTTTCAGGCTGAAGCTTTTTGACATAAGCATCACATCCCCAAACTTTAAGAAATGAAAACTTTGGTTTCTTGCCAAACCACAGTTCATATGGCGTCGTCTCAACAGATTTTGATGGTGCCCTATTTAAAGTGAATGCAGTTGTCTCTAATGCATAACCCCAAAACGATAGTGGCAAATCAGCAAGAGACATCATAGAATGCACCATATCTAATAAGGTTCGATTACGACGTTCGGACACACCATAACGATGTGGTGTTCCGGGCGGTGTCAACTGTGAAACAATTCCACACTGTCTTAAGTGACTACCAAACTCATAACTCAAATATTCACCTCCTCGATCAAATCGCAGGAACTTAATCTTCTTGTTACAATGATTCTCAACTTTACTCTAAAATTGCTTGAACTTTTCAAACGTTTCAGACTTGTGTTCATTAAGTAAATATACCCATATCTACTTAAGTCATCAGTGAAGGTGAGAAAATAATGATATCCACCACGCGCTGTAACATTCATTGGACCGCACACATCAGTATGTATGATTTCCAATAAGTCACTCGCCCGTTCCATTGTTCTAGAGAACGGCGTTTTAGTCATCTTGCCCATGAGGCATGGTTCACATGTGTCAAGTGATTCAAAATCAAGTGACTCCAAAAGTCCATCAACATGTAGCTTCCTCATGCGTTTTACACCAATATGACCTAAACGGCAGTGCCACAAGAAAGTGGTACTATCATTATCAACTCTACATCTTTTGGCATCAATGTTATGAACATGTGTGTCATCACTATCAAGATTCAATATGAATAAACCCCTAACATTGGGTGCATGACCATAAAAGATATTACTCATATAAATAGAACAACATTTATTCTCCGATTTAAATGAGTAACCGTCTCGCAATAAACAAGATCCAGATATAATGTTCGTGCTTAACGCAAGCACTAAATAACAATTATTCAGGTTCATCACTAATCCCGATGGTAATCGAAGAGAGAGCGTGCCGACGGCGATCACATCAACCTTGGAACCATTTCCCACGCGCATCGTCACTTCGTCCTTTGCCAGCCTTCGTTTATTCCGTAGTTCCTGCTTTGAGTTGCAAATGTGAGCAACCGAACCGGTATCAAATACCCAGGCACTACTACGAGAGCTAGTAAGGTACACATCAATAACATGTATATCTTATATACCTTGTTTGTCGTTGGCCGCCTTCTTGTCAGCCAGGTACATGGGGCAGTTCCGCTTCCAGAGACCAGTTCCCTTGCAATGAAAGCACTCAGTTTCTGGCTTGGGTCCATGCTTGGGCTTCTTTGCAGGAGTAGCAACTGCTTTGTCATCCTTCTTGGTTTTACCCTTCTTGCCCTTGCCCTTGACTTTGCCATTTTTCTTGAAACTAGTGGTTTTATTGACCATCAACACTTGATGTTCTTTTTGGATTTCAGACTCGGCGACTTTTAGCATCGCAAACAGCTCGGCGACTGACTTGTTCATCCCGTGCATGTTATAGTTCATCGAAAAGCTCTTGTAACTAGGTGGCAGTGATTGAAATACTCTGTTAGTGATCGCTTCTGGTGGAAGGGCAATTCCCAACTCTGCTAGGCGAGTTGAATACCCAGACATTATGAGTATATGTTCACTGATAGACCCGTTCTCCTCCATCTTGCAAGCATAGAACTTATCGGAGGTTTCATACCTCTCGATCCGGGCGTTCTTCTGAAAGATAAACTTCAACTCCTGGAACATCTCATATGCTTCATGACGTTCAAAATGTCTTTGAAGTCCCGGTTCTAAGCCATACAATATTGCACACTGAACTATTGAGTAATCTCCAGTACGTGCCTCCCAAGCGTTCTTAACGTCTTCGAAGGTCATGTCTTCTGGTTGGTCACCAAGCGGTGCATCAAGGACATATGATTTCTGGGAAGCCGTGAGGATAATCCTCAGATTACGGGCCCAGTCAACAAAGTTACTTCCATCATCTTTTAGTTTAGCTTTCTCTAGGAACGTATTAAAATTCAGGGGTGGTACTGCGCGAGCCATTTATCTACAACATAAATATGCAAAGTTTACTTAGACTATTGTTCAAGATAATGAGTTTAGTTAATCAAATTACTAAAGCTCCCACTCAAACTGACATCCCTCGGGTCATCTGAGTGTCACATGATCCAAATCCACCAACTCAAGTCCGATCATCACGTGAGTTGAGGTGGCTTCAATGGTGAACATCATTATGTTGATCATATCTACTATATGACTCATGTTCGACCTTTCGGTCTCTTGTGTTCCGAGGCCATATCTATACATGCTAGGCTCGTCAAGTTTAACCCGAGTGTTCTGCGCGTGCAACACTGGCTTGCACCCGTTGTATGTGAACGTAGAGTCTATCACACCCGATCATCACGTGGTGTCTCAACACGACGAACTTTTGCAATGGTGCACACTCGGGGAGAACACAATTTATCTTAAAATTTAAGTGAGGGATCACCTTATAATGCTATCGTCGTACTAAGCAAAACAAGGTGCATAAAAGGATTAACATCACATGCAATTCATAAGTGACATGATATGGCCATGAACTTGTGCTTTTGATCTCCATCATGAAAGCACCGGCATGATCTCCATCGTCACCGGCATGACACCATGATCTCCATCATCCTGATCTCCATCAACGTGTCGCCATTGGAGTTGTCGCACCCACCATGCTTCTACTACTATTGCTACCGTTTAGTGATAAAGTAAAGCATTACATAGCGCTTAATGATTGACACGCAGGTCATACAATAATTAAAGACAACCCTATGGCTCCTGCCGGTTGCCGTACTCATCGACATGCAAGTCATGAAATTCTATACATCACATGATCATCTCATACATCACATATATCACATCATGTAATTGGACATATCACATCACAACATACCCTGCAAAAACAAGTTAGACATCCTCTAATTGTTGTTGCATGTTTTACGTGGCTGCTATGGGTTTCTAGCAAGAACGATTCTCACCTATGCATAAACCACAACGGTGATACATAATTTGCTTTTCAACCTTCTCAAGGACCGCCTTTGTCGAATCCGATCCAACTAAAGTGAGAGAAACTGCGACCCGCAAGCCATCTAGGCAACAAGTTGCGTCGAGGGAACCGGTCTCTCGTAAGAGTACGAGTAATGTTGGTCCAGGCCGCTTCATCTCACAATACCGCTGAACCAAAATCCGACCAAGGGAGGAAGCAATCTAAGCATCAACGCCCACAAACCTTTTGTGTTCTACTCGAGATGTCATCTACACATAGACCTAGCTCATGATGCCACTTTTGGGGAACGTTGCATGGGAAACAAAAATTTCCTTCGCACACGTAGATCTATCCATGGTTATGAGTATCTACGAGAGGGAGAGTGGATCTACATACCCTTGTAGATCGCTAAGCGGGAAGCGTTAAGAAATGCGGTTGGTGTAGTCGAACGTCTTCGCGATCCAAATCGCCGTGCATCCCGCGATCCAATCACGATCCGTCCCACGATCCAATCATGATCCGTCCCGCGATCCGATCACGATCCATCCCACGAACTTGATCACGATCCGTCTCACGAGCTTGATCACGATCCTTCCGATCTAGCACCAAATAGACGGCACCTCCATGTTCAGCACACGTACAGCTTGATGACAATCTCCACCGTCTTGATCCAGCAAGAAGGAGTGGAGAGGAAGAAGAGTTCTCCAACAGCCTGACGGCGCTTCGGCGATGGTGGTGGAGCAATTCCGGCAGGGCTTCGCCTAAGCAGTGCAGAAAACCGATCTAGAGGAGAAACTATGCACTGGAGGAACGGGTAGCACGTGGTTGAAAATCTAGTGCAAAAACCCTAAAACCTCCAGTATATATAAGAGGAGACGAGGAGAGGCCTTGGCCCCTCCTTGCTTCGGCCGAAGGAGAGAGGGAGAGGTGGAGTCCACCTCCAATCCTAGTAGGACTAGGATTCACCATATTTTGCCTTTTTCCACTTTTTCTCTTAGGCTCTTTTCCTCCAGCCGCATGGGCCTCTTGTGGATGTTCCAACAGCCCACTAAGGGCTGGTTTACACCCTCCTACAGCCCATGTAGCCTCTTGGATCGAAATACCCCTCCCGGTGGCCTCCCGGTACACTACCGATGAGCCCGAAACTTTTCCGGCGACCAAAACAGGACTTCCTATATATGAATCTTTACCTCCGGACCATTCCGGAGCTCCTCGTGATGTCCAAGATCTCATCCGGGACTCCAAACAAACTTCGATCACCACCATACATAACTCTATACTACCAAAACGTCACCAAACCTTAAGTGTGCAGACCCTGCGGGTTCGAGAACTATGTAGACATGACCGAGACACCTCTACGGTCAATAACCAATGGCGGGACTTGGATGTCCACATTGGTTCCTACATATTC
Source organism: Hordeum marinum (assembly GCA_022496015.1). Lineage (NCBI taxonomy): Eukaryota > Viridiplantae > Streptophyta > Magnoliopsida > Poales > Poaceae > Hordeum > Hordeum marinum. Next base: position 454,024,655 of record CM039674.1, on the reverse strand, counting down.
TACGAAGATCTTTATCGGTCGAACCTCTATTTCAAGGATTTAGTTAATCCCGTATGATGTTCCCTTTGTTCTTCGGTATGTTACTTGCCCGAGATTCGATAGTCGGTATCTCCATACCTAGTTCAACCTCGTTACTGGCAAGTCTCTTTACTCGTTCTGTAATACAAGATCCCATAACTAACACTTAGTCACATTGCTTGCAAGGCTTATTGTGATGTTGTATTACCGAGTGGGCCCTGAGATACCTCTCCGTCACACGGAGTAACAAATCCCAGTCTTGATCCATGCCAACTCAACAGACACCCTCGGAGACACCTGTAGAGCACCTTTATAGTCACCCAGTTACGTTGTGACATTTGATGCACACAAGGTACTCCTCTGATATCTATGAGTTGCATGATCTCATGGTCATAGGAACATATACTTGACATGCAGAAAACAGTAGCAATAAACTGACACGATCATAAGCTACGTTTGTAGTTTGGGTCTTGTCCATCACATCATTCTCCTAATGATGTGATCCCGTTATCAAATGAGATCACATGTCCATGGCTAGGAAACCTTAACCATCTTTCAATCAACAAGCTAGTTCACTAGATGCATACTAGGGACACTGTGTTTGTCTATGTACCCACACATGTATCCATGTTTCCAATTAATACAATTATAGCATGGATAATAAACGATTATCATGAACAAGGAAATACAATAATAAACACTTTATTTATTGCCTCTAGGGCATATTTCCAACAATATGGACATAAGTGTCGGACTCCTCTAAATTGGTCAGAAACTGGGGAACGTACACTTATCGGTCCGGATATTATCCAACATGCCGAAGATCAAGTCCGCATTATTCATGCAAATCCGAAGGCTGCTCAGTCCCGTCAGAAGAGTTAGTATGACCGTCATCACAAAGATATGGTCTATCAACCTGGCAAAAAGGCTTATCTATGAGTCACACCAATGAGAGGTACACATCATTTCGGGATCAAGGGCAAGCTGGCTCCTCGTTATATTGGTCCTTTCACTGTTCTCGAAAGGCGTGATAAACTGGCATATCAATTGGAGCTACCGTCAAACCTTTCCCACGTTCACGATGTGTTCCATGTGTCACAGCCTCGTCGTTGCTTCAAGGATCCTATCCGAGCAGTGGATCATGATATGTTGGAACTGCAACAAGACCTTTCTTACAAAGAGCAACCGGTCCGCATTCTCGATGAAACTGAACGTCGGACTCGTCAGAATTTTACCAAGTTCTTCAAAGTGTAGTGGGCAAATCATTCTGAAGATGAGGCCACTTGGGAGCACGAGGATCATCTTCGTGCAGAATACCCCGGGCTTTTTCCTTCTACTTCTTAATTCTCGGGACGATAATTCTTATTAAGTAGGGGAGAATTGTGACGCCCTGGTTTTATGCTACAGTAATGCGTGTAATTAAGCTACAATAATGCCACGCTAATGATGCCACATCACCGCGTTTACTGTTGTTAAACTCGCATTGGTTCAAACCCCGTTCGATTCCGTTGCAAATTTTATCCGTCTAAAAGGTGGTTTTAAAAGTTGTGTAAAATAAGAATTAAAAATGTTGAATGGATTGAAAATATTCCCTAAGGGTTCCTAAAATTGGAACTGGAATTTTTCGAAGTATTTTAGAGCCCCTAAGTAATTAGAAGAGACAATATTAATAATAGTAAAATAAAAACTAATTTTAAAAAAGAACTGGACCTAAACTAACCGGCCCATCCCCCATAGACAGCCCACCACCGGGGCCATAACCCCCCTTGCCCCACTCCATCGAAAGTTTCCCACCGCACTCGCCCCACGCCCCCCTCGCTCTCTTCCTTCCCCCTCCCCGATCAAGATCGGATCAGGGGTAGACCACCGTGCCCGACGCCTCTCGCTGCCGCCTCGTCGATCGGTCCCGACGCCGGCCCCTTGACCACCGTCGTCGCCGGACTGCCCCGTCGCCGCCCCGGACCCTCCTTAAGCTCCTCCCCGCCGCCCCCCTCGACCCTCGACGCCCCAGCCTTCCTGCACTCATCGGTGAGCCCCCGGGGCTCCCCATCCTTTCCACTTGCCGCACGCGACGGCCGCCGCGACCCTCGCTACGCACGCGCTCCGGCGCCCCCACCGCGCTCTCGCTCACCCAGCGCACCGCCCCTCGCTTGCCCCGTCGCCGGCGCCTTCTGGCCCCACGACCGCACCTCACCACACTGGCCCTCGCTCGCCGCAGCCCTCCCTCGTCCCGCGTCCATCGCCGCTGCGGCCCTGGCCCCGTCGGCGCTCACCGCACGGGCCCCCCTGCCCAGCTCGCCCCGCATCTGCCGACCGCGCCCCGGCCATGGCCTCGGCCGGCCATGCATGCGTGCATGTAGGTGTGCGTGTGTGTGTTGTGTGTTTGTGTGGCCGTTGCCACTACCATGTGGGACCGCCCCCTATGACACTGACGGTGGGGCCCCACACCCCAGAACGATTAAAAATAAAAAATGTGAAAAAATAATAAATAATAAAATGTATATTAATAAATAAATTAATAAATTAATTAAGTTAATTAGATGATTAAGATTAATTAAGCTAATTAATTAAACTGTTAATTAACCTGTAATTAGTTAATTTGAGTAGTGGATGACAGGTGGGTCCCACCCACTAATTAATTTGTTTAATTAGTTATTAAACCTAATAAAAACTGAGAGTATGACATGTGGGGCCCACTGGTCAGTTTGACCTGTCAACGGCACTGTTGACTGCTGATGTCAGCATGACATCATGCTGACGTCATAAATCTATTTTCGAATTAAAATAATCTCTTTAATTTCAGAATATTGTTTAATTTTTAAAAATTAATATAAAATAAATCATAACTCGAATGAAAATTTATACATGAAAGTTGATCAGAAAAATCCTACGAATCCGAATACGCAATCCGTTAGTCCGTCACGTGCTCCTAGCATAGCAAACATGGAACTTTTCCATCCGTTTCATCTCTCCGGTAGTAGTCCGAGACCCGGAAAATATCGTCAGATATTCTTCCGACCCGTCTGCGACGTGTAGTACTACGCTAGTGCATGCCTAGCCCTACATATTGCCATGTCATGCATTGTGATCGCATCTGTGCTTTATATTTATTGTTTCTTCCCCCCTCTTCTCTTCGGTAGACCCCGAGACTAATGCTGCTGCCAGGTACGACTACGCGCCTGACGATCAGCCTTTTGCCGCAGAGCAGCAAGGAGGGCAACCCCCCTTGAGCATTCCGATATTGCATATTCCTTTCCCTCTTATTCTTGCATTAGATTTTTGCTACTGTATTAGTTAGCTCCTATTCTGATGCATAGCCTGTTTTTGATGAACTGCTACTAAACTTGCAATCATATCAACTACTTAGTATAGGTTGGTTTTAGTGAATCCCAAGTGACCCCTTAGTCCCAGTTGCCCCTGCTTCTTCATCGACGACCCGACGACTCTACGACTCAAAGACTCGGTCAACCGACCTACAAGCCAGGCCCCTCACATCACCGCACTCCCCTTAGTTGTGCGACTCTGCAGTGCTACTATCGAGTACCGAGGGTGACACCTCATGAAGTACTCATGATGTTGGCCCTGTAGTGTAGCTAGAAGTCGTGGTTATCGAGGGTGATTCCTCCTTCACCATTCCTGATGATGTCTCTGACGTGCAACCCTTCAAGTGTGGGACCATCGAGGGTGATTCATCTAAAGTCCACCTTGACGGTTACATCGAGCGGGGACCATTGAGGGTGATTCCTCAGTTCCTGCCTTGATGTTTTATACACACAGTTACTATGACTTGGTTATAGAAACATGTTGGTGACGGGTCGGCCCCAAGGGTACCCGTGTGAGAAAGATTTGGTGGGATGCGCCATAAGGCATCCGAAGACTTGGTGGGGTGCGTCGATAAGGCACCCGAGGGTTATTGGCGGGGCGATGGAATGCATTATGGTTCGCGCTTGCCCCGCATTAATGAAATGCTAATGGGTTGGGTACTTGATCTGAGTTAGATCGTTGGCCTTAATACGCACTAACCTTCACGTGGGATAAGTTATGGGTACTCAGGGTCGTTGTATTAGCCGAAGCTCTTCGGACATCAGGTGCGTGCCCGAGTGGTCCGCAACGGCATCGTGCTTTGTTATAAGGGGTGCTAGGACTAACCTCGGCCGCGTTCGCATCGTGCAGGAGTGCAAAGGGCGATTGGCCCATGACCCCTATGCACATAGGATTCAGACCGACGGGCTGGCCTCTTCGTTGAGTCTAGGTGGGGCGACGACGTTTTGATATCCCGAGGTCAGGCATGACCCAGAAAAGTGTGTCCGACCAGAGGTGATTCAAGCGTGCGGGGAATATGTGGTGCACCCCTGCAGGGATGATAATCTATTCGAATAGCCGTGTCTACGGTAACAGGACGATTTGGAGTTGTACCTTGACCTTATACAACTACAATTGTGACTGTAAATTGAAATGTGGCTCCAGGATTGCTTCCTCGCAGGGTGTCGAGGAAGAATCTCTGGGCGTGATTACTTAATAAAATTTGCTACAATAATATAACTATATGTGAGTTACCAATCTACTCTCTTCTAATGCTGCAAGATGCTGAAGATGCTAGTCTTCGATAGGACTAGGCCTTCCCCCTATTCTTGCTTTCTACAGTCAGTCCAGATATAACCCCTCCCCATTATAATGATGCATACTTAGCATAGTTCTGATGTCAGTCTTGCGAGTACTTTGGATGAGTACTCACCGCTACTTTGCCTTCTCTTTCCCCGTCGATACGATTCTGTGTTCAGACGATGGAGCCCAGGAGATGGAGTACGTCGGAGACGACTACTACACCACCGCAAGAGCCTACTACTACGTGGAGGCGGCCCCCGACCAATAGAAGGATAGGAGGTTCCTAGGCAAGAGGCCTCGCCTCTTTCGATCCGTTGTTAAGTTTGTGCTAGCCTTCTTAAGGCAAAACTTGTTTAACTTATGTCTGTACTCAGATATTATTTGCTTCCGCTGACTCGTGCTTGTCGAGCTTTGTATTCGAGCCCTCGAGGCCCGTGGCTTGTAATATGAAGCTGTATGACTTTAATTTGTGTCTAGTGTTGTGTTGTGATATTGATCAGTGAGTCCCTAATATTGGTCGTACGCATTGCGTGTATGTTTAGCGTACGGACGAAATTGGGGGCGTCACATGTTACTTAGGCTATTGTTCAGGATAAAGAGTTTGGTCAATCATATTACTAAAAAACTCCCACACAAATTGACATCCCTCCGGTCATCCGAGTGATACATGATCCAAATTGACCAACCCAAGTCCCATCATCACGTGAGATGAGGTTGTTTCAATGGTGAACATCTCCATGTTGATCATATCTACTATATGACTCATGCTCGACCTTTCAGTCTCTTGTGTTCCGAGGCCATGTCTGTACATGCTAGGCTCTTCAAGTTTAACCCGAGTGCTCTGCACGTGCAACACTGGCTTGCACCTGTTGTATGTGAACGTAGAGTCTATCACACCCGATCATCACGTGGTGTCTTGACACGATGAACTTTCAGACATGATCATCTCATACTCGTAGCAGCCACGTAAAACATGCAAGTCGATATGAACTATTACAAACATGATCATCTCATACATCAAATATATCTCATCATGTCTTTGACCATATCATATCACAGCATACCCTACAAAAACAAGTTAGATGTCCTCTAATTGTTGTTGCATGTTTTACGTGGCTGCTATGGGTATCTAGCAAGAACGATTCTCACCTACACAAAACCACAACGGTGATACACAAATTGCTATTCAACCTTATTAAGGACCGCCTTTGTCGAATCCGATCCAACTAAGGTGGGAGAGACAGACACCCGCCAACCATCTTTATGCAACAAAGTCACATGTCAGTCGATGGAACCAGTCTCTCCTAGGTGGACAAGTAAAGTTGTTCCGGGCCGCTTCATCCCACAATAACGCTGAATCAATAAAAGACCAAGGGAGGAAGCAATCTGAGCATCAACGCCCACAAAATCCATTGTGTCCTACTCATGATCTCATCTACGCATAGACCTAGCTCGTGATGCCATTGTTGGGGAACATTGCATGGGAAACAAAAAATTTCCTACGCACACACAAGATCTATCCATGGTGATGAGCATCTATGAGAGGGAGAGTGGATCTACATACCCTTGTAGATCACAAAGCGGGAAGCGTTAAGAAACGCGGTTGATGTAGTCAAACGTCTTCGTGATCCAAATCGCAAGCCGTCCCGCGATCCAATCACGATCCGTCCCGATCTAGCGCCGAACGGACGACACCTCCGCGTTCAACACACGTACAGCTCAATGACGATCTCCGCCTTCTTGATCCAGTAAGAGGGGGCAGAGAGGTAGATGAGTTCTCCGACAGCACAACATGCGTGGTGGTGGTGGTGGTGGTGAACTAATCCGGCACGACTTCGCCAAGCTTCGTCAAACTAATCTAGAGGAGAAAACGATCTAGAGGGAGAGAGAGGGCAGCACGTGGCTTTTCAGGTGGTGGGCTGCCCTCAAACCTCCACTATATATAGGAGGAAGGGTGGGAGGAGGCTCCCTAGGGTTTCCCCTAGGGCCCGTGGCCGGTGCACAAGAGGGGAGGAGTCCACCTCCCACAAGGGAGGTGCAGTCCTAGTAGGACTCCTTCCCACTTCGCCCTCTCCCCACCTCCTTGCGCAAGGCCCTCTAGGGGATGTCTGCCCAGCCCACCAGGGGCTAGTGTGCCACCACCTAGGACCATGTGGCCCCTGGAGTGGGTGGGCCCCACTTGGTGGACCCCCGGAACCCATTCGTCACTCCCGGTACACTATCGAAAGTGCCCGAAACTTTTCCGGAGCCCAAACACCACTTCGCCATATATCAATCTTCGTCTCCGGACTATTCCGGAACTCCTCGTGACATCCCAGATCTCATCCGGGACTCCGAACAACCTTAGGACACCAACGTACATAACCCTGCGGGACTCCAGACAACCTTAGGTCACCAACCTTAGGTAATACTATCAAAACGTCACCGAACGTTAAGTGTGCAGACCCTGCGGGTTCGAAAACTATGTAGACATGACCAAGACACCTCTACGGTCAATAACCAATAGCGGGACCTGGATGCCCATATTGGTTTCTACATATTCTATGAAGATCTTTATCGGTTGAACATCTATGTCAAAGACTCAGTTAATCCCGTATGCAGATCCTTTTATTCTTTGGTATGTTATTTTCCCGAGATTCAATCGTCGGTATCTCTATACCTAGTTCAATCTCGTTACAGGAAAGTCTCTTTACTCGTTCCGTAATACAAGATCTCATGGCTAACTCTTTAGTCACTTTGCTTGCAAGGCTCATTGTGATGCTGTATTAGCGAGTGGGCCCTAAGAAACTTCTCCGTCACATGGAGTAATAAATCACAGTCTTGATCCATGCCAACTCAACAGACACCCTCGGAGATACTTGTAGAACACTTTTATAGTCACACAATTACGTTGCGACGTTTGATACACACAAGGTACTCCCCTGGTGTCAGTGAGTTGCATGATCTCATGGTCATAGGAACATATACTTGACATGTAGAAAACTATAGCAATAAACTGACACGATCATATGCTACGTTCATAGTTTGGATCTTGTCCATCACATCATTTTCCTAATGATGTGATTTCGTTATGAAATTACATCTCATGTCTATGGCTAGGAAATCTTGACCATCTTTTGATCAACGAGCTAGTCTTTTAGAGGCATACTAGGGACACGGTGTTGTCTATGTATCCACACATGTATTTGTGTTTCTAATCAATAAAATTACAGCATGGATAATAAATGATTATCATGAACAAAGAAATATAATAATAACCACTGTATTATTGCCTCTAGGGCATATTTCCAACATTTATATTTGGCTAACTTACGTGTACAAGAATAAAAAGAGTTATGTACGCATAAACCTCTCCGCGTTTGTCTGTCTTTGCGGCTATGCTTGTCTGTCTTTGCATGTTCCTTTATGTGAAGAGTAGAATCCGACGCGTTTGAGAATTTTATCCAAATGCATCAATAGATACGCCACCGAGCAACTCATGAGCAGTTTCACAATGATCTGATTAAGCATTTATGGGACTCAAGAGACTTAAAAATGTGATGGGTTGAATTCAAATTTAAACTATTTTTTGGAAAACTTCATCTTTAGATTGTAATATTTATATTTGAATTATTATTGCATTGGTATATTTGCACAACATGATTATGGTCAATGGATGATATTTATCTTCAATTGTTTTGCCTACTCCGGATATATATAAAATAAAAGGCGGATATTTGGCGAACCAGGTTGGATGGTTGCCCCCCTATCCACTCTCCTCAAACATCCGGTTTTGATGTGCAACATTCAAGATGCTCTAAGCTTGATAGAATGTAGAGAATCTTGTGTTACTTATGTGAGACATGGTCATAACTAGGAGGACAGTCCGCGCTTTGTCGCACCGCTTATATTCTTGGATTTGTACATGTTTTCTGTAAAAAAATTGAACTTGTGAAAAATATTTACGTATTAGTTGGTTTGGCGTGTGGGGATACAATAAAGTGCATTTTTTTAATTAGATATGCTACTCCTGCGAACAAAATTTACGAAATCATTCTTACGGATGGATGTGTCAATTTATGGTCAGAGATTGGAAAAAAGGTGTGCCAACGATGCAAATCGGAAAAGTGATTGATGGGACAATGTTTGGTGTGACCAATCCGTAGCAAATCGTTCATAAGTTTATTATCATTTTTTTATTGTAGTGTTTTGGTGGATTTTTTTAACCGCGTGATTGGAGATGTCTTTTAATTAGTACAAAAACATGAGAAAGCTATTTACTTTGTTGGACACGTGTGTTATGCTGGTGCTAAACGTGTCATGAACGACACTTTCGTTTTGTCACCCATTTATCGAGAGATCCCATCACGAAACCAGGGTGAACAACACAATCAATTATTTATCCAATCCAAATTGAAGAGTTGAACGAGGAGTTTTAAAACAGGATAGCTTAACAAAGTTAGAGATTTCATTGCCACAACAAATGATTGACGGGTCAAAATCAAGGATTAACGGATGAAACTTTATAATTAGGGAGCATAGTGTATTAAAAAATGAATGAAAGAGCTCATTGTGAAATTGTTGAGTTGAATGAGTGACTTTAAAACGGGTTAGCTTAACGAAATTAGAGATTTTATTGTCACAACAAAAGGATTAACGGAGTCAAAATTAAGGATTGATAGAAGAAACTTTAAGATTAGGAACTATAGTGTATTAAAAAATAAATGAGAGAGCTCATCGTGAAGTTGTTGACTCGGTCAAAATTGAATGATCCAACTCCAGATTGAAACCTCAATTATTTATTATGAGGACTAAAAAATAGGGATTTAGTGTTATAAAGGATTAAAATAATTGAGTGAAAAATGTTGATCCGGTCAAAATCGAAGACCCAATTTCAAATTGATGATCTCAACTGAATGAGAGGCCTCGAATTCTAAAGGGATTAGTGATATAGTATATTTAGCTAGTCATTTTATGTCAAATTACCCTCGTATATGCCGTTTGGCTTAGGTTGGGCCTCGGCTAAGGACATCTCCAAGGGTAAACCTTCAGATTCATCTATTCTACCCTTGATTTGGTGCTGAAGCAAAGGATTTCAGAAGTCGAGGCATGTCCGTGGACAATCAGTTGTCCGTATTTTTTTTCCTGGGCCGCGTTGGAGACGCTCTCTGATTGTAACAACTACTACTCCTATATCTAATACTACAGGTGATTCCCTCGCAAAAAAAGAGGTGGCCAGGCGGGTACTTGAACAATTAATGGAGCTTCATGGATTTGTAAGGGGAAAAGGATTTCTTCCCCAATTCAGCTACTGTAACCCCAACCGAGTCGGAGCACTCATCGTCCTTTTATACAGAGCTAGCCTCACCTAAGCGCCCTGCCGCAGACCGCAGATCGTCACATTCTAGGTCAGGCGCAGAGCACCCGGCCATGGACGGGAAGAAGGCGAGCGGCGACGGCGACGGGGACAGTTTTGGCTTCGTGGCCAGCTCCAAGGAAGAGCTGCTGGAGGTGGAGTTCTGGAAGCGCTTCATATACGAGAACAGGGATACGGCGGAGGACATGTTCTTTGCGGCGCTCATACGGGCAGCCAAGGCCGCCTACAAGCCGCAGGACGAGGCGGATCGCCCCCGGGCGGCGCGTTCCTTCGAGCCACGGCAGCAGCCGCCGGCCAATAAACTGAGCTCACCGCCGCCGCCGCCGCCACCGCCGCAAACCGAGTTCAGTCGCATCACGGTGCTAGCGCTGTTTGCGCCAGAGAACGCGCCGAAAAACAGGACGAGGAAGCCGCCTGCCGCGCGCGCCCCGCGAGGAAAGAGAGCCCCGTGCGAGAGCCTCGCGCCCCGCCGCGGCGTCGGAAAGAAAGGCTCGGAGCTTGATCATCCGCACGGGCGTTCCTTGGTCCAGCCACGGCATCCGTCGCCGACGTCCAAGCCCGGCCGCAGAACTCCTATGAAACCGTGACTGCGCCGTGCGCGCCGCCGCATCCGGGTCGCGAGGCGGAGTGGGCGCCGTCGTCGTCCACCGCGGGCGCCCCGCAAGGCAAGATCGAAGCATCGTGACTCTACGTACGTGGTCTCTGTACAGCGCCTGCGGGCAGCGTGCCATATCGCGTTCGATTTCTTTCTCGATGCAAGAACCGGCGTCGACGAGATTTCTTGATTGATTGTTTATGCAATGTATGTATGGATATCATGAAATGTGTGTCTGGATCACGAATTCACGATTCATATCATAGTTCAATTGGGGACTAATCGGGAACTGGTTATGTATACGGAGCGTGAAGTTTCTGTTGTTAGCGGCGGATAAGGCCGTGGTTTGTGTAATTGGTTAGAGTGTTTTTGTTTTATACAGTAAGAATCATGGTTTAGATTGTAACAATACATAGCTAAAAAAATACACATAACAAACTGTATCTGGCAAGTGGCAACCTAGTGATCCGATTAATTTTTTTAATCTAATCTGACTTTGTTTTTTCAGGGATCCGACCGTGTTGTTGGGAATAAAGCTGAGACTTGGGCTGTGTTTGTTCGGCCAGTGCGAGGCCTGGCCTTAAGCCACAACCCGACCCAATGGTTAGCATACAGGGCCGGCCTGACCCAATATCCCATGACAGGACGACACGTCCCAACATGAGTAGACGGCCTAATGAGCATAGCTCGGAATGAAACGGGCACAATCATCGAAAACCACGTAAACACAAGAAAGTCCCACCAGATCATCACCATCCTCTTCATCGTTTCGCTCGGTCACTCTGAAACCCCTTGCTCTCATCGTTCCTTGGCCGACACCGTTGCTTGCTGCTCACCACCCTACTTGCAACCACCTACTCCTTCTATCTCTTAGGCGTTGTCGCTCGCCCTATCTCCTCTCTAGGTAGCCACCATTGTTGTGTGCCATTGCGTTGGGGCCGGATGAATGAGCGCTTACCGCCACGTTGACCCCTCACAAAGTTCACTAACTAGCTTCCCTGCAACAGTTGAAGGTCCATCAGTCCATGGCAAAACATGGCGGCGTATCATGGCAAAACGTGGCGGCGTGCCATGTTGTCCTACAAGGACGGGTGTCTTTGGTGTATCCTCCTTCCCTCAATAACTAAAGGGTGGCACAAACAAACACGACACGACACAACAGGGTGTCCGGACCATCTGGCCCAGGGCCGACTTGGCCCGAGGCACGATAGGGTCATGTTGCGCTGGTCGACCTGGCCTAAATCTCACGATTAGTTGTGGACGCATTAGGTGGTTTTGTAATCTTTCCCATTCTTCTCATTTACATTTGGGTAGGGAAGCTATGTACAAAACCTCTCTCTACATTACATGTGGATACTCAGTCGAATTACGATCAAAACCCTAATAGGTTCTAACGGCCGACATATGGATTTGTTTCTTGATTAGAAAATATATTGAAGCGTGGGGAGGTTTTGTTACTGAAAACCTAAAACATTCGAACAAATAAGTTGAATGCAAAATACTGACCTGAAGTGTGTTCTATCAAGAGATGGGCAATATATTTCAACGGCAACGAGCCCTCTACATATACACAAGCGTGTTCTATCACTCGGCTATGTTGAACGTCTCCACTTGATATTGAGTGTGATAACATTTTTTATAAGATCAATATTTAACTATGCTACTTCTTCGTTTCAAAATAATTGAACTCTTAATTTTGTTCTAATTGAAACTAACTTAACTTTGATCAACTGTATAAAAAAATGTGATAAGATCTACAAAACCAAATACACATAGTACAAAATATATTTTATAAAGAATCTCATGAGACTAACTTGGTGTTCCTTATGTTAATTTTTTTTTAACATGATCAAATTTAAACAAGTTTGACTTAAGACAAACTCATAACTTTAATTATTTTGGAACAGAGGACATGAGAAGAGAGATAGGGAGGGAGAGCTCGATGAAAAACACTTCCCCTGTTTTATTAGTCTGCATATTAAATTTTGTTTCAAGTCAAACGTCGTAAAGTTTCACAAATTTTATAGAACAAGATATCAAGAATGATGATATGAAATCAATATCATTAGATGCATCCTAAAATTAATTTTCATACTCTATAACTTTAATATAGTAATGTTGATACTTTTTAATATAAATTTGATCAAAATTTGGCTGTTTAATTTCAAACAAATTTTATATGCGGGGTGAAATGAAACAAAGAGAGTAAATCCACGGGTATATCTAACCAAAATTGCTCGAGTTTACGGACTAGCAGTGCATTTTACTCTTTTCTTTTACTGTTCTCTTCCTGAAATAAACTCTGGGCTCTGCCGCACTTGTAGCCCGTTTCACTTCATCACTTCGTCGGAGAGGTTAAAAAAGGAAAAAGTCCAAAACAAACCTTTAATTTATATGCGAAAGCTAAATCAAGCCCTGAACTCTCAATCCCTGAAATCAGCACACCAAACTCTCTGATCCCGGTCTATTTTTAACCTTGAGACGATTTAGCCGGTATTCGCTGAATTCAGCCAGCCCATTAGCACAGTCGGGCGCGCCGATCTGGTTTTTGTGGGTTTTCTCTGGGTTTTTTCCTTCGTTATACTTTACCTTTTCGTCGGTTTTATCTGATTTGTCTTTCTTAGTTAACTTTTGGTTTCTTTTGCTTCTTTCTTGATTTTCTTCATATTATTTTCTTTTTTACACATGTCTAATTATTCTCAACATCCATAGTAAATTCTTAGTGCAAATATATTTTTGATACACTTTATTTTAAAAGAATTAGATAGATGTTTTCCCAAAAACTAGAATACATGGTAATATTTTTCAAATACATGTTTACATTTGTTAACGACAATATTTTTTTTGTAAAACTGCACAAACATTTTTTACATTGTTACACATTTTAAAATTATGTAAACTTTTAAGGGTATGACACATTTCTTTACATCATGCAAACTTTTTTTTACATTGTATACACTTATTTCTGAAAATGTCACAAGCACATTTATTTAAACTCGTGAACAGTCTTGAAATGTTACATTTTTTGAAATGCCACATACTTTTTTCTAAACTCGTGATATTTTTTAGATGTCAGAAACAATTCTTTACACATTTGTTCAGGTTTTTTATTTTGTTTCCATTTTTTAAGTTTTCAAAAAGCGTTCGCACTTTAAAACAAAATCTGGTTTAAAAAAATATGTTTCAGAAAGTGATTGCTTTTTCGAAATTGATTGTTTTTCAAAAAATAGTTGTTTTTTTAAGTATTCAGAATTTTCAAAAAGTATTCACACTTTATAAAATGTTCATACATTCCAAAATTGTTTACATTTTCAATAATGCTTTTGACCAGAAAATAAATTTGAAGTTTGTTGCTTCTGTGTTTTCCAAAACACAAAAAAATGTGACACAATTTTGGAAAATCCATATCATTTTTCGTAGCATGTGAAAAACTATTGAAATTCTGAAGTTTTTTGACAAATGTGATTTTCTTCTATATTACTGTCAATTTTAAAAAATGTGAATAAAATTTCAAAATTCTAAACATTTTTTAAAAAACAAAAAAGGAACTTAATTTGTGCGAAAAAAATAAAAAGCATTTGTGAACTTCTGGATAATATTAGAAATGCGCCAACATTTTTTAAACTGCACGAATTCTTGTTTTGGTAAAGTGGGCCAGCCCAAATTCTAAGTAGCAGATAATCCCTGTCGGGATTGTGATATTCTCAATGTGCTAAACAGGTCTAGGGTCTAAAATAGACCGGAATTGTAAGTTCAGAGTGACAATTTTTGGGATTCAAAGTTTGGGGTTTGATTTGGCTTTCGTCTAGTTTTGTACTTTTACCGTTAAAAAACGACGTGCTCTGCACGCCACCACGCGAATGCCGCCGCGCCTGCGGGCGGCGGCGCGGGGACCAGCGCTCGTGCGCGAGTACGGCGACCGGCGGCGGCGCGGGACCAGCTAAGTAGTCGGTCAAGCAGCCGTTTGCCCCACCGGGGATCACCAGTGCCCGCCAGCTGTTCGCTCTTTTGCTCCAGACGGTAAGGACCCGCTCCCCTCTCGCTACTTCCCCTCGGCAACCGCGGATTACTCGTCGGTGTCTGCATTGCCAGTTCCTCTACCGATTTGTCGTGCTAGCATGCTTTTGCTCTTTTAGAAGTTATAATTACATGTTCTGCAACTGCACGCGGCACAAGATGATCTCTGCCTGCTTCGTATTCAGTAGATTGGGGCAGGGCCAAGGGCTGTGGGTCTCTGTTGGCCTGAAAAAGCTAATCGTGGAATGAAAGAATGTCTCTCTCGAAATGTACCATGATAAGAATGAATTATGGATGGCAACATTCTGTTTGAAAATACTAGGGTGACTATTTATTCACTCTTCAGTGATTGGTAGAAAAGAAGTTGCATACATCTAACATCACGTAGATCGGCCATACGATAGGAACAAACACTAGGAGAAAAAAAGGGGCTAGAACATGAAGATAAAATAGATTTCTACTGTAGTTCAAGTGTCCATATGGCGCTGGTCTAATCTTCACCGGTCACCACTAAACCAAATTTTCCTTGTTTCCCCGTGCTGTATTTCCTTATACTCCGTCAGAGCTTATATGTACACAAGCCTAAGTGAGATCAGGTAGGTTGCTAGTTGCTTGATGCCTCTACATTAGCTCTGGTTGATGTCGGCCCTCGGACCTTCCCATGAATTCCATCACCAGCTTTGAGAAAGCTGACGATTCATCCGTAAGGAGATTTTCCGGTGAATCAAACTCTAGTATCCTGCCTGCAGTACAAATTGAAATTGGTAAGAAAAGATAACCTTTGTCATATAACACAGCTTGTTGGAAGTGCAAGCTCAACACCCAAAAATTATATGTGGAAACCAAAATCTTTTGAGTGCTTTTAATATTCTTTACCTTCTCCGAGTACAAGAACAAGGTCGCTGTCAATCACGGTGGGGATCCTATGTGCAATTGTAATAACTGTGCAATTGCCTGTTTCTTGCCTTATAGTCTTTTGGATGATATTATCAGTCGCAGTATCAACTGATGCTGTAGCTTCATCTAAAACAAGTATTTTCTTTTTCATCAGCAATACCCTGGCCAAGCAGACAAGTTGCCTTTGCCCCACACTCCAGTTTCCGCCATCTTCAACTACTGTTAGATAAATTACAACCATGTAACCGGGCCATCTTGAAAAATGAATTTGGATAGAATGTGAGAATCGTAACTAATTAATCTTACCTGGTGCATCTAACAACCTATTGTCTTCTCTGACAATCTCCTCAAGGCGGCACTTATGCAGAACCTGATAGATGAAAATTCTTAAAAGTTAGACTTGACAAAGTAGGAAACTACTAGCGAGCTGCTGACTCATGAACAGGTAAAATATTACTGCTGTAATTGCTTTGCAAAGAATATTTGCATCATATAGACACTAAAGCGCCTTTTCCTGGCACTGTATATTATTTACCTCCCATATTTCAGTGTCCAGATGTTGTTGTAGAGGATCCAGGTTTGTTCTGACAGTCCCTTGGAAGAGAGTTGGTTCTTGTGGTATAATACTCAATCTACGCCGCAAATCATGCACTCCCAAAAGCGATATGTCCACTCCATCTATGAATATCCGTCCTGCAGATGGTTCAACGACCCGAAACAAAGCCTGGATGAGAGTAGACTTCCCACTCCCTGTCCGCCCTACCACCCCAATTTTCCTCTCTCCAGGAAATGTGCAGCTTATGCCCTTGAGAACCATCGGCATGTGAGGGCTGTACTGAATTTGGAGAGCCTCGATCTGAATGGTTCCGCACCATGGCCATGTTTCCCTTGGTCTACAGTTCTCAATCACTAAAGGAGATTCACTCGGTATGTTTGTGAACTGGAAAATCCTCTCTACAGAGATCATCTTGTTTTCAACATTGCACAGATTCCATATAACCCATGCTTGTAACACATTAAGGTTAAGGCCATAGGTAGCCGCAAGCCCTGCAAGACCTAAAGAAGGAGAAAGAAAAATGATATATTGTTTCTAGCAATGGGATTTTTTAAAATTAAAGCTGTATAGAATGATGTGTTTTGACTCTAAAACGCCTTACAACATACAGTTCGTGTAACTGAAAATCCTGTTTTACAAAAAAACTTACTTGGATCAATTGTATCCCGTGGCAAGGAGACAAGTATGACTAGCATCACGAAAAACACAAGGTTGAAGAGGAAGTTGATACGGATGCATAGCCATTCAACTGTCGCTGAATTATGGAAAGTAATGCGGGTATAGTCATCAATTAGTGCAAGACTCTTTATCAAGAACTTCTCTCCCTGATTAAAGCATCTAATAGTTGCAGTTCCTGATACAGTCTCTGAAAAATGGTGGAGGACTGGAGCTTTTCTGATGCCAACCATCCTTGCTAGCTCTCTAGCCGAACTGATGTAATAGGTCTGCATAAAGTACAAGCTACTACTTACTAGTGTGCATTTTGAGAACTTAGGGAATAGGTTACAATGAATGAAGCTGTACCTGATACCAAGTGGAGATTGCAATTATGATTATGAATAGCATGAATATAGGCCAAGCAATTTGGGACATGATGTAAATAATGCTGAGGAGCTGAATCATTGCGAATATCAGCCCTGCTAGCCTGTAGGGAATATCTGTGTCAACTGTGGCTTGATCTGTTGAAGCCTGCAAAATGGACAAGCTAAGCCATGAGAACTGGAAAAAGGGAGAGTATGTTGTACAATTTCCCTAGTGGAGAGGTAAGGTTGTTGGCTCACCCTATTGAGTATCCGACTTGATGGAGTGGAATCAAAGAAGCTCATTGGTGCTCGGAAAATGTTTCTAGTCATGCCTAAGAAGAGCTGTTGGGCAGTTTTAATGGCAATTGTTGAAAGGAAGACAGCTCTTCCCAATATAAATACCGAACTTCCTGCAGACAACAGCACAAATATACCGATCATCTTCTTCTTGCTTACTTGATCCTCTTTCTCTGCTGCCCATGCAATCCAGTAGTTGCTACATATCTGCAGTCCCTGGAAAAAGATTTGGCATAGAAGAACCACAGGGATGAGACCTCCACCGTATGCAGAGGTGACGAACTTGCGGTAAACATCCCATTTGACTCTTCCAGATTCACGCTCTTCTTCACATTCCCTCCCTATGACATGGCCATCTGATTCTATTTCTGTGGCATCTATCTTCTTCTTCTGTGTTTTGCTTTTGGCCATGCCATGTGCTTTTGCTGGGTTGACTTGACTAAGGGATTGATCATGTGCAGCCATTTGCTTCGAGAGCTCTCCATCTTTGTCAGCTATCAGATCATCATATTTCCCAGACTGAACAATCCTTCCATCTTTCATGACCTTCAAGTGACCATTCACAGGCATTTGTTAGAATTGGATATTGCCATGCATGCATGACAGATAACTCTACATGTATGCTCTATTTAAGATATCTGTAACTTTTTTTTTATTCGGTTTGAACATAACTCGGTAAAAACTAGTTACGTGTGGAATGGGGTTGACACCTTACCAGAACAAGATCTGAGTCTCGCAAGAACTCTAGCTGATGGGTAACATAAATGACTGTCTTAGAGGACATTAGTCTCAGTAAGCATTCCTGCAAATATGAATTGATCAGTTGATTCATTTTCTCGAAGTTGATGCTGACCATGTCAGAATATAAATACTCGATGGAAATATGCTTGCTTATAGATTATTTAATGGCTATACAAAGTTGTACTCCTACTAAAGCAGGGTCAATTAATATGGATCGGAGAGAGTATTGTAATTAGTGTGTTTACTTGTTTGGTTATGTTTAACGCCTTATGCTGTAGGCTTGTGAATTGCAGTGATTGCCCTTGAAATTCATGAAATTAAGCTCATCTGTTGCTCCTCATGTATTGCAGATTGCTCATGTTTACGTACCTTGAAGAGATGTGCGCTGGTGTGCGCATCCACCGCACTGAAGGGATCATCCAAGAAGTAAACATCAGAATCGCTGTACAATGCCCTGGCAAGCTGGATCCTCTGCTTCTGGCCTCCACTTAGGTTCACACCCCTTTCCCCTACCACAGTCATATCTCCATTGGCCCATAACTCCAAATCTCTATCCAAAGCACACCCTTGTAGCACCTCCTCGTATAAGCTTCTGTCCATAGCCTTCCCAAAGAGCACATTGTCCTGAATTGTCCCAGTTTGAATCCACGCGCTCTGAGGGACATATGCCCTTGACCCGACAACTGTTGGTTCTGCACCGCTAACCCTTGGAATCTCTCCCATGATGCTGTAAAGGAGGCTTGATTTGCCTGAACCAACTGGCCCGCACACCGCAACCTTGAGACCCTTCCCGATGCTCACCTTGCTGTTGATCTTGAGTGTGACCTTTGTTTTCTTCGAGCTATTGTCAGCTTCCCAACTGTACTCTCCTGGTTCAATTATTATTTCACCAGCCATTGCCAAGCCCTTCGTTCCAGTTATGTTGCCGTAGCAACTTGGCTTCCCCTGGTCATCTTCTTTGATGAACTCTTCTATTCTATCCAAGGACACCTTGGTTTGTGTGACCATCGACACAAGCTCCGGGAGGTTATAGATGGGGTCTTGGAGGATTCTGAACGTGGCAAGTGCTGATAAGACTGTTCCAGCAGACAATGGTATATCCACAAGAATGCAGACACCAAAGGTAACGACCGAAACCAATGTTGGTGAGGCCCAGAACAGGAAAGCTATCGCTGAACACGTGTAGAGATACTTCCTGATCCACCCCCTTTCCTCATCCCTGAGCTTCAGGAGCTTGTCCAAGTAGGCCATCTCCCATGCATGAAGCTTCAAGATCCTCATGCTCTTCATTGCCTCGGCCATAGCCTTGATGCGCGAGTCCTTCGCCTCCATTATCTTCATATTGAGGTTCTGCTGTGAATTTGCCAGTGGTGTGTTGCTCACCATCACCAACACTGTTACGAGGACTGCAGACAGCGAGGCCATTGCACCAAGACTGCGGTACAGGATGGCAAGTGCCAAGAAAATTTGCAAGGGCAGCAACCAAATCCCATGGATGTACCAGAAGAACTCACCAACCTTCTCGACGTCAACATCAAGGAAGTTGACAACTTTCCCTGCAACTGGGCCCGAGTTCTTCATTAGCAGGGACTTCTTGTAGATGGACACCATCAGCGCTGCACGCACCTGGAATCCAATTCTACGCGCGCCAAAGTACCACTGCCGCTGTGAGAGTGACTCCACTGTCTTGGAGGCAAAGAAGAGGCATGCAAGCATGTAGCCATGGCCATGGCCCTTGTCAGTGTTCTTGTCAGAGAGTAGCTCCACCAAGTAGGTGATCAAGAATGGTCCCATGTAAGAAGAAACAGTGTTGAGCCCTTATAATCAAAGCCAAGCATTATGTTATTGATTTTCAGGAGTCAGGATAAATATTAGCTCTATTATTGAAAAAAAAAGTAGAACTGTTCACTAACCTGCAAAGACTGCATTGGTGACCAAAGGTGTCCAGACAGCACAAATGATGGCTTCCCGCAGTGGCATCGGCTCAGGTTTCTGCTTGTGAAGTATCTCCTGAAGCAAGGCATACGACTGCTCTGCCGTCTCGGACTGCGGCACAGACGGGATATGTTCCAGCTCGAGCCTCACCCTGCATCCCTTCTCAAAGACCGGGTTCAGCCACCGGAATGTGAGGCGACTCCACCATCCCGAGCTGGAGAACCTGTCCCTGCTGCTGTCATCAGCGTCTTCTCTCAGCAGCAGCGGCTGGTCCAGCTCTTTCTGGTTTGCTTTGGAAAGCCTCATAGCCACTACAACCAGGCAGATGATGGTGCAGAAGGGAAGAGAAGCGAAATCGACGACGACAGCTGCAGAATCAAAGAGGCGAAGCAAATGCAGCGAGGCGAGGAGCGATTCCGATAGGAAGCTGAAGAACCACCAAGAAACAAGAACCGGAGGCCAGTTGGACGATACTACTACTCCTGCAGCATCTTCATGCTTGCAGTAGAGCAAGAGTAGAGTAGACAGAAGCCACGAGGCAGATTCAAATACTAGGCCCGGGGAGACGGCTCGTTGCTTCCAGAACCCAAGAACCGAGAACCCGATATGGGACAGCGCGATCGAAGCGTTGCAGAATGCAACTATGCTGGCTGCCCCTCCTCGCTGCGCCGAGGCCACGTCGGCGCCATGCCCTGCCGCTGCTGCTGCTTCCTGATGCCTCCGCTTCCTCCGTTTCAAGAACTCTGCAAGGATCCAAACCAGCAGGACGGCGAACGCTGCTGCCCGGACGTAGTCCAATGCTTGCAATTGCTCCATGGGATGCTGGAAATCATCAGAAGGTGGCATGGAGCTGTGGAACACCAAGATGGCAACGAATTGCCCTGTTACATTGAGGCAGGAGAGTGAGAGACAAACTTGGGCAAAAGAAGCTAAGCAGTGGGGAGTGGGAGGGGACGGGGACGTGTGCTGACCAAAAGGAGGGCCTGACAGCACGTGGTGGCTCTAGAGGCGATGTGGTATGTACTTGGGAATTGGGATCTGCAACGGCATCAAGCCTTGTGCTGCTGGTCTTTTTCAAGTGACGACCCCAATGTTTACTGCCGACCTAAAACCAACGAAGAAGAGAGAATTAATAGACAGATTATTGAATTCATGCTCCAGTCAATTCATTCAAAGACGTGGGTAATATAATTCAACACTCCCTCTCATGGGATCGATGTAGGCCGCAAAAACTCAAGACCTCTTGGTTCGGATGCCATATTGAAATCATGCTCAAGCCAAAAGTTCAAACTGATGAGATTGAGATACAATGGGATTACGAAGAGAGAATCAAAGGGTAGGTATTATTGAGATAAAGGGTTTTGCGGCATGCGTGCATGCATCTTGATTGGGTTTGTTGGCTGGCATCTAGCTTGGCCTCTTTTGGCATAGACAGGAGAAAGGTCAGTATCAAAGTCACAACGAAACATGCACTAACTAGGCAACTACTAGTCCCTCCATTACTAAATACTCCATCCGTCCGGAAATACTTGTCATGGAAATGGATGTATCTAGGCATATTTTAGTTCTAGATACATTCATTTCTTTTCATTTTGGTGACAAGTAATTTCGGACGAAGGGAGTATAAGTCTTTTTAAAGATTTTACTACAGACTAAATACGGATGTATATAAACGTACTTGAAAGTATAGATTCGTTTGTTTTGCTCCGTATATAATCTGTAGTGAAACCTTTAAAAAGACTTGTATTTAGAAACAGAAAGAATAGGAGCTGGTCGCGGTGCAGATGGAGTGAGTACAACTGCTTTGCCATCCAATTGCCCTTATACCGCCCAAGGTATACGTTCGGTTTCAGCTAATGCAGTATATATGCGGCAGCTAATGCTCCGAACTTTTTATAAGACGTTTCTTAACAGTGTCATTGCAAACTAGCATCCTGTCAGCCAGCTAACGTGTGCCTTTTTGTGTTGTTATTACTGCAGGAAGATGGCCGTATAAACAAACAAGCACAAAAGCGTCGGGGAGAAGTTGAGCCTCACGGTCGAGAAAGATTAACTACAATATCCGAATGCCACCGATGGAGAAGACGACAGGACGGACAAGGAGAGCCGGGGGACGGCCAATCCAAGGTTCCTTGCCTACCCACGGAGATGAGATGATGAGATGAGATGAGATGAGCCGAGATCAAATCTGGGCACGGCGCCGGACCCGGTCTGTCCCGGGCTGGGCATCTCGATGGGCCAACCACGTACCGATGCGGCGGCACGCATGCATGTCACTGGCGGAAACTTACGCCAGAATTCGGCTAGAGGTACGTGCCTCCGTCGATATATCGGGCTGTCGCTCGCAGGAAGAAGACGTGCGGTTTAAACCATGTAACAGGAGTCCTTATTAAGCTTCTTGACGATGGTCGTGTATGGAGACGTTGTTGATGCGAAAGCAACCCGCTTTTTGAACGTTTGATTCGATTCCATTTTTGAGACGCGTGCGCTTATATTTACGTGAATATATTCATTTCTACGAACATATGCGTAGACAATACTTGTAAGCATCTTTAAAATACAAAACCGGTATATTATTTTAAGATTGACAGAGCCATCATAAACATGAATAGAAACGTCTTCTTTTACTGAACATTGCCGAAAACTCAAAAATAATGCGAGCATCAAGATTTAAACTACAAAAAACTATAGATATCACTGAATTTCTAATCATCCAACCATGAGGCTCGCTAGTTTGATTCGATTCAATCCCTCGATTTACGCCTCTTTCTCAATCGGGTCCACACGTTGTCACGTAATGCATGCACGCCGGGAGCGTCCTTGCTGACTGTCACGTTTCGATTCGAGGCCGGCCGGTCCCGTAGATCACGCTGATGTTGTCATTACATTCATGCATATACATAGACAGTGGCTCTCTGTGTATGTATTAGTCTATTACCCATGGATCTATCTAGGGCTCATGAGTAGTGGTGATGCTAATAGTAGTCGATTCAGTCCGGTTTTAATGGGACCGCCTATGGGAAGGGATTTCTTCTTCATTGAACCGTTTTCATGTTCATTTTCTTCCTCGTGATGTATCGATCCCCTTCAGCCTAATTGCTCGCTCCCATCCTCATGTGAGCGTGACGTCTCGATCCATCCCAGTCTATCTGCTTGTTCCCGTCCTCGATGTCAGTGGGTGCAGTCGCACACCCCTCGAGCCACCCTAGCCTAAACACTAGCTTGTTTCCACTCTCATTGACCAACGGACGCTACCGCGCACCGCCTCGCCGCGTCCGCCCTCCTTGGCTTTATGAAACGTCGTGCTGCTTCTGTCCTTGCCACCCCTCTAAGCCCATCACCCCTTGTTCTTCTTTTGTGTCAATAACCCTCCCCCCTCTCCCCTTCATCGTTCACTCGAACAGCTAACCTCGACTCCTGCCACATCATCCCCAGCTACAGATCACTCTCCTCCGAGGCCTCGTTGATGTCTTCATCATTGTTGCTTTATGGAAATCGTCCAACACGATTTGTAATTTCAGATGACTGATGAGTATCAAAACCGAATTAAAGAGTGCTAGAAAACATATGTGGTAAGAGCATCTACAATCGGATATGACAAATCCAGCCCCTCAAACACCGCGGACGCGTCCGCGGGCACTGACCGGGCACTCCTCAAATTGCTCAATGTGCATCCGCATCTCTTAAATTTCATCCCCTACATCCATACAAAAGCATGCAAAATAAATCCTACGTACTACCCTAGCTACTCTTCGTCGTCGGTGATGTCCACGATGACGGGGCCGGGCGCCAGCTGGACGGGAGGGGAGTAGGGCTCCGGTTCATCCTTCTCCTGCTCCATCGCATCAATGTAGGCCAAGCACTCCGCCTGTTCCGCGGCTTCTTGCGTCTCCATCTCTTGCTGGCGATGGCATCTTCCATCCGCATCAGACACCGACCCGAGGGAATCGAGGATGGTCTGTTGCTCCGCCCAGAGATCCCCGTCGACAGCGTCCCCCACATCCTCCTCCTCCACCACCTCCTCCTCCTCCACCACCACCACCTCCAACTCCAACTCCTCCTCCGACTCCGGATCCACTACATCCGAAGGTAGCCCCGCGGCGATTCGGGCTTCGCGCCTATTCAGGATCCGTTCAAGGAGCGCGAGCCGGCACTCCGGCGTCAGGAACGCCTGGTTCCTCATCCGACGACTTGTGGGCATGGTTGCGAATGGGTGGAGTGGAAACTGGCGGCGACGACGGACAGGATGAGGAGGAAGATGTGAATGTAGGGTTTCGGGGTCCGCCGGTGCACTTAAATAGCCGAGCAATGCACTACGCGGCTAGCTGGAGTTGCGACACATGGCACGACCAGTCCGACGGAGGTGATGACCTTCGGACCGTCGGGTTGGCGGGCGTTTCCAGCTGGACCCCGTTCGTCAGTCCGACGTGGCGGACGTGTCCGGGCGGGTCCGGATGCCTCCATACCCGTCTCATATTTGGACTGGATATGGGGGGTGCCGGTCAGCCCGGATGTTTGAGGCCCGTTTGAGGGGTCCGTCTGAATAAAAAAAATGACCGGGTAGTGACCGGGCGGCCTGTCCGGGCGTATGAAACGGGTTTAAGAGTTCCGGCTGTAGATGCTCTAAAGTTGTAGTAATTCGCCGAAATAGGGCCAAACCGAATAGATGAAAACAGAGCCATACATGCTACAAAGAAGAGCTATGCGTCTATTTTAGATCAAACTTTGATCATCTATATCTAACAAAATACTCCATGCAAGAGACTCATGAATGCATCTGCTATAGTGCAATGCTGACACGATCGACCCTTTTTTGGTGTTTAGCCCTTGGCCTGCCGGTGCAGGCCCAGCATGCATCGAGATCGTGCAACAAAGGGATCACGACAGTCGATACGGCCGCTGGCTGAACGTGGCCCTACTGTGCATGCACTTCCATTTGCCTGCCAAAATCCCGTTCCGGTGAGACGGTCGGATCGAGCAACCTTGTCGCGTTCCTCCCGCGCGGTGAATCTTTTTCGTGCTTGCCGCTCTTTGTTGACGCGAGATTGTATTTTGGGATCAAAGGCTCTCTCTTTTGGGATAGGGCAGGTGCCGAAAGGGTCTGGAAATCCTTCTGTCCATGCCCGCTTTGAGGTTAATTAATTAGCTTTGCCAGCCAGTGTACGTAGTCAGTGTACTTTGCCCGCTGAATCCCGCCCCCATGCAGCGATGCTGTTTTCTGTGTTCTTCTCTGTGTCTTTTCTCTGTCACATGGCGTCAGTTTGGCGATAATTAACATATATACTATCTCATACGATTCCTCAAAAAAATAATGTGGAAAATCCAGCCGTTCAATGCATGTACCTTGCATTTTTTTTGAAAAGGCTAGTCATGGTTGAGAAAAAAGGCAAGGAATTGAGCTTAGTTGTGCCTCCATGCATCACTCAGAGCATCTACATCCGGACTTGACAAATCCAGCCCCTCAAACGCCCGCGGACGGACGCTGACCGGACACCCCTCAAATTTTGCGCCGCACATCCACATATAACAAAATCGGAACCTCAAATCCATGCAACCCATGCACGTCGAGCATACGAAACAAACTATCTGAATGTCAAAGTTCGAAAGAAAGCATAGCAAAGCAAATCATAGTTTAACAAACCAGACATGGCAAAATGAAATCAATGTTCGAGCGTGACCGATAGCCTCCGATCACTTGCTGTGCGGCTGCTGCGAGAAGAGGACTGCGTCCTGCTCCTCCTGAATCCTTGCAGCCAGCTCCACCTGCATCCGGGCATGCAGCTCCGTCTGAATCCTTCATGTCTCCTCCGTCTGCATCCGGGCTGCCTCCTTCGTCGCCCTCCAGGCGTTGATCTCCTTCTTCTTGTACGCAAGCCACTTCTTTGCATACTCATCCAAGCCGGTCCCGTCCGCCAACATGATCTTCGCATCTTTCGCGTCCCGTGCGAGTTGCAACTTCTCCTTCTCGAAATCTATGTTGGCAAATGTCTTGGCCTTCTCGAGCTCCCATTTGACCATCGCTTCGCGCTTCTCCAACTCGATCTTCTCCCTCTCAATTGCAAGCTTCTTCTCCACCCTAGTTATGTCCCACTGCATCCTTTCCTTTTGCGCTTCCATGAGGAGCTTGTACCTCTCCTCCTTCTTGCTCTCCCTAGCCAAAAAAATACCCGTCCATGTTGACGACATTTTGGTAGCCACGGCATCACGGGCGAGACGTGCCTTCTCCCACTTGTTTCTCATGACTTGGCGGTTGTCCTTTGGCACGATGGCTTTTCCGTTCCCATCCACGACAACGTCGTCCTCTTCATCGTCCAATCCAATTGATTGGTTGAAGCTTGAGCCATCATTCCTCTTCTTGGCGGCCTTGAGCTCGGCCACAACTAGGGCCCACTTCGGCTTGCCATTCAATAGGAGCCAACAATGGCTAAAAGCAAATGCATTCTTCTCCTCCTCGTGATACAAAGTTGCCGCCACCACCATCTAGGGAACAATATTTGTATGAGCATGAGAATGCAAACACAAGAAGCATATGCAATGGACGAGAAGATGAGGCAGTCGAGCTTACTTGAGTTGCGATTCCTAACCCACTTTGAGGGCGTTTGGTCACTTGTGCATAATAGCCGACGTACTTGTTCACTTCCCCTGGAATGATCCCCCAACGATCTTGGAGATATGTCACATTGCGAGTGCTTATGATAGGATGCGGCTGCACATACTCCTTTTTCTCGTGAAACTCCTCCCAAATCTTCGTCCAATAGGTGCCCCCCTTTTGCTCCGTGCCGCATATTGGATCCATCGTTGTGTCCAACCAAGCTCTGACTAACAAGATGTCCTCGTGTCTTGAGAATGCCGGACCTCTTGCCTTCATCATCTTCTCCTTCTTCTTTTTCTTCCTTGGATTGGGGTCGGATGTGTTCCCAACTTCAAAAGTGGTGGGGGCCTCCAATTCATACTCCAGTTGGGTCGATTCTTCATTCTCATTGATCATCGTCGACATGAACGTCTCCCATATGATTAAGATTTGCAAGTATTCATCACGAGCGAAAGAAACTAGAGGGCAAGAACAAAGAAAACGCACTGAGTCCTGTTCGGTCATTCCATCGAACGGGTTGAGGTCAGCCCGGGCAGTGCTAGAGCCCGTGCTCGTCCGCGTCTGAACGAGCTCTGGCGAGTCTCACACGTCCATCGTTGACATCTACGTGGGCGGAAAGCTGTCCGGAATGGCCCAACCGCCGCTCGGATCATCGTTGGGGTCGGTAACTGTATTCCTCGTTGGCGCTCGGAGAGAAGGGTGCGGGGATCCGGCCGCGGCGGAGGAGACATCTTCTCCAACGCGTCCGAACCTTCCTGCAATGCCATAGCCGCCGCCTCCCTCTCTCTATGCTGGTGTTGCCGCAACTTGCGGGCGACGTTCTCCGCCTTGCAAGTCGCCACGGACGAATTCACGCCGCCGACAGCACAAGGCGGACTGTGTCTCCGTCGCGGCGGTGTGGGTCGGGCTGGATGACATCTCCGGCGGTGGATCGGGACCCGAGGTGAGGATTGGGAGCAAGGGTGGAGGCAGGCGAGGGTCCGGGCGCGGGAATTGTTCTGGAGCGGCAAGAAGAGGAGGAGGAAGGGTTTGGGGAATTTGATGCAATTTGGAGTGGGGACGGGTTGTCGTGTCCGACGTGACAGGCGTGTCCGAGCGCCTCCGGGCGTCCCATACCAGCCTCATATTTGGGCTGGATATGGGGGATGCCGGTCAGCGCGGACGTTTGAGGGCCGTTTAAGAGACCCGCCTGGATAAAAAAAATGACCGAACGGTCTGCCCAGGCGTTTGACGCGGGTATAGGGGGTCCGACTGTAGATGCTCTCAACTCGCTACCTCGTGTCCGTCGCACGCATGTTTGAGAAGATTTTTTATTTTTTTTGAAAACGCTTGCATTCCTCAATTGCTAAGCAGGTCGACAGCTACAAAGTTCAGTACAAACTCTGGAAGATGCCCCAGCAAAGTAACACACTCATCAAAGTTTAAACTCGCACCGAACGCTGCTAGCTTATGTGCCACAAGATTACATGCTATATGGCAATTTACAACACACGCATCAAAAAAGCTAGCCGTGGTTGTGAAAAAAGGCCATGCAATTAAGCTAGTTGTGCCTCCATGCATGCATCACTCAACTCGGTACCTCATAACATTTACACTTGGACATAGCAAATTCATACACTTAAACGCCCATGCACATTCGCTAACACTAACCGGGAACGCTTTATTTGTTGACTTTCACACTCGGGTCCTTCATATTTGAACCTTCAAAACCATACAACCCATACCATCCTGCGTAAAACTTGATCAACACACAGTTCATTTGATCATATTGCATCACCACACAAAAAGGAGTATAGTTCATCGGAATTCAACGGCAAATACATACTACAAACTACTTAAAACATACTTAAAATATAAAAAAATGGAAAAGGGCGGAAGAAATCACCATTTACTCGTCGGACTCTTCCCCTTCCGGTCGTCGACGCGGTTGTGCCCCTCCTTCGTGTAGGCGTCGACTTGCGGAGGTGCATCGTCGTCGGAGCTGGAGGTGGAGCCATCTGTCAGGTCAGAGTCTAGCTAAACCTCATGCCCGACAGCCGGTGAAGCAGGCGCTCCCGCTCCTTCGCGGGGCGGGCCACCTTCGCCTCCACCTCCTTGTTTGCCTCGCGCTCCGACAACTCGATGGTGAGTCGGAGCGCCTTGGCATTCTTGCGGCGGAGGCGTCGCGCATCCATCTCCACCGTCATGAGAGAGCGTCGGAGGACCGACGTGACAAGAGCGTCCTTAGGATCGATCGGTGCGCTCACGTGCGAAAGGCTCGCGGATATCGCCTCCCTCCCCCTTTCCCTTGCCCACTGCCGCTCGCGCCGAGACGCGCCTGCCTCAGACTCGGGCGTCCTCATGCGCCCTCGGCCCCGGCGCGGGCACGAGGACCGAGCAGTGGTCGGGCACCAGTTCCGGACCAGAGGGTGGTGGAGGTGGGCGGTGTACCTTAAGGAGGGGAGTGAACCTGCCAGAGCTGTGCGCTGGTCGGGAAGGGCCGACGACATCGCCGACGCTGCGTCGACGGACGTCGGGCGCTAAGGAAGATCCGCCAGGGCCGCCTTGCTCCAGCAGCGACCTTCTAATGGCGACGCGAAGGGCGAGCTCCTCCACATCGATGGTGGAGGCATCAGACTCTCTGCTGGAGCCACTGCTGCTTCCGTCGCCGGCCATCGAATCGGGCGGAGGGGATCAAAAGTGGAGTGGATTGAAGTGGACAGAGACGAGAGTGGAATGGAGTTCAGATTGACCGATGCCTAGGGTTTATTGAATGAGGATATTCGTGGGGTCGGGGTGGGCTGGGCTGGGCCAAGCCGACATGGCGGGCACGCCTGGGCCGCCCTCATATCCGTCCTCATATTTGGTCTGGATATGAGGGATGTCAGATAGACCAAACGTTTAAGGCCTGTTTGAGGCGTCTGTGTAAGTAAAATTTTCATGATCGGTCAGTGACCGAACGGGGCGCCTGAATGTTCAAGGCGGGTTTGAGACGTCCGCCTGTCCGAATGTTTAAGGTGGGTTTGAGACGTCGAGCTATAGATGCTCGTGTCCGTGCATGTCACGTAGGATTCGGAGCGAGCAGCCGATGGCAACATCGAGTGCGTCAGCAACTGGTGCCCCCAAGGCCCTAGTTCCCGAGTACGTACGTGGGACGTGGCTGTCGTGACACATACAGTATACCACAAATCCACAATGGATAGGCCCGGCCGGCCGTGCTACTGTGCTATGGCCGTATGGGCGTAGTGTTCCTGGACCGAGGACTCGAAGACCGGACGTGCCGGAGAACCCTCTAGGTGGCTAGCTGGATCAACACATGCATGATGCATGTGCAGGACTAGTCTGTGCACCGTGTACGTCTACGTAGGGTGTCGACACAGTGTGCCCGCGGTCGAAGAGCCGGTGGCCTCACGCCTCACGGTGCCGATCGATCGACTGGGCGCCGTCCGTGCGCGTGCCCATGCCGATGCCAGTGCACGCCACCCCACGATCGAGCGCGCGCGCGCATCTGCCTGCCCTCGCATGCACGCCTATGTACTTTGTCCCTTGCCGTCGGTTTCACACCCCCTGCCCTACGCGCCGGAGCCCCACACGCGTCATGGTATCTGAAGTAGCAGCGGGGCGATTGCGTCGTGCATGCGCATGCGGTACGTGCAGGGTCGGTTGTGCACTGATGTATGTATGGGGGCCGGGTCGGACCACCCGTGCACCGTGCATGCCTCCGTTTGGCTTGGAGTCTTGGACCATCCGATCGAGAATCCAACGCTTCTTATCAACTGGCATAAAACACCCACGGAGGGAAGCCACTACCCAACTACTCCTACGTACTACGTGGATTCGCTAGCTAGCTGTCTCTCCGGGGTCCCGTACCTTATCCTGCGGTCGCTGCGTGGGCACCATGAGCAGCACGCACGAACGCACAGCACCTAATTAGTGGAAGCAGCAAAGACTAGAAGAGGGACAGGTTGTTGGTCAGCGTTCCTAGCCTCCTTGTCTCGATCTGTCTCGGGCTGCACTGCGCTGGTGTTAAATCCACAGACCCATCAACTTACTGTGTCACGAGTAGCGAAAAATCATCACTTTGCGATTATGACATTTCGCATGGAACCGGAATTCTGACAGTGGCAAAAAACACTAAGTGAAAAAAATGATCTTTTTTCTACGTGGCTGACCTCAAGCCAACGGGCAGCGGCGACGGCGCCATGTTAACGTCCGTCAATTTTTTTTTTTGCCGCTCAGGACGAAGTAGCTGGGTCGGGCCGGCGCGTTCACTGCTTGTTTGTCAACTGGGTCGGCATGTTCACTATGCTCCTTCTCAAACCCAATAAGCGATCGTTCGATTGATAGAATGCCGCCCGTTCGGTTTCTCCTTCAAGAAAAACCCGGTGTCCTCGGGGTCATCAAAGAAAACATAAATGACGGTGCAGTGCGTTTGTTGTCGGGATCGACTTTCCTGTGGACGCCTTCTTCCGCTGGGGGGCTGGGGAGGATTGCGGTTGCGAAGCTATCATGACATGGTCGTCGGAGGAACTGATTGTTATCTACCTGTGAAGGAATTGCTCTCCGGAGTTTGATGCAGCGAGGCGATGATACAGGGCACCGAATTGATTTCTCTCTCCTTCCAATTGCTTCCTACTCCACCCCAACGTCGTCGTTGTCGGACGGTCATGGTGTAAGTGTATCTAGTGTTTTTTTTTTGTGGTTTTGGAGTATTGAAGGCAAATGGGTTAATGGACTGATGTGTTTATGAGTGTACACGGGAGAATAATACCTAAAGATTTGGTTTAACCATTAAGACGCCCCCTAAGAATGTATGAAATATATTAAAGAAATTGATGCGCCCTTCGAAGAAATTGCGTGAAGAATTGGAACGTGAATACTTTATCTTTTATTAGTCTCTTTCTTCTTATCGAGTCATAGAAACACCGTACTGTTAAAGGGGGTCTAGGTGATACATAGACATATTTCTGAGTGATGCTCAGCCAAACCTATTGAATTGGATGAAGACTTTGAAGATCTCTTGCAATGCAGTTCGGGTTCTTCCACATCAGAGACGATGTTCTTCGGGGCGTTGATGACTTTGTTCTCATTGAAGAGTTAAGAAACTCTCACTGCAATTCTCCTACCATAAGGGAAATGAGAGCCGATAGTTGTTGAGCTAGTGCCGCCCGTCGAGGGCATCCTTATCCTTACAACGATCACTTCAAAGGGGCCGATTGGTCATTTCACCTTGGGTTGCGCCTTGGTTGGCTGCTCTGAGTTATTGCATGACAAGTGTCATCTAGAGCAACCTTCCCATAGAAGAATTTGAGACCATCCTAAGTGAGGAAAAGTCTAAGCACCTAAGGCGAAAGTGATTGAGCATCACTGAAGAATGTGTTCTGACTTGCGACCTACGAGGATTGTAGTCTTTCATATGGTTAGGTGTCATGTTCTGAGCATCCAGGAAAAAAAATTGAGTGTCGTAGAAAAGTCTATGAAAATTTCCAAAGTCTAACTTGAAGACAAGATCTAAGTGATCTTAGCGCGAGGATAATGAGGTGAAGACTAAGAGCATCTACAGGCACACCCTTCATACCCCATCTCAAACGCCAGGGCATGCCGTCCGATCACGAAATTTTGACCCAACCGGGCGCCTCAAATGGGGCTCAACGCCCGAGCTGACTGATACATCTTCATCGTATCCACTTTTCCAAACTCTTTTGCCCTTGTTTTGGACTCTAATTTGCATGATTTGAATCGAACTAACCCGGATTGACGTTGTTTTCAGCAGAATTGCCTAGGTGTTATTTTTGTGCAGAAATAAAAGTTCTCGGATCGTCCTGAAAATTTACGGAGAATATTTTTGGATTTAATAAAAAATACTGGCGCAAGAATCAACCAGAGGGGGCCACCTGCAGGCCACAAGCCTGCTAGGTGTGGCCACCCCCTGGTCACGCCTAGCAGGCTTGTGGGGGGCCCTGTGGCGCCTCCGACCTCATCTCCAGCTCCATATAACCATATTCGCGGAGAAAAAAAATCAAGGAGAAGAGTTCATCGTGTTTCACGATACGGAGCCGCCGTCACCTCCTGTTCTTCCTCGGGAGACCAGATCTGGTGTCCGTTTTGGGCTCCGGAGAGGGGAAATCGACGCCATCATCATCACCAACCATCCTTCATCACCAATTCCATGATGCTCTTCGCCGTTCGTGAGTAATCCATCGTAGGCTTGCTGGACGGTGATGGGTTGGATGAGATTTATCATGTAATCGAGTTAATTTTGTTAGGGTTTGATCCCTAGTATCCACTATGTTCTGAGATTGATGTTGCTATGACTTTGCTATGCTTAATGCTTGTCACTAGGGCCCGAGTGCCATGATGTTAGATCGGAACCTATTATGTTTTCATGAATATATATGTGTTCTTGATCCTATCTTGCAAGTTGTAGACACCTATTATGAGTTATGATCCGCATCCTCCAAGGTGACAATAACTGGGATTCTTTCCGGTGATTACCGTAGTTTGAGGAGTTCATGTATTCACTAAGTGCTAATGCTTTGGTCTGGTTCTCTATTAAAAGGAGGCCTTAATATCCCTTAGTTTCCATTAGGACCCCGCTGCCACGGGAGGGTAGGACAAAAGATGTCATGCAAGTTCTTTTCCATAAGCATGTATGACTATATATGGAATACATGCCTACATTACATTGATGAATTGGAGCTAGTTATGTGTCACCCTATGTTATAACTGTTGCATGATGAATGACATCCAGCATAATTATCCATGACTGATCCATTGCCTATGAACTTTCCACATATTGGTCCTTACTAAGTTACTTCTCCGCTGCTACTGTTACAATCACTATAAAAATGCTAATGTTACCTTTGCTACCATTACCGTTACTTCCATACTACTTTGCTACTGAATACTTTGCTGTAGATATTAAGTCTTACAGGTGTGGTTGAATTTACAACTCAGCTGCGAAAACTCAAGAATATTCTTTGGCTCCCCTTGTGTCGAATCAATAAATTTGGGTTGAATACTCTACCCTCGAAAACTGTTGTGATCCCTTACTTGTGGGTTATCAAGACCTTTTTCTGGCGCCGTTGTCGGGGAGCATAGCTCTATTCTCTGAGTCACTTGGGATTTATATTTGTTGATCACTATGAAGAATCTGAAAGATCCCAAAACCAAGATCTATCCCTCTACTACGAGGGGAGGTAAGGAATTGCCATCTAGCTCTGCACTTGATTCACCTTCTGTTATGAGTAAGTTTGCGACACCACCACCTGCTAGTAATTCTGATATGTCGCAAGTAATTGATGATGCCACTTCTACTATGCATGATGCTTATGATGATAATTTTCTTGATAATACTATGTCACTGGGTGAATTTCTTGATGAACAAATTGCTAGAGCCAATGCTGAAAATTATGATACTTCTGAAACTGATGAAATTATTGAAACTGAACACTTTGAGACACCTGCTAGACCTAGCTCTCCTAGGTATGAATTGCGTGATATTCCTGAGGGTTATGTTATGGAAGGAGAGGTAGGTAGGGACTTTCTTGCTTGTAAGGATAGAGATGATCTTAAGAAATTACTATGCAAGTGGAAAGAAAAATCTTTGAATGCTAGAATGAAATATGATCCTAAGTTTGCTACTTCACCTATCTTTGTTACTGCTAAGGATTATGAATTCTCTATTGATCCCGAGTTAATTACCTTGGTTGAATCTGATCCTTTCCATGACTATGAATCTGAAACTGTTGTGGCACATCTTAGTAAACTGAATGATATAGCCACCCTATTTACTCATGATGAAAAAATTCGTTATTACTATATCCTTAAGTTGTTTCCTTTCTCATTAAAGGGTGATGCTAAGATATGGTTTAATTCTCTTGCTCCTGGTTATGTGCGTAGTCCCCAGGATATGATTTATCACTTTTCTGAAAAAATATTTTCCTGCCCATAAGAAACAAGCTGCCTTGCAAGAAATATTTAACTTTGTGCAAATTGAAGAAGAGAGTCTCCCACAAGCTTGGGGGAGGCCTCTCCAATTACTAAATGCTTTGTCTGATCATCCTCTCAAGAAAAATGAAATACGTGATATTTTTTATAATGGGCTAACCGATGCTTCTAGGGACCACCTAGATAGTTGTGATGGTTGTGTTTTCGGGGAACAAACTGTTGAACAAGCTAAAATACTATTGAATAATATATTGAGCAATGATAATGATTGGGCTATTCCCGAACCACCTCCGAAGCCAACTCCGAAGAAAATGGGTTTTCTATTTCTAAGTCCTGAAGATATGCAAGAGGCAAAGAAATCTATGAAAGAAAAATGTATTAAAGCTGAAGATGTTAAGAATCTACCACCTATTGAAGAAATACATGGTCTTGATAACCCGACACAGGTAGTAGAGGTAAATTCTCTTCGTAGATTTGATGAAAGCGATATTCCTTATAATAAGTCTGCTAGCCAATGCTTGGATGAATTTGATAATTTTGTTGTTAAGCAAGAAAATTTTAATGCTTATGTTAGTAGACAATTGAAATATAATGCTTTCATGCTTGATCGCTTAGGTGATTATATGAGTAGAACCGTCAATGATCTTAAACTGATTAGTAAACATGCTTCCATGGTAACTACTCAAGTAGAACAAGTACTTAAAGCACAAAATGATTTTCTTAATGAGATGAATAGTAAGAACAATGATCATTCTGTTAAAGTTATGACTAGAGGTGGAAGAATGACTCGGGAACCTCTGTATCCTAAGGGCCATCCTAAGAGAATTGAGCAAGATTCTCAAAGAGGTAATATTGACATACCTAGTCGCTCTAGTAATAAGAGGAATAAAGATGATGATAGAACTCTGCATGCTGCTAGTGAACCTGTTATAGATACACCTGAAAACCCAAATGATATTTCTGTTTCTGATGCTGATACACAATCTGGTGATGAACATGAGCCTAGTGATAATATTAATGACAATGTTCATGTTGATGCTCAACCTAGTAATGATAATGATGTGGAGATTGAACGTGTTGTTGATCTTGATAACCCACAACCTAAGACTAAAAGATATGACAAAAGAGATTTATTGCTAGGAAGCATGGTAAATAAAGAGAACCATTGGTTCAGAAACTCATGCCCTTTCCTCCTAAACCATCCAAGAAAAAGGATGAAGAGGATTTTGAGCGCTTTGTTGAAATGCTTAGACCTGTCTTTTTGCGTATGCGCTTGACTGATATTCTGAAAATGTCTGCTTATGCTAAGTATATGAAATATATTGTGACTAATAAAAGGAAGATACCGGATGCTGAAATTTCCACCATGCTTGCTAATTACACTTTTAAGGGTGGAGTACCAAAGAAATTAGGAGATCCAGGAATACCAACTATACTATGCTCTATTAAAGGGAATTATGTTAAAACTGATTTATGTGATTTGGGAGTTGGTGTTAGTGTTATGCCTTTCTCTTTATATTGTAGACTTGATTTGAATAAGTTGACACCTACTGAAATCTCTTTGCAAATGGCTGATAAATCAACTGCTCTACCTATCGGTATTTGTGAAGACGTACCTGTCGTAGTTGCAAATGCTACTATCTTAATGGACTTTGTTATCCTTGATATTCCTGAGGACGACAGTATGTCGATCATCCTTGATAGACCCTTTTTGAATACTGCAGGGGATGTTATTGATTGCAACAAGGGCAATGTCCCTTTTCATATAAATGGTAATGAGCATACGGTACACTCTCCGAAGAAACAACCTCAAGTTCACAGTATCAACTCCATTGAAAAAATTCCAACGATCATTATTGGAGACTTTGAGTTCCCTCTCCCTACTGTCAAGAAGAAATATGATATACTTATTGTTGTGGACATGCATATCCCCATTGAGTTAACTTAGTGTTATTCGAAAATTCTTCAGTTTCATGTTATTCGAAAGTAGTTTGTTAATAAGACTTGATCAACCTTATTGATGGATTCCTTTTGATGAGCATGAGATGGATGAATTTAGAAAGCACAACTTCCTATATCTAACTTTTACTTTCTATTACCTAGATGAAATTAAGTAAAAATGCTATTATTTTTCTGTTTTCTGAGTTTCCCATGCAATAAAAAAGTGACCTAAAAATAAAAGTTCTTCAAATGTCCTGAAAATGGAGTATGCTTTTTTCTGGAATATTTAAAAATATCTGGCACTAAGCACACTGAAGGGGGCTGCACCAGTGGGTCACAAGCCCACAAGGCGTGGCCACCCCCTATCCACGCCTAGCAGGCTTGTGGGTCCCACGTGGCCCCCCCTCCACTTATTCCAGCACCCATCCACTTCATCTTCCTCCAGAAAAAATCCCACCATTGCTCAAACCCGTGTTCTAGCTCATTTTTTTGCCATTTTCGATCTCCTTGTTCAAAGCTTCATTCGCAAAACTGTTTTGGGGAGATTGCTCTTCGGTATGTGACTCCTCCAATGGTCCAATTATTTTTTGTTCTAGTGCTTTATATATATTGCAAATTTTTGCTGTTGTGGTGACCTTGTTCTTGAGCTTGCATGTCAAATTTATATGGTCCTAAGTAGTTTTGATGCATGATATATCCTCTAGGCACTTGTGGGAGTAGTTGCTATGAGTTTTGTTGAGTTTTATGCACCTTTATTTTGAGTCACTAAAAAATTCAGATTTTTTCAGAGAAAGAGATGTTGAGGAGATTATTAAGAGGCTCTTTAAGCCGGAGTTCTAAGGAAGATGAGAGTGAGATGAGGGAGACACTCAAGTATAATCTTCCTCGCGCTGCAGAAG
Organism: Hordeum marinum; assembly: GCA_022496015.1. Lineage (NCBI taxonomy): Eukaryota > Viridiplantae > Streptophyta > Magnoliopsida > Poales > Poaceae > Hordeum > Hordeum marinum. The sequence goes on along the minus strand of CM039674.1, from coordinate 453,987,255 downwards.
TCCAACTATGTGAATGGTCGTGTGACACATTCTTGAGGGTGGCTGGAATTGATGAAGATTTCTATTATTTGGCCGAGAATGCCGGCATCACCAACTTCCTCAATGATAAGTGTGACTAGTACCTCTTTCTCACGAATACCTTGGTGCAAAATTTTCACTTTCATTCTAAGGAAGACCCTCCTATAGTAGAATTTCATTTATATGATGTGCCTAAGAAAATGAACCTTTATGATTTTTGGAAAGTTTGCAAAATTCCCTATGAGGGCAGCATCAGGGAACCACGTCCTCGAGACATGGGAGATTTTATTGCCACAGTCACTGTAGGTGAAGAGAAAGGTGTGTCAAAGGCAAGAGCAGCTAGTTTACATTTTCTCGTGCTACGTTATTATTCATTATTTGCCAGAAGATGTTTAGTTGGTCACTGGGAGAGTGGAAGTATTAGTGCCCCTGACCTCGCCATTCTGCGCCATGCTTTATTTGTTGATAGAACCTTTAGTTTGGGCGCTATGGTGGCCCAACGGTTGAACACCAACCGTTCGAAGGGGCCCATATTCGGAGGTATCTATGCATCTCGTGTAGCCAAACATTTTGAGATACCCATTAGGCTTAACGAGAGAGATGAGAGGCTGCTTCCCCCAAAGTTTTTAGATTATGACCATATGGTATCCCACGATGTTATTAAGAAAAATAATGATAGGAGGCTGCTTTGCAATTCAGTTTTTAGCCAGGGTACTTGTGAAATTATTACTCTGTCTGTTTCTTCTTTGTTTGATATTCGCTCAGGCAGGTACACCATTATGCCCAGAGACATTTATAGATATTGGGATCTGACACAACCCCTAGCTCTTGAACCGGCACCAGCCCTTGATTCGTACCCGGAGCCAGTTTTTCAGTGGGAGCCGCGGGAGTTCGCCAACCAATGAACTATGAGGACGCTCCTGAGTATCCTAAAGAGAGCTCTTTCCAGCCATGTCCATAGACAAACTTAGGCCAAAAGCCTAAGCTTGGGCTGTATGTATTTCTCACTAACTTTACATTCATGTTCACACACTCATCTTAGCAGTCGGTGTTCATACTCTTTCATTGTACCATCCATGGTAGTTTATTTTCTTGTTTCGCTTTCTTCTTGTGTGTTTAATTAACTTTGTGAAAAATACAAAAAAAAATTATTTCTAGCTTTATTTTCCAGTTGCCTAGTTGTAGAATTAAAAAGAAAACCCAAAAATGATTATTCGTTCTTCTTTTGTTTGTTGGGAGCTTTCCAGTGTAAATAGTTTTTCTCGTTCTTGTTTTGATTTTTCTTTCTTTGGGTCATAAGGAAAAGACCACAATGAAAATGTCGAGTGGCTCTCATATGCATTATTGTTTACCTATTAGAGAGCCCATGTTACCTTGTCTTCTCCTTTGAGTTATTGTTTGAGGATTCCAGCTTAGTCCAATGCACATGCACTCTTATTATTATCCACACCATTCGGTCGTGCAAGTGATGGGCAATAATGACGATATTTGATGAAAAGATTGAGATGGAGAAAAGCTGGTATGAACTCGACCTATCTTGCTTTTGTAAATATGATTAGCTCATCGTTCTGAATTCAGTTCATCATGGGTGAAACATATTTGCAATGAAAATTAGATATTATAGTTACTCATGCCATGCTTAATTAGCTAATAGTGGATAATGGTTTGTTTTGGGTGCCAACATGCATATTAAAATGGTTGTGATGTAGTATGATGGGATGGTATCCTTCTCTGAATGATTCAAGTGGCTAGATTTGTCACATGTTCATGCATGTAGTTGAAACAAAATCAACATAGCCTCCATGATATTTATGTTCGTAGTGATTTATATCCTACTCATGCTTGCATTCAATATTGGTTAATATCAAAGCATGTTGATGACTATGTCGCTCTCTAGTTGGTCGCTCCCCAGTCTTTTGCTAGCCTTCACTTGTACTAAGCGGGAATACTGCTTGTGCATCCAATACCTCAAACCCAAAGTTGTTCCATATGAGTCCACCATACCAACCTATATGCGGTATTTACCTGCCATTCCAACTAAATTTTCATGTGCCAAACTCTAAACCTTCAAACAAATATTCTATTTTGTATGCCCAAATCGCTCATGTGGTGACTGGGGGCTATCAGTATCTTCCATGCTAGGTGGGTTATTCTCACAATATGTGTTGATACACTATCATTCATGAGAAAGTGGCTGGTAATCGGGATGCCCAGTTCCATGCTCGAAATAAAAATAAAATATAATTAAAGAAAACTCCCCCAGGCTGCACCTAGCAGGCTTGTGGGGGGCCCTATGGCTCCTCCGACCTCATATCTAGCTCCATATAACCCTATTCGCGGAGGAAAAAAATCAAGAAGAAGAATTACGTTTCACGACACGGAGCCGCCACCACCTCCTCTTCTTCCCCGGGAGACCAAATCTGGAGTCCGTTTTGGACTCCGGAGAGGGGAAATCGACGCCATCGTCATCACCAACCATCCTTCATCACCAATTCCATAATGCTCTCTACCGTTCGTGAGTAATCCCATCGTAGGCTTGCTGGACGGTGATGGGTTGGATGATATTTATCATGTAATCGAGTTAGTTTTGTTAGGGTTTGATCCCTAGTATCCACTATGTTTTGAGATTGATGTTGTTATGACTTTGCTATGCTTAATGCTTGTCACTAGGGCCCGAGTGCCATGATTTCAGATCTGAACCTATTATGTTTTCATGAATATATATGTGTTCTTGATCCTATCTTGCAAGTTGTAGAAACCTATCACGAGTTATGATCCGCATGCCCCAGGGTGACAATAACTGGGATTCTTTTCGGTGATTACCGTAGTTTGAGGAGTTCATGTATTCACTAGGTGCTAATGCTTTGGTCCGGTTCTCTATTAAAAGGAGGACTTAATATCCCTTAGTTTCCATTAGGACCCCACTGCCACGGGAGGGTAGGACAAAAGATGTCATGCAAGTTGTTTTCCATAAGCATATACGACTATATATGGAATACATGCCTACATTTTGTTGATCAATTGGAGGTAGTTTTGTGTCACCGTATGTTATAACTGTTGCATGATGAATGACATCCAGCATAATTATCCATCACTGATCCATTGCCTACGAGCTTTCCACATATTGATCCTTGCTAAGTTACTTCTCTGCTGCTACTGTTACAATGACTATAAAACTGCTATTGTTACCTTTGCTACCGTTACTGTTACTTCCATACTACTTTGCTACTGAATACTTTCTTGTAGATATGAAGTCTTACATGTGTGGTTGAATTGACAACTCAGCTGCGAATACTCGAGAATATTCTTTGGCTCCCCTTGTGTCGAATCAATAAATTTGGGTTGAATACTCTACCCTCGAAAACTATTGCGATCCGCTATACTTGTGGGTTATCACTGACCGGCACCCCTAATATTCATCTCAAATATGGGGCGGATATGGGGGCGCCCGGGCATGCTTGCCATGTCAGCCTGGCCCAAGCTGGTGTAGGATCGAAAGTAGGTCTAGAGGGGGTGGGGGTTGATTAGACTACTTGACCAATTAAAATCTAATTTTCCCAACTTTAAGTGTTGGCAGATTTTAGCATTCATAGTATGTCAAGTACACCCTACACATGCATGTCTACGAGTATAGCAGCGGAAAGTAAAGACAAGCATGTTAGTAAAGGTAGGGTAGGAAGAGCAAATGCAATTGGTGACACGATGATTTTTTCCTAGGTTCCGATAGGTGGTGCTATCGTACGTACACATTCATGGAGTCTTCAACCCATGGAGGGTAACGGTCGCGAGAGTCCACGGAGGGCTCTACTCACGGAGGGTTCCACGAAGAAGCAACCTTGACTATACCATGACGACCTATGTCCATGGAGGACTAGCCTAACTCGGGGTAGATCTTCACGAAGTAGGCAATCTCCTTGCCCTTACAAACTTCTTGGTTCACTCCACAACAAGAAGTAGGAGGCTCCCAAGCAAAATCTAAGCAATTTAGGAGGCACCCCCCTCCAAAAGGTAATAGGCTCGATAGTGTCGATGAACTCCTTGCTATAGTGCTTCAAGATGATAGACTCCTCAACACACAATCACTCTCTCATATATTTGGCTTGGTAAAAGAGATTGCTTGGGTGGAAAGCAACTTGGGGAGGCTAGAGATCAAGATTCATATGGTTGGAATGGAATGGAATGATCTCAACACATGGGTAGGTGGCTCTCTCTGAGAAAATCAGTAGGTATGAGTGGGGAACTGTTCTGAGTGCTTCTCTTGCGACTGAGTGGTGGTGGAGGGGTATATATAGGCATCTCAAAAAATCCAACTGTTACACCTAATAAGCCAGACTCGGTGTAACCGATGTGTAAATCTCGGTTGTACCAAGTTGCCTCAAAGGTAGCAACTTTTGAATCTCGGTGAGACCGATACATAAAACTCGGTTGCACCGATAAGGTGACCAACGGTTAGATTGCCAATCTCGGTGACGCCGATTCACAAAACTCGGAGGGACAGATTTTGTAAACTCGCATAATAGGAAGTTGGCAACCCAAACTCGGAGACACCGAAGTGGAATCGGTTGCACCTAAAATCTAGGGTTTGTCTGAGTCTGTGTGAGGTTTGGAATCGGTGGCACTGAGTGGAATGTGTTGGTTGCACCGATTTTGAGTATTTGGCTTTGGACAAACTTTTGTGGAAGAGCTTGTGGGTGTATGTGGTGACTATCACTTGTGCACGTATGAGCATTTTGTTCACCAATAAAACCTTACCCCCTTTTAATAGTATTGGCTTTCCTATGGACTCAAAGTGATTTCTCACAAAAAGTGAAATGTAGAGTCCTTTGTTTGAAGCTTTTCCATTCTATTTCCTTGCATCTTGGGGTATTCCACAATCCCTTTGCCAACCCATCATTGAACTTTTCCTGAAATATGCTTAGTGGAAAACATTAGTTCAATGACATATATGTTGTTATTAATTACCAAAACCACCAAGGGAGCAATTGTGCTTTCAATCTCCCCCTTTTTGGTAATTGATGACAACATATAGATCAAAGCTTCAACATATGATATAATCAATGAATATAATCATCGCTTTGACAAGTATGTGATAAGTAAGAGCTCCCCCTAAATTTGTGAATTATTTTTAAATTTGTGTTTGAATGCAAATGCACAATCGATTAGGTACATGGGGCACTTCTTCCATGTCACATACAACTTGTTGGTGTGCGAGAGTAATGAGAATTAACAACATAGCACAACACATCAAGCAAAGTGAATGATCATCACATAATCATCAAAAGTTGGGTAATAGTAACAACACACATTAAAGCGTATGATCAAACACACACAAAAGTATCTCACATCCAAACCAAAAGACCAAATGTTTTGTAAAACAACAAATAAACAACAGACGCTCTCTCACTCAAAGCATAGATCTATATACAACTTCTCCCCTTTGGCAACAAGTTACCAAAAAGCTCGAAGAGATATAGATAATCGTTCTTCGGCTGATTGCCTCCGATGGTCGATGTCGAAGTCGAGAGAACTGTGTCGGCGAAGACTTCTGCTGAATTCTGGATGGAGTTGGTGTAGACACTGGAGGCACTAGAGCTGATGGAGCTGATGCCGCTTTGGCTGGAGAAGAAGATGAAGGCCTCGTCTCTGGAGCTGGCATTGTAGGTGTCCTGGCCTTAGTCGTGAACTGAGCAGTCGTCCTGAAAGGTGCACTATCCTCATCATCATCAGACTCGGATTATGAAGAGGTGCGACAGATAGGGGCTTCATCTACCTCCTTTTTGAGCTCATTGACTGTCTTAGTCAGCCCATCTACCTTGTCATTAAGAGTTTTCACTCTATCCTCAATGATGTTCACAAGGCTCTCCTAAGTGTCCATGATGGTTTTGATGTCCTTCTTCATGTCCACGACAGTGGAGATCAAGAGATCCATCTGCTCGTTTCTGGATCTAGGGACCTAAGCACTAGTGGGTCTAGCTGCCTCTGCTTGTGCCTGAGCTGCAGCTGATGTGGAATGGTCTGGGTCCATCACCACAACGTTGTCCTCGAAACCTGGCTGAAGTGGCAAGTGGGGTCTATCTAGAGCAAAGATGTGCTTCTCAAGTTTGGAGTTGATAAGCATTTGAGTATAGGGTGCATAGCAGCATGAGCACTTCTGGTCAGCAACAACCCTCTTCACAATCTCAACTATATAATCCATCACTCGAATCCTGGTGTGACTATCAATATGGATGAGCATGTTGATGGAGTAGCCACGAATCATCTTCTCATCTCCAGACTTGGGCATCAAGGTATGCCTCAGGATAGTGTTCATGGTACGGAGGCCTGCATGAAGGAAGTAAATGGATCCTAACTTGTGAGATTGCAAGTTAGCAGCTGGAATAGCAGTGTACATATCCTTCATAGCATTGTGGCTCTCCTTGGATTTAGAATAAACATCCAAGTCACCATCCTCAACCTCTGGGATGTTGGGAGACGTAGTAGTAAATCAAAAAAATTCCTACGATCACCAAGATCTATCCATGGAGAAACCATCAATGAGTGAGGAGAGATTGCATATTCATACCTTTGAAGATCGCTAAGCGGAAGCGTTAAAAGAACGCGGTTGGTGGAGTCATACTCGCAGCGATTCAGATCGCGGTGGATTCCGATCTCAGCGCCGAACAACGACGTCTCCACGTTCAACACACGTCCAGCCCGATGACGTCTCCTACACCTTGATCCAGCAAGGAGGAAGGAGAGGTTGAGGGAGAGCTCCGGCAGCACGACGGCGTGGTGACGGTGGAGCTACGTGAACTCCGGCAGGGCTTCGCCAAGCGCTACGGAGAATGAGGAAGAGGAAGGGTAGGGATGCGCCGAGAGAGAGAGAGAGAAGTCGTGTCTCAAATCAGCCCAAATCCTTGCATATATATAGGAGGAGGGAGAGGGAGGGCTGCCTTGGCCTCTCCTCCAAGGAGGAGAGGTTCGGCCGAACCAGGGATAGAGTCCACCTCCCACAAGGGAGGTGGATCTCCTCTTTTAAAACCCTTTTGCCCTTTATCTCTTGATCCCAGCCGCATGGGCCTTTCTAGAAGGTCTTTGCAGCCCAATAAGAGCTGGCCCACAAAGTCCTATGGTCGTCACACCCCTCCCGGGGGTCCTTCGGCACCCTCCTGGCACTCCCGGTACACTACCGATGAGCCCGAAAACTTTCCGGTGACCAAAACTGGACTTCCTATATATCAATCTTTACCTCCGGACCATTCCGGAGCTCCTCATGACGTCCGGGATCTCATACGGGACTCCAAACAACCTTCGGTAATCACGTATACCATTTCCCTATAACCCTAGCGTCATCGAACCTTAAGTGTGTAGACCCTACGGGTTTGGGAGACACGTAGACATGACCGAGACACCTCTCCGGTCAATAACCAAGAGTGGGATCTGGATACCCATGTTGGATCCCACATGCTTCACGATGATCTTATCGGATGAACCACGATATCGGGGATTCAGTCAATCCCGTATACAATTCCCTTTGTCTATCGGTATGATACTTGCCCGAGATTCGATCGTCGGTATCTCTATACCTTGTTCAATCTCGTTACCGACAAGTCTCGTTACTCGTTCCGTAATACATCATCCCGTGGCTAACTCCTTAGTCACATTGATCTCATTATGATGATGTCTTACCGAGTGGGCCCAGAGATACCTCTCCGTCACACGGAGTGACAAATCCCAGTCTCGATTCATGCCAACCCAACAGACACTTTCGGAGATACCCGTAGTGCACCTTTATAGCCACCCAGTTACGTTGTGACGTTTGGCACACCCAAAGCATTCCTACGGTATCTGGGAGTTGCACAATCTCATGGTCTAAGGAAACGATACTTGACATTGAAAAGCTTTAGCAGACGAACTACACGATCTTGTGCTATGCTTAGGATTGGGTCTTGTCCATCACATCATTCTCCTAATGATGGGATCCCATTATCAATGACATCCAATGTCTATGGCCATGAAACTGTGACCATCTATTGATCAACGAGCTAGCCAACTAGAGGCTTACTAGGGACATGTTGTGGTCTATGTATTCACACATGTATTACGGTTTGCGGTTAACACAATTATAGCATGAACAATAGACAATTATCATGAACTAGGAAATACAATAATAACCATTTTATTATTGCCTCTAGCGCATATTTCCAATAGTCTCCCACTTGCACTAGAGTCAATAATCTAGTTACATTGTGATGAATCGTACACCCATAGCATTCTGGTGTTGATCATGTTTCGCTCGTGAGAGAGGTTTAGTCAACGGATCTGCGACATTCAGATCCGTATGCACTTTACAAATATCTATATCTCTCTCCTGAATGTAATCACGGATGGAGTTGAAGCGGCGCTTGATGTGTCTTGTCTTCTTGTGAAACATGGGCTCCTTCGCAAGGGCAATAGCTCCAGTGTTGTCACAGAATAGAGTCATCGGGCCCGACGCACTTGGAATTACTCCTAGGTCGGTGATGAACTCCTTCATCTAGACTCCTTCCTTTGCTGCTTCCGAAGCAGCTATGTACTCTGCTTCACATGTAGATGCCGCCACGACGCTTTGCTTGCTGCTGCACCAGCTGACTGCCCCTCCGTTCAAAACATACACGTATCCGGTTTGTGACTTGGAGTCGTCCGGATCTGTGTCGAAGCTAGCATCGACGTAACCCTTTACGACGAGCTCTTCGGCACCTCCATATACGAGAAACATGTCCTTTGTCCTTTTCAGGTACTTTAGGGTATTCTTGACCGCTGTCCAGTGTTCCGCTCCGGGATCACTTTGGTACCTCCCTACCAAACTAATGGCAAGGTTCACATCAGATCTGGTACACAGCATGGCATACATAATAGAGCTATGGCCGAAGCATAGGGGATGACACTCATCTCTTCTCTATCCTTTGTGGTCGGGCATTGAGTCGTACTCAATCTCACACCCTGTAACACAGGCAAGAACCCCTTCTTGGACTAATCCATATTGAACTTCTTCAATAACTTCTCCAAGGTCCTTCATTGAAAAACACTTATTCAAGTAGGCCTTTATACTTTCCAAGAGTTCTATATCATTTCCCATTATCAGTATGTCATCCACATATAATATGAAAAATGCTACAGAGCTCCCACTCACTTTCTTGTAAATACATGGTTCTCCATAAACGTGTATAAACCCAAACGCTTTAATCAACTCATTAAAGCGAATGTTCCAACTCTGAGATGCTTGCACCAGCCCATAGATGGAGCGCTGGAGCTTGCATACTTTGTTAGCGTCTTTAGGATCGACAAAACCTTCCGGCTGCATCATATACAGTTCTTCCTTGAGGAAGCCATTAAGGAAAGCCGTTTTGACGTCCATTTGCCAGATCTCATAATCATAAAATGCGGCAATTGCTAACATGACTCGAACAAACTTCAGCATCGCTACGGGTGAGAAAGTCTCATCGTAGTCAACTCCTTGAACTTGTCGATAACCCTTAGCGACAAGCCGAGCCTTATAGACGGTCACATTACCATCCGCGTCAGTCTTCTTCTTAAAGATCCATTTATTTTCAATGGCTCGCTTATCATCAGGCAAGTCCACCAAAGTCCAGACTTTGTTCTCATACATGGATCCTATCTCGGATTTCATGGCTTCAAGCCATTTGTTGGAATCCGGGCCCGCCATCGCTTCTTCATAGTTTGAAGGTTCACCATTGTCTAACAGCATGATCTCCAGGACAGGATTGCCGTACCACTCTGGTGCAGAACGTGTCCTAGTGGACCTTCGACATTCAACAGTAACTTGATCTGAAGTTTCATGATCATCATCATTAACTTCCTCTCCAGCCGGTGCAGGCTCCACAGAAACAACTTCCTGTGCTGCACTACTCTCCGGTTCGAGTGGAGGGACAATTACCTCATCAAGTTCTATTTTCCTCCCACTTACTTCTTTCGAGAGAAACTCTTTCTCGAGAAAGGATTCATTCTTGGCAACAAAGACTTTGCCCTCGGATCGTAGGTAGAAGGTATACCCAATAGTCTCTTTGGGATATCCTATGAAGACGCACTTTTCCGCTTTGGGTTCGAGCTTCTCAGGTTGAAGTTTCTTCACATAAGCATCGCATCCCCAAACTTTTAGAAACGACAGCTTAGGTTTCTTTCCAAACCATAATTCATACGGTGTCGTCTCAACAGATTTTGACGGTGCCCTATTTAAAGTGAATGCGGCAGTCTCTGATGCATATCCCCAAAATGTTAGCGGTAAGTCGGTAAGAGACATCATAGATCGTACCATATCTAATAGAGTGCGATTACGACGTTCAGACACACCATTTCGCTGAGGTGTGCCAGGCGGCCTGAGTTATGAAACAATTCCATATTTCCTTAGGTGTGTGCCAAAATCGTGACTTAAATATTCTCCGCCACGATCAGATCGTAGGCACTTTATTTTCCTGTCACGTTGATTCTCTACCTCACTCTGAAATTCCTTGAACCTTTCAAAAGTTTCAGACTTATGTTTCATTAAGTAGACATACCCATATCTACTCACACTGATTACGACGTTCAGACACACCATTTCGCTGAGGTGTGCCAGGCATGAGTTGTGAAACAATTCCGTATTTCCTTAGGTGCATGCCAAACTCGTGACTTAAATATTCTCCGCCACGATCAGATCGTAGGCACTTTATTTTCCTGTCACGTTGATTCTCTACCTCACTCTGAAATTCCTTGAACCTTTCAAAAGTTTCAGACTTATGTTTCATTAAGTAGACATATCCATATCTACTCAAGTCATCAGTGAGGGTGAGAACATAACGGTAGCCACCACGAGCCTCGACACTCATTGGAACGCATACATCGGTATGTATTATTTCCAACAAGTCAGTTGCTCGCTCCATTGTTCCGGAGAACGGAGTCTTGGTCATCTTGCCCATGAGGCATGGTTCGCATGTGTCAAATGTTTTGAAATCAAGAGACTCCAAAAGTCCATCAGTATGGAGCTTCTTCATGCGTTTGACACCAATATGACCAAGGCGGCTGTGCCACATGTAACTGGGACTATCGTTATAAACCTTACACTTTTTGGTACTCACACTATGGACATGTGTAACATCACGTTTGAGATTCATCAAAAATAAACCATTGACCAGCGGGGCATGACCATAAAACATTTATCTCATATAAATAGAACAACCATTATTCTCAGATTTAAATGAGTAGCCATCTCGCATCAAGCGAGATCCAGATACAATGTTCATGCTCAAAGCTGGTACTAAATAACAATTATTAAGGTTTAACACTAATCCCAAAGGTAGATGTAGAGGTAGCGTGCCGACGGCGATCACATCGACCTTGGAACCATTCCCGACGCGCATCGTCACCTCGTCCTTTGCCAACCTCCGCTTATTCCGCAGCTCCTGCTTGGAGTTACAAATGTGAGCAACTGCACCGGTATCAAATACCCATGAGCTACTATGAGCGCTGGTTAGGTACACATCAATAACAAATATATCACATATACCTTTAACGTTGTCGTCCTTCTTATCCGCTAAGTACTTGGGGTAGTTCCGCTTCTAGTGATCGGTACCCTTGCAATAAAAGCACTCAGTCTTAGGCTTAGGTCCATGCTTGTTCTTCTTCTTCCCGGCAACTTGCTTACCAGGCGCGGCAACAACTTTGTCGTCCTTCTTGAAGTTCTTCTTACCCTTGCCTTTCTTGAAACTAGTGGCCTTATTCACCATCAACACTTGATGCTCCTTTTTGATCTCGACCTCTGCTGATTTCAGCATCGAGTACAACTTAGGAATGGACTTCTCCATCCCTTGCATGTTGTAGTTCATCACAAAGCTCTTGTAGCTAGGTGGAAGCGACTGGAGGATTCTGTCAATGACCGAGTCATCCGGGAGATTAACTCCCAGCTGAGTCAAGTGGTTGTGTAGCCCAGACATCTTGAGGATGTGCTCACTGACAGAACTATTCTCCTCCATCTTACAGCTGAAGAACTTGTCGGAGACATCATATCTCTCGACCCAGGCATGAGCTTGGAAAACCAGTTTCAACTCTTGGAACATCTCATATGCTCCGTGTTGCTCAAAACGCTTTTGGATCCCCGGTTCTAAACTGTAAAGCATGCCGCATTGAACAAGGGAGTAATCATCGCAGCGAGAATGCCAAGCATTCTCAACGTCTTGCTCTGCTGGGAGAAGGGGTGGGTCACCTAGTGGTGCATCAAGGACATACAATTTTTTGGAAGCTATGAGGATGATCCTCAAGCCACGGACCCAGTCCGCATAGTTGCTTCCATCATCTTTCAGCTTGGTTTTCTCTAGGAACGCGTTGAAATTGAGGGTGACATTCGCGTTGGCCATTGGATCTACAATATAGATTGTAAAGATAATTTTAGACTAAGTTTATGATAATTAAGTTCACATAATCAAATTATTTAATGAACTCCCACTTAGATAGACATATCTCTAGTCATCCAAGTGACACATGATCCATGTCAACTAGCCCGTGTCCGATCATCACGTGAGACAGACTAGTCATCCATGGTGAACATCTCCATCTTGATCGTATCTTCTATACGACTCATGTTCGACCTTTCGGTCTTCCGTGTTCCGAGGCCATGTCTGTACATGCTAGGCTCGTCAAGTTAACCTAAGTGTTCCGCGTGTGGAAATCTGGCTTACACCCGTTGTATGCGAACGTTAGAACCTATCACACCCGATCATCACGTGGTGCTTCGGAACGACAATCCTTAGCAACGGTGCACAGTTAGGGTGAACACTTCTCTTGAAATTTTATTGAGAGATCATCTTATTTACTACCGTCGTTCTAAGCAAATAAGATGTAAACATGATAAACATCATATGCAATCAATATAGTGACATGATATGGCCAATATCATCTTGCTCCTTTGATCTCCATCTTTGGGGCACCATGATCATCACTGTCACGGGGACGACAGCATGATCTCCATCATCATGATTTCCATCATTGTGTCTTCATGAAGTTGTCTCACCAACTATTACTTCTACTACTATGGCTAACGTTTAGCAATAAAATAAAGTAATTACATGGCGTTTATGATTGACACGCAGGTCATACAATAAAATAAGACAACTCCTATGGCTCCTGCCGGTTGTCATACTCATCGACATGCAAGTCGTGAATCCTATTACAAGAACATGATCAGTCTCATACATCACAATGCATCACATCACGTTCTTTGGCCATATCACATCACAAGGCATATGCTGCAAAAACAAGTTAGACGTCCTCTAATTTGTAGTTGCAAGTTTTACGTGGCTGCTATAGGTTTCTTGCAAGAACGTTTCTTACCTACGCCAAAACCACAACGTGATATGCCAATTTCTATTTACCCTTCATATGGACCCTTTTCATCGAATCCAATCCGACTAAGGTGGGAGAGATAGACACCCGCTAGCCACCTTATGCAACAAGTGCATGTCAGGCGGTGGAACCAGTCTCACGTAAGCGTACGTGTAAAGTCGGTCCGGGCCGCTTCATCCCACAATACCGCCGAATCAAGATAAGACTAGTAGTGGTAAGCATCTTAACAAAATCGACGCCCACAACAACTTGTGTTCTACTCGTGCATAGATTCTACGCATAGACCTGGCTCTGATACCACTGTTGGGAGACGTAGTAGTAAATCAAAAAAATTCCTACGATCACCAAGATCTATCCATGGAGAAACCAGCAACAAGTGGGGAGAGATTGGATCTTCATACCTTTGAAGATCGCTAAGCGGAAGCGTTACAAGAAAGCGGTTGGTGGAGTTGTACTCGCAACGATTCAGATCGCGGTGGATTCCGATCTCAGCGCTGAACAACGGCGGCTCCGCGTTCAACACACGTGCAGCCCGATGACGTCTCCTACGCCTTGATCCAGCAAGGAGGAAGGAGAGGTTGAGGGAGAGCTCCGCAGCACGACGGCGTGGTGACGGTGGAGCTACGTGAACTCCAGCAGAGCTTCGCCAAGCGCTACGGAGAACGAGGAAGAGGAAGGGTAGGGTTGCGCCGAGAGAGAGAAATCGTGTCTAAAATCAGCCCAAACCCTTGTATATATATAGGAGGAGGGAGAGGGAGGGCTGCCTTGGCCTCTCCTCCAAGGAGGAGAGGTTCGGCTGAACCAGGGATAGAGTCCACCTCCCACAAGGGAGGTGGATCTCCTCTTTTAAAACCCTTTTGCCCTTTATCTCTTGATCCCAGCCGCATGGGCCTTTCTAGAAGGTCTTGGACATCCCAATAAGGGCTGGCACACCTCCTCTAAGGGCCCACAAAGTCCTATGGTCGTCACACCCCACCCGGGGGTCCTCCGGCACCCTCCTGGCACTCCCGGTACACTACCGATGAGCCCGAAAACTTTCCGGTGACCAAAACTGGACTTCCTATATATCAATCTTTACCTCCGGACCATTCCAGAGCTCCTCGTGACGTACAGGATCTCATCCAGGACTTCGAACAACCTTCGGTAATCACGTATACCATTTCCCTATAACCCTAGCATCATCGAACCTTAAGTGTGTTGACCCTATGGGTTCGGGAGACACGTAGACATGACCGAGACACATCTCCGGTCAATAACCAATAGCGGGATATGGATACCCATGTTGGCTCCCACATGCTCCACGATGATCTTATCGGATGAACCACGATGTCGAGGATTCAGTCAATCCCGTATACAATTCCCTTTGTCTATCGGTATGATACTTGCCCGAGATTCGATCGTCGATATCTCTATACCTTGTTCAATATCGTTACCGGCAAGTCTCGTTACTCGTTCTGTAACACATCATCCCGTGGCTAACTCCTTAGTCACATTGAGCTCATTATGATGATGTCTTACCGAGTGGGCCCAGAGATACCTCTCCGTCACACGGAGTGACAAATCCCAGTCTCGATTTGTGCCAACCCAACAGACACTTTCGGAGATACCCGTAGTGCACCTTTATAGCCACCCAGTTATGTTGTGACATTTGGCACACCCAAAGCATTCCTATGGTATCCGGGAGTTGCACAATCTCATGGTCTAAGGAAACGATACTTTACATTGAAAAGCTTTAGCAGACGAACTACACGATCTTGTGCTATGCTTAGGATTGAGTCTTGTCCATCACATCATTCTCCTAATGATGTGATCCCGTTATCAATGACATCCAATGTCTATGGCCATGAAACCGTGACCATCTATTGATCAACGAGCTAGCCAACTAGAGGCTTACTAGGGACATGTTGTGGTCTATGTATTCACACATGTATTACGGTTTCCGGTTAACACAATTATAGTATGAACAATAGACAATTATCATGAACTAGGAAATACAATAATAACCATTTTATTATTGCCTCTAGGGCATATTTCCAACATGGGACTCCTAAGATGGCAGCCCACTCATCACATTAGATTCATATCTTGCTCCTTCAATCATCCAGACAATCCTGCCATCTACATAAAAATGAGCAGTGGAATAGAACTGCATCATCATCTCATCATTCCAAGCAGTGAACTCCTTCCCAACAAACTTGTCTAGGCCAATGCAGTGGAAGTTGTCTTGCACACATGGAAAGTAGTCCTCATTACCCTTGATGTTCCAGTCAAGATATCTCATGTCACTGACTGCATGACTCTTGTCAAGCAAAACTGTCTCATAGAAGTCTTGCTGCTCCTTGGTATAAAACCTGTAGTCCACAGCAGTATTTCTCCTCTGGGCATATGGATCAATGGCTCTCCATGCCCTCAAACCTGAATCCTTCCTCGTCTTCATATCTTCAACAACTTGGTGGCTGGCATCATGTTCTGGAAGGTGAGGTCTAAGCTTCATCAAGACTAACATAGCATCATCATCATCATCTTCTTGTCTGAAAGTGAATGTCTTGTTCTTCTCATCAACATGTATATCTCTGGTAGTCCTCTTGGACTTCTATGCAGGAGCTTTCTTGGATGCAGCTTTGGTGCTCTTGGAGGGGCCAGGCTTAGGCATAGCATCTGCCATAAGCTTATTTGCCTTCTTCTTGGGAGGGTCCTTGGCCACATGTTCCTCCTCCTCCTCCTCAGCAGCACCAACAGGCTCCTCTGGATCCTCATACATAGAGGTAGGCCTACCAATGACATGAATGATCCTCTTCCTGGCTATCTTCTTCTCTCCTGCCTTCTTAGGCAAAGATTTCTTGGGGATCTCAACAGACATAGTGGCTCTAGCACTCTCATGTGCTCTGAAAGTCTCTGGAGGTGCATAAATTTTGCTGACCACCCTCGTAGATGAGGTGGCCTCAATAGCAGACTTCCTTGCAGCTTTCTCTTGCTTCTTAGCAAGAACCTCCTCTGGCACGAAATCAGAATCTTCTTCATCTGAGTTGATCCTCTTCCTTGTCCTTGTTGCAGCCTTAGGCAACCCATGAGAACTAGGAGTGCTTGGATCTGAGAAAGAACTGGCTTGAGGACTAGTGCCTGAACTCATCTCAACATTCTGCTCCTGCAGATTCTGACTATCTTCTAAACCTGACATGTCTAACCTTGTGAATAGACTATAGAAGAGTGGAATATGATAAGTCATCACAAAATGCAGAGATTTTTAAAAGTTTGAACAAAAGATTCTCAAAGTTTACATTCTATCACATGAAAATTGGTACAACTGAAGCAAAAAATATTGGTGCTACCGAGACAGACTTTCTCCTTAGCCGGAACTTGGCACCCCTTTCGGTGAGACCAAAAGGTAGCACTCGGTTTCACCGAGAAAGTTCTCAGCAACATAGACAAACAAATCGATGACACCAATTTGCTCACTTTGGTTCCACCGAGTTTAATCGGGCGAAAGGCAAACCCTCGAAAATCAATCATTCTCTATCTAATGGAGATTTCTTTTGGACGGAACAATCTCAAACAATGGCTAGACTAGGAAAAGTCCCTAATGCGCATGAATCTGAAAGGGAGCGCGAGAGGGGGGGGGGGCGAATCCATACCCTAATTTGGTGATGGGTCCGCTACGACGATGACGATGGAGTAGAATACGTCGACAACGGTGATTCCCAGCGGTGGAGGCGCTCGGGGAAGCAAGGCGATGACCAGGGGTCTTCGGAACGACAGCTAGGGTTTTGGAGGCATGACGTTTGAAGAGTGGATTTCAAAATGCCGGGGTCCACATATTATATACCCATCACTGTCGGTGACACCGGTTTGATATTTTCGGTGTCACCGAGTTTCACAACTGTCAGCTGACAGGGAAACTCGGTGTAACCGAGAATATGAAATCGGCAGTACCGAGATTGAAAAACTAGATCAACCCTAGGCATTCGGTGATACCGAGATTTTTTGAGTTGGTTCCACCGAGATGCACTTGGGAGGTTTTAATGGTCAGTCCTTTGTCGATACGGAACTTTGAGTGCTCCTCACACAAAGAGATCGAAAAGTACTTGTTCAAATTTTGTGATGCAGCATGAATAGAATATAAGGTGAGAAAGCATAGATAGCTAGAGGAGTGGTCCTAGTCATTCTTGTATATCCAATTGGCAATTGAAAAATCAAAAGCCAAATAGCAACAATTGAATATCCTCAAATGAATAAATAAATGCAGACCAACATGCTCAGACAATAAGATGTCAAATGAAATCATGACAAACATGCACAAACACAATATCATCTAACAAGCACTTTGGTGATGACGGAGTCATCTATATATGAGTATATTGACTTAGGAGGCAAGTAATAATACTATCATAGGTCATACTCATCGTTTAAGCACAAGTGGGGTTACCACTTTTACATAAAGAATTTAATGTTGTCACATACTACGAGATGCTCTAACTCAAGTCTTAGAGTAAAGCTCCCCCTTGATGTGACATCCCCCCATAGGAGGGATAACCTAACCTTGGGTTTTGTCGATGAAGACTTCATGTAGGTGAAGTAGTGGTGGATGCTCAAAGTTGATGAAGATCACCAAGAGTTGGGAGCATCCTTGTTGTTTCATTACTCTTCTCACCTACATGGGTTAGTCCCAACACACAAGAGACAAATACAAGGATATCTATGGACATGGAGTGCAATGCATATATGATGATGTCCATTGATTTGTTGATTACCTTGTCCCCTTGCTTACCTTTGAGGGAATGTGTGACTCCTTGAACTATTGCATGATGTTGATGTTGATTGCAACTAGTTCTTTGCCAATAATGAATATGAGTGGATTTCATTGGCGGAGTCACCCCTCAAGAACTTCTCTAGTTCTTCTTCTTAGGGACCCACATCAAGTTGATGGGGATCCTTGGTGTTGAAGTAGCATTGGGAGCCCACTTCACCAAAGCCCGGGATTCATCTTCAAATGAGTCAATGTCCTCTTGAAGCTTGTTCCTGGCCTTGAGCTTGGGGTCTCGTGGTAGAAGGTCATCTTGAGCCTTTGTTCCCTTGCGGAGAGTATTTTCATACTTCTCCTTTTGAGGAACAAACTTGGGATTGGGGTATTGACCTTCTTCCCATTCAACTCCATTAGCATTGAAGTAGCCAACACCACGATTCTTCTGGTATCCTCCGTGCTTGCGTACAATCTCCTCAAATTGTTTGCAACCTTCAAGAATCTTGTAGATACCTTTCTCTATAATCCCTTTCAAAAGTTCATTTTCTTGCTCAAGTGTAACTTGGCTAAGAGAAGAGTTAGTGGGACCAAGAGAACTACTAGAAGCAATATCATTGGATTTATCATTTTTATTGCTACTAGTTGAAGTACCTTTCTTTCCTTTGTTATTAGCTTGCTTAGACTTAACTTGTGGCATGAACATAGACACGAGAAGTCGTTTGGTTAGATAATAGGAAGTCTTTTTTCGAAGATCATCATTGATAGATTTAAGGAACTCGTGCTCTTGCTCTAAATTGAGCTTCTCGAAGCGGAGCTTCTCATGTGTCCTTTCAAGCTCTCTATGATCTCGTAGAGTGGACTCGTGAGCTATCTTAAGAGTGTTTAGTTCTTGAGTTACTCGTTTTATCTCCAACTTGTCATCATCGCACGACTTATCTAGACTAGAGTGAGTATTACCAAGTTCATCTTGACTAACATCACTAGATTTTTCAAATAGCAAGTCATCCTCAATTAACAAGTCATCTTCATCACTATTCAAATCAAGATACTCGAGGTGTGATACCTTGGGGCCTTTAGTCATGAAGCAACATCCACTCCCTTCATTTGGTGAATCAAATATGTCATAGGAGTCGGTTGTCACTAGTGCAAGTCCGGCAACACCTTCATCTTGACTATAGTCAGAGTTGGAGTGGTAGCTTCTCTCGGAGTGGTTGTCGGATTCGGAGCCGGAAACCCATTCGCCAACATGAGCTTGATGTCTTATTCTTGGGTAGCTCTTGGTGTACTTGTCCTTCTTCTCCGAGTCCCTACTTCTCCTTGAGG
The DNA here is from genome assembly GCA_022496015.1 of Hordeum marinum. Lineage (NCBI taxonomy): Eukaryota > Viridiplantae > Streptophyta > Magnoliopsida > Poales > Poaceae > Hordeum > Hordeum marinum. The sequence goes on along the minus strand of CM039674.1, from coordinate 453,967,823 downwards.
GTCTTTGTTCATAACGATCATCCCTACTCCTTCTCTCTCTTCGAGGTTACTCGTCTCTTGAGTTTTGTCTTCTTGGTGATTCTTATTTCCTTTTGTAAGGAGTCGTGCACTCATTGTATTAGTGTCCGGGATTCCCACAATTGTAGCAGTTTAGGTCACGACTTGATGAACGCTTCTCTTCATATGTTGAGTTTGAGCTTCGATCTTTGCTTCTATTCTGGTATAACTTGTTGAATTTCATGACCATGAGGCTTATCTCTTCATTTTTGACAAGGTTGTCACTTGAGGTAGCGGGAGCATCACTTGTAGCTTTGTAAAGCACCGCTAGACTTGTGGTGAAGCTCTTCCTTGTCTTTGAGTGTCATCTCATGAGCAACAATTCTACCATTCACTTCCGTTGGCTTGAGATATTTGTAGTTGGGCATCATTTGGATCAATGTGCATATGGTGTCATATCGATCATCCAAAGCTTGAAGTATCTTCTTGATGATGAACTTATCGGTTAACATCTTCAATTCATCCGCAGTTGAAGAGAATGTCACATGCTTGAGCATTGAGTTGCAACATCTTCAATTCATCTGCAGTCGCTTCGCGGTCGGGTTCCCTTCCTTCTGCAAAGAATTCACCTTGCATACCAACACGAACAATAGCCCGAACGACGGGGTTATGACCAAGCAAATGCATTTTCATTTTGTGTTTCCAACTAGCAAATTTTGTGCCATCAAAGTACGGAGCTCTACGGTGATAATTTCCCTCACTAGACGCCATACTCTTCTAGGTTGTGAGACCAATGTAATGGAGACCAAAGTTGCGATACCACTTGTAGGATCGAAAGTAGGTCTAGAGGGGGGGGGTGATTAGACTACTTGACCAATTAAAATCTATCTTTTCCCAATTTTAAGTCTTGGCAGATTTTAGCATTCATAGTATGTCAGGTACACCCTACACATGCATGTATACGAGTATAGCAGTGGAAAGTAAAGACAAGCATGTAAGTAAAGAGAGGGTAGGAAGAGCGAACGCAATTGGTGACACGATGATTTTTCCCGTGGTTCTGATAGGTGGTGCTATCGTACGTCCACGTTCATGGAGTCTTCAACCCACAGAGGGTAACGGTCGCGAGAGTCCATGGAGGGCTCTACCCACGGAGGGTTCCACGAAAAAGCAACCTTGACTATACCATGACGGCCTACGTCCACGGAAGACTAGCCTAACTCGGGGTAGATCTTCTCGAATTAGGCGATCTCCTTTCCCTTACAAACTTCCTGGTTCACTCCACAACACGAAGTAGGAGGCTCACAAGCGACACCTAACCAATCTAGGAGGCACCACCCTCCAAAAGGTAATAGGCTCGATAGTGTCGATGAACTCCTTACTCTCGTGCTTCAAGATGATAGACTCCTCAACACACAATCACTCTCTCGCAGATTTGGCTTGGTAGAAGAGATTGATTGGGTGGAAAGCAACTTGGGGAGGCTAGAGATCAAGATTCATATGGTTGGAATGGAATGGCATGATCTCAACCCATGAGTAGATGGTTCTCTCTTAGAAAATCAGTAGGTATGAGTGGGGAACTGTTCTGAGTGCTTCTCTTGCGAGTGAGTGGTGGTGGAGGGGTATATATAGGCATCTCAAAAAATCCAACCGCTACACCTAATAAGTCAGACTCAGTGGAATCGATGTGTAAATCTCGATTGTACCGAGTTGGCTCAAAGATAGCAACTTTTGAATCTTGGTGAGACCGATACATAAAACTCGGTTGCACCGATAAGGTGACAAACGGTCAGATTGCCAATCTCGGTGACGCTGATTCACAAAACTCAGAGGGACCGATTTTGTAAACTTGCGTAACAGGAAGCTGGCAACCCAAACTCGGAGGCACAAAGTGGAATTGGTTGCACCGATAAGCTAGGGTTTGACTGAGTCTGTCTGAGGTTCGGAACCGGTGGCACCGAGTGGAATGTGTTGGTTGCACCGATTTTGAGTATTTGGCTTTGGACAGACTTTTGTGGAAGAGCTTGTGGGTGTATGTGGTGACTATCACTTGTGCACGTATGAACATTTTGTTCACCAACAAAACCTTACCCCCTTTTAATAGTATTGGCTTTCCTATGGACTCAAAGTGATTTCTCATAAAAAGTAAAATGTAGAGTCCTTTGCTTGAAGCTTTGCCAATCTATTTCCTTGCATCTTGGGGTATTCCATAATCCCTTTGCCAACCCATCATTGAACTTTTCCTGGAATATGCTTGGTGGAAAACATTAGTTCAATGACATATGTTGTTATTAATTACCAAAACCACCAAGGGGGCAAATGTGCTTTCAGCTGGCCCGCATCGACCCCACATATATTTGTCCCCATCCCATCGCAGGACCAAACCCTGGCCACTTCACTTCACACCCCTTCACTCCCATCCGTCACCCAAGCTCACCTCCGGCGATCCCCGACCTTCTCTGACATGACGGGCAACGGATCCGAGCCCTTCATCCCACGCGGGCCTGTGAAGGAGATGGCCGTCTGGCTTGCGCTCTGCCTCTCCCATGAGTCGGAAACGCGATGACAACACTCAGACTTACAACATCGAGAATTCATTCTGCCGAGACAACCATCTGGCGTCCGAACGCCGTGGCGTACACGCACCCCCTCCGTCGGCGTGTCGAGGACGCACCAGGGCGTCCTCGGATGCTAACATGGTGTGGCGTTCTCGCCGTTTGAGGTAGCGAGCGCGAGAGGCTTCGGAGGCCCTCGTGGCGATGGACGTTGGAGAGGTAGAGTCACACTCTCTGACGCCCCGTTTGCTACACAGGTGCGGGCGCCACACGCGTAGTGGTGGACGTCATCTCCTTCCAGAAAGGATCCGTCATTGATCTGACGTCCACCGACACCGTCCGAGTTACGGGCTCCGACGAGGAAGAGTATGGCATGGGAGATGGCGGGAGGTCGACTCCAATGAGCCGGCTAGTGTACCATGTCCTACTCTGCCTCGTCGGCGACCGAACCGACACTACGAGGGGCGCAGCCAGCCATCGTACATGGACAACCAACTTTGTTTGTAATAGGTTTACGTTGCATGTAATAATATGGATTTGAGGTTTATAATTTGGTATCCGGTTGTAGAATGCGTTATTTGAGGTGTGACCGATCGGTGTTCGCGGACGCGCCCGGGCGTCCGTGGGTGTTTGAGGGGTCGGATTTGCTAAGTCCGGTTGTAGATGCTCTAAGTGCCTTATGAGTTTAACCTCAAGCCTCTCCAACCAGACGTACAATTGTCACGCCAATTTGGATATGGTCTAAAAAATCTTTGGTTTTTATTGAGCAATCCAATTTCAATCTCTTAAACCCTTTACATTCTGTAATCTTGTGTTGAAGATTTTGTCTTTCTCTATCCAAAGATTTTGTCGGAAGACTTCCAGTGCATGTTATGTTCTGTTTCGTCTTCATGCAATACTCAAGTTAATGTGTTTGTCTGTTTTTCTTGTATCTATGCTTAGTTCTGTATTGATGACTTTGTATTTTCATGCACTTGCATGCATAGCGTAGATTTACTTCTGCCTAGTATTTTTTGTACTCTCTTCCATCCGCTTCCTCGAAAAATTTACTTTTTTGAAGAATTTTCTAAAAATCTCCCATTCAATCCCTTCTCGTTGATAATTTGCACTTTCACATGGGAACCTTGTTGGAAAGCTCTTACACCTACGGTAACCATCGCCTGCGTATCGCTAATGCGTCATCTCCCTGATTCCCTCAGCCGCCATGGCTATGGTGCTCAAGGTCACCACCAATAGGACTGAAGGAGGGAGTCATGACCATCATTGCTACGAGCTATAACGCCATGTCGCGACAAGTTCCATGCATTGTCGTCGCTTGATAAAGGTTGGCAGGGAGTGGTCGAGGGAGGGCGATGGATGGTGCCAGCGGAGAGTGGTCGGGGGAGAGTAGTTTATGGCCGTCGGGGAATGGTCAAGGAATAGTTTGTTATTGCCGGCTGATGAAAGGAGATATTTTCTTTCAGGGCGGGTCCCGCCTGTAATCAAGGGACAACTGTTGACGTGGCGGTACCGAGTCACCAGTAATTGCGATCAAACCGGGGTAATGCGAGTTTCGATAGAATCATGAATGGTTTGCAAGGTTTAAGGCGCGGTATAACATGTCGTGAAGTTATGGGTTGATTCTTAAACCAAGTGGCAAATTAAGAGTTGTAACGTGGAAATTTCTCTTTTTTGAAAGTAGGCCATTGTATGAAACCAGAAGCGATACATAGTTGTCATAGTGTCCAGGTTGGGCTCACATGTTGCCACACATTTTATTTTTTGAAATTTCACGATATAGTAACCAATCGAACAATAAGGATATAACCCACAAACATTCTTTCACCGCTTATAAAAAATGAACACAAATAAATCGAGAGTGCGCGGCATGTCGCCACACGCAACATGGCTGGTAAGCCTGCTAGTCTAAAATACCATTCTCGTCTTATCGGCATTAGTGAGCGGTGTGCCCAACGACCACGAACGCCAGCTTCTTGTTTGTTTGCTCTTCATCACACTGTCAAAAGCAGAAACAAAATTCGACGTTGCATTTACGCGTCGTGGTTGCAAATTAATCAACGGTATGCTTGCTGCGTACCAATGCATGGCCGTGCTACTAAACCTTACCGCACCGCGAGTTGCATTTACTGGCGGGTTGCATCATGCATCGACGGGGGACATCCGCACCGCGAGGGACGCTATACACAAACCTTACCGTGCTATATCCAGGGTAGAAAACCTTGAATTGGGTTTGTTGGGGTGCGCCAGCTCGTGCAGTAGTGCAACGCACGAGGGACGCCTGAGGAGCCCAGTGGCAAGCCACTGTGGTGGTCCTTCCCCCATAAAAAATAAATTTAATATCGTTGTGGGCACATGACCCACATATCAGATATTAAACTGATAAGAACAGATACTACACTTGATCTTAGCCAAAAGGCCGAGAAAGGTATGAATTGAAACGCTGCCCCCGCCCTCTATTTGTACCCTCAGCGCCCTCCGTCCTCTCCTCGCTCGGCGAGGTGGTACTAAACGAAACGAGCTGCTCGCTTGCCTGCCTCCCGCGCACGCGGAGCGCCTGCCTCTTACGTGGGCCTCAACGACGACGGTATCCCCGACCGGGCCTGGGCTTTCCGCTGAGGCCGACCTCGGGCTCAGTCTACACCGCCGAAGAAAAAACGTGCAGTGGATCCAGCCGTCGACGTGGGATCCAACGGCCGCCTCGAGCGCCCTCGTGACCTCCGCTCGCTCGCGTCGGGGGATCTCGCTCTCGCCCATTCCGCCACCGAAACGTCTCTCTCTCCTCTCTCATCTCTTCCCTCGCTCAGCTGCTTCGCCCCCCTTCCTTCCCCAGAACCTTCCAGAAGCGGAGGCCCCGCCGGATGTCTCCCCGGAGGAAGGAGAGGCGCGTGGTGGCCGTGGCCGGCGCCGCGGCGCTCGTCGCCGTCGGCCTCAACCTCGCCTTCTCCGCCGTCGCCGCCCACCGCCGGAGGAAGCGGCAAGGTGAGCGCCGCGAAAACCCTCGGGGATTTTGGATACGAGCTCCTGTAGACGCTTTGGTGTTGCTCGAGCCGCGCAGACCTGCGGTGTTTCTGGTCAATTGCACGGCAATGTAGTAGCATATGTCGTGTTTATTTCGCCCTTTTGCTGTGCGAAATTGACGCCGGAGACTTGGGAAATTCTGCTCTGGGGAATTTGGCTCTTACAGTGACATGGAATGGATATTTACTGATGTGGTTTCTGATTAGTTAGTTTCTTGGTTGGTTGCAGAGCTTCCAGGGTTTAGTGCGCAGGTCAACCTCTCAGCAGCCGAGATCAAGAGATTGGCTGACCGGATTATTGCCAAGTCGAAGGAAACATATGATGCCGTGGCCGCAGTTCCCCTTGATAAGGTGTGTATGCAACAATGTGATGCCACTGCATTTATCAGCAGGCTGTTTAATGGAATGCAGCTTTAATGTAGAAGGCTAGGCGTGCATTTTTGTCAACAGTCTGTTTTTATGGAATGCAACTTTAATGTTAAAGGCTTGGCGTGGTTTCGATTTCCATTCCACACACACAACCTGACCGTCGTATAGAAGTAGACACCATGTCAATATTGCACCACGGGTCGTGGATACATCCGAATAAAATGAACTACACTAAATCTTGCTGGATGCAAGCTTGATATTCATACACCATGTGCTCAAAAAACATCACAGACTGGCTGAGATTTCTATCTGTCTGCATGATGTGTTTTCTTGCAGGTCAGCTTCGCGAATGCCATAGCACCGCTGGCAGAATTAGATGCTCAGCAGTTCCCTCTGGTTCAAGCATGTGTGCTCCCAAGGATGGTGTCACCTTCTGAAGAGTTATGCAGGGCCAGTGCTGAAGCAGAGAAGCGATTGGATTCCCACTTTCTGCTGTGCAGGTGCATTGTTATGTACATTTATTATGTCACCTGTTGGATATTACCATGGGTCATTATAGGTTTTCCAAACAGGCATTTATGTACTATTGAAAATAATGAGAAATTGTGCATTGTTGGTTCGGAACCTGATGGCTATGAAGCTATGATACTCAAACTATTCACCCAGTGCAGTGAACATTTCTAATATGGAAATATCGTCCCAGTGCCATCCTTTTTGCTGTTTTATAAATCATATGGATATGTATGACTAGAAATGAACATTCTTAAAAGAAGCTGAATTCCCTTTTACTGACCTTTTTAATACAATATATTATGTTGAACACCTAGTGTAAGAATCTTGTTATTTCCTGCAAGGTGACCAGGCAGCGTGAGGATGTGTATCGTGTTGTAAAGGCATTCACAGAGAGAGGTGAAAGAATAGGTCCGGAAGAAACAAGATTTGTCCAATGCCTGGTATATATTCGTGACACTCGAATGCTGTATATCTTCTTTTTAGGATCCATTTCTCCACTCAGTCTCAGTATTGTTGATGGACAGAGCGCTTATACTTTGATTATTCTCGTTAGATACTCATTGCATCTACTCAATTTAATCTTCACAATCATTATTAGCACACAGGGCAAATCTCAGTTCTTTGTTAATGTTAGATCAAAGCTGAAGTGGAAATTATTAAACTGGCTAATTATGATTTTTTTAAGGATAGAGACTACGCAATGCTTGCATAAAAATATTTTGATGAACTGCTCGACCCAGTTGGTTTGGTTGCTGACTTATCTCATTATGCTGACAGGTGAGAGAGTTTGAACGCAATGGAGCAAAACTAACGCAGAACAAGAGGAAAGAAATGGAGAAGTTGAAATCTCTTATCGATGACTTAAATTTGAAGTATATTCAAAATATGAATGATTTCACCAAATTTGTTCTGTTAAGCGAGGAAGAGTTAGCTGGAATGCCTCTTGAGTTCTCAAAGGTAAGCTAGGCAATGCAATAAACAAACTTCAGAGGATTCACATCACCCTACACCCTTCCAACCTTGTGCTTAAATGAGTGTGCCTTTTGGAAGTATGACATGCAGACTTTGGGATGTTGAAATAATCTGTTATCATTTTCTGACTTCATGATTAGATGTACTCCCTCTGATCCAAAATAAGTGTCACAGTTTGAACTAGTTAGTTCAACCTTAGTTTAAAACTGCGACACTTATTATGGATCGGAGGGAGTAAGTGTTTAGTGTGGACAAAAAACAATCATGGCATCCTAATTACATTTTACTATTCAGGATCTGGAAGAAACAGATGGAAAGCGCAAGGTTCTGCTGACCAGTTACCATGTTACTCCAATTCTTGAACATTGCAAGGTCAGTTCCACATTTTGGCTTATCATGCGCCTGTACATTTTAGTCTAGTGTCCCTGTGAACAGTTACTTGACAGCTTGATAGTTGGTACTACTATAATATGTGCTATAGAGTACTTACAGTAGGGTATTTTTCTACTAGAGCCATGTGTGTGTACTATGCAGTAACTGCTAACTTTATTTTTCTGTATTGTTGTCAAGGTTGGCTCCACCAGGAAGCTGATTGCTGTTGCTTATGGCCAGAAAGGTGGAAAACAGAATGTAGCCATCCTGGAAAAATTGGTATCCCCCATATGTCCAACTGTATCTTTAACTTCATAAACTTGTATTTTTTGTACCAATTTCACTTCATCTCATAGAGCATCACTCAATTGTACATTGCATTTATTAATTACCTTCGCTTGCATTGTTCTAGCTCTTTGAAATAGGGAATCTCGTTATTTTACTTTCAACATGTGGCAATTGCACTAGTTAATAGTTATGCTTGATTAGTTGAAAGTGAGCTTCTTAGGTTATCCAGGTGGGGAATGTGAAGGAAGGTGCTGATATCCAGACTTACTAAAATTGTTTGAAGTAACTATTGAATGATCAAAACGGAAGTATAATTTCATCTTTTGCATGCATAGTTTCATTGTAGGCTGGAGTCATGGAACTGACAGCTTACAGTTTTTATATTCAGGTTCAGATAAGACACAGGCTTGCGAGATTGCTCGGGTATTCCAACTATTCTGATTTTGCTATTGAACCAAGAATGCCAATGACATCAAGGAAGGTTTGTACTTCCCTGTTGTCAAATCTGCTTGAAAGTTTCCAATTTTAGCTAACTGTGCCTAGCAAATGCATTCTTCCATACCAAGACTGAACTAGTGAGCTCAACAAATGGTGTTTTAGGCATCTCTTCTCATGTCTACTTGCATCTGCGTATGACCCTAAGTAAACACTCGTGTTCTAAAGGTCTTTCCGCTACAGGTGTTGGAATTTTTGGAGGAAATGTCAGAACAATTAAGTGATCTTGCTAATAGAGAGCTGACCTTACTAAAAGATCTGAAGGTTTGTAAACAGCTCTCTCCTTTTTGGTTTCTTTCATTTTTTTCCGACTGATCGTGCTCTTTTAATTAATCAGTTTAATGTTTGTTCTTGGTCTTCTAATTTCAGATGAAGGAGGAAGGAGATGCTCAATTTGGCATGGAAGATTTATTATACTACATGAAAAGAGCCGAACAGCACAAGGTTGATCTTGACATTGGTGAAATTAAACGATATTTCCCTGTTAAGCTGGTCATATCAGGAATGTTGAAGATGTTCCAGGATCTATTTGGTACAATTTTACCCATTAAACAATACAGCACAAATGTCCATCATTGAGTATGAACATATTTGTCATGTTTTCTCTTGCAGCATTACAATTCGAAGAAATTAAGGATGTGGTGGTTTGGCATGATACAGTTCGTCTCTTTTCTGTTCGGGATGCAAATTCAAGTGATTTTTTGGGCTACTTTTTTCTTGATATGTTTTCCAGGTTTGTTTTCTATGCTTAGTGGTGGAGTCATAATAAATTTATTGCCCTCATGATACTATTTTAAACTTTAAAGTTTAATTGAATATAAATACCGAAAGTCTGACTGGCAACTTGTCAATTAGGAAATTTAGGGAAAGCTGGTTCCTGTCTTATATCTCTACTGCACGGTTTGCCATAGATGTCAACCGAGGGAAACCAATTGTCCTAGGTTTCAAACATACATTTATAAGAATTTTTTTGTCTCAAACAAATGCAGATTAAAAGCCCATGAAAGAAATAAGAAAATAACAATTAACAGAGCACAATACAGAAGTCAGAAGCACATGTACTTCCACGTGAGCTTGTCCGACAACCAAGGTGATTTAATCAGTAGCTTGCCTTTACAGGGAAGGAAAATATGGCCACACCTGTGTTGTGGCACTTCAGAATGGATGCCTGTGTTCTAATGGTTCACATAAGGTAACTCAGAGAATCTTTATATTTGTTACTGTAATTTTAGCATGATTTTCTTGTTAGAACCACTTTGTTTGAAAGGATTATTAGTCAACCTTGTGATGTAAGCCTTTCTTACTAAAGCATAGTTAATTGAAGACTTTGAACTGCTATATGCTGGTGTGTCTAATGATGTAGTAATACCTATAATCAATGGCAAATACATTTGGAATCCACTTCAATGACGAATTATTTCATTCTGTTAATTCACTAATTGTTGCGACAGGTTCCAGTTGCAGTCTTATTATCTCAATGCCCGAAAGAGTTTGATGGGAATTCAGCATTGCTGCGGTTCCCTGAAGTTGTCAGGATATTCCATGAATTCAGCCACGTGGTAGACTAACCTCAACTCTCTCGCATGTTTTTTCCAGTCAAATTCTTAAACCAGAAATATTCTTATCATCACAAAGTCTCTTTTAAGTTCTGCCCTTGAAAGGAGAAACTGGGTTCTGATCGATGTCAAACTGTTAATTATCTACTCGCATATTCAATATTAAATAGCCTACCCCAACTTGTTTGGGACTAAAGGCTTTGTTGTTGTTGTTGTTTGTTGTTGCATATTCAATATTAAATAAAAGTAACTGTACTAATCATTTCAATATCCTGCAGGTTCATCACATATCGAACAGAGCCACCTTTTCTAGATTTTCAAGTCTCCGTCTGGAGGGAGACTTTGCTGAAATCCCAAGCCTGTTACTTGAGAACTGGTAGGCGTATTTCTCTTTTGTCAGTAACATGCTGACACTTGTGTATAATTGTTTGGAAGATGCCATTTCTTGCATGTAATATAACATTGCCATCACAGGTGTTATGAGACCATTTCTCTGAAAATGATGTCCGGCTTCCATCAGGTGATGAAACTATCACATGATGTTTTTATACTGAAACTATCTTCAAACTCTATGAATTGCCAGGAACAAGAATTAAAGCGTAAGAGAACTGGTTCTAGTGTGTAACCTGTATGAAATATTAAGGCAGTTGAGTTGTTCAGGCGATGGGACAACCGGACTACAGCTAGCGAGTTCATGGATAAGAAACAATGTTTGTTTCTTTGCCTGGCTCAAGAATCCAAGCTAAAAAGTAGTATAGGAGCTAGTTGCTATGACCATGTTTTCTGTTTTCTTTGCATAAAGTGAATCTGATGTTGAACCAAAAAAAAAAGGAAAATCTTTAACAAGTTTTTGTTAATCTGGTGAAGCTTGCTCCAACTAGTACTTGAAGCCTTTTCTATCCTCATCATTGTAGGACATTACAAAGTCTGTCACTAGTGAAGCTTGCCAGTCACTGAAAAGAAGGCGTGATATGTTTGCTGGCCTGAAACTGAAGCAAGAGATCCTTTTGTGTGAGTCATTATTTTATTCTAAAAGCATGGGGATGAGAATAATAGTTCTGAAAATATTATCTAGCCCTGATACTCCTACAAAATAGTGAGATGCTGATATATTTTGCTAACATCAGCTGAACTTCTCCACACTTCATGTCCCTGTCACTTATCCTGCTTCTTGAGTAGAGTAACACTGTCTTAATTTTACACCCATTAGGCACTCTGCTATATTTTCTCAACCTTGCTATTTGTTTTAACTATGACAAAAAATGTGTACCATATGGTAGACCTCTTGTTCCTTAGTTTTCATCTGCACTTTTGCTCTTACCAGGCCTTGTTGATCAGATAATACATACAACCGAGAATGTGGACATTGATGACTTGATCAAAGATCTTCACCCAAAGGTACATTCTAAACCATCTTGATTCACTACATTTAGTTTTACTTAAGACCACTGAAGGTGAACTGCTACTTGTTCAGGTAATGTTGGGGATGCCTTTGTTGGAAGGGACCAGCCCAGCTTCATGCTTTCCTCGTATTGCTGTTGGCTACGACGCTGTGTGCTACAGTTACATATGGAGCGAGGTCTGAGCTAACGCTACTATAGAGGCCTGTTACTTCCACCATATATTCTGAAATGATAGAAAATGATATAGATTTGTAAAAACATGCAGGTGTTTGCTGCTGATCTATTTGTGACAAAGTTTAAAGACGACTTGCTAAATCAGCATGCAGGGCTGAGGTTTAGAAATAAGGTAATCTCTCCGATCCATATTAATTGTTGTTGATTTAGTACAATGATGCTCTTCTAGTAATTTGATAGTGCATTCATGACAGTTGCTCAAAAATTCTTTTGCATCATTCCAGGTATTGGCTCCAGGAGGATCAGAAGACCCTCTTGAGATCATAACTGATTACTTAGGAAGAGAACCATCGCTGCAGCCTTTCATTCAGAGCAGAACAAGGAACACTTTGTGAAAGGTCATGCAGCCCATGAAGTTTGATTACTGTTTAGGGAGTTCTTTTCTTAGAGGAATGATTATTGTTGATTTTCATTCCAGATCTTGTTAATGGTTAATGTAAATTTGTGCCAAGCTCTCTTGGAATAGTTATTTCCCGACACTAACCTACTCAGGACTTGTGGCGTGACACTTTTTAGCGCCTATCACCAGTTTTTGTATGTGGCAAGGGAGCGTGAACGATGAGACTGGAATATGTTGGTGTCAGCATGAAGCATTTGATAATAGACTTTATTTTCTACTCCCTCTGTCCCATAATATAAGAGCATTTTTGACACCACACCAAACACTCTTATATTATGGGATGGAGTGCCTTGCAACATCAAAGCTGCTACTTGGAAGGAAACGCGTAGCCTGCACACAAGCTAACTCTAATTTAAACAGGCATTTGATAATAGGCTTTACCTTCTGATTTCAAATAAAGTGATTGCTAGTTGACAGGCAAACCAGGTATGAAGGAAATAGAGCAACACGGTTGTCAATGTTGGACAACATAAATTATTCACGTGATATGGCATGTCAACAGCTTAGGGTGATAATTCCTTTCAAGTGTACCGAAAGGTCCTATAGTTATTAAAGAATCAAATGTTGGAGAATTCATTTCTAGTGCTCAATTTGGGATGAACCTTGGCTAGTCAGATTTCGGATAAATTTGTTGTACTAGGCGATAGCAAATTCCGGATAAATTTGCCATAAAAAGGTGACAAACGGGGAAGGAAAGAGATGATGATTTGTAAGGAAGAACGAAAGAGATGATGATTCGTTTTCTCCTACTCAGGAAAACAACAATTTATTCACCCTTTTCAGTTGTGTTTTGCCACTTTTATGAAAGACGTACCTTGTATTGATAATGTCCGCTTGCATGGATTTAACATTTGAGTGAGAAGACACCATAAGGCCGCGCTTGGCGTCGGTGTATTTAAATAGAGTTTTAAATATGCAAGTATTTTATCTACATGTGTAACTTACCGAACTATTAGCGATTTCCGGCTCGAAGCGAAACGTGTATTGTTTACAGGTGTATTGCTAAGCAAAACGACAATCCAAACATGGCCTAAAGAGGTAAACTGCCAGCAGAAAACATCACGTTCCTGTGTTAGATTGATCGTCATCAATCATAAGTGAAGCTACACAATTCACTTATCCTGTCCTAGGAAACTGGATGTTCAAGGGGCTCACCCTAAGAACAGAAACTGTTGAGGCCTCTTTTCAATGCACAATATTATAGACTTGGTTATTGGAGTGCTAATGAAGTATATTCAAGCTAGGTGTCTCCCAAAAACTCATAGTGCGACCATCGCAGATTGAGAATTTTTTTTATATTAAAGAACGTAGACTAGACCTTCATCAAGCTTGTCCAAAACAACACATTTTGCCAACACTTGACACAATGTGTTGGAATGAAGGTATTTGATTTGGGATAACTCTTGCCAAACACCTTCCTCTGTTAGCAACTTCCACACCAATTTAATGAGTAATCACTTGTTCTTAATTTTGAGATTCTCAATCCCCAAACCCCTTGATCATTTGGGCATTTGGCCTACACAAAATGCCACACTTAGCTATCTCGTACTTCCGTTTATGCTCATCGCATTGCCGGAAGTATATGGACATGTAGTAGTCCAACCTTTTTCAAAACCTTTTTTTTTGCATTTTGAAGAACAATATCATAAGCATAGATATGCTTGTGCGAATTGCATTGATAAGGACCAAACACCCACCATAGGACATTAACTTTCCTTCCAACCGATGAGCATTTTTTTTGTAACCTACCTTCGATAATCTTCCACTCTTTATTGGCAAGTTTACGATGATGAATGTCATACCAAGATAACTAGACGGAAGTGTGCGCACCTCACAATTGAATAGTTGATGATACCAACTCCCTACTTCTTTGGCATGTACAAAACAGAAGATCTCTTAACGACGACGGTGTCATCTGCGTACTAAAGAATTGGCACACCACCATCCACAAACTGTGGAATTAGGCCACCAGCCTATCCATCCTTCTTATCCCTTACAGTGAGGACCGCGATCGTATCTGAACAATGTTGAAGAGAATTGGTGACATATGCCCCCCCTGTCGCAACACTTTCTGAGTTTGAAAATAATGATCAATGTCATCATTAACTTTAACCCCAACTCTCCCACCTTGGACAAAGCTCTCCACCCGCTGACCCGATCATGCCAATCCCTTCCTGTGAAGACCAATGTCATCATTTTTTTAACAATCATCGGAGGTGGTGGTGGTGGTGGGGTAGCATCCCCACTTGAATATATTACTCAAAAAGGGTTGAGGCCCCAAGTTACATGAGAGGTTACAACTAGAAGAGAGGAGCAGGCACCAAGACAAGGCGGCGTCTCTAATGACCGGGTCTTTAAAACAAAAGACCCAAAGCGTGAAATCTGAAATTACATTCCGTAGGGTATACAAGGCTGAGTGAGTCTCAAAGCGAAACACCTGTGCGTTATGAGAGTCCCAAAGTTACCAGAGGATGGAAAGAGCAATGGTGGGCGAGAGGTTGATGTCCAGGCCAGCCGAGGTGACCGTATCCCAAAGATGGTTGATGTCGGGTGGTGGGTGAAGCCCAAGCAGCTGCCACACCTGGACAACTCTAGGGAAGGAGATGACCAGCGTCCTGGCAGGGGTGGTCACACCTTGGTTATTTCACTTTATCATAAGCTTTCTCCAAGTTCACTTGAAGATAACCCTGTCAAATTTCTTAGAGTAAAGCTCTTGAATAATTTAATGTAAGGCCACCACTTCCTCTACAACAATGTCGTCCTGACATTTTTTTGGAAAGGAAGATGACCCTCGGCCTCTGCATCTGGGAGATGCATGCAACCACTTTATTAATTATTCATAAAGACCTTACAAATTAATACATCAATATGTTTGAAGCTGCCATCTTGGCAACATCTGTCGCTACTCCTATCCATTGATGAAGGGGTGTAAAAGGTGTGAGTCGAATACCTAGACCTCTCACCTAAGCCTACCATCTAACGTCGGAAGCTCCAAACAAGCCACATACCAAATCTGGGGCACAAACCAGTCCGACACACTCATAGGTCGTTGTCGCCATCTTTCATCGATCCATCTTTAGAGCTGATACTGATGCATCGACCTTTGCCAGACCTGCTTTCGATGCCACCACGGCGCCAGACAACACCTCCTCCCTACAAGCGTCCATCATCACACATCCGTCGCTGAGGCCCTGCCACGCCACGCCGTCGAGACTCCACGACATCGATGCGTCACATGGAATGATGCTCCACCGCAGATGTCGTCCACTAGTCCCGTGAGCCTATGCATACCTCCAAGAATGATGCCCCCAAGAGGGATACGACACAAGAGAGCCATCGTCATCTAATCGATCGATCTAGAGTTTCCCCCAGAGATGGCAAATAGGGGTTAAGAGCTTCTCCACGACGATGCCTTCATGAAGGGGACGACACAGAAAACACTAGCATTGCTGGACTTGGCAACAAGCCAAGAGTAGGATTTTCACCCGGATCCGCTCGAGGAACCTCCATCCAGTTTCGTGTGCACGGGACCACCACCTATCACCGCAGTCGCGCATGGAGCAAGGCGCACCGGAGGCCAGACCACATGTACAACCGATCCATCCACTAGTCCCTCCATGCCGCCATTGACGATACGAGATCCGATCGGCCGTAGAGCCGCCTGCTGTCGCCGCGAGGCAGGGCCAGCCGCCCCGCGGCAGGACCCAACCAGCCGCGCCTCCACACGCCGGGGGACACCTCACCCCAAGTCACGGGAGAGAAGGAGAGACCCCCGCCACTGACATCTGCCCCCGGGCTTAGCCCGGTGGCGTCACGTAGTGGTGACGGGAGGAGAGGAGGGAGTAGATCGGGACTTGGCGGCAGCTAGGGTAGCGGCCCGCTCGAGTCGCCCGAGGAGGGAGCAACACGTGGGGGGAGCACCTAAAGCCTTGGGTGAAGGCCGTTTACATCTAATTCACAAATCTAGCATATTCTACACCTAATACCACAACTCATTCCCTAAGGAATTAATCAACATGTAGTATTGGGAGTAAAGTCTGATTTAAATCTTAACTTTGTAGGTGTCGTTGAAAATGAACCTCAACCTTTAAATCCCTAAAATCGGTACCCTGTCTTCTCTAATCCCGGTCATTTGTAACCTTTGATGCCGCATCCAAACAGGGTTTCCCTGGAAGGCCGGGATAGCCGAGTCAGGTACTGCATGTGGAAAAAGTCAATCCACCTAGGATATTCTCTACTCTCACTGACTAGATGGACCCATGTGTCATCTTCATCTTCTCTAACCGCCTTGGTACGAAATGCGGGTGGCCGCCGAGTGTTCGGCGAGAACGTCCGCCTGTACGGCACTGCGTCGCGTCGCTGCCGCCGCAGCAAGGGAGATTCATGGCGGACTGGAGGAACAGTTTCTCGGCAACTACGGCTGCAGCATGGCGTACATGGCGATGCTCCACAACGGCACCGTCGTGCCCCCGGAGCTGCTCCGCGACACGACGCCGTGGACCAAGCAAGTAGGATTTCGAGCACCACATGTCGATGCTCCACAACGGCACTCTTCGACGTCGTGCGCGCTGTGCTGCGTGACTAGCGCGGCGCGTGCGGTCACCGGTACCGTCCACGACAGCAGCACCACGGGGAGTACCCTTTGCTGTCACTCGCGCAGGCCAGGGAGGCAACGCTGTAGGAGGAGGATTCAGGTTGCTCCAACGAGTAGTACCCGCTGCTGTCAAGGAAGGACGTCGCCGCTGTTACCAACGAAGCCTACTTCCGAGCCCATTTTGTCAAGGGAGTACGTGTGTCAGTGTGTGTGTCAATTTGTTGTGTGCATGGTTGCCTTGGGAGCTTGATTAGTTTGCTGCTGGCGAGCTCGCCGGTGACCCGACAGCAGCCCACACCCAGGTCGCACTCCCCACCTCCAATGCCCCTTCTTTTCCAGTACGCCATCGCTGAACTGCAGCGACCATGGTTCACGTCAGCAATCCCGGTCTAAAAACGAGCCAAGGTGAGTAACGACCGGGAATTAGAAGTTCAGGGTATGGATTTCAGGGATTGAAATGTTGAGGTTTGATTTCGGCTACATATACTTTCTCTGTTCACAAATACAAGACGTTCTAGAGTGAACAAACAAATCTCTAAAACATCTTATATTTATGAAGAGAGGGAGTACAAACTTAGGGTTTAAAATAAACTTCACTCTCCAGGTGGCAATGTCCCCTTTATGTCTGTGTCTGAAAGAAAGGAAGCATGTGGATTTGTCGTGGAAGTACGAGTTCGGAAGCCTTATTTCCTAGTGTGATATAGAAAACTCCATATGAAGGGTAGCTCTTTGCACTTCCACAGCTTCCCGGTTCATAAAGTCAGCAATATCATTGGTACCACAGCCTAATTACACCAAGTAGGACATGTCAAGGGTAGCTCTTTGCACTTGCACAGCCTCCCGGTTCATAAAATCAGCAATATTATTGGTACCACAACCTAATTACACCAAGTAGGACATGTCTGCTCTGGACAGATATGAGACATACCATGTTGCCGTTTTGGTATTTCCTTCGATCTATATTAAATTTCGATCTATATTAAATGTGGCTGATTTAGTGCAACTTTATGTGTGTACATGCATGCTGCTTTTATGATATGTACACGTACTTTTTTTAGTCTTTTTTACTTTGCGTATTAGATTTGTGTCAAGTAAAACTTTACAAAGTTTGACAGTATATATATTAAAAAATATCAATATCTACAATACCAAATATATATTCCATGAAACTATTTTTTTAATGAATCTAACAATGTTGATTTGGCATTGTGAATGTTGATAACTTTTTCTATAAGCTTGGTCAAAATACATATATTTTGATTTGGATAAAAGTTATATGCAGACTAAAAAGGACCGGAGGGATTACATGGCAACCCATTCAAGGCAAAGCCAATCATGAATCTGAGTGATGGAAATTGTTCCTGACAACTAAGCCACGAGGAAATGCATCACCTGTGTTCGTGAAGTTATAACGGTAGGGTAGGATGTGCATAATTGTGTTCATATGGATGAGTGGATGTGCGAATGTATAAGTATCTGCGTCTATATTGTGTTAAAAAAACTAGACTATCGCCCACACAATGGCATATTGGCACAAGTGCATTTCCCGCACATGTGTCAGTTGTCAACTATACTAGGATTTGTCCGGCGGCGGGGATCCCCTAGAAAGTGGAATGGTCAGGGTCGGGGACAGGAGGGGTCGAGGTTGAGGCGACCCGACTTGGGCTGTGCTTACGGCCCAATACCAGAATAGCCCGACTTATAGCCCAGTTTACTACAGTGCTTCGTTTTTCTACCGGAGCAGCAGCCCCTTAGGACAGGATTGGATGGCCAAAAACGTCCAGATCAACAAAATGGACGGCCAAGAATGCAAAACGCTGAGAGGGCAGGGATTAGGTTTAGTTTTACTGTCCTAAATAGTGTCACATTTCACACACAAGTACAACCACTCTGGACGGGTGGCGAGGCAGCGATGTTGTCCTAGTGTAGGAATAATGCCCTTTCTCATCCTATCTTTGTCATGTTGGTGTGCTTATCACTAGTGAAGGACGTGTGGAGGTGTGTCTTCGACGGGTCTTTCAGGGTCTCATCGATTTTGGTTTTTGGTGGATTTGTCTGGATTCGACTCGCACTTGTGATCTTTGGAGTTTTATAGTCACTTTTTGCGTTTTCTTCTCCGGGGTGACGAACAAATAAGTTTGTTTCGTCGAGATGTAGGCCCGAAGACGGGAATGAGTTTATTCACGGCGCGCCATCAATAGATGTAAGAGGAAGAAGACTTCAACATCCCTAACAAGGATGTAATTTTTCTTTTCTATAAGGACCTATGATATTTAATATATGGCCTTAGTTCTTTTGTAAAAGAAATGCTCTCGCATTTTTATCACTAAAACAGTTTTTTTCGATGCTACATTCATGTTAGAGCATCTTCAACAGACGCGCCAAATAAAACGCGCGCGCGAAAAACAGACATTTTAACGTGCGCGCCCGTGCGGCGCGCTCGAACGGATGCGAAAAAATGGCGCGCAAAGAAAAACGGTGCGCGCGCGGGAAAAGCGGGGGCGCGCGGTACATTTGGCGCGTGCCGACGCGCGCTATAAAATCCAGCACCTCCACACGCCCTTTCCACCGCTTCGCCTCGCCACGCGCCGTCCCAACCGCTCTGCCTCGCCACACGCCTCTCTCCGTCGCTCTCCCTTCTTGCCTCCCCGCCACCATGCCGCCGCGCCGTCGGGGAAGCTCGTGCTAGCGCGGGGTCCGCACGCGCCCCTCCAGCACCTCCTACGCCGAGATCTTCTCCGGCGATATGTGCCCCGGCCTCGGCATGTTCGACACCGCTGACGAGGCCGCCCGCGCATACGACACGACGGCGTGGCGCCTCCGGCGGCCTCGTAGGGAGATGAACTTCCCCAAGGTTATGACGCGGGAGTGGGCACAGCGTATCGCGCCTTCCCCGCGGCTTGTCACCGAAGAGGACTTCGTGAGAACCGGAGGCGGAAGCGCCGCCTCGGCATCGCCGAGACGGATGAGCAGACCATGACGGCGTGGCGTGAACGGTTCCCGCATGACGTCGTCGACGAGCGCGAGTTCTTTGCACAAAGGAGATCGGAGAGGAGGGCGGAGCGAGCCGCCTATCGCGAGGACAAGCGTATGCGGAAGAAGGCCGCGCTCTTCAACATCGAGCTCAAAGAAGCGTCGACATAGGACCCCAACAATGAACGGTGGAATGATGCCTTCATCACGACGGAGGAGTCGGGGGAGGACATCACCGACTCGGAGGAAGACAACGAAGAGTAGTTTTATTGTTTTTTTAGCCATGAAGTATCCTTTTTTAGTTTTTATCTATGAACTATGTTTATCGTTTTTTTTAATCTATGAACTATGTTTATCTACGTATTAATATGCACATGAGTTGAAATGCGGCGCGCTGTAGTTTTAGCGCGCTTGCTAAAACGCTACAGCGGCGTGCTAAAATTTGCAGCGCCCGGTGAAGCAAATGCCTACTCGCGCGTAAAAAATCCGCTTGCTCGCGCTTTAATTTTTTTTTGGACGCATCTGTTGGAGATACTCTTATATGCCTATATATGGACGTCCATGCACATTTTTCGAGTAAGTTTTATTTGCAAGAAAATCTTCCATCTATCAATGCACTGTCAAGGCAAGACAATACAAGGAACAACAGAAGTGACAAAGATTCATGTAGGTCCGTAGACCAAAATATTTCAGCAATTTAAGTAGTACATAGGAATTCAAATATTTTCCAAAATATTTATAAAAAAATCAAATTTTTTAATTGAATTCAAGTGAATATTTATGTTCTTTTGCCGAAATGCAAACCGAAATAACTGCAATTCACTGAATTTCGGTGATTTCAGTAGGTGCTGAAATTCTCCCGAAACTAAAATTGAAAACCGAAGGCAAGCACCGACCGAATCTCATGAGATTCGTCGGAGACACATCTTCACAAAATCTTCAATAACGCTAGACGCATGGCCGGAAGGGGACTAGAAGAAGAGAACCTTACTCCATCTTTAGAGAGCCTCCGCTTTCGCCCCGTCTTCCTGAGCAAGATACAAACCCTAGTTAAACTAATTTTTTTTCTAGTAATGAAACCCTCCCGTCGACAAAGACCATGGTCCACCATGCCTTCATGATCTTAAGACCACATGAAATGAGGCGGATCCGCAACGTGCCGATGGGAGACATAGTGCGCTATCACCCAAGGGTGAGGCTACCTAGTCTTTCTCTAATACTAGCAGGATGCCCGTGCGTTGCCACGGAGCCACATATGAGATGGTCAGATAACGTTACTGTTCTTGTGTCTGTTGCATGATTTACAATTATACTAAAAGATGGCAAAAATACGGCAAGGGGCATGGTGCATCAAAGAATTTCAAATGATCATAGTAGGTTGGAAAGGGAAACTAAAACCAATATTGATTTCGAGTTGAAGTCACTTTTATATTTGTTATTTCTGCTTTTTACAAAAAAAGTTGGTCTCCCATGAAAGTAGTGTATTTGTTTATTATGATAGATCCACATATAAGTAAAGTACATTTGTTTATATGTCTCTTGGAAGGTTGGTAGTTTTACATGTGTGGATGCGTGTATTTGTTTATTTCAAATGGATGTTGGGCCCACATGTGAACTCACCACCAACTCCAATCTTTATAAGTAGGAAAGATAAGTTTGACACGCAACTCATTTTACTTTGGTAATCACTCCCGTAAAACGGTATGAAAATAGGTGAATCGTTTGATGGATACTTGCAGACCAGACGAATAAGTTGCAATAATGACGATCTGGTTGTTGTTAGGGCATCTCCAATAGTTTGTCGGTTAGCTTGTTGGTAAAACATGTCATGTCATCAATCAACATCTTAACATACAACTACTTCAATAGGTTGTATCTAGTTTGTTCAATAGGATGTGAGATAATAAATAAGATGCTCTCTCATTCTACATTGGAGCTTGTGCAAGGGGTGTTGGCTAATTTACATACAATCTTACTTTTTTTTTATTTATTGCATGACACATCATCAAAAATTCTATGTGTCAAAAACTACCAACAACTATCTTAATGCCCTTAGCTTGATCTGTGCTCCATCTCCAACGCAAGGCGCCAGGTTAGAGGCCATTGGACAAAGCCAAATTCCTGGAACCGGACGGGAACAGAGAAAAACGAGCAGGATTCTGAGCCTTGGCCCTGCGTCGTAGATGGCCTCACTAGGATATGTATGCAACTACCAGATCAGCCCAACAACCAGCCAATTGCATGCATAATACTCCGTACCACACACGCCTAACATACGTCTTTACACAAACAGCTATCACGGCTACATTTTTCGGCCAACTTATTACGGGTAACTATTCTATATATAATCCTGCACGATGCGCACACTAGTTATAACCATTGCCAAAAGCCTGAGACCAATCACAGAGTAAAGTAGCAAGCCGTTTGCTTCTCACGTGTACGTGTGCATACCATGGCGACGGGTGGAGCACCATTTGACGCGCTATCGTCACTGGACCCCGAGACCTTCGCCGGGGAGTCGTGCGCCGTGATCAGCTTCCTCGCCGACTACTACCGCGACGTCGAGACGTATCCGGTCCAGCCCCAGGCCTTGCCAGGGTGCCTCCGTGCGCTTCTACCCGACGCGCCGCCCGAGAACGGCGAGCCGATGGAGGTGATACTGGAGGAGGTACGGACTCACATCGTCCCGGCACTGACGCACTGGCAGAGCCCCAGGTTCTTTGCCTACTTCCCGATGAACGCCAGCACGGCCGGGTTCGCCGGCGAGATGCTCTCCACCGGGCTCAACGTTGTGCCGTTCATGCGGGCCGCCTCGCCGGCCGCAACCGAGCTCGAGAGCGCCGTTGTGGACTGGATGGGCAAGCTGGCGGGCCTCCCGGACCGTCTCCTCTTCTCCGGCGGCGGCGGCGGCGTGCTGCACGGGAGCACCTGCGAGGCCGTGGTGTGCACGCTCGCGGCCGCGCGGGATCGCGCGCTGAGCAGGCTCGGCCACGAGGGCATCCTGAGGCTGGTGGTGTACGCCTCGGACCAGAGCCACTGCACGTTCCAGAAGGGCGCGAGGATCGTAGGGATCCCGCGGTCCAACTTCCGCGTCATCCCGACGTCAGCGGCGTCGGGCTACGGCCTCACCGCGGCCAGCGTCCGTGACGCGGTGGAGGCCGACGTGGCCAGCGGGCTCGTGCCGCTGTACCTGTGCGCCACGGTCGGCACGACCGGGCTCGGCGCGGTCGACCCGGTGCGCGACCTCGGGGAGCTGGCGCGAAGGCACGGCATATGGCTACACGTCGACGCCGCGTACGCCGGCAGCGCCCTGATCTGCCCCGAGTTCCAGCATCACATCGACGGCGCCGAGCTCGCGGACTCGGTGAGCATGAACCCGCACAAGTGGTTCCTCACCAACATGGACTGTTGCTGCCTATGGGTGGCGAGCCCGGCCGCGCTCACCTCCGCACTGTCCACCAATCCGGAGTACCTTAGCAACGTCACAGAAGAAAGTGCAGGCGCAGGCGTGGTGGACTACAAGGACTGGCAGATCGCGCTGTCGCGGCCCTTCCGCGCCATGAAGCTGTGGGTGGTCCTGCGTCGATACGGCGGGGCGGGCATGCGGGCGTACGTACGGCGGCACGTCGAGATGGCCAAGTGGTTCGAGCAGGCGCTGGCGGCCGACGGGCGGTTCGAGGTGGTGGCGCCGACGAGGTTCTCCCTCGTGACCTTCCGCCTCCGTCCGAGGCACGAGGGCGGTGATCATGCTGTTGATGGCTTGAACCGAAGGCTCCTCGCGGCCGTGAACGCGAGCGGGCGGGCTTTTATGACGCATTTTGTGGTGGACGGCAAGTTTGTTATCCGCATGGCCGTGGGCGGAGCCATGACCGGGATGCGGCATGTCCAGGACACATGGGAGCTTGTCCGGGAGAAGGCCGAGGAAGTCGGCGATCTCCCAAACGGCTCCGGGCATTAGTAAGAACGGAACATATGCTGAAATAAAATATTGAGAGAATGGCTTCCGGTAAGCATCAATTGGAAATTTGAAACATATTCACAACCGAAAATAAAAATCTCCGTGTGTAATTACTTGTTGTTTAAGTAGATGTATATCTAGACGTTGGACGGTGAGAGTAGTATATATGAAGCACGAAGAATCCAATAATATTGTCTTTTGAGAAGCTTGAGGGAGTGCCTATTTCACATTTGATTGATGACGAATTGAGCTTCATTTCAATTTTACAACCATAATAGGTTGACCACAGTATGTATGTCATTTTCATGTATTAGCATCTTTGTATGTACCGACCTAGCCAAGAGTACTAACATCCCGCACGAAGGAGGAGAACTTTTCAAACCTGGGTGTATATACACCTTATATACATTTTTTTAGCAATTTAATAAAAAATTCAAACATTATGAAAATATTTTTAAGATAAACTTGACCTTCCATTGTACTTGTAAAAAAATCCACAAAAAAAATATACTTTGACTTCTTTTTAAAAAAGACAATTTTTTGGTCAAAATAATGTGAATAGTGACCTATAATAGCAAATAAATTTTGTCTTTTTTGTGCGGAAGTCAATGTTGACTCTTTTTTTGAAAATTTATATACTAGTGCAAAACAAAGTAAAGTTTAATCTAATAATACTTTGAAACTATTTTGACTTTTAATTAATTATTACAAATAATTCCTCATACAGGGTGCATATACAACAAGGAATCAAAGTGTATTCCCCCGCATCAATTACTATAGCCTGCTTCTTGACCCTTTCTGGACCAGGCCTGGTGGGCTTGTACGAGAGAGAGGAAAAATACAAGCAGGCATAATATCCTTTGACTACTCTATCTGTTAGCTTGTCATCCGACCTTATAGTTTTTTTGCCCTTTTAAGTGTGTATTATTTTTATTCTTTATTATTGTTTATCAAGTGTTTTTAGTTAAACAAAAATATTGAAATGAAAGGGGTTTCCATCACCCTAACTTTTATTAAGCCGAGACAGAAACCAACACGTCCAAACATTTTACAAGGTTTAGGCACAAGCCAAAAGCAGTTGTCGAAGAATATAAAGCTTAGAGTTCCACCTACGGGGTACATACACCGGGGGAATACTTGATAAGATGAACATATAACAACACAAAAAACAGATCAAGCCCCCACATGCACTCGAAACCGCCTAGACCCAGGTGATTCTAAGCAATTCCCCTCACCGATGATCGAGTAGCCTTAAGCACCGGAGAAGAAAAGTACAAAGTATTTTCCACTGCCTTAGTAGCGAGCCCACCAAGTCCAGGATGCAACACTAGCCCTGTCATTTTTGCCCCTCGAAAACAAAATCATTTCAGAGCAACCATAAGCCCCACAAGGTGGCAGAAGTAGCCAAGTTAACAACCTCATTTTTTTCATTTTGATGTACCATAAAGGTTTTAAGGATTCAAAAGAATGAGAGATACAAAAATGTTCAACAACAACAAAACTGGTTCCGTTTGCAATAATGCAATCAAAAAACAGATGTTTAATAGATTCAAGCTCACTCCAAAAACACACAAGAAACATCATCTACATGCCTTCTTTTAGCCAAACTAACTCTAGTTAAAGTTTTATTCTTAAAGATGAGCCACAAGAAGACATGTATTTGGGGGAACTTTAATCTTCCAAATGGAATCCCCAATACCAGAAGGCACCCCACCTAAGTTAAGCATTTTATAGAATGATTTAACAGAGAACTTTCCACAAGGACCCAACATCTAGACAATATGATCACTACCAGAAGATGGAGTGAACTTTTTAACAATGCCAGTTAGATGGAGCCATCTATTCACAGTAGATTCATCGACACATCTCCTAAAAGTAAGGTGTAAATTAACTCCATCCCAAACATGCGGACACTAGCATCTTGGTGTTGGCAGATTTCAAACAGATCCCAAAACAAGGTCTTAAGAGAACAATCCCCAATCCAAACATCATGCCAGAAAGCCACATTTTGTCCATTCCTTGGAACCCATTTGTAGAATTCTTTGCAAAAAGAAAAGCCCATGAGACACTTTTCCAAAAAGAAGAACCCACTCCAGGTTTAGCCCAGAGAATGTTGGGTTTATCAACAACATATTTAAAACAGAGCAGTTTCTTCCAATCATTGTCCTTCTCAATCTTCTACTCCATGAAGGAAGCATAAACATGTTAAAATCTCTAAGGTTAGGCACCCCCATGCCCACAAATTTCTTCTTCCTAGAAATAAGCCCCCAATTGGCCAAGTGGTACTTGTGTTCATCACCAACGTTAAAAAGTGTGACATTTGAAATGTAATAATTTCAATAGCCCACTTAGGAAATTTCATAATGGACATAAGATAGGTAGGGATGCAGGCAATGCAAGTGGTAAGCAAAATGAGTTTGCCTCTATAGGACAGGCACCTCCCCAATCAAAAAGATGTATTTTTATAATCCTATCAATGATAGGTTGATTGTCCTCTCTCCTAAGTTTCTTAAAGTGCAAAGTCCCACCCAAATATTTAGAGGGGGAATCCCCTATCTGGCAGCAAAAAAATTGAGCAAATTCTTTTGACATCTCCTCATTCTGATCAATGGTATGCATATCACTTTTACGAAAGTTAATTTTCAACAGAAACTTTTTCCAAGCAAACTAAAATCCATTTCAAGTTTCTAGCATCACTACTATAGAATGGTCCAAACACGACAGATAAATCAGAGACCCTTCGACGAAACTGTGTGCGATGCATGAATCACAAACGGTATAGTTCAAGCTTCGTCGCTAATGACAAGAAATGTGTGTGAAGGTGGATCCGTCAAATACGATTCAGAAAGTATTTGCGTGTGCGATCTACGACAGACTGTTTGTTCTTATGAACCGTTTGTGATTAGCAAAGATAACAGAAATGGTTAGCAAAACTACATACATGTGTGAAGTACGGCATATAGTTCATTCGGATAAACTGTATGCGTTGATACAACAGAACACAAACAACTCGGCATAACACGATGTGTGCGATATACAACAAACAGGTAAGTAATGAGAATCGCGTGCGAACATCAGAAATAACACACACGATTCATACTGACAAGCTGTGTGTGTTGTGGGCAAACGGTTGCTGTCAAATAATTGTCAGCGATGGATGAAATCATTACATACGCCATGTTGGGAAGTGTCGTTTGCCTATATTAATATCACAAACGTTTTATTATTTTGACGCATGTGCCTCTGCATTAGTTTATCCTCCTCTCTCAAGTCTTGTCAACGCGTTGCCGCCCGAGTATTCTAGTGCACGCTTCGGCACCACTTTTGACCACGCGCCCGCTCGATAATCCCATTCCCGCTCAGAACCACGCAGGTTCCCGCGTGCAAAACCGTATTACGGCTCTAGCTTCCCGCCATGCTCGGTGAAATCCCCAATACTAGCCGGCTTTCTATATAAACCCTCACGACCGGCGACTCCACATTGCATTCATCCCCGCCTCCGTGTAGCTTGTCTAGTTTGCTTCTCCCCCAATCGTCAATGGCACCAGCCGTTCGTCGTCGCCCAACCACTCCGCCAGAGGACAGCTCCAGCTGGGAGGCTTCACCGAGTCGGTGTGGCAGTCCTCTGAAGCGTGTAGTGCACGTGGCGTCCCTGGTGGGTGTGCGCATGCCACCAACTACACGCTCCTTCATCGCTGCCCAAAGGCAGCTGCTGCCGGTGGCCGTCACCACGCCAGCCGCCACTGGGCCCCCCCCCCTCGTCGTCCGTATTTGCCATGACCCCGCCGCCAGGCTGTAGGGTCATAACCCGTGCCGTCACCAAGGCCCAAATGCTGGAGGTGAAGTCTGCCAAAGGCCCGTCGCCGGGATTCTGCGTCGGAACCCTTGCGCGCTACATCTACTTCCTAGAGAAGGAGGTGGAGCGCTAGGTCGCGCACGCGAAGAAGCTCATCGACGTTATGGCCGAAGGAGAAGCCGCAGTGGCGATGCGGAATGCGGAGATCTACGCGGAGTCTCGTTGTTTAGAGGAGGGGCGTCTTGAGCACCGGAGGGCAACACTAGCAGGCAACGGACACGTCTCCGCCAACTTGTCGATAGACTCCTCCTCCACTTGCTCTTACTAAGCATGCTCGATTCTGCTGGAAGTAGTACAAAGTCCCTCCATAGTACTAGTATTTAGGGGCTATTTTGTTCAGTTTATCTAACTATAGATATGGTTGAATTATACCACGTACTTTAATTAGCCAATATATTGTTGAACTAGTTAATTTAGTACGTGGTCGGCAACAATTAGGAAAAGTTTGTATGGTTCAGCTGTCGAGTTGAACTATATTATACAAAGACCAATGCTTAATGCATGAATGAAATCCATGTTTAAAGTGAATTTTAGTTGTAAAATTACAGCCTAGTTGTGATTTTGTTTCTGCAATACCTGACAAATGTCAGTGCTACAATGTTGAAAAATGCTAGTGTTACTAGCTCGACAAATGCCAATATTTTCGATTTGACACATGGAAATTTACCCAGTATGATAGATGCAAATCTTTCCGGATTGTCTGTACTAGACACACGGATCATTTACGAGAAACGTTTGTGATGACGCATTGGACCAATCCTTCACACCAATATTTTGACTTGGCTTACTAGCGAAGGAAAGATAACTGTCGATTTTCAAACGGGTATTCAACCTGAACCGTTTGTGATGTGTGTTCATTCAGATAAAACTATTATGATTTTTTGTTTGCTACGTGAATTCAAAGATAAATACTTAGTTCAGCAAACCATAGATTTCATTCAGTCAAGCTTTCACTTTACATTCATACAATCGAGATACAATATAAAGAAAACTAGTTGCGGCGACAGCCTCCTGCAATGGCGTTCTCGTGCTCTGGGGCGTAGTTGTATAGTTCTTCAACCAAGACCAGGATGTTATGGACTTCACAATCAAAGAGCGGTCTTCGGGCGATCGACGGGCATGGGGCCAGGTGGCGGCAACTAGTGGCACCGCGAGAAAGCTGTCGACGGCGGCGGTCCAATACGCTAGCGGGTGTAGGTGCACACACGGACACGTGTGCGGTGAGTGCACATGCGTGCAAGGGGCCGGGTGCCGTCTGTGTGGGCATGCACACTGAGACCGGCGTAGCATGTGCAAGGGCACGCACAAGCACATGGGCAGGAGGAGGCGCTGGCACTTGCACCTACACAAGCTCACGCGTGTTGGCGGGGACCTCCCTGACGCCCGCGGTTTCCAACATTGCGACGATGCTAGGCGACGAGCCCGTCAATGCCACGGTGATGGTTGCTGGCGTGGGCACGGTGATGGTTGATGGCGAGTGCGTCAGGGCATCATCTGCTGCGGCATGCAGCTCTTCCAGGGCAATGTCCATGGCGTCCCATTCGTCTTTATGTTCTATCTCTTCCGGCTCGGTGTCAACTTCACCAAACCAGAAGACTGGTGGCATATGATCTTTCTGCACCATGGCGTAGGTCGCCATGGAGGTCTGAAGATGGAGGGGAATGTGAGGCAAAGATATATGGAGGATTGTGAGTGAGTGGGCAGTAAAGCGGCCTATTAAACAATGTCTCGGGCCCCATTGATGGACAGGTTGGAAGCGAGCAGGGTGGATAAGGAGGCCAATGGGCTTGATTCCCTGTGAGCCATCGGTGTACTGCCCGCATGCCTCCCGATGAGCCTGCGTGGCGGATGCCAGCTCGCACGCCTCCTGTCAACTCAAGTAGCTGCTCGCACTGCACCTCCTAAGCCCTAGCTAATAAAAGAGTGTGACGCTTCGCTGTTGGGGAGCGTTGCATGGGAAACAAAATTTTTCCTATGCACACACAAGATCTATCCATGGTGATGAGCATCTACGAGAGGGAGAGTGGATCTACATACCATTGTAGATCGCTAAGCGGAAGCATTAAGAAACACGATTGATGTAGTTGAACGTCTTCGCGATTCAAATCGCCTAGTGTCCCGCGATCCCATCACGATTCGTCTCGCGATCCAATCACGATCCGTCCCGCGATCCCATCATGATCCGTCCCGCGATCAAATCACGAACCGTCTCGCGATCCTGATCACGGTCCTTCTGATCTAGCAACAAACGTACGGCACCTCCGCGTTCAACACACGTACAACTTGATGACACCTTCACCTCCTAGATCTAGCGAGCGATAGTGAATTATTAGATGAGTTCCGGCAGCACGAGGGCATGGTGATGGTGGTGCTGAAGAACAATCTTCACAAGGCTTCACTAAGCACTACGGAAACTATGACGGAGGATGAACTAGAAGGGCGGGATTGCCAGCACACGGCTTGGGGAATACTTGATGTGTTTCGTCTGCTAGCCCCGCCCTTTATTTATATGTTGAGCCCTAGGGTCGAAACTTGGAGAAAAATCCTCCTCAAGGTCAGTTTGGCACGCACGCAATAGTCCTTCTCGGACTCCAGGACCAGATGCCAAGGTCCTTGGCGTCTGGCCCTAGACGCAGGGTCCCTGGCGTCTGGCCCTAGACGCAGGGTCCCTGGCGTCTGGCCACTAGCCTTCGCAAAATTCCTTTTGCACCTTCCTAAAGCCTCATGGGCTTTACCCCTTGGCCCAAATAAAGTGTTCTTGTACCCCGAACATTTCGGGAAACATCCGAAACTCTTTCCAGTGAATTCCGGAACCCTTCCGAAAACCAAACACTATCTCTCATCCGGGACTACGAACAACTTTCGGTCACCAACATAACAACTCAACTATACTTATATCGTCACTAAAAATTAAGTGTGTAGACCCTGCGGGTTCGACACCTCTACGGTCAATAACCAATAGCGGGACCTAGATGCCCATATTGGCCCCTACATATTCTACGAAGATCTTTATCGGTTGAACCTCTATGTCAAGGATTCAGTTAATCCCGTATGTTGTTCCCTTTGTTCTTTGGTATGTTACTTGCCCGAGATTCGATCGCCGGTATCTCTATACCTAGTTCAATCTCGTTACCGGAAAGTCTCTTTACTCGTTTCGTAATACAAGATCCCGTAGCTAACACTTAGTCACATTGCTTGCAAGGCTTATTGTGATATTGTATTACCGAGTAGGCCCTAAGATACCTCTCCATCACACGGAGTAACAAATCCCAGTCTTGATCCATACCAACCCAACAAACACCCTCGGAGATATTTGTAGAGCACCTTTATAGTCTCCCAGTTACGTTGTGACGTTTGATACACACAAGGTACTCCTCCGGTGTCAGCGAGTTGCATGATCTCATGGTCATAGGAACAGATACTTGACATGCAAAAAACTGTAGCAAAAAACTGACACGATCATATGCTACATTTATAGTTTGGGTCTTGTCCATCACATCATTCTCCTAATGATGTGATCCCATTATCAATGACATCTCATGTCCATGGCTAGGAAAGCTTAACCATCTTTGATCAACGAGCTAGTCTATTAGAGGCATACTAGGGACATGGTGTTGTCTATGTATCCACACATGTATCTGAGTTTCCGATCAATAAAATTCTAGCATGGATAATAAACGATTATCATGAACAAGGAAATATGATAATAACTAATTTATTATTGCCTCTAGGGCATATTTCCAACAATCTCCCACTTGCACTAGAGTCAATAATCTAGTTCACATCACCATGTGATTCACATTGTTATGAATCTAACACCCAATGAGTTTTGGGGCTCGATCATGCTTTGCATGTGAGAGAGGTCTTATAGTCAACGGGTCTACGACATTCAGATCCGTGTGTACTTTGCAAATCTCTATGTCAAACTGTAAACACTGCTACCACACTCCACTTGGTACTATTCCAAATGCCTGCTCCACTATACGTATCCAGATTGCTACTACGAGTCATCTGGATTGGTGTTAAAGCTTGCATCGACGTAACTCTTTATGACGAACTCTTTATCACCTCCATAATCGAGAAACAACTCCTTAGTCTTTTAGTTACTAAGGATAATCTTGACCGCTGTCCAGTGATCCAATCCTGGATCACTCTTGTACCCCTTGATGGACTCATGGCAAGGCACACACAGGTGCGGTACACAACATGGCATACTATATAGAGCCTATGGATAAAGCACAGGGGACGACTTTTGTCCTTTCTCTTTCTTCTGCCGTGGTCGAGCTTTGAGTCTCACTCAACTCCACACCTTACAAACCAGGCAAGAACTCCTTTTTTGACTGATCCATTTTGAACTCTTTCAAAATATTGTCTAGGTATGTACTCATTGAAAGTCTCATCAAGCATCTTGATCTATCTCTATAGATCTTGATGCCCAACAATTAGGTAGCTTTATCCAGGTCTTCCTTTGTGTAGGATCGAGAGAGGATGTCTAGAGGGGGGGTGAATAGACTACTAGAAGTAATTTAAAACCTAACCTTTTCCCAAGTTAATTGGTTGGTAGATTTTATCAATTTTATCAAGTCTAGCAAGTCTATCAGCCCTACACATGCATGTCTACAAATATGGCAGCGGAAAGTAAAGACATTGCACATGTAAGTAAAGAGATGGGATAGGAAGATCAAACACAATAGGAGCCGCAACGATTTTTCCCATGGTTCCAATAGGTGGTGCTATCGTACGTCCACGTTTATGGGGTCTTCAACCCACAGAGGGTAACGGTCGCGAGAGTCCACGGAGGGCTCCACCCATAAGGGTCCACGAAGTAGCAACCTTGACTATTCCATGCGGCTTCCATCCATGAAGGACTAGCCTCACTAGGGTAGATCTTCACGAAGTAGGAAATCTCCTTGCCCTTACAAACTTCTTGGTTGACTCCACAACACGAAGTAGGAGGCTCCCAAGCGACACCTAACCAATCTAGGAGGCACCACCCTCCAAAAGGTAATAGGCTCGGTAATGACGATGAACTCCTTGCTCTTGTGCTTCAAGATGATAGACTCCTCAACACACAATCTCTCTATCATAGATTTGGCTTGGTAGAAGAGATGGGATTGGTGGAAAGCAACTTGGGGAGGCTAGAAATCAAGATCCATATGGTTGGAGTGGAAGATCTTGACCTCAACACAAGGGTAGGTGGTTCTCTCTCAGAAAACTGAGTAGGATAGGTATGGAATAGTTCTGAGTGCTTCTCATTCGAGTGGGTGGTGGTGAAGGGGTATATATAGGCATCCCCAAAAATCCAACTGTTACACACAATAAGTCAGACTCGATGACACATATGTGTAAATCTCGGTGGTACTGAAGTGACAAAAAGTGTCAACTTTTGAATCTTGGATGGACTGATATACAATTCTCGGTTGCGCCGACAAGGTGACCAATGGTCGGATTTACCAAAACCGGTGATGCCGATTCACCATTCTCGGTCAAACCGAAAATGAGAACTTGCGTAGCAGAAAGTTGGCAACCCAACTCGGTGGCACCGAGTGCAGTGTCGGCTGCACCGAAGTGTTAGGGTTTGGCTGAGTCTGTCTTGGGTTTGGAACTCGGTGGCACCGGGATAGGAATGTTGGTTGCACCGATTTGGCATTTTTGGCTTAGGACAGACTTTGGTGGGAGAGTTTTGTGGATGTTTTGGTAACTGTCACTTGTGCACGTTTGAGCATATTGTTCACCATCAAAACTTTACCCCCTTTTAATACTATTAGCTTTCCTATGGACTCAAAGTGATTTCTCACAAATGTAAAATGCAGAGCCCTCTTGCTTGAAGCTTGGCCAACCTATTTCCTTGAATCTTGGGTAATTCCACAATCTCCACACTCCTTTTGTCAACTCAAATCTCCATGGACTATTATCTGAAATGTACTAGATAAAGGTATTAGTCCAAGAGACAATGTATGTTGTCATGAATTATCAAAAACATCAAGGGAGCATGTTGTGCTTTCAATCTCCCCCTTTTTGGTAATTGATGACAACATACAATCAAAGCTTCAATTAAAGATATGCATGGATGCAATGAATACTTTGAGAAACGCATGACTAAGATTTGCTCCCCCTAAACGTGTGCAGTCCTTTAAAGGATAGTTGCTTTGGAATGCATGGACACACATATGAATGAAAGGGATATAAGAGTCATGTGTATCTTGGCTATATGCATCAATATATGTGAATGAAATGTATATCCTTGATTGAAACTTCACTCTTGCAAACAATATGTGCAAGAAGCA
The DNA here is from genome assembly GCA_022496015.1 of Hordeum marinum. Taxonomy (NCBI): domain Eukaryota; kingdom Viridiplantae; phylum Streptophyta; class Magnoliopsida; order Poales; family Poaceae; genus Hordeum; species Hordeum marinum. The sequence goes on along the minus strand of CM039674.1, from coordinate 453,933,987 downwards.
AGACATCATGTTGATCCAAGAAATGATGCATATACTTACCTTGAGTTCTTGAGCATTCTAGTAGTAGAGACACACTTGAGAAAACAATGTTAGGAAACACAAGAGTATTCTACTAAACAAAAGCAATAGAACTCAAAAAGTACCAAGATGTGGAGAACATATGACATATGATAACCATTAAGATTGAAATGTCTCCACCTTCAGCATTAATCTGTTACATCTTCTCTCTCCTTTGATATGATATGGTAGTACATCCTCTCCCCCTGAATCTCAGCACATAGATATTGGGATCGGATAGGGTGAGAAAAGCAATCTTTTGTTCACTTGAGACTTTTCTCCAAAAGTAGTTTTATCCCCCTACATTGTTGTTCCTCTCCCCCTAAATCATATCTCCCCCTTTGCATAAGCATGTAACTCTCCCTTTAGCATGAAGCTTTGATATTGTCCCCCTTTGGCATAAAGTACCAAAAAGGTTAAACTTGGGACTAGTGATAGGGATCATTGATAAGGAAGGGATCCTAGAGATCAAGGGTCATTAAAAGTAGGGTCCAGTTAAAATACTAAGGGGAATCATTGAATGTAACTTCTCTCCCTTTGGCAAATTTGAGTTTTCTTCTCCTTGGAGCTAGGGATCCTTGAATAAAGAATTTCTCCCCCGAAGTGTTGTTTGTTCTTCTCCCCCTAAATATATATATATATATATTTGAAGGGGTCATCGAAGGAACAAGTATATTTCAAGAACAGAAGAAAATAAACAATATCAAAGAAACATAGAATTTTAAAGCAAAGAAATTTGGTGACTCCGGGATAAATAAATTAGTGATACTGAGATTGTGTAGTGCAACTTATCTGCAAATTTGGTAGGACCGAGTTATCTATATCGGTGACTCCGAAAGATAATCCAAGCTTCGTTTTCAGAGAGTTAGACGAAATTGTTTCAAAAAGAAAAACAAACTAAAGATTTACAAAGGTCATCAAATAGGTAAGATTTGAGTGGTTACGAGAGATCATGCAATAAGAGAGCAAACCAGGCATTATTCTTAACTAAATGATGGGCGGTGACTAGGTCACCTATATTAGAGTATATTGACTTAGGAGCCAAGCAAGAATGCTTGATCATAGGTCATACTCATCGTTTAAGCTCGAAATTGGGTTACCATTTTTTGATTAAGCATTTTGATGTCTTCATATCACTTGAGTTGCTTTAGCCCATGTCTTGGAGTAAAGCCTTTTCAAGGATATGAGTACATACCTTTGAGTGATGTTGACGACGTTGCTCGTAGGTGAACTTGTTGAGGATGCTCGAGATTGATGAAGATCATCTTGAATTTGGAGCAATCCTTCTCGTTCTAGTACACTCATCACCTACAAAGGTTAGTCATGCAAGGAAGAACAAGGGATATATCCTTTTGACATGATGCCACTTATAGATTTTGCAACTAATATCAAGTATATGTCAAGGATATGTTTATGTTGTCTTGTTCCTTCCATCATCAAGAGAGGTTGTGGATACTTGATAATGACAAGATTGCTTATGATTGGAGTTGATGGCAATCTTGTGGAATGAAGTTCTTCCAAGTACCTACAAAAGGTTAGATGCAATACAAGGGAGCATAGAATTCTATGGCATATGATAACGAGTTATGAGAACATGGAGATAACAGTAAAGCTCATGTCCTTGCTTGCAATCGAGTGAGTCTAGCTCAAGTTTGAATCATCAATGATGTTTAACTCACTCCTCAAATGGAAATATGTTTTCTCATCAAGTGGCTTGGTGAAGATATCGGTCAATTGTTTGTTAGTGGGAACATGCTTAAGATTGATATCTCCTTTGGCAACATGATCATGAATGAAACGATGTCGAACTTGAATATGCTTGGTTCGAGAATGTTGCACATGATTATGTCCAATTTTAATAGCATTTTCATTGTCACAAAGTAATGGAACATTTTTAACATTAATCCCATAATCCTTAAGCGTTTGTGTCATCCATAGTAATTGCGCACAACAAGATCTAGCAGCAATATACTCAGCTTTGGCAGTAGATAGAGATACCGAGTTTTGTTTCTTGGAGGCCCAAGACACAAGAGATCTACCTAAAAATTGACAAGTACGTGAGGTGGATTTTCTATCAACCTTGTCTCCGACATAGTCCGAATCGGAATAGCCAACAAGATTAAAAGAAGATCCCTTGGGATACCAAATGCCAAAGTTTGGTGTTTGTATCAAGTATCTCACAATATGTTTCACAGCCAAAAGATGACACTCTTTAGGTGCAGCTTGATATCTAGCACACATGCAAACACTAAGCATAATAACGGGACGAGATGCACATAGATATAATAGTGAACCAATCATAGATCGATAAACCTTTTGATCAACCGGTTCATCCTCCCTGGTGAGGTCAACATGTCCACTAGTGGGCATAGGAGTTTTCATACCTTTGCAGTCCTGCATGTTGAACTTCTTGATTAAGTCCTTGGTATACTTAGTTTGAGAGATGAAAGTTCCTTCTCTTGATTGCTTGATTTGCAATCTGAGAAAGAATTTAAGCTCACACATCATAGACATCTCATACTTCTTGGACATCAGCCTTCCAAATCTTTCACTAAATTGAGGGTTAGTGGAACCAAAGATAATATCATCCACATAGATTTGGCACACAAATAATTCTCCATTAAGTCTCTTAGTGAACAAGGTTGCATCAATTTTACCAATTTCAAAACCTTTTTCGATGAGAAACTTCGTTAAGCATTTATACCAAGCACGAGGGGCTTGCTTAAGACCATAAAGAGCTTTGTGAAGCTTGTAAACATGATTAGGTTTCTTAGGATTCACAAAACCAGGTGGTTGCTTAACATAAAATTCTTCCTCTATTTCACCATTTAAAAATGCACTTTTGATGTCCATTTGATAAAGCGTGATATCATGGTGATTAGCATAAGCAAGAAGAATACGAATAGCTTCAAGTCTAGCAATGGGGGCATAAGTCTCACCGTAGTCCATACCTTCGACTTGCGTATATCCTTGGGCTACGAGACGAGCCTTGTTGCGTACGACTTGACCATCTTAGTCTTGTTTGTTCCGAAATACCCATTTGGTATCGATGATGTTGTGCTCATCTTCGGGCTTCTCCACGAGTGTCCACACTTTGTTCCTCTCGAAGTTGTGTAGCTCTTCATGCATTGCATTCACCCAATCCGCGTATTCAAGAGCTTGTTCTACCTTTAAAGGCTCAATGCTAGAGATGAAGGAATAATTCTCACAAAAGTTAGCTAGACGGGTTTTAGAGCGAGTGATTCTCACTGTTTGTATATCACCAAAGATCTGGTTTAGGGGATGGTTCTTGGTCACTTATGCTCGAACTCGGGTCAGCTTCTGATTGTTGGATGGTGGAGCTTCTTATTCTTCATCATCATCATCTCCTTCATCTTCATTGTTGTTGAAGGTGTCATTCCCTTGAGGTGGTGGTGAAGGTGGTTGTGATGGATCTTCATGATGTACTTCCTCCTCTTCATCATCTCGTCATGTACCGCTTGTGGATGCCTCCATGTCGTGTTGAGGTTCACCTTGACGTGAAGTAGGGGCTTCCACTTGAGTTGATGAAGTACTTTCCTTCACCTCCATGGGACGAATCTTGTTGATGGGTAAATCTAGAATAGCTTCCAAAGGGTCCTTATAACCTACATAATTTGGCAATTGTTCGACTTGCGAACCATTAGATTCATCAAACTTCACATCTACCGCCTCTTCAACTTTTCGAGTGAAGTTGTTGTAGACACGGTAAGTGTGAGATTTTGATCCGTAACCAAGTCAGAATCCTTCATGAGATTTAGGAGAAAATTTAGTACGACGATGATTATCAAGAATGTAGCACTTGAGCCAAATACCCGAAAGTATCCGACTTGGGGTTTGTTACCGGCGAGTAGCTCGTATGCCGTTTTACCGAGAAGCTTGTGCAAGTGAAGTCGGTTTTTGGCATGACATGTTGTTTCAACGGCTTCTGCCCAAAAGTGTCTTGGTGTCTTGTATTGGTCAACATCATTCTTTCCATCTCAATGAGCGTGTGGTTCTTCCTCTCAACAACTCCATTTTGTTGAGGTGTGTACGTAGCCGAGAACTCATGTGAGACACCTTCTTCGTCAAGAAAGGTATCCACATGGGTGTTCTTGAACTCCGATCCGTTATCGCTCTGAACCTTCTTGATCTTCACTTCAAACTGATTTTGCGCTTTGCGATCGAAGTTCTTGAAGATCTTTTGAACCTGGGACTTATCATCAAGAAAGAACACCAACGTAAATCTGGAAAAATCATCAACTATAACTAGACAATAGGAATTTCCACGGATACTCTTGTAAGCATTGCGACCAAAAAGATCCATGTGAAGTAACTCATGTGGTCTCCTAGTAGTCATTATATTCTTAACGGGATGACTTCCACCTACTTGCTTTCCAGCTTAACAGGCACTACAAAGTCTATGTTTGTCAAAGATAACATCTTTAACTCCAAGTATATGATCACCTTTGATTAGCTTATCTAGATTTCGCATGCCTACATTTCCAAGTCTTCTATGCCAAATACAACCTTTAGAAGATTTTGCAATTAAACAAGTGCGAGTCTTGGATATTTTAGTGAAATCAACAATGTATAGATCACCTCTACGGAAACCGGTAAAGACCATTTTATGATTATCTTGACGAAACACTTGGCAATCTACTTTCGTGAATAAAACATTGAAACCAAAATCGGGAAGTCTAGATACAGAAAGAAGATTGTAGCCAAGGGATTCAACAAGCATGACATTTTGAATAGAGCTATCATGGGATATGGCCACCTTACCGAGGCCAAGTACCTTACCCTTAGAGTTGTCTCCAAAGGTCACGTACCGTCACAGACCTTGATTAGGCGTGATCTCTTGGAACATGTCTCTATCACCGGTCATATGATCTGTACATCCGCTGTCAAGAATCCACTCTTTTCCTCCGGACATGTAATCTCTAAAGTTTGCCATAAGACTCAGATTATGATCTTCTCATACTCGACGTCGAACATCTCATCTTCTTCATAGTAGCCATGTTCCACATTGTCATCATCAAGTGGGAAATCCTCGTCATAAAGAACAAGGAAATCGTTAGGATAGTGATCATGACAATGCTCAAGTTTATGAATGCGAATGGCTTCAAAGATAATGTTGTTGATAGTGGAGACATCTCCTTTAGCACGCATAAGATCACGGAGCTCAAATAGGCATTTATCAAAGTTTGGATCACTAGGCTTCATTTTGTGAAAGGCAACAGTTTTATGAAAAATTTCATCAAGATTTCCTAAGGAAAGATTTGGATATCGTTTCTCCAAATCAGTCCATAAGGTATAAGAACAAGAAAAGTTCTTCATTTGAGAAAGCACGAATCTTGGTAAACCTCTAACAATAAGATTGACAGTTCTTAGGTTACCAAGCATGTTAATTTCCTCTTCATGTGTGGGATGCAATTCATCAACGGGGAGCACATAGGGATTTTCAATATATTAAGTTAAATGGAATATATTAAATAGATCAATCATGGCACTCTTCCATTGACTATAGTACTCTCCATCAACTCAGACTCTCCATTCTAGACACATCCATCTTCCTCCATGGTGATTAAACCGAAGCAATGGAGACCAAAGCTCTGATACCACTTGTAGGATTGAGAGAGGGCTGTCTAGAGGGGGGGGGAGTGAATAGACTACTAGATAAATTTAAAACCTAACCTTTGCCCAAGTTAATTGGTTGGCAGATTTTATCAATTTTATCAAGTCTAGCAAGTCTATCAGCCCTACACATGCATGTCTACAAATATGGCAGCGGAAAGTAAAGACATTGCACATGTAAGTAAAGAGATGGGATAGGAAGATCAAACGCAATAGGAGACGCAACGATTTTTCCCATGGTTCTGATAGGTGGTGCTATCGTACGTCCACGTTTATGGGGTCTTCAACCCACGGAGGGTAACGATCGCAAGATTCCACGGAGGGCTCCACCCATAAGGGTCCACGAAGTAGCAACCTTGACTATTCCATGCAGCTTCCATCCATGAAGGACTAGCCTCACTAGGGTAGATCTTCACGAAGTAGGCAATCTCCTTGCCCTTACAAACTTCTTGGTTGACTCCACAACACGAAGTAGGAGGCTCCCAAGCGACACCTAACCAATCTAGGAGGCACTACCCTCCAAATGGTAATAGGCTCGGTTATGACGATGAACTCCTTGCTCTTGTGCTTCAAGATGATAGACTCCTCAACACACAATCTCTCTCTCATAGATTTGGCTTGGTAGAAGAGATGGGATTGGTGGAAACCAACTTGGGGAGGCTAGAAATCAAGATCCATATGGTTGGAGTGGAAGATCTTGACCTCAACACAAGGGTAGGTGGTTCTCTCTCAGAAAACTGAGTATGATAGGTATGGAATAGTTCTGAGTGCTTCTCATTCGAGTGGGTGGTGGTGAAGGGGTATATATAGGCATCCCCAAAAATCCAACTATTACATACAATAAGTCGGACTCGATGACACAGATGTGTAAATCTCGGTGGTACCAAAGTGACAAAAAGTGGCAACTTCTGAATCTTGGATGGACTGATATACAATTCTCGGTTGCGCCGACAAGGTGACCAACGGTCGGATTTACCAAAATCGGTTACGCCGATTCACCATTCTCGGTCAGACCGAAAATGAGAACTTGCGTAACAGAAAGTTGGCAACCCAACTTGGTGGCACCGAGTGCAGTGTCGGCTGCACCGAAGTGTTAGGGTTTGGCTGAGTCTATCTTGGGTTTGGAACTCGGTGGCACCGGGATAGGAATGTTGGTTGCACCGATTTGGCATTTCTGGCTTAGGACAGACTTTGGTGGGAGAGTTTTGTGGATGTTTTGGTAACTGTCACTTGTGCACGCTTGAGCATATTGTTCACCATCAAAACTTTACCCCCTTTTAATAGTATTGGCTTTCCTGTGGACTCAAAGTGATTTCTCACAAATGTAAAATGCAGAGTCCTCTTGCTTGAAGCTTGGCCAACCTATTTCCTTGAATCTTGGGTAATTCCACAATCTCCACACTCCTTTTGGCAACTCAAATCTCCATGGACTATTATCTGAAATGTACTAGATAAAGGTATTAGCCCAAGAGATAATGTATGTTGTCATGAATTATCAAAACCACCAAGGGAGCATGTTCTACTTTCACTTTAAGAAACTCTTTTCAAACAACCGTTTATGCTTTCCAGAAATTCTACATCATTTCCGATCAATAATTTGTCAACCACATATACTCATGAGAAATTCTATAGTGCTCCCACTCACTTTCTTGTAAATACAAGTTTCTCATAAACTTTGTATACGCCCAAAAACTTTGATCACCTCATCAAAGTGTATATTCCAACTCTGAGATGCTTTCTCTAGTCCATAGAAGGATTGCTGGAGCTTGCACACCTTTTAGCATCATTAGGAGTGAAAAAACCTTCCGGTTGTATCACATACAACCTTTCCTCACGGAAACCGTTAAGGAAACTATGTTTCGACATCCATCTGCCAAATTTCATAACCGAAAAATGCAGCAATTGCTAACATAATTTCAACAGACTTTTAACATCGCTATGGGTGAGAAAGTCTCATCGCAGTCAACTCCTTGTACTTGGTGAAAACTTCTTCGCGACAAGTCGAGCTTTATAAATTGTGACACTCACCATCAGCGTCCGTCTTCATCTTAAAGGTCCATTTTGTACTCAACGTCCCGCCGTTCAACGGGCAAGTCTACCGAAGTCCATACTTGGTTTTCATACGTGGATCCTTTCTCGGATTTCATGGCCTCTAACCATTTGTTAGAATTCGGACCCATCATCGCTTCTCCATAGTTCGTAGGTTCATCGTTGTCGAACAACATGACCACCAAGACAGGGTTGCCATACCACTCGGGAGTAGTACACGTCCTTGTCGACCTATGAGGTTTGATAGTAACTTGATATGCAGCTTCATGATCATCATCATTAACTTCCTCTTCAACTGACGTAGGCTCCACAGAAACATCTTTCTGCGCTGTGCTACTCTCTGGTTGAAACAAAGGTTCAACAACCTCATCAAGTTCTATCTTCCTCCCACTCAATTCTTTCGAGAAACTCTTTCTCGAGAAAGGAACCGTTTTTATCAACAAACACTTTGCACCTGGATCTGAGATAGAAGGTATACCCAACTGTTCTTAGGGTATCCTATGAAGTTGCACTTTTTCGCTTTGGGTTCGGGATCATTAGGTGAAAACCCTTTTTTACATAAGCGCCGGAGCCCCAAACATTAAGAAATGACAGCTTAGGTTTCTATCAAACCATAATTCATACGGTGTCATCTCAACATATTTAGATGGTGCCCTATTTAAAGTGAATGTAGTTGTCTCTAATGCATAACCCCAAAACGATAGTGACAAAACAATAAGAGACATCATAGTACGCACCATATCCAATAGAGCACGACTATGATGTTCGGACACACCATCACACTATGGTGTTCCAAGTGGTGTGAGTTGTGAAACAACTTTCACATTGTGTACAGTTGTATGCCAAACTCGTGAGTCAGATATTCACCTCCACGATCATATCATAGACATTTTTATCTTCTTGTCACGATGATCTCAAACTTCACTCTGAATTTGTTTGAACTTTTCAAACGTTTCAGACTTGTGTTTCATTAAGTAAATATACTCATATATACTAAAATCATTAGTGAAGGTAAGAAAATAATGATATCCACTGCACGCTACAACACTCATTGGACCGCATACATCAACATGTATTATTTCCAATAAGTTACTGGCCCGCTTCATCATACCGAAAATGGGGTCTTTAGTCATCTTGCCCATGAGGCATGGTCCGCATGTCTCAACCGATTCGAAATCGAATGGGTCCAAGGATCCATCAACATGGAGTTTCTTCATGCGATTTATACCAATATGACATTTAGCGGCAGTGCCACAAGTATGTGGTACTATCATTATTAACTTTGTATCTTTTGGCATCAATGTTATGAACACGTGTATTACTACGATCAAGATTCAATAAACCATTCCCATTGGGTGCATGACCATTGAAGGTATTATTCATGTAAACATAATAACCATTATTCTCTAACTTAAGTGAATAACCGTATTGCAATAAACACAATCTAATCACGTTCATGCTCAACGCAAACACCAAATAACATTTATTCAGGTTTATCACTAATCCCAAAGGTAGAGAGAGCATGCGATGGTAATCACATCAACCTTGGAAACACTTCCAACACACATCATCACCTCACCCTTAGCTAGCCATCGTTTATTCCGTAGCTTTTATTTTGAGTTACTAAAATTTAGCAACCGAACCGGTATCTAATACCCAGGTGCTACTAGGAGTAATAGCAATGTACACATCAATAACACGTATATCAAATATATTTCCGCTGAGGTTGCCAGCCATCTATACCTAGTTCAATCTCGTTACCGGCAAGTCTCTTTACTCGTTCCGCAATACAAGATCCCATGGCTAACACTTCGTCAAATTGCTTGCAAGTCTTATTGTGATGTTGTATTACCGAGTGGGACCTGAGATACCTCTCCGTCGCACGGAGTAACAAATCCCAGTCTTGATCCATGCCAACCCAACAGACACCCTTGGAGATACCTGTAGAGCACCTTCATAGTCTCCCAGTTACGTTGTGATGTTCGATACACAAGGTACTCCTTCGGTGTCAGTGAGTTGCATGATCTCATGGTCATAGGAACAAATACTTGACATGCAGAAAACTGTAGCAATAAACTGACACGATCATATGCTATGTTTATAGTTTGGGTCTTGTCCATCACATCATTCTCTTAATGATGTGATCCCGTTATCAAATGACATCTCATGTCCATGGCTAGGAAACCTTAACTATCTTTGATCAACGAGCTAGTCTATTAGAGGCATACTAGGGACATGGTGTTGTCTATGTATCCACACATGTATTTGAGTTTCCGACCAATACAATTCTAGCATGGATAATAAAAAATTATCATGAACAAGGAAATACGATAATAACTAATTTATTATTGCCTCTAGGGCCTATTTCCAATATTCGTATCACGTAAAGGGCACTAAAACGCCAACGGTTTTGAAAATAATGCAACCGATTGCGTGGAATTGTGACAGTTCTTTGTTCCAAAAAGGTTTTGTTTGCTATTAATGACACGAAAAATACCACATCATAGTTATGCTATATATTGATGCCATGCCAAATTTCTTGAATTTTGTGTGAGTTCTAGATTTACTATAATTTAACTAATATATGAAAATATATATTAAAAATGAGTCTCAGGTAGGAAACAAAATGCTATGACACCTTTATGTGCTATGTTCATGAAACCATGCCAAGTTTCATGAATCTTATAACGAGTTTTTGATCTACATGATTTAAAATCCTAATTTCTCAATGTTTTTGTGGCCGAGCCAAGACCCCGAGATGTTTGAAATTCATTCACATGTCTTGCATGGGACCTAAACATGCATGCACACTAATATGGTTTTTAACCCATTTTGATGCACCATACCTTCCGATTGTATTTCGGATTTGAATTATGCATGTTAAATAATGCATATAAAAGTCAATTAATGTATAAAAGGCCAAACGAACCATGCGTAATTTCATATTTTGGCACGACACTCTCATTTTGGTATATGTTGCCTATAGAAATAGTTCATAACGAGAAGAGGCAGTGGATGTCGATTCACCCACACAAGATGACACATTCCATACCGAAACAACAAAGCTTCACGTGATAATTAATTTTTGGTTTGTACGGTGCTTGTGCCAAAACTTGTCCCAAATTGGACATTATTTTACCAGGGCACATATGGGCCATGCATGTTATTACAACATGCCAAGTTTCATGAATTTTCTGACTAGTTTTTAACTTACACATGATTTGAAACCCGAGTTTCTCAATATTTCTATGCCCGAGCTAAGGCTGCGAGATGTTTTTAATTCATTCCTATATATTGCATGGGATCCTAAAGATGCATGTACACTTATACAATTTTCAACCCATTTAGATGCACCGAACCTTCTGATTGTAGTTAAAATTTGAATTATACATGTTAAGTAATGCATATAAAAGTCAATTAATGTATAAAAAGGCCAAACGAACCATGTATAATTTCATATTTTGGCACGACACTTTCATTTTGGTATATGTTGCCTATAGAAATGGTTCAAGAAACGAGAAGAGGCAACAAATGTCGATTCGCCCACATAAGGTGACACATTCCATATCGAAACAACAAAGCTTCACGTGACAGTTAATGTTTGGTTTGTGCGGGTCTTGTGCCAAAACTTGTCCCAAATTGGACATTATTTTACCAAGGCACATATGAGACATGCATGTTATGACACCATGGTTACTTATATAAATTTTCTGAGTAGTTTTTGGTTTACACATGATTTAAAACACATGTTTCTCAATGTTTGTATGGCCGAGCAAAGACCGCGAGATGTTTGAAATTCATTCCCATATGTTGCATGGGATCCTAAAGATGCATGTACACTCATACGATTTTCAACCCATTTTGATGCACCGTACCTTGTGAATGTAGTTCGAATTTGAATTATGCACATTAAATAATGCATATAAAAGTCACTTAATGTATAAAAAGCCCAAACGAACAATGTATACTTTCATATTTTCGAACGACACTCATTTTGGTATATGTTGCCTCTAGAAATATATAGTTCAAGACGAGAAGAGGTAGCGGATGCCGATTCGCCCACATAAGGTGGCGCATTCCTTATCGAAACCACAAAAGCTAGCTTCCTGTGAGGAGCTGAGGTTTGTAAGGGCTTGTGCCAAAACTTGTCCCGAATCAGACAATTTATCATCAGAACATATATGAGCCATGCCATGGCACCATGCCAAGTTTCCTGAATTTCTGATGATTTTTTGATTTATACATGAATGTAAAACCAAGTTTCTCAATGTATGTGGCTGAGCCAAGGCCCCGAGATGTTTGAAATCTATTCCCATATCTTGCATGGGGCCCAAAGCAGCCATGGACACTTTTATGATTTTCAACCCATTTTGATGCACTGGACCTTATGATTTTAGGTCAAATTTTAATTATCCACATTTTTTGCCTAGAGAACTCAATTAACACATGAAAATGAGAAAAGAACCTTGAATAATTCCATATTTTAGCAAGACACTCTTACTGGTGCAAGTTGCCTCTAACAAAAGTTCATGGGGAGAACATGAGCGGATGTCGTTTTGCCTACGTAAGGTGATGTTTTCCTTATCGGGACTTTAAAGATTGAAGTGAGAAGCTCTGCTTTGTAAGGGATTTGTGGCTAAAATTGTCCCATGTTGGACTTTTTTACCATGGCACATATGTGCCATGTCATGCCAACATGCCAAGTTTTTAAGTTTTCTGACGCATTTTGGATTTAAAGTAATTTAAAAACCAATTTTCTTAGCGTTTGTGGCCGAGTTAAGATGCCGAGATGTTTAAAGTTCATTCCCATTTATTGCCCGTGACCTAAAGATGAAGCCATGGACACTAATATGATTTTTCATCCCATTTTGATGCACGAACATTGGGATGATAGTTAAAATTTGAATTATACACATTAAATGTCTAGAAAACTCAATTAATTTATAAAAATACCAAATAGACCCTGAATAATTCCATATTTTAGCACGACACAACTATTGCTCAGTGTTCACTGCAGATAAATCTTATTGCAATCCAAACACTGTTCTTTGTCGAATTAACCTCATTTTTTGTTTTAAAAACATTTTGAAAATTAAGTCTTTCACAAACAATTGACGTTCGTGAACCGTGTGTGTTGCAGTAAAAAATATCTTGGGCCAATCCTCAAAATGCATGGCTTAGGCCAGAAGCTTCATCGGCTGTAGTACACCGCCGACCTGTTTACCACGTTGACTCTTCAGACCATTTTACTTTTCAATCGTCACCGATGAAAGATGGGGACATGGATCCTTGTCTTGAGGGAAACTTTGGCAATCGACTCCTGCTTGAGCGTGGTCGCATAAACCATGAGCATTCTCTCAACATGCTTGAACGCGGCCGCTACCTCCCACAGAGCGGCTGCAGCAAACAAAAGGGCAGCTGCTGCAGCTGAGAGGGCAGTAGCAACAACCGCGATGGGGATAGCAAATGGCGAGAACGGCAAATCAGCTGTTAGTTCCTCGATGGTCACCGTAGCCTTGATGGCGGATGCCCAGTCCCATCTCGAGGCCACCCATGCCCATCTCATGTCGGTCGTTGCACAAATCACATCCGCCTTCTCCGACACTGGTCGACAAACCACCTCCATTGAGTTGGTAATCACTGAGTGTTCTCAAACAGGCGTCTGTTCGTCGATTATCGGTGATTATGCCTCTCCCTCATATGTTAGCTTATGCCTCTCCCTCATATAAAATTGCAATAGTGATTATCGGTCTAGTTATCGATTGCCTAGGGACAAATAACTTTCTTGTGACAAAAATCTCTCTACTAAGACTAACTTAGTTGTTTCTTTATCTAAGAAGCCCCTAGTTTTTGTTTACATGCTCTTTATTATCTCACAAACCTATCCTGTTACACCTTGATGTCTACTACACAACCTTCTTATTGCACACTCGTGTTGGGCCTCCAAGCGCATAGTTTTGTAGGACAGTAGAAAATTTCCCTTAAGTGGATGACCTTAGGTTTATCAATCCGTGGGAGGCATAGGATGGAGATGGTCTCTCTCAAGCAACCCTGCAATCAAATACAAGAAATCTCTTGTGTCCCCAACAGACCCAATACAATGGTAAATTGTATAGGTGCACTAGTTCGGCGAAGAGATGGTGATACAAGTGCAATATGGATGGTAGATATAGGTTTTTGTAATCTGAAAATATAAAAACAGCAAGGTAACAAATAGTAAACAGCGAGCAAAATGTTGTATAAATGCTTGGAAAAAGGCCTAGGGTTCATACTTGTTGGAAATATGCCCTAGAGGCAATAATAAAATGGTTATTATTGTATTTCCTAGTTCATGATAATTGTCTATTGTTCATGCTATAATTGTGTTAACCGGAAACCGTAATACATGTGTGAATACATAGACCACAACGTGTCCCTAGTGAGCCTCTAGTTGGCTAGCTCGTTGATCAATAGATGGTCTCGGTTTCATGACCATGGACATTGGATGTCGTTGATAACGGGATCACATCATTAGGAGAATGATGGGATGGACAAGACCCAATCCTAAGCATAGCACAAGATCGTGTAGTTCGTTTGCTAAAGCTTTTCAATGTCAAGTGTCATTTCCTTAGACCATGAGATTGTGTAACTCCCGGATACCGTAGGAATGCTTTGGGTGTGCCAAACGTCACAACGTAACTGGGTGGCTATAAAGGTACGCTACGGGTATCTCCGAAAGTGTCTGTTGGGTTGACACGAATCGAGACTGGGATTTGTCACTCCGTGTGACGGAGAGGTATCTCTGGGCCCACTCGGTAATACATCATCATTATGAGCTCAATGTGACTAAGGAGTTAGTCACGGGATGATGTATTACGGAACGAGTAAAGAGACTTGCCGGTAACGAGATTGAACAAGGTATGGGGATACCGACGATCGAATCTCGGGCAAGTACCATACTGATAGACAAAGGGAATTGTATACGGGATTGATTGAATCCTTGACATCGTGGTTCATCCGATGAGATCATCGTGGAGTACGTGGGAGCCAACATGGGTATCTAGATCCCTCTGTTGGTTATTGACCGGAGAGGTGTCTCGGTCATGTCTACGTGTCTCCCGAACCTGTAGGGTCGACACACTTAAGGTTCGATGACACTAGGGTTATAGGGAAAAGGTATACATGATTACCGAAGGTTGTTCGGAGTCCCGGATGAGATCCCGGACGTCACGAGGAGCTCCGGAATGGTCCGGAGGTAAAGATTGATATATAGGAAGTCCAGTTTTGGTCACCGGAAAGTTTTCGGGCTCATCGGTATTGTACCGGGAGTGTCGGGAGGGTGCCGGAGGATCCCCGGGAGGGGTGTGACGACCAGAGGACTTAGTGGGCCTTTAGAGGAGGTGTGCCAGCCCATATTGGGCCAGCCAAGACCTCCTAGAAGGGCCCATGTGGCTGGGATCTAGAGATAAGGGCAAAAGGGGTTTGAAAGGAGGAGATCCACCTCCCTTGTGGGAGGTGGACTCCTCCCCCACTTCGGCCGAACCTCTCCTCCTTGGAGGAGGGGCCAAGCCAGCCCTCCCTCTCCCTCCTCCTATATATACTTGAGGTTTTGGCCCTTTGAGAACAAATCTGAACTCTCTCTCTCTCGGCGAAGCTCTACCTCTCTTCTTCCTCCTCCGCAGCGCTTGGCGAAGCCCTGCCGGGATACCTTGATACTCCACCACCACCACGCCGTCGTGCTGCTGCTGGAGCTCTTCCCCAACCTCTCCTTCCTCCTTGCTGGATCAAGGCGTAGGAGACGTCACCGGGATGCACGTGTGTTGAACGCGGAGGTGCCGTCCGTTCGGCACTTGATCGGATCTTCCGCGATCTGAATCGCTGCGAGTACGACTCCATCAACCGCGTTCTTGTAACACTTTCGCTTAGCTATCTTCAAAGGTATGAAGATGCAATCTCTCCCCTCTCGTTGCTGGTTTCTCCATAGATAGATCTTGGTGACACGTAGGAAAATTTTGATTTACTACTACGTCTCCCAACAGTGGCATCATGAGCTAGGTCTATGCGTAGAATCTATGCACGAGTAGAACACAAAGCAGTTGTGGGCGTCGATTTTGTTAATATGCTTGCCGTTACTAGTCTTATCTTGATTCGACGGTATTGTGGGATGAAGCGGCCCGGACCAACCTTACACGTACGCTTACGTGAGACCGGTTCCACCGCCTGACATGCACTAGTTGCATAAGGTGGCTAGCGGGTGTCTGTCTCTCCCACCTTAGTCGGATTGGATTCGATGAAAAGGGTCCTTATGAAGGGTAAATAGCAATTGGCATATCACGTTGTCGTTTTGACGTAGGTAAGAAACGTTCTTGCTAGAAACCTATAGCAACCACGTAAAAACTTGCAACTACAAATTAGAGGACGTCTAACTTGTTTTTGCAGCATATGCCGTGTGATGTGATATGGCCAAAAGGATGTGATGTGATGCATTGTGATGTATGAGATTGATCATGTTCTTGTAATAGGGTTCACGACTTGCATGTCGATGACTATGACAACCGGCAGGAGCCATAGGAGTTGTCTTATTTATTGTATGACCTGCGAGTCAATCATAAATGCCATGTAATTACTTTACTTTATTGCTAAGCGTTAGCCATAGCAGTAGAAGTAATAGTTGGCGAGACAACCTCATGAAGACACAATGATGGAGATCATGATGATGGAGATCATGGTGTCGTGCCGGTGACAATGATGATCATGGTGCCCCGAAGATGGAGATCATAGGAGCAAGATGATATTGGCCATATCATGTCACTATATTGATTGCATGTGATGTTTATCATGTTTACATCTTATTTGCTTAAAACGACGGTAGTAAATAAGATGATCTCTCAATAAAATTTCAAGAGAAGTGTTCACCCTAACTGTGCACCGTTGCTAAGGATCGTTGTTCCGAAGCACCACGTGATGATCGGGTGTGATAGGTTCTAACGTTCGCATACAACGGGTGTAAGCCAGATTTACACACGCGAAACACTTAGGTTGACTTGACGAGCCTAGCATGTACAGACATGGCCTCGGAACACGGAAGACCGAAAGGTCGAACATGAGTCGTATAGAAGATACGATCAACATGGAGATGTTCACCATGGATGACTAGTCCGTCTCACGTGATGATCGGAAACGGGCTAGTTGACATGGATCATGTGTCACTTAGATGACTAGAGAGATGTCTATCTGAGTGGGAGTTCATTGAATAATTTGATTATGTGAACTCGATTATCATGAACTTAGTCTAAAATTGCCTTTAATATCTATATTGTAGATCCAATGGCCAACGCAAATGTCAACCTCAATTTCAACGCGTTCCTAGAGAAAACCAAGCTGAAAGATGATGGAAGCAACTATGCGGACTGGGTCCGTGGCTTGAGGATCATCCTCATAGCTTCCAAGAGATTGTATGTCCTTGATGCACCGCTAGGTGACCCACCCATTCTCCCAGCGGACCAAGACGTTACGAACGCTTGGCAGTCGCGCTGCGATGATTACTCCCTTGTTCAGTGCGGCATGCTTTACAGTTTAGAATCGGGGCTCCAAAAGCGTTTTGAGCAACACGGAGCATATGAGATGTTCCAAGAGCTGAAACTGGTTTTCCAAGCTCATGCCCGAGTCGAGAGATATGACATCTCTGACAAGTTCTTCAGCTGTAAGATGGAGGAGAACAGTTCTGTTAGTGAGCACATCCTCAAGATGTCTGGGCTTCACAACCGCTTGACTCAGCTGGGAGTTAATCTCCCGGATGACTCAGTCATTGACAGAATCCTCCAGTCGCTTCCACCTAGCTACAAAAGCTTTGTGATGAACTACAACATGCAGGGGATGGAGAAGTCCATTCCTGAGTTGTACTCGATGCTGAAATCAGCAGAGGTCGAGATCAGAAAGGAGCATCAAGTGTTGATGGTAAACAAGACCACTAGTTTCAAGAAAGGCAAGGGTAAGAAGAACTTCAAGAAGGACGGCAAAGCTGTTGCCGCGCCCAGTAAGCAAGTTGCCGGGAAGAAGAAGAACAAGAATGGACCCAAGCCTGAGACTGAGTGTTTCTATTGTAAGGGTACCGGTCACTGGAAGCGGAACTGCCCCAAGTACTTAGCGGATAAGAAGGACGGCAACATTAAAGGTATATGTGATATACTTGTTATTGATGTGTACTTGACCAGCGCTCGTAGTAGCTCCTGGGTATTTGATACCGGTGCAGTTGCTCACATTTGTAACTCCAAGCAGGAGCTGCGGAATAAGCGGAGGCTGGCCAAGGACGAGGTGACGATGCGCGTCGGGAATGGTTCCAAGGTCGATGTGATCGCCGTCGGCACGCTACCTCTACATCTACCTTCGGGATTAGTTTTAAACCTTAATAATTGTTATTTAGTACCAGTTTTGATCATGAACATTGTATTTGGATCTCGCTTGATGCGAGATGGCTACTCATTTAAATCCGAGAATAATGGTTGTTCTATTTATATGAGAGAAATGTTTTATGCTCATGCCCCGCTGGTCAATGGTTTATTTTTGATGAATCTCGAACGTGATGTTACACATATCCATAGTGTGAGTACCAAAAAGTGTAAAGTTGATAACAATAGTCCCACTTACATGTGGCACTGCCGTCTTGGCCATATTGGTGTCAAACGCATGAAGAAGCTCCATGCTGATGGACTTTTGGAGTTACTTGATTTCGAATCATTTGACACATGCGAACCATGCCTCTTGGGCAAGATGACCAAGACTCCATTCTCCGGAACAATGGAGCGAGCAACTGACTTGTTGGAGATAATACATACCGATGTATGCGGTCCAATGAGTGTCGAGGCTCGTGGTGGCTACCGTTATGTTCTCACCCTCACTGATGACTTGAGCAGATATGGGTATGTCTACTTAATGAAACACAAGTCTGAAACCTTTGAAAGGTTCAAGGAATTTCAGAGTGAGGTCGAGAATCAATGTGACAGGAAAATAAAATGCCTACAATCTGATCGTGGCGGAGAATATTTGAGTCACGAGTTTGGCACACACCTTAGGAAATGTGGAATTGTTTCACAACTCACGCCGCCCGGCACACCTCAGCGAAATGGTGTGTCTGAACGTCGTAATCGCACTCTATTGGATATGGTGCGATCTATGATGTCTCTTACCGACTTACCGCTATCATTTTGGGGATATGCATTAGAGACTGCCGCATTCACTTTAAATAGGGCACCGTCTAAATCCGTTGAGACGACACCGTATGAATTATGGTTTGGAAAGAAACCTAAGCTGTCGTTTCTAAAAGTTTGGGGATGCGATGCTTATGTGAAGAAACTTCAACCTGAGAAGCTCGAACCCAAAGCGGAAAAGTGCGTCTTCATAGGATATCCCAAAGAGACTATTGGGTATACCTTCTACCTACGATCCGAGGGCAAAGTCTTTGTTGCCAAGAATGGATCCTTTCTCGAGAAAGAGTTTCTCTCGAAAGAAGTAAGTGGGAGGAAAATGGAACTTGATGAGGTAATTGTACCTTCACTCGAACCGGAGAGTAGCGCAACACAGGAAGTTGTTTCTGTGGAGCCTACACCGGCTAGAGAGGAAGTTAATGATGATGATCATGAAACATCAGATCAAGTTGCTACTCGAAGGTCCACTAGGACACGTTCCGCACTAGAGTGGTACGGTAATCCTGTCCTAGAGATCATGTTGTTGGACAACGGTGAACCTTCGAACTATGAAGAAGCGATGGCGGGCCCGAATTCCGACAAATGGCTTGAGGCCATGAAATCCGAGATAGGATCCATGTATGAGAACAAAGTATGGACTTTGGTGGACTTGCCTGATAGTAAGCGAGCCATAGAAAACAAATGGATCTTTAAGAAGAAGACTGACGCGGACGGTAATGTGACCACCTATAAGGCTCGGCTTGTCGCTAAGGGTTATCGACAAGTTCAAGGAGTTGACTACGATGAGACTTTCTCACCCGTAGCGATGCTGAAGTCAGTCCGAATCATGTTAGCAGTTGCCACATTTTATGATTATGAGATCTGGCAAATGGACGTCAAAACGGCATTCCTTAATGGCTTCCTCAAGGAAGAACTGTATATGATGCAGCCGGAAGGTTTTGTTGATCCTAAAGATGCTAACAAGGTATGCAAGCTCCAGCGCTCCATCTATGGGCTGGTGCAAGCATCTCGGAGTTGGAACATTCGCTTTAATGAGGTGATTAAAGCGTTTGGGTTTGTACAGGTTTATGGAGAACCCTGTATTTACAAGAAAGTGAGTGGGAGCTCTATAGCATTTCTTATACTATATGTGGATGACATGCTGATAATGGGAAATAATATAGAACTCTTGGAAAGTATCAAGGCCTACTTGAATAAGTGTTTTTCAATGAAGGACCTTGGAGAAGCTGCTTACATATTAGGTATTAAGATCTATAGAGATAGATCGAAACGCCTCATTGGTCTTTCACAAAGCACATACCTTGAAGAAATATTGAAGAAGTTCAATATGGATCAGTCCAAGAAGGGGTTCTTGCCTGTGTTGCAAGGTGTGAGATTGAGTACGACTCAATGCCCGACCACGGCAAAGGATAGAGAAGAGATGAGTGTCATCCCCTATGCTTCAGCCATAGGCTCTATCATGTATGCCATGCTGTGTACCAGGCCTGATGTGAACCTTGCCATAAGTTTGGTAGGGAGGTACCAAAGTGATCCCGGAGCGGAACACTGGACAACGGTCAAGAATATCCTAAAGTACCTGAAAAGGACAAAGGACATGTTTCTCGTTTATGGAGGTGCCGAAGAGCTCGTCGTAAAGGGTTACGTCGATGCTAGCTTCGACACAGATCCGGACGACTCCAAGTCGCAAACCGGATACGTGTATATTTTGAATGGAGGGGCAGTGAGCTGGAGCAGCAGCAAGCAAAGCGTCGTGGCAGAATCTACATGTGAAGCGGAGTACATAGCTGCTTCGGAAGCAGCAAAGGAGGGAGTCTGTATGAAGGAGTTCATCACCGACCTAGGAGTGATTCCGAATGCGTCGGGCCCGATGACTCTACTCTGTGACAACACTGGAGCTATTGCCCTTGCGAAGGAGCCCAGGTTTCACAAGAAGACAAGACACATCAAGCGCCGCTTCAACTCCATCCGTGATTACATTCAGGAGGGAGACATAGATATTTGTAAAGTGCATACAGATCTGAATGTCGCAGATCCATTGACTAAACCTCTCTCACGAGCAAAACATGATCAGCACCAGAATGCTATGGGTGTTCGATTCATCACAATGTAACTAGATTATTGACTCTAGTGCAAGTGGGAGACTGTTGGAAATATGCCCTAGAGGCAATAATAAAATGGTTATTATTGTATTTCCTAGTTCATGATAATTGTCTATTGTTCATGCTATAATTGTGTTAACCGGAAACCGTAATACATGTGTGAATACATAGACCACAACGTGTCCCTAGTGAGCCTCTAGTTGGCTAGCTCGTTGATCAATAGATGGTCTCGGTTTCATGACCATGGACATTGGATGTCGTTGATAACGGCATCACATCATTAGGAGAATGATGTGATGGACAAGACCCAATCCTAAGCATAGCACAAGATCGTGTAGTTCGTTTGCTAAAGCTTTTCAATGTCAAGTGTCATTTCCTTAGACCATGAGATTGTGTAACTCCCGGATACCGTAGGAATGCTTTGGGTGTGCCAAACGTCACAACGTAACTGGGTGGCTATAAAGGTACGCTACAGGTATCTCCGAAAGTGTCTGTTGGGTTGACACGAATCGAGACTGGGATTTGTCACTCCGTGTGACGGAGAGGTATCTCTGGGCCCACTCGGTAAGACATCATCATTATGAGCTCAATGTGACTAAGGAGTTAGTCACGGGATGATGTATTACGGAACGAGTAAAGAGACTTGCCGGTAACGAGATTGAACAAGGTATGGGGATACCAACGATCGAATCTCGGGCAAGTACCATACCGATAGACAAAGGGAATTGTATACGGGATTGATTGAATCCTTGACATCGTGGTTCATCCGATGAGATCATCGTGGAGTACGTGGGAGCCAACATGGGTATCCAGATCCCGCTGTTGGTTATTGACCGGAGAGGTGTCTCGGTCATGTCTACGTGTCTCCCGAACCCGTAGGGTCTACACACTTAAGGTTCGATGACGCTAGGGTTATAGGGAAAACGTATACGTGATTACCGAAGGTTTTTCGGAGTCCCGGATGAGATCCCGGACGTCACGAGGAGCTCCGGAATGGTCCGGAGGTAAAGATTGATATATAGGAAGTCCAGTTTTGGTCACCGGAAAGTTTTCGGGCTCATCGGTATTGTACCGGGAGTGCCGGGAGGGTGCCGGAGGACCCCCGGGAGGGGTGTGACGACCAGAGGACTTAGTGGGCCTTTAGAGGAGGTATGCCAGCCCATATTGGGCCAGCCAAGACCTCCTAGAAGGGCCCATGCGGCTGGGATCTAGAGATAAGGGCAAAAGGGGTTTGAAAGGAGGAGATCCACCTCCCTTGTGGGAGGTGGACTCCTCCCCCACTTCGGCCGAACCTCTCCTCCTTGGAGGAGGGGCCAAGCCAGCCCTCCCTCTCCCTCCTCCTATATATACTTGAGGTTTTGGCCCTTTGAGAACAGATCTGAACTCTCTCTCTCTCGGCGAAGCTCTACCTCTCTTCTTCCTCCTCCGCAGCGCTTGGTGAAGCCCTGCCGGGATACCTTGATACTCCACCACCACCACGCCGTCGTGCTGCTGCTGGAGCTCTTCCCCAACCTCTCCTTCCTCCTTGCTGGATCAAGGCGTAGGAGACGTCACCGGGCTGCACGTGTGTTGAACGCGGAGGTGCCGTCCGTTCGGCACTTGATAGGATCTTCCGCGATCTGAATCGCTGCGAGTACGACTCCATCAACCGCGTTCTTGTAACGCTTCCGCTTAGCGATCTTCAAAGGTATGAAGATGCAATCTCTCCCCTCTCGTTGCTGGTTTCTCCATAGATAGATCTTGGTGACACATAGGAAAATTTTGATTTACTACTACGTCTCCCAACAATACTTTCACTAGTGCAATTTCTCCCAACAATATTGGCATAGTTGAATCATTTGTAAGTACCTCTCGTGCGACAAAGAGTTCACTCCGAAGTCACAAATAGCGGAGAACTAATGAAGAAATTATTGTAGGGTATGAAACCACCTCAAAGTTATCTTTTCTGATCAATCTTATGAGCTATCCCTATAAGTGACACGAACAGCCCTAGAGTTCGTACTAAAATTACACCTTAAGATACACATCAACCAAAACCCTAATGTCACCTAGATACTCCAATGTCACCACAAGTACCCATGGGCTTGATTATACGATATGCATCACATAATTTCGGATCCATCATTTTCAATCCAACACAAAGAACTTCAAAGAGTGCCCCAAAATTTCTACCGGAACATCAAGACAAGAACATGTGCCAACCCCTATGCATAGATTCCCAAGGTCACGGAACCCGCAAGTTGATCACCAAAACATACATCAAGTGGATCAATAGAACATCCCATTGTCACCACGGATATTCCATCGCAAGATATACATCAAGTGTTCTCAAATCCTTAAAGTCTCAATCCGATAAGAAAACTTCAAAGGGAAAACTCAATTCATCACAAGAAGATAGAGAGGGAAAAAATCCATATGATTCAATCTATATCAATAAAGCTCGCGGTGCAGCAAGATCATGCCATCTCAAGAACACGAGAGAGAGAGATCAAACACATAGCTACTAGTACATACCCTCAGCCCCGAGGGTGAACTACTCCCTCCTCGTCATGGAGAGCGTTGGGATGATGAAGATGGCCTCCGGTGATGGTTTCCCCCTCTGATAGGGTGCCGAAACGGGCTCCCGATTGGTTTCTCGTGGCTTTGGAGACTTGCGGCGGCGGAACTCCCAATCTAGGTTCTGTGTTGTTTTTGGGGATTTATAGGAATTTATGGCAATGGAAACGAATCAGGATGGGCCACGAGGGAGTCACAAGCCTGGCGGGCGCGCCTAGGGGGGGTGTCCGTGCCCCTGAGGCTTGTGACTGCCGCGTGGGTCTTCTGGCCCAACTCCGATGCTCCATGGGTCTCTTCTGGTCATGAAAAAATCACCATAAATTTTTATTCTGTTTGGACTCCGTTTGATATTCCTTTTCTGTAAAACTCAAAAACAAGGAAAAAACAAAAACTGGCACTGGGCTCGGGGTTAATAGGTTAGTCCCAAAACTAATATAAAGTTGTAGTAAAATGATTGCAAAACATTCAAGAATGATAATATAGCAGCATGAAACAAGCAAAAATTATAGATATGTTGGAGACATATCAACATCCCCAAGCTTAATTCCTGCTCATCCTCGAGTAGGTAAATGATAAAAACAAATAATTTTTGATGTGGAATGCTGCCTAACATGTTCATCATATTCTTTTCTTCTATGTATAACATGGACATTTGGACTTGTAAATGATTCAAAGCAATAGTCTAGTTTTAACATAATGACTTCAATACTCAAGCATGTCAACAAGCAACCATGTCTTTCAAAATATCAACACTAAAGAAAGTTATCCCTAGCCCATCATGCTCAATCATTGATCCATTCATGAAATACACTCAAATATTAGCTATACCCAATGCTCAAGTACGATCATAGTGCCCCCTAGTTGGTGCTTATAGGAGAAGATGGAGAATCAAAGTAAAAATAAAAAATGCATAAAGTAAATAGATATGCCCTTCGCAGAGGGAAATAGGGATTTGTAGAGGTGCCAGAGCTCAAGGTTTATATTGAGAGAGAAAAATATTTTGAGTGGCATGCTTTTCCTGTCAACGAAAATGATGAAGTAGCTCACAATACTTTCCATGGTAGATACATTATAGGCGGCTCCCAAACAGAATAGTAAAGTCTTTACTCCCCCTCCACCAATCAATCACACTCCACGGTGAGCCGAATCCATGGGTACCGTCCATACCAACAACATTCCTGGGGGAGTTTTGTTTAATTATTTGCATTTTTTTGATTTCGGGACTAGGAATCCCTATTACCAGCCACTTTCTCGTGAATGATAGTGAATCAACACATATCGTGAGAATAACACACCTAGCATGGAAAAATATTGGATACTCCCCACCGTTTCATGAGCGGTACGGGCACACAAAAGAGAAAATTTATTTTGAAGATTTAGAGATGGCACATACAAATTTGCTTGGAACGGCACAGAAATACCGCATATAGGTAGGTATGGTGGACTCATAAGGCAAAACTTGGTTTAATGATTTTGGATGCACAAGTAGTATTTCTACTTAGTACATATGAAGGGTAGCAAATAGATTGGGAAGCAACCAAACCGAGGAACGAAAAATCACATAAGTGAGCATTGAGTCATAACTAACACCGAATAATGCACCATAAGTAGGATGTAACTTCATTGCATAACTATTAACTTTCATGCATGCATAGGGAATCACAAACCTTAACATGAATATTCTTACTAAGCATAATTACTCACTAACTTGACTCACATATTACTATCATCATGTTTCAAAACTATTACAAAGAATCAAGTTTAATTTGTCCCATGATCTCCATGAAAGTTCTTATTATATCCTCCTTGGTTATCTATCACTTTGGGACTAGTTTCATGTATTGCCATTGTTTTTTCTACAAGCTCAAACAAATTTAGGTAAAGCACATGAGCACAAAAATTTCATATCTCAAAAAGGTATAAGTGAAGCATAAGAGGAAATGACAAGCTACTCTCAAAAGATATAAGTGAAGATCAATGAGTAGTCAAACAATTAAGTAGCTATGTGAGGACTCTCTCTCCCTCAATAAATATTTTAAGATCTTAAGTAATTTATTAAACATCAAGCAAAATAAAAAATAGCACTCAAATAATAGCATGCATCATGTGAACGAATAAAAATTTAGGCTCAACATAGGCTAACCGATAATTGTTGATGAAGAGAGGTGGGATGCGTAGCATACCCAAGATTAGATGTTTGAGAGTTGTTGAAATATTTACTTGGGGTGCCTTGGGCATCACCAATCTTGAGCTTTTGTATCTCGTTCAATCCTCTCATACCACGGTTTCACCTATTCTCAAAAACTTCATCCACACAAAACTCAAAAAGAACTCATGAGATAGGTTAGTACACATAATAATAAATAAACTCTTTATGTACTGCCAAGAAAAGTTGCATAATAATTTTAAATTTTTTTACATTATACTATCATTTCCACGATTTATATCTACCAATATAGGCTATGGAAACTATAGGATAAGTAGATAACAAAACTATGACAACAATCTGCCCAAATAGAACAGTCTGTAGAAATTTATAAAAAAAATGTACTTATGTAACTCAAACAATTATGAAAATTTAGTACATGCTATAAAATTTATATTAAAACATTGTGTAAAATTTTCAGAAACTTTTCACGTTCTAGTAAAATATGAAAATTCAAACACTATAGCAGAAGTTTCAGTTTTTACCCAGCACATATCAAAACATGCAATGCAAGCATCCTAAGGCAATTCTTGGAACTTTTTATTGAAAAAATAGATTATAAATAACACCTAACAGAAAATAAAAAAATATAATGACTCTCCAATCAAAACACATATTATGTGATGAATAAAAATATAGCTCCAAGTAAGATATACCGATAGTGTTGAAGACGAAAGAGGGGATGCCTTCCGGGGCATCCCTAGCTTAGGCGCTTGAGTCTTCCTTGGATATTACCTTGGGGGTGCCTGGGTCATCCCCAAGCTTAGGTTCTTCTCACAACTTATTCTCCTCATATCGGTTTCTCACCCAAAACTTGAAAACTTCAATCACACAAAACTTAACGGAACTTCGTGAGATGGGTTAGTGTAGTAAATATAGATCATTCACTTAGGTACTGTCAAGACAAGATTCATAATTGTTACCACATGATACCTACTGTATTCTACCATTCCCATAATTCATACCACTGAATATAAGCTATAGAAACACTAAAACAAGCAAACTATGCATGCAAAACAGAATCTGTCAAAAACAGAACAGTCTGTGAAGATCTGAATGATCACCAAACTTCCCTGACTCTAAAAATTCTGAACAATTAGGAAAACTCTAGTAATTTGAATATAAAGTTTTTTAGAAAAATTCAGAATTGTTTGACTCTCTAGTAAAATCTGATAATTCATATACTGGACGCAAAACTTTCTGTTTTTGCACAGAATCAAACAAGCAAGCATCCACACTATCCCAAAGGATTTACTTGGCACTTTATTGAAATAAAAGACAAAAAGCATGATTAATCAGTAGGTTAATAATGTGAACACACAAAAACAGAAGGTAAAAGTGTTGGGTTGTCTCCCAACAAGCGCTTTTCTTTCATGCCTTTTAGCTAGGCATGATGATTTCAATGATGCTGACATAGGAATAGTAATTGAAACATGCAAAAGAGCATCATGAATCTCGTTACAAGCACATTTAAGTCTAATACACTTCATATGCATAGGGATTTTGTTAGAAAACAATTTATGGGAATAAGAATCATCTAGCATAGGAAGGCAAAACAAGCATAACTTCAAAACTTTGAACACATAGAGAGGAAACTTGAAATTATTGCAATTCCACAAGCATATGTTGCTCCCTCATAATAATTTTCAGTATCATAATGAAGAAATTCCACAATAGAACCAGCACATAAATCATTATTTTTATGATGCACAAGCAAAGAAATTTTTTCACTCTCCACATAAGCAATTTTCTTCTCATTCAAAATAGTGGGAGCAAACTCAACAAAATAACTATGATGACATACTTGATTGACATAACCACTTTGAATATTAAAATCATGATGAAAAGTTTCATGGTTACCATTACTCTTTGTAGAATACGTGACATCACAATAATCATCATAGATATGAGGCATGTCATAATCATAATAGTTTTGCTCATCAAAACTTGGGGGGATAAAAATATCATCTTCATCAAACATAGCATCTCCAAGATTGTGGCTTTGCATATCATTAGAAACATGAATATTCAGATAATTCATACTAACAATATCACTATCATTCTCATCACTCAAATATTTAGTGCCAAACATTTAATAACTTCTTCTTCTAACACTTGAGCACAATTTTCCTTTCCATCATTTTCACGAAAGACATTAAAAAGATGAAGCATATGAGGCAACCTCAATTCCATTTTTTTGTAGTTTTATTGTATAAAACCAAACTAGTGAAAAACAAGAAACTAAAAGATTTTATTGCAAGATCTAAAGATATACCTTCAAGCACTCACCTCCCCGGAAACGGTGCCGAAAACAGCTTGATGTTTACTACACAACCTTCTTCTAGACTCGTATTGGGCCTCCAAGCTCAGAGTTTTGTAGGAGAGTAGCAAATTTCCCTCAAGTGGATTACCTAAGGTTTATCAATTCGTGGGAGGCGTAGGACGAAGATGGTCCCTCTCAAGCAACCCTGCAATCAAATACAAGAAATCTCTTGTGTCCCCAACAAACCCAATACAATGGTAAATTGTATAGGTGCACTAGTTCGGCGAAGAGATGGTGATACAAGTGCAATATGGATGGTAGATATAGGTTTTTTTAATGTGAAAATATAAAAACAGCAAGGTAAAAAATAGTAAACAGCAAAAAAAACATTGTATAAATGGTTGGAAACAAGGCCTAGGGTTCATACTTTCACTAGTGCAATTTCTCTCAACAATATTGGCATAGTTGAATCATATCTAAGTACCTATCGTGCGACAAAGAGTTCACTCCAAAGTCACAAATAGCGGAGAACAAAAGAAGAAATTATTGTAGGGTACGGAACCACCTCAAAGTTATGTTTCCTAATCAATCTTATGAGGTATCCCTATAAGTGTCGCGAACAGCCCTAGAGTTCATACTAAAATAACAGCTTAAGATACACATCAACCAAATCCCTAATGTCACCTAGATACTCCAATGTCACCACAAGTACCCATGGGCTTGATTATGCGATATGCATCACATAATTTCAGATTCATCATTTTCAATCCAACACAAAGAACTTCAAAGAGTGCCCCAAAGTTTCTACCGGAACGTCAAGACAAGAACGTGTGCCAACCCCTATGCATAGATTCCCAAGGTCATAGAACCCGAAAATTGATCACCAAAACATACATCAAGTGGATCAATAGAACATCCCATTGTCGCCACGGATATCCTATCACAAGATATACATCAAGTGTTCTCAAATCCTTAAAGACTCAATCCGATAAGAAAACTTCAATAACTCAATTCATCACAAGAAGATAGAGAGGGGGAAAATCCATATGATTCAATCTATATCAATAAAGCTCGTGGTACATCAAAATCGTGTCATCTCAAGAACACGAGAGAGAAAGATCAAACACATAGCTAATGGTACATACCCTCAGCCCCATGGGTGAACTACTCCCTCCTCATCATGGAGAGCGTCGGGATGATGAAGGTGTCCTCTGGTGATGGTTTCCCCCTCCGACAGGGTGCTGGAACGGGCTCCCGATTGGTTTTTCATGGCTCTGGAGACTTGCGGCGATAGAACTCTCGATCTAGGTTCTACGTTGGTTTTTTTGGGATTTATAAGAATTTATGGCGGTGGAAACAAGTCAGGATGGGCCACGAGGGTGTCACAAGCCTGGTGGTCGCGCCCAGGGGGGTGGTCACGCCCCTAAGGCTTGTGACTGCCTCGTGGGTCTTCTGGCCCAACTCCAATGCTTCGTGGGTCTCTTCTGGTCCGTAAAAAATCGTCGTAAATTTTTATTCCGTTTGGACTCCGTTTGATATTCCTTTTCTATAAAACTCAAAAACAAGGAAAAAACAGAAACTGGCACTGGGCTCTGGGTTAATAGGTTAGTCCCAAAAAATATTATAAAGTTGTAGTAAAATGATTGTAAAACATCCAAGAATGATAATATAGCAGCATGAAACAAGCAAAAATTATAGATACATTGGAGACGTATCACACCTAGAAAGTACTTCTAGTTTCATACTTGTTCTAAGTAAAGCGAATGTTAAGCGTGCATAGAGTTGTATCGGTAGTCAATAGAACTTGAGGGAATATTTGTTCTACCTTTAGCTCCTCGTTTGGTTTGACACTCATAATTATGGAAAGAGGCTACAATTGACCCCCTACACTTGTGGGTTATCAAGACCTTTTTCTTGCGCCGTTGCCGGGGAGCAATAGCGTAGGGTGTATATTCCCGCGTGTGCTTGTTTGGTTTATCACTAAGTAATTTTTATTTTCTGTTCTAAGTTTTTTTCTATCTTTAGATATGGGTAGGAAACATAAAATTACAAAAAAATAGTTGTACTTGCTACTCCAAAAGTTGAGGAACCAATAGTGTTCCGTACCATCGAAGAATATTACTTGGGTCATCTTCGATCCACTTGTGCTAGTGCTGAAAACCCAACTAGCTTAGTTGAGGGAAAGTCATTAAATGAGCATGCTCATTATGTGCGACACCGAATATCTCAAAAGGGAAACACTTGTGGCTTCAAATTAATACTTTGTGTTGTTATGCTTGGAACTTGTGTGAATTGCATGATTTTACTTGTTTTTCAAAAGAAGCTAAAAAACACCTTCCCTACCAATGTGTGTTTAATTATAATGAAATATTATCCTCTTTTGCCAAGGAGGCCTATTGCTATAATGATGTTGAACGAATTGAAGAATTTGTTGCTTTTAAGGGTGCCAATGAAATTCCTTCTTTCATTAAAAAGTATGATGCTACTCTTTACAAATCTGAAATTTTTGCCATACTTAAATAGTGCTATGAAAACTATGCTTCTAATGCTTATGTTAAAGAGTTTATTGAAAGAATGATCGCTGCCTTGGAAGAGACTAATATTTTGCAGGAATCTATGGAAGAAGAAATTCCTGACACTTTGAGCTCATGAGATGAAAAAGATGACGAGGAGAGCGAAGAACAAAAGGAGGAAGAGCGGATTAGCTACCCGTGCCCACCTTCTAATGAGAGTAACTCTTCAACTCATACAATGTTTAATTTCCCTTCGTGATTACCGAAGGATGAATGCTATGATGATTGCTATGATCCCTTGGATTCGTTTGAAATATCCCTTTTTGATGAACTTGATGCTTGCTATGCTTGTGGCCATGATGCCAATATGAATTATGCTTATGGAGATGAACTTGCTATAGTTCCTTATGTTAAGAATGAAATTGTTTCTATTGCACACACATGATAGTTCTATTATCCTTTTGAATTCTCCCAACTACAAAATATCGGAGAAGTTTGCACTTATTAAGGATTATATAGATGGGTTGCCTTTTACTATTACACAAGATGATTTTGATAGATATAATATGCATGTTCTTGCTGATCCTACTTGCAATTATTATGAGAGAGGAACTACATCTCCACCTCTCTATGTTTCCAATACGATAAAATTGCAAGAAACGGTTTATGCTATGCATTGGCCTTTACTTTGTGTGCATGAATTGTTATTTTATGACATGCCAATGCATAGGAAGAGAGTTAGACTTTGTTGTTGCATGATATATGTTACTTTGTGCTCACTACTAAATTACAAATCATTGTTAATTAAAATTGGCTTTGATATACCTTGGGATCCGGGTGGATCCATTACTTGAGCACTTTATGCCTAGCTTAATGGCTTTAAAGAAAGCGCTACCAGGGAGACAACCCGGAAGTTTAAGAGGATCATTTTAATTCCGTTGTGTGCTTTTGTATAGTTCAAAAACAAAAATAAATAGGGGAACCTATTTTTTTTTTGAAAATGAAAAGTGAAAGTAATAAGGACGAGCATCGTTGAAGTGGGGGAGCTCCTTGAACTTTGTTCATGCCATGGAAACTTTGTGAATCTCGATTGTAGAAACTTTTCAACAAAAATAATTGTCCCCTTGTATAAATCCATTGTATTATAGAAATAACATGCCAAGATTTGCCTTTAGAATGATTAGATTGCTTGTTTGGTGTGTGCAGTGCAAAAACAGAAACTTTGGCTGTAGTGCGTGAATTACATTTTTTACCAGAATGTAAAAAAATTCTGAAAATTTTATACAGTACTGCTATGATTTTTTTTATTTTTCCTAATTTTTCAGAATTTTAGAGTTACAGAAGTATAGTAAATGTTCAGATTGCTACCGACTGTTCTGTTTAAGGCAGATTATGTTTTTGATGCACAATTTTGCTTGTTTTGATGAAACTACCGATTGTATCAGGGATATAATCCATAAAGAAGTTATAATACAGTAGCTACAATGAAAAAATAAAATGTGAATGGGTTTGCAACATTACTTAAGGTGGTAATTTGCTTTATTATACTAACATATCTCATGAGGGTTTTGTTAATTTTTGTGTGATTGAAGTTTTAAAGTTTTGGGTGAGAGAAAGATGGATGAAGGAATAAGGAGTGGAAAGAGACTAAGCTTGGGGATGCCCGAGGCAGCCCAAGGTAATATTCAAGGACTCCCGAGAAACTAAGCTTGGGGATTCCCTAGAAGGCATCCCCTCTTTCTTCTAACAACCATCGGTAATTTTACTTGGAGCTATATTTTTATTCGTCACATGATATTCATAAATCTTGGAGTGTCGTGTGCTTTTTATTTTTCTTTTAATAATGCACCATGATGGTATGAGAATGTCCTTGGTTGATTTATAGAAGGCTCTTTGCACGTCATTTATATCTTTTGAGTATGGCTTTATAGAATGCTTCATGTGCTTCACTTATATCATTTTAAGTTTGGATTGCCTATTTCTCACACATAGAAAACCACCATTTGTAGAATGCTCTTTTGCTTCACTTACATTTGTTAGATTGTGGGAATATCTTTTGTAGAAAGAATTAAACTCTCATGCTTCATTTATATCTATTTAGAGAGTTAACAGGAGTTGGTCATTCACATGGTTAGTCATAAAATCCTAAATAAAAATTGTAGATCACTAAATATGATGTGTTTGATTCCTTTCAATAGTTTTGCGATATAAAGATGGTGATATTAGAGTCATGCTAGTGAGTAATTGTGGATTGGTAGAAATATTTGTGCCAAAGTTTGTGATTCCCGTAGCATGCACATATGGTGAACCGTTATGTGAAGAAGTCGGAGTATGATTTATTTATTGATTGTCATCCTTTGTGTGGAGGTCGGGAGCATTTTTCTAATACTTTGCTTCGATAACTAATAGACTTTTGCAATAAGTATGTGAGTTATTTATGACTAATGTGAGTCCATGGATTTTACACACTCTCACCCTTCCACCATTGCTAGCCTCTCTAGTACAGCGCAACTTTCGCCGGTGCATTAAACCCACCATATTCTCTTCCTCAAAATAGCCACCATACCTATCTATTATGGCATTTCCATAGCTATTCCGAGATATATTGCCATGCAACTTCCACCGTTCCGTTTATTATGACACGTACCATCATTGTCATATTGCTTTGCATGATCGTAAGATAGCTAGAATGATGTTTTCTTGGCTTGTCCATTTTTTATGTCATTGCTATGCTACATCATTGCACATCCCGATACACCTCCGGAGGCATTCATATAGAGTCAAATTTTGTTCTAGTATCGAGTTGTAATTCTTGAGTTGTAAGTAAATAAAACTGTGATGATCATTATTATTAGAGCATTGTCCCATGTGAGGAAAGGATGATGGAAGCTATGATTCCCTCACAAGTTGGGATGAGTTTACGGACTTAAAAATAAAGAGGCCAAAGGAGCCCAAATAAAAAAATAAAAGAGGCCAAAGAAACCCACCAAAAAAAACACAAAAAACCCAAAAAACGAGAGAAAAGAGAGAAGGGGCAATGCTACTATCCCTTTTCCACACTTGTGCTTCAAAGTAGCACCATGATCTTCATAATAGAGAGTCTCCTATATTGTCACTTTCATATACTAGTCGGAATTTTTCATTATAGAACTTGGCTTGTATATTCCAATGATGGGCTTCCTCAAAATTTCCCTAGGTCTTCGTGAGCAAGCGAGTTGGATGCACACCCACTTAGTTTCTTTTTGAGCCTTCATACACTTATAGCTCTAGTACATCCGTTGCATGGCAATCCCTACTCACTCACATTGATATCTATTGATGGGCATCTCCACAGCCCGTTGATACGCCTAGTTGATGTGAGACTATCTGTCGCTGTTTTCTCACGACAGATGCCATGGGTAGGCTTATCGAAGGTGCTTGGGGCCGAAGGAAACCGACGGGCTCCGGGTGCGAGATTAGGTACAAGCGGTGGAGACACACGATGTACCCAGGTTTAGGGCCCTCCGTGGGAGGTAACACCCCTAGTCCTGATTGGTCTAGTTGATGGATGGGTATGGTTACAAGCTTGCTCCTATAGTTGTTGTCTACAAGAGGAAGAGGGAGCAGCCGACTCGCCTTCCTTTGCTACGAGGGTGAATACATGGGAAGTGTCCTGTGGGTGTGTGTGCATGAGATTCGTTGTCGTTGCATGGGGGGCTCGGGGGGTTTTATAGGCCAACCCCCCGTCTTACAATACCCTTAAGGTACAGAGTGGGGGGACCCGACTAGCAGCCTCTCCGGCTGGCCAGGGGGTCCCGCCCCTTGAGCCGTCTCGTCTCTCGTAGGGTCCACCGGCTGCGCGGTCCCATCACCCGCTCGAGCCCGCCAGTCGGCTCCGTGATTGGCCTGCGCCCACCTGCTACGGCATGGGCCGCCTAGGCGGCATCGTCTTGCGCCAGCCGGCCAAAGTCTCCGGTATGACAGGCTACACTATAGCCACGCCGGAGCAGGTAATCGAGTGGGCGGAGGCGTGCCGACACTGTTGCCCCGCCCAGTCGTGGTCGGCCAAGGTCAGCGGTACGACCGGCTGAACTGTAGCCATGCGCACCTGAGCATCAGCGGTCACTGTGGCTACATTGGGGCCCATTGTGGGGATCCTGTCTTGTTGCCGTACCCGTGTGTAAAGGGATGGGACAGGAGCCTGTTTGCCCAAGGGTCAACGGAGGAGGCGGTCTAAAGTCAACCGGCCGCACCCAGCCGGCCGGGGCTGAGCCGACTCCTTGGACAACCGTCCTCGATCCAGCCGCCCTGGAAGCAGCCGACCACGTGTTTTTTCTTGAAGCGGGGGAGAGAACCCCATTGCTTTGGCCTACCCAGGGGTAATAACCCCGTCAGTTGTCCCTGAAGCCGGCGGGGGCCTGCGTCCGCCAGACGGAGGGGAGCCGGCGGCTTCCCCCATGCGGTGTCTACCTCTGGCAGGAAGCTGAATGTCCAGGCGGGTCGGCAGCCGCTCCCGACGCCTCGGGTTCTGACGCGCCGCCCCGGGACCCGGGCCGGCCTATAGCGCGCAACGCAATAGGCAATGATGCCATGGGGCCCGCACACGCAGGCAGACGGGACTTTGCCCTAGGCCTAGCCCGACAGGCCGAGGGCGTAGCCCAGTAGGCTTCGGGGCGCAGGCCAAGATCTTCTGCGCTTAGAAGCGACGGTTGCGGCCCGTAGTGCCCATGCGCGCGCGGAGATTCCAGGGGAGTGGGCGCAGTTAATCCCCACCTCCCCCGGTCGTGGCCTCCTCATTTAAAAGGGGGGAGAGGGCAAAGGGCAAAAGCACCCGCGCTCCATTTGCCCCCTCGTCTTCCTCTCGTTCGTCTTCTCTGCTCCCTCCTGCGCCGCCGTTCTTCTCGCTCGCGACCCCACTCGCACGCCCTGCCTTGCAGCCTCGCCATCGCAATGGCCAAAGGAAGCTCGAGGAGCTGGGCTGACTCCGTTGTCACGGAGGCCACCATCATGGAGCTCCACCACGCGCGCATGCTGCCATCGGCGGAGCGCGTGACTGCTCTCGCGCCGGGCGACGTGGTGGTGCCCGAGCCACAGGCGGGGGAGTTCGTCGTCTTCTCCTGCCACTTCTCTCGTGGCTTCGGGTTACCGGTGAACCACTTATTCCGTCTCATGATGGACACTTTTGACCTCCAAGCACACCACCTCGGCCCCAATGCCATTATTTACATTGCGGGCTTCGTGACGCTGTGCGAGAGCTACTTGGGGATGCTCCCCTTTGTGGACTCCTTCAAGCCGTTGTTCTACCTCAAGGCGCTGAAAAGCACCGAAGAGCCGTACGCGTGCAGGGGCATGGCGGTGTGCTGCCGCGGTTCGTGCTTCCCACATTTCAGCCTCATCGACTCCGTCAAGGGCTGGCATCGTATGTTCTTCTATGTGAAGAACACCGACCCGCAGTGGGATTACATCCGGCTGCCGAAGTACGTCAACGCCCCCTCGTCCGGGCTGAACTGGTCGGGGACCACTCCATGTGGAACCGCTCTCGAAGAGCTCGGCCGGCTCGTGGAGATGAGGAGCGGGGAAGGGCTGGTCACCTCCGATCTGGTGGCCGCCTTCATCGCGCGCTAGGTGCTGCCTCTCCAGATGAGGTCACACCGGATCTGCGACATGTCCGGCCGCCGAGACCCCTGCCGGCTGAGGACCATCGACCTGACGCCGGCTCAGGTGCCGAAGCGGGTGAACGCCATCACGACCTTCAAGCTCGTGCCAACGACGTGGACCTTCGGCAAGGAGCCGTATGACCGGCACCACCGAGCACCCCTGGTACGTTCCGTCGAGGCGGCCTTTCTTGTCCGAACCCCTCCAGCTGGTGCCTGATCTTACTTTTCTGTGCTGACCGTAGTTGTTCGTGCGACAGTACACGTCGGATGGCCCGCACCCCCATATCTTTGAGGCGGAGCGCGACCATTCCGACTTCGAGGACTACGAGCAGGGAGGCCCGCCCGAAGAGGGGGTCGACTCCTCAGGGGAGGCCAAGGAGGCAGCCGACCCGGGAGCCGGTGGGCCCAGCACAGCCGGTGGGCCCAGCGTAGCCGGTGAGTTCCCTCTCGGCCCTACGATCAGGTATTTTACTGATGATGACGATGCCGATAATTATGATATTCGGATCCTGAACGCGCCTCCCAACATAGTTCGGCAAGTCCCACATGGGCGGAGCGAGGAGCAGCCGGCGCGTGCCTCGACGACTGGGACCTCCAGCCGGGGGAAGAGGCCGGCTTAGGAGGAGCCCGCAGCCCGCAAGCGGGTGAAGGCGTCCGTGTCGAAGCCGACGACGCGTGCCAGGCGGGCTCTGCCCGTCGTCACCAGGTAAGTGTTCTATCTCTTGCGTGGGTTTCTCTCTCTAGGTCGTGTGCCGGCAGGCATTTGAGTCTTTTCTTCCCTAGGGACCCCATCGAGTTCCATGACGTGGAGTCGACAGCCGACTCGGGGGAGGCCGCCAGCCGGCTGGCCAGCGAGGACCTGGCCATGCAGCGCAAGGAGAAGAGGAGGCTCACGGAGCTGCGGGCCTCGAAGTCCGGGGTCCATGGCGGTGCCTCACGCTCCGGGACCTCGAGCAGTGGGAGGCGGAGGAGGTCCACGGACCCCATGCGAGCATCTGACTCGACGGTGGAGTCGACTCGCATGTCGAGGCCCCCGTCGAGTGAGCCATGAGGAGCGGCCATGGAGTCGGCAGTGCCTCCGCCCGCGGAGGAAACGACCCGGCCAGGGACGGGTACTACGGAGCCGGCTCACGAGGAGACCCGGGTGGAGTTGCCGGATGCGATGCCGCCTGCTGCCGAGCTAGCCCAGGTCGACGCGCCGGAGGCCCCGGTGGCTCCGGAGGCGGCACCAGAGGTCCCGGTCGTGGAGGCGGAGACGCCAGCCACCACGATCATTGCGCCGATCCGAACGGAGGGGCAGGCGGCACCGGCGCTGAACGAGGGACATTTGGGAGCTGATTCCCATGCCCTTGTCATTCACAACCCTCCCCCACAACCGGTGTCGAGATGAATGCCGGGGCGGGCGGCAAGGAGAGCTGGTCCTGGAGGTCCATGCCGGACGTGATCCGTGACTGGGAGGCGCTGGCATGTGTCCCCGCCATCCCGCCTCCGCCGGCAGGTGGCCCGGTCCCGGCGTTTGGGGAGCTGGGCACCGTCTTGGCGTGGTGCCGTGAGGAGCCGGCCTGGTTCGTGGAGGTGGTTGACAATATCCTCCAGCACACGGAGGTAGGCATCGCTTGTATTTGTTAAAGTTTTCAGTGGGGGCGCGCGAGCGCACCCACTGGGTGTAGCCCCCGAGATGCGGGCTGGCTGACCGGCTATGTGGCAGCCCGTCCGGATCTCTTTGTGCATAATCTGACTCCTCCTGTGGCAGGCAGGGAACTCCCGTCGGCAGGAGTTGTTCGATGAGGCAGTCGCCATCCACAACCGTGGCAAGCATGTCTTCTACCGGTTGGAGGAGGAGCTGACGAGGGTTTGAGGTACGCTTGGTCCGGTGGGGGCGTGTAGCCCCCGGGAGTCAGGCCGGCTACTTGGTAGCTGGGCCGGGTCTAGAATGTCTTAACTGATGTCGGTTTTGCTTTGCAGGGGAGTTGACCACCCTTCGGGGGAGAAGGCCGAGGCGGTCTCCGAGCGAGACTGGCTGATGCAAAGCGTCCACGCGTTCACCCTGGAGAGGGACCGGCTGGGCGCCCTGCTGGTGGACGGGCAGGCGGCTTAAGACCGCCTGAGAGGCGACGTGGCGCGGGAGGTGGCGGCGAAGGAGAAGGCCGTCAAGGAAGCGGCTGACGCCGCCCAACAGACCACCGCCCTCCAAAGCGAGGTGACTCGCCTCGAGAAGACACTCGAGGAGCGCAGGGTTTCCCTCGCCGAGGCGGAGGAAGTGCTGGTGTCGGAGTGGAACTTGTCGCTCCACTTCGCCATCGTGCTGGACGACTCCTTCCAACGTAAGTCTTGGTTTTTTCTCCTTCAGCCGGCTGTGTTCTACTTGGCCTTTGAGTTGCCTTCCTCTGAATTTCCCCTTTCTTTTCTAGAACGCTTCCTGGAAACCCAGCGCCGTGCTGAGCGTGCCATCGAGGAGCACCGGGAATATCTTCGGGGGCGCGAGCACAACATCGAGGGGGATGCCGGTTGGGACATGGCGGAGCTTGGGATAGCCATAGAACACCGGCTGATCCACCTCGAGCGGAGCATGGAGCGGCTGAAGACGGCCAACAAGGAGGTAATCGCCACCCTGTGGGCGGGTCGTGGGGCTCTTGAGAGCCGCGTTGCCTTGTGGCTGGAGAATGCCATGGCCTGGCTCGAGGTCTGGAAGGTGTCAGTGGCTCGAGCCGGCGTGCAGATGGCGCTCTGGTTCGTCACGTTATATTACCGCGACATTGACTTGGACCGGCTGGCCACCATGCGGGATGAGCGGAGGAGGAGCATGCGACACGTGAGACCGCCCTAGTCCGCCGGGCCAACAAGCTTGCCTTGTATGTTGACCCGGACAATCTCCTTCTGGCTCTTGGCGAGGATGGCGAGCCGGTCGTTGAGGATTCCTTCGGCAACCCCCAAGGTCCGGAGGATGAGGAGGTCGCTGATGAGAGTACCGACTCCAGCACCGACAGTGGCGATGAGACGGCGGGGACCATGGAAGCGGAACCGAAGGCCGCGGTCTCTTCCGGGCCACACGTTGAGCCGGCTGGCGGCGCACTGGTAGCCTGAGCCCTCGGGCGTTTTTACTTGTCTTTTCTTTTGCTGCATGTTAGACTCATTTCCACCCAATGGGTGTAACGCATAATCTGACTTCGGCCTCCTGTGGCAGGCGAGGAACGCCCGACGTCAGGAGCTGTTCGACAAGGCGGTCGCCATCAACAACCATGGCAAGCATGTCTTCTACTGGTTGGAGGAGGAGCTGAAGAGGGTTCGAGGTACGCTTGGTCTGATGGGGGCGTGTAGCCCCTGAGAGTCGGGCCGGCTGCTTGGCAGCCGGGCCGGGTCTGGAATGTCTTAACTGATGCCGGTTTTTCTTTGCAGGGGAGCTAACCACCCTCTGGGGGAGAAGGCCGAGGCGGTCTCCGAGCGAGACCGGCTGACGTAGAGCGTCCATGCGATCACCCTGGAGAGGGACCAGCTGGGCGCCCTGCTGGCGGACGGGCAGGCGGCTCAAGACTGCCTGAGAGCCCACGGGGCGCGGGAGGTGGCGGCCAAGGAGAAGGCCATCAAGGAAGCGGCTGACGCCACCCAATGGACTGCCGCCCTCCAAAGCGAGGTGACCCGTCTCGAGAAGATGCTCGAGGAGCGCAGGGTTTCCCTCACCGAGGCGGAGGTGGCGCTGGTGTTGGAGCAGGACTCGTCGCTCAACTTCACCATCGAGCTGGACGACTCCTTCCAACGTAAGTCTTCGTTTTTTCTCCTCCAGTCGGCTGTGTTCTTCTTGGCCTTTGAGTTGCCTTCCTCTAATTTTCCCCTTTGTTTTCTAGAATGCTCCCCGAAAACCCAGCGCCGCACTGAGCATGCCGTCGAGGAGCACCGGGAATATCTCCGGCGACACGGGCGCAACATCGAGGGGGATGCCGGTTGGGACATGGCAGAGCTTGGGCTAGCCATAGAACACCGGCTAATCCACATCGAGCGGAGCATGGAGAGGTTGAAGACAACCGGCAAGGAGGTCATTGCCGCCCTGTGGCCGGGTCATGGGGCTCCGGAGAACCGCGTGGCCATGTGTCTGGAGAACGCCATGGCCCGGCTCGAGGTCAGGAAGGCGTCAGCGGCTCGAGCCGGCGCGCAGATGGCGCTCCGGTTCATCATGTCCTGGTACCGTGGCATCGACTTGGACAGGCTGGCCACCATGCGGGATGAGCTGGAGGAGGAGCGGGTGGCACGCGAGACTGCCCTAGTCTACCGGGCCAACGAGCTTGCCTAGTATGTTGACCCGGACGAGCTCCTTCCAGCTCTCGGCGAGGATGGTGATTCGGTCGCTGTGGATTCCTTCGGCAACCCCCAAGGTCCGGAGGACGAGGAGGTCGATGATGAGAGTACCGACTCCAGCACCGACAACGGCGACGAGACGGCGGGAACCACGAAAGCGGACCCAAAGGCCGCGACCTCTTCTGGGCCGCACATTGAGCCGGCTGGCGATGCACCGGTAGCCTGAGCCCTCGGGCGTTTTTAGTTGTCTTTTATTTTGCGGCATGTTAGACTCATTTCCACCCACTGGGGGTGTATTGTAATGAATGCATGGCCATGGGCCTCTACTATTTTTAACTTGTGCTTTGAATGCTTAGTCTGCTTGTTTATTCTGCGTACCGGCTCGTCCTTATCCCTTTTTTGCCCCCCTTGGTTCCGTCTGCGCGACCCCTTTTCCCCTTTGGTTTCGGCCCCACCAGCCCGACAGCCGGGAACCGGTCTGTAGCTGGGTTGGGGCGTCCTCGAGGGAGCCGGTTCCGGACTTGGGAACCGCGAGGGACTTTTGGGTAAGTTGAGTGGCAGAGGCGAGGACGAGGTACGGCTGGACCTAGCCGGCTACCTCCTTGCAACCGATTGTTCGTGTGCGCCAAGTTTTGCTATCCCGAGGCCCCGTCAGCCGGACAGCCGGGAGCTGGTCTCTAGCTGGGGGTGGTGGTGGGAGGGCTTTTTTGGTTCACACTACTTAGTCGGTTTCGGGAGGAGGCCTAGGACCAGCCGGAGAGCACCCGGGCCCGGGAGCTGGTTAGTGAGGAGACCTTGAATGGAAACGGGAAGGGCGTGCCCCAAGAGCCGTCCTGGGGCACCCATTGCATTCATAAGCTCCGAAGAGGGGAAGATACATACATACACTGGTTTTTCAGCAGTAAAATGGACGGAGGAGCGCCGCGTTCCACGGGCGCTCCGTCTCCTCACCGGAGGCGTCTCTCTTGCGCTTCTACGGCTTCTTTGCGTCTATCAGGTAGTACACGTTGTTGTGTAGTGCCTTGCTGACGATGAACGGCCCTCCCATGGGGAGGACAACTTGTGCTGGCCAGATGTCCACTGGATCCGCTTGAGCACCAGGTCCCCTTCACGGAAGGAGAGTGGCCGGATCCGCTTGCTGTGGTAGTGCGAGAGCTTCTGTTGATAGATGGCTGTCTGGCTCAAGGCCAGTTCGTGGGCTTCTTCGAGTAGGTCGACGTCGTCTTCTCTCGCCTCCTTTGCATCCTTCTCTATGTATAGGGCGACCCAAGGCGAGCGAACTTGATGCCGGTGGCATTGATTGCCTTAGAACCGTACACAACGAAGAAAGGTGTGTAGCCGGTTGATCAGTTGGGAGTGGTCCTGAGGCTCCAAAGGACAGCCGGTAGCTCATCGATCCAGCAACCAGCTGACCTGAACAGTAGCGTCAGGAGCCAGGGCTTGATGCCGGACAGGATTAGGCCGTTTGCCCTCTCGACCTGGCCGTTTGGCTATGGATGAGCGACGGAAGCCAGGTCAAGCCGGATGCCTTGCTTGGAGCAGAAACGTGCTAGCACGCCTTTGGTGAAGTTCGTGCCATTATCGGTGATGATGCTGTGGGGAAT
This sequence comes from Hordeum marinum, assembly GCA_022496015.1. Taxonomy (NCBI): domain Eukaryota; kingdom Viridiplantae; phylum Streptophyta; class Magnoliopsida; order Poales; family Poaceae; genus Hordeum; species Hordeum marinum. Next base: position 453,891,897 of record CM039674.1, on the reverse strand, counting down.
GCCATAGTGGACCGTGATATCGTCGATGAACCGGACGGCTGTGGGGCCGTCCAGCTTCTTGATTGGCCAGGCCTCGATCCACTTGGTGATTTTGTCAACGACCACCAGTAGATGCATCATGCCGCCTCGTGCGGTCTTGAAGGGACCCACCATGTCCAGGCCCCAGACAACAAAAGGCCACGAGAGGGGGATGGTCTGGAGGGCCGTAGCCGGTAGGTGGCTATACGTGCTGAAGCGCTGGCATCCCTCACACTCATCGACCAACTTCTTGGTCGCCTCCAAAGCGGTCGGCCAGTAGGATCCGTGGCGGAAGGCCTTGGCCGCCAAAGTCCTGGAGGCGGCATGCTTCTCGCACTCGCCTTCGTGGATGTCGAAGAGGATCTCTTGACCCTTCTCCGGCTCGACGCACCGTTGGAAAATGCCGGTGGTGCTGTGGTGGAGCCGATCCGTTGGAAAACAAGCTCGTGATTGATGATGCTCTGGCCGAGGCCCAGCGCTGGATTTGTCTTTCTGTGGCCTCGTCCGGGGGGAGCTCGCCGCGCAGAAGAACGCTAGGATGGGCTGGGCCCATGAGGGAGCCAAGACGGGGGCCGGCACGGGAGCCCCCTGGCCTGGGTGATCAGCCCCCGGGACCGGCTCGCCAGCCCCCGAGTTGGGGATGGCAAGAGGGGTGTCGATTGTCATCATGACTGCCATGGTGTTAGAGCCGGCTGCCTCGGATGAAGCCGGCTGGACCGGCTGAGCCGGCGCTGGCAAGGCAGCCGGGGTTGAAGGAGTCAGCGGCGAAGATGCCGAGGGAGCAGCCGGAGCCGTCAATGGGCCGACAGCGTCGGCCGGTACGAAGATGGACTCCAAATCTGGGGAAGGCTTGATCGATGGTTTGAGCAGCCGCTCGAGGGAGACGCCAACTGGGATGGCATGTCGGGTGGAGCCGATCTTTGCCAGCATATCGGCCGCCTCGTTGTCCACCCGAGGGATGTGGTGGAACTCACAACCCTCGAAGGAGTCAGTGAGTTGCTGTACGAGGAAGCGGTAGCTGGCCATGTTGGCGTCCATGACGTCCCATTTGCCAGAGACCTGCTTCACCACGAGGTGGGAGTCGCCGGAGCATAGGATGCGCCTGATGCCGATCTCCTTAGCTAGCCGGAGGCCGTGGACAATGGACTCATATTCGGCCACGTTGTTGGAGGCAGGGAAGTGGATCTGGAGGGCGTACTTGAGCTGGTCACCTTTTGGGGAGGAGAGGACTATGCTGGCACCCAGGCCGGTCCTCATCTTTGAGCCGTCGAAATGCATGCACCAATGCGTGGAGTCTGGGGGAGGCGGCACGAACTCGGTCTCCGCCCAGTCGACGAGGAAGTCGGCCAACGCCTACGACTTGATGGCGGTACGTGGCTCGTACCAGATCTCATGGTCGGCGAGGGCGATGGCCCATTTGGCGGTCCGGCCGGTGGAGTCCCGGCCGCTCATGATCTCCTCGAGCGCGGCCGTGCTCACCATGGCTATGGTGTGCTCCTGGATGTACTACTTGACCTTCTTGGCAGCGAAGTAAATGCCATAGCACATCTTCTGGTAGTGGGGGTAGTTTTGCTTCCAGGCAGACAGGACCTCGCTGAGGTAGTATACAAGGTGCTGGAGCGACAGGGATTTGCCCTCCTCCGGCTGCTCGACCACCAAGACGACACTAATGACGCGAGTGGTCGCTGCGATGTAGGAGAGCAAGGGCTCCTTCTCAGCTGGCGTGGCCAGGATGGGCATGCGGGTGAGAGCCCGCTTGAGGCCGCGGAAGGCCTCGTCCGCCTCGTCGGGCTAGTCGAACATGCTCAGCTTCTTCGTGTGGCCCGGCTTGACCAGAGCCGTCTTGCGAATGAGCCCGTAGAGGGGCAGGGCCTTTCCCCCAGCCGGCTGATGAACCGGCTGAGTGAGGCAAGGCAGCCGGTGAACTTCTGGACGTCGCGGAGCCGGGTCGGTTTGGGCATGCACTCGATCGCCCTGATCTTCTTCGGGTTGGCTTCGATGCCGCGAGCGGACACAAAGAAACCTAGGAGCTGGCCGGTTGGGACGCCGAAGACACACTTCTCCGGGTTGAGCTTGATCTAGTACTCGCGCAGGTTCGTGAAGGTCTCCCAGAGATCGTCGAGGAGGCTGAAATGCTTCTTGGTCTTGACGACGATGTCGTCGACGTAGATGTGGACGTTCCTGCCTATCTATGGCAGGAGGCACTTCTGCATGCACCACTGGAAGGTGGCGCCTGCATTATTCAGGCTGAAGGACATGGTGATGTAGCAGTAGGCCCCAAAAGGCGTGATGAAGGAGGTCTTGAGCCGCTCCTCCGGGTCCAGCTTGATCTGGTGGTAGCCGGAGTAGGCATCCTAGAAAGACAGCAAATCGCAGACAGCCGTGTTGTCGATGACTTGATCGGTCCGCGGCAGGGCGAATGGGTCCTTCGGGCATGCCTTGTTCAGGCTGGTGTAGTCGATGCACATGCCCCATGTCTTTTTCTTCTTCAGCACCAGGACTAGGTTGGCCAGCCAGTCCGGGTGGAAAACTTCCATGATGAAGCCGGCTGCAAGCAACCGGCCGATCTCTTCTCCTATAGTGCGTCGCTTCTCCTCAGAGAAATGGTGTAGGGGTTGCTTGACCGGTTTGGCGTCCGGTCGGACGTGTAGTTTGTGCTCGGCGAACTTCCTCAGAACCCCTGGCATGTCTTTGGGGGACCATGCAAAGATGTCCCGATTCTCACAGAGGAAGTCGACAAGCTCGCCTTCCTATTTGCTATCGAGGCAGGAGCGGATGGTGACGCAGTGCGCGGGGTTGGCCGGGTCAAGCGGGATCTTCTTGGTGTCCTTGGACAGCTGGAAGGAGGCCTCGCCGACCGAATGCGAGGGAGGAGCCGACATGGCCGACTGACTGGCAGCAAGGGCCACGAGCCGGTCGAGCTACCGCTTCTCCTCGGCTATCTCGAGGGCCTCGGCTAGCCGGCTGCCGTCTCGAATGCACTCGAGCGACATCTTGTAGTCACCCGAGATGGTGATGATTCCCTTGGAGCCTGACATCTTGAGCTTGAGGTAGGCATAGTGGGGGACCGCCATGAACTTGACGAGAGCCGGTCGGCCCAGCAGCGCATGGTAGGGACTTTCGAGGTCCACTACCTCAAACAACACTGGCTCGTGGCGGAAGTGACCGGGGCCGCCGAAGAGGACGTCAAGCTTGATCTTGCCCACAGGGGAGTAGGACTTTCCCAGCATGATGTCGTGGAAAACCGTCCAGCTCGCCTGCATGTCTTCTATTTTCAGCCCCAGCTTGCGCATCGTGGTGATGGTGGGGTCGAGGACCAGGGCATAGCTGCCGGGACTCGGCATTATAGCTGGGTGATCTGCCTGGCTTCGCCGACCAGTGCATGAACTTGGGAGTTGCCGGCATGGTGGCGTGCACCTCACGATAGAGCCGACGCTGAGCATGTTGGCTCGTCTCTTCACTGGTGAAGACGACGTAGCAACAGTCTTGGTTGGCGAACTGGTCGTGCAGGCGACCGTCATTCTAGGCCGAAGCTAGAGCCGGCGTCGGGGCGGCAGTTGGTACCAGGGCCGGCGTGCGGGCAGGCGGCACGGGAGGAGATGGAAGGCCGTCCCCCTAGGCCAATCGCTGTGAGAAGCTGCATTGCCAGAGCATGTGCATGGAGGGCTTGGCTCTAGAGTGGTTCTTGCAGGGGAGGACGAGCATCTGCTCGAACGTGAGCTTGGGCTGCCAGGCAGCCTTGCCAGTGCGCTGGCTTGGCTGGAAGACTAGGCAGCCGACTCTTGCTCCTCGATGGTGGCAACCTGCCGGCTCCCATAGCGGGAGTCGGGATGATCATTCTTGCGCTTGTTGTTCTGCAACTGCCGGTTGTCGGCAGCCGGTCGGGACGCTACCGGCATCGACGTTGCCTTGGTAGGTGGGGTCGTCTTGACTCGAATGGTGGAGTCGGCCGTGGCGTACTTGTTAGCCTTGGTCATGAGCTTGACTAGCGTAGCTGGCTCAGAGCACAGGAGCTTGTGCTTGAGGGGAGTGCCATCGTGACAGCCTTCGATGAAGTACTGTATGGCTTGCACCTCATGCACCCCCTCACAAGAGTTGTGGAGCTCGGTCCACTGGGTGAGGTAGTCGCGGAGGGACTCGTCTGGCCCCTAAATGCACATGGCTAGTTCATGGGGGCGGTCAGGCCGTTTGTAGGTGCCAGTGAAGTTGCGGACAAAGGCTTCCTCGAGGTCCGTCCAGGTGTTAATGCTGCCGGCTGCCAGGCTGTTGAGCCAGGTGTGGGCCGAGCCGATCAGCATGAGGGGAGCATAGTGGACGGCTATGCACTTGTTCCCCCTGGCGATGCCGACTAAGGTGGTGTAGTCAATCAGCCAGTCTTCGGGTTTGGCGGCCCCGTTGTACTTCGGGGTGTCCCGAGGGAGCGTGAAACCAGTCGGGAAAGGCTCGTTGCGGATTCGGGGGCCAAAGCACGCCGGGCCAATCGAGCCCTCCTCCTTGAGGAGGACTGACTGCGTGAGCCGGTCAATGCGGAGACGGGCGTCGTTCTCGCTATGGCGGACACGCGATCTGAGCCGGGCCAAGAGCTTGGGGCGGATGACAGGTGGGACCGACCGTGCCGGCTCGTGCCGCGGAGTCAACGCGTGCCCGCGGCTATGCCAGCTGCCGGCAACCGGCGCCTCGTGGTTGTGGCCGGGTTGTTGGTGCGCCGTCTGTTCACAACCAGCTGCTTGTTCCCCATCAGCTGAGAGTGCCTGGGGTTGCTTGCCTCGACCTGGTGGCCGGAGGTGCGAGGGGAACAGGAGTGCTAAGCCAGTTGATGGCCAAAGGTCCCCATGCCCTCATGCTCAGGCAGGGGGCCTTCGGAGGCGGCGCCGCCCGCCGCGAGCTGGTGCTGCTGCGCATCGGGGGCGTCAATGAGGTCCTTGATGTGACGCTCATGGGCGGCGCGTTCTTCGCCCTCCAAGGTAGCCAAATCTTCGTAGGCTACCTTGGCGGCCCACAGGTTGGCTGCTGGGGTGTCGTAGACGGGCATGTTGCTGCCCAATATTTCGGTGACCACGCGACCACGGTCACGCATAGCCCCACGCCGGCTGGGCTTGGCGCCAGCCGGGGTGAGACCATAGGCGGAGGCGTATTCCCTCTGAGAAGCCTCCATGCGATGCCGTGTGGCCACGAGGGCGCTGGCATCCTCGAACAGGAGGTGGCGAGCCGCCTCCAGCTCGGTTGTGACGACGTCAGGGTTTGCCATCAGCGCGATGGGGGTGCTCAGGCCCCGAAGGGCCGCGTCGAGCGGGTCGGAGGTGCCGATGCGGGCCGCGACGGCGTCGGCCTTGGCTCGTGCATGGCTAGAGGAGGTGGAGGAGATGATGGCCATCGCTCCCACGCGGATGTGAGAGCCACCAGACTGGGTCGCAGCAAGTGCGCCCACAGCCAGGGGCGGGTCTGCGCAGTTGAGCACCTGGCTAGGATACTCGTCGGCGACTGGCGCTTCGGCAAGGCTTAGCCTGCCGAAGTGCTCGGTGAGCGTCGATGTCGAGCGTGAGGACGATGATGCTACCCGTAGGGCCTGCCGGAGCGAGCCCCACGAGCCTGCGGTTTCTCCTAGGCGTGTGGCGGCGGCAAGGAATGGCGAGGGGTCCTGCCCGGAGCATGAATCCGACTGGCGCCGCGTACGGCTCCACGAGGGGCGCCAACTGTCGTCGTTTTCTCACGACAGGTGCCATGGGTAGGCTAATCGAAGGTGGTTGGGGTCGGAGGACGCCGACGGGCTCTGGGTGCGGGATTAGGTACATGCGGTGAAGACACACGATGTACCCAGGTTCAGGGCCCTCTGTGGGAGGTAACACCCCTAGTCCTTCTTGGTCTAGTTGATGGATGGGTATGGTTACAAGGTTACTCCTAGAGCTATTGTTTAGAGGAGGAAGAGGGAGCAGCCGGCTCGCCTTCCTTTACTATGAGGGTGAATACGTGGGAAGTGTCCTGTGGGTGTGTGTGTGTGAGATTCGTCGTAGTTGCATGGGGGGCTCCGGGGGGTTTTATAGGCCAACCCCCGGCTTACAATACCCTTAAGGTACAGAGTGGGGGTACCCAGCTGGCAGCCTCTCCGGCTAGCCAGGGGGTCCTGCCCCTTGAGCCCGTAGGTTCCATCGGCTGCGCGGTCCCATCACCCGCTAGGGCCCACCAGCTAGCTCCGCGATTGGCCCACACCGACCTGCTACGACACGGGCTGCCCAAGCAGCGTCGTCTTGTGCCAGCCGGCCGAAGTCTCCGGTACGACCGGCTGCACTGTAGCCACACCGGAGCAAGTAAACGAGTGGGCGGAGGCGTGCCAGCACTGTTGCCCCGTCCAGTCGCGGTCGGCCAAGGTTAGCAGTATGACCGGCTGAACTGTAGCCATGCACACCCGCGTGTTAGCGGTCACTGTGGCTACATTGGGGCCCGTCGTGGGGGTCCCGTCTTGTCGCCGTACCCGCATGCAGAGGGATGGGACGGGAGCCTGTCTTCTCAAGGGTCAATGGAGGAGGCGGTCCGAAGGCAGCCGGCCACGTCCAGCCGACCAGGGCCGAGCTGGCTCCTTTGACAGCCGTCCTCGATTCAGCCGGCAACGCGCCTTTCGGCCGCGCGCCAGCCGGCCAGGAAGCTGCCGGCCACGTGTTTTTTCTTGAAGCGGGGGAGAGAACCCTGTTGCTTTGGCCTACCTAGGGGTAATAACCCCGTCACTATCTCCTTCTTTTTTGTCTTCTCCACAACCACCATATTCTATTCCACCTATAGTGCTATATCCATGGCTCACTCTCATGTATTGCGTGAAAGTTGAAAAGGTTTGAGAATACTAAAGTATGAAACAATTGCTTTGCTAAAACCGGGGTTGTGAATGATTTAATACTTTGTGTGATGAAGATGGAGCATAGCCAGACTATATGATTTTGTAGGGATGACTTTCTTTTAGCATGATATTTTGAGAAGACATGATTGTTTTATTAGTATGCTTGAAGTATTATTGTCTTAATGTCAAATGATAGACTATTGCTTTGAATCACTCGTGTCTTAATATTCATGCCATGATTAGATTATATGACCAAGATTATGCTAGATAGCATTCCACATCAAAAATTATTTTTTTATCATTTACCTACTCGAGGACGAGCAGGAATTAAGCTTGGGGATGCTGATACGTCTCCGTCATATCTTTAATTTTTGATTGTTTCATGCTAATATTCTACAACTTTCCTATACTTTTGGCAAATTTGTATACTATTTTTGGGACGAACATATTGATCCAGTGCCCAGTGCGAGTTCCTGTTTGTTGCATGTTTTTTGTTTCGCAGAAAATCCATGTCAAACGAAGTTCAAACACGATGAAAACTTATGAAGTTTTTTTTGGGAAAAATAATTAACGCAAGACGATGCCTGAGGTGCCCACAAGCCAGGGGCGCAACCTACCCCTTGGCCGCGCTAGGGTGGCTTGTGGTCACCCCCTTAAGGCGGTTGGTGCCCTTCTTTTGCCTCAATAAAACTAATATCCAGATAAAATTCGTGTTAAAATTCCAGCCCAATTAGAGTTACAGATCTCCGGGAATTTAAGAAACGGTGAAAGGCCAAAATCTGGGAATGCGGAAACAGAAGGAAACAGAGAGAGATATATCCAATCTCGGAGGGGCTCCCGCCCCTCTGCCACCATGGAGGCCATGGACTAGAGGGGAAACCCTCTTCCCATCTACGGGGAAGGTCAAGCAAGAAGAAGGAGGGGGGCTCTCCCCCCTCTCTCTCGGTGGCACCGGAACACCGCCGGGGCCATCATCGTGACGATGATCTACACCAACAACTTCGCCGCCATCATCACAAACTCTCTCCCCCTTTATGCAGCGGTTCAACACCTCCTCTCCCCATTGTAATCTCTACTTAAACATGGTGCTCAACGCTATATATTATTTCCCAATGATGTATGGCTATCCTATGATGTTTGAGTAGTCCATTTTGTCCTATGGGTTGATTGATGATCATGATTGGTTTGAGTTGTATGTTTTATTATTGGTGCTATCCTATGGTGCTCTCCGTGTCGCGCAAGCATGAGGGATCCCCGCTGTAGGGTTTGCAATATGTTTATGATTGTCTTATGGTGGGTGGCATGAGTGACAGAAGCACTAACCCGAGTAAGTAGGTTGTTTGCGCATGGGAATAAAGAGGACTTGATACCTTATAATGCAATGGTTGGTTTTTACCTTAATGATCTTTAGTAGTTGCAGATGCTTGCTAGAGTTCCAATCATAAGTGCATTTGATCCAAATAGAGAAAGTATGTTAGCTTATGCCTCTCCCTCATATAAAATTGCAATAGTGATTATCGGTCTAGTTATCGATTGCCTAGGGACAAATAACTTTCTTGTGACAAAAAGCTCTCTACTAAGACTAACTTAGTTGTTTCTTTATCGAAGAAGCCCCTAGTTTTTATTTATGTGCTCTTTATTATCTTGCAAACCTATCCCGTTACACCTACAAAGTACTTCTAGTTTCATACTTGTTCTAGGTAAAGCGAACGTTAAGCGTGTGTAGAGTTGTATCGGCGGCCGATAGAACTTGAGGGAATATTTGTTCTACCTTTAGCTCCTCGTTGGGTTCTACACTCTTACTTATCAAAAGAGGTTACAACTGACCCCGTACACTTTTGGGTTATCAGCAATGGATCGCATGGATCTCCTTTCCCCGGTGTTCGTCGACCGGGAGTTGGTCTTCGAGGAGGCGGTGGAGATCGAAGAAAGCCAAGCGGAATATTAATCTCTTTCTAGAGTGATGGTGTTTTGTTAGAGTAATATATACGTCAATTAACTAATGTTTATTAGTTGGTCGATTAAGTAAGTGCGGGCAGTGATGTAGGCTCTTTTGTGTAGTACTCAAATTTTCAAGTGTTGTTAAACTAAGAAATGACCAATGTAACGAGGGAAATTCGGACCAAATTTGCCGCCGTATACCCATTTTCTCTTCCAAATGAAAATGAAATGCAAGTACCGTGTGCAATGTAGTATCCGATATCTTACGCCAGAAGCTTGAAGACCAAAATTTTCATGTTCACTCTCATCACACATGGGATAAACTATATGATACCTTTGTGTTGTTGAATATCACACACAATTATTGTAAAGGTGCTATGTGCGATGTGACTGTGCGTGCTACTTTTTCGCCGCTTCGAACGAAATTTTGGGCTACCGCGCAAATATCTACCTCCCCCCGCCCCTCGTACCATCCACAAGCCACGTTTCCCGCCTGCTCCCCCCTTCATTTCCTAAGTTCAAACCTTCACTTCTTGCTTGCAGTGCCGCCTCCCCGCCGGCAACGCTCCTTCCTGCTGCTCGGCCTCATCCATCTAGTCATAGCCAGGTATTCCAAACCTTCCCCATACCCCTGCCCCTCCCTCCTCGACCACCACCTCCTCCATTCCACATGGCCCGACAACCAGCGTGACACATTCCACCAAAATCACCGGCCCACCCCCACATAATCGCCACCGAAAGACATGGTGCACGCGGTATAGGCAGGATCTCAAGGATCACCTGGCAGCGAAGAAGCAAATCCCGACCGCACGCGCGGATGAGGCCGCGATGGCTTCCATGCGTGTTAACCGCCAGATCTTGGAGAAACATCTAGACGTCAAGGCCACCGTAAGCGCCTCGCACGCGGATGCCACCGTGTGGCTGGCTGCTTTGAACAATAACTCATTGTGTTTTCTCTAGGGCTCCGTTGTTGCCTTCGACGATGACTCTGAGTTGTTTTCTCATCGTGCCTGTGCTTTCCTCAAGTCCATAGCAGGCAGTCTGGTGCCAGGACAGGCTGAGGCAACTCACCACTATGAGGAGGGCACCCATGATGTGGAGGCCTCGCCCTCGTCCAAGCCCATCATTATTGATATCTCCAACGAGGAGGAATATCTTGTTTTTTAAACTTAATTACTAATGACCTATGTTCAGCTAGCTACGCTTGTTCCGCAAGTTTGTTTTACCTGCTGCATGTGCTGCTCCTGCCTTTCCTTAAGAAACTCTAGTGAAATATGCAATGTAATGCTACTATGCAATCTGACCTTCTACTACTATGTTGTATTGTGCAATGTGATGCTTAGTTAACTGTTTGGTTCAGTTGTTTTGGTGATCATCTGCAATGTGATGTTCAATTATTATTGGTACAATTTTGTTTTTTTATGCACGTGAAACGTACAATTGCTATATTTCATAGTTCTTAGCACGCTTGGCTTTTTGCCGTATGGCTTGAATTCATATGTTGGGCATGTGATAACCCACAAGTATAGGGGATCAGAACAGTTTTCGAGGGTAGAGTATTCAACCCAAATTTATTGATTCGACACAAGGGGAGCTAAAGAATATTCTCGAGTATTCGCAGCTGAGTTGTCAATTCAATCACACGTGAAAGACTTAATATCTGCAGCAAAGTAGTATGGAAGTAACGGTAACGGTAGCAAAAGTAACAATAGCAGTTTTGTAGTGATTGTAACAGTAGCAACAGAGAAGTAACTTAGCAAGGATCAATATGTGCAAAGCTTGTAGGCAATGGATCAGTGATGGATAATTATGTCGAATGTCATTCATCATGCAACAGTTATAACATAGGGTGACACAGAACTAGCTCCAATTTATCAATGTAATGTAGGCATGTATTCCATATATAGTCATACGTGCTTATGGAAAAGAACTTGCATGACATCTTTTGTCCTACCCTCCTGTGGCAGCGGAGTCCTAATGGAAACTAAGGGATATTAAGGCCTCCTTTTAATAGAGAACCAGAACAAAGCATTAGCACTTAGTGAATACATGAACTCCTCAAACTACGGTAATCACCGGAAAGAATCCCAGTTATTGTCACCATGGGGGATGCGGATCCTAACTCGTAATAGGTGTCTACAACTTGCAAGATAGGATCAAGAACACATATATATTCATGATAAAATAATAGGTTCAGATCTGAAATCATGGCACTCGGGCCCTAGTGACAAGCATTAAGCATAGCAAAGTCATAGCAACATCAATCTTAGAACATAGTGGATACTAGGGATCAAACCCTAACCAAACTAACTCAATTACGTGATAAATCTTATCCAACCCATCACCGTCCAGAAAGCCTACAATGGGATTACTCGTGAACAGTGGAGAGCATCATGGAATTGGTGATGAAGGATGGTTGGTGATGACGATGGCATTGATTTCCCCGCTCCGGAGCCCAAAATGGACTCCAGATTTGGTCTCCCAAGGAAGAACAAGAGGTGGCGGCGGCTCCGTATCGTGAAATGTGATACGTCTCCAACATATCTATGCTTGTTCCATGCTGTTATATTATCATTCTTGGATGTCTTACAATCATTTTACCACAACTTTATATTATTTTGGGACTAACCTATTAACCCAGAGCCCAGTGCCAGTTTCCGTTTTTTCCTTGTTTTTGAGTTTTATAGAAAAGGAATATCAAACGGAGTCCAAATGGAATAAAAATTTACGGTGATTTTTTATGGACCAAAAGACACCCACGGAGCTTAGATATGAAGACAAAAGATTCCCGAGGTGGCCACAAGCCTTAGGGGCGTGGCCACACCCCGTGGGCGTGCCCACCAGGCTTGTGGGCCCCTCGGGAGTCCACCGACCTCCCTCTCAGCTCTATAAATCCTCAAATGTTCCAAAAACCCCAACACAGAACCTAGATTGGGAGTTCCGCCACCGCAAGCCTCTAGAGCCACGAAAAACCAATCGGGAGCCTGTTCCGGCACCCTGCCGGAGGGGGAAACCATCACCGGAGGCCATCTTCATCATCCCGGCGCCCTCCATGACGAGGAGGGAGTAGTTCACCCTTGGGGTCGAGGATATGTACCAGTAGCTATGTGTTTGATCTCTCTCTCTCTCATGTTCTTGAGATGACACGATCTTGATGTACTGCGAGCTTTATGGATATAGATTGAATCATATGGTGTTTTCCCCTCTCTATCTTCTTGTGATGAATTGAGTTTTCCCTTTGAAGTTTTCTTATCAGATTCAGTCTTTAAGGATTTGAGAACACTTGATGTATGTCTTGCGATGGGATGTCTGTGGTGACAATTGGATGTTCGATCGATCCACTTTATGTATGTTTTGGTGATCAACTTGCGTGTTCCGTGACCTTGGGATCTATGCATAGGGGTTGGCACAAGTTTTCTTCTTGACTTTCTGGTAGAAACTTTGGGGCACTCTTTGAAGTTCTTTGTGTTGGATTGAACATGATGAATCTGAAATTATGTGATGCATATCGTATAATCAAGCCCACGGGTACTTGAGGTGACATCGGAGTATCTAGGTGACATTAGGATTTTGGTTGATGTGTATCTTATGGTGTTATCTTAGTACGGACTCTAGGGCTTTTCGTGACACTTTTAGGGATAGCTCATAAGGTTGATCAGAAAATATAACTTTGAGGTGGTTTCGTACCCTACAATAATTTCTTTATTAGTTCTCCGCTATTTGTGACTTAGGAGTGAACTCTTTGCCGCACGAGAGGTACTTACATATGATTCAACTATGCCAATATTGTTGAGAGAAATTGCACTAGTGAAAGTATGGACCCTAGGCCTTGTTTTCAAGCATTGATCACTTTTGTTACTTGCTACCTTGCTATTTTTATAATTTCAGATTACAAAAACCTATATCTACGATCCATATTACACTTGTATCACCATCTCTTCGCCGAACTAGTGCACCTATACAATTTACCATTGTATTGGGTGTGTTAGGGACACAAGAGACTCTTTGTTATTTGGTTGCAGGATTGTTCGAGAGAGACCATCTTCATCCTACGCCTTCCACAGATTGATAAACCTTAGGTCATCCACTTGAGGGAAAATTGCCGCTGTCCTACAAAACTCTGCGCTTGGAGGCCCAGCATGAGGCTGCAAGAAGAAGGTTGTGTAGTAGACATCAAGCTCTTTTCTGGTGCCGTTGGCGGGGAGGTGAGTGCTTGAAGGTATATCTTTAGATCTTGCAATCAAATCTTTTAGTTTCTTGTTTTCACTAGTTTGGTTTTATAAATAAAACTACAAAAAAATGGAATTGAGGTTGCCTCATATGCTTCATCTTTTTAATGTCTTTCATGAAAATGATGGAAAGGAAAATTGTGCTCAAGTGTTAGACGAAGAAGTTATTAAAATGTTTGGCACTAAATATTGGAGTGATGAGCATTATAGTGATATTGTTAGTATGAATTCTCTGAATATTCATGATGCTAATGATATGCAAAGCCACAAGCTTGGGGACGCTATGTTTGATGAAGATGATATTTTTTGTCCCCCAAGTTTTCATGAGCAAAACTATTATGATGATAGCATACCTCCAATATATGATGATTATTGTGATGATATGTATGCTATAAAGAGTAATTAAAACCATGAATCCTACTATCATGATTTGAATATTCAATATGGTTATGTCAATCAAGTGTCTCATGATAGTTATTTTGTTGAGTTTGCTCCCACTACTTTGCATGAGAAGAAATTTTGTTGTGTGGACAGTAGTAGAATTTCTATGCTTGTAGATCATGAAGAGAATGCTTTGAGTGCTGGTTATATTGTGAAATTCCTTCATGATGCTACTGAAAATTATCATGAGGGAGGAACATATGCTTGTAGGAATTGCAATAATGTCAAGTTTCCTCTCTATGTGTTCAAAGTTTTGAAGTTATGCTTGTTTTGCCTTCCTATGCAAGATGATTCTTGTTCCCATAAATTATTTTATCACAAAATCCCTATGCATAGGAAGTGGGTTAGACTTAAATGTGCTTGTCATGAGATTCATGTTTCTCTTTTGCATGTTTCGACTATTATTCCTATATGAGCATCATTGAAATCATCATGCCCAGCTAAAAGGCATTAATGAAAAGCGTTTCTTGGGAGACAACCCAACACTTTTACTTTCTGTTTTGATGTGCTCACATGATTAAGCTAATTTAGTAATCATGTTTTGTGTCTTTTATTTCAATAAAGTACCATGTAAAGCATTTCGGATAGTGAGGATACCTGCTTGTTTGATTCTGTGCAAAAACAAAGAGTTTTGTGTCCAGTATATTGATTATATGATTTTACTGGAGCATCAAAAAATTCTGGAATTTTACACGAACTTTATATGCAAATTCCTTGAGTTTTACTAGTTTTGCAGAATTTTTAGAGTCAGGTAAGTTTTGTGATCATTCACATCTTTACAGACTGTTATGTTTTTGACGGATTCTGTTTTGCATGCATAGTTTGCTTGTTTCAAGTGTTCCTATAGCTTATGCTGAGTAATATAAATTGTGGGAATGATGTAATACAGTAGGCATCATGTGGGAACAATTATTAATCTGCCTTGAAAGTACCTAAGTGAATCATCTATATTTACTACACTAACCCATCTCACGAAGTTCCGTTAAGTTTTGTGTGATTGAAGTTTTCAAGTTTTGGGTGAGACACCGATATGAGGAGAATAAGGAGTGACAAGAACCTAAGATTGGGGATTCCCAAGGCACCCCCAAGGTAATATCCAAGGAAGACTCAAGTGCCTAAGCTTGGGGATGCTTCGGACGACATCCCCTCTTTCGTCTTCAACACTATCGGTATATCTTACTTGGAGTTATATTTTTATTCGTCACATAATATGTGCTTTGCTTGGGTTGTCATTATATTTTGTTACTTTATGTTTGGTGTAATTTATAATCTTGTTTTTTTCAATAAAAACTTCCAAGAATTGCCTTTAGGATGCTTGCATTGCATGTTTTGATGAGTGCTGTGTAAAAACAGAAACTTTGGCTGTAGTGTTTGAATTTTCATATTTTACTGGAACATGGAAAGTTTCTGAAATTTTTATACAGTGTCTTCATATGAATGTTATAGCATTTCCTAATTTTTCATAATTGTTTGAGTTACATAAGTACACTGTTTTCGTAAATTGCTACAGACTGTTCTGTTTAGACAGATTGCTGTCATCGTTTCATTATGTACTTATCCTATAGTTTCCACAGCCTATATTGGTAGATATAAATTGTGGAATGATATTATACAGTACCTAATGTTTGAAAATTATTATGCAATTTGTCTTGGAAGTACATAAAGTGTTGATTTATTATGTGTACTAACCTATCTCACGAGTTTTTTTCGAGTTTTGTGTGGATGAAGTTTTTGAGAATAGGTGAAACCAAGATATGAGAGGATTGAACAAGATACAAAAGTCAAGCTTGGGGATGCCCAAGGCACCCCAAGTAAATATTTCAAGAACTCTCAAGCATCTAAGCTTGGGGATGCTACGCACCCTACCTCTCTTCATCAACAATTACCCTTCAGCCTATGTTGAGCCTAAATTTTTATTCGTTCACATGATGCGTGCTATTCTTGGAGTGATATTTTTTCTGATTGCTGTTTGAATAAAGTACTTAATATCTTAAAATATTTATTGAGGGAGATAGAGAGTCCTCACATAGCTCCTAAATTGTTTGACTACTCATATCCTTTGAGAGTAGCTTGTCATTTGCTCATGTGCTTTACTGAAATTTGTTTGAACTTGTCGAAAAAACAATGGAAATATATGAAACTAATACAAAAGTGATAGATATCCAATGAGGATATAATAAAAACTTTCATGAAGATCATGGGACAAATTAAACTTGATTCTTTGTAATCGTTTTGAAACATGATGATAGTAATATGTGAGTCATGTTAGTGACTAATTATGCTTAGTAAGAATATTGGTGTTAAGGTTTGTGATTCCCTATGCATGCACGAAAGTCAATAGTTATGCAATGAAGTTACATCTTACTTGTGGTGCATTATTTGGTATTAGTTATGACTCAATGCTCACTTATGTGATTTTTCATTCCTCGGTTTGGTTGCTTCCCAGTCTATTTGCTAGCCTTCATATGTACAGAGTAGAAATACTACTTGTGCATCCAAAATCCTTAGACCAAGTTTTGCCTTATGAGTCCACCATAACTACCTATATGCGGTATTTCCATGCCGTTCCAAGCAAATTTGTATGTGCCATCTCTAAATCTTCAAAATAAATTTTCTTTTTGTGTGTGCCCGTACCGCTCATGAAACGGTGGTGAGTATCCAATATTTTTCCATGCTAGGTGTGTTATTCTCATGATATGTGTTGATTCACTATCATTCACGAGAAAGTGGCTGGTAATAGGGATCCCAGTCCCAAAATCAAAGAAAGAAAAAACTTTAAATAATTAAACAAAACTCCCCCAGGAATGTTGTTGGTATGGACGGTACCCGTGGATTCGGCTCGCTGTGGAGTGTGATTGATTGGTGGAGGGGGAGTAAAAACTTTACTATTCTGTTTGGGAACCGCCTATAATGTGTCTAGCATGGAAAGTATTGTGAGCTACTTCATCGTTTTCGTTGACAGGAAAAGCATGCCAATGCAAATATTTTTCTCTCTCAATACAAACCTTGAGCTCTGGCATCTCTAGAAATCCCTACTTCCCTCTGCGAAGGGCCTATTTACTTACTTTACACAATTTTTGTTTTTGCTCTGAGTCTCCATCTTATAATCACCAACTAGGGGCACTATGATCGTACTTGAGCATTGGGCATAGCTAATATTTGAGTGTGTTTCATGAATGGATCAATGATTGAGCATGATGGGCTAGGGATAACTTTCTTCAGTGTTGATATTTTGAAAGACATGGTTGCTTGTTGACATGCTTGAGTATTGAAGTCATTATGTTAAAACTAGACTATTGCTTTGAATCATTTACAAGTCCAAATGTCCATGCTATACAAGAAGAAAAGAATATGATGAACATGTTAGGAAGCATTCCAGATCAAAAATTCTTTTTTTATCATTTACCTACTCGAGGACGAGCAGGAATTAAGCTTGGGGATGCTGATACACCTCCAACATATCTATAATTTTTGCTTGTTCCATGCTGTTATATTATCATTCTTGGATGTTTTACAATCATTTTACCACAACTTTATATTACTTTTTGGTACTAACCTATTAACCAGAGCCCAGTGCCAGTTTCTGTTTTTTCCTTTTTTAGTTTTACAGAAAAGGAATATCAAACGAAGTCCAATTTACGGTGACTTTTTATGGACCAGAAGACACCCATGTAGCTTGGAAATGAAGCCAGAAGATTCCCGAGGAGGCCAAAATCTTTATGGGTGCGGCCACCCCCCTGGGCGCGCCCACCCAGCTTGTGGGCCCCTCGAGAGTCCACCGACCTCCCGCTCATCTATATAAATCCTCAAATATTCCAAAAACCCCAACGCAGAACCTAGATCGGGAGTTCCTCCGCCACAAGCCTCCATAGCCACATAAAACCAATTGGGAGCCCGTTTCGGCACCCCGTCGGAGGGGGAAACCATCACCGGAGGCCATCTTCATCATCCCGGCGCCCTCCATGACGAGGAGGGAGTAGTTCACCCTCGGGGCTGAGGGTATGTACCAGTAGCTATGTGTTTGATCTCTCTCTCTCATGTTCTTGATATTACACGATCTTGATGTATCGTGAGCTTTATTGATATAGATTGAATCATATGGAGTTTTCCCCTCTCTATCTTCTTGTGATGAATTGAGTTTTCCCTTTGAAGTTTTCTTATCAGATTCAGTCTTTAAGGATTTGAGAACACTTGATGTATGTCTTGCGATGGGATGTCCGTGGTGATAATGGGAAGTTCTATTGATCCACTTGATGTATGTTTTGGTGATCAACTTGCGGGTTCCGTGACCTTGGGAATCTATGCATAGGGGTTGGCACACGTTTTTGTCTTGACTTTCCGGTAGAAACTTTGTGGCACTCTTTGAAGTTCTTTGTGTTGGATTGAACATGATGAATCTGAAATTATGTGATGCATATCGTATAATCATGCCCACGGGTACTTGAGGTGACATTGGAGTATCTAGGTGACATTAGGGTTTTGGTTGATGTGTATCTTAAGGTGTTATCTTAGTACGAACTCTAGGGATGTTCGTTACACTTATAGGATAGCTCATAAGATTGATCAGAAAAGATAACTTTGAGGTGGTTTCGTACCCTACAATAATTTCTTCATTAGTTCTGCACTATTTGTGACTTTGGAGTGAGCTCTTTGTCCCACGAGAGATACTTACATATGAGTCAACTATGCCATTATTGTTGAGAGAAATTGCACTAGTGAAAGTATGGACCCTAGGCCTTGTTTTCAAGCATTGCAATACTGTTTTTTATCACTTTTGTCACTTGCTACCTTGCTGTTTTTATAATTTCAGATTACAAAAACCTATATCTACCATCCATGTTGCACTTGTATCACCATCTCTTCGCCGAACTAGTGGTCCTATACAATTTACCATTGTATTGGGTGTGTTGGGGACACAAGAGACTCTTTGTTATTTGGTTGCAGGGTTGTTCGAGAGAGACCATCTTCATCCTACGCCTTCCACAGATTGATAAACCTTAGGTCATCCACTTGAGGAAAAATTGCCGCTGTCCTACAAAACTCTACGTTTGGAGGCCCAACATGAGTCTACAAGAAGAAGGTTGTGTAGTAGACATCAAAATGCGATGAACTATTCTCCTTGATTTTTTTCTCCACGAATAGAAATATATAAAGTTGGAATTGAGGTCGTTGGAGCTCCCGGGGACGGGGGGCCACAAGCTCGCTGGGCGCGGCAAGGGGGTGGTTGCACCCTGTGGGCTTGTGACCTGTTGGTGCCCCCTCCAGTTGAAAATTTTAGGTCAATCCGAAAACTTTTATTTTTGCACAAAAGTAACACCAAGGAAATTCTGCTGAAAACAGCATCAGTCCGGGTTAGTTCCATTCAAATCATGCAAATTAGATTCCAAAACAAGGGCAAAAGGGTTTGGAAAAGCGGATACGATGGAGACGTATCAACTCCCCCAAGCTTAAGCCATTGCTTGTCCTCAAGCAATTCAATTGATAAACTAAAAGTGATAAAGAAAAACTTTTACAAACTCTGTTTGATCTTGTTGTTGTAAATACATCTAACTGATGTTCAGATTTTCAGCAAAGATCATGGACTAACCACATTCACAATAACATTTGGGTCTCACGTTTACTCATATCAATGACATAATCAACCAGCGAGCAATAATAATAACTCTCAGATGAAAACACTTTTTACAGTCATGATACAATATGAAAAAATGGTATCTCGCTAGCCCTTTTTGAGACCGCAAAACATAAATGCAGAGCACCTCTAAAGAACCAGGACCGACTAGACATTGTAATTCACGGTGAAAGAGATCCATTCATGCTCATACTCAATATCAATTAACAGCAAGCATACAAATGACGGTGGTGCTCTCTAACTAGTGCCTTTTATAAGAAGATGATGACTCAATAATAAAGTAAATGTAAAGTCCCTTCACAGAGGGAAGCATTGATTTGCAGAGGTGCCAGAGCTCGAGCTTTTAAAACAGAGATAAGTAATGATTTTTGAGAGGTATGCTTTCATTGCTCACATAACGACCAAAAGGTTTTCAATATCTTTCATGCTAGATCCATTATAGGCGGTTCCCAAACAGAATGATAAAGTTTTTACTCCCCCTCCACCAATCAGTCACACTCCACGGCGAGCCGAATCCACGGGTACCGTCCATACAAACACAGTTCTGGGGGAGTTTTGTTTAATTATATTTTGCTTTTTTATTTCGAGCATGGAACTGGGCATCCCGATTACCAGCCACTTTCTTGTGAATGATAGTGAATCAACACATATCGCGAGAATAACCCACCTAGCATGGAAGATACTGACGTCCCCCAGTCGTCACATGAGCGATTTGGGCATAGAAAACAGAATGTTTATTTGAAGGTTTAGAGTTTGGCTCATGCAAATTTACTTGGAACGGTAGGTAAATACCGCATATAGGTAGGTGATACGTCTCCAACGTATCTATAATTTGTGATTGTTCCATGATATTATATTGTCTGTTTTCGATGTTTTATATGCATTAATATGCTATTTTATATTATTTTTGGGACAAACCTATTAATCTAGAGCCTAGTGCCAGTTTCTGTTTTTTCCTTGTTTTTGAGAATTGCAGATAAGGAATATTAAATGGAGTCCAAATGGAATAAAACCTTCGGAATGATTTTTTCTAGAATGAAAGGAAACCAGGAGACTTGAGAACCAAGGCAGAAGAGCTACCATGGGGCCACAAGCCCTAGGGGCACGCCTATGGGGTAGGGCACGTCAGGCAGGCTTGTGGGCCCATGACAGCTCTCCCAACCCTAATCTTCGGCCTATAAATTCCCAAATATTCCATCATTATCAGAAGGAGCCACGAAAATACTTTTTCGCTTCCAAAAGCCTCCGTTCCCGAGAGATCTAATCTTGGAGCCTTTTCCGGTAATCTGCCGAAGGGGGATTCAATCACGGAAGGCATCTACATCAACTCCATTGCCCCTCCGGTGATGCGTGAGTTGTTCACCACAGACCTTTTGGTCCATAGCTAGTAGTTAGATGGATTCTTCTCTCTCTTTTCTCATGAATACCATGTTCTTCATGATCTTCATGGAGATCTATCCGATGTAATACCCTTTTGCGGTGTGTTTGTCGAGATCCGATGAATTGTGGGTTTATGTTGAGATTATCCAAGAATATTATTTGAGTCTTTCCTGAATTCTTATATGCATGATTTCATATCTTTGCAAGTCTCTTCGAGTTATTGGTTTGGTTTGGCCAACTAGATTGGTAATTCTTGCAATGGGAGAAGTTCTTAGTTTTGGGTTCAATCTTGCGGTGTCCTCACCCAATGACAAAGTAGGCGTAGCAAGGCACGTATTGTATTGTTGCCATCAAGGATAACAAGATGGGGTTTTCATCATATTTATTGAGTTTATCCCTCTACATCATGCCATCTTACCTAATGTGTTACTCTGTTCTTCCTGAACTTAATACTCTAGATGCAGGCAGGAGTCGATCGATGTGTGGAGTAATAATAGTAGATGCAGAATCGTTTTGGTCTACTTGACACGGACATGATGCCTATATGCATAATCATTGCCTTGGATATCATCATAATTATTCGCTTTTCTATCAATTGCTCGACAGTAATTTGTTCACCCACTGTAATACTTGCTATCATGAGACAAGCCTCTAGTGAAACCTATGGCCCTCGGGTCTATTTTACATCTTATACTTTCAGATCTAAAACCAAAAATACCAAAAATACTTTGCTGCATTATTTTTACCATTTTTTTACTTTCCGTTCAAGCAATCTATCTCTATCATATCTCATCCTTGCAAGTAACCTTAAAGGGATCGACAACCCCTTTATAGCGTTGGGTGCAAGAGTTTGGTTCCTTGTGTAGGTACACCTATTGGGGACTTGCTTGTATCTCCTACTAGATTGATACCTTGGTTCTCAACAACTGAGGGAAATACTTATCTACTTTGCTGCATCACCCGTTCCTCTTCACGGAAACCAACGCATGCTCAAGAAGTAGCAGTAGGTATGGTGGACTCATATGAAACAACTTTGGGTATGAGGGATTGGATGCACAAGCAGTATTCTCGCTTAGTACAAGTGAAGGCTAGCAAAAGACTGGGGAGTGACCAAGTAGAGAGCGCCACCGTCATCAACATGCTTTGAGATTAACCAACATTGAACGCAAGCATGAGTAGGATATAAATCACTATGAACATAAATATCGTGGAGGCTATGTTGATTTCGTTTCAACTACATGCATGAACATGTGCCAAGTCGAGGCACTTGAATCGTTCAGAGGAGGATACCATCCCATCATACTACATCACAACCATTTTAATATGCATGTTGGCACCCAAAAGAAACCATTATCCACTCTTAGCTAATTAAGCATGGCATGAGTAACTATAATCTCTAATTGTCATTGAAAATATGTTTCACCCATGATGAACGGAATTCAAAACAATGAGCTAATCATATTTACAAAAGCAAGATAGGTTGAGTTCATACCAGCTTTTCTCCATCCCAATCTTTTCATCAAATATCATCATTATTGCCTTTCACTTGCACGGCCAAATAGTGTGGATAATAACAAGAGTGCACGTGCATTGGACTAAGCTGGAATCTACAAATAATAACTCAAAGGAGAAGACAAGGTAATATGGGCTCTCTAATAGGTAAACAATAATACATATGAGAGCCACTCAACAATTCATTGTGCTCTTCTCCTTACGACCCAAAGAAAGAAAAAATTAAAACAAGAACGAGAAAACTTATTTACACGGGAAATCTGCTAACAAATAAAAGAAGAACGAAAAATCTTTTTGGGTTTTCTTTTGAATGCTACAACTAAGCAACTAGAAAATAAAGCTAGAACTATTTTTGTATTTTTCCCAAACTTAATTAAACACACAAGAAGAAAGCAAAACAAGAAAATAAACTACCACTGATGGTACAATGAAAGATTATGAACACCGACTACTAAGATGAGTGTGTGAACATGAATGTAAAGTCGGCGAGAAATATGTACTCCCCCAAGCTTAGGCTTTTGGCCTAAGTTGGTCTATGGCCATGGCCGACCCTGATAATATCTGAAGTCATAGTTGGGGTTGTACTGGGCTACGGCGGCTACCGCCTGAACGACTGCAGCGTGAAGGCGAGCTGATTTCGTGCTCCTCTCGTATTCATCTGCCTACTCTCTGGTTATAATGTATCTCTGTTTTTCCTAAAAGTTAAAGAAGGCAGGAGCAGGAAGGGTAACAAGGACAACATGTTTTCTTCCAAAAATTAGTCGGTACTGGAGAGATTGTTCGTTCCTCCTGAGAAACTGAAAACGTACCAAAGCCTCATAATCAAGAAAAGCAGGTGGCAACTCAATATCACTTCCGCGTATGGGTACCCCAATATAATTAGCTAAACGAGTGGCATAAATCCCACCAAATAAATCTCCATCCTTAGCATTATTATGCAACCTTCTAGCAGTAATGGCTCCTAAGTTATATCGCCTTTCACCCATTACTGCACTCTTAAGAATACTAAGATCGGTTCCACAAAGGTGGCTATGCTCAGTTTTACCGTTGATACATTGATACGTCCATTTTGCATCATGCTTTTATATTGATATTTATTGCATTATGGGCTGTTATTATACATTTGGTACAATACTTATGCCTTTTCTCGCTTATTTTACAAGGTTTACATGAAGAGGGACAATGCTGGTAGCTGGAATTCTAGGCTGGAGAAGGAGCAAATCTGAGATACCTATTATGTGCAACTCCAAAATTCCTGAAAATCTACAGAGCATTATTTTGGAATATATAAAAAATATTGGGCAGAAGAAATACATCAGGGGGCCCACGAGGTAGTCACAAGCCTGGGGGGCGCGCCCTACCCCCTGGGCGCGCCCTTGTGGCTTGTGGCCCACCTGGCAGTCCTATGGTGCCCATCTTCTGCTATATGGAGGATTTTGACTTGGAAAAAATAATAACAGAGCTTTCGGGGCGAAGCTCCACCGTCTCGAGGCAGAACTTGGGCAGAACCAATCCAAGGCTCCGTCAGAGCTGTTCTGTCGAGGAAACTTCCCTCCGGGAGGGGGAAATCGAAGCCATCGCCATCACCAACGATCCTCTCATCGAGAGGGGGTCAATCTCCGTCAACATCTTCACCAGCATCACTTCCTCTCCAAACCCTAGTTCATCTCTTGTATTCGATCTTTGTCTCAAAACCTGAGATTGGTACCCGTGGGTTGCTAGTAGTGTTGATTACTCCTTGTAGTTGATGCTAGTTGGTTTACTTGGTGGAATATCATATGTTCAGATCCTGGATCATCATTAATACTCCTCTGATTATGAACATGAATATGCTTTGTGAGTAGTTACGTTTGTTCCTGAGGACATGGGATAAGTCTTGTTATAAGTAATCATGTGAATTTGGTATTCGTTCGATATTTTGATGAGATGTATGTTGTATCTCCTCTAGTATGAGCATGATGAAAACAAGCTTGACAGAAATTCTCATGTGTCCTCGGTAGCGCTTTGCTTTATATAAGAGTTTCTCCAGGCTTGTCCTTTGCTATAAAAAGGATTGGGCCACCTTGCTGCACCTTTGTTACACTTGTTACTTGCTACCCTCTATGAATTATCGTATCACAAAACTATCTGTTACCGGTAATTTCAGTGCTTGCAGAGAATACCTTAGTGAGAACCGCTTGTCATTTCCTTCTACTCCTCGTTGGGTTCGACACTCTTACTTATCGAAAGGACAATGATAGATCCCCTATACTTGTGGGTCATCAAGACTTTTCTGGCGCCGTTGCCGAGGAGTGAAGCGCCTTTGGTAAGTGGAATCTGGTAAGGAAAAAATTATATAGTGTGCTGAAATTTACTGTCACTTGTTACTATGGAAAGTAATCCTTTGAGGGGCTTGTTCGGGGTATCTTCACCTCGACCAGAAACACAAAGAGTTGTCCCTCAATCTACTGAAGCTACTGAAAATATTTATTATGAAATTCCATAGGGTATGATAGAGAAACTGTTGGCTAATCCTTATGCAGGAGATGGAACACTACATCCTGATTTGCACCTAATCTATGTGTATGAAGTTTGTGGATTATTTAAGCTTGCAGGTATGCCCGAGGATGACGTCAAGAAGAAGGTCTTTCCTTTATCTTTGAAGGAGAAGGCATTGACATGGTATAGGCTATGTGGTGATATTGGATCATGGAGCTACAACCGATTGAAAATGGAATTTCATCAGAAGTTCTATCCTATGCATCTAGTTCATCGTGATTAGAATTATATTTATAATTTTTGGCCTCGTGAAGGAGAAAGAATTGCTCAAGCTTGGGGCAACCTTAAGTCAATGTTATATTCATGCGCTGATCATGAGCTCTCGAGAGAAATTATTATTCAGAATTTTTATGCTCGGCTTTCTCATAATGATCAATCCATGATCGATACTACTTGTGCTGGTTCCTATATGAAGAAGGATATTGACTTCAAATGGGATTTATTGGAAAGAATTAAACGCAACTCTGGAGATTGGGAACTCGACGAAGGTAAGGAGTCAGGTATGAACCTCAAGTTTTATTGTGTTAAATCCTTGGTAGACACCGATGCTTTTCGTGAATTTAGCACTAAATAAGGACTTGACTCTGAGATAGTAGCTTCTTTCTGTGAATCTTTTATGCTCATGTTGATCTCCCTAAGGAGAAGTGGTTTAAATATCATCCTCCCATTGAAGTGAAAGTAGTTGAACCTGTTAAAGTTGGAGAGGAAACTATTACTTATAATGTTGATCCTGTTATTTGTTGGAAATATGCCCTGGAGGCAATAATAAAATGGTTATTATTGTATTTCCTTTTTCATGATAATTGTCTATTGTTCATGCTATAATTGTATTAACCGGAAATCGTAATACATGTGTGAATACATAGACCACAACATGTCCCTAGTGAGCCTCTATTTGGCTAGCTCGTTGATCAATAGATGGTCACGGTTTCATGACCATGGAAATTGGATGTCATTGATAACGGGATCATATCATTAAGAGAATGATGTGATGGACAAGACCCAATCCTAAGCATAACACAAGATCGTGTAGTTCGTCTGCTAAAGCTTTTCCAATGTTAAGTATCATTTCCTCAGACCATGAGATTGTGCAACTCCCGAATACCGTATTAATGCTTTGGGTGTCCCAAACGTCACAACATAATTGGGTGGCTATAAAGGTGCACTATGGGTATCTCCAAAAGTGTCTGTTGGGTTGGCATGAATCGAGACTGAGATTTGTCACTCCGTATGACGGAGAGGTATCTCTGGGCCCACTTGGTAAGACATCATCATAATGAGCTCAATGTGACTAAGGAGTTAGCCATGGGATGATGTGTTGCATAAAGAGTAAAGAGACTTGCCGGTAATGAGATTGAACAAGGTATAGGGATACCGACGATCGAATCTCGGGCAAGTATCATATCGGTAGACAAAGGGAATTGTATACGTGATTGATTGAATCCCTGACATCGTGGTTCATATGATGATTTCATCGTGGAGCATGTGGGAGCCAACATGGGTATCCAGATCCTGTTGTTGGTTATTGACCGGAGAGGTGTCTCGTTCATGTCTACGTGCCTCCCGAACCCGTAGGGTCTACACACTTAAGGTTCGATGATGCTAGGGTTATAGGGAAATAATGTACATGGTTACCGAAGATTGTTTAGAGTCCCGGATGAGATTCCGGACATCACGAGGAGTACCGGAATGGTCCGGAGACAAAGATTGATCTATAGGAAGTGAGGTTTTGGTTACCGGAAATGTTTCGGGCGTCACCGGTAACGTACCGGGACCACCAGAAGGGTTGCGGGGTCCACCGGGAGGGTTGCGAGGTCCACCGGGAGGGGCCATGGGCCCGGAGGACTGCATGGGCCGAAGGTGGAGGGAACCAACCCCTAGGTGGGCTGGTGCGCCCCTCCCACATGGCCCAAGGCGCAGCAAGGAGAGAGGGGGGCAAACCCTAGGCCTAGATGGGCCCTATT
Organism: Hordeum marinum; assembly: GCA_022496015.1. Taxonomy (NCBI): domain Eukaryota; kingdom Viridiplantae; phylum Streptophyta; class Magnoliopsida; order Poales; family Poaceae; genus Hordeum; species Hordeum marinum. The sequence continues at coordinate 453,865,416 of CM039674.1, read as the reverse complement.
CCCACCCTAGGGCAGCTAGGGCTGCCGCACCACCTCTCCCTCCCTCTTGGCCACCGGCCAAGATCCCATCTAGGGCTGCCGCACCACCTAGGGTGGGAACCCTAGGGGTGGGCACCCTCCTCCCTCTCTGCCTATATATAGTTGAGCCTTTGGGGCTGTTTGAGACACGAGTTTCTCTCCCTCTCGGCACAACCCTACTTCTCCTCTTCCTCGTTCTCCGCGGTGCTTGGCGAAGCCCTGCCAAAGACCATGCAGCTCAACCGTCACCACGCCGTCATGCTGCCGGAGCTCTCCCTCAACCTCTCCTTCCTCCTTGCTGGATCAAGGCGTAGGAGACGTCACCGGGCTGTACGTGTGTTGAACGCGGAGGCGCCGTTGTTCGGTGCTAAGATCGGAGTCCACCGCGATCTAAATCGCTACGAGTACGACTCCACCAACCGCGTTCTTGTAATGCTTCCACTTAGTGATCTTCAAAGGTATCAAGATGCAATCTCCCCTTACTCGTTGCTCGTTCCTCCATAGATAGATCTTGGTGAACACGTAGAAAATTTTGATTTACTACTACGTCTCCCAACAGTGGCATCATGAGCTAGGTCTATGCGTAGAATCTATGCACGAGTAGAACACAAAGTTGTTGTGGGCGTCAATCTTGTTAACTTGCTTGCCATTACTAGTATTATCTTGAGTCGGCGGTATTGTGGGATGAAGCGGCCTGGACCGACTTTACACGTACGCTTACATGAGACTGGTTCCACCGCCTGACATGCACTTGTTGCGTAAGGTGGCTAGCGGGTGTCTGTCTCTCCCACCTTAGTCGGATAGGATTCGATGAAAAGGGTCCTTATGAAGTGTAAATAGCAATTGGCATATCATGTTGTGGTTTTGGCGTAAGTAAGAAACGTTCTTGCTAGAAACCTATAGCAGCCACGTAAAAACTTGCAACTACAAATTAGAGGACGTCTAACTTGTTTTTGTAGCATATGCCTTGTGATGTGATATGGCCAAAGGATGTGATGTGATGCATTGTGATGTATGAGATTGATCATGTTCTTGTAATAGGATTCATGCTTTCATGTCGATGAGTATGACAACCAGCAGGAGCCATAGGAGTTGTCTTATTTTATTGTATGACCTGCGTGTCAATCATAAACGCCATGCAATTACTTTAATTTATTGCTAATCGTTAGCCATATTAGTAGAAGTAATAGTTCGCGAGATAACTTCATGAAGACACGATGATGGAGATCATGGTGTCGTGCCGGTGATAGTGATGATCATGGTGCCCCGAAGATGGAGATCAAAGGAGCAAGATGATATTGGCCGTATCATGTCACTATATTGATTGCATGTGATGTTTATCATGTTTACATCTTATTTGCTTAGAACAATGGTAGTAAATAAGATGATCTCTCAATAAAAATTTAAAGTAATGTGTTCACCCTAACTGTGCACCATTGCTAAGGATCGTTGTTCCGAAGCACCACATGATGATCAGGTGTGATAGGTTCTAACGTTCGCATACAACGGGTGTAAGCCAGATTTACACACACGATACACTTAGGTTGACTTGATGAGCCTAGAATGTACAGACATGGCCTCAAAACATGGAAGACCGAAAGGTCAAACATGAGTCGTATAGAAGATACGATCAACATGGAGATGTTCACCATGGATGACTAGTCCGTCACACGTGATGATCGGACACGGGCTAGTCCACGTGGATCATGTGTCACTTGGATGACTAGAGATATGTCTATCTAAGTGGGAGTTCATTAAATAATTTGATTATGTCAACTTAATTATCATGAACTTAGTCTAAAATTGTCTTTACAATCTATATTGTAGATCCAATGGCCAACGCGAATGTCACCCTCAACTTCAACACGTTCCTAGAGAAAACCAAGCTGAAAGATGATGGAAGCAACTATGCGGACTGGGTCCATAGCTTGAGAATTATCCTCATAGCTTCCAAGATATTGTATGTCCTTGATGCACCGCTAGGTGACCCACCCATTTTCCCAGCATACCAAGACGTTACGAATGCTTGGCAGTCACGCTGTGATGATTACTCCCTTGTTTAGTGCGGCATGCTTTACAGTTTAAAACCGGGGCTCCAAAAGTGTTTTGAGCAACACAGAGCATATGAGATGTTCCAAGAGTTGAAACTGGTTTTCCAAGCTCATGCCTGGGTCGAGAGATATGATGTCTCCGACAAGTTCTTCAGCTGTAAGATGGAGGAGAATAGTTCTGTTAGTGAGCACATATTCAAAATGTCTGGGTTGCACAACCGCTTGACTCAGCTGGGAGTTAATCTCCTAGATGACTCGGTCATTGACGGCAAAGCTGTCGCCGCGCCCGGTAAGCAAGTTGCCAGGAAGAAGAACAAGAATGGACCCAAGCTTGAGACTGAGTGCTTTTATTGCAAGGGTACCAGTAACTGGAAGCGAAACTGCCCCAAGTACTTAGCGGATAAGAAGGCCGACAACGTTAAAGGTATATGTGATATACTTGTTATTGATGTGTACCTAACCAGCGCTCGTAGTAGCTCCTGGGTATTTGGTACCAGTGCAGTTGCTCACATTTGTAACTCCAAGCAGGAGTTGCGAAATAAGCGGAGACTGGCAAAGGACGAGGTGACGATGCGCGTCGGGAATGGTTCCAAGGTCGATGTGATCGCCGTCAGAACGCTACCTCTTCATCTACCTTCGGGATTAGTTTTAAACCTGAATAATTGTTATTTAGTACCAGCTTTTAGCATGAACATTGTATCTGGATCTCGCTTGATGCGAGATGGCTACTCATTTAAATCTGAGAATAATGGTTGTTCTATTTATATGAGAGAAATGTTTTATGGTCATGCCCCACTGGTCAATGGTTTATTTTTGATGAATCTCGAACATGATGTTACACATGTCCATACTGTGAGTACCAAAATATGTAAGATTGATAACGATAGTCCCACTTACATGCGGCACTGCCGCCTTGGTCATATTGGTGTCAAACCCATGAAGAAACTCCATGCTGATGGACTTTTGGAGTCTCTTGATTTTGAATCATTTGACACGTGCGAACCATGCCTCATGGGCAACATGACCAAGATTCCGTTCTCCGGAACAATGGAGCGAGCAACTGACTTGTTGGAAATAATACATACCGATGTATGCGGTCCAATGAGCGTCGAGGCTCGCTATGGCTACCTTTATGTTCTCACCCTCACTGATGACTTGAGCAGATATGGGTATGTCTACTTAATGAAACACTAGTCTGAAACCTTTGAAAGGTTCAAGGAATTTTAGAGTGAGGTGGAGAATCAACGTGAGAAAAAATAAAGTGCCTACAATCTGATCGTGGCGGAGAATATTTAAGTCTCGAGTTTGGCATGCACCTAAGGAAATGTGGAATTGTTTCAAAACTCATGCCGCCTGGCACACCTCAGAGAAATGGTGTGTCTAAACGTCGTCATCACACTCTATTGGATATGGTGTGGTCTATGATGTCTCTTACCGACTTACCGCTATCATTTTGGGGATATGCATTAGAGTCTGCCGCATTCACTTTAAATAGGGCACCGTCAAAGTCCGTTGAGATGACACCGTATGAACTATGGTTTGGAAAGAAACCTAAGCTGTAGTTTCTAAAAGTTTGGGGATGCGATGCTTATGTGAAGAAACTTCAACCCGAGAAGCTCGAACCCAAAGCGGAAAAGTGCGTCTTCATAGGATATCCCAAAGAGACTATTGGGTATACCTTCTACCTCAGATCCGAAGGCAAAGTCATTGTTTCCAAGAATGGATCCTTTCTCAAGAAAGAGTTTCTCTCGAAAGAAGTAAGTGGGAGGAAAATATAACTTGATGAGGTAATTGTACCTCCACTCGAACCGGAAAGTAGCGCAACACAGGAAGTTGTTTCCGTGGAGCCTACACCGGCTGGAGAGGAAGTTAATGATGATGATCATGAAACTTCAGATCAAGTTACTATTGAACTTGGAAGGTCCACTAGGACACGTTCCGCACCAGAGTGGTATGACAACCCTGTCCTGGAGATCATGTTGTTGGACAACGGCGAACCTTCGAACTATGAAGAAGCGATGGCGGGCCCGGATTCCAACAAATGGCTTGAAGCCATGAAATCCGAGATATGATCCATGTATGAGAACAAAGTATGGACTTTGGTTGACTTGCCTGATGATAAGCGAGCCATTGAAAATAAATGGATCTTTAAGAAGAAGACTGACGCGGATGGTAATGTGACCGTCTATAAGGCTCGGCTTGTCGCTAAGGGTTGTCGATAAGTTCAAGGAGTTGACTATGATGATACTTTCACACCCGTAGCAATGTTGAAGTCCGTCCGAATCATGTTAGCAATTGCTACATTTTATGATTATGAGATCTGGCAAATGGACGTCAGAACAGAATTCCTTAATGGCTTCCTAAAGGAAGAACTGTATATGATGCGGCCGGAAGGTTTTGTTGATCCTAAAGATGCCAACAAAGTATGCAAGCTCCAGCGCTCCATCTATGGGCTGGTGCAAGCATCTCGGAGTTGGAACATTCGCTTTAATGAGATGATTAAAGCGTTTGGGTTTATACAGGTTTATGGAGAACCCTGTATTTACAAGAAAGTGAGTGGGAGCTCTATAGCATTTCTCATATTATATGTGGATGACATATTGTTGATGGGAAATGATATAGGACTTTTGGAAAGTGTAAAGGCCTAGTTGAATAAGTGTTTTTCAATGAAGGATCTTGGAGAAGCTGCTTACATATTAGGCATCAAGATCTATAGAGATAGATCGAGACGCCTCATTGGTCTTTCACAAAGCACATACTTTGAAAAGATATTGAAGAAGTTCAATATGGATTAGTCCAAGAAGGGGTTCTTGCCTGTTGTTACAGGGTGTGAGATTGAGTACGACTCAATGCCCGACGATGACAAAGGATAGAGAAGAGATGAGTGTCATCCCCTATGCTTCAGCCATAGGCTCTATTATGTATGCCATGCTGTGTACTAGACCTGATGTGAACCTTGCCATAAGTTTGGTAGGGAGGTACCAAAGTGATCCCGGAGCAGAACATTGGACAGCGGTCAAGAATATCCTGAAGTACCTAAAAAGGACAAAGGAGATGTTTCTCGTATATGGAGGTGCCGAAGAGCTCGTCGTAAAGGGTTACATCGATGCAAGCTTTGACACAGATCCGGACGACTCCAAGTTGCAAACTGGATACCTGTATATTTTGAACGGAGGGACAGTCAGCTGGTGCAGCAGCAAGCAAAGCATCATGGGAGCATCTACATGTGAAGCGGAGTACATAGCTGCTTCGGAAGCAGCAAAGGAAGGAGTCTGGATGAAGGATTTCATCACGGACCTAGGAGTGATTCCAAGTGTGTCGAACCCGATGACTCTATTCTGTGACAACACTGGAGCTATTGCCCTTGACAAGGAGCCCAGGTTTCATAAGAAGACAAGACACATCAAGCGCCGCTTCAACTCCATCCGTGATTCCATTCAGGAGGGAGATATAGATATTTGTAAAGTGCATACAGATCTAAATGTCGTAGATCCGTTGACTAAACCTCTCTCACGAGAAAAACATGATCAACACCAGAATGCTATGGGTGTTCGATTCATCACAATGTAAATAGATTATTGACTCTAGTCCAAGTGGGAGACTGTTGGAAATATGCCCTAGAGGCAATAATAAAATGGTTATCATTGTATTTCCTTGTTCATGATAATTGTCTATTGTTCATGCTATAATTGTATTAACCGGAAGCCGTAATACATGTGTGAATACATAGACCACAACATGTCCCTAGTGAGCCTCAAATTGGCTAGCTCGTTAATCAATAGATGGTCACGGTTTCATGACCATGGACATTGGATGTCATTGATAACGAGATCACATCATTAGGAGAATGATGTGATGGACAAGACCCAATCCTAAGCATAGCACAAGATCGTGTAGTTCGTCTGCTAAAGCTTTTCCAATGTCAAGTATCATTTCCTTAGACCATGAGATTGTGCAACTCCCGGATACCGTAGGAATGCTTTGGGTATGCCAAATGTCACAACGTAACTGGGTGGCTATAAAGGTGCACTATGGGTATCTCCAAAAGTGTCTGTTGGGTTGGCACGAATCAAGACTGGAATTTGTCACTCCGTATGACGGAGAGGTATCTCTGGGCCCACTCGGTAAGACATCATCATATTGAGCTCAATGTGACTAAGGAGTTAGCCACGGGATGATGTGTTGCGGAACGAGTAAAGAGACTTGCCGGTAACTAGATTGAACAAGGTATAGGGATACTGACGATCGAATCTCGGGCAAGTATCATACCGGTAGACAAAGGGAATTGTATACGAGATTGATTGAATCCCCAATATCGTGGTTCATCTGATGAGATCATCGTGGAGCATGTGGGATCCAATATGGGTATCCAGATCCTGCTGTTGGTTATTGACCGAAGAGGTGTCTCGGTCATGTCTACGTGCCTCCCGAACCCATAGGGTCTACACACTTAAGGTTCGATGACGCTAGGGTTATAGGGAAATAGTGTATGTGGTTAGCGAAGGTTGTTCGGAGTCCCGGATGAGATCCCGGATGTCACGAGGAGTTCCGAAATGGTCCATAGAAAAATATTGATATATAGGAAGTGAGGTTTTGGTTACAGGAAATGTTTCGGGCGTCACCGGTAACATACCAGGACCACCGAAAGGGTTCCGGGGGTCCACCGGGAGGGGCCATGTTCCCCGAAGGACTGCATGGGCCGAAGGTGGAGGGGACCAGGCTCTAGGTGGGCTGGTGCGCCCCTCCCACCTGGCCCAAGGTGTGGCAAGGAGAGGGGGGGGCAAACCCTAGGCTTAGATGGGCCCTAGGCCCACCCTAGGGTAGCTAGGGCTACCGCGCCACCTCTCCCTCCCTCTTGGCCACCGGTCAAGATCCCATCTAGGGATGCTGCACCACCTAGGGTGGGAAACCTAGGGGTGGGCACCCTCCTCCCTCTCCTCCTATATATAGTTGAGCCTTTGGGGCTGTTTGAGATACGCCTCTCTCTCCCTCTCAGCACATCCCTACTTCTCCTCTTCCTCATTCTCCGCGGTGCTTGGTGAAGCCCGGCCAGAGACCACGCAGCTCCACCGTCACCATGCCGTCGTGTTGTCGGAGCTCTACCTCAACCTCTCCTTCCTCTTTGCTGGATCAAGGCATAGGAGACATCATCGGGTTGTATGTGTGTTGAACATGGAGGCGCCGTTGTTCGGCGCTAAGATCGGAGTCCATTGCAATCTGAATCGCTACGAGTACGACTCCACCAACCGCATTCTTGTAACACTTCCTCTTAGTGATCTTCAAAGGTATGAATATGCACTCTCCCCGTATTCGTTTTTGGTTTCTCCATAGATAGATCTTGGTGAACACGTAGGAATTTTTTTATTTACTACTACGTCTCCCAACATTATTCCTGTTGCTTATATTGAGAAAAAAACCTTCCCCGTTAGAATAAAGGAACATGCTAAAGCTTCAATTTTGGTTCGTAAGAGCTGTGGTAGAACACCTACACCCTCTGAACAAATTAAAGTTGAACCTAGTATTGCTATGGTTAAAGATCTCTTGGTTGATAATATTGATGGGCATGTTATTCATTTATGTGATGAAACTGCTAGAATTTCTTGGCCTGATACTAAGAGTAAACATAGACCAATTGTTGGCGTGCTTGTTGTTTCAGTTAAAATAGGAGATCATTGTTATCATGGCTTGTGTGATATGGGTGCTAGCGTGAGTGCAATTCCCTTTTCCTTATAGAAAGAAATTATGCATGATATTGCACTAGTTGAACTAGAGGAAATTGATGTTACTATTAAGCTTTCCAATAGAGATACTATTGCACCAGTTGGGATTGTTAGAGATGTTGAAGTCTTGTGTGGGAAAATAAAGTATCCTACTGATTTTCTTGTTCTTGGTTCCCCACAAGATGATTTTTGTCCCATTATATTTGGCAAACCCTTCTTGAATACTGTTAATGCTAGGATTGATTGTGAGAAAGAAACAGTTACTGTGAGTTTTGGGGATGTGTCTCATGAGTTCATTTTCTAAAAATTTTGTAGACAACCCCATGACAAAGAATTGCCTAGTAGAGATGAAATTATTGGTCTTGCTTCTATTGGTGTGCCCCCTACCGACCCTTTAGAACAATATTTGCTAGACCATGAAAATGATATGAATATGAATGAGAGGAATGAAATAGATAAAAATTTCTTTGATCAGTAGCCTATTTTTAGACACAATGTACCAGTTGAAATACTTGGGGATCCTCCTCCACCCAAGGGTGATCCCGTGTTTGAGCTTAAACAATTACCTGATACTTTGAAATATGCTTATCTTGATGAAAAGGAGATATCATGTTATTATTAGTGCTAACCTTTCAGAGCATGACGAAGAGATTATTGGAAACTCCGAGGAAGCACCGTGCTGCTATTGGATATACTCTTGATGATTTATGTCAGCATAAAATTAATATGGAGCTTGATGCCAAACCAGTTGTTGATCACCAACGACGGTTGAATCCTAAGATGAAAGAGGTGATAAGAAAATATATACTAAAGCTTCTGGAGACAGGTATAATTTACCCTGTTGTTGATAGTTGATGGGTTAGTCCCGTTCATTGTGTCCATAAGAAAGGAGGTATCACCATTGTTCCTAATGATAAAAATGAATTGACCCCGCAAAGAATTGTTACAGGTTATAGAATGGTAATTTATTTTAAGAAATTAAATAAAGCTACTAAGAAAGATCATTACCCTCTACCTTTTATTGATCAAATGCTATAAAGATTATCCAAACATACCCATTTTTGCTTTCTAGATGGTTACTCTAGTTTCTCTCAAATACCTGTGTCAAAACGGGATCAAGAAAAACCCCTTTTACTTGCCCTTTTGGTACCTTTGCTTATAGACATATGCCTCTTGGTTTATGCAATGAACCTTCTACCTTTCAAAGATGTATGATGGCTATATTCTGTGACTTCTGTGAAAAGATTCTTGAGGATTTCATGGATGATTTTTCCATTTACGGAACTTCCTTTGATGATTTCATGAGCAACCTTGGTCTAGTTTTGTAGAGATGCGAAGAAAGTAATCTTGTCTTGAATTGGGAGAAATGCCACTTTATGGTTAATGAAGGCATTGTATTGGGGCACAAGATCTCCAAAAGAGGTATTGACGTTGATAAAGCTGAAGTTGATGCTATTGAAAAAATGCCCTGTCCTAGAGATATCAGAGGTATAAGAAGCTTCCTCAGTCATGCTGGTTTCTATAGAAGGTTTATTAAAGATTTCTCTAAGATTTCTAGGCCTCTCACTAATATTTTACAAAAAGATGTTCCATTCGTTTTTGATGATGATTGTGTAGAAGCATTTGAAATCCTAAAGAATGCTTTGATTTCCGCACCTATTGTTCAACCACCTGATTGGAACCTACCCTTTGAAATTATCTGTGATGCTAGTGATTATGATGTTGGTGCTGTTCTAGGACAAAGAGTTGATAAGAAATTAAATGTTATCCACTATGCTAGTAAAACTCTAGATGGTGCTCAAAGAAACTATGCTACTACTGAAAAGGAATTTTTAGCAGTCATGTTTGCTTGTGATAAGTTTAGACCTTATATTGTTGATTCCAAAGTAACTGTTCACACCGATCATGCTGCTATTAAGTACCTTATGGAAAAGAAAGATGCTAAACCTAGACTTATTAGATGGATTCTTTTGCTATAAGAATTTGATTTGCATATTATTGATAGAAAGGGTGTTGATAACCTCATAGTAGATAACTTGTCTAGGTTAGAAAATGTTCTTGATGACCCACTACCTATTGCTGATAGCTTTCCAGATGAACAATTAGCTGTCATAAAGGCTTCTCGTAATGCTCCATGGTATGCTGACTATGCTAATTAGATTGTTGCTAAATTTATACCGCCTAGTTTCACATACCAACAAAAGAAAAAGGTTTTCTATGATTTAAGACATTACTTTTGGGATGATCCACACCTTTATAAAGAAAGATTAGATGGTATTATTAGATGTTGTGTACCTGAGCATGAACAAGAACAGATCCTACGCAAATGTCACTCCGAGGCCTACGGAGGACACCATGCCGGAGATAGAACTGCACACATGGTACTTCAATCTGGTTTTTATTGGACAAAGCTCTTCAAGGATGCTCGTAATTTTGTCTTTTCATGTGATGAATGTCAAAGAATTGGTAATATTAGCGGACGTCAGGAAATGCCTATGAATTACTCTCTTGTTATTGAACCATTTGATGTTTGAGGTTTTGATTATATGGGACCTTTTCCACAATCTAACGGGTATACTCATATTCTAGTTGTTGTTGATTATGTTACTAAGTGGGTAGAAGCTATTCCAACTAGTAGCGCTGATCATAACACTTCTATTAAAATGCTTTAAAAAGTTATTTTCCCTAGATTTGGAGTCCCTAGATATTTAATGACTAATGGTGGTTCTCACATTATCCATGGTGCTTTCCATAAAATACTTGATAAATATGATGTTAATCATAGAATTGCATCTCCTTATCATCCTCAGTCTAGTTGTCAAGTAGAATTGAGCAATAGGGAACTTAAACTGATTTTGCAGAAGATTGTTAATAGAACTAGAAAGAATTGGTCTAAGAAACCTAATGATGCATTGTGGTCATATAGAACTGCTTACAAGAACCCTATGTGTATGTCTCCGTATAAAATGTTTTATGGTAAATCATGTCACTTACCTCTTGAGCTAGAACATAAAGCTTATTGGGCAATTAAAGAGCTCAATTATGATTTCAAACTTGCTGGTGAGAAGAGGTTATTTGACATCAGCTCACTTGACGAATGGAGAACCCAGGCCTATGAGAATGCCAAGTTGTTTAAAGAAAAGGTTAAGAGATGGCATGATAGAAGGATACAAAAGCTTGAATTTAGTGTAGGTGATCATGTCTTGCTATACAATTATCGTTTGAGATTTTTTGCAGGAAAACTTCTCTCTAAATGAGAAGGGCCTTACATAATCAAGGAAGTATATCGTTCCGGTGCCATCAAGATCAACAACGCCGAAGGCACAAACACAAAGGTGGTAAACGGGAAAAGAATCAAACATTATATCTCAGGTACTCGCATAAATGTTCAGAGCAATATTATTAATACCATAACTCCGGATGACTACATTAGGGAGACCTACCGGAACGTTACCGACTCCGAAAAGGAATAGGTATTTGGTACGGTAAGTAAAGCGACTCCAAAACTTTTTCAATGGAAAATTTTATCCGTTTTGGAATATTTAAAAAATTAGGAAAATTTAGATTAGTCTGAATAGTGTACGAGGAGGCGACAAGCCTGGGGGCGCGCCCCTATGGCTTGTGGCTACCTCATGTACCATCCGGACTCTGTTTTCTTGTGGTATACTCCTTCGGGTTGGTAAAAATTCATTATATAGTCTCCCAAAGGTTTTGACTCTCGTATCACGCCAATACCTCCTCTTTTCTTTTTTGAGTTGTTTCCGCGGCAGATTTAGAGCAACATGTCGTTCCAAGATTCTGATGGGGAGAGCTATATATCTCATTATCTTGCCAACCCCAAGCTCTACGGGGACTTGGATCCTTATGGATTGTTCTCGGAGGAGGTACAAGAAGGCAAGTACGAGGAAGAAAGCTCGGATGAAGAAGAGGCCGTCCTGCCTTAGCCAGGAGATATGCACGTGGATTTCAAGAAATCAAGCCTCCCAAACACAAGGCGAAAACCCAAGGTTCTATTTATCCCTTCTCGTTTCCTGCAGGAGAGCAAGGAAGAATTATGGCAAAGGATATTGAAGCTCGATCAGGAAGTGGATGATCTAAGGGAACAAAATTTTATGCTTAGGAGGAAACTAGACAAGCTTCCAACCCCATCAGCAACTCCAACATCACAACCTCCGAAGCAAGAAACCTAAAAACATGGGTATGGGCACTCCCCTTGGCTTGTGCCAAGCTTGGGGGAGGTGCCCCAGTATCGTATCGCCATCACATCCCTTACTTTTATCATTTTTCTTAGTTCGATCCTTTTGGTTCTATCTTGATCTAGTAGAATGAAGTTTTCGTGTGATCTACTTTTGAGTTTTTGTTTTATGTTCCCCCTATGTAAGCAAGTCCGGGCGTTATAATAAATAGTAGTTTTGAGTTGAGGGCTTAGCATGTTTGCTATGATCTTGATCTTGAGAAAAATAAATAGAAAGAAGTATAGAATCAAAGCAAATAGTATATATGATGATCTTATGGGGAGTGATAACTTCACATATAAGAAGTATGTCGATTGAAACTTGTTGCGGGTTGACAAACATAGCTATTGGTCATTGTGACAATTAAAAGGAAGTAATAAAGAAAGAGAGGTTCACATATAAATATATTATCTTGGACATCTTTTATGATTGTGAGCACTCATTAAAATATTATATGTTAAGAAGTTGATGTTGGACAAGGAAGACAACCTAATGATTATGTTAGCTTACTTCTAAATAGAAGTTATATGGTTATAGATCCGTCAACATGTGTCGCTTGCTTCCACCTCATATCAGCCAAAACTTCCGCACCAAGTAGAGATACTACTTGATCATCCAAACACCCTCAACCCAGTTGTGGCATGAGAGTCCACCATACCCACCTATGGATTGAGTAAGATCCTTCAAGTAAGTTGTCATCGGTGCAAGCAATAAAAAATTGCTCTCTAAATATGTGTGATCTATTAGTGTGAGGAAAATAAGCTTTATACAAACTTGTTATAGGGAAGAAATAAAAGCGACAGACTACATAATAAAGTTCTCCATCACAAGGGGCAATATAAAGTGATGGTCTTCTGCATTAAGGGATTGTGCATCCAACTATAAAAGCACATGACAACCTCTGCTTCCCTCTGCGAAGGGCCTATCTGTTACTTTTATTTTCTAGTACTTACCTATATGCAAGAGTCGTGGTGATCTCCATCACTTTCCTTACTTCGCCTTTATCTGTTGGCAATCATCATGTGTTGAGGAATGATCTACACACATATATCCACTCGAAAGTGGGTGAGCATGAGCTATTATTGTTGACATTACCCTTGAGGTAAATAGTTGGGAGGCAACACTATAAGCCCCTATCTTTCTCTGTGTCCGATTGAAGCTTTGAACTCATAGGTACCTCATGAGTGTTAGAAATTGTGAAAGACTAAAAGATGATTGAGTATGTGGGTTTGCTTTACAAGCTCTTATATTGACTCTTTCCTACATTATGACAAATTGGAATTGCTTCAATGATTGAGATCATAGTTTGCTGGTTCCCAATAGATTTCTTGATTCATACTTTACCTTGTGAACAAATTGTTACTTCAGCATAAGAAATTATATGTCAATTTATGTTTCTGTTCTAAAGATGATCATGATGCTTTCATGTCCGCATTTTATTTTATCGACACCTCTCTCTCTAAAGATGTGGGCATATTTATCGATTTCGGAGTTTGCTTGAGGAGGGTTTTGACCTGGAAAAAATCATAACAGAGCTTTCGGGGCAAAGCGTTGCCGTCTCGAGGCGGAACTTGGGCAGACCAATCTAGGGCTCTGGCGGAGCTATTCTGTCGGGGAAACTTCCCTCCGGGAGGGGGGAATCGAAGCCATCGTCATCACCAACGATCCTCTCATCGATAGGGGGTCAATCTCAATCAAGATCTTCACCAGCACAATCTCCTCTCCAAACCCTAGTTCATCTCTTGTATCCGATCTTTGTCTCAAAACCTTAGATTGGTACCTGGGAGTTGCTAGTAGTGTTGATTACTCCTTGTAGTTGATGCTAGTTGGTTTACTTGGTGGAAGATCATATGTTCAGATCATTGATTATCATTAATACTCCTCTGATTATGAACATGAATATGCTTTGTGAGAAGTTAAGTTTGTTCCTGAGGACATGGGATACGTCTTGTTATAAGTAATCATGTGAATTTGGTATTCGTTCGATATTTTGATGAGATGTATGTTGTATGTCCTCTAGTGGTGTTATGTGAACGTCGATGATAACCCACAAGTATAGGGGATCTATAGTAGTCCTTTTGATAAGTAAGAGTCTCAAACCCAATGAGGAGCAGAAGGAAATGACAAGCGGTTCTCAGTAAGGTATTCTCTGCAAGCACTGAAATTATCGGTAACAGATAGTTTTGTGATAAGATAATTCATAACGGGTAGCAATTAACAATTGTAACAAACGTTCAGCATGGTGTCCCAATCCTTTTTATAGCAAAGGACAAGCCTGGAGAAACTCTTATATAAAGCAAGGCGCTCCCGAGGACACATGGGAATTTCTGTCAAGCTAGTTTTCATCATGCTCATATGATTCACGTTCGTTACTTTGATAATTTAATATGTGGATGGACCGGTGCTTGGGTGCTTCCCTTACTTGGAAAAGCCTTCCACTTATAATTAACCCCTCTTGCAAGTATCTGCAACTACGAAAGAAGAATTAAGATAAATATAACCATAGCATGAAACATGTGGATCCAAATCAGCCCCTTAGGAAGCAACACATAAACTAGGATTTAAGTTTCTGTCACTCTAGCAACCCATCATATACTTATTACTTCCCAATGCCTTCCTCTAGGTCCAAACAATGGTGAAGTGTCATGTAGTCGACGTTCACATGACACCACTAGAGGAGAGACAACATACATCTCATCAAAATATCGAACGAAGACTAAATTCACATGATTATTTATAAGAAGACTTATCCCATGTCCTCAGGAACAAACTTAACTACTCACAAAGCATATTCATGTTCATAATCAGAGGACTATTAATGATGATCAAGGATCTGAACATATGATCTTCCACCAAGTAAACCAACTAGCATCAACTACAAGGAGTAATCAACACTACTAGCAACCCACATGTACCAATCTCAGGTTTTGAGACAAAGATCGGATACAAGAGATGAACTAGGGTTTGGAGAGGAGATGGTGCTGATGAAGATGTTGATGGAGATTGACCCCCTCTCGATGAGAGGATCGTTGGTGATGACAATGGCTTCGATTTCCCCCTCCCGGATGGAAGTTTCCCCGACAGAACAGCCCTGCCGGAGCTCTAGATTGGTTCTGTCCAAGTTCCGCCTCGAGATGGCGGCGCTTCATCACGAAAGCTCTTTTATGATTTTTCCAGGTCGAAACCCTCCATATAGCAGAAGATGGGCATCGGAGGGCTGCCAGGTGGGCCACAAGCCTTAGGGGCGCGCCTAGGGGGTAGGGCACGCCCCTATGCTTGTGGCTGCCTGATGGACCCCCTGATGTATTTCTTTCGCCCAATATTTTTTGATATATTCAAAAATAATTCTCCATAGATTTTCAGGACTTTTGGAGTTGTGCATAATAGGTATCTCCGATTTGCTCCTTTTCCAGTCCAGAACTCCAACTGCCGGTATTCTCCCTCTTCATGTAAACCTTGTAAAATAAGAGAGAAAAGGCATAAGTATTGTGCCAAAATGTGTAGTAACAACCCAGAATGCAATAAATATCAACATATAAGCATGATGCAAAATGGACCAATCAGTCGACTACATGACACTTCACCATTGTTTGGGCCTAGGGGAAGGCATTGGGAAGTAATAAGTAGATGATGGGTTGCTAGAGTGATAGAAGCTTAAACCCTAGTTTATGCATTGCTTCATAAGGGGCTGATTTGGATCCACATGTTTCATGCTGTGGTTAGATTTATCTTAATTCTTCTTTCATAGTTGCGGATGCTTGCGATAGGGGTTAATCATAAGTGGGAGGTTTGTCCAAGTAAGGGCAGCACCTAAGCACCGGTCCACCCAAATATCAAATTATCAAAGTAACGAACGCGAATCATATGAGCATGATGAAAACTAGCTTGACAAAAATTCCCATGTGTCCTCTGGAGCGCTTTGCTTTATATAAGAGTTTGTCCAGGCTTGTCCTTTGCTATAAAAAGGATTGGGCCACCTTGCTGCACCTTTGTTACACTTGTTACTTGCTACCCTTTACAAATTATCTTATTACATAACTATCTGTTACCGATAATTTCGGTGCTTGCAGAGAATACCTTACTGAGAACTGCTTGTCATTTCCTTCTGCTCCTCATTGGGTTCGACACTCTTACTTAACGAAAGGACTATGATAGATCCCCTATACTTGTGGGTCATCATACATCTTCCTATGAATAGAGCAAAATAATGTATGTCAGGAAAGTGAATGCTCCCCATGGTAGCCTCTGTAATATTCCTAGTTTCTTTGACAGTAATGCTAGCAAGAAAATCATTATATTCAGTTTTGTGCGGATCACTATAGCTACTCCATTGTGGAATTTTGCATGCATGATTAAAATCCTCTATATACAAAGTATATGATTTTTCATAAAGGTCAAATAGGATGGAAGGTTTATTATGATTGAGCAAAAATTCAAACCTCTGCACGGAAGAATCTGTGAGTTGATAGTATTGCTTGCATTTAGCTGACACGGATTCCTCAAGGCTAGCATTTCTTGTCTATGTGTGAAATTCCTCCTTGAAACCAGCGTCACTCATGAATTGATGTGACGGCCATTCACAAGGTCGTACTTGAGCGTCCCTTACTGGTTCAAGGTTGGGCTGACGTATCGCGAGTCTCGGGGGCCTTCTTGCTCGATGAACCTCCTTGAAACACCTTCTTCAACATTTCTGAAAAATTCTGAATTTTTTAGTGACCCAAAATAAAGGTGAACAAAACTCAACAAAACACATAGCAACTACTCCCTCAAGTGCCTAGAGGCTATATCATGCATCAAAACTACTTGGGACCATACAAATTTGACATGCAAGCTCAAGAACAAGGTCACCATAGCAGCCAAAATTTGCAACATATAAAGCACTAGAACAAAAACTAATTGGACCATTGGAGGAGTCACATATCGAGGAACAATCTCCCGAAATAGTTTTGCAAATGAAGCTTTGAGCAAGGAGATCGAAAATGGCAGCAAAATGAGCTAGAACACGGGTTTGAGCAATGGTGGGATATTTTCTGGAGGAAGATGAAGTGGATGGGTGCTAGAATAAGTGGAGGGGGCCATGTGGGACCCACAAGCCTGTTAGGCAAGGCTAGGGCTGGCCGCACCTTGTGGGCTTTTGGCCCACTGGGGCAGCCCCCTGCAGTGTGCTTAGTGCTAATTTTTTTTAAATAATCCAAAAAAAATCATACTCCATTTTTAGGGCAATTGAAGAACTTTTATTTTCAGGTCACTTTTTTATTGCACGGGAGACTCAGAAAACAGAAAAATATTAGCATTTTTTACTTAATTTAAATCTACTAACAGAAAGTAAAATTTGGGTACAGAAAGTTGTCATTTCTAAATTCATCCATCTCATGCTCATCAAAAGGAATCCATCAATAAGGTTGATCAAGTCTTATTAACAAACCTCTTTCGAATAACATGAAACCGAAGAATTTTTGAATAGCACTAAGTTACCTCAATGGGGATATGCATGCCCCCAACAATAAGTATGTCATATTTCTTCTTGACAGTAGGAAGAGGGAATTCAAAGTCTCCAATAACAATCGTTGGAATTTTTTCAATGGAGCTGATACTGTGAACTTGAGGTTGTTTCTTCGTAAAGTGTACCGTATGCTCATTACCATTAATATGAAAAGTGGCATTGCCCTTGTTACAACCAATAACAGCCCCTGTAGTATTCAAAAAGGGTCTACCAAGGATGATCGACATACTGTCGTCCTTGGGAATATCAAGAATAACAAAGTCCGTTAAGATAGTAGCATTTGCAACTACGACAGGTACATCCTCACAAATACCAATAGGTAGAGTAGTTGATTTATCAGCCATTTGCAAAGAGATTTCAGTAGGTGTCAACTTATTCAAATCAAGTCTATGATATAAAGAGAAAGACATAACACTAACACCAGCTCCCAAATCACATAAAGCAGTTTAAACATAATCCCCTTTAATACAACATGGTATAGTTAGTATTCCTGGATCTCCTAATTTCTTTGGTACTCCACCCTTAAAAGTATAATTAGCAAGCATGGTGAAAATTTCAGCATCCGGTATCTTCCTTTTATTAGTCACAATATCTTTCATTTACTTAGCATAAAGAGACATTTTCAGAATATCGGTCAAGCGCATACGCAAAAAGACAGGTCTAAGCATTTCAACAAAGCGCTCAAAATCCTCATCATCCTTTTTCTTGGATGGTTTAGGAGGAAAGGGCATGGGTTTCTGAACCCATGGTTCTCTTTCTTTACCATGTTTCCTAGCAATAAAGTCCCTTTATCATATCTTTTATTCTTAGGATGTGGCTTATCAAGATCAACAGCAGGTTCAATGTCCACATCATTTTCATTACTAGGTTGAGGATCATCATGAACATCATCATTTATATTATCATTAGGATCATGTTCATCACTAGATTGTGTCTCAGCATCAGAAACAGAAATATCATTTGGGTTCTCAGGTGTATCTATAACAGGTTCACTAGCAACATTCAAAGTTCTATCATCATCCTTATTTCTATTATTACTTGAACGACTAGGTACATCAATATTACCCCTTTGAGAATCTTGCTCAATTCTGTAACATCCCAAAATTTTGGGATGTTATATTAAATAAATAAGTGAGATTGTTTGCTTGAATTTTGTGTGATTGATTGTGTGAAATTGAGTGGAATTTTGAAACTTTTGAAATTTTAATGAGAGGGAATAAAATGACTTTTCCAAAATTTTCTATTTCGGATCCCTATTCAATTTTGAGTTCGAATATTTTCAAAACCCTCTTATAAAAAAATCAAATGACAGGAGGTAAATGACACTCAAAAATCAGATACAATGTTTTGATTCAAATTTTAAAATAAAAACTATTTGCCATTTATTTGAAATTCAAGTTCTTTTTCATTTTGGAGTTATTGCAAAAAATTATAATTTTTTTAAGTATTTTATTCGTCCTTGAAAATATGTTCATGTTTTAGGAAATATTTTTATAAAAATTTTGATATATAATATGCCTATATAATTTTTTTCTATTTTTCTTTATTTGCTTTTATTTGTTGTATCTTTGAAAAAAACACAAAACACTATTCACATCGAAACACTGTTCATCCGAGAAATAAAAAAAACCGGGCAGCGCCCATGTGTGCTGTCGGAACCAGCCCATGCGTCCCTCACTCTTTTCTTTCAATTTTAGTCCACTTCTAGTCTATTTGTTTAGTCCCACATTGCCTAGCCTTTGACTTCTAATCCTCCCTCCCACCTAAAAATATAGACCCATAGGTGAACCCAAAAATCATCCACTTCAGGTTGAATCGAATCGGTTCGGTTTGACTAGGTTTATTAAAATAAAAATATTTTCTTCTATCCGGCGGGATTTCTGGAAGTCGTCTCCTCTTTGTATGTATACTTCGTATTTTCTTTTATACTCCTATAGTTGAATATCCCTAGACTAGTATTTCTATACTAATATACGATAGAGTAATTAGATTATTAATTAGTATCCGTATTTACTCATTACTCCTAGAATTCTTTTAGACATAGCATTTTTCTTTCGTAAAACGGCTTGGCCTAAAATTTTCAAATAGCCATAACTTTCTACTCATTTATCAGAATTAGATGAAACCAACGCCTAGATTTTCGTCTTGACCTCACCTATCCAATCAACCTATCACGTCAACTTTTTAAAATTTCAAAATTTATTTAGATTTATATTCAAACTTCTTTTGATCATATCTTTTTATCCGTAGCTCCGTTTCCGATGAATCTAATTGCGTCGGATCCGTATCGAAGTAATCTTTACGTTCACATCATTAGTGCTATCGTTTCATCATATAATTTTGATCTTGCTCATACTTCTCTATTAGTCCCCAAAATGTGTTCACACACTGACTAAGCTAATTCAATGTCGTATTGTATTGCTTATAACTTTTGATCTGTCATTTTGAACCTAGTAATTCTTTTTTATACACGTTCGTATTGACTTCCCATATATAGTAACATCATTAGTTTCAATCTTTGAACTTTTCAAATTTGAGCGATTCAATTTGAATCCGATCCTTCATTTGATCATATCTTGCAAACTGTAACACCTTTTCAATTGATTCCTTTTGCCCCTAAATACTCGTGTCATATATTTCTATTCATAACCATCGTATTTCGGTTCAACTTCTTTTGACCTTTATGAATTCAGATTCAATTCATACTTGAATTTATAGTTCAACTTCTTTTGAACTTTTCAATTAAATTCTTTCTACTAATAAATTCTTATGCCTTATACTATTTGTCAAACAACATTCATGTTGTTCTCCCATACTTTAGATCGTCTTTCGTAGTCTCTCCAACCTAAGCTTATATAGCAATAGTTCATCATCCATTAACTCTTTTGAGTTGATTCCTCCACTTTCACTTTACAACACAGCTAGAACCTATCTTTTCTTATTTAACCTTAGTATGTTGTTATTTTCGCATCAGGACATGTTTTGTTCTTGCATTTTTCAGTTCTTTGTTTTGGCATGAATGTTTATTGAATGTTAATTGCTTATGATAGATTTCTCAGAGTGTGACGAGTAGAATTATCCAGATTGTGAGAGCGACTATCTTCATCAAGTAATACCAGTCAAGTTCACATTCACCATGTTATTACCTATGTTTTTCAGGTTGCATTAGTTCGACCTTCCACCCATTGCATGCAAAGTAGGTACTTGGAAACTTGGTTACTTGAGTAGTATCATGTGGTAGGCACCCCTCAAATCCTTGACATCTTGGCCCCAGGAAACGTTGTTTTATATTTTGCTATGCTATTAGTAGACGCGGTTGGTTGTGTGATTCATGAGAGTTGTGAGATAATAATTACAAGACCTACATGATGATCAAGACTTCAAGACTCCAAGTTTTCAACATACCACTGGGTGGATGATGGTTGAACGACGCCCTGGAGAAGCCAGTGGTTAGCCTAGGTGTTGCTGGAGAAGTGCCAGTATTCACATGGAAAGGTCCACCCAGGAACAAAGAGATGGATGGATGCTTGAAGACCCAAGGATTACCTGCACGGACACAATCCATTATGGGCTCTGACTTGGTTGGATATTGTGGTGACTCTAGACAGGCGGTGCTACGAGATGTAGAAGAACGGTAGGAAAGGATGGGCACCGACAGAGTCTCAGAGGAACCTCTTAGAAGACCATGTTTTGATCATCCGTTCCTCAAACACCCTGAAGTGCGAGGAATCCAATGGAGGCGATCAAATCTTGTGGGGAACGTGTGCAAAACTCTATAGAGTACTCAAACCTAATCGATTAGCCGTGTCCACGGTCATGGAAAACTTGAGCCAAAGGGACTGAAACTATCTGGAACTCTCAACACAAATAATTATAATGCTGAGGGTATTATTATTAACTTGGGTATGAGAATTGGTTGGTAGAACCATCTCATTAATCAACCAACTTTGTAGTAATAATTTTTGCATTACCCCTCTCTTGTTGTAGGAAAAATTTGCTTTACGCAAAACTTGAACTTATAGCCCCACCTGCCATATATGCATATAGTATAGATGATTATTTTTTTACCCCCGTCTTTTGTGACTTGCCGACATATTCAAAATGCTGACCTACACGACTGCAACGTCTCATGTTGCAGATACTCTTCTTCGACGAGTAAGGGTACGATTCAGGGTTACGGTCTGCACTTAACCTGCCGTTGGTGTTTATTGGGACTCCACTCCCGTTGACTGCTTCCGCTGAGATTTTAAGGTATATATCAGTTTTACGTAAATTACATGTGATTGCACTTTGATATATACATTGATGTACTGTGTGTGCTAGCATACTGATCTAGGGATGGCATAGAACACACAGAGGCTTGACCTTTCTAGGTCAGGTCGCTACAAATTCCTTTAGGATGGCCCTCAGGATACAAGGGTTCTTGAGTCATTCGTCCATCTATAGTCACAACTTTAGCAGAATAATAATTGTTCTTACTATTTATCTCATTAAGCAAATCATTATGTGCCTTAAGTACTTGTTCTACTTGAGTAGTTACCATGGAAGCATGTTTACTAATCAGTTAAAGATCATTGATAGTTCTACTCATATAATCACCTAAGCGATCAAGCATGAAAACATTATGTTTCAATTGTCTACTAACATAAGCATTAAAATTTTCTTGCTTGACAACAAAATTATCAAATTCATCCAAGCATTGGGTAGTAGACTTATTATAAGGAATATCGCTTTCATCAAATCTACGAAGAGAATTTACCTCTACTACTTGTGTCGGGTTATCAAGACCATGTATTTCTTCAATAGGTGGTAGATTCTTAACATCTTCAACTTTAATACCTTTTTATTTCATTGATTTCTTTTCCTCTTGCATATCTTCAGGACTGAGAAATATAATGCCTCTTTTCTTTGGAGTTGGCTTCGGAGGTGGTTCGGGAATAGTCCAATCATTATCATTGCTCAACATATTATTCAATAGTATTTCTCCTTGTTCAACAGTTTATTCCCTGAAAACATAACCAACACAACTATCTAGGTGGTCCCTAGAAGCATCGATTAGTCCATTGTAAAAGATATCAAGTATTTCATTTTTCTTGAGAGGATGATCAGGCAACAATCTAGGTGGTCCCTAGAAGCATCGGTTAGTCCATTAGAAAAGGTATCAAGTATTTCATTTTTCTTGATAGGATGAGCAGACAAAGCATTAAGTAACTAGAGAACCCTCCCCCAAGCTTGTGGGAGGCTCTCTTCTTCAATTTGCACAAAATTAAATATTTCCTGCAAGACAACTTGTTTCTTATGGGCAGGAAAATATTTTTCAGAGAAGTGATAAATCATATCCTGGGGGCTACGCACACAACCAGGAGCAAGAGAATTAAACCATATCTTAGCATCACCCTTTAACGAGAAAGGAAACAACTTAAGGATATAATAGTAACGAATTTTTTCCTCATGAGTAAATAGGGTGACTATATCATTCAATTTAGTGATATGTGCCACAACAGTTTTAGATCCATAGCCATGGAAAGGATCAGATTCAACCAAAGTGATTAACTCAAGATCGACAGAGAATTCATAATCCTTATTAGTAACAAAGATAGGTGAAGTAGCAAACTTGGGATCATATATCATTCTAGCATTCAAAGATTTCTCTTTCCACTTGCATAGTAATTTCTTAAGATCATCTCTATCATTACAAGCAGCAAAGTCCCTAGCTACCTCTCCTTCCATAACATAACCCTTAGGAATATCAGGCAATTCATATCTAGGAGAGCTAGGTTTAGTAGGTGTCTCAAAGTGTTCAGTTTCAATAATTTCATCAGTTTCAGAAGTATCATAATTTTCAGCATTGACTCTAGCAATTTGTTCATCAAGAAATTCACCCAATGGCACAATATTATCAAGAAAAGTATCATCATAAGTATCATGCATAGCAGAAGTGGCATCATCAATTACTTGTGACATATCAAAATTACTAGCAGGTGCTGGTGTCGCAAACTTACTCATAACAGAAGGTGAATCAAGTGCAGAGCTAGATGGCAGTTCCTTACCTCCCCTCGTAGTAGAGGGATAGATCTTGGTTTTTGGATCTTTCAGATTCTTCGTAGTGATCAACAGATATAAATCCCAAGTGACTCAGAGAATAGAGCTATGCTCCCCGGCAACGGCGCTAGAAAAATGTCTTGATAACCCACAAGTATAGGGGATGGCAACAGTTTTCGAGGGTAGAGTATTCAACCCAAATTTATTGATTCGACACAAGGGGAGCCAAAGAATATTCTCGAGTATTCATAACTGAGTTGTCAATTCAACCACACCTGAAAGACTTAATATCTGCAACAAAGTATTCAGTAGCAAAGTAGTATGGAAGTAACAGTAACGGTAACAAAAGTAAAAGTAGCAGTTTTTTAGTGATTGTAACAGTAGCAACGGATAAGTAACTTAGCAAGGATCAATATGTGGAAAGCTCATAGGAATGGATCGATGATGGATAATTATGTCGGATGTCATTCATCATGCAACAGTTATAACATAGGGTGACACAGAGCTAGCTCCAATTCATTAATGTAATGTAGGCATGTATTCCATATATAGTCATTCATGCTTATGGAAAAGAACTTGCATGACATATTTTGTCCTACCCTCCTGTGGCATCGAGGTCCTAATGGAAACTAAGGGATATTAAGGCCTCCTTTTATTAGAGAATCGGACCAAAACATTAGCACTTAGTGAATACATGAACTCCTCAAACTACGGTAATCACCGGAAAGAATTCCAGTTATAGTCACCCTGGGGGATGCAGATCATAACTCGTAATAGGTGTCTACAACTTGCAAGATAGGATCAAGAACACATATATATTCATGAAAACATAATAGGTTTAGATCTGAAATCATGACACTCAGGCCCTAGTGACAAGCATTAAGCATAGCAAAGTCATAGCAACATCAATCTTAGAACATAGTGGATACTAGGGATCAAAACCTGACCAAACTAACTCTATTACATGATAAATCTCATCCAACCCAACATTGTCCAGCAAGCCTATGATGGGATTGCTCACGAACGGCAGAGAGCATCATGGAATTGGTGATCAAGGATGGTTGGTGATGACGATGGCGTCGATTTCCCCTCTCCGGAGACCAAAACGGACTCAAGATCTGGTCTCCCGGGGAAGAATAGGAGGTGGGCGGCTCCGTATCATGAAACATGATGAACTCTTCTCTCTTTTTTCTCTGCTAAAAGGGTTATATGGAGCTGAAGAGGAGGTCAGAGGAGCCATGAGGGCCCCACAAGCCTGCTAGGCATGGCCAAGGGGTGGCCGCGCCTAGCGGGCTTGTGGCCTGCAGGTGGCCCCCTCTAGTTATTTCTTGTGCCAGTATTTTTTATTAAATCCAAAAATATTCTCCAAAATTTTTTGAGATGACCCGAGAACTCTTACTTATACACAAAAATAACACCAAGGCAATTCAGCTGAAAACATCGTCAGTCCGGGTTAGTTACATTCAAATCATGCAAATTAGAGTCTAAAACAAGGGTAAAAGGGTTTGGAAAAGTGGATACGATGAAGACGTATCAGTATGCAATGAGTTTATTTCCATTAATAGATTTTACTGATAGCATGCCTAATCTCACTTAAAACCTGATCAATATCTATTCTTAAACACGTTTCAGGGGGAACAATGGGAGACACTAATGTTTACCATCGAGGTTTGCACTTTCATGATCCTTTGGCTAATAGCATGATACGTCCATTTTGCAGCATGCTTTTATATTGATATTTATTGCATTATGGGCTATTATTACACGTTATGGTACGATACATATGCCTTTTCTCTCCTATTTTACAAGGTTTACATGAAGAGGGAGAATGTCGGCAGCTGGAATTCTGGACTGGAAAAGGAGCAAATATGAGAGACCTATTCTGCACAACTCCAAAAGTCGTGAAAAGTTACGGAGAATTACTTTGTAATATATCAAAATATTGGGCAAAACAAATACTAGAGGGGACCCACCAGGAGGTCACAAACCTGCCAGGCGCGACCTACCCCCCTGGTTGCGCCTAGGTGGCTTGTGGGCCCCCTGGCAGGTCGCCGGTGCTCGTATTCTGCTATATGAAGGGTTTTGACATGGAAAAAATCATGATAGAGCTTTTGGGACGAAGCATCGCCATCTCAAGGCGGAACTTGGGCAGAACCAATCTAGAACTCTGACGACGCTGTTTTGCCAGGGAAACTTCCCTCCTGGAGGGGGAAACCAAAGCCATCGTCATCGCCAACGATCCTCTCATCGAGAGGGGTTCAATATCCATCAACATCTCCTCTCCAAACCCTAATTCATCACTTGTATCCGATCTTTGTCTCAAACCTCAGATTGGTACCCGTGGGGTGCTAGTAGTGTTGATTACTCCTTGTAGTTGATGCTAGTTGGTTTACTTGGTGGAAGATCATATCTTCAGACCCTTTATGATAATTAATACTCCTTTGATTATGAACATGAGCATGTTTTGTGATTAGTTATGTTTGTTCCTTAGGACATGGGATAAGTCTTGTGAATTTGGTATTCGTTCGATATTTTGATGAGATGTATGTTCTCTCTCCTCTAGTGGTGTTATGTGAACATCGACTACATAACACTTCACCATTATTTGGGCCTATGGGAAGGCATTGTAAAGTAATAAGTAGATGATGGGTTGCCAGAGTGACAGAAGCTTAAACCCTAGTTTATGTGTTGCTTCGTAAGGGGCTGATTTGGATCCATATGTTTCATGCTATGGTTAGATTTATCTTAATTCTTATTTCGTAGTTATAGATGCTTGCGAGAGAGGTTAATCATAAGTGAGAGGTTTGTCCAATTAAGGGCGGAACCCAAGCACCGGTCCACCCACATATCAAATTATCAAAGTGTCGAACGCGAATCATATGAGCATGATGAAAACTAGCTTGATAGAAATTCCCATGTGTCCTTGGGCGTGAGTGCTTCATTTTATTTAAGAGTTTGTCAAGGCCCGTCCTTTGCTACAAAACGGATCGGGCTATCTTACTGCACCTTTGTTACACTTGTTACTTGTTACCCGTTACGAATTACCTTATCACAAAACTATCTGTTACGGATAATTCCAGTGCTTGCAGAGAGTACCTTACTGAAAACCGCTTGTCATTTCCTTCTGCTTCTCGTTGGGTTCGACCCTCTTACTTATCAAAAGGACTACGATAGATCCCCTATACTTGTGGGTCATCAAGACTCTTTTCTGGCACCATTACTAGGGAGTGAAGCGCCTTTGGTAAGTGGAATCTGGTAAGGAAAAATTTATATAGTCTGCTGGAATTTACTATCACTTGTTACTATGGAAAGTAATCCTTTGAGGGGCTTGTTCGGGGTATCTTCAGCTCGACCGGAAGCACAAAAAGTTTCTCCTCAACCTACTATACCTACTGAAAATATTTATTACTAAATTCCTTCGGGTATGATAGAGAAACTTCTGGCTAATCCTTATGTAGAAGATGAAACGCTACATCCTGATTTGCATCTAATCTATATGGATGAAGTTTGTGGATTATATAAGCTTGCAGGTCTGCCCGAGGATAACGTCAAGAAGAAGGTCTTTCCTTTATCTTTGAAGGAGAAGGCATTGACATGGTATAGGCTATGTGATGATATTGGATCATGGAGCTACAACCGATTGAAAATGGAAGTTCATCAGAAGTTTTATCCTATGCATCTAGTTCATCGTGATCAGAATTATATCTATAATTTTTGGCCTTGTGAAGGAGAAAGAATCTCTCAATCTTGGGGGAGGCTAAGTCAATGTTATATCCATGCCCCAATCATGAGCCCTTGAGAGAAATTATTATACAGAATTTTTATGCTCGGCTTTCTCGCAATGATCAATCCATGCTCGATACTTCTTGTACTGGTTTTTATATGAAGAAAGATAGTGACTTCAAATGGGATTTATTGGAAAGAATTAAATGCAACTCTGAAGATTGGGAACTTGACGAAGGTAAGGAGTCAGGTATAAACCTTAAGTTTGATTGTGTTAAATCCTTTGTAGACACCAATGCTTTTCCTGAATTTAGCACTAAATATGGACTTAACTCTGAGATAGTAGCTTCTTTCTATGAATATTTTGCTACTCATGTTGACCTTCCTAAGGAGAAGTGGTTTAAATATCATACTCCCATTGAAGTTGAAGAAGAAACTATTACTTATAATGTTGATCCTGTTATTCCTACTAGTTATATTGAGAAACCACCTTTCCCTGTTAGAATAAAGGAACATGCTAAAGCTTCAACTCTGGTTCGTAAGAGCTATGTTAGAACACCTACACCTCCTAAACAAATTAAAGTTGAACCTAGTATTGCTATGCTTAAAGATCTCTTGGTTGATAACATTTATGGGCAAGTTATTCATTTATGTGATGAAGCTGCTAGAATTATTAGACCTAATGGTAAAGATAAACATAGACCTATTGTTGGCACGCATGTTGTTTCTGTTAAAATAGGAGATCATTATTATCATGTCTTATGTGATGTGGGTGCTAGTGTGAGTGAAATTCCCTTTACCTTATATCAAGAAATTATGAATGATATTGCACCAGCTGAGTTAGAGGAAATTGATGTTACCACTAAGCTAACTAATAGAGATACTATAGCACTAGTTGGGATTGTTAGAGATGTTGAAGTGTTGTGCGTGAAAATAAAATATCCTACTGATTTTCTTGTCCTTGGTTCCCAACAAGATGATTTTTTTTCCCATTATATTTGGTAGACCTTTCTTGAATACTGTTAATGCGAGGATAGATTGTGAGAAGGAAACTATTACTATAAGTTTTGGGGATGCTTCTCAGGAGTTTAATTTCTCTAAATTTCATAGAAAACCCCATGATAAAGAATTGCCTAGTAAGGATGAAATTATTGGTCTTGCTGCTATTGTTGTGCCTCCTACTGATCCTTTAGAACAATATTTGCTAGACCATGAAAACGATATGCATATGAATGAAAGGAATGAAATAGATAAGATTTTCTTTGATCACCACCCTATTTTGAAACACAACTTCCCTGTTGAAATACTTGGGGATCCTTCTCCACCCAAGGGTGATCCCATGTTTGAGCTTAGATAATTACCAGATACTCTGACATATGCTTATCTTTCTGAAAAGAAGATATATCCTGTTATTATTAGTGCTAACCTTCTAGAGCATGAAGAAAAGAGATTATTGAAAACTCTGAGGAAGCACCGTGCTTCTATTGGCTATACTCTCGATGATCTTAAGGGCATTAGTCCCACTCTATGTCAGTAGAAAATCAATATGGAGCCCGATGCTAAACCAGTTGTTGTTCACCAACGACGATTAAATCCTAAAATGAAAGAAGTGGTAAGAAATGAAATATTAAAGCTTCCGGAGGCAGGTATAATTTATCCTATTTCTTATAGTAGATAGGCTAGTCCCGTTCATTTTGTCCCTATGAAAGGAGGTATTACCGTAGTTCCTAATGATAAAAATGAATTGATCCCGCAATGAATTGTTACAAGGTATAGGATGGTAATTGATTTTAGGAAATTAAACAAAGCTACTAGGAAATATCATTACCCTCTACCTTTTATTGATCAAATGCTAGAAAGACTATCCAAACACACACATTTTTGCTTTCTAGATGGTTATTCTAGTTTCTCTCAAATACCTGTGTCTAAAGAGGACCAAGAGAAGACCACTTTTACTTGCCCTTTCGGTACCTTTGCTGATAGATGTATGCCTTTTGGTTTATGCAATGCACCTGCTACCTTTCAAAGATGTATGAATGCTATATTCTATGATTTTTTTGAAAGGATTGTTGAGGTTTTCATGGATGATTTTCCGTTTATGGAACTTCTTTTGATGATTGTTTGAGCAACCTTGATCGAGTTTTGTAGAGATGCGAAGGAACTATTCTGGTTTTGAATTGGGAGAAGTGCCACTTAATGGTGAATGAAGGGATTGTCTTGGGAGAAAAAAATCTCCGAAAGAGGTATTGAAGTTGATAAAACTAAAGTTGATACTATCGAAAAAATGCCGTGTCCTACGGATATCAGAGGTATAAGAAGTTTCCTTTGTCATGATGGTTTATATAGGAGGTTTATTAAAGACTTCTCTATGATTTCTAGGCCTCTCACTAATCTTTTGCAAAAAGAAGTTCCATTCGTTTTTAATGATGATTGTGTAGAAGCATTTGAAATTCTTAAGAATGCCTTGATTTCTGCACCTGTTGTTCAACCACCTGACTAGAACCTACCCTTTGAAATTATGTAAGATGCTACTGATTATTCCATCGGTGTTGTTCTACGAAAAAGGGTTAACAAGAAATTAAATCTTATCCATTATGCTAGTAAAACTCTAGACATCGCTCAAAGAAACTATGCTACCACTGAAAAATAATTTTTAGCAGTTGTGTTTGCTTGTGATAAGTTCAGACCTTATATTGTTGATTCCAAAGTAACTATTCACACTGATCATGCTGCTATTAAATATCTTATAGAAAAGAAAGATGCTAAACCTAGACTTATTAGATGGGTTCTTCTGCTACAAGAATTTGATTTGCATATTATTGATAGAAAGGGTGCTGATAACCTCGTATCGGATAACTTGTCTAGGTTAGAAAATGTTCTTGATGACCCACTACCTATTGATGATAGCTTTCTTGATGAAAAATTAGCTGTCATAAATGCTTCGCGTGATGCTCCATGGTATGTTGATTATGCTAATTACATTGTTGCTAAATTTATACCGCCTAGTTTCACATACCAAAAAAAGAAAAAGTTCTTCTATGATTTAAGACATTACTTTTGGGATGATCCACACCTTTATAAACAAGGAGTAGATGGTGTTATTGGACATTATGTACCTCAGCATGAACAGGAACAGATCCTACACAAGTGTCATTCCGAGGCCTACGGAGGACACCACACTAGAGATAGAAGTGCACACAAGGTATTACAATCTCGTGTTTATTGGCCTACTCTCTTCAAGGATGCTCGTAAGTTTGTCTTGTCTTGTGATGAATGTCAAAGAATTGTCAATATTAGTAGACATCAGGAAGTGCCTATGAATTACTTGTTATTGAACCATTTGATGTTTGGGGTTTTGATTATATGGGACCTTTTCCAAAGTCCAATGGGTATACTCACATTTTAGTTGTTGTCGATTATGTTACTAAGTGGGTGGAAGCAATTCCAACTAGTAGTGTTGATCATAACACTTCTATTAAAATGCGGAAAGAAGTTATTTTCCCTAGATTTGGAGTCCCTAGATATTTAATGACTAATGGTGGTTCACACTTTATTCATGGTTATTTCCGTAAATTGCTTACTAAGTATGAAGTTAATCATAGAGTTGCATCCCCTTATCACCCTCAGTCTAGTGGTCAAGTAGAATTAAGAAATAGAGATATTAAATTGATCTTGCAAAAGACTATTAATAGATCTAGAAATAATTGGTCTAAAAACATGACGATGCATTATGGGCTTATAGAACCGCTTACAAAAACCCTATGGGTATGTCTCCGTATAAAATGGTTTATGGTAAAGCATGCCACTTACCTCTACACTAGAGCATAAAGCTTACTGGGCAATCAAAGAGCTCAATTATGATTTCAAACTTGCTGGTGAGAAGAGGTTATTTGACATTAGCTCACTTGATGAATGGAGAACCCAGGCCTACGAGAATGCCAAGTTGTTTAAAGAAAAAGTTAAGAGATGGCATGATAAAAGGATACAAAAGCATGAATTCAATGTAGGTGACCCTGTCTTGCTATA
The DNA here is from genome assembly GCA_022496015.1 of Hordeum marinum. Taxonomy (NCBI): domain Eukaryota; kingdom Viridiplantae; phylum Streptophyta; class Magnoliopsida; order Poales; family Poaceae; genus Hordeum; species Hordeum marinum. The sequence continues at coordinate 453,834,098 of CM039674.1, read as the reverse complement.
CAATTCATGTTTAAGATTTGTTGCAGGAAAACTTATCTCTAAATGGCAAGGTCCCTACATTGTCAAGGAAGTATATCGTTCCAGTGCCATCAAGATCAACAACGCCGAAGGCACAAATCTGAAGGTGGTAAACAGGCAAAGAATCAAACATTATATCTCACGTACTCCCATAAATGTTGAAGCTGATATTATCAATACCATAACTCCGGAGGAGTACATTAGGGAGACTTACCGGAACGTTTCGGACTCCAAAAAGGAATAGGTATGTGGTACGGTAAGCAAACCGACTCCAAAACTTTCCCAATAGCATTTTTTCTTAGTTTTGGAATATCTAATAAATTATGAAAATTTAAAGTAGTCTGAAAAGTGCACGAGGAGGCGACAAGCCTGCAGGGCGCGGCCTACCCACTGGTCGTGCCCCTATGGCTTGTGGCCACCCCGTGCACCCTCCGAACTCCGTTTTCTTGTAGGACACTCCTTTAGGTCGGTAAAAATTCATTATATAATCTCCCAAAGGCTTGGACTTTCGTATCACAACAATACCTCCTGGTTTCGTTTTGAGTTGTTTCTGCAACAGATTTAGAGCAAGATATTGTCCCAAGAGTCCGATGGGGAGAGCTATGTATCGCATTACCTCGCAAATCCCAAGATCTATGGGGACCTAGATCCTTATGGATTATTCTCGGAGGAGGAACTAGAAGGCAAGTATGAGGAAGAAAGCTCGGATGAAAAAAAGATCCCTCTGCCTCAACCAGGAGATATGCACGTGGAGTTCAGGAAATCAAGCCTCCCAAACACAAAGAGAAAACCCAAGGTTCTATTTATCCCTTCTCGTTTTCTGTAGGAGAGCAAGAAGGAATTATGTCAAAGATATTTAAGCTCGAGAAAAAAGTTGACAATCTAAGGGAACATAATCTTATGCTTAAGAGGAAACTGAACAAGCTTGAAAATCCTTCTCCACCACCATCACATGGGTATGGGCACTCCCCTTGGCTTGTGCCAAGCTGGGGGGAGGTGCCTCGGTATCATATCACCATCACATCTTTTACTTTTCTTGTTTTTTTCTAGTTCAATCCTGGTGGTTATATCTTGATCTAGTAGAATAAAGTTTTTAGTGTGGTATAGCTTTGAGTTTTTCTTTATGTTCCCCTTATGTAAGCGAGTCCGAGAGTTATATAATAAGAAGTAGGTTTGATGTGAGGGCTTTGCTTGTTCCTATGAGCTTGAGAAAAATAAAAGAGGTAATAAAAGGAGAATAGAATAAAAGCAAAGAGTGTATATGACGATCTTATGGGGAGTGATGACTTCACATATAAGAAGTATGTCGGTTGAAATTTCTTGGGAATTGGCAAACATAACGATTGGTCGTTGGTGCAATTAAAAGGAAGTGATAAATAAAAAGAGGTTCACATATAAATATATTATCTTGGACATCTTTTATGATTGTGAGCACTCATTAAAATATTATATGTTAAGAAGTTGATGTTGGACAAGGAAGACAACATAATGGGTTATGTTTGCTTATTTCCGAATAGAAGTTATATGGTTATAGATCCTCCAACATGTAGTGCTTGATTCCACCTCACACTAGCCAAAACTTCCGCAGCAAGTAGAGATAGTACTTGTGCATCCAAACACCCTCAACCTAGTTTGGCCAAGAGAGTCCACCATACGTACCTATGGACTGAGTAAGATCTTTGAAGAAAGTTGTCATCGGTGCAAAAAGAAATAAGAATTGCTCCTAAATATGTATGATCTTTTATTGTAAGGGAAAATAAGCGTTGTACGAACTTGTGATAGTAAAGAAATAAAAGTGACGGACTGCATAATAGAGGTTGCTATCACAAATAGCAATACAACGCGGTGTTCCTTTGCATTAAGGGTTTGCACATCCAAAAACAAAAAGCGCATGACAACCTCTGCTTCCCTTTGCGAAGGGCCTATCTATTACTTTTACTTCTTAAGTACTTACCTTTATGCAAGAGTCATGGTGATCTTCACCACTTCCTATATTTTGCCTTTTTCGCTTGGCAAGCATTATGTGTTGGGGAATGATCTAAACACATATATCCACTCGGATGTGGGTGATCATGAGTTATTATTGTTGACATCACCCTTGAGGTGAGTAGTTGGGAGGCAAAACTATAAGCCCTTATGTTTATCTATGTTCAATTTAAGCTTTGACCCCATGAGTACCACGTGAGTGCTAGAAATTATGAAAGACTAAGAGATGATTTAGTATGTGGATTTGCTTTACAAGATCTTATATTGACACTTTCCGATGTTATGATAAATTGCAAATTGCTTCAATGACCGAGAGCATAGTTTGTTGGTTATCAATAGAGTTCTTGGTTCATACTTTATCCTATGAATGAATTGTTAATCTAGTATAATAAATTATATATCAAATAAGTATTGTTGTTCTAAAGATGATCATGATACCCTCATGTCCGTATTTCATTTTATCGACACCTCTATCTCTAAACTTGTGGACATATTTATCAATCTCAGCTTTTGCTTGAGGACAAGCGAGGTCTAAGCTTGTGGAGTTGATACGTACATTTTGCATCATGCTTTTATATTGATATTTATTGCATTACGGGCGATTATTAGACATTATGGTACAATACTTATGCCTTTTCTCTCCTATTTTACAAGGTTTACATGAAGAGGGAGAATGCCGGCAGCTGGAGTTCCGGACTAGAAAAGGAGCAAATATGAGAGACCTATTCCACACAACTCCAAAAGTCATGAAAAGTTATGGAGAATTATTTTGGAATATATAACAAATATTGGGAAAAACAAATACCAGAGGGGACCCACCAGGAGGTCACAAGCCTGCTAGGCGCAACCTATCCCCCTGGTCGTGCCTAGGTGGCTTGTGGCCCCCCTAGCAGGTCTCTGGTGCCCATCTCGTGCTATATGACGGGTTTTGACCTGGAAAAAAATCATGAGTGAGCTTTCAGGATGAAGCGCCGCCATGTCGAGGCGAAACTTGGGCAGAACCAATCTAGAGCTCTGGCGGAGCTGTTCTACTGGGGAAACTTCCCTCTCGGAGGCAGAAACCAAAGCCATCGTCATCACCAACGATCCTTTCATCGAGAGGGGGTCAATCTCCATCAACATATTCACCAGCAACATCTCCTCTCCAAACCCTAGTTCATCTCTTGTATCCAATCTTTGTCTCAAACCTCAAATTGGTACCTGTGGGTTGCTAGTAGTGTTGATTACTCCTTGTAGTTGATGCTAGTTGGTTTACTTGGTGGAAGATCATATGTTCAGATCCTTTATGATAATTAATACTCCTCTGATTATGAACATGAGCATGCTTTGTGAGTAGTACGTTTATTCCTAAGGACATGGGATACGTCTTGTTATAAGTAATCATGTGAATTTGGTATTCGTTCAATATTTTGATGAGATGTATGTTGTCTCTCCTCTAGTGGTGTGTCGACTACATAACACTTCAACATTATTTAGGCCTATGGTAAGGCATTGGGAAGTAATAAGTAGATAATGGGTTTCTAGAGTGACAGAAGCTTAAACCCTAATTTATGCATTGCTTCGTGAGGGGCTGATTTGGATCCATATGTTCCATGCTATGGTTAGATTTATTTTAATTCTTCTTTCATAGTTGTGGATGCTTGCGAGAGAGGTTAATCATAAGTGTGAGGTTTGTCCAAGTAAGGGAAGCACCCAAGCACTGGTCCACCCACATATCAAATTATCAAAGTAACGAACGCGAATCAGTTGATCATGATGAAAACTAGCTTGACAGAAATTCCCATGTGTCTTCGGGAGCGCTTCACTTTATATAAGAGTTTGTCCAGGCCTGACTTTTCTACAAAAAGGATTGTGCTACCTTGCTACACCTTTGTTACCCTTATTACTTGTTACTCTTACAAATTACCTTATCAGAAAACTATCTATTACCTATAATTTCAGTGCTTGCAGAGAATACCTTACTGAAAACCGCTTGTCATTTCCTTCTGCTCCTCGTTGGGTTTGACACTCTTACTTATCAAAGGACTATGATATATCCCCTATACTTGTGGGTCATCATAGCACAATATTGTGCAATTGTAGGAACCATTCTAATATTTAGGTTTCTAACAATAATTTGGTCTTGCACGTGTAGGTCCTGTCATTAGAGGTTTAGACCCACTGTTTGACCCATTTTGCATGGGGGGAAATGATGTGTTCATGAATATCAGTCAAATCAAGAAACACAGAAAGATTGTTAAGATAAAGAAACTTGCGACGAAAAACAACAAGTTGTTTGTCCGCACAATAGAGAAGACATTAGTGAACTATAGGATGGTACTATCTCTTTTACCTTGTCTTTTTCCCTTTGTGACATTTCAATTTTTAAAAACGAAATTTAAGTATATCTTTGTTTCTAGTCCTTGCCAAAGTAGTTCATCTATGAGTACGTCTCAAACCACCAGTATGGTCAAGAGGTGAGTTAGGTATTCATACAACACCCATGATATAATCTTGAAATCCTCCTAAAGAGGATGAAGGATGGGCGGGCAACCATCCACATGAACTGGCATAAAGTTGCAAGAACCTTCGACATCAGTGAAGGCTCAAAATTTGCCTTCCACTTCAACAGTTTTCTAGACAAGATTCATCTGTCTATTTACCGTCAATGATACTATTTTCCAAAGGTTTTAGATGTTGTATGTGAAACTCGGTCCTGGTGTAATTGGGTAGCTAGGTAGTATATGCCTATATGATGTTGTACTCTGATGTATTTCAATTATGAAATCCTGGTTGTCATAATATGAAATGAAATATATTTTGTGCTTGATATGAAGCATCAATTTGTTTACTAGATAGATTATTAATACTAGAGCAATTAGCCTGATTATTGGGGTTTCATATTACAGACGGTTTGTTATAGAACACCGTCTACGAGGACCTCAACAAACCCACACCATTTCCGGGCGCAAACTGTGTGTGTGTTAGAAAACTCATTCGCATACGTTTTTCACATAAAATGTGTGTGTGATGGACAACCGTATGCCAAATAGTTTCTTCTAGGCACCGTGCGTGATGACCACCCCTAACACAGACTATATTAAGCAGAAATTGTGTGTGATGTACAATATGAACGGAAACGTATGTTTGGGATTCACTGTGTGGGATGTTATATACATCTCACACGATTTCTCCTAAATACTTGTTTGTGATAGTCCTTCCAATCGCACACGACACATGCATCGCCGATGGGCTTTCCATGTCGTGTGCTATAGCCCCCTATCGCCCACACATGCAAGGCAACGGTTTGTAACTACGTCACGGAAAGTGGTTAAAAACTGTTTGTATAACAGGCGCCTGCACTAGTGATGTTCCAAGGAAACATCTAGGAAGAGGATGGTATCATCAACATATTGCAAGGTATATCATAGGAAGTATACCAAATATCAAATAATGAGAAACAACTGTTGATAACATTTTAGAGAATACATTTTCCACCAAGTTAAAAAGCAGGGGAGAGATGGCATCCCCTTGTTTCAAACCTTTGCCCCCACAAAATGGGCCCATTGGTGTGTGCTACTTGTGAAATGCATTGATTTTCCCCCAAGAGTAAGGGTTAAGAACCAAGGTTATCGAACCAATAGGAAGATATCCAAATAGACGATCAAGAGTTACTTCACACACAAGAGCAGATACTTGCACCCAATGCGGGCAAGAGGGTTGTCAAGCCCCTTGTACTCCTTAATTGCAAGGAATTAAATCTGATAGTGAACGATAGATACTTATAAATATAAAGTATATAAAATTAAATAAATAACAACAAGTATTTTTGTAGTTTTTTGATATATAAAATCTAAAGATGGATCCCGGGGCCATCACTAGAGGCATCTCTCTCATGAGCATAGTGGCGGTGGGTGCACAAATTACTATTGGGAAATTGGTAGAAAAATAAATAATTATGTTGTTATACATGACATGTTCAATACATAGGCAATATAACTAAACCGAAACGATTTTGTATCTACTACTACTACTACTCCACCAATCGACCTCTATCTTGCATGCACCTATGCTATTAAGTTCATGACAAATCGATTAATTCGTTAAGAAAGATGACATAATGTAGACAAAGTAAGACCAAATAATATGTTCATACCCCATCATTTTATCCTCAGGAGTAATAATAAAAATACATGCCTCGCTACTTCCTCCTATCACGAAGTGAGGGCACTGCAATATTGAACCTACTACTTTCCACCACTTCCTTTGATGATCTACTAATCTACTTGGTCAAAGCAAACTTATTGATCGGAAAACATACGTAGTTATATGAAATCACACATAATAAATCTCAGGTTGGGTCAATTACTTTCAATGAAGAACCTCAACATAATCCCACAATTCATTGAATCCCAATAGACTCACCACAAAGATTTTTTTTGATAAAGAGTATATATTAATATCGCAAAGGTACCAATTACACCCATCCTATGCAACAAGGCAATGCCCTTGACATGACGGATGCACACAGTAAAAAGAAAGAAGAAGCTAAAACAAAAGAAAATTCCTGCTATAGCTATCATTGTATTGAAGATCAAACGACACACACACACAAAGATATATATATATAGAGAGAGAGAGAGAGACATATGCATATAGCTATGAACCCGTAGGTCCTGTGGGAACTACTCACACATCATGGGCGAGGTGACAAGGTTGATGAAGGCGGCCTTCATGATGGATTCCCCCTCTGACAGAGTACAGGAAAAGGCCTCCATATGGGATTGTGGAGGAACAGAGACTTGCGGAAGCTAAACAATTGTTTCGGATGCTCCTCTAGTGTTTTTAGAATATATGTGAATTTATAGGACCGAGAGGTGATGTAGTGTACCCACAGGGTGCCACAAGGGTGGGGGCGCGCCCCTACCCTTGTTGCTCCCTCGTACGACGTTTGGTCGGCCTCCGAAGCTTCGATGTCTTATTTTTGTCCAGAAAAAAAATATCAAAAAGATACGTCGTGTTGGACTCCGTTTGATACAGATTCTCTGAAAACCAAAAACATGCAGAAAACAACAACTAGCACTGGGAACTGGGTTAAGAAGTTAGTTCCTAAAAATGATATAAAATGTCATATAAAGCATAGAAGATTGATAAAATAATATCATGCAATAATGAAAAAATATAGATACGTTGGAGACGTATCAGTGCTATTATTCGCACTTGGTAAGAACTTTGATGAACACAACTACAAATCCACCCAACCCATTTACTCCCTCATCTCACTCTATCATAGTCTTTCTCATAATCAAGCTTGAAAATGAAGCCGCTAGTACCAGATCTATGGACCTCGTGAGTAACTTCATGGGACATAACCACACTCTCCAAAATAGACCTCCCTTTAATGAAGGAAGTCTAATTAGAAGTAATAAGCCTATGAAAAATTGGGGAAACCCTCATAGTCATAGATTTTGAGAAAATCTTTATAGCACAATTTCTCAAACAGTATTAGGGATGAGTGTGATGAGAAAAAAATCGATCTATAAACATGCAGGGTCGATGCCTCAAAGTCTTTAACCAACCTCAAGAAACACTACTGGAATTCAGAAATTTGCCGTCTGCCAGCTCTTTGTCGCCTGCCTGCTGATGGCAAAGAGAGCCTTTGCCGTCAGCTGAGCAAGAACGGACGGCAAAAAATGGCTGACGGCAAATAGATCATTTGCCATCTGCCAGGGCTTTGCCGTCAGCCAGGTGACGGCAAAGAGCGTGAAGGCAGACGACAAAGACCCCACTAGCCCCGCGGGGGTGGTGGGCCGTATGCTTGATCTTTGCCGTCTGCCTGGGGACTCTTTGTCGTCCTCCCGTAGACGACAAAGCTGACAGTAGTAACGGCCGCCCCCACACCCGCCGCCACCACATCCCCACTCATTCTCTCTCTCTCCCCGATCCACCCCACACCGCTCTCTCGCCTCGCCGCCAACCGCCTCCGCACCCTCCGCCGGTTGCCCCACTGCAGGGCGTCCCAGCACCCGCTACCGGCAGCCCCATCGCCGGCCATCCCCACACCAACTCCCGCGCACCCGCTGTCGGCCGCCCACGTACCCTCCCCCACCACCGAAACTCCCCCCTCCCCGCGCCCCTCCCCTCGGCGGCTCCCCCGCGCCGCCCCCTTCCCTCTCCGCCCCACTACCACGCCACCGCCCTCCCTGCGTCGCCCCCACCACCGTGCCACCGCGCCCCTCCCTGCGCCACCCCCCCACCACACCACCGCGCCTCTCCCTGCGCCATCCCCTCCCCTCGGCGGCTCCCCCACGCCGCCCCTCCCCGAGCTATCCCCTCCCCTTGTCGGCTCCCAGCATCGCCCCCTCCTCGCGGATCCCCCCTTTCCATGGCCCCCTTCCCCCGCCGCCCCGTCCGCCCCTGCCGCCTAGACCGTACCCACACAACTCCGGTGAGTGCCCGGTTGCCTCCACACCCCTCACTTTTTTTCTTGTTTTTAGTTTATTTTCTGTTTTTTGTTGAATTAGATAGTTATAGTTTATTTTTCTAGTTAGTTAGTTAGTTAGTTTACTAGGTTAGAAAAAACTTAGATAGAAAAGAAAAACTTAGAAGAAAAGAAGAAAAGAAAAAAACTAGAAGAAGAAGAAGAAGAAGAAAGAGGAGAGGAGGAGAAGGAGAAGAGGAAAAAGGAAAAAGAATAAGAAAAAGAAGAGAAGAAGAAGAAGAAGAAAGAGGAGAGGAGGGGAAGAGGAGAAAGGAAAAGAAGAAGAAAAAGAGGAGAAGAATAAGAGGAAAAAGTAAAAGAAGAAGAAGAAGAGGAGGAGGAGGAGGAGGAGGAGGAGGAAGAGGGAAAAAACAAGAAGAGGAGGAAGAAGAAAACGACACCCCAACACGATGCTACTTCTCGAGCATGCGTTGGTTTACGTGAAGAGGAACGGTTGATGCAGCAAAGTAGATAAGTATTTCCCTCAGTTGTTGAGAACCAAGGTATCAATCCAGTAAGAGATACAAGCAAGTCCCCAATAGATGTACCTACATGAAGAATCAAACACTTGGACCCAACGCTATAAAGGGGTTGTCAATCCCTTCACAGTTACTTGCAAGGATGAGATCTGATAAAGATAGATAGGATAGATTGCTTGAACGGAAAGTAAAACAAAAGGTAAAAATAATGCAGCAAAGTATTTTTGTATTTTTGGTTTTAGATCTGAAAGTATAAGATGGAAAATAGACCGGGGGCCGTAGGTTTCACTAGAGGCTTCTATCATGATGGCAAGTATTACGGTGGGAAATTACTGTCGAGCAATTGATAGAAAAGCGGATAATTATGAAGATATCCAAGGTAATGATTATGCATATAGGCATCACGTCCATGTCAAGTAGACCGAAACGATTCTGCATCTACTACTATTACTCCACACATCGACCGACTCCTGCCTGCATCTAGAGTATTAAGTTCATGAAGAACAGAGTAACGCATTAGGTAACATGACATGATGTACAGGGATAAAATCAAGCAATATTATGAAAACCCCATCTTTTTATCCTTGATGGCAACAATACAATACGTGCCTCGCTACCCCTACTTTGTCATTGGGTGAGGACACCGCAAGATTGAACCCAAAACTAAGCACTTATCCTATTGCAAGAATTACCAATCTAGTTGGCCAAACCAAACCAATAACTCGAAGAGACTTGCAAAGATATGAAATCATGCATATAAGAATTCAGAAAAAACTCAAATAATATTCATAGATAATCTGAACATAAACCCACAATTCATCGGGTCTCGAAAACACACCACAAAAGAGTATTACATTGGATAGATCTCCATGAAGATCATGAAGAACATGGTATTGAAGAGCAAAGAGAGACAAGAAGCCATCTAGCTGCTAGCTATGGACCCGAAGGTCTATGGTGAACTACTCACGCATCATCGGAGGGCAAGGTAGTTGATATAGATGCCCTCCGTGATCGAATCCCCCTCCGGTAGATTACTGAAAAAGGCTCCAAGATTGGATCTCTCAGGAACGGAGGCTTCCGCCGGCGGAAAAGTGTTTTCGTGGCTCGTTCTGATATACAAGGAATATTTGGGAATTTATAGGCCGAGAAATATGGTTAGGAGAGCTATCATAGGCCCACAAGGCTAGGGGTGCGCCCTACTCCCCTGGGCGCGCCCCTAGGGCTTGTGGCCCCATGGTGGCTCTCCCGACTTAATCTCCAAGCCTCTTGGTTTGCTTCTGGTCCAACAAAAATTAGTCCGAAGATTTTATTCCGGTTGGACTCCCTTTAATATTCCATATCTGCAATTCTCAAAAACAAGGAAAAAAACAGAAATTGGCACTAGGCTCTAGATTAATAGGCTAGTCCCAAAAATAATATAAAATAGCATATTAATGCATATAAAACAACAAAAACAGATAATATAATAGCATGGAACAATCAAAAATTATAGATACGTTGGAGACGTATCACACGACGCCCCGCTAAGAACCCCAACACACAGGCTGACGGGGTCATAGTTTAGGATTTTGTAAATTATGTGTTCGGTATTAAATTATGTGTTGATCGAGTTTCAAATCAATGTGCAATTGTTTCATCTCTGCGAGGGTCTGTTGTTCGACGACCTCCCCGTGTTTTGGATGAGTTCCCCTGTTGCGTTCGTTGGTGAGCACAAATGACATCTCCTCCCTTGGCCCCTTAATTTGCTCGGTTCCGGTCTTCGTGCCGATGAAACTTGCTAGCTATAGGTGTCTTCAATCATCAGTATGCGTGACCAGTATGTGTCTCCCGTTGAAAAGGGCGGCATCTATAAATATGCATGTCTTTGCATATTTATAGTCGCCATCCTTTCGAATTGTCCAACGTTTTCCATGGACAACCCGAGTATGTTTAGATTGGGTTTGTTTTCCGTATGCTCTGCTCCGGATCCAATGAGGAATTTTGTCAGTGCCTCCCTGTTGTTCTCTGGGTACACATCCTCTTTGCTTATTGCCGAGACGTGTATAAGGAGAACAACAGGGAGGTGATGCCAAAATTCTGCATCGGATCCGGAGCAGAGCATGGGAAAACAAACCTAATCTACACATGCTTGGGTGGGATTACGACCTATCTCTACCTATTAGCATGTAGGTTGCATGGACGTAATAAAACTGACAAACTTGATTAACGGATGAATAGAGATGATGAATTATATATATTTCTTGTGTGTTTAGGAGGTAGGCAAGATGAGTGATCGTACTTGAATGTACACTGGTCATCCTAGTCAGAATGAAATTACCATTTAATGGTTAACAAAAACCAAGGGGTTTCTGAGTGCCGCATTTGCAAATGGCCAGGAAATAAGCTGGTGCCCCTCTGTCCGGTGCAACAACCATAGAAAGTGGACATGGGATGAAATGGGTAAACACTTGTAGAAATGGAGTCTTACGCTTGATTATACGGTGTGGAGATTTCATGGTGAGTCTGCCCAACGTGTCAGAGCTGAGGTAGTTTGTCGTCGCACCGACGAGCATGGTACCGGGATTGAGGACATGGTGCAAGACTTTGATGATGCTCGGGATTTAGACAATGAGATGGAGGAATCTGCAGAGGCCTTCCATAAAATGTTGGAATCTTCAAAACATCCTCTCCACGAGCACACTGAGCTTTGTCAGTTGGATGGCATCACGCAAGTAATGGCTCTAAAGGCTCAGTTAAACCTAGGCAAAGAATGGTACGACGCGATGATGACGATATTTGGATGCTTTCTAGCCATAGGCCATGTATTGCCAGCAAACCTGTACCAGTCGGACAAAATCCTATGTGCGCTTTAGATGCCCTATGAGAAGATAGATGCCTGTGAGAATGGGTTTGCCTTATTTAGGCTTGAGTATGCGGGCTTGAACTATTGTCCCATTTGCAAGTCTTCCCGGTATGTTGTGGTAGACAACGGTATGTGTCGGGGATATACCCCATGGTATTACCCGGAGACAGTTCTAAGCCGGAGATAGTTCTAAGCCGGCAAATAGTTTCTAAGCCGACAAACAGTTCTAAGCCGCACACAAGTTCTAAGCTGGCAAACAGTTTCTAAGCCGACAAATAGTTCCGTTAGACAGTTATGACCCGTCGGATAGTTATGACCCGTCAGACAGGTTAAGCCACGGGGACTTAGAAGCCCATGAAGATAAGCCCTGGTTTAAGCCGCCAGGTTATGTCACGGGGACTCACAAGCCCATGAAGAGAAGCCCATGATGGGAAGTCAGAATATGTTAAATCTCAATCTGACTTAGACTCTACATGTAAGCTGCCCCTTCAGCTTATATCAGGAGGGGCGGGTCACCCCGAGAGGGTGAAGTTTTTAGACGTCTCAATGGACAGGTCTTAGATAGACAAGTCATGAGAGAGACAGATTAGAGACACTCGAGATCAGAGGTAGCGATTCTGCGCCCTTGTAACCAAGATCATCGTCATCATCATCAATACAAGACAAGCAGGGCGTAGGCTTTTACCTCCATCGGAGGGGCCAAACCTCGGTAAACTCGTGTTTCTCGATTCCGACCAACCCCTTCAAGCCGCCACATAGTTGCGCTTCCACCCCGAACCTAAGTCCGTTCACCCGGACATCTGCCGTGACAAATCCACGATAGATGGCGCCCACCATGGGGAAGCCGCACGATGGTGTTGTGTTCTTAGAGGGAGCTCTTAAGGGTCGAGAAACTCGCAATGGATGGGATGAATAAAATTGTGCGGGGCAACCCGCCGCCACGACGGAAATAGCCAAGATAACAGGAGAACCGACCAATGAACCTGACTGCACAAACCGATGGCGATTTGGGTCAACGTGATCAATTTTATTTCGGCGGCTGCTAGCAATCTATCAAGCCGTACGTTCCTGGTGATATTTGTTAACGCGCCCGGAGTTGACTCGCCGTCGCAGCCTCATCTCGAAGTCGCCTCGTCTAACTCCTCGTCGCAGGCTTCAAGAGTCGGCCTCGTCTTCATCTCCGAGTGGCCCCGCCTTAAGTTGACCTCGCCTTGTGCGCCTCGTGCCTCTACCGGCAGCCGGCCGCTCCTCTGGGATGTCCCAGACTCCGCTGCCTTCTCGAGCGCACATGCCAGTTGCCAGCTAACCGCCGCCATCGCAACTACTGCCATCCGGGTCTCCCAAGCCGGCTGTCTACAGGCTGGCCCTCTCCAGCTCCGTCATGGCCGAGTCGCCGTCATGCGCCTGTTCCCCCACGTTTCGGCTGCCACGGACTCGTCTCGCCGAACCTGCAGCACGGTCGGCTCCTACGCCGTACCAGCGCTGCCCACAGCCAGTCCACGTGCTTCTCCACCCCTGATGGACCCGCCTTGAGTCACCCCTACTCCTGCACTGTGGCTACTGGACGCTGCAGTTTCATCTCCTAGGCCGGCCCCGCCGCGCCATGGCTGGCTCAACGCACCGGCCGGATCTATCGTGGCCCTCTATTCCCGCCTCACACGGCCTCGTGTCGGCCCGCCGCTGAGGCTCACTCCCCGAGCCGCCCTAGCCTCCATCCTCGCCCACCCGACCAAGACGGCCCCCGCCTTTCTGTCTTTCCTCGGCCACTCACCCCGCCTGCACGACCGAGCTGCTGGGTGGCTCCATTGCCTCTGCCATGAGTCGTGTCTGAGCCGCCATCACCTCGCCTCGCCAGAAACAACCCGCTGACGCCACATCCGCCGAGTCTGAGCCGTTGTCCCCTCACTTGCCCTCTCTTGCCATGGCCTTGTCTGCTGCTGCTGCAAGCCGCCACCATGGTCTGCCGCCGCCAAGGCTTGCCTCCTTGGGCTCACGGTGCATCCGGAGAAGCCATGGCGTCGACTCTATCACGCATCCGAGCCAGATTTGTTCCGCTACGCCTGCTGCTCGTCGTCATGGCCATCGCTTTCAAGTCGCACCGACTGTGCCGGCACCTCAACTGCCTGAGTCCACCTCGCCTCATGCGGCCACATCTTCGGCCGAGCCGGACGCCGCTACAGCCGCCAACGTCATCGGCCCCGAGCCATCCTGGCGTCAAAGTCCCTCCAACCGCAACCACTACCGCCGTGGCTGTCCTCTGCTGCTGCCTCGCGCCTCGAGCCGGCCTCAAGCCACCTCGCTGGTATGTCTCTAAGGCCGCAAGCTGTCTCCTCCGTGTCTAAGCTGCCACCTTCGCACGCCTTGCCTCCTCGGCCATGGCCGCGCCTAATCGGCATCGCCCTCAAGCCGCCACCGGCTGCTGCGGCGCCGCTACACCCGCCAGCTGCTGCTGTGCCTTGGGCCGGCATGCGGCTCCACCTCTGCACCTGCGCGAGCCACCTCTGCCTTTGCTGCCGCGGGCCTCCACTTTCAAGTCGCCTTCACTGTGGTTTAGGCCGCCACACCCGCGCAAGCAGCCGACCTCCTCATTCCATGAGACGCCCTCGCTGAAATTCGTCGTGGCTAGACACGACCCGATCAAGCCACTTATGGGTGCCCTCCGCGCCACCCCGCAGCAGGCTCCACCACGGACTCCAACTGCTCTGGGTCCACTGTGATTTGTCGGTTCTATCCCTACTCGCATCTGCTGCCATGGCTTCGCTCGCCTCTGCTGCCATGCCCTTTGGGTAGAGCTGTGCTCGACGGGTTTCGCCGAGAAGGCAAACGCGCTGCCACATCGCGCGTCTTCGTTCGTCCGTGCTCACCCAACATGTACAACTACTCCGAGGAGAGGCTGGTGTTGTCGGTCAAGGCATTTGCACCCGGAGTAGAGTCAAGGAAAAAACTTTGCTAACTCGTCAAAAAAATCAGGGTGATTTAATCATGACAAAAGTACGATTTGGTCCTCGTGCGCCTTCGTTCGTCCGGGTTGAACCGACAAAATACCAGGTGTTATCCACCCTGTTTATTTTATCAGTACATACTAAATTCTTTCAAGAATAATTACTTTTCCTGCAGTATTTGTATGCAGGACAATTCTTTGTTATAAAAGTGGCATTAAAATGCGAAGGAGGAGCATGCACAACATCGTTCTGCACTGGTGTTTGTCCGTGTCGCATTACTCAATGGACTCGAGCACTGGCTTCCGATGCCACAACCGCACTGGCTTACAACGCCGTGGCCGTCACTCGCGACCGCACCGGCTTACAACATCGCGACCGTCTCTCGCGACCGCACTGGCTTACAATGTCATGGCCGTCTCTCACAATCACGATGTCTTCAAATGCTGTGACTGGCTCTCCTATATGAGACGCCCAACGGACGCGCTCAAGACGCCGCCCACAGTATGATCTACATCAATATATCGGTGCGGTGTTCGCTTGCACAAGCCGCACGACGAACAGACGCAGAAGTCACCATCACTATAGTTTGGTTAACTTCGACAACCAGCCGGGGTGAACCATCGACTGGAGTATTGAAACAATTCATATGGGAACATATATAACCCGCCACGGTCAATACCACCCTTCAATGGAGATTCTCAAGCCGCCTCTTCGAGTCAACTTAAGGCTCGGGGGCTACAGACATAGCTCAACTCATTTGATCACTTCCTCAATAAGAACCCCTGGTCATTACATGAAAAGTTAACCCAATCCTGGGGGCTACGACATTATTGGCGGAAGAATTAAAAAGTTGCCCAAGAGGACGAACCACCGAGATACATCGTTCAAACATGGGTGCCCGGATTTATTGGATCAACATAAAGTCACTTGGAGGCTTCTTTCATTTGTTCAAACAAGATGGCGGCTTACAAGATGGTGACTTACAAGATGGTGCAAAAATTGATATCATCGACAAGGTCATTTGGGGGCTTTCAACCCACCGGGTTAAGCTTCAACCCTCTCGATCAGGCTTTTCAGCCACCGTAAGGCGGGTTGTATACCCAAAAGTTAACTCCGTCAACAAGGTCATTTGGGGGCTTCCAACCCACCGGGTTTAGCTTACACACCCTCTTGATCGGCTCTTCAGCCATCGCAAGTTCGAGTTAAACCTGCTTGTATGTTGCTGCTGCTCCACTATGTGACCCGCCGAACTCTTGCCAGTTAATCTTGATTAGAGACCCTGAGTTGTTCAAACATATTTGACAGTCAATCTCGCTAGAGACCCCGTACTGGTCAAGGTTAAACCGGGAAACCTTGTCACGTGAGGGTCGGCTTATGGAAAGCGAGGACAAACTCACCCATCTGCTGTCGACTATCCGCTATGTGGCCCGTTCGTACTCTTAAACAATTACTCTTTTAAAGACCCTGCACTATTTAAGGTTCAAACGACGGATCATGTCACATGAGAGGTAGCTTCTGGGCCCTAAAGGGTACTCATGCCCTACTACCTCTCTTTCTAGTTCGTTGCGCTCTTCAATCTCGCCTGGAAACCGAGTATTGTTATGAGTTCAAGCAGCGAGTCCACCCAGAAGAACCAGCGTCCGTGTCTCTTTTTGGTTCGTTGCGCTCTTCAATCTCGCCTGGAAACCGAGTATTGTTATGAGTTCAAGCAGCGAGTCCACCTAGAAGTACCAGTGGATGTGTCTCTTTCTGGTTCGTTGCGCTCCTATCATTTAATCTTGTCTAGAGACCATGATGCGCTCAAAGGAGTTAATGGCCACTCTCGTTAGAGACCCTGCACTGGTATGAGTTCAAGCATCGAGTCCACCCAGAAGAACCATCATATGAGTTTTTGAAAATAAAAGGAAGGAAAAGCAAGAACATCACATTGCATCATACATTACATCATGCATTGCATCATACATACATAGCATGCCGCTTTTCCAAACCGGGTCAGAGCAAGATTATGAAGAAGAAGCAATGCTATGCAGATATTAAGATCTCCCGGTTGTGCTTCTTCAAGCCGCCCTGAGAACAACGCAGAACATATTTTGTCTTGTTTATTTTTGCAGGTCTTGTCCCTCAAGATGAGCCACCGTTAAGTGTGATGAAAGAACTTCTGTAGGAACAAATAGATCTTTAATAGTCAACATGGCTGTATATTCATCATGGTTTATCATAACCATCATTAAGTGATTGGGGTTTTATCAAACCAGATTGGAAAGTTGATTATTCTTGAAGAACCGCCCTATCAGATATAATGTCGTGTCATCTAATTGACCAGTTCCTGGATTTCTTCAATTGTGCTCTGTAGTAATCTACAACACTCATGGATTTCTCCAACACATATTTGTCGGGTTGCACCGCAACCACGAGTAGGGATTTCATGTCAAAGACAAAATGCATTATTCCAGGATATTCGACAAAATACCAGGTTACAACCACGGTCAAGGATTCATGCAACAAATTATGATGATTCATATTATTCTCATACAATCCCAAGTCACTGCAGGCAGACGACCCGACACTTGGGGGTTACATTATTTAAGTCCAGATTATATCAAGTATGCAAGTCCCATGTCGGTGCAAGCATGCACCATGACACTTGGGGGCTAATGCAAGCCGGTTTTCAAATCATTACATTGTCAGCAAGACTCTATTATCTCAAGGAGATGAGCCGGCCTTTCTATATTTTTCTATGTCCCAACCCAGTAATTCTTACTGACCCGACACTTGGGGGCTACACCGCTCAGGTCAAAATTTCCAAAGTCCCAAGTCGCTGCAGGCATGCGACCCGGCACTTGGGGGCTACAGTACTCAGCTGTTTGACAGATTAAGAGGTTCAAATTGAAGACCCGGCACATCACATTATAAGACAGTTACAAGTTCCAGGTTGCTGCAGGCAGGACAACCCGGAACTTGGGGGCTACACGGTCCAATATATTATTGCAAAGCACCAAGTCATCATGGACAATCTCGGAGCTTGGGAGCTACAGGTAATATGGACATATCATTAAGCCAAAGTATTGGAAGCCGACTCAATGGCATATGGGTATTCTATTCCTAATATTTTGTAAAGGACACTGACAAGAAAGATGGTTTTCAAGACGACTCATTCATATGTAGAAAATACCCGGATTTCCGAGGAGCCACTTCATAAGCCAGCCAAAGGAGCAAGCCGACCACTTAGCATACTTACTATTCCTATTTCAGGAGGTTACCATGAATAAATTCAAGCTAACCTGGGGGCTAATGTCGGGGATATACCCTGTGGTATGACCCGGAGGCAGTTCTAAGCCGGCAAACAGTTGCTAAGCCCGAGATAGTTCTAAGCCGGCAAACAGTTTCTAAGCCGGCAAACAGTTCTAAGCTGGTGGACAAGTTCTAAGCCAACACACAGTTTCTATGCCGGCAAACAGTTCTAAGCCGGTAGACAGTTATGACCCGTCAGACAGTTATGACCCATCAGACAATTATGATCTGTCAGACAGGTTAAGCCGCGGTGACTCAGAAGCCCATGAAGATAAGACCTATGTTCAGCCGCCCGGTTAAACCGTGGGGACTCAAGAGCCCATGAAGAGAAGCCCACGATGGGAAGTCATAATAGGTTAAGTCTGAATCCGACTTAGACTCTACATGTAAGCCGCCCCTTGAAGTTATATAAGGAGGGCCGGGTCACCCCGAGAGGCTGAAGTTTTTAGCCGTCTCAATAGACATGTCTTAGATAGACAAGTCATGAGAGAGACAGATTAGAGATTCAAGATTAGAGGTAGCGATTCCGCACCCTTGTAACCAAGATCATCGTCATCATCATCAATACATGACAAGCAGGACGTAGGCTTTTACCTCCATCGGAGGGGCCAAACCTGGGTAAACTCGCATTTCTCGATTCTGACCAACCCCTTCAAGCCACCACATAGTTGCGCTTCCGCCCCGAACCTAAGTCCATTCACCCGGACATCTACCGTGACAAATCCACGACAGTATGGGTGAGAAGAGTCAGACCAAAATCCCAGTTAATGTTCTTCAATATCTGCCAATCATACCAAGACTTCAATGTCTTTTCATGGTCGAAGAGACGGCCAGATAGATGACGTGGCATAAATTGGGCAAAAGAACCAAACTACATGCCGATGGGAATCCAATGATAGAACACACTTCAGATGCTTTTGCACGGAAGCACTTCGAGGCATTACATAAGGATAAAGCGGCGGATCCAAGGCATCCTCGAGTCGTCATCATCATGGATGGGTTCCAAGTGTTTGGTATGACGGAAATCCAATACAGTTGCTGGCCTATATTTGTCATTCCACTCAATCTCCCCCGGAAAGATTATGAAAAGAAAGAACATTTTCTTGACGTTGATAATTCCAAGGCCCAACTATCAGGGGAAGAATATGAATGTGTACATGCAGCCGCTTAAGGATGAATTGCAAGAATCTTGGGATAATGGGATCAAGACATATGGCGCTGCTTCCAAAAAAACTTCAAAATGCATGTGTGGTACATGTACTCGACGCATGACTTGCCGACATATGCGCTATTCATTGGCTGGTGTGTGCATGGAAGGTTCTCGTACCCCACATGCAAGGCAGTTCTTGAGTTCCATTGGCTCCAGGCGGGTCGTAGGTATTCTTGCTTCGACTTGCATAGACAGTTCTTGGATCCTGGCCATAAGTTCAGAAAAGACAAGAAGAATTTCATGAAAGGTAGAGTTGTCAAAAACTCTACACCACCTGCATTGACAGGCCAGCAGACCCTAGATCAGATAAACGCTCTCGAGCCGGATCCAATATGTCCAGGGTATTTCGAACGGTATAATACAAAACACGCCTAGACTCACAAGATATGCTTGTGGGATCTGCCTTACTTTAAATACCTCCTTTGCCCACACAACATCGATGTGATGCACACTGAAAATAATATCACCGAGGCCCTTTTTGGTACATTGTTCTGCATAGAGGGAAAGACAAAGGATGATCCTAAGGCTAGAGTCGATCAGGAGGCTCTATGGGATAGATCGTTACAAAACATGCGACAACCGTTAGGAAAGAAGAACTGGAGGAAGCCAAAGGCATGGTTCAATCTTGGAAGGCCAGCTATGAGGGAAATGCTCTTGTGGGTGAAAATGCAGTTGATGTGTGATAGCCCGAGACTGACGTTCCAGAAGATTCCAGAAGATTCCCCTTTTATTTCCGTTCTCGTCTTGTGTTCGTCTGGTTGTTGCATTCATCATCACATCAATCGCATCATCTGCATTGCATCATCTCCTGTTTTCGGAAACGTGCATCCGTTCGTATTTGCCGGTTCTCTCCGTTTCGTCGTTGCCCGTTTCGAGACCAACTACACACGCACACGCCCACGGCACAATTTAAATAAAACCGTTTTTAAGCGCGCACAAAAATATTCTCAGATTGAGTTGAAACTTGCCGTGCGGTCTTGTTTTAGTCTAGGTAGACCGCCCGTCGATTTTCGTCGCGTTCTGAGTCCGTTAGATACCCCGTCGGTAATCCGTAGGAGTGCGGTCATCGGTTATCGTCAGACGTTTCATGTTGTTTTAAATCGTCGTGCCGCGCCGCGCCGCTTCCCTCTCATCCCCTCCTAGCCCGTCTACACAGCCACGTACCCCCCTCTCCGCTCCCGGACGTCGGATCGTCACCCGACAGTCCGAAAACGGACAGTGCCAGCTAACCCTAGCCTAAACCTATATATAGCCCCTAGACCCACCCCGTTTCGCGTGCAAACCCTAGCCAGCCCCTTCTCCCTCCTCCAGCCTTTGGGCCCGTTCGAGCCCATCCAGGCCCGAATCGCCGTCCAGGAGCCCAACAGGAGCTCTCCCGACCTCCCACGGTGGCCAGCCCGCAGCTCCTCGCCGGAGAGCCACCGGAGCAGCTCCGCCGGTCGCTGGACTAGCCCTGGTCACGCCGTCCTCTCCCTTTCCTTCCTTCTCCTTCTCCTTCCCTCACCTCTGGCTCCCTCTCCTCATGCAGGTTGCCATGGAGGAGCTCGCCGCCCCGGCCGCCCAAGCTCCGCCGTCGGGCCCTCTCCGGCCAGATCCGGCAAGGAGGCCGCCGGATCCGTCCTTCCCGGCCCCGTTCCAGCCATCCATGGCCCCCCTTCCGCCCTCGTCGCCCAGCCGCAGCCCTTCATCGCCGGCCGCCGCCATGGCCTCCGCTCGGGCATGCACGAGCGCTCTCTCCCGCTGCCCCGCGTTGACCCGCTTGTCGCTGAGTGGGCCGAGGCCCAGCTCCCCTCCTGCTGCCCAGCACAGCCCAGCTGCCTCCTCTCCAGGCCAGATCGTCCCTACCTCCCCTATCGGCCCAATAGGCCTAGGGTGAGCCCAGCTGCCCCTTTTGTTTTTTTGTTTTTGTCTTTTTATTATATTTGCATGTTTTAAACATCATATATTAAATAACCGTGCATCGTAATAAAATACTCTCAACATGAAATCTGCTTAGAATTAAACATAGATCAAATATATGTCAATTGCATCCATGTCTAAAGTATTTTTTCCTTGCCATTTTGCATATTTGCATTAAATGCATTTTCATAATTAATTAACCGTGCATCGAAATTAATAATATCACATATTAAAAATGTTCATATCATCGGCATTGCATTTTTGTGCATGAGATAAATGTTGGCTTGATGGTTGCATCTATTTTTGCATTAATGGTTTGCGATTAGGTGATTAGGCCTAATACCCGCATATTTAATTGGGATTAACTTTCCACATGAACATATGCATATTATATATGTTTTCAGGGTAGAAAAATGCCTAGTATTTAACTGTGCATTTAGTTTTGCCATTTGAGCATGTTTGTGTGAATGTCATTATGCGTGATGCCCTTTTGTCTTTTTCGTAGGATTTAATCCGGGCATGGTATGAATTAATTTTCAACATGAAAGTTGCTCTTTGATATGTGTCCTAGCCCATGGACATTTTGCTTGTCATAGAAATGCATGTTTAGGTGTTGTTTTGGTGTTGTCAACTTGCTATTAAAATCTGTTATTTTCAGGATCCAAATATTTCTAAGTCTGGAATCTGTTATATTTTGTTGCTGTCTTGCCATGTGATTTGCTAGTGATCTAGAACTCTGTTGTGGTAGGTGTAATGGAGTTAATTGTTGTTGGTATTGTCCTCTAGCATGCTGTTAAGTTTCATGCCATAATATGACTTGTAGAATATAGTTTTACTGCTGTCAATAGGCCTTCGTGATAAAAACAGCATTGTCAAAAACTGCTATTTTTACTAAGTCTGAAACTGTTATTAAGTAGCCTTTTTGTGAGCTTCCTACCAAGTGATCCATGCATGTTTTGATGATGATATGTGAAGATGAAATAAAGTGGATGTTGTATTCTATTGCCCCATGATTAGTTTGTGCATTTTAGATTATGGTAGCTTGTTGTTTCATGTGTTCAAAATGCTATCTTGCTGTTTTTGGCAGATTTCAATTAAAACTTGTTTTGATGATTGTGGTTGAACCGTAGCTCCGTTTTGGACATTCCATATATGAAACTTGCTTAGAAGCTCATGTAGTTTCATAATAACTTGTTGCATTCATCATTTGAGATGGTTGTGATTGTTTTCCCATGCATTTGCATTCATGCCATGTGCATCTTGTGTTGCTCATATCTTTTGAACCGTAGCTCCGTTTGAGATGTTCTATATGTGTAAATCGACTAGAATGACGTGTAGAATAACATGGTAGGCTTTATTCTGTGGTTTAACTATTATAAAATATGTTTAGATCAGATCTGGACGAGATTCATCATAAACATATGGGGTCATTTCGGAAATACTATAAGTGGTTTCCGACCTCATTTTAGATGCCTAGATAGATAGTTTACTTATGCTTCACCTCTTGCCATGTTTAACAACATTTAATATTGTCGTGTACCTAACGGGAGTGAACTAAATAATTCGAATGCGGAGTTTCGTCAATATGCAACTCGTTGCATATTGAGCTTCACTTAATGTGTAGAATTTGATTGTTGTGAATTGTCATGCCTTGCATATTAAATCGGACATGCATCATATTTGTTTGTGCATCGGGTCTTGCATATGTTGTGGTGTATCTTGTGTTGATTGTTGTTTCGGATTGCTTCTTCTCGATAGAGTTCTGAAAGCGTTCGGAGTGTGAGGATTCGTTCGACTACGTTGGTTCGTCTTCTCCATGGACTCGTTCTTCTTCCGAGCGGGATCTCAGGCAAGATGACACATTTCCCTGGATACCATTACTATCATTGCCATGCTAGTTGTCTCGTCTTTTACCGTTATGTCTCGCTACCTACCACTTGTTTGATAAGCCTCCTAACATTGCCATGAAAGGCCTCTAACCCCTCCACATCCCAGCAAAACCATTGTTTGGCTATGTTACCGCTTGCTCAGCCCTTCTTATAGCGTTGCTAGCTGCAGGTGCAATTGCTTCCATGTGTCAACATGGACCTTCTTTTGTTATATCACAATATTGCTGCTGTTTAATTTAATGCACATATACACTTGGTAAAGGGTGGAAGGCTTGGCCTTTTGCTCGGTGTTTTGTTCGACTCTTGCCACCCTTAGTTACTTGTGAACCAATGTTATGTTGCAGAAATGAGCGCTCCTAACATGCTTGGGGTTGTTATGGGGACCCCCTTGATTTTCGGGTTAGATTAAAACTTGTCTGGCAAGGCCCAACTTTGGTACTACATTTGCCCATCATAAAAAAACTGATCACCTTATTAAAGCGTAGAGGGTTGCCCCCTCGTGGATTAATTTAACATAGTACAGGGGGGCTAGTGCTGCTGGTGCTAGTCCAAATTAGAGCACCGTGCGGGCTACCTAGGGAAACCCGGGACTTCAGTTACTGTATGCTTAGCTCATCCGTCGTGTCCTGAGAACGAGATACGCGGCTCCTATCGGGATTGTCAACACGTCGGGAGGCCTTGCTGGACTTGTTTTACCTTTCTCAAACGTCTTGAGTGAGGAACTCTGATCTTCTTTGGGATATCTCGAGGTGTCGGATTTTCTTTGGAATTGCCTAGGATGATCACGAGATCCGTGGTCGAGGTTATTCCCGCTGCGTGTGGTTAATTTGTGATGGATGAGATGGAGCATCCCTGCAGGGTTAAATTTTCGAGAAGCCGTGCCCGCGGTTATGTGGAAAACTTGGATACTTTGTTTAACACCCGGTCATAGCAAACTTGAAGTAAACTCTAATAAAATATACCAACTGTGTGCGTAACCGTGACTGTCTCTTCTTGTGACTTCTTATCCGAAAGAGAACACGGTGGGGTTATGATTGACGTAAGTAGGTGTTCAGGATCAGTTAGCGATCATTACTAATTCGCGTCCGTTATGCGTAGACCACCATACTTTACTTTCTGTGCTCGTAAGTTAGCCACTCAAATATATGCTTAGTCGCTTGCTGCAGCCTCACCACTTCACCATGCCTGACCTATTAAGCTTTAATAGTCTTGATACCATTGGAAATGAGATTGCTGAGTCACTGTGGCTCACAGCTTACTACAACACCAGTTGCAGGTACAGGTAATGTGATGATTTGACGTGAGTGCGTTGCTTGATTTGACTTGGAGTTCTTTTTCTTCTTCTTCTTCTTCAATCTTGGATGGGTTCCAGGTGGCAGCCTGGGATAGCAAGGGTGGATGTCATTTTATCGTTTGATTTCGTCCGTAGCCGGACCTTGCTCTTATGTATGATGGTTGTGATGTTATTATATTGCTGTGACTCTGATGTAGCTTGTGGCGAGTGTAAGCCAATTCCATATACTCATCTCTTCTGTCGGCATCTGTCGTCAGAAAACGACGACAGTTGGCGCCACCGTTGGGCCGTATGTGATGTTGGCCGGATTCATGGTCCGGGCGGGACCCCTCGCCATTCCCCGCCGTCACCGCACGCCTAGGCAAAACCACGGGTTCGTGGGGCTTGCTCCGGCATGCCCTTGCAAGGAGGCGGCGCAACGTGAGTATGCTTCTGCCTACGGACTCACCCTGGATGGCACCGAGCCTAGCCGGCATGGAGCCGTGCGCGACCGCGGTCGCGTGGTCGCCGAAATCCTCGGTGGCAAGATGCCCGTCTACGACACCCCCGAAGCCAACCTGCGGGCTCTCGAGGTGGCCTACGAGGAATTGGCCACCTTGGAGGGCAAAGAGTGTATACCCCATGAGCGCCACATCAAGGAGCTCATCGATGCTGCTGATGCGCAGCAGCATCTGCTCGCAACGGGCGGCGCTGCCACCGAAGGCCCCCGGCCCTAGCGTGAGGACACGGGAACTACCGGCCGCCAGGCGGCCCAGTACTCCTGCTCCCCTCGTGTCTCCGGCCGCCGGGATGAGATGAACTACCCCCGGCCCTCTCAGCCGCCGGGGAGCGAGCAACCGGCTGTTAACAGCCGACGCACCAACAACCCGCCTCGAAGCAGCTGCCATCACGAAGCGCCAGCATCCGGCAGCTGGCGCAACCGCGGGCACACACCGCCCCCGCGGCGCGAGCTGGGACAATCGGTTCCACCTACCGTCCGTCCCGAGCTCTCGGCTCGGCTCGGACCGCGCGTCCCCCGTAGTGAGAACGACGCCCGCAGCCGCATCGACAAAATCGCGCAATACGCCCTGCTTAAGGAGGAGGGCTTGATTTCTCTGGCCTCCTTCGGCCCCCGGATTCGCATCGAGCCATTTCCAACCGGCTTCACGCTCCCTCAGGACACCCCGAAATATAACGAGGCAGCCAAGCCCGAAGACCGGCTGATCGACTATACCACAGCGGTTGGCATCGCCAGGGGGAACAAGCGCGTAGCCGTTCGCCACGTCCCCCTCATGTTGATCGGCTCGCCCCGTACCTGTCTCAATAGCCTGGCGGTCGGCAGCAACAACACTTGGATGGACTTCAAGGAGGCCTTTGTCCGCAACTTCATCGGTACCTACAAGCGACCCGGCCGTCCCCGTGAACTCTCTATGTGCATTCAGGGGCCGGACGAGCCCTCCGCGACTACCTCAGTCGGTGGACCGAGCTTCGCAACTCCTGCGAAGGGGTGCACGAGGTACAAGCCGTGCAATACTTCATTGAAGGCTGCCAATACGGCACCCCCTCAAGCACAAGCTCCTATGCCCCGAGCCGGCCATGCTTGCCGAGCTCATGACCAAGGCGGACAAGTACGCCACGGCTGACTCGGCCATCCGGGTCAAGATGACCCCGCCTGCCAAGATGACGACGACACCGGCTGCGACCCGGATGGATGCCGACAACCGACAGCCACAAAAGAACAAGCGCAAGAACAACCAGCCGGATCCCTGCTACGGGAGCCGGCAGGTCAACACCATCGAGGAGTAGCAGCCGACTGTTCAGCCTTCCAGCCAGCGCCAGTGGACTGGCAAGGCCGCCTGACAGCTGAAGCTCACCTTCGAGCAAATGCTCGACCTCCCTTCCAAGAACCACTCAGGGGCCAAACGCTCTACGCACACGCTCCGGTAGTGCAGCTTGTCACAACAATTGGCTCGGGGGGACGGCCTTCCAGCTCCTCCCATGCCGCCAGCCCGTGCGCTGGCTCTGGCTCTGGCCTAGAACGACGGTCGTTTGATCGATCAGTTCCCCAACCAAGACGGCTGTTATGCTGTCTTCACTAGTGAAGAGATGGGCAAACATGCCCAACGCCAGCTCCGACGTGAGGTAAACGCCACCATGCCGGCAACTCTCCAGTTCATGCACTGGTCGGAGAAGCCAGTCACTTGGAGCCAGGCTGATCACCCCGTTGTGATGCCGAATCCCGGCAGCTAAGCCTTGGTCCTCGACCCCACCATCTCCACCAAGGAGTGAACTTGCCGCTTCTCACGGGTGCTGACAGATGGTGGCAACAACATCAACATCCTCTACCTCGACACTATGCATAAGCTGGGGCTGAAGATAGCAGACCTGCAGGCGAGCCGGACGATTTTCCATGGCATCGTGCCTGGAAAGTCCTGCTCCCCTGTCGGCAAGATCACACTCGATGTCCTCTTCGGCGGACCTGGCCACTTTTGCCGTGAGCCAGTGCTGTTCGAGGTCGTGGACCTCGCGAGCCCCTACCATGCGTTGTTGGCTCGACCGGCTCTTGTCAGCTTCATGGCGGTCCCCCATTGTGCCTACTTCAAGCTCAAGATGCCGGGCCACATGGGAATCATCACCATCAAGGGTGACTACAAGATGTCACTTGAGTGCGCTCAAGACAACAGCCGGCTCGTGGAAAAACGGCAGCTCGACCGGCTCGTGGCCCTTGCTCCCAGCCAGCCGGTCGTGCCGGCTCCTCCCTCGCAATCTGTCGGCGAGGCCTCCTTCCAGCCGTCCAAAGACACCAAGCAAATCCCACTCGACCCGGCCAACCCGACTCAGTGCATCACCATCGGCTCCCGCCTCAACAACAAATAGGAAGGCGAGCTCGTGGACTTACTTTGTGAGAATTGGGACATCTTTGCATGGTCCCCCAAGGACATGTCGGGTGTTCTGAGGAAGTTCGACGAGCACAAACTCCACGTCCGGACGGACGTCAAGCCGGTCAAGCAACCCTTGTGCCGCTTCTCCGAGGAGAAGTGGCGTACTGTAGGCGAAGAGATTGCCCGGCTACTCGTAGCCGGGTTCATCATGGAAGTATTCCACCTGGACTGGCTGGCCAGCCCAGTCCTGGTGCTGAAGAAGAACAAGACCTGGCGCATGTGCATCGACTACATTAGCCTGAACAAGGCGTGTCCCAAGGACCCATTCGCTCTGTCGCGGATCAATCAAGTCATCCACTCCACGGCCGGCTGCGACTTGCTATCCTTCCTGGACGCCTACTCCGGCTACCACCAGATCAAGCTAGACCTGGAAGACCGTCTCAAGACCTCCTTCATCACGCCCTTCGGGGCCTACTCCTAGATCACCATGTCCTTCGTCCTGAAGAACGCAGACGCAACCTTCCAACGGTGCATGCAGAAATGCCTCCTGCCACAGATAGACAGGAATGTCCACGTCTACGTCGATGACATCGTCATCAAAACCAAGAAGCATTTCAGCCTCCTCGATGACCTTCGGGAGACCTTCGCGAACTTGCGCGAGTACAAGATCAAGCTCAACCCGGAGAAGTGTGTCTTCGGTGTCCCGGCCGGTCAACTCTTGGGTTTCTTCGTGTCCGCCCGCGGTATCGAAGCTAACCCCGAGAAGATCAGCGCGATCAAGCGCATGCCCAAGCCGACCCGGCTCCGCGACATCTAGAAGTTCATCGGCTGCCTTGCCTCGCTCAGCCGGTTCATCAGCCGGCTGGGGGAGAAGGCCTTGCCCCTCTATGGGCTCCTTCGCAAGACGGCTCTAATCGAGTCGGGTCAAACCAAGAGGCCGGGCATCTTCGACTGGCCCGACGAGGCGGACGAGGCTTTCCACGGCCTCAAGAAGGCTCTCACCCACGTGCCCATCCTAGCCACACCGGCTGAGAAGGAACCCCTGCTCGCCTACATCGCGGCGACCACACGCGTCATCAGCGTTGTCCTGGTGGTCGAGTGGCCAGAGGAGGGCAAGTCGCTGCCGGTCCAGCAACCCATCTACTACCTCAGCGAGGTCCTCTCCGCGTCCAAGCAGAACTATCCCCACTACCAGAAGATGTGCTATGGCATATTCTTCGCTGCCAAGAAGGTCAAGCAATACTTCTAGGAGCATACCATTACCGTGGTGAACACGGCCCCGCTCGACGAGATCATGACCGGCCGGGACTCCACCGGCCGGATCGCCAAATGGTCATCGCCCTCGCCGATCATGATATCCGGTATGAGCCAAGAACCACCATCAAGTCACAGGCGTTGGCTAACTTCCTCGTCGACTGGGCGGAGATGGAGTTCGTGCCGCCTCCCCTAGACTCCACGCATTGGCACATGCATTTCGACGGTTCGAAAATGAGGATTGGCTTGGGCGCCGGTATAGTCCTCTCCTCCCCCAAGGGTGACCAGCTCAAGTACGCTCTCCAGATCCACTTTGCCACCTCCAACAACGTGGCCGAGTACGAGACCATCGTCCACGGCCTCTGGCTGTCCAAGGAGATCGGCATCAGGTGCATCCTGTGCTTCAGGGACTCCGATATCGTGGTGCAGCAAGTCTCTAGCGAATGGGACACAAGGGACGCCAACATGGCCAGCTACCGCTTCCTCGTACAACAGCTCACTGGCTCCTTCGAGGGCTATGAGTTTCATCACCTCCCACGAGCGGACAATGAGACGGCTGACGCATTAACAAAGATCGGCTCCACCCAACAGGCCATCCCAGTTGGCGTCTCCCTCGAGTGGCTGCTCAAGCCATCGATCGAGCCTTCCCCGGAGTCAGAGTCAATCTTCGTACCGGCGGGCGTCGCCGGCCCATCGACGGCCCCTGCCGCCCCTCCGGTGCCTTCGCCATCGGCCCCCGCACCATCGGCCGCCCTGTCGACGCGGATCGAGCCGGCTGCGCCCGTGCCGGCCGGCCCCAGCGACCAGCCGGCCCCGGGGGCTGGCAAGCCGGACCCAGGGGCTGACCAACCAGTGTGGGTGGCTCCCGAGCCGGTCCCGGGGGCTGGCAAGCCGGTCCCGGGGCTCCTGAGCCGGCCCCCGTCTCAGCCCCCTCATGGGCCCAACCTATCCTAGTGTTTCTTCTACGAGGCGAGCTGCTTCCGGATGAGGCTTCGGCAAGGCAAATCCAGCATCGGCCACGGCCTATAGCATCATCAATAACGAGCTCGTCCATCGCAGCACCATAGGCGTCTTCCAGCAATGCGTCGAGCCGGAAAAGGGTCTGGAGATCCTCCTCGACATCCACCAGGGTGAGTGCGGGCACCACGCCGCCTCTAGGACCCTGGTGGCCAAGGCTTTCCGCCACGGTTTCTTCTGGCTGACTACTCTCGAGGCGGCCAAGAAGTTGGTTGACGAGTGCGAGGGTTGTCAATGCTTCAGCACGTAGAGCCACCTGTCGGCAACAGCACTCCAAACCTTCCCTCTCTCGTGGCCATTTGATGTTTGGCGGCTGGACATGGTGGGCCCATTCAAGACCGCCCGAGGCGGCATGACGCACCTGCTGGTGGTTGTAGACAAATTCACCAAGTGGATCGAGGCACGACCAATCAAGAAGCTGGACGACCCTATGGCCGTTCGGTACATTGATGACATCACGGTGCTCTACGGTGTTCCCCACAGCATCATCACCAACAACGACACGAACTTCGCCAAGGGCGCACTCACGCGCTTATGCTCCAAGCAAAGGATCCGGCTTGATCTGGCCTCCGTCGTTCATCCGCAGTCAAACGGCCAGGTCGAGAAGGCAAATGACCTTATCCTGTCCGGCATCAAGCCTCGCCTCGTAACGCCGTTGGTAAGGTCGGTCGACTGCTGGATCAACGAGCTGCTGGCCATCCTTTGGACTCTCCGGACCACCCCGAACCGTTCAACCGGCCACACACCTTTCTTCCTTGTGTACGGGTCTGAGGCGATCCTCCCCACCGACATCGAGTTCGATTTGCCTCGGGGTCGCCCTATACACGGAGAAGGACGCAAAAGAAGCAACAGAAGACAGCGTCGACCTACTCGAGGAAGCTCGCGAACTGGCCTTGAGCCGGACGACAATCTACCAGCAGAAGCTCCGACACTACCACAGCTAGCGGATCCAACCACTCTTATTTCGCGAGGGGGACCTGGTCCTCAGGCGGATCCAGCGGACGGCCGAACAACACAAGCTCTCCTCCCCATGGGAGGGCCCATTCATCATCAGCAAGGCACTGCACAACAACGCGTACTATCTAATAGATGCCCAGAAGCCGCAGAAGCGTAAAAGAGGTGCCTCCAGTGAGGAGATGGAGTGCCCATGGAACGCGGCCCTCCTTCGCCCGTTTTACTGCTGAAGAAACCAGTGTATGTATGTACCCCCACCCTTTTGGGCTTACAAATGCAATGGGCATCCCAGGCCGGCTCTTGGGGCGCGCCCCGTTTCATTTCCCTCAAAAGTGTTCCTCACTCACCGGCTCTCGGGCCCGGGGGCTAGCCGGCTGGACCTAGAGCGCCTATCCTAGAAATTGGCTAAGTAATGTGAGCCGGTCAAACCATCCCACCCCTACCAGCCATAGAACCGGCTCCCGACTGCCCGGCTGACGGGGCCTCGGGACGGTCAATTTCGGCTCACACGAAAGGTCAAAACAAAGGGAGACCCTGGCTAGGCCCAGCCAGACCATCCCCGCGTCTCTACCACTCTACTTATCCCGAAAAACCCTCGCGATTCCTAAGTTTTAAACCGGCTCCCTTGAGGCGGACGCCCCAACCCAGCTATAGACTGGTTTCCGGGTGTCGGGCTGGCGGGGCCGAAACCAAAGGGAAAAGGAGAAGAACCAAAAAGAGTCAAGCGGGCAAAAAAGGGATAAGGACGAGGCGGCATGAATAACAAGGCAAGCACGCCAAATGTTCACAACATAGATGTTAAGACAAAAGCGGCCCACGCCCAACATTAGTTCATTACATAAACACCCCCAGTGGGTGGATTCAAGCTTAACATGAAGAAAAAAGAGAAAGATAAAAAACGCCCGGGGGCTCAGGCCGCCGGCGCATCACCAGCCAGTGTGCCCCCAGCCGACACGTCGCTGGGCGGCTTGGCTCTCGCCTCGGAAGTGGTCATGGCCTTCGGGTCGGCCTCCTTGGCCTTCAAGGTGGGATCCTCGGTCTCGGCCGTCTCGCCGATCGAGTCGGTGCTCTCGTCGGCAACTTCATCGTATGTCGGGCCTTGGGGGATGCCGAAGGAGTCCTCGGTCAGCGGCTCGCCATCCTCGGCAAGGGCCGACAGGAACTCGTCCGCATCAACATACGACGCGAGCTCATTGGCCCGATGGACAAGGGCCGGCTCGCGGGCCTCCCGCTCTATGGTCGGCACATGCCGCATGGTCGCCAGCCGGCCCAGGTCCATGCCACGGTACCATGACGTGACGAACCGGAGCGCCATCTGCGCCCCGGCTCGGGCAGCCGACGCCTTCTAGGCTTCGAGGCGGGGGGCAGCATGCTCCAGCAACTGAGCCACGCGGTTCGTCGGAGCTCCCCCATGGCCCGGCCACAATGCGGCGATGACCTCTTTGTCGGCGGTCTTGAGATGCTCCAAGTTCTGCTCAAGATGGGTCATCCGCATCTCGATGGCGAGCCAGATCTCATCCACATCCCATGCGGCCTCCTCTTCGATGGTGCGACCACACTCCCAAAGGTATTCCCGGTGCTCCTCAACGGCGCGCGCAGCGCGGCGCTATGTTTCCGGGAAACCCCCTGGAAGAAGGAAGAAGGGAAGAAAATAAAGGCAAGGTGAAAACACAAGAAACAACAAAGAAAGGAGCAACCGGCTGAAGAAGAGAAAAAGCAGCACCTACCTTCAATCGCGTCGTCCACCCCAAGGGCGAAGTTGAGCGCCGCCTTGCGCTCCAACGCCAGGGCCGCCTCCGAGGTGGTGAGGGAACCCTTGACCTCCTTGAGCATCCTCTCGAGGCGGGTCACCTCTCCTTGAAGGGTAGCATTCCTCAGGGCGGCGTCAGCCGCCTCCTTGATGTCCGCCTCCCGGGCCGCCACCTCCTTCGCAGCCTCGGCTTTGAGATGGTCCCGGACCACCTCCCCATCTACCAGAAGTGCGGCCATCCGGTTCGTCTCCTGCGTGGCCGCCTAGGCGTCTCGCGCCAGCCGGTCCCGCTCGGAGACAAGCCCGGTCTAATCCCCCCGAAGCGCGGCCAGGTCACCTACAAGACACGACAGGCGTCAGCCGATTCTCGGGGGCTATGTGCCGCTCCTGTGAAGTGCAACTGACCTTGCACACGAGCCAACTCCTCGTCCAGGCGGTAGAAGACGTATTTGCCGCGGTCGTGGATGGCGACCGCCTTCGCGAATAGCTTCTGCCGCGGGGAGGTTCCCTCCTGCCACAAAAAGGCAAAGGTCAAGACACGCTCAAAAGAGATCCGGCCCAGCTGCCCGTCAGCGGTCAACCGGCCCGCATCTCGGGGGCTACACCCAGTGGGTGCGCTCGCGCGCCCCTCTGAAAATTCTAAGTCAAAGTAGTCGGCTTACCTCTGCATGGTGTAGGGCGGCGTCTGCCGCCTCCGCGAACCGGGCCAGCTCCTGCCGGCACCAGTCCAAGACACTCCCCAAGTCCGCAAAGGAGGGGACCGGGCCGCCTGCCTGGGGTGCCGGCAGGGCCAACGCGCTTGCTAGCGCTTCCCAGTCTCGGAGCACCTCCTGCATAAATCGCAGGGGCCTCCTGGCCCGGCCACCGCTGCCGCCCGGGATCGCCGTGGCACCAGCCGCCGGGGGCGGGTTGACAATGGCAAGGGGTCGGGAGTCGCTTCCCGCCGGCCCCCCGCCCAGCGTCATCGCCGCCTCCGCTTCCTGCCGCTCCGGCGCATCGTTCGCGGTGGGTGGCACCTCCACCTCCATTGTCACCGCCTCTGGCGTCGCCTCTGGGGCCACCGGGGCCTCTGGCACCTCAACCTGGGCCGGCTCGGCCATAGGCAGGGTCACCTCCGGCACCTCGGGCCGGGCTGCCTTGGGAGCCAGCTCCGCCGTCGTTGCCCTCGGTCGGTCTGCCTCCTGCATGGACGAAAGCGCTGGCGGGTCCATAACCGGCCCTTGCGGCTCGCTCGACGGAGGCCTAGACATGCGGGTTGACTCCGCCACCGAGTCCGACACCAGCAGGGGATCCACGGACATCCTCTGCCTCCAGCTGCTCGAGGTCCTGTAGTGCGAGGCCCTTCCTCGTGTCCCGGATTTGGAGGCTCGCAGCTCCGCGAGCCTCCTCTTCTCCTCCCGTTGAGTGGCTGTGTGCTCACGGGCCAGCCGGTTGGTGGCGTCCATAGGATCCCCCGTCGGCTCCTCATCGTCGAGCTCGATGGGGTCACTATAGCGCCCAAGGGCCGGTCATCAACCGGCTTGCGAGGCGGAAGAAAAACTTTTGTAAGATAAAGACTCACCCGATGACGAGGGGTAGGGACCACTTGGCGCATGGTGGCGGCTTCCACGCGGCCACCTTCACCCGCTTCGGGCCTAGCAGCGGGGCCGTCGCCCCCCTGAGCCGGCCTCTTCCCCCGCCCGGCTGCTCCGGCCGTCGGGGCTTGAGCCGGCCGCTCCTCGCTCCTCCGACCCTGGCACGCTGAGGGAGGAGGCTCGTTCAGAATCATTAATTCGTCGTCATCATCGTCATCGTCCGTCCAGTCCATGATCGAGGGGGCAAGAGGGAACTCACCCGCTCCACTGGGCTCCCCGGTCGTGCCGGACCCCTGGCTCCACTGGGAGCGCTGTCTCGCGGGTTGGCCGGCTCGTCGGCTCCTCCCGAAGAGTCCACCCCCTCCTCCGGGGCCTCCCGTCTTGTAGTCTTCAGAGCCGGAGTTCGCACACCCTGCCTCGAAGATCTGAGGGTGCGGGCCGTCCGGCGTGTTTTGTCGCACCAGTAGCTGCAGTCAGCACATCAAAGTAAGTTCTCCAGTCGGCTGCCGGCTAGGGAGTATGAAATGAAAATAAACCGCCTCGACGAAAAACTTACCAGGGAAGGCCGGTTGATGCGGTCGTACGGCTCCATGCCGAATGCCCACGACTTGGGCTTTAGCTTGAACGTCATGAGGGCGTTCACCCGCTTCGCCACCTGAGCCGTCGTCAACTCGACGGTGGACAGCCGGCAGGGGTCGCGCCGGCCGGACATGTCGCAAATCCGGTGCGGCCTCATCTGCAGGGGCGACACCCAGCGCGAGATGAAGGCCGCCACCAGGTCGGCGGCAACCAGTCCTTTGGAGCTCTTTAGCTGCACAAGCCGGCCGAGCTCCTCCAGGGCCAGGCCGCGCGAGGAGGACGCCAGCCAGTTGATCTGGGTGGACTGCCTGTTGTCGAACGGCGGCAGCCGGATCTAGTCTGTCTTCGGGTCGGCGTTCTTCACGTAGAAGAACGTCCGATGCCACCCCTTGATAGAGTCAATAAGGGAAAGAGGAGGAAAGCGAGCAACACCATGGCAGCACACCACCGTGCCCCTGCAGGCATCGCTTTTCAGAGGCTTGAAATAAAAAAGAGTATTGAAGAAATCAACGAAAGGGAGGACGCCGAGGTACCCCTCGCACAGCGTCGCAAAGGCGGAAAGATAGAGAATCGAGTTGGGGCTAAGATTATGTGGTTGAAGATCGAAGGTATCAAGGAAGAGGCGGAAGAAATGACTCACAGCGAGCCCGAAGCCCCGGGATAAGTGCCAGAGGAACACCATGTGTTCCCCCGATTGTGGCGCCGGAGCCACCTCGTCACCCGGCGCGCATGCGATCACCCACTCCTCCGACGACAACATGCACGTGTGCCGAAGCTTGGCGATGTCTGCTTCGACCACGATGGAGTGCACCTAGCTCCCGCCACATCCGTCAGCCATCACGGTGGCAGTACGGCTTGCGGGCGCGGTTGTGATTTCGGGCATAACGTCGCGCGAGGAGGGCAAGAAAGCAAGAAGACGGGCAGCAAGGGGGCGAGTGAGGTGCAGGTACCTCCACCCCCAACCCTTCCTCTCCTTTACAGGAGAGGCCACGACCGGTGGACGTGGGATTAACTGCGCCCACTCCCCCTGGAAACTCCGCGCGCGCGTGGGTGGCCCTGGGCCGTAACGGCCGCCTCGGGGTGCAGAGGATCCTAGCATGTGCCCCGAGGCCTACTGGGCTACGCCTGGGGCCTAGCAGGCTAGGCCCAGGCAACGTCCCGTCTCCCCGCGTGCGCGAAGCCCGCGGCATCATCACTCGCCGCGTGGTGCGCCACGTGTCGGCGCGGGTCCCGGGCCAGCGTGTCGGTACCCTAGGCGTCGGGTCCAACGGTCGACCCGGCTGCCTTTCGGCTCCAAGCCGGAGGCGGGTGTAGCTGGGTAGAAGCCATCAGCTCCCCTCCGTCCACCGGACGTGGGCCCCCGCCGGCTTCGGGGACTACTGACGGGGTTATTACCCCTGGGTAGGCCAAAGCAACGGGGTCTCCTCCCTTTTGCTTCTGAGAATAACTACGCGGTCGGCTGGTCGTGGCCGGCTGGAGGACGTTCGGTACCAGCTGGTGTCGTCTGGCGTCCCGGACGGCTGGTCAAGGAGCCGGCTCGGCCCTCGGATGGCTGGCCATGGCCGGCTGCCTCCGGGCCACCTCTTCCCTGGACCACGGGACGAACATTTGACGTCCCGTCCCTCTGCGCGCGGGTACGGCGACGCGACATGACCGACCCGATGGGCGGCCTTGTGGCTACAGTGGCCGCTAACACACTGTAGCACGTGGCTACAGTTTAACCATCCCGGCTGCTGACCTCGGCGAGTGCGACCGAGCGAAGGAACAATGCCGACACGCTCGCGACCACTCGATGACCCATCCCGGCCTGTTGGCGCTAGACGACGCACCCCGGGCGAGGGCCAATCGTAGAGCCGACTGGCAGGCCCCAACAGGAGATGGGACCGCTCAGCCGGCGAACCACACCGATGATGAGACGGCACGAATGGTGGGACTCCCTGGCCAGCCGGAGAGACTGCCAGTCGGGTTCCCCCGCCCTTGAACTTAGAAGATGTTATAAGAGCCGGGGGTTGACCTATAAAAAAACCCGAGCCCCCCATGCAACAGAGATGGAGGATCACCCGCACGCACACACACACCAAACCCCTTCTAGCATCGGAGGAAGACGAGCCGGCTGCTCTTTCTTCCTCCTCTAGACACAGCTCCAGGAGCACCATTGTACTCATACCCATCCATCCAACTAAACCAAGGAGGACTAGGGGCATTACCTCCCTCGGAGGGCCCTGAACTTGGGTACATCGCGTGCCATCACCGCTTGTGCCCAATCTCGCACCCGGGGCCCATCGGCGTCCTTCGGCCCCAACCACCTATGATAAGCCACCCTATGGCATCTATCGTGAGAAAACGACGACAAGGATGAATGGCTATTACTGGCAGAGCTGAGCTATTTCAATCGCACTCTTTGTGCGAAAGAACTATCGCCTCACGTGCTAGATGAACTGGAAGAGTTGGCACCGGAGTTGATCTGCAAGTTAGAAAAGAACTTTCCACTCGACTTCTTTAATCCAATGCAACATTTGATTGGTGGGGGGCGTGCAAAATCTTGGTGCTTTGGAACTGAGAGGATGCAGAAGATGCTCCGAGCAAAATGTAAAAATAAATGTCGAATTGAAGCATCGATGGCCAAGGCATTCATTACTGATGAGGCGACAAACTTTGTGACAACACACTACAAGGCCAAGAATCATCATTCGCATAATCCGAAGCCTCGGTACAATGACCGGCGACAGTGAAAAAGTTTGATCCAACCTCAGCCTATTCCAAGGGAAGCTCGCACCAGCCGGTGCTTTGAAAGCAATAACGTTGGATGTCGAAGAATGGTGAACCATTTCATTGTATATCTTCAACAACCTAACAAAAGTGCAGCCGTACATCGAGTAAGTTCTCGGTACATTGTTTCACAACTTCTAATTCCTTTGAGCTACTCTTATTCCTGGATATGTGATACAGTCGATACGTCACCAAATTCTCGGATGGAGTGGTGATCCAAAACGATTCCATCGAAGAGTATGAGCTTCTAGCAAAGCATGGAGGCGCCTATCCCATTTTTATCTCTTGGTTCCAACAAATGGTAATTTCCATTAGACCATTTCATTTCTTTGTCTAGTTTGCGGCTAATGCAACATTCCTTTCGTATCAAACTTGTAGGCTAATTAAGAGTCTATGGATGCCGAATTGAGACAAGTCGCTAATGGTTTTAACTATAAGGTCCGTTCATTTAACAAATATGACATCAATGGTTATCTCTTTCATACTTTTGGCAAAGAGCTATCTATGGCCGACCAAAAGTCTACAAATTGTTGTGTCTCCGCTGTCGGCGAAGGAGGTGTCGAGTATTATGGAAGAGTTGAAGCAATTTATGAACTTATATTGTTTGGAGATAACAGACCAAACGTCGTAGCCTTCAAATGTTATTGGTTCCAGCCGAAGGAGACTAGAAGGACTCATGAACATATAGGGCTAGTAGAAATCAAACAAAGCACCCATTTAGATGTTCCCAACGTCTATATTATGGCTCAACAGGTCACCCAAGTTTTCTATCTACCGTGGGCCTACCAAACTAATCCAAATCTGAATGGTTGGGATGTCCTTTATGATGTGCCGCCACATTTTAGACCACCTCCCCTCAGTGAAGATGATTATGAACCTCACATTAACCCAGACACACATGAAGGAGAATTATTCCAAGAAACACGTCTTTCCAAAAAACATTTCAAGAACTGCTGTACTTCACCCTAGAACATTGAGTTAGACAAGAAGAGACAGAAGAAAAAAAAAGTTACTGTTGCGGTTGACCTGTCAATGCTTGACCGATTACATAAATGAGGCCTTCCACATTTTGCTCCCGATAGTGATGATGGTGATGCATTTATTGATCCCGGAGCATATATATACTATGAAGATTATTATTAGTTCATGTCGGGTATACATGATGATGATACACTCAAATTATATATATACATATTACTATTCATGTCAGTATTCAATTTTTTATGTTGTACTAATTTTGTTTACTCTTTGTCATGGCAGGTGTTGAAATATGGTGGGCGTGGGTCGACAGCGATCCGAGGATTCTTTGTCAGCACGTGGTGGGAGGGGTACTTCCATTCCACCACAAACTCTTCGAAGAGTGTTGTACGATAGTATTGGGTCACCCAAGGGCACTTCTTCGTCGGTGAAGTTGCCCACCGGGAGAGGAGGTCGGGGGAAGAAGAGAGCTCCTAAAGCTACACGTGGTGGCTGCAGGAGAGGTATGAAGGCTGCTACGCCTTCCTCGCCGCCACCCCTAGCTGATTCACCAGAGCAGAGGATTGCTACGGTGGACTCGTCTGAGGTGGAGGCTACAAGGACTCTTGTGCATGAGCCTCGGGTCGACGATCCTTCTGTCCCAGACGTGTGGACCCGCGAGACTCCTGTGTCAGACGCTTCGTCCTACGAGACTCCACAGGCTTCAATCGAATGGGATACCTGGCTGGATCTGCATCATCCGGAGCTGAGTGACCATCCTGATGGTGGCGGGGATCGGCTTTCTGATAGCGGGGATGAGGTGGTTGAGGGCACTGTCTACCAGCGTGGGTGTACAGGGATAATTAAGCCTGAGTCGCTGAAGTAAGTGCATTTACACTTTTCAAACTTGTTGCCTTCATGTTTCTTCACATATCTAATCCGTTGGCTTTGTCATACTTCAGGGGTTGGATTCACGCCAAGGATGTGTTGGGGAATGTTGCATGGGAAACAAAAATTTCCTATGCTTCACAAAGATCAATCTAGGAGATGAGCATCTCTGAGAGGAGAGATTGGATCTACGTACCCTTGTAGATCGCTAAGCGAAAGCATTAAAGAACATGGTTGATGTAGTGGTACGTCTCCGCGATCCAAATCGCAAGCCATCCCATGAACTCCCGATCAAGTGTCGAACGGATGGCACCTCCATGTTCAACACACGTGCAGCTTGATGAAGATCTCCGCCTTCTTGATCCAGCAAGAGGAAGCGGAGAGGTAGATGGGTTTGCCGGCAGCATGACGGCGCGGCGGCGGCGGTGGTGGAGCTGATCCGGCAAAGCTTCGCTAAGCGCCGCCGAACCAATCTACTAGAGGAGAGATAATTGGGGAGGGAGGAAGGGATGCGCGGTGACTTGTGTTTGCAGCCCTCCCTCCCCTCTCATATATGTAGGGGAAGAGGAGGGCCTAGCTGCCCTAGGGTTTCCCCTAGGGTTTGGTGTGGTGGTCAAGGGAGGTGGGGCGGTGGCCAGGGTGGCTTGGCCACCATGTTTGGTGGCTAGCCCACCCTTTTGGCCCAGCCCAAGCCTCCAGCCGCATGGCCCTTGAGGTGGGAGGAGCGGCCATCCCACCAGGGGCTGGTTCGCACCCTCTCACAGCCCATGTGGCCCTTTGGAGTAGATGGGCCCACCCGGTGGACCCCCAGGAACACTTCTGGCACTCCGTTACACCACTTGCAGGTCACAAAACTTTTCCGGAACTCAAACACCAATTTCCCATATATGAATCTTTACCTCCGGACCATTCCGGAACTCATCGTGACGTCTGGAATCTCATCCGAGACTCCGAACAACCTTCAGTCACCAACACACATAAGTCATCTATACTGAAACGTCATCGAACCTTAAATGTACAGACCTTGTGGGTTCGAGAACCATGTAGACATGACCGAGATACCTCTACGGTCAATAACCAATAGCGGGACCTGGATGTCCATATTGGTTCCTACATGTTCTACGAAGATCTTTATTGGCCGAACCTCGATGTCAAGGATAAAGACAATCCCGTATGTTATTCCCTACTTGCCCGAGATTCGATCGTCGGTATCTTTATACCTAGTTCAATCTCGTTACCAGCAAATCTCTTTACTCGTTCTGTAATACAAGATCCTGCGACTAACACTTAGTCACATTGCTTGCAAGGCTTGTTGTGATGTTGTATTACCGAGTGGGCCCTGATATACCTCTCTGTCAGAGGGAGTAACAAATCCCAGTATTGATCCATGTCAACTCAATAGACACCCCCAGAGATACCTGTAGAGCACCTTTATAGTTTCCCGGTTACGTTGCAATGTTTGATACACACAAGGCACTCCTCCGGTGTCAGTGAGTTGCATGATCTCATGGTCATAGGAACAGATACTTGACATGCGGCAAAAAGTAGCAATAAACTCACACGATCATATGCTACGTTCATATTTTGGGTCTTGTCCCTCACATCATTCTCCTAATGATGTGATCCCGCTATCAAATGACATATCATGTCCATGGCTAGGAAACCTTAACCATCTTTGATCAACAAGCTAGCCTGCTAGAGGCATACTAGGGACACAGTGTTTGTCTATATGCCCACACATGTATTTAGTTTCCAAACAACACAATTATAGCATGGACAATAAACAATTATCATGAACAAGGAAATATAATAATAAACACTTTATTTATTTCCTTTAGGGCATATTTCCAACAGTCTCCCACTTGCACTAGAGTCAGTAATCTAGTTCACATCACTATGTTATTTACATTGTAATGAATCGAACACCCATGCAGTTTTGGTGTTGATCATGCTTAGCCCTTGGAAGAGGTTTAGTCAACCTATCTGCAACATTCAGACCTGTGTGCACTTTACAAATATTTATGTCCTTTTCCTCGACGTAATCGCGGATGGAATTGAAGCGTCGCTTTATGTGTGTGGTCCTCTTGTGAAACCTTGGTTCCTTGGGCAGAGCAATGGCACCAGTGTCGTCAGAGAACAGAGCCATTGGATTTAGTGCACTAGGCACTACTCCAAGATCTGTCATGAACTGCTTCATCCAGACACCTTCCTTTGCTGCCTCCGAGGCTGCAATGTACTCCGCTTCGCACGTAGAATCGGCTACCACGCTTTGTTTGGAACTGCACCAGATTACCACTCCCCCGTTGAGAATAAATATGTATCCGGTTTGCGACTTAGAGTCATCCATATTAGTGTCCAAGCTTGCATCAACGTAACCCTTTACGACGAGCTCTTGATCACCTCCATAAATGAGAAACATTTCCTTAGTCCTTTTCAGGTACTTAAGGATATTCTTGATCGCCATCCAGTGCTCCATTCCAGGATCACTTTGAAACCTTCCGGCCATACTTATGGCAAGGCTGACATCGGGTCTTGTGCATAGCATCGCATACATGATAGATCCTATGGTTGAAGCATAGGGGATGACACTCCTCTTTTCTCTATCTTCTGTAGTCACTGGGCATTGAGTCTTTCTCAACTTCACACCTTGTAACATAGGTAAGAACCCCTTCTTAGACTGATTCATTTTGAACTTCTTCAAAACTTTATCAAGGTATGTGCTTTGTGAAAGTGCTATCAAGCGTCTTGATCTATCTATATGGATCTTAATGCCTAATATGAAAGCAGCTTCTCCTAGGTCCTTCATTGAAAAACTCTTGTTCAAATATTCCTTCATGCTTTCCAGTATTTCTATATTGTTTCCAGTCAGCAATATGTCATCCACATATAATATTAGAAACGCCACAGAGCTCCCACTCACTTTCTTGTAAATACAAGCTTCTCCATAAACTTGTATAAACCCAAATGCCCTGATCACCTAATCAAAGCGCTTATTCCAACTCCGAGATGCTTGCACCAGTCCATAAATGGATCGCCAGAGTTTGCAAACTTTGTCAGCATTCTCTGGATCGACAAAACCTTCCGGTTGCATCATATACAACTCTTGCTCAAGGAAACCGTTAAGGAACGCTGTTTTGACATCCATCTGCCAAATTTCATAGTCGAAATATGCAGCTATTGCTAACATGATTCTGACGGACTTAAGCATCGCTACGGGTGAGAAGGTCTCATCGTAGTCAACTCCTTGAACTTGTGAAAAACCCTTTGCCAGAAGTCGATCTTTATAGACGGTAACATTACTGTCCACATCCGTCTTCTTCTTAAAGATCCATTTATTCTGAATGGCCTTTTGCCCTTCAGGTAATACTTCCAAAGTCCATAGTTTGTTTTCATACATGGATCCCATCTCAGATTTCATGGCCTCTGACCATTTCTCAGAATCCGTGCCCATCATCGCTCCTTCATAGCTCGTAGGTTCATTATTGTCTAACAACATGACCTCCAAGACAGGGTTGCCGTACCACTCAGGAGTAGTACACGCCCTTGTCGACCTACGATGTTCAACAGCAACTTGATCCGAAGTTTCATGACCATCATCATTAACTTCCTCTTCAAACGTCGTTGGATCCATAGAAATATCTTTCTGGGTTGTGCTACTCTCTGGTTGAAGTAAAGGTTCAACAACCTCATCAAGTTCTACTTTCCTCGCACTCAATTCTTTCGGTAGAAACTCTTTCTCAAGAAATGTTCCGTTCTTAGCGACAAACACTTTGCCTTCGGATCTGAGATAGAAGGCATACCCAACTGTCTCTTTTGGGTATCCTATGAAGACACATTTCTCCGCTTCGGGTTCCAGCTTTTCAGGCTGAAGCTTTTTGACATAAGCATCACATCCCCAAACTTTAAGAAATGACAACTTTGGCTTCTTGCCAAACCACAGTTCATATGGCGTCGTCTCAACGGATTTCGATGGTGCCCTATTAAAAGTGAATGCAGTTGTCTCTAATTCATAACCCCAAAACGATAGTGGCAAATCGCCAAGAGACATCATAGAACGCACCATATCTAATAAGGTTCAATTACGACGTTCAGACACACCATTCCGCTGTGGTGTTCCAAGCGGTGTCAATTGTGAAACAATTCCAGACTATCTTAAGTGACTGCCAAACTCATAACTCAGATATTCTCCTCCTCGACCAGATCTTAGGAATTTAATTTTCTTGTTACGATGATTCTCAACTACACTCTGAAATTGCTTGAACTTTTCAAATGTTTCAGACTTGTGTTACATTAAGTAAATATACCCATATCTACTTAAGTCATCAGTGAAGGTGATAAAATAATGATATCCACCGCATGCCTCAATGTTCATTGGACTGCACACATCAATATGTATGATTTCCAACAAATCACTTGCCTGTTCCATTGTTCCAGAGAACGGCGTTTTAGTCATCTTTCCCATGAGGCATGGTTCACATGTGTCAAGTGATTCAAAATCAAGTGACTCCAAAAGTCCATCAGCATGGAGCTTCCTCATGCGTTTTACACCAATATGACCCAAACGGCAGTGACACAATAAAGTGGTACTATCATTATCAATTCTACATCTTTTGGCATTAATTCTATGAACATGTGTCTCATCACTATTGAGATTCAATAAGAATAAACCCCTCACAGTGGGTGCATGACCATAAAAGATATTACTCATATAAATAGAACAACCATTATTCTCTGATTTAAATGAGTAACCATCTCGCAATAAACAAGATCCAGATATAATGTTCATGCTTAACACATGCACTAAATAACAATTATTCAGGTTCATTGCTAATCCCGATGGTAGTCGAAGAGCGAGCGTGCCGACGGCAATCACATCAACCTTGGAACCATTTCCCACGTGCATCATCACTTCATCCTTAGCCACCCTCCATCTATTCCATAGGTCCTGCTTTGAGTTGCAAATGTGAGCAACCGAACCAGTATCAAATACCCAGGCACTACAACGAGAGCTAGTAAGGTACACATCAATAACATGTATATCATATATACCTTGTTTGGTGTTGGCCGCCTTCTTGTCAGCCAGGTACTTGGGGCAGTTCCGCTTCCAGTGACCAGTTCCCTTGCAATGAAAGCACTCAGTTTCTGGCTTGTGTCCAGCCTTGGGTTTCTTCATGGGAGGAGCAACTGGTTTGCCACCCTTCTTGGAGTTACCCTTCTTGCCCTTGCCATGCTTCTTGAAACTAGTGGTTTTATTGACCATCAACACTTGATGTTCTTTCAGGATTTCAGACTCAGCGACTTTCAGCATCGCAAACAGCTCGGTGACTGACTTAGTCATCCCGTGCATGTTATAGTTCATCACGAAACTTTTGTAGCTAGGTGGCAATGATTGAAGAACTTTGTCAGTGATCGCCTCCGGCAGAAGGGGCATCCCTAACTCTACCAGACGGGTCGAATACCCAGACATTCTGAGTATGTGTTCACTGATAGACCCGTTCTCCTCCATTTTGCAAGCATAAAACTTATCGGAGGTCTCATACCTCTCGATCCGGGCATTCTTCTTAAAGATAAACTCCAACTCCTGGAACATCTCATATATTCCATGACGTTCAAAACGTCTTTGAAGTCCCGGTTCTAATCCATATAAAATTGCACACTGAACTATTGAGTAATCTCCAAAACGTGCCTCCCAAGCATTC
Organism: Hordeum marinum; assembly: GCA_022496015.1. Classification (NCBI taxonomy): domain Eukaryota; kingdom Viridiplantae; phylum Streptophyta; class Magnoliopsida; order Poales; family Poaceae; genus Hordeum; species Hordeum marinum. Next base: position 453,789,486 of record CM039674.1, on the reverse strand, counting down.
TCAACGTCCTCGTTTGACATGTCTGCGGGTTGGTTACCAAGCCATGCATCAAGGACATATGCCTTGTGGGAATCCATGAGGATAATCCTCAGATTACGGGCCCAGTCCACAAAGTTACTTCCATCATCTTTCAACTTAGCTTTCTCTAGAAATGCATTAAAATTCAGGGGTGCTACTGCGCGAGCCATTGATCTACAACATAAATAAGCAAAGGTTACTAAGACTATTGTTCATGATAATGAGTTTAGTTAATCAAGTTACTAAACTTCCCACTCAAATTGACATCCCTCAGGTCATCTGAGTGATACATGATCCACATTCACCAACTCAAGTCCGATCATCACGTGAGTTAAGGTGGTTTCAATGGTGAACATCATCATGTTGATCATATCTACTATATGATTCAAGCTCGGCCTTTTAGTCTCTTGTGTTCCGAGGCCATGTATGTACATGCCAGGCTCGTCAAGTTTAACTCGAGTGTTCTGCATGTGCAACACTGGCTTACACCCGTTGTATGCAAACGTAGAGTCTATCACATCCGATCATCACATGGTTTTTCGACACGATGAACTTTCGTAACGGTGCACACTCGGGGAGAACACAATTCATCTTGAAATTTAAGTGAGGGGTCACCTTATAATGCTACCGTCGTCCTAAGAAAAACAAGGTGCATAAAAAGATTAACATCACATGCAAATCATAAGTGACATGATATAGCCATGAACTTGTGCTTTTGATCTCCATCTTCAAAGCACCGACATGATCTCCATTATCACCGACATGACACCATGATCTCCATCATCATGATCTCCATCATTGTGTCGTCATCAGGGTTGTTGCACCCACCAGGCTCATACTACTATTGCTACCGCTCAGCGATAAACTAAAGCATTACATAGCGCTTAAAGATTGACACGCAGGTCATACAATAACCAAACACAACCCTATGGCTCCTACCGATTGCCGTACTCATCGACATGAAAGTCATGATATTCTATGCAAAAACATGATCATCTCATACATCACATATATCACATCATGTAATTGGCCATATCACATCACAACATACCCTGCAAAAACAAGTTAGACGTCCTCTAATTGTTGTTGCATGTTTTACGTGGCTGCTATGGGTATCTAGCAAGAACGATTCTTAGCTACGCAAAACCACAAAGGTGATATGAAGATTGCTTTTCAACCTTCTACAAGGACCGCCTTAATCAAATCCGATCCAACTAAAGTGGGAGAGACAGATACCCACAAGCCATCTTTATGCGACAAAGTCACATGTCAGTCGATGGAACACGGTCTCTCGTAAGCGTACGAGTCAAGTCGGTCCGAGCCGCTTCATCCCACAATACCGCTGAACCAAGAAAAGACTAAGGAAGGAAGCAATCTGAATATCAACGCCCACAAACTATTTGTGTTCTATGCAAGATCTCATCTATGCATAGACCTAGCTCATGATGCCACTGTTGGGGAACGTTGCATGGGAAACCAAAAATTTCCTACGATACACCAAGATCAATCTAGGAGATGAGCATCTATGCGAGGAGAGACTGGATCTACGTACCCTTGTAGATCGCTAAGCGGAAGCATTAAAGAACTCGGTTGTTGTAGTGGTACGTCTCCGCGATCCAAATTGCAAGCCGTCCCACGAACTCCCGATCAAGTGCCGAACGGACGACACCTCCGTGTTCAACACACGTGCAGCTCAATGAAGACCTCCGCCTTCTTGATCCATAAAGAGGGAGCGGATAGGTATATGGGTTCGCCGGCAGCACGACGGCATGTCGGCGGTGGTGGTGGAGCTGATCCGGCAGAGCTTCGCTAAGCGGCGCCGAACCAATCTACTAGAGGAGAGGTAATCGGGGAGGGAGGAAGGGTTGCGCCATGACTTGTGTTTGCAGCCCTCCCTCCCCTATCATATATATAGGGGAAGAGGATGGCCTGGCCACGCTAGGGTTCCCCCTAGTGTTTGGTGCGGCGGCCAAGGGAGGTGGGGCGGCAGCCAGGGTGGCTTGGCCACAAAGTTTGGTGGCCAGCCCACACTTTTGGCCCAGCCCAAGCCTCCAGCCGTATGGGCCATGAGGTTGTAGGTGCGGCCAGCCCACCAGGGTCTGGTCCGCACCCTCTCACAGCCCATGTGGCCCTTTGGAATAGATGGGCCCACCCGGTGGACCCCCAGGAACACTTCCGACACTCTGTCACACCACTTGCAGGTCACGGAGCTGTTCCAGAACTCAAACACCAACTTCCCATATATGAATCTTTACCTCCGGACCATTTCGGAACTCCTCATGACGTCCGAGATCTCATCTGGGACTCCAAACAACCTTCGGTCACCAACACATAACTCATCTCTATCGAAACGTCACCGAACCTTAAGTGTGCAGACCCTGCGGGTTCGAGAACCATGTAGACATGACCGAGACAACTCTACAGTCAATAACCAATAGCGGGACCTGGATGCCCATATTGGTTCCTACATGTTTTACGAAGATCTTTATCGGTCGAACCTCTAAGGATTCAGACAATCCCGTACGTTGTTCCCTTTGTTCTTTGGTATGTTACTTGCCTTAGATTCGATCCTCGGTATCTTTATACCTAGTTCAATCTCGTTACCATCAAGTCTCTTTACTCATTCCGTATTACAATATCCCACGACTAACACTTAGTCACATTTCTTGCAAGGCTTGTTGTGATGTTGTATTACCGAGTGGGTCCTGAGATACCTCTCCATCACACGGAGTAACAAATCCTAGTATTGATCCATGCCAACTCAACAGACACCCTTGGAGATACCTGTAGACAACCTTTATAGTTGCCCAGTTATGTTGCGACATTTGATACACACAAGGCACTCCTCCGGTGTCAGTGAGTTGCATGATCTCATGGTCATAGGAACAGATACTTGACATGCAGAAAACAATAGCAACAAACTGACACGATCATATGCTACGTTCATAGTTTGGGTCTTTTCCATCACATCATTCTCCTAATGATGTGAGCCTGCTATCAAATGACATCTCATGTACATGGCTAGGAAACCTTAACCATCTTTGATCAACGAGCTATCCTGCTAGAGGCATACTAGGGACACAGTGTTTGTCTATATGCCCACACATGTATTTAGTTTCCAATCAACACAATTATAGCATAGACAATAAACAATTATCATGAACAAGGAAATATAATAATAAATACTTTATTTATTGCCTCTAGGGCATGCTTCCAACAGGATGTCTGCAGGCCCAACTCCATCCTTGGTATGATTTTACGGCATAACTTCCCGGGGTTTGTCACGTTACCCGGCGAGGGTCAGCAAGAAGAGATAGGATTGAAATGGGTGCACTACTTGGCTGCCCCGTCCCTGCCGGAGCAGATGATCGACGATGTGTTGTGCCACATGAGGGCCGACATGGTCATCAGGAAGTTCTGGGTAATTTCTCCTTTACACAATTAAAAATCAATAATAGCTAGTTATTGTTCTAATTAGTGTTGTCTCTTTTGATTGAAGACCTTCTACACGTGTGAGAAGGGATACGAGGAGGCCGCGGAAAAGCTTATCGATTACGAGTGTAGACACCTACTACAGAACTTACGGCACGAGTCTCGGGTATAGGCTGTTCGAGACTACTATGCCTCCCAGCATATTAAGAAGGCCAAGTCGTTGTCCCGCCGAAAGTTTCTGGACAAGGAGTAGTACATGAAGGTAATTACCTATTCTTAAGGCCTTGTACTTAGTTTCTTTGCTTTGATTCGTTGGCGTAGCTCTCAAATTTCTCTTTACTAACTTAGGTGCCCTCGAGATGGTGTGCGGATAAGATGGGTTGTTGGGAGGCGTTGGTGAATGAGTGGTGCTCTGACCAATGGTGAGTCGTCCATGATGATGCCAAGGCACGGCGTGCCCAAATGGAAGGTGTGCCACACCATCAAGGCAGCGCCAACATTTATCAGTTCGGGCAGAACTGGGTATGTGGTTTGCGTCATGATTCCTGCAATTCATTCTTGTAGTGCTAGGTTTACCCATTATTAATACTTTGTTCCTCTCTTGTAGGCTCATCACAATAAGACGGAGGTGCCAGAGGTGTACGACCTCTATGCCATGGCCCATACTACCTCATACAAGAAGGTCAAGGCATTCTCTGAGTCTGACCTCGATAATCCCGAGAACTTCACCCAAATCTCCTCCCACCATAAGCTCGTGAGGTATAGAGATGTGGGGAAGGCGGTGAATGGAGAGGACTTCAACCTGAGCCAGCATCCTATTGATCCATACCTGGTGATGATAGCTGGCCACAGGAGGCCTGATGGCTCGATAGCCATTGGAGATGGACATATATGGTCTTCGAGCACTCTTTGGCAGATCAAGGCGCGCCAAACGAGCTCCTGTCCTGAGATGCCGCCTCGTCCACGGCCAGTCCAGATCGCCATCGAGGTTAGTCATATGGACTAAGATAGCTTTCCTCCATTACATTGTGTGTGCGAACAAAGATGATTACAATGATTATGAGGAATTGTGTTGTAGGCTACTGTGCAGAAAGAGAGAGAGAGAGAGAGAGAGAGAGAGAGACAACCCAGGCGCTTCTGGCGGAACAGGGCCGGTAGGCGGCGGAGGAGAAGAGGGATCTGGAGGAAAGGAAAACTAGGTTGTTCGAGGAGGAGAGGGCACGGAACGATGTGTCTAACCGGGCCATGTACGAGCTCATCGTGGTAAGTTTCTTCTTCATATTAGCCAAATCATGCACTACATGTTCTATTCACTAATAACCAATATGATTAACTTGGGAAAACCAGATGTGCAGACTTTGTGCGAGAAGACCGGCTAGACCCCTCCGCCGATGCCAGTCATTACCGCGGCTAGAACGGTGAGTTTTATTTCAATATTCATTAGTTACTAGTCTTAACATTTCATCGTCATCATGCTAACGCAAATGATCTTTGGTACAACATAACTCCCAATCCGCATCGCACGACCCGAGCAACCCCGGTGCTTCACCTCTGTGATGACGTGGAGGGTAAGCCCTATATGCCACTTACTTGGCTCATATTCTCAAACAAAGACAAACATAGCAGTTAGAAAAACTTAGCACAATGACAAACTTAGCACTTAGACAAATGTCATATTTTACCTAAGTTAGCTTTGTTTCCTCTAAAATGACATAGTAAGCTTACTTACCTCCAAAATGACATATTGTACCTAAGTGAGCTCTAAAATGACATATTGTACCTAAGTTAGCTCTAAAATGACCTATACTTACTATCGTTTCCAAGAGGAGAAAGAGAAAGAGAAGAAAAAAGCTTCTTCTTCTTCTTCTTGTTCTTATTCTAGATCTTCTTCTTCTTCTAGTATTCTTCTTCTAACATTCCTATTTCCCATTTTTCAGATTTGATTCACTTCACGGAAGCTTGCATTTATGGAGTGCTTGAGTTTACTTTCTCTTTTGGTTTTGTATCGATGAGCAATGTGAAACTTGCTACCTATGGATAAAACTATTGTAATATGGATGAAACTATGTATGTATGGATGAAACTATTGTAATATGGTGAAACTTGCACTTTTGATTTGGTATGTTTGTTGGATGATCATATTCATTTGGCAGAGATATAGTTTCTATGAATATCATATATTTTCCTGTGAAAATGCTTGGATATGAGGAAAACAGAATAAAAAGGGCCAATACAAGCACTTTGCCATCTGCCATCGATGGCAAAGGGTGCTTTGCCGTCTGCCCCGGACGGCAAAGCTGCCACGTGGCGGCCACCTGTGAAACCTGGGAAGCCCGGGCTGGGGCCATTTTGTCTTTTTGCCCTCCACGGAAGATGGCAAAGGGGGAGGAGGCAGACAGCAAAGGGGGAGGAGGCAGACGACAAGGGGGGGGGGCAGATGGCAAAGGGGGGAAGGCGGCAGACGACAAAGGGGAGGTAGGAGGTAAACGGGAAAGGGGGGAGGCTGCAGACGGCAAAAGAGGCGGGGGGAGGGGGTAGACAGCAAAGTGGTGGGGATCTGTTATCCACCTCTAACTGTCACGCCGTCGGTAGTTCACCCTCCAAGTCTTTGTCGTCTGCAACCTGACGACAAAGAGCCTTTGCCGTCCGCCAGGCCAAAGCAGACGGCAAAGAACCCCTTTGCTGGAGCTATCTGGGCCCAAATTTGTGTCACCCACTAGCGGACGGCAAAGTCCTTTGTCGTCCGGTTTTGTGCCTTTGTCATCTGCCATGCCCGACGGCAAAGTGCCTAATTCCTATAGTGAAATAGTTTTTGATGAACTCCCAAATTTGTTGATAAAAACTAAAAGACGGGTCATCAGCGCCATGGGTACCACCAAGATAGGAGCTCATGGCAAGATTCTTAATCTCATCCTCAGAAAATGGATTCTCTAAAGCAAGTATTTCATCATTGGTTACTAATTCATCTTCATCCTAAAGATTATTTCCTAACTTGATGTCAGGTTCGGGTTCAAAGAAGAACATATTCTCATAAAAATATGAGACACATCCAAAATCTCAGAAGTTGAAAAACGGAACCATTGGGACCAACGACCTCTAAAAACATGGTTCTTACGGTGTCTAGGATTGGCCAAGGTATGAAAACATGCATTATTATAATTAGTTAATTTTTATATGTATGTGTGTGAATATTGGTTATGTGTAACTATACACATAAGTGTCATAGTATACCCACTTTGTTCACTATTATAAGATGTTTTGGATATTTTAGTTTGACTACATACGAATTAAAAATGAGTGAACAAATATACTAAAATGTGTTTACATACATTCGTTTTTTAAGTTAGAACATCTTATAATAATGAACAGAGGGAGTATGTCTCTAAAACTATACTAGAGGGCGCAAATTGCACTATTATATTCTTATTGTTGCCTTTATAGAAATGAGCAATTTTAATACATATTTTGAACAACTTTTTGTCATCTTTTTTTTCTTTAAGGGAAATGCCAATGTCACTAATTCATTTTTTTTTAGAAAACTTTATTATTGCATAAAAATCCACTGTTATATGGTTATTGTTTCATAATATGGAAAAAGCAATTTATGTGTAATTTGAAAAAAAAATTGGTTCAAAAAAATTAATTTCCTTTTTTTCTTTAAGGGCAATACAAGTACCACTAATTTATTGTTTTTAGAAATCTTAATTTTTTGTTTTTGTTTTCGTTTTTATTTTAGTATTAGTATAGGGGCTATAAGAAGGTTATAGCTAGTAGTAGAAGGCTGCATAGCCTTTGGATCTTGATCGGGTGCTGGAGAGTGGTTGAGAGCGATTTGATTGAACATCCAAAAAAGTTCAGGCGCGTGTCAAATAGTTCCCCCTTCTATGTCATCATTTATTTTATGTTTTCCATTTTATTTTTTATTTTAGGAAATAATATTGCTCTTTCTATTTTTGGTTTGAAATAATATCATACTTTTTTATTTTTAGTTTTTATTTGTTTAATTTAGCCTTTTTTTCTTTTTTTCTTTATTTTCTCTGGTGGCGTTGCAAACAAAGAGACAATGATGATGTCACTTGAGTGCAAGTAATTCAGAACATTAACTTCGAGGAGAACTACCTTGGCCTACCAACCCCCAATGGGTGTATGTCCAAAGGTTGATTCCAAAATATTTAGGTACAATTCACAAAGAGGTTTGTGATGTGCTGTGACTCCAAAATGGCTCAAAGCGGGAGGGAGGTACACTTCAAGTCTGTATCCCAAGCCCTTTTGAGACATTGATCAAGTGTCTGTGAGAAGTAGAACACACCCTATCATTATGAGTATCTCCGAGATGTTGAGCGAACATCACATATTGAGATTGATGAAATCATCATACGCGCCTCATAATTGACAGGAATGCCCCTGTCCACTAAATGAATATCGCTGAAAAGCCTGAAATAAATCCAGGAAAATGTGAGCATAAATGTTAAGTCTACGACTTGAACTCTAGTGTGATGGTTCCACCACAAGAAACGTAACCATCTAAGCTATGCTCAGTTCGTATAATAATTTGGGTCTTGAAGGGTCGTCTGATGTAACACTATATAGGCCATTTTGTAGGGAAAGGAAGATAAATCTCGGGCATTGCATTGACTAACAAACATATTCATACATTATTCTTTATTTAAAATAGTGACAAGTAATGCTAAACATTGATACCAAAAAAATCCGATTACAAAACCAAAGAAAAATCGAAACCATCCACATAGGACATGTCATGAGGGTCTCAACAATCCCATCACGAAACATATAACAATGGGCCATAACCCATTTCTTAGGCGACATGTGACTTAACAAATAGTGCATGTCTATATAATACAACATCTTCAAAAAGGTATCGCCACTCGCATGTCGATGTTGCTTGATCCAATCACACGTCAAACATGGGTCTATCACCCCTAAAGCAATACTTTTGGCCAATACCTTCGATAAGAAAACAATGTGTTCCATCCACTTGAGCCATATCGAATCGATTTCTTAAATGATACCATTCACACGTCAAACATGGGTCTATCACCCCTGAAACAATACTTTGGGCCAATACCTTCGATAAGAAAACAATGTGTTCCATCCGCTTGATCCATATCCAATCAATTTCTTAAATGATAAATTTACACTATAGTCATCTCTATGAAACCCTCATATCACTATTAGAAAAACGGCTATAGCTAATATAGACACTAATGGCGCACCATGTATGCGGTGCGTCACTGCTATATAGCAGTGGCGTACCAGATATAGGTGCGCCGTTAATGGCCATATTACTAATGGCGCACCCGGTGTGTGGTGCGCCATTACTAGTTTTGTCCTGGCCTCACACCCTTCCCAGACTTAGCAGTGGCGCACCAGGGGAAAGTGCGCCATTACTAGTTTTAACTAGTAATGGCGCACCACACCCACGATGCGCCACTACTAACAAAAAAAATTCAATTTTTTTTTCAAAACTAGTGATGGCGCACCACACACCAGGTGCGCCATTAGTAACCCTGGTTACCAATGGCGCATTCTTAGGAGGTGCGCCATTGGTAACCTAAGAGCAGCTAGATATTTTTGACAGCCACCTACCACATTCACTTTCCCCACTTCATTCTCTCCACCTCTACCAAGCTTGGTCTCAGCTGCCTCCTCCTCCTCACCTCATTTGCGCCATAGATTCACCCAAATTAAATGGTTAAATTTCCTTTTTGGATAGGTAACTAAGGGGAAAGCTTTCTTTATGTTCTAGATCTACTTTTTTCTCCCTCCAACGTACACACTTTTTATGGCCTAGATCTACGTATGTTTCTGGTGTTGCATATGTTTGTGTTTGCAGGTACCGGTATTTGAAATGCGGTAGTTGCCAATATTTTGCCGGAATGTTGATTCATTTCCGTTTCGGCGAGAATTTGGCACTATGGATTCTTTTCGGTCCTATTTTTAGGCAAAGTCATGCCAAAAAAAATTTGGTTCTAAAATATCGTTTTGCTCTACCCCGCAGGCGACCATGGTCCGCACGATGACTGAAGGCATCGTGAATAGGTTTTTGAGCTCCACGGAGGCCAAGATGCTTCAAAAGAATGAGACGGAGATAAGATGTCCATGTCGAAGATGCAAGCTGAAGAGCCTTATGGACCCGGATTCCAGACAGGTGTGGGACCACCTACTCGTGCGTGGTTTCATGAATGGCTATCGGTGGCAAGGTGATGAAGATGATTATGAAGTCGTCCATGGGGGTCGGGCAAGAAATAAGGAAGGGCAACAAGACAATAGCGGCGAGGGCGGGCGAGAAGACGAAGAATCTCCAGGACATGATCACGAAGTAGATGCAGGACACAGACATCATGTAGAAGATGCAGGACATGATGATGAGGAAGATCAAGACAAAGGGCATGATCATGAAGATGAAGATGCCGGAGTAGACGACGATGGACCATCGATGGGCTGGGTGCAGGACCCTCATATTCAAGAGCTGCTTGTCAAGCAGACGGGTAACGCAAGAGCTGCCGCCCGAGAGAAAGCCAAGCTGGATCAACTAGAGATAGACGTGGTTACTCCATTGTATGAAGGATGCAGGGCTGAGGATACCCGCCTGAAAGTAACGCTCATGGCTCTGGATATGAAGGTAAAACACGAAATGACCGACGCATGCTTCGACGAGAACATGTCATTCTGGCACGAACGTCTTCCCAAGGGGAACAAGTGCCCGACCAGTTTCAAGGAGGCGAAGAAAATCGTGTGTCCTCTGGATTTACTGCACGTGAAATACCATGTGTGCATGAACGATTGCATCATTTATCGGGATGAGCACGCGGAGTCTACCATATGTCCGGTGTGCGGCATCACTTGATACAAGAAGAGGAAGAAAGCTCCTCAAAAAGTGGTTTGGTACTTTCCAATCACTCCTCGTCTGCAGCGGTATTTCGTGGACCCTAAGCAAGCAGAGCTCCTGCATTGGCACGCGGATAGGGAGGAGAAGAAGCGAGAAGATGACGGAAATGATCAGGAGATAAATAAAAAAGACAAGATGCTAAGTCACCCTAAGGATGCGATCCAGTGGCAAGCATTGAACTTCAAACACCCAGAATTTGGGGACGATCCAAGGAACATCATGCTGGGCGCGAGCATCGATGGAGTCAATCCGTTTGGCTGCCAGAGAAGTACACATAGCACCTGGCCTATGTTTGTGTGGATGTACAACCTTCCACCCTGGATGTGCATGAAGAGGAAGTACATTCACATGAGTATGCTAATTGAAGGGCCGAAACAACCAGGGAATGACATCAATTTGTATCTAGGGCTGCTGAAAGAGGAGCTAGACACGCTGTGAAAAACGCCAGCCAATACGTGGGACGCCGCAGCGAAACAATATTTCCCTATGAGAGTCGCACTGCTCATGACGGTGCACGACTATCTCGGTTACGGATATGTCGTGGGGCAGGTGGTCCATGGATTTAGTGCATGCGTCAGGTGCATGGATGACACAACGTATCGCCAGCTAGATAGAGATCCCGGGTCTTCCAAAACCGTGTTCATGGGACATCGAAGGTGGCTTCGCGACGATGACGCATGGAGAAAACGCTAGGATCTATTTGATGGTGAAACCGAACCCCGAAGATCCCCACGTACGAGGAGCGGTGAGGAAATAGACGAGCCATTGAAAAATTGGAAAGAGTGCCCACCGCCGGGAAAGAAGCGAAAGGCGCTAGAGCCGCTGCTGAAGGTATGGGAAACGAGGTCTGTTTTCTAGGACTTGCCGTACTGGAAGATCCTCCGTGTGCCTCACAGCCTTGATGTCATGCATATCACGAAGAACGTGTGCGAGAGTCTGCTTGGTACCCTGCTCAACATGCCAGATAGGACCAAAGATGGGCCGAAAGCAAGGGCAGACTTGCAATCAATGGGCATCAGGGAGGAGCTTCATGCAAAACGCCCTAATGATGATGATGATGATGATGATGATGAGGCGAAGGACAAGGAAAGTCGTCGCAAAGGCAAAAAGGCCAAGAAGATCGAATATGACTGCCCTCCCGCGTGCTTCACTCTAAGTTAGAAGGAGATCGAGCAGTTTTTCACCTGCCTTGTAGGAGTAAAACTTCCTTACGGTTACGCGGGGAAGATAAGCAGATACCTAGACTCAGCGAAGCAGAAGTTCAGCGGGATGAAGTCTCACGACTGTCACATGCTGATGACGCAGATACTTCCAGTTACAATTCGTGGGATCATGGACGCGCACGTCCGTGAAACGCTATTTGGCCTGTGCAACCTTTTCGACGTCATCTCTCGGAAGTCGGTTGGCATGAGGCAACTCAGAAGGCTACAGGAAGAGATCATGGTGATACTATGCGAGCTTTAGATGTACTTCCCGCCCGCATTCTTCGACGTTATGGTGCATCTGCTGGTCCATATCGTGGAGGATATCATCCAACCCAGGCCGACGTTCCTGCACAGCATGATGCCGTTCGAAAGGATGAATGGTGTAATCAAAGGATACGTTCACAGCAGAGCACGTCCAGAAGGAAGCATAGCCAAGGGCTTTCTGACCGAAGAGTGCATCTCCTTCTGCACGAATTATCTAGGCATCGAGAACCCCGTTGGTCTGCCCGTCAACAGGCACCTTGGCAGGCTCGCTGGATGGGGTCATCGCGAGGGTCGCCGCGAAATGCATGTCGACTTCAAGGGTCGACTCGCTGACTTTGAAAGAGCAAACCTAGTCGTGCTACAACACATAGACGTGGTCGATCCTTGGGTGGTAGAGCACAAAACCTTTATTAGGAAGACGTACAATGAACGAGGCCAACAGAGGACGGACGGAGATATAATCAAAGAGCACAACTCATGTTTCACGCGTTGGTTCAAGGACAAGATTCCGTCGTACCCTTTACATGAGGATTCTTCCGCGGAAGAAAAACTCATATTCGCCTTGTCACAGGGCACTGAGCACAACCTGATGACCTATGAGGCGTACGATATCAATGGCTACACATTCTACACCGAGGAAAAGGACATGAAGAGCGATTATCAGAACTACGGGGTAACGATAGAATCCTACACCGGTAACGACAAGGACAGATACTACGGAAGGATCAAGGAGATCTGGGAGCTGAGCTACGCTGGAGAGAAGGTCCCGATGTTCCGTGTTAGATGGGCCAAGAGCTTCCTAAAAGAAGACCGGTATTTCACCACCATGGTTATACCCGAAGCCAAATCCAAGACCGCGGGCGCAAACGTCACCGCAAAAAATGAGCCATGGGTACTGGCTTGCCAAGTGGACCAATGGTTCTTCATTACCGACCCGTCAAAGCCCAGTCGTGTTGTCATGAGGAGAGGCAAAAGGAACATCATCGGAATGGATGGAGTCGCCAATGATCAAGACTTTGAAAAGTACGGCGACCCGAAGATGGAAGATGACGACGACGATGAAGTACCATACACCAAAAGAAGAAGCAGGACCACCCTACCTAAAGGACGTCCGTTCAAGAGAAGAATTCAAGGGGTTCTGGGGCTAAATTATTCAACCGCAAGAAAGAAGGGCAAGAAGATTGTGAAAACATAGTTAAGATCGAATCACGACGTGTCGGCCGTGTGTGTGTGTCAGTGGCAAGCTCAATCTTTGATGACTGTTATTTCATGTCACTTGATTTCAACCATGTCATCTAATTCTAAATTTTTGTACAATGGTTTTATCACTCCATTTGCATTTTCCTTTTCTCTTATCTCAAATCTTAAATTATTACATGCAACTAAAAATCCAAAAAACAAAGTTAGTAATGGCGCACCAGGAGAAGGTGTGCCATTGATATCACGGTGTTTATGGCGCACCCCTAAAAGGTCCACCATTGATATACCAACTTTTATGGCGCACCCCTAAAAGGTGCGCCATTGCTAACCCTCCCCCCACTAAAATATCCAAGACCCAGCCGGTCATCCTTCTCCCCAACTGCATCTCGCCCCTCGCCTCTCGCCCCCTCTCGTCATGGATGCCGCCTCCAGTCCGGCACCGCGGCACCCCATGTCCGGGCCGTGACTCCACACCGCTGCCACCCGCACTCCACCGGCGTCATCTCTCGCCCCCTCGCCATTCAGCCAGTCGAACTGCGGCGGCGTCTCTCGGCCCCCATCACCGGCAAGCCGCTCGAGCTAGCCGCCAAATCGACCGGCGCCCCTCGTTGCGGCGCCGCCTGGCCGCCGTCCAGCCGCCCCCTCACCCTCCAGCTGCCGTCAAGCCGCTTCCCTAACACTCCGCCTATGTCGGCTCAACACAGGCCTTCATCAACGGCGGCGATGCGCGCGCCCATCTTCGTCGTTCCCGTACGTCCCCTTTCTCCTGAAATGTTGATTAATTTCTTTTTCGGTTGAGAATGGGGCACTCCTAGGTCAAGAAAATTAGCAAAGGTCATGCCCAATTTTCTTGACCTAGAAGGTGCCCGATTCTCAACCGAAACAAAAATTACTTGTGCATCTTGTGTTTCCATCGATCTACTGTACTCGCCTAATTCATAGATGAGTGTAAAATGTGCGGGGATTATGGTAGAATTCACTTTGGATTTCCGTAGGGGTGGGTACCTTATGTGGTTAGATTCCGTTATGTATTTTTGATAGTGGGGAATAGTAGGGGTTTGAGCCCTAACCTCAGTCATCTCCATTTTCCTTTTTTTTGCAGTACATGATGCTTAATATGACAGCATACCACCATTTTTGTATGTATGTACCCCACAAAATGTCAATAGCCGTAAATTCAGTCAATCTTGTTGAATTTTTTTGTTTTAAAACAAGGAAATAGGTGAGAGGGGGTATGTAGGTACAGGCAGCCCCAGTTATAGATTGTTCTTATGTGATGGTGTTACGATTATCCTTTTTTGTCGTTGCCCCAGTTTGGTCTGTAAGGTTCCTTAGGTGCATGAATTTTTGTCTCGGTAATTTGTATGAAAACATTGATGTTGTGTTTATAGTGGTTGGTTCAATCCTCTTTGATTTTTTATGTTTTAGACATCTTTACCGTTTGGTAGGTCATTTTGGATTCATGAGTTCACTTTTGATCAGAATCAGTCTGAATACACAATGAGCTGATGTTGAATGCTTTTTTTCTCACTGGAATTACTCAATCTTGATTCACAAGGAATTAGTCTGGATACATTTTTTATAGTACATGTATGTTGGAATTGGAGTCAAGCCGCTACGTGTAGTTCCTTTTCTGTTTATATTCATGTGTTTTTCCTACAAATTTTTGTTTGGTAGCATAAACTAAGTTATTTGTAACCAGTATGGCAAGAATCGTCTTAATATTTATTGGAAGCATTTTACTTTTAGAGAGGTGCAGCCTAGGATATTCCACATTATCTGTAAGTCCAACCATAGACAGTAGTAGTTGTAGAGTAGCAATAATTGGAAATGCAGAATCATTTCATAGGGACTGGTTTTGCTGTTTTACATAATTCCCTTGCTTGTGTGTCAGGCTCTTGTTTGAGGCTAGTTTGAGCTTTTGATGGATTCGGTTTAGAATTGGAGACAACCGATGCCCAATTTTCTTCGATAAAAGGGTGTCTGTAACGTGAAAATATATGAAGCCTTGTTGTCCCACTCGCACCCACTCACTTGTGCATAGGATAGGTGAAAGTGATGGTGTGACCTAGTAGTATATGAATAAGGTGGGGATATATGCTGCTACTATAGTAGTTGGTTAAAGATGGTTGTAATATTCAGAATGTTTGTGGAGAGGATATATTGGGTGAAATGGGAATGAGAATGAGAATGAAAATGATGATACAGTAGGACGGTGTAATATTCTGAATTGAATTGTAGAGCCTACACACACATACACATACGCATACAGATACAGATACAGATACAGATACATGCCTAGAGTCAAAGGGTAATATTCCTCTAAATCTGAGAAGAATAGATGCTACCCTGATCTCATCCAATAACTCTAGTAGCCTTTTTTCCTATTTAGAGCGAACATGGCCGACAACGATGAGGCCGTCGGTTCGGGCAAGCCATTCTGGGAGCTGTCCCAGGAGATGGAGGAAGAACCTCACCGCTATGAGGACACCGCGGAAGACACCGATCCCGACTACACAACCCCTAGTGGCGTCGGGGATGACACCACTGATGATGGCAGCGAACGCACAGATGGCAGCCAACAGAAGAGGCAACGGAAGGACCGGCACCCGAACGTGCTCGGCACCGTCAAGGAGGAATTTACTGAAGTGTCCTCCAGTGGGCATCCAATAGCACCCAAAGAATTAGTCGGTGGGTACGCGGGACAACTCGGGTGCATTCTCCGGAGCACCGTCTCGATCAACATCGAGAACCTAAGGCATCGTGACCGAGGGAATTTGCGCAACCTCCTCTTCACGAAGCTGCACGAACAATACAAGTTCCCTGCTGACTTCGCAAACACATGCCTCTCAGGGAATAAAGTGAACAGTGTCGCCCTCACGAAGATGAGCACGGCCCTGGCTACTTGGAGAGCCGTGGTGAAGAGAAGGATTCTAAGTGGTGATAGTTATGAGAAGATCAAGGAGACAAATCCTTCGATCAGCAAAGCTGACTACCTGGAGTTCAAGATCAAGTGCGAGAGCAACGCATCCGCGGAATCAAGTCGATGGGGGAAAGATATGCGGGACTTGAACTTAGGGGTCCACAAACTCGGTCCCGGCGGTTACAGAGTGGCGGAACCTAAATGGGACAAGGAGGACACGGAGCATACCGAGCAAGGCCTACCGCCCCTCTTCGATAAATACCATGAAAAACAGACCAAGAACTATGTCAGGGCCCGGTACAAGGTGGACCCGGTAACAAAGGAGCTTACCATGGATCCAAAGGTGAAGGAGCTTGAGTGTGTTCTGGTAAGGAATACACCCCCGCGTAATTAGCTCCATATGGTTGCATTCTAATTAATGAAGCCAAATTTCTAAATGGTTCACATTCCTTCCGCAGGAAACTGAAAGCAGTAGCGCGGGGTCTCAGAGCTCCCCGTCTGCCCCTTGGGACACCACTTTAAATAGGGCGTTGAACGTAATGAAACACAAGGATAAGTTCAGTAAGCCGTCGTCAGCTGGTCATGTGGCCGTCGAAGGCTTGTCCACGAAATGGTCGGAATACTATAAGGCTGGGCGAAAGGAGAGGAAGACTAGCTCGAAAAGCTAGGAGCGCGAGGTTAAAGAACTCAAGGCACAAGTGGCGCGGATTCTGGAGATAGTCCAAGAGCAAGTGCGAGACCAACTGGGAGCGACGATCACCGTCATTATGCCTTCCTTGCTTGAGGGGCTGCGGGGGTGGATTGCGTACGGCCAACAGGGGCCGCCCCCGATTCCCAGCTTCACGGGCAGCAACTCGCACAACGCGCCGGCATTGGTGTCTCCGGCGGAGGCGGCATTGGTGTCTCCGGCATCGGCGCCGGTATTGGAGCTTAATGCACCCGGGTGTGGGAAGAATACGCAGGCCGGCACCTCGGCAGCAAGCGGCCCCTCCGTCACTTGCACGCCCGCCGTTGGCGGTGCCTCAACATTAGCCAAGCTCGACGCCATCACGGTAACTAAGCCTCGGCCGATGACTTCATCTCCTTGCCTTTGACTGGGCATCCCTGACACCCTACATGTTTTTGCAGGACGCCGCCATCGTTCCATGCACTCTCCTGCACTTCGTGGACGGCGAGTTGATCGATGTTGCCAAGGCCAACATCGTTGAACTAGGCAACCGCGTGTTCCACGGTAATCCGATGCCACCCACCGTGTATAGGGTTCAACTGGTTCGGGTGCTGCGGGGCTGGGACGACTTGTTACCTCCGTATCGACCCCCTGGGGCCGATGAAGATGATGTGATGACCCTCAAAGCCAGATTCATTTGGGGGCGGGGGACACCACCCCATAGACAACACCGCCAGTCGTGTCGGCGCCAAGCCATGGCAAGACCGCCGCAACGCTACCGTCGTCAGCTGATCCGGACATGCATATGGCACAGGATCCGGACAACGATGATGGTGCATTTTCCAACGTCGATAAGTACATCAACAAACATGGGTACGGTGATGAATTATTGGGGCCTCCTTCTCAAGAACCCAACCCTACAAAAGACGATCGCGATCTAGCTGGTACCGCGGAGAAACCCAATTGCAATAGGCGTCGTCTGTTCAGTTCTCAGGAGACGCCTCCAACTGCCGCCTTCATCGAGACTCAAATAGTCGAGGTGCGAAATATTATCAGCCCCAACACACTCAAGAAGGTGGTCTCTGAGCAGAACTCGATCCCATTACAGCAGAAGAAGCAGAAGGGACAAAAAAGAAAAAAATAACAAGGGTGCGAGCCAGCCGGCACCGAGTACGATCCGTGCTTAGGACGGGCCACCAATACCTATCTCGAGGAGGGTGCATGTGGTGGGTAGGCCGATGCTACCGACTAATCTTCTCAATGTTGCAACCGGTTCTATGCGTAGTCTGCATGACGGTGTTCTTTCTATGGAGAAGCGGCGTCTCTCCGAGAATGATGTGGCATACCCGGTTTTCGTGGCCAAGGTGCCAGAGGGCAAGGGCTTTGTCGATAGCACCATTGGGCGTATGATCGTCCTACGGTTTGATGACATCTTCGCTATGTTTAACCTTTATCCGCTGCATTACACATTCATTCGGCTATTTTCGCTCAGTATGGAGATGCGGATCATTAGAGACAAGACACCGGACATCATGATAGTCGACCCCTTCTACATGCGTGCCAAGATCTTGGGCAGCGCTGGGGACCGGCAAGTCATGAGTTCATACCTCGAAGGCGTCATTCTGGCGAACCCAGATAAGGATAACTTCCTCGTGCCTTACTTTTCCGAGTAAGTCATTCCCTCACCGCCCCGTAACATATGATTTCTTAGATTTCGATCGTTCTTTTTTTTCTAACATTCCGTGTTTTGTGCAGTGACACACATTGCACACTCATCCTCTTAAGCCCAAAATATTACATGGCCACATATTTCGACTCGGACCGTCAGTCGAAGAAAGACTACACAAATATCAAGAAAGTTCTTGATGATGCTCTCCCCGACTACGCCAAATCTGGAGGCACCTTCAGGAGGCCAATTTGTAGGTACGACAAGCACGTGTTCACCCACGTAACGACGTTCCGCTGCGTCAAGCAGCCGCCTGGCAGTCAGAAGGATGCCTACTACGCCCTCCATCACAAGCGGGCGATCGTACGGGACCATCATCACCTTATGCTACCAAATAATCTCAAAGAATGAACCGCACGCTTGTCGGCAATCCAGGACGAGGACATCGGACAAGAATTCTTTCGCATCTAGTCGGAGTTTGCGGAAATCATCTATCAAGATGTCCTTCGTACCTCGGGGCAGTTCTACCTCAAATATCAACCGTCCAACAGTGAAATAGAAACAACGCTACAAATGCAGGATGACAACAACCGCACATTCATGACCATCACGAAAGACGGCGGCTTCATCCACGCTTCGGTCCCTGAGTCGAGTTGAAAGTATTGATGGTATGTAGTTCTGAAATATCAATTAGCTCATGTTGTAATTAAACTTTAATGAACTTGTATGTCTCTTTAGTTTGGACAGTCATTCAACTTATATGTAATCGATGCTATTTATTAGTAGGACCATGAATCGTGCTATTAATGTGTTGCTTTTCTCTTTCGATCCTTTTGTTGCATACTTATATATTGCTTATATATTATCTGTGAATTGCTACTAACATTTTGTTTGTCTAGTGCATAGAGATGTCGTCGTATGTCGTGTACAAAGGTGAGGTTCCCGGAGTCTACGGCGACTGGGAGGAGTGTCGGAGATAGGTTCACCGTTTCAGCGGTAACAGTTACAAAGGGTACACCACTAGGACAGATGCGGAAGCTAGATACGCGCGCTATCTAGCGGGAGAGAGGAGGGAGCGGAGGAGGAATTGGATGAAGATCAGTTTCATCGCGATGATGCTCATCGTAACCGCAACCCTCTTCTATGTGATGGTAGTTTAGATATCGACTTGTAATGTGAAGACAAACTCGCTACTCGCGGTCTCGAGACTTGTAATGTTCTAACTTTGTTCGGTATTTTGAATTCGGACACTAATACGGTGAATTGTATTCGGAGACTAATTTTCTATTGTATTCGATAAATCTGCTGTTTATATATTGTGCTATTTATATTCTGTGCTGTAATGTATTTTGTAACCTGTGCAAATATCAGAAAAGCAAAAAAAAATTCCTAATATTCATAGTAGTGGCGCACCATATTGCATTTTAGTGGCGCACATAAATAAACACCCCAGTGGCGCATTATCTAAAAGTGCGCCATTAGTAACCCAGAGCACAAGGTACACATGGCCCCTTGGAGTAACAGCAGTGGCGCACTTCTGGGCCTAGTAATGGCGCACTTTAGTTGCGCCTTAGTGTCTGGGATAGTAATGACGCACCAGGTGGTGCGCCACTGTTATGTAGATTAACAGTGGCGCACCAGGCGTGCGCCATTACTATTTATTAGTAGTGGTGTGATAATAGTGGCATACCTATAGTGCGCCATTAATAGCCAAAATATGTGCGCCACTAACAGCATTTTTTCTAGTAGTGTATATTCCATTAAGACACTACGCACTGATGAACCCACCACAATTCATGGGTATTCAGATTAATACCCAATTTTTTATGAAAGGCGTTAATGTGTATTGCTCTATGTGATATAAATAACAACGGGAAACCACCAAAAGTTTATCGTGATATACTTGTAGCCTAATGGGTTGTGAGTCAGACTCATGATAGAACTCGAAATAATGGATCATGAGTTCAATACATGTTACTAGTTTTTTTTTTGTGAAAAAACATTTTCATCAACATTCCCCCCTTGCATTCTATATTACTAACATTTTTTGTGCTCTTTGCACCTTTCTTCCTCATACTCTATTGGCTAGTTTATTTTGGTCAACACCTCTATTTTAGGCATTATTACACAACAACATACCATTTGTTCTATGATCATTGAGTATTTGAGTGCAGGGTCATTTGCATTATAAAGTGCACTTTCACCGGCGACGATACACAACAATATTTGGAGAACAACGAGAAAAAACTTGAGGAAGATCACATATATGGCTAATTTTCTCAACAAGGAAGCCAAAACCTGCTCTTGAGTTATTTTCCATTTAAATATGGTGCCAAAACCTGCTTTTTAGTTATTTTGCTATTTAAATATGGTGCCAAATCCCCATATGGCCTTCCATCAAGGTGTGGCTTCCGCAAGCATAACACTAAAATCAACGAAGGATGTCCTCAACAGACATTTGATCTCCCACATCACCTGACGCGCGGGACATTACTAGATCATGGACGGTGACACAATGGCAAGTTCAAGGTTTTGGCATCTGTTTTGAACAAACCGCGTAGTTGGACGGCTTCCATGATCGGGGAAGGGGGGGTTCCTCAGCCCCTTACAATTGGGGTGCCAGGTTACATGAATGATCATGCCTAACCCTCTAGCATCGGCTCTCGCCTAAGTATGAGCTTCCACCTAGATGGTGTGCATCAAGTAGGTATGCGACCACGTGACGCCATCGAAGATGCATGCATTGTGATGTTTCTAGATAGTTCAAGTGGCCGGAGCGACCAGCGAGGCGATGCCCCTTGTGGTGGCAAGTTGTGGATTACTGCATGACGAACGTTCACCATGCGGCAGCGAAAACTTTTGACGGTTAGTGTTTCTTGCCATGCGTATGCAATGGCGACATGCACTTTTCGATTCACACGAAAGCTGTCATTTCTCATAGGATCTTCTTCGGTCTTACTCAAAAGATCCATTTTTTAATTCAAATTCAAAGTTTTTGAGATATTTAAAAAAGTGGATTAATCGGACGAGGGGAAAGAGTCCCACAAGGGTTCAACGACGAAGATGACCCGTGGCTCCAGGATGTTGATCCCTAGTCGCATGCTCATGAAGACTTTTCGGCTGCCGTGAACAAGGTCAGACCGACTCTAGTAGGGAAGAGGTGACAACAACGTGTCGGCGAGTTGCTCTGGTGGCTGTAGTGATAGGACCTCGATATAATTTTGTTATGTTTGGAGTGTTTTGTACTAAACTTATAATTTTGTTATGTTTGGAGTGCTTTGTACTAAACTTATATAATAGATTTGGGTCTTTTTTGTATAAAAAGTTGTGTACAAATGATTGCTAAATTAGTAAGTATACTAAGTAGAAGAAGGTAGTGCATGTCCATGTGCATGCACTATGCGCCATGTTTAGAAGAAACACTAACCAAATAGGCAGAACGGGAACGGGGTCTCTACCGCGGTCCCACTATCAGTTAGGCCCATGCCGCTGCCGCCGCCCTCGAACTCCGGCACCTGCCGCACCCCGGAGCTCGCGGAGGGCTGCTCGAAGGTTGTGAGTTTCAGTGGCGCCATCGGCTCCGCCCATTGCCGAGCTCTAGCTCCGACCATGGCCGCGTCGCCGAGAGCCAATAGCGGTGAAGGTGCCGGCTGAAGAGGAAGTGCAACGGGAACGGAAGTAAAATCACGGGAAGGCAACTGGATGCGCTGGCGCTGCTTCTCGGCTGCCTGTTGGAGAAGGCGGAGGGAGGTGGCCTTGGGATCCTCGCCGAGACCGGCGAGGAAGGGCATGAGCCGGTCACTCCGCCGCTCCGTCGCCTGCAGTCGCCGGCTCATCCTCGCCAGCTGCTCCCCGATAGCCGTCTGCTCCTGCCGCAGCCTCTGAACCTCCTCGAGCGGCGCCTCCCTCCCCTCGTCGTCCTCTTCCTCCTCCACTTCCTCTCCTATATTATTGTCCATCACGTCCTGCTCGCCGCCGACGACTAGAGACGAGCAAGAGGTCTCGCCGCGCTTCTTCCTGCGGCGCACGAGGCGCGGCAGCAGGTGCGTCTGGCCGCGCAGGAATGACTCGTGCGCGAACTCCCATCGGTCCGGGTGCACCTTCCGGAAGCCCTGCGCAACAATCTCATCGTAGAAAATGAAGCTAGCAGATACTTCTTTCAAGCAAGTGTATGTGCAGTGCACGTTCAAGCAAGTGTATGTACGGTACTCACGTAAGAGTTGAGCTGGCGGACGAAGCTGGAGAAGTTGCCGTGCTTGAAGAAGCAGGGCAGGAGGAGCCGCGAGAAGCTGGCGACGTCGGCGACGAGGAAGCTGTTGTTGCCCCTCCCCCACCTGACGAGCGCGTCCGTCCTAGGGTCGCTCACCATCTGGTACGTCTTGGCCACGAACGGCGCCGTCTGGAGCTCGCCGATCAGCCCCAGCACGAGCTCCGTGTGGAGGCCGTCCATCCTATATCCTATGTAGCTGCTGCCTACTTCTCTCCACCAGACCGCGCGGCGGATCTCAGACAGTGGGAGTTCCCTCAACTCTATCTCACTCCCGGACGTCAAAATCCCCCAAAAGGCAGGCGGACAGGTGTGGTGTGATTGCTCTCGCAGAGAGAGGGGCCGGGCGCTGGCCAATTTTATGCGTGACAGGAGGACGCTAAACGCCTAAACTAACACTGTAACCCGTGTGATGAGCTCACAGTATAATTGACGTCTGTGGGCTTGGAAAACTGGACATAATCCTTCACACACTACTAGTAGCATGTCGATCGATCCCCAGCCTTCTTGGCGTCGTCGCCATCGCGTTCTGGTGATAGATCATTGAAACCGTGCCGCCTTTGGACCAGAGCGTGCTCTAACAGTGCAGAAAAATGATAACCTAAGCATCAAAACCCAGCTAACCCAACTGCCTCGACCATCTCGGCGTACGTGTGGTCTCTCTCAAGCTTGTTCCTCTCGGTCTGGCCGCGTAGTAGTAGGAGCTTAGCATATGCCAGGTTGTCCGCTTGTGCCTGCTCTCGTTCCTCTCCTCGCACTGTGACCGTGTTGGTAATGCGATCGATCGCCTCGATCAACTGTAGAAACACTATGCTTCCCTTGCACTAGTATTATTACAGTCTCAAATGATGATAACGCGACAGATATGGACTGTGCTTGTACTAACAAAATATTTGTGCTGGGGCCTGCCCTTAAGCCTTACGGGAGTAGGGGTGTAGGACGGACGCTATGATGCAGGTGCGCTCTCTTCGAAAATATCTTGTCTCCTCCGATGCTTTTGGGATGGATGGGAACAAGCAACTGGGGCCAGTGGTGCTGCCTCCTCGCGTTTGGCTGGTTCCCAAACTTGGCTATCTCCTTGACCCTGTTTCCAAAATGGGGATGTACCTAGTAGTAGTCACCTTGTGTCCTTGTGGTTTTTACCAACTAGCACTAGCCCAATAATTGATGTAGCACTAATTAGGGCTTGATTAGACCAGAAATTGCTTTTGGAGCTCGGCCTCCATGGTAGCCTCCAAATTCGAAATATAAAATTCATGAAAATTCATATTTTTACATTTCAAAAAATTCTGAAAAAAATACAAATATACATCAAGGGACAATGCATAAGTGTGTAAATTTTCAAGTCAAAATATGTTGAAATGAGGGCTGTCCAAAAAAGACAAATCCGAGGCTTTTTTAGAGATGATACTATTCATCATTTCAGGCCTTGAATTTGTCTTTTTTGTACAGGTCGTAATTCAAAGATTTTCATCGTGAATTTTTACACACATGTACATTACATCCTTACATACATGCATCTTTTTTTTTCAGAATTTTTTGAAACCAAAAAAATTTGAAATTTGATTTTTTTTTAAATCCGGCCTCCATGGAGCTCAGGATCCAAAAGGCCTTACTCAGTACTATCCATAGTGAAGTAACATGAAGAGTAACATAGATGAGACCTAAGCAAAAAAAGATGATATGACAAATAATTAATGAGGAGAGAGACAAATTGAGTAACATAGCGAGTGCAGTATTTCGGGGCCCAGGCTCATCTGCACCCTATGAGAGAAAAAATCAAAATAAATACTAAGCAAATTCAAAAAAATCATTTTTTTCCTGTGCTAGATAATTTGATGTGTGAGGCCCGCTCCAATTTTTGTATCATTTGAACATCTGAGCAGCTCTCACCAAACAAGACAACTCGGGTCAATACAATGCATGAACAATAAACTTTTTTAGAGACCCCGAATTTGTCTTTTTTGTCAAGAGATGCTCAGATGTCCAAATGGTTCAAAAATTAGAGCGGACCTCACGCATCAAATTAACTACCACCCCCCAAAAAATGGAATTTTTGGAATTGTTTTATTATTTGTTTTGAATTTTTATTTAGCGTGGGTACAGATGAGCCTGGGCTCAGAAATTGATTTTTGTAACATAGCTAGTTACTCATATTAGGAGTAACATCACACATATCAAAATAAAAATAAGTCTACGACCTAATAAATGAAGTGTTGCATGACACTATCCATATGTTACTCCCCATTATAGAAGTAGTAACATAGACTAGTAACATGTACTCCCTCCGTCCGTTAGGAGTATATGTTACTAGTCTAAGTTACTCTCTACTATGACTAGCCTTAATTACCTATACATTTTTTTGCATATTCACATTTGTGGCTGAGTTCAACCTGGCTGAGTGAATACAGTCAAAAAAATCATGGTGTGCACATAATTTGGTTGCCTACATATGTGGTGCATGCATTAGAGAAACAACTACTTCCCGGACATTTGGTTGTCTGCATTGGGCTATGTTGGTGCACAAGGTGAGTCCTGAGATTTTGGGGACCCGACACAAGCCTAAAATTCGGGGCCTTTAATACAACATACTAACAATAATAATGAACACACACGCACACACAGAGAGATGAAATATTATCAATAACACTTGAATGCATCCAAACTCGGTATGCATATCAAATTATACATATTACCTTTCTTCTAACATCAATTGATACATAATCACTTATGACGGGGTCGATGTCAATCTCATCCAATAGTTTCTTCTCGATGCATAATGTTATCAAACCATTTAACCTCTCTTGAGTCATTGTTGACTTGAGATAGTTCTTCAATAATTTGAACTTTGAAAAACTTCTTTTGGCTGATGCGACAGTGACAGGCACAACAAATAAGATGCATTAAGCAATGGAGATATTGAGATATTTACTCCCTCCGTCCAGGTGCATTAGGCATCTTAGATGGTGCACCACGACCAAGACGGAGAGAAAAACAAAAAAAAGTTGATGTTTATTAGCTAATTAATATCATTGCATGCAAAGAACTGATCATTGCCTGCCGTGAGTCTCAAGTCATTGAAGGCACACACGTCCCACGTCTCCTGATGTCCCTTTCCTTTTTTTGCAGCAAGAAAAAGTGAACGAGATGGATAGTTAATGCATCGTGCTTAAGAGTTTGAAGATTATTTGGTTTTCATAATGTGCCTAATGTCTGGGTATGAAGGGAGTAATGAACTTCTCTGAAATGCTCAAAAATCTCCGTAGCAGACATTACGCTATCTGGTAAAATGAATCTCATAAAAATAAGATCATTGATTCCTCTTAACTAGGACGGTGTTTGAACGGGAATATAAAAGTGGGAAATTAAAAGAGTGTTAACTGAGATTGAAAGTTTTATAGAAAGAAAATAGCCTGGGTCTATTGGTTCACCAGTGGTCTTTCTCCAAAAGGATGGTGTGGCAAACAAATTACAGTTGAGAATCGATTTTTTTTGCAATATTTGTAACTACGACTATCCATGGCATTATTAATATATGAGCATCACATCCCAATATCTATAGACCGTTATCCAACTATGATGGAGAGCAAGGGACGGAGCCAAGATTTTAGTATAGGTGTGTGGGGGGGGGGGGGGGGGGAGGGGGCTCCAAACTTCAGCTGTTACGACTAATCAGGTCAGCTGAGGCAAAAAGAATCATAGGTGCAAAGAAGCATATGTTCGAACTCGTTTTTTCACTATAATAAACACTACAAAGAATACTGCCAAATTATTCATATTTGACGAGACAAATTTAGTTCCTAAATTTGTTATATAACATTATTTGATGCATGGGACGATAGCTCACTGAATGGAAATCCGATTTTCATGTCGATCAAATCATACATATTAGACAAAAAAGATATGAAGATGTTTATCACGAGAGCAGACGTACCAAAGAGAAGACGCCCAGCGTTGTCAGCCTCGTGGTCGCTCATGGTGGTGCTGGTGCTTCCCCAAATCACCTTCATGATAGCTGATGATGGTTGTGATCAGTTGGGGATTCATAAAACCGAAGGACTAACTTTGCACCTATGCAGCCATGGTGAATCTCAATCAATTTCCTTATGATCTCCGCTTGGAGGTTGCAGGAAAAGTTTCCCTAGCGGCGGCAGTTGGGGACTCGAGAGGACGACAGATAGGGAGATCACACGATGCATTTTAGTTGCAACAATCGGGAAAGGAAGGGCCTACGTGCGTGATGCAACTCGCAGGTCTCTCGACCCTAGCACATCTGCATTCAATGGTGGGCTATTTCTTTTCATGGGTTTTCTATCTCAACGCTCTTATATTTTTTTACGGAGGAAATACTTGCAAATAGAGCATTATCTATGAAGACCTCACGTCGAAGGCAACTAACTAAGGGGGCGGCACATCACTTGGCGTGCTTGGTGCTTCCTCCGAATTTGTTACTATATTTTCTGTACATGTTTTTTGGGTTTATATGGTTTTGTTTCGAGGGGTTTCGGCATTCACCTTGTCTTCCCCAGATATTGGAGAGAAAATTTTGAATATTAATTATGCGTTTCTTTTTTTTTTGCATTCAAGAGAGGCACAAATTTTCAATATTAATTATGCGCGAAAAAAACGTGTCCCTCACATAAGAGGATAAAATAAAAAAGTTGTCTTTTTTTCATAAGAGGCACAAGTTTGCTTCTTTTGGATTCACAGATTTGCATCCGTGGGTGTCACAGTTGTGCGTCTCGAAGAGGAAACAAATGTGTTTTTTATTGGTAAAATGTGTCGCTTTTTGTCAACAGGGGCACAGATTTGCTTCCGTGAGAAGCACAGTTGTGCCACTATTAAAACTTGTAAAAATTATTTTCTGGTTTTTCATTAGAAAAAGATCATCAAAATGTATTAACATGATATCTAATTTTGAAAAGCTCGATGCGGGTAATCCGAAGAGCAACTAGTTAGCAAGCGCTACCTCATAAGTGTTCCAGCGATCGCTCACACGC
The DNA here is from genome assembly GCA_022496015.1 of Hordeum marinum. Classification (NCBI taxonomy): domain Eukaryota; kingdom Viridiplantae; phylum Streptophyta; class Magnoliopsida; order Poales; family Poaceae; genus Hordeum; species Hordeum marinum. The sequence continues at coordinate 453,761,934 of CM039674.1, read as the reverse complement.
GCCGCCACTTGGCGCGTTCTCAGTCGCCGCCACGTGTCGTACTCTGAGCGTTCCCTTCAGGTTTTGTTTTTTATTTTATTTTTCTGCACACGTTTTCACCTTTTTGGAGTGGGTTTTTTCCGGAATTTTTTTCTGTTACGGTTTTCCACCGGTCTTTCGTAGCTTTCGGACGGAAGAAAATAAAAAAAAAACACGTTTTTTACGCCCAAAAAAACGTGTTTTTTTGCGAGGCACGGTTTTGCTTTCGCGAGAGGCACGGCCGTGCCTCTTGAAAAGGAAAAAAATGCGTTTTTGTTCTTTTTTTTCTCGCGAGAGGCACGGTTTTGCTTCCGCGAGAGACACGGTTTTGCTATCGCGAGAGGCACGGCTCTCGAAAGGGAAAAACACGTTTTCTGCTCGTTTTGCGTTCTCGAGAGGCACGATTTTGCTTCCGCGAGAGGCACGATTTTGCTTCCGTGGAGAGGCACGGTTTTGTTATCGCGAGAGGCATGGCTCCCGAAAGGAAAAAACGTGTTTTCTGCTCGTTTTTTTACCGCGAGAGGCACGGTTTTTCTTTCACGAGAGGTACGGTTTTGCTTTCGCTAGAGGCATGATTTTGCCTTCGCGAGAGGCACTGCTCCCGAAAGGGAAAAACGCGTTTTCTACTCGTTTTTTTCCTATCGCGTGAGGCACGGTTTTTTCGTCCATTTTTTTGTGAAAAAAAAGTTAGTCAAAACCTATCAACATGGGATCTATTTTTGTAGATCTCGACGTGAGAAAGCCAACGGTGAAAATGGTTCGAAATTTGGACGCACGGTTTAGGAGATAAAACGTTTTGAAAATACGGATCTACGAAAAAAAAGGAAAACTCTCAGGTCGCGACAAGTGACACACATGCAGTGTGCCGCTTGTTGTAACCTGGGGATGGGAATAATCGTTAGAAGGTGTACTCGCTAATTAGTGATTTCAGGAAATCTGACGGTAAAATACGATTTAAGTTTTGGACGCATATGTTTAAGAGATAAAACATTTTAAAAACAAATCTAAGCAAAATAAAACTCCTGGGCTGCTATTTTGTCAGATCCTGAGGAGCTGGAATGACCTTTACAAAAGATACTCCTTAACTAGTGATTTCGCCTAACCTTCTCTTCGGCGCCTTATCCGCCAGTTATGGAGCATAGCATTGTACTACATGGGCAGACCCAATGACTCTCATGACGCACGTGTGCACCACAAATAGTTTTTCCCTCGTTCTTAACAAGGCTGCTATTCAAGAAAAAAACATATCTAGTTTTGAAATTCTTGGTGAAATAATAAAAAGGTTTGCTGGTTTGAAAAAAGTTCGTAAATCTAAAAAGGGTTAACAAATTTGATACAAAAATCATGGATTTCGAAAAAATCTCAAATTAGAAAAAGTTTACGAAGACAAATTCTAAAACGTTAGCAAAATTCACGAATTTGAAAAAGGATTATGAAGCTAAAAACATTCATGAGTTTGAAAATTTCCATTTGCGGATTGATAAAACGTTCATGAATTGAAAAAGTCACAGAGTAAAAACATAAATCTTAAAAAAATGTATTTGAATATAGTCATGCATTTTAAAAGATCAGGTATTTGAAAAACTACGGATTTAAAAAGTTCAGAATTTAAGAAAAAAATCATGAATTTGAAGATCACAGATTTGGAAAAATATTATCGATTTAAAAAACATGGATTTTCATAAAACAAATCACGGATTTGGAAAATATTATGAATTTGCAACATGAATTTAAAAAAGGTCATGCATTTAAGAAATAAAATAAATAAAAGGGAAAAATAAAAACAAAAGAAAGAAAGGAAAGGTTAATAAGTGAAAAAAATGAAGGTTTCCAAAACCAGCAAATAAACTACCCCTCGAAACCTCTTAATGGGCCGGACCACATAATATCGATCAAGGTAGGGGTTAACCGGGGAACAGGTGCCAAACAGGATTCAGATTATCTATGTATGTCGGTTCAGCCATGTGTCATGGGGCTTTGATAGAGGCGAAGTTGTCTCATCTTTCAATGAGAAAGTGACAATCATTTTTGTTGGAGTAGACTTTGACGATCTAACTACGAACGTGTGAGGACGTCGTGCCATAGCAATCGCTAAACCAACTCCGAGAGGTTATTGACCATGTCAAAACACGATCAACCTGACCACGAAAGTAATTGAGTCTTCTCTGAATTTTATTATCCATGATTATTATAGCTTCGTATTTCTCTTCGATCTATCTGTTTGGTTTCGCCAACTAGATTGATTTATTTTTAGTAAGACTGGTGTGTTTTAGTAGGTTCAATCTTATGGTGCTCTATATCCGAGTGACAGAAGGGGACAAGACACACATTTGTATTGTTGTTACTAAGGATAAAACAACGGGGTCTGAACATATTGCTTGTCTTACTTTATCTACATCATGCCATCTTGCTCCAAGCTTTACTTTGTTTGTCATGAACTTAATACCATAGATGCATGATGGATAGCACTCAATTGGTGGAGTAATAGTAGTAGATGCAAAATCATTTTGGTCTACTTGTTTATGAACGGGATGCATATATGCATGATCATTTCCGTGAATATCATCATAACAATGCACTTTTCTATCAGTTGATCAACAGTAATTTGTCTACCCACCGATGCTATGCGTTCGAGAGAGAAGCCTCTAGTAAAAACTATGCCCCTGGGTCTACTTAATCAATTTGCTAAAACCCTAAAAAGCTTGCTGCATTTATTTACTTTTATTTTAGTTTTACTTTTACATATCTATCACTATCAGAATTAATATTTGCAAGTAACGAGTCCAAGTGGATTGACAACCATCTTGCCCGCGTTAGGTGCAAGTGTTTGTTTTTGTGTGTGTAGATGCTGACGACGGGAATTTTTCTTGATTTTCCTATTGGTTAGATAAACCTTGGTTCTCAACTGAGTGAAATACTTACCGCTACTATATTGCTTCACTCGTCCTCTAAGAGGAAAAATCCAACGCAGCTCACAAGTAGCAATTCACAATTGAGATTATTTGGTTACACTGCTTATGCTCATGTTGATAATGGAAAGTTGGAGCCGAGAGTTGTTGAGGGCATCTTTCTTGGCTATAAAGCTGGTGTTAAAGGTTCTGAATTGTGGAATCCTAAAACATAAAATGTTGTTATTAGCAGAAATAGTATCTTTAATGAATCTGCTATGTTACATCATGTTGTATCTACTAATGTTCCTATTGAGAGTGAGCAACAGCCTACTGTTTAGGTGGAGCATGTTACTGATTCAGCAGATATATCTAATAAGGAAAATGTTGACGCACATGATGAACCCGTTATTGATGATGAACATGTTACTCTAAACCACCCTATTGTTCCACCAAGTTGGAAACACGCACACAAGATAGAGTTAGGCAGGGTTTTTTAATGCACCCTCTAGGTTAATTTATGAGTGTAATATTGTTTCTTATGATTTATCAGTTGTAGAAGAACTTGAAGGTGATGTTGAACCATCTTCATATCCCGAGGATATTATTTCTGGTGATTGTAAAAAATGGATGACTGGCATGCATCATGAAATGAAAATGTTTGAAAAGAATAGCCCTTGGGTTTAGTACAATTACCTAGAGAGAAAAAAACTACTTGTTGCAAGTGGGTTTTGTTGTAAATATGCCCTATCAGCAATAATAAAATGGTTATTATCATATTTCCTTGTTCATGATAATCTTTTATTATCCATGTTATAACTGTGTTGATCAAAAACTTAGATACTTGTGTGGATACATATATAGACAACATTGTGTCTCTAGTGAGCCTCTACTAGACTAGCTCGTATCAGAGATGGTCAAGGTTCCCTGACCATAGACATGAGTTGTCATCTGATAATGGGATCACATCATTAGAAGAATGATGTGATGGACAAGACCCAATTGTAAGCATATCATTTGATCATGTTAGTTTATTGCTACTACTTTATATGTGTCAAGTATCTGTTCCTACGACCATGAGATCATGCAACCCTCTCACACCGGAGGAATGCCTTGTGTGTATCAAACGTCACAACGTAATTGGGTGACTATGAAGGTGCTCTACAGGTATCTCCGAGGGTGTCTGTTGGATTGGCATGTATCGAGATTTGGATTTGTCACTCCATATGATGGAGAGGTATCTCTAGGCCCACTCGGTAATAGAGCATCACAAGAAGCTTGCAAGCAATGTGACTAAGGAGTTAGTCACGGGATCTTGTACTACGGAATGAGTAAAGAGACTTTCCGTTAACGATATTGAACTAGGTATGGAGATACCAACGATCGAATCTCGGGCAAGCAACATACCGATATACAAAAGGAACTGCATACGGGATTGATTGAATCCTTGACATCATGGTTCGACCGATAAAGATATTCATAGAATATATGGGAACCAATATGGCCATCGAGCACTACTAGGAAAAATCTTATAGGTAGAATGTTACTAATAGCATTGGTCATGGTCCACGCGCTACTACTAAGTACCAGTAGCGCACAAGAAATAAGGCACTACTTGTAGAATTTAGAAGTAGTGTCGGGTTAGTGAACGCAAGATACTGCTAAGTGGGCCAAAGGGTGCCCCAGGGTCGGCATAAATTAGCAGCACTGGCCCAAAAATAAGCTTTATAGCCAATACCATATGTGTACGTTGAATTTCGTTACCTATGTTTATGTTGCTTCTATTTGCTAACTCTTTCTCTTCGCAGGCCGACGTCGTATATTATGTTGCATATTAATGTTGAATACACTTGATGATATATGTTGGAAATATGATCTAGAGGCAATAAATAAAGTGTTTATTATTATATTTCCTTGTTTATGATAATTGTTTATTATCCATGCTATAATTGTATTGATTGGAAACACATTACATGTGTGGATAAGTAGACAACACTTTGTCCCTATGCCTCTAGTAGACTAACTCGTTGATCAAAGATGGTCAAGGTTTCCTAGCCATTGACATGAGATGTCATTTGATAACGGGATCACATCATTAGGAGAATGATGTGATGGAAAAGACCCAAACTATAAACGTAGCATATGATCGTGTCAGTTTATTGCTATAGTTTTCTGCATGTCAAGTATATGTTCCTATGACCATGAGATCATGCGACTCATGGACATCGGAGGAGTGCTTGTGTGTATCAAACGTTGCAACATAACTGGGTGACTATAAAGGTGCATTACAGGTATATCCGAGGGTGTCTGTTGGGTTGGCATGGATCAAGACTGGGATTTGTTACTTCGTGTGACGGAGAGGTATCTCAGGGCCCACTCGGTAATACAACATCACAACAAGCCTTGCAAGCAATGTGACTAAGTGTTAGTCACGGGATCTTGTATTACGGAACGAGTAAATACACTTGTCGGTAACAAGGTTGAACTAGGTATGGAGATACCAACGATCGAATCTCGGTCAAGTAACATACCGAAGAACAAAGGGAACATCATACGGGATTAACTGAATCCTTGACATAGAGGTTCGGCCGATAAAGATCTTCGTAGAATATGTAGGAACCGATATGGTCATCTAGGTCCCGCTATTGGTTATTGACCGTAGAGGTGTCTCGGTCATGTCTACATAGTTCTCGAACCCGCACGGTCTGCAAACTTAAGGTTCGGTGACGTTTCAGTAGTATAGAATTATGTATGGTGGTGACCGAAGGTTGTTCAGAGTCCCGGATGAGATCCCGAACGTCATCAGGAGCTCCGGAATGGTCCGGGGTAAATATTGATATATAGGAAGTCCTGTTTTGGTCACCGGAAAAGTTTCGGCCTCATCGGTAGTGTACCGGGAGTGCCGGTAGTGTACCGGGGGACCATCGGGAGGGGTATTTCGACCCAAGAGGCTACATGGGCTGTGAGAGAAGGTTTACCAGCCCTTAGTGGGCTGGTGGAAGGCCCACGGGAAGTCTATGCGGCTGGGAAGAAAAATCCCAAAGAGAAAAGGTGGAAAAAGTCAAAAAGGTGGGATAAGGAAGGAGTCCTAATCCTACTAGGAGTGGAGGAGGAGGAGGACTCCCTCCCACCTTCGTCCAAATCCTAGAGGGCTTGGCCCTTGGGCCAAGCCTCCTCCTCTCTTCCTCTTATATATACTAGAGGTTTTAGGGTTTTTGGCATAGAATTTCTGCCACGTGCTGCCCTCTCCTCTAGTGCATAGTTTCTCCTCTAGATCGGTTTTCTGCAGTGCTTAGGCGAAGCCCTGCCGGAATAGCTCCACCACCATCGCCGCAATGCCATCGCGCTGTCGGAGAACTCGTCTAGCTCTCCGCTCCCTCTTGCTGGATCAAGAAGGCAGAGATCGTCATCAAGCCGTATGTGTGCTGAACGCGGAGGTGCCATCCGTTCGGTGCTAGATCGGGACGGATCGTGGGATGCTCGGCAATTTGGATCACGAAGACGTTTGACTACATCAACCGCGTTTCTTAACGCTTCCCGCTTAGCGATCTACAAGGGTACATAGATATTCTCCCTCTCGTAGATGCTCATCACCATGGATAGATCTTGCGTGTGCGTAGGAAATTTTTTGTTTCCCATGCAACGTTCCCCAACAGTGGCATCATGAGCTAGGTCTATGTGTAGATGAGATCTTGAGTAGAACACAAAGAGTTTGTGGGCATTGATTCTTAGATCGCTTCCTCCCTTGGTCGTGTTTTGGTTCAGCGGTATTGTGGGATGAAGCAGCCCGGACCAATCTTACTCGTACGCTTACGAGAGACCAGTTCCATCGACAGACGTGTAACCTCGTTGCACAAAGATGGCTGGCGGGTGCCTGTTTCTCCTACTTTAGTTGGATCGGATTTGACAAAGACGGTCCTTGAGAAGGTTGAAAAGCAACTTATGTATCACCATTGTGGTTTATGCGTAGGTGAGAATTCTTCTTGCTAGATACCCGTAGCAGCCACGTAAAATATGCAACAACAATTAGAGGACGTCTAACTTGTTTTTGCAGGGTATGTTGTGATGTGATATGGCCAATTACATGATGAGATATATGTGATGTATGAGATGATCATGTGTTTTATAGAATATCACGACTTGCATGTCGATGAGTACGACAACCGGCAGGAGCCACATGGTTGTCTTTAATTATTGTATGACCTGCGTGTCAATCATTAAGCGCTATGTAATGCTTTACTTTATCGCTGAACGGTAGCAATAGTAGTAGAAGCATGGTGGGCGCAACAACCCCGATGGCGACACGTTGATGGAGATCAAGATGATGGAGATCATGGTGTCGTGTCGGTGACGATGGAGATTGTGCAAGTGCTTTCAAGATGGAGATCAAAAGCACAAGTTCATGGCCATATCATGTCACTTATGATTTGCATGTGATGTTAATCCTTTTATGCACCTTGTTTTGCTTAGGACGACGGTAGCATTATAAGGTAATCCCTCACTTGAATTTCAAGATAAATTGTGTTCTCCCCGAGTGTGCACCGTTGCGAAAGTTCGTCGTGTCGAGACACCACGTGATGATCGGGTGTGATAGACTCTACGTTAACATACAACGGGTGCAAGCCAGTGTTGCACATGCAGAACACTCGGGTTAAACTTGACGAGCCTAGCATGTACAAACATGGCCTCGGAACACAAGAGACCGAAAGGTCAAACATGAGTCATATAGTAGATTTGATCAACATGATGATGTTCACCATTGAAACCACCTCAACTCACGTGATGATCGGACTTGAGTTGGTGAATTTGGATCATGTGACACTCAGATGACCTGAGGGATGTCAATTTGAGTGGGAGCTTTACTAATTTTATTAACTAAACTCATTATCTTGAACAATAGTCTAAGTAACCTTTGCATATTTATGTTGTAGATCAATGCCTCGCGTAGTAGCACCCCTGAATTTTAATGCGTTCCTAGAGAAAGCTAAGTTGAAAGATGATGAAAGTAAATTTGTTGACTGGGCCCGTAATCTGGGGATTATCCTCACGGCTTCCCAGAAATCATGTCTTTGATGCACCGCTTGGTGACCAACCAAAAGACATGTCATCCGAAGACGTTAAGAACGCTTGGGAGGCACGTTCTGGAGATTACTCAATAGTTCAGTGTGCAATATTGTATGGCTTAGAACCGAGACTTCAAAGACGTTTTGAACGTCATGGAGCATATGAGATGTTCCAGGATTTGAAGTTTATCTTTCAGAAGAATGCCTGGATCGAGAGGTATGAGACCTCCGATAAGTTCTATGCTTGCAAAATGGAGGAGAACAGGTCTACCAATGAACATATACTCAGAATGTCTGGGTATTCTACTCGTCTAGCGGAGTTGGAAATTGCCCTTACACTAGAGGCGATCACTGACAGAGTTCTTCAATCACTGCTACCTAGTTACAAGAGCTTTGTGATGAACTATAACATGCACGGGATGAACAAGTCAGTCGCCGAGCTGTTTGCGATGCTAAAAGTCGTTGAGTCTAAAATCCAGAAAGAACATCAAGTGTTGGGGGTCAATAAAACCACTAGTTTCAAGAAGAATGGCAAGGGCAAGGGAAAGAAGGGTAAAACCAAGAAGGATAGCAAAGCAGTTGCTACTCCTGTAAAGAAGCCCAAGGCTGGACCCAAGCCAGAAACTGAGTGCTTTCATTGCAAGGGAACTGGTTACTAGAAGCAGAACTGCCCCAAGTACCTGGCTAACAAGAAGGCGGCCAACGACAAACAAGGTATATATGATATACATGTCATTGATGTGTACCTTACTAGCTCTCGTTGTAGTGACTGGGTATTTGATACCGGTTCGGTTGCTCACATTTGCAACTCAAAACAGGAACTACAGAATAGATGAAGGCTGGCGAAGGACGAAGTGACGATGCGCGTGGGAAATGGTTCCAAGGTTGATGTGATCGTCGTCGGCACGCTCTCTCTTCAATTACCATCGGGATTAGTGATGAACCTTAATAATTGTTATTTAGTGCCTGCGTTAAGCATGAACATTATATCTGGATCTTGTTTATTGCGAGACGGTTACTCATTTAAATCAGAGAATAAATGTTGTTCTATTTATATGAGTAATATATTTTATGGTCATGCACCCAATGTGAGGGGTTTATTCATATTGAATCTTGATAGTGATGATACACATGTTCATAACATTGATGCCAAAATATGTAGAGTTGATAATGATAGTACCACTTTCTTGTGGCACTGCCGTTTAGGTCATATTGGTATAAAACGCATGAGGAAGCTCCATGTTGATGGACTTTTGGAGTCACTTGATTTTGAATCACTTGACACATGTGAACCATGCCTTATGGGCAAGATGACTAAAACATCGTTCTCTGGAACAATGGAACGGGCAAGTGACTTATTGGAAATCACACATACTGATGTGTTCGATCCAATGAATGTTATAGCGCGCGGTGGATATCATTATTTTCTCACCTTCACTGATGACTTAAGTAGATATGGGTATATTTACTTAATGAAACACAAGTCTGAAACGTTTGAAAAGTTCAAGCAATTTTAGAGTGAAGTTGAGAATCATCGTAACAAGAAGATTAAATTCCTGCGATCTGATCGAGGAGGTGAATATCTGAGTTATGAGTTTGGCAGTCACTTAAGACAGTGTGGAATTGTTTCACATTTGACACCGCCTGGAACACCACAGCGTAATGGTGTGTCCGAACATCGTAATCGAACCTTATTAGATATGGTACGTTCGATGATGTCTCTTGCTGATTTGCCACTATCATTTTGGGGTTATGCATTAGAGATAGCTGCATTCACTTTAAATAGCGCACCATCGAAATCCGTATAGACGACGCCATATGAGCTATGGTTTGGCAAGAGGCCAAAGTTGTCGTTTCTTAAAGTTTGGGGATTTGATGCTTATGTCAAAAAGCTTCAGCCTGGAAAGCTGGAACCTAAAGCGGAGAAATGCGTCTTCATAGGATACCCAAAAGAGACAATCGGGTATACCTTCTATCTCAGATCCGAAGGCAAAGCGTTTTTCGCTCAGAATGGAACATTTCTTGAGAAAGAGTTTCTCTCGAAAGAATTGAGTGGGAGGAAAATAGAGCTTGATGAGGTTATTGAACCTTTACTTCGACCGGAGAGTAGCGCAGCGCAGAAAGATGTTTCTGTGGAGCCTACGATAGTTGAAGAGGAAGTTAATGATGATGATCATGAAGCTTCGGATCAAGTTACTATTGAACCTCGTAGGTCGACAAGGGCACGTACTGCTCCTGAGTGGTACGGCAACCCTGTCTTGGAGGTCATGTTGTTGGACAACAGTGAACCTATGAGCTATGGAGGAGCGATGATGGGCCCGGATTTCGAGAAATGGTTAGAGGCCATGAAATCTGAGATGGGATCCATGTATGAAAACAAAGTATGGACTTTGGAAGTATTACCTGAAGGGTGAAAGGCCATTCAGAACAAATGGATCTTTAAGAAGAAGACAGACGCGGACGGTAATGTCATCGTCTATAAAGCTCGACTTGTGGCAAAGGGTTTTTCACAAGTTCAAGGAGTTGACTATGACTTGACCTTCTCACCCATAGCGATGCTCAAGTCTGTTAGAATCATGTTGGCAGTAACTGCTTATTTCGACTATGAAATTTGGCAGATGGATGTCAAAACAGCGTTCCTCAACGGTTTCCTTGAGCAAGAGTTGTATATGATGCAACCAGAAGGTTTTGTTGATCTAGAGAATGCTGACAAAGCTTGCAAACTCCAGCGATCCATTTATGGGCTGGTGCAAACATCTTGGAGTTGGAATAAGCGCTTTCATGAGGTGATCAAAGCGTTTGGGTTTATACAAGTTTATGGAGAAGCTTGTATTTACAAGAAAGTGAGTGGGATATCTATAGCGTTTCTAATATTATATGTGGATGAAATATTGGAAACAATATAGAAATGCTGGAAAACATGAAGGAATATTTGAACAATAGTTTTTCAATGAAGAACCTAGGAGAAGCTGCTTTCATATTAGGCATTAAGATCTATAGAGATAGATCGACACGCTTAATAGCACTTTCATAGAGCACATACCTTGATAAAGTTTTGAAGAAGTTCAAAATGGATCAGTCCAAGAAGGGGTTCTTGCCTGTGTTACAAGGTGTGAAGTTGAGTAAGACTCAATGCCCAGTGATTGCGGAAGATAGAGAAAAGATGAGTGTCATCCCCTATGCTTCGGCCATAGGATCTATCATGTATGCAATGTTGTGCACAAGACCCGATGTCAGCCTTGCCATAAGTATGGCCGGAAGGTTTCAAAGTGATCTTGGAATGGAGCACCGGCGGCGGTCAAAAATATACTTAAGTACCTTAAAAGGACTAAGGAAATGTTTCTCGTTTATGGAGGTGATGAAGAGCTCGTCGTAAAGGGTTACATCGATGCAAGCTTTGACATTGATCCGGATGACTCTAAGTCACAAACTGGATACGTATTTATTCTCAACGGGGGAGCGGTAAGCTAGTGCAGTCCCAAGCAAAACGTGGTAGCCGATTCTACATATGAAGCGGAGTACATCGCAGCCTCGGAGGCGGCGAAGGAAGGTGTTTGTATGAAGCAGTTCATGACAGATCTTGGAGTAGTGCCTAGTGCACTGAATCCAATGAATCCGTTTTGTGACAACACTTGTGCCATTGCTCTTGCCGAGGAACCAAGGTTTCACAAGAGGACCAGACACATAAAGCAATGTTTCAATTCCATCCGCGATTACATCGAGGAGAAGGACATAAATATTTGCAAACTGCACACGGATCTGAATGTTGCAGACCCTTTGACTAAACCTCTTCCAAGGGCTAAACATGATCAACACCAGAACTGCATGGGTGTTCGATTCATTACAATGTAAATCACATAGTGATGTGAACTAGATTATTGACTCTAGTGCAAGTGGGAGACTGTTGGAAATATGCCCTAGAGGCAATAAATAAAGTGTTTATTATTATATTTCCTTGTTCATGATAATTGTTTATTATCCATGCCATAATTGTATTGATTGGAAACACATTACATGTGTGGATAAGTAGACAACACCTTGTCCCTAGTATGCCTCTAGTAGACTAGCTCCTTGATCAAAGATGGTCAAGGTTTCCTAGCCATTGACATGAGATGTCATTTGATAACGGGATCACATCATTAGGAGAATGATGTGATGGACAAGACCCAAACTATAAATGTAGTATATGATCGGGTCAGTTTATTGCTACAGTTTTCTGCATGTCAAGTATATGTTCCTATGAACATGAGATCATGCAACTGATGGACACCAGAGGAGTGCGTTGTGTGTATCAAAGAGTCGCAACGTAACTGGGTGACTATAAAGGTGCATTACAGGTATCTCCGAGGGTGTCTGTTGGGTTGGCATGGATCAAGACTGGGATTTTTTACTCCGTGTGACGGAGAGGTATCTTAGGGCCCACTCGGTAATACAACACCACAACAAGCCTTGCAAGCAATGTGACTAAGTGTTAGTCACGGGATCTTGTATTACGGAACGCGTAAAGAGACTTGCTAGTAACGAGGTTGAACTAGGTATGGAGATACCAACGATCGAATCTCGGGCAAGTAACATACCGAAGAACAAAGGGAACATCATACGGGATTAACTGAATCCTTGACATAGAGGTTCGATCGATAAAGATATTCGTAGAATATGTAGGAACCAATATGGGCATCCAGGTCCCGCTATTTGTTATTGACAGTAGAGGTGTCTCGGTCATGTCTACATAGTTCTCGAACCCGCACGGTCTGCAAACTTAAGGTTCGGTGACGTTTCGGTAGTATAGAGTTATGTATGGTGGTGACCGAAGGTTGTTCAGAGTCCCGGATGAGATCCCGAACGTCATCAGGAGCTCCGGAATGGTCCGGGGTAAAGATTGATATATAGGAAGTCCTGTTTTGGTCACCGGAAAAGTTTCGGGTTCATCGGTAGTGTACCGGGAGTGCCGGTAGTGTACCGGGGGACCATCGGGAGGGGTATTTCGACCCAAGAGGCTACATGGGCTGTGAGAGAAGGTTTACCAGCCCTTAGTGGGCTGGTGGAAGGCCCACGGGAAGTCTATGCGGCTGGGAAGAAAAATCCCAAAGAGAAAAGGTGGAAAAAGGCAAAAAGGTGGGATAAGGAAGGAGTCCTAATCCTACTAGGAGTGGAGGACGAGGAGGACTCCCTCCCACCTTCGGCCAAATCCTAGAGGGCTTGGCCCTTGGGCCAAGCCTCCTCCTCTCTTCCTCTTATATATACTAGAGGTTTTAGGGTTTTTGGCATAGAATTTCTGCCACGTGCTGCCCTCTCCTCTAGTGCATAGTTTCTCCTCTAGATCGGTTTTCTGCAGTGCTTAGGCGAAGCCCTGCCCGAATAGCTCCACCACCATCACCGCAACGCCGTCACGCTACCGGAGAACTCGTCTACCTCTCCGCTCCCTCTTGCTGGATCAAGAAGGCAGAGATCGTCATCAAGTTGTACGTGTGCTGAACGCGGAGGTGTCGTCTGTTCGGTGCTAGATCGGGACGGATCGTGATTGGATCACGGGACGCTCGGCGATTTGGATTGCGAAGACGTTCGACTACATCAACCGCATTTCTTAACGCTTCCCGCTTAGCGATCTACAAGGGTACGTAGATCCACTTTCCCTCTCGTAGATGCTCATCAACATGGATAGATCTTGCGTGTGCGTAGGAAAAAAATTGTTTCCCATGCAACGTTCCCCAACAATATATGCATCTATGATAGGTATATAGATCATCGATGCCGAGGTGGTATGCCGTGTACATAGGCAGGGTTCCGGGAGTGCACGAGGCGTGGCCAGAGTGTCAGGCCCAAGTGTATTGCTTACCGGGCGGCAGGTAGAAAGGGTTTGATAGCAGAAGCGAGCCAGAAGCTAGTTACTTGAGGTGGAGGCTAGTGCGCGAGATAAATCAGAACGTACACCTAAAGAACTACTACATAATCCTGCTTGTGCTCATGGTGATCGTCCTTCTCTTGTATGGGATTAGATCATAGCTAGGCTACATAGTTGATGAATAATGAGTGTGATCATGGGTAGTTGCATGTATTTGAGACTTCTAATAACTTGTATCTCTATATCTTCGAGACATGAACATGTTCAACTATTTGTGATGATGATGATATGAGATGAAAAACCTTCTTTTATTCATATCTCCAATGAATATGCATATTGTTATCGTATAGAAGCTGTATATGTATAAATAGAGCAAAAAACGCAAAAAAACTAAAAATATTAGTAGTAGCGCTGGGACAAAAAATACCAGCAACGCGTTTATAATATTAGCGCTCCTCCACAACACGCGTTGCGGATAGTTAGCAGTAGCGCTTGGCAGAGGAGCGCTACTGGTATAGGATATTACAAGTAGCGTCGGGGAAAACACGCGCTATTGCTAAAAAATAGTTGTAGCGCTGTAGCAGTTGTGCGGGCACCCACGCTACTGGTAGCTAAAAATCCAACGCTAATGGTAGTGATTTCCCTAGTAGTGCAGGTCCCGCTATTGGTTATTGCTCGTAGAGGTGTATCGGTCATGTCTGCATAGTTCTTGAACCTGCATGGTCTGCACACTTAAGGTTCGGTGACGATTTGGTATTGTTGAGTTTCATATGTTGGTAACCGAAGGTTGTTTGGAGTCTCGGGTGAGACCCCAGACATGACGAGGAGCTCCGGAATGGTCCTGAGGTAAAAATTGATATATAGGAAGTTGGCATTCGAATTCTGAAAAGGTTCCGGGACTTACTGGTTTTGTGACGGAGATGCCGAAAGTGTTCCGGGGTCCTCCGGGAGGGTCCACCTGCCACGTAGGGCCCCATGGGCTTTGAGAGGGGGTGCACATGTTCCTCGTGGGCTGTCCGCCCCTCCCACCTAGGCCCATGCACATGGATGGAGGAGGGGCAAACCCTAGGGGTCGTGCCACCCTTGCCTTGGGTGGCAAGGCACCACGCCTTGGCCGCCGCACCCCCTAGGGGAATACCTAGGCCGACCCTCCTCCACCCCTTCCCCCTCTCTCTCTAGTACTTCTTCTCCACCGTTGCATCGCGGCTGCGCTTGGCGAAGCCCTACCGAGATCGCACACCACTACCACCTCCACCACACCGTCGTGTTGCCGGAGAACTCAGCTACTACTCCACCCATGCTCGCTGGATCGAGGAGGTAGAGACATCTTCAAGCTGTACACGTGCCGAACGCGGAGGTGTTGTCCATTCGGCTCTAAACCTGGACGGTTCGTGATTGGATCGCGAGATCGATTGTGATTGGATCGGGAAGACGTTCGACTACATCAACTACATTTCCTAACGCTTCTCGCTTAGCGATCTACAAGGGTATGTGGATCTACTACCTCTCATAGATATGCATCTACATAGATAGATCTTGGGTGATTGTAGAAATTTTCTGTTTCCCATGCAACGTTCCCCAACAGTGGCATCATGAGCTAGGTCTATGCATAGATGATATGCAAGAGTAGAACACAAAAGAGTTTGTGGGCGTTCATGTTCAGATTGCTTAGCTCCTTAGTCTTATCTTGATTCGGTGATATTGTGGTATGAAGCGGGCTGGACCGAAATTACTCGTCCATGTACGAGAGACTGGTTCCATCGACTGACATGCAATTTGTTGCATAAAGATGACTGGTGGGTGTCTGTCTCTCGCACTTTAGTTGAATCATATTCAACAAGAGGAGGTCCTTGTAGAAGGTTAAAAGGAAACTTGATTATCACCGTTGTGTCTTTGCATAGGTAAGAATGGTTCTTACTAGTTTCCCATAGCAGCCATGGAAAACTTGCAACAACAAACTAGAGGACGTCTAACTTGTTTTTGCAGAGCATGTTATGATGTGAATGGCCAAATGCATGATGTGATATATGTGATGTATGAGATGATCATGTTTTGTATAGATTATCACGACTTGCATGTCGATGAGCATGGCAACCGGCAGGAGCCATGGGGTTGCCTATAATTATTTTCGCCTTTTTCGCTTTACTTTATCGCTATGAGTCAGCAATAGTTGTAGAAGCAATAGTTGGCGCGACAACCACGTGATGACACGATGATGGAGATCATGGTGTCATGCCGGTGACGATGGAGATCATGCCGGTGTTTTGGAGATGGAGATCGAAAGCGCAAGACAATGATGGCCATATCATGTCACCTATATGAATTACATGTGATATTTATCCTTTATGCATCTTATTTTGCTTAGGGAGATGGTAGGATTATAAGATGATCCCTTACTAAAATTTCAAGATAAAATTGTGGTCTTCCCAAGTATGCACCGTTGCGAAGGTTCATCGTTTTGAAGCACCTCATGATGATCGGGTGTGATAGACTCTATGTTGGCATACAACGGGTGTAAGCCAGATTTACACACACGTAATACCTGGGTTAAATCTGAATAGCCTAGCATGTACAGACATGGCCTCGGTGTACAGGAGACCGAAAGGTCTAACATGAGTCATATAGTAGATATGATCAACATGGATATATTTATCATTGAAACCACCTCATCTCATGTGATGATCGGACTTGGGTTGGTGGATTTGGATCATGTTCATCGTTTCGAAGCACCTCGTGATTATCGGATGTTGATTTGAATGGGATTTCTTTAGTAATATGATTAATTGAACTCATTATCATGAACATAGTTTAACATTGTCTTTGCAAAAATTATGTTGTAGATCAATGGCTCACGGAGTAGCCCCCCTTAATTTTAATGCATCCTAGAGAAAGCTAAGCTGAAAGATGATGGACGTAACTATGTGGACAGGGTCCGTAATCTAAGGATTATCCTCACGGCTTCGCAAAAGGCTTATGTCCTTGATGCACTGCTTGGTGCGCCACCCCCTCAATTGTCGTCTGTAGAAGTTGTGAACGTCTTGCAGGCACATTCTGATGACTACTCAATAGTTTAGTGTGCCATGTTGTACGGCTTAGAATATGGACTTGAAAAGCGTTTTGAATGCCATGAAGCATATGAGATGTTTCGGGAGTTGAAGTTAATATTTCAAGCAAATGCCCGGATCGAGAGGTATGAGACCTCTGATAAGTTTTTCGCTTGCAAGATGGAGGAGAATAGTTATGTCAGTGAGCATATACTCAGAATGTCTGGGTACTACAACTGTTTGAATGGTTTGGGAGTTGAGCTTCCGCCCAAAACGGTCACTGATAGAATTCTCCAGTCACTACCACCTAGCTTCAAAAGCTTCGTGATGAACTATAATATACAAGGGATGGACAAGATTGTTTCCGAGATATTCGTGATGCTGAAAGTCGTGGAACTAGAAATCAAGAAGGACCATCAAGTGTTGATGGAGAACAAAACTACTAGTTTCAAGAAAGGCAAAGGAAAGATGGGAAACTTCAAGAAGGGTGGCAAGAAAGTTGCCGCTCCTGTGAAGAAACCCAAGGGTGGACCCCAAGCCTGAGACTGAGTGCTTCTATTGCAAGGGGACTGGCCACTAGAAGCAGAATTGCCCCAAGTACCTGGCTGATAAGACGGCTAGCAACATCAAGAAAGGTATATTTGATATACATGTTATTGATGTGTACCTTACTAGCTCTCATAGTAGTTCCTTGGTATTTTATACAGGTTCAGTTGGTCATATTTGTAACTCGAAACAGGTACTACGGAATAAATGAAGGCTGGTGAAGGATGAAGTGATGATGCACGTCGGAAATGGTTCCAAGATTGATGTGATCGCCGTCGGCACACTCGCTCTTCAATACCATTGGGATTAGTAGTAAACCTAAATAATTGTTATTTGATGCCTGCGTTGAGAAAGAACATTATCTGGATCTTGTTTATTGTGAGACGGTAATTCATTTAAATTAGAGAATAATGGTTGTTGTATTTATATGAGTAACATCGTTTACAATCATGCACCCAATGTGAATGGTTTATTATTGTTAAATCTCGGTAGTAGTGATACACACATTCATAACGTTGATGCCAAAAGATGCAAAGTGAATAATGATAGTACCACTTTCTTGTGGCACTACCGCTTAGGTCATATTGGTGTAAAATGCATGAAGAAGCTCCATGCTGATGGACTTTTGGAATTGCTCGATTTTGAATCGCTTGACACATGCGAACCATGCCTCTTGGGCAAGTTGATGAAAACCCCGTTCTCCAGTACAATGGAGCGGGCAAGTGACTTGTTGGAAATCATACATACTGATGTGTGCGGTCCGACGTGTGTTGAGGTGCGCAGTGGATATCGTTATTTTCTTACCTTCATTGATGACTTAAGTAGATATGAGTATATTTACTTGATGAAGCATAAGTCTGAAATGTTTCGAAAGTTCAAGCAATTTCAGAGTGAAGTGCAAAATCATCGTAATAAGAAGATAAACTTTCTATGATCTGATCGTGGTGTAGAATATCTGGGTTATGAATTTGGCATGTACTTGAGACAGTGTGGAATTGTTTCACAACTTACGCCACCTGGAACACCATAGCATAATGGTGTGTCTGAGCATCGTAATTGTACTCTATTGGCTATTGTGCGATCTATGATGTCTCACACTAATCTGCCAGTATCGTTTTGGGGTTATGCATTAGAGACAGCCGCATTCACTTTAAATAGGGCACCATCAAAGTCCATTGATATGACACCGTATTAATTATGGTTTGGCAATAAACCTAAGTTGTCGTTTCTTAAAGTTTGGGCGGTGGGTGTCAACAATCGGGTCTGCACAGGCGAAGCTGGAAAATGGCGACGCACCCCTACCAAATGTCGGAATCGGGGCTCTACATACCCAAGAAGGTTCGAGCTCTGGGGTGTGTCGCTCTCCTGCCCTACTCTACTTCAAAACCTCACGGTGACCCTTCGGCGGCTTGCGCTAAGGAAGATGAATAAGGAACATGCAGTTTACCTAGGTTCGGGTCACCTCGCGATGTAAGACCCTACTCCTGCTTGGTGGATTCCTTGAGGGAGAACATCAGTACAAGGCATGTTCTTGCCAACCTAAGAGTCTCTCCTTCTATGGTGGCTGGTTCCCTTTCTTATATTGGCCCTGGTCCTCTTCCCCTGAAAATACAAGGCGGGAAGTGTTGCCACAACAGCCAATTTGAAGGGGGACATGACTGTAGCCTATCCTAACAAAAGGTGTGTCGGTGTCAAAACCGGGGAATCTCGGGTAGGGGGTCTCGAGCTGTGAGACTAGGATCGATGGCAACAGGGGACGAAGGAGACGATGTTTACCCAGGTCCGGGCCCTCCGATGGAGGTAAAACCCTACGTCCTTCTTGATTATATTGATGATATGAAGGCTACAGAGTTGATCTACCTCGAGATCGAATAGCTAAACCCTAGATGAGTTTTCCTCTACAACCTAAAACCCTCCGGCTTATATAGACGCCGAGGGTACCTAGGGTTTACACATGGTCGGTTACACATCAAAGGGAAAAACATGCCTATCCACTATTCCAACCATGGAGGACATGCCACGATTCCCGAAGCTTCTTTCCTGGTGACAGGGCCTTTTTTCAATGCAATGCTCGGTAAATGGCCCATATAGTCCGGCCCATGAGAAACAGGTCGGCCACCCGAGGACCCCTTAAACCAGGACTCCCTCAATAGCTCCCAAACTAGCCTCCAACGCCAAGGGTCTTAGCTCCAGCTGCTTTGCATGATCAGAGTCTTCGGCTTGCGAGGCGAGTTCTTCTCCCCGGTTAGTGATCGGCCGAGTTTAGTTCGGCCTCCGATGACACGTAGTTTTCCCTATCAGAGGACCGCCCAAACACCATGGATAGCTTAGCCCCGAAGGCCAAACATTAAGGGGCAAACAGTGTTTCCTAACAACCTTTGTAACGAATGGTCACGGTCCACCACGACCAATGAACCAATTGCAAAAATTTGATTCGCGTTCGAGGCAGTTTTTTCAACAACACGATCCATCAATGCATAGATCATGCTCCGTTTCATACGGGATATGTTTAATCATATCAATTTTCATCACGCGGGCATAACGGTACGCACGTGTTGGGAAGTGGAGGAATTTGCGCGGTAAAAGGGAGGCTAACCAGCGACAAGCCTCGTAAAAGGGAAAAAAACAAGGCCTAGCCACGCTTCCCATTCGCATCCTATGCTTCTCAAATCTCATAAGCCTCCAAAGCCTAGATCTAGTTCTTTCACAACTGTCCCTCCGAGCTTGGCTATGGATGGTTCCGGTTCCAACGGCAAGTGGGGGGCTTCCACGGTCACCGACCAGGATATCCAGGACCTAAAATAGGTCGGCTACCTCCCTGCCAGAATCTACTACTGCGCCGCCGAGACCAAACAGGTGGGTCCCACTCCCAAGCCCAACGACAGGGTGGTGTTCGTCCCCCACTTCATCTGGGGACTGACCTTCCCACTCCAACCCCTTCGTCAGGGGCCTCATGTTCTTCTACGGACTCGACATTCACAACCTCTCGCTGAACTCCTTCTTGCACATGTTGGCCTTCATCATCGTCTATGAGGCCTTCTTGTGGGTCGAACCGCACTTCGGACTATGGCTCAAGGTGTTCAACAGCAAACCGGAGTGTGTCGCAGGCAAACACGCAAACTGCGGTGGGGAGGTCATCAACAAGCTCCCCCGCATTAGATGGCCGTTCGACGCCATCAAGACCTGGCAAAAAGAGTGGTTTTATATCACCAACCAAAGGGAAGAAGGTCAGGCTGCACTGGCCGAGTTCAGATTCGGTCCCCCCCACCATATTGACCTCATGGCTTCGAAAGGGCCTCAACTGGGGGTCGGATTCGAAGGTGGACAACCTGCAGAGGCGCATCGCCTCAATGATCAAGGGCAAGATTGAGCTGGCCAACATGGTCCAGATCATGCTTCGACGGCGCATCCTCCCCTGCCAGCGTTGGGACTCTCCCATGTGGGCTTATCGGCTTGACAATGAGCCTACCGTTCGCCAGCTCTTTTGCACCACTCCGGAGAAACTGTGAAAGGCGTTGTTCAAGGCTCAGGAGAGCTGGCCAGCCAAGGAGGAGGATCAGGGCCAACATGTCGATAACCCTCCTTCCCAGCTATGACATAGTTTCAATTGATCGGCTCCGTCTTCCAAAAGAAAACCTAAGCACCTTTCCGATCATCTTTGTAGAAATCGATGAGCAAAGCCACGGGCATCAACTGCCCGGCACCACAGCCCGAAGACCCTAGGCCGAAGCTGTTGTCAGAGATGCTCGTCGTGGCGCCTTACAAGGCGCCAGAAAAGAAAGAAAAGAAGAAGAAAGGCCAAGGAGGTCTCCGTATCAAGGACCAGCTGGACGCTGCGTCCGAAGAAAACCATGCCTCCTCTAATGAGGAGGAGCATGAGGACGAGGGGGAAGGCGATTAACCCCTCCCAAGAAAGAGGGAGGTGTCGTCGGACATCATGGAGGAGATACCTCCTACTGCCCCAAAAGGGCACGTCAGACGAGGTTGATCCTGCCCGACGAAAGTTTGGACTCGGACACCATGTCTGAGGACTTTGAGAAGATTCCTCAGCGGAACCTAAGGGTCAAGCCCCCATCTCGAAGGTAAGAATCTGAAGACTCCTCGAGCTACTTATGCCAAGTTTTAGATGATATTAACACGTGAGTGTCTTTTGATCCGCAGCCCACCACACGTCCTCCCCACCAATCAAGTTTCGGACGGGAAGACTCCACCTCTGAGCTGGCAGAGAGTGGGACCACGTCACATCCCACACCTCCGGGCGCCACGAAGGATGCGGAGGTGTCATCCTACCAGGCTCCTCTAGAGTCGAACACAAGCGGTGGTGGTGACGATGTCATGGTCAAGGTTAATGCCTTGGCCACCAAAGACCGGGAGGAGGAGCCCCTCCAGGACACTAAGGAGACCGGATGAAGGGATGTCCAATACCCTCCAAGGTCATCTCCAGAGCGCACCACGCCTCCGGAGAGACCGGTTAAATCCCCGGTTGGAGATCGGGCTAACTGATCACCACCGGCTTCCAATGATCACTGGGTGGCCGATTATGGAGGAGGCTCTATCAAGCGCCTCCATCTCCAAGGATCACCACACACTTATGGATGCGGTTTTGCAAAGCATTCAGTCTATTGATAGCAGACTGTAGGAGGCCTTCAACAGTCTCCTGACGGGCTTCCAGGTGAGCCATGTAATGTTCTATTTCTGGAATATCAATTTATTACATTTGTGCTATTGTTATATATATATATATAGCAGCCCCCGAGCCCTAGGTGACTTTAGAAAAACTCACCTGGGGGTCATGTACAAATGAGCGACCGAACAATGTACGAGACGATATTTGTTCGTAACATTCTAGCAGCCCTTAAGAGGACCGAACATAGGGTCATGTTTATGACAGTTCAAAGGTTTGAACCCATGTAATCTGATAGGGGTTTGTTATTTGTAGGCTCCAAAGATGAGCTTGGCACTCTGAGTAGGAGGTTCGACGAGGCGCAAGGTAAGCCGGATTATAATATCCGATTATTCCATCATGAGTGATTAGCGTTGTCGAATTAGTATACTTATATATTTATTGATGTCATAGCCTCGGCGAAAGAAATCGAAGGACTCAAGGCCGAGCTGCAGAAGGCGCAACAAGAGGCCGTGGGCGAGAATGCAGCGGCCGAACAAGCGGCTGCCGCGCTTTTCGCTTAAAAGCCACAACTGCCAAGCATGAGGCTCGATTGGAGGAGATCTAGTAGGAGCTCAAGGACGCCAGCCAAAAGTGTGAGGACCTTAAGCAAAAGGGCAAGGAGCAGACCACCGAACTATCCACTTTGAAATCCGATCTCCAAAAGGAGCGGGTGGATAGGCGGTTCTTTGAAGAGAAAGTCCGCCAAGTTAAGGCTATCACGGATGGTAAGCCGTATTTACTGCAGTGTGCCTTTTGTGATAGCAGGTTCGCATTGCTCACCCAAGTGCAGCGTTCCTCAGGACGCGAACCAGTTCTATGCTTCACGGGGAGAAGGAGATGAAGCTCGGCTATTTTGGGCGCAATTTGAAGCCCCTGAGCGCTCTACTCTTCTCATTGGGCAAATAAAGCAGTTGATGGAGCTACACAGGATGGTGTAGCCAACCATAAAGGATCTCTGTATCCGTCTATGGCCCAACGAGCCATTGTTGAGCAGCTACTTCGGCCTGGTGCAAAAGCTAAGCGATGCCTCGCCTCGGGTCGACGCACTAAGGCGCTCTTCCTGTATCGAGGGAGCCTTTTCATGGGCCAAGGTGCACTAGCCGGGGCTTGATCCGACAAAGATAGCCACCGCTCCTCCACCCCTGGAAAGGATCATAGGTGCCCTGAGCGATACTTCTCCGTAGTGATGGAGGGTGCTCGGGCAATAGAGGCTCAGTGTTCAAAAGAAAACATTTACGAGTAAATGTGTTATAATATGTTCGGAGACCTTTGAATGCTTTTGTGGTTATGATGCATGGTTTATCATGTATTTTATGTTTTGCATTCGCTATAACTCCTGTGTGGATGTTTTAAACTGAAAGTTGCGAGTCGTCGACTTCAGCCCCCACGTAGATACTACGCGAGGTGTCTCTGCCTACGCACTGTGACCCTTAGCCGAGCTATCGGTACCCGAAGGCGGTAGTGTGAGGGGGATAAGGCAATCAGACCATAGTGCTTTATTACTTTCACTTAGTCGTAGGAGCGTGAAAAAGGAATGCGGGGGTTGGTGACTAGCCCGGTGGCTTGTGATGTTCGGATGAACCGCGGCTAAAGCCGGCATCACATGGTTTGTACAAATACCAAACCCAGCGTATGACACAGAATAACCTCTAACGAGGTTTTTAGTATAACACTTAAGCTCGGATTCGCAGACCGGTTCTCGCATACTATGACAGTCAGTTTTCGGCTTTCTCCCCTGAGATGCTTGACCAGGCTAGCTAGAAACACAATCGTAGTGGTTCTCCCTTTGCCCATTTAGCAGAACGAGCAGAATGTAAAGGGGCAAGAATAGGAGGCGGGCAACCCAACTATTGACCCAAGACATAGCTCAGAACCAATGCATATAAAACGAATACCGAGACGCCGAACGCACAATCTATTTTTCTTAGGGCGAATTTTAAAATTCGAGCCCCCGGTCTATTAGCCGGTTGCATCATGATTTGTACCAAATAGTTTCGCAAGAAGAGCTTGTTAGGGGAGGAAATAGAGTATGTACCAGCAAAAAGACAGCGAAGCTGCCATTCATGATGGTCTTATATTTTAATCAATAACTCTTATAGCTCAAATTGCCGAAGCAACTATTTACACGTACTTGAAGATGAAATACAAAGTTTTCAGGAGGGGTTGTACTAGGGTTCTTCGATGGGTGGCCTGACATCCTCGATATGCCCTGTCGTCTATCCACTCATGTTCCTCCTGGGGGGTTGCATTCCTTTACGGGTAATGGTGTCAGCGAGCGGACCATGTAAAGATGATCTTGAGAAGTCACCGAACTGTTGATGGGCTTTACGCTTTAACAGGTCCTTGATTGTACATGTTGTGTGTCTGAAGACTTATATTGCAGGTAGTTCGGTCCATCCGAACACTTGTGCTTTGATAGTTGTTCCCACTGCTACCCATGGAATCATAACTGCGAAGTTTTGCCTTCTTGGCACATGTTTTGCTGGTATTAAGGACGTGCAATGGGGAGCGAGTCCCTATTTCTGGGGACAAGAAGGTTTTAGGAGTTTGGGCTGAAACCGAGCTTGCTACCCTGCCTTACGTGCCTTTGCGGCAGATGTCGGTGTTTGCGGATCATCACTGTAATCGAATTTGGCCGCCAGGGCCAATGCATGTTCCTCAATTCGGAGGGAGCGCTCTGTGTTGCTGTTGACAGTGATAACCCCCTTGGGGCCAGGCATCTTGAGCTTGAGGTATGCGTAATGTGGGACGGCGTTAAAGTGAGCGAACGATGTATGGCCTAGCAGGGCGTGATAGCCAATGCGGAAAGGTACAGTGTCGAAGATCAAGTCTTTGCTTCGAAAGTTATCCAGCGGACCGAACACTACTTCCAGGCTTACAGAGCCCATGCACCGGGCTTCGACGCCTCAGATCACTCCTTTAAAGGCAGTGTTGTTGGGTTTGATCCTTGACGGATCTATACCCATATTTTTTACTGTGTCTGAGTAAATCAGATTAAGGCTACTTCCTCCGTCCAAGAGGACTTTAGTGAGGTGATACCCATCTATGATGTGGTATAGGACAAGGGCGGCTGAACCCCCATGGCGGATACTGGTCGGATGGTCGCGTCGATCGAAGGTGATCGGATATGCCAAGCATGGGTTATACTTCGGGGCTACAGGCTCTATGGTGTAGACCTATCGAAGGGCGCATTTCCTCTCGTTTTTGGGTATATGAGTGGCATATATCATATTCACGGTTTTTACCTCTGGAGGGAACTGTTTTTGTCCGCCATCGGACCGCGGGGCTCACCTCGTCCTTGCTGCGTGGGCCCTTGCCATGATCCTCGGCTGCGAGTTTGCCATCCTGTTTGAACACCCAATAGTTACGGTTGGTGTGGTTGGTGGGCTTCTCTTTAGTGCCATGGATCTAGCTAGGCCTTTCCATGAACTTGTCCAACGGGGTGCGTCCATCGTGATTGCCTTTAGGAGGCTTCTTCCGCTGCCTGGGTCAGGAATTGCGGGAGCCGGCATTAACGGTCATGTCATCGGCACCACTATTGTTGTGCCAGCGCTTATTCTTGTTGCGTTTTGGTTTCACGTTTTCGTACCGAACTTTAGATGTTGTGGCTCCATCTTGCTAGCCAGATATCCTCACCCGCGCAAAAGCAAGTCATGGGTGATGTAAGGGCAGACATTGTCCTAGGTTTATCATGGCCGAGATGGTGAGCCAGCCATTCATCCCGAATATTGTGCCTGAAGGAGACTATTGTCT
Organism: Hordeum marinum; assembly: GCA_022496015.1. Lineage (NCBI taxonomy): Eukaryota > Viridiplantae > Streptophyta > Magnoliopsida > Poales > Poaceae > Hordeum > Hordeum marinum. The sequence continues at coordinate 453,736,114 of CM039674.1, read as the reverse complement.
TCGCGTCTGGGCAGTCAAGGATCTGGTTTTTTCTTGGTTAAGAACCGATTCCAGAATTCCCGAGCAGACTCTCCTGGCTTCTGGACGACGTTGTTCAGATCGGAGGAGTCCGGCGGCCGAACATAGAAGCCCTGGAAGTTTGATCGGAATGCATCCTCTAGATCCTCCCAGCACCCGATGGAAATTTCGGGGAGGCTGTTTAACAAGTGCCGAGATGGCCCCTTAAGCTTTAGGGGTAGATACTTGATGGCGTGGAGATCATCTCCTCGCACCATGTGGATGTGGAGGAGGAAATCCTTGATCCATACGGTTGGGTCAGTTGCCCATCGTATTGCTCTATGTTCACAGGTTTGAACCCTTCCGGGAACTGATGCTGCATCACCTTGTCTGTGAAGCACAGTGGATGGGTAGCGCCTCTAATCCTAGCTATGTCGCGCCGGTAATCGGCACCTGTTCTGGCCTAGTTTCATTCCCGACCTCTATTGTTGTGGTCGAGCCAAGCCGGTACCCCTACCGCCTATCGGCTGAGTACCCTCTGGATCCGTAGATGGATATCGTACGACATGCTCTATGGTCCAGGTCGTGTCACCGGTCAAACCTGTCATCGGGCTCTATTGGCTCTTTTCCCCGTCTTCGGGGTATCGTCTGCCTACAACCGATGTCATCAGTCGTCTTGTCTCGTCCTTGGGGAGGGCGGTCTGGCTTGTCGTATGAGGTATGTTTGGGAGACGGCGTATCGGTAAGCTCGTCATCGAATTGTGCCAGCAGCCTTCGGTGTGGATAGCTTTTGGGTTGGTCCAATAGACCGGTACCGTATCCTTCCTCAGCTAATACGACCCTCGTCCATCGATCGTTGAGGTTTTCATGTTCGGCTTTAAGCTGTCGTTCTTTTGCCTTCAGGCTGCAAGCCATGGCTATAAGCTGTTACCTAAAATGTTTCTGACCTTCAAGGTTATCAAGGATGGCGAAGTCATCGGCTTCCGGGATGTCCTCCTCCTCGACAGGGAGGAGGTAATTATCGTCCTCAGAATTTTTTAGATCATCGGGGTTGCGCTGATCTTCTGGCCTCTCCTGACCCTCTAGCAGGTGTTCGGGGATATCGGGATCGGCGAGGTCTTCCGGGGTATCTCTGTCTCCGGTGCTAGCGATAGCTTTATTTCCCTTTTTCTCCCTTTGATCATTTATGCGGCTTTAGGTGCCTTGACGATGCTTCACCCGATTTGTTGTCATCATTTTTAGGTGTGTGCTCGCCGTTAGCGGCTAGACTGTCCACCATGTAGATGTCGTATGTGGAGGTGACAGCCCATCGTCCGTTGTTAACGGGGGTGGGAGCGTAATCTTCCTCATCCTTGTCTTCTGCCTCCTCGGAGGCGTAGTCGAGCATGTCAGTTAAATCCTCGACGGTGGCTATCAAGTGGGTGGTGGGTTGGATGAAAAAATCTTCGTGACCTACCTTGTGGCCGATCTGACCATGGATTGGGGTTGGGTCCTTCGTAATTTTCATCTAAAAATCCGATCTAGGGCCTCGTTAAGTGTCGAGAGGTCGATTGGGTCAACCTGCTTGGAGCTTTCAGAGTTAACCTCCGATGCGTCCATGCCAGGGGAGTGTTTGGTAAGAATAGGTATCCGGGCATCTGGCACTATGGCAGGATTAGTACTAAAAGTCAGGTCATTGCCAGGGTGGATCCCGTGGGAGGGACCAAAAGCGGAATCCGAGGTTAAAGCCTTAGAGTCTTTGGGAGTGGCAGGCGAGACTGCGAGCCCGGTTGGCGAAAGATTGCCCCGAGAGTCTATGGAGAAATCTAGGTTCCCGAATCTGACCTCTTGATCAGGGGCAAAACTCTCGAACCGGCCAAGACGGCCGGTCGGGTCAGCATGCAGCACAATGCTGCCAAAAGCGAGCATCTGTCCGGGGACAAAAGTGTGCATGTTGCGGACTTCTTCGTTGATAACAACACGAGCCATCGACTCCTTTGGCGATCACATTGGAACTCTCAATGAAAGCACCAATGTCGGTGTAAAAACCGGCGGATCTCGGGTAGGGGGTCCCGAGCTGTGAGACTAGGATCGATGGTAACACGGGACGAAGGAGACGTTCTTTACCCAGGTTCGAGCCCTCCTATGGAGGTAAAACCCTACGTCATGCTTGATTATATTGATGATATGAAGGTTACAGAGTTGATCTATCTCGAGATCGAATAGGTAAACCCTAGATGAGTTGTCCTCTACAACCTAAAACCCTCCAGCTAATATAGACGCCGAGGGTACCTAGGGTTTATACATGGTCGGTTACACATCAAAGGGAAAAACATGCCTATCCACTATTCCAACCTTGGAGGCCATGCCACGATTCCCGAAGCTTCCTTCCTAGTGACAGGGCCTTCAGTCAATCCAATGCTCGGTAAATGGCCCATATAGTCCGGCCCATGAGAAACAGGTCGGACACCTGAGGACCCCTTAAACCAGGGCTACTCAAGGTACTCTTCGCCTGCTAAAGCTCCTCGCCATGACGAGCATGTGGGCTCGGGAGTGACCTCTTTCCTATCGAGTCCTTGGTACTGGTCCACTAGAACTAGAAGGGCAACCTTTGGGGGTTGCTTTGGGAACCCACGAGTTGGCGTTGCTTCCCTATCACCAAAGAGGAAAGCTTCTCTGCTCGCGCCTGTTGGTACGACTCTACAGGGCGCTTTGTGCAGGCCGTGTCAGCCACGTGAGGGAGCGGGGCTGCGTGACCATGACATATCGTCCTTGACACCCTGCACAAATCCCCATGGGCTTCCTGAAGAGGGTGTCCCACGACGAGGCATCGGGAGGCAGCCTCAAGGGGGAACTCTACCCGCCTCCTAACAGCACTTGCTGGCATGCGCCTCGCGAGGAGGGGACCCTCGCGAGTGTCTGATTCCTGAGGCTCAGTGGGGAACCTCTCCGGGCTCGCGACATGTGATGCGCCTTAGGCTGCACGCAGACAGGCATGGGTACCCCCAGTCCCACGGGACCGACAATAGCCCCCGGGCGGGCGCCGTGCATGACCCGAACGACGGGGGGGCGAAGCAGTGCAGGTTCCAACCGCCTGTAGGCCAAGCTCAATGAGTGGCAAGTGATGAGGCGTGGGCTCCCGGTCTCCCCTTGATGCCTCGACAACTGCCTGGGCTGACATAAAGCGGGTCCGTGGAGCGGTACCAGCATTGCTTCCCTTTTCGTCTCATCTTCCTCCTTGCATCTTCCTCCCTCACGCAGAACCGCTCCAGATCCAAATCCTCACGAGGTAGCTCCTCTGCTCCCCCCGTGACTCCAGCAAGAAGGGGAAGGACACAACCTCCACCACGAGCCCTATCGCTGTTGCGCCAGCTCTTTTGCCCTCCACCGTCTCGAATGAGGAGGATCTGGGATCGGTGCTCCCATTGGTGGTCGGCAAACGGATTGAGGGTTAGGTGACTGGGATTTGGCTGTGCTCGACCGCGTCGAGAAGCCTGTCTCAGTCCTCCTACCCCTTCTTCTACTACAACATTTATGTCGGGCTGGTCTCGCGCTTCTCCAAGTTCTTCTTCACTATCCTTTCCCATTACCAGATCCATGCCCTGCACCTTCAGCCCAACTCCACCATCCTCCTGGCCATCTTTGCCTTCTATTGCGAGGCTTTTGTGGGCATGAGCCCCTTGGTGGCGCTCTTTCGCCACTTCTTCAGCATGCGGTTCACGACCCTAGACCAGCGCTCCACATGCGTCTCCTTTGTTGACGTCATGGGCGCGAGCATCCACTTGAAGGCCAGGAGGAATGCGGAAGGCTACCGGCAGCGCTGGGTCTTCATGGATGTGCGCCGGATCAACCCATTCCTGACGACCCCTACGGGTCGGCCCGTGCAGACCCCCGGGTGGAGCCACGAGAAGCTCACCAACCCGACGGCGGAGCCCATCCTGGAACGTGTCGCCATGCATGGGAACGCATAACTGACGGGTGCGATGGTCGTCAAGGAGTTCTTAGGGCAGCATATCACGCTACTCCAGGCGCATTCACGGCCCGTGTGGGAGTTTTCCGGCACGACGGGCCTGATGAGGCTACACGTGAGCGGGCTGACGCAAGATGAGCTGCACGGGGCCTTCGGAGCCCTGATTGGCCCCCACCCTAGGAATCTCCCAGAGGTGGCACTGCCATTGTACGGCTGCGCCGACGCGGGGGAGTTAGTCACGGAGATTCCCACCTTTGACGAGTGGGGGCTCATTGGGCCGCACCCGAATTCCCCTATCACATTGGCGTCCTCCAGCGAGGGCAACATCGAGAGGGACTCAGAGGCGACGTCAGAGGAGGAGGGCGTTGGCCGGGTGTTGTCGCCCAGCCTCCACACCTCCCTGCACGTCCTCGGGGACGATGATGATGTTGCTGATGAGCAACACCGAGCTTCTCCCCCCAAGCCTGTGACTGCGGAAGGGGATGCAGGGTCAGGCCCCATGGCATCCCCTCTACCGGCGACAGAGGCCCATGCCGGAGGTGCAGGGATGACCCCACCAGTGGTTGTTGTTGGAAATATGCCCTAGAGGCAATAATAAATTGGTTATTATCATATTTACTTGTTCATGATAATCTTTTATAATCCATGCTAGAATTGTATTAATCGGAAACTCAGATACATGTGTGGATACCTAGACAACATCATGTCCCTAGTGAGCCTCTAGTTGACTATATCATTGATCACATATGGTATAGGTTTTCTGACCATAGACATGAGTAGTCATGTGATAACAGGATCACATCATTAGGAGAATGATGTGATGGACAAGACCCAACCGTAAGCATAGCATATGATCGTGTTAGTTTAGTGCTACTGCTTTATCCATGTCAAGTATAGGTTCCTACGACCATGAGATCACGCAACTCCCTAACACCATAGGAATGCCTTGTGTGTATCAAATGTCGCAACGTACCTAGGTGACAATAAAGGTATACTACAGGTATCTCCGAGGGTGTCTATTGGGTTGGCGTGGATCGAGACTGGGATTTGTCACTCCGTATGATGGACAGATATCTCTGGGCCCACTCAATAATATAACATCACAAGAAGCTTGCAAGCAATGTGACTAAGCAGTTATTCATGGGATCTTGTATTACGAAACGAGTAAAAATACTTGTCGGTAACGAGATTGAACTAGGTATGGAGATACCGACAATTGAATCTCGGGCAAGTAACATCCCGCTGGACAAAGGGAACTCCATGCGGGATTGATTGAATCCTTGGCATCGTGGTTCGACCGATAAAGATCTTTGTGGAATATGTGGGAAGCAATATTGGCATCCAGGTCCAGCTACTGGTTATTGACCGAAGAGGTGTCTCGACCATGTCCACATGATTCTCGAACCCGTAGGGTCCGCACGCTTAACGTTCGGTGACGATATAGTATTATTGGGTTATGTATGTTGGTGAACAAATATTGTTTAGAGTCCCGAATGAGATCTCGGACGTCACTATGTGCTCCGAAATGGTCCAGAGGTAACGATATATATGGGAAGTGATATTTTGGCTAACGGAAAAGTTTCGTCTTTTTCGGTATAGTACCGGGAAGCTTCTAAAAGGCTCTGGAAACTTTCGGAGGAGTCCAGGAGTCCACCAAGGGTTCCACCATGTCCCAAGGGTTTGCATGAGCTGAGAGGAGGCTCCCTAGCCCTATTGGTCCAGGCGCACAAGTCCCTCAAGGCTCATGTGGCTTGGGAGAGGTGGAAAGTCCACCTGTGTATGGAAAGGGAGGGAATTGGACTAGGAGTCCAACTCCTCCCCCTTGGCTGCGCCCTAGGGCTTGGAGGGGCTGATCTCCATGCCCCTCCACCTATATATAGAGGGGAGTGGGCGCCCCAAGAGCACACACCAAGCCCTTGGCGCCCCCTCTCTCCCTAGATCGTTTTCTCCTCCGTTCATGGTTTCGGTAGCGCTCAGCGTAGCCCTGCTGGGATTGCTCCACCACCATCTCCATCACACCATCATGCTGGTTGATAACCCATCTACTACTCCGCCCTCGCTCGCTGGATCGAGGAGGCTTAGTCGTCATCGAGCCGCACGTGTGCTGAATGCGGAGGTGTCATCCGTTTGGCGCTATATCGGGACGGGTCACAATTGGATCGTGAAGACGTACGCCTACATCAACCGCGTTATATACGCTTCCGCTTAGTGATCTAAAAGGGTGTGTAGATACACTCCCCCTCTCGTATCTATGCATCTTCATGGATAGATCTTGCATGTGCGTAGGAATTTTTTTGTTTCCCATGCAACGTTCCCCAACAACAGCATCATGAGCTAGGTCTACGTGTAGATGATATGCACGAGTAGAACACAAAGTGTTTGTGGGTGTTGATGTTCAGATTGCTTACCTCCTTTGTCTTATTTTGATTCGGCAGTATTGTGGGATGATGCGGCTCGGACCAACCTTACTTGTCCTTGCACAAGAGACCAGTTCCACCGATTGACATGCAACTTGTTTGCATAAAGGTGGCTGGTGGGTGTCTGTCTCTCCCATTTTAGTTGAATCGGATTTGACAGAGGTGGTCTTTGTAGAAGGTTAAAAGGCAGCTTGATTATCACCATTGTGGCTTTGCATAGGTAAGAACAGTTCGTACTAGTTTCCCATTGCATCCACGTAAAACTTGCAACAACAAAGTAGAGGGCGTCTAACTTGTTTTTGCACGGCATGTTGTGATGTGATATGGCCAAGGCATGATTAGATATATGTTGATGTATGAGATGATCATGTTTTGTATTAGTTATCATGATTTGCATGTCATTGAGTACGGCAACCGGCAGGAGCCATAGGGTTGTCTTTAATTTACTGTATGACCTACGTGTCAATCAATGAATGCCATGTAATTGCTTTTACTTTATCGTTATGTGTTAGCAAAAGTTGTAGAAGCAATAGTTGGCGTGACAACCTCGTGATGACATAATGATGGAGATCATGATGATGGAGATCATGGTGTCATGTCGGTGAAGATGGAGATCATGTCGGTGCTTTGGAGATGGAGACCAAAAGCACAAGATGATGATGGCCGTATCATGTCACTTATATTATTTGCATGTGATGTTAATCCTTTTAAGCATCTTATTTTTCTTAGGATGACGGTAGCATTATAAGATGATCCTTCACTAAAATTTCAAGATAAAATTGTGTTCTCCCCAAGTGTGCACCGTTGCGAAGGATCGTCGTTTCGAAGCACCACATGATGATCGAGTGTGATAGACTCTATGTTCGCATACAACGGGTGTAAACTAGTTTTGCACATGCAAAACACTTGGGTTAAACTTGACGAGCCTAACATGTACAGACATGGCCTCGGAACACAGGAGACCGAAAGGTCAACATGATTCATATAGTAGATATGATTAACATGGAGATGTTCACCATTTAAACCACCTCATCTCACGTGATGATCGGACTTGGATTGGTGGATTTCGATCATGCCACACTTACAAAACCTGAGGGATGTTGATTTGAGTGGGAGTTCTTAAGTAATATGAGACCTCCAACAAGATTATTTGCCTGCAAGATGAAGGAGAATAGCTCAATCGGTGAGCATGTACTTAAAATGTCTGGGTGCTACAATCGCTTGAATCAAGTATGATTTGATCTTCCACATAAGATAGTGATTGATATAGTTTTCCAAGTCACAGCCACAAAGCTACTAGAGCTTCATGATGAACTATAAACATGCTAGGGATGGTAAAAATGATCCCTAAGCTATTCGCGATGATAGACACCGTGAAGGTAGAAATCAAGAAGGAGCATCAAATGTTGATGGTTAGCAAAACCACTAGTGTTAAGAAGGGCAAGGGAAGAAAAGGGAAACTTCATGAATGGCAAGCTAATTGCTTCTCTAGTGAAAAAAATTGAAGGTTGAACCCAAACCCGAGACTAAGTCTTTCTATCTTAAGGGGAACGGTCACTAATAGCATAACTACCCCCAAATACTTGGTAGATAAGAAGGATGGAAATGTCAACAAAAGTGTATTTGATATACGTGTTATTAATGTGTACCTTACTAGTACTCCTAGTAGCACCTGGGTATTAGATACCGGTGCAGTTGCTAATGTTAGAAACTTGAAATAATAGCTACAGAATAAACTAAGACTAGCTAAGGGCGAGGTGACAATGTGTGTTACAAGTGTTTCCAAGGTTGATGTGATCACCATCGCACGCTCCCTCTACCTTCGGGATTAGTATTGAACCTAAATAAATTTTATTTGTTGTTTGTGTTGAGAATGAACTTGATTGGATCGTGTTTATTGCAATATGGTTACTCATTTAAGTCAGAGAATAATGGTTATTCTGTTTACATGTATAATACCTTCAATGGCCATGCACCCAATGTGAATGGTTTATTCAATCTCGATCATAGTGATACACATGTTCATAATATTGATGCCAAAAGATGCAAAGTTAATAATGATAGTACCACATACTTGTGGCACCGCCGCTAAGGTCATATTGGTGTGAAGCACATAAAGAAACTCCATGCTAATGGATCTTTGGACTCACTCGATTTTGAATCAGTCGAGACATCCGGACCATGCCTCATGGGCAAGATGACTGAGACCCTGTTTTCCGGTTTCATGGAGCAGGCAATTGACTTATTGCAAATGATACATGTTGATGTATGCGGTCCAATAAGTGTTGAAGCGTGTGGTGGATATCATTATTTTCTTACCTTTACTGATGATTTGAGTAGTTATAGGTATATTTACTTAATGAAACACAAGTCTGAAATGTTTGAAAAGTTCAAGCAAATTCAGCGTGAAGTTTAAGATCATCGTGACAAGAAGATAAAATGTCTACGATATTACCGTGGAGGTGAATATCTGAGTTACGACTTTGGTATACGACTTAAGACAATGTGGAAGTTGTTTCACAACTCACGTTACCTGGAGCACCATAGTGTGATGGTATGTCCGAATGTCGTAGTCATGCTCTATTGGATATGGTGCGTACTATGATGTATTTTACCGGTTTGCGACAATCATTTTGGGGTTATGCATTAGAGACAACCACATTCATTTTAAATAGGGTACCATCTAATTCCGTTGATATGACACCATATGAATTATGGTTTGGCAGAAACCTAAGCTATCATTTCTTAGAGTTTGGGAATGCGACACTTATGTCTGATAACCTCGAACCCAAAGTGGACAAGTGCGTCTTCATAGCATACCATAAGGAAACAGTTGGGTATACCTTCTATCCTAGATCCAAGGGCAAAGTCTTTGTTTCTAAAAATGGGTCCTTTCTTGAGAAAGAGTTTCTCTCAGAAGAATTGAGAGGGAGGAAAGTAGAACTATATGGGGTTGTTGAACCATTACTTCAGTTGGATAGTAGCACGACACGGAAATATGTTTCTGTGACGCCTACACCAAGTGAAAAGGAAGCAAATGATGATGATCATGAAGCTTTGGACCAAGTTACTACCGAACCTCGTAGGTCAACAAGGACTCGAACCGCCCCTGAGTGGTACGTCAATCCTATCTTGGAGGTAATGTTGTTAGATAACAGTGAACCTACGGGCTATGAAGAAGCGATGGTTGGCCCGGATTCCAACTAATGGCAAGGAGCCATGAAATCGGATCAAGGATCCATGTATGAAAACCAAGTATGGACTTTGGCAGGCTTGCCCGATGAATAGCAGGCCGTTGAGTACAAATGGACCTTCAAGTACAAGAGAGACGCTGATGGTAAATATCACTATTTATAAAGTTTGACTTGTCGCAAAGAAGTTTTCGACAACTTCAAGGAGTTGACTACGATGAGACTTTCTCACCTGTAGCGATGCTAAAGTCTATTGGAATTATGTTAGCAGTTGCTGCATTTTTCGATTATGCAATCTAGCAGATGGATGTCAAAATATTGGTTCCTCAATGGTTTCCTTAAGGAAAGGTTGTATGTGATATAACTGGAAGGTTTTGTCGGTCCTAAGGATGCTAAAAGGTATGCAAGCTCTAGCGATCCTGGACTGGTGCAAGTATCTTGGAGTTGGAATATACGCTTTGATGAGGTAATCAAAGCTTTTGGGTTTATACAAAGTTTATAAAAAACTTGTATTGACAAGAAAGTGAGTGGGAGCACTATGGAATTTCTGATAATTATATGTGGATGAGACATTGTTGATTGCAAATATGTAGAATTTCTGGAAAGCATAAAGGGTTGTTTAAAATGAGTGTTTCAAAGGAAGACCTGGAATAAGGCTACTTAAATATTGGGCATCAAGATCTATTGAGATAAATAAAGACGCTTGATAAAATTTTCAACGAATACATAGCTTGACAAGATTTTGATGGAATTCAAAATAGATTAGTCAAAGAAGGTGTTCTTGGTTGTATTGTAAGGTATGAATTTGAGTAAAACTCAAAGATCGACCACGGCAGAAGAAAGAGAAAGGATGAAGGTCATCCCCTATGCCTTAGCCATAGGCTCTATGTGGTATGCCATGCTATGTACCACACCTGGTGTGTTCCTTGCCACATGTCTGGCAAGGGAGTACAAGAGTGATACAGGAGTGGATCACTGGACAGCGGTCAAAGTTATCCTTAGTAACTAGAGGACTAAGGAAATGTTTCTCAATTATGGAGGTGATAAAGAGTTCGTCGTAAAGGGTTACATCGATGCAAGCTTTGGCACCTATCCGGATGACTCTGAGTCGCAATCCGGATACGTATAGTGGAGAAATTATTTGGAATAGCTCCAAGTGGAGCGTGGTAGTAGCATCTATAGTATGACATAGAGATTTTCGAAGTCCACATGGATCTGAATGTTGCAGACCCGTTGACTAAACCTCTTTCACAAGCAAAACATGATAATAACCCAGAACTCATTAGGTGTTAATCACATGGTGATGTGAACTAGATTATTGACTCTAGTGCAAGTGGGAGACTATTGGAAATATGCCCTAGAGGCAATAATAAATCAATTATTATCCTATTTCCTTGTTCATGATGATCATTTATTATCCATGCTTGAATTTTATTGATCGGAAACCCAGATACATGTGTGGATACATAGACAACACCATGTCCCTAGAGAGCCTCAAGTTGACTAACTCGTTGACCAAAGATGGTCAAGGTTTCCTGACCATAGACATAAGTTGTAATTTGATAACGAGATCACATCGTTAGGAGAATGATATGATGGAAAATACCCAACTATAAGCATAGCATATGATCGTGTTAGTTTATTGCTACTGCTTTATCCATGTCAAGTATATGTTCCCACGACCATGAGATCACGCAACTCCCTGACACCGCAGGAATGCCTTGTGTGTATCAAATGTCACAACATAAATGGGTGACTATAAAGGTGATCTACATGTATCTTTGAGGGTGTCTGTTGGGTTGGCGTGGATCGAGACTGGGATTTGTCACTCCGTATGACAGAGAGGTATCTCTGGGCCCACTCAGTAATACAACATCACAAGAAGCTTGCAAGCAATGCGACTAAGGAGTTAGTCACGGGATGTTGTATTACGGAACGAGTAATAGACTTGCCGGTAACGAGATTGAGCTACGTATGGAGATATCGACGATCGAGTCTCGAGCAAGTAACATACCGGTGGGCAAAGGGAACTGCATACGGGATTGATTGAATCCTTGGAATCATGGTTCGGCCGATAAAGATCTTCGTGGAATATTTGTGAACAAATATGGGCATATAGGCCCCGCTATTGGTTATTGACCAGAGAGGTGTCTTGCCCATGTCTACATGATTCTCGAACCCATTGGGTCCGTAGGTTTAATGTTCGGTCGCGATATAGTATTATTGGGTTATGTATGTTGGTGACCGAATGTTGTTCGGAGTCCTGGATGAGATCCACCAGACATCATGAGGAGCTCTGGAATGGTCCGGAGGTAAAAAAAATTATATATGGGAAGTCATATTTTGGCTAAAAAAAGTTTTGGGTTTTTTCGGTATTGTATCTAGAAGCTTCTAGAAGGTTACGGAAACTTCCGAAAAAGTCTGGAAGTCTACCAAGGGTTCCACCATGTCCCAAGGGTTTGCATAGGCTGAGGGGAGGTGCCCTGGCCTTATTGGTCCAGGCGCACAAGTCCCTCAAAGCCCATGTGGCTTGGGAGAGGTGGAAAGTCCACCTACGTATGGAAAGGGAGGGAATTGGACTAGGAATCCAACTCCTCCCCCTTCGCTGCTCCCTGGGGCTTGGAGGGTGAGGGAGTCCTGGATGAAGGGGTCCTCGGACGGCCGGCCTATTTCCAATGGGCGGGACTCATGGGCCGCTTACTAAGCATTGGATTGATCGAAGGCCTCGTCGCCAGGGAGGAAGCCTCAGGAGTCGTGGCATGTTTTCAAAGTTTGGTATTGTAGATAGACATGTTTTTCCCTTTGATGTGCAACCGACCTATGGTGTTTATATAAGCCGAGCGGTTCTAGATTGTAGGGCAGAGAAACTCATCTAGGGTTCTAGCTATTCGATGTCGTGGTAGATCAACTCTCTAACCTTCATACCATCAATATAATCGAGCAGGACGAAGGTTTTTACCTCCGCAGGAGTGCTCAAACCTGGGTAAACATTGTCTCCTTCGTCCCTTGTTACCATCGATCCTAGTCTCACACTCGGGACCCCCTACCCGAGAACCGCCAGTTTTGACACCGACATTGTTGCTTTCATTGAGAGTTCCGCTGTGATCGCCAAAGGAATCGATAGATCGCCTTGTCATAAGCAACAAAACTTGCAGCCAGGATATCCTCATCACTGGTCAAATCTCCACAGGAGGCAACGTCATGTCACATGCTGCTACTTCTCGAGCATGCATTGGTTTCCCGTGAAGAGGAACTATTTGATGCAGCAAAGTAGATAACTATTTCCCTCGGTTTTTGAGAACCAAGGTATCAATCCAGTAGGAGACACAAGCAAGCCACCAATAGATATACCTACACAAGGAATCAAACTCTTGCACCCAACGCTATAAAGGGGTTGTCAATCCCTTCACGGTTATTTGCAAGGATGAGATCTCATAGAGATAGATATAATACGATGCTTGAACGGAAAGTAAAACTAAAAGTAAAAAGATGGCAGCAAGTATTTTTCGTGTTTTTTGTTTTAGATCTGGAAATATAATATGGAAAATAGACCCAGGGGCCATAGGTTTCACTAGACGGCTTCTCTCATGATGGCAAGTATTACAATGGGTGAACAAATTACTGTCAAGCAATTGATAGAAAAGCGAATAATTATGAAGATATCCAAGGCAATGATTATGCATATAGGCATCACGTCCGTGACAAGTAGACCGAAACGATTCTGCATCTACTGCTATTACTCGACACATTGATCGACTCTTGCGTGCATCTAGAGTATTAAGTTCATGAAGAACAGAGTAACGCATTAGGTAAGATGACATGATATAGAGGGATAAACTCAAGCAATATGATGAAAACCCCATGTTTTTACCCTTAATGGCAACAATACGATACGTGCCTCGCTACCCCTACTTTGTCATTGGGTGAGGACACCGCAAGATTGAACCCAAAACTAAGCACTTCTCCTATTGCAAGAATTACCAATCTAGTTGGCCAATCCAAACCAATAACTCGAAGAAACTTGCAAAGATATGAAATCATGCATATAAGAATTCAGGAAAGACTCAAATAATATTCATGGATAATCTGAACATAAACCCACAATTCATCAGATCTTGACAAACACACCGCAAAAGAGTATTACATCAGATAGATCTCCATGAAGATCATGAAGAACATGGTATTGAGAAGCAAAGAGAGAGAAGAAGCCATCTAGATACTAGCTATGGATCCGTAGGTCTATGGTGAACTACTCACGCATCATCGGAGGGGCAATGGAGTTGATGTAGATGCCCTCCATGATCGAATCCCCCTTTGACAGATTCCCGGAAAAGGCTGCAAGATTGGATCTCTCGGGAACGGAGGCTTCTGGCGACGGAAAAGTGTTTGCATGGCTCGTTCTCATAATGATGGAATATTTGGGAATTTATAGGCCAAGGATTTGGGTTAGGGGAGCAGCCGTGGCCCACAAGCCTGCCCGACGCGGCCACCCCCCTGGTCGTGCCCCTAGGGATTATGGCCCCACGGTGGCTCCTCTGTGTTGCTTCTCAAGTCTCATAGATTCCTTTTGTTCCAGAAAAATTCCTTCCGAAGGTTTTATTCCATTTGGACTCCGTTTAATATTGCTTATCTGTGAAACTCAAAAACAAAGAAAAAACAGAAACTGGCACTAGGCTCTAGATTAATAGGTTAGTCCCAAAAATAATATAAAATAGCATATTAATGCATATAAAACATCCAAAACAGATAATATAATAGCATGGAACAATCAAAAATTATAGATATGTTGGATACGTATCAGCATCCCCAAGCTTAATTCCTGCTCGTCCTCGAGTAGGTAATTGATGAAAACAGAATTTTTGATGTGGAATGCTACCCAACATATTTATCCATATAATATTATTTATTGTGGCATGAATATTCAGATCTGTTAGATTCAAAACAATAGTCAAACATTGACATAAAAACAGTAATACTTCGAGCACACCAACAAGGTAGTCATGTCCTTTCGAAATAACATGGCCTTAGAAAGGTATCCCTACAAAATCATATGGTCTGACTATGCTCCATCTTCCCCACACAAAGTATCTAAATCATGAACAACCCTGATGAACAAGTCAAGCAATTGTTTCACACTTTTGGTGTTCTCAAACCTTTTCAACTCTCACGCAATACATGAGCATGAGCCATGGATATAGCATTATAGGTGGAATAGAATATGGAGGGGGTGCAAGGGAAAAAGGAGAAGATAGTATCACATCAACTAGGCGTATCAACGGGCTATGGAGATGTCCATCAATAGATATCAATGTGAGTGAGTAGGGATTGCCATGCAACAAATGCACTTAGATCTATAAGTGTATGAAAGCTCAAAAAGAAAACTAACTGGTCATGCAAAATGAATATCCACAAGTTATATGAAAGTGACAAAATAGGAGACTCTCTATCATGAAGATCATGGTGCTACTTTGAAGCACAAGTGTGGAAAAGGATAGTAGCAATTGTCCCTTCTCTCTTTCTCTCATTTTGGCCTCTTTTATTTTTTGTTTGGGCTTCGCTGGCCTCTTTTATTTTTTGTAAAGTCCAGATACTCATCCCAACTTGTGAGGGAGCCATAGCCTCCATCATCCTTTTATCTAATGGGACAATGCTCTATTAATGAAAAATAATCACACTTTTATTTACTTATAACTCAAAGAAAAATAAATTACAACTCGATTCCTATGACAAGATATAACTCTATATGCAATATGAAGTTATGATGCAAGTCATAGAAAAACTACACGATGGAAGTTGCATGGCAATATATCTCGGAATGGCTATGGAAATGCATAATAGTAGGTATGGTGGCTGTTTTGAGGAATATATGGTGGCTGTTTTGAGGAAGGAGGGTTTTGATGTACCGGCGAAAGTTGTGCGGTACTAGAGAGGCTAGCAAAGATGGAAGGGTGAGAGTGCGTATAATCCATGGACTCACATTAGTCATAAAGAACTCACATACTTATTGCAAAAGTCTATTAGTTATCAAACAAAGCATTAGACACATGCTCCTAGGGGAGAGATTGGTAGGAGTTAACCATCGCGTGCTCCCGACCCTCACACAAAGGTCGACAATCATTAGACAAGTCATGCTCCGACTTTGTTACATAGCGGTTCACCATACGTGCATGCTACGGGAATCACAAGCTTTAACACACATATATCTTCAATTCACAACTACTCACTAGCATGACTCTCATATTACCATCCCTATTATCTCAAAACTATATGCAAGGAATCCAACTTTTCATAGTTGTTCATGCACTTAATATGAAAGTTTTTATTATATCCCTCTTGGATGCCATTATATTAGGACTAAATACATAACCTAAAAAAATTACCATGCAGTTTTTAAGAAACTCTCAAAATAATATAAGTGAGGAACAAGAGTTCAATAATTTCTATAGAATATAACACCACCATGCTCTATAAAGATATAAGTGAAGCACTAGAGCAACATTGCCTAGATCAAAAGATATAAGTGAAGCATATAGAGTATTCTAACAAATTCATGATTCAGCGTGTCTCTCTCAAAATATGTGTGCAGCAAGTATTATTGTGGAAAACTAACAAGCTAAGACTCATATCATACAAGACGCTCCAAACAAAACACATATCATGTGGTGAATAAAAATATAGCCTCAAGTAAATTTACCGATGGATTGAACCCAAAATAGGGGATGCCTTCCGGGGCATCCCCAAGCTAAGGCTTTTTGGTATCCTTTAATATGACTTTGGGTGCCATGGGCATCCCCAAGCTTAGGCTCTTGCCACTCTTTATTCCATAGTCCATCAAATATTCACCCAAAACTTGAAAACTTCACAACACAAAACTCAACCGAAAACTCATGAGATCCGTTAGTATAAGAAAAATAAATCACCACTTTAGGTACTGTTGTGAACTCACTCTTTATTTATATTTGTGTAATACCTATTGTATTCTAACTTTTCCATGACTCATACACCCCGATACGATAGATACATCAAAATAAGCAAACAACACAAAGAAAACAGAATCTATCAAAAATAGAACAGTCTGTAGCAATCTGTAAACTTAGAATACTTCTGGAACTGTAGAAATTCTGAAAAATTAGGACAACCAGGTAAACATGTATATCAATCCTGTGTAAAAATTTCAGATCAATTTGACGCTCTCAAAAATTTAGAAATAGCCTGGACTGAGCGCAAAAGTTTCTGTTTTCCAGCAAGATCAAATCAACAACTACCATTGATCACCCCAAAGGTTTTACTTGGCTCAAACACTAATTAAAACACAAAAACACAATTACTACAGAATTAATAATGTGCCAAACACACCAAAATAGAAGCAAAAAAAGAAAGCAAAATAAAATGGGGTTGCCTCCCAACAAGCGCTATTATTTAACGCCCCTAGCTAGGCAAAACGCAATAGATCTAGGTATTGTCATCTTTGGTATGAAATCCATAAGTAGATCTCATAATAGATTCATAAGGTAATTTTATTTTCTTCCTAGTAAAGTGTTCCATTCCTTTCCTTAATGGGAATGGGAATTTATGGTGTGTTTGGTTGCATTCTCATCTCAGCATAGTTGTTCCCTCTTCGTGCATGCTCATCTCAGCACCCCTCTTCATGCATGTTCTCTTCATGCATGCTCCTAGTGTATTTGTGCTAAGATAGTGTGGACTCAGGCACCCTTCATACACTCTACCAAACACCCAAAAGTGGGTCGAAAAGGGAACTTTTGGGCTCATGCACCCTCCATGCACCCTACCAAACACCCTTAATATTCCCTTCCTTCATATCAATAATTGCACTTTTTGAAAATCGTTTTAGAAGTGGGGGAGAGGAAAATGAGAGGCAAATGGCAAATAATGTAAATGCAAAAGATGAGTTTGTGATGGGTACTTGGTATCCTTGACTTGCTATGTATCTCGCCAGCAATGGCACCAAATCCTTCTTGCCACTTCTCGAGCATGTGTTGCTTTCCCGTGAAGAGGAACGGTTTGATGCAGCAAAGTGGATAAGTATTTCCCTCAGTTTTTGAGAACCAAAGTACCAATCCAGTACGAGATACAAGCAAGCCACCAATAGATATACCTACACAAGGAATCAAACTCTTGCACGCAACGCTATAAAGGGGTTGTCAATTCCTTCACGGTTATTTGCAAGGATGAGATCTAGTAGAGATAGATATAATAGGATGCTTGAACGGAAAGTAAAACTAGAATTAAAAAGATGGAAGCAAGTATTTTCGTGTTTTTGGTTTTTATCTGAAAACATAATATGGAAAATAGACCCTGGGACATAGGTTTCACTAGATGGCTTCTCTCATGATGGCAAGTATTACGGTGGGTGAACAAATTACTGTCAAGAAATTGATAGAAAGCGAATAATTATGAAGATATCCAAGGCAATGATTATGCATATAGGCATCACGTCTGTAACTAGTAGACCGAAACGATTTTGCATCTACTACTATTACTCCACACATCGACTGACTCCTGCGTGCATCTAGAGTATTAAGTTCATGAAGAACAGAGTAACGCATTAGGTAAGATGACATGATGTAGAGGGATACACTCAAGCAATATGATGAGAACCCCATTTTTTTACCCTTGATGGCAACAATACAATACATGCCTCGCTACCCCTACTTGTCACTGGGTGAGGACACTACAAGATTGAACCCAAAACTAAGCACTTCTCCTATTGCAAGAATTACCAATCTAGTTGGCCAAACCAAACCAATAACTCGAAGAGACTTGCAAAGATATCAAATCATGCATATAAGAATTCAGGAAAGACTAAAATAATATTCATGGATAATCTGAACATAAGCCCACAATTCAACGGATCTCGACAAACACACCGCAAAAGAGTATTACATCGGATAGATCTCCATGAAGATCATGAAGAACATGGTATTGAGAAGCAAAGAGAGAGGCTAAGCCATCTAGCTACTAGATATGGACCCGTAGGTCTGTGGTGTACTACTCACGCATCATCGGAGGGGAAATGGAGTTGATGTAGATGCCCTCCGTGATCAAATCCCCTCCGGCAAATTACCGGAAAAGGCTCCAAGATTGGATCTCTCGGGAACGGAGGCTTCTAGCGGTGGAAAAGTGTTTTTGTGGCTCGTTCTGGTAGTGATGGAATATTTGGGTATTTATAGGCCGAAGTTTAGAGTTAGGGGAGTTGCCACGGGCCCACAAGCCTGCCCGGCGCGGGTGCCCCCCAGGTTGTGGCAAGCTGGCTTGTGGCCCCATGGCAGCTCATCTGCCTTGGTTCTCAAGTCTTGTGGCTTCCATATTTTCCAGAAAAAATCATTCTAGGGGTTTTATTCCATTTGGAATCTATTTAGTATTCCTTATCTTCAACACTCAAAAACAAGAAAACAACAGAAACTGGCACTAGGCTCTAGATTAATAGGTTAGTCCCAAAAATAATATAAAATAGCATATTAATGCATATAAAATATCCAAAACAGATAATATAATAGCATGGAACAATCAAAAATTATAGATACGTTGGAGACGTATCACATGCCGACCCGATGATGACCCACAAGTATAGGGGATCTATCGTAGTCCTTTTGATAAATAAGAGTGTCGAACCCAACGAGGAGCAAAAGGAAATTACATCAATTTCCAGTAAGGTATTCTCTGCAAGCACTGAAATTATCGGTAACAGATATTTTTGTGATAAGATAATTTGTAATGAGTAACAAGTAACAATTGTAGCAAAGGTGCAGCAAGGTAGCCCAATCCTTTTTGTAGCAAAGGACAAGGTTGTACAAACTCTTATATAAAGCAAAGCGCTCCCGAGGACACATGGGAATTTCTGTCAAGCTAGTTTTCATCATGCTCATTTGATTCGCGTTCGTTACTTTGATAACTTGATATGTGGCTGGACCGGTGCTTGGGTTCTGCCCTTACTTGGACGACCTCCCACTTATGATTAACCCCCCTCGCAAGCATCCGCAACTACGAAAGAAGAATTAAGGTAAACTTAACCATAGCATGAAACATTTGGATCCAAATCAGCCCCTTACGAAGCAATGCATAAACTAGGGTTTAAGTTTCTGTCACTCTAGCAACCCATCATCTACTTATTACTTCCCAATGCCTTCCCCTAGGCCCAAACAATAGTGAAGTGTTATGTAGTCGACGTTCACATAACACCACTAGAGGAGAGACAACATACATCTCATCAAAATATCGAACGAATACCAAATTCACATGATTACTTATAACAAGACTCATCCCATGTCCTCAGGAACAAATGTAACTACTCACGAAGCATGTTTATGTTCAAGATCAGAGGAGTACTAATTATCATAAAGGATCTGAACATATGATATTCCACCAAGTAAACCAACTAGCATCAACTACAAGGAGTAATCAACGCTACTAGCAACCCACAGGTATCAATCTGAGGTGTTGAGACAAAGATCGGATACAAGAGATGAACTAGGATTTGGAGAGGAGATGATGCTGGTGAAGATGTTGGTGGAGATTGACCCCTCTTGATGAGAGGATCGTTCGTGACGACGATGGCTTCGATTTCCCCTCCGGGAGGGAAGTTTCCCCGGCAGAACAGCCCTGCCAGAGCTCTAGATTGGTTCTGCCCAAGTTCCACCTTGAGACAGCGGCGCTTTGTCCCAAAAAGTCTCTCTTGATTTTTTTTCCAGGTCAAAACGCTTCATATAGGAGAAGATGGGAGTCAGAGGAGCCACAGGGGGCACACAAACCTGCTAGGCGTGGCCAGGGGGTGGCCGCACCTAGCAGGCTTGTGACCTGCGGGTGGCCCCCCTCTGGTTGATTCTTGCGCTAGTATTTTTTATTAAATCCAAAAATATTCTCCATAAATTTTTAGGACTTTTGGAGTTGTGTAGAATAGGTATCTTTGATTTGCTCCTTTTCTAGTCCAGAATTCCAGCTGCTGGGATTCTCCCTCTTCATGTAAACCATGTAGAATAAGAGGGAAAAGGCATAAGTAGTGTACCATAACGTGTAATAACATCCCAAAATGCAATAAATATCAATATAAAATCATGGTGCAAAATGAACGTATCACCTGAACGTCCATATTAGCCAGATCAGAAGCTTCGCCCCTGATCAAGAAATCAGATTCAGAACCCTAGAGTTCGTCGCTGATTCACGGGGACAGCTTGTCTTGATTGAACCATTAGCTCTCATGGAGGAGCCCATAGATCCCGACGCCTTTACACCGAGGACATTGGACCCCACCTCCGAGGTGGCCTTCACCCTCGGGTTGTCTAGAACGCCAAATCCAGTCATTGTGCCCGGATCCTCTATAGCCGAACATGACCCAGATTCGCGGTCAAGCGACTTCGGAACCACGACGATGCAGATCGACCCCGCGCGCTTCAGTGACACGCATCCTAGCGACGCCTCATCCCTAAACGAGCTATTTGATCGGATTCAAGCTATGCGTATGATTGACGACCATACCCCGGTCTATGACCGGATCGGGCTTAAACACGATGATAGGGAGATTCGCACACCCTTGGTCACTCACTTAGTCGCCACCGTCGAGTGTCCGGCTAGCGGCTTGTCCCCCCAATGATAGAAATTAAAAATGGTTTATACCCGATTTTCTGATCATCAAGACCTTGCTTGCAACCCAGACCCTGGAGTTCGCTTCGGAGATAAATCGGGATCGGTGCCCCATCTAGCGCGCAACTTGGAACCCGTGATTCCAGACTCACATCATGGCACGGAACCAAAGTTTTTCCCACCCACCACCCAAGTCGAGCATTCAAGCATTGCAGGATAGTCCAAGTCTTCAGACTTATGGGATGTTAAACAGTTACCAGGAGAGTTGGTTCATCATTTTTGGGTTAGACTCCTCCTTGCTGGAAACAAAGTGCGAGGTTCTTGTGACCAGGAGATAATGGCAACCTTTAGTCGCAGTTGTCATGACGAAGGGATCCTCAATGCCCTGGCTCGTCGGCACATTCGCGACTTCACCGAGTTGTCAGACTTGGTCCAAATAATTTGTGCCATGAAGAGCACCTACCAAGCCGAACGGCTACTTTTGGAACCAATCTTTACTGAATACCCTAGAGGAGATCAGAAAAAGAAGATACCTCCAAAGCGGCTAGCAAGACTTGAACCCGAGAAATAGACCCCCATGGGGATCAGTACTGTCCTTGACGGACTATTGGATAAGCCATGCCCTATACATTATGTATTGCTAAACACAAGCCCTACTCACAGCCTTAGAGCTTGTTGGGTCATCAGGCAGGTCACAAAAAGTAGTGAGGCCATCCTCGAGGCACTACCGCCGAACAGGCGCTCCACATCGCCACCAGAATACAACATTGAAGTCCTGATGCTACCCTTAAGGAACAAGAGGAAAAGAGCTCTTAGAGAACTCGAACGGGTCTACCATGTGGAAGCAACAAGTTCATTGCTAGACATACCCATCACCATCAGAGATACTGACTTACCAGACATCTGTTCCGGTCATACACCGGCCACACCAAGGTATCAATCCAGTAGGAGGAACAAGCAAGTCACCAATGGATGCACCTACACAAACAATCAAACTCTTGCACCCAACGCTATAAAGGGGTTCTCAATTCCTTCATGGTTATTTGCAAGGATTAGATCAAAACGAGATAGATGTAAATGAGTGCGAAAAATAAAAGGAAAGTAAATTATAGCAAGGTATAGATCTGAAAGTATATGATGAAAAGTAGACCCGGTGGCCATAGATTTCACTAGAGGCTTCTCTCTTGAAGGCAAATATCATGGTGGGTAAACAAATTACAGTCAAGCAATTGATAGAAAAGCGAATAATCATGTAGTTATCCAAGGCAATGATCATGCATATAGGCATCACATCCGTGACAAGTAGACCGAAACTATTCTGCATCTACTATTATTACTCCACACATCGACCGACTCCTGCCTGCATCTAGAGTATTAAGTTCATGAAGAACAGAGTAACGCATTAAGAAAGATGACATGATGTAGAGGGATAAACTCAAGCAATATTATGAAAACCCCATCTTGTTACCCTTGATGGCAACAATACAATACGTGACTCGCTACCCCTACTATGTCACTGGGTGAGGACACCGCAAGATTGAACCCAAAACCAAGCACTTCTCCCATTGCAAGAATTACCAATCTAGTTGGCCAAACCAAACCAATAACTCGAAGAGACTTGCAAGGATATGAAATCATGCAAATAAGAATTCAGAGGAGATTCAAATAAGATTCATGGATAATCTAAACATAAACTCACAATTCATCAAATCTTGACAAACACACCACAAAAGAGGATTATATCGGATAGATCTCCATGAATATCATGGAGAACATGGTTTTGAAGATAAAAGAGAGAGAAGAGCCATTTAGCTACTAGCTATGGACCCATATGTATGTGGTGGACTACTCACACATCATCGAAGGGGCAATGGAATTGATGTAGATGCCCTCCGTGATCGAAACCCCCTCCGGTAGATTACCGAAAAAGGCTCCAGGATTGGATCTCTCGGGAACGGAGGCTTCCGGCGGCGGAAAAGTATTTTCGTGGCTCTCTTCGATGTTGGGGTAATATTTGGGTATTTATAGGCCAGAGAATAAGGTTAGGAGACCTGCCAGGGAGCGACAAGCCTACTAGGCGCGGCCAGGGGGCCCGCGCCTAGCAGGCTTGTGGCACCCTAGCACCTCCCCTAACGTGCACTCCAAGCTTGATCGACTTGTTTCCTTCCAGAAAAATTCCTTCCAAAGGTTTTATTCCGTTTGGACTCCGTTTAATATTACATATCCGCAAAACTCAAAAACAAGGAAAAAAATAAAAACTGGCACTTGGCTCTAGATTAATAGGTTAGTCCCAAAAATAATATAAAATAGCATATTAATGCATATAAAACATCCAAAACAGATAATATAATAGCATGACATCATCAAAAATTATAGATACGTTGGAGACGTATCAGCATCCCCAAGCTTAACTCCTCCTCGTCCTCGAGTAGGTATGTGATAAAAACAGAATTTTTGATGTGGAATGCTACCTAACATATTTATCCATGTAATATTATTTATTGTGGCATAAATATTCAGATCCATAAAACTCAAAACAAAAGCTTAATATTGATATAGAAACAATAATGTTCCAAGCATACTAGCAAAGCAATTGTATCTCTTCAAAATATAATGAGAAAAGAAAGTTATCCCTACAATATCATATGGTCTGGCCATGCTCTATCTTCCCCACACAAAGTGTTCATATCATGCATGACCCCGTTGAAAAGTCAAGCAATTGTTTTCACACCTTTATTTTCTCAAACTTTTTCAACTCTCACGCAATACATGAGCATGAGCCATAGATATAGCACTATGGGTGGAATAGAATATGGTGGAGGTTCTCAAGGAAAGGGAGAAGATAGTCTCACATCAACTAGGCGTACCACAGGCTATGGACATGCCCATCAATAGATATCAATGTGAGTGAGTAGGGATTGCCATGCAATGGATTCACTAGAGCTATAAGTGTATGAAATCTCAAAAAGAAACTAATTGGTCATGCATCATGATGAAAAATTCCACTAGTTATATGAGAGTGACAAGATAGGAGACTCTCTATCATGAAGATCATGGTGCTACTTTGAAGCACGGGTGTGGAAAAAGGTAGTAGCAATGTCCATTCTCTCTTTTCTCTCATTTTCTGTGGGCATCTAAGGCCTCTTTTATTCATATATTTTTTTATTTGGGCTTCGCTGGCCTCTTTTATTTTTCATAAAGTCCGGACTCTCGTCCCTACTAGTAAGGGAATAATAGATTCCATCATCCTATCCTAACATGGGAAATTCTATATTAATGATGATCATCACACTTTTATTTACTTACAACTCAAAAAGAAAATTACAACTCGATACCTATGACAAAATATGACTCTATATGCAATATGGAAGTGATGGTGCATGTCAGAAAAGGAAACGGTGGAAGTCGGATGGCAATATATCTCGGAATGGCTATGTGATACGTCTCCAACGTATCTATAATTTATGAAGTATTCATGCCATGTTTACAATAATTCTATATGATTTTGGTATGATTTTATTAATACTAACCCGGACTGGCGATGTTTTCACCAGAACTACCGTGGTGGTGTTTTTGTGCAGAAATAAAAGTTCTCGGAATGAGCTGAAATTTTACGGAGAATATTTTTGGAAAATATAAAAAATGCTACAGCGAAGAGTCACCAAAGAGGAAGGCCGAGGAAGCCACAAGCCACAGGGGTGCGCCCCCTGGCTTGTGGGTCCCTCGGGAGTCCATCGTCCTCCCTCTCGGTTCTATAAATCCTCAAATATTCCAAAAAACCCAGGGCATAACCTAGATCGGGAGTTCCGCCGTCGCACACCTCCAGAGCCACGAAAAACCAATCTTGGCCCTCTCCGGCACCTTGCCGGAGGGGGTCACCGTCACCGGAGGGGCCATCAACACCATGGAGGCCAAGGACCAGAGGGAGAACCTCTCCCCAAAGAGGGGGGAGGCAATGGAAGAGGAAGCACAAGGGGGAGAACCTCTCCCCTCTCTCCCGGTGGTGTCAGAGTGCCATCGGGGAACCATCGCCCCGGTGGTCGTCTTCATCAATAGCACCTTCATCACCATCCTCATCTTCTTTTAGCAGTCCACTCTCCCGCACCCCACTATAATCACCTACTTCAACATGGTGAATTATGCTACATATTATGATCCAATGATGTGTTGCCATCCTATGATGTTTTGAGTAGATTACTTTTGTCCTTTGGGTTGATTGATGATCTAGATTGGTTTGATTGTATGTTTATTTTGGTGATGTCCTATGGTGCCTTTCGTGTTGTGCACACAGGAAGGATTCCCGTTGTAGGGTGTTTCAATATGTTCATGATTCTCTTATAGTGGGTTGCTTTAGTGACAGAAGCATAAACCCGAGTAAGGGGGTTGTTGCGTATGGGATAAAGGGGACTTGATGCTTTAATGCTATGGTTGGGTTTTACCTTAATGATCTTTAGTAGTTGCGGATGCTTTCTAGAGTTCCAATCATAAGTGCATATGATCTAAGTAGAGAAAGTATGTTAGCTTATGCCTCTCCCTCATATAAAATTGCAATAATGATTTCCGATCTTGTTAACAACTGCCTAGGATAATTCCACACACCGACCCATCATTATTACACACTCTCTATTTTTAATATATTTTAATATTATTATAACAGCACCTATTTTTATATTTTAGTTCTCCGATATCATGCAAAGCTATCCTCTTCATGGCCACAACATAGTTTGATTTCTCGTTTCTAAATGGAAGCAAACGTTCGGTGTACGTAGAGTCATATCGGTGGAAGATAGGACTTGAGAGAATATTGATATTACCTTTAGCTCCTTGTGGGTTCTACACTCCATACTTATCACTTCCACCTTTTTAAATTGCTACTATGATTCCTTGCACTTGGGGATTATCAAGCTCTTTTCTGGCACCGTTGCCGGGGAGCAATAGCTTGGGGTTGATATTCTCGTGTGTGCTTGATTGCTTTCTTCATTTAGTAGATTTTGTTTTCCCTTTTTGCTTTATTTAGTTGTGCGTGAAACAAAAAAATAATGAAAATACAAAAAGAAATACTTGCCTCCTCCCTAAGAAGTTTTCCAAAAAGAGAAGTGATTGGAAAGTTGTGCATTGGAGAAGTGAGGGTCGACCTTGAACACTTGTGTTCATGCTCATGGAAACAATGTAGAATTTTTCATGGAATATTATAAAAAATAATTATCACCTATATATATATCCATTGTATTACAAAAATAATGTGCCAAGATTTGGTTTTAGGACAAATAGATTGCTTGTTTGCTTTGTGCTGCGCAAAAACAGAAACTTTGACTGTAGTGCATGAATTTAAATTTCTTACTGGAACGTCAAAAGTTTCTGAAATTTTTACACAGTTCTTACATTTAAAAATTTTAATTTTTCCTAATTTTTCAGAATTTTTTGAGTTACAGAAGTATACGAAGTTTCCAGATTACTACAGATTATCCTGTTTTCTATGCATTGTTCTCTTATTTTGATGAATCTATGGGTAGTATTAGGGGGTATGAACCATGGTGAAGTTGGAATACAGTATATATAATGATAATATGAATTTGTAATGAGTTCTCAGCAGTACCTAAAGTAGTATTTTGCTTTATTATACTAACGGATCTCACGAGGGTTTTGGTTAAGTGTTGTGTGAATGAAGTGTTCGAAGATCGAGGGGGTATCAATATAAGAAGAATACGGAGAGACAAGAGTTCATGCTTGGAGGTTCCCAAGTCACCCCAAGTAAATATTTCAAGTAAACTCAAGCATCTAAGCTTGGGGATGCCCCGGAAGTCATACCATCTTTATTCTTCAAAAATTATCGGTACACCTCAGTTTTTGTTTTGTTCACATGATATGTGTTTTCTTTTCCTTTTATGCGCCCTTCTAGTATAAGAAATTATTTAATTGATTTTGTAGAATTATTCATGTGCTTCACTTAAATATTTTGAGCATGGCTTTATAGAATGCTCTTTGTGCCTCCCTTAAATATTTTGAGCATGGCTTTGTAGAATGCTCTTTGTGCTTCACTTAAATCTTTTGAGTATGGCTTTGTAGAATGCTTCGTGTGCTTCACTTATATATTTTGAGCTTGGGTATTGGTTAATATTAATTAATTTTAGAATTATATATGAACTTCACTTATATCTTTTAGAGTATGACTAAAATTATCATTGGAATTTGGCTTGGAAGAGTATCATTGAAATATCATGCCTAGCTAAGAAGGCATTATAGAAAAGCGCTTGTTGGGAGACAACCCAACACTTTTACTTTATATTTGTATGTGTTCACATGATTAATATACTTTAGTAATCATGTTTTGTGCCTTTTATTTCAATAAATTGCCAAGTAAAGCCTTTGGGATAGTGTGGATACTTGCTTGTTTGACTCTATGCAAAAACAGAAAGTTTTGCATCTAGTATATGAATTATCTGATTTTACTGGAGAGTGAAACCATTCTGAAATTTTTACAAAACATTTATATTCAAATTACTTGAGTTTTCCTAATTTTTTAGAATTTTTACAGTCATGTAAGTATGTTGATAATTCAAATCTTTACAACCTGTTCTGTTTTTGACAGATTCTGTTTTGCATGCATAGTTTGCTTGTTTCAAGTGTTCCTATAGCTTATATTGAGTAATATAAATTATGGGAATTATATAATACAGTAGTTATAATGGGTAAACAATTATGAATCTTGTCTTGACAGTACCTAAGTGAATGATTTATCTTTATTACACTAACCCTTCTCACGAAGTTCCGTTAAGTTTTGTGTGATTGAAGTTTTCATGTTTTGGGTGAGGTACCGATATGAGGGGAATAAGGAGTGACAATAACCCAAGATTGGTGATTCCCAAGGCACCCAAAAGGTAATATTAAAGGAACACTTAAGATTCTAAGCTTGGGGATGCCCCGGAAGGCATCCCCTCTTTCATCTTCAACACTATCGGTATATCTTACCTGGAGCTATATTTTCATTCGTCACATAATATGAGTTTTGCTTGGATCGTCATTTTATTTTATTTTATATTTTAGGTGTTATTTATGATCTTGTTTTTAATAAAAAGTTCCAAGAATTGCCTTAGGATGCTTGCATTGCATGCTTTATGTGTGTTGTGTAAAAAACAGAAACTTTTGCTGTAGTGCTTGAATTTTCATATTTTAGTGGTACGTAGAAAGTTTCTGAAATTTTTACACAGTGTTGTCATATAAATTAATTAGCATGTCCTAAATTTTCAGAGTTGTTTGATTTACATAGGTACACTGTTATAATTAATTTCCATAGACTATTCTGTTTGGACAGATTGTTGTCATAGTTTTGTTATCTACTTATCCTATAGTTTCCATAGCCTATATTGGTAGATATAAATTGTGGAAACGATAGTATACGGTACCTAATGGTTGAAAATTATTGTGCAACTTGTCTTGGAAGTACATGAAGTGTTGATTTGTTCTTATGTGTACTAACCTATCTCACGAGTTCTTTTCGTGTTTTGTGTGGATGAAGTTTTCTGAGAATAGGTGAAACCGGGATTTGAGAGGATCGAACAAGATACAAAAGCTCAAGCTTGGGGATGCCCAAGGCACCCAAATCAAATATTTCAAGAAATCTCAAGTATCTAAGCTTGGGGATGCTACGCATCCTACCTCTCTTCATCAACAATTATCGGTTAGCCTATGTTGAGCCTAAATTTTTATTCGTTCACATGGTGCATACTATTCTTGGAGTGCAATTTTTATCTTGTTTGATGTTTCAATAAAATATTTGGATATGAAATTTTGAATAAGAGAGAGTCCTCACATGGCTATTTAACTAATTAAATACGTGTTGATCTTCACTTGTATCTTTTTGGAGTAGTTTGTCATTCACTCTCGTGCTTCACTTATATCCTATGAGTAGATGGTCGAATGAATTGAATATCATAAATCTGAAATAAGATATGCTTCATATAGTTATCCCATGGGGAGTAATGACTTCACACATAATAAGAATAGGTGGTGAAATTTATTGAAAGTTAGCAAACACTGCATTGGTCGCTTGGACAATTCATGATGGAATACTGAAGGAAGAGAGATTTCACATATAAATATACTATCTTGGAAATCTTCTATGATTGTGATCCCCATTAATTATTTTCAAACTTGAGCAAATTAGTTAAAGTTGGACAAGGAAGACAACATAATGAGTTATGGTTGTGTATATTTGCATAGAAGTTATATCTTTATGGATCCTCCAACATGTGGTGCTTGCTTCCACCTCATACTAGCCAAAACTTCCGCACCAAGTAGAAATACTACATGTGCAACCAAACACCCTTCAACCAGTTCTGCCATGAGAGTCCACTATACCTACCTATGGATTGAGTAAGATCCTTCAAGTAAGTTGTCATTGGTGCAAAAATCAATAAAAAATTGCTCCTAAATATGTATGATATTTTATTATAAGGGAAAATAAGCGTTGTACGAATTTGTGATGGTTAAGAAATAAAAGCAACGGACTGCATAATAAAGGTTGCTATCACAAAGGGCAATACAACATGACGTTCCTTTGCACTAAGGGGTTTGCACATCCAAAAACAAAAAGCGCATGACAACCTCTGCTTCCCTCTGCGAAGGGCCTACCTTTTACTTTCTAGTATTTACATTTATGCCAGAGTCATGGTGATCTTCACCACTTCCTATATTTTGCTTTTTTCTCTTGGCAAGCGTCATGTGTTGGGGAATGATCTAGACATATATATCCACACAAATATATTTTATATTGAATTATTATTGTTAACAATTATCTATATGATAAATAAGTTGGGAGGCGAAACATTAAGCCTCTATCTTTCTCTGTGTTCGATGGATGCTATTTGTTCTAAAAATATGCTTTGAGTGTCAATAATCATGGAAGACTATATGATAGTTGAGTATGTGGAATTTGCTAAATCAAAGCTCTTACATAGACCCTTCCTGAAAATAAGATGAATTGCAATCTTTTGATGACTAGGAATATGGTTTGCTAGTTTTCAAGAAACTTTCTGGTCTATACTTTAAACATGTGAATAGCTTGTTACTTGATCATGAGAAGTTTTCTGAGATGAGTTATTATTTATGGTCTATATTGATGCTAGAAATGGTGATTGGAATTATCATTGATCAAACTTGTGCGCTTGCTAGCATTCACACTTCATAAATTATTTCTTTTATCATTTACCTACTCGAGGACGAGCAGGAATTAAGCTTGGGGATGCTGATACGTCTCCAACATATCTATAATTTATGAAGTATTCATGCCATGTTTACAATAATTCTATATGATTTTGGTATGATTTTATTAGAACTAACCCGGACTGACACTGTTTTCACCAGAACTACCGTGGTGTTGTTTTTGTGCAGAAATAAAAGTTCTCGGAATGAGCTGAAAATTTACGAAGAATATTTTTGGAAAATATAAAAAATACTGGAGCGAAGAGTCATCGGAGAGTAAGGATGAGGAAGCCACAAGCCACAGGGGCGCCCCTAGGGCGCGCGCCTTGGCTTGTGGGTCCCTCGGGAGTCCATCGTCCTCCCTCTCGGTTCTATAAATCCTCAAATATTCCAAAAAACCCAGGGCATAACCTAGATCGGGAGTTCCGCCGTCGCACACCTCCAGAGCCACGAAAAACCAATCTTGGCCCTCTCCGGCACCCTACCGGAGGGGGTCACCATCACCGGAGGGGCCATCAACACCATGGAGGCCAAGGACCAAAGGGAGAACCTCTCCCCAAAGAGGGGGGAGGCAATGGAAGAGGAAGCACAAGGGGGAGAACCTCTCCCCTCTCTCCCGGTGGTGCCGGAGTGCCATCGGGGAACCATCGCCCCGGTGGTCGTCTTCATCAATAGCACCTTCATCACCATCCTCATCTTCTTTTAGCGGTCCACTCTCCCGCACCCCACTGTAATCACCTACTTAAACATGGTGAATTATGCTACATATTATGATCCAATGATGTGTTGCCATCCTATGATGTTTTGAGTAGATTACTTTTGTCCTTTGGGTTGATTGATGATCTAGATTGGTTTGAGTTGTATGTTTGTTTTGGTGCTGTCCTATGGTGCCTTCCGTGCCGCGCACACGTGAAGGATTCCTGCTGTAGGGTGTTGCAATACGTTCATGATTCGCTTATAGTGTGTTGCTTGACTGACAGAAGCATAAACCTGAGTAAGGGGTTGTTGCGTATGGGATAAAGGGGACTTGATGCTTTAATGCTATGGTTGGGTTTTACCTTAATGATCTTTAGTAGTTGCGGATGCTTGCTAGAGTTCCAATCATAAGTGCATATGATCCAAGTAGAGAAAGTATGTTAGCTTATGCCTCTCCCTCATATAAAATTGCAAAAATGATTAAAATCTTGTTAACAATTGCCTAGGATAATTCCGCACACCAACCCATCATTATTCCACACTCGCTATTTGTAATATATTGTAATATTATGATAACAACACATATTTTTATATTTTAGTTCTCCGATATCATGTAAAGCTATCCTCTTCATGCCCACAACGTAGTTTTATTTCTCGTTTCTAGATGGAAGCAAACATTCGGAGTACATAGAGTCGTATCAGTGGCACATAGGACTTCAGAGAATATTGATCTTACCTTTAGCTCCTTGTGGGTTCGACACTCCATACTTATCACTTTCACCTTTGGAAATTTCTACGATGATTCCTTGCACTTGGGGATTATCACTATGGAAATGCCATAATAGGTAGGTATGGTGGCTGTTTTGAGGAAGGTATATGGTGGTTGTTTTGAGGAAGGTATATGGTGGCTATTTTGAGGAAGGTGTAAGGTATACCGGCGAAAGGTGCGCGGTAATAGAGAGGCTAGCAAAAGTGGAAGGGTGAGAGTGCGTATAATCCATGGACTCAACGTTAGTCATAAAAGAACTCACATACTTATTGCAAAAGTCTATTATTCATTGAAGCAAAGCATTAAACGCATGCTCCTAGGGGAGGTTGGTAGGATTTAACCATCGTGTGCCCCCAACCCTCACACAAAGGCTCACAATATATAAACAAGGCATGCTCCGACTTCCTTACATAACGGTTCACCATACGTGCATGCTACAAGGATCACAATCCTTTACACAAGTATTTTTACCAAATCACAATTTAATTCCTAACATGTCTCTTAACATTACCATCTTTCTATCTCAAAACTTTATGCAAGGAATTAAACTTCTCATAACTACTCAATGCACTTAATACGGAAGTTTTTACTATATCCCTCTTGGATGCCTATCATATTAGGACTAAATTCATAACCTAGGACAATTACCATGCTAGTTTTAGAAATTGTAAAAATAATATAAGTGAGGTACGAGACTTCAAGTATTTCTATAAAACGTAAACACCACCATGCTCTAAAGGATATAAGTGAAGCACATAGAGCAAAATTGCCTAACTCAAAAGATATAAGTGAAGCACATAGAGTATTCCAATGAATTAACGATTCAGTGTGTCTCTCTCAAAAGATGTGTGCTGCAAGGATGATTGTGTCAAACTAACAAGCAAATACTCATATCATACAAGACGCTCCAAGCAAAACACATATCATGTGGTGAATAAAAATATGGCCTCAAGTAAATTCACTGATGGATTGAAGACGAAAGAGGGGATGCCTTCCGGGGCATCCCCAAGCTTAGGATCTTTGGAATACTTGAATATGACTTGGGGTGCCTTGGGATCCCCAAGTTTAGGCTCTTGCCACTCCTTATTCCATAGTACATCAAATTTGTACCCAAAACTTGAAAACTTCACAACACAAAACTTAACAGAAAACTCGTGAGATCCGTTAGTATAAGAAAGTAACTCACCACTTTAGGTACTGTTTTCAACTCATTATTTATTTATATTGGTGTTATAACTACTGTAATATAACTTCTCCATGGCTCATACCACATGATAGAACCCATAGATTCATCAAAATAGGCAAACAACTCAAAGAAAACAGAATCTGTCAAAAACAGAACAGTCTATAGCAAACTGAAAACTTCGTATAATTATTTAACTCAAAAAATTCTAAAAAATTAGGAAGGCCTGGTAAATTTATATACAAATCTTGTGTAAAACTTTATGATCAATTAGACGCTCTGAAAATTTAAGAAAATTCCAGGGCTGAGCGCAAAAGTTTCTGTTTTTTAGCAAGATCACATCAACAACTACCATAGATCACCCCAAAGGTTTTACTTGGATCAAACACTAACTAAAACATCAAAAAACAATTAATAAAGAAGTAATAATGTGGGAAACACTCAAAAACAGAAGCAAAAGCAGAACACAAAAAATAAAATTGGGTTGCCTCCCAACAAGCGCTATTATTTAACGCCCCTAGCTAGGCAAAACACAATAGATCTAGGTATTGTCATCTTTGGTACAAAATTCCTCAATTTCACACTTATAATCCCTAGGAGGCCTGTTGTTTTTATAAATGATAATACTCCTAGGTAAAAAATCAAGAGATTCAATAGTGGCAATTGGTTCCTTAATGATATTGAGAAAGTCGGGGTGAATACTTATCATCTTAAGATCCTCATCTTTACTAGAAGATTCACCCTTACTTTTAGGAACATAAACAAACTTGTAAGCATTAGGAGGTCAAGGAGTTAGAGTGGTTTGTACCAAAGCAAAAGCGGATCCCAAGTTGGTAATAATGTCCTCTAGCTTGCCAATTCTAGAGGAATCTTGTTCCATTTTTTCATTAACTATGGGTTCCTTTTCCTTAAGTTTTTTTAAGATTACTCCTACTTTATATCCATATTGAGTAATATTATTATGAATCTTTTTATCCAAGTTTTCAATAAGCTCAACCGTAGCAACCCTTTTTTCCATAATATCAAGCCTTCGCATCACATGTGCCAAGGTTAAAATTATTCCATTAACCATGATTGGGGGTGAGCCTAACAAATTTATAGTAGCACTATATGAGTCAAAGGTATGACTTCCCAAAAAATTTCCTCCCATGATGGTATCTAGAACATATCTATTCCAAGGAGTGATACCCACGTACAAATTGCGAAGGAGACGGTAGTAGATTGCTTACAAATGGATCTATTCTGAGCGTTGCAAATTCTATACCAAGCATCTTTTAAGTTTTCTCCCTCCCTTTGCTTAAAATTAAGGACTTCATACTCGGGAGTATTAGCTATAGACATAAGGCTAGCCATGAGTTCAAACAAACCAACACACGAGCAAGAATAAGGCAAACGAAAGAAGGGCGAATAAAAAGGCAAATATTTCTGGTATTTTCTGAAAATCGTTTTAGAAGTGGGGGAGAGGAAAATGAGAGGCAAATGGCAAATAAAGTAAATACAAGAGATGAGTTTGTGATGGGTACTTGGTAGGCTTGATATGTATCCTCCCTGGCAATAGCGCCAGAAATCCTTCTTGCTACCTCTTGAGCTTGCGTTGGTTTTCCCTTGAAGAGGAAAAGGTGATGCAGTGAAGTAGATAAGTATTTCCCTCAGTTTTTGAGAACCAAGGTATCAATCCAGTAGGAGGAACAAGAAAGTCACCAATGGATGCACCTACACAAACAATCAAACTCTTGCACCCAACGCTATAAAGGGGTTGTCAATCCCTTCACGGTTATTTGCAAGGATTAGATCTAAAAGAGATAGATGTAAACGAGTGCGGAAAGTAAAAGGAAAGTAAATTGCAGCAAGGTATAGATCTGAAAATATATGATTAAAAGTAGACCCAAGGGCCATAGATTTCACGAGAGGCTTCTCTCTTGAAGGCAAATATCATGGTGGGTAAACAAATTACTGTCAAGCAATTGATAGAAAAGCGAATAATCATGTAGTTATCCAAGGCAATGATCATGCATATAGGCATCACGTCTATGACAAGTAGACCGAAACGATTCTGCATCTACTACTATTACTCCAGACATTGACCGACTCATGCCTGCATCTAGAGTATTAAGTTCATGAAGAACAGAGTAACGCATTAAGAAAGATGACATGATGTAGAGGGATAAACTCAAGCAATATGATGAAAACCCATCTTGTTACCCATGATGGAAACAATACAATACGTGCCTCACTACCCCTACAATGTCACTGGGTGAGGACACCGCAAGATTGAACCCAAAACCAAGCACTTCTCCCATTGCAAGAATTACCAATCTAGTTGGCCAAACCAAACCAATAACTCGAAGAGACGTGCAAGGATGTGAAATCATGAAAATAAGAATTCAGACGAGATTCAAATAAGATTCATGGATAATCAGAACATAAACTCATAATCCATCGGATCTTGACAAACACACCACAAAACAGGATTACATCGGATAGATCTCCATGAAGATCATGGAGAACATGGTATTGAAGATCAAAGAGAGATAAGAAGACATCTAGCTACTAGGTATGGACCCGTAGTTCTGTGGTGGACTACTCACGCATCATCGGAGGGGCAATGAGTTGACCTAGATGCGCTCCGTGATCGAAACCCCCTCCGGCAGATTACCGAAAAAGGCTCCAAGATTGGATCTCTCGGGAATGGAGGCTTCCGACGGCGGAAAAATATTTTCGTGGATCTCTTCGATGTTAGGGGAATATTTTGGTATTTATAGGCCAGAGAATAGGGTTAGGAGACCTGCCAGGGAGCGACAAGCCTGCTAGGCGTGGCCAGGGGGCCCACACCTAGCAGGCTTGTGGCGCCCTGGCACCTCCCCAGATTTGCACTCCAAGCTTGATCGACTCTGTTTAATATTCCATATCTGCAAAACTCAAAAACAAGGAAAAACAGAAACTGGCACTTGGCTCTAGATTAATAGGTTAGTCCCAAAAATAATATAAAATAGCATATTTATGCATATAAAACATCCAAAACAGATAATATAATAGCATGACATCATCAAAAATTATAGATATGTTGGAGACGTATCACTCCATAATGGACGAAACACCATCGGCTCATGAGGTGATGGCAGTAATCACGCCATAGACTGAGCCCTTCCTTGCCTACCTTCTTCACAAAGAACTCCCCGACAATCAGACACAGGCGTGACGTATAATTCGGTGATCCAAGGCCTATAAAGTCCACGAGGGTGAGTTATACAAGAAAAGCACCATTGGAGTACTACAGTGGTGCATATCTGAGGCAGAAGGACGGCAACTCTTAGCCAAAGTCCACACAGGAATGGGCGGCCATCATGCCGCGGCAAGGGCCTTAGAAAGCAAGGCCTTTCGGGCCGGTTTCTTGTGGCCCACCACTCGAGCGGACGCCCAGTCGCTTGTCAAGCATTGCGTGAGGTGTCAACTTTTTGCAAATCAAATTCACATGCCACCAACAGCTCTTCGGACTGTTCTGATTACCTGGCCCTTTGCGGTCTGGGGGTTGGATATGGTCGGACCACTTAAAGGGGGAACCAAGAAGAATAAATACCTACTGGTCATGGTTGACAAATTCACCAAATGGATAGAAGAAAAACCTGTCAAGTCAGCCAAGTCTGGACCAGTACTCGACTTTATATCCGGCATGGTACACCATTACGGTGTCCCGCATAGTATAATAACGGACAATGGATCCAACTTCACAACCCAAGAGGTCAAAGACTGGTGCGCAAAAATGGGCATCAAGCTCGATTACGCATCGGTGTATCACCCGTAGATCAATGGACAAGTCGAACGGGCCAACGGCCTCATCATGAGTGGTATTAAACCACGTTTGGTCCGATCTCTACATGAGTCTTATTGCCATTGGGTAGAGGAGCTCAACTCCATTCTGTGGGGCCTGCGTACCACCCTGAATCGATCAACGGGATACACACCGTTCTTCATGGTCTACGGGGCAGAAGCAGTCCTTCCCTGTGATATTATTCACGATGCACTAAGGCTGCGCATGTATGAAGAAAAGGAGGCTGAGTTAGATCAGCGGTATGACTTGGATGCCTTAGAAGGAGAGAGCGACATAGCTCGGGGCGTTCTACTTTTTATCAACAGCAGGTCCGATACTACCAGAGTAGGGAGGTTAGGGCAAAAGCGTATAATGTAGGTGAACTCGTCTTACGGATCTCGGAGAAGCAGAAGCGTAAACTCAATTCTAAATGGGAGGGTCCCTTCATAATTGACGAAGTACTTGTAGGAGGGGCTTACCGTCTTCGAAACCCGTCGGATACCCACCTCGAACCAAACCCATGGAACGCAGCTCGTCTTCGGCGCTTCTATAGCTAGACCGGTTTCGTCATATTCTTTACCCTCCTTTTTCTTTTCTTTCTTTTTTATTTTCTTTCCCTCACACCTTGATTTTTGGCAGGTTTGGATTTTTTCTTCCCAAGTCTATGTTTGGCTAAATCGATTTTGTATTAAGATTTTTGGCATACATGCTAAAATGTTAAATCCAAACACAGCACCTGGGGGCTTCTTCCGGAAGCTGGTGATTTTCTATTCTAAGCATCTATTCACATTTATCATGTATGCACGTTTTCCTTGTCGATTTTTAAGCCATTCTATGCATCAATTAAAACTAAGATTTTTGCCAAGTTGGGTTGCCTCGCTCCTATGTTTACCCTCTATGTTCCCTATTGGTCGGCTAGAGGGTAAAGGTAGCACATCTACGGTTGTTATGGCCGGGTTATCTGGATACGTACCTTAGACGGGTGAAGGCAAAAACTAGCTATCTTCAGCAGAAAATTGGTCGGCTATGCCGGGAGCAACAAATAAAATTATGGTTGTTATCACCATTACTCGCGCTTCTTTTCTCGCAGAAGCCATTAGTCACATACTAGCAGTATACGGCCTTACTACCTACGATTTACGTAGTAGCCTAAAGGGAGGTACCGATAGAGGTACTATTTTCTTTGGAAAATGTTTCTTACGCTAAGCAGTAATATAACATATCTCCATGAGTGTTTTTTATCTGTTCGCACCAAATGGCCGGATTGCCTGGTTTCGCGACATAATTCCCTCTTATTAAGGGATATTTTATAAGGAACACTCCCAAGCTCTTAGCACGGGAGGCCGAAGTCGATGGCCTGCTAAGACAAAGATTACAACACAGACGGAGCAATTTTTTGATTATCAGTACATAGTTACATAAGATCATACATCTGGCTGTTGATCTAGATTGTCTATTAAGGCATCTAGGGTGCAATCTTCCTACGAGAGACGAGCGGTTGGCATCACTTTGTCGTACACCAAATGAACTGGCACTTCTTGCCCGTCAAGCCTTGCTGGCCCAACCCGAGACATATGCTCGGGATTACGTGTCTTTATCATTGCCCATGCCTCTCGTGCTCCCTCCCGGCAAGCCGATGTCTTCCATAACTCGAACCGACTCCGGGCTCCCTTCAACCGTTCAGCCAGTTTGTCCATCCCCTCTGGAGGTTGCTCGACAGGCCATAGCTCTTTTATCATTCTCCTCATAGCCTTTCGAGCCCGCTCATGAACGGCAGACAGTTCGTTCAAAAGGCTTCCCCGGTAGGATCCGATCTCTTCTTCAGGCCGCCTGGTTAGGAGACCTATACATGAGACAAGGCATGTCCATTATGCTTCATGTATAAGAAGTATCCTTAAATGTTATAATCACACTTACCGAACATGCCCCTCTGTAATATCTAGTTATCTTCTTGGGCCTGGGCCAATTGAGTCTTTAAACTCTCAATTTCTTCGGCCTGCTGCTTGTTTTCCGCCTGGAGGCGTTCTTGTCCTCAAGGTTTCGTTGCAACAAAAGTCAACCGGCCTCATGTTGGGACTCAGCATACCTCTGAGATTCTCGGGCTGCATCTAAATCCTTTTGCATCTGTCCTATAGACTCGGCTGCTACAATGTACCCTCGCGTCAGCACGAGATTATATACTTAGATCGGCATAATGGATATACTTACCATGCGCCTCCGAGGTGAAATTATTTACTTGTTCCAGCTCGGCCTTCACGTCTTCCACCTGTGTTCGGCTCCCCTCCAATTCCATGGCTAATTTCTTGTTCTGCTGCCTTCAGGCATATATCATCAAAATGTTATGGGGATCCTTGACTCAGTCATCCCGACCAATTCAAGGGTCACGGTCTAGTGGGTTTACCTTTGTGTCCGCATTCTTAAAACCAATCACTCACCTTTAGGCTGGATGATATCAGCTTCACTGCTTCCCCAAGCCCAGCACAGTCAGCTCTGATATGCATGTCTGTGATGTCTACTACGCAACCTTATTCTTGTAGACTCGTGTTGGGCCTCCAAGCGCAGAGTTTCGTAGGACAATGGAAAATTTCCCTCAAGTGGATGACCTAAGGTTTATCAATCCGTGGGAGGTGTAGGATTAAGATGGTCTCTCTCAAACAACCCTGCAATCAAATACAAGAAATCTCTTGTGTCCCCAACACACCCAATACAATGGAAAATTATATAGGTGCACTAGTTCGGTGAAGAGATGGTGATACAAGTGCAATATGGATGATAGATATAAGTTTTTGTAATCTAAAAATATAAAAAATATCAAGGTAGCTAGTAACAAAAGTGAGCAAAAACGGTATTGCAATGCTTGAAAACAAGGCCTAGGGTTCATACTTTCACTAGTGCATCTTCTCTCAACAATACTGACATAGTTCAATCATGTGTAAGTCCCTCATGTGGGACAAAGAGTTCACTCCAAAGTCACAAATAGCAGAGAACAAACGAAGAAATTATTGTAGGGTACGAAACCACCTCAAAGTTATCTTTTCCGATCAATCATATGAGCTATCCCTATAAGTGTCACGAACAGCCCTAGAGTTCGTACTAAAATAACACCTCAAGATACACATCAACCAAAACCCTAATGACACCTAGATACTCCAATGTCACCACGAGTACCCATGGGTTTGATTATAAGATATGCATCACACAATTTCAGATTCATCATGTTCAAACCAACACAAAGAACTTTAGAGAGTGCCCCAAAGTTTCTACCGGAGAGTCAACACAAAAACATGTGCCAACCCCTATGCATAGATTCCCAAGGTCATGGAACCCGCAAGTTGATCACCAGAACATACATCAAGTGGATCAATAGAACATCCCATTGTCACCACAGGTATCCCATCGCAAGACATACATCAAGTGTTCTCAAATCCTTTAAAGACTCAATCCAATAGGAAAACTTCAAAGGGAAAACTCAATTCATCACAAGAGGATAGAGCAGGGAAAACTCCATATGATTCATCTATATCAATAAAGCTCGCGGTACATCAAGATCGTGTCATCTCAAGAACACGAGAGAGAGAGAGAAAGATCAAACACATAGCTACTGGTACATATCCTCAATCCTGACGGTGAACTCCTCCCTCCTCGTCATGGAGACCGTCGGGATGATGAAGATGGCCTTCGATGATGACGGCCCCCTCCGGCAGGGTGCCGAAATGGGCTCCTGATTAGTTTTTCTTGGCTACAGAGGCTTGCGACGGTGGAACTCCTGATCTAGGTTTCTTCCTGGGGGGTTTCTGGATTTATAGGAGTACTTGGCATTGGAATCACGTCAAGGGGACTCCCGAGGGGCCCACAAGCCAGGGGCGCCCTAGGGGGGTCGCGCCTTGGTGGCTTGTGGCTGCCTCGGGACTCCTCTCCGGTATCTTTTTACTCCAATATTTTTATATTTTCCAAAAATATTCTCCGTAAATTTTCAGCCCATTCCGAGAACTTTTATTTCTGCACAAAAAACGACACCATGATAGTTCTGCTGAAAACAACGTTAGTCCGGGTTAGTTTTAATAAAATCATACCAAAATCATATAGAATTATTGTAAACATGGCATGAATACGTCATAAATTATAAATACGTTGGAGACGTATCAGCATCCCCAAGTTTAATTCATGCTCGTCCTCGAGTAGGTAAATAATAAAAGAAATAATTTATGAAGTGTGAATGCTACCTAACATATTTATCCAGGTAATATTTTTTATTGTGGCATGAATGTTCAGATCCATAAGACTCAAAACAAAAGCTTAATGTTGACATAAAAACAGTAATATTTCAAGCATACGAACAAAGCAATTGTGTCTCTTCAAAATAACATGGCAACAGAAAGTTATCCCTACAAAATCATATGGTCTGGCTATGCTCCATCTTCCATACACAAAGTATTTATATCATGCACAACCCCGATGACAAGTCAAGCAATTGTTTCACACCATTTATGTTCTCAAACCTTTTCAACTCTCACGCAATACATGAGCGTCATCCATGGATATAACACTATAGGTGGAATAGAATATGGTGGAGGTTGTGAGTAAAAGGAGAAGATAGTCTCACATCAACTAGGCATATCAATGGGCTATGGATATGCCCATTAATATATATCAATGTGAATGAGTAGGGATTACCATGCAACAGATGCACTAGAGCTATAAGTGTATGAAAGCTCAAAAAGAAACTAAGTGGGTGTGCATTCAACTCGCTTGCTCCCGAAGAGCTAGGGCAATTTGAGGAAGCCCATCATTGGAATATACAAGCCAAGTTCTATAATGAAAAATTCCCACTAGTATATGAAAGTGACAATATAGGAGACTCTCTATATGAAAAACATGGTGCTACTCTGAAGCACAAGTGTGGTAAAGGATAGTAGCCTTGCCCCTTCTCTCTTTTCTCTCATTTTTTCTTCTTTTTTTCTTTTTTTTTCTTTTTTTGGTGGGCATCATTGGCCTCTCTCTTTTTTGGCTTCTCTGGCCTCTTTTATTTTTTGTAAAGTCCGGAGACTCTTCCCAACTTGTGAGGTAATCATAGCTTCCATCATCCTTTCCTCACATGGGACAATGCTCTCATAATGATGATCAGCACACTTTTATTTACTTACAACTCAAGAATTACAACTCGATACTTAGAACAAAATATGAATCTATATGAATGCCTCCGGTGGTGTACTGAGATGTGCAATGAGTCAAGAGTGACATGTATAAATAATATGAACGGTGGCCTTGCCACAAATACGATGTCAAATACATGATCATGCAAAGCAATATGACAATGATGATGCGTGTCATAAATGGAATGGTGGAAGTTGCATGACAATATATCTCGGAATGGCTATGGAAATGCCATAATAGGTAGGTATGGTGGTCGTTTTGAGGAAGGGTATATGGTGGGTTTAATGCACCGACGAAAGTTGTGCGGTACTAGAGAAGCTAGCAAAGGTGGAAGGGTGAGAGTGCGTATAATCCATGGACTCACATTAGTCATAAAGAACTCACATACTTATTGCAAAAGTCTATTAGTTATCGAAGCAAAGTATTATATGCATGCTCCTAGGGAGAGGTTGGTAGGAGTTAAACATCACGCGCTCCCGACCCTCACACAAAGGATGACAATCAATAAACAAATCATGCTCCGACTTCGTTACATAACGGTTCACCATACGTGCATGCTATGGGAATCACAAACCTTTAACACAAGTATTTATACCAATCCACAATTACTCACTAGCATGACTCTAACATCACCATCTTTATATCTCAGAACTTTATGCAAGGAATCAAACTTCTGATAGTATTCAACACACTTTATATGAAAGTTTTTATTATATCCCTCTTAGATGCCTAGTATATTAGGACTAAGTTCATAACCTAAACCTATTACCATGATGTTTAAAGACTCTCAAAATAATATAAGTGAGGTACGAGAGTTCAATTATTTCTATAAAATGGAACCACCGTCGTGCTCTACAAAGATATAAGTGAAGAACTAGAGCAAAAGACAAACTACTCCAAAAAGACATAAGTGAAGATCAATGAGTAGGTAAACAATCAAGCAGCCATGTGAGGAATCTTTCTCTATCAATAAAGATTTTCAGATCTTAGTATTTTATTCAAACATCATACTAAATAAAAATATAAATCCAAGAATAGCACGCATCATGTGAACGAATAAAAATTTAGGCTCAACATAGGCTAACCAATAATTGTTGATGAAGAGAGATGGGATGCATAGCATCCCCAAGCTTAGATGCTTGAGACTTCTTGAAATATTTACTTGGGGTTCCTTGGTAAACCCCAAGCTTGAGCTTTTGTATCTTGTTCAATCCTCTCATATCATGGTTTCACCTATTCTCAAAAACTTCATCGACACAAAACTCGAAAAGAACTCGTGAGATAGGTTAGTACACATAAGCATAAATCAACACTTCATGTACTGCCAAGACAATTTGCACAATAATTTTCAAATATTATCTACTGTTTACTCATTTCCACCATTTATATCTACCAACATAGGCTATAGAAACTATAGGATAAGTAGATAACAAAACTATGAGAACAATCTGTCCAAACAGAGCAGTCTGTAGCAATCTATTAAACCAGTGTACCTCTGTAACTCAAACAATTATGAAACCTTAGGAAATGCTAAATAATTTTTATGAAAATATTGTGTTAAAAATTTCAGAAACTTTCCACGTTCCAGTAAAATGTGAAAATCCAAACACTATAGCACAAGTTTCTGTTTTTTACACAACACAGATCAAACATGCAATGCAAGCATCCTAAGGCAATTCTTGGAACTTTTTATTTAAAAACAATATTATTAATAACACCTAACATAAAATAACAAAATATAATGACGATCCAAGCAAAGCACATATTATGTGACGAATAAAAATATAGCTCCAAGTAAGATATATCGATAGTGTTGAAGACGAAAGAGGGGATGCCTTCCGGGGCATCCCCAAGCTTAGTCACTTGAGTCTTCCTTGGATATTACCTTGGGGGTTCCTTGGTAATCCCCAAGCTTAGGTTCTTGTCACTCCTTGTTCTCCTCATATCGATGTCTTACCCAAAACTTGAAAACTTCAATTACACAAAAACTTAACGGAACTTCGTGAGATGGGTTAGTATAATAAAGATATATCATTCACTTAGGTACTGTCAAGACAAGATTCATAATTATCCCCACATGATACCTACTGTATTATACCATTCACATAATTTATATCACCAAATATAAGCTATGGAAACACTTGAAACAAGCAAACTATGCATGCAAAACAAAATCTGTCAAAAACAGAATAGTCAGTGAAGATCTGTAGCGTAACCATACTTACCTGTCTATAACAATTCTGAAAATTTAGGTCAGCCTGAAGAATTTGTATATAAAGACTGTGTAAAAATTTCATATCCTTATCACCCTCCAGTAAAAAACGAAAATTCATGTACTGGAGTCAAAAGTTTCTGTTTTGGTTTAGCGTCAATTCTACTCATCTTGTGAGTCATCCCAAAGGCTTTACTTGGCACTTTATTGAAACAGAAGACACAAAACATGATTGATACAGTAGAT
This sequence comes from Hordeum marinum, assembly GCA_022496015.1. Lineage (NCBI taxonomy): Eukaryota > Viridiplantae > Streptophyta > Magnoliopsida > Poales > Poaceae > Hordeum > Hordeum marinum. The sequence continues at coordinate 453,691,693 of CM039674.1, read as the reverse complement.
TAATCATATGAACACACAAAAACAGAAAATAAAGTTTTGGGTTGTCTCCCAACAAGTGCTTTTCTTTAATGCCTTTTAGCTAGGCATGATTATTTCAATGATGCTCACATAAGAATAGTATTTGAAACATGTAAGAGAGCATAATGAATCTCATGACAAGCACATTTAAGTCTAGCCCACTTCCTATGCACAGGGATTTTGTGAGCAAACAATTTATGGTAACAATAATCATCTAGCATAGGAAGCCAAAACAAGCATAACTTCAAAACCTTGAACACATAGAGAGAGGAAAGTTGATACTATTGCAATTCCTACAAGCATATCTTCCTCCCTCATAATAATTTTCAGTAGCATCATGAAGGAATCCACAATATAACTATCACATAAAGCATATCTTCATGATCCACAAGCATATAAATTTTATCACTCTCCACATAAGCAATTTTCTTTTCATTCATAATAGTGGGAGCAAACTCAACAAAATAATTATCATGAGATACTTGATTGACATAACCACATTGAATATTAAAATCATGATGACAAGTTTCATGGTTACTATCACTCTTTACAGCATACATGTCATCATCATAATCATCATAGATAGTAGGCATGTCATTATCATAACAAATTTGCTCATCAACACTTGGGGAACTAAAAATATCATCTTCATCAAACATAGCATCCCCAAGCTTGTGGATTTGCATATCATTAGCATCATGGATATTCATAGAATTCATACTAGAAATATTGCAATCATGCTCATCATTCAAGGAATTCTCCTTAAGTATTTTCATAAATTCTTCCTCTACCAATTGAGCACAATTTTCCAAACCATCATTTTCATGAAAGACATTATAAACATGAAGTATATGCGGCAACCTCAATTCCATTTCTTTGTAGTTTTCTTTTATAAAACCAAACTAGTGAATAAAAAAGAAACTAAAAGATTCAATTGCAAGATCTAAAGATATACCTTCAAGCACTCACCTCCCTGGCAACGGTGCCAGAAAAGAGTTTGATGTCTACTATGAAACCTTTTTCTTGTAGACTCGTGTTGGGCCTCCAAGCGCAGAGTTTTGTAGGACATTAGCAAATTTCCCTAAAGTGGATGACCTAAGGTTTATCAATCTGTGGGAGGTGGAGGATGAATATGGTCTCTCTCAAACATCCCTACAATCAAATACAAGAAATCTCTTGTGTCCCCAACACACCCAATACAATGGAAAATTATATAGGTGCACTAGCTCGGCGAAGAGATGGTGATACAAGTGCAATATGGATGTTAGATATAAGTTTTTTTAATATGAAAATATAAAAACAGCAAGGTAACTAGTAACAAAAGTGAGCAAAAATGGTATTGCAATGCTTGAAAACAAGTCCTAGGTTTCATACTTTCACTAGTGCACGTTCTCTAAACAATAGTGACAAGGTTGAATCATATGTATATCCCTCACGTGCGACAAAGAGTTCACTCCAAAGTCACAAATAGTGGAGAAGAAACAAAGAAATTATTGTAGGGTACAAAACCACCTCAAAGTTATCTTTTCCAATCAATCTTATGAGCTATCCCTATAAGTGTCATGAACAACCCTAGAGTTCGTACTAAAATAACACCTTAAGATACACATCAACCAAAACCCTAATGTCACATAGATACTCCAATGTCACCACCAGTACCCATGGGCTTGATTATACAATACGCATCACACAATTTCAGATTCATCATGTTCAATCCAACACAAAGAACTTCAAAGAGTGCCCCAAAGTTTCTACCGAAGAGTCAAGACTAAAACATGCACCAGCCCCTATGCATAGATTCCCAAGGTCACGGAACCCGCAAGTTGATCAGCAAAACATATATCAAGTGGCTCAATAGAACATCCTATTGTCACCACAGATATCCCATCGCAAGACATACATCAAGTGTTCTCAAATCCTTTAAAGACTCAATCCGATAAGGAAACTTCAAAGGGAAAACTCAATTCATCACAAGAAGATGGAGAGGGGGAAACTCCATATGATTCATCTATATCAATAAAGCTCATGGTACATCAAGAACGTGTCATCTCAAGAACATGAGAGAGAGAGAGAGATCAAACACATAGCTACTAGTGCATACCCTCAGCCCCGAGGGTGAACTACTCCCTCCTCGTGATGGAGACCACAAGATGATGAAGATGGCCTCCGGTGATGATGGCCCCCTCGGACAGGGTGCCGGAACAGGCTCCCGATTGGTTTTTCGTGGATACAGATGCTTGCAGCGGCTGAACTCTCGATCTAGGTTTCTTCCTTGGGGTTTCTGGATTTATAGGAGTACTTGGTCTTGGAATCACGTCAAGGGGACTCTCGAGGGGCCCACAAGCCAGGGACGCCCTGGTGGCTTGTGGCTGCCTCAGGACTCCTCTCCGATATCTTTTTGCTCTAGTATTTTTTATATTTTCCAAAAAATATTCTCGATAAATTTTCAGCCCATTCCGAGAACTTTTATTTCTGCACAAAAAACGACACCATGGTAGTTCTGCTGAAAACGGCGTTAGTCTGGGTTAGTTTTAATAAAATCATACCAAAATCATATAGAATTATTGTAAACATGGCATGAATACTTCATAAATTATATGTACGTTGGAGACGTATCGGTTTGCCGAACATAGAGTGTTAAACTCTTGTTCGGAGAACGTTGGGTGGCGTAGTGCTTCTCGCCATCGCCGGTGATACATGGCACTCTCCACCTCGGATTTGGTGACCGATACCTCGTCCCCGGAATCTTTGGGGACCAGATTGATAGCAGGGGCCTCCGCGGCGGGTTCAGCATGAGCAGAAGATCCCTACTCATGGGTATTTCTAGGCACGTCGGCAGCATTAGAACTACCATGGTGTCATGTTTACAATAATTCTATATGATTTTGGTATGATTTAATTAGAACTAACCCGGACTCATGTGTTTTCAACAGAACTACCATGGTGTTGTTTTTTGTGCAGAAATAAAAGTTCTTGGAATGGGTTGAAAATTTACGGAGAATATTTTTGGAAAATATAAAAATACTGGAGAAAAAAGATACAGGAGAGGAGTCCCGAGGAGGCCACAAGACACCAGCCCCCCTAGGGCGCGCCCCTCTGGCTTGTGGGCCCCTCGGGAGTCCCCTTGACGTGATTCCAACACCAAGTACTCCTATAAATCCACAAACCTCTAGAACGAAACCTAGATCAGAAGTTCTGCCGCCGCAAGTCTCTATAGCCACGAAAAATCAATCTTGGCCCTCTCCGGCACCCTGTCGGAGGGGGTCACCATCACCGGAGACCATGGAGGAGGAATACGGAGGGGCTATCATCACCATGGAGGCCAAGGACCAGAGGGAGAACCTCTCCCCACCTAGGGAGGATGCCATGGAGGAGGAAGCACAAGGGGGAGTCCCCCCTCCCCCTCTCTCTCGGTGTCTTCGGAGTGCCTTCGAGGGAACCATCGCCGCGGTGATCGTCTTCATCAACATCACCTTCTTCATCACCGTCCGCATATCTTTTCAGCAATCCACTCTCCCGCATCCCATTGTAATCCCCTACTTGAACATGGTGCTTTATGCCACATATTATGATCCAATAAAATGTTGCCATCCTATGATGTTTTGAGTAGATTTCTTTTCTCTTATGGGCTGATTGATGATCCAGATTGGTTTGAGTTGTATGTTTATTTTGGTGCTGTCCTATGGTACCTTCTGTGTCATGCACACGTGAAGGATTCCCGCTGTAGGGTGTTGCAATAAGTTCATGATTTGCTTATAGTGGGTTGCTAGAGTGACAGAAGCTTAAACCCGGTAAGGAGGTCGTTGCGTATGGGATAAAGGGGACTTGATGCTTTAATGCTATGGTTGGGTTTTACCTTAATGATATTTAGTAGTTGCGGATGCTTGCTAGAGTTCCAATCATAAGTGCATATGATCCAAGTAGAGAAATTATGTTAGCTTATGCCTCTCCCTCATATAAAATTGCAATAATGATTTCCGATCTTGTTAACAATTGCCTAGGACAATTCCGCACACCGACTCATCATTATTCCACACTCGCTATTTGTAATATATTGTAATATATTCTAAATTTATGATAACAGCACCTATTTTTATTTTTTAGTTCTCTGATATCATGCAAAGCTATTCTCCTCATACCCACAACGTAGTTTTATTTCTCGTTTCTAGTTGGAAGCAAACGTTCGGCGTACGTGGAGTCGTATTAGTGGCAGATAGGACTTGAGAGAATATTCATCTTACCTCTAGCTCCTTGTGGGTTCAACACTCCATACTTATCACTTCCACCTTTGGAAATTTCTACGATGATTCCTTGCACTTGGGGATTATCAGGGCATCGGAGTATTCGGGCAAACCCCTCCAGGCTAGATCGAATAGGGGAACATCCTCGATATAGAACCATTCTGAAGACCACTCTTCGGACTCCTTCTTCGGTGTCCCCAATGGATACCCTGTCCCGGCTATGCAGCAAACTTCGGCTCCTCCGATTTCCCGAATTGTCTCACCCCGAGTACGAGGGACGAGGCAGAAGTACTTTCTCCATAATCCAAAGTGTGCCTCGCAGCCGAGGAACATCTCACAGAGGGCAACAAAGCCCGAGATATGCAAAATAGATCCAGGGGTAAGATGATGAAGCTGTATCCCATAGAACTTCAGTAATCCCCTTAGGAAATGATGAATGGGGAACCCTAGACCCCGCAAGAGGAAGGCCATGAAGCATACCCGCTCTCCGTTTTGGGGATTAGGGAATCTCTCCACAAATGCTTCGTTGTTAAAAGAAGTCAAACCGACACGGGTAGCCGCTAGATCCGAGGAAGGGACATACCCTTGGGTCTCGAGGTCGCGCAGCCGAAGGAGGGATACTGAGTAGCTTGCCCAATCCCTGGGACGAGAGCTGTAAGGATGTGAGGAACAGCTGGGGGCGCTCGCCATGTTTTTGTGGTGACTTCTTGCTTGAAGTTTTTCTTGATGGGGAAGAAGAGGAAGATGTGCCCTAAAACCAGGATTCGGTTTGTTTAAATGGGTGGTGCTTCCTTTATGGGAAGGGCGGTCCTGTAAAAAGCTGCTGGACCGCTCGTCTCCCCTAGGCGCACGAGGACCAAGAAGCGCTGAAAGTTATTACAATGGGTCCCGCAGGTGCTTGACGTTTGAAATTCCACCGATGACGGGATGATTGCCGAACAAGAAGGGATTGAGGGACTCGCCTTGCAAGCCTAAGACTTCGACGCGCTAGATTGTCTGGATAGTATACCTCCGCATTGGAGGCTAGTCCAGGGGCTACTGAGGGAGTCCTAGATTAAGGGGTCCTCGGATGGCAGGCCTGTTTCCAATGGGCCGGACTCATGGGCCACTTACTGAGAATTGGATTGATCGAAGGACTCATCGCCATGGAGGAAGCCTCAGGAGTCATGGAGTGTTTTCCAAGTTTGGTATAGTAGATAGGCATGTTTTTCCCTTTGATGTGCAACCGACCTACGGCGTCTATATAAGCAGAGGGGTTCTAGATTGTAGGGCAAAGAATGTCATCTAGGGTTCTAGCTATTTGATCTCAAGGTAGATCAACTCTGTAACCTTCATAGCATCAGTATAATCGAGTAGGACATAGGGTTTTACCTCCATAGGAGGGCCCGAACCTGGGTAAACATCATCTCATTCGTCCCTTGTTACCATCGATCCTAGTCTCACAGCTCGGGACCCCCTAGCCGAGATCCGCCGGTTTTGACACCGGCAGAGGGGATGATCTCCCCGCCCCTCCACTTATATATAGAGGGGAGGGGGCACACCAAGCCCTTGGCGACCCTCTCTATTTCTCTCCCTAGATCATTTTCTCCCCCGTTCGAGGTTTCGGTAGCCCTACCGTGATTGATCCACCACCATCTCCTCACACCATCATGCTGGTTGAGAACCCCTATACTACTCCGCCCTTGCTCGCAGGATCGAGGAGACGGAGACGTCATCGAGCCGCACGTGTGCTGAACGCGGAGGTGTCGTCCGTTCGGCGCTAGATCGGGGCCGATCACGATCTGATCCTGAAGACGTACGGCTACATCCATCGTGTTATACACACTTCCGCTTAGCAATCTACAAGGGTATGTAGATACACTCCCCCCCCTCGTAGCTATGCATCTCCACAGATAGATCTTACGTGTGCGTAGGAAATTTTTTGTTTCCCATGCAACATTCCCCAACATTTGCGCCTCCCCATGGGGCGTCCCAAGCCCCTAGGGAAGAGAGACGCCAGGCCGAACTCACCGGGGGGCACGTCGAGCGCCCCCCGGGCGACGTCGGGGCGGCGCACGGGAGCAACGAGCGCACTCCATCCATCACTAAAAGGAACAGGAAGCGAGCCATCGGGGATGAGTAAGTACCTTAATCCATTTCCACGCCACGTACCCATGAACGGTTTGCCCAGGCTAACCCCTTGCCGGTGTAGGTGTCCCGATGGTGGCGGGGAGAAGAAGAAGAAGAAGAAGGCAACCCCGGGGGAGAAGGTGACGCCCGTTCCGAAGGCGGCTTCAGCCCTCGGTCTAGGACTCAGAAGGCGCAGGGCGGTTTATGCCATCCTAGCATCGTGCCCGGCTGTGCGGGTGCCGCGGTGGTGCCCAGCGCCTCCCGAGCGCGACGGGGATTCCCAATTGCCAAGGCTACGACGGCCCAGCCCCCGGCATCTCCTGCCAAGGCCGTGGCGATCCAGCCTCCAGCGCCACCTGCCCAGGCAGCGGTGGTCCAACCTCCGGCACCACCTACCCAGGTGGTGGTCCAGCCCCCAACGCCACCTGCAAGGTCCATGGCTCAGCCCGCGGGGAAAGAAGGGGCGTATCAACTTTCGCCGGCCATCCCGACCCTGGTAACCACCCACGGCACGGAGCTTGATCCGGGCCGCCCGGAAGCCATGGTAACCTTTGGGGCCCCAGAGGTCGGTGGGATAGCTTCTCCAGGAAGGCCATGGGAGCCAAGTGAGAAGGGGGACCTGGAGCCCCCATCGACTCAAGCGAAGGACGCCGGGGGCCCTCTGGTTACGATAGCGTCAAGCGTCGGGGTGTCTGTTCCCCTGTAATTTCTTGCCCTGGTGGACTAGGGCGCCTTGCTCAGGCGTGGGGCCCTAGCCGACGCCCAGGATGCGCTCGACCGGCTCAGGGCAGGCTTTCGGGACGCGCTTGACCTGCTCAGGGCAGACTTCCAGGGCATCAAGGAACGTCTCGCTGCGGAGCACTCGAGGCTTTCCGCGGGGTGGTGCCTGTTGGGAGACGTAGTAGTAAATCAAAATTTTCCTACGTTCACCAAGATCTATCTATGGAGAAACCAGCAACGAGAGGGGAGAGATTGCATCTTCATACCTTTGAAGATCGCTAAGCGGAAGCATTACAAGAACGTGGTTGATGGAGTCGTACTCGCAGCGATTCAGATCGCGGTAGATCCGATCAAGTGCCGAACGGACGGCACCTCCGCGTTCAACACACGTGCAGCCCGGTGACGTATCCAACACCTTGATCCAGCAAGGAGGAAGGAGAGGTTGGGGAAGGGCTCCAACAGCAGCACGACGGCGTGGTGGTGGTGGAGTAGCAAGGTATTCCGACAGGGCTTCGCCTAAGCGCTGCGGAGGAGGAAGAAGAGAGGTAGGGCTTCGCCGTGAGAGAGAGAGATCAAATCTTATCTCAAAACATCCAAAACCTCAAGTATATATAGGAGGAGGGACGTGGAGGGCTGGCTTGGCCTCTACTCCAAAGAGGAGATGGCCGGCCGAATTAAAGGGAGAGTCCACCTCCCACAAGGGAGGTGGATCTCCTCCTTTTAAATCCTTTTTGCCTTATCTCCTTATCTCCAGCCGCATGGGCCTTTAGCAAAAGTCTTGCCCAGCCCAATAAGGGCTGGCACACTTTATCTAACAGCCCATGTGGTCCTTTGGTCGTCACACCCCTCCCGGGGGTCATCCGGCACCCTCCCGGCACTCCCGGTACACTACCGATGAGCCCGAAAACCTTCCGGTGACCAAAACTGGACTTCCTATATATCAATCTTTACCTCCGGACCATTCCGGAGCTCCTCGTGACGTCCGGGATCTCATCCGGGACTCCGAACAACCTTCGGTAATCACGTATACCTTTTCCCTATAACCCTAGCGTCATCGAACCTTAAGTGTGTAGACCCTACGGGTTCGGGAGACACGTAGACATGACCGAGACACCTCTCCGGTCAATAACCAACAGCGGGATCTGGATACCCATGTTGGCTCCCACGTACTCCACGATGATCTCATCGGATGAACCACGATGTCAAGGATTCAATCAATCCCGTATACAATTCCCTTTGTCTATCGGTATGATACTTGCCCGAGATTCGATCGTCGGTATCCCCATACCTTGTTCAATCTCGTTACCGGCAAGTCTCTTTACTCGTTCCGTAATACATCATCCCGTGACTAACTCCTTAGTCACATTGAGCTCATAATGATGATGTCTTACCGAGTGGGCCCAGAGATACCTCTCCGTCACACGGAGTGACAAATCCCAGTCTCGATTCATGCCAACCCAACAGATACTTTCGGAGATACCCGTAGTGCACCTTTATAGCCACCCAGTTACGTTGTGACGTTTGGCACACCCAAAGCATTCCTACGGTATCCGGGAGTTGCACAATCTCATGGTCTAAGGAAACGATACTTGACATTGAAAAGCTTTAGCAAACGAACTACACGATCTTGTGCTATGCTTAGAATTGGGTCTTGTCCATCACATCATTCTCCTAATGATGTGATCCCGTTATCAATGACATCCAATGTCCATGGCCATGAAACCGTGACCATCTATTGATCAACGAGCTAGTCAACTAGAGGCTCACTAGGGACATGTTGTGGTCTATGTATTCACACATGTATTATGGTTTCCGGTTAACACAATTATAGCATGAACAATAGACAATTATCATGAACAAGGAAATACAATAATAACCATTTTATTATTGCCTCTAGGGCATATTTCCAACAGTCTCCCACTTGCACTAGAGTCAATAATCTAGTTCACATCACCATGTGATTAACACTTACATCACCATGTGATCATATCATCATGTGATTAACACCCAATAAGTTCTGGGGTTTGTTCATGTCCTGCTCGTGAAAGAGGTTTTAGTCAACGGGTCTGCGACATTCAGATCCGTGTGTACCTTACAAACTTTCCATGTCATATTTGTAGATACTACTCCCATGCTCTACTTGGAGCTATTCCGAATGGCTGCTCCACTATACGTAGCTGGATTTCTACTAAGAGTCATCCGGATTGGTTTTAAAGCTTGCATCATCGTAACACTTTACGATGAACTCTTTATCACCTCCATAATCGAGAAATATTTCCTTAGTTCTCAAGTTACTAAGGCTAACTTTGACCGCTGTCTAGTGATCCACTCTTGGATTACTCTTGTACCCCTTGACAGACTCATGGCAAGGCACACACAGGTGCGGTACACAGCATGGCATACTATATAGAGCCTATGGCTAAAGCATAGGAGATGACACTCATCTCTTCTTTATCTTCTGCCGTGGTCGGGTATTGAGTCTTACTCAATTTCACACCTTACAATACAGTCAAGAACTCCTTCTTTGACCCATCTATTTTGAACTCCTTCAAAAACTTGTCAAGGTATGTCTTCGTCGAAAAAACTTATCAAGCGAATAGATCTATCCCTATAGATCTTGATGCTCAATGAAATAGTAGCTTTATCTGGGTCTTCCTTTGAAAAACAAAACTTTTCAAACAACCCTTCATGCTCTTCCAGAAATTCTACATCATTTCCGATCAATAATATGTCAACTACATATTCTTATAAGAAATTCCATAGTGCTCCCACTCACTTTCTTGCAAATACAAGTTTCTCATAAACTTTGTATAAACTTAAACACTTTGATCACCTCATCAAAGCATATATTCCAACTCCGAGATGCTTGCTCCAGTCCATAGAAGGATCGCTGGAGTTTGCATATTATTAGCATCCTTAGGATTGACAAAACCTTCTGGTTGTATCACATACAACTCTTCCTCATAGAAACCATTACGGAAACCTTGTTTTGTCATCCATCTGCCAGATTTCATAATCGAAAAATGCAGCAACTGCTAACAAAATTTTAATAGACTTTTAGCATCGCTACAGATGAGACAATCTCATTGCAGTCAACTCCTTGAACTTGGCGGAAACTTCTTTGCGACAAGTCGAGCTTTATAAACAGTGACATTTCACCATTAGCGTCTATGTTTATCTCAAAGGTCCATTTGTACTCAATGACCCGCCATTCAACAGGCAAGTCTACCAAAGTCCATACTTGGTTTTCATACATGGATCCTTTCTCGGATTTCATGGCTCCTAGCCATTTGTTGGAATCCGGGCCCACCATCGCTTCTCCATAGTTCGTAGGTTCATCGTTGTCCAACAACATGATTTCCAAGACAGGGTTGTCGTACTACTCAGGAGCAGTACGCGTCCTTGTCGACCTACGAGGTTCGATAGTGACTTGATCCGAAGCTTCATGATCATCATCATTAACTTCCTTTTCAACTAAGTAGGCTCTACAGAAACATCTTTCTGTGTTGCGCTATTCTGTGGTTGAAACAAAGGTTCAACAACCTTATCAAGTTCTATCTTCCTCCCACTCAATTCTTTCGAGAGAAACTCTTTCTCAAAAAGGACCCGTTCTTAGCAACAAACACCTTTTGCGCTTGGATCTGAGATAGAAGGTATACCCAATGTCATTAGGGTATTCTATGAAGATGCATTTGTCTGCTTTGAGTTCGAGCTCGCTAGGTGAAAAACCCATTTTCACATAAGCGTCGCAGTCCCAAACATTAAGAAATGACAGCTTAGGCTTCTGTCAAACCATAATTCTCACGGTGTCATCTCAACAGACTTAGATGGTGCCCTGTTAAAGTGAATGGATTTGTCTTTAATGCATAACCCCATAACGATAGTGGTAAAACGATAAGAGACATCATAGTACTCACTATATCCAATAGAGCACGACTACGACGTTCGAACACACCATCACACTATGGTGTTCCAGGAGGCGTGAGCTGTGAAACAATTTCCACATTGTCTAAAATTGCATACCAAACTCGTAACTTAGATATTCACCTCCATGATCATATCATAGACATTTATCTTCTTGTCACGATGATCTTTAACTTCACTCTGAAACTCCTTGAACCTTTCAAACATTTCAGATTCGTGTTTCATTAAGTAAATATCCCCATATTTACTCAAATCATCAGTGAAGGTAAAGAAAAACAACGATATCCACTGTGTGTTTCAACACTCATTGGACCACATACATCAACATGTATTAATTCCAATAAGCCACTTGCCCGCTCCATCATATTGGATGACGGGGTCTCAGTCATCTTGCCCAAGAGGCATGGCTCGCATGTCTCAACCGATTCGAAATCGAGTGAGTCAAAAAACATCCATCATCATGGAGTTTCTTCATGCGATTTATACCAATATGACATTACGTGGCAGTGCCACAAGCATGTGGTACTATCATTATTAACTTTGTATCTTTTGGTACCAATGTTATGAATATGTGTACTACTACGATCACGATTCGATAAACCATTTCGAGTGGGTGCATGACCATTGAAGGCATTATCCATGTAAACAGAATAACCATTATTCTCTAACTTATATGAATAACCGTATCGCACTAATCATGATCTAATCACGTTTATGCTCAACGCAAACACCAAATAACATTTATTTAGGTTTATCACAAATCCTGAAGGTAGAGAGAGCGTGCGATGGTGATCACATCAATCTTGGAAATACTTCCAACACACATCGTCACCTTTCACCTAGCTAGTCTCCATTTACTCCGTAGCTTTTATTTCGAGTTGCTAACACTTAGCAACCGAACCGGTATCTAATACCCAGGTGCTACTAGGAGTACCAGCAAGGTACACATCACTAACACGTATATCAAATATACTTCCATTGACATTACCAGCCTTCTTATCTACCAATCATCTAGGGTTTTTCCGCTTCAGCGAACATTCTCCTCATAACAGAAGCACTTAGTCTCGGGTTCGGGCTCAACCTTGGGTTTCTTCACTAGAGCAACAACTGGCTTGCCATTCCTGAAGTTTTTCCCTTCTTGCCCTTGCCCCTTTTGAAACTAGTGGTTTTCACTTAACCATCAACACTTAATGCTCCTTATTGATTTCTACCTTCGTGGTGTCAAACATCACGAACAACTCAGGGATCATCTTATCCATCCCTGGCATGTTATAGTTCATCACGAAGCTCTAGTAGCTTGGTGGCAGTGACTTGGAGAACTGCATTAATCACTATCTCATCTGGAAGATTAACTCCCACTTGATTCAAGTGATTGTAGCACCCAGACAATCTGAGAACACGCTCACCGATTAAGCTATTCTCCTTTATCTTGCAGGCAAAGAATCTTGTTGGAGGTCTCATACCTCTCAACATAGGCACGAGCTTGAGATCACAATCTCAGCTCCTAGAACATCTCATATGTTCTGTGACGTTCAAAACATTTTGAAGCCTCAATTCTAAGCCGTAATGCATGACGCACTGAACTATCACGTAGTCATCAAAAAGTGCCTGTCATATGTTCACAACATCTACAGACAACGCTTGAGGGAGTGATGCAGTTAGCGGTACATCAAAAACATAAGCTTTCTGTGCAGCAATGAGGACAATCCTCAGATCACGGACCCAGTCCGCATTATTGCTACCATCAACTTTCAACTTACTTTTCTCTAGGATTGTATCAATAAAACTGGGGAGCTACAGCGCGAGCTATCTACGACATAATTTGCAAGGACATTTTTAGACTAAGTTCATGATAATTAAGTTCATTTAATCAAATTATTAATGAACTCCCACTTAGATAGACATCTCTCTAGTCTTCCAAGTGATACATGATCCATGTCAACTAGCCCGTGTCCGATCATCACGTGAGACGGACTAGTCATCCATGGTGAACATCTCTATGTTGATCGTATCTTCTATACGACTCATGTTCGACCTTTCGGTCTTCCGTGTTCCGAGGCCATGTCTGTACATGCTAGGCTCGTCAAGTCAACCTAAGTGTTTCGCATGTGTAAATCTGGCTTACACCCGTTGTATGCGAACGTTAGAACCTATCACACCCGATCATCACGTGGTGCTTCGGAACGACGATCCTTAGCAACGGTGCACAGTTAGGGTGAACACCTTTCTTGAAATTTTATTGAGAGATCATCTTATTTACTACCGTCGTTCTATGCAAATAAGATGTAAACATGATAAACATCACATGCAATCAATGTAGTGACATGATATGGCCAATATCATTTTGCTCCTATGATCTCCATCTTCGGGGCACCATGATCATCACTGTCACCGGCACGACACCATGATCTCCATCATCATGATCTCCATCATTGTGTCTTCATGAAGTTGTCTCGCCAACTATTACTTCTACTACTATGGCTAACGCTTAGCAATAAAGTAAAGTAATTACATGGCGTTTATGATTGACACGCAGGTCATACAATAAATAAGACAACTCCTATGGCTCCTGCCGGTTGTCATAATCATCGACATGCAAGTCGTGAATCCTATTACAAGAACATGATCAATTCATACATCACAATGCATCACATCACATCCTTTGGCCATATCACATCACAAGGCACATGCTGCAAAAACAAGTTAGACGTCCTCTAATTTGTAGTTGCAAGTTTTTACGTGGCTGCTATAGGTTACTAGCAAGAACGTTTCTTACCTACGTCAACACCACAACGTGATTTGCCAATTGCTATTTACCCTTCATAAGGACCCTTTTCATCGAATCCGATCCGACTAAGGTAGGAGAGACAGACACCCGCTAGCCACCTTATGCATCTAGTGCATGTCAGGCGGTGGAACCGGTCTCACGTAAGCGTACGTGTAAAGTTGGTCCGGGCCGCTTCATCCCACAATACCGCCGAATCAAGATAAGACTAGTAGCGGCAAGCAAATTAACAAACTTGACGCCCACAACTGCTTTGTGTTCTACTCGTGCATAGATTCTACGCATAGACCTAGCTCATGATGCCACTGTTGGGAGACGTAGTAGTAAATCAAAATTTTCCTACGTTCACCAAGATCTATCTATGGAGAAACCAGCAACGAGAGGGGAGAGATTGCATCTTCATACCTTTGAAGATCGCTAAGCGGAAGCGTTACAAGAACGCGGTTGATGGAGTCGTACTCGCAGCGATTCAGATCGCGGTAGATCCGATCAAGTGCCGAACGGACGGCACCTCCGCGTTCAACACACGTGCAGCCCGGTGACGTCTCCAACACCTTGATCCAGCAAGGAGGAAGGAGAGGTTGGGGAAGGGCTCCAACAGCAGCACGACGGCGTGGTGGTGGTGGAGTAGCAAGGTATTCCGACAGGGCTTCGCCTAAGCGCTGCGGAGGAGGAAGAAGAGAGGTAGGGCTTCGCCGTGAGAGAGAGAGATCAAATCTTATCTCAAAACATCCAAAACCTCAAGTATATATAGGAGGAGGGACGTGGAGGGCTGGCTTGGCCTCTACTCCAAAGAGGAGATGGCCGGCCGAATTAAAGGGAGAGTCCACCTCCCACAAGGGAGGTGGATCTCCTCCTTTTAAATCTTTTTTGCCTTATCTCCTTATCTCCAGCCGCATGGGCCTTTAGCAAAAGTCTTGCCCAGCCCAATAAGGGCTGGCACACTTTATCTAACAGCCCATGTGGTCCTTTGGTCGTCACACCCCTCCCGGGGGTCATCCGGCACCCTCCCGGCACTCCCGGTACACTACCGATGAGCCCGAAAACTTTCCGGTGACCAAAACTGGACTACCTATATATCAATCTTTACCTCCGGACCATTCCGGAGCTCCTCGTGACGTCCGGGATCTCATCCGGGACTCCGAACAACCTTCGGTAATCACGTATACCTTTTCCCTATAACCCTAGCGTCATCGAACCTTAAGTGTGTAGACCCTACGGGTTCGGGAGACACGTAGACATGACCGAGACACCTCTCCGGTCAATAACCAACAGCGGGATCTGGATACCCATGTTGGCTCCCACGTACTCCACGATGATCTCATCGGATGAACCACGATGTCAAGGATTCAATCAATCCCGTATACAATTCCCTTTGTCTATCGGTATGATACTTGCCCGAGATTCGATCGTCGGTATCCCCATACCTTGTTCAATCTCGTTACCGGCAAGTCTCTTTACTCGTTCCGTAATACATCATCCCGTGACTAACTCCTTAGTCACATTGAGCTCATAATGATGATGTCTTACCGAGTGGGCCCAGAGATACCTCTCCGTCACACGGAGTGACAAATCCCAGTCTCGATTCATGCCAACCCAACAGATACTTTCGGAGATACCCGTAGTGCACCTTTATAGCCACCCAGTTACGTTGTGACGTTTGGCACACCCAAAGCATTCCTACGGTATCCGGGAGTTGCACAATCTCATGGTCTAAGGAAACGATACTTGACATTGAAAAGCTTTAGCAAACGAACTACACGATCTTGTGCTATGCTTAGAATTGGGTCTTGTCCATCACATCATTCTCCTAATGATGTGATCCCGTTATCAATGACATCCAATGTCCATGGCCATGAAACCGTGACCATCTATTGATCAACGAGCTAGTCAACTAGAGGCTCACTAGGGACATGTTGTGGTCTATGTATTCACACATGTATTATGGTTTCCGGTTAACACAATTATAGCATGAACAATAGACAATTATCATGAACAAGGAAATACAATAATAACCATTTTATTATTGCCTCTAGGGCATATTTCCAACAGTGCCCGCTTGACGCCTCCACCAAGGAGGCTCTTGGTAGGATCGAGACTACCCTCGCAGAAGGCAAGAAGGAGTCTGCCGATGCGAAGGCCGGTGGCGAGAGCACTTTCGCCGAGAAGGCAGCGCTCACCAAGCGATGTGAGGGAGCGATAGCCAGTCTGAAAGCGCTTCGGGAACAGGTCACGCAAGTGCGACAACTCTAGTTGCGGGAAGAATACCTCAAGGCCCACGAGGCGTGGCTTACAAATCGCAAATCCGAGCTTGCAAAGGTGACGGCCGAGCAGGTCACAGAGCGTGGGGGCCTAGAGACGCTACAACGTGAGATGGCCGAGGCCCAAGAAGCTCACGCCAAGTGAGTCATTGAGGCCCACGCCAAGCTGGACGGCCGGGAGAAGGAGGATCAGGCCATTGCTGATGCGAGGGCTGCAGCAGACCATGTTGCACTTTCCTTCCTCGAGCTCAGGGCCCGTAGGGCCATGGGCTCTATTTGCAGATTTAGTTTCGAGGCTCCTCTCGTCCCTCAAGGCACCGGTTACGCCAAGCTCTCCTCCGAGCTCGTGGGGAAGCTCGAGGGCGTGGCCCCGAAGGTGGATGACCTTTCGGAGGAGGAAAGTCGCAGTTTGTTCTCCGTGGCAGCAACCCGCGTCTTCAGCCATATTCTCCTTAGTGATCCCAACTTCAACAAGGTGACTTGTCCTGTGCCCGAAGAATCTCGCGGCAACCTAGGGGAAGTTGTGGAAGGCCACGTGAACGCGTTGCTCGAGAATTTCTTCTGCATCGACGGCGGAAAGGGGTCTGGTGGCAAGCCTTCTTTCATCGTACTGTAATAAATTAGTTCTGTCTCGAGGAGGGGTGAGATGATAGTTTTATCATGGGGAGTACTTTGAACTTTGTAATAATTGCTTGTGATCTATAATTTCCCTTCCCATGCTTGGTTTCTCTCTTGCTTGCCTTTGTGCTTTGCGTCGATAGGGCCCAGCCCCGCGCATACCTCATCCGTCGTTGGAACGCCAGGTCGTGATGTCTGAGCAGAACCAAGAAGTGAGGGGGTACGAGCGCTAGTGAAGGTTCCTGAGATGCGATGCTCAAGAGCCCCCATTTGACGAGCAAACGGCTTGCTAGATAGCCCTCATGCTCTATGTTGGTAGTGCCCAGCCCCGCGCATACCTCAGCCATCGCTGGATGCCAGGTCGCGATGCCTAAGTAGAACGAGGAGGTGAGGGGCTACGGGCGCTAGTGAAGGCTCCTGAGATGCGATGCTCAAGATCCCCCTTTGACGCGCGAGCGTCTCATTTGAGGAAGAATCATGCGCAAAGAGAATTGCATTAGGAGCGTCACGCGCTCGCCGATTTACACTTGGGTGTCGCGCGAGGAAACTAGACACCAAGGACCTTGAGAGGTGACGTGCATGGGTCAAGCCCGCAAGACGGAGCTTGATCGCTTGTATTTATCAGTGCTACAGGGACTAGCACAAGCAAAGCACCGTGTCCAACCCCTGCTCACGCGAGGTACAGGGGGAATTGTCTAGCGTGGAGACCAGTCGATCCTCCACCAGCACGGGGCATGGGCCTTCCACTTGGGCATGGGCATAGTCGCGGTTCGACAGTCATTCCTCTAGCACGGAGCATGGAGCTTCCACTTGGGTGTGGGTGGGAGTCCTCCCGAGGCCGAGGGGCAGCCCTATGGGAGGCTACGGGGCGTGTACAACCCTAACCTCATTATTACGTGAGAGGGTCATGGGCGGCGATTATAGAGGTGTCGGATGCTCCAGGCACAAGGCTCAGGAGCTCCTTCCTTAGTCTTCAGGAGGGACGCACCTCATTTTTACGCAATTGCATGTGCATGAATCCTGTGGCTTGGGGGCAACGCGCGTCGGGTGGCCGTCCCGAGGCCATCACACGAAGAGGTTCGACACCGGGACCCAGGAGGTGACGTGTACGGGTGTGGCCCGTCAGATAGAGCTCAGTCACTTGGACTTAGCGATGTTGCATGGATGTACCTGAGCACAGACGTCGTGTCGGTTTCCTTCATGAAATGAACATGGGAGATCCACCCGATGCATGGCTCCTGAGGTGATGAAGCACCTACTGGTAGTCGTACACGTCGAGTTGCGCCCCTGCTCACCTACTCCTGGCAATCCCCTGAAGGGGTGAAACACCAAGGACCTCGGGAGGTGATGTGCATGGGAGCAAGCCCGCAAGATAGAGGTCGATCGCTTGGATTTATCAACACTACAGGGACGAGCCTGAGGATAGACGGCATGTCTAGCACCAACCAAGAGACATTCAAAAGGTGGGTTGCGGGAGCGCAGCAATTTCAAATGGAGGCGAGGCACTGAACACAAGGATTAAGCAGATAACATAAAATCGGAATGAAATAATAAGGTTTGCTACACAACTAAAAAGCGAGAATGCTGCAGGGGCGGACCGCGCCAGCCTGAGCATACCGCGGCCCGAAGGGCACCCTCAACTTGAACAAACCAAAAAGTCACCTCACAATTGTGCTACCGCAGAAGCGTCAAGTCGTCTGGCGAAGCATGCCCCGGAGGCTCGCCCCTCAAGTGTCGTCCAGCTCCTGAGGCCTTGAGGTTTTTCAGGGTCCCGGCGCTCACGAGGTGCCATCGCAGACCGAGCCAGCCCCCGGAAGGCGAAGTCTGCTTTCTCCTAGCTAGACGGCACGCGGGCGTAGTCAGTGGCGACGCGCGAAGATCCGAAGAGGCCCTGGAAGCCCGTCCCGCTGGAGCCCATGATATCGATGCCCATACGCATCCTGCCGCTTCCCCTGGAGGTGGCAGTTAAGTTGACAAGGTGTTCGTGGAGAAACTCGCGGTGTGTGGATTGTGCCTCCTGTGGCCTGCCAACTTCCCTGGCGATGAGCTCCTGTGATCCTGGCACATGGCGTCGTACTCCTTGCTTGTACAAGCGCGCGTCGAGACATGCTTCCTAGTGGTGCCAGTGCGCCTCCCTCATCTTACCGGCTAGGCTAGACGCTTTCCAGGTGGAAGCCCCCGAGACCAGCCTGAGGGGGCGTCGGGCGCACCTTCCTATGCCGAGAGGACGCCGGCACTTGCATCCGACGTGGGGTCCACATCACCTGTGCTAGGCACCGCATTCTTCGCCACGGTCAGAACTGGAGCGGGTAGCAGCTACCTCTTCCTCACGAGCGCGGCCTCACGAGGCCCAGCACTCCCGTTGTCGTCAGAATGCTCGGCCACGCCAACTCTATAGGCCCGCTCGAGGGAACGGACTGCATCTTTCTCGTTGCAAGTGACGGTGATGATGCCGCTGGGGCCCGTCATCCTGAGGACGTTGTAAGCATGGTGGAGAACCACCATGAACCGGGCCAGGGCCGGGTATCCCAGGATCGCGTTGTATGGAAGGTCGATGCGGGCTACGTGGAAGTCGATGAGCTCGGTGTGGTAGTTGTCGCATGTGCTGAAGGTGGCATGGAGGCGGACCTGCCCCAGGGGGACAGTGGGGCCGCCGCCGGAGCCAGAGAATGGCCCAATGGGGGCCAGCTCACTATAGAGCACCTCAAGGGTCTTGAAGGTCTCTACGGAGATCATGTTGAGGTCGGCGCCCCCGTCGACGAGGGTCTTGGTGATGGAGACGTTACAGATGATGGGAGTACACAACAAGGGGAGCATGCCCGTGGTGGCCATGGACTTCGGGCTGTCCCTGGAGTTGAAGGAGATGACGTGCTGAGACCACCTGAGAGGTCGCGCAGCCTCTGATCCCCGGAGGGCGCCGCTCACCGCACGGGGACGTGTCCAGGCCGGTGGTTCGACAAGAGGGCTTGGGATCCTCCAAGGATGCAGGCCACCTTGTGAGGCCCCTGACATCCCCCAAGCCCTTCATCACCCGAGTTGTTGCCGCTCCCCCCGGGCGACCGTGGTCATGGCGGCGAGGTTGCACTGTCTTGGGAGTGCATCCCATGAGGCCGCCCATGCCAAGCGTCCTCTTGGGGCCGACCGTGCTCAATGTCGCTGCGAGGCTGCTCGCGCTAGCCTTGGTGGGGTTGTTACTACGGTTACCCCTCCTGCTGGCACTATGGACACCTTCACGACCGGGGCCACGGGCGCTGCGATTCGGGTGCCGGCCAGCGCGCTCACTGCGAGAAGGCCCGAATGCCCGGCAGTATCCCATGTCGTGGGTGTGGATGTTGTGGTAGACAGAGAACATCCCTCCGCCCCCTTCGGGCGCACCACCGTCGGGGTCGGGTGACGGACCAAAGCCGGCCACCAGCACCCTGAGGGGGAGGAGGATGCACGAGGCGGGTCCTGCTCGGGCCTGTCGGGTCGGGACCCGGCACAGTCGCCGCTTGGCGGTGGGTGTGGCCTGCCGCTCTCCCCCCTTACCCATGGCACCGGGGGGCGGAGCGGGTGGTAGGGAGGTAGAGCCCTTCTGGCGATGGTGACGAGCTCGGCAATGTTGTCCGCCCAGGAGTCGTAGCCCCTGTCCGTTGGGTAGCGGTGGAGCAACTCACTCGCCATGAGCAGCGCGTCCTGCACGTTCTGGTCCCCCCACATGAACATATGCCGGAGTGGGAGTGAAGAGGCTGCGCGGCGACTTCTTAGCGTTGGGCGCTCGATGCGTGTGCGGTGGGTGTCAACCATCGGGTCAGCGCAGGCAAAGCTGAGACGGAGCTGGAAAGCGACGGTGCACCCCTACCTGGCGCACAAATGTCGTAATCGGGGCTCCGCGGACCTAAGAAGGTTCGAACTCTGGGGTGCGCTTGCTCTCCTGCCCTACTCTGATTCACAACCTCCCGGTGACCCTATGAGGTAATCAAAGCATTTGGTTTCATACAAGTTTATGGAGAAGCTTGTATTTACAAGAAAGTGAGTGGGAGCTCTATAGTATTTCTAATATTATATGTGGATGACATATTGCTGATTGGAAACAATGTAAAAAATTTAGAAAGCGTGAAGATATCTTTGAACAAGAGTTTTTCAATGAAAGACCTCGGAGAAGTTGCTTACATATTAGGTATCAAGATCTATAGAGATACATCGATACACCTAATAGGACTTTCACAGAGCACATATCTTGATAAGGTTTTGACGAAGTTCAAAATGGATTAGTCCAAGAAAGGGTTCTTGCCTGTCTTACAAGGTGCGAAGTTGAGTAAGACTCAATGCTTGGTGACTCCAAAGGATAGAGAAAAGATGAATGTCATCCCATGTGCTTCAGCCATAGGCACTATCATGTATGTGATGTTGTGCACAAGACCAATTGTCAGCCTCGCCATAAGTATGGAAGGGAGGTTTCAAAGTGATCTAGGAATGGAACACTGGACAACGGTTAAGAATATCCTTAAGTACCTGAAAAGGACTAAGGAAATGTTTATCATTTATGGAGGTGATCAAGAGCTCGTCGTAAAGGGTTACGTCGATGCTAGCTTTGACATGGATCCGGATGACTCTAAGTCTCAAACCGGATACGTATTTATTCGTAATGGTGGAGCGGTAAGCTGGTGTAGTTCCAAGAAAGTGTGGTAGTAGATTCTACATGTGAAGCGGAGTACATAGCTGCTTCAGAAGCAGCAAAGGAAGGTGTATGGATGAAGCAGTTCATGATGGATCTTGGAGTTGTGCCCAATGCACTGGACCAAATGACCCTCTTTTGTGACAACACTGGCGCATTGCTCTATCCATGGAGCCCGGGTTTCACAAAAGGACCAGACACATAAAGCGTCGTTTCAATTCCATCAGCGATTACATCAAGGAGGAGTACATAAACTTTTGCAAAGTGCATACGGATCTGAATGTTGCAGACCCGTTGACTAAACCTCTTCTACAGGCAAAACATGATCAACACTAGAACTCTATGGGTGTTAGATTCATTACAATGTAAATCAATGGTGATGTGAACTAGACTATTGAATCTAGTGGAAGTGGGGGACTGTTGGAAATATGCCCCAGAGGCAACAATAAAATGGTTATTATCATATTCTTGTTCATGATAATTGTTTATTATCCATGCTATAACTGTATTGATCATAAACTCAAATACATGTGTGGATACATAGACAACACTATGTACCTAGTGAGCCTCTACTAGACTAGCTCGTTGATCAAAGATGGTCAAGGTTTCCTGACCATGGACATGAATTGTCATCTGATAGCGGGATCACACCATTAGAATAATGATGTGATGGACAAGACCCAATTGTAAGCATAACATCTGACCGTGTTAGTTTATTGCTACTGCTTTATCCATGGCAAGTATCTGTTCCTACGACCATGAGATCATGCAACCCCCTGACACTGGAGGAATGTTGTGTGTGTATCAAACGTAACAACGTAAATGGGTGACTATAAAGTTGCTCTACAGGTATCTCCGTGGGTGTCTATTGGGTTGGCATGGATCGAGACTGGGATTTGTCACTCTGTATGACGGAGTGGTATCTCTGGGCCCACTCGGTAATACGACATCACAAGAAGCTTGCAAGAAATGTGACTAAGGAGTTAGTCACGGGATCTTGTATTACGGAACGAGTAAAGAGACTTGTTGGTAATGAGATTGAACTAGGTATGGAGATACCGACAATCGAATCCCGGGCAAGTAACATACAGATGGACAAAAGGAACTGGATGCGGGATTGATTGAATCCTTAACATCGTGGTTCGACCGATAAAGATCTTCATAGAATATGTGGGAACCAATATGGTCATCCAGGTCCCGCTATTGGTTATTCGCCGTAGAGGTATCTCGGTCATGTATGCAAAGTTCTCGAACCCGCAGGGTCTGCACACTTAACGTTCGGTGACGATTTGGTATTGTGGAGTTTCGTATGTTGGTAACCGAAGGTTGTTCGGAGTCCCTGATGAGATTATAGACATGATGAGGAGCTTCGGAATGGCCCGGAGGTAAAAACTGATATATATATATATATATATATATATATAAACTCTATTCATCACCCAAGCTGTAGAATAGGTTAGTCTTCACCCGAGATAATATTATGATCAGTTCATAAAACATTTACATTTGTAATACAAATACTTACATTTATATTGAATCACTACGTAAATGTTGCCATAAGAAAATAAAATTATAGGTCACAAGACTAAAAAAATTTAAATTACTGTATATTTTACACTATTTTTGAGTTTATAATTTTACGTGACATAAAATATTTTTTACGGGGTGATTATATATTTTCTTATGGTCTCTTTTTAAGTTTGAAATAAGACAAAAATTACGGAATCTAAAATTATGATGCATTCGTGTTAAAATAGAGGGGGGTGAAGAATAACTATTCCTCACCCAGGGTGACGAATAGCGCGACCCTATATATATATATATATATATATATATATATATATATATATATACTATTCTGATCACGGGATCAGAATAATATTCTGATCACGGGTTGAACTTCTTGAGTTACACAACCTGAACTTCCCTCTGTAGGAACCCAACCTTCGGGCTATCTTCGCAACCTTGTCTTCCCGCGCGAATTATTCTGGTCAGTCGTGTTCTATGTGATGTAAGTGTAATCCAGAAAAGGTTTTCAGCAACTAAATGCCCGTTTTAAATAGGAATCTCGCTCGTTGGCAGATTTGCTCTCGTGAAGTGCTGAACTTGCGTCTCTTGCAATTTTACTGTCTGAATTGTTCGACCTAAACTTCCCTTGGTGAGCGGTTGAACTTTCCGTAACATTGTCCAAATGAGGCTTGCAATATATCGTTGGAAAGCTGTGGACACGACGGTCACGACCTAAGTTGAATTATGGTCAAAATCTAAATGATTTAAGAGCAGATTTGAAGACCGTTTTTCTTCAGACGCACACAAATGTGAATCGTATTTTCCAGCCCATTTCTAAACCGTTTATCGGAATAAGACAAACGAGATGGCGTTGGATAGCTGCTGCAAATCCGCTCATTTCACATGTTGAACATTTTTCCAAATTCCCTACGGATTAAAAGGAATTTTAAAAATGGCGGAATTTTAGAAACCGAACGGTCAGGTTCGTATTTCTGGGTTAATTTGAAAACGGCTAGTCCTATAGAAGCATATGATGGCATTGGAAAGCTTATAAAAATTCGCATCCTTTCATATAAAAAGTTTGTTCTAGATATGAACGGTTTAAAAGTAATTTGGAAAATGGCCGAATCTGTACCAAGTTCGTATTTTCGCCTTAATTTCTCAAGGTTTGTCGGAATGAGGCAAATGATATGGCATTGTAAAGCATGAGAAAAAGCAAATTATTTTATGTAGATTAATTTTTCCGATTCGTTATGGTTTCAAGTCAATTTCGAAAATGGCGAAAAACGTATTTTGGCTGTAATTTCTACAAACTTTATCGGAATGGGGCAAGTAATATATCATTGAAAAGCTACAGAAAATGCGCAATTTTTTCATGTAGGTGGTTTTCTATGATCCCTAGCCGTTTTCAAGCAATTTTGAAAATGGCGAGATCACGCAGTGTGCCTTTTATCGCGAAACAGAGTCTTCAAAAATGCACCGCGTGAAGAACTTGAACTTCATCAACACGTCTAAATGAACTTCACTTTGTTTCTTCACATGCTAGTTTTTCACGTAGCTCTCCATCCACTCATCGGAATTGAGCAAGTGATATACCGATGGAACATTGTTGTAAATAGGCAACTTTTCCGTCTTGATCATTTTTTTTATACTCGTGACGGTTTAAAAGATTTTCATGCAAAATTCATTTAGCGTAGTAGTTGAACTTCCTATTGTTTCCACGTTGAACTTCTGTCGCGTATTCTTGTTTGTAATTTTTCATCCATTCGTCGGTGTTACACAAATGATATTCCTTTTTATACAAACCTCTGTCACAATATTTTTCTAACTTTCTCCGACCGAGAACTTGAACTTATAGCAAGAAAAAAATTGGACCTTGCCTTTTTATTCATTTTTGCCAGTCATAAGAATGGGTGAGAAATACATAGTAAACCACACTCACAAGAAGTTCTGAACCTTCCCGTGTCGAGCACCTAAACTTCTAGCAACAAATTTTGTATAGTTTGTCTTTTTATTCATTTTTCTCATCTGAAAACACACACCATGCAACACGTGAACTTCTGGTTGTTTTACTTTGAACTTCTGTGTTATTTTAAGTTGAACTTCACGTTTTCTATTTTTGAGTAAAGAATTCTTGTAATGAGAAAAAAATCTGAGTTTTTCATAAACTTCAAACTTCTTTGTTGTTTTAATTTGAACTTCTTCATTTTATTATTTAGTAACGAGAAAAAATCTGAGTAGTTTATATAGTTTGAATTTTTATGTTATTTTTTTAAAGTAGAGAAGTTCAATTTTTTCAAAGTACTTCAATGTTTACTTGAAATCATTTATTTAAGTAATAATCGACCGTTCGTTATATAATTTGAGTCTTTTTATACACATCAAACTTTTCCAGGCAAAGCCCCTGAACTTCTAGCAACAAACCTTTTAAGCTTTTATTTTTGTATTCTTTTATTCTCACCTGAAACACATTCCTTGTAGTACTTGAACTTCTCATTGTTTGCACTATGAACTTATGTCACGTTATCCGTCGGGCAATTCTAGATTTGTGTTAATTATCAATATGTTACGTTTGAGCTCTGCATTTTCCCTCCTCCGCAACGACCATGCATGACGAATTATAGAAGACGTCTGCGGCTCCTTATAGGGCGCACCATGATCAGAATAACTATTCTGATCCTAGGATCAGAATAACTATTCTGATCCTAGGATCAGAATAGTGCTACTCTCTCTCTATATATATATAGGGAAAATACCTCCTACTACTGGCTGTAGTTACACTCATGTCTTATATACTACCATGTGGTAGTATATATACTAATTTCTCATTTTGAGTATGTTCACATACTATATATAAGATACTCCAAGGTGTGTTGCATGAAAAATAATATAGTTGATTCATAGTTTTTATCGTATTATGAAATTCGTACATATTTGTACGTAAAAATGAGTATGCTAAAAATATGGTACATACTACCTAAAAAATAGTAGATATACTATCTAAATATTCTTATATACTACATACTACGCGTACATACTCTCCGATATGCTAGATACTACCTACAACATACCAAACAAAAGTGGGAGTAACTACACCCGGTCGTATGAAACATTATATATATATATATATCTGTGTGTGTGTGTAGGAAGTTGGTATTCGAGTTCCGAAAAGGTTTCGTGACTTATGGGTTTTGTGACAAAGATGTTGGAAGTGTTCCGGGGGTCCACCGGGAGGGTCCACCTACCCCGGAGGACCCCATGGGCTGTGAGAGGGGGTGCACCAGCCCTTGGTGGGTCGGCTGCCCCTCCCACCTAGGCCCATGTGGCTGGATAGTGGACGGCCAAGCCTTAGGGGTGGTGCCACCCTTGCCTTGGGTGGCAAGGCACCACCCCTTGGTCGTCGCACCCCCTAGGGGAAACCCTAGGCCGACCCTCCTCCACCTCTCGTCCTTTATGTATATGAGAGGAGTGTTGGAAATATGCACTAGAGGCAATAATAAAATAGTTATTATTGTATTTCCTTGTTCATGATAATTGTCTATTGTTCATGCTATAATTGTGTTAACCGGAAACCGTAATACATGTGTGAATACATAGACCACAACATGTCCCTAGTGAGCCTCTAGTTGACTAGCTCGTTGATCAATAGATGGTCACGGTTTCATGACCATGAACATTGGATGTCGTTGATAATGGGATCACATCATTAGGATAATGATGTGATGGACAAGACCCAATCCTAAGCGTAGCACAAGATCGTGTAGTTCGTTTGCTAAAGCTTTTCAATGTCAGGTACCGTTTCCTTAGACCATGAGATTGTGCAACTCCCGGATACCATAGGAATGCTTTGGGTGTGCCAAACGTCACAACGTAACTGGGTGGCTATAAAGGTGCACTACGGGTATCTCCGAAAGTGTCTGTTGGGTTGGCACGAATCGAGACTGGGATTTGTCACTCCATGTGACGGAGAGGTATCTCTGGGCCCACTCGGTAAGACATCATCATAATGAGCTCAATGTGACTAAGGAGTTAGCCACGGGATGATGTATTACGGAACGAGTAAAGAGACTTGCCGGTAACGAGATTGAACAAGGTATAGACATACCGACGATCGAATCTCAGGCAAGTATCATACCGATAGACAAAGTGTCACGCCCAAGATGTGGTCATATCCTTATTTGGCACGAGGGCCTCAACGGGGATAGAAGCGCATCTCGATGCGTTCACAAGAATGGATATCATTACAAGTACATGTACAGAAGAGATGAGAATATGGAATTGGCTTACACTCGCCACAAGCTACATCAGAGTCACAGCAATACAACATCTCAAACATCATACATAAGAGCAGGGTCCGACTACGGACGAAACCAAATGATAAAATGACATCCACCCTTGCTATCCCAGGCTGCCGCCTGGAAACCATCCAAGATTGACGAAGAGGAAGAAGAAGAACTCCAAATCAAATCAAGCAACACGCTCACGTCAAATCATCGCATTACCTGTACCTGCAACTGTTGTTGTAGTAATCTGTGAGCCACAGGGGACTCAGCAATCTTATTTCCAAGGGTATCAAGACTATTAAAGCTTAATAGGTGAGGCAAGGTTAAGTGGTGAGGCTGCAGCAAGCAACTAAGCATGTATTTAAGTGGCTAACTTACGAATACATAAAGTAAAGTATGGTGGTCTACGCATAACGAACGTGAACTAGCAATGATCACTAACTGATCATGAACACCTACTTACGTCAAACATAACCCCACCGTGTTCTCTTTCGGATAAGAACTCACGAGAAGAGACAGTCACGGTTACGCACACAGTTGGTGTATTTTATTGGAGTTTACTTCAAGTTTGCTATGACCGGGTGTTAAACAAATTATCCAAGTTTGCCACATAACCGCGGGCACGGCTTCTCGAAAAGATTTAACCCTGCAGGGGTGCTCCAACTTATCCATCACAAATTAACCACACGCAGCGGGAATAACCTCAACCACAGATCTCGTGATCATCCTAGGAAATTCCAAAGGAAATCCAACACCTTGAGATAGCCCGAAGAATAATCGGAATTCCTCACTCAAGACGTTCGAGAAAGGTAAAACAAATCCACCAAGGCCGCCCGGTGTGTCGACGAACCCGATAGGAGCCGCGTATCTCGTTCTCAGGACGCAACCAGATGAGCACAGCATACAGTGGCCTGATAGAAATCTCCCGAGTTGCCCCGGGTTGGCCCCACACACAACTCTAGTTTGGACCAACACTCATGAGGAGCACTGGCCCGGGTTGTTGATTAATTATCCATGGGGTCCGGAAAATCCCCTATGCAAGTTCATTAATTATTAGGCAAATGTAGTACCAATGTTGGGCCTTGCCAGACAAGCTTTATTATCACCCGAAAATCAAGGGGGTCCCCATAACAACCCCGAGCATGTTAGGAGCGCTCGATTATGGAACATAACACCGGTTCACAAGTAACTAGGGGCGGCAAGAGTGGAACAAAACACCAAGCAAAAGGCCAAGCCTTCCACCTTTACCAAGTATATATGTGCATTAAGTTAAATAGCGGCAATATTGTGATATGACAAAAGAATGTCCATGTTGACACATGGAAGCAATGCACCTGCAGCTAGCATCGCTATAAGAAGGGCTGAGCAAGCAGTAACATAGCCAAACAATGTTTGCTCGGATGCAGAAGGGTTAGAGGCTTATCAAGGCAATGTTGGGAGGCTTATCAAACAAGTGGTAGGTAGCGAGACATAACGATAAAAGACGAGACAGCTAGCATGGCAATGATAGTAATGGTATCCAGGGAAATGTGTCATCTTGCCTGAGATCCCGCTCGGAAGAAGATCGAATCCATGAAGAAGACGAACCAACGTAGTCGAACGAATCCTCACACTCCAAACGCTTTCTGAACTCTATCGAGAAGAAGCAATCCGAAACAAACAATCAACACAAGATACACCACAACATATGCACAACAAATATGATGCATGCTCGGTTTAAATATGCACGGCATGACAATTCACATCAAACACTTCTGCACATTAAAGTGAAGCTCAATATGCAACAAGTTGCATATTGACGAACCTCCACGTTCGAAACATTTAGTTCACTCCCGTTAGGTACACGACAATATTAAATGTTGTTAAACATGGCAAGAGGTGAAGCATAAGTAAACTAACTAACTAGTCATCTTAAATGAGGCCGGAAACAACTTATAGCATTTCCGATACGACCCCATATGTTAATTTCGAAATTGGTCCAGATCTGAACTAATCATATTTTATCTTTGTTAAACATAATAATAAAGTATACCATGTTATTCTACACATCATTCTTGTCGATTTACATATATAGAACATCTCAAACGGAGCTACGGTCTAAAAGATATGAGCAACACAGGATGCACGTGCCATGAATACAAATGCATAGGAAAAACCACCACAAACATTTCGAATCATTAAGGAAACAAGTTATTATGAAACTACATGAGATTCTAAGCAAGTTTCATATATGGAATGCCCAAAACGGAGCTACGGTTCAACCACAATCAACGAAACAAGTTTTAGTTGAAATCTGCCAAAAACAGCAAGATAGCATTTAGAACATATGAAAACAACAAGTTACAATATTCTAAAATGTACAAACTAAGCATGGGGCAGTAGCTTACAACATCCACTTCATTTCATTTTCACAAATCATATTCAAAACATGCAAGGATCACTTGGTAGTAAGCTCACAAGAGGGCTACTCAATAACAGTTTCAGACTCAGTGAAAATAGCAGTTTTTGACAATGCAGTTTTTATCACGTAGCCATATTGACAGCAGCGAAACTATAAGCCACAAATCATATTATGGCATAAAACTTAACAGCATGCTAGAGGACAATATCAAAAACAAATAACTCCATTACACCTACCACAAAAGAGTTCTCGATCACTAGCAAATCACATGGCAAGACATCAACAAAATATAACAGATTCCAGATTTAGAAATATTTTGGACCCTCAAAATAGCAGATTTTTATAGCAAGTTGACAACAACAATACAACACCTAAACATGTTTTTCTAAACCAAGCAAAATGTCCATGGGGTAGGCCACATATCCAAGAGCAACTTTCATGTTGAAACTTAATTCATATCATGCCCGGATTAAATCCTACGAAAAAGACAAAAGGGCATCACGGCATAAATGACATGCACACAAAATGCTCAAATGACAAAACTAAATGCACCGATGAATCACATGGATTTTTCTACCCCGAAAACATATATAATATGGTTAGGTTCATGTAGAAAATTAAGCACAATTAAATATGCGGAAATTAGGCCTATTCACGGTGAAGCAATTCGATAAGGCAAATAATATGCAACCATGATTCCGATAATTATCTCATGCATGAAAATGCGGTGCAAATGAGATGAACATTTTTAATATGGGATTTTACTGATTTCGATGCCCGGTTAATTAATTGTGAAAATGCAATTAATGCAAAAATGCAAAATGACATGTTAAATAATTTCATGCATGGGTGCAAATGGCATATTAATATTCTATGTTTAATTCTAAGCATCTTTCATATACAAAACATTTCGATCCGACTTACGGTTAATTTTATATGATTTTACAAATATGCAAAATAGATAGATAAAAAAACAAAAGAAAAAGGGAGGGTCTGCTCACCTTGGGCCGGCTGGGCTGGCTCGGTGGCAGGGGTAGTGGCTGGGTGCTGGGCAGGCGAGCTGGGTCGAGGGAGGGAGGCGGCCCACACAGGCAACGGTCGGTCAACGCGCAGGGGTCGAGCGGCTCTCGTCGTGCTCGTCTCGCCCGAGCAAGCAACCGGCGGCGACGGCTGCACCGGCGGCGGGGCACGGCACGAGGCGGCACTGGGGCCGGGATTGAGCGGATCCGGCGGCGACGGACCAAGGGAGGCCGGATCCAACGGCGGGGAGGCAAACGGCGGCGAGCTGCGGCGGAGCTCGGTGGCGGCGGCACGGACCTGCAACAGGGAGAGGCCGGCGGGGGCTTAGAGGGAGAGAGAGAGGAGGGAAGAGAGAAGGGAGCTGGAGGGAGGTCCGATCGGCAAGGTCCTGCTAGGCTCCGGCGACGGTGGCGCTCCGGCAAGCTACGAGAGCTGCTGGAGGAAGAAGCCGCCATGGATGAGCTCGGGGAAGCTCCGGGAACGGGCCCAGATGGGCTTTCCCGGGCCTCCAGATGGGCTTGTCGGGCCTGGCTGGAGGAGGGAGAAGGAGGGGCTGGCTAGGGTTTGGGGGCACGGGAACCGACGGGGTCTATATATAGGGTTTAGGGCTAGGGTAACTGCGCTGTCCGTTTTCGGACTACCGGGTGTTGACCCGACATCCGGAAGCGGAGGGGTTACGGCAACTGTGCAGAGGGCTAGGGGAGAAGAGAGGGAAGCAGTGCGGCGCGGCACGAAGTTTTTAAAACAGCGACAAACGACCGACGATAACCAATGACCTCTCTACTACGACTGTCCGACGGGGTATCTAATGAACTCGGATCACGACGACATTCGACGGGCGGTCTACGTAAGCTACAACAAGACCGCACGACAAGTTTCAACTCGATCCGAGAATATTTTTGCACACGCTTAAAACGGTTTATTTTTAACGGTGCCGCGGGCGCGTGTGTGTGGCTGGTCTCGAAACAGGCAACGGTGAAACGGAGAGAACCGGCAACTACGAACGGATGCAAGTTTTCGAAAATGGGAGATGATGTGAATGATGCGATGATGAATGCGACAACCAGACGAACACATGACGAAAACGGAAACTAAAGGGAATCTTCTGAAACGTCGGTCTTGGGCTGTCACAACTCTCCTCCACTACACGAGGATCTCGTCCCGAGATCTAGAATGAAAAGGGGAAGAGAAAGAGCAAAAGGTAAAACTTAGTTGCTTGTTTGACAAAGGAGTGAAACCAATGAATCTTGAAGGACGCAAGAGATGAAGAATGAAGAACAAGCAGAATTCACAGGAAATTTGGGCAGCACTTTGGTAGGACAAAGAGAACAAATTTGATATGATGAAAACAACTAGAAAGAAAGGCACCAAACTTTGGTTGGAATAACATCAACTTCATGAGACAGAAGGACCATGAAAAGATTTGACAGCACTCCGATTAAATGAATAAGCAAGAAAGAACATGATCTTGGTCAAACAAGATAATAGATTGAAGAGAGCAATGTGACAACACCTCCGGAAGAAAGAATAGAAAGTAGATCTTGAAGAGAAGAGAACTAAGAAGAAATGACAACTTCAAGCACAAATGAATTGAAAGCATGGATGAACGGAGTTGATGAAGAATCAACAACGAGAAGAATAGCTTGTTAAGGGCTTAAGGAGAACACCTCAAAATTATGAGGTGACAACCTGCCACAACAAGAACAATTGATTGCTTGAGAGCAACAGATATGCAAAAACTTCTTTCACCAAGAGAGGAGGAGAAAACATGAATCATTCATGACACCATGATAAGGATTGTTGCTATCATGGTGAAATCCAACCCAAGATAACTCCGAGAAAACAAGATGGGTTTACTTATCTCACTCTTGATAACTTTCCTTCGAGACTCCTCATAGACAAGAATTTAATAACACCACCTCAAAAGACAAGGAGAAGGAACTGAATTTAGACATCCAAGATAAGGAACACTTGAGCACCTCCAACAAGAATATTGAACACTTGAAAAAGAAAGAAATCTTGATGAAGCACCATGAAGAACCTCCGAAAAAGAGAGGGTGACAGAAAGGATTGAGGGGTGCAAAGAACAACATTGGGGCCTTCCAAAGATAAGATGATGCTTCAAAAAGAGATATTGAGCAACTTGAACTCCGGAAAAGATGAGAACGCTTGAAATCGAGAATTGATATCCTGAACAACTATGGAAGAAGGATTGAAATCACTTGGATGAAAGAAGAATAAGAATAATGATATGACTATCCTTCATCAAGTTAAATTGATGACAAGCAAAGGATTTCACACATCACCTATTCTTCTTGAAAAAGAATGAAGAGAGAGATAGAACACAATCTTGAAGAAATCTTGAATGAGAACACCGATAAGCATTCAAAACGAAAGAGGATAATGCAAATGGATGAAATAACATGAGAACGAAGAGAGCATGATCCACCTAATAGAAACTTCAACAAGGCACCGAAAAGAATTAGAGACAAAAGAGGACACATGAGAATGAAGAGATCAAGAACTGCTTAATAGAAACTGAAAAAGGCACCGGACTAATCGAGATACGAACGAAGGAACAACAATTGAGAAGAATTTGAGAACGAAAGCTGAAAGCTGAGAACAAACAAATCTTCTGAAATGATGGTCTTTGGAGGATCAAGAACTGAAAACAATTCTGAATGCACCGGATAGATATGGGAGAAATTATTCATGATCAAAAACAATTTGAGATGAAAGCAACAACCTGAAACCATGAATCTTGAAAGAATGACCAATGATATAAGAGAAACTCTCCTTCGATCTTCAAGCTAAGAATGATGACGAGAAACAACATCATGAATTACTGAGACACTCCGGAACAATGAATAAACAAAAGATTTATCCACCAATGAAAATGATTTAGAAGCGATCTTGAAGCAGGTATATGACTGATGAAATTCATTCTTATGTCATATTTGAAGAGAACTCAAGAGCATCTCCGGAAAGAATAGAAGATTCAGGTAGGATCCTGGGAAAACACCTGTGGGTTATGGGCCCACTCAAAAGAAACCATTGTTGAAACAAATGATTACAAGAGAGATTGCACCAGTACAAATTAAGAACTTTATGATATGAGACCCTTGAAATAATTTGAAAGGATAAGAAAGAAAATGAATGTCTTCTGAGATATCTTCAACACTCTAGATCGAATAGAGAGGGATGATAAACAAGAGAGGCTTGATAAGAATTCCAACACGAGAGAGCAAATAGAGAATGAAATGATATGATGAACACCAAGAACTTGAATTGAATCCACCGGAAAAGAAAACAAGGATGAATACTAACAATGATAACTTGAGCACTGAGCATCTTCATAAAGAATCACCGGAGAAGAATAACAACAAAAACAAGGAATTAGAGGATAGATCTTGAAATTGAAACTCCTAAGAATATTCACAAAGAACCACCGGAACAAGATAGAAGAAAAGATAGTGGAAGCATTACATGAGTAGAAAAGACACTTGGATGAGAATTTAATCATTGAAGAAAAAGGGCGGGAGGGCGGGAAAACAAAGAAAACTTGGAACCGATGAGACCACTCCGGGAAGAAATGGGAATTGATCTTGCACTATTGAAGAGGGTAGAATTATCTTGGAGAGAGCACATTGGTAGTAAAAGAATTGATATGACCACTTGATTGGGCAAAAGAATTAGCAACCCCATAGAAATATGAGAACACTACTTAGCCAGATATGAATTCGCCACTTGACATCGAAGCAACTCGAATTACCATATTCAAAACCCAACAAGGATGAAGCTTATGAAACAAGCCAGAACAAATACATACCCATTATGCACTTGTTGGAAAGATAATCCTAGGTAACTACTTGAATTCCCACCTAAGAACTTCCGAAAACTTTCTTGTTTATGCGATTCGGGTTGCGGAATCAGGAACCTGCCCTAGGCAATCAGCTGCAACTGCATCCGCAACCTTCCACACCATAATGCAAGAAATTTCGCAAACTCGTCTAATCTCGAATCCTCAAACTCACAACGATACTAAACCATGGTGGTACCCCGGACGCCTCCCCAGTACTGGGTGACTCCGACCTTATCTCACCACAATAAGTATTGAAGCAATTTCGAACATTCTCCGTCCTGAGATATCAAGGAAGCTGAATGATAACGATGTGCCAACATTCCTCGGAGCTCAACTCCCCGGAAGAAATCAAGTCAGGCAGGAGGCACCAAGACAGAACCCTGTCACATCGGCATCATATAGTTTCCAAAATACCCGCGTGATCCTAAAAAAATTTGAGCGAGAAGAGGAGTAGAATCAAAATTCCTAAGTCGAATACCTCACCAAAGCATAGAAGAGGAGTAAAAAGAATCCTACTCTCCGATATAACTAGACTCAAAATATTTTTCACTAGACTCGACTCGTCCAAGTTCGATCAATCAAGGGGGCTCCTAGGTTGGTACAGGCTCTGATACCAACTTATCATGCCCAAGATGCGGTCCTATCCTTATTTGGCACGAGGGCCTCAACGGGGATAGAAGCGCATCTCGATGCGTTCGCAAGAATGGATATCACTACAAGTACATGTACAGAAGAGATGAGTATATGGAATTGGCTTACACTTGCCACAAGCTACATCAGTCACAGCAATACAACATCTCAAACATCATACATAAGAGTAGGGTCCGACTACGGACGAAACCAAACGATAAAATGACATCCACCCTTGCTATCCCAGGCTGCCACCTGGAACCCATCCAAGATTGACGAAGAGGAAGAGGAAGAAGAAGAACTCCAAATCAAATCAAGCAACACGCTCACGTCAAATCATCACATTACCTGTACCTGCAACTGTTGTTGTAGTAATCTGTGAGCCACAGGGGACTCAGCAATCTTATTTCCAAGGGTATCAAGACTATTAAAGATTAATAGGTGAGGCAAGGTTAAGTGGTGAGGCTGCAGCAAGCAACTAAGCATGTATTTAAGTGGCTAACTTACGAATACATAAAGTAAAGTATGGTGGTCTACGCATAACGAACGTGAACTAGCGATGATCACTAACTGATCCTGAACACCTACTTACGTCAAACATAACCCCACCGTGTTCTCTTTCGAATAAGAACTCACGAGAAGAGACAGTCACGGTTACGCACACAGTTGGTGTATTTTATTGGAGTTTACTTCAAGTTTGCTATGACCGGGTGTTAAACAAATTGTCCAAGTTTGCCACATAAACGCGGGCACGGCTTCTCGAAAAGATTTAACCCTGCAGGGGTGCTCCAACTTATCCATCACAAATTAACCACACGCAGCGGGAATAACCTCAACCACAGATCTCGTGATCATCCTAGGCAATTCCAAAGAAAATCCAACACCTCGAGATAGCCCGAAGAATAATCGGAATTCCTCACTCAAGACGTTCGAGAAAGGTAAAACAAATCCACCAAGGCCGCCCGGTGTGTCGACGAACCCGATAGGAGCCGCGTATCTCGTTCTCAGGACGCAACCAGATGAGCACAGCATACAGTGGCCTGATAGAAATCTCCCGAGTTGCCCCGGGTTGGCCCCACACACAACTCTAGTTTGGACCAACACTCATGAGGAGCACTGGCCCGGGTTGTTGATTAATTATCCACGGGGTCCGGAAAATCCCCTATGCAAATTCATTAATTATTAGGCAAATGTAGTACCAATGTTGGGCCTTGCGAGACAAGCTTTATTCTCACTCGAAAATCAAGAGGGTCCCCATAACAACCCCCAAGCATGTTAGGAGCGCTCGATTATGGAACATAACACCGGTTCACAGGTAACTAGGAGCGGCAAGAGTGGAACAAAACACCAAGCAAAAGGCCAAGCCTTCCACCTTTACCAAGTATATATGTGCATTAAGTTAAATAGCAGCAATATTCACAGTGAAGCAATTCGATAAGGCAAATAATATGCAACCATGATTCCGACAATTATCTCATGCATGAAAATGCGGTGCAAATGAGATGAACATTTTTAATATGGGATTTTATTAATTTCGATGCCCGGTTAATGAATTGTGAAAATGCAATTAACGTAAAAATGCAAAATGACATGTTAAATAATTTCATGCATGGGTGCAAATGGCATATTAATATTCTATGTTTAATTCTAAGCATCTTTCATATACAAAACATTTCGATCCGACTTACGGTTAATTTTATATGATTTTACAAATATGCAAACTAGATAGATAAAAAAACAAAAGAAAAAGGGGGGTCTGCTCACCTTGGGCCAGCTGGGCCGGCTCGGTGGCAGGGGCAGTGGCTGGGCGCTGGGCAGGCGAGCTGGGCCGAGGGAGAAAGGCGGCCCACGCAGGCAGCGGCCGGTTGACGCGTAGGGGTCGAGCGGCTCCCGTCGTGCTCGTCTCGCCCGAGCGAGCAACCGACGGCGGCGGCTGCACCGGCGGCGAGGCACGGCATGAGGCGGCGCTGGGGCCGGGATCGAGCGGATCCGGCGGCGGCGGACCAGGGGAGGCCGGATCCGGCGGTGGGGAGGCAAACGGCGGCGAGCTGCGGCGGAGCTCGACGGCGGCGGCACGGACCTGCAACAGGGAGAGGCCGGCGGGGGCTTAGAGGGAGAGAGAGAGGAGGGAAGAGAGAAGGGAGCTGGAGGGAGGTCCGACCGGCAAGGTCCTGCTAGGCTCCGACGACGGCGGTGCTCCGGCAAGCTGCGAGAGCTGCGGGAGGAAGAAGCCACCATGGATGAGCTCGGGGAAGCTCCGGGAACGGGCCCAGATGGGCTTTCCCGGGCCTCCGGATGGGCTTGTCGGGCCTGGCTGGAGGAGGGAGAAGGAGGGGCTGGCTAGGGTTTGGGGGCACGGGAACCGACGGGGTCTATATATAGGGTTTAGGGCTAGGGTAACTGCGCTGTCCGTTTTCGGACTGCCGGGTGTTGACCCGACATCCGGAAGCGGAGGGGTTACGGCAACTGTGCAGAGGGCTAGGGGAGAAGAGAGGGAAGCAGTGCGGTGCGGCACGAAGTTTTTAAAACAGCGACAAACGACCGACGATAACCAATGACCTCTCTACTACGACTGTCCGACGGGGTATCTAACGAACTCGGATCGCGATGAAATTCGACGGGCGGTCTACCTAAGCTACAACAAGACCGCACGACAAGTTTCAACTCGATCCGAGAATATTTTTGCGCGCGCTTAAAACAGTTTATTTTTAACGGTGTCGCGGGCGCGTGCGTGTGTGGCTGGTCTCGAAACGGGCAACGGCGAAACGGAGAGAACCGGCAACTACGAACGGATGCAAGTTTTCGAAAAGAGGAGATGATGCAATGCAGATGATGCGAATGATGCGATGATGAATGCGATAACCACACGAACACATGACGAAAACGGAAACTAAAGGGAATCTTCTGGAATCTTCTGGAACGTCGGTCTCGGGCTGTCACACAAAGGGAATTGTATACGGGATTGATTTAATCCCCGACATCGTGGTTCATCCGATGAGATCATCATGGAGCATGTGGGAGCCAACATGGGTATCCAGATCCCGCTGTTGGTTATTGGCCGGAGAGGTGTCTCCGTCATGTCCACGTGTCTCCCGAACCCGTAGGGTATACACACTTAAGGTTCGATGACGCTAGGGTTATAGGGAAATGGTATACGTGATTACCGAAAGTTGTTCGGAGTTCCGGATGAGATCCCGGACGTCACGAGGAGCTCCAGAATGGTCCGGAGGTAAAGATTGATATATAGGAAGTCTAGTTTTCGTCACCGGAAAGTTTTCGGGCTCATCGGTAGTGTACCGGGAGTGCCGGGAGGGTGCCGAAGGACCCCCGGGAGGGGTGTGACGACCATAGGACTTTGTGGGCCCTTAGAGGAGGTGTGCCAACCCTTATTGGGCTGTCCAAGACCTTCTAGAAAGGCCCATGCGGCTGGAGATCTGGAGATAAAGGGCAAAGGGTTTTAAAAGAGGAGATCCACCTCCCTTGTGGGAGGTGGACTCTATCCCCACTTCGGCCGAAGCCCTCCTCTTTGGAGGAGGGGCCAAGGAAGCCCTCCCTCTCCCTCCTCCTATATATACTTGAGGTTTTGGCATTTTGAGAACAGATCTGAACTCTCTCTCTCTCTCTCACGGCAAAGCCCTACCTCTCTTCTTCCTCCTCCGCAAGGCCTAGGCGAAGCCCTACCGGAATACCTTGCTACTCCACCACCACCACGCCGTCGTGCTGCTGTTGGAGCCCTTCCCTAACCTCTCCTTCCTCCTTGCTGGATCAAGGCGTAGGAGACGTCACCGGGCTGCACGTGTGTTGAACGCGGAGGCGCCGTTGTTCGGGGCTTAGATCGGAATCCACCGCGATCTGAATCGCTGCGAGTACGACTCCATCAACCGCATTCTTGTAAAGCTTCCGCTTAGCGATCTTCAAAGGTATGAAGATGCAATCTCTCCCCACTCATTGCTGGTTTCTCCATAGGTAGATCTTGGTGACATGTAGGAAAATTTTGATTTACTACTACATCTCCCAACAGTGGCATCATGAGCTAGGTCTATGCGTAGAATCTATGCACGAGTAGAACACAAAGCAGTTGTGGGCATCGATTTTGTTAATTTTCTTACCACTACTAGTCTTATCTTGATTCGGCGGTATTGTGGGATGAAGCAGCCCGGACCGACTTTACACGTACGCTTACGTGAGACTGGTTCCACCTCCTGACATGCACTTGTTGCATAAGGTGGATAGCGGGTGTCTGTCTCTCCCACCTTAGTCGGATTGAATTCGATGAAAAGGGTCCTTATGAAGGGTAAATAGCAATTGGCATATCACGTTGTGGTTTTGACGTAGGTAAGAAACGTTCTTGCTAGTAACCTATAGCAGCCACGTAAAAACTTGCAACTACAAATTAGAGGACGTCTAACTTGTTTTTGCAGCATATGCCTTGTGATGTGATATGGCCAAAGGATGTGATGTGATGTGATGCATTGTGATGTATGAGATTGATCATGTTCTTGTAATAGGATTCACGACTTGCATGTCGATGAGTATGACAACCGGCAGGAGCCATAGGAGTTGTCTTATTTTATTGTATGGCCTGCGTGTCAATCATAAATGCCATGTAATTACTTTACTTTATTGCTGAACGTTAGCCATAGTAGTAGAAGTAATAGTTGGCGAGACAACTTCATGAAGACACAGTGATGGAGATCATGATGATGGAGATCATGGTGTCGTGCCGGTGACAGTGATGATCATGGTGCCCCGAAGATGGAGATCAAAGGAGCAAGATGATAATGGCCATATCATGTCACTATATTGATTGCATGCGATGTATCATGTTTACATCTTATTTGCCTAGAACGACGGTAGTAAATAAGATGATCTCTCACTAAAATTTCAAGAAAAGTGTTCACCCTAACTGTGCACCGTTGCTAAGGATCATTGTTCCGAAGCACCACGTGATGGTCGGGTGTGATAGGTTCTAACAATCGCATACAACGGGTGTAAGCCAGACTTACACACGCAAAACACTTAGGTTGACTTGACGAGCCTAGCATGTACAGACATGGCCTCGGAACACGGAAGACCGAAAGGTCGAACATGAGTCGTATGGAAGATACGATCAACATGGAGATGTTCACCATGGATGACTAGTCCGTCTCACGTGATGATCGGACACGGGCTTGTTGACATGGATCATGTGTCACTTGGATGACTAGAGAGATTTCTATCTAAGTGGTAGTTCATTAAATAATTTGATTATGTGAACTTAATTATCATGAACTTAGTCTAAAATTATCTTTACAATCTATATTGTAGATCCAATGGCCAACGCGAATGTCACCCTCAATTTCAACGTGTTCCTAGAGAAAACCAAGCTGAAAGATGATGGAAGCAACTATGCGGACTGGGTCCGTGGCTTGAGGATCATCCTCATAGCTTCCAAGAAATTGTATGTCCTTGATGCACCACTAGGTGACCCACCCCTTCTCCCAGCAGAGCAAGACGTTGCGAACGCTTGGCATTCTCGCTGCGATGCTTACTCCATTGTTCAGTGTGGCATGCTTTACAGTTTAGAACTGGGGCTCCAAAAGCGTTTTGAGGAACACGGAGCATATGAGATGTTCCAAGAGCTGAAACTGGTTTTCCAAGCTCATGCCCAGGTCGATAGATATGACGTCTCCGACAAGTTCTTCAGCTGTAAGATGGAGGAGAATAGTTCTGTCA
Source organism: Hordeum marinum (assembly GCA_022496015.1). Lineage (NCBI taxonomy): Eukaryota > Viridiplantae > Streptophyta > Magnoliopsida > Poales > Poaceae > Hordeum > Hordeum marinum. Next base: position 453,650,940 of record CM039674.1, on the reverse strand, counting down.
GTGAGCACATCCTCAAGATGTCTGGGCTACACAACCGCTTGACTCAGCTGGGATTTAATCTCCCGGATGACTCGGTCATTGACAGAATCCTCCAGTCGCTTCCACCTAGCTACAAGAGCTTTGTGAAGAACTACAACATGCAAGGGATGGAGAAGTCCATTCCTGAGTTGTACTCGATGCTGAAATCAGCAGAGGTCGAGATCGGAAAGGAGCATCAAGTGTTGATGGTAAATAAGACCACTAATTTCAAGAAAGGCAAGGGTAAGAAGAACTTCAAGAAGGACGGCAAAGCTGTTGCCGCGCCCGGTAAGCAAGTTGCCGAGAAGAAGAAGAACAAGAATGGACCCAAGCCTGAGACTGAGTGTTTTTATTGCAAGGGTACTGGTCACTGGAAGCGGAACTGCCCCAAGTACTTAGCGGATAAGAAGGACGGCAACATTAAAGGTATATATGATATACTTGTTATTGATGTGTACCTAACCAGTGCTCGTAGTAGCTCCTGGGTATTTGATACCGGTTCAGTTGCTCACATTTGTAACTCCAAGCAGGAGCTGCGGAATAAGCAGAGGCTGGCAAAGGACGAGGTGACGATGCGCGTCGGGAATGGTTCCAAGGTCGATGTGATCGCCGTCGGCACGCTACCTCTACATCTACCTTCGGGATTAGTGTTAAACCTTAATAATTGTTATTTAGTACCAGCTTTGAGCATGAACATTGTATCTGGATCTCGCTTGATGCGAGATGGCTACTCATTTAAATCTGAGAATAATGGTTGTTCTATTTATATGAGAGAAATGTTTTATGGTCATGCCCGCTGGTCAATGGTTTATTTTTGATGAATCTCGAACGTGATGTTACACATGTCCATAGTGTGAGTACCAAAAAGTGTAAGGTTGATAACGATAGTCCCACTTACATGTGGCACTGCCGCCTTGGTCATATTGGTGTCAAACGCATGAAGAAGCTCCCTACTGATGGACTTTTGGAGTCTCTTGATTTCGAATCATTTGACACGTGCGAACCATGCCTCATGGGCAAGATGACCAAGACTCCGTTCTCCGGAACAATGGAGCGAGCAACCGACTTGTTGGAAATAATACATAGCGATGTATGCGGCCCAATGAGTGTCGAGGCTCGTGGTGGCTACCGTTATGTTCTCACCCTCACTGATGACTTTAGTAGATATGGATATGTCTACTTAATGAAACATAAGTCTGAAACTTTTGAAAGGTTTAAGGAATTTCAGAGTGAGGTAGAGAATCAACGTGACAGGAAAATAAAGTGCCTACGATCTGATCGTGGCGGAGAAAATTAAGTCACGAGTTTGGCACGCACCTAAGGAAATGTGGAATTGTTTCACAACTCATGCCGCCTGGCACACCTCAGAAAAATGGTGTGTCTGAACGTCATAATCGCACTCTATTAGATATGGTACGATCTATGATGTCTCTTACCGACTTACCGCTATCGTTTTGGGGATATGCATTAGAGACTGCCGCATTCACTTTAAATAGGGCACCGTCAAAATTCGTTGAGACGACACCGTATGAATTATGGTTTGGAAAGAAACCTAAGCTGTCGTTTCTAAAAGTTTGGGGATGCGATGCTTATGTGAAGAAACTTCAACCTGAGAAGCTCGAACCCAAAGCGGAAAAGTGCGTCTTCATAGGATATCCCAAAGAGACTATTGGGTATACCTTCTACCTACGATCCGAGGGCAAAGTCTTTGTTGCCAAGAATGGATCCTTTCTCGAGAAAGAGTTTCTCTCGAAAGAAGTAAGTGGGAGGAAAATAGAACTTCATGAGGTAATTGTACCTCCACTCGAACCGGAGAGTAGCGCAGCACAGGAAGTTGTTTCTGTGGAGCCTACACCGGCTAGAGAGGAAGTTAATGATGATTATCATGAAACTTCAGATCAAGTTACTATTGAACATCGAAGGTCCACTAGGACACGTTCCGCACTAGAGTGGTACGGCAACCCTGTCCTAGAGATCATGTTGTTAGACAACAGTGAACCTTCGAACTATGAAGAAGCGATGGCGGGCCCGGATTCCAACAAATGGCTTGAAGCCATGAAATCCGAGATAGGATCCATGTATGAGAACAAAGTATGGACTTTAGTGGACTTGCCTGATGATAAGCGAGCCATTGAAAATAAATGGATCTTTAAGAAGAAGACTGACGCGGATGGTAATGTGACCGTCTATAAGGCTCGGCTTGTCGCTAAGGGTTATCGACAAGTTCAAGGAGTTGACTACGATGAGACTTTCTCACCCGTAGCGATGCTGAAGTCTGTCCGAATCATGTTAGCAATTGCCGCATTCTATGATTATGAGATCTGGCAAATGGACGTCAAAACGGCATTCCTTAATGGCTTCCTCAAGGAAGAACTGTATATGATGCAGCCGGAAGGTTTTGTCGATCCTAAAGATGCTAACAAGGTATGCAAGCTCTAGCGCTCCATCTATGGGCTGGTGCAAGCATCTCGGAGTTGGAACATTCGCTTTAATGAAGTGATTAAAGCATTTGGGTTTGTACAGGTTTATGGAGAACCCTGTATTTACAAGAAAGTGAGTGGGAGCTCTGTAGCATTTCTCGTATTATATGTGGATGACATACTGATAATGGGAAATGATATAGAACTCTTGGAAAGTGTAAAGGCCTACTTGAATAAGTGTTTTTCAATGAAGGACCTTGGAGAAGCTGCATACATATTAGGTATTAAGATCTATAGAGATAAATTGAGACGCCTCATAGGTCTTTCACAAAGCACATACCTTGATAAGATATTGAAGAAGTTCAATATGGATCAGTCCAAGAAGGGGTTCTTGCCTGTGTTACAAGGTGTGAGATTGAGTACGACTCAATGCCCGACCACGGCAAAGGATAGAGAAGAGATGAGTGTCATCCCCTATGCTTCAGTCATAGGCTCTATTATGTATGTCATGCTGTGTACCAGACCTGATGTGAACCTTGCCATAAGTTTGGTAGGGAGGTACCAAAGTGATCCCGGAGCGGAACACTGGACAGCAGTCAAGAACATCCTGAAGTACCTGAAAAGGACAAAGTACATGTTTCTCGTATATGGAGGTGCCGAAGAGCTCGTCGTAAAGGGTTCGTCGATGCTAGCTTCGACATAGATTCGGACGACTCCAAGTCGCAAACCGGATACGTGTATATTTTGAACGGAGGGGCAGCCAGCTGGTGCAGTAGCAAGCAAAGCGTCGTGGCGGCATCTACATGTGAAGCGGAGTACATAGCTGCTTCGGAAGCAGCAAAGGAAGGAGTCTAGATGAAGGAGTTCATCACCTACCTAGGAGTAATTCCAAGTGCGTCGGGCCCGATGACTCTATTCTGTGACAACACTGGAGCTATTGCCCTTGCGAAGGAGCCCAAGTTTCACAAGAAGACAAGACACATCAAGCGCCGCTTCAACTCCATCCATGATTACATTCAGGAGGGAGATATAGATATTTGTAAAGTGCATACGGATCTGAATGTCGCAGATCCGTTGACTAAACCTCTCTCACGAGCAAAACATGATCAACACCAGAATGCTATGGATGTACGATTCATCACAATGTAACTAGATTATTGACTCTAGTGCAAGTGGGAGACTGTTGGAAATATGCCCTGAGGCAATAATAAAATGGTTATTATTGTATTTCCTTGTTCATGATAATTGTCTATTGTTCATGCTATAATTGTGTTAACCGGAAACCGTAATACATGTGTGAATACATAGACCACAACATGTCCCTAGTGAGCCTCTAGTTGACTAGCTCGTTGATCAATAGATGGTCACGGTTTCATGACCATGGACATTAGATGTCGTTGATAACGGGATCACATCATTAGGAGAACGATTGGATGGACAAGACCCAATCCTAAGCGTAGCACAAGATCGTGTAGTTCGTTTGCTAAAGCTTTTCAATGTCAAGTATCGTTTCCTTAGACCATGAGATTGTGCAACTCCCGGATACCGTAGGAATGCTTTGGGTGTGCCAAACGTCACAACGTAACTGGGTGGCTATAAAGGTGCACTACGGGTATCTCCAAAAGTGTCTGTTGGGTTGGCACGAATCGAGACTGGGATTTGTCACTCCGTGTGACGGAGAGGTATCTCTGGGCCCACTCGGTAAGAAATCATCATAATGAGCTCAATGTGACTAAGGAGATGGCCACGGGATGAAGTATTACGGAACGAGTAAAGAGACTTGCCGGTAACGAGATTGAACAAGGTATAGAGATACCGACGATCGAATCTCGGGCAAGTATCATACCGATAGACAAAGGGAATTGTATACGGGATTGATTGAATCCGCGACATCGTGGTTCATCCGATGAGATCATCGTGGAGCATGTGGGATCCAACATGGGTATCCGGGTCCCACTGTTGGTTATTGGCCGGAGAAGTGTCTCGGTCATGTCCATGTGTCTCCCGAACCCGTAGGGTCTACACACTTAAGGTTCGATGACGCTAGGGTTATAGGGAAATGGTATACGTGTACTGAAAGTTGTTCGGAGTCCTGGATGAGATCCCGGACGTCACGAGGAGCTCCGGAATGGTCCGGAGGTAAAGATTGATATATAGGAACTCCAGTTTTGGTCACCGGAAAGTTTTCGGGCTCATCGGTAGTGTACTGGGAGTGCCGAGAGGGTGCCGGAGGACCCCCGGGAGGGGTGTGACGACCATAGGACTTTGTGGGCCCTTAGAGGAGGTGTACCAGCCCTTATTGGGCTGGCCAAGATCTTCTAGAAAGGCCCATGTGGCTGGAGATCTGGAGATAAAGGGCAAAGGGTTTTAAAAGAGGAGATCCACCTCCCTTGTGGGAGGTGGACTCTATTCCCACTTCAGCCGAAGCCCTCCTCTTTGGAGGAGGGGCCAAGGCATCCCTCCCTCTCCCTCCTCCTATATATACTTGAGGTTTTTTGGCCTTTTGAGAATGGATCTGAACTCTCTCTCTCTCTCTCTCTCTCTCTCTCTCTCTCTCACGGCAAAGCCCTACCTCTCTTCTTCCTCCTCCGTAGCGCTTAGGCAAAGCCCTGCCGGAATACCTTGCTACTCCACCACCACCACGCCGTCGTGCTTCTGTTGGAGCCCTTCCCTAACCTCTCCTTTCTCCTTGCTGGATCAAGGTGTAGGAGACGTCACCGGGATGCACGTGTGTTGAACGCGGAGGCGCCGTTGTTCGGTGCTTAGATCAGAATCCACCGCGATCTGAATCGCTGCGAGTACGACTCCATCAACCGCGCTCTTGTAACGCTTCCGCTTAGCGATCTTCAAAGGTATGAAGATGCAATCTCTCCCTACTTGTTGCTGGTTTCTCCATAGATAGATCTTGGTGACACGTAGGAAAATTTTGATTTACTACTACGTCTCCCAACAAGGAGAGGGGGGCAGCCAACACGCCAAGCCTTGGCGGTGGCCTCCCTCTCTCTCTAGTAGTTCTTCTCCACCGTCACGTCGGGGCAGCACTTGGCGAAGCCCTGCCGAGATCGCACCACCACCACCGCCGCCATCACGCTGTTGTGCTGACGGAGAACTCAGCTACTACTCCACCCACGCTTGCTGGATCGAGGAGGTGGAGACGTCGTCGAGATGTACGTGTGCTGAACGTAGACGTGTTGTCCATTCGACGCTAGATCGGGACGGATCGTAATTGGATCGCGAATGCGTTCGACTACATCAATCGTGTTTCTTAATGCTTCTTGCTTAGCGATTTACAAGGGTATGTGGATCTACTCCTTCTCATAGCTATGCATCTCCATAGATAGATCTTGGATGATAGTAGGAAACTTTTTGTTTTCCATGCAACGTTCCCCAACAGGTTTTCTAAAGAAAAGAAGGTATTTCTCTTAATGATAAGTAGATATATCTAGCAAGGTTAGTTGCTGAAGATTATAGCCAGATTTTAGGTATTGATGTTCATGAAGTCTTTTCTCCTCTCTTGAAGCATAGCTCTATTCGCACTTTACTCGGTATTTTTGCCATGCATGATTTTGAGCTTAAAAATTGGATGTTAAAATTGCATTCTTGCATGGAGAATTAGAAGAGGATATTTATATGGAACAACTTGAAGTTTTTTGTTATTCCTGGAAAGGAAAATCTTGACTGTAAGTTAAAGAAGTTCCTTTATGGATTGAAGCAATCTCCTAGACAGTGGTACAACAGTTTTGACACATTTATGCTCTCTCATGGTTTTAAAATGTATGATTATGATAGTTGTGTTTATATGAAACTTATTAATGGTTCGTATATATTTGCTCTTTTATGTTGATGATATGTTAATTTCCGCAAAGAGTATGTTAGAGATTAATGAACTAAAGAAGCAATTGAGTAATGAATTTGAGATCAAGGATTTGGGTGCAACAAAAAAATACTTGGCATGGAAATATTCAGAGATAGACCACCTAAAAATTCCTAAGTTAGAAGGGATATATTGATAAAGTTCTTCATCGTCTTAATATGCATCATGCCAAGCCATTAAGTACTCTGTTAGCTACACACTTCAAATTATCATCAGCTTTATGTCCAATTTCATATGTTGATATTGAGTACATGTCTAGAGTTCCCTATTCCAACGCAATTAGTTCACTTATGTATGCCATGGTTTGTTCTCGTCCAGAGTTACCATATGCTTTATGTGTTGTTAGTAGATACATGGTTAATCGTGCAAAAGAGCATTGTAAAGTAGTTATTTGATTTTTCATATATCCGTGAGGTGCTTCTAATGCTTATTTACAGTTTGGAAAATATAGAGTTGGACCTGTTGGTTTTGTTTATTCTGATTTTGCTGATGATTTTCATAGGAAAAGACCACTCATAGGTTATGTTTTCATCACTAGTGGTTGTGTTGTGAGTTGAAGCAACATTGCAGTCTATACTGGTGTGTTCCACTAGTTATGTTGAGTATATGGCTGGTTCTGAGGCATGCAAAAAAGCTATCTGGTTGAGAGATTTGTATACTTAACTTGGTGGAGATACATCTTGCTTATCATATTTTGTGACAGTCAAAATGATATATGTCTTACACGGAATTAAATGTATCATGAGAGAACGGAGCAGATTGATATCAGATTTCACTATATCTGAGATGTTATTGCTAAAGATGATTTGAAAATTTGCAAGATAAGTACAGATAATACACCCATGTAATTTCCGCCCTTACCCACCAAAATTTCCATCCATCGATCCCACCCCTTTGGCGAAAAAGCCCTAAGAAAATCCTAACCTAGCCACAACATATTATTTATTGTGCTAAAACGTTTCTTTCCCTACTGAAATGCCTTCGAAAGTTGTTGTTGATTGCGTGTATGGATTTCCCCGGGGGTATAAGAACCCGACGGGATAGGGATGGGAATTTTTTTTTTATCCGCACATACGGGTATGGGGACAGGGACGGGTATGGTAAGGTCATCGCGGGGACGGGGATGGAAGTCCAATACCTGCCTGGATAATCCCAATTGGCAGCGTGACACAAAACTAAGCAAAAACTTGAAAAAAAAATATCCTGGGTCACCCAACGGTGTCTGAAGGCACTTTGCACCCCGCGAGGCGCCAAGAATCCACGTCGCTTCTCAATTCTCATTGCCCCAAAAATTACGCTCACTCACGAACAGACTTGTCTGAAGATCCTTTGGTTTCTCTCCTACCAAATTTGGCATAACACGGTGAACTTGATAGACTGCACCATCTTTCTCTCCGCCACCGCTGCCCTGGGAGTGATCATCTGCATCTGCTCCCCGGATTTTTGACAGTGACACGCAGCCGTGCAGGGAGACAGGGCATTCCCAGAAGAGGTGCATAGAGCATTCAAGATTTCTCATGCACAATTGGCAGAAGTAGCCATTCTCCCAGCCGCGTCTCTGCAGTCGGTCGTTGCACCATAATCTGTCCTGGACTAAGAGCCAACCAAAGAATTTGTGTTTGCCAGGGGACCAGACTTGCCAGATCATTTGCTTGAAGATTGAATGCGCCGCGCCGCTGAACTGCAGGTTGTAGGCAAGCTTAGCAGTGCGGCCGTCTCCAACAGTGACAGTAGTTGCCATTGCAAACAAGGCTCGATCAGATTGATCACAAGGAAGCTCCGTGCCTGCCCATGCACTGTCAGGTCGTTTCCATCATCGCAGCCGTGGAGCTCGGGTGTCTCTCCTGTTTTATCTAACAACGGACAAGAAGCCGCCGTTCAACAAGACAAAAAATTAAGGGGCGAAATTTCTGAGGATTGCTCGTTGAATCTCCCGTCTGACCAGGCTCGGAGCCAGCACCTGGAAGAGCACACCAACTGGTTCCGGGAAGTTTCTTCTCCCTGCCGAGGAAATGTAATGGCCTAATTTTCCTTTTTGGTCGCTTGTTCAGGTGTGCTTTTCCCGTGTGTGCGTGGTGAACTGAAAAACACAAGATAACTTGCAAAACTTTAACGACTTGCCAAATCGGCATGCAGGGTTGAGGCTTACAAATAAGGTTGTATATGGTGCTCCTCTAGGCGTGTTATTTCGTCGCACGTTCATGAGAGTAGTTGTGGATGTCTGATCAGGCTCGGCGTCACTACCTGGAACAGCATACCAACTGGTACCGGAAAGCTTCTTCTCTCTGACGAGGAAATGCAATGATCTAATGTAACTTTTTTAGTCGCTTGTTTAGGTTTGCTTTCCTTGTGGTGCACCGAAAAACTGAAGAAGCGCGTCGGCATTCTAAAAAGGTGATAGAAACTGATAAAGATTTGTAGATGCAGGTGCTTGCTACTGATCTATGCGCGACAAAATTTGGAAGACACACTAAGGGTTGACGACTACAGATAAGGTTTCATATAATGCTCCTCTAGGCGTGTTATGTGACTGCACTTCTTATGACAGCTGTTCAAAAATGCCTTTGCATAGTTCCAGATATTGGCTCCAGGAGGCTCTTGAGATCATGACTGACAACTGCGGCTAGCACATCAAGGATTACTGTGGAGAGTGTTCTTTCAGAGGAATGAGTAATGTTGCTTTAAATCCTTCATTTAATTAATGTTAACCTACTCTCAGGTTTTCAACTATGTGGCGTATTACTTTTTATCTATCATCAGTTTTCTTTATGTGCAAATGGACATGAACGATGATTGAACAGTAAGTTAGAAGATACTTAGATGAGAAACTTAAGCCTGGAATATGTTAGTGTCAGCACAAAGCATGACTTTTTAACAGGTTTCACTTTAAAGCCTTGCAACATCAAAGTTTACGCTTTAAAGGAAAAAAGGTGTATCATGCACCCAAGGATAACTCGCGTTTAAACAGACTTATGATGCCACAAACAGACTTATGATGCCACAATTGATCTCATAATTTCAAACAAGGTGATTAATATTACGAAAGGCAAACAAGGTAGGAAGGCAGTAGAGCAACATGGTTGACAATGTTGGATGATATAAATTATTCACGTGTTATGGCATGCCAACAGCTTGGGGTGATAATTCTTTTCTCAAAAATTGATGATTTCGAGACCCAGCAATTCAATACTTCACAAAGGGTACAAAAGGAATAAAAGAATTGAGCTCTACAAGGCGGAAGAGCATCTGTCTTTGAGTTCAGTCTACAATTTGCACACTACATTCTTCCACAAGGATCATCAATAAAGGGGAAAGGTACTCAGCACTCACATTACGCCTAACTGGTTCCTCGCCTTTTTAACTTGCAGTGCCTCCCATCACCAGGTGAAAAAGAATGCACCGATGCTTCCCATAAAGACTCTATTTCACAACGCTGATCTTTTGCTACAGCTAATACGAGAACTCGTGCCCTCTCAGGGATATGTATTTCTTCATCCATATGGCAATATCTTCGGCACAGGCCTGGGCCTGGGGTGTCTTGAGGAACACATCAAGTGTTGCAAACTCATGGACCGTATCTTTGTAGTCGAGGACTGGCGCATCCACATTTACCTTGCGGAGTTCCTCGGAGTATGCAATTGCTCTATCCCTCATACAGTCGTGTTCCGCAACGATTGTCAAGGTCGGGGGCATGCATTTCAGTGGCGGGCCTCCTCTGCCAGGGGCCAGGGGGTTGGCGGCAGGATGGTCCAAGCTGAACTCTTTCTCTGATAAAAGTAATCTCCAGGCAAGTAAGCATGTGGATTTGTCATAGAAGTATGAGTTCGCAAGCCTTATTTCCGAGTGTGTTGGAACACTTCCTATGAAGAAGGGATACATCAGAACCTGAGCTACGACCTTTACTGGCTCAAATTGCTTTGCATCTTCCACCGCTTTCCTAGTGACAAAATCAGCAATGTTGGCACCACAGCTTACACCAAGTAGGACACATCTGCTCCAAGGAAAAGACAGGTGATCTGGTCAAACTCCAGCAATACAAATGTACAACAGTTAAAACAAAAGGATCTACAACAAATGTGTAGATATAGTCTTTTGTCTCTTAGGTAGAAGGCAAGAACCATTTAATGATGTTAGCAAATATGCAGCAATTCTATTTGAAATTAAATTAAAGTGGGCACTTAATCTGTTGAGGGGTCTAAACTCAGGTAGGTGTGAAGTGTGATACACAAGCAACCAATGTTTGAGATGATGACAGTCCATCAATATGTACAGCACATTTAAGAGATCACGGGCATTATAAAAAATAACGAAAAAGGTACTAGTTTCACCAGGTTCTACTAAAATCATAGTTAAAATAAAGCTTCATTATAAGCAAGGGAGCAGACCAGAGTAAGTTCTAACTGACCTATTCGATCCAACAATTCAGTGCAATTCAATTTCATTAATATGTCAGGTCAATATGCATGACCAATAAAGAATTCCAGAATCGGTAATATGAAAATTGGATGCCTTCACTAGTGTTCAAGGTTATTGGACTGTGGTGACATCATTAGCAGTTATTTACTCAACATATATACCTACCCAAATATAGAACTTTGTTGCAAACATGTGCACTAGACAATTTCACAAAGAAAAGGTCTATCCACATGCTAACGGTCAAGCAAATCTTCAAGTTGCATTGACATGTTCAAAATGTCAACATCATTGGAGAATGTTAGTCCTGGTAAGCTAAATGCACTAATATTTGGATATTCAGAGCTTCTATATCGCGAGCCTGTGTACCTGATTAGACTCCAAAAACAGCTGAAGCGCACACAAATGGTAGGTTAGACTAGCAAAAAGTGCACATCACAAGTTAAGTGAGTATAACTGTCAGCTGGTACACATTAAATCTTCTGCAGTTAACATACACTCATGATCTCTACACCGCTGCTAGTCAGAAATGACAACTTGCGGGAAATGACATGCTCATGAGCTCTCTCTAAACCGCTGCTAGTCAGAAATGGCAACTCATGGGGAAATGACATACTCATGAGCTCTCTGTAAACCGCTGCTAGTCAGAAAAGCAACCCATGGGGAAATGACATACTCATGAGCTCTCTCAAAACCGCTGCTAGCCAGAAATGGCAATTCATGGGTAAATGACATACTCATGAACTCTCTCTAAACCTGCTTCTAGTCAGAAATGGCAACTGGGGCGGAAAAGAAATACTCATGAGCTCTCTCTACACCTGCTGGTAGTCAGAAATGGCAACTCACGCGGAAATGAAATACTCATGAGCTCTCTCTAAACCTGCTGGTAGTCAGAAATGGCAACTCACGCGGAATTTACTACCTCCATGTTTGAACCAATAATTAACATGTCAAATAGACTTGGGAACTACATCTTCATCGTTCGCGACATGTTGACTTAACTACTGCAATTTTCATGTGCAGTTTTCGAAATAATGCTGGTGAATAACAAACTAGAGCTTCCATTGAAAGGAATGAAGAAACAATTATATCGTTTGGCTTGCCTGCCTTTTTGCAATTTAGCGCTGCACGGTGCGCATTTAGTAAAGTAGAAGTAGCAAGTAAAGTAATGCAACTACAAACGAGAGATTAGAATGGAATAAAATTATACCTTGCCGGATCACCGTGTGCAGCGATCCAGGGCTCGACGGTGGAGGCACCGAAGGTGTCCACCCCGCCCCCAACCTTGCTCATCATGGCGAGATTCGCCTGCTTGGCGATCCACCTAAGCACCCTGACCCCGTCATCAAAGGCGGCGGGGTATCGGCTCTCGGGCGCGAGCCTGTACCCGACGGCGACGACGATGGCGTCGCAGAACTTGGCGACCCTCCTGCAGAAGGCGTCGTTGGATGCGGAGCAGTTGCTCCCCGTGACGAAGCCGCCGCCGTGGAACTGCACGACGATGGGGAGCCTGCGGCGCGCGGAGGCGGCGGCCCGCGGGGAGGAGACGGCGTGCGGGAGGTAGCCCCTGTAGGGCGCCCCCGCGGCGCCGGCGGCCGGGTCGCTGGCGCGGCGCGGGTGGAGCAGGTGCGGGTGCGGCGGGGGCGTGGGAAGGAAGATGCGGACGGAGAGCGCCGAGTTGGGGTCGATGTGGAGGTCCTTGGAGGCGACCCCGTCGGCCGCGGAGAAGGCCGGGTTGGCCGGCGCCGTGGCCTCGTCGGCCCGGCAGGAGACCCCGAAGTCGCCCCCGTCGGCGCTGGCTGCGGCGGCGAGGGACTGGAGGCGGTGGCGCAGCAGCAGCTTGAAGAAGACGCTGTAGATCTTCACGCCGACGCTCGGCATGGCTCGCTCCCGCCGCCGGTCACCGCCCGGATCCGCGCATCACACGAACTCGGCCGGATCTGCTCGATCGCCGCGGACGGATTCGGCCGGGGCGAGGTTGGAGCTGGCGGAGGGCGCGATTGGAATCGAGGTGCGGAGAGGGTTAATGGGGCCGGATGGGATTGGATCGGCTCGGCGCGATGTTGGAGTGGTTGGGGCGAGGGAAAGCAACCGCGATAGGTCGGGTGGCTATCCGGGCCGGATGGATGATGGCAGCACAGGCACAGCAGCGCGGTGTTGGTGCGGCGTGGTGTGGTACGGGAAAGAGGAGGAGGAGGAAGGATCGAGAGGGCGGTGGGTGAGGGAACCAGGGAGAGAAGCAAGCGAGGAAGGAAAGGACGGGGAAGCGATGGGGATTCAGAAATTTGGATGCTACTACCACGCAGGCGTCGGCCGCTTCCCAGACGTGACCACGGTCTCTCTCGTCTCGTCCCCTGCGCCTGTGTGTTCCTCGTTCGAATTCAAACCCCGCCTGCTGGTACCACAATGCTACTCCCTCTCCTCACTTTTATAAGTTCCTATAGACATTTCAGACATAGTGCAAAACAGTTCAATTTGAGTTGTCTGAAAGAACTTCTAAAAATGAACTTTGCAAGTTGGTGATGGTGCTACTCGTAGTAGTAGTAGCCGTAAGCGTAACACAACTTTCCTGGGTTTGCTCTCTAATTCAGACTGATGTGAGTGCTATGGTATTATTCGGCAGTTTTTTTTTTAACTCCAACAACGTGGAGTGCATTAAACGGCGCAGGTAGTACTACGATGCCTGTCTGCTCCCAGATTCCGTCGTTTCACGTGAAGGCTCGTGCGTGACGTGACGTGTGCAGTGGGTGTCCCAGCGCAGCGGAAGCACTTCTTTATGTGTGTCCCGGCGACACCTGCGACACGAATCGGGTCTTCCTTTTGTTTTCCCTTCCTCTTCCTCTGTTGTGTCGGTGCTAGTCGTAGCCTCCGTTATCTACGCTATATAATTTGGTTCGGCAAAATTCAGCTGCGACGGCCGGCTGGTTTCTGGAAGGTAGAAAAATCATCGTCCGCGGCAACGGTCAGCGCCGGATTGCACGCCGGAGGGGGCGTCGACCGGCCGCGAACGACGTACGTACGCACCGGATATGTATGTGTGCGTGTGTGTGTATCCCCATCCGTCGTCGCGAAGATCGCGAGTCCGGTTTCCTGTTCCTGAAACCGTGTGGCGTCCCGCGGCACGGCACGGCACGGCGCGTGCGTCCGTGCCGTGCGTGCATAGGGCCTTGGCATTCCGTTCGTTCCCTAGCGGAACGGTTCAACGGAACGCATGGGCACCAGCTACGCATCGGTCGCAAGAAAGAAACAGAGGAAGAGCGCACAACGGCATACGTACACGGCCACTCGCTGCAACTCCGCGACCGCGTCGTCGATCGCGTCGGCTCGGTCTAGCGCGCCGTTCGCGGCGGAGACGAGCGTGCCCGCGTGCGTACGTTGAGTATGTGACATCGGTGCCTGGCCGACCGTGGCGGCGGCGGCGACGGCGACGTACGGCACGGGTATGCCAAGGTTATCTTGTGCGGTACCTGCTCTGCACGTCGCGCGGTGGCATACGGACAAAAACGAAAAGCCGTGAACAAAAACACGCCATGGCCGTGACCGTGAGTGGTTATTATCATGCGTACGCTATAGAAACTCGAACCCCGCTAGGTAAGTCCCTGTTCACTAGCTTCACGTTTGGCTTATAAATATGATCCAAATTTTGCTTCCATTTTCTGCGGGCTACTAAACTATAAAACTAGCATCAACGGGGCCGTGGTACACGGACAAGAACAAAAGGCCGTGAACAGAAACACACCATGGCCATGGGTGGTTATTATCATGCGTACGTTGTTGAAATTCAAACCTCGCTAGGTGAGTTCCTGTTCACTAGTTTCAGGTTTGGCTCACAAATATGATCCAAAATTTGCTTCCATTTATGCGGGCTACTAAACTATAAAACTAGCATCAACGGGGCCGGTGCATGTGCCCATTCTATGCTCAAAGGTTTCATCACTTCAATGAATTCTGTGTGCCGCATGATTTGCATATGGGCGCGACATCCGTTTGTCGGGATAGGAGAATATCGGATGCTACCGAAGGACCTGATGATGAGGTGCTCTTGGTGCATCTCGGCCATTGGATCATGATCCAACGGGCAACATCCTCGAAATGTGGATCCAAGCGTCGTTTTGAAAATGTTCGTTTTTTTAGCAATACTCGTATTGACCAAATGTTGTCCATTCGATCCACGATCTAATGGTCGAGGTGCATCGGAAGCATCTCATCATTAGGTGCTCCGGGAGCACCTGATATTCTCCCTTGTCAGGGCATAGCTAGTGGGTGGCTTCAACCGAGTGCCCCGCATACCAACTAGGCTCGGGTGTCAATCCAAGCCTTGGACAACCGCTTGTTGAGTGTGGTGCTTCATGAGCAAAAGAAGAGAAAGAGAGGAGTGTGATGCTTCATGAGCAAAAGAAGAGAAAGAGTGAAGAGAGAGAGGAAAGGTAGAGGAAAGCAGAACTCAAATGACCATAAAAGGAAGTAGATGGCATCGTGGTGCATTGCTTTATGTTTTTTGGCTGGGTGAAAATAATCAATATATTTTTGATTGTCTAGGTGGATAGGATGGGACATCATCAAGATGTTGCAAGCTCAGGCCCTCAAGTGTCAACCTTACATTTTTTAACCTGGAGAGAAACAGAAGAACCATCTCTTCGTTCTTCCCAACTCGTACGCAATGCACCTACATTCATGCCACGCGAAGATCATGTGGCTAGCTCCCCGATCTCGATTTGTGGAAACCGTGTAGTGTCTCGCAACATGGCGTGTGATATCCAAGAGCACATGCAAAGATGTCATGGTCAAGTTTGCAACTGTCGTGGTCGAGGTGTTTGGACCTCAGTACCTGAGAGAACCAACGACAGACACCGAGATGTTCTTGGTTATCTCGGAAGCAAGATAATGGTCAGGTTTGCTCGGATCATTTGAGTACATGCATAAAAAATGGAAGAACTGGTCAAAAGTTTTACAAGGGCAATATCACGGTCATGTTAAGAAGCCCACCATCATTCTTAAAGCAGTTGCATCACATGATCTTTGAATTTGGCTCACCTTCTTTTGCATGCCCGGATTTGACAATGACTTCGATGTGGTGCAGCGATCACCATTGTTTTGCTAGGCTGACTGAAAGAAAAGCTTCTCCTCGCCACCATACTGTTAATGGGCATGAGTACAACATGGCCTACTATTGGTTGACGGTATCTATCCTCACCAGGCTACCTTTGTGAACAATATCTCTAACTCAGTGGATGAGAAAACGTCTCACTTTGTCCAAAGACAAGAAGCAGGTAGAAAGGATGTGTTAAGAGGACTTTGGGAGTTATGCAGGCACGTTTTGCAGTTGTTCGTAGACCTGCTAAACAATGGGATCCAAATGCCTTGTGTGAGGTGATGACTTGTTGTATGATCATACACAACATGATCGTGGAGGATGAGGTTGAGGATGTTTCGCAAGTTTTGATTTTGAGGACATGGGTGATCCTATCGAACTTCACGACCAAAATCCGGCCATGTTTCAAGAGTTTGTTCAAATGCATCAACAAGTTCAGTTCGGCATCGAGCAACTCACAAGCAACCGAAGAAATATCTGACTGAGCATCCGTGAGCGGTTAATGGGGAAAGAATGTTGGGGTGTGATTTTTTTTAATTAGAACTAGTGTTGCATTTGAACTTTTGAAATATTTTAGACTATATGCAGCTATTTGAACATGTATAATTTTTTTTAAAAATGGGTCAGCCACATGCGGCTAACTTTGAATAGCCGACTCCCGCAACCATGTGCGCAGACTAGTTCTCATTGTTCAGGGACGGATACCGGGGCAAATTTTAGGATCAGCTTTGGAAATGCTTTGAGATGGCCAGTATAGTGTAACATTTGCGAAAACCGTGTAGGTGGGTTGGTCGGAACATTTTATAGTTTTTTTTCCTTTTGCGAGCTAATGGCCGGATTTTAACGGGAACACTTAAACGGGGCTAGTTTTTTTGGCAGCTTAAAAAATAAGTCGTTTATTTTCCAGCTTTTCTCATACACCGTCTCTCTTATTTATTATGGCTTCTAAGGTAGATATAAAATAACTACTTTAGAAATCTCAACATATTTATAGGATGGATTTACTTTTTAAGCAGGGAAAGATAGCTTATTTTTTTAAGCCACCAAAAAATCCGACTTACATGTGCTTCTTGTGGTTGGATGGTTAGAGGAACATCGGTATTCCCAGCCCACCAGAGTTGAAATCTTGTTACTTGCATTATTTTTGGATTCATTTGAAAATTTCCGGCGCTACACATTCAGTAAGAAGAGACGATTCGTAAATCTTCAGATGATATACCGGCTTAATCTTTCGAAAATACTCATAAAAATAAGATATACATGTGTGCGTTCATAAAGATGAGTGTATACATGTGTAATGTGTTGTACGCACACGAGCACAACGACGACGACGCGTGAAGTTACGTGTACGCAGTATGCCGAGATTGCCTCCTGCTCGTCGATCAAGCAGTTGTATCCCGCAAAGAAAAAAAGACCAGGCGTTCTTTTCTTTTTGAAAACAGTACAGACGAAAGCGTTCATATACACGCGCATACACTCATCCGTATGAACGCGCACACGTACATCCTATCCGTATGAGCACCTTCGAAAGACTGAGCCGGCATGTCATCTTGAAATTTACGAAGTCACCGTAGACGTCTCGTCGTCGACAGGAACGTCTCCTCCCATTGAAAGCGTATTGCGGGAAATACTAAAATAAATCCAGGAATAATGCAAGCACCGGGATTTGAATCCTGATGGACTGGGATACCACAGTCCCTCTAACCATCCAACCACATGTTGGTTTGCAAAAAAAAAAGATCAGACGTTGGTACGTAGTATGCGGTAACTTTTCTTTAGAGGTAATAGCACTGGTAGTCCTAAAACTTGCATAGGATGTGATGGTTTAGTCCTAGTACTTGCAAAAGTGACCTATTTGGTCCTAGAACTTGCATTGGATGTGCATATTTGGTCCTAGACCAATCACACGAAGCCACTTGGCGCCAACAAGGCGGGGTCAGTCAACCATGGCATTTTTGCGTTCAGCCCCCTACCCTTAGTTAATTTCCACCCGCGTTGCACAGCAACTGTATCAACTAGAGCATTGTAATCTGTTGGAATCCGCCGACGCTGTCTCCCACCTCTCGTTTCCTCCCCTGCCACCCACTCCTCTGTTCGTCACAGGTTTCTTCTCACCGTCACCGTCCCCGTTTGCTGTCGCCGCCGAGCCTGCCGGCATGCCTTCCTGGAACGACCTTTCCAGCTCCTCGTCTGACGGGGACTCAGCCACCAGCCAGGTTCTCATCTCCCTCCTGCAGCTAGGGTTCTTTGAGTTCTAGGGTTCTTTGAGTACTAAGCTGATCCGTTTTGTTTAGCCACCCGTCACCATTGTTTGCTCGGAATGGAGAGGGCTTGCCACAGATCTACCAGCTAGATGCGAACACCGTGCTGTGTGTGAGCGATTTGTTGCATTTGAGTCAATGGATAGTGGCAGGAGATTCTTGGGTTGTGCACAGAAGGTGAAGAATTCTTTTTTAGCTAACTGAAGTAAATCTTGTTGTTTACGTGGTAACCACCACTTATTCTGTTATCTGACTAAATGTCACTAATAGTTAACTGAACATATGTGGTAACCACCAATTATTCAGTTAACTGAATATTCAAGTTAACTGAATATATATTCAGTTAACTGAATAATTGTTTGTGACAGACAAATATTCAGTTAACTGAATATATATGTTCAGTTAACTGAATAATTGCAGCTGACGGAACATATATTCAGTTAACTGAACATATATTCAGTTAACTTGAATATTCAGTTTATCTGCACCATATTTATTCTGCTTACTTGTTGCACTTCTCTGAATATTGTTCACTGTATTTTTACTGATTTGGCAGGAAGGACCTAGATGCCCCTTTGTGCATTGGGTTGATCCTGAGTGGCCTGCCCCTTTTAAGTTGAGTCTAGCTAGGATCTGAGGCATGTTTGATGATGAGAACAGTCTGAGGCTTAGGCAGAATGTGCTTACTACTGAAGAAAACTTTAGGCTCTTGAGAGAGAAGGAAAGGATGGAGAATGAATTGAGATTTTTTAAGGTGGACTTTGCTAAGATGGTGGGTGACAAGGAGTAGGCATTGGCCCAGTTAGGCAATGCACAGATTGCTCTTAGTGACCTAAAAGAAGAGCTGGAGAAGAAAAGCCTATGTGACAAATCTGCCACCAACATTCATCAGGTGTTAAGGGTGAAGGCAGAGAAAGAAAGGGACCTGATGAAGCAGGAGATGGGATCAAGCAAGCTTGAGAAGAAGAAAATCCTTGAAGACAGGGACAATTTGATGTTACAGAGGGATCAATTGAAGCAAGAGAAGAAGCAGTTGGAGTACACCATTGGAGCAATGCTCAAGCATAAGGAGGAAACAAAAGAGAAGATAAGGAAGCTTAAGGAAATCCTTGATGAATTTGAGTGACTAAATGTTATTCCCTAATTTGTGTAAAATCAAGGAGCAACTCTTGATTAGAGACCCATTTAGTAATTTGTGTACTGAATTTGAATTGCTATCTGAATTTGATCAAGGAGCAGCTCTTGCTCTCTGGATGTGTTAACTGAATATGCAGTTGTTATCTAAATGTTGTCATCTGAATTGCTAACTGAATTTGATCAAGGAGCAACTCTTGCTTTCTTATCTGATATTTTTACTGAACTACAGACAATTAATTTACTAGACTATTGAAAGTACAGTAAGTGTACTGAATTTTAATAGGTAACTTCTCTGTGAGTTGGGTACATGCTATTTCTGTAGCAATTGAAGACATGCTAGTTATGTACAACTAGCTACAATCCAAATTTAGTACTGAGGACATGTCAACACTACAACATGCAACACTCCAAATCTAGCAAGTATCGAGGACATGAAAAAAGACAGTATCTGAACTGATGGCATGCAACACTCCAATATAACATAGCAACATAGCAACCATAGCAACTTCATGTTCACAACAACACATGGTTCACATCCATCCAATACAAATAACTTATGTGCTTCAATATAACAACACACCTAACCAAAATATTTTTCTAACTTATATGCTGAAATATATATCAGCATACCTAAACAGATGACACTCCTACCATAGACTAGCATATCTTGTGTTCTTCTTCAACAGCTGCATCATCTTCAGTTCTTCTTCAACAGCAGCAGCATCTTCAGTTCTTCTTGAGCAGCTTCAGGCGCTCCGAGCAACGCACCTCTTGAACTGCGCCCTTCGATGCGCCTCTCTTCTTCTTCTTGTCCTCTTCAGGCTTGGCCTCCTCCACCACCTCCTACTTGACGACGGCCGACGCATCAGGCACCTCCGGCAGCTGTTCCACTTTGATGGGGCGGTCTCTATCACCCTCCTTGGCAGCGACAACTGGTGCAACCATCTGCACCTTCTCCTCCTCCTCCTCTTCGTCGGAGAGGTCAATCACCGCATCCACCTCCTCCTCCTCCTCGTCAGACTCCTCGTTAGGGAAGAGGACCACCGGATTTTTGCGGTCCCAGTAATCGGCGTTGACTGGCGCTGGGAGGGCAAGGACGAACTGGTCGACGGTCTCCGTCCGGGAGGCAACCCGTGTAGTATCCGGCTATGGCGGCGTCATCTTGGAGGAGCGGTACACCCACCACCTCGCTCGATGGTTGGGGTCGGGGGAGCGCTAGACCTCCCGCGTTGCCCAAAGCAACACGACGTAGGGAGGGATGACGCCTCCCTTGGGGAAGGCACGGGCCTTCTCGTCCTCGCGCATGACCTTGATAAGGCCACGCGCGTGGTTGCGCATCATGGCCACACTTGGGGACCAGCGGGTGATTTCTCGAAGCTGCTCACGGATCTCGGAGTTGTTGCCGGCGAGATCCTCAATGGCCTGCTGCCAGCCAATGCTGCTGTCCATGGCGTCGATGGTGGCGAGGTGGCGGGCGGTTGCTTGGTGGACGACGAGGGTTCGAGATGGGGATCGGTGGGGGTAGAGGAGTGTGAAGAGACGGTGAGTGCGAGGTGGAGCGGTAGTTGGACACGTATTTAGAGCGGTGGAAACCGAACCGTCCACTGGTTAAGCAACGACCGTGCACTACCCATCGTCTGCAACGCACGCACGCCCTGCCGCTGTCATAGAGTATAATAAACACAGTACTACTACAACTATCACTAGAATCAAAACAAAGCACTATTACTATCCCACTGGCACTGTGAGCAGCATATAAAACATGAGGTATTGGGTTCGAGCCCGAGACCTCACACTTTTTTTTGCAAAAATGAATGTGCCAAACAGAATAGGAACATACAAAACATCCATCAGAAAATGAATGTGCAAAAGAATGGGTGGCACAAATACAGCAAAATAAATAAGGTCTCCTCATCATATAGAACATCCATCAGTTCACCATATATCTCCACCAGAATGTTATGTGACAAAAATTGCAATTGTTTGTCACCAAAAAATATGACAATAATTGCCATTGTTAGCCATCAAAAAGGGGCCTTCAGCCCTGCTTCTTGACATCAAAAAGACCAGTTTATCAGTTACATAACTATAGGCCTTATCAAAAAGATGGCACTAAAAATTGCCATTGCATCAGGTATCAGGTGCTTCCTGTGATAGGAAACAGTCTTGAGGAGGAGCATTTAGGTCAGGAATTTGGCTCCCCAAATCTTCTCCAAACAACAACCAGTATGCCCTCTGTCATGGAATGCTTCCTCTGCCACCATCTGGATTTCTTCCTCCACCACCTGCTGCTCCATATGGATTTCTTCCTCCACTAGCAGTTGCTCCATATGGATTTCTTCCTCCTCTACCCCTTCCTGCATTTCTTGCTCCTCTTCCTCTCCAAGCATGAACATTTCTGCCCCTCTTCCTGATGTTGTCCCAGCAGCAGAATCTGCAACATTTCTGCCCCCTCTTCCCCTAGCAGCACCTACAACTCTTTGCCTCTTGCTTCCCCTCCCCCTTGTTGTAGTTCCAGAGCCTTCTCCTATTTCAGCTGTTGTTGTTGCCTTTGTTTGCCTTCCTATGTTCATTAATGTGGTCACCTTTGGCTGTGGCATTGCAGCTCCAGCAGCAGCAACAAAAGAAGATTGTTGTGGCAGTGGGCCATGAACCCTGTGAGGAGCTCTTCTTGCAATTTCTCTTCCGGACATGTTAAACACCATGCTTGTTGGTGACTCAGCAGGATCCAACATAGGAGCATGATGCTGGGGGAAGATGTTCTGCATATTCATTCAAATTAAGTTCAATGCACATTCAGTCAGGTTCATTTAAATGAATATTCAGTAAAGTTGTGGTGCACTAACTTGAAGGAAAGTTGGGTCATCATAGTTCTCATCAACTACCTCCACCCCTTCTTGAAACTGAGATTCCTGCCACCTGTAATGCCCCTTTCTGTTGTGATCAGCTCTCCCACATATGGAGCAGTGCATTGTAACACCTTTTTTGTTCAAAACCCTTACACCATTCCTCATCTTCTCCTCTGGTGTTTGTTTCCTGTTTTTCTTTGGCCTACCCAACTGTTTTGTGAACACTGGTGGAAACACCTTATACCCATTCTGTTTTTCCCACTCTTTGGGGTCTCTAAGAGGAACTAGAGTATATCCATAAGCTTTTAGATATGTCTCAACAGTGTAGCATTCATGAACCATTGTCTATGGATCAATTCTCTCCTCCCTGCAACATGCTACAGAATGACCACATGGTACCCCAAAGAGCTGCCATCTCCTGCAATCACAGGTATGCAAGCACAGGTCTACTGTGTAGGTTGAGTTACCAGACATAACTTTGAAAATTTGTTGCCCAGCTTCTGATACATGACAGTTTGCAGCAAATTCAGTGTTCTTTTCTAATTTCTTCCTGATCTTTGGGCATATCCTATGCACTGTCCACTTTTCAATAGCTTCCCTCTATTTGCTGACTAACCTGTGCATGATCTTGTAGAATATGTACTCAAGCATACTCCACATCTTCCTCCTGTTGCTCAACTGATTCATCAACATCAAAGTCAATGTTGTCTTCATACACATCATCATCTCCCTCATGTATGTCATAATCACTGTCACTGAAATCTGAATCTGAAAGCACTCTATCTTCAGGCTACAAATTTGTTACTGTTGTTGCATTTGCACAATCAAGAAGTAGATTCTCTGTAGTAGCACTAATCAAGTTGTCTGCACCATCAGCAAGCAAATTATGAGCATCAGATGTAAGCAAGTTCTCTTCTACTGTTCCATCTGCTGCAACCTCTGAAATTGGATCTTCAACATGGACAAATATCAGGCTGTGAGAAGATACTACACTCATTGCTCCAACATTTGAGTTGGAGATCCTTACAGGGCTATCATCTATTGGCATATGCAGCACCAAGTCTTGTCTGAAATTACTGATGAAATCTGAATGGTCAACCATGATTTCAAGCACTTTATGTTCAGCACTAGCGAACATCTGTTGCAGGTCCTCATCACCTCTTATTCTAACCATACCATCTGATATTGGTTTGCCAGGCCTGCACCAGTATATGATGTGCTGACCCATAGGATATCCAAGCCAAATTAAGTGCTCTTTCAAGACTTCATAAGAAAAGTTTCCAGAATCGAGATAATCAAGCACCTCCACAAAATGATTATAATACTCCATGTCATCAATTGATCCACAGAAAAGGCCACCATGCTCCAGCTCAATTGTAAAAAAGGAGTATCCACCCTTTGTCCCATTGCTGAATCACAAACTGCACAAATTCAGAAAAGTTAACACATTCAGTTAAGTGTAGAAATTCAGAAAACCGAACACACTCAGGAAAGTTAAGACATTCAGTTAACTGTACAAATTCAGAAAATTGAACACATTCAGTTAACTGTAGAAATTCAGAAAACTGAACAAATTCAGTTAACTGAACACATTCAGACATTCAGAAATCTGCAAACTCAACACATTAAGACATTCTAACAATAAACATAAACTGGAAGCATCCTCATATCATGTATTGCACTGCATTAATGTAATTCAACAACAATATTTGCATAATTGATCTGCAAAGTTCAGATTTTTGCAACCAAAACCTTCTTAACAGATCTAGTTTCACAGGCATTGCCTAATAAGTCTAGCTTCCCAGGAATTGCAACATCACTAGCACGTAAAGTATATCGCCAAACATGACTGGTATATAATCGCCAGTAAATCCAACAAAATCCCCTTTTGTACATGCCAAAACCCTAGAGTAAAATCAACGCAGAGAACAAACAGGATTACTCCAAAGAAATTGCATAACAACAGAAGAGCCTCTAGGGTTTGAAATCATGCTTGACTGACCCCGCCAAACATTGACATCTACTGAAGCAGAGGAGCAAAAACTGTGAGGGTGTGGTGGGTGGGTGAGGGGGAGAAGAAGAGGCTGCGAACCATAGTCCGGAGGGTAGACACCATGCAGCCGAACGAGGTGAATGGACGGCGGCAGCAGCGAACCGCCGGTCCACTCCGACGAGGAGGCCATGGCCGCTAACGTCGGCCAGAAGCAAGGGCAGCAACTGGCCTCCCGGCAGGAAGCAGAACACTAGCGAGAGGAACAACGAGCGGACGAATGATTGGTCGGGGAGCAATAATTTCAGGTGGCTCTTTCGACGGGAACGAGGTGTAGCGTGGGTGGAAATTAGCTAAGGGCAGGGGGCTGAACGCTAAAATGCCATGGTTGACTGACCCCGCCTCGCTGGCGCCAAGTGGCTTCATGTGATTGGTCCAGGACCAAATATGCACATCCAATGCAAGTTCTAGGACCAAATAGGTCACTTTTGCAAGTACTAGGACTAAACCATCACATTCTATGCAAGTTCTAGGACTACCGGTGCTATTACCTCTTTTCTTTAAGGTAGTAGTATGCGGTACCTGATGATACGGATGGCGAGGATAGGACAGCCTAACTGTCTTTTCATGAGACTTTTTTAGTTTGAACTAGGCCCAACCGTTGCATGTCATGTTGTGTGAGTACGGCTATAAAAAAACTCAAGGTTCGTGATACGTTCGAGATTGACTCATATTTTAGCTCTGACTCGAGATCAATTGAAAAAGAAACGAGTTGAGTATAAGCACTTTATAGAGCTGGATCAAGAAACGAGCCGATCATGGGCCAACATTGGCTCGCTTGAATTTAGCTCAATAGCTCAATATCATATAAGTGTTGAGTTAAATACACTAGGGATGTCTCAACTTGTTCTGCACGGTTAGTTTGGTGTCTAAAGTTACAGACTACAAGAAATTGATGCTCGAACTTGTCTAACCGTGCAAATACGGTGTCTCCTTTCATATCCGGGCGTATGCTCTGCTTACATGGCTTGACAGTGTGACGGTAACCCACATATAAGTGGGTGAGACGGGGGAGGCGTAAGGTTGCCCATGCGTGAGGTTTTTTTTACATAATTTATTTAATTACATAGGAAGCCAACTGTAAAAATAAACTGCATGACGTAGAATCGATGTTGGGATCTCACGGTCGCAAATTGCATTGTACGGACATGCCATCCACACCAAACCATGCACAATGGACTTTCATAAGGTCGAATTATATATATGGTATTGCTACGCGAAAGGTAACTTTGGAGCACGAGCATATTGTACTCATTTTTTCTGAAGTTAAGAGAAACATGTATTTATAGCTAAACAATCCAAAATCAGTTATACGTGAACACATAGAACTGTATTATAACGTGCGAATTTTCATCAAAATCTGTGTTTGTATGTGAGAGAAATAAAAAAGACAAATACATGCAAAAATCAACTTGTTTTTGGCCAGATTTTCATCCTTGGTGCAGGGTATAAAATGACATAATTTCAAACGAAAATTTGACAGTCAAAGCACATGCATGCGATTTTTGTGTGAAAAAAATAAAAATTTGAAACTTTTAAGTGTCAGTTATTGTGGGGAATTGATAAAGGAAAGAGGAAAATGGCTTGGCTCAGTTGGGATAAAATGCGTCTTCCAAAGTCTAAGGGTGGTATGGGTTTCAGAGATATGCGGGCTTTTAATCAAGCCCTGTTAGCTAAACAGGCTTGGAGATTAATTGAAACTCCTGATAGTTTGTGTGCTCGCGTGCTTCGGGCGAAATATTATCCGAATGGGAATCTTCTGGACACGGTATTTTCGGGTAATTATTCGGCTGTTTGGAAAGGTATTGAATATGGCCTTCAACTAGTGAAAAAAGGATTTATTTGGAGAATAGGCAACGGGTCTATGGTGCGTACTTGGCGTGATCCTTGGATTCCAAGAGATAATGATCTTAGACCGATTACTCCGAAAAGAAATTGCCGCTTTAATTATGTCTCAGACTTTCTGTTCAACCACAGTGGATGGAACATGGAGCGTCTCCAGCAACACTTTTTGGGATGTAGATGTCAAACAAATTCTTATAATACGTACATCACCGAGACGTCAGGAAGATTTTATTGTCTGGTTTCCGAAAAAGTTTGGATAGTTAACTGTTAAGAGCGCGTACAAACTCGCTACTAAAGAGCATGACGATTCATTTGCTGAAGGGGCTTCAAGTATGTGTCCAGAGGGAGATCGGTCCGTATGGAATTGTGTTTGGCGGGTTAAAGTTTCTCTTAAAATGCGTATTACAGCTTGGAAGGCTGCATCAGGTGCTCTTGCCACTGATCAAAACAAGTTATACCAACACATTGGTACTACTGATTGTTGTCGGGTGTGCGGCCAGGAGAGGGAAGGTTCTTATCATGCCCTTGTTGCATTCCCTCAAGCACGACTTGTGTAGCAGAGGATGCGAAAGTTATGGCCATTGCCGACTGATGATGTGCTACTAGATAATGGTAAAGAGTGGCTACTGCATGTGCTTGCAGCATGTGATAATAAGGTTTGTGATATGGTCATTCTACTTATACGGAGATTTTGGCAGCTTCGCAATCATGTTGCGCATGGCAAGGATGTACCACCGGTTGATGATACTATGGAATTTCTGGATAGTTATTATAAGTCACTTGATCTAGCCAGGAATTACAGTATGGACGAAATTTTAAAAGGGAAGATGTTGGAACGGGAGGAGGTTATTTAGACTTAGTATTTAGCAGGCCGTGACTCTTGTTAATTGGCCATCACCTCCAGCAAATTGGGTTGCGTTGTCTGTTGATGGATCTTTCTTGGCTCATGATGGCAAGGCAGGGTTGGTATGGTTTTACATCGTAATGATGGTTCTGTTATATTTGCTGCCTATTGTGTTATATTCAATTGCAATGAGGCGCTCGAGGCGGAGATACATGCAATAATGCAGGGGATGGCCCTTTACAACATTCTGATCTACCAGTTATGGTGCAATCTGATTCCTATATTGCACTTTCGATCCTTTCTGGTGATAGTATGTCCCGATCGGCTTACGTTCATCTAGTAATAGAAATTAAATCTTTTATGGATGAGAGGGAGTTTGTTCCACGGAAAAAATAGTAGGATTCAGAATGGGGTAGCAGATTGTATGGCAAATTATAGTCGTATCAAGCATGTACTGTGGTATGGATGAGCAGATGTCCTCCATGCTGTGAGGACTTATTGCCTCTCGATTGTAACCCTATGACTTTGGAATAAAATTCCCATATTATTCGCAAAAAAAACTTTCAAAAAAACGTGTTCGTTGACCACTATGCTCCATAAATCCGCTTTGGTTGCTATGTACCTCTTCAAGTGATTCTTTTATATATGTAGCTCGTATGGGTCTGCACAAGTTTTATTTTTATTTTTTCAAGTTTGTGTTTTTTTTAATATTGTTTTCACCTTTTGAAAGAAGAAATGCGAGAAAAAATTACAATTGCCATAACTTAAAGAAAGTGCTAGCACATTTGAAAAATGTTCAACATGTTTTTGGAAAGCGTTTCGTATTCAAAAGTTATAATGTGGTTTCGAGAAATTTTTGCCATGCATTCAAAAAGTTGACAATGTATATTTCAAAAAATGTTCAACATGTTTTAGAAAATGTTCATCGAGTATTAAAAAATGTTGTGTAAAATTATCCTTGCATTTCTACAAAGACGGTTGACATGGTTCGATACATTTCTAGAATTAATATTATTACATAATAATTTTTAATATAGGTTGAATAGTTTACAAAATACAATGTTCTCAATTTTTTAATTATTTTGTCTTTTAAAACACAATGAAGATACACAATAATTTTAAATATTGGTTGAAAATTTGAAATCCACATACTTTTTTAAGTTACTTTGACCTCTTCAAAGTACACAATAATGAAAATAATAAGTCATAAAACTAAACAAGAGCATGAAAAAATAAAAAATAAAACCAGCGGGTAACACATCATAAAAATTGCAAAGCGACAAGTGGAATTGGTATAGATAGCTTGAGAGATACTAGCAAATAAGCACGTTCATTTGCAACGGGTGAAAAGAAAACACACTCTCTAACCTAATAACCCTTACTCAAGACTTCAATAGGTCCATGACCTTTATGTCAACACATGAAATCCCTATATGTTTCTATTTATCTTTCTTCCTACTCTCATCGAAGGTGGCATGAGTGTTCACACAACCACAATACGGTTGGATGTTGCTAATCTTAAGATGTTTTCCTCTCGATATAGGATGATAAATCTATTTTTTTGTGAGGTTTTGATGAGGTGTGCATGCGTGGATCTTGAATTTTTTTCTCATCATGTGTTGATTTTCAATTCGGATCAACATCAGTATGAAAGAAAGACTGACCATACGCTGATGATTAAGGTTTCATAGTAAATAACATTTTTTAATGGTTAACATGTAAAATAATATCATATTCAGATTCTATATATTTTTCTAATCAAATTTCATATATAAAATGTTAAATTTGGAGTTGGGTTTAAAAGATCTGATTTTTTTGGAAAAAACAATTATTATGTACTATGAGTTCATTATTAGAAACTTGAGGGGGTCTTCTGAAAAATAGTATAATGGACTAAGCATATCTATTTCTTTTATTAGTAGGTATAGATTATTTATATGTACCGGATAGTTTGCCCGTGTGGTCAAATCATGACCTTCGGTAACCAGGAGGTACAGGTTCGAACCCCCTCCATGGAGATTTTTCATGTTACTTCTCTACAGCATGTAGCATGCAGTGTATTTGAGGGCTTTCCTACGTGATTAGATAAAATATGAGGGTGTTTCTAGAAAATAATTACTTGCAAACGGGCACTCGGCTCCTCCTTGCACATATCAACTCGCATGTGGGCCACCACTATTCTGGCATGCCACTCAGACAGCGCATATGTCTGAATATGGAAGAAGGCACCGTATTTGCGCAGTTGGACAAGTTCCATCACTAGTTTTATGTATTTTGCAACTTTAGGCACCTAACTGATCGTTATGGACAAGTTTAGACACCTTCGATGAATATTTTTTGCAACTATCATTAGTAGAAAATGGCCCATTTGTCCCGGTCCAAAGGCCCATTAGCCCCGGTTCTAGAACCGGGACTAAAGCCCAAAACCTTTGGTCCCGGTTCGCTTACGAACCGGGACAGAAGGGGCTCCACGTGGCCGCTGCGGGGAGCCCAGGCACGAGGACCTTTAGTCCCGATTGGTAACACCAACCGGGACCAAAAGGCATCCACGCGTCAGCATCTAGCAGGAGCTGGGGTTTTTGTTTTATTTTTGAAAGGGGGGAGGGGGTTTAGAGGGTTTTGGTGGGTTAATTTAGGGGTTTCATATTATGTTACCTAGCTAATAGAGAGAAATGTTCTCTCTTTCTCCGTACTTGGTCGACGCTAGCTACTATAGAGAGAACTCGACACGCTAGCTAGTAAGCAAATGAAGAAACCATTAAGTACACACCATCGTCATGAACATATACAGAGAGAAGTGATCGACCTCTCTTTCTCCAAGAGATTGGTCGAGCAACAAATTTTCGTATATCTATCTGATGCTAGTAGCTACATATATACAATATAAGATCTCTTACAATCCCTAAGATCCAATCACAAATCCACATAGTATTCTCCGTCTTTAGGTATGACGTGGTCAAGAAAGAATCCTACCAATTCCTCTTGAATTGCTCGTATGCGATCATGTGGTAGGAGTTCATCCCGCATATGCCAGATCTAATTTAAAGAAGGGGGTCAATACATGCATATATATGAATAAAACTCAACACAATTGATTGTAATATATAAAATAAAATTGTGAATATTATTTACGTACTTCAAATTGTTTGTCAGAGAAGCCCCGCTTAGAGGTCGAGTGGCGAATGAACTCGCATACGTAATATCCACATAAAACAGTCTCTTCTTTCTGGTACAAGCACTTTACGAGAATAGAGTTCAATCAAACTGATAAGTAAGCATGGTAATGATATATTGATGAAAATTTGAATCAATTAGAGATGCGCGGAACTAGCTAGTACTACTTACTTTGGGGTGCGTAAATCGCAACTCTTTGTTTAGACCGGGAACCTTTCGGGTGAACTTCTTCCAAACCCTATCAGGCAAAAAAATGATTACTTGATATCAGGAAATTAACGAAAGTTGCATGCCGATATGGTCTCGGTATTGACTGAACTTACTTCTTGAGCATTGCAGTCATGTTCGCATAATTATCGGGATCTTTATGTCTCGAGTCTAAGACAGTTACTAATGCCCCGTCAAGTTTAATGGATAGCAGAATAAAATGGTAACTGCGCACGCATATATAAATCATCAATTACATTACTTAGCCTCGAGTAAGCCAAACCGAGTATATAGAGAAGACAACAACACTCACTTGAAGTTGTAAGGAAAGAGTATTTCCTTTTTGTTTTGATGTATAAGGAACGACTTTAGCAAGTTCTCCTCAGTCTATTTGATTTCATTTCGTACCATCCATTCAGTTACGGCATCTGGGCCAATGAACCTTACGTCGAAGATTCCTGCTTTTTTGCATTCGACGATCTTCAATCTGCATAATATAGTAAGGATAATTATATATACATGCAATGAACAAGCTGAACTAGAGACTTAACTATAGAAGTAATACATACAGACAGTAAGAAGTCATGAGTTGTTTGTCGAGGGCTAGTTGATTGTATAACTAAAATAACTTCACAAATTCAATAGGCATCACGTGAGTCCAATGAATTCATGCTCTAGTTTCACTCTAACATACATAGCGTCTCTCCCAGACTACCTGCGGGTTTTCATGTACCACTCATGCAATTTGTACATCATCGTTGTTAGAGGAGGATGATCAGGTTTGACGAGAGGCTTCCCATGCACGTATTTATATTCTTCTTTTGTTACCTCGGCTGTTTCAAAAAATACATCATCCCCCAAGTAATCATGAAGTTTGGTATCGGACAGTAGCACCGGATGATTAGCAATATCGCTAGACACCTTGAGTGGGGGGCACGATTGCTTCTCCTGTTTGTCGAGCTGGGGAATTGTTTTCCCACTTCTTCGTTCTTTGACTCTTGTAGCACTAGAAGTACTTCCCGACCGCTGCGCTTCATCATATGTCTTTATAATACATCGGTCATAGTTTGATGGCAGCGGAGGCGGTGATGGTCGCTTCAGGGCATCCAGAGTGCGCTTCGCTTTCACCGGATCTACCGTTTCCTTCGGAGGTGTATGTTTCCGTGCAAAATGGGCCTTCACTTCGGCTTTACTGATGTCATCGTTTTCTTCGTCAGTCCTCTCGTATGGTAACTTTGGAAGAGGCTTGAGGGTTGGACCAAATTTGAATTTCTTCCCACCTATCGTACTGCTAGCCGCCGGAGCGACGGTGGCGTCTCTTTTCCGTCGTGGCCGACGTGTCAGAGGAGGCGGAGTGGCCTGACGCGCCGGAGGAGGAGGAGTAGGAGGAGGCTGAGTGTCCTGACGTGCTAGAGGAGGCATAGTGGCCTCACGCGCCGGAGGAGGTGGACTGCTCCGACGCGCCGGAGTAGGCGAAGGAGGAGGCGAAGTGCCCTCACGCGACGGAGGAGCTGTAGAAGGAGGCGGAGTGCCCTAATCACTCGCCGGAGGAGGCGGAGTGCCCTGACTCGCCGGAGGAGGAGGAGGAGGCGGAGGCGTCCAGTTTGGAACCTTGATGTACTCCTTCCGCCATAGACATGTAATCCTCAGAGCATGAACCAGTTGATTCTCCCCTTCACCTGTAGGGTTGTCAAGCTCGAGCTCCTCAAATCCCTCCATTACTTCATCCACCGTCACAACCGCATAGCCATGTGGAATCGGAAGGTAGTGAAAAGTTTCGTTGGGTTGAGGAGGTGCAACAGAGCCGACAGACGCCTTGAAAGTCAGGTTCTGGAATTTCGTCATAAGCTCGCAAAGTTGAGCCTCCGTGATAGTACCCACGGGGTAGCTAGGAGCCGTGAAGTCAGGCTGAATGAGCTCCGTGGAAGCCATGCTGCTTGTTCGCTAAGATGGCGGGGTAGCTTCTGGGGTAGCTTTGTGCCGCTGAGATGGTTGGCCGACAGCTCGCTTGCTCTCAAGTTCCTCTAGCTTTTCTAGTCTTGCATTAAGCTTCTGCATGTCGCTTAGCTCCGCTTTCCTCTTTCTCTGTCGGCTTCTGTAACCGCCTGCGTCGGGAAACCCAACCTTCCACAGAACGAAGCCTGGTGTGCCTCATGTTCGTCTAGGGTGCTCAGGATTAATGAGGGCCTTACTCAACCCGTGCTTCTCTCTATCGGGAATGAGCGTCCCTTCCTGCGCTGCGGTGATATACTTCTGAAGCTTCTTGGCGGGTATTGAAAGTTGCTCGTCCGTCCAACTACACTTCCCTATTTTAGGGTCCAAAGTTCCCTCAACCCCGAAAAACCAAGTTCTTGAACGGTGTGGCTAGTTCAATGTCTCTGGTTCGACCCCTTTAGCAATCAGGTCATTCTTAGCTTTGTCCCACAACGGCCGGGCTTTGAGGTAGCCACCTGACCCCGTGTGATGGTGATACTGCTTCTTTGCAGCATTATTCTTGTTTGTCTTTGACATTTTCTTACTCTTGTCCGATGTCTTGTAGGCCACAAATGCGGGCGAGTAATCTCTTATGTTCCCAAATCGGCCGATGAATTCTGGAGTCTTCCCTTTGTCGACAAACTTTGATTTCAACTCATTCTTCCACCTCCTAAATAGATCTGACATCTTCTTAAGAGCACACGCCTTGACCAGTGGCTCTATAACTGGGTTATTCGGATCCTCCTCTAGCGGTAGGGTAAAATTTGCCTTCAGTGAGGTCCAAAGATCATCTTTCTGTCTATCGGTGACATAAGAAACTTCAGGGTCGTCGTCCTTAGGCTTATTCCATTGGTTGATGCTGATCGGGATGTTGTCCCTAAATATAGCTCCGCACTGAGCAGCAAATGCGCCCCTGGTCCGCTTTGGTTCAATCGGTAGGCCATCGTCTGCGAGTGTTGTGATCGTGAACCTTTCATCCTTGCGCAACCTTTTCTTCAGGCCTCGTCTCGTTACCGAAGTTTGGCTCGATCCGGAGGGCTATAAAAGAAGAAAGAAGAGTTAATATATGTACATACCAAAACAATCAATGCATCAATTAGCTAGTCAACACAGGCTTAATTAATATATATACCTCGCCGGACTTTGCAATAGCTCCCTCCTTCGTTCGGTCACCAGAGCCGTCACCATGGTCTCCTTCTTCTTCCTGCATTCGGTCACCGGAGCCATCAT
Organism: Hordeum marinum; assembly: GCA_022496015.1. Taxonomy (NCBI): domain Eukaryota; kingdom Viridiplantae; phylum Streptophyta; class Magnoliopsida; order Poales; family Poaceae; genus Hordeum; species Hordeum marinum. The sequence goes on along the minus strand of CM039674.1, from coordinate 453,617,552 downwards.
GATCATGTCCTTCCTCCTCCATTGTTCGATCACCGGAGGTGTCATCCTCTCCTTCCAGACCATCGATGTCGATGAGAAATGACAAGACATCACGTCCGCCGAGGATTATCTCCCCCAACAATTGTTCTTGTTCCAAGTCTCTTTGATCCATAGTTTCTGCAAATATTACAACATGACAATTAATATACAAACATGAATGTCCGACGTCCGGACCGCCTCTCTCATGAATGCCCGACGTCCGGACTGCCTCTCTCATGAATGTCAAACAAGGGATTCTCTTAACCTTTAAGGGATTTAACAAAATGGCACCACTCTGGATATGCAGAAAATGGTCCATATTTTTCCTGATCTCATCTACCCTTCTATATGTCACGTTGTCTAGTGTCAAAGGATGCAAGAAAACCATGGGTTCATCATTAGCCGGAAGTAACATGCACATAATGGTACAAAGCTCTCCAAAATTGTTTTGGAACGGAGTCTAGGATAGGATAATTAGCTTTTTGGTACGAAGTTCAACAAGAGCCTTCCGAATATCGATATTTGGAAGGCCTTTGCTGAAATTCGTACCAAAAAGCGAATTATTCTATCCGGAACTCTGTTCCAAAACAACTTTGAAGAGATTCGTAGCATCATACGTCTGTTACTTCCGGCTAATGACGAAGCCATGGATTTCTTCAATACTTTGACAGACAACATGACATATAGAAGAATATATATATAGATGAGATCAGAAAATAAATTGGATCAACTTGTGCACATCCACAATGGGGGCATTCTTGATAAATCTATGTTACCAGAGTTTTCTATATGAACAATAAAATTCCACATGACATGCCCGACGTCCCCCCTCATGTTGAAGTTATCGGGGACGGGGGTAGACGTCAACGACGCTCACCCCTCATGTCCGACGTTCGACGTCCCCCCTCATGTCATGTCCGACGTCCCCCCTCATGTCGAAGTTATCGGGGAGGGGGTAGATGACAATGACGCTCACCCCTCATGTCATGTCCAACGTCCCCCCTCATGTCGAAGTTATCGGGGAGGGGTAGCCGACAACGATGCTCACCCCTCATGTCCGACGTCCGACGTCCCCCCTCATGTCATGTCCGACGTCCCCCCTCATGTCGAAGTTATCGGGGAGGGGGTAGACGACAATGACGCTCACCCCTCATGTCCGACATCCGATGTCCCCCTCATGTCATGTCCGATGTCCCCCCTCATGTCGAAGTTATCGGGGAGGGGGTAGACGACAACGACGTTCAACCCTCATGTCATGTCCGACGTCCCCCCTCATCTCGAAGTTATCGGGGAGGGGGTAGACGACAAATACGCTCACCCCTCATGTCCAACGTCCGACACTACCCCTCATGTCATGTCCGACGTCCCCCCTCATGTCGAAGTTATCGGGGAGGGGGTAGACGACAGCGACGCTCACCCCTCATGTCCGACGTCTGACGTTCCCCCTCATGTCATGTTCGATGTCCCCCCTCATGTCGAAGTTATTGGGGAGGGGGTCGATGACAACGATGCTCCCCTCTCATGTCATGTCCGACGTCCCCCCTCATGTCGAAGTTATCGGGGAGGGGGTAGACGACAACGATGCTCACCCCTCATGTCATGTCCGACGTCCCCCCTCATGTTGAAGTTATCGGGGAGGGGGCAGACGACAACGACGCTCACCCCTCACGTCCAACGTCCGACGTCCCCCCACATGTCATGTCCGACGTCCCCCCTCATGTCGAATTTATCGGGGAGGGGGTAGACGACAACGACGCTCACTCCTCATGTCATGCCCGACGTCCCCCTCATGCCGAAGTTATCGGGGAGGGGGTAGACGACAACGATGCTCACCCCTCATGTCATGTCCGACGTCCCCCCTCATGTCAAAGTTATCGGGGAGGGGGTAGACGACGACGACGCTCACCCCTCATGTCTGACGTTCGTCACCCCCCTCATGTCATGTCCGACGTCCCCCCTCAAGTCGAAGTTATCGTGGAGGGGGTAGACGACAACGACACTCACCCCTAATGTCATGTCCGACGTCCCCCCTCATGTCGAAGTTATCGGGGAGGGGGTAGAAGACAATGCCGCTCACCCCTGATGTCCGACGTTCGACGTCCCCCCTCATGTCATGTCCAACGTCCCCCCTCATGTCATGTCTGACGTCCCCCCTCATGTCGAAGTTATCGGGAAGGGGTAGATGACAACGACGCTAACCCCTCATGTCTGATATCCGACATCCCCCCTCATGTCATGTCCGACCTCCCCTCTCATGTCGAAGTTATCGAGGAGGGGGTAGACGACAACGACGCTCCCCATCATGTCATGTCCGACGTCCCCCCTCATGTCGAAGTTATCGGGGAGGGGGTAGACGACAATGACGCTCACCCCTCATGTCCGACGTGTGACGTCCCCCCTCATGTCATGTCTGACGTCCCCCTCATGTCAAAGTTATTAGGGAGGGGGTAGACGACAACGACGCTCACCCCTCATGTCATGTCTGACGTCCCCCCTCATGTCAAAGTTATCGGGGAGGGGGTAGACGTCAACAACGCTCACCCCTCATTTTTGACGTCCGACGTCCCCCCTCATGTCATGTCCGACGTCCCTCTCATGTCGAAGTTATCGGGGAGGGGGTAGACGACAACGACGCTCACCCCTCATGTAATGTCCGACGTCCCCCTCATGTCGAAGTTATCGGGGGAGAGGGTAGACGCCAACGACGCTCACCCCTCATGTCCGACGTCCGACGTCCCCCTCATGTCATGTTCGACGTCCCCCCTCATGTTGAAGTTATCGAGGAGGGGGTAGATGACAATGACGCTCACCCCTTATGTCCGACATCTGACGTCCCCCCTCATGTCATGTCCGACGTCTCCCCTCATGTTGAAGTTATCGGGAAGGGGGTAGACGACAATGACGCTCACCCCTCATGTCATGTCCGACGTCCCCCTTATGTCGAAGTTATCGGGGATGGGGTAGATGACAATGATGCTCACCCCTGATGTCCGATGTCCGACGTCCCCCCTCATGTCTTGTCCGACATCCCCCCTCATGTCGAAGTTATCGGGGAGGGGCACTAGTGCAGAACAAGCCTATAGTCGCGGGTCGTAAGGGCCTTTAATGCCGGTTCTCGAACCGGCACTAAAGGGTGGGGACTAAAGCCTACCCCCCTTTATTGCCGGTTCAACACGGCCTGACACCAAAGGCCCTCCACGTGGCATCCGACAGCGCCTTGGGCTGGGGGACCTTTAGTCCCACTTGGTAACACCAATCGAGACTAAAATTATTTTTTTTGTTTTGTTTTATTTTTCCTTTTAATTCTTTAGGGGTTTATGAATTAATTATGGTTTAATTTTCCTTTTAATTTTGTGTTTTACATTTAATTAATTTTTATTTGAAACATATATTATACTACTACGTACATACTGTACACACGTTGTGCATGCATGCGCATATATATAAATATAAATAGAATTTCTCGTAGAATCGCGATCATATATATATATATATATCATCGAATTGCTAGTATGACGACCATTCACACAGACACACACACATATATATATATAATTTCTCCTACAATTTGAGGATCATTACATATATATGCAGGCCCCGCAGAAATCCAGCTAATTCCTGGAGATCTTGTAATGGTATTCTCTTTTGGGATCTATGACCTGGTCGAGCAGAAATCCAGCTAATTCCTCTTGAATTGCTTGTACCCGAGCCTCTCGTCTGAGCTGGCCCCGCATCTCCGTCAGCTACAAGATGGAGATCAAGATGAATATATTAGTTGTGTGTGTATATATTAGCTAGATCATGATAAAAAAATATGGATAGAGTTTTAGCAAACATACCCAAAGATTTCTTTCGTTTTTTGTCCTTTCAGACGTTATCATGCGAATGTTCTCGCAAACGTAGTATGCGCATAAACTAGTCCCATGCTCCTGCACCATGCACTTTATGAGAATAAAATTCAATCAGTTAATAATTAATCAAACATGATAGATAATGGTATTGAAACTACAATTAAAGAGATGCACGGACATCTAGCTAGCTAGTAGTACTTAATTACCTTGGGTCGCACCCATTACAGTTGTTGTGCCCAGTCGCCTGGGACCTATTTGATGAACTTGGCCCAAGCCCTGCTCTAAATGAGTTATTGACTAGTTGATATCAGGAAATGAAGTAATTAAAGAGGCCGACATAGTGCGATAATGATTGAAATTACCTGTCAAGCAGCCTCCTCGCGATTGTGTATTCGGATGGATCCTTTAATAGCGAGTCAAGTACTTCAACTTTTTCCTTGTCAACTTCAATGATTAACAAGATCCAGTGGTAACTGCATAACTCATTAACAACACTTATTAATATCTAGTAAATAAAAAATAGAATTTGTAGTACAAGATATATATATATATATATATATATATATATATATATATATATATATAGTAACACTCACCCGAAGTTGTAAGGAAGTAGTATTTCTGGTTGGGTGTTTAGATGCACCAAATATTCTAGCATTTTTTCTCTGTGTCTTTTCTCAAATATGAAATGTCCCATATCTAATACCTCTTTAGCCATCCTAATACATTCTTCGGTTACTTATGGACGACCGACGGTACTCACAGGTGTTTGTACAATGAGCGGGGGGGTCGTTTGCACTGCCTGTTCTCCTAGCTGGGGGATAGTTTTCCCACTTTTTTGCCAACTCCTTGGCTCGAGCTCGAGCTCGACTCCTTTTGTCCTACAAGATATGACTTCTTGATAGACCGCGCATAGTCACTGTCCTTCTGAGCCGATCGAGCCATATCAATGAAGTGTTGTGAGACATGCTCAGGTACTTTCTCCTTTGGCGGCTGGGGCGGTTTCGGTCCAAAATGGGCCTTCAAATTGGCATCCACTGCGATGTCGAGTTCCTCGTCGATCAGGTGGTAAGGCAACTTCGGAAGAGGCTTGAGGCTTGGACCATATTTGAAATTTCTTGCCTGTTGTACCGCTAGTCGTCGTAGCTGCGGCCTCTCTCTTCTGTTGTTGCTTAGGCGGCAAAGCACGCTGAGTCGACGGAGCACGCTGACATCATGCCGGACCTGGAGGAGGAGTCGGCTGATGCGGTGCCGGACTTGGAGGAGGAGGAGTTGGCTGACATCATGCCGAACTTGGAGGAGGAGTCGGCTGACGTGATGCCGGACTTGGAGAAGGAGTCGGAGTCGACTGACGCGGCGACGGACTTGGAGGAGGAGGAGTCGGTGGCCTTGGAAAGACGATGCGATCCTTTTTCATAGAATGATAAGATGTATGGCCTCTCCCAGTGTTCTCTCCTCGTCACCTCCAGAATGTCAAGTTGTAGCTCGTGATATGTTGACATCACTTCAACAACCCCGACACGAGCATAGCCAGCTGGAATGGGATTGCAATGGAAGGTTGCTTCTAGGGGATTTGCTAAAACATAGCCGTCTGCCACCTTCATGGATAAGTTCTTCACTTTCATGTGTAGCTCACAGTTAGTCCTGTCTTTGATATCATCCACAGGGTACCTAGCTAGCAGTGCATCATCATCTATATCGGTCGGGGCGGAACCCACGCTGCTTCTCGGCATATTTGGGATGGTGGTATCCAATGCTGGATCGATCTGCTCATGTTGCCGCTGAGACGCCCTTTCCTGGCTGAGTGAATCGATCTGCTCCTGCTGCCGCCAGACTCTGGATTCCAACTCTAGGTGCTTTGATTCAAGGCCTTCAAGGTGGAGTGCTTCCTCCTCCTTCTTCTTCTCCTCCTGCATCTTCTTTCTCGCACGACTTCTATAGTCGTCGTTCCAACCTGCAAACCCCTCAAACCATGGAAGAACGCCTTTGCCTCCTGTTCTTCCTGGGTGTTCAGGATTCTTCAGGGCGCACGTAAGCTCGTCGTCCTCTCTGTTGGGCATGAACACCCCCGTTCGAGCTTCTTCGATTTTCATCAGAATTTCATCAGTCACTTTTTTTAAGACTTGCCTTCACCATAATAGCCCCTGTCTTTGGGTCCAACTTCCCCCCATGCGCATAAAACCATCTCCTGCACCTCGAGGGCTAGGTCACTGTAACTGGAGTGACCCCTGCACTAATCATATCTTTTTCAGATTGATCCCACTTAGGCAGGGCCGTCTTGTAGCCACCTGGCCCCAGGGTATGGTGCCACTCCTTTTTCGCAGCATTATTCTTGTTCTTTCTCGACTGATCCTTAGCTAGTTCCAATTCCTTGAACTTCACGAAATCGTCCCAGTGATCTTTTGCCTTCACTAGTGCTCCCTCGAATTTTGGAGTCGTCTTGTTTGCTATGACGTACGCATCCCATGCATTTTTATTGAAGGTGTTGAATGCGATCGCAATCTTTTTAAGAGCATAGTTTCTGACTTTATTCAGGTCTGCATCTGTCAAATTACCTGCTAGTGTGAAATGTGACATCAACTCGGTCCAAAGCACTTCTTTTGCTCTTTCATCGACAAAAGTAACTCCTTCTCGATCTCCCTTTGCTGGCTTTTTCCATTCTTGTGTGGAGATCAGAATTTGGTCCCTGACAATAACTCCGCATTGATTCTTGAACTTGGTCGCATTTTTCTTAGGTTCAAGCGGTTCGTGAGTTGATGTATTGATGGAATCGATGCTGAACTTTATGCAAGGGTCCAACTTTTTGTCCAGGCCTCGAACTACCCTGTCGCTTGTACAAGATTTGCTCGATCCGGAGGCCTAAAAGAAGAAAGATTGATTCGTTAATAGAAATACAACTCAATTAAGACATGTAATGATCATCGAATGGCTTTTATAATAAATATACCTCACCGGTCTTTGTTATTTGAAGAACATTTTCTTCGTCAACATCGTTGTCGAATTCATCTATTCTCTCGTCTTCATCAAACATACAACCCTCACCGGAATTGTTCAGATATTGCAAGCCGTCATCCTCTTCTCCTTCTCTGCCGGTATTGTCCATATCTTATATTTAACTAACTCAAAAGAAAGATAAAACAATTTAGCATTTAAATTAGAATGCATGCAATCAATAAGGAAAAGTGAATCATAGTACATAATATGCATCATCGAATATAATCTCGAATAAATAGTCTCGAATATTATCGAATATAATCTCGAATACATCTCGAATATTATCACTAATACATATCGAATACTATTAATTATATAATATCACTACTACAGATCTAGTTGACTTCTTGCGCGGCAGGCGGTGGACACCCAAAGTGAAGGAACTGTGACAGGATCATAGCTCGCGTGAGATCCCTGAAGAACCTACCAGGTATTGGAGAACCGGACGTCCAACGGATCCATGTACCGACGGACATGCTCGTCCTCCTCCCTGAGACGGCAGCGTACCACCTCCGACGGGGCCGGCTGCCTCCGCACCGACAGTGGCCCACGTGAACGCCACCAAAGAAGATCCGAGTCGACGAAGGGACCCGTATTCCTCACCAAGTTGCGCGCCCCTGAAGGTAGCACTTCCCAGTGCCAGCCAGGCAGGGCCTAGTCCCGAATGTTGCCCCTCTGAAGCAGGACGTCGTCGCGAATGAGTCGACGACGATGATGGGGGCCAGGCATTGTTGACTCTGAAAAGAAATTCTATGCAAATTAAAGATTTTTTAAATGCTTGACTGTGATTTCTTATATACGAGGAACCTTTAGAATCCTAACGCAATCTCTTAACCTTACGACCCGCGACTTTTGCAAATACATAACAAATACTACTTGCAAATTAATACATATTTAACAAACTTTTGCAAATACAACATTAAAATATGCAACTTTCGCAAATACTAATTGCTAGACATTGGATCAAATGTCAAAATTCATCAACTTTTTTCTGTACATATATTGGATTAAAATGTAAAAATTCCTCAAATGTCGAAATTCGTTCACTTTTTTGCATACATCTAACTAATCATCTAGTGAAAAAATGTCAAAATTCATGCATCTATGTAAAAATTCGTCAAATGTCAAAATCCATCTATACATCTAATCATCTAATTATCAAAATTGTGTGTGTGTGTGTCCATCAAAATTGGGGGGGGGGTCGGGCCGAGGAGGGGCCGGCGGCCGCCATGGGGGCACACACGGGGTGAGGGAGAGGGAGGAGAGGGGGGAGCTCACAGCGGGGCGGGGCGACGGCGAGGCGAGGCGAGTCGGGGACGGCAACGGTGAGGAGCTCGGGGCTGGAGGCACGGGCGCGGGCGGCGTCCGGGCGGCATCGGGGAGGCGAGACGGTGACAGCGCGGCGATGTCGCGAAAAGGAGAAGAATGCAGAGAAACTGTGAAAATTTTGAAGTGTTGTATATATAAGAAGGCATTTAGTCGCGATTGGTGGCTCCAACCGCGACTAAAGACCCCCTTTAGTCGCGGTTGGAGCCACCAACCGCGACTAAAGGTGAATTTCACCAGCCGAAGCGACGGGAAGCACACACATTTAGTCATGGTGGATCCAACCGCGACTAAAGGTGTGTTCCTGGAAAGGCGCACTGCGGTGGGAGTTTAGTCCCACCTCGCTAGTCGAGGGGCGCCCCGACCAGTTTATAAGCCCCGGCGCGGGCACTGCATTGAGCCCCTCTCTAATGCAGGCCTTCTGGGCCTACCTCTGTTGTGATTCCCTGTCGGCCTGCATCCTGGCCGAGGTTGGGTTTCTAGTCGTATGCACGCCGTGGCGGCCCAGTAGGGGGCGATTTTTTTAATTTATTTTTCATTTTTTTGCTTTATTTATTTTGTTTTGTTTCTCAGTTTTTTGTGCTTTATTGAGAGTTAATGAGTGAATCTTTTTGCGTTATGTCAAAAAATTTATAAACTTTTTGTTAGTGTCACTAGTTTTCAAATTCGAATAGTTTAAATTTGAATTATTTGAAATTTGTGTGAATCACTAGTTTGTGCATAACTTTACTTTAAAAATAGATTTTCCAGTGATTCTTTTTTCTACTGTTTAATATTATTGTGTTTTATCATTATATCCAATTTCAGAATTCTTAGGTTATTTAAAAAATGAAATGCCTTTGTAACATACGATTTTTCGTCTGAAACTCTGATACTTCGAAAGAGATTGTCCATTTTGTACACGGAGTGCATCCAGTTTTTGCCGTAACTCTCTCAACTTTTTAGCACATGATATGTGGGTGAAATGATGATACCATGCCAACTTTCAACCTTTTCAGAGTTCATTTGTAGTGCTTATCAATTTCAGGGTCATTTAGCTCAAAAAAATCACTAAATGCATGAAAAATAGCAAATGAAGTCGGAAATGGTTGAAAATTGACGGCCTCCCTTCGAATGGTGCATACTGAACGCACAAAAATTCCGGAGTTGAAATAAGTTTAAAAAATGAAATGTCTTTGTAACAAGTGCGTTTTCGTCTTAAACCCTGATACTTCGAAAGAGATTGTCCATTTTGCACACGAAGTGCATCCAGTTTTTGCCGTAACCCTCTCAACTTTTTAGCACATGCTATGTGGGTGAAATTATGATATCATGCCAACTTTCAACCTTCTCAGAGTTTATTTGTAGTGCTTATCAATTTCAGGGTCATATAGCTAAAAAATCAGTAAATGCATGAAAAATAGCAAATGAAGTCGGAAAGGGTTCAAAATTGATGGCCTCCCTTCGAATGGTGCATACTGAACGCACAAAAAGTCTGGAGTTGAAATAAGTTTAAAAAATGAAATGTCTTTATAATAGGCGACTTTTCGTCTGAAACCCTCGTACTTCGAAAGAGATTGTCCATTTTGCACACCCAGTGCATCCAGTTTTTGCCGTAACCCTCTCAAGTTTTTAGCACATGCTATGTGGGTGAAATTATGATACCATGACAACTTTCAACCTTCTCGGAGTTCATTTGTAGTGCTTATCAATTTTAGGGTCATTTAGCTCAAAAAAATCAGTAAATGCATGAAAAAGAGAAAATGAAGTCGGAAAGGGTTGAAAAGGGATGATGTGGCATCAAATGGTGCATATTGAATGCAGAAAAATTCTTGAGTTCAAATATGTTTGAAAAATTGAAATCCTTTTGTAACAGACGTGTTTTCGTCCGGTAAAAGTTATATAACTAAATTGATATTATATAAAATTTATGCAACTAAAATTATCAAAAAAATTGAAAACTTTAATAGCAAAAACAATATTCATAAAGCATTTTTGTGAAGAACTTTTAATATGCAAAAAATAACATAAAAATAGCAAAAGTGAAAATAGATGCGCTTATAGATAAAATTCAACCTAAATTTAAAGTGCTAATTAGGCGTCTAACTAGCATTTTGAATTTAGGTCAAATTTCCTGTATAAGGGCATCTATTTTCAATTTGGAGCTCAACATAGCAGCCGCGGCGGGGCTAATAAACAGGTTCGGGCAAACTTTGCTTGGCGAGGTGGGACTAAACTCCCACCACACTGGTGTGCAAGGCCATTGGTCCCGGTTGGTGGCTCCAGCCACAACTAAAGGTTAGCCTATAGTCGCGGTTGGAGCCACAAACCGGGACTAAAGGTTCCCGTGGGGCCCCAGGCTGTCGCCAGCCTACCACCACACCTTTAGTGCCGGTTGGAGCCACCAACCAGGACTAAAGATCTGTAATGAACCGGCACTAATGATCCCCATCACGACCTGGCACTAATGATCACATTAGTGCCGGTTCAAAAGCCAATCGGGACTAATGATGCGGACAAAAGGTCGGTTTTCTACTAGAGGGGGTAGACGACAACGACGCTCACCCCTCATGCCCGACGTTCGACGTCCCCCTAATGTCATGTCCGACGTCCCCCCTCATGTCAAAGTTATCGGGGAGGGGGTAGACGTCAATGATGCTCACCCCTCATGTCATGTCCGACGTCTCCCCTCATGTTGAAGTTATCGAGGAGGGGGTAGACGACAACGACGCACACCCCTCATATTCGACGTCCGATGTCCCCCCTCATTTAATGTCCGACGTCCCCCCTCATGTCGAAGTTATGGGGGAGGAGGTAGACGACAACGACGCTCACCCCTCATGCCATGTTAGACGTCCCCCCTCATCTCAAAGTTATCGGCGAGGGGGTAGATGACAACGTTGTTCACCCCTCATGTCCGACGTCCGACGTCCGACATCCCCCCTCATGTCATGTCCGACGTCCCCCCTCATGTCAAAGTTATCGAGGAGGGGGTAGACGACAACGACACTCACCCCTCATGTCTGACGTCCGGCGTCCCCCCTCATGTCATGTCCGACGTCCCCCTCATGTCTAAGTTATCGGGGAGGGGGTAGACGACAACGACTCTCGCCCCTCATGTCATGTCCGACGCCCCCCCTCATGTCGAACTTATCGTGGAGGGGGTACATGACAACGACACTCACCCTCATGTCCGATGTCCGATGTCCCCCCTCATGTCATGTCCGACGTCCCCCCTCATGTCAAAGTTATCGGGGAGGGGGTAGATGACAACGATGCTCACCCCTCATGTCTGACGTCCGATGTCCCCCCTCATGTCATGTCCGACGCCCCCTCTCATGCTGAAGTTATCGGGAAGGGGGTAGACGACAACGACGCTCCCCCTCATGTCATGTCTGACGTCCCCCCTCATGTCGAAGTTATCGGTGGTAGACGACAACGACGTTCACCCCTCACGTCCGACGTCTGACGTCCCCCCTCATGTCATGTCCGACGTCCCCCCTCATGTCGAAGTTATCGAGGAGGGGGTAGATGACAACGACGCTCACCCCTCATGTCCGATGTCCGACCTCCCCCCTCATGTCAAAGTTATCATGGAGGGGATAGACGACAACGACGCTCACCCCTCATGTCATGTCTGACGTCCCCCCTCATGTCAAAGTTATCAGGGAAGGGGGTAGACGACAAGGATGCTCACCCCTCATGTCCGACGTCCGACGTCCCCCCTCATGTCATGTCCGATGTCCCCCTCATGTCGAAGTTATTGGGGAGGGGGTAGATGACAACGACGCTCACCCCTGATGTCATGTCTGACGTCCCCCCTCATGTCGAAGTTATCGAGAGGGGGTAGACAACAACGACGCTCACTAGTCATTTCCGACGTCCAACATCCCCCTCATGTCATGTCCGACGTCCCTCCTCATGTCGAAGTTATTGGGGAGGGGGTAGACGACAACGACGCTCACCCCTCATGTCCGACGTCCCCCCTCATGTCATGTCCGATGTCCCCCCTCATTTTAACTAATTTCTATGAAAAAAATTTATGAACAATAAAATATTGTATGAACAAAAAATATTGACCAAGGCGACGACGAGGGTGATGGCGGGGGCGACGGACGATGGGGGCGGCGACGAGGAGGGCGGTGACCGGCAGGTGATGACGGGGGCGATGGCGACGATGACGGCGAGGGTGGCGACGACAGGGCAACGACGAGGGCGACGACGACGGGAGCGGCGACAGGGGCAGTGGCGAGGGCGACGATAGGAACGGCGGCGACGAGGGCAGCGACGATGAGGGCGGCGATGAGGGTGACGACGGGGTGGCGACGGTGGTGGCGGTGGTGACGGGCGACGACGGTGGCGGCGGTGATGGGGGCGACGGCAGGGGCGACGACGGGGGCGGCGACGATGGGGGCGGCGATGGCGCGGGTGGCGCCGACGACGGGAGCGGCGGGCAACGGAGGGGGCAATGGTCGGGGGTGGTGGCGACGACGGGGGCGGCGGGGGGCGGGCGACGATGGGGGTGGCGGGCGGCGGCGACGGTGATGGCGGGGGCGGCGGGCGGGCAGCCTGGCGGCATCGATTTTTGTCGGCGTAGTCGGGGGCGAGATGAGAACTGAAAATTCCTAAGTGCTACTTATATACCCAGACTATTGGTCCCGGTTCGTGGCACCAACCGGGACCAATGCACCCCTTTAGTCCCGGTTGGTGCCACCAACCAGGAGCAAAGTCCTGTTTTCAGTAGCCCAAAGGGCGGGAACAAGGACCTTTGGTCCCGGTTGGTGGGACCAACAGGGACCGAAGGGGTGCATTGGTCCCGGTTGGTGCCACGAACCGGGACCAAAGGGTGGTGCTGCCCGGGGCCAAATTTTTAGTCCCACCTCGCTAGGCGAGAGAGCTCAGGAGTGTTTTATAAGCGTTGATGCGCACACCCTCTCGAGCTTCTCTCAACTACAGGCTTTCGGGCCTAATCTGTCACTGCCTGTGGGCCTATTGGGCCTTTTGCGGGTCTGAATCCTGGCCCAACAAGCTGGTTGGGTTTCTAGTCGTATTCAGGCCGTGGTGGCCTAGTAGGTGACATTTTTTTTAAAAATCTAGTTTTTCTTTGTTTTGTTTTTTGCTTTATTTATTTTATTTTGTTCCTACTTACTGTTTTTCAGTGATTTTTTTATTTTAGGTCACAAAAATCACAAACTTTCTGTTAGTGCCATTAGTTTTCAAATTTGAATAGTTTAAATTTATTTTTTTTGAAATTTGTGTGAATCACTAGTTTGTGAATAACTTTACTAAAAAATTGATTTTTGAGTGATTCTTGTTCCTGCTATTTAATAGGAAAATTCTTACCTCCCACCGGCTGGTCCGCGCAATCTATCCGCCGCCTGCTCGTTCGTTGATCTTGCCTCGATCTGAACGGACGAGACCTTGCCCGTGCCCAACAAAGCAGCAACCTAGTCGCGAATCGTTTCCTGAAACTGAATCGTCGTTTCAGGAAAACGGTCCTGAAGCTTGGGCTCCTCACTTGTCCATGCCGCACGCCGCGCCTCCGCCTCGGCCCCGACGACCTTGCCCACCGTCTGCCTGGTGCCGTGCAGCCCTTGCCGGAACTGCAGCCGTTGCCATGGCTGCCCCGATCTGCTCCACCTCGTCGCCGCCCTAAGGCCCCGTCGATGCCCAGATCCGATGGGATCCGGCAGCCGCCGCACGGTCTCGTCCCCTGCCACCGTCCGGCCTACTCCCGGCCCCGCCGACGAGCTCCCGCAACCGCCATGGCCTCCTACACGAGCCAGTAGGAGGAGGAGCTCCTCCTGCATCGCGCCCTCTAGCCGAATGGGCCGCATCGCCTGCCTCGGCCCAGCATCGCCTCGCGTGCTAGCCAGGTCACCTCGCCTCCCGCAACCAGGGGGCCAGCCACCCGTTGCCCTGCGCCGCCACATCCCAGTCCGCTCGCGGCCCCACCACCCTTCGCCGCCAGCCTGCCTCTGGAGAAATGGAAGGGGTTCGTCTCCAACAGAATTCGCAAGTGAGTTTCTGAAACATGACCTTTGTTGCAAAAATTTCTTCCGCAACAGTACCTATGTTGCACAAGGACGAAGAAAAAAATTATGTAACAAAGCGATTGTTTCTGGAACTCGGTCGTTTGTTTTAGGAATTAATGGGTCCAAAGTTTATTTCTTGCAACAAAGCGATTGTTTCGGCAACTCGACCGTTGTTTCAGGAATTATTGGGTGCCCGGCCGGAGCCCCCCCCGCGCGGATCGGACAGCTGCACGCGTAGATCGAACGGTCGTCCAGGTGGCGGATGTTTACTAAACATCCACTGGTGGATGCGTAGCAGCCCCCTATTTAATATTACTGTGTTTTATCATTATATTCAATTTGGTAAGTTTTAGGTTATTTTAACTGTCTGTTTTATTCAAAAACAGATTTGGTTATTTTAGTTTGCTATTAAAGTTTCTAACAAAAAAATTCTTTATGAAAATTCTTTTTGCTATTAATGTTTTGAACAAAAAATACTTTAATAATTTAGTTGCATAAATTTTATATAATTTTAGTTTCAAAAATACTAGAAGTTTATAAAAGCTTTTTAGTTGATTCCTTTTGCTATTAGAGTTTTAGAAAAACTTTTTAGTTGATTCTTTTTGCTATTGAAGAATATTATAGTTTTGTTTTAGTTGATCATAACAGAATATTTTAATTGATTATTTTGAAGTATCAGGGTTCCGGACGAAAACTCATCTGTTACAAAGGGATTTCATTTTTTTGAACTTATTTGAACTCCAGAGTTTTTGTGTGTTCAAAATGCACTATTCAAAGCCACATCATCAATTTTCAACCCTTTCTGACTTTATTTGGTATTTTTCATGCATTTACTGAATTTTTTGAGCTAAATGACCCTGAAATTGAAAAGCACTACAAATGAACTCTCAAAAGGTTGAAAGTTGACATGGTATCATCATTTCACCCACATAGCATGTGCTAAAAAGTTGAGAGGGTTACGACAAAAACTGGGCACTTCATGTACAAAACGGGCAATCTCTTTCGAAGTATCACGGTTTCGGACGAAAACTCATCTGTTACAAAGAGATTTCATTTTTTTGAACTTACTTGAACTCTAGACTTTTTGTGTGTTCAAAATGCACCATTCAAAGCCACATTGTCAATTTTTAACCCTTTCTGACTTCATTTGGTATTTTCATGCATTTACTGATTTTTTGAGCTAAATGACCGTGAAATTGAAAAGCACTACAAATGAACTCTGAAAAGGTTGAAACTTGGCATGGTATCATCATTTCACCCACATAGCATGTGCTAAAAAGTTGAGAGGGTTACGACAAAAACTGGATGCACTTCGTGTACAAAACGGACAATCTCTTTCGAAGTATCAGGGTTTCGGACGAAAACTCATTTGTTACAAAGGGATTTCATTTATTTGAACTTATTTGAACTTCAGACTTTTTGTGTATTCAAAATGCCGCATTCAAAGCCACATCATCATTTTTCAACCCTTTGTGACTTCATCTGGTATTTTTCATGCATTTACTAATTTTTTAAGCTAAATGACCCTGAAATTGAAAAGCACTACAAATGAACTCTGAACAGGTTGAAAGTCGGCATGGTATCATCATTTCACCCACATAGAATGTTATAAAAAGTTGATAGGGTTACGACAAAAACTGGATGCACTTCGTGTACAAAACGGACAATATCTTTCGAAGTATCAGGGTTTCATACGAAAACTCATGTGTTACAAAAGGCATTTCATTTCTTCACATGTAACTGCAATGATATAGTTGTGGAGAGAAATTCTTCACTTCTTCTTCGCTTGTGTCCTTTGCCTATTGCGCCGTAACCATGGATAATCTTCATCGTTTAACAGGGTGCTTGGGTCAGCCTTAACTTTGAAGGGAGAAATTTCGTGAAACTTTTGATAATCTTCAGACATGTCTGTCTTGCCCTCCAATCCCATGATGTCGCTTTTTCCTGAAAGAACTATGTGACGCTTTGGCTCATCGTATGATGTATTCGCTTCCATATCTTATCTTTTCTCGGTTTGGTAGACATGTCCTTTACATTGAAAACCTGCGCCACATCATTGGCTAGGACGAATGGTTCGTTTGTGTACCCAAGATTGTTCAGATCCACTGTTATCATTCCATACTGTGGGTCTACCTGTACCTCGCCTCCTGAGAGATTGACCCATTTGCACTGAAACAAAGGGACCTTGAAATCATGTCCATAGTCAAGTTCCCATATGTACACTATGTAACCATAATATATGTCCTTTCCCCTCTTGGTTGTTGCATCAAAATGGACGCCGCTGTTTTGGTTGGTACTCTTTAGATCTTGGGCAATCGTGTAAAATGTATTCTCATTTATCGCGTACCCTTTGTAAGTCAATACAGTCGAAGATAGTCCCCTGGCCAACGAGTACATCTCATCAGAAACAATGTTGTCACCCATGAGACGTGTTTGCAACCAACTGCCGAAAGTCCTGATGTGTTCATATGGAATCCAGTCGTCACACTGCTCTGGGTGTTTGGAGCAGAGAATATTCTTGTGTTCATCGACATACGGGGTCACCAAGGTAGAATTCTGTAGAACTGTGTAGTGTGCTTGAGACCAAGAATGCCCGTCCCTACATATTATTGAGTCCGCTCGTAGCGTGCCTTTTCCTTTTAGTCTCCCCTCATACCGCGATTGAGGGAGACCAATCTTCTTAAGGTCAAGAATGAAGTCAACACAAAACCCAATGACATCCTCTGTTTGATGGCCCATGGAGATGCTTCCTTCCGGCCCAGCGCGGTTACGAACATATTTCTTTAAGACTCCCATGAACCTCTCAAAGGGGAACATATTGTGTAGAAATACAGGGCCCAGAACGACAAATCTCGTCGACTAGATGAACTAGGACGTGCGTCATTATATTGAAGAAGGATGGTGGGAACACCAGCTCGAAACTAACAAGACATTGCACAAAATCACTCCTTAAGCTTGGCAGGATTTTTGGATTGATCACCTTCTGAGATATTGCATTGAGGAATGCACATAGCTTCACAATGGATAATCGAACGTTTTCCGCTAGAAGCCCCCTTAATGCAACCAGAAGCAGTTGCATCATAATCACGTGGCAGTCGTGAGACTTTAGGTTCTGAAAATTTTTTCTGCCATATTTATTATTCCCTTTATATTCGACAAGAAGCTAGACGGGACCTTCATACTGAGCATGCATTCAAAGAAGATTTCCTTCTCTTCTTTGGTAAGAGTGTAGCTGGCAGGACCTTCATACTGCTTTGGATGCATGCCGTATTTTTCATGCACACGTTGTTGTTCTTCCCGTGCCTCCGGTGTATCTTTTGTCTTCCCATACACTCCCAACAAGCCTAGAAGATTCACGCAAAGATTCTTCGTCACGTGTATCACATCGATTGTAGAGCAGACCTCTAGGTTTTCCAATAAGGTAGGTCCCAAAATATAGATTTCTTCTTCCACATGGGTGTGCAGCCCGCATCGTCAGTCGGAACAGATAGTCCGCCATGACCCTTTCCAAAGATTACTTGTAAATCATTGACCATATCAAGTATGTGATCACCAGTACGGAGGGCGGGCTTCTTCCTATGATCTGCCTCACCTTTGAAATGCTTTCCTTCCTTTCGACATTGATGGTTGGTCGGAAGAAATCGATGATGCCCCAGGTACACATTCTTCCTGCATTTGTCCAAATATATACCGTCGGTGTCATCTAAATAGTGTGTGCACGCGTGGCATCCCTTATTTGTCTGTCCTGAAAGGTTACTGAGAGTAGGCCAATCGTTGATGGTTACAAACATCAACACATGTAGGTCAAATTCCTCCTGTTCTTTCTCATCCCACACACGTACACCTCTTCCATTCCATAGCTATAAAAGTTCATCAACTAATGGCCTTAGGTACACATCATTGTCATTGTTGGGTTTCTTAGGGCCTTGGATGAGCACTGACATCATAATGAACTTACGCTTCATGCACAACCAAGGAGGAAGGTTATACATACAGAGAGTCGCATGCCATGTGCTATGCTTGCTGCTCTGCTCCCTAAAAGTATCAACGCCATCTGCACTTAACCAAACCATACGTTCCTTGGGTCACCTGTAAAGTCGCTCCACTTTCTCTTGATCTTTCTCCACCGCGACCCGTCAGCGGGTGCTCTCAACTTCCTGTCTTTCTTACGGTCCTCTTTGTGCCATTGCGTCAACTTGACATGCTATTTGTTTCTGAACATACGTTTCAACCGTGGTATTATAGGAGCATACCACATCACCTTGGCAGGAACCCTCATCCTGGGGAGCTCGTCGTCAACATCACCAAGATCATCTCGTTTGATCTTATACCGCAATGCATCGCATACCGGGCATGCGTTCAAATCCTCGTACGCACCGCGGTAGAGGATGCACTCATTAGGTCATGCATGTATCTTCTGCACCTCTAATCCTAGAGGTCATACAACCTTCTTTGTTGCGTACGTACTGTCGGGCAATTCGTTATCCTTTGGAAGCTTCTTCTTCAATATTTTCAGTAGCTTCTCAAATACTTTGTCAGGTACACCATTCTCTGCCTTCCACTGCAGTAATTCCAGTGTGGTACCGAGCTTTGTGTTGCCATCTTCGCAATTGGAGTACAACCCTTTTTTGTGATCCTCTAACATGCGATCGAACTTCAACTTCTCCTTTTCACTTTCGCATTGTCTCTTTGCATCAACAATGACCCGACGAAAATCATCATCGGGCACATCGTCTGGTTCCTCTTGATCTTCAGCTTCCCCCGTTGCAGCATCACCGTATTCAGGAGGCACATAGTTGTCATCATCCTCTTCTTCTTTGTTGTCTTCCATCATAACCCCTCTTTCTCCGTGCTTGGTCCAAACATTATAGTGTGGCATAAAACCCTTCTCAAGCAGGTGGAAGTGAAGGGTTTTAGAGTTGGAGAAAGCCTTCGTATTCTCACAGACAGTACATGGACAATGAATAAAACCATTTTGCTTGTTTGCTTCAGCCGCTTCGAGAAAATTATGCAGGCCCTTAATATACTCGGAGGTGCGTCGCTCATCGTACATCCATTGCCGGTTCATCTGCGTGCGTTATATAACAAAATGTATTAAAAACCATTACAACATATCATGAATAGAGAAGTGACCAAATTAATAGAAAATCATCATCACATTAAAGCCAAAGTACAGTAGTGACCAAAATAAATACATAATGTTCATACATAGTTCTCATTATTGAACAACATAATGCTCTCTAGAGCATCTAATTAAAACATACATTAAAACTATGTAAAAAATTAAATGCAACAACAAATACGATCATAACCGTAACTAAGGTACCAATTGATCCAACGGCATAATGATATTAAGCCTCGGTATGAATGACATATTTTCTAATATTTCTAATCTTCAAGCGCATCGCATCCATCTTGATCTTGTGATTGTCGACGACATCGGCAACATGTAACTCCAACTTTATCTTCTCCTCTTCAACTCTTTGTAATTTTTCTTTCAAGTAATTGTTTTCTTTTTCAACCAAATTTAACTCCTCGACAAGAATTCCTATGTCGGTTGGAATTTCCGATCCACATACCTCCTAGATTAAAAAATCTATGTCACGTTGGTCGGCATAATTGTTATAGACACTAAATAAAACAAATAGTTATAAAAGATAATATATACCACATCCGAATCATAGACAGGACGAGGTCCGACAGAGGCGGATACCAAAACCATCGCACCATATAATAACAAACAATAATAAAAGTAAGAAAATTACACAAGTATCTATCTAAATCATACAAGTAAGAACTTTTTTCTTTTGGAAAGAAGATAAGAAGAAGAGGCTAATCACGATGGTGCTGACGCCGAGATGGGCGCGGACGATCGATGGCGGTGAGGACGGAGACGGGACAGGACAGACCGCCAAAGCTAGACAAATCTTGAGGAAATGGAGCTTGGACAAGTAGCTTCGAGAGGAGAAAGCTTAAGTGTGGCTCGGACATTTCATCGAACACCTCATGTGCATAGGAGGTGAGCTAGAGCACCACAAAGCTCTCCCACGGTCAGACAAAAAAACAGAACAGTGCACTGCTTTGCTCGCAGCAGGGGGTATATATAGGCCAACCATTTATCCCGGTTTGTGGCTGGAACCGGGACTAAATGACACCATTTGGCCCGGTTTCAATCACAAGCCGGGACCAATGGTTGTGGGCCAGAAGCGAGGCCCATTGGTCCCGGTTCGTGTCTGAAACCGGGAGAAAAAGGATCAGACGAACCGGGACCAATGACTCACGAAGCCCGACTGGCACCCTAACCTCACGAACTGGGATCGATGTCTCATGAGTCCCCGATTCATGAGTGAATCGAGATTAATGAGATTGCATGTGTGAACCAAAAGCATGTTCTACTCCCTCCGTTTATATGAGTACTAGTGTATGAACATTTTGCAGATACATTTTAGAACGCCCCGCATCGCTCCACAAGAGCGGCTCGGGCAGAAACCTAGCCGCTGCACTCGCCACCCCCCTCCACCCCTCCCTCCCCCCGAGCCGCCGGCGCAAGTCGCTGGGCAAAGCCTCAACGGCGGCGGGGCTCGTCCCTCGTGCGGTTTGGGGCTGCCGCGTGCGAGACCTGCTGCAATTTGGGCGCCCCGACGGTGCGTGCGCGGAGGTTCCTGGTGGCTCCCCGACGGTGCTCCGGTTCGTGCGGGCGGTGGAGCGTCGCGGTCTTCCTGCGTCTCTCGGAAGCGGGATGGACCTGCGCGCGGGGGGCCTCTGTGCGGCGCGAGCGGTGGTTCCAGGCAGCGGCGCTTCCCGGGGCTCGCCCCCAATCTATCTTTTCCTGGGTGTGCTGCTGCATGCGCGACCGGATCCGGGCAATTCCTTCTCAGATCTGTTGGGGGCGCACCTCTCCCGCTCCTCTACTGCAGATCGGCTCCCCAACTCACTTGCGTGTGTGCGTCGTGGGTGGTATGGAGCTTCCCCGATTTGCTATCGGCCGACGTGGTGTCGGGTGACGTTGTTGGTCACTACTTCGCCCGCCTATCGATCTGGTTGTGCAGGTCGGCAGTTTCTTTGGCGTGCAGATGGCAGCATTGGGAGCGGCTTGCTCCCCACGTGGGGTGCAGCCATGGGCGGTGTAGAGATCCCCTTGTCCTGTTGTCACCTTCGGTAGGCGCTTGTTCGCTGGTTTGGCATGCTCCATGGCTTCGTTGTGGCGGTCATGGATGCAGCTTCCTCTAACCCGGGAGGGCCGTGGCTTGGGGGTGTTCGTCTTTCTCGTTCGGGCGGGCTTCTTCACCCCCCGCGTGTCTCTGCTTGGCGATGCCCAGTATCCTCGTCGGTGGCACATAGATGCCATGGCATCGTCTCGGCCTTGCGTGACCTTTCGGATGTACCCCATGGCATAGATGGTGATATGTCATTGTGTAGTCTAGGATGCGCGGCGCCTTTTGATTGCGTCGACGGTGCAGCGTCCTGGTTTGGTTTGCTAGGCGATGCCCTTTAACTTTGCCGGTGACACATAGGCGTCTCGGCCTCACGTGACCTTTCGATTGTACCCCACGCTATAGATGGTGTCGTGGGGTTGTGCAGTCTCGGATGCGTGAAACCTTTGACTACGTTAATGATGCAGTGTCATGACTTGGTTTGGGCTGGCCAAATGCCGTTCGATTACGCTAGAACTGTGTTTGGATGTTCCCATTGGAGGCTTGGAATCTGAATTGGTATTGTAATCTTTCAATTCATGTGTTTGGTTGGACACCGAATTGGCAAGCTGTAATGAAGCGAAAACGCTAGCTGGATCACATCCCACGCGAAGTGTCCGCCAACGATACGGAGTCGCCCCGCTCCGGATCACGCTGAAATCAGCCTACCCGCAAAACATACCCGTTTGAGTGACCAGAAAAAAAGAAGGGGATAGGAGAAGCCGACCATGGCGACTGACGAGGATATGTACCTAGGGTAGGGTCCTAGACCTGATCTATATACACTACCTAAGGACACTACATTGGAGGATTTGAAGATCACAAATAAGCTTCCGACTGGATTTCCGATGGCGCTCAAGTCACTCGACATGCAATCCACTCGAAGACTTCTTCCACTACTCGACAATCGTCCGACACTCGCTAGACCTCACTCCCAGTTGACGTCAGAAGACCAGAAGCCACCCCCAGGAGGCCAACGGCAGGCGTTATGCCTTTCGCCATTAGTAGCTTTTATTATGTACGTTATCAGTAACGCTAGTCTTTAAACCCACGATCGGATCCTTGGATGTCGGGTAATTAGGAGGGGCAGCGAACTCTATATAAGCCGTCCCTCCCCTCTGGCACAAGGGTTCGCAGCCACTATAATCGCAACATTCCACACGACAAAGCTTCCGAGCACTGAGACGTAGGGCTGTTACCTATACAAGAGGGGCCTAAACTCATACAACCGTGTGTACACCCTCGCCGTAGCTAGGACTCTGCCCTCTCCTTTCGTACCCCTACTTTCTACTGTTAGGCTCGTTCCCACGACAGTTGGCGCCCACCGTGGGGCAGGCGTCTAAGCGACTTTCGGCGAGGTTGCGTCTTTCATCCTTCGACATGTCTTTCGGCGGTGTTTTCGCTTTGGGCCACGAGATCCGTTTCGGAGCGCTCACCTTCATCGCCGACGATTCGTCATGGCTTCAGAAAGCACCTCTCGACGTCGAGGCGCTCCCGGTCCACGGGGCTGCGCATTTCCGCGCGAGTCCCTGCGACGTGTTGCTGCGTCAACCATCGACTCCATACTCGTCGACTCCCCTCGTTGATCGTTGTCGCAAGCGATCTGGTCGCTCACGACTCCAGCGCTGAGTCCGGCATGCAACGGCGCGCCAAACTTCTCTGCATATTGCAGCGCTCGAGCCCACCGAGTCCCTTCACGGCGTGTTTGAGTCGGACTTTGATCCGTTCGATGTTCCTTCCGAGTGCGAGAGCTGCGATCCTGTAGCGGAGGTCCTAATGGCGGGCTCCCATCAAAGCCCGCCGCGTGGCTTTAGCCACGGCAAGCGCGATGCTGGCGGCCCGTCGAGTGAACAGCCGTGTCGCGATGATGAAGTCCTTCATACTCCCATCGTCGGTACGACCGTCGAGGCCAAGGCCTTGGAGGCCATGCGTATTCGGCTGGAAGAGCTCTAGAGGGAACTCGACGAGCGTGCTCGCCAGCGCCCACCAGTTTCCGATCGACGTCAGCGACAGCTGTTTTCGACTGGATCTCATAACAATGTTGAGGTATATCGTACTCTATTCAGCCATCGCGGTCAGAGGCTGAAAGAGGGTTGATGCAGATCAGAGCTTTGCTAGATGCAGCGCAACGTCAGTATTCTGTTGTTTCGCAGTCGCGTAACAGGATACATAGCAACTCACCCAGGGCGGAAACCGTTCAGTCGGCACACAACCCTGGATTGCCCTTGTGCCGTAGGGGTGGAGGCTTTCGTGAAGAGCAGGTCAGAGATCAGTTTCACTGTCAAGACCACCATCGAGTGCCCACTCCTCCGTGGGGTGGTCCGCACGTGCTCCGACACCAGGACGAAAGGCGCTCGTTCGGCGATGATCGGAATGCAGGTTTTGATGCTCGTGATATCCTCACCCAGAAGCGGATCGACAGGGACAGAGCCCACAGAGAAGGACAAGACAGAGATTTTCCGAGTGGCAGCTCAGCTATGATTTCTGGTCCTGAGTGTTTTAGCAGAGCCATCCGTTCTGTAGAGATTCCCCCCAACTTCAGGTTGGCGGCTGGGATCGGGAAGTTTTCTGGCGAGTCAAAGCTAGAGACTTGGTTGGATGATTACCGAGTGGCTGCACAGATTGGTGGTGACAATGATAACGTCGCAATGAAGCACCTGTCCTTGATGTTGGATGGTTCAGCTCGTGCTTGGTTGAATTGCTTGGCTCCATCCAGCATATATTGCTGGGAAGATTTTGCCCGAGTGTTTATTCGAACCTTCGAGGGCACTTGCAAGCGTCCTGCCGGGCTGGTTGACTTACAGCATTGTGTCCAGAAGCCCAATGAGACCTTGAGGGATTACATTCAGCGTTGGTCCACTCTGCATCATAAAGTGGAGAATGTTTCAGAACACCAAGCTGTGTGTGCCTTCAAGGCTGGTGTGAAAGACAGAGAGCTTTATTTGAAGTTCGGTCGAACGGGTGACATATCACTCGGCAAGATGATGGAGATCGCCACTCGATATGCCAATGGCAAGGAAGAAGACCGTCTCCGTAGCGGCAAAGGAAAATCAGTCGTTAGTGATATTGGCGGTAATTCCAATCGGAAGCAGAAGCGGAAAGCTGATGGTCCGGTCCAGGCAGAGGCAGTCGCACTGGCGACTCAGGCAAAGAATAAGGGGAAAGCTAAAGGACAGTTCGCCCCTAAGAAAGGAAAGAATCAGTCAGGAACTGATATTATGGATCAGCCATGTGTAATCCACACAAGGAAAGATAAGGATGTCAATGTGATTTTGCCCAAGCACACCACTCGGTAATGTCGAACGCTTATCCAGCAGTTCAAAGAGACTCCGCCGAGTGATAAGACTCCTGAAAAAGATGATGAAGATAAAGAAACATTCCCAAATGTCACCGCTACGCTTGTGATTTTCGCTGATGTAGAGAGCAAGAGTCGATTGAAGGTTATCAACAAGGGAGTCATCATGGCCGTACCTGCCAACCCCACCTACCTCAAGTGGTCCCAATATGCCATCACATTCGACCAAACAGATCATCATGCTCATGTGGCCATTCCCGGTCGGCAGGCTCTGGTGGTTGATCCGGTGGGGGTGGGGGGGCACTCGACTCCGAAAGGTCCTCATGGATGGTGGCAGTGGCCCGAACATCCTCTATGCAGATACCCTAAAAGGGATGGGCATTCCGATGTCCTGACTGAGTGAAAGCAACATGCAATTTCATGGAGTCATCCCAGGGAAGAAAGCCCAAGTCACTCATCCAGATTGCGTTGGACGTGACATTCGGGAACGATAAAAATATTCGAAAGGAAAAGTTGATGTTTGAAGTCATGGATTTCCGGAGTGCTTATCATGCCATTTTGGGTCGACCCGCGTATGCTCGTTTCATGGCCCATCCATGTTACGTGTATCTCAAGTTGAAGATGCCGGGCCCTAAGGGTGTGATGACGGTCACTGACAATCGACAGCGGGCTGAAGAATGCCTCCAACAAGGCTCCAAGATTGCCGATCATCAGATGGCTATGGTCGAGCTGGAAGAATACAAGAAGAGTGCGAACCCTGCTGATTTGCTCCGCGCAAAGAAGCCCGCTACTAAGTCGGCATTTCAGTCGGCAGGGGAAGTAAAGAAAGTGCACATTCACCCGACAGATCCAACTGCTGCCCCGACCAATATATCATCAACACTCGACAGTAAATAGGAAGCCGAGCTCATCCAATTCCTCCATGATAACTAGGATATCTTCGCATGGAAGCCTGCTGACATGCCGGGGGTTCCCAGGGGACTGGCTGAGCACCGTCTGAGAGTTGATCCGAAAGCTAAACTCGCCAGGGAGCATTTGCATCGATCGGCGACGGAGAAGTGTAAAGCAATCGATGAAGAAGTGGCCCGTCTCTTGCAAGCCAAGTTCATTCGGGAGATTTACCACTCCGAGTGGTTCTCGAATGTTGTTATGGTGCCCAAGAAGGATAAGTCGTTGCGTATGTGCATTGACTTCAAACATATCAATCGGGTTTGCCCGAAGGATCATTTTCCGCTCCCCCGCATAGATCAGATTGTTGACTCGATCGCGGGATGTGAGCGTTTATCGTTTCTAGATGCTTACTCTGGGTACCATTAGATCTGTTTGTATAGCCCAGACGAAATAAAGACAGCCTTCATCACCCCATTCGGGTGTTTTTGCTACATCACTATGCCATTTGGTCTGAAAAATGCCGACGCTACTTTCATGCGCATGATTCAGAAGTGTTTACTCGACAAGATCCCTCGGAATGTCGAGGCGCACATGGATGATATAGTTGTCAAGTACCGCAAAGGTTCCGACCTGCTGGCTGACTTGGCCGAAACATTCGCCAATCTGAAGAGATACGACATAAAGCTGAATCCGGCCAAGTGTATTTTCGGCATCCCTGGCGGCAAGTTACTCGATTTTCTCATTTCCGAACGAGGAATCGATGTCAACCCTGAGAAAATCAGCGCCATTACCCGAATGAAGACTCCCGTGCGAGTGCACGATGTTCAGAAACTTACAGGTTGCTTGGCAGCATTGAGTCGATTCATTTCTCGTCTCGGTGAGAAGGCACTGTCTTTGTACCGATTGATGAAGAAGTCAGACACGTTTGAGTGGACTCTTGAAGCCGAAGCAGCGTTTGTTGAACTCAAAGCCCTGTTCTCCACCCAGCCGGTGCTCGCTGCTCCTCGCAGCAAAGAGCCTTTGCTCCTGTACATCGCGGCCACTAATCAGGTCGTCAGTACAGTGTTAACTGTCGAGCGGGAAGAAGAGGGTAAGGCTTATAAAATCCAACGACCAGTTTATTATGTCTCTGAAGTTCTGTCTCCCTCGAAGCAAAGATATCCGCACTACCAGAAGCTGGTTTATGGTATTTACCTATCAGCGAAGAAGGTGGCACATTATTTTCAAGACCACTCGATTTCAGTCGTCAGTGATGCTTCATTATCTGAGATTCTCAACAATCGAGACGCATCTAGTGGAGTGGCTAAGTGGGCAATCAAGCTCTTATACTTTGACATTAAGTTTGAAGCCAAGAAAGCAATCAAGTCTCAAGCACTTGCGGATTTTATTGCCGAGTGGATTGAGCAGCAACAACCAATCCAGATTCACCCGGCACATTGGACCATGTTCTTCGACGTCTCTAAAATGTTGAATGGGTCCGGTGCTGGTGTTGTCTTGATATCTCCAAAGGGTGACACGCTCAGTTACGTCTTACAAATCCACTTCGATTCCTCCAACAATGAGGCAGAATATGAAGCACTTTTGTATGGGTTGCACATGGCTATCTCACTCACCGTCAAGCCCCTGATGGTTTATGGCGACTCAGATTTGGTGATAAATCAAGTGATGAAAGAGTGGGATGTTCGAAACCCCGTTATGACTGGGTACTATAGTGCTATTAGAAAGTTGGAAAAGAAAATCGAAGGCCTGGAACTTCATCATGTTCCCCGACTGAAGAATCAAGCGGCCGACGAACTAGCAAAGATTGGGTCCACTCGACGGCCTGTCCCGAGTAATGTGTTTTTAGAGCACCTGCATACTCCTTCGGTGCAAGAAGATCCTTTCACCGAAGAGCCCCCACAAGCTATGAGCTCCACTGATCCGACTGAAGTCGATGTCCCTGTAGTAATTGATTTGGTCATGGAGATTCTGGTTGTCATTCCTGATTGGACAGTGCCCTACATTGCTTACATCCTCAGACAAGAACTCCATGAAGACGAAACAGAAGCTCTATAGATTGTGCATAGGTCAAAAGCCTTTACTGTGATTGGGGATCAGCTGTTCAGAGAAAACACGACTGGCGTGACGCAATGTTGCATCTCCCCCGAAGAAGGTCGAGTGATTCTGGATGAAATCCAATCGGGAACTTGCTGCCATCATGCGTCCTAACGGACAATCGTTGCTAAAGCATACCGAGCTGGTTTCTTCTGGCCATGGGCTAACGAGATGGCTAAAGACATTGTTGAACATTGTGATGGATGCCAGTTCTATGCAAACTTGTCACACAAGCCGACCTCTGCTCTGAAGACGATTCCCCTCGCTTGGCCGTTTGCTGTTTGGGGACTCGACATGGTTGGTCCCTTTCGGACCGGAAAAGGCGGGTTCACTCATTTGCTGGTTGCAGTCGATAAGTTTACAAAGTGGATAGAAGCCAAGCCCATCAAGAAGTTGAACTCCCGCATGGCGGTCACATTCATGAGGGAAATAATTTTTTGATATGGCATTCCTCACAGCATTATCACAGATAACGGCACCAACTTTGATTCAGAAGAATTCAGAAACTTCTACACCTCCCAAGGCACTCGGGTGGATTATGCATCTGTTGCATATCCTCAAACAAATGGACAAGTCAAGTGGGCTAATGGCCTCATCCTGCAAGGTCTGAAGCCTCGTCTCATGCGCGATTTGGATCATGCCGCTGGTGCCTGGGCAACTGAGCTGCCGTCTGTTTTATGGGGCCTGAGACCGATGCCTAATCGGTCGACTAGACGGACTCCTTTTTTCCTGGTCCACGGAGCCGAAGCTATCCTACCGAGTGACTTGTTTTACAATTCTCTGATGGGGAACGTTGCATGGGAAACAAAAAATTTCCTACGCACACACAAGATCTATCCATGGTGATGAGCATCTACGAGAGGGAGAGTGGATCTACATACCCTTGTAGATTGCTAAGCGGGAAGCGTTAAGAAACACGGTTGGTGTAGTCGAACGTCTTCGCGATCCAAATCGCCGAGCGTTCCGCGATCCAATCACGATCCGTCTCACAATCTCATCAAGATCTGTCCCGCGATCTCATCATGATCCGTCCCCCGATCTCATCATGACCCGTCCCGCGATCCAATCATGAATCGTCTCGCGATCTTGATCATGGTCCTTTCGATCTAGTACCGAACGGACGACACCTCCGCGTTCAACACACGTACAGCTCGATGACGATCTCCGCCTTCTTGATCAAGCAAGAGGGAGCGGAGAGGTAGATAAGTTTCTGGCAGC
The DNA here is from genome assembly GCA_022496015.1 of Hordeum marinum. NCBI lineage: Eukaryota > Viridiplantae > Streptophyta > Magnoliopsida > Poales > Poaceae > Hordeum > Hordeum marinum. Next base: position 453,588,658 of record CM039674.1, on the reverse strand, counting down.
ATGACGGTGCTGCGGTGATGGTGGTGGAACAATTCTGGTAGGGCTTTGCCTAAGCACTGGAGAAAACCGATCTAGAGGAGAAACTATGCACTAGAGGAATAGGTAGCACGTGGCTGAAAATCAAGTGCCAAAACCCCTAAAACCTCTAGTATATATAAGAGGAAGAGAGGAGGAGGCTTGGCCCTCAAGGGGCCAGCCCTTGGCTTCGGCCGAATCAAGGAGGAGAGGAGGAATTCTCCTCCAATCCTATTAGGACTAGGACTCCTCCTTATTTTGGTCTTTTTGCCTTTTTCCACCTTTTTCTCTTTGGGATTTTCTTCCCAGCCGCATGGGCCTTGTGTGGGACTTCCACCAACCCACTAAGGGATGGTATTCACTCTCCCACAGCCCATGTAGCCTCTTGGGTCGAAATACCCCTCCCGATGGTCTCCCGGTACACTACCGGCACTCCCGGTTCACTACCGATGAGCCCGAAACTTTTCCGGCGACCAAAATAGGACTTCCTATATATCAATATTTACATTCAGACCATTCCAGAGCTCCTCGTGATGTGCGGGATCTCATCTGGGACTCCGAACAACCTTCGATCACCACCATACATAACTCTATACTACCGAAACGTCACCGAACCTTAAGTGTGCACACCCTGCGGGTTCGAGAACTATGTAGACATGACCGAGACACCTCTACGGTCAATAACCAATAGCGCGACCTGGATGTCCATATTGGTTCCTACATATTCTACGAATATCTTTATCGGTCGAACCTCTATGTCAAGGATTCAGTTAATCCCGTATGATGTTCCCTTTGTTCTTCGGTATGTTACTTGCCCGAGATTCGATCGTCGATATCTCCATACCTAGTTCAAACTATTACCGGCAAGTCTTTTTACTCGTTCCGTAATACAAGACCCCATGACTAACACTTAGTCACATTGATTGCAAGGCTTATTGTGATGTTGTATTACCAAGTGGGCCCTGAGATACCTCTCCGTCACACGGAGTAACAAATTCAGTCTTGATCCATGCCAACCCAACAGACACCCTCGGATATACCTGTAGAGCACCTTTATAGTCACCCGGTTACGTTTTGACATTTGAGACACACAAGGCACTCCTTCGGTGTCCGTGAGTTGCATGATCTCATGGTCATAGGAACATATACTTGACATGCAGAAATCAGTAGCAATAAACTAACATGATCATATGCTATGTTTGTAGTTTGGGTCTTGTCCATCACATCATTCTCCTAATGATGTGATCCCGTTATCAAATGACATCTCATGTCCATGGCTAGGAAACCTTAAACATCTTTGATCAACGAGCCAGTCTACTAGAGGCATACTAGGGACATGGTGTTGTCTATGTATCCACACATGTATCTGAGTTTCCAATCAATACAATTATAGCATGGATAATAAACGATTATCATGAACAAGGAAATATGATAATAACCAATTTATTATTGCCTCTAGGGCATATTTCCAACATTCTCCTTGAGTGGAACTTTATTCTGAAGCTGAAGCTAAACAAGCCAGGCAGGACGGTGTCGATCTCCTAGAGGAAGAGCGAGAGATGGCTCTGATCCGGACTACAGCTTATCAGCGGGATCTGCGACGTTTCCATGCGAAAAATGTCAAGAGTCGGTCATTTCATGAGGGAGACTTGGTACTACGAGTGGATCAATAGCGACCTCATAAGCTTGCTCCAGCGTGGGATGGTCCCTTCATCGTCACGAAAGTTTTGAACAACGGAGCCTATCACCTGTACAACCTCAAGAAACAGATGGACGAGCCACGAGCCTAGAATGCAGATTTGCTCCGATGCTTTTATACTTAGAGACTAAAGAGTTTTGATGTAATAAAAATACTTCATCTATGGAAATCAAACTTCCGTAGTTTGTTGTCGATTCCGATAGTACAGTTTCACACTTGGGAATTCTCCGAGTGTCAAGCAATCCCCACACTCGGAGGCTTAGCTGCGAACATGCTTTCGCCTAAGTTAAAAACCCTGTCGGGTGGATAGCAGTCCATTCACTCGACGACTTAGCTACGAACCAGCCTTCGTCTAAGTTCAAAACTCTTCTCCGAGTGTTGAGGAATCCTCACACTCGGGGGCTTAGCTGTGAACATGCTTTCGCCTAAGTTAAAAACCCTGTCAGGTGGATAGCAGTCCATTCACTCGACGACTTAGCTACAAACCAACCTTTGTCTAAGTTCAAAATTCTTCTCCGAGTGTTGAGCAATCCTCACACTCGGGGGCTTAGTTGCGAACATACTTTCACCTAAGTTAAAACCTTTGCCAAGTGGATAGCAGTCCATCCACTCAATGACCTATTTGCAAATTAGTCTTCTCCTAGGTTCAAAGATACTCCGAGTGTTGAACAATCGTCACACTCGGGGGCTTAGGTGCGAACATGCTTTCGCCTAAGTCAGAATCCCTGCCGAGTGGATAGTAATCCATCCACTCGACGTCCTAGCTACGAATAAATCTTCGCCTAGGCTTGAAAACTACCTCAAGTGTAGAGCAATCCTCACACTCGGGGGCTTAGCTGCGAACATGCTTTTGCCTAAGTTAGAATCCCTGCCGAGTGGATGGTAATCCATCCACTCGACCTCCTAGCTACGAATAAATCTTTGCCTAGGCTTAAAAACTACCTCGACTGTTGGGTAATCCTCACACTCGGGAGCTTAGCTGCGAACCAGCTTTCGCCTAAGTCAGAAAACAAATTCAGTCGAACAAGCGATTGAAAGCCAAATGCGGATAATCCAAAGGTTTAATCGCAGATAAATGTTTCGCGATAAAGCAAACATGCTCAGGCTTAAGGCCTGAATGAAGTTTTAAAGCTGATACAATTCCACTCGGCATACCGAGGCAAATGAAGGTTTTCTCTCAAAGATCAAGTTTTTCAAGCACCCGATGGGCTGGCTGGTTCGACGAACGTGTCCAAGTCAATGTCGTCTGTGATCCTGGTGGCTGCGTCGATGAAGGTCTCCATGAAATCCTCAAACTGAAGTTTCTTCGTGTTAGCCACTCGGAGCTCCTTCAACTTGTCTTCCCTCACATCCATGCAATGGACCCTAACGAGGGAGAGTGCCATGTCAGCTCCGCAGCGAGCAGCAGATTTCTTCCAGGCTTGCACTCGATTGGGGAGGTCGTTCAGGCATGCCATCACAGATGTGAGGTCTAGTTGAAGAGTGTCTTCAGGCCACAGTTCCTTGTCGATCCTCTCCATCACTGATTTCAGTCGGACGACATATGCGTGAACACCTTGGAGCCTGAAGTTGAGTCTGAGCATGTTCATGGCCACCGCATCTCCAACAGGTGACTTGGTGGGATCCAAATTGGGCTCGATCTCCTTAGTGTCTTTTTCAAAGTCCTGGCAGAATTCTATTGGGGAGGAGAAATGGGAGGAAGATTGATGAGATACAGTCGTCAAAGGTTTTATAAAGTTCACTCGACAGAGATACTCACTGTCGAGCATGATGTACATCTTCCTTGAGAACTCCCCCAAGTGCTTCTCTAGGCCATTGCTCCTCTTGGTTAGCTGCTCAGTTCTCTTGATGAGGTCCACACGCTCTTGCTTCAGTTTCGAGTTCTCCTCCTCCATCTTCTTGGCTGCAGTCAGCTTCTGGTCGGCAGCTTCATTTTTCTCCTTTGCCACCCGTTGGGCATCAGCGAGCGCTTTGTCCTTGTCCTCCAACGCTTTCTTCATGGTATCTAAAGAAACAACATTGTTGAGTCGCGCTTGGAGTCGACGATTTTCATTGCGTACGTCTGTTTGAGTGGGAGCACTCCGTTCAAAGCATGAAAAGTGAGGATGGGAATGCAGAGGGTCGACAGAAGTTACCTCCCAGAGTTTTCAGTTCAGCCCGCACTCGCTCCAAAGCATTGTTGGAAGCTTCCAAATCCACGCGCAACCGTTTCTTTTCATCTTCAAGGTCCTTGTACTGCGTGCCAAGTTCACAAGCCCTCTAAAACCAACAAAGAAAGAAATTCAATCGACAAGTAATATCAGCAATCTGAAGTGCAGAAGACCAAAGGCGGTCGACTGGGCGGCGCGCACCGCCCCGCCCCATTATCCTGGAATAGCGTCATATCATGGTTGATTAATGATATCCATGAAAACTGCGTCCAGTGAAAGAAGAATTCAACCAAAAGTCCACTCGACATGTCGAGTGGCTCACGTACTCCGTGTACCGTAAACAAATTCAAGACCGTCTCTATCAGACCCCTGCCAGTGCAAGCACTCGACGACGGTCTCAGGGACTACACCCATAACCATATTTGATCAAAGAGCCAGTCTACTAGAGGCATACTAGGGACATGGTGTTGTCTATGTATCCACACATATATCTAAGTTTCCGATCAATACAATTATAGCATGGATAATAAACGATTATCATGAACAAGGATATATGATAATAACCAATTTATCATTGCCTCTAGGGCATATTTCCAACAGTCTTCCACTTGTACTAGAGTCAATAATCTAGTTCACATCCCCATGTGATTCACATTGTTATGAATCTAACACCCAATGAGTTCTGGGGATCGATCATGCTTAGCATGTGAGAGAGGTCTTTTAGTCAACGGGTCTACGACATTCAGATCCGTGTGTACTTTGCAAATCTTCATGTCTTACTGCAGACACTGCCACCACACTCCAATAGGAGCTATTACAAATGGCTACTCCACTATATGTATCCGGATTGCTACTAAGAGACATCCAGATTGGTGTTAAAGCTTGCATCTACGTAACTCTTTACGACAAACTCTTCATCACCTCCATAATCGAGAAATATTTCCTTTAGTATTTTAGTTACTAAGGATAATCTTGACCGTTGTCCAGTGATCCACTCCTGGATCACTCTTGTACCCCTTGACGGACTCATAGCAAGGCACACATAGATGCGGTATACAACATGGCATACTACGTAGAGCCTATGGATAAAGCATAGAGGACGACGTTCGTCCTTACTCTTTGTTCTGCTGTGGTCGAGCTTTGAGTCTTACTCAACTTCACACCTTACAAAGTAAGCGAGAACACTTCTCTCTGACTGATCCATTTTGAACTCTTTCAAAATCTTGTCAAGGTATGTACTCATTGAAAGTCTCATCAAGCATCTTGATCTATCTCTATAGATCTTGATGCTCAACAATTAGGTAGCTTTATCCAGGTCTTCCTTTGAAAAACTCTTTTCAAACAACCGTTTATGCTTTCCAGAAATTCTACATCATTTCGGATCAACAATATGTCAACCACATATGCTTACCAGAAACGATATAGTGCTCCCACTCACCTTATTGTAAATACAAGTTTCTCATAAACTTTGCATAGACTCAAAAACTTTGATCACCTCATCAAATCATATATTCCAACTTCGAGATGCTCGCTCCAGCCCATAAAAGGATTGCTGGAGCTCGCACACCTCTTAGCACCCTTAGGACTGACAAAACCTTCTGGTTGTATCACATACAACCTTTCCTCAAGTAAAACATTAAGGAAACGATGTTTTGACATCCATCTGCCATTTTTCATAATTGAAAAAATGTAGCAACTGTAACATAATTCCAACAGACTTTAGCATCGCTACGAGTGAGAAAGTCTCATCACAGTCAACTCCTTGAAGTTGTCGGAAACTTCTTTGCGACAAGTCGAGCTTTTATAAATGGTGACATTTACCATCAGCGTCTGTCTTCATCTTAAAGGTCCATTTGTACTTGACGACCTGTCGTCCAACGAGCAGGTCTACCAAAGTCTACACTTGGTTTTTATACATGGATCCTTTCTCGGATTTCATGGCCTCTAACCATTTGTCGGAATCCGGGCCCATCATCTCTTCTCCATAGCTCGTAGGTTCATCGTTGTCCAACAACATGGCCTCCAAGACAGGGTTGTCATACCACTCAGGAGCAGTACGCATCCTTGTCGACATACGAGGTTCGATAGTAACTTGATCTGAAGCTTCATGATCATCATCATTAACTTCCTCTTCAACTGACATAGGCTCCACAGAAACATCTTTCTGCGCTGCGCTACTCTCTGGTTGAAACAAAGGTTCAACAACCTCATCAAGTTCTATCTTCCTCCCACTCAATTCTTTCGAGAGAAACTTTTTCTCGAGAAAGGACCCGTTTTTAGCAACAAACACTTTGCACTTGGATCTGAGATAGATGGTTTACCCAACCATTCTTAGGGTATTCTATGAAGATGCATTTGTCCGCTTTGGGTTCGAGCTCATTAGGTGAAAACCTTTTTCACATAAGCGTCGCAGCCCCAAACATTAAGAAATGACAGCTTAGGTTTCTATCAAACCATAATTCATACGGTGTCATCTCAACGGATTTAGAGGGTGCCCCATTTAAAGTGAATGTAGTTGTCTCTAATGCATAACTCCAAAACTATAGTAGCAAAACGATAAGAGACATCATAGCACGCACCATATCCAATAGAGCATGACTATGACGTTCGGACACACCATCACACTATGGTGTTCCAGGTGGCATGAGTTGTGAAACAACTTTCACATTGTCTAAAGTTGTATGCCAAACTCGTAACTCAGATATTCACCTCCACGATCATATCGCAGACATTTTTATCTTCTTGTCACGATGATCTTAAACCTCACTCTGAATTTGCTTGAACTTTTCAAATGATTCAGACTTGTGTTTCATTAAGTAAATATACACCATATCTACTCAAATCATCAGTGAAGGTAAAAAAATAACGATATCCACCACATGCTACAAGACTCATTGGATTGCATACATCAACATGTATTATTTTCAATAAATCAGTTGCCTGCTCCATCAAACCGGAAAACGGGGTCCTTAGTCATCTTGCCCAAGAGGCATGGTTCGCATGTCTCAACCGATTCAAAATTGAATGAGTCCAAAGATCCATCAACATGGAGTTTCTTCATGTGATTTATACCAATATGACATTTAGCGGCAGTGCCACAAGTATGTGGTACTATCATAAGTAACTTTGTACCTTTTTGCATCAATGTTATGAACATGTGTATTACTACGATCAAGATTCAACAAACCATTCACTGGGTGCATGACCATTGAAGGTATTATTCATGTAAACAGAATAACCATTATTCTCTAACTTAAATGAATAACCGTGTTGCAATAAACACGATCTAATCACGTTCATGCTCAACGCAAAACACCAAATAACATTTATTTAGGTTCGTCACTAATCCCGAAGGTAGAGAGAGCGTGCGATGTTAATCACATCAACCTTTGGAAACATTTCCAACACACATCATCACCTCACCCTTAGCTAGCTATCCGTTTATTCCGTAGCTTTTATTTCAAGTTACTAACATTTAGTAACCGAACCGGTATCCAATACCCAGGTGCTACTAGGAGTACTAGCAAGGTACACATCAATAACACGTATATCAAATATACTTCTGTCGACGTTGCCAGCCTTCTTATCTACCAAGTATCTAGGGTTGTTCCGCTTTAGCGACCACTCTCCTCATAATCGAAGCACTCAGTCTCGGGTTTGGGTTCAACTTTGGGTTGCTTCACTGGAGCAGCAACTGACTTGCCATCCATGAAGTTTCCCTCCTTGCCCTTGTCCTTCTCGAAACTAGTGGTTTTACTAACCATTAACACTTGACACTCCTTGTTCATTTATACCTTCGCGGTGTCAAACATCACAAATAGCTCAGCGATCTTTATTTCTATGCCTGGCATTTTATAGTTCAGCACTAAGTTCTAGTATCTTAGTGATAGTGACTTGGAGAACTATATCAATCACTATCTTATCTAGAAGATCAACTCCCACTCGATTCAAGCGATTGTAGCACCCAGACAATCTGAGCACATGCTCAACGATTGAGCTATTCTCTTTCATCTTGAAGGCAAAGAATCTTGTTGGAGATCTCATATCTCGCAACACGGGCATGAGCCTGAGATCCTAATTTCAGTTCTTAGAACATCTCATATGTTCCGTGACGTTCAAAACGTTTCGAAGCCTCAATTCTAAGCTGTAATGCATGACGCACTAAACTATCAAGTAGTCATCAAAACGTGCCTGTCAGATGTTCACAACATCTACAGACGACGCTAGAGAGGTTGGCGCACCGAGCGGTGCATTAAGGACATAAGCCTTCTGTGCAGCAATGAGGACAATCCTCAGATCACGGACCTAGTCCGAAATATTGCTACCATCATATTTCAACTCTATTTCTCTAGGAACATATAAAAATACAAGGGAGCTACAGCGTGAGCTAGTAATCTACAACATAATTTGCAAAGACACTACTGACTGTGTCCATCATTGGAACATCCGTCACTCGATCTGTCGAGTAACATGCCACCCCACTCCGTGAAGTGCAGTCTATCCTTATGTAGCGTCATATCATGGTTTATCAATGATATCCTTGAAACCTACAAAGTAACTTCGGAGTGGCGCGATCAAGGGCAAATGTATCCCGCATACGACAAACTCTAAGACCCCTGCCGGTGCAAGCACTCTACAGTGGTCTCGAGGACTACACCTAGTGGGTGCACTCATAGTGCCCCCACTGACCCAAAAGCTACTCGATTAAGACTTGATCTATTCGAGTGGAGAACTTTCAAACATTCTATGAGTGGAAAATAAACACACAATGGGTGTACAGTCAAAGAAGACATGAATTCAATCGGAAATATACTTACAACCGAACTTACTCGGACATTTATGCGAAGCGCTGTGCTGGCATCGTAAACCAACTTGCTGGCCTCATATGCCTCCTTGGTGCGCAGCATCATCTGCTCCGCCTGGATCATGGCCTCTTTTGTAGCTTTGGTCTGATCTTCCGGAACGCGATGCAGAGGAAAATCCGTCATCGGCGGGATCGGCATAATAGCTGGGGCAGTCGAGGTAGTCTGAGCAGGTCTGGTTGGAGTCGACATCACGATGGTTGAAACAGCTGGAAGGGCACTCGTCAGAGGCACTGTAGGATCAGCTCTGATCCGTGTCGAGTCACTTATCCCCTAGGAGGATCCTGCAGTCGACCTCTGAGGCGTTTGCGCGGATGAAGTTCTTCGAGTGCGTGTGCGCAGGGTGCCTAAGATCTCGCCTTCGACTCCCGTACTCCGAGGGTGTTCCTCCTCATCTTCTAGCTGGATGATTTCTGCAAATATCAATCGGTAACATTAACTTTTGCAATCAACAAACCATATTCGAGAAGTAGAACTGAAGATTCGGTTACCTCTGTGAGAAGTGGCTACATCGGCAGTGTCTACATCCATTGCTTCCCCTCCGTCATGCTGAGGTGACGTCACTGAAGTAGCAGCTCTGATGGATCGAATGAAACTTGTACAACAAGAGTTCAAAGTCATAATCAACAGTGAGAATTCGAAAGTAAATACTCACGTGGAGACGACAGACACAGCCATCCTCATGCGAGGCAGTGCTTTGCGAGGTTTGGTTGCTTTCGGCTTGGGTTGCTTCGCCGATCTCTCACTTGACTCGACGGTCGAAGGTCGGCTCCGCTTCGGGTTCTTCTCACTTGGGCCCGGGGCCTTGTCCTCAGCAGTCGTAGGGTCTTGGAGAGACTTGGAGCGGCGTTCGGAGCGAGGAGGAGACTCGACTTCATCCTCGTTCTCACCCGAGTTTTTGTATTCGTCGTCGGAGTCATAAGAGCCGTCGCCGTCCATGCTGCCGCCCTCACTCACCCCACCATCTTCAGGTTGGTTCCTGTTGGGTACAGGCGAGTACATATGCATCCACTCCCGCGTGATTCAAACAGGGAAGTCGGTCCATAAATCAATCGATCACTCGATAGTACAAGTAGTTCAGTCGACAAAGTGCAACTTACCAGATTCTTCGTTGGGTTTTCGGCCGAGTAAGGTTGGATCCTCTTGGCTCCCAAGGGGTTGTCACATGCCCCGGTGATGCTGCGAAGCCACTGCTCGACAGTTTTTTGCAGAACCTCTTCTGGGTGCATCCTGGTTGAGTCCTCAGGGCCTGCATAGTGCCATAGGGTGTGATCCCTAGCTTGGAGCGGCTGAATCCGTCGACTGAGGAATGTCTCCAAGAGATCCATGCCGGTCACTCCACCCGAACCAGTTTCACCACATCGTCCACCAAGATTCCCACTTGGACCTGTTCCTCTTCCGACACCCTTAGAGACTTGTGGACGGCTGGACGATCAGCTGCGTAAGGGGAAAGACCAGTCGACATGTTGGGAGAAGCTACATCTTTGCAATAACACCATGTCGACTACAAGCCTCTAACAGATTCAGGAAAGGTCATTGAAGGGAAAGAACTACGAGCTCTCTTTTGAAGTCCTAGACCCCCACACAACTGCAATACATGAGTTTTCCCATCCTCGGGGAGGGCTTTCTTCACAGTCTGAGATCTAACCGTGAAGATGTGCTTGAACAGTCCCCAGTGAGGAGGACAACCTAGGAAGCACTCGCACAAGGTAATGAAAGCAGACAAGTAGGAAATTGCATTCAGCGGGAAGTGGTGGAGATGAGCACCAAAGAAGTTCAGAAACCCTCTAATGAACGGGTGGGGAGGCATAGAAAAACCTCTTTCGACGTGGGAGAGGAGGAGAACTCGCTCTCCTTCGCGTGGCTTCGGTTCGCGCTCTCCCTCCAGCAACCTCCAGGTGCCGTCCGCCACAAGCCTGTCGGCAATCAGGCCGTTGATGTCCGCTTGAGTGACCACCTAGGGGAGAAAGTCTCCCTGCATCCATCCCGTCGGCGCGGTGAACCGAGCGGTTGAGGGCTTCTTGCCTTTGCCTTTCGCCGCCCCCTTCTTGGCACGCTCCAGCTTCTCCGTGGTTCCCTTTGTCATTGTAGTAGCTGCTCTAGTTGGAGCAGAATGGAGTGTTGCGCTGAGGACAGAGGAGGCGGAGGAAGAGAGGAAGTTTGGGGAAGATTACTATGCAATCCGTGATGCTTCGGGATTTATACCCCGCCGAGTGCCTCACTGACGGGTGGGCCCGCGAGATCACTGCACACGCCAACCGTAGACGACGCCCTGTACGTGGTGAAATGACCTGCGTGAGAATCGAGGCGTCATGCCCCCACATGCCCCGATCGTGGTGTCATCGTCGCAGGCGCGCGCTTCCCAAATTTTCGTATCCCGCAAGATTCGGGTCTGACATACCGACCCGTGACCTCCAAACATTCCTTCAGTTCACTCGGAAAAAAATTGGCATTGAACATTCACTCGGGCACTTTCAAGGCTGAATGGATCCAGGCGAGTGACGAAGAGTTCAGTCGACGCAAGTTTCGTTGAAGCCCCGAATATCATTCGGAAAATTTGGGGCCTTGTTCTGAACTGACATCTATATCCCCATTCACCACTGGAACCCCGATCCATTCGGGGGCTAATGACGAGGATATGTACCTAGGGTAGGGTCCTAGGCCTGACCTACATACCCTACCTAAGGACACTACATCGGAGGACTTGAAGATCACAAATAAGCTTCCGACTGGATTCCCGATGGCACTGAAGTCACTCGACAAGCAATCCACTCGAAGACTTGTTCCTCCACTCAACAGTCGTCCGACACTCGGAAGACCTCACTCCTAGTCGACGCCAGAAGACCAGAAGCCACCCCAAGAGGCCAACGGGCAGGCGTTAGGCCTTTCATCATTAGTAGCTTTTATTATGTACGTTACCAGTAACGCTAGTCTTTAAACCCACGATCGGACCCTTGGATGCCGGGTAATTATGAGGGGTAGCGAACTCTATATAAGCCGCCCTCCCCTCTGACACAAGGGTTCGCAACCACTGTAATCTCGACATTCCACACGACAAAGCTCTCGAGCACTGAGACGTAGGGCTGTTACCTCTACGAGAGGGGCCTGAACTCATACATTAGTGTGTACACCCTCGCCGTAGCTAGGACTCTGCCCTCTCCTTTCGTACCCCTACCTTCTACTGTCATGCTCGTTCCAACGATAGCGACCACTACGGAATCCGGCAAAGGTGCAGGTGCCTTCCTCCCATCTTCCCTAGCTCTTGCTCGCATTCCGCCTGAGCCACGCTCACCATGGTGTCCGACGGCGGCACAGGTGCCTTCCTCCCGCAACGACCCCGCCCTCCTCCCTGACCGTCGTGCCCCGCCATCCTTAGCCATGTTTGGCCATCCTCCCCGCTTGTTATCCCCTGCCCCTCTTTTGGTCGATTGGCCGTCGTGCTCACCGACATGGACGTCCTTGATGTCTACTACGCAACCTTCTTCTTGTAGACTCGTGTTGGGCCTCCAAGCGCAGAGTTTTGTAGGATAGTGGCAATTTTCCCTCAAGTGGATGACCTAAGGTTTATCAATCCGTGGGAGGCGTAGGTTGAAGCTGGTCTCTCTCGAACAACCCTGTAACAAAATAACAAAGAGTCTCTTCTGTCCCCAACACACCAAATACAATGGCAAATTGTATAAGTGCACTAGTTCGGCGAAGAGATGGTGATACAAGTGTAATATGGATGGTAGATATAGGTTTTTATAAGCTGAAAATATTAAAACAGCAAGGTAACAAATAGTAAACAGTGAGCAAAATGTTGTATAAATGCTTGGAAACAAGGCCTTGGGTCCATACTTTCACTAGTGCAATTTCTCTCAACATTATTGACATAGTTTAATCATATGTAAATACCTCTCATGCGTCAAAGAATTCACTCCAAAGTCACAAATAGCGAAGAACTAACGAAGAAATTATTGTAGGGTACGAAACCACCTCAAAGTTATCTTTTCTGATCAATCTTATGAGCTATCCCTATAAGTGTCATGAACAGCCCTATAGTTCATACTAAAATAACACCTTAAGACACACATCAACCAAAACCCTAATGTCACCTAGATACTCCAATGTCACCACAAGTACCCATAGGATTGATTATACGATATGCATCACACAATTTCAGATTCATCATGTTCAATCCAACACAAAGAACTTCAAAGAGTGCCCCAAAGTTTCTACCGGAGTGTCAAGACAAAAATGTGTGCTAGCCCCTATGCATAGATTCCCAAGGTCACGGAACCCGCAAGTTGATCACCAAAACATACATCAAGTGGATCAATAGAACATCCCATTGTCACCACGGATATCCCATCGCAAGACATACATCAAGAGTTCTCATATCCTTAAAGACTCAATCCGATAAGAAAACTTCAAAGGGAAAACTCAACTCATCACAAGAAGATAGAGAGGGGAAAACTCCATATGATTAAATCTATATCAATAAAGCTCGTGGTACATCAAGATCATGCCATCTCAAGAACACGAGAGAGAGAGAGATAGATCAAACACATAGCTACTGGTACATACCCTCAGCCCCGAGGGTGAACTACTCCCTCCTCGTCATGGAGAGCGTTGGGATGATGAAGATGGCCTCCGGTGATGGTTTCCCCCTCCGCCAGGGTGCCGGAACGGTCTCTCGATTGGTTTTTCGTGGCTCTGGAGGTTTGCGGCGGTGGAATTCCCGATCTGGGTTTCTTTTCGGAGGTTTCTATATTTATAGGAATTTTTTACGTTGATCTCACGTCTAGGGGTGCCACGAGGCGGTGGCAAGCCTTCTAGGCGCTTTCTAGGGGGGGGGCGCGCCTAGCAGGTGAGGGAGTCCTGGATTAGGGGGTCCTCGGATATCCGACCTGTTGTCTACGGGCCAGACTATATGGGCTACTCACCGAACACTGGATGGTTTGAAGGCTTTGTTTCTAGGATGGAAGCTTCGAGGAACACGGCTTGCGCTCCACGTTTGATTTAGTAATAGGCGTGTTTATCTCTTCGGCATGTAACCGACCATGTGTAAACCCTAGGTCTCCTCGGCACCTATATAAGCTGGAGGGTTTTAGGGTATAGAGGGGGTTAAGTCATCTAGGGTTAGACATACTATCTCAAGGTAGATCAACTCTGTATTCCCATACACCATCAATACAATCAAGCCTGAAGTAGGGTATTACCTCCATAAGAGGGCCCGAACTTGGGTAAACTTGTGTCCCCTTCGTCTCCTGTTACTGTCGATCCTAGTCTCACAGTTCGGGACCCTCTACCCGAGATCCGCCAGTTTTGACACCGACATTGGTGCTTTCATTGAGAGTTCCTCTATGAGCAAGATGGAATCGATGCATCGCTTCGTCATCAATGAAGAGGTCCGCAACATGGACGTTTTTGTCCCCGGGCAGATCTTTGCCTTTGGCAGCATGGTGCTGCATGCTGATTCCACCGGCCATCTAGGCCGTGTGGAGAACTTCGCCCCCGATCAGGAAGTTAGATTCGGAAACCTAGAGTTTTTTGTTGACTCTCGAGGTGACTTGTCACTATTCGGGCTCACGGCTTCGCCCGTAACCCCGAGGACTCTGAGGCCTTAACCTCGAGCCCCTTCATCGGACATGCCAATGGGGTCACCCGTGGCGGCAGTCCGATCTCTAATCCCGGTCTGGCCATCAAGACATATGACCGAACATGTGTTCCTACCGAACACTCCCCTTGGGTGGGCTTCATGGAGGTTAACTCCATGAGTTCTGAACAGCTAGATCCGATCGGGCCCTCAGAGGTCGATGAGGCCTTGGAGCAATTCTCGTCGATGAAGATCACCGACGATCCAGCCCCGACCTATGCCCGACCCGGTTATAGTTCGGGCAGGGACAAATTTTTCGACCCACCCACCACCCACTTGATAGCCACCGTCAAAGACTTAACCGACGTGCTAGACTATGCCTCCGAGGAAGCAGAATACATGGATGAAGAGGACCGTGCTCCTACTCCCGTTAACACCGGGAATTGGACCTCCACTTCTACATATGACGTCTACATGGTAGATACTCCCGCCACGAACTGCAACAACACGCCTCACAGCGAAGGCGACAAATCGGGCGACACGCCATCAAGGCGCCGAAAATCGCATGAGCGGTCCAAAAGCAAAAAGGGAAGAAGAACTATTATCAACAACAGGGATGGCAATGCCCCGGCCGATCACGATCATCCCGATGTGCCCAAGCACCCGTTTGAGAGTCGGGACGAACCTGCGGACCAAAATGACCCCGATACCATCAAGAACCCCGAAGGCCACGATTAACTTCCCCCCATCAAGGAGGAATACCTACCAAAAGCCGATGACTTGTACATCCCTGATAACCTCGAGGATCAGGAAGAAATCAGGTAGCGGCTCATAGCAATGGCTCGCAGCCTGAAGGCCAAAGAGCGGCAACTCAAAGCCGAATAGGCCGACCTCACTGATCGATGGACGAAAGTCCTCTCAGCCGAGGAAGTATATGAGACTGGTCTATCAAACCAGCCCAAAAGCTACCCTCGGAGGAGGCTGCTGCCACAATTCGACGATGAGCTCACTGAAACTCCGTCTCCGCATCATACCACTTATGACGAGCCGGACCGCCCTCCTTGTGGGCGTGACAAACCGGCTAAAGACACCGGTTATGCACCGGCGATGCGTCGAAGACAGTGTAAGGAGCCATTCGAGCCCAATTACCGGTTCGACCTGCGTGACAACTTAAATCACAGAGCAGGTCGTATCCATCTACGGATCAAGAGATTACTCACCAGATAGACGGGGAGAACATAGGCCATGGTTTGACCAAAATAATACAGGCCAGGAACACAACCGATCCCATACAAATGCTGAGTACATGCGGGACATAGCTCGGGCTAGAGGTGTTGGGAGACGTAGTAGTAAATCAAAATTTTCCTACGTGTCACCAAGATCTATCTATGGAGAAACCAGCAAACGAGCGGGGAGAGATTGGATCTTCATACCTTTGAAGATCGCTAAGCGGAAGCGTTGCTAGAACGCGGTTGATGGAGTCGTACTCGCAGCGATTCAGATCGCGGTAGATCCGATCAACTGCCGAACGGACGACACCTCCGCGTTCAACACACGTGCAGCCCGGTGACGTCTCCTACGCCTTGATCCAGCAAGGAGGGAGGAGAGGTTGAGGGAGAGCTCCGGCAGCACGACGGCATGGTGACGGTGGAGCTGCGTGGTACTCCGATAGAGCTTCGCTAAGCACTACGGAGAAACGAGGAGAGGGAGGAGTAGGGCTGCACCAGGGAGGAGATGAACTCGTGTGTTGTGCAGCCCCAAATACCTCCACTATATATAGGAGGAGGGGAGGAGAGGTGCTGCGCCCTAGGGTTCTACCCTAGGGGTGGCGGCAGCCTTCAGAAACCCATCTGGCCGGCGGCCAGGGCAAGGAGAGGTGGAGGCGCCCTAGGGTGGGCCTTAAGGCCCATCTAAGCCTAGGGTTTGCCCCCCTCCACCCTTGCTGCGCCTTGGGCTGGGGTGGGAGGCGCACCAGCCCACCTAGGGGCTGGCTCCCTCCCACTCTTGGCCCATGGAACCTTCCGAGGCAGGTGGGCCCACTTGGTGGACCCTCGGAACCCTTCCGGTGGTCCCGGTACACTACCGGAGACACCCGAAACACTTCTGGTAACCAAAACCTAACTTCCTATATATCAATCTTCGTCTCTGGACCATTCCGGGACTCCTCGTGACGTCCGGGATCTCATCCGGGACTCCGAACAACCTTCGGTAACCACGTACACTATTTCCCTATAACCCTAGCGTCATCGAACCTTAAGTGTGTAGACCCTACGGGTTCGGGAGACACGTAGACATGACCGAGATACCTCTCCGGCCAATAACCAACAGCGGGATCTGGATACCCATGTTGGCTCCCACGTACTCCACGATGATCTCATCGGATGAACCACGATGTCAAGGATTGAATCAATCCCGTATACAATTCCCTTCGTCTATCGGTATGGAACTTGCCCGAGATTCGATCGTCGGTATCCCCATACCTTGTTCAATCTCGTTACTGTCAAGTCTCTTTACTCGTTCCGTAATACATCATCCCGTGACTAACTCCTTAGTCACATTGAGCTCATAATGATGATGTCTTACCGAGTGGGCCCAGAGATACCTCTCCGTCACACGGAGTGACAAATCCGATGGGGATTCGTGTCAACCCAACAGACACTTCCGGAGATACCCGTAGCGTACCTTTATAGCCACCCAGTTACGTTGTGACGTTTGGCACACCCAAAGCATTCCTACGGTATCCGGGAGTTACACAATCTCATGGTCTAAGGAAACGACACTTGACATTGAAAAGCTTTAGCAAACGAACTACACGATCTTGTGCTATGCTTAGGATTGGGTCTTGTCCATCACATCATTCTCCTAATGATGTGATCCCGTTATCAACGACATCCAATGTCCATGGTCATGAAACCGTGACCATCTATTGATCAACGAGCTAGCCAACTAGAGGCTCACTAGGGACACGTTGTGGTCTATGTATTCACACATGTATTACGGTTTCCGGTTAACACAATTATAGCATGAATAACAGACAATTATCATGAACTAGGAAATACAATAATAACCATTTTATTATTGCCTCTAGGGAATATTTCCAACAAGAGGTGCCGCTCACCCACTGTGCTTCACAGATGAAGTAATGCGGCATCAGTTGCCCGAAGGGTTTAAACCCGTAAATATAGGACAGTATGACGGGACCACTGACCCAACTGTATGGATCGAGGACTTCCTCCTCCATATCCATATGGCACGAGGAGATGATCTCCATGCCATTAAATACTTAGCTCTTAAGCTTAAGGGGCCAGCTCGGTACTGGTTAAAGAACCTCCTCAAAAACTCCATAGGATGCTGGAATGACTTGGAAGATCCGTTTCGCTATAACTTCCAGGAGACTTATCTCTGCCCGCCGGACTCTTCCGACCTCAGTAAAGTTGTCCAGAAACCCGACGAGTATGCATGACAGTTTTGGAATCGGTTCTTAACTAAGAAGAACCAAATTGTCGATTTCCGGATGCCGAGGCCATTGCCTCCTTCCGACACAATATCCGGGCGAATGGCTGGCCCGCCAGCTAGGCCATGACAAGCCTCGGACTATGTCCGCCCTTACCTCCCTCATGACCCGCTTATGTGCGGGCGAAGATAACTGGCTGGCAAGACGCAACCAAATTTCTGATGATCCTTTGGCACCTGAAGCTCAGGATGGAAACTCAAAGCCAAAGCGCAATAAGAACGAATGCCGGCACAACAGCAACGGCGCTGATGACACGGTGGTTATTGCCGGATTCCGCAACTCCCGACTCGGGCAGCAGAAGAAGCCCCCTAAAGGCAATCGTGACAGACCCACTCAGCTCGAGAAGATCATGGACAGGACTTGCCAAATTCATGGAACTTCGGAGAAGCCAGCCAATCACACACACCGCAACTGTTGGGTGTTTAAACAGGCTGGCAAAATACAACCCGAAGACCAGGGCAAGAGCTCGTGCAGTGAGGATGAAGAAGAGCCTCGGGGGTCCAATAGGTGGCTGTCCGAAGAAATCCCCCCCCCCCCGAAGTCAAAATGGTGAATATGATATATGCCACCCACATACCTAAGAAAGAGAGAAAGCGGGACCTTCGGGAGGTGTATGCCGTGGAGCCTGTAGCTTCGAAGCATAACCCATGGTCAGCATACCTGAACACCTTCGATCGGCGCGACCATCCGACCAGTATCCGACATCGGGGCTCGGCTTCCCTCGTCCTAGATCCCATTATAGATGAGTATCACCTCACTAAAGTCCTAATGGACGGAGGAAGTAGCCTCAATAAGATTTACTCAGACACGGTGAAGAAGATGGGTATAGATCCGTCAAGGATCAAACCCAGTAGCACTACCTTCAAGGGAGTGATCCCAGGTGTTGAGGCCCAATGTACGGGCTCTGTAACCCTGCAGGTTGTGTTCGAATCGCCCGATAAATTCCGCAGCGAGGACTTGGTCTTCGACATTGTGCCCTTTCGCAACGGCTATCATGCGCTGCTCGGTCGAACGACGTTTGCTCGGTTCAACACGGTCCCGCATTACGCATACCTCAAGCTCAATATGCCGGGCCCCAAGGGGGTCATCACTGTCAACGGCAATATAGAGTGGTCCCTTACAATGGAGGAACATGCATTGGTACTAGCGGCCGAATTCAGCTACAAAGACGACCGACAAGCTTTGGCATTCGCCATAAAGGCACAAAAGGCCTGGAAGCGAGTTCGGATTCAGGCCGAACACTCCGACCCCCTTCCTCCCCTCAATAGGACTCACTCCAACCACACAACCTCAGGACCAGCAAAGTATGTACCGAGGATGCACAACTTTGCACTTGAGATTCCATGGGTAGCGGTGGGGAACTTACGATAGGCGTTCGGTTGTTCCGAACTGTTATCATCAACACATCTTCGGACAAACTGCAGGCGCTCCTAAAAGAGCCTGCCCATGGCGTAAAGCTCACCTTTAACACAGCGGCCTTTCAAGATTTTGTTTGTAAAGTCCGCCCGTACCAACGCCCATCAAGGTACATCCAAAGCAAGAGTCAACTAGCAACAGGGCATATCGAAGGCGGTTGGTCACCAACTGAAGACCCCTAGTACAACAGCTCCCGCAGGACTTTATTTCTTATCACATACTTGTAAACAGCTGCTTCGGCAATCCGAGTTATAAGAGTTGTTGAGGAAATGCAAAATTGCATAGTGCATGTACGCCTTATTTCTCCTGTTTTCGGCATATACTTTTTTCCCTCCCTCTTCTTGTGAACCCGTTCGGTATGACTCAAGGTCACCGGCTAATATATCGGGGGCTCAATTTGAAACACAAATCCCCTTAACCATTGTGTGTTCGGCGTCTTGGCATTCACTTTATATGCATCGGTTTCGAACTATGTCTTTGGTCATTAAGTTGGGTTGCTCGGCTCCTATGCTTGCCCCTTTATGTTCCGCTCGTTCGGCTAAAGGGGCAAAGGGAGCACCCCTGCGATTGTGCTTCCGGATAGTCCGGTCAAGCACCTCAGGGGAGAAAGCCGAAAACGGACTGTCATAGCATGCGCGACCCGATCTGTGAACCCCAAGTTAGAAGTATTACACTTCGACCTTCATAAGTGGTTATTCCATGTTATACGAGGAATTTGACCTTTGTGCAAACACTATGATGCCGGCTTCGGCCTCGGCTCGTCCGAACATCACAAAAACCCTGGTAGCTAATCGTATGCTTCCCGCAGTCCTTTTCGCGCCCCTTCGGTTAAGTGAAAGAAATAAAAACATAATAGTCTGATTGCCTAGTCTGCCACACTAAATCGCCTTCGGGTTCCTATAATTTGGCTAAGGAACATAGTGCATTGGCATATACACCCCATGTAGTATCTACGTGTGAGCTGAAGCCGACGACTCACATCTTTCAGTATCAAACAACCATATAGGAGTTATAAAGGAAGGCAAAAACAATATAAGTGCAGATACTAATATCTTTGAAAATTATAAACAAGTCTTCGGACATATTACAATCTCATTCAATTTTTTTCGCCCGAACACTGCGACACTATCACCCGCGCACTCTCCATTACTCCATCAAAGTAGAGCTCGGGGCGCCGATGCTCCTTTTCGGGCGGCGGTGGATCGGTGACGACCTTCATCGGATTGAGCCCTGGTCACTGCACTTTGGCCTTGGCAAGGGCCATCCGGACTCCTTCGATGTAGGAGGAACGCTTGACGGTGTCGAGGCGGGCGTCGCATCAACCATCCATTGCACCAGGCCGAACTAGCTGCCTAGGAGTGGCTTACCGGGCCATAGGCGGATGCAGACGTCCTTGATGGCCAGCTCCGCCATCTGGTGCATCTCCATCAGCTGTTTCAGCTACTCCACCAGAAGAGGAGGACAATCGGGGGCTCAGAATTGTGCCCAGAACATCCGAGCTTCGTCTTCTTCTCCCCGCAAGGCAAGCAGTTGATTGGCGTCCGCCACGCTCTTCTGGAGACTGGCGGCCGTGCCTGAGGATTGCCACACCTGGGTCAGCAATTTGAATTTGCTATCTCCAAACACACACTTTAGGGAGTATGGCTTACCATCGGCTATCTCCTTGGCTTGGCGAACTTGTTCCTCGAAGAACCGTCTGTCCACCCGCTCCTTCTGGAAATTGGACTTCATGGTGGACAGTTCGACTGAGATCGTCGTATTATTTTGGTTCAAGGACTCGCATTTGTTGCTGGCATCCTCGAGCTCATCCTGTATCTCCGCCACACGATCCTGGTGCTTATCGCTGGTGGATCGTAGGGCGGAGAGTGCGGTGGCCACTTCCTTGGCTGCCGCCTTCTCCACCGCCGCTTCATCTTTGGCACGTTGAAGCTCGGCCTTGAGTTTTTCAATCTCTTTTGACGAAGCTGCATCATGATGCGGCTTCATTAGGAATCTGCATTGACAGTATTCGGGAGAAAGCATCCAAATGTAGTTCGGACCTACCCTGCGCCTCGTCAAATCTATTGTTGAGGGCTTCCACCTCATCCTCGGAGCACCTGAGCTTCCGATGTAGCTTGTCCAGCTCAGCACCATTTTCGGCCACCACTGATGATGAAGCCTACATTACACAATTCATACATCACATCAACACTCAATTCCCGAAATTAAAGTTATGACCCCTAGGTGGGCTCGTTCATCTCACCTAGGTCTCGGGGGCTGCCATGTCTACAGTACGGATAAATAAAAATACTTATCAAAGTTTCGGGTGACTTACTTGAAAGCTCGCAAGGAGACCTTTGAAGGCCTCCTTCAGCTCGTTATCAACGGACTGGATGCTCTATAGTACCATAGCCATAAGGGTGCGGTGCTCCTCCTGGATGGAGGCGCTTGATAGAGCCTCCCCCATGGCCGGCGGTGCCGGGGATGATCGGAATTCCCGATCACCCACTGGGGATTGGACCAGTGCCTCCGGAGGCATAGTGCGCTCCGGAGATGTCCTTGCAGGGGATTGATGGCCCGTCCGTCCGGCCTCCTCGGTGTCTGGACAGGGGATTGTCCCCTGGTCTTTGGTGGCCAAAGCGTTAGCCTCGGCCACGGGAATATCTCCCTCGCCCCCTGCGTCCGCCTCCATTGGAGTAGGCTGGGACGACACCTCCACGGTGTCCTTCGTAGCGCTTGGAGTGGGGGGGGGTGCGAGGCATCCCCGCTCTTCGCTAGTTCAAGGGGCGGGGTCTCCCCATCCGATACCACCTCGGTGGGAATGATGCGCGGGGGGCTGCAGGACCAATAGCCTACATGTCAGCAAACTCTGAATTTACTGGTCATAGGAAGGAGGGTCTTCGGATCCTAACCTGGATGGAGGGGGCTTGACCCTGAGGCTCCTTCGGGGAACCTCCTCGGCATCTTTGGGAGTGGAGCTCAAGTCCGAGCTATCGTCGGACAATATCATCCGCACTTGCCGCACCCTCTTCGGGGCAGGAGAGGCTGCCTGCCCTGGGGCGTCCGAAGTCGCCGCTCTCTTCTTGGGGCGAGGGAGATCGTCTCCCCCTCGCTCTTGACCTCCTCCTCCTCTTCTTCCTCCTCTTCGGCCTCCTCCTGATTCGAGGAGGCGGACGTGTTTTCAGAAGCAGCATCATGCTGATCCTTGATGCGAAGGCCAGCCGGACCTGGTTTCTTCTTCTTCTCCTTCTTCGTGGGAGCCTCATAGGGGTTCTCCACGAGCATCTTGGCTAACATCCCGGTCCTCTCGTCTTCGAGCTGAGGAGTCAGACTGCTGATGTTGATGGCTTTCTTCAGCCATCTCTGTATAAACATATCGGACACAGAGTTATGGACCTTCTATGTATAGAGCCAATCAGGCTAGGACGAGTCGTACCTCGGAGTCCGGCTTGGCGGCGTGAAGGCCCTTGTCCTCATCCTCGGCTGGCCAGCTCTTCATTGATTTGAAGAACGACTTCCATAGCTTCTCCCGTGTAGTGCAGAAGAGTTTCCGGACTGTGGGCTCGGGGTCGAGTTTCCAAGCCCATAGGGGAGTGCCTCAGCGCTTGCAGGGGAGGATGCATCTTCAAAACATTACCTGGACCACATTGGCCAGCTTGGTGCCGTTATCGACCAAGGAGCGGATCCGCTTTTGTAGATCGGCCACCTCCTTGCTCGACCCCCAGACAAGCCCCTTTCCAATCCATGAAGCTAGTCTGGTTGGAGGACCAGATCTGAATGCGGCGGCAGGGTGCAAACCTTGTTCCTGTGGTTCGGTGATGTAGAACCACTCTTTCTGCCACCCCTTGATGGTGTCGATGAGGGTGCCTGCCGACCACTCGACACGTGTGAGTTTGCCGATGATGGCACCACCACAGTCGGCATGCTTGCCACCGACGCACTTCGGTTTGATGTTAAAAACCTGCAGCGAGAGCCTGAAGTGCGGCTGGATGTGCAGGAATGCCTCGCAGAAGAGGATGAAGGCAGAGAGGTGCATGATGGAGTTCGGCGAGAGGTCGTGGAAGTCGAGGCCATAAAAGACCATTCAACCCTTGATGAAGGGGTGGAGCGGAAAGCTCAACCCCCTGATGAAGTGGGGGATGAACACCACCCACTCGCCTGGCCTGGGGGTGGGGATTGCTTGCCCCTTCTCTGACGTGCGATGAGGAATGTCGATGGGAAGATAACCGACCTTCTTGAGGTCGGTTATGTCCTGGTTGTTGACCGTGGAGATTTCCCACTGGCCGTTGGAGCCCGCCATTGTTGAGCTCGGAAGTGGGGGTGTAGAAACCTAGATCTGTGCTCTGGAAGCGCACGGGAATAGGAGGCGGAGAAGTCGAATGGAGAGCATGAGGGGCTTTCGGGGTTTTCTTTCCCCTTTTACGAAGTCTATCGATTTGGGCTCCCCTTTTCGCGCCGTGAATCCCTCCACTTCCCAAGATGCACGAGTCGTTGTAGGCGCATGATTAAGTATATCTTGTATAAAATGGGACACGATCGACACGTTGATAGGTCGTGTGGATGGAACAACCTCGAACCGCGCATCGAGTGCCCGTAACTGGCCTATCGGTCGTGGTGGGCTGTGACCTTTCGTCAGAGAGGTCTTCAGGAAACATTATCATTTTTGCCTGATGCTTGGCCTTCAAAACCAACTTATCTCACGGGATTCGGACGTGCCACTGATAACCCACAAGTATAGGGGATCAATTGTAGCCTTTCTCGATAAGTAAGAGTGTCGAACCCAACGAGGAGCTAAAGGTACAACAAATATTCCCTCAAGTTCTATCGACCACCGATACAACTCTGCGCACGCTTAACATTCGCTTTACCTAGAACAAGTATGAAACTAGAAGTACTTTGTAGGTGTGATAGGATAGGTTTGCAAGATAATAAAGAGCACAAAAGTAAAAACTAGGGGCTGCTAAGATAGAGAAACAACTAAGTTAGTTTAACGAGTATGGAAAAGTGGTGGCAGGAGTTGCCGAATTGTCCCTAGGCAACCGATAACTAGACCGGTAATCATTATTGCAATTTTATATGAGGGAGAGCATAAGCTAACATACTTCCTCTACTTGGATCATATGCACTTATGATTGGAACTGTAGCAAGAATCTGCAACTACTAAAGATCATTAAGGTAAAACCCAATCATAGCATTATAAGGTATCAAGTCCTCTTTACTCCCATATGCAACAACCCACCTACTTGGATTTATACTTCTATCACTCAAGCAACCCACCATAGGCAAATCATGAACACATTGCAACACCCTACAACGAGGATCCCTCACGCTTGCGTGACACGAAGAGCACCATAGGACAACATCAATAATACAACATGCAACTCAAACCAATCATGATCATCAATCAACCAATGGGACGACAAAAATCTACTCAGACATCATAGGATGGCAACACATCATTGGATAATAATATGAAGCATAAAGCACCATGTTCAAGTAGAGGGTACATCGGGTTGCAGGAGAGTGGACCGCTGTAGATAGATGGGGGAAGGTGATGGAGGTGTTGGTGAACATGGCGGAGTTGTTGGAGTAGATTGTCGTCACGATGATGGCCCCGACAACGTTTCGGTGCCACCGGGAGAGAGCGGGAGAGAGCCCCACTCCTTCTTCTTCTTACTTGATCTCCTCCCTAGATGGGAGGAGGGTTTTCCCTCTGGTCCTTGGCCTCCATGGCGGTAGAGGGGCGATAACCCCTCTGAGATTGGATCTCTCTCTCTATTTCCTTCTGTTTCTGCGCTCTCACATTCTGGCCTTTCACCGTTTCTTAAATATCCGGAGATCCATAACTCCGATCGGGCTGAAATTTTGAGGGGATATTTATCCAAAAAATATCTTTATTCCGGCCAGAGGATACCTCCAACCGACCTAAGGGGTGGCCAAAAGCCCTCTGGGCGCGCCCTACCCCCAGGGCGTGCCTAGCAGGCTTGTGGGCCCCTCGGGCACCACCTTCTGTTGATTCCACTTCCCAAAATTCACATATATTCCAAAAAATTCTCCGGAAGTTTTTATCCCGTTTGGACTTCATTTGATATGGATTTTCTGCGAGACAAAAAACATGCAACAAACATGAACTGGCATTGGGCACTGGATCAATATGTTAGTCCCAAAAATAGTATAAAAAGTTGCCAAAAGTACATGAAAGTTGTAGAATATTGGCATGAAACAATCAAAAATTATAGATACGATGGAGACATATCAGTATCCCCAAGCTTAATTACTGCTCGTCCTCGAGTAGGTAAATGATAAAAAAGATAATTTTTGATGTGGAATGCTACCTAGCATAATCTTGATCATATAATCTAATCATGGCATGAATATTAAGATACGAGTGATTCAAAGCAATAGTCCATATTGACATAAAACAGTAATATTTGAGCACACCAACAAGGCAATTGTGTCCTTTCAAAATAACATGGCCTTAGAAAGTTATCCCTACAAAATCATATGGTTTGGCTATGCTCCATCTTCCCCACACAAAGTATCTAAATAATGCACAACCCCGATGACAAGTCAAGCAATTGTTTCACACTTTTTTATGTTCTCAAACCTTTTCAACTCTCACGCATACATGAGTGTGAGCCATGGATATAGAACTATAGGTGGAATGGAATATGGTGGAGGTGATGAGGAAAAAGGAGAAGATAGTCTCACATCAACTAGGCGTATGAACGGGCTATGGAGATGCCCATCAATAGATATCAATGTGAGTGAGTAGGGATTGCCATGCAACGGGTGCACTAGAGATATAAGTGTATGAAGGCTCAAAAAGAAAACTAAGTGGTCGTGCAAATGATAAAATTCCACTAGCTATATGAAAGTGACAAAATAGGAGACTCTCTATCATGAAGATCATGGTGCTACTTTGAGGCACACGTGTGGAAAAAGATAGTAGCATTGTCCCTTCTCTCTTTCTCTCATTTTTTTCATTTTTTCATTTTATTGGTGGGCATCTTTGGCCTCTTTTTTTATTTGGGCTTTGCTGGCCTCTTTTATTTTTTTGTAAAGTCCAGAGACTCCTCCCAACTGGTGAGGGAATCATAGCTTCCATCATCCTTTTCTCACACGGACAATGCTCTAATAATAAAACCATCACACTTTTATTTACTTACAACTAGATACCTAGAACAAAAATATGACTCTATATGAATGCTTCCGGTAGGATACCGGGATATGCAATGATCTAGCCTAGCAAATGACATCAAAAAATGGACAAGCCATGAAAACATCATGCAAGCTGTCTTACGATCATGCAAAGCAATATGAAAATGATGGTGCATGTCATACTAAACAGAACGGTGGAAGTTGCATGGCAATATATCTCGGAATGGCTATGGAAATGCCATAATAGGTAGGTATGGTGGCTGTTTTGAGGAAGGTGTATGGTGGCTGTTTTGAGGAAGGTGGGTTTGATGCACCGACGAAAGTTGCGCGGTACTATAGGGGCTAGCAAAGGTGGAAGGGTGAGAGTGCGTATAATCCATGGACTCAACATTAGTCATAAAGAACTCACATACTTATTGAAAAATTCTATTAGTTTTCAAACAAAGCATTAGACTCATGATCCTAGGGTAGAGGTTGGTAGGAGTTAACCATCACGCGCTCTTGACCCTCACACAAAGGTTGACAATCATTAAACAAATCATGCTCCGACTTTGTTACATAACGGTTCACCATACGTGCATGCTATGGGAATCACAAACTTCAACACATGTATTTCTCCAATTCACAACTACTCACTAGCATGACTCTCATATTACCATCTTCATATCGCAAAACTATTGCAAGGAATCAAACATATCATATTCAATGATCTACAAGTTTTATGTAGGATTTTATGACTAACCATGTGAATGACCAACTCCTGTTAACTCTCTAAATAGATATAAGTGAAGCATGAGAGTTTAATTCTTTCTACAAAAGATATGCCCATGCTCTAACAAATATAAGTGAAGCAAAAGAGCATTCTACAAAATGGCGGTTTTCTATGGGTAGAGAAATAGGCAATCCAAACTTCAAATGATATAAGTGAAGCACATGAAGCATTCTACAAAGCCATACTCAAAAGATATAAGTGAGGTGCAAAGAGCCTTCGATAAATCAACCAAGAAATTTCTCATACCAGCATGGTGCATTATTAAAATAAAAATAAAAAGCACACGACGCTCCAAGATTTACGCATATCATGTGACGAATAAAAATATAGCTCCAAGTAAAATTACCGATGGTTGTTAGAAGAAAGAGGGGATGCCTTCCGGGGCATCCCAAAGCTTAGTTTCTTGGGAGTCCTTGAATATTACCTTGGGGTGCCTTGGGCATCCCCAAGCTTAGTATCTTTCCACTCCTTATTCCTTCATCCATCGTGATCTCACTCAAAACTTGAAAACTTCAATCACACAAAACTTAACAAAACCCTCGTGAGATCCGTTAGTATAATAAAGCAAATCACAACTTAAGTACTATTGCAAACCAATTCATATTTTGTTTTTGCATTGTAGATACTGTATTATAATTTTTCCGTGGCTTATACCACCGATACAATCGATAGTTTCATCAAAACGAGCAAAACAATGCAGCAAAAAGAGAATATGTCTTAAACAAGACAGTCTGTAGTAATCTGGACATTCACCATACTTATGTAACTCTAACAATTCTGTAAAATTAGTAAAAAATAAAACATTTGCATAGCAGTACTTTGTAAAAAATTCAAAAACTTTTGACATTCGAGTAAAAAAATGTAAATTCACGCACTACAACCGAAGTTTCTATTTTTGCACTACACACACCAAACGAGCAATCTAATCATCCTAAAGGCAATCTTGGCACATTATTTTTATAATACAATGGATTTATACAAGGGGATAATTATTTTTGTTGAAAATTTTCTGTAATTAAGATTCACAAGGTTTCCATGGGCATGAACAAAGTTCAAGGCTAGCTCCCACTTTCACAATGCTCGTCTCTCTCACTTTCACTTTTATTTTTGAAAAAGTTTTAGGTTACCCTCTTTATTTTT
Organism: Hordeum marinum; assembly: GCA_022496015.1. Classification (NCBI taxonomy): domain Eukaryota; kingdom Viridiplantae; phylum Streptophyta; class Magnoliopsida; order Poales; family Poaceae; genus Hordeum; species Hordeum marinum. The sequence goes on along the minus strand of CM039674.1, from coordinate 453,560,372 downwards.
TTAAACTATATAAAAGCACACAATAGAATTAAATGACTCTCTAAAACTTCCGGGTTGTCTCCCTGGCAGCGCTTTCTTCAAAGCCATTAAGCTAGGCATAAAGCGCTCAAGTAATGGATCCACCGGGATCCCAAGGTATATCAAAGCCAATTTTAATTAACAATGATTTGTAATTTAGTAGTGAGAACAAAGTAACATATATCATGCAACAATGAAGTCTAACTCTCTTCCTATGCATCGGCATGTCATAAAAGAACAATTCATGCACACAAAGTAAAGGCCAATGCATAATATAAACAATTTCTTGCAATTTTATCGTACTGGAAACATAGAGAGGTGGAGATGTAGTTCCTCTCTCATTATAATTGCAAGTAGGAGCAGCAAGCACATGCATATTATATCTATCAAAATCATCATGTGTAATAGTAAAATGCAACCCATCAATATAATCCTTAATAAGCGCAAACTTCTCCGATATAGTGTAGTTGGGAGAATTCGAAAAGATAATAGGACTATCATGTGTGGGTGCAATAGCCACAATTTCATTCTTAACATAAGGAACTATAGAAAGTTCATCTCCATAAGCATCAGTCATATTGGCATCATGGCCACAAGCATAGCAAGCATCAATTTCATCAAAAAGGGATATTTCAAATGAATCCAAGGGATCATAACAATCAACATAGCATTCATCCTTCGGTAAGCACGAAGCGAAATTAAACAATGTATGAGTTGAAGAGTTACTCTCATTAGAAGGTGGGTACAGGTAGCTAATCCGCTCTTCCTCCTTTTGTTCTTCGCTCTCCTTCTCATCTTTTTCATCCAATGAGCTCACAGTTTCAGCAATTTCTTCTTCCATAGATTCCTGCAAAATATTAGTCTCCTCTTGGACAGTAGAGGAGTCCTCAATATATGTCTTAACATAAGAATTAGAAGCATAGTTTTCATAGCAATATTTAAGTATGGCAAAACTTTCAGATTTGTAAAGAGTAGCATCATACTTTTCAATCAAAGAAGCAATTTCATAGGCACCCTTAAAAGCAACAAATTCTTCAGTTTGCTCAATATCATAGTAATTATAAACACCCTTGGCATAAGAAGATACGATTCCATTATCCTTAAACTCACATTCATAGTGAAGGTGTTTTTTAGGATCTTCAGAACAACAAGTAAAATCATAAATTTCGCATAAATTCCAAGCATAGCATTGCAAACTATAAATATCATGCCATAAAAGTTACCCTTTTTGAGATAAGCGGTGTCGCACATAATAAGCATGCTCATTTAATGATTTTCCCTCAACTAAGCTAGTTGGGTTTCAGCACAAGCACAAACGGATCGAAGATAATCCAAATAATATTCTTCGATAGCACGGAACGCTAGTGGTTCCTCAACTTTTGGAGCAGCAAGTACATATATTTTTTTGGTATTTTTCATTTCTTACCCATATCTAAAGATAGAAAACAACTAAGAACATCAAATAAAATCTACTTAGTGATAAAGCAAACAAGCACACACGAGAATATTCACCCCACGCTATTGCTCCCTGGCAACAGCGCCAGAAAAAGGTCTTGATAACCCACAAGTATAGGGGATCAATTGTAGCCTTTCTCGATAAGTAAGAGTGTCAAACCCAACGAGGAGCTAAAGGTATAATAAATATTCCCTCAAGTTCTATCGACCACCGATACAACTCTACGCACGCTTAACGTTTGCTTTACCTAGAACAAGTATGAAACTAGAAGTACTTTGTAGGTGTGATAGGATAGGTTTGCAAGATAATAAAGAGCACGAAAATAAAAACTAGGGGCTACTAAGATAGAGAAACAACTAAATTAGTTTAACGAGTGTGGAAAAGTGGTGGTAGGAGTTGCGGAATTGTCCCTAGGCAATCGATAACTAGACCGGTAACCATTATTGCAATTTTATATGAGGGAGAGCATAAGCTAACATACTTTATCTACTTGGATCATATGCACTTACGATTGGAACTCTAGCAAGCATCTGCAACTACTAAAGATCATTAAGGTAAAACCCAAGCATAGCATTATAAGTTATCAAGTCCTCTTTACTCCCATATGCAACAATCCACCTACTCGGGTTTATGCTTCCATCACTCAAGCAACCCACCATAGGCAAATCATGAACACATTGCAACACAATACAATGAGGATACCTCATGCTTGCGCGACACAAAGAGCACCATAGGACAGCACCAATAATAAAACATGCAACTCAAACCAATCATGATCATCAACCAACCAATAGGACAACAAAAATCTACTCAGAAATGATAAGATGGCAACACATCATTGAATAATAATATGAAGCATAAAGCACCATGTTCAAGTAGAGGGTACATCGGGTTGCGGGAGTGGACTGCTGCAGATAGATGGGGGAAGGTGATGGAGGTGTTGGTGAAGATGACGGAGTTGTTGGAGTAGATTGTTGTCATGATGATGGCCCCGACGACGTTCCAGTGCCACCGAGAGAGAGGGGGGAGAGCCCCCTCCTTCTTATTCTTCCTTGAACTCCTCCCTATATGGGAGGAGGGTTTCCCCTATGGTCCTTGGCCTCCATGGCGGTGGAGGGGCGAGAGCCCCTCCGAGATTGGATCTCTCTCTCTGTTTCCTTCTGTTTCTGCGCTCTCAGATTCTAGCCTTTCACCGTTTCTTAAATATCCGGAGATCCGTAACTCCGATCGGGCTGAAATTTTGAGGGGATATTTATACAAAAATATCTTTATTCCAGCCAAAGGATACCTCCAACCGACCTAAGGGGTGGCCACAAGCCCTCTGTGCGCGCCCTACCCCCAGGGCGTGCCTGGCAGGCTTGTGGGCCCCTCGGGCACCATCTTTTGTTGATTCCACTTCCCAAAATTCACATATATTCCAAAAAAATCTCCGGAAGTTTTTATCTCGTTTGGACTTCGTTTGATATGGATTTTCTGCTAAACAAAAAACATGCAACAAACAGGAACTAGCACTGGGCACTAGATCAATATGTTAGTCCCAAAAATAGTATAAAAAGTTGCCAAAAGGATATGAAAGTTGTAGAATATTGGCATGAAACAATCAAAAATTATAGATACGATGGAGACGTATCAGCCACCATGCGGAAAACTACTTATCATCGGAGGCCGAACTATGGTTCGACAGAAAGGAACTCACCTCGCAAGCTGAAGACTCTGTTCGCGAAGTAATAGGAGCTAAATACCCTTGGCGTTGGAGGAAAGTTCGGGGGCTACTGAAGTAGTCCTGGATTAGGGGGTCCTCGAATATCCGACATGTTGTCTACGGGCCGGACTATATGGGCTACTCACCGAACACTGGATGGTTTGAAGGCCTAGTTTTCTTGGATGGAAGCTTCGAGGAACACGGCTTGCGCTCCACGTTTGATGTAGTAATAGGCATGTTTATCTCTTCGGCATGTAACCGACCATGTGTAAACCCTAGGCCTCCTCGGAACCTATATAAGCCGGAGGGTTTCAGGGTATAGAGGGGGGATAACTCATCTAGGGTTAGACATACAACCTCGAGGTAGATCAACTCTATATTCCCATACACCATCAATACAATCAAGCAGGAAGTCGGGTATTACCTCCATAGTTGGGCCCGAACCTGGGTAAACCTGTGTCCCCTTTGTCTCCTGTTACCGTCGATCCTAGTCTCACAGTGCGGGACCCCCTACCCCAGATCCGCCGGTTTTGTCATCGACAATAGGCTTGCCGGCTCCTCGTGGATCATCTATCCTAGCTCCAATGCTTTGGGGGTATCTTTTGGTCCACAAAAAATCATACTAAATTTTCAGCCCATTCCGAGAACTTTTTATTTCTACACAAAAAACGACATCATGGTAGTTCTGTTGAAAACAACGTCAGTTCGGGTTAGTTCTAATAAAATCATACCAAAAATCATATATAATTATTGTAAACATGGCATAAATACTTCATAGATTATAGATACGTTGGAGACGTATCAGCATCCCCAAGCTTAATTCTTGCTCGTCCTCGAGTAGGTAAATGATAAAAGAAATAATTTATGAAGTGTGAATGCTATCATAGTGCATAAATTTGATCAATGATAATTCCAAACACTTTTTCTAGCATCATTATATATCATAAACAGTAACTCATCTCATAAAACTTCTCATGATGAAATAACAAACTATCCACATGTTAAAGTATAGACTAGCAAACTATGCTTTCAGTCACCAAACAATTGCAATTCATCTTATTTTCAGGAAGGGTCTATATAAGAGCTTTGATTTATCAAATTCCACATACTCAACTATCATATGTCTTCCATGATTGCTAAATCTCAAATTATATTTTTAGAGCAAATGGCATTCGTCGAACACAGAGAAAGATAGGGGCTTAAAGTTTCGCCTCCCAACTTAGTTATCATATAGATAATTGTCAACAATAATAATTCATGATCAAATATATTTGAATGTCCATATATGCTTGGATCATTCCCCAACACATGACGCTTGCCAAGAGAAAAAGGCAAAATATAGGAAGTGGTGAAGATCACCATGACTCTTGCATAAAGGTAAGCACTGGAAAGTAAAATATAGGCCCTTCACAGAGGGAAGCATTGATTTGAAGAGGTAGTAGAGCTCGAGCTTTAACAGAGATGAATAATATTTTTGAGCGGTATGCTTTCATTGTCACCATAACAACCAAGAGATCTCGGTATATTCCATGCTAGATACATTATAGGCGGTACCCAAATAGAATGGTAAAGTTTTTACTCCCCTCCACCAATCAATCACACTCCACGGCGAGCCGAATCCACGGGTACCGTCCATACCAACAACATTCCTTGGGGAGTTTTGTTTAATTATTTGCATTTTTTGTCGGGACTGGGAATCCCTATTACCAGCCACTTTCTCGTGAATGATAGTGAATCAACACATATCGTGAGAATAACCCACCCTGCATGAAAGATACTGACATCCCCTAGTTATATATGAGCGATTCGGGCATACAAAACATAATATTATTTGAAGGTTTAGAGTTTGGCACATGCAAATTTACTTGGAACGGCAGGTAAATACCGCATATAGGTAGGTATGATGGACCCATATGGAACAACTTTGGGTTTAAGGGTGTTTGTATGCACAAGTAATATTTATACTTGGTGCGGAAGATTTGGCTAGTATGAGGTGGAAGCAAGCACCACATGTTGGAGGCTCCATAACAATATAACTTCTATACAAATATACCCAAGCATAACTCATTATGTTGTCTTCCTTGTCCAACTCCAACTAATTTGCTCAAGTTTGAAAATAATTAATGGGTAATCACAATCATAGAATATGTCCAAGATAGTATATTTATATGTGAAATCTCTCTTCCTTCAATATTCGTTCATGAATTGTTTAAGTGACCAATGCAGTGTTTGCTAACTTCAAATAAATTTTACCACCTATACTTCCTATATGTGAAGTCATTAATACCCATGGGATAAGCATATAAAACATATATAATTTCATATTTATGATATTCAATTCATTCAACCATTTACTCATAGGATAAAAGTGAAGCACGAGAGTAAATGACTAAACTACTCCAAAACATATAAGTGAAGATCAATGAGTAGTCAAACAATTAAGTAGCTATGTGAGGAATTTGTCTCTCTCTCTCTCTCTCTCAATAAAGATTTTAAAATATGAGTATTTTATATAAAAAGAAAGCAAAACAAAAATAGCACTCCAAGAATAGCATGCATCATGTGAACGAATTAAAATTTAGGCTCAACATAGGCTAACCGATAATTATTGAAGAAGAGAGGTGGGATGCGTAGCATCCCCAAGCTTAGATGCTTGAGACTTCTTGAAATATTTACTTAGGGTGCCTTGGTCATCCCCAATCTTGAGATTTTGTATCTCGTTCAATCCTCTCATACTATGGTTTCACCTATTCTCAAAAACTTCATCCACACAAAACTCAAAAAGAACTCATGAGATAGGTTAGTACACATAATAATAAATCAACTCTTTATGCCAAGACAAGTTTCACAATAATTTTAAAACATTAGGTACTGTATACTATCATATCCACAATTTATATTTATCAATATAGGCTATGGAAACTATAGGATAAGTAGATAACAAAACTATCACAGCAATCTGTCCAAACAGGACAATTTATAGCAATTTATGAAAACAATGTACTTATGAAATTCAAGAAATTATGAATATTTAGGACATGCTATAAATTTATATGACAACACGGTGTAAAAATTTCAGAAACTTTCCATGTTCCAGTAAAATGTGAAAATTCAAATGCTAGCGCAAAAGTTTCTGTTTTTATACAACACACATCAAAACACGCAATGCAAGCATCCTAAGGCAATTCTTGGAACTTTTTATAGAAAAACAAGATTATAAATAAAACCTAACAGAGAACAACAAAATAAAATGATGCTCCAAGCAAAACTCATATTGTGTAACGAATAAAAATATAGCTCCAAGTAAGATATACCGATAGTATTGAAGACGAAAGAGGGGATGCCTTCTGGGGCATCCCCAAGCTTGGGCGCTTGAGTCTTCCTTGGATATTACCTTGGGGGTGCCTTGGGCATACCCAAGATTAGGTTCTTGTCACTCCTTATTCTCCTCATATCAGTGTCTCACCCAAAACTTGAAAACTTCAATCACACAAAACTTAACGAAACTTTGTGAGAAGGGTTAGTGTAATAAAAATAGATCATTCACTTAGGTACTGTGAAGGCAAGATTCATAAGTATTCCTTCATTACCACAATTTATATTACTCAATATAAGCTATAGGAACACTTGAAACAAGCAAAGTATGCATGCAAAACATAATCTCTCAAAAATAGAACAGTCTGTAAAGATCTGAATGATCACCATACTTCCCTGTCTCTAAAAATTTTAAACTTAGGGAAAATCAAGTAATTTCCATATAAATGCTATGTAAAAATTTCAGAATTTTTTGACGCTCCAGTAAAATCAGATAATTCATGTACTAGACGCAAAACTTTCTAGTTTTGCACAGAATCAAACAAGCAAGTATCCACACTATCCCAAAGGCTTTACTTGGAACTTTATTAAAATAAAAGACACAAAACATTATTACTACAGTATCTTAATCATGTTAACACATAAAAGCAGAAGGTAAAAGTGTTGGGTTGTCTCCCAACAAGCGCTTTTCTTTAATGCCTTCTAGCTAGGCATGATGATTTCAATGATGCTCGTATAGGAATAATATTTGAAACATGCAAAAGAGCATCATGAATCTCATGACAAGCAAATTTAATTCTAACCCACTTCCTATGCATAGGGATTTTGTGAGCAAACAAATCATGAGAACAAGAATCAACTTGCATAGGAAGGCAAAACAAGCACAACTTCAAAACTTTGAACACATAGAGAGAAAACTTGATATTATTGCAATTCCTACAAGCATATGTTCCTCCCTCATAATAATTTTTAGTAGCATCATGAAGGAATTACACAATATAACCAGTACATAAAGCATTCTTTTCATGATCTACAAGCATAGAAATTTTACTGCTCTCCTCATAAGCAATTTTCTTCTCATTCATAATAGTGGGAGCAAACTCAACAAAATAACTATCATGAGATACTTGATTAACATAACCACTTTGAATATTAAAATCATGATGAAAAGTTTCATGGTTGTCATTACTCTTTATAGCATACGTGTCATCACAATAATCATCATAGATAGGAGGCATGTCATAATCATAATAGTTTTGCTCATCAAAACTTGCGGGACTAAAAATATCTTCTTCATTAAACATAGCAGCCCCAAGCTTGTGGCTTTGCATATCATTAGCATCATGGATATTCAGAGAATTCATACTAACAATATTGCAATAGTGCTCATCACTCAAAGATTTAGTGCCAAACATTTTAATAACTTCTTCCTCTAACACTTGAGCATAATTTTCCTTTCCATCATTTTCCCTAAAGACATTAAAAAATGAAGCATATGAGGTGACCTCAATTCCATTTTTTGTAGTTTACTTTTATAAAACCAAACTAGTGAAAAAAAGAAACTAAAAGATTTAATTGCAAGATCTAAAGATATACCTTCAAGCACTCACCTCCCCAGCAACGGCACGAGAAAAGAGCTTGATGTCTACTACGCAACCTTCTTCTTGTAGACTCGTGTTGGGCCTCCAAGCGCAGAGTTTTGTAGGACAGTGGCAATTTTCTCTCAAATGGATGACCTAAGGTTTATCAATCGGTGGGAGGCATAGGTTGAAGATGGTCTCTCTAGAACAACCCTGCAACCAAATAACAAAGAGTCCCTTGTGTCCCCAACACACCCAACACAATGGCAATTTGTATAGGTGCACTAGTTCGGCGAAGAGATGGTGATACAAGTGTAATATGGATGGTAGATATAGTTTTTTGTAATATGAAAATATAAAAACAACAAGGTAACAAATAGTAGATAACGAGCAAAACATTGTATAAATGCTTGGAAACAAGGCCTAGGGTCCGTACTTTCACTAGTGCAATTTCTCTCAACATTATTAACATAGCTGAATCATATGTAAATACCTCTCGTGCGACAAAGAGTTCACTCCAAAGTCACAAATAGCATAGAACTAACAAAGAAATTATTGTAGGGTACGAAACCACCTCAAACTTATCTTTTCTGATCAATCTTATGAGCTATCCCTGTAAGTGTCACGAACAGCCCTAGAGTTCGTACTAAAATAACACCTTAAGACACACATCAACCAAAACCCTAATGTCACCTAGATAGTCCAATGTCACCACAAGTACCCATGGTCTTGATTATACGATATGCAGCACACAATTTCAGATTCGTCACGTTCAATCCAACACAAAGAACTTCAAAGAGTGCCCCAAAGTTTCTACCGGAGTGTCAAGACAAAAACGTGTGCCAACCCATATGCATAGATTTCCAAGGTCACGGAACCCGCAAGTTGATCACCAAAATATACATCAAGTGGATCAATAGAACATCCCATTTTCACCATGGATATCCCATCGCAAGACATACATCAAGTGTCCTCAAATCCTTAAAGGCTCATTCCGATAAGAAAACTTCAAAGGGAAAACTCAATTCATCACAAGAAGATAGAGAGGGGAAAACTCCATATGATTCAATCTATATCAATAAAGCTCGCGGTACATCAAGATTGTGTCATCTCAAGAACATGAGAGAGAGAGATCAAACACATAGCTACTGGTACATACCCTCAGCCCCGAGGGTGAACTACTCCCTCCTTGTCATGGAGAGCGCCGGGATGATGAAGATGGCCTCCGGTGATGGTTTCCCCCTCCGGCAGGGTGCCGGAACGGGCTCCCGATTGGTTTTTCGTGGCTTTGAAGGCTTGCGGCGGCGGAACTCCCGATCTCAATTTCTTTTCGGAGGTTTCTATATTTATAGGAATTTTTGGTGTTTATCTCACGTCAAGGGGTGCCACGAGGCGGTGGCAAGCCTGCTAGGCGTGAGCGAGGGAGGTGGCTGCGCCTGGGAGGCTTGTCGCCTCCTCGTGGCTCTTCTGGCCCAGCTCCAATGTTTCTGGGGTCTCTTTTGATCCACAAAAAATCATACTAATTTTTCAGCCAATTCCGAAAACTTTTATTTCTGCACAAAAATGACAATATGGTAGTTCTGCTGAAAACAGCGTCAGTCCGGGTTAGTTCTAATAAAATCATACCAAAATCATATAGAATTATTGTAAACATGGCATGAAAACTTTATAAATTATAGATACGTTGGAGACGTATCAGTCCTCTGCTCTGGATCCCACGGCCGTCGTAGTTTTCCATACATGCGGAGCTGCGCCTGCACGAGCTTGGCCCATCACGCTCGCCTGCGTCGCTTCATCCCGGTCGCGGATGGTCGGCTAACCGTCGGGGACGACTACATCCTGTGCTCCTCACGGCTGCTCGGCCGACTCTGTTCATGGCACAACTCATGCAAACCGTCAATTCCATTGTATGGCATCCAAATGTAACATCGGTATCGCTAGCTTATCTCATTCCAACCTGCAATATTTTGTACATCCAAACGTTTGTATTGGTACTGGAGCCCATTGCAATACAAAGGTTGATTTGGTATTGGATCCAATGCTATCCAGAGACTGTCAATGGAGACATCCAAACGAAGCGTAGTTGTGCTCTTGGTTGTGTTGAGTTGTGTTCTCCCTCTTTGTTTCTCTCTGTGTTGTCGGGTGTATTGTTTTTACTTTAGTCTACTCTTGTAGACCCTTACTTTCTGGTTCATTTGAACCTATCTTACAACAAGCTGCAGAGCCCAACAGGCAAAATGAATACAATTCAGGTGGAGGGCCCTGCCCTCCCCGATAACCTTAAAAGAATTATGAACATTTTTTAAATCCGCGAATATTTTTACAAATTCATAAAAATTCTCTTAAATAGTGTGCAATTTTTTAATTCAAACAAGTTTTTGAAACCTTGAACATTTTTTGAATCATGATTTTTTTAAAATTCACGGAGTCATATGTATTTTTAAGATGCGTGAACATTTTCATAAATTCATAAAAAATTCTCTTAAACCTTGAATATTTTTTTAAATCACAAACATTTTTTGAAATCATGAACATATTTTGAAATTACAGACATTTTAAAAAATCATGAAAATTCTCTTAAACCGTGAACATTTTCTGAATTCTTGAACATCAGCAATCGTTGACATTTTGTGAATTCATGATTTTTTTTTCAAAATTCACAACTTTTTTGAATTTTAGAACTTTTTGATCCCGAATTATTGGAAAAAGGAATAAAAAACAAGGAACCTCCCAGCTCGCACGTGTGCCTGGTTTCTAGCGTGCTGGTCGCCAAATAGGAGGGCCCTCTGGCTCGCTCCTTCATGGGCAAGCTTGCAGTTGAACTGCCCTACCCAACATAGTTAACAAGATTTGTGGCCTAGTATTGGATAGACCTAGCTTAGACCGATAAGTTAATTGGGCTTCATCACTCTTGCACATTTCTAAAAGTTTTTTTTTTTGCATCCATATCATATACATATACTTTATTTCTCATAGCAATAAATAATACAGAAATTCAAATTTTGCTAAAACAAACACAAACTCGAACTGAAGGCACACGTCACATTCTTGTGAATAACAAGAAAATAGTTTTTTGTGTAGTTTAAACTCGAGACATACACGAAAGATCTGGCACTGCCACTATGCTAGATGTTTTTGTTTTTTTGCGGGATGCTATTGTGCTAATCGAATAACATGTTACACAAAGGCGAAGCAACTTGCAGTTGGATGGTTAGTATAACAGTGGTATCTCTGGTCTACCAGAGTTTAAGCCCTACACTTAATATTGGTGTCTGCATTCGCCTGGATTTGATTCAAACATTATGGCGATGTGCTACTACGAAGACGTATGTAGGGGTATGATGCGTGCGTGCATTATAAAGATGAATGTAGTTGCGTATATATAAATGTCTGCGTCTATATTATGTTTGCACGTGTGTCTGGTTTCTGACGTGCTTGTCCCCAAATAAGCTTGCAGTTGAAATGCCCCAGCCAGCCTAGTTAACGAGATATGCGGCCTGGTATTGGACAGAGCCAGCTTAGCCGGTTAGGCTTATTGGGCTTCGTCAGTCTTGCACATTTCCAAAAGGTTTATTTTGTGTGTGCATACACATCATATACAGAAACTTATTTCTCATAAAAAATAAAAAATACTTCCTCGGTTTTTAAATATAAATTTTTTTAGAGGTTTCACTAATAGATTATATACGGATATATATAGACTTATTTTAGAGTATAGATTCATTCATTTAGTTCGTATGTAGTACTCTCTAGAAAGACTTAGGGCTCCTTTGATTCAAAAGAATCCTATAGAGTTTTTGGAGGAACGAGATCCTTAGGAATTTTTTCTACATTGGTCATTTGATGTATAGGATTTGATTCAAAAGAAACCTTATACTTTTTTTATTCCTGTATTTTTAAAATCCTACGAATCAAACCCTTATGTTTATGAACGTAGGGAGTAGAGTGTATTGCAAGGCGGCACGTGCATTTCAGCCTTTCTCCTACCGACATGGACCTAGCGTGAACATTAATTAGCATAGCACCAAACAATGCTGGAATAGGTCCATGTGCTTGCAAAGCGCATCAGACTGGACTAAAAGTGGTGCTATGCATGATGAGCAAGGAGACAAAACGTTATCACGAAGAGTTGGAAAAGCAGCAGGAGCGCTCTGCTGACTGCTGAGTGAACAGCAGCGGCACTCGCTGAGTGAAGTCGTGAGTCACCAGCCGCCACGGGGTCCATGCCGAGGCCTACCGCCTAATAATTGCTCTCGCTGGTCGCTGCCTACCCTACCACGGCCATGGCCGTGACTGGTGATCGATTAGTTAAACAAGTAGAATCGCGCGTACGAAGCTGTGTGCGTGTCCACGCCAATCCTCACCGTCTCGTGTCAGCCTCGAATCTTGCTGATCGACTGAAGAAGAAGGCATGGCATGGCGACAATCGATCGAGCAACTTTGTGCTTGCGCCGTGCCGTGCAATCAGACCCGCTGGACGGCTGGCGCGTTTGATGCCAACGTTGCACCGAAATTTCGGAACCGCGGTTTTGTACGGTTGCGGCATCTGCTGCCGCCCATTTTCCGCAACGCGCGAGGGTAAAATCTCGAGCACGTGGTTTGCATCGTGGGAGTGTTAGGGTTGGAAAGCCCATTTTCCGCAACGCGCGAGGGTAAAATCTCGAGCACGTGGTTTGCATCGTGGGAGTGTTAGGGTATTTCCAACGTCGAGTCTCGGTAAGAGCATCTACATCCGGATTTAACAAATTTGGTCTTTTAAACGCTCGCGGACGCGTCCGGACACGCCCGCGACGCATCGATGGGTCCTTATATTTTGTTTTGTGCATTCACATATCTTAAATTTGAACTCTTAAATTCATACAAATACATGCACGTCGATCATGTCGCACGTAAAATAAGTAGCGTTGATATCAAGCGTACATAGCGTTTACATAAAATTTATTTGAAGTGTCAAACTCAAGCATTGGCTCCTTGGTTACCATTATCGATCCACATGTGCTCCACAAGATTATTAAGTAACTGCGTATGCACCTGGTGATTTCAAAGATTTTGATGCATCTGTAGAAAATTCTGAAGCTGGGCCGCATCTTGATCCTCCGGGATTTCAGCTTGTTCTCCGGGAGCTTCGAAATCATTGGTTTGGGCTATACCTTCACCTTCATCCTCGACAATCATATTATGCAGAATAACACAACATGTCATCAGCTGCCACAAAGTTTCTGATTCCCACATCATTGCAGCGCTCCGCACAATTCCCTAACGAGTCTGAAGCACACCAAATGCCCTCTCCACATCCTTCCTAGCCGCTTCCTGCATTGTTGCAAAGTGGATCTGTTTGTTGTCACGCGGCTCGGATATGGTATTCACAAACGCCGCCCACTGAGGATAGATACTATCGGCAAGATAGTATCCCATGTTGTAGTCTCGGCCGTTGAAGTTGCCTGGCGGTGATTCCCCATTGCAAAGCCTGCTGAAAACCGGAGATCGTTGGAGCACGTTGATGTCGTTGTGAGAACCAGGCATTCCAAAGAAAGCATGACAAATCCATAAGTCATGTGATGCCACTGCTTCTAGTATGATGGTGGCCTCTTTGGTGTGACATTGATACATTCCCCGCAGACCTTTGGGGCAGTTTTTCCAATGCCAACGCATGCAATGAATTGATCTGAGCATTCCTGCAAACCCCCTTGCCTCTCCAATATCCAACAACTCTTTTGTGTCCGGCGCATTTGGTTCTCTGAGATATTCCGGTCCAAACACCTCAACCACGGCGCGGGCAAATTGGACAATAGTCTTTGATACGTCCATTTTGCGTCATGCTTCTATATTGATATTTATTGCATTATGGACTATTATTACATACTATGGTACAATTCTTATGCCTTTTCTCTCTTATTTTACAAGGTTTACATAAAGAGGGAAAAATGCGAGCAGCTGGAATTCTGAACTGGGAAAGGAGCAAATTGAGATACCTATTCTGCACAACTCCAAAAGTCCTGAAAAGTTACGGAGAATTATTTTGGAATATATAAAAAATATTGGGCGAAACAAATACCAGAGGAGGGCCACCAGGAGGTGACAAGCCTGCCAGGGGCGGCCACCCTCCTGGCCGCGCCTAGAGGGCTTGTGACCCACCTGGCAGGCCCCCGACGCCCATCTTCTGCTATACGGAGGGTTTTGACCTGGAAAAAATCAAAAGGAAGCTTTCGGGACGAAGCGCCACCGTCTCTAGGCGGAACTTGGACAGAATCAATCTAGAGCTCCGGCAGAGCTGTTTTGCCGGGGAAACTTTCCTCCAAGAGGGGGAAATCGAAGCCATCGTCATCACCAACAATCCTCTCATTGAGATGGGGTCAGTCTCCATCAACATCTTCATCAGCACCATCTCCTCTCCAAACCCTAGTTCATCTCTTGTATCCGATCTTTGTCTCAAACCTCCGATTGGTACCTGTGGGTTGCTATTAGTGTTGATTACTCCTTGTAGTTGATGCTAGTTGGTTTACTTGGTGGAAGATCATATGTTCAAATCCTTTATGTTAATTAATATTCCTATGATTATGAAGATGAACATGCTTTGTGAGTAGTTACGTTTGTTCCTGGGGACATGGGATAAGTCTTGTTATAAGTAATCATGTGAATTTGGTATTCGTTCGATATTTTGATGAGATGTATGTTGTCTCTCCTCTAGTGGTGTTATGTGAACGTCTACTACATAACACTTCACCATTATTTGGGCCTAGGGGAAGGCATTGGAAAGTAATAAGTAGATGATGGGTTGCTAGAGTGACACAAGCTTAAACCCTAGTTTATGCGTTGCTTCGTAAGGGGCTGATTTGGATCCATATGTTTCATGTTATGGTTAGATTTATCTTAATTCTTCTTTCGTAGTTGCAGATGCTTGCGATAGAGGTTAATCGTAAGTGGGAGGTTTGTCCAAGTAAGGGCAGCATCCAAGCACCGGACCACCCACATATCAAACTATCAAAGTAACGAACGCGAATCAAATGAGCATGATGAAAACTAGCTTGACGAAAATTCCCATGTGTCCTTAGGAGTGCTTTGCTTTATATAAGAGTTTGTCCAGGCTTGTCCTTTACTACAAAAAGGATTGGGCTACCTTGATGCACCTTTGCTACACTTGTTGCTTGTTACTCATTACAAATTATGTTATCACAAAACTATCTGTTACCGATAATTTCAGTGCTTGCAAAGAATACCTTACTCAAAACCGCTTGTCACTTCTGCTCCTCGTTGGGTTCGACACTCTTACTTATCGAAAGGACTACGATAGAGCCCCTATACTTGTGGGTCATCAAGCCTCTTTTCTGGCGCCATTGCCGGGGAGTGAAGCGCCTTTGGTGAGTGAATCTTGGTAAGGAAAAATTTATATAGTGTGCTGAAATTTACTGTCACTTGTTACTATGGAAAATAATCCTTTGAGGGGCTTGTTCGGGGTATCTTCACCTCGACCGGAAGCACAAAGAGTCACTCCTCAACCTGCTGCACCTACTGAAAATATTTATTATGAAATTCCTTCGGGTATGATAGAGAAACTGCTGGCTAATCCTTATATAGGAGATGGAACACTACATCGTGATTTGCATCTAATCTATGTGGATGAAGTTTGTGGATTATTTATGCTTGCACGTCTGCCTGAGGATCACGTCGAGAATAAGGTGTTTCCTTTATCTTTGAAGGAGAAGGCATTGACATGGTACAGGCTATCTGATGATAT
The DNA here is from genome assembly GCA_022496015.1 of Hordeum marinum. Lineage (NCBI taxonomy): Eukaryota > Viridiplantae > Streptophyta > Magnoliopsida > Poales > Poaceae > Hordeum > Hordeum marinum. Next base: position 453,544,566 of record CM039674.1, on the reverse strand, counting down.
TGGATCATGGAGCTACAACCGATTGAAAATGGAATTTCATGAGAAGTTCTATCCTATGCATCTAGTTCATCATGATCGGAATTATATCTATAATTTTTGGCCTCGTGAAGGAGAAAGAATCGCTCAAGCTTGGGGGATGCTTAATTCAATGTTATGTTCATGCCCCAAATCATGAGCTCTCAAGGGAAATTATTATTCAGATTTTTTATGCTCGGCTTTCTCGTAATGATCAATCCATGCTCGACACTTCTTATGCTAGTTCCTATATGAAGAAAGATATTGACTTCAAATGGGATTTATTGGAAATAATTAAACGCAACTCTGAAGATTGGGAACTCGATGAAGGTAAGGGGTCAGGTATGAACCCTACGTTTGATTGTGTTAAATCTTTCGTAGATACCGATTCTTTTCGTGAATTTAGCACTAAATGTGGACTTGACTCTGAGATAGTAGCTTCTTTCTTTGAATCTTTTGCTGCTCATGTTGATCTCCCTAAGGAGAAGTGGCTTAAATATCATCCTCCCGTTGAAGTGAAAGTAGTTGAACCTATTAAAGTTGAATAGGAAACTATTACTTATAATGTTGATCCTGTTATTCCTATTGGTTATATTGAGAAACCACCTTTCCCTGTTAGAATAAAGGAACATGTTAAAGCTTCAACTGTGGTTCGTAAGATCTGTGTTAGAACACCTACACCCCCTGAGCAAATTAAAGTTGAGACTATTATTGCTATGGTTAAAGATCTCTTGGTTGATAATATTGATGGGCATGCTATTCAATTTTGTGATGAAGCTGCTAGAATTGCTAAACCTGATGCTAAAGATAAACATAGACCCATTGTTGGCACGCTTGTTGTTTCTGTTAAAATAGGAGATCACTGTTGTCATGGCTTATGTGATATGGGTGCTAGTGTTAGTGCAATTCCCTTTACCTTATATAAAGAAATTATGAATGATATTGCACCAGCCGAGTTAGAGGAAATTGATGTTACAATTAAACTTGCTAATAGAGATACTATAGCACCGATACATCCATTTTGCATCATGCTTTTATATTGAAATTTATTGCATTATGGCCTGTTACTACACATTTTGGTACAATATTTATGCCTTTTCTCTCTTATTTTACAAGGTTTACATTAAGAGGGAGAATGCCGGCAGTTGGAATTCTAGACTGGAAAAGGAGCAAATCTGAGATACCTATTCTGCACAACTCCAAAAGTCCTGAAAATCTACGGAGAATTATTTTGGAATATATAAAAATTATTGGGTGAAAGAAATACATAGGGACCCACCAGGCAATCACAAGCCAGGGGGCGCGCCCTACCCCCGTGGGCGGGTCCCTATGGCTTGTGGCCCACCTGGCAGCCCTCCGATGCCCATCTTCTGCTATATGGAGGCTTTTGACCTGGAAAAATCATAACAAAGCTTTTGAGGTGAAGCGTCACCGTCTCGAGGCGGAACTTGGGCAGAACAAATCTAGGGCTCCGGCGGAGCTGTTCTGCCAGGGAAACTTCCCTCCCAGAGAGATAAATCGAAGCCATTGTCATCACCAACGATCCTCTCATCGAGAGGGGGTCAATCTCCATCAACATCTTCATCAGAACCATCTCCTCTCCAAGCCCTAGTTCATCTATTGTATCCGATCCTTGTCTCAAAACCTCAGATTGGTACCTGTGGGTTGCTAGTAGTGTTGATTACTCCTTGTAGTTGATGCTAGTTGGTTTACTTGGTGGAAGATCATATGTTTAGATCCTTGGTCATCATTAATACTCCTCTAATTATGAACATGAATATGCTTTGTGAGTAGTTATGTTTGTTCTTGAGGACATGGGATAAGTCTTGTTATAAATAATTATGTGAATTTGGTATTCGATCGATATTTTGATGAGATGTATATTGTCTCTCCTCTAGTGGTGTTATGTGAACGTCGACTACATGACACTTCACCATTGTCCGGGACTAGAGGAAGGCATTGGGAAGTAATAAGTAGATGATGGGTTGCTAGAGTGACGGAAGCTTAAACCCTAGTTTATGCGTTGCTTCGTAAGGGGCTGATTTGGATCCACATGTTTCATGCTATGGTTAGATTTATCTTAATTCTTCTTCAGTAGTTGTGGATGCTTGCGAGAGGGGATAATCATAAGTGGGATGCTTGTACAAGTAAGGGCAGCACCCAAGCACCAGTCCACCCACATATCAAATTATCAAAGTAACGAACGCAAATCATATGAGCATGATGAAAACTAGCTTGACAAAAATTCCCATGTGTCCTCGGGAGCGCCTTGCTTTATATAAGAGTTTGTCCAGGCTTGTCCTTTGCTATAAAAAGGATTGGGCGACCTTACTGCACCTTTGTTACAATTGTTACTTGCTACCCGTTATGAATTATGTTATCACAAAACTATCTGTTATCGATAATTTCAGTGCTTGCAGAGAATACCTTACTAAAAACCGCTTGTGATTTTCTTACTGAAAAAGCACAAAGAGTCGCTCCTCAACCTGCTGCACCTGCTGAAAATATTTATTATGAAATTCCTTCGGGTATGATAGAGAAACTTCTAGCTAATCCTTATGCAGGAGATGGAACACTACATCCTGATTTGCATCTAATCTATGTGTATGAAGTTTGTGGATTATTTAAGCTTGCAGGTTTGCCCGAGGATGTTGTCAAGAAGAAGTTCTTTCCTTTATCTTTTAAGGAGAAGGCATTGGCATGGTACATGCTATGTGATGATATTGGATCATGGAACTACAACCGATTGAAATTGGAATTTCGTCAGAAGTTTTATCCCATGCATCTAGTTCATCATGATCGGAATTATATTTAAATTTTTTGGTCTCGTGAAGGAGAAAGAATCGCTCAAGCTTGGGGGAGGCATAAGTCAATGTTATATTCATGCCCCAACCACGAGCTCTCAAGAGAAATTATTATTCAGAATTTTTATGCTCGGCTTTCTCATAATGATCGATCCATGCTCGATACTTCTTGCTCCGGTTCTTTTATGAAGAAAGATATTGAATTGAAATGGGACTTATTGGAAAGAATTAAACGCAACTCTGAAGATTGGGAACTCGACGAAGGTAAGGAGTCAGGTATAAACCTTAAGTTTGATTTTGTTAAATACTTTATAGACACCGTTGTTTTTCATGAATTTAGCACTAACTATGGACTTGACTCTGAGATAGTAGCTTCTTTGTGTGAATATTTTGCTACTCATGTTTATATCCCTAAGGAGAAGTGGTTTAAATATCATCCTCCCATTGAAGTGAAAGTAGTTGAACCTATTAAAGTTGAAGAGGAAACTATTACTTATAATGTTGATCCTGTTATTCCTACTGCTTACATTGAGAAACCACCCTTCCCTGTTAGGATAAAGGAACATGCTAAAGCTTCAACTGTGATTCGGAAGAGTTGTATTAGAACACCTACACCCCCTGAACAAATTAAAGTTGAACCTAGTATTGCTATGGTTAAAGATCTCTTGGTTGATAATATTGATGGACATGTTATTCATTTCTGTGATGAAGCGGCTAGAATGTCTAGACCTGATACTAAGAGTAAACATAGACCAATTGTTGGCATGCCTGTTGTTTCTGTTAAAATAGGAGATCATTGTTATCATGGCTTGTGTGATATGGGTGCTAGCATAAGTGCAATTCCTTTTTCCTTATACAAAGAAATCATGCATGATATTGGACCAGTTGAACTAGAGGAAATTGATGTTACTATTAAGCTTGCTAATAGAGACACTATTGCACCGATGGGGATTGTTAGAGATGTTGAGGTCTTGTGTGGGAAAATAAAATATCCTACTAATTTTCTTGTTCTCGGTTCCCCACAAGATGATTTTTGTCCCATTATATTTGGCAGACCCTTCTTGAACATTGTTAATGCTAGGATTGATTGCGAGACAGAAACAGTTAGTGTGAGTTTTGGGGATGTGTCTCATGACTTCAATTTTTCTAAATTTCGTAGACAACCCCATGACAAAGAATTGCCTAGTAAAGATGAAATTATTGGTCTTGCTTCTATTGCTACGCCTCCTACTGATCCTTTAGAACAATATTTCCTAGACCATGAAAATGATATGCCTATGAATGAGAGGAATGAAATAGATAATTTTTTCTTTGGCCAGCAGCCTATTTTGAAACACAACTTACTTGTTGAAATACTTGGGGATCCTCCTCCACCCAAGGGTGATCCCGTGTTTGAGCTCAAACAATTACCCGATACGTTGAAATATGGCTATCTTGATGAAAAGGAGATATATCCTGTTATTATTAGTGCTAAACTTTGAGAGCATGATGAAAAGAGATTATTGAAAACTCTAAGGAAGCATCATGCCGCTATTGGTTATACTCTTAATGATCTTAAGGGCATTAGTCCCACTCTATGCCAACATAAAATTAATATGGAGCCTGATGCCAAACCAGTTATTGATCACCAATGACGATTGAACCCTAAGATGAAAGAAGTGGTAAGAAAAGAAATACTAAAGCTTCTTGAGGCATGTATAATTTATCCTGTTGGTGATACTAGATGGGTTAGTCCCGTTTATTGTGTCCCTAAGAAGGGAGGTATTACCGTTGTTCCTGTTGGGAGACGTAGTAGTAAATAAAAAAAAATTCCTACGTGTTCACCAAGATCTATCTATGGAGAAACCAACAACGAGTAAGGGGAGAGTGCATCTTCATACCTTTGAAGATCGCTAAGAGGAAGCGTTACAAGAACGCGGTTGGTGGAGTCGTACTCGTAGCGATTCAGATCCAGTGGAATCCGATCTTAGCGCCGAACAACGGTGCCTCCGCGTTCAACACACATACAACCCGGTGATGTCTCTTACGCCTTGATCCAGCAAGGAGGAAGGAGAGGTTGAGGGAGAGCTCTGGCAGCACTACGGCGTGGTGACGGTGGAGCTGCGTGGTCTCCGGTAGGGCTTCGCCAAGCACCGCGGAGAACGAGGAAGAGGAGAAGTAGGGCTGTGCCGAGAGGGAGAGAGAGTCGTGTCTCATACAGCCCCAAAGGCTCAACTATATATAGGAGGAGAGGAAGGAGGGTGCCAACCCCGAGGTGGTGCGGCAGCCCTAGATGGGATCTTGGCCGGCGGCCAAGAGGGAGGGAGAGGTGGTGCGACAGCCCTAGCTGCCCTAGGGTGGGCCTAGGGCCCATCTAGGCCTAGGGTTTTCCACCTCTCTCGTTGATGCGCCTTGGGCCAGGTCGGAGGGGTGCACCAGCTCACCTAGGGGCTGGTTCCCTCCACCTTTGGCCCATGCAGTCCTCCGGGGCCCATGGCCCCTCCTGGTGGACCCCCGAAACCCTTCCGGTGGTCCCGGTACATTACCGGTGACGCCCGAAACATTTCCGGTAACCAGAACCTCACTTCCCATATATCAATCTTTGTCTCCGGACCATTATGGAACTCCTTGTGACGTCCAGGATCTCATCCGGGACTCCGAACAACCTTCGGTAACTACGTGCACTATTTCCCTATAACCCTAGCTGTTGGGAGACGTAGTAGTAAATCAAAAAATTTCCTACGTGTTACCTGTTGGGGAACGTCGCGTGGGAAACAAAAAAATTCTTATGCACACGCAAACCTATCCATGGTGATGAGCATCTACGAGAGGGAGAGTGGATCTACGTACCCTTGTAGATCGCTAAGCGGGAAGCGTTAAGAAATGCGGTTGGTGTAGTCAAACTTCTTCGCAATCCAAATTGCCGAGCGTCTCGCGATCTAATCACGAACCGTCCCGCGAACCAATCACGAACCGTCCCGCGATCCGATCACGAACGTCCCGTGGCCTTGATCACGATCCTTCCGATCTAGTACCGAACGGACGACACCTCCACGTTCAGCACACATGCAGCTTGATGACGATCTCCACTGTCTTGATCCAGCAAGAGGAGGCGGAGAGGAGGAAGAGTTCTCCGGCAGCGTGATGGCGCTCCGGCGATGGTGGTGGAGCTATTCCGACAGGGCTTCGCCTAAGCACTATAGAAAACCGATCTAGAGGAGAAGCTATGCACTAGAGGAACGGGTGGCACGTGGCTGAAAATCTTGTGCCAAAACCCTAAAATCCTCTAGTATATATAGGAGGAGAGAAGGAGGAGGGTTGGCAGCCAAAAAGGCAGCCCTTGGGTCGGCCAAACCAAGGAGGGAGGAGTTCTCCTCCTCCACTCCTAGTAGGATTAGGACTCCTTCCTTATTTGGCCCTTTTTTGCCTTTTTCCACCTTTTTCCTTTTGGTATTTTCTTCCCAGCCTCATGGGCTTTGTGTAGGACTTCCACAAGCCCACTAAGGTCTGGTATTCATCCTCCTACAGCCCATAAAGCCTCTTGGGTCAAAATACCTCTCCCGGTGGTCTCCCGGTACACTACCGGCACTCCCGGTACACTACCGATGAGCCCGGAACTTTTCCGGCGACCAAACTGGGACTTCCTATATATGAATCTTTACCTCTGGACCATTCGGGAGCTCCTCATGACGTCCGGGATCTCATCTGGTACTCTGAAAAACCTTCGGTCACCACCATACATAACTCTACACTACCGAAACGTCACCGAACCTTAAGTGTGCAGACCCTGCGGGTTCGAGAACTATGTAGACATGATCGAGACACCTCTACGGCCAATAACCAATGGCGGGACCTGGACGTCCACATTGGTTCCTACATATTCTACGAAGATCTTCATCGGTCTAACCTCTATGTGAAGGATTCAATCAATCCCGTATAACATTCCCTTTGTTCTTCGGTATGTTACTTGCCCGAGATTCGATCGTCGGTATCTCCATACCTAGTTCAACCTCGTTACCGGCAAGTCTCTTTACTCGTTTCGTAATGCAAGATCCCGTGGTTAACATATTAGTCACATTGCTTGCAAGGCTTGTTGTGATGTTGCATTACCGAGTGGGCCCTGAGATACCTCTCCGTCACACGGAGTAACAAATCCCAGTCTTGATCCATGCCAACTCAACAGACACCTTCGGAGATACCTGAAGTGCACCTTTATAGTCACACAGTTATGTTGCGACGTTTGATACACACAAAGTATCCCTTCGGTGTCAGTGAGTTGCATGATCTCATGGTCATAGGAAGATATACTTGACATGCGGAAAACAGCAGCAATAAACTGACACGATCATATGCTACGTTTGTAATTTGGGTCTTGTCCATCACATCATTCTCCCAATGATGTGATCCCATTATCAAATGACATCTTGTGTCCATGGCTAGGAAACCTTAACCATCCTTTGATCAACGAGCTAGTCTATTAGAGGCATACTAGGGACATGGTTTTGTCTATGTATCCACACATGCATTTAAGTCTCCGATCAATACACTTATAGCATGGATAATAAACGATTATCATGAACAAGGAAATATGATAATAACTAATTTATTATTGCCTCTAGGGCATATTTCCAACAGTGTCCCACTTGCACTAGAGTCAATAATCTAGTTCACATCACCATGTGATTCACATTGTTATGAATCTAACACCCAATGAGTTTTGGAGTTCGATCATGCTTTGCATGTGAGAGAGGTCTTATAGTCAACGGGTCTGTAACATTCAGATCCGTGTGTACTTTGCAAATCTATGTCAAACCGTAAACACTGCTACCACACTCCACTTGGTACTTTACCAAATGGCTGCTCCACTATCGTATCCAGATTGCTACTACGAGCCATCCGGATTGGTGTTTAAAGCTTGCATCGACGTAACTCTTTACGACGAACTCTCTATTACCTCCATAATCGAGAAACATCTCCTTAGTCCTCTGGTTACTAAGAATAATTTCGACCGCTGTCCAGTGATCCACTCCTGGACAACTCTAGTACCCCTTGACAGACTCTTGGCAAGGGACACACAGGTGCGGTACACAGCATGGCATACTACACAGAGCCTATGGCTAAGGCATAGGGGACGACGTTCGTCTTTTCTCTTTCTTCTGCCGTTGTCGAGCTTTGAGTCTTACTCAACTTCACACCTTTATAAATCAGGCGAGAACTCTTTCTCTGACTGATCCATTTTGAACTCTTTCAAAATCTTGTCAAGGTATGTATTTATTGAAAGTCTCATCAAGCATCTTGATCTATCTCTATAGATTTTGATGCTCAACAATTAGGTAGCTTTATCCAGGTCTTCCTTTGAAAATCACTTTTCAAACAACCATTTATGCTTTCCAGAAATCCTACATTATTTCTGATCAACAATATGTCATCCACATATACTTATCAGAAATTCTATAGTGCTCCCACTCACTTTATTGTAAATACAAGTTTCTCATAAACTTTGCATAGTCTCAAAACTTTGATCACCTCATCAAAGTGCATATTCCAACTCCGAGATGCTTGCTTCAGTCCATAGAAGGATCACTGAAGCTTGTACACCTTTTAGCATCCTTAGGACTGACAAAACCTTCTGGTTGTACCACATACAACCTTTCCTCAAGTAAAACCGTTAAGGAAACGATGTTTCGACATCCATCTGCCAGATTTCATAATTGAAAAATGCAGCAACTGCTAACATATTTCCAACAGACTTTAGCATTGCTACAAGTCAGAAAGTCTCATCGCAGTCAACTCCTTGAACTTGTCACAAACAACTTTGCAACAAGTCGAGCTTTACAAATGGTGATAATTACCATCAGCGTCTGTCTTCATTTTAAAGATCCATTTGTACTCAACGACCTGCCGTCCAACGAGCAAGTCTACCAAAGTCTATACTTGGTTTTCATACATGGATTCTATCTCAGATTTCATGGCCTCCAACCATTTTTCGGAATCCGGGCCCATCATCGCTTCTCCATAGCTCGTAGGTTCATCGTTGTCCAACAACATGACCTCCAAGACAGGGTTGTCGTACCGCTTAGGAGCAGCACACATCCTTGTCGACCTACGAAGTTCGATAGTAACTTGATCCTGAAGCTTCATGATCATCATCATTAACTTCCTCTTCAACTAACGTAGGTTTCACAGAAACAACATTCTGCGCTGCGCTACTCTCTGGTTGAACAAAGGTTTAACAACCTCATCAAGTTCTATCTTCCTCCCACTCAATTCTTTCGAGAGAAACTTTTCCTCAAGAAAGGATCCATTTTAGGAACAAACACTTTGCACTTGGATCTGAGATAGAAGGTTCACCCAACTGATCTTAGGGTATTCTATGAAGATGCATTTGTCCGCCTTGGGTTCGACCTCATTAGGTGAAAACATTTTCCACACAAGTGTCACATCCCCAAATATTAAGAAATGACAGCTTAGGTTTCTATCAAACCATAATTCACACGGTATCATCTCAACGGATTTAGATGGTGCCCTATTTAAAGTGAATTAAGTTGTCTCTAATGCATAACCCCAAAATTATAGTAGTAAAACGATAAGAGACATCATAGCATGCACCATGTCCAATAGAGCATAACTATGATGTTCGGACACACCATCACACTATGGTGTTCCAGGTGGCGTTTAGTTGTGAAACAACTTTCACATTGTCTTAAGTTGTATGCCAAACTCGTGACTCAGATATTCACCTCCACGATCATATCGCAGTCATTTCTATCTTCTTGTCACGATGATCTTAAACTTCACTCTGAATTTGCTTGAACCTTTCAAACGATTCAGACTTGTGTTTCATTAAGTAAATATACACTATATCTACTCAAATCGTCAGTGAATGTAAGAAAATAACGATATCCACTGCACGCTACAAGACTCACTAGATTGCATACATCAACATGTATCATTTCCAATGAATCACTTGCCCGCTCCATCCAACGGGGTCCTTTAGTCATCTTGCCCAAGAGGCATGGTTTGCATGTCTCAACCGATACGAAATCGAATGAGTCCAAGTATCCATCAGCATGGAGTTTCTTCATGCGCTTTATACCAATATGACATTTTGCGGCAGTGCCACAAGTATGTGGTACTATCATTATTTAACTTTGTATCTTTTGACATCAATGTTATGAACATGTGTATTACTACGATCAAGACTTCAACAAACCATTCTCACTGGGTGCATGACCATTGAAGGTATTATTCATGTAAACAGAATAACCATTATTCTCTGACTTAAATGAATAACCGTATTGCAACAAACATGATCTAATCATGTTCATGCTCAACGCAAAACACCAAATAACATTTATTAAGGTTTGTCACTAATCCTGAAGGTAGAGAGAGCGTGCGATGTTGATCACATCAACCTTGGAAACATTTCCAACACACATCATCACCTCACCCTTAGCTAGTTCTCCGTTTATTCCGTAGCATTTATTTCGAGTTACTAACATTTAGCAACCGAACCGGTATCCAATACCCAGGTGCTACTAGGAGTACTAGAAAGGTACACATCAATAACTGTACATCAAATATACTTCTGTCGATGTTGCCAGCCTTCTTATCTACCAAGTATCTAGGGTTGTTCTGCTTCAGCGACCTCTCACCTCATAATAGAAGCACTTAGTCTCGGGTTTGAGTTCAACTTTGGGTTGCTTCACTGGAGCAGCAACTGACTTGCTATCCATGAAGTTTCCCTCCTTGCTCTTGCCCTTTTAGAAACTAGTGGTTTGATTAACCATCAACACTTGACGCTCCTTCTTGATTTCTACCTTCGCGGTGTCAAACATCGCGAACAGCTGAGGGATCAATACTTCTATCCCTGGTGTTTTATAGTTCATCACAAAGTTCTAGTAGCTTTAGTGATAGTGACTTGTAGAATTATATCAATCACTATCTTATCTGGAAGATCAACTCCCACTTGATTCAAGCGATTGTAGTACCCAGACAATCTATATCTCCCTCCTGAATGTAATCATGGATGGAGTTGAAGCGGCGCTTGATGTGTCTTGTCTTCTTGTGAAAGCTGGGCTCCTTCGCAAGGGCAATAGCTCCAGTGTTGTCACAGAATAGAGTCATCTGGCCCGACACACTTGGAATTACTCCTAGGTCGGTGATGAACTCCTTCATCCAGACTCCTTCCTTTGCTGCTTCTGAAGCAACTATGTACTCTGCTTCACATGTAGATGCCGCCACGACGCTCTGCTTGCTGCTGCACCATCTGACTGCCCCTCCGTTCAAAATATACACATATCCGGTTTGCGACTTGGAGTCGTTCGGATCTGTGTCGAAGCTAGCATCGACGTAACCCTTTACAACGAGCTCTTCGGCACCTCCATATACGAGAAACATGTCCTTTGTCCTTTTTAGGTACTTCAGGATATTCTTGACCGCTGTCTAGTGTTCTGCTCCGGGATCACTTTGGTACCTCCCTACCAAACTTATGGCAAGGTTCACATCGGGTCTGGTACACAGCATGGCATACGTAATAGAGCCTATGGCTGAAGCATAGGGGATGACACTCATCTCTTCTCTATCCTTTGCCGTAGTCGGGCATTGAGTCGTACTCAATCTCACACCTTGTAACACAGGCAAGAACCCCTTCTTGGACTGATCCATATTGAACTTCTTCAATATCTTTTCAAGGTATGTGCTTTGTAAAAGATCTATGAGGAGCCTCAATCTATCTCTATAGATCTTAATACCTAATATGTAAGAAGCTTCTCGAAGGTCCTTCATTGAAAAACTTTTATTCAAGTAGGCCTTTACACTTTCCAAAAGTTCTATATCATTTCCCATTATCAGTATGTCATCCACATATAATATCAGAAATGCTATAGAGCTCCCACTCACTTTCTTGTAAATACAGGGTTCTCCATAAACCTGTACAAACCTAAACGCTTTAATCACCTCATTAAAGCGAATGTTCCAACTTCGAGATGCTTGCACCAGACCATAGATGGAGCGTTGGAACTTGCATACTTTGTTAGAATCTTTAGGATCGACAAAACCTTCCGGCTGCATCATATACAGTTCTTCCTTAAGGAAGCCATTAAGGAATGTCGTTTTGATGTCCATTTGCACGATCTCATAATCATAAAATGCGGCAATTGCTAACATGATTCGGACAAACTTTAGCATCGCTACGGGTGAGAAAGTCTCATCGTAGTCAACTCCTTGAACTTGTCGATAACCCTTAGCGACAAGCCGAGCCTTATAGACGGTCACATTACCATCCGTGTCAGTCTTCTTCTTAAATATCCATTTAGTTTCAATGGCTCGCTTATCATCAGGCAAGTCCACCAAAGTCCACACTTTGGTCCCATACATGGATCCTATCTCGGATTTCTTGGCTTCAAGCCATTTTTTGGAATCCGGGCCCGCCATCGCTTCTTCATAGTTCGAAGGTTCACCATTTTCTAACAACATGATCTCCAGGACAGGGTTGCCGTACCACTCTGGTGCGGAACGTGTCCTTGTGGACCTTTGACGTTCAGTAGTAACTTGATCTGAAGTTTCATGATCATCATCATTAACTTCCTCTCTAGCCGATGTAGGCTCCACAGAAACAACTTCCTGTGCTGCGCTACTCTCTGGTTCGAGCGGAGGTACAATTACCTCATCAAGTTCTATTTTCCTCCCACTTACTTATTTCGATAGAAACTCTTTATCGAGAAAGGATCCATTCTTAGCAACAAAGACTTTTCCTTCGGATCCGAGGTGGAAGGTATACCCAATAGTCTCTTCGGGATATCCTATGAAGACGCACTTTTTTGCTTTGGGTTCGAGCTTCTCAGGTTGAAGTTTCTTCACATAAGCATCGCATCCCCAAACTTTTAGAAACGACAACTTAGGTTTCTTTCCAAACCATAATTCGTACGCTGTCGTCTCAACAGATTTTGACGGTGCCCTATTTAAACTGAATGCGGCAGTCTCTAACGCATATCCCCAAAATGATAGCGGCAAGTCGGTAAGAGACATCATAGATCGCACCATATCCAATAGAGTTTAATTACGACATTCACACACACCATTTCGCTAAGGTGTGCCATGCGGCGTGAGTTGTGAAACAATTCCACATTTCCTTAGGTGCGTGCCAAACTCATGACTTAAATATTCTCCGCCACGATCAGATCGTAGGCACTTTATTTTCCTGTCACGTTGATTCTCCACCTCACTCTAAAATTCCTTGAACTTTTCAAAGGTTTCAAACTTGTGTTTCATTAAGTAGACATACCCATATCTGCTCAAGTCATCAGTGAGGGTGAGAACATAACGGTAGACACCGCGAGCCTCGACGCTCATTGGACCGCATACATTGGTATGCATTATCTCCAACAAGTCAGTTGCTCGCTCCATTGTTCCGAAGAACGGAGTCTTGGTCATCTTTCCCATGAGGCATGGTTCGCACGTGTCCAATGATTCAAAATCAAGAGACTCCAAAAGTCCATCAGCATGGACTTTCTTGGTGCGTTTGACACCAATATGACCAAGGCGACAGTGCCACATGTAAGTGGGACTATCGTTATCAACCTTACATCTTTTGGTACTCACACTATGGACATGTGTAAAGTCACGTTCGAGATACATCAAAAATAAACCATTGACCAGCGGGGCATGACCATAAAACATTTCTCTCATATAAATAGAACAACCATTATTCTCAAATTTAAATCAGTAGCCATCTCGCATCAAACGAGATCCAGATACAATGTTCATGCTCAAAGCTGGTACTAAATAACAGTTATTAAGGTTTAAAACTAATCCCGAAGGTAGATGTAGAGGTAGCGTGCCGACGGCGATCACATCGACCTTGGAACCATTCCCGACGCGCATCGTCACCTCGTCCTTTGCCAGTCTCCGCTTATTCCGCAGCTCCTGCTTGGAGTTACAAATGTGAGCAACTGCACCGGTATCAAATAGCCAGGAGCTACTACGAGCACTGGTAAGGTACACATCAATAATAAGTATATCACATATACCTTTAACGTTGTCGGCCTTCTTATCTGCTGAGTACTTGGGTAGTTCCGCTTCTAGTGACCGGTACCCTTGCAATAAAAACACTCAGTCTCAGCCTTGGGTCCATTCTTGTTCTTCTTCCCGGCAACTTGCTTACCGGGCGCAGCAACAGCTTTGTCGTCCTTCTTGAAGTTCTTCTTACCCTTTCCTTTCTTGAAAGTAGTGGTCTTATTCACCATCAACACTTGATGCTCCTTTTTGATCTCAACCTCCGCTGACTTCAACATCGAGTACAACTCAGGAATGGACTTCTCCATACCCTGCATGTTGTAGTTCATCACAAAGCTCTTGTAGCTAGGCGGAAGCGACTGGAGGATTCTGTCAATGACCGAGTCATCCACGAGATTAACTCCCAGCTGAGTCAAGCGGGTGTGCAACCCAGACATTTTGAGTATGTGCTCACTGACACAACTATTCCCTCCATCTTACAGCTGAAGAAGTTGTCCGGGACATCATATCTCTCGACCCGGGCATGAGCTTGGAAAACCAGTTTCAGCTCTTGGAACATCTCATATGCTCCGTGTTTCTCAAAATGCTTTTGGAGCCCCAGTTCTAAACTGTAAAGCATGCCGCACTGAACCAGGGAGTAATCATCACAGCGTGACTGCCAAGCGTTCGTAACGTCTTGGTTCGCTAGGAAAATGGGTGGGTCACCTAGCGGTGCATCAAGGACATACAATCTCTTGGAAGCTATGAGGATGATCCTCAAGCTAAGGACCGAGTCCGCATAGTTGCTTCCATCATCTTTCAGCTTGGTTTTCTCTAGGAACGCGTTGAAGTTGAGGGTGACATTAGCGTTGGCCATTGGATCTACAATATAGATTGTAAAGACAATTTTAGACTAAGTTCATGATAATTAAGTTCACATAATCAAATTATTTAATGAACTGCCACTTAGATAGACATATCTCTAGTCATCCAAGTGACACGTGATCCATGTCGACTAGCCCGTGTCCGATCATCACGTGAGACGGACTAGTCATCCATGGTGAACATCTCCATGTTGATCGTATCTTCTATATGACTCATGTTCGACCTTTCGGTCTTCCATGTTCCAAGGCCATGTCTGTACATGCTAGGCTCGTCAAGTCAACCTAAGTGTATCGCGTGTGTAAATCTGGCTTACACCCGTTGTATGCGAACATTAGAACCTATCACACCCGATCATCACGTGGTGCTTCAGAACAACGATCCTTGGCAATGGTGCACAGTTAGGGTGAACACATTTCTTGAAATTTTATTGAGAGATCATCTTATTTACTACGTCGTTCTAAGCAAATAAGATGTGACATGATAAACATCACATGCAATCAATATAGTGACATGATATGGCCAATATCATCTTGCTCCTTTGATCTCCATCTTCGGGGCACCATGATCATCACTGTCACCGGCACGACACCATAATCTCCATCATCATGATCTCCATCATCATGTCTTCATGAAGTTGTCTCGCCAACTATTACTTCTACTACCATGGCTAACGATTAGCAATAAAGTAAAGTAATTACATGGTGTTTATGATTGACACGCATGTCATACAATAAAATAAGACAACTCCTATGGCTCCTGCCGGTTGTCATACTCATCGACATGGAAGTCGTGAATCCTATTAAAAAACATGATCAATCTCATACATCACAATGCGTCACATCTCATCCTTTGGCCATATCACATCACAAGGCATATGCTGCAAAAGCAAGTTAGACGTCCTCTAATTTGTAGTTGCAAGTTTTTACGTGGCTCCTAGAGGTTTCTAGAAAGAACGTTTCTTACCTACGCCAAAACCACAACGTGATATGCCAATTGCTATTTACCCTTCATAAGGACCCTTTTCATCGAATGCAATCCGACTAAGGTGGGAGAAACAGACACCCGCTAGCCACCTTATGCAACAAGTGCATGTGAGGAGGTGGAACCGGTCTCTCTAGACATCGTGGTGGACCCCGATCTTAGAGACGAACAACGGCGCCTCCGCGTTCAACACACGTACAGCCTGGTGACGTCTCCTACGCCTTGATCCAGCAAGGAGGAAGGAGAGGTTGAGGGAGAGCTCTGGCAGCACGACGACATGGTGACGGTGGAGCTGCGTGATCTCCGGCGGGGCTTTGCCAAGCACCGCGGAGAACGAGAAAGAACAGAAGTAGGGCTGTGCCGAGAGGGAGAGAGAGTCATGTCTCAAACAGCCCCAAAGGCTCAACTATATATAGGAGGAGAGGGAGGAGGTTGCCCACCCCTAGGGTTCCCACCTAGGTGGTGCGGCAGCCCTAGATGGGATCTTGGCCGGTGGCCAAGAGGGAGGGAGAGGTGGTGCGGCAACCCTAGCTGCCCTAGGGTGGGCCTAGGTCTCATCTAGGCCTAGGGTTTGCCCCCCTCTCTCCTTGATGCGCCTTGGGCCAGGTGGGAGGGGCACACCAGCCCACCTAGGGGATGGTTCCCACCACCTTCGTCCCATGCAGTCCTCCAGGGCCCATGGCCCCTCCCGGTGGAACCCCGGAACCCTTCCGGTGGTCCTGGTACGTTACCGGTGATGCCTGAAATATTTCTGGTAACCAAAACCTCACTTCCTATATATCAATCTTTGTCTCCGGACCATTCCGGAACTCCTCGTGACGTCCAGGATCTCATCTGGGACTCCGAACAACCTTCGGTAACCACGTACACTATTTCCCTATAACCCTAGCGTCATTGGACCTTAAGTGTATAGACCCTACGGGTTCGGGAGACACGTAGACATGACCGAGACACCTCTCCGGTCAATAACAAACAACGGGATCTGGATACCCATGTTGTCTCCCACATGCTCCACGATGATCTCATCGGATGAACCACGATGTCGGGGATTCAATCAATCCCGTATGCAATTCCCTTGGTCTACCGGTATGATACTTGCCTGAGATTCGATCGTCGGTATCCCTATACCTTGTTCAATCTAGTTACCGGCAAGTCTCTTTACTCGTTCCGCAACACATCATCCCGTGGCTAACTCCTTAGTCACATTGAGCTCAATATGATGATGTCTTACCGAGTGGGCCCAGAGATACCTCTCCGTCTACGGAGTGACAAATTCCAGTCTCGATTCATGCCAACCAAACAGACACTTTTGGAGATACCCATAGTGCACCTTTATAGCCACCCAGTTACGTTGTGACATTTGGCATACCCAAAGCATTCCTACGGTATCCGGGAGTTGCACAATCTCATGGTCTAAGGAAATGATACTTGACATTGGAAAAGCTTTAGCAGACGAACTACACGATCTTGTGCTATGCTTAGGACTGGGTCTTGTCCATCACATCATTCTAAAAAGATGTGATTCCGTTATCAACGACATCCAATGTCCACGGTCATGAAACCGTGACCATCTATTGATCAACGAGCTAGCCAACTAGAGGCTCACTAGGGACACATTGTGGTCTATGTATTCACACATGCATTATGGTTTCCGGTTAACACAATTTTAGCATGAACAATAGACGATTATCATGAACAAGGAAATACAATAATAACCATTTTATTATTGCCTCTAGGGCATATTTCCAATAGTCTGCCACTTGCACTAGAGTCAATAATCTAGTTACACTGTGATGAATCGAACACCCATAGCATTCTGGTGTTGATCATGTTTGTGAAATGCACCTGCTACCTTTCAAACATGTATGATGGCTATATTCTGTGACTTTTCTGAAAAGATTCTTGAGGTTTTCATGGATGATTTTTAGTTTTCGGAACTTCATTTGATGATTGTTTGAGCAACCTTGACCGAGCTTTGTCGAGATGTGAAGAAACTAATCTTGTCTTGAATTGGGAAAAGTGCCACTTTATGGTTAATGAAGGTATTTCCTTGGGGCACAAGATCTCCGAAAGAGGTATTGAAGTTGATAAAGCTAAAGTTGATGCTATTGAAAAAATGTCGTGCCCTACGGATATCAAAGGTATAAGAAGTTTCCTTGGTCATGTTGGTTTTCTATAGGAGGTTTATCAAAGATTTCTCTAGTGATTATGTTGTTGGTGCTCTTCTAGGACAAAGAGTCGATAAGAAATTAAATGTTATCCATTATGCTAGTAAAACTCTAGACAGTGCTCAAAGAAACTATGCTACTACTGAAAAGGAATTTTTAGCAGTCGTGTTTGCTTGTGATAAGTTTAGACCTTATATTGTTGATTCCAAAGTAACTGTTCACACTGATCATGCTACTATTAAGTACCTTTTGGAAAATAAAGATGCTAAACCTAGACTTATTAGGTGGGTCCTTCTGCTACAAGAACTTGATTTGCATATTATTGATAGAAAGGGTGTTGATAACCCTGTGGCAGATAACTTGTCTAGGTTAGAAAATGTTCTTGATGACCCACTACCTATTGATGATAGCTTTCCTGATGAACAATTAGCTGTCATAAATGCTTCACACAATGCTCCATGGTATTATGATTATGCCAATTACATTGTTGCTGAATTTACATCACCTACTTTCACATACCAACAAAAGAAAAAGTTCTTCTATGATTTAAGGCATTACTTTTGGGATGATCCACACCTTTATAAAGAAGGAGTAGATGGTATTATTAGACGTTGTGTACCTGAGCTGAACAGGAACAGATCTTACGCAAGTGTCACTCCGAAGCCTACGGAGGACACCACGTTGGAGAAAGAACTGTACATAAGGTACTACAATTTGGGCTTTATTGGCCTACTCTCTTCAAGGATGCTCGTAAGTTTGTCTTGTCTTGTGATGAATGTCAAAGAATTGGTAATATTAGTAGATGTCAGGAAATGCCTATGAATTACTCTCTTATTATTTAACCATTTGATGTTTGGGGTTTTGATTATATGGGGCCTTTTCCACAATCTAACGGGTATACTCATATTCTAGTTGCTGTTGATTATGTTACTAAGTGGGTAGAAGCTATTCCAACTAGTAGCGCTGATCATAACACTTCTATTAAAATGTTTAAAGAAGTTATCTTCCCTAGATTTGGAGTCCCTAGATATTTGACGACTCATGGTGGTTCCCAATTTATTCATGGTGCTTTACGTAAATTTCTCGCTAAATACGATGTTAATCATAGAATTGCCTCTCCTTATCATCCTCACTCTAATGGTCAAGTAGAATTGAGCAATAGAGAAATTAAATTGATTTTGCAGAAGACTGTTAATAGATCTAGGAAGAATTGGTCTAAGAAACATGATGATGCATTGTGGGCTTATAGAACTGCTAAGAAAAACCCTATGGGCATGTCTCCGTATAAGATGGTTTATGGTAAAGCATGTCACCTACCTCTAGAGCTAGAACATAAAGCTTATTGGGCAATCAAAGAGCTCAATTATGATTTCAAGCTTGCTGGTGAGAAGAGGTTATTTGACATTAGCTCACTTGACGAATGGAGAACCCAAGCCTATGAGAATGCCAGGTTCTTTAAAGAAAAGGTTAAGAGATGGCATGATAGAAGGATACAAAAGCGTGAATTTAATGTAGGTGATCATTTCTTGCTATACAATTCTCGTTTAAGATTTTTTGCAGGAAAACTTCTCTCTAAATGGGAAGGTCCTTACGTTATTGAGGAGGTATACCGTTCCGGTGCCATCAAGATTAACAACGCCAAAGGCACAAACCTGAAGGTAGTGAACGGTCAAAGAATCAAACATTATATCTCAGGTACTCCCATAAATGTTGAAACCATTATCATCAATACCATTACTCTGGAGGAGTACATTAGGGAGACTTACCAGAATGTTTCAGATTCCGGAAAGGAATAGGTATGTGGTATGGTAAGTAAATAGACTCCAAAACTTTTAATGTCATTTTTTATCTGTTTTGGAATATTTAAAAAATTAGGAAAATTTAAAGTAGTCCAAATAGTGCACGAGGAGGCGACAAGCTAGGGGGCGCGCCCTACCCCCTGGGCGCGCCCCTGTGGCTTGTGGTCACCTCGTGTACTATCCGGATTCCGTTTTCTTGTGGTATACTCCTTCGGGTCGGTAAAAATTCATTATATAATCTCACAAAGGTTTTGACTCTCGTGGCACGCCCATACCTCATGTTTTCTCTTTGATATGTTTTTGCAGCAGATTTAGAGCAATATGTCGTCCCAAGATTCTAATGGGGAGTGCTATATATCGCATTATCTTGCCAATCCCAAGCACTACTGGGACTTAGATCCTTATGGATTGTTCTCGCAGGAGGAACAAGAAGGAAAGTACGAGGAAGAAACCTCGGATGAAGAAGAAGCCCCCCTGCCTTAGCCAGGAGATATGCACGTGGAGTTTAAGAAATCAAGCCTCCCAAACACCAGGCGAAAACGCAAGGTTCTATTTATCCCTTCTCGTTTTCTGCAGGAGAGCAAGGAAGAATTATGTCAAAGGATATTGAAGCTTGAGCAAGAAGTGGACGATCTGAGGGAACATAATTTTATGCTTAGGAGGAAACTAGACAAGCTTCCAACCTCATCAACAACTCCAACATCACCACCTCCGAAGCAAGACAACTAAACACATGGGTATGGGCACTCCCCTTGGCTTGTGCCAGGCTTGGGGAGGTGCACCTGTATCATATCACCATCACACCTTTTATTTTTACTTTTATCGTTTTTCTTAGTTCAATCCTTTGGCTTATATATTGATCTAGTAGAATAATGTTTCGTGTGATCTAGTTTTGAGTTTTTGCTTTATGATTCCTCCTATGTAAGCAAGTCCGAGAGTTAGATAATAAAAAGTACTTTTGAGTTGAGGGCTTTGCTTGTTTGGTATGATCTTGATCTTGAGAAAGATGAAATAGAAAGAAGTATAGAATAAAAGCAAAGAGTATATATGATGATCTTATGGGGAGTGATGACTTCACATATAAGAAGTATGTCGATTGAGACCTGTTGTGGGTTGACAAACATAGCTGTTGGTCATTGTGGCAATTAAAAGGAAGTAAGAAAGAAAGAGAGGTTCACATATAAATATATTGTCTTGGACATCTTTTATGATTGTGAGCACTCATTAAAATATTATATGTTAAGAAGTTGATGTTGGACAAGGAAGACAACATAATGGTTTATGTTTTCTTATTTCCGAATAGAAGTTATATTGTTATAGATCCCTCAATATGTGTCACTTGCTCCTACCTCATATCAGCCAAAACTTTCGTACCAAGTAGAGATACTACTTGTGCATGCAAACACCCTTAACCTAGTTTTGCCATGAGAGTCCACCATACCTGCCTATGGATTGAGTAAGATCCTTCAAGTAAGTTATCATCGGTGCAGGCAATGAAAATTGCTCTCTAAATATGAGTGATCTATTAGTGTGAGGAAAATAAACTTTATGCGAACTTGTGATAGGGAAGAAATAAAAGCGACGGACTGCATAATAAAGTTCTCTATCACAAGGGAAATATAAAGTGACGTTCTTTTGCATTAAGGGATTGTGCATCCAACTATAAAAACACATGACAACCTCTGTTTCCCTCTACGAAGGGCCAATCTATTACTTTTATTTTTCTAGTACTTACCTTTATGCAAGAGTCATAGTGATCTCCATCACTTTCTCTATTTCTCCTTTATCTTCTGGTAAGCGTCATGTGTTGGGGAATGATCTAGACACATATATCCACTCGGAAGTGGACGAGCATGAGTTATTACTGTTGACATTATCCTGGAGGTAAATAGTTGGGAGGCAATACTATAAGACACTATCTTTCTCTGTGTCCGATTGAAGCTTTGACCTCATAGGTACCTCGTAAGTGTTAACAATTGTGAAAGACTAAAAGATGATTGAGTATGTGGATTTGCTTTAAAAGCTCTTATATTGACTCTTTCCTATGTTATGATAAATTGGAATTGTTTCGATGACTCAGATCGTAGTTTGTCAGTTCTCAATACAGTTCTTGATTCACACTTTACCATTGTGAATGAATTGTTACTTTAGCATAAGAAATTATATGTCAATATATATTGCTGTTCTAAAGAAGATCATGATGCCTTCATGTCCGTATTTCATTTTATCGACACCTCTATCTCTAAACATGTGGGCACATTTATCGATTTCGGCTTTCGCTTGAGGACAAGCGAGGTCTAAGCTTGGGGGAGTTCGTACGTCCATTTTGCATCATGCTTTTATATTGATATTTATTGCATTATGGGCTGTTACTACACATTTTGGTACGATATTTATGCCTTTTCTCTCTTATTTTACAAGGTTTACATGAAGAGGGAGAATGCCGGCGGCTGGAATTCTGGACTGGAAAAGGAGCAAATCTGGGATACCTATTCTGCACAACTCCAAAAGTCCTGAAAATCTATGGAGAATTATTTTGGAATATATAAAAATTATTGGGCGAAAGAAATACATCACGGGGCCACCAGTCAGTCACAAGCCAGGGGGCGCGCCCTACCCCCCTGGGCGGGTCCCTATGGCTTATGGCCCACCTGGCAGCCCTCCAATGCCCATCTTCTGCTATATGGAGACTTTTGACCTGGAAAAAATCATAGCAGAGCTTTCGGGGCGAAGTGCCACTGTCTCGAGGCCGAACTTGGGCAGAATCAATCTAGGGCTCCTGCGGAGCTGTTGTGCCGGGGAAACTTCCCTCCCGGAGGGGGAAATCGAAGCCATCGTCATCACCAACGACCCTCTCATCGATAGGGGGTCAATATCCATGAACATCTTCATCAGAACCATCTCCTCTCCAATCCCTAGTTCATCTCTTGTATCCGATCTTTGTCTCAAAACTTTAGATTGGTACCTGTGGGTTGCTACTAGTGTTGATTACTCCTTGTAGTTGATGCTAGTTGGTTTACTTGGTGGAAGATCATATGATTAGATCCTTGATTATCATTAATACTCCTCTGATTATGAACATGAATATGCTTTGTGAGTAGTTACGTTTGTTCCTGAGGAGATGGGATAAGTCTTGTTATAAGTAATCATGTGAATTTGGTATTCGTTCGATATTTTGATGAGATGTATGTTGTCTCTCCTCTAGTGGTTTATGTGAACATCGACTACATGACACTTCACCATTGTTTGGGCCTAGAGGAAGGCATTGGGAAGTAATAAGTAGATGATGGGTTGCTAGAGTGACAGAAGCTTAAACCCTAGTTTATGCGTTGCTTCGTAAGGGGCTGATTTGGATCCACATGTTTCATGCTATGGTTAGATTTATCTTAATTCTTCTTTAGTAGTTGCGGATGCTTGCGAGAGAGTTTAATCATAAGTGGGAGGCTTGTCCAAGTAAGGGAAGCACCCAAGAACCGGTCCACCCACATATCGAATTATCAAAGTAACGAACGCGAATCATATGAGCATGATGAAAACTAGCTTGATAGAAATTCCCATGTGTCCCCGGGAGCGCCTTGCTTTATATAAGAGTTTGTCCAGGCTTGTCCTTTGCTATCAAAAGGATTGGGCCACCTTGCTGCACCTTTGTTACAATTGTTGCTTGCTACTCGTTACGAATTATCTTATCACAAAACTATCGGTTACCAATAATTTCAGTGCTTGTAGAGAATACCTTACTGAAAACTGCTTATAATTTATTCTGCTCCTCATCGGGTTCGACACTCTTACTTATCGAAAGGATAACGATAGATCCCCTATACTTGTGGGTCATCAAGAACCAGTTGGGATTATTAGAGATGTTGAAGTCTTGTGTGGGAAAATAAAATATCCTACTGATTTTCTTGTCCTTGGTTCCCCACAAGATGATTTTTGTCCCATTATATTTGGTAGACCTTTCTTGAATACTGTTAATGCTAGAACAGATTGTGAGAAGGAAACTGTTATTGTAAGTTTTGGGGACACGTCTCATGAGTTTAATTTCTCTAAATTTCGTAGACAACCCCATGAAAAAGAATTGCCTAGTAAGGATGGAATTATTGGTCTTGCTTCTATTGATGTGCCTCCTACTGATCCCTTAGAACAATATTTGCTTGACCATGAAAATGATATGCATATGAATGAAATGAATGAAATAGATAAGATTTTCTTTGATCAACATCCTATTTTGAAACACAACTTGCGTGTTGAAATACTTGGGGATCCTCCTCCACCCAAGGGTGATCCTGTGTCTGAGCTTAAACAATTACCGAATACTCTGAAATATGCTTTTCTTGATGAAAAGGAGATATATCCTGTTATTATTAGTGCTAACCTTTCATAGCATGAAGAAAAGAGATTATTGAAAACTCTAAGGAACCACCGTGTTGTTATTAGATATACTCTTGATGATCTCAAGGGCATTAGCCCCACTCTATGTCAACATAAAATCAATATGGAGCTTGATGCTAAACCAGTTGTTGATCACCAACGACGGTTAAATCCTAAAATGAAGAAGTAGTAAGAAATGAAATATTAAAGATTCTAGAGGCAGGCATCATTTACCCTATTGTTGATAGTAGATGGGTTAGTCCCGTTCATTGTATTTCTAAGAAAGGAGGTATTACCGTAGTTCGTAATGGTAAAAATGAATTGATCCCGCAAAGAATTTTTACAGAATATAAATGGTAATTGATTTTAGAAAATTAAATAAAGCTATTAGAAAAGATCATTACCCTCTACCTTTTATTGACCAAATGCTAGAAAGACTATCCAAACACACATTTTTTCTTTCTAGACGGTTATTCTGGTTTCTCTCAAATTCCTGTGTCAAAAGAGGACCAAGAGAAAACCACTTTTACTTGCCCTTTCGGTACCTTTTCTTATAGACGTATGCCTTTTGGTTTGTGCAATGCACCTGCTACCTTTCAAAGATGTATGATGGCTATATTCTCTAACTTTTCTGAAAAGATTCTTGAGGTTTTCATGGATGATTTTCTGTTTACGGAACTTCATTTGATGATTGTTTGAGCAACCTTGACCGAGCTTTGCAGAGATGTGAATAAACTAATCTTGTCTTGAATTGGTAAAAGTGCCACTTTATGGTTAATGAAGGTATTGTCTTGGGGCACAAGCTCTCCGAAATAGGTATTGAATTTGATAATGCTAAAGTTGATGCTATTGAAAAAATGCCATGCCCTATGGATATCAAAGGTATAAGAAGTTTCCTTGGTCATGCTGGTTTCTATAGGAGGTTTATTAAAGATTTCTCTAAGATTTCTAGGCCCCTCACTAATCTTTTGCAAAAATATGTTCCGTTCGTTTTTGATGATGATTGTGTAGAAGCATTTGAAATTCTTAAGAGCGCCTTGATTTCTGCACCTTTTGTTCAACCACCTGATTGGAACCTACCCTTTGAAATTATGTGTGATGCTAGTGATTAAGACGTTGGTTCTATTCTAGGACAAAGATTTGATAAGAAATTAAATGTTATTCATTATGCTAGAAAAACTCTAGACAGTGCTCAAAGAAACTATGCTACCAGTGAAAAGGAATTTTTAGCGGTTGTGTTTGCTTGTGATAAGTTTAGGCCTTATATTGTTGACTCTAAGGTAACTGTTCACACTGATCATGCTACTATTAAATATCTTATGGAAAAGACAGATGCTAAACCTAGACTTATCAGGTGGGTCCTTCTTCTACAAGAATTTGATTTGCATATTGTTGATAGAAAGGGTGCTGATAACCCCGTAGCGGATAACTTGTCTAGGTTAGAAAATGTTCTTGATGACCCATTACCTATTGATGATAGCTTTCCTGATGAACAACTAGCTGTCATAAATGCTTCGAGTAATGCTCCTTGGTATGCTAATTATGCTAATTACATTGTTGCTAAATTTATATGCTGAGTTTCACATACTAACAAAAGAAAAGGTTCTTCTATGATTTAAGATATTACTTTTGGGATGACCCACACCTTTATAAAGAAGGAGTAGATGGTGTTATTCGACGTTATGTACCTGAGCATGAATAGGAACAAATCCTACAAAAGTGTCATTCCGAGGCCTATGGAGGACACCACGCTGGAGATAGAACTGCACATAAGGTATTACAATCTGGGTTTTATTGACCTACTATCTTCAAAGATGCTTGTAAGTTTGTCTTGTCATATGATGAATGTCAAAGAATTGGCAATATTAGTAGACGTAGGGAAATGCCTATGAATTACTCTCTTGTTATTGAACCATTTGATGTTTGGGGTTTTGATTATATGGGACCTTTTCCAACGTCCAACGGGTATACTCATATTCTAGTTTTTGTTGATTATGTTACTAAGTGGGTAGAAGCTATTCCAACTAGTAGTGCTGATCATAACACCTCTATTAAGATGCTGAAAGTAGTTGTTTTCTCTAGATTTGGAGTCCCTAGGTATCTAATGACTGATGGTGGTTCACATTTTATTCATGGTGCTTTCCGTAAATTGCTTGCTAAGTATGATGTCAATCATAGAATTGCATTTCCTTACCATCCTCGGTCTAGTGGTCAAGTAGAATTGAGTAATAGAGAAATTAAATTGATCTTGCAAAAGACTGTTAATATATCTAGAAAGAACCGATCTAAGAAACTTGACAATGCATTATGGGCTTATAGAACTGCTTACAAGAACCCCATGGGTATGTCTGCGTATAAAATGGTTTATGGTAAAGCATGTCACTTACCTCTAGAACTAGAGCATAAAGCTTATTTGGCAATCAAAGAGGTCAACTATGATTTCAAACTTGTTGGTGAGAAGAGGTTATTTGACATTAGCTCACTTGATCAATGGAGAACCCAGGCCTATGAGAATGCTAAGTTGTTTAAAGAGAAAGTTAAGAGATGGCACGATAAAAGGATACAAAAGCATGAATTCAATGTAGGTGACCATGTCTTGCTATACAATTCTTGTTTAAGATTTTTTGCAGGAAAACTTCTCTCCAAACGGGAAGGGCCTTACATTGTCGAGGAAGTATATCGTTCTGGTGCCATCAAGATTAACAACGCCAAAGGCACAAATCCGAAGGTGGTAAATGGGCAAAGAATCAAACATTATATCTCAGGTACTCCCATAAATGTTGAAGCCAATATTATTAATACCATAACTCCCGAGGAGTATATTAGGGAGACCTACCAGAACGTTTCAGACTTCGAAAAGGAATAGGTATGCGGTACGGTAAGTAAACCGACTCCAAAACTTTTCCAATAGCAATTTTACTCAGTTTTGGAATATTTAATAAATTAGGAAAATTAAAAGTAGTCTGAAAGACGCACGAGGAGGTGACAAGCCTGCCAGGCGCCACCACCCCCTTGGTCGTGCCTTGGTGGCCTGCCACCACCTCGTGCGCCCTCCGGACTCCGTTTTCTTGTTGTACACTCCTTTGGGTCAGCAAAAGTATCACGACAATACCTCCTATGTTTGTTTTGAGCTATTTTCTGCAGCAGACTTAGAGCAAGATGTCATCCCAAGAGTCCGACGGGGAGAGCTATATATCACATTTTCTTGCCAATCCCAAGATATATGCGGACCTAGATCCTCATGGATTATTCTCGAAGAAGGAACAAGAAGGCAAGTATGGAGAAGAAAGCTCGGACGAAGGAGAGATCCCTCTGCCTCAGCCAGGAGATATGCATGTGGAGTTCAGGAAATCAAGCCTCCCAAACACAAGGAGAAAACCCAAGGTCCTATTTATCCCTTCTTGTTTTCTGCGGGAGAGTAAGGAAGAATTATGTCAAAGGGTATTGAAGCTCGAGCAAGAAGTTGATGACCTGAGGGAACAAAATTTTATGCTTAAGAGGAAATTGAACAAGCTTAAAGATCCTTCTCCACCATCACCTCCGAAGAAGGACATCTAAACACATGGGTATGCGCACTCCTCTTGGCTTGTGCCAAGCTTGGGGGAGGTGCCCTGGTATCATATCATCATCACCTTTTCCTTTTCTTGTTTTTCTTACTTCGATCCTTTTGATTTTGTCTTGATCTAGTAGAATAAAATTTTAGTATGATCTATCTTTAAGTTTCTACTTTTCGTTCCCCTTATGTAAGCAAGTCCGAGAGTTATATAATAAAAAGTAGTTTTGATGTGAGGGCTTTGCTTGTTTGCCATGATCTTGAGAAATAATTAGGAAATGGAAGAAGAGTAGAGTAAAAGCAAGAGTATATATATTGATCTTATGGGGAGTGATGACTTTACATATAAGAAGTATGTCGGTTGAAATTTGTTGGGAGTTGACAAACATAGCAAGTGGTCATTGGTGCAATTAAAAGGAAGTGATAAAGAAAGAGAGATTCACATATAAATATATTATCTTTGACAACTTTTATGATTGTGAGCACTCATTAAAATATTATATGCTAAGAAGTTGATGTTGGACAAGGAATACAACATAATGGGTTATGTCTGCTTACTTCCGAATAGAAGTTATATGGTTATAGATCCTTCAACATGTAGTGCTTGCTTCCACCTAATACAAGCCAAAACATCTACACAAAGTAGAGATACTACTTGTGCATCCAAATACCCTCAACCCAGTTTTGCCATGAGAGTCAACCATACCTACCTATGGATTGAATAAGATCCTTCAAGTAAGTTGTCATCGGTGCATAAAGCAATAAGAATTGCTCCTAAATATGTTTGATCTTTATTGTAAGGGAAATAAGCATTGTAGGAATTCGTGATGGCAAAGAAATAAAAGCAACGGACTGCATAATAAAGGTTGTTATCACAAAGGGCAATACAACGCTGCTTCCCTCGTGAGTTTTACCTCTGCTTCCCTCTGTGAAGGGCCTATCTGTTACTTTTACCTCTTTAGTACTTATCTTTATGGAAGAGTCATGGCGGTCTTCACCACTTCCTATATTTCACCTTTATCTCTTGGCACGCATTATGTGTTGAAGAGTGATCTAGACGCATATATCCACTCGGATGTGGATGATCATGAGTTATTATTGTTGACATCACCCTTGAGGTGAATAGTTGGGAGGCAAAAATATAAGCCCCTATCTTTATCTATGTCTGATTCAAGCTTTGATCTCATGGGTACCGCGTGAGTGTCAGCAATTATGAAAGACTAAAAGATGATTGAGTATGTGGATTTTCTTTACAAGCTCTTATATTGATTCTTTCCGATGTTATACCAAATTGCTAATTGCTTCAATGACTGAGAGCATAGTTTGTTGGTTGTCAATAGAGTTCTTGGTTCATACTTTATCTTGTGAATGAATTGTTACTATAGCATAACAATCATACACCAATAAGTATTGCTACTCTAAAGATGATCATGATGCCCTCATGTCCGTATTTTATTTTTATCGACACCTCTATCTCTAAACTTGTGGACATATTTATCGATCTCGGCTTTCGCTTGAGGACAAGCGAGGTCTAAGCTTGGGGGAGTTGATATGTCCATTTTGCATCATGCTTTTATATTGATATTTATTGCATTATGGGATGTTATTACACGTTATGGTACAATTCGTATGCTTTTTCTCTCTTATTTTACAAGTTTTACATGAAGAGGGAAAATGCTGGCACCTGGAATTCTGGACTGGGAAAGGAGCAAATCTGAGATACCTATTCTGCACAACTCGAAAAGTCCTAAAAATTTACTAAGAATTATTTTGGAACATACAAAAAATATTGGGAGAAACAAATACCGGAGGGGGACCACCAGGAGGTGACATGCCTGCCAGGCGCGCCCACCCCCTGGCCGCGCCTAGAGGGCTTGTGACCCACCTGGCAGGCCCTCGACGCCCATCTTCTCCTATATGGATTGTTTTGACTTGGAAAAAATAATAAGGAAGCTTTCAGGACAAAGAGCTGTTCTGCCGGGGAAACTTCCCTCCCGGAGGGGGAAATCGAAGCCATCGTCATCACAAATGATCCTCTAATCGAGAGGGGGTCAATCTCCATCAACATCTTCATCAGCTCCATCTCCTCTCCAACCCTAGTTCATCTCTTGTATCCGATCTTTGTCTCAAACCTCAGATTGGTACCTATGGTTGCTAGTAGTGTTGATTACTCCTTGTAGTTGATGCTAGTTGGTTTACTTGGTGGAATATCATATGTTCAGGTCCTTTATGCTAATTAATACTCCTCTGATGATGAACATGAACATGCTTTGTGAGTAGTTACGTTTGTTCCTGAGGACATGGGATAAGTCTTGTTATAAGTAATCATGTGAATTTGGTATTTGTTCGATATTTTGATGAGATGTATGTTGTATCTCCTCTAGTGGTGTTATGTGAATGTTGACTACATAACACTTCACCATTATTTGGGCCTAGGGGAAGGCATTGGGAATTAATAAGTATATGATGGATTGCTAGAGTGATAGAATCTTAAACCCTAGTTTATGTGTTGCTTCGTAAGGGGCTCATTTGGATACATATGTTTCATGCTATGGTTAAATTTATCTTAATTCTTCTTTCGTAGTTGCGGATGCTTGCAAGAGAGGTTAATCATAAGTGGGAGGTTTGTCCAAGTAAGGGTAGCACCCAAGCACCGGTCCACCCACATATCAAACTATCAAAGTAACGAACGTGAATCAAATGAGCATGATGAAAACTAGCTTGACGGAAACTCCCATGTGTCCTCGGGAGCGCTTTGATTCATATAAGAGTTTGTCCTGGACTATTCTTTGCTAAAAAAAGGATTGGGATACCTTGCTGCACCTTCGCTATACTTTTTACTTGTTACTCGTTACAAATTATCTTATCACAAAACTAGTTGTTACCGATAATTTCAGTGCTTGTAGAGAATACCCTACCGAAAACCGCTTATCATTTCCTTCTACTCCTCATTGTATTCGACACTCTTACTTATCGAAAGGACTACAATTGACCCCCTATACTTGTGGGTCATCGTTCTTCAAGCATGTGCTCTCCCCCATCCTGACTATCTCACCAACGGCGTCTGCGATAGTACCAAGTGCAAGCATCCTCATAGCAGCCTTGCACTTCTGCTTGGGCGAGAAAGAGAGTTACCCGCAGCAATCCCTCTTCAGCTTGAAGTAGTCATCGTGTGACTCCACTCCGTCCACAATGCGCGAAAACAATGGTCTGCTCATGCGAAAACAGCGACGAAACCATGGATCATCCGGGAGAGTAGGTGTGGGAGCAAAGTAGTCCTTGTTATAGTAGCTTTGCTCCGGACACTCTGTCCCGGTTGATCACTCTTCTCCCTTTGATTGAGCCCTTGAAGTTGAGAATATGCTCCACTTGCTGTTCAATTTCCTCTCGCATGCTCCTGATCATGAGCATGTCCACTTCTTCGTCCGAATCCGAGGAATGTAAGAACTCACCTTCAATCGTTTGGTCAAGCTCAGTCGGTCTATACTCCTCGTCCGACAAAGCATCCGAATCCATCGTTTATCTAACAAAATCACAATAATTCTGGTCGGTCAATCTGTCGAACACATCAAGCGCAAGGTAAAGGCAGAGTTTTGACAGACGTACCATGTTGGCGTCTGGGCCAGCGACGACGTCCCCCGTGGCGAGGATGGGTGTGCTCTTCCGGAGCTGGCGGCAGAGAGGCTAGGAACGGCTGAGCTCAAGACAGACGGCGTGGCGGCGGAGCGCGAGATGGACGGCTGATACGTCTCCAACGTATCTGTAAATTTTGATGATGGCATATTATTATATTATCTGTTTTGGATGTTTTATATGCATTAATATGCTATTTTATATTATTTTTAGGAGTAACCTATTAACCTAGAGCCTTGTGCCAGTTTCTGTTTTTTCCTTGTTTTTTAGTATTGCAGATATGGAATATTAAACGGAGTCTAAAAGGAATAAAATATTCTAAATGTTTTTTTCTGGAAGGAAAGAGATCTACCAGACTTGGAGTGCACGATAGGGCAACTGCCAGGAGATCACAAGCCAGCTAGGCGCGACCACCCCCTTGGCCGCGCGTGGCAGGCTTGCCACCTCCTGGCAGGTCTCCTAACCCTATTTTTCATCCTAGAAATACCCAAATATCCCCCAACACCAAAAGAATCCACACAAATACTTTTCTGCTGACAGAAGCCTCTGTTCTCGAGAGATCCAATCTTGGAGCCTTTTCCGGTAATCTGTCGGAGGGGGATCGGATCATGGAGGGCATCTACATCAACTCCATTGCCCCTCCGATTATGCATGAGTAGTCCACCACAGACCTACGGGTCCATAGCTAGTAGCTAGCCGGCTTCTTCTGTCTCTTTGATCTTCAATACCATGTTCTTCACGATCTTCATGGAGATCTATCCGATGTAATACTCTTTTGCGGTGTGTTTGTCAAGATCCGATGAATTGTGGGTTTATGTTCAGATTATCCATGAATCTTATTTGAGTCTTTTCTGAATTCTTATATGCATGATTTCATATCTTTGCAACTCTCTTTGAGTTATTGGTTTGGTTTGGCCAACTAGATTGGTAATTCTTGCAATGGGAGAAGTGCTTAGTTTGGGGTTCAATCTTGTGGTGTCCTCACCGAGTGACAAAGTAGGGATAGCGAGTCACGTATTGTATTGTTGCCATCAAGGGTAAAAATATGGGGTTTTCATCATATTGCTTGATTTTATCCCTCTACATCATGTCATCTTACCTAATGCATTACTCTGTTCTTCATGAACTTAATACTCTAGATGCAGGCAGGAGTCGGTCGATGTGTGGAGTAATAGTAGTACATGCAGAATCGTTTTGGTCTACTTGACACGGATGTGATTCCTATATGCATAATCATTGCCTTGGATATCTACATGATTATTCACTTTTCTATCAATTGCTTGACAGTAATTTGTTTACCCACCGTGATACTTTCCTTCAAGAGAGAAGCCTCTAGTGAAATCTATGGCCCTGGGTCTACTTTCCATAATATATTTTCAGATATATATACCAAAAATACCAAAAATACCTTGCTGCAATTTATTTATCTTTTACTTTCTGGACTCGTTTACATCTATCTCTTTTAGATCTAATCCTTGCAAATAACCGTGAAGGGATTGACAACGCCTTTATGGTGTTGGGTGCAAGTTTAATTGTTTGTGTAGGTGCATCCATTGGTGACTTGGTTGTTCATCCTACTGGATTGATACCTTGGTTCTCAACAACTGAGGGAAATACTTATCTACTTCTATGCATCACCCTTTCCTCTTCATGGGAAAACCAACGCAAGCTCAAGAGGTAGCAAGAAGGATTTCTGGCGCCATTGTCGTGGAGGATACACATCAAGCCTACCAAGTACCCATCACAAACTCATCTCTTGCATTTAAATTATTTTCCATTTGCCTCTTGTTTTGCTCTCCCCCAATTCTAAAACAATTTTCAAAAAATACCAAAAATATTTGCCTTTTTATTCGGCCTTCTTCCGTTCGCCTTTTCGTTGCTATGTTTGCTTGTGTTGCCATGTGCCTTCTATTTGCTTGCATCTTCGCTTGGTAAAAATCTATTGATATGGATCCTCATCCACTTTCTAATATTTTCAAAACACCAAATTATGATGAACCAATTGCTAGTGATTTGAGTGCACTTGATTATCTCTATGAAGTTTTGTTTGAAAATCATGAATCTAACTTTTTTGATGAAGTATTGAAAGAAGAAATTTGTAAGGAGATTCATGATAGTTCCTTGAATGAAAAGCATGATTTCCATGTTGTTAGTATGAATTCTCTAAATATCCATGTTGCTAATGATATTCAAAACCACAAGCTTGGGGATGCTATGCTTGATGAATATGATATTCTTTGTTCCCCAAGTTTTGATGATGACACGAATGCTATAATTGATGATGGAAATAATGCTTTATTTGATAGTTATATTGTGAAATTCCTTCATGATGGTACTGAAAATTATTACGAGGGAGGAACATATGCATGTAGGAATTTCAACAATATTAAGTTTCCTCTCTATGTGTTCAAAGTTTTGAAGTTATGCTTGTTTTGCCATCCCATGCTAGTTGATTCTTGCTCCCATAAATTGTTTGCTCACAAAACC
The DNA here is from genome assembly GCA_022496015.1 of Hordeum marinum. NCBI lineage: Eukaryota > Viridiplantae > Streptophyta > Magnoliopsida > Poales > Poaceae > Hordeum > Hordeum marinum. Next base: position 453,510,899 of record CM039674.1, on the reverse strand, counting down.
CCTATGCATAGGCAGTGAGTTAGACTTAAATTTGCTTGTAATGAGATTCATGATGCTCTCTTGCATGTTTCAAGTACTACTTTTTATGTGAGCATCATTGAAATCATCATGCCTAGCTAAAAGGCTTTAAAGAAAAACGTTTGTTGGGAGGCAACCCAATTTTATTTTTATGTCCTGTTTTTGCTTATGTTTTTGAGTGTTTCCCACATTATTACTTCTGTAGTAATTATGTTTTGGTGTTTTAATTAGTGTTTGATCCAAGTAAAATCTTTGGGGTGATCTATGGTGGTTGTTGATTTGATCTTGCTGAAAAACAGAAACTTTTGCGCTCAGTCCAGGAATTTTATAAAAAATTTAGAGCGCCGAATGAGTCTGAATTTTTTTAAAAACATTGATATATAAATTGCCCAGGTCTTCCTAATGTTTCAGAATGTATTGAGTTACAGAAGTATACAAAGTTTTCAGATTGCTACAGACTGTTCTATTTTTGACAGATTCTGTTTTCTTTGAGTTGTTTACCTATTTTGATGAATCTATGGGTTGTATCGTGGGGTATGAACCATGGAGAAATTACAATATAGTAGGTATTACACGAAAATAAATAAAGAATGAGTTCACAACAGTACCTAAAGTGGTGATTTATTTTCTTATACTAACGGATCTCACGAATTTTCTTTTAAGTTTTGTGTTGTGAGTTTTCATGTTTTGGGTAAAGATTTGATGGACTATGGAATAAGGTGTGGAAAAAGCCTAAACTTGGGGATGCCCAAGGGACCCCAATGCATATTCAAGGATTCCAGAGATCCTAAGCTTGGGGATGCCCCGGAAGGAATCCCCTCTTTCATCTTCAATCCATCAGTAAGTTTATTTGTGTTAATCGTGAATTTATTAGAATGCTCTATGCGCTTCACTTATATCTTTTGAGATAGGCAATTTTGGTCTATGTGCTTCACTTATATTTTTTAGAGCACGGTGGTGTTTGGGTTTTATAGAAATAACTGAACTCTCGTACCTCACTTATATTATTTTGAGAGTCTTTAAACAGCATGGTAATTGGTCTAGGTTATGAATTTAGTCCTAATATGATAGGAATCCAAGAGGGATATAATAAAAACTTCCATATTAAGTGCATTGAGTATTTTTGAGAAGTTTGATTCCTTGCATAAAGTTTTGAGACATAAAGATGGTAATGTTAAGAGTCATGTTAGGAAGTAATTGTGATTTGGTAAAAATACTTGTGTAAAGGTTTGTGATTCCCGTAGCATGCACATATGGTGAACTGTTATGTAAGGAAGTCAGAGCATGATTTGTTTATAGATTGTCAACCTTTGTGTGAGCGTCGGGAGCGCGCGATGGTTAACTCCCACCAACCTCTCCCCTCTGAGCATGCGTCTAATACTTTGCTTCGATAACTAATAGACTTTTGCAATAAGTATGTGAGTTCTTTATGACTGATGTTGAGTCCATGGATTATACGCACTCTCACCCTTCCACCTTTGCTAGCCTCTCTAGTACCGCGCAACTTTCGTCGGTACAATAAACCAACCTTTCTCAAAACAGCCACCAAATATCTTTCCTCAAAACAGCCACCATACCTACCTATTATGGCATTTCCATAGCCATTCCGAGATATATTGCCATGCAAATTCCACCATTTCCTTTTATCATGACAGGCACCATCACTTTCATATTGCATATAGAGTCATATTTTGTTCTAGGTATCAATTTGCAATTTTCTTTTGAGTTGTAAGTAAATAAAAGTGTGATGACTATCATTATTAGAGCATGCCCCATGTGAGGAAGGGATGATGGAAGCTATGATTCCCTCACAAGTGGGGATGAGATTCCGGACTTTATGAAAAATAAAAGAGGCCAGCGAAGCCCAAATAAAAAAAATAAAAGAGTCCTTAGATGCCCACCAAAAAAATGAGAGAAAAGAGAGAAGGGAATTGCTACTATATTTTTCCACACTTGTGCTTCAAAGTAGCACCATGATCTTCATGATAGAGAGTCTCCTATTTTGTCACTTTCATATAACTAGTTGAATTTTTCTTCATGATGCACGTCCACCTAGTTCCTTTTTGAGCTTTCATACACTTATAGCTATAGTGCATCCGTTTCATGGCAATCCCTACTCACTCACATTGATATCTATTAACGAGCATCTCCATAGCCCGTTCATACGCCTAGTTGATGTGAGACTATCTTCTCCTTTTCCTTGACAACCTCCACCATATTCTATTCCACCTATAGTGCTATATCCATGTCTCACGCTCATGTTGTTGGAAATATGCCCTAGAGGCAATAATAAATTGGTTATTATCATATTTCCTTGCTCATGTTAATCGTTTATTATCCATGCTATAATTATATTGATCGGAAACTCAGATACATGTGTGGATACATAGACAACACCATGTCCCTAGTATGCCTCTAATAGACTAGCTAGTTGATCAAAGATGGCTATGGTTACCTAGTCATGGACATGAGATGTCATTTGATAACGGAATCACATCATTAGGAGAATGATGTGATGGACAAGACCCAAACTACAAACGTAGCATATGATCATGTCAGTTTATTGCTACTGTTTTCTGCATGTCAAGTATATGTTCCTATGACCATGAGATCATGCAACTCACTGACGCCGGAGGAGTACCTTGTGTGTATCAAACGTCGCAACGTAACTGTGTGACTATAAAGGTGCTCTACAGGTATCGCCGAGGGTGTCTGTTGGGTTGGCATGGATCAAGACTGGGATTTGTTACTCCGTGTGATGGAGAGGTATCTTAGGGCCCACTCGGTAATACAACATCACAAGAAGCCTTGCAAGCAATGTGACTAAGTGTTAGTCACGGGATCTTGTATTACAGAACGAGTAAAGAGACTTGTCGGTAACGAGGTTGAACTAGGTATGGAGATACCGACGATCGAATCTCGGGCAAGTAACATACCGAAGAACAAAGGGAACATCATACGGGATTAACTAAATCCTTGACATAGAGGTTAGATCGATAAAAATCTTCGTAGAATATGTAGGAACCAATATGGGCATCCAGGTCCCGCTATTGGTTATTAACCGTAGAGGTGTCTCGGTCATGTCTACATAGTTCTCAAACCCGCAGGGTCTGCACACTTAAGGTTCAGTGACGTTTCGGTAGTGTAGAGTTATGTATGGTGGTGACCGAAGGTTGTTCGGAGTCCCGGATGAGATCCCGGACGTCACGAGGAGCTCCGGAATTGTCCGGAGGTAAATATTGATATATAGGAAGTCCTGTTTTGGTCGCCGGAAAAGTTTTGGGCTCATCGGTAGTGTACCGAGAGTGTCGGTAGTGTACCGGGAGACCATCAGGAGTGGTATTTCGACCCAAGAGGCCCATGCGACTGGGAAGAAAAGCTCAAAGAGAAATGGTGGAAAAAGGCAAAAAGGCAAAAATAAGGAGGAGTCCTAGTCCTACTAGGATTGGAGGAATCCTCCAATCCTCCTTGGTTCGGCCGACCCAAGTGCTGGCTCCTTGGGAGCCAAGCTTCCTCCCCCTCTCCTCCTATATATACTAGAGGGTTTTAGGGTTTTGGCACAAGTTTTTCAGACACGTGCTACCCGTTCCTCTAGTGCATAATTTCTCCTCTAGATCGGTTTTCTGCCGTGCTTAGGCAAAGCCCTGCCGAAATTGCTCCACCACCATCGCCGTGGCGCCGTCACGCTGCCGGAGAACTCGTCTACCTCTCCGCTCCCTCTTGCTGGATTAACAAGGCGGAGATCGTCATCGAGTTGTATGTGTGCTGAACACGGATGTGCCGTCCGTTTGGCGCTAGATCGGAAGGACCGTGATCAAGATCGCGAGACAGATCGTGATGAGTTCGCGGGACGGATCATGATGAGTTCGTGGGACGGATCGTGATTGGATCGCGGTACGGATCGTGATGAGATCGTGGGACGCTCGGCGATTTGGATCGTGAAGACGTTCGACTACACCAACCGCGTTTCTTAAAGCTTCCCGCTTAGCGATCTACAAGGGTACGTAGATCCACTCTTCCTCTCGTAGATGCTCATCGCCATGGATAGGTCTTGCATGAACGTAGGAAAATTTTTGTTTCCCATCCGACGTTCCCCAACAGTGGCATCATGAGCTAGGTCTATGTGTAGATGAGATCTCGAGTAGAACACAAAGAGTTTGTGGGCGTTGATGCTTAGATTGCTTCCTCCCTTGGTCGTGTTTTGGTTCAGCGGTATTGTGAGACGAAGCGGCCCGGACCAACATTACTCGTACGCTTACGAGAGGCCGGTTCCCTCAACCGGAACTTGTTGCATAGATGGCTTGCGGGTGCTAGTTTCTCTCACTTTAGTTGGATCAGATTAAACAAAGGCGGTCCTTGAGAAGGTTGAAAAACAACTAGTGTATCACCGTTGTGGTTTTTGTGTAGATGAGAATTGTTCTTGCTAGATACCCGTAGCAGCCATGTAAAACATGCAACAACAATTAGAGGACGTCTAACTTGTTTTTGCAGGGTATGTTGTGATGTGATATGGCCAATTACATGATGAGATATATGTGATGTATGAGATGATCATGTTCTGTATAGAATATCACGACTTGCATGTCGATCAGTACGACAACCGGCAAGAGCCATAGGGTTGTCTTTAATTATTGTATGACCCGCGTGTCAATCATTAAGCGCTATGTAATGCTTTACTTTATCTCTAAACGGTAGCAATAGTAGTAGAAGCATGGTGGGCGGGACAACCCCGATGGCGACACGTTGATGGAGATCATGGTGTCATGCTGGTGACGATGGAGATCATGCCGGTGCTTTCAAGATGGAGATCAAAAGCACAAGTTCATGGCCATATAATGTCACTTATGATTTGCATGTGACGTTAATCCTTTTATGCACCTTGTTTTGCTTAGGACGATGGTAGCATTATAAGGTGATCCCTCACTTAATTTCAAGATAAATTGTGTTCTCCCCGAGTGTGCACCCTTGCGAAAGTTTGTCGTGTCGAGACACCACGTGATGATCGGGTGTGATAAACTCTACGTTCACATACCACGAGTGCAAGCCAGTGTTGCACATGCAGAACACTCGGGTTAAACTTGACGAGCCTAGCATGTACAGACATGTCCTCGGAACACAAGAGACCAAAAGGTCAAACATGAGTCATATAGTAGATATGATCAACATGATGATGTTCACCATTGAAACCACCTCAACTCACGTGATGATCGGACTTGAGTTGGTGAATTTGGATCATGTATCACTCGAATGACCGGAGGGATGTCAATTTGAGTGGGAGTTCTTCAGTAATATGATTAATTGAACTCATTATCATGAACATAGTCAGTAGTGTCTTTGCAAATTATGTTGTAGATTACTTGCTCATGCTGTAGCTCCCTTGAATTTTATATGTTCCTAGAGAAATAGAGTCGTAATATGATGGTAGCAGTATTGCGGACTGGGTGCATGATCTGAGGATTGTCCTCATTGCTGCACAGAAGGCTTATGTCCTTAATGCATCGCTCGGTGCGCCAACCCCTCTAGCGTCGTATTTAGATGTTGTGAACATCTGACAGGCATGTTCTGATGACTACTTGATAGTTTAGTGTGTCATGCATTACGTCTTAGATTGAGGCTCCGAAACCTTTTGAACATCACGGAACATATGAGATGTTCTAAGAGCTAAAATTAGGATCTCAGGCTTGTGCCCGTGTTGCGAGATATGAGATCTCCAACATGATTCTTTGCCTGCAAGATGAAGGAGAATAGCTCAATCGATGAGCATGTGCTCAGATTGTCTGGGTGCTACAATCGCTTGAATTGAGTGGGAGGTGATCTTCTAGATAATATAGTGATTGATATAGTTCTCCAAGTCACTATCACTAAGCTACTAGAGCTTGGTGATGAACTATAAAATGCCAGGGATAGAATAATGATCCCTGAGCCGTTCGCTATGTTTGACACCATGAAGGTAGAAATCAATAAGGAGCATCAAGTGTTGATGGTTAGTAAAACCACTAGTTTCAAGAAGGGCAAGGGCAAGGAGGGAAACTTCATCGATAGCAAGTCAGTTGCTTCTCTAGTGAAGCAACCCAAAGTTGAACCCAAACCCGAGACTAAGTGCTTCGATTATGAGGAGAGCGGTCGCTGAAGCGGAACAACCCTAGATAGTTGGTAAATAAGAAGGCTGGCAACGTCGACAGAAGTATATTTGATATACGTGTTATTGATGTGTACCTTGCAAGTACTCCTAGTAGCACCTGGGTATTGTATACTGGTTCGGTTGCTAAATGTTAGTAACTCGAAATAAAAGCTACGGAATAAACAGAGAACTAGCTAAGGGTGAGGTGACGATGTGTGTTGGAAATGTTTCCAAGGTTGATGTGATCAACATCGCACGCTCTCTCTACCTTCGGGATTAGTGACGAACCTAAATAAATGTTATTGGTGTTTTGCGTTGAGCATGAATGCGATTAGATCGTGTTTATTGCAACACGGTTATTCATTTAAGTTAGAGAATAAGGGTTATTCTGTTTACATGAATAATACCTTCGATGGTCATGCACCCAGTGAGAATGGTTTGTTGAATCCTGATCGTAGTAATACACATGTTCATAACATTGATGCCAAAAGATACAAAGTTAATAATTATAATACCACATACTTGTGGCACTACCGCTAAATGTCATATTGGTATAAAGCACATGAAGAAACTCCATGCTGATGGATCTTTGGACTCATTCGATTTCGAATCAGTTGAGACATGCGAACCATGCCTCTTGGGCAAGATGACTAAGGACCCCGTCTTCCGGATTGATGGGGCGGGCAAGTGATTTATTGGAAATGATACATGTTGATGTATGCAATCCAATGAGTCTTGTAGCGTGCGGTGGATATCGTTATTTTCTTACCTTCACTGATGATTTGAGTAGATATAGTGTATATGTACTTAATGAAACACAAGTCTGAATCGTTTGAAAGGTTCAACAATTTCAGAGTGAAGTTTAAAATCATCATGACAAGAAGATAAAAATGTTTGCGATATGATCGTGGAGGTGAATATCTGAGTTACGAGTTTCGCATACAACTTTAGACAATGTGAAAGTTGTTTCACAACTCACGCCACCTGGAACACCATGGTGTGATGGTGTGTCCGAACTTCATAGTCGTGCTCTATTGGATATGGGGCGTGCTATGATGTCTCTTATCATTTTGTTACTATAATTTTGGGGTTATGCATTAGAGACAACTACATTCACTTTAAATAGGGCACCATCTAAATCCGTTGAGATGACACCGTGTGAATTATGGTTTGATAGAAACGTAAGTTGTCATTTCTTAATGTTTGGGGCTGCGACGCTTGTGTGGAAAATGTTTTCACCTAATGAGCTCGAACCCAAAGCGGACAAATGCATCTTCATAGAATACCCTAAGAACAGTTGGGTGAACCTTCTATCTCAGATCCAAGCATAAAATGTTTGTTGCTAAAACTGGGTCCTTTCTCGAGAAAAAGTTTCTCTCAAAAGAATTGTGTGGGAGGAAGATAGAACTTGATGAGGTTATTGAACATTTGTTTCAACGAGAGAGTAGCGCAGCGCAGGAAGATGTTTCTGTGAAGCCTACGTTAGTTGAAGAGGAAGTTAATGATGATGATCATGAAGCTTCGGATCAAGTTACTATCGAACCTCGTAGGTCTACAAGGACGTGTACTGCTCCTGAGTGGTACGACAACCATGTCTTAGAGGTCATGTTGTTGGACAACGATGATCCTACGAGCTATGGAGAAGCGATGATGGGCCCAGATTCCAAAAATGGTTAGAGGCCATGAAATCCGAGAAAGGATCCATGTATGAAAACCAAGTATAGACTTTGGTAGACTTGCTCGTTGGACGGCAGGTCGTTGAGTACAAATGGACCTTTAAAATGAAGACAGACGCTGATGGTGAATGTCACCATTTGTAAAGCTCGACTTGTTGCAAAGAAATTTATGACAAGTTCGAGGAGTTTACTGAGATTTGACTTTCTCACTCATAGCGATGCTAAAGTCTGTTGGAATTAGTTAGCAGTTGCTGCATTTTTCAATTATAAAATCTGGCAGATGGATGTCAAAACATTGTTTCCTTAACAGTTTACTTGAGGAAAGGTTGTATGTGATACAACCAAAAGGTTTTGTCAGTCCTAAGGATGCTAAAAGGTGTGCGAGCTCCAACAATCCATCTAAGGGCTGGAGCAAGCATCTCGGAGTTGGAATACACACTTTGATGAGGTGATCAAAGTTTTGTAGTTTATACAAAGTTTACGCGAAACTTGTATTGAAAATAAAGTGAGTGGGAGCACTATAGAATTTCTGATAAGTATATGTGGATGACATATTGTTGATCGGAAATAATGTAGAATTTCTAGAAAGCATGAACGGTTGTTTGAAAGTGATTTTCAAAGGAAGACCTGGATAAAGCTACCTAATTGTTGAGCATCAAGATCTATAGAGATAGATCAAGATGCTTGATGAGACTTTCAATGAGTACATACCTTGACAAGTTTTTGAAAGAGTTCGAAATGGATGATTAAGAGAAAGAGGTCTAGCCTGATTTGTAAGATGTGAAGTTGAGTGAGACTCAAAGCTTGACAACGGCAGCAGAAAGAGAAAGGACGAACGTCGTCCCCTATGCCTTAGCCATAGGCTCTGTATAGTATGCCATGTTGTGTACCGCACCTGTGTGTGCCTTGCCATGAGTCCGTCAAGGGGTACAAGAGTGGTCCAGGAGTGGATCACTAGACATCGGTCAAAATTATCCTTAGTAACCAGTGGACTAAGGAGATGTTTCTCGATTATGGAGGTGATAAAGAGTTCGTCGTAAAGAGTTACGTCGATGCAAGCTTAAACACCAATCCGGACGCCTCGGAGTAGCAATCTGGATACGTATAGTGGAGCAGCCATTTAGAATAATACCAAGTGTCGTGTAGTAGTAGTGTTTACAGTTTAAAATAGAGATTTGCAAAGTACACACGGATCTGAATGTCGCAGACCCATTGACTAAAAGACCTCTCTCACATGCAAAGCATGATCGAGCCCCAGAACTCTTTGGGTGTTAGATTCATAACAATGCGGATCACATAGTGATGTGAACTAGATTATTGACTCTAGTGCAAATGGGAGACTATTGGAAATATGCCCTGCAGGCAATAATAAATTGGTTATTATCATATTTCCTTGCTCATGATAATCGTTTATTATCCATGTTATAATTGTAATGATTGGAAACTCAGATACATGTGTGGATACATAGACAACACCATGTCCCTAGTATGCCTCTAATAGACTAGCTAGTTGATCAAAGATGGCTATCGTTTCCTAGTCATGGAAATGAGATGTCATTTGATAACGGGATCACATCATTAGGAGAATGATGTGATGGACAAGACCCAAACTACAAACGTAGCATATGATCATGTCAGTTTATTGCTACTGTTTTCTGCATGTCAAGTATATGTTCCTATGACCATCAGATCATGCAACTCACTGATGCCGGAGGAGTACCTTGTGTGTATCAAATGTCGCAACGTAACTGGGTGACTATAAAGGTACTCTACAAGTATCTTCGAGGGTGTCTGTTGGGTTGGCATGGATCAAGACTAGGATTTGTTACTCCGTGTGACGAAGAGGTATCTCAGGGCCCACTCGGTAATACAACATCACAATAAGCCTTGCAAGCAATGTGACTAAGTGTTAGTCACGGGATCTTGTATTACGGAACGAGTAAAGAGACTTCCGGTAACGAGGTTGAACTTGGTATGGAGATACCGACGATCGAATCTCGGGCAAGTAACATACCGGAGAACAAAGGGAACATCATACGGGATTAACTGAATCCTTGACATAGAGGTTTGACCGATAAAGATTTTCATAGAATATGTAGGAACCAATATGGGCATCCAGGTCCCGCTATTGGTTATTGACCGTAGAGGTGTCTCGGTCATGTCTACATAGTTCTCAAATCCGCAGGGTCTGCACACTTAAGGTTCGGTGACGTTTCGGTAGTATAGAGTTATGTATGGTGGTGACCGAAGGTTGTTCAGAGTCCCAGATGAGATACCATATGTCACGAGGATCTCCAGAATGGTCCGGAGGTAAAGATTGATATATAGGAAGTCCTGTTTTGGTCGCTGGAAAAGTTTCGGGCACATCGGTAGTGTACCGGGAATGTCGGTAGTGTACCGGGAGACCATCGGGACGGGTATTTCGACCCAAGAGGCTACATGGGCTGTGGGAGAGTAAATAACAGCCCTTAGTGGGCTGATGGAAGTCACACACATGGCCCATGCGGCTGGGAAGAAAAGCCCAAAGAGAAAAAGGTGGAAAAAGGCAAAAAGGCAAAAATAAGGAGTCCTAGTCCTATTAGGATTGGAGGAGGAATCCTCCAATCCTCCTTGGTTCAGCCGACCCAAGGGCTGGCTTCTTGGGAGCCAAGCTTCCTCCTCCTCTCCTCCTATATATACTAGAGGGTTTTAGGGTTTTGGCACAAGTTTTTCAGCCACGTGCTACCCGTTCCTCTAGTGCACAGTTTCTCCTCTAGATCGGTTTTCTGCCGTGCTTAGGCAAAGCCCTGCCGGAATTGCTCCACCACCATCGCCGTGGCGCCGTCATGCTGCCGGAGAACTCGTCTACCTCTCCGCTCCCTGTTGCTGGATCAAGAAGGCGGAGATCGTCATCGAGCTGTACGTGTGCTGAACGTGGAGGTGTCGTCCGTTCGGCGCTAGATCGAAAGGACCGTGATCAAGATCGCGAAACGGATTGTGATGAGTTCGCGGGACGGATCGTGATGAGTTCGCGGGACGGATCGTGATGAGTTCATGGGAGGGATCGTGATTGGATTGCGGGACGGATCGTGATGAGATCGCGGACGCTCGGCGATTTGGATCGCGAAGACGTTCGACTACACCAACTGCGTTTCTTAACGCTTTCTGCTTAGAGATCTACAAGGGTATGTAGATCCACTCTCCCTCTCGTAGATGCTCATCACCATGGGTAGGTCTTGCGTGAACGTAAGAAATTTTTTGTTTCCCATGCGACGTTCCCCAACACATGTATTACGTGAGAGTTGAAAAGGTTTGAGAACATAATAAGTGTGAAACAATTGCTTGACTTGTCGTCGGGGTTGTGCATGATATAAATACTTTGTGTGGGGAGGATGGAGCATAGCCACACCATATGATATTGTAGGGATAACTTTCTTTTGCCATTATATTTTGAAGAGATACAATTGATTTGCTAGTACGCTTAAAATGTTATAGTTTTTATGTCAATATTGAGCTTTTATTTTGAGTCTTATGGATCTAAATATTCATGCCACAATAGAGAATATTACATGGATAAATAAGTTAGGTAGTACTCCACATCAAAAAATTCTGTTTTTATCATTTACCTACTCGAGGATGAGTAGGAATTAAGCTTGGGGATGCTGATACGTCTCCAACGTATCTATAATTTTTGATGATAGCATGCTATTATATTATCTGTTTTGGATGTTTTATATGCATTAATATGCTATTTTATATTATTTTTGGGACTAACCTATTAACCTGGAGCCTAGTGCCAGTTTCTATTTTTTCCTTGTTTTTGAGTATTGCAGATATGGAATATTAAATGGAGTCCAAACGGAATAAAATCTTCGGAATGATTTTTTCTGGAAGGAAAGAGATCTATCAGACTTGGAGTGCACGGCAAGACATCTGCCAAGAGATCACAAGCCAGCTAGGCACGGCCACCACCCCTTGGCCGCGCTTGGCAGGCTTGCCACCTCCTGGCAGGTCTCCTAACCCTAGTCTTCGTCCTATAAATACCCAAATATTCCCCCAACACCAAAAGGAGTCACTGATACGTCTCCATCGTATCCACTTTTCCAAACCCTGTTGCCCTTGTTTTGGACTCTAATTTGCATGATATAACTGGAACTAACCCGGACTGACGTTGTTTTCAGCAGAATTGCCTTGGTGTTATTTTTATGCAAAAATAAAAGATCTCGGATCGTCCTGAAAATTTAGGGAGAATATTTTTGGATTTAATAAAAAATACTGGCGCAAGAAGTAACCAGAGGCGGGTCACCTGAAGGCCACAAGCCTGCTAGGCGCGACCACCCCCCTGGCCGCGCCTAGCAGGCCTGTGGGGCCCTCGTGCCTCCTCCGACCTCCTCTCTAGCTCCATATAACCCTATTCGCGGAGAGAAAAATCAGAGGGAAGAGTTCATCATGTTTGACGATACGGAGCCGCCGCCACCTCCTGTTCTTCCTCGGGAGACCAGATCTGGAGTCCGTTTTGGGCTCCGGAGAGGGGAAATCGACACCATCGTCATCACCAACCATCCTTCATCACCAATTCCATGATGCTCTCCGCCGTTCGTGAGTAATCCCATCGTAGGCTTGCTGGACGATGATGGGTTGGAAGAGATTTATCATGTAATCGAGTTAGTTTTGTTAGGGTTTGATCCCTAGTATCACTTATGTTCTCAGATTGATGTTGCTATGACTTTGCTATGATTAATGCTTGTCACTAGGGCCCGAGTGCCATGATTTCAGATCTGAACGTATTATGTTTTCATGAATATATGTGTGTTCTTGATCCTATCTTGCAAGTTGTAGACACCTATTACGAGTTATGATCCACATCCCTTAGGGTGACAATAACTGGGATTCTTTCTGGTGATTACCGTAGTTTGAGGAGTTCATGTATTCACTAAGTGCTAATGTTTTGGTCCGGTTCTATATTAAAATGAGGCCTTAATATCCCTTAGTTTCCATTAGGATGCCGCTGCCATGGTGTTAGTGTCAAAACTGGCGGATCTCAGGTAGGGGGTCCCAAACTGTGAGATTAGAATCGACGGTAACAGGATATGAAGGGGACACAAGTTTACCCAGGTTCGGGCCCTCCTATGGAGGTAATACCCTACGTCCTGCTTGGTTGTAATGATGATGTAAGGGGTTATAGAGTTGACCTACCTCGAGATCATATAGCTAACCCTAGATGAGTTGTTTTGTCCCTATACTCTAAAACCCTCCGGCTTATATAGATGTCGAGGGTATCCTAGGATTACACATGGTCGGTTACATGTCGAAGAGATAACATGCCTCACTATAGTTAATAACTTGGAGAATACGTCATGACTCCTCGAAGCATCCATCTGGCGCAGGAGGTCTTCGATCTTCCGATGCCCACCTTGCGGCCCTTACAGTCCGACCCATAAACAATAGGTTGGCTATCCGAGGACCCCCTAATCTAGGACTCCTTCAGTAGCCCCCGGACTGGCCATAAACGTAGATATATACTCGGCCGATCTCCTTATGTCGTTGTCTTCGGCTTGCAAGGCGAGTCCCTCATCCTTCTTTGTTCGGCAACCGACCAGTCTTAGGTAAGATCCCAAGCGTCGCGGGCGCAGGTTTATTATAATAACTACGTGAGATCCTCGACTTTCGCGCATCATGGGGAGGCGAGTGGTTAACGATTTTTACAATCTTACCCCTCCACAATGGAGGTACCGACCCATTTAATCAAACAAAATCGTGGTTCAGACCACATCTTCTTCTTGTTCCCTCTTGTCGAAAGAAACTCCTAGCGGAAACTCCACGCAAAACATGGCTAACGTTCCCAGCTCCTCCGCACGTCCCTACGGCCAGCGCCCAAGGGACTAGACTAGTTGTTCCATCACACTCCCGCGGCTCTGTAATCTGGAGACCCAGGGATATCTTCCATCATAAGATCTGTCGGTGACCCACACAGGTCTATTCTCTTATGGTGACAAGGTTTTCGACGAGCTCTTCCCCAATCCAAACAAGGGGAGCGCGTGTGCTTCGTACCCTTCCTCCTTCGGGGCCATGGGTTTCCATTACATCCATTCTTGAGGGGGTTACTGGAGTTCTACGGGGTCCAACTCGACCACCTCATTCCAGGGTCAATTTTACACATCTTGGGCTTTGTCGCCCTCTGCGAGATGTTCTTGGGTTGCGAAGCACATTTCAATTTGTGGAGGAAATACTTCTTCCTCGTCCCCCGAACTCGGGACAAGACAATCTTAGAGGTCGGCGAGGCCGAAGTGTGCCGCATAGCGGGGACGGGGTATCCAACGGGCACACCAAGGAAATCTGAAGAATGGACCTCAGAGTGGTTCTATATTGAAGATGCCCCCCTGTTCGAGCCAACCCGGATAGGCCTTCCCAAATACTCCGATGCCCTCCCGAAGAAGAGGTACAGTTGGCGATCCAAGAGCTCATCCTAGGAGGAAAGCATTGAAGTGCGACCGCTAGCTGCGCAGGTACGGATGCTCGTCCACCACCGTCTCACCATGATCGACGTCATGGCCGCTGCCATCTCCCGGTGTGTGCAACCCCTCCAACATAGGGTACACCCCCTATGGCAATACAACGGGACAAGCGATGCCACGCGCTCTCGAAAACTAGGTCCCACAACCCAACAGCGTTGGTCGCCGCACTTGCCAACCTGTACAAAGGAGAGCAAGAAGACTTCATTCGACGGTCAACCAAGGAAGGGTATTCGGCCCACAATCCCATCAAATGGGGAAGCGTTTATTTTTTAATCATGAAACAGTTCAGGGTTTCCATTCCATACTCTATTTGACCGAGGCCTGGTATGAACAGGAATGGAGGAGTTTCATCGAGACAGTTAACTGTCCGGCTCCTCAGCCCGAGAACCATTCACGTGACAACGATTCGGGTTTCAACGAGGACACGGACCTTCTCCTTAACTTCGAAAATAGAGTCTATTTCTAGGACAGCATCGTCCAGACCCCCGTGGCTATCATAATCGATTACCCCGAGTCATTCTCCATCCCTGTCGCAGGCAAGAAGAAAAGCTCCTCCCGCAAGAGGCCCGCTACCAAGAGCGCCCCAGATGTGCCGGTCCCAACCCCCAAGTTTTGGGGAATGTTGCATGGGAAACAAAAAATTTCCTACGCATACGCAAGATCTATCCATGGTGATGAGCATCTACGAGAGGGAGAGTGGATCTACATACCCTTGTAGATCTCTAAGCGGGAAGCGTTAAGAAACGCGGTTGGTGTAGTCGAACATCTTCGCGATCCAAATCGCCGAGCGTCCCGCGATCACATCACGATCCGTCCCGCGATCCAATCACGATCCATCCCGCGAACTCATCACGATCCGTCCCATGATCTCATCACGATCCCTCCCGCGATCTCATCATGATCCGTCTCGTGAACTCATCACGAACCGTCTCACGATCTTGTTCACGGTCCTTCCGATCTAGCGCCGAACGGACGGCACCTCCGCGTTCAGCACACGTGCAGCTTGATGATGATCTCCACCATCTTGATCCAAAAAGAGGAGGTGGAGAGGAATAAGAGTCCACCGGCAGCGTGACGGCGCTCCGGCGATGGTGGTGGAGCAATTCCGGCAGGGCTTCGCCTAAGCACTGCAGAAAACCGATCTAGAGGAGAAACTATGCACTAGAGGAACGGGTAGCACGTGGCTGAAAATTCTGTGCCAAAACCCTAAAATCCTCTAGTATATATAGGAGGAGAGGAGGAGGAGTCTTAGATGCCAAAAACTAAGCCCTTGGGTCGACCAAAGTGGGGAGGAGAGGAGGACTCCTCCTCCAATCCTAGTAAGACTAGGATTCCTCCCTTTTTTGGCCTTTTTCTACCTTTTTGCCTTTGGGCTTTTTCTCCCAGCCGCATGGGCCTTGTGTGGGACTTCCACCAGCGCACAAAAGGCTGGTATTTACTCTCCCACAGCCCATGAAGCCTCTTGTGTCGAAATATCCCTCCCGGTGGTCTCCCGGTAAACTACTGGCACTCCCGGTACATTACCGATTAGCCCGAAACTTTTCCGGCGACCAAAATGGGACTTACTATATATCAATATTTACCTACGGAACATTCCGGAGCTCCTCGTGACGTCTGGGATCTCATCCGGGACTCCGAACACACTTCGGTCACCACCATTCATAACTCTATACTACCGAAGCGTCACCAAACCTTAAGTGTGCAGACCCTGCGGGTTCGAGAACTATGTGGACATGACCGAGACACCTCTATGGTCAATAACCAATGGCGGGACCTGGATGTCCACATTGGTTCCTACATATTCTACGAAGATCATTATCGGTCAAGCCTCTATGTCAAGGATTCAGTTAATCCCGTATGATGTTCCCTTTGTTCTTCGGTATGTTACTTGCCCGAGATTCGATCGTCAGTATCTCCATACCTAGTTCAACCTCGTTACCGGCAAGTCTCTTTACTCGTTCCATAATACAAGATCCCGCAACTAACAATTAGTCACATTGCTTGCAAGGCTCATTGTGATGTTGTATTACCGAGTGGGCCCCGAGATACCTCTCTGTCACACGGAGTAACAAATCCCAGTCTTGATCCATGCCAACTCAACAGACACCCTCGGAGATACCTATAGAGCACCTTTATAGTCACCCAGTTATGTTGCAATGTTTGATACACACAAGGCACTCCTCCAATGTCCGTGAGTTGCATGATCTCATGGTCATAGGAACATATACTTGACATGCAGAAAACAGTAGCAATAAACTGACACGATCATATGCTACGTTTGTAGTTTGGGTCCTGTCCATCACATAATTCTCCTAATGATGTGATCCCGTTATCAAATGACATCTCATGTCCATAGCTAAGAAACCTTAACCATCTTTGATCAACGAGCTAGTTCATTAGAGGCATACTAGGGACATGGTTTTGTCTATGTATCCACACATGCATCTAAGTCTCCGATCAATACAATTTATAGCATGGATAATAATGGATTATCATGAACAAGGAAATATGATAATAACTAATTTATTATTGTCTCTAGGGCATATTTCCTACAGTCTCCCACTTGCACTAGAGTCAATAATCTAGTTCACATCACCATGTGATTCGCATTGTTGTGAATCTAACACCCAATGAGGTATGGGGCTCGATCATGCTTTGCATGTGAGAGAGGTCTTATAGTCAACGGGTCCGCGACATTCAGATCCGTGTGTACTTTGCAAATTTCTATGTCAAACCGTAAACACTGCTACCACACTCCACTTGGTACTATTCCAAATGGCTGCTCCGCTATACGTATCCAGATTGCTACTATGAGTCATCCGGATTGGTGTTTAAAGCTTGCATCGACGTAACTCTTTACGACAAACTCTTTATCACCTCCATAATCGAGAAAAATCTCCTTAGTCTTTTAATTACTAAGGACAACCTTGACCGCTGTCCAGTGCTCCATTCCAGGATCACTTTGAAACCTTCTGGCCATACTTATGGCAAGGCTGACATCGGGTCTTGTGCACAGCATTGCATACATGATAGAGCCTATGGCTGAAGCATAGGTGATGACACTCATCTTTTCTCTATCTTCTGCAGTCACTGGGCATTGAGTCTTATTCAACTTTATACCTTACAAATCAAGTGAAAACTCTTTCTCTGACTGATCCATTTTGAACTCTTTCAAAATCTTGTCAAGGTATGTACGCATTGAAAGTCTCATCAAGTATCTTGATCTATCTATATAGATCTTGATGCTCAATAATTAGGTAGCTTTATCCAGGTCTTCCTTTGAAAAACTCTTTTCAAACAACCGTTTATGCTCTCTAGAAATTCTACATCATTTCCGAATAGCAATATGTCATCCACATATACTTATCAGAAACTCAATAATGCTCCCACTCACTTTATTGCAAATACAAGCTTCTCGTAAACTTTGTATAGACTCAAAAACTTTGATCACCTCATCAAAGTGTATATTCCAACTCCGAGATGCTTGCTTCAGTTCATAGAAGAATCACTGAAGCTCACACACCTTTTAGCATCCTTAGGACTGACAAAACCTTCTGGTTGCATCTCATACAACCTTTCCTTAAGGAAGGAAATGATGTTTTGGCATCCATCTGCCAGATTTCATAATTGGAAAATGCAGCAACTGCTAACATAATTCCAACAGACTTTAGCATCGCTACAAGTGAGAAAGTCTCATCGCAGTCAACTCCTTGAACTTGTCGTAAACTACTTTGCAACAAGTCGAGCTTTACAAATGGTAACATTTACCATCAGCGTCTGTCTTCATTTTAAAGATCCATTTGTACTTAACGACATGCCATCCAATCGAGCAAGTCCACCAAAGTCTATACTTGGTTTTCATACATGGATCCTTTCTTGGATTTCATGGCCTCTAACCATTTGTTGGTTTCCGGGCCCATCATCGCTTCTCCATAGTTTGTAGGTTCATCGTTGTCCAACAACATGACCTCCAAGACAGGGTTTGTCGTACCGCTCAGGAGAAGTATACATCCTTGTCGCCCTACGAGGTTTGATAGTAACTTGATCCGAAGCTTCATGATCATCATCATTAACTTCCTCTTCAACTAACGTAGGCTTCATAGAAACAACTTCCTGCGCTACGCTACTCTCTGGTTGAAGTAAAGGTTCAATAACCTCATCAAGCTCTAATTTTCTCGTAGGTCAATAGTAACTTGATCCGAAGCTTTCATGATCATCATCATTAACTTCCTCTTCAACTGACGTAGGCTTCACAGAAACATCTTTCTGTGCTGCGCTACTTTCTGGTTGAAGCAGAGGTTTCAACAACCTCATCAAGTTCTATCCTCCACCCACTCAACTCTTTCAAGAGAAACCCTTTCTCGAGAAAGGACCAGTTTTAGCAACAAACATTTTATGCTTGGATCTGAGATAGAAGGTTCACCCAACTGTTCTTAGGGTATTCTATGAAGATGCATTTGTCCGCTTTGGGTTCGAGCTCATTAGGCGAAAGCATTTTCCACACAAGCGTCGCAGCCCCAGACACTAAGAAATGACAATTTTAGGTTTCTATCAAACCATAGTTCACACGGTGTCATCTCAACGGATTTAGATGGTGCCCTATTTAAAGTGAATGTAGTTGTCTCTAATGCATAACCCCAAAATTATAGTAACAAAACGATAAGAGACATCATAGCATGCACCATATCCAATAGAGCACGACTATGACGTTCAGACACACCATCACACTATGGTGTTCCAGGTGGCGTGAGTTGTGAAAACAATTCTTCACATTGTCTAAAGTTGTATGCCAAACTCGTAACTCAGATATTCACCTCCACGATCATATCGCAAGCATTTTTATCTTCTTGTCACGATGATCTTAAAACTTCACTCCGAATTTGCTTGAACCTTTCAAACGATTCAGACTTGTGTTTCATTAAGTAAATATACACTATATCTACTCAAATCATCAGTGAAGGTAAGAAAATAATGATATTCACCGCATGCTACAAGACTCATTGGATTGCATACATCGACATGTATCATTTCCAATAAATCACTTGCCTTCTTCATTAAAACAGAAAACGGGGTCCTTAGTCATCTTGACCAAGAGGCATGGTTCGCATGTCTCACTTCATGCGCTTTATACCAATATGACATTTAGCAGCAGTGCCACAAGCATGGTACTATCATTATTAACTTTGTATCTTTTTGGCATCAATGTTATGAACATGTGTATTACTACGATAAAGTTTCAACAAACCATTCTTACTGGGTGCATGACCATTGAAGGTATTATTCATGCAAATAGAATAACCATTATTCTCTAACCTAAATGAATAACCGTGTTGCAATGAACATGATCTAATCATGTTCATGCTCAACGCAAAAACACCAAATAGCATTTATTTAGGTTCGTCACTAATCTCGAAGGTAGAGAGAGTGTGCGATGTTGATCACATCAACCTTGGAAACATTTCCAACACACATCGTCACCTCACACTTAGCTAGTATCCGTTTATTCCGTAGCTTTTACTTCGAGTTACTAACATTTAGCAACCGAACCGGTATCCAATACCCAGGTGCTACTAGGAGTACTAGCAAGGTACACATCAATAACACGTATATCAAATATACTTCTGTCGACTTTGCCAACCTTCTTATCTACCAAGTATCTAGGGTTGTTCCGCTTCAGCGACCGTTCTCCTCATAATCGAAGCACTTAGTCTCGGGTTTGGGTTAGACTTTGGGTTGCTTCACTGGAGCTGCAACTAACTTGCTATCCATGAAGTTTCCCTCCTTGCTCTTGCCCTTCTCGAAACTAGTGGTTTTGACTAACCATCAACACTTTAACGCTCCTTCTTGATTTCTACCTTCGCGGTGTCAAACATCGCGAACAGCTCAGGGATCATTAATTCTATCCCTGACATTTTATAGTTCATCACCAAGTTCTAGTAGTTTAGTGAAAGTGACTTGGAGAACTATATCAATCACTATCTTATCTGGAAGATGAACTCCCACTCGATTCAAGCGATTGTAGCACCCAGACAATCTGAGCACATGCTCAACGATTGAGCTATTCTCGTTCATCTTGCAGGCAAAGAATCTTGTTGGAGATCTCATATCTCGCAACACGGGCACAAGCCTGAGATCCTAATTTCAGCTCTTAGAACATCTCATATGTTCCATGACGTTCAAAACGTTTCGAAGCCTCAATTCTAAGCCGTAATGCATGACGCACTAAACTATCAAGTAGTCATCAGCACGTACCTGTCAGATGTTCACAACATCTATAGACGATGCTAGAGGGGTTGGCGCACCGAGCGATGCATTAAGGACATAAGCCTTCTGTGTAGCAACGAGGACAATCCTCCGATCACGGATCCAATCCGCAATATTGCTACCATCATCTTTCAACTATATTTCTCTAGGAACATATAAAAATTAAGGGAGCTACAGCGCGAGCTAGTAATCTACAACATAATTTGCAAAGACACTATTGAATATGTTCATGATAATGAGTTCAATTAATCATATTACTTAAGAACTCCCACTCAAATTGACATCCCTCCGGTCATCCGAGTGATACATGATCCAAATTCACCAACTCAAGTCCGATCATCACGTGAGTTGAGGTGGTTACAATGGTGAACATCATCATGTTGATCATATCTACTATATGACTCATGTTCGACCTTTCGGTCTCTTGTGTTCCGAGGCCATGTCTGTACATGCTAGGCTCGTCAAGTTTAACCCGTGTGTTCTCCGCGTGCAACACTGGCTTGCACCCGTTGTATGTGAACGTAGAGTCTATCACACCCGATCATCACGTGGTGTCTCAACACGACGAACTTTCGCAAAGGTGCACACTCGGGGAGAACACAATTTATCTTGAAATTTAAGTGAGGGATCACCTTATAATGCTACCGTCGTACTAAGCAAAACAAGGTGCATAAAAGGATTAACATCACATGCAATTCATAAGTGACATGATATGGCCATGAACTTGTGCTTTAGATCTCCATCTTGAAAGCACCGTCATGATCTCCATCGTCACCGGCATGACACCATGATCTCCATCATCTTGATCTCCATCAACGTGTTGCCATCGGGGTTGTCACGTCCTGCATGCTTCTACTACTATTGCTACCGTTTAGCGATAAAGTAAAGCATTACACGGCGCTTAATGATTGACACGCAGGTCATACAATAATTAAAGACAACCCTATGGCTCCTGCCGGTTGCCGTACTCATCGACATGCAAGTCGTGAAATTCTATACATCACATGATCATCTCATGCATCACATATATCACATCATGTAATTGGCCATATCACATCACAACATACCCTGCAAAAACAAGTTAGACGTCCTCTAATTGTTGTTGCATGTTTTACGTGGCTGCTATGGGTTTCTAGCAAGAACGATTCTCACCTACGCATAAACCACAACGGTGATACATAATTTGCTTTTCAACCTTCTCAAGGACCGCCTTTGTCGAATCCGATCCAACTAAAGTGAGAGAAACTACCACCCACAAGCCATCTAGGCAACAAGTTGCGTCGAGGGAACCGGTCTCTCGTAAGCGTACGAGTAATTTTGGTCCGGGCCGCTTCATCTCACAATACCGCTGAACCAAAATACGACCAAGGGAGGAAGCAATCTAAGCATCATAGCCCACAAACCTTTTGTGTTCTACTCGAGATCTCATCTACACATAGACCTAGCTCATGATGCCACTGTTGGGGAACGTTGCATGGGAAACAAAAAATTTCCTACGCACACGCAAGATCTATCCATGGTGATGAGCATCTACGAGAGGGAGAGTGGATCTACATACCCTTGTAGATCGCTAAGCGGGAAGCGTTAAGAAACGCGGTTGGTGTAGTCGAACATCTTCGCGATCCAAATCGCCGAGCGTCCCGCGATCACATCACGATCCGTCCCGCGATCCAATCACGATCCGTCCCGCGAACTCATCACGATCCGTCCCACGATCTCATCACGATCCGTCCCGCAATCTCATCACGATCCGTCTCGTGAACTCATCACGAACCGTCTCGCGATCTTGTTCACGGTCCTTCCGATCTAGCGTTGAACGGACGGCACCTCCGCGTTCAGCACACGTGCAGCTTGATGACGATCTCCACCGTCATGATCCAGCAAGAGGAAGTGGAGAGGAAGAAGAGTTCACCGGTAGCATGACGGCGCTCCAGCGATGGTAGTGGAGCAATTCCGGCAGGGCTTCGCCTAAGCACTGCAGAAAACCGATCTAGAGGAGAAACTATGCACTAGAGGAACGGGTAGCACATGGCTGAAAATTCTGTGCCAAAACCCTAAAATCCTCTAGTATATATAGGAGGAGAGCAGGAGGAGTCTTGGCTGCCAAAAATCCAGCCCTTGGGTCGACCAAAGTGGGGAGGAGAGGAGGACTCCTCCTCCAATCCTAGTAGGACTAGGATTCCTCCCTTTTTTGGCCTTTTTCCACCTTTTTCCCTTTGGGCTTTTTGTCCCAGCCGCATGGGCCTTGTGTCGGACTTCCACCAGCCCACAAAAGGCTGGTATTTACTCTCCCACAGCCCATGAAGCCTGTTGGGTCGAAATACCCCTCCCGGTGGTCTCCCGGTACACTACTGGCACTCCCGGTACATTACCGATTAGCCCGAAACTTTTCCGGCGACCAAAATGGGACTTCCTATATATCAATCTTTACCTCCGGACCATTACGGAGCTCCTCGTGACGTCCAGGATCTCATCCGGGACTCCGAACAAACTTCGGTCACCACCATTCATAACTCTATACTACCGAAACGTCACCAAACCTTAAGTGTGCAGACCCTGCGGGTTCGAGAACTATGTGGACATGACCGAGACACCTCTACGGTCAATAACCAATGGCGGGACCTGGATGTATACATTGGTTCCTACATATTCTACGAAGATCTTTATCGGTCGAACCTCTATGTCAAGGATTTAGTTAATCCCGTATGATGTTCCCTTTGTTCTTCGGTATGTTACTTGCCCGAGATTCGATCGTCGGTATCTCCATACCTAGTTCAACCTCGTTATCGAAAAGTCTCTTTACTTGTTCCGTAATACAAGATCCCGCAACTAATAATTAGTCACATTGCTTGCAAGGCTCATTGTGATGTTGTATTACCGAGTGGGCCCCAAGATACCTCTCCGTCACACGGAGTAACAAATCCCAGTCTTGATCCATGCCAACTCAACAGACACCCTCGGAGATACCTGTAGAGCACCTTTATAGTCACCCAGTTACGTTACAACGTTTGATACACACAAGGCACTCCTCCGATGTCCGTGAGTTGCATGATCTCATGGTCATAGGAACATATACTTGACATGCAGAAAACAGTAGCAATAAACTGACACGATCATATGCTACGTTTGTAGTTTGGGTCTTGTCCATCACATCATTCTCCTAATGATGTGATCCCATTATCAAATGAAATCTCATGTCCATGGCTAAGAAACCTTAACCGTCTTTGATCAACGAGCTAGTTCATTAGAGGCATACTAGGGGCATGGTTTTGTCTATGTATCCACACATGCATCTAAGTCTCCGATCAATACAACTTATAGCATGGATAATAAACGATTATCATGAACAAGGAAATATGATAATAACTAATTTATTATTGCCTCTAGGGCATATTTCCAACACCAAGCACCACCGATCCGCGTGCCATACGCTAGCAGCCGAAGCTGTGGCCAAATCAGAGGCCAACCGGGACCCTGCGAAGGAGCCGAACATGGGGACGAATCCACCTACCCGCTCATCCCGAAGGTACATTGTTCGGTTATCAGCTTTATTGTTGTAGTCAGTAGAGTCTCATAGCAGATCGTTTCATTGAAATACCTAGGCGAAACACCCAATCCTCTCCTACCGAAGGGGTTACCCGGGTGTCCGGAGACGCCCGAAGCTCCCGGGCCATGACCCATGCGGCTTCTGCTATAGAAGCCCCCATGGCCAATCCGGCGCCCGCCGAATCTGGTGATGGAGTATCCGTCACCAAATCGGAGGTGGAGAGTGCCATGCATCATCGGTACTGATGGGAGGCCATGCGGCACCCAATTTTCTCCGACCAGGAGTTTGGCACCCTACGCTCAGCAGATGCACACCTTGGCGCTGATCGAGTTGCATTCGACGAAGCTATGAAGTTGATAACAACCAGCATACATGTAAGTGATCGGATATTATAGAATCTGAATATTTGTGTAAGCCTAGTAGCCCCCAAGCCTTAATTTGCTTTAAAACAAATGAATTAAGGATCACCGCACTGTTTGAATGCCAACGCAGGCCTCAAAGCAACAGTCCGAGCAGTTGGCCAAGGAGCTCGAGGAGAGCCGCATGGAAGTGCAATCCGTGAAGGCCGAACTAGCACAAGTAAAGAGCTTCATGCGAGAGGCCCATGGTGAGTATGCATTTACCTATAATCTTTTTTATATCATCGTGCCTGACATACAGATTATGTGTAGCAGCCGAATCAATAGGACATATGGAAAGGAAACTGGAAGAAGCTCAGGATTCGCAGAGGTGTGCGGAGTCCCAGCATGAGGCTAGTTGTTTTCTTATACAAAAACAGGCCAAAGAAATAAAGAGTTTAAAGACTCAGTTTGCCCAAGCTCAAGAACAGAATCTAAAGCTTCAGAGGGGCGTATTGGGTAAGTAATATTCCTCTATCAACAAATATTTCTGATGTAGGGAATGATAGTAACTGTGCTGTTATCTTATGTGCAAGCCTCTTGTTCGGGCATCCTGAAGAGGAGATCGAATGATACCAAGGGGACCTGCTGAAGGAGCTGACCTCTCTCCATAAGCGTGTGCAAAAAAGCAATGAAAGGGATGGTGAGGGAACTATGGCCCACCGAACAGCCGCCTGAAGGGCTAGCTGCACTTGTGGATAAATTTAAGGGGGCTCGAAATAGGCTCGGGCTGTGGAAGACTTCGGCTTGCCGCGAGGGAGCATGGGAGGCGTGGGCAATGGTCAAGACCCGTTTCACCGGACTTAACCCCGAGCATATGGCGCGGGGTTGGGCCCGTGGGATTGAATGGAAAAGAAGTGCCACTCCACTTGGTATATGACCAGGTGATGCCAGCCACCCGTCTTTCATAGGCAGACTACCCCCTCAACACAATAATTGATAATCTTGATCAGCAGCCGAACATGTAATTTATATGTACATGTGTATAAACAATCCGTGTTGTAAACTTTGTATTAACCGGCCATCGGCTTCTCCCTCCCGTGCGAAGAGCTCGGGAGTGTTCCTCCTTATTATTCCCTTGCAAAACAGCGAACTGTATTCGGGGAACCAGGCAATTCGGCCATGTCGTGCGAACATACAGAAAGCACACAGAAAGATATGTCATATTACGACGAGCGTAAGAAACATCTTCCGATGAAAATAGCACCTCTATCGATACCTTTCGTCGGGGCTCTACGAAGAGCATAGATAGAAATCGGCATACTTGTAGTATGCGGCTAAGTGTCTTTTGGGAAGAAAAGACCCAAACAACGGTAATAGCAACCAGAGCCATATAAGGTGTTCCCGTCATAGCCGACCAATTGTCTACGTAAGATAGCTAGCTTTCGGCTTCACCTGTCTGAGGTACGTGTCCGGATGACCCGGTTGTAACAATCGCAGTGGTACTCCCTTTACTTTCTAGCCGAACAATCGGCAACATAGAGAGTAATCACAAGAGCGAGGCAACCCAGCTTGGCAAAGTCTTAGTTCGAATTGATGCATATGATGGCTAGAACATGACAAAATAAACATGCACGCCTGGTAAGTATGAGCAAATAAAATTTTGGCTATTGAAAGAAGCCCCCACGTGCTGTGTTCGGATTTAACACTTTATGGCGTATGCCGAGTATCTGCAGTACAAGATTGGTTCAGCCGAACATAGGGTAAGAAAAGACATTGTCCCTATCGAACAACAAAGTGGGAAGGGAAAAGGCAAAAAATGCAGAAAATAACAAAAAGGAAAAATATGGGGGAGTTTAGATGACACTGGTTTATCTGTAGAAGCACCGAAGACGAGCTGTGTTCCATGGGTTTGGTTCAAGGCGGTTATCGGATGGACTCCGCAAACGATAGGCCCCTCCCGCGAGCACTTCATCGATGATGAAAGGACCCTTCCATTTGGGGTTGAGTTTGTGCTTCTGTTTCTCCGGGAGCCATAGGACGAGTTCTCCTACATTGTATGCTTTTGCCCTAACCTCCCTACTTTGGTACTGCCGAGCTTGCTGTTGATAAAGCGTGGATCGATCCAGAGCTATGTCCCGCTCCCCCTCCAAGGCGTCTAAGTCATCCTGCTGATCTAACTCGGCCTCCTTTTCCTCGTACATGCGCACTCTTGGTGCATCGTGGATAATATCGCAGGGGAGAATTGCCTCTGCCCCATAGACCATAAAAAACGGTGTGTATCCAGTTGATCTGTTCGGGGTGGTACGCAAGCCCCATAGAACGTAGTCGAGTTCCTCCACCCAATGACCATCGGACTCGTGAAGAGATCAGACCAAACGTGGCTTGATGCCTCTCATAATGAGACCGTTTTCTCGCTCGACCTGTCCATTGGTCTGCGAATGATAGACCGATGCATAATCAAGCTTTATGCCCATTTTTGCGCACCAGTCTTGACCTCTTGGGCCGTGAAGTTGGATACATTATCCGTTATTATACTATGCGGGACACCATAACGGTGTACTACGCTAGATATAAAGTCAATCATTGGTCCGGATTTAGCCGGTTTAACAGGCTTTGCTTCTATCCATTTGGTGAACTTGTCAACCATGACCAGTAGGTATTTGTTTTTCTTGGTTCCCCCTTTAAGGGGTCCAACCATGTCCAGCCCCCAGACCGCAAAAGGCCAGGTGATCAGAATAGTTCAAAGAGTTGTTGGGGGCATGTGACTTTCATTTGCGAAGAGTTTGTTGGGAGACGTAGTAGTATTTAAAAATTTTCCTACGATCACCATGATCAAACTATGGAGAAACTAGCAACGAGTAAGGCGTGAGTGCATCAACCTATGAAGATCACAAAGCGGAAGCGTTACAAGAATGCGGTTGGTGGAGTCGTACTCGCAGCGATTTAGATCGCGGTGGATTCTGACCTTAGCGCCGAACAACGGCGCCTTCACGTTCAACACATGTGCAACCCGATGACGTCTCCTATGCCTTGATCCAGGAAGGAGGAAGGAGAGGTTGAGGGAGAGCTCCGACAGCATGACGACGTGGTGACGGTGGAGCTGTGTGGTTCTCCGGCAGGGCTTCACCAAGCACTACGGAGGACGACGAGGAGGAGGGATAGGGCTGCGCCGAGAGAGAGAGATGTGTGTGCTCCGGCAGCCCCAAGGGCTCCACTATATATAGGAGGAGGGGAGGAGGGTGCGCAGACCCTCGGGATCCCACCCTAGGGCCGGCGGCCAACCCTAGATGGGTCTAGGGCGGCGGCCAAGAGAGGGAGAGGGAGGGCGACGCCCTAGGGGGGCCTAAGGCCCGTCTAAGCCTATGGTTTGCCCCTCCCACCTATTGCTACGCCTTGGGCCAAGGTGGAGGCGCACCAGCCCACCTAGGGGCTGGTTCCCTCCCACCTTCATCCCACGCAGCCCTCTGGTGCTGGTGGCCCCACATGGTGGACCCCCGGAACCCTTCCGGTGGTCCCGATATGTTACCGGTGACCCCCGAAACACTTCCGATGACCAAAATCTCACTTCCTATATATGAATCTTTACCTCCGGACCATTCTGGAACTCCTCGTGACGTTCGGGAACTCATACGAGACACCGAACAACCTTCGGTAACCACGTACACTATTTCCCTATAACCCTAGCGTCATCGAACCTTAAGTGCGTAGACCCTACAGGTTCGGGAGACATGTAGACATGACCGAGACACCTCTCCGGTCAATAACCAACAGCGGGATGTGGATACCCATGTTGGATCCCACATGCTCCACGATGATCTCATCGGATGAACCATGATGTCGGGGATTCAATCAATCCCGTATACAATTCCCTTTGTCCATCGGTATGTTACTTGCCTGAGATTCAATCGTCGGTATCCCTATACCTTGTTCAATCTTGTTACCGGCAAGTCTCTTTACTCGTTCCGTAACACATTATCCCGTGGCTAACTCCTTAGTCACATTCAGCTCATTATGATGATGTCTTACTGAGTGGGCCTAGAGATACCTCTCCGTCACACGGAGTGACAAATCCCAGTCTCGATTCGTGCCAACCCAACAGATACTTTCGGGGATACCCGTAGTATACCTTTATATCCACCCAGTTACGTTGTGACAATTGGCACACCCAAAGTATTCCTACGGTATCCGGTAGTTGCACAATCTCATGGTCCAAGGAAACGATACTTGACATTAGAAAAGCTTTAACAGACGAACTACACGATCCTGTGCTATGCTTAGGATTGGGTCTTGTCCATCACATCATTATCCTAATGATGTGATCCTGTTATCAACGACATCCAATGTCCATGGTCATGAAACTGTGACCATCTATTGATCAACGAGCTAGCCAACTAGAGGCTCACTAGGGACATGTTGTGGTCTATGTATTCACACATGCATTACGGTTTCCGGTTAATACAATTATAGCATGAACAATAGACAATTATCATGAACAAGGAAATACAATAATAACCATTTTATTATTGCCTCTAGGGCATATTTCTAACAGTCTCCCACTTGCACTAGAGTCAATAATCTAGTTACATTGTGATGTATTGAACACCCATAGAGTTCTGGTGTTGATCATGTTTTGATCGTGAGAGAGGTTTAGTCAATGGATCTACGACATTCAGATCCGTGTGTACTTTACAAATATCTATATCTCCTTCCTGAATGTAAACACGAATGGAGTTGAAGCGGCGCTTGATGTGTCTTGTCTTCTTGTCAAACCTGGGCTCCTTGGCAAGGGCAATATCCCAAGTATTGTCACAGAATAGAGTCATCGGGCCCGACGCATTGGGAATCACTCCTAGGTCGGTGATGAACTCCTTCATCCAGACTCCTTCCTTTGCTGCTTTCGAAGCAGCTATGTACTCCGCTTCACATGTAGATGTCGACACGACGCTTTTCTTGCTGCTGCACCAACTGACTGTCTCTCCGTTCAAAATATACACGTATCCGGTTTGTGACTTCGAGTCATCCGGATCTGTGTCGAAGCTAGCATCAACATAACCCTTTACGACGAGCTCTTCGGCACCTTCATATACGAGAAACATGTCCTTGGTCCTTTTCGTGTACTTCAAGATATTCTTGACCGATGTCCAGTGTTCCGCTCCGGGATCACTTTGGTACCTCCCTACCAAACTTATGGCAAGATTCACATCAGGTCTGGTACACAACATGGCATACATAATAGAGCCTATGGTTGAAGCATAGGGGATGACACTCATCTCTTCCCTATCTTTTGTCGTGGTCGGGCATTGAGTCGTACTCAATCTCACACCCTACAACACACTCAAGAACCCCTTCTTGGACTGATCCATATTGAACTTCTTCAATATCTTGTCAAGGTATGTGCTTTGTGAAAGACCAATGAGGCGTCTCGATCTATATCTATAGATCTTGATGCCTAATATGTAAGCAGCTTCTCCAAGGTCCTTCATTGGAAAACACTTATTCAAGTAGGCCTTTATACTTTCCAAGAGTTCTATATCATTTCCCATCAACAATATGTCATCCACATATAATATGAGGAATGCTACAGAGCTCCCACTCACTTTCTTGTAAATACAGGGTTCTCCATAAACCTGTATAAACCCAAACGCGTTAATCACCTCATTAAAGCGAATGTTCCAACTCCGAGATGCTTGCACCAGCCCATAGATGGAGTGCTGGAGTTTGCATACCTTGTTAGCATTCTTAGGATCGACAAAACCTTCCGGATGCATCATATACAATTCTTCCTTGAGAAAACCATTAAAGAATGCCATTTTGACGTCCATTCGCGAGATCTCATAATCATAAAATGCGGCAATTGCTAACATTATTCGGACGGACTTCAGCATCATTACGGGTGAGAAAGTCTCATCGTAGTCAACTCCTTGAACTTGTCGATAACCCTTAGCGACAAGCCGAGCCTTATAGACGGTCACATTACCATCCGCGTCAGTCTTCTTCTTAAATATCCATTTATTCTCTATGGCTTGCCGATCATCGGGCAAGTCCATCAAAGTCCATACTTTGTTCTCATACATGGATCCTATCTCGGATTTCATGGCTTCAAGCCATTTGTTGGAATCTAGGCCCGCCATTGCTTCTTCATAGTTCGAAGGTTCACCGTTGTCCAACAACATGATCTCCAGGACAGGGTTGCCATACCACTCTGGTGCGAAACGTGTCCTTGTGGACCTTGGAGGTTCAATAGCAACTTGATCTGAAGTTTCATGATCATCATCATTAACTTTCTCTCCAGCCAGTGCAGGCTCCACAGAAACAACTCCCCGTGCTCCGCTACTTTCCAGTTCGAGTGGAGGTACAATTACCTCATCAAGTTCTATTTTCCTCCCACTTACTTCTTTCGGGAGAAACTCTTTCTCTAGAAAGGATCCATTCTTGGCAACAAAGATTTTGCCTTCGGATCTGAGGTAGAAGTTATACCCAATAGTTTGTTTGGGGTATCCTATGAAGACGCACTTTTTTCTTTGGGTTCGAGCTTCTCAGGTTGAAGTTTCTTCACATAAGCATCGCATCCCCAAACTTTTAGAAACGACAACTTAGGTTTCTTTCCAAACCATAGTTCATACGGTGTCGTCTCAACGGACTTAGACGGTGCCCTATTTAAAGTGAATGCGGTAGACTCTAATGCATATCCCCAAAATGATAGCGGCAAGTCGGTAAGAGACATCATAGATCGCACCATATCCAATAGAGTGCGATTACGACGTTCAAACACACCATTTCGCTGAGGTGTCCTAGGTGGCGTGAGTTGTGAAACACTTCCACATTTCCTTAGGTGCGTGCCAAAGTCGCGACTCAAATATTCTCCGCCACGATCAGATCATAGACACTTTATTTTCCTGTCACATTGATTCTCTACCTCACTCTGAAATTCCTTGAACTTTTCAAAAGTTTCAGACTTGTGTTTCATTAAGTAGACATACCCATATCTGCATAAGTCATCAGTGAGGGTGAGAACATAACGGTGGCCTCCGCGAGCCTCAACGCTCATTGGAACGCATACATCGGTATGTATTATCTCCAACAAGTTAGTTGCTCGCTCCATTGTTTCGGAGAACGGAGTCTTGGTCATCTTGCCCATGAGGCATGGTTCGCACGTTTCGAATGATTCAAAATCAAGAGACTCCAAAAGTCCATCAGCATGGAGTTTCTTCATGCGTTTGACACCAATATGACTAAGGCGGCAGTGCCACATGTAAGTGGGACAATCGTTATCAACCTTACACTTTTTGGTACTCACACTATGAACATGTGTAACATCACGTTCGAGATTCATCAAAAATAAACCATTGACCAACGGGTCATGACCATAAAACATTTCTCTCATATAAATAGAACAACCATTACTCTCATATTTAAATGAGTAGCCATCTCGCATCAAACGAGATCCAGATACAATGTTCATGCTCAAAGCTGGTACTAAATAACAATTATTAAGGTTTAAAACTAATCCCGAAGGTAGATGTAGAGGTAGCGTGCCGATGGCGATCACATCGACCTTGGAACCATTCCCGACGCGCATCATCACCTCGTCCTTTGCCAGTCTCCGCTTATTCCATAGCTCCTACTTGGAGTTACAAATGTGAGCAACTGCACCGGTATCAAATACCCAGGAGCTACTACGAGCACTGGTAAGGTACACATCAATAATAAGTATATCACATATACCTTTAACGTTGCCGGCCTTCTTATCCGCTAAGTACTTGGGGCAGTTCCGCTTCCAGTGACCGGTACCCTTGCAATAAAAGCACTCAGTCTCAGGTTTGGGTCCATTCTTGTTCATCTTCCCGGAAACTTGCTTACCAAGCGCGGCAACTGCTTTGCCGTCCTTCTTGAAGTTCTTCTTACCCTTGCCTTTCTTGAAACTAGTGGTCTTATTCACCATCAACACTTGATGTTCCTTTTTGATTTCGACCTCCGCTGATTTCAGCATCGAGTACAACTCAGGAATGGACTTCTCCATACCCTGCATGTTGTAGTTCATCACAAAGCTCTTGTAGCTAGGTGGAAGCACTGGAGGATTCTTTCAATAACCGAGTCATACGGAAGATTAACTCCCAGCCAAGTCAAGCGGTTGTGCAACCCAGACATTTTGAGTATGTGCTCACTGACAGAACTATTTTCCTCCATCTTACAACTGAAGAACTTGTCAGAGACATCATATCTCTCGACCCGAGCATGAGAATGGAAAACCAATTTCAGCTCTTGGAACATCTCATATGCTCCGTGTTGCTCAAAACGCTTTTGGAGCCCCGGTTCTAAACTGTAAAGCATGCTGCACTGAACCAGGGAGTAATCATCACAGCGTGACTGCCAAGAGTTCGTAACATCTTGATCCGCTAGGAAAATGGGTGTGTCACCTAGCGGTACATCAAGGACATACAATCTCTTGAAAGCTATGAGGATGATCCTCAAGCTACGGACCCAGTCCGCATAATTGCTTCCATCGCCTTTCAGCTTGGTTTTCTCTAGGAACGCGTTGAAGTTGAGGGCGACATTAGCGTTGGCCATTGGATCTACAATATAGATTGTAAACACAATTTTAGACTAAGTTCATGATAATTAAGTTCACATAATCAAATTATTCAATGAACTCCCACTTAGATAGACATCTCGACGCATGATCCACATCAACTAGCCCGTGTCCGATCATCACATGAGACGGACTAGTCATCCATGGTGAACATCTTCATGTTGATCGTATCTTCTATATTACTCATGTTCGACCTTTTGGTCTTTCGTGTTCCGAGGTCATGTCTATACATGCTAGGCTCGTCAAGTCAACCTAAGTGTGTTGCGTGTGTAAATCTGGCTTACACCCGTTGTATGCGAACGTTAGAACCTATCACACCCGATCATCACGTGGTGCTTCGGAACAACGATCCTTAGCAATGGTGCACAGTTAGGGGGAACACATTCCTTGAAATTTTAGTGAGAGATCATCTTATTAAGCTATCGTCGTTCTAAGCTAATAAGATGTAAAAACATGATAAACATCACATGCAATCAATATAGTGACATGATATGGCCAATATCATCTTGCTCCTTGATCTTCATCTTCGGGGCACCATGATCATGATTGTCACCGGCACGACACCATGATTTCCATCATCATGATCTCCATTATCGTGTCTTCATGAAGTTGTCTCGCCAACTATTACTTGTACTACTATGGCTAGAGATTAGCAATAAAGTAAAGCAATTACATGGTGTTTATGATTGACATGCAGGTCATACAATAAATTAAGACAACTCCTATGGCTCGTGCCGGTTGTCATACTCATCGACATGCAAGTCGTGAATCCTAGTACAAGAACATGATCAATCTCATACATCACAATGCATCACATCATGTCCTTTGGCCATATCATATCACAAAGCATATGCTGCAAAACAAGTTAGACGTCCTCTAATTTGTTGTTGCAAGTTTTTACGTGGCTGCTATAGGTTTCTAGCAAGAATGTTTCTTACCTACGCCAAAACCACAACGTGATATGCCAATTGCTATTTACCCTTCATAAGGACCCTTTTCATCGAATCCGATCCGACTAAGGTGGGAGAGACAAACACCCGCTAGCCACCTTATGCAACAAGTGCATGTCAGGCGGTGGAACCGGTCTCACGCAAGCGTACGTGTAAAGTTGGTCCGGGCAGCTTCATCCCACAATACCGTCGAATCAAGATAAGACTAGTAACAACAAGAAAATTAACAAGATCGACACCCACAACAACTTATGTTCTACTCGTGCATAGATTCTACGCATAGACCTAGCTCATGATGCCACTGTTGGGAGACGTAGTAGTAATTCAAATTTTCCTACGATCACCAAGATCAATCTATGGAGAAACCAGCAACGAGTAAGGGATGAGTGCATCTTCATACCTTTGAAGATCGCAAAGCGGAAGCGTTACAAGAACGCGGTTGGTGGAGTCGTACTCGCAACGATTCAGATCGCGGTGGATTCCAACCTTAGCGCCGAACAATGGCGCCTCCGCGTTCAACACACGTGCAGCCCAATGACGTCTCCTACGCCTTGATCCAGCAAGGAGGAAGGAGAGGTTGAGGGAGAGCTCCGGCAGCACGATGGCATGGTGATGGTGGAGCTGCGTGGTTCTTCGGCAGGGCTTCGCCAAGCACTACGGAGGACGAGGACGAGGAGGGGTAGGGCTGCGCCGAGAGAGAGAGAGAGATGCGTGTCTCAAGCAGCCCCAAGGGCTCCACTATATATAAGAGGAGGGAAGGAGGGTGCGCAACCCCTAGGGATCGAACCCTAAGGCCGGCGGCCAACCCTAGATGGGTCTAGGGTGGCGGCTAAGAGATGGAGAGGACGGAGGCGCCCTAGGTGGGCTTAAGGCCCATCTAAGGCTAGGGTTAGCCCCCTCCCACCTATTGCTGCGCCTTGGGGCAAGGTGGAGGCGCACCAGCCCACCTAGGGGCTGGTTCCCTCCCACCTTCGGCCCACGCAGCCCTCTGGTGCTGGTGGCCCCGCATGGTGGACCCCCGGAACCCTTCCGGTGGTCCCGGTACGTTACCGGTGACGCCCGAAACACTTCTGGTGACCAAAACCTCACTTCCTATATATGAATATTTACCTCTGGACCATTCCAGAACTCTTCGTGACGTCCGGGATCTCATCTGGGACTCCGAACAACCTTCGGTAACCACGTAAACTATTTCCCTATAACCCTAGCATCATCGAACCTTAAGTGTTGGCTCTGGACAGGTGACGCTAGAGCAGAAGAAGGAGATGGCCGACTTTGTTGTCCGCTGGTGGGTTGGCAGGCAGCTGGAGGACGTCGACGACCCAATGAAGGACGCGCCGACAACGACCCGGCGCTGCCCTCCTCTTCCTCCTGTGTCGTGCCTCCCTCATGGTGCACTGCACCATGACCATCGGCGAGGCTTGTGCCCATTACATGGACATGGTGGGGATGGAGCGTTTTCAGGAGGCGCATGACAACGTCGCGTACAACCACCACCTCCTCCAAAAGCACCTGCACACGGAGGAGCAGCTCGGTGCCGGCAGGGTGGTCATGCCCGACGCGGACCTGACGGAGCAGGATGCGCTCCTGGATTCCTACCGCTCCACCAGCGAGATTCGCCTCACCCGCTGGCGGTACCTACAGCGGGTGGCAGAGGTGGCAGCCGCAGCCAAGGACGATGACGAGGAGGAGGGTGTGTCGTCGTTCGCCGAGACCGATGAGGAGGAGGAGGACAACACCGAGGCCGTGCCCAACGAAGTCGGCACGTCCACGGGCGCCGCCGGTAGCGATGAAGAGTAGTACACAAGAGGTCGCCGCAACTCTGGTCCCAGGAATGCCACCGCTCCTCCCCTCCCGTCGATGCCAAGTTTGGTGGGCTGAATAATGACGACCGATTAATTGCTTGGCGGCCACGTCGAGGTGGACGTCTGCGCTCGTTGGGTCTTCTTAGGAGGAGGTTGCGGAGGCGAAGCTGGAGAGCATCGAGACGGAGTTGGAGAAGGTGAGGCTTCAGTTCTCGGGGTTCACGATCGGACACGGAAAACGGGCGCCTATGAGCACTTAGATTAGGTATTAAAATCATACCTCTAGAGCCAGATTAGGATGTAAATGTAATGAAATCCGTCGTGTTTATATAAAATATGTCATGTTTGCATGAAAGTGTTTACACGAATTTCATCCGATTCATTCGAGTTGTTGTCAAAATGTATGCGACTACGGTTGAATGTCGTCCTCTCACATTCATGTCCGCGAACTGGTCCCCTTGTCCGCGGACGGATGCGGGAGAAAAAATATGGGTTGTCATTGGATGTGCCCTTACCAAACATAATAAAAACATGCACAGTAATTGATAAGACAATTTCATTTCAAGTCCGTAAAAGAATGTAGAGAAGTCATACAATAGGTTGTTGTTTAGCCTTACCTTTAATACTAACTAGATTTTTCTGAACATATGGTGAGAGAGATATTTTTACGAGGAATGTGATGAAATATATTGATGTAAAGAGATCATTTTGTAATCAAAAGAAGATAAACTTTTTCTTCTGATTTATCTCTCCCCTGTCTCAACATTTATCACAGTGTGGCACTACAAAAATAGCATTATTGTACACGCCATGGACTGGCGAAAACACAGCGTCTCCACGCAGCTCGGGTGAGGATGTGCTTGTGAAATGTGGAAGTCTTCTGGTAGTACTAGTACAGTACTCTAGCGTGTGAGTGGTACGTTGCAAAGCAGGATTGAGATCAGATAAGGTGGAGTCTCTGAAGTGTCATGGGAGACATGGATCGTCACAAGCCACTACACTAGGTCTCGCTTGGATCGAGTTCATCCAGGTCAAGTCTAGCTAGCTAGATCACCAGGAAAGCAAACGGAGAGAACGACTCGTGCATTCACGCGATTTAAAATGCAGGCGCCATCCTTCTCGAACACGGGCCTACATACATTTTCCAGGCGACCAAAGTGACATGCATGATCGGTAACTTGACAGGTCATCAAATTTGCTACTCCCTTCCTCCTTTTTCATATTTTCTGTCATGGTTTTAGTTTAAATTGTTCTCAGTAGCCGTTGGGAATTTCTTAATTCTCAGTCGACACCGAAAACGTTGATCTGATATTGAGATCCGTGCAAGAGTTCATAATTTCCTAAGCACCGCGGACAAACGCTGCAATCATCTGCATCAGATGAACAAATTACTACATCATGACATCATGTTGAACATTTTTTTTGAATCCGCACGAACTACATTGTAATATTGACAGAATGATTCTAGGTCAAGTGCGACAGCATCACACCTTTTATACTAGATCAGCAACTTTTTATAACACACTGAAGACATTTTTGGATTAGTGTGAATAAACCTGTAAATTGATCAGTTCTCAGTCGAGTAGTGGACTGAGATAAGGACATACCATAAACACATTATGTCCATGGAGTGAAGTACTCCCTCCGTCACAGTTTAGAAGGCATGTACGTGTATCTAAGTCGTTAATTTGACCAACTTAATAAGAGACATGTATTATAAAAAAAATATCATTAGAAATTTTAGATGTTCTATTTTTTAATGATATAACTTTTATGTTAAATAATATATTTTATATAAGTCAAGTTGACGACCTAAGTATACATGCATGCCTTCTAAACCGTGAGGGAGGGAGTATTACTTGTGCCAGCCGGGCCATTTTGTATCTTACATTTAAGATGACATCATGTAGATTAACACACGGCAGATTTCTGCCTTCACAACCACTCCAATTGACACCCTTATATACGGCTATACGCCATTGTAAACCTGTCCCGTTGTCCATTTTGTTCAGTCGCCATTCCACCGGTAGCATCAACGCTCTCACTCTCAACTCTCAAGTAGCACCATGTCCATATGCAGAGCAGTAGCTAGCCAAACACAAACTCGTTGCTAATAGCAACGAGGACAAGATAAATATCGAGAACGTAAGGTGTAGCTGCAAAGGAAGGTCGGCGACGAACAGATCATCATCCAGAGGAAAAGTCAACTAATCAAGCCATCAATTCAAAGGTATGTTTTCTTGAACCTTTTATCTCAACCTTGTTAGATAGATGCATGTAGTCCTCTCTCTGCAGTGGTTTCATGTGGTCTCTGCATGCGCCTCTGCACATCTCACCCGAACCGTTCAGGCCATGGAAGCTGTGGAAGTAGAATCGAAAGGGCCGCATGGGCACGGCGGCGATCAGACGTCGTCGTCGTCGAAGAAGAAGGATCTCCGGAGCTCGTGGGGCTGCGTTTTCCTCCTCGGTAACGTTTGTAGCCTTTTGGTTTCGCTGTTCCCCACTGTGGCATGCATGTATGCGTATCTATGTGTCATGCACTTACACCCTCATACTGTGGCCTGTTAACGATGGCGATGATGCATGCACATGCACGCGTGGGTGTTTGAGCAGTGAACAACTGCTTCCAGTACACGGCCTACTTCGGCTTGTCGACCAACCTGGTGAACTACCTCAAGGTCCAGCTGCACTCCGGCACCAAGGCCGCCGCCAACAGCGTCACCAACTGGCAGGGCACGGGCTCCATCACGCCGCTCGCCGCCGCCTTCCTCGCCGACTCCTTCCTCGGCAGATACTGGACCATCACCGTCTTCCTCCTCATCTCCGTCGCGGTACGTGTGCATGCTGACGCGCATCATATATTTTCATGCATCTCCGGCAAGCTCACCTCACCAGGATCTTGATGGATGGAACAGGGGTATGGGGTGGTGACAGCGAGCGCGTCGGCGGCGCTGGAGAGCGCGGTGTTCTACGCTGGGCTGTACCTGGTGGCGCTGGGTGGCGCGCTGCAGCCGGTCCTGTCGTCGTTCGGGGCCGACCAGTTCGACGTGGAGGCCGACGAGGAGGAGCGCGGGCGGCAGAGCTCCTTCTTCAACTGGTTCTACCTGACCGTGAACGTGGGCTCGCTCCTGGGCGGCACCGTGCTGGTGTGGGTGCAGTCCGCCCACGGCTGGCGGCTGGGCTACGGCATCCCGGCGCTGCTGAGCATGGTCGCCGTCGCGCTGTTCCTGGCTGGCACCGGCGCGTACCGCCGGCACCAGCCCCCCGGCGGCAGCCCGCTCACCAGGATCGCGCAGGTGGTGGTCGCCGCCGCGAGGAAGTGCGACGTGGAGGCGCCC
This sequence comes from Hordeum marinum, assembly GCA_022496015.1. Classification (NCBI taxonomy): domain Eukaryota; kingdom Viridiplantae; phylum Streptophyta; class Magnoliopsida; order Poales; family Poaceae; genus Hordeum; species Hordeum marinum. The sequence continues at coordinate 453,471,755 of CM039674.1, read as the reverse complement.
GCCGACGCCGCGCTGCTGCACGAGCTTGACGGCGACGACGGCATGTCGGCGATACTGGGGAGCCGCCGCCTCGCGCACACCGACCAGTTCAGGTCAGTGGCTCACAGCGCGTGCCCCGGCCGTCGCTAGCATTGCTTCCACTTGCACCGCTCCTCTTTACCGTCCAGTACTGGTCTCCGTCAAGTGAAGTTTTCCGAGATAAGTAGAAACGTAGAAATTCTTCCGCTTATGATTGAGCCATGCCGGAGTCACCGCGGTGACCACGGTCAGGGCACGACGTACCGCCGTGGCTAGTCTAGTCTAGCCTGCAATCTAGCGACCTGGACCGGACCTAATCTGCACTGCGCGCGCTGTCACATTAGCCACGGCAGATACGCAATTTTTATTTTTGTCAGAATTCTTCCCGTAGTGCGCACCTTGATTATTGGGTTGGCGAGATGCTTCTGTATCTGGGTCTGGGTCTGGGTCTGAGTGAGTGAAATCGCAGAACGTGCCGGTCAGACTGTCACGTTCTGCGGTGCACATTACTACCTACTTTACGTTCCATTTTGTAGGAGGATATATCATATAATTGCACCGGCAAGAAGTTTGTCGCATGCACGCCCAGTCCGTTTCACATCATTTTCCATCCTTTTGCTTTGCACACGCCGTACCGGAAAGTCTCCAGATTCCATGCAAGACACTGTCGTTTGGACGCTTGTGTTTGTGTGCATTGGTCGTCACATCTTTTACCGATCCTGACAACCACGATAATCAAGCACGCCTCCTGGAGCAACGTTACGTGACGATAGGCTGCTAGCAACATAATCGCTCAGATTTGAACACGATCCAAGAAATGAGAGAAATTTAACGATGCACGCATATGCCAATGCCATGTAAAGTAAATTAATCTGTTGCAGCGGTCCGGTCGTCTGTTGTTGATCACTCAGGTTCTTGGACAAGGCGGCGGTGGAGACGGCGGGCGACAAGGCGCGGCCGGCGAGCCCGTGGCGGCTGTGCACGGTGACGCAGGTGGAGGAGCTCAAGTGCGTCCTCCGGCTGCTGCCGGTGTGGGCGTGCGGCATCATCTTCGCCGCCGCCTACACGCAGATGACCACCACCTTCATCCTCCAGGGCGACACGCTGGACCCGCGCGTCGGCAGCTTCCGCGTCCCCGCGGCCGTGCTCACCGTCTTCGACACGCTCAGCGTCATGCTCTGGGTGCCGCTCTACGACCGCGCGGTCGTCCCGCTCGCGCGCCGCCTCACGGGCCACCGCCGCGGGTTCACGCAGCTGGCGCGCATGGGCGTCGGCTTCGTCATCCTCACGGTCGCCATGCTCGCCGCCGGCGCGCTCGAGGTCGCGCGGCGCCGCGTCGTCGCGCGCCACGGCACGTACACCGGCGCCGACGGCGCGGAGTACGTGCCGATGTCGATCTTCTGGCAGGTGCCGCAGTACGTGGTGGTAGGGGCCGCGGAGGTGTTCACGTTCATCGGGCAGATGGAGTTCTTCTACGACCAGGCGCCGGACGCCATGCGGAGCGTCTGCTCGGGGCTCTCCAGCGCGGCGTTTGCGCTGGGCAACTACGCGAGCTCGGCGCTCGTGGCCGTGGTGGTGCGCGCGACGACGAGGGGCGGGCGGGCCGGGTGGATCCCCGACGACATCAACGACGGCCACCTGGACTACTTCTTCTGGCTGCTCGCCATGCTCTGCACCGGCAACTTTGGCGCCTACCTGCTCGTCGCACGGTGGTACACCTACAAGAAGACCGCTGACTGAACTAGGGGATCACAGTACGTGCTAGGGGTGCTTCTCAAATGCAATAAAGTTTTAACTGGGAAAGAAAGCCGCATTTTGTTGCTGGAAATCTGGAAGCAACTCTGCTCACAGAAGATTCAGAATCGTTGTTATAGAAAAGGAGGGTCTGTTGTCTGAAAAAGTTCAGGTTTCGGCACCGGCAGAACGGCGCGGAGTAGATTTTTTCTTTTGGTGGTGCGCGGAGTAGTCTGGGTCTAGAAATCGTTCGATCGATCGATGGGCTGGGGTCAGGAGTCAGGTCCCTGGAGGTCTAAACGAGGGGACCCTTTATTTAGCAAGCTGCGCGGCAAATAAGGAGGAAACGCGCACCCCATGCCGGCGGCACGCCTTTTCGGCCTGGCCCATGCACCCCACGGGATACCCCTGATTTTTTTTCATACGTTTTCCTTTTTTGTTCATTTTTATATTTATAGTAACTAGGGATTCTAAAAAAATATAAATTTAAAAAAAAATTTAGACATCATAAAATGTTGGTGAATCCAAAAATGTTCACGACTTTGAAAATGTTCATGGATTCTAAAACTGTTCATCATTTTTTTTAAAGTTGTGACATATTATAAAAATGTCCCAAATTTGGAAAAATGTTTGGGAAATGAAAAAATTTCTGTGTTTCCATAAATTTTTTGTGAATATGATTTTTTTGATCTAATTAATTTCTTTTTGCGAATTTCAAAATTTACGACCCAATTAAAAAAGGACTTTGATTTATAAATAATTAAGAATTTGATTTTTTTTCATTTATTTCACAAAATTTATTTATATTAAAAAAATGGTCATAAATGTTTGTGATTTTTAAAATTTGTTCCCAATTTTTATAAATATATTCATAGAATAAAAAAATGTTTGCCGATATAATAAATCTTCATGGATTTAAAAAAAATGTCCGCTCACTCAAAAAATGTGCATGAATTTGTAAAAAGTCCTAATTTGAAAGAATTCATGATTTATAAAAGTCACTATATCAAAAAATATTCAAGAATTCAAAACATTCATGAATTTTAAAGATCTTAGCAAAAGGAACAAGAAAAAGGTAAAAATAGGAATAAAATAAAATAAATAGGAACAAAAATTAAAATAAAATAGACTGAACATGAAAAAGAGATTAAAAATGACAACTGAAATAGAAAATTTAAAAATAAAGGAAAATAGAAAAAAGAAAAATAGAAAGAAAAGGGGACAACAAAAAAGAGAAAAAACCAGAAGAAAAAAAAATGGTTTATAAAAAAGAAACCGATTTAGGAAAGGTTCTAAAACTTCGCAAAACTGGAGGAAAAAACAAATTGTGGCCGGCCTGTATAGAGGACATACCAGAGGGAGTGCACTAGGTCGGTTCCTGTTTTTTTTGTAGGTTTGATGTAACTCCTGTGGTGGAGTTTAGGTTTATGTCCTCATGGAACCGATCTTTTGGTTTGGCGTTCTTTGTGTCTTCGGGGTGCCGCCCCCGTTCAGCCGGGCTTTGACACCGGCCGGAGCCCTTTTCACGTGCACCCCCTGGATGCACTATTGACATGTTGTGGCCTCGTCCCCTTTGGAACTCTGTTTCCATCACATCTCGCATGTTTTCTAGATTGGAAGCTTTGAGGATGCGGGACTCTGGGAGTCCATCGTTGTCACGAATCCGAGCCCCCCAAGGAACATCGGATGATGAATTCTACGTATGAAGAGTGGCCAATGGCTTGTGTGTGCAAACCCTTATAAATCCCGCAAACATCCAAATCCAATCAAGATGCCCTCTCGAGTGCCCTCTTCGCAAGTTCCAGAGGCGGTGATGACGACAACTGCATCCCCATCAGAGATCATGTCGGAGGTCACTAAGGTGATCCATATGTCAGTTGGGGCAATACAGGGTTTCTCTTAGAGGATGCTACCCGCCCAAATAAGACGTATGGATGAACTCAAGTCCCAGCATCGTAGAGCTTGGACGCATGAGAGAAGGACGTGGACATGTCGGGCATCAACTGCCACACAACAAGACGGGCGCTGCAGTCCAGCATGTGATCGACGCCTAGAGGGATGAAGAGGGTGCAACACTTGAAAGTGCGTCCTAATTCTACTGATGTGATCAAACCAGTGTATGCAATTACTCCAAAAGAACAAAATGCTGGCGAATCTTCGATTGAGAACCTGAATCAAGGGTTGATAGAGGATAATTAGATCAAGATGGTGTCGAGGACATGACCACTTATGTGGCAACCGGTCTAGGGTCGTCGGTGACCTATCGGTGCCAACCGTGGCGCCTTGTCAGGAGCAATGAATGTTATAAGATACAACTGTTGAGCGGTGGAGAACTCTGAGATATTTTGTGATCATTCGAGTTTTTTAAAGATTATTGTCTCTGCCACCACAGTCTTGCTTGGCAACGGCGAAACTTCCAAATTTTGGCATTGCACCTGGTTGGACGACACACCACTATGTGCACTCTTCCCCAACCTATACAAGCATTCAAGAGGGAGAATAGTTTGTTTGCTTCGGCCCTTACAAACAACGCCTAGGCGCAAGATCTGTGCCACAACAATGTCTTGGTGCTCGTCCATGAGTACATTAGTCTATGGAGGGTTATCCAAGCAACCGATATTGTGATGTCCGACAAGGCTCTGGGTACGATATCATGGGAATTCATGAACTTCAGCGAGTACACCTCCCACACGGCCTACCATATCCAATTCCACGAATCGTCCCCAAAAAGATACAAGTCATTTTCTGGGACATGGGCGCTAGGAAATACCAAGGTGTTCTCTTGGCTTCTTCACCAGGATCAACTATGGTGCAACGACTAGCTATGTCAAAGAGGATGAACAAATGGCTATTTCCCCTCCGCATCATAAATCTAGAGTCATCGATGAACATCTTCTGGACATGCCCTTCAACGTTTCTCTATGGAATATGGTATCGCTCTGGAAGAGATGCGGTGCCTTCAACCATGTGAGATGGTCAAAATGGAAGACCACGACACACATCGAGGAGGCCATCATCGACCACACCGAATTGGACAATAAAAGAGGCACCCGGTCGACGATAATTTTAACCTCTTGGGAGCTTTGGCAAGATCCCAATAGTTTCACATTCAAAGGGAAGATGCATGCCGCCTACGATCTGATCGCGACAATAAGGAGGGCTTTAGAGTTCTGGCGCTTAACAGGAGCAAATTGTTTAGAGAACCTGTCCAGGGACGTGACATGAGAGATTGACACATTATGTTGCAGGCCTTTTTTTACATCCTTTCTCTATTTTTTGACCCATGGATTGCTTGACCAAAGACTATTTTCCCATTTGCTCCTTGCTTAATTTATGAAAGCGAGTGACCAATGGATCTCTGTGAAAAAAAAATCTTTAGTTAGTAGTATCGCGAGTATCCTATGATTCGACAACCTGCACTTCTAGAGGATCATCCCTAGCCAAAGTTTGTTCATCACTCATGACTTCCTATTTCTTTTTATGGACAAATCTCTTGGGATCTTTATCCTTAATCAAGAGTTTCACAACTTCGGTATAATTTTAGTGTCTTTGTTGAAGCCACGAATTTTTTTGTCTTACAGAAACTATTACCATGGTGAAGTTGTATCCGTGGGATTTTGTTGCAATTCTATTTTTTACAATAAAATCGAGTGTTCTTTGTCAAACTTTTGAAGATTCAAGTTAGATTTTAGAAACTAAGATAATTTAGATACTACTCCTCCTTTTCGGATTGTTGGGCATGTGTCAAAAATCATGAACAAGGCGGATGATGAATGGGGGAGCAAATTTTGTAGTTTGCATAACTACCCAATTAGCAACCATGTTTCCTAAAAAATTAATGCACCAGTAAATTTTAAAGGTTGATAGATATGAATAAAAGTGGTGATAATAAATCAGAAAAAATGTAAGATAGATCCAACAAAGAAGGGAGTACAAGAAAGTGTTGCAATTGAATTGGCCTAAATAATTTGAAGTACGTAAAATGAAAAAAATGAATCAAATTTGTATAGTCCTATGCACCCCAAGAGTTGTGCTTACTGTGACACTGCAATCCAATGTTAGACAGGTAAGAGAGATTCCATAAAAATAAACTGCTTAGATCGGTAGTACCAACGAATAACTATTAACTAACCGATGCATGCATGGTTGGGTGCTTTTTCGGGCGTCACTAGTGATGGCAGTGTGATTGTTGCTACTAGCTTAGTTTATTTACACTAGAGTAAGATAGTTAATTTACACTAGAGTAGGACAAGTTACATGTTTATATATGATTTACATATAGTCATACTAACAAGAATTACTAACCTTTTTTAATTATATCATGAAAGCGATCGGGTCGATCTCGTCCCTGCCTCCTAAGCTCTAAACATGGCGACCAAAATACTATATTTTATTTTTACTAAATATACAAGTTTACATATGTATATATATTCATGCCAGTATGAGGACATTGTATATGAAAATGCCAGCTCACCTTGCATAGATATTGTTTTAGAGCCTCACATAGACAAATTTTTCGTGTACAATACGTGTTTGGTTTGTAGAAGATAATCTTGTTCTATTGTTCAATAAAAACCAAGAATGAAAATAATGTTATGTTGATCAATCGCTATCTACACGGTAAAACAATGTGCGTCATATATAACTAATTACCCGTCAACCGACTCCGACTGATGTCGACGGATTTCATCTTTAAGAACCGGTGTTGTTATATCGGGGTGGATGATTTCTGAACGGATGTTGTCACTGCATTCAATTTTATCCATCATATAGAGTAGAAAAAGCAACCCCAATACAACTTGATGTGCTTAAAATATAAGCTTCATTTGTCTAAAGTCTATGACCCCGTAGACAAGAGTTTTCTTGAAAATGATTTCTCAACCCGGGTTTCTCATCAAAATGGATTTCTTGAATTATGGGGTGTATTACATGAGTGCATGACTTAATGAAGTTCAACCTGGAATTTGCTGCAATAATTCTCTCGTTCAGATTATAATAAGGTGAACCATTGTCTTTATTTTTATCCCTTTCTGTGACATGATGTTGTTTTCCGTTTAATTCGTTATGTTGTTCGAATTACTAATTTGGAGCTGGTGCAAGTTTGCTGAAATGCATCTGGAATTTCAACATACACTCTTTAGAGACGTACTCTTCGTTTGTCTAGAGCCAATGTGGATCAAGCTGTTGTATATCAGAAATCTATGTGGCAACTTATCAACCCTTGTAAGTGCTTCATCATCTTTGATGACAACTGCCCAAAATTTTTTAAATGACATAAAAGAGGTGTTGGGCCTTTATAATGTCCTTTTGCCCTAAATATCAGGTGCTACTTGTTCCTCAAGAAATAATGAATAAGGGTGGGTTTACAAAAACTATACAAAATTGAGCAGAAAAAACTAGGGGGGGGGGGGTCATCTTCTGCTGACAAAATTGTTTAATCAAAGTTGTGGCTCATGCACCATACCCAAGTGATGTACCACCTATGTCATGAGTGTGTTTAACCTACTACTTTGTGATGACCTAACAAAGAAGACATGACAATAGTTTGGGTTGTGGAAAATGGTGAATGCAAAGTCGATCAAATTTCCAGTGGAGCTAGGGTTTTGGAACATGGGACTATTCAACCTGGTACATGCAACAAGATCTTGGCTACTGCTATATCTCCCTAATAGCTATGTGTGCAAGTTCTTCGATCAAACCATTATCCCCTCCCTCCCAACCAAGATAACTTAGTGGGTACTGTCCTTTTCAGCCATTCCTCTACATTTGCAAAGGTGGTGAGTGTATTTTTTCCGAAACCGATGAAATGAGATGAGTATGGTCGTAAGTTGGCTGAAAATTTATTTGAGGTAAGCCAATTTTGTAGGCCATTAGATTAAGATCCAACAATCATCCTTCTTTAATTTACTCCTCAAATGTCCCCCCTTCCACAAAATTAACTTATTCAAATTGCAAGTTAAGTCAACTTATATATAGCTATTATGATTTTAAACTAACCCCCTCTCCTAGCCCAAACTGACCCTCTCCCCGGACTGATTTGTTCAGTCGGTAATAGAAGAAGCATACGAGCTTGGCGGGTTCCATTGATTTTTAGGGGCTCATCACTTCGGTGACTCATCTCTTGACAACACAAAATGTCTCCCCCGATCATGGATGTAACGCTACGTGTGAACAAAGGTATCCCGTACCAAGCTTATTCCATACACACGGGCGTAGCATTGATGGAAGACATATACATAACCTAATGAACGTCAAGCATCACATTCAAACATAGCATGCGATTTCCTCCTTCTTGTACAACCTCGAAAGATGCTTACTATGCCGACCAAAGTAGCTAGGGCGCTTTGTCATATTCTGTGGAGACCCTGAGTCGAATCAGAAAACTTTAAAACTATGTTGTGAAGTTACATGATGACAAATAGAGTCCTGAATGGACCAATTCTCGTACCAAATCAAATGGACTAGTTTTATAACAAAGCCATGAGAATTGTGCCTCGCTAGCATAAGAGAACTCATCGACACAACAAATAATCTCGGACTCATGCACACGACCAAACCTTTCCCTCTCCGGGCGTGCGTGTGCTTTGGAAGCACGACCAAATCTCCATGCGTTCTCGTACGTACATGCGCCAACGACCGGGTCGCGGCCGTGTAACTTTACACTGATGATTTGCCATTTACCCCCGATATATATCCCCCGGTGTTGATGTTTGTTTCACCCAGTGACATGCATGTCATTTTTACCCCCTGGTTGCACGTCCACCTCACTCGTGCTCTTAGCATGTGCCATACTGCCATGTCGCATCATGCTAAACCAAATTCCAAAAATTCCCTGAAAGCGACACGATGGAATTACCAGGCCCCGTCTTTTGGAAACGATGTGCGAGGCCAATAAGTAACTGTACGGATGTTCTCTTGTCCTACTCTTTTTTTTATGTTTACGGTGAAAGCTCCCTTTCTTGTCCTACACTCCTACTTCACCACTCCTCCCACGTAGATATACTCCCATGCAATACCAGGGATAAACATTCTGCATCAGAGTATGGTTAATAGTATAGTTAGCTGCTGACTATAAGTCATTGTCATGTCATTTATAACATATCTTATAGCTAACATGTACGTACAAATTAATTACCTTTCTGAATTAATCCGGAGTAGTACTAGCTTTAATTCCTTTGTCAAGTGTACCTGCCAAACCAAGTGCATGAGCATGGATGTGTATGTGTTGCACTCGAATATCGAATCGCGCACACACACATGCATTTCGTTCCCACGCATGATCATTAGACATGCATGCATTTTGTGTACGTACGTACAAGCGGCTCTCGTTTACATCGACAGGATGCTACCATGGGCCTATAGCTCTTGTCGACGATGGAGGGAGAACTAAAGCAACTGTCGACGATCGAGCCTGGGCTTTCCTCGCCGCCTGATCGTGCTGTGCCGGTGCAGACGAACCAACATGGCGTCCCTCGTGACGTTTCGTTGAAAGGCTCCAAATATCAAATATCCCTGCCTACTTTGTCTGTTTAATTATAATCTTCTCCGAGCTATAGGCAGCTAGCCCTGTCGGTGACGCACCCCGGCCTGCCTGGATCAATTGAGCCAGAGCAGCTAGCTAGCGCGCGACGAAACAGTCGCCTCGCACGGTGTACGTACGTACGTATACGGCGCACGCACGAGATGATCAGAGGTGCTTCGCGAAGGAGAAGAAGTGATAGTTAATTAAAGATGGATTGGAGCTTCGCTCGTAACGATGCGACTAATTCAGCTGTCGCATCCGGCGCTAATTAACCGGATGGGATTCTATAATCCCTGCCTAAATATCCCTGCCACCTTTCCTGGCACAAATGCGACCCCGCCATCTGTTTTTGTAGCTTACCTTCGCCCACTTGCTCTTTTTTGGTGAAGGGCTCGCTGAGTAAAGGCAGTGTAAAATCCATGTGCTAAACTAAGAGAAAAATGTAGTACAGTAGATGCAACTCTGATGCATGCTCTTGAAAGAGCAAAGAAACTGTGGGTATAACTATAAGCCTTGTTTGTTTCAGCTTCAACGTCTTTCGAATTGGCTGCGGATTCGCTTCGCAGAATCATCTTCGCCGATGAAGCACACCGGGACATGCTTCAGGAAAATACACTGAAAATGACTTGAATTAGATTCTGGCTTCAACAGCAAAGCTGATTCAAAATAGTGGTTCGTTCCACATTCAGCTTTTCCAAAGTTGCATCTAATTCAACTTGGAGCGGACCTAGGATTATAGTTGTGTGGCGCCCGAAAGGTTGAGGCGAGAGTTAGAATTGTAGGTTCAAGAAATTTAAACAACTTCCTTTGAAATAGAAAAGCATTTGTAAAGTTTGAACACAATCCACCTCTTCATCACCTGCGTGCGGTTTCAGCGACAGGGCAGCTAGGGTTACCTGCACCGACCTCAGTTCGGTATAGTTTTAGGAAGTTGCCGCTCCTCTCGACCTAGACCCAATGGTCTGGGCCACCATCGCCTAATCCATCCTCTTTTGGGACACACCCAATGGTAAACTTTTCCGCATCGAGTCACATAATTCTCGCCATTGTACTTGACTTCACACTTTCAAACCATAGACTTGCAACACACTATGTCTTGTTGTTACTACCTCTTCTCCCGCACTGGCACTACATTGTAATTCTTGTAACATGGAACTTTGGTTCTACCCGGAGAGTGAGTTTCTTTTAACACACTACTTATTCCTCAAGAGAGTCATTTTTCACGCATAGCTATAATAGTGCATCAACATGCACCCTTGAGGCTTAGATTTGCATGTGATCCCAATTAGCCCGTGAAGAGGGCAACCTGACATGAGAAGCCGATGACAATCATGATGTGAAGCTGGTGGTACCGGCACTCTGCTAGAGTCAACGTTGGATTACGGAGGCAGCGGTTCACCGGGAAGGAGAAGAGTTAGAGGAGAAAGATAGGTGCACCAATATTAATGGATCTAGATCGAGTGAAAAAATGATCACATGGAAGTCAGGGGGGAAATGCCGCTAACTCTTCAAATAGTGAGTTTAGCGGCATTGATATACACAATGAGAAAACATCCCCTTACAACATTTCCATGCTTATCCAATGGAAGGATCCGTTAAGCAATTGTTTCACGATAATTTAATATGAACACCCCTCCTTTATTTCAACTATAAGTGTAAGGATTGGGCATTCACTGTCAATAACATGTTTGTGCATCTTAATTTGTACCACTGCACTAAAATTCAATACTCATAACTTGATGTAAAGTACGAGTATTTGGATAGGGGGCAACATTTAGTTCTCAAGCAACATTGTATTTTAGAAAAGAAGTTCTTATAGTTTTAAACCGTTCTAAATTTCCCCATGATGATCTCTTCGCGAAAAAGCTATTGAGCCAGGTGTGCTAACAATTTCTCCAGGTGATCTCTTCTTGAAAGAGCTTTGTGACTTGCTCGCAAGCTTGGAGGCTGCTACCTCTAAATCGGGCATGGAGATTGCATGCCCCCTGAGGGCACCAACCGGTCTGTAAAGGCAAACTTACCTCTAAGGCGGGCCCTACAATCCAACCTCCAACTATGCATAAAAAATTTGCAGGGTGTCGCATCCGCCGTTGCCCTCATGGTGGGTGCCGTATGGAATAGACAACCTCAATATCTCAGCCGATGCCAACTTTTCTCATACACTTGCCAGTAGCATCTTTTGCAGCCACATACCAACATGTAGGTATGTTTCTGTTTTTCAATCTTTGGAGGCAGCCTCCAAGCATAGAGACGACGTCGGACTCGGGGAATGTTTACTTAGAGGCAGACTCCACAGTGTATAGTTGCGGTGCCAAAGAGCTTAGAGGCAGCGATAGAAGCGGCTATTTGCTAAATCGTGGATGCTCTGACAGGAATAATAAATGTGGGCAAAATCAAGAAGATGTGAAAATGCAAAAAAGAGTAGTGCCATAGGAAAGCATGCGCGGTTGCTTTATGGACGATCTTCGATCTCTCCCTCTCGGTATGGGTTGTCATTGTGTTCTGGGTGATGCCTCTTGTGTAGTTTCAAAGTGTCCTTGTCGGTGGTTCTTTTGTGCTTTTGTGATGGCGAGATAATGGGTTGTTATGTGTTGACTGTGTTTGGGGGGCGCTTGTGTGGTTGTGGGATTTCATGCCATGTGAGTTGACCGCTTGTGCCCCATTGTTTGTTTTTTCCTAAATCAACTGGACTATTCTCTTCTTCTTAATAATCAAAGAGGCAAAACTTTTGCCTCCTTTTCAATTATTGCCATATACATGTATGTTCTACATAATTGTGAACTCCTATTATAAAATAGGTTTGGTTTGCAAGGTAGATTGAAAATTGTATTCATGTAACTTATAAGTACATATATCATATTTTTTATGTATATAAAAATTCTTTTTCAGACAGTTTTGAGACTTTTGAACACTGTTTTTATTTAAAATTAACTAGGTCGTTGGATTATTCTGCATCGTCATATTTGAATAGGAGCACCTTCTCTGGTTCACAATTGCTCTCCCAAATTTAAAGAATGGAAGCACTATATTTAGAAAGCAATTAAAAGAAAATAATATACTACTCCCTCTGTACCATAATAATTGTAGTTGGAGAGAACTAGACTAGCTACAATTATTATGGTACAGAGGGAGTACGACCGATGGTTAGGAGGATGGTCCTACCTCTATGGGCTGGCTGTTATGTATCTCACGGATAGAAATATTTGGCAATGTTTAATTGGGTAATAGTGGGGGTGCATGGCCTACCCTGAAATTTTGGGAGGGGGCGACATTTGGTTCGGAGAAAGAAATTTTACGTGGGATACGTAAAATCCTAGGTGTAGCATTTTTGGTCCACTATGAATCAATTCTTAGGTTTAATGTCTCGAGTGTCTTGTTAAGGCTGATTATTCTTTTAGTGAAAGGCGATGTTATTATCGAAAAGCGTGTATGGCGCTGTGCACGTTGGCATTTCTGAACAGTAATTCTCACATAAGTTAATATGCCTAAGCAGGGAAAATACAACAAGCACACTCTTGATTCTCTCATTGAAAAACGATACCAAGATTTTTAAGGTCAAGGATGTATACCAAGATTTCTCTTCTTTTTTCGCTAACCCTAGGCGGCTAGAGCAAACTATCCCCTTCAAGATCCACCAACGAGCCCGTAGATTCACCTTCCCTTTGCGTGTTGCTTCGACGACTAGTGGTGGGGAGGGGAATTCTAGTGCCTCTACTCCGGTTAGTAGTTTAGGTTAGGGTTTTATAGTCCTCGCAGGCGCGACACTCGGGTGGATGGTGGCGCTTTTTCTTCGAGTTTGTCTTCCAGATTTCGATCCTTCTCGAATTCGTCCATCTGGACGTAGTTGACGGAGCTCCGGCGTAGATTCCTGCCATCTCCTTGGGAGTTGATGTTAAGATTTCTCGTCATGTGATGAAATTTGGTGTCACATGTTTCAGATCTATGCAAGGGTTCAACGATGACGACTGCGGCTCCAGAGTGCTGGTCCTTAAGGGCACATGTACAAAGACTTTCTGGTAGTTGTCATCGACAAGGTCAAACCGACTCCAGTAGGGGAGCGACACGTCGATGACTCGTATTGTCGGCTGTAGTGATCGTTTGGTGATTTTAAAATCTCAATGCAATTTTTATTATGCATGGAATACTTTGTACTTTCGATGAACTTTTATAATAGGTCTTCATTTTTGCCACAAAAGAAGGGACACATTTTCTGAAGAAAAGGGACACACCTCGCAGAAATAAGAACACATAAATAGAGACTAGGCAAGACGTGATTGAGTTGTATAACAGAGACATTTTGGTTTTCTTAGCGGAACGGACGAGATACCTCATTTAATCAACTAATTATACCGTCGTATGCCAGCCAGCTCGCTCTATATATAGTGGTTGATTGAACAAGTTAATTAGGTCATTTGCCTTGCAGAAAAATCTAATTATCTAACCCCAGTGCATCAGACACGACGCGCGAAAATGTCCATGTCACCCGACTCCTTCACCACCTCCTCATGGCAATCACACCAAGATGCTTCGATTTGCACTGACCAAGAACTAGACTACGACCATCCTTACTACTTCGGCACTGGGGAGGTAGCGGTGGACACCGACGAACTGGAGCTCGGCCCCCGAGCTCACAAGGCGACCAGGGTCGACTACCTCAGCTCGCCGTACCACGCCTCGTGGCCACCGGCGCAGGCCGACTTCGAGTCGTCGCGCGTGAGGAAGACGAAGCAGTTCCGGGACGTTCTTGAGACCTGCAAGCAGAAGGTGGAAGCCATGGAGGCCATGGAGCAGTCATCGCCGGTCGGCAGTGGCGGGTTCGAGGAACAAGGTGAGGCGGTGGTCGCTCTAGATGACGTCCGGGGCGGTGGTGGTGGCAGCGGAGCTGATGGCATGCGGCTCGTGCAGCTGCTGGTCGCCTGCGCCGAGGCGGTGGCGTGCCGTGACCGCGCGCAGGCGGCTGCGCTACTGCGTGAGCTGCAGGTCGGTGCGCCCGTGCACGGCACGGCGTTCCAGCGCGTCGCGTCGTGCTTCGTGCAGGGCCTGGCGGACCGGCTGGCCCTGGCGCACCCGCCGGCACTGGGCCCGGCGAGCATGGCGTTCTGCGTCCCGCGGTCGTCGTGCCTCGACGGGGCGCGCGGCGAGGCGCTCGCCGTGGCGTACGACCTGTGCCCGTACCTGCGCTTCGCGCACTTCGTGGCGAACACGTCCATCCTGGAAGCCTTCGAGGGAGAGAGCAACGTCCACGTGGTCGACCTCGGCATGACGATGGGCCTGAACCGCGGCCACCAGTGGCGCGCCCTGCTTGACAGCCTTGCCACGCGGGCCAGCGGCAAGCCGGCGCGCGTGCGCGTCACCGGTGTCGGCGCCCGCGTAGACACCATGAGAGCCGTCGGGCGCGAGCTTGAGGCGTACGCGGACGAGCTCGGGATAACCCTCGAGTTCATGGCCGTTGACCGCACCCTGGAGAGCCTCCAAGTCGATGACCTCGGCATCGAGGCCGACGAGGCCGTGGCCATCAACAGCGTCCTGGAGCTCCACTGCGTAGTGAAGGAGAGCCGCGGAGCGCTCAACTCCGTCCTGCAGACCATCCGCAAGCTCTCGCCGAAGGCGTTCGTGCTCGTGGAGCAGGACGCCGGCCACAACGGGCCCTTCTTCCTGGGAAGGTTCATGGAGGCGCTCCATTACTACGCGGCGTTGTTCGACGCGCTGGACGCGGCGCTCCCGCGATACGACGCCCGGCGCGCGCGCGTGGAGCAGTTCCACTTCGGCGCCGAGATCCGCAACGTGGTCGGGTGCGAGGGCGCGGCGCGCGTGGAGCGGCACGAGCGCGCGGACCAGTGGCGGCGCCGCATGAGCCGCGCGGGCTTCCAGTCCATGCCGTTCAAGATGGCGGCCAAGGCGCGGGAGTGGCTGGAGGAGAACGCCGGCGGCAGCGGGTACACGGTGGCCGAGGAGAAGGGGTGCCTCGTGCTTGGATGGAAGGGCAAGCCAGTCATCGCCGCCTCGTGCTGGAAATGCTAGACGCTGATCACAGCTGCTCGCCGCCCGGCCGCTTTCGGAGCACCTCACGATGTTCGCAGTATCCATGAGGACGTTTACGTGTACATGTGGCACCGTGCCGCAGTGTACGTGGTGGTGGGCGCCGCGGGACGCCATGCGGAGCGTCTATTCGGGCTTCTCCAGCTCGAATACGAGCTCGGCGCTTCTCCCTCTTGTGGCCGAGGTGGATCCCGACGACAGCAACGATGGCCACCTGGAGCCCTGGACTACTTCTTCGCCATGCTCTGCATCGGCAACTTCGGCGCGTACCTGCTCGCCGCATGTTTCACAACAGCAAGAAGACTGCTGATTGAACTAAGAGATCACCGTACCGTACAAAGAAATTCCGAACGCTTGGTGATCCAGTACTTTCTCTATCCGGATTTATAAGTTTTTTGAAGGTTTGTAAGCTGGAGACATATTTTACGTCTTCGTTTTAGAAATATGTGTTATGGTGTAGAAAAAAGTATAAGTATCTTTATATTTGCCGTCGAATTAGATTCCAAACATATATTATTATGAAATAATACACATGTTTTGTTTGTCAAACTGACGACCATTCCTGTCCGGAGGAAGTAACTAATGCTATTTCTATAACTCAATATCGGGTGAGTAGGAAAAACCTTTCGGATTTCGAACATGCCTTTTCTTGCTGCAAATCTCGAAGCAACCCAGATCCAAAAGGTTTCAAAACCGAGACTACAATCGGATTTTCATTGAAGGGACACAAAGGGACCAAAGGATCCACAACTTGGTGTAATCACAGTCAAACGGCTCTGACCAGATGAAACCGAAACAAAAGAATATTTTCATAAAAACACCGAAAGGTTTTAGAACAAAATCGAGCACAATCCAAAACTAAGGGTGAGACTGTATGGTGGAAACCAACTTAAACAACAATGTAAAATGCCCAATAAAATATGGGAGTGCCTAGAACTCATATAGGTGAGATATAATTTGGTCTCATTCACATGAAAATTAAAAACGGATACAACCACTGTCATGGTTTCGTCACGGTAGATGCCATAGGTAGGCTTATCGAGAGGGGTCGAAGGACGCCGGCGGGCTCCGGGCGGGATTAGGCACAAGCGGTGGCTGACACACGATGTACCCAGGTTCGGGGCCCTCCGTGGGAGGTAATACCCCTAGTCCTGCTCGGTCTAGTTGAGACAATGGTCGGGTTACAATGGTGCTCCTTGAGCTGTATGGATCGAGGAGGAAGAAGGAGCCAGCCTGCTCTTCCGCCTCTCTATGTGCGTGTGTGTGGAGTGGACGTGGATGTGGAGGGCACTCGGAGAGCAGCCGATCGATCGTCCGTCCGTTCGTGCTTCCCTTGTTTTTTTCCTCTGTCGGTCTCTCTGTTCGTCGTGTCCCCTTGCTTGGGGGTGGCCCGGGGGGGTTTTATAGGCCAACCCCCCGGAATACAATACAAGTAGAAGGTCAAAGGGGGCCCCAGCCGGCAGCCTCTCTAGCCGGCTGCGGGGGCCCAGCCGGGGGTCTTGTCGCCGGTAGGTCCCGCCGGCTGAAGGGTCCCGTCAGGAACCGGCGGGGCCCGCGAGGCGGGCCCCGACGCCGGTCACATCGCGGCACGAGCCGCACCTTGTGGCGTCGTCTTGCGGCGGCCGGCCGGGGTCAGCGATACGGCCGACCACCCTGTAGCCATGCCGGGGCAGGTAACGGAGTGGTTGGAGGCGTGCCGGCACTGTTGGAAGCCCGGTCACCACCCGCCAGGGTCAGAGGCCCTGACGTCTTCGCTGTGGCCATATCGGCGCTGACCCCCGATGGGATGGGGGCCACTGTTGCCACGCACGCCCTGAAGACGGTATCCAATGCTCAGCCGGCTGGGCGTAGCCGGCGGATCACCTTCGGCAGGGCGCAAACGGACCGCAGGGGGAGACGGCCCGCCCTTTAGTCGCGTTAGGAGGCGGGGGAAAGGGGGCGCTTGAGGCTACCCGGGGGTCATCCCCCCGTTAGTAGTCCCCGAAGCCGGGGAGGACCCGCTGACGGGCCGCGACGGTCCTCACCGGCTTGAAGATCGTTCTTGTGCCGTGGGCGGCCTTGAGAGTCGAGCGGAACCGGCAAGCGATGGCCGGCTCCGTGGCCGGCCGACGCTTCGCGCGCCGTCTCGGGTTCCCCGCCTGGTTGAGGAGACGCGCCACGCGGCGAAAAAGACCGGGCAGCGGGGCAGGGCCCTCCATGGCTGCAGCCTCGGCCCGCGCACAGGGATCCTTTACGGCATGGCGCAAACGGTTGGCATTCCCGAGCGCCACGATGTCTGCTCCGCGGGAATCGTGGGGGTCGTGCGCAATGAATCCGGCCCCCACGATCGCCCGAGCGGGGTTTAAATGTCGAGAAGGGGGAGGCAGAACGGCCCGTTCGCTCCCCCTTCTCCCGCCGCATCACCTTCGTCACCTCCCTCCCCCCGCCACGAGAGAGAGAGACCGAAGCACGAGGACAGGCCGCGCTGCCGCGCGCCGCCGAAGAGAGCCCGGACTGCCGCCGAACACCCGTGCCCGTCGACGCGACTTCACGCCCCCTCAGCGACCATGGCGGGCAAGGGCGCCTGGGACGGCAGCGATGTGGACGAGACCTTCATCGAGCACCTCCGCCACCGTCGCAAGCTCCCGGTGGAGGAGCACTTGGTGGCGCGCCCAGCCGGGCCGGAGAACTCCCCGGCCCCGCAGGAGGGCGAAGTGGTTGTCTTCGCCGACCACTTCCTCCGCGGGCTCGGGCTACCGACGAGCGCCTTCTTCTGCCGCTTTCTGACGCGGTTCGGCCTGCAGCCGCACCACCTCGCCCCCAACGCCATCCTGCAGTTGGCGGCGTTCGTCACCCTTTGCAAGGGATACTTGGGGGTTGCGCTGAGGCTTGATCTCTGGTGCCGGCTCTTCTTCCTCAAAAGCCAGACGACGAAGGACCCGGCGACGAAGCAGATGGTGATGATCGCCTGTGGAGGCGCCCTGATCCACATTCGCAAGGGAACCGGCTTCCCGAAGGTCCCGCTGCACGAGTCGGTGAAGCGATGGCAGCGGGGGTTCTTCTACGTGAAGAACGCGAAGCCGGAGGAGGAATACATCAAACTCCCCGACTTCGCCAACCATCCGCCGACCGCGATGCTAAATTGGCGAGTGGCTGCGTCTCTGGCGCCCGAGACGGCGTACCGGCTCTGCGAGCGCCTGCTCGCGATGACCGGGTCGGAGGGGCTGAAGGCCACGAACCTGCTGGCCACGATGGTGGCGCGCCGGGTGCAGCCGCTACAGAGCCGGACGCACCTCATCTGCTAGATGGGAGGACGCCATGACCCCTGCCGGCTCTCCACCAAGGAGATGAAGCCGGCCTATGTGGCGAGGAGGGTGAACGCCATTTCGATGGCGAAGATGGCGGGGGGAGAATGGCAATGGGGGAAAACCCCGTACAGCCAGAGCCGCCCGGCACCGTGGGTAAGTGACAAGCCGGTTCCTCCCCTCCATCTTCTTTTAGAGGCGATACCCCTCCCCCCTTAGTATGACAACGCGTCGCCCGGCCCGCCCGCAGCTCTTCCCGTTGCTGTAGAACTACGGGGAGCCGGCCCCGACACGACAGAGTCGGACCCCGAGGAGGTCGAGGACGCCGATGACGTGGATCCGGCCGACTCCGAGCGAGCCGGAGCATCCGGTGCCGGCGACACGGAGACGGAGACGGAGGGGGCCGCAGAGGCCAAATCGACGGGAGAGTCCCCTCCCCAGATGCGCGTTGCCGAGGCTCCGGAGAAGCCCGAGGCTTCGGAGGACGAGGTCACGGCACCGCGGAGGCGCCAACCTTGAGCTGGCGGCGGCTCCAGTCGGGGAGGCTCGGTCGCGGGCGACAAGGGGAAGGGGCCGGCTGCCACCAAGCCGGTGCCCAAGCGTGCGGCGACCGCGCAGCCGGGCGGCAGTCACGGAGGCGGAGGCAAGAAGTAGAAGGTCGCCCAGGCGGGACCCATGAGGAGGGCGATCCCCGTCGTCGCCGGGTAAGTCCATCTTCTCCTCCACCTTGGTCCGTCTTGCCCTCTCCCCAGTCTCTTACTTCTTCGTGACCAAGGAGGCGCGCGCCCTGGGGAGGACACTGGGTGGCGGGATGGAGAGGGCGGCGCCGCCGACGGCGGCCGAGGAGAGGGAGCGCCAGGCGTGGCTCGACTTCGAGGCAGCTGAGCGGGAGCGGCATGTCCAGGAGCTCCGCCCCTGGGAGGAGGCGGCGAAGAGGCGAAGGGGAGCCAACGGGGAGGCCGCTGGCGGAGCGTGGGAGTCGTTCCCCCTCCTCCAAGGAAACGGCAGGGAGTCCGCGGGCGGAGCTTGGGAGCCTTTCCCCCGCGGCCGGGAGAATAGGTCGAAGGGCCACCACGGCTCCGGGCGAAGGGCGGAGGCGAGCGTGACAGCCGCGGAGGACGAGGCGGTAATGGGCCGCGACGCCGCCCGGTCGATTTCGGCCGACGTGCCGCCGGGGCCGGAGGTACTGGCCCCGGAGGTGCCACCACCGGACGTGCCGGCTTCGGAGGCGCCGGCCCCGGAGGCGCCGGCCCCGAAGGTGAGTCAGCCCGAAGCAGCCGGAGGTGGGGTGCCGGAGGTGGGAGCCGCGGTGGCCGTAAAGACGGCCGCCGCAAGGGCATCGACGGCGGCCCCCGACGCGGCGGCGACAGGAGGAGCGGCCGGTCCCATCGAGGTCTCCAGCAAGGGAGGACCCGCAGACGGAGGCCGGCCGCGGCAGGCGGCCGGGAGCCCGTCCCCTGGCGGGCCGTCGAGCACCCTCGGAGCGGCGGTGGCCGCCGCTATGGAGGCGTTTGCGGCGGCCCGTGCCCAGGCGGCGCAAGACGCTCGGGCTGCCAGCGACTTGCTGGTGAGCTTGGAGCAGGCGGTCGCGGTGAGTTTCTTCTTTCCTTCTTCGCTTTACTTGCGTTTTTCCGTCTTTTCCAGTGGGGACGCGCCAGCGCACCCACTGGGTGTAGCCCCCGAGGCCCTAGCCGGCCAGGGTACAGGCGGGTCGAGCCTAAAGCTCTTATTGTTTTGCAGGCAGCGCATGACCGTCGGGTGGCTATGTACAACACCCTGCTGGGGTTGTACCGGGGAGCTAAGAACCGGCTCGCCGTCGTGTCCGCGGACCTGCGAGGTACGTTACCCTTGCGATCTTAGCGTCTTGCGATCTTCCCAGTGGGTGCGGCCCCCAGGAATCAGGCCGGCTGCCCCGGAGGCGGGCTGAATCCTTTCTGACTCCCGTGGCTTCTTATGCAGCTACCCATGCCGAGACGTTCTGCCTCCGGCGCTAGGTGGTGTGCCTTTACGAGGAGCGGGAACTCCTGACGACGGAGGGTGACCGGCTCCGTGGGGAGGCGGACCAGGTCAAGGCGGAGCGGGAGGGCCGCGAGGTGGCCCACCGTCAAGCGCTGGCGGACCAAGAGGTGACCCTTCGTCGGGAGGCGGAGGAGTGGGAGAAGACGCTCCGCGAGAAGCTGGACGCCAAGGACGCTGCCCTAGCCAAGGCCGCCGAGGATGCGCAGGTGGCCCGGGATGAGCACGAGCGCCGGTGCCAGGATTGGTCCGCCAGGGAGGTGCGGCTGTAGGAGCAAGGGCATGAGGTGGACCAGATGCTGCACAATAAGTTTCCGTCGCCTTGCTCTTATCGCGCCCTCCTTCTTGGTTTTCTGGTTTACCTCCCTTCTCATCCCCCATCCTCTTCTTAGGGATTTTCCCTGGCACGCGGGAGGTCGCGGAGGTGGCCGTGGAGGCCGACCGTGAGTCTCGGCGGGCGCAAGGAGAGGCCGTCGGGCCGCTGGCCCCCTGGACCCTGGCGCGCCTGTCGGAGGTGGTCTGTGCCCTGAAGTTGCTCCAAGCGGCCGACATGACGCTGGTCCGCACACTTTGGCCCGGTGCGGCGGAGCCGGGCTCCATGAACCAGCTGTCGAGGTGGCTGGAGTTCGGGACGGCGTGGGTGAACGCCTAGAGGGCCTCCGCGGCATGAGCCGGCGCGGGCATGGCGCTCCGCATCACCAAATCGTGGTACCCCAAGCTGGACTTGGGTTTGCTCACGACCCAGCATGCTGGCGCCGACTCGGAGCTGGAGGCGGTGGCCGACGAGATGCTGGCGAGGGAGAGCGACCTTGCGTCCTTCACCGCTTGGGATGAGTACGTCCTGGAGCACGGGGCAGACGGCGTGGTGGTCCCGGAGGACCAGTACGGGCTCGCCCTGGATGACCCAGAGGGGAGCGCCACCGAGATGGCCGATGAGGAGTCCGACACCGACGAATACGCCGAGTCCGAGCCTGCTCCGGCTGCGGGGGCTTCTACCTCGGCCGCCCTGGAGGTGCCGGCCTCGAAGGCGCCAGCCCCACCGGCTCCCGGGGCGTGAGCACCGCCGGCTCCAGTGGCGTTAGTACTTGGAGGAAGGCCGGCCCGATGCTGCCATAGCTTAGGACTTTTTCTTTCCTGCATTTTTGTTTTTAGACCGAAATTCCACCCACTAGGGGTGTATAGTGAACTTGTGGCCATGGGCCTTTTATATGTAATGAACTTGTGTCATTTATCTTAGGAAGAATGTGCGTGCCGGCTCTTCTTTCACCCTTTGCTTTTTGACTTGTGTTTGCGCGCCGGGATTCCCTCCGGCTTCTGCCCCGCCTGCCAGCCAACCGGGGGCCGGTCTGGGACAAGGATGGGGCTTCACCATTGGGAAAAAATTGGGCCCCTAGAGTCAACCGGCTAGGGCTAGGTTGAGCCGGCAGAGGCCGTTTACTAGGATTAACATAGCTTGGCTGGGCCGGTCCGGCTGCCGCGCGTGTCGGCTGACTTTCGTGTGAGAAGCCCCTTCGTACCCTGCGGTCCCTTCAGCCGGACAGCCGGGAGCCGGTCTGTAGCTGGTTAGGGGAGGGGAGGCGAAGGGTTGCTCGCTCACATTATTTGTCCGCCTCGGCGGGGAGACGGGCGAGCCCCCGGGCCCGGGAGCTGGACCCGGTTGACGTGCCTTAAATAACAAAACTTTGCAAGAATCGAAAGAAAGGGTGTGCCCCCAACGCTGGCTTGGGGGCTGCCATCGCATTCATAAGCCCAAAATAGGAAGGATACATACAATGGTTTTCAGCAATAGAATGGACGGAGGAGCGCCGCGTTCCACGGGCGCTCCGTCTCCTCGCCGGAGGCGTCTCTCTTGCGCTTCTGCGGCTTCTCGGCGTCTATTAGATAGTACGCGTTGTTGCGCAACACCCGGCTGACGATGAACGGGCCCTCCCATGGGGAGGACAGCTTGTTCTGGCCGGCGGTTCGCTGGATCCGCCTGAGCACCAAGTCTCCTTCGCGGAAGGAGAGCGGTCGGATCCGCTTGCTGTGGTAATGCCGGAGGTTCTGCTGGTAGATGGCCGTCCGGCTCAAGGCCAGCTCGTGGGCCTCCTCGAGGAGGTGGACGTCGTCTTCCCTTGCCTCCCTCGCATCCTTCTCGGTGTACAGGGTGACCCGAGGCGAATTGAACTCGATGTAGGTGAGGATGATCGCCTCGGACCCGTAAACGAGAAAGAACAGAGTGTAGCCGGTCGACCGGTTGGGCGTGGTCCGGAGGCTCCAAAGGACAGCCGCCAGCTCCTCGACCCAACAACCGGCCGACCGGACCAGCGGTGTCACGAGCTGGGGCCTGATGTCGGACAGGAGTAGGCCATTTGCCCTCTCAACCTGGCCGTTTGACCGCGGGTGGGCGACGGACGCTAGGTCGAGCCGGATGCCCCGCCTCGAGCAGAAACGCGCTAGCGCGCCTTTGGCGAAGTTCGTGCCGTTCTCGGTGATGATGCTGTGGGGGACACCGTAACGTACCATGATGTCTTCGATGAACCGGACGGCCGTGGGGCCGTCTAGTTTCTTGATTGGCCGGGCCTCGATCCACTTGGTGAACTTGTCGACGGCTACCAGCAAATGTGTCATGCCGCCTCGTGCGGTCTTGAAAGGTCCCATCATGTCCAGACCCCAGACGGCGAATGGCCACGAAAGGGGGATGGTTTGGAGAGCGCTAGCCGGAAGATGGCTCTGCGTGCTGAAGCGCTGGCAGCCCTCGCACTTGTCAACAAGTTCCTTGGCCGCCTCCAGAGCAGTCGGCCAGTAGAAACCATGACGGAATGCTTTGGCCACCAGGGACCTAGAGGCGGCGTGATGCCCGCACTCGCCCTGATGGATGTCGAGGAGGATTTCTTGTCCTTTCTCCGGCTCGACGCAACGTTGGAAAACGCCGGTGGTGTTGCGATGAACCAACTCGTAGTTGATGATGCTGTAGGCCGGGGCCTGGCGCTGAATTTTCCTTGCAATGGCCTCATCGGAGGGGAGCTCGCCGCGCTAGAGGAACGCCAGGATAGGCGGGGCCCATGAGGGAGCCGAGACAGGGGCCGACCCAGCCCCCGGGGCCGGCCCGTCAGTCCCCTGGACCGGCTCGTCAGCCCCCGGGAACGAGGCGGCAGTGGGAACATTGACCGTCATCAAGACGGCGACGAGGCCGGTGCCGGCGTGCGTAGGCGCGGCCGACTCAATTGCCGTGGCGGACAGCGTCGGACTGCCGGCTGGTGGTGGTAGAGCCGGCAAAGCTGCCGCAGCCAGCGGGGCCGGTTGGGCAGCCGGTTCCGTCGAGGTGCCGACCGCGTTTGCCGGCACGAAGGTGGACTCCGATTCGGGAGAAGGCTTGATCGAAGGCTTCATCAGCTGCTCGAGGGAGACACCGGCTGGGATGGCCTGCCGGGTGGAGCCAATCTTGGCCAACGCGTCGGCCGCCTCGTTATCCGCACGGGGGATGTGGTGGAACTCGCAGCCCTCGAAGGAGCCAGTGAGCTGCTGGACGAGGAAGCGATAGCTGGCCATGTTGGCGTCCCTAGCGTCCCATTCGCCAGAGACCTGTTGCACCACGAGGTCCGAGTCGCCGAAGCAAATGATGCGCTGGATGCCGATCTCCTTGGCGAGCCGGAGGCCATGGACGAGGGCCTCGTATTCGGCCACGTGGTTGGAGGCGGCGAAGTGGATCTGGAGGGCATAGCGGAGCCGGTCTCCTCTGGGGGACGACAGGACGATGCCTGCTCCCAAGCCGGCTTGCATCTTCGAGCCGTCGAAGTGCATACGCCAATGCGTGGAGTCGGGCGGAGGCGGCACGAATTGGGTTTCGGCCCGGTCGACGAGGAAGTCGGTCATTGCCTGGGACTTGATGGCGGTGCGCGACTCGTACCGTATTTCGTAGTCGGCCAGGGTGATGGCCCATTTGGCGATCCGGCCGGTGGCGTCCCGGCCGGCCATGATTTCGCCTAGCGGCACTATGCTCACGATGGTGATGACGTGCTCCTGGAAGTACTGCTTCAGCTTCTGGGTGGCGAAGTATACGCCGTAGCACATCTTCTGGTAGTGGGGGTAGTTTTGCTTGGAGGTGGAGAGGACCTCATAGAGGTAGTAGACGGGACGTTGCGTCGGCAGCGCCTTGCCTTCCTCCAGCCGCTCCACCACCAGGACGACGCTGACAAAGCATGTGGTCGCCGCAATGTAGGCGAGCAAAGGCTCCTTATCAGCCAACACAGCCAGGATGGGCGCGCTGGTGAGAGCCCGCTTGAGGTCGCCGAACGTCACGTCTGCCTCGTCGGGCCAGTCGAACAGGGCCGGCTTCTTCGAGAGGTCTCGGCCTGGCTCGACCAGGGCCGACTTGCGTAGAATCCCGTAGAGGGGCAAGGCCTTCTCGTCCAGCTGGCTGATAAACCGGCTGAGGGAAGCGAGGAAGCCGGTGAACTTCTGGACGTCGCGGAGCCGAAACGGCTTGGGCATGCGCTCAATCGCCTGGATCTTCTCGAGGTTAGCTTCAATGCCGTGGGCGGACACGAAGAAACCCAGGAGCTGGCCGGCTGGGACACCAAAGACACACTTCTCTGGGTTGAGCTTGATCTTGTATTCGCGCAGGTTGGCGAACGTCTCCCGGAGGTCGTCGAGGAGGCTGAAGTGCTTCTTGGATTTGATGACGATGTCGTCCATGTAGACGTGGACGTTCCTGCCTATCTGAGGCAGGAGGCACTTCTACATGCAACGCTGGAAGGTAGCGCCTGCATTCTTCAGGCCGAAGGACATGGTGATGTAGCAGTAGGCCCCGTAAGGGGTGATGAAGGAGGTCTTGAGCCGGTCGGCCGGGTCCAGCTTTATCTGGTGGTAGCCGGAGTAGGCGTCCAGGAAAGACAGGAGATCGCAGCCGGCTGTGGAGTCGATGACTTGATCGATCCACGGCAGGGCGAACGGGTCCTTGGGGCACGCCTTGTTCAGGCTCGTGTAGTCGATACACATGCGCCAAGTCTTGTTTTTCTTCAGCACCAGGACTGGGTTGGCCAGCCAGTCGGGTGAAACACCTCCATGATGAAGCCGACTGGGAGCAGCCGGACGATTTCTTCTCCTATATTACGCCGCTTCTCCTCGGAGAAACGACGCAGGGGTTGCTTGACCGGCTTCGCATCCGGCCGTACGTGCAGCTTGTGCTTGGCGAACTTTCTCGGAACACCCGGCATGTCCTTGGGGGACCATGCAAAGATGTCCCGATTCTCACGGAGGAAGTTGACGAGCTCGCCTTCCTATTTGCTGTCGAGGCGGGAGCCGATGGTCACAGACTGGGTGGGGTCGGCTGGATCGAGTGGCACCTTCCTGGTGTCCTTGGACGGCTGGAACGAGCCTTCGCTGACCGACTATGACGGGGGTGCCGGCACGGCCGGCTGGGCAGAGGCGAGGGCCACCAGCCGGTCGAGCTGCCGCTTCTCCTCCGCTATTTCCAGGGCCTCGGCTAGCCGTCTGCCATCTCGCACGCACGCCATTGACATCTGGTACTTGCCGGCGATGGTGATGATGCCCTTGGGACCCGGCATCTTGAGCTTGAGGTAGGCGTAGTGGGGGATCGCCATGAACTTGACGAAAGCGGGCATGCCCAACAATGCGTGGTAGGGACTGTCGAGGTCCACTACCTCGAACAAAACCGGCTCGCGGCAGAAATGACTGGCGTCACCGAAGAGGACGTCGAGCTTGATCTTGTCGATGGGGGTGCAGGACTTTCCCGACACGATGCCGTGGAAAACGGTCCGACTCGTTTTCAGGTTCTCCACCTTGAGCCCTAGCTTGATCAGGGTGTGGAGGTAGAGGATGTTGATGCTGCTGCCTCCATCGATCAGAACCCGCGAGAAGCGGCACGAGTGTTTCTCGGAGGCAATGGTGGGATTGAGGACGAGGGCGTAGCTGCCGGGGTTCGGCATGACGGCCGGGTGGTCCGCCCGACTCCAGGTGATCGGCTTCTCGGACCAATGCATGAACTGGGGAGTCGCGAGCATGGTGGCATTCACCTCGCGGTGGAGCCGGCGCTGGGCATGCTTGTCCGTCTCTTCGCTGGTGAAGACGATGTAGCAATCGTCATGTTCGGGGAACCGGTCGTGCAGCCGGCCGTCGCCCCGAGCCGGGGCCGGGTCCGCCTGACCCGGACCGGGAGCCAGAGCCCGAGTCGGGGCTGGTGCCGGGGCGCGGGCCGGCTGCGCGGGGGGGGGGGGGGGTGCCAGGAGGCCATCCCCCCGGGCCAATCGCTGTGAGAAGCTGCACTGCCGGAGCGTGTGCGTGGACGGCTTGGCACCGGAGTGGTTTTTGCAGGGAAGGTCAAGCATTTGCTCGAAAGTCAGCTTGGGCTGCCAGGCGGCCATGCCGGTGCGCTGGCGCTGACCGGAGGCCTGGCCAGCCGGCTGCTCCCCCTCGATGGAGGCAACCTGCCGGCTCCCGTAGCGGGAATCGGGCTGGTCGTTCTTACGCTTGTCGTGCTGCGGCTGCCGGTTATCGGTTGCCGCCCGCGGCGCGGCGGGGGGCGTAGCCGGCTTGGCCGGTGCCTTAGCCTTCATCCTCATCGAGGAGTCGGCCGTGGCGTATTTGTCCGTTTTGGACATCAGATCTGCCAGGGAGGTTGGCTTGGAGCACAAGAGCTTGTGCTTGAGGGGGGTGCCATCGCAGCAGCCCTCGATGAAGTACTGGATGGCCTGTACCTCATGCACTCCTTCGCAGGAATTGCGGAGCTCGGTCCAGCACGTGAGGTAGTCGCAGAGCGGCTCGTCCGGACCCTGGACGCACATGGCCAGCTCGCGGGGCCGGCCAGGCCGTTTGTAGGTGCCGGTAAAGTTGCGGACAAAGGCCTGCTCGAAGTCCGTCTAGGTGTTGATGTTGCTGGCGGCCAGGCTGTTCAGCCAGGTGCCCCGACACCGGTCACATCATGGCACGGGCCGCACCTTGTGGCGTCGTCTTGCGGCGTCCGACCGGGGTCAGCGGTACGACCGGCCGCCCTGTAGCCATGCCGGGGCAGGTGACGGAGTGGTTGGAGGCGTGCCGACACTGTTGGAAGCCCGGTCACCATCCGCCAGGGTCAGAGGCCCTGACGTCTTCGTTGTGGCCATATCGGTGCTGACCCCCGATGGGATGGGGGCCCTTGTTGCCACGCACGCCCTAAAGACGGTATCCAATGCTCAGCCGCCTGGGCGTAGCCGGCGGATCACCTCCGGCAGGGCGCAGCCAGACCGCAGGGGGAGGGCCCCCGCCCTTTAGTCGCGTTAGGAGGTGGGGGAAAGGGAGCGCTTGAGGCTACCCCGGGGTCATCCCCCCGTCAACCACATCAGCACACAAGAATCCTAAAGTATCACATTCAATGGCTATAAAATGTGAATGAGACATAACTAAAATTCAGATAGATGAGTTCTAGCAAAACCGATAAGATATCTCCAAAGCCGCGCCATTAGCAAGATCTAGCCTCTCCATCCATCTTGTATTAACAAATAGCCACTCTCGCTAGGGTGCCTTCCATGCCGCCATCTTAGTCCCCGTCCTCTCTTTAGCTCGGCGGTCACGCCGACGTTTAGAGGACCGGGGACCCTTCTTCTTTGTTGTTTTCTTAGTGGGTCATGTGTTTCTTTGTTTTTTGTCTCCCTAGCAGCATCAGCAAGGTGGTGGCGGCAATGGCATATTGAAATAAGTTCTCTTTGGCTTCTCCCGATCTTGATGATTTCCAATTCAGAGTCAATGAAGGCCTATGAGAGTAGGTGTTGCCAAGTTTGTTGGTTCTTTTCGGATCTTGGTAGTTGGTGTGTCAATAAAGGAAACCAACTGGCTGGCTATGTGCATTGCGACTTTAACCTGATCATTCATTTTGTTCTGCGGCTAGGTCCTGTGTCTAGAACCCTCTAGATTAATGGTGTAGGATTGTAAGTCTGCGCTAACCCAACCGATGTTCGTACAAGGGCTACTAGATTTCGTTGTTACCGACGAGTGGCTATAATGGCGTTCAAAGAATTGTATGGCAAGGGCATTTGCAGGTGTCGCTATCCCTTCCTGCTTGTTCGATGTCAAGCTTCGGCGGATGACAAACAAGTGAAGAAAGAATACAACTAGTATGATTTTTGATGTTTTACTTTTCTATATTATTGTCCTTTGTTTACTGCCTACTGTTTTTCATGACAAATATCATATATGATATGTCCTTTGGGAGTATTTTCTCAAACAAAAAAATTAGCCACCATTACTCACCTTGTGTTGGTTCTCCTCGTTTTCGATGCAGTTATGTCTCAGAACACGGAACCCCAAATCTAAGTCCAGATTATGTTATATTTTTTCCTCCATGTTAGATCTATTGTTTTCGGTAACAATGTTATAAAGGTGGATACATCGTCACATAGAATAAAAGTCTTGTGGCGCTAATCCCAAAAGGGTGTGAATATCATGGTCAAGATAATCAATATCGAAAACTGGGTGATGTGTTGGACCCATAGATTGACAAATGTTGATCTGATGGTTTGTTGTTTGATGATTCAACATGTATTGGTGATGGCGGTAGTGTCGGCGATGTGAAGTTTGGTTTTGTCAGTGGTTATCATATTTTTGTTGTTTTGTCCTTGTAGACTTCTTCCGAGGTGGTATAGTGATCAATCGGCGGTTCGACAACCTGCCTTGTGAGGGGTGTGTTCCCTACCACATACCACATGCCTAGCAAAGGTTTTGTCCCGAGCCAAAGCGGGTCCAACGATCTAAGGTTCTCAGCTATTAGGATGGGTGGCACAAATAGCTCTTTGAACCATATGAGGTTAGTCCTGCTTGTGCACATATGGTCTCCAGCATTTTTCCGCGGGAGGTTTGGAGGAACATCAATTGCAAAAGGTGGAGCTAGAGATGACCACATTAAATGTCTTTAATGTAACTTCTATTTTTATAGCAAAATTTGTTGGTCACCTATGTTTTGGTCTCTTTGATCTAATAAATTTTCATACTATATAGCTTTAGTATTGTAGACGTTGATAGTTTTCCATATAAATTTGGTCAAACTTTGTGTAGTTTGACTTCTCACAAATCTTATATGCATAGTAAAAAACAAACATAGGGAGTACTCTCTTTAGTTAACCAATAAAGTCTGATTATTTGCTAAGATAACATGTGAGTGTAGTAAATGAGAACTATAGAACCAAATAACTAGCCGCCAACATCTTCCACCACCATTTAGTACATGAATTACCCTTATCTTAGGCGGCCTTTTCGCCCTTAAGAGGTGGGTAGAACCGGCTCATATTGTTGCTTCGCGTGTAGATTAGTTTTTGTATATTAAGACGATGAAGCAACGGTGCAACACCTTGCCTTGTCGGGATACACTAGTAGAAAACGGTTCATTTATCCCGGTTCCATAGGCTCATTAGTCCCAGTTCTGGAACTGGGACTAAAGGGTTGGGACTAAAGCCCTAAAACTTTAGTCCTTGTTCGCGTATGAACCGGGACATAAGGGGCTCCACGTGGCCTCTGCGGGGAGCCCAGAGAGGAGGACCTTTAGTCCCGGTTGGTAACACCAACCGGGACCAAAAGTTGCTGGTTTTTGTTGAAGGGGGGTTTAGGGGGTTTTGGAAGGTTAATTTAGGGGTTTCATATTGTGTTAGCTAGCTAATTAATAGAGAGAAGTGTCCTCTCTTTCTCCGTGCTTGGTCGACGCTGCTAGCTACTATACATATAGAGAGAACTCGACGCTAGCTAATAAGCAAATGAAGGAAACCATTAATTACACAAGATCTAACAACTCATCAACACCATCTTAATCATACAAAGTTAAAGTCTCATAAAAAAAAGATCAAATGACATAGTCCTCCCTCATAAGACCTACTCCTCCCTCCTAGGTAAAATGACATAAAAAAGAATAACACCTATGTCTCCATGATGAAGCAAAGAGATCCAACGGTCTCCAACTTGTGGCTTACGATCCTTCTTTATTTGTCCCCATGCTTCAATTTGGAGCCTTCTTGGTGGTTTGCGCTGAGTCGAGTATGCAAAAGATAACTCGGGATGGAAGGGGCTTTTTATTGTCATATTACCTTCGGGTTGCATCAATGGTGGCACAACTTCATTTGACAATTTCTGTTGAAGAACATAATAGTAGCCTAGTTAGCAATGTAATCAATACCATTTATGCAACAGTACTAGTGTACTTAATTAGCAACTCTTACCAAGATATTTCAGCGAATGTCATCCGCCCTCAACCTATGCACTAGTGTCCTTTACAATGTATAATTTGGGCCAGTTCCCAAATTATACGGGAAGATGTCCCTACCAGCTATGACACCAATAACAAAGTAGATAAGATCATCCTTCTCCTCCGAAGTTAGATGTGATCCATAAGTGTAGTGTGTCGTGTAGATTATGTTCTTTATTTCACTCAAAGAAATGAAATAAGATGTAAATTAAAAGTTAAAAATTTTAGTATGGATAAACACCAAATATTTATGTATATAGAGTGCAAATTGTTGGGAGACGTAGTAGTAAATCAAACAAATTCCTACGACCACCAAGATCTATCTATGGAGAAACCAGCAACAAGTAAGGAGAGATTGCATCTTCATACCTTTGAATATCGCTAAGCGAAAGCGTTACAATAACGTGGTCGGTGGAGTCGTACTCGCAGCGATTCAGATCACGGTGGAATCAGATCTTAGCGCCGAAGAACGGCGCCTCTGCGTTCAACACACGTGCAGCCCGGTGACGTCTCCTACGCGTTGATCCAGCAAGGAAGAAGGATAGGTTGAGGGAGAGCTCCGACAACACGACGGCATGCTGACGGTGGAGCTGCGTGGTACTCCGGCAGGGCTTCGCCAAGCGCTACGGAGAACGAGGAAGAGGAAGGGTAGGGCTACGCCGAGGGAGGAAGAAACTTGTGTGTCTGGCAGCCCCAAAACCCCCACTATATATAGGAGGAGGAGGAGGAGGGTGCGCACCCCTAGGGTTCCCACCCTAGGGGTGGTGACAGCCCTAGATGGCCTTTGGCCGGCGGCCAAGAGAGGGAGAGGGGAGGGCGGCGCCCTAGGTGGGCCTAAGGCCCATCTGGACCTAGGGTTTGCCCCCTCTCCTCCCTTGTTGTGCCTTGGGCCAGGGTGGATGGCGCACCAGCCCACTTTGGGGCTGCTCCCTTCCACTCTTGGCCCACGTAGCCCTCTCGGGCTGGTGGCCCCACTTGGTGGACCCCCGGAACCCTTCCAGTGGTCCCGGTACGCTACCGGTAATTCCCAAAACTCTTCCGGTGACCAAAACCTCACTTCCCATATATCAATCTTTACCTCCAGACCATTCCGGAACTCCTCATGACGTCCGGGATCTCATCCGGGACTCCAAACAACCTTCGGTAACCACGTACACTATTTCCCTATAACCCTAGCGTCATCAAACCTTAAGTGTGTAGACCCTACGGGTTCGGGAGACACGTAGACATGACCGAGACACCTCTCCGGTCAATAACCAACAGCGGGATCTGGATACCCATGTTGGATCCCACATGCTCCGCAATGATCTCATCGGATGAACCACGATGTCGGGGATTCAATCAATCCCGTATACAATTCCCTTTATCTACCGGTATGATACTTGCCCGAGATTCGATCGGCGGTATCCCTATACCTTGTTCAATCTCGTTACCGGCAAGTCTCTTTACTCATTCCGTAACACATCATCCCGTGGCTAACTCCTTAGTCACATTGATCTCATTATTATGATGTCTTACCGATTGGGCCCAGAGATACCTCTCCGTCACACGGAGTGACAAATCCGAGTCTTGATTGGTGCCAACCCAACAGACACTTTTGGAGATACCCGTAGTATACCTTTATAGCCACCCAGTCATGTTGTGACGTTTGGCACACCCAAAGTATTCCTACGGCATCCGGGAGTTGCACAATCTCATGGTCTAAGGAAACGATACTTGACATTAGAAAATCTTTAGAAGACGAACTACATCATCTTGTGCTATGCTTAGGATTGGGTCTTGTCCATCACATCATTCTCCTAATGATGTGATACCGTTATCAACGACATCCAATTTCCATGGTCATGAAACCGTGACCATCTATTGATCAATGAGCTAGCCAACTAGAGGCTCACTAGGGACTTGTTGTCGTCTATGTATTCACACATGTATTACGGTTTCCGGTTAATACAATTATAGCATGAACAATAGACAATTATTATGAACAAGGAAATACAATAATAACCATTATAGCATGAACAATAGACAATTATTATGAACAAGGAAATACAATAATAACCATTTTATTATTGCCTCTAGGGCATATTTCCAACAGTCTCCCACTTGCACTGGATTCAATAATCTAGTTACATTGTGATGAATCTAACACCCATAGAGTTCTGGCGTTGATCATGTTTCGCTCGTGAGAGAGGTTTAGTCAACGGATCTATGACATTCAGATCCGTATGTACTTTACAAATATCTATATCTCCCTCCTGAATGTAATCACGGATGGATTTGAAGAGGCGCCTGATGTATCTTGTCTTCTTCTGAAACCTGGGCTCCTTCGCAAGGGCAATTGCTCCAGTGTTGTCACAGAATAGAGTCATTGGGCCCAACGCATTGGGAATTACTCCTAGGTCGGTGATGAACTCCTTCATCCAGACTCCTTCCTTTGCTGCTTCCAAAGCAGCTATGTACTCCGCTTCACATGTAGATGCCACCACGATGCTTTGCTTGCTGCTGCACCAGCTGACTGCCCCTCCGTTCAAAATATATACGTATCCGGTTTGTGACTTCGAGTCATCCGGATCTGTGTCGAAGCTAGCATCAACCTAACCCTTTACGACAAGCTCTTCGACACCTCCATATACGAGAAACATGTCCTTTGTCCTCTTCAGGTACTTTAGGATATTCTTGAGCACTGTCCAGTGTTCCGCTCCAGGATGACTTTGGTACCTCCCTACCAAACTTATGGCAAGGTTCACATCAGGTCTGGTACACAACATGGCATACATAATAGAGCCTATGCCTAAAGCATAGGGGATGACACTCATCTCTTCTCTATCCTTTACCGTGGTCAGGCATTGAGTCGTACTCAATCTCACACCCTGTAACACAGGCAAGAACCCCTTCTTGGACTGATCCATATTGAACTTCTTCAATATCTTGTCAAGCTATGTGCTTTGTGAAATACCAATGAGGCATCTCGATCTATATCTATAGATCTTGATGCCTAATATGTAAGCAGCTTCTCCAAGGTCCTTCATTGAAAAACACTTATTCAAGTAGGCCTTTACACTTTCCAAGAGTTCTATATCATTTCCCATCAACAATATGTCATCCACATATAATATGAGGAATGCTACAGAGCTCCCACTCACTTTCTTGTAAATACAGGGTTCTCCATAAACCTGTATAAACCCAAATGCTTTAATCACCTAATTAAAGCGAATGTTTCAACTCCGAGATGCTTGCACCAGCCCATAGATGGAGCGCTGGAGCTTGCATACCTTGTTAGCATCTTTAGGATCGACAAAACCTTCCGGCTGCATCATATACAGTTCTTCCTTAAGGAAGCCATTAAGGAATGCTGATTTGACATCCATTTGCCAGATCTCATAATCATAAAATGCGGCAATTGCTAACATGATTCGGACGGACTTTAGCATCGCTACGGGTGAGAAAGTCTCATCGTAGTCAACTCCTTGAACTTGTCGATAACCCTTAGCGACAAGGCAAGCCTTATAGACGGTCACATTACCATCCGCGTTAGTCTTTTTCTTAAAGAGCCATTTATTTTCAATGGCTTGCTTATCAGGAGTGAGCCAAAAGGTTTACTGTTAAATGCCCATACACTACAAGAATCAAGCACTTTGCCGTCAGCCATCCCGGACGGCAAAGGCATGAATCCCGGACGGCAAAGGCTTTGCCGTCCGCCAGCAAACGACAAACCGTCTAGCTGAATAAGCCACGGTAAATGGCGCTTTGCCGTCTGCCAGCGGACGACAAAGACCTTTGAATCTTTGTCGTCCGCCAACGGATGGCAAAGCGCATGGACGACACACATGGCAACTTAGCTCCGTTAAGGCTTAACGGCATGATTTGCCGTCTGCTGGCAGACAGCAAAGACCTTAGTTCTTTGCCGTCTGCCAGCGGACGGCAAAGAATCCACCTAGGCCAGCCCCAGATTGCACAGGCAGCTGCCACGTGGCATCTTTGCTGTCCGCTGGCAGACGACAAAGTGGCTATATAGCCCCTGTTTTTTCTGTTTTTTCTTAAAATCATTCAATTTGACAAAATATCACATATATATCCAACATATCTGTTGGGAGACGTAGTAGTAAATAAAAATTTTCCTACGTGTCACCAAGATCTATCTATGGAGAAACCAACAGCGAGTGGGGAGAGATTGCATCTTCATACCTTTGAAGATTGCTAAGCGGAAGCGTTACAAGAACGCGGTTGATGGAGTCGTACTCGCAGCGATTCAGATCGCGGTGGATTCCGATCTAAGCGCCGAACAACGGCGCCTCCGCGTTCAACACACGTGCAGCCCGGTGACGTCTCCTACACCTTGATCTAGCAAGGAGGAAGGAGAGGTTAGGGAAGGGCTCCAACAGCAACACAACGGCGTGGTGGTGGTGGAGTAGCAAGGTATCCCGACAGGGCTTCGCCTAAGCACCGCGGAGGAGGAAGAAGAGAGGCAGGGCTTTGCCGTGAGAGAGAGAGAGAGAGTTCAGAACTGTTCTCAAAAAGGCCAAAACCTCAAGTATATATAGGAGGAGGGAGAGGGAGGGCTGGCTTGGACTCTCCTCCAAGGAGGAGAGCTTCAGCCGAATCAAAGGGAGAGTCCACCTCCCACAAGGGAGGTGGATCTCCTCCTTTTCAAACTCCTTTGCCCTTATCTCTACTCCTCCAGCCGCATGGGCCTTTCTAGAAGGTCTTGGCCAGCCCAATAAGGGCTGGAACACCTCCTCTAAGGGCCCACAAAGTCCTATGGTCGTCACACCCCTCCCGGGGGTCCTCCGGCACCCTCCCGGCACTCCCGGTACAATACCGATGAGCCCGAAAACTTTTCGGTGACCAAAACTAGACTTCCTATATATCAATCTTTACCTACGAACCATTCCGGAGCTCCTCGTGACGTCTGGGATCTCATCCGGGACTCTGAACAACTTTAGGTAATCACGTATACCATTTCTCTATAACCCTAGCGTCATCGAACCTTAAGTGTGTAGACCCTACGGGTTCGGGAGACATGTAGACATGACCGAGACACCTCTCCGGTCAATAACCAACAGCGGGATCTGGATACCCATGTTGGCTTCCACATGCTCCACGATGATCTCATCGGATGAACCACGATGTCGGGGATTCAATCAATCCCGTATACAATTCCCTTTGTCTATCGGTATGATACTTGCCCGAGATTCGATCGTCGGTATCTCTATACCTTGTTCAATCTCGTTACCGGAAAGTCTCTTTACTCATTCCATAATACATCATCTCGTGGCTAACTCCTTAGTCACATTGAGCTCATTATGATGATGTCTTACCGAGTGGGCCTAGAGATACCTCTTCGTCACACGGAGTGACAAATCCCAGTCTCGATTTGTGCCAACCCAACAGACACTTTCGGAGATACCCGTAGTGCACCTTTATAGCCACCCAGTTACGTTATGACGTTTGGCACA
This sequence comes from Hordeum marinum, assembly GCA_022496015.1. Lineage (NCBI taxonomy): Eukaryota > Viridiplantae > Streptophyta > Magnoliopsida > Poales > Poaceae > Hordeum > Hordeum marinum. The sequence goes on along the minus strand of CM039674.1, from coordinate 453,435,482 downwards.
CCCAAAGCATTCCTACGGTATCCAGGAGTTGCACAATCTCATGGTCTAAGAAAACGATACTTGATATTGAAAAGTTTTAGCAAACGAACTACACATCTAGTGCTATGCTTAGGATTGGGTCTTGTCCATCACATCATTCTCCTAATGATGTGATCCCGTTATCAATGACATCCAATGTCCATGGTCATGAAACCGTGACCATCTATTGATCAACGAGCTAGTCAACTAGAGGCTCACTAGGGACATGTTGTGGTCTATGTATTCACACATGTATTATGGTTTCCGGTTAACACAATTATAACATGAACAATAGACAATTATCATGAACAATACAATAATAACCATTTTATTATTGCCTCTAGGGCAAATTTCCAGCAGTCTCCCACTTGCACTAGAGTCAATAATCTAGTTACATTGTGATGAATCGTACACCCATAGCATTCTGGTGTTGATCATGTTTTGCTCGTGAGAGAGGTTTAGTCAACGGATCTGCGACATTCAGATCCGTATGCACTTTACAAATATCTATATCTCCCTCTTGAATGTAATCACAGATGGAGTTGAAGTGGAGCTTGATGTGTCTTGTCTTCTTGTGAAACCTGGGCTCCTTCGCAAGGGCAATAGCTCCAGTATTGTCACATAATAGAGTCATTGGGCCCGACGCACTTGGAATTACTCCTAGGTCGGTGATGAACTCCTTCATCCAGACTCCTTCCTTTGCTGCTTCCGAAGCAACTATGTACTCTGCTTTACATGTAGATGCCGCCATGACGCTTTGCTTGCTGCTGCACCAGCTGACTGCCCCTCCGTTCAAAATATACACGTATCCGGTTTGCGACTTGGAGTCGTCCGGATCTGTGTCGAAGCTAGCATCAATGTAACCCTTTACGACGAGCTCTTTGGCACCTCCATATACGAGAAACATGTCCTTCGTCCTTTTCAGGTACTTCAGGATGTTCTTGATCGCTGTCCAGTGTTCCGCTCCGGGATCACTTTGGTACCTCCCTACCAAACTTATGGCAAGGTTCACATCAGGTCTGGTACATAGCATGGCATACATAATAGAGCCTATGGCTGAAGCATAGGGGATGACACTCATCTCTTCTCTATCCTTTGTCGTGGTCGGGCATTGAGTCGTACTCAATCTCACACCTTGTAACACAGGCAAGAACCCCTTCTTGGACTGATCCATATTGAACTTCTTCAATATCTTTTCAAGGTATGTGCTTTGTGAAAGACCTATGAGGCGTCTCAATCTATCTCTATAGATCTTAATACCTAATATGTAAGCAACTTCTCCAAGGTCCTTCATTGAAAAACACTTATTCAAGTAGGCCTTTACACTTTCCAAGAGTTCTATATCATTTCCCATTATCAGTATGTCATCCACATATAATACAAGAAATGCTACATAGCTCCCACTCAATTTCTTGTAAATACAGGGTTCTCCATAAACCTGTACAAACCCAAACACTTTAATCACTTCATTAAAGCGAATGTTCCAACTCTGAGAAGCTTGCACCAGCCCATAGATGGAGCGTTGGAGCTTGCATACCTTGTTAGCATCTTTAGGATCGACAAAACCTTCCGGCTGCATCATATACAGTTCTTCCTTGAGGAAGCCATTAAGGAATGCCATTTTGACGTCCATTTGCCAGATCTCATAATCATAAAATGCGGCAATTGCTAACATGATTCGGACAGACTTCAGCATCGCTACGGGTGAGAAAGTCTTATCGTAGTCAACTCCTTGAACTTGTTGATAACCCTTAGTGACAAGCCGAGCCTTATAGACGGTCACATTACCATCCGCGTCAGTCTTCTTCTTAAAGATCCATTTATTTTCAATGGCTCGCTTATCATCAGGCAAGTCCACCAAAGTCCATACTTTGTTCTCATACATGGATCCTATCTCGGATTTCATGGCTTCAAGCCATTTGTTGGAATCCGGGCCCGCCATCGCTTCTCCATAGTTCGAAGGTTCACCATTGTCTAACAAGATGATCTCCAGGAAAGGGTTGCCGTACCACTCTGGTGCGGAACGTGTCCTAGTGGACCTTCGAAAAGCAACTTGATCTGAAGTTTCATGATCATCATCATTAACTTCCTCTCTAGCCGGTGTTGGCTCCACGAAAATAGCTTCCCGTGCTGCGCTACTCTCCGGTTCGAGTGGAGGTACGATTACCTCATCAAGTTCTATTTTCCTCTCACTTACTTCTTTCGAGAGAATCTCTCTCCCGAGAAAGGATCCATTCTTGGCAACAAAGACTTTGCCTTCGGATCTAAGGTAGAAGGTATACCCAATAGTCTCTTTGGGATATCCTATGAAGACGCACTTTTCTGCTTTGGGTTCGAGCTTCTCAGGTTGAAGTTTCTTCACATAAGCATCGCATCCCCAAACTTTTAGTAACGACAACTTAGGTTTCTTTCCAAACCATAGTTCATACGGTGTCGTCTCAACGGACTTTGACGGTGCCCTATTTAAAGTGAATGCGGCAGTCTCTAATGCATATCCCCCAAATGATAGCGGTAAGTCGGTAAGAGACATCATAGATCGCACCATATCCAATAGAGTGCGATTATGACATTTAGACACACCATTTCTCTGAGGTGTGCCAGCGGCATGAGTTGTGAAACAATTCCACATTTCCTTAGGTGCGTGCCAAACTCGTGACTCAAATATTCTTCGCCACGATCAGATCGTAGGCACTTTATTTTCCCGTCACGTTGATTCTCTACCTCACTCTGAAATTCCTTGAACCTTTGAAAGGTTCCAGACATGTGTTTCATTAAGTAGACATACCCATATCTGCTCAAGTCATCAGTGAGGGTGAGAACATAACGGTAGCCACCGCGAGCCTCGACGCTCATTGGACCGCATACATCGGTATGTATTAATTCCAACAAGTCAGTTGCTCGCTCCATTGTTCTGGAGAACGGAGTCTTGGTCATCTTGCCCATGAGGCATGGTTCACACGTGTCAAATGATTCAAAATCAAGATACTGCAAAAGTCCATCAGCATGGAGTTTCCTCATGCGCTTGACACCAATATGACCAAGGCGGCAGTGCCACATGTAAGTGGGACTATCATTATCAACCTTACATCTTTTGGTACTCACACTATGGACATGTGTAACAACCCGTTTGATATTCATCAAAAATAAACCATTGACCAGCGGAGCATGACCATAAAACATTTCTCTCATATAAATAGAACAACCATTATTCTCAGATTTAAATGAGTAGCCATCTCGCATCAAACGAGATCCAGATACAATGTTGATGCTCAAAGCTGGTACTAAATAACAATTATCAAGGTTTAAAACTAATCCCGAAGGTAGATGTAGAGGTAGCGTGCCGACGGCGATCACATCGACCTTGGAACCATTCCCGACACGCATCGTCACCTCGTCCTTTGCCAGTCTCCGCTTATTCCGTAGCTCGTGCTTGGAGTTACAAATGTGAGCAACTGCATCAGTATCAAATACCCAGGAGCTACTACGAGCACTGGTAAGGTACACATCAATAACAAGTATATCACATATACCTTTAACGTTGCCGACCTTCTTATCCGCTAAGTACTTGGGGCAGTTCCGCTTCCAGTGACCGGTACCCTTGCAATAAAAGCACTCAGTCTCAGGCTTGGGTCCATTCTTGTTCTTCTTCCCGGCAAATTGCTTACTAGGTGCGGCAGCAGCTTTGCCGTCCTTCTTGAAGTTCTTCTTACCCTTGCCTTTCTTGAAACTAGTGGTCTTATTCACCATCAACACTTGATGCTCCTTTTTGATCTCGATCTCCGCTGATTTCAGCATCGAGTACAACTCAGGAATGGACTTCTCCATACCCTGCATGTTGTAGTTCATCACAAAGCTCTTGTAGCTAGGTGGAAGCGACTGGAGGATTCTGTCAATGACCGAGTCATCCAGGAGATTAACTCCCAGCTGAGTCAAGCGGTTGTGCAACCCAGACATTTTGAGTATGTGCTCACTCATAGAACTATTCTCCTCCATCTTACAGCTGAAGAACTTGTCGGAGACATCATATCTCTCGACCCGGACATGAGCTTGGAAAACCAGTTTCAGCTCTTAGAACATCTCATATGCTTCGTGTTTCTCAAAATGCTTTTGGAGCCCCGGTTCTAAACTATAAAGCATGCCGCACTGAACCAGGGAGTAATCATCACAGCGTGACTGCCAAGCATTCGTAACATCCTGGTCCGCTGGGAAAATGGGTGGATCACCTAGAGGTGCATCAAGGACATACAATCTCTTGGAAGCTATGAGGATAATCCTCAAGCTACAGACCAAGTCCGCATAGTCGCTTCCATCATCTTTCAGCTTGGTTTTCTCTAGGAACGCGTTGAAGTTGAGGGTGACATTAGCGTTGGCCATTGGATCTACAATATAGATTGTAAAGACAATTTTAGACTAAGTTCATGATAATTAAGTTCACATAATCAAATTATTTAATGAACTCCCACTTAGATAGACATCTCTCTAGTCATCCAAGTGACGCATGATCCACGTCAACTAGCCCGTGTCCGATCATCACATGAGACGGACTAGTCATCCATGGTGAACATCTTCATGTTGATCGTATCTTCTATATTACTCATGTTCGACCTTTGATAAACATCACATGCAATCAATATAGTGACATGATATGGCCAATATCATCTTGCTCCTTTGATCTCCATCTTCGGGGCACCATGATCATCACTATCACCGGCACGACACCATGATCTCCATCATCATGATCTCCATCATCGTGTCTTCATGAAGTTGTCTCGCCAACTATTACTTCTACTACTATGGCTAATGATTAGCAATAAAGTAAAGTAATTACATGGCATTTATGATTGACACGCAGGTCATACAATAAAAATAAGGAAACTCCTATGGCTCCTACTGGTTGTCATACTCATCGGCATGCAAGTCGTGAATCCTATCACAAGAACATGATCAATCTCATACATCACAATGCATCACATCACATCCTTTGGCCATATCACATCACAAGGCATATGCTGCAAAAACAAGTTAGACGTCCTCTAATTTGTAGTTGCAAGTTTTTACGTGGCTGCTATAGGTTTCTAGCAAGAACGTTTCTTACCTACACCAAAACCACAACGTGATATGCCAATTGCTATTTACCCTTCATAAGGACCCTTTTCATCGAATCCAATCCAACTAAGGTGGGAGAGACAGACACCCGCTAGCCACCTTATGCAACAACTGCATGTCAGGCGGTGGAACCAGTCTCACGTAAGCGTACGTGTAAAGTCGGTCCGGGCCGCTTCATCCCACAATACTGCCGAATCAAGATAATACTAGTAACGGCAAGCCAATTAACAAGATCGACGCCCACAACAACTTGTGCTCTACTTGTGCATAGATTCTACGCATATACCTAGCTCATGATGCAACTGTTGGGAGACATAGTAGTAAATCAAAAAAATTCCTACAACCACCAAGATCTATCTATGGAGAAACCAACAACGAGTAAGGAGAGAGATTGCATCTTCATACCTTTGAAGATCGCTAAGCGGAAGCGTTACAAGAACGCGGTTGGTGGAGTCGTACTCACAGCGATTCAGATCGCGGTGGAATCCAATCTTAGCGCCGAAGAACGGCGCCTCTGCGTTCAACACACGTGCAGCCTGGTGACGTCTCCTACGCCTTGATCCAGCAAGGAAGAAGGAGAGGTTAAGGGAGAGCTCCGGCAGCACGACGGCTGGTGACGGTGGAGCTGTGTGGTACTTCGGCAGGGCTTCGGCAAGCGCTACGGAGAACGAGGAAGAGGAAGGGTTGGGCTGCGCCGAGGAAGGAAGAAACGTGTGTGTCTGGCAGCCCCAAAACTCCCACTATATATAGGAGGAGAAGGAGGGTGCGCACCCCTAGGGTTCCCACCCTAGGGGTGGCGGCAGCCCTAGATGGCCTTTGGCCGGCGGCCAAGAGAGGGAGAGGGGAGGGCGGTGCCCTAGGTGGGCCTAAGGCCCATCTGGACCTAGGGTTTGCCCCCTCTCCTCCCTTGCTGCGCCTTGGGCCAGGGTGGATGGTGCACCAGCCCACTATGGGGCTGGTCCCTTCCACTCTTGTCCCACACAACCCTCTAGGGCTGGTGTCCCCACTTGGTGGACCCCCGGAACCCTTTCGGTGGTCCCGGTACGCTACCGGTAATTCCCGAAACTCTTCCGGTGACCCAAACCTCACTTCCTATATATCAATCTTTACCTCCGGACCATTTCGGAAGTCCTCGTGACGTCCGGGATATCATCCGGGACTCCGAATAACCTTAGGTAACCACATACACTATTTCCCTATAACCCTAGCGTCATCGAACCTTAAGTGTGTAGACCCTCCGGGTTCGGGAGACACGTAGACATGACCGAGACACCTCTCCGGTCAATAATCAATAGTGCGATCTGGATACCCATGTTGTCTCCCACATGCTCCACGATGATCTCATCGGATGAACCACGATGTCGGGAATTCAATCAATCCCGTATACAATTCCCTTTGTCTACCGGTATGATAATTGCCCGAGATTCGATCGTCGGTATCTCTATACCTTGTTAAATCTCGTTACCGGCAAGTCTCTTTACTCATTCCATAATACATCATCCCGTGACTAACTCCTTAGTCACATTGAGCTCATTATGATGATGTCTTACCGAGTGGGCCAAGAGATACCTCTCCGTCACACGGAGTGACAAATCCCAGTCTCGATTCGTGCCAACCCAACAGACACTTTCGGAGATACCCGTAGTGCACCTTTATAGCCACCCAGTTACGTTGTGACGTTTGGCACACCTAAAGCATTCCTACGGTATCCGGGAGTTGCACAATCTCATGGTCTAAGGAAACGATACTTGACATTAGAAAAGCTTTAGCAGACGAACTACACGATCTTGTGCTATGCTTAGGATTGGGTCTTGTCCATCACATCATTCTCCTAATGATGTGATACCGTTATCAACGACATCCAATGCCCATGGTCATGAAACCATGACCATCTATTGAACAATGAACTAGCCAACTAGAGGCTCACTAGGGACATGTTGTGGTCTATGTATTCACACATGTATTACGGTTTCCGGTTAATACAATTATAGCATGAACAATAGAAAATTATCATGAACAAGGAAATACAATAATAACCATTTTATTATTGCCTCTAGGGCATATTTCCAACACAAATTACTTGACAAATATGCATGGTTGACAAACTCACATGGAGGTAAAACATGAAGCATATCGACATCCACCCAAATGTCGATGCTTCCTTCAATATGATCTTCAGGACGAAGATCGAAGGTTATTTACATATCCTCCTGAAATCCATATGCCTTGCAAAGAGCTGCCCAATTTGAGCACCATAATTCTGTGTTATTAAGTGCATTCATTACTTTCACAAGAAATGTGTGACCATGTTTAGTCCTTAGGTTGGTTGTCCTCATCACGAAACTCTTGTGCTCTTCGAAACCGAGCCTCTCCAAGAAATACCGTCTTGCATGACAGGGGACGAACTAGTCGAATTGTATAAAACAGAAATTACGCGTTGAAGGAAAGAAACAGAAGTCATGCTTAATTACGAAAAACTGTTATCATCGTTGCGTACCGTAGAAATATCAAAGTCCTGGTAAAGCTTCATGGTGAAGAACCTGCCATCTCGCAGCCCAGGCTGGTCACAAAGACCCTTATCTTCACCGCATAATTCAAACGCTTGGATCCTATCATTGTTTGATGACGACGACATTTCCTGTGTTCATAATTCAAGAATTACGACACGCTTTGGATCCTAATGCGTGTGTGACTTTCGGTCCGTCGAGGCTTTCCTTAAATAACTCTCATATCTCATGGTGTGTTGGTGCGCTCTCTCTCACACTGATATGGTGGTGTATATATGTTGGTGGGCACTCTTTCACAGTAATAGTTCGACCGCTGGTGATGGATGCCCCCCCTCTTCTCTTCTTGTGCATTATACCACCGAGTATATCGCAAAGAAGAGAAAAAAGAGGAGGCGCCCCCACGACAACAGTCGGGATTCCTCCATCAAGAACACACATGAAAGTCACACAAGGAGCAACGACAGACCGAAAGTCACACATGCATTATACCGATAAAATATCACCAAGACATTTATGATGAACTCGAATATAATATCACTAATACATCATCTCGAATAATCCAGTTATTAATGCATCATCAAATATTAACTAATACATCTTGAATATTATCATATAAGATCACTAATATTTCCTTCGATCGATTTTAAATATTTAAAATCGATCGAAGGAAACTATCAGGAAACTGATCAACACACAAATCACTATTACTCAATATGCAACGCATTGACTTTAGGTCTGTCGAGTCTTTCCTTCCTAAACTCTCATCTCACGTATATGGTGGGCACTCCCTCTGATATTGTGACCGTCGGTGATGGTGGCTCCTCCATTCGTCCCCGAGTGCATTACACCAAAATGTCTAGCACACAGGAACGAAGGAGAAGCGACCCCCACGACAACAGTCGGGATTCTTCCTCTCTCTCATATATATATGGTGGACACTCTCCCTCACTGAAAGACACACAAGGAGTCGAACAGACCTAAAGTCAACCTGTTCCATATATCGAGCAATGACATAGAAAAAATTCCCTATGTTTTGCCGGAATGACTGGCAAATCACAAGCACTCGATATTAACAAATACATCATCCCGAATAATCCAGTTAATGCATCATCAAATATTAACTAATACATCTCGAATATTATCATATAAGATCACTAATACAGATCAAATATCCTAGAATCCAAAGTGGATGACGGTGAACTTGGTTCACTAGTGGTCTCTGAGTCGCCGACGGTGGACACCCAAAGATAAGGAACCATCACGGGATCATAACTCAGGTGAGATCCCTGAAGAATCTGCCAGGTATTGTTGAACCTGGCGTCCAACGCTGCCATGTAGCGAAGGACGTGCTCGTCCTCCTCCCCGACACGGCGACGTACCACCTCCGCGTCGGCCCGCTCCCTTCGCACCGAAAGTGGCCCACGTAACCGCCACAACAGAAGCTCCGGGTCGACGACGAGACCTGGATTCCTCACCAAGCTCCGAGCCCGGGAAGGTAGCACCTCCCAGTGCCAGCCCGGCGAAGCCCAGTCCCGGACATGGCGCCTATCAAGCAGGCTCTCGCGGACCACTCGACGATGAGGATGCGGGCCGGGCATCGTCAACGTCGAGACAAATCCTATGAGGACGTTTTCTTATCGTTTAATCACTAATTTTTCCAAAAACCAAGAATTTTTCTGCAATCTAACATACACATACTAATTTTTCCTAGGACTCTAATAATTAAATAAAACATAAAACAACTAAAATATAAAAAACATCATAAACAAAATCAATCAATCTGGCAGAACATATAGCCACATACATATATACATTATATATTATATAGACACATACATATATACATTATATATGAAAAAACATTCATCATATAAAAAAAAATCAATATATATATATTTTTTTAAAATTGCACAGAGCCGGGGCGACGACGGCTCACAGCGGGGGTGGCGACGGGGCGGCGACGGGACATGGGCGGGGCGGCGATGAGGACGGGGAGGCGACGGGACGTGGGCGGGGCGACGATGGGGACGGGGTGGCGACGGGGGCGGCGGGGGAGGCGACAGGGGAGGGGCGGCGATAGGGGTGGTGGGGGCGGCGATGGGGGCGACGGGGGAGGCGACGGGGACGGGGCGGCGACGGGGGAGGGGCGGCGACGAGGGCAGGGCAGCGACGGGGGCGACAGGGGAGGCGACGGAGACGGGGCGGCGATGGGAAGGGGGACGACGACGGCGGGGGCGGCGACGGGGAGGCGACGGGAACGGCGACGACGGGCTCGGGGCGGCAAGCGGCGACGGGGACGAGGACGACAGGCTCGGCGAAGTGGCGATGAAACCTGCAAAATTTCCTAAGTGCTTCTTATATAAAAGAAGCATGGGTCCTGGTTCATGCCACCAACCTGGACCAATGCCCACCTTTAGTCCCGGTTAGTGCCACCAACTGGGACCAAAGGTCTCTTTTCAGCAGCCCAAAGGACGGGAAACAGGGACCTTCGGTCTCGGTTGGTGGAACCAACCGGGGCGAAAGAGGCATTGGTCCCGGTTGGAGCCACCAACCGGGACCAAAGGTCCCTTTTCGTCAGCCCAAAGGGCGGGAAGCAGAGACCTTTGGTCCCGGTTGGTTGAACGAACCGGGACGAAAGGGGCATTGGTCTCGGTTGGAGCCACCAATCGGGACCAAAGGTCCCTTTTCGTCAGCCCAAAGGGCGGGAAGCAGATACCTTTGGTCTTGGTTGGTTGAACGAACCGGGACCAAAGGTAGGCATTGGTCCCGGTTGGTGGCACCAACCAGGACCAATGGCCTTGCACAACGGTGTGGTGGGAGTTTAGTCCCACCTCGCCAAGAGACGGTTGCCCGAACCTGTTTATAAGCCCCGCCACGGCTGCTACATTGAGTTCCTCTCAAAGTGAAAATAGATGCCCTTATACGGGAAATTTGACCTAAGTTCAAAATGCTAGAATGTGCTAGTATGCACCATTCAAAACCACATCATCCCTTTTCAACCCTTTTCTGACATCATTTGCTATTTTTCATGCATTTCATCATTTATTTTGAGCTAAAATGACCCTGAATTGAGAAGCACTGTAAATGAACTCTGAAATGGTTGAAACTTGGCATGGTACCATCATTTCACCCACATAGAATTTGCTAAAAAGTTGAGAGGGTTACGGCAAAAACTGGATGCACTTCGTGTACAAAATGGGGAATCTCTTTCGAAGTATGAGGGTTTCGCACGAAAACACGTTTGTTACAAAAGGATTTCAATTTTTTGAACATATTTGAACTCAAGACTTTTTCTGCATTCAATATGCACCATTCAAAGCCACATCGTCCCTTTTCAACCCTTTTTCAGACTTCATTTGCTATTTTTTATGCATTTCATCATTTATTTTGAACTAAAATGACCCTAAATTGAAAAGCACTTCAAATGAACTCTGAAAAGGTTGAAAGTTGGCATGGTATCATCATTTCACCCACATAGCATGTGTTAAAAAGTTGAGAGGGTTACGGCAAAAACTGTATGCATTTCGTGTACAAAATGGACAATCTTTTTCGAAGTATCACAGTTTCGGACAAAAACTCATCTGTTACATAGGGATTACATTTTTTTGAACTTATTTGAACTCCATACTTTTTGTGTGTTCAAAATGCACCATTCAAAGCCACATCATCAATTTTCAACCCTTTCTGACTTCATTTGGTATTTTTCATGCACTTACTGATTTTTTTGAGCTAAATTACCTTAAAATTGAAAAGCACTTCAAATTAACTCTGAAAAGGTTGAAAGTTGGCATGGTATCATCATTTCACCCATATAGCATGTTATAAAAAGTTGAGAGGGTTACGGCAAAAACTGGATGCACTTCGTGTACAAAACGGACAATCTCTTTCGAAGTATAAGGGTTTCGGACGAAAACTCATGTGTTACAAAAGGCATTTCATTTCTTCACATGTAACTGCAATGATATAGTTGTGGAGAGAAAGTCTTCACGTTTTCTTTGCTTGTGTCCTTTGCTTATTGCGCCATAACCATGGATAATCTTCATTGTTTAACAGGGTGCTTGGGTCAACCTTGACTTTGAAGGGAGGAATTTCATGAAACTTTTCATAATCTTTAGACATGTCTGTCTTGCCCTCCAATCACACGATGTCTCTTTTTCCTGAAAGAACTATGTGGCGCATTGGCTCATCGTATGATATATTCGCTTTCTTATCTTTTCTTTTTCTCGGTTTGGTAGACATGTCCTTCACATAGAAAACCAGCGTCACATCATTGGCTAGGACGAATGGTTCGTCTGTGTACCCAAGATTGTTCAGATCCACTGTTGTCATTTCGTACTGTGGATCTTCCTGTACCCCGCCTCTTGACAGATTGACCCATTTGCACTGAAACAACGGGACCTTCAAATCATGTCCATAGTCAAGTTCCCATATGTCCACTATGTAACCATAATATGTGTCCTTTCCCCTCTTGGTTGCTGCATCAAAGCGGACACCGCTGTTTTGGTTGGTGCTCTTTTGATCATGGGCGATCGTGTAAAATGTATTCCCATTTATCTTGTATCCTTTGTAAGTTACTACAGTCAAAGATGGTCCCCTGGCCAACGAGTACAGCTCATCAGAAACAGTGTTGTCACGCATGAGACGTGTTTGCAACCAACTGCCGAAAGTCCTGATGTGTTCACATGTAATCCAGTCGTCACACTGCTCTGGGTGTTTGGAGCGCAGAATATTCTTGTGTTCATCGACATACGGGGTCACCAAGGTAGAATTCTGTAGAACTATGTAGTGTGCTTGATACCAAGAATGCCCGTCCCTACATATTATTGAGTCCGCTCCTAGCGTGCCTTTTCCAGTCAGTCTCCCCTCATACCGTGATTGAGGGAGACCAATCTTCTTAAGGTCAGGAATGAAGTCAACACAAAACCCAATGACATCCTCTGTTTGATGGCCCATGGAGATGCTTTCTTCTGGCCTAGCGCGGTTACGAACATATTTTTTTAAGACTCCCATGAACCTCTCAAAGGGGAACATATTGTGTAGAAATACAGGGCCCAGAACGACAATCTCGTCGACTAGATGAACTAGGACGTGCATTATGATATTGAAGAAGGACGGTGGGAACACCAGCTCGAAACTAACAAGACATTGCACCAAATCACTCCTTAACCTTGGAAGGATTTCTGGATCGATCACCTTCTGAGAGATTGCATTGAGGAATGCACATAGCTTCATAATGGCTAATCGAACGTTTTCTAGTAGAATCCCCCCTCAATGCAACCGGAAGCAGTTGCGTCATAATCACGTGGCAGTCATGAGACTTTAGGTTCTGAAACTTTTTCTCTGCCATATTTATTATTCCCTTTATATTCGACGAGAAGCCAAATGGGACCTTCATACTGAGCAGGCATTCAAAGAAGATTTCCTTCTCTTCTTTGGTAAGAGCGTAGCTAGCAGGACCTTCATACTTCTCTGGATGCATGTCGTCTTTTTCATGTACACGTTGCTGTTCCTCGCGTGCCTTCGGTGTATCTTTCGTCTTCCCAAACACTCCCAAGAAGCCTAACAGGTTCACGCAAAGATTCTTTGTCATGTGCATCACGTCGATCGCAGAGCGGACCTCTAGGTCTTTCTAATAGGGTAGGTCCCAAAATATAGATTTCTTCTTCCACATGGGTGCGTGTCCCTCAGCGTCATTCGGAACAGATAGTCCGCCGGGACCCTTTCCAAAGATTACTTGTAAATCATTGACCATAGCAAGTATGTGATCACCAGTATGGAGGGCGGGCTTCTTCCTATGATCTGCCTCACCTTTGAAATGCTTTCCTTTCTTTTGACATTGATGGTTGGTTGTAAGAAATCGACGATGCCCCAGGTACACATTCTTCCTGTATTTGTCCAAATATATATTGTCGGTGTCATCTAAACACTGTGTGCATGCGTGGTATCCCTTGTTTGTCTGTCTTGAAGGTTACTGAGAGCAGGCCAATCGTTGATGATTACAAACAACAATGCATGTAGGTCAAATTCCTCCTGTTCGTTCTCATCCCACACACATACACCTCTTCCATTCCATAGCTGTATAAGTTCATCAACTAATGGCCTTAGGTACACATCAATGTCATTGCCGGGTTGCTTAGGGCCTTGGATGAGCACTAACATCATGATGAACTTCCGCTTCATGCACAACCAAGGAGGAAGGTTATACATACAGAGAGTCACATGCCATGTGCTATGCTTGCTGCTCTGATCCCCAAAAGGATTAACGCCATCTGCACTTAAACCAAACCATACGTTCCTTGGGTCACCTATAAAGTCGCTCCACTTTCTCTCGATCTTTCTCCACTGCGACCCGTCAGCGGGTGCTCTCAACTTCCTGTCTTTCTTACAGTCCTCTTTGTGCCATCGCATCGACTTGACATGCTCTTTATTTCTGAACAGACGTTTCAACCGTGGTATTATAGGAGCATGCCACATCACTTTGGCAGGAACCCTCTTCCTGGGGCGCTCGCCGTCAACATCACCAGGGTCATCTCGTCTGATCTTATACCGCAATGCACTACATACCGAGCATGCGTTCAAATCCTCGTACGCACCGTGGTAGAGGATGCAGTCATTAGGGCATGCATGTATCTTCTGCACCTCCAATCCTAGAGGGCATACAACCTTCTTTGCTGCGTACGTACTGTCGGGCAGTTCGTTATCCTTTGGAAGCTTGTTCTTCAATATTTTCAGTAGCTTCTCAAATCCTTTGTCAGGTACACCATTCTTCGCCTTCCACTGAGCAATTCCAGTGTGGTACCGAGCTTTGTGTTGCCATCTTTGCAATTGGGGTACAACCCTTTTTTGTGATCCTCTAGCATGCGATCGAACTTCAACTTCTCCTTTTCACTTTCGCATTGTCTCTTTGCATCAACAATGACCCGGCAAAGATCATCATCGGGCACATCGTTTGGTTCCTCTTGATCTTCATCTTCCCCCGTTGCAGCATCATCGTATTCAGGAGGCACATAGTTGTCATCATCCTCTTCTTCTTCGTTGTCTTCCATCATAACCCCTCTTTCTCCATGCTTGGTCCAAACATTATAGTATGACATAAAACCCTTCTCAAGCAGGTGGAAGTGAAGGATTTTAGAGTTGGAGAAAGCCTTCGTATTCTCACAGACAGTACATGGACAATGAATAAAACCATTCTACTTGTTTGCCTCAGCCGCTTCGAGAAAATTATGCAGGCCCTTAATATACTCGGAGGTGCGTCGGTCACCGTACATCCATTGTCGGTTCATCTACGTGCGTTATATAATAAAGTGTATTAAAAACCATCACAACATATCATGAATATAGAAGTGACCAAATTAATAGAAATTCATCATCACATTAAAGCCAAAGTACAATAGTGAACAAAATAAATACAATAATAAAAGTAAGAAAATTACACAAGTATCTATCTAAATCATACAAGTAAAAGCTTTTTTTCTTTTAGAAAGAAGATAAGAAGAAGAGGCTAACCACGGTGGTGCCGGCACCGAGATGGGCGCGGGCGATCGACGACGGTGAGGACGGGGACGGGACAGGATGGACCGCCAAACCTAGACAAATCTTGAGTAAAATGGAGCTTGGTCAAGGAGCTTCGAGAGGAGAAAGCTTAAATGTGGCTTGGGCATTTCATCGAACACCTCATGTGCATAGGAGGTCAGCTAGAGTACCACAAAGCTCTTCCCTCACCGGCCAGAAAAACAGAGCAGTGTGGAGTGCTCTGCTCGTCAGCGAGGGGGTATATATAGGCATCTCATTGGTACCGGTTGCAGACACGAACAGGGACCAATGGTTATGGGCCAGGAGCGAGGCACGGTGATCCCGGTTCGTGTCAGGAACCGGGACCAAAGGTGTCCGACGAACCGGGACCAATGCCCCACGTGGCCCGGCCGCCCCCTGGCTTCACGAACCGGGACCGTTGCCCTCATTGGTCCCGGTTGGTGACTAAACCGGGACTAATGGGCTGGCCCGACCTGGACCAAAGATCTATTTTCTACTAGTGATAGGGTGTGTCCTTGAACGTGACGGCGTATTCAGAAGTCTAAGTTTCTACTCGTGGTCGACGGCTAATAATGTACCTATCAAATCCTTCGATGGTAGTGAACCTTGTGCATGATTTGTTATGTATCGGGCACATTGAAGAGAGTTAGAGATATGGTGACCTTTTTAAGATAAAAAGGACATCCAAAATGCGTCTTATAAATTTTATAATTATCAAGAAAAGCATGTGGCACAACGGAAAGACATCTGAATGCAGAACGACCAGTAAAAAACAAAGATACATTGAAAATCATACTAGATTACTGACTTGAGAATGGTATGGTGTAACTTTGAGTCCGTAAATTCTTTGCTATTCATGGTTTAT
Organism: Hordeum marinum; assembly: GCA_022496015.1. Lineage (NCBI taxonomy): Eukaryota > Viridiplantae > Streptophyta > Magnoliopsida > Poales > Poaceae > Hordeum > Hordeum marinum. The sequence goes on along the minus strand of CM039674.1, from coordinate 453,419,453 downwards.
TGTGACCTGATGTTATTAACTATCTTTACTTGATTAATTAAAGTCAGAGTTTGTCTACAATGTCCAGGGCAAGTAAAGGTGCAAAACAGTGCATTGTTGGGCTGAATCTCATGCGCCCACTGTTGATCCGGCAGACCGCACACGTGTAATGTTTACTGTGACACTGAAAATGTGTACCATGACACTGATATTTTTACATCAATTGATCCACTGGCAATACCAACGGCAACGACTAACTAGTGCATACATGCATGCTTGGATCCTTCGCGTCATATTATTGGCTGAAGAGAGTTGCGTCGATCGTCAGTAGTGATGGCCGTTTGCTTGTTGCTACTTGGAGCTAGCTTTACTTTACAATGTATAGTAGGACTAGTTGCGTGTTTTTGAAATGTTATTACTGAATACTGAACATGGTCATGGTAACAAGAAGTGTGCATTTTTAGTTTTATTGCGAAAGCGACGGGCCGGTCCACGTCGCCCTTGTATCCTAAAGCTAAGCACAGTAATAGAAAAATTCGTTTCAAGTTAAATATACCAAGAATACATATGAATGTATATTTATTTTGTCGGTATCAAGACATCTCTAGAAGCGCCAGCTCGCCTATCATAGATTTTTTTGCGTGTACAGTACTTTATTTGGTTTGGACTATTTGTCGTTTGAGAAAAAGAAGAAGATAGTGTTATTCTCTAATTTATCAATCATCTGTACGTATCATATGACTATACTTGCAAGATCTTGGCTTTTGTACTTTGTTTAATAAATGGACGTGTGCATCAAATTGATGCAAATGCCAGGGATAATCCTCATTTTCAAAAATAAACTTGCAATACATATTTTCAGGCAATTCAATCATGATGCATGCATGCTACAAGTAGGCAAAGGCATCTTAATCCGTTTTAGTTAAGTATTGTACGCTTGATGGAATATCATCACATTCATACTCTTCTTGTACAGAGCCTCGAAAGATGCTTCTATGGTTATGAAAATAGAACTTAATTTGGCATATTCCTTCGAGACGGGTCTAATTAGCAAACTCAGTAGTAGTATTACACGGCAAATAGAGCCGTAAAATTGGACCCATTCGCACCAAATCAAAATGTCAAATGGAGTGCATTTAAATAAGCCGTTAACTTTCTGCTTCACTAGTAGCATAAGAGAACTCATCAAGACAGCAAATCTCGGACTCATGCGCAGTGATTGCATATGACGACCAAATCTCTCTCTTTCTCGGATGACCAAATCTCCATGCATGTTAATTAGCAACGAAAAATGTAAGCTACTGCTTGTACATGTGCAAACGTACCAACGGGTCATGGAATGGAACTTTGATGATTTTTTTATTATTTCAACTTACTTAAAAGTTTCAGGATTTAACTTACTTAACGGGTTGTCAGTTGTAATTGGTGTTTCACCTAGTACATGCCAATTTTTACCTTACGATCACTTGCACCTCCAGTTCACTTTTGTTTGTAACGCGCACCAAGCTACGGCAAGTATTATCAAGTCGTAACAAATTACAAAATTCTGTCAAAGCAACACAAATATAAATATCACACCCTTTTGGAAACGATATCCGAGGAAAACAGAGATGCAGGCCCGATCGTGAGATTTCGGGGGACACATTTCAGCTAGCTTGGACTGCTTGGTGCCCCCGGCAGTTGGTCTACTCCCTCCATTTCAATGAATAAAGTGTGCATGCATTTCAAAATCCAACTTTTATCATGATTTAGATCAATAATATATATTGTGTGACTTCAGAATTATATGCCATTGAAAATTTCTTTCAAATAGAAGATCAACGGAATAGTTTTTGTCACATATAACCCACATCTGGTTGCTTTAGTTTATGGTCAAAGTTTAATTTAGCTATATTTTGTAAACCTCGTCTGTATCATCAATAACTGCTCGTAAGTCCTAACCATCTTTGCAAAGTATACCCCTGCCAAGCAATTGCATGCATAGATCCCTTCAGTTCACCACATGGCACATACACGGCACATGGATTTCGTTCCACGCATATGATCGCTAGAAATCTGGGGTGCTCTACTTTCTACTACCACATACGTACCAGCCTGATCGATCTGGTTTACATCGACAGACGCCAATCATATATGGGGCCTACAGCTGCAAATCTACGATATCATTGTCGGTCGACGAAGCAGAACGAGGGCAACTAAAAAAGGTTAACGAGGAGCGTGTGGTCGTGCTGTATGGCAGGCAGCTACCATAGCCCTGTCGATCAAGAAACAGTCATGCACACTAATGCTGCAGTGCATGTAATATCCATGGCTAGATGCATGCATGGGCGGAGGGGATAATTAGATAGCTTCGGTCGTAACGAAATGACTAATTCAGCTGTCCCATTCGCGCCAATTTTGCAGATTTATAGTGCAAGCTATACTTTGCCATCTTCCTCTCCATCCTCCAGTACATGCTGATCAAGATGTCGGGCAAGGCGCGAGAGTGGCTGGAGGAGATCGCCGGCGGCAGCGGAGACACGATGGCGGAAGAGAAGGGGTGGCTCGTGCTTGGATGGAAGGGCAATCCCGTTATCGCCGCCTTGTGCTGAAAATGCTAGAGGCACTGATCACAGCCTCTCATTGACCGGCCGCTGTCGGACACTTCACAGAGTTCACAATATCCACGAGTACGTGCACGTACATGGTAGTACGTGCGTAGACAGTGGTTTAGACGTGAGAACCGGGGAAAGTATATACCCACGCCACTGTCACTGGTTCACGCAGCTGGGACGGATGGGCGTCGGATTCGTCATCCTCACCATCGCCATGCTCCCCGCCGGCGCGCCATGAAAGTCTGGAGTGGAAATGGACAATACAATTGAGAGTAAGAAGCGGAAGATAAGCTTTAGGCAATCAATTGTTAGTCTGTTAGCGAAAAAGGACTTCGACGCGGACTATCTGCTCCCAAGCTCAAATGCTCAGATCAGCAAAAAGAAGATTCTAGACTCGTTTTTGTGGCAAATTTTGAAATGTTTTGTGTGCTTGCAAAAAAATATCATGAAATGACATTCGTGAAAGCATTCATGATGAAATTTATTGATGCTACAAAATTTTCAAACAATAAATACTTTCTAAAGCATTTGGGAGTGTTGATATTTTTCTCCATGGCTTCTACAAATGTCATTTTATGATGAAATTTTCGAAGCACTCAAAATATTTGTCTAATTTTGCCATAAAAAATCAGATTTCTTTTACTGTTCATCCCGAGATCATTTGAGATCGGGAGCTGAACAAGACTTTCACTTCGCCCTGCTCTATAAATGAAAGCAACACAATTGTTAATCCGTTGGAGTAGAGAAAACTGCCTTAGGTTAACAATCAACTCTAGGGCTATGAGCGCGGACAGTTTGGGCTAGAATGGGGAATGGAAGCTTAGGATCAATAGAGTGTAGAAACTGCCATGGCGGACTGCAGTGGACTTGCGGCAAACATTTCAATGTAGCACAATTTTTGTGGAGGTACAAAACATATAGTCGAAAAGGTGTTCTTTTTGAAAGGTATACAGAAAAAATAAAAACCACAACATTAATGAAAAAGGAAAGGCAACAGTACAAAATGAAAAGAGAGAAAAAAAAGACAACAAAGCGACAAGAAGGAAAAAAGAACAAAATAAGACGACCAGGCCAGCTCAAGGATCATGAAAAACGGTCTATTTGGTCGACAATATCGCACATTGAGCACATAATATATAGGAATTGACATGGATATGATGCCGCGCATGCATTGGTACACTAGCAAATAGAATGGATAACATGCTCTCACGAAAAACTCATAAAGGACTAATTAACACTAAATCGGCAAATTAGAAGATTAACGAAATCCCCATGGGTGTCGCACTCTACTTTGGACATCTCAGTTATGTTATAATCACGTGTGAGAGAGTATCTCACTCGATAAATGTGACCCCTCAATTGTGCAAAACCATACCCAACATTCTACCTGTTTGAATTGAAGCCTTCCCTTGCCACACGACATGTTAGACAAGCCACCCTTTTTTAGTCCAGTATCTGTTTCTTTGTTTCACTTGTGGGGTGTCACAATTTCTTAGCACTCTATCCCACATGTCATACACAAGATTTCTTGCCAAGTCTCGCCATAAGTGTGTCTAATAGTTTGCTCACACCAAAAGTTGTTGCTTGCACGCATTTGGCAAAACAAAGTTGGGGATAGGTAGGCTTCAACCAAACACACCCTAATTCTTAACAGTCTTTGCAAGAGTCATTGATGAAAACACTCTTACAACACTTGTTGTCTTCATCGGTAGGATCAATACCAACTTTGCATTTAAGTATACCATACACTAGATCACATGTTGTGTTTCAGATTAATAAGCTTAACTTTAAGTTACAATTGTAATTTGTAACCCCCACTCCCCCTTGATTTTCTACATACTATATAAAATTTGCAATTTGTTCAGCGGAGTTAAGTGGATCATCTAGTCGTGCTCATGTTATTGGATTGCCAGCTCTCTTCCACAACTCTTCACACCGATGGATATGTAATTGTTTATATAGACGTATTGTTTCTCACTCATCATGAGGCCTTCCTACAACTATAACACGCTAGAACAAGCCGGCCTTCTAATGGTGGTCTCATGTTCCTTTTCCCCTTTTTGTAGTACTTACATCACTACCAGAATAACAGACGCTGTCGACGGCCTAATCTATGCCGACTGCTCCCGTCGGCATAGATGGACATATGCCGACGGCCTAGGTGAAGCCGTAGGCATAGAGAAGCCGTCGGCATATGACCACCTATGCCGACGGGGGTTGTCGGCATACATCGGCTGTCGGCAGCGCTTCGTATATGCCTACGGTGGCCGTCGGCATAGGGCATGCCGTTGCCGTATATGTGGGCCCAGCTATCCGGGCGGCGACGCTCGTTTGACGGTGTGAGGCCTACACCGACGGAGCTAACAGGGGTCGTCGGCATATCTATGCCGCCGGCCCGGCCGTCGGCATAGCTAAGCTGCCACGTCATCGATCCGAGCCCCTCACGCCGGTTAGGTACGCCGACGGCCTAGCCGTCGGCATAGGTCCCCGCACCGCCACGTCACCGATCCGTGTGACTTGGTACGCCGACGGCCTAGCCGTCGGCATAGGTCCTCGCACCGCCACGTCACCGATCCGCGTGACCTCGATCCGTGGGTGTACCTATGCCGACGGCTTAGCCGTTGGCATAGATTTTTGCTATTTTTTCTATTTTAATTATTTCTTTTTTTCTATTTTAATTATTTCTTTTTTTTCGAAACTAATTTGATTAACTTAAATTTTTCTATTTTAATTATTTCTTTTTTCTTTCTATTTTTTTCTCACAGACGTCGCTGCCATCGTGTCACGGAGGGAGGAAACAGGACGAGGTACTTGGGAGTGTAGGAAACATGTCAAGTGTTGCGGTGGATCCTCCTAGCTATGCGTGTGAAAGTGTGGTGGCACGCGGCTCCGGGTAGTGTCCCCCCTCACGGGCGTCTTGGGGCTCCGGGGTGTGGCCCCCCTCCGCGGACGTCGCTGTCGCGATCACTTGGAGGGGGAGACGTGCGCGTCGGGTAGAACCGGAGGGAATCTAGTGGTGGTTTGGGTCCAGACCGTGTTCAGGGATGCTCCTATGTGTTGACCCATTGCAACCAGGTGGAAGAGTCCACTAGCAAAGCTCGTCCGGCGAAAGTCAAAGGGCTAGATCTCCTGGTCTAACGGAGCTTCGTGGTGGCCTCCTGGGTGTAGCTATGCCACCGAAACACTGCATCGGGTCGTGATGCATGTGTGAAAGTGATGTGGCACGCGTAGATGCCCATCTTGGGGCTCCGGGGTGTGGCCCCCCTCCGCGGACGTCGCTGTCGCGGTCACTTGGAGGGGGGAGACGTGCGCGTTGGGTAGAACCAGAGGGAATCTAGTGGTAGTTTGGGTCCAGACCGTGTTCGGGGATGCTCCTATGTGCTAAACCATCGCAACCAGGTGGTAGAGTCCATTGGTCAAAGAACGTCCGGCGAAAGTCAAAGGGCTAGATCTCCTGGTCTAACGGAGCTTCGTGGTGGCCTCCCGGGTGTAGCTATGCCACCGAAACACCGCGTCGGGTCGTGATGCATGTGTGAAAGTGATGTGGCACGCGTAGACGCCCGTCTTGGGCCTTCGGGGTGTGGCCCCCCTCCGCGGACGTCGCTGTTGCGGTCACTTGGAGGGGGGAGATGTGCGCATCGGGTAGAACCGGAGGGAATCTAGTGGTGGATTGGATCCAGACCGTGTTCGCGGATGCTCCTGTGTGCTGACCCATCGCAACCAGGTGGAAGAGTCCACTGGTCAAAGCGTGTCCGGCGAAAGTCAAAGGGCTAGATCTCCTGGTCTAATGGAGCTTCGTGGTAGCCTCCCGGGTGTAGCTATGCCACCGAAACACCGCGTCGGGTCGTGATGCATGTCAGGTCGACGCGGAGGGAATCTTGTGGCGGGTTAGGCCCAGACTTTGGTCCGAAGTGTACCTATGGGTTGGCCTATCAAAGCCAGGTGAAAATGTTTATCGGTCATACCTCTACCAGTGAAAGTCAAAGGGGTAGACCCGTCCGGTCAACAATGCTAGGGTTAGGCGGGACGGGGTACTTGGGGGTGGCAATGCCGCCAGGTCTTGTGCTGGGCCCTCTTACACGTCTGGAAGTGTGGTGGCAGGTGCAAGCACCCGTCACGTGACTCCGGGGTGTGACCCCCCTCATGGACGTCGCCGCCGCCGCCGCACGTAGGGTGGAAACGGTCACGTCAGGTCGACGCGGACGAAATCTTGCTGTGGGTTAGGCCCAGACTTTGATCCGAAGTGTACCTATGGGTTGGCCTATCACAGCCAGGTGAAAATGTCCATCGGTCATACACCGTCCGGTGAAAGTCAAAGGGGTAGATCTGTCCGGTTAACAGTGCAAGGGTTAGATGGGACGGGGGTACTTGGAGGGGTAGCTATGCCGCCAGTTCTTGCGCTAGGCCCTCTTACACGTCCGGAAGTGTGGTGGGAGGTGCAAGCACCCGGCACGCGGCTCCGTAGTGTGACCCCCCTCACAGACGTCGCCGCAGCCGTCGCACGGAGAGGGTGGAAACGGCCACGTCGGGGAGACATGGAGGCCACCAGTGTAATAAAAAGAATAGAAATAACTCCCCTAAAAAATGTAAAGAAATCCCTAAAAATGAAACAAATAAAAAAATACTATGCCGACGGCCTGGAAACGGCCACGTCGGGGAGACATGGAGGCCACCAGTGTAATAAAAAGAATAGAAATAACTCCCCTAAAAAATGTAAAGAAATCCCTAAAAATGAAACAAATAAAAAAATACTATGCCGACGGCTAGGCCGTCAGCGCATAGTGCCACGTGGCTCCAGTAGGCTATGCCGACGGCTAGGCCGTCGGCATAGCTTGGCCTTATCCTTTCGGCCGCAGCCTCTCCTTCACTCGTTCTCTCGCTCTCTCTCTCACCCTCATCTCTCTCGCGCGCTCGCATCTGCCGCTGCCACCCCTCTCCTTGCCCCCACCGCCGCCACCCTCGCCTCGCCGCCACCGGCTGGCTCGCAACTATCGTCGCCCTAGCCTCCACGAGCGTCGCCGCCGTTGCCCCCCTACAGTTGCTCCGACCCCGCCTATCACTTTCCCCGGCCGGCCCCTTCCCCGGCCGGCCTCGGCCCCGGCCGACCCCATTCCCGGCCGGCGCCCCTGGCCCCGACTCCGTCTCCGCCCTCTTCCCACGCCCCCGACACCGACCGGCGCCCCCGCCATGCCGCCGACCCCGCCCGTCCTCCACCGACGCCGCCCGTACGTCCTTCCCCGGTCACCGCCCCATCCCAGGCACGTATCCGTCCGGCCGCGTCGTACCTCGCCCCCGGCCACCCCGCCCACGTCTCTGCCACCTTGGCCTACCTCTTCCCCGCCCCGGCCTCCCTCCTCTCCGGCCCGACCTCCCTCAACAACCTCCCAGCACCGGCCGGCCTCCCTCTTCCGGCCTCCTCATCCCCGCTCTGGCCGCTCTCCCTCGACCACCTCCCCGCAACAGCCTCCCTCGTGCCCGCCCCCGCCCCAAAGGTAATTTTTTTAGTTACTTTTACAATTTTGTGTGTGTGCTATTTAGTAGAAATAGGTGAATAGATAGATAAATAGATATATGGATGTTTGATAGATGAATAGATAGATGGATGAAATGGTATAGAATAAAATGTGAAAAAAATTAGGTGGACAAAGTTTTGTATGTTTTGTGTAGTTTTATGTTTTTTAGATAAGTACTCAATGTGGTAGATAGATATTTTGTGTTTATTTGGATATGATGAGTGGTTATTTGATCATGATGATTTTGTTTAAAAACTGAAGTGTCAATGTTGTATGTGATGTGATGACCTAAAATTTTCCACTCGATGAAATTTACATGCCTTGTGGTGTTGCATCTCCGTGGAGCTTATGGTCCCCGATCGCCCCTCTGTTGTTCGACTACTTCCTCTACAGCCGAGGGTGAGCTACGAATCCACCTTCACCTCCTACGCTCTTTGAATCATGTCACTAGTTTTTATTTTCACGTCAAGTCGCGCAACCTAGGCGTCTCCCGTCTGAAATGGTTGCATGGATAAATATGCATTCAATTGCATATTTATCACTGCAACTGTTTCAGATTGTCCAGCGTTTTCCACGGACGGCCCGAGGATGTGTAGATTGGGTACGCTCTCCATGCCCTACCCCATTTTGAGACAAGAATTTGGTGGTGCCTCCCCGTTGTTCTCCGGAGCACATTCTCTCGGCTATTTGCCGAGACGTGTATCTGGAGAACAACGGGGAGGTGCTGCCGAAATTTTGTCTCGGAACAGGGTAGAGCATGGAGAACATACTCAATCTAGACATCCTCGGGTGGGATTAGGACCCATCTTTACCTATTAGAATGTTGTTGGATTCACTGCAGAAGAAAATAAAAATTTGATGTGATTAATTCAAATGAATCCTTAATTTTGTTGTGTGGCTCCCAATAAAACAGAGGATGGCAGATAATCAGTGGATGTATAGTGGTTTTATTCGTCGGAATCGAGTAACATCAGAGTGGATCGCGAAAACCAATGTGTATTTGAAGGATATATTCCTTAGTCCAATGAGAATTATCCCACCATGCCCATGTGCGAAATGTGGCAGACGTCACCGTAAAAATCAGAAGGACATGACTGACCACCTTCGCACGCATGGATATATGGCAAACTTTGACATGCCACCAATAAACTTAGCTGAGCATGACCGTGGTAGAGAGGAGGTGATGCGACAACGCATTGATGGTTATGAAGACGACGGGGTTAGGGACATGCTAGATGATGTCGTTGCTGTAGAAACGACAAATGTGACACCTCCAGAGAATGAACTGGAGGAGCCGGAGGCAATCGCAAAGGCCTTCTTGGAGGTCTTGGCCTCATCGAACAAACCTTTTTATGAGGGTGCCAAAATATCTCAGTTGGATGCCATCTCGCAACTTATTGCAGTCAAGGCTGAGTACGGCTGTAGCCAGAAATGCTTTGAAGCATTCCTGGGAGTATGGGCTAACAGCCTTCCCGAGGGTCATCAATTGCCGAAAAGCATGTATGCTACAAAGAAAATTGTGAAGGCACTCTCTATGGATTATAAGAAAATACATGTTTGTCCGAAGAATTGCCTTTTGTTTAGGCACGAGTATGCGGATGACAAGTACTGTAAGGAGCGTGGTTCGTCTCGGTACCTTGAGTTGGTCGGTGAGGATGGTGAGAAAAGGCAGCTAACCATCCCCGCTAAGGTTCTTCGGTATCTCGATTTCATACAAAGACTGCTGAAAGTGCGTTATATCGACTAGAGGAGGGTGAATAGGCGATTTTTACAAATTCATCACTTGAGGAATTTCAACTATGAGGAATTTGAAATGTGATGAATAACTCGCAGCGGAATAAGTACTCAAGTGCATGAGGAACAAAGCAACAACATAGTCATCATGATGAAATGAAACATGCACAGATTACATGTAGCGTGATACAGGATAAGCGGTGATGAACAAGGTAACTTGAAGAATTTGAGGTGAGGAATTTGTGAAAGTCTTCAATCAAATTCTTCAAACAGCAAAGTTCAATTTCATCAACAGTTATACGAGGAAATGAAAGGGTTCAGGAAATAGAACCAGGTAGCTTGATGAAGACAATGATTTGATGACCAAGTTCCAACTGCTGTGACAGTTATACGTCTGGTTTGGAGCGGCCTGGTATTTAAACCAGAGGACACACAGTCCGAGGACACACAATCCTTACTATACTCTCCTTGAGCTAAGGTCACACAGTCCTCGCCCAACACTCGTGGTAAGTCTTCAGGGTAGACTTCCAAAACCCTCACAAACTGGTCACCCGGCGATCCACAATTTACTGCTGGATGTAGGAGCATTAGACCATGACGCCTAACCGACTGGAGGATGCATAGTCCTCAAGGGTAACAAGCGTCGGTACCACATAGGAATTTCTTCAGTGATGCTCAATCACTTTGGGTTTGGTGGTTTGGTTGTGGGTTTTTCCTCACTCATGATTTTCTCTCAAAGTCCTCGGAGGATGGGTTGCTCTCAAATGACAAGTGTCAGTTCTCTCTCGGAGCAGCCAACCAACTAGTGGTTGTGAGGGGTGGCTATTTATAGCCAGGGTGCAACCTGACATGATAAGACATGAATGCCCCCAATGATATGACCGTTATGTGGATAAGAATGATTGGGGACAGCTGGCGCTAAGCACAGCAACGGTTAGAATTTCAAACTATGAAAGTCCTCAGCTTATCATGTTCCTCACTTGTAGGCAATTCGCACTGGCAAAATCCTAACTCCTCAGTCAGATCAATTTCCTCAGAGACCAGAAGAACTTCATCTCTGTCACTAAAGAACTTGTGTGAGCCATAAGAGATTTCCAAAGGCTTCACTCAAAGGATTGTATAGGTTGAGCATTTTGGAGTTGAGCATCAGTTGGAAATTTTCCTTAGTATTACCTCGGCCCCCTTTAACAGTACGGTGGTTCCTATGACTCAAAGAAAAGGAAATGATACTACGAAAGCAAAAGTCTTCACGCTTCATGTTCCTCGTTCATATCTTCAAGGTCACACCAACTTCTTCATTTTCAAAGTCTTCACAAAGTCTTCACCAAAGTCTTCACCAAAGTCTTCAGAAAGTCTTCACTTGAAGACATACATTTTTAGGGGTCGATAATCTCCGGATATATCAAACTCCTCATAGACTTATAGAGCCTGTGTACACTCAAAAAGACATTAGTACCTTAACCTATAAGTCTTCAATACACCAAAATCACTAAGGGGCACTAGATGCACTAACAGTCTCCCCCTTTTTGGTGATTGATGACAAATAGGTTAAGTTTTCAACGGGGATAAACATATGAAGTGAAAGTATAGACTTTGAGGAATTTGATAGCAGGATATAGAAGAACTCCCCCTGAAGATGTGCATATTTGAGGAATTTGCTTTGGACTGCAAATGCACATGGAAGGTTAAAACATGGAGAACTCCCCCTATATCTTGTAATTCATACACGCATTTGAATATATGATATGAAGAATTTGAAATGCGTGAGGAAAATGGTGTCTGACAAAATTTAGCATGTATGCATTAAGGTACTTGAGGAAATAAACATGTGAGGAAATAGTTCAAAAGTGTCAGACCACCATCGGACTTAAGTTTACAACTCAACCAACAAAAGTTTCAGAAGAGTGCGAGTTGTAACTTAAACAAAAATATAGCCCATATAGAGAGACCCGCTTGAAGACTAACTCAGATTTTCTCCCCCTTTGTCATTGAAGACCAAAAGGGACGAAAAAATGAGGACTAACGCCCCTTTGAAGAATTTCATCGTGTTGGCGAGGAAGGAGCGCCAACGTTGTCGGGGTCGTTTGTCGATGCAGGGCCTGCAGCAGTGTCGTCAATGTCTTCATCGTCATCGCGCTCTCGAGATGAAGAATATGAACTTGCGACCATCAGAGGAACTTGAACTTTCTTGAATTTCTTCTGAGGTCGCCGAGCCCAGTCGGGATGTTCCTCAAGATCCAGCTCATTCAGTTCTTCTGAAGACATGATGTGAGACAGTACGGCCCAACTGCGGTTGAGGTTTTCATGCGCATAGTAGTGATTCCTCTTCACAGTGTTCTATGTCATAGTCATGTTCTACACAATGTAACCAAGTTGATGCTTCACCCACTTGTGATTGCGATTGACCTTCTAATGAAGACTTATTAAAAGCTCACAATCGGTCATCACACGAGGGGCAGACTCTTGAGGTTTTTGAGATGAGGCCTTTGCATTGAAGTCTTGAGTGACAGTGTCATCATTGGTGAAGAAGGAAGCGGCTTTGCTAACTTTGCCTGATGATTTCTTCTAATTCTTCATCATCAGCTTCATCATCATTATCCTCAGAACCTGAGGGTATGGTCACCATAGCCTTGCTTGAGTGGGGACTTGGTCTTTGACCTCGTCCAGCAGTTTTCTTCAGTTTCATCGCAGAAGGGCTGGTTGAAGACTTTGCAGTGTTGGAGGGGCTTGCTGTGATCTTCGGAACTCTGGAGAAACCCTCAGTCCTCTTACATGTTGCCAAATGCACTGGGGTTAAGGACTTTGCAGCTGCCGCAGAAGACTGAGCAGCAAATGTTCCAACAGTTGAAGATTTTGTAGGCTGAGGCCTTTGACCTTGAGGAATCTGCTGTGAACATTTTGAGATTGAAGAACTTGTCTTCACTGCAAATTTCTTCATCTTGAGTTTCTTTGGAGCTCTTGCAGAGGCTCTGGCAGAGGTAGCAGCAGCAGCAGAATCTTCATTGAATTTCATCACTGCTTCTTTGGCTTTCTTCGCCAGCTTTGCTTGCTGCTTCTCCCATTTGTGAGGAAAGTCTTCACCAGTCTTGAGGCTAGTGGGATCAGCAATTTGATTTGGTGCAAGGGGAGGCCTGCTGCAAGGAGGTTTTACTGCGAATTTCATCATGTATTTTGGGGTTACATAACGATATTCCTTCCATTCCCTTGCCCATCTCCTCTCAATCTTTTGCAGACGAATCTTTCTCTGCTTGGTCGTCTCTTTGCCATGAGTTTCTTCATCAGGTGTGGAGTATTCCTCATACACATCATCTGGAATCTCAATGGCAGTGTGCACGTCTGGCTTCTTTCCACCTTTTTGAGGTTTCTTTCCGTCAGCCATTTTCTTCACTTGAGGAATATGAACTCTTGAGGACTCTGAAGAGGTACACAGTTTTTCTTCAAAAAGCACTACAAATGAGTTAAGTTGAGGAGAACCTAGTGATTCATCAGCGGACATGTTGTACCTGTGAACAGAGTATAGGTGTGAGGAATTTGAAGAGGTCATATGCGTTCTCAGAAATTTTGAACAAAATAGGTGTGAGGAATTTGATCATGAGTGTCTTGAGGAATTTCACTAAGTGTTCTTTTGTCTCAGGTTCCAGAGTTGTGCAAATTTTGAGGATTCACACAATTGAGGAATCATGAAGAAAAATACTACTTAGGGAAAACATCAAGAATGTGAAGATGTAAGGTGCATTTAGAATAAGGTTCATGAAGAATAAACACCTTTTGAGGAATATGTAGAGCATTTGAGGATCAAACAGGGGTAGTAAAAATAAATTTTATTTACCCTGGTGAAGAACACGCCAAACAAGAGATGAGATTGGGAGGTTCGTCCGTTCAGTAGCTTGGCAGAGGAAAACAGCTACAGCGGTGGCGGGATGAGGACTTCCACGGCCGATGCGAGTACGGCGACGACGAGGTCGAGACAGTGAAGCTCTTCCTTACCGGCGACGATGAATTTAGCGGTGGTGCTAGGTTGGAGCTCGGGAGAGGGATGAGATGAGGAGTAACCGAGCACAATTGAAGGGGAGGGGGTATTTATAGTGGAAGTGAAAACAAATCCGCCCGAAGATTTTGGACAGGATTGCCCCTGACCCTTGCTCTGCACGCGACAGGTGTCACCCACGTACTTAGAGGTGGCAATAGTGGGGGATCGTGGGTTATCCAGGCGCGGGAATCGGAACCATTTGAGCGAGAACCACTGAATATTTTGATAGTGAAAATTTCAAATCTTCCGTTTGCAAATTCTTCAGCTGTCAAGGACATAGTGAAGACTTTGAACGAGTTTACAAGTAGAACACATATGAAGAATTTGTGAACAGACTGGGTTGAGTTTAGCATAGAGGGGTAAAGGGTCCGATCACATTCACTTAGATGAAAATCAACTTGAAGAATTAACAATAAGTGAATGTTGTTGAGGACATTGAAAACTCAAATATATATATATATATATATAGCCAATGAAGAACATGAGTTTCAATATTTGAAGAATTTGAAAAGTTGAGGAATTTGAAAAGTTGAGGAATTTGCAAATTTGAGGGATCTGATAATTTGAAGAATTTGCAAAAATGACGAAAAACTCAATTTTGAAGAATTTCAACTTTGGTTGGTGGCGTGACCCACCGTATGAGATGATGATTTCAGACACCGCGTATAATTGTCGTAGGGTTCTGAGTATCAAATTCTTCATTAATTTCTTCACACTTAGAGGGTTATTCTTCATTGGTTGAAGAAAAACATTACTTCATGTGTTGCACATCAAGGTCATCAATTTTGCATAAGTGTTAGGATGTGTGTCCTTCTTCAAAGAACATTCAAAGATTCTAAGATATTTAGCTCACACCGCAACTTGCAAAATCTCTTTTCAAGCAAGGGCTTTGTGAAGATATCGGCCAGTTGTTCTTCAGTGGGGATGTGGTCGATGGAGATGTCGCCCTTGAGTACATGATCTCGAAGAAAGTGATGACGAATCTGGATGTGCTTGGTCTTGGAATGTTGTACTGGGTTGTAAGCAATCTTGATGGCACTCTCGTTGTCGCAGTAAAGAGGCACATTCTTCAGCTTGATGCCGTAGTCCTTGACGGTTTGCTTCATCCATAGTAGCTGAGCGCAAAATGAACTGGCAGCAATGTACTCAGCTTCAGCAGTAGAGAGTGAAATACAATTCTGCTTCTTCGAGGACCAACAGACTAAGTATCGTCCGAGGAAATGACATTTGCCTGAGGTTGACTTGCGATCCACACGATCTCCAGCATAGTCAGCATCAGAGTATCCGACGAGGTGAAGATTTGAGCCCTTCAGATACCATAATCCAAGTGTTGGTGTGTGAGCTAAGTATCGAAGAATATGTTTCACAACCTTATGGTGTGATTCCTTCGGTGTTGCTTGGAATCGGGCACACATGCAAACATTTAGCATAATATCAGGCCTAGATGCACATAGATACAATAATGAACCAATCATGGAGCGGTATACCTTCTGATCGAAATCTTTACCATTTTCATCAGTGCAGAGGTGGCCTTTGAAGGCATTGGAGTTTTGACGCCTTTGCAATCTTGCATGTCGAATTTCCTCAGAACATCTTTGAGGTATTTCTCTTGTGAGATGAAGATGCCGTTGTCTTGCTGACGAATTTGAAGACCTAGGAAGAATTTCAACTCTCCCATCATAGACATTTGATATTCTTCACTCATCATATAGGCAAATTCATCACTGTAACGTTTGTCAGTACACCCAAAGATAATATCGTCTACATATATCTGGCATATGAAAAGTTCATTGTCATAGGATTTTGTGAAAAGAGTTGGGTCGAGTGAACCGGGTTTGAAGCCTTTCTTCATGAGGAATTCCTCCAGAGTGTCGTACCACGCCCAAGGGGCCTGCTTGAGGCCATAGAGGGCCTTGTTTAGTCTGAAGACTTTGTCAGGATGCTTAGGGTCTTCAAAACCTGGGGGTTGAGCAACATATACTTCTTCCTCAAGCTTACCATTGAGGAATGCACTTTTCACATCCATTTGATATAAGATGATATTATGATGGTTAGCGTAAGCAAGTAATATGCGAATAGCTTCAAGTCTAGCAACAGGTGCAAACGTTTCATCAAAGTCAATTCCTTCAACCTGTGTGTAGCCTTGAGCTACAAGACGAGCCTTATTCCTCACCACGAGGCCATTTTCGTCTTGCTTGTTGAGATAGATCCACTTGGTACCTACGATATTGTGTTTGCGAGGGTCTGGTCGCTTGACAAGTTCCCACACGTTGTTGAGCTTGAACTGATGCAATTCCTCTTGCATAGCTTGAATCCACTCGGGCTCCTTGAATGCTTCATCAACTTTGGTGGGCTCTATGATAGAGAAAAAGGCAAAGTGCCCACAAAAGTTAGTTAAATGTGAAGCTTTTGAGCGAGTGAGGGGACCTGGTGCATTGATGTCATCGATGATTTTGTCAATCTGTACTTCATTTGCAACTCTAGGATGAGCAGGTTGACGTGGCTGAGGATTTTCATCAGCACCATTTTCTTCAGGTGAATTGGCATGAATATCTTCATTCGTTGGAATGACTTCCTCAGTGGGTATGATATCTTCAGTTGCCTTCAGCTTGATGGATTCCTTAGGAGACTGTTCATCTAACACAGAAGGCAGGTGCTCTCTTTACGAACCATCAGATTCATCGAACCGCACATCTATAGTTTCAACAACCTTGTGATGGTAGGTGTTGAAGACTTTGTAGGTGTGCGAGTCCTTTCCGTAACCAAGCATAAAACCTTCATGTGCTTTCGGTGCAAACTTAGAACTATGGTGAGGATCTCTGATCCAGCATTTTGCACCAAAGACTTTGAGATAACTTACATTTGGTTTCTTGCCAGCCATAAGTTCATATGAAGTCTTCTTGAAGAATTTGTGAAGATATACCCTGTTGATGATGTGGCATGCAGTATCAATTGCCTTAGGCCAGAAGCGACGAGGAGACTTGTATTCATCAAGCATGGTGCAAGCCATCTCAACTAGAGTCCTGTTCTTGCGCTCCACGATGCCATTCTGTTGAGGAGTATATGGGGCATATAACTCATGAGTAATACCAAGTTCATCAAGATATTCATCAATATTAGTGTTCTTGAATTCAATCCCATATGACTCCTAATATGCTTGATCTTGTCGCCGAAGTTGGTGGAGTCCCTTGAAGCAAATCGTCTGAAGACATCCTGCACTTCATTTTTGTACAGAATAATATGCACCCAAGTGTAACGAGAGTAATCATCAACAATGACAAAGCCATACAAACTTGATGCATTTGTTAGTACGGAGTAATGAGTGGGGCCAAAGAGATCCATGTGAAGCAATTCAAAGGGTGAGTCATGGTTATGATTGTCTTCGAGGGATGCTTCGATCTGGTCTTCTTCCCAGATTCACATGCACCGCAGAGGTGGTCCTTGAGGAATTTGACACCCTCGATGCCAATGACGTGCTTTTTCTTCACGAGCGTGTGCAAGTTCCTCATACCCGCATGTGCAAGTCGTCGATGCTATAGCCAGCCTTTTGAAGACTTTGCAAGTAAGCAAGTGGCAGGTTGAGGACCTGTAGAGAAATCAACAATATAAAAGTCTCCTCTCCTAAAGCCTTCGAAGACTTTGGAATTTTCAGATTCCATGATGACAACACAACGAAATTTTCCAAACACGACAATCATATCAAGATCACAAAGCATTGAGACACACATAAGGTTGAACCCAAGGGATTCAACAAGCATCACCTTATCCATGGTTCGGTCCTTTGAGATAGCAACCTTAACAAGTCCCAATACCTTGCTTTTTTCCTTTGTCTGTGTAGGTGATATGCTTCAGAGGAGATGGAGTGAGTGGCAAATTCATTAGTAGATTCTTGTCACCCGTCATGTGGTTTGTGCATCCACTATCGAGAACCCACTTAGTAGCTTTTGGAGTATCATCCTGCAGATGAATTAGTACTACTTATGAACTCATATGCTTCAGAGTGAAGAATATGGCATCAATTTCATCAGATAGGATTTCATCACACAAGATAGTAAACAAGTAGTGTGAGGATGTGAGAAATGAGGAATTCATTTCATCATGGTTAGCTTGCGTCCTCTCAAGCAATTCCTCAGGTCTCCAGCATGTTCAGTTTCATCTAGAGACCTAACCCTACATAAGAAATTAGTTCAATTTCTTCACCACCCACATCTGGAGGGGTGGCAAAGAGTTCATCATTCTACGTGCACCATATGAAAACTGAGGCATTGAAGCAAGTGCACTTCGTTTCACAGGGTGATGATTAGAGTACTCAAATGAATAAGCAGATAAATTCTTCGAGGATTTATGAACATAATGGTTTGATGAATAATGCACATATTCATAACTCTCAGGTTTTCCCTGCGAAACAGAGGCATTAGTACGAGAATGATAATTTTGACCATTTGAGGAATTTGGTCCAAGTGAGGACTTTGATTTGGGGTTCCTATTCTTCATGAGTGGTGTCGTTAGGACATTCACTTGAAGATTTTGCAGGTAGCTCTTGGGAACCCAGATTTTCTTCATAGGAGAGCCATTCCTGCAGTTAGTTCCAACAAATCTAGCAAATACTTCACCTTTCTGATTTTTGAAGAATTTGTAGTTCGAGTGAAGTGATTCATCAGAGAAATATGAAGTTTCACACATAAAGCCAGATAAAGTGGATGGATCTACAGGAGGTCCTTTCGTAGCAACCCATGAGGTTTTGGGGTATTGCTCAGGTGTCCAGTAGGATCCATCAGCGTTGAGTTTCCTCACAAAGGCTATACCCTCTTTCCTAGGGTTCCTGTTCAGAATCTGCTTTTTGAGGACATCACAAAGGGTTTGATGCCCTTTGAGACTTTTGTACATGCCTGTCACATACAATTCCTTCAACCCTGCATTGTCATCAGTGATACTTGTGGTATCCTCAGATGAGGAATTTAAGACCACGGGAATAGTTGAAGAATTTGCAGCAATAGAAGCATTTGAACATTCAGGTGAAGAATTAGCAGTTTCACGTTCAATGCATTTCAAACAAGGTGGAACAAATTCTTCTTGAGCGGTACTGATCTGTTGAGCTAGTAAGGAATCGTTTTCCCTTTGGAGATCCTCATGTGACACCCTCAGTTTCTCAAGATCTTGCTTTCTTTGAAGAAACTCATAAGAGGTCGTTATGATGACTCTATAGGTTATCATACTTCGTCTAAAGACTTTTGAGATCGACAGACAGAGTTTGAGTCCGATCCACTTCATGGTTCAACATATCATCGCTTTTGTCTAGCATTTTCTGAAGCTTTTCAAGTGCACTTTGTTGCTTAGTGGCAATTTGAACAAGTTTAGCATAGCTAAGTTTCACATATTCATCAGATTCACCTTCACTTGATTCAGATGAGGAATGATGTTTGTGTACCTTTGAGTTTTTTGCCATGAAGCAATATGTGGGAGCATAGTCATCATTGCTGACGTCAGAGTCGTTGGAGTAGTCATCTTCCTCATCATTGAGGATGTGTTTGCTGACGAAGGTAGTAGCGAGAGCAAGGCTAGCGACACCAGATTTTGATTTTTCCTCTTCTTCATATTTTCAGATTCTTCCTCAGAATCCATTTCCTTGCTGATGAATGCTCGTGCCTTTCTGGAACCATTCTTCTTGTGCATTGAGGATTTTGAAGATGAGGACTTTGTAGATGTGGACTTTGAAGGTTTCTTCTTTTTCTTCAAGTCATCAGAACTATCATCCTTATATTTCTTCTTCTTCTTTGAATCTTTTTCCTAGAGAGGACAGTCAAAGATAAAGTGACCAGGCTTCTTGCAATGATGACAAGTTCTTTTCTTGTAGTCTTCTGAGGAATCTGATTTCCTCAGGCCAATTTTTGATGACTTTCCAAATCCACCTATCCTTGAGAACTTCTGTAATTTCCTCACAAGCATTGCTAGTTCCTGACTTAGTTCTTTAGGATCACCAAGGCTGCTGTCAGAATCTGCTTCTTTAGATGATTGAATTGCTTTTGCCTTCAGAGCAAGAGATCTTCCATAGCTTGGCCCGTAGAGGTCTCTCTTCTCAGCTTGTTGGAATTCATGAGTATTGTGTCTCTCAAGAATATCAGCAGGATCAAGTGACTTGTAGTCACCACGTTCTTGAATCATCAAAGCCAGAGTATCGAATGAGGAGTCGAGAGATCTTAGCAGTTTCTTCAAAACTTTATGGTCAGTGATATCGGTGGCACCTAGTGCTTGAAGCTCATTGGAGATATCAGTGAGACGATCAAAAGTTTGCTGAACATTTTCATTGTCAAGTCTCTTGAAGCGGTTGAAGAGATTGCGAAGAACATCAACATGAGAGTCACGTTGAGTGGAAACAGCTTCGTTGACTTTGGACAGCCTATCCCAGATAAGCTTAGCAGACTCCAAAGCACTCACTCTGCCATACTGACCTTTGCTCAGATGGCCACAGATGATATTCTTCGCTTGAGAATTGAGTTGCTTGAATCTCTTCACATCAGCAGTAGTAACAGTGGGAGTGACAGAGGGCACACCATTTTCCACAACATACCAGAGATCGTTGTCAATAGCTTCAAGGTGCATACGCATCTTGTTCTTCCAGTAGGGGTAGTCTGTCCCATCGAAGGTAGGACACCCCGTGGAAACCTTGATCATACCTGCAGTCGACATAACTAGGACTCCAGGTGGTTAAACCAAAATCACACAGAGCGAGGGAGTACCTACTCTGATACCAATTGAAAGTGCATTATATCGACTAGAGGGGGGTGAATAGGCGATTTTTACAAGTTCATCACTTGAGGAATTTCATTTTGAGGAATTTGAAATGTGATGAATAACTCGCAGCGGAATAAGTACTCAAGTGCATGAGGAACATAGAGACATCATAGTCATCATGATGAAATGAAACATGCACAGATTACAAGTAGTGTGATACAGGATAACCGGTGATGAAGAAGGTCACTTGAAGAATTTGAGGTGAGGAATTTGTGAAAGTCTTCAATCAAATTCTTCAAACAACAAAGTTCAATTTCATCAACAGTTATACGAGGAAATGAAAGGGTTGAGGAAATAGAACCAGGTAGCTTGATGAAGACAATGATTTGATGACCCAGTTCCAACTGCTGTGACAGTTGTACGTCTAGTTTGGAGCGGCCTGGTATTTAAACCAAAGGACACACAGTCCTTACCGTACTCTCCTTGAGCTAAGGTCACACAGTCCTCGCCCAACACCCGTGGTAAGTCTTCAGGGTAGACTTCCAAAACCCTCACAAAATGGTTACCCAACGATCCACAATTTACTACCGGATGCTCTAGACCAAGGTCACTTCGTGATCCCCAATTGACTGCAGAAGCACTAGACCATGACGCCTAACCGTCTGGAGGATGCATAGTCCTCAAAGGTAACAAGCGTCGGTTCCACATAGGAAGTTCTTCAGTGATGCTCAATCACTTTGGGTTTGGTGGTTTGGTTGTGGATTTTTCCTCACTGATGATTTTCTCTCAAAGTCCTCGGAGGATGGGTTGCTCTCAAATGACAAGTGTCAGTTCTCTCTCAGAGCAGCCAACCAACTAGTGGTTGTGGGGGGTGGCTATTTATAGCCAGGGTGCAACCTGACATGATAAGACATGAATGCCCCCAATGATATGACCGTTATGTGGATAAGAATGATTGGGGATAGCTGGCGCTAAGCACAGCAACGGGCAGAATTTCGAACTATGAATGTCCTCAACTTATCATGTTCCTCACTTGTAGGCAATTCGCACTGGCGAAATCCTAACTCCTCAGTCAGATCAATTTCCTCAGGGACCATAAGAACTTCGTCTCTGTCACTAAAGAACTTGTCTGAGCCATAAGAGATTTCCAAAGGCTTCACTCGAAGGATTGTATAGGTTGAGGATTTTGGAGTTGAGTATCAGTTGGAAATTTTCCTTAGTATTACCTCGGCCCCCTTTAACAGTATGGTGTTCCCTATGACTCAAAGAAAAGGAAATGAAACTACAAAAGCAAAAGTCTTCATGCTTCCTGTTCCTCGTTCATATCTTCAAGGTCACACCAACTTCTTCATTTTCAAAGTCTTCACAAAGTCTTCACCAAAGTCTTCAGAAAATCTTCAGCAAAGTCTTCACTTGAAGACATACATTTTTAGGGGTCGATAATCTCCGGATATATCAAACTCCTCATAGACTTATAGAGTCTGTGTACACTCACAAACACATTAGTACCTTAACCTATAAGTCTTCAGTACACCAAAACCACTAACGGGCACTAGATGCACTAACAACTGCAGCGCCTTTTCATCACGGAGGAGTCTGCCAAAATGATGAAGTGGCACAAGGAAGGTAAAAGGTATCATCCAAATAAAATCGTACATCCATCAGAAGGTGAAGCATGGAAGTCGTTCGATGAAGAATACCCCGAGGAAGCAGCAGAGGCTGGGAATGTCAGAGTTGCAATAACAGGTGATGGGGTCGATCCATATGGTATGTCGACCAATCCATACAGCTGTTGGCCCGTGTTTCTTATTCCGCTCAATCTCCCTCCAGGTGTCCTAATGCAACGCAACACCATGTTCTTGTCGCTGATTATTCCAGGGCCTGAATACCCGGGAAGAATTTGGCAGTGTTTATGCAGCTGTTGGTGGATGATTTGCACAATTCTTGGTACTTCCCAAGGTTGACATACGACCGACATCTAGAGAAAAATTTCTTGATGAAAGTTTGGTTGATGTATTGCATGCATGACTTTCCTAGCTATGCTCTATTCTGCGGATGGTGTACAAGTGGGAAGATGCCATGCCCAGTGTGCATGGAGGCTCTGCGTTTGATTTGGCTGCAGAAGGGTGGCAAGTATTTTGCCTTTGACCTGCATTGACAGTTCCTCCCTCCAGACCATCCAGACAGGGAAGACAAGAAGAACTTCACGAAAGGTCGGGTTGTCCATGAAGTAATCGAGATTCCAACATTTTCGGGGGAAGATGTTCTTGCTCAGCTAAAAGCTCTCAAGCCTAAAGTCAAAGGCAAAGGCAAAAGGAAAACGCTTCGAGGGATATGGTGAGACGCACAACTGGACTCACATTACCCCCTTCTCAAAGCTTCCCTATTTCAAGGACCTCAAACTTCCTTACAACATTGATGTGATGCACACCGAAAAGAATGTCGCAGAGTCCCTTTTCCGCACGATCCTCAACATTCCTGATAAGACAAAGGATAAGCTTAAAGCTAGAGCCGATCAACAGAGAATTTGTGATAGACCACGTCTAAACATGAAGCCTCCCACAGGCGGTCGAAGAAGCTGGTTCAAGCCAGATGCTGCCTTGTCCTTAAACCGCTAGAAAAGAAGGAAGTATTTATCTGGACTAAACACATTTTGAAGTTCACCGATGGTTATGCATTGAATATAAGTAAGGGAGTCAATCTTTCAAAGGGCAAAGTGACTGGGCTCAAGAGTCATTACTACCATGTGTGGATTGAGCGGATAATGCCGGTGATGGTTCGAGGCTATGTCCCCGAGCATGTCTGGTGAGTGCTTGCCGAACTAAGCCATTTCTTCCGCACGATCTGTGCTAAAGAAGTAAGTAAAGATGTGATTGAACAATTGCATAAGAAGGCACCGGAGTTGATAGTCAAGCTAGAGAAGATCTTTCCGCCATGCTTCTTTACTCCGATGACACATCTCATTCTGCACCTCGCGAAAGAGGTATTGTTGCACGGGCCTATGTAGAATCGTTGGCAGTACGGCCCTGAGAGACAGAACAAGCATCTCCGATAGAAATGTGGAAACAAAGCTAAGATTGATGCTTCCATAGCTAGGGCAGTTATCCTAGAGGAGGTGTCAAACCTCAGGACATCGTACTATCCAGACCATGTTCCCCATCTGCATAATAAGGTGCCTCGATACAATATAGAAGAGCCCAAGTATCAACCCAAGCTCCATCTATTCAATGGGCAAGGTGGCAGGGTTGGGGCCTCGAAATCTTATAACATGCCACGACAAGAGTGGGAGGACCTTATGTTCTATGTCTTGCACAACATCAAGGAAGTCGAGGAAGTGTGGATGAGGTAATACCACTACACCATTCCTTTATGCACATCATCATGTTCTATGTTCACTTAATCCCGGTCTAACACCGCTTATCTTCTTTTAGTGATTTCGTTCAAGAGGAATGGACGGGAATGAATCCTCCTACTGAGGCGGAGGCACTTACTCTTCCCCGTCATGGAAACCCTGGAAATAAAAAATTTGTTGCTTGGTTCATGGAGAAAGTAATTTTCCACATTCCCCTATTAAATACGTAGTTCAACATTTATTAGTTAACCGAACTAATGCACCCTACAATTTCAATTATACTTGTAGGGAAAAGATCCGAACATATCTATGGATGATGAATTGAGATGGGTTCTAAAGGGGCCCGTGTTCCCAACGGTATCATCACCGTCTTTCTGAAGGAATACTGGCCGGGGCTGTACTGTCTGGATCCAGTCAGGCACCCGGATCTTTGGGTTTTGAATAAGACTGGGAGCACTGGGAAGCGGCCCCCCACGCGGAGTGTGTGACCCATGCTAAGGACGTGATCACTAATTTTTGGGTGAGTTCTCTTCACAAGCACACATCCATTCTGGTTTCATGAATGATTTAACTCATGGCTTCTTCCATTCTAGCTTCATGAATGATTGTAGAAATACTATCGAGTTCTTTCGGAGCACAAGGCCACTACCGACGAGATCGTGCTATGCCAAGCAAAGAAGAATGCCTGCTAGATGCAGTACGAGGTGTGGTTGGTGTTCATCACGCAATACTATCATGACTATCTTGGTATGAAGATGACCAAGGAAGGAGTGAAGGCGCGGCACATTACCTTGAAGAGGGACGAGTACTTGTCGGTAAGTATTAACGATTTTTCATTCCGAAGTTTGTGGTAAATTTTATCGTTTCGTGTTACACATGCCATTATGCTTCCTATTATGTAGGTGTGTCCAAATTGGTGTTATGGAAAAGACGAGTCCTGGGAGGCATTGGTGGACCTGTGGTGTGGTCAGGATGAAGCCTGGGTGGCTACTAGCAGCAAAAACAAGGCTAACCGAGGTAAGGAGGGAGTACATGCTCAGGGAAACCGGAACCACTTTCTCCACAAGGCACTTCAGGTATGACTAACCTCATTAAACAATCTTCTTCTATTTACCGTCACTTTTTTATGTATGTCTAACATCTGTTTGTTGGTGTAGGAGGAGAAACTCAAGCGGCCGCTCTCACACATGGAGGCGTGGGAGATCGCCCATACTCGGAGGAGGCCCAAGCCTGGGGAAGGCAAGTACTACGGCAACACCGCGGAGAAGAAGAAGAACTACTCTGCGGCGTATCTGAATCTACATCCTGACACACCTGACCCCATCAAGGTGCCTTTGGACGACAGGGCGGTGGTTGGCATGGGGCCGAAGGCTCATGGTCGGCAGCTGGTTCTGGATGCTGTGGTCACTCCTTCTATCTCCTACACACAGCTCCGAGCTACCGACCCAAGCCTGAGACAGCGCATGCCCACGAGCACTGCGTAGTCATAGTCCCTCCTAGCCGAGCGTCACTCTGTAAGTATTTTCCCTCTTATCTTCATTGCTCACTTTATTTTCCGCATTGAGATGTTTAATGGGTTCCATCACGTCATATTGTAGGCCTACATGGAGTACACACGACAGGAGACCATGGCGTGGAGCCTGAGAGTTGCAGCCATCCAGGACCACAACACTCGCATGATGACGGTTAGTTTAGCCCCTTTAATTTCATTTCCATATTGACACTTTCATTTCTTCTAACATTGGTGTTTGCTTTGTCAATTAACATGCAGCTCGTGTTTGAGAGCATGAGGAATGACACGATTCCTGAAATGGAACCAGCACCACCAGCTGCAGGACCACAACCAGTGCTACTTACCTTTGAGGAATTTCTAGCACAACAACCGGAGACAACGGTGGTTAGTACATCCCCAAACTATTCAACCAGCGCTTACTGTTTATTCAACACAATATCATTCACTCAACATGTCTTTTCAAACATCCAGGGAACCGGTAGATCATCCGTTGGTGGTGGTGTCGGTGTTCACATCACTCCCGAGTCACGGTGCCCGGTCACTCCAATCCACCGAGGCGGTAGCGCTGCCACTAGCAATGAAGACCTGGGCTTTGGCGGACTTGGTGTTGACGACCTTGGAGGTGGACGTACTGGCGCTCCTTAGATGACTAGTGTTCTTTAGATGACGTCCGTCTTTTTACGCTACTTCCGATGACTTGTGCTCTTGATATGCTTATGTTTCTGATATGCTTATGTTGTTCGTTGTGAGGATGTGATGGTGGTGGTGTTGGTTGTGACGATGTGATGGTGCTGTTGGCTGTGCATTAAATTTCATTGTATATACCCTGTTATTTTGGAGCTGAAATGAATTTGTATGAACCAGGAAAAAGAAAAAAAACTACGCAAAACTACGCCGACGGCATAGCCGTCGGCATAGAGGGCCTCCGAATTACCAGAGGCTGCCACGTGGCAAGCTATGTCGTCGGCGTACAGTTATAACCTAAGCTGACGGCCCGAGCCATCGGCGTATGCACACCCCAGGGGATACCAGCGCCTGTCACGTGGCAAGCTATGCCGACGGCTAGGCCGTCGGCGTATCTTTGTAGCCTAAGCCGACGACCCGGGCCGTCGGCATAGGTCGAACACGTGGCCATCCCCGGGTGGTGCACTATTGACGGCAGCGCTGTCGGACGCCGTTTGCCATGGAGCTATGCCGACGGCCTAAGCCGTCGGTATCTCTGTACGGACACCGTCGGCATAGCATATATGCCGACGGCTTTTTTATGTCGACGAATTTTTTATGCCGACGGTGACTTGGGGTACGCCGACATATATGGTGCCGACGGACCTATGCTGACGGGGGCCGTCGGCATAGACCTATGTCGACGGGAATCGGGGCTACGCCGACGGCCTAAGCCGTCGGCATAGAGCTTTATGCTGGTAGTGCATATTCTCAGTCTATTGTTTATGTTTGCCAACGGTGTATATGTATGGCTTATGTGGTACATTTCTTCACGCAAGGTGCACTTGACACAACTTAGAGCATCTCTAATAGCAACCCTATTTTTCGGCACGAGGAGGTTTTAGGACACGAAGAGCAAAAAAAGGCCTCCAACAGCTGCCATATCCTATTTTTTTAATTTTTTGAGTAGCCCAAAAAAGAGGCTCCAAGTGCGGCGAATTTGGAGCACTAGGATGACTGTCGCAAACTTACGACATTGCAACCTTTCGTTGTGCCCAATCGGAAATCCTTGTATCCGGACACCGCTGCAGCAGATACGCCACCAGAGGCAACCACCGGCACCCCGCAGCTGCCCCCACTACATATTGAGCCCCCGCCCCTCTCTGGACACACGCAGGGCCGCCACATCAATTGGGCACCCGCCAATGATGTGGCAGCTTGGTTGCAGGGACAGATTCAGGGGGGGGGGGCGAGGGCGGGGGCGAGACCCCCTGACCATTCCTTCCCCCCTCGATAGCAATCTCGATTTTTTTACCTAATAATAAAGAGGCTATTGCTTCTTGCCATCGAATTTTCTTCCGTTTCGTCCGTCCGTTTATACACCAGATTTTTGTACGTAGTAAAAAAGTTGCCCTTGCCCCATGAGACCTGTCAGCCGCATGGGCCTCATCCCACCCACATGATGGCCCAGGTAAACAATGCAGTCCCGTGAGCCAAAAATATGGGCTAATTGGGATTCAAACTCTCGACCTACAGTACAATCATCGAGTGCACATCCAACTGGAGTAGCTTACGATTGTGTTATTAAAAGGCTGATATGTACAGTTGTCCCACCTCGCTCCCTTTCACAAAATACCATCAACTTATATACCTTTACCACTTGATATCAATATAAGCGTGCTAGAAAATCTGCAAGGAGTTTGATCCGTCTCTCCATAGGAAGAAAATTTGTGGGATTGTTATGGGTGAGATTACTTAAACCGGCTCATGTTGCACGTATCCAGGCTGCGTGGAATAAGGGGGGAAATTAATGAGACAAACAGAGACCGGATTTAACGACTGAACGGGAGAATCGTGTTTGTTTGGTGTTGGCCGATTTTAATCAAAGCTCGATTGGATTTGGTATTGTTTGTTTGTCCTCCGCGGACTGGTATTAGAGTCTTTCATAATAAGCAAACATGCCCGTGCGTTATAACGGAAGAAAAAAAATCATAATTTCGAATGACAATGTTCACATTTTACTACATCATCGATATACACTATCACTTTCATTTTTGTGAAAACATGAACACTTTTAAAAAATCATGAACATTGATTTAAACTCATGAGCATATTTGAAATTGTGAACATTTTTTAAATTCACGAACATTTTGTAAAATCAAGAATGTTTTTTGAATTCATGAAAATATTATACTATTTGCAAACATATTTTTAATCGGCGAACATTTCTATAATTGACTAAGATTTTTTGGGGATTCGATGAAACAATTTTCTAAATTAATGAACATTTTTTGAACTGCATGATCTTTTTTGAATCAGCGTATATTTTGTGAATCAATAAACTATATATTTGAATTTATGAACAGTTTTATTTTATGATATTTTTTGTACATGAATATTTTTTGAATTGGCGAAATTTTGTGAAATTTTAAAACATTTTTTAATACATGAACTGTTTTAGAAAAACTCATGAATGTATGTTTACTTCCTGGACATTTAATAGAAAATTTGTTAATATTTTTTAAAAATCACAAACAATTTCTGAGGCAACTAAAAATTATGAATTATTAAATATATTTTAAAATTCTGAGTTTTTAATTTTGGAAACATTTTTAAATTCCCAAATTATTTAAAGTATAAAAAACAATGACGGAAAAGAAAAACCAAAAATAAAAAATTGATCACCCATATATGGGCCGGCCCAGGCGAGCTGTGTCTTTTTCTAGCGCGCTAGGCGTAGTATAGGAGATTATTAAATGGGTCGGCCATGTCCGGATTTTTCTGTGTGGAACATTTTTTTATAACTTATAGGTGACATTGGTGGGTAATATTTTGCAACTTCCGGGGCAATTTTAATGATGTACGGACAGAAGCACTCCGTACTTTAATACTAGGTATACATATATACATCGGTATTAGAGTCTTTCATAATAAGCAATCTTGGATTAAAATATATACACCGTTAGCTATTCGTGTGCATAATAAATCATCGGCTCCAATACACATACATTTAGGAGTCATGGTCATAGCGATAACGCTACACTTACAGGAAGGTTTTACGCTCTGCCCTTACGGATCCATCGTGGCATCAGGCGGTTGGCATGAATTGAAATGGCTGGTCCCACACCTTCTTGCAGCGAACCACAACTTCACGCCAAATATGTTCGTAAGCTTGTTCCGTATCAAATTGTCCGTAAGTGTAGCATTATTGTGTTCATACCATCATAGAGTAGACCAGAAAGAAGATGTCATGCTTAATGTTTCTGAAGATGGTATGGAGGAACAATTGCATCTGGATAAATTTACTTCAACTAAAGTGTTGCGCATAGGACATTTTTATTGTATGCTTTTGGAAACTCGTTGCATTGATTAATTTGGCGATGTGATATGCTTTGTCACTATGCATCTATCATCCGATATTCAACACCGTACTGAGGTCGGTCAAAAAAAATGTTGTGTGTACCAATGTCCTTACTTCAATATCATTTTTTATCTCCTAAATTCCATACATCACAATGCATCACATCACATCCTTTGGCCATATCTCATAATCATAAAATGCGGCAATTGCTAACATGATTCGGACGGACTTTAGCATCGCTACGGGTGAGAAAGTCTCATCGTAGTCAACTCCTTGAACTTGTCGATAACCCTTAGCGACAAGCCGAGCCTTATAGACGGTCACATTACCATCCACGTCAGTCTTCTTCTCAAAGATCCATTTGTTTTTAATGGCTCGCTTATCATCAGGCAAGTCCACCAAAGTCCATACTTTGTTCTCATACATGGATCCTATCTCGGATTTCATGGCTTCAAGCCATTTATTGGAATCTGGCCCGTCATCGATTCTTCATAGTTCGAAGGTTCACCGTTGTCTAACAACATGATCTCCAGGATAGGGTTGTCGTACCACTCTGGCGCGGAACGGGTCCTAGTGGACCTTCGAATAGCAACTTGATCTGAAGTTTCATGATCATCATCATTAACTTCCTCTCTAGCCGGTGTAGGCTCCACGGAAACAGCTTCCCGTGCTGCGCTACTCTCCGGTTCGAGTGGAGGTACGATTACCTCATCAAGTTCTATTTTCCTCCCACTTACTTCTTTCGAGAGAAACTCTTTCTCTAGAAAGGATCCATTCTTGGCAACAAAGACTTTGCCTTCGGATCTAAGGTAGAAGGTATACCCAATAGTCTCTTTGGGATATCCTATCAAGACGCACTTTTCCGCTTTGGGTTCGAGCTTCTCAGGTTGAAGTTTCTTCACATAAGCATCGCAGCCCCAAACTTCTAGAAACGATAGCTTAGGTTTCTTTCCAAACCATAGTTCATACAGTGTCGTCTCAACGGACTTTGACGGTGCCCTATTTAAAGTGAATGCGGCAGTCTCTAATGCATATCCCCAAAATGATAGCGGTAAGTCGGTAAGAGACATCATAGATCGCACCATATCCAATAGAGTGCGATTACGACATTCAGACACACCATTTCTCTGAGGTGTGCGAGGCGGCGTGAGTTGTGAAACAATTCCACATTTCCTTAGGTGCGTGCCAAACTCGTGACTCAAATATTCTCCACCACGATCAGATCGTAGGCTATTTATTTTCCTGTCACGTTGATTCTCTACCTCACTCTGAAATTCCTTGAACCTTTCAAAGGTTTCAGACTTGAGTTTCATTAAGTAGACATACCCATATCTGCTCAAGTCATCAGTGAGGGTGAGAACATAACGGTAGCCATCGCGAGCCTCTGTTGGGGAACGTTGCATGGGAAACAAAAAATTTCCTACGCACACGCAGGATCTATCCATGGTGATGAGAATCTACGAGAGGGAGAGTGGATGTACATACCCTTGTAGATCGCTAAGCGGGAAGCGTTAAGAAACGCGGTTGGTGTAGTCGAACGTCTTCGTGATCCAAATCGCCGAGCGTCCTGCGATCCCATCACGATCCGTCCCGCGATCTTATCACGATCCGTCTCGCGATCCCATCACGATCTGTCCCGCGAACCAATCATGAATCATCTCGCGATCTTGATCACGGTCCTTCCGATCTAGCGCCAAAGACGGCACCTTCGCGTTCATCACACGTACAACTCGATGACGATCTCCGCCTCCTTGATCCAGCAAGAGGGAGGAGAGAGGTAGACGAGTTCTCCGGCAGCGCGACGTCGTTGCGGCGATGGTGGTGGAGCTATTTCGGTAGGGCTTCGCCTAAGCACTGCAGAAAACCGATCTAGAGGAGAAACTATGCACTAGAAGAGAGGGCAGCACGTGGCAGAAAATCTTATGCAAAACCCCCCAAAACCACTAGTAAATATAGGAGGAGGGGAGGAGGAGGCCTGGCCCTCAAGGGGCCAGCCCTAGGCTTTGGCCGAACCAGGAGGGAGGAGTCCTCCACCTCCACTCCTAGTAGGATTAAGACTCCTTATTTATTTGGCCCTTTTTGCCTTTATCCACCTTTTTTATTTTGGGCTTTTCTTCCCAGACGCATGTGCCTCGTGTGGGACTTACACTAGCCTACTAAGGGCTGGTATTCACCCTCCCACAGCCCATGTAGCCTCTTGGGTCGAAATACCCCACCCGATGGTCCCCCGGTACACTACCGGCACTCCCGATGAGCCCGAAACTTTTTCGGCGACCAAAACAGGACTTCCTATATATCAATCTTTACCTCCGGACCATTATGAACCTCCTCGTGATGTCCGGGATCTCATCTGGGACTCCGAACAACCTTCGGTCACCACCATACATAACTCTATACTACTGAAACGTCACCGAACCTTAAGTGTGCAGACCCTGCGGATTCGAGAACTATGTAGACATGACCGAGACACCTCTACGGTGAATAACCAATAGAGGGACCTGGATGCCCATATTGATTCCTACATATTCTATGAAGATCTTTATCGATCGAACCTCTATGTCAAGGATTCAGTTAATCCCGTATGATGTTCCCTTTGTTCTTCAGTATGTTACTTGCCCGAGATTCGATCGTCGGTATCTCCATACCTAGTTCAACCTCGTTACCAGCAAGTCTCTTTACTCGTTCCGTAATACAAGATCATGTGACTAACACTTAGTCACATTGCTTGCAAGGCTTGTTGTGATGTTGTATTACCGAGTGGGCCCTGAGATACCTCTCCGTCACACGGAGTAACAAATCCTAGTCTTGATCCATGCTAACACAACAGCCACCCTCGGAGATACCTGTAGAGTACCTTTATAGTCACCTAGTTATGTTGCGACGTTTGATACACACAAGGTGTTGGAAATATGCCCTAGAGGCAATAATAAAATGGTTATTATTGTATTTCCTAGTTCATGATAATTGTCTGTTGTTCATACTATAATTGTGTTAACCGGAAACCGTAATACATGTGTGAATACATAGACCACAACGTGTCCCTACTGAGCCTCTAGTTGGCTAGCTCGTTGATCAATAGATGGTCACGGTTTCATGACCATGGACATTGGATGTCGTTGATAACGGGATCACATCATTAGGAGAATGATGTGATGGACAAGACCCAATCCTAAGCATAGCACAAGATCGTGTAGTTCGTTTGCTAAAGCTTTTCAATGTCAAGTGTCGTTTCCTTAGACCATGAGATTGTGTAACTCCCGGATACCGTAGGAATGCTTTGGGTGTGCCAAACGTCACAACGTAACTGGGTGGCTATAAAGGTACGCTACGGGTATCTCCAAAAGTGTCTGTTGGGTTGACACGAATCGAGACTGGGATTTGTCACTCCGTGTGACGGAGAGGTATCTCTGGGCCCACTCGGTAAGACATCATCATCATGAGCTCAATGTGACTAAGGAGTTAGTCACGGGATGATGTATTACAGAACGAGTAAAGAGACTTGCCGGTAACGAGATTGAACAAGGTATGGGGATACCGACGATCGAATCTCGGGCAAGTTCCATACCGATAGACAAAGGGAATTGTATACGGGATTGATTGAATCCTTGACATCGTGGTTCATCCGATGAGATCATCGTGGAGTACGTGGGAGCCAACATGGGTATCCAGATCCCGCTGTTGGTTATTTACCGGAGAGGTGTCTCGGTCATGTCTACGTGTCTCCCGAACCCGTAGGGTCTACACACTTAAGGTTCGATGACGCTAGGGTTATAGGGAAATAGTGTACGTGGTTACCGAAGGTTGTTCGGAGTCCCGGATGAGATCCCGGACGTCACGAGGAGTCCCGGAATGGTCCGGAGATGAAGATTGATATATAGGAAGTGAGGTTTTGGTTACCGGAAGTGTTCCGGGTGTCTCCGGTAGTGTACCGGGACCACCGCAAGGGTTCCGGGGGTCCACCAAGTGGGCCCACCTGCTCCGGAAGGTTCCATGGGCCAAGAGTGGGAGGGAGCCAGCCCCTAGGTGGGCTGGTGCACCTCCCACCCCAGCCCAAGGCGCAGCAAGGGTGGAGGGGGCAAACCCTAGGCTTAGATGGGCCTTAAGGCCCACCCTAGGGCGCCTCCACCTCTCCCTGCCCTGGCCGCCGGCCAGATGGGCTTCTGGAGGCTGCCGCCACCCCTAGGGTGGAACCATAGGGTGCAGCACCTCTCCTCCCCTCCTCCTATATATAGTGGAGGTATTTGGGGCTGCACAAAACACGAGTTCATCTCCTCCCGGGTGCAGCCCTATTCCTCCCTCTCCTCGTTCTCCGTAGTGCTTAGCGAAGCTCTGCCGGAGTACCACGCAGCTCCACCGCCACCACGCCGTCGTGTTCCCGGAGCTCTCCCTCAACCTCTCCTCCCTCCTTGCTGGATCAAGGCGTAGGAGACGTCACCGGGCTGCATGTGTGTTGAACGCGGAGGTGCCGTCCGTTCGGCACTTGATCGGATCTACCGCGATCTGAATCGCTGCGAGTACGACTCCATCAACCGCGTTCTAGCAACGCTTCCGCTTAAAGATCTTCAAAGGTATGAAGATCCAATCTCTCCCCGCTCGTTTGCTGGTTTCTGCATAGATAGATCTTGGTGACACGTAGGAAAATTTTGATTTACTACTACGTCTCCCAACAGTGGCATCATGAGCTAGGTCTATGCGTAGAATCTATGCATGAGTAGAACACAAAGCAGTTGTGGGCGTCGATTTTGTTAATATGCTTGCCGTTACTAGTCTTATCTTGATTCAACGGTATTGTGGGATGAAGCGTCCCGGACCAACCTTACACGTACGCTTACGTGAGACCGGTTCCACCGCCTGACATGCACTAGTTGCATAAGGTGGCTAGCGGGTGTCTGTCTCTCCCACCTTAGTCGGATTGGATTCGATGAACAGGGTCCTTATGAAGGGTAAATAGAAATTGGCATATCACATTTTGGTTTTGGCGTAGGTAAGAAACGTTCTTGCTAAAATCCTATAGCAACCACGTAAAAACTTGCAACTACAAATTAGAGGACGTCTAACTTGTTTTTGCAGCACATGCCTTGTGATGTGATATGGCCAGAAGGATGTGATGTGATGCATTGTGATGTATGAGATTGATCATGTTCTTGTAATAGGGTTCACGACTTGCATGTCGATGACTATGACAACCGGCAGGAGCCATAGGAGTTGTCTTATATTATTGTATGACCTGCGTGTCAATCATAAACGCCATGTAATTACTTTACTTTATTGCTAAGCGTTAGCCATAGTAGAAGAAGTAATAGTTGGCGAGACAACTTCATGAAGACACAATGATGGAGATCATGATGATGGAGATCATGGTGTCATGCCGGTGACAATGATGATCATCGTGCCCCAAAGATGGAGATCATAGGAGCAAGATGATATTGGCCATATCATGTCACTATATTGATTGCATGTGATGTTTATCATGTTTACATCTTATTTGCTTAGAACGACGGTAGTAAATAAGATGATCTCTCAATAAAATTTCAAGAGAAGTCTTCACCCTAACTGTGCACCGTTGCTAAGGATTGTTGTTCCGAAGAACCACGTGATGATCGGGTGTGATAGCTTCTAACGTTCGCATACAACGGGTGTAAGCCAGATTTACACACGCGAAACACTTAGGTTGACTTGACGAGCCTAGCATGTACAGACATGGCCTCGGAACACGGAAGACCGAAAGGTCGAACATGAGTCGTATAGAAGATACGATCAACATGAAGATGTTCACCATGGATGACTAGTCCGTCTCACATGATGATCGGACACGGGCTAGTTGACATGGATCATGTATCACTTGGATGACTAGAGAGATGTCTATCTAAGTGGGAGTTCATTGAATAATATGATTATGTGAACTTAATTATCATGAACTTAGTCTAAAATTGCCTTTAATATCTATATTGTAGATCCAATGGCCAACGCAAATGTCAACCTCAATTTCAACGCGTTCCTAGAGAAAACCAAGCTGAAAGATGATGGAAGCAACTATGCGGACTGGGTCCGTGGCTTGAGGATCATCCTCATAGCTTCCAAGAAACTGTATGTCCTTGATGCACCGCTAGGCGACCCACCCCTTCTCCCAGCAGAACAAGACATTGCGAACGCTTGGCATTCTCGCTGCGATGATTACTCCCTTGTTCAGTGCGGCATGCTTTACAGTTTAGAACCGGGGCTCCAAAAGCGTTTTGAGCAACACGGAGCATATGAGATGTTCCAAGAGCTGAAACTGGTCTTTCAAGCTCATGCCCGGGTCGAGAGATATGAAGTCTCCGACAAGTTCTTTAGTTGTAAGATGGAGGAGAACAGTTCTGTCAGTGAGCACATCCTCAAGATGTCTGGGCTTCACAACCGCTTGACTCAGCTGGGAGTTAACATCCTAGATGACTCAGTCATTGACAGAATCCTCCAGTCGCTTCCACCTAGCTACAAGAGCTTTGTGATGAACTACAACATGTAGGGGATGGAGAAGTCCATTCCTGAGTTGTACTCGATGCTGAAATCAGCAGAGGTCGAGATCAAAAAGGAGCATCAAGTGTTGATGGTAAACAAGACCACTAGTTTCAAGAAAGGCAAGGGTAAGAAGAACTTCAAGAAGGACGGCAAAGCTGTTGCCGCGCCCGGTAAGCAAGTTGCCGGGAAGAAGAAGAACAAGAATGGACCCAAGCCTGAGACTGAGTGTTTCTATTGTAAGGGTACCGGTCACTGGAAGCGGAACTGCCCCAAGTACTTAGCGGATAAGAAGGACGGCAACATTAAAGGTATATGTGATATACTTGTTATTGATGCGTACTTGACCAGCGCTCGGAGTAGCTCCTGGGTATTTGATACCAGTGCAGTTGCTCACATTTGTAACTCCAAGCAGGAGCTGCGAAATAAGTGGAGGCTGGCCAAGGACGAGGTGACGATGCGCGTCGGGAATGGTTCCAAGGTCGATGTGATCGCCGTCGGCACGCTACCTCTACATCTACCTTCGGGATTAGTTTTAAACCTTAATAATTGTTATTTAGTACCAGCTTTGAGCATGAACATTGTATCTGGATCTCCCTTGATGCGAGATGGCTACTCATTTAAATCCGAGAATAATGGTTGTTCTATTTATATGAGAGAAGTGTTTTATGCTCATGCCCCGCTGGTCAATGGTTTATTTTTGATGAATATTGAACGTGATGTTACACATATCCATAGTGTGAGTACCAAAAGGTGTAAAGTTGATAACGATAGTCCCACTTACATGTGGCACTGCCGTCTTGGCCATATTGGTGTCAAACGCATGAAGAAGCTCCATGCCGATGGACTTTTGGAGTCACTTGATTTCGAATCATTTGACACATGCGAACCATGCCTCTTGGGCAAGATGACCAAGACTCCGTTCTCCGGAACAATGGAGCGAGCAACTGACTTGTTGGAGATAATACATACCGATGTATGCGGTCCAATGAGTGTCGAGGCTCGCGGTGGCTACCATTATGTTCTCACCCTCACTGATGACTTGAGCAGATATGGGTATGTCTACTTAATGAAACACAAGTCTGAAACCTTTGAAAGGTTCAAGGAATTTCAGAGTGAGGTCGAGAATCAACGTGACAGGAAAATAAAATGCCTACGATCTGATCGTGGCGGAGAATATTTAAGTCACGAGTTTGGCACGCACCTTAGGAAATGTGGAATTGTTTCACAGCTCACGCCGCCCGGCACACCTCAGCGAAATGGTGTGTCTGAACGTCGTAATCGCACTCTATTGGATATGGTGCGATCTATGATGTCTCTTACCGACTTACCGCTATCATTTTGGGGATATGCATTAGAGACTGCCGCATTCACTTTAAATAGGGCACCGTCTAAATCCGTTGAGACGACACCGTATGAATTATGGTTTGGAAAGAAACCTAAGCTGTCGCTTCTAAGAGTTTGGGGATGCGATGCTTATGTGAAGAAACTTCAACCTGAGAAGCTCGAACCCAAAGCGGAAAAGTGCGTCTTCATAGGATATCCCAAAGAGACTATTGGGTATACCTTCTACCTACGATCTGAGGGCAAAGTCTTTGTTGCCAAGAATGGATCCTTTCTCGAGAAAGAGTTTCTCTCGAAAGAAGTAAGTGGGAGGAAAATAGAACTTGATGAGGTAATTGTACCTCCACTCGAACCGGAGAGTAGCGCAGCACAGGAAGTTGTTTCTGTGGAGCCTACATCGGCTAGAGAGGAAGTTAATGATGATGATCATGAAGCTTCAGATCAAGTCGCTATTCTATGAAGATCTTTATCGATCGAACCTCTATGTCAAGGATTCAGTTAATCCCGTATGATGTTCCCTTTGTTCTTCAGTATGTTACTTGCCCGAGATTCGATCGTCGGTATCTCCATACCTAGTTCAACCTCGTTACCAGCAAGTCTCTTTACTCGTTCCGTAATACAAGATCATGTGACTAACACTTAGTCACATTGCTTGCAAGGCTTTTTGTGATGTTGTATTACCGAGTGGGCCCTGAGATACCTCTCCGTCACACGGAGTAACAAATCCTAGTCTTGATCCATGCCAACACAACAGCCACCCTCGGAGATACCTGTAGAGTACCTTTATAGTCACCCAGTTATGTTGCGACGTTTGATACACACAAGGTGTTGGAAATATGCCCTAGAGGCAATAATAAAATGGTTATTATTGTATTTCCTAGTTCATGATAATTGTCTGTTGTTCATACTATAATTGTGTTAATCGGAAACCGTAATACATGTGTGAATACATAGACCACAACGTGTCCCTAGTGAGCCTCTAGTTGGCTAGCTCGTTGATCAATAGATGGTCACGGTTTCATGACCATGGACATTGGATGTCGTTGATAACGGGATCACATCATTAGGAGAATGATGTGCTGGACAAGACCCAATCCTAAGCATAGCACAAGATCGTGTAGTTCGTTTGCTAAAGCCTTTCAATGTCAAGTGTCGTTTCCTTAGACCATGAGATTGTGTAACTCCCGGATACCGTAGGAATGCTTTGGGTGTGCCAAACGTCACGACGTAACTGGGTGGCTATAAAGGTACGCTACGGGTATCTCCAAAAGTGTCTGTTGGGTTGACACGAATCGAGACTGGGATTTGTCACTCCGTGTGACGGAGAGGTATCTCTAGGCCCACTCGGTAAGACATCATCATTATGAGCTCAATGTGACTAAGGAGTTAGTCACGGGATGATGTATTACGGAACGAGTAAAGAGACTTGCCGGTAACGAGATTGAACAAGGTATGGGGATACCGACGATCGAATCTCGGGCAAGTTCCATACCGATAGACAAAGGGAATTGTATACGGGATTGATTGAATCCTTGACATCGTGGTTCATCCGATGAGATCATCGTGGAGTACGTGGGAGCCAACATGGGTATCCAGATCCCGCTGTTGGTTATTGACCGGAGAGGTGTCTCGGTCATGTCTACGTGTCTCCCGAACCCGTAGGGTCTACACACTTAAGGTTCGATGACGCTAGGGTTATAGGGAAATAGTGTACGTGGTTACCGAAGGTTGTTCGGAGTCCCGGATGAGATCCCGGACGTCACGAGGAGTCCCGGAATGGTCCGGAGACGAAGATTGATATATAGGAAGTGAGGTTTTGGTTACCGGAAGTGTTCCGGGTGTCTCCGGTAGTGTAGCGGGACCACCGGAAGGGTTCCGGGGGTCCACCAAGTGGGCCCACCTGCCCCGGAAGGTTCCATGGGCCAAGAGTGGGAGGGAGCCAGCCCCTAGGTGGGATGGTGTGCCTCCCACCCCAGCCCAAGGCGCAGCAAGGGTGGAGGGGGCAAACCCTAGGCTTAGATGGGCCTTAAGGCCCACCCTAGGGCGCCTCCACCTCTCCCTGCCCTGGCCGCCGGCCAGATGGGCTTCTGGAGGCTGCCGCCACCCCTAGGGTGGAACCCTAGGGTGCAGCACCTCTCCTCCCCTCCTCCTATATATAGTGGAGGTATTTGGGGCTGCACAAAACACGAGTTCATCTCCTCCCGGGTGCAGCCATATTCCTCCCTCTCCTCGTTCTCCGTAGTGCTTACGAAGCTCTGCCGGAGTACCACGCAGCTCTACCGCCACCACGCCGTCGTGTTGCCGGAGCTCTCCCTCAACCTCTCCTCCCTCCTTGATGGATCAAGGCATAGGAGACTTCACCGGGCTGCACGTGTGTTGAACGCGGAGGTGCCGTCCGTTCGGCACTTGATCGGATCTACCGCGATCTGAATCGCTGCGAGTACGACTCCATCAACCGCGTTCTAGCAACGCTTCCGCTTAGAGATATTCAAAGGTATGAAGATCCAATCTCTCCCCGCTCGTTTGCTGGTTTCTCCATAGATAGATCTTGGTGACACGTAGGAAAATTTTGATTTACTACTACGTCTCCCAACACAAGGCACTCCTCCGGTGCCAGTGAGTTGCATGATCTCATGGTCATAGCAACAGATACTTGACATGTAGAAAACAGTAGCAATAAACTGACACGATCATATGCTACGTTTGTAGTTTGGGTCTTGTCCATCACATCATTCTCCCAATGATGTGATCCCGTTATCAAATGACATCTCAAGTCCATGACCAGGAAACCATAGCCATCTTTGATCAACGAGATAGTCTATTAGAGGCATACTAGGGACATGGTTTTGTCTATGTATCCACACATCCATCTGAGTCTCCAATCAATACAATTATAGCATGGATAATAAACGATTATCATAAACAAGGAAATATGATAATACCTAATTTATTATTGCCTCTAGGGCATATTTCCAACAGCCTCGATGCTCATTGGACCGCATACATCGGTAGTATTATTTCCAACAAGTCGGTTCCTCGCTCCATTGTTCCGGAGAACGAAGTCTTGATCATCTTGCCCATGAGGCATGGTTCTCACGTGTCAAATGATTCAAAATCAAGAGACTCCAAAAGTCCATTAGCATGGAGTTTCTTCATGCGCTTGACACCAATATGACCAAGGCGACAGTGCCACATGTAAGTGGGACTATCGTTATCAATCTTACATCTTTTGGTACTCACACTATGGACATGTGTAACATCACATTCGAGATTCATCAATAATAAACCATTGACCAGCGGAGCATGACCATAAAACATTTCTCTCATATAAATAGAACAACCATTATTCTCAGATTTAAATGAATAGCCATCTCGTATCAAACGAGATCCAGATACAATGTTCGTTCTCAAAGCTGGTACTAAATAACAATTATTAAGGTTTAAAACTAATCCCGAAGGTAGATGTAGAGGTCGCGTGGGAATGGCGATTACATCGACCTTGGAACCATTCCCGACGTGCATTGTCACCTCGTCCTTTGCCAGTCTCCGCTTATTCCGCAGCTCCTGCTTGGAGTTACAAATGTGAGCAACTGCACCGATATCAAATACCCAGAAGCTACTACGAGCACTGGTAAGGTACACATCAATAACAAGTATATCACATATACCTTTAACGTTGCCGGCCTTCTTATTCGCTAAGTAATTGGGGCAGTTCCGCTTTCAATGACCGGTACCCTTGCAATAAAAGTACTCAGTCTCAGGCTTGGGTCCATTCTTGTTCTTCTTCCCGGCAACTTGCTTACCGGGCGCGGCAACAGCTTTGCCGTCCTTCTTGAAGTTCTTCTTACCCTTGCCTTTCTTGAAACTAGTGGTCGTATTCACCATCAACACTTGATGTTCCTTTTTGATCTCGACCTCCACTGATTTCAGCATCGAGTACAACTCGCGAATGGACTTCTCCATACCCTGCATGTTGTAGTTGATCACAAAGCTCTTGTAGCTAGGTGGAAGCGACTGGAGGATTCTGTCAATGACCGAGTCATCCGGGAGATTAACTCCCAGCTGAGTCAAGCGATTGTGCAACCCAGACATTTTGAGTATGTGCTCACTAACAGAACTATTCTCCTCAATCTTACAGTTGAAGAACTTGTCGGAGATCATATCTCTCGACCCAGGCATGAGCTTGGAAAACCAGTTTCAGCTCTTGGAACATCTCATATGCTTCGTGTTGCTCAAAACGTTTTTGGAGCCCCGGTTCTAAACTGTAAAGCATGCCGCACTGAACCAGGCAGTAATCATCACAGCATGACTGCCAAGCGTTCGTAACGTCTTGGTCCGCTGGGAAAATGGGTGGGTCACCTAGCGGTGCATCAAGGACATACAATCTCTTGGAAGCTATGAGGATGATCCTCAAGCTACGGACCCAGTCCGCATAGTTGCTTCCATCGTCTTTCAGCTTGGTTTTCTCTAGGAACGTGTTGGAGTTGAGGGTGACATTAGTGTTGGCCATTGGATCTACAATATATATTGTAAAGACAATTTTAGACTAAGTTCATGATAATCAAGTTCACATAATCAAATTATTTAATGAACTCCCACTTAGATAGACATCTCTCTAGTCATCCAAGTGACACATGATCCACGTCGACTAACCCGTGTCCAATCATCACGTGAGACGGATTAGTCATCCATGGTGAACATCTCCATGTTGATCGTATCTTCTATATGACTAATGTTCGACCTTTCGGTCTTCCGTGTTCCGAGGCCATGTCTATACATGCTAGGCTCGTCAAGTCAACCTAAGTGTATTGCGTGTGTAAATATGGCTTACACCCGCTGTATGTGAACGTTAGAACCTATCTCACCCGATCATCACGTGGTGCTTCGGAACAACGATCCTTAGCAACGGTGCATAGTTAGGGTGAACACATTACTTGAAATTTTAATTGAGAGATCATCTTATTTACTACCGTCGTTCTAAGAAAATAAGATGTAAACATGATAAACATCACATGCAATCAATATAGTGACATGATATGGCCAATATCATCTTGCTCCTTTGATCTCCATCTTCGGGGCACCATGATCATCACTGTCACCGGCACGACACCATGATCTCCATCATCATGATCTCCATCATCGTGTCTTCATGAAGTTGTCTCGCCAACTATTATTTCTACTACTATGGCTAACGATTAGCAATAAAGTAAAGTAATTACATGGCGTTTATGATTGACTCGCATGTCATACAATAAAATAAGACAACTCCTATGGCTCCTGCCGGTTGTCATACTCATCGACATGCAAGTCGTGAATCCTATTACAAGAACATGATCAATCTCATACATCACAATGCATCACATCACATCCTTTGTCGATATCACATCACAAGGCATATGCTGCAAAAACAAGTTAGACGTCCTCTAATTTGTAGTTGCAAGTTTTTACGTGCCTGCTATAGGTTTCTAGCAAGAACGTTTCTTACGTACGCCAAAACCACAACGTGATATGCCAATTGCTATTTACCCTTCATAATGAACCTTTTCATCGAATCCGATCCGACTAAGGTGGGAGAGACAGACACCCGCTAGCCACCTTATGCATCAAGTGCATGTCAGGCAGTGGAACCAGTCTCACGTAAGCGTACGTGTAAAGTCGGTCCGGGCCACTTCATCCCACAATTCCGCCGAATCAAGATAAGACTAGTAACGGCAAGCAAGTTACCAAGATCGACGCCCATAACAACTTGTGTTCTACTCGTGCATATATTATACACATAGACCTAGCTCATGATGCCACTGTTGGAAGACGTAGTAGTAAATCAAAAAATTTCCTACGACCACCAAGATCTATCTATGGAGGAACCAGCAATGAGTAAGGAGAGATTGCATCTTCATACCTTTGAAGATCGCTAAGTGGAAGCGTAACTAGAACGCGGTTGGTGGAGTCGTACTCGCA
This sequence comes from Hordeum marinum, assembly GCA_022496015.1. NCBI lineage: Eukaryota > Viridiplantae > Streptophyta > Magnoliopsida > Poales > Poaceae > Hordeum > Hordeum marinum. Next base: position 453,376,185 of record CM039674.1, on the reverse strand, counting down.
GCGATTCAGATCGCGGTGGAATCCGATCTAAGCGCCGAACAACGGCGCCTCCGCGTTCAACACACGTGCAGCCCGATGATGTCTCCTACGCCTTGATCCATCAAGAGGAAGGAGAGGTTGAGGGAGAGCTCCAGCAGCACGACGGCATGGTGACAGTGGAGCTGCGTGGTCTCCGGCAGGGCTTCGCCAAGCGCCACGGAGAAGGAGGAAGAGGAAGGGTAGGGCTGCACCGAGAGAGGAAGAAATCGTGTGTCTGGCAGCCCCCCAAACCCCTCATATATATAGGGGGAAGGAGGAGGGGTGCGGAAGCCCTAGGGTTTCCTCCCCAGGGCCGTTGGCCAACCCTAGATCAATCTAGGGCGGCGGCTAGAGAGGGAGTGGGAGGGGTGGCGCCTTGGGTGGGTCTAGGGCCCATCTGCCTATAGGGTTTGCCCCCTTCCCACCTCAAGCTGTTCTTGGGCCCCTTGTGGGGGCACACCAGCCCACCTAGTGGCTGGTTCCCTCCCACTTGTGGCCCATGCATCCTTCGGTGCTGGTGGCCCCACTTGGTGGACCCCCGGAACCATTTCGGTGGTCCTTGTACGTTACCGGTAATCCTCGAAACACTTCCGGTGACCAAAACCTCACTTCCTATATATGAATCTTTACCTCCAGACCATTTCGGAACTCCTCGTGAAGTCCGGGATCTCATTCGGGACTCCGAACAACCTTCGGTAACCACGTACACTATTTCCCTATAAGCATAGCATCATTGAACCTTAAGTGTGTAGACCCTACGGGTTCGGGAGACACGTAGACATGACCAAGACACCTCTCCGGTTAATAACCAACAGCGGGATCTGGATACCCATGTTGGCTCCCACATTCTCCATGATGATCTCATCGGATGAACCATGATGTCGGGTATTCAATCAATCCCGTATACAATTCCCTTTGTCTACCGGTATGATACCTGCCTGAGATTCGATCGTCGGTATCCCTATACCTTGTTCAATCTCGTTACTGGCAAGTATCTTTACACGTTCTGTAACACATCATCCCGTGGCTAACTCCTTAGTCACATTGAGCTCATTATGATGATGTCTTACCGAGTGGGCCCAGAGATACCTTTTCATCATACGGAGTGACAAATCCCAGTCTCGATTCGTGCCAACCCAACAAACACTTTCGGAGATACCCGTAGTATACCTTTATAGCCACCAAGTTACGTTGTGATGTTTGGGACACCCAAAGTATTCCTACAGCATCCGGGAGATACACATTCTCATGGTCTAAGGAAACGATACTTGACATTGGAAAAGCTTTGGCAGACGAACTACAAGATATTGTGCTATGCTTAGGATTGGGTCTTGTCCATCACATCATTCTCCTAATGATGTGACCCCATTATCAACGACATCCAATGTCCATGGTCATGAAACCGTGATCATCTATTGATCAATGAGCTAGCCAACTAGAGGCTCACTAGGGACATGTTGTGGTCTATGTATTCACACATGTATTACAGTTTCCGGTTAATACAATTATAGCATGAACAATAGACAATTATCATGAACAAGGAAATACAATAATAACCATTTTATTATTTCCTCTAGGGAATATTTCCAACATGTAGATCCACTCTCCCTCTCGTAGATGCTCATCACCATGGATAGATCTTGTGTGTGCGTAGGAAATTTTGTGTTTCCCATGCAACGTTCCCCAACAAGATCTTGGTTTCCAAGGCAGAAAGTGGACATTTGAAAAGAAATTTGTGGGTGGATCCTTCACCCGAGTAAGGCTGGACAGGGCACTCGGATCTGCGGAGTGGTGTGCTTAGTGTCCCCTTGCGGCGGTGGAACATCTCACGACGGCGGCCTCTGGCCACTCGCCGATCTTGCTTCAAATGAGTCCCCCGGCTAGGGAGTCAAATAAAGGGAAATGTTTTAAGTATGAGTGCATGTGGGACACTCATCCAACGCTCATCCCGGCAGTACAAGCTGTGTGGGAGTCGAATGGCCTTAATCAAACGACAGTAGATGTTAGAGCGAACCTTTCATCGCTGGCTCGGCATTTGGGGGATTGGAGCAAAACTACTTTCGGTAGTGTGAAGTCAGAGATCTGGAAACTTAAGCGTGAACTGGAGAGACTTAGGAATGATCCACTCAGGATTGCTCCATCTCATGCCGAGATTAAAACAAATGATCATCTGATCAAGCTATACCTCCGTGAGGAGTTGATGTGGCGCCAACGGTCCCGTGTAGAATGGCTGTCAGCGGGTGACCGGAATACACATTTTTCCATCTTCGAGCTTCCATGCGACGGCGGAAAAATTTGATTAAAGCACTTCAGAAGCAGGATGGCCAGCTGATGGAGGATCTCACAGAGATGCAACAATTAGCCTTAGAATATTATAAGAATCTGTACTCCTCAGAAGGGGTTGAGGGCATGGAGGATGTGCTCCAACATGTACCCCCCAAAGGTGACAGCGGCGATGAATGAGCAACTGATAGCTCCTTACATGGGAGAAGAAGTTAAAATGCGCTTTTCCAAATGTTCCATATGAAAGCACCGGGCCCGAACGGGTTCCCCGCTCATTTCTTCCAGCGCCATTGGGACATATGTGGAGCAGCGGTTACTAGGGCAGTTTTGGGTATATTAAGAGGTGAGGAAAGTCCAGCATGTGTTAATGACACCATGCTTGTCCTAATCCCAAAGGTATCAAATCCAACTCTCTTATCCCAGTTCCGCCCAATAAGCCTATGCAATGTATTTTACATGATAGCTTCGAAGGTGCTGGCGAACCGCCTGAGAGTTATATTGCCAGAAATTATCTCAGATGAACAGTCTCCCTTTGTCCTTGGGAGGATAATCACTGATAACATAATCTCAGCTTATGGATGCTTACATTTTATGAAGAGGAATAGGTCAAAGGGCAACAATTTTTGTGCTCTCAAACTTGACATGATGAAGGCTTACGACAGGGTGGAGTGGAATTATCTCGAGGCCATCATGAGCAAACTTAGATTTGCAAGATCCTGGGTGGCGCTGGTAATGAATATGGTTAGAACAGTCTCTTTCTCAGTTTTGTTTAATGGAAATAGATTGCAGGAGTTTAGTCCAACAAGAGGTATTCGATAGGGAGATCCCATCTCTCCATACCTTTTCTTGTTAGCAGTAGAGGGCCTTTCGTGCCTATTAAATTCTCAGAATGAATCATCCCTGCTCAGTGGCATTAAGGTGGCACATTCGGCTCCGTCGGTTAACCACCTTGTATTCGCGGATGATAGCCTGCTGTTTTTCAAGGCGAGTGTTAATGGAGCAGAGGAGGTGTCAAACCTACTGGATACATATTGTAGGGCTTCAGGACAGAGGATCAATAGAGATAAATCATCAATATTTTCCAGCAAAGGGTGCCCGCATGTTGTAAAAGTTGCAGTGAAGGGTTGCTTACATGTACCCAATGAATCTCTGAGCGATATGTATCTTGGCCTGCCTACGGATGTTGGACATTCAAAGAGGGGAACATTCAAATACCTAAGCGACCGAGTGTGGGATAAGGTCAAGGGTTGGATGAGCAAGTGTCTATCAGCGGGACGCAAGGAGGTGCTCATCAAATCTATGGCTCGGGCTATCCCTGTCTACTCAATATCATGTTTTAAATTACCCGGGGATTATGTGAGCACATAAATTCGATTATCCGTAAATTCTGGTGGGGCTGTAAACAGGGAGGAAGAAAACAAGCATACAAGATCCCGCAACTAACAATTAGTCACATTGCTTGCAAGGCTTATTGTGATGTTGCATTACTGAGTGGGCCCTGAGATACCTCTCCGTCACACGGAGTAACAAATCCCAGCCTCGATCCATGCCAACTCAACAGACACCATCGGAGATACCTGTAGAGCACCTTTATAGTCACCCAGTTACGTTGCGACGTTTGATACACACAAGGCACTCCTCCGATATCTGTGAGTTGCATGATCTCATGGTCATAGGAACACATACTTGACATGCGGAAAACAGTAGCAATAAACTGACACGATCATATGCTACGTTTGCAGTTTGGGTCTTGTCCATCACATCATTCTCCTAATGATGTGACCCCATGATCAAATGACATCTCATGTCCATGGCTAGGAAACCTTAACCATCTTTTGATCAACGAGCTAGTCTATTAGAGGCATACTAGGGACATGGTTTTGTCTATGTATCCACACATGCATCTAAGTTTCGAATCAATACAATTATAGCATGGATAATAAACGATTATCATGAACAAGGAAATATGATAATAATAATTTATTATTGCCTCTAGGGCATATTTCCAACATATGCGCAGGTGAGAATTGTTCTTTCTATATACCCGTAGCAGCCACGTAAAACATGCAACAACAATTAGAGGACCTATAACTTGTTTTTGTAGGGTATGTTGTGATGTGATATGGCCAATTACACGATGAGATATATGTGATGTATGAGATGATCATGTGTTGTATAGAATATCACGACTTGCATGTCTATGAGTACGGCAACCGACAGGAGCCATAGGGTTGTCTTTAATTATTGTATGACCTGCGTGTCAATCATTAAGCGCTATATAATGCTTTACTTTATCGCTAAACGGTAGCAATACTAGTAGAAGCATGGTGGGCGTGACAACCCCGATGGCGACACATTGATGGAGATCAATATGATGGAGATCATGGTGTCGTGCCGGTGACGATGGAGATCATGTCGGTGCTTTCAAGATGGACATGAAAAGCACAAGTTCATGGCCATATCATGTCACTTATGATTTGCATGTGATGTTAATCCTTTTATGCACCTTGTGTTTCTTAGGATGACGGTAGAATTATAAGGTGATCCCTCACTTAAATTTCAAGATGAATTGTGTTCTCCCCGAGTGTGCACCATTGCGAAAGTTCGTCGTGTCGAGACACCACGTGATGATTGGGTGTGATAGACTCTACGTTCACATACAATGGGTGCAAGCCAGTGTTGCGTATGCAGAACACTCGGGTTAAACTTGACGAGCCTAGCATGGACAGACATGGCCTCGGAACACAAGAGACCGAAAGGTCAAACATGAGTCATATAGTAGATATGATCAACATGATGATGTTCACCATTGAAACCACCTCAACTCACGTGATGATCGGACTTGAGCTGGTGAATTTGGATCATGTGACACTCAGATGACCTGAGGGATGTCAATTTGAGTGGGAGCTTTAGTATTTTGATTAACTAAACTCATTATCTTGAACAAAAGTCTAAGTAACCTTTGCATATTTATGTTGTAGATCAATGGCTCATGTAGTAGCACCCCTGAATTTTAATGCGTTCCTAAAGAAAGCTAAGTTGAAAGATGATGGAAGTAACTTTCTTGACCGGGCCCGAAATCTGAGGGTTATCCTCACGGCTTCCCAGAAATCATATGTCCTTGATGCACCGCTTGGTGACCAACCAGAAGACCTGTCATCCGAAGACGTTAAGAACGCTTGGGAGGCACGTTCTGGAGATTACTCAATAGTTCAGTGTGCAATATTGTATGGCTTAGAACATGGACTTCAAAGATGTTTTGAACGTCATGGAGCATATGAGATGTTCCAGGAGTTGAAATTTATCTGTCAGAAGAATGCCCGGATCGAGAGGTATGAGACCTCCGATAAGTTCTATGCTTGCAAAGTGGAGGAGAACGGGTCTATCAGTGAACATATACTCAGAATGTCTGGGTATTCGACTCGTCTAGGCGGAATTGGGAATTGCCCTTCCGCCAGAGGCGATGACTGACAGAGTTCTTCAATCACCGCCACCTAGTTACAAGAGCTTTGTGATGAACTATAACATGCACGGAATGAACAAGTTAGTCACTGAGCTGTTTGCGATCCTAAAAGTCGCTGAGTTTGAAATCCAGAAAGAACATCAAGTGTTGATGGTAAATAAAACCACTAGTTTCAAGAAAAATGGCAAGGGCAAGGGCAAGGACGGTAAAACCAAGAAGGATGGCAAATAAGTTGCTACTCCTGTAAAGAAGCCCAAGGCTGGACCCAAGCCAAAAACTGAGTACTTTCATTGCAAGGGAACTCGTCACTGGAAGCGGAACTGCCTCAAGTACTTGGCTAACAAGAAGGCGGCCAACGAAAAACAAGGTATATATGATATACATGTTATTGATGTTTACCTTACTAGTTCTCATTGTAGTGCCTGGATATTTGATACCGGTTCGGTTGCTCACATTTGCAACTCAAAACAGGAACTACGGAATAGACGAAGGCTGGCAAAGGATGAAGTGACGATGCGCGTGGGAAATGGTTCCAAGGTTGATGTGATCGACGTCGGCACGCTCTCTCTTCAATTACCATCGGGATTAGTGATGAACCTGAATAATTGTTATTTAGTGCCTGCGTTAAGCATGAACATTATATCTGGATCTTGTTTATTGTGAGACGGTTACTCATTTAAATCAGAGAATAATGGTTGTTCTGTTTATATGAGTAATATCTTTTATGGTCATGCACCCAATGTGAGGGGTTTATTCATATTGAATCTTGATAGCAAGGATACACATGTTCATAACATTGATGCCAAAAGATTTAGAGTTGATAATGATAGTACCACTTTCTTGCGGCACTGTCGTTTAGGTCATATTGGTGTAAAACGCATGAGGAAGCTCCATGCTAATGGACTTTTGGAGTCACTTGATTTTGAATCACTTGACACATGCGAACCATGCCTCATGGGCAAGATGACTAAAACGCCGTTCTCTGGAACAATGGAACGGGCAAGTCACTTATTGGAAATCATACATACTGATGTGTGCGGTCCAATGAATGTTACAGCACGCGGTGGATATCGTTATTTTCTCACCTTCACTGATGACTTAAGTAGATATGGATATATTTACTTAATGAAACAGAAGTCTGAAACGTTTGAAAAGTTCAAGCAATTTTAGAGTGAACTTGAGAATCATCGTAACAAGAAGATTAAAATCATGTGATCTGATCGAGGAGATGAATATCTGAGTTATGAGTTTGGCAGTCACTTAAGAAAGTGTGGAATTGTTTCACAGTTGACACCGCCTGGAACTCCACAGTGTAATGGTGTGTCCGAATATTGTAATGGAACCTTATTAGATATGGTGCGTTCTATGATGTCTCTTGCTGATTTGCCACTATCGTTTTGGGGTTATGCATTAGAGACAACTGCATTCACTTTACATAGGGCACCATCGAAACCTGTTGAGACGATGCCATACGAACTATGGTCTGGCAAGAGGCGAAAGTTGTCGTTTCTTAAAGTTTGGGGATGTGATGCTTATGTCAAAAAGCTTCAGCCTGAAAAGCTGGAACCCAAAGCGGAGAAATGTGTCTTCATAGGATACCCGAAAGAGACAGTCGGGTATACCTTCTATCTCAGATCTGAAGGCAAAGTGTTTGTCGCTAAGAACGGAACATTTCTTGAGAAAGAGTTTCTCTCGAAAGAATTGAGTGAGAGGAAAATAGAGCTTGATGAGGTTATTGAACCTTTACTTCAACGAGAAAGTAGCACAGCGCAGAAAGATGTTTCTGTGGAACCTACGACGGTAGAAGAGGAAGTTAATGATGATGATCATGAAGCTTCAGATCAAGCTACTATTGAACCTCGTAGGTCGACAAGGGCGTGTACTACTCCTGAGTGGTACGGCAACCCTGTCTTGAAGGTCATGTTGTTGGACAACAATGAACCTATGAGCTATGGAGGAGCGATGATGGGCCCGGATTCCGAGAAATGGTTAGAGGCCATGAAATCCAAGATGGGATCCATGTATGAAAACAAAGTATGGACTTTGGAAGTATTACGTGAAGGGCAAAAAGCCATTCAGAACAAATGGATCTTTAAGAAGAAGACAGACGCGGATGGTAATGTCACCGTCTATAAAGCTTGACTTGTGGCAAAGGGTTTTTCACAAGTTCAAGGAGTTGACTATGATGAGACCTTCTCACCCGTAGCGATGCTTAAGTCCGTCAGAATCATGTTAGCAATAGCTGCATATTTCAACTATGAAATTTGGCATATGGATGTCAAAACAGCGTTCCTCAACGGTTTCCTTGAGGAAGAGTTGTATATGATGCAACTAGAAGGTTTTGTCGATCCAGAGAATGCTGAAAAAGTTTGCAAACTCCAGCGATCAATTTATGGACTGGTGCAAGCATCTCGGAGTTTGAATAAGCGCTTTGATGAGGTGATCAAGGCGTTTGGGATTATACAAGTTTATGGAGAAGCTTGTATTTACAAGAAAGTGAGTGGGAGCTCTATAGCGTTTCTAATATTATACGTGGATGACATATTGCTGATTGGAAACATATAGAAATGCTGGTAAGCGTGAAGGAATATTTGAACAAGAGTTTTTCAATGAAGGACCTAGGAGAAGCTGGTTTCATATTAGGCATTAAGATCTATAGAGATAGATCGAGATGCTTAATAGCACTTTCACATAGCACATACCTTGATAATGTTTTGAAGAAGTTCAAAATGGATCAGTCCAAGAAGGGGTTCTTGCCTATGTTACAACGTGTGAAGTTGACTAAGACTCAATTCCTAGTGACTGCAGAAGATAGAGAAAAGATGAGTGTCATCCCCTATGCTTCAGCCATAGGCTCTATCATGTATGCAATGCTGTGCACAAGACCCGATGTCAGCCTTGCCATAAGTATGGCCGGAAGGTTTCAAAGTGATCCTGGAATGGAGCACAGGGCAACGGTCAAGAATATCCTTAAGTACCTGAAAAGGACTAAGGAGATGTTTCTCGTTTATGGAGGTGATGAAGAGCTCGTCGTAAAGGGTTACGTCGATGAAAGATTTGACACTGATCCGGATGACTCTAAGTCTCAAACCGGATACGTATTTATTCTCAACGAGGGAGCTGTAAGCTGTTGTAGTTCCAAGCAAAGCGTGGTAGCCGATTCTACATGCGAAGCGGAGTACATCACAACCTCGGAGGCGGCGAAGGAAGGTGTCTTGATGAAGCAGTTCATGACAGATCTTGGAGTAGTGCCCAGTGCACTGAATCCAATGACTCTGTTTTGTGACAACACTGGTGCCATTGCTCTGGCCAAGGAACCAAGGTTTCACAAGAGGACCAGACACATAAAGTGACGCTTCAACTCCATCTGTGATTACATCGAGGAGAAGGACATAAATATTTGCAAAGTGCACACGGATCTGAATGTTGCAGACCCGTTGACTAAACCTCTTCCAATGGCTAAACATGATCAACACCAGAACTGCATGGGTGTTCGATTCATTACAATGTAAATCACATAGATGTGAACTAGATTATTGACTCTAGTGCAAGTGGGAGACTGTTGGAAATATGCCCTAGAGGCAATAAATAAAGTGTTTATTATTATATTTCCTTGTTCATGATAATTGTTTATTGTCCATGCTATAATTCTATTGATTGGAAACACATTACATGTGTGGACAAATAGACAACACTTTGTCCCTAGTATGCCTCTAGTGAACTAGCTCGTTGATCAAAGATGGTCAAGGTTTCCTAGCTATTGACATGTGATGTCATTTGATAGCGGGATCACATCATTAGGAGAGTGATGTGATGGACAAGACCGAAACTACAAACATAGCATATGATCGTGTCAGTTTATTGCTACTGTTTTCTGCATGTCAAGTATATGTTCCTATGACCATGAGATCATGCAACTCATGGACACCAGAGGAGTGCCTTGTGTGTATGAAACGTCGCAACGTAACTAGGTGACTATAAAGGTGCTCTATAGGTATATCCGAGGGTGTCTGTTGGGTTGGCATGGATCAAGACTGGGATTTGTTACTCCGTGTGACGGAGAGGTATCTCAGGGCCCACTCGGTAATACAACATCACAATAAGCCTTGCAAGCAATGTGACTAAGTGTTAGTCATAGGGTCTTGTATTATGGAACGAGTAAAGAGACTTGCCGGTAACAAGGTTGAACTAGGTATGGAGGTACCGACGATCGAATCTCGGGCAAGTAACATACCGAAGAACAAGGGAACATCATACGGGATTAACTGAATCCTTGACATAGAGGTTCGACCGATAAAGATCTTCGTAGAATATGTAGGAACCAATATGGGCATCCAGGTCCCACTATTGGTTATTGACCGTAGAGTTGTCTCGGTCATGTCTACATAGTTCTCGAACCGCAGGGTCTACACACTTAAGGTTCGGTGACGCTTTGGTAGTATAGAGTTATGTATGGTGGTGACCGAAGGTTGTCCGGAGTCCCGAATGAGATCCGGACGCCAAGAGGAGCTCCGGAATGGTCCGGAGGTAAAGATTGATATATAGGAAGTCCTATTTTGGTTGCCGGAAAAGTTTCGGGCCCATCGGTAGTGTACCGGGAGTGCCAGTAGTGTACCGGGAGAGCATCGGGAGGGGTATTTCGACCAAAGAGGCTACATGGTATGTGGGAGAGTGAATACCAGCCCTTAGTGGTCTGTTGTAAGTCCCACACAAGGCCCATGTGGCTGGTAAGAAAATCCCAAAGAGAAAAGGTGGAAAAAGGCATAAAAGGAAGGAGTCCTAGTCCTACTAGGATTGGAGGAGGAATCCTCCTCTCCTCCTTGGTTCTGCTGAAGCCTAGGGCTGGCCCATTGAGGGCCAAGCCTCCTCCTCTCTTCCTCTTATATATACTAGAGGTTTTAGGGGTTTTGGCACTTGATTTTCAGCCACGTGCTACCCGTTCCTCTAGTGCATAGTTTCTCCTCTAGATCGGTTTTCTGTAGTGCTTAAGAGAAGCCCTGACGGAATTGCTCCACCACCATCGCCGCGGAGCCGTCACGCTGCCGGAGAAGTCATCTACCTCTCCGCTCCCTCTTGCTGGATCAAGAAAGCGGAGATCATCATCAAGTTGTACGTGTTCTGAACGCAGAGGTGCCGTCCGTTTGGTGCTTGATCGGGACGGATCGTGATTGGATCGCGGGACGCTCGGTGATTTGGATCGCGAAGACGTTCGACTACACCAACCGCATTTCTTAACGCTTCCCGCTTAGCGATCTACAAGGGTATGTAGATCCACTCTCCCTCTCGTAGATGCTCATCACCATGGATAGATCTTGCGTGTGCGTAGGAATTTTTTTGTTTTCCATGCAACGTTCCCCAACAGTATGGGCTTCATAGATCTGGAGTTATTCAACCTGACACTTCTTGCAAGACAAGCGTGGAGGGTGCTCTCTGATCCAACATCGCTAAGTGCAAGGATTTTGAAAGCCTCTTATTTTCCTAACCGTTCTTTCCTACATGCAGAGTTGGGATCGAGACCATAGCAAATCTGGAGAGCAATCTTAGAAGGAAGGGATTATCTGTAGCAGGGTATTATCATGAGGATAGGGAATGGTCACACAACACACATTTGGGATCATAACTGTATTCCAAGAGAGGCGTCTTTGCGCCCTATTACTTCTCTGCTGCCAAATCTTCCACAACTAGTGGCGAAATTGTTGGTCCCAGCCATGTCATGTTGGAATAAAAACTTGATTAGGTCTATCTTCTTGCCGACGGATGCGGAGGCAATATTGAAGATCCTGGTGTGCACGAGGAACATTGAGGACTTTTGGGCATGGCATCCGGATAAGAAGGACAAATTCTCGGTTAGCTCCGCATATAAATTCTTAATCAAAACAAAGATAATACGAGAGAACTTGCTAGAAGGAAGAGGAGGGTCATCTAATAATGAGAAAGAGGAGAAGGACTGGACTAAACTATGGAACCTTACGGTACCGTCGAAGATACGGATCTTTTTGTGGCGTCTGGCGCGTCACTCCGTGCCAACACATGATGTTCTCAACAGGAGAAATATGTCTGATTTAGGTACATGCCCATTGTGTGGATGTGCAGACTCATGGCAGCATGTGTTGCTTTCATGCAATATGTCAAGGTGCACCTGGGCACTAGCCGACCCGGAACTGGTTGCGAAAATGGCAGAAAAGGATGAGCCTCGTGTTGGGGAACGTTGCATGGGAAACAAAAAAAAATCCTACGCACATGCAAGATCTATCCATGGTGATGAGCATCTATGAGAGGGAGAGTGGATCTACATACCCTTGTAGGTCGCTAAGCGGGAAGCGTTAAGAAACGCGGTTGATGTAGTCGAACGTCTTTGCGATCAAAATCCCCGAGCGTCCTGCGATCCAATCACGATCCGTCCCGATCTAGCACCGAACGGACGGCACTTCCGCGTTCAACACACGTACATCTTGATGACGATCTCCGCCTTCTTGATCCAGCAAGAGGGAGCAGAGAGGTAGACGAGTTCTCCGGCAGCGTGACGGCGCTGCGGCGATGGTGGTGGAGTAATCCCAGTAGGGCTTCGCCTAAGCACAGCTGAAACCGATCTAGAGGAGAAACTACAGACTAGACGGTAGGGTTGCACGTGGCTGAAAATCTATGTGCCAAAACCCTCAAACCTCTAGTATATATAGGAGGAGGGGAGGAGGAGGCTTGATGGAAGGGCCAGCCCCTCTTTGGTTTGGCCGAAGTGGAAAGGAGGAGTCCTCCTCCTCCACTCCTAGTAGGATTAGGATTCCTTCCTTATTTCCACCTTTTTGCCTTTTTCCACCTTTTCTCACTTTGGAATTTCTTCCCAGCCGCACGGACCTTGCGTGGGACTTCGGCTAGCCCACCAAGGACTGGTATTTGTCCTCCCACAGCCCATGTAGCCTCTTGGGTCGAAATACCCCTCCCGATGGTCCCCCGATAAACTACCGGCACTCCCGGTACACTACTGATGAGCCTGAAACTTTTCCGGCGAGCAAAACAGGACTTCCTATATATCAATCTTTACATATGGACCATTCCGGAGCTCCTCGTGACGTCCGGGATCTCGTACGGGACTCCGAACGACCTTTGGTCACCACCATGCATAACTCTATACTACCGAAACATCACCAAACCTTAGGTGTGCAGACCCTGTGGGTTCGAGAACTATGTAGACATGACCGAGACGCCTATATGTTCAGTAACCAATAGCAGGACTTGGATGCCCATATTGGTTCCTACATATTCTACGAAGATCTTTATCGGTCGAATCTCTATGTCAAGGATTCAGTCAATCCCCTATAATGTTCCCTTTGTTCTTCGGTATGTTACTTGCCCGAGATTCGATCGTCGGTATCTCCATACCTAGTTCAACCTCGTTACCAGCAAGTATCTTTACTCGTTCCATAATACAAGAACCCGTGACTAACACTTAGTCACATTGCTTGCAAGGCTTGTTGTGATGTTGTATTACCGAGTGGGCCTTGAGATACCTCTCCGTCACACGGAGTAACAAATCCCAGTCTTGATCCATGCCAACCCAACAAACACCCTCGGATATACCTATGGAGTACCTTTATAGTCACCCAGTTACGTTGTGACGTTTGATACACACAAGGCATTCCTCCGGTGTCCGTGAGTTTCATGATCTCATGGTCGTAGGAACATATATTTGACATGCAGAAAAATTGTAGTAATGAACTGACACAATCATATGCTACGTTTATAGTTTGGGTCTTGTCCATCCCATCATTCTCCTAATGATGTGATCCCGTTATCAAACGACATCTTATGTCAATGGCCAGGAAACCTTGGCCATCTTTGATCAACGAGCTAGTCTACTAAAGCCATACTAGGGACAAAGTGTTGTCTATCTATCCACACATGTAATGTGTTTCCAATAAATACAATTATAGCATGGATAATAAAAAATTATCATGAACAAGGAAATATAATAATAAACACTTTATTTATTGCCTCTAGGGCATATTTCCAACAGTCTCCCACTTGCACTAGAGTCAATAATCTAGTTCACTTCACTATGTGATTTACATTGTAATGAATTGAGCACCCATGTGGTTCTGGTGTTGATCATGTTTAGCCCTTGGAAGAGGTTTAGTCAACAGGTCTGCAAAATTCAGATTCGTGTGCACTTTGCAAATATTTATGTCCTTCTCCTCGACGTAATCGCGGATGGAATTGAAGCGTCGCTTTATGTGTCTGGTCCTCTTGTGAAACCTTGGTTCCTTGGCCAGAGCAATGGCACCAGTGTTGTCTTAGAACAGAGTCATTGGATTCAGTGCACTGTGCACTACTCCAAGATCTGTCATGAACTGCTTCATCCAGACACCTTCCTTCGCCGCCTCCAAGGCTGCGATGTACTCCGCTTCGCATGTAGAATCGGCTACCACGCTTTGCTTGGAACTGCATCAGCTTACCGCTCCCCCATTGAGAATAAATATGTATCCGGTTTGTGACTTAGAGTCATTCGGATCAGTGTCAAAGCTAGCATCCACGTAACCCTTTACAACAAGCTCTTGATCACCTCCATAAACGAGAAACGTTTCCTTAGTCCTTTTCAGATACTTAAGGATATTCTTGTATGCTGTCCAGTGCTCCATTCCAGGATTACTTTGAAACCTTCCGGCCATACTTATGGCAAGGCTGACATCGGGTCTTGTGCATAGCATTGCATACATGATAGAGCCTATGGCTGAAGCATAGAGGATGACACTCATCTTCTCTCTATCTTCTGCAGTCACTTGGCATTGAGTCTTACTCAACTTTACACCTTGTAACACAGGCAAGAACCCCTTCTTGGACTGATCCATTTTGAACTTCTTCAAAACTTTATCAAGGTATGTGCTTTGTGAAAGTGCTATCAAGCGTCTCGATCTATCTCTATAGATCTTAATGCCTAATATGAAAGCAGCTTCTCCTAGGCCCTTCATTGAAAAACTCTTGTTCAAATATTCCTTCACACTTTCCAGCATTTCTATATTGTTTCCAATCAGAAATATGTCATCCACATATAATATTAGAAACGCTATAGAGCTCCCACTCACTTTCTAGTAAATACAAGCTTCTCCATAAACTTGTATAAACCCAAATGCTTTGTTCACCTCATCAAAGCGCTTATTCCAACTCCGAGATGCTTGCACCAGTCCATAAATGGATTGCTAGAGTCTGCAAACTTTGTCGGCATTCTCTGGATCGACAAACCTTCTGGTTGCATCATATACAACTCTTCCTCAAGGAAACCGTTGAGGAACGCTGTTTTGACATCCATCTGCCAAATTTCATATTCAAAATAAGCAGCTATTGCTAACATGATTCTGATGGATTTAAGCATCGCTTTGGGTGAGAAGGTCTCATCGTAGTCAACTCCTTGAACTTGTGAAAAACCCTTTGCCACAAGTCGAGCTTTATAGACGGTGACATTACCGTCCACGTCCGTCTTCTTCTTAAAGACCCATTTGTTCTGAATGGCCTTTCGCCCTTTAGGTAATACTTACAAGGTCCATACTTTGTTTTCATACATGGATCCCATCTTGGATTTCCTGGCCTCTAAACATTTCTCGGAATCCGGGCCCATCATCGCTCCTCCATAGCTCGTAGGTTCATTGTTGTCCAACAACATGACCTCCAAGACAGGGTTGTCATACCACTCAGGAGCAGTACGCGCCCTTGTCGACCTACGAGGTTCAATAGTAACTTGATCCAAAACTTCATGATCATCATCATTAACTTCCTCTTCAACTGTCATAGGCTCCACAAAAACATCTTTCTATGCTGCGCTACTCTCTGGTTGAAGTAAAGGTTCAATAACTTCATCAAGCTCTATTTTCCTCCCACTCAATTCTTTCGAGAGAAACTCTTTCTCAAGAATGTTCTGTTTTTAGCGAGAAACACTTTGCCTTCGGATCTGAGATAGAAGGTATACCCAACTGTCTCTTTCGGGTATCCTATGAAGACGCATTTCTCCGCTTTGGGTTCCAGCTTTTCAGGCTGAAGCTTTTTGACATAAGCATCACATCCCCAAACTTTAAGAAACGACAACTTTGGCCTCTTGCCAAACCATAGTTCATATGACGTCATCTCAACGGACTTTGATGGTGCCCTATTTAAAGTGAATGCAGTTGTCTCTAATGCATAACCCCAAAACGATAGTGGCAAATCGGCAAGAGACATCATAGAATGCACCATATCTAATAAGGTTCCATTACGACGTTCGGACACACCATTACGCTGTGGTGTTCTAGGCGGTGTCAACTGTGAAACAATTCCACATTGTCTTAAGTGTTTGCCAAACTCATAACTCAGATATTCATCTCCTCGATCAGATCGCAGGAATTTAATCTTCTTGTTACGATGATTCTCAACTTCACTCTAAAATTGCTTGAACTTTTCAAACATTTCAGACTTCTGTTTCATTAAGTAAATATATCCATATCTACTTAAGTCATCAGTGAAGTTGAGAAAATAACGATATCCACCACGCGCTGTAACATTCAATGGACCGCACACATCAGTATGTATGATTTCCAATAAGTCACTTGCCCGTTCCATTGTTCCAGAGAACGGCGTTTTAGTCATCTTGCCCATGAGGCATGGTTCGCATGTGTCAAGTGATTCAAAATCAAGTGACTCCAAAAGTCCATCAGCATGGAGCTTCCTCATGCGTTTTACACCAATATGACCTAAACGGCAGTGCCACAAGAAAGTGGTACTATCATTATCAACTCTACATATTTTGGCATCAATGTTATGAACATGTGTATCCTTGCTATCAAGATTCAATATGAATAAACCCCTCACATTGGGTGCATGACCATAAAAGATATTACTCATATAAACAGAACAACCATTATTGTCTGATTTAAATGAGTAACCGTCTCGCAATAAACAAGATCCGAATATAATGTTCATGCTTAACGCATGCACTAACTAACAATTATTCAGGTTCATCACTAATCCCAATGGTAATCGAAGAGAGAGCGTGCCGACGGCGATCACATCAACCTTGGAACCATTTCCCACGCGCATCGTCAGTTCGTCCTTCGCCAGCCTTCGTCTATTCCGTAGTTCCTGTTTTGAGTTGCAAATGTGAGCAACCGAACCGGTATCAAATACCCAGGCACTACAACGAGAGCTAGTAAGATACACATCAATAACATGTATATCATATATACCTTGTTTGTTGTTGGCCGCCTTCTTGTCAGCCAGGTACTTGGGGCAGTTCCGCTTCCAGTGACCAGTTCCCTTCCAATGAAAGCACTCAGTTTCTGGCTTGGGTCCAGCCTTGGGTTTCTTTGTAGGAGGAGCGACTGCTTTTCCATCCTTCTTGGATTTACCCTTCTTGCCCTTGCCCTTGCTATTCTTCTTCAAACTAGTGGTTTTATTGACCATCAACACTTGATGTTCTTTCTGGATTTCAGACTCAGTGACTTTCAGCATCGCAAACAGCTCGGTGACTGACTTGTTCATCCCGTGCATGTTATAGTTCATCACAAAGCTCTTGTAGCTAGGTGGCAGTGATTGAAGAACTTTGTCAGTGATTGCCTCTATCGGAAGGGGCATTCCCAACTCCGCCAGACGAGTCGAATACCCAGACATTCTGAGTATATGTTCCCTGATAGACCCGTTCTCCTCCATTTTGCAAGCATAGAACTTATCGGAGGTCTCATACCTCTCGATATGGGCATTCTTCTGAAAGATAAACTTCAACTCCTGGAACATCTCATATGCTCCATGACATTCAAAACGTCTTTGAAGTACCGGTTCTAAGCCATACAACATTGCACACTGAACTATTGAGTAATCTCTAGAACATGCCTCCCAAGCGTTCTTAACGTCTTCGGATGACATGTCTTCGGGTTGGTCACCAAGCGGTGCATTAAGGACCTATGATTTCCAGGAAGCTGTGAGGATAATCCTCAAATTACGGGCCCAGTCCACAAAGTTACTTCCATCATCTTTCAACTTAGCTTTCTCTAGGAACACATTAAAATTCAGGGGTGCTACTGCGTGAGCCATTGATCTACAACATAAATATGCAAAGGTTACTTAGACTATTGTTCAAGATAATGAGTTTAGTTAACCAAATTACTAAAGCTCCCACTCAAATTGACATCCCTTAGGTGATCTGAGTGTCACATGATCCAAATTCACCAACTCAAGTCCGATCATCACGTGAGTTGAGGTGGTTTCAATGGTACCCTTGTAGATCACTAAGCGGGAAGCGTTAAGAAATGTGGTTGATGTAGTCAAACGTCTTTGCAATCCAAATCGCTGAGCGTCCTGCAATCCAATCACGATCCATCCCAATCTAGCACCGAACGGACGGCACCTCCGCGTTCAACACACGTACGGCTTGATAACGATCTCCGCCTTCTTGATACAGCAAGAGGGAGCGGAGAGGTAGATGAGTTCTCCGGCAGCGTGATGGCGTTGCGGCGATGGTGGTGGAGTAATCTCAACAGGGCTTCACCTAAGCACAGCTGAAACCGATCTAGAGGAGAAACTACGGACTAGAGGGTAGGGTTGCACGTGGCTGAAAATCTGTGTGCCAAAACCCTAAAACCTCTAGTATATATAGGAGGAGAGGAGGAGGAGGCCTGGCGCAAGGGCCAGCCCCTCTTTTGTTCGGCCGAAGTGGAGAGGAGGAGTCCTCCTCCTCCACTCGTAGTAGGATTAGGACTCCTTCCTTATTTCCACCTTTTTGCCTTTTTCCACCTTTTCTCACTTTGGAATTTGTTCCCAGCCGCATGGGCCTTGTGTGGGACTTCGACCAGCCTAGTAAGGGCTGGTATTTGTCCTCCCACAGCCCATGTAGCGTCTTGGGTTGAAATACCCCTCCCGATGGTCCCCCGGTACACTACCGGCACTCCCGGTACACTACCGATGAGCCTGAAACTTTTCCAGTGACCAAAGCAGGACTTCCTATATATCAATCTTTACCTCCGGACTATTTCGGAACTCCTCATGATGTCCGGATTCTCATCCGTGACTCCAAACAACCTTCGGTCACAACCATGCATAACTCTATACTACTGAAACGTCACCAAACCTTAAGTGTGTAGACCCTGCGGGTTCGAGAACTATGTATACATGATCGAGACACCTCTATGGTCAATAATCAATAGCGGGACCTGGATGCCCATATTGGTTCCTACATATTCTACGAAGATCTTTATCGATCGAACCTCTATGTCAAGGATTCAGTCAATTCCGTATAATGTTCCCTTTGTTCTTCGGTATGTTACTTGCCCGAGATTCGATCGTCGGTATATCCATATCTAGGTCAACCTCATTACCGGCAAGTCTCTTTACTCGTTCCGTAATACAAGATCCCGTGAATAACACTTAGTAACATTGCTTGCAAGGCTTGTTGTGATGTTGTATTACCGAGTGGGCCCTGAGATACCTTTCCGCCACACAAAGTAACAAATCCCAGTCTTGATCCATGCCAACCCAACAGACACCCTCGGAGATACCTGTAGAGTACCTTTATAGCCACTCAATTACGTTGTGACGTTTGATACACACAAGGCATTCCTCCGGTGTCCGTGAGTTGCATGATCTCATGGTCGTAGAAACATATACTTGACATGCAGAAAAACTGTAGTAATGAACTGACACGATCATATGCTACGTTTATAGTTTGGGTCTTGTCCATCCCATCATTCTCCTAATGATGTGATCCCGTTATCAAATTACATCTTATGTCAATGGCCAGGAAACCTTGACCATCTTTGATCAACAAGCTAGTCTACTAGAGGCATACTAGGGACAAAGTGTTGTCTATCTATCCACACATGTAATGTGTTTCCAATCAATACAATTATAGCATGGATAATAAAAAATTATCATGAACAAGGAAATATAATAATAAACACTTTATTTATTGCCTCTAGGGCATATTTCCAACACCTCGAGCCAAAGTGTGGTTGTTCTCACTGAACGAGAGCTTCGACCATGGCAGGTTTTCCGAGATGGTGATCACACTTTGGGCCATATGGTATGCACGTCGTCAAGCTATACATGAAGGTATCTTCCAATCACCGAGACAAACATCAATCTTTGTTCATTCATACCTTGGTGAGTTGGAACAGATCGCAAAACGAGTGATGAACCACAACACGAGAGAGATAGTCCACAATGCAGTAGCTGTGTGGCTACCACCACCTACGGGCGTGGTGAAGGTCAATGTTGATGAGGCGGTGGTGTGCAACACTCGGGATGGAGTGGTAGCAGTAGTGTGCCGCGACCACACAGGACAATATCTGGGCTCCTCCGTTATGGTGTTCCGAGGCATCTCCGATCCAACAGTACTTGAGACCATTGCATGCAGGGAAGCGCTAGCCTTGGCAGATGATTTTCTGGTTCAAAATTTGAAGGTGGCATCGGACTGTCTACAAGTGGTAAATGATATCGAGAGGGGGAACGAAGGACCTCATGCGGCGATTGTGCACGAGATTACGAACCATTTAGCTACTTTTGATTTCTGTAGCTTTGTTCATGAGCCTAGAGCGCATAACTCTGAGGCTCATAACCTCGTCAAATTTGCCAGTACTTTGAATGTAGGTAGACATGTGTGGTTGGGTCTTCCCCACGACCCCAATCTTATAGTCCGTCTACATGGCATTTTTGCCTATGTGGAGGAAAAAGATGAAAAAACGGTGGGAATGAGCTCTTATGCAAGAGCCTAGCTATATGCATACTTCTAAACAAATGCAATAAATGTGAAGAAAGAGATAGAGAAAAAGTAAAAGAATGTAGTACTCTTATAGCTAACCTTATAGCTAACCTTATAGCTAATCTTATTGTATGAGTGACTATATATGATGACTATATATGACATGGCAACATTATATAGCCAACAGTTGGCTATACTATTAACCATGCCCTAAGGCTGGCTGTAGTAAGGATATCATATGTAGTATCATATACTTGGGACTAGTAAACATGATGATGTGGCAGATAATTAAAGAAGAGAGAGAGAGAGTAACATAGGTAGATACCGTATCATGTTAAATGCTATGTTACTATGTGTCATGCATGCCAATAAATAAGGTCACCTATGATACTAGTTTATGATACTATGTACTATAGAGGTAATATCATATAATACTATCATATGCATGATACTACTATATGATACTCTCCAATATGAGTGACCTAATGAGCAGCTGGCGAGACAACATAGAACAGAAAAAGGTTAGTTGTTATTAACATCAGATTAGTTTGTGTCTTTCAAGTATAGAAGTAGAACCGTAGAAATTACTAACATCAACACTAAATGAGGAATAAATTTATGGATAGATTGTAAGTTTTGTTTAGTATTTATAAAAAAAAGGTTAGTTTAGTTCTAAGAAATTATAGCGAAGAAACCGGCAGACAAGTTCGGTTTTGACAAATTTATTTAGACCTTGGTGTTCAGACTCTTAAAGCCGAAGTTAAGTTAATAGATACGTAGTAATATTCATTTGGATCGTAGTAATATTCATTCGGATCGTCCAACAGTGTGAGTATTTCAGTTATATATAATTTATAGTATTCAAAATGCAATGCCTTCTATTATTTTGGTGCTTCCAGTTCTTGCCCCCTATCTTAAATTCCTGGCTCCGTCCCTACTTGGTTGTGCCCCTACACGGTGGCCTAGCAGCCGCCGGATTTCCATAGCTAATCGCCCGCAATGCTTCGGCCGAGCAGAGGGCCGACGACATTGGGGCGACGACGGTGCAGCGTCGCCGAGTTTCGGACACACAACCATTGTCCGCACATCGTCCGAGCACATCTGGTGGCTGTTGTCTACCCCCCCCCCCCCCCTCTTTGCAGCCAACAACCACTGATGACCCACCAGCCGGATATGTCCTCCTTGCACATTAAATGTTCGACAGAATTTGTACAAAGGTACAACAAAATCATTTGTGTTTTTTTGTATGCATTTACAGAATTTTAGCTTGATAGATAGTTTCGTATTGTATATGGTTCATGTGAAACCAACTATTATTATGATTCCTTGTTGGATGAGGAATTTGATTTGACCAAGGAGGAAGATATTGCTATGATTGTGATGATGCACAAGAACAAGAGGCCAAAGCACAAAGGTTTGGTTTTTGGTCATGAGTTTCTATGGTGAGAAAAGAAAAAGGTGGGCAACCAATTGATCTCTAACTACTTTGTCTCAAATCCTCGCTATCTAGAGAAGTACGTTCGACACTGGTTTAGGATGTCAACGGGCATGTTTATTCACATTTGCAATGTTGTGAAGCAACATCATCAGTCCTTCGTTGAAAGGAGGAACTGGGTCGGATCACTTGGACATAATACCGAGTAGAAGGTCACTGCCGCATTGCGCATGATGGCATACTATATTCCGGCAGATTCCACTAATGTTAACTTGACAATGGGAGAGAATAATTCAATCTTGTTCATCAAACATTTTGTGAAAGCGGTTGTGCAGGTGTTTGGTCCAGAGTATTTGAGAGCACCTGATGCTCAGGACACGTCGAGACTTTTGGAGACAAACAATACCCGTGGGTTTTCGGTCATGCTTGGCTCTAGTGATTGCAAGCAATACAAGTGGAAGAACTTCCCTACATCATGGATGGATAGTTAAAAGGACGCAACATGGATGCAACCATCATTATTGAGGCAATGGCCTATTAGGAGTCATGGATGTGTCATGCTTATTTTGAGATGCCTAGATCTTGAAATGATATCTATGTGCTGCATCGATATACTCTTTTCACCAAGTTAGCCCGGGGGGGGGGGGCAACCTTTCAACAAAATGGTTGCAAGTACAACTTTGGTTATTACCTTGCGGATGGAACTTATCCAAGGTGGGGTAGTTTCGCCAAGCCAATTTCAAAATCCCAAGGTAAGAAAGAACTTTATTTCCACAATGCTCAAGCATCTACTAGAAAAAAATGTGAAGAGGGATTTCAAGATTTTGCGAGCCCAATTTGCTATTATGCAAGGACCGGCTAGGTCTTGGGATAAAGATGTCATGTGGTACATCTTGTACAATATGATCAGTGAGACTGAGTGTGGACCAGATTTGGTCTATAGTGTGTATGACCTCATGGGGATCTCAGTTCGGGAAAGTCATAGGGAAGACGACTCCGTCGATTTCTTGAGGTCTACTATTAGATTCAAGATGCCGATACACATGGAGATCTCCAAAAAGATGTGATGGCAGAGTGGTGGGCATGGCATGGGTGACTCTCTGTTTGTTGCATTTGTGTGCTAGACTTTGTTGTTGAGCTTCATGAACAATTAATAACGTCGATGTGATGAACTATGTAATAATTTGGTGAATTATACAATAAATTATAGTTTGTTTGGAATTCATTTGAGTGGCATTTGGTATTATATGTGTGTAATATGTACGAAATATAGATTAAAAATATACATATGGTTGTCGTGTGGCTGCCCTATTTTAGAGCTGCTGTTGGAGACGGTGCTTGCTCGTGCCCACATTTTTTTACTCCACCAACTTTTCGTGCCCAAAAATAGGGTTGTTGTTGAAGATGCTCTTAGGCAATATCCATAGCTTCTTAACCAACCACGTCGCAAGTAAGTGGCAATGAAATACAACAATCTATAGATCAATTAAATGGCAATCATATACTATGATAAGCAAGGTAAAAGCTATTGCAGAACATTCATTTTATTTTGGCACACTGAGAATATAGTACAATATATTGCATTGAAACCATGGTGCGTAACAAGAAAACCGTTCCTTCTAGTAGAATAATATCGCACAGTGATTCCCTAATGTACATAGCCATGGTATGTAAAAGAAAACTAAGGTATTATATCTTTTCACGATAGGTGATTAGTCTAAACTAGTGTGTGCATCACTAGTGACGATTGTGTACTTGTTGCAACTACTTGGCACTAGCTCCACCACATATTAGACAAGTTTAAATAATCTGTGTAAGTCATATCATAGAAAGAACTACTTATTTAAATTGTATCATGAAAGCGACTATTGACCAATGTCCTTTCTTGCCTCCTAAATGATCAACATCATCATCTTAAAAAACAGTGATCAAAATCGTGATCAAATATGAGATCATTAATTAACATACCATGCACCTATACATATGTTTAAATAACTTTGCTAATATTAGTTAGCCAAAACCACTAGCTTGCATAGCATAGAAACAATGCATGTTTGATTAGACATAACCACGTTCTCTCTCATTATGGAAAATAGAGAGGAGATAATGTTGCTCTCTCTATCAACCGATCATTATCTCAATATGTTGTGTACAATCCATTGGATAAACAACAAGCTGTTTTCCGTTAATACTGAACAAAACGGAGGCGCATGCTACACAAGAAGAAGAAAAGCGTAATGTTTGCTTCCATATAATATAATATCTCATTCAAACAAATGTGACTGTAAAAGATGGTGTACTCATCATTAGTGTGCAACTAGCAAGTGTTTCCATCAATGTGATCTAGGATTTCACCCTCAAGGGTGCCACATCTTACAGATACAATTTAATTGTTTTTTAAGATCCCGATCTATTATGAAAATTCATCATGAGTACAAAGAACATCAAACATTATAAAAATTAAAACATGGTCTCTAGGCCACCAAACGATCGTAGATGACAGCCGACAAGTATTCATGTGCGTGCCCCTAAGGATCAGAGCCCTAGAGACACAATCATCATCACTGAACCCTTTAATAGATATGAAGCATTTGACATCAAACCATGCCGTGCGCACGCATGCCGAGAAACCTAACCTTATCGCCACCAATGAGACGACATGAATCTATGTTGGAGCTTCATTGACTATGTTCAGATGGATGAATTCGAGCAAGGTCAACGCATGGAAGACAAACTCTAAGAAGAAGGGTAGTAATCAACCGGAGTGCCGCACCCATGAGGACTGAAAAAACCCTAATCTAAACTACTAGTCGAAGCAAAGGCTATTGGATTCCACTTCCCGTCGCCGGCCGTCGGAGCAGGAAAGAGAGGGCATGCGAACCCATGGGCTTGGTGAATTTTGGAGGGGGGAGTTTACCATAGAGGCGGAAGAGAAGGAAAAAAATAAAGTATAATTTAATTGTCAGGTATCATGAACGATAGCGTACAAAGCAATAATCTTAAAATTTGATAAATCATTGTAACCAGTTTAACATTGTAGAAAACATAATTTCGTCTTACATGACATTTTTTGAATGGTTATTTTATTCATTTTTGTCGAGTTTCAACCCTAACTAATTATAAAGTAGTTTGATTTAGGCTAAAATTTTGAGATAAATATATTTGGATACCATCAGAATCAGCTGAATTTTAGCAAAACAATTACGAAATTAATTTGGAGAGTCACCACCACCCACGTTTAGATATCCCAAGTTCAATTCACGATTACGACCATGGCCCGAGGCATGATGAACGTGTGTGCGGACATCATGCTACAACATAGCTACAATATATTGAAGCAGGCCCAAAGCCCATCCTGATCCTCCGAGTGAACCTTCTTGAGAGCATGTGAGACCAATAAATCAATTGATTTGGAAATTGACACAACTAAAGGATTGGACGTGCTTTGCTACAACCATGGTTAGTGTTGCTGGGATATTATTAGAAAATGATTTAACGTGTGGGAGATATGACCAGCCGCCGGTTGGGCCGTGCAGCCACCTCGTGGGTACAATATATTCCTAATGTCCAAATATTCAAAACTTGTCACATGGATTTTTTTACATGTTCTTGTAAAATACACATGGCAAAAAAATAATGAATTTAGATAGTAATTGTTTTTTTGGTGTTTAAGACATGACAATTTTCTAGAATTGTTGCTAGGATTCACATGGCGTTGCTGATGGGCATGACAATTCAGATTAAGGTGTTGGATGACCTTGCTGATGGGCATGACTTGTCACCTGACGACTGGCTTAGGAGATATGCCCTCGAGGCCTCGCTCTTGGACATTTACAAGAGCAAGGAGCTGTTCTGGCAGCGTCGGGGGGGGGGGGGGGGGGGCAGAACTGGCTCCTTAAGGGGGATGCGAACACTGCCTACTTTCAGGCGATTGCTAATGACCGTAGGCGGAAGTGTGCCATCCCTTTCCTCTGGGATGGAGATGTTCTTCTGGAAAGCCCAGAGGACATCTCCGCCCATATTTAGTTCTTTTTTAAGGAGTTGTTCTCGGCTGAGCCGCGCGGAGGCATCTCTCTCTGCGCTGACTTCTGGCCGCTTGATGACCAGGTCTTTGATGCGGAGAATGCGAACTTACTTTCCCATTCTCCCCTGAGAAGGTGGGTCGAGCAATTGCGTCTATGAACGCTTTCTCGGCCCCGGGGCCGGATGGCCTCCCGGTAATCTTTTTCCAGAAATTCCGGGAAATCTTACGCCCGGTCATTATGCCCATGTTTCATGAGTTCTATATTGGAACCTTGGATATGGCTAGGATTAACTATGGTGTCATATCTCTGATCCCCGAAGTAGGTGGGGCGACGGATATTTGACACTTCCGCACCATCACGGTGATCAACGCGTTGGAGCGAATCTTTGCGAAGGTTTGCGCAACTCGCTTATCTCTGGTGGTGGAAAGGATTGCTCACCCCCTTCAGTCCGCATTCCTGAAGGGCCGGCAGATCCATGATGGAATTTTTGCCCTTCACGAGATCGTCGACAGGTGGCGTCGAAGGGGCTTAAGGGGGTCTTCATCAAATTGGACTTCTAGAAGGCGTATGACCGCCTGGACTGGTCCTTTTTGAGGTTGGTGATGGAGCGACGAGGATTTGACGAGAGGTGGTGTTCTGGATCATGCAACTGGTTAGATTTGGGAACACGGGGATCAACATCAATGGCGAGGTGGGCCCCTTTTTCCAGGCTTCTAGAGGGTTAAAGAAAGGGGACCTTGTCTCCCCCTTACTTTTCAACCTCGCAGTTGATGCCCTTGCGGGCATCTTAGATAAGGCCAAGTTGGTCGGCCACCATAAGGGTGTAGTTAGTCACCTCATCCTGGATGGGGGGTTACTCACTTGCAGTATGCGGATGACACCATGATTATGGTGGAAGGCTCGGACTCGGACATTGTTAATCTTAAGTTTCTTTTGCTCTGCTTTGAGGAAATGTCTGGACTTAAGATTAACTTTGATAAGAGCGAGGTGGTGTGTCCTTGGCTATTCGGAGGCTGAGTAGCTTCGGATCGCGGATAACCTCAACTGTAGGTTGGCGTCATTCCCCATATCTTACTTGGGGATGCCCCTAGCTGAGTCCGGGATTTTGGTGAGTGGGTATGATCCGCTTGTGGGACGAGTAGCGTCCCGTGCGGAGCCCTGGTGAGGTAGGTTCACTTCTAAAGGTAGAAAAATTGTCCTCATTTGCTCTAACCTTGCCAGCCTCCCCATGTATATGATGGGGATGTACATCTTACCCGAATTTGTGCATAGCTCCTTTGACAATGAGCTGGCTAGGTTCTTCTGGCAGGCAGGGGATGGTCGGCCCAAGTACCATATGGTGAAGTGGGCTGACATTTGCTTGCCGAAGGACCGAGGTGGGTTGGGCATCCCTGCATCTCGCCGGATGAACGTTGCGCTTATGCTACGTTGGGTTTGGCGGATCTTGCGGGGAGATGGGGGGTTGTGGCTGCAGCTGGTTGAGTCCAAGTACTTGCAGGGCCAACCCCTCATGGCTTGCTCACACTCGGCTGGGTCCCAGTTCTGGAAATCTATTCAGGCCATCAAGGAAGAGATTAGACTGGGTTTGCGTTTCTCGGTTGGCAATGGGTCTGGGACCCAATTTTGGTTGGACCCCTGGCTTGAGGGTGAGCCTCTCCGCTTGCGGTTCCCGAGGCTCTTTGTGATTTGTGATGACCCGGTCATTCTTGTATCTACGGCTGCTTTGGAGGAGGGATGGAACATTGCGTTCCGCCGCTCATTCGGACCAGATGAGATACGGGAATGGACAGACCTGAGGGAAGTAGTCCATCTTCCTCTATCCCAGGACCCTGGCACTGTTTCTTGGAGCCTTTCTCCTTCGGGTGAATTCTCTGTTAGTTCGGCCTATCAGGCATTATGTCGTATGCTGGTTCTACAGTGGCTATCCCCATTGTGGAAGGCACCATTGCCCTTGAAGATTAAGATTTTTGTATGGCAGCTCCTCTGAGACCGTCTGCCTTCGGGGACCGAGGTGTTGAGACGCCATGGTCCGGGCAATGGCCTTTGCCCTTTGTGCCATGTCCTGGAAACGGGACCGCACATTTTGTTTTCTTGCGTAGCAGCGTAGGCACTTTGGTGCTTTGTTCGTGAGGCTCTAGGGTCAGAGTGGGAGGCTCATGACCTTGCAGAGTTTCTGCAGGTTAGGGGCACTCAGGTTGGCCGTACGCGCCGACTGTTCTGGCTCATCTTCGCGGCTATGATGTGGACTCTCTGGACTACTCGCAACAAGATGGTGATTGAGCGGGTGTTCCCGCGACGTGCTTCTGACTCGTTCTTCAAATTGCTTGCCTTCTTGCAGCACTGGCATCTGCTCGCTAGGCCGAGGGATCGTGATCGACTTTAGCTATTCCTGGACGCCCTGGTGTCTATCGCACGTCGTCTCTCCGACCGCTCGCCTGTTTCGTAGCTTGCCCCTGGAGGCCTTTTTGTTTCTTCCTCTTTCATTTGGGCGTATTTGTGTTGTGGCCCCAACATTTCTCTTATATGACTGTGCTTGAGATCTGGTTGTATGGACGTATGCTTTATTTATAAAGCGGGGCGAAAGCCTGTTTCGGTAGGATTCACATGGCAATATTTTAGAAAAACAATTAATGCTCACATGCCAACTCTAGGAATTTTGTCCTATACTCATGGCAAATTTTAAAATTGTTTGTTATGGTCGCATGGAAATTTCAAATATATCTTTTTCCAAAACATGAAAACTTTTAGAAATTTTGCACACAGTTTTAGTTTTTCATGCATGCCAAGTCATGATTTGTTCTTAGATCATCATGGCTAAATTCAAAATTTAGCTTTTTCATAGAACAAACTCCTTAATTTTATTTAGACCATGGCAATTCTGTTAATTAGAGCATGATAGTATTTCATAAGTAGCATGGTAATTTCATTATTTAGAACATGAATTTTTGTATTAGACCATGGTAAATTTATTAATTGGCCCATGGTAGTTTTATTGTAGGTAGCATGAGAATTTTTTGCTTCCCACTACATAGCAAATATACATATATTAAATTTGACATGTTATTACATGTAACATGGCAATTATATTATTTAGATCATGACAATTCTATTAATTAGACCGTTGTAGTCATCTTGTAGGTAGCAAGGCAATTTTCATTTTTAGTCCATGGTAATTTGTGTAATTAGCCCACTTTATTGTAGGTTGCATGGAAAATTTATTTGACACACAATGGCAATTTTGCTTCACACGAGATGACAATCATATATAATCTTGGTTCATTTCACGTGCCAAATTATAATTTTGTGTCCTAAATTATTCATTTTTTATAAAAAAAATCTGCTCACATGGTAAATTCATATTATTTTTGGCCGATAAAGTGGTGTCAATTATTTATAAAATTGCTATGGCATCTGGCAAATTTTAATGATTTTTTTCTAAATCACGTTTTTTTTGTGTGTAATAGGTAATTGTAACATGGCAAACTCTTAGAATTTTTGTACAATCGCATGGCGTTCTGTACTGGTACATTTAGAAAATAAAGAAAAAAATTGCTCTCACAAACATAGCAACTTTTGCACAGTGACATGGCATGAAACATCTCATGGCAAAAGTCGCAATTTTTTTAATGAAATATGATAATTGCAATATTTTGTAGATTATTTATTTATTTTTGGGTTGAAAATTATTTAGAGTAACTAGTGATAATTCAAATTAGCTGTTGTTTTTTAAGATGGCAAATATTGGATATTAATTTGCAAAGCTATAATAGTGCTGGGAGGCATAGTAAATGGGCTGGCAGTGCCTTCCCTAAAAAAGCTGGCAGGGCCTAGTTTGCCATGAGATGGTTCTCGTCCACTCGTTATTGGGGTCCTAAAAATATTGTGATTTTTCAAGGGGGTTCTTGGTACAACCTACTACTGGATCCACATGACTAAGTTTCTATTGATGTACGATCGCTGAAAGACCGTACTTAGAAGTAGGTCACTAAGTAAGCATACACGAGCTTAATCGCTTTGGTCTTAATTAATCATCACATTCAAACACATCATGCAATTTTCTTTTTCTTGTAGAGCCTCGAATGATGGTTACGATGCTTGCTAAAGTTGAACCTTGGCATATTCCGTAGAACTTGATGTAATTAGAATATGTCAAACAAGTCATGTTAGACCAATTCTCAAACCAAATCAAAATTCCATTCCATATTATAACTACCATAAGAGAACTCATTAACTTGACAAATTCTTGAACCAAGTCACATGGCATTTTGTACTGGTCCATACATCGGCAAATTAACCTTTCTCTCTCTCATCACACAATACCAAACTAGATTTTTTTTAAAGCAACAAGCATATTTTACCAGGTCCTATAGTAGATGATGCCCTAGGCCAAAAGGAACCGTACCAAAATTCGAGTTTTCTATACATACATACCCCCACGATAGGCACCAGCGTCGACACACGCGCACACACACGCGCGCGCACACGCATACATCCTTCAAAAAAAGAAGGTGAAGCGTAATTTTGTTTTCTATTTTACAGTTGGTAGTTTTCTATACCTAATTTTACAATTTGCAGTTTTCAAGTGATCGTGTACGCATAATTGAACTCCAATCACGCACACATATGGACCTTGCATCTTTCGCTCCACGCACGATCGATCACCAGAGGTTGAGCACTACGTAAGGTTGTGCGTACGTACGATACGAGCTTTGGATTTCATCGACAGAATGCATGGTACTAGCCACTAGCTTGTCAATGATCTCGCACTCAGTGTCTCAGACGTACGAGGAGGATTTTAGAACTCAGAACTAGTATATTATTACCATTAAATTAACGCACACAAAACAAGTAGTAGCGGTTAATTACGCTCAAACAGGGGTGAGTACGTTGTTCCTCGGTCGGAGGAGCTAGGGAGCGTGTGTGATAGATCGTGCAATACGCCGGTGCAGAGTGCAGACGAACAGACATGGCGTCCACGGTGACGTTTGTTTGAAAGGGTCCCCGTATCCTCGCTAGTTTAATTTTCTCCGATCGAGCTAGCAAACCCCGGCCGGATCGACCGATCATCTATGTAGCTCTGTTATTTATAAAATATATCTATAGTACTAGTTTTTTTTTTTGCGAGGATATATATATACTACTAGTAGTTACAAAACCAGCAGCTAGCAGAGTGAGATTTTATCAAAAAAAGCTAGCAGAGTGAGAGAGAAGAAAAGGTCGCCTGGCACGGAAGCAATGGCCGGTGCGTGCGTGCGTGCTGATCGTATGCCCGAGCGACCACAAGGGACAATTAAAGATGACTTTGTTCGTAACGAAGCGACTGCAATCAGGACGTCCCCGTCGGCGCTAGCTAATTAATCTGGCGATAGGATTCTATAATCGTATGCTGCAGCTATAGTCGGCCAGCTTTTCTCTCCAGCCAAGCAAAACCAGGCTAAAAAACACGGGGCCGGGGGGACATTTGGTGCCACGGATGCGATCAGCCACCTGTTTTTGACAGTTACTATCACTCGCTAATACGCACACTAATGGCAATTTACCACCTGGCCACAGGTTTATCTTCGTCTTCATGCCTTTATTTGCATGGTTATTACTCAGCCATGCGGACTCCAGGTAGCGTATAGATATTGAGTGCACCCGGCGGGGATGGTCGTACGGTTATCTTCAACCGGTTTGGATGACGTGCTAATAATAGACTAGGTGTGTAGGCATCGTAGTCTATTATTACAAAGTGCCGGATGTGGTACCTCGATTTATATTTCCTCTTTGTTTTGCTTTAGCGCTTGAACGCATTGTGGACCTGTCATTTTATTTCAAAACTATCTAATACGATGGCTGCATGCATCGATTGATGCAGAGGCCAGGAGCTTCGTTCCTCCTTTTCAAAAGAAAATATTATATCAATCTCATTCCTTTTTGTTGAGAGGTTTAATCCGAACGTTCCCTTTCAGAAAGGAGCTAGTTTGAAAGTTAATCATCTCACTTAATTATACATGAGCCACCACTGCATATTGCATATGTAGAAGATCATCACAGACGTGCTTTATGTGTGGTGATGATTAAGAGTAAACACAGACGGTTCGCGCGTGTTAAGAAAACCCGATTGCGACACCTAGCTGCATCATAAATGCTTGGTTGCTAAACCGTCGGCAGTTAGATGTCTACTGACGGTTGGAAGCTTTGAAGGCTTGGTAAAATAATCATTTTTGGCATACACAATAAGTTGGTTTGTAAATACAATTAGTTGAAGCGATTTATTCAATCAAACTAGAGTTTGACATGAGACAGCGAGAACGGTTTCCATAGTTTGCATGCTTTCTAGGTTTGTGTTTGTTCGTCTCTAAAATGGCTAATGTATATACCTGCGTATCGTTTTTTGAAAACAATACTCTTGTACTTCATACATTATTTTTTGTCAACCCATGCCTAGAAGAGCCAACCCATGTACAAAACTATGAAATAAAGAATATGCCAACACATGCCTAGAAGAGTCCATGTATAGCTCTTGCAGTTAGCCTTAAGAAGAAAATAAGATGAACCAACTTCGGTTCAGCTTTGAATATCCTTGCGCATCAATATAGGTTTGGCTCTTGATTGTTGAAAATTGCCACGTGGATTCTAGTTTGATCAACATCCTAAAATAGTCAGTTCCATGGAAAAGGCTTCTAAATAGCATCTTCCAAGATCTGATGTACAGACTGGGATTTTCACTCGCATTATATACGCCCTCTAGGGCGGGGGATCTTGTGGCCTTTTATTGGGGATTAATTACACTACCTTAGATGTGATTTCTTAGGAGGGTCGAGATTGATATATTAATATTACAACATGATGTCAAAGACAAATTCATTTGGGACTTGGTCCTGGTTTATGGGGAAGCTCAAGCTGATAGAAAAGAAAAGTTTCTTGGCAAGATTATCCAGATCTTTTCAAAATAGCATTAATCCTATCTTGGTTGGAGGGGTTTCTAACACTATTAGAAAAGCTTATGAGAAAAATAAGTCAGGTACTCTTGGACACTGGAGTTTTTTTTAATGCAACCACTGAACAAGGTGGTCTTAGAGGGCTTGATTTGAACAGAAAGCAATACACTTGGGGTAGTAACTTACAAAATCCTACTTTTGAGAAATTAGATAGTGTTACCTTGCCCAGATTGGGAGGAAAATTACCCCTGTCGGAGGTTGCAAGCTTAGTTAGAGAAAAATATGACCAGACTCCCCTGTTTTTGGACTTTGATGATGTATCGAAAACTATTCCCAATTTCAGACTTGAAAACTCCTGGTTTCTAAGCAGAGTGGAGATTCAGAAATTGGTGGTTGACACTTGGATGCAGCCTACTTTGAGGGTATCTAATATTAAAAAATGGAAGTGCAGAATGAGAAAACACTGGGCTAAATTGAAAGGCTGGAATAGAAATATGAATGCTTGATAGATGGCTCTGAAAAAAATATCCTTATTAAATTAGATAATATTGAGAAACATTGTGAGATGTTTTATGGGTTGAAAACTGCGATGAGACAGGAACAACATACCCGACAACTCAGCCAAAATCAGTGAAATTCTCTAAGGGGAAGGTAGTACCAAATACCTACACTGCAAGGCTAATGGTAGAGACAGGAAAAACAAAATTAATTCTCTGGATCAAGAAGAGGGTAGGATTGAAGGGGGCAGATTTTTATTGAGTATAATAATTCTTTCTACAAAAAAATATTTGGTCATCCCGAGGTCTTCGATATATTTCTTGATGTCGAGAATCCAAAAATTATTCTAGGAGGGTCCTGAGAAAAATTTACCGCAATCCTCTCTTTGGAAAAGATTAAGGAGATTATTTTCAAAATGGCCCATGACAAATTCCTTGGCCCTGATGGGTTTACTGCTGAATTCTATAAGCATTTTTGTGATTTGGTTAAATTTGATTTGAAGGATTTATTTCATGACTTTCGTAAAGGAATTCTAGACATTCCTAGATGAAACTATGACATCATTATCTTGGTGCCCAAAACTAAAGATGGTAAGCAGGTACATAAATACTAATTTATTTATTTATAAATGTCCTTCAAATTGGTCACAAAGATCTTAATGAATGGAATAAATAACGTAGATGGGGATGTGATTTCTCCCATCCAAACTGCTTTTGTAGAAGGAAAATACATCATGGAGGGAGTGATGATTTTACATGAAGCTTTGAATAGTATTCATGTTAAAAAAACAAAGTACTTGATCTTTATGGTAGACTTTGAAAGAGCTTATGATAAAATCAAATGGCCTTTTGTTTTACAAATGTTGAACTTAAAAGGTTTTCCAGATGACTGGATAACTGGATAATGCAAACTATTGGGTAGGGGGTGTTGACATCAAGATCAATGACCTTATTGGGCCATATTTTCCCACACAAATGTGTGATGCACGGAAATGCTTTATACCCTTTAATGTTTGACCTAGCTTCTGATGCTCTACCAATATTAAAGAATAATGCTAGAGAGACTAGACTGGTTAAAGGGGTATTATCAAAAAAATTGCTAGAACTACGTAATGTTTTCTACATTCGCTATGTAACCTTCCTTCCCCACAAATCAAAAAATCTCACCCCCTGAATTTCAAGGTGGGCCAGGGTCCCAGGTAATATCCATTTAAAATATGCCACATCCCTATGGATCATCTCAACCGTAAAATACCATATGTGCAGCACAACTCTATCAGAAAATATTGAAAACAGGTTGAACATGTTGCAGCATGCGGAAGATATCATCTTCCTGCTGCAAGATGTTTATACAAGAAAAGAAGAAAAATGAACTCCATTTCAACTTTGAATGTGCTTGTGCATCAATATAGGTTTGGCTCTTGATGATTGAAAATTGCATTGTTGCGGATGTTTCAGATTGATAAAGATCTTGAAATAATCATTACCATGGAAAAAGGTTTATGAATAGCATCTTCCAGTGCTTTGATCCATTTAGTAGCAGTGAGCAAGGTTCCAAAGCTAAGGCTAAGGCATAGACATGATCAACATGCTTGAGAAAATTGAAAATCCCAAAAGAGGTGATCTTTGGTTTCCCGTGCTTGTCTCCCGTGCTTGTCTCCCACAGTGGACACAAGTGTACTTAGGGAGGAAAAGTGTTTTCCTCTGCAGCATGTCCCTAGTGTTTAGCCGATCATGAAGTAATAACGAAAAGAAAACCTTGTGCTTCTTTGGACATCAAATATTCCAAGTACATAAAGAGGCAGAATGTGGCTGAGTAACCAATGGTATGCTCTAGAAACTGAGTACCTACCTTGCCAATGGCAAGCCTAGTTATTAGGCATGCAAATTTAGAAAGGGTAGCCTCAGACCCTCTTGAGGTCAACTAAATGAACTAAATTTTTAGAACTCACTTCATTTCTGAAACTTCGGTTCATTTAGTTGAACTAAGTAGGGTCGAAGGGTATCCTAAAGGCTCCAAGTTTGCATCCCTAGTAGTAATCATGATCATATGATACCTGAAGCCCATCAAGTTTTGCATGGATAGTATGCGGTAGATTATATGCGTCAACCGAGAGAGGTAGTGTAAAAGGCTTTGTTGAGGGCCTCTGTTTACCAATATCACTTATATCTCTTGATTACTATCAAAAGACAACAAGTGAGGATAGGTTCCTTGCAAGGGGAGGCCATCCCAGTTATGAGACCAAAGCTTAATTTTGAGTAATGTAGTGATGGACGAGATGCTGGTAGTTTGGGAGGAATTTTGAGCAATATCTGCACTAGCATGAGCAGTCTAAGTGTCTTGCTAAGGATAAATCATGAAAGTAGTGAGATTCCAAGAGGACATTTAGCTTGGGTAGGCCAACATTGTTGAAAAAATTATGGAGGTGCTCTAGCTAGAAGCAAACATATGTTTTCCAAGTACAGGTCAATCACTCCAAGACCCCCAAGTTCT
Source organism: Hordeum marinum (assembly GCA_022496015.1). Lineage (NCBI taxonomy): Eukaryota > Viridiplantae > Streptophyta > Magnoliopsida > Poales > Poaceae > Hordeum > Hordeum marinum. The sequence continues at coordinate 453,340,337 of CM039674.1, read as the reverse complement.
TTAGGTTTACAAATCCAAGTGCATGCAATGAGAAGTGAAGATTTTTGGTGAGATATCTGCCCCTCCATAAGCAATATCATCAATATGTATTTATCAGTCTCCCCAAATAATGCCTTTTTAGATCCGATGAGAGCTTAAGTAAAAAATAGGCAAGGAGGGCAAGACTGAATCAACCATCGTATACCGATGTGTCGATGCCGAGCATGTCAGTTACAATATTTTAGCATCTCTACATCCACCAATCGTCTGTGATCTATCCGTTCAACAATAACAGCTTTGGTAAACCATTGGCGATGAAGCACGTGTACTGGAATTTTGCACTCCACTTGTTTCATAAATAAATGATGTTTTGAACACAGTACTTCTAAAGTTTGACCATCAATAATGTTATAAATATTTGAATTTGTAGACTTGAAAAACACGACTATAGTTTCGAAAACATTACAACTCTTTTGAGTTCAAGACCACTACAATAAAAAATCACATCCTAAAAACCGAATCAATCTCTAAAGGTGATTTATGGCAACACTAGAGTGAGTAATATGAAATGTGATTCCTGATAATAATAACAAGAACAAAGAAAAGATAGACAGGAAAACAAGTTGAGTTGAGTTGTATAACAGATACATTGTTTTGGACGAGATCGATGAATTGATTAGCTTTACCACCTCGTACGTCCACCCAGCGCAGGTAGCTACATATGCCTATATATAGAGGTTGATTGAATCCGGTAACAAGTTAAAATTAGGTAGGTCATTTGCCCTGCATCACAAACACACACACACACACGTACATGGGCATGGCACCCAACCACTTCCCTACCTCTTCATGGCAAACACATCAAGATGCTTCAATTTGGACTAATCAAGAACTAGACTACGACCATCCTCACTTCCTCGGCATTGAGGAGGTACCGCTCGACGCCGTCGAGCTGGAGCTCGGCCCCCGGGCTACCAAGGCGACCAAGGTCGACTACCTCAGCTCGCCGTACCACGCCTCGTGGCCGCCTGCGCAGGCTGACTTCGAGTCGTCGCGCGTCAGGAAGACGAAGCAGTTCCGGGACGTTCTTGAGACCTGCAAGCAGAAGGTGGAGGCCATGGAGGCTTTGGAGCAATCGCCGCCGGTGGCCGGTGGTGGGTTCGAGGAACAAGGTGAGGCGGTGGTCGCTGCGGGTGACGTCGGGGCTGGTGGTGGTGGCACTGGAGCTGACGGCATGCGTCTCGTGCAGCTGCTTGTTGCCTGCGCCGAGGCAGTGGCGTGCCGCGACCGCGCACAGGCTGCTGCGCTGCTGCGGGAGCTCCAGGTCGGCGCGCCAGTGCACGGCACGGCGTTCCAGCGAGTCGCGTCGTGCTTCGTGCAGGGCCTTGCGGACCGGCTGGCCTTGGCCCACCCGCCTGCGCTGGGCCCGGCGAGCATGGCGTTCTGCGTCCCGCGGTCGTCGTGCCTTGACGGAGCGCGCGGCGAGGCGCTCGCCGTGGCGTACGACCTGTGCCCGTACCTTCGGTTCGCGCACTTCGTGGCGAACGCGTCCATCCTGGAAGCCTTCGATGGAGAGAGCAACGTCCACGTGATTGACCTCGGCATGACAATGGGCCTGAACCGCGGCCACCAGTGGCGCGCCCTGCTCGACGGCCTTGCCACGCGGGGCGGCGGCAAGCCGGCACGCGTTCGCGTCACCGGCGTCGGCGCCCGCGTGGACACCATGAGGGCCGTCGGTCTCGAGATCGAGGCGTACGCAGAGGAGGTCGGGATGTCCCTCGAGTTCAGGGCCGTCGACCGCACCCTGGAGAGCCTCCACGTGGACGACCTCGGCATCGACGTCCACGAGGTCGTGGCCATCAACAGCGTCCTGGAGCTGCACTGTGTAGTGAAGGAGAGCCGTGGTGCGCTTAACTCGGTGCTGCAGACTATCCGCAAGCTCTCGCCCAAGGCGTTCGTGCTCGTGGAGCAGGACGCCGGCCACAATGGGCCATTCTTCCTGGGGCGGTTCATGGAGGCGCTCCACTACTACGCGGCGCTGTTCGACGCGCTGGACGCGGCGCTCCCGCGCTACGAGGCCCGGCGCGCGCGCGTGGAGCAGTTCCACTATGGCGCCGAGATACGCAACGTGGTCGGGTGCGAGGGCGCGGCGCGCGTGGAGCGGCACGAGCGCGCGGACCAGTGGCGGCGCCGCATGAGCCGCGCGGGCTTCCAGTCCATGCCGACCAAGATGGCGGCCAAGGCGCGGGAGTGGCTGGAGGAGAACGCCGGCGGCAGCGGGTACACGGTGGCCGAGGAGAAGGGGTGTCTCGTGCTTGGATGGAAGGGCAAGCCCGTCATCGCCGCCTCGTGCTGGAAATGCTAGAGACCCTGATCAAACTTCTGCGTACCACTTCCGAATGTTCACAATATCCGTAATGGATTGGTTGTGAGATTGTGAGGTGATGAGGTGAGAGTCGAGGAAGAAGTATACCTACATATAGAGTGGATAAATAAAGAGAAGCTCGCCGGAGGAATATGCGTAGAGGATGTCCAAGCTATTATGTGTGCTTGAACACTTGTATAAATTATTATAAGGCTCCTCCACATAGTGCTCGTACTGCTTGACAATTTTTGTATAGGTATTTTGGCAGATCGATATAATTCCTTTCAAAACTTTTTCATTGTCTCCTCTTGATTTTAATTTTGAAAAGAAGTAAATAGCAGTACTTTTTTACACTGCAGATGTGATGATTTATCGTACGTCTCGGTTATCTTTGAGTTTTTCTAGATTTGTTATGGTATTCTGGTAGTGGTACTCCATGAATGTGGTATGGAATACCAACTAAATCTAACCATTTGTTATTGAAGGGCATTATATTTTTTTTGCAGTGCGTGCTTTGTTTTAACCATTAAGCTATAGGCATATCGCCCAATTCGCCATGTTCCATAAGTCGTTCATGGAAGGTAAGACTGACGTGATTACAAAATCTGATTGGGTCACTAGTGATTTATGATTTGGTGTTTCTTCATACCCTTGGAGCAAACAAAGGATTAATCCGATTGATTGTTCCTAACTCCAAAATTGAAATCGAATCATGCCTCTCAGCCATGCAAATAACTCGCTCCTACACGATAGATATCATTGATCGCATCCATATCTCCAACATAGTAGATCTAATTGAAGGAATATCATTGAATAATAATCTGATTGGATGTTAGTTTAGCTTGGCTAGATGTAGAATCCGCCCTTAGAATCAAGCACTCCCTGTGTTTTACCGGCGATACACATCATTGCTTAGGAGGAATCATAGCCATTACATCAAGATAATTATAGCTATACATATCACAACGGACAGGTCAACATAATTATACATATAAATATCACACAATCGATATATAGAACTTTGTATATGTACCTAAATGCTTCGCCACTGAAAATTATTCACAATTGGAACTAAATAGATTATAACCGAAATGTTTCATAATTGTAATTGAATGTGTTAAAATCAATGTATATAAAGCTTATGCCCCATTTAAAAATTTTACTACGCAAAAGGCATGCCAATCCAAACCTTTTGTACTTAATGGACACAAGAGTTGACCAATAGCTAGTCATTACCCTAACCATATACTTTGTTATGTTGCGTATATGTTTAAGGGAAAGTATTGGTGCAGAAAAGGGAAGCTTAATGAAAATCTACCTTGTGAAGATGACATGATGAAGAAGGAAGATATATTGATCTCCATAATCTTACATGTTAGTGTTAAAGGTGTCACTAGTAGAAAACGACCCATTTGTCCCTGTTCCAGAGGCCCATTAGTCCCGGTTCTGGAACCGGGAACCGGGACTAAAGGGTCGGGACTAAAGCCCTAAATCTTTAGTCCCGGTTCTCTTACAAACCGGGACAGAAGGGGCTCCACGTGGCCTCTGCGGGGAGCCCAGGCAGGAGGACCTTTAGTCCCGGTTGGTAACACCAAACGGGACCAAAAGACATCCACGCGTCAGCATCTGGCAGTTGCTGGTTTTTTTGTTTTTTTTTGAGGGGGGGTTAGGGGGTTTTGGAGGGTTAATTTAGGGGTTTTATATTGTGTTAGCTAGCTAATTAATAGAGAGAAGTCTCCTCTCTTTCTCCGTGCTTGGTCGACGCTAGCTACTATAGAGAGAACTCGACACGCTAGCTAGTAAGCAAATGAAGGAACCATTAAGTACACAAGATCGTTATGAACATATACATAGAGAAGTGATCGACCTCTCTTTCTCTGAGAGATAGGTTGAACAACAAGTTTTCGTATATCTATCCGACGCTACTGGCTACATATATACAATATAAGATCTCTTACAATTCCTAAGATCCAATCACAAATCCACATAGTATTCTCCATCTTCAGATATGACATGGTCAAGAAAGAATCCCGTCAATTCCTCTTGAATTGCTCGTATGCGATCATGTGGTAGGAGTTCATCCTGCATCTTTCAGACCTAATTTAAAGAAGAGGGTCAATACATGCATATATATGAATAAAACTCAACACAATTGATGGTAATATATTAAATAAAATTGTGAATATTATTTACGTACTTCAAATTGTTTGTCAGAGAAGCCCCGCTCAGAGGTCGAGTGGCGAATGAACTCGCATACATAGTATCCACATAAAACAGTCCCTTCTTTGTGGTACAAGCACTTTACGAGAATAGAGTTCAATCAAATTGGTAAGCAAGCATGGTAATGATATATTGATGAAATTTTGAGTCAATTAGAGATGTGCGGAACTAGCTAGTACTACTTACTTTGGGATGCGTAAATCACAACTCTTTGTTTAGACCAGGAACCTTTCGGGTGAACTTCTTCCAAACCCTGCCAGGCAAAGAAAATGATTACTGATATCAGGAAATTAACGAAAGTTGCATGCCGATATGGTCCCGATATTGACTGAACTTACTTCTTGAGCATTGCAGTCATGTCCGCATAATTCTCGGAATCTTTACGTCTCGAGTCTAAGACAGTTACTAATGCCCCGTCAAGCTTAATGGATAGCAGAATAAAGTGGTAACTGCGCACGCATATATAACTCATCAATTACATTACTTAACCTTGAGTAAGCGAAACCGAGTATAGAGAGAAGACAACAACACTCGAAGTTGTAAGGAAAGAGTATTTCCCTTTTGTTTTGATGTGCAAGGAACGACTTTAGCAAGTTCTCCTCGGTCGCTGCGGGTTCTTTTCGTATCGACCATTCATTTACGACATCTGGGCTAATGAACCCAATGTCGAAGATTCCAACTTTTTTGTATTCGACGATCTTAAATCTGCATAATATAGTGATGATAATTATATATGTACATGCAATGAACGAGCTGAGCTAGAGACTTAACTATAAAAGTAATACTTACAAACAGTAGGCAGTCATGAGTTGTTTGTCGAGGGCCTGTTGATTGTATAACTGAAATAACTCCTCAAATTGAATAGGCATCACGGGAAGTCCAATAAATTTGTGCTCTGGTTTCACTGCCACATACATAGTGTCTCTCCCAGACTCCCTGCAGGTTTTCATGTACCGCTCATGCAATTTGTACATCATCATTGTTAGAGGAGGATGATCAGGTTTGACGAGAGGCTTCCCGTGCACATATTCGTTTTCTTCATTGGTCACCTCAGCCATTTCAAAAAGTACATCATCCCCCAAGTAATCACCAAGTTTGTTACCGGACAGTATTTGAGGATGATTAGCAATGTCGCTAGACACCTTGAGCGGAGGGCACGATTGCTTCTCCTATTCGCCGAGCTGGGGAATTGTTTTCCCACTTTTTCGTTCTTTGGCTCGAGCAACACTAGAGGTACTTCCCGACCACTGCGCTTCATTATATGTCTTTATAATACAGCGGTCATAGTTTGATGGCCGTAGAGGCGGTGATGGTTGCTTCAGGGCATCCGGAGTGCGCTTCGCTTTCACCGGATCTACCATTTCCTTCGAAGGTGGCTATTTCCGTGCAAAAAGGGCCTTCACTTTGGCTTCATTGATCTCAGCGCTTTCTTCGTTAGTCCTCTCGTATGGTAACTTTATAACAGGCTTGAGGCTTGGACCAAATTTTTATTTTTCCCCCCGCCTATTGTACTGCTAGCCGCCGAATCGGCGGCGGCGGCTCTCTTCCATCATGGCTGACACGCCGGAGGAGGCGTAGTGTCCTAACGTGCCGGAGGAGGAGGAGGAGGAGGCTGAGGGCCTGACGTGCCGGAGTAGGTGAAGGATGAGGCGGACTACTCCGACGTGCCGGAGTAGGTGAAGGAGGAGGCGGAGTGCCGTCACGCCTCAGAGGAGCCGAAGAAGGAGGCGGAGTGCCATGATCACTCGCCGGGGGAGGAGGAGGAGGCAGAGTGCCCTGACTCGCCGGAGGAGGAGGAGGAGGCGGAGGCGTCCAGTTTGGAAGCTTGATGTACTCCTTTGGCCATAGACATGTACTCCTCAAAGCATGAACCAGCTTCTTCTCCCTTCACCAGTCTGGCGGTCAAGCTCGAGATCATCAAATCCCTCCATTACTTCATCCACCATCACAATAGCATAGCCATGTGGAATCGGAAGGCAATGAAAAGTTTCATTGGGTTGAGGAGGTGCAACAGAGCTGAGAGCCGCCTTGAAAGTGAGGTTCCGGAATTTCGTCCAAAGCTCGCAATTTTGAACCTCCATGATAGTATCCACGGGGTATCTAGGATCCGTGAAGTCAGGATGAATGGGCTCCGTGGAAGCCATGCTGCTTCTCCGCTGTGATGGCAGGGTAGCTTCATGCCGCTGAGATGGTTGGCCGGCAGCTCGCTGGCTCTCAGCTTCCTCTAGCTTTTCTAGTCTTGCATTAAGCTTCTGCATTTCGATCAGCTCCGCTTTCCTCTTTATCTACCGGCTTCTGTAATCGAATGCGTCGGGAAACCCAACCTTCCACGAAACGGAGCCTGGTGTGCCTCGTGTTTGTCCAAGGTGCTCAGCATTCCCTAGGGCCTCCGTCAGCTCGTCCTTCTCTCTGTCGGGAATGAACGTCCCTTCTTGCGCTGTGGTGATATACTTCTGAAGCTTCGTGACGGGTATTGCAAGTTGCTCGTTCGTCCAACGGCACTTCCCTGTTTCAGGTTCCAAAGTTCCCCAACCCCGAAGAACCACGTCCTTGAACGGTCTGGCCAGTTATATGTCTGTGGTTGGACCCCTTTAGCAAGCAGGTCATTCTCAGCTTTGTCACACAATGGCCGGGCTTTGAGGTAGCCACCTGACCCCATGTGATGGTGATACTGCTTCTTTGCAGCATTGATCTTGTTTGTCTCACACATTTTCTTACTCTTCTCCGATGTCTTGTAGGCCACAAATGCGGGCCAGTGATCTCTTATCTTCTCAAATCGGTTGATGAATTCGGGAGTCTTCCCTTTGTCGACAAACTTTGATTTCAAATCATTCTTCCACCTCCTGAATAGATCTGCCATCTTCTTAAGAGCACATGCCTTGGCTAGTGGCTCTATAACTGGCTTATTCGGATCCTCCTCTGGCGGTAGGGTGAAATTTGCCTTCAGCGCGGTCCAAAGATCATCTTTTTGTCTATCGGTGACATAATCACCTTCATGGGCGTCGTCCTTAGGCTTGTTCCATTGCTTGATGTTGATCGGGATGTTGTCCCTAACAATAGCTCCGCACTGAGCAGCAAATGCGTCCTTGGTCCGCTTTGGTTCAATCGGTAGGCCATCGTCCGTGAGTGCTGTGATCGTGAACCTTTCTTCCTTTTTCAACCTTCTCTTCGGGCCTCATCTCATTACCGAAGTTTGGCTCAATCCGGAGGGATATATAAAAGAATAAATAAGAGTTAATATATGTACATACCAAAAAAAATTAATGCATCAATTAGCTAGTTAGCACATGCTTAATTAATATATATACCTCGCCGGACTTTGCAACATCTCCCTCCTTCATTCGGTCACCGGAGCCGTCAACATGGTCTCCTTCTTCCTCCGGCATTCGGTCGCCGGAGCCATCATGATCATGTCCTTCCTCTCCTTCAAGACCATTGGTGTCGTTGAGATACGACAAGACAACATCAGGATCGCCTCGGATTATGTCCCCAACATCTGTTCTTGTTCCAAGTCTCTTTGATCCATAGTTTCTGCAAATATTAAAACATGGCAATTAATATACTTCTCTACGATTTGGGGTGGTCTCGACAATGCTTCTAGGGTTAGGGGTGGCCCTCGACACTTCTAGGGTTTGGTCGGGCGAGAGGGCCGGGATTCTCTTAACCTTTTAGGGATTTAACAAAATGGCGCCATTCTGGATGTGCAGAAAATGGTCCATATTTTTCCTGATCTCATCTACCCTTCTATATGTCACGTTGTCTAGTGTCAAAGGATTCAAGAAAACCACAACTTCATCATTAGCCGGAAGTAACAGGCGCATAATGGTACGAAGCTCTCCAAAATTGTTTTCGAACGGAGTCCCGGATAGGATAATTAGCTTTTTGGTATGAAGTTCACCAAGAGCGTTCCGAATATCGCTATTTGGAAGGGCTCTGCTGAAATTCGTACAAAAAAGTGAATCATTCTATCCGGAACTCCGTTCCAAAACAACTTTGAAGAGCTTTGTAGCATCATACGCCAGTTACTTCCGGCGGATGGTGAAGCCATGGATTTCTTCAATACTTTGATAGACAACGTGACATATAGAATAATATATATATATATATATATATATATATATATATGAGATAAAAAATTGGATCAACTTGTGCACATCCATAATGGGGGCATTCTTCATAAATCCTCATGTCCGACAACGACAACGACAACGACGACAACGACAACGACAACGACGCTCACCCCTCATGTCAGACATCCAACATCCCCCCTCATGTCATGTCCGACGCCCCCCTCATGTTGAAGTTATCGGGGAGGGGGTAGACGACAACGACGCTAATCCCTCACGTCCGATGTCCGACGTCCCCCCCTCATGTTATGTCCGACACCCCCCCCCCTCAACATCAGCAAACCGTGGGTACCCCTCAAGGCCGACCCATCACCAACATGTTTTTATAACCATGTCATAGTAATTGTGTGTATGAAACATCAAGATGGGAACTGAGGCATCACCCTCAATGGTCCCCGCTCGATGTAACCATCAAGGGATTAACCTTTTAGGGATTTAACAAAATGGCACCATTCTGGATGTGCAGAAAATGGTCCATATTTTTCTTGATCTCATCTACCCTTCTATATGTCACGTTGTCTAGTGTCAAAGGATTCAAGAAAACCATGACTTCATCATTAGCTGGAAGTAACAGGCGCATAATGGTACGAAGCTCTCCAAAATTGTTTTCGAACAGAGTCCCGGATAGGATAATTAGCTTTTTTAGTACGAAGTTCAGCAAGAGCGTTTAGAATATCGCTATTTGGAAGGACGTTGCTGAAATTTGTACCAAAAAGTGAATCATTCTATCCGGGACTCCGTTCCAAAACAACTTTGAAGAGCTTTGTAGCATCATACGCCGGTTACTTCCGGCTGATGATGAAGCCATGGATTTCTTCAATACTTTTATAGACAACATGGCATATAGAATAATATATATATATAGATGAGATCAGAAAAAAATGGATGAACTTGTGCACATCCATAATGGGGGCATTCTTCATAAATCCTCATGTCCGACAAAGACAACGACAACGACGACAACGACAACGACAACGACGCTCACCCCTCATGTTTGACGTTCGACGTCCCCCCTCATGTCATGTCCGACGTCCTCCCTCAACATCAACAAACCGTGTGTACCCCTCAGGGCCGACCCATCACCAACATGTTTTTAAAACCATGTCATAGTAATTGTGTGTATTAAACATCAAGACGGGAACTGAGGCATCACCCTCAATGGTCCCCGCTCGATTTAACCATCAAGGGAATTAACCTTTTAGGGATTTAACAAAATGGCGCCATTCTAGATGTGCAGAAAATGGTCCATATTTTTCCTGACCTCATCTACCCTTCTATATGTCACGTTGTCTAGTGTCAAAGAATTCAAGAAAACCACGGCTTCATCATTAGCCGGAAGTAACAGGCGCATAATGGTACGAAGCTCTCCAAAAAATTTTTGGAACGGAGTCCCGAATAGGATAATTAGCTTTTTGGTATGAAGTTCAACAAGAGGCTTCCGAATATCGCTATTTGGAAGGCCGTTGCTGAAATTCGTACCAAAAAGGGAATTATTCTATCTGGAACTCCGTTACAAAACAACTTTGAAGAGCTTCGTAGCATCATACACCGGTTACTTCCGGCTAATGATGAAGCCATGGATTTCTTCAATACTTTGACAGACAACATGACATATAGAATAATATATATATAAAATAATGGGGGCATTCTTGATAAATCCTCATGTCCGACAACGACGACGACAACAACGCTCACCCCTCATGTCCGACATCCCCCCTCATGTCATGTCCGACGTCCCCCCTAATGTCGAAGTTATCGGGGAGGGGGTAGACGACAACGACGCTCACCCCATGTCCAACGTCCGACGTCCCCCCTCATGTCATGTAAGACATCCCCCCTCATGTCATGTCCGATGTCCCCCTCAACATCACCGGGAATGGTGAAGGAGGAATCACCCTCGATAACCACGACCGACTAGCTCCACTACAGGGCTAGCATCATGAGTGCGGTGATGTGAGTGGCCTAGCTGGTCGGTCAGTTGATCGAGTCTTCGAGTTTTGATGTTTTAATTAACTAATTAATTAATTAACATATTTTCTAATTATTTTTACAATTATTTAAATCACGCGGGACCCACATGTCATAGATGACCAACCGGATTCGCGCTACGGTTAACCGTTTTGCGTGCGGTCGGGCCCATTCGAACGGTCACTCCAAACTGCGTCGGGTGATGGGCATAGATAGAGCTAGGGAGGCCGGAAATGTCGTCGGCGACGAGCGGAGGCAACGGCTACGGGTGCTCGGCGGGGACGGTTGCACAACGCGTTTGCAGACGAAACAAGGGGCCAGGGGGATCTACGAGCGCGCGCAAGCTCAACAGACAACAGTGCGTGACCAAAAGGTCACCGGAATCTAGCCAGCGATGAGCTCCCACGGCGATCGGCTCGGCCACATTGGGGATTGGTGCTAGGGGCCGAATATGACTGCGAGAGGAGAGGGGGAACGATACGGGTTTACAGCGGCCCTGTAGACGTGCAAAGCGTGTGCGAGGAGGCTCGACGACGATGAAATTAGCGACGGCGTACGGCGGCGGCCCGGGAAGGAAGAAGGCGCGGGGACGGCAATGTAGGGGGCGGCGACGGGCGGGGGCAGCGGCGATGGGGTTGGGGATGAAAGCGGCGGCGGGCGGCGGCAACGACGGGCTCGGGGATGCCGGCGACGAGGACGGCGGGCTCGCGGAGGTGACGACGCGACGACGGGGATGGGGTAGGCGGGCTCGAGATGAAAACTGAAACTTCCTAAGTGGTTCTTATATAGAAGAAGCATTGGTCCCGGTTGGAGGCACCAAACGGGACTAATACCCCCCCTTTAGTCCCGGTTGGCGCCACCAATTGGACCAAAGGTCCCTTTTCGTCAGCCCAAAGGGCGGGAATTAGAGACATTTGGTCTTGGTTGGTGGCACCAACCGGGACGAAAGGATGTCATTGGTCCCGGTTGGTGGCACCAACCGGGACTAAAGCCCTGTTCCTGGCACGGTGGGAGTTTAGTCCCACCTCTCCGAGCGAGGAGCGGTCGTACTGGTTTATAAGCACGGTTGCACCTACCGTCTCGAACTTCTTTCTACCGCAGGCATTGCATGCCTAACTGTCTCTGCCCTGTTGGGCCTACTTGCCCCGTGAGCCTGCGTCCTGGCCCATGTATATTGGGTTACTAGTCGTATGCAGGCCATGGTGGCTTAGTAGGTGGGCATTTTTATGTTTTTTTGCATATTAAAAGTTCTTAACAAAAAATACTTTATGGTGACTTAGTGTGTTTTATCATTATATTCTTTTTGCTGTTAATGTTTTGAACAAAAAATACTTTGATAATTTTAGTTGCATAATTTCCATTCTTTTTGTTTTGTTTTTTGCTTTATTTATTTTTGTTTTATTTATTTCCAGTGTGTTTTATCATTATATTCTTTTTTCTATTAATGTTTTGAACAAAAAATACTTTGATAATTTTAGTTGCATAATTTCCATTGTTTTTGTTTTATTTTTTTCTTTATTTTTTTGGTTTATTTTTTGCTTTATTTATTTCAGTGTGTTTTATCTTTATATTCTTTTAGCTATTAATGTTTTGAACAAAAAAATACTTTGATAATTTTAGTTGCATAATTTTTATACAATTATAGTTTCAAAAATACTTATTTGAACTGCATACTTTTTGTTTGTTCAAAATGCACCATTCAAAGCGACATCATCAATTTTCAACCCTTTTTCACTTCATTAGGTATTTTTCATGCACTTACTGATTTTTTTGAGCTAAATAACCCTAAAATTAAAAAGCACTTCAAATCAACTCTAAAAAGGTTGAAAGTTGGCATGGTATCATAATTTCACCTACATAGCATGTGCTAAAAAGTTTAGAAGGCTATGGTAAACTGGATGCACTTCGTGTACAAAATGGACAATCTCTTTCGAAGTATCACAGTTTCAGACGAAAACTCATCTATTACAAAGGGATTTCATTTTTTTGAACTTATTTGAACTCCATACTTTTTGTGTGTTCAAAATGCACCATTGAAATCCACATCATAGATTTTTAACCCTTTCTGACTTCATTTGGTATTTTTCATGCCCTTACTGATTTTTTTGAGCTAAATAACCCTAAAATTGAAAAGCACTTCAAATGAACTCTGAAAATGTTGAAATTTGATATGGTATCATCATTTCACCCACGTAGCATGTGCTAAAAAGCTAAGAGCGTAATGGCAAAAACTAGATGCACTTCGTGTACAAAATGGACAATCTCTTTCGAAGTATCACGGTTTTGGACAAAAACTCATCTGTGACAAAGGGATTTCATTTTTTTGAACTTATTTGAACTCCATAGTTTTTGTGTGTTTAAAATGAACCATTCAAAGCCACATCATAAATTTTTAACCCTTTCCGACTTCACTTGGTATTTTTCATGCACTTGCTGATTTTTTGAGCTAAATAATCCTGAAATTGAAAAGCACTTCAAATAAACTCTGAAAAGGTTGAAAGTTGGCATGGTATCATCATTTCACCCACATAGCATGTTATACAAAGTTGAGAGGGTTACGACAAAAACTGGATGCACTTCGCATACAAAATGGACAGTCTCTTTCGAAGTATCAAGGTTTCGGACGAAAACTCAGCTGTTACAAAGAGATTTCATGTCTTTGAACTCATGTGAACTCCATAATTTTTGTGTGTTCAAAATGCACCATTCAAAGCCACATCATCAATTTTCAACCCTTTCGGACTTCATTTGGTATTTTTCATGCACTTACTGATTTTTTTGAGCTAAATAACTTTGAAATTGAAAAGCACTTCAAATGAACTCTGAAAAGGTTGAAAGTTGGCATGGTATCATCATTTCACCCACATAGCATATTAAAAAAAGTTGAGCGGGTTACGACGAAAACTTGATGCACTTCGTGTACAAAACGGACAATCTCTTTCGAAGTATAAGAGTTTCAGACGAAAACTCATGTGTTACAAAAGGCATTTCATTTCTTCACATGTAACTGCAATGATATAGTTGCGGAGAGAAAGTCTTCACTTTTTCTTTGCGTGTGTCCTTTTCTTATTCCGCCGTAACCATGGATAATCTTCATCGTTTAACAGGGTGCTTGGGTCAGCCTTGACTTTGAAGGGAGGAATTTCATGAAACTTCTCATAATCTTCAGACATGTCTGTCTTGCCCTCCAATCCCACGATGTCTCTTTTTCCTGAAAGAACTATGTGGCGCTTTGGCTCATCATATGATGTATTTGCTTCCTTATATTTTCTTTTTCTCGGTTTGCTAGACATGTTCTTCACATAGAAAACCTGCACCACATCATTGGCTAGGACGAATGGTTCGTCTGTGTACCCAAGATTGTTCAGGTCCAATGTTGTCATTCCGTACTATGGATCTTCCTATACCCCGCCTCTTGACCGATTGACCCATTTGCACTGAAACAAAGGGACCTTCAAATCATGTCCATAGTCAAGTTCCCATATGTCCACTATGTAACCATAATATGTGTCCTTTCCCCTCTTGGTTGCTGCATCAAAGCGGACACCGCTATTTTGGTTGGTGCTCTTTTGATCCTGGGCGATCGTGTAAAATGTATTCCCATTTATCTCGTAACCTTTGTAAATCATTACAGTTGAAGATGGTCCTCTGGCCAACGAGTACAACTCATCAGAAACAGTGTTGTCACGCATGAGACGTGTTTGCAACCAACTACCGAAAGTCTTGATGTGTTCACATGTAATCCAGTCGTCACACTGCTCCGGGTGTTTGGAGCGCAGAATATTCTTGTGTTCATCGACATACGGGGTCACCAAGGTAGAATTCTGTAGAACTGTGTAATGTGCTTGAGACCAAGAATGCCCGTCCCTACATATTATTGAGTCTGTTCCTAGCGTGCCTTTTCCAGTCAGTCTCCCCTCATACCGTGATTGAGGGAGACCATTCTTCTTAAGGTCAAAAATGAAGTCAACACAAAACCCAATGACATCCTCTGTTTGATGGCCCATGGAGATGCTTCCTTCTGGCCTAGCGTGGTTACGAACATATTTCTTTAAGACTCCCATGAACCTCTCAAAGGGGAACATATTGTGTAGAAAAACAGGGCCCAGAATGACAATCTCGTCGACTAGATGAACTAGGACGTGTGTCATGATATTGAAGAAGACGGTGGGAACACCAGCTCGAAACTAATAAGACATTGCACCAAATCACTCCTTAACCTTGGCAGGATTTCTGGATCGATCACCTTCTGAGAGATTGCATTGAGGAATGCACATGGCTTCACAATGGCTAATCGAACATTTTCCGGTAGAAGCCCCCTCAATGCAACCGGAAGCAGTTGCGTCATAATCACGTGGCAGTCATGAGACCTTAGGTTCTGGAACTTTTTCTCTGCCATATTTATTATTCCCTTTATATTCGACGAGAAGCCAGACGGGACCTTCATACTGAGCAGGCATTCAAACAAGATTTCCTTCTCTTCTTTGGTAAGAGCATAGCTGACAGGACCTTCATACTGCTCTCGATGCATGCCGTCTTTTCCATGCACACGTTGCTGTTCTTCGCGTGCCTCCGGTGTATCTTTTGTCTTCCCATACACTCCCAAGAAGCCTAGCAGGTTCACGCAAAGATTCTTCGTCACGTGCATCACGTCGATCGTAGAGCGGACCTCTAGGTCTTTCCAATAGGGTAGGTCCCAAAATATAGATTTCTTCTTTCACATGGGTGCGCGTCCCTCAGCGTCATTCGGAACATATAGTCCGTCAGGACCCTTTCCAAAGATTACTTGTAAATCATTTACCACAACAAGTATGTGATCACTAGTACGGAGGGCGGGCTTCTTCCTATGATCTTCCTCACCTTTGAAATGCTTTCCTTTCTTTCGACATTGATGGTTGGTCGGAAGAAATCGTCGATGCGCAGGGTACACATTCTTCCTGCATTTGTCCAAATATATACTCTATGTGTCATCTAAACAGTGTGGGCATGCATGGTATCCCTTGTTTGTCTGTCCTGAAATGTTACTGAGAGCAGGCCAATCGTTGATGGTTACAAACAGCAATGCATGTAGGTCAAATTCCTCCCCTTCGTTCTCATCCCACACACGTACACCTCTTCCATTCCATAGTTGTAAAAGTTGATCAACTAATGGCCTTAGGTACACATCAATGTCATCGCCGGGTTGCTTAGGGCCTTGGATGAGCACTAGCATCATAATGAACTTCCGCTTCATGCACAACCAAGGAGGAAGGTTATACATACATAGAGTCATAGGCCATGTGCTATGCTTGCTGCTCTGATCCCCAAAAGGATTAACGCCATCTGCACTTAAATCAAAGCATACGTTCCTTGGGTCACCTGTAAAGTCGCTCCACTTTCTCTCGATCTTTCTCCACTGCGACTCGTCAGCGGGTGCTCTCAACTTCCCATCTTTCATACGGTCCTATTTGTGCCATCGCATCGACTTGGCATGCTCTTTGTTTCTGAATAGATGTTTCAACCGTGGTATTATAGGAGCATACCACATCACTTTGGCAGGAACCCTCTTCCTTGGGCGCTCGCCGTCAACATCACCAGGGTCATCTTGTCTAATCTTATACCACAATGCACCACATACCGAGCATGCGTTCAAATCCTAAACGCACCGCGGTAGAGGATGCATTCATTAGGGCATGTATGAATATAGAAGTGACCAAATTAATAGAAATTCATCATCACATTAAAGCCAAAGTACAATAGTGAACAAAATAAATACAATAATAAAAGTAAGAAAATTACACAAGTATCTATCTAAATCATACAAGTAAAAGCTTTTTTTCTTTTAGAAAGAAGATAAGAAGAAGAGGCTAACCACGGTGGTGCCGGCACCGAGATGGGCGCGGGCGATCGACGACGGTGAGGACGGGGACGGGACAGGATGGACCGCCAAACCTAGACAAATCTTGAGTAAAATGGAGCTTGGTCAAGGAGCTTCGAGAGGAGAAAGCTTAAATGTGGCTTGGGCATTTCATCGAACACCTCATGTGCATAGGAGGTGAGCTAGAGCACCACAAAGCTCTTCCATCGCCGGCCAAAAAAAACAGAGCAGTGTGGAGTGCTCTGCTCGCTGGCGAGGGGCTATATATGGGCATCTCATTGGTCCCGGTTTGTGGATGGAACCGGGACTAAAGGACCCCCTTTGGTACCGGTTCCAGACACGAACCGGGACCAATAGGTGTGGGCCAGGAGCGAGGCACATTGGACCCGGTTCGTATCTGGACCCGGGACCAAAGGGGTCCTATGAACCGGGACCAATGCCCCACGTGGCCCGGCCGCCCCCCTGGCCTCACGAACCGGGACCGTTGCCCCCATTGGTCCCGGTTCGTGACTGAACCGGGACTAATGGGCTGGCCTGCCTGGACCAAAGCCCTATTTTCTACTAGTGAACTAACTAAAATAAGATGTTGGTGGTTTGTTAAATTATGTCATTGTTAGAAATTAAATTCGTTTATTAATATAAGATACTATATTTATGTCGTGTGCACAGGTTTAGTAGACATGATCTAACACTATACTATATATCTAGTTCATCCATATGAGGGTATTCCATAATTCCCATTGTTCGTGTTAAAATGTTATCAGCAAAATCCTACTATGTCCATTTTAATCATCCCTTCCTCACCCTAACCTCATCTGGTCGATTTACTAAATATTTGTACCGCCTCCCTTATTCTTCTCCCATCTATATAGATTGTCACTTCACTTCTGCCCTCATATGTGCATAGATTGTCGCTTCCCTTGCTTAGTTGATTCTTTTCTAAATAGGGTGCGCACACCATACAAGCAAAGTTTGTCACTTGACTTCTTCCCTTGTATGTGGATATGTTGTCTCTTCCCTTGCTTAGTTGATTCTTTTCTAAATAGGGTGCTTATACCATACAAACATAGTTGTTTACCAAACCGATGTCGTGTCTATGTTATGTGTTTCCCGCTTCTACATTCCACTGCTAGCATCATTGCTTTAAATATCTTATATTTAGTTTTTATGATATGTATGTCAGTATGTATGACCTTCTTATTACACTCCAACAAATTTGGTTCTACTATTGAAACCGTAGCCGACGGAGGAAGCGGAGCTCCATTTTAGCTCTTTTTTCCGTGGGTTCACCTCCTATCCGATGACCACTTCAACGCTAGGATGCGGGGGGAACCACGGAACAAAGTTGGAGTGTAGTCTTAAGTTTATTCGATGTTACTTTTATATGTCCAAGGTGACAACATCTCAATGGTGGAGGCAACTTCGTAAGGAATAGAAGTCACATCCATCATACTTGACATGACACACGTTGGGAAGTTTATGGTGTTGTCGTCCCATGGATCATCAGATCTAGATCCGGTGGGTTATCATTCGACGCTTCGACCTTTCAATATAGCGGCGACGTCAAGTCTTGAGTTTCTGTTTGGTCTACTCAAAATTTCTCCTGTTTCACTATTTTGTGTTTTGACCTTGTTCACCGACAATACAACAATGAAGCAACCTAAGCTACCTTGAAAGGATTGTCTCCCAGCCACAGTGTGTTCAACGATCTTATGTTCTCACCCATTGGGATGGGCGGCTCATGTGGCTTTTCAAATCCTATGAAGTTGGTGCAACTTGTGAAGTTTTATGTTTTCTATACTTTTCACCAAAAGCTTGATGAGAAGTGAAAATGAAACACGTAGGGCTAGAGACAACGCATTTATAGAACTTCAATGTAACTTTTCATTGCACTGAAGATCCTTTTTGCCCGGTTGTGGTCCAGTTTCTTAGAGCTGATGTGATTTCGTTATTTTAATGATGAATAAAGTATGTCCTTATAGTATATTTTGCTGAGGCTTTTGTGCTCACTCATGTGTCACATCTTCCTATATAGGACCTTAGAGATTACACAACAAGTTTTCGAACCAAAGTATTTGGGGTTGTCGGTTCCTGAAGGAAGAATTCATTAAGGTCAGTTTGAGACACTACTAGCAAGACTCAGCAAAGGCTTGTAGATTGGAGTGAGCAGTATTTATCCTCAGGTAATAAGGAAATTCTAATAAAGTCTGTCGCGCACGCAATACCAACATATGTCATGAGTGTTTTCAGATTACCAGCTTTTGTTTGTGATGACTTAACACGTATGATGAGGAAGTATTGGTGGGGTGTGGAGAATGGGAAGAAGAAGACGACTTGGCTCGGTTGGGAAAATATGAAGTTACCCAAAGCAATGGGCGGTATGGGTTTTAGGGACATGAGAGCTTTTAACCAGACATTGTTAGCTAAACAGGCTTGGCGTCTGTTGGATATCCTTGATAGCCTTTGTGCCCGTCTACTGAAAGCAAAGTATCACCCAAACGGAAATTTATTGGACACTGTTTTTCCATCTAACTCTTTGGTGGTATGGAAAGGAATTGTGCATGGTCTTGATATTCTAAAACAAGGCATTATATAGCGTGTCGGAGATGGTTCTTTAATTAAAACATGGCGAGATCCATGGATACCGCGTGATCATAATCTTCGGCCTGTCACACCCAAGCGGAATTGCAGATCTAATAGCTGGTTTGCGGATTTTTTGGATGAGCATGGAGCTTGGAACGTGCAAAGGATGAGAGAGCACTTTTGGGAGTTGGATGTTCGGGAAATTATAAAAATTAGACCTTCTCCTAGACGGGGACATGATTTTGTTGCGTGGTTTCCAGAAAAGAACGGGCTATTCTCAGTGCGAAGTGCGTATCGGTTAGCAACTAGAGAACAAAATTTAACGGTCGCGAGGGGATCTTCGAGCTCACACCCGACCGGTGAAAGACCGATATGGCAGTGTATTTGGGGTTCAAAAGTTCCTGTAAAGATGTGTATTTTGGCTTGGAAAGTGGTCTCTTGTGCGTTGGCAACAAACGTGTGCAAAAAGTATAGACATATTTCAAAAAGGGAGACATGTCCGTTATGTGGAAAGGAGAGGGAGAGCAGTTTTCATACACTGGTCACATGCAATCACGCATGCTTACTTTGGGAACATATGCATGAGGTCTAGTTGCTACCTGATCGTGAGTCTCTCATTGATATAAGCTCGGATTGGCCTCTGTATGTACTAGCCAACTATCGGGAGGATATGCGCGACCGCGTCATCATGTTGATTTGGAGGATATGGTCATTACGGTCAGAGTTAGTACATGGGAAGGATGTTCCAGCTCCCACTGTCTCGGCTGATTTTCTCCAAAGTTATTTGAGATCACTTGATCTATCAAGGAGGTACAATACATAAGATATCATTAAGGGGAAAATGTCGTTGAAGGAGGAAGGAATCACATATACGTCTGTTTTATCATCGACTTTGCCATGTCCATCACCACCGGCGAACAGGGTCGCCTTATCCATGGATGGGGCTTTCTCCATGGTGGATGGAACAGCGGCGGCCGGCATGGTTCTGAGGAGGCACGATGGAAGCGTTATTTTTGCTGCCTACCGATGTTTATTTAACTGTAACGATGCACTTGAAGAGGAATTGCATGCTATCATGTAAGGTATGGCATTGGCGGTCCAACACTGCAACGATCCTATTATAGTCCAATCGGACTCTTCGGAGGCATGGACGGCGATGACCGGGGACAATTTAACTCGGTTGGCATATGGGCATTTGGTGGCTGAGATCAAGCATCTGATGATAGATCGAGAGTTTATTCCCATGAAAATTAAGCGTGACCAAAATAAAGTGGCAGATCGATTGTCATTATATAGTAGTACTGAGAGTACTATTGTTGTATGGCTAGGTAGAGGTCCACCATGTGTGGATGAACTTGTGCATCTTGATTGTAAGCCTATTCATATCGAATAAAACTCTTTTACCCTCACAAAAAAAAGACGAGGCAGAGAATCATACATCTAGGCGGCTAGTATCTCGGAGATTAAAATATACCAACATGTCTCTCCTTTTCCTTTTTTGCTCCTCATGCTTCCGAAGGGAAAAAGCAACGAAATAATAAATAAAGTGGTGAGTTTTTTTTATTTTCCTTGCTAAATTGTAATCTATGTTTTATAGCATGGATATAATATTTTTTGTGAATTTCATAATATATATTAAAGGCCATCTAGTATTTTGTCATATATATATATATATATATATATATATATATATATATATATATATATATATGTCGGATGTTATCGCACTGATGTATGGATTTGGTCACGGTGATGTGTGGATGCAAATATCGTGGTTAAACTTAGAATTGTGGCTTGTAGTGTTTTTTCCAACAATAATTAACATGGGGCAACATACGCATAGAGAATCCAGATGGGTGCACACGGCACAAGTATTACCCAAGTTTAGGCCCTCGAGACAATGTAATACTCTACGCCATGTATGGTGTATGAGACTACGTATTGAGCCGAGCGATTGAGAGGCCCCTACGTCCCCTTATTAAGGTGGACGAGGGCTAGAGTTACATGGGTCGGAGTCGGTTTACAACAGAAATTACCAAATTTCATGGCGTGTACTCTAAGTATGCACCCAGTATATGTGGTTGAATTTGAGTCACGGGCCTGGGCCACCCCATGGTGGTTGGGACGAGTGCTCCCAACGTTGCTATACCCCGGAGGCATGTCATCGTCGGAGGTCCTACTCAACGCTAGTGCTATATCTTGCTTGTTGTGCGATGTGGCACTGTCTCGCCTCTAGCATTCGGCTCTGCTTATTAGGTCAGGCCAATAAAGCGGTTTTGGAAAGGTTCAACCCACAGTACGAACTGGTTTTAGAAATCTTCGCACGATTTTATTTATCTATATTTTCAGGGTTTTTCTTCTTTCTTCTTTTTCGTGTGTTTTCACAATTGGTTTGCTAGTTTTCTTTCGGGGGGTTTCAATTCTTATTTTTCCTTTTTATTTCTTACAACGTTTTCTTTTTCAAATATTTTGTCAACTTCTTTTAAATACACGTTGAATATTTTTTAAACATGTTAAATATTTTCCAGATATATGTTAAACAGTTTTCAAACACAGTCTGTCATTTTTCGAAATACATGTTGAATATTTGCAAAATGAACAATTAAAAAAAGTACATGGTGAACATTTTTAAACACACATATGGTTTAAAAAAATCATGAACATCTTCAAAAATTTAATTAATTTTTTATGTGTTGAAACATTTTTATAAATGGCATGAACATTATTATGTCAGGAAAATTATTACAAACCTATGGTTACAAACTTTTACATTTCATGAACATTTTAAAAAATGAAACATATTTTTGAATGTAAGAACATTTTATAAATGTCATGCACAATTTTTTGAATATCGCAAACATTTTTTACAGATTACATGAACATTCTTTACATTTTCCTGAACATAAAAAGAATTAATACTTATGTTTTTTAAACGCGTGAATCTTTTTAAATGTCATGAACATTTTTTAATAGGATAAAGATTTTTTTCTAAATGAGCAAACAAGTTTTACAGTACATAAACATATTTATGCATGGTGGACTTTTTAAAAATTGCGAGTTAAGTAATTTATGAAATATAAGTATTTCAAAATATAAAAAGAGGGAAAATGGACAGACCAAACTATAACTTGACCAGGGAGCGATCAAACAAAATCACAAAGCGAATTGAAGGAAGGAAGGTTATTGGCCCGTCCATTCCCACGACACTTGAGGTGATGTCGTACGTCTGTCGACATTTTTTTACTTAGAAAGGAGGAACGAAGTCTTCGGCGTCTTCATCAATCGATGCATGTAATCATATTTTTAAATTACTTCAAGAATAAAGTCTTATATCCACAATGAGCTCACGAAACTGAGCATAAAAACAAGTGCTTAAGTAAATAAAAACTGTCATAACCATCAAAACCAAAAGTAGGCTACGATGCCTATACACTTAGCCTATTATTAGCCTGTCATCCAAATAGGCTAAAGATAGACCGTGCAGCCGTCTCCCATCGGTTGCACACAATAGCCATAAGCTCCCTGGACTCCGCATGAGTGAGTAACGCCCGCGTACGGATCCAAGCTGTGGCTCTGTAAATAACCTGCAAAAAATTATTGAAATTTTTGCCATTAAAAATCATATTATTTCTAGTGTTCCATATAGCCTAAAGTAATGCACTTATACCAATCGGGATATGATTTGCTATAGTTACGTCTACTTCATTGAACCACGTCCCAAATAGTGTATTAATGCTCGTTGATGGATTAATGATGAAGGTTGTATGAACAGTATGTCATAATAGTTTTGCTAGTGGACAATCAAGGAAGAAGTGTCTTATTGTTTCATTTTGATCACAATAGCAGCATGTAGATCTGCCTATCGATCTTCATTTTATCAAACTATCTTTGGTTAGTATAACTTCCTTGCGTACAAACCACATGAAAATTTAATCCGAAATGACAATTTAATTTTCCAAATAAGTAATGAGCTTGAAAGAGGACCATAGTTAATTAGATTCATGTACATCGACTTCATCGAAAAAATACAATTCGTAGCTAATTTTCAGTGAATATTATCTAACTGGTAAGAGAGCTGAACATGCATCAATCGTCTGACTAAGTGTAGCCAAGAATTCCAGGGTTCTCCCACTTGAGATTGCCTGAATTGGATATTAAGAGATACCGATTGTAATACTGTGACAACATAATTTTCCTTACATTGTGCAATATTATATAGGATAGGATATTGTAAAGCTAGAGGTGTATCATCAAGCTATGTATCCTCCCAGAATCTGGTCATGGTACCATTGTGAACTAAAGACTTCACCCGCTGGAATAAGGTTACTTTCATCTTCATTAACCCCTTTAAAAAAAGGTGAGTCATTAGGTCTAGCAGTAACCTGGGCCAATGTCTTACACTGCAGGTACTTATTCCTCAAGATTTGTAACCATATCTCTTCGGTCTCAGTAGATATCCTGCATAGTCATTTGCTAAGAACTTATTCTTCACTTCTAAATTCTTAATGTCAAGACCCCCCTGGTCTTTTTGGTCTCCAAATAATATCCCACATTGCCAATCTATATTTTTCTTAGCCTCATCACATTGGCAGAAGAAACGAGATCGATAAAAGTTTAGTCTTTTCCGTACACCTACCGATACTTCAAAGAAAGACAGGAGGAACATCGGCAGGCTTGTCAAAACCGAGTTTATCAACACAAGCCGACCTCCATAAGACATAAGCTTGCCCTTCCAGAAACTTAGTCATTTTTTGAATCTATCTTCAATATATTTCCATTCTCTATTCGTCAATCGTCTATGATGAATGGGAATCCCTAGGTAACTAAACGTCAATGATCCCATTTCACATCCGAATAGTTGTGTGTAAGCATCTTGTTCCTCCTTTGCTCTCCCAAAGCAGAACAATTCAGTTTTGTTAAAATTAATTTTTAGTCCAGACAATTGTTCAAATAGGCAAAGTACAAGCTTTATATTCCTAGCTTTTGCGACATCGTGTTCCATGAAAATAATTGTGTCGTTTGCGTACTGTAGTATGGACACCCGCCCCTCTACAAGGTGTGGGACAAGTCCTCCTGTTTGGCCATTCTCTTTAACCCGACAAATAAGGACTGCCAACATATCCGGTACTATGTTGAAGAACACGAGAGACATGGAGTCTCCCTGTCTCGATCCTTTATGGGTCTGAAAATAATGTCCGATGTCATCATTAATGTTAATCCCTACACTAACTTTCTGAATGAAAGCTTCCATCTGATCCCTACACTAACTTTCTGAATGAAAATTTCCGAGGCAAAGGCAGAGCTGATCGTCGGGCCTCCTGCCCGCGACTGTTCGACCCCATCCGCTCATAAGAAGTAGGGGTAGGAGTACCTCTCGGTGGAGATATGAAAGGTCGCTGGACCTCCTGCCCAACAGTGACTCTCACCACGGGGTCCATCTAATCCCTGGGTCCCATTCCCATCTCCACCACCCGTCGTGTTCACATCTTTTACTCCAGCACTATTATCATCATCAGGGTGTTCCTCTATCTCCACCTCAAGATCGTATGGCATCCCATCATAACACCATGGCACGAAATCTGGTACGTACTCCACATCCATCACACTAACAAGGAGTCTCGCCACGCCATTCATACGAGTAAACAACATGTCAACTTTCGCTGTTTTTCCAATTAGTGAACCCACACTCCAAATAATAAGGAAATCATCTAGCAAAGTTTTTGGTACCCCTCAGAATCTAATCCAATTTTTTTCTTCTAATGGCGATCCTTTGGCTTTAGGCTTTTTGCACTCATCGAATTCGAGCATGCACTTACTACCAGTAACTTTATGAACCAAAACTTAAGCAGACGATCAAGATCTTCCCTCCTCGGAAATTCCACACGAAACACTTGATCCTCCACTCGGACCGGCGTCTGAGTTAAATGAATCTGAAACAAGGCATCTAAGCTTCTTCACTACCCGCTCCACTGTCAGTATCCCATGTGTGACCTTCATCGAACCAAACCTCGAGCATTCCAAGCATGGTGTCACAGTAACCGTATGAGGCATCTCGAAAAACATTAGTTTATTGTTGCTTACTCCATAAATCGTGACAACTGACTTTGGAGCTGAGAGCAGCGGACATGCATCCGATAAGTGTCCCAGTTTCCTACAATTATCACAAAGCTCAGCCACGCAGTCTATCGCAAAGTGCCCAGGCTCACCACAACGATAGCAACTAAGTTTCTCTTCTTGCGAGCTGCCTTGTTGGCTCTGGCAATCTCAGATTTTTCGCTGCCTTTGTCGCTCGCCATATCTTTGTTATCCACCGTCATCGACGCCAAAATAGTCACGTTTGCCGAAGCTGTCGCCGCTGCGACCGCCTCCTTTGGTAGCCCAATTTTTGCAGCCTCCGTGTGCTACTGCTTAGTCTGCCTTTGTGCAGCCACCGGCCTAGCTGCCGCCATCGGCGCTGTTTTTGTAGCGTCCGTCGCAGGTTTAGGATCCGCTCTAGGATCCGCCGGGTTCCGCCTCAGTGGGGGGTTGCAGCCAAACCTTCCAGCACCACCACGGCCACCGCGCTGCTGGTAATGGGCCCTGATGCCCCCTCTACGAACTCTTCCGCCTGTGGATTAAAGTCACGTTGGTAATCTTCTCTGAAGTATTGCCGATCTGAACCATAGCCTCGTCCTCCACTCGAGGAGGATCCATATTAGTAGCCGCCATCACCGTTCTGATTTTCATAATGCCGGCCATCATAACTGTCGCCGTTGCGTCCTCCGGTGAAACCGCCGCGGCCTCAAAGCCAACACCACCGTATCATCCTCTGGTAGGTCCGCCACGCCTGTGGCCAGTGTCCTCCCGCATCCAGCCATCATCCGGCCTCGCGGCAGCCGGTTCATGCGGAGGGGCGGCGGTCCCCCGTTGCCCTGCCCGCCATGCAAGTCAGAGAAGAAGCCGGCGACGAAGCAACGATCCGAGCGCCGGGGCCGCGGCACGAAGGAAAGCCTAGCGATGCTCTGATCGGACGCTAATCGCACGTGCCCTATCAAGTCCACGTACATCCAGTTGCACTAGCCCATCGATGTGACAAAAGGCCTCGACCTCGTTACTTCGGAGCTGGGGCGAATACCCAGACGTCGAAGCATTCAAAATGGGCTTCTCCGGCCTATCCAGGCCCAGCAGCAAATTCAAGTGCGCCTCTCGCCGGCCTCTCTTCTTGCACGTCTCCACAAGCTTCCAAGTCCCAATTAAATCGCCAAGAGTAAGGGAAGGGAGACTAACCTTGGGTAAGGTCCCCTTCCATGACCGGATCGCTCAGCGCCGTCCGTCGGTGGACTACCCGACGCAAAACCTCCACCCCGTCGGCATGGCCAAGGCCATCCCATGCCTTGTCGTTTGGCGGCACGACCCCGTGGATGAAATCTACCACCTCCGCCTGAATACCCGCTGCGAAGAGACTCGCATATGAGATCCAAGGGCGTTGGTGACGCGATCTCCGGTGCAGCGCCACCATCTTCGTCATCGGACTCGTCGCCATCTGATCCGGCAAGGGCCCAGAAACGGTTATCCCGCCGGCGAGGAGTCCCCGACGTTGCCTGGAGGACACCTCCGAGGTCTTCTTCACGGTCGCCTCCACAGTCGCCCCTCATCCTTGCACTTGCAGGCTCATTATTCAGCTTCTCTGCAGCTACAACACGCTCATACGTCTGTCGACATGCCCTCCCACTCAATGTACGTGGGCACATCATGAAGCACGTTGGCATATTTGTACATTTTTTTCTTTTGTAATTCTCATACTATAGAAAATATTCCATCATACTCCCTCCATCTCAAA
The DNA here is from genome assembly GCA_022496015.1 of Hordeum marinum. Lineage (NCBI taxonomy): Eukaryota > Viridiplantae > Streptophyta > Magnoliopsida > Poales > Poaceae > Hordeum > Hordeum marinum. Next base: position 453,313,419 of record CM039674.1, on the reverse strand, counting down.
ATTCTTGTCTTAAATTTGTCTAGATATGAATGTATCTAGTCATGTTTTAGTATCTATATGCATCCATATCTAAATAAATTTAAGACAAGAATTTTAGGACGGAAGGAGTATAACTTATTCTCATGGTTTCTGTAACAAGGCGTAAGACTGGAACACTACATGACCTAACTAGAAACAATTGGCAATGAGTTGTTTGACACAGCACACACTAAAGAAAATAAAGAAATTATAGCAAGAATTCCTCTACAGATTTATGGTGAATCAAACAACCTATGATGTGTGCTTGGGATCATGAGAAAGCGCCATTCAAAAATATCACAAAATAGTCAAATATTATAAGGCGTGGAGAACCCAGTGCAGATTTTCGGTGACCGAGCTTGGAGCTCGTTATATTAAAAATTAATCAAAAAGCATATTTAGAATCTTAAAAAAAGTCCATGGTAACATATATGTATTCTGCATGAGCGTGTGAAATTTCGTTTAAAAATGTTCTGATTTGTAGGCTGTACAAAAAAACAAAAAAACGGCCCAACAAAAATAAAAATAAAGGATCTATCTAAAAAATATATTATTCTTTTTCCTGTTCGCCACATGTGTAATTACAATGTTGTGAAATTTTACACATGCGTAGTATATATGTTTATGTGTGCTAACACAAATATTCGTAATTTTTTGCACCCTGGAAAATTGAATTTTGAAAACGAGCTCCCTGCAGCTCGTGCTTCGTTGGCATTTTCCGATGAAGGATCATACTATGTGCATAAAACATCATATGTATATATATAGGGATCGACTATACGTCACCCAGGGTGAAGAATTGTTATTCTTCACCCCACCTCCTCACGTATCCTTAGACACTCTAAGAACAAAAATGTATGTGAGGTAATCTTATGGTGTGTAGTTACGGGCCTTTTAACATCCACCGTGAGAAACAAATATGTCACGCATGTGAGGTAATATTACGACATGCATTTGTAGGTGAGGTAAAATTATAACACGTCAGTGAGAATTCAACGCGTGTGAGGTAAGATTAGGCCATGTCGATGAGGTAAAATTATGAGGTGTGTGTGAGGTAAAATTACAACAACCAACAAGTACACCGGGGTGAAGAACACCCTGGATGATGAATAGACTTTCTATATTTGGTGGAATAGTTGATTAATAATATATATATATATATATATATATATATATATATATATATATATATATATGATTCCGTGACTATCCAATTGGATAGCAATTTAACAATAGTTGATTAATAATATTTGGTGGAATGCACAATAAGCAACTAAGCACAATAATCTTGCATTCAATAGCTGAGTATAATAATTTAGTTACCATTAAATCTCCAAAAAGTATATGAAACAACCAAGAACATGCACATGGGACAATTATTTCATAAAAAATGAGCCCTAAATAAGAGCTAACTAGCAGATACTAGATGCTAACCTGTTAAATTCATCATCGGTTTTGCACAATTTGCATCCAATCGTGAGACCACTAATGAGTTCTTGGAATGAGGCTTGTTCAGGGATACACACCGTGTGAGGAACATGGCGAGCACCACCATGTCTATCCACAAAACACAGGCGGCAGATGAGAGATTGATACGTCTCCAACGTACCGATAATTTATGAAGTATTCATGTCATGTTCATCTATGTTTACAATACTTTTATATGGTTTTGATGCATTTTATATGATTTATTTAGAACTAACCTGGACTGACGCTATTCTCAGCAGAATTACCGTGGTGTTCTTTTTTTGTGCAGAAAATAAAGGTTATTGAAATCGCCCGAAACTTTTTTATGATTTTTTATGAAGAAAATAAGAAATACGAGAGCGAAGAACCACCGGAGGGGAGCCGCCAGTGGGCCACAAGCCAACAGGGCGCTCCCACCCGCTGGGCACGCCTTTATGGCTTGTGGGACCCACGTGGCTCCGACTGGTGTGATTCCAACGCTGCAAAAATCTTATATATATATATATCGAAACCTTCAGAAATTTACCTAGAACTTCCGCTCCGCCGCCGCAACTCTCTATATCGATAGAAAAACCATCTGGAGCCTTTCCAATACCCTACCGGATGGGGCAAATCATCTCCGGTGGTCATCTTCATCATGCCGGCGGAGGCCATGACGAGGAGGGAGTAGTGCACCCTCGGGGTTGAGGGTATGTACTAGTAGGCATGTGTTTAATCTCTCTCTCTCTCTCTCTCGTGTTCTTGAGATGGCACAATCTTGATGTATCACGGACTTTGTTAATATAGTTGGATCATATGGTATTTTCCCCTTGCTATCTTGTTGTGATGAATTGAATCTTTCCCTTTGAGATTTTGTTCTATCGGATTGAATATCGGATTTGAGAACACTTGATGTATGTCTTGCATGCGGATACTCGTAGTGATAATGGGATATTCTATTGATTCACCATATATATGTTATGGCATCAACTTGCGGATTTCGGTGACCTTGGTGATCTATGCATAGGGGTTGATTGCACATTCTTGTCCTACCTTCTCCGATAGAAATCTTGGGTACACTTTGAAGTTCTTTGTGTTTGATTGAATATGATGAATCTAAAATTGCTTGATGCATGTCGAATAATTAACCCATGCATACTTGTGGTGAAATTGGAGTATCTATGTGACATTAGGGTTGATTGACATGTATCATAGGTGTTATTTTAGTACGAACTCTAGTGCTGTTCGTGTCACCTATAGAAGAGCCCAATAGATTGATAGGAAATGGTAACTTTGAGGTAGTTCTACTACCTACACCAATTTCATCTCATGTTCCCTGATAGATAGGAACTTTGGAGTGATTCTTTGTTGCACGTTGAGGGATGATCATAGGATTCAACTATGTTAGCTTTGTTGGGAGATTGATGTAGTGAAAGTATGAACCCTTGCCTTATTTCCAAGCATTTATACAACATTTTGCTCGCTATTTACCAATTGTTACCTTACTATTTTTATATTTTCAGATTACAAAAATTTATCTCTACCATCCATATTGCACTTGTATCACCATCTCTTCGTCGAAATAGTGCAGCTATACAATTTACCATATTTTTGGGTGTGTTGGAGACACAAGAGATTTCTTGTATTTGATTGCAGGGTTGTTTGAGAGAGACCATCTTCATCCTACACCTCCCACGGATTGATAAACCTTAGGTCATCCACTTGAGGGGATATTGCTATTGTCCTTCAAATCTCAGCGCGTCAAGGCCCAACATAGTGTACAAGAATAAAGTTGCATAGTAGACACCAAGCTATTTTCTGGCGCCATTGCCGGGGTGGTGAGTTCTTGAAGGTATATCTTTAGATCTTGCAACTAAATCTTTTAGTTTCTTGTTTTTCAGTAGTTTGGTTTTATAAATTAAACCTACAAACAATGGATTTTAGATTGCCTCAATTGTTTCTTCTTTATAATGTCTTTCGTGAAAATAAGGATTCAAAAAATATGCTCAATTGTTTAATGAGAGGAAGAAATTATAAAAATGCTTAATGAGAATTCCTTGAATGATGAGCATGATTGTAATATTGTCAGTATGAGTTCTCTGAATATCCATGATGCTAGTGATCATTGCACTAGTCATGATCAAAAGATTTCCTATAAGCATGTCAATTTTTTTGTGGTGTGAATAAAATGTGTGAATACATGCCATATAGGGATGATAGATTTTGTAAGAAGCATAAACATGATAAAACCAACTGGTGGTTTAAAGTGACAAATGAATTTGCCACAATATTATGCTCTCTCCATCCCATTACTTGTGACCTTTGTAATGAGGTTGGTCATCTTAATTCCCAATGCATGCATTTTCATGATGAAATCGTTTCCAAATATTGTGATAATATGATCTCCAGTGAAATCTGTAATGAACTTTGTTTATTTTTGGGGTGTGAAGAATTGTCACATAAAAATTATTGGTTTGATATAGTCCTTGTCACTAATGACAATGAAACTAATCTACAATAAATCTATATGTTTTGCATAGTAAATTGCAATGAGAATGCTTATATTGCCAACTATAGAAAGATGGGAAAACCAATAGAATACAAAAGGTATACTAATGAAAGGGTAAAGGTATCCCATACCATCCTATTATTTCTCATAATGAATCATGTTTGAAAGAGGAGCTTCTCATCTCTTCAATAAGAAGGTTGAAAAAATTACTTAAACCCACACATAAGGTAGCGAAGAAGAAAAAAAGAATGAAAAGTAGAGGTAAAATGGTATGCCTCTCAAATAATGTTGCTCCTATCATTGTTGAGAAAGAATCCAAAAGTAGTGTGGACGATGATACACATGATGATTACTTTGTTATGCCTACTACTTGTTGTTATGATTATGATTCAGAAGATAATGATACTCCTTATAATATTGAAAAACTTATTGGCACTAACTTGGAAAATTATGATGATAATAATTGTTATACTATTGGTGCCATTCATGCTATTGATGATTGTGCTCATGATTTTAAAAATCAAAAGCTTGGGGATGCTTTGCTTGATGAGAATGACATATTTAAGAATATTTTTGCTGCAATTAATGTGTGTCCCAAGCTTGGGGAAGCTATGCATAATGAAGTTGATCTTTGTAGTCCACCTACTTCGAATGATAAAATTTGTTATGATGATTATTGTGATGATACTTATGTTATGAAAAGTAGTGATGATTATTATGATAACCATTTTTATGAACATCACTCTTTTGTTGAGGAAACAACTTATAGTATTCGAGTCTCCTATGATACTCCCACTATTATTTATGAGAAGTTTGCTTGTGGGGAGAGTAATAATTTTTTTATGCTTGTGGATTGCGAAGAGAATGCTTTATGTGATAATTATATTGTGGAATTACTTCATGATTCTACTGAAAATTACTATAAGGTAGTAACATATGCTTGTAAGAATTGCAATAATGTCAAGTTTCCTCCCTATCTATTCAAAGTTTTGACGTTTGCTTGTTTTGCCTTCCTATGCTAGTTGATTCTTGCTACCACAAATTGTTTCCTCGCAAAATCCCTATGCATAAGAAGTGGGTTGACTTAAATTTTCTTTTCATATGCTTCATGATGCTCCCATTGCATTTCAATTCTTTACTTTTATGTGAGCATCATTGAAATCATCATGCCTAGCTAAGAGGTATTATAGAAAAGCGCCTGTTGGGAGACAACCCAACACTTTTACTTTATGTTTTTGAGTGTTCACATGATTAATATATTGTAATAATCATTTTTGTGTATTTTATTTCAATAAAGTGCCATGTAAAGCCTTTGGAATAATGTGGATACTTGTTAGTTTGATTCTGTGCAAAACCAGAAACTTTTACGTCCAGTGCAGAATTTCTCTGATTTTACTGGAGAGTCAAATTTGTTGAAAAGTTTACACAATTTTCTATGCAAATTCTTTGCGTTGTTATAATTTTTCATAATTTTTAGAGACAGGTAAATATGGTCTAAGTTTAGATCTTCACAGACTGTTCTATTTTCGACAGATTATGTTTTGCATGCATAGGTCGCTTGTTTTTGTGTTTCCATATCTTATATTTAGTGGTATAAATTATGGGAATGATATAATATAGCGGTTATTATGTGTGAAAAAATTATGAATCTTGTCTTGACAGTACCTAAGTGGATGATCTATATTTATTATACTAACCCATCTCACGAAGTTTCGTTAAGTTTTGTGGGACTGAAGTTTTGAAGTTTTGGGTAAGATGACGATTTGAGGAGAATAAGGAGTAGTAAGACCCTAAGATTGGGGATTCCCAAGTCACTCCCAAGGTAATATCCAAGGAATACTCAAGCGTCTAAGCTTGGTGATGCCCCGGAAGGCATCCCCTCTTTCGTCTTCAACACTATCGGTATATCTTACTTAGAGCTATATTTTTATTCATCACATAATGTGAATTTTGCTTCGAGCATCATTTTATTTTTTTAAACTTTTATTTATGTTATTTGTAATCTTTTTTTCAAATAAAAAGTTCCAAGAGTTGCCTTCTAGGATGCTTGAATTGCATGTTTGATGTGTGCTGTGTAAAAACACAAACTTTTGCTGTAGTGTTTGAATTTTCATATTTTACTGGAACGTGGAAAGTTTATGAAATTTTTACACAATATTTTCACATAAATATTTTATCATTTCATAATTTTTCATAAGTTTTGGAGTTATAGAATTGTATTTTTTAAATTGATTTATACATACTGTTCTGTTTGGACAGAATGATGTCATAGTTTTGTAATCTACTTATCCTAAGGTTTTCATGGCTTATATTGGTAGATACAAATTGTGTAAATGGTAGTATACAATAGATAATGTTTGGAAATTGTTATGAAACTTGTTTTGGAAGTAAATAAGGAGTTGATTTATTCTTATGTGCACTAACCTATCTCACGAGTTCTTTTCAAGTTTTGTGTGGAAGAAGTTTTTGAGACATAGGTGAAACCGGGACATGAGAGGATTTAACGAGATACAAAAGCTCAAGATTGGGATGCCCAAGGCAACCCAAGGAAATAATACGAGAGTTCTCAAGAATCTATGCTTGGGATGCTATGCATCCCACCTCTCTTCGTCAACAAATATCAGTTAGCCTATGTTGATCCTAAGTTTTCATTGGTTCAGATGATATGTGATATTCTTGGAGTGCCATTTTTCTTTTATTTGCTGTTTGAATAAAATACTCGGATATGGAAATATTTATTGAGATACAGAGAGTCCTCACATAGCAACTTGATTGTTTGACTACTCATTGATCTTCACTTATATCTTTTGAGAATAGTTTGATGTTTACGCTTGTGCTTCACTTATATCCAGAGACTAAATTACGAATGGATTAAATATCATAAATCTGAAATTATACATGTGATTAGTAGTAGTTTCACATGTGGTTTAGAAAGTAAAATCTATTTAAGTTTGACAATCATAGTATTTGTCATACAAGCAATTCATGAATAATTAGTATAAGGAAGAGAATTTTCACATACAAATATATTATCTTGGACATCTTTTATGATTGTGAATACCCATTAATTATTTTCAACCTTGATGAAATAGTTGAAGTTGGACAAGGAAGACAACGTAATGTTTATGTTTGGGTATATTTGCATAGAAGTTATATTGTTATGGATCCCCCAACATGTGGTGCTTGTTTAGAACCTTTTGCTAGCCAAACCTTCTTACTAAGTAGAAATACTATTTGTGCATCCAAATCCTTAAGCCAAGTTTCTTCCGTGAGAGTCCACCATACCTACCTGTATATGGTATTTCATTTTCACTCCAAGTAAATTTGCATGGTCCATCTTTAAACATTGAAATAAACATCCGTTTTGTGTGCTTGTACCGCTCATGGAGTGACGTGGCAGTCATTATCTTCCATGCTAAGCGGGATATTCGCAAGATGAGTGTTTATTCACTTGTCATTGCACGAGAGAGGCCGGTAAAAGGATGCCTAGTCCTGCATAATACAAAAATAAATAAATGAAAACTCCCCCTCGAAAGTTGATGGTTTGGAGGGCAACCGTGTATTCGTCCAGCCATGGAATGTGTTTGGATGGTGGAGTGGGAGTAAAGTTTCAATTATGTTTGGGAACCGCCAATAATGTGTTTAGTATGGAAGATATTTTCTATTTTTAGCAATGAGCTCTGGCATCTCTGCAAGTCCCCGCTTCCCTTTGTGAAGGGACATTCTATTTACTTCTATGTTATTTACTTTTCATATTGAGTCAACTTCTTATTCCAAGCTCAATTTAGCTGGCAAGCATCATGTGGTGGGGAAAGATCCAAACACATATACCCAGAATATATTTGATCATGATTCATTATTTTTGACAATTATCTTCGTGATACCTACGTTGGGAGGTGAAACATTAACCCGGACTGATGTTGTTTTGAGCATAATTACCATCTTGTTGTTTTTTGTGTAGAAAACAAAAGTTCTCGGAATCGCCCAAATATTTTTTATGACTTTTGGTGGAGAAAATAAGAAATACCGGAGCGAAGAACCACCGGAGGGGATCCACCTGTGGGCCACAAGCCAACAGAGCGTGCCCACCCCCTGGGCGCGCCTTGATGGCTTGTGGGGCCCTCGTGGCTCCGGCTGGCGTGGTTCCAACGCTAAAAAATCCTATATATACAAATACCTTTAGAAATTAACCTAGAACTTCCGCTCCATCGCCTCAACTCTTTGTATCAAAAAAGAAACCATCTGGAGCCTTGCCAGTACCCTGTCGGGGGGGAAATCATCTCCGGTGGGCATCATCATCATCCTGGCGGAGTCCATGACAAGGAGGGAATAGTTCCCCATGGGGCTCAGGGTATGTACCAGTAGCTATGTGTTTAATCTCTATCTCTCTCCCTCTCTCTCTATCGTGTTCTTGATATGGCAAAATCTTGATGTATCACGGGCTTTGTTAATATAGTTGGATGATATGGTATTCTTCCCTTGCTATCTTGTTGTGATGAATTGAATCTTTGCCTTTGAGATTTTGTTATGTCAGGTTGAATATTGGATTTGAGAACACTTGATCTATTTCTTGCATGCAGATACCCATGGTGATAATGGGGTATTCTATTGATTCACTTGATATATGTTATGGCATCAACTTGTGGATTCTGGTGACCTTGGGGATCTATGCATAGGGGTTGATTGTACGTTCTTGTCCTACCTTCTCCAATAGAAAATTTTGGGTACTCCTTGAAGTTCTTTGTGTTGAATTGAATATGATCAATCTGAAATTGTTTGATGCATGTCTAATAATTAACTCACGGATACTTGTGGTGTCATTAGAGTATCTAGGTGACATTAGGGTTGATTGACATGTATCATAGGTGTTATTTTAGTACGAACTCTAGGCTGTTTGTGAGACCTATAGGAATAGCCCAATAGATTGATTGGAAAGGGTATCTTTGAGGTGGCTCTACTACCTACACCAATTTCATCTTATGTTTTCCGCTAGATAGGAACTTTGGAGTGATTCTTTGTTAGACGTTGAGGGATGATCGTATGATTCAACTATGTTAGCTTTGTTGAGATATTGCATTAGTGAATGTATGAACCCTAGCCCTTATTTCCAAGCATTTATACAACGTTTTGCTCACTTTTTACCACTTGTTATCTTGCTGTTTTTATATTTTTAGATTACAAAAACTTATATCTGCCATGCATTTTGCACTTGCATCACCATCTCTTCACCAAACTAGTGCACCTATAAAATTTACCATTGTATTGGGTGTGTTGGAGATACAAGAGATTTCTTGTATTTGATTGCAAGGTTGTTTTACCATCTTCATCCTACACATCCCACGAATTGGTAAACCGTAGGTCATCCACTTGAAGGAAAATTGCTACTGTCCTACAAAACTCTGCGCTTGGAGGCCCAACATAGTCTACAAGAATCAAGTTGTATAGTAGACATCAAAGATCTTTAAAAAATGCACCCAAGAAAGTTGTTGTCAAGACAAGGAGCAGGGTCCATGGGCTATAGACGAGATAGTGTATGGCGGCTCTGGGGATGCCATCGAAGTTGCTCAGTTGTCGCCAGCGGACGTGCATAACAACGAATGCCATGTTGGTCGCGCCCACATAGCCAACAAAGAAGGCAAAGCCCCATGGGAAACTCAATGGAGACTTAAACGCATGGATGCCTTGAATCAATTTGAACATGAGCACAATAGAGGAAAATGCCAAGTACATGTCTAGGTAGATCCATGTGTAGGGTACTAGGTCCCCACCGCATTTTAGCGTCGACGATAATTGTTTATGCACCACTTTTGCTAAGCCATTGGGATCAGATTTCTTTCCTTCCACCGACATGTTTGGTCGACTCCGCAATGACCATGGCCATGAGAGGTCGTCGCATTGCCATAGGCATGACCATGACAGATCGCAGCGAAAACGCATGGTGTAGCAGAGCAGACATATGTGGTGATGGGACTGAGCTTTGGTGTAGTAACTGTAGGTGCCTTTGGGTCCATGACATGTGGGACCAACTGATGGCTGACCCACATATCATTAGCTCAAAAGAACCTGCACTTATGGCACCGAAGCATCTGTCTATGGTGGTGGTGGTGGTGAGGGAGGCCACAAAGATCTGGCTAGGGAAGTTTTGTACGTGCTCGGGATGAAAAAGATCGAGAGATGCCGCAAGCCCCAGTCACTATCCTTAGGTCCCATGTGTGACGTTGCACATGCGTCCACGACCCTCGGCCTGACTATACAAACTACAAACTAATTTTTTAGTGAGGTTCAAGGATGTGATCCTCCATGCCTGGTCGCAGCACTATAACGAGGTCAGTGTTGTGGTGAAGCTTAACACAAAGCCACAACGTACGGTGAAGGCTTTGCAGCTATGGCATAAGCACCAAATCGGGGACACTAAAATGCAGTTGTTAATGGCACATGACACGGTTGCACTGTTTGACAAGGCACAAGAAGACCAACAGCTAGAGCTCGACGAACCGCTGCTACGAAAAGAGCTCAAGTCTCGGATTCCTGGGCTGGTAGTCATCGAGCGGATTAGGGATAAACAAAGGGAAAGGGTAAGATGGCTTAAGGCTGGAGACGTGAACACAAAGTTTTTTCACATCAAAGATAATGCTATGAGGAGAAATAATTACACTACAACACTCTCAAAGGACGGTGTGCTTGCAACGAAGCAGCGGCACAAAGAAGAGCTTGCTACAACTACTACCTCGATGTTCAATTCAGAGATGCTGGGCCTGCCACACATTGACCTACAAGATATGGAGCTCCCATTATCCACTAAGGAGATCATGGAGGCCAGTTGTGACCTTCCTGTTGACCTAGCGCTAGATCTAGACGGCTTCCCCAGTGCCTTTTATAAATTTGCATCGTACATCATCTTGCATGACGTGTTCCATTCCAGCAGCTATATGACAACAACGGAGTGGGACTGCACCTGATGAACGGAGCACACATTATGCTTGTTCGATTACCGGCCCATTGACGTGGCTTGAGACTGCATCGGTATTTCCCCAAAGAAGAAGAGGTGATGCAGCACATCTACGGTAAGTATTTCCCTCAGTTATGAAACCAACGTTATTGAACCATTAGGATAACCAAGCAACACTATGTAAACCGTGCCTCCACATAAAGAACAAATACTTGCAACCCGACGCGTAAGAGAGGTTATCAATCTCTCCACGGTAAAAGATAGATAGGTTTGTACGAGATTGGATAAATAGATCGCACAAGAACACAAAATAAAAGATGCAAATAAAATGTGCAGCAAGGTATTTTTGGGTTTTTGGAATAGTAGATCTAAAAGCAAATGCAAGAAAGATAGATCGGAAAGCAATATATTAAAAGGATAGACCCCGGGGCCGTAGATTTCACTAGTGGCTTCTCTCAAGAAAATAGCAGACGATGGGTAAACAAATTACTGTTGGGCAATTGATAGAAGATCAAATAATCATGATGATATCCAAGGCAATGATCATTTTATAGACATCACGTCCAAGATTAGTAGACCGAAATGATTCTGCATCTACTACTATTACTCCACACATCGACCGCTATCCAGCATGCATCTAGTGTATTAAGTTCATGGACAAACGGAGTAATGCAATAAGAACGATGACATGATGTAGACAAGATATATTCATGTAGGAATAGATCCCATATTTTTATCCTTAATAGCAACGATACATGCATGCCTCGCTGCCTCTTCTGTCACTGGGAGAGGACACCATAAGATCGAACCCATCACAAAGCACCTCTTCCCATGGCAAGAAAAATCGATCTAGTTGGCCTAACTAAACCAAAGATTCAAAGAAGAAATACGATGGATAGAAGAGATAAAAAAACTCAAACACACCACAAAACTCAAATAATATCCCAACAAACACACCACAAAAAGTCATTACATCAAATAGATCTCCAAGAGACCATTGTATTGAGAATCAAAAGAGAGAGAGAGAAAGAGAGAAAGACATCTAGCTACTGCCTACGGACCTGTAGGTCTATTGTGGAGTACTCACGCATCATCGGAGAGGCACCCATGAAGACGATGCACCCCTCCGTGATGGTGTTAGATTGGATCTCGTGGTTTTGGAACTTGCGGCGGCTGGAGTTGTGTGTCATCGACTCCCCTAGGGATTTTCGTATATTTGGGTATTTATAGAGCTGAGAGGCAGTGGAGGAGACTCCCATGGGCCCCACAACCCACCAGGGCAAGCCTGGGGACTTTGGCGCGCCCTGGTGTCTTTTGGCCCCCATGGGCCTCCCTCTATGTGCTTCCTTGGCTCCCAAGTTGTCTTTTGTCCCAAAAAGTCTCCAAGAAGTTCCGCAACATTTGGGCTTCATTTGATACTCATATTCTGCGAAGTAAAAAACAAGCCAAAAACAACAATTGGCACTGGGCACCATGTCAATACGTTAGTCCCAAAAAAGATATAAAGTTGCTATAAAATGATTATAAATAATCCAATAATGATAATATAACAGCATGGAACAATCAAAAATTATGTATACATTGGAGACGTATCACCCATCAGCCTGCTCCATAGCATCACGAAGTTGTTCACCAAGGTGCTTACCACTAGGGTGGCTAGGAGAATTGACCGGCTCATCTCCCCGGTGTAGAGCTCCTTCATTAATGGGAGATGCATATGGGACAATTTCCTTTTTGTCCAAGTCTTGGCACTCCACTTTCACCGCACCAAGAATCCTATGTTATTGATCAAGCTGGACATTGATAGTCGTGATCTGCGTTGGGCTTTGCGTGAAGAGGAAGGGGTTATGGCAACACAAAATGGGTAAGTATTTACCTGAGTTATGAAACCAAGGTTTATCGAACCATTAGGAATACCAATCCTCAATCGTGTTCAGCGGCTGCACACAAAAGAACAAATAACTTGCACCCAACGCTGGCAAGAGGGTTGTCAATCTCTTTGATCTCGTTATTTGCAAGCAAGTGAGTTGTGTAGATAATTGTAAATTGGAAAATAAAATAAATAACATCAAGATAATGATAACATTTGTGAATATATAAGTGAATAGACCTGGGGGCCGTAGAGTTCTCTAGTGGCATCTCTCATAGAAATAGCATACGGTGGGTAAACAAATTACTGCTGGGCAATTGATAGAAAAGTGAATAGTTATGCGATCTTCACGACAATGATCATGTGTATATATGCATCACATCCATAAGCAAATAGGTCGACTCCTACCTGCACTTACTACTATTACTTTGCTCATCGACCGCTATCCAACATGCATCTAGAGTATTAAGTAAAACAGAGTAATGCTTGAAGAACGATGACATGATGTAGACAAAGTAAACTCAATCAATATGAATAAACTCCATCGTTTTAGTAGCAGCAACACAAAGACGCAACTTGTCCCCTTTTATCACTAGGATATAGAAACTCGCCAGGTTGAACCTACTACAACACACCACTCCCATCGAAGAAATATCAATCTAGTTGGCCAAACTATCTCAATAGATCGGAGAGCATTAAGAAGCTATGATGATCATGCAAATAAAAATCTTAGTATTCAGGTTTGACTCAAATACTTTTCATGAATAATCTGAATGTAAACTCACAATTCATTGGATCCCAACAAACACACCATACAAAGGGATTACATCGGATAGATCAAGGCAAATATGAGATTGACATTGTGTTGAAGACCGAGAGAGAGAGAGAGATTGCCATCTAGGTACTACCTACGGACCCATAGGTGTGGTTGAACAACTCACACATCATGGTGATGACAACAAGGTTGATGAAGAAGCCCTCCGTGATCGATCTCCTCTATGACAGGGTGCCAGAACGTAGGTGTAGATGGACTCTCGTCAGAACAGAGACTTGTGGTGGCGGAAAAGGTGTTTTGGGAGCGCTTTTAGGTTTTTTTGGAATATATGTGAATTTATAGGCCAGAGAGGGTCGTCGGGAAGTGCACGGGGGAGGCACAAGCCACCAGGGCACGCCCCCTGGTGGTGTGCCCTGTTGGCTTGTGGGCCCCTCGTCGCTCTCCCTACCTCCTCCTGAAGCTTCCAGGTCTTCTTTTGGTCTAGAAAAAATCATCAAAATTTTTCATGGCAGTTGGACGTCGTTTGGTACTGTAAACCTGAAAAGTTAAAAACATGTAGAAAACAACTGGCTTTGGGTCAATAGGTTTGTGCTAAAAAATATTATAAATTGGTAAATAAATGCCCCAAAAGTATCCTAGAATGATAATATATTAGCATGGAACAATAAAAAATTATAGATACGTTGGAAATGTATCGGACATCGCCAAGGCATTTGACACAGTGTCTTAGACTTATTTGATTGACATGTTGCACGCGCGAGGATTTGGGCAGAGATGGTGCGACTGGATAGCCTTGTGCCTCGCTTCGGCATACTCTCGCATCCTAGTCAATGGCGTGGCGGGAATGGCAGTGCGGCACCAGCGTGATACGTCTCCAAAGTATCTATAATTTTGATTGTTCCATGCTATTATATTATCCGTTTTGGATGTTTCATACGCATTATTATGCTATTTTATATTATTTTTGGGACTAACCTATTAACCTAGAGCCTAGTGCCAATTTCTGTTTTCCCCTGTTTTTTAGTTTTATAGAAAGGGAGTATCATACAGAGTCCAAACAGAATAAAACTTTCGCAATGATTTTTGTTGAACCAAAAGACATCTAGAAGATCTAGAGAGGAGGTCGGAAGACCTGGCGGCAGACGACAAGCCTCCAGGACGCTCCCTGGGAGGGGGGCGCCCCCTGGCTTGCGGGTCCCCTGGAGGTCGTCTAACCCTAACTCTTCGCCTATATATTCCCATATATTCCCAAACCATCAAGGGGAGCCACGAAAATATTTTTCCTCTGTCGCAACCTTCTGCTCCCGTGAGATCCCATCTTGGGGCCTTTTCTAGTAATCTGCCAGAGAGGGATTCGATCATGGAGGGTTTCTACATCAACTCCATTGCTCCTCCGATGAAGTGTGAGTAGTCTACCTCAGACCTACGGGTCCATAGCTAATAGCTAGATGGATTTTTAACTCTCTCTCCGATCCTCAATACCATGTTCTCCTCGATGTTCTTAGAGATCTATCCGATGTAATCTTCTTTTGCGGTGTGTTTGTCGAGATCCAATGAATTGTGGATTTATGATCAGATTATCTATGAATATTATTTGAATCTTCTATGAATTCTTATATGCATGATTTCATATCTTTGTATTTCTCTTCGAGTTATTGGTTTGGTTTTGGCCAACTAGATCGGTAGTTCTTGCAACAGGAGAGGTGCTTAGTTTTGGGTTCAATCTTGCGATGTCCTCACCCAGTGACAAATTAGGGGTAGCGAGGCACGTATTTTTATTGTTGCCATCATGGATAAAAAGTTTGGGTTTTCATCATATTGCTTGAGTTTATCCCTCTACAACATGTCATCTTACGTAAGGCGTTACTCTGTTCTTTGTGAACTTAATACTCTAGATGCAGGCAGTAGTCGGTCGACGTGTAGAGTAATAGTAGTAGATGGAGAATCGTTTCGGTCTACTTGACACGGACGTGATGCCTATATTCATAATCATTGCCTTGGATATCGTCATAACTTTGCGCTTTTCTATCAATTGCTCGACAATAATGTGTTCACCCATCATATTATTTTCCTTCATGAGAGAAGCCTCTAGTGAAAGCTATGGCCACCTGGTCTATTTTCCGCTATATATTTTCAGATCTATAAACCAAAAATACCTTGTTGGAATTTTATTTACTTTTATTTAGTTTTACTTTTAGTAATATTTTATATCTATCTCTATCAGATCTCATCCTTGCAAGTGTATGTGAAGGGATTGCAACCCCTTCATAGCAAGTCAAGAGAAGAACTCCCCCGTCAACTCATCAATTTCTGGCGCCGTTGCCGGGAATGATACATAGAAAGTAAAGACAAGAACTCCCCCGTCAACTCGCCAATTTTTGGTGCCATTACCGGGGAGGTCTAAATTAAGCCTACCAAGTACCCATTAGAAACTCATCTCTTGTGGCGCCCAACCAGATTACCACTGTAGCTAGACGGTCGCCGCACATACCAGCCCAGGAAATAACTCTGGCATGCGCATTTACAACAAGTATCATGGACACAGGCATTTCTATTAATGGATATATAAGTCCTACAAGGGGTGATGGCAGCGGGAAGGCTCTATCTAAGGCAGCATGATCTTGGTGCGGATCCAATCCACAGGGATCTGACTAGGTTACTCTTCTAGCCTGCGAACGCTCCGGCTCCTTGTCGATGGTCGACGGATCCTGATGTGAACCTGGCGACATTGAAGGGCCGCTGAGTACTTTCGAATGTACTCGCAAGAAAACCAAACTAACATATACACCAAGAAAAGCAATCATTGGCATTCAAGCATGCAATTGTTATTAGAGCATGACATAGCATGACATAGCAAACCTATCTAGCAAACTTAATTATCATATCGTAACAGGATCATCTAGTCAGATAACTACTAAATTAAATACGATAGGGTAATGCATGATAAGTCAATAATTTATACTCCAAATATTCTCACGATCCAATCTGAATCTAATCCAAATCCAGTCTGATTCATGTGGTCATCCGACCACTCATCTCATAGCCATCCCATGGCTAACATACCATCATGTGGTCATCCGACCACTCATCTCATAGCCATCCCATGGCTAACATACCATCAAGTGGTCATCCGACCACTCATCTCATAGCCATCCCATGGCTAGCATACCATATTCCTGACATCATCTGATTATGATCATTATTACGGTTGACCACCTAGTGAGGTATGGATGGGCTGTCCAATACCGTGGACTCGGCTATTCGAATAGATTTGACACTCTGCAGAGGTTGTGCACTTTACCCACACCATGAAGCATCTGGCCTCGTGATCCCACTGTAGGGGAACGTTGCATGGGAAACAAAAATTTCCTACACACACGCAAGATCTATCCATGGTGATGAGCATCTACGATAGGGAGACTGGATCTACATACCCTTGTAGATTTCTAAGCAAGAAGCGTTAAGAAACATGATTGATGTAGTCGAACGTCTTCACGATCCGTCCCGCGATCTCATCACGAGCCGTCCCGCGATCCATCATGGTCCTTCCAATCTAGTGCCGAACGGACGGCACCTCTACGTTCAGCACACGTACAGCTCGATGAAAATCTCCACCTCCTTGATCTAGCAAGTGAGGGTGGAGAGGTAGGTTAGTTCTCCGCCAGCACAATGGCATGGTGGCGGTGGTGGTGGAGCTGTCCCGACAGGGCTTTGCCAAGCACAACCGAGACGATCTAGTGGAGAATAGATCTAGAGGAAGAGAGAGGACATCATGTGGCATAGATTGGTCCGCCTGCCCTCCCTATACCTCTCTATATATAGGGGGAAGGGAGGAGGGGTGGCGCCCCCTAGATCCAATCTAGGGGGCGGCGGCTAGGGCAGATGGGGGCGCCCCCTAGGGAAACCCTAGGGTGACTTGGGCCCAAAGCCAGGTGGAGGGAACCCTAGATGGGGTGCCCCACCTCTCCTGGTTACGTGGGAAAGGGTGAGGGGGGCGCACAGCCCCTTAGTGGGCTGGTTTGCCCCTTCCCCTTGTCCCATGAGGCCCCCAACACTTGTCGGGACCCCCGAAACCCCTTTCGGTACTCGTGGTCACAACCCTGTACTCCCGGAACGCTTCCGGACTCCGATTCCATTAGTCCTATATATCAATATTCACCTACGGACCATTCTGGATTTCCTCGTCATGTCCCGGATCTCATCCGGGACTTCGAACAACCTTCGGCCACCAACACATATAACTAAATACCACCGAAATGTCACCAAACCTTAAGTGTGCAGACCCTGCGGGTTCGAGAACTATGGAGACATGACCGAGACACCTCTACAGTCAATAACCAATAGCAGGACCTGGATGCCCATATTGGTTCTACAAAGATCTTTATTGGTTGAACCTCTATGTCAAGGATTCAGTTAATCCCGTATGATGTTCCCTTTGTTCTTCGGTATGTTACTTCCCCGAGATTCGATCGTCGGTATCTCTATACCTACTTCAATCTCGGTACCGGCAAGTCTCTTTACTCGTTCCATAATATAAGATCCCGTGCCTAACTCTTTAGTCACATTTCTTGCAAGGCTTATAGTGATGTTGTATTATCGAGTGGGCCCTCAGATACCTCTTCGTCACACGGAGTAACAAATCCCAGTCTTAATACATGTCAACCCAACAGACACCCTAGGAGATACCTGTAGAGCACCTTTATAGTCACCCAGTTATGTTGCGACGTTTGATACACACAAGGTACTCCTCCGGTGTCAGTGAGATGCATGATCTCATGGTCAAAGGAACATATACTTGACATGCAAAAAACTGTAGCAATAAACTAACACGATCATATGCTACGTTTATAGTTTGGGTATTGTCCATCACATTATTCTCCTAATGATGTGATCCCGTTATCAAATGACATCTCATGTCCATGGCTAGGAAACTTTAACCATCTTTGATCAACGAGCTAGTATATTAGAGGCATACTAGGGACATGGTGTTGTCTATGTATCCACACATGTATCTGAGTTTCCGATAAATACAATTCTAGCATGGATAATAAACGATTATTATGAACAAGGAAATATGATAATAAATAATTTATTATTGCCTCTAGGGCATATTTCCAACAGTCTCCCACTTGCACTAGAGTCAATAATCTAGTTCACATCACCATGTGATTCACATTGTTATGAATCTAACACCCAATGAGTTCTGGGGCTCGATCATACTTTGCATGTGAGAGAGGTCTTTTAGTCTACGGGTCTGCGACATTTCGATCCGTGTGTAATTTGCAAATCTCTATGTCATTCTATAAAAATTGCTACCACGCTCCACCTGGACCTATTCCAAATGGCTACTCCACTATACGTATCCGGATTGCTACTAAGAGTCATCCGGTTTGGTGTTAAAGTTTGCATCGACGTAACTCTTTACGACAAACTCTTTATCACCTCCATAATCGAGAAACATCTCCTTAGTCCTTGGGTTACTAAGGATAATTTTGACTGTTGTCCAGTAATCCACTCCTAGATTACTCTTGTACCCCTTGACTGACTTAAGGCACGCACATGTGCGGTACACAGCATGGCATACTATATATAGAGCCTATGGCTAAGGCATAGGGGACAACATTCGTCCTTTCTCTTTCTTCTATCGTGGTCCAGCTTTGAGTCTTACTCAACTTCACACCTTACAAATCAGGCAAGAACTCCTTCTTTGACTGATCCATTTTGAACTCTTTCAAAATCTTGTCAAGGTATGTACTCATTGAAAGTCTCATCAGGCGTCTTGATCTATCTCTATAGATCTCGATGCCCAATAATTAAGTAGCTTTATCCATGTCTTCCTTTGAAAAACTCTTTTCAAACAACCCTTTAGGCTTTCCAGAAATTCTACATCATTTCCGATCAACAATATGTCATCCACATATGTTTATCAGACACTCTATAGTGCTCCCACTCACTTTATTGTAAATACAAGTTTCTCATAAACTTTGTATAGACTCAAAAACTTTGATAACCTTATCAAAGTGTATATTCCAACTCTGAGATGCTTACTTCAGTCCATAGGTGGATTACTGGAGCTTGCACACCTTTTAGCATCCTTAGGACTGACAACACCTTCTTGTTGTATCACATACAACCTTTCCTCAAGTAAACCGTTAAGGAAACGATGTTTTGACATCCATCTGCCAGATTTCATAACTAAACAATGCAACAACTGCTAACATAATTCCAACAGACTTTAGCATCACTACGGGTGAGAAATTCTCGTCGCAGTCAACTCCTTGAACTTGTCAGAAATTCTTTGCGACAAGTCGAGCTTTATAAATGGTGACATTCACCATCATCGTCTGCCTTCTTCTCAAAAATCCATTTGTACTCAACGGCCTGCCGTTCAACGGGCAAGTCTACCAAAGTCCATACTTGGTTTTAAAACATGGATCCTTTCTCGGATTTCATGGCCTCTAACCATTAGTCAGAATCCGGGCCCATCATCGCTTCTCCATAGTTCGTAGGTTCATCGTGGTCCAACAGCATGACCTTTAAGATAGGGTTGCCGTACCACTCAGGAGTAGTATGCGCCCTTGTCGACCTACGAGGTTTGATAGTAACTTGATTCAAAGCTTCATGATCATCATCATTAACTTCCTCTTCACCTGACGTAGGCTCCACAGAAACATCTTTCTGTGCTGCGCTACTCTATGGCTGAAACAAAGGTTCAACAACCTCCTCAAGTTCTATCTTCCTCCCACTCAACTCTTTCGAGAGAAACTCTTTCTCGGGAAAGGACCCGTTTTCAGCAACAAACACTTTGCACTCGGATCAGAGATAGAAGGTATACCCAACTGTTCTTAGGGTATTCTATGAAGATGCACTTTTCCGCTTTGGGTTCGAGCTTATCAGACATAAGTGTCGCATTTCCAAACTCTGAGAAATGATAGCTTAGGTTTCTGCCAAACCATATGGTGTCATCTCAACGGATTTACATGGTGCCCTATTTAAAGTGAATGTAGTTGTCTCTAATGCATAACCCTAAAATGATAGTGGCAAAACGATAAGAGACATCATAATTCGCACCATATCCAATAGAGCACGGCTACGACGTTCGGACACACCATCACACTATGGTGTTCCAGGTGGCGTGAGTTGTGAAACAAATTTTCACATTCTCTTAAGTTGTATGCCAAACTCGTAACTCAGATATTCACCTCCACGATCATATCGTAGACATTTTATCTTCTCGCCACGATGATCTCAAACTTCACTCTAATTCTGCATGAACTTTTCAAATGATTCAGGCTTGT
The DNA here is from genome assembly GCA_022496015.1 of Hordeum marinum. Taxonomy (NCBI): domain Eukaryota; kingdom Viridiplantae; phylum Streptophyta; class Magnoliopsida; order Poales; family Poaceae; genus Hordeum; species Hordeum marinum. Next base: position 453,292,554 of record CM039674.1, on the reverse strand, counting down.
GTTTCATTAAGTAAATATACACTATATCTACTCAAATCATCAGTGAAGGTAAGAAAATAATGATATCCACCGCATGCTACAACACTCATTGGACCGTATACATCAACATGTATCATTTCCAATAAGTCACTTGCCCGTTCCATCAAGCCGGAAAAGGGGGTTTTAGTCATCTTGCCCAACAGGCATGTTCCGCATGTCTCAGCTGATTCAAAATAGAATGAGTCCAAAGATCCATTAGCATGGAGTTTCTTCATGCGATTTATACCAATATGACATTTAGTGGCAGTGCCACAAGTATGTGGTACTATCATTATTAGCTTTGTATCTTTTGGCATCAATGTTATGAACATGTGTATTAATATGATCAAGATTCAACAAACAATTCTCATTGGGTGCATGACCATTAAAGGTATTATTCATGTAAACAAAATAACCATTATTCTCTAACTTAAATGAATAACCGTGTTGCAATAAACATGATCTAATCATGTTCACGCTTAACGCAAACACCAAATAACATTTATTTAGGTTTGTCACTAATCCCGAAGGTAGAGAGAGCGTGCGATGTTGATCACATCAACCTTGGAGACATTTCCAACACACATCTTCACCTCGCCCTCAGCTAGTCTCTGTTTATTCCGTAGCTTTTTTTCGAGTTACTAACATTTAGCAATCGAACCGGTATCCAATACCCAGGTGCTACTAGGAGTACTAGCAAGGTACACATCAATAACACATATATCAAATATACTTTTGTCGACGTCGCCAGCCTTCTTAACTACCAGGTATCTAGGGTGGTTTCGCTTCAATGACCGCTCTCCTCATAATTGAAGCACTTAGTCTCGGGTTTGGGTTCAACTTTGGGTTGCTTCACTAGAGCAGCAACTGACTTGCCATCCATGAAGTTTCCCTCCTTACCCTTTCCCTTTTCAAAACTAGTGGTTTTACTAACCATCAACACTTGATGCTCCTTCTTGATATTTACCTTCGCGGTGTCAAACATCGCGAATAGCTCAGGGATCATCATTTCCATCCCTGGCTTAATTATAGTTCATCACGCAGTTCTAGTAGCTTAGTGATAGTGACTCAGAGAACTATATCAATCACTATCTTATCTGGAAGATCAACTCCCACTCGATTCAAGCGATTGTAGCACCTAGACAATCTGACCACATGCTCAACGATTGAGCTATTGTCCTTGCAAGCAAAGAATCTTGTTGGAGATCTCATATCTCACAACACGGGAACGAGCCTGAGATCCCAATTTCAGCTCTTAGAACATCTCATATGTTCCGTGATGTTCAAAACGTTTCAGAGCCTCTATTCTACGCCATAATGCATGACACACTAAACTATCAAGTATTCATCGGAACGTGCCTCTCAAATGTTCACAACATCTACATACGACGCTGGAGGGGGTAGCGCACCGAGCGGTGCATTAAGGACATAAGCCTTGTGTGCAGCAATGAGGACAATCCTCAGATCACGGACCCGGTCCGTAATATTGCTACCATCATCTTTCAAGTCTATTTCTCTAGGAACATATAAAAACTCAAGGGAGCTACAACGCGAGCTAGTAATCTACAACATAATTTGCAAAGACACTACTAACTATGTTCATGATAATGAGTTCCATTAATTATATTACTTAAGAACTCCCACTCAAATTGATATCCCTCCGGTCATTCGAGAGATACATGATCCAAATTCACCAACTCAAGTCCAATCATCATGTGAGTTGAGGTGGTTTCAATGGTGAACATCATCATGTTGATCATATCTACTATATGATTCATGTTCAACCTTTCAGTCTCTTGTGTTTCGAGGCCATGTCTGTACATGCTAGGCTCGTCAAGTTTAACCCGAGTGTTCTGCATGTGCAACACTGGCTTGCACCCATTGTATGTGAACGTAGAGTCTATCACACCCGATCATCACGTGGTGTCTCGACACGACAAACTTTCGCAACGGTGCACACTCGGGGAGAACACAATCGATCTTTAAATTTTAGCAAGGGATCACCTTATAATGGTACCATCGTCCTAAGCAAAACAAGGTGCATAAAAGGATTAACATCACATGCAAATTATAAGTGACATGATATGTCCATGAACTTGTGATTTTGATCTCCATCCTTAAAGCACCGGCATGATCTCCATCGTCACCGGCATGACACCATGATCTCCAGCATCTTGATCTCCCTCAACGTGTCTCCATCGGGGTTGTCACGCCCACCATGCTTCTACTACTATTGCTATCACTTAGCGATAAAGTAAAGCATTACATAGCGCTTAATGATTGACACGCAGGTCATACAATAATTAAAGACAACCCTATGGCTCCTGCCGGTTGCCGTACTCATCGACATGCAAGTCGTGATATTCTATACAATACATGATCATCTCATACATCACATATATCTCATCATGTAATTGGCCATATCACATCACAACATACCCTTCAAAAACAAGTTAGACGTCCTCTAATTGTTGTTGCAAGTTTTACGTGGCTGCTACGGGTATCTAGCAAGAACAATTCTCACCTACGCAAAACCACAACGGTGATACATAAGTTGATTTTCAACCTTCTCAAGGACCGCCTTTGTCGAATACGATCCAACTAAAATAGGAGAAATAGACACCCGCAAGCCATCTTTGTGCAACGAAGTTACACGTCAGTCGATGGAACCGGTCTCTCGTAAGCGTATGAGTAAGGTTGGTCCGGGCCGCTTCATCCCACAATACTGCTGAACCAAAACACGACCAAGGGAGGAAGAAATCTAAGCATCAACACCCACAAACTCCTTTGTGTTCAACTCGAGATCTCATCTACACATAGACCTAACTCATGATGCCACTGTAGGGGAACATTGCATGAGAAACAAAAATTTTCCTACGCACACGCAAGATCTATCCATGGTGATGTGCATCTACGAGAGGAAGAGTGGATATACATACCCTTGTAGATCGCTAAGCGGGAAGCGTTAAGAAACGCGGTTGATGTAGTCAAACGTCTTCACGATCCGTCCCGTGATCTCATCACGAGCCGTCCCGCGATCCCATCATGGTCGTTCTGATCTAGTGCCAAACGGACAACACCTCCGTGTTCAACACACGTACATCTCGATGACGATCTCCACCTCCTTGATCCAGCAAGCGAGGTTGGAGAGGTAGATGAGTTCCCCGCCAGCACAACGGCGTGGTAGCCATGGTGGTGGATCTGTCCCGGCAGGGCTTCGCCAAGCACAACCGATACGATCTAGTGGAGAACAGATGTAAAGGAAGAGAGAGGGCAACACGTGGCCTAGATTGGTGCAGCTGCCCTCCCTCTACCTCTCTATATATAGGGGGAAGGGAGGAGGGGTGGCGCCCCTAGATCCAATCTAGGGGGCAGCGGCTAGGGCAGATGGGGGTGCCCCCTAGGGAAGGCCTAGGGTGACTTGGCCCCCAAGCCAGGTGGAGGGAACCCTAGATGGGGCACCCCACCTCTCCTGGTTATGTGTGAAAGGGTGATAGGGGAGCACAACCCCTTAGTGGGCTGGTTTGCCCCTTCCCCTTGGCCCATGAGGCCCCCCAACACTTGCCGGGGCCCCCCGAAACCCCTTTCGATACTCCTGGTCACAACCCTGTACTCCCGGAACGCTTTTGTACTCCGATTCCATTCGTCCTATATATTGATCTTCACCTCCAGACCATTCTGGAGTTCCTCGTCACGTCCGGGATCTCATCTGGGACTCCGAACAACCTTCGGTCACCAAAACATATAACTCAATACTACCAAAACGTCACTGAACCTTAAGTGTACAGACCGTGCGGGTTCAAGAACTATGTAGACATGACCGAGACACCTCTACAGTCAATAACCAATAGTGGGACCTGGATGCCCATATGGGTTCCTGCATATTCTGCGAAGATCTTTATCGGCCGAACCTCTATGTCAAGGATTCAGTTAATCCCGTATGATGTTCCCTTTGTTCTTTGGTATGTTACTTGCCCGAGATTCGATCGTCGGTAACTCTATACCTAGTTCAATCTCATTACCGGCAAGTCTCTTTACTCGTTCCGTAATACAAGATCCCGTGCCTAACTCTTTAGTCACATTGCTTGCAAGGCTTATAGTGATGTTGTATTATCGAGTGGGCCCTGAGATACCTCTCCGTCACACGGAGTAACAAATCCCAGTCTTAATCCATGCCAACCCAAAAGACACCCTCGGATATACCCGTAGAGCACCTTTATAGTCACCTAGTTCTATTGCGACGTTTTATACACACAAGGTACTCCTCTGGTGTCAGTGATTTGCATGATCTCATGGTCATAGGAACAGATACTTGACATGCAAAAAACTATAGCAATAAACTAACACGATCATATGCTACATTCATAGTTTGGGTCTTGTCCATCAAATCATTCTCCTAATGATGTGATCCCATTAACAAATAACATCTCATGTCCATGGCTAGGAAACCTTAACCATCTTTGATCAACGAGCTAGTATATTAGAGGCATACTAGGGACATGGTGTTGTCTATGTATCCACACATGTATGTGAGTTTCTGATAAATACAATTCTAGCATGGATAATAGACGATTATCATGAACAAGGAAATATGATAATAACTAATTTATTATTGCCTCTAGGGCATATTTCCAACACCCACTCAGGTGGACCCGCGTTGCTTCAACAGAACCTGCCTGACCCGTGACTCTTTCATCGTACCACCGGCACTCTTCCTCCCCTTTAGGTCAGCCTTGGGTGGTCCCTTTGTCCTCATGACACCTGCCACTTTTGTGGCCAAACTATGTAGACCCAAATGGGGCCTACTCTCCCAGACGGGGACGCCGGCACAAACTCAACTATCAACTGGGCTCACAGGGTGATCACCGCCTACCTGATCAGGGTAGCGCGCGTGCATAACCCTCCCTCTTTGGAGGTATCGGTGAAAGATCACACAGTTAGGCCCGGTCAGGGTCGTCCCATACCGGCAAATGTGGTTGCACGGATAAGCCCAGACATGTGACTCAAGATCAACCAACTAGGTTTAGCCTTAACCATCACTTAGCAGGTATGGTTATATATCACAACAAGTTGAAGTTGCAACAATTATGCACTTAAGTAAACTACATAGCAAACTCTGAAAGTAATGTAAATAGTAAGTGCAATCTAACAGAAGTTTACTTATTTCTATCACAGTTGTAATCTTTAATTAAATATGCAAGAATAACACAGAGCAATGCTTTAGAGCATATATCAGATGGTCGGCTTGCCTGGGGTTGAAGAGTACTTCGGGAAGAAGTGCGGAGATTCCGTGAAAAGGATCGCCGAAAACCGTTCTCCTTCGGAGGGGACTGATGAAAGGGCAAGGGAAAAATGGTCATTTCAATTGTGTAACCACCTTGTGAAAATGATACCAATAGAACGGGATTGACGAGACGAAGATGTGAGCACTGGAATCACCGGAATCGGAGTTGAGGTTAAAAAGTTAGGACCATTCGTTCGTTAGTCAGAAAAACAAACAAAAATTGAGCTTTTCTGCTACTAATGAGTGAACGGCCACTATTTAACCCTTTTGGCTAGTGGCTGGGATTTGAAAGCGCACTTTTGCGGAATACACTTTCGGAGTTGGGAAAACGCACTTTGCGCAAGGCGCTTCCTGTTATCCCCGCTGGCAGCTCCTCTCTTACTGACAGGTGGGGTTGGGGCCCACTTGTCAGGTCTCTCTTCTCTCCTCCCGCTCCCTTCTTCTCCCCGACTCCCACTCGCAGGCAGAGGGAGGTCGCCGGCGTCGGCATGCGCCTGGCCGACTCCTGCCATCTCTGGTGGAGATCAGACCATCGGACTAACCCCCTCGTCACGGCGCACCCAATGATGCAGGAGCTGGACGCCGGGGAGCTCACAGTTAGGCGAGACGTCGGCCACGACGGAGGGAAGCTCCGGTGAGCTCGGGCTCAAGGTTCCGGTTGGCCAGGAGGCCAGGCGAGAACATGAGTAGGTTCGCAGGAGAGTGGCACCTCCAGTAGGCACCTTCACGAGCACAAGGGAGGGCCAGAGGAGGGGTTCGCGAGAGGAGGCAGAGAGTGGAGATCCGGCAAAATTGCCATGCTCCAGCGAGGGACGAATGGGTCAGGGAGGACCAGAGGGGAGAGGGAGGATCTGGGGATGATGAGGATGCTCGGGAAGGGATCGGCCTCGGCTATTTATAGCCCAGCCGAGACAGAGGATAGGCATGGCCTCCAGCCGAGCTGGCCAACGTTCTAGAGGTTGCGGGTGACGTGGCTGGAGCCTTGCGGGTGTCGTGGCGCTGCCGACCTGTCGAGCAACAGGGGGAGGGGATGGCTCGGGGAGGAAGGAGCCAAGGGAAATGAGGAAGACGACGGCTTGTCGGGTGAGAGAGTGCTGCGTCGGCGACCGCCGTGGCTTGGGGAGGAAGGAGGAGAAGAAGGGTCTAGGACGAGGGCGACGAAAGCTACTGGACATGGCGAGGTGGCAAGAATATGAGGAAACGAATGAGGTCGATGGCCCCAATGCACAACACATGCATTTGGCGCTCTCTACCGTGGTCACCGCGTGGCCACGACATTGCCATGCCGCACTTAGAGCCAAAACATGTCTAGGCTGTTCTTCACTCCACTCTGAGATGACTTGACCCCTCAAGAAATAAATGTAAGCTCATGTGTGACTACTCCCAAGTCAACTGTTAACGAACAGCAAGGTGTTTGGCATGTGCTGTGGCCACCACATTGCTCCTCTTGGCAAGATCCTTGGATGAGGTTGACCACTCACTAGAGCGAGTATCTTGGACAAAATTCAGCACCAAATAGAACATTTAGATGGTACTTCCTTTGTAATCTTGCCCACTGACCAGAAATGAAGATGAGGAAGCTGGGGTCGAATGGCTCGATGTATTTGTCCCAAATTTGATGAAGAGTACTGACTTAGGTGTATGAAGGCACTGGTAAAATTTCATACCATTTGGGTACACCAAAATGGTACTTACTTCACCGTGCTTTCAAATGGACAGGAACTTGGGAAAATTGCCGTGGATGAATGGATAGATGAATTGAGCTCATATTTCGTTTCCATGGGTGATTTATCAATGTTAACCACCATGAAAAGTTTCAGCTGAAATATATAAGGGAATAGAGCACTTCCTTTGCGAATTGCCCAACTGGACAAAATTTGAAAATTGATGTGGTGCTCAAACTTTGAACTATGGAACTTGGGATCTTGATGTAAATGGGGAATATATGGACAGGAGAAGCTCCAAAATTTATTTGGGGTTTTTCTTGGATACCAAAATGGTAGTTCCTTTAGAAAGTGCCCAAAATGCAATATTGGCATTAAATAGGAAAAGGCAATTTCCATTATTTAATTATGGCCAATATTTTTGTGGGAGCTCATTGAGCTCACAAAGTTTTCATGAACTCTAGAGATGGATAGATATTTTCCTGGATTTAATTCCTCTAACTGGCAAAAAAATGAATTAATAATAAATGAAAAATATTGCAAATGACTTGGCAATATTTTTGCATATCCAGGGTTTATGGATGAAGGATGATCACTGGGAAAAGTTTGGGAGTCAACCGATCAAAGGAAATTGGGGTTCCTTTGTAACTGGAAGGATTAGGGTTTCCCTTCCGGCAACTCGGAAGGTAGGGTTTCGACAGCAAAACCCTAAGCAAGGATTTTTGGTGGCAAGGTTGGACTGGAGAGGATCTCTGCTTGGATAGGGATGGCAAGGCTAGATGACCATCTTCATATACCCAAGAGCTAGAGGAATTCGATAACACCGAAAAAAAGACGGGAGTCAAATCCCGTAAAGGAAAAAAATAGGAGCAAAAACCAGGGTGGTACATCTCTTGCATTTACACTATTTTCCATTTGCCTCTCGTTTTCCTCTCCCCCACTTCTAAAACGATTTTCAGAAAAAAAAACAAAAAGATTTGCCTTTTATTCACCCTTCTTCCGTTTGTCTTTTCGTTTGCTTTTTGTTTGCTTGTGTGCTAGATTGCTTGCTTTGTCACGATGACTCAAGAGAATACCAAGTTGTGTGACTTCTCCAATACGAATAATAATGACTTTATTAGTACTCCGATTGCTCCCGCCACTAGTGTGGAATCTTATGAAATTAATGTCGCTTTGCTGAATCTTGTTACGAAAGAACAATTTTTCGGCCTTCCTAGTGAAGATGTCGCATCCCATCTAAATACTTTTGTTGAATTGTGTGATATGCAAAAGAAGAAAGATGTGCATAATGACAATGTTAAATTGAATCTATTTCTGTTCTCACTACGAGATCGTGCTAAAACTAGGTTTACATGTTTGCCTAAAAATAGTATTGATTCATGGAATACGTGTAAAGATGCTTTTACTTCCAAGTACTTTCCGCCCGCTAAGATCATCTCCCTTAGGAATGATATAATGAATTTTAAGCAACTTGATCATGAGCAAGTTGCACAATCTTGGGAGAGTATGAAATTAATGATTAGAAATTGTCCCACACAAGGTTTGAGTTTATGGATGATTATACCATTTTTTATGCGGGATTGAATTTTGCTTCTAGAAATCTTTTAGATTCCGCAGCATGTGGTACTTTTATGGAAATTACATTAGTAGAAGCTACTACACTCCTAGATAATGTTATTGTAAATTACTCTCAATGGCATACCGAAAGATCTCGTACTAGTAAAAAGGTGCATGCAATTGAAGAAATAAATACTTTGAATGGAAAGATGAATGAATTAATGAAATTGTTTACTAGTAAGAGTGCTCCTATTGATCCTAATTATATGCCTTTGTCTTCTTTGATTGGAAATAATAATGAATTTATGGATGTGACTTTTGTTGGTAGGAACAATTTTCGAAATAACGCGTATAGAGGTAATTTCAACCCTAGGCCGTTTCCTAGTAATTCCTCTAATAATTATGGTAATTCCTACAACAATTCATACGGAAATTATAATAAGATGCCCTCTGATATTGAGAATAATATTAAAGAATTTATTAGTTTGCAAAAGGTTTTTCAATGTTATGATTGAAGAAAAATTGCTCAAGATTGATGATTTGGCTAGAAATGTTGATAGAATTTATCTTGAGATTGACTCTTTGAAAATTAGATCTATTCCACCCAATCATGATATTAATGAGTCTCTAAAAGCTATGAGAATTCCTATGGATGAATGTAAATAAAGAACCGCTAGGATGCGTGCTAAACGAGAATTGTTAGTAAAAGCGTGTTCTTTGATTTCTCGTGAAAATAATGATGAAGATCTTAAAGTGATTGATGTGACTCCTATTGAAACTTTGTTTTCTAATATAAATCTTGATAAAGATGGGACTGGATATAGGTCACCTTTAATTAGAAGGCGTCCCAATGATTCGGAGTTTATAGATGTTGATGCAAAAAATGATAAAAGTAGGATTGAAGAGGTCAAAACTTTGAGTAGCAATAACCCACTCCTTTGTATTTCAAGGATTGTAATTATGAGAATTTTTCTTTGATAAATTGTATTTTCTTGTTGCAATCCATGTTGAATTCTCCTCATGCTTATAATCAAAATAAAGCTTTTACTAAACATGTCGTTTATACTATGGTGAAATCCTTTGAAGAAAAACTTGAGTTGGAAGTTACTATACCTAGAAATCTTTATGATGAGTGGGAACCTACTATAAAGATTAAAATTAAAGATTATGAGTGTCATGCTTTGTGTGATTTGGGTTCTAGCGTTTCCACTATTCCGAAAACTTTATGTGATGTGCTAGGTTTCCGTGAATTTGATGATTGCTCCTTAAATTTGCATCTTGCGGATTCCACTATAAAGAAACCTATGGGAAGGATTACTGATGTTCTTATTGTTGCAAATAAGAATTATGTGTCTATAGATTGCAGTCCTACATGTCCTATTATTCTTGATAGACCTTTCCTTAGAACGATTGGTGCAATTGATGATTTAATGTTTTAGTTTGTTTTAGTAATTGTGTTTTAGTAATCCTACATGTTCTTATTATTGGTAGTAATTGTGTTTTAGTGTTTTAATTAGTGTTTGTGCCAAGCAAGACCTTTCGGATGGTCTACGGTGATAGTTGATTTGATCTTGCTGAAAAATAGAAACTTTGACGCAGGTCCAGGAGTTTTATAAATTCACAGAAGCGGCGATTGGATCTGAATGTTTTACACAAGATTGATATACAAATTATCCATAGTGTCCTAATTTTTCTGAATTTTTAGAGTTACAGAAGTATTCGAAGTTTACAGATTGCTACACATTGTTCTGTTTTAGACTGATTATGTTTTCGATGTGTTGTTTGCTTATTTTGATGAAACTATGGGTAGTATTGGGGGGTATGTGTATGATCGAAAGTAGGTCTAGAGGGGCAGGGGGTGATTAGACTACTTGACCAATTAAAAATCTACTTCTTCCAAATTTTAAGTGTTGGCAGATTTTAGCATTCATATCAAGTCAAGTACACCCTACAAATTCAGGTCTACGAGTATAGCAGCGGAAAGTAAACACAAGCATCAATAGTAAAGGAAGGGTAGGAATACCAAACACAATTTGGAGACACAATGATTTTACCCGTGGTTCCGATAGGTGGTGCTATTGTACGTCCACGTTTATGGAGTATTGATCCCACGAAGGGTAACGGTCATGCGAGTCCACGGAGGGCTCTACCCATGGAGGGTTCCATGAAGAAGCAACCTTGACTATACCGTGATGGCCTACGTCCACGGAGGACTAGCCTAACTCGTGGTAGATCTTCACAAAGTAGGTGATCTCCTTGTCATTACAAACTTCTTGGTTCATTCCACAACAGAAAGTAGGAGGTCCCAAGCGACACCTAACCAATCTAGGAGGCACTACCCTCCAAAAGGTAATAGGCTCGATAATGTCGATGAACTCCTTGCTCTTGTGCTTCAAGATGATAGACTCCTCAACACACAATCACTCTCTCACAAATTTGGCTTGGGCGGAAGAGATTGATTGGATGGAAAGCAACTTGGCGAGGCTAGAGATCAAAACTCATATGGTTGGAATGGAATGGCATGATCTCAACACATGAGTAGGTGGTTCTCTTAGAAAGTTAGTTGGTATGAGTGGGAATCTGTTTTGAGTGCTTCTCTTGCGAGTGAGTGGTGGTGGAGGGGTATATATAGACATCTTGAAAAATCCAACTGTTACACCTAATAAGTCAGACTTGGTGACACAGATGTGTTAATCTCCGTGGTACTGAGTTGCCTCAAAGGTAGCAAATTTTGAATCTTGGTGAGACCAATACATAAAACTCGGTTACACCAATAAGGTGACAACAGTCAGATTGTCAGACTTGGTGACACCCATTCAACAAACTCAGTGGTACCGATTTTGTGAATTTGCGTGAGAGAAAGTTGGCAACCCAAACTTGGTGGCACCGAAGCAGAATCAGTTGCACCAAAGGGCTAGGGTTTGGCTGAGTCTGTCTGAGCCTGAGAATCGGTGGCACCGAGTGAAAAGTGTTGGTTTCACCGATTTTGAGTATTTGGCTTTGGACAAACTTTTGTGGAAGAACTTGTGGGTGTATGTGGTGACGTATTGTTCACCAACAATACCTTACCCCCCTTTGATAGTATTGGCTTTCCCATGGACTCAAAGTGATTTCTCACAAAGTAAAATGTAGAGTCCTTTTGCTTGAAGCTTTGCCAATGTATTTCCTTGCATCTTAGGGTATTCCACAATCCTTTTGCCAACCCATCATTGAACTTTTCCTGAAACATGCTTGGTGGAAACATTAGTTCAATGACATATATGTTGTTATTAATTACCAAAACTACCAAGGGAGCAAATGTGCTTCCAATCTCCCCCTTTTTGGTAATTAATGACAACATATATATCGAAGCTTCGACATATGATATAATCAATGAATATAATCATCGCTTTGAGAAGTATGTGATAAGTAAGAGCTCCCCCTAAATTGGTGCATTATTTTTAATTTTGCGTTTGAATGCAAATGCACAATCAATTAGGTACATGGGGCACTTCTTCCATGTCACATACAACTTGGTGGTGTGCGAGAGTAATAAGAGTTAATATCATAGCACAACACATCAAGCAAAGTGAATGATCATCTCATAACCATCAAAAGGATAGGAAATAGTAGCAACACACATTAAAGCATATGATCAAACATGAACAAAAGTATAACACATCCAAACAAAAAGACCAAATGTTTTTGAAATAGCAATAAAAAACAGAAGCTCTCTCACTCGAATCCTAAAAATCTATATACAACTTCTCCCCCTTTGGCAACAAATTACCAAAAAATTCAAAGAGATACAAATAATCGTCCTTCTGTGGATGGTCTCCTCCGGTGGTCGAAGTCGTAGTTGAGAGAACTGCGTTGACAAAGACCTCTGCAGATGTCCTGGAGGGAGTTGGAGTAGCAACTAGTGGCACTAGAGGAGCTGATGGAGCTGAAGTCACTGTAGCTGGTGCAGACGATGAAGGTCTCATCTCCAGAGCTGGCACTATAGGTGTCCTGGCCTGTGTCCTTAACTAGCTAGTCGACCTGATAGGTGCACAATCCTCATCATCATGAGAATGAAATTCTAAAGAGGTGTGACGGATAGGAGCTTCATCTACTTCCTTCTTGAGCTCATTCACGGTCTTGGTCAACCATCCACGTTGTCATTGAGGGTCTTCACTCTATCCTCAAAGATGTTCACAAGACTTTTCTGATTGTCCAATATGCCTTTGATATCCTTCTTCATGTCCATGACTGTAGAGATCAAGAGATCCATCTGCTCGTTCCTGGATCTAGGGACTTGAGCACTAGTGGCTCTAGCCACCTCTGCTTCTGCCTCTACATGTGCTTGAGCTGCAGCTGATGTAGGATGGTCTGGATCCATCACCACAATGTTGTCCTAGAAGTATGGTTGTAGGGGCAAGTGGGGTCTATCCAGATAAAAGATGTGCTTCTCCAGCTTGGAGTTGATGAGCATCTGAGTGTAGGGTGCATAGCAGCATGAGCGCTTCTCATCAGCAGCAACCCTCTTCACAGTCTCCACTATCAGATCCATCACTCTGAATATATGGTGTTGGTCAATAAGAAGCAGCAGGTTGATGGAGTAGCCTCGGGTCATCTTCTCGTCACCTGACTTGGGCACCAAAGTATGCCTCAGAATAGTGTTAATGGTGCGAAGACCTGCATGGAGGTGATAGATAGATCCTAGCTTCCAGGACTGAAGTTGTGCAGCGGGAATGGCATTGCACATGTCCTTCATGGCATTGTGGCTTGCCTTGGACTCTGAGTATACGCATATATCTCCATCTGTGCCTCTGGAACTCCTAAGATGGCAGCTCAATCATCAACTGTAGACTCATATCTTGCTCCTTCTATCATCCACACAATCCGACCATCTCCATAGAAGTGAGCAGTGGAGTATAATTGCATGATCATCTCGTCGTTCCATGCAGTGAATTCTTTGCCAACAAACTTGTCTAGGCCAATGCAGTGGAAGTTGTCTTGCACACTCGGGAAGTAGTCTTCATTTCCCTTGATGTACTTCCAGTCGACATATCTCATGTCACTCACAGCTGGACTCTTGTCAAGAAGCAAGTCTCATAGAAATCCTGTTGCTCTTTGGTGTAGAACATATAGTCCACAACTATCTTCCTCATCTGATAATAAGGATCAATGGCTCTCCACTCTCTCAAACGTGCATCCTTCTTCTTCTTCTTCATGTCAACAACAAGTGGATGGCTGGCATTGTGCTCTGGAAGGTGAAGTCTGAGCTTCATCAAAGCAGACATAGCATCCTCATCAGCTTCTCTGAAGGTAGACCCCTTGTTCTTCTTAGAAGCTGGAATGTCTCTAGTAGTCCTCTTGGACTTTGCAGCAACAGCCTTCTTGGGTGCAGACTTGGTGCTCTTGGAGGGTCCTTGCTTTGGCATAGCATCTTCCAACAACTTCTTCTTGGGAGGGGCCTTGTCAACCTGCTCTTCCTCCACCTCCTCCTCAGCAACAGCACCAGCAGCCTCCTCAGGGTCCTCAAATATTGAGGTAGGCCTGCCAACAACATGGATGATCCTCTTCCTGGCCTTCTTATCTCCTGCCTTCTTAGGTAAATACTTCCTTGGGGGCTCAATGGTCATGGTATCCCTAGCACTCTCAGGTGCTCTCATACTTTCTAGAGGTGCATATACCTTGCTGACCACCCTCCTAGAAGAGGTGGCTTCATTTGCTGACTTCCTGGCAGCCTTGTCTTGCTTCTTAGCAAGAACTTCCTCTGGCACAAAGTCTGAATCCTCCTCATATAAATTCAGCTTGTTACTAGTCCTAATATCACCCTTGGGAAACCCATGAGAACTAGGGGTGCCTGGATCTGAAAATGAGCTAGACACAGGGCTAGTGCTAGAACTCATGTCAACATTCTCCTCCTGTAAATTCTGGTTGTCCTCAGCATCTGACATACTGACCCTGTGAATAGACTATAGAAGAGTGGAATAGGATAAGTCATCACAAAATGCATCTGCTTTTAGAAAGTTTGAACAAAAGATTCTCAAGGTTTGCATTTTGTCACATGAAAATCGGTACAGGAGAAGCAAAAAATTTGGTGCTACCAAGACTGACTTTCTCTTTAATAGAAACTTGGCACTCTTTTCGGCAAGACCAAAAAAGAGTACTCGGTTTCACCGAGATCTTTCTCTGCAGCATAGAGGGCAAACCGGTGACACCGATTTGTTCGCTTCGGTTCCACCAAGTTTCATCGAGCGGACGGCAAACCATAGATAATCGATCGTTCGCTATTCTAATGGAATTTTTCATGGATAGATCGATCTCAAACGGTTGCCTATGGATGGAAAGACCTTAATGCACAAGAATCGGAGAGGGGAGCACATGAAGGGTTTGAAATCGTACTCTACCTTGGTGACAACTTCGCTACGGCGGCGACGGGGGTGAAGATTCCGTCGACGGCATGGACTTCCAGTGGCGGAGGCGCTCGGGAAGACAACGACGATGACCAGGGGGTCCTTTTCAGCAGCTTAGGGTTTTGGCGTGCGAAGCTTTGAGGATTGAATTTGAAAGCGTCGGGTCCACAACATATATATCCCTTGCTATCGGTGACATCGATTCTAAATTTTCGGTGTCACTGAGTTTCTCAACTATCAGTTGACAGGGAAACTCGGTGTAACCGAGAATATGGAATCGGTTGTACTGAGATAGAAAACCAGATCAACCCTAGGCATTCTGTGAGACCGAGATATTTGAGTTGGTTCCACCGAGATGCACTTGGGAGGTTTTAATGGCCAGTCCTTTGTCGTTAGGGAACTCCGAGTGCTCCTCACACTGAGAGAGCAAAAAGTACTTGATCAAATTTTGTGATGCAGCAAGAATGGATTATGAGGTTATAAAGCATAGATAGCTAGAGGAGTGATTCTAGGCATTCTTGTACATCCAATTGGCAGATGAAAAAGCAAAAGGAAAATAGCAACAATTGGATGTCCTCGAATGAGTAAATAAATGCAGACCAACATGCTCACACAATAATATGTCAAATGAAAATATGGCTAACATGCACAAACACACTAGCATCCAACAAGCACTTTGGCGATGAAGGAGTCATCTATATATGAGTATATTTACTTAGGAGCCAAGTAAGAATACTTGATCATAGGTCATACTCATCGTTTAAGCACAAAGTGGGGTTACCACTTTTACATAAAGCATTTAATGTTGTCACATACTATGAGATGCTTTGACTCAAGTCTTAGAGAAAAGCTCCCCCTTGATGTGACATCCCCCCATAGGAGGGATAAGCTAACCTTAGGTTTTGTCGATGAAGACTTCATGTACGTGAAGTAGTGGTGGATGCTCAAAGTTGATGAAGATCACCATGAGTTGGGAGCATCCTTGTTGTTTCATTAATCTTCTCACCTACATGGGTTAGTCCCAACACACAAGGGACAAATACAAGGATATCTATGGAGATGGAGTGCAAAGCATACATGATGATGTCCATTGATTTGTTGATTACCTTCTCCCTTGCTTACCTTTGAGGGAATGTGTGACTCCTTGAACTATTGCATGATGTTGATGTTGATTGCAACTAGTTCTTGCAAATAATGAATATGATTGGATTTCATTGGCGGAGTCAACCCTCAAAAACTTCTCTAGTTCTTCTTCTTGGGGACCCACATCAAGTTGATGGGGATCCTTGGTGTTGAAGTAGCACTTGTAGAAGTTGAGCTTGTAGTAGCATTGGGAACCCACTTCACCAAAGCTTGGTATTCATCTTCATATGAGTCAATGTCCTCTTGAAGCTTATTCTTGACCTTGAACTTGGGTTGTTGTGGTGGAAGTCATCTTGAG
The DNA here is from genome assembly GCA_022496015.1 of Hordeum marinum. Lineage (NCBI taxonomy): Eukaryota > Viridiplantae > Streptophyta > Magnoliopsida > Poales > Poaceae > Hordeum > Hordeum marinum. The sequence continues at coordinate 453,276,207 of CM039674.1, read as the reverse complement.
CTTTTGTTCCCTTGGGGAGATCCTTTTCATACTTCTCCTTTTGAGGAACAAACTTGGTATTGGGATATTGACCTTCTTCCCATTCAACTCCATTAGCGTTGAAGTAGCCAACACCATGGTTCTTCCAGTATCCTCCATGCTTGCCTACAATCTCCTCAAATTGTTGGCACCCGACAAGACTCTTGTAGATACCTTTCTCTATAATACCTTTCAAAAGTTCATTTTCTTTCTCAAGTGTAACTTGCGTAAGAGAAGAGTTAGTGGGATCAATAGAACTACTAGAAGCAATATCTTGGATTTATCATTTTTAATGCTACTAGTTGAAGAACCTTTCTTGCCTTTGTTACTAGTTTGCTTAGTCTTAACTTGTGGCATGAACGTAGACAAGAAAAGTCGTATGGATAGATAAGAGGAAATCTTATTTCAAATATAGTCATTGATAGCTTTAAGGAACTCATGCTCTTGCTCTAAATTGAGCTTCTCGAAGTGAATCTTCTCATGTGTCCTTTCAAGCTCTCTATGATCTTGGAGAGTAGACTCATGAGATAACTTAAGAGTTTTTAGTTCTTGAGTTAGTCGTTCTATTTCCAACTTATCATCATCACATGACTTATCTAGACTAGAGTGATTACTAGCAAGTTCATGTTGACTAACATTACTAGATTGTCAAATAGCAAGTCATCTTCAATTAACAAGTCATCCTCATCACTATTGAAATCAAGATAATCGGGGTGTGATACCTTGGGGCCTTTAGCCATGAAGCAACATCCACTCCCTTCATTTGGTGAATTAAATAGGTCATAGGAGTCGGTTGTCACTAGTGCAAGTCTGGCAACACCTTCATCTTAACTATAGTCGGAGTTGGAGTGCTAGCTTCTCTTGGAGTGGTTGTCGAATTCGGAACCGGAAACCCATTCACCAACATGATCTTGGTGTTTTCTTCTTGAGTAGCTCTTGGTGTACTTGTCCTTATTCTCCGAGTCCCTACTTGTCCTTGAGGTTCTTCATTCATAACGATCATCCCTACTCCTTCTCTCTCTTCGAGGTGACTCATCTCTTGAGCTTAGTCTTCTTGGTGACTCTTCATTCCTTTTGTAAGGATCCGTGCACTCATTGGAGTAGTGTCCGGGCTTCCCACAATTGTAGTAGTTTTGGTCACGACTTGACGAACGCTTCTCTTCATATCTTGAGTTGGAGCTTTGATCTTTGCCTCTTTTCTTGTAGAACTTGTTGAATTTCTTGACCATGAGGCTTATCTCTTCATTTGTGACAAGGTTGTCGCTTGAGGTAGCGGGAGCATCACTTGTGGCCTTGTAAGAACTGCTAGACTTGTGGTGAAGCTCGTCCTTGTCCTTGAGTATCATCTCATGAGCAACAATCCTTCCAATCACTTCCGTTGGCTTGAGATCTTTGTTGTTGGGCATCATTTGGATCAATTTGCATACGGTGTCATATCGATCATACAAAGCTCGAAGTATCTCGTTGATGATGAGTTTGTTGGTCATTTCTTCGCTTCCTAAGCCGGCAATATCATTTGTGATGAGAGCTAGCCTAGAGTACATCTCAGCGACTCCTTCACCAACCTTCATCTTGAACTTGTCAAGCTGACTTTGAAGAACATCCACCTTGGATTCTCTCACAGATTCGGTACCTTCATGCATATCAACCAAAATATCCCAAATCTCTTTTGCATTCTCAAGACGGCTAATTTTGTTGAATTATTTGGGGCATAGGCAGTTGAAGAGAATGTCACATGCTTGAGCATTTAGTTGCAACATCTTCAATTCATCCGTACTCGGTTCACGATCCGGTTCCCTTCCATCCGCAAAGAATTCACCTTGCAAGACAACACAAACAACAGCCCAAACGGCAGGGTGATGACCAGGAAGAGGCATTTTCATTTTGTGCTTCCAACTAGCAAAATTAGTGCCATCAAAGTACGGACCTCTACATCGATAATTTCCCTCGCTAGACGCCATACTCTCCTAGGTTGTGAAACCAATGCAATGGAGACCAAATCTCTGATACCACTTGTAGGATCGAAAGTAGGTCTAGATGGAGGTGATTAGACTACTTGGACAATTAAAAATCTACTTCTTCCCAGTTTTAAGTGTTGGCAGATTTTAGCATTCATAGCAAGTCAAGTGCACCCTACACATGCATGTCTACGAGTATAGCAGTAGAAAGTAAAGACAAGCATGAATAGTAAAGGAAGGGTAGGAAGATCAAACACAATTTGGAGACACGGTAATTTTTCCCGTGGTTCCGATAGGTGGTGCTATCGTACGTCCATGTTTATGGAGTCTTCAACCCACGGAGGGTAACGGTCGTGAGAGTCCATGGAGGGCACTACCCACGGAGGGTTCCACGAAGAAGCAGCCTTGACTATACCATGATATGGCCTACGTCCACGAAGGACTAGCCTAACTCGGGGTAGATCTTCATGAAGTAGGCGATCTCCTTGCCCTTACAAACTTCTTGGTTCACTCCAAAACACGAAGTAGGAGGCTCCCAAGCGACACCTAAGCAATCTAGGAGGAACTACCCTCCAAAAGATAATATTATCGATAATGTAGATGAACTCCTTGCTCTTGTGCTTCAAGATGATAGACTCCTCAACACACAATCACTCTTTGGCAGATTTGGATTGGGTGGAAGAGATTGATTGGATGGAAAGCAACTTGGGGAGGCTAGAGATCAAGATTCATATGGTTGGAATGGAATGCCGTGATCTCAACACATAAGTAGGTGGCTCTCTCTCAGAAAATCAGTTGGTATGAGTGGGGATCCGTTCTGAGTGCTTGTGAGTGAGTGGTGGTGGAGGGGTATATATAGGCATATCCAAAAATCCAACTGTTACACCTAATAAGTCAGACTCGATGACACCCTCAAAGGTAGCAACTTTTGAATCTCGGTGGACCGATACATAAAACTCAGTTGCACCGATAAGGTGACCAATGGTCAGATTGCCAGACTCGGTCATGTCGATTCAACAAACTCGGTGGTACCGATTTTGTGAATTTGCGTAAAAGGAACTTGGCAACCCAAACTCGGTGGCACCGAAGTAGAATCGGTTGCACTAAAGGGCTAGGGTTTGGCTGAATCTGTCTGAGGCTGAGAATCGGTGGCACCGAGTGGAAAGTGTTGGTTTCACCATTTTGAGTATTTGGCTTTTGACAGACTTTTGTGGAAGAACTTGTGGGTGTATGTGGTGACTATCACTTGTGCACGTATGAGCATTTTGTTCACCAACAACACCATACCCCCTTTTGATAGTATTAGCTTTCCTCTGGACTCAAAGTGGTTTCTCACAAAGTAAAATGTAGAGTCCTTTTGCTTGTAGCTTTGCCAATCTATTTCATTGCATCTTGGGGTATTCGACAATCCTTTTGACAACCCATCATTGAACTTTTCTTGAAACATGCTTAGTGAAATCATTAGTTAAATGACATATATGTTGTTATTAATTACCAAAACCACCAAGGGAGAAAATGTGCTTTCAGTATGAACCATGGAGAAGTTGGAATATAGTAGATATTACACCAATATAAATAAAAAATGAGTTCACAACAGTACCTAAAGTGGTGATTTTATTTTCTTATGCTAACGGATCTCACAAGTTTGTTGTTAAGTTTTGTGTTGTTAAAGTTGCAAGTTTTGGGTAAAGATTTGACGGACTGTGGAATAAGGAGTGGAAAGGTCCTAAGCTTGGGGATGCCCAATACACCCCAAGGTAATATTCAAGGACAACAAAGATCCTAAGCTTGGGGATGCCCCGAAAGGCATCTCCTCTTTCATCTTCAATCCATCGGTAAATTTACTTGAGGCTATATTTTTATTCACCACATGATATGTGTTTTTCTTGGAGCGTCTTGTATGATATGAGTCTTTGCCTTTTTTTAGTTTTCCACAATCATCCTTGCTATACACACTTTTTGAGAGCGACACACATGAATCATGAATTTATTAGAATACTCTATGTGCTTGACTTCTATCTTTTGAGATAGGAAATATGATCTAGTGCTTCACTTATATCTTTTAGAGCACGGCGGTGGCTTTATTTTATAGAAATTATTGAACTCTCTTGCTTCACTTATATTATTTTGAGAGTATTTAAATAACATGGTAATTTGTTTAGGTTATGAATTTAGTCCTAATATGATGGGCATCCAAGAGAGATATAATGAAAACTTCCATCTAAAAGTGCATTGAATACTATTATAAAAGTGCATTGAATACTATGAAACAATTGCTTGGATAAAACCGGGGTTGTGCATGATTTAATACTTTGTGTGATGAAGATGGAGCATAGACAGACTATATGATTTTGTAGGGATAGCTTTCTTTGGCCATTCTATTTTGAGAAGACACAATTGCTTTATTGGTATGCTTGAAGTATTAATGTTTATGTCAACGTTAAACTTTTGTTTTGAATCTTATGGATCTGAATATTCATGCCACAATAAAGAAAATTACATCGATAGATATGCTAGGTAGCATTCCACATCATTTTTTTATCATTTACCTACTCGAGGACGAGCAGGAATTAAGCTTGGGGATGCTTGATACGTCTCCAACGTATCTATAGTTTTGATTGTTCCATGCTATTATATTATCTGTTTTGGATGTTTTATATGCATTAATATGCTATTTTATATTATTTTTGGGACTAACCTATTAGCCTAGAGCCCAGTGCCAGTTTCTGTTTTACCCTATTTTTGAGTTTTGCAGAAAAGAAATATCAAACGGAACCCATACAGAATAAAACTTTTGCGATGATTTTTCTTGGACCAGAAGACCTGGCAGTTGACGAAAAGCCGCCAGGGTGCTCCCTAGGAGGGGGGCGCCCCCTGTCTTGTGGGTCCCCTGGAGGCCTTCTAACCCTAACTCTTTGCCTATATATTCCCATATATTCCCGAACCATCATGGGGATCTCCGAAAATACTTTTCCGCCGCCACAACCTTCTGTTCCCGTGAGATCCCATCTTGAGGCCTTTTCCGATAATCTGCCAGAGGGGGATTCGATCATGAAGGGCTTCTACATCAACTCTATTGTTCCTCCGATCAAGCGTGAGTAGTCTACCTCAGACCTAAGGCTCTATAACTAGTAGCTAGATGGCTTTTTTTCTCTCTCTCTCTCTCCGATCGTCAATACCATGTTCTCATCGATGTTCTTGGAGATCTATCCAATGTAATCTTCTTTTGCGGTGGGTTTGTCGAGATCTGATGAATTGTGGATTTATGATCAGATTATCTATGAATATTATTTGAGTCTTCTTTGAATTCTTATATGCATGATTTCATATCTTTGTATTTCTCTTCGAGTTGTTGGTTTGGTTTGGCCAACTAGATCGCTAGTTCTTGCAATGGAAGAGGTGCTTAGTTTTGGGTTCAATCTTGCGGTGTCCTCACCCAGTGAAAAACTAGGGGTAGTGAGGCACGTATTTGTATTATTGTCATCAAGGATAAAAAGGTGGGGTTTTCATCATATTGCTTGAGTTTATCCCTCTACATCATGTCATCTTACTTAAGCCGTTACTCTGTTCTGTATGAACTTAATACTCTATATGTAGGCAGGAGTCGGTCGATGTGTGGAGTAATAGTAGTAGATATAGAATTGTTTCGGTCTACTTGACATAGACATGATTCTTATATGCATAATCATTGCCTTGCATATCGTCATAACTTTGTGCTTTTCTATCAAATTCTCGACAGTAATTTGTTCACCCACCGTATTATTTTCCTTCAAGAGAGAAACCTCTAGTGAAACCTATGGCCCCCGGGTCTATTTTCCATTACATATTTTTTAGATCTATAAACCAAAAATACCTTGCTATAATTTTATTTACTTTGAGTAATCTTTTATATCTATCTCTATCAGATCTCATCCATGCAAGTGACCGTGAAGGGGTTGACAACCCCTTTATAGCGTTGGGTGCTAGTGTTTGATTGTTTGTGTAGGTGCATAGATTAGGGCCTTGCTTGTACCTCCTACTGGATTGATACCTTGGTTCTCAAAACTGAAGGAAATACTTATCTCTACTTTGCTGCATCACCCTTTCCTCTTCATGGTAAAAACCAACGCAAGCTCAAGAAGTAGCACGACGTAGTCTGAGAAAAGGAGATCCTCTATCACCGTTTCTGATCAAACTAGCAATGGAGCCATTCCAACAACTGTTCGTAAAGGTTGTGGAATGCGGAATCTTATCTCGCTTCCGTGGCCAGGTCCCCTCCTTCCGTACATCCATGTAAACTAATAACGTGGCAACTTTTGTCAACCCCATCAGATAGGAGGACGAGGCGTTCCACCAGATCCTGCATGCTTTTGGGGAAGCCACCAGACTAAGAGTGAACTTCTAGAAGAGCACGATCCTGCCAATCCATGGCATGCACTTTGACGTGGATCACGTGACAGAGACACTGGGGGGCCTGTGAGGCTTTTCCATTCAAATTCCTTGGACTTCCACTATCGCTACAACCGCTGCTCGACAAGCTGCAAGCGCAGCTAGTCTGCTGGAAATTCAAACTGTATGCGGCGACTGGAAAATTGGTACGCCTCAACGCGGTTTTGATGAATTTCACCACTTACTAGTTGTCCATGCATGTTACACCTGCTTGGGTGCGCCCCCAGATCGACAAAATCTGAAGAGCGTGGCTATGAAGATGCCAAGAGGAATGCCACGAGGGCCACTGCAAGGTCGTATGGAGTAGGTTCTGCAGGACAAAGGAATTGTGTGGTCTTGGGATCCTAGACTTGGAGTGCTTCGGGCGGGTGTAGAGGCTACATTGGTTGATGTTGTTGGAGCGAACTGGAGTGGAGCGGCCATGGATTGGTCTGCCGGTGCCATGCGCATACCAGGAACGCGTCTTGTTCATGGCTGCAACAGCAATGTGCATCAGCGATGGAAGGACTGCATCCTTCTAGTACGATAGCTGGATGCATCAGGAGGTGTTGTGCTTGGTCGCGTCGGCGATCTTCATCCTCTCCCGTCGGAAGAACAAGACCGAGTGTGCAACTCTCAGGGGTAGTAGCTGGGTCCGAGATGTGCATCTTCGGGTGACTGCAGAACTACTACCTGAGTTCTTTCGCCTTCGAAGTAAGGTAGAAACAAGAGGTCAGCTTTCAGACGGACGCGATGAATTCACATGGAATCTAATAGACTCGGCGACTTTTTCAATGGACTTGCATATGGGATGCAGTTCCCGAGCTCTACGAGATCACCGATCATGGAGGTAGTTTCGAAAGCTTGGGCTTCAGCAAAGATAAAGTTCTTCACCTGGTTGCTCTCCATCAACAGCCTTCTTACTGCATATAGACAGTTGGCTAGGCCATGGGAAAACTGTTATTTCTACCCGCTCTGTGTTTGGAACCTTGAGACTGACGTGCACCTATTTCAGGACTGCCCATGGTCGAGGAAGCTATGGGTGGCGGTGGCCATGAGTTTTTCGTCGCCGTCATACCATCCAAACAACTGGTGTACGGACCCAAGCGAAGTGGATTGGCTGATGAACCTAGCCAACACCACGACACATGGCAAGAAGACGAGGTCCATGGCATTGCTCGTAGTATGGACAATCTGGTGTTAGAGGAACAACAAGATCTTCAGAAGCCAAGAGCATACGTGATGACCCACAAGTGTAGGGCGTCCATCATAGTCCGTTCTATAAGTAGGAGTGTCGAACCCAACGATGGACAAAAGGAAATGACAAGCGGTTTTCAGCCAGGTAATTTCTGCAAGCACTGAAATTGTAAGTAGCGAGTAGTTTGATAGCAAGGAAATTGGTAAAGACCAAGTAACAGTAACGGTACATAAGGTGCAGCAAGGTAGCCTAATCCTTTTGTGGCAAAGCACATGCCAAAACAATATCTTATAATAAGCAAAGTGTTCTTGAGGGTACACGAGAATTTCATCTAGTCACTTTCATCATGTTGGTTTGATTCGTGTTCGCTACTTTAATAATTTGATATGTGGGTGGACCGGTGCTTGGGTAATGTTCTTACTTGAACAACCTCCCACTTATGATTAACCCCCTCGCAAGAATCCGCAACTATGAGAAAAGTATTAAGATAAAATCTAACCATAGCATTAAACATGTGGATCCAAATCAGCCCCTTACAAATTAGCGCATAAACAAGGGTTTAAGCTTCTGTCACTCTACCAATCCATAATCTAATAACTACTCCACAATGCATTCCCTTAGGCCTAAATATGGTGAAGTGTCATGTAGTTGGCGTTCAAATGACATCACTAAGGGAATCACAACATACATATCATCAAAATATCAAACACATATCAAATTCACATGATTACTTGCAACATGACTTCTCCCATGACCTCAAGAACAAAGGTAACTACTCACAAATAATATGCATGCTCAAGATCAGAGGGGTATTGAATAGCATAATGGATCTGAACATATAATCTTCCACCAAATAAACCATATAGTAATCAACTGCAAGATGTAATCAACACTACTAGTCACCCACACGTACCAATCTGAGGTTCCGGTACAAAGATTGAGCACAGGAGATGAACTATGGTTTGAGAGGAGATGGTGCTTTTGAACATGTCGATGAAGATTGGCCTCCCAAAGATGAGAGGGTTGTTCGTGATGACGATGGCTTCGATTTCCCCCTTCGGGAGGGAAGTTCCCCCGGTGGAATCGCTTCGCCGGAGGGCAAAAGTGCTCCTGCCCAAGTTCCGCCTCGAGATGGCGGTGTTCCCTCCCGAAAGTTCTCTTCTTATTTTTTCTAGGCCAAAAGACCTTAAATACCATAAGAAGGGCACCGGAGGTGGGCCGTGCTGAGCACAACCCACCAGAGTGCGCCTGGGGGGCCTAGCGCGCCCTGGTGTCTTGTGCTCACCAGTTGGCCCCCCTCCGATAGTTAGTTGCTCCAATATTTACTATTTATTCCCAAAATAATCCTTTGAATAGTTTCAGCTCATTTGAAGATGTGCATAATAGGTATCTCTAATATGCTCTTCAGGTCCTGAATTCCAGCTGCCAGCATTCTCTCGCTTTGTGCAAACCTTAGAGATTATGAGAGAAAATGCATTAGAATTACTCCATAATGCATTATTATACATAAAAACATTATAAATAACAGTAGGAAATCATGATGCAAAATGGATGTATCAACTCCTCCAAGCTTAGACCTCACTTTTCCTCAAGCGAAAGCTGATATCGAAAAACATGTCCACATGGTTTGAGAGAGAGGTTTCCATAAAAACAAAATATAGGCATAGTAGCATCATGCTTATTATCATAGCAGCAACAAACTTTATCATGAGACTCTTTCATATAACTCTTATTCTGTAACATCATCATATAACTTCTTATGAACAAGTAACAATTCATCACATGATGTACAAGTATAAAGCATAAACCTTAATGGACACCAACAAACTATGTTCTCCGTCAACTTTGCAACTACAATTCATCATATTTTTAGGAAGTGTCTCATGTCGGAGCCTTTTGGCAAGTCCACATACTCAACCGTCATTTAGTGTTCTATGATTGCTAACACTCACAGCATACCCATGGGCAAAAAGTTTCAACCGGACAGATAGAAAGATAGGGGCTTATGGTTTCGCCTCCCAACGTATTCACATCAAGGGTGGTGTCAACAATAATAACTCATGGTCACTCATATCCAACTAGATATATGTGCCTAGATATTTCCTCACCACATGATGCTTGCAAAAAGAGAAAAATAAAAAGGAATAGGGAAGAATACTTTGACTCTTGCATAAAAGTAAATATATAAAGGTAAAAGATAGGCCCTTCGCAGAGGGAAGCACATGTTTTCATGTGCTTTTTAGTTTGCATGCCAAATCCCTTAATGGAAAAGAACATCAAGTTATATTGCCCCTATGATAGCAACTTTTATTATGCAGTGTGGCACTTTTATTACTTTGCCATCATAAGTTAGTATAACACTCAATTTTCTCTTACACTAATTCATTAAACACATTTAGAAGCAATTTTTATTGCCTTAGTGCACCGATGAAAACTTACTTAAAGGATCTTCAATCCATAGGTAGGTATGGTGGAATCTCAAAACACGAGTTTGGGTTTAGGATTTTTTGGATGCACAAGTAGTATCTCTACTTAGTGCGGGATTTTTGGCTAGAAAAGATATTGAGCAAGCACCACATGTTGAAGGATCTATGACAATATAACTTCTATGTGAATATGAACAAGCATAAATCATTACGTTGTCTTCCTTGTCCAAGTCAACAATTTTGGCATATAATATTTAATGGGGGATCACAATCATAAAATATGTCCAAGATAGTGTATTTGCATGTGAATCTTCTCCTCCCTAATTAATTCTTTCATGAGCTGCATCCTTGACCAATGCTATGTTTTTCAATCTCCAACAAATTTTACCACTTATACTTTTCCTTATGCAATGTCATTACTCACCATAAGATTAGCATATGATGCTTTTCATTTAGTTCCTTTTATTATGATTGCAACAAGATAGTAAAGAAACAAAAGCTCTTGCCCCCTGATCTTGAGACGACATATTTTCAGATATGTCAAGAAAACGACACGAAACAAGAATAGAAAATATTTCCGCGATGTAGTGGTCAAAACAATCGGTATATATAGAGAGAAATTTTACTCTTGGAAAACAAGCATATCAAAGGAAAACAGAGCCAGGAAGGTTCCTAAGGAGGGCACAACCTACCAGGGCATGCCAGGGAGGGTAGGCGCGCCCTGGTGTGTCGTGATCACCTCGGTTGCTTTGAATCGGTATATATATAGAGAAATTTAATTCTTGGAAAACAAGCATATTGAAGGAAAACAGAGTCGGGAAGGTTCTTGAAGAGGGCACAACCCACAAGGGCATGCCAGGGAGGGCAGGCGCGCCTTGGTGTGTCGTGCTCACCTCGGTTGCTTTCCTATTTATTTCTTATTTTCCTAATCTTCTAATATTCGAAAGCTGACAGAAAATAGTTTTGCAGATTTTTCAGAGTCCGTTTACTTACCGTATCACGTACCTCTTCCTTTGCACGATTCTGGAGTGTTCCGAAAGGTTTCTATTATGTGTTCCTCTGGTGTCATGGTTTGGATAACATTGCTTTCAACATTAATAGGAGTACCTCAGATTTAGTTTTTAATTCTTTGTCCATTGACCACCTTCAGGTTAGTACCTTCGGCATTACTAATCTTAATATCTCCAAAGAGATAAACCTCTTCGATAACATATGGTCCTTCCCCTTTGTAAAGAGGTTTTACTGCAAAAAAATCTAAAACAAGAGTTGTACAAAATAACATATTCTCCTACTTTGAATTCTCCCTTTTGGATTCTTTTGTCAAGCCATCTTTTAAATTTTTCTTTGAATAGTTTGGTATTTTCATAAGCTTGGGTTCTCCATTCATCTAGTGAGCTAATATAAAATAGCCTCTTTTCACCGGCATGTTTGAAGTCATAGTAGAGTTCCTTAATTTCCCAAAATTCTTTGTGTTCCAACTCTAGAGGCAAATGACAAGCTTTCCCCTATACCATTTTGTATGGAGACATACCCATGGGATTTTTATAAGTTGTTCTATAGGCCCAAAGTGCATCATCTAGTTTCTTAGAACAATTATTTCGGGACCTATTGATAGTTTTTTAATATTAATTTTATTTCTCTATTGCTAAATTCAACTTGACCACTAGATTGAGGATGATAGGGTGATGCAATTCTAGTTAACATCATATTTAGCAAGCAATTTACCGAAAGTACCATGGATAAAGTGTGAACCACCATCAGTCATTAAATATTTAGGGCCTCCAAACCTCGTGAAGATAACTTCTTTAAGCATTTTAATGGAAGTGTTATGATCAGCACTACTAGTTGGAATAACTTCTACCCACTTAGTAACATAATCAACAGCAACAAAAATATGAGTATACCCATTAGAGGAAGGAAAAGGTCCCATATAATCAAAACCCCAAACACCAAATTGTTCGACAACAAGTGAATAATTCATAGGCATTTCCTGACACTTACCGATATTACCAATTCTTTGACATTCATCACAAGACAAGACAAACTTACGGGCATCCTTGAAGAGATTAGGCCAATAAAAACCAGATTGCAATACCTTGTCGGCAGTTCTTTCTCCCGCATGGTGTCCTCCATAGGCTTATGAGTGACATTCGCGTAGGATTTGTTTGTGTTCATGCTCAGGTACACAACGTCTGATAATATCATCTACTCCTTCTTTATAAAGATGTGGGTCATCCCAAAAGTAATGTCTTAAATCATAGAAGATTTTTTTTCTTTTGTTGGTATGTGAAACTAGGTGGTATATTTTTAGAAACAATATAATTAGCATAATCAACATACCAAGGAGTGTTTTGAGAAACATTTATTGCAGCTAATTGTTCATCAGGAAAACTATCATCAATAGGTAGTGGGTCATCAAGAATATTTTCTAACCTAGACAAATTATCAGCTAAAGGGTTCTCAGCTCATTTCCTATTACTGATATGTAAATCAAATTCTTGAAGCAGGAGAACCCACCTAATGAGTCTAGGTTTAGCATATTTATTTTCCATAAGATATTTTATAGCAGCATGATCAGTGTGAACAATAACTTTGGAATCAACAATGTAACATCTAAATTTATCACATGCAAACACAACTGCTAAAAATTCTTTTTTCAGTAGTAGCATAATTTCTTTGGGAACTGTCTAGAGTTTTACTAGCATAATGGATAACATTTAATTTCTTATCAACTCTCTATCCTATAACAATACCAAAAACATAATCACTAGGATAAAAGATAATTTCAAAAGGGAAGTTCCAATCAGGTGGTTGAACAATAGGTGCAGAAGTTAAAGCTTTCTTAAGAGTTTCAAAGGCTTTGACACAATCATCATCAAAAACAAAGGGAATATCCTTTTGTAAAAGGTTAGTAGGAGGCCTAGAAATTTTGGAGAAGTCTTTAATGAACATCCTATAGAAACCAACATGACCAAGGAAACTCCGAATACCTTTAATATATTTAGGACATGGTATTTTCTCAATTGCGTCAACTTTAGATTGAACCACCTCAATACCTTGTTCGGATATTTTATGCCCCAAGACAATGCCTTCATTAACCATAAAGTGGCACTTCTCCCAATTCAAGACGAGATTAGCTTGTTCACATCTCTGCAAAACTCGATCAAGGTTGCTTACGCAGACATCAAAAGAAGTTCCGTAAACAGAAAAATCATCCATGAAAACCTCCACAATATTTTCACAAAAATCATAGAATATAGCATCCATACATCTTTGAAAGGTAGAAGGTGCATTGCATAAACCAAAAGGCATACGTCTATAAGCATAGGTTCCAAAAGGACAAGTAAAGGTGATTTTTCTCTTGATCAGATTGTGACACGGGTATTTGACAGAAACCACAACATCCACCCAGGAAACAAAAGTGTGTGTGTATTTCTAGCATTTGATCAATGAAAGGCAGAGGGTAATGATATTTTCTAGTAGCTTTATTTAATTTTCTAAAATTAATTACCATTCTATAGTCAGTGACAATTCTATGTGGGATAAGTTCATTATTATCATTACGAACAATAGTAATACCTCCTTTCTTAGGGACACAGTGAACGGGACTTACCCATATGCTATCAGCTATGGGATAGATTATACCTGCTTGCAGAAGCTTAAGTATTTCAGTTCTTACCACTTCTTTTATCTTAGGATTCAATCATTGTTGGTGGTCAACAACGGGTTTAGCATCAGGTTCCATATTGATCTTGTGCTGACATAGAGTGGGACTAATGCCCTTAAGATCATGAAGATTATATCCAATGGCATCCCAGTGCTTCCTCAGAAGTTTTAATAATCTTTCTTCTTCGTGTTCTGAAAGGTTAGCACTAATAATAACATGATATATCCTTTCTCATCAAGATAAGCATACTTCAGAGTTTCGGATAGTTGTTTCAATTCAAACACAGGATCACCTTTAGGTGGAGGAGGACCTCCTAGAGTTTCAATAGGAAAATTGTGTTTTAGTAGAGGTTGTTGTTCAAAGAAATTTTTATCTATTTCATTTCTTTCACGCAAGTGCATATCATTTTTGTGGTCTACCAAATATTGTTCTTGTGGATCACTAGGAGGAACGACAATAGAAGCAAGACCAATTATTTCATCCTTACTAGAGAATTATTTATTACGTGGTTGTCTACTAAACTTGGAACAATTAAACTCATGAGACACATCACCATACTCAACACTGACGGTTTCTTTTTGGCAATCTATCTTAGCATTAACAGTGTTCAAGAAAGGTCTACCAAAGATAATTGGACAAAAGTCATCTTGTGGGGAACCAAGAACTAGAAAATCAGTAGGATATTTTGTTATCCCACACAAGACATCAACATCTCTAACAATCCCAAGTGGTGTAGTGGTGTCTGTGTTAGCAAGTTTAATAGTAACATCATTGTCTTCTATTTCAGTAGGTTCTATGCATTCATAATTTCTTGGTATAAAGTAAAAGGAATAACATTCACACTAGCACCCATATCACATAAGCCATGATAGAAATGATCTCCTATTTTAGCTGAGACAACAGGCGTGCCAACTATGGGTCTATGTTTCTCCTTTTCATCGGGTTTAGAAATTCTGGCAGCTTCATCACAGAAGTAAATAACATGCCCATCAATATTTTATATCAAGAGATCTTTAAACATAGCAACACTAGGTTCTAATTTAATTTGTTCAGTGGGGTTAGGTGTTTTAATGTTAATTTTCCAAACCACAGTTGATACCTTAGCATGTTGCTTTATCCTAACAGGGAGGTGGTTTTTCAATATAAGTAGTGGGCACAACTGGATCAACATTGTAAATGATAGTTTCTTCTTTAGATATGACCGGTTCTCTGATTTATTTTTTAATAGGGGGATGATATTTAAACCACTTCTCCTTAGGGAGATCAACATGAGTAGCAAATGATTCACCAAAGGAGGCTACTATCTCAGAGTCAAGTCCATATTTAGTGTTGAACTTGTGAAAAGCATCGGTATTCATAAAAGATTTAACACAATCAAACTAAAGCTTAATACCCGACTCATTACCTTCATCGAGTTCCCAACCTTCAGAATTACGTTTAACTCTTTCTAATAGATCCCAACTAGATTCAATAGTCTTATTCATAAAAGAACCAGTAAACAATTATAGACCATGGATTGATCATTGTGAGAAAGTCGAGCATAAAACTTCTGAATAATAATTTCCCTCGAGAGATCATGATTTGGGCATGAATATAACATTTACCTAATCCTCCCCCAAGCTAGATCAATGATTTATCCTTCACGAGGCCAAAAATTATATATATATATATAATTCCGATCACGATGAACTAGATGCATAGGATAAAACTTTTGGTGGAATTCCAATTTCAATCGATTCCAGTTTCATGATCCAATATCATCACATATCCTATACCATGTCAGTGCTTTTCCCTTAAAAGATAAAGGAAAAACCTTCTTATTAACTTCATCTCCGTATAAACCTTCAAGCTTAAATAATCCACAAATTGCATCCACATGTATTAGGTGCATATTAAGATGTTCAGTTCCGTCTCCTGCAAAAGGATTAGCTAATAGTTGTTCTATGATACCCAAAGGAATTTCATAACCGATAATATAATTAGGTGCGGTAGGTTGAGGGGAAACTAATTGTGGTTCCGGTGGAGGTGAAGATACCCCAAACAAACCCCTCAAAGGATTGTTCTCCATAGTAACAAGTGACAATAAATTTCAGCACATAGTACAAGTTTTTCCTTACCGATTTCCACTTACCAAGAGCGCTTCACTCCCTGACCACGACACTAGAAAAGAGTCTTGATGACCCATAAGTGTAGGGGGTCCATCTAGTCCTTTCAATAAGTAAGAGTGTCGAACCCAATGAGGAGCATAAGGAAATGATAAGCGGTTTTCAGCAAGGTAATTTTTGCAAGCACTGAAATTGTAAGTAGCAAGTGGTTTGATAGCAAGGCAATTGGTTACGAGCAAATAACAGTAATGGTAAATAAGGTTCATCAAGGTATCCCAATCCTTTTGTGGCAAAGGACAAGCCAAAATGATCTCTTATAATAAGTAAAGTGTTCTTGAGGGTACACGGGAATTTCATCTAGTCACTTTCATCATGTTGGTTTGGTTCATGTTCGCTACTTTGATAATTTGATATGTGGGTGGACTGGTGCTTGGGTGTTTTTCTTACTTGAACAACCTCCCACTTATGATTAACCCGCTCGCAAGCATCCGCAACTACGAGAAAAGTATTAAGATAAAATCTAACCATAGCATTAAACATTTGGATCCAAATCAGCCCCTTACCAAGTAGCGCATAAATTAGGGTTTAAGCTTATGTCGCTCTAGCAACCCATCATCTAATAACTACTCCACAACACATTGCATTAGGCCCAAAGATAGTGAAGTGTCATGTAGTCGAAGTTCACATGACACCACTAAGGGAATCACAACATACATATCATCAAAATAGCGAATACATATCAAATTCACATGATTACTTGCAACATGACTTCTCCCATGACCTCAAGAACAAAGGTAACTACTCACAAATAATATTCATGCTCAAGATTAGAGGAGTATTGAATAGCATAATGGATCTGAACATATAATCTTCCTCCAAATAAACCATACAATAGTCAACTACAAGGTGTAATCAACACGACTAGTCACCCATAGGTACCAATCTGAGGTTCCGGTACAAAGATTGAACACATGAGATACACTAGGGTTTGAGAGGAGATGGTGTTGTTGAAGATGTTGATGAAGATTGGCCTCCCAAAGATGAAAGGGTTGTTGCTGATGACTATGGCTTCGATTTCCTCCTCCGGGAGGGAAGTTCTCCCGTCAGAATCGCTCCACCGGAGGGCAAAAGTTCTCCTTCCCAAGTTCCGCCTCGAGACAGCGATGTTCCGTCCCGAAAGTCCTCTCCGCATTTTTTCTAGGTAAAAAGACCTTAAATACCAGAAGATGGGCACCGGAGGTGAGCCGT
This sequence comes from Hordeum marinum, assembly GCA_022496015.1. Classification (NCBI taxonomy): domain Eukaryota; kingdom Viridiplantae; phylum Streptophyta; class Magnoliopsida; order Poales; family Poaceae; genus Hordeum; species Hordeum marinum. The sequence goes on along the minus strand of CM039674.1, from coordinate 453,259,180 downwards.
GCTGAGCACAACCCAGGCCTGGCATGCCCTGATGTCTTGTGCTCACCTGGTGCCCCCCTACGGTAGTTATTTGCACCAATATTTATTATTTATTACAACATAATTCTCCAGAAAGTTTCAGCTCATTTGAAGATGTGCAGAATAGGTATCTCTAATATGCTTTTTCAGGTCCAGAATTCTAGCTGCCGGCATTCTCCCTCTTTGTGCAAACCTTGCATATTATTAGAGAGAAGGGATTAGAATTACTCCATAAAGGCTTATTATGCATAAAAACATTATAAATAAGAGTAGTAAATCATGATGCAAAATGGACGTATCAGCATGGTTCAAAGAGTGCTTGACTGCATCCGCGATGAGCTAGTAGATTGGCAGTTGGTCGGAGGGAGGCACTTGATATCGCGAGAGTAGGGACATAGTCCCTTTTCTTCTTTGTTCTTTCTTTTCTTTTCTCTTACTTTTCCATGAGCATTCTCGTGTTTGTATAGTGGGCGCTCACGTGCCGTTTTCCTATGATAATGAAATCTTAGCTCTCCTTTGTTTCCTTAAAAAAACATTCTTTGCGAGGGTACAAATTACATCAAGGTGTATGGCTCGTGTGAGGGTACAAATCTTAGCTCTATCTTAAGCTACTAGTATTATGTATCGTCGGTAGCATGGGACTCCAACGGAGTGCACATATGCCTCGATCGGGTCTCTTCGCTTCATAGGACTTGTGGAGTAATTTCAAAGGAACATAGTTTATGGTTCGGGATGTAGGAAACACATATAGTAAACCATAGACAAAACTTGCTCTTGAGTCCAAACGAATACTAACAAGATTTTTTTGGCAGAAAAATAATACTTTCAGTGAAAGCACATGAAAGGTAGGACCCACTACCACTAGTATTACTCTTTGTATGATTTTATCAGGATCAATGCATTTCCTCGTGCGTGGTGCCTCTACGTGATAGGTGTGGGGGTCTTGTATATAGGATGACAATGGAGTTAGATCAACTTTCATTTACCTTGCCTTGTGCTTGCGCCTGGAAAATGCATTCCTACTGGATGTTTTTCTTCGTGTAAAATGGAGGTAGTGGAAACTTTCCTTTGGAATCCGAAGAGCCAAATCCAGTGGACCAGACGTAAATCTCCGAAACTTTCACGTGGTTTCTGATTCTTGCAGGCCCTGTTCGAGACATGGGATAAGAAAACCTTGGAAAGGAAAAAACAAAGGAATGTGAGGTGATTTCCAAAGGAATGTAAAACAAATGATCAAATGGAGTTATGGTATTTGGATAAGAAGAAAACATAGGGTAGGGAAACCAGTGCTCCAAATATGCCTCGGAGATTTGCACGCACATACATTGTACTCATCAGTAGAAATCTAAAAAAATGGAACCCACCTACAAGAGAGGACCTGCTATGAGAAGCACATAAGGGTAGATTTGAACATAGTGTGAAGAAAAAGGCAGCCACGCTTACCTCATTCCTATGGGAAGGCTAAAGAAAACATGGGATGTGACATATTTTGTACTTTCCTTTGAAATATGTAGGAAACCTATAGGAACCAAAACCTTTCCTCTATTTTATTGTTCAAGGTGTCAGTGTTCCGAATGCATCGAAAGAAACTATTCCATTGGAGGCTGAACTCCTCCACGTTCCTATGACTTTCCTCCGTTCCGAAAAGCCTAGAAAGAGTGACAAATGTGTGAAGAGGTGAGGTGAGGTGAGGGATAGATAAAGGTGCTTTGCTTCCATGATTTTTTTCTTAAAAAATCTGAAACCACCATTGACAGTGTTTTCCTAAGGTTTTCCTGTGCTTATCCGAATAACACCTGTTCTGAACAACTTTCCTGTAATTTTGCTTCGAGTGTTTTACACATGCGGTCCTTTTCTGTCCCTATGGTTTTTTCTCTTTCTTGTGTTATGTTATCCTACAAACCGACGGTGCCTTAGTTTTTCTTTTAAAGCTTTATTAAGTCGTTACAGTGTTTACCGGAATGAAAGAACTTCGCCTGGTTTGGTTAGGCCCTATGACTCGCTTAGTGCGAGGTGGAAGGTAATGTCACGTCAAGGACAGATATAATGGTTCGAGTCAGTAGCGAGTCTGACCTTTTCATTCAATGTCTATGCATTCATTCTGCTTTTTTATTTTAAATTTCTTTATAATTTTGGAAATATTTTAAGTACGGACATTCCAAAACTTAAACTTACCGAAATTTTCTTAAAAGTTATAAATTTGAAGAAAGGTAACTCGATGTAAAAAAATAGTTAGCGGCAACAAAAAATAATGATAATAATAAAAAAATTGCGACATTTAAAATGTTTAACACATATTTTTTTAAATGCAAGACATATTGGAAAAAACAAATCTTCAACACATATATTTGAAAAAAATTAATCGTGTATTTGAAAAATGTTAAATATGTATGACGAATTGTTTTGATGTATACAAAAAATGTACACCATGTATTAAAAATGTAGACACCAAATCTTATATTTTAGAAATATTAATAATGTAACAAAAAATGTTAGATATGTATAAAAATTGTTTCTGGTGTACGAAAAATGCAAGTAGTATGAAACAAATAGATACCACAAAATGTTAATAATGTATTTAAAATTTATTAAAGGAATACAAAGATGTCTTACATGTATACCGACAATGTATTATGTGCGCGTAAATAAAATACGCATCAAATGTTTGAAAAAATGTAATCACGTATTTAAAATATGTCCATCGTGTACACAAAAAAAGTTTTCGTTGTATATGAAAATGTTTAATGTGTTTGAAAAATGCTAAACATGTATAAAGAAATGTTCTTATTCTATAAGAAAAGAGAAAGAAAAAATACAATGATGACCGTAAAAAAATGAAAACCAAGAAAGAAAGGAAAAAATCAAAAGAAGAAAGAAGAAGAAGAAAAACAAGGAAAAATAATTCACAAGAATGAAAACAATGAAAACCAAGAAAAACACAAAATAAACGAAGAAAACTGAGAAAGAAAAAAATAAAAACAAAGAAACGAAAAACCAGTAAAAGAAAAAAGAAAATAAAAAAATCTATGAAATCAAGAGAGAAACGAAGAAAAACTATAAAAACAAAGAAAAAATAAAGTTAGAAATAATTAAAGCCGTAATAAAACGCAGCAGCATATAAACCAAACATCGAGCGAGCGAGCATGAACATTCGTTAGAAATGGGTTGGCGTAGTGTCGTACGCCACATGAAAAGCTTGAGGCAAGACAGGAGTTACTCTCACTAGAAGCGAGATATAGTTCTCGCAGCTTCAACAACCATGGCGGTTTGTACCTATCATTACGACATGACGCTCGGTGCATGAGCCTATCTGTTCTGGACTTTTATTGGGTCTCGAGTATGAACTAGGCTCCTTCATTTGGAATGAAACCATTATGTAGAAATTAGAAGTAGTGCCAAAATGTCATCGGATGTCACGACAGGAAATTGCGTTGTTTTGTCAGTACTTAAAAGATGAGCTTTGAATGGATGTGTAGTTTCCTACTAAAATATAGAAAATGAATAGTATTCCTAGGGAATACATGTACTCATTTGCTACATACCCAATGCATCAGTAGGAAGCTTTTCTCTAGAATCATCATTCTAATATTTTTCTTACGAAAATCATCCAAACTGAATGAGACCTTGTTGTTTGATTTAAGCACATGTATACTTGTGCTTGTACCCGATTCTTGAATCTTGACAGAGTTATGGCTTAGGGGTGCCTCATGCCACCTAAAGTCGTCTGAGCAAGCTGGCTTGAGACGGTATGGCCTGCTATCCGGCCTGTGGGGCTCCACCAGAAAGAAGCATCCTTTACTTGTAACACAAGACATATATTTTACTTAGGATACAAACTATATACACCAGCTTGGACTTTGTAACCTTGTGATAATGAATCCTTGTAACAACTGTGACATTTCTTAACAATGATGGATTTAGTTTATTGTGATAATGAATCCTTGGGATATCATTAAGAAAGATTTTTATGATCTCTGTTTTCAGTTTTGGGAAGGTAATCTCACCCTGGATTGTCTTAATGCTTCCCTAATTACATTGATTCCCAAAAAACTAAATCCATCTACGGTTAATAACTATCGGCCAATTTCCTTGCTTAATTGTTGCCTCAAGCTGTTAACTAAACTATTGGCTGATCGGCTTCAAAAGGTGATTCTCCAACTTATCCATGACAACCAATATGGGTTTATCAAAGGCAGATCCATCCAAGATTGTCTGGCTTGGACATTTGAATTCATTCACCAGTGCCAACAGTCAGGAAATTAAACTGTTCTTCTAAAACTGGATTTTGAAAAGGCTTTCGATCTGGTAGAGCATGAGATTATCTTAACAATGATGCAAAAGCTGGGTTTTGATGATCGCTGGATTCAATGGATCAGAACTTTACTGTCCTCTGGTAACTCCTCTGTTTTACTCAACAGTGTCCCAGGACAATCTTTCCATTGTAAAAGAGGAGGGCGTCAAGGCGATCCTGTGTCGCCTCTTCTTTTTGTACTCGTCGTGGAACTGTTGCAATATGTGATTAATCATGAGTCTGAGCTTGGTCATTTATCATTAGCAATCCCTAGGCAAGGAAAATTTCCTATTATCCAATATGCAGATGACATGATCATTGTCCTTCCTGCCAGTAATGCTCAGCTATCTCATTTGAAAACAGTGCCTCGGGACTTTGCCCTCTCCTCTGGTCTCAAAATTAATTTTCACAAGTCCATGATGATCCCCATTAATGTTGATGATGCTTCTATGGCCACCCTAGCTGCCAACTTTGGTTGTGTTGTGAGCAAAATGCCTTTCACTTACTTCGGCTTACCTATGGGCACCACCCAACCTTCAATGACCGATTTGCTTCCATTGGTGGACCGGGTGGAAAGAAAGCTTTCTAGCACATGCTCCTTGCTCTACCATGCCTCCAGGATCACCTTGGTTAACTCTCTTGCCACATCCATGCTGAGCTATGCTATGTGCACCCTACAGCTAAATCCCAAGTTCATTAAGTACTTTGATAAAGTCAAACGACGCTTTATTTGGACCAAAAAATCTGAGCAACATACTTCCTTCAACTCCATGGTTGCTTGGCAGAGGGTTTGCTGCCCAAAATCCTTGGGGGGTTTAGGAGTGATCAACATTATAGTCCAGCACAAAGCTCTTTTATTGAAGTTACTTAACAAATTCTACAATATAGCGAATCTCCCTTGGGTTAGGCTTGTTTGGGATACATACTACTCTAATTCCATCCCCCACGCTACTGCAAGTTGTGGTTCCTTTTGGTGGAAGCAACTATGCAAGATCATGTCCATGTTTAGAGGAGTTTCCAAGGCTGTAGATGGGAATGGACTTGACATTGCTATGTGGCATGATAATTGGAGCATAGATCCCTTGGCTCTTCACTTCCCCTGCCTTTTCTCATATGTTAAATTGGAAGACTGCTTAGTGGCATCCTTTTTTTCCTCTACCAACTTGGCAGATCTTTTCCACTTACCTATGTCTTCGGAAGCATTCGATGAACTCCAACAGGTGCAAGCCCTCAAACCTAAAACTTTGGATCAGCAGGGGGTCTTTGACACTTGGACTTTTCAATGGGGTAAGGACTATGTTGCAAAGAAGTTTTACATGAACTGTCACAAGGATATTATTGCTCCTAATCCCATTCTCTGGATTTGGAGTTCGGACTTACAAATGAAGCACAAAGTTTTTCCATGGTTTCTCATGGTCGACAGGTTAAACACTAGGAATCTGCTAAGAAGAAAGCATTTTCAGATAGAGGATGGTTTTAATTGTGTTTTGTGTACAACTGATCAAGAGGAAACGATTGATCACTTGATCTTCATGTGCCCACTCAGTGTTGCTTGTTGGGAAGCTGTGGGTATGTCTTGGGATTATTCCCAGTCTCGACTTCAGGCCATCCAAGCTGCCAAGCAAAGTTTCATTGGGAATCTTTTCTTGGAGGTTTTCGGTATTGTTGCCTGGAACATATGGAAGGAGCGTAATAACCTCATCTTGAGAAACATTCAACCCACTTTGGTAGCTTGGAGGCAGAGGACCAAGGGGGACCTCCTGAATCTCAAGTATAGACTTTCTAAGGAGTATTGGGACTACATTACCTTACTTGCTCTCTCCTTGTAAGACTATTCTTAGACTATACTTAGACTTCTAATCCACCACCCTCTGTATCCTAGTCTTCTGGTACGTTCTACTTTGTGGTTAAACCCATCCCGAGGGGCTGGCAGGCCCCACATTATGGGCTGTGTAACACTGTATGTAAACTTATTTTTTAATACAAAACAGTAGGAGCCTCTCCTGCTGATTATACCCAAAAAAACGGTGACATTTCTTATGGCGACAAATCGCAGCGGTTGCTGACATTTTCAAGCTGGGCCATTGAGACAATCACATTGTTCATGGGCTGACATGTCAATCATCTACCTCTTCGTAGGCCAGGAGGTCACGGGTGTCGCTAGAAAGCAATGTGAACAAAACAAACAACGCGAGGTGGGCACAAGCGAAGTGATTACTCTGACTTAATGGTGCATAATTTCCTATCAAGAATTGTAGCATCTTGTTTTAGCAAATAAAAATCGTCTCGCTTATTTAATTATTTTACACTTCAGATTTTCACACATTTGACCACAATAGATAGCCCTTCGGTTTCTCCATAGAAAATGTATAGAGCGAATACCCACTCAACTCATTTTCGGTGCGATGCAACCAGAACCGTGCCATCGAGGCGAACAAATCTCTGTCGGGGGAGGTTGGTGCACATCGATTGGAGAAACCTTTCATGCTCTAGAGCACCTGTGTTATGGAATACGAGCCATCCATTCAAAACCAACGGTGCTGGTCGAGAGTAGATGCGGTTGTCGATTTTCTAAAGCAGGGTAGTTTCATTTTTTTGGTTGCCTGTGTCAGTTTGTTTGGGTATCTATTGGCATCGTCGTCGATAGAATCAGTTATCGTTTGCTTGCCTGTGAGCACAGTATCAAATCTCGTGCATTGAAATCTGCAAAATCGGCTCGGGGTATGAATCGACCCAATAAGGCATGCTTTCCCGTCCCAGTGAATGCATTTTGAGTGTCAGATGGGTGCGGTAGGCAATGGTTCGAATCGCGCGCGTGTGGGGGAGGGGGTTTGAGGTGTAGCATGAAGGCAGACTACCATGTGAAGGGATGCAATGGTTATCATTGAAGGGTTTGGAGAGGAGAAAGGGGCACAAAAGGGTAGGCTAGTTGCAATCATGTTGAATTGTTTCGGGGAAATCATGGAGGCAGATGACTCATCAATGATATGTGGCATGGGTGTGTGTCACCGTGACCGTTTTGATTATGAAGGGCTTGATGTAGTCGTCGAGGGTTTTTATGGGGAGAGACAACACAAGTGAGACTTCTTCACATAGAATCCATTTATTATGTCTTATTTCAAAATCTTATATTTTTTTATGTCACCTGTAACCAAGTCTTTAATTTTCTACATCCCAAGTATCTGGCAACTGCTTTTTACTAGTAATCTTGTGCCAAGACATTAGTCGAACAAGCGGAAATCCTTTTGAAGGAATCTATTCAGGAACAGTTGGAGCGGTTCTATTTTCGGTAAGAAATAAAATTTGCATGTCTACTCTTGTTAGTAGAATGAACAACAAGTCACTAGGTTTGGCCCAGATCTCATCATACGGGCATAACAACTCATGATTGAATACAAGCACTCTACAATCTAAATCAAAAAGACTAAAAAAGTACAATCTAAAACAGAAATAAATACTAGTAAGTCTCAATCTCAGGACAACTCCAACGCGATGACCTATTTAGTCTGTGTCAGTCCGTTTGGGTTCGCCAGGCCGAAAACCATGACTTAACGAGCCGAGCAAACCGTAAATAATGGCAGTGCGTTGTTTGTCCGGACGCATTTTGATACGTGTGCAACATATCTATAGGTTTTGCTTGTTCCATGTTGTTATATTATCAATCTTGGATGTTTTACAATCATTTTATAGCAACTTCATATCATTTTTGGAACTAACCTATTGACATAGTGCCAAAGTGCCAGCTGCTGTTTTTGCTTGTTTTTTACTTCGCAGAAAATCTGTACCAAATGGAGCCCATACGCCGCGGAGATTTTTGTGGAATTTTTATGGACCAGAAGGAAGAAGATGGGCCAAAGATCACTAGAAGAGGGGGCCCAGGGTGGCAAGCCTTCACCAGGGCGCACTAGAGGCCCCTGGCGCAGTCTGGTAGAGGGAGGGCACCTTAGGCACCCCCTTAACCGACTATCGAGCCTATAAATTCCCAAATATTCAGAAAACCCTAGGGGAGTCGACGAAACACAATTCCAGCCGCCGCAAGTTCCAGAACCTCGAGATCCAATCTAACACCATCACGGAGGGGTTCATCTTCTTCATAGGTGCCTCTCCGATGATGCGTGAGTAGTCCACCATAGACCTATGGGTCCGTAGGCAACAGCTAGATGGCTTCCTCTCTCTCTATGGTTCTCAATACAATGGTCTCTTGGAGATCTATTTGATGTAATGACTTTTGCTGTGAGTTTGTTGGGATCCGATGAATATTGAGTTCATGATCAGTTTCTATCCATGAATATGATTTGAGTCTTCTTTGATCTCTTATTTGCATGATTACTTATAGCCTCGTATTTTTTCTTCGAATATATGGTTTAGTTAGGCCAACTAGATCAATTTTTCTTGCCATGGGAAGAGGTGCTTTGTGATGGGTTCGATCTTACTGTTTTCTTTCCCAGTGACAGAAGGGGCACCAAGACACGCACGTATCGTTGCCATTAAGGATAACAAGATGGGGTCTATTCCTACATGAACAGATCTTGTCTACATCATTTGACCGTTCTTATTGCATTACTCTATTTTCCCATGAACTTAATACACTAGATGCATGTTCGATAGCGGTCGATGTGTGGAGTAATAGAAGTAGATGCAGAATCGTTTTCGGTCTACTTGTCTTGAACGTGATGCCTATATAATGATCATTGTCTGGATATCGTCATTATTATTTGATCTTCTATAAATTGCCCAACAGTAATTTGTTCATCCAGCGTTTGCTATACTCATGAGAGAAGCCACTAGTGAAACCTACGACCCTCGGGTATACGTTTCCAACATATTGCTTTCTGATCTACTATTTGCATCCTTTGTTTTCAGATCTATTAATCCAAAAAACCCAAAAATACCTTGCTGCACTTTTTGTTTATTTATTTTACTTTGTGTTCTTGCGAGATCTATTTGCCAAAACTATCATTACCTAATATATCTTATTACCGTAGAGAGCGTGACAACCTCTCTTTCCCGTGGGGATTGCAAGTATTTGTTGTTTGGGTGCAGGTGCTGTTTACGTGGGTGCGTGATATTCCTCTACGGATTGATATCTTGGTTTCATAACTAAGGGAAATACTTACGGTCGCTTTGCTGCATCATCCCTTCCTCTTTGGGAAACTACCAACACAGTCTCAAGCCACGTCACATTTCTATCCTAAATTTGGGTGTAATATGCATCCACATGGACACAAGACGAACGTGTCGCGCGTCCGCTCGACGTCCGCCCTAGGCCCACGTGTCGGCTGCATAACTACAACTACCAGCCATATTAAATATCACAAGTGCATCATGGCCCGTTCGTCGAGAGACAATGTGGTCCACGCATGCCCTTTCAAGTGTCGATGTGTGGGGTAGTCCACTCGAGTTCACTTCTTCATCCCCAGTCTTTGTCTTCTCTTGACCCCCATCCGCCTGACAAGCAAGCCCTAGCCTCTGCCATGGGGTTCTTCGGCAACCTCAAGCGCGACAATAAGCACGACTACAAGGCAAACTCATCATCGGCTGGTACACCAACACAAGAGTACAACTTCACAAATGACGTCGTGTCCAACTTGACCATTACGTCATGGCCAACACGCCAACGCGGGCAGGTGCACCTATACCTCCATCTCCACCGGTGCCGCTATCACTGGAAGTACCACATACCGGTGTCGTGGCTGGATGGGAATCTGTCACACGCGTGGCACCTCAACCCCAACAGGGTGCCAGTGCCGATGGTGATGCAGGCGGCAAGCGCGTGGATGGGTGTGATCTGCCATTGTCGTCTTGAACTTCCAGCCGAGCTATGCAGCCATCCAAACAACACACTAGTGAAGAAAAGCCTAGCTATGGCGTGCCAAAATTGCCTTGGTGGCGTAGACACCACACGCCAACAATATGGCGCCATAGTTAAAAAATACTGCCGGCATTGGAAACGATGCTAGCAGTATTTTAAATGTTTATGGAGTGTGTTTTGATCAACGCCAGCAATTTGGTTTTTTGACAATAAAAAAATACTTCAAAAACTTAAGAGCTTAAACTTCATAAAAGGTACCGATCAATTAAACATACTCATAATTAGACTACATAGTTTAAAACTTAGTACTGATCATTTAAACATACTCAAAATTAAACTTCATAGTTTAAAACTAATCAACTAATTACCTACTCTTCATCATCAAGGATTATGCTCCACTGGCGCAGCTTCTTCCGATTGCTCTATCCATCTTGTTTGAAATGAGTAACGATTGCTTGTAGGTCAACCCTCTCTGTCCTGAACTTTTTTCTTCATTAGCTTGAGTTGATCCCTATCATATGTCAACTTATCCCTTAGTTTATCAAACATTGTAGTACAATGAACACCAAAAATAATAAAAATTACATCTAGATTCATAGACCACCTAGCGAAGACTACAAGCATTGAAGCGAGCCAAATGCGCACCGCTGTCATCGCCCCTCCCTCATCGGAGCCGAGCAAAACTTGTTGTAATAAACAGTCGGGAAGTCGTCATGCTAAGGCCCCATCGGACCAGCGCACCAGAAAAGCAACCGCCACCGATGAAGAGTAACGTAGATTGAAAGGTCCAGGATGAAGACACATTGATGAGGGAAATGGTGGCACCTTGGTTGCCGTTGTCCCACTAGGCCACCTAATGGTTCGTTGGTGGCGTGTAGAGGGTGCAATTGGCGTTATTCTCCTCCGCAATCACCTGGAACTACGCCTCTGACACGTCTCCAACGTATCTATATTTTTTGATGATGGCATGCTATTATATTATCTGTTTTGGATGTTTTATATGCATTAATATGCTATTTCATATTATTTTTGGGACTAACCTATTAATCTAGATCCAAGTGTCAGTTTCTGCTTTTTTCCTTGTTTTCGAGTTTTGCAGATATGGAATATTAAACAGAGTCCAAATGGAATAAAACCTTCGGAAGGAATTTTTCTGGAAGGAAACAAGTCATCCAAGCTTGGAGTGCACGGCAGGGGAGGTGCCACGGCGCCACAAGCCTGCTAGGCACGGGCCCCCCTGGCCGCGCCTAGCAGGCTCGTCGTTCCCTGGCAGGTCTTCTAACCCTATTCTCTGGCCTATAAATTCTCAAATATTCCCCCAACATACGAACAAGCCACGAAAATACTTTTCCGCCGCCAGAAGCCTCCGTTCCCGAGAGATCCTATCTTGGAGCGTTCTCCGGTAATCTGTCGGAGGGGGAATCGATCACGGAGGGCATCTACATCAACTTCATTGCCCCTCCGATGATGCGTGAGTAGTCCACCACAGACCTACGGGTCCATAGCTAGTAGCTAGATAGCTTCTTCTCTCTCTTTGATCTTCAATACCATGTTCTCCATGATCTTCATGGAGATCTATCCGATGTAATCTTCTTTTGTGGTGTGTTTGTGAAGATCCTATGGATTGTGAGTTTATGTTCAGATTATCCATGAATCTTATTTGATTCTCCTTTGATTTCTTATATGCATGATTTCATATCCTTGCAAGTCTCTTCGAGTTATTGGTTTTGTTTGGTCAACTAGATTGGTAATTCTTCCAATGGGAGAAGTGCTTGGTTTTGGGTTCAATCTTGCGGTGTCCTCACCCAGTGACAAAGTAGGGGTAGCGAGGCACATATTGTATTGTTACCATCAAGGGTAACAAGATGGGGTTTTCATCGTATTGCTTGAGTTAATCCATCTACATCATGTCATCTTTCTTAATGCGTTACTCTGTTCTTCATGAACTTAATACTCTAGATGTAGGCAGGAGTCGGTCGATGTGTGGAGTAGTAGTAGTAGATGCAGAGTCGTTTCGGTCTACTTGTCAGGGACGTGATGCCTATATGCATGATCATTGCCTTGGATAACTACATGATTATTTGCTTTTCTATCAATTGCTTGATAGTAATTTGTTTACCCACCCACTACAAGAAACTTGTTAATACATGACGTATTCCTTTTGACGGTTTTACTTTCCGTCCCAGATTACGATGATTCACCCTTACTCGTCACGAGTACCGTCACCGATTTGTCAGTCTGGATTGGGTTAGAAAACAGCAGGCCCTTGATGATGAACATCATGATATTGTCAAGAAAACTGTCACGAATCGACCAAGTGGGCTTGGTCGGGCCTAGCATTTTTTTGATATACACCATCCAGACCGTCATGGACTGCGGTCCTGCTGATGTGGCGTACATGCCATTTCTTTGGCCCACATGTCAGTCGGAGCATTCGTTTTGCTCAAAGAAACCGGAAAGTATACGTGGGTGCCATTGTATGCCCAACATGACAGTGTATTTTACATTCTGTTGCTTCACGGAGAATAAGAGACTTGTTTCTTTTCCCGATTGTCATAACCTCCAGAACCAATCGGACGTCGGCCGTCGCCGCCGCCAGTGCCACCGACGACTGCCTGGGCGAGGGTGGTTACATCTGGCATGGTGGTCCACCTCGGTGTCATCTTCACGATCCGGCTGGCCTCTAGCCTTGCCACCACCGGCCTTTGCTGCACCAACGAGCCAACCTCCGCCCTCTATTGCCGTGCTAACGATCCATCCGCCGGCCACCATTGCCGCACGAACGAGCCAGCTTCTGCTAGCAGTGGCTACACAAGACACTCCCCTGTCATTGCCTACACAAACCTCAGCCAGGAGCGAGCGGTATGTCTCCGGCAGCTATTGTGATTTGTTGATTAAATATTGTGATTTGCAATTTTCCCCATCAGAATTTGGGGTGAACCTTTTCCCCTTTAGGTTTAATGGTGTGCTATTTAGATTACCAAATTACTGAATGTGTTGATGGATCTATAATTGTAATTATTTGTTGATGCTTATGAGAACAATGTCAATAAGGCTTACTCACGTATAGTGTGAAAACAACAATATACTTATGTGCATGCAAAAAATAGTCTAGTTTTTAAAAACTATAGTTTTTCTCAGTTTTGTCAAGTCCACCTATGCATTTGGCTCGTTTTGTTTTGTTGCAGTTTTGAATGTATATCATGTACTAACAGCAACACCTAAAAAGCAACACTGAGTTAATCACCTGCAGCTACATCGCCATGCACAAGTACAACCTCCTGTGTACAAGTGTGCTCCAATAACCAATCCATTAACGTGCTAGCTTAGTTTGAGATGTGCTGAAAGTAATAAGCAACCAGCAAATTCCATTTAAAATATAGCGTATTTTCTAATCTGTAGTGTAGATGACAACATCAAGAGGATGAACTTGGTTGTTAGAAGTGGTTGAGACCTCTCTTTTCAATACTGAAGAAAAACTACAGTAGGAGAGATACCCCAATGCATACTGCTCAGTATAGTGCGAAGCGGTATAATTTAATTCTGAACTGATTTTAGTTTGCTATATTGTACACATTAATTTGATGGCCAGGGTAAACCTTTTATTGAGCTGTTTTTTTTCTGCAATGCAGATGGATAAGCGTTGGATTCATGGTACATTGTTTTCCCGTGAGTACATCGAAGGTGTCAAAGAATTTATGAACTTGATTCAAGAGAAATTCAGCGAGGATGATAAAATACTCTGCCCATGTACAAAATGGCCTTAATCATAAGTACCAGCATCAGACCGTAGCGAACACGCACATATTGACGTATGGCATGGAAAGTACATATACTCGCTGGATATATCATGGAGAAGACTTTGATGTAGATGTTATTGAACACCATGTTGATGTGCATGACATCGGAGATGGTGACAATGGCGCTGACCGGTTTCAAGAGATGTTCGAAGACCTACGCACAACAGTAGAAGAATCTCAAAGTGAAACTGAAAATCAAGATGCTAACAATGGTGGAAACCCTTCTGACAATGAGTCTTTTTTGAAGAATGTGTTGAAGGAGGCAAACCGACAGCTTTATCATGATTGTACCAAGTTTTCAAGGTTCTCCTTTGTGGTAAAGCTTCTTCATTTAAAGTCACACCATAGGATCCCGAATAATGCATTTACTAAAATTTTGAAGCTATTAGCTGAAGCATTCCCTAAACCCAATACTCTCCCCAAATCATATAAGGAAGCAAAGAATCTTTTGATGGAACTAGGCCTTGGGTATGAGTCTATACATGTGTGCTTCAATAATTGCATTCGGTTCCGAAAGCAATATGCCAATCATGACAACTACCTAGTTTGTGGATTATCAAGGTGGAAAGTGTTGGAAATATGCCCTAGAGGCAATAATAAAATGGTTATTATTGTATTTCCTTGTTCATGATAATTATCTATTGTTCATGCTACAATTGTGTTAACCGGAAACAGTAATACATGTGTGAATACATAGACCACAACATGTCCCTAGTGAGCCTCTAGTTGACTAGCTCGTTGATCAATAGATGGTCACGGTTTCATGATCATGGACATTGGATGTCATTGATAACGGGATCACATCATTAGGAGAATGATGTGATGGACAAGACCCAATCCTAAGCATAGCACAAGGTCGTGTAGTTCGTATGCTAAAGCTTTTCTAATGTCAAGTATCTTTTCCTTAGACCATGAGATTGTACAACTCCCGGATACCGTAGGAATACTTTGGGTGTATCAAACGTCACAACGTAACTGGGTGGCTATAAAGGTGCACTACAAGTATCCCCGAAAGTATCTGTTGGGTTGGCACGAATCGAGACTGGGATTTGTCACTCCGTGTGACGGAGAGGTATCTCTGGGCCCACTCGGTAAGACATCATCATAATGAGCTCAATGTGACTAAGGAGTTAGCCACAGGATGATGTATTACGGAACGAGTAAAGAGACTTGCCGGTAACGAGATTGAACAAGGTATAGGGATACCGACGATCGAATCTCGGGCAAGTATCGTACCGATAGACAAAGGGAATTGTATACGGGATTGATTGAATCCCTGACATCGTGGTTCATCCGATGAGATCATCGAGGAGTACGTGGGAGCCAACATGGGTATCCAGATCCCGCTGTTGGTTATTGGCCGGAGAAGTGTCTTGGTCATGTCTACGTGTCTCCCGAACCCGTAGGGTCTACACACTTAAGGTTCGATGATGCTAGGGTTATAGGGAAATGGTATACGTGATTACCGAAGGTTGTTCGGAGTCCCGGATGAGATCCCGGACGTCACGAGGAGCTCCGGAATGGTCCGGAGGTAAAGATTGATATATAGGAAGTCCTGTTTTGGTCGCCGAAAAAGTTTCGGGCTCATCGGTAGTGTACCGGGAGTGCCGGGAGGGTGCCGGAGGAACCCCGGGAGGGGTGTGACGACCAAAGGACCACATGGGCTGTTAGACAAAGTGTGCCAGCCCTTATTGGGCTGGGCAAGACTTTTGCTAAAGGCCCATGCGGCTAGGGATAAGAGATAGGGCCAAAAAGGATTTAAAAGGAGGAGATCCACCTCCCTTGTGGGAGGTGGACTCTCCATTTAATTCGGTCGACCCTCTCTTCTTTGGAGTAGAGGCCAAGCCAGCCCTCCATGTCCCTCTTCCTATATATACTTGAGGTTTTGGCTGTTTTGAGACAAGATTTGATCTCTCTCTCTCACGGCGATGCCCTACCTCTCTTCTTCCTCCTCCGCAGCGCTTAGGCGAAGCCCTGTCGGAATACCTTGCTACTCCACCACCACCACGCCGTCGTGCTGCTGTTGGATCCCTTCCCCAACCTCTCCTTCCTCCTTGCTGGATCAAGGTGTTGGAGACGTCACCGGGCTGCACGTGTGTTGAACGCGGAGGTGCCGTCCGTTCGGCACTTGATCGGATCTACCGCGATCTGAATCGCTGCGAGTACGACTCCATCAACCACGTTCTTGTAACGCTTCCGCTTAGAGATCTTCAAAGGTATGAAGATGCAATCTCTCCCCTCTCGTTGCTGGTTTCTCCATAGATAGATCTTGGCGAACGTAGGAAATTTTTGATTTACTACTACGTCTCCCAACAGAAAGACCCTGCTAGAAGGAAGATTCCACACAAAGTGTTGAGGCATTTTCCATTGGTGCCTAGGCTAAGGAGGATGTTTCTTTCCAAAAAAGGGGCTGAAGATGCACAATGGCATAAGCTAAAGAGGCAGCCCAGTGAAAAGGAATTGAGTGTTCCAGCCGACGGTGACGCATGTAAAGATTTTGATGAAATTTTTTCAGAATTTGCAAAAGATGCCAGAAATTTTAGGCTTGGCATTGCCACTGATGGGTTCAACCCTTTTGGAAAATTTAACACAACCTATAGTATGTGGCCTGTATTTGTTATACCATATAACCTTCCACCTTGGGCATGTATGGATCTATCGAATTTCATGATGGCTCTGTTGATTCCAGGTCCCAAATCACCTGGCAAGCACTTCAATGTCTTTCTACAACCACTTGTAGAAGAATTACTTGAGTTTTGGGAGGGTGTGCATACATATGATGCTCTTAGTGGAGAAATGTTTGATCTTCATGATGCAGTTCTATGGTGCATTCACGATTACCCAGCTCTGAGCACTCTTTCAGGGCGTACCACCAGAGGCTATTTTGCATATATTCATTGTGACAAACACCCTCTTTCTTACAGCCTAAGGAGTAAAATTGGTTATATTGGTCACTATCGTTTCCTTCCAAGGGGTCGTCGTTTGCGAAGAAACAATGAATTTGTTGGTCTTCATGAAAGCAATGATGATCCAGGTAAATTCTCTGAGGAAGAGTTGCAAGCAGAATTGGAGAAGGTTAGACCTGGGAGACAACAAGAAAGTAGGAAAAGGAAGCGTTCTGACTTGGGCAGCAAGAAGGATCATGTGCCAATTTGGGGCCGGAGGGTTTGTTTGTGGGATTTGAAGTGTTGGGCAAAGCTGAAGCTGAGACACAATCTTGATGTCATGCACATTGAGAAAAATATATGTGAAAACCTCATTGGGAAAATTATGAATTTGGAGGGTAAGACAAAGGACACACTTAATTCTAGGATTGATCTCAAAGATTTGAATATTAAAGAGGAGTTGCAATTGAGGAAGGAAGGAAACTCATATGTGATGCCTCGGGCCCGATATACCTTATCTAAAGAAGAAGTGATTGCATTTTGTCAATTTTTACGGGAGTTCAAGTTTCCAGATGGATTTGCTTCCAACATATCAAGATGCACAAGTGCTGATGGAACCAAGGTGCAAGACCTGAAAACACATGATTGTCACATTCTTATGCAAAGAATCTTACCTACCGGCTTGAGAGGATTTTTGGACAGTGATATATATCAAGCAATAGCTGAATTAGGCAAGTTTTTCAGGGAACTGTGCAGCAAAACTCTTAATAGGGATGTCTTGGCTGAAATGAAGAAGGAAATCCCTGTAATTTTGTGCAAGCTTGAGAAAATTTTCTCGTCTGCTTTCCTTGATGTCATGGTGCACCTTGCCATACATTTACCTGAAGAGGCATTGCTTCGATGTCCCGTACAATATGGGTGGATGTACCCAGTTCAAAGAAGGCTATATACTTTAAAGCGCTATGTGAGGAATAGGGCGCGTCCAGAAGGTTCGATTGCCGAGGCATATGTTGCGGATGAATGCCTGGCATTTTGCTCCAAGTACATGGATGATGTTGAAACAATATTTGATCGGAAACCAAGAAATATAGGTTTTTTAGATGAAGAAGCATATGGTGTTGATATGTTTTGTCATGGAGTTAATTTTACTTCAGGATATGAATATGAATATGTGCATGAGAAAAAAGAATTTGACCAGATGGTGTGGTATGTGTTGAACAATTGTGATCAAACTAAGAAATATATCGAGTACGTTGTCACATCTGAAACTTGTGTATGTTGCATTTGTGTTGTACATAAGTGATGTCAAGACTAACTTGTTTTATTTTACAGTATGTTCAGAGATGAGTTAAAGAGAAATCGGTTGCCGGACATTGATAAAGAGCTTCAACAAAAATTCCAGACATGGTTTAGGAACTATGTATGTTTTCATTCACATCTAGTTATAATGTTTGATTATCAAATTTCACTATAGATTCTAATGTATGTATGTATTTGTAGATGATGAGAAGGTTAGACCTGGGAGACAACAAGAAAGTAGGAAAAGGAAGCGTTCTGACTTGGGCAGCAAGAAGGATCATGTGCCAATTTGGGGCCGGAGGGTTTGTTTGTGGGATTTGAAGTGTTGGGCAAAGCTGAAGCTGAGACACAATCTTGATGTCATGCACATTGAGAAAAATATATGTGAAAACCTCATTGGGAAAATTATGAATTTGGAGGGTAAGACAAAGGACACACTTAATTCTAGGATTGATCTCAAAGATTTGAATATTAAAGAGGAGTTGCAATTGAGGAAGGAAGGAAACTCATATGTGATGCCTCGGGCCCGATATACCTTATCTAAAGAAGAAGTGATTGCATTTTGTCAATTTTTACGGGAGTTCAAGTTTCCAGATGGATTTGCTTCCAACATATCAAGATGCACAAGTGCTGATGGAACCAAGGTGCAAGACCTGAAAACACATGATTGTCACATTCTTATGCAAAGAATCTTACCTACCGGCTTGAGAGGATTTTTGGACAGTGATATATATCAAGCAATAGCTGAATTAGGCAAGTTTTTCAGGGAACTGTGCAGCAAAACTCTTAATAGGGATGTCTTGGCTGAAATGAAGAAGGAAATCCCTGTAATTTTGTGCAAGCTTGAGAAAATTTTCTCGTCTGCTTTCCTTGATGTCATGGTGCACCTTGCCATACATTTACCTGAAGAGGCATTGCTTCGATGTCCCGTACAATATGGGTGGATGTACCCAGTTCAAAGAAGGCTATATACTTTAAAGCGCTATGTGAGGAATAGGGCGCGTCCAGAAGGTTCGATTGCCGAGGCATATGTTGCGGATGAATGCCTGGCATTTTGCTCCAAGTACATGGATGATGTTGAAACAATATTTGATCGGAAACCAAGAAATATAGGTTTTTTAGATGAAGAAGCATATGGTGTTGATATGTTTTGTCATGGAGTTAATTTTACTTCAGGATATGAATATGAATATGTGCATGAGAAAAAAGAATTTGACCAGATGGTGTGGTATGTGTTGAACAATTGTGATCAAACTAAGAAATATATCGAGTACGTTGTCACATCTGAAACTTGTGTATGTTGCATTTGTGTTGTACATAAGTGATGTCAAGACTAACTTGTTTTATTTTACAGTATGTTCAGAGATGAGTTAAAGAGAAATCGGTTGCCGGACATTGATAAAGAGCTTCAACAAAAATTCCAGACATGGTTTAGGAACTATGTATGTTTTCATTCACATCTAGTTATAATGTTTGATTATCAAATTTCACTATAGATTCTAATGTATGTATTTGTGTGTTGTTGTAGATGATGAGGCTGCAGGATGAGGGTGGTGAAGAGGTAGATGACGATCTCTTTGCCTTGGCCTGTGGTCCTGATCGGAGAGTCTGGAAATTCTCATCATGCATAGTGAATGGGATTCGATTTAGCACTGTTGACCGTGATAGCAACAAGAGGACGTGGAACAGTGGAGTCATGACCGAAGGTGAACATGACCATAAGGTCATAGATTTTTATGGAACCTTGAAAGAGATCCTTCATTTAGATTATAACTTAGAAGATAGGTTAGTTGTTTTGTTTAAATGTGACTGGTTTAAACTTGATGGAAAGAAGACTGAACTTCAAAATTATGGATTTTTCAAAAGCATACATGTTGGAAGTTGGTGGTACAAGGATGATTATTTGATTCTGGCTACTCGGGCTAGTAAGGTCTCGACCTCCTAAGAGAGTTCATGCGGACCTCCCAACTAATTCACGAGTAACAAGGTCAAAGAAAGCTATGTTACAAGATGTCGATGCAAGCACTCAAAGTGAAGAGATGTCAGATCCTAAACATCAGACACCAAGTGTCATCCATAAGCCAATTGATTCTACGACTTGTGCGCACCAAGCTGAAGAAAATTTTCCCAACTTTGATGACCATGTTGTTGAAGGCAAGCTCCTTACTATTATTATCATATCATGTTCAACTTTTTCTCTTGAATTGCTAGCCTACTCTATTAGCTCTGATTGCATGATGAACATACTCTCACTGGATGACTTTTTCTAAAAAGATGATGACCCTGCACATTGTGATGATGACAACTGGATTTCCAATGGAGCTGATCTCATTGCCCATCGTGATAAAAACAATGAGATGGCTAATGGATGACTTTTTCTAAAAAGATGATGACCCTGCACATTGTGATGATGACAACTGGATTTCCAATGGAGCTAATCTCATTGCCCATCGTGATGAAAACAATGAGATGGCCAATGAAGCTGGTGGTAGTGCTCAACCAAATCAGCAAACCCAACCTAACAACAACTCTAAAGGCATGCTATATACCTGAATCTTTCTAGCAACTATTTGAGTTAAACTTCTTGTTCAATCTATTGTTCTATGCATCTTCCTGTCTAAACTATACTTAATGTAAACCATAACATTTGATCTTATTGACTGCAACTTCCGGTGTATTACTAAGCTCAAATTATACCTATGTGCACATGAATTTTTATGAGTCATTCTAGTGTTGCATGATGATTATATTCTCAAGGACAAGTCCATTGCTCATTCTTTAAAATCATAGTATTTAAATAAGGACAATTTACACCTTGTTCAGAATTTAAAAGTGTGTTTTTGCAATGGATTATATCCATATACTCACTGAGTATAGACATGTATAGATCTGATAGCTTATGGTCTAATCTAAAATCATGTTTTTAGTTTTCTCTTCTTCTATCTTTGCTGAAGATATTGTCTGGTTGAAATCTCCTCGAAATGTGTATTCCATTCAAGTTAACCGTGCATTTCTAACAATCAGAAACACACCAACATGACAGATAATCTATGCACTCCAATATTCTCTTTAATTGTTGCTGCAATATTCCACTTATAAGTATACTTCTATACTTTTTGATTGCGGTTTAATTTTATCCATTCACATTTTACCTTCTTTGTAGGTTCACAATCCTATGAGGAGCCAAGGGAAAGTGGTCCCAATTTCGGAAAAGGCCTAGAAAGGATCACTCGACATCGGCAGGGCAAACTGCCGCTTGTCATTCCAGAAGGCAGGTTAAGGCCGGAGGCACCGCTTCTTGCTACAAAGTTTGCAACTGAATGCAACGTCACAGTCAGACACCATATGCCTCTATTTAAGCGCTGGAATGATTACAAGGACCCAGATGGACATGTCCGAGATGGGATCTTCAGCAACTTTGTAGGCAAAGTTGGTGTCAGTACATAGTCCAAGCCTCTTCACCTCAAATGGCTATCAACCTATCAACTTTGTGCTATTGCATCAATTATGTGCAATCATGATGCTTACACATGTTTTTTCATCCTACTAGAACAAGTTTCAGATGGACGTAGATGTTGTCCCAGCTAGGAAGGCTTGTACAGAAATGTTGAAACATGCGACTCGCCAACAACGATACAGGCTCAAGAAAGATTTTTTTGATCCTCTCCCACTCCATTTGGTGACGAAAACTTCTCCTGTCCCCTCGATGACTGATGAGCAGTGGAATGAGCTGGTGGAAAGCTGGAAGGATCCCAAAAATATGGTATGTTTCTTCCTGGCGACCAATCTCTCACTTTCTACATGCTAATCTAGAATGTGTGCCTTACATATGTTCGGTCTCTTGACATACGGGATATGTGAAATTAACAAAAATAATCGAGATCAAGTGAACTTTCACCAAACTACAGGCTCGCATAGCTACCATGTGCACTGTGATAATCTGGTAAGTCAAACATGTGGCTCTGGATGTGCATTGTGATGACAAATGTTCTTGATTATAGGTTCATGTAAACTATTGTTTCCATGTAGTAATTGTGTATGATGCTCACTTCCCTTCATATATGTTATTTTTAGGGAGACAAATACAAAGATAAAGAACCCACTACTGTAGATTTTTTCAAGGAGTGCCACTACAGCAAGAAAAAGAAATGCTACACAGATGTTGTGCAAGCTGCAATTGTAAGTCAGCTTCCAAAGACGAACCATCAGTTTTTACCTTTTGCACGGATACCCAATGATATATGTTATCTCTTCTCTCTGAAAAGTATGGAACTATGTGTTGATGATTTGTTCAGTTAACTTATTTGTTCCCTATTGTTTTGTCTAGCACAAATTCTTGTTTGTTCATAATTTCTTTTCTTGCACATGCTCATATTTATATCTTCCTTGAACATTTAATTTTCTTGTTCATATCATTCATGGACTTGATTCCTTTCTCTAATAAATACACATTAGTAAACATCCTTTATTATTTTGGGCAACTCAGTAATCAGCGTTGTAGTTACATATTTACAATTTTTCAAGGTCTAGATCTTTCTTAACATGTATTTGTACTTGGCTGATTTGGTATGATCAACCTCAGGTTGCATCCTCTGTATGCACACCAGTTCCTGTCTCTAATTCATGAACTAAAAAGATACAACTAGAAGAGTTTACATAGTTTGGTCCCCATCAGGTAGTTTTACAAAGCTTCAAATAACTCCCATCACTTATGCGAGCAGATGCAAGAGGCATCGATATTGGGAAATTTAGATTAAATTATGTTACCTCTTGTTATGATGAGAAAATAGTGAAATACTGAGTATTGTCCCTGGTCAAAATGCATTGTTTTGTTTACTGGTTTTGGATCTACTATGGGCATTGGAACAGATTCAGCAGGCAGAACTAACACTTTGTTGATCTCACTCTCTTATCATTTTTTTAGTTGTAAAGTACTTCTCTACTTGTGCTTAAGTTGTCTTATAGCCATGTTTGTTACTTGCATTTCTAGACTGAGATGGAAAACAAGGCCTCTCAACCTACAGAAGATGGTCAGAAATACAACTTTGCAACTGAGGCTATAGCTGAAGTGCTTGCTAAGCACACTAAGAAGCCAAGGTTTCTTCAGGATGTGGGGATCCAGCATGCCCATACGAGATCCAGTGCTAGCAACTATGGAGCGGAATTGGCAGCGGAGAAGAGGAATGTTGAGCTTCAGGCGCGTGTTGAAACCTTGACCAAGTTGTTGAACGAATTCGAAGAAGCAAGGATCAGGAAAGACAAGGAGAACAGGAAGAGAGATGAGGAGAACAAGAAGAAGCAAGCTGAGATGGACGCAAAACTAGACTTTTTGCTAAGTCAGATGCAACCAAGATCAGCTCAAGGGTAAGTTGCTAGTCCAAACAAAAAAGGTGGAAGCTATGTGAATGTGATATATTGCTGGAACATACCTTCTTATTTTGTGATGCTTCTTTTGTGCAAACTGCACACTAGTGGATGCAAACTTGTTGTATTTTGCTGCTCCATGGTGGATGTGGAGATGCGCGCTTAATGTTATGATGGATCAGTATTTCCCGTGCGACTTATGCTTTATGTTGGTGTGCCTCTTATTTTAGTTGTGATGTTTTGTTCTTTTGTCAAGTGATGTTAGTGGATTTGGAAATGGGCATGGGTATTATAAAAACTAACGGGCTGGATGAAGTGGGCCTGGGAACACACGTTTGGGTTAATCACAAGTGGCCCATAATTTTAACGGGCTAGTGCTTATTGGATACATCGAAATAACTATTGGTCAGCCCAAAACAATGGCCCAAGCAGTTGCACAGCCAATGGGCTCACAAGCCTTGACGACCCAAAATGAATGACCCAAAACTTATTGGGCCGAAGGTTGCATGAGTGTGTAGGATGCCATGTCAGCTCCATGCTAGTGCCACATCGGATCCACACTGGTGCCACGTTAGATCCACGCAGGTGCCATGTCAGACACATGGAGATGCCGCGTCAGACATGTTTTGGTACACGTCATGTAAATCCTTGACAGAACAGTCCGTCATAGAGGGGCGGGCCGTGGGCGGGCCGTGGGCAGGCCGAACGGGTTTGGGGGCTCATAGGTGATGGAATAGTACCGTCATGGTCCGTGAAGGAAAGAAAAATCCATCAAGGATAGTAGGGAAGACAAATTATGACGCAATACACATGACGGATTTTTTTACCGTCATGCCTAACCAACTTTGACAGTTTTCGTCTCGTCCGTGACGGATAATGTCTATCACAGATTAACAACTTTCTTGTAGTGACCATGATATTTGCCTTCAAGAGACAAGCCTCTATTGAAACCTATGCCCCCCAGGTCTATTTTCCATCATATATTTTCAGATCTATACTTGCTGCAATTTATTTAGCTTTTACTTTCCGCACTCGTTACATCTATCTCTATCGGATCTAATCCTTGCAAATAACCGTGAAGGGGTTGACAACCCCTTTATAGCGTTGGGTGCAAGAGTTTGATTATTTGTGTAGGTGCATCCATTGGTGACTTGCTTGTTCGTCCTACTGGATTGATACCTTCGTTCTAAAAAACTAAGGGAAATACTTATCTACTTTGCTGCATCACCCTTTCTTCTTCAAGGGAAAACCAACGCACGCTCAAGAGGTAGCAAGAAGGATTTCTGGCGTCGTTGCCGGGGAGGATACACATCAAGCCTACCAAGTACCCATCACAAACTCATCTCTTGTATTTACTTTATTTGTCATTTGCCTCTCGTTTTCCTCTCCCCCACTTCTAAAATGATTTTCAAAAAATACCAAAAAGATTTGCCTTTTTGTTCGCCCTTCTTTCGTTTGCCTTTCGTTTGCTTGTGTGCTTGATTGCTTGCTTTGTCAAGATGTCTGGAAATACCAAGTTGTGTGATTTTTCCAATACTAATCATAATGATTGTATTAGTACTCTGATTACTCCCTCCACTAGTGCGGAATATTATGAAATCAATGCTGCCTTGCTTAATCTTGTCATGAAAGAAAAAAATGCTGGCCTTCCTAGTGAATATGCCGCATCCCATCTAAATACTTTCATTGAGTTGTGTGATATGCAAAAGAAGGATGTGGATAATGATATTATTCAATTGAAGCTATTTCCTTTCTCGCTACGAGATCATGCCAAAACTTAGTTTTCATCTTTGCCTAAAAATAGTATTGATTCATGGAATAAGTGTAAATATGTTTTTATCTCCAAGTACTTTCTGCCCGCTAAGATCATCTCCCTTCGAAATGATATAAAGAATTTTAAGCAACTTGATCATGAGCATGTTGCACAATCGTGGGAAAGGATGAAATTAATGATTGGAAATTGTCCCGCACATGGTTTGAGTTTATGGATGATTATATAATTTTTTTATGCGGGATTGAATTTTGCGTCTAGAAATCTTTTAGATTCTGCCGTGGGTGGTACTTTTATGGAATTAACTTTAGGAGAATCTACTAAACTCCTAGATAATAACATGACAAACTACTCTCAACGGCATACCGAAAGATCTCCTACTAGTAAAAAAGTGCATGTTATTGAAGAAATAAATACTTTGAATGAAAAGATGGATGAATTGATGAAATTGTTTGCTAGTAAGAGTGATCCTATTGATCCCAATGATATTCCTTTGTCTTCTTTGATTTGAAATAATAATGAATCTATGGATGTGAATTTTGTTGGTAGGAACAATTTTGGTACTAACATGTATAGAGGTAATTTCAACCCTAGGTCGTTTCCTAGTAATTCCTCTAATAATTATTGGTAATTCCTAAAACAATTCTTATGGAAATTATAATAAGATGTCCTCTGATCTTGAGAATATTGTTAAGGATTTTATTGGTTCGCAAGAAGTTTTCAACGCTTCTATTGAAGAAAAAGTGCTCAAGATTGATGATTTGGTTACGAACGTTGATAGAATTTCTCTTGAGATTGACTCTTTGAAACTAAGATCTACTCCACCCAAGCATGATATTAATGAGTCTTTAACATCTATGACAATTTCTATTGATGAAAGTAGGGAAAGAACCGCTAGAATTCGGGCTAAGCGTGAATGGCTTGAAAAGGTGTTTTCTCGCGATAATAGTGATGAAGATCTCAAAGTGATTGATGTGACTCCTATTGAATCTTTGTTTTCCAATATAAATCTTGATAATGATGGGACTGGAGATAAGTCAACTTTAGTTGAAAGGCGTCCCAATGATTTGGAGTCTATAGATCTTAATGCTAAGATTGATAAAAGTGGGATTGAAGAGGTCAAAACTTTAAATAGCAATGAACTCACTCTTTTGGATTTCAAAGACTTTAATTATGATAGTTGCTCTTTGATTGATTGTATTTACTTATTACAATCCATGATGAATTCTTCTCATGCTTATAGTCAAAATAAGGCTTTTACTAAACATATAGTTGATGCTATGATGAAATCTTTTGACGAAAAACTTGAGCTAGAAGTTTCTATTCCTAGAAAGATTCATGATGAGTGGGAACCTACTATTAAGATTAAAATCAATGATTATGGCTGCCAAGCTTTGTGTGATTTGGGTGCTATTGTTTCCACGATTCCAGAAACTTTATGTGATGTGCTAGGTTACCATGATCTTGATGATTGCTCTCTAAATTTGCATCTTACGGTTTCCACTATTAAGAAACCTATGTGAAGGATTAATTATGTTCTTATTGTTTTAAATAGGAATTATGTGCATGTATATTTCATTGTTCTTGATATAGAGTGCAATCCTATATGACCTATTATTCTTGGTCTTAGAACTATTGGTGCAATTCTTGACATGAAAGAAGAAAACATTAGATTCCAATTTCCATTAAGGAAAGGCATGGAACACTTTCCTAGAAAGAAAATAAGATTACCTTATGAATCTATTATGATATCTACTTTTGGATTGCATACCAAAGATGACAATACCTAGATCTATTGTGTTTTGCCTAGCTAGGGGCGTTAAACAATAGCGCTTGTTGGGAGGCAACCCAATTTTATTTTTGTGTTCTGTTTTTGCTTCTTTTTTTGAGTGTTTAACGCATTATTACTTATTTAGTAATTGTGTTTTGGTTTTTTGATTAGTGTTTGATCCAAGTAAAACCTTTAGGGTGATTTATGGTAGTTGTTGATTTGATCTTGCTGAAAAACAGAAACTTTTGCGCTCAGTCCAGGAGTTTTCTCTTTTTTCAGAGCGTCGAATTGATATGAAATTTGTACAAAATATTTATATATAAATTTACCAGGTTTTCCTCAGTTTTCAGAATTGTTTGAGTTACATAAGTATACAAGTTTTCAATTTGCTACAGACTGTTCTGTTTTTGACAGATTCTGTTTCCTTTGAGTTGTTTGCCTATTTTGATTAATATATGGGTTGTATCATGTGGTATGAGCCATGGAGAAGTTATATTACAGTAGGTATAACACCAATATAAATAAAGAATGAGTTCACAACAGTACCTAAAGTGGTGATTTATTTTCTTGTACTAACAATCTCACGAGTTTTGTGTTAAGTTTTGTGTTGTGAAGTTTTCATGTTTTGGGTAAAGATTGGATGGACTATGGAATAAGGAGTGGCAAGAGCCTAAGCTTGGGGATGCCCAAGTCACCCCAAGTCATATTCAAGGATGCCAAAAAGCCTAAGCTTGGGGATGCCCCAGAAGGCATCCCCTCTTTTGTCTTCAATCCATCGGTAAATTTACTTGAGGCTATATTTTTATTCACCACATGATATGTGTTTTGCTTGGAGCGTCTTGTATGATATGAGTATCTGCTTGTTAGTTTGCCACAATCATCCTTTCTGCACACATATTTTTAGAGAGACACGCTGAATTGTTAATTTGTTAGAATACTCTATGTGCTTCACTTATATCTTTTGAGTTGGGCAATTTTGCTCTATATGCTTCACTTATATCTTTTAGAGCATGGTGGTATTTTTGTTTTATAGAAATACATGAACTCTCGTACCTCACTTATAATTTTTTGATAGTTTCTAAAAACAGCATAGTAATTGGTCTAGGTTGTGAATTTAGTCCTAATATGATAGACATCCAAAAGGGATATAATAAAAACTTCCATATTAAGTGCATTGAGTATTTATGAGAAGTTTGATTCCTTGCATAAAGTCTTGAGATATAAAGATAGTAATATTAAGAGACATGTTAGGAATTAATTTGTGATTTGGTAAAAAATACTTGTGTAAAGGTTTGTGATTCTCGTAGCATGCACATATGGTGAACCGCTATGTAAGGAAGTCAGAGCATGACTTGTTTATAGATTGTCGACCTTTGTGTGAGGGTCGGGGGCGTGCGATGGTTAACTCCTACCAACCTCCCCCCTAGGAGCATGCGTTTAATGCTTTTCTTCAATGACTAATAGACTTTTGCAATAACTATGTGAGTTATTTATGACTAATGTTGAGTCCATTCATTATACGCACTCTCACCCTTCCACTTTTGCTAGCCTTTCTAGTATCGCGCAACTTTCGCCGGTGCAACAAAAACCTTCCTCAAAACAGCCACCATATACCTTCCTCAAAACAGCCACCATATACCTTCCTCAAAACAGCCACCATATACCTTCCTAAAAATAGCCACCATGTATCTTTCCTCAAAACAGCCACCGTACCTACCTATTATGGCATTTCCATAGCCATTTCGAGATATATTGCCATGCAACTTCCACCGTTTCCTTTTATGACATGCACACCATCACTTCCATATTCCATATAGAGTCATATTTTTTCATAGGTATCGATTTGTAATTTTTCTTTTGAGTTGTAAGTAAATAAAAATGTGATGATTTTCATTATAGAGCATGTCCCATGTGAGGAAAGGATGATGGAAGCTATGATTCCCTTATTAGCAGGGATGAGAGTTCAGACTTTATGAAAAATAAAAGAGGCCAACGAAGCCCAAATAAAAAAATAGAAATGGATAAAAGAGGCCTTAGATGCCCAACAAAAAATGAGAGAAAAGAGATAACGGGCATTGCTACTACCTTTTGCCACACTTGTGCTTCAAACTAGCACCATGATCTTCATGTTAGAGAGTCTCCTATTTTGTCACTTTCATTTACTAGTGGGATTTTTTCTTTATAGAACTTGGCTTGTATATTCCGATGATGGGCTTCCTCAAATTGCCCTAGGTCTTCATGAGCAAGCAAGTTGGATGCACCCCCACTTAGTTTCTTTTTGAGCTTTCATACACTTATAGCTCTAGTGCATTTGTTGCATGGCAATCCCTACTCACTCACATTGATATCTATTGATGGGCATCTCCCTAGTCCGTTGATACGCCTAGTTGATGTAAGACTATCTTCTCCCTTTTCCTTGACAACCTCCACCATATTCTATTCCACCTATGGTGCTATATCCATGGCTCGCGCTCATGTATTGCGTGTGAGTTGAAAAAGTTTGAGAAAATGGGTGTGAAAACAATTGCTTGACTTTTCATCGAGGTTGTGCATGATGTAAATACTTTGTGAGGGGAAGATGGATCATAGCCAGACCGTTTGATATTGTAGGGATAACTTTGTTTTGCCATTATATTTTGAAGAGATACAAATGCTTTGCTAGTATGCTTGAAATGTTATTGTTTTTATATCAATATTAAGCTTTTGTTTTGAGTCTTATGGATCTCAATATTCATGCCACAATAAATAATATTACTTGGATAAATATGTTAGGTAGCACTCCACATCAAAAATTCTGTTTTTATCATTTACCTACTAGAGGACGAGCAGGAATTAAGCTTGGGGATGCTGATACGTCTCCAACGTCTCTATAATTTTTGATGATGGCATGCTATTATATTATCTATTTTGGATGTTTTATATGCATTAATATGCTATTTTATATTATTTTTGGGACTAACCTATTAATCTAGAGCCAAGTGCCAGTTTCTATTTTTTTTCCTTCTTTATGAGTTTTGCAGATATGGAATATTAAACGGAGTCCAAAGGGAATAAAATGTTCGGAAGGAATTTTTCTGGAAGGAAACAAGTCATCCAAGCTTGGAGTGCATAGTAGGGGAGGTGCCAAGGCGCCACAAGCCTCCTAGGCGTGGGGCCCAATTGGTCGCACCTAGCAGGCTCGTCGTTTTCTGGCAGGTCTCCTAACCCTATTCTCTGGCCTATAAATTCTAAAATATTCCCCCAACATCAGAACAACCACAAAAATACTTTTTCGCTGCCGGAAGCCTCTGTTCCCTAGAGATCCAATCTTGGAGCATTCTCGAGTATTCTATCGGAGGGGGAATCGATCACGGAGGGCATTTACATCAAAACCATTGCCCCATCCGATGATGCGTGAGTAGTCCACCACAGACCTACGGGTCCATAGCTAGTAGCTAGATGGCTTCTTCTCTCTCTTTGATCTTCAATACCATCTTATTCATGATCTTCATGGAGATCTATCTGATGTAATCTTCTTTTGTGGTGTGTTTGTCAAGATTCGATGAATTGTGAGTTTATGTTTAGATTATCCATAAATCTTATTTGAATCTCCTCTGATTTCTTATATGCATGATTTCATATCCTTTCAAGTCTCTTCGAGTTATTGGTTTGGTTTGGCCAACTAGATTGGTAATTCTTGCAATGGGAGAAGTGCTTGGTTTTGGGTTCAATCTTGCGGTGTCCTCACCCAGTGACAAAGTAGGGGTAGCAAGGCATGTATTGTATTGTTTCCATCAAGGGTAAGAAGATGGGGTTTCATCATATTGCTTGAGTTTATCCCACTACATCATGTCATCTTTCTTAATGCGTTACTCTATTCTTCATGAACTTAATGCTCTACATGCAAGCAGGAGTCAGTCGATGTGTGGAGTAATAGTAGTAGATGCAGAATCATTTCGGTCTACTTGTCACGGAGGTGATGCCTATATGCATGATCATTGCCTTGGATAACTACATGATTATTTGCTTTTCTATCAACTACTTGACAGTAATTTGTTTACCCACCATGATATTTTCCTTCAAGAGAGAAACCTCTAGTGAAACAGATGGCCCCCGGGTCTATTTTCCATCATATATTTTCAGATCTATACTTTCTGTAATTTATTTAACTTTTACTTTCCGCACTCGTTACATCTATCTCTATCGAATCTAATCCTTGCAAATAACCGTGAAGGGATTGACTACCCCTTTATAGCGTTGGGTGCAAGAGTCTGATTATTTGTGTAGGTGCATCCATTGTTGACTTGCTTGTTCCTCCTACTAGATTGATACCTTGGTTCTCCAAAACTGAGGGAAATACTTATCTACTTCGCTGCATCACCCTTTCCTCTTCAAGGGAAAACCAACGCATGTTCAAGAGGTAGCAGCCTCCACGGCGACCGCTTCCTGGCGAGCGACGGCTTGAGCGCGGATGGCATCATAGATGGCACACTCCTCCGTGGTGAAGTTCAGGTTTGTCGCGGCCATGGCCACCGGGGCCTCCTAGCTCGCGCGCTCGCCGTCAATATGACCCAACGCGAGCCGATGTTTCTCTAGTGGTCGCGCTAACGCTGACGTACGTGCCAGCTAAGGCTGCCCCTCCGCCATGGCGGCGTTATATTGCACCCGCACCTGCGCCATGATGGCGCCGAAGTGCACAGGAGGCGCAAGAGCCGTGGGGGTATCATCGGAGTTGTCTCTATCATGGTGTCGTCCTCATCATCATCGGAGACGTAGGGCGATCTGGCCAGCCAGCCGGCCTCGATCCGCCTGGCACGATGGCAAGTACAACCACATCATGCTTCATCTCTGAGGAAAGGTTGTCCTACAAAGCTTCAGTGCCTGCAGTCAATGTGGATGTGGTGCAAGGGAGTAGGATGTGGAGCCGATGCATTGTGCTATGGAGTAGCCAGGTGTGGCCACCCTTAATAAACGATTCCCCACCATTAAATAGCGGATTCCAGTGAGGCCAGACGTCAATGCGGGATGCCTGAGTGAGTTTTTTAGCCGGCGAGCCTGCTTAACGACGACATACTGACGGACAAGGCATTGAACATGCATTGTAGATATCCGTCTTGTCACGTCAAGTCATTTGTCTCTGGCATTGAACAAACATGGACACCAGAGAAGCGTCACGGGAGGCGTGCTAGACAGGCGAGCCGCTTCAGTGCCGACCCTAGTGAGAGGTCGCATCCGCTCTTTAATGGGGATCGGCCGCTCTACAATGACATGAATGTGGGCAGGTGGTGTCAGGAGGGAAGCACACGCGGGAGGGGGGAGTTTTGGGGGGGGGGCACGGCGGTCAGAATCATGTGAAGTAGCGGTCTAGCCTACCGACCCCACCCCCTCCACATGTTTGTTTCCGATTTGCGAGAGAAATCGCGTTCGGACCGCTTTGTGGACCGATACAATACTGTGTTGGATGGCTTCCATCGTTCGGACCATTGCGGGAGGTTTGTGGATCCACCTTGAAGATGCTCTAACTAGTAACACAATGGTATGCCACGAACACATATATTTTTCTTGTCGAAGTTTAATTGCATTCTTTGCTACTATTTAATGAGTTATCTGAGGACTAGCCTACTAGTAATAGAGTGGTAGATGAAATTTATGTATGTGATATTTTTTGTTTTCAAGTATTCTCCCGAATGGAAAAATTTAGGAAATGCTATACGGATGACGTTTTCCCAGTGAACTACCTCACAACCACAAGATCCAGATCACATGGATGGCAATTTTGAAAGAATTTTGCCTCAAAATAAGCGAACTATCATGCACTACAGAGAACGTTCCACATGTATTGTGGTCCCAAAATATAGAAGAAAAACGATGAGAACCATTTGAGAATTACCAATGTCAGGGTGCAACACTCAATGCCGGCGCTTGACAACACTCAAATTGCCGATGAAGACGAAGAAACCACCATGAATCACAGACAAAGAGCGAGAGGGAAGAGAACGAATGGGGCGAATGCGGTGTGTAGGGCAAGGTAGGGGTGTTAGTGGGATGACCGATCATGCCACGTGTGACGCGCAAACCTCCCTGCATCCAAATCCATGTGATCCGTCCGACGACGTAGAGTGCGCTTGCGCAAAATAATCAAAAAACTGACATCAGTTGCATAACATAACGTTTAGGTTATTTTATACTTCTCCTACATTATACTACTTCCGTCCTGGTTTGTTGGCCCCCTTAGTATTTTGTGCTAAACTTTGCCCAGAGATTTAACTAAGAAAAGAATAACGCATGTCATGAAAAATTATATCATTGGGTTTGTATTTGAATATCGTTTACAATGATATTATTTTAGTTTACATGTGTTAACATTTTATTAGTCATATCTAAGATCAAAATTAAGCACAAAATACGAAGGGGGCCAATAAACTAGGACAGAGGTAGTATATGTCAAAAACTAATGCACAACAACACAAATCTACTTACTGTAATATTTTTCTGAAACTCTTACTATAACTAGTTAGAATATTTAGTGAAGAACCAAATATTTATGTACAACTAGGTGCTCTCGGTCTTGCTGCCTAGACAGAGGGTGCCAATGCTGCATAGAAGCAATTAATTTCAAGAAGTCACACGTGTGCCTTGGCAATATCCGCTCTATCATCATTTTATTGCGACTCGTCTAGAGGGTCCAAGCCATAGCGGAAAACATAAGCCAGAATAAGTGGCGGCAACGCCCAGTGTGGTTGGCCCTGAATTGGAGGAACTCCGCAAGGTTTTGGGCCGCCCAATCGGGTCCAAGAGCCTCGCGGATGAATTCCCACATGGCCCTCGCTGCCGTGCACGTGAAGATAATGTGACTTGCCGTCTCTGGCACCACGCATAAGGGGAACATCCTATCTCCCCGTCCATGTTTCTTACGCACCTCCATTCCCGAGGGGATGCGGTTACGGAGAAACTGCCACACAAAGATTTTCATCTTCGGGGAAGGGGGCCTTCCATAACGACAAGAGCCATGGGATAATTGGGGAGCGCCAAATGTCCTGGTATGCTGAGCTAACTGAAAACTCCCATGAAGGGGAAAGCCGCCAAGCCACTATATCTAGGTGATCTGGTAGCATTTGTGGCAAGACGCCTAGTAGGCGGTTCCACTCGATCGTCTCTATCGGTCTGAATGAACACCTGAACCTAATAACCCAATTCCCTTGCCAAAGGGCGTTAGAGACGAGGAGGTAGGGATCCACATAAGTGGAGAAAAGTGTAGCAAATCCCACCCTGAGTGGCTCATCCCGAATTGGTGGGTCCAACCAGAACTGGGTCCCCTCCCCGTTACCTATATTGAAGGAGATTTCTAAGCGAATCTCCTCGTTCATTTTTTGGATAGTGCGCCACACTTGAGATGCGCTCGTGCGAGAGCAACCGAGAAGCGGCTCACCCCTTAGGTACTTTGCATGAAGGAGTTGAAGCCACAATTTGCCGTCATTATGAAGGATTCACCATACCCACCCTAGCATGAGGGAGATATTCATAGCGCGAGAGGCTGCAATCCCCAACCCACCACGATCCTTAGTTAAAAGATGTCTTCCCATTTGACCATGTGGTACTTCTGTCGACCATTTTTGGCTTGCCAGAAGAACCTGACGAATTTCTTATCGAACGAGTTGTGTATGCTCTTCGGAAGGAGATATAACCCCATCATAAATATGGGGAGGCTCGCCAGGTTGGCACTAATGATTTTACTACCCTTGGAGGTGAACCTGCCTCGCTAAGGCTCCACCCACAAAGCCACCCGTTACACGAGGGGTCGAACCCTGTCACCGGGATCTTCAACTCAGCTAGAGGCATCCCCAAGTAGGTCGTGGGAAATGCCGAGAGCTTGAAATTTAGGTTGTTAGAAATCTGGAGCTTGTCCTCTGAGAGTAACAAAGGATTAAGACATCGCTTTTATCAAAGTTGAACTTCAAACCCGACATTGCTTCAAAGCACAACAATAGGACTTTTAGGTTCACAATATCGAGGTTGGACCCCTGTACCATTATCATGGTGTCATCCGCATATTGGAGGTGGGTGGCCTCTCCTCCAGGAATCAGGTTCCTAACCACCCCTATCAAGTGACTGGCCATACGGGCTTTGTATAGAATGCCTACCATGGCATCAACGACGAGGTTGAAGAGGAGGGGTGAGATCAGCCCCCTGTTTCACTCCAGCACAGGAGGAGAAAAAAGGTCCCACCTCGCGGTTAATGTTAATGACGGTCTTCCTAGAATGGACTATCTACATAATCCAGGAACACCATCTGTCATCAAAGCCCCGACGTGTTAACACCAGTCTCAAGAAGGACCAATCCATATGATCATATGCCTTCTAAAAGTCCAACTTGAGGAACACGCCTTTATGTCCATGTGAGTGCACCTGATGTACAATCTCGTGGAGGGCCAAGATCCCATCATGGATCCACTAACTCTTCAGAAACGTTGTCTGAAGGGGGTGGTCAAGCTTCTTCGCCACCGGAGCCAGCCGTGTCACACATTCTTTGGCGAATATGCGCTCTAACACATTGATCACCGTTATTGGTCTGAATTTCCTAATATCCGTCACCCCAACTACTTTGAGGATCAGGTTAATTACACTATAGTTGATCCGGGTCATGTGAAAAGTCCCAATGTAGAACTCTTGGAACATAGGCATAATCATCGGCTTAATGAGGTTCCAGAATTTCAGGAAGAAGACCACTGGCAGCCCATCTGGGTCA
Source organism: Hordeum marinum (assembly GCA_022496015.1). Classification (NCBI taxonomy): domain Eukaryota; kingdom Viridiplantae; phylum Streptophyta; class Magnoliopsida; order Poales; family Poaceae; genus Hordeum; species Hordeum marinum. Next base: position 453,223,444 of record CM039674.1, on the reverse strand, counting down.
AGCGCCGACCCCACCTTCATAGAGGTGATAGCCCTGCCCACCTCCTCCTTCGAGAAGGCGAGGGTTAATAGCATGTTCACGGCATCTGAGACCTTATCTGCAGGGGACCAGAAGTTTTCCGCTAGTGAGACCCCACTACGGGGTCCCGCCAAAAATACCTCCTTGTAGAAGGAATAAATGTGGGAGCGGATTTCGTTCGGGTGCTCAAGGAGGTTGACACCCTCCCATCTCCGGTGACAACCATTCGCAATCACTTGGAAGTATGCGGTATTGGAATCACCTTGGAGCAACCATTCCTGGCCACTCTGGCGTTGCCAGAAGAGCTCCTTGCCCTTGAAGATCTCCATAAGAAAAACTTCAAGGCCGTATCTCCTTAGCCAGTCATCGTCCAAGAAGCCGTCCGCCACCACATCTAGGGCCTTAACCTGGACCAGCAGTGCCTCCTTACGCGCTCTAGTATTCGTGCCTAGGTTGGTGCCCCACGCCCTCATGAACTAGCGGGTAAGGTGCATATAGTGGTGCCAGATGTTAGTAGCACAGTATGCCCGAGGCGGAGAAGCTGCGACATCAACCCAGAGATTGCGCACCATCTCCATGAACCCTGGTTGAAGCAGCCAAGCAGGCTCAAAGTGGAACTGCCTCGGCCTATGTGGTGCGCCATCTCAGGATGACAAAATCAGAGGGACACGGTCAGACCCTATATGTATGACCACCTAAAGCGAGCACAATGGAAACATTACTTCCCACTTCACAGACACTAGGACCCTATCCGGTACACTTTGAATAGAGTCTGGTTGTTTATTAGTCTAGGTGAATCTAGCCCCTACACCAGCTATCTCCCATAGATCCAGGTCTGCGATGCAGTCATTGAACATGTAGATACGCACCTGATCCACAGACAAGGAACTTTTATCCTATGCATGTCGAATAAGGTTGAAGTCACCAGATACCACTACAGGGGTAATGCATCAGTCAACCTTAGCCTTGAGCTCGGCTAGGAACTCCGCCAACCTACTATGGTCAGTCGGTCCGTAGACAATGATCACCTCCCATCGGAGGTGCACACATCGGTCCGTGATGGACATGCTAAGGAAGAACTTCCCCCGGCCCATGTCCTCGATCGAGAAGGCGTCCTCCCGGACCCCCAACAGGATGCCCCCCGAGATACCTGTTGACGACAACCATTGCCAGGCAGACGGGTGGCGAGAGAGCCCCTGTAGTTCCTGGATGGAGAAGTCTTGGCGAATGGTCTCCTGCAGGCATACAATATCGTTCTCTTGTTGTCTAATGTAATCAATCAATTGTCGCTTCCGTCCTATGTGCTTGAAGCCCCATATGTTCCAACATAGGAGCTTCATTATGGAACCATGGTCTGGGAGCTAGAGGGCTCCACAGGAGGGGCCGAGCTATCACGTCCGCCAACTGCGGAATGAGGGAGTTGCTTGGTCGGTCGCCCGCATCGCCCCTTCCTAACAGGAGGGATGGAAGGCTGACAGCGGCGCCATGCTCCTCCATCCTTTTCTTAGTAGGGTGGAGGCGCGTGGGAGGCCATCCCCGTGGGACCCTGCCTACTGCAAGTCCCGTGCGGACAGCCGTCGGCAAGCCCACGCTACCCAACCTGAGCTCTACCTTGAGCTCCTTATGCCTAGAGTCTTCCAAGGCCAGGTGTACCGAAGGCTCACCAAGCTCAGCATCGGAGTTGTTGGTGTCGTCTTCGGTCAGCCGCTCTTCACAAGCACATGCCTCCGCTAAAATACCATCCAACCTCTCTTTGGCACAGATGGTCGACATTTGATTGTGACGTGGACCCTTCTCACCATGGGACACAATGTCACAGTCGGACACCACATCGCCCAGGTGGACCAGTGAAACGGAGCCAAGGATCGCAAAGCGGGACCCAGAAACTGAAGGAATGGGGTCAAGCTGGGGAGTATCTTTGGGAAGGTCGCGGGCCGCTGCCCGCATGGTCGCCTTCTCCACGATGGTCGGGACCCGACCGTCTGTCAATGTCCTGGATCCTGAGAGATGAGCGCTTTGCAGATAATAAGTAGACAAATTGGTCATTGACTGAATCACAGACAAACTAGTATGTAACATCTATAAGAAATCAAAGCAAGAAGTATGTATACCGCAGTACCTCGCTAGAGCAAGTACCACTAGTAGAAAATAGGGAAATAGTCCCGGTTCCAAAGGGCCTTTAGTCCCCGTTCTGGAACCAGGACAAAACAAGTGGGACTAATACCCAAAACCTTTTGTCCCGGTTCGCTTACGAACTGGGACCAAAGGGGCTCCACGTAGCCGCTACAAGGCGCCTAGGCAGGAGTACGTTTAGTCCCGGTTGGTAACACCAACTGGGACCAAAAGGCCGCCACGCGTCAGGCGCTGGGGTTTTTTTTGGAAGGGGTTTTTGGGGTTTTGGAGGGTTAATTTAGGGGTTTCATATTGTGTTATCTAGCTAATAGAGAGAAGTGACCTCGCTTTCTCCGTGCTTGGTCGACGTTGCTAGATACTATACATATAGAGAGAACTCGACGCTAGCTAATAAGCAAATGAAGGAAACCATTAATTACACAAGATCTAACAACTCATCATCATCATATTAATCATACAAAGTTAAAATCTCATAAAACAAAAAAAGATAAAATGACATAGTCCTCCCTCATAGGACCTAGTCCTCCCTCATAGGTAAAATGACATGAAAACGAATAACACCTATGTCTCCATGATGAAGCAAAGGGATCGAGCGGTCTCCAACTTGTGGCTTGCGATCCTTCTTTATTTGTCCCCGTGCTTCAATTTGGAGCCGTCTTGGTGGTTTGCGCTCAGTCGAGTATGCAAAAGAGACCTCGGGATGGAAGGGGCTTTTAATTGTCATATTACCTTCGGGTTTCATCAACGATGGCACAACTCCATATGGCAATTTCTGTTGAAGAATATAATAGTAGCCTAGTTAGCAATGTAATCAATACCATTTACGCAACAGTACTAGTGTAATTAATTAGCAACTCTTACCAAGATATTTCGACGAATGTCAGCCGTCCTCAACCTATGCACTACTGTCCTGTACAATGTATAATTTGAGCCAGTTCCCAAATTATACGGGAAGATCTCCCTACCAACTAGGACACCAATAAATAAGAAAACAGAAACCGAGGAAGAGGAAACCACAAGAGTGAAGACTAGTAGAGTCTCGTCTTTTGTCATTCTTTGCTCCTTTTTCACTCAATGATTCCTTCGAATTTGCCGACCAAAAATTCTATATGTCTATTCTATCTATGATATTTCTATATATATAGAATATGATATCTAATATGACATCCGATTTGTCAAAGGGATTGGATTGGTGACTTACCCATTCAGTGACTTTGGCACTGGACGTTCCAAAAACGGGTACTATCGGATCGGGTGAATTAGAGAATAGAAAGTTGATAAGATCATCCTTCTCCTCCCAAGTTAGATGTGATCCATAAGTGTAGTGTGTCATGTCGATTATGTTTTGTGTGTCACTCAAAGAAACGAAATAAGTTGTAAATTATAAATTTAAAAAATTAGTACGGATGAACACCAAATATTTTTAAATATAGAATGCAAATTACTTGAAAAATATGCATGGTTGACAAACTCACATGGATGTAAAACAGGAAGCATATCGACATCCACCCAAATGTCGATATTTCCTTCAATATTATCTTCAGGATGAAGATCAAAGGTTATTTCCATATCCTCCTAAAATCCATATGCCTTCCACAGAGCTTTCCAATTTGAGCACCCTAATTCTGTGTTATTAGGTGCATTCATTACTTTCACAAGAAATGTGTGACCATGTTTGGTCCTCAGGTTGGCTGTCCTCGTCTCGAAACTCTCAAGCTCTTCGAAACCGAGCCTCTCCAAGAAATACCGTCTTGCATGACAGGGGGTGAACTAGTCGAATTGTATAAAACAAAAATTAAGCGTTGAAGGAAAGAAACATGAGTCATGCTTAATTACGAAAAAATAGTTGTCATCATTGCGTAATATCAAAGTCCTCGTAAAGCTTCATGGCGAAGAACATGTCGTCTCGCAGTCCAGGTTGGTCGCAAAGACCCTTATCCTCACCGCAAATTTCACATGCTTGGATCCTATCATCGCCTGATGATGACTCCATTTCCTGTGTTCATGATTCAAAAATCATGACACGCGTGGATCCTAATGCGTGTGTGACTTTTGGTCCGTCGAGGCTTTCCTTAAATAACTCTCACATCTCATGGTGTGTTGATGCGCACTCTCTCACTCTCATATGGTGGTGTATATATACTGGTGGACACTCTCTCACAGTAATAATTCGATCGTCGGTGATGGACGCCCCTCCTCTTCTCTTCTTGCGCATTATACCGACGAATATATCGCAAAGAAGAGAAGAAGAGGAGGCGCCCTCCATGACAATAGTCGGGATTCCTCCATCAAGAACACACATGAAAGTCACACAAGGAGCAACGACAGACCGAAAGCCACACACGCATTATACCGATAAAATATCACTAACACATTTATAATGAACTCGAATATAATATCACTAATACATCATTTCGAATAATCCAGTTATTAATGCATCATCAAATATTAACTAATGCATCTAGAATATTATCATATAAGATCACTAATACAGATCGAATACTATTGAATAATCTAAGTCACTAGCGGTTCCTGAGTCGCGGGTGGTGGACACCCAAAGATAAGGAACCATCATGGGATCATAACTCGGGTGAGATCTCTGAAGAATCTGCCAGGTATTGTTGAACCTGGCGTCCAACGTCGCTATGTAGCGACGGACGTGCTCGTCCTCCTCCCTGACACCGCGACGTACCACCTCCGCGGGGGGCCCGCTCCCTCTGCACCGAAAGTGGCCCACGTGACCGCCACCAAAGAAGCTCTGGTTCGACGACGAGACCCGTATTCCTCACCAAGCTTCGAGCCCCCGAAGGTAGCACCTTCCAGTGCCAACCCGGCGGAGCCTAGTCCCGGACATGGTGCCTATCAAGCAGGCTCTCGCGGACCACTCGACGACGAGGATGTGGGCCGGGCATCGTTGATGTTCGGAAAAATTCCTATGAGAACATTTTCTTATCGTTTAATCACTAATTTTTCTAAAACCCAAGAATTTTTCTCTAATCTAACATACACATACTAATTTTTCCTAGGACTCCTGATTAACTAAAAACATAAAACAACTAAAACATAAAAGGCATCATACACAAAATCATCTAACAATATTAATCTACTTATCCATCTACATACTACAATTTTCTTAACACATTGTTTAATGAAAAAATGTTGCATACCAACCACAAAAATTTGCACGTTTTTAAACAATATGTGTGTGTGTGCTTGCGGAACCGTCGGAGATGGACGAGCCAGGCGGCGGGGCTCCTACACCGGAGATGGATGGGGCGACGGCTCTCGGGCATCTCCGGTGGTGGCTCTAGGTGGGGCCGGGATGGGCTCGGGGAGGGGTGGCCATGCATGGCGGCAATGGAGGACGGGGAGGGGCGGCCATGCATGGCTGGTGGCAATGGCGGACAGGGAGGGGGCGGCCATGCATGGCGGCAATGGTAGACTGGAGGGGGGCTTCAGGTGGAGAGGGAGGAGAGGAGGAGAGTGGCTCACAGCGGGCTCGGTGGCAAGGTCGAGGTGACGACAAGGTCGGCCAGAGCGAGCGCGTCGGGCAAAACGATCTCTGGCGGGAGGCAGCACGACGGCGAGGTCGAGGGAGAAGAGGCGCGCGGCGAGCACCGGAAGCCTGTCGGCATCGGGGCAGGGGCGGCGTTAGGGCACGTGCGGCGTTGGGTAGAATGGGAGAGGTTGGGGAAGAAACGGCAATGTCCTGGATATATAGAGGGACTCTTTAGTCCCGGGTCATGTCTACAACCAGGACTAAAGAGACTTTAGTCCCGGTTGGTATCACCAACCATTACTATAGGTCCACCCTTTAGTCACGGGTCGTGTCACCAACCGGGACTAAAGACCTTTAGTCCCGGTTGGTATCCCAAACCAGGACTAAAGGTCCTCCCAGATTCCGCGCGGGAAGGTCATTTTCAGCCGCCCAAATTCCACGTGGGAAGGGACCTTTAGTCCCGATTGGTAGCACTAACCGGGACAACAGCTGTATTTTCTCTTTTCTGTTTTGTTTTGTTTTTCTAATTTTTGTTTTTTATTTGGAATAACTGCTAGAATATTTATAGTTTGTTAATAAATCTTTTTTGCTTTAGGTCAAAACAATTACAAATTTTTCGTTAGTGCTAGTAGTTTCCAAATTGAAATAGTTTAAATTTGAATTCATTTGAAATTTGTGTGAAACAGTAATTTGCGAATAACTTTAGTTTAAAAATAGATATTTGAGTGATTGTTTTTCTTGTTGTTTAATATTACTTTGTTTTATCATTATGTTAAAGTTGGGAATTTTTAGGATAATTTAAATAGCGGTTTTAATCAAAATCAAATTATGTTTAACTTTTTTAGTTTTATACCTTCATTTGTTTTAATCAAAATCACCAAACGGAATTCTGAAAAGGTTGAAACCTGGCATGGTATCTTGATTTCACCCACATAGCATGTGATAAAAAGTTGAGAGCGTTACGATAAAAAACTGGATGCACTTCATGTACAAAATGGACAATCTCCTTCGAAGTATCGGAGTTTTGGACGAAAACTCGTCTGTTACAAAAGGATTTCAATTTGTTTAAACTTATTTCAAATCCAGACTTTTTTTGGATTCAATATGAATCGTTAGAAGCCGCATACTAAAATTTTAACCCTATCTAACTTCATTTGCTATTTTTCATGCATTTAATGAATTTTTTTGAGCTAAATGACCCTGAAATTTAAAAGCACCACAAATGAAATCTGAAAATATTGAAACTTGCCATGGTACCATCATTTCACCCACATAGCAAATGGTAAAAAGCTGAGAGGGTTACGGCAAAAACTGGATGCACTTCGTGTACAAAATGGACAGTCTCTTTCGAAGTACCTGTTAGAAGGGACTGTTACAAAACTCGCCTGTTACAAAAAGATTTCAACTTTTTTAACTTATTTCAAATCCAGACTTTTTGTGCATTTGATATGAACCATTACAAGCCACATACAAAAATTTCAGCCCTTCTAACTTCATTTGCTATTTTTCATGCATTTAATGATTTGTTTTGAGTTAAATGACCCTGAAATTAAAAAACACCATAAATGAACTCTGAAAAGGTTGAAACTTGGCATGGTATCATCATTTCACCCACATAGCATGTGCTAAAAAGTTGAGAGTGTTACGGCAATAAATGGACGCACTTCGTGTACAAAATGGACAATCTCTGTGGAAGTATCGGGGTTTCTCTGTCATATTTTGTGTGTGTGTGTGGGTGTGTGCGTGTGTGCGTGCGTGTGCGCGTGCGTCCGTGTGTGTGTGGTGTGTGTGTACTCGTGGGAGACAAAAGCCCTGACCTCACGAACCGGGACTGATGTAGCCTTTGGTCCCGTTCGTAAGGAAATCGGGATTAATGCCCTTATCCTGGCCTCAACCGAAGCCCTGTTTTCTACTAGTGTACAACAATGACTAGTCAGCTGGCTATAGCAGTTGCCACGTAATAGTGCCCAGCTGTAGCATAGCACACGAGAAAAAAAGGCTTTGCATGCAGTCTTGACCCAATAGCATGCATGCTTTAAATGAGTAAATACTACTCCGGACAATCTGTCTAATAGCTAGCCTATTGTACTACTCCCTCCGTTACGGTTTAGAAGGCATGCACGTGTACCTAGGTCTTCAATTTGACTTATATAAAATATATTGTTTAACATAAAAATTATATCATTAGAAAATACAACCTCTAACATTTGTAATGATATATTTTTTGTATTATATGTCTCTCATTAAGTTGGTCAAATTGATGACCTAGATACACGTGCCAGACTTATAAATTGAGATGGAGAAAGTAGTGGGTTCTTATGCGAAAATGCCTTTTGGAGCTCGGCCTTCATGCAGGCCAGTTTTTGAAAAACCCAAACTTCATGAAAATTCATATTTATACATTTCAAAAAATCTTGAAAAAAAATACAGATATACATGGAGGCATAACACACATGTGTGTAAATTTTTATAACGAAACATGTTAAAATGAAGACTGTGCAAAAAAGACAAATCTGCAAGACTGTGCAAAAAAGACAAATCTGAGGTTTTTTAATACGTAATACTATTCATCCTCAAAGTCTAGAAATTTATCTTTTTTGTACAGGTCGCATTTCAAATTATTTCCTCTTGAATTTTTACACACACATACATTTCATCCTTGTATAGTTGCATATATTTTTTTCAGAATTTTTTGAAGTCAAAAAGTTTGAATTTTGAATTTTATAAAAATAAAGGACTCCATAGAGCTCGGACACCAAAACGTCCTACACGCTCTTACGATGATTTTAAGTGACATGGCATATCTATATAACCAGCAGCATGCTCTCTTATTAACCATGCTTTAACTGAATCTCAAACAAACTAGTACGTAACAGCTAGTATAAGAAATCAAAGCAAGCAGTATCAAACCCGCAATACCTCGCTAACAACCACATGTCCATATCTCAAACACGCCGTCAGTTTTGCAGGATTTCTCTTTGAGGTGAAGTGATGAGTTCTTTGAAAGAGCCCTGTCGATGGAGACGCACCACCAGAGGAAGACTAGGAGCGCCACCACCAATACCCACAAGAGGCAGTTGGAGAACCGAGGATCCTCGGAATACTGTCCCCACGAAGACGACAGAATGACTATGATCATGACCACTGCAGGGCTGTTGACGAGGATGCAGGCGACGACTTTCGGCCTGGCGCCCAAGTTGCGCACCCAGCGTCAACGGATGTAAAAAGCCATTAACGTCATCTATCCGTCGGTGAATAAGCTCGCTACGTAATTGAAGACGCATGGATTGTCTGAACCAAAGGTGCATGAAGTCTTCGACTTCTCGTAATGTAGTTTTATAAGTATTCTCTTCCTTTAAAAATACTTGTCCTAAGAATAAATATATTTAAATTTATTTTAGTTATAAATACATTCATTTTATTTTATAACTAGTATTTTCGGACAGAGATAGTACTATATTAACGAAACAGAAAACACCGCCATGTACATGTCCTGGATGATCCTTGCGTGAGCTGCTTGCTTGACCGGTGGCGGCGCAGACCACGACAGATGACAATATGAAAGGGCATGGCACAGAGGACGAAAAGCAGCGGCGGGGGAGATCGACTTAGGGCAAACCACCTACGTGATTCCCTCCAGAACTTTTTTACAATCAATACCATGATATATTTATATAAAAGGGTTAAAATCTGTGGTAGCCATCATTATTAAAACAAAAGAGCATGGCGGATCATCCGGCTCATCCCGTGAGTCTTCGAAGCAGACCTACACAACGTGAACGTGTATCAGTCCGCGAAATGGTTTAGACGTATTTTTTAAAAAAAAATGGAGGAAGGTTTGTGGAAGTTCGGACGGCTACTTCACCTGATTCTGACCACCCTAGCTCATCAAAAATCCATTCCCCTTCTTGTGTGAAATGATCAGCGTCGCTTCATAGCGTCGATGCCCGCATTAATGCCCGTTCAGGGCCAGCGTGACCGCTCACTGGCGTCTACATTGAAGCGGCACGCCAGCCGAGAGAGCGCCGCTCGTACTGCTTCCCGAAGCAGGCAATTGTTGCGCATTCAAATGATACAGTGGCCGTCTGTCCGTCCGTCTGCCGCCCACATTGATGGCGCACGGTGGCCGAGGCGTCTCCTCCGGCATCATCCGTCAGTCTATAAGCCGTCTGCCACTGCCTCGTTCATATCCATAGTCATCAGCCTCCGATTTCTCTCTCATCATGGATACCTTCCCCGCGAAAGCTCTCTGGGACTGGCTCGTTCCGGAGCGAAAGGAGTTGGTGGCATTGCTGCTTGCTGGCAGGCCGGCAGGCAGCCGGAGGACGCGATCCACGATGCCCCGACGCTAACCTCGTCTTCCTCCTCCGTCGCGCCACCCTCCTCCTCCGTCGTGCCTCCCTTGACAGTGCACTGCACCATGACCATAGGCGAGGTCCGTGCCCATTACATAGACATGATGCGGGAGGAGCGGTTTTGGGAGGCGCGGGACGACGCCGCCTACAACCACCACCTCCTCCAGGATCATCTCCAGGCGAAGGAGTAGCTCGTCATCGGCAGGGCGGTCACGCTGGACACGGACCTTGCAAAGTAGTATGCGCTCCTAGAGTCCTACCGCTCCGCAAGCGAGATTCGCCTCGCGCGTTGGCGGTACAAGCAGCGATTGGCAGAGGTGGCAGCCGCAACCAAGGATGACAACAACGAAGAGGGCGTGTCGTTGTTCGGTCATGCCGACGACAAGGAGGACAACACCTAGGCCTCGACCAACGAAGCCGGCGCGTCCACGGGCGCCGCTGGCAGCGACGAAGAGTAGTGCACAGGAGGCCACCACCTCTCTGGTCCCAGAAAGGCCACCGCCCCTCCCTTCTCGTTGACGTCGTCGGCCGAATAGTCGCTTGGTGTAGACATGGAGGTGGACATCTGCGCTTGCCGGGTTTCCAGAGAAGGAGGTTACGGAGGCAGAGCTGGAGAGCACCGAAGCGCAGCCGGAGAAGGCGAAACTTCAGTTCTCGGGGTTCATAGCCGGGCACAGGGAACGGATGCTGGCGACAATTTTGATTAGGTATTAATTATACCTCTAGAGCCGAACCTATGTAAATGTAACAAAATCCATCGTCTGTATATGAAATTCGCCGTGTTTGCATGAAATCCTGTCGGGTTTATACGAATATCATCGGGCTGGTTTGAGTTGTTTAAAATTGTATGGAGCTATGGTAGATGTCGTCCTATGTTATTCGTGTCTACAGACTGATTCGCCTTTTTTACATACGGATGCGAAAAAATATTTACAGATCATTGTTGGAGATGCCCTTAATATCAAGGCGTTTTCAATTGTACAATCATCTGTGTAAGTTAGCCTCGATCAGCCTTTTTCCTTCACGTCGGCTGTGATCATCGGGACTGGTTAGTTCTTTTTTCTTTCCCGAATGACTGACTTAGACCTCTGATGTTGTTGTGGAACAAATCGAGTATCTCTACCGAACCTAGCTATAGGTTCGTCAATACGGTTGCAACAAATCCTAGTAATCCAGCTAGCTACTTCAAATTCTTTTGAACACAGTACAAACGCAAGCCCTCATACACACGTGCATATACTCATCCCTATGAACGTACATACGCACGCCCTACCCCTATGCTTCGAGAGACTGAGCCGGCATTTCATCTTGAAAGTTACGAAGTCACCGTAAACGTCTCATCGTGAGTTAGCTACTTCAAATTCTATTAAGTAGCAAGTTACCCATGCTCATGCCGCATGGGTGTGCGCGTCTACCGAGGCCAAGGACTTGTAGAATAACATGCAACGAATAAATGATGCGGCCGTGACATTGCTGTGTGCTTCGAACGGCAGCGGCATGCTTCGAACTCTCACGGCGTGCTTTGATGCACACGGTGATGCCATGACGCAGTCCGACTGCTTTTATGATGTTGCGACGGCAAGCTTTGATGGCCGCAGTGTGATTTGACGGTTGCAATGATGTTACAACGACAACCGAGATACTTCAATGATGTTGCAATGACGTGCCTCAACAAGCGAAGTGGGAGGCTCAACAACCGCGACGATGCTACGATGGCAACTCGGCTGCTTTGATGATGCCGCAACGTCGTATTTCGACGACCACGCTGGATGCTTCGACGGCCGCAATAATGATGCGATCAACCGTGACGGCGATGACATGCTTGAAATAGTCACAATGGCATGCTTCGACAACCACGACAATCCCGCGAGTCTGCGACGAAGGCCCAACAATGCTGCGACGGTGTGCTTTCCGCCCGTGTCGGTGTTGTGACAGCGGCATGATCCCTTCGAAGATGGTGTTGGAATCCTCGTCTTCTGCTAGCTATGTACTTCATCCTATCAATCAAAGCGTGCTGGTGTTGCAATTAGGCTACATGGCAAAGCATAACGTGTGATGCAAACTGAAAAAAGGAACGTCAAGTCACAGGACCACTTAGAGCATCTCTAACAGATCCTGCATCCGCGCATCTCATAAAATGCGTTTGCAGGATCCTTAAAAACAATTTGCAGGAAATCTCCGGCTCACACGGAGCAGATCCCATATTCACATATTGCAAATTCAAAACATAGATAACTAGATAGTCCACGCCACATTAGTAGCCGAAGTTCATACATACAAACTAGATAAAACTTAATTAAACATAGATTAAAAACTAGCTAAACTTAGGAGTCGTCGGAACCACCGTCTACTCTTCGTTGCTGTCACAGGAGCCCCTGACATAGGGGAGAATATCAGGTGCTCCCGTAGCACCACATCTTAGGTGCTCCCGGTGCATCTTGGCCACATCTAACGGGTAACATTCTCGGAATGTGGATCCAAGCATCATTTCAGAAATATTTGGGAATTCTCTACAAAATTCGCATTGACCAAATGTTGACCATTCGATCAACGATCGAACGGGCGAGGTGCATCGGGAGCACCTCATCACCAGGTGCTACGTGAGCACCTGATATTCTCCCCCTGTCATAGCCCTCCTAGTCGTTGTCGCTGGAGATGACCTCAGGGAGGCAGCGGCTCGCCTCCATGCAGGGTTTTGTAGATGAGCTGACCGGAGAGCCTGGTTTGGAGATGGTACTCCTCCAGGAGCACCGGCAGCCGCGCAGCCGGAACGACATCTCTTTAGGCAGTGGTGGTGCCTCTACGAAGGCCTGCTCGGCCGCGCGTTGCCACTCGAGAGCCGGGTCGAACAGCCGGCTGCAGCGCCGAAAGTTCTTCCACGCCTTCGGCCTAGATCCGGCATTGCGGGACCACGCGCCGCCTCCCGCTACCTGTCCGACATGAGAGGGCAGAGGCCGTAGGCGCCGTCCTCGTCTTCGTGCGGAGCTTGCAGCCGACGAAACTGCCACGGCCATCGAGCCTCCTGCGGCACCCGAAGCCACCGCGGTCACCGGACCCCCTGCCGCCACAACCATGCCCCACACCGCAAATGCCATCGCAACCGAATTTGGCAGCCGGAGAACGCGGCAAAATCGCTGCCGAAGTGGAGAGAATTTTTCGTCGAAGAGAATAAATTACGGTGAAGGAGAGGGGAAAAGTGGGACGGATACCCTAAAACACCCGGGCGCCGGCATATATACCAGATGCGGGGACGGTTTGTAGAACTTTCGTAAAACAATTACAGGCCAGGCTGTGTTTCGGGTATATGTTCAAACCGTCAAATCACCTCGTCCCATAAAGCGGCCGAAAACATAGATCGTCGGGCTTTTACGGGACCTGTTAGAAATACTCTTAGACATCCTTTGGTTCGTAGGATTAGAATATCATAGGAATAGGAATATCATAGGAAGTGAGATGACATGTCTCTTAATTCCTATAAAGAAAGACATGTCATTTGATACATAAGATAGGAATTTTCCCATTAAGTCTAGGCTAATGTTTTTTTCCCCTATGAAATGTGAAGGATTGGTTCCTATCCTATATAGGAATAGGAATTTATTCCTACAAACCAAAGGGCTTCATAGAATTTTTTTCTTTGACAATCATATCCTATGAAATTCCTACAACATTCCTACAAATCAAAGGAGGCCAAAGGAGGCCTTAGACATATGGCTAAACACTAGGTAGTAATGATAGCTGGGCAGGGTAACATATGATGTACATAGAGGCACGCGCGAGCGCTTGGCGCCACACGATTACATGCAAATAGGACGGTGCCTGACACGGCTGAAGAAGGAAAGAAATCATCCGACTTTTTTTAAACATTTTCCAAAGAGCATATCTCGAGCCTGTGATACCAATCCCACGATCGCAAATCCGAGGCAGCCAAAGGTGAGAGCTCCTATTGGACATTTGCTGTGTCCGATAAGCACGCGACGCCTAGGAGGGGTCTGGGCCAGCTCAATTGTGGTATTGTAGCATGCGGGAACAGATCATCTCTAATAATATATTTCACAAATATTTTTTATAAAAAAATAGTAAATCTTATAAAAGTGATTAAATCCTTAAATTTATAAAAGCGAAACGGCAGATCTGGAAAACTATTTTCTAGGTCTCTACATATGATCATCTACATACCGTATTTACAGTCTTGCAATCAATTTTTAAGCTTGAACCGGAAAAAAGGTCAACATCTGAACAGGCAGCCTAGCCAGACGAGCGCAAGCAGGGAGCAGGTCTACACTTCCACTACTCCACCTCCGATGATTTCACAGCATATTCTGATGTAGACTGACCCGGCTGTCCGAGCAACCGCAAATCAACCTTGGGCTTTGCAATCTTCCTCGGCTCCAACCTCGCCAACTGGTCTTCGAAGCTCGGCTCCAACCTCGCCAGCTGGTCTTCGAAGCGTCAGAACACCGTGTCTCGGTCTAGTGCCAACATTGAGTATAGAGGCATCGCCAATGTGGGCGCCGCATGTTGGCTTTGCCAACTCCTCACCAAGGTCCATCGTCCCCCACCCTGCGTTACCATCATCTACTGCGACATCGTCAGCCCCATGTACATGGCCGGCAATCCCTTGCAGCATCAACCCACTAAGCACATCGAGATCGATCTCCACTTCGTTCGTGAGTGCACCTCCCCGGGTAAGGTGCATGTACTTCACGTGTCAACGACATCCCAATTCGTAAACATCTTCACAAAAGGATTGCCTACCAGTGTGTTCCTCGACTTCCGGAACAGTCTCACAATCGGTGAGAAAATAATCCTATACGACCGGGTCTCACGTTTCATCTCGTAAGACCCTCTCTAGAGGATGACACGTGTACTTTAACAATCTTGACGCCCTTCTTCTTCCCTAATCCTCCTTTCGGAAATTTACTCCTCTAGCCGCCCGGAATCTTAACAGCCTCCTAGCTGGCCTCGCACCCCTCGCCAGAAGGCCCGGCACTGTGGGAAAGCTAGCCGTCTAGTGCACCGGCGAGCACGCCGGATTGCTTGGGCTTCATCGATTAAACATCAAATCCCAAAACAGTGGAGGCAAAATACAGATCAGGAGACATTCGATTCAATAGCTATGGTGTGTTAGTACTGGCTATGGAAGTGATTCTGCCAATTCTTTTGCCCTGTAGCGGGCTAGCAGAGGTGAGACCGATGGCTCAGGGTGAGGAGCAGCTGCACCTAATGCGGCGACAGTTAATCAGCCGGAGGCACAGCGGCACGCCGGACAGATGATTTGAATACAACAGTAGAAGCTTGTCTCACAGGTTTGGCTGTCGTTGCAGTCCTGGCGGGTGGATCTGCGTGTATGTATTTTTCCAAGCTCAAACCACAACTCGACGAGTGAACTAGGAACGGCTATGAGCTGCCATGCCGGTAGACACAGGAAATTAATTGCATGTACGATTGGGGAAGAAAAGGTGCATCAAGATTGGTGAAGTACACGTGGCATCCTCTAGAGAGGGTCTTACGAGATGAACTGTGAGACTCGATCGTACAGGATTATTTTCCCAATCGGTGACCACCGCGCTTCGATTGGGGGCCGGGGGGGTGTTGGAAGACGGACACATCCGCCATTGGCCCCGTATGCCAGGAGGGCAACGGCCTCACCCGGATCACTCGGGAGGTACGGCGGGCACGCGTGCATGCACGCCCATGACTCCATGCACGTCGTGATCCCTTCCTTCTCTCCCGACGTTGTTGTAACGACACCTATCTGTTTTAACTCGTGTGTATACTTAAACGCTATATGTGAGATGAATAAATATAGACAGAAATCACTCCCCTAACTTTTCTGTCCGATGAAGACACCCACAATTGACTACAGTAGGTGTATTTCACGGAATTAATGCCATGTAATAAATAATAAGGTCAAAGTACTATACTGCAATGAATTATTGAATGATCTAATAACCAGATTAAACAGTCCTTAATTGAATGCCGGAAATTTATATGTAAGAAGTCAAAGCAAGCACCAGCAATGGTACCTCTCTAATAATCACATGCCAAAATATGGAGCACGCCGCCATTATTTTTGCATGTTTCTTCTTGGAGGTGAGGCAGCGGTGAGTTCTTTGAAAGAGTCCTGTCGATGGAGATGCACCACCAGAGGAAGACGACGAGCGCCCCCGCCAATAGCCACGAGAGGCAGGTGGCCAATTGGGAATGCCCGAAAAGATATCCCCACAAGAACGTCGGGACGACTATGATCATGACTGCTGCAGGGCTGTTGACGAGGATGCAGGCGACGGCTTTAGGCATGGCGCTCAAGTTGCGCACCCAACGCCAGCGGATGTGCAAAGCCATGAACGCCATATATTCCACGGCAAACAGGCTTGCCATGGAATTGAAGACGCATGGGTTGTCTGAACCGAAGGTGCATGAACTCTTCGACTCCTCGTAATATTGTTCTACAAAAAAAAATATTGCCGAAACAGAGACCAGCGCCACGTACATGTCCTGGAAGATCCATGCGTAAGCTGCTTGCTCCACCGGTGGCGGCGCAGACCACGACAGATGACAATGAAAATGAAAAGGCATGACGCTTAGGTGGATGGCGGCGGCGGAGGAGATCGACTTAGGGGTTAGGGCAAAAACTAAAGGGAGGGAGACAAGGGAGAGAACGAGGGGAGAGCAGCGTTTTTTGTGCAGGAACTTGTTAGGCAAGCTGTTACGCCCCCCTTATCAGCTCCAGCGGGCCCATACAATTCGTCTAGATATTTGGCAGGACTAACTAACATGATTAGCAGGCCCATATAATTAGTTTTTTTATGGTTAGCACTAGCAGCCTTACAGCCCATGACCACACGCGACATGTGATTGATCGATCAGAAGGCTGTTCGTTTTCTCTCGAACCCTAGTTATTTCTTCTCACCCGAACGAAGCTCCGAACGATGAAATTTTTGGCGTATATGAAGTCCTGATCCGTCGTTATTTCTTCTCGCCTGAGGTCGCCACCCACGGCCAAATCACCCAAGTGTGAGATGAGCATCGCGTGAACAGACATGCGCATGTTGAGTAATTAGGCATAATTTCCATGATTAATTCCAAAATATAAATCATGACGACAGTAAATACTATCATGTTGAACTCGAACATACTAGATGATCCTAGCAACATGATCAGCAGTAATGGTATCTCGCAAAACATGTACTCGACTAACATGTTAAATTGGTGGATCAGGACAGTCGTTTCGTACCGATCCGTTGCAGAGGAAGCAGCCGTCGGTGCAGCAGTTACGTTGTTGATGACAACGTTGGTGAAGACCGGTCGCACCAGACGGCGTTGTCGACGACGGCGAACAGGGCCGCCCGACTTGGACGGTAGGCGAGCCGTGGTGAAGGCAACGAGCAGTCGCGCGTAGCGCTTCCCAAAAACCTAATTCGCCCTCTCCCGTACAGGATCACAAAGGCGAGTGGTTCCGGAGAACTGCTCTCCCGTTCGCCGATGCACGCGGGCGCTCGGGATGAGGTAGACTAGGATGGCGGCGCAAGGAGCGAGAGGTGGCAAACCTAGATTGGTTTTCAATGTGTGTTGCGGAGCCCGCAGCGCGTCCTTTTATAGAGGTTCGGAAAACCCTAACGGTACAACATGGGCCCACGCCGCACGTCTGAGTGAGTTGCAGCACACGATTCGGGAGCGGCCCGAACCGTCTAAGCTGTGACGTGTCCGTCAAGACTCCGAACTCGGTTCTCCAAAGCAGCAAAAATAAAGAATCTCGGCTCGAGGCATTCCCACAAACTGCGCATGAACACGCGTCGTGACGAGGCGAGAGCGAGGCGGGCGGCCGAGGAGCGCGTGTGTGGCACACATTTTCTCTTGTCACACCAACTCATACAAGTGGTGGAACACTCCACCTTATAAGTTGGTATGCAACTCCCTCAACTTTTCATGTGAGACTAAATTTCCCACTCCCACCGTTTGCTAGCACACATGGGTTGCACACACATATGGGCCACTTTGAGATTTTAGCATTTGTCTATTTGGGCTGCACACAAATGGGCCCAAATTCTAACAATCCCTCACCAGATCTCAAATGCCCATTTGAAGATTTGTCGATCCTCGATACCTGTTGATATACCAGTGTTTCAGTAGAGACTGTTAAGTTGAACTTCCACCTAGAACCTTGAGCTACATCTATTAGCAACTTGAACAATGGACTACGCCTTGAATTGCAAGTTTGGTGCCAACATATTTTACTCAAAGTGATAACTAGTACTTGGCTGCTAGTAGCCTACCCCGCGGGTGGAGCATATACGTCGTACTCCCTGGTCTCTTCATGAGTTTACTAGAGATCACCCAAATTCCATAGATTGCGACGTTTTACAGTCAGACTCATATAGGTGTGTTCTTTCAAGAATACTCTGCATGACAGCATCTGTGCTACTACTAGCCAACAGAAACACATTAAGGCATGTTGCCAACCTGCCTTGCAGTCAAATAAAAGCCTTACAGCTCTTTGAGAGTCATGCATCTTCACTTAGAGAGGGTTTAGTAAATACTCTCCTCAGATAAACCACTAGCTTGTTTTTCCCAGGTCCTAATTCACGGGATCTCCGATCACATAGGTTGGGTTACCACTATGGTGTAACACTCACGGGTCTCATACCCATCTCCCTCGATGCACTTTCTATCACATTACGTGATAGTCCCTTTGTAAAGGGATCTGCCAGGTTTTTGTCTGTTTGAATATACGTACCAGTAATTACTCCGGAGTTTCTCAATTTCCTGACAAACTTCAAACGTCTTTTAACGTGTCTTGATGACTTCGCATTATCCTTAGAACTGTTCACCTTAGCAATCACTGTTTGATTGTCACAGTTCCAGAGGATGGCCGGTAATGGTTTCTCAACCACCGGTAAGTCCATCAATAGCTCACGCAGCCATTCTGCCTCAACAGTAGTTGTATCTAAAGCAGTAAGTTCTGCTTCCATGGTTCATCTCGTCAATATGGTATGTTTACAAGACCTCCATGACACTACGCCACCTCCAAGAAGAAATGCATATCCACTTGTGGCGTAGAGTTCATCCACATCTGATATCCAGTTCGAGTCACTATATCCCTCAAGCACAGCATGTTGGCCTGCATAGTGAATCCCATAACTCATTGTACCATTCAGATAGCACATGACCCTTTCAAATGCATGCCAATGATCATTACCCGGGTTTGACATGAACCTACTTAACTTGCTCACAGCAAAAGAAATGTCAGGTCTGGTCGCGCTCGCAAGGTACATGAGTGAACCTACTATTTGAGAGTATCTCGGTTGATCTCTCGCTATTCTCTTGTTCTTTCGAAGTGTCACGCTGGGATCATAAGGTGTTGGAGAGGGCTTGCTATCAATAAACCCGAAACGGCTCAAGATCTTCTCAACATAGTGTGATTGCGTTAACGTAATCCCACTCTCATCCTTAATAAGCTTAATGTTCAGAATTACATCAGCTTCTCCCAGATCTTTCATATGAAAGCACTTTGATAGAAATGACTTGACCTCATTTATCACAATCATGCTTGTACCGAAAATCAGTATGTCGTTAACATACAAGCATAATATAACACTATCGCCCCCACCATGGTGGTAGTACACGCACCTATGAGCCTCATTAATGACAAAGCCTTCAGAAGTTAAAGTTCTGTCAAACTTCTCATGCCATTGCTTAGGTGCTTGCTTCATCCCATACAAGGATTTTACAATCTGCACACCTTTCTCTCTTCACCCTTTACCACGAACCCATCAGGTTGATCCATATAAATCTCCTCTTCTAACTCTCCATTAAGGAAAGTTGTCTTTACGTGTTGGGGAACGCCGCATGGGAAACAAAAAAATTCCTACGCACACGCAAACCTATCCATGGTGATGAGCATCTACGAGAGTGAGAGTGGATCTACGTACCCTTGTAGATCGCTAAGCGGGAAGCGTTAAGAAACGCGGTTGGTGTAGTCGAACTTCTTCGCGATCCAAATCGCCGAGCGTCCCGCGATCTAATCACGAACCGTCCCACGAACCAATCACGAACCGTCCCGCGATCCGATCACGAACGTCTCGTGGCCTTGATCACGATCCTTCCGATCTAGTACCGAACGGACGACACCTCCGCGTTCAGCACACGTGCAGCTTGATGACGATCTCCACCGTCTTGATCCAGCAAGAGGAGGCGGAGAGGAGGAAGAGTTCTCTGGCAACGTGACGGCGCTCCGGCGATGGTGGTGGAGCTGTTCCGACAGGGCTTCGCCTAAGCACTGCAGAAAACCGATCTAGAGGAGAAGCTATGCACTAGAGGAACGGGTGGCACGTGGCTGAAATCTTGTGCCAAAACCCTAAAATCCTCTAGTATATATAGGAGGAGAGGAGGAGGAGGCTTGGCTGCCAAAAAGGCAGCCCTTGGGTCAGCCAAACCAAGGAGGGAGGAGTCCTCCTCCTCCACTCCTAGTAGGATTAGGACTCCTTCCTTATTTGGCCCTTTTTTGCCTTTTTCCACCTTTTTCCTTTTGGTATTTTCTTTCCAGCCTCATGGGATTTGTGTAGGACTTCCACCAGCCAACTAAGGGCTGGTATTCATCCTCCTACAGCCCATAAAGCCTCTTGGGTCGAAATACCTCTCCCGGTGGTCTCCCGGTACACTACCGCCACTCCCGGTACACTACCGATGAGCCCGGAACTTTTTCGGCGACCAAACTGGGACTTCCTATATATGAATCTTTACCTCTGGACCATTCCGAAGCTCCTCGTGACGTCCGGGATCTCATCCGGGGCTCCGAACAACCTTCGGTCACCACCATACATAACTCTACACTACCGAAACGTCACTGAACATTAAGTGTGCAGACCCTGCGGGTTCGAGAACTATGTAGACATGACCGAGACACCTCTACGGCCAATAACCAATGGCGGGACCTGGACGTCCACATTGGTTCCTACATATTCTACGAAGATCTTCATCGGTCGAACCTCTATGTCAAGGATTCAATCAATCCCGTATAACGTTCCCTTTGTTCTTCGGTATGTTACTTGCCCGAGATTCGATCGTCGGTATCTCCATACCTAGTTCAACCTCGTTACCGGCAAGTCTCTTTACTCGTTCCGTAATGCAAGATCCCGTGGCTAACATATTAGTCACATTGCTTGCAAGGCTTGTTGTGATGTTGCATTACCGAGTGGGCCCTGAGATACCTCTCCGTCACACGGAGTAACAAATCCCAGTCTTGATCCATGCCAACTCAACAGACACCTTCGGAGATACCTGTAGTGCACCTTTATAGTCACCCAGTTACGTTGCGATGTTTGATACACACAAAGTATCCCTCCGGTGTCAGTGAGTTGCATGCTCTCATGGTCATAGGAACATATATTTGACATGTGGAAAACAGCAGCAATAAACTGACACGATCATATGCTACGTTTGTAATTTGGGTCTTGTCCATCACATCATTCTCCCAATGATGTGATCCCGTTATCAAATGACATCTTATGTCCATGGCTAGGAAACCTTAACCATCCTTTGATCAACGAGCTAGTCTATTAGAGGCATACTAGGGACATGGTTTGTCTATGTATCCACACATGCATTTAAGTCTCCGATCAATACAATTATAGCATGGATAATAAACGATTATCATGAACAAGGAAATATGATAATAACTAATTTATTATTGCCTCTAGGGCATATTTCCAATAGTCTCCCACTTGCACTAGAGTCAATAATCTAGTTCACATCACCATGTGATTCGCATTGTTACGAATCTAACACCCAATGAGTTCTGGAGTTCGATCATGCTTTGCATGTGAGAGAGGTCTTATAGTCAACGGGTCTGTAACATTCAGATCCGTGTGTACTTTGCAAATCTATGTCAAACCGTAAACACTGCTACCACACTCCACTTGGTACTTTGCCAAATGGTTGCTCCACTATACGTATCCAGATTGCTACTACGAGCCATCCGGATTGGTGTTTAAAGCTTGCATCGACATAACTATTTACGATGAACTCTCTATTACCTCCATAATTGAGAAACATCTCCTTAGTCCTCTGGTTACTAAGAATAATTTCGACCGCTGTCCAGTGATCCACTCCTGGACCACTCTAGTACCCCTTGACAGACTCATGGCAAGGCACACACAGGTGTGGTACACAGCATGGCATACTACACAGAGCCTATGGCTAAGGCATAGGGGACGACGTTCGTCTTTTCTCTTTCTTCTGCCATTGTCGAGCTTTGAGTCTTACTCAACTTCACACCTTTATAAATCAGGCGAGAACTCTTTCTCTGACTGATCCATTTTGAACTCTTTCAAAATCTTGTCAAGGTATGTAGTTATTGAAAGTCTCATCAAGCATCTTGATCTATCTCTATAGGTTTTGATGCTCAACAATTAGGTAGCTTTATCCAGGTCTTCCTTTGAAAATCACTTTTCAAACAACCATTTATGCTTTCCAGAAATCCTACATTATTTTCAATCAACAATATGTCATCCACATATACTTATCAGAAATTCTGTAGTGCTCCCACTCACTTTATTGTAAATACAAGTTTCTCATAAACTTTGCATAGACTCAAAACTTTGATCACCTCATCAAAGTGCATATTCCAACTCCGAGATGCTTACTTCAGTCCATAGAAGGATCACTGAAGCTTGTACACCTTTTAGCATCCTTAGGACTGACAAAACCTTCTGGTTGTATCACATACAACCTTTCCTCAAGTAAAACCGTTAAGGAAACGATGTTTTGACATCCATCTGCCAGATTTCATAATTGAAAAATGCAGCAACTGCTAACATATTTCCAACAGACTTTAGCATCGCTATGAGTGAGAAAGTCTCATCGCAGTCAACTCCTTGAACTTGTCACAAACAACTTTGCAACAAGTCGAGCTTTACAAATGGTGATAATTACCATCAGCGTCTGTCTTCATTTTAAAGATCCATTTGTACTCAATGACCTGCCGTCCAACGAGCAAGTCTACCAAAGTCTATACTTGGTTTTCATACATGGATTCTATCTCGGATTTCATGGCCTCCAACCATTTTTTGGAATCCGGGCCCATCATTGCTTCTCCATAGCTCGTAGGTTCATCGTTGTCCAACAACATGACCTCCAAGACAGGGTTGTCGTACCGCTTAGGAGCAGTACACATCCTTGTCGACCTACGAAGTTCGATAGTAACTTGATCTTGAAGCTTCATGATCATCATCATTAACTTCCTCTTCAACTAACGTAGGCTTCATAGAAACAACATTCTGCGCTGCGCTACTCTCTGGTTGAACAAAGGTTTAACAATCTCATCAAGTTCTATCTTCCTCCCACTCAATTCTTTCGAGAGAAACTTTTCCTCGAGAAAGGATCCATTTTAGTAACAAACACTTTGCACTTGGATCTGAGATAGAAGGTTCACCCAACTGATCTTAGGGTATTCTATGAAGATGCATTTGTCCACCTTGGGTTCGACCTCATTAGGTGAAAACATTTTCCACACAAGTGTCGTAGCCCCAAATATTAAGAAATGACAGCTTAGGTTTCTATCAAACCATAATTCACACGGTGTCATCTCAACGGATTTAGATGGTGCCCTATTTAAAGTGAATGTAGTTGTCTCTAATGCATAACCCCAAAATTATAGTAGTAAAACGATAAGAGACATCATAGCACGCACCATGTCCAATAGAGCATAACTATGATGTTCGGACACACCATCACACTATGGTGTTCCAGGTGGCGTTTAGTTGTGAAACAACTTTCACAGTGTCTTAAGTTGTATGCCAAACTCGTGACTCAGATATTCACCTCCACGATCATATCGCAGTCATTTTGATCTTCTTGTCACGATGATCTTAAACTTCACTCTGAATTTGCTTGAACCTTTCAAACGATTCAGACTTGTGTTTCATTAAGTAAATATACACTATATCTACTCAAATCATCAGTGAAGGTAAGAAAATAACGATATCCACTGCACGCTACAAGACTCACTAGATTGCATACATCAACATGTATCATTTCCAATGAATCACTTGCCCGCTCCATCCAACGGGGTCCTTTAGTCATCTTGCGCAAGAGGCATGGTTTGCATGTCTCAACCGATTCGAAATCGAATGAGTCCAAGTATCCATTAGCATGGAGTTTCTTCATGTGCTTTATACCAATATGACATTTTGCGGCAGTGCCACAAGTATGTGGTACTATCATTATTTAACTTTGTATCTTTTGACATCAATGTTATGAACATGTGTCTTACTACGATCAAGATTTCAACAAACCATTCTCACTGGGTGCATGACCATTGAAGGTATTATTCATGTAAACAGAATAACCATTCTCTGACTTAAATGAATAACCGTATTGCAACAAACATGATCTAATCATGTTCATGCTCAACACAAAACACCAAATAACATTTATTTAGGTTCGTCACTAATCCTGAAGGTAGAGAGAGCGTGCGATGTTGATCACATCAACCTTGGAAACATTTCCAACACACATCGTCACCTCACCCTTAGCTAGTGCTCCGTTTATTCCGTAGCTTTTATTTCGAGTTACTAACATTTAGCAACCAAACCGGTATCCAATACCCAGGTGCAACTAGGAGTACTAGAAAGGTACACATCAATAACTCGTATATCAAATATACTTCTATCGATGTTGCCAGCCTTCTTATCTACCAAGTATCTAGGGTTGTTCCGCTTCAGCGACCTCTCACCTCATAATAGAAGCACTTAGTCTCGGGTTTGAGTTCAACTTTGGGTTGCTTCACTGGAGCAGCAACTGACTTGCTATCCATGAAGTTTCCCTCCTTGCTCTTGCCCTTTTTGAAACTACTGGTTTGATTAACCATCAACACTTGACGCTCCTTCTTGATTTCTACCTTCGCGGTGTCAAACATCGCGAACAGCTCAGGGATCAATACTTC
The DNA here is from genome assembly GCA_022496015.1 of Hordeum marinum. Classification (NCBI taxonomy): domain Eukaryota; kingdom Viridiplantae; phylum Streptophyta; class Magnoliopsida; order Poales; family Poaceae; genus Hordeum; species Hordeum marinum. The sequence continues at coordinate 453,198,495 of CM039674.1, read as the reverse complement.
TATCCCTGGTGTTTTATAGTTCATCACTAAGTTCTAGTAGCTTTAGTGACAGTGACTTGGAGAACTATATCAATCACTATCTTATCTGGAAGATCAACTCCCACTTGATTCAAGCGATTGTAGTACCCAGACAATCTGAGTACATGCTCAACGATTGAGCTATTCTCCTTCATCTTACAGGCAAAGAATCTTGTTGGAGATCTCATATCTCGCAACACAGGCACGAGCCTGAGATCACAATCTCTGCTCCTAGAACATCTCATATGTTCCGTGACGTTCAAAACGTTTCGGAGCCTCAATTCTAAGCCGTAATGCATGATGCACTAAACTATCAAGTAGTCATCGAAACATGCCTGTCAGATGTTCACAACATCTACAGACGACGCTAGAGGGGGTGGCGCACCGAGCGGTGCATTAAGGACATAAGCCTTTTGTGCAGCAATGAGGACAATCCTCAGATCACGGACCCAGTCCGCAATATTGCTACCAACATCTTTCAACTCTATTTCTCTAGGAACATATAAAAATTTAAGGGAGCTACAGCGCGAGCTAGTAATCTACAACATAATTTGCAAAGACACTATTGACTATGTTCATGATAATGAGTTCAATTAATCATATTACTTAAGAACTCCCACTCAAATTGACATCCCTCCGATCATTTGAGTGATACATGATCCAAATTCACCAACTCAAGTCCGATCATCACGTGAGTTGAGGTGGCTGCAATGGTGAACATCATTATGTTGATCATATCTACTATATGACTCATGTTCGACCTTTCGGTCTCTTGTGTTCCGAGGCCATGTCTATACATGCTAGGCTCGTCAAGTTTAACTCGAGTGTTCTGCACGTGCAAATCTGGCTTGCACTCGTTGTATGTGAACGTAGAGTCTATCACACCCGATCATCACGTGGTGTCTCAACACGACGAACTTTCGCAATGGTGCACACTCGGGGAGAACACAATTTATCTTGAAATTAAGCGAGGGATCACCTTATAATGCCACCGTCGTCCTAAGCAAAACAAGGTGCATAAAAAGGATTAACATCACATGCAAATCATAAGTGACATGATATGGCCATGAACTTGTGTTTAAGATCTCCATCTTCAAAACACCGACATGATCTCCATCGTCACCGGCACAACACCATAATCTCCATCATCTTGATCTCCATCAATGTGCTTCCATTGGGGTTGTGGCGCCAGCCCTGCTTCTACTTCTATTGCTATCGCTTAGTGATAAAGTAAAGCATTACATAGCGCTTAATGATTGACACGCAGGTCATACAATAATTAAAGACAACCCTATGGCTCCTGCCGGTTGCCGTACTCATCGACGTGCAAGTAGTGAAATTCTATACATCACATGATCATCTCATACATCACATATATCACATCATGTAATTGGCCATATCACATCACAACATACCCTGCAAAAACAAGTTAGATGTCCTCTAATTGTTGTTGCATGTTTTACGTGGCTGCTACGGGTATCTAGCAAGAACGATTCTCACCTACGCATAAACCACAACAGTGATACACTAGTTTGCTTTTCAACCTTCTCAAGGACCGCCTTTGTCGAATCCGATCCAACTAAAGTAGGAGAAACTGACACCCGCTAGCCATCTATTGCAACAAGTGCAGTTGAGGGAACCGGTCTCTCGTAACCGTACGAGTAAGGTTGGTCTGGGCCGCTTCATCCCACAATACCGCTGAACCAAAACACGACCACGAGAGGAAGCAATCTAAGCATCAACGCCCACAAACCTTTTGTGTTCTACTCGAGATCTCATCGAACCATCAACCTAGCTCATGATGCCACTTTTGGGGAACGTCGCATGGGAAACAAAAAATTTCCTACGCACACGCAAACCTATCCATGGTGATGAGCATCTCGAGAGGGAGAGTGGATCTACGTACCCTTGTAGATCGCTAAGCGGGAAGCATTAAGAAACGCGGTTGGTGTAGTCGAACTTCTTCACGATCCAAATTGCCGAGCGTCCCGCGATATAATCACGAACCGTCCCGTGAACCAATCACGAACCGTCCCGCGATCTCGTCACGATCCGTCCCGCGATCCGATCACGAACGTCTCGTGGCCTTGATCACGATCCTTCCGATCTAGTACCGAACGGACGGCACCTCCGCGTTCAGCACACGTGCAGCTTGATGACGATCTCCACCGTCTTGATCCAGCAAGAGGAGGCGGAGAGGAGGAAGAGTTCTCTGGCAGCGTGACGGCGCTCCGGCGATGGTGGTGAAGCTGTTCCGACAGGGCTTCGCCTAAGCACTGCAGAAAACCGATCTAGAGGAGAAGCTATGCACTAGAGGAACGGGTGGCACATGGCTGAAATCTTGTGCCAAAACCCTAAAATCCTCTAGTATATATAGGAGGAGAGGAGGAGGAGGCTTGGCTGCCAAAAAGGCAGCCCTTGGGTCAGCCAAACCAAGGAGGGAGGAGTCCTCCTCCTCCACTCCTAGTAGGATTAGGACTCCTTCCTTATTTGGCCCTTTTTTGCCTTTTTCCACCTTTTTCCTTTTGGTATTTTCTTTCCAGCCTCATGGGATTTGTGTAGGACTTCCACCAGCCAACTAAGGGCTGGTATTCATCCTCCTACAGCCCACAAAGCCTCTTGGGTCGAAATACCTCTCCCGGTGGTCTCCCGGTACACTACCGGCACTCCCGGTACACTACCGATGAGCCCAGAACTTTTTCGGCGACCAAACTGGGACTTCCTATATATGAATCTTTACCTCTGGACCATTCCGGAGCTCCTCGTGACGTCCGGGATCTCATCCGGGGCTCCGAACAACCTTCGGTCACCACCATACATAACTCTACACTACCGAAACGTCACTGAACATTAAGTGTGCAGACCCTGCGGGTTCGAGAACTATGTAGACATGACCGAGACACCTCTACGGCCAATAACCAATGGCGGGACCTCGACGTCCACATTGGTTCCTACATATTCTACGAAGATCTTCATCGGTCGAACCTCTATGTCAAGGATTCAATCAATCCCGTATAACGTTCCCTTTGTTCTTCGGTATGTTACTTGCCCGAGATTCGATCGTCGGTATCTCCATACCTAGTTCAACCTCGTTACCGGCAAGTCTCTTTACTCGTTCCGTAATGCAAGATCCCGTGGCTAACATATTAGTCACATTGCTTGCAAGGCTTGTTGTGATGTTGCATTACCGAGTGGGCCCTGAGATACCTCTCCGTCACACGGAGTAACAAATCCCAGTCTTGATCCATGCCAACTCAACAGACACCTTCGGAGATACCTGTAGTGCACCTTTATAGTCACCCAGTTTGATACACACAAAGTATCCCTCCGGTGTCAGTGAGTTGCATGATCTCATGGTCATAGGAACATATATTTGACATGCGGAAAACAGCAGCAATAAACTGACACGATCATATGCTACGTTTGTAATTTGGGTCTTGTCCATCACATCATTCTCCCAATGATGTGATCCCGTTATCAAATGACATCTTATGTCCATGGCTAGGAAACTTTAACCATCCTTTGATCAACGAGCTAGTCTATTAGAGGCATACTAGGGACATGGTTTTGTCTATGTATCCATACATGCATTTAAGTCTCCGATCAATACAATTATAGCATGGATAATAAACGATTATCATGAACAAGGAAATATGATAATAACTAATTTATTATTGCCTCTAGGGCATATTTCCAACATTACGTCCATTTGATGAGCGATAAGACCATAAGAGGTAGCCAGGGAAACTAGTACACGAATGGTGGTCATTCGAGCAACAGGTGATTAGGTGTCAAAGTAATCTTCGCCTTCTCGCTGGGTGTAGCCCTTGGCTACAAGCCGTGCCTTGTACTTCTCAATAGTACCATCACGCCTTAGCTTCTTCTTGAACACCCACTTGCAACCCACTAGCTTGCAGCCATATGGTCGCTCAGATAATTCCCAAGTTCCATTGGAGAGAATCGAGTCCATCTCATTTTGGACAGCTTCTTTCCAGCCATCCGCATCTAGAGATGCAAATGCCTCTGCTATGGACGTAGGGTATTGTCCACAAGGTACACAATAAAATCAGAACCAAAGGATTTCTCAACCCTTCGTCTCTTACTCCTTTTAGGAGCTTCATTGTCATCCTTCTCAAGGACTTCATTGTTATCCTTCTCAAGGATTTTCTCAACATGTGGTTGTTCAAAAAGATCACTAGATGTACTAGATTCAGGAATAATCTCATAAGAAAATCTAGCAATGCTATGCATATCTTTCATAGGAAACATATTCTCAAAGAATGTTGCATCACGAGATTCCATAATAGTATCAACATGCATATTAGGTACCTCGGATTTGACCACTAAAAATCTGTAACCAACGCTACGCTGAGCATAGCCTAGAAAGATACAATACACTGTCTTTGGTCCGAGCTTGCGTTTCTTTGGGATAGGAACATTGACTTTCGCCAAGCATCCCCAAGTGCGCAAATACGAAAGTGATGGTTTTCTCCCAACCCACTCCTCATAAGGATTTTCTCTTTATTCTTGTTAGGAACTCTATTCAGGACATGACACGAAGTCAACAAAGCCTCCCCCCAGCATGCCTTAGATAAACAAGCACTGTCCAACATGGCATTCACCAAGTCAGTCAGCGTGTGGTTTTTCCTCTCAGCAACCCTGTTAGATTGGGGCGAGTAGGGAGGCGTCCTCTCATGAATAATACCATGTTCCTCACAGAATTCATCAACGATTTTGGGAAAATACTCTCCACCACGATCCGACCTAAGACGTTTGATCTTTCTCTCTAGTTGATTTTCAACTTCAGTCTTATAAATTTTAAAGTATTCTAAAGCCTCATCTTTAGTTTGCGACAAGTAAACATAGAAGAATCTAGTAGCATCATCAATTGACGTCATGAAATATCTCTTTCCACCTTTTGTCAACACACCATTCATCTCACAAAGATCGGAATGAATGAATTCTAGAGGTGCCAAGTTTCTCTCCTCGGCGGCCTTGTGAGGCTTTTGAGGTTGCTTAGATTGCACACAACTAGGGCACTTAGAACCTTTGGCAATGGTGAAATTCGGAATTAAACTTAAACTCGATAGCCGAGACAGTAAATCAAAATTAACATGACATAAACGAGAGTGCCAAACATCAGCCTCTGAATTAACATTGCCACAAATATGGTTTACTGACTTATTGCAAAATTCTGAAAGTAAAAAGCGGAACAAGCCTCCGCACTCATAGCCTTTACCAATAAATTGTCCAAACCTCGAAACAACTACTTTATTGGACTCAAACACTACTTTAAACCCATCTCTGCAAAGAAGGGAGCCGCTAACGAGATCCTTGTTTATAGTAGGGACATGTTGCACGTTCCTCAGCTGCATGATCTTTCCCGAAGTAAATTTCAGATCTATCGTGCCAACATCACGAACAGTAGCATGCGACCCATTGCCCATTAGGACGGAGGAATCCCGAGCGACCTGATAAGAAGTGAACATAGAGATGTCAGCACACACGTGAACATTAGCACCTGTATCAATCCACCAACATGGAGACTGAAAAACTAAAAGTACCATCGGCAAATTACCGTACCCATCAGTGTTGCTAGAGGTCACAACGTTGACATTCTTGACGTCTTTCTTCTCTTTCTTGTTTGCACGTTCAGGGCGTCAACACAGAAGTGGCCGAGCGCTCCACAAGTATAGCACTCGAGCCCAGCTTTGTTCACCTTCTTCTTATTATTATTTTTGAATGGAGTAGTATTGACAGGACCATTGAACTTGGGCTTGTAGTTCCCTTTGTTCTTGTTGTTGTTCTTAACATGGTGATTTTTCTGCACCAAGTTGGGGCTAGCCTGAATCTCACCACCTCTGTCATTCGTGTCCTTTGCCCTGGCTTTCTCCTCAACATCAAGAGACGCTATCAGATTTTCAACCGACATCTCCTGTCTCTTATGTTTGAGAGATGTGGCGAAGCTCCTCCAAGCAGGAGGCAACTTTGCAATAATGCACCCAGCCACAAATCTGTCAGGCAGCGCAACCTTGAGGAATTCGATCTCTTTCGCAATGCGCTGTACTTCATGAGCCTGTTCAACTACAGAACGGGTGTTAACCATCCTATAGTCGTGAAAGCTCTCCATGACGTACAGTTCACTGCCTGCATCAGTTGCACCAAACTTGGTAGACAGTGCATCCCAGAGCTCCTTAGCATCTTCGATGTGCATATACACATCGCACAGACGCCCATCAAGGACACTCAGAACAAGGCCTCTGAAATTAGTATTGGCTTCCTTGTGTTGATTCTGAAGTTCCTCAGATGCACTTTCGGAAGGCCAGTACTAATCAGCTCCCACACTTTTAAGGCTGTGAGCCACAGTTGGCACTTCACTTGCCATCTCTTAAAGTGCGTGCCCTTAAACACATCCGGTTTCATTGCATCAGCAAAACCAGCCATACTCAGTTCAGAAAATTGCTTACAATTAGGTTTTTGGATTGTTGAGTAATTAGGCATAATTTCCATGATTAATTCCAAAATATAAATCATGACAACAGTAAATACTAACATGTTGAACTCGAACATACTAGATGATCCTAGCAACATGAACAACAGTAATGGCATCTCGCAAAACATGTACTCGACTAACATGTTAAACTGGTGGATCAAGACAGTCGTTCCGTACCGATCCGTTGTAGAGGAACTAGCCGTTGGTGCAGCAGTTACGTTGTTGATGACAACGTTGGTAAAGACCGGTCACAGTAGACGACATTGTAGACAACGGCGAGGTTTCGGAGACCTGCTCTCCCGTTTGCCGGTGCATGCCGGCACTCGGGATGAGGTAGACTAGGATGGTGGCAAACCTAGATTGGTTTTCGATGTGTGTTGCGGAGCCCGTAGCGCGTCCTTTTATAGAGGTTCGGAAAACCCTAACGGGTACAACATGGGCCCATGCCGCCACGTCTGAGTCGGTTGCAGCGCACGATAAGCTGTGAGGCGAAGTCGCGTCGCGTCGTGACGAGAGCGAGGCGCGCGGCAGAGGAGGAGCGCGCGTGTGGCACACCTTTTCTCTTGTCACACCAACTCATACAAGTGGTGGAACACTCCACCTTATAAGTTGGTGTGTAACTCCCTCAACTTTCCATGTGGGACTAAACTTCCCACTCCCACCATTTGCTAGCACACATGGGTTGCACACAAATATGGGCCACTTTGAGATTTCAGCATTTGTCTATTTGGGTTGCACATAAATGGGCCCAAATTCTAACAGCTCATGGCCTCGAGAGGGCTTGAGCTGGCCCGACCAGAGAGAAACGTCTATGGCCCTGTTTGTTTCCGCTTTAGCTTCGGCTTTTGCAGCTTTTCCATTTTAATCAAAAAGCCACAAAAACTCCTAAATAAGTGCTTTTGGAGCTTTTATGGCTTTTGGAGCCCAATATTGTTATATTGATTCATCAAAAACCATAAAAGCTTCAAAAGCAACTATTTAGGAGCTTTTGTGTCTTTTTGATCAAATTAAAAAAGCTATAAAAACCGAAGGTAAAGCCCGAATAAATAGGGTCTATGATGGACGAGGACACCGATCCGCTGGCCGATTCGCCGGCAACGAACACCTGGCCGAAGTTGGGCCCACTCCGCCATCCAAGGGTTGACGACATCCTCGGCTGGACGATAATCTGGTCGTGGTCGAGCGACGAGGCGGGTTGTGGCTCATGCTTGCAGAGGTATTTTGACTCAGTAGATGCTCCTGGTGATTTGCTTCAGGTTCCTGCTATGTCTGTTTAATCCATTTTTCTACGTGAGCTACGTTTCATTCTTTTTTCCCTACAACTTCACAGTCGATTGATTTGTTATGCCCTACTACCCTTTTAATTAGATCGAGAGTTTGAGACCCTTGAGGACCCAACTTCCCTGCAACGAACGAGAGATGATTTTCTACCATGCACGGTACCTTCCGTGCATGCATCCATCGCATTTTTTATTGCTGTATGGGACTGCTGACATCATCCATTCACAAGCTATTCTCTAGTGACTAAATGTCTTTGTTTCAAATAAATAGATGCCTAATGTATGTTGCAATAAAAGTTTGATTTACATTCTATTTGCACAATTGTGTTTTTTCGAACAAGATCTTTAAAACAAGATACATATTGAATAGATTTTAAGAAATTAATTATATGACAACTAAATCACCATGCTTCAAACTTACTAGCGGTTGGGGCGCATCCTGGCACGATCCTGGCGCGCCGCCTGAGAGAAAGTTGGGCGGTGCTAGGTTGGGAGCGCCCCTTTCACGTTATTGCATGACCCTGACTCGAAATGTAACACAAGTAAATAACATCGACATATATATTATCAATATGTCCTTACAATTAACATCACATAACGACACAAACGACAGTAGTTTAAATGCAAACGACAATGGTTTAAAAGCAACGCGCGTGGCACAAAAACGGAGGCACAATCAATCGACTTCATGGGAGCCGACATTCAGCTGATCTTCATCGTCCAGACCAGCACCAGCCCCCTCATCTCCTGCAGGAGAGCCTCTATTTGCGCGTACCTGGGCTATCTTAGGTCTTGGTGAGGAGAAACAGCGGGCTTAGCCCCATGCCGACCGCTTCCGTGATGCGCCGCTATTCGCTGCTTTCCATCATGCTGCACGTACTAAACAATGCAATGACACGCCAAATTCTCAGAGATTGAGCGAACACAGGCTAGGAGTGATTATAATTATGAAACTGAAACCACCAACGAGCACACACACCTGAGTTCGTCAACGCGGCCTCTCTTGTTGGTGGCGACATCCTCCGGTCAGCTATCGCCTTTCTTGCCAAGTTTGTCAATAATTGAGCTGCACTTAAATTTCCTCATCACTTAAGTGATCACAAGAGAAAGTAGTCTGAGAACCATTCTAATACTGCTCGAGAAACATAATGAAAGTACTAAACATGCCATACAGAAAAGCAAAGCTTCGGAAGAACTCTAGTCCCACCTGAGAACAAGCAGGACCTGCCATAGCAGAGAGGGGCACGAGGACATCGCCGAAGCCGAGAAGCTCAGCATCTTCTCCTCTCCATAGCCGGGGCCGCAGGTACGACGTCGCCGCCTTGTATAGTGCCTACTATGTTCAGAGAAGCATGAAGCTTATTTCTGCCGCATAGCTCAAACCGAAAAATAACGAATCTATATAGCTTCCATGCACTTCAGAATTCAGAATTTAAGTACTCATTGTTAGATTAATGTCAAAATTAAACAAGGAGAAAACCATCAACAAACCAGCAGTATATTCTTCTATGTATAAGACCATGCATAAATCTTAATGCAGAACAAAGTACTAAAATAATAATACAAAATGATCAAGGAAATGCTAAACGTAAGTGAAGAAGAAACAAGCTTACCACCAAGCACAAAGATATTGGGCTTTTCAACATGAGAAGAAATGCGGTGATAAATAACATTTGCTTCTCTAGTGGACTTGCTATGCTCAGTCAGTCAGTGTGGATCTTGTGCTTCAAGATGGGAATGAGGAGGCAATGCCAATGAACAGGGCTTGGACAGGAACATAGAATCCAGTCTGACCTATAAAACAAAGAATCCATCCTTAACATCAGTATGAATTAGGCGCAACTTTGGCCAACTGCGCTGAATCTGATCGAATGGATGTAAACATGGCAAGCGGGAAACTAAACATTAATCACAGATGATGTGAAGAGAAATCTGACCTGCGCATTTAAATTGCGAACCTTTTTAGGGAGTCCCAGCAATATGTCGGTTGAAATGGATCTTTCATGAGCTTCATCTATCATAATGACATTATTAAAACAGAAAAACATGGATTAGTACGTGAATAACGTAAAAGCAGTATGAAAACGTCCAACTAAAAAAAGGTATTTTACTCCACTATGATTATCTCATCACAAACGTGTAATCACAATAATGATATAAATTTGATCAAACATGACATGTCACAATTTGAACTGCCAGCTTAAGCGATTTTACATGGTTATAACAATAGAGCATCGATGGATCTTAATAGCACGAGAAACATTAAGGCAACACCAATAACAATGCATAAATTAACTTCAGTGCTAACACAATGATTTTGGATATAAGTACTCAACCACAAATTATATGTGTAAAAATAGTATTCAACGATGAAAATATTGCCACAGTTTTACCGACACAGTGTCGCATCAGTTAACTAGCTGATCCGGCCAGAAATGCATGCAGATCAGAAATAACAACAGTTTAATAATCTTACAACATCATCTCTTGACCGCCACACCTTGTTCTAACCAACCTAAACATATTTGATGCATATGCTTACCAAGATAGAAACATGCCAATAAAAGAGACCCAGACCCCACATTTTGTACATGTACCATTACAAGACTTGCCAATAAAACATGCCAAACTTAAGATGAGCAAAAAACGTACCACGTCTCCCTTCTACATTGTACCCCATAGCCATTTTCCAAAGCTCTCGATTCAAAGGGAAAGGTACTCTTCTTCCTAAAGATGGTATCCCGTAAGCTTGACCTTTGCGCCTCTAATCAAATATACGTATGCACACATTAGTAAAAAACAGACCTTTCGTCCCAAGCATTAGTCCCGGTCTGGTTACGAGCCGGTACTAAAGATGGTATTAGTGTTGGAAATATGACATAGAGGCAATAAATAAAGTGTTTATTATTGTATTTCCTTATTCATGACAATCGTTTATTATCCATGCTATAATTGTATTCATTAGAAACATGGATACATGTGTGGATACATAGACAAACACAATGTCCCTAGTATGCCTCTAGTGAACTAGCTCGTTGATCGAAAGATGGTTAAGATTTCCTAGCCATGGACATGAGATGTCATTTGATAATGGGATCACATCATTAGGAGAATGATGTGATGGACAAGACCCAAACTACAAACGTACCTTATGATCGTGTCAGTTTATTGCTACTGTTTTTTGCATGTCAAGTATATGACCATGAGATCATGCAACTCACAGATATCGGAGGAGTGCCTTGTGTATATAAAACGTCGCAACGTAACTGGGTGACTATAAAGGTGCTCTACAGGTGTCTCCGAGGGTGTCTGTTGAGCTGTCATGGATCAAGACTGGGATTTGTTACTCCGTGTGACGGAGAGGTATCTCAGGGCCCACTCGGTAATACAACATCACAATAAGCCTTGCAAGCAATGTGACTAAGTGTTAGTTGCAAGATCTTGTATTACGGAACGAGTAAAGAGACTTGCCAGTAACGAGATTGAACTAGGTATGGAGATATCGACGATCGAATCTCGGGCAAGTAACATACCGAAGAACAAAGGGAACATCATACGGGATTAACTGAATCCTTGACATAGAGGTTCGTCCGATAAATATCTTCGTAGAATATGTAGGAACCAATGTGGACATCCAGGTCCCGCCATTGGTTATTGACCGTAGAGGTGTCTCGGTCATGTCTACATAGTTCTCGAACCCGAAGGGTCTGCACACTTAAGGTTTGGTGATGTTTCGGTAGTATAGAGTTATGTATGATGGTGACCGAAGTTTGTTCGCAGTCCCGGATGAGATTCCGAACGTCGCGAGGAGCTCCGGAATGATCCGGAGGTAAATATTCATATATAGAAAGTCCTGTTTTGGTCGCCGGAAAAGTTTCGGGCTCATCAGTAGTGTAACGGGAGTGCCGGGAGTGTACCGGGAGGCCTTCGGGAGGAGTATTTCGACCCAAGAGGCTACATGGGCTGTGGGAGAGTGGAAACCAGCCCTTAGTGGGCTGGTGGAACAACCACAAGAGGCCCATGCGGCTGGAAGAAAAAGTCCTAAGAGAAAAAGTGGAAAAAGGCAAAAAAAAGGGTGAATCCTAGTCCTACTAGGATTGGAGGTGGATTCCACCTCCACCCTTGGTTCGGCCGACTCCTTGGTGGCTTGGCCCTTGGGCCAAACCACCTCCTCTCTTCCTCCTATATATACTGGTGGTATTGAGGGTTTTTGCACTAGAATTTCAGCCACGTGCTACCCGTTCCTCAAGTGCATAGTTTCTCCTCTAGATCGGTTTTCTGCAGTGCTTAGGCGAAGCCCTGCCAGAATTTCTCCACCACCATCATCGGAGCGCCGTCAGGCTGTCGGAGAACTCTTCTTCCTCTCCACTCCTTCTTGCTGGATCAAGACGGTGGAGATCGTCATCAAGCTATACGTGTGTTGAACGTGGAGGTGTCGTCTTTTCGGCGCTAGATCGGAAGGATCGTGATCAAGTTCGTGGGATGGATCATGATCAAGTTCATGGGACGGATCATGATCGGATCGCGGGACGGATCGTGATTGGATCGCGTGACGGATCGTGATTGGATCACGGGATGCACGGCGATTTGGATCGCGAAGACGTTCGACTACACCAACCGCGTTTCTTAACGCTTCCCGCTTAGCGATCTACAAGGGTATGTAGATCCACTCTCCCTCTCGTAGATGCTCATCACCATGGATAGATCTGCGTGTGCGTAGGAAAATTTTTGTTTCCCATGCAACGTTCCCCAACAATTAGTCCCGGTTCATGCCGGATCCAACGGGTAGGAGCAGGGCGACCTTTATTACCGGCTCGTAAGGGATCTTTAGTACCGGTTCGTGTCACGAGTCGGTACTAAAGGGGGTGTGGCGGGCTTTTGGTCAGACTTGGGCCCTGCGTGCCTCTTTCGTACCGGTTGGTGACACCAACCGATACTAAAGGGCAACCTTTAGTACCGGTTGGTGTCACCAACCGGTACTAAAGACTTCCTGTATATATGCTTCATCCACAGCCGATGGAAGGGGCTCTCATTTCTCTGTTTTCTCCCCTGTTCTTCTTCTTGCTCGAAGCCTATCCTCCATTTTGCCAAGGATTTGTCAAGATTTGAAGGCACCCCATCTATCCAAGTGTTCACAAAGGTTAGCAACTTTGCCCCTTCATCTCTCATTTCTAGATTAGCTTGTGGTATGCTCAAAGATATGTGATTTGTGGGTTTTAGCTAGGTTTTGGAGGAGTGATCATTATGTGGGAGTTTATTTGATTTATATGCAATTTGAGATCAAATTAACTTGTTAGGTTGCATATGTGTAGGTGTGGTTTATTTGGTGCCTTCCTATCCCCGTCCTAACCACCGTCGATCGTCCGCACCGTCTCGTCGCGGCACCGGCCACCTTGGTGAGCCTCTTGTTCTTCTTAAAACCTTTTTGTTAAAAAAATTACTTGTATGATTTAGATAGTTGCATATACGATTTACTTACTTGTATTATTGTTAGTTATTCTATAGTGTCATGGTTATGGTATCCGCCCACGTCGGCCCTTGTCTAGTCTATGATTCAGATGTGGTATGTCGTTATCTTTTATAAATATTTCACACATCATCTAATGTCTATGACAATTAATTATGCCACCAAATTGACGTAGATGTTTTTATCTATAGGAAGTAGTTGAACCAGAAATTCCAACCGACTATGCAATTCTGCTCGAGAAATTAACACAAGCAGAAAAAGAATTGATCATTTGAAAGAAAAAATGAAAAGAACTGAAGATGATAAGATGGGATTGGAGTTGCATGTTGCCGATATCGTTGATGATCACAAGAACAAGATGACTGGAATGCGCTTCAAGCTTAGAAAGATTAGAAAATATGACATTGATAAAGAGGCTTGGTATCATTATGCCATTGGCTCAATTGTTACCTTAGTTGCGATTATGATCGCATTTGTTATTGCATTTACATGTTTTAGATAGTTGTATGTTGTTTTATGAGATGTATGTATGAACTATAAGTATCTATTATTTGCAGTAATAACATTTGGTCACTGCTAGCTCTACTTTGGTTGTAATGTGATGATGAAGTTGTATTAATTTGGTCACTTCGATGTTGTGTAGTGAACATGAGCCGAAATGGATGTACGATGACCGACTAAGTCCAGGGTTCCTTAATGTCCTGCATGATTTGATTCGTGTGGCTGAGGCAAACAAGCAAAATGGTTTCATGTGTTGTCCATGTCGTGACTATAAGAATGATAGGAATTACTCTACCTCAAAAACCCTTCACTACCACCTGCTGAAGTTCGGTTTCATGTCCGGCTATAGCTGTTGGACCAAGCACGGAGAAAGAAGGGTTATAATGGAAGACAATGAAGAAGAAAAGGATGATGACAACTATCCTTTCGCCGATACAACAATGGAGGAAGTTGAAGAAGAGGCATCAATGGGGGAAGCTAAAGAAGAGGCATCAGATGAGCCCGCTGATGATTTGGGTCGGGTCATTGCTGACGCAAAGAGAAACTCCGAAAGTGATAAGGAGAGGTTGAAGTTGAAACACATGTTAGAGGATCACAGGAAATTATTGTATCCAAATTGTGAAGATGACCAGAAAAAAGTTGGGTACCAAGCTAGAATTGCTGCAATGGAAGGCGAAGAATGATGTAACTGACAAAGGATTTCAAAAATGGCTGATAATGATAAAGAAGATGCTTCCAAAAGGCAACGATGCTGCAGGTCTCACTCTTGGCCAAATCCTTGGCACCGAGGAAATCCGCAGGTATGGTAAAGCTGAGTACGCAATGCAATATGCCGTCGGAAAACCACTTGTCACACCCGAGCAGTACAAGGAACTACCAACTGCGATGCGACGATTGCATGATTGTTACCTGCGTGAAGCAAAGCGAGGGGAGACGACGATCATGGTCAAAGTAAGGAAAGAGTATTACGTCAATGAATGTGATATATGTCCTGAATTCTCAGAACTTTTCCAATTATATCACATGGACTCTATCGACAAAACTCTCATCAGTTGCTATTGTCTGTAAGTGATTTATATCTTTAATAATTTAAGTCTCTAGCTCAGATATCGTTAATTGGCTTATCCTCACTATATATGTTCTTTTCTACGCTATTATGCAGATTGAAGATGTAGAAATTGAAACAAGAGGGAATCGATGACATTGGGTTCATCGACCCAAATACCGTTAATGGCCATGTGGTAAAACATTTTGCCAAGGACTCTGAAGATCTTTTGGAAAAATTTCTAGACGCAATAATGAATACCAAATCTACTATAATATTTCCTTACAACATGGGATGAGTGTTTACTCTCTTGTATATTACAAATTCTATTTTTGCTTACTAGCTCGCTGTCAAGTGTAGTGATGAGTCATATGCATGCCTGCTTAATTATATAAACTTCTATGCAGAGACCACTATATCCTCCTAAATATTATCCTCGCGGATGGACTTGTTCAAGTGTACGACTCACTAGATACACTAGAACAATCATACGTGGACTTGTATTTTATGATAGAACGGTAATTTCAATCCTTATCGACTTCGCTTTCTTTCATTATTTCCTAATATCAAAAGTAATTATAATAACTCTTTCGTTCTTTTTCTTTGTCGCGTAGTGTTTAGAAAAAGATCATAGAATAAACCCATCACGATCGTCAATGAAAACCGAAGCTGAAGTGGAAAAAGATGCAGATAATTAAGTAGTACTATTAGGTCCGCGCATCTCTTTAATTCTAGTTTCAATACCATTATCATGATTGATTATTAATTATCTTATTGAATTTTATTCTTTTCCAAGTACGCGAAGCAGCCGCATGGGACAAATTTATGTGGATACTTCCTCTGCGAGAACATTCGCATCCAGACCGAGGCCGTATACGTCGTAGAGGAGCACGTGAAAGACAACTCCAGGTTTGACAGATGATGTCGAAGCTCTCACCCGAGAAACACTTTGTAGCACTTCACGAGGAATTTGCGGCATTTCTTCTTCGACATGTCATTGATGTAAATGGAGAGCACTATTCCTTACCGCCGTCTCAATAATGTCAGCAAATCAGTAGTAGAAAACTGAGATTTCATCCGGAGCACTAGCTAGCTAGTCCCGGACGGGTTTTGAGCCTTAATTTATAAGTCCAGAATATATATAGATGTGTAACGTAATTCTATTTGTATATATACTGTGTATGAGATATTGTATATTATATTACATATATATATGCATCAACTTGTGTAATGTTTACAGTATGTAGCACCATAAAATAAATTTGAAATGAATGGAAAACACAAAAAATAAAGAGGAAAACTAAAACCTAATTAAAAGCTAAAAAAACAGAACACTTAGTACCGGTTGGTATCACCAACCGGTACTAAAGGTCCTCCACCACCAGCCCATGCAGTCAGCCACGTGGTGGGCCTTTAGTACCGGTCCATGGGTCATCCCGACCAGGATTATAGGTCGACATTCTACTAGTGACAAATAAGAATGCTGACTTGCAAAAGAATCACTTTACACCGAATTTGACATTAACTTATGTGCCATATCGTCAGATAAAAAATATAAGTGCATACAGTACTTCTGTAAAGCAGGTTCAGTCCAGTTAATAAGCAAAATGATGCATTCTAAATACTTCTGTCATTCTGTGTACTTGTTTAACAGTTGAGTCTGCAGTTTATGCAAAGTATATCCAGACCATACTTAAATTACTCTCGGATGAAGGATGTGAGAAGCAAAAAAAATGCTTATTCTTGCAAAATTCTTGATCTAGCATGATATGTAATGCACTTACAACCAGGATGCCCAACGCCTTGAGATCACTTCCAGTCATATGACGTAGGGCTACCATGCCAACCTGCAACACAACGATTGTCAACCAAAGAAGAAAAAAACAATGCAAATATTTGGGTAAATAGTCAAACCTCCTTTGACTGGAAGGTAATGGAATACTTCTCAAGTCCCAAGTGATATAAGAAAACTCTAGAGTGGGCTTTCAGCCTACAAGCGTTCCCAAAAGAAAAGATGTTAGAACAAAAAGCAAAACAAGCCAGAAAGTATATTTAAAATCTCCAAGTACATAAGCTCACTATTTAAAATCAGTGACTGCCACGATTGGAGTCGAGCGTACTTAAACATATGAGGCCAACACCCAAAGGCCTGGTGATTATTGATGAGGATCAAGAGTAAGAAATATATCCATCAGTAAAATAGCCAGCCGGTTTCTCCGATGAAGTAGTAGTTCATTGAGGATATGTTCAAAATACATGCATGCCAATAGGGAGATGAACAAGCAAAAGAAGTTTACAAGAGAAAATAACACTTGCATATGGTGTTTCCATATTTAGTTATGCTTTAGAACTGGTAAAATATCTGCAAAAGCACCAAAGACTGAAAATTAACATGTGGGTCTAAGTTACTGAAACTCAATATCATCTTAGGAGAATAATTACACGTGCCCGTCGCTCAAGCAATTGGCATGATATAATTAGGCAAGCACATAAATACATGCCCCATTGGAATATTAAACTTCAGAAGAATCTAATTTTTGGTTAAATAAACAACAACCGCAGAGCATGGCAAAACATGCTATCAAGAGGAATTGTCTTAAATATATTAGGTTTACCCTGATTATGCTTAAGTAACAACCGGCCTCATAGGAAAAAAAATCTCAGGTAACAACAAGATTTGGAGATAGCAGCAACTTGCAATGTATTTCTTCTTAAGCAGAAAAAACTATTGGACCATCAGAAGAAATATTTAGCAATCACAGAAAGGAGAATCCTTTTGATGTTGTAAGAAGAGAAACTCTAAGAACAAGCTATATCCTGTAGTAACGATATTTAGTTAGCAACGTTGCATGTGTGTGTGTGCGCACAACATAACAAAAGACTGAAATCTCCCAAAACAGCAACGTGTACCCAAAACAGATTTGATAGTTTCACAACCAACAAGATAAATCAAAACCAGTCTACAGCAGCAGCAGTAGGGAGAGGGGTAGATGCACAACCTGTGTGGGAAGTAATTGAGGTCAAGATCACGACGGTGTCCTCATCCGGCTCGTCGGCTTGCGTTTGGGTCCTGGTCGCCATCGGCGGAGCTACGTGTTGTGAAAAAGGGCCATGGCCCGCCAAATACAGTGTAGGGGTTGAGGTAAATTGAGCCACGAGGATAAAATAATGGCCTTCCTTCATACCGGCCCATCCAGCTTTGACTAAGTAGCTCCACCACTGCTGGTCGCCCTCCTCGTCAATGGAGACAGATGGTTGTTGCACCAAGTCTAAGAGGGATGGAAGTAGAGGTGAGGGTCAGTGCTCGAGCGGAGTAGAGATGGGGAGGGGGGTGAACTCACCGATGCAGAGGAGGCACGACCTGACGCACCGCGTGCACCTCATGGCCATCGGGCGAGGGAGGACGGTCGATGAGGCGGAGCCACACGTCGGGGGGAGGAGACGAAGATGAGCCGTCGGAGGCCTGCCAGGGCCTAGCCGGCGATGAAGGGCCAGGACGCCGCGCCCAAAACCCTAGCCACGGCTGAGGGTCGGGAGCAAGCGTGGGAGGCCTTTGGCGACGGATCTGCAGGGATGGGAGGAAGGAGTGGGGCGAGGGGAGGTCGTTGGTGTGCCACCTACCGTCGTGACTCACAGGAATCGGTCGGACTGGGTGTTGGCGGTGGCAACGAGTCGCGGGTGGAGATGGAGCTCGCGAGAGAGGAGACGGGAGGAGGCTTGCGTGTGAGATGAAAAGAGAGGGACGCGTTTTTAACTTTTCCCCCTCGGCACAGTAAAATTAACGTGGCATAGGCGAGAAGGCGCCCCTTGCGCGACGATTAATGTGTTTGATTCCATACAAGTTTATTAATTCCATGTGGAAAAATTAATAATGTTTCATTCTGTTTCGCAAAGATATCTTACTGTTTCACTATGGCTCCTCATGCTTAGTTGCATATCATAATGTTAAGTTGTGTGTCAATGTGTATCAAACTGATTCTTAGTAATTTAAAAGTTTGTAAATATTAGTAGAGTTATTGCAAAAAAAAAACTTTGAGCTTATATAGTGTTTAACAAAACATAGCATAGTTCTGTGTACTTGTATAGTGTATCACCATTTTTCAAAATTTACCGCAATATATTCAAAAGTGGCCTTGTTTTGAAGTGCTCGTCACAAGAAACACAAATATGAAAACGGTTCATAAATTGTACTTTTGTTTCAAAAGATAAAATAGATATAAACATGGAAATAAAATAAAAAGGCATGGGATGGCGGAGCATAGATGGAAGAATGTGCTTGCATGGAGCAACTAACTGTATAGCAGTATAAATGCATGGCATCGGATCACCAATGCATGTATGCCCGGTGCCTCCCGGCATGGTAGATTAGCTTTTCTCCTGCAATGAACAGTATATGATTCAGTTGCTATTTTATCCATATTTTTTAGCACGGTACAATCGAAACTGAAACTGCTCACGTACACAAGCATACAAGCACCCCTATAAAGTATAAATGCATCTTATCCCAATGAGCATTTCCGAAAGACTGAGCCGGCATATCATCTTGAGATTGACGAAGTCGTCATAGACGACTTCTGGAAATGCCTCCTCCCACTAAACATACATCACTGAAAGACCAGGAATAAATCAAGGAAAATATGAGCACCAATGTCAAGTCTGAGACTTAAACTATGATGGGATGAATGGAAGCCGCTCCCCTCCTCTCCCCCCAACTGCTCGAGCGAGTGACCTCGGGGGCAACCCTAGCTGCCTCCTTCCCGTCCTCCTCCCGGCCTCCCTCCCATGCCATCGTCGTGACGCGCCGCCGGGCAAAGCCCGGTCGGCGTGGGTGGCGGCGAGGAGTCTCTCTCCCTCTACGTGGCCGACTGCTGGCGCGGGACGGTGCGGGGCGCGGGGGCGTCTGGTGGCCACGGGCCTAGCGGCATGGCCTAGCGGTGGCACGGCCTGGCGGCGGCGCACCGAGACCTTGGGGCCTGGAAGGGTGTGGCGGCTGCGGTAGGTACGCTTCTTCAGGTGGTGATGCTTGGGGCGGCCCGGGCCAGATCCGTCCGGATCTGGCGCCGGTGGCTCGTCCTTCGACGGGGGCTGTGGGCGGATTGGGCCACAACTGGCCTCTCCCTATCGTAGGTAGGGGTCAAAGTGTGGCGGCGGCGGCGGTGGGGTGGACTGGGGCGGCGACGGGCGACATTTCATGTTGCAGGCAGCGCTCCCTGGTGCCACGGGCTGCGTTTGGTCTGGTCCACGGTCGGTTGTTTCCTCTTCGCGGCTCGGCGGAGGTAGCAGTGGCACGGTAGTGGGGCGGTGCGTGCCCGGCGGCTCTGATGCTTGGAGCTTGCCAGGTTGGGCCGTGGCCCGGCGTGGCTGCTGCTCTTGGCGAGACGCTTGCAGTGGCAGCTGGCTTTTCGGCGTCGACCTATTTGTAGGCGTCCCGTTTCGACCTTTGAGCCCTCTCCTCATCATCCGGGCGAAACCTCCGTCAAAGGGTTGGCCCTCCCCCAGTTGCGGTCTATCACTCGTCTCGCACCCAGAAGCAGGACCGAGCTCGTCTCGCGTCCGACAACAGGACCGAGATCGTCTCGTGCCCGGCAGCAGGACCATGCTCACACTACTAGGGAAAACCTTATAGACAGGAGTCTACTAGTAGCGCTGGAAAAATAAAACCGTTGCTGCTAATTACCAGTAGCGTTGTATTCCTGCAGTGCTACAACTAAGGGCTTAGCAGTAGCACTAGGCGCTAAGAAAGCGCTACTGATAAGGTGGCCCCGACGACCCCGCCGATACTATTTATAGTAACAACGCTGGGTGGAAGGAAGCGCTACTGCTAAGAAAATAGCAGTAGCGCATTTTCCTCACAAGTGCTACTGCTATTTCTACTTAACCCTGCGCGGGCTCAAAATTTTGCTAAGTCCTTTCACCCCTCTCCCCAACTCCTCTGTCGCCGCCGTCAATCGCCCTGCATGATCTCACCGCCGCCGCCTGAGGCCGCCCTCGACCTCACCGCCGCCGCCCGAGGCCGCCCTCGACCTCACCGTCGCCGCCCTCAACCTCACCGCCGCCGCCCGAGCCCGCCCAGGACCACCGCCGTCTGAGCCCGAGCCCGCCCTCGCCGCTGACCGTAAGGCTCTCCCTCTCCTCTCCCCTGCCCTCCTCTCTCTCTCTCTCTGCTGTGATGATGTTCATATGAAACCTAGGTGTTCATATGAACCCTAGGTGTTCATATGAACCCTAGATTGTTTTAGGGCAGTAGGCATTTTTTAGCATTTAGGAAAAAAGATTAGCAATTTAGCTATAAAAAATTATTTGGACTATGGACCTGAATATGGTCCAAATTTCATTCAAATGAAATTTGAATTATTTGGACTATGGACCTGAATATTTTTGAAGAAATTGGGTGTAGGTACTAAGGTCCTTATGTGGAAATTTTGGTGAGGTCGGAAGGGTTAGAGAAAATGGAGTTCCTTTGCAATTTCTAATAAGGTCAAGTATTGTTGGAATATTTGCTCTAAAACAATTTGGATGAAAATAAATAATAGTTCCTCAATAGTGTTTGCTCATGTTATATGCAACATTGAAGTGGTTCGATTGTGCCCAAGTGGCCTTTTGTTATTTATAGGGAATGATTCCGAGTGGCCTATATTTTGCCGGAATATTGATTCATTTTTGTTCCGACAAATTTCAGGCGCTCTATTTGTCCAGTTTGTAGCAAAGGTCATGCCATTTTTTCCATGAATTTTAGCATGACTTGTGCTATAATGTAGGACATATCGAGTGCTTCTGATTTTCCACAACGGGAATTCAATGATATTCCGGTAAAACATGAGGCATTTTTTCTATGTCATTGCTCGATATATGGAACGAGTTGCCTTTAGGTCTGCTAAGTGTTTCTTAATTTTGTTTTCATAATTAAGCATTTGTTCTCGATGTCGACGATGCCTGGCCCGCATCCTCGTCGTCGATTCGGCGGAGGAGGCCTGCTTGATTATAGGGGCCATGTCCGGGACTGGGCTCCGCCGGGCTGGTACTGTGAGGTCCTACCTTTCGGGCCGCGCAACTTGGTGAGGACGCAGCCCGTCATCGACCCGGAGGTTATTTGGTGGCGGTCGCATGGGCCACTGTCGGTGCAGAGGGAGCCGGCCCCCGCGGAGGTGATACGTCACCGTGTTAGGGAGGAGGGTGAGCACGTCCGACGCTATATGACTACGTTGGATGCCAGGTTCTCCAATACCTAGCAGGTTCTTCAGGGATCTCACCCGAGCTATGATCTTGTGATGGTTCATTCTCTTTGGATGTCCACCGCCCGCGCCGATACCCGTCATTCGCTATGGTTCTAATTGTATTAGTGATGTTATATGTATGATACTATTCGAGATGTATTAGTGATACTATTCGACGATGTACAGACGCAAGAGATGATTTAGTTTTGCTTATTGAATGCATGCTAATTTGAATACTAATTTGTTTTATGATTTAGTTTTGTTTATTGATGCACGTCTGTTTCAAGTCTGAACATAGGAAATGTCTTGTGCTACAATGTAGGACATATCGAGTGCTTATGATTTGCCAGTCATTCCGACAAAACATAGGGCATTTTTTCTATGTCATTGCTCGTATATGGATCGGGTTGACTTTAGGTCTGTTTCGGCTCCTTGTGTTTCTTTCAGTGCACTATATATACATGAAAGAGGAAGAATCCCGACTGTTGTCGTGGGGGGTCGCTTCTCCTTCGTTCCAGTGTGCTAGACATTTTGGTGTAGTGCACTCTGGAACGAATGGAGGATCCACCATCACTGGCTGTCGCAATATCAGAGGGAGTGCCCACCATATATGTGAGATGAGAGTTTAGGAAGGAAAGACTCGACAGACCTAAAGTCAACCTGTTGCATATTGAGTAATAGTGATCTGTGTGTTGATCAGTTTTCTCGTAGTTTCCTTCGATCGATTTTAAATGTTTCAACTATGACCATAGGAAATGTCTGACGACGAAAAGGAATTCGCTATGTGCGAATACTGTGAAGACGAGCGCAACCTGTGTGACAAGCCTTTCCTAGTTGATGGTAGGCGCTTCAGCATCATGCTGGATGAGACCTTCGAAGTGGATACAGTAAGTCACAACGACAATTCTTTTTTCGGAATTAAGCATGACTTCTTCTTCTTTTGCTTCAACTTATATTTTTAATTTTTTACTATTCTACTAGCGTATCCCCTGCCATGCAAGAATTGTTTTCTTGGATAAGATTGGTTTCAATACTAAAAAAGATATAGAGGTAAAGATAGTTCACTTGAGGACCGAGCATGGTTTTACTTTTGCGGTAACCATGCAGACACCTACTGCTATTTTGAATGCAAAAGCTGGAGAGCACTATGCAAGGCTTATGCATTTGAGTATAATATGCTTATCACCTTTGATATTCATCCGGAAGATGAAATTGAAGGTAATATCGACATCTGGGTCGATATGCAGACGCCTCCAGTTCTACCATTATGTGAGTTTCTCAACCATATTTATTAAGTAATTTATATTGTTTATTTAAAAATAGTTGACAACTTATTTGCATTGACAACTTATTTTCATTCTTCAAAAAATGTACGAAAGATGGTAGACAGAACCTACTACTATAGTGATGAAGCAGAATTAACTTATAAGGAGAAAGATCATTTTACCGTATTTCTTAGTCACTTTGAGAATTACAATAGCTATTATCAAACTCCTCCACATTATGGTCAATACGTGTCACTAGTGCACGTGGTGAACTACGGTAACATCCATGGAGATTGCATGGTAAGATTTTCTACTATTACGACATCCGTGCATCTTTTGCATAAATTCTTCTAAAACTAAACTACATTGCTAACTACAAAGTTATTACTATGTTTTTCAACAGAAAATCCCGAAGGATTGTGTGCCTCATCTGATGTTTCCGAAAGGCCGCGTTGTTGTTATGAGCTTAGGGACACCATGACCAGGTCAGCCTACGCATCACTCATGTCCATATCGGATTTCTAAAATTGATGAAGATATGACAATCAAAGATTGGAAAAAATGTATGGTCAATCGTAGAGAGCTACTTGGAAGCAACATTGTGCGTAGGCCAAGAATGGGAGACAGGATGATCTCCGTTCTCCCTAATGGAGAGTCAGGGCCTATCTTGTTTTATGATATTGTACCTAAGAGAGACTAGAGGTAGGTCCTATGAGAAAGGACTAGGTCCTAGGTACAATGTGTTATTATGTGCTACAATGTGTTAGACTTGATGATGATGATGATGAGTTGTAATTATGACTAGTGACCAACTTGTTATATGATGTCTCATTGACGAAAATGATGATGATGTGGAGTTCTTATATGATAATGCTGTATTATGATGATCTGATAAAACTACTATATAGATCATGTATAAATACATCACAAATACGTAGAGGGTATAAATCTGCGAAAGCAGGAATACTAGCAGTAGCACTGGAAATCATCTAATAGCAGCGCTGGATTAGCAGCAGCGCTTCGTTCGTCCAAGCGCTGCAAATAGTTAGCAGTAGCGCTTTCCAGGCAATCGCTACTGTTAACAGCACATAGTAGTAGCGCTTGCCAAGCCAGCGCTATTGATAAAACTTAGCTGTAGCACGATAGCAGTAGCGCTGGACCCGACGCTACTAATATGCATATTTCGAGCGCTACTACTAGGGTTTTCCCTAGTAGTGTCGTCTTGCGTCCCGGCGACTGGACCAAGCCCGTCTCGCTCTTGGTGTCGCAGGACAGGGTGTTGGAGGCCAGTTTTGGCTGGCCTATCGGGTCTCGGCACTGGGGGCTGCCTAGGGGTGCGAAAGGCGGATCCTTTCTACTTGTGTCTTTGGTTGGGGTTGCGGCGGATCTCGGGTGAGGTGGTGTCAAGGTCTTGGATGCCGGGGCGGTGGCCCTGGTGGTGGGTCCATGGGCTCATGGGCAGAGCCCGTGGCTTGGTGCGATCCATCTATGGACTGGTGCAAGTATCTCAGAGTTGGAATATTCTCTTTGATGAGGTGATCAAAACATTTGGGTTCATACAAGATTATGAAGAAGTTTGTATTTACAAGAAAGTGAGTGGGGGCTTTATAGCATTTCTAATATTATATGTGGATGGCATATTGCTAATTGAAAATAATATAGAACTTTTGGAAAGCATGAAGATATTTTTAAACAAGAGTTTTTCAATGAAAGACCTTGGAGATGTTGCATACATATTAGTTATCGAGATCTATAGAGATAAATGAAGATGCTTAATAGGACTTTAACAAAGCACATACCTTGATAAGGTTTTGAAGAAGTTCAAAATGGATCAGTCAAAAAAAGGGTTCTTGCCTGTCCTTCAAGGTGTGAAGTTGAGTAAGACTCAATTCACAACAACTATAGAGGATAGAGAAAAGATGAGTGTCATCCCTTATGCCTCAGTCATAGGCTCTATCATGTATGTGATGTTGTGGACAAGACCAGATGTCAGCCTTGCCATAAGTATGGCCGAAAGGTTTCAAAGTGATCTAGGAGTGGAACACTCGACAATGGTCAAGAATATCCTTAAGTACCTGAAGAAGGACTAAAGAGATGTTTCTCGTTTATGGAGGTGATCAAGAGCTCGTCGTAAAGGGTTATGTTGATGCTAGCTTTGACACGGACCCGGATGACTCTAAGTCTCAGACCGGAAACGTATTTATTTTGAATGATGGAGCAGTCAGCTGATGCAGTTTCAAGCAAAGCGTGGTAGCAAATTTTACATGTGAAGCGGAGTACATAGCTTCTTCAGAAGCAGTGAAGGAAGGTGTCTAGATGAAGCAGTTCATGACAAATCTTGGAGTTGTGCCTAGTGACTGTATCCAATGACTCTCTTTTGCGACAACACTGGTGCTATTGCTCTAGCCAAGAAGCCCAGGTTTCACAAGAGGACCAGACACATAAAGCGTCACTTAAATTCCATCCGCGGTTATATCAAGGAGGACATAAACATATGCAAAGTACATTGGATCTGAATGTTGCAGACCCGTTGACTATACCTCTTCCACGGGAAAAACATGATCAACACCGGAAATCTATGGGTGTTAGATTCATTACAATGTAAACCTAGATTATTGACTCTAGTGCAAGTGGGAGACTATTGGAAATATGCCCTAGAGGCAATAATAAAGTGATTATTATCATATTTCCTTGTTCATGATAATCGTTTATTATCCATGTTATAATTGTATTGATCGGAAACTTAAATACATGCGTCGATATATAAACAACATCGTGTCCCTAGTGAGCCTCTACTAGACTAGCTCGTTGATCAAAGATGGTCAAGGTTTCCCGACCATAGACATGAGTTGTCATTTGATAACAAGATCACATTATTAGGAGAATGGTCCGGAAGTAAAGATTTATATATGGAAAGTTGGTATTTGGGTTCCGAAAAAGTTCCGGGATTCTACCGGTTTTATGTCGGGGTTGCCGGAAAGGTTCCGGGGGTCCATCAGGGAGGTCCACCTGCCTCGGAGGGCCCCATGGGCTGAGAGGGGTGGCGCACCAGCGCCTGGTGGGCTGGGCACCCCACCTCCCCAAGGCCCATGCGGCCAAGGGTTGGGAAACTCTAGGGTGCCTCCCGCCCCCTTGCCTTGGGGGCCAAGGCTGCCCCCTAGGGTGCCGCCCCCACCTTTAAGGAAACCCTAGAGGGGAGCCTCCTCCCCTTGCCCCCTATATATAGATGAAGAGAGGGAGGGGCTGCCTATACAGAATTCCCATGCCTTGGCAGCAGCCCTCTCTCTCTCTCTCTCTCTCTCTCTCTCTCTCTCGTTTCTCCTCCGTTCTAGATCTAGTAGTTTTTGGCGAAGCCCTGCTTGACTCATATACTACTCCGTCCTCGCTCGCTGGATCGAGGAGGCAGAGACGTCATCGAGCTGCACGTGTGCTAAATGCGGAGGTGTCGTCCGTTCGGCGCTAGATCGGGACGGATCACGATTGGATCATGAAGACATATGATTACATCAACAACGTTTCTAAATGTTGCCGCTTTGTGATCTACAAGGATATGTAGATGCACTCTCCCTCGCGTAGCTATACATCTCAATGGATAGATCTTAGTGTGCGTAGGGAATTTTTTGTTTCATATGCAACGTTCCTCAACAAAAAGACTGTGCTTTTGTTAGTTTCTTAAAAAAAATATAGGATGATTATGATAATATGAATCTCATGCTGAAGATATGTTGATAACATGATTGCTTCATTTTACTTGTGGGTTATCATCTAGGCTAAACATTACTATTTGCACTGAATATGGGTCAAAAGCATGCGACTTTTTGTTAGGATAAGGAAGCTGATTACTTGTATAACTCCACTTGACGAGGAAAAGTTGTTGGTTCCCAACGTATATACGTTAACTCCGTCAACACATATACATTAACTCTACCCTGAGCTTGGGACATACGAGAGAATGAATGGGTTTACTCATGGACTTACTGTGAGAGTTTGGTATAAACTAATTAAGTTTAAAGTATAATTTATACCACCAACAAGAATATATCACTCAAACTCTCAACGAAAAAATAACAGATAGAAAGAGGGGGGGGGGGGGGGGGGCAGATGTGGTGGTGTGTGGGTTGTTGTTTGCCGAGCTGCCATTGTTAGTTTGCAGCTGGCATTTTACGGTAGAGAGACGGGCGAAGAGGGGAGGGCGGAGATGTGATTGTCGAGCCAGGACACCGAACCTGGGTCGCGAGTCTTCAGGCAATGGCAACCCAATACATTGTACAAAGAAGTAAGAGACAAGAAATCAAACATCTACGGATAGGCACATGTGTGTGGGCTTTGGATTGGGCTATTCAAGTATACATTGTGATTTAATGGATTCAAACGAACTTTATATTGGGTTCTTAGCTAATCAATACCATGTACATATACGGGGTGTGCAAAAATCTTTGGGTTCACTTGAACCCAATGGCATATCGACCTCAGGCTTTGGGCGCGTGGGGTGTTGGAAGACTGACACGCCCGCCACTGGGCAAAGAACAACAGCCTCGCCCGGATCGCTCGGGAGGCACGGCGGTCACCCGGGCATGCACGCCCACGACTACATGCACGCCGCGATCCCTTCCTTCTCTCCCGATGTTGTTGTAACAACTCCTATCTGTTTTAACTAGTGTGTATATATACTTAAACGCTATGTGTGAGATGAATCAATATCCGATGAAGGCAGCCATAATTGACTACAGTAGGTGTATTTCACGGAATTAATTAATGCCATGTAATGAATACATAAGGTCAAAGTACAATGAATTATTGCATCATCTAATAACCAGATTAAACAGTCCTTCACTGAATCTCCGAAATCTGTAAGAAGTCAAAGCAAGCACTAGCAATGGTACCTCTCTAATAATCACATGCCAAAATATGGAGCACGCCGCCATTTTTGCATGTTTCTTCTTGGAGGTGAGGCAGTGGTGAGTTCTTTGAAAGAGTCCTGTCGATGGAGATGCACCACCAGAGGAAGACGATGAGCGCCGCCGCCAATAGACACGAGAGGCAGGTGGAGAAATGGGGATCCCCGAAAAGATGCCCCCACAACAACGTATGGACGACTATGATCATGACCGCTGCAGGGCCGTTGACGAGGATGCAGGCGACGGCTGTCGGCATGGCGCTCAAGTTGCGCACCCAACGCCAGCGGATGTACCAAGCCATGAACGCCATATATGCCGCGGCAGAGAAGCTTGCCAGGGAATTGAAGACGCATGGGTTGTCTGAACCGGAGGCGCATGAACTCTTCGACTCCTCGTAATGTTGTTCTACTAAAAAATAAATTGCCAAAACAGAGACCTGCGCCGCGTATATGTCCTGGAAGATCCATGCGTAAGCTGCTTGCTCCACCGGTGGCGGGGCAGACCACGACAGATGACAATGAAAATGAAAAGGCATGACGCGGAGGTGGATGGCGGCGGAGGAAGAGAACGACTTAGGGCAAAAACTGGCTGTTACGCCCCCCTTATCAGCTCCAGCAGGGCCATACAATTAGTTGTAGATATTTAATTAGCAGGCCTAACTAACGTGGTTAGCAGGCCCATATAATTAGCTTTTTATCGGATGTCCCCGAAGGGACTATAATTAGCTTTTTATGGTTAGCACTAGCAGTCTTACAGCCCATGACCACACGTCGGACATGTGATTGATCGATCAGAAGGCTGTTCGTTTTCTCTCGAACCCTAGTTATTTCTTGAAGCTCCGAACGATGAAAAATTTCGCGTATATGAAGTCCTGATCCGTCGTTATTTCTTGTCGACCGAGGTCACCACCCACGGCCAAATCACCCAAGTGTGAGATGAGCATCGCGTGAACGGAGATGCGCATGTCGTCGAGAGGGCCCGAGCTGGCCCGACCAGAGAGAAACGTCTATGATGGACGAGGACGACGCCCCGCCGGCCGATTCGCCGGCGACGAATACCTGGCCGAAGTTGGGCCCACTCCGCCATCCAAGGGTTGACGACATCCTCGGCTGGACGATAATCTGGTCGTGGTCGAGCGACGATGCGGGTAGTGACTCCTGCTTGCAGAGGTATTTTGACTCAGTAGATGCCCCCAGTGATTTGCTTCCGGTTCCTGCCATGTCTGTTTAATCCATTTTTCTACGTTAGCTACGTTCCATTTTTTCTTCCCTACAACTTCACCGTCGATTGATTTGTTATGCCCCACTACCCTTTTAATTAGATCGAGAGTTCGAGACCCTTCAGGGCTCAACTTCCCTGCAACGAAACAGTATATGATCCGGTTGCTAGTTTATTCATATTTTTTTAGCACATTACAGTCAAAATCGCTCGCATACACAAGTATACAAGCATCCTTATAAAGTATAAACGCATACACTCACATTCTATCTTTACGAGCATCTTTCAAAGACTGATTTAGGACATCATCTTTTTAGTCAATGGAAATGTATCATTTCATTGAACGCACGTTGCTGAAAGATCAGAAATAAATCAAGGAAAATATGAGCATCAATGTCAAATCTAAGACTTGAAATATGATGGATAGAGAATATTAATGTTTTCCTCACCATCCAACTACAGGTTGGACTAATCGAAGAAAGCGGTCAAACCTTTCTCCTTAGCGAATAATTTCAAAAGAAACCAAACAACCAAACAAAGGATTTGGAATATATTAAAACTAATTATGTTGCCCAATGCCCTACTAACTACCTCCTCTAAAAGCATCTACAGCCGGACCCTCAAACTCGTCTCAAACGTCCGGACTGACCGGCACCCTCATACCCAGCCCAAATATGGGGCGAATATGAGGGAGCCCGGGCATGCCCGCCTGGCCCGCATCTACCCCACATGTATCCGTACTCATCCACCCGCCGGAGCAAACCATAGCCATTTCACTCCACTCTCCTCCACACGAATGCCTTGGCGAAAGCGCAACCCCTCTGTTGACGCGCCGAACACGAAGCATGGACGTCCTTGGACGATGTCATAGCACGGTGTGCCCGCCGGGCGAGGCAGCGGCCCCGGGATGCGGCGGAGGCCCTCGTGGCGCTGGATGTTGGAGAGGCGGAGTCACACTCTCCGGCGCCCCGTAGGGTGCACCAGTGTGGGCGATACAACCGCATCATGGTGGATGTCGGGTCCTCACAGGAAGGATCCATCATCGGCCTCACGTCAACTGGCACCGTCCAGGTTACGGGCTCCGACCAGGAAGAGTAGGACATGGGAGATGGCGGTAGATCGAGTCCCGTGAGCCGGCTACTGTTCCATGTGCTACTCTACTCTACCTCGCCGGCGACCGAAACTACGAGGGACGCAACCAGTCGCCGGACATGGACACGGCGGAGCCGGACGACTGCTGCTTAGCATAGCATTAGGTTTACGTTGCATGTAATAATATAGATTTGAGGTTTCTAATTTGAGATATCCGGATGTAAAATGCATTATTTAATCCGTGACAGGTCAGTATCCGCGGACGTGCCCGGACGCGTCCGCGGGTGTTTAAGGGGCCGGATTTTCGGCTGTAGATGCTCTAATATCCTATTTCTCTTCCCATCATTTGCCAAACAGGCCATAGATGAGGTGCTCTGTTTGATTGTGGCCTGAAGAAAAACAAGAACCATTGGCATTCAGACTGGTTGGGAGTGTGGCTCGATTCCTGTTCATTTTATTACTACCAAATTTGGTTGCATCAGCCACTTCAGGAGATGTTCATGTGCGCCGAAAAATTAGGTTGATCTGACGATAGTATGAGGCTACCAGCCGGCTACTCTGTAACTCCCGGTGTAGCTAGCTGGAGTATGCAGCTATTTAATTGGCGTTCAGAAGTAGTGCCGTTGGTAATTCCAGCAAATCGGGGATTCATTAGCGCTCTTCCGTTTTTGAGTTTGCCCTTGTTAGTACAGGGATAGCATTGCCTCCAAAATATATAGTGATAACTCTACAAACCGAAGCGAAAAAAAAAAGGCTCAAGGTTCTACAATTGTCCTGTCCAAACTGTAATATTTAGATAACATGAATTCTGATCCCAAAGTTCAGTTTTGATTTTAAGGAGTGGGGAAAAGTCTACTAGACTAATGACCATCACCGTATGAATTTTGATTTGGTTTCACCTAACCTGTAATCTCCGCATAAATATCGAGTTAGCAGCTTGAAAATTTCTTCATGCACAACTCAAAAATTTATATAAGGCTAGCAGGTCATCTATAAATTAGATCAACAAAACTTTGAGTTAGCTCGAAAGATCGACACATAGATTATTGAATAAATCGAAAAAATGTATGAATTAATAACTTAAAAAAAAAGAAATTACAGTTCACTTCTATTTACCACCTGCTATGACCACAATAATCCAATCAGTATCAGCCTGTCTCCATCAGTTTATATGAGTATGTTTCTATTTACTCTCCATCTAATGTATCTGCTCGAATTATTTGTCTATTTACTGTTTTCATGTAGCAACTTTTGTTTTTCTATAATCTTTTGGCATCACCGGTGGTCATTGGTGTCATGGCACGGTAATTGTTGGCATTTTGCTTGATGCGGGCTGCATCTCTTCACACGGCAATTAAGTGTTCGCCACCATAGCTCTTTCATATCGCCCCCTCTCTGTCACTTTACTCGAGTATGTGTTGATCTATTCTCCCATGCCACTTATCTGCTTGAATTAAGTTAGATTCAATAAGAAATCTAGTTTCCTTAATTTGGATGGATTACATCCCCAAATTTCCTTAATTTGCCAAGTGCGGGTTGGCAGCGCACGGGCAGTCTACTAGTGTATTCTATTTTGATCTCGTCCCCGAATATATGGCGCTTTGGGCATGGCTCTCCGACAAGCTTAGTACTTAGACTGTCATATTTTCTTTTGTCCAATTGTATGTCCTTGGTCAGAGTTTTTTTCTTGTTTTTGTTCATAAATAGTATCATTTCGAATTTACCTTTACTCGACATGTACATGTCAATCCATAGCTTTATACTTTATTGTAAGGCGGGTGCAAGTAATGTTAGATTCAAATTTTAGGACCTTCCTTTACAGTAGCAAAATTCAGGGTTGGTGAGAAGAAAAGTGAACCTAAAGGCTTCAGTTCTATTAATAGGATACTATGTTGCTTCCAACCCATGGATATGAATGCTCCAGTCACCGGAGAGATTGTTGGACAGATGAAATTGATGAGAAACGTTTGGCCCCTGCAAATTAAGCAGCTTAAAGACCGAGCTCAAATCTGTACGATGGCACTGAAGTTGTGCCTCCAAATCTCTTGGCATCCTGATATAATTAGCCCAGTAGTATTCTGTTCTGTAGTAATGATTCGTGATTTTCCTGCTGCTGGTTACCGAGTGCCAAGTGACATTCAGTATTCTCCAAAGGAATTTTATTTCTACTCGTATGGATGCTTTTTATTATGTGAGATATTTTGTGGAATCATCAATTATTCTTCTACATGTAATATATTTATTAGGCTTTCTATTCCTGGGCCATGTTGTTGATTTTATGATTTAAAGGCC
Source organism: Hordeum marinum (assembly GCA_022496015.1). Classification (NCBI taxonomy): domain Eukaryota; kingdom Viridiplantae; phylum Streptophyta; class Magnoliopsida; order Poales; family Poaceae; genus Hordeum; species Hordeum marinum. The sequence goes on along the minus strand of CM039674.1, from coordinate 453,165,712 downwards.
ATCAGGCTAGCGCTAATGACCAATGGAGGCCGGGCTCCAGTGAGCCCTTTTTTTCAAAATCATATTTATACAGCGGAAAAAAAATGATTTTTTTCTACATATACAAATACATGGTTAACACACCTGAGAAAAGTTTCAGAACAATATAGTTTCATACATGGCGTACACAAAAAAAAACAAATACGTAAATGAAAATGCGCCATTTTGTTTTTGTTGGTGGGCCTAGATTTTGTCTTTTTTGCACAGCATGCAAATCATAATATTTTTGAACGAAAATTTCCAGATTCGTCATGAATATGTATATGATTTTACGGATTTGTTTTTGATTTTTTTTTAAACTTGGAAATATGATTTTCAAAGATTTTGAAAAATCAGGCTAGTTGTTATCTTGGCTCTCAAATTCTGTACCCTTTTAGACAAGTTTCCATAATCTGTCAGCGCGTTTCTTTGTTGTGTGTGTGCATGCTTGTGTGGATGTGGATATCCTAGTCATGGAGAGGCCAGGTGTGTTTTCAACTTTTCATTGTATTGTATACCCGCTTATTTTGTATCCGTTTGATGATTCCCGGTGAATTAATAAAGTACGCACTTTATCTTTTTAAAAATAGAAAGGTAGATCACTTTCTACCTTATGCATTTCGAAACAGGCAAAGTCCGAAGGACCAAATTCAGATACAAGAGTGACAGGCCACAGCTGCATTGAGAGTGCAACAAGCATCAGACCATGCCAACAAACACCCAGGCAGCAGGAGAGAAAAAAGCAAACAAGCCAAATCCTGGTGTAATTATAGAAAGAATGCTCCCCCAAACACATGTTTTTTGGCAGAGATATAAGAAAATTGCAGCTTATAACATTGAAAGGATGACCCATATATGGTTCTGCCGTTACGCTATTAACTTATCTCCTACAAAGTGAGAAATAAAGCATACGAATAAAACTACAAACAGTGCACACCGGCGACATATCCTAATCGTCAGGTGGTCATATTATTACAGAACTTCGTTTCATGTGACAAGCGTATTAGTTTTCGTCGGCAAAGTAGTTCTCCTAATCCAGCTAAACTCTCATGGCCCCAGTTCACTCATTCCTGTGGTGGCGAAGAAAGTCACGGCAGCTTGCAGCGCATGACCGACACCAGTTCTGCACCTTGCGCAGCCCCTTCAGTAGCTCTTTCAGTATTGCAGCCACACTCAGTGCAAGGAGTTGTAGAAGTGCACCCACAGCATTAATGGAGCTGACTATCTGTGTAAAAAAAAGACACCAGAATTATACCAGAGCATAGATATTGGCACTGAATGAAACAGAACTAACTAACACCCCAAAGTGCAAAAACCAACGTGTCAGCATGTCAAGTATAGTGGTCCGAGTGTTGAACTTCCAATAGCCAGGCCTTATGGAACAGCAATACAACATATAGGTCCATGATTACTTAGCACATGTGTATTTTTAGTATACATTTGATATGCCAAATAACATGGATTGATCTATCTGGTGAATCTCAACAGAAGCATGTCCAGAGAGTAGAGAAAGCATTATTGGGTTAACTTCTAAATGACAGGTGGAGCAATAACCATGGCAGTACATAGTCAAAAAAATAACCATGGCAGTAGGATCAGAAACTTAAACTTCCAACTCAGACCAACATCACACGAATAATCACTCATCATTCCTCTGTCAGCTCAAACTCTCACCTGTCGGTTCCCATGTGAATATACAAGTTTATCCTTTCTAAGTTAAATGGAACTTACAAAGCAATTCCACATTTAGTAAGTACTACAAACAGATTCTGCCATATTTGTCAAAAGGAAAGGGATGGTGCTGACCGGATGGGATGACATCATAATACACTGAAAGAGCAGCTACAACCCAATGCTTGGCGACCCTAGTAAAGTTTTGCTGCTTTCATGTCATGGTTCAATGGCTAGCTCAGAGCATGCTATTACCACTTAGGTGTCTTCATTTCCTCTTTTATTGTTACTAGCACAACCATGGTTTGTTCTTTTGCTTAATAAATACATGTACCAACAATTTTCTTGCACTGGTAACACCGGAACTAGTACTTTGTTAAGCCTTTAAACTGGTAACTGCTACATCATACACAATTTTGATAGTGCTGGCAGTTTGAGAGAAATTTCCTCAAGGGGAATGGGGACTTACCAGCAGAAAGTGGCCAAACTTTCCGAGGCAGATGGCGTAATACACAAAAAAGACGGCATCAATGGAGTTCATGACGGACATGCACACCGTGCAGAAGGTAGCTTCGTCGTCAGGTATGGGCTTGCAAGTCACCTGTAAAAAGAACATTTCCTCTGATTTGTAAGCGTTGAGTTAATTTGCATACAAATATTCAACTAGATTTCAAAAAATTACTTACAGCTGGGTAGATAGTAGCAACATTCAATAAGAAAACCACTAGGAAACCTGACAAATTTATTATTGTGCCACTACTCTGATACTTTGCAAATATACCACTCAACAGTGCAAGGCAACCGAAAACAAAGCACAGCAGTATGAGGACCATCTGCAAAATAAGGACCCTTTAGCAATTTGTACCCAGTACTCAATAGCATAACCTAATACGCGTAAAATGTACTTCTTACCAAGTAGCGTGCGGAGCGACTGTTTTTCATCACCACACGATGTGCCAGAAGAAAGAAAGCATACACCGTAGCGGTGCAAAACTCCACCACAGACACGAACAAGACATCACGATGTTTCTCTTTTTCATAAATCACAAAGAGCACATGCGAAACCAGAAGGAAATTCATCACGGCGCCAAGTATGAAAGATTTCAGGCTAAAGAACTTGCTCACTTCTTTCCAGTCATATGAACAGAGCACGACGAAGCTGCAATGAGAATAACTTGTTCAGAATATCACAACCTCACCCTACATAGAATTTGGTAAGAATGCAAGGCAAGGCTCACAGTGGTCCAATGTCGATGAGAATAGACAGCCAATTCCCTAGGATAGACATTTCAGACATCACACCAGCCACTGCAGGAGAAACCAACTGCTCGCCCATGCCTCCCATCCCTGCACTTGGGCAGAAAAGATTTACATTAAAACAGTTAGGGCACCTCCAATGTTGAATCCGACAGGCAGCCTACTACATCAGTACACTCTGCTCTATCAAAAAAAAAAAGGGCTGCACTTGGGCAGAAAAGATTTACATGAAAACATCTCGTATGTTAAATCCGACAGGCAGCCTACTCCATCACTATACTGCTCTATCCAAAAAAAGGGCTGCACTTGGGCAGAAAAGATTTACATGAAAACATCTCCAATGTTAAATCCGACAGGCAGCCTACTGCATCACTACACTCTGCTCTATCAAAAATAAAGTTTCTCCAATGTTAAATCCGACAGGCAGCCTACTGCATCACTACACTCTGCTCTATCAAAAAATAAAGTGGGTATTGCGTTCGAACCCAGGTGGCTCGGAGGGATAATGGCTGACCAGTGGGCTGCGTTCACTAGTTTGAAACAGAAAGGGTCTGGCTTTATATGACCTAGACCAAGACCAGAGCTTGGGCACCGGCGCGGCGACGATCGGTTGGGCAGGGTGGCCGCTGGTGCTGGCTAGGTGTTGGGCGACGCGAGCGAACTGCGGGCGTGCGGAGAGAACTATCGGTTCCACAGACGCAAGCTGCGGGGAGCCGACGGCTTCCAGGCCACGAGCTGGAGCTCATAGCCACATTGTCCATGGCAGAGCACGGAGGACCCCCGCAATCACCTAGGCGCAAACCAACAAGAGGAAAGGACGCGGCTGCTCACCAGGACCCCGAAATACACGAGGCGTCGAGGCGACGGTGAGAGGGCGCTGAATGGTCGACGACGCTCGGGCTCGACGAAGCAGCAGCAGGAGAAGCAGAGGGCTCGGGCTCGACTCTCTCTCTCTCTCTCTCTCTCTCTCTTTCTCTCTCTCTCGGGTCTCCTACGGGGAATGCCGGAAGGGGAAAGGAGGTAGGGGGAGAGGCCCCTGGTGGCGGCGGAGATGGGGAACCCTAGGGAAGCGCGCAGGGTTTATAGGAGGGGGCCGGACGGCGTTGGCTCGGCGTCCGTCACGAGCTCACGGCGCTGCGCCGGAGCTCTCTGTGGAGGAGGAAGACGGTGCAGAAACGGAGCAGGTGGGCGTGAAGGGAGTTGGGCCGGCTGGGAGAAGAAGGGCCCAGGTGGGCTGCGTGCAGGGAGGCCCTTTCCTTGTTTTTTTTCGTCTGCTATTTATAAAAACAGTTTTGCAAAAGGAAAAAAGACCAGGGTTTTGGAAGGTAAATATGGGATACAAATTATATATATGGGGTTCTTGAATTATTTACAATTTTAATAAATTGGTTTGGTAATTTGTAGAGATTCCCAACCAAAACAATTCCAGAAGAGCTGAAAATTAGAGGGATGTTTATTGTCATGATTACGGATTTTTACACGATAAGTGGGCATTTTTATGGGAGGAAAACTTTCACTTGCAATTTTAATTTTATTAAATAAGAAGAAGATGGAAGTTGGTCTTGGCTTTTGAAGCTTGTTGAAACTAGATGAAGCTTGGATCATGGGAAATGGAAAGGGGAAGAAGAAGAGCACACACGTTGATTGCAAAAATATGATGATCATGTCAGAGTTGGAAGCGTTCCTCCCTCTCCGTAGAGAGGCCGCTGGTGTATATATATTGAACGAGGCGTGGAGTACAAGTTGTCCATCGATGATGGTTACATCGTGAGAGGAGCCCAGGAAAAGATAGAGAAGGAGTTGAGATTACATAGGATATCTCTAAGTTAAACTAATTGTCTAGCACCCTCCCTTAATCTCAACTATCCAATATTGAGATTTCTCTTGACTCCTCAAATGTTTTGGCTAACAACGCTTTGGTGAACCATCTGCTACTTGATCCTTGGATGGCATAAACCGTATGTCCAATTTCTTCTTTGCAACTCGTTCACGTACAAAGTGAAAGTCTATCTCAATATGTTTGGTTCGACCATGAAATATTGGATTGGTAGAGAGATAAGTGGATCCTAAATTTTCACACCATAAACATGAACATGATGTTGCTTAATTACCAATTCTTTAAGCAATGACTCTAGCCAAATGATTTCAGCAGTTGCGTTTGCTAGTGACTTGTATTCAGCCTCGGTACTTGATCTTGACACCGTAGCTTGTTTTCTGGCACTCCAAGATATGAGATTGGGACCAAAGAACACTGCAAATCCTCCAATTGACTTTCTGTCATCACTGCATCATACCCAGTCAGCATCAGAGAAAGCACTGACAAGAGTGGAGTTAGAACGTCTGAACTGGAGACCCAAACTCATAGTGTGTCTTATGTATCTAACAATTCTCTTCACAGTTGTCCAATGCATAGTAGTAGGTGCATGAAGATATTGACAAACCTTGTTAATAACAAATGATATATCTAGTCTTGTCAATGTCAAATATTGCAAAGCTCCTAGAACACTCCTGTATTTTGTGATCTCTTCTTTCTTAAGTGGCTCGCCCTCAAAAGTTGAAAGTTTCTCTGAAGAAGACAAGGGTGTGGGAGAAGGTTTGCAATCCTTCATTCCCATACGAGTTAAAAGTTCAGAAGCATATTTATCTTGATTTAGTACTATGCCATCTGGAATCTTCTTAACTTCAATGCCAAGGAAGAAATGTAAGTCACCAAGATCCTTCAATGCAAACTCTGAGCTTAAATCATGAAGGAGAGCATTAGTAGCACTCAGTGAAGAGCTAGCTACTGTAATATCATCAACATATGTCAACACAAATATGACCGTGGGTGACTTGTTGTAAATAAACAATGACGTGTCGGCCTTGGATGCAACAAAACCAAGACGTCTTAACTGAGAGCTCAACCTTGAGTACCATGCTCTTGGTGCTTGTTTCAAAACATAGAGTGCTTTGTCAAGTTTACACACATAATGAGGTGCTTTCTTGTTTTCATACCCAGGTGGTTGCCTCATGTAAACCTCCTCTTTCATAACACCATGTAAAAACGCGTTCTGAACATCTAGCTGTCTTAAGATCCATCCCCTAGATACAACAATAGCAAGTACAAGCCTAATAGTTACAGCTTTAACAACGGGACTGAAACTATCTTCATAATCAAGACCATAACGTTGTTAAAACCTTTTACGACTAACCGTGCTTTATACAGTTGTGCCATCTCCTTTTTCTTATTTCTGTAAACCCACTTACAATCAATAATAGTTTTACCTCTTTGCTCAGGTACAAGATACCAAGTCTTGTTCCTCATGAGTGCTAGGTATTCCTCATCCATTGCATTTTTCCATTTTGAATCTCCAAGTGCATCTTCAAGGTTTGTTGGTTCCCCTGTAATACACAACATACTGTACGGTATAGTGCCATCAGTTCGAACCTTGGGATTTCTTATACCTTTTTGTAACCGTCTTGTCACACGTGCACCTGGATGCGGCTGAGTGCGACGTACAACATGTTGTATAGGAGATGGTGTAGAGTAACCAGACGCAGAAGATCCTGAGAGCATCGATCCACTTTGCACTGGAGATCCAGAGTTAGACTCAGTAACCTGCTGTGTGGCCGAGGATGTAGGCGAGTCGGAGTCTGTGCGCACCACAGAAGATCCCGCGGGCAACGATTCTATGCCAGATATGGCAGACGCGTTTTCTGTGAATGTCGTCGTTGTCACGGCCCCGTGCTCACATGTGCGGTTTAGCATCGATGACGTGGCAGTGGCCCATTGGTGCGGGATGACACTGCCCGGCATGTGACCTTGAGCGGATCTTTGCGCGTGATCTGAGGAACCCTGACGAACAAGAGTTCCAAGTGACGCCGGATCTGCCTCGTGTCCAGCGCCAGCCTTGTCTTCTTATGCTACATGAAATACAGGCTCATTTGCTTGAAAAAGTTGATCATTTTCTACACCAATTTCTGTCGCATTTTCTGCATGGTCCTACACATGAGAAGACACAATACCAGAACTAGTGGAATCATCAGTTTGGTTAGTGCAATTGTCGCCCCCTTGATCAAAGTTTTTGAGATTGGTAGGAAGAAGAAGAATTTCTTTCTTTAGAAGTGCTCCGGCATTGGGATGAAGGGATGCAAATGGATAAACAGATTCATCAAAGACTACATCACGAGAAATATAGACCCTGCCGGTAAAAACATCTAGACATTTGACCCCTTTGTGCATTGGACTATATCTAGGAAAAACACATTTCTTGGAGAGAAAATCAAGTTTGCATGTATTATATGGACGGAGGTTAGGCCAACAAGCACAACCAAATACACGAAGTGATGTATAATCAGGAGTAGTGCCAAACAGACGTGTGACGGGAGTCTCAAAGTTGATGACTTTGCTAGGAAGTAAATTTATGAGATATGTGGCTGTCAAGAATGCCTCATCCCAAAATTTCAGTGGCATGGATGCATTTGCTAGAAGGGCTAGTCCTACTTCAACAACATGGCGATGTTTTCTTTCTGCAAACCCATTCTGTTGATGTGCATGGGGACACGAGACATGATGTGAGATGCCAAGTTGTTGAAAAAAGACTGTTGATGTGCATGGGGACACGAGACATGATGTGAGATGCCAAGTTGTTGAAAAAAGAGACTGAGTTTTGTGTACTCGCCACCCCAGTTAGTTTGCATAACAATGATCTTAGTGTTTAGTTTTCGTTCAGCAAGACTTTGAAAGTTCTTAAAAACTTGAAACACTTCAGATCATTTCTTAAGAAGATAGACCCATGTAAATTTGCTATAGTCATCAATGAAGCTTACATAGTAAGAATGTCTTCCCACAGAGGTAGGGTAGCCCCCCAGACATCTGAGAATACATGTTGTAATGGTGCAGTAGAGATGCTAACAGAAATAGGATATGGAAAGTTGATGACTTTTAGCTTGCTGACATGGATCACAAATAGACTCAACGCTAGACTCATGAGATTGGGGAAGATTATTCTTGCTAAGAACTAGTTTAACAATAACTGATGAAGGATGACCTAATCTACTATGCCACTTTGCTGAAGAAGGCTTGACAACAACAAAAGCTTCTTTATTTGATGATGATGATGAAGATATGAGTGGGTAGAGACCTCCCACACACTTGCCTCTAAGAAGTATTCTCCTCGTGCCCAAGTCCTTAACCAAAAAAGAAATATGGATATAATTCAATGAGAACACGATTATCAAGAGTAAATCTATGAACAGAGACAAGATTTTTTGATGTTTCGGGCACATTAGAACTTTGTTCAGATGTAAGTTTTTCATGGGTTTTTTAACAATTGAACTACGAACATGAGTGATTCCCATACCACAACCGCTTGCGGTGTGTACTTGATCATGTCCACGGTACTTGTCGCGAATTATCAGCTTGTCGAGCTCCCCCGTGATATGATTTGTAGCACCAGTATCTGCATACCAGTTTGTGTTGATGTCGTAGGAGTCGGTGACAGCATGTGCCTCCTTCTCCTTCTATTAATCTTCCTCATACCTATCCCAGCAACCACAAGCGCCCCTCGGTGATGCTTGAGATAGATCTGGCACTGAGGATAATCCTGATGTTGTGGACGTTGTTGCTACTGAGGACAACCACCTCGGTTGCTCCTGTTGCCATTGTTTGGAGCAGAGGGAGAGCGTCTCCCTCGATCACGGCCTCTGTTGCCGCGGCTGCATCCTCTCCCGCGAGCTTGGCCACGCCCCCTGTACATCATGTTGGCGGAGGTGTTGAAGCCAGTGTCGGAGGAGTCGCCCAGCATCTCCATCCGCTGATCAAAGGCGGCGATCTGGGTGAAGCTCGTCCACGGTGATGCAGGATTTGACGGCACTGATAGTCGCCACCACCGCATCATAGTCTCGGTCTATGCCAACCAAGACATAATCCACCATCTCCGGATCAGAGACGGGTCGACCTGCTGCCGCAAGTTCATCACCCATGTTTTTCATCCGGGTGATGTAGGAGGTGCTTGACATAGAGCCCTTCTTTGTGGTAATGATGGCAATTCTCAGGTTTGTAATCCGAGATTGGGACTGCGAGGCAAACATGGTAGTTATGGCAGTCCAAAGATCAAATGTATTTTCCTTACTCACGACTTGGGCGATATCTCTTTTGATAGAGAGTTCAGGAGGAAGCTCAGAACTTGCTGATCCTTTGACAACCACGACGCATAGAGTGGATTTTGCACCACGACCGTGGTCTTGTCCGGCTGTTGCTGCTCCACCATCTTCGGGGGTGCAGCGTCGGATCCATCCAGGAGGCCGGTGACCTACGCTCCTCGTGGGGCCGGCATCACCTGGGCCTTCCATAAGAGGAAGTTCCCCTTCATGACTTCTCGACAGGTGGTGCTCCAAGGTTGAGGGAGGCAGGAGCTGAGGAGGATGACATGATTGTCGATGGAGAGGGGTTTTGGAGGTGTGATAGGTTTCTGGCGAACGGGTTGGTTTCCGACGATCGGGAAGAAGCTTCTGGCTAGATCTATGGAAGAGGGTTGGCTCTGTATACCATGTCAGAGTTGGAAGCGTTCCTCCCTCTCCGTAGGGAGGCCGCTGGTGTATATATATTGAACGAGACGTGGAGTACAAGTTGTCCATCGATGATGGTTACATCGTGAGATGAGTCCAGGAAAAGATAGAGAAGGAGTTGAGATTACATAGGATATCTCTAAGTTAAACTAATTGTCTAACACCCTCCCTTAATCGCAACTATCCAATATTGAGATTTCTCTTGAAGTCCTCAAATGGTTTGGCTGACAACGCTTTGGTGAAGCCATCTGCTACTTGATCCTTGGATGGTATAAACCTTATGTCCAATTTCTTCTCTGCAAGTCGTTCGCGTACAAAGTGAAAGTCTATCTCGATATGTTTGGTTCGACCATGAAATATTGGATTGGCAGAGAGATAAGTGGATCCTAATTTCTCACACCATAAACATGAAACACGATGTTGCTTAATTCTCAATTCTTTAAGCAATGACTCCAGCCAAATGATTTCAGCAGTTGCGTTTGCTAGTGACTTATATTCAACCTCGGTACTTGATCTTGACACTGTAGCTTGTTTTCTGACACACCAAGATATGAGATTGGGACCAAGAGGACTTTGATATGTGTGCTCCCGCAGTAATTAAACACTCTGTTAAAAAACACTTTTGCCGTAATGGCCTCTGCCAATTCAACACAACTCACTTGCTCATCTTAGATACATCTTTTACGCCTAACTTTTCACACTGTAGTTTCTTTTCTTCGAAATTTTTTACCACACCAATTAATTCGAACATGTTTTCCTTTTAAACGAATGTTATTTTATAATTAGAGAACTACTTCCTCAATATATTCAAGAATGTTTTCTATATTATTTTTGAATATTTTATGGTAGTTTTCTGGATTTTATACTCCCAATATGGCTAATCCGTGTGATTTGGCTGCTATGAATGGTTTTCTCATTCCCACGAGCGACTCCCACGCGACAAGGGTTTCCCCATCTTCCACAAGCACCGCCACCGATCCGTCGGTCTCTTGTGGCCCCAAGGCAATGGAGGCACGGTCGATCCTGACCTTTGACGGTTGGAGGCTCCTGAGTCGTTTTATATGTTTGCATATGTTTATTTAGGATTTGTTTCCTGTTCGAGAAGGCGGTGGCCCGCTGAAGTTGAAAGTTTGTCTTCAACGGATCTTAAGGGATCCACTCAGTGTTTGTCTTTGATGGATCTACTTTGTATCCGGTCTTCGTTTGCTTGTGTTCGTTCTCTCAGTCTACATTTGTTTTTATTGATGGTCGTTGTTGTTTTGGCGTGTTGATTCTTTGGGGCCTTAGTATGACGACTTTCTAACTATCTACTATAACAAGATCTACTAGCACCAGTGAGATAGGGGTGATGATCACGACGTGTTTTTGACATGCTCTAGTGATTGTAGTCGGTGTTAGGTGATCCACAAATATGGATGAAATTTCTATCACCTCTGATGTTCTTTGTATTGTCATAATGTTTGATGAGCAAATGAGAAGTTCTTTCCAAAAATAAATAAATAAATTGTGTGTTTCGTGGCGTTGTTTGGTATTTATTAGGGCGAAACCCATTCATAGTCACCAAATCCGCGTGTACCATGATATGATCGAGCTCGTCGGGGTTGGGTTCGCCCGGCGCAGGTGTGTGTGGCGAAACAGATGCACAGCAGTTGCATGGACGGTCACAACGAGGCAAGGGGCCATGGATGTCGGGGTCGGATCATGCGCTCTACGTCACCACGCTCGGCTCCTCCGAACGACCCAGCGTTGGTAATGCACCGTGGTTTCAATCACGCTAATCGTAGTCAGGCATGTTAGGCGATTGACTGTGTTGGCTAATGTTACTGGGAGTGCTTGATCTTTTGATAATTCTTAACCAAATGTCCATTCGACGTGATGTGCATATCTAGAAAAAAAAAATACTTTGTACTCGCCGTGTCTCAAAATAAGTGTTGCAAATTCAATACTGTATTAAATCAACGACATTTATTTTGAGACAAAGAGAATAGGCCATCTACACCTCCATTCCGGCACCCTGCCAGAGGGAAAATCGATCACGGAGGGTCTTTTTATCAACCTTGCTGTTCTCATCATGATGTGTGAGTAGTTCATTACAGACCTACCGGTTCATAGGTAGTAGCTAGATAGTAATCTCTCTTTCTCTTTTGATCTTCAATATAATGTTCATTGCATCTTTGCCTTGATCTATCCGATGTAATCCCTTTATATGGTGTGTTTGTTGGGATCCGATGAATTGTGAGTTTATGTTCAGATTATTCATAAAAAGTATTTGAGTCAAATCTGAATACTAAGATTGTTATTTACATGATCATCATAGCTTCCTAATGCTTTCTGATCTATTGAGATAGTTTGGCCAATTAGATTGCTATTTTTTTGATGGGAATGCTGCGTTGTAGTAGGTTCAACCTGGCGAGTTTCTATATCACAGTGATAGAATGAGACATGTTGTGTCTTTGTGTTGCTGCTATTAAGGATAAACCAATGGGGTTTATTCATATTGATTGATTTTATTTTGTCTACATCATGTCATTGTTCTCCAAGCATTACTATGTTTTACTTAATACTCTAGATGCATGTTGGATAGCGGTCGATGGGTGGAGTAATAGTAATAGGTGCAGCCAAGAGTCGGCTTATTTGCTTATGGACATGATGGCTATATACACATGATCATTGACGTGAAAATCGCATAACTATTCATTTTTCTATCAATTGTTCAACAGTAATTTGTTTACCCACCGTATACTATTTTTATGAGAGATGTCGTTTGAGAACTGTACGAGCACCGAGTCTATTCACTTATATATTCACAAATGCTTCCATTACCTTACTGTTATTTATTTGCTTTTATTTTATTTTGCAATTTACAATTATCTACACAACTCACTTGCTTGCAAATAACGATATTAAGGAGATTGACAACCCTCTTGCCGGCGTTGGGTGCAAGTTGTTTGTTTCTTTTGTGTGCAGCCGTTGAAGACGGTTGAGGATTGGTATTCCAATTGGTTCGATAAACCATGGTTTCATAACTGAGGGAAATACTTACCCACTTTGTGCTGCGATAAACCGTTCCTCTTCATGAAAAATCCAACGCAGATCACGAGTGTCGGGAAGGATTTCTGGCTCCGTTGCTGGGGAATACGATCACCAACTATGAAGTAACTTCGCACCAATTTGCATTCACCTGTTCTTGTTTTTATTTGCCGTGATATTTAGTTTGTCACATAAAATCAAAAATACAAAAATATTTAGGCTATGTTTGACATCAAAGTATTGTAAAAACCGAAGTATTGAAAACTACAGTATTTTTGTTGGTTGGCATAACATACCACAATTTTAATATATTAAGGTATTTTGAAGTATCGGCAATACAGAGACCTATTTGATAGAGGCGTGTGCAGTGCAGTAAAAATTGTTGTCCAGCGTTGCATGCAAACTATAGTACTCTCCCGTTTCCTAAATATAAGACTTTTCAAAGATTCTATTATGAACTATATACGAAACAAAATGAATGAAACTAAACTCCAAAATATATCTATATATATTCGTATATAGTTTATAATGTAATTTTTAAAAAGTCTTATATTTAGAAACGGAGGGAGTAGCTAGCTAGATGCATGCTCTAAGCTAGCTAGTTCGTTTCATACAAAATGTAGAAGCAGCTAGCCACATGCATGAAGAACGGCCTTGGACAAGACTTATAGATTACTAATGGATTAATGGGCATGGTTCGCAACATGGTGTAGGTGTCTTAGTAGGCGAAGTTGCGACATGGACGATTAGAGGCACGTGGAGCAGGGCCGGTGGGCGGAGCAGAGAGGCAGGTGGACCAGCGACAGAGAAGAAGATAAAAGCATGTGTGCGATGGCTCGTTCTTTTGGTTTGCTCCGTTTTAAAAAAAAGGTCTAGGATTTTTTTTATTAAACAGAGAAAATACTTTGATTTTGCAAATACTTTGGTATTAATACTATGGTTTTTAGTGGGAGCCAAACACCTCATAGTAAATTAAACTGCGGTAATAAAAAAAACTGTAGTATTTTCCAAATACTTAGAAAATGTTGAGCTATCAAACAGAGCCTTTGCAAGTCACTAGGTTACTTCTAGTTTGCTTTACTTGCTAGTTTACTTGTCTTGATTGTTGCTTTGCTTGTTCGGTCACCATGTCGCAAGACAGATTCTACGGTACTTCTTTCTATCAAAGAATGACGGAGATAGAGGGCTCTATGAAAACCTTCATGACTTCACCATTTGAGCATAATATGTTTTTTGCTTCTGAAATAAAGGAACATTCAATTTTGATTGATGCTATTAGTATGCAACTTGATGAAATCAACAAAGAGATGTCTAACCTTCAATCACAATTTGCTCACACTTAAGAATCGTTAGGAAAGATCTCCGATAAGCAAATCACTATAGTAAATAGGATGGCCACTAAACCGGAATCTTTTCCGGTTACGAATCATGATCAAGATCTCAAAATGATTGGTGTTTCTCCTATCGAATCTTTGTTTACTTCTCTGAATATGAATGATAAAGGGACCTGATATGAGTCAACTTTAGTTTAGGAGCGTCCCGTTTGCTTGGAGGGTGATGATTTTAATGCTAAAACTGAAAAAGTAGGTTTGGAGAGGTCAAAACTTTAACTAGTGATGTGCCCACGATCTTGGATTATAAGGACTTTAATTATGATAAATGCTCTTTAGTAGAATGTATTTCCTTGCTGCAATCCATTATTAGCTCACCCAATGCTTATGAACAAAACAAAGCTTTTACCAAACAGATAGTAGAAGCTATGTTAAAAGCTTATGATGAGAAACTTGAGGTTGAAATTTTTATTCCTAGAAAATTGCATGATGAGTGGGAACCTAATATCAAAATAAAGATAAATAAATATGAATGCAATGCTTTGTGTGACCTTGGTGCTAGTGTTTCAACCATACCTAAAACTTTATGTGATGTGCTTGGTCTCACTAATATTGAAGAGTGTTCCCTAAACTTGCATCTTGCGGATTCTATCATAAAAAACCTTTGGGTAGAATTAATGATGTGCTTATTAATGTAAGCAAAAGTTATGTGCCTGTAAATTTCATTGTGCTTGATATTGATTGTAGTCCTTCTTATCCCATAATACTTGGAAGGCCATTTTTACGAACTATAGGTGCAATTATTGATATGAAAGAGGGAAACATAAGATTTCAATTCCCATTAAAGAAAGGGATAGAACACTTCCCTAGGAAGAGAATTAAACCACCATATGAATCAATCATGAGATCTACCTATGTGTTGAGTGTCAACGATGACAACACTTGAAACTATGCATTATGGCTAGCTAGGGGCATAAAACAATAGCGCTTGTTAGGAGGCAACCCAATATGTATCTTTTTTTGTTTTTCCTTCCTATTATTTTGTGATAACATGATTGTTGCCTCTATAATGATTATTTTTTATGTTTAATTAGTGTTTGTGCCATGTAAAGCCTTTGGGATGACTCACAAGATTAGTAGAAACGATGTTGAAACATAACAGAAACTTTGACTCCAGTGCAGGAATTCTCATTTTTTACTGGAGCGTGGTAATGATTTGAAATTTTACATAGTATTTCTATACAAATTCTTTACGTTGTCCTAATTTTTCAGAATTTTTAGAGTTACACAAGTATGGACTCTTAATAGATTGCTACAGACTATTCTGTTTTAAACAAATTCTATTTTGCTTGCATAGTTTGCTTGTTTTGATTATGGTATCGGTTATATCGAGGGGAAGCCATCGATAAGTTAGAATACAATACCTATTATGCAAAATAAATTAATAATCAATTTATTCAAGTACCTGAAGTATGCAATATGTTGCTTATACTAACGGATCTCACGAAGTTTTGTTGAGTTTTGTGTGATTGAAGTTTTCAAGTTTTGGGTGTGATCATGATGGACTACGGAATAAGGAGTAGAAAGAGCCTAAGCTTGGGGATGCCCAAGGCACCCCAAGTACAATTCTAAGGATACTCAAGCATCTAAGCTTGGGGATGCCCCAGAAGGCATCCCCTCTTTTGTCTCAGTCCATCGGTATGTCACTTGGAGCTATATTTTTATTCATCACATGATAAGTGTTTTGCTTGGAGCTTTGGTAGCTTTTTTTCTTTTACTTTCAGTTTGTCACAATCATCATTTCTGGACACACATATTCGAGAGAGACACACCTTCATGATAATTTCCTAGAATACTCTCTGTGCTTCACATATATCTTTTGAGCTTGGAAGTTCATCTACTACTTAAGTTATATCTTTTTGAGCATGGCGGCGTGTAGATTTTATAGAAATAATATGCTCTTATTCTTCACTTATATTTGTTTGAGAGCTGAATAAATAGTGACGGTAATTTGCATGGGGCATAAGACTAGTCCTAAAATATTAGGTATTCAATGAATGATAATCAAAACCATCATTTAGCACATATAGAGAAATTCTGGGTTAATGACATTGATGTGGTAATATGAAAAATGTGTGAGTCCACAATTGTTGATTCGTAGAAGTGTCAAGATTAAGAGGTGTTAACTTGTTATTCATCTAAAAATTTAAGAGGCATGGTGATGATGTGTGAGCATTTATATTCCTGGTTGAAATCCTAGTGTTGTTTTGAGTTGGGGGCACACGATGGTTAACTCCTACCAACCTCCTCCCTAGGGGCATGCGGGGAGTACTTTGATTTGTCATAAAACTAATAAAAGTTTGCAATAAGTATGTGCGTTCTTTATGACTAATGTGACACCATGGACATACGCATTCTCACCATCTCATATTTGCTAGCCTCTTCGGTACCATGTGTTGGGATATAACCTCGTGGCGAGACCCGCCCAGGAGGGGTCGGGTCACGCCTGGCAGCTCATAATCAAGACCCTTAAAATGGGCATGAGGATTGAAGACAAGACTACATGGCGTCTTACGAGATGGGCCAAGAGGGAGGCCTAGAGACGGAAGATGGCGAGAGACCCGGGCGTGTAAGCCGCCCGGGAGACAGCTTGCCTAAGAAGGCAAGGCGTCTTAGAAACAAGATCGAACACCTTGTGTAAGTTGGTTTGGACTCTTGTAACCCCAGGGCCTCGACCTACCTATATAAAGGTGTGACCATGCGGCGACTTAGGACAGAAAAACAATTGATCGATATCTAGGTCAAGCGAATGCGCTCCCTTGTAATCGATACCCCGTCAATACAACACAAAGCAGGACGTAGGCTTTTACCTCTTTCTGAGGGGCTAAACCTGGGTAAAATCGTGTCTCTCATCTCGTTCAACCCCTTTGAGTCCATCACCTTAGCAATGGCCTCAAACCTAAGTCCTAGGACATCTGCCGTGACAAAACCACGACAGTTGGCGCCTACCGTGGGGCTAGCGCGCGGTGGCGTGGAGTTCTCGAAGGGATCTCTCCCGGGGATTGAGGGATACGCCGTCGGTATGATGACTAAGAGTCGCCGCGGCAATCTCTACATCGACGATGCTGGATGGGGGCCGGAGGCCGACTCAATCGAGTACGAGTATGGGGTTCCCTTCGGCAATATTCACGTGTTCATTGGGAAGATCGACAGATCCATGCCCGGGCCGGATATCTACATCGACCTCGTCGAGCCGGCCCGACGTGCACAACCCGTTTGTGTTCAACCCGGGCAGAGGAGCGTCTTCGTCGGCTTCACGCAAGGCAGAGAAGATTTCGTGTCGGGGGGGGGGGGACTTTCATCCTGTCAGATAACAAATCCTTCAGTGAAGAGGCGGAATCAATTTACCAGCTTCACGACGGTGGTCTTGGGGGCTATGCCGATGGTGATAATATTTCGGAACCCTATGACCCGCCAAGCCGAGCCATCGTCTTCATGGCAGGCTCAACGCCGGCTTTCAACAGCACAACGTCTGGCGCAGCGGCGGGAGCCGCCACGCTAGATGTCGGGCCTCCCAAGCCACCAGCTCAAGTCTTAATGGAACTGATAAAGGAGTTAACAACCCTGATGGCTGCTACTTCTCGAGCATGCGTTGGTTTCCATGAAGAGGAACGGGTGATGTAGCAAAGTAGATAAGTATTTCCCTCAGTTGTTGAGAACCAAGGTATCAATCCAGTAGGAGATACAAGCAAGTCCCCAATAGATGTACCTACACAAAGAATCAAACACTTGCACCCAACACTATAAAGTGGTTGTCAATCCCTTTACGGTTACTTGCAAGGATTAGATCTGATAGAGATAGATGTAAAAGAGAATGGAAAGTAAAACAAAAGGTAAAAATAATGCAACAACGTATTTTTGGTATTTTTGGTTTTAGATCTGAAAATAAATTATGGAAAGTAGACCCGGGGGCATAGGTTTCACTAGAGGCTTCTCTCATGATGGCAAGTATTACGGTGGGTGAACAAATTACTGTCGAGCAATTGACAAAAAAGCGAATAATTATGAAGATATACAAGGCAATGATTATGGATATAGGCATCACATGCGTGTCAAGTAAATCGAAACGATTCTGTATCTACTACTATTACTCCACACATCGACCGACTCCTGCCTGCATCTAGAGTATTAAGTTCATGAAGAACAGAGTAACGCATTAGGTAAGATGACATGCTGTAGAGGGATAAACTCAAGCAATATGATGAAAACCCCATCTTTTTATCCTAGATGGCAACAATACAATACGTGCCTCGCTACCCCTAGTTTGTCACTAGGTGAGGACACCGCAAGATTGAACCCAAAACTAAGCACTTCTCCTATTGCAAGAATTACCAATCTAGTTGGCCAAACCAAACCAATAACTCGAAGAGACTTGCAAAGATATGAAATCATGCATATAAGAATTCAAAAAAGACTCAAATAATATTCATAGATAATCTGAACATAAACCCACAATTCATCGGTTCTCGACAAACACACCGCAAAAGAGTATTACATCGGATAGATCTCCATGAAGATCATGAAGAACATGGTATTGAAGAGCAAAGAGAGAGAAGAAGCCATCTAGCTACTAGCTATGGACCTGAAGATCTATGGTGAACTACTCACGCATCATCAGAGGGGCAATGGAGTTGATGTAGATGCCCTCCGTGATCGAATCCCCCTCCGGCAGATTACCGAAAAAGGCTCCAAGATTGGATCTCTCGGGAACGGAGGCTTCCGGTGGCGGAAAAGTGTTTTCGTAGCTCCCCCTGGTATACAGGGAATATTTCTGAATTTATAGGCCAAGAAATAGGGTTAGGGGAGCTGCCATGGGCCCACAAGCCTGGGGGGCGCGCCCTACCCCCCTAGGCACACCCCTATGGCTTGTGGCCACACGACGGCTCTCCCGACTTCATCTCCAAGTCTCGTGGGTTGCTTCTTGTCCAAGAAAAAATATTCCGAAGATTTTATTATGTTTGGACTTTTTAATATTCCTTATCTGCAATACTCAAAAACAAGGAAAAAAATTAATAGGTTAGTCCCAAAAAGTAGTATAAAATAGCATATTAATGCATATAAAACATCCAAAACAGATAATATAATAGCATGAAACAATAAAAAATTACAGATACGTTGGAGACGTATCAAGCATCCCCAAGCTTAATTCATGCTCGTCCTCGAGTAGGTAAATGATATAAACAGATTTTTTGATGTGGAATGCTACCCAACATATTTATCCATGTAATATTCTTTATTGTGGCATGAATATTCAGATCCGTAAGATTCAAAACAACAGTCTAATATTGACATAAAAACAGTAATACTTCGAGCACACCAACAAGGCAATCGTGTCCTTTCGAAATAACATGGCCTTAGAAAGTTATCCCTACAAAATCATATGGTCTGGCAATGCTCCATCTTCCCCACACAAAGTATCTAAATCTTGCACAACCCCGATGAACAAGTCAAGCAATTGTTTCACACTTTTGGTGTTCTCAAACCTTTTCAACTCTCACACAATACATGAGCGTGAGCCATTGATATAGCACTATAGGTGGAATAGAATATGGAGGAGGTGCAAGGAAAAAGGGAGAAGATAGTCTCACATCAACTAGGCGTATCAACGGGCTATGGAGATGCCCATCGATAGATATCAATGTGAGTGAGTAGGGATTGCCATGCAACAACTGCACTTAGAGCTATAAGTGTATGAAAGTTCAAAAAGAAAACTAAGTGGTCGTGCAAGATGAATATCCACTAGTTATATGAAAGTGAAAAAATACGATACTCTCTATCATGAAGATCATGGTGCTACTTTGAAGCACAAGTGTGGAAAAAGATAGTAGCAATTGTCCCTTCTCTCTTTCTCTCATTTATTCATTTATATATTTTTATATATTTTGGTGGACATCTTTGGCCTCTTTTTTTATTTGGGCTTTGTTGGCCTCTTTTATTATTTGTAAAGTACGGATACTCATCCCAACTTGTGAGGGAGTCATGGCTTACATCATCCTTTTCTCACACAAGACAATGCTCTATTAATGGAAATCATCACACTTTTATTTACTTACAACTCGATACCTAAAATAAAATATGACTCTATATGTAAGATTAAGTGATGGTGCATGTCATGAAAAACTGAATGGTGGAAGTTGCATGGTAATATATGCCGGAATTGCTATGGAAATGCCATAATATGTAGATATGTTGGCTGTTTTGAGGAAAATATATGGTGGCTGTTTTGAGGAAGCTAGGTTTGATGTACCAGCAAAAGTTGTGCAGTACTAGAGAGGCTAGCAAAGTTGGAAGGGTGAGAGTGCGTATAATTCATGGACTCAACATTAGTCATAAAGAACTCACATACTTATTGCAAAAGTCTATTAGTTATCAAACAAAGCATTAGACACATGCTCCTAGTGGAGAGGTTGGTAGGAGTTAACCATCGCGCGCTCCCGACCCTCACACAAAGTTTGACAATCATTAAACAAATCATGCTCCGACTTTGTTACATAACGGTTCACCATACATGCATGCTACGGGAATTAAAAACTTTAACACAAGTATATCTTCCAATTCACAACTACTTACTAGCATGACTCTAGTATTACTATCTCTATTATCTCAAAACTATATGCAAGGAATCAAACTTCTCATAGTATTCAATGCACTAAATATGGAAGTTTTTATTATATCCCTCCTGGATGCCCATTATATTAGGACTAAATTCGTAACCTAAAAAAATTACCATTCTGTTTTAAGAAACTCTCAAAATAATATAAGTGAGGTACGAGATTTCAATAATTTCTATAAAATACAACAACACCATGCTCTAAAAAGATATGAGTGAAGCACTAGAACAAAATTGCCTAGCTCAAAAGATATAAGTGAAGCACATAGATTATTCTAATAAATTCACGATTCAGCGTGTCTCTCTCAAAATATGTGTGCATCAAGGATGGTTGTGGAAAACTAGAAAAACAAAGACTCATATCATACAAGACGCTCCAAGCAAAACACATATCATGTGGTGAATAAAATAGCGTCAAGTAAATTTACCGATGGATTGAAGATGAAAGAAGGGATGCCTTCTGGGACATCCCCAAGCTTAGGATTTTGGGTATCCTTTAATATGGCTTTTGGTTCCTGGGCATGCCCAATCTTAGGCTCTTGCCACTCCTTATTCCATAGTCCATCAAATCTTCACCCAAAACTTGAAAACTTCACAACACAAAACTCAACTGAAAACTCATGAGATCCGTTAGTATAAGAAAAACAAATCACCACTTTAGGTACTATTTTGAACTCATTTTTATTTATATTTGTGTAATACCTAATGTATTCTAACTTCTTCATGGTTCATACCCCCCAATACAACCCATAGATACATCAAAATAAGCAAACAACACAAAGAAAACAGAATCTATCAAAAACAGAACAGTCTGTAGCAATCTGTAGACTTAGAATACTTATGAAACTCTAAAAATTCTCAACAATTAGGAAAATCAGGGAAATTTGTATAAAAATCTAGTGTAAAAATTTCAGATCAATTAGACTCTCTTAAAAAATTAGAAAATTCCTGGACAGAGTGCAGAAGTTTCTAGTTTTCAGCAAGATCAAATCAACAACTACCATAGATCACCCCAAAGGTTTTACTTGGCTGAAACACTAATTAAAACACCAAAACAAAATTATTACAGAATTAAGAATGTGCAAAACACACCAAAATAGAAAGCAAAATAAAATTGGGTTGCCTCCCAACAAGCTCTATTGTTTAACGCCCTAGCTAGGCAAAACGCAATAGATCTAGGTATTATCATCTTTGGTATACAATCCCTCAATTGCATGCTTGCGAACCCTAGGAGATTCTTTGGTTTTATCAATAAGCATACTCCTAGGCAAAAAGTCAAGAAATTCTCTTGTAGCAATCGGTTCCCGAACAATATTGATAAAGTTAGGGTGAACACTTATCATCTTAAGGTCTTCGTCCCCTTTACTAGAGGATTCACCCTTATTCTTGGGAACGTAGACAAACTTGGCAGCCTTAGAAATAGGAAATTTTGGAGTGGTTTGAACAGCGGCAAAAGCGGAACCCAAGTTGGTAATAACGTCCTCTAGCTTTCCTATTCTAGAGGAATCTTGGTCCAATTTTTTATTAACTATGGGTTCCTTTTCCCTTTGGTTTTTTAGAGTAACTCCTACCTTAGATCCATATTGAGTGATATGGTTATGGATCTTTTTATCCAAGTTTTCAATGATCTCTATAGTAGCAACTTTATTTTCAATGGTATCTAGCCTTTGCATAACATGTTCCAAAGTTAAGATTGTTTCATTAACCATGAGAGGGGGTGAACCTACCAAATTTATCATAGCATTATCAGAATCAAAGGTATTGCTTCCCAATAAATCCCTCCCGTAATGGTATCCAAAACATATCTATTCCAAGGAGAAACACCCACATAAAAATTGTGAAGGAGAACGGTAGTAGATTGCTTACGAGTAGATCTATTTTGAGCACATTGCAAATTCTATACCAAGCATCCTTTAAGTTTTCTCCCTCCCTTTGCTTAAAATTAAGAACTTCATTCTCGGGAGTAATAGCGATAGTAGCAAGGCTAGCCATGAGTTTGAGAGATCTACAAGGAAGCAAAAAGCAAATGAAAATACGAATGAAAAAGGGCGAATAAAAAGGCAAATCTTTTTGGAAAATCGTTTTAGAAGTGGGGGAGAGGAAAACGAGAGGCAAATGACAAATAATGTAAATGCAAGAGATGAGTTTGTGACGGGTACTTGGTAGTCTTGATGTAGATCTCCCCAGAAACGGCGCCAGAAATTGGCAAGTTGACGAGAGAGTTCTTATCCTATCTTGCTATGTATCTCCCTGGCAACGGCGCCAGAAATCCTTCCGGCTACTTCTCGAGCATGCGTTGTTTTCCATGAAGAGGAACGGGTGATGCAGCAAAGTAGATAAGTATTTCCCTCAGTTGTTGAGAACCAAGGTATCAATACAGTAGGAGATACAAGCAAGTCCACAATAGATGTACCTACACAAAGAATCAAACACTTGCACCCAACGCTATAAAGGGGTTGTCAATCCCTTCACGGTTACTTGCAAGGATTAGATCTCATAGAGATAGATGTAAATGAGAACGGAAAGTAAAACAAAAGGTAAAAATAATGCACCAAGGTATTTTTGGTATTTTTAGTTTTAGATCTGAAAATAAATTATGGATAGTAGACCCGAGGGCCATAGGTTTCACTAGAGGCTTCTCGCATGATGGTAAGTATTACGGTGGGTGAACAAATTACTGTCGAGCAATTGATAGAAAAGCGAATAATTATGAAGATATCCAAGTCAATGATTTTGCATATAGAAATCACGTCCATGTCAAGTAGGCCGAAACGATTCTGCATCTACTACTATTACTCCACACATCGACCGACTCCTGCCTGCATCTAGAGTATTAAGTTCATGAAGAACAGAGTAACGTATTAGGTAAGATGACATGATGTAGAGGGATAAACTCAAGCAATATGATGAAAACTCTATCTTTTTATCCTCGATGGCAACAATACAATACGTGCCTCGCTACCCCTACTTTGTCACTGGGTGAGGACACCGCAATATTGAACCCAAAACTAAGCACTTCTCCTATTGCAAGAAATACCAATCTAGTTGGCCAAACCAAACCAATAACTCGAAGAGACTTGCAAAGATAAGAAATCATGCATATAATAATTCAGAAAATAATCAAATAATATTCATAGATAATCTGAACATAAACCCATAATTCATCGGATCTCGACAAACACACCGCAAAAGAGTATTACATCGGATAGATCTCCATGAAGATCATGAAGAACATGGTATTGAAGAGCAAAGAGAGAGAAGAAGCCATCTAGCTACTAGCTATGGACCCGAAGGTCTATGGTGAACTACTCACGCATCATCGGAGCGGCAATGGAATTGATGTAGATGCCCTGCGTGATCGAATCCCCCTCAGGCAGATTACCGAAAAAGGCTCCAAGATTGGATCTCTCGAGAACGGAGGCTTCCGGCGGTGGAAAACTGTTTTCATGGCTCCCCCTAGTATACAGGGAATATTTGTGAATTTATAGGCCAATAAATAGGGTTAGGGGAGCTGCCGTGGGCCCACAAGCCTGGGGGCGCGCCCTACCCCTAGGCGCGCCCCTTTGGCTTGTGGCCACACGGCGGCTCCCCGACTTCATCTCCAAGTCTCCTGGGTTGCTTCTGGTCTAAGAAAAATTATTCAGAAGATTTTATTCCGTATGGACTCCGTTTAATATTCCTTATCTGCAATACTCAAAAACAAGGAAAAAACAGAAACTGGCACTAGGCTCTAGATTAATAGGTTAGTCCCAAAATAGTATAAAATAGCATATTAATGCATATTAAACATCCAAAACAGATACTATAATAGCATGGAACAACCAAAAATTATAGATACGTTGGAGACGTATCAATGGCCACTGAGGTAACAACCGGAAATCAGACAGAGCGCAATGCCGAAATCACTAGGATTAAGGGATTGATGACTAAGGCCCAGGAGCATATCAACACATTGCAAGTTCAGATGAATGCTAAGTTGGAACGTTTGAGGGTGGAAGCTCTCCGTTTTAGCTTAGACCATCATGCTTCAGAGGCGGTTCTTCGGTGGAAGACCCAGGTCGGCCTCCCAATGCAGGTTTATCCCCGAAACCTCTTCAACACTCCCGGAGCAGGACCGAGCGTGCCACCGGCCATAACCCAGACCGTGGAGGCCCCGCGACAGTCAGACCTGCCCCGGAGGGATCGGACCCTGCCACGGCACCCTATGACACCACCTGGCCATTATTCTAACCCGATGGAGAACATGATAGAGGCGGCTGCTAGGCTCGACGCACTCCCCTTAGCCGAAGGGACGCCGTTCGTTAAGGAGGCACGAAAAGCCATTGGATTGCTACAGACGGCGATGGCTCAGTAGGAAAAGTACACATACAGCCGGAGTCGTGTGCACTCGATGCCCTTCCCAAGCCGTAGCTATAGCCGGCGCATAGAGTCGCCAGCGGTTTCCAACAGCGAGCAAGACACAACCCGCCCAATGATAACTCGCCTCGAATTAATGCTTAGGAGATCGTGGATAGGGGTTGAGCTCATCGGGGAGCTACTTTGATGATAGATGACCTGGTAATTCCTGAGCCGACTCTGATAACCCCTTCCATCTCAGTGGGAGCTGGAGTCTCATCCAGGGGCGTTGGTTTTCCTTGCCTGACGGCGGCCCTGCGGAACGAGGGTTTGCCCAAGGACTTTAAGGGCCATGTAAGGTGCCTAAGTATACAGCTGATTTACCCCCTGAGGCTTGGATTGAAAGTTCTGAGCTCGCCATGGAGATGCTGGACGTTAGCGAGGCAGTTTGTGCAAAGTACTTCATCATGATGTTAGAAGGACCAGCTCGCACGTGGTTAAAGGGTTTGCCTCCCAATTGTTGGGGAATGTTGCATGGGAAACAAAAAAATTCCTACGCTTCACCAAGATTAATCTAGAAGATGAGCATCTACGAGAGGGGAGAGTGGATGTACATACCCTTGTAGATCGCTAAGCGGGAAGCGTTAAGAAACGTGGTTTGTTGGAAATATGCCCTAGAGGCAATAATAAAATGGTTATTATTGTATTTCCTAGTTCATGAAATTGTCTGTTATTCATGCTATAATTGTGTTAACCGGAAACCGTAATACATGTGTGAATACATAGACCACAACGTGTCCCTAGTGAGCCTCTAGTTGGCTAGCTCGTTGATCGATAGATGGTCACGGTTTCATGACCATGGACATTGGATGTCGTTGATAACGGGATCACATCATCAGGAGAATGATGTGATGGACAAGACCCAATCCTAAGCATAGCACAAGATCGTGTAGTTCGTTTGCTAAAGCTTTTCAATGTCAAGTGTCGTTTCCTTAGACCATGAGATTGTGTAACTCCCGGATACCGTAGGAATGCTTTGGGTGTGCCAAACGTCACAACGTAACTGGGTGGCTATAAAGGTACGCTACGGGTATCTCCGAAAGTGTCTGTTGGGTTGACATGAATCGAGACTGGGATTTGTCACTCCGTGTGACGGAGAGGTATCTCTGGGCCCACTCGGTAAGACATCATCATTATGAGCTCAATGTGACTAAGGAGTTAGTCACGGGATGATGTATTACGGAACGAGTAAAGAGACTTGCCGGTAACGAGATTCAACAAGGTATGGTGATACCGACGATCGAATCTCGGGCAAGTACCATACCGATAGACAAAGGGAATTGTATATGGGATTGATTGAATCCTTGACATCGTGGTTCATCCGATGAGATCATCGTGGAGTACGTGGGAGCCAACATGGGTATCCAGATCCCGCTGTTGGTTATTGACCAGAGAGGTGTCTCGGTCATGTCTACGTGTCTCCCGAACCCGTAGGGTCTACACACTTAAGGTTCGATGACGCTAGGGTTATAGGGAAATAGTGTATGTGGTTACCGAAGGTTGTTTGGAGTCTCGGATGAGATCCCGGACGTCACGAGGAGTCCCGGAATGGTCCGGAGATGAAGATTGATATATAGGAAGTGAGGTTTTGGTTACCGGAAGTGTTCCGGGTGTCTACGGTAGTGTACCGGGACCACCGGAAGGGTTCCGGGGGTCCACCAAGTGGGCCCACCTGCCCCGGAAGGTTCCATGGGCTAAGAGTGGGAGGGAACCAGCCCCTAGGTGGGCTGGTGCGCCTCCCACCCCAGCCCAAGGCGCAGCAAGGGTGGAGGGGGCAAACCCTAGGCTTAGATGGGCCTTAAGGCCCACCCTAGGGCGCCTCCACCTTTCCCTGACCTGGCCGCCGGCCAGATGCCATCTGGTGGCTGCCGCCAGCCCCTAGGGTGGAACCCTAGGGCGCAGCACCTCTCCTCCCCTCCTCCTATATATATTGGAGGTATTTGGGGCTGCACAACACACGAGTTCATCTCCTCCCAGGTGCAGCCCTACTCCTCCCTCTCCTCGTTTCTCCGTAGTGCTTAGCGAAGCTCTGCCGGAGTACCACGCAGCTCCACCGCCACCACGCCGTCGTGTTGCCGGAGCTCTCCCTCAACCTCTCCTCCCTCCTTGCTGGATCAAGGCGTAGGATACGTCACCGGGCTGCATGTGTGTTGAACGCGGAGGTGCCGTCCGTTCGGCACTTGATCGGATCTACCGCGATCTGAATCGCTGCGAGTACGACTCCATCAACCGCGTTCTAGCAACGCTTCCGCTTAGCGATCTTCAAAGGTATGAAGATCCAATCTCTCCCCGCTCGTTTGCTGGTTTCTCCATAGATAGATCTTGGTGACACGTAGGAAAATTTTGATTTACTACTACGTCTCCCAACAGTGGCATCATGAGCTAGGTCTATGCGTAGAATCTATGCACGAGTAGAACACAAAGCAGTTGTGGGCGTCGATTTTGTTAATATGCTTTCCGTTACTAGTCTTATCTTGATTCGACGGTATTGTGGGATGAAGCGGCCCGGACCAACCTTACACGTACGCTTACGTGAGACCGGTTCCACCGCCTGACATGCACTAGTTGCATAAGGTGGCTAGCGGGTGTCTGTCTCTCCCACCTTAGTCGGATTGGATTCGATGAAAAGGGTCCTTATGAAGGGTAAATAGCAATTGGCATATCACGTTGTGGTTTTGGCGTAGGTAAGAAACGTTCTTGCTAGAATCCTATAGCAACCACGTAAAAACTTGCAACTACAAATTAGAGGACGTCTAACTTGTTTTTGCAGCATATGCCTTGTGATGTGATATGGCCAGAAGGATGTGATGTGATGCATTGTGATGTATGAGATTGATCATGTTCTTGTAATAGGGTTCACGACTTGCATGTCGATGACTATGACAACCGGCAGGAGCCATAGGAGTTGTCTTATTTTATTGTGTGACCTGCGTGTCAATCATAAATGCCATGTAATTACTTTACTTTATTGCTAAGCATTAGCCATAGTAGTAGAAGTAATAGTTGGCGAGACAACTTCATGAAGACACAATGATGGAGATCATGGTGTTGTGCCGGTGACAATGATGATCATCGTGCCCCGAAGATGGAGATCATAGGAGCAAGATGATATTGGCCATATCATGTCACTATATTGATTGCATGTGATGTTTATCATGTTTACATCTTATTTTCTTAGAACGACGGTAGTAAATAAGATGATCTCTCAATTAAAATTTCAAGAGAAGTGTTCACCCTAACTGTGCACCGTTGCTAAGGATCGTTGTTCCGAAGCACCACGTGATGATCGGGTGTGATAGGTTCTAACGTTCGCATACAACGGGTGTAAGCCATATTTACACACGCGAAACACTTAGGTTGACTTGACGAGCCTAGCATGTACAGACAAGGCCTCGGAACACGGAAGATCGAAAGGTCGAACATGAGTCGTATAGAAGATACGATCAACATGGAGATGTTCACCATGGATGACTAGTCCGTCTCACGTGATGATCGGACACAGGCTAGTTGACATGGATCATGTGTCACTTAGATGACTAGAGAGATGTCTATCTGAGTTGGAGTTCATTGAATAATTTGATTATGTGAACTCGATTATCATGAACTTAGTCTAAAAATTGCCTTTAATATCTATATTGTAGATCCAATGGCCAACGCAAATGTCAACCTCAATTTCAACGCGTTCCTAGAGAAAACCAAGCTGAAAGATGATGGAAGCAACTATGCGGACTGGGTCCGTGGCTTGAGGATCATCCTCATAGCTTCCAAGAGATTGTATGTCCTTGATGCACCGCTAGGTGACCCACCCATTCTCCCAGCGGACCAAGACGTTACGAACGCTTGGCAGTCGCACTGCGATGATTACTCCCTTGTTCAGTGCGGCATGCTTTACAGTTTAGAATCGGGGCTCCAAAAGCGTTTTGAGCAACACGGAGCATATGAGATGTTCCAAGAGCTGAAACTGGTTTTCCAAGCTCATGCCCGAGTCGAGAGATATGACATCTCCGACAAGTTCTTCAGCTGTAAGATGGAGGAGAACAGTTATGTTAGTGAGCACATCCTCAAGATGTCTGGGCTTCACAACCGCTTGAATCAGCTGGGAGTTAATCTCCCGGATGACTCAGTCATTGACAGAATCCTCCAGTCGCTTCCACCTAGCTACAAGAGCTTTGTGATGAACTACAACATGCAGGGTATGGAGAAGTCCATTCCCGAGTTGTGCTCGATGCTGAAATCAGCGGAGGTCGAGATCAAAAAGGAGCATCAAGTGTTGATGGTAAACAAGACCACTAGTTTCAAGAAAGGCAAGGGTAAGAAGAACTTCAAGAAGGACGGCAAAGCTGTTGCCGCGCCCGGTAAGCAAGTTGCCGGGAAGAAGAAGAACAAGAATGGACCCAAGCCTGAGACTGAGTGTTTCTATTGTAAGGGTACCAGTCACTGGAAGCGGAACTGCCCCAAGTATTTAGCGGATAAGAAGGACGGCAACATTAAAGGTATATGTGATATACTTGTTATTGATGTGTACTTGACCAGCGCTCGTAGTAGCTCCTGGGTATTTGATACCGGTGCAGTTGCTCACATTTGTAACTCCAAGCAGGAGCTGCGGAATAAGCGGAGGCTGGCCAAGGACGAGGTGACGATGCGCGTCGGGAATGGTTCCAAGGTCGATGTGATCGCCGTCGGCACGCTACCTCTACATCTACCTTCGGGATTAGTTTTAAACCTTAATAATTGTTATTTAGTACCAGCTTTGAGCATGAACATTGTATCTGGATCTCGCTTGATGCGAGATGGCTACTCATTTAAATCCGAGAATAATGGTTGTTCTATTTATATGAGAGAAATGTTTTATGCTCATGCCCCGCTGGTCAATGGTTTATTTTTGATGAATCTCGAACGTGATGTTACACATATCCATAGTGTGAGTACCAAAAAGTGTAAAGTTGATAACGATAGTCCCACTTACATGTGGCACTGCCATCTTGGCCATATTGGTGTCAAACGCATGAAGAAGCTCCATGCTGATGGACTTTTGGAGTCACTTGATTTCGAATCATTTGACACATGCGAACCATGCCTCATGGGCAAGATGACCAAGACTCCATTCTCCGGAACAATGGAGCGAGCAACTGACTTGTTGGAGATAATACATACCGATGTATGCGGTCCAATGAGTGTCGAGGCTCGCGGTGGCTACCGTTATGTTCTCACCCTCACTGATGACTTGAGCAGATATGGGTATGTCTGCTTAATGAAACACAAGTCTGAAACCTTTGAAAGGTTCAAGGAATTTCAGAGTGAGGTAGAGAATCAACGTGACAGGAAAATAAAATGCCTACGATCTGATCGTGGCGGAGAATATTTAAGTCACGAGTTTGGCACACACCTTAGGAAATGTGGAATTGTTTCACAACTCACGCCGCCCAGCACACCTCAGCGAAATGGTGTGTCTGAACGTCGTAATCGCACTCTATTGGATATGGTGCGATCTATGATGTCTCTTACCGACTTACCGCTATCATTTTGGGGATATGCATTAGAGACTGCCGCATTCACTTTAAATAGGGCACCGTCTAAATCCATTGAGACGACACCGTATGAATTATGGTTTGGAAAGAAACCTAAGCTGTCGTTTCTAAAAGTTTGGGGATGCGATGCTTATGTGAAGAAACTTCAACCTGAGAAGCTCGAACCCAAAAGCGGAAAAGTGCGTCTTCATAGGATATCCCAAAGAGACTATTGGGTATACCTTCTACCTACGATCCGAGGGAAAAGTCTTCGTTGCCAAGAATGGATCCTTTCTCGAGAAAGAGTTTCTCTCGAAAGAAGTAAGTGGAAGGAAAATAGAACTTGATAAGGTAATTGTACCTCCACTCGACCCGGAGAGTAGCGCAGCACAGGAAGTTGTTTCTGTGGAGCTTACACCGGCTAGAGAGGAAGTTAATGATGATGATCATGAAGCTTCAGATCAAGTTGCTATTCGAAGGTCCACTAGGACACGTTCCGCACCAGAGTGGTACGGCAATCCTGTCCTAGAGATCATGTTGTTGGACAATGGTGAACCTTCGAACTATGAAGGAGCAATGGCGGGCCCGGATTCCAACAAATGGCTTGAGGCCATGAAATCCGAGATAGGATCCATGTATGAGAACAAAGTATGGACTTTGGTGGACTTGCCTGATGATAAGCGAGCCATTGAAAACAAATGGATCTTTAAGAAGAAGACTAACACAGACGGTAATGTGACCGCCTATAAAGCTCGGCTTGTCGCTAAAGGTTATCGACAAGTTCAAGGAGTTGACTACGATGAGACTTTCTCACCCGTAGCGATGCTAAAGTCAGTTCGAATCATGTTAGCAGTTGCCGCATTTTATGATTATGAGATCTGGCAAATGGACGTCAAAACGGCATTCCTTAATGGCTTCCTCAAGGTAGAACTGTATATGATGCATCCGGAAGGTTTTGTCGGTTCTGAAGATGCTAACAAGGTATGCAAGCTCCAGCGCTCCATCTATGGGCTGGTGCAAGCATCTCGGAGTTGGAACATTCGCTTTAGTGAGGTGATTAAAGCGTTTGGGTTTGTACAGGTTCATGGAGAACCCTGTATTTACAAGAAAGTGAGTGGGAGCTCTATAGCATTTCTTATACTGTATGTGGATGACATGCTGATAATGGGAAATAATATAGAACTCTTGGAAAGTATAAAGGCCTACTTGAATAAGTGTTTTTCAATGAAGGACCTTGGAGAAGCTGCTTACATATTAGGTATTAAGATCTATAGAGATAGATCGAAACGCCTCATTGGTCTTTCACAAAGCACATACCTTGAAAAGATATTGAAGAAGTTCAATATGGATCAGTCCAAGAAGGGGTTCTTGCCTGTGTTGCAAGGTGTGAGATTGAGTATGACTCAATGCCCGACCACGGCAAAGGATAGAGAAGAGATGAGTGTCATCCCCTATGCTTCAACCATAGGCTCTATCATGTATGCCATGCTGTGTACCAGGCCTGATGTGAACCTTGCCATAAGTTTGGTAGGGAGGTACCAAAGTGATCCCGGAGCGGAACATTGGACAGCGGTCAAGAATATCCTGAAGTACCTGAAAAGGACAAAGGACATGTTTCTCGTTTATGGAGGTGCCGAAGAGCTCGTCGTAAAGGGTTACGTCGATGCTAGCTTTGACATAGATCCGAACGACTCCAAGTGGCAAACCGGATACGTGTATATTTTGAATGGAGGGGCAGTGAGCTGGAGCAGCAGCAAGCAAAGCGTCGTGGCAGCATCTACATGTGAAGCGGAGTACATAGCTGCTTCGGAAGCAGCAAAGGAGGGAGTCTGGATGAAGGAGTTCATCACCGACCTAGGAGTGATTCCGAATGCGTCGGGCCCGATGACTCTACTCTGTGACAACACTGGAGCTATTGCCCTTGCGAAGGAGCCCAGGTTTCACAAGAAGACAAGACACATCAAGCGCCGTTTCAACTCCATCCGTGATTACATTCAGGAGGGAGACATAGATATTTGTAAAGTGCATACGGATCTGAATGTCGCAGATCCGTTGACTAAACCTCTCTCACGAGCAAAACATGATCAACACCAGAATGCTATGGGTGTTCGATTCATCACAATGTAACTAGATTATTGACTCTAGTGCAAGTGGGAGACTGTTGGAAATATGCCCTAGAGGCAATAATAAAATGGTTATTATTGTATTTCCTAGTTCATGATAATTGTCTGTTATTCATGCTATAATTGTGTTAACCGGAAACCGTAATACATGTGTGAATACATAGACCACAACGTGTCCCTAGTGAGCCTCTAGTTGGCTCGCTCGTTGATCAATAGATGGTCACAGTTTCATGACCATGGACATTGGATGTCGTTGATAACGGGATCACATCATCAGGAGAATGATGTGATGGACAAGACCCAATCCTAAGCATAGCACAAGATCGTGTAGTTCGTTTGCTAAAGCTTTTCAATGTCAAGTGTCGTTTCCTTAGACCATGAGATTGTGTAACTCCCGGATACCGTAGGAATGCTTTGGGTGTGCCAAACGTCACAACGTAACTGGGTGGCTATAAAGGTACGCTACGGGTATCTCCGAAAGTGTCTGTTGGGTTGACACGAATCGAGACTGGGATTTGTCACTCCGTGTGACGGAGAGGTATCTCTGGGCCCACTCGGTAAGACATCATCATTATGAGCTCAATGTGACTAAGGAGTTAGTCACGGGATGATGTATTACGGAACGAGTAAAGAGACTTGCCGGTAACGAGATTGAACAAGGTATGGTGATACCGACGATCGAATCTCGGGCAAGTACCATACCGATAGACAAAGGGAATTGTATACGGGATTGATTGAATCCTTGACATCGTGGTTCATCCGATGAGATCATCGTGGAGTACGTGGGAGCCAACATGGGTATCCAGATCCCGCTGTTGGTTATTGACCAGAGAGGTGTCTCGGTCATGTCTACGTGTCTCCCGAACCCGTAGGGTCTACACACTTAAGGTTCGATGACGCTAGGGTTATAGGGAAATAGTGTATGTGGTTACCGAAGGTTGTTCGGAGTCCCGGATGAGATCCCGGACGTCACGAGGAGTCCCGGAATGGTCCGGAGACAAAGATTGATATATAGGAAGTGAGGTTTTGGTTACCGGAAGTGTTTTGGGTGTCTACGGTAGTGTACCGGGACCACCGGAATGGTTCCGGGGGTCCACCAAGTGGGCCCACCTGCCCCGGAAGGTTCCATGGGATAAGAGTGGGAGGGAACCAGCCCCTAGGTGGGCTGGTGCGCCTCCCACCCCATCCCAAGGCGTAGCAAGGGTGGAGGGGGCAAACCCTAGGCTTAGATGGGCCTTAAGGCCCACCCTAGGGCGCCTCCACCTTTCCCTGACCTGGCCGCCGGCCAGATGCCATCTGGTGGCTGCCGCCAGCCCCTAGGGTGGAACCCTAGGGCGCAGCATCTCTCCTCCCCTCCTCCTATATATAGTGGAGGTATTTGGGGCTGCACAACACACGAGTTCATCTCCTCCCAGGTGCAGCCCTACTCCTCCCTCTCCTCGTTTCTCCGTAGTGCTTAGCGAAGCTCTGCCGGAGTACCACACAGCTCCACCGCCACCATGCCATCGTGTTGCCGGAGCTCTCCCTCAACCTCTCCTCCCTCCTTGCTGGATCAAGGCGTAGGAGACGTCACCGGGCTGCATGTGTGTTGAACGCGGAGGTGCTGTCCGTTCGGCACTTGATCGGATCTACCGCGATCTGAATCGCTACGAGTACGACTCCATCAACCGCGTTCTAGCAACGCTTCCGCTTAGCGATCTTCAAAGGTATGAAGATCCAATCTCTCCCCGCTCGTTTGCTGGTTTCTCCATAGATAGATCTTGGTGACACGTAGGAATTTTTGATTTACTACTACGTCTCCCAACAGTGGCATCATGAGCTAGGTCTATGCGTAGAATCTATGCACGAGTAGAACACAAAGCAGTTGTGGGCGTCGATTTTGTTAATATGCTTGCCGTTACTAGTCTTATCTTGATTCGACGGTATTGTGGGATGAAGCGGCCCGGACCAACCTTACACGTACGCTTACGTGAGACCGGTTCCACCGCCTGACATGCACTAGTTGCATAGGGTGGCTAGCGGGTGTCTGTCTCTCCCACCTTAGTCGGATTGGATTCGATGAAAAGGGTCCTTATGAAGGGTAAATAGAAATTGGCATATCACGTTGTGGTTTTGGCGTAGGTAAGAAACGTTCTTGCTAGAATCCTATAGCAACCACGTAAAAACTTGCAACTACAAATTAGAGGACGTCTAACTTGTTTTTGCAGCATATGCCTTGTGATGTGATATGGCCAGAAGGATGTGATGTGATGCATTGTGATGTATGAGATTGATCATGTTCTTGTAATAGGGTTCACGACTTGCATGTCGATGACTATGACAACCGGCAGGAGCCATATGAGTTGTCTTATTTTATTGTGTGACCTGCGTGTCAATCATAAATGCCATGTAATTACTTTACTTTATTGCTAAGCGTTAGCCATAGTAGTAGAAGTAATAGTGGTTTTATTGACCATCAACACTTGATGTTCTTTCTGGATTTTAGACTCAGCGACTTTCAGCATCGCAAACAGCTTGGCGACTGACTTGTTCATCCCGTGCATGTTATAGTTCATCACAAAGCTCTTGTAGCTAGGTGGCAGTGATTGAAGAACTCTGTCAGTGATCGCCTCTGGCAGAAGGCGCATTCCCAACTCCGCCAGACGAGTCGAATACCCAGACAGTCTGAGTATATGTTCACTGATAGACCCGTTCTCCTCCATTTTGCAAGGATAGAACTTATCGGAGGTCTCATACCTCTCGATCCGGGCATTCTTCTTAAAGATAAACTCCAACTCTTGGAACATCTCATATGCTCCATGACGTTCAAAATGTCTTTGAAGTCCCAGTTCTAAGCCATACAATATTGCACACTAAACTATTGAGTAATCTCCAGAACGTGCCTCCCAAGCGTTCTTAACGTCTTCGGATGACATGTCTTCGGGTTGGTTACCAAGCAGTGCATCAAGGACATATGACTTCTGGGAAGCCATGAGGATAATCCTCAGATTACGGGCCCAGTCCACAAAGTTACTTCCATCATCTTTCAACTTAGCTTTCTCTAGGAACGCATTAAAATTCAGGGGTGCTACTGCGCGAGCCATTGATCTACAACATAAATATGCAAAGGTTACTAAGACTATTTTTCAAGATAATGAGTTCAGTTAATCAAATTACTAAAGCTCCCACTCAAATCGACATCCCTCGGGTCATCTGAGTGACACATGATCCAAATTCACCAACTCAAGTCCGATCATCACGTGAGTTGAGGTGGTTTCAATGGTGAACATCATCATGTTGATCATATCTACTATATGACTCATGTTCAACCTTTCGGTCTCTTGTGTTCCGAGGCCATGTCTGTACATGCTAGGCTCGTCAAGTTAACCCGAGTGTTCTGCATGTGCAACACTGGCTTGCACCCGTTGTATGTGAACATAGAGTCTGTCACACCCGATCATCACGTGGTGTCTCGACACGATGAACTTTCGCAACGGTGCACACTCGGGGAGAAAACAATTCATCTTGAAATTTAAGTGAGGGATCATCTTATAATGTTGTCGTCGTCCTAAGCAAAACAAGGTGCATATAAGGATTAACATCACATGCAAATCATAAGTGACATGATATGGCCATGAACTTATGCTTTTGACCTCCATCTTGAAAGCACCGACATGATCTCCATCGTCACCGGCATGACACCATGATCTCCATCATATTGATATCCATCAACGTGTCGCCATCGGGGTTGTCACTCCCACCATGCTTCTACTACTATTGCTACCGTTTAGCGATAAAGTAAAGCATTACGTAGCGCTTAATTGTTGACATGCAGGTTATACAATAATTAAAGACAACCCTATGGCTCCTGCCGGTTGCCGTACTCATCGACATGCAAGTCGTGATATTCTATACAACACATGATAATCTCATACATCACATATATCTCATCATGTAATTGGCCATATCACATCACAACATACCCTACAAAAACAAGTTAGACAAACTCTAATTGTCCTTGCATGTTTTATGTGGCTGCTACGGGTATCTAGCAAGAACAATTCTCACCTACACAAAACC
Source organism: Hordeum marinum (assembly GCA_022496015.1). Lineage (NCBI taxonomy): Eukaryota > Viridiplantae > Streptophyta > Magnoliopsida > Poales > Poaceae > Hordeum > Hordeum marinum. The sequence continues at coordinate 453,129,102 of CM039674.1, read as the reverse complement.
ACAACGATGATACATAAGTTGCTTTTCAACCTTCTCAAGGACCGCCTTTAACGAATCCGATCCAACTAAAGTAGGAGAAACAGACACCCGCCAGCCATCTTTGTGCAACAAAGTTACACGTGAGTCGATGGTACCGGTCGCTCATAAGCGTACGAGTAAGGTTGGTCCAGGACGCTTCATCCCACAATACCGCTGAACCAAAACAAGACCAAGGGAGGAAGCAATCTAAGAATCAACGCCCACAAACTCTTTGTGTTCTACTCGAGATCTCATCTACACATAGACCTAGCTCATGATGCCATTGTTGGGGAACGTTGCATGGGAAACAAAAAAATTCCTACGCTTAACCAAGATCAATCTAGGAGATGAGCATCTACGAGAGGGGAGAGTGGATCTACATACCCTTATAGATCGCTAAGAGGGAAGCATTAAGAAACATGGTTCATGTAGTCGAATGTCTTCATGATCCAAATCGCCGAGCATCCCGCGATCCAATCACGATTCGTCCTGATCTAGCGCCGAATGGACGACACCTCCGCGTTCAGCACACGTATGGCTTGATGACGATCTACGCTTTCTTGATCCACAAAGAGGGAGCGGAGAGGTAGACGAGTTCTCCGATAGCGCGATGGCGTTGCAGTGGTGGTGGAGTAATTCCAGCAGGGCTTCGCCTAAGCACTGTTGAAACCGATCTAGAGGAGAAACTACGGACTAGAGGAGAGGGTAGCACGTGGCTGAAAATCTATGTGCAAAAACCCTAAAACCTCTAGTATATATAGGAGTAGGAGAGGAGGAGGCTTGGCCGCAAGGGCCAGCCCTTTTGGCTTCGGCCGAAGTGGAGGGAGGAGTCCTACTCCTCCACTCTTAGTCGGATTAGGACTCCTTCCTTATATTAGCCTTTTTCCACCTTTTCCACTTTGGATTTCCTTCCCATCCGCATGGCCCCTATGTGGGACTTCAGCCAGCCCACTAAGGGCTGGTATTCATCCTCCCACAGCCCATGTAGCCTCTTGGGTCGAAATACCCCTCCCGATGGTCTCCCGGTACCCTCCCGCCACTCCCGGTACACTACCGATGAGCCCGAAACTTTTCCGGTGACCAAAACAGGACTTCCTATATATCAATATTTACCTCCGGACCATTTCGGAGCTCCTCGTGATGTCCAGGATCTCATCCGGGACTCCAAACAACCTTAGGTCACCACCATGCATAACTCCATACTATTGAAACGTCACCAAACCTTAAGTGTGCAGACCCTGCGGGTTTGAGAACTATGTAGACATGACCGAGACACCTCTACGGTCAATAATTAATAACAGGACCTGGATTCTCATATTGATTCCTACATATTTAATGAAGATCTTTATCGTTCGAAGCTCTATGTCAAGGATTCAGTTAATCCCGTATGATGTTCTCTTTGTTCTTCGGTATGTTACATGCCCGAGATTCGATCGTCGGTATCTCCATACCTAGTTCAACCTCATTACCGGCAAGTCTCTTTACTCATTTCCGTAATACAAGATCCCGGGGCTAACACTTAGTCACATTGCTTGCAAGGCTTGTTGTGATGTTGTATTATCGAGTGGGCCCAAAGATACCTCTCCGTCACACGGAGTAACAAATCCCAGTGTTGATCCATGCCAACCAACATACACCCTCGGAGGTACTTGTAGAGCACCTTTGTAGTCACCCAGTTATGTTGTGACGTTTGATACACACAAGGCACTCCTCCGGTGTCCGTGAGTTGCATGATCTCATGGTCGTAGGAACATATACTTGACAATGCAGAAAACTGTAGCAATAAACTGACACGATCATATGCTACGTTTATAATTTGGATCTTGTCCATCCCATCATTCTCCTAATTATGTGATCCCGTTATCAAATGACATCTCATGCCAATGGCTAGGAAACCTTGACCATCTTTGATCAACGAGCTAGTCTACTAGAGGCACACTAGGGACAAAGTGTTGTTTATATATCCACACATGCAATGTGTCTCCAATCAATAAAATTATAGCATGGATAATAAAAAATTATCATGAACAAGGAAATATAATAATAAACACTTTATTTATTTCCTCTAGGGCATATTTCCAACACCAATACCATTGCGTCTTGGGCCGAGTTTAAGGCACGTTTTATCAAGAACTTCCGGGGAATATGCAAGCAACCTATCACAATTGTGGATCTTGACCATTTGCACAACATGAGGATGAGTCAGCCCATCATTGGGTTTGACCGGTTTCGACGGTTATCCACTCGTCCGAGAACATCTCAGCGTCTCAGGTGGTTCTGATTTTAGAGAAAAACTATCACTTCTTACCTGTTAAGCAGAAGCTCGGGCGGCTGAACCGTTCTTGTCAAGACATGGGTGAGCTCATGATGGCTCACACAAAGTATGTGGATTCAGATACTACTAAATATACGAGCTCCGATGATGATAAATCGGCTAAGGGTAAGAAGAATAGCAATGGCAAGAGTCAACAGCAGAATGGGGCTGGAAATAACAACCCGGGCAAGAGAAACAACCCAGACGGTGGGTCAGAACTGGTGGCAAACGTCAGTGCTAGGAACAATCATGCCAAGGGTAATGGTAAGCCACCCTTTAACAAAGTTAAAGCCCCCTTTAACTTGGAGGAAACACAAAGTAAGCCTTGCCCGGAGCACAGCCAACCCAGCAGGCCAGCCGGTTATGCGTGGAGGGACTGTAACATTATGCGGGAGTTTCAGAACTACAACTTTAACCAACATCTTAATAACGGCAATTGGCCATCGAGCGGCTCAGGTCCAGGCCGCTCAGGGACCGGCTTCGATGGAGGCGGCTCAGTTTCAGGTTATAAGGGGCAAGGCAGTCAAGGTGGTCACCATCAACAGTCTAGCAATGGTGGTCAGCACCCAAACAACTAGTCAGGGTATCAGAGTAACCCGAATCAACTCAGTGGAGGCCAGTATCATGTTTTCACTATGAGCCTGGACAAACGGGATCAAAACCTACACAAGAGGGCAGTCAACACGGCAATGCCGGCTCTCCCGCAGTATTTGAAGTGGACTGAGTATCCTATCTCATGGTGTAGGGAGGATCACCCGCCACGGGTCGATAACCCAGGGCACTTGGCGCTTGTGGTAGCACCTAAGGTTGGAGGTTATAAGTTTACAAAGGTACTGATGGATGGTGGCACTAGCATCAACATCTTGTACTATGACACTTTTCGCCAGATGGAGCTAACTGACAAGGCCCTTAAGCCGTCATCAATAATTTTTCACGGTGTCATTCCAAGCAAGTAGGCTTACTTGATGGGTAAGATTGCCCTTGAGGTCGCATTCGGAGATGACTACAAGTACAGGTCGGAGACTTTATGGCTTGAGGTGGTGAAAATTAAGAGCCCATATCATGCCTTGTTTGGTCGACCGGCTTTTGCAAAATTTATCGCCCGACCTTGTTATGTCTACTTGCAGCTCAAAATCCCGCCTCTCAAGGGGACGATAAAAGTACACGGTGACCGGAAGGTGGCTCTTGAATGTGAAGAAGGTGACACTGCCTATGCAGAATCAAGTTGTGCTGAGGCGGAGCTCAAATTTTACAAAGCTAATGTTGACCCGATAGATACGACTCCGTTGAAGAAGCCCAGCATAGAGTCTGAGTCACCCCTGAAGTTTGGGGCGGAGGATACAAAGCTGGTGGACTTTGCTCCGTGCGACTCGTTGAAGCAGTTCACTATTGGGGCTAACATGGACCCCGCATAGGAAAGCGCGCTCATCTAATTCATCTGTGAGAATCGGGACATCTTTGCATGGAAACCTTCTGACATGCCGGGTGTACCGAGAGAGTTTGCTGAGCACCACCTTAATGTGGATCCCAAGTTTAAACCAATTAAACAGTTCCTCCGTCGCTTCAACGAAGAGCTGCGTAAAGCAATTGGAGAAGAGGTGGCCCGGCTCTTGGCAGCAGGGTTCATCGTGGAGGTTTTTCACCCAGAGTGGTTGGATAATCCCGTGCTTGTGCTTAAAAAGAACGACACATGGCGTATGTGTGTGGATTACACAGATCTTAACAAGGCATGTCCAGTTGACCCGTTTGCTCTCCCCCGCATCGACCAAATTATTGATGCAATGGTGGGTTGCGAGAGTTTATGCTTACTAGACGCTTATTCAGATTATCGTCAGATCAAGATGGCAGTTAATGACCAAGAGAAGACGTAATTTATAACCCCTTTTGGGGCTTTTTGCTATGTGTGTATGTCTTTTGGGCTTAAAAGTGCGCAGGCAACTTATCAACGCCGTGTGCAAAATTGCCTTCATAGTCAGATTGGGCGGAATGTTCATGCCTATGTGGATGATATTGTGGTTAAGTAAAGGAAGAAGGAGACTCTGCTTGACGACCTGAAGGAGACGGTTGACAACTTACGGGTCTAAAAGATGATGCTTAACCCGGCTAAGTGTGTTTTTGGTCTTCCTGCAGGCAAGTTTTGGGTTTCTTAGTCTCAAAGCAAGGTATTGAAGCTAACCCAAACAAGATAAAGGGTACTTCTTTGTCTAAGTCGGCAAGCGTTCACGATGTACAACGCTTGGCGGATCACATTCCTGCTTTAAGCCGCTTCATCAGCCGCCTTGGAAAGAAGGCTATTCCCTTATATCTAATGATGAAAAAGACGAATGACTTTGTCTGGAGTAAGGCTGCAGACGAGGCGCTTGATGCGCTTAAGGGACAGTTGGCTGAGCCGCCGGTCTTGGCTGCTCCGGCTAAGAAAGAACCTTTTCTCTTATACATAGCGGCTAACAATAGGGCTGTCAGTGTTACGGTTGTGGCGGAGTGAAAGGAAGCAGGGAAGGAGTGTCCAGTCCAGAGGCCGGTTTACTATGTCAGTGAGGTCTTGATAGAATCCAAGCAAAGATACCCGCATTGGCAAAAATTGATCTATGGGGTGTTCATGGCAAACCGCAAGTTGAAGCATTATTTCCTTGGATACTAGATCACGGTGGTTAGCCCTGCCCCTTTGGGAGATAATCCAAAATAGAGAAGCTACTGGCAGGATTGCTAAGTGGGCACTAGTACTTGGGCCCCTTAATTTAAAGTATGTGCCTCGTATGACTGTCAAGTCTCTCTGCCCCTTTGGGAGATATCATCCAAAATAGAGAAGCTACTGGCAGGATTGCTAAGTGGGCACTAGAACTTGGGCCCCTTAATTTAAAGTATGTGCGGAGAGTCAATTGCCCGAGGAGAAGCCGGACAACACGTACTGGACAATTCACTTCGACGGATCCAAGCAATTGGAAGGATCAGGGGCTGGGATTGTCTTAACTTCCCCTAGAGGTGAAAAGTTTTGTTATGTGTTAAGGTTAATGTTTCCTTGTACTAACAATGCAGCTGAGTATGAAGCTTTGCTTCACCGGCTTCGTGTGGCTAAGGGGATGGATCTAAGTCGGGTAAGGTGCCTCGACGACTCACACCTCGTGGCTTAGCAAGTTTCAGGCAGGTGGGATTCCAAGGACCAATTGATGGCGGCTTATCGTCACGCGGTGGATATCATCGCTGGCCACTTCAAAGGTTATTAGGTGGATCATATTAACCGTCGAAAGAACAAGGCGGCTGATGCATTATCAAGGCTAGGCTCTCAGCGTAAGCCGGTGCCACCTAACGTCTTTTTGGACGTGTTGTATTGATACGTCTCCAACGTATCTATAATTTTTGATTATTCCATGCTATTATATTATCTGTTTTGGATGTTTTAGATGCATTAATATGTAATTTTATATTATTTTTGGGACTAACCTATTAATCTAGAGCCTAGTGCCAGTTTCTGTTTTTCCTTGTTTTTGAGTTTCGCAGATAAGGAATATTAAATGGAGTCCAAACAGATTAAAACCTCCGGAATGGTTTTTTCTGGAAAATTAGGAAGCCACGAGACTTGAGAACCAAGGCATAGGAGCTACCATGGGGCCACAAGCCCGATTGCCGCGGCCAGGGGGTACACCGTGCTGGGCAGGCTTTTGGGCCCCTAGCAACTCCCCTAACCCTAATCTTTGGCCTATAAATACCCAAATATTCCATCATTATCAGAACGGGCCACGAAAACACTTTTCTGCCACCAGAAGCCTCCATTCCCGAGAGATCCAATCTTGGAGCCTTTTTTGGTAATCTGCCGGAGGGGGATTCGATCACGGAGGGCATCTACATCAACTCCATTGCCCCTCCGATGAGGCGTGAGTAGTTCACCACAGACCTACGGGTCCATAGATAGTACCTATATGGCTTCTTCTCTCTCTTTGCTTCTCAATACCATGTTCTTCATGATCTTCATGGAGATCTATCCGATGTAATACTCTTTTGCGGTGTGTTTGTCGAGATCCGATGAATTGTGGGTTTATGTTCAGATTATCCATGAATATTATTTGAGTCTTTCCTGAATTCTTATATGCATGATTTCATATCTTTGCAAGTCTCTTCAAGTTATTGGGTTGGTTTGGCCAACTAGATTGGTAATTCTTGCAATAGGAGAAGTGCTTAGTTTTGGGTTCAATCTTGCGGTGTCCTCACCCAGTGACATAGTAGGGGTAGCGAGGCACGTATTGTATTATTGCCATCAAGGGTAAAAATATGGGGTTTTCATCATATTGCTTTAGTTTATCCCTCTACATCATGTCATCTTGCTTAATGACTTACTCTGTTCTTCATGAACTTAATACTCTAGATGCAGGCAGGAGTCGGTCGATGTATGGAGTAATAGTAGTAGATGCAGAATCATTTCAGTCTACTTGTCATGGACATGATGCCTATAGTCATAATCATTGCCTTGGATATCTTCATAATTATTCGCTTTTCTATCAATTGCTCGACAGTAATTTGTTCACCCATCGTAATACTTTCCATCATGAGAGAAGCCATCTAGTGAAACCTATGGCCCCCGGGTCTATTTTCCATATTATATTTTCAGATCTAAAACCAAAAAAAACCAAAAATAATTGTTGCATTGTTTTTTTACTTTTAGTTCTACTTTCTGTTCAAGCATCCTATTATATCTATCTCTACTAGTTCTCATCCTTGCAAATAATCGTGAAGGGATTGACAACCCCTTTATAGATTTGGGTGCAAGAGTTTGATTCCTTGTGCAGGTATATCTATTGGTGGCTCGCTTGTATCTCCTACTGGATTGATACCTTGGTTCTGAAAAACTGAGGGAAATACTTATCTACTTTGCTGCATCAAACTGTTCCTCTTCACGGGAAACCAACGCATGCTCGAGAAGTAGCAAGAAGGATTTCTGGTGCCGTTGCCGGGGAGATACATAGCAAGCCGAGGATACCAAGTACCCTTCACAAACTCATCTCTTCCATTTACATTATTTTCCATTTGCTTCTCGTTTTCATCTCCCCCACTTCTAAAACGATTTTCAAAAAGATTTTCCTTTCACCTTTTCCCGTTCGTCTTCTTCCTCGTGTGCTTGATTGCTCGCTTTGTCATCATGTCTGAAACAAAGGAGGTTATCGCTGAAAATCTGGGGAGTATCACTAGTACTAATCTTGAGGAAAATTTTGACTCTTTTCTCTATATCCTAAAATTGAATCTCTTCTTAAATCTAATACTTTTCAAGTTGGAGATGGAAACATTATCGGTAAGAGCGTTACTCAAGAATTCTTTGATTGTACGGGAATGCTACCTATGAGTAATGGATCTATTCTTCTTAGCACAAATAGTTATGCGGATGCTATTGTCATGCTCATTGAAAAATTGGAAAGGATATTTGTGCACATTCATCCTGCTTTGCAGAAAGTGTTTTATGAACTTCCCAATATTAATCATCCTAAAGCTAAAAAGATTGCTACTATTATCCTTATTCGAGAATTTGTTTTCATCATACAAGAAGCTAGGGAGATATTTTTCCTTCTACAATAAATATGTGGAACACCCTCCTATTGAAGAAATCCTCCATGATAAAGAAACCTTGCGTAGCCTAGAATCTAGAGACTATCAATCTTATAGTGAAAATCTTAGGAAGAGAGCTCCCTACGCGGAAATAACTCGCACCCTATATCATGAAACTTATGAGCAATTTTATTGGATTACTAGGGGAATTTTGGAAGGGTATGAGGATGATTTTCTTGAAAATATGATTAAAGAACCTCTTAGAGATAAGATACATGTTTTATATGATGATATTTATGGTGATGATCTAGACTATGGGTTTATCAATGTTAAAATCACTAACCGCAACCCCTTTCATGATTTAAGTTCTTCTACTAAAAAAGAAATAAAGGAAAGTATGGATCTAGTTCGGAAATATTTTGATGGATTGATCAAGTTTGGATTGTTTACCAAATATTACAATACCTAGATATATTGCGTTTTGCCTAGCTAGGGGCGTTAAACAATAGCGCTTGTTGGGAGGCAACCCAATTTTATTTTGCTTTAAGTTTTTTGCTCCTGTTTTGCAATGTTTGTCACATTATTACTTATTTAGTAACTGTGTTTTTGTATTTAAATTATTGTTTGATACAAGTAAAACATTGGGGGTGATCTATGGTAGTTGTTGATTTGATCTTGCTGGAAAACAGAAACTTTTGCGCTTAGTCCAGGATTTTTATGAATTTTTCAGAGTGTCAAATAGATTTGAAATTTTTAAAAAGGATTTATACACAAATTTCCCTGGTTGTCCTAATTTTTCAGAATGTTTACAGTTCCAGAAGTATTCGAAGTTTACAGATTGCTACAGACTGTTCTATTTTTGACAGATTCTGTTTTCTTTGTGTTGTTTGCTTATTTTGATGTATCTATGGGTCGTATCGGGGGGTATGAGTCATGGAGAAGTTAGAATATAGTAGGTATTACAAAAATATAAATAAATAATGAGTTCACAACAGTACCTAAAGTGGTGATTTATTTTTCTTATACTAACAGATCTCATGAGTTTTCTGTTGAGTTTTGTGTTGTGAAGTTTTCAAGTTTTGAGTGAAAATTTGATGGACTATGGAATAAAGAGTGTGAAGAGCCTAAGATTGGGGATTCCCATGGAACCCCAAGTAATATTCAAGGATACTAAAGAGCCTAAGCTTGGGGATGCCCCGGAAGGCATCCCCTCTTTCGTCTTCAATCCATCGGTAAATTTACTTGAGGCTATATTTTTATTCACCACCTTATATGTGTTTTGGTTGGAGCGTATTGTATGATATGAGTCTTTTCTTATTTGTTTGCCACAATCATCCTTTCTGCACACATCTTTAGAGAGAGACACGTTGAATCATGAATTTTTTAGAATACTCTATATGCTTCACTTATATCTTTTGAGCTAGGCAATGTTGCTCTAGTACTTCACTTATATCTTTTTAGAGCATGGTGGTGTTATATTTTATAGAAATTATTGAACTCTCATTCCTCAGTTATATTATTTTGAGAGTTTCTTAAGACATCATGGTAATTTGTTTAGGTTATGAATTTAGTCCTAATATAATGGCATCCAAGAGGGATATAATAAAAACTTTCATATTAAGTGCATTAACAACTATGAGAAGCTGGATTCCTTGCATATAGTTTTGAGATAATAGGGATGGTAATATGAGAGTCATGCTAGTGAGTAGTTGTGAAATGGAGAGATATGTGTGTTAAAGCTTGTGATTCACGTAGCATGCACGTATGGTGAACCACTATGTAACGAAGTCAGAGCATGACTTGTCTAATGATTGTCGACCTTTGTGTGAGGGCCGGGAGTGCGCGATGGTTAACTCCTACCAACCTATCCCCTAGGAACATGCGTCTAATGCTTTTTTTGATGACTAATAGTCTTTTTCAATAAGTATGTGAGTTCTTTATGACTAATGTGAGTCCATGGATTATACACACTCTCACCCTTTCATCTTTGCTACCCTCTCTAGTACCACGCAACTCTCGCCGGTACATCAAACCCTCCTTCCTAAAAACAGCCACCATATATTCCTCAAAACAGCCACCATACCTACATATTATGGCATTTCCATAGCCATTCCAAGATATATTGCCTTGCAACTTCCACCATGTAGTTTTTCTATGACTTGCATCATCACTTCATATTGCATATACAGTTTTATCTTGTCATAGGAATCAAGTTCTAATTTATTTTTCTTTGAGTTATGAGTATATTAAAGTGTGATGATTTTTCATTAATAGAGCATTGTCCCATGATAGAAAAGGATGATGGAGGCTGTGACTCCCTCACAAGTTGGGACGAGAATCCGGACTTTACAAAAAAATAAAAGAGGCCAGCGAAGCCCAAGTAAAAAAATAAAACAGGCCAAAGTAGCCCACCAGAAAAATGAGAGAAAGAGAGAAGGGACAATTGCTACTATCTTTTTCCACACTTGTGCTTCAAAGTAGCACCACGATCTTCATGATAGAGAGTCTCCTATTTTGTCACTTTCATATAACTAGTGGATATTCATTTTTCACGACCACTTAGTTTTCTTTTTGAGCTTTCATAAACTTATAGCTCTAAGTGCATTTTTTGCATGGCAAACCCTACTCACTCACATTGATATCTATTGATGGGCATCTCCATAGCCCGTTGATATGCCTAGTTGATGTGAGACTATCTTCTCCTTTTCCCTTGCACCCCCACCATATTCTATTCCACCTATAATGCTATATCCATGGCTCACGCTCATGTATTGTGTGAGAGTTGAAAAGGTTTAAGAACACCAAAAGTGTGAAACAATTGCTTGACTTGTTCATCGGGGTTCTGCATGATTTAGATACTTTGTGTGGGGAAGATGGAGCATAGCCAGACCATATGATTTTGTAAGGATGACTTTCTAAGGCCATGTTATTTCGAAAGGACACAACTACCTTGTTGGTGTGCTCGAAGTATTACTGTTTTTATGTCAATATTAGACTATTGTTTTGAATCTAACGAATCTGAATATTCATGCCACAATAAAGAATATTACATGGATAAATATGTTGGGTAGCATTCCACATCAAAAATTCTGTTTTTATCATTTACCTACTCGAGGACGAGCAGGAATTAAGCTTGGGGATGCTGATACGTCTCCAACGTATCTATAATTTTTTATTGTTCCATGCTATTATATTATCTATTTTGGATGTTTTATATGCATTAATATGCTATTTTATATTATTTTTGGGACTAACCTATTAATCTAGAGCCCAGTGCCAGTATAGTTTTTTCCTTGTTTTTGAGTTTCGCAGATAAGGAATATTAAACGGAGTCCAAATGGAATAAAACCTCCGGAATGATTTTTTCTGGAAAATGTGGATGCCACGAGACTTGAGAACCAAGGCAGAGGAGTTGCCATGGGGCCACAAGCCTGCTTGCCGCGGCTAGGGGGTACCCTGCGCCGGGCAGGCTTGTGGGCCCCTGGCAACTCCCGTAACCCTAATCTTCGGCCTATAAATACTCAAATATTTCATCATTATCAGAACGAGCCATGAAAAAAAAATTCTGCTGCTAGAAGCCTCCATTCCTGAGAGATCCAATCTTGGAGTCTTTTCCGGTAATCTACCGGAGGGGGATTGAATCACGGAGGGCATCTACATCAACTCCATTGCCCATCCGATGATGCGTGAGTAGTTCACCACAGACCTACGGGTCCATAGCTAGTAGCTAGATGGCTTCTTCTCTCTCTTTGCTTCTCAATACCATGTTCTTCATGCTCTTCATGGAGATCTATCCGATGTAATACTCTTTTGTGGTGTGTTTGTCAAGATCTCATGAATTGTGGGATTATGTTCAGATTATTCATGAATATTATTTGAGTCTTTCCTAAATTCTTATATGCATGATTTCATATCTTTGCAAGTCTCTTCGAGTTATTGGTTTGGATTGGCCAACTAGATTGGTAATTCTTGCAATAGGAGAAGTGCTTAGTTTTGGGTTCAATCTTGCGGTGTCCTCACCCAGTGACATAGTAGGGGTAGTGTTGGGGATATAACCCCACGGTATGACCCGCCTTAAGGGCTCCGAGTTATGCTTGATGGTTCATGCACTAGCCCAAGGTGAGCCGGTGGTCCTAAAGTCCAGGAAGGTTGGCGGCTCATAAGGTGGGCCGGACAGTGGCCCAGAAGACCCGGGTGTGTAAGCTGCCTTTGGACAACTTGGACAAGAAGATAGAGGAAGACTCGGATAAATTATGAGAGTCGGTTACCGATTGTATGGCCCGTGGTCTAGACCTCCTATATAAAGGCAGACCCGAGGGGACTTAGAGATCAGGTTATTGAATACTAGGTCAAGCTTCAGCTCCCTTGTAATCGATACATCAAGCAAGATAAACATAAGCAGGACGTAGGCTATTTCCTCGAGTTGAGGGGCCGAACCTGGGTAAATCCATGTCTCTCGTCCCCGTCAACCCCTTTGAGTCCATCACGTTAGCAATGGCCTCGAATCGAAATCCGTTTACCCATACATCTGCCATGACAAAACCACGACAGTTGGCGCCCACCGTGGGGCTTGTGCTCGGTGGTGTTGAGTTCTCAAAGGGCTCTCTCCCGTGGCTCGAGGGATACGTGGTTGGTAGGATTAGCAAGAGTCGCCGCGGCCGGATCTACATCGACGATGCTGGCCTGGGGCTTGATGTCGGCTCTGTGGAGTATGGCTTCCGGGTTCCATTCAGTGGGATCCACGTGTTCATCGGAAAAATTTATGGAGCAACACCCGAGCCGGACGTCTACACCAACCTCGTCGAGCTGGCTCGGCGTCTGCAACCCGCTCATAGCGTGCAACCTGCCCGCGTTTGCCCGGGCCGGAAGCATGCCTTCGTGGGCTTTACTCGAGGTATGGATCTGGAAGCATCCGGATCACAGGAAACTCTCGTTTACTTAGAGGATGAATCTTCAAGTGGAGCAACAAAGTCGGTCTACAGGCTTCACAACGGCAGGCTTGGGGGCTATGATGAGCTCCGCCCTGAGTCGGATCGCTTTGAGGCGAACGATCTTGGGCCGCCGGTTCATGCTGTCGTGTTCATGGCGGGGTCAGTCCGAGGCCCGAATAGTATGCCCGTAGGGTCATCCACCTCAGGAGATAACCCGCCGCCGCCGGCTCAAGTTCTTTTGGAGCTGATGGACGAGCTCGCAGCCCTAATGGCTACTGACGTTACATCGGACAATCAAGTGGCTAGGAACTTGGACATTGCAAGGATCAAGGACCAGATGGCGGAAGAGCAGCAGAGGATGGCTGAGTCAAAAGCCCATATGGAGCAAGAGGCAGAACACATCAGGATAGACGCTTTCCGTCTTGGGCTGGAGCAACAATCGGCAGCCGCGGTTCATCGGATGAGGCATCAATCCCGTTTGCCGGAACGTTATGAGGCAAGAAACCTCTTCAAAAAGCCAGGGACAGGGCGAATAGCGGATGCACCTGGAAGCCGCCCGGCGGTTCGGCCGGTGACTCAACCGACCCAGCGAAATCAGGCTTTGCCTGCGGCCTTTTCAACACCGGCGGGTCATTATTCTAACCCAGCCGAGAATATGGTGGCAGCAGCCACCCGGCTCGAAACAATTCCTATTCCGGATGAAGCGCCCTTTTGCAGAGGATGTGCAAAATGCCATTGGATACTTGCAGACGGCGATGGCCCAGCAGGAAAAGTACACCTACAACCGGAGCCGTGTTCATTCAACCCCTCTCCCTAGCCGGAGTTTTAGCCGGCGCTACGAGTCGCCGGCGGGTTCCAGCAGCAACCGGCACCGAGAGATTCCAATGGGTCATCGGCCGGCTGTGGATACACAAGCATTCGGAAATCGGGCAAGAGGCCAGCAAGAGGTGACAGCTTTAGCCGAGGCGGCGGCTCGCCAGGAGCCCGCGCCATCCGTGTCAGTAGGAGTTGGAGGAACGACCAGAGTGGGGGGGGGGGGTACCGTGTGTTGGGAGACGTAGTAGTAAATCAAAAAAATTCCTACGTATAACCAAGATTTATCTATGGAGAAACCAACAACGAGTGAGGAGAGATTGCATCTTCATACCTTTGAAGATCGCTAAGAGGAAGCGTTACAAGAACGCGGTTGATGGAGTCGTACTCGCAGCGATTCAGATCGCGGTGGATTCCGATCTCAGCGCCGAACAACGGCGCCTCCGCGTTCAACACACGTGCATCCCAATGACGTCTCCTATGCCTTGATCCATCAAGGAGGAAGGAGAGGTTAAGGGGGAGCTCCGGCAGCACGACGGCACGGTGATGGTGGAGCTATGTGAACTCCGGCAGGGCTTCGCCAAGCGCTACGGAGAACGAGAAAGAGGAAGGGTAGGGCTGCATCGAGAGAGAGAGAGAGAAGTCGTGTCTCAAATCAGCCCAAACCCTTGCATATATATAGGAGGAGGTATAGGGAGGGCTGCCTTGGCCACTCCTCCAAGGAGGAGAGGTTCGTCCGAACTAGGGGGAGAGTCCACCTCCCACAAGGGAGGTGGATCTCCTCCTTTTAAACCTTTTTCAGCCCTATCTCTTATCTCCAGCCGCATGGGCCTTTATAGAAGGTCTTGGCCAGCCCAATAAGATTTGGCACACCTCCTCTAAGGGCCCACGAAGTCCTATGGTCGTCACACCCCTCCCGGGGGTCCTCCGGCACCCTCCCGACACTTCCGGTACACTACCGATGAGCCCGAAAACTTTCCGGTGACCAAAACTGGACTTCCTATATATCAATCTTTACCTCCGGACCATTCCAGAGCTATCGTGACGTCTGGGATCTCATCCGGGACTCCGAACAACCTTCGGTAATCACGTATACCATTTCCCTATAACCCTAGCGTCATCGAACCTTAGGTGTGTAGACCCTACGGGTTTGGGAGACACGTAGACATGACCGAGACATCTCTCCGGTCAATAACCAACAGCAGGATCTGGATACCCATGTTGTCTCCCACATGCTCCACGATGATCTCATCGGATGAACCACGATGTCGGGGATTCAATCAATCCCGTATACAATTCCCTTTTTCTATCGGTATGATACTTGCCCGAGATTCGATCGTCGATATCTCTATACCTTGTTCAATCTCGTTACCGGCAAGTATCTTTACTCTTTCCGTAATACATCATCCCATGGCTAACTCCTTAGTCACATTGAGCTCATTATGATGACGTCTTACCGAGTGGGCCTAGAGATACCTCTCCGTCACACAGAGTGACAAATCCCAGTCTCGATTCGTGCCAATCCAAGAAACGCTTTCAGAGATACCCGTAGTGAACCTTTATAGCCACCCAGTTATGTTGTCACGTTTGGCACACCCAAAGCATTCCTACGGTATCCGGGAGTTGCACAATCTCATGGTCTAAGGAAACGATACTTGACATTGAAAAGCTTTAGCAAACGAACTACACGATCTTGTGCTATGCTTAGGATTGGGTCTTGTCCATCACATCATTCTCCTAATGATGTGATCCCGTTATCAACGACATCCAATGTCCATGGTCATGAAACCGTGACCATCTATTGATCAACGAGCTAGCCAACTAGAGGCTTACTAGGGACATGTTATGGTCTATGTATTCACACATGTATTACGGTTTCCGGTTAACACAATTATAGCATGAATAATAGACAATTATCATGAACTAGGAAATACAATAATAACCATTTTATTATTGCCTCTAGGGCATATTTCCATTAGTCTCCCACTTGCACTAGAGTCAATAATCTAGTTACATTGTGATGAATCAAACACCCATAGCAATCTGGTGTTGATCATGTTTTGCTCGTGAGAGAGGTTTAGTCAACGGATCTGCGACATTCAGATCCGTATGCACTTTACAAATATCTATATCTCCCTCTTGAATGTAATCACAGATGGAGTTGAAGCGGCGCTTGATGTGTCTTGTCTTCTTGTGAAACCTGGGCTCCTTCGCAAGAGCAATAGCTCCAGTGTTGTCACAGCATAGAGTCATCGGGCCCGACGCACTTGGAATTACTCCTAGGTCGGTGATGAACTCCTTCATCCAGACTCCTTCCTTTGCTACTTCTGAAGCAGCTATGTACTCGGCTTCACATGTAGATGCCGCTATGACGCTTTGCTTGCTGCTGCACCAACTTACTTGGAGTCGTCCGGATCTGTGTCGAAGCTAGCATCAACGTAACCCTTTACAACGAGATCTTCGGCACCTCCATATATGAGAAACATGTCCTTTGTCCTTTTCAGGTACTTCAGGATATTCTTGACCGCTGTCCAGTGTTCCGCTCCAGGATCTCTTTGGTACCTCCCTACCAAACTTATGGCAAGGTTCACATCAGGTCTGGTACACAGCATGACATACATAATAGAGCCTATGGCTGAAGCATAGGGGATGACACTCATCTCTTCTCTATCCTTTGCCGTGGTCGGGCATGGAGTCATACTCAATCTCACACCTTGTAACACAGGCAAGAACCCCTTCTTGGACTGATCCATATTGAACTTCTTCAATATCTTTTCAAGGTATGTGCTTTGTGAAAGACCTATGAGGCGTCTCGATCTATCTCTATAGATCTTAATACCTAATATGTAAGGAGCTTCTCCAAGGTCCTTCATTGAAAAACACTTATTCAAGTAGGCCTTTATGCTTTCCAAGATTTCTATATCATTTCCCATTATGAGTATGTCATCCACATATAATATGAGAAATGCTACAGAGCTCCCACTCACTTTCTTGTAAATACAGGGTTCTCCATAAATCTGTATAAACCCAAACGCTTTAATCACTTCATTAAAGCGAATGTTCCAACTCCGAGATGCTTGCACCAGCACATAGAAAAATACTAATATGTTATTGTTTGTTAATTCATAATTTCCAAATGAGCATACGTACCAAAGTTTACATAATGGGTAGCATGTCAAATCAAAAATTCTGTTTTTATCATTTACCTACTCGAGGACGAGGAGGAATTAAGCTTGGGGATGCTCATACGTCTCCAATGTATCTATAATTTTTTATCGTTCCATGCTAATATATTATGATTCTAGGATAATTTTTGGGTATTTATTTACCAATTTATAATATTTTTGGGCACTAACCTATTAACATAGTGCCTAGTGCCAGTTGTTGTTTTCTATATGTTTTTGAGTTTTCAGGTTTACAGTACCAACCGAAGTCCAATTGCAATGAAACTTTTTGATATTTTTTCTGGACCAAAATAAGACTTGGAAACTTCAGAGGGAGGCCGAAGGAGCCACGAGGGACCCACAATCAAATAGGGCACGCCACCAGGGGGTGTGCCCTGATAGCTTGTGCCTCCCTCGGGCGCCTCCCAATGTCCCTTTCTAGCCTATAAATTCTCTTTTACCCTAAAACCCCTAGAAGCGCTCTCGAAACACTTTTTCCACCGCCACAAGTCTCTGTTTCGATGGGAGGCCATCTACATCTTTGTTCCGGCACCCTGCCGGAGTAGAGATCGATCATGGAGGGCCTCTTCATAAACCTTGCTGCCCTCACCATGATGTGTGACTAGTTCACCCCAAACCTATGGGTCCGTACATAGTACCTAGATGGAAATCTCTCTCCCTCGATCTTCAATACAATGTTCATCACATCTTTGCCTTGATCTATACGATGTAATCCCTTTGTATGGTGTGTTTGTTGGGATCCGATGAATTATGAGTTTATGTTCAGATTATTCATGAAAAGTATTTGTCAAATCTTAATACTAAGATTCTTATTTGCATGATCATCATAGCTTCGTAATGCTCTCCGGTCTATTGAGATAGTTTGGCCAACTAGATTGATATTTCTTCAGTGGAGTGGTGCGTTGTAGTAGGTTCAACCTGGCGAGTTTATATATCCTAGTGACAGAAGGAGACAATTTGCATCTTTGTGTTGCTGCTACTAAGGATAAAATGATTAGGTTTATTCATATTAATTGAGTTTAGTTTGTCTACATCATGTCATTGTTCTCCAAGCATTACTCTGTTTTACTTAATACTCTAGATGCATACTGGATAGCGGTCGATGGGTGGAGTAATAGTAGTAGGTGCAGGAAAGAGTCGGCCTATTTGCTTATGGATGTGATACCTATATACACATGATCATTTTCGTGGAAATCGCATAACTATTTTATTTTTTCTATCAATTGCCTAACAATAATTTGTGTACCCATCGTATGCTATTTCTATGAGAGATGCCACAAGAGAACTCTACGGCCCCCTAGTCTATTCACTTATATATTCACAAACGCTTTCACTACCTTGCTGTTATTTTATTTTGCAATCTAAAATTATCTACAATTATCTACACAACTCACTTGCTTGAAAATAACGAGATCAAGGGGAGTGCCAACCCTCTTGCTTGCGTTGGGTGCAAGTTGTTTGTTCTTTTGTGTGCAACCGCTGAAGATGGTTGAGTATTGGTATTCCTATTTGTTCGATAAACCTTGGATTCATAACTAAGGGAAATACTTACCCACTTTGGGATGCGATAACCCGTTACACTTTGGGATACAGAAAAACCAATGCAAATCAAGAGTATCAGGGTTCCAGGTGTTGTAAGATGTGAAACAATTCCACGTTGTTTCAAATGCATGCCAAATTCATAACACAGATATTCTTGTCGTGGCTTGAGACTGCATCGGTATTTATGAAACCAAGTTAAGAGGAAGGGATGTTGCAGCACAACTATGGTACGTATTTCCCTCATTTATGAAACTAAGGTTATCGAACCAGTAGAAGAACCAAGCAACACTATGTTAACGGTACCTGCACACAAAGAAAAAATACTTGCAACCCGACGTGGAAGATAGGTTGTCATTCTCTCCACGGTAAAAGATAGATTGATTTGTATGAGACTGGATAAATACGTCACGTAAGAAAGCAAAATAAAACATGCAAATAAAAAGTGCAGTAAGGTCTTTTTGGGTTTTTGGAATAGTAGATCTGAAAGCAAATTCGGAAATATAGATCCGAAAGCAATATGTTGAAAGATAGACCCGCGGGTTGTAGATTTCACTACTGGCTTCTCTCATGAGTATAGCACGTAGTGGTAAACAAATTACTGTTGGACAACTGATAGAAGATCAAATAATCATGACGATATCCAAGGCAATGATCATTATATATGCATCACGTCCAAGATTAGTAAACTAACATGATTCTGCATCTACCACTATTACTCCAATACATCGACCGCTATCCAGCATGCATCTAGTGTATTAAGTTCATGGAAAAACGGAGTAATGCAATAAGAACAATGGAATGATGTAGACAAGATCTATTCATGTAGGAATAGACCCCATCTTGTTATCCTTAATAGCAATGATACATGTGTGCCTCCCAGCCCCTTCTGTCACTGGTAGAGGACACCGCAAGATCGAACCCATCACAAAGCACATCTTCCCATGGCAAGAAAATTCGAACTAGTTGGCCTACCTAAACCAAAGATTTGAAGAATAAATACGAGGCTATAAATAATCATGCATATAAGAGATCAAAGAAGACTCAAATAATATTCATGGATAGAAATTGATAATGAACTCAAACTTCATCGGATCCCAACAAATAGACCGCAGAAAGTCATTACATCAAATCAATCTCCAAGAGACCATTGTATTGAGAATAAAAAGAGAGAGAGAGAGAGAGAGGAAGCCATCTAGCTAGTGCCTACGGACCCATAGGTCTATGGTCGACTACTCACGCATCATTGGAGAGACACCCATGAAGACGATGCACCCCTCCGTGATGGTGTTAGATTGGATCTCGTGGTTCTGGAACTTCCGACAACTAGAATTGTTTTTCGTCGACTCCCCTAGGGTTTCTAGAATAATCGGGTATTTATAGAGCTGAGAGGTGGTGGACGAGGGTCACGTGGGCCCCACAACCCACCAGGTCACGCCAAGGGCCTCTGGCGCCCTGGTGTCTTCTGGGCCCCACGGGCCTCCTCTCAGGTGCTTTCTTGGCTTCCAAGTTGTCTTCGGGTCCAAAAAAATCTCCAAAAGAATTCGTGGCAATTGGACTCCATTTGGTACTGATATTCTGCAAAGTAAAAAAAGCAAAAAAAAGCAACTGGCACTTGGCACTATGTCAATAGGTTAGTCCCAAAAAATAATATAAAGTTGCTATAAAATGATTGTAAAACATCCAAGAATGATAAAATAACAACATGGAACAATCAAAAATTATTGATATGTTGGAGACGTATCAGCATCCCCAAGCTTAATTCCTACTCGTCCCCGAGTAGGTAACTGATAAAAACCGAATTTTTGATGTGAAATGTTGCGTAACATGTTCATCACATATTCTTTTATTTTGTAGCATGGTCATTTGGAGTTTTAGATGGTTCAAAGCAATAGTCTAGTTTTGACATGAAGACTTTAATACTCAAGCATACAAACAAGCAACCATGTATTTCGAAATATCAACATGAAATAAAGTTATCTCTAGCCCACCATGCTTAATCATTGATCCATTCATGAAACACACTCGAATATAAGCTACACCCAATGCCAAAGTAAGATCATAGTGCCCCTAGTTGGTGATTTATAAGAGAATATGGAGACTCAAATAAAAGTAAAAATTGCATAAAGTAAATAGATAGGCCCTTTGTAGAGGGAAGTAGGGATTTGTAGACGTGCGAGAGCTCGAAGTTTAAATTGAGAGAGAAAAATATTCTGGGTGGCATGCCTTTCCTGTCAACAAAAACGATCGAGAGTTTTCAATACCTTTCCATGCTAGATATATCATAAGTGGTTCCCAAACAGAAAATAAAGTTTATTCCTTTTTCCACCATTCTTTCACAATGCATAGCTAGCCGACTCTACGGTTGCCTTCCATACCAACAGTTTCCAAGGAATTTATTATTTCACAACATAAAGTAAATTTCCTTTTCATTTCGGGATCGAGCATCCCTATTACTGCCGTACTCTCGTGCAATGACAAGTGAATAAATACTCATCTTGAGAATAACACATCTAGCATGGAAAAATATTGGTCACCCCTTCCGCATCATGAGGGGTACGAGCACACAAAAAGGAAATTCATTTTGAAAATTAGAGATGGCACATACAAATTTGCTTGGAACGGCATGGAAAAACAATATATAGGTAGGTATGGTGGACTCATATGGCAGAACTGGATTTAAAGATTTTGGATGCACAATCAGTATTTCTACTTAGTACAAGTGAAGGCTAGCAAAGAGATTGAGAAGCAACCAACCAAGAAACAAAAATTCTCATAAACAGGAATTAAGCATAACTAACATCGAATAATGCACCATAAGTAGGATGTGATTTCATTGCATAACTATTGACTTTTGTGCTTGCATAGGGAATCACAAACCTTAACACCAATATTTTTACTAAATGATAATTACTCACCAACATAACTCACATATTACTATCATCATGTCTCAAAACTATTATATCCCTCTTGAATATCTAACACTTTGGGACTAGTTTCATATATCATATATTGCCATTGCTTTTGACAAGCTCAAATAAATTTAAGTGAAGAACATGAGCATAAAAATTGCATCTCTCAAAATAATATACGTGAAGCATGAAAGAATTTCTTCAAAATTTAATAACTCCCAAATTAATCTAAGTGAAGCATGAGAGTATTTCTTCAAATATTTAAAGCACACCGTGCTAAAAAAGATATAAGTGAAGCACTAGAGCAATTTCATAGCTCAAAAAATTTAAGTTAAGCATATAGAGAAATTCTAATAAATCATAGAATAATTTTGGCTCTCTCAAATAGGTGTGTATAGCAAGGATACTTGTGAAGAACTAAAAATAAAGTCAACTAAAGACTCATATAATACAAGACGCTCCAAACAAAACTCATGATATGTGACGAATAAAAATATAGCTCCAAGTAAAATACCGAAGATTGTTAGAAGAAAGACGAGATGCCACTCGGGGCATCCCCAAGCTTAGTTTCTTGTTTCTCCTTGGATATTATCTTGGGGTGCCATGGGCATCCCCAAGCTTAGGCTCTTTTCACTCCTTATTCGTTCATCCATCATGATCTCACCCAAAACTTGAAAACGTCGATCACACAAAACTCAAAAAAAATCTTCGTGAGATCTGTTAGAATAATAAAGCAAATCACTGCTACCTCTTGAGCTTGCGTTGGTTTTCCCTTGAAGAGGAAAGGGTGATGCAGCAAAGTAGATAAGTATTTCCCTTAGTTGTTGAGAACCAAGGTATCAATCCAGTAGGAGGAACAAGCAAGTCACCAATGGATGCACCTACACAAACAATCAAACTCTTGCACCCAATGCTATAAAGGGGTTATCAATCCCTTCACGGTTATTTGCAAGGGTTAGATCTGAAAGAAATAAATTGCAGCAAGGTATTTTTGTTGTTTTTGATTTAAAGATCTGAAAGTATATTATCGAAAGTAGACCCAGGGGCCATAGGTTTGGCCAGAGGCTTCTCTCTTGAAGGAAAATATCATGGTGGGTAAACAAATTAATGTCAAGCAATTGATAGAAAAGCGAATAATCATGTAGTTATCCAAGGCAATGATCATGCATATAGGCATCACGTCCGTGTCAAGTAGACCGAAACTATTCTGCATCTACTACTATTACTCCACACATTGATCGACTCCTGCCTGCATCTAGAGTATTAAGTTCATGAAGAACATAGTAACGCATTAAGAAAGATGACATGATGTAGAGGGATAAACTCAAGAAATATGATGAAAACCCCATCTTATTACCCTTGATGGCAACAATACAATGCGTGCCTCGCTACCCCTACTATGTCACTGGGTGAGGACACCGCAAGATTGAACCCATAACCAAGCAGTTCTCCCATTGCAAGAATTACCAATCTAGTTGGCCAAACCAAACCAATAACTCGAAGAGACGTACAAGGATATGAAATCATGCAAATAAGAATTCAGAGGAGATTCAAATAAGATTCATGGATAATCTGAACATAAACTCACAATTCATCGGATCTTGACAAACACACCACAAAAGAGGATTATATCGGATAGATCCCCATGAAGATCATGAAGAACATGATATTGAAGATCAAAGAGAGAGAAGAATCCATCTAGATACTAGCTATGGACCCGTAGGTCTGTGGTGGACTACTCACGCATCTTTGGAGGGGCAATGGAGTTGATGTAGATGCCCTCCGTGATCGAAACCCCCTCCGGCAGATTACCGAAAAAGGCTCCAAGATTGGATCTCTCGGGAATGGAGGCTTCTGGCGGCGGAAAAGTATTTGCGTGGCTCTTTTTGATGTTGAGGGAATATTTGGGAATTTATAGGATGAAGAATAGGGTTAGGAGACTTGTCGGGAGACGACAAGCCTGCTAGGCACGGCCAAGGGGGCTGCGCCTAGCAGGCTTGTGACTCCCTGGCAGGTTTTCTATCGTGCACTCCAAACTTGGTTGATTTGTTTCCTTCCAGAAAAATTCTTTCCGAAGGTTTTATTCCGTTTGGACTCCATTTAATATTCCATATCTGCAAAACTCAAAAACAAGGAAAAACAAAAACTCGCACCGGGCTCTAGATTAATAGGTTAGTCCCAAAAATAATATAAAATAGCATATTCGTGCATATAAAATATCCATAACAGATAATATAATAGCATGCCATCATCAAAAATTATAGATACGTTGGAGACGTACCAGCATCCCCAAGCTTAATTCCTGCTCATCCTTGAGTAGGTAAATGATAAAAACAGAATTTTTTATGTGGAGTGCTACCTAACATATTTATCTATGTAGTATTCCCTATTGTGGCATGAATATTCAGATCCATAAGACTCAAAACAAAAGCTTAATATTGATATACAAACAATAACGTTTCAAGCATACTAGCAAAGCAATTGTATCTCTTTAAAATATAATGGCAAAAGAAAGTTATCCCTACAATATCATATGGTCTGGCTATGCTCCATCTTCCCCACACAAAGTATTTATATCATGCACAACCCCGATAACAAGTCAAGCAATTGTTTTCACACCTTTATTTTCTCAAAAATTTTCAACTCTCACGCAATACATGAGCGCGAGCCATGGATATAGCACTATAGGTGGAATAGAGTATGGTGGAGGTTGTCAAGGAAAGGGAGAAGATAGTCTCACATCAACTAGGCGTATCAACGGGCTATGGAGATGCCCATTAATAGATATCAATGTGAGTGAGTAGGGATAGCCATGCAACGGATGCACTAGAGCTATAAGTGTATGAAAGCTCAAAAGGAAACTAAGTGGGGGTGCATCCAACTTGGTTGCTCATGAAGTCCTAGGGCAAGGAATCCTATCATTGGAATATACAAGACAAGTTATATAAAGAAAAATTCCCACTAGTATATGAAAGGGACAAAATAGGAGACTCTCTATCATGAAGATCATGGTGCTACTTTGAAGCACAAGTGTGGAAAAAGATAGTAGCAATGTCATTTCTCTCTTTTCTCTCATTTTTTTGGTGGGCATCTAAGGCCTCTTTTATTTTTCATTTTTTTTATTTGTGCTTTGCTGGCCTCTTTTATTTTATTTTTTTCATAAAGTCCGGAATCTCATCCCCACTTGTGAGGGAATCATAGCTTTCATAATCCTTTCCTCACATGGGACATGCCCTAATAATGATAATCATCACACTTTTATTTACTTATAACTCAAAAGAAAATTAAAACTCGATACCTATGACAAAATATGACTCTATACGCAATATGGAAGTGATGGTGCAAGTCAAGAAAGGAAACGGTAGAAGTTGCATGGCAATATATCTGCGAATGGCTATGGAAATGCCATAATAGGTTGGTATGGTGGTTGTTTTGAGGAAAAATATATGGTGGCTGTTTTGAGGAAGGTATATGGTGGCTGTTTTGAGGAAGGTATTTGGTGGCTGTTTTGAGGAAGGTGTTTCTTGCACCGACAAAGTTGCGCGGTACTAGAGAGGCTAGCAAAGGTCGAAGGGTGAGAGTGCGTATAATCCATGGACTCAAAATTAGTCATAAAGAACTCAAATACTTATTGAAAAAGTCTATTAGTCATTTAAGCAAAGCCTTAAACACATGCTCCTAGGGGAGAGGTTGGTAGGAGTTACCATGAGGCGCTCCCGACCCTCACACAAAGGTCGACAATCTATAAACAAATCATGCTCCGACTTGCTTACATAACGGTTCACCATACGATCATGCTACGAGAATCACAAAGCTTTACACAAGTATTTTTACCAAATCACAATTACTTCCTAACATTACTCTTAACATTACCATATTTATATCAATACTTCATGCAAGGAATCAAACTTCTCATAAACACTCAATGCACTTAATATGGAAGTTTTTATTATTTCCCTCTTGGATGCCTATCATATTAGGACTAAATTCATAACCTAGACCAATTACCACGCTCTTTAGAGACTCTCAAAATAATATAAGTGATATACGAGATTTCAAGTATTTCTATAAAACACAAACACCACCGTGCTCTAAAAAATATAAGTGAAGCACATAGACCAAAATTGCCTAACTCAAAAGATGTAAGTGAAGCACATAGAGTATTCTAATAAATTCACGATTCAGCGTGTCTCTATCAAAAGATGTGTGCAGCAAGGATGATTGTGGCAAACTAAAAACAAAATACTCAAATTATACAAGACGCCTCCAAGCAAAACACATATCATGTGGTGAATAAAAATATAGCCTCAAGTAAATTTACCGATGGATTGAAGACGAAAGAGGGGATGCCTTCCGAGGCATCCCAAAGGTAAGGCTCTTTGGCATCCTTAAATATGACTTGGGGTGCCTTGGGCATCCCCAAGCTTAGGATCTTGCCACTCCTTATTCCATAGTCCATGAAATCTTTACCCAAAGATTGAAAACTTCACAACACAAAACTTAACAGAAAACTCTTGAGATCCGTTAGTATAAGAAAACAAATCACCACTTTATGTACTGTTGTGAACTCACTATTTATTCATATTGGTGTTATAACTGCTGTATTATAACTTCTCCATGTTTCATACCCCATGATACAACCCATAGATTCATCAAAATAGGCAAACAACTCAAAGAAAACAGAATCTATCAAAAACAGAATAGTCTGTAGCAATCTAAAAACTTTGTATACTTCTGTAACTAAAAAATAAGGAAAATTTAGGGAAACCTGAGAAATTTATATATAAATCTTGTGTAAAAATTTCAGATCAATTCGACGCTCTGAAAAAATTAGAAAATTCCTGGACTGAGCGCGAAAGTTTCTCTTTTTCAGCAAGATCAAATCAACAACTACCATAGATCACCCCAAAGGTTTTAATTGGATCATACACTAATTAAAACACCAAAACTCAATTAATACAGAAGTAATAATTTGGGAAACACTCAAAAACATAAGCAAAAACAGAACACAAAAATAAAATTGGGTTGCCTCCCAACAAGCGCTATTGTTTATTGCCCCTAGCTAGGGAAAACGCAATAGATCTAGGTATTGTCATCTTTAGTATGCAGTCCAAAAGTAGTTCTCATAATAGATTCATAAGGTAATCTTATTTTCTTTCTAGGAAAGTGTTCCATGCCTTTCCTTAATGGAAATTTGAATCTAATGTTTCCTTCTTTCATGTCAATAATTGCACCCATCGTTCTAAGGAAAGGTCTACCAAGAATAAAAGGACATGTAGGATTGGAATCTATATCAAGAACAATGAAATCTATGGGCACATAATTCCTACTTGCAACAATAAGAACATCATGAATCATATGGGAAGTATATTTAAGTCTAACCCACTTCCTATGCATAGGGATTTTGTGAGCAAACAAATTATGGGAACAAAAATCAACTATCATAGGAAGGCAAAACAAGCATAACTTCAACACTTTGAACACATAGAGAGGAAACTAGATATTATTGCAATATGTAAAAGCATATGTTCCTCTCTCATAGTAATTTTCAGTAGCATCATGAAGGAATATCACAATATAACTATCACACAAAGCATTCTTTTCATGATCAATTATAGCATATGTGTCATCACCAAAACTTGGGGAACAAAAAATATCATCTTCATCAAGCATAGCATCCCCAAGCTTGTGGTTTTGCATATCATTAGCATCATGGATATTCAGTGAATTCATACTAACAACATGGCAATCATGCTTTTTATTGAAGGAGATATCATGAATCACTTTATAATTTTCTTCTTTCAACACTTCATGAAAATTTTCACGATTTTAGCAAAACTTCATAGAGATAATAAAGTGCACTCAACTCACTAGCAATTGGTTCATCATAATTTGGTCTTTTGAAAAGATTAGAAAGTGGATGAGGATCCATATCAATAGATTTTTTGTTGGGGAACGTCGCATGGGAAACAAAAATTTTCCTACGCACACGCAAACCTATCCATGGTGATGAGCATCTACGAGAGGGAGAGTGGATCTACGTACCCTTGTAGATCGCTAAGCGGGAAGCGTTAAGAAACGCGGTTGGTGTAGTCGAACATCTTCGCGATCCAAATCGCCGAGCGTCCCGCGATCTCATCACGATCCGTCCCGCGATCCAATCACGATCCGTCCCGTGAACTCATCACGATCCGTCCCGCGATCTCATCACGATCCGTCTCACGATGTTGATCACGATCTGTCCCGCGAACTCATCACGATCCGTTCCGCGATCTCATCACGAACCGTCTCGCGATCTCGATCACGGTCCTTCCGATCTAGCGCCGAACGGACGGCACCTCCGCGTTCAGCACACGTGCAGCTTGATGACGATCTCCACCATCTTGATCCAGCAAGAGGAGGTGGAGAGGAGAGAGAGTTCACCGGCAGCGTGACGGCGCTCCGGTGATGGTGGTGGAGTGATTCCGGCAGGGCTTCGCCTAAGCGCCGCGGAAAACCGATCTAGAGGAGAAACTGTGCACCGGTGAAACGGGTAGCACGTGGCCGGAAATTCTGTCCAAAAACCACCCAATCCACTAGTATATATAGGAGGAGAGGAGAGGAGAGGCAGCCAAGGCCTTTGGGTCGGCCGAAATAGGAGGTGGGAAGAAATCCTACTTCACCTCCAATCCTAGTTGGAGTAGGATTGCCTCCTATTGGCTGATTTTCCACTTTTTGCTTTAGGACTTTCTCTCCTGCGCCATGGGCCTTTGTGGCTGTTTTCCCAGCCCACTAAGGGCTGGTTATTATTCTCCCACAGCCCATGGACCTCTTGGGGTCGAAATACCCCTCCCGGAGGCCTCCCGGTACACTACCGGCACTCCCGGTACACTACCGATGAGCCCGAAACTTTTCCGGAAACCAAACTGGGACTTCCTATATATGAATCTTTACCTCCGGACCATTCCGGAGCTCCTCGTGATGTCCGGGATCTCATCCGGGACTCCGAACAAACTTCGGTCACCACCATACATAACTCTACACTACCGAAACGTCACCGAACCTTAAGTGTGCAGACCCTGCGGGTTCGAGAACTATGTAGACATGACCGAGACACCTCTACGGTCAATAACCAATGGCGGGACCTGGACATCCACATTGGTTCCTACATATTCTACGAAGATCTTTATCGGTCGAACCTCTATGTCAAGGATTTAGTTAATCCCGTATAACGTCCCCTTTGTTCTTCGGTATGTTACTTGCCCGAGATTCGATCGTCGGTATCTCCATACCTAGTTCAACCTCGTTACTGGCAAGTCTCTTTACTCGTTCCGTAATACAAGATACCGTGACTAACACTTAGCCACATTGCTTGCAAGGCTTGTTGTGATGTTGTATTACCGAGTGGGCCCTGAGATACCTCTCCGTCACACGGAGTAACAAATCCCAGTCTCGATCCATGCCAACTCAACAAACACCATCGGAGATACCTGTAGAGCACCTTTATAGTCACCCAGTTACGTTGCGACGTTTGATACACACAAGGCACTCCTCCGATATCCGTGAGTTGCATGATCTCATGGTCATAGGAACATATACTTGACATGCAGAAAACAGTAGCAATAAACTGACACGATCATATGCTATGTTTGTAGTTTGGGTCTTATCCATCACATCATTCTCCTAATGATGTGATCCCGTTATCAAATGACATCTCATGTCCATGGCTAGGAAACCTTAACCATCCTTTGATCAACGAGCTAGTCCATTAGAGGCATACTAGGGACATGGTTTTGTCTATGTATCCACACATGCATTTAAGTCTCCGATCAATACAATTATAGCATGGATAATAAACGATTATCATGAACAAGGAAATATGATAATAACTAATTTATTATTGCCTCTAGGGCATATTTCCAACAGTCTCCCACTTGCACTAGAGTCAATAATCTAGTTCACATCACCATGTGATTCGCATTGTTATGAATCTAACACCCAATGAGTTTTGGGGCTCGATCATGCTTTGCATGTGAGAGAGGTCTTATAGTCAACGGGTCTGCGATATTCAGATCCGTGTGTACTTTGCAAATCTCTATGTCAAACCGTAAACACTGCTACCACACTCCACTTGGTACTATTTCCAAATGGCTGCTCCACTATACGTATCCAGATTGCTACTACTAGTCATCTGGATAGGTGTTAAAGCTTGCATCGACGTAACTCTTTACGACGAACTCTTTATCACCTCCATAATCAAGAAACATTTCCTTAGTCCTCTGGTTACTAAGGATAATTCCGACCGCTGTCCAGTGATCCACTCCTGGACCACTCTTGTACCCCCTGACAGACTCGTGGCAAGGCACACATAGGTGTGGTACACAGCATGGCATAATATAGAGCCTATGGCTAAGGCATAGGGGACGACATTCATCCTTTCTCTTTCTTCTGCCGTTGTCGAGCTTTGAGTCTCACTCAACTTCACACCTTACAAATCAGACGAGAACTATTTCTCTGGCTGATCCATTTTGAACTCTTTCAAAATCTTGTCAAGGTATGCACTCATTGAAAGTCTCATCAAGCATCTTGATCTATCTCTATAGATTTTGATGCTCAACAATTAGGTAGCTTTATCCAGGTCTTCATTTGAAAAACACTTTTCAAACAACCTTTTATGCCTTCCAGAAATTCTACATTATTTCCGATCAACAATATGTCAACCACATATACTTATCAGAAACTCTATAGTGCTCCCACTCACTTTATTGCAAATACAAGTTTCTCGTAAACTTTGTATAAACTACAAAAACTTTGATCACCTCATCAAAGTGTATATTCCAACTCCGAGATGCTTGCTTCAGTCCATAGAAGGATCACTGAAGCTCTCTCATCTTTTAGCATCCTTAGGACTGACAAAACCTTCTGGTTGTATCACATACAACCTTTCCTTAAGTAAACCGTTAAGGAAACGACGTTTTGACATCCATCTGCCAGATTTCGTAATTGAAAATGCAGCAACTGCTAACATAATTCCAACAGACTTTTAGCATCGCTACGAGTGAGAAAGCCTCCTCGCATTCAACTCCTTGAACTTGTCACAAACAACTTTGCAACAAGTCGAGCTTTACAAATGGTGACATTCACCATCAGTGTCTGTCTTCATTCTAAAGGTCCATTTGTACTCAACGACCTGCCGTCTAACGAGCAAGTCTACCAAAGTCTATACTTGGTTTTCATAAATGGATCCTATCTCGGATTTCATGGTCTCTAACCATTTGTCGGAATCCGGGCCCATCATCGCTTCTCCATAGCTCGTAGGTTCATCGCTGTCCAACAACATGACCTCGAAGACAGGGTTGTCGTACCGCTTAGGAGCAGTACACATCCTTGTCGACCCACGAAGTTCGATAGTAACTTGATCCTGAAGCTTCATGATCATCATCATTAACTTCCTCTTCAACTAACGTAGGCTTCACAGAAACATCTTTCTGCGCTGCGCTACTCTCTGGTTGAACAAAGGTTTAACAACCTCATCAAGTTCTATCTTCCTCCCACTCAATTCTTTCGAGAGAAACCTTTCCTCGAGAAAGGATCCGTTTTAGTAACAACCACTTTGCACTCGGATCTGAGATAGAAGGTTCACCCAACTGATCTTAGGGTATTCTATGAAGATGCATTTGTCCGCCTTGGGTTCGACCTCATTAGGTGAAAACATTTTTCACACAAGTGCCGCAGCCCCAAGTATTAAGAAACGACAGCTTAGGTTTCTATCAAACCATAATTCATATGGTGTCATCTCAACGGATTTAGATGGTGCCCTATTTAAAGTGAATGTAGTTGTCTCTAATGCATAACCCCAAATTATAGTAGTAAAACGACAAGAGACATCATAGTACGCACCATGTCCAATAGAGCATAACTATGATGTTCGGACACACCATCACACTATGGTGTTCCAGGTGGCGTTTAGTTGTGAAACAACTTTCACATTGTCTTAAGTTGTATGCCAAACTCGTGACTCAGATATTCACCTCCACGATCATATCGCAGTCATTTTTATCTTCTTGTCACGATGATCTTTAAACTTCACTCTGAATTTGCTTGAACCTTTCAAACGATTCAGACTTGTGTTTCATTAAGTAAATATACACTATATCTACTCAAATCATCAGTGAAGGTAAGAAAATAACGATATCCACTGCACACTACAAGACTCACTAGATTGCATACATCAACATGTATCATTTCCAATGAATCACTTGCCCGCTCCATCCAACGGGGTCCTTTAGTCATCTTGCCCAAGAGGCATGGTTCGCATGTCTCAACCGATTCAAAATCGAATGAGTCCAAATATCCATCAGCATGGAGTTTCTACATGCGCTTTATACCAATATGACATTTAGCGGCAGTGCCACAAATATGTGGTACTATCATTATTAACTTTGTATCTTTTGACATCAATGTTATGAACATGTGTAATACTACGATCAAGATTTCAACAAACCATTCTCACTGGGTGCATGACCATTGAAGGTATTATTCATGTAAACAGAATAACCATTATTCTCTAACTTAAATGAATAACCGTATTGCAATAAACATGATCTAATCATGTTCATGCTCAACGCAAAACACCAAATAACATTTATTTAGGTTCGTCACTAATCCTGAAGGTAGAGAGAGCGTGCGATGTTGATCACATCAACCTTGGAAACACTTCCAACACATATCGTCACCTCACCCTTAGCTAGTTCTCCGTTTATTCCGTAGCTTTTATTTCGAGTTACTAACATTTAGCAACCGAACCGGTATCCAATACCCAGGTGCTACTAAGAGTACTAGCAAGGTACACATTAGTAACTCGTATATCAAATATACTTCTATCAATGTTGCCAGCCTTCTTATCTACCAAGTATCTAGGGTTGTTCCGCTTCAGCGACCTCTCACCTCATAATAGAAGCACTTAGTCTCGGGTTTGAGTTCAACTTCGGGTTGCTTCACTGGAGCAGCAACTGACTTGCTATCCATGAAGTTTCCCTCCTTGATCTTGCCCTTTTCGAAACTAGTGGTTTGATTAACCATCAACACTTGACGCTCCTTCTTGATTTCTACCTTCGCGGTGTCAAACATCGCGAACAGCTCAGGGATCAATACTTCTATCCCTGGTGTATTATAGTTCATCACTTAAGTTCTAGTAGCTTTAGTGACAGTGACTTGGAGAACTATATCAATCACTATCTTATCTGGAAGATCAACTCCCACTTGATTCAAGCGATTGTAGTACCCAGACAATCTGAGTACATGCTCAACGATTGAGCTATTCTCCTTCATCTTACAGGCAAAGAATCTTGTTGGAGATCTCATATCTCGCAACACAGGCACGAGCCTGAGATCACAATCTCTGCCCCTAGAACATCTCATATGTTCTGTGACGTTCAAAACGTTTCGGAGCCTCAATTCTAAGCCGTAATGCATGACGCACAAAACTATCAAGTAGTCATCGAAACGTGCCTGTCAGATGTTCACAACATCTATAGACAACGCTAGAGGGGGTGGCGCACCGAGCGGTGCATTAAGGACATAAGCCTTCTGTGCAGCAATGAGGACAATCCTCAGATCACGGACCCAGTCCGCAATATTGCTACCAACATCTTTCAATTCTATTTCTCTAGGAACATATAAAAATACAAGGGAGCCACAACGCGAGCTAGTAATCTACAACATAATTTGCAAAGACACTTTGACCATGTTCATGATAATGAGTTCAATTAATCATATTATTTAAGAACTCCCACTCAAATTGACATCCCTCCGATCATTCGAGTGATACATGATCCAAATTCACCAACTCAAGTCCGATCATCACGTGAGTTGAGGTGGCTGCAATGGTGAACATCATTATGTTGATCATATCTACTATATGACTCATGTTCGACCTTTCGGTCTCTCGTGTTCCGAGGCCATGTCTGTACATGCTAGGCTCGTCAAGTTTAACCCGAGTGTTCTGCATGTGCAACACTGGCTTGCACCCGTTGTATGTGAACGTAGAGTCTATCACACCCGATCATCACGTGGTGTCTCAACACGACGAACTTTCGCAACGGTGCACATTCGGGGAGAACACAATTTAGCTTGAAATTAAGTGAGGGATCACCTTATAATGCTACCGTCGTCCTAAGCAAAATAAGGTGCATAAAAAGGATTAACATCTCATGCAATTCATAAGTGACATGATATGGCCATGAACTTGTGTTTAAGATCTCCATCTTCGAAACACCGGCATGATCTCCATCATCACCGGCACAACACCATGATCTCCATCATCTTGATCTCCATCAATGTGTTGCCATTGGGGTTGTGGCGCCAGCCCTGCTTCTACTTCTATTGCTACTGCTTAGCGATAAAGTAAAGCATTACATAGCGCTTAATGATTGACACGCAGGTCATACAATAATTAAAGACAACCCTATGGCTCCTGCCGGTTGCCGTACTCAACGACATGCAAGTCGTGAAATTCTATACATCACATGATCATCTCATACATCACATATATCTCATCATGTAATTGGCCATATCACATCACAACATACCCTGCAAAAACAAGTTAGACGTCCTCTAATTGTTGTTGCATGTTTTACGTGGCTGCTACGGGTATCTAGCAAGAACGATTCTCACCTACGCATAAACCACAACGGTGATACATAGATTGCTTTTCATCCTTCTCAAGGACCGCCTTTGTCGGATCCGATCCAACTAAAGTGAGAGAAACTGTCACCCGCAAGCCATCTAAGCAACAAGTTGCGTCGAGGGAACCGGTCTCTCGTAAGCGTACGAGTAATGTTGGTCCGGGCCGCTTCATCTCACAATCCCGCTGAACCAAAATACGACCAAGGGAGGAAGCAATCTAAGCATCAACGCCCACAAACCTTTTGTGTTCTACTCGAGATCTCATCGAACCATCAACCTAGCTCATGATGCCACTGTTGGGGAACGTCGCATGGGAAACAAAAATTTTCCTACGCACACGCAAACCTATCCATGGTGATGAGCATCTACGAGAGGGAGAGTGGATCTACGTACCCTTGTAGATCGCTAAGCGGGAAGCGTTAAGAAACGCGGTTGGTGTAGTCGAACATCTTCGCGATCCAAATCGCCGAGCGTCCCGCGATCTCATCACGATCCGTCCCGCGATCCAATCACGATCCGTCCCGTGAACTCATCACGATCCGTCCCGCGATCTCATCACGATCCGTCTCACGATGTTGATCACGATCTGTCCCGCGAACTCATCACGATCCGTTCCGCGATCTCATCACGAACCGTCTCGCGATCTCGATCACGGTCCTTCCGATCTAGCGCCGAACGGACGGCACCTCCGCGTTCAGCACACGTGCAGCTTGATGACGATCTCCACCATCTTGATCCAGCAAGAGGAGGTGGAGAGGAGAGAGAGTTCACCGGCAGCGTGACGGCGCTCCGGTGATGGTGGTGGAGTGATTCCGGCAGGGCTTCGCCTAAGCGCCGCGGAAAACCGATCTAGAGGAGAAACTGTGCACCGGTGAAACGGGTAGCACGTGGCCGGAAATTCTGTCCAAAAACCACCCAATCCACTAGTATATAGGAGGAGAGGAGAGGAGAGGCAGCCAAGGCCTTTGGGTCGGCCGAAATAGGAGGTGGGAAGAAATCCTACTTCACCTCCAATCCTAGTTGGAGTAGGATTGCCTCCTATTGGCTGATTTTCCACTTTTTGCTTTAGGACTTTCTCTCCTGCGCCATGGGCCTTTGTGGCTGTTTTCCCAGCCCACTAAGGGCTGGTTATTATTCTCCCACAGCCCATGGACCTCTTGGGGTCGAAATACCCCTCCCGGAGGCCTCCCGGTACACTACCGGCACTCCCGGTACACTACCGATGAGCCCGAAACTTTTCCGAAAACCAAACTGGGACTTCCTATATATGAATCTTTACCTCCGGACCATTCCGGAGCTCCTCGTGATGTCCGGGATCTCATCCGGGACTCCGAACAAACTTCGGTCACCACCATACATAACTCTACACTACCGAAACGTCACCGAACCTTAAGTGTGCAGACCCTGCGGGTTCGAGAACTATGTAGACATGACCGAGACACCTCTACGGTCAATAACCAATGGCGGGACCTGGACATCCACATTGGTTCCTACATATTCTACGAAGATCTTTATCGGTCGAACCTCTATGTCAAGGATTTAGTTAATCCCGTATAACGTCCCCTTTGTTCTTCGGTATGTTACTTGCCCGAGATTCGATCGTCGGTATCTCCATACCTAGTTCAACCTCGTTACTGGCAAGTCTCTTTACTCGTTCCGTAATACAAGATACCGTGACTAACACTTAGCCACATTGCTTGCAAGGCTTGTTGTGATGTTGTATTACCGAGTGGGCCCTGAGATACCTCTCCGTCACACGGAGTAACAAATCCCAGTCTCGATCCATGCCAACTCAACAAACACCATCGGAGATACCTGTAGAGCACCTTTATAGTCACCCAGTTACGTTGCGACGTTTGATACACACAAGGCACTCCTCCGATATCCGTGAGTTGCATGATCTCATGGTCATAGGAACATATACTTGACATGCAGAAAACAGTAGCAATAAACTGACACGATCATATGCTATGTTTGTAGTTTGGGTCTTATCCATCACATCATTCTCCTAATGATGTGATCCCGTTATCAAATGACATCTCATGTCCATGGCTAGGAAACCTTAACCATCCTTTGATCAACGAGCTAGTCCATTAGAGGCATACTAGGGACATGGTTTTGTCTATGTATCCACACATGCATTTAAGTCTCCGATCAATACAATTATAGCATGGATAATAAACGATTATCATGAACAAGGAAATATGATAATAACTAATTTATTATTGCCTCTAGGGCATATTTCCAACATTTTTAGCACGCGAAGATGCAAGCAAATAGAAGGCACATGGCAACACAAGCAAACAAAAGATCTGACGAGAAAGAGAGGGCGAATAAAACGGCAAATCTTTTTGGTATTTTCTGAAAATAATTTTAGAAGTGGGGAAGAGGAAAACAAGAGGAAAATGGCAAATAATGTAAATGCAATAGATGAGTTTGTGATGGGTACTTGGTAGGCTTGATGTGTATCCTCCCCGGCAACGGCGCCAAAAACCCTTCTTGCTACTTCTTGAGCTTGCGTTGGTTTTCCCTTGAAGAGGAAAGGGTGATGCAGCGAAGTACATAAGAATTTCCCTCAATTGTTGTGAACCAAGGTATCAATCCAGTAGGAGGAACAAGAAAGTCACCAATGGATGCACCTACACAAACAATCAAACTCTTGCACCCAACGCTATAAAGGGGTTGTCAATCCCTTCACGATTATTTGCAAGGATTAGATCTGAAAGAGATGGATGTAAAGGAGAATGGAAAGTAAAAGGTCAATAAATTCCAGCAAGGTATTTTTGGTATTTTTGGTTTATAGATCTGAAAGTATATTATGGAAAGTAGACCCGGGGGCCATAGGTTTCACTAGAGGCTTCTCTCTTGAAGGAAAATATCATGGTGAGTAAACAAATTACTGTCAAGCAATTGATAGAAAAGCGAATAATCATGTAGTTATCCAAGCCAATGATCATGCATATAGGCATCGCGTCCATGTCAAGTAAACCGAAACAATTCTATATCTACTACTATTACTCCATACATCAACCGACTCATGCCTGCATCTAGAGTATTAAGTTCCTGAAGAACAGAGTAACGCATTAAGAAAGATGACATGATGTAGAGGTATAAACTCAAGCAATGTGATGAAAACCCCATCTTTTTACCCTTGATGGCAACAATACAATACGTGCCTCGCTACCCCTACTATGTCACTGGGTGAGGACACTGCAAGATTGAACCCAAAACCAAGCACTTCTCTCATTGCAAGAATTACCAATCTATTTGGCCAAATCAAACCAATAAATCGAGGGGATGTACAAGGATATGAAATCATGCAAATAAGAATTCAGAGGAGATTCAAATAAGATTCATGGAAAATCTGAACATAAACTCACAATTCATCAGATCTTGACAAACACACCACAAAAGAGGATTACATCGGATAGATCCCCATGAAGATCATGAAGAACATGGTATTGAAGAGAAAAGAGAGAGAAGAAGCCATCTAGCTACTAGCTATGGACCCGTAGGTCTGTGGTGGACTACTCACGCATCATCGGAGGGGCAATGGAGTTGATGTAGATGCCCTCCGTGATCGAAACCCCCTCTGGCAGATTATCGAAAAAGGCTCCAAGATTGGATCTCTCGGGAACGGAGGCTTTTGGCGACAGAAAAGTATTTGCGTGGCTCTTTTTTATGTTGGGGGATATTTATGAATTTATAGGACGAAGAATAGGGTTAGGAGACCTACCAGGAGATGACAAGCCTGCTAGGCGCGGCCAGAGGGCCTGTGCCTAGCGGGCTTGTGACTGCCTGGCAGGTTTCCTGCATGCACACCAAGCCTGGTTGATTTGTTTCCTTCGAGAAAAATTCTTTCCGAAGGTTTTATTCTGTTTGGACTCCGTTTAATATTCCATATCTGCAAAACTCAAATACAAGGAAAAAACTAAAACTGGCACTAGGCTCTAGATTAATAGGTTAGTCCCAAAAATAATATAAAATAGCATATTAATGCATATAAAACACCCAAAATAGATAATATAATAGCATGCTGTCATCAAAAATTATTCATACGTTGGAGATGTATCAATCACCACTCTAAGTACTATTGCAAACTCATTCATAATATATTAGTATTGTGTTATATGTATTTTATCTAACTTTACTATGGCTTATACCCTCCGATAGAAACCATAGATTCATCAAAATAAGCACACAACACAATGAAAACAGAATCTGTCAAAAACAAAACAGTCTGTAGTAATATGGAATCTAACCATACTTCTGTAACTCAAAAAATTCTGAAAACTTAGGACAATGTCAGAAATATGTATATCAATCTTGTGTAAGAAATTCTTTTACTGGACGCAAAAGTTTCTGTTTTTCAACAAGATCAAATCAACTATCACCCAACATTATCCTAAAGGCCTTACTTGGCACAAACACTAATTGAAACATAAAGGACACAATCATAAGAGTAGCATAACTGTGTAAACACTCAAGAACAGAAATAAAAAGGTAAAAATAAATTTTATTCATTGGGTTGCCTCCCAACAAGCGCTATCGTTTTACGCCCCTAGCTAGGCATAATGCATAGATCAAGCGTTGTCAACTTTAGTTTTGGCTCCATAGGATGCCCTCATGATTGATTCATATGGTGGCTTAATTCTTTTTCTAGGGAAGTGTTCCATACCCTTTCATAGTGGGAAAAGAAATTTAATATTGCCTTGTTTCATATCAATCACGGCACATATAGTGCGTAAAAACAGTCTACCAAGTATGATGGGACAAGACGGATTGCAATCAATATCAAGAACAATAAAATCTATGGGCACATAGTTCCTATTTGGAAGAATAAGAACATCATTTATTCTTCCCAAAGGCTTTTTAATAGTAGAATCCGCCAAGTGCAAATTGAGACAACATTCTTCAATATTGGTAAGACCAAGCACATCACATAGAGATTTCGGAATTGTGGAAACACTAGCACCCAAATCACATAAAGGAAAACACTTCAATTTTTTAATCTTGACTTTAATGGTAGGTTCCCACTCATCATCTAATTTTCTAGGAATTTAAATCTCTAACTCCAATTTTTCTTCTAATGATTTCATCATGGCATCAACGATATGTTTAGTAAAAGCTTTATTTTGTTCATAAGCATGGGGTGAATTTACCATGGATTGCAACAAAGAAATACGTTCAA
The DNA here is from genome assembly GCA_022496015.1 of Hordeum marinum. Classification (NCBI taxonomy): domain Eukaryota; kingdom Viridiplantae; phylum Streptophyta; class Magnoliopsida; order Poales; family Poaceae; genus Hordeum; species Hordeum marinum. The sequence continues at coordinate 453,090,001 of CM039674.1, read as the reverse complement.
TCAAAAGAGAAACTATCATACTTAAGTAAATATACTCATATCTACTCAAATAATCAGTGAAGGTAAGAAAATAACGATATTAACCGCGTGCCTCAACACTCATCGGATCGCACACATCAGTATGTATGATTTCCAACAAGTCACATGCCCGCTCCATTGTACCAGAGAACGGGGTTTTAGTCATCTTGCCTAACAGGCATGGTTCGCATGTATCAAGTGTTTCAATATCGAGTGATTCCAAAAGTCCATCGGCATGGAGCTTCCTCATGCGTTTTACACCAATATTATCTAAGCGGCAGTGCCACAAGAAAGTGGTGCTATCATTATTTACTTTGCATCTTTTGGTACCAATGTTATAAATTTGGGTATCAATACTATCAAGATTCAACAAGAATAAACCGTTCACATTGGGTGCATGACCATAAAAGATATTACTCATATTAATAGAACAACCATTATTCTGCGATTTAAATGAGTAACCGTCTCGCAATAACCAAGATCCAGATATAATGTTCATGCTCAACGTAGGCACCAAATAACAATTATTTAGGTTTCAAACTAATCCCGATTGTAACTGAAGAGCGAGTGTGCCGACGGAGAACACATCAACCTTGGAACCATTTCCGATGCGCATCGTCACTTCATCTTTCGCCAGCCTCCGTTTATTCCATAGTTCCTGTTTCGAGTTACAAATATAAGCAACTGAACCGGTATCAAATACCCAGGCACTACTACGAGATCTAGTGAGGTACACATCAATAACATGTATATCAAATATACCTTTGTTGACATTGCTAGCCTTCTTGTCAGCCAGGTACTTGGGGAATTCCGCTTCTAGTGGCCAGTCCCCTTGCAATAGAAGCATTGAGTCTCAAGTTTGGGTCCAGCCTTGGGTTTCTTCATGGGAGTGGCAACTGGCTTCCCACCCTTCTTGAAGTTACCTTTCTTTACCTTACCTTTCTTGAAACTAGTGGTTTTATGTAGCATCAACACTTGATGCTCCTTTTTGATTTCTACTTCTGCGACTTTTAGCATCACGAATAGCTCAGAGACTGACTTGTTCGTCCCTTGCATATTATAGTTCATCACGAAGCCTTTGTAGCTACATGGCAATGACCGGGGAATCCTATCAGGGACCATCTTGGGCGTAAGCTCAACTCCCAAATCAGTCAAACGGTTGTAGTGCCCAGACATTCTGAGTAGGTGCTCACCGACCGAACTCTTCTCTTCCATCTTGGAGGCAAAGAACTTATCGGAGGTCTCATACCTATCGATCCGGGCATGTGCTTGAAATACTAACTCCAACTCCTGGAACATATCATATGCTCCATGGCGTTCAAAATGCTTTTGAAGTACCGATTCTAAGCCATACAACATGGTGCACTGAACTATCGAGTAGTCATCAGCACGCGTCTGTCGGACGTTCACAACTTATGCAGACGACACTGGGGGGGCGACGCATCAAGGACATAAGCCTTTTGTGAAGCCATGAGGATAATCCTCAGATTATGGACCTAGTCCGCATAGTTACTTCCATCATCTTTTAGCTTCGCTTTCTCTAGGAACGCATTAAAATTGAGGGGATCTACTGCGCGAGCCATTGATCTACAACATAATTTTGCAAACACAACTTAGACTGTGTTCATGATAATGAGTTCAATTAATCATATTACTTAAGAACTCCCACTGAAATCAACATCCCTCAGGTTGTCTAAGTGTAACGTGATCCAAATCCACCAACCCAAGTTCGATCATCATGTGATTTGAGGTGGTTTCAATGGTGAACATCTTCATGTTGATCATATCTACTATATGACTCATGCTCGACCTCTAGGACTCCTATGTTCCTAGGCCATGTCTGTACATGCTAGGCTTTGTCAAGTTTAACCCAAGTGTCGTGCATGTGCAAAACTGGCTTACAACCGTTGTATGCGAACATAGAGTCTATCACACCCGATCATCATGTGGTGCTACAAAACAATGATCCTTCGCAACACTGCATAGTTGGGGAGAGCACAATATTATCTTGAAATTTTAGTGATGGGTCATCTTATAATTCTACCATAGTCCTAAGCAAAATAAGATGCACAAAAGTATAAACATCACATGCAGATTATATAAGTGACATGATATGGCCATCATCGTCTTGTGCTTTTGATCTCCATCTCCAAAGCACCGACATGATATGGACATCATCGTCTTGTGCTTTTGATCTCCATCTCCAAAGCACCAACATGATCTCCATCATCATAGACTTGACACCATGATCTCCATCATTGTGTCGCCATGTGGTTGTCATGCCAACTCTTGCTTCTACAACTATTGCTAACTCATAGCGATAAAGTAAAGCAAAAAGGCAAAAATAAATTAAAGACGACCCTATGGCTATTGCCGGTTGTCGTACTCATCGACATGCAAGTCGTGATAATCTATACAAAACATGATCATCTCATACATCACATATATAACATCATGTCTTTGGCCATATCATGTCGCAACATGCCCTGCAAAAACAAGTTGAACGTCCTCTACTTTGTTTTTGCAAGTTATACGTGGCTGCTATTGGCAACTAGTAAGAATCGGTCTTACCTACGCAAAGCCACAACGGTGATAATCAAGTTGCATTTTAACCTTCTACAAGGACCGCCTCGGTCGTATCCAATTCAACTAAAGTGGGAGAGATAGACACCCGTCAACCATCTTTATGCAACAAGTTGCATGTCAGTCAGTGGAACCAGTCTCTCATATGTGGACGAGTAAGGTTGGTCCGAGTCGCTTCATCCCACAATACCACCGAATAAAGATAAGAACAAGGAGGTAAGCAATATGAACATCAACGCCCACAAACTCTTTTGTGTTCTACTCGTGCATGTTAACTGCGCATAGACCTAGCTCATGATGCCACTGTTCGGGAACGTTGAATGGGAAACAAAAAATTTCCTACGAACACCCAAAATCTATCTATGGAGATCAATAGCTACGAGAGGGAGAGTGGATCCACATACCCTTTATAGATCTCTAAGTGGGAAGCATTAAGAAACGCGATTGATGTAGTCGAACGTCTTCGCGATCCAATCTCGATACATCCCGCGATCCAATCACGATCCATCCCGATCTAGTGTCAAATGGACGACACCTCCGCATTCAGCACACCTACAGCTCGATGATGTCTCCGCGTCCTCAATCCAGCGAGCGAGGGTTGAGTAATAGATGGGTTCTCTGCTAGCACGACGGCATGGTGTGGTGGTGATGGAGCTGTCCCGGCAGGGCTTCGCCAAGCGCTACCGTGACAGGAGGAAGAAGAACTACGAGAGGGAGAGGAGGGCTGCGTTGTGTCTTAGGGTGTGTCTCCCCTCCCTCTCCTCTCATGTATATATAGGGGGAGGGGTGGAGGTGGGCAGCCCTAGGGCTGCGCCCAAGAGAAGGGGCATCAGCCAAAGGGTGGCTTGGCCCGCAAGTTAGGGTGGCCGACCGCCTTAGGGTTTGCCCCGCCAACCCCTTGGCCGCATGGTCCTAGTTGTGAGGGGCACCCAGCCCACCAGGGGATGGTTTGCACCCCTATCAGCCCATGTGCCCCCCCCGGGGGGGTGGGTGGACCCCCTCCAGTGGACCCCTGGAACCCTTTGGCCCTCCCGATACATTACCGATGATGCCCGAATTCCTTCTGGTGACCAAAACGGAACTTCCTATATATCATTCTTTACCTCCGGACCATTTCGGATCTCCTCGTGACATTCGGGGTCTCATCCCGGGCTCCGAAAAACTTTCGGTCAACAACATATATAACTCAACAATACCAAATCGTCATCGAACGTTAAGTGTGCGAACCTTGCGGGTTCGGGAATGATGCAGACATGACCGAGACACTCTTCGTCCAATAAACAATAGCGGGACCTGGATGCCCATATTGGTTCCTACATATTCCATGAAGATCTTTATCGGTCTAACCATGATGTCAATGATCCAGACAATCCCGTATATAGTTCCCTTTGTCCATCATTATGTTACATGCCCGAGATTCGATCGTCGGTATCTCCATACCTAGTTCAATCTCGTTATCGGCAAGTCCCTTTACTTGTTCCGTAATGCAAGATCCCGTGACTAAATCCTTAGTCATGTTGCTTGCAAGCTTCTTGTGATGCTCTATTACCGAGTGGGCCCAGAGATACCTCTCCGTCATACAAAGTGACAAATCTCAGGTCCACACTAACCCAACAGACACCCTCGGAGATACGTGTAGAGCACTTTTATAGCCAGCCAGTTATGTTTTGACATTTGATACACACAAGGAATTCCTCCGTTGTCAGGGAGTTGCGTGATCTCATGGTCGTAGGATCAGATACTTGACATGGATAAAGCAGTAGCAATAAACTAACACGATTAAAAGATATGCTTATGGTTGGGTCTTGTCCATCACATAATTCTCCTAATGATGTGATCACGCTATCAAATTACAACTCATGTCCATGGTCTGGAAACCTTTACCATCTTTGATCAACGAGCTAGTCTAGTAGAGGCTCACTAGGGACACACTGTTTGTTTATATATCCACATATGTATTTGAGTTTCCAATCAATAAATTTTTAGCATGAATGATAAATAATTATCATGAACAAAGAAATATAATAATAACCACTTTATTATTGCCTCCAGGGCATATTTCCAACATATGTTTTTCTATTCCTTTTATTGCCATGCTAAGATGATGGGTGCATACAAGGGTAAGGCACATGAACTCAACTAAATTTATTATATAACTCTCACACTCTGTTACAAGGATAGGTAGATCTCAAAGAAAAATTCTAAACAAAGCAAATCTGAAATTCTAACTCTCTAAATCACGAAAACAAAAGATCAAACTAAGATAGGTAATGGTGAATTGGTGATAAAAGTGATGGTGATACGATATCGGGCGTACATTGGTATGGGCACCCCCTCACGCATCTCAATTGCTTGAGGGTGCTTCATCACCTCCCGCAAGTAGGGTTGATGACCTTCGCGAAGAACTTGTCCTTGTATGACCTTGGGGAAGTCACGGTGATCTAGATTTGTCAGGAAAATAGCTCGAAACAAGAACAGAGAGGAAACTCGCGATGCGGTGGTCAAAACATACTCGAGAATATATATAATGATTTTTTCTAGGTCGGAATACGTTCTTGGGAAGAAATCAGAGTCCAAAAGGCACACGAGGCCTCCACAAGCCATCAGGGCTTGCCATAGGGGGTGCCTTGTTGGCTTGTGCCTCCCTAGTGGGTCCTCCTGACTCCTTTTTATTTTTGTATTTTTTCTAAAATACCAAATCTGACATACATTATTCTTTGCATTTTCGGAGTCAGTTTACTTACCGTACCACATACCTACCCCTTTCTCAGGTTTCTGGAGTGTGCTGGAAGGCCTCCCTGATGTGTTCTTCTGGTGCTATAACTTGGGTTTAATTAGTTTCCTCATTAATGGGTGGACCTGAAATATAATGCTTGATTCCTTGCCCATTCACTAACCACGGGTTTTTTCCTTCGAAGTTATTCATTTTTATAGCATCGGAACGATAAACCTCCTCAACAACATATGAGCCCTCCCATTTGGAGAGAAGTTTTCAAGCAAAAAATCTGAAACGAGAGTTGTACAAAAGCAGTAGGTCTCCTACATTGAATTCTCGTTTTTGAATCCTCTTGGCATGCCATCTTTTAACCTTTTCTTTAAACAACTTAGCATTTATAGGCTTGTGTTCTCCATTCATCTAGTCAGCTGATATCAAATAACCTCTTTTCACTAGAAAGTTTAAAATCATAATTAATTTCTTTAATTGCCCGATAAGCTTTATGTTCTAGCTCGAGAGGTAAATGACAAGCCTTTCCATAGACCATTTTTATGGGTACATCCCCATGGGGTTCTTATAAGCAGTTCTATAAGCCCATAGCGCATCATCTAGTTTCTTAGACCAATTCTTCCTATATCTATTAACGGTCTTTTGTAAGATTAATTTTATTTCTCGATTACTCAATTCAACCTTGCCACTAGACTAAGGATGATAAGGGGATGCAATTCTATGTTTAACATCATATTTAGCTAAAAGTTTATAGAAAGCACCATGAATAAAATGTGAACCACCATCAGTCATTAAATATCTAGGGACTCTGAACCTTAGAAAGATAATGCCCATTAGCATTTTAATAGAGGTGTTCTGATTGGCGCTACTAGTTGGAATAGCCTCTACCCACTTAGTAATGTCATCAACAACAACTAAAATATGAGTATATCCATTTGAGGAAGGAAAAGGTCCCATGAAGTCAAAGCCCCAAACATCAAATGGTTCAATAGCAAGTGAATAGTTCATCGGCATTTCCCGATGTTTACCAATGTTACTAACTCTTTGGCACTCATCACAGGAAAGGACATACTTACGGGCATCTTTAAAAAGAGTAGGCCAATAGAAACCAGATTGTAATACTTTGTGTGCAGTTCTGTCATCGGCATTGTGTCCTCCGTAGGCTTCAGAACGACACTTCCAAAGAATGGGTTCCTGTCCATGCTCAGGTATACATCGTCTAATAATACCATTTACTCCCTGTTTATAGAGATGTGGGTCATTCCAAAACTAATGTCATAAATCATAAAATAAATTTTTTTCTTTTGTTGATAGGTGAAGCTTGGTGGAAAATATTTAGAAACAATATAATTAGTGTAATCAGCATACCAAGGAGCGCTATGTGAAGTGTTTATAGCAGCAAGTTGCTCATCATGAAAACTAACATCGATAGGAAGTGGGTCATTAAGAATATTTTCCATCCTAGACAAGTTATGCTACGGGGTTTTCAGCTCCCTTTCTATCAATGATATGCAAATCAAACTTCTGAAGTAAAAGTACCCACCTGATGAGTCTAGGTTTAGAATCTTTCTTTTCCATAAGGTATTTAATAGCAGCCTGATTAGTGTGAATAGTTACTTGGGAATCGACAATGTAAGGTCTAAACTTAAACATACAAAAACAACTGCTAAAAATTCCTTTTTAGTGGTAGCATAATTTCTTTGAGCGGAGTCTAAGGTTTTACTGGCATAATGAATAACATTCTATTTCTTGTCTACTCGTTGCCCTAGAACAACACAACAACATAATCACTAACATCACACGTGATTTCAAATGGTAGGTTCCAATCAGGTGGTTGAACAATGGGTGCGGAGATTGAAGCCTTCTTAAGTATTTCAAAAGCTTCTACACAATCATCATCAAAAACAAAAGGAATATATTTTTGAAGAAGATTAGTTAACAACCTAGAAATCTTTGAGAAATCTCTAATGAAACGCCTATAAAAACTAGCATGACCAAGGAAACTTCTTATACCTTTGATATCTCTCGGGCATGGTATTTTCTCTATTCTGTCAACTTTAGCTTTGTCCACCTCAATGCCTTGTTCAGAAATTTTATGCCCAAGCACTATACATTCATTCATCATAAAGTGGTACTTCTACCAATTCAAGACAAGACTACTTTCTTTGCATCTCTGCAAACCTCGATCAAGGTTGCTCAAGCAATCATCAAAAGAAGTCCCGTAAACGAAAAAACCATCCAAGAACACCTCAACAATTTTTTCACAAAAGTCAGGGAATATTGCAGTCATACATCATTGAAAGGTAGTACGTGCATTGCATAAACCAAAAGGCATATGCCTATAAGCATAAGTTCTGAAATGACATGTAAAGGTAGTTTTCTTATGACCTTCTTTTGACACTGGTATTTGACGTGGCTTGAGACCGCGCCGGTATTTCCCCAAAGAGGAGGGGATGATGCAGCACATTGACGGTAAGTATTTCCCTTAGTTATGAAACCAAGGTATCAATCCATAGAGGAAGATCACGCACCCACGTAAATAGCTCCTAGACATAAACAACAAATACTTGTAACCCAACGCGAAAGAGAGGTTGTCACGCTCTCTACAGTAATAAGATAGATTAGGTAATGATAGGTAGGAGAGATAGATCTATGAATAACACAAAATAAAAGAGTAAATATGCAGCAATATAGTTTGGGGTTTTTGGTTTTGTAGATCTGAAAACAAAGATTGCAAAAACATAGATCAGAAAGTTATATGATGGAAAAGTAGACCCGGGGGCCGTAGGATTCACTAGTGGCTTCTCTCATGAGTATAGAGCACGATGGGTGAACACATTACCGTTGGGCAATTGATAGAAAATCAAATAGTCATGACGATATCCAAGGCAATGATCATATATAGGCATTACGTCCAAGATAAGTAGACGGACTCCTGCCTGCATCTACCACTATTACTCCGCACATCGACCGCTATCCAGCATGCATCTAGTGTATTAAGTTCATTGAAAAATGGAGTAATGCAATAAGAATGATGACATGATGTAGACAAGATCTATTCATGTAGGAATAGACCCCATCTTGTTATCCTTAATGGCACCAATACATGCATGTCTTGCTTCCCATTTTGTCACTGGGAAAGAACACCGCAAGATCGAACCCATCACAAAGCACCTCTTCCCATGGCAAGAAAAATCGATCTAGTTGGCCTAACTAAACCAAAGATTCGAAGAAGAAATACAAGGCTATAAGAAATTATGCAAATAAGAGATCAAAGAAGAATCAAATAATATTCATGGATAGAAACTGATCATGAACTCAAAATTCATCGGATCTCAACAAACACACTGAAAAAGTTTACATCAAATAGATCTCCAAGAGACCATTGTATTGAGAATCATAAGAGAGAGAGGAAGCCATCTAGCTACTTCCTATGGACCCGTAGGTCTATGGTGGATTACTCACGCATCATCGGAGAGGCACCTATGATGAAGATGAACCCCTCCGTGATGGTGTCTAGATTGGATCTCAAGGTTCTGGAACTTGCGGTGGCTGGAATTGTGTTTCGTCGACTCCCCTAGGTTTTTTGGATTTTTCAGGAATTTATAAGCATGATAGTCGGTTGAGTGGGTGCCCGAGGGCCTCATCACCCATCAGGTCATACCAGGGGGCCTCTAGCACGCCCAGGTGGGTGCTGGTCACCCTGGGCCCCCTCTTATGATGTTCTTTGGCCCATCTTATTTATTCCGGTCCGTAAAAATCCACAAAAAATCCCCGCAGCATTTTGTATCCATTTGGTACTGATTTTCTGCAAAGTAAAAAACAAGCAAAAACAGCAACTAGCATTTTGGCACTATGTCAATAGGTTAGTCCCAAAAAACGATATAAAGTTCTAATAAAATGATTGTAAAACGTCCAAGAATGATAATATAATAGCATGGAACAAGAAAAAATTATAGATACGTTGGAGACGTATCAGTATTTGAGAAAATCCAGAATATCCATCAAGAAAGAAAAAGTGTGTGTCCTCAGATAATCTTTCTAGCATTTGATCGATAAAAGGCAAGGGGTAATGATCTTTCTTAGTAGCTTTATTTAATTTCCTGAAATAAATCACCATCCAATAGCCAGTTATGATTCTTTGTGGAATAAGCTCATTTTTATCATTAGGGAGGACAGTATCACCATTCTTAGGGACACAATGAAGGGAACTTACCCACCTACTATCAGCAATAGGATAGATTATACCTACCTCGAGAAGATTTAGTATTTTAGTTCTTCCCACTTCCTTATTCTTAGGATTTGAGTGGCGTTGGTGATCAACAACAGGTTTAGCATCTTGTTCCATATTAATCTTGTGCTGACATAGAATAGGGCTTATGCCCTTTTAGATATCGAGAGTATATACAATAGCAGCCATGTGCTTCCTCAGAGTTTTAAATAATCTCCTTTCTTCATTCTCTGAAACGTTACCACTGATAATAACATGATATATCTTCTTTTCATCAAGATAAGCATATTTCAAATTATCAGGTAAGGTCTTTAGCTCAAACATGGGATCTCCCTTGGGTGGAGGAGGATCCCCTAAAATATCGACCAATAAGTTTAAGAATAGGTGTTTTTCTAATAAATATGTCATCTATTTCATTCCTTTCATTCATATGCATATCATTCTCATGGTCTAGCAAATAAAGTTCTAGAGCATCAGTAGGAGGCACGACAATAGAAGCAAGACCAATTATTTCATCATTACTAGGTAACTCCTTCTCATGTGGTTGATTAGTAAACTTGGAGAAATTAAATGTATTAGATAGATCACAAAAGCTTACTTTAACCTTCTGAGTAACATAGTTAATTTCAGCATTAATGGTATTCAAGAAAGGTCTACCAAATATAATGGGACAAAAGTTCTCTTGTTTTGAACCAAGTACTAAGAAATCGGTGGGGTACTTGACTTTTCCACACAAAACTTAAACATCTCTAATAATCCCAAGTGGCATAATAGTATCTCTGTTTGCAAGTTTAATAGTGACATCAATATCTTCAATAGTAGAGGGAGCTATGTCATTCACAATTTCTTGATATAAGGTGAAAGGTATAACATTTACACCGGCACCGAGGTCACACAAGCCATGATAATAATGATCTCCAATTTTAACTCAAACAACATGCATGCCAACCACTGGTTTATTTTTATCTACTTCATCTTGTTCGTTTCTAGCAGGTTTCGCAATCCTAGCAGTTTCTCCACAAAAGTAGATAACCTGACCCTCAATGTTATTAACTAAGAGATCTTTAACCATAGAAACCTTATGCTCAACATTTATCTGTTCAGAAGATATAGGTGTCCTAAAATGACTTTTATTAACCACAGTTGTAGCCTTAGCGTGTTCCCTAATACTAATAGGAAAAGGAGGTTTCTCAATGTAAGCAGTATGAACAATTGGATCAACGTGGATAAAAATTACTTCTTCCTTCTTAATTTTAATAGGTTCCTCTAATGGTTTTTACATGGGAGGATGGTATTTAAACCACTTATCTTTGGGAAGATCAACATGAGTAGCAAATGATTCACAGAAAGTAGCTACTATTTCAGAGTCATGACCATATTTATTGCTAAACTCATGGAAAGCATTAGTTTCCATAAAACATTTAACACAATCAAAATTAAGCTTTATACCTGACTCTTTACCTTCATCGAGTTCCCAATCATAAGAGTTGTGTTTAATTCTTTCCAGAAGATCCCATTTGAATTCAATAATCTCCTACATATAGGAACCAATGGCACAAGAATCGAGCAATGCTTGATATTCATGAGAAAGTCGAGCATGAAAATTTTGTATAATCATTTCCCTTGCGAGCTCATGGTTGGGGCAAGTGTGCATCATAGATTTAAGCCTCCCCCAAGCTTGAGCGATACTTTCTCCTTCACGAGGCTAGCAATTATAAATAAAGTTTCGATCATGGTGGACTAGATTCATAGGATAAAACTTCTGATGAAATTCCAGCTTCAAGCGATTTTAGTTCTGTGATCCAACATCATCCAATAACATGTACCACATTAATGATTTTCCCTCCAATGATAAAGGGGAAACTTTCTTATGAACCTTGTCTCCTGGTAGACCCGAAGCTTAAACAATCTACAAATCTCATCGACATATATCAAATGGTAATTAGGATGAGTTGAACCATCATAAGGATTAGCTAACAGTTTCGCTACCATACCGGAAGGAACCTCATAATACATATTTTCAGTAGGTTCAGTAGGTTGAGGAACAACTTCCTCATCTTCCATTCGGGCGACGATGCCCCGAAAAAGCCACTCAAAGGGTGACCGTTCATAGTGACAAGCAACAGTAAATTTCAGCATGTATAGAAATGTTTCCTTACCAATTTCCACTTACCAAAGGAGCTTTACTCCCCGGAAACGGTGCCACAAAAGAATCTTGATGACCCACAAGTATATGGGATAAATTTTAGTCCTTTCAATAAGTAAGAGTGTCGAACCCAATGAGTAGCGGAAGGAAATGACAAGCCGTTTTCAGCAAGCTATTGTCTACAAGTGTTGTAAGTGACGGTAGTAGATAGTTTTATAGCAAGATAACTCATCACAAGTAACAAGTAAAAATAGTAACCAAGGTGCAGCAAGGTATCCCGATCCTTTTTGTAGCAAAGGACAGGCTAGAAAGTACTCTTATATTAAGCAAGCGCTCCCGAGGACACATGGGAATTTCTGTCTAGTCATATTCATCATGTTGAGTTGATTCGTGTTCGCTACTTTGATAATTTGATATATGGGTGGACCGGTTCTAAGGTGTTGTTTTTACTTGACATAACAATCCACTTACGATTACCCCCTCTCACAAGCATCCGCGAGTACGAGAGAAGAATTAAGATAAATCTAACCATAGCATGAAACGTGTGGATCCAAATCAGCCCCTTATGAAGCAACGCATAAACTGGGGTTTAAGCTTTTGTCACTCTAACAACCCATCATCTACTTGTTACTCCACAATGACTTCCCTTAGGCCTGTAACATGGTGGAGTGTCATGTAGTCGATGTTCACATGACACCACTAAGAGAAGTAACAACATACATATCAAAACAAAATCGAACGAATACCAACTTCACGAGATTACTTATAATAAGACGTCTCCCATGTCTTGAGTAACAATAGTAACTACTCACAACTCATAAATATGTTCAAGATTAGAGGTATAATAATAATAATTAAGGATCTGAACATAAATTCTTCCACCAAGTAGTCCAACAAGCATCAACTACAAGATGTAATCAACACAACTAGTAACCCACATGTACCAATCTGAGGTTTTGAGACAAAGATTGAATACAAGAGATGAACTAGAGTTGGAGATGAGATGATGTTTGTGAAGGTGTTGATGAAGATTGGTCCTCCCACGAAGGAGGGAGCGTTGGTGATGACGATGGCTTCGATCTCCCCCTCCCGGAGAGGAATTTCCCCGGCAGAATCTGACTGCCGGAGTGCAAAAGGGCCTCTGCACAGGTTTCCACCTCGAGATGGCGGCGCTTCATCCCAAAAGGTTTCTTATGGCTTTTTTTCTAGGGCAAAACACACCATATAGGAGAAGAGGGGCGTCGGAGCGCCAGCAGGGGCCCCACAAGCTATCAGGGGGCGACCTAGGGGGCACCCTGTTGGCTTGTGCCCAGCTGGTGGCCTCCCTCTGGTATATTTTTGGCCCACAAATTCTTAAATATTCCAAAAACATTCTCTATGAAGTTTCGGGTCATTTGGAGTCTGGTATTTTTTTTTTGCCTTTTTCTCGGTTTTCCGGTCCAGAATTCTAGTTTCCAGATATTTCCCTCCTTGTGATGTACCTTGCATAATCAGAGATAAAGATACTAAGAATTGTATGATAATGGGGAATAATGGACAGGAATATCATGAGTATTAATGAGAAATCATGATGCAAAATGGGTGTATTAAAAGGAAGGCTTCCAAAGACTAGAACACATTCATACGACTAGAGGTACATCATCATGTACTTTGTACCCCATCCAAAATAAATACAATACAAGCAGGGCGTAGGGTTTTATCTCGTCGAGAGGGCTCAAACATGGGTAAATATTTTGTCACCTTTACTTCATGTTACAAACGTACTGAGATCACCAGCTCGGGACCCCGTACCCTAGATATCTCGGTTTTAGCACCGACACCTAGCACAGGGTCGACGGCGGTCGAGCCTAGAGTTGCGCACAACATGGGCGGCCACCGGGGATGCGAGCGGCCACGATGGTACCATGCCTACTCGGGTTTGTACGGGGTCGGGCGCGAAAGAAGAAGGGTGGGAAGAAAAAGGAGAGTAAATATTTTTTTTGCAGTATATTTTTTAGTATGTGTTCTAGCGTATGTCATTCTATGCTGCAAAAACAGTTTATAGTACATTGTAAACTGATTTTACAATACCGTGGTATAAGGAGTCTACCAAACATGCTATTGCATGCTACTATAACATGCGCATAGGGTTGCAAACTAGTCGAATTCGAGTGAGTTGGACTAGGTTAACACTACTAGAATCAGAAGATTTGCCATCTGCCACATCTTTGCCATCTGCTAGCGAACAGCAAAGAGTGGCTTTGCCATCAGCTAGCAAAAAACAGACGGCAAAGAGCTAGCAGACGGCAAAGGGTGGCTTTGCCATCACCCACTTCTTTGTCGTCTGCTAGCGGACGGCAAAGGAGGTTTGCCGTCAGCTAGCAAATGTCAAAGAGGGAAGGGGCCCACTAATGAGCAGCTTACAACATAACCTAACGGCCCCCCTCTTTGTCGTCCGCTAGCGGACGGCAAACCTCCTTTGTCGTCCGCTAGCGGACGACAAAGAGGGGGGTTAACTAACGGCAGCGCCCCACCCCGGCCCGCCTCTCTCTCTGTGTGTTTCTCTCCCTCTCCTCCCCGCCGCCCACCGCACGCGCGCCGCCGCCCCGTTGCCTCACCACCCTGCCGCCCCACCGGCCCACCGCCCCCCGCCGCCCCATCGCCCCCGCCGCCATGCGCTCGGGCCCCCCTGCGCCCTACCGCCTCGGAACCGTCTGCCGCGTCGCCATCGCCGCCCATCGCCCGCCCGCGCCGCCCGCCCGTGCCCGCCGCCCCACTGGCCCAGCTGGTGCCCTACGGCCCCCCTGCGCCCCCTCTGGCCCTGCCACAAGCCGCTCCCAGGCGCCCGAGGGCCCCTGTCCCCGCTGCCCAGCCGCCACCGCCGCCCTCCCTGGTGCTCCTCGGCCCTCCCCGGTGCTCTCCGGCCCTCCCCGGTGCTCCCCACCCCTCCCCGGTGCTCCCCAACCCTCCCCGACGCCCCCTGCCCCGCCCCCTCTGGTAAGCTCTTCCCCCTCCTCTTTTTTTGTTTTTTTGTTTTTATTTTAGGTTTAGATTATATTATTAGGTTAGTGTTAATTAGGTTAATGTTAATTAGATTAGTGTTAGTTTAGGTTAGTGTTAGTTAGGTTAGTCTTAGTTAAGGTTTATTAGGTTAGTGTTAATTAGGTTAGTATTAGTTTAGGTTTATTAGGTTAGTGCAAAAAGGAGAAGAAGAAGAAGATGAGGAGGAGGAGGAGAAGAGAAGAAGAAGAAGAAGAAGAAGAAGAAGAAGAAGAAGGAGAAGGAGAAGGAGAAGGAGAAGGAGAAGAAGAAGAAGAAGAAGAAGAAGAAGAAGAGAAGAGCCCCTGATCCTTGACGCCACTAACCCCCAACCTCCGATGCCACCGACCCCCGACGCCACCGACCCCCGATGCCCGGACCCCCAACCACCGACACCACCGACACCCGACCACCGACACCATCGACCCCCAACTGCCGACGCCATCGACCCCTGACACCACCGACACCCTGACCCCCGACACGACACCCCGACACCCCAACATGGCACCCCAGACCCCGACACAGCACCCCTACCCCGACATGACACCCCCAACACCCCGACCCCAACACGACACCGCCGACACCCCGATCCCGAAAAAGGTGCTCTTCGGCCTTCCAGAGGCCGACGAGTCATATATTTGCGGATTATGAGTTAGGTCATATATTTTTTGATTTTTTTATACAGAACATCATATTTATGTTGATCAGGTGGATTTAAATGTGCAGTTGTTTCGTCGCCGCGAGGGTCTGTTGTTCGACGACCTCCCCATGCGTTCGACGAGCTCCGCCCCTGCGTTCGTAGGTGAGCACAAATGACATCTCCTCCTGCCCCCTTCATTTCCTCTGTTCTGGTCTTCGTGCCGATGAAACTTGCTAGCTATAGGTGTCTTCAATCATCAGTATGCGTGACCACTATGCGTCTCCCGTTCGAAAGGGTTACATCTATAAATATGCATTCATTAGCATATTTATAACCGTGGTTCTTTCGAATTGTCCAACGTTATCCATGGACAGCCCGAGTATGTGTAGATTGGGTTCATTTTCTCATATGCTCTGCTCCGGATCCGATGCAGAATTTCGTTAGTGCCTCCCTGTTGTTCTCCGGGTACACATCCTCTCTGCTTATTGCTGAGATGTGTATCAGGCGAACAGCGGGGGGGCGCTACCGAAATTGTGCGTCGGATCTGGAGTGGAGCATGGAAAAACGAACCCAATCTACACATCCTCGGGTGGGATTAGGACCTATCTTTACCTACTAGCGTCTAGGTTGCATCGACGTAATGAAACTGACAAACTCTATTAACTGATGAATATGGTTTGCTGAATTATGTATATATTGTGTCCAGTAGCTAGGCAAGATGAGTGATCGTGGGTGGATGTACACCGGTCACACTAGTCAGAAAGGCATGACCCATGAATGGATAACAAAACCAAGGAGTTTGAGAGAGTCGCATTTGCAAATGGACAGAAAACAACCTGATGCCCTTGTGTCGATTGCGACAACTTTAAGAAGTCAGAGTTTGAAATGATCAAACACCTGCAGAAGTAGGCTTTTACGCCTAATTATATGGTCTGGACATTTCATGGTGAGTCTACCCAACGTGCCAGAGCTGAGGTGGTTCGTCGTCGCACCGACGAGCATGGTACCTAGATCGAAGACATGGTGCAAGACTTTGATGATGCTCGGGATTCGGACGATGAGATGGAGGAATCTTCAAAGGCCTTTTATGAAATGTTGGAGTCTTCAAAACGTCCTCTCCACTAGCACACTAAGCTTTGCCAGCTGGATGCCATCGCGCAAGTAATGGCTCTGAAGGCTCAGTTCAACCTGGGCAGAGAATGCTACGACACGATGATGATGATATTTGGACGCTTTCTACCCAAAGGCCATGTATTGCCAACGAACTTGTACCAGTCAGACAAAATCCTACGTGCGCTTAAGATGCCCTATGAGAAGATAGATGCCTGTGAGAATGGATGTGCCTTGTTTAGGCTTGAGTATGAGGGCTTGAACTATTGCCCCATTTGCAATGCTTCCAGGTATGTTCTGGTAGACAACGGTATGGGTGAGTAGATTCAGACCAAAATCCCCATTAATGTTCTTCGGTATCTGCCAATCATACCAAGACTTCAACGTCTTTTCATGGTCAAAGAGACGGCCAGACAGATGACATGGCATAAATTGGGCAAAAGAACAGAACTAGATGCAGATGGGAATCCGATGTTGGGACACACTTCAGACGCTTTTGCGTGGAAGCACTTCGATGCATTACATAAGGACAAAGCGGCAGATCCAAGGCATCCTCGAGTTGCCGTCAGCATGGATGGGTTCAATCTGTATGGTATGATGGCAGCACAATACAGTTGTTGGCCTGTATTTGTCATTCCACTCAATCTCCCCCCCGAAGGGATTATGAAAAGAAAGAACATTTTCCTGACGTTGATAATTCCACGGGCCAAATATCCGAGGAAGAATATGAATGTGTACATGAAACCGCTTAAGGATGAATTGCAAGAAGCCTGGGATAATGGGATCAAGACATACGACACCGCTACAAAAAAGAACTTCAAAATGCATGTGTGGTACATGTACTCGATGCATGACTTGCCGACGTATGCGCTATTCGTTGGCTGGTGTGTGCATGGAAGCTTTCCGTGCCCCACATGCAAGGCAGATCTTCAATTCCGTTGGCTGCAGGCAGGTCGCAAGTTTTCTTGCTTCGACATGCATAGACAGTTCCTGGATACTGGCCATAAGTTCAGAAAAGAGAAGAAGAATTTCATCAAAGGTAGAGTTGTCAAAAACACTGCACCACCTGCGTTGATAGGCCAACAGATCCTGGATCAGATAAACACTCTCGAGCCGGATCCAGATCGTCTAGGGTATTTCAAAGGGTATAATACGGAACACGCCTGGACTCACAAGATATGTTTGTGGGATCAGCCTTACTTTAAAGACCTCCTTTGCCCACACAACATCGACGTGATGCACACTAAAAAGAATATCGCGGAGGCCCTTTTTGGTACATTGTTCGACATAGAGGGGAAGTCGAAGGATAATCCTAAGGCTAGAGTCGATCAGGAGGCTCTATGTGATAGACCATTACAAAACATTCGACAACCGAAAGGAAAGAAGAACTGGAGCAAGCCAAAGGCATGGTTCAATCTTGGAAGGCCAGCTATGAGGGAAATGGTCTTGTGGGTGAAAATGCAGTTGATGTTCTCCAATGGGTATGCAGTGAATCTAAAGAGGGGAGCGAGTCTTGACAAATTGAAAATATTTGGTCTCAAGAGTCATTATTGGCACGTATGGTTTGAGCGGGTAATGCCGGTGATGTCGCGTGGCTTTATCCTTGAGGATGAATGGCTTGTACTGGTAGAGCTGAGCTATTTCTTCCGTGCTCTTTGTGCGAAAGAACTATCGCCTAACATGCTAGACGAACTGGAAGAGTTGGCGCCGGAGTTGATCTACAAGTTAGAAAAGATCTTTCCACCGGGCTTCTTTAATCCAATGCACCATTTGATTTTGCATCTCCTGACTGAGGCAAGATTGGGGGGCCCGTGCAAAATCGTTGGTGCTTCACAACTGAGAGGATGCAGAAGACGCTTTGAGCAAAATGTAAAAATAAATGTAGAGTTGAAGCATTGATGGCCGAGGCATTCATTACTGAGGAGGCGACAAACTTCGTGACAGCACAATACAAAGCCAAGAATCGTCATTTGCATAATCCGAAGCCTCGGTACAATGATGGCGACTGTGAAAAAGGTCAATCCAACCTCAGCCTATTCAAAGGGAAGCTCGCACCATCCGGTGCTTCGAAATCATAGCGTTGGATGTCAAAGAATGGTGGACCATTTCGTTGTATATCTTCAAAAACCTAACACAAGTGCGGCCATACATCGAGTAAGTTCTCGATACATTGTTTCGCAACTTCTAGTTCCTTTGAAATGCTCTTATTCCTGGATATGTGATACAGTCAATACGTCACCAAATTCCCGGATGGAGTGGTGATCCAAAAGGATTCCATCGAAGAGTATGAGCTTCTGGAATAGCATGGAGGCGGATATCCCGGTTTCATCTCTTGGTTGAAGCAAACAGTAATTTGCATTAAATAGACGATTTCATTTCTTCACCTAGTTTGCGGCTAATGCAACAATCCTTTCGTAATAAACTTGTAGGCTAATGCAGAGTCTATGGACTTCGAATTGAGACAAGTCGCTAATGGTTTTTGACTATAAGGTCCGTTCATTTGACAAATACAACATCAACAGGTATCGCTTTCGTACTTTTGGCAAAGAGCTATCTATGGCCGGCCAAAAGTCTACAAATTGTTGTGTCTCCGCTGTCGGCGAAGGAGGGGTCGATTATTATGGAAGAGTTGAAGCAATTTATGAACTTACATTCTTTGGTGAAAACCCACCAAACGTCGTAGTCTTCAAATGTTATTGGTTCCAGCCGAAGGAGACTAGAAGGACTCGTGAACATATAGGGCTAGTCAAAATCAAACAAAGCACCCATTTAGATGCTCCCGATGTCTATATTACGGCTCAACAGGCGACCCAAGTTTTCTATCTACCGTAGGCCTGCCAAACGGATCCAAATTTGAAAGGTTGGGATGTCGTTTATGATGTGCCGTCACATTTTAGACCACCTCCCCTCAATGAAGATGATTATGAACCTCACATTAACCCAGACACATATGAAGGAGAATTCTTCCAAGAAACACGTGTTTCCAAAAAATGTTTCAACAACCGCTCTACTTCACCCCACAACATTGAGGTCGATAGTGACAGTGAACCCGACTTCACCCCTAAGCCGGAACAAGAAGAGACGGAAGAAGAAGAGGTTACTGCTGCGGATGACCTAACAATGCTTGACCGGTTACATAGAGGCCTTCCACATGTTGATGCATTTATTGATGATGTTGATGAGCACGCCATTACTAATAGTGATGATGATTATGCATTTATTGATCCCGGAGCATATATAGATGATGAAGATTAATATTAGTAATGTGAGGTATTCAATTATTATTATGTACATATATATTATTAATTAGTTCATGTTATTAGGTATTCAATTTTTTTATGTTGAACTAATTTCGTTCACTCATTGTCATTGCAGGTGTTGACAAATGGTGGGCTCGGGCCGAGAGCGCTCTGAGCCTCCTTCCTCGGCGCTTGCTGGAAGGGGTGCTCTTATTCCACCCCAGCAACTCCGGAGAGCGCTGGTACACTGCATGCAGGCACTAGCGGGCGCTTCTTCTTCGACCGGGAGAGGTCGGGGGAATACGAAGAGAGGTGCTAGAGGTAGGAAGGCTGCTGCGCCTTCCTTGCTGCCACCCCCAGCTGATTCTCCCGACCACAGGAGTGCTCCGTCTTAGGTGGACCCATCTGACTTGGACCTGTCTCGGACTCCGGTCCACAAGCCTCGGGTCGACGAGCTTTGGGTCACCGAGCCTTCGTCCCAGGAGACTCCGTCACAGAGTCTTCGTCCTAGGAGGCTCGGTCCCAAAGTCTTCATCCCACGTGACTCCGAAGGCTAGTGGCCATGCTGATGGTGGCGAGGACAACTTTTCTGAGGACACCTATAGCGAGGGCGAGCTGGTTGAGGAGGGCAAGAAGGTCTACCAGCATGGTTGTACAAAGCTCCCGCCCGTGTCGACGACCCGCGAGCAAAGGTGCTTGATTGCGCCTAATGCGGAGAAGTAAGTGCATTTACTCTTTTTTCACCTTTTTCCTTCATGTTTCTTCAAATTAATATCTAATGTGTTGGCCTTGTCATACTGCAGGGGTTGGAAACACGAGCGTGGTGTCCGCAGGCCCAACCAGGTCCTTGGTGTGCTTCTCCGGCACCGCTTCCCAGTGAAGGTCCAGTTGCCCGGTGAGGGTGAGGCTCTACAGGTAGCACTAACCTGGGAGCTGTACATGGCTGCCCCGGCCCCGCTGGAGGAGATGGTCGACGGTGTCTTGTGTGAGACGGTGGCTGACATTGTGATCTGTCGCTTTTGGGTAATTTCTCCTTTACAGAATTAAAAATCAACACCTAGTGATTGTACTAATCAGTGTTGTCTTGTTTGATTGCAGACCTTCTACAGCTGTCTTGAGGAACATGAGGCAAAAGCGGCTGTTGTTCTCGAAGCCGAGTGCAAGCACCTACTTCAGAACTTATGGCACGAGGCTTGGGTGTAGGCTATTCGACACTACTACGCCTGGACTAACATTAAGAGGGCCAAGAAGAAGTGCCGCAAAAATTATCTGAGTAAGGAGAAGTTAATGAAGGTAATTATCAATTGTTAAGGCCTTGTACTTAGTTTCTTTGATATGATTCGTAGGCGTAGCGCTGAAATTTCTCTTGTCTAACTTAGGTGCCCCCGAGATGGTGTGCGGATAGGATGGACTGTTGGGAGGCTGTAGCGACCTGACTCAAAACGAGTCAAGCCTCTATGTGTTATGTGCCATTCCTGGATCAGTATGCTGGCACACACACTACATCAATGTATATATGAAAGTGCAATCACATGTAATTAACGTAAAATTGATATATACCTTAAAATCTCAGCGGAAACAGTCAACGGGAGTAGAGTCCCAATAAACACCAACGGCAGGTTGAGTGTAGACCGTAACCCTGAATCGTACTCTTACTCGTCGAAGAAGAGTATCTGCAACATGAGACGTTGCAGCCGTGTAGGTCAGTACATTGAATGTACCGGCAAGATCACTATAGCAGAACAGAAGATAAATACTATTCTATATGCAATAAGGCTTTGTGGCTCTGTGTCTGAGTTTTTGCATAAAAGCTAATTTTATTTTTCCTACAACAAAGGAATATCGTGGAATTTTCACTACAGAGTTACCTAACGTGACATGGTTCCGCCAACCGATGTCTAAATGCCCACAAGTATCATAAGTTACCCACAATTAATTATCAGTCCAGTGTTGAGAGTTCAGAGTTAGATCCAAGTCCAGAGGCTCAAATTGTCCATAACCAGGGACACGGCTAATCGATTAGGTTTAACTCTGCAGAGTGTTGTGTACTTTACCCACAAGATTCATTCCCTCCTAGTAAGTCCTCGCACTGCCTGGTGTTTGAGAACAGGACGAACGAAACATGGTCTTTCAGAGTGTTTCCCTGACTACTGTCAGTGCCCATCCAATCCTAACATCGACTACATCTCGTAGCACTGCCCAGCCAGAGTTACAACAAAGATCAACCAAGCCAGAGCCCATAATGACTTGTGGCTACATAGGTAAGCTTCCGGGCATGAAGTATTCATCCGTCTCTTTGAGTCTGGGTGAAGCTTTCCGCAAGATGTCATGGCGCTTCTTCATGCATCCCGGCCATCCACTGGTTACTCCAGGGATGCCCAATCAACCATCCTTCACCCAGTAGTGTGTATTGAAAACTTGTTTCTCGAGTCTCGAAGTCTTGAGGTCTTGAAGATGCAGGACTTGAAGATGCCTTCATGAAGTTGTCGTCTTGACGTAGAGTCCTCCTTCTCACACCACTCACGAACACTCATACCAGACCCCGTCTACTTTAGCATAGCATTAAAATGACAAACTTTCCCGGGGCTTTAGTAACAAGTGGTGGGTTCCTACCTCATGCATTCTACTCAACTACAAGAATTTCAATAACACTACTGGAGGGATTTGTTGAATGATGTCACTACATGCAATAAAGCATAGGTATGAAATAGATGGTCAAAGTGAACTTGCCTGTACCGTTGATGAAGAATAATATCGCTCTCAGAAATAACTTGATACACTATTCATCACTCTCCGATGAAAATCTATATAATCAAACATTCCATTCATATAAGCAATCATACTAGCAATCAATAATAACAATCAAAAAGTAACACAAAACCAAAAGCAACAAGGTTGTGATGAAGGAAATACTTAAGACAAAAACTCAAAACAACAAGCTTCATCAACACAACCAAGGGTTGGTTTTCTCTACAAATAATCCTATTTTCAAAAGTAATAAAACAAAAACAAAGTAAAATATAAAAAAAAGTATTTTAGTAAATATCTTACTTAGCAAAAAGAATTACTTTTGAAAATCAACTAAGAATTATGATAAATAACACACTAAACATTATAAGTTTTCTAGCTAATAATCTTAACAACAAGTAAAACAAATAAAATAATAGAATAATAGAAAACAATTTATAAAGCAACTAAGTTAATATAAAGTGGACTTATAAAACAATCTATAAAAGTATTTTCAAAAAGCAAATCAAACTAGCAATGGAAATCAATTACAAGTTATAATTAACTAGAATTGATTTTCATGCAATCAACTAATAAAATAATATTTGTTTGAAGGGCTACTGTTATCTAACAGAAAACTTTATAAAATCTATCAACTAATATAAAATAAAATAAAATAAAACAATTTAAAACAAAGGAAATATAAATAAACCTAAAAACAACTAAAACAGAATCTGTTTTGTTAAAAATACTAACTTAAAATATTCTAAAAATTTTAAAATTTTACCGACTGATAAATAACATCACTAGTGACCAGTAACAAAAAGAATCAACCAAAAATATATTTTTAAACTCAAGATATTCAAAAAATGAAATCGATTTTAAATTATTCAAATATGGTCAAACTTTATATCTACAGAAACTAGATAAATTTTTTGACACAATGCAAAAAGAATCAAATTAAAAAAATTAAAAACATAAAAGATATAAAGAAAACAAAATCAGAAACTATTCTGTTTTTAAAACAAAAACAGAAAAATAGAAAAAAATTAACTAACGGATAGGGTACACGTGGCAGTCGCTTGAAGCCATGTACATGCGGAGGTTAGCGGGCGAACGACCGAAGCGAAGTGGGTACCGGTTCATTGTTTTAAAATTTCTAATCTAGTCCGTTGACACTAGATCCGACGGCTATGAAGGGGGAAATGGCTTACAGAGGAGGCGGTCGGGGTCTCCAGCGAAGTCGACGGCGGTCGAGGGTCGGAGATGGTCGGAGACGGTGTTGCGGTGGTCGCGGGCGGCATCCGAGTGCTCCAAACGGCGGCGGCGAGTCTCCGGCGTTCGTAGGCGGCGTCGGAGGGGAGTGGGGGTGGAGGGGGTGACGGCCACGAGCTCTGGTGGCTTCGGTTGGGAGCCGAGCTCCGGCGAGGTGGTGTGGTGGTGTTCTGGCGAGGGCAAGGGGTGTTCGGTGGTGGAATGGGCGTGGAGGGAGCAGGGGCTCTTATAGGCGCTGCGGAAGCTCGGGAAACGGCAAGGGGAGTGAGATCCGGTGCGGGAGGGATCTCCGGCAAGGTGGGGAGCACGGGGATGAAGATGAGCGCTATGATCCCGCGGTCGGGCGGTGGGGTCTGCTTGTCAGTGAGGGAGGGGGCGGCGTCAGCGGCGTCGGTGACCGATCCGGAGCGATTTCAGGGAGTTAAGGCTGGTGGGCCGGCCGGTTTTAATAAAACGTTAATTCCTTTCCTTTTCTAATTACAAGTGAAATGAAAACTTATTTATGGCATTCAACACACTTCCGAAAATTGAAGACATATATATCAAATTGACCAGGGGAATAAATGCTATTTAATGAACATTTTTCCACGGCCAAAATGAATACTTTAGAAAATTATTTTTAGAAAATGCCTAAATTGATTTTAAATCTTTTGCAATAAATTTTCAAATAACCCCTTGGGTTTTATGGTTCAAATACTTCACAAAAATAACCCTGGTGTGGAGTGTCATGTTACTCCTCTCAAAATCTTGTCAAAGGTATTTGAATTCTTTCAAAATTTTAAAATGGAACCAAATATAAAATGAATTCCAAAAAGAATAATTCAGAGATTTTCAAATCCACTTTTCAAATTCCTTGTTGATGAAGAAGTCATGTTATCTTCCCTCAGTGATTTGAATTGGAATTGAATTTGAAATCAAACACAAAGGAAAAGTCATTTTATTCCCTCTCATTCAAAAGTTTTCAAAAGTTTCAAATTTCACTCAATTTAATCACTCAAGCAAACAAACACTCATTCTAATATTTATTATAACATTCCAAAATTTGGGATGTTACAGAGGCATTGGTGGATGAGTGGTGCTCTCCCGAATGGCTAGCCAAACACAACAAGGCCAAGGATAAGCGTGCCCAAATGAGAGGTGTGCCACACCATCAAGGGAGCTCCAACCTGTTTGAGTACGGGGATAACTAGGTATGTGGTTTGCTTCACGATTCATGCAATTTCATTCTTCATGCGAGCTTGAGCCC
Organism: Hordeum marinum; assembly: GCA_022496015.1. Classification (NCBI taxonomy): domain Eukaryota; kingdom Viridiplantae; phylum Streptophyta; class Magnoliopsida; order Poales; family Poaceae; genus Hordeum; species Hordeum marinum. The sequence continues at coordinate 453,065,043 of CM039674.1, read as the reverse complement.
TTAACTAATATTTTGTTCCTCTCTTTTAGGCACGAGAAAACAAAAAGGAGGTGCCGCCTCTGTTCGACCTCTATGCCATGGCCCACACTGCCTCGTACAAGAAGGCTAAGGCATTCTCTGAGGATGACCTCGATCATCTAGAGAGCTTCAGCAACATCTCCTCCCACAACAAGCTCATGAGGTATAGAGATGAGGGGAAGGCAAGGAAAGGGGAGGACTTCAACCCAAGCCAGAGTCCTTTTGATCCAGAGCTCGTGATGATATCTGGTGGCGGGAGGCCCCATGGCTCGATAGCCATTGGGTATGGACTGATACGTTGTCCTAGAACTCTCCCGGAGATCAAGAAGCGCCAGACGAGCTCTGATCCTGAGATAAGGCCTCGTCCACGGTCAATGGAGCTCGCCATTGAGGCTAGGGCCCAGGAGCTTCTGGCGGAGGCAAACAGGCAGGCGGCACAGAGGGAGAGGGACATGGAGGAGAGGACGGCTAAGCTGTTGGAGGAGGAGAGGAACCAGAACGACGCGTCTCACCGGGCCCTATACGAGCTCCTCGTGGTAAGTTCCTCCTGCATATTAGACAAATCATGCACGTAATGTTCGTTTCATCACTAACTAATATGAATGACTCATGAAAACAAAAGTGCAGACCGTGTGCCAGAACAATGGTCAGACCCCTCCGTCGATGCCCCATATTGCTATAGCGCCCACGGTGAGTTTCATTTGAATGGTCATTAGTTACTAGTATTCACATTTGAGTTGCATCATGCTAAGGAGACATTGCAAATGATCTTTGGTGCAGCGTGCCTCCTGACAAGCATCGACCGATCCTTCTGCGTCTGTCGCAACCCCGACCGGTCCTTCTACATCTCACCCTGGCGCAAACCCGACCGGTCCATCACCTCCGTGATGATGGTAAGTTTTCCCAAGTGTTTTCATTAACAAATGCATACATAGCTTAAGAAATGACCTACTTAGCTCCAAAATGACCTATACTTAGCTTATTTTCCTCAAAAATGACATAATAACCTTACTTACCTCCAAAATGATATATTCTACCTAGGATAGCTATAAAATGACCTATACTTAGTATTTTTTTCCTCCAAAATGACTTGATATGCTTAATTAGCTAGAAATGGCATAACTACCTAGTATAGCTCAAATGCTCAATAATGATCTATAGCTAGCTTAGCTATTTCATTTATGACATAATTAGCTCACTTAGGTACAACATGGCATAACTACCTAGGATAGCTCAATAATGATCTATAATTAGCTTAGCTAGTTCATTTATGACATAATTAGCTCAATTAGGTAAAAAAATGGCATAATAACCTTGATTTAGCTCCAAAATGACCTATACTTAGCTTATTTTCCTCAAAAATGACATAATAACCTTACTTACCTCCAAAATGATATATTCTACCTAGGATAGCCATAAAATGACCTATACTTAGCATTTTTTTCCTTCAAAATGACTTGATATGCTTAGTTAGCTATAAAATGGCATAACTACCTAGGATAGCTCAATAATGATCTATAGCTAGCTTAACTAGTTCATTTATGACATAATTAGCTCACTTAGCATTTTTACCCACATTAGCTAAAAATGGCATTTTTACCTACCTTAGTTAGAAGAAGAAGATAAAGAAGATGAGAGGAGAAAAAGAAAGAGAAGATAAATTCTTCTTCTTCTTCTTTTTCTTCTTCTTTTTCTTCTTTTTCTTCTAGCTAGTCTTCTTCTTGTTCTAACTTTCATCTTTCCTAATTTGCAGATTTGCTATAGATCAGAAAGCTTGCATTGATGGAGTGTACTCTTCTACTTGTGCTTCCTTTTTGTTTATGGAAACTTGTTGAAAACTTGTTTTGTTTTGGATATGTATGTATGGATATGTTGTTGGAAACCATTGTCTGTTGGATATGTTGTTGGAAACTTGTATGTTGGATATGTTGTTGGAAACTTATTGTTGGTATGCTTGTTGAAATTATTTTGAAATGTGTATATATATGTGAAATTCTGTCAAATTGAATGAATTTAAGAAAAAACAAAAAAAAACAGGGGCTATATAGCCACTTTGTCGTCTACTCGCTCACGACAAAGCTCTTTGCCGTCAGCCAGCAGACGGCAAAACTGCCACGTGGCAGCTACCTATGCAACCTGGGGTAGTAGTAGGCTGGCCTAGGTGGGTTCTTTGTCGTCCGCTGGCGGACGACAAAGACCTAAGGTTCTTTGCCATCCGCCAGCGGACGGCAAAGAACCCACCTAGGCCGGCAAAGAAACAGGTGATTTGCCGTCCCCCAGCGGACAGCAAAGCACGCCGTTAAGCCCTTGACGGACCTAAATTGCCACATGTGTCGTCCATGCCCTTTGCCGTCTATTGGCGGACGGTAAAGATGCAAAGGTCTTTGCCGTCCGTCAACAGACGGCAAAGCGCCCTTTACCATGGCTTATTCAGCCGAACGGTTGGTCGTCTGCTGACGAACGGCAAAACCTTTGCCGTCCAACATGCATGCCTTTGCCGTCCGGGATGGCTGACGGCAAAGTACCTGATTCCTATAGTGTAAGTTATCTTATAATAAAATCCGAGCGATTTCAAACTAAGCGAAGCTCAAGGTCAAGCGACACAAAGTGGATCATGCTCAACACGTGTCAGGTCAATCCTGTGCCATTTTTGAGCTAAATAACATGATTTATTTTTAACATTTTAAGGAACTTTTTTGAAAAGATAGGCCAGAACACCACATAAGAATTCTCTATAAAATATTGATAAATTAAAATGATGATAATATAAAACAAATCAAGATAGTTTGATGTATTCTCTCTCAACTGAAGAGTAGTACTCACTCCGTTTCAAAGTACAGGGTGGATTAGTTTTTCCAAAAGTGAAATATGTGTATGTTGAATCAAGTTTTTTACAAATATATCAATATCTACACTGCAAAATTTGTATCATTAGATTCATCATGAAAAGTATTTTCATATTTTATTTATTTTGTATTGTAGATGTTGATATTTTATTTTGTAATCTTGGTCAAACATACACAATTTCGACTTGTACGAAAATTGACACATCATATATTCTGAAACGAAGGGAATACTTAATAGTAAGAGACCATCGATGAACTAGCAAGAGAAAAAACATGATATTTAACATGCAACTAACCACATATTATATTGAGGCCTAAATTATCTTCGCACTTAATTAAGATTCCATATTTGGTAGTAGATAAAATGAAGACAAATTCATACACAACATATGTGATAATTAATTCCTGTGGAATTTTAGTAGTTGAGTCTGAGCTAGTGCTGGCTCAAAATCATCTCAGTTTCTTTCTTTGATCTTGAACCGACTCAAAAGACAAGTCAATCTCGAGGGGCTAATATGCCTCCGAATTTTCTCGCAACCTTAGTGTGCAATTGTATTGGACTGTAATACTATATCACGGGGGTGGTTCAAAAAAAATTGCGCGCAATTTTGAATGGAAGTGAACATTATCTGGAAACATGAAAAAAATAAGTTTTTATTTTCTTAATCGTGGCTCCTTAGGGCCATATTCATTAAAAGGGGAAGAATAGAGGATTTGCTTACAATCCAATGAGGCATTCACATAATTAATGCCACTAGCGGGCGAAGGAGCGGCAGCACGCCGTGCCCGTGCAAGTGCTTTTGATTTGTTCTATTTTTGTTGTTGTTTAACAACTGTAAGAACAACCGAGTACACATGTTGGATGAGTAGATAATTACATCTGGTTGGATATTATGGGATATATTGCATTGGCTAGGTGATATAAATTTGCTAATGAAAAATGAAAATTGAGTGAAGTGTGATAGTTTCGTTACATGCTAAGCTATTGTAAGCGAATGTGAAATACAAAATTGACGTGCTAAAACAGTGAGGTCATCGAGTAACGCAAGTGGTTTGACTATCCAGTTGTCATAGAACATTTTTTTCATTTACTCTGAAATCTTCAAATAGCTACTCCCAAGTAGGAAGCCGACCATGGAGAAGCTACTCTCATGCTTATAAATGTTAGAGGTACCCTATGCAACAATATTGAAAGGTCAGCTTTATGTTACCTTCTCGGGGCATTTTTTGGACCTCTAATGGGTAAAAATGAATTTTTTTTCCCACAAAAATGACATCATAGTCAATTTACATGGGCTTACAACACGATATTTATGTAATGTTATGCCATACAATAACAATGGGTTTTGATTATCGTTTAAACGTTCTCTATGACACTAACTAGTTGAGCAAAAAAATATTAATATATGATTTTGTTTATGAATTATTGAACCAAAATATCAAATTTATCATAACAACAAGTCTGAAATAAATAGAGGAGTTAGGTCCAATTATAGTGCCACGATAAAGTGAGCTTATGTCATCTCAAAATATTGTTGGTTGCTTCTAACCACCAAGGGATAAAAGAAGAGAAAATAATAATTAAACTCACGAAACATGAAACAACTCATTATCCAAAGCAATCTAACCCCGAAAAGAGTTCTTTATGTAAAAAATCAAATTTGCCTGACGACCACGTTAAATAGCTACAAAAGAACCAGCCTTATCTTAACTCAGTTTTTTTTGGCGGACATAAAGAGATTTTTCCTCCTTGAAACTTACTGATTTAGTTGCTAGCCATGATGTTTAATAGCAAATGAATCAAGGCTACTACTGGAATATTGTCGTTTCATACAAGAGAAGGGGACACACACAAAATTGCCACAACAATGCTCAGCTGGACAAACATGCAGGTTTGTATTTTCCACAGTAGATGATAATCAGTATGCTCAATTCTTCCCAATGGATACACATGACAAAGACATCATATGAAAAAAAGTAGGAAAGTGTCAAACATGCATGCCTAGCTAACTATAGGATAATGCTAGAAAGAAGTTCCAACCAGAAGCATATGTTTGCTTGATCAATGCAAGAAGATTTATGTTTGAAGTGAAAATGCTTGTTGAGAACATGTGCAAGGAGGGATGGAGAAACTTACGGGAAGCATCAAAACAATGTGTCGGCACACCCTTAAGATCTGGAATTGTTATTGGATCATCGATTAGTTGAAAAATAATTCATCTATACATTTGAAATCTGAGAAAATAAATTGTATTATTTCTAGTATTGCATAAGATACAACTTTACATACTTAGTTCTTTTGCATGGTGGAAAAATCAAGAATTCAAATTAGGAAATTAACAACTCAAAGTAATTACTTCGAAGGAGATAATGAGATTTCCTTCATATACAGTGAAGTTAATTTTTAAGAAAGAATTGGATAATGTGGACCGAGATAAACAAATATAATTTATAAAAAGTATAAAGCTGACCTAAAGATAACTATTTAAAAAAAGAGGTAGTTGTAAACCACGTGGGAAAAATAAGTGAACTAAAAGCCAGTAACTTTGCGGCTACTTAGAATTGTATACAAAAAGGTAAATTAAATAACCATCTAAATTTAAATTGACTTACTTATTGGCTAATTAGCTCCATAGTAGATCAGTGCACTTTGTACTACAAAATATCATTGAAAGCTCAAAAGCACGGCTACATGACCTATCCACATGAATTATCTGAAGTGTGTGGAATGATTATCATCCATTGATCCTTGACTTCAGGATGACATGGGGCTGAACAAAAACATGTGCAGCAAAAAACTCCGCGGTCTGGAGATGGACAGGTAAATGGCACCAGACAAAAATTGATCAACGAAGTAGCTGAGGTGTCCTAGTCGACTACTCCTCCTTACCATAGACCCGCACACAACACATTGGGAAATAAGAATCACGGATCTGGAGGAAGAGTGCCAAGCAAGCACGCAGACAATGAATATCTAAGTTTAGCCACCAGTGGTGAAGGAATATATAAGGGTAGATACGCTTCCAACGGGAAATTATAAAGAAAATTAAGCGAGAGACAGAATAGCTGAAAATGTGATGTGGATCATATCGGTGAGTGTACGTGTGTGTACGTGGGCATCAACATAGACTACCAACACGCTTGCGTTAACTTTGTTAATCTTAAAATTTTGTATCGACTCACTATCTCGGATGTGTTCATCGAGGTAGGGTGTGTGTACGTGCGTTCATAGGATGAGTGTATGTGCGTGTATGTGGACATCGACGTCGAATACAAAGACGCATGTTTGATTTCGTCAATCTCAAGATGTTGTGCCGTCTCAGTGCCTCAAAGGTGTTCATAGAGGTATCCTATGTGTATGTGTCTTTATAGGAATGAGTGTATGCACGTGTATGTGGGCATCGACGTCGACTACGAAGACGCCTACAATGACTTCATCAATCTCAAGATGTTGTGTCGGTTCAGTATTTCGAATGTGTCCATAAAGGTTTGATGTGCGTGGGTGCATTCGTAGGGATAAATGTATGCGTGTATGTGAGCATTTGTGTTGTAATGCGTTAAAAAACACTACCAAAATACAAAAGAAAAAAATCAGTAATAAGCAATATGAAAAATGAGCCACGTGTCACTTAGGGCAGAACTCATGGAAAGCACTTCAAATGCACAATAGCTGCCCTAGCTTAACAGCTTTAATCGTTTTATTTATTATATGTGTAATAAATACATAAGGTCAAAGTACAATGAATTATTTCATCTTCTAATACTGACCAGATTAACCAGTCCTTAGTTGAATCTCGGAAATCTATAAGAAGGCGAAGCAAGCACTAGCAATTGTACCTATCTAATAATCACATGTCCAAATATAGAGCACACCGTCATTTTTACACGTATCTTCTTGGAGATGCGGGTGGGATGAATTCTTTGAAAGAGCCCTGTCGATGGAGATGCACCGCCTGAGGAAGACGACGAGCGCCGCCGCCAATACCCACGAGAGGCAGGTGGCGAATTGGGGATCCCCGAAAAATTGTCCCCAAAGAAACGCCAGGTTCACTATGATCATAGCCGCTGCAGGGCTGTTGACGAGCACGCAGGCGACGACTTTGGGCATGTCGCCCAAGCTGCGCACCCAGCGCCAACGGATGTACAGAGCCACGGCCGCCATGTATTCCACCGCTAAGAGGCTTGCAAGGGAATTGAAATCGCATGTACCGTCAGAAGTCTTCAACTCCCCGTAGCGTGCCTCTAACAAAAGATATATTGCCGCAACAGAGGCCAGCGCCATGTAAATGTCCTGGACGATCCATTCGTGAGCTGCTTCCTCGACCGGTTCCGGCACGGACCACGACAGATGACAATGAAAATGAAAAGGCATGACGCAGAGGTGGATGGCGACGGCGGCGGCGGCGGAGGAGGAGATCGACTTAATTAGGGCAAGAAATGACGGGACGGGAGCCACTATATATGCATCAGATTGTAGACAAGATAACATGCCTATGCCGTGGGATAGAAAGCAAGATGGACGTCCGATCTGGTGCGTAAGACCCGCATGGGATTAGCTATTCCTGTTGGCTAACTGACTGCCTACAATAATGGGATAACAAACTGTCGGCCTGCTAGTACCTGAGCTATGCACTTTGAAAGCTTGAACCTTGGCACGACGTCGGGGCGCCTTGACCCCGGCCATCCATCAGCGGCCCGGCCCTATTTGCTCGAGAACCTCACTATGCATGCATGCGTACATATGCCCGTACGTAAGACCTGCTCTTAGAAATCTTGAACTTCACCATCACGCTGTGGCGCCTTGACCCCGACCATCCACGAACCTACTTAACTAAAAAGTCTTTCGTCCCGCTTTATGAATAAAGCAAACTGTCACAGAGCAACCATACAAAGACCAGTCCACAACACATACACCCAGGTCTCACGATAAATAGTAAAAAGGTTTTGCTGAGGACACAGCTCAACAAGCCCAAACAAAAGAAGAAAAACAAAACGAACGGCCGTGGCAGGTCGGAGATCGAGCCTAGCCCCTAATCCGGCTCGGGAGGTGGCGGAGGGGCCGGCGGCGACAGACGGACAGCCATCAAGCGGAGGTCGGCCATGAAGGCGGAGATGGCGTCTCGGTCCCGCGGCCGGCTAAGCTGCCGCCATAGCTGCAAGTAACCAGAAAGTTTGAAGAGGGCGTCAGTAGCACGACGAAGCGGAATGCGCTGAATCACAAGTCTATTGCTGATCGTTCATAGCGTCCACGCGAGGGCCCCAATCTCCAGCCACCTAATGTGGCGAGAGAGCAGGGAGAGTTCTGGAGTTCGGCAAACAGGTTGGGGAAATTGGTGTGGCACCAATCACCTCTCGAAAGTAGCTCCACATAAATTGAGCGGATACGCAAGAGAAGAAGATGTGATTCGAATCTTCGGGGACACCGCAGAGCGGGCAAAGACCACTACCAGGACCATTACGCTTGCGGACCTCCACCCCAGACGGGGTTCGTCCGCGAATCCATTGCCACATGAAGATCCTAATCTTCAGAGGTAGGCGGATAGACCAAACTGCCAAGAGGGGCAGGGGGGGCGAAGGAGGGGGCAATGGCCCCATAGAGGGACTTGGTGGAGAATTGGTCAGAGGGCTCCAGGCGCCACCGGACCAGGTCCGGACCTGCGTCCACCTCAGGCTCGTGTTAGGCGACGCAGTCTAGCAGCTCACGCCAGGTGGCGGACTCCAAAGACCCAAATGGTCTTCAGAAGGCAAGGCACCCTAAGTCAATAAGGGCCCTCTCAATAGAGATCCAGGGGTCACCGGCAATGGAGAAGAGGACGGGGAAGCCCGCGGCGAAGGGGGAGTCTCCCGCCCACCGGTCGAACCAGAACAGCGTCGCAGCACCAGATCCAACCGAAATGGAGGTCCCGATGTGAAGGACCGAGAGTAGTTGGATGACCGACTGCCAGAACTGGGATCCGCCAGACCTCTGACGAAAGGCGAGGGGCTGCCCACGCAGTTATTTGTTCCGGATGATGTCTAACCAAAGACCCCCTTGCCCTTGCGAGATGCGCCAGAGCCAACAGGGTAAGAGAGCGATGTTCATGCGTTTAGAGCACATGATCCCGAGGCCACCTTGTTCCTCCGGCTTGCAAATGTCTGGCCAGCTAACATATGATATTTCTGCTTATTATTGTCGCCTGCCCAGTAGAAGCGAGACTGGACTTTAGCGATCTCATGATGCAGAGTCTCATACAGACTACAGAAGCTCATGAGGAACAAGGGGAGGCTGGATAGGGAGGAGTTGATGAGAATCGTCCGGGCTGCCTTTGACAACCACCTACCCTGCCAAGGCTCAATGCGGGTCTGCAGCTTGGCCACGGTCGGGCGCAATTCGGCGACGGTGAGCCAAGAGTCACTAATGGGCGTCCCCAAGTAGGTTGTGGGGAAGGAGCCCAAGCGATAGTTAAGCCGGTTGGCAATGCTCAGGCACTCATCCGGAGAATAGCCCATCACCACCACATCGCTCTTGTTAAAGTTGATCTTGAGGCCAGACATTTGTTGGAAGCAGAGAAGGAGGAACTTCATATTAGAGATGTCTGCCTCCGAGCCTTCCACCATAATGATGGTGTCATCGGCGTACTGGAGGAGGGAGATCCCAGAGCCACCGGTCAGGTGGGGCGTGATCCCACGAATATGACCCGCCGCCTTCGCTTTGTCCAGGATAGCGGCGAGAGCGTCCACCACCATGTTGAACAAGAATGGGAAGAAGGGATCGCTTGTCTAACCCCACAAAGAGTGGGGAAGTAGGGGCCAACCTCCCCATTGATGTTCACGGCGGTGCGGCCGCAGGATACCATCTGCATCACACGGGTGATCCAACGGTCATCGAAGCCCTTCCGGAGCAAAACTCCTGAAGGAAGGGCCAGCTGACTGTGTCGTACGCCTTGTGGAAAATGATCTTCAGGAATACCGCCTTGAGGCGCTTAGAGCGGACCTCATGGAGGACTTCGTGAAGGACAAGCACCCCATCCAGAATAAACCGGCCTTGAATAAAGGTGGACCGGTTGGGGTGGGTAATGCGATCCGCCAGCAGGGTCACCCTATTGGCGAACCCTTTCACCAGGATCCGGAAGATCACATTAATTACCATGATCGGACGGAACTGTCGGATGTCGGACGCCCCAGGCACTTTAGGGATGAGCGACATGATCCCATAGTTGAGGCGACCTAGGTTAATGGACCCAACATAGAATTCGTCGAAGATGCCCATGACCTCATATTTAATCACATTCCAGAAAGTCTAGAAGAATTTCACAGGAAGACCGTCGGGGCCCGGGGCCGAGGTAGGGTTCATGCCTCTAATGGTCGCCCACACCTCGCCCTCAGAGAAAGGGGCCGTGAGGGCCGCGTTCTCCGTAGCGAAGACCTGCTGGGGACCGGACCAACAGTCGGGGGCCAAAGACAGGCCACTCCTAGGCGGGGGGAGAAGAGGTCCTTGTAGAACATGTCGACGTGAGCTCGAATATCACAGGGGGTCTGCAAGAGCGACGTGCCATCCAAGAGCAGAGAGATGGTGTTGCGTCTACGGCGACCGTTCGCAATGGCCTGAAAGTAGGCCGTGTTCGCGTCACCCTTCAGCACCCATTTCTGGGAACCCCGCAGGCGCCAATAAGCCTCTTTATCGGTGTAGATGATGGAGAGTTGATCTTCTAGGTCGTATAGGGAGAGCCACTCATCAGGGGAGAGGCCGGTTGTGTCTGCCCGGAGGTCAAGGGCCTGGATAGCGGTCAACAGGGCCTTCTTGCACTCGCGGAGATCTCGGCCAAGGTTGGCACCCCACCCTTTCATGAACTGCCGGCCTCGTTTGGCATAGGTATGCCATGAATCAATAGCCGAGGGAGGGTGGGGGTGGGGGTGAGCACGCGCCTCCACCCAGCGGGCGCCGACGGCCTCAACAAAGCTGGTTTGGGACATCCAAAATGACTCAAACCGGGAACGAGGAGGAATCGGAGGGCGCTCGTCGGCAGAGGATAGGAGGAGGGGGCGTGGTCAGGACCAATCCGGATGATGCCCTGGAGGGAAGCCAGGGGACAACATAGGTCCCAATCCGGGGAGACTAGGACCCGGTCTAGAACGGACTGGGTCAAGGAAGCTTAGTGATTGGTCCAGGTGAACCTGGCACCAATCCTATCTATCTCGCGAAGGCCAAGATTAGCAATGCAATCATTAAACATTTGCATACATGCAAAGTTGACATGTGCATTGCTCTTGTCCTCCGCGAAACGGAGGAGGTTGAAATCGCCCCCAACCACCACCGGAAGAGAGGCGGCTGAGATCTTCCGGTGAAGCTCCTCGAGGAAGGAGGCAGACCTACTATGGTCTGCGGGGCCGTAGACGATGACCACCTCCCATTTGAAATTAAGGGCCCATTCGTAGAGCTCCATGCTGACAAAGAACTGGCCCCGGTCCATACTACCCACCTCGAAGGTGGCATCCTTCACGCCTAATAGGATGCCACCCGAGTGGCCGACAATCCCACTAGAAGGGAGCCAATGCCAGGCAAAGAGGTGGGAGCTCGGCCGATCGAGCATGGTCTCCTGGATGGCAATAATTTCAATGTGTTCATCACGCATGTATTCGAGAAGTTGGCAGCATCGGCCATCGTGGCCAAAACCGCGGATGTTCCAGAAAAGGGCACGCATTAAGGCGTCATTGGGGGGGGCTGCTTGACCCCAGAACATGAGATGCGCTTTGGGCGCGAAGGGCGGCAGTCCGAGAACGGGTGCGGCCACGAAGCACGGCCGCCTCCATAGGGAGGGGGTCACCGGCCCTGCGGGTCTGAGCTGCCACGAACACCGATACAGGGGCCGAGGGGCAGGAGAGGAGAGCAGGTCCACGTGGGCTTCCGTCAATCTACCGTCAAGAACCTCGAGAGCCCGGATGGCTTTGATCTGAACTAAGGGGGGTGCAGCCTCCCCCTGAAGATGACCGCGGGTCTGTCGCCACCTACGCGAGGCGGCCCAAAGGAACTAGCTCGAGAGCAGAAAATGAGCAGGAAGTAGTAGAGGGGGGAACGGTAGAGGTACCTGGCTCTAGGTTCCGGGCAGCGGCCGGAGCTCCGCCCGCTCGGGGATGGGCAGAGCTGGGCAACCGTCAAGCTGGGCAGCGTCAAGACGAGCGCTACAGTATGAAGCCGTCACCGGGGAGGAGGAGGACTAGCCGCAATGAGAGAAGGACGCGGACCGCGGTGGGAGGCTGGGGGCTGGGGAGCCACCTAGGTGGTCACCCGGGTCACACCCTCCGCATAGTGGGTCCGTCACGGGGGCGGGCTGGAGCACAAGCCCAGAGTAGTCGAGGCGAAGAGGAGCCGGGGCTGGAGCTGGCGGCGTAGGGTTTGAGGCGGGGGGAGTCGTTGTCACCGCCGACAGCGCAGATGGAGGCGGGTCCGATACCAGAGGGGAGAGGGAGTCCGCAGGCCCCAACACCGGGGGGGTACGCACAGCGGCAAAGCCGCGGGAGACCCGAGTGGCGCTTCGGGGATGGAGGCCACAGGGGGGCGTCCGCGACAGGTCCAGGCGGTGCCGAGGGGGGAGCAACACATCTCCCAGGTCCAACATGACGGGAGAGAGGACGTCGATGGAGCACGGCGAGGATGCGGGGAGGACTACCAAGCCAACGCTATAAGTATCACTCCCCACCGCAGCCTCGTCCGCCTGGTCCACATGGCCGGCCAGGGATGGCACCGGTGTGGACACGGGAGCGAGTGCAGCCTACCGACCCCAACCCCCGGTGGCAGGAGGAGAAGACGAGGGAGACGGAGAGCGTGAGCACGAGTCGTCGGAGCCCTCTTCCTCAGAGCGGTGGGAGCGGGGGTGGTGACGGCCGTGGTAATCCCCATCAGCCCCCGGAACATTCTGTTGGAAATATGCCCTAGAGGCAATAATAAAATGGTTATTTTATATTTCCTTGTTCATGATAATTGTCTATTGTTCATGCTATAATTGTATTAACCGGAAACCGTAATACATGTGTGAATACATAGCCACAACAAGTCCCTAGGAAGCCTCTAGTTGGCTAGCTCGTTGATCAATAGATGGTCAGGGTTTCATGACCATGGACATTGGATGTCGTTGATAACGGGATCACATCATTAGGAGAATGATGTGATGGACAAGACCCAATCCTAAGCATGGCACAGGATCGTGTAGTTCGTATGCTAGATCTTTTCTAATGTCAAGTATCGTTTCCTTAGACCATGAGATTGTGCAACTCCCGGATACCGTAGGAATACTTTGGGTGTGACAAACGTCACAACGTAACTGGGTGGCTATAAAGGTACACTACGGGTATCCCCAAAAGTATATGTTGGGTTGGCACGAATCGAGACTGGGATTTGTCGCTCCGTGTGACGGAAAGGTATCTCTGGGCCCACTCGATAAGACATCATCATAATGAGCTCAATGTGACAAAGGAGTTAGCCACGGGATGATGTGTTGCGGAACGAGTAAAGGGACTTGCCGGTAACAAGATTGAACAAGGTATAGGAATACCGACGATCGAATCTCGGGCAAGTAACATACCAATGGAAAAATGGAATTGTATATGGGATTGATTGAATCCCCGACATCGTGGTTCATCCGATGAGATCATCATGGAGCATGTGGGAGCCAACATGGTTATCCAGATCCCGCTGTTGGTTATTGATCGGAGAAGTGTCTCGGTCCTGTCTACATGCCTCCCGAACCCGTAGGGTCTACACACTTAAGGTTCGATGACGCTAGGGTTATACGGAAATTGTGTACGTGGTTACCGAAGGTTATTCAGAGTCCCGGATGAGATCCCGGACATCACGAGGAGTTCCAGAATGGTCTAGAGGTAAAGATTCATATATAGGAAGTGAGGTTTTGGTCACCGGAAGTGTTTCAGGCATCACCGATAACGTATCGAGACCACCGGAAGGGTTCCGGGGGTCCACCATGTGGGGCCACTGGCACCAGAGGGCTGCATGGGCCGAAGGTGGGAGGGAACCAGCCCCTAGGTGGGCTGGTGCGCCTACCACAAGGGCCCAAGGCGCATCAAAGGTGGGAGGGGGCAAACCCTAGGCACAGATGGGCCCTAGGCCCACCTAGGGTGCTGCCCCTCCTCTCCCCTCTCTTGGTTGCCGCCCTAGACCCATCTAGGGGTGGCCGCCGTCCCTAGGGTGGGAACCCTAGGGGTTGTGCACCCCTCCTCCTCCTATATATAGTGGAGCCATTGGGGCTGCCGAGGACATGCATCTCTCTCTCTCGGCGCAGCCCTACCCCTCCTCCTCCTCGTCCTCCGTAGTGCTTGGCGATGCCCTGCCGGAGTACCATGCAGCTCCACCGTCACCACGCCGTTATGCTGCCGGAGCTCTCCCTCAACCTCTCCTTCCTCCTTGCTGGATCAAGGCATAGGAGACGTCATCGGGCTGCATGTGTGTTGAACGCGGAGGCGCCGTTGTTCGGCGCTTAGATCGGAATCCACCGCGATCTGAATCGCTGCGAGTACGAGTTCACCAACCGCGTTCTAGTAACGCTTCCGCTTTGCGATCTTCAAAGGTATGAAGATGCACTCCCCCTTTGCTCGTTGCTGGTTTCTCCATAGATTGATCTTGGTGACACGTAGGAAAAAATTGATTTACTACTACGTCTCCCAACACATTCCCGGGCAGGCCATCGCCGGGGAAGCGAGGGCGGCCCACGTGGTTGGGGGGCTCAGGGGAGATTCGGAGGTCAAAACTCTGGTCGTTGAAGAACACCCAAACGGTGATGCGAAGCTTGGAGGAGTCCATGCACTTGACCTTGACCCGGACCTCCTCCTCTTCGCAGAGAGAAAGCTCATCAACCACCACCACCTTGCCCAGGATCCGGGACATCTGGCGGATGATAAGCTCAGACCGAGCGATGTTAGGGAGGCCGGCCAGGAGGATCCAAGTCGTGTCCAGGACGGCCACCGCCTTCGGGCCAAGGATCGGCTCAGTGATGTTGACGACGAGCTGGTTGAGGGCGAGGGTGATCTGAGCATTGCGGGTGGCGTAGCCGTAGCTGATGGAGTCGGGGAAGATCACGGTGAGTACGTCGCTCGCGGTAGGCGTAACCACCCAATCCCACTGGCGGCGGTAGAGGTGGTTGAGCTCGGCCTCGATCATCTCTGGGGAGGCCACTCCATCCACCACAGTGACAATCGCCTACACCAAGGGAGTGGGTGGCGGCATGTCGGGGCCCTCTAGGTGAAAAAATCCAAGCCCCTCGATGTCGTGGTCGTACATCATGAGCTCAGAGGTCACCGGACGCTCCGGACACAGAAGGGCAGGGTGGCCTGGATCCTTGCAGATATAGCAGCACTGGGGGTTGACGCAGCTGACTTGCAAGTGACCCACCACCACGCAATTGAAGCACGGAGGGCGAGGGAGGCCGGCGACTGGACCCAGGACGAACATAGCACCCGGAGCAAGCGAGGGCGGAGCAGCCTAGTTGCCCCGCCCCTGGCCGCGGTGCTTCTTCTTCTTGGCAGCACCTTGGCGCCCGCGGGGCAAGCCGTCACCCGGGGCGGTAGAGGAGGCCGGGTCCGAAGGGTCAGCCGCGTGGGGAGGGACGTACTTCCGGGTAGGGTTGACGGGCGGTGGGCCTTGAGAGCGAGGAGGCGAAGGGCGAGCCGCGTGGGAGGGAGAGGAGCTTCGGTCGCGACGGGGAATGGGGGAGGGCGAGTGGCGCCGGGGGCGCCACTCACTAGAGGCAGCCAGGGGGAGCGGGACCGGCCCCTACGGTCGAAGCGGCCCGGCGAGCGCCTGTCATCCTTGCGGCCCTCTCGGAGCTCGCGGAGTTCGCGCTGAAGCTCTTCCTCGCGACGAAAAGCATCCGGGAAGGGGCTGGGAGGGTCGCGGCGGTCCTTGACATGCCGTTTGCGTCGGGCCTCATCGTCATCCCACTCACGCGTCATGGTCGGCTGCCGCGAGGGGGGACGAGGAGGAGCCGCCACGCCGAGCGACCGAGCGGGAGGGGGGAGCGGCGGGTCGAGCGGAGGAGCGGGGGAGGAGCTGGACGAGCGGGGTGTGGCGGCAGGGAGGGGGACAGGTGTATGGGGATGTCCACGGGGCAGCCAAATACTGGGGGAGGGGGTGGTAGGCCTAGGGCCCGGTAAAGGCCCAAGCACCCGAGGCCGATCCAGATCAGATGGGTTGGGCCCATCGAGGGCCACAGCCAGCCTGGCCGGGCAACGGCCCAGGAAGGTGTTGTCCAGGGCGCGGGGCGGGGCGCCGACCCGAAGGGTTTCCCCTCGACGGGCGGGAGCCGCCGCCGCCGCCGACGCTGGCAAGGAGCTGTCAAAGAGGGCCAACCCGAGACGCCGGAGAGGCGGGGGAGCTTGGAATCGGAGGGAGGAGGAGCCGAAGGCGGCAATGAACGGGCGGAACGGGGACGCACGGGCGACGGGAGCCGAGGCGGCGGCCGAGCAGCAAGCCGTCGGCGGGGGCGGGGACGGCATGGAGCAAGTCCCGACCATCGGGCTGCGCCACGACGCATGCGCACGACCCAGATCGGAGCGACCAGCCACCCCCCAGGAGCGCTTGCGACGTCGGTGCCTATCACCTCTCCGCAAGGGGGAACCTTGCGCCTCGACGGGCCGAGCAGAGCTCCGTCGCGGTGTCGTCGGCGGTGGCCGCCACGAGCCGCGCAGTGGAAGGAGACGCAGTCTCATCGTCAGCAAGGTCAGCCCAGCGAAGCTTAGCGGGGAGGGCTGGGGCAGACAGGGCCGAGGCCGGCTTCGGCGAGGACGGCGCCAGCAGCGGCAGGGCGGCGAAGGCTCCGGCCCGGCGTAAGGAAGGTCGGAGACGGCGGTGAAGGCGCAGGCTGCGGGTGGGCGCGCGGCGTCAGGGCCGTCGCCAGGGCTCTCCATCCTCCTAGGTACCTAAATTCCAACAATGCCCTCCCCACGAACCTACTTGAACCGGTCCCAACGTGGCACGTACACGTTCATGTCACAGACGTTGGCACGACAAAGCACTTTTTCCTAGGCGTTTGTGGAGTCCCCTCATTCCCTCGCTCCTACATCCCGACGCTCTCTGTACCGTACGTACCCGTGCTTATCCTGCCCCCACCAGGCCGCCACCCAACAGTGAAGCCAGGGGTTCAAAGTTATGATGACATATCAAAATCGCCAGGAGTTCAAAAGTTATGATGTTATATCAAAATTGTAATTTTAAATAAACGTGTTTGTATGAAAATTGTACTATTTTTTTGCTCGTAAAACTATATTGCCACAAACATCTTACAAGCTATTCCCTCCGTTCCTAAATATAAGTCTTTTTAGAGGTTTCATTAACGGACCACATATGAATGTACGTAGACATATTTTAGAATGTAGATTCATTCATTTTGTTCCGTGTGTAGTCTCTAGTGACATATCTAAAAAGAGTTATATTCAGAAACGGAAGGAGTAAATCTTATGATAACTTTGGGAATTTAGTCACAAAGTCCTTACAGTTAAAGTATTGTAGAAATACATCCATCAAACTGGTATGCAAGGATCAAAGGGAGTCACTCTCTGATTATTAACATGTTCACGCATCATATTGCACTCTTTATTATTGATTTTTTTTACAAAGGTTGGTTTTATTGACTCAAAATATAGCATCGAGGGATACAATTATAATGAGCTCCACCCGACATTTGCGTAACTAGGATGCATCCAACTAACACAAACCCACACACATAAAAAAACACGATAGCAAACAACTGAGTCATACAAGACCGAAGCTATGCTTAGCAAAGTAAAAGAAAAAATCTTGAAGAAATAAAACGAACAATTGACAATGTACAACGACAACCATCAGCACCAACAACACATGACAATGTAAGGACGATGAGGGAGGTTCTTCAAAAGCGATGCCTCTTGAAAGGGAACAACATGCAAGTGACCTTGTCACCGGATCCAAAACTTTGTAGGTTAGATCATGTGTTTTCATCTTGAAGATCAAGTCTGAGCAAACTCCGAGCAATGCCTTCAACATGATAACAATGTCAAAAACGTTGTCATTGCTGGGTATGACCATAGAGAGGACAAACCTAGGTGTTTTACCCTGGGCCGGGGCTCAAGACTACGATATCTCCTCCACTTGCCATGATCTCAGTTGTTGCAATCGCGCACGGGCCTGGCGGCATACAAACTGCTCACATGAACATGCAACTGACCCACTACAAGACTTGCTCTCCACAACACGACAAGTCATTGGCGTGGGAAGGTCATCGGCACCGCCAAAACCCCCAAGGGACGCTCCAGAGGCCCTACACCATCTTCTGAGTGGCAGACAATGGCTTATCCGTATTAGACGACACCACCATGTGCCGCCACAATCTCCCCGGTCCTCGCCCACGGTAGCAAATGAGTCGAGGTCCAGTAGATGTCACCTGCGACCGCAATCAGCCGAGGTCGTGACCTCGGGATAGCACCAGCCATGATCGTCATTGACTAACAATGGGCCAGATCTCGCCTCCTTGTCTGCTACGCGGACGACGGTGACGAGTCTTGCAACCGCAGATCACCACCACATCATTCCGGCCACACTCCTACGCCGTCACAACGCTAGGGAGAGGGGGAGGCACGCTAGCGCTAGGCCGCCATCCATCCGCAAGTTAGCGCCTGAGGAGCAACTAGCCAGATCTTGAAGATGGGATGCATCGCGGCGATGGCTCCCTTTCCTCCGCCACATTGAGCACTTGCCGCATGACGCTAAGAGAGGGGCAGGCATTCTTGTGTTGTGTGAGGCCGCCATCCATCCGCTAATATGTCTAGCTTCACATCCATCAACATTTTCTTCTTTTCTTCTTCTTATGTACTCCCTCTGTCCCATAATATAACATGATATTACAACAAACGTACTCATGTATTGATTGCAATAACATCTTATACTATTATGGAACGGAGGTATACTATTATCGAACAGAGGGAGTAGCTTTCAGTCTTCAGCGTTAAATCATGTCTAGTAGTAGCTGCTAACAGAACCTGTTCACTTTCTAATAAAACCCCAAACCTTCTGAGCCAAACAAGAACGTCCAAATCAAATTGTATATATATTTCTTTCCTTCTTTAAAATTACATGTTCCCCGTCATCTGGATATAGTTTGTGATCAAAGAAAAATAAATAACCAATATCAGATATTCCAGCACTACAACCTCGCAAAAAGGAAACAAAAATTATGTCGAAGACCTATAAATGTTTCAGAATCAAGGATCGTAGCCTTTTGGCTACTGCCAGTCGTTACAAAATGATTTACATATCGGTTCTTTGGCTATCCTCATCTCTACTTCTCTAAAACAACCTTCTAAGGAAACTTCTTGGCCTTCTTGATTTTACATCTGAATAAGAAAACAAATGGTTCAAGTTAGTAAACCTGAAAGACACTACGAATAGAGCTGTAACACGCAGCACAATGCTTGCTGATTAGATGTACCAATATAATATGCGGAACGTACTACCTTTTATTCTCCCAGCCTTTAACAAAGCTTCCTCGGCAATTGGTTTCCATTGCTGAGCACAAGAGAAACGGAGGCCCATCCCTACAGTCAGCCCGCGCAACAGTTGTATCGTTCGAAGCACCGAAAATAACTCCTCTGGGAAGCTCTTCAAGTAGCAAAGCAAATAGAAAGAAAACATTTTAGAAGTCAAACTGCACCGATGCACAAATCATTTGTATGCTTGTAAGAGTTTTCAAGTAAATGGAGGAAGAACAACATATGCCAATTGTCTTTCATGTTTGAGCTACGGAAGTGCAGATAATACAGTCGCATACCTCCACTCCAACTTTATTCAGTGAAGAATCATCAGCAAAGGGCGAGAGCACGGTTACACCAGGTGGTAATCTTGTATCAAACATTCTAAGAGATAACTGAAACAGTTCTTCTAGCTCATTGTCTGCTATACTCCATGTTTTGAAACCAAATTCACTGAAACATTTGATAAATCCATAAGAAAAACCAGTCATATACCAACAGTTACTCACCAACAAATCATGACTCCATTAAAATATTTATTATACTGGTCCATTGGCCCAAGATTGTTCTCTTACCTAAAAAAATTGAATTTTCTGTTTTAACTGAAAACTGTGAGGCCCTGATAGTAAAACAGTTTATTAAAATACAAATAGATATTTACAACAGAGAGAAGGGGGGGGGGGGTATGTATATCAGGGGAAGATGTTTAACCAAGGGATTCTGAGCGAAATATTAAGATTTAAGAGGATACCTCTTTCTTTTTAAATAACAGGGCAATGAGATATTTTTTAAGAAGTGCCAGGAGCCTAAGCTAGGGATGATGCTGTTGATAATTTTGGTGTTCCTTTGTTTACAAATGTTCTGTTCCATGCTGCAACGATGAAAGCCTCAATTGAGAAAGGCTTGTTGAAGGCGATTTTGTCCACGCTGATCATGTGATTGCAATCCAAGGTGACGTCTAGCTGAATGCCGATAGCTTGCCAGCAGAGGGTGCTGGAGCACCTCCAAAATAGATGATCCCTAGTTTTTATGCTGCCAGCAGTACAAAGGATACAGTTGGAATCTTCACCTACTTGATAGTTTCGGTGAACGAGCATATCCCTATCGCTGAGAAGAAGCCATGAAAAATCTTCAGTTTGGAAGTGCATTTGGATTTCCAAACACAAGATAAGCTGGTGTCTGACTGTGCTGGAAAGCATTTGTAGAATTTCTTGGAATAGGCGAAGGTGCTCGCCCAGGAGTAACTTCAGGTATCAGATGCATGAACTTATGTAGTTCATATAAAGCTTGAATGAAGAGAGTAAGGTAGAAAAAGGTCTAGCGGCTCAGAGAGAGAGAGGGAGGGAGGGGTGAATTAGATTTACAATGAGGAGTGGCCTGAACTCTTGAAATTCATCAAAAGCTTCAACAGATAGGAAAGTGGAAAAGGTCTAGCCACTCAGACAGAGAGATAAAGAGAGATGGAGGGGGGAACCTAAGAAGGTTGTGTTGTCAGTACCGTCCGTCAATACACTTAAGCTTGACGAGCCCATTGTCCAAACTATTCGACACTTGTGGGTTCAGTTAACGGACGGCCAAGATCTTGTGAGAGTGAATGAAGGGAGATCCGATACAAACTGTTAAGCACTTATTCACCGTTTACTTTTACATTCCAATTAAATGCACCTAGCTACAGGGAACCATTGTAACGAACTCCATACATGCTGTTTCGGCTTGGAAAGAAAGTAAGAGAAGAGATACAACTTTAGAGTAAAGTAGTTAGTGTATCTCGTCTCCTTCCTGGCGATTTTCCTATTCTACCAATGAACTCGACGAACCCTAGCCATTTCCACCCCTATCCACCTCAAATCCCCGCTTAGGGCGCAACAAAATATTAGAGCGACCAATCCTTCATTGGACACGCGGCGCCAAACAGGAATTCGGCAGAGAAGGAAGGTTTAGCTCATGTGTGAAATCCCTTCCCTCCCTCCCGAGTTTCAGGCGGCAATGGTTCGAGCGGCGATTTGACTTGATCCAGCAGCATAAGGTGGCGGTAGACCAATTCGAGCACAGAACAAGAGGTTAGAGCAGGTTATCGACGAACATCTCGTCCACAGTAAAATCCCTGGTTCCATCTTGCTCCGTGTGTCATCAGTGGCGGATTTTTGGACGGCCGCAGGATCTCCATTTCGATTCGGGTTGCTGAGCTTGTCTCGGTGTAAAATTCCTCTTCAAAACCTGCGAGATCACGATGGTGGGGACGACGACCAGGCAACAACTGGTGGACTTCGACGCCAAATCTGCTGTCGAACGCTTGGAATTTGAATTTGCGGAGGTACGTGAAGATAATGCAGCACTAAAAATTTCGGCGGCTGGCATCCGTGAAATCAAGGACAACATGGTGACTGTCCAAGCACTTGATACGGTGATGCAGTAGTACTTTGCTGCACAGGAGCCATCCTCAGCCACGATCACAGAGCATTCTGAAGGTATGTTATCTGAACAGAAAGCACAACACACTCCTGTGCTGAACCCACCAGGGAAATCGGGTCAAATTCAGATGCAACAAATGCCACCAGTTACTATTGTTTACTCGGAAAGTACCAACTGTGTCACCTCCAGAGTGAATACATCCACAACACCACAGCAATTTGTGCATCCTAATGGCCTTCATGTTCCTCAACATTTCCAGATTCCCCCGATATTACATCCTCCTCCTATAACAGTGGAACACCACCAGTTTCAACCATATCCAGGAGTTTGGCCAGCACATATGGTTCACATGGGAGCAAAGAATTCAGGCCCTCCACTTCCCCAATACAATACTGTTACTGGTCAATATTTACCAACCCAAACTCCAGTGCAAGGATTTAATCCTCACAGGGTTAGAATGACAAATCGTGAGTGAGAGAAATGAAAAAAAGATACAACAACTGGGAGGCAGTTCTTATTATGCTAATGTTGTACTTAAGGGCCACGTTTGGAGATTCCTTTATTTGCTGGTGAAGATCCTATTGGGTGGTTGTAACAACCCGAGAATTTTTTTGACATATCTGGTACAGCAATAGAACAGTGGGTCAACATAGCCACTGGACATTAATGTCGAAGAGCTAATGTCTGGCTTCAGAATATATGTATTCCGTGGCAGATGGTTAACTGGCAGCAGTTTTGTCAGATGATTGCTGATCGATTTACTCAGGCAAATGCTCATGATGCAGTGGAGAAACTGAAATATATACAGCAGCAAAACACTGTACTTAATTATATAGAACAGTTTGAAGAGTGTGTTCAACTAGTGAGGAGGGACCATCCATATTTACAGGAAGCTTTCATTATGAGCTGTTTTATAGGTGGTCTTCAAGCAGACATTAAGCATTACATGAGTGGTCAGAGACCTACGGGAGTGCTGGAAGCTTACTGGTATGCAAAGGTGTATGAAAATGCTAGTAATGCAAAGAAGGCTTATTATGAATCCACTATGCAGAAACCAAGAGCAACATTTGCCTCTACTCCTCACAGACCACACTTTAACAGAAACCATGTGAGCGAGCTCCTCCAGCTGGGAATCAGACCAAGTAAGACAATGTTGGTATTGTAAAGAACCTTGGAACAGAGAGCATTGATGTAGACAAGGCAGAACTCTCCATATCATGCAGGAGATTGATGACGGTACAGTTGGATTAGAGGAACAAGAGACTCAACCTACACCAGATCAAGCTTATCACACAGCTCCTAATACTCCAGAACACCCAGAGCAAAAATCTGGAGTTATGTTGATATCTTGTCATGCGGTAGCTGGCACAGGAGGCCCTGCTACATTTTCACTGCTGATTAACATGGGGGGACATCAAGCAGTGGCGCTTTTGGATAGTGGCAATTCACACACTTTTATTAACTACGACTTTGCTCTTACTGCTAACAGTCATTTACACAGTACACCAGTTAAGGTCAGTGTGGCTGGTGGGGGACAATTACAATCTAATGCCATTATCCCTCTCACTACCTATTTATTTCAGGGAAAGAAGTTTTCTTCTGTCTTCTAAGTTATGGTATCATTTTGGGATGTGATTGGATGTGTAAAGTCAGTCCTATTACAATGGATTTCGATATGAGAACTTTGACCGGCCACAGAAATGGTCTTCCTATTGTTTTCACTGATCACAATACAGCTCCTGCTAAGTCCCTGGTTACACCTACTGCTAAGAACGAGCTGTTGACTAAACCTGTGATGGGATATATTATACAGGTGTATGCCCTAGAAGCAGAGGAACCAGTGACTACATACATTCAGAACCCCCCTTGTTCAGAATATACTGGATAACTTCCCTCTCGTCTTTGCTGAACCTACATCACTGCCTCCAAACAGGGATTGCAACCACACAATCCCTTTGACAGCTGGAGCTCAACCACCTAACCTCAGACCTTATAAAGTTCCTGTTATGGTTAGAAAGAAGGATGTGGCAGTTGGAGACTGTGTGTTGACTAGAGAATTGAACTCTATCATAATCAAGAATAAGTACCCAATACCAGTAGTTGAGGATCTTCTGGTTCTGGATGAACTACATGGAGCAAAAATCTTCAGCAAGCTGGATCTAAGATCAGGGTACCATCAAATCAGAATGGCAACTGAAGATATACCCAAAACAGCCTTTAAGACCCACATGGGGCATTATGAATACATGGTTATGCTTTTGGTCTCACTAATGCTCCAGCCACCTTCCAGAATGTGATGACCATCATCTTTCAACCATACTTGAGAAAATTCATTTTGGTCTTCTTCGACAATATCTTAATATACAGCAAGACACTTGCGGAACATGCTAAACACCTAACTCTAACATTGCAAATCTTGCAACAACCCAGGTAGAATACCTAGGCCATGTTATTTCAGGCAAATGAGTTGCAACAAACCGCAAGACAATTCAGGCAATGGTACAATGGCCTATCCCTAAAACAGTGTCGAAATTCAGGGGTTTCCTTGGAATTACTGGTTATTACAGGAGGTTTGTGAAAGATTACGCAAAATTTTGCAGACCCCTACATGACTTACTTAGAAAAGATTCTTTCCAGTGGTCTGCAACTCATACTGAAGTGTTCGATTTGCTCAAGACCAAAAACTCACTACTTGCCCAATATTGACTCTTCCTGATTTCTCCAAATCCTTTGTTCTGGAGGATGCCTGTGGCACAGGTCTAGGAGCCGTTCTCATGCAGTCAGGGAAAACACTTGCCTATTACACCAAATGCCTTGGGACTCAAGCTTCTGCCAAGTCCATTTATGAGAAGGAGGCTATGGAAATCTTGGAGGCATTGAAGAAACGGAGACACAATCTATTAGGCAACAAGCTGATTATAATGCAGAGTTTGAAGTCCATGACAACTCAGAGGATAACTGAAGGTAACACAAGCTTCTAGTAAAATTGTTGGAATTTGATTACTCTATAGAGTATAAGAAGGGCAAGGAAAATATTGCAGCCGATGCCCTATCTAGAAGGGATACTGTTTTTCATGCTATAGCATCTTGTATACCAGACTGGATTGAGGAAGTTAAGCTCAGCTACTGCAATGATGCTGATAGCTCTAAGTTGCTAAAACAGTAGCTGGTGATGTTAGTGATCCTCCACTATACACTGTTCAGGATGGTATAATTAAACATGGAACAAAGATTTATGTGGGAGCTGCTACTAATATGAGACTGATATCCTGGAGACTTTTCATCAATCTGCATTGGGGGGGGGGGGGGGGGCATTCTTGTATTAAGGCCACCTATCAGAGGATCGAAATAATATGCTGGCCACATCTGAAGAAAATGGTTGAAAACTTTGTTAACCAATGTCCTGTGTGTCAGTTGATTAAAGTGGAACACAAACATCCTGCAGGCTAACTTCAACCCCTCCCAATTCCTGCAGTTCCATGGTCCTGAATCAGCATGGACTTCATTGAGGTTCTTCCTAAATCTGCTGGCAAGGAAGTTATCCTAGTAGTCGTAGATCGTCTCAAAAAATATGCTCACTTCTCATTGACAACATCTTCAGACTACATGGGTTTCCAAAGGAAATCGTCTCAGATACGGATCGGATATTCACAAGCAATATATATACCAGCAACTGTTCGCAGCAATCAAGATTAGGCTCAAATTCAGTACTGCTCACCACCCACAAACCGACAGACAAACCGAAAGAGTCAATCAGTGTGTGGAACATTACCTCAGGAGCATGGTCTTCCAAGAACCTAAGAAATGGTACAAATGGCTGCCATTTGCAGAATGGTGGTACACCACTTCTTTTCACTCTGCAATCAAACAGTCACCATTCGAAGTGTTATACAACTACCCACTCCCTATGATTGGCGAGTTTGTTCTCTCAGATACATTTAGTCCAGCAGTTCAGTTAACAGTTACTGCACAAGCTGAAAGAAAATCTCCAAGTTGCTGAAGAACGCATGAAAATGCAAGCTGACAAGTTAAGGACAGAAAGACAATTGAAGGAAGGAGCAATGGTATATATCAGAATCCAACCTTATTGCCTGAATGCATTTGGGTTAAAGCATCATTGAAACTGCGATCTAAGTATTATGGGCCTTTTAAAGTACTACAGAGAATTGGTGAGGTGTCCTATAAACTGCAGCTACCAGATACAGCAGCAATTCATCCTGTGTTCCGCATCAGCCACCTCAAAGAACATGCTGGCAAACATGCTGTTCCACTCCCTAATGTTTCATTAGTTACTGAAGATGGCAAGATCAAGACGACACCATTTTCTCGGCTGGACACCAGAACTATTATCACTCGCAAGAAAATTCCATTGGAACAATGGCTAATCCACTGGGAAAGCATGGGCCCCGAGGACGGTACTTGGGAAGATGTTGGTTTCATCGAGACGACTTTCCATCATTCAAGCCTTGAAGACATGGCTGATCTCAAGCGAGCGGTATTGTCAGTGCTGTCAGTCAATACACTTAAGCCTGACGAACCCAGTGTCCAAAATATTCAACACTTGTGGGTTCAGTTAACAGACAGCCAAGATCTTGTGAGAGTGAATGAAGGGAGATCCGATACAGACTGTTACTCAGCACTCATTCACTGCTTACTTCTACATTGATGGGTAGCATGCATGCTTTGTGATAATTGACACATAAACCAGCAGACTGGCCAAAAGTCTCAAGAAGCCCTTTCAGGTAAAGAAGCTGGCGAGGACAGGCCTGCATGACCAAGGGCATGTGTGTGTGTACAAGATAATGGGAAATCCACCTCAGCAATGAGAAGAAGTTACTTGAGCAGATCTGACAGGCCTTGTTGATGATGGCTTGCAGTTGCAGGAGATCCACAGCCAGAATATGGAGAGGGGACAGAGGGTCCCTTAAGGAATATCAGGCCAGCAGTCAATTTTTTTAACTAGGACTATTGATTTGAATTTACTGTCCTCATATAGATCTAATTATCACATGAAAAATGACCTAACATAAAAAGAGATTGAATTCACCTGAGACTTTCTTTAGTCCTCAAAAGGTCATCATCGGCCATGGCAATGACAAGATTTGCATAAGCCAGTCGTAAATCCTCTGGCATTTCTTTCACTTGTCCATAGTCAAGCAAAGCTACCTAATAGAGGGTCACCATAAAAGAATATTCATCTGAAAATATGTCTTTGCCATAAGGAAATATTTTGACATTTTTGTAATAAGCATCACTTGCCTCTGTGTTGTTGCAGATAAGAATGTTTCCTGGGTGTGGATCTGCATGGAAAAAGCCATCCTTCAAGATCATTTGGCCATAAGCAAGTGTAAGATCCGTTAGAATCTTCCTGCATTAAAGGAGAATGTATCTTTTGAGATGGCCAGAACACTCGAAGGAATTGAAGAAAGGACATGTTTGACATAAAAAAAAAATACAAATATAAAAAAGAGGGAATAGCTAAGATTTTTATTCGGTCTAGTTGTAGCCAGATCAAAACGGTGTGGAATTTCCATATGTTCATTCTAGAAGTACTGACGCATTAAGAGGATACTTCAGAGAGAGAGAGAGAGAGAGAGAGGGAGGGAGCGAGGGAGGGAGAGAGAGAGAGAGAGAGGGAGGGAGGGAGAGAGGGAGAGAGAGGGAGGGAGGGAGGGAGAGAGTATGCCTCATAAAATAAGGAAATGAGAACCATACTCTTTTGAGATGAAGGGGCTTACTGCTTTGCCATTGCTGCAAGCTTACCAGCAGGATCAATTCCTCTTTTAGACATTTCATTGCTGAGATTCATTATTGGGGTTCCTTGTATGAATTCCATGACCAAGACCTCCCTGTCAAAGAAAAATAATGGCTCGCATAAGTCATAAGACAAATTGATCACATGTACTTATTTTCAAAGAAACAGAAGAGGGAGTTGTGGCTCAACAAAATGAAATCACTACTGCCAGAGATCTGCCCAACATCAAAGGACAAAATATTCAGAGAAAAAGCAATCTGTGGCCCATGGCCTTGCCCAGTACTGTAGGAGGGTGTTGTGTACCGCCCTGCATGTCGAAGCAGGTCTTGCGCGATTGTAAGAACTCATAGACAAATACACAAGCCTATTTCAAAATAACAATAGAAAATGAAGTGCCTAACTTGCTAATGAGCTTTTCATTTATCTAAAAGGAAATAAGTTCATACACAATGACACATTTCCTACATTTGCAGTACAAGAAGAATAACAACCAGTGGCGGAGCCAGCGCCCGGCCACCCCAGGCACTTGCCCGGGCTGGATGGTCATGAGACAACTTACATATGGATAAACTAATGGGCAAATTCTACTGTGCGACTTGATTTACCCGGGCAACATCCATGCACTGATGCACGTCTGGGCCTCAAACAAAAGGTCAATGCACGTATGTGATAAACAATGGGCTACTTAACTAGGCCTACTAAGCGTCCGATTAAATCCTAGTGACCAATGGACGAATTAACTGGACCTAGCAAGCATAAATCTTCACAGTCATGAGGTGCTAGCTTCCCTTTTTTCCAAATACTCCCTCCGTTTCAAAATAAATGTCTCAACTTTATACTAACTTCAATATAAAATTATACTAAAATTTAGACATTTATTTTAGGACGGAGGGAGTAACTACTTCTTCCATTCAAAATTAGTTGACACTCAGACGGACGTACGAAGTACTTTAGAGCTCGGTAATCCAGCTGTTTGTGTCTGACGTATCGTGAGACAAGGTGACGGCAAGCAGATGCTGACGTAGGCGCATGGCCAGTGTTGGGTGGAGCAAATACATTGTCGTAAATGGCTTAGATCCTCGACAACTCGCGTCTCGCCCCCTTTTTCGATGGTTAGATGAGATTACTAATTGGTTTGAAGATTGATAGATCAAGGGCTTAAATTTTGATGTCAGCTGGTGGGGAATTGACCATTGAGAATGATCACGGCCTCATAAGCCTAGTCTTTCGTTAATGGATTTGTTCTAGATAGTTAAATGTAACTTTACATTTCATATTACTCAGTTTTATAGATGATAATGTTTGGTTAGTAGAGCAAGCACTAATGTATAGCACGATCTTAGTGAGGCATTTGCCTCATGATTTTCTTTAGCACACTATTTGTATGTTCGATTTGACCGTCTCTATTTTCTCAAACTCTTTACTATGAACACATTAGAAAAATACAACACTTAATTTATGTGAATTATAAATCCTTGTTTTACATTGTAGAGTCTCCTAGGATGTTTGAAGGCTAATTCTGATAGGTATACCTTTTCTAGCAACATGCTGAGTTTGGTTCTAAGCATGGATTCTACTCTTCTGTTATTAAGCATCAACTTTATTTTGTCTACGAAGCTCAATATTAATATGTTATGTATAAGTTTACACTGAAATTACATTTGCCGGAGAACTAAATTTATATTTTGACTTCATTATTTATGCGGATTTTCGGTTCAGAAGTTTGCGGTTATTTTATATGTTGTGTATTTGAACACTCGATTTTGATTTCGAGACGAGAAACTTTAGGCTCAAGTTTGCCCAGGCTTTACAAAAGTTCTAGCTCCGCCACTGATAACAACGCATGGTATAGAATCAGCAACACACTATTGATGTGATGAAATGGCAAAATTAAATAAATTCATGATGGATGGTGATTCGCTCATGAACTCTAAAAATCCTAACCAGACAACACATTAGAATTCAGCCAGAGAAAGGCGGGTAGAGGGACAGCTAGATCAATAAAAATACTAGATTAAAGGACAGCCAAGGTAAATCAATTACACATGACATATTTAATGCCTGTCTGACCAGTAACCAGTACATACTAATGCAGGTATTCATTATATGTAAGGAAGCACCACACAGAGGATATCATTTTTGGAACAGAGGCAAAGTCTGCAACTACCAGATGACCCATTATAACTTCTCTAATGAATCCTTCTGAAGGATGCAAGCTTTTTATTTACTTGTAACTATGGTGCAGAAGTACGATTCAGTAAAAACTGAAAAACAGGTTTGGCTGATTAAGAAGATATGACAATGTACCTGCTAATCATTCCAGGAATCACACGAGGCACCATAACCGGAGGTTTCTTATTGCTGACACGTAAGAATTCTCGTATTCTTTCCATTGCTCTCGCTTCTCGCACAAAGTCAAACTCATAGCATATCTATGGAAACAATGAAGCCCAAAAGATCAATAATTCGCAGAAAACGGTTAAATTATTAGTTTTGATCTCAGACAAGGTGCGCATTCTTGTGAAAACAAATTATACTTTCTTGTATCTCTTGGAGCATAAGAACCAAACTGGCACTCAGATAACATACTCGTATAGGAGACACATCATGCAACTTTATGCATCGCAGTATACAGATATCTGGCCTGCTACAATCGGATACTAATTGTAAAAAAAATCACCAATAATGTCCCAGTAAATGGTTATCTTGTTTCTAATGGTCCAGATGTTGAATACTAAGATTGCACTTATTTATTCTTCCAGTAAGTAAATAGCCTTGGTGGCCCAGTTTAGCCCACTTTGTGGATGTGTGGATACGATCCATCATTTTATAACGAAATCTCCATTGACTTCAAATGACACTCCCTTTTTTATCACAGAGTAAATGATTACATTTGAACATACAGGCCAGTCTGCCTTAATTTACGAAAAAAGAGAATAATATAAGCCGCAAGAGGCCCAATATTTCTAGACGGTTTAGAGCAGGTGCAGAGAAGTATACTAGGAAAAGCAAAAACAACAAAAGTAGCAGTGAACTAAATAAAAACCTGCTTTTCCATCTCTTTTGTGGCGGAGAAGAGATCAAAGTTGATGTCATATTTCTGTAAGAACAAGGCAAATGCTTGCATGTTCCGGATATCAACCATCATCAATTGTTCAGCTCCAGGATGTTGAACCTGGATAGAACCAGATCCACTAGGGCACATCAGAGCATATCAGATAAGGAAACAACTGTTTATGGAACACATATATGCAGTCCTAAGTCGTACCTTGACAGCAACATCTGTCTTTGATGATTTAAGCCTCGCACGATGCACCTAACCAAATATGAAGCCTATTGAGTGAGAGGCTATCCCAATTCTTCTTACAATAAAATGTAGTGGCACAAAGAAACGAATGGCACATGCATAGGCCCAAGACTGAAAAGAAAAATCATGCAGAGCCCCAATGTTATAATTCACCGGACCTTACAGTCAAGACAAGTACCTAAACACGAACCTGTGCAATAGAAGCAGACCCAACAGGCTCAACTTCAAAGAAATCAAATATCTCGTCAAAGCTCTTGCAGAACTGTTTTTCCACAACACCTCTGACAACCTCGATCGGCGTGGACGGAGCCCTGTCGCACAATGTAACAAGCCTCTTCACCCAGGCCGTCGGCGCCAAATCGGGCTTTCCCAGAATTTGAGCAGCCTGATCGAAACAAAAGGTGAAAGAATGTGAGTATAGCTAGGATGAGGCATCGGTTGGAGTCCGCGAAGTTTCACAAAATCATCCTCCGATTCATCTCGAGGTCTAATAAAAGAAGTAGGCAAGCAGGCCGATCAGAGGGGGAACACTGAAAGCGGCAGGCAGGGAGGGACCTTGAGGAAGAGGCCGCCGAGCTCGGAGCAGAGGGAGTACATCTTCTGGGCGCCGATCTCGTGCTGCTGCTCCCACATGGCCTCCCGCTCCTCCTCATCCTTGACGAACCCCGTGCGGAGCTGGCACACCTGGACCGACAACACCAACCGACCGGCCACGGTGAGCTCATATGCATATCATCGAACACCTGGCGCGCGGGCGGAGGCACCGATGGAACAGGAGAAGGCCCTGCATCCCAGTGCGCACCTTGTAGCTGCCGTAGATGTCGACGGCGCGGACCCAGAACTGCGCGGAGCGGCTCCACGGCCGGAAGCGGTCGGAGAGGCGGTCCCGCAGCTCCTGCACCTGCGCCAGCGGCAGCGGCATTGCGGTCGCCGGAGATGGGGGGTGGATGTATCGTCTAGAATCTAGATGCCCTCCTGCCTTAATGACGCGCGCCGCAACATCCCACTCGTGGCTCCTAGCGGCTGGGCGCTGCGCGTGCGAGGGCGGCGAGCTGGGCGAAGGCGGAAAGTGGGAAAGGCGTGGGGCTTTGCAGGCCACAGAAAAAGGCTTCCACGTGGTCGGGGATGGACGGACGGCTGCGATCGCGTCTGGGGGCGGCGGGTGGTCGTCCTCCCTCGCTCCTCCGCGGGCCCCGCTTCTGTGTGAGCTACTAGTCAGTAGTTCTCCATGGCGGCGGCGAGGGGCGGCGCGGCGGCGGCCCGGCGGCTGTGCCACGCGGCGGCGGCGCAGCCCCCGCACCTGAAGAAGCTGGCGCTGCACCCGCCGAAATCCGTGAGTCGCTTGCCCCTTCCCCTTCTCCTCTCCCTGCAGCGACGTTTTCCTCCTCCTCAAATCCCCTCCGATTTACCAGAATCCTGCTCCTCTGTGCTGCTGTTGGTTGGTGAAATCTGTTCTGGTTGGTGTCGTCTAGCCGTCATAGCCGTTCGGTGCGTCCGGTTTCAGCTGAAATGGCAGGGTTAACGCCTTCACGGCATCTCAGGGAAAAACGCATTCCGCGTGATGGTAATGTGTCACTCTTGAGCGCTGAAATTGACGTGAAATCCTGCCGTGCGGTCCATGGCTGCCTCCCTCCCAATCAGGGGTAGGGGAAAGCGACATCTGCCTCGCATTCTCCTTGCTGAGAGCTCTGGAATCTGGCATTGATTGGTTATCCATTCCTGACCAGTCGTACCGTATTAGTACCATATGCATTTCAGTGAGCTTATCCAGAATTTTGAAATTGGTTCAATTATCTCCATTGCCTGGCAACTGCAAACTAAATAGTATTGTACCTATTATCTGCCACTCGACTCTTGACGGACCAATTGTTAGCGAGGTGTTGTGTGACATTATTATCTGGCGATGAATTGAAATGTGACCTAGCACTAGAGGATCTTGATATTCAGTCTTATTTCTGTCTGCAACCCTAAAACATCAGGCATCTGTCATGACTGAAACAAAATTACACACGACAATTTGTTACAGAGTAAGACTCGCATTGTCTGAATGTGATAACCATTAGCACATAAAAGTTGGTTGCAGAAATTGCTAGGAAATTATTTCTCTCTGATACTAACTTGCTGTAAAAGTCCTATATCATATCAGTGAGTTGAACTATGCTTCTGGTTGTTCTCAGGTAGAGGTTCAATTTGCAGATGGCAGTACATTCCATCTGTCAGCTGAGTTTCTCAGAGTCTACAGCCCAGCAGCTGACAGCAAGATCAGATCAATAGCTGGCGAGAAGGTAAACTTTTACTGTATTTTCTGTATTCCTTTTCGTCACTTGAAGTGGGGAAACCATTTTTTTTATGTTGGTGAGGGCCTAACGCTTCTATGGCAAGTTTAGAGCTGTTTGCTAACCCTGGAATGTTGGCCTTTCCTACAAAAGCTTGAACAATACCCGTTTATAATATTACTAGCATATTTTGATGGTGTGTACTTAGTTGTTTGCTAAGTATTTAACCCTTGAAATTATGCCAGGTTATATTTGGGCGCCGACATGTTGGAATAATGTCAGCTGAATCAATAGGAAACTATGGAGTCCGGTGAGGGTCATATTCTTTGTAGAATAGATTTCATGGATATTTATCTACTTCGGACAATAGTATGACTCATGCAGAAAATAGTTAGTTGTGCCATCTCTATCTCTCAGAAACTATTCATTTGCTTTTGTCTGCAAGTCTCATCTATAGCGACTCTTTTGGACTACAGGATACTGTTTGATGATTTGCACAAGACTGGGATCTTCACTTGGGATTACTTGCATCATCTGGGTTCTAACAAATTCAGTCTGTCGCGGGATTATATCAAAACTTTGAGGAAACACGGTCTTAGTAGGGATCCTCAGAGAAGGAAATGATGATAAGTATTTGCGTGTGTTAAACATGTAGATACGACGGAACTCAAATAGGCTTTGCCTTGCCTACCATATCCTGGAATTCAGAAGAACTGCTGCCTTGGTGGGGATGGAAGAAGCTTTTCATGTGAACACAGAATATCTTAATTGCAGAAAATCAATACAAACCAACAGGAACTGTGTTTACAATGAGAATATGGTAAAATTCTGTACATTAAGTTTATCTATATTTGCTGAATCGTTTTTATGTCTTCTTGAGTTGTGATGATAAAATTGTTTACTATTCCATTATGACTTCTCCAACACAAAGTTGTTTGTACTCTATTGCCTTTGTAGTGGTAGAACAAGGCAACATGCCAACATGTGAATAAGAGAGAGAAAAAAGAGCTTGATGCAGTCCCTACATGTACCTTTACATTGTTTATTAAATATTTGTAGCAGGTTAACATGCTAAGGTTTCTTTTGATCTATAACTTTAGCACTTTCACTTTCGATATGTTCCATCATACAACCCCTGAACACATATAAAATTGACCCTCTCTTAGAGAATGGAGCATAATTCTGATTTCACTCGTTATTACAAATTCTGTAACTGAACAATTAATCAGGAAAACGATTTTTTTTTGTATATCAAGAGAACTTATGCGTGCCGAGGTCAAAAAGTTGGTTAAACTAAGTAGCTAACAAGACACACAACAAAATATTGCATACAAATGAAAATTCCATAGATACTGCAAAAAAAAAGGTATTGGTGAAGTCTCACAAAACACTCGACACACAAGTGGTTTCCTCAGTTCGTAGCACTCAACCTCTTTAGGGAAACTGGTAACTAACTGCACTATCCATATTTGGAAAGCACATTGACCAGGTTTGTCATGTTGGTTTATGTTTGTAGAGCTTGACTAGCTTAATCTGATATGTGCATGCGACACAAAAGTGCACACATCACATCATCCTCGTAGGGCTGTCACTTACATGTTTATTGTGCACCCTGTGAAACCCTCTCAACATGTGTTTCAGTCCACCCAATGTCCATAGCAGAGCATGAAGGCCGACGAGGTTGCCCTAGCAGATGCCCACTAACACCTTGTGGCAGCCCTTGTAGGGCGCCAAAAGCACATCCCATAGAGTTTCTCGCGATTGAAGAAGAACGGCACTAGATCAGGGATCGGCATGGCGCCCTTCTCCATGGCCATACGTTCTACTTCAATCTCCTCAGGCAGCATCGAGCCTAGTTCCTACTTTGTTGATCTTCAACCAGACCAGCTTAATGACAGTCTCGGTTCTCCTTTTGGTGAGAGCGTGATCAATTAGAACACCACATTGCTTTTAGTTACCGCTGGACGGATCATCGACGTAGCGGAAGATGGCCACACCATCCTTACATCCACCTTGTTTCATACATGCGAATCTTAGAAAGGTGGTAGGGTGGTGGTAGGGTGGAACGGATGATGACCAGCTTCTTCAAGTAGAATTCTTTACTTGTTTATGTTGGGCAGGGGCTCGACAAAATTTACGCTTGGTTTACTCCAATATCTCAGTTCTCAAAGGCCAAGGTACACACCCAAAAAGGTTAAAATGCATCTCACTTGCTTCAAAAGAGGGCTCGGCAAACACTCTTATCACAGATGATTGTTCAAGGCTAAAAATTGACCCCATTTATATGCCGTGAGCATGCCGCTTATTTGGATATCACACCCGCTCATGCATATTTGGACGACCGGTCATGCAGGATGCAGCATGAGAACGATGGGCACAAATTCTTAGAACAGATACTGCAGCCATGAACTCTCAATACGTTGTTGGAATGCGTATGTATAGTTGTATACTTGTATAGTATGATTGATTGATGATAGATAAAGCAGGTAGTTTTCCCGTTTGTTTATTATCTTAAGGATCGCCTGGTGACAACGTGAAGTCTCAATTGTTATTTCTCCTTTTGAAACCGTGGCATTTCGAGAATTTATAATCCTTTGTAGACTGTTCTGATTGCCATCTTAGCCGTTCAGCGCTTCCGGTTTCAGTTGAAATGGTTCACGCCTTCACGGTAACACAGGTAAAAAGACATCCCGTGTGATGATAATGTGACAAGAAGGGTCACTTGTGGACACTGAAATTGACGTGAAATCTTGCGGTGTGATCCATGCCGAACTTACAATCAGTGGTAAGGGAAAGAGGTGTTGCGTTGTGGTCTTCTGCATTGTCCTTGCTGAATGCTTTGGGCCAATCGTAGCATATTGTTAGCACCGTATGTATTTTCAGTTTCCCAACTGGCTTATCTAGAAATGAGAAATGTTCATCCCTTTTGGTTATAACTATCTTTTGGTTGAATATTTCTATCTTTCGAGAACAATTAATTTTTTTACCTGCAAGTCTCATCTATAGCGATTCCTTTGGACCACATGATAATGTTTGATGATTTGCACAAGACTGGGATCTTCACCTGGGATTAATTCCATCATCTGGGTTCTAACAAATTCAGTCTATCACGAAACTATATCAAAACTTTGAGGAAACACGGTCTTAGTCGGGATCCTCGGAGAAGGAAATGATGGAAAGCATTCGAACGTGTCAAATATGTAGATACAAGGAAACTCAAATAGGCTTTGCCTAAGTGCACCTCCATCAGATGCGCTATAAAAGCCACACGCATGAAAAAATCGTAGTTTCGACGTGTGAGCAGCCGCGCAGAAATTTTTATCCCACATGCGGGGGAAAGCGGCAACACGCGTCCTAGTTTTGGTGCGTGACGCCCAACACGCTATATAAAACCCACACACCTCCGCGTTCGTCAACCGCCCAATTTCCTTTCTGCACCTTCTCCCCTCGCCTCTTCCCGCACCTCGTCGCCGCCGCGCCTTCTTCCCTGGTTCTTCCAACACCCCGCCATGCCACACCCGTCCCCGGAGCAGCTTGGGCTACCACGACATCCGTGCCCGTCCCTCCGACGTGTATTACATGGAGATCCGCTCCGACGATACACGCCTTGGGCTTGGAATGTTCGAAACCGTCCACGAGGCCGCTTGCCCATACGACGCAGAGGCATGGCGCCTCGGGCAGCCACGAGCGTAGATGAACTTCACCGACGTCTCGATGCTCCAGCGGGCGCATGATCGAGGAGGACCGCCGCCGCCAACGCAAGTGGGAGCACAACCTCCTCATCGCCGAGACGGACGAGGCCGCCATGGCGGCGTGGCGCGAGCGCTTCCCGCAGAACGTCGTCGCTAGGAACAAGTTCTGGGCGCATAGTTAGGCGTAGGGAGGACAAGCGTGTGCGCAAGGCACTGGCGGTAGTCCAGATAGATAACCCGGAGGCGTCGAACTGGGACTCGGATGATTCTCGGTGGGAGGATGCGTTGACGTCATCGGACTACACAACCGAGGAGGACGAGGAGTTGTTTAGGATTATGTATTTTGATTTTAGCATTGTATATGAATTTGCTTGTTATGAATTTAAATTTGAATTTTAATGTTTCCCACTGAACTATTTATTGTTGGTTTACTTTGTGTATGTTTCATCTTTTTGGTTATATGTTTGAGTGGAAAATGTATTTGTGTTGGGCGCGTGCTCTATTTTAACGCATTTGATGAAGCGCTACGACGACGCGTTAAATTTTACAGCTTTTGTTAAAGCTACCACACGACCGCGCACGCTAAAACGCTATTTTCGGCACTGCAAAGTAAATTTAGCAGGCCGCCCTCCCTTCCCCCCCAATTGGCTTATCTAGAAATGAGAAATGTTCATCCCTTTTGGTTATAACTATTTTTTGGTTGAATATTTCTATCTTTCGAGAACAATTAATTTTTTTACCTGCAAGTCTCATCTATATCGATTCTTTTGGACCATATGATATTGTTTGATGATTTGCACAAGACTGGGATCTTCACCTGGGATTAATTCCATCATCTGGGTTCTAACAAATTCAGTCTATCACGAAACTATATCAAAACTTTGAGGAAACACGGTCTTAGTCGGGATCCTCGGAGAAGGAAATGATGGAAAGCATTCGAACGTGTTAAATATGTAGATACAAGGAAACTCAAATAGGCTTTGACTAAATGCACCTCCAACAGATGCGGTATAAAAGCCACACGCATGAAAAATCGTAGTTTTGACGTGCGAGCAGCCGCGCGGCGCGTTTCAGCAGGCGCGCGGAATTTTTTATCCCACGTGCGGGGGAAAGCGGCAACACGCGCTCTAGTTTTGATGCGCGACGCCCAACGCGCTCTATAAAACCCACACACCTCCGCGTTCGTCAACCGCCCAGTTTCTTTTCTGCACCTTCTCCCTCGCCTCTTCCCGCACCCCGTCGTCGTCGCGCCTTCTTCCCTGGTTCTTCCAACACCCCGCCATGCCACCCCCGTCCCCGAAGCAGCTCGGGCTACCACGACATCCGTGCAAGTCCCTCCGACGTGTATTACATGGAGATCTGCTTCGACGATACACGCCTTGGGCTTGGAACGTTCGAAACCGCCCACGAGGCCGCTTATCCATACGACGCGGAGGCGTGGCGCCTCGGGCAGCCACGAGCATAGATGAACTTCACCGACGTCTCGATGCTCCAGCAGGCGCATGATCGAGGAGGACCGCCGCCGCCAACGCAAGTGGGAGCACAACCTCCTCATCGCCGAGACGGACGAGGCCGCCATGGCGGCGTGGCGCGAGCGCTTCCCGCAGAACGTCGTCGCTGGGAACAAGTTCTGGGCGCATAGTTGGGCGTAGGGAGGACAAGCGTGCGCGCAAGGCACTGGCGGTAGCCCAGATAGATAACCCGGAGGCGTCGAGCTGGGACTCGGATGATTCTCAGTGGGAGGATGCGTTGACGTCATCGGACTACACAACCGAGGAGGACGAGGAGTTGTTTAGGATTATGTATTTTGATTTTAGCATTGTATATGAATTTGCTTGTTATGAATTTAAATTTGAATTTTAATGTTTCCCACTGAACTATTTATTGTTGGTTTACTTTGTGTATGTTTCATCTTTTTGGTTCTATGTTTGAGTGGAAAATGTATTTGTGCTGGACGCGTGCTCTATTTTAACGCATCTGATGAAGCGTTACAACGACGCGTTAAATTTTACAGCTTTTGTTAAAGCTATCACACGACCGCGCACGCTAAAACGCTATTTTCGGCACTGCAAAGTAAATTTAGCAGGCCGTCCTGCCGCCCTCCCCCCCTATCTAGAAATGAGAAATGTTCATCCCTTTTGGTTATAACTATCTTTTGGTTGAATATTTCTATCTTTGGAGAAAATTAATTTTTTTACCTGCAAGTCTCATCTATAGCGATTCTTTTGGACCACATGATACTGTTTGATGATTTGCACAAGACTGGGATCTTCACCTGGGATTAATTCCATCATCTGGGTTCTAACAAATTCAGTCTATCACGAAACTATATCAAAACTTTGAGGAAACACGGTCTTAGTCGGGATCCTCGGAGAAGGAAATGATGGAAAGCATTCGAACGTGTTAAATATGTAGATACAAGGGAACTCAAATAGGCTTTGCCTAAATGCACCTCCAACAGATGCGCTATAAAAGCCACACGCATGAAAAATCGTAGTTTTGACGTGCGAGCAGCCGCGCGGCGCGTTTCAGCAGGCGCGTGGAAATTTTTATCCCACGTGCGGGGAAAAGCGGCAACAGGCGCCCTAGTTTGATGCGCGACGCCCAACGCGCTCTATAAAACCCACACACCTCCGCGTTCGTCAACCGCCCAGTTTCTTTTCTGCACCTTCTCCCTCGCCTCTTCCCGCACCCCGTTGCCGTCGCGCCTTCTTCCCTGGTTCTTCCAACACCCCGCCATGCCACCCCCGTCCCCGAAGCAGCTCGGGCTACCACGACATCCGTGCAAGTCCCTCCGACGTGTATTACATGGAGATCTGCTCCGACGATACACGCCTTGGGCTTGGAACGTTCGAAACCGCCCACGAGGCCGCTTATCCATACGACGCGGAGGCATGGCGCCTCGGGCAGCCACGAGCGTAGATGAACTTCACCGACGTCTCGATGCTCCAGCAGGCGCATGATCGAGGAGGACCGCCGCCGCCAACGCAAGTGGGAGCACAACCTCCTCATCGCCGAGACGGACGAGGTCGCCATGGCGGCGTGGCGCGAGCGCTTCCCGCAGAACGTCGTCGCTGGGAACAAGTTCTGGGCGCATAGTTGGGCGTAGGGAGGACAAGCGTGCGCGCAAGGCACTGGCGGTAGCCCAGATAGATAACCCGGAGGCGTCGAGCCAGGACTCGGATGATTCTCGGTGGGAGGATGCGTTGACGTCATCGGACTACACAACCGAGGAGAACGAGGAGTTGTTTAGGATTATTTTTTT
This sequence comes from Hordeum marinum, assembly GCA_022496015.1. NCBI lineage: Eukaryota > Viridiplantae > Streptophyta > Magnoliopsida > Poales > Poaceae > Hordeum > Hordeum marinum. The sequence continues at coordinate 453,024,984 of CM039674.1, read as the reverse complement.
TATTTTAACATCGTATATGAATTTGCTTGTTATGAATTTAAATTTGAATTTTAATGTTTCCCACTGAACTATTTATTGTTGGTTTACTTTGTGTATGTTTCATCTTTTTGGTTCTATGTTTGAGTGGAAAATGTATTTGTGCTAGGCGCGTGCTCTATTTTAACGCATCTGATGAAGCGTTACAACGACGCGTTAAATTTTACAGCTTTTGTTAAAGCTACCACATGACCGTGCACGCTAAAACGCTATTTTCGGCATTGCAAAGTAAATTTAGCAGGCCGCCCTACCCCCCAAATAAAAAGAACATCTCCTGAAATTCAAAAGACCGCTACCTTGATGGGGATGGATGAAGCTTCTGCATGTGAACACAAAATCTATTAATTCAGATAGCTTACTATCGCAGTGATAGGAACCGTGTTTACGTTGAGAATGTGATAAAATCTTTACACTGAGTTTATCAAATATGCGTTGGATGGGGTATTACGTGCTTCTTGAGTTGTGATAGTAGAATTTCAATTTGTTTCCTTTTTTATGTTCGGTTAGCCCCGTCCCCGTCGGGATTGGGCCCAAACACCACGGATCCCCATGTGTTTCGCCCGGTCGCCCCGGCCGGGGTCAGATCTGGTCTGGCTTATAACAGCCTTCGCTTATATCCAGCACGGATTACGCCTCTTCCAAATCCCTTCCAAATTGCATGGAAACCGCCAGGATATATGACCCATGCGTCCCACCCTGTGGAAACAAACACCATCTCTCTATCTCTTGTGAAACGGTTACGCTCCCTCTTTCAGTTTCGTGGCTGATGGTAGGGAGATCTCAGGAGGGAGTAACCGGACATGATTTCAGAACAAAGGGATCTATGAGGAGGGTGTTGGCAGGGGTGGGTGACATGAGGGAACTCACCCAGTCCCTGCAGGGGTTGATTTCTCATGGGGAAGGAAACCCAAACAATCAAAATTCCAACACAAAGTCTTTTGTAGTTTATATAATTATCCACTATAGGAGCCTCACTGTAGTACCTCCCCTCGCGTAGACTAACATTGTTTACCAAATAAATCAACAAGTCGACCTACAAGTGTCTATTGATCTATAAATTTATGACTGTCGCTTTGATATGTTCCATCCCTCAGACTCCCACTAGTCACTGAGAACACATATAAAATTTACTCTCCTATCTTAAAAGAAAGCAGGGTTGAGTATCGTGATTGTATTGAAAACATAGGATAGACTAGGAAGTATTCTGACTTGTCTTGTACTTCAATTAGATCATGTACTCCTATATATATATGCCCACAAGGCTCAAGCAATACATCAACTATTCCACCAAATCCCTCTCTTTCTTTCAAATGGTATCAGCCTAACCGATCCAACCCTAGCCGCCGCCGCCGCTTCCGCCTCACGCGCCGCCCCCGGAGCGGTCGGCCTTCATGATCGCCGCCGGAGGCCGCGCCGCCCGTACCTAGGGTTCGTCCGCCGGTCGTGTTGACCGCCTGCCCTAGAGAGTCTTTTTCCTATCTCTTGATCCGGGTTTTCTTTCTTCCGTCGGTCGCTTTGATCGGCGTTTTCTTTTTGGTTTTCCGATCTTAAATCGGTTTGCGTCGCCCGCCACCACCGTTGACCACCGTGCATCTACTTCGACATCGGCGCGACCCGGCCTCTACACTGACTCGGCGGCCTCGCGCAACCCGGTGGCTCCTCAACGCCGCCGTTCGCGTGCCGACATGCCCGTCGATCTACGTCGGCCGTCATCGCCCTGCTCCGATCGGAACTCCTGCATCGCCCCAACCCGACGGCCTCGCGCCATGCGGCGGCCAATCAGAGCCGCCGTTCGCGCGTCGCCTGCCCGTCGATCTCCACCGTCACCTCGTTCGGTCGCGTCCCGGCCGCCTCGGGCCGCGTGCGTCGTGCTGGCTGCTTTGGGCCGCCAGCGTCGCGCCGGCTGCTGGCTACGGCCGCCACCCCGCCTCCATCGAGCGGCATCCACGACCTCGTGCGCGATCGGATTGATCAACCGCCCGCCCGCGATTCGCCTCGTCTACGCCGTGCGACCGACCTGGTCCGTTGGTTGTGCGCGCCTCCGCAGGTCCCGTGAAGACTGTCCCAAGTACCACGCGCCCCTCCACCGACCGAGCACCGAGCTGCCGCTGTGTCGCCCCGTCGGGCCGCAGCACCGTCGCCTCGTGGTTCTCCCCGCGACCGCATCGACCCGCGTGCTACCGCTGTGTCGCCCCTTCGGGTTGTAGTGATGCAGCCCGCGGTCTACTGCCGCCCTGAGGTCGTCCTCTCCAGGTCGTCCCCGTGGTCGCACCGACCCTCGCGCTGCCGCTGCATCGCCCCATCGGGCCGTAGCGAGCGTGGCACGCGGTCTTCGCCGCCGCCCGAGGCCGTCCCCGTGGCTGCACTGACTCGCACGCCGCTGCTTTGTCGCCCCTTCAGGCCATCGCGCCGCGGCACGCGGTCCACGCCGCTGCCCCGAGGTCTTCCCGCCATCGCCCCGACCTGCCTGCTGCCACTGCATTGCCCCTTCAGGGCGTAGCGCCGTGGTGCGCAGCCCACTCCGCTGTCCCCGTGCGTCGACTTCTTCGTGGTATGCCCCGCGCCGCCTCCATAGGCGTGGGAACGTCACTGTCCGTGCCGGTCTTCGTCACACTGTCGGGTTCTTCCCCGCCTCCTTCGAGCATCACCCCCGCGATCCTAACCAGCCGCCGCCGCCGCCGTCAGGCCGCCGCCACCGCTCTTCTTCGGCGTTGCTGCAGCTGGCTCACCTGAGCCACGCCGCTAGTCCACCCCCTTCTTCTTCGTCTAGCACCAGCTCATTGCCAGCGTCGCCGTCGTCTACCTCGACCACTTCATCTACTCCGACCACCGCGGACGACATCGGCCCTCGCCGGTTTGCGCCGCAACCGTCGTCGAGTCCTTCTCTGCTAGCCTCCTCGACATGGCGTACAAGTTGTGTGCAGGTCCCCGTCTACGCATGCCCGATGTTGGCAACACCGTCGCGTGCCTTCGTCCCCGGCGTGTTTCCCGGTCTGGCAAGCCTGGAGCGACACATCGTCAACATCGACTTCGTCCGTCTACGCATGCGCGGAGCTAGCAGAACCGGCGCGTGCCTTCGTCTACGACGTGTCCCAGGTTTGGCAATCCCGGCGCGCCGCGTCTCAACTACGTCTTCTTCCTGGTGCACCACTACTTCGACACCACTACGCCCATGACTAACTTGGCGTCTTCTTGCACCCGCGGCTTCACGGCGACTTCCTCGACACCGGCTACCCCGACTCGTCATCGACCACGGCGTTCTTCGCACGGCCACCTCGACCACGGCTACACCACCCTACGCTCTCGGCTACCTCGATATCGGCACAAAGGGCTACCGCCTTGCTTGAGCAACCTCGTCGGTTTCTACTCCAGCCACACCTTTCGCGATGCATCGATCGTTTTCGACTGTGGGGGATGTCCGTCAGCTTGCCTTCGGATTCTTCTCCAGTCTCATCGTCTGCGTCGCTACCGTTGTGACTGCGGGGGGATGTTGAGTATTGTGATTGTATTGAAAACACAGGATAGACTAGGAAGTATTCTGCCTTGTCTTGTACTCCAAGTAGACCATGTACTTCTATATATATGCCCACGAGGCTCAAGCAATACATCAACTATTCCACCAAATCCCTCTCTCCTTTCCAATAAGGAGCATAATTCTGATTTCACTCTACTAGCCAGAAGAAATTATGTAGCTGGACATAAACTGATAAAAGTTATCAGGAGATCAAATTAAGCGTATGGAGTATCATGGCATATTGCCCTTGCTTTATTTAACTCGTCCTATTTAGAGGAGCAGAAGAATTTGGAAACTAGATTGGGCAAATTTGTCATTTTGGTTTATGTCATGTCGAATTTGGCTGTCTTAAACCATGTGGCGATGGGTTGTGGCCTAGTGGGCATAAAGTCTATACAGAAGGGGTTGGTTTACTCCAGTATCTCACATTCTCAACTCCGAGACATAGTATGAACTTCAAATACATCTCAATAGGCTCAGCTGATCAGAGCTGCAAACCTTGAACACGCTATATATAACCTGAACCCTTGCAGAGACACGATATGCATGCGACCCGTCTGATATATTACACCCTGGTTCATGAAGAATTGACTCATTTGATTGATTATTGAGAGTGGATTTTCTACTCTCGGGTGTACTACACCCCAGCTGATGCAAATTTGAGCATTCATGTAGAAGGTAACATGGGGCAGTGGGACCATATATGTACTTCCTTTGTTCGTAAATATAAGACGCTGGGAGTGTAAATTGAACTCCCTCAACGTCTTATATTTAGGAACAGAGGGAGTACAATGGTTTACGTACCTTTGCAAAGCTGCCTCATATATGCACGCTAACTGAAGCGAACACGACACTGGTACAAAGAGAATGGCATGCGGGATCAGGATGGTGCCTTTCTCGACGGGTGGCAGCACCCAGTACCGACCTTGGCTTCACCTCCATTTCACTAATCCTGGCCATCAAAATCCGCTCATACTATATGTAAAAGGTGTATACACTGCATCCAGCTCGTGGAAAACTAATTGTATAGAGATTCAATAAATATCATACATGGCATCTTATGAATTCAACAAGCGGAAGGGGTAACAACCAACTTCTCCAAGTAGGTCTATGACTAGAACAATGCCTGTACGTTGCAACAGGATATAAATATTCTATATATCAACTCCCCTAGACATACCATATTTCTAAGATTTTCATGGACAAATAAAATTTATGGATTGTTTTCACAAAACAGAGGGATTTTTCAATAATTATTAATGATATACTAAGAATGTGGTCTAAGAATATTAACCATGCATTGCAGCGGGGGAAACAGAATTCTAAACTGAGTAATTTGTGTTCACATAATGTTAAACCAAAACTTGAAACAATACATGACAACTTACTAAAAAAACCAAGTAGAAACCACACTGCATGGCCTTGGACGAGATCAACATAAAATGAAGTGGACGCTACTAAAAATGTCATCATCGCTAGTAGGCGCTTAGATCCCGTCCGGATCCACGAGAAGCAACTACAATGAGGTTATGTCGAAAGCAACCCCCCCCCCCCCCCACCGGAGAAGGTCATGGCAGGAAGAATGGCTCAAGCTTTATTACTTTGCGTTAATTGTCTTAATTACTTGTAAGCCTTTTTTCCAATTTTCTTTGCATGTACAAATGCATTGAGAACACTTGTTTTTTTAGGGAGAGAGCACTTGTTTTTATTATATCAATTATCGAACGTGAGCATGACTCTAGGTTCGTCTATGCTTACGTGGCAAGTAGTACCCGGTTATGAGCTAGCTCGTACGTCGAAATAGCCTTTCGTCCTACTATATTAATATAACGACCGCTCGATAGAACTGTTAGATCACCGCTGGGGTAAAACAACACAATCACGCCCAAAAGAAAAGCAAGAGAAAGAATATCAACATCGTCGGATCGACACGATGATATCCCGCAACCGCTGCGCCCTCTCGAGAATCCCACCACACTCCAATGCCTTCGAATTGCCTCGTACCAAGCAACACATTTAAGAAGGACTACGACGAAGCTATGTACGTGAAGGCTTAAACGTGCATGGATATTCATATGTGCAGATCAAACCCTCAAGGGCACCCAGGACATGAGATGGTCGTTCCTTTTTGACCGGATTTTACTTTGTATAGGGCACAACTTCTTTCTCAATATTTCTTCCAAAACGAAGACCACTCTTTACCATCATATTATTAGTTCTTTAGGCGGCTTTCTGATTCAAATTGTTGATGTATATAAATCGGTGAAGAATGATGCAAGGAAGCTAGGTGGGACTATTGAATACAGAAACGATCCTCAATTTCGTACACAAACTTGAGCTAGCTAAGTTGATCGTATACCTTCCTCACAAGATGGCATGATGAGGGTTCGATCACTCACGCGAAAGCAAACCTGGCCAAACGGGCCAGCCCGGCCCAGCACGGCCCGGGCCGCCATAAAACGTGCCTGGCACGGCACGACCTGCCTCGGCACGATTAGTATACGGGCCGTGCCGTGCCGGTCCGCGTGCGCAGCCTTGCGGCCCAGACACAGCCCGTTTGCTAATCGGGCCGGTCCGTGAACACGCCAGGCCCGCTAAAATGCCTGCTATTTGGCACACTGGACATTTTTTAGTCTATTTTTACCTGTTGGGCCGTATAAAAAAATATAAAAAAGATAATCGGGTCGTGTCGTGCCGGCCCGCGTGCTCAGCCCCCCAGCCCAAGCACGTCACAAGGCGTGCCGCATGCCGGGCCCGGCCCGTTTAGCCTGTGCCGTGCCTAGCCCATGGCGGGCCGTGCCGGGCGTGCTCGCGGGCTGGCCTGGTTAGCCCGACCCATTTGGCCAGCTCTGCACGAAAGTATGTTTTTGCCTCCCCTCCTGGGCATCATGGGCCTGGGCCGTCACTGTATGTTTTTGCCTCCCCTCCTGGGCAGCATGGGCCAGGGCCGTCACTGTATCTGGGCCGGTTGCCACCATGTGGGGCGTAAAAATCATGTGTTGTATTGTAGGTTTTTTCTTCAAAATATCGGAGTCTTTTTTGTAAAATACACATGACAGACTAAGAATTGTTGGGAGACGTAGTAGTAAATCAAAAAATTCCCTACGTGTTCACCAAGATCTATCTATGGAGAAACCAGCAACGAGTGGGGAGAGTGCATCTTCATACCTTTGAAGATCGCAAAGTGGAAGCATTACAAGAACAAGGTTGGTGGAGTCGTACTCGCAGCGATTCAGATCGCGGTGGATTCCGATCTAAGCGCCGAACAACGGCGCCTCCGCGTTCAACACACGTGCAGCCCGATGACGTCTCCTACGCCTTGATCCAGCAAGGAGGAAGGAGAGGTTGAGGGAGAGATTCGGCAGCACGACGGCATGGTGACGGTGGAGCTACGTGGACTCCGGTAGGGCTTCACCAAGCGCTACGGAGAACGAGGAAGAGGAAGGGTAGGGCTGCGTCGAGAGAGAGAGAAGTCGTGTCTCAAATCAACCTCAATACCTCGGGTATATATAGGAGGAGGGAGAGGGAGGGCTTCCTTGGACCCTCCTCCAAGGAGGAGAGGTTCGGCCGAGATAAGGGAGGAGTCCACCTCCCACAAGGGAGGTGGATCTCTTCCTTTTGAATCTCCTTTAGCCTTATCTCTTTATCCCTAGCCGCATGGGCCTTTCTGGAAGGACTTGGCCAGCTCAATAAGGACTGGTCCACCTCCTCTAACAGCTCACGAAGACCTTTGGTCGTCACACCCCTCCCGGGGGTCCTCCGGCACCCTCCCAGGACTCCCAGTACACTACCGATGAGCCCGAAAACTTTTCGGTGACCAAAACTGGACTTCCTATATATCAATCTTTACCTCCGGACCATTCCGGAGCTCCTCGTGATATCCGGGATCTCATCCAGGACTCCGAACAACCTTCAGTAACCATGTACAACATTTCCCTATAACCCTAGCGTCATCGAACCTTAAGTGTGTAGACCCTACGGGTTCGGGAGACACGTAGACATGACCGAGACACCTCTCCGATCAATAACCAACAGCGGGATCTGGATACCCATATTGGCTCCCACATGCTCCACGATGATCTCATTGGATGAACCACGATGTAGGGGATTCAATCAATCCCGTATACAATTCCCTTTGTCTACCAGTATGACACTTGCCCGGGATTCGATCGTCGGTATCCCTATACCTTGTTCAATCTTGTTACCGGCAAGTCTCTTTACTCGTTCCATAACACATCATCCCGTGGGTAACTCCTTAGTCACATTGAGCTCATTATGATGATGTATTACCGAGTGGGCCCAGATATACCTCTCCGTCACACGGAGTGACAAATCCCAGTCTCGATTCGTGTCAATCCAACAGGCACTTTCGGAGATACCCGTAGTGCACCTTTATAGCCACCTAGTTATGTTGTGACGTTTGGCACACCCAAAGCATTCCTATGGTATCCGGGAGTTGCACAATCTCATGGTCTAAGGGAACAATACTCGACATTAGAAAAGCTTTAGCAGACGAACTACACGATCTTGTGCTATGCTTAGGATTGGGTCTTGTCCATCACATCATTCTCTCTAATGATGTGATCCCGTTATCAACGGCATCCAATGTCCATGATCATGAAACCGTGGCCATCTATTTATCAACGAGCTAGCCAACTAGAGGCTCACTAGGGACATGTTGTGGTCTATGTATTCACACATGTATTATGGTTTCCGGTTAACACAATTATAGCATGAACAATAGACAATTATCATGAACAAGGAAATACAATAATAACCATTTTATTATTGCCTCTAGGGCATATTTCCAACAGTCTCCCACTTGCACTAGAGTCAATAATCTAGTTACATTGTGATGAATCGAACACCCATAGCATTCTGGTGTTGATCATGTTTTGCTCGTGAGAGAGGTTTAGTCAACGGATCTGCGACATTCAGATCCGTATGTACTTTACAAATATCTATATCTCCCTCCTGAATGTAATCATGGATGGAGTTGAAGCGACGCTTGATGTGTCTTGTCTTCTTGTGAAACCTGGGCTCCTTGGCAAGGGCAATAGCTCTAGTGTTGTCACATAATAGAGTCATCGGACTCGACGCATTGGGAATTACTCCTAGGTCGGTGATGAACTCCTTCATCCAGACTCCTTTCTTTGCTGCTTCCGAAGAAGCTATGTACTCCGCTTCACATGTAGATGCCGCCACGACGCTTTGCTTGCTGCTGCACCAGCTGACTGCCCCTCCGTTCAAAATATACATGTATCCGGTTTGTGACTTGGAGTCATCCGGATCTGTGTCGAAGCTAGCATCGACGTAATCCTTTACGACGAGCTCTTAGGCACCTCCATATACGAGAAACATCTCCTTGGTCCTTTTCAGGTACTTCAGGATATTCTTGACCGTTGTCTAGTGTTCCGCTCCGGGATCACTTTGGTACCTCCCCACCAAACTTATGGCAAGGTTCACATCAGGTCTGGTACACAGCATGACATACATAATAGAGCCTATGGCTGAAGCATAGGGGATGACACTCATCTCTTCTCTATCCTTTGCCGTGGTCGGGTATTGAGTCGTACTCAATTTCACACCCTGCAACACAGGCAAGAACCCCTTCTTGGACTGATCCATATTGAACTTCTTCAATACTTTGTCAAGGTATGTGCTTTGTGAAAGACCTATGAGGCGTTTCGATCTATCTCTATAGATCTTAATGCCTAATATGTAAGCAGCTTCTCCAAGGTCCTTCATCGAAAAACACTTATTCAAGTAGGCCTTTACGCTCTCCAAAAGTTCTATATCATTTCCCATTATCAGTATGTCATCCACATATAATATGAGAAATGCTACAGAGCTCCCACTCACTTTCTTGTAAATACAGGGTTCTCCATAAACCTGTATAAACCCAAACGCTTTAATCATCTCATTAAAGCGAATGTTCCAACTCCGAGATGCTTGCACCAGCCCATAGATGGAGCGTTGGAGCTTGCATACCTTGTTAGCATCTTTAGGATCGACAAAACCTTCCGGCTGCATCATATACAATTCTTCCTTAAGGAAGCCATTAAGGAATGTCGTTTTGACGTCCATTTGCCAGATCTCATAATCATAAAATGCGGCAATTGATAACATGATTCGGACAGACTTCAGCATCGCTACGGGTGAGAAAGTCTCATCATAGTCAACTCCTTGAACTTGTCGATAACCCTTAGCGACAAGCCGAGCCTTATAGACGGTCACATTACCATCCGCGTCAGTCTTCTTCTTGAAGATCCATTTATTTTCAATGGCTCTCTTATCATCAGGCAAGTCCACCAAAGTCCATACTTTGTTCTCATACATGGATCCTATCTCGGATTTCATGGCTTCAAGCCATTTGTTGGAATCCGGGTCCGCCACCGCTTCTTCATAGTTCGAAGGTTCACCGTTGTCCAACAACATGATTTCCAGGACAGGGTTGCCGTACCACTGGTGCGGAACGTGTCCTAGTGGACCTTCGACGTTCAATAGTAACTTGATCTGAAGTTTCATGATCATCATCATTAACTTCCTCTCCAGCCGGTGTAGGCTCCATGGAAACAACTTCCCATGTTGCGCTACTCTCCGGTTCGAGTGGAGGTACGATTACCTAATCAAGTTCTATTTTCCTCCCACTTACTTCTTTCGAGAGAAACTCTTTCTCGAGAAAGGATCCATTCTTGGCAACAAAGACTTTGCCTTCGGATCTGAGGTAGAAGATATACCCAATAGTCTCTTTGGGATATCCTATGAAGACTCACTTTTCCGCTTTGGGTTCGAGCTTCTCAGGTTGAAGTTTCTTCACATAAGCATCGCATCCCCAAACTTTTAGAAACGACAGCTTAGGTTTCTTTCCAAACCATAATTCATATGGTGTCATCTCAACGGACTTTGACGGTGCCCTATTTAAAGTGAATGCAGTAGTCTCTAATGCATATCCCCAAAATGATAGCGGTAAGTCGGTAAGAGACATCATAGATCGCACCATATCCAATAGAGTGCGATTACGACGTTCAGACACACCATTTTGCTGAGGTGTGCCAGGCGGCGTGAGTTGTGAAACAATTCCACATTTCCTTAGGTGCGTACCAAACTCGTGACTTAAATATTCTCCGCCACGATCAGATCGTAGGCACTTTATTTTCCTGTCATGTTGATTCTCTACCTCACTCTGAAATTCCTTGAACCTTTCAAAGGTTTCAGACTTGTGTTTCATTGAGTAGACATGCCCATATCTGCTCAAGTCATCAGTGAGGGTGAGAACATAACGGTAGCCACCGCGAGCCTCGACGCTCATTGGACCGTATACATCGGTATGTATTATCTCTAGCAAGTCAGTTGCTCACTCCATTGTTCCGTAGAACGGAGTCTTGGTCATCTTGCCCATGAGGCATGGTTCGCACGTGTCAAATGATTCGAAATCAAGAGACTCTAAAAGTACATCAGCATGGAGCTTCTTCATGCGTTTTACACCAATATGACCAAGGCGGCAGTGCCACATGTAAGTGGGACTATCGTTATCAACCTTACATCTTTTGGTACTCACACTATGGACATGTGTAACATGACGTTCGAGATTCATTAAAAATAAACCATTGACCAGCGGGGCATGACCATAAAACATTTCAACAACCATTATTCTCAGATTTAAATGACTAGCCATCTCGCATCAAATGAGATCCAGATACAATGTTCATGCTCAAAGCTGGTACTAAATAACAATCATTGAGGTTTAAAACTAATCCCGAAGGTAGATGTAGAGGTATCATGCCGACGACGATCACATCGACCTTGGAACCATTCCCGACACGCATCGTCACATCGTCCTTTGCTAGTCTCCGCTTATTCCGTAGCTCCTGCTTGGAGTTACAAATGTGAGCAACTGCACCGGTATCAAATACCCAGGAGCTACTACAAGCGCTGGTTAGGTACACATCAATAACAAGTATATCACATATACCTTTAACGTTGCTGGCCTTCTTATCCGCTAAGTACTTGGGGCAGTTCCGCTTCCAGTGACCGGTACCCTTGCAATAAAAGCACTCAGTCTCAGGCTTGGGTCCATGCTTGTTCTTCTTCCCGGCAACTTGCTTACCGGGCGCGGCAACAGCTTTGTTGTCCTTCTTGAAGTTCTTCTTACCCTTGCCTTTCTTGAAACTAGTGGTCTTATTCACCATCAACACTTGATGCTCCTTTTTGATCTTGACCTCCGCTGATTTCAGCATCGAGTAAAACTCAGGAATGGACTTCTCCATACCCTGCATGTTGTAGTTCATCACAAAGCTCTTGTAGCTGGGTGGAAGCGACTGGAGGATTCTGTCAATGACCGAGTCATCCGGAAGATTAACTCCCAGCTGAGTCAAGGAGTTGTGCAACCCAGACATTTTGAGTATGTGCTCACTGACAGAACTATTTTCCTTCATCTTACAACTGAAGAACTTGTCGGAGACATCATATCTCTCAACCCGGGCATGAGCTTGGAAAACCAGTTTCAGCTCTTGGACATCATATTCCCTAGTCCTACTTGGTTTAGTTAGATGGATGGGTATAGATACAATGGTGCTCCTCGAGTTGTGTCTAGAGGAGGAAGAAGGGGCAGCCGACTCCTCTTCCTCCACTGCTAGAAGGGGTTGTGTATGTGGAGATGATCGTTCGTGTGTGCGTGTGTCCGTGCCCGTTGCATGGGGGGGCTCGGGGGGTTTTATAGGCCACCCCCGGCTCTTATAATATGTTCTAAGTACAAAGGTGGGGGACCCGGCTGGCAGTCTCTCCGGCTGGCCAGAGGGTCCTGCCATTCGTGTCGTCTCGTCGCTCATGGGGGCCATCGGCTGAGTGGTCCCATCTTCTGCTGGGGCCCGTCAGCCGGCCCGATGATTGCCCCCTACCCACCTACTGTGGCATGGGCCGCCGGGTTGCCGTCGCCTAGCGCCAGCCGGCCGAAGTCGTCGATACGGCCGGCCGCACTGTAGCCATGCCGGGGCAGGTAATCGAGTGGCGAGGGCGTGCCGGCACTGTTCCCACGCCCGGTCGCGCTCGCCGAGGTCAGGGGCCGGGATAGTTGGACTGTAGCCATGCTCTGCAGTGCGTCAGCGGCCACTGTAGCTAGAAGGCCGCCCGTCATGCCGGCCGCGTTGTGTCGTCGTACCCATGCGCAGAGGGATGGGACGTCGCACATCCGTCCCAAGGTTAACGGAAGAGCCGGCCCGGAGACAGCCCGCCACGCCCAGCCGGCCGAGGGTCTAGCCGATTCCTCGCCCAACCGTTCGGGGCGCCAGCTGGCACCGGCTTATGCCGGACGTCCACCAGCCGGCCACGGCCAGTCGGCTGCGTAATTTTTCTTCGAAGCAAAAGGAGGAAGACCCCGTTGCTTTGGCGTACCTAGGGATAATAACCCTGTCAGTAGTCCTCGAAGCTGGCGGGGGCCCGCGTTTGGCAGACGCTGAGGAGCCGGTGGCTTTTCCTTAACGATACCCGCCTCCGGCTCGAAGGTGAAAGGGCAGCCAGATCAGTCGTCGGACCCGACGCCTCGGGTCCCGGCGCGCCGCCCCAAGACCCGCGCCAGCACGCGGCGAGTAATGATGCGGCGGGTCCCGCACACGCAGGGAGACGAGACGTCGCCTGGGCCTAGCCCGCTAGGACCCAAGCGTAGCCCAGTAGGCCTCGGGGCGCAGGTTAGGATCCTCTGCGCCCCGAAGCGGCCGTTATGGCCCGGGGCCACCCACGCGCGTGCGGAGTTTCCGGGGGGAGTGGGCGCAATCAATCCCACGTCCCCCGGTCGTGGCCTCCCCTATAAAAGGAGAGAAAATGAAGGAGGCGGAGGCACCCACTCGTCACTTGCCCCCTCGCTGCCCGTCTTCTTTGCCTCCCTGCATTCCTCGCGTGCCACCGCACCCGAGCACGCGCCCACGCCCGCACGCCGCACCGCCACCGCAATGGCCGATGGACATGGCGGAAGCTGGGTAGGCTCCTTCGTGGTCGAGGCGGACATCACCGAGCTTCGCTGAGCGCGCATGCTGCCGCCGGAGGAGCGGGTGGCTGCACGTGCGCCAGGCGACGAGATAGTGCCGGCGTCACGGTCAGGGGAACACATCGTGTTCCTCTGGCACTTCTCCCGGGGCTTCGGGCTTCCGGTGAGTATCTTCTTTCGTCTCCTTCTCGATACTTTCGACCTCTAGCCGCACAACCTTGGCCTGAACTCGATTCTCTATCTCTCCGCCTTCGTGACGTTGTGCGAGGGATACCTCGGTATCCTTCCTTTCATTGAACTCTTTAATGCTCTCTCCTACGTCAAATCTTTGAAGAGTGATGCCTGCGAGGGCATGGTGGTGTGCTGCCGCGACGTCACTCGCTTTCCCCCTCTCTCCCTCATCAACTCCGTCAAGGGGTGGCACCAAACGTTCTTCTACGTGAAGAACGTCGACCCGAGGACGGACTACATCTAGCTGCCGCCTTTTGAGGACCGACAGTCCTCCCAGCAGAACTGGCTGGGGGCTGTCCCGCGCGGCGTGGCGCTGGAGGAGCTTGGCCGGCTCACGTAGCTGAAGAGCTCTGAGGGCCTGGTCGCCGCCGACCTGGTGGCGGCCTTTATCTCGTGCGGGGTGTCGCCCCTCCAGCTGAGGCCACACCGGATCTGGACATGTCTGGCCGGCGCGACCCCTACCGGCTGTCCACCGTCGAGCTGACGCCGGCTCAGGTGGCAAAGCGGGTGAACGCGCTCACGACGTTCAAGATGAAGCCCGCCTCGTGGTCCTTCGGCATGGAGCCGTACGACCGCATCAACCGGCCTCTAGTAAGTTTTTTGTCGAGGCGGTTTCTTTCCGTTTGATATTCCCCAGCCGGCAGCCGGCTGGAGAACTTACTTTGATGTGCTGACCGTAGCTGCTGCTGTGACAGAACACGCCGGACGGCCCGCACCCTCAGATCTTCGAGGCAAAGCGTGAAAACTCCAACTCCGGAGACTACCAGATGGGAGGCCCCCCGGAGGAGGGGGTGGACTCCTTGGGAGGAGCCAACGAGCCAGCGGACCCACGAGGCAGCGCTCTCGGTGGAGCCGGAGGGTCCGGCGTAGCCGGGGAACCCAGCGGAGTGGGTGAGTTCCCTCTTGCCCCCTCCATCAAGGACTGGACGGATGATGACGATGATGATGACGACTTGATGATTCTAAACGGGCCTCCTCCCACAGCGCGCCAGGATCGGAGGAGCGAGCAGCGACCGGCTCAAGCCCCGGCGGCCGGAGCGACTGGCCGGGGGAAGAGGCCGGCTCAGGGAGGGCCAGCATCCCCGCCGCTCGGCCCGAAGCGGGTGAAGATGGCCGCGCGGAAGCCGCCGCCACGCGCTAAGCGGGCCTTGCCCCTCGTTATCACGTAAGTTCTTTATTTCACGTAAGTTTTGCTTCCGCCTCGCGAGCCGGTTGATGACCGGTTCTTGGGCACTGCAGAGACCCCGTCGAGCTCCACGAGGAGGAGCCAGAGGGGGAGCCGACGGATGCCGCCAACCGGCTGGCCCGCGAACACGCGACCACCCAGCGGGAGGAGAAGAGGAGGCTCGCGGAGCTACGATCCTCCAAGTCCGGGACGCGAGGAGGGGCCTCGCACTCCGAGACCTCGAGCAGCCGGAGGCGGAGGGGGTCGGTGGATCCTTTGCGTGCGTCGGACTCGGCAGCGGAGTCAACCCGCATGTCGAGGCCGCCGTCAAGCGAGCCACGAGGGGCGGCTATGGACCCGCCAGCGCCTCCGCCCGCGTAGGAGACGGCCCAGGCGAGGGTGGCGATGACGGAGCCGGCTCCCGAGGTGGCCCGGCCTGTGGTGCCGGAGGTGACCCCGCCTGCGGTGGAGCTGGCCCGGGCCAAGGTGCCGGAGGTCCCGGCGATCCCGGAGGCGGCATCGGAGGTTGCGCCGGAGGTGGTGGGCATGGAGGTGGAGGCGCCCTCCGTCGCAACCGATGCGCCGGAGCGGCGGGAAGAAGAGGCGGCGATGGTGTTGGGCGGACGTTCGGCAGGAACCGACTCCCGGCCCCTTGCCGTTGTCAACCCGCCCCCGACGGCTAGAGCCGCAGCGAGCCCGGGCAAGAGCGGCGTCCGGGCTCGGAGGGCCCTGCGGTCGATGCAAGAGGTGGTTCGGGACTGGGAAGCGCTGACGAGCGTGCCGGCCCTGCCGGCCCCTCAGGAAGGCGGTTCGGTCCCCTCCTTCGCGGACTTGGGGAGTGTCCTGGAATGGTGCCGGCAGGAGCTGGCCCGGTTCGCGGAGGCGGCGGACGCCGCCCTACAGCGTGCAGAGGTAAGCCGGTTGTTCTGTCTTAGAATTTTCAGTGGGTGCGCGCGAGTGCACCCACTGGGTATAGCCCCCGAGATGTGGGCCGGCTGGCTGGCCGACGGGCAGCCAAGCCGGATCTCTTTTGGGCGTGTCTTGACCTTTGCCTTTTTGTGGCAGGAAGGGGACTCCCTGCGGCAGAAGCTATTCGCGGAGGCGGTCACCATCCACGACCGTGGCAAATACGGCTTCTACCGCCTGGAGGAGGAGCAGACGTGCGTGCAAGGTTAGTTGCACTTCGCAGGAGGGGCACATAGCCCCCTAGAGCCAGCTGTCGCCGGTTGTGCCTTGCAGGTGAGCTGGCCACCCTTCGGGTGGAGAAGACCGGGCTTGTCTCCGAGCGGGACTGGCTAGCGCGAGACGTCCAGGCGGCCGCGCAGGAGACGGACTGGCTGGCTGCACTGTTGGTCGACGGGGAGGTGGCCCGGGACCAGCTCAAGGCCGAGGCGGCGAAGGAGGTGGCGGCCCTGGAGACGGCCATCAAGGAGGCGGCTGACGCCGCCTTGAGGACTACCGCCCTCCAAGGTGAGGTGAGCCGGCTTGAGAGGATGCTCGAGGAGGTCAGGGGTTCTCTCGCCACGTCGGAGGCGGCTCGGGAGTCGGAGCGCCAGGCGGCGCTCAACTTCGCCCTTGGAGTGGACGACGCGATCGAAGGTAAGTGCCGGTTTTTTCTCTTCCCCAGCCGGTTGCTTTTACCTTTGTTGTTCCTTGTGTTTCAACTTGCCTTTCTTTCCTTCTCTTCTTCTTTCTTCCAGGGCGCTGCCTGGAGACTCATCGCCGTGCTGCGCGTGCCGTTGAGGAGCACCGGGAGTACCTCCGGGAGTGCGGTCGCTCCAACGAGGAGGATGCCGCGTGGGACGTGGACGAGATCGGACTCGCCGTCGAGATGCAGATGACCCATCTCGAGCGGAGCGTGGAGCGGCTCAAGACCGCCGGCAAAGAGGCCATCGCCGCACTGTGGCTAGGCCGCGGGGGAGCTCCGACGCACCACGTGGCTCAGTGGCTGGAGCACGCCGTCCCCCGCCTCAAAGCCTGGAAGGCGTTGGCTGCCCGAGCCAGAGCGCAGATGGCGCTCCGGGTCGTCACGTCGTGGTACCGTGGCATGGATCTGGGCCGGCTGGCGACCATGCGAGACTTGCCGGCCGCAGAGCGGGAGGCCCACGAGCCGGCCCTTGTCCAGCGGGCCAACGAGCTCGCGTCGTACATCGACGCGGACGAGTTCCTGCCGACCCATGGCGAGGATGGCGAGCCGCTGCCCGAGGACTCCTTCGGCATCCCCCAAGGCCCGGCGGATGATGAAGTCGCTAACGAGAGTACCGACTCGAGCGACGAGACGGCCAAGACCGAGGAGCCCACCTCGAAGGCCAAGGAGGCTGACCCGAAGGCCACGACCACCTCCGAGGCGAGAACCGAGCCGCCCCGTGATGCGCCGGTTGGGGGCACGCCGGCTCGCGACGCGCCGGCAGCCTGAGCCCCCGGGCGTTTTTTATCTTTCTCTTCCCTGCATGTTAAGCTTGAATCCACCCACTGGGGGTGTTTATGTAATGAACTAAATGCTAGCCGTGGGCCGCTTTCGCCTTAACATTTATGTCATGAGTAGTTTGCCGTTTTACCCTTGTTACTCATGCCGCCTCGTCCTTATCCTTTTTTGCCCTCATGACTCTTTTTGTTTCTACTCCTTTTCCCCTTTGGTTTTGTTGGGGAACGTCGCATGGGAAACAAAAAAATTCCTACGTTCACGCAAGACCTATCCATGGTGATGAGCATCTACGAGAGGGAGAGTGGATCTATATACCCTTATAGATCGCTAAGCGGGAAGCGTTAAGAAACGCGGTTGGTGTAGTCGAACGTCTTCGCGATCCAAATCGCCGAGCGTCCCGCGATCTCATCACGATCCGTGTCGCGAACTCATCACGATTCGTCACGCGATCCAATCATGATCCGTCTCGTGAACTCATCACGATCCGTCCCTCGATCTCATCACGATCCGTCTCGCAATCTTGATCACGGTCCTTCGGATCTAGCGCTGAACGGACGGCACCTCCGCGTTCAGCACACGTACAGCTCGATGATGATCTCCGCCTTATTGATCCAGCAAGAGGGACAGGAGAGGTAGAAGAGTTTTCCGGCAGCGTGACGGTGCTCCGGCGATGGTGGTGGAGCTATTCCGGCAGGGCTTCGCCTAAGCACTGCAGAAATCCGATCTAAAGGAGAAATTATGCACTGGAGGAACGGGTAGCACGTGGCTGAAAATTCTGTGCCAAAACCCTAAAACCCTCTAGTATATATAGGAGGAGAGGAGGAGGAGGCTTGGCTCCAAAGGAGCCAGCCCTTGGGTCGGCCGAACCAGGAGGGAGGAGTCCTCCTCCTCCACTCCTAGTAGGATTAGGACTCCTTCCTAATTTAGCCCTTTTTTGCCTTTTTCCACCTTTTTCCTTTTGGGCTTTTTCTTCCCAGCCGCATGGACCCTTTGTGGGACTTCCTCCAGCCCACTAAGGGCTAGTATTTATCCTCCCACAGCCCATGTAGCCTCTTGGGTCGAACTACCCCTCCCGATGGTCTCCCGGTACACTACCGGCACTCCTGGTACACTACCGATTAGCCCGAAACTTTTCCGGCGAGCAAAATAGGACTTCATATATATCAATCTTTACCTCCGGACCATTCCGGAGCTCCTCGTGATGTCCGGGATCTCATCTGGGACTCCGAACAACCTTCGGTCACCACCATACGTAACTCTATACTACCGAAACGTCACCAAACCTTAAGTGTGCAGACCCTGCGGGTTCGAGAACTATGTAAACATGACCGATACACCTCTACGGTTAATAACCAATAGCGGGACCTGGATTCCCATATTGGTTCCTACATATTCTAGAAGATCTTTATCGGTCGAACCTCTATGTCAAGGATTCAGTTAATCCCGTATGATGTTCCCTTTGTTCCTCGGTATGTTACTTGCCCGAGATTCGATCGTCGGTATCTCCATACCTAGTTCAACCTCGTTATCGGCAAGTCTCTTTACTCGTTTCGTAATACAAGATCCCATGACTAACACTTAGTCACATTGCTTGCAAGGCTTATTGTGATGTTGTAGTACCGAGTGGGTCCTGAGATACCTCTCTGTCACACGGAGTAACAAATCCCAGTCTTGATCCATGCCAACCCAACAGACACCCTCAGAGATACCTGTAGAGCACCTTTATAGTCACCCAGTTACATTGCAACGTTTGATACACACAAGGTACTCCTCCGGTGTCAGTGAGTTGCATGATCTCATGGTCATAGGAACAAATACTTGACATGCAGAAAACAGTAGGAATAAACTGACATGATCATATGCTACGTTTGTAGTTTGTGTCTTGTCCATCACACCATTCTCCTAATGATGTGATCCCGTTATCAAATGACATCTCATGTCCTTGGTCAAGAAACCTTAACCATCTTTGATCAACGAGCTAGTTGGAAGTGCGTTATATCGGCTAGAGGGGGGTGAATAGGCGATTTTTACAAATTCATCATTTGAGGAATTTCAACTTTGAGGAATTTGAAATGTGATGAATAACTAGCAGCGGAATAAGTACTCAAGTGCATGAGGAGCATAGTAACAGCATAGTCTTCATGATTAAATGAAACATGCACAAATAGAGAGTAGCGTGATACAGGATAAGCAGTGATGAACTAGATAACTTGAAGAATTTGAGGTGAGGAATTTGTGAAATTCTTCAGTCAAATTCTTCCAACTGTAACAATCAATTTCATCAATAGATATATGAGGAATAGAGGGGTTGAGGAAATAGAACCAGATAGTTTGATGAAGACAATGGTTTGATGACCCAGTTCCAACTGCTGTGATAGTCGTACGTCTGGTTTGGAGCGGCCTGGTAGTTAAACCAGAGGACACACAGTCCCAAGACACGCAATCCTTACCGTATTCTCCTTGAGCTAAGGTCACACAGTCCTCGCCCAACACTCGTGGTAAGTCTTCAGGGTAGACTTTCAAAACTCTCACAAACTGGTCACCCGGCGATCCACAATTTACTGCTGGATGCTCTAGACCAAGGTCACTTCATGGTCCTCAATTGACTGCAGGAGCACTAGACCATGACACCTAACCGTATGGAGGATACACAGTCCTCAAAGGTAACAAGCGTTGGTTCCACATAGGAATTTCTTCAGTGATGCTCAATCACTATGGGTTTTGTGGTTTGGTTGTGGGTTTTTCCTCACTGATGATTTTCTCTCAAAGTCCTCAGAGGATGGGTTGCTCTCAAATGACAAGTGTCAGTTCTTTCTCGGAGGAGCCAACCAGCTAGTGGTTGTGGGGGTTGGCTATTTATAGCCAGGGTGCAACCTGACATGATAAGTCATAAATGCCCCCAATGATATGACCGTTATGTGGGTAAGAACGATTGGGGACAGCTGGCGCTAAGCACAGCAATGGTCGGAATTTCGAACTATGAAAGTCCTCAGCTTATCATAATCCTCACTTATAGGCAATTCGCACTGGCGAAATCCTAACTCCTCAGTCAGATCAATTTCCTCAAAGACCAGAAGAACTTCGTCTCTGTCACTGTAAAACTTGTCTGAACTATAAGAGATTTCCAAAGGCTTCACTCGAAGGATTGTATGGGTTGTGGATTTTGGAGTTGAGCATCAGTTGGAAATTTTTCTTTGTATTGCCTCGACCCCCTTTAACAGTACGGTGTTTCCTATGACTCAAATAAAGGAAATGAAACAACGAAAACAAAGTCTTCATGCTTCATATTCCTCATTCATATCTTCAAGGTCACACCAACTTCTTCATTTTCAAAGTCTTCACCAAGTCTTCACCAAAGTCTTTGGAAAGTCTTCAGCAAAGTCTTCTCTTGAAGACATTCATTTTTAGGGGTCAATAATCTCTGAATATATCAAACTCCTCATCGACTTATAGAGCCTGTGTACACTCACAAACGCATTAGTGCCTTAACCTATAAGTCTTCAATACACCAAAATCACTAAGGGGCACTAGATGCACTAACAATCTCCTACCTTTTGGTGATTGATCACAAATAGGTTAAGTTTTCAACGGGGATAAACATATGAAGTGAAAGTACAGATTTTGAGGAATTTGATTGCAAGATATAGAACTCCCCCTGAAGATGTGCATATTTGAGGAATTTGCTTTGGGCTGCAAATGCACATGGCTGGTTCAAAACATGGAGAACTCCCCCTATATCTTGTAATTCATACACGCATTTGAATATATGAAATAAAGAATTTGAAATGCGTGAAGAAAATGGTGTTTGACGAAATTCAGCATGCATGCATTAAGGTAATTGAGGTAATAAACATGCGAGGAAATAGTTCAAAAGTGTTAGACCACCATCGGACTTAAGTTTACAACTCAATAACCAAAAACTTCAGAAGAGCGAGAGTTGCAACTTAAAAAAATCGCCCATATATGTAGACCCGCTTGAATACTAACTCAAATTTTCTCCCCCTTTGTCGTTGAGGACCAAAAGGAAAAAAATGATGACTAACGCCCCATGAGTAATTTCATTTTGTTGGTGAAGAAGGAGCGCCAGTGTTGTCGGGGTCGATTGTTGATGCAGGTCCAGCAGCAGTATCATCAATGTCTTCATCTTCCTCGTGCTCGCGAGATGAAGAATAGGAACTGGTGACCATCAGAGGAACTTGGACTTTCTTGAACTTCTTCTGAGGACAGCAAGCAAAGTCTGGATATTCTTCAAGGTTCAGCTCATCCAATTCTTCTGAAGACATCATGTGATTTAGCACAGCCCAAGAGCGCTTGAGGTTTTCATGAGCATAGTAGTGGTTCCTCTTGACAGTGTTCTGCATCCAAGTCATATTCTACACAATATACCCAAGTTGACGCTTGACCCACTTGTGATTTTGATCGACTTTCTGATGAAGACTTAAGAGAAGTTCACAATCAGTCATCACACGAGGAGCAATTGCATGAGGCTTTTGTCCGGAGGTTTTGGCAGAGGAGTCCTGTGTTGCAGAGTCATCATTGGTGGAGTAGGATGCTGCTTGACGAAACTGACCATCCAATGGACGAGTGCCTTGATCAATGACATCCTTGCCTTTTCCTTCATCAATTGTGCTTTTGAGGACTTCAATTGGGGGCAAAAAACTGAAATGATTTTGGAAGTCAGCCTCAAAGTGCATTGAAGACTTTGTTCTAAGGAAATGCATAATCCAGGGAGCAAAGGGCTTCAACTCAAATGGTGACATAGCAGCATCGGCCAGAGTCCTCATGAAGAAATCGTGAAAATTGATGGGAATCCCATGAATGATGTTGAAAAGCATGTTCTTCATGATTCCTTCAACTTCTTCTTCTTCAGAGTTGTGCCCCTTCTGAGGGCATAGGGTGTGAGTGAGGATGCGATAGACTGTTCTAGGTACATACAACAAATCCTTCACAAGAAAGGTTGTCCTTTGAGGCTTTCCAGGTGCTAATTTCTTCATCATCACATTCATCATCTGCTTTGGCAGTGGTGGATCATTGAATAGGCAGCGGGCTTCATCTGAAGGAATTGGAACTGGGACAGACTGAAGCAATTCAGAAGAGCTTGCAGTGAAATGAGTTGTTCCGGTCATCCAGTCCAAGACCCAGGAGTTTATGTCTGAGGAATTTCCACTAATGTATAGAGTGGCATAGAATTGAAGAATCAACTCCTTGTTGCAGTCACAGACATCTACGCAGAAGGGAAGAAGCCCAACATCATGAAGAACTTGGAGCACCGGTGTGAATGATGGAATTGACTCCATGTCCACATGAGGAATGTTGTGGTGCTCAAAGATTTTCTTCTTGTCACATAGAACAGTGGCATAGTAGTTCATTTGAGTAGGAGTCCAGAACCTTGTGCGACCAGTTCGAGCAGAATCATATGGATTTGGCCCTGTGAAGAACATGTGTTCATCGAAGAAATTTGTCCTGAGGAATTTGGGGCGGTCCGAACCTTTGAATGGCATTCGTTGCTTAGGTTGAAGATTTGGTCGATTGCGCCCTTTGATCTCAGTTGGCATGGGAGGAACTACAGACTGAGTGATTTGTAGAACAGGTTCCTTAGTAGTGGCCGGAGCATCAATTTCCTCAGATGTTGCAGCTGGAATTTCTTCAGGGTTTAGAAGATACAGGTGTTCAGAATCTTCAGGTATTTCCTCAGTTTGTGCAGGTGGCTGAGGAAGCAGCATCAGAGGAGTTGCCATAGGTGAGTTGGGGTGTGCAGATTCCCAATATTCATCATTGATGACAGGAGTAGTGTCACCAATGTCAACTTCTTCATCAATTTCTTCAGCGCCAGCAGTTAGCAGAAGCTGGGGCGATGATACCTTGGGAGTTGATGCAGTGTCATCAATGACAATTTCCCCATCAAGAGGCTCTGAGGAAGCAGCCGAATGATTCTCTTCTTCATGAGGAATGTCATATGCTTCTCCAGTTGGCACAATAGCATAGGCTGGTGCCGAGGAAATTGGAGTTGCATCAAGAGGTGTAGCTGAGGAACTTGTCAAAGTTTTCAACTTCTTCAACACAGGGGCTCCAAAAGTTGATGCTTTTCTTTTGAGGGGATTTTCCTCAGCATGAGCAGTTTCTTTAGGAACGACTGATGCAGCCGCCCTAGGTGGTTCAGTTTCTTGAGGCATAGTGGATTCTACAGCTGGCCTATCAGATTCTTCAGGCACAACATTGGGGCTTGTCCTGGCATGTTCATCAGTGGTCTGAGTTTCCTCAGCAGCACTGGCAGATGCTTTTGATGCAAAAGCTCTTTCTTCAACAGTTTCTTCAGGCTGAGCATTTTCATCAGCAGCCTGAGGAATTTCATATTCAGTCTGAGCATTTTCTTCAGACTGAGTCTTTTGTGGTTGCGATCGAGCTGCAACCCTGATGTTGTGATCCTTTACAGCTGCATTAGCAGCCTTGACGAGTCTAACCTTGGTGCCCTCACATTCAGCATCATATCTTTGTTGATCCAAGGAGAGAGTGTGAATCTCGGACTGAACTGTGACCAGTTGATTTGGGGTCAAGTTCATCACATTTTCGCGCAAAAACTTTTCTTTGCGAGTTTTGTTCCTCTTAGCCCTCTGAGCTTGCTTTGTTTTCCATTGTTCTTCAGAGATGAAGTGGGTGAGGACATGATCCACTTTAGGAGGCAGATTTAGTGAGGAAAGTGGAGTACTTGGGTCCTCATGCCATATATCAATGAAGTTGAGGATCAACTTGGGATCCAACATGAGAGGAACAGAGCTCCCCTTTGCTTTAGCTGCCCTATGCTGACTTTGTCTGATGATTTCTACCAATTCCTCATCATCAACATCATCATCATCATCAGAAGAAGAATCTGAGGGAATTGTAACCAGAGCCTTGCTGGTGTGAGAGCTTGGTTTTTGACGTCCAGCTGTCTTCTTCAGTTTAAGTGCAGAGGGACTGGTTGAAGACTTTGAAGTGGTGGAGGGACTTGCAGCGAGCTTCGGCACTAACGCGAATCCATCAGTCCTTTTTCATGTTGCCATATGCACTGGAGTTGAGGACTTTTTGACAGTTGCAGATGACTGAGCAGCAACAGTTCCAGGAGATGAAGGTTTTCTGGGCTGAGGCCTTTGACCTTGAGGAATTTGCACTGAAGATTTTGAAGAGTCAATTTTCAGAGCAGATTTCTTTACCATCTTCTTCGGAGCACTAGCAGAGGCTCCAGTAGAGGCAGCAGCAGCAGAATCCTCGTTGAATTTCTTCACAGCCTCTTTGGCTTTCATTGCCAATTTGGCTTGTTGCTTTTCCCACATGTCAGGAAAGTCCTCACCAGTTTTGATGCTAGAAGGATCAGCAATTTGGTTAGGAGCTAGAGGAGGCCTGCTACACGATGGTTTCACAACGAATTTCATCATGTATTTTGGAGTTACATAACGATATTCTCTCCATTCTTTGGCCCATATCCTCTCAATCTTTTGCAGACGAATCTTCCTTTGCTTGGCCGTCTCTTTTCCATGAGTTTCTTCGTCAGGTGTGCAATATTCATCATATTGATCCTTAGGGATCTCAAATGCAGTGTGCACATCTGGCTTTTTCCCTCCTTTCTGAGGTTTCTTTCCATCAGACATTTTCTTCACTTGAGGAATATGAACTCTTGAATATTTTGAAGAGGTACACAGTTTTTCTTCAAGTAGCGCTACAAATGAGTTAAGTTGATGAGAACCTAGTGATTCATCAGCGGACATGTTGTACCTGTGAATAGAGTATAGGTGCGAAGAATTTGAAGAGGTCATATGCGTTCTCAGAAATTTTAAGAGAGATAGGCGTGAGGAATTTGACCATGGATGTCTTGAGGATTTTTACTAAGTGTTCTTAGCCTCAGGTTCCAGAGTTGTGCAAATTTGAGGATTCGCACAATTGAGGAATCTTGAAGAAAGCTATTACTTAGGAAAAACATCAAGTATCAAGTATGAGGAGATGAAGGTGCTTGTGTATTTGATTTATAACGTTTAAACACATATTTGAGGAATAGTAGTTGTAGTTGAGGATCAAACATGGGTAGTAAAAATAAATTTTAATTACCCTGGTGAAGAACACGACGAACACAGAGATGAAATGAGGAGGTTCGTCCATTCAGATCTCCCACGCCCTAGCTTGGCAGAAGGAGACAGCGACAGCGGCGGCGGGATGAAGATTTCCGCGGCTGATGCGAGTACGGCAACGACGAGGTTGAGGCAGCGAAGCTCTTCCTCACCGGGGACGATGACTTTAGCGGTGGCGCTTGGATGGAGCTCGGGAGAGAGATGAGATGCGGAGTAACCGAGCACAATAGATGGGAAGGGGGCATTTATAGAGGAAGTAAAATGGATCCTCCCGAAGATTTTGGACAGGATTGCCCCTGACCCTTGCTCTCCTCGCAACAGGTGTCACCCATGATCTGGGTAGTGAAGATTGTGGAGGATCGTGGGTTATCCAGGCGCGGGAATCGGAACAGTTTGAGCGGGAACCGCTGAAAATTTTGGTAGTGAAGATTTCAAAGTTTCCGTTCGCAAATTCTTCAGCTGTCAAGGACATAGTGAAGACTTTGAACAAGTTTCAAAGTCGAACGCATATGAGGAATTTGTGAACAGACTGGGTTGAGTTTAGCATAGACGGGAAAAGGGTTCGATCACATTCACTTAGATGAAAATCAACTTGAAGAATTAGCAATAAGTGAATGCTGTTGAGGACATTGAAAAAACTCAAAAGTATATATGAGACTCAAACGTTTTGAAGAATTTGAAAAGTTGATGAATTTGAAAAACTTGAAGAATATGAAAATTTGAGGAATTTGATAATTTGAAGAATTTGCAACAGTACTCAATTTTGAAGAACTTCAACTTTTGGTTGGTGGCTTAACCCACCGTATAAGAATGATGATTTCAGACACCGCTTACAATTGTCGTAGAGTTCTGAGAATCAAATTCTTCGTTAATTTCTTCACACTTAGAAAGTTATTCTTCATTGATTGAAGAAAAATGTTACTTCGTGTGTTGCACACCTAAGTCATCAATTTTGCATACGTGTTAGGATGTGTGTTCTTCATCAAAGAACATTCGAAGATTCTAAGATATTTAGCTCACACTGCAACTTGCAAAATCTCTTTTCATCCAAGGGCCTTGTGAAGATATCGGCCAGTTGTTCTTCCGTAGGAATGTGATTGATGGAGATGTCGCCCTTGAGTACATGATCTCGAAGAAAGTGATGACGAATCTGGATGTGCTTGGTCTTGGAGTGTTGAACAGGGTTGTACGCAATCTTGATGGCACTCTCATTGTCGCAGAAAAGAGGCACATTCTTCAGCTTGATTCCGTAGTCCTTGAGGGTTTGCTTCATCCATAGTAACTGAGCACAACACGAGCCAGCAGCAATGTACTCATCTTCTGCAGTAGAGAGTGAAACACAGTTCTGCTTCTTCGAGGACCATCAGACTAAGGATCGTCCGAGGAAATGACATGTGCCTGAGGTTGACTTGCGATCCACGCGATCTCCAGCATAGTCAGCATCAGAGTATCCGACGAGATGAAGATTTGAGCCCTTGGGATACCACAATCCAAGAGTTGGTGTGTGAGGTAAGTATCGAAGAATGTGTTTCACAGCCTTATGGTGTGATTCCTTCGGAGTTGCTTGGAATCGAGCACACATACAGACACTTAGCATTATATCAAGCCTAGATGCACATAGGTACAATAAGGAGCCAATCATGGAGCGGTATACCTTCTGATCGAAATCTTTACCATTTTCATCAGTGCAGAGATGGCCTTTTGAAGGCATTGGAGTTTTGACGCCTTTGCAATCTTGCATGTCGAATTTCCTCAGAACATCTTTGAGGTATTTCTCTTGTGAGATGAAGATGCCATTGTCTTGCTGACGAATTTGAAGACCTAAGAAGAATTTCAACTCTCCCATCATAGACATTTGATATTCTTCACTCATCATATAGGCAAATTCATCACTATAACGTTTGTCAGTACATCCAAAGATAATATCATCAACATATATTTGGCATATGAACAGTTCATTGTCATAGGATTTTGTGAAAAGAGTAGGGTCGAGTGAACCGGGTTTGAAGCCTTTCTTCATGAGGAATTCCTTCAGAGTGTCGTACCACACCCGAGGGGCCTGCTTGAGGCCATAGAGGGCCTTGTTTAGTCTGAAGACTTTGTCTGGATGCTTAGGATCTTCAAAACCTAGGGGTTGAGCAACATATAATTCTTCCTCAAGCTTACCATTGAGGAATGCACTTTTCACATCCATTTGATATAAGATGATATTATGATGGTTAGCGTAAGCCAGTAATATGCGAATAGCTTCAAGTCTAGCAACAGGTGCAAAAGTTTCATCAAACTCAATTCCCTCAACCTGTGTATAGCCTTGAGCTACAAGTCGAGCCTTATTCCTCACCACAAGACCATTTTCATCTTGCTTGTTGCGGTAGATCCACTTGGTGCCTATGATGTTATGCTTGCGAGGAACTGGCCGCTTGACAAGTTCCCACACGTTGTTGAGCTTGAATTGATGCAATTCCTCTTGCAGGGCTTGAATCCATTCGGGCTCCTTGAATGCTTCCTCAACTTTGCTGGGCTCTAAGATAGAGAAAAAGGGAAAGTGCCCACAAAATTTAGTTAGATGTGAAGCTTTTGAGCGTGTGAGAGGACCTGGTGCATTGATGTCATCGATGATTTTGTCAATCTGCACTTCATTTGCTACTCTTGGATGAGAAGGTTGACGAGGCTGAGGAGTTTCATCAGCACCATTTTCTTTAGGCATATTGGCATGAGAGTCTTCATTTTTTGAAATGATTTCCTCAGTGGGTATGACATCTTCAGTTGCCTTTAGCTTGATGGATTCCTCAGGAGATTGTTCATCTAACACAGAAGGCAGGTGCTCTCTTTGCGAGCCATTAGTTTCATCTAACCACACATCTACAGTATCAACCACCTTGTGATGGTAGGTGTTGAAGACTTTGTAGGTGTGCGAGTCCTTTCCATAACCAAGCATAAAACCTTCATGTGCTTTCGGTGCAAACTTAGAACTGTGGTGAGGATCTCTGATCCAGCATTTTGCACCGAAGACTTTGAGCTAACTTACATTGGGTTTCTTGCCTATCATGAGCTCATATGAAGTCTTCTTGAGGAATTTGTGAAGATATACCCTGTTAATGATGTGGCATGCAATATCAATTGCTTCAGGCCAGAAGTGACGAGGGTTTTTGTATTCGTCAAGCATGGTTCGAGCCATCTCAACAAGAGTCATGTTCTTGCGCTCCACGATGCCATTCTGCTGAGGAGTGTAAGGAGCAGATAACTCATGAGTAATACCAAGTTCATCAAGATATTCAGCAAGGTTAGTGTTCTTGAATTCAGTCCCATTATCACTCCTAATATGTTTGATCTTGACACCAAAGTTGCTGGTGGCCCTTGAAGCAAACCGTCTGAAGATATCCTGCACTTCATTTTTGTACAGAATGATATGCACCCATGTGTAACGAGAGTAATCATCAACAATGACAAATCCATACAAACTTGAAGAATTTGTTAGTACGGAGTACTGAGTGGGACCAAAGAGATCCATATGAAGCAATTCAAAAGCTCGCATAGTGGTCATGATTGTCTTTGAGGGATGCTTGGATCTGGTCATTTTCCCAGATTCACATGCACCACAAAGGTGGTCCTTGAGGAATTTTACACCCTCGATGCCAATGATGTGCTTTTTCTTCACGAGTGTGTGCAGATTCCTCATACCAGCATTTCCAAGTCGTCGATGCCACAGCCAGCCTTTTGAAGCCTTTGCAAGTAAGCAAGTGGCAGGTTGAGGACCTGTAGAGAAATCAACAATATACAGGTCTCCTCTCCTAAAGCCTTCGGAGACTTTGGAATTGTCAGATTCCATGATGACAACACAACGATATTTTCCAAATATGACAACCATATCAAGATCACAAAGCATTGAAACAGACATAAGGTTGAACCCGAGGGATTCAACAAGCATCACCTTGTCCATAGTTCGGTCCTTTGAGATAGCAACCTTGCCAAGTCCCAATACCTTACTTTTTTCCTTTGTCTGCGTAGGTGATATGCTTCAGAGGGGATGGAGTGAGTGGCAAATTCATCAGTAGATTCTTGTCACCCGTCATGTGGTTTGTGCATCCACTATCAAGAACCCACTCAGTAGCTTTTAAATTATCATCCTACAGATGAATTAGTACAACTTACGAACTCATATGCTTCAGAGTGAAGAATGTGATATCAATTTCATCAAACAGAATTTCATCATACAAGATAGTAAGCAAGTAGAGTGAGGACGTGAGAAATGAAGAATTCATTTCATCATGGTTAACTTGCGTCCTTTCAAGCATTTCCTCGGGTCTCCAGCAAATTCATCAGATGTTCAAATTCATCTGGAGACCTGACCCTGCATAAGATGTCAGTTTGTTTTCTTCACCACCCACATTTGGAGGGGTGGCAAAGAATTCATAATTCTACGAGCACCATGTGAGAAGGGAGGCATTCAAGCAAGTGCGCTTCGTTTTACAGGGGGAGGGTTAGAGTATTCAAATGAATAAGCAGAGAAATTCTTCGAGGACTTATGAATATAATGGTTTGAAGAATAATGCACATAGTCATAACTCTTAGGTTTTCCCTGCGAAACAGAGGTATTAGCACGAGAATGATGATTTTGACCATTTGAGGAATTTGGTCTGGGGTTCCGATTCTTCATGAGTGGTGTCGTGAAGACATTCACTTGAAGATTTTGTAGGTAGCTCTTGGGAACCTAGATTTTCTTCATAGGAGAACTGTTCCTGCAGTTAGTTCCAACATATCTAGCAAATACTTCACTTGACTTATTTTTGAAGAATCTGTAATTGGAGTCAAGTGACTCAACTGAGGAATATGAAGTTTCACAAGTAAAGCCAGATAAAGTGGATGGATCCACAGGAGATCCTTTTGCAGCAACCCATGAGGTTTTGGGGTACTGCTCAGGTGTCTAGTAGGATCCATCAGCGTTGAGTTTCCTCACAAAGGCAATACCCTCTTTCCTAGGGTTCCTGTTCAGAATCTGCTTTTTGAGGACATCGCAAAGGGTTTGATGCCCTTTGAGACTTTTGTATATGCCTGTCACATACAATTCCTTCAACCCTGCATTGTCATCAGTGATACTAGTGGTATCCTTAGATGAGAAATTTAAGACCACGGGAATAGTTGAAGAAATTGCAGCAATAGAAGCATTTGAACATTCAGGTGAAGAATTAGCAGTTTCACGTTCAATGCATTTCAAACAAGGTGGAACAAATTCTTCCTAAGAGGTACTGATCTGTTGAGCCAGTAAGGAATCGTTTTCCCTTTGGAGATCCTCATTTGACACCCTCAGCTTTTCAAGATCTTGCTTTCTTTGAAGAAATTCATATGAAAGCTTCTCATGATCGGCTAAGAGGTCGTTATGATGACTCTGAAGGTTATCATACTTTGCCTGAAGACTTTTAAGATCAAAAGATAGAGTTTGAGTCCGATCCACTTCATGGTTTAATAGATCATCGCTTTTGTCTAGCATTTTCTGAAGCTTTTGAAGTGCACTTTGTTGCTTAGTGGAAATTTTAACAATTTTAGCATAGCTAGGTTTCACATAATCATCAGATTCACCTTCACTAGATTCAGATGAGGAATGATGTTTGTGTACCTTTGAGCCTTTTGCCATAAAGCAATACGTGGGAGCATAATCATCATTGCTAACGTCAGAGTCGTTGGAGTGGTCATATTCTTCATTGAAGATGGACTTGCTGACGAACACAGTAGTGAGAGCAAGGCTAGCGACACCAGATTCTGATTCCTCCTCAGATTCTTCCTCTTCTTCATATTCTTCAGATTCTTCCTCAGAATCCATTTCCTTGTCGATGAATGCTCGAGCCTTTCTGGAACCATTCTTCTTGTGCTTTGAGGACTTTGAAGATGAGGACTTTGTAGATGAGGACTTTGAAGATTTCTTCTTTTTCTTCGAGTCATCAGAACTATCATCCTTGTATTTCTTCTTCTTCTTTGAGTCTTTTTCCCAGAGAGGACAATCAGAGATAAAGTGGCCAGGCTTCTTGCAACGATGACATGTTCTCTTTTTGTAATCTTCTGAGGAATATGATTTCCTCAAGCCACTTTTTGATGACTTTCCAGATCACCTCGTCTTGAAAACTTTTGGAATTTCCTCACAAGCATCGCTAGTTCCTGACTTAGTTCTTCAGGATCACCAAGGCTGCTGTCAGAATCTTCTTCTTCAGATGAGGAAATTGCTTTTGCCTTCAGAGCATGAGATCTTCCATAGCTTGTCCCGTAGAGGTCTCTTTTCTCAGCTTGTTGGAATTCATGAGTATTGAGTCTCTCAAGAATATCAGCAGGATCAAGAGCCTTGTAGTCTCCACGTTCTTGTATCATCAGCACAAGAGTATCAAATGAGGAATCGAGAGATCGAAGCAGTTTCTTCACCATATCAGTGGCACCCAGTGCTTGAAGTTCATTTGATATATCAGTGAGGTGATCAAATGTTTGCTTAACATTTTCATTGTCAAGCCTCTTGAAGCGGTTGAAGAGATTGCGAAGAACATCAACACGAGAGTCACGTTGAGTGGAAACACCTTCGTTGACTTTGGACAGCCTATCCCAGATAAGCTTAGCAAATTCCAAAGCACTCACTCTGTCATACTGTCCTTTGCTCAGATGACCACAGATGATATTCTTCGCTTGATAATCGAGTTGCTTAAATCTCTTCACATCAGCAGTAGTAACAGTGGGAGCGACAGAGGGCACACCATTTTCCACAACGTACCAGAGATCGTTGTCAATAGCTTCAAGGTGCATACGCATCTTGTTCTTCCAGTAGGGATAGTCTGTCCCATCGAAGGTAGGACAGCCCGCGGAAACCTTGATCATACCTGCAGTTGACATAAATAAAACTCCAGGTGGTTAAACCAAAATCACACAGAGCGAGGGAGTACCTGCTCTAATACCAATTGAAAGTGTGTTATATCAGCTAGAGGGGGTGAATAGGCGATTTTTACAAATTCATCATTTGAGGAATTTCAACTTTGAGGAATTTGAAATGTGATGAATAACTAGCAGCGGAATAAGTACTCAAGTGCATGAGGAGCATAGTAACAGCATAGTCTTCATGATTAAATGAAACATGCACAAATAGAGAGTAGCGTGATACAGGATAAGCAGTGATGAACAAGGTAACTTGAAGAATTTGAGGTGAGGAATTTGTGAAATTCTTCAGTCAAATTCTTCCAACTGTAACAATCAATTTCATCAACAGATATATGAGGAATAGAGGGGTTGAGGAAATAGAACCAGATAGCTTGATGAAGACAATGGTTTGATGACCCAGTTCCAACTGTTGTGACAGTCGTACGTATGGTTTGGAGCGGCCTGGTGTTTAAACCAGAGGACACACAGTCCCAGGACACACAGTCATTACCGTATTCTCCTTGAGCTAAGGTCACACAGTCCTTGCCCAACACTCGTGGTAAGTCTTTAGGGTAGACTTCCAAAACCCTCACAAACTGGTCACCCGGCGATCCACAATTTACTGCTGGATGCTCTAGACCAAGGTCACTTTGTGGTCCCCAATTGACTGCAGGAGCACTACACCATGATGCCTAACCGTCTGGAGGATACACAATCCTCAAAGGTAACAAGCGTCGGTTCCACATAGGAATTTCTTTAGTGATGCTCAATCACTATGGGTTTTGTGGTTTGGTTGTGGGTTTTTCCTCACTGATGATTTTCTCTCAAAGTCCTCAGAGGATGGGTTGCTCTCAAATGACAAGTGTCAGTTCTTTCTCGGAGCAGCCAACCAGCAAGTGGTTGTGGGGGTTGGCTATTTATAGCCAGGGTGCAACCTGACATGATAAGTCATAAATGCCCCCAATGATATGACCATTATGTGGGTAAGAACGATTGGGGACAGCTGGCGCTAAGCACAGCAACGGTCGGAATTTCAAACTATGAAAGTCCTCAGCTTATCATAATCCTCACTTGTAGGAAATTCGCACTGGCGAAATCCTAACTCCTCAGTCAGATCAATTTCCTCAGAGACTATAAGAACTTCGTCTCTGTCACTGAAAAACTTGTCTGAATTGTAAGATATTTCCAAACGCATCACTCGAAGGATTGTATGGGTTGTGGATTTTGGAGTTGAGCATCAGTTGGAAATTTTCCTTAGTATTGCCTCGACCCCCTTTAACAGTACGGTGTTTCCTATGACTCAAATAAAGGAAATGAAACAACAAAAACAAAGTCTTCACGCTTCATATTCCTCATTCATATCTTCAAGGTCACACCAACTTCTTCATTTTCAAAGTCTTCACCAAGTCTTCACCAAAGTCTTCAGCAAAGTCTTCTCTTGAAGACATTCATTTTTAGGGGTCAATAATCTCCGAATATATCAAACTCCTCATCGACTTATAGAGCCTGTGTACACTCACAAATGCATTAGTGCCTTAACCTATAAGTCTTCAATACACCAAAATCACTAAGGGGCACTAGATACACTAACACTAGTCTATATTAGAGGCATACTAGGGACATGGTTTTGTCTATGTATCCATACATGCATCTAAGTCTCCGATCAATACAATTATAGCATGGATAATAAACGATTATCATGAACAAGGAAATATGATAATAACTAATTTATTATTGCCTCGAGGACATATTTCCAAGAGCCTTCCATTTGCACTAGAGTCAATAATCTAGTTCACATCACCATGTGATTCGCATTGTTATGAATCTAACACCCAATAAGTTTTGGGGCTCGATCATGCTTTGCATGTGAGAGAGGTCTTATAGTCAACGTGTCTGCGACATGCAGATCCGTGTGTACTTTGCAAATCTCTATGTCAAACCGTAAACACTGCTACCACACTCAACTTGGTACTATTCCAAAAGGTTGCTCCACTATACGTATCCAGATTGCTACTATGAGTCATCTGGATTGGTGTTAAAGCTTGCATCGACGTAACTCTTTACGACAAACTCTTTATCACCTCCATAATCGAGAAACATCTCCTTAGTCTTTTAGTTACTAAGGATAATCTTGACCGCTGTCCAGTGATCTACTCCTGGATCACTTTTGTACCCCTTGACAGACTCATGGCAAGGCACACACCAGGTGCGGTACACATCATGGCATAATATAGAGCCTATGGCTAAGGCATAGGGGACGACGTTCATCCTTTCTCTTTCTTCTACCGTTGTCGAGCTTTGAGTCTCACTCAACTTCACACCTTACAAATCAGGCAAGATCTCTTTCTCTGACTGATCCATTTTGAACTCTTTCAAAATCTTGTCAAGGTATGTACTCATTGAAAGTCTCATCAAGCATCTTGATCTATCTCTATAGATCTTGATGCTCAACAATTAGGTAGCTTTATCCAGGTCTTCCTTTGGAAAAATCTTTTCAAACAAATTTTTATGCTTTCCAGAAGTTCTACATCATTTCCGATCAACAATATGTCAACCACATATGCTTACCAGAAACTCTATAGTTCTCCCACTCACTTTATTGTAAATACAAGTTTCTCATAAACTTTGTATAGACTCAAAAACTTTGATCACCTCATCAAAGTGTATATTCCAACTCCGAGATGCTTGCTTCAGTTCATAGAAGGATCACTGAAGCTTGCACACCTTTTAGCATCCTTAGGACTGACAAAACCTTCTGGTTGTATCTCACACAACATTTCCTTAAGGAAGGAAACGATGTTTTGGTATCCATCTGCCAGATTTCATAATTGAAAAATGCAGCAACTGCTAACATAATTCCAACAGACTTTAGCATCGCTACGAGTGATAAAGTCTCATCGCAGTCAACTCCTTGAACTTGGCAGAAACTTCTTTGCGACAAGTCAAGCTTTATAAATGTGATATTCACCATCAGCATCTGCCTTCATCTTAAAGGTCCATTTGTACTCAACGACCTGCCGTCCAACGAGCAAGTCTACCAAAGTCTATACTTGGTTTTCATACATGGATCCTTTCTCGGATTTTATGGCCTCTAACCATTTGCCGGAATCCGGGCCCATCATCGCTTCTCCACAGCTCGTAGGTTCATCGTTGTCCAACAACATGACCTCCAAGACAGGGTTGTCGTACCGCTCAGGAGCAGTACACATCCTTGTCGACCTACGTGGTTCGATAGTAACTTGATCCGAAGCTTCATGATCATCATCATTTACTTCCTCTTCAACTGACATAGGTTCCACAGAAACATCTTTCTGCGCTGCGCTACTCTCTCGTTGAAACAAAGGTTCAACAAACTCATCAAGTTCTATCTTCCTCCCACTCAATTCTTTCGAGAGAAACTTTTTCTCGGGAAAGGACCCGTTTTAGCAACAAACATTTTATGCTTGTATCTGAGATAGAAGGTTCACCCAACTGTTCTTAGGGTAATCTATGAAGATGCATTTGTCCGCTTTGGGTTCGAGCTCATTAGGTGAAAATATTTTTTTCACACAAGCATCGCAACCCCAAACATTAAGAAATGGAAGCTTAGGTTTCTATCAAACCATAATTCACATGGTGTCATCTCAACGGATTTAGATGGTGCCCTATTTAAAGTGAATGTAGTTGTCTCTAATGCATAACCCCAAAACTATAGTAGCAAAACAATAAGAGACATCATAGCCCGCACCATATCCAATAGAGCACGACTATGACGTTCGGACACACCATCACACTATGGTGTTCCAGGTGGCGTGAGTTGTGAAATGACTTTCACATTGTCTAAAGTTGTATGCCAAACTCGTAACTCAGATATTCACCTCCACGATCATACCGCAGACATTTCTTCTTGTCACGATGATCTTAAAACTTCACTCTGAATTTGCTTGAACCTTTCAAATGATTTAGACTTGTGTTTCATTAAGTAAATATACACCATATCTACTCAACTCATCAGTGAAGGTAAGAAAATAACGATATCCACCGCACGCTATAAGACTCATTGGATTGCATACATCAACATGTATCATTTCCAATAAATCACTTGCCCGCTCCATCAACCAGAAAACGGGGTCCTTAGTCATCTTGATCAAGAAGCATGGTTCGCATGTCTCAACCGATTCGAAATCGAATGAGTCCAAAGATCCATCAGCATGGAGTTTCTTCATGCGTTTTATACCAATATGACATTAAGCAGCAGTGCCATAAGTATGTGGTACTATTACTATTAACTTTGTATCTTATGGCATCAATGTTATGAACATGTGTATTACCATGATCAAGATTCAACAAACCATTCTCACTGGGTGCATGACCATTGAAGGTATTATTCATGTAAACATAATAACCATTATTCTCTAACTTAAATGAATAACCGTGTTGCAATAAACACGATCTAATCACGTTCATGCTCAACGCAAAACACCAAATAACATTTATTTAGGTTCGTCACTAATCCCGAAGGTAGAGAGAGCGTGCGATGTTGATCACATCAACCTTGGAAAATTTCCAACACACATCGTCACCTCACCCTTAGCTAGTTCTTCGTTTATTCCGTAGCTTTTATTTCGAGTTACTAACATTTAGCAACCGAACCGGTATCCAATACCCAGGTGCTACTATGAGTACTAGCAAGGTACACATCAATAACATGTATATCAAATATACTTCTATCGACGTTGCCAGCCTTCTTATCTACCAAGTATCTAGGGTTGTTCCGCTTCAGCGACCGCTCTCCTCATAATCGAAGCACTTAGTCTCGGGTTTGGGTTAGACTTTGGGTTGCTTCACTGGAGCAGCAACTGACTTGCTATCCATGAAGTTTCCCTCCTTGCTCTTGCCCTTCTCGAAACTAGTGGTTTGACTAACCATCAACACTTGACGCTCCTTCTTGATTTCTACCTTCGCGGTGTCAAACATCGCGAACAACTCAGTGATCATTATTTCTATCCCTGGCATTTTATAGTTCATCACCAAGTTCTAGTAGCTTAGTGATAATCACTTGGAGAACTATATAAATCAATATCTTATCTGGAAGATCAACTCCCACTCGATTCAAGCGATTGTGACACCCAGACAATCTGAGCACATGCTCAACGATTGAGCTATTCTCTTTCATCTTGCAGACAAAGAATCTTGTTGGAGATCTCATATATCGCAATACGGGCATGAGCCTGAGATCCTAATTTCAGCTCTTAGAACATCTCATATGTTCCATGACGTTCAAAATGTTTCGGAGCCTCAATTCTAAGCCGTAATGCATGACGCACTAAACTATCAAGTAGTCATCAGAACGTGCCTGTCAGATGTTCACAACATCTACAAATGACGGTAGAGGGGTTGGCACACCGAGCGGTGCATTAAGGACATAAGCCTTCTGTGCAGCAACGAGGACAATCCTCAGATCACGGAGCCAGTCCGCAATATTGCTACCATCATCTTTCAACTCTATTTCTCTAGGAACATATAAAAATTCAAGGGAGCTACAGCGTGAGCTAGTAATCTACAACATAATTTTGCAAAGACACTACTGACTATGTTCATGATAATGAGTTCAATTAATCATATTACTTAAAAACTCCCACTCAAATTGACATCCCTCCGGTCCTTCGAGTGATACATGATCCAAATTCACCAACTCAAGTCCGATCATCACGTGAGTTGAGGTGGTTTCAATGGTGAACATCATCATGTTGATAATATCTACTATATGACTCATGTTCAACCTTTCGGTCTCTTGTGTTCCGAGGCCATGTTTGTACATGCTAGGCTCGTCAAGTTTAACCTGAGTGTTCTGCATGTGCAACACTGGCTTGCACCCGTTGTATGCGAATGTAGAGTCTATCACACCCGATCATCACGTGGTGTCTCGACATGACGAACTTTCGCAACGGTGCACACTCGGGGAGAACACAATTTATCTTGAAATTAAGTGAGGGATCACCTTATAATGCTACCGTCGTCCTAAGCAAAACAAGGTGCATAAAAGGATTAACATCACATGCAAATCATAAGTGACATGATATGGCCATGAACTTGTGCTTTTGATCTCCATTTTGAAAGCACCGGCATGATCTCCATCGTCACCGGAATGACACCATGATCTCCATCATCTTGATCTCCATCAACGTGTCGCCATCGGGGTTGTCGCGCCCACCATGCTTCTACTACTGTTGCTACCGTTTAGCGATAAAGTAAAGCATTACATAGCGCTTAATGATTGACACGCAGGTCATACAATAATTAAAGACAACCCTATGGCTCCTGCCGGTTGCCATACTCATCGACATGCAAGTTGTGATATTATATACAAAACATTATCATCTCATACATCACATATATCTAATCATGTAATTGGCCATATCACATCACAACATACCCTGCAAAAACAAGTTAGACGTCCTCTAATTGTTGTTGCATGCTTTACGTGGCTGCTACGGGTATCTAGCAAGAACAATTCTCACCTACATAAAAACCACAACGGTGATACATAAGTTGCTTTTCAACCTTCTCAAGGACTGCCTTTGTCGAATCCGATCCAACTAAAGTAGGAGAAACAGACACCCGCCAGCCATCTTTGTGCAACGAGGTTACACGTCAGTCGATGGAACCGGTCTCTCGTAAGCGTACGAGTAAGGTTGGTCCGGGCTGCTTCATCCCACAATACCACTAAACCAAAACATGACCAAGGGAGGAAGCAATCTAAGCATCAACGCCCACAAACTCTTTGTGTTCTACTCGAGATCTCATCTACACATAGACCTAGCTCCTGATGCCACTGTTGGGGAACTTCGCATGGGAAAAAAATTCCTATGTTCATGCAAGACCTCTCCATGGTGATGAGCATCTACGAGAGCGAGAGTGGATCTACATACCCTTGTAGATCGCTAAGCGGGAAGCATTAAGAAACGCGGTTGGTGTAGTCGAACGTCTTTGCGATCCAAATCACCGAGCGTCTCGCAATCTCATCACGATCCGTCCCGCGATCCAATCACGATCCGTCCCGCGAACTCATCACGATCCGTCACGCGATCCAGTCATGATCTCTCCCACAAACTCATCACGATTTGTCTCGCGATCTCATCACGATCTGTCTCGCAATCTTGATCACGGTCCTTCCGATCTAGCGCCGAACGGACGACACCTCCGTGTTTAGCACACGTACAACTCGATGACGATCTCCGCCTTCTTGATATAGCAAGAGGGAGCGGAGAGGTAGAAGAGTTCTCCGGCAGCGTGACGGTGCTCCGGCGATGGTGGTGGAGCTATTCCGGCAGGGCTTCGCCTAAGCACTGCAGAAATCCGATCTAGAGGAGAAATTATGCACTGGAGGAACGGGTAGCACGTGGCTGAAAATTCTGTGCCAAAACCCTAAAACCCTCTAGTATATATAGGAGGAGAGGAGGAGGAGGCTTGGCTCCCAAGGAGACAGCCCTTGGGTCGGCCGAACCAGGAGGGAGGAGTCCTCCTCCTCCACTCCTAGTAGGATTAGGACTCCTTCCTAATTTAGCCCTTTTTTACCTTTTTCCACGTTTTTCCTTTTGGGCTTTTTCTTCCGAGCCGCATGGGCCCTTTGTGGGACTTCCTCCAGACCACTAAGGGCTGGTATTCATCCTCCACAGCCCATGTAGCCTCTTGGGTCGAAATACCCCTCCCGATGGTCTCCCGGTACACTACCGGCACTCCCGGTACACTACTGATTAGCCCAAAACTTTTCCGGCGACCAAAATAGGACTTCCTATATATCAATCTTTACCTCCGGACCATTACGGAGCTCCTCGTGACGTCCGGGAACTCATACGGGACTCCGAACAACCTTCGGTCACCACCATACATAACTCTATACTACCGAAACGTCACCAAACGAACTATGTAGACATGACCGAGACACCTCTACGGTCAATAACCAATAGCGGGACCTAGATGCCCATATTGGTTCCTACATATTCTACGAAGATCTTTATCGGTCGAACCTCTATGTCAAGGATTCAGTTAATCCCGTATGATGTTCCCTTTGTTCCTCGGTATGTTACTTGCCCGAGATTCGATCGTCGGTATCTCCATACCTAGTTCAACCTCGTTACCAACAAGTCTCTTTACTCATTCTGTAATAAAAGATCCCGTGACTAACACTTAGTCACGTTGCTTGCAAGGCTTATTGTGATGTTGTAGTACCGAGTGGGCCCTGAGATACCTCTCCGTCACACAAAGTAACAAATCCCAGTCTTGATGCATGCCAACCCAACAGACACCCTCGGAGATACCTGTAGAGCACCTTTATAGTCACCCAGTTACATTGCAACATTTGATACACACAAGGTACTCCTCCGGTGTCAATGAGTTGCATGATCTCATGGTCATAGGAACAAATACTTGACATGCAGAAAACAGGAGCAATAAACTGACACAATCATATGCTAGGTTTGTAGTTTGGGTCTTGTCCATCACACCATTCTCCTAATGATGTGATCCCGTTATCAAATGACATCTCATGTCCATGGCCAGGAAACCTTAACCATCTTTGATCAACGAGTTAGTCTATATTAGAGCCATACTAGGGACATGGTTTTGTCTATGTATCCACACATGCATCTAAGTCTCCGATCAGTACAATTATAGCATGGATAATAAACGATTATCATGAACAAGGAAATATGATAATAACTAATTTATTATTGCCTCTAGGGCATATTTCCAATAGGTTTCGGCCTCGCCAGCCGGACAGCCGGGGACCGGTCGTAGCTGGGTCGGGGCGTCCGCCTCAAGGGAGTCGGTTCAAAACTTAGGAATTGCGAGGGCTTTTCGGGATAAGTAGAGTGGTAGAGGCGCGGCGATGATCCAGCTGGGCCTAGAAGGGGTCTCCCTTTTCTTAGGCCTTTCGTGTGAGCCAAACCTTGCCTCGTCAGTCGGACAGCCAAGAGCTGGTTCTGTACATGGTAAGGGTGGGGAGGTTTGGCCAGTTCCCATTACTTAGCCAATTTTCAGAGAGATGTTCTAGGTCCAGACAGCTAGCCCCCGGGCCCGAGAGCCGGGTCGGGGAGCCGGTGAGTGAGGAACACTTTTGAGGGAAACGAAACGGGGCACGCCCCAAGAGCCGGATTGGGGCGCCCATTGCATTCATAAGCCCAAAGGGTGGAGATACATACATACACTGGTTCCTTCAACAGTAAAATGGGCGCAAGAGGGCCGCGTTCCATGGGCGCTCCGTCTCCTCTCCGGAGGCATCTCTTCTGCGCTTCTGTGGCTTCTGGGCATCTATTAGATAGTATGCGTTGTTGTGCAGTGCCTTGCTGATGATGAATGGGCCCTCCCATGGGGAGGACAGCTTGTGTTGTCCGATTGTTCGTTGGATCCACCTGAGGACTAGGTCCCCCTCGCGAAACGAGAGTGGCCAGATCCGCTTCCTGTGGTAGTACTGGAGCTTTTGTTGGTAGATCGCCGTCCGGCTCAAGGCCAGTTCGCGAGCTTCCTCTAGTAGGTCGACGCCATCTTCTCTTGCCTCCTTTGCGTCCTTCTGCATGTATAGGGTGACCCGAGGCGAATCAAACTCGATGCCTGTGGGGATGATCACCTCGGACCCATACACAACTAAGAAGGGACTGTAGCCGGTTGAACGGTTCGGGGTGGTCCTGAGACTCCAAAGGACGGCAGGCAGCGTGTCGATCCAGCAACTGGCCGACCTTACCAGTGGTGTCACGAGCCGGGGCTTGATGCCGGACAGGATGAGACCGTTCGCCCTCTCGACCTGGCCGTTTGACTGCGGATGAGCGACGGAGGCCAGGTCGAGCCGGATTCTCTGCTTGGAGCAGAAGCATGCAAGCACACCCTTGGCGAAGTTCATGCCATTGTCGGTGTGATGCCGTGGGGAACGCCATAGCGCATTGTGATGTCGTCGATGAACCGGACGACCGTGGGGCCATCCAGCTTCTTGATTGGTCGCGCCTTGATCCACTTGGTGAATTTGTCGGCAGCCACCAGCAAGTGCGTCATGCCGCCTCGAGCGGTCTTGAATGGGCCCACCATGTCCAGCCCCCAAATGGCGAAAGGTCATGAGAGGGGGATGGTTTGGAGGGCCATTGCTGGCAGGTGGCTTTGCATGCTGAAGCGTTGGCAGCCCTCACACTCGTCGACAAACTTCTTGGCCGCCTCGAGAGCCATCGGCCAGAAGAAGCCATGGCGGAAAGCCTTGGCCACTAGGGTCCGGGAGGCGGCATGATGCCCGCACTCGCCCTGGTGAATGTCGAGGAGTATCTCCAGACCCTTTTCCGGCTCGACGCATCGCTGGAAGACGTCGGTGGTGCTGCGGTGGATGAGCTCGTTGTTGATGATGCCGTAGGCTGTGGCCCAGCGCTGGATTTTCCTTGCCAAAGCCTCGTCCGGAGGTAGCTCGCCCCGCAGAAGAAACGCTAGGATGGGTTGGGCCCATGAAGGGGTCGAGACGGCGGCCGGTTTGGGAGCCCCCGGGACTAGTTGGTTAGCCCCCGGGACCGGCTCGCTAGTCCCCGGGACCGGCTCGGGAGCACCTGAGACTGGTTGGTCAGTCCCTGGAGCCAGTTTGCTAGTCCCTAGGGCCGGCTCGTCGATGATCATCATGACAGCCATGCTGTCGGGGCCGGCCGCCCCGGATGCCGCCGGCCCGATCCGAGCCGGTTGGGCGGCCGACGGTACGGGAGCCGGCGGTGAAGGTGCCGGAGAGGCGGCCGGGGCTTTCGATGGGCCGGCGACGCTTGCCAGCATGAAGGTTGATTCTGTCTCCGAGGAGGGTTTGATCGACGGCTTGAGCAGCCGTTCGAGGGAGACGTCGGCTGGGATGGCTTGCCGGGTGGAGCCGATATTTGCCAACGCGTTGGCCGCCTCGTTGTCTGCTCGTGGGATGTGATGAAACTCACATCCCTCGAAGGATCCGGTGAGCTATTGTACGAGGAAGCGGTAGCTGGCCATGTTGGCGTCCCTGGCGTCCCATTCACCAGAGACTTGCTACACCACGAGGTTGGAGTCGCCGAAGCAGAGGATGCGCCTGATGCCGATCTCCTTGGCGAGCCGAAGGCCATGGACGATGGCCTCATACTCAGCCACATTGTTAGAGGCAGCGAAGTGGATCTGGAGGGCGTATTTGAGATGATCACCTTTCGGGGA
The DNA here is from genome assembly GCA_022496015.1 of Hordeum marinum. Classification (NCBI taxonomy): domain Eukaryota; kingdom Viridiplantae; phylum Streptophyta; class Magnoliopsida; order Poales; family Poaceae; genus Hordeum; species Hordeum marinum. The sequence goes on along the minus strand of CM039674.1, from coordinate 452,981,472 downwards.
GGAGAGGACTATGTCGGCACCCAGGCCGGTCCTCATTTTCGAGCCGTCAAAGTGCATGCACTAATGTGTGGAGTCTGGGGTAGGCAGAATGAACTCCATCTCCGCCCAGTCGACGAGGAAATCCGCCAACGCCTATGACTTGATGGCGGTTCTTGGCTCGTACCGGATCTCATGATCGGTGAGGGCGATGACCTATTTGGCGATCCGGCCGGTGGAGTCCCGGCCGCTCATGATCTCGCTGAGCGGGCCCATGCTTACCACGGTAATGGTATGTTCCTGGAAGTACTGCTTGACCTTCTTGGCGGCAAAGTATATGCCATAACACATCTTTTGGTAGTGGGGGTAGTTCTGCTTGGACACGGAGAGGACCTTGCTGAGGTAGTAGACGGGTCGCTGGACTGGCAGGGACTTGCCCTCCTCCGGTCGCTCGACCACCAGGACGACACTGATGACGCGTGTGGTCGCCGCGATGTAGGCGAGCAGTGGTTCCTTCTCAGCCGGCGCGGCTAGGATGGGCGCGCGGGTGAGAGCCTTCTTGAGGCCGCGGAAGGCCTCGTCCGCCTCGTCAGGCCAGTCGAAGATGCCTGGCCTCTTGGTTTGACCCGGCTCGATTAGAGCCATCTTGCGAAGGAGCCTGTAGAGGGGCAAGGCCTTCTCCCCCAGCCAGCTGATGAACCGGCTGAGCGAGGCGAGGCAGCCGGTGAACTTCTGGACGTCGCAGAGCCGGGTCGGCTTCGGCATGCGCTCGATAGCGCGGATCTTCTCGGGGTTAGCTTCGATGCCGCGGGCGGACACGAAGAAGCCCAAGAGTTGGCCGACGGGGACGCCAAAAACACACTTCTCTAGGTTGAGCTTGATCCTGTACTCGCGCAAGTTCGCGAAGGTCTCCCGATGGTCATCGAGGAGGCTGAAATGCTTCTTGGTCTTGACGACAATGTCATCGACGTAGACATGGACATTCCTGCCTATCTAAGGCAGGAGACACTTCTGCATGCACCGTTGGAAGGTGGCGCCTGCATTCTTCAGGCCGAAAGACATGGTGATGTAGCAGTAGGCCCCGAAAGGCGTGATGAAGGAGGTCTTGATCCGGTCTTCCGGGTCCAGCTTGATCTGGTGGTAGCCAGAGTAGGTGTCCAGGAAAGACAGCAAGTCGCAGCCGGCCGTGGAATCGATGACTTGATCGATCTGTGGCAGGGCGAACGGATCTTTGGGACATGCCTTGTTCAGGCTAGTGTAGTCGATGCACATGCGCCAGGTCTTGTTCTTCTTCAGCACCAGGACTGGGTTGGCTAGCCAGTCCGGGTGGAACACTTCCATGATGAACCCGGCTGCGAGCAGCTGGGCGATCTCTTCGCCTATAGTTTGCCGCTTCTCCTCGGAGAAATGGCACAGGGGTTGCTTGACCGGCTTGATGTCCAGCCGGACGTGGAGTTTGTGCTCGGCGAACTTCCTCAGAACACCTGGCATGTCCTTGGGGGACCATGCAAAGATGTCCCGATTCTCATGGAGGAAGTGGACGAGCTCGCCTTCCTATTTGCTGTTGAGGCGGGAGCCGATGGTGACGCACTGAGCCGGGTTGGCAGGGTCGAACGGGATTTGTTTGGTGTCTTTGGACGGCTGGAAGGAGGCCTCGCCAATGGATTGCGAGGGAGGAGCCGGCACAGCCGGCTAGCTGTCAACAAGGGCCACGAGCCGGTTGAGCTATCGTTTCTCTTCGGCGATCTCTAGGGCCTCGGCCAGCCGGCTACCGTCTCGAGCGCACTCGAGCGACATCTTGTAGTCGCCCTTGATGGTGATGATCCCCTTGCGGCCCGGCATCTTGAGCTTGAGGTAGGCACAATGGGAGACCGCCATGAAGCTGACAAGAGCCGGCCGGCCCAACAGCGCGTGGTAGGGGCTCGCGAGGTCCACGACCTCGAACAGCACTGGCTCGCGGCGGAAGTGGCCGGTTCCACCAAAGAGGACGTCGAGCGTGATCTTGCCGACAGGGGAGCAGGACTTCCCAGGCACGATGCCATGGAAGACCGTCCGGCTCGCCTATAGGTCTTCTATCTTCAGCCCCAGTTTGTGCATCATGTCGAGGTAGAGAATGTTGTTGCTGCTACCGCCATCTTTCAGCACCCGCGAGAAGTGGCAAGTTCGCTCCTTGGTGGTGATGGTGGGGTCGAGGACCAAGGCATAGCTGTCGGGATTCGGCACCACGGCAGGGTGATCGGCCTGGCTCCAAGTGACCAGCTTCTCCGACCAGTGCATGAACTGGGGAGTTGCCGACATGGTGGCATTCACACCACGGCGGAGCTGGCGCTGAGCATGTTTGCCCATCTCTTCACTGGTGAAGACAATGTAGCAACCGTCCTGGTTGGGGAACTGGTCGATTAGACGACCGTCGTTCTGGGCCGGAGCCGGAGCCGGCACCGAGGCGACAGCTTGGGCCGGGGCCGACGCATGGGCTGGCGGCGTGGGGGGATCCGGAAGGCCGTCCCCCCGGGCCAATCGCTATGAGAAGCTACACTGTCGGAGCATGTGCGTAGAGGGTTTGGCCCCTGAATGGTTCTTGCAAGGGAGGTCGAGCATTTTCTCAAAGGTGAGCTTCGGCTGCCAGGCTGCCTTGCTAGTGCGCTGGCGCTGGCCGGAAGGCTAGGCAGCCGGCTCCTGATCCTCGACGGTATTGACCTACCGGCTCCCGTAGCGGGGATCCGGCTGGTCGTTCTCGCGTTTGTTGTTCTACGGCTGCCAGTTGTCGCCAGCCGCCCGGGTCGTGGCTGGTGTCGTCGTCGCCTTGGCAGGCGGGGCCGTCTTGACCCGGATGGCCGAATCGGCCGTGGCATATTTGTCCGCCTTGGTCATGAGCTTGGCAAGCGCGGCCGTCTCGGAGCACAGGAGCTTATGTTTGAGAGGGGTGCCGTCCCGGCAGCCCTCGGTGAAGTATTGCACGGCTTGCACCTCGTGCACCCCCTCGCAGGAGTTGCGGAGCTCGGTCCACCGGGTGAGGTAGTCGCGGAGGGATTCGTCCGGCCCCTGAACGCACATGGCGAGTTCACAGGGGCGGCCGGGCCGCTTGTAGGTGCCGGTGAAGTTGCAGACGAAGGCCTCCTCGAAGTCCGTCCAGGTCTTGATGCTGCCGGCCGCCAGGCTGTTGATCCAGGTGCGGGCCGAGCCGATCAACATGAGGGGGACGTAGTAAACGGCTACACGCTTATTCCCCCTAGCGATGCCAACCGCGGTGGTGTAGTCGATCAGCCAGTCTTCGGGCTTGGCGGCCCCATTGTATTTTGGGGTGTCCCTAGGGAGCGTGAAGCCGGTTGAGAACGGCTCGGTGCGGATCCGGGGGCCAAAGCAAGCCGGACCAATCGAGCCCTCCTCCTCGAGGAGAGAGGATTGCGCCAGTCTGTCGAGGCGGTTGCGGGCGTCATTCTCGCTGCGGGGGATACGCGGTCTGAGCCGAGCCGAGAGCTCGGGACAGACGGTGGGTGGCACCGATTGCCCCGACTCGCGCCGCGGGGGCGGCGTGTGCCCATGGCTGCGCCGGCTGCCGGATGCCGGTGCTTTGTGATGTCGGCCGCTCCGAGGCGGCTCGTTGGTGCACCGGCTGCTGACAGCCGGCTGCTCGCTCCCTGGCGTTTGAGAGAGCCAAGGGTTGTTTGCTCCGGCCCGGCGGCCGGAGATGCGAGGGGAGCATGAGTACTGGGCCGCCTGGCGGCCGGCAGTTCCCGTGCCCTCGCGCTCGATTCGGGGGCCTTCAGTGGCGGCACCGCCCGTCGCGAGCAGATGCTGCTGCACATCAGCAGCATCGATGAGCTCCTTCATATGGCGCTCGCGGGCGGCACGCTCTTTGCCCTCTAAGGTGGCCAGTTCGTCATAGGCCACCTTGAGGGCCCGCAGGTTGGCCGCGGGGGTGTCGTAGACAGGCATTTTGCCATCGAGGATTTCGGCGACCACGCGACCACGGTCGTGCATAGCCCCACGCCAGCTGGGCTCGGTACTAGTCGGGGTGAGTCCGTAGGCGGAAGCGTACTCCCGTTGTGCCGCCTCCATGCGGTGCCGCATGGCCGCGAGGGCGGTGGCGTCCTCGAACAGGACGCGACGAGTCGCCTCGAGATCGGCCACGGCGGTGCCGGGGTTCGCCGTCGGGGCGATCGGAGTGCTCAAGCCCTGGAGGGCCGCGCCGAGCGGGTCAGACGTGCCGACGCGGGCAGCGACAGCAGTAGCCGCGACCCGCGCCCATCCGGAAGCGGTGGAGGAGGTGATGGCCATCACTCCCACGTGATCGTGGGAGCCGCTGGACTGAGTCACAGCGAGTGCGCCCACTACCGTGGGTGGACCAGCGCAGACGAGCACCCTCGCGGGGTACTCGTCAGCGGCCAGAGCCTCGGCGAGGCTGAGCCTGCCGAAGCGCTCGGTGAGCGCGTCGATGTTGGTCGTGAGATCGACGGAGTTTCCCGCAGGGCGTGCCGGAGCAAGCCCCACGAGCCCCCCACGGTTTTGCCTGGACGAGCAGCGACGGCGGGGAATGGTGAGGGGTCCCGCCCGGAGCATGAATCCGATCGGCGCCGCGTACGGCCCCATGGTGTTGCCTGCAGGGCGTGCCGGATAAGCCCCACGAGCCCCCCACGGTTTTGCCTGGACGAGCGACGACGGCGGGGAATGGCGAGGGGTCCCGCCCGGAGCATGAATCCAGCCGGCGCCGCGTACGGCCCCACGGTGGGCGCCAATTGTCGTCGTTTTCTCACGACAGATGCGATAGGGTGGCTTATCATAGGTGGTTGGGGCCGGAGGACGCCGACGGGCTCCGGGTGCGGGATTTGGGCACAAGCGGTGATGACACACGATGTACCCAGGTTCAGGGCCCTCCGGGGGGAGGTAATACCCCTAGTCCTGCTTGGTTTAGTTAGATGGATGGGTATAGATACAATGGTGCTCCTCGAGCTGTGTCTAGAGGAGGAAGAAGGGGCAGCCGACTCCTCTTCCTCCACTGCTAGAAGGGGTTGTGTATGTGGAGATGATCATTCGTGTGTGCGTGTGTCCGTCCCCGTTGCATGGGGGGCTCGGGGGGTTTTATAGGCCAACCCCCCGGCTCTTATAATATGTTCTAAGTACAAAGGTGGGGGGACCCGGCTGGCAGTCTCTCCGGCTGGCCAGAGGGTCCCGCCATTCGTGCTGTCTCGTTGTTGGTGGGGGCCATCGGCTGAGCGGTCCCATCTCCTGCTAGGGCCCGCCAGCCGGCCTGATGATTGGCCCCCGCCCACCTATTATGGCACGGGCCGCCGGGTTGGCATCACCTAGAGCCAGCCGGCCGAAGTCGTCGGTACGGCCGGCCGCACTGTAGCCATGCCGGGGCAGGTAATCGAGTGGCGAGGGCTTGCCGACACTGTTCCCATGCCTGGTCACGCTCGTCGAGGTCAGCGGCCGGGACGGTTGGACTATAGACATGCTCTGCAGTGCGTCAGCGGCCACTGTAGCCATAGGGCCGCCCGTCATGTCGGTCGCGTCGTGTCGTCGTACCCGTGCGCAGAGGGACGGGACGTCGCATGTCCATCCCAAGGTCAATGAAAGAGCCGGCCCGGAGATAGCCGGCCACGCCCAGCCGGCCGAGGGTCCAGTCGGTTCCTCACCCAACCGTCCGGGGCGCCAGCCGGCACCGGCTTATGCCGAACGTCCACCAGCCGGCCACGGCCAGGCGGCGGTGTAATTTTTCTTCGAAGTGAAAGGAGGAAGACCCCGTTGCTTTGGCCTAACAAGGGGTAATAACCCTGTCACGTCATTCTAAGCAAATAAGATGTAAACATGATAAACATCACATGCAATCAATATAGTGACATGATATGGCCGATATCATCTTGCTCCTTTGATCTCCATCTTCGGGGCACCATGATCATCACCGTCACCGGCACGACACCAAGATCTCCATCATCGTGTCTTCATAAAGTTATCTCGCCAACTATTACTTCTACTACTATGGCTAACGATTAGCAATAAAGTAAAGTAATTACATGGCGTTTATGATTGACACGCAGGTCATACAATAAAATAAGACAACTCCTATGGCTCCTGCCGGTTGTCATACTCATCGACATGCAAGTCATGAATCCTATTACAAGAACATGATCAATCTCATACATCACAATGCATCACATCATATCCTTTGGCCATATCACATCACAAGGCATATGCTGAAAAAAAAAGTTAGACGTCCTCTAATTTGTAGTTGCAAGTTTTTACATGGCTGCTATAGATTTCTAGAAAGAATATTTCTTACCTATGCCAAAACCACAACATGATATACCAATTGCTATTTACCCTTCATAAGGACCCTTTTCATCAAATCCGATCCGACTAAGGTGGGAGAGACAGACACCCGCTAGCCACCTTATGCAACAAGTGCATGTCAGGCGGTGGAACCGATCTCACGTAAGCGTACGTGTAAAGTTGGTTCAGGCCGCTTCATCCCACAATACCGTCGAATCAAGATAAGACTAGTAACGGCAAGCATATTAACAAGATCGACGCCCACAACAACTTGTGTTCTACTCGTGCATAGATTCTACGCATAGTCCTAGCTCATGATGCCACTTTTGGGAGACGTAGTAGTAAATCAAAAAAATTCCTACGTGTTCACCAAGATCTATCTATGGAGAAACCAGCAATGAGTGGGGAGAGTGCATCTTCATACCTTTGAAGATCGCAAAGCGGAAGCGTTACAAGAACGCGGTTGGTGGAGTCGTACTCGCAACGATTCAGATCGCGTTGGATTCCGATCTAAGCGCCGAACAACGGCGCCTCCGCGTTCAACACACGTGCAGCACGATGACGTCTCCTACGCCTTGATCTAGCAAGGAGGAAGGAGAGGTTGAGGGAGAGCTCCGGCAGCACGACGGCGTGGTGACGGTGGAGCTACGTGGACTCCGGCAGGGCTTCGCCAAGCGCTACGGAGAACGAGGAAGAGGAAGGGTAGGGCTGCACCGAGAGAGAGAGAGAGAAGGCGTGTCTCAAATCAGCCCCAATACCTAGGGTATATATAGGAGGAGGGAGAGGTAGGGCTGCCTTGGCCCCTCCTCCAAGGAGGAGAGGTTCAGCTAAGATAAGGGAGGAGTCCACCTCCCACAAGGGAGGTGGATCTCTTCCTTTTCTCCTTTAGACTTATCTCTTTATCCCTAGCCGCATGGGCCTTTCCGGAAGGACTTGGCCAGCCTAATAAGGGCTGGTCCGCCTCCTCTAACAGCCTACGAAGTCCTTTGGTCGTCACACTCCTCCCGGGGGTCCTTCGGCACCCTCCCGGCACTCCCAGTACACTATCGATGAGCCCGAAAACTTTTCGGTGACCAAAACTGGACTTCCTATATATCAATCTTTACCTCCGGACCATTTCGGAGCTCCTCGTGATATTTAGGATCTCATCCGGGACTCCAAACAACCTTCGGTAACCACGTACAACATTTCCCTATAACCCTAGCATCATCGAACCTTAAGTGTGTAAACCCTACGGGTTCGGGAGACACGTAGACATGACCGAGACACCTCTCCGATCAATAACCAACAGCAGGATCTATATACCCATGTTGGCTCCCACATGCTCCACGATGATCTCATCGGATGAACCACGATGTCGGGGATTCAATCAATCCCGTATACAATTCCCTTTGGCTACCGGTATGACACTTGCCTGAGATTCGATCGTCGGTATCCCTATACCTTGTTCAATCTCGTTACCGACAAGTCTCTTTACTTGTTCCGTAACACATCATCCTGTGGCGAACTCCTTAGTCACATTGAGCTCATTATGATGATGTCTTACCGAGTGGGCCCAGAGATACCTCTCCGTCACACGGAGTGACAAATCCCAGTCTCGATTCGTGTCAACCCAACAGGCCCTTTCGGACATACCCGTAGTGCATCTTTATAGCCACCCAGTTCCGTTGTGACGTTTGGCACACCCAAAGCATTCCTATGGTATCCGGGAGTTGCACAATCTCATGGTTTAAGAAAACGATACTTGACATTAGAAAAGCTTTAGCAGACGAACTACACGATCTTGTGGTATGCTTAGGATTGGGTCTTGTCCATCACATCATTCTCTCTAATGATGTGATCCCGTTATCAACGACATCCAATGTCCATGATCATGAAACCGTGACCATTTATTGATCAACGAGCTAGCCAACTAGAGGCTCACTAGGGACATGTTGTGGTCTATGTATTCACACATGTATTATGGTTTCCGATTAACACAATTATAGCATGAACAATAGAAAATTATCATGAATAAGGAAATACAATAATAACCATTTTATTATTGTCTCTAGGGCATATTTTCAACAAGAATAACTATTTCTTTTATTAGTAAACTAGCAAATATGACCGTACGTTGCAACGGGTGAAAGAAAACATCATTGGCCGTAATCAATATGCATGGATCAAGACCCCTCTAGTCAGCTCATTTTTCTTGGAATGTTGGTCCATGTCTTATATTTTAATACGTTATCCTATAAAATCCATTCTATTTGTGTCACTTCTTATTCTGGTTTTCGCCTTTGTCAATGGTGGTCGCAATGCTCATCAAACATGGTTAATCTTAAGTCAATGAGTACGCCCATCGCACGACTTACTTGTGACTCAACCATGGTACCGCAAGAGAATGAGTAAGAAACTTAAAAATGTCGTTGAGTTGCATAAACCATGTTAGAGTTGAAAATCATATGCGTGTGACGGACGAAATATTTGAGTAAACACCACTCCCTTCAATAATTTGTATTACAACAGGAAGTTAATTGATATGTCCCTCACAACATTCAACAACGCGGGCATGCCGGTGGGTGCGCGGCAAGATACAACAAAAATGCATATCAACATTTTTCAAGGAAGCATATCAACAAGTAACGAGCATTACCGTGGTAAGGAATGGTTACTTTAGATTTGTTGGGCCAATTCCATAAATCTCAGGAATCCAAGTACATATCGATTGTGTTCAAATTTCTATTTATTTTTTATTTTTTTGGCGATTGATCTATTCTTAAAAATCAAATTAATTTGGGAATCACGATCGCACAACCTGTGATTTCAATCGGCCTCCTTCAATCAAGTTTTTATATATTCATTATTTAGGCGTCAATCTCACTTTTTTTCAACCGGCATGCATACCTCATAATCTCAATTAATTACTTTCCTCCCCTAATTCCTGATTTCTAGCTGCCTCCCACTATCTTACTTTTATTTTGTTAGGCATCAATCCCACTTCTTGACACATGTAATAACTACCGCAATTTAGGGAGCCCCTTTTCGATAAATTACAAGTGGACATAGTACCACGCGAGAATGTTATCTGCCCCGTCCGTTGCCACGTGATTTGTGCAGTTTGTGTACAAGGTCATCGTATCTTAATTTATCTGTACCATACAATGTTTGTATATTTTTGGAATTGATAACGCTGGCTCAAGTGCACTGGTGAAGTATTTATAACTCTGCCATTCCCCAACCAGCAGAGACTTTTTCAGCCTGGTCTCATTTGTTTATGGCTGACAGGAAAACATCCTAAAAGCTTTAAAATGCACGCACGCTCACTATCCTTATTAAGCTGCCGGTCACAGACTGCTCTCTCTGTACATTTATTTCGGGTTTCTAAATTTTGAAAAAATCATATCTTTCAATTGTGTCAGAATTCAGATCCGTCTTTACCGTTGGATTCTTCACGACGAAATCTTTAAAACTAGATTTCGTATGGATATGTTTTGACGAAAAAAATTTGATGCCAATTTTAATGCTATACTGTGCAACTCTATTACTACATGATGCAACTTTAGTACTGCATGATGCAACTGTTTTTTAAACAATTTTAGAGTTGCACGATCCAACTTCCTATGAGGTTGCAAACAAGCGATCATGACATACAACTTTTTATGACGTGCAACTAGTCTACTGCCTCGGCCAACTACCTAGTAGTCAATTTGCAATCCCCTTCCTACGTGTGGATGTTTAGTTTTTCTCGCACTCTTTGCCCACCTATCCTATCACAATATGTGCAACTTAGTTTATTGTTCCTGTCAACTGCCTAGTAGTCAATATGCAACCTTCTCCCCTTCCTACATGTGTATGTGTGGTATTTTACTTCTGGTACAACATGCCCCTCACACCCTATCAGCAATATGTTCAACTTAGTTTGTTGTTCCCGCCAACTCTCTAATACTCGATGTGCAACTATTTTCCCCTTCCTACTTGTGGATGTGCAGTTTCAATTGGCAGGGCAACAAAAGAAGTTGCACGTACTCTACTTGGCAGTTGGCCATGGCAACAAAGAAAGTTGCACATCTCACTGGTAGGGATAGTTGGATGGTATGCACATTCATAAGGGGTACTTAAAAGTTACATATATACAAGACACTAAAGTTGCACATCTCACTAGCAGGGGTGGTTCAGACGAGGTGCTAGTAGGCAAACTTACACATCCACATGGGGTACGAGTGAAAGTTGCACATCATTATTAGACAGTTGGCAGTGTAGCATCCGAAGTTGCACATCCACCGTTATGTAGTTGACCAAGGAAAAAATAGTGAAATCTGCACATCCACGGATAGGAGAAAAGTTGTGCATCAGCTACTAGATAGGTGGAGAGTTACACATCAACTATTAGATAGTTGCACATCATCTACTAGACAGTTGCACCTAACGAGGACTAAATTGCACAAAAGAATTTCATCGAAACATATCCATGCGGGATCTACATTCAAAGAGCACATCCATGGGTGGATAGAAACTTGCACACAGACTCTCAGATAGTTGCACACCGAGTACTAGGCAATTGCACCTAACGAGGATTAAACTGCACACAATATTTTTTGTCAAAATATACTCATGCGGGATCTAGTTTTGAAGAGCAAGTCGCGTGGGTTTCGACGGTGAACACGGATCTTAATTTCACTATTCGACTCAAAAGTTATGACTTTTTTTAGAAAAAATGAAAACTCAAATAAAATGCGTTCACATATGTTCATGAGAATGAAAATTGCACATCCACAAGTAAGAAAAAAGTTGCACATCGACTGTTATGTAATTGCACATTGATCCTAAACAGTTGCATCAAATGGGGATTAAGTTGCACAAAAATAAAATTCGTCCAAACATAGCCATGCAAGATCTTGTTTCGAAGATCACGTCACAAAGGTTCCAACAGTGAAAAAGGATCTTAATTCTAACACACGGTCGAAAAGTTATGACTTTTTTAAAATTTTGAAATCCATATAAAATGCGTTCACACTTGTTTACATATGGTTTTTGCAGATTTTTCTGTTTGCATGTAACTTTTTCTCTCTAACATGCATTAGAATTGTCCTTATACTATTATCAAGAAAACAAATGCTTTCCTTTTATGAATTTGAGACCAAAAGTTTCCTATTTACGCCGGCCGCTCCGGAGCGCTAGGGAGCAGCCGGCTGCTCCCTAGACGCGTCCCGAAAACATAGACATGTAAAATTACACTTGTACTGTAGTACATATTCCTATCTCTCTCTCCACTTGTACTGCGGTACATACTCCTCTCTCTCTTAGCTTTGATGTTCATGTGTCACTCGATGTCTAAGAATAGTCCCCTTAGTCCTCTAACCACAATATTGTAAATGGCTGTAAGGAAAGCTTGCTGCATCGCGACCTTGTCCTTGGTTCTCCAAGCGATAGGTTGACGATGGATGTACACTGCCATGTTTCCTTTATTATTATTTCTAAATGGATTTGATTGGAACCCTTCACTATGAAATACTGTCTTTCAAACATGTCCGAAGGGATTAGGTGAGCATGCACAGTTGCAAAAAAAAAAAAACTGATGCGGTTCAGTTGGATCACCATGCAAAGAAAATTACGAGAAGTTGTGTTGGTTGAGGGAACCTTGTATTTTTTATAATGCCATTGTCGATGAATTTTCAGCAACAAATGGATGAGCGCTAATTATGTGGAACCTGCTCCAGGAGAATTAGGGCATGTTCGGCTTCCCACCGCTCTGTGACTTGGCCTGACGGAGCTGAAGTGAAAAATCACGAAGCGGGGGAATAGGTGCTCTGCAACTCCTTAATTTTTCTGGAGCTGGTGTGTTACCGAGCAGGTCCTTAATTAGTTTCTAGCCAATCTGAAGATAAGGTTCAGCACCATTCTAATCAGCTCCTTGGCACAAATATCACAAGTTCGGAACCAGCTCCTACTAGCTGAACATGTTCGGAGCCAATCCGATTTGTCCAGCCAATTTGATGTTGGATAAACATTTCGCTACTAGTTCTTGCTTGCCCTGAAGAATTAGTCTCCAACCAATTTGTGTCTAAAATGTCTGCTCCGAACACCCCATTAACTCGTACATGTTCTACTTAATTCACCGCAAAACCCCGTAATGATGACATCCAGACCATCAACTCACCCAACAGTGATTTAAATTCTACACATCTATGAATTTACGGGGGTGTCAGAACTCAGCTACCAGCCAAGTTGTATAATATACAAATTTAATGCGTCATGGCTCACTCACGGTTGTATATTCCTATGTATCATTCAGTAACTGTTATCATATTGTAAAGGCACTATATTAATTAGGAATCGCGATGCGCATGTGGACGGCCAGGATAACGGCATCATGTGCCACCACGTCCCAAAAATCCGTGTCCGTTCCTTTTTCTTGATTCTTGCTTATTTTCTAGGTAACTTAGAAGCGTATAAAAATTGGTAGGTTTTGATAGAAAGGAGCGATCTGGGACTATTATTTGGGTAACTACTTTTTTTTCTAGCACGTATTGTAAGATAGATCAGTTGGTTGTGCGATTGAAACAAGTCAACTGCACGTGAACACCTTGCCACATTCATCGCCGCATGCCATGGGTATCTCACCGGTCAGGAGCTTGCAGCAAGATGGGCTCCTCGTGAATGAACTGGTACAGGTGGGACGACCTACTCGCCTTGATCATATCAAGGATCTTAGTTGTGCCTTCCTTCCTCCATGACCATGTATGCTGCTTTGATCTCCCATGCCAGGACCGATCGTAGCTCCTCCATCAGCTTCTCGATCTTTGACGGCACCAGCTCAGCGACAGTGCCATTGCTCCTTCAGGAGATAACATGCCGGGGATAGACAAATTTTGCACTTGGTTTATCAAATATCTCACTTCACGAAGACCAGTGGTGAGGTACACACCCAAAAAGTTTAACATACATTTCACTTGCTTCGGAAAAGGCCTCCGACAACACTCTTGTCTAATCATAAAGTGATACAGATGATTGACCAGGGCTGGATGTTGGCCCATTTATATGTCCCGAGCATGCAACTTCCTTGATATCACACCTCACCTAGGCATCTAACTCATGCATGTTTGGACGACCAGTCATGCAGGAGGCAACATTGGGACTGACTTTGCTAGACACACGGACGGATTTTTACAGGTTTTACGGTGTTACACACGGCATTGTTTGATTGGGACTAAGGGGAGGAAAGGCCCCACCCTCTCTGAAAATCAGGGACTGGAGAAGTTAATTAGCACTAAAGACCTCCGTAAAAGTTCGTTGTTTGTCCGTGAGTGTAGGATTATTCGGAACGATGGGCACCAATTCATACGATGTATCCGTGGACTTTCAGTACATGGTTGGCACGCGTACGTACAGTGTAATAGCAAAGTCCAGTAGGCTTCATTTTTGTTTATTATATTAAGGCCCACCTCGTGACAACGTCAAGTCTCATTTGCAGTTTCTTCTTGTGCATCGAAAGGAGATGGTGCACGCTCTAGTTGGTCTTCATGCTTAACTTTTCTTCTTCCAAAAAAATGGCAGCTCAAAATTAACTAACACCAACATTACAAGACAACCAATATTATAAAAGGTAAATACAATCTAGTCAGCTGGGGTGTCCTCCATCCTCTCCATCCCGCAGATATCAATGCATGGCACGTCAATGTTTCCCCAGTGGAATGCTTTGCTGTCTCCGGAACAAGTATCCATGCAGGAAGTCAAAAGGTCACTTGCCTCTCTGTTGGGAAGTGCCAGCGACGACATGGTGCCGATTTTGAAGGATTGACGGGCCGGAAAAGAAGACGACGTTGGGTCGATCATGTTAAAGTAAAACGAGATTGAATGAAAATAAATGGACGATTAGTCCTATTTTTATTGATTCTCAAGTATATATACACCTAGAAGAGGTGAAAAGAAGAGGTGTCTGTTCGGAGACATTCCTCCAGAACAGGTGTCTGTTGGCTTTAGAGAAAGAAGGGACATAACTATTCGGGGTTGGACACACCCTTTGCTAATGACTATTCGTTAATTAGCATGTGATAATTGATTTCTAACACTCCCCTTGTACAACACCGCTCCTTAATTGTTTCATCTTTGAAACTTCTTATATATAGATCTTCCATCTTGAGAAATCTTCCATATGATCTTGAGAGTCTCCCCCGAAAACCCTGTGAGAAAAATATGAGGATAATAGAGTAGATATGTTGCTAAAACTCCTTTAAACCCAATGAGAAAAAGAATAAGGAGAAAAAATGCAACATATAATGATTATGGCCTGATGATAACTCATTTGAGAAAAACCTTTGTAGAAGGAGAAAACTCATCTGTGAGTTTAGAGAACAATAAATATGTTTTGGGTACTTTCTTTAAAAAAAACGATAGGGAAAATAGAAAGTATGACATATGATCTTTCAGAAGATATTGCCTCACTAAAAACCATTATGAGAAACTTTGAGAGAAAACTCATAAGGGAAAAGAGTGCAATCTTACATGCCATTGAAAACTCCTTTAAAACCCAGTGGGAGAATATCAGGAGAAAATGATATGGCATATAGAGACACTTTTGTTTATATTGTCTCGTTAAAAACCTTTATGAGAAACCATTAGGGAAAAACTCATCAAGGGAAAAAGAGTACAATATATGCAATCTGATGATTGTTAATAGGTTATAGTTTGGGAGATTACTCCCCCTCAACTTTGCAAACATGGAGGATGACGCATACCAATTTCATTGACACGAACATGAGATTGTGAATAATCTGTTGGATTTTCACAGTATTTTTTTTGCAAATTATTTCCTCACTTTTCTATAATCCGTGAGGATAAGTAACTTTAGAGCAATGTGCTTTTTAATATTGCTCTTCATATAACCTGTAGGTATTGAGTAACACAAGTGGAAGCATCTTGATAAATCAAGTTATGTGACTCTAATGAATCTCAACCACATGATTTTGAGTGTGGTTAATCATTCTGATAAGCCATGCGTATTTTGCAATGCTTTTATATAAAGCAATTATGTCAGAATGATAACTGGAAATAACCATTAAAATCCATTTAGATGACTTCCATGTGAAGGCTATTCCAACAAATTCAGTCATTGATATGGCGTCGTTGGGATCAAATAAAAATACAATATCATTATATCATATCATGGTCATATCTTCTATATCCTGATGGAAATATCCAGGATTTACTGTAATCTTAAGATATAAGATGATATTACTTATATCAACCATATACCTTTTGTTGGGGTTGCTCTCCGACTAAAGATAGCAAATATATTGTCAGGCCTGACGTAGTTTGCAAGTTTATGAGTGCTTTGACATTAGTGAGATATAGAATACAGGTCCTAGTATCACTTCATTATCACCCCTAGGTATGAATGGATTTGTACCTTATCAAAGGTAGCATGACCATACATGTCTTATGTTGTTATGATATATCCACACTGAACTTCTCGTATATGTTTTGGATATATGTAGACTGATATGTATTCTTGATAGAATGCTCAAGTTGTAAACTTAAGCTAAATTTGGTCGAATTCAAATTTTCCGTCTTGAGATGATTTTGTGTATTTTTAGGTCTTGTAGAGACATTGATGACGAAATCATCGATATACACTAAGGTGGTGTGAGGAAATCAAATTTTGGGGTTCCTTTATTAACACATAAAAAATCATCATCCTTTGAGTAATCCTCCGAAGAAGGAACTCGTCTAGTCGGTAGTACCATATGATTCACGACTATTTCGAGCCATAGAGTGACTTCTGAAGTTTTACACAAATATGTTGCGATTTATTTTGGATTCGGAATCATAAGCCCTTCAGGGACTTCGTTATAAATTTCCGAAACAAGTGACCCATATGAGTATGTAGTCACTACATCCATTAACCTCGTGGATAATATTACTTGTACTGCCAATGATATGTATTTTCGAATCATAATTCCACTCATACCAAGATGGTATGTTACATCGTAATCGATGTCGGGTCTCTGCGTGAACCCTTTTGCTACAAGCCTCGCTTTCTCACCACATCATTTACTTTGTCTATGAATGAGAAATTTTAGTATTCTATAAGAAAGATACTTATGAGGAGTAGGTATTACTGTGGTAAATACCACTCGTTTGCACAGCGAGTGTTATTCTTCATTACCTGCTTCCTTTTATGTGAACCAATATGAATACAAGAGGCACTCTACCATGAATTTTGGTTCAGGGCCCAAAAGGTTTTAGCAATTTTGAGAAGAAATATATGTCGACAAATGTAGTCTTTATTTTATATGATTCTTGTGGAATCGATGAAATTTGTGGAAATGTATTTATTTCTTTTAACTCCTTGTGATTTCCTACAACAATGGAGTCAATGTGTTTCGATGTCTCGACATCAAAACATTTGTGCACATTCATGTCAGGCTTCAGATGATGAGCATCCAGTGGGGTGTCCTTCAACTTGATGTTGCATTACATTTACTGGTTGAGGATCTAATTTCCTCTGTTTCCGTGGAAGCATATGCGAGATTATATCTCATGTGGTCAGATTTCTTCCCCTGTTGCTCTTATTTTGGGAGAAGAGTGGTTTATCAGGTACCTTCACTCTTTATGACACTTTGCTGCAGGAATATAATTAAGTGACACATTTGTCATTAGTAAATGTATGTGGCAGATTTATAATGTGTTGTAAATATGTAATTCTAAACTTCCTATTCAGATTCTTTGAATACGTGGCCCTTTGCTAATGACTATTCGTTAATTAGCATGTGATAATTGATTTCTAACAGATCACACGAAAACATCCTCCCGAGTAAACTAAATAATGAAATGAGCGTCATTGCTTCAAAAGCACCAAACTGCCCAACGAAGTCACAACCCACTCCCTTATTTTCACAAAGAGAAAGTAAAAGTTGTCCACCCAATATCGTCGCTAGATTCAAAACTATATTTGTTAAATTATTAGTCATTTGGGGTGTTTGTACAGTTAGTCGCTTTTTTTAAAGGCCATGTTAGCACGCCACATGACATTCTGGTTTGACGTAGCATCTTTGTGACATCACCGACATGCTCCACCAAATTCCATGGCTAGTGACAATTTCAACCCGTATATCGAAAAAGGCTTTTATCCCGCTTTATAGATAAAGCACAACACCCGAGCCACAAGATCCAACAAACAAGTTCAAGTTCACAAGCAGTTCACAATACAATCTTAGGGCGTTTTGAATTACCTACGCGTAACATAATGAGCTTCTAGTCCCCGCACCACCTCCCCCGCCGGCGTCCACCCCGACCCCGGCGTCCACCGCCCCTTCCCACCGGTGGCCACGCCGGCCCCGGCGTCCACCGCTCCCTTCCCACCGGCGGCCACCCTGACCCCGGCGTGCCCCCATCCCCGCAGGCGGCAACCCCGTCCATCGACACCCTCCTCTGCGTGCGGCCGATCATGGCGTCTGGCGTGCCTGCAGCCTTGGAATCCGGCGGCCCCTCCAGCCCGGCGTCAGTGTCCTCCCGCCTCTAGCCTGTGGTATCGGGCCTCGGCCTCTCGGGATCCCCTGGTTCGTAACGTTCCTCCGCTGGGGCTCCTGGTCCTGTCTCGGGGCCGGTGGCTGGCGCGGAGGCGGCCCCTTGGAGGAAGCCTGGGCCTTCACGCAAGGCGGTGTGGCACAATACGAAGGCGCTTCAGAAGCAGGCTACGGCAGGTTCCTCCAGGTAGCGCTCGCCGGCATCCTCACATGAGCAGCGCGAGATCTCGGCCGACTTGTTTGGTCTCCGCTTCAAGTGCTTCAAGGAAGGCCACCGGTGTGATGGTTGCACTTTCAAGCCTCTGTGCATCCGGTGCGGCTTCGAGGGACACATCTCTTCGGATTGTAAGCGTCCTAGGAGCCCTAGGTCGGAGGAGGAGCTCTGTCGCGAGGCTGTGGCAAAGGTGGCGAGGACGTCGCAGCCGTCAGTTCCTGCCAGACTTGCGCACATGCTGTCGCCGGCGACTAGGCAGGCCTCCCCTTGGGTGGGGGGGTGCTTGCTAGTCCCGGTCTACACTGCACCTGTGGGGCCCGGGCAGGCTTCGGCGGCGGCGGGTCCAATACCCATCTATGTCCTTCGCCGAACTCAGGAGATGGACGACCTCGAGCGGCGCCTTCAGCTGGCAGTGGTGGCCTACATCGGCGGCCCATGGCCAGCAGTGTCCTGCGTCGAGGCGGTCTCGGTGCAGCTCAACATTCCGCGACACCGCTTCTCAGTGCACAAATTCCATCCAGAATAATTCCTGGTGGTGTTCGCCACGCCGGAGCTCCGCAACATGGCCTTGGCGGCCAACTGTCTTGATTAGGGGCGCTTGAAGCTTTACGTCCGACCTTGGTTGCGTCAAGCTCTTGCGGCGTCCAGAGTAATGCGTTCACAAGTTGATCTGATGATCGAAGGGGTTCCTTCGCATGCTTGGTCGAGGGAGACGACAGTGGAGTTGCTTGGCTCCTCCTGTATGGTGGAGAGTTTGGCACCGGAGACCGCCAACAGAGACGATCTTTCGCTCTTCAAACTGCGAGCATGGTGTGTTGATCCAAGCTGGTTGGTGGGGCCATCGAGTACTCTGGCACAGGCTCCTATCCTGACGCCAGATGCTGCACAGGAGACAACTATCCTGCCTGCCAATCCTAGGCTGGGACAGGAAGCTTTTGACCAGGCTTCGTGGACGGAGGAGACACTTGTCCAATCCGGGATGTTGCAGTCGGCTCTCGTAGAGGAGAGGCTCCGGAGGCTTCCGCAAATCATATGGTGGCTCTCGTGGAGACCTTGGATAGGACGATCGAAACTGCCGTTGGGGCCTCACCCCCCACCCCTCGACACTTTGGAGATCTTGGGCTCGCTGCCACCTACCAATACAAATGGAGATTCCGTTGTGCTGCCTGACCCTCCCCGACCCCACGAGCATGTGAACGTGACCCTCGTGCATGGGACAACTGAGGCGTGGGCCCTGTTATCAGATATGCTACTGCGCACCAGCCCATTGGCTCCTGCCCCCGATGCGACTACGTTGGCCGCCCTGGATCTGGGCCCAGGTGTGTCTGCCCATGACACGACCATGTCCGCTACATGCTTGGAGCTACCCTTGCATGGGCATGTCCGATCACCCATGCCAGCACCTACGTTGGAGTCCATCGCCTAGGATTCTACATTCACAGTCAAGGAGCAGATATCGCTCACCAACATCAAAACGTTTTGCGCTGGCATCCTAAAGAAATTGGCGCCACCACTTCTCAAGGAATTTGAAGGCATTCGTGGGGTGCGGGCCGGCCAAGATCCCTTCACGCCCTGCCGCACTATAGATCCCTTGGAGCGAGCAGTGTTAGAAAGACCAAGGCATCTTTTGCCGAGGCTGTGCTGCTGAAAGCATTAGGCCTAGATTCCAAGGACATAGCAGTTTCGGAGGACGCATTGGGGCAGTTACGGATGGTCTTTGATTCCCCGCTCCAAGAGCCGCACCTTAGGGCCATTGCGGCTATCTTCGGCAAGGCGGTCACGTGCAATCTTGACGCTGATATGGAGATGACACCCTCTAGCCTGGTGCAGTAGCTGGGGTGCTCGGGCAGCTTTGGAAGACCCGCTTCCAGATGTCTCGTGTGGGCTTGGAGTTGGTGTGCTGGAACGTGAGGGGCCTCAACAGTCCAGCCAAGAGGAAAGCTCTCCGGGAGTTTGTGGATCTTGTTCGTGCTGCTATATTTTGTATTCTTGAAACTAAGTTGTAGGTGGTAGACCAGTTTGTAATTTTGCAATGCATGGGACCTAACTATGATGGTTATACATATCTTCCGGCTACGGACATGAGGGGAGGCATCTTTGTGGCTTGGGATTCTACAAGGGTGATGTTGGCAAACATTGTCAACAACACTAACTTCATCATCGGATTTGTGTCGCTAAAGGAGGGCGCACCATGGTGGGTGTCGGTCGTCTACGGACCATAGGAGGATGAGCAAAAGACCAACTTCCTTCACGAGCTATCGGAGCATAGACTCTTGTGTCCAGGACCTTGGATGGCCATCGGAGATTTCAACCTTATTCTATATGCCGCAGATAAAAGCATTTCGGTCCTGGATCGTCGCATGATGGAGAAGTTCAAATGCTTCGTTGATGATAATGCTCTCAAGGAGTTGTTCTTGCACGGGCGCAAGTTTACGTGGAGCAATGAGAGAGAATCCCCCACGCTCACTAAGATCGATCAAGCTTTTGTATCCGTAGATTGGGAGCTGGACCACCCGGATTGTTTTCTGCAAGCTCTCTCTATGGCATACTCGGATCATTGTCCGCTTCATCTTTCTCTCGAGGAGCATGTGCATACTAGGAGACGCTTTCGCTTCGAGAAGTTCTGCGTTAAGATGGATTGGTTTTTGGAGGTTGTGCAGGATGCCTGGGTCTGTGAGGACAACATTTCAGATCCGTTCCTGCGCTTGGACACCCTCTTGAGGAACACGGCCCGTGCCCTTGCATCTTGGGGTCAGAAGAGAGTGGGAAATATAAAGCCGCAAATCGCGATCGTGAACCTGGTCATTCTTCGGTTAGACTGTGCACAAGAGTCCAAACGGTTGTCCCCTTAGGAGCACTGGCTCAGGAAATCCTTGAAACAGCTTGTGCTTGGTCTCGCATCGTTGGAGAGAATGATTGCTAGGCAGCGATCCAGAATATCTTGGTTACAAGAAGGGGATGCTAATACCCAACTGTTTCACCTCGTTGCCAACAGACGGCGCATGAAGAATCACATATCAGCAATTCATAAGGATGGGATGATCATTACAGAGCAGCAAGAGAAAGAGGATGCCTTTCATAGCGCATACAAGGAGTTGCTGCGCACGGACGTGGCACGTGTGCACACCCTAGACATGGATGCCCTTGGGGTCACCAGCATCGATCTCTCGGAACATGTGTTTGTTTTCCAGGAGGAGGAAATCTAGGATGTCATCAAGGACATGCCGGCTGACCGTGCCCCCAGTCCGGATGGTTTTATAGGCCTTTTCTTTCAGAAGGCTTGGGAGATTGTCATGGCGGATCTCATCGCGGCCTTGCAAAAACTATTCATCAGGAACTGACGTGGCTTTGGACTGCTCAACCAAGCTTTGATTACCTTGATCCCGAAATCCCCGAAGGCTTGCGTTGTGTCAGATTTCAGACCGATTTGACTTGTACACAGCCTGCCCAAGATTGCATCTAAACTTCTGGCGAATAGGCTTAGGCCTAGGATGGGAGAGCTCGTGCATGTCAACCAGTCTGCGTTTATTAAGGGGAGGAACCTTCACGACAACTTCTTACTGGTTCGGTAGATGGCACGTAAATACATCAGAGGAGAGCGAAAGGAGTGTTACTAAAACTAGATATATCCAAAGCGTTGGACTCTCTATCCTGGACTTTTCTATTTGAGGTGCTACGAGCTAAGGGTTTCCCCGAGCGGTGGATATCTTGGATCACTACTCTGCTCTCGATTGCGAGCTCCAGAGTGGTAGTGAATGGATCTGCTGGCATTAAGTTCAGGCATGCTAAAGGCCATTGGCAAGGGGACTCGATATCTCCCTTGCTCTTCATTATTGCCATGGACATGCTCTCTTCGATCGTCATCAAAGCACATGAGGAGAATGTGCTCAACACCATGAATGGCCGCACTCCACTGCAACGGCTCTCCCTTTACACAGATGATGTGGTGATGTTTATCAAGCCGTCCCGATCTGATCTACTCTTTGTGCAGGAGTCTCTTGCCATGTTCGGCGTTGCGTCAGGCCTACGAGTGAACTTTACTAAGTCCTCAGCCATCATGATTAGGGTAGAGGAATTGGATGAGGTTCTCGTTAAGGAAGCTCTACCTTGGAGGATTGAAACGTTCCCCTACAAATACCTAGGGTTACAGTTGAGCATCAAGCAGCTCAAGAGAACGGAGTGGCAGCCCATGGTTGACTCTGTGCTTCACATCATGCCAGGATGGAAGAGAGGTCTTGTTACCAGGCCCGGGAGGCTGATTCTCGTGAACCAAGTCATGCGAGCACGTGCTACCCACCACCTAATGATTGCTGAGGCGCCTAAGTGGGCCTTGGAGCTTGTGGACAAAGGGTGTAGAGCCTTTTTCTGGGCCGGATAGAGGAGGTGCATGGCGGGAAGTGTGTGGTCTCTTGGAAACGGGTGTGCCGGCCGAAACATCTGGGAGGGCTTGGCATGATCGACCTTTACAAGCACGACATTGCACTTAGGCTCAGATGGGAGTGGCTCAGGCGCACTGCCAGTTCGAGGCATTGGCAAGGTCTCAGTCTTGTTACGGATAAGGACGTAGCGCAGGCATTCAGAAGCTTGGTCACCTGGCAGATTGGTGCAGGAGAGCGTGTTTTATTCTGGAAAGACAGAAGGATCGATGGAGCAGCAGTTTCTGAGATTGCTCCTTTAGTTGCTGCCAAGGTGCGAACACAAGTGGTCAACAAGAGACTGGTGAAGGACGCTCTTCACTTGAATGCTTGGGTGGATAATATTGTGGGCGAGCTTTGCACCGAAGGTCTCGTTCAGTTCATAGTTTTACGGGAGATCTTCATCAACGTTCAGCTAGACCCGATGACGAATGACAAGACGGTTTGGGCATGGAATGCAGCTGGAGTGTACACTGCCTCGTCAGCTTACAAGATGATGTGCGAGGGTGGTATTTGTTTCCAATCCTACCGGCCTATCTAGAAGTGCTGGAGCCCTCTAGCGTGCAAAATCTTCATGTGGCTAGCCGTGCAATATAGGCTATGGACCTCGGACAGACGTGTGAGGCATGGCTTGCAAGAGCAGAGCTCGTCGTGCTAACTATGTGACCAGGAAGAAGGCACGGTTGACCACATCCTTCTGCAATGTGTGTTTGCTCGACATGTGTGGTATCTTTGTTTCACAAGGCTTGGGATCCACCCTATGTTTGGACCCGACCCTGTTGACAAGTTGGCGAACTGATGGACCAGGTCGAGGAAGAGGATACATAAGCAGACGCGCGGGAGATTTGATACGATAGTGATGCTTGTATGTTGGTCCCTTTGGAAACAACATAACGGGAGGGTGTTTGGTAGTGGTCAGGTGTGAGATGTAGGGGGCACGACGTGCCTCATCTTTGATGAGCTACAAATGTGGATTAGTGCTGGAGCGTTTGGAGCAACACCTAGCATAGAGTAGTCGAGTACTGTTTCTGGAGTGGGTGGGGAGGCGGGGTTGGGATCGACTTGTGATGCCCAACTCGCATTTTGTAAACCTCTTGTACATATCCTTCTTTCTCCTATAAAGCCTCGAAAAAAGTTCAATTTCACAACACATACAAACACACACCCATAGTACGACATGTTCTGCTGACGGCACAACTCAACAAGCCCTAAAATAAAAAAACAAAGGCCTAGCCGAGGGGAACAGTCCTAGGCAAGGCAGCATGGAGGCCCGAGGCCTAATCTGGCTCTAAAGGTGGTGGAGGAAGCGGCGGAGGCAGCATGGAGGCCCGAGCAGCTCAATCACGAGCCACCTAATGTGACGGGATCGTTGCGCGGAGGCATGCAGTTCCACAAAAAGGTCAGGGAAGTTTTTGTTACACCAACTACCATCAACCACCTCAGGAAAACAGCTCGTGAGGAAACGAGTGGAAACGCACTCGAAAGGAAGAGAAAGTAATCAGCCGACAAGTTGAGCAAGAGGACGTAAAACTTACGACATCGTCCTCTACCGCATGCAATGGCCACCTTGCATCCAGCTGACGAATCACGTTACAAAACTTGGTGACATTGATCTAGATAGCATGCCAATGATACGACAACGACTTCATGTTGTGTGGTTGAATGTTATACATGTCGTAGGGCGCAATGTGCTTTCGTGCGTGAAATGTTGCATGCAATTGCTCCCAGAACGGCTCCCCTCCGGCCCTTCCTATGAAATCCGTGGATACAGCCAACCACGCATCGCAAAACAACTTATCCTCCATGGTCAAATAGTTCACCATGCTTCGAACTTATAGAATGACATAGCATTTGAATATAAGCTCAGTGGCATTTGACCTAACCCTGTCGGGTGTGGCCGCCATGGAGGTCGTCGACCGGGGTGGGTGGGGAGTGTACGTAGGTACAAACGGCTCCATGGTGGAAAGCACCGTTGCAATGGCGAGCGGGCGCGTCGGTGCTAGTTGCGGACGTCTGACAATGCCTCTTGGCGGCAGGAGACGTACAAGGATCGATGGCGGAGGTGAAGGGTGCTGATGCAAATCAAGGGGGAGAAGGGGCGAAGTGCAAGGAAATGGAACCGAGAGGGAGGATTGGCCAGGCCAAGGAGGGTAGATAGCGATGTTTCTCGTGTCCGAACTCCCGCAAAGATCCCTCACGGTTGTCTCCAATTTGCGAAAGAAATCGCGTCCGAACCGGGCCACAGACCGATACATGACCGTGTGGGATGGCTTCCGCGGTCTGGACAGCGCGGTCCGGATGGTTGCAAGAGGTTTGAGGATCGGCATTGAAGATGCCCTTACTTGCACCATCTGGATTCTAACAAATTCAGTCTTTCACGAAATTATATCAAAACTTTGAGGAGACACGGTCTTAGTCGGGATCATTGAGGATGCCCTTACATACCATCTGCCACGAACTTTGCAATGCCCAGCTTTAGCCTCTGCAGCACCTCTCCACAGGAAGCTACGACGGATTTTGTCGATCGTGTGCAGGACCCATGGCGGCAAGTCCATGGATAATATGTGATAGACTGCCATGGCCATCATTACCGAGGGCAGGACTACTCTACCCGCCTCCGTGAGAAGCCCACGTTGCCAAAGCTGCAACTGATTCGCGATTTAGTCGATTGCGCAGTGCTGAAGGCTGCCCCACGTACTTGCATGGAAAGGTGGCCACAGTGCAAGGAAGGTTGTGGAGCACATTACCCACCAAATGATCGGGCCATCGAATCGGAATAATGGAGCTCTTCTGTAAATTGAAACGTAGTCTGGAGGCCTCACCAAAAATCTCAAATAATTCCTTGACCACTACCACCTCACGCACCGCCGGCCTCGCGAACAGCACCACATCGTTCGCATATACATCACATCATCCTCATAGGGCAGGCACTTACACGTTTGTTGTGCCCCCTGTGAAGCATTCTCAACATGCAGTCCAGTCCACCCAACATCCCGATTGGATCCTGAAGGCCGACGAGGTTGCCCTAGCAAATGCCCACAAACACCTTGTCGCAGTCCTCATCGGGCACCAGGAACACATGTCATAGAGTTTCTCGTGAATGAAGAAGAGCGGCATTAAAGCAACTCTAGCAAATGCCGTAAAAGTGTTCAAAACTCTAAATTTATACTACAGATACCGTGAACGCACCGAACATATCCTATAAAATAGCATATCCCGGATTTTTATTGTAGGTTGCCGCATATTATCACTCATATATTTTTTAGGCTGATTTTTTAGATGAACCGTAAACAAATGAACGTCGGAGCAGGCGGCTCGAAGCTCGGCAGAGGCCGTCGGAGCATCGTCAGAGCAGGTGGAGGAGCTTGACAGGGGCCGTTGGAGCATTGCCGGAGAAGGCAGATGGCTAGATCGTCACTGAAGCTGGTGGAGGAGCTAGGCAGCAGCCGTCGAAGTGTCATCGGAGTAGGCGGATTGTCGGAGCAGCGCCGGAGCTTCACCGGATTAAATATTTTGCAGTACCGTTATGTAGCACATGTTCTCGCAAAGCCAATTTGGTACCACAAAACAGTTTACAATTGCCCCTAAACTAATTTTACAATGCTATGATATACGATATCTACTTGAGTTGCTCTTAGATCGGGGACCAACATGGTGCCGTTCTCAATGGACATGTGTTCTACTTCAATCTCTTCATGCAGCACCGATCCTAACTCCTACTTTGTTGATCTTCAACCGGACCAGCTCTCGCTGCTCCTTTTGGTGAGAGCATGCTCAGTTAGAACGCCACATTGCTTGTAGTTACCGCCGGACGGGTCATCATGAGCCGTCCTTACATCGATCTTGTTTCATATATGTGAATCTTAGAAAGGTGATAGGATGGAATCAGTGTCGTAGCCAGCATAAGTCCGAGCCTTGACCTAGCTCCGTATCTATAGTTGTCACTGTAGCTACAGTTCCTATAATTAAGAAATGAATTGCTTGCTACGCCCTGGGCCATGCCCTGGCAGCATGGGGCTTGTCTATGCCCGTGGGTGGAAGAGGTGACGGCCAGCTTCTTCAAGTAGATTTAAGAACTTGGTTGTGTTGGGTCGGGGCTTGACAAAATTTACGCTTGGTTTACTTCAATATCCCAGTTCTTAAATACTATAGTACCAAGGTAGACATCCAAAAAAGGTTTAAATGCATCTCACTTGCTTCAAAAGAAGGCTCGGCAAACACTCTTATCACAGATGATTGTTCAAGGCTAAAAATTGACCCCATTTATATGCCGTGAGCATGCCGCTTATTTGGAAATCACACCCTCGCTCATGCATATTTGGACGACCGGTCATGCAGGATGCAACATGGGGACGATGGGCACCAATTCTTACAACAGATACTACCTTACTAGTACATGCTACAACCATGAACTCTCAATACTAGGTTGGAATGCGTTCTAGTATGATGAGGCAGGTTGTAACGGGGAGAATCATCTATTAGTATCATGCATATGATATTAGTGTATGATACTATATCCGTAAGACTACTCACAATGGAAATAACATAGGTAGTAACATGGATGTCATCTAAGCAAAAAGTATGATGTGTCATCTAATTAATGAGAAGAGAGAAAAATTGAGTAACTTAGCATGTTACTACCCATATGAGTAACATAACGCATACCAATGCAAAATGAGTCTATAAGCTAATAAATGAAAGGCTTAATGTTACTACTCATATGTTACTATCCATTGTGGAGATAGTAACTTAGACTAGTAACATATGCATGTTACTACTCTATATATGTTACTCCTCGTTGTGATTAGTCTAATGCATAGTATCATGTGTTAGTATCATAAAAAGTTTATTTATTGACATGCATGACACATAGTAGCACAACATTTAACATGATACGGTATCATAATATGATACTTAACTCTTTCTTCCTTCATTTAATTCTATGACACATCATCAAATTTACCTAGTATCTATAATACTTCCGTTACAACCAGCCTGATAGCAAAGGCCGGTAGGTTTACCATTTGTTTATTATCTTAAGGACCGCCTGGTGACAACGTGAAGTCTAAACTGTTATTTCTCCTTTGGAGACCGTGGCACCTCGAGAATTTATAATCCTATGTAAACTATTTTGATTGCCTTCTTAGCCGTTCAACGCGTCCGGTTTCAGTTGAAATGATTCATGCCTTCACGGCATCACAGGTAAAAAGACCTCCCTTGTGATGGTAATGTGCCAAGAAGGTTCACTTGTGGACACTGAAATTGACGTGAAATCTTGTGGTGTGTTCCATGCCGATCTCCCAATCAGTGGTAGGGGAAGGTGGTGTTGCGTTGTCGTCTCTTGCCTTGTCCTTGCTGAAAGCTCTGGGCCAGTCGTAGCGTGTTGTTAGTACAGTATGCATTTTCAATTTTTCAATCGGCTTGTCTAGAAATGAGAAATGGCCCTTTCAACCCTTTTGGTTGGTATGAATAGTACCTACTTTATCCTGCTCAATTGCTTGATAGATCAAACTGTCTCATGAATTATAGGCCGATGAATGAGAAAGGCATCTTGACATTAGAAGATCCTGATATTGACATTTTTGTTGTCTGCAATTTTGTAGTATGAAGCGTCTGTGGCCATGAATATAACCGACTTTTATACACACAATTACTTCTGAAAATCTCACATTTTCTCATCGTGATAACCATCGATACATAAAGTTGGTTATAGGAATGATAAGGAAGTTATTTCGCATTGATACTAATCGCATCTCATATTGGTGAGTTGAACTATATTTCTGGTTGTTTTCAAGTGAGGTTGAATTTGCAGATGGCAGTACATTCCATCTGTGAGCTGAGTTTCAGACATAACTGGTTTCGGAGTCTACAGCTCAGCAGCTGACAGCAAGTCAGCAAGATCAGATCAATAGCTGGCAAGAAGGTAAGCTTTTAGTTTATTTTCTGTATTCCTTGTCACAATTTGAAGTGGTAAAACCACGTTTAAGTTCGTTAGGGCCTATGCTACCGTGGCAAGTTTAGAGTTACCCTGGAATGTTGACTTTTCCTACAAAACTTCAACAATACCCCTTTAGAATATTAGCATATTTTGTTGCCGTGTATTTATTTGTTTGCTAACTGTTTACCCTTGAAATTATGCCAGGTCATATTTGGGCGGCGACATGTTGGAATAATGTGAACTGAATCGGTAGAAAATTATGGAGTCCGGCGAGGGTTATATTATTCGTAGAATAAATTTCATGGCAGATTTGTCTACTTCTAACAATAATATAGTAGAAAACAGGGCTTCGGTTGAGGCCTTAATCCCGGTTCACTTACGAAGCGGGACCAAAGGATGCATCAGTCCTGGTTCGTGAGGCCAGGGCTTTTGTTCTGGTTCGCTAGGGACCTTTAGTCCCGGTTTGAGCCACGAACCAGGACTAAACGTGTGGTGGCAACCGTTCGCCTGGTGGGAGCCCCTTTAGTCCCGGTTCGTGGCTAAAACCGGGACTAAAGGCCCACATCCCGCGGCGGTTCGCGCGATGAAAACACGAGAATGGTACAGTACCACTACTGCTACAGTAACTGCGGCCATTCCCTGTTCGTCTCCCTCTCTCCTCTCTTCTTCCCCCCTTATCTTCTACCATGGATCATCCAATCACTCGCTACGGGGAGGTGCTCGCACATGGCACAACCAAACTCATTGTCGTCTAAACGAACGGCAACGCCATGGTGCCACGTTTTCTTTCCGATTTCGAGGGATGGCTTGAAGAGGCGGAGGAAGAAAACAAGTTCATGGGGCTTGATCTCGAGTACACGGCCAATCAAAAAGATGTTGCCGTCATCCAACTTTGTTTCAAGAGAAATGGCATGGTCTTCCAATGGGCAAGGTAAGTTTTGGGGCTTTTCTTTGATCAATAATTCATAGGTTATGAAAATTGCATATATAGGATAGCAACATGTTCCATTTGAATCCTATGGGAAAGATCAATTCTCTTTTAGTTGTAGTGAATTTTCCTTGTTGCGTATTGGCAAAACTGTGGGAGAACATATATGTCATAGTTAATTTATTCGGGTTTCTTGATCAATTCATAGGATATGAAAATTGCATAGGATAGCAATATGTTCCATTTGAAATCGATCCTATGGGAAAGATCAATTCCTCTTGTGTTGTAGTGAAACAGTTTTCCTTTTTGCATATATTGGCAAAACCGTGGGAGAACACATATATGTCATAGTTAATTTAGGGTTTCTTGATAATAGGATACGAAAATTGCATAGGATAGCAATATGTTCCATTTTGAATCCTATATATATATATATATATATATATATATATATATATATATATATATATATGGGAAAGATCAATTCCTCTTGTGTGTTGTAGTGAAATAATTTTCTTTGTCGCATATATTGGCAAAACCGTGGAAGAACATATATGTCATAGTTAATTTATTAGGGTTTCTTGATCAGTTCATAGGATATGAAAATTGCATAGGATAGCAATAATATATATGTTCCATTTGAATCCTATGAGGGAAAGATCAATTCCTGTGTTCTAGTGACACAATTTTCCTTGTTGCATATTGGCAAAACCGTGGGAGAACATATATGTCATAGTTAATTTAGGGTTTCTTGATCAATTCATAAGATATGAAAATTGCATAGGATAACAATATGTTCCATTTGAATCCTATGGGAAAAGCACTGTCCAATATTTAACATTGTTGCAATAGTATTTAACACTTGTTCCATTTTAATTTGTTGTTGTAGTAGTGACAAGCACTGTCAAGTACTCATGGACTTTTTTTTGCAGCGTCATACATTTTGCTAGCGTTGATATAACGAATGAAAAGCTCAAGATGAGGCACAACTTCGGTATTGAGATACCAGCTGCCTGTCACATTGATCTCCAAGAAATATTCAGGCTTAAGCATAGGAGGACTTCAATGGCTCATATGGCAGTCGCCGTGATCGACGAGCATTACGTTGATATGAAGATCAAATCCCCCCTGGCTCAGCACAAAGAGTGGGAGACGACCCCACTTGACGGTATCAACATTGAGTATGCAGAAAAAGATGTCGTACGTTGCATACGAGTTGTACCGCAAGATTAGAATCATCAATTATGGGCAGCGGCACCTCGTACATCAAGCACCACCACCACCACCGGTTTGGGGCAGGGGATATTCTTATTCGGATGAGTAGTGTTCGCAACGGCGAACACTTCTATCTCTAGCGCTAAATCTCTAGCTATTATTATGTACTGCTTGGGGACCTCTGGCTATTCGGACGAGTACTTTTATATATCTCTATTATTATGTAGTGCTTGGGAGGGGTCTCCTAACTATGATCCAGACGAGTACTTTTATATATCTCTATTCGGACTAGTACTTTCTATAGTGGATATATGAACTATTATTTTTATCTATGTCCCTGTTTAAATATGATGTGAGAAAGATTTCTGAAGCATTGTGAGGTATGTGCTGAGATATCTCTGAAAAGGTTGAAACTTGGCATGGTTAAAATAAATTATGAAAGCATAGCACATGGCGTGTGACTCTATGTATCTATAACCTTCCTCCTTGGTTGTGCATGAAGCGGAAGTTCATTATGATGTCAGTGCTCATACAAGGCCCTAAGCAACCCAGCAACGATATTGATGTGTACCTAAGGTCATTAGTGATGAACTTTTACGATTGTGGAATAAAAAAGGTATACATGTGTGGGATGAGCACAAACAACACGAATTTGACCTGCGAGCTTTCGGCGGTTGGTTGCAAACACATGTCATGAATGACAACAATGTTGACTTATACCCCAAGATCCCACTCTGGGATGTGACTGGCTGCACCGTCATCACTTTTCTTCTCTAGTGAGTAGTCGGGATGGTTCAGTTTGAACACGAAATGCATCCAGTTTTTGTTTTAACCCTCTTAACTTTTTATCACTTCCTATGCGGGTGAAATGATGGTACCATGCCATGTTTCAACCTTTTCAGAGTTCATTTGTGGTGCTTTTTAATTTCAGGGTCATTTAGCTCAAAACAAATCATTAAATGCATGAAAAATAGCAAATGAAGTTAGATAGGGTTGAAATTTTAGTATGTGGCTTCTAACGGTTCATATTGAATGCAAAAAAAAGTCTGGAGTTGAAATAAGTTACAAAAATTGAAATCCTTCTGTAACAGACAAGTTTTCGTCCGAAGCCCCGATACTTCGAAAGAGATTGTCCATTTTGTACACGAAGTGCATCCAGTTTTTGCCATAACACTCTCCACTTTTTAGCACATGCTCTATGGGTGAAATGATGATACCATGCCAAGTTTCAACCTTTTCAGAGTTCATTTTTTGTGCTTTTTAATTTCAGCGTCATTTAGCTCAAAACAAATCATTAAATGCATGAAAAATAGCAAATGAAATTAGATAGGGTTGAAATTTTAGTATGTGGCTTCTAATGGTTCATATTGAATGCGCAAAAAGTCTGGAGTTGAAATAAGTTGAAAAGGTTGAAATCCTTTTGTAACACACGAGTTTTCGTCAGAAACCCCGATACTTCGAAGGAGATTGTCCATTTTGTACATGAAGTGCATTCAGTTTTTTGCCGTAACGCTCTCAACTTCTTAGCACATTCTATTGGGTGAAATAAAGATACCATGCCAAGTTCAACCTTTTCCGAATTCAGTTGGGTAATTTTGATTAAAACAAATTAAGGTATAAAACTAAAAGAGTTAAACAGAATCTAATTTTGATTAAAACACCTATTTAAATTATCCTAAAAAATCCCAACTTTAACATAATGATAAAACATAGTAATATTAAATAACAGGAAAAAGAATCACTCAAATATCTATTTTTAAAGTAAAGTTATTCACAAATTACTGTTTCACACAAATTTCAAATGAATTCTAGTTTGAACTATTTCAATTTGAAAACTACCGGCACTAACATAAAATTTGTAATTGTTTTGATCTAAAGAAAAAAGATTCATTAAAAACTATAAATATTCTAACAGTTATTCCAAATATATAAAAAAATAAAAAAATAAAACAAAACAAAAAAGAGAAAAAACAGTTGTAGTCCCGGTTGGTGCTACCAACCGGGACTAGAGAGTCCCTTCCCGCGCGGAATTTGGTCCGCCGAAAATTTTGAGCACGCGGAATTTGGGTCGTTAGTCCCGATTGGTGACACGACCCGGGACTAAAGGGTGGACATTTAGTCCCGATTGGTGATACCACCCGGGACTAAAGTCTCTTTAGTCCCGGTTGTAGACATGACCCGGGACTAAAAGGTCCCACTATATATCTAGGACATTGTCGTTTCTTCACCAACCTCTCCCATCCTACCCGACGCCGCCGCCCCTGCCCCGACGCCGCCTCTGCCCCGATGCCGACAGGCTGCCGGTGCTCGTCGTGCACCTCTTCTCCCTCGACCTCGCCATCGCGCTGCCTCCCGCCGGAGATCGCGTCCCCGACCCGCTCGCTCCGGTCGACCTTGCCGTCGCCTCGACCTCGCCACCGAGCCTGCTGTGATCCACTCTCTCCATCTCCTCCCTATCCTCCCTCTCCTCCTGAAGCCTCCCTCCCCGTCCGCCATTGCCGCCGGCTATGCATGGCCGCCCTCCCCGTCCGCCATTGCCGCCATGCATGGCCGCCCCTCCCCGAGCCCATCCTGGCCCTACCTAGAGCCACCACCAGAGATGCTCGAGAGCCGCCGCCCCATCCATCTCTGGCGTAGGAGCCCCACCGCCCGACCCGTCCATCTCCGACAGTGCCGCAAACAATGTGTTAAGAAAATTGTACATAGATGGATAAGTAGATTAATATTGTTAGATGTTTTATGTTTTAGTTAATTAGGAGTCCTAGGAAAAATTAGTATGTGTATGTTAGATTAGATAAAAATTCTAAAGTTAGTGATTAAACGATAAGAAAATGTTCTCATAGGAATTTGTCTCGTCATCGACGATGCCCGACCCGCATCCTCATCGTCGAGTGGTTCGTGAGAGCCTGCTTGATAGGCGTCATGTCCGGGACTGGGCTTCGTCGGACTGGCACTGAGAGGTGCTACCTTCCGGGGCTCTAAGCTTGGTGAGGAATCCCTTGTCTCGTCGTCGACCCGGAGCTTCTTTGGTGGCGGTCACGTAGGCCACTTTCGGTGCAGAGGTAGCGCCCCCCGCGGAGGTGGTACGTCGCCGTGTCAGGGAGGAGGACGAGCATGTCCGTTGCTACATGGCAGCGTTGGATGCCAGGTTCAACAATACCTGGCAGATTCTTCATGGATCTCGCCCGAGTTATGATCCCGTGATGGTTCCTTATCTTTGGGTGTCCCCCACCCGCGACTCAGGAACCGCTAGTGACTTAGATTATTTGATAGTATTCGATCTGTATTAGTGATCTTATATGATCATATTCGAGATGTATTAGTTAATATTTGATGATGCATTAATAACTGGATTATTCGAGATGATGTATTAGTGATATTATATTCAAGTTCCTTATAAATATATCAGTGGTATTTTATGTATAATGCATGTGTGACTTTCGGTGTGTCGTTGCTCCTTGTGTGACTTTCATGTGTGTTCTTGATGGAGGAATCCCGACTGTTGTCGTGGGGGGCGCCTCCTCTTTCTTATTTTCTTTGCGATATATTCGTCGGTATAACGTGCAAGACGAGAAGTGGGGGGCGTCCATCATGGATAGTCGAACTATTACTGTGAGAGAGTGTCCACCAACACATATACACCATTGTACCAGTGTGAGAGAGTGCGCACCAACACACCATGAGATATGAGAGTTATTTAAAGAAAGCCTCGACGGACCGAAAGTCACACACGCATTAGGATCCAAGAGTGCTGTAATTCTTGAATCATGAACACAGGAAATATCATCGTCATCAGACGATGATAGGATCCAAGCATGTGAATTTTGTAGTGAATTTAAGGGTCTTTACGACCAGCCTGGGCTGCGAGACGGCTGGTTCTTCACCATGAAGCTTTACGAGGACTTTGATATTTCTACGGTACGCAACAATGACAACTGATTTTTCATAATTAAGCATGACTTCTGCTTATTTCCTTCAACGCGCAATTTCTGTTTTATACAATTCGACTAGTTCATCCCCTGTCATGCAAGACGGTATTTCTTGGAGAGGCTCGGTTTCAAAGAGCACGAGAGTTTCTAGACGAGGACAACCAACCTGAGGACTAAACATGGTCACACATTTCTTGTGAAAGTAATGAATGCACCTAATAACACAGAATTAGGGTGCTCAAATTGGGAATCTCTTTGCAAGGCATATGGATTTCAGGAGGATATGGAAATAACCTTCGATCTTCATCCTGAAGATCATATTGAAGGAAACATTGACATTTGGGTGTGTCGATATGCTTCCTATTTTACCTCCATGTGAGTTTGTCAACCATGCATATTTGTCAAGTAATTGCATTCTATATTTAAAAATATTTGGTGTTCATCCGTACTAAATTTGTTAATTTATAGTTTATAGTTTATTTCGTTTTTTCGAGTGAAACACATAACATAATTGACGCGACACACTACACTTATGGATCACATCTAACTTGGGAGGAGAAGGATGATCTTATCAACTTTGTTATTGGTATCCTAGTTGGTAGGGAGATCTTCCCGTATAATTTGGGAACTGGCCCAAATTTTACATTGTACATGACACTAGTGCATAGGTTGAGGGCAGATGAAATTCGCCGAAATATCTTGGTAAGAGTTGCTAATTAAGTACACTAGTACTGTTGCGTAAATGGTATTGATTACATTGCTAGCTAGGCTACTATTATTGAAAGCACAACATGCTCCCTTGGTGGTTTTGATAATTCATGACAACATACATTGTCTCTTGGACTGATAC
Organism: Hordeum marinum; assembly: GCA_022496015.1. Taxonomy (NCBI): domain Eukaryota; kingdom Viridiplantae; phylum Streptophyta; class Magnoliopsida; order Poales; family Poaceae; genus Hordeum; species Hordeum marinum. The sequence goes on along the minus strand of CM039674.1, from coordinate 452,946,227 downwards.
TTTTACCTAGTGTATTTCAGATACAGTCTATAGAGAGGATTGGCAAAAGGAGATTGTGGACATACCCCAAGATGCAAGGAAATAGGTTGGCCAAGCTTCAAGCAAGAGGACTCTACATTTTATATTTGTGAGAAATCACTTTGAGTCCATAGGAAAGCCAATACTATTAAAAGGGGGTAAGATTTTGTTGGTAAACAATATGCTCAAACGTGCACAAGTGATAGTCGCCAAAAACATCCACAACCTCTCCCACCAAAGTCTGTTCTATACCTAACACTCAAAGTTGGTGCAACCAACTTTCCCACTTCGGTTCCACCAATTCTAGAACCTAGACAGACTCAAGCCAAACCCTAGCCACTTCGGTGCAACTGATTCCATACCGGTGCCACCGAGTTTAGGTTGCCCACTTTCTGTTACGCAAATTCACATTTTCGGTCCCACGGAGAATGTTGGATCGGCGTCACCGAGATTAGAAATCTGACCGTTGGTCACCTTATCGGTGCAACCGAGTTTCTTATATCGACTTTACCGAGATTCAAAAGTTGCCACCTTTTGGTCACTTCGGTACCACCGAGATTCACACATTGGTGTCACCGAGTTGGTCATTTTGTGTGTAACGGTTGGATTTTTGGGGATGCCTATATATACCCCTTCACCACCACTTACTCGAAAGAGAAGCACCCAGAACTATTCCATACCTATCCTATCAGATTTTCTGAGAGAGAACCACCTACCCTTGTGTTGAGGTCAAGATCTTCCACTCCAATCATATGGATCTTGATTTCTAGCCTCCCCAAGTAGCTTTCCACCAATCCCATCTCTTCCACCATGCCAAATTTGTGAGAGAGTGATTGAGTGTTGAGGAGTCTATCATCTTGAAGCACAAGAGCAAGGAGTTCATCGTCATTACCGAGCCTATTACCTTTTGGAGGGTGGTGCCTCCTAGATTGGTTAGGTGTCGCTTGGGAGTCTCCTACTTCGTGTTGTGGAGTGAACCAAGAAGTTTGTAAGGGCAAGGAGATCGCCTACTTCGTGAAGATCTACCCATAGTGAGGCTAGTCCTTCATGGACGGAAGCCGTTATGGAATAGTCAAGGTTGCTACTTTGTGGACCCTTTTGGGTGGAGCCCTTCGTGGACTCTCGCGACCGTTACCCTCCATGGGTTAAAGACCTCATAAACGTGGATGTACGATAGTGCCACCTATTGGAACCACGGGAAAAAAATCCATGCGTCTCCAACTACGTTTGATCTACCTATCTCAACACTTTACTTCATATGCAATGTCTTTACTTCCCGCTGCCATATCTGTTGACATGCATGTGTAGGGCTGTTAGACTTGCTAGCTTTGCTAAAACTGTTAAAATATGCCAACCAATTAACTTGTGAAAGGTTAGGTTTTAAATTCCTGCTAGTAGTCTATTCACCCCCCTCTAGACACTCTTCTAGTGATGCCTCAATATCAGAGCATTGGTCTTCATTGCTTCGGTTTAATCACCGAGGAGGAAGATGGATGTGTCTTGTATAGGGAGTTTGAGTTGTAGAGTGCCCATTCTTGATGGAGAGTACTATAGTCAATGGAAATCTTTGATGCTTGAGCTGTTTAATGAATTTCAATTGAGTAAATATGTTATGCGCCCCTATGAGCCTCCTATTGATCCTTTGCATCCAACACACGAAGAGGAAATTGATATGCTATGCAATCTTAGAACTGTTAATCTCATTGTTAGAGCATTGCCTAGAAATGTGCTTAACCAAATGAAGAATTTTGCATGTGCTTACACTTTGTGGAATGATTTGGAGAAACTATATCCAAATTATTCATTAAGTAATCTTGATGAAATTCTTCATAAAACCATCGCCTTTCACAAAATGTCGCCTAGTGATCCTAAATTTAATGTTTGTCTATTTGAGCTTAGAGACCTCATGCGTGCTAAAGGAGATGTCACAACTATCAACAATATCATTATAGAGGCCCTTCGCATTCATAAACTTGAACATTATCATGATCACCATCCTAACGAATCTCTTGTTCTTTATGACGAGGATTTCCCACTTGATGATGACAATGTGGAACATGGCTACTATGATAAAGATGAGCTGTTCGATATCGAGTATGAGAAGATCATGAAGAATCTAAGTCTCATGGCAAACTTCAAGGATTACATGTCCGGAGGAAAAGAGTGGATTCTCGATAGCGGATGTACCGATCATATGACCGGAGATAGAGAAATGTTTGAAGAGATTACACCAAACCATGGACCGTGAAGGTACGTAACGTTTGGAGATAACTCCAATGGTAAGGTACTTGGTCTTGGTAAGGTGTCCATATCCCATGATAATTCTATTCAAAATGTTATGCTTGTTGAATCTCTTGGCTATAATCTTCTTTCCGTGTCTAGACTTGCCGACTTCGGTTTCAATGTGTTATTCACAAAAATAGATTGCCAAGTGTTTCGTCAAGATAATCATAAAATGGTCTTTGTCGGTATCCGTAGAGGTGATCTATACATTGTCGATTTCACTAAGAAATCCAAACCTCGCACTTGTTTAATTGCTAAATCTTCTAAAGGTTGGCTTTGGCATAGAAGATTAGGACATGTTGGCATGCGTAATTTAGACAAACTTATCAAAGGTGATCATATACTTGGTGTTAAAGATGTTGTCTTTGACAAAGATAGACTTTGTAGTGCTTGTCAAGCTGGAAAGCGAGTAGGTGGAAGTCATCCTCTTAAGAATATCATGACTACTAGGAGACCACTCGAGTTACTTCACATGGATCTTTTCGGTCCCAATGCTTACAAGAGTCTCGGTGGAAATTCCTATGGTCTAGTTATAGTTGATGATTTTTCCAGATTTATGCGGGTATTCTTTCTTGATGATAAGTTGCAGGTTCAAAAGATCTTCAAGAACTTCGCTCACAAAATGCAAAATCAGTTTGAAGTGAAGATCAAGAAGGTTCGGAGCGATAACGGATCGGAGTTCAAGAACACCCATGTGGATACCTTTCTTGATGAAGAATGTATCTCACATGAGTTCTCGGCTACGTACACGCCTCAACGAAATGGAGTTGTTGAGAGGAACAGCCGGACACTCATTGAGATGGCAAGAACGATGCTTGACGAATACAAGACGCCAAAACACTTTTGGGCAGAAGCCGTGGAAACATGTCATGCCACAAACCGACTTTACTTGCACAAGCTTCTCGGTAAAACGGCATACAAGCTACTCACCAGTAACAAACCCCAAGTTGGATACTTTCAGGTATTCGGCTCGAAGTGCTACATTCTTGATAAGCATCGTTGTACTAAATTTGCTCCTAAATCTCATGAAGTATTCCTACTTGGTTATGGATTGAACTCTCACACTTACCGTGTCTACAACAACTTCACTTGAAAAGTTTAAGAGACGGTAGATGTGAAGTTTGATGAATCTAATGGTTCGCAAGTCGGACAATTGCCAAATGATGTAGGTGATCAGAACCCTTCGGAAGCTATCCTAGATTTACCCATCGGCAAGATTCGTCCCATGGAGGTGAAGGAAAGTACTTCATCAACTCAAGTGGAAGCCCCTACTTCACGAGAAGGTGAACCACAACATGACATGGATGCATCCACAAGCGGTACACGGCAAGATGATGAAGACGAGGAAGTGCATCATGAAGATCCACCACAACCTCCTTCACCACCACCTCAAGGGAACGACACCTTCAACAACAACAAAGATGAAGGAGATGATGATGAAGAAGAAGCTCCACCAACCAACAATCAGAAGCTGACCCGAGTTCGAGCACAAGTGACCAAGAACCATCCCCTAAACCAAATCTTTGGTGATATACAAACAGGGAGGATGACTCGCTCTAAAACTCGTCTAGCAAACTTCTCTGAGCATTATTCTTTCATGTCTAGCATTGAGCCCTTGAAGGTAGAACAAGCTCTTGAAGACGCGGATTGGGTGAACGCTATGCATGAAGAGCTTCACAACTTCGAAAGGAACGAAGTGTGGACACTCGTGGAGAAGCCCGAGGATGAACACAACATCATCGGAACCAAATGGGTATTTCGGAACAAGCAAGACGAAGACGGTCAAGTCGTGCGCAACAAGGCTCGCCTCGTAGCTAAGGATATACGCAAATCGAAGGTATGGACTACGATGAGACCTACGCCCCTGTCGCTAGACTTGAAGCTATTCGCATTCTTCTTGCTTATGCCAATCACCATGATATCACGCTTTATCAAATGGATAATAAAAGTGCATTTTTAAATGGTGAGATTGAAGAAGAGGTTTATGTTAAGCAGCCACCTAGCTTTGTGAATCCTAAGAAACCTAATCATGTTTACAAGCTTCCTAAAGCTCTTTATGGTCTTAAGCAAGCCCCTCGTGCTTGGTACAAATGTTTAACGAAGTTTCTTATCGAAAAAGGTTTTGAAATGGTAAAATTGATGCAACCTTATTCACTAAGAGAGTTAATGGTGAATTATTTGTGTGCCAAATCTATGTGGATGATATTATCTTTGGTTCCACTAACCCTCAATTTAGTGAAAGATTTGGAAGGTTGATGTCCGAGAAGTATGAGATGTCCATGATGTGTGAGCTGAAATTCTTTCTTGGCTTGCAAATCAAGCAATCAAAAGAAGGAACTTTCATCTCTCAAACTAAGTATACCAAGGACTTGATCAAAAAGTTCAACATGCAGGAGTGCAAAGGTATGAAAACCCCTATGCATACTAGCGGGCATGTTGATCTTACCAGAGAGGATGAGCCGGTTGATCAGAAAGTTTATCGATCTATGATTGGTTCATTGTTATATCTATGTGCATATCATCCCGATATTATGCTTAGTGTTTGCATGTGTGCTAGATATCAAGCTGCACCGAAAGAGTGTCATCTTTTGGCTGTAAAACGCATTGTGAGATACTTGATACAAACGCCAAATTTTGGCATTTGGTATCCCAAGGGATCTTCTTTTGACCTTGTTGGCTATTCTGATTCGGACTATGCCGGTGACAAGGTTTATAGAAAATCCACCTAGGGCACTTGTCAATTTTTCGGCAGATCTCTTGTATCTTGGTCCTCTAAGAAACAAAACTCAGTACCTCTATCAACTGCCGAAGCTGAGTATATTGCTGCTGGATCTTGTTGTGCGCAATTACTATGGATGACACAAACACTTAAGGATTATGGAATTCATGTTAAAAATATTCCACTACTTTGTGACAATGAAAGTGCTATTAAAATTGGTCATAATCCTGTGCAACATTCTCGAACTAAGCATATTCAAGTTCGACATCATTTCATTCGTGATCATGCTGCCAAAGGAGATATTAATCTTAAGCATGTTCGCACTAACAAGCAATTGGCCGATATCTTTACTAAGCCACTTGATGAGAAGACATTTTGTCACTTGAGGAGTGAGTTGAACATCATCGATGCTTCATACTTGAGCTAGACTCACTCGGTTGCATGCAAGGGCATGAGCTTTCTTGATATTTCCATGTATCTTAACATTTCATCTTATGCCATGGAATTCTATGCTCCCTTGTATTGCATCTAATCGCTTGTAGGTACTTGGAAAAGCTTCATTCCACAAGATTGCCATCGACTCCAATCATAAGCAATCTTCTCATTACCAAGTATCCACAACCCCTCTTGATGATGGAAGGAAGAAGGCCACTCAACCATATCCTTGGCATATACTTGATCAAAATTGCACACTCTCAATTGGTATCATGTCAATTGGATATATCTATTGCTCTTCCTTGCATGACTAATCTTTATAGGTAACCAGTGTACTAGAACAAGAAGGATTGCTCAAAACTCAAGATGATCTTCATCAACCTCGAGCATCCTCAACAAGTTCATCTACAAGCTATGTCATCAACATCACTCAAAGGTATGTACTCATGTCCTTGAAAAGGCTTTACTCCAAGAAATGAGCTAAAGCAACTCAAGCGATATGAAGACATTAAAATGCTTAATCGAAAAATGGTAACCCCATTTTGAGCTTAACGTAGAGTATGACCTATGATCAAGTATTCTTGCTTGGCTCCTAAGTCGATATACTCTAATATAGGTGACCTAGTCACCGCCCATCATCTAGTTAAGAATATGGTGTGGTTTGCTCTCTATTGCATGATTTCTCATAACTACTCCAATCTTCTCTAGTTGATGTCCCTTGTAAAAACTTCATATTTCATTGAAAATCTTTCTCTTGACTCTATGAGAACAGAAACTTGGTTTCTCTTTTGGAGCTACCGACTCAGATATCTCGGGTCTACCGAAATTACAGACAAGTTGCACTACAAAATCTCGATACCACCGATCTATCTATCTCGGAGTCACCGATTTTCATTCTGTTTCATTTGAATTCATTTTTGCAATTCTGTGTTTTCTTAGTGATCTTTCTTGTAATACTTCTGTTACTTCGATGATCCTTTTAAAAAAAACTTTGTATTACTTAGGGGGAGAAGAACTAAAGTTAATCTTGAGGAGAGAATTTCTTTATTCAAGGATCCCTATCTTCAATGAAGAAAGGAGGAGAAGAACAAAGTCCTACAACATCTCAAAGGGAGAGCAATCATCTTCAATGACTCTCTCAGTTTTCATTTCTATGAGTCCTACATTTCGATGACCCTTGTTCTCAAGGATCCCTTCTCAGTCAATGATCCCTGTATCTATCCCTGTTTTTGATCTTTTTGGAAATTAATGCCAAAGGGGGAGAAGACCATAGCTTCGTGCTAAAGGGGAGATACATGCTTATGCAAAGGGGGAGATATGATCAAGGGGAGAGCCAATATCAATACTCATACCTTTATAAACATGGGAGAATATCAAAGTAGGGGGAGAAGAAATTTTTTGACCTTTATCACCTTATCCAATCCTAATATCTACATGCTAAGATTCAAGGGGAGAGGATAATCTATTTTCATATCTACGGTGAGAAAATTCTAAATGATCTTGGAGACATATCAATTCTAAGGAATACTATCTTCTATATGTCCTCCATATCTTGGCAATTTTGAGTTCTATTGCCTTGCTGTTTGGTAGAATACACTTGTGTTTCCTAACATTGTTTTCTCAAGTGTGTTTCTATTACCAGGATGCTCAAGAACTCAAGGTAAGTATATGCATCATATCCTTGGTCAAGATGATCTCTTGCTTCTTGTACATATTGTTTGCAAGAGTGATGTCTTGAACAAAGATACATCTCATTCATATATATTTGATGCATATAGCCAAGATACACATGACCTGTTATATCCCTTCTACCTTATGTGCGTTCATGCATTCAGAAGCAACTATCATTTAAAGGATTGCACACATTTAGGGGGAGCAAGTCTAAGTCATGTGTCTCTCAAAGTCTTCAGTATAACCATGCATATCCTTATTTGAATCTTTGATTGTGTGTTGTCATCAATTACCAAAAAGGGGGAGATTGAAAGCACAACATGCTCCCTTGGTGGTTTTGATAATTCATGACAACATACATTGTCTCTTGGACTGATACTTTTACCTAGTTTATTTCAGATACAGTCTATAGAGAGGATTGGCAAAAGGAGATTGTGGACATACCCCAAGATGCAAGGAAATAGGTTGGCCAAGCTTCAAGAGACATAGGAAAGCCAAACCCTAGCCACTTCGGTGCAACCGATTCCATACCGGTGCCACCGAGTTTAGGTTGCCCACTTTCTGTTACGCAAATTCACATTTTCGGTCCCATGGAGAATGTTGGATCGACATCACCGAGATTGGAAATCTGACCGTTGGTCACCTTATCGGTGCAACCGAGTTTCTTATATTGGCTTTACCGAGATTCAAAAGTTGCCACCTTTTGGTCACTTCGGTACCACCGAGATTCACACATCGGTGTCACCGAGTTGGTCATTTTGTGTGTAATGGTTGGATTTTTGGGATGCCTATATATACCCCTTCACCACCACTTACTCGAAAGAGAAGCACTCAGAACTATTCCATACCTATCCTATCAGATTTTCTGAGAGAGAACCACCTACCCTTGGTTGAGGTCAAGATCTTCCACTCCAATCATATGGATCTTGATTTCTAGCCTCCCCAAGTAGCTTTCCACCAATCCCATCTCTTCCACCATGCCAAATCTGTGAGAGAGTGATTGGGTGCTAAGGAGTCTATCATCTTGAAGCACAAGAGCAAGGAGTTCATCATCATTACCGAGCCTATTACCTTTTGGAGGGTGCTGCCTCCTAGATTGGTTAGGTGTCGCTTAGGAGCCTCCTACTTCGTGTTGTGGAGTGAACCAAGAAGTTTGTAAGGGCAAGGAGATTGCCTACTTCGTGAAGATCTACCCATAGTGAGGCTAATCCTTCGTGGACGGAAGCCGTTATGGAATAGTCAAGGTTGCTACTTCGTGGACCCTTTTGGGTGGAGCCCTCCATGGATTCTCGCTACTGTTGCCCTCCATGGGTTGAAGACTCCATAAACGTGGATGTACAATAGCACCACCTATCGGAACCACGGGAAAAAATCCATGCGTCTCCAACTGCGTTTGATCTACCTATCTCAACACTTTACTTCATATGCAATGTCTTTACTTTCCGCTACCATATCTGTTGACATGCATGTGTAGGGCTGTTAGACTTGCTAGCTTTGCTAAAACTGTTAAAATCTGTCAACCAATTAACTTGGGAAAGGTTAGGTTTTAAATTCCTAGTAGTAGTCTATTCACCCCCCCCCCTCTAGACACTCTTCTAGTGATCCCTCAATTATGTTCTTCAACAGAAATTGCCATATGAAGTTGTGCCACCGTTGATGCAACCCGAAGGTAATATGACAATTAAAAGCCCCTTCCATCCTGAGTTCTCTTTTGCATACTCACCAAATTGAAGCGCAAACCACCAAGACAGCTCCAAATTGAAGCATGTGGACAAATAAACAAGGATCACAAGCCACAAGTTGGAGACCGTTGGATCTCTTTGCTTCATCATGGAGACATAGGTGTTATTCTTTCTTATGTCATTTTACCTATGAGGGAGGAATAGGTCCTATGAGGGAGGACTATGTCATTTTATATATTTTTTGTTTTATGAGACTTTAACTTTGTATGATTAAGATGATGATGATGAGTTATTAGATCTTGTGTAATGAAATGTTTCCTTCATTTTCTTATTAGCTAGCGTCGAGTTCTCTCTATATGTATAGTAGCTAGCAGCATCGACCAAGCACAGAGAAAGAGAGGTCACTTCTATCTATTATCTAGCTAACACAATATGAAACCCCTAAATTAACCCTCCAAAACCCCTAAACCCCCTTCCAAAAAAAACAGCGCCTGACGCGTGGGGGCCTTTTGGTCCCAGTTGGTGTTACCAACCGGGGCTAAACGTACTTCTGTCTAGGCGCCTCGCATCGGCCACGTGGAGCCCCTTTGGTCCCGGTTCATAAACGAACCGGGAATAAAGGTTTGGGTATTAGTCCCGCTTGGTTTGTCCCGGTTCCAGAACTGGGACTAAAGGCCCTCTCAAACCGGGACTAGTTCCCTGTTTTCTACTGGTGATGCGTCATATGGAAAATAGTTAGTAGTGCCATCTCTATCTTTCAAGGACAATTAACTTGTTTTTATATGCAAGTCTCATTGATAGCGAATCTTTTGGACCCAAGGGTGTTGTTCTCGGTTTTGCTAAAGCACATCTAGATGTGACATAAGTATTGCACATCTAAGTCATATATCATTGATCATACGTGCAGATTCGTGTGGGTATTTTATTTTCCTTTTTTATGCTTGATTTAGTCATTTAGATGTGCAATAACTATGTCACATCTAGATGTGTCCTAGACACACCTTTGGTGATTTGCACAAGACTGGAATCTTCACTTGGGATTACTTGCACCATCTCGGTTCTAACAAATTCGGTATGTCATGAAATTATATCAAAACTTTGAGGAGACACGGTGTTAGTCAGGATCTGAAGAGAAGGAACTGATGGTAACTATTTGCATGTCTTCATCGTGTAGGTACAATGGAACTCAAATTGGCTTTGCCTACCATGTCTGGAATTAAGAACTGCTGCCTTGATGGGATGGATGGAGCTTCTGCATGTGAACACTAAATCTCTTAATTCAGAGAACTTACTACGTAGTTTTAGAAACTATGTTGACATTAAGAACACGGTAAATTTTTTACACTGTCTAAACATATGTGCTGGATAGGATTGTATGTTTTTCTTGAGTTGTGCTGGTAGAATATGTTTCCTTGTCCATTTTGAATTCTGTATGAAATCTTCCGTACTCTATATTTGTGATCGAACAGAAGGTGATGGAAAGATCATCATGCCAACATCCTAAATGTACATATGTTCATGTAAAAAATGTTATGCTACATGAAAGTAGCCCTATGCACTACCCTATGTGCGATTTGGTGGAAGCGTCTTACCCTCGATGGGAGGGACGCGTTGTGTGTTATAGACAGCAGGGGCGCACCTCCCTGTCAACAGTGCAAACAATCGGTGGATATATTCAAGGAAGATTACAACTTGGGAGACAAGGGATACGAGAGGTTACAAGATGAAAAGATATCTAGCCAACAACCTAGCTATCCTGAACCTCTTCGCCGTGCACCTTCAGGATTGTAACGTGACATGCCTTATATGTGTTTGAGACCCTACCTTAATCACAACTTCATCAAGTTGAGATTATGTTTGAAGTCTTCAAAGCTTCTCGTGGGAAGGGGCTTTGTGAATCCATCTACAAGTTGATCCTTGGAATGCACAAAATGAATATCAAGTTGTTTCTGAGCCACTCGTTTTCTGACAAAGTGAAAATCAATTTCAATGTGTTTTTTCTTGCATGAAACACTGGATTCACAGACAAATATGTAGCACCCAAGTTATTACACCATAAACATGGAGGTTGAGTACTTTTGACACCAAGTTCTTTCAACATGGACTGTACCCATATAATCTCAGTTGTAGCATTTGCTAATACTTTGTACTGTGCCTCTATGCTGGATCTGGAGACAGTAGCTTGTTTCCTTGCACACCACGAAATTAAGTTGGGACCAAAGAACATAGTAAAGCCACCAGTTGAACGTATGTTAACCAGGTATCCTGCCCAATCATAATCTGAGAAGGCACTCACAAGTATGGATGATGACTTGCTGAAATTCAGACCAATGTTAAGAGTGTTTTTGACATATTTGATTATACGTTTTGTAGCAGTCCAGTGAACTATGGTAGGTGCACGAAGAATCTGACAGACTTTGTTAACAACAAAGGAAATATCAGTCTTGTAAGTGTCAAATATTGAAGTGCACCTACTAGACTTCTGCATTTTGTGCCGTCATCTTGACTCAAAGGTTATCCCTCTGTAAGAGACAATTTTTCAGAACTAGATAATGGAGTGGGTGAGGGTTTACAACATTGCAAGCCAGGATTTTTACCAGATCTGTTGCATATTTTTCTTGAGAGAGATGAAGCCCATTATCATGTTTCTTCACTTCTATCCCTATGAAATAATGTAATTCTCCAAGATCCTTCAGAGCAAATTCTGCACCGAGATCCTTGAAAAGTCCTTGATATTATCATCAGATGAACTTCTAACAATTATGTCATCAACATATATGAGAACAAATATGTGTGCCTTGCATTTGTTGTAATTGAACAGTGTGTTAGACTTAGAAGGAACAAAGTCAACTGTTTGCATTTTTTGACTAAGACGTGAGTACCATGCCCTAGGAGCTTGCTTCAACCCATACAATGCTTTATCAAGTTTGCACACATGAGAGGGTGCATTTTTGTTTTCAAAACCAGGAGGTTCTTTCGTGTACACTTCCTCTTCTAGACACAGCAATAGACAAAACAAGGCGAATGGTGACAACTTTTACAACATGACTAGAAGCATCCTCATAATCTATGACATACAGCTGTTTAAAACCTTTTGCCACAAGTCTTGCCTTGTAGCGGTCAATGGTTTCATCAAATCTTTGTTTGGTTCTAAATATCCAGTTGTAATCAGTAAGGTTTTACCTTGTTGTGGAGGAACCAAATGCCTTGTTTTGTTCCTTTTTAGAGCCACATATTCTTCTTGCATAGCTTGTTTCCAATTTTCATCACCGAGTGCTTCCTCAAACGTGTATGGTTCACCGGGTTCAACTGTGGAACAAATCATGCCATATTTTGTTACATGTTGTAATTGACAGGTTGTATTATCCCTTGTTGCAGTCGTGTATGGCATGGTGATGGCGCAGAAGATCATGTGGCACCATGCACAGATCCCGAGATGGATACAGGAGCAGGAGCAGTGAATCCTAGCACGGATTCTGGTGCCAGATCTTCTGTGGCTGCGAACAGTAAGCCACGTGAGGAGAAACCGCAGAAGATCCCGGTTGGCGGGGCTCATCAGCTCCCCTCGTGCCAGTAGTGGGGCCCACACCGGTCGGCCGACCCGAGGCGCCCCACTTGTAGCAGATCAGCTGGACAGGGAAGCGGAGAACCAAGGACCCAAGAAGCAGTGAACACGTGGGCGCACAAGATTGGTGTGGAGCGATAGCCGCTCCTCTGCCGATGGCGGCTTGCCGCGTGCCGAGCGAGGAGCCGCGAGCTGCCATGCGGGAGGGCGCAGCTGACGTGTCCGAGGGCGCGGAGTCTGGGGCAGATCTGCCTAGGTAGTCTGTAGTTGTGGATCTCGGGGCGGATCCGGTGGGCCGATCTGCTGTCCGTGAAGGCGTCGATCCCGAGGGGGATTTGCGCCCCGAGCTGGAGCACATGAAATATGTCCCTGTAGGGCATATTTGTTCATTATTTTTGGTGCCATTTTCTGCAGCAGTTGGACCTGCATCATCACACAACTCATGCACATCGGTGAGAGGGCTAGCCAACATAGGATCATTACAGTTATCGTCCCCGTGATTAAAACTAGTGAGATTAGATGGGAAAAGAAGTATTTCTTTGCGAAGTAAAGCACTGTCGTTGGGATGGAGGTCGGCAAAGGGAAATTTCGTCTCATCAAATACAATATCACGAGAGATGTAAACACAACCGAGGGAGGCATCAAGGCATTTGACTCCCTTATTTTGAGCACTATACCCAAGAAAGACACATTGTTTGGAACGAAACATGAATTTTCTAGTGTTGTACGGACGAAGATTGGGCCAACAGGCACAACCAAAGACACGCAAGGATGTGTAATCTGGTTTGACATGAAGGAGTGTTTCTATAGGAGTTTCGTTGTTTATGACACAACTAGGAAGCATGTTGATGACGTGAACATCGGTGAGAAATGCTTCATCCCAGAATTTTAGTGGCATGGAAGCACCTGCTGGGAGGGCTAGGCCAACCTCAACTTTGTGTTTATGCTTGCGTTCAGCAGACCCGTTTTGTTGGTGAGCATGGGGACATGACACATGATGGGATATGCCAAGTGTTTGAAAGAAGGAGTTTAATCTCTCATATTCCCCTCCCCAGTTAGATTGGACAACAAGAATCTTGCTATCAAACTTGCGTTCAACAAGAGCTTGGAAGTTTTAAAAGACTTGGAAAACTTCAGATCTTTTCTGCGGAAGATATATCCAAGAAAATTTGCTATAGTCATCAATGAAGCTAACATAGTAGGTGTGTCTACCAACAGAACTAGGGGCAGGACCCCATACATCAGAAAATATTAATTGCAATGGTTGAGTAGAGACACTTGTAGAGATGGGATAAGGTAATTGATGATATTTTGCTCTTTGGCGGGAATCACAAATAGTTTCAACGTTATGCTCACCTTGCAATGGTAGAGTAGAGACACTTGTAGAGATGGGATAAGGTAATTGATGACATTTTGCTCTTTGGCAAGAATCACAAATAGTTTCAACGTTATGCTCACCAACAAACGGTAGCTTATTTTCGCTAAGCAAGCGTTCAACTAATGAAAAAGAGGCATGTCCTAAACGATCATGCCATGGTGTGGACAAAAGCTTGATAGGACCACAAGCTTGTTTACTGAATCTTCTAAACTCCGGAATCAACGGGTAAAGCCCTCAAATACATATACATCAATTGAGAACTTCCGTCGTGGCCCGATCTTAATCAAAAAAAGAAAAAGGATGAAACTCGATGAAAACATGATTATCAATGGTAATTCAATGAATAGAGATAAGATTTTTGTTGGCACTAGGAACATGCAGAATTTTGCGAAGATGAATTTTGCGAGAAGGGGTACGTATAACAAAATGGCCTATGTGATATATCCTCATACCTACACCAATAGCGGTGTGAATCTGATCCTTCCCGTGATATTTATCACGAAGAGTCACCTTCTCAAGCTTGCCCGTGAGATGATTGGTCGCACCACTATCGACATACTAGTTAGTATCGATGCAATAGGACCCATCAGCAGCGGCAGCAACCTTGTCATCATCTTTAGAAAAAGCATCGTCCTCATCAAACCAGTACTAGCAGTCCTTGGTGGTGTGGCCGGTCTTCCAGCAAATTGGGCAGCGTATGGCATCAGAGCGAGGTTTGTCGGAGCCACCACGATGCCCCCAAGTGTTGGTGGAGTTGGGGCGGCTGTTGCAGGAGCCGGACGTGTTGTAGTTGTCGGAGCCGCCTTGCTTGTCCTTGGGACAAGGAGGACCATGGTGACAAGAGGAGTAGCCACCATGCCCGCGGGTGACCGCGTTCATAGAGGACTTGAAGCCACTGCTAGAGTGCTAAAACTGAGCCATGCGCTGGTTGAAGTTACTAAGCATGGCGAAGATCTCGTCAAGGGAGACGGAGTGATGCGGGTGTCGATGGCGGAGACAAGGGGATAGTAATCCATGTCTAGCCAGTGAAGGATGTAGGAGATAAACTCGTCATCTTGGATTGTTTTTTTGTCCGCAGCAAGTTAATCGGTGAGGCCACGCAAGGAGGCGAAGTAAGCGATAACCGATTGGTTGCCCTTCTATGCATTGATGAGGGCGGTGGAGATGTTGTTGACGCGGCTTAAGGACTGCGTCAAAAACATGCCTGCTAGCTCCGCCCAGTGTGCGTGTGCGGTGGTGATCACGGTAATCGTGATGAGCACCTCTTTTGAGAGGTTATTGAGCAGGTAGCCGAGTACCTGTTGATCCTCCCTGACCCAGATGGGGTGGAGAGGGTTGGGCTCGGAGGTCTCCTTCCCGTCCTTGTCCTTGGAGACGAGAAGACGAGATGGTTCCGGCATAGTGCCATCGACGTAGCGGAAGAGGCCATCTTCCCTCAATTGCGACGTAATATGAGTTTGCCACAACACATAGTTTGTGCGGGATAGCTTCTCCGTGACCTGGTCGTTTAGGCTTGATCGGAGGGCACCAGAGGAAGACATGGCGGCTAGCACTACTAAAATTGCTAAGCTAGATGAGTTTGGAAGAGGTGGATTTGATTACCATGTGCGATTTGGTGGAAGCGTCTTACCCTCGATGGGAGGGGACGCGTTGTGTGTTATAGGCTGTAGGGGCGCACCTCCCTTTTTTAGAAAAGGAGGAATCGAGCCCCCGGCCTCTGCATCAATCAATGCATGCAACCATCTTATTAAAATAAATCCTCAACAAAGTCTTAGATCCATCAAGCGCTCAAGCGCAAAACAAAAAAGTATGAAATATAAAAAGTGGCCACATCCGGCAACGGTAACATTAGACTATGATGGCAGTACACCTAGCCTATTTTTAGCATGCCATCCAAACCGGTTGAAGATAATCCATGCGACCATCTCCCATCGGTTGCACCCAATATCCATAAGATCCTTGGATTCCGCATGACTGAGTAATAACCACGTACGGATCCAAGATGTTGCTCTGAATATGACGTGCAAAAGGTTGTTGAAATTCTTGCCATTAAAAATCATGTCATTCCTGGTATTCCATATAGCCTAGAATAGAGCACATACCCCAATTCTGATAAGTTTCGATATTTGAGCGTCTACTCCATCGAGCCACGTTCCAAATAGGGAAGCAATACATGTTGGTGGGCTAACATTAAAAGCTATATGGATAGTGCGCCACAAGAGTTTCGCAAGAGGACAATCTAGAAATAGGTGTCTTATCATTTCATTCTGATTGCAATAAAAATAGTTAAGTCTACCTCCCCAATTTCGTTTTGCCAAATTATCTTTGGTTAATACCACACCCTTGTGTATGAACCACATGAAAAATTTAATCCTAAGAGGCACTTTGATTTTCCAAATATGTAATGATCTCGTGAGTGGTCCAGTATTTACCAGATCCGTGTACATGGACTTTACTGAAAATACACCATTCGCAGCTAAAGTCCATCGTATACTATCTGTCTGGTCAGACAGGTGCACTTGCATCAGCCTATTGACTAGATGTAACCATGCATTCCAGCGTTCTCCCAACAAAGCTCGCCTGAATTGCATATTAAGAGGTATCGAATGTAATACTGTGGACACATACTCTTCTTTACGTTGCGCAATATTATAAAGCGAAGGATATTGAAGTGCTAATGGGGTGTCTCCAAGCCATGTGTCTTCCCAAAATCTTGTTGATGTCCGATCACCAACTACAAATTTCACCCTCTGGAAAAAGGTCACCTTATCTTCATTAACCCTTTCCAAAAAGGTGAGTCATTTGGTCTCGCTGTAACCTGCGCTAATGTTTTGGAATGTAGATATTTATTCTTAAATTTTTGGACCCACATCCCCTCGGTTTCTATAGATAGCCCATACAGCCATTTGCTAAGCAGGCATCTGTTCTTTAGTTCTAGATTTTGAATGCCAAGTCCCCCTTGGTCTTTTGGTCTACAGATTATATCCCAGCGAGCCAATCTGTATTTCTTCTTGGCTTCGTCACTTTGCCAGAGAAACAAGATCTGTAAAAGTTTAATCTTTTTCGTACCCCTACCGGTACTTCAAAGAAAGACAATAAAAACATCGGTAAACTAGTTAGAACCGAGTTTACTAAAACTAGCCTCCCTCCATATGACATAAGCTTGCCCTTCTAGCAACTTAGTTTATTTTCAAATCTATCCTCAATACATTTCCATTCCTTATTTGTCAGTCTTCGATAATGAATAGGAATCCCCAGATAGCTGAACGGCAGTGATCCCATTTCACATCCAAACTGATGTCTGTAATCATCTTGCTCTTCTCTTGCCTTCCCAAAGCAAAATAATTCGCTTTTGTTAAAGTTAATTTTCAGCCTAGACAACTGTTCAAACAAGCACAAAACTAGTTTCATATTCCTTGCTTTTGCCATATCATGTTCCATGAAATAATCGTATCATCCGCGTATTGTAGTATGGACACACCCCCTCTACCAAATGGGGAACAAGTCCTCCTACATGACCCTTTTCTTTAGCTCTACCAATTAGTATAGCCAACATATCCGCTACAATATTAAACAATACTGGAGACATAGAGTCTCCCTACCTCAATCCTTTGTGTGTTTGAAAGAAATGACCTATGTCATCATTAACTTTAATACCCACACTGCCTTTCTGGATGAAAGAATCCACCTGATCCCTCCATTGTTCATTGAACCCTTTCATCCGTAGGCCCTGTTGAAGTTATGGCCATTTTACTTTATCATATGCTTTCTCGAAATCCACTTTAAAGATAACCCCATTTAGTTTCTTTGTATGTATTTCGTGCAACGTTTCATGGAGTACAACAACGCCTTCTAGATTGTGTCTCCCGGGCATAAACATCGTCTGCGTCAGTTGGACTACGGAATGAGTTATCTTCGTCAGTCTATTCGTGCCCACCTTTGTGAATAATTTGAAGCTAACATTGAGCAAACAGATCGGTCAAAACTGCTCAATGCGCACAGCCTCCGCCTTCTTTGGCAACAACGTGATTGTTCCAAAGTTTTAAGTGAAATAGTTTTAACTGACCATTAAATAAATCATGGAACATAGGCAAAAGATCTCCCTTAATGATATGCCAACATTTTTTATAAAATTCCGCCAGAAACCCGTCCGGCCCTGGCGCCTTATTTTGTTTCATTTGTGTTATTGCATCGAACACCTCCTTCTTGGTAAATGGAGCTTATAAAACCTCATTCTCATCTTGATTGAGCTGAGGTATATCATGCGTTGTGCCTTCATCCAAAGAGACAAAATTCTCTTCTGGTGCACCAAATAATTTCTTGTAATATTCCAAATATATAGCTTTAAATTCTCATGCCCTACTATTGTTCCTTCATCTTGCTCAAGTTGAATTATTTTCTTCTTTTGATGTTTGCCATTTTCAATCATGTCAAAGAATTGTGTGTTATCATCCTCATGAACCACCTTCCTCACTGACAAGGATATATACCTAGGGTAGGGTCCTAGGCCTGACCTACATACCCTACCTAAGGACACGGTGTTGGAAAACTTAAGGACCACAGGAGAGATTCCGACTAGATTATCCATGGAGTTCAAGTCACTCGACAACCAATCCATTGGGTAGCTCCTTCCTCCACTCGAGAGTCACCTGTCACTCGGACGACCCCGCTTCCAGTCGACAACAGAAGACCAGAAGTCGCCACTGAGAAACCAACAGGCAGGCGTTATGCCAGTCGTTATTAATAGCATTTATGAGTACGTTACTAGTAACGCTAGTCTTTATACCCATGATCGGACCCTTGGATGCCTGGCAATTATGAGGGGCAACAAACTCTATATAAGCCGCCCCTTCCCTCTGGCACAAGGGTTCGCAACCATTGTAATCTCTATTCTCCACATGACCAAGCTCCAGAGCACTCAGACATAGGGTTGTTACCTCCACGAGAGGGGCCTGAACTCATACATCCGTGTGTACATCCTCGCCGTAGCTAGGACTCTGCCCTCTCCTTTCGTACCCCTACCTTCTACTGTCACGCTTGTTCCCACGATAGTTGGCGCCCACCGTGGGGCAGGCATCTAAGCGACTTCCGGCGAGGTTGCGTTTTTCACCCTTCGTCATGTCTTCCGGCAGTGTTTTCACTCTAGGCCACGAGATCCGTTTCGGAGCGCTCACCTTGATCGCTAACGATTTGGCATGGCTTCAAGAAGCGCCTCTCGACGTCGAGACACTACCAGTCTACGGGGCTGCGCACTTCTGCCCGAGCTCCTACGACGTGTTGCTGCGGCAACCGTCGACTCCGTATTCATCGGCTTTGCCTACTATTCGTCATCGCAAGCGATCCGGTCGCTCATGACTCCAGCGCTGGGTCAAGCATGCAACGGCTCGCCAAATTTCTTCTCCGTAGATTGCGGCGATCGAGCCCGCCGAGCCCCTTCACGGCATGTTCGAGTTAGAGTCCGATCAGTCTGATGTTCCTTCCGAGTGCGAGAGCTGCGATCCTGCAGCGGAGGTCCTTATGGCTGGTTCTCGTCAAAGCCCGCCGCCGGGCTTCGGCCACTTCAGGCGGGAAACTGGTGGACCGTCGAGTGAACAGCCGCGTCGCGATGGTGAATTCCTTCATACTCCCATCATGGGTACGACCACCGAGTCCCAGGCCTTGGAGGCCACATACATACGGCTTGAAGAGCTTCAGAGAGAACTCGACGAGCGCTCTCATCAGTGTCCACCAGTTTCCAGTTGATGTCAGCGACAGCTGTTTTCGACTGGATCTCACAACAATGTTGAGGTATAATGTACTCCTGTGTTAAACGTTGCAGCTGCTGCTAGGATAGCAGATTCTATTCAGTTGTCACGGTCAGAGGCTGGTAGAGGGTTGATGCAGATTAGAGCTTTGCTGGATGCAGCACAGTGTCAGAATTCTGTTGTTTCGCAGTCCCGCAATAGGATTCACAGTAACTCACCTAGGGCAGAGACAGTTTAGTCGGCGCATAGCCTTGGATCGCCCTTGCGCCGAAGGGGCGGGGGTTTCGTGAAGATCAGCTCAGAGATCAGCTTCACCGTGATGACCACCGTCAAGTGCCCACTCTTCCGCAGGGTGGTCCAAATGTGCCCCGGCAGCAGGACAAAAGGTGCTCGTTCGGTGACGAGCGGAATGCAGGGTTTGATGCTCGTGATCTCCTCACTTAGAGGCGGATCGACAGAGGCAGAGCCCACAGAGATGGATTGGACAAAGATTTTCCGAGTGGCAGCACAACTATTATGTCTGGCCCCGAGTGCTTTAGCAAAGCCATACGTTCTGCAGAGATTCCCCCCAACTTCAGGTTGGTGGCTGGGATCGGGAAGTTTTCTGGCGAGTCAAAGCCAGAGACTTGGTTGGATGACTACCGAGTGGCAGTTCAGATTGGTATTGGCAATGATAACGTCGCGATGAAACATTTATCCTTGATGTTGGATGGTTTGGCTCGTGCATGGCTGAATCGCTTGGCTCCATCTAGCATATACTGCTGGGAGGATCTCGCCCGAGTGTTCGTTAGGACTTTCGAAGGCACTTGTAAGCGTCCTGCTGGGCTGATTGACTTGCGGCCTTGTGTTCAGAAGCCCAATGAAACCTTGAGGGATTACATTCAGCACTGGTCCACTCTACATCATACAGTGGAAAATGTTTCTAAACATCAGGCTGTTTGTGCTTTCAAGGCTGGAGCGAAGTACAAAGAGCTATATTTGAAGTTTGGTCGAACAGGCGACATCTCGGTAAGGAAGATGATGGAAATCGCCACTCGGTATGCCAATGGTGAAGAGGAAGACTGCCTCCGCAGCGGCAAAGGAAAGGTAGTCGACAACGAGGCCGGCGGCAATTCCAGTCAGAAGCAGAAGCAGAAGGCTGATGGCCCTGTTTAGGCAAAGGCGGTCGCTCTGGCGGCCCAAGGAAAGAATAAGGGGAAGGCCAAAAGGACAGTTTAACCCCAAGAAAGGGGAGAATCAGTCGGGGAGTGATGTCTTGGATCTACCATGTGCAATTCACACGAGGAAAGATGACGAGGGCAACTTGATATTGCCCAAGCATACCACTTGGCAGTGTCGACTGCTCATTCAGCAGTTCAAAGAGACTCCATCGAGTGAGAAAACTCCTGAGAAGGATGATCAAGACAAAGAAACGTTCCCTGATGTCAATGCTACGTTGATGATTTTTGCTGATGTTGAAAGCAAGAGTCGATTGAAGGTCATCAACAGGGAGGTCAACATGGCCGTTCCTACCACCCCCACCTACCTCAAGTGGTCTCAAACTGCCATCACGTTCGATCAGTCGGATCATCCCGCTCACGTGGCCACTCCCGGTCATCAGGCTTTGGTGGTTGATCCGGTTGTGGGGGGGCACTCGATTACACAAGGTCCTCATGGACGGTGGTAGCGGCCTGAACATTCTTTACGCAGATACCCTTAAAGGGATGGGCATTCTGATGTCCCGACTCAATGAGAGCAACATGCAATTCCATGGAGTCATCCCAGGGTAGAAGGCCAAGTCACTCGACAAAAGTGCGTTGGATGTGACATTCGGAACAGATAAAAAAATTCAAAAGGAAAAGTTGACGTTTGAAGTCGTGGATTTCCAGAGCGCTTATCATGCCATTCTAGGTCAACCCGCGTATACTCATTTCATGGCCCGTCCATGTTACGTGTATCTCAAGTTCAAGATGCCAGGTCCCAAAGGTGTGATCACGGTCACTGGCAATCGACAGCGAGCCGAAGAGTGCCTCCAGCAAGGCTCCAAAATCATTGATCACCAGATGGCCATGGTTGAGCTAGAAGAATACAAGAAGAGTGCTGACCCTGCTGATTTGCTGCGCGCTAAGAAGTCTACTTCTGAGTTAGCATTTCAGTTGGCAGGGAAAGTGAAGAAAGTGCACATTCACCCGACAGATTCAACTGCCGCTCCGACCAACATATCATCAACACTCGACAACAAATAGGAAGCCAAACTCGTCCAGTTCCTCCGTGAGAACTAGGATATCTTTGCATCGAAGCCTGCTGACAGGCCGGGGGTTCCCAGGGATCTGGCTGAGCACCGACTGAGAGTTGATCCCAAGGCCAAGCCCGTAAAGGAGCATTTGCGTTGATCAGCAGGAGAGAAGAGTAAAGCAGTCAGTGAAGAGGTGGCTCGTCTCTTGCAAGCCAAGTTCATTCCGGAGATTTACCATTCCAAGTGGCTCTTGAATGTTGTCATGGTTCCCAAGAAGGAAAAGTCACTATGCATGTGTATTGACTTCAAGCATATCAATCGGGCCTGCCCGAAAGATCATTTCCCGCTCCCCCCGCATGGATCAGATTGTTGACTCGACCGCGGGGTGCGAGCATTTATCGTTTCTAGATGCTTACTCTGGGTACCATCAGATCCGTCTATTTGTCCCAGATGAAATAAAAACAGCCTTCATCACCCCATTCGGGTGTTTTTGCTACATCACCATGCCTTTCGGTTTGAAAAATGTCGGTGCTACTTTCATGCGCATGGTTCAGAAGTGTTTACTCGACCAGATCCCTCGGAATGTCGAAGTGTACATGGATGATATTGTCGTCAAGTCCTGCAAAGGTTCTGACCTGCTGGCTGACTTGGCTGAAACTTTCGCTAATCGGAGGAGGTACGATATAAAGCTAAATCCGGCTAAGTGTACTTTCGGCGTCCCTGGTGGCAAGTTACTCGGTTTTCTCTTTTCCGAATGAGGATTCGACATCAACCCTAAGTAATCAGCGCCATTACCTGAATGAAGACTCCCATGCGAGTGCACGATGTTCAGAAGCTCACAGGTTGCTTGGCAGCATTGAGTCGATTCATTTCTCGTCTCGGTGAGAAGGCATTGCCTTTGTACCGACTGATGAAGAAGTCAGATTTGTTCGAGTGGACTCCAGAGGCCGAACCAGCATTTGTCGAGCTCAAAACCTTGCTCTCCGCCCAGCCGGTGCTTGCTGCTCCTCGCAGCAAAGAGCCCTTGCTCCTGTACATCGCGGTCACTAATCAGGTCATCAGTATAGTGTTAACCGTCGATCGGGAAGAGGAGGGCAAGGCTTACAAAATCCAACACCCAGTCTATTATGTGTCTGAAGTATTGGATCCTTCGAAACAAAGATATCCTCACTACCAAAAGTTGGTTTATGGCATTTATCTGTTAGCAAAGAAGGTGGCACATTATTTCCAAGACCACTCGATTTCAATCGTCAGTGATGCTCTGTTATACGAGATTCTCAACAATCGGGATGCAACTGGTCAAGTGGCAAAGTGCGCAAACGAGCTCCTGTATTTTGATATAAAGTTTGAAGCCAAGAAAGCGATCAAGTCTCAGGCCCTTGCAGATTCTATGGCCGAGTGGATTGAACAGCAGCAGCCAATCCAAGTTCACTCGAGCTCCGATATTTTGACATAAAGTTTGAAGCCAAGAAAGCGATCAAGTCTCAAGCCATTGCAGATTTTATGGCCGCGTGGATTGAACACTAGCAGCCAATCCAGGTTCACTCGGCACACTGGACCATGTTCTTCGATGGTTCTAAAATGTTGAACGGGTCCGGTGCTAGCGTTGTCTTAGTATCTCTGAAGGGCGACAAACTCACTTATGTCTTGCAAATCCACTTCGATTCCTCCAACAATGAAGCAGAATATTAAGCACTTTTATATGGGTTGCGCATGGCTATCTCACTCGGCGTCAAGCGCCTGATGGTTTATGGCGACTCAAATTTGGTGGTCAATCAAGTGATGAAAGAGTGGGATGTTTGAAACCCCGCTATGACTGGATACTACAGTGCTGTCAGAAAGCTGGAGAAGAAGTTTGAAGGTTTGGAACTTCATCATGTTCCCTGAGTGGAAAATCAAGCAGATGACGAGCTGGCAAAGATTGTATCCACTCGACGACCTGTCCCCAGCAATGTGTTTTTAGAACATCTCCATACTCCTTCGGTACAGGGAGATCCTTTCACCGAAGAGCCCCCACAAGCTATGAGTCCCACCGATCCGACTGAAGTCGATGTCCCTGCAGTTATTGATTTAGTCATGGAGATTTTGGTTGTCATTCCCGATTGGACGGTGCCCTATATTGCGTATATCCTTAGACAAGAACTCCCTGAAGATGAGACAGAAGCACGACAGATTGTGCGCAGGTTGAAAGCTTTTACTGTGATCGGGGATAAGCTGTTCAGAGAAAGCACGACTGGCGCAACGCTGCGTTGCATTTCCCGCGAAGAAGGTCGAGTGATTCTGGATGAAATCCACTCGGGAACTTGTGGCCATCATGCGTACTCATGGACAATCGTTGCTAAAGCACACCGAGCTGGTTTCTTCTAGCCATGGGCCAATGAGATGGCCAAAGACATTGTCGATCATTGTGAGGGGTGCCAGTTCTACGCAAACTTATCCCACAAGCCGGCATCTGCCCTGAAGACAATCCCCCTTGCATGGTCATTTGCTGTCTGGGGCCTAGACATGGTTGGTCCGTTTCGGACTGGAAAGGGCGGATTCACTCATTTGCTCGTTGCAGTCGACAAACTTGTCAAATTGGATTGAGGCCAAGCCGATAAAGAAATTGAACTCTTGTACGGCGGTCACTTTCATGAGGGAAATAATTTTCCAATATGGCGTTCCCCAAAGCATCATCATAGATAATGGCACCAACTTTGACTCGGAAGAATTCAGATACTTCTACACCTCAGAGGGTACTCGGGTGGATTATGCTTCTGTTACACATCCTCAAACCAATGGACAAGTTGAGAGAGCTAACGGCCTCATCCTGCAAGGTTTGATGCCCCGTCTCATGCGCGACTTAGATCATACCGCCGGAGCCTGGGTGACAGAGCTACCGTCTGTTTTATGGGGCCCGAGAACAACGCTTAATCAGTCGATTGGACGAACTCCTTTTTTCCTGGTTTATGGAGCTTAAGTTGTCCTGCCGAGTGATTTGTTTCACAACTCTCCCCGAGTGGAACTTTATTCTGAAGCCGAAGCTAAACAAGCAAGACAGGATGGCGTAGACCTCCTGTAAGAAGAGCGAGAGATGGCACTGGTCCGGACCACATCTTATCAGCAAGATATGCAAAATTTCCATGCAAAAAATGTTAAGAGTCGGTCGTTTCATGAGGGAGATTTGGTGCTCCGAGTGGATCAACAATGACCCCACAAGCTCGCTCCTGTGTGGGTGGGTCCCTTCATCGTCACCAAGGTATTGAACAACAGAGCTTATCACTTGTACAACCTCAAGAAGCAGATGGACGAACCGCGAGCCTGGACCGCAGATCTGCTCCGGCGTTTCTATACATAGGAACCGAGTGGTTTTGATGTAATAAAGATATTTCAGAACACGTCATGTATGCAAGTGTGGCTTTTGCAGTCTTTTTGTCGACTCCGATCAAGTAATTTCTCGCTTGGGGACACTCCGAGTGTTAAGCAATCCTCACACTCGGGGGCTTAGCTGCGAACATGCTTTCGCCTAAGTTAAAAACCCTGGCGAGTGGATAGCAGTCCATTCGCTCGGTGACTTAGCTGCGAATCAGTCCTCGCCTAAGTTCAAAACTACTCCGAGTGTTGAGCAATCCTCACACCTGGGGGCTTAGCTGCGAACATGCTTTCGCCTAAGTTAAAAACCCTGTCGAGTGGATAGCAGTCCATTCACTCGGTGACTTAGCTGCGAATCAGTCTTCGCTTAAGCTCAAAACCACTCCGAGTGTTGAGCAATCCTCACACTCGGGGGCTTAGCTGCGAACATGCTTTCGCCTAAGTTAAAAACTCTGCCAAGTGGATAGTAGTCCATCCACTCGATGACCTAGCTGTGAATCAGTCTTCGCCTTGGTTCGAAAATATTCCGAGTATTGAGAAACCCTCACATTTGGAGGCTTAGATGCGAACCAATTTTCGCCTAAGTCAAAAAAACAATTTCGGTCGAATAAACGATTGAAAATCAAATACACATAAATTCAGAAGCTTCGTCGCAGATAAGTGTTTCGCACGCAAGCGAACCTGCTCAGGCTTAAGGCCCGAATGAAGTTTTTAGGTCGATACATTTCCACTCGGCATATTGAGGCAAATAAAGTTTTCTCATGAATCAAGTTTATCAAGCACCCGACGGGCTGGCTGGCTCGACGAATGTATCCAAGTCGATCCCATCTGTGATCCTTGTGGCTGCGTCAATGAAGGTCTCCATGAAATCTTCAAACTGAAGCTTCTTTGTATTCATCACTCGGAGCTCCTTCAATTTCTCCTCCCTTGCCTCCTTGCAATGGACTCTTATGAGGGAGAGCACCACATCGGCTCTGCAGCGGGCAACGGATTTCTTCCAGGCCTGCACTCGACTAGGTAGGTCGTTGAGGTGCGCCATCATGGATGTTAGGTCAAGCTGAAGGGTGTCTTCTGGCCATAGTTTCTTATCGATCTTCTCCATCACAGCTTTCAGTTGGAGGACATATGCTTGAATGCCCTGGAGCCTAACGTTGAGTTAGAACATGTTCATTGCCACTGCATCACCAATAGGTGACTTGGTGGGATCCAAATTGAGCTCAATTTCTTCAGTTTCCTTCTCAAAGTCCTGGCAGAATTCTGTTAGGAAGGAGGAATGAGAGGAGGTTCAATCAAATACAGTCGTCAAGGATTTTATGAAGTTCACTCGACAGTGATGGTTACCGTCAAGCATGATGTACATCTTCCTCGCAAACTCCCCCAAGTGCTTCTCCAAGCCATTGCTCCTCTTGGTCAGCTGTTCAGTCTTCTTGATGAGGTCCACCCGTTCCTGCTTCAGCTTGGAGTTTTCTGCCTCCATCTTCTTGGCGGCGGTCAGTTTTTGCTTAGCAGCTTCAGTCTTCTCCCTCGCTACCCGTTGAGCATCAGCAAGCGCTTTGTCCTTGTCCTCCAGCGCCTTCTTCATGGTATCTAAAGAAATAGGATTGTTGAGTCGCGCTTGGAGTCGACGATTTTCATCGCGTACGTATGTTCAAGTGAAAACACTCAGTTCAAAGCATGGACAGTGAGGATAAGAATGCATTGGGTCGACACAAGTTACCTCCCAGAGTTTTTAGTTCAGCCCGCACTCGCTCCAAACTGCTGTTGGAGGCCTCCAAGTCCACTCGCAGTTGGTTCCTTTCATCCTCAAGATCATTGTACTGCGTGCCAAGTTCGCAAGCTCTCTGAAATCAACAAAGAAAGAAATTCAGTCGACAAGAAACACCTACACTCCCGAGTGCAGAAGGTCAAAAATAGTCTGCTGGGTGGCGCACCCCGTCTCACCCCACTACCCTGAAGTAGCATCATATCATGGTTGATGAAATGATGTCCATGAAACCTGCGTTCAGGAGAAAAGAATTCAAGCAAAAGTCCACCCGACATGTCGAGTGTCACGTGTACTCCGTGTACCATAAACAAACCCGAGTTCAAGGTGGTCTCTATCAGACCCCCGCCAGTGCAAGCACTCGACGGCGGTCTCGGGGACTACACCCAATGGGTGCACTCAGAGTGCCCCCACTGGAACTGCTAACGCTCGATCCGTCGAGTGACCCGTCAACCCCAGTTTGCTCCTTTGTAGTGTCATATCATGGTTGATGAAATGATGTCCATAAAACCTACAAGGTAGCCACGGTGTGCGACGGCTAAAAAAAGTACACTCGACATGTCGAGTGGTAAGCGTACTCCGCATACGACAAAAAGTCCCGAGTTCAAGTTTTTAAGACTACTGCTCATCGTCTACGATCAATAGTAGCCTCGGGGACTACACCCAGTGGGTGCACTCAGCGTGCCTTCACTGGTTCATAAAACATTCGACAAGGTCTGCCCTGTCTGAGCATTCGACGGTCTCTATCAGACCCCTGCCAATGCAAGCACTCGACGGCGGTCTTGGGGACTACACCCAATGGGTGCACTCAGCGTGCCCCCACTAGATCTGCTAACTCTCGATCTGTCGAGTGGCAGAGGATATAAAAAAAACAACGTGCGCAAGCATATGAATATTGCCTCTTCTAAGACCCCTGCTAGTGCCAGCACTCGACAGTGGTCTCAGGGACTACCCCCAGTGGGTGCACTTAGAGTGCCCCCACTGGACCTGTTAATACTCGATCTGTCGAGCGATTCGCCACCCCACCCCACACCTTTGAAGTAGAGTCATATCATGGTTGATGAAATGATATCCATGAAACCTTCAAAGAAGCTGTGGCGTGGTGTGGTCAGGACAAACTTTGCTCGACATGTCGAGTAGCAAACGTATTCCGTATACGACGAACTCTAAAACCCCTGCCAGTGCAAGCACTTGACAACGGTCTCGGGGACTACACCTAATGGGTACACTCAGCGTGTCTCACTAGACTGAAATCTACTTGATTAAAACCTGATCTATTCGAGTGGAGAACTTTCAAACATCATCCAAGTGGAAAACACCCAGTGGGTGTGCAATCAAAGAAGACAGGAATTCAATCGGAAATGTACTTACAATCGAACTTACTTGGACATTGGTGCGAAGCGTTGTGTTGGCATCGTAAGCCAACTTGTTGGCCTTGTACGCCTCTTTGGTGTGCAGCAACATGTGTTCCGCCTGGATCATGGCCTCCTTTGCGGCTCCGGTCTGGTCTTCCGGAACGCGGTGCAGAGGAAAAGCAGTCACCGGCGGGATCGTCGTTGCGGCTGGGGCAGTCAAGGTAGCCTGAGCTGGTCCGGTTGGATTCGACGTCACGATGGTAGAAATGGCTGGTGGAGCACTCGACAGCGGTACCATAGGATCGATTCTGACTCGTGTCGAGTCGCTTATTCTCTGGGAAGATCCAGCAGTCGACCGCTCGAGCGCCTGACCCGACTGAGTTCTTCGGGCGCGTACTCGCGGGGCACCTAAGTTCTCACCCGCACCCCCGGTACCCCGAGGTTGTTCTTCGTCATCCTCCGGTTGAATTATTTCTACAAGTACCAATCGGCGATATTGACTTTTGCAATCTAAGAGCCTCAAGAATCAGAGCTGCGTAAAGATTTACTTACCTCTCTGAGAAGTAGCTGCATCAGCAGTATCCACATCCATTTGCTCCTCTCCGTCCCTTGGAAGCGACGTCATTGAGGTAGCAGCACTAGGAGATCAAAATCCACTCGGTCAAAAAAAAATTGGAAGTTGCAATCGACAGCGAAATATGAAAGCAAATACTTACGTTGAGACGACGGGCACAACCATCTTCATGCGGGGCAGAGCTTTGCAGGGCTTTCCTGTATTGGGCTTGGGCTGCTTCGCCGATCGTTCGCCCGACTCGACAGTCGAGGGTTAGTCCCGTTTCGGGTTCCTTTCACTCGGAATCGGGACTTTGTTCGCAATAGTGGAAGGGTCCTGACGTGACTTGGATCGACGTTCGATGCATGGTGGAGATTCAACCTCCTCCTTATTGTCACCCAAGTCCTCATATTCGTCTTCACTACCATAAACGCAGTCGACGTCCACGCTGCCACCCTCGCTTTCCCCACCGTCTTCAGGTTGGCTACCGTTGGGCACAACGAGTGCATGTGCGTCCAGTCCTGCATGTTTCAAACGGTGAAGTCAGTCAACAGTTCAATCAATCACTCGACAACAAAGAATGAAAGTCGACAGGACAAGAGTTACCAGATTCTTTAGCGGATTTGCAGCAGAGTAAGGTTGGATCCTCTTCGCACCCAAGGGGTTGTCGCAAGCTCCGGTGATGCTCCGAAGCCACTACTCGACAGTTTTTTGTCAGACCTCCTCCGGGTGTGTCCTGGTCGAGTCCTCAGGACCAGCATAATGCCACATGGTGTGGTCCCTTTCTTGGAGGGGCTAGATCCGTCGACTAAGGAATGTCTCCAAGAGGTCCATTCCAGTGACTCCGCCACGGATAAGGGCTCCTACATCATCCACCAAGATTCTGACCTGGACTTTCCCCCCTCCAACACTTTCAAAGATTTGGGAATGACTAGACGAGCTAATGTGAAGGGAGAAAGGCCAGTCGACATATTGGGAGAAGCTGCATCCTTGCAATAAAACCAGGTCGACTGCCAACCTCTAACTGACTCGGGAAAAGTAACAGAAGGAAAAGAACTTCGAGCTCTCTTTTGAATTCCTAGACCCCCACACAGCTGGACTACATGAGTCTTTTCGTCCTCAGGGTGGACCTTTTTTACTGTCTGAGATCTAACCGCGAAGATGTGCTTGAATAGTCCCCAGTGGGGAGAACAGCCCAAGAAACACTCGCACAGAGTGATGAAGACAGACAAGTATGTAATCACATTCGGGGGAAGGTGATGGAGCTGAGCTCCAAAGAATTTCAAGAATCCTATAAAAACGGGTGGGGAGGCATGTAGAAACCTCTTTCGACATGGGAGAGGAGAAGAACCTGCTCTCCCTCGCGCAGCTCCGGCTCGCCCTCGCCCTTCGACAGCCTCCAAGCATAGTCCGCCATGAGCGCGTCGACGACGAGGTTCTTGACGTCCGCGGAGGTGACCATCGATGCGAGAAAGTCCCCCTGGATCCACCTAGGCGGCGCGGTGAACCTGGCGATCGAGGGCTTCTTGGCCTTGCCCTTCACAGCTCCCCTCTTGGCGCGCTCCAGCTTCTCCGTGGCTCCCTTTGTCATCACGGCGGCAGAGTACGTCGGAGCAGAGCAGAGTGGCATGCTGGAGGCGAGGGAGGCGAAGGAAGAGAGGGGATTTGGGGGAGAAACACTGTGCGAGCTGTGGTGCTTCGAGATTTATACTCCACCGAGTGCCTCGCTGACATGTGGGCCTACGAGATCCCCGCAAATCCCAACCGCAGACTGCACCCTGTACGTGGCGAAATGAGCAGCGTGAAAATCGAGCCATCATGCCCCCACTTGCCCCGATCATGGCGTCATCTTCATGGACGAGCGTGCTTCCCAAATTTTTGTATCCCGCAAGATCCGGGCCTGACAGAGTGACCCGTCACATCCAGAGATCCCTCTAGATCACTTGGAATTAAGTTGGCATAGAATGTTCACTCGGACACTTTCAGGACAGAATCGATCCGGGTGAATGATGAAGAATTCAGTCGACGCAAGTTTCGTTGAAGCCCCGAAAATCATTCGGAAGATTTGGTGCCCTGTCTCGAACTGGCATCGATACCCCCCCTTCACCACTCGAACCCTGATCCATTCGGGTGCTAATGACGAGGATATGTACCTAGGGTAGGGTCCTAGGCCTGACCTACATACCCTACCTAAGGACACGGTGTTGGAAAACTTAAGGACCATAGAGGAGATTCCGACTGGATTATCCATGGAGTTCAAGTCACTCGACAACCAATCCATTCTGGAGCTCCTTCCTCCGCTTGATAGTCACCTGTCACTCGGACAACCCCGCTTCCAGTTGACAATAGAAGACCAGAAGTCGCCCTTGAGAAACCAACAGGCAGGCGTTAGGCTAGTCGTCATTAATAGCAATTATGAGCACGTTACCAGTAACACTAGTCTTTATACCCATGATCGGACCCTTGGATGCCTGACAATTATGAGGGGCAGCGAACTCTATATAAGTCGCCCCTCCCCTCTGGCATAAGGGTTCGCAACCATTGTAATCTCTATTCTCCACACGACAAAGCTCCAGAGCACTGAGACGTAGGACTGTTACTTCCACGAGAGGGGCCTGAACTCATACATCTGTGTGTACATCCTCGCCATAGCTAGGACTCTGCCCTCTCCTTTTGTACCCCTACCTTCTACTGCCAGGCTTGTTCCCATGATAGTCACCTTAGCACGGAGTGCCCATTTCATCTCTTCTTCTCGCAAGAGTTTTTGCAACTCCTTCTCAGCCTCAATCTTTTTATTCCTATCTGATATACTGAGAATCGACGATTCAGCTTTCACATCTAACTCATCAATCAAACGAATTAATTTTTATTTTTGCACTTTATAAATTCCTTTCTGATTCTTGGCCCATCCTCTCAAGAACTGACGCAAGTGTCATATTTTGTTTTGCCATATTTATATATTTGTAGATCCACCGGACTCCTTAGCCCATTCGTTAGCTATGAGATCCATGAACCCTTATCTCTCAAACCAACTAAGTTCAAAAGAGAATGAGTTTCTATTACCCACATGGTTGGCTTCCCCAGAATCATCCATGAGATGTGTATGATCAGAGATGGCTCTTTGTAAAGCATGAACTGAAACCAGCAGGTACTTTTGCTCCCACTCCACGCTAGTCAATACTCGGTCCAACTTCTCATATGTTGGCACCAGTAATGAGTTAGCCCATATGAATTGTCTACCAGTGAGGTCAATCTCCCTCACATCAAGACTATCAATAATCATATTGAACATAAGTGACCATCTTCCATCGAAGTTGTCATTATTATTTTCATCTTGTCTTCTAATGATATTAAAATCTCCTCCAACCATAATGGGAAGTCTCTCTTCTACACATATTCTTACTAGATCGGCGAGAAATTCATATTTGAGCTCCGGTTGCGCCGCCCCATATATGGCTACCAGAGCCCATCTAAAACCATCAACTTTTGACCTCACACGGAATTTGACAGAAAACTCACCATATACCACACTCATCACCTCTAAAGTTTTGCACTTGACCCCAAGTAAGATCCCACCAGACCTACCCCTTGGTGGTAAACAGTACCAATCAAAATCAACTCCTTCGGAAATATTGTTTAAGAATTGTCGTGTGAAGTTATCTCTACCCATTTCTTGTAACGCTATAAAGTCAAGTTTATATTCTAATGATGCCTCTCGAAGAAATCTCCTTTTAGCCAAGTCTGCTAGACCTCTCCTATTCCAAAAGATTCCTTTCATATATCATCAGGAATTTTTCTTCTGCTTCACTCTCGCACTTCTCCGTACCGCCGATACAGGATAAACCTTCCTTTTCCAAGGTCTCTTTGTTTTATCGTGCGTCAATTCTGTGTTGCTTTGGGATTGTGTTTCATGTGTATGACAATTGTCAATCGAAGAGGCCATATACCCCTCCGATCCCATGTCATCCACACCCTCCTCAGCTCCCTCAAGGTGCAATAAGTCTTCACATAGATTTTGTAATTTGGGATAATTGTATTTGAGCCCTTAGTTGTGTCACCGTCGACAAGAATACCCCTAGTTTTGGAAAACACGCGGTCATGCCCACATCACTTTGCTTGTCTTGTGCTTTTGCCCTTTGACCATTTGACTGTCATTTTGAAAACTTCATAAGTATTTCATACTAACTCAGAAACATGTACATAAGATACCAAAATATTCAGAAACACATCACATACATATGTATGACATTTGCATTCATGAGAAAATTGTTGGGAAGTCCCCATATAAATTTTAGCTCATATAGGTGATGGGGACTTTCCAACACTTTTGTCATAATGCAAATGACATGCACATATAGGTGATATGTTTCCGAACATTCTGATATCTTATTTGCATTTTTCCGAGTTGGTATGAAATAGTTATGAAGTTTTCAAAATGACAGTCAAATGGTCAAAGGGCAAAAGCACAAGACGAGCAAAGTGATGTGGGCATGACTGCGTGTTTTCCAAAACTAGGGGTATTCCTATCGACAGTGACACAACTAAGGACACAAATACAATTATTCCTTGTAATTTTGTGCCTCCTAGATCATTAATATCCGACTCATTCATCGGTCTCACTGCTGTTAAGTTTTTAATGAACTCTATGGCTCTATCTGCTTCTAAATCTAACATATCATTAATTGATTTAGCTAATTGTGTGCCAGAAGAACCCATATAAATACCTATGTCGCTAGCATTATGAATAATCTCTGATTCTGAAAAATGACGAATTGAAGCACTAGTATTGACCGACATACCTGTAGATGCCTCGACATCTCGAAGCTTGGCGGCCCTCATAGCACGCCCTATCAGCATGTCGTCCGCATCCGGCTGCTCCTGGATGTGATGACTGAATCGTCGATCACCAGACGTAGGATCCGATATCCCTCCATATGCAATCACATCGTCCATCAATGGCACTTTATGATTTTGGCCTCCTGCCTCAATCCCAGTAGTAGTTGTACTAAGCACTGGAGAATAAATCTCAACTTGAGAAGCAGCATCAGTCCAAATTGGTGCTTCCCTAGTGTGCATCTGCGGCCTCTCCATCACCACGAAGGTACGTGGTGAAGCTGCGCTAGGTGATAGACGGGCCTCTTGCCCGTTGCCCAGAGCTCCCAA
Source organism: Hordeum marinum (assembly GCA_022496015.1). Lineage (NCBI taxonomy): Eukaryota > Viridiplantae > Streptophyta > Magnoliopsida > Poales > Poaceae > Hordeum > Hordeum marinum. The sequence continues at coordinate 452,912,333 of CM039674.1, read as the reverse complement.
GCGTGTAGAAGACGTGGGGGATGTACATACCTAGTCCGGTTGGTGACCCTCATGGCCACTGCTAACCGGTGACACTGGCCTCTTGGACTGGCGAACCTCCTGTCCGCCGGACCTGACTGGTGAACAACCACCGTATATGCTCCCGACCGGTGTCATTGCCTACCCGTGGTTCGGTCGAGCAGAGCCCTGCCCGGTGATGCCAGACCAGAGCTTACCAGAGCCATGACCGCAGCTGTCCCGTATCTCATGATCATTGAGACGTGCCGGTCTGGGCGACGGAACCATGTCCCGGCGCGACAAGGTACCTGTCCGAACAAGTGATACACATGATGCCTCCTGCCCATCGCCACTCGCTGAAACTCCCTCCGTCACAATCTCATCACAGGGTTTCTGAAAGTCCTCAGCCTCCATGCAATCCCCCCATAGACGACTCATCGCCGACATCGTTAACGATCCAAAACGGAGAGTGACCACGGGTGTTGTCGTAGTAGCAGCTCCATTATTTGTCTGATTATCCGTTGCGGTCAATGCCGAAGGAATATGACACTCCTTGGTCCTGTCAGAGTGCTCATCCTGGTTTGCATCTCCCTAACTCCCATCATGATCACCGCCGTCCGTCATGACAACATCACCATCGTGGGTCTGTGGTTGGTTTTCCTCCACCTCCACATCAAGATCATAATGCACACCGTTGTAAAACCAAGGTGCGTAATCGGGTATATACTCCACATCAAGTACGGTCACTAGCATCCTAGCGACACCATGTTTGCGTGTGAATGGCATGTCAACTTTTTCTGTCTTACCCACCAATGAGCCTATGCTCCAGACGATAAAGAAGTCATTGAGTAAAATCTTTGGAATGCCGGAGAATCTAATCCAGACCTTCTTCAACCTTGTACCCAATGGTTCTGGTTTTTTGCACTCCTCAAACTCTAACAAACACTTGCTCCCACTGACCTTACTGACCCCGAAAGTCAACAAGCGTTGGAGATCTTATCTTCTAGGAAACTCCACTCGATATACCTGCTCATGCTCTCTGACAGGAGCCCACTGATAAGATTCAGACACAAGTCTCGTCAGCTGCTAAGACACTTGCTCTACTGTGAGCGTGTCATTTGTGACCTTTACCAATCCCGTCCTTGAGCTCTCAACACGAGGAGGTATAATGGCTGTAGATCGTAGTGTCTCGAAGAACATAAGCCTATTTTGACACACCATATATGTTGATCACCCACTTAGGTGCTAGGAGAAGTGGACAAACTGTCTCATCGTGACCTGGTTTCAAGCAAATATCACAAAGCTCTGTGGTGCAGTCTATGACAAAATGACCAGGTATGCCACATCTGTAACAAGTCAACTTTTCCTTCTTACGAGCCGCCTTGTTGGCCCGCGTTGTGTCCCTATCCTTAGCTGTCAACTGTGGTGGTATTGGTGTTGCTGCCAATGCATTGACCATGCCCGTCGCCTCCTCTGGCAGCTTAGCAGTCGAATCAGACGAGTTTGCGTTCCGGCAGCCTTCTCCCCTTTAGTAGTCGTATGTGTGACCTCCACCCACTTCGGGACAGACTTGTTCCGTCCGAAAGTACGACCTCCGCCACCGCGACCACCGCGATGCCGATAAAGCGGACCCTTGGCTCCTTCAACAAAGTCACCTTCCGGAGGGTAGAAGGGTCGATGCCACTGATTAGCACCTCCCCCTCATCCCCTCCATCGTTCCAATGCCCGTGCCCACCGGCTTGTCCGCCCGGGCCATCATTCCACTGGTTCCAGTTGTGCCGGTGACCTTGATAGCCACCGCTAGTCCCACCGCCACGGCCTGATCCACCGCCTCTTCTGGCAAAAAAACTGCTACGTCTCGGCCCATCGAACCGGCGACCTGCAGCGGCTCCCCGTACGCCATCGTTCTGTGTACCCGAGGATTGGGCGTTCCCCGCCGCGGCCGTCGTGGGTGTCTCCGGCTTCCCTTGGCCGTCGTCCTGCATAGGAGGCGCCTGCCCCCGGAGCCCCGGCCGGCCATCGTTTCCGCCGGTGTAGATGCCTCCGTGGGGATACACCTAGCTCTTCCGGGGCTATGAGGGAACCCAGGTGAGGAGCGACGGCGTAGGTCGCCAGCCTAGCGATATGTTGTTTCTGCGATTGCTGTGTTAGCTGTACTCGAGGTCCGATCGCTGCAATAGATGATCGAGAGGCTCGCTCGACCGCTGTCGATCGAGACACCTCGTCCGGCTCGACGAGCGAAAGCCCTCTCGTGTTCAGCTGGGCCATATACCCAGCTGACACCGGTCCGTCTATCTCTTTTCCCCGCCCATGTTTGCCCAAGAGATAATTCAAATGCAGCAGCATTGTTTCTCGGATCCCGTGATCCAGATCGTTCGGGCTCGCCGCCGGCGATCTTCTCGCCGCTGCCGGACGTGCCAAATGTTTTTCGACGATCTTCCACGAACTAATGAAATCAGCTGATGTGAGAGCAGGAAGACTTACCTTTGGCAAAGGCCCCTTCCAAGGACGAATGGCTATCGCCAACGTCCGGCGATGCACCACCCGACGGAGCGCATCCACCTTGTCGTTCTTGCCTAACCCGCTCCATGCCTCGTCATTCGCCAGAAGGATTGAATTTAAACCCGCTACGATGTCCTCTTCCGACCGTCCATATCCCGCCGCCTCGCAGATGATGTCCGACGGCGCAGGAGAAATAGGATCTCCGACGAAGCCTTCTTCTTCGTCAGAATCGTCAGAGTCGGCTCCCGATAGGGCCCAGAAACGGCTACCCCGGCGAGAGGGATCTGGCGTGGCCGCCGTTCCCCTGCTCGCCGCGGCCCCTCCATGGCCGCCGCGGTCGCCCCCTCTGCCCATCCCCCCCTGTCAACAGCGCATAAAATTGGTGGATATATTCCATGAAGATTACAACTTGGGAGACAAGGAATAAGAGAGGTTACAAGATGAAAAGATATCTAGCCAACAACCTAGCTATCCTGAACCTCTTCGCTGTCCAGCTTCAGGACTGTAACGTGACACGCCTTATATGTGTTTGACACCCTGACCATGGAGTCAATGAGCTTGTGATTGCACATGCCCATCAACACCTTGCCAGATCCATCGCCGCATGCCATGGGCATCTCACTGGTCATGAGTTCACAGCAAAATGGGCAGGTCATGAACGAACTGGTACAAAGGGAACGGCCACAAGGATCTTAGTTGTGTTGTGCCCTCCTCCACAGCCATGTGTGCCGCTTCGATCTCCCATGGCAGCACCGATCCTAGCTCCTCCATCAGCTTGCCGATCTTTGACAGCACTAGCTCAGCGACAGTGTCGTTGCTCTTTCTGGTGAGAGCATATGCTCGGGCTCGACAAAATCTGCACTTGGCTTACTCCAGTATCTCACTTCACAAGGACCAGTAGTAAGGTACACACCCAAAAAGGTTAAGTAACATTTTGCTTGCTTCGAAAAAGGCCTCCGGCAACACTCTTGTCTAATATACAGATGACTGAGTCCACTTATAAAAGGGTGTACTGAAGGGGTTGGTTTACTCCAGTATCTCACATTAACTCGTCTATTATATATAAAGTTCAAAACTTCAAATACACCTCAATTAGCTCAGCTGACCAGAGCTGGAAAACTATATAACCTGGACTAGTGGAGAGAAAACTACGCCCCACTCATATGACATGTGTGCGACTCATTTGATTATCACACCCCTGACTCATGCAAATTTGACTCAATGATCATTATCACACCCCATCTCATGCATTCAGATAAACTGCACACATCACATCATCCTCGTGGTGGAGTATACACGTACAACACAACCAGTTTATTACTGAAGGACGCCATGTGACTGACTCAAATCAACTAAATAATGTTCTAGCAAGCCGTGGTTGGACGTTGCAGTCCACCCAAGCATACAGATGCCCATGAACAGCGCACCAAGAGAATATGAAGTCACAGCTGATTGAGCTCCTCACGGACAAACAATTATAATGCAAATTGGTTGTTCCGTTGATCAGATCGGGGATGAGCATGGTGCCCTTCTTCACCGGCACACGTGCCTTTTCCATCTCCCATGGCAGGGCGGACCCTAACTCCTCAACTAGGTTGATAATCTTGGACAGAACCAGCTCAGCAAAGGCGCCACTGCTCCTTCGAGTGATAGTGTGTTCAAGGAAAACGCAACGTAGCTTCTAGGATAGTTGGCGCTGAACGGGTCATCGTTGTAAGTGAAGCTGGCCATGGTGTTAGGACCGAACTTCAAAATACAATGAGGCGGCAGAGGTAAGGACGAGCTTCTTCAAGTAGGTTTATGAATTTGTATATGTACTGTGGGCGCTTGACAAAATTTGCACTTGGTTTACTCCAGTATTTCATCTCAGAAAGACCAGTAGTAAGGTACACACCCAAAAAGCTTAAGATATATCTCAGTCGCTTTTAAAAAGGGCTACGGCAACACCCTTGTTTAATCATACAAGTGATACAGAGGATTGATCGACGGGCTGGAAGTTGGCCCCGTCCCTATTGTTAGATTGATGCACAAAATGGAGCCTCCTCAGCGATTAGGCATTTTAGACCGTCCGATTGCGACTCCAAAGAAATCCTGTCCGTTAGATCTTCGGGCGAGACGATCCTGGCTGTTGGATCGTGGATGACACTGCTACAATGAATAGTTGTCGCTGGTTTTACATCCTGGTTTTTTCGTTTATTACCACGACAGGCGGGCCCCGGACAGGGTGGGCACTAGCCGTCGGTGCTTGCGGAGGGTGCTGCAGCCGGTGCGGGTTCTAATCTGCGCGGCGCCCGTGCCACCACCTGAAATTTCCCTACCCCGCCGAGGGCATTTGCGGGAATTCACATGCGTGGCCGTGCGTGGCGTCCTGTGGGTGGGTGTGTTGTGCATAGGATGAGGAGGGCGCCCGATTGGATCAGAACCCTAGCCGCCACTCCGAACCACGCTCAGCCGTCTCCCTCGCCTTCCCGCGCTGCCTCCCCGTCAGATCCCTCTCGCCGCCCCCCTCACCCTCCCGCGCCGCCTCCCCATCGGATCCGTCTCGCCCCCCCCCCCCCCCTCTCGGTCCTTCTTCTCCTGCATCACCTGGAGGGCTGCAGCTGCCGCTCATGTTGCTGCTCCCCGTGCAAGCTCACGCGTTCCCATCCAGGGAGGAGTGGAGGCCGCCGCTCACGCAGCTGCTCTGCCCGACGGAGCTCGTCGTCGCTGTCTCCATCGTCTGCAAGAGTGTCAGGCAGCATCGGAGGACGATTCAAAAGCGACCGACGAGGACGTCCAGCTGAGGTGAGACCCCCTAACCGCGTCTTCCCATGCTGCTTAGACACTGGTCTGTGGTGTGCTACCACCGCTCAGAGAGGAGAGAAAGATGATGCGGATAGGGAGATGGATTTGGGAAGAACAAAAGATGCTAGGTAGTTTCTTTGGATCTGGTGCCACCGTTTTGTTTTGTTATTAAGTAGAGGCAGAAAGGGAGATGGATAGGGAAGAACAAAGGGTGTTATTTATGGCAGGCATTGGAATATAAATAATATAATGCTGCTGGTTCTTCCCTTTGGAACCTTCTAATCTTCTTTCCCATGGTCGTTTGCAGTGTTGTGCCTCACGGTAGTCAGGCATATCCTGCTAGCGCTTCGAGGTGGATGTACTTAGCCAGAACAAAGCATGAATGCAGGCAACCTTGCAGCGTCTGCACATCCCCAAGTATATCCCTTTCTCTAATTTGTTAACAACCCCCGCTATTGATTCACAGACCTTTTCTTTAACTCCAGCGCCTGCAGGTCCCTGCTTCAGGAAGAGTTCGCCGATAACCTCGAGCACCTGGATCCGGTGCCGCTGAGGTTGCTGCCTAGGGGGAGGGAGCCTGGCGCTCTTGGCCTGGAGGATTCAAATGGTGAATCTGGCTGTGCCCAGGTGCATGGTGTTGAAATCTGGCGAGTAATGGTGATGATGTGCCGTGGAAAAGAGTCGCGTCACCGACAAAGTCAGCTCAGTCTACCGGGAAGGTTAATCCAAAGGCACGTGGATGGCCAAAAAGGTGAGCCATATCGTCCCTGTGGTCTGATTTGTATATTAAATTTGAGCACATTTGTAGACAGTTGTTAAAGTTCAAGGACTCTGATATATATTCAGTTAAATTGAAATCGTGGGAGCAGGTATTTGGTTTTGGCGTGTTTCAGGTAGTTAGATGTCGTAATGTTTTTAGAATTTCAGATAAGAGAAACCTTGCCGTGAACCAGGCTGCATATCAGGGATCCGTGGTTAAATGTTTTGACAAACCAGTTCATAATTTCCTGAGAAAATGCTACTGTCTGCAACACATCAGTTTTGTGTCAATTGACTGGACGAAGCATTATTGCTGCAGGTTAATACTAGGGAGTACACCACCTGACATAACTTCATGTGCTTCACATATGAGCGCACTGGAGCAATCAATACAGAAGTTTGCCGAGGAACCGACGAAAGAGTGTGATTAAACCAGAATATGCATTGGAGCTTCCTTGCCACTTGAGAAGAGCTTGCATTGCATATGCTGGCAAGATCGCTCCTTTGTAATGGTATATTCCTCCAATGAGAGAGACTATGATGTAAGTCTCTCTCTCTGTGTTGTGATCCCTTTTCTACAACTAGACATGCAGGTGAGTGTTTGTGCTTGTGTGCAGAAGCTCAGGAGGGACAAAAGAGGGGGGCGTTGAGAGATGACGGAAGGGCAAGGATGGGGGAGTGCATCACAACACCGCTGCCCTGTTTCTTTTTGTTGTCGCCGACTCGGCTTAGGGTGCTCAGTTGTAATAATGTTGCAGGGTATGTTTGTCTACTTTCCTACAATTTCCTTAATTGTAGTTACCATCTGGAGCCTGCTCGTCTTCCGTCTCAGCGTACCAGAGACCACGGGAGCCACTCAATCCCTAGGGATTGAGTCTCCTCTAATTCCTGTCCCCTTCTTTCTTTGGGTAACATGAGAATAACACAGAAAATCATACTAGTAGAACGCAACTGAACCAAATACTCTTTCTTTGGGTAGCATGAGAATAATAATACAGGAATCGTACGAGTAGATTGCAACTGAACCAAATACTGCTTGTGAATTAAACATGATTTATTTACACAGCTTTTAGCTATACAGAGTATAGTAGTAACCACTAGAAAGAATATATCGAACCTTATTGCAAGTTGAGGTGACTTGCCCTGTAGTTGCTGATTAGTGGCTCCCTATCTTGGATATATATTATTTTTAGTTAGTTAGTGGCCTATATGACTTCGATTTGTTCTTGATTTGCTAGCATATATTCTAAACTGAATTTTGTTTGCCCTTATCTGGTGTTCTTTCTTATAGTATATTTTTTATATGACGTAAGTTTCCTTTGTTCACAAGAGTTTCTCCATGTTTATGAAGGAAAGATTGGGTTGAGAGCACCTTCCATGTTATATTTCATTTGTGATTTTTGATGTTCAGGTCAAGGAGGACTAGAAGGAATACATGCAGCCACCTTTGTAAGGCCATTGGTTTTGTAGACTTCCTGTACTTTCAGTATCCATCGTCGACCTCCCTGTTCATTCCACCTCAGCCAAGATCTTCTCAACCCTGCTCTGATATTGTGAAAACTCATGCATGCCGACAGCCGCCTCCAAGCTCTAGCTGCCGCAACCTGTAGGTAGTCTCTCTGTTCTTCTTTTTTCTCTACATTTCGACTTGCTCTCCTTAAGTGTTACACATGTGCTTGGCTGATTAGTACTTACATTGAACTTGTATGAATGGACAACAACCAACATTAGGCTGATTCAATTCCAGTAGCCAATTTCTTTTTTGTTCTATATTATTCAACCATATATTTATATCTTTCTATATTGTCCGTTCGACATCTTCCAGTCATTAAGCTATATAATAGTTTTACTCCATGACTATCTCCTCCCATCCTTCTATTCCTCTATCCATCTCTCTTTCTCTTCCTCTCCCTCACTGATTTTCCATGTAATTGACCATGAACAACGAATTCTGAAATGTGCAAATAGTAGAGACCAGTCCAAATATGATTTTCCATATGCTGCTGCGTTTGGTATAAAATCTGTTTGCCGATATTAGTTTCTTGCTAATTGATACACACATGACTACAGAAGCTGTATCAATTGTATGGATAGATTAAGATCCGGTGAACATGCATACATTCGGTTCTGTTGTACCCTCCAGCTTTGGTTGCCAATGTGATTGCTTGATATTTAACCTATGACTGATCTTGGTAGGTCCATCCTAATAGCAATCCTCTCACATTTAAATTTGAGTTTTACCCGGGCTCAAGTGATATGCGCATTATGAAAGGGCGAGAGTGGACGACCTGATCTGCCTCAGTGACGACGAAAGTACACATGTATGCGTTGAGTAGCAAACTCCGTTACCTCTGAATTATATTGATGACCACTTTGGCGGCGATGCAACGGGCAGCGACGACCTAGAGATTGATAAATTTAACGATGACCTAGACATTGAGTAGCAAACTCCGTTACCTCTAAGGCTACTGCAGTATGCAAAACACTTGGTTTATTCCATGGAAAGAAAAGGGTGGAATGTTGTTGTAAGTAACCACAGGGGTCTTCGTGGCGTGTCCATTACAGTAAGTTCAGTTATATAATTTACATTTCCAGTCATTAATATTTCACTCCACAATCTCCCTATATAGATAAAAGGTTGCCTCCTTGCTTGTCCGCGCGACTGTGCCATGCCGCATCACCCAGGATGGGGTACTTAGCTTTTATTTCAGACCTACGTTCAGTCAGTCATTCGTTGACAGTTTAGCTATGTGAAGCACCTATATTATTTGTTAACATCTCCTTTACATACAGAAGAGACACGATCAAATGCAAATTATGCGGAACTAAGTTCACAAGCAAAAGAAATGTGGGTTGTGGTGTTTGCGCTTCTGAATTTTGTCATATTATGCCAGAAAGGCATGTAAGTGGAAGAGCATACAATGATGTTGTTAGCAGGACTAAATTGTAGTTCAAGGTCAAGTTGTAGGTTCTCTTACCGATTCTTTATTTCCATTGAAACAGTTCTCCCCTCTAATAGTTGGCATAACTTGTATGTCTTACAGACACTACCATTTATTCACTTAATTTAGTGTTACATCCCTATTTTTAGTTTTTAGGATGTACCAAGAACCAAAGATCAAGGGTTGTTGTGATCCAAGGCTCAACATAGAGGGGATTCCAATTTAGTGACATTGTTATCCATTTAAGTGATGTTTGCGAAAAATATTTTGGATGTAGGAATAATCACTTCAAATTGGTATATCGAAAGGATGCAAAACAATTTACATGTCTTCCCATCTTCTATTGCGTTAGTAATTTTTGTTGACCTGTGTTGCTCGTGGCAAATTCGATATTTTGCTCCCCCTTGGGAATATTTCTTTTCACATATTGCTTATCCCTTTATACTGAAGAACATGCATTATTGAGTCCAAAGGTATCTATAATTACATATCTATCTAAAATGAAGGTGGACATGATACAACAAGCTGTGTGTTCATTGTTATTCTTTATTGCAATTTATAAATTATAATGTGAGTGATGTCTCATCCTTCTCATTTGTTGTCCAGGTTTTTCTTAGAGCAATGGTCTTATGATTCTGATTGTACGTAATGCCATTTTCTATGCTTTTCTTATATTTATTTTCAGGACAAATCACACCAGAGACTTTGCTCTAATTGAAGTTATCATAAGAGTAAGTCATCATCACTTGCTATTCTATTTTCAATTCTATTGAGAAAACTCAAAATTTCAGTGTAAGATCACACTTTTGCTCGCAAAATACTGAATGTGCACCAAAAAATATTTGGATTTACTCATGAGGGCAGAATCCTGTGAATTTCTTTTGAATCGGCCACTTCATTAGGAATTATAACATACATGATAGACATTTTATTTTATAACATCAGTGATGAGGACACATGTGATGAGTAAATTATATTCATAAGTTTTCAGGTCATAAATTTTGCTCTTGATGTCCATTAAACACACTGTTATATGAATCCCCATTAGCAGACCCTTGCAGCGCAACACGCAAGGTGAGCCAAATGGCAAGGCGTTCAAACAAAGCTATCTCTTATTTAGTGTACCATATAATGTACTGCTATCACTATATGACATAGAAGAACTGTATAAATCTGTTATTCTGGACTGCCTCTATAGCTTGATTTTGGTGTATTAGTGTATCTTTGAACTGGATGAAGAAAACCTATCATCATATGTAATCGACTTTGGTACTACTATTTTCTATGAGATGCATATATTCTGTTTGCTCCTACATCTTTCATTAAGAAATATCAAATGTTGGATCAATCTGAGCCACATAGCATGCCCTAAAGTAGTATTACTTTCTTGTGGTTATAATTGTCAGTACTATTATTCTACTCTCTTATGTAGCCACTAATGTGGTTCTTTCTTTCTACTTTGCAGACATTTGATTAGGTCAAAGGCAACAGGAAGGCACGACAATAATCTTTTGTCTACCATACCGTATGAGAATAGATCAGGATGAGACAACTAAGTCATGTACTATGTATTTACTGAAGGTGTCTATAAGAAGAAGATATATGGTCTTTATCTGAATCTATGAACTATTATATCGATGATGTAGAATTATGTCTACATAGCCTGCCTTCGAATGCTTATATAAGCTCAATGTATCATTTGTACTGTTCTTGAATAAATTTTCATGTGACTACCATGTTATAAACCAGAATTCTTGCTGAGGATGCTTATGTCTGAACTGTTCATCATGTTTGTCAATATATTCTATCCAATATGTTATCCACATCTTATTCATAGATAATGATTTGGTGTATGGCATTGTACTGAACCAATATCATTGTTATTTTTTTATATCCACAATTCTTTTATGCCTATTATCGAATTGGGTATGGCTCTACCCGGCAACGGGTGCTGCCGGGTGCGGCAAGCCGCACTTCCTACCTGGTTTATATGCCCCGAGCATGCAACCTACTTGGATATCACACATTTTTCCTTTTCTTTTCAGTGAGCTTGGATATCACAGCTAGCTCATGCACATTTAGACGTCCAGTCATGCAGGATGAACATTTGGGACGAGACGATGGGCACCAATTTATACGACACATACTACGTCCGTGATGTTTCAATACATGGTTCTTTTTTGCGGGTGATCTTTCGGTACATGGTTGGCACGCATACATACGGTACGATAGCAAAGGCAGCTTCTTTTTTTTTTAGAAAAGGACGATTGCCCTTGGCCTCTGCATCTGGGCGATGCATGTAACCATTTTATTAATTATTCTCAAAGACTTTACAAAGCAATACATCAATAAGCCTGAAGCCACCATCTAGGCGACACCTGTCGCTACTCCTATTCCCTTGATGCAGGGGTGCTGAATGTCTGAGCCTAATACCAAACAGACATCGCACCAAAACCTAACATCTAATGTCGGATGCCCCATCCCAGCCATATACCGGGAATGAGTCACACACCGGTTCGGCGCACTCACCGAGGCTACCGTCGCCGTCATCCACCTAACCATCTTCAGAGCAGGTACTGACGCAAAGACCTTGCCAGGTCAACTGTCGAAGCCACCATGGCGCCACACAACGTCACCGCCCTGCGCGAGGCCATCACGCCACGTCCAGCGTTGAGACCCCGCTGCTCCATTAGTCCCGATGTGAGAGAAGGCACCACTAGTAGAAAACAGGGCATTCGTTCGGGCCGGGCCAGCACATTAGTCCCGGTTCAGTCACGAACTGGGACCAATGGGGGCAACGGTCCCGGTTCGTGAGGCCAGGGGGCCGGGCGGGCCACGTGGGGCATTGGTCCAGGTTCGTCTAGAACCTTTGGTTCTGTTTTCAAACACAAACCGGGACCAATGTGCCTCGCTCCTGGGCCACAACCATTGGTCCTGGTTCGTGGCTGGATCCGGGACCAAAGGGGGTCCTTTAGTCCCGGTTTCAGCCACGAACCGGGACCAATGAGATGCCTATATATACCCCCTCGCCAGCGAGCAGAGCACTCCATACTGCTTTGTTTTTCAGGCCGGCGAGGGGAGAGCTCTGTGGTGCTCTAACTCACCTCCTATGCACATGAGGTATTTGATGAAATGCCCAAGCCAAACTTAAGCTTTCTCCTCTCGAAGCTCCTTGTCCAAACTCCATTTTCGTCAAGATTTGTCTAGGTTTGGCAGTCCGTCCTGTCCCGTCCCTGTCCTGAAACCGCCGTCGATCGCCCGCGCGTGGTGAGCCTCTTGATCTTATCTTCTTGCTAAAAGAAAATATACTTACTCGTATGATTTTCTTACTTTTACTATTGTTTGTTATTATATAGTGCCATGGTTATGGTATCCGCCCACGTCGGCCCTCGTCCAGTCTATGATTCAGATGTGGTATATTATCTTTTATATAATATTTCACACATCTAATGTCTATGACAATTAATTATGCCACCAACTTGATGTAGATGTTTTTATCTATAGGAAGTAGTTGGACCAGAAATTCCAACCGACTATGCAATTTCGCTCGAGAAGTTAACACAAGCTGAAAAACAAATCGATCATTTGAAAGAAAAATTGAAAAGAACTAAAGATGACAAGATGGGATTGGAGTTGCATGTTGCCGATACGTCGACGATCACAAGACCAAGATGGCTGCAATGCGCTTGAAGCTTAGAAAGATTAGAAAATATGCCATTCGTACTGAGGCTTGGTATCATTATGTCGTTGGATCAATTGGTACCTTAGTAGCGGTTATGATTGTATTTATTGTTGCATTTAAATTTTTTACGTAGTTTCCCTGTATGTTTTAATTAGATGCTCTAGAGAGCTATATGTTGTTCAATAATGACAACTATGTATCTACTTTGGTTTTAATGTGATGATGAACTTCTATTAATTTGGTCACTTATGTATTCCTGATGTTCTGTAATGGTTTTTGACACACTATTTTTTAGCACATGCTATGTGGGTGAAATGATGATACCATGCCAACTTTTAACCTTTTCAGAGTTCATTTGTAGTGCTTTTGAATTTCAGGGTCATTTAGATCAAAAAAATCAATAACTGCATGAAAAATAACAAATGAAGTCAGAAAGGGTTAAAAATTGATGATGTGGCTTTGAATGGTGCATTTTGAACACACAAAAAGCCTGGAGTTCAAAGAAGTTCAAGAAAAGGAAATGCCTTTTGTAACCGACGAGTTTCCGTTCGAAACCCTGATCTTTGAAAGAGACTGTCCGTTTTGTACACGAAGTGCATCCAGCTTTTGTCGTAACCCTCTCAACTTTTTAGCACATGCTATGTGGGTGAAATAATGATACCATGCCAACTTTTAACCTTTTCAGAGTTCATTTGTAGTGTTTTTCAATTTCAGGGTTAGTTAGCTCAAAAAATTCAATAACTGCATGAAAAATAACAAATGAAGTCAGAAATGGTTGAAATTGATTATATGGCTTTGAATGGTGCATTTTGAACACACAAAAAACCTGTAGTTCAAATAAGTTCAAGAAAATGAAATGTCTTTTGTAACCGATGAGTTTCCGTCTGGAACCCTCATACTTCGAAAGAGACTGTCCGTTTTGTACACGAAATTCATCCAGCTTTTGCCGTAACCCTCTCAACTTTTTAGCACATGCTATGTGGGTGAAATGATGATACCACGCCAACTTTCAACCTTTTTCAGAGTTCATTTGTAATGCTTTTCAATTTCAAGGTCATTTAGCTCAAAAAAATCATAACTGCATGAAAAATAACAAATGAAGTCAGAAAGGGTTGAAAATTGATGATGTGGCTTTAAATGGTGCATTATGAACACACAAAAAGCGTGCAGTTCAAATAAGTTTAAAAAAAATGAAATGCCTTTTCTAACCGACGAATTTCCGTCCGAAACCATGATACTTCGAAAGAGACTGTCCGTTTTGTACACGAAGTGCATCCAGCTTTTGCTGTAACCCTCTCAACTTTTTAGCACATGCTATGTGGGTGAAATGATGATATCATGCCAACTTTCAACCTTTTCAGAGTTCATTTGTAGTGCTTTTCAATTTCACGGTCATTTAGCTAAAAAATCAATAACTGCATGAAAAATAACAAATGAAGTCAGAAATGGTTGAAAATTGATGATGTGGCTTTGAATGGTGCATTTTGAACACACAAAAAGCGTGGAGTTCAAATAAGTTAAAGAAAATGAAATGCCTTTTGTAACCGATGAGTTTCCGTCTAAACCATGATACGTCGAAAGAGACTGTCCGTTTTGTACACGAAGTGCATCCAGCTTTTGCCGCAACCCTCTCAACTTTTTAGCACATGCTATGTGGGTGAAATGATGATACCATGACAACTTTCAATCTTTTTAGAGTTCATTTGTAGTGCTTTTCAATTTTAGGGTCATTTAGCTCAAAAAAATCAATAACTAAAATTATAAACCTCAGTATTTTAAAACTAAACTTATATAAAACCTGAAAATTACCAAATTGAATATAATATTAAAATAAAGTAATATTAAATAGCAGGAAAAATAGCAAAGAAATAACATAAAAAATAGCAAAAGTGAAAATAGATGCGCTTACCCTGAAATTCAACCTAAATTCAAAGTGCTAGTTAGGCACCTAACTAGCATTTTGAATTTAGGTCGAATTTCATGTATAAGGGCATCTATTTTCACTATGAGAGGAGCTTGACAGGTCAAGCGCATCGGGGCTTATAAACAGGTGTTGTCTCCCCTCGACTAGCGAGGTGGGACTAAACATTTGCTGCGCCAGGCCTTTGGTCCCGGTTGGTGGCAGCAACCGGGACCAAAGGTCCCTGTTTCCTCGCCGGCCAACGAAAAGGGACCAGTGGTCCTGGTTGGTGGCACCAACCGGGACCAATGCCCCCCCTTTCGTCCCGGTTGGTGGCACCAACCGGGACCAAAGGTCCCTGTTTCCCGCCCTTTGGGCTGCTGAAAACAGGGCTTTGGTCCCGGTTGGTGGCATGAACCGAGACTAAATGGGGGAATTGGTCCCGGTTGGTGCCAGCACTTAGGAAATTTCGTAGGTTTCATCGCCACTTCGCCGAGCCCGCCGTCCTCGTCCCCGTCGTCGCTTGCCGCCCGAGCCCGCCGTCGCCGTCCCCGTCCCCGTCGCCGCCCCAGTCGCCTCCCCGTCGCCGCCCCCGCCATCGTCATTCCCCTCCTCGTCGCTGCCCCGTCCCCGTCGCCTCCCGTGTCGCCTCCGTCGCCACCCCGCCCTCATCGCCGCCCCAGCCGCCCCCACCGCCCACGTCGCCACCCCATCCCCATTGCCTCCCCCGTCGCTTCCCCGCTCCCATCGCCGCCCCTCCCCCGTCGCCTCCCCCGCCGCCCCCGTCGCCGTGCTGCCCCCGTCGCCGCCCCCGCTGTGAGCCGCTGCCGCCCTGGCTCTGTGCAATTTCTTTTTCAAATATATGTTGCTTTTTTATACGATGAATGCTTTTCTTCATATATAATGTACTCCAGATTAGTTGATTTTGTTTATGATGAATGTTTATGTTTTTGTTCATATATAATGTACTCCAGATTAGTTGATTTTGTTTATAATGTACTCTAGTATATATGTATGTGGCTATATAATATATAATGTATGGCTATATGTTCTACCAGATTAGTTGATTTTGTTTATGATGAATGTTTATGTTTTAGTTGTTTTATGTTTTATTTAATTATTATGAGTTGAAGGAAAAATTAGTATGTGTATGTTAGGTTACAAATTTTTTTGGGTTTTATGAAAAACTAGTGATTAAATGATAAGAAAACGTTCTCATAGGAATTTGTCAACGATGCCCTGCCCGCATCCTCGTCGTCGAGTAGTCCGCGAGAGCCTGTTTGATAGGCACCATGTTCGGGACTGGGCTCCGCCGGGCTGGCACTGGGAGGTGCTACCTTCCCGGGCTCGGAGGTTGGCAAGGAATCCAGGTATCGTCGTCGACCCGGACCTTCTGTGATGGCGGTCACGCGGGCCACTTTCGGTGCGGAGGGAGTGGGCACCCGCGGAGGTGGTACGTCGCCGTGTCATGGAGGAGGACGAGCATGTCCATCGCTACATGGCGACGTTGGACGCACGGTTCGACAATACCTGGCAGATCCTTCAAGGATCTCACTTGAGTTATGATCCCGTGATGGTTCCTTATCTTTGGGTGTCCACCGCCGACGACTTAGAGACCACTAGTGAACCGAGTTCACCGTCCTTCACTTTGGATTCTAGGATATTCGATATGTATTAGTGATCTTATATGATAATATTCGAGATGTATTAGTTAATATTTGATGATGCATTAACTAGATTATACGGGATGATGTATTAGTGATATTATATTCGAGGTCATTATAAATATTAATGTATTTATGATATTTTATCGGTATAATGCATGTGTGACTTTCGGTCTGTCGTTGCTCCTTGTGTGACTTTCATGTGTGTTCTTGATGGAGGAATCCCGACTGTTGTCGTGAGGGGTGCCTCCTCTTTTTTCTCTTCTTTGCGATATACTCGTCGATATATTGCGCAAGAAGAGAAGAGGGGAGGCTTCCATCACCGGCGGTCAAACTATTACTGTGAGAGAGTGCCAACAAACATATATACACCGTCATATTAGTGTGAGAGAGAGCGTACCAACACACCATGAGATATGAGAGTTACTTAAGGAAAGCCTCGATGACCGAAAGTCACACACGCATTAGGATCCAAAGCGTGCCGTAATTCTTGAACTGGCTTAGTCGGGATGATGTATTAGTGATATTATATTCGAATTCATTATAAATATATTTGTGATTTGCAAGTCATTCTGGTAAAACATAGAAAATTTTTTCTATGTCATTGCTCGATATATGAAACAGGTTGACTTTAGATCTGTTTCGGCTCCTTGTGTGTCTTTCAGTGAGGAAGAGTGTCCACCATATATATATATATACATATACATATATATATATATACACATATACATATACATACATATACATATACATACATATACATGTACATATATATACATATACATATATATATATATATATATATATATATATATATATATATATATAAGAATAAGAATCCCGACTGTTCTCGTGGGGGTCGCTTCTCCTTCGTTCCAGCGTGCTAGACATTTTGGTGTAATGCACTCTGGGACGAATGGAGGAGCCACCATCACCGACGGTCGCAATATCAGACGGGGTGCCCATCATATACGTGAGACGAGAGTTTAGGAAGGAAAGACTCGACATACCTAAAGTCAACCCGTTGCATATTGAGTAATAGTGATCTGTGTGTTGATTAGTTTTCTCGTAGTTTTCTTCGATCGATTTTAAATGTTTCAACTATGAACATATGAAATGTCTGACGACGAAAGGGAATTCGCTATGTGCAAATACTGCGAAGACGAGTGTGGCCTGTGTGACAAGACTTTCCTAGTTGATGGTAGGCACTTCAGCATCATGATGGATGAGACCTTCGAAGTGGATACAGTAAGTCACAATGACAAGTCTTTTTTCGTAATTAAGCATGACTTGTGCCTATTTTGCTTCAACTTATAATTAATTTTAATTTTTTACTGTTCTACTAGCGTATCCCCTGTCATGTAAGAATTGCTGTCTTGGATAAGATTGGTTTCAATACTAAAAAAGATATGTAGGTAAAGATAGTTCACTTGAGGACCGAGCATGGTTTTACTTTTGTGGTAAAATTGTACCATGCAGACACCTATTGCTATTTGAATGCAAAAGTTGGCAAGCACTATGCAAGGCTTATGCATTTGAGCCTAATATGTTTATCACCTTTGATATTCGTCCGAAGATGAAATTGAAGGTAATATCGACATCTGGGTCGATGTGTAGACGCCTCCAGTACTACCATTATGTGAGTTTCTCAACCATATTTATTAAGTAATTTATATTGTTTATTTAAAAATAGTTGACAACTTATTTGCATTGACAACTTATTTTTATTTTTCAAAAAAAATGTACGGAAGATGATAGACAGAACCTACTACTACAGTGATGAAGCAGAATTAACTTATAAGGAGAAAGATCATCTTACCGCATTTCTTAGTCATCTTGAGAATTACAATAGCTATTATCAAACTCCTGCACATTATGGTCAATACGTGCCACTAGTGCACGTGGTGAACTACGGTAACATCCATGGAGATTGCATGGTAATATTTTAATTCTACTATTACGACAACCGTGCATCTTTTGCATAAATTCTTTTAAAACTAAACTACATTGCTAACTACAAAGTTATTACTATGTTTTTCAACAGAAAATCCCGGAGGATTGTGTGCCTCATCTGATGTTTCCGAGAGGTCGCGTTGTTGTTACGAGATTAGGACCACCACGACCAGGTCAGCCTACGCATCACTCCTGTCCATACCGGATTTCTAAAACCGATGGAGTCATGACAATCAAAGATTGGAAAAAATGTGTGCTCAATCGTAGAGAGCTACTTGGAAGCAACATTGTGCGTAGACCAAGAATGGAAGACAGGATGATCTCCGTTCTCCATAATGGAGAGTCAGGGCCTATCTTGTTTTATGATATTATACTTAAGAGAGGGTAGAGTAGGTCCTACGAGATAGGAGTACGTAGGTCCTAGGTATAATGTGTTATCATGTGCTACAATGTGTTAGAGTTGACGGTGATGATGATGATGAGGAGTTGTGATTATGACTATTGACCAACTTGTTATCTGATGTCTCACTAACGAAAATGATGATTAAATAGTGTTATATGTTCTATCTATACGTATAGTATGTAGCGTCGTGACCAAGCACGAAGATAAGAGAGATCACTTCCCTCTATTAGCTAGCTAACAAAATATATGAAACCCCTAAATTAATCCTCCAAAACCCTCAAAACCCCTCCTCTTTCAAAAAAACCCAGCTCCTCAACTGCTGATGCATGGACGCTCTTTGGTCCCGGTTGGTGTTACCAACCGGGACCAAAGGCCCTCCTGCCTGGGCTCGGCGGAGCGGCCACATGTAGCCCCATCTGTCCCGGTTCATAAGCGAACCGGGACTAAAGGTCATGGGCTTTAGTCCAAATACATTAGTCCCGGTTCCAGAACCGGGACAAATGGACCTTACGAACCAGGACAAATGGGCCTTTTTCTACCAGTGCACGCCACTCCACCTCAATCCTTTTCCATCCGATGCCGCTCCACAAACGATAGCAAAGGTAGCTAGGCTTACTTTTTGTCTATTGTCTCCTTGTGTATCGAAAGATGATGGTGCAGGCTCTAGTTTTTTTATCTTTCAAAAAGGAAGACGATGATCCTAGCACGTGCATAAAAAATACGTAGAACTATTTTTATTAAATTATTCAATAATGTTCTAGCAAATACATATATAAAAAAATCTGAAGCCATCACGCTACACCTATTGAACATATAAAGAAGACTGGATTCGTAGGCAGAACCAGGCCATCCACGTCGCTATGAAGAGTTCTTGTGCCACCGCATGTAAATTCGATGCCTCGCCAGGGGTATTTTAGTCATTTCACACCCGCTCCTGTAGACAAGACCTAGCCGCCACTCCTACCGCCTCGGCTCTCTCCTCCCGCCTCGTCTCTCACCTCCAGCTGCATCTCTAGAGGAGAGGAGAAGACAGAGACAGAGAGATGGTTGCGTCGACGGTGCGGGGGCGGTGGCGCTGGCGGGGGCGGCGGCCGGTGGCGAGTTCATCCACCAGGACGACCAGACCCGCAAGATCTGGTGTTGGCGTTGGCACTGGCAGCGGCGGCGGCCAGTGGTGACATCGTCCACCAGGACAACCAGGCCCCCAAGATCCCCGGATGCTCCAACGACTTCGTACTTGTAAGCCTCACCTTCCCTCTCGTCCCCATCCCCATCCTGCCGGTTGCTCCTCCCAGCTCGATTAATGCTATTGCCACCTAGGTTAGCCAGCTCATCCTGTTGGAATCGAAACCGAAATGGACCGCGCCGAGCTGAAATGGATTGGATTATAGATTACCTTATCAACCAATAGATTCTTTCACGCGTATTGTAGTTCGGGATTGCCTCGCTTGCCTCCATGCCAGCCTATGACTAATTTGAAGCTTATGGGTGGGGAGGAGGAGGGAGGGGGAGGGTGAGGCTTACAAGTACCAAGGAGGAGCCGGAGCCGAACTGAGGGGTTCGCCTGATGATGTCGGACGAAGGGGAGGACGTGCCTATGGCGGCGGCGGTGGCCGGGTTCGGGCTGCCCGAGGAGCTGGCGGTCGTGCTGCCGGCGGACCCGTTTGAGCAGCTCAACATGGCGCACAAGATCACCTCCATCGCGCTCGCGTGCTGCGTCGTCCGCCTCTAGGCAGAGGCTGCGGGGCTCCGCGCACAGCTCGCCTAGCGCGACGATGCTGCCGAGGACCTCCACGAGCGCGTTGAGTCCACGCTGGCGCTCGCCAACGACCGCCTCAGCCGTGTTGGGGAACGTTGCATGGGAAACAAAATTTTTCCTATGCACACGCAGATCTATCCATGGTGATGAGCATCTATGAGAGGGAGAGTGGATCTACATACCCTTGCAGATTGCTAAGCGGGAAGCGTTAAGAAAATCGGTTGGTGTAGTCGAACGTCTTCGCGATCCAAATCGCCGAGCGTCCCGCGATCCAATCACGATCCGTCCCGCAATCCAATCACGATCCGTCCCGCAAACTTGATCACGATCCGCCCCACGAACTTGATCACGATCCGTCTCATGAACTTGATCTCGATCCTTCCGATCTAGCGCCGACCGGACGACACCTCCGCGTTCAGCACACGTACAACTTGATGACGATCTCCGCCATCTTGATCCAGCAAGAGGGGGCAGAGAGGAGGAAGAGTTCTCCGGCAGCGTGACGGCGCTCCGGCGATGGTGGTGGAGTTATTCCGGTAGGGCTTCGCCTAAGCGCTGCAGAAAACCGATCTAGTTCACTGGCTAGGAAACCTTGACCATCTTTGATTAACGAGCTAGTTCACTAGAGGCATACTAGGGACAATGTGTTGTCTATTTACCCACACATGTAATGTGTTTCCAATCAATACGATTATAGCATGGATAATAAACGATTATCATGAACAAGGAAATATAATAATAAACACTTTATTTATTGCCTCTAGGGCATATTTCCTACAGTCTCCCACTTGCACTAGAGTCAATAATCTAGTTCACATCACTATGTGATTTACATTGTAATGAATCGAACACCCATGTAGTTCTCGTGTTGATCATGTTTAGCCCTTGGAAGAGGTTTAGTCAACGGGTCTGCAACATTCAGATCTGTGTGCACTTTGCAAATATTTATGTCCTTCTCCTCGATGTAATGCGGATGGAGTTGAAGCGTCGCTTTATGTGTCTGGTCCTCTTGTGAAACCTTAGTTCCTTGGCCAGAGCAATGGCACCAGTGTTATCACAGAACATGTTCATTGGATTCAGTGCACTAGGCACTACTCCAACATCTGTCATGAACTGCTTCATCCAGACACCTTCCTTCGCCGCCTCCGAGGCTGCGATGTACTTCGCCTCGCATGTAGAATCGACTACCACGCTTTGCTTGGAACAGCACCAGCTTACTGCTCCCATGTTGAGAATAAATACGTATCCGGTCTGTGACTTCGAGTCATCCGGATCGGTGTCAAAGCTTGCATCGACGTAACCCTTTACGACGAGCTCTTCATCACCTCCATAAATGAGAAACATTTCCTTAGTCCTGTTCAGGTACTTAAGGATATTCTTGACCGCTGTCCAGTGCTCCATTCCAGGATCACTTTGAAACCTTCCGGCCATACTTATGGCAAGGCTGACATCTGGTCTTGTGCACAACATTGCATACATGATAGAGCCTATGGCTGAAGCATAGGGGATGACACTCATCTTTTCTCTATCCTCTGCAGTTACTAGGCATTGAGTCTTACTCAACTTCACACCTTGTAACACAGGCAAGAACCCCCTCTTGGACTGATCCATTTTGAACTTCTTAAAAACTTTATCAAGGTATGTGCTTTGTGAAAGTGCTATTAAGCGTCTCGATCTATCTCTATAGATCTTAATGCCTAATATGAAAGCAACTTCTCTTAGGTCCTTCATTGAAAAACTCTTGTTTAAATATTCCTTCACGCTTTCCAGCATTTCTATATTGTTTCCAATTAGCAATATGTCATCCACATATAATACTAGAAACGATATAGAGCTCCACTCACTTTCTTGTAAATACAAGATGCTCCATAAACTTGTATAAACTCAAACGCTTTGATCAACTCATCAAAACGCTTATTCCAACTCCGAGATGCTTGCACCATCCCATAAATGGATCGCTGGAGTTTGCAAACTTTGTCAGCATTCTCTGGATCGACAAAACCTTCTGGTTGCATCATATACAACTCTTCCTCAAGGAAACCGTTGAGGAACGCTGTTTTGACATCCATCTGCCAAATTTCATAGTCGAAATAAGCAGCTATTGCCAACATGATTCTAACAGACTTAAGCATCGCTACGGGTGAGAAGATCTCATCATAGTCAACTCCTTGAACTTGTGAAAAAACCCTTTGCCACAAGTCGAGCTTTATAGACGGTGACATTACCGTCCGCGTCTGTCTTCTTCTTAAAGATCCATTTGTTTGGCCTTTCGCCCTTCAAGTAATACTTCCAAAGTCCATACTTTGTTTTCATACATGGATCCCATCTCGGATTTCATGGCCTCTAACCATTTCTCGGAATTCGGGCCCATCACTGCTCCTCCATAGCTCGTAGGTTCATTGCTGTCCAACAACATGACCTCCAAGACAGGGTTGCCGTACCACTCAGGAGTAGTACGCGCCCTTGTCGATCTACGAGGTTCGATAGTAGCTTGATCCGAAGCTTCATGATCATCATCATTAACTTCCTCTTCTACCATCGTAGGTTCCACAGAAACATCTTTCTGCGCTGCGCTACTTTCTGGTTGAAGTAAAGGTTCAATAACCTCATCAAGCTCTATTTTCCTCCCACTCAACTCTTTCGAGAGAAACTCTTTCTCAAGAAATTTTCCGTTCTTAGCGACAAACACTTTGCCTTCGGATCTGAGATAGAAGGTATAACCGACTGTCTCTTTCGGGTATCCTATGAAGACGCATTTTCCGCTTTGGGTTCCAGCTTTTCAGGCTGAAGCTTTTTGACATAAGCATCACATCCCCAAACTTTAAGAAACGACAACTTTGGCCTCTTGCCAAACCACAGTTCATATGGCGTCATCTCAATGGATTTCGATGGTGCCCTATTTAAAGTGAATGCAGCTGTCTCTAATGCATAACCCCAAAACGATAGTGGCAAATCAGCAAGAGACATCATAGAACGCACCATATCTAATAAGGTTCGATTACGACGTTCGGACACACCATTACGCTGTGGTGTTTCGGGCGGTGTCAACTGTGAAACAATTCCACATTGTCTTAAGTGACTGCCAAACTCATAACTCACATATTCACCTCCTCGATCAGATCGCAGGAATTTAATCTTCTTGTTACGATGATTCTCAACTTCACTCTGAAATTGCTTGAACTTTTCAAACGTTTCAGACTTGTGTTTCATTAAGTAAATATACCCATATCTACTTAAGTCATCAGTGAAGGTGAGAAGATAATGATATCCACCACGTGCTATAACATTCATCGGACCGCACACATCAGTATGTATGATTTCAAATAAGTCACTTGCCCGTTCCATTGTTCCAGAGAACAACGTTTTATTCATCTTGCCCATGAGGCATGGTTCACATGTTTCAAGTGATTCAAAATCAAGTGACTCTAGAAGTCCATCAGCATGGAGCTTCCTCATGCGTTTTACACCAATATGACTTAAAAGGCAGTGCCACAAGAAAGTGGTACTATCATTATCAACTCTACATCTTTTGGCATCAATGTTATAAACATGTGTGTCATCACTATCAAGATTCAATATGAATAAACCCCTCACATTGGGTGCATGACCATAAAAGATATTACCCATATAAATAGAACAACCTTTATTCTCTGATGTAAATGAGTAACCGTCTCGCAATAAACAAGATCCAGATATAATGTTCATGCTTAACGCAGGCACTAAATAACAATTATTCAGGTTCATCACTAATCCCGATGGTAATTGAAGAGAGAACGTGCCGACGGCGATCACATCAACCTTGGAACCATTTCCTACGTGCATTGTCACTTCATCCTTTGCCAGCCTTCGTCTATTCCGTAGGTCCTGTTTTGAGTTGCAAATGTGAGCAACCGAACCGGTATCAAATATCCAGGCACTACAACGAGAGCTAGTAAGGTACACATCAATAACATGTATATCATATATACCTTGTTTGTCGTTGGCCGCCTTCTTGTCAGCCAGGTACTTGGGGTAGTTCCGCTTCCAGTGACCAGTTCCCTTGCAATGAAAGCACTCAGTTTCTGGCTTAGGTCCATGCTTGGGCTTCTTTACAGGAGTAGAACTGCTTTGCCATCCTTCTTGGTTTTACCCTTCTTGCCTGTGCCCTTGACCTGGCCATTTTTCTTGAAACTAGTGGTTTTATTGACCATCAACACTTGATGTTCTTTCTGGATTTCAGACTCAGCGACTTTCAGCCTCGCAAACAGCTCGGCGACTGACTTGTTCATCCCGTGCATGTTATAGTTCATCACAAAGCTCTTGTAACTAGGTGGCAGTGATTGAAGAACTCTCTCAGTGATCGCCTCTGGCGGAAGGGCAATTCCCAACTCCGCTAGACGAGTCGCATACCCAGACATTCTGAGTATATGTTCACTGACAGACCCGTTCTCCTCCATCTTGCAAGCATAGAACTTGTCGGAGGTCTCATACCTCTCGATCTGGGCATTCTTCTAAAAGATAAACTTCAACTCCTAGAACATCTCATATTCTCCATGACGTTCAAAATGTTTTTGAAGTCCCGGTTCTAAGTCATACAGTATTGCACACTGAATCAGAACGCGCCTCCCAAGCGTTCTTAACGTCTTCGGAGGTCATGTCTTCTGGTTGGTCAGCAAGCGGTGCATCAAGGACATATGATTTCTAGGAAGCCGTGAGGATAATCCTTAGATTACAGGCCCAGTCAACAAAGTTACTTCCATCATCTTTCAACTTAGCTTTCTCTAGGAACGCATTAAAATTCAGGGGTGCTACTGCGTGAGCCATTGATCTACAACATAAATATGCAAAGGTTACTTAGACTATTGTTCAAGATAATGAGTTTAGTTAATCAAATTACTAAAGCTCCCACTTAAATTGACATCCCTCAGGTCATCTGAGTGTCACATGATCCAAATTCACCAACTCAAGTCCGATCATCACGTGAGTTGAGGTGGCTTCAGTGGTGAACATCTCATGTTGATCATATCTACTATATGACTCATGTTCGACCTTATAGTCTCTTGTGTTCTGAGGCCATGCCTGTACATGCTAGGCTCATCAAGTTTAACCTGAGTGATCTGCACGTGCAACACTGGCTTGCACCCGTTGTATGTGAACGTAGAGTCTATCACACCCGATCATCACGTGGTGTCTCGACACGACGAACTTTCGCAACGGTGCACACTCGGGGAGAACACAATTTATCTTGAAATTAAGTGAGGGATCACCTTATAATGCTATCGTCGTGCTAAGCAAAACAAGGTGCATAAAAGGATTAACATCACATGCAAATCATAAGTGACATGATATGGCCATGAACTTGTGCTTTTGATCTCCATCATGAAAGCACCGGCATGATCTCCATCGTCACCGGCACGACACCATGATCTCCGTCATCTTGATCTCTATCAACGTGTCGCCATCGGGGTTGTCGTGCCCAACATGCTTCTACTACTATTGCTACCGTAGCGATAAAGTAAAGCATTACATAACGCTTAATGATTGATACGCAGGTCATACAATAATTAAAGACAACCCTATGGCTCCTGCCGGTTGCCGTACTCATCGACATGCAAGTCGTGGTAATCTATACATCACATGATCATCTCATACATCACATATATCACATCATGTAATTGGCCATATCACATCACAACATACCTTGCAAAAACAAGTTAGACGTCCTCTAATTGTTGTTGCATGTTTTACGTGGCTGCTACGGGTATCTAGCACGAACAATTCTCACCTACGCATAAACCACAACGGTGATACACTAGTTGCTTTTCAACCTTCTCAAGGACCGCCTTTTTCGAATCCGATCCAACTAAAGTGAGAGAAACTGGCACCCGCAAGCCATCTATGCAACAAGTTGCGGTCGAGGAAACCGGTCTTTCGTAAGCGTACGACTAATGTTGGTCCGGGCCGTTCATCTCACAATACCGTTGAACCAAAATCCTACCAAGGGAGGAGGCAATCTAAGCATCAACGCCCACAAACCTTTTGTGTTCTACTCAAGATCTCATCTACACATAGACCTAGCTCATGATGCCACTGTTGGGGAACGTTGCATGGGAAACAAAATTTTTCCTACGCACATGCATATCTATCTATGGTGATGAGCATCTACGAGAGGGAGAGTGGATCTATGTACCCTTGTAGATCACTAAGCGGGAAGCGTTAAGAAACACGGTTGGTGTAGTCGAAAGTCTTCGCGATCCAAATCACCGAGCGTCCCGCGATCCAATCATGATCCGTCCCGCAATCCAATCACGATCCATCCCGCGAACTTGATCATGATCCGTCCCACGAACTTGATCACGATCCATCTCACGAACTTGATCTCGATCCTTCTGATCTAGCGCCGAACGGACGACACCTTCGCATTCAGCACACGTACAACTTGATGACGATCTTCGCCGTCTTGATCCAGCAAGAGGGAGCGGAGAGGAGGAAGAGTTCTCCGGCAACGTGACGGCGCTCCGGCGATGGTGGTGGAGTTATTCCGGCAGGGCTTCGCCTAAGCGCTGCAGAAAACCGATCTAGAGGAGAAACTATGCACTGGAGGAACGGGTAGCACGTGGCTGAAAAAACTAGTGAAAAACCCTAAAACCAACCAGTATATATAGGAGGAGAGGAGGAGAGCCTTGGCGCAAGGGCCAAGGCTCCTTGGATTCGGCCGAAGCCACTAGGAGAGGAGGACTCCTCCTCCAATCCTAGTAGGACTAGGATTGCGCCTTTTTTTTTGCCTTTTTCTACCTTTTCCTATTGGGTTTTCTTCTCGAGCCACATGGGCCTTGTGTGGGAGTTTCCACCAGCCCATTAAGGACTGATATTCACTCTCCCACAGCCCATGAAGCCTCTTGGGTCGAAATACCCCTCCCGGTACACTACCGGCACTCCCGGTACACTACCGATGAGCCCGAAACTTTTCCGGCGACCAAAACAGGACTTCCTATATATGAATATTTACCTCCGAACCATTCCGGAGCTCCTCGTAATGTCCGGGATCTCATCCGGGACTCCGAACAACATTCGGTCACCACCATACATAACTCTATACTGCCGAAACGTCACCAAACCTTAAGTGTGCAGACCCTGCGGGTTCGAGAACTATGTAGACATTACCGAGACACCTCTATGGTCAATAACCAATAGCGGGACCTGGATGTCCATATTGGTTCCTACGTATTCTATGAAGATCTTTATCGGTCGAACCTCTATGTCAAGGATTCAGTTAATCCCATATGATGTTCCCTTTGTTCTTCGGTATGTTACTTTGCCCGAGATTCGATCGTCGGTATCTCCATACCTAGTTCAACCTCGTTACTGGCAAGTCTCTTTACTCGTTCCGTAATACAAGATCCCGTGACTAACACTTAGTCACATTGCTTGCAAGGCTTATTGTGATGTTGTATTACCGAGTGGGCCTTGAGATACCTCTCCATCATACGGAGTAACAAATCCCAGTCTTGATCCATGCCAACTCAACAGACACCCTCGCAGATACCTGTAGAGCACCTTTATAGTCACCCAATTATGTTGCGACGTTTGATACACACAAGGCACTCCTCCAATGTCCATGAGTTGCATGATCTCATGGTCATAGGAACATATACTTGACATGCAGAAAACAGTAGCAATAAACTGACACGATCATATGCTACGTTCGTAGTTTGGGTCTTGTCCATCACATCATTCTCCTAATGATGTGATCCCGTTATCAAATGACATCACATGTCAATGGCTAGGAAACCTTGACCATCTTTGATTAACGAGCTAGTTCACTAGAGGCATACTAGGGACAATGTGTTGTCTATTTACCCACACATGTAATTTGTTTCCAATCAATACAATTATAGCATGGATAATAAACGATTATCATGAACAAGGAAATATAATAATAAACACTTTATTTATTGCCTCTAGGGCATATTTCCAACAAGCCGCACCGAGGATGACAAGGTAATTAAAGTTTGTCCGCGACGAGCTGCTGTGCTACTCGAATCAGTCAGTACTTTGTACCGGTGGCTTGGTTGAGCTCGACTTTTGCTGACAAGTGGGTCCAGGCAATAGCTTCCGGTCTCGCTCGTCGACCGATTCGGCTTTCACCATATGTAGTGTTGCCTCTCATAGTATTGCTAGTTGTTTGATCAATGATTCATTGCGAATTAGCAAGCTGATGTTTATTTGCCTTTTGGTTGCAGGAGATGTTGCTGAAAGAGAAGGCGACGCTGTCAAACACGCTCAGCAAGCTGAACAGAGATGCCGCCAAGGTAACATGATTGCAAACTAGGAGTATATTATATGCAAGTGAACCAACTCATTAGTATGAAAATGTTACAAGTTCCCTGTAGAGAGTTTTTCCTCTTTATGATCCGGTCCCTAAAGATTGTGTGCTTTGTTTTCTGTGCTTGGTTACTCAGTTGGAAGTTTTGAAGAAGACACTTATGCAGTCACTTCAGGAAGATGATGACAAACCCGTAAGTGGCCTGTATTTACATGTTATAATGGTTTAGTTACTGCAACAGCACAACAACGACTCTAGAATTCTCCGCCTGATTTTGCTTAAAGTTCATCTGCGTTGCAAGTGATATTTTCTCGTTATAATACTTTCCTGTAGAACATTGCTCCCTAGGAAAAGCCCACCGAAGCTTCGGGTTTCTCCCCTGCACCATTTGTTGGAGGTAGTGCTGAATTTTCATGGTTCTTATGCTAGGTGTACTACACCAAATCATATTTGGACCACAAGAATTAACCTAACATGTGGATTTTATCAGACGATGATTCATCATTTTCAACTTCTAAATCATCACAGTTGTTTGAAACTGCAAGTTCTGCTTCAGAGGAAAGTAGCCATGCTGAGCCAGATGGTACACTCACTTCTCAATTGGTTCTCACTACCGAATGTGATTTTTTTGCACTAATATTCAATTGATAACACCATTTTATACTCACAATGCCTAGGCCACCCCGCTCTCAACTTTCTGAATCCCAACACACGCCACTCACTCGATTTATTTTGATTCATAAGGTGAAAGTGCAAAGTTGGGTGGGCAGCCACGAGGGCGAAGTGTGTCACTTGATAACTGGTCTTGCAAAAACAACCACATAAATATCCCGGTTCCTTCTTGACATGACCTCTATATTCCAATCTCTCCACACCACACTACAACAATACGGGTGCTCCATTGCGTGTGTTAATGTTTTCCTGTACTCACGATTTTTCTCAACCAATGATTTGTCTGAAGTGCCATTGGTATTAATTGTCAGTTTGTCATGTAGACCAAACTAAGGGAAATAACCAACCCTAAAGGGCCAAATCAAATAAAATCATTTTGTTTAAAAAATATATATTAGTGTTTAATGGTAAAAGTTTCAAAGGTTTTAACATCAATCTGTAGTTGACCTTTGTGCAGAGATGAGCGCGTTATATACCTTTGAATTGCCTCTTTTGTTGTTTATTGCTGGATTTGACATGTTGTTTTTCCAGTGGTTGCAGTGGCCTAAAGCAGCAAGTATTGTGGAGATTGATGGAGTAGGTGCTTGCGACCGGAGTCCATCATGCTCTCGGTTCCTGACCCCACAGCTGCTCGTTGCTAAGGTATCTCCCCCCTCTCATGCTCTTCCCCTGTTTTGGCTTATTGGTGTAACCAACATACCAAAGAAATGTGGTCGCGGCACAGCCCATGGACTCCATGCCATCTGGGTGATTCCCGACATGGCGGTGGTGGTCTCCTTTTTCAGTCATCGTGCGTTGCACCACAAAGAATTAAGTGGTTTGATGGCAATGAAAGAAGGGTGGTGATTTTGGTTCCGCTTATCTACGCAACAAAGGATTCAGTGGTTTGATGGCAAGGAGCTGGAGGTGGTGGTTTAGTTCAAATTATTTGTTAGCTATGCTATTTCATATAAAAGTCTTGGGCTAAGTTGTTGTTGTATATTTTGCTCTTTCACTGTCATTTTTGTTTAATAGATGAATCCATGAGTATCTGGATCACTTCAATTGCTAATTGCTTCATGGATATTATTTATATCTTGGTATAACATAATCCTCTTCTTCTCTGCTTCATATTTCTCTAGGAGGGACGGTATGATGGGCGCTTGGTATTTTAAAGGTGCACACTGAGGTTGGGATATCCTTACCGATCATGTTGTCATTCTTATTCTTTCTGCTCAATTTCTAAGCACTGTGGTTCCCGTGCATGTGCGTGTGCGTGTGCGTAGGTGTGTGAGTGGGTGGGGGGATGGAACATATTGATTGGGTTTTTTGGAGTTCGTAATTAGGGTAAGCTGATCTGCTGCATAGGAGTTTATTGAGCTCTTCTATTCTCTTGGCCTGCTTCCCCTTCGGAGTTTGTGTGCCAACTTATTTTCTATTCTGGTCTAATTGAGAATGTCTAATGTCTTGGGCGAGCAACCATGCAAGATGAATTTCTCTCTGTTTGCTTAATTCCAATTTCTTTCCTTAGTTACCTCATCAAATTCGATTTGAAATGGTTGGTTGGTTAGTCTGCAAGATTTTATTACAATAAATGGATAAAATTACAATTTTTTGTTACACACCAATGGATTATATGCTTCTTTCTCTTTCCTTGGAGAAATGGTCTCGACGTTTATATTTATATTTTCCATTATCTCAATCTTTAATAGATTAGATTAATGGACATATACTCGGGTGCTTTACTGGTTGTATAGTCTCTTTCATAATAAATCTTTTTTCCTTAATCAGGACTGGATTAATTACCTAATTGTTGTTAACCTGAGTTTAATTGGTCAACTGTGGTCATCAAATATAGCCTCTGGCTGGCTAGATTAGCCAATGCATTAGCAAATCATGTAGTATTTCACATTGCCTTTCATTTGCTTCTCACTCTTATTCTTGTCATGTTGATTTTTCACTGGGATGGAGAAGAGATATGATAGGGGAACATTAACTTTAGTTGTCTTTAATTTGACTGCGGCTACAACTTTCAGATTTATCATTTTTAATTCTTGGTGATTTATATTTTGTAGGGGATGCTTCTAATATGCAATGCTCCATATCCGATGCAATATACTTTTGCTTTATTGAAGAGGAATAACTTGTGCTGGGAGAGATGCCCGAAGGTGATGTCTACTGTCACAACATTTCCCTTGCCCGTCAATACATGCTCTTTGTTTGATCTCACTTATCTTAGGTTTCCCTGCTTCAGACTAATGCATGATGGCTGATTAGCAGCAGACTTAAATGAATCAGTGTATCTGGTGTTTATTTATGTTGTCTTAGCAGGATGTTATATTCTTGTTTCCTTTGTTCCACTTTATGCCTTTAGGTTAATTATACAAAAAATAAGATGATAAGTTGGCACTTATTTCTACTATTGATTTTGCACCAGGGCTAGCACTGGTGGAAAGGGCAACAACGCCGCAAAGGAACCAAAGTAGTAGCACTTCTATGTCCTCGGATGGGCACATACGTATGGTATGGTCATCCGTGCCTAAGTTCCACACTTACCGCGATCACGATAAATGAAATGCCAATATAAACTAACAAATGCCCTACGAAAGACAGTTTCTGATAACCTTCGTTTAATATATCCTAATCAGCATGCATGTGTAATTAATGAAGCAGCCACCTTTTGTCTCATATGGATCAAGCCAGTATCTTTGCCCTTTTGG
Source organism: Hordeum marinum (assembly GCA_022496015.1). Lineage (NCBI taxonomy): Eukaryota > Viridiplantae > Streptophyta > Magnoliopsida > Poales > Poaceae > Hordeum > Hordeum marinum. The sequence continues at coordinate 452,880,312 of CM039674.1, read as the reverse complement.
CTTTGCTCTCAACAAGATATGTATAGACTTCAGATTGTCAATACTTGACAAGCTAAACATATGAGGTACAACCTGCAGTCTATTTTTGATTATATGAAATGTACTTTTACTTCAAAAAATAGAAATCTAATTACAATGCTATTAGTGCTAGAGTGATAATTCTCATTACATTACTAAATATAACTAGGAGGTCGATCATTAACAGTAACACTTAAAATGTATATTCATATACCGTGATGTACATATTTCACCATCAGCATTTGAACCTTCTTAATGGCAGAGCATGCTACATTATATGATATCTACAATGCACTCAATTGGATCCTATCTACAATGCACTCAATTAGATCCTTTCTCCTTCCAGTATTTTTAGGTACACTACACTAAAGAAAACCTGAAAGACTACATTGACCCAGATGGTGATACACTCAAGGTCAAGCTCACGGACAGTGATTTGGGCGCCAATTGTTGCATCATGTTAGGAACAGAAAAGAGGACCACCATAACCACCAACTGGTCAAAATTCCGCTACCGTGCAAATATCCGTGAAGGAGATATTTGCGCCTTTCGTTTTGAGGTCACCGCAAAGCGCAACCTGGTTCTCATCGTTCATCAACTTTAGATCGACCATCCATAGCGACACAAGTCATATGTAAATATAATCTATTGCTCTAAGAACTTCTAATTAGGCTCTGTCACGGGATGAACCCTTCCTCTGCTTTTGGATGATACCTTATGTTGCTTTTGAACAACTTCCACTTATGCTCTTGCCTATGTAACCTCTGATGTTCTTACTCATGTGCTCCACATACACCTATGAATATACATATGTTTCAATCTTTGCTTCACACTATAAATTGCTTTATGAAACAAACGTGTCACATACACATTCTTTCAATGCTTGGCTCGCCAATGCTTTTTGCATCACGGGCGCAACGGGTCATCTAGTATAATTAACAATGTGAAAAATCTTGCTATCACACAACAACGCCCCACTAGCTGATTCAGGGGCATCACGAACCATGCGTATGGCATACCGGGAGCATCCATTCGGTCCAACAGACCCCGAGCGCACACCACTTGCACACAGTTTATAAGCCGCCACCACCGCCGAGCCATTGACCCGTCTTCAGGGCAGAGATTTGCATGATCCTCGTCAGGCCAGTCGATGATGTCGCCTCGATGCCAAACATCACCACCACCCTGTGCTCGTCCATCATTAAGCGTCTGCCGCCAAGATCATGTTGCGACATGCCATCGAGACCCATCTGATGGAGTCAAATCCAGCAGATCTCAGGCAGAGGGTGTGATGGTAATAGAGACAAGAGATTTTATCCAGGATCGGGCTCCCTCGAAGAGAGTTAATACCCAACGTCTTGCTTTGATTCTATTGTTTTCGAGGGAGTACAAGTTACATGTTAGTGTACTGCTGGATCGACGTGTGTATAAGGTGTCATCTATGAGCCCTACCCTTGATTTATATAGGTACCAAGGATGTCTAGGGTTTACACATAGGTTGGTTACATATAGGGTACTCGTGGTGTAGATGACCTCTAAGTCTTGAAGTAGGTGCCAAGTCTTTGAAAATTTTCATCTTACTTTTGGGCCTCACGAATGTGGCCCGACACATGTCCGCGTGAAGCGTGAGCCGACATCCTCACTCGGGCGGGTCAAGGATGACCCCCCCTCCCAGAGTAACTATGGCATCCACACGGGATGCCGCATGAAGGAGGAGCCGACATTGCCCCCCACCCTCCGCGCACCCTCCACGTCAAGGACGAGCCTGCGTCACCTATGACGCACAACCGATACGCCCGCATTGATGAGCCCTCTTTGCCGACATGTCACAACATCCGCCCCGTAAATTAAGACGGAGTTGTCACCTGCGACCATGAAGGCACGGGGACGCCTCCTCCACTACTTCGGAGGAGGCGGTTATGGCGGTCCCTCAGGCTCGAGGGATGTCATGTTCAAGGAAAAGTGCCATGTGAGGCAACATCGCGGTACGACCACCACAATGCCGCTCTCCGCTTCGCGTTCGTCAAGTGCGGCGTGACGTCGAAATGGTCCTCAGACTCAGACCTCGCCGTGGCATGGGCCCTTGACTGCTCCATCACCACCACAGAGACGGCCGCCAGCTGCCTTGATTACCAGCTCGTCCAGATCAGTGATGAATGGTTTCTGAGCGACTCCTCCGCCAAACCCTGCATGTTTAAAAAAAATTGTGCATTTATTTGTTTCTCCTTTGTGTACGGTGCATGTAGCATATCATCGATGGCACGATATGTGGTACGATCGTAAACCGGTAAACTTGCTTTGGTATTCATCTCTGTATAGAGGGACTAGTCCCGGAATACAGATGCGAGAGACGGCCAACCAATAACGCTCGCATATAATTCAGACATTTTTTAAACAAAACAAACAAAATTCATGTAATCGACTGATTTTTATATAAAATGAAGCACATTCATTACAATTCGGACATTTTTGTTAAAAAACAGCCTGACCTAAGTTTATCCTACGATGGTGCTCGACTTTTACTTCCTTTGCATTCCGCATCGACAGTCACATCATCCATCCGCCGTCTTCATGAACGTCGGCGGGGTTCAAGACCTGATAAGTGAAGGTGCAGTCTCCGGTGAGAAAGAGTAGGACATGAGAGACAGACCAACCCACATGAGACACCATGGCATGCCGCCTCTGTGCCGGTCGACGTGAGGTCAATCATGGACGTGGAGGATCCCTCACTGTCCACCTGCCACATATGCCAGCGAAAGTTGGATGGCGGCGTGTTACGAGGCGCAGCTGGCGACTCCTCTGTGTCCGCCTGCGTCGGTTGTTCATTGTGAGCGTCGCGTTGAGCACGTGAATCCTCAAAAAGTGTCCGCTGCTCCGCAACAAAGTTCGGGTTGGTGCTGACCATGGCGAACACGTCCTCCTTCCTTGCATGCTCCTAGTAGATCTGAACCTCCCCAGCCAATGCTGCTCGAGAAGTAACAGGTTGTACCTCTGCTCCTCCTGCACCTGCTTGAAGGCTGACATAGGAGCCGGCGTAGGCTGCTCCTCCTCCGTAATGTCGGTGTTGTAGTGTGCCTGCACCTACACCATGGTCAGGCCGGCTTGCACAAACACATGGTATGGTGCGGTGTCATTGTTCGAGCACATCTCCATCATGGGATCGTCATCGGAGACCTCAGACGAGCTAGCCGGCTGCAATAGCGGCCACCTCGTGCTTCATCTCTGAAGAAAGACTACCCCCACAGAGCGTTCCTGCTCGCGGTCATGGTGAATGTGAAGAGAATGAGGGGGATGTGAAGTGGAAGTGTCTTGGTGTCGAGTTAGCCTAGTGTGGCCACCTTTAATAGCGGATTTCGATGATGCCAAGCACACGGGTGGATCAATGCGCTACCATGAAGTTGATTCCTCAACCAGCAAGCCGGCTTAATGACGACATACGGACGAACTGGGCATTGGACGGGCGTGATAGATATCCATCCCTTCCCGTACAACAAACGTCGCCGATATTGAACAAGCGCGGACACATCGGATGCGACGCGGGTGACTCTCTCGATCGGCGTGCCGCTTCAATGTCAGTGCCCGGTGAGAGGTCGCGTCCACTCTGGGCCGACGTGAATGCATAGTGGCCACTCTACAGAAACTTTTTGGGTGGGCCAGGATAGTCAGTCGCGGACGTGGCAGCGGTCTGGACGCCCGCAACCCCCCCCCCCCCCCCCCACTTTGTTTCGGTTTAAGGGGAAAAGTCTGTTCGAACCGTTGAGCGGATCTATACAGGACTGCGTTGGATGACTGAACATGTCTAAACCACGCGGATGGTTACGGACAGTTTAAGAGTCATTTTTGCTGAGCGACTATTGCCGTCTCAACAACTTGTTGAACTGTGTCTAAAGGAAAGGGTGCACGCTCTAACTCATGACGTTTAACTTCGTGGTAAGTTCAAAAGTATTTCTATAGTAAAATTTGAAGGCAGGTGTTCATACAATTAGTCGCCTCATGATTTGTCGAACAGAAATCACGGAGTATTCTGCTCAATAAAAGAAAAGGAAATCAAGAGACATTTTTTACCAAAAAAAATAAAGCACGATATGTATTTTTCAGAAAGAATGGCTGAGCTGGCATGCCACATGGCCTTCTAGTCTGACATGGGCTCTTGTGATCTCATATTCTCACTCCTCAAAGCTTCCACTCAGAGTTGTGAGATTTTTTCAAGTTAATTTTACGACCAGGGGACATATATGCGACATTTTTTGTAAGAGAGAATTCCTTATTTGGTCCTTTGTTAAAATTTGCTTCCCTTTTTGGCCCTTAAAAATACCCCCCCTTTTTGACACTTTAATTTTGGTTTGTTCACTTCATGACACTTATATCAGTTTTGACCACTAACACCGTGAAGTGCAACATGAAAGGTCGTTTTTACCCCTGCTTTCGCTCACTGGCAAAAAACAAATACAATGCAGCTTCTCTCTCGACTCTACCCGAGCTACGGCGGTAGTTGTACGAGACAAATAGCGGCGGCGGTGCGAGGCTGAGAGACTAATAGAGCGGTATATCGGAGGGCAAGACCGATGTTGTTGCTGCGGATTGCCGTGGGAGGGGGGCGCCCTGTGCAGCGCGGCCTCCGGCGACCATAGAGGAAAGGCGGAGGAGGGTCATGCCGGGGCAACGGTGTTGGGCCAAGCGGTATCAGAGTCGTGCGGCCATGCAGGGGCGGCAGAGGAGGGCCACAGACCTGCAGCAGTCATAGACGGCCGTGATAGCGCAGTGGAGGAGGGCCATGCGTTCTCAGCCTCGACGGCCATGGTGGCGCGGTGGAGAAGGCAAGGAAGGGGTCAGGCCACGGTACTTGTGTTAGGTTGATCTCCTCTCGTTCGAACCGAACGGATCGAACGGGCCCTTGACTCGCGCCCTGATCGGGGGCACCCAACCCTCTTATGGTTGGTGACCCCCTATGACCCACGCTATATTAACAGAGGTGGGGGCCGGGGCACAGTACACGAAGTTCACCGCCACCATAAACCCCACCGATATCACTACCGATCTAGGGTTAGTGCGGTGCTCACATGAAGCAACCACCACCTCCCCATCTCTCTGTGATCACCGCCTTCACCATCCCACCATGGCCAACGGTGGGAGCTCCTCATGTCAGGGAGAAGGTAGTCCTCCTATCCATCTCTCTCTATGTTCTCTCTCTCTCACTCGAGTCATCATCACAAAGGCATTATGCACAGCACCATCGTCACATCTCTGTCCTAGATGATCCTAGGGTTCTATCAATGGTTTCAGAGCGACTAGGATTCAGATTTGTGTTCAGATTGGAAAGAAAGTTCAAAAGATCAAACCCGTCCCGAGAGTCCCACCCAACCTACAACACTAAACAGAAATCAAAGGGGAGAGGGGTTAAGAACAGTTCACCGGAGCTATGCGCTACCTCTAAGCCGCCCCTGTTCCTCTGGATCCGATGCGCACCAGAAGGGGCACCAGATGAAGAACGCAACCCCACAAGGGGCAAAGAGCCCCGCAGCCAAACCGCTTGACGGCGGCGCGCTCACCGTAAGGGGGACGCGCAACCGGCGAGGGGGATGGCAACGGGCCGCTTCATGCCGCTATTTTGGAGCTCCGGCGGTGTCGTTGTCCTTGGTGAAATATAGAGGAGGCGTGGGTGGTGGAGAAGCGGAGAAAGAAGGTACGGGGAAAAGGGCCAGCGTGGCGTGATGGACTGACGCGGCAGCGCGGTGGCCTGACGCGGTCGTCGGCGGCCGGCACGGCCTTTCACCGCCGTCGGCGTGGTGGTAGGCACAGGGCTGCGACAGAGAGCGATGCGAGGCGAGCGGCGCGAGAAAGGGGGAATGAGCCCCCGACGGCTAAGTGGCCCTTTTGATCGCCCGATCACCGCGGTCGACCGTCGGATGAAATCCAACGGCACAGGTGAAACCCTAACTGTGGCATGGGCCAATGCGCCGTAAGGAAGGCAGTAGCTGCACTGCGCTCACTTGGGTCGTTGGGCCGAAAGGGGCGAGGCCGGTAGTTGCGCGCGCCTCACAGGCCGTGGGTCGGCTATCATTTTTTTGTTTTATGTTTTTTGTCCAGTTTTAGGCAAAAAAATAGATAGTTTTTTCTATTCAATTTTTTCCAAAGAAAATTTTGTTTAGAAAATAGAAATGTTTCTACAAAGAAAAAAAGAAGAAAAGTTTTTGAAAATAAAAATAGAAAATTTCAGAAAAAGAAAAGTTCATGAATTTTATAAAGAAAATAATAAAGTTCATGAATTTTTATTTGGTCAAAGAAAAGTTTCTGTAAAGAATAAAAAGTTCATGAATTTTATATTCATGTTTTTCCGCTGCAAAATAAATTATTGTGATCTTTTACAAAGAAAATAAAAGTTTATGAGAATTAAATTTAAAGAGAATATTAAAGTGATTATTAAAATAAATATGATTATGTTATTTTTTGGGACCAACGTCGTTAATAACATGATCATGTTTTATTATTTACATAAAAGGTGCATTTGTTTCTATTTTTTGCCCAACGATAATATGGATTTAATTGCATAGACAATTGTATGTTTAATTTGACCAACGTTAGATTAATGCATATGATTGTTACAATGATCTCACTTCAATTTTCATTTCAGGAGGTTACCACTTGATGAGTTGCCTAAAAGATGTTCCAACACTCAGAGGTGATAACTACACTGAGAGGAGGAAGAAAGTAGGCCTGACATTTGTCTGTGCTGAGGTTGACTAGGTTGTGGACAAACCACAGCCAGTTAGATCTACAGAGCCAGTCAAAGAGGTCACTGATGACGATGTTGCATGGGACAAAAAGAGGAGGGATTATACTCCATTGGAGATGTCATATACCCTCAACAACCAAAAGTGGATCAATGCCCAAAAAAAGTGTATGGCATTTATAAAGAATACAATTTAGAACGCCATTGTGGGCTCAATTACAGAGTGCACTTCCGTAGGGGAGTTTCTTACAAAGATAAAAGCCAATTCACTCGTTCTTCAAAGATATATGCCACCCAGTTGCTAAAGCAACTGGTGATAGAGAAATACACTAGCAGTGGTCATTGCATTAGAGAGCACATCGTGAGGATGAGCAACATGGCAGCCAAGCTCAAGCCCATGGATGCAGATTTGGAGCTCAAACCTGCGCTCCTAGTCCACCTGGTTATGGTTTCATTGCCAAAATAGTTTGACACCTTTGTTGTCAACTATAACATGTCACCTGAAAAACGGGACATAGAAAAGACTATAGCCATGTGTTTCCAAGAAGAGGAAAGACTCAAAGCCTCACATGGTGGTTCTCTGAACTATGTGAAGGATAACAAGAAAAAGAATTACAATCAAAATAGCAAAGGTTCCCCTTCAAAGGCGCATGAAAAATCTCACATGCAGCATCGACATCAGCAGAAGTCTTTTCTAGTGGACAAAGACACTTGCCTCCACTGTAAGCAGACTGGGCACTACAAGAAAGATTGCCCTGTTTGGCTAAAGTCAATAATGGCAAAGAGAGGTAACGACATCGTTTCCTTTGTAAATGAATCCTTGTATACACAGTTTTCGAAATCTACTTGGTGGATTGACTCAGAAGCAACTGTTCATATTGCAAATTCTTTACAGGGATATCATTCGACGCAGACTACACAAAGAAGCGAAAGATGCATTGAAGTTGCAAATGGATTTCAAGCAGAAGTTGAAGCTGTCGGTGACATCTCCTTGGATTTATCTGATGGGTTCAAGCTTCTACTTAGAGATATCTTATATGTTCCTTCATGTCATAGAAACTTAATTAGTGTTTCTTGTTTGTATAAAGAAAATTATGAATGTTATTTTGGACATGACAAGTGTGCCATACGGTTTAATAATGCTTATGTGGGTGTTGCTTTACTTCACAATGAGCTTTATTTATTATCACTTCATGAAAAAGTGCATTTTGTGTCCAATGTGAATGAGCATGCGTCCGCGTCGAACAAAGAACAAGAGAAAAGAAAGAGAACTCATGACTCATCGAAATTATGGCACTCTCGCTTGGGCCATATTTCTAGGGGAGAATAGAAAGACTAGTCAAAAGTGAAATCCTTCCTCAGTTAGAGTTCTAAGACTTCGAATAATGCATAGATTGCATTAAAAAAATCAAAAAAGGGTGCAATCGGTAGCACAGGTACACTAGAAATCATCCACACTGACATTTGTGGACCATTTTCGGTGAGAAGTGTGGATGTATATGACTCGTTCATAACATTCACAGATGACTACTCCCGCTATGTTACATTTATCCAATCAAAGAAAGATCTGAAGCATTGGATAAATTTAAAATATTCAAAGCTGAAGTTAAAAATCAGCATGATAAAAGAATAAAGATAGTAAGATCTGACCGTGGGGGGAGTACTACAGTCGGCATACTCCATATGGCCAAGTCCCTGGACCTTTTGCAAAGTTTTTACAGGAGACTGGCATAGTAGCCCAGTATTCAATGTCGGGCGAGCCTCAACAAAATGGAGTAGCTGAAAGGCGCAACCATACACTTATGGATATGGTGCGCAGCATGATGAGTTACTCCACTTTCCATTGGGATTATGGATGGAGACGCTTAAAACCGTCATTCACATTCTCAATAGAGTGCCAAGCAAGTCGGTGCCCAAAACACCGTACGAGCTATGGACAGGACGAGTGCCCTCTCTACACCACTTTAGTGTGGGGGGTGCCCTGCTGAGGCCAAAATGTTAAATCCAAACATTGCAAAGTTAGATCCCAAAACAGTGAGTTGCCACTTTATTGGCTATCCAGACAGATCAAACGGTTTTTGTTTCTACTGTCCAGACAGATATACAAAATTTGTATAAACAAGACATGCAGTATTCTTAGAGGACAAAATGATGAGGGGGAGCTTGGTAGCTCGAAAAATTGATCTTGAGGAGAAGAGGGTGCATGCACCTAATACGATGATTCAGTAGCCATTTTTCTCATTACCAGCTATAACTTCACCCATGACAACTATGGGAGTAGACCCGGAACCTGTCCGTCAGGAGCCGACTGACCCCGTTATTGAACATGAAAGGGAGGTGCAGCAGCCAATAGTAGAAGATGTGCCGGAAGTTGAGGCACAGAATGTGCCAAAAACTGAGGCCCTTAGAATATCTAATAGAACAAGAAGATCAGCTATTTCTACTAATTATAAAGTTTATAATACAGAAATGGTTCATGTGGAAGGTGATCCCACTACATATGAAGAAGCCATTAGAAGTCCTCACTCATCAAAATGGCTACAAGCAATGGAAGATGAGATGAAATCGATGAGTTCCAAAGATGTTTGGGACTTAGAGGAAATTCCTAAAGGATCCTAAATAGTAGGCTGTAAATGGGTCTACAAAACTAAGTATGACCCTAATGGGAATGTAGAAAAGTATAAAGCACGACTTGTAGCAAAAAGATTTGCAGAAAGAGAAGGGATAGATTACAATGGGACTGTTTCCTCAGTCTCATGTAAGAATTCCTTCAGGATCATAATGGCATTAGTTGCACATTTTGATTTAGAGTTACATCAAATGGATATAAAGACGACATTTCTGAATGGTGATTTAAAAGAAAAAGTCTACATGAAACAACCCAAGGGTTTTTATCATGGAAGGCAAGGAAAATGTGGGATGCCGCCTGAAGAAATCTATTTATGGATTAAGGCAAGCCTCTAGACAGTGGTATCTAAAGTTTAATCAAATGATTAAAAGTTTTGGGTTCAAAGAAAATATTGAGGATAACTGCATTTGTGCAAGGTTTAAAAATGAGAAATATATTTTCCTAATCTTGTATGTGGATGATATCTTGCTTGCTAGCAGTGATATTAGTCTACTACTAGAAACAAAGAAGTTCTTATCCTGAAATTTTGATATAACAGATCTTGGTGAAGCATCATATGTTTTGGGCATAGAAATTCGCCGAGATAGAAACAATGGAGTCTTAGGATTATTGCAGAAGGCATATTTAGAAAAGGTTCTTCAAAAGTATAATATGCATGCGATTAAAGCCACACCTGCTCCTATAGTCAAGGGCGATAGTTTTGGGAAATTTCAATGTCCCAAGAACTAGTACGCGATCGATCAAATGAAAGCAGTACCATATGCTTCGGTTGTTGGAAGCCTACAATATGCACAAGTGTGCACTCGCCCTGACTTAGCTTTTATCACCGGGGTACTCGATAGATATCAAGAGAATCCAAACATATAGCACTGGAAGATGGTAAAGAAAGCATTGCGTTATGCGCAAGGCACGAAGGACTACATGCTAACATACAGAAGATGTGATTCCTTAGAGATAAAAGGGTATTCAGACGCTGATTATGTGGGGGACAGAGATGATAGAAAATCGATGTTAGGATACGTGTTCACTCTCGCTGGGGGAGCTATTTCGTGGAAAAGCTCCAAACAGTCAATAGTTTCATCATCCACGATGTATGCCGAATTCATAGCATGCTTCAAGGCCACGGGGCAGGCGATATGGCTAAAGAAATTTATTCCCAGCTTGAAAGTGGTAGATTGTGTTCACAAACCACTAAAGATGTACTGTGACAACCAGCCCGTGGTATTTTATGCTCACAACGACAAGTCCAGTAATGCTGTCAAAACAATAGAGATAAAGTATTATGTTGTGAAAGATAAAATCCAGGATCACACTATAAGTCTCGAGCATAGGACAAAGGATATGCTTGCGGATCCGCTTACGAAAGGCTTACCACCCAATGTGTTCAAGGAACAGTTAGCCGACATGGGTTTAAGGAAAAGCCTTATGATTCCTGAATTATGAGATGCCCAAAAGGAACATAATTTGTTTCTAAACAAAATGTATGTTGTAGCTGTATGATTCTATCGGCAATTAAGTTATGACGATGAAACATGCTCTATGTATCAATATATGATAAAACAAATAAACTAGAAAGTATAAGGTTAAAAGTAAAGTTGAGATCAAGAGGAGAATGTTAGGTTGATCTCCTCCCGTTCGAACCCAACGGGTCGAACGGGCCCTGACTCGCGCCCTGATCGGGGGCGCCCAACTCTCTTATGGTTAGTGGCCCCCTGTGACCCGCACTATATTAACAGAGATAGGAGCGACGAGGCACGGTACAAGTTCACCGCCGCCACAAATCCCACCGATATCCCTACCGACCTAGGGTTAGTGTGGTGCTCACGGGAAGCAACCACCACCTCGCCATCTCTCTGTCATCTCTGCCGTTACCATCCCACCATGACCAACGGTGGGAGCTCCTCATGTCAGGAAGAAGGTAGTCCTCCTCTCCATCTCTCTTTCTGTTCTCTCTCTCTCACTCGAATCATCACCATAGAGGCATTATGCACAGCACAACCGTCACATCTCTATCAGGGCCGTTGAGGGGCCTGTGCGAGCTGTGCGCTCGCACAGGGCCCCCAAAATCCTAGGGCCCCCAACTAGGGTCCATATGTGTATGTATACTCTGGAAACAAAATCAATTTTAGCCCAAACAAATATACAGTTTGTTACCTGAAGCTGCTTCAACGCTGAAAACTAGTTCGGCCTTTGGCCTGGTGGCACTTGAGGCTTTGGTTTAGCCCAGCGTACTAGTATTGTATGGATCGATCTAGCCATCTAGCATTGGTAAAGAAAAACGGTGGATCGATCTAGCGATCGTATGCACGAAAGGAAAGCCCCGGACGCAGGGTCCCGTAACCTGCGCTTCCTATTCTCTTCATGCTGAATCGGCGACGGCGGCGACGGTCGCTTGACAGGTTGACTGGTTGAGGCCTGCGTAGCGAGGCGACGAACAGAAGCGGTCGCCGCCCGCCGCCGCGCTGGCGGCCGACCGTCACTGCCGCCGTGCCGCCGTGCCGGCGTGCCGCCCAACAGGAAGAGACGTGGTGTGGTGGCCTCCCTACGCTCTTATCCTTTCCTCTAATTTTGAATTTTGATACAAATTACAAAGTTGTGTTACTAATATGTTTTGGAACGATCTTTTGTCTAGCCATCGAAGTTCAGAAGGAGTCATAGAATCAAGAATTTCGGTAGTAGCTCGTCCTATTGTCCAAGTTGAAAGTCAAGGTTCTGTCTAACTCAAGGTTTTTTTAATTACTGATACAAGTGTGAAGCCTATATGGCTATATTTCATGTGAGCTCATCAGCTCAGATAAACTAAAAGAGTATATATTTCATTGAAACAGAAATATCATGCATCATAGTTCTGGAAGAAAGTATGATTCAGGCGCCTTCAAGCGTAAGAAGAAACAAAAACTAGAAGAAGATGCTCAAACTCAATGGGGTGCTCTAGATAAATTTGTTGTGAAAAGACCCCAAAACAATTCTGAAAATCAAACTCCGGATGCTAATATTGATGATGGTCAAGATGTTGATGCAATAGAGGTTGAGGTTGTCGCTGCAGAAATTCATGAAGGTGATCATGGTCATGGCGATAATGCCGTGGAAGAGGTTGAGGCTACCACTGCAGAAATTGATGAAGGTAATGATGTTAATATTTCCAATGAAAATCATGATCCTAATATTTCAGATGACAATAATAATTCTGTTCAGCCTGATATATTTGATCCTAGAAATTGGGATGGGCTTGATCCTAAAAAGATTGATATCTTGCTGCAAAAGGGTCCTAAAAGGGAAGATATAGAGTACGGTCCTTATGACAAGTTCTCTAGAAGGTTTTCTGCATTATCGTTTAGTAGAATCCTCTCAAATGGAGAAAAGTTTGACAGAGAGTGGCTTGTATACAGCAGCGACCTTGATAAAGCATTTTGTTTTTGTTGCAAATTATTAAAAAGGGGCAATGTGAGAGGACAACTAGCAAATGAGGGTTTAAGTGATTGGATTCATCTTGGGGCTAGACTTAAAGAGCATGAATCAAGTAGAGAGCATAACACAAATATGACTGCATGGTATGACTTCCGTCTCAGGATCCGGAACAATCAAACAATTGATAAAGTTGCTCAGCGAGAACTTGAAAAGGAAAAGGAGCATTGGAGAAAAGTTCTGCTCAGGATTTTTCTGATCGTAAAATTTCTTGCAGAACATAATATAGCATTTCGTGGCAGCAATAGCAAGTTGTACCAAGAGAGCAATGGGAATTTCCTAGGACCGATTGAAATGTTGGCTGAATTTGACCCAATTATTAAAGAGCATGTTGACCGTATCACCAATGATAAGATTCGTGATCACTACCTTGGCCCTTCTATCCAAAATGAGTTAATAAATATGCTCGCTACTGCCATCAGGTCTAGAATCATTGAAAAGGTAAAGGAAGCAAAATATTTCTCAGTTATTCTTGATTGTACTCCGGATGCAAGCCACCAAGAACAGATGTCTTTGATAATTAGGTATGTTGATACATCTTCTGCTTCTGTTTGCGTCGAAGAATCTTTCTTAGGCTTTTTGGAGGTGAATGATACCACCGGGCAAGGTCTATTTAATGTTCTAGAAGAGGAGTTGGATAATCTTAGCCTTGATGTGGACAATGTGAGGGGACAGGGTTATGATAATGGGTCAAATATGAAAGGAAACAATAAGGGGGTACAAAAGAAATTTCTAGAAAAAAATCCAAGGGCATTTTATTCTGCTTGTGGCTGTCATAGTCTAAATCTTGCGCTATGTGATATGGCAAAGTCTTGCCGTAGAGCAACAGAATTTTTTGGAGTTATACAACGCATATATACAATATTTGCTAATTCTACTAAACGATGGCAAACTCTCAAAGATAACTTGAAGAAGTTGACTGTCAAGTCATTATCATCTACTCGTTGGGAGAGTCATGTTGAGAGTGTTAAGGCTATACGTATTCAAATGCCAGAAATAAGGGAGGCTTTACTACAAGTGGCTGAAACTGATAAGGATCCATTGACAAGTAGTGAAGCTCAATCATTGGCAGAAAATGAACTTGGTGGTTTTGAATTTCTAGTGTCGATAATTATCTGGTATGATATATTATCCGCTATTAATTTGATCAGCGAGCAGCTACAATCAAAGGACATGCTCATTGATATTGCAATTGAGTCTATAAAGGGCCTGCTTTCCTTTTTCAGTAAGTATAGAGAAAATGGCTTTTCAAAAGCCTTGGAAGCTGCAAAAGAAATTGCACTTGAGATGGATATTCATCCAGAGTTCCGCACTAAGCGTAAAATCAAAAGAAAAAGACAATTTGATGAGGGCGCAGATGATGGATCTATTGCTTCACAATCTGCAGAGGAGTCATCTAGGGTCAATTATTTTCTGCAAGTGGTTGATCAAGCTATAGTTTCACTTACCAAGAGGTTTGAGCAATACCAGGGGTATGAAAAAACTTTTGGTTTCTTATTTACTTCAGATAGGTTGCGATCTTTGGATGATAAGAGTTTGCTTGCTGCTTGTGTTAATCTTGAGGATGCACTTAAGAGTGGAGAACACAAAGACATTGATGGAGCTGAATTATTTTACGAGTTAATTTTCATCCAGGATTTAGTTAAGAAATCTATGGGCCCTGTTGATATTCTTGAGATTCTGATGAAGCATCCCTTCTATCCTAATGCTATTATTGCATACAGGATTTTGTTAACCATTCCTGTAACTGTTGCAACTGCGGAAAGAAGCTTCTCTAAACTCAAGTTGTTGAAATCCTACTTGCGTTCTACTATGACACAAGAAAGGCTCAATGGCTTGACGACGATAGCACTTGAAAATGATGTCTTGGAGAAGATTAACTATGAAGATATAATTGAAGATTTCATTTCAAGGAACACAAGAAGGATGACACTTTTCAATAGAGCATAGAGCATGAGGTTAGTTTATTGGTTTTAATACTTTGCATTGATACTTGAGAATTTTCTAAGCATTGTATGAAATAACATAAATTTCAATTGCATAATTATGTGATTATGCCAGCTTTATTGTATTTTTTTTAAATGTTAGGGCCCCATTTTACTTTTCGCACCGGGGCCTTGAATTCCTGGAGACGGCCCTGATCTCTATCCTAGATGATCCTAGGGTTCTATTAACTTGGACTGCCGCGGCTGCAAGTCCGGCTGGGTGCTCCGCCTTGGATCACGCGGTTGGTGTGTCCACGCGCCGTCCTCCGGCGGAAACGACGATGCTCCGAAGCTCGCCCACGGCCAACCCTGGCTTGGGAGGCAGCACGCACTCCGCCTCCAGTCGACCCACCATGCACCAGGTGACCTTCATGCTGGTTGTCGTGTATGTTGTTAGCGCTGGGTGTGTGTGCTGTCGGTCTACCACGTGCGTGCGGATGTGTGCTGCCGCTCGCGCAGGGTGCGCGTGCTAGCCGCTGCTGTTCTTTCAGTGTGTGTGGGTGTGTGACGGCGACAAGACGAGCTCCTCACTTGATTCATATCCATTACGCGGTGGTAAAATGGTAGATTTTTCTTCATTTGCTCATGTAATCAAGACAAAACATATCACATTACCGCTGCTTTTGACTTGTGAATAATTTTGGTCACATAATACGCCAGGGGTAAAACGTATTTTCACGTTATACTTAACATTTTTATGTGCCTAAACTGATGGAAGTGTCATGAAGGAAACAAAATAAAAATTGAGTGTCAAAAAGGAGGAAATATATTTTGAGGGTCAAAAAGGGAATCAAATTTAAAAAAAAACAAATAAGGAATTCTCTCTTTTTGCAACCCGAGCGCCAGTTACCCTACAATTATTCACCTCGAATTGATTGAGATGTGCTAGAATGAGACTGTGAGTTTTGATCGTACAATTTACCTCAGTTTTCCGAATATCAATTTCGGCTCCTGACCTCATGTGATCTCGGTGAACAGTAAGATAATAACAAAATAAAAAGAACCAGTTTTATTTTATTTTTGCTGAGAGCTGCTCAGATGTTAAAATGCACTAAAATTTGGCACAAAGCTCACACACTAAAACATCTTACATACATGAAAAAGAAGTTGGAATTGTTTTGAAATTTTCTAGTATTTTTTTATTTATTTTACAGTTCATGCACAGGAGGCAGGAGCTGATAAACTTGGGAGCCATTTACCCGCTCTCCTCATTTTTTTCCATTACTATGGAGCTTCATGGCGACGATATCCATGTAGACAATACGATAACGTAACCTTCTTTAGAGCATCTTCAACAGGCGTCCAAAAAAAGCCCCGCGCTGCAAGATTTTGCGTTTTAGCGCGCGCGTAGCAAAACCGGACGCTCTAGCGGCCGCACAAAAACCGCGTGCGCGGCATAAGTGCTTTCGCACGCGGAGCAAAACCGCATCACGCGTCGCTTATTTGGTGCGCCCACTCTTGCGCGCGAAACCACTCGAGCGCTCACGCCTCGTCTCCCGCCTCCCTCCACCCCAGCGCATGCGCTGCCGCCACGCCACCCCTTTGCTCCGGCGACCCGACGGCGTTTCCCGAACCTATCCCTGTGCCTCTGGAGCTTCTTCCCCCTCCCTCTAGTCGCCACTGGCCCTTGCGCGCACCATTCCTTCGGCGAAAAGCGCTCGGCCGCCCACCGCCGCTCAGCGCCCACAAGGTATTCAACATAATGCCCATAAGGTATATATTGCTCAAACTACACATTTTTTACATTAATTTGATGTTTGTTGTTCGTAGTTTTATAGACTGGTTTAAATTCAATATTGTAGATGAGTTCATCATATAATTCTTCCGAAGAAGAATTTAATATTGAAGAGGAAGAGGACCTTGCAATCATCATAGCTATGCACATCAATAAAAAACCGAAGCTTGGTGGTTCGGTTATGGGTCGGCAAAAAATTTGGAGGGACAAGATCGATGCCGACAACAGATTGACGAGGCACTATTTTGTGTAGAATTTCACATACCCCGTGTTATATTTCCGGCGCTGTTTTAGGATGAGCACCGGGTTGTTCAGGCGCATTGCAGAGAAACTAGCTAGCCATGATCGTTTTTCTCAGTAAAGGAGGAACGCCGTCGGAGAACTCGGGCATAGCACCCTTCAAAAGGTGACAGCCGCTTTGCGTATGTTAGCATACCGTATTCCGGCTGATCTAGTTGATGACCACTTGATCATGTGTGAGAGTCAAGCCATCATGTGTGTCAAGCGCTTTGTAGTCGGAATTGTGCAAGTGTTTGGCCCAGAGTATTTGAGATCTCCCAATGTTGAAGACGTCGCAAGGCTTTTGGAGATGAGCAAAGCTCGTGGGTCCCAGATATGCTTGGCTCAATAGATTGCATGCATTGGAATTGGAAGAACTGTCCTAAGGCATGGCATGGACAATTCCACGGCCAGAAAAAGGGTTCCACTATAATCCTTGAAGCGATGGCTGATCAAGAGAGTTGGATTGGGCATGTTTTTTTTTGGCATGCCAGGATCTTTGAATGACATCAATGTGGTTAATCGGTCACCATTCATCAATAAGATTACAAATGGTGAACTGCCATCGATACAGCTCGTAGCAAATGGCCATACATACAACTATGGCTACGATCTTGCGGATGACATCTACCCTAGGTGGCAAACATTTGTGAAGCCATTGAAAAAACCCGCAAGATAAGAAAAACCTTGATTTCCATAATGCTCATGCAGCGGCTAGGAACGATGTGGATAGAGCATTTGGGATTTTGCAAGCTCAATCTGCTATTGTGAGAGGACCGGCTAGATTTTGGGATCAAAAGATCCTTTGGTACATCATGCACGCTTGTGTGATCATGCATAACATGATCATCGAGAATGAATGTGCCCAAGATTTAGACTTCTCTCAGTACGAGCTCTTGGAACATCCCGTGCGAGTACGGCGGAGTGATGCGAGGGTGACCCGATTTGTTGCTTCCTATCATGCTATTCGGCGTGCCGAAACGCATGACGATCTTTAGAACGATCTCATCGAGGAGTGGTGGGAATGAAATGACCGACAAAACGCATGATGATTTGGTTATTTGATCTTATATTGTTAAACTATTTGTTGTATTAGATGATAAATTATTTGTTTGAGTTGTAATAATAAAATTGATTTATTTATTGTTGATTTTCTTTATCTGTTTGATCTTTTGGTTTTATTTTTGGAATGCATATGTTGTTTATATAGAGCGTGCGCCGTGTATTTGCAGAGCCTGCTGGAGCGCCGCGCGCACGCTAAATTTTGCGATGGTCGCTGGAGCTAGCGTTGTGCTGCATGCTAAAAAACGATACTTACGCGTGCTATAACCGTTTTTTTTTTCGCGCGTTGCGCGACTGTTGAAGATACTCTTATTGAAGAGACTTGCACAACCCCGATTTCATTCAAAGAGACATTGCAAATACACGTTTAAACTGTAAAAAGATTATTATCTATTGCAAGTCTCGACTAACTACTCCTAAGCTAACAGGAGAGACCACAAGACATTTCACTGAGTCACAAGCCTCCCGCGCCCGGAAGCTTAGGTTCCTCCTGCCTGAGGAATAGCAGCCAACTCACTCAGTTTGGAGAAATTGAGTCAGTTCATTTCGGAGAACTGGACTCCGTGTTCAACAATTTGGAGATCACGTATTCACGTACAACCGATAAGAAGCAAGGGTACATGATTTGCACCGGAGCCAATAGCGTTCGGCAGTGGATGGGAAGACACAATGATTTAACTAGAGGGGCTTGGTTTACTCCACTATCCCAGTCCACAGGCACCGTACAAAAAGTTGAAACACATCTCATTTTTCTTCAGAAGAAGACTCAGCAGATGAAAAGAAGGATCGGTGGATCAGGGCCGGAAAGCTAGGACGGACTAAGACAGCAAGACCTGAACTTTGGGTGAGGGAGAGCAATTACGTGCTACTCCTATTTATATGACCCGAGCATGCAATTCATGTGATTGTGACACACCAGATAGATCATATAGTTTTGACGGGTCGGTCATGCGGGAGGCAAGATTGGCACCAGTAGGATATGCATGCGGTGTCCAGCATATCCTTCAGAACCAGCGAAGTAGTTCACCTCTGGCTGAAAACACTTCGTTGTAGCCTGGAAACCTGCCCGCTTTGCATCCCTACCGGCTACCGCATCAGACCCTGCAACATAGACCGTGAAGCCGCAGAATGCACAGGTCTTCAAGGTGGAGTTACTGACTGGGGTACATGATTTCTGTGCCGTGCACCAAGGTGCAGAGCGTGTGCTTCCTGGAATCCTAGTTCCTGCTACCTGCAATCTGAACGACATGGTGGTGCTAGCAAGTCGGAGGCACGTGCGATTGTAGAGATAGGATGCGCCGCATCCGGAACTCGAGGCAGAGACAAAGTTGGACCAGGAGGCAGGAGCGCTAATCCCTCTGGTGCCCATTGCTGAACCGCTGCCACAGAGCGTCCGACCACCTCACACACACTCACTTCGCCGCCCATCGGCGAGGCATGCAGTCGCCGTGGACGAGGCCCAACGGCTTAACATCGGCCTTGGACACCAGTCAAACAATCGGTGCGATTTGAAATGCATGGATCCATCTTGTTGTTCTCACATACAAACAGACCCATCAGAGAAACAAAACAAACACGCACATAATGAATACATACTGCCAGCAGAAAATACACACAAGAACCTAGACGTATACTCCCTCCGTTTGTTTTTAGTTCGTGTCTTAGGTTTGTCGCATATTAGATTTGTCTTAAGTTGAACTTTCTCAAGTTTAATCAAGTTTATACAAGAACTACCAATATTCATAATACCAAATCAATATCCTTAGATCCATCACACTCCCTTCGTTCCGAAGTACATGACGTATAAACTTTTTTTTACGTTAAATGACAGGTGCTCTGCCCATTTCATATAGAAGCGAAAAGAAAATACAAAATGTTAGGGATATAGCTCCGTGGTGTGACCCGCCCAGGAGGGCTCGGGTCATACCTGGCGGCTCATAAGCGAGGCCCAAGGTTGAAGACAAACCTAGGAGGCGACTCACCAAGCGGGCCTAGATGGAGGCCCAGAGCCGGAAGACAGCGCGAGACCCGGGCGCGTGAGCCGCCCGGAAGATGGCTTGCCCAGGAAGGCAAGGCGACTTAGAGACAAGACCGGATACTTTGTATAGGTCGGTCTGGACTCTTGTAAGCCCAGGGCCCCGACCTACCTATATAAAGGCGAGCCCCTGTGACGGCTTAGGATACAAAACAACTGATCGATAGTTGGTCAAGCGAACTCGTTCCCTTGTAATCGATACTCCATCAATACAACACAAAACAGGATGTAGACTTTTACCTCTTTCCGAGGGGCCGAACCTGGGTAAACCCTTGTCTCTCGATTCCGATCAACCCCTTCGAGCTCACCGCCTTAGCGATGGCCTCGAACCTAAGTCCTCTCACTAGGACATCTGCCGTGACAAAATCACGACATAAAGTACTGTACAAGAGTTATTTACATGCTAGAGATCAAATACATCCTCACGGGATCCACTGCCTGATCGACGCCCAAGCCAATTTCAGTTGGGACAGATCTTCCATGACCATATTGGCCACACCAATCACAGTACGCGAGACATTGTTAAAATTTCGTCTATTCCGCTCCTCCCAAATATTCCAAAGCATGTAGGTGGCGGCTTGACCGAATCTCAAACAAGTAGCCGCATCACGCCCCATAATATTTGCATTCCACCAGTCCTCAAGAGAGGAGAAGATAGATGCCGCCCCGATGGAGATGTGAAGCCAAGTGGAGATAATGCCCCAAACACCACGGGAGAAAAAGCACTCCCGGGAGAGGTGCTCATTTGTTTTGATATCCAATTTGGCAGAGTGAGCAGACTTCGTTGTGAGGCCAACCTCTTATAGCCAAACGATCTGCGGTAAGGGCCTTCTGATGCAGTAGGAGCCACATGAATAACTTGCATTTTGGCTCGGCTTTGATGTCCCAAATTTTCTTGGCCAAGAAAGGTGATGTGGCCCCAGAAAATTGCAGTTGGTACGCGGAGGAGGCCGAGTAAGAACCTGATAGAGAAGCCGTCCATATAATGGTATCACCCACAGTCAGGTCCAGATGGATGTCCAACAATAGGACCATAGAACAATGTACTCACGAATTTGCGTCTTGGTGGTAAGATTCTTAAGTGGACAAATCCAATGGTTGTCTCGAAGTTCATTAGCAACAAAACCACGCTTGCACCTTGCAAGAAGGAGAAGTGATGGTGCAATATCCTTGGAGGCCCTGCCATCCAACCAACTATCAAAACAGAAACTTGTCCTGAACCCGTTTCCCACTGTTATAGTCGTAGCGGCCCTAAAGAGAGCAATGTCTTTTTCATTACAGGGGAGCTCGGACCCTGCCCAAGGCCTACTTGGGGCAATCCAATTGATCCAAGGCCAACGGAGACAAAGGGTCCGCCCAAATTTATCTATGTCAAGCACACCAAGCCCCCCCAAACTCCTTGGGCCTGCAAACCATGTCCCAATTGACCAATGAGTACCCACCGCTCGCATGCTCTCCATTATTGCCCTTCCAGATGATGGCTCTCCTTATTTTGTCAATATTCTTCCCAACCCATTTGGGAAGGTGAAAGACAGACATGTGAAAAATGCCAACCGCAGTAAGGACGAACTTGGCAAGGACAACCCGCCCCGCGCGGGTGAAATTTCTGCCCATCCATGGTTGTAGCTTGGCACCAATCTTGTCAATCAGGGGTTGCCACTCAATTTTTGTGAGTTTCCTAAAGTGCAGTGGGAGGCCAAGGTAGGTGCATATAAAAGTCCCCAACTTTGCAGGGAAAAGTAAAAGCCACTACTGCATGTCATCCGTGTTGCACCTGATCGGAAAGATTTCAGTTTTGTCCATGTTGACAAGCAGTCCACTGGCAGCCCGAAGAACCTCAGAACCGTGATGATGGTGCGCATCTCGTCGGTGTCCGGGTTTGCAAAGATTGCATCATCATCTGCGTACAAGGACATTCTTTATAAGACATTCTTGGCTTTGATAGGCTTGAGGAGGCCCTCCTCGGCCGCTCGCATTAAAATCCTCTGTAATGGGTCGATTGCTAGGATGAAAAGCATAGGGGAGAGGGCGACCCCTTGGCGCAGTCCTCGGCAGTGGCAAAATGACTTCTCCGATCTTCCGTTGAGGAGCACCTTTGAACTTGTCATGGCGAAGAGAGCACAATGCCAATTCCTATATCTCTGGCCAACCCCCAAAGAAGTGAGTACCTCCAATAAACATGGCCAGCTAATTGTGTCTAATGCTTTAGAAATGTCGAGCTTGATGAACAGGCCCGAAACTTTTTTACAGTGGAGATCATGGAGGGCATTTCTGACGTAAAAAAAATCATGGATGCAACGCCGTTTGATGAAAGCACTCTGACTCACAGATACAGGGTCTTACGAAAATGGTGCATTCACATCGCCAGGAGTTTTGCAAAAATCTTTGCAAAACTATGGACCAAGCTAATGGGCCGAAAATGGTCCACCCTAACAGCCCCGTTCTTCTTAGGAAGAAAGAAGTTGTTCGCGGAATTGAGCCACCCCAAACAAGAGCCACCCAGGTTTGCTACTTGATCAATGGCAGCACGGATATCACCCTTTATGATGCCCCAACAAACATGGAAGAACGTCCCAATAAATCCATCATGCCCGACACCTTTTCTATTGGCATAGAAAAAATTGCAGTCTTAATCTCCTCCTCAATGAAATTTTCTTCTAGAGCCGACATATCCTTAGGAACATAGCCAAGCGCCTCAAAATTCATACTTGCATCGCGGGGTGGGGGGGGATCCCTTTGTTTGGGCTACAGATCCTTGAAAATCAGCTTTGGCTTGGGTGCCCAAATGACGTATAAACTTAGGTCCCCTTTGTTTGGTCTACGGATTCTTGAAAATCAGCTTTGGCTTGGATTGTGAGAATTTTAGTTGCAGCTGCAGATTATGAGAATCTAAAGAAGCATGTTTGTTTGCCCTACTTTACGCAAAAAAGACGTGTAGTGAAATGTCTGTAGCACCCCTGAATACACTAATGAGAAGTCCTCCTGGGTGACGTATAATGGTAGGAACACGAGAAATAAGCCATGCGATTTAGTAGAACTTTTCTTTCTTTCACGGTAAGAAAGAGGACCCTTTGGCTAGGGTTTTCCATGCCTCCGGCCGGTGTCATCGCAGGTCTACCTCGTCTTCCGTGGTCTTAGGGCCATGAAGGTGTGAGGATCCCGACCCTTGCCTATGGGAGGGCTTCTTTTTTTCATGTTCTTTTGAGTTTCTTAGACTTTGTGTCCTGCTCACAGAGGTGAGGCGGTGGCATCTCTCTGAAGATGAAATAAGGTCCTCCTCGCCTTGTTTTCGTCCCAGTGATGTTCCTAGCATCATCGGAGGGTGTGTGGAGATTTGTCTCCGACGGATCTCGCAGGATTCCGTCGACGTTTGTCTTCGATGGATCCACGTGGATCTTGTCTTCGTTCATTTGTGTTCATGTGTCTACATGTTGGATCCTTCCAATCTATATTTCTTTTCATCGGCGGCGGTTACCATTCTAGTGTGATGGTCGTATAGGACCTTAGCACGACGACTTCCCGACTGTCTACTATAACAAGATTTGCCCAGCTTCGACGAGGGTGGGGCGAAGACGGTGGCATGCCTTCGGCTCGCTCTAGTGCTAGTAGTCGTTGCTAGGTGGTCTAGGGACCTAGATGTATTTTGTACTTTTGTTCTTTGTACTTTCTTGACAGTTTATGAATAGATTAGAAATTATCCTCACAAAAAAATAGTTGTCCCTTTGGGTGTCGCTGTTGGACCTTAGGGCATGGTGTGATGCAGGTCAGGCCTAGCGTAACTGGGCCTTGGGAGGGAACGGACAGAGCTGGGGATGGCGCAGACAGAGGATAGTGGCTCGAAGAGCGGACATAGCCGACGGAGCATGACATCCGCTTGGGCATGGGTGGAGGTCAGGGAGGAGTAGAGGCGCTCAAATACATTCGCTTGGGAGTGGCCGGCGGTTAGGGCTGGGCAGAGGGGTTAGATCAAGTTCGAACAGGTACAGATGCGGCAGATCCGTCCGCTTAGGAGCCGACGGAGCTGACTCTCGTAGAGCCGAAATGGAGCCTTGTGTTCACGTCTCTCCCTCTCTCTGCTCGCTCGGGAGAGGGAAAATATCCATGGGAAAGGCATGCATTTCGGCTATAATAACGAGGATAGATTAGGGTAGACTCGAAGGTGGGTAAGTGAAAGCTCGGGAATCGCTCGGGATTCACCAAAACCACATCTTTTGGCTCGAGACGCCTTGCAGTGTACTTCCTCCGTCCGATTTATTAGGCCTCATTTTATTTTGAGTCAAAATTTGACCATAAATTTAATTAATAAAATATTAACTATATGTCATGAAAACTATACAATGAAAAACCTCTTTGAAATGCAAATCCAACAATATACTTTGGCTAGCATATACTTTATATAATTTTAGTTAAATACATGGTTAAACTTGGACTCAAAACAAAAGGGGGTTTAATAAAACCGGAGAGAGGTAGTAATTTTTAGAATCAATTCCTAAAATCTATAGTGGGGTAGTTAGCTATTTATTTGAGATCCAGATTTTGAAAGTAGTACAATCCAGAATCACTAGCCGGAGCTCAAACAAAGGCCACCTTATTCAAAAAGTCGATGCTTTCTAAATTTGACCAAATGTATATACTTACGAGAAACAATATCAAATGAATGTCAATATATTCATTGCTATATATTCTTTAGTAATGTTTTCATTCAATATTATACTTGTTGATGTTCCCTTCTATATATTTGGTCAAACTTAGACAACATTGACTTTTTAAATAAAATTATGTGGCATGTATTTGGGGGCAGAGGGAGTAGCATGAATTTTTGTATTGTACCTTTTGATACTTTAGATGGAACATGGCTACCTAGTGCACGGGCTCTCATTGGTTAAACCGACTAGACCCTCCTAATATGAAAAGTACAACTAGCCTTGTCTGTGCGCAACCAAAAAAGGAAGCACCTCGGTCTCCCACCACTTCCCTCCGTGCCCACATGATCCTGAAACGTATCAAAGAAATCAGCCAATATCTTGTCCTCGCGTGCATTTATTTGCACTTTAATTTTTTTTGAAGCCGCAACTTTTGATTTGAGTGTCAGATATAATTCTGTTTTGACCTGTGGGTTTATGACGACGAGTTACACAAAATTAGGAGAATGTTACACAAAATTAACTAGGAAACCAAATGTAGCGGATTTGCCTATTTTGGGCATTAAAATTGACTCTAGTAGAAGGCAAGTTGCTTATGAAGTGGGTGTAATGTTACCTATCTCTTTTCCAAAGTTGATCATTAGTACTAATTAGTTGTCTATAGATACTAATTAATTGCTTTTAATGGAGTGAACTTTCTTCTATTTAGCACTACAGTTGTCGCGTCTAGCGTCAAAATTACTTTAAAAAATCACCGGAACATATCCTTATGGGTTCTAGTTTTGAACAGTTCGTTGCAACCTGGCTAGCCATAGCCCTCACGATTAGTAGTGTAGGCGGGCACATAATCCTCCCCCCCACAAATGGAAAGCACAAGGCTCTCATACAATCTATATCCACATACTTTTCAATTTTGGAATCATGATAGGTCATTTAGATCCCCTAAATTTTTTACGATGTCATATGCAACTTGGATCCCTTGATGGAAAACTTCCATAGTATTGCAGACAATTGAGGATCACCGGTAGGCAACTTTGTAGAAATGTAGGCAACTTGCTTTCTGAGGTCGACAACTTAGGAGACATCTTAGGCAACTTTTCACTCCATGGTAAGCAACTTTATAGTATGGTAGGCAACTAAACGATCTAGAACTTAGTTTTCAATATATGCAATTTAGCAATCATGGTAAGCATCTATAACACTACTGCACACAACTAATTAGAGCAACTCTAGCAGACCCCTTATAATGCAGACCCTTAAAATGCGTTTTCCGTTGGTGAAAATCATGTTCTGCGGGCTGACGCGGGCCACGGAAGAATACACTCCGCGTCGCGGAACTGCAAAAGAGAATATTTGCAGAATATTTCTTTACAGTTCCGCGACGCGGGATCTGTTCTGCCACGGCCCGTGCTAGCCCGCAAATTGTAAAAATTAAAGTTAACAATTTGACATCAATTCCGATGAATGGCGACAAATTTGAACAATCAAAACATAGTTTGCAAAAAATTAAACCACATTTTTCAATCAAGATGCAAAAGAACGCCATGCAAATACAACCACCACGTTCACCACCGTCTTCGTCAACGTTCTTGCTCTTTGCAACCGCAAAAGAACCTCACGCAAAAGCCACCATCACCTCCGTGACCATCATCGTGAACATCATCACGCACCACCACCATCACCCATTTACCCATAGGCACCGAAGCCATCCAACCTTGCGGCTATCATCCTTCTCTTCAAGATTTCTCTCCTTGCCATATCATGTCATTCTTTGGTGATCTCGTCTATTTCATTGCGGTTCATAGTCATGATCTTGTTCTCCTCAGCAAGAAGCTTGGCCAAGGCCTTGTTCTCCTCGGTAATGGCTTTCTTCTCCTCAGTGGTGGCCTTGCGTAACCCCTCTTCCTTGAGTAAGAGCCACTTTTCCTGCTTCTCTTGCACTTTCTTCTCGGACAACTCCTTCTTTGCCTCCAATGTCTTGGTCACCAACACCTCATTTGACTTCACCATGATGTGTATCTATCTTATCACACAAGCTTGATGCCTCTAATTCCCTCTTGATCTTGTCCTTAGCCTTCTTGTTTCCATCCGTCTTGTTCTTGTTTCTTGGGCCATCATCATCATCATCATCATCCATATCGGTGAGTGGGCCTCTCTTCGGTGGGGATTCTTTCTCAATCAACTCCTACTTTTGGCGATGTTGAAGCAATTTCCAACAATGCTCTAGGTTGAATGAGCTACCACATGAAGCTTCCATGTCTTTGTACCTTTCTTGCCCAATTTTGTCCTACAAGACAAAAAATGTCAAAATAGGATACATGCTTCAAAACATTTGCACTACAATGTGAAAAAAACTCACATAGATTCAACGGTGCCACTTGGTGGTGCATTGCAGACTTGCTCCAAGCAAGCATCCCAACGGCTACAAACTGGTTTGATGACATCCCAACGACCTTGAAGTGACCTAAAGGTGAGTGGTGTTCTATTAGGATACTTTGCCATCATGCGGAAGAACCGATCCTCTATCCTTTGCCAATACCGCTTGGCGGTTTGGTTAGTATCGGTGGTCGGATCAAGAGACATGACTTCTCATGCCTTGGTCAAGATTTGATCTTCCGAGTACGTGTACTTCTCCAATCTCGCACGATTTTTTGCTTGCTCTTGGTCAAAGACTACCTTGTCAACCTCCTCCACCCCATATTTTTCCTCTGACCATGCAAGCCACCATCCAACTCATTGTAACCGTAATCACCGATCGGGCCTTTATCGATGTCGACGGTGTTGTCACAAAACAAGTGCACAAACTCGGCGTCGCATCATGCAAGTCATCCCTACAGTTACGCTCAATAATTGACGAACAAACGCAACGGCGAATAAAAGAAACAAGCAAATAAATAAAAGTGTCATACATTGTGACCATTTCGTTGAACACGTTGGATGCGGCAGCAACATAGTCGTCGGCGAGCATCCTCGGGCTTGCTCTTGCCGGTGCAATCAGGGGAGACGTTGGCGGTGTAGATGTTGCGGACGCCTTCTTGCATTTCACACCCATCACCTTGCCATTCCGGGACGGCGCCAGCCTCCCCGAATTCGCATCGTTGCCGCCGGCGGCAAGCGCGCATGCCTTCCCGACGGAGTCTGCCGAAGCGCCGCCCTGCACGACAATGTTGCCCTACCGCTTGCGGGGTGGCGCAGTCGAGGGTTGAACAATGACGGGCGCGGCATGGCCGGCGACGAGATCTGACGAAGGGGTTGGCTTGTGGTTGACTACGACGGCGACGGGCGACGGCTCGGAGGCTTCCATGGCGACGATGGGCGGCCGCGGATGGTGGTCCTAGCAGGCGAAGGGAGATCAATGGAGGCGGAGGGAAGGGGAAGCGGGAACCGCCGCTCGGAGATGTCCCTCCCGCCAAAAATCGCTGCCGATAGGGGTCAAGCTTGGGTTGTCCTCCCAGTCCGTGAATCTAAAGGTTGAGGGCGAACTTTTACCTCGCCCTGTAATTATTATTTTTACGGTTTCGCATCCCATATGGAGTCTATTCGGGCCACTTTTTCAACGCGAAACCATAAACTGACGGTTATTTTGCGGGCCAGGGCATTATAAGGGGTCTATTAAAGTTGCTCTTACAAGGCTACTTGACGAATTCACTAGTATACACAGTGCAATGAAGTTGCTTCTTTGTAGCACTAAAGTTGCCTGATGTAGCATCAAATTTGTTTTTAAATAAAGTTCATCGAAACACATTCATATGGCATCTAATTTTAAAAAGCTCGTCGTAAAAAACCTAATGGTGAAAACAGATATTTGTTTTGGCACTCAGTTCAAAAAATGTAACTTTTACAAAAAAGTAAAACGGAATAAATGTGTGACATTAACACAAGCATGGGCATAGGTGCTACATACCCACACACGAGTGCAATGCCCAACACTGCCACCATGCCCGTGTTAAAGTGTCACATGCGTCAACGCATACATGCATCTTACGGCTTGTGTGTGTACGCTCGACTTTACTGAATAGTATAGCTGCATTATCTAGCATTTCGGTTTTAGATGTTAATAATTTTCAATACAAAACTGGTTAAACTTTACAAATGAGTCAAGAGAAACCTAATATGTGAAGTGAAAAGAACCAGAGGGAGCACAAGATGACCTACTTCGATACTGGATTGGATTACATATGTTTGCAGAGATATTATGTTGTTAAGAGCACCTTTAATCCATTGCCAAAATGGAATCACTGCAAAGCCAGCCCCAAAAAATAAAAGCTCCCCCCCTCCCAAACAATATATCTGTAGGCCTCCTCTGCCTCTTCGACGGTGATGCCATCCTGCAACGCCTCGCCATAGCCTCATGGGCCTTACTCGTGCCTCGTAGGCAAGGTGTTTGCGGTAGGCGAGCTCGGCGAGATACGGGGTCTCTATTGTGCGACGCACCTCGACAACGCATTGCTCGCAGGATCAATTTTCACGAGCTCGATGCCTCGAAGGCCTGATTGTGCAGAGCTGCTTGGAGACACTCTCTTCACATGTAGGTGACTTCCCTGCGATACAACTCGGTGGAGGTGAAGATAGCTCGGTTCTCCTCTACTGGCTCGCGCTTCTTTTGTTCGTACTGGAGTCGCTCATAGTAAGTTGGCTGGGGTTGAACTCCAGAAATTGCAGTTTCAGTTTCATAGAACGTGGTTGCACTTTAGGAAATAGTAGTAGCCAGTGGATGGGAAGTTGGGACTCTGCAAAATTTAACTAGAAGGGCATTGGTTTACTCCATTATCTCAGTCCACAGGCGCCGTATACAAAGCTAAAATGCATCTCACTTTCCCTCAAAAGAAGGCAGATCAGGGCCAGAAAGTTGAGACATGCTAAGGCCGACCTTTTGAGAGAGCAACCACCTACTATTTATAAGACCTTAGCATGCGATTCGTTTGATTATCACACACACACGGCACACCAGATCATGCAGATATTGATGTATCAATCATGCAAGAGGCAATATGGTGCGATGGGCACCACCGGTGGAGTACAACATACTGCATGTCTGTATCCATGAGGCTGCATAGTGCACACATCTTTCTTTCCTTTTCCGAAACGGACAGTGCACACATCTTCATGGTGGGGTTACTGGCGGTACATGATTTCTGTGCTAAAATCCCTATAATGCGAACAATATGGTGCTAACAAGTAAGTGAATCGTAAGATCATACAGAAATGATGCACCCTGCAAAAAAAAAAAATACAGAAATCATGGGGGTGCGAAACTGCGAATGCAACGGCTCGACAGGCTAACACGAGACGCAGAACTTCTCTTCTTTTGCTGTGGCCACCATCCATATACTTTTAACTTTTGTTTAGGTAATGCAGAGGAAAATAGAAGGTCAGATTAAATTAACATTCAAGACAGCTTATGTAAGAAAAAACATTCGCGTGATTTACCTTCTGATCAGAGGAGGGTGTGATGCTCTGTACTAGCACAAGTCCCCCAGATTTCAACACTCGGCTAATTTGAAACTTTCCACCATTTTAATGACATGCAGAACAGCACCGACTGACGCATCATCAAAAGACAACTTCACAAATGAGACATGACCCATGCCAACAACAATTTGTATAAATCAGATTTCTGACAGACTTAAGCTTATACAAGGATGTGGCGTTCTGAAGCATAGCAGAATGAAAACCGAACATCGTTAAGTGTTTACTCCCCCCAGCTTCTGAGATACACAATAATGGATCATCTGTCCACATGATAGAATTTGGCTAAATCAAATAGCATACATTAGCATTACCTTATCAGCCTCTAGTAGAAAACAGGGCTTTGGTTGAGGGCAGGATAAGGGCATTAATTCCGGTTCACTTACGAACCGGGACCAAAGGGAGCATCAGTCCCGGTTTGTGAGGCCAGGGCGTCGGCCGGGCCTCGGAGACCATTGGTCCCGGTTCGTCTGACACTTTTGGTACCGGTTCCAGACACGAACCGGAACCAATGGGCCTCGCTCCTGGCCCAACACCTTTAGTCCCGGTTGATAGCTGGAATCGGGACCAAAGGTCAGTCTTTTGTCCCGGTTCTAGCCACCAACCGGGACTAAAGATATAAGCCTATATATACCCCCGCGCCCTTGCTCGCTCACTCTGTTTTTTGGCCGCCGGCGTGTGCAGGTGTGTGTTGCTCTAGCTCTCACCTCCTATGCACATGAGGTGTTCGATGAAATGCCCAAGCCACACTTAAGCTTTCTCCTTTCCAAGCTCGACCTCCGAGCTCAAATTTCCTCAAGATTTGTCTAGGTTTGGTGGTCCGTCCTGTCCCGTCCCCGTCCTCACTGTCGTCGATCGCCCGTGCCGATCTCTTTGCCGGCACCACCGTGGTGAGCCTCTTGTTCTTATCTTCTTTGTAAAAAAACAATTCTTACTTGTATGATTTAGATAGATACCTGTATAATTTTCTTACTTTTATTATTGTTTGTTATTATATAGTGCCATGGTTTTGGTATTCGCCCCTGTCGGCCCTCGTCCTGTCTATGATTCAGATGTGGTATATTATCTTTTATAACTATTTGTTTCATTTAGTGTTTATGTCAATTATGCCGACCAACGTGACATATATGTTTTTATCTAGGAGGTATGTGAACCGAAAATTCGAACCGACCCTCTTGTCAAGAGGTTAACTTTAGTTGAAAAAGAAAACAATTACTTGAAGAAAAAATTGAAAAGAATTGAGAAGGAGAAGATGGAATTGGAGTTGCATGTTGTCGATGTCGCCGATGATCACAAGATCCAGATGGATGCAATGCGCTTGAAGATTAAAAAGATTAGAAAATATGTCATTCATACTGAGGCTTGGTATCATTATGCCGTTGGATCAATTGGTACCTTAGTTGCGGTTATGATCGCATTTGTTGTTTTATTTAAATGTTTTACATAGTTTCAATGTATGTTTTAATAGATGCTCTAGAGAGCTATATGTTGTTCAATGAGAACTATGTATGAACTTTATGTATTTATTTTTTCAGTAATAACATTTGATTGGTACTGTACTTTGGTTTTAATGTGATGATGAACTTCTATTAATTTGGTCACTTCTCTATTCATGATGTTCTGTAATGGTTTTTTATACACTTAATTATATAATGCATGCAGATGAACCGGCAACGGATGTACGGTGACCGACGCACCTCCGAATACATTAAGGGCTTGCATAATTTTCTCGAAGTGGCCGAAGCAAACAAGCAGAATGATTTGATGCATTGTCCATGTACTATCTATGGGAATACGAAGGATTACTCTGACTCGAAAACCCTTCATGTCCACCTGCTTGAGAAGGGTTTCATGCCACACTATAATGTTTGGACCAAGCACGGAGAAAAAGGGGTTATGATGGAATACAATGAAGAAGAAGAGGACGATGACAACTATCCGCTTCCTGAATAGGGTGATGCTGCAACGGGGGAAGCTGAAGATCAAGGGGAACCAGACGATGTGCCCAATGATGATCTTCACCGGGTCATTGTTGATGCACAAAGAGAATGCGAAAGTGAAAGGGATAAGTTAAAGTTCAATCGCATGATAGAGGATAAAAAAAGGGTTATACGCAAATTGCAAATATGACAACACAAAGCTTGGTATCACACTGGAATTGCTACAATGGAAGGCAGACAATGATGTATCTGACAAGGGATTTGGTTCGCTACTGAAAATAATGAAGAAGAAGCTTCCAAAGGATAACGAATTGCCCGATAGTACGTACGAAGCAAAGAAGGTTATGTGCCCTCTAGGATTGGAGGTGTAGAAGATACATGCATGCCCTAATGAATGTATCCTCTACCGCGGTGTGTACGAGGATTTGAACGCATGCCCGGTATGTTGTGCATTGCAGTATAAGATCAAACGAGATGACCCTGGTGATGTTGAGGGCCAGCGCACCGGGAAGAGGGTTCCTGCCAAGGTGATGTGGTATGCTCCTATAATACCACGGTTGAAACGTTTGTTCAGAAACAAAGAGCATGCCAAGTTGATGTGATGGCACAAGGAAGACCGTAAGAAAGACAAGAAGTTGAGAGCACCTGCAGATGGGTCGCAGTGGAGAAAGATCGAGAGAAAGTGGGGGGACTTTATAGGTGACCCAAGGAACGTATGGTTTGGTTTAAGTGCATATGGTGTTAATCCTTTTGGGGAGCAGAGCAGCAAGCATAGCTCATGGCCTGTGACTCTATGTATGTATAACCTTCCTCCTTGGTTGTGCATGAAGCGGAAGTTCATTATGATGCGAGTGCTCATCCAAGGCCCTAAGCAACACAACAACGACATTGATGTGTACCTAAGGCCATTAGTTGATGAACTTTTACAGTTGTGGAATAAAAAAGGTGTACATGTGTGGGATGAGCACAAACAGCAGGAATTTGACCTGCGAGCGTTGCTGTTTGTAACCATCAATGATTGACCTGCTCTTAGAAACCTTTCAGGACAGACAAACAAGGGATACCATGCATGCGCGCACTGCTTAGATGATATTGGAAGTATATATTTGGACAAATACAAGAAGAATGTGTACCTGGGACATCGTTGATTTCTTCCGACCAAGCATGCCCTAAGAAATAAAGGCAAGCATTTCAAAGTTGAGGCAGATCATCGAAAGAAGCCAGTCATCCGTACTAGTGATGACATACTTGATATGGTCAATGATTTACATGGAATATTTGGAAAGGGTCCTGGCGGACAACATGTTTCGACTGACACTGTGGGACGCGCACCCATGTGGAAGAAGAAAGCTATATTTTGGGAGATAGGATATTAGAAAGTCCTAGAGGTCCGCTCTGCAATCGATGTGATGCACGTGACAAAGAATCTTTGCGTGAACCTGCTAGGCTATCTGTGCGTGTATGGGAAGACAAAAGATACACTGGAGGCATGGGAGGACCAATGATGTCTACTATGCAACCTTGTTCGGACAGTGGCAATTTTCCCTCAAGTGGATGACCTAAGGTATCAATCCGTGGGAGGCGTAGGATGAAGATGGTCTCTTTCAAACAACCTTGCAATCAAATACAAGAAATCTCTTGTGTCTCCAACACACCTAATACAATGGCAAATTGTATAAGTGCACTAGTTCGGCGAAGAGATGGTGATACAAGTGCAATATGGATGGTAGATATAGGTTTTTGTAATATGAAAATATAAAAACAGCAAGGTAAGTAATGATAAAAGTGAGCACAAACGGTATTGAAATGCTTAGAAACAAGGCCTAGGGTTCATACTTTCACTAGTGCAAGTTCTCTCAACAATACTGACATAGTTCAATCATATGTAAATCCCTCACGTGTGACAAAGAGTTTACTCCAAAGTCACAAATAGCGGAGAACAAACGAAGAAATTACTGTAGGGTACGAAACCACCTCAAAGTTATCTTTTTCGATCAATCTTATGAGCTATCCCTATAAGTGTCATGAACAGCCCTAGAGTTCATACTAAAATAACACCTTAAGATACACATCAACCAAAACCCTAATGTCACCTAGATACTCCAATGTCACCACGAGTACCCATGGGCTTGATTATATGATATGCATAACACAATTTCAGATTCATCATGTTCAAGCAAACACAAAGAACTTCAAAGAGTGCCCCAAAGTTTCTACCGGAGAGTCAAGATGAAAACGTGTGCCAACCCCTATGCATAGATTCCCAAGGTCACAGAACCCGCAAGTTGATCACCAAAAATACATCAAGTGGATCAATAGGACATCCCATTGTCACCACAGATATCCCATCGCAAGACATACATCAAGTGTTCTCAAATCCTTTAAAGACTCAATCTGATAAGAAAACTTCAAAAGGAAAAGTCAATACATCATACGAAGATAGAGAGGGGAAAACTCCATATGATTCATCTATATCAATAAACCTTGCAGTACATCAATATCGTGTCATCTCAAGAACAAGAGAGAGAGAGAGAGAGATCAAACACATAGCTACTAGTACATACCCTCAGCCCCGCGGGTGAACTACTCCCTCCTCATCATGGCGACCGCAGGGATGATGAAGATGGCCTCGGTGATGGTTTCCCCCTCCGGCAGGGTCCCGGAACGGGCTCCCGATTGGTTTTTCATGGCTACAGAGGCTTGCGGCGGCGGAACTCCCGATCTATGTTTCTTTCCGGAGGTTTTAGTATTTATAGGAATTTTCGGCGTGGGTCTCACATCAAGGGGGTGCTCGAGGAGTCCACAAGCCACAGGGGTGCGGCCTAGGGGGGTGCCCAGCAGGCTTGTGGCCTCCTCGTCCACTTCCTCGCCCAGCTCTTTGCTCCGGTATTTTTTATATTTTCCAAAAATATTCTCCGTAAATTCTCAGCCCATTCCGAGAACTTTTATTTATGCACAAAAACAACACCATGGTAGTTCTACTACATGGCATGAATACTTCATAAATTATAGATACGTTGGAGACGTATCCGCATCCCCAAGCTTAATTCCTGCTCGTCCTCGAGTAGGTAAATGATAAAAGAAATAATTTATGAAGTGTGAATGCTAGCATAGTGCATAAATTTGATCAATGATAGTTCCAAACACTTTCTAACATCATTATATGTCATAAACAGTAGCTCATCTCATAAAACTTCTCATGATGAAGTAACAAGCTATTCACATGTTAAAGTATAGACCATAAAGTTTCTTGAAAACTAACAAACTATGCTTTCAGTCACCAAACAATTGTAATTCATCTTATTTTCGGGAAGGGTCTATGTAAGAGCTTTGGTTTAGAAAATTCCACATACTCAAGTATCATATAGTCTTCCATGATTTCTAACTCTCAAAACATATTTTTAGAGAAAATGGCATCCGTTGAACACAGAGAAAGATAGGGGCTTAAAGTTTCGCCTCCCAACTTATTTATCATATAGGTAATTGTCAACAATAATAATTCATGATCAAATATATTTGAATGGCCATATATGCTTGGATCTTTCACCACCACATGATGCTTGCCAAGAGAAAAAGGCGAAATATAGGAAGTGGTGAAGATCACCATGACTATTGTATAAAGGTAAGTACTAGAAAGTAAAAGATAGGCCCTTCGCAGAGGGGAGCATTGATTTGTAGAGGTGCCAGAGCTCGAGCTTTTAAAACAGAGATGAATAATAATTTTGAGCGGTATGCTTTTATTGTCAACGCAACAACCGGGAGATCTCGATATTTTCCATGCTAGATACATTATAGGAGGTTCCCAAACAGAATGGTAAAGTTTTTACTCCCCCTTCTGCCAATCAATCACATTCCACGGCGAGCCAAATCCACGGGTACCGCCCATACACACAACAATCTTGGGGGAGTTTTGTTTCATTATATTTTGATTTGATTTTTGAGCATGGAAGTGGGCATCCCGAATACCAGCCACTTTCTCGTGAATGATAGTGAATCAACACATATCGTGAGAATAACCCACCTAGCATGGAAGGTACTGACAGCCCCTAGTCACTATATGAGCGATTAGGGCATACAAAACAGAATATTATTTGAAGGTTTAGAGTTTGGCACATGTAAATTTACTTGGAACGGCAGGTAAATACCACACATAGGTAGGTATGGTGGACTCATATGGAACAACTTTGGGTTTAAGGGTGTTTGGATGCACAAGTAGTATTTCTACTTGGTGTGGAAGTTTTGGCTAGTATGAGGTGAAAACAAGAACCACATGTTGGAGGATCCATAACAATATAACTTCTATACAAATATACCCAACCATAACTCATTACGTTGTCTTCCTTGTCCAACTTCAACTAATTTGATCAAGTTTGAAAATGATTAATGGGTATTCACAATCATATAAGATGTCCAAGATAGTATATGTATATGTGAAATCTCTCTTCCTTCAATATTCTTTCATGAATTGTTCAAGTGACCAATGTGGTGTTTGCTAACTTTCAATAAATTTTACCACCTATACTTCTTATATGTGAAGTCATTACTACCCATGGGTAAGCATATAAAATATATATAATTTCATATTTATGATATTCAATTCATTCAACCATTTACTCATAGGATATAAGTGAAGAAACGAGAGTAAATGACAAAACTACTCCAAAACATATAAGTGAAGATCAATGAGTAGTCAAACAATTAAGTAGCTATCTGAGGACTTTCTCTCTCTCTCTCAATAAAGATTTTCAGACCCGAGTATTTTATTTAAACATCAAGAAAAATAAAAATATCACTCCAAGAATAGGACACATCATGTGAACGAATAAAATTTTAGGCTCAACTTAGGCTAACCGATAATTGTTGATGAAGAGAGATGGGATGCGTAGGATCCCCAAGCTTAGATGCTTGAGATTTCTTGAAATATTTACTTGGGGTGCCCTGGGAGTCCAAAAACTTGAGCTTTTGTATCTCATTCAATCCTCTCATATCATGGTTTCATCTATTCTCAAAAATTTCATCCACACGAAACTCGAAAAGAACTCGTGAAATAGGTTAGTACACATAATAATAAATCAACTCTTTATGTACTACCAAGACAAGTTGAACAATAATTTTTCAAACATTAGGTACTGTATACTATCATTTCCACAATTTATATCTACCAATATAGGCTATGGAAACTATAGGGTAAGTAGATAACAAAACTATGACATCAATTTGTCCAAACAGAACATTCTGTAGAAATCTATTAAACTAGTGTACTTCTGTAATTCAAAAAATTATGAAAATTTAGGACATGCTAAGGAATTTATATTACAATACTTTATAAAAATTCAGAAACTTACCACGTTCAAACACTACAGCAGAAGTTTCTATTTTTACCCAGCACATATCAAAACATGCAATGCAAGCATCCTAAGGCAATTCTTGGAACTTTTATTAAAAAAAGATTATAAATAACACCTGACATAGAACAAAAAAATAAAATGATGCTCCAAGCAAAACTCATATTATGTGACAAATAAAAATATATCTCCAAGTAAGATATACCGATAGTGTTGAAGACGAAAGAGGGGATGCCTTCCGGGGCATCCCCAAGCTTAGGTGCTTGAGTATTCCTTGGATATTACCTTGGGGGTGCCTTGAGAATCCACAATCTTACGTTCTTGTCACTCCTTATTATTCTCATATCGGTGTCTTACCCAAAACTTGAAAACTTCAATCACTAAAAACTTAGCGGAACTTTGTGAGAAGGGTTAGTGCAATAAAGATAGATCATTCACTTAGGTATTGTCAAGACAAGATTCATAATTATTCCCACATGACACCTACTGTACTACATCATTCCCACAATTTATATTACTCAATATAAGCTATAGGAACACTTGAAACAAGCAAACTATGCATGCAAAAAAGAATCTGTAAAAAAACAGTGTGTAAGGATCTGAATGATAACCAAACTTCCCTGACTCTAATAATTTTGCAGAATTGAAATATCACAGAATTTGAATAGAAATGTTTTGTAAAAATTTCAGATTTTTTTGACTCTCAAGTGAAATCATATAATTCATATAATGGACGCAAAACTTTCTGTTTTTGCACAGAATCAAACAAGCAAGTATCCACACTATCCCAAAGGCTTGGTGCTTTATTGAAATAAAAGACACAAAACATGATTACTACAGTAGCTTAATCATGTGAACACATAAAAACAGAATGTAAAAGTGTTGGGTTGTCTCCCAACAAGCGCTTTTCTTTAATGCTAATGGGGTTATTACCCCTAGGTAGGCCAAGACTAGGGACTTCTCCCCCTTTCGAAGAAAAACCATGCGACCGGCTGGTCCACGGCCGGCTGGCGTGCCACCTGCAAACCCATGGCCAGCTGGCCCAAGGCTGGCTCGCGCATAGCCGGCAGGCTCGCTGCCGGCTGGCCTATGGCCGGCTGATCAAGGAGCCGGCCACCCGACCCCTAGCCAGCATGTGGTGGCCGGCTGCCCCTTGACCGGCCGTTCCGCTAACCTTTGGACGAACAGGCACCCGTCCCTTCTCACTGTGACCAAGTACAACGACAATACAAGACCCCCACGATGGACCTCGACATGGCTACAGCGACCGCTGATGCGCGGGCGCGCATGGCTACAGTCCGCCCGGTCGTACCACTGACCCTGGCTGATCGCGACCGGGGGAGGCAATAGTGCCGGCACGCCTTAGTCCACTCCATTACCTGCCCCCGCGTGGCTACAACGCTGCTAGCCGTGCTGGAGACTTCGTCCAGCTGGCACTAGGCGACACCACTTGGGCGACCCATGCCGCAACAGGTGAGCGGGGACCAATCGGAGAGTCGGCTGGTGGGCCCTAGTGGGCGATGGGACCGCACAGTCGACGAGCCCTACGGGCGATGAGACGTTAGAGCGGGCGGGCCCCCTAGCTAGATGGAGATGCTGCCAGCCCCCCACCTCTCGGTACTCTGGGGATATTGGTAGCCATGGGGTTGGCCTATAAAACCCCCAAGCCCCCCATGCATCGGGACACGCAGACACACACACAAAGGAACTCTCCCCTCTCACACTCTCACGCAGCGAAGGAAGAGGAGCCGGCCGATCCTTCTTCCACCTCTAGACAACAGCTTCAGGAGCACCATTGTAACCTCACCCACCATCCAACTAGACCAGCAGGACTAGGGGTGTTACCTCCCACGAAGAGCCCTGAACCTGGGTACATCGCGTGTCCGCCACCGCTTCTGCCTAAACCCGTTCCTGGAGCCAGTCGGCGTCCTTTGGCCCCAACCACTCTTGATAAGACTACCCATGGCATCTTTCGTGATAAAACAACGACAGTTGGCGCCCACCATGGGGCCGTCCGTGGCGCTGGCCGGAGTCACGCTCCGGGCGGGACCCTTCACCACCTCCCTCGGCCTCCCTACATCCGGG
This sequence comes from Hordeum marinum, assembly GCA_022496015.1. Lineage (NCBI taxonomy): Eukaryota > Viridiplantae > Streptophyta > Magnoliopsida > Poales > Poaceae > Hordeum > Hordeum marinum. The sequence goes on along the minus strand of CM039674.1, from coordinate 452,840,892 downwards.
CGGAACTGCATGCTCGTGATGCTTGCTCCTGCCAGCCCTGCGGATGACATTGTCGGCCTCTCCGATGAGTGCCTCGGCAGTGACCCCCCGCTCAACATCGCCGCGCTCACCGAGCGCGTCGGCAGGCTGAGCCTCGTGGACGAGCCTGCGGCCGACGAGAACCCTAGCCAGGTACTCGACTGCACCGACCCGCCCTCATCCCTAGGTGCACTCACCTCGGCCGAGGTCAACGGCTCCTGCGTCCGTGCGGGGGTAATGGCCACCACCTCCTCCACCTCTTCTGGTCGATCATGGGCGGAGGCCCGATGCGGCTGCCGCCTGCGCCGGTACCTCTGACCCGCTCGGCGCTACCCTTCGGGGACTAAGCACCCCCATCGCTCCGACGGCAAACCCGACCACCGCCATAGCCGAGCTGGAGGCGGCCCACCTTCAGCTGTTTGAGGATGCCAACGCCCTCGTGACCGAGCGACGCAGGATGGAAGCGGACAGTGTGAGTATATCTCCGCTTATAGCCTCACCCCAGCAGGCACCGAGCCTAGCCGGCGGGGGGGGGGGTGCATGCGTGACCGCGTCCGTGTGGTCACAGAGATCCTCGACGGCAGTCTGTCCGTCTACGACACCCTCATGGCCAACCTACGGGCCGCCAAGGTAGCCTATGAGGACCTGGCTACCTTGGAGGGCGAGGAGCGCGCATCGTGCGAACGGTACATAAAGGACATCATCAAAACCGCCAACATGCAACAAGCCGGGCTCCACCCTGATGGAGCGGTCTTCGAGGCTCCCCGTCCCGAAGGCGAGGGCACTGGGGCTGCTGCCCGTTAGCCGGCTCACCACTCTAGTTCCCCTCATGCCTCTGGCCGGCAGGCCGAGGGAAGCAACACTCAGCCCTCCCAGCTGCGCGGGAATGAGCAGCCGACTGTGAATAGCCGACGCAGTGATGTCCCGGCTGGTGGAAACCACAGCAACGAGGCGCCGACTGGCGGTAGTCGGCGCAGCCACGGACACACCCCGCCTCCCCGACGGGACCCGGTTCGGTCTGTTCCGCCAACCGTCCGCGCCGATCTCGCGGCCCGGCTCGGACCGTGGGTCCCTCACAGTGAGAACGATGCGCGTCTCCGCCTCGACAGTCTGGCGCAGTCGGCCCTTCTCGAGGAGGAGGGATCGATCGGCCCTGCGTGCTTCAGCCCCCGGATCAGCAATGAGCCGTTCCCTACTCAGCCCGGCCTGGCGTGCTACGCCCCCCTCATGTTGATCGGCTCAGCCCGCACCTGGCTAAATAGCCTAGCGGCCGGCAGCATCAACACCTGGACGGACTTCGAGAAGGCGTTCGTCTGCAACTTCACTGACACCGACAAGCGGCACAGCCGCCCCCGCAAACTAGCCATGTGCATTCAGGGCCTGGACGAGGCCCTACGCGACTACCTCACCCGATGGACCAAGCTCTGCAACTCCTGCGAAGGAGTGCACGAGGTGTAGGCCATCCAGTACTTCATAGAGGGTTGCCGCGACGACACCTACCTCAAGCACAACCTCCTGTGCACCGAGCCAGCAACACTGACAGACCTCATGGCCAAGGCGGGCAAGTATGCCACGGCCGACTCCGCAATCTGGGTAAAGGTCAGCATGCCCGGCAAGGCAGCTCCGCTGCCGGCTACGTCACGATCGGTGATGTCTACTATGCAACCTTCTTCTTGTAGACTCGTGTTGGGCCTCCAAGCGTAGAGTTTTGTAGGACAATGGCGGTTTTCCCTCAAGTGGATGACCTAAGGTTTATCAATCCGTGGGAGGTGTAGGATGAAGATAGTCTCTCTCAAACAACCCTGCAACCAAATAACCAAGAGTCTCTTGTGTCCCTAACACACCCAATACATTGGCAAATTCTATAGGTGCACTAGTTCGGAGAAGAGATGGTGATACAAGTGCAATATGGATGGTAGATATAGGTTTCTGTAATCTTAAAAATATAAAAACAGCAAGGTAGCAAGTAACAAAAGTGAGAAAAAATGATAATGCAATGCTTGAAAACAAGGCCTAGGGTTCATACTTTCACTAGTGCAAGTTCTCTCAACAATACTGACATAGTTGAATCATATGTAAATACCTCTCATGCGACAAAGAGTCCACTCCAAAGTCACAACTAGCGGAGAACTAACGAAGAAATTATTGTAGGGTACGAAACCACCTCAAAGTTATCTTTTTCGATCAATCTTATGAGCTATCCCTATTAGTGTCACGGACAACCCTAGAGTTCGTACTAAAATAACACCTTAAGATACACATCAACCAAAACCCTAATGTCACCTAGGTACTCTAATATAACCACAAGTACCCATGGGCTATATTATACGATATGCATCACACAATTTCTTATTCATCATGTTCAATCCAACACAACGAACTTCAAAGAGTGCCCCAAAGTTTCTACCGGAGATTCAAGACGAAAACATGTGCCAACCCCTATGCATAGATTCCCAAGGTCACGGAACCCACAAGTTGATCACCAAAACATACATCAAGTGGATCAATAGAACATCCCATTGTCACCACGAATATCCCATCGCAAGACATACATCAAGTGTTCTCAAATCCTTAAAGACTCAATCCGATAAGAAAACTTCAAAGGGAAAACTCAATTCATCACAAAAAGATAGAGAGGGGAAAGCTCCATATGATTCATCTATACCAATAAAGCTCGCGGTACATCAAGATCGTGCCATCTCAAGAACACGAGAGAGAGAGAGAGAGATCAAACACATTGCTACTGGTACATACCCTCAGCCCCGAGGGTGAACTACTCCCTCCTCGTCATGGAGAGCGGCGGGATGATGAAGATGGCTTCCGGTGATGGTTTCCCCCTCCGACAGGATGCCGGAACGGGCTCCCGATTGGTTTTTCCTAGCTCTGTAGGTTTGTGGCAGAGGAACTCTAGATGTAGGTTTATTTTCGGAGGTTTGGGTATTTATAGGAGTATTTGGCGTTGGTCCCACGTTTAGAAGGTTCCCGAGGAGGTCACAAGCTCACTAGGCGCGGCAAGGGGGGCGGCTGCGCCTGGCAGGCTTGTGAATCCCTCGTGACTCTTCTCCGGTATCTTTTCGGTCCAGTATTTTTTATATTTTCCAAAAATATTCTCCGTAAATTTTCAGCCCATTCCAAGAAATTTTATTTTTGCACAAAAACGACACCATGATAGTTCTGCTGAAAACAACACCTGTCCGGGTTAGTTCTAATAAATGCATACCAAAATCATATACTACCTCCATCTCAATTTACAAGTCCGGCACGTATACCTAGGTCGTCAATTTGACCAACTTAATGAGAGGCATATAATACAAAAAATATATCATTAGAAACTTTAGGTGTCCTATTTTCTAATGATACAATTTTTATGTTAGAATATATATATATATATATATATAAGTCAAATTGACGACCTAGGTACACGTGCATGGCTTCTAAACTGTGATGGAGGAAGTAGAATTATTATAAACATGGTATGAATGCTTCATAAATTATAGATACGTTGGAGACGTATCAACCGGCAGCCGACAACCAGTAGCCACAGAACAACAAGCGCAAGACCGACCAGCCGGACTCCCGCTACGGGAGCCGACAGGTCGCCACCATTGAGGAAGAGCAGTCGGCTGCCCAGGATTCCAGCTAGTGTCCGCGCACCGGCAAGGCCACCTGGCAGCCCAATCTCACCTTCGAGCAGATGCTCGATCTCCCCTGTAAACACCATTCCGGGGCCAAGCCGTCCACCCACACGGTCCGGCAATGCAGCTTCTCGCAGCGGTTGGCCCGGGGGGGAAGGCCTTCCGGCTCCTCCCGCTCCGCCTCTCTATGCGCCGGCGCCGGCTCCAGCTCCTGCTCCGGCCCTGCATGACGGCCGCCTGCTCGTTCAGTTCCCCAACGAGTGAAGAGACAGACAAGCACGATCAGCGTCGGCTCCAGCGCGAGGTGAACGCCACCATGCCATCAACCCCCCAGTTCATGAACTGGTTCGAGAAGCTGGTTACCTGGAGCCGGACTGACCACCTAGCCGTAATGCCAAGCCCTGGCAGCTATGCCCTCGTCCTCGATCCCACCATCATCTCCAATAGGCGCACCTGCCGCTTCTCATGGGTGTTGATCGACGGGGGTAACAGCATCAACATCCTCTACCACGACACGATGCTCAAGTTGGGGCTCAAGGAGGAAGACCTGCGGGCGAGCCAGACGGTTTTCCATGGCATCGTGCTAGGAAAGTCCTGCACCCCCATCGGCAAGATCGAGCTCGATGTCCTCTTCGGCGGCCAGAGCCACTTCTGCCGCGAACCGATATGGTTCGAGGAAGTGGACCTCGACAGTCCCTACCATGTGTTGCTGGGCAGGCCAGCCCTTGTCAAGTTTATGGCGGTCTCCCATTATGCCTACCTCAAGCTCAAGATGCCGGGTCCCAAGGGCATCATCACTGTCGCCAACGACTACAAGATGTCAACCATGTGCACGCGCGACGGCAGCCGTCTGGTCGAAGCCCTGGAGATAGCGGAGGAGAAGCGGCAGGTCGACCGGCTCGTGGCCCACACCTCTGGCCAGCCGTCCATGCTGGCTCCTCTATCCCAGTCAGCCGGCGAAGCATCGTTCCAGCCCTCCGAGGACACCAGACAGGTGCCAGTCGACCCGGCCAACCCCAAGCAGTGCATCACCATCGGCGCCCACCTCGACAGCAAATAGGAAGGCAAGCTCGCCGACTTCTTCTGTGAGAATCGGGAAACCTTTGCATGGTCTCCAAAGGACATGTCGGGTGTTCCGAGGAAGTTCGCTGAGAACAAACTTCACGTACGGCCGGATGCGAAGCCGGTCAAGCAACCTCTATGCCATTTCTCCGAGGAGAAGCAACGTACTATAGGAGAAGAGATCGTCCGACTGCTCGCAACCGACTTCATCATGGAAGTCTTCCACCCAAGGTGGCTGGCTAACCCAGTCCTGGTACTGAAGAAAAACAAGACTTTGCGCATGTGTATCGACTACACGAGCCTGAACAAGGCGTGTCTCAAGGACCCATTCACCCTGCCGCGGATCGATCAAGTCATCGACTCCACGGCCGGCTGCGACCTGCTGTCCTTCTTGGACGCCTACTCAGGCTACCACCAGATCAAGCTGGATCTAGAAGACCGGGTGAAGACCTCCTTCCTCACCCCTCTCGGAGCCTACTGCTACATCATCGTGTCCTTCAGCCTGAAGAACGCAGGCGCTACTGATATGTCTCCAACGTATCTATAATTTATGAAGTATTAATGCCATGTTTACAATAATTCTATATGATTATTGTACGATTCTATTAGGACTAACCTGGACTGGCGCTGTTTTTAGCAGAACTACCATGGTGTCGTATTTTGTGCAGAAATAAAAGTTCTCGGAATGGGCTGAAAATTTAGTATGATTTTTTGTGGACCAAAAGAGACCCCCGGAGCATTAGAGCCAGGCCACAAGAGCCACGAGGAGGCGACAAGCCCGCTAGGCGCGGCCAGGGGGTGGCCGCGCCTAGCAGGCTTGTGGCTCCCTTGTGGCCCCCCTTGACGTGAGGTCGACACCAAAAATTCCTATAAATCCTGAAACCACCGAAAAGAAACCTAGATCGGGATTTCCTATAAAGATAGATCATTCATATCTTTAGAGTTTGTTCTGTTTTTGATAGATTCTGTTTCGCATGCATAGTTTGCTTGTTTCAAGTTTCCCTATAGCTTATATTGAGTACAATAACTTGTGGGAATGATGGAATAAAGTAGGTATCATGTGGTAATAATTACGAATCATGTCTTGACAGTACCTAAGTAAATGATCTATCTTTATTACACTAACCATTCTCACAAAGTTCCGTTAAGTTTTGTGTGATTGATGTTTTCAAGTTTTGGATGAGACACCGATATGAGGAGAACAAGGAGTGACAAGAACCTAAGCTTGGGGATTCCAAGGAATCCCCAAGGTAATATTCAATGAACACTCAAGCATCTAAGCTTGGGGATGCACCGGAAGGCATCCTATCTTCCGTCCTCAACATTATCGGTATATCTTACTTGGAGCTATAATTTTATTTGTCACATAATATGAGTTTTGCTTGGACCGTCATTTTATTTTTTTGTTATCTGTTAGGTGTTATTTATAATCTTTTTTTAAATAAAAATTTCCAAGAATTTCCTTTATGATGCTTGAATTGCATGTTTGATGTGTGCTGTGTAAAAAACAGAAACTTTTGCTGTAGTGTTTGAATTTTCATATTTTGCTGGAACGTGGGAAGATTCTGAAATGTTTACACAGTGTTGTAATGTAAATTCCTTAGCATGTCCTTAAGTTTCAGAATTGTTTGGGTTACAGAGGTACACTATTATAATAAATTACTACAGATTGTTCTGTTTGGATAGATTGCTGTCATAGTTTTGTTATCTACTTATCCTATAGTTTCCATAGCCTATATTGGTAGATGTAAATTGTGGAAATGATAGTATACAGTACCTAATGTTTGGTGCAACTTGTCTTGGCAGTACATGAAGTGTTGATATATTCTTATGTGTACTAACCTATCTCACGAGTTCTTTTTGAGTTTTGTGTGGATGAAGTTTTTGAGAATAGGTGAAACCGGGATATGAGAGGATTTAAAAAGATATAAAAGCTCATGCTTGGGGATGCCCAAGGCACCCCAAGAAAATATTTCAAGAACTCTCAAGTATCTAAGCTTGGGGATGGTACGCATCCCACCTCTCTTCATCAACAACTATCGGTTAGCCTATGTTGAAACTAAATTTTTATTCGATCACATGATACGTGCTATTCTTGGAGTGCCATTTTTTTTTCTGTTTCAATAAAATCATTGGATCTGAAATTTTGAATAAGAAAGAGTCCTCACATGGCTATTTAACTAATTGACTAGGCATTGATCTTCACTTATATCTTTTTGGAGTAGTTTGCCATTCACTCTCGTGATTCACTTATATCCGATGAGTAAATGGTTGAATGAATTGAATATCATAAATATGAAATTAAAAATGCTTCATATACTTACCCCATGAGGGGTAATGACTTCACACATAATAAGTATAGGTGGTGAAATTTATTGAAAGTTAGCAAACACCGCATTGGTCACTTGAATAATCCATGAAAGAATATTGAAGGAAGAGAGATTTCACATATAAATATACTATCTTGGACATCTTCCATGATTATGAATACCCACTAATTATTTTCAAACTTGAGCAAATTAGTTGAAGTTGGACAAGGAAGACAACGTAATGAGTTATGCTTGGGTATATTTGTATAGAAGCTATATTGTTTTGGATCCTCCAACATGTGGTGCTTGCTTCCACCTCATACTAGCCAAAACTTCCGCACCAAGTAGAAATACTACTTGTGGATCCAAACACCCTTAAACCAGTTTTGCCATGAGAGTCCACTATACTTACCTATGGATTGAATAAGATCCTTCAAGTAAGTTGTCATCGGTGCAAAAAGCAATAAAAATTGCTCCGAAACATGTAAGATATTTTATTGTAAGGGAACATAAGCGTTGTACGAATTTGTGATGGTAAAGAAATAAAAGTGACGGACTGCATAATAAAGGTTGCTATCACAAAGGGCAATACAACGTAACATTCCTTTGGATTAAGAGTTTGCACATCCAAAAACAAAAAGCACATGGCAACCTCTGCTTCCCTCTGTGAAGGGCCTATCTTTTATTTTCTAGTACTTACCTTTATACAAGAGTCATGGTGAACTTCACCACTTCCTATATTTTGCCTTTTTCTCTTGGCAAGCATCATGTGGTGGTAAAATATCCAAGCATATATGGCCATCCAAATACATTTGATCATGAATTATTATTGTTGACAATTATCTATATGATAAATAAGTTAGGAGGCGAAACTCTAAGCCCCTATCTTTCTCTGTGTTCAACGGATGCCATTTGCTCTAAAAATATGCTTTGAGAGTTAGCAATCATGGAAGACTATATGATAGTTGAGTATGTGGCATTTGCTAAATCAAAGCTCTTACATAGACCCTTCCTAAAGATCAGATGAATTGCAATTATTTGGTGACTGAAAGCATAGTTTGTGAGTTTTCAAGAAACTTTATGGTCTATACTTTAACATGTGAATAGCTTGTTACTTCATCATGAGAAGTATTATGATATGAACCACTATTTATGATATATAATGACGCTAGAAAAAGTTTTTGGAATTATCATTGATCAAACTTGTGCGCTTGCTAGCATTCACACTTCATAAATTATTTCTTTTGTCATTTACCTACTCGACGCCGAGCAGGAATTAAGCTTGGGGATGCTTAGACGTCTCCAACGTATCTATAATTTATGAAGTATTCATGCCATGTTTACCATAATTATATATTATTTTGGTATGATTTTATTAGAACTAACCCGGACTAACGCTGTTTTCAGCTGAACTACCATGGTGTCGTTTTTTGTGCAGAAATAAAAGTTCTCGGAATGGGCTGAAAATCTAGTATGATTTTTTGTTGAACAAAAGAGACCCCCGGAGCATTGGAGCTGGGCCAAAAGAGCCACGAGGAGGCGACAAGCCTGCCAGGCGCGGCCAGGGGGGTCACGCCTAACAGGCTTGTGACTCCCTGGTGGCCCCCCTTGATGTGAGATCGACGCCAAAAATTCCTATAAATCTCGAAAAGACCGAAAAGAAACCAAGATCGAGAGTTACACCGCTGCACACCTCCAGAGCCACGAAAAACCAATCTTGGCCCTCTCTGGCACCCTGCCGGAGGGGGTCACCATCACCGGAGGCCATCTTCATCGTCTCGGAGGGGCCATCAACACCGTGGTGGCCAAGGACCAGAGGGAGAACCTCTTCCCACAGAGGGGGGAGGCCATGGAGGAGGAAGCACAATGGGGATACCCTCTCCCACTCTCTCCCGGTGGTGCCGGAGAGCCACCGGGGGAACCATCACCGCGGTGATCGTCTTCATCAACATCACCTTCCTCATCACCATCCTCATCTCCTTTTAGCGGCCCACTCTCCCGCACCCTGCAGTAATCACCTACTTGAACATGGTGCTTTATGCTACATATTATGCTCCAATGATGTGATGCCATCCTATGATGTTTTGAGTATATTACTTTTGTCCTTTGGGTTGATTGATGATCTAGATTGGTTTGAGTTGTATGTTTATTTTGGTGCTGTCCTATGGTACCTTCCGTGCCGCGCACGCGTGAAGGATTCCCCTTGTAGGGTGTTTCAATACGTTCATGATTCACTTATAGTTGGTTGTTTGAGTGACAGAAGCATAAACCCGAGTAAGGGGGTTGTTGCGTATGGGATAAAGGGGACTTGATGCTTTAATGCTATGGTTGGGTTTTACCTGAATGATCTTTAGTAGTTCTGGATGCTTGCTAGAGTTCCAATCATAGGTGCATATGATCCAAGTAGAGAAAGTATGTTAGCTTATGCCTCTCCCTCATATAAAATTGCAATAATGATTTCCGTTCTTATTAACAATTGCCTAGGATAATTCCGCACACCGACCCATCATTATTCCACACTCGCTATTTGTAATATATTGCAATATTATGATAACAACACCTAGTTTTATATTTTAGTTGTACGATATCATGCAAAGCTATCCTCTCCATACCCACAACATAGTTTTATTTCTCGTTTGGAAGCAAATGTTCGGTGTACGTAGAGTCGTATCGGTGGCAGATAGGACTTGAGAGAATATTGATCCTACCTTTAGCTCCTTGTGGGTTCAACACTCCATACTTATCATTTCCACCTTTGGAAATCGCTACGATGATTCCTTGCACTTGGGGATTATCGGCTACCTTCCAGCGCTGCATGCATAAGTGCCTCCTGCCTCTGATAGGTAGGAACATCCAGGTCTACGTGGACGACATCGTCTTCAAGACCAAGAAGCATTTCAACCTCCTCGACGATCTCCGAGAGACGTTCGCTAACCTGTGCGAATACAAGATCAAGCTCAACCCAAAGAAATGTGTCTTCAGCATACCAACCGGTCAGCTCTGGGGTTTCTTCATGTCCGCTCGCGGCATCGAAGCTAACTCAGAGAAGATCAAAGCCATCGAGCGCATACAGAAGCCGTCCTAGCTCTGCGACATCCAGAAGTTCACCAGTTGCCTTGCCTTGCTCAGCAGGTTCGCTAGTTGACTAGGGGAGAAGGCCCTTCCCCTCTACCAGCTCATGAGGGAGACGGCCAAGTTCGAGTGGACTGACCAGGCGGACGAAGCATTCCGCGACCTTAAGCGCACGCTCTTTTGCGCTCCCATCCTGGTGGCTCCCATTGAGAAGGAGCCGATGCTCGCATATAGCGTAACGACCACTCGCATGATCAACGTCGTGTTGGTGGTGGAGCGACCGGAGCAGGGCAAAACGCTGCCGGTCCAGCGTCCCGTCTACTACCTCAGCGCGGTCCTCTCCGCCTCCAAGCAGAACTACCCGCACTACCAGAAGATGTGCTACGACCTATACTTCGCCTCCAAGAAGGTAAATGAGTACTTCCAGGAGCACACCATCACCGTGGTGAGCATGGTCCCACTTGGCGAGATCATGAGCGGCCAGGACGCCACCGGCCGGATCGCTTAATGGGCCATCACCCTCGTCGAGCACGAGATTCGGTACAAGCCGTGCACCGCCATCAAGTCACAAACGATGGCTAACTTCCTCGCCGACTGGGCCAAAATCGAGTTCGTGCCGCCTACCCCAGACTCAACACATTGGCGCATGCACTTCAACGAATCGAAGATGCGGATCGGCCTAGGAGACGGCATTGTTCTGTCGTCCCCAAAGGGGGGCCATCTCAAGTACGCACTCCAAATCCTCTTCTCCAACTCCAACAACATGGCGGAGTACGAAGCGCTCATCCATAGCCTCCGGCTCGCCAAGGAAATAGGGATCCGGTGCATCCTCTGCTTCGGCGACTCCGACCTCGTGTTGTGGCAAGTCTATGGCGAATGGGATGCCAGGGATGCCAACATGGCCAGCTATCGCTTCCTCGTCCAGACACTCACCGGCTCCTTCGAGGGTTGTAAGTTCCACCACGTCCCCCGAGGGGACAACGAGGCGGCCGATACGCTGGCGAAGATCGGCTCCACCCGGCAGGCCATCCCAGCCGGTGTCTCCCTCGAACGGTTGCTCAAGCCTTCGATCAAGCCCTCCCCCGAATCAGAGTCTATCTTCGTGCCGGCCAACGCAGCCGGCTCTTCGTCAGATCCGGCTGCCCATCCGACACCATCAGTCCTGACCGCTTTGCTGACACCATCGGCTCCGGCTGCCCAGCCAGCACCAACAGCTCCAGTTGCCACGTCGGCACCCTTCATGCCCCCGCAATTGTCGGCTCCGAGTCCGCGGCCGTCATGATGGCAATCGACGTCCCTCCCGCTGCCTCACTCCCGAGGACTGGTGAACTGAGCTTGTGGACTAATCAGCCTGTCCCGGGGGTTGGCAAGCCGACCTCGAGGACTGGTTAGCCGGGCACGGGGGCTCCGGGTGCCTCCAACGCCCCACCTGAGCCCGGGCCGGCTCCTGTCTCGGCACCCTCATGGGCCCAGCCCATCCTTGCATTCCTCTTGCGCGGTGAGCTCGCCCCTGATGTAGCCACTACGAGACAAATCCAGCGTCGGGCCTCGGCCTCTAGCATCATCAACCACGAGCTGGTTCATCGTAGCACCACCGGCATTGTCCAAGGTTGCGTTGAGCCGAAAAGGGGCAAAAAATCATCCTCGACATCCACCAGGGTGAGTGCGGGCATCATGCTGCCTCCAGGACCCTGGTGGCCAAGGCATTCCGCCACGACTTCTACTGGCCAATGGCCTTGGAGGAGGCCAAGCTTCTTGTCAACAAGTGAGAGGGGTGCCAGCATTTCAGCATGCAGAGCCACCTTCCGGAAACAGCCCTCAAGTCCATCCGGCTCTCATGGTATTTCGTCGTCTGGGGGCTGGACATGGTGGGACCCTTCAAGACCGCAAGAGGCGGCATGACGCATCTATTGGTGGCCATCGACAATTTCACCAAGTGGATCGAGGACAGGCCCATCAAGAAGCTGGACGACCCCATGTCCATCCGGTTCATCGAGGACATCACAGTACTCTATGGCGTCCCACACAGCACCATCACCGACAATGGCACGAACTTTGCCAAGGGCACGCTGGCGCGTTTCTGCGCCAAGCAAGGCATCCATCTCGACTTGGCTTCCGTCGCCCACCAAAACAGTCAAACGGCCAGGTTGAGAGGGCGAATGGCCTGATACTGGCCGGCATCAAACCCCGGCTCATGGCACCGCTGTAGGATCAAGAGAGGGGTGTCTAGAGGGGGGGGGGGTGAATAGACTACTAGCAGTAATTTAAAACCTAACCTTTTCCTAAGTTAATTGGTTGGCAGATTTTAACAATGTTAGCAAGTCTAGTAAGTCTAATAGCCCTACACATGCATGTCTACAAGTATGGCAGCAAAAAGTAAAGACATTGCACATGTAAGTAAAGAGATGGGGTAGGAAGATCAAACGCAATAGGAGACGCAAGGATTTTTCCCGTGGTTCCGATAGGTGGTGCTATCGTACGTCCACGTTCATGGAGTATTCAACCCACGGAGGGTAACGGTCGCGAGAGTCCACGGAGGGCTCTACCCACGGAGGGTTCCACGAAGAAGCAACCTTGACTATTCCATGCGGCTTCCGTCCACGAAGGACTAGCCTCACTGTGGGTAGATCTTCACGAAGTAGGCAATCTCCTTACCCTTACAAACTTCTTGGTTCACTCCACAACACGAAGTAGGAGGCTCCCAAGCGACACCTAACCAATCTAGGAGGCACCACTCTCCAAAAGGTAATAGGCTCGGTAATGACGATGAACTCCTTGCTCTTGTGCTTCAAGATGATAGACTCCTCAACACACAATCACTCTCTCACAGATTTGGATTGGTAGAAGAGATGGGATTGGTGGAAAGAAACTTGTGGAGGCTAGAAATCAAGACCCATATGGTTGGAGTGGAAGATCTTGACCTCAACACAAGCGTAGGTGGTTCTCTCTCAGAAAACTGAGTAGGATAGGTATGGAATAGTTTTTTGAGTGCTTCTCTTCCGAGTGGGCGGTGGTGAAGGGGTATATATAGGCATCCCCAAAAATCCAACCATTACACACAATAAGTCAGACTTGGTGACACCGATGTGTAAATCTCGGTGGTACCGAAGTGACCAAAAGTGGCAACTTTTGAATCTCGGAGGGAGTGATATACAATTCTTGGTTGCACCGACAAGGTGACCAGCGATCAGATTTACCAATCATGGTGACACCGATTCACCATTTTCGGTCGGACCGAAAATGAGAACTTGCGTAACAGAATCTTGGCAACCCAACTCGGTGGCACGGAGTGCAGTGTTGGCTGCACCGAAGTGTTAGGGTTTGGCTGAGTCTATCTAGTGTTTGGAATCGGTGGAACCGGGATAGGAATGTTGGTTGCACCGATGTTGCATATTTGGCTTAGGACAGACTTTGGTGGGAGAGTTTGTGGATGTTTTGGTGACTGTCACTTGTGCACGTTTGAGCATATTGTTCGCCATCAAAACTTTTCCCCCTTTTAATAGTATTGGCTTTCCTATGGACTCAAAGTGATTCCTCACAAATGTAAAATGTAGAGTCCTCTTGCCTAAAGCTTGGCCAACCTATTTCCTTGAATCTTGGTGTAATTCCCGAATCTCCTCAATTCTTTTCCCAACTCAACTCTCCATGGACTATTGTAGTTGGGAGACGTAGTAGTAAATCAAAAAAATTCCTACGATTACCAAGATCTATCTATGGAGAAACTAGCAACGAGCGGGGAGAGATTGCATCTTCATACCTTTGAAGATCGCTAAGCGGAAGAGTTACAAGAACGCGGTTGGTGGAGTCGTACTCGTAGCGATTTAGATCGCGATGGACTTCGATCTTAGCGCCGAGCAACGACACCTCCGCGTTCAACACACGTGCAGCCCGATGACGTCTCCTACACCTTGATCCAGCAAGGAGGAAGGAGAGGTTGAGGGAGAGCTCCGGCAGCACGACGACATGGTGATGGTGGAGCTGCGTGGTCTCCGGCAGGGCTTCGCCAAGCACTACGGAGAACGAGGAGACGGAGGAGTAGGGCTCCGTCGAGAGAGGAAGAAACTTGTGTTCTTGGCAGCCCCAAAACCACCACTATATATAGGAGGAGAGGGAGGAGGGTGCCCACCCCTAGGGTTCCCACCCTAGGGTGGTGCGGCAGCCCTAGATGGGTTCTGGCCGGCGGCCAGAGAGGGGAGAGGGGGAGGGTGCAGACCTAGTGGGTCTTAGGCCCATCTGGGTCTAGGGTTTCCCCTCCCTCCCACCTTTCCTGCGCCTTAGGCCAGCGTGGAGGGTGCACCAGCCCACTCTAGGGCTGGTCCCTTCCACTCTCGGCCCACGCAGCCCTCTGGGGCTGGTGGCCCCACTTGGTGGACCCCCGGAACCCTTTTGGTGGTCCTGGTACGTTACCGGTAATTCGCGAAACACTTCCGGTGGCGAAATCCTCACTTCCAATATATTAATCTTTGTCTCCGGACCATTCTGGATCTCCTCGTGATGTCCAGGATCTCATCCGGGGCTCCGAACAACCTTCGGTAACCACCTACACTATTTCCCTATAACCCTAGCGTCATCGAACCTTAAGTGTGTAGAACCTACGGGTTCGGGAGACACGTAGACATGACCGAGACACCTCTCCGGTCAATAATCAATAGTAGGATCTGGATACCCATGTTGGTCCCCACATGCTCCACGATGATCTCATCGGATGAACCACGATGTCGGGGATTCAATCAATCCCGTATACAATTCCCTTTTTCTACCGGTATGATACTTGCCCGAGATTCGATTGTCGGTATCCCTATACCTTGTTCAATCTCGTTACTGGCAAGTCTCTTTACTCGTTCCACAACACATCATACCGTGGCTAACTCTTTAGTCACATTGAGCTCATTATGATGATGTCTTACCGAGTGGGACGAGAGATACCTCTCCATCATACGGAGTGACAAATCCCAGTCTCGATTCGTGCCAACCCAACAGACACTTTTGGAGATACCCATAGTGCACCTTTATAGCCACCCAGGTATGTTGTGAAGTTTTGCACAACCAAAGCATTCCCACGGTATCTGGGAGTTGCACAATCTCATGGTCTAAGGAAATGATACTTGACATTGGAAAAGCTTTAGCAGACGAACTACATGATCTTGTGCTATGCTTAGGATTGGGTCTTGTCCATCACATCATTCTCCTAATGATGTGATCCTTTTATCAACGACATCCAATGTCGATGGTCATGAAACCATGACCATCTATTGATCAACGAGCTAGCCAACTAGAGGCTCACTAGGGACATGTTGTGGTCTATGTATTCACACATGCATTATGGTTTCCGGTTAACAAAATTATAGCATGAACAATAGACAATTATCATGAACAAGGAAATACAATAATAACCATTTTATTATTGCCTCTAGGGCATATTTCCAACAGTCTCCCACTTGCACTAGAGTCAATAATCTAGTTACATTGCTATGAATCGAACACCCATAGCATTCTGGTGTTGACCATGTTTTGCTCGTGAGAGAGGTTTAGTCAACGGATCTGCGACATTCAGATCCGTATGTACTTTACAAATATCTATATCTCCCTCCTGAATGTAATCACGGATGGAGTTGAAGTGGTGCTTGATGTGTCTTGTCTTCTTGTGAAACCTGGGCTCCTTCACAAGGGCAATAGCTCCAGTGTTGTCACAGAATAGAGTCATCGGGCCCGACACATTGGGAATCACTCCTAGGTTGGTGATGAACTCCTTCATCCAGACTTCTTCCTTTGCTGCTTTCGAAGCAGCTATGTACTCCGCTTCACAGGTTGATGCCACCATGACGCTTTGCTTGCTGCTGCATAGGCAAGAACCCCTTCTTGGACTGATCCATATTGAACTTCTTCAATATCTTTTCAAGGTATGTGCTTTGTGAAAGACCTATGAGGCGTCTCGATCTATCACTATAGATCTTGATGCCTAATATGTAAGCAGCTTCTCCAAGGTCCTTCATTGAAAAACATTTATTCAAGTAGGACTTTACACTTTCCAAAAGTTCTATATCATTTCCCATTATCAGTATGTCATCCACATATAATATGAGGAATGCTACAGAGATCCCACTCACTTTCTTGTAAATACAGGGTTCTCCTTAAACCTGTACAAACCCAAATGCTTTAATCACCTCATTAAAGTGAATGTTCCAACTCCGAGATGCTTGCACTAGCCCATAGATGGAGCGCTGGAGCTTGCATACTTTGTTAGCATCTGTAGGATCGACAAAACCTTCCGGCTGCATCAAATACAGTTCTTCCTTAAGGAAGCCACTAAGGAATGCTGTTTTGACGTCCATTTTCCAGATCTCATAATCATAAAATGCAGCAATTGCTAACATGATTTGGACAGACTTCAGCATCGCGGGTGAGAAAGTCTCATCGTAGTCAACTCCTTGAACTTGTCGATAACCCTTAGCGACAAGCCGATCCTTATAGAAGGTCACATTACCATCCGCGTCAGTCTTCTTCTTAAAGATCCATTTATTTTCAATGGCTCGCTTATCATTAGGCAAGTCCACCAAAGTCCACACTTTGTTCTCATACGTGGATCCTATCTCGGATTTCATGGCTTCAAGCCATTTGCTGGAATCCAAGCCCGCCATCGCTTCTTCATAGTTCGAAGGTTCACCGTTGTCCAAGAACATGATCTCCAGGATAGGGTTGCCGTACCACTTTGGTGCGGAATGTGTCCTAGTGGACCTTCGACGTTCAATAGTAACTTGATCTGAAGTTTCATGATCATCATCATTAACTTCCTCTCCAACCGGTGCAGGCTCCATAGAAACAACTTCCTGTGCTGCGCTACTCTCCGGATCGAGTGGGGGTACAATTACCTCATGAAGTTCTATTTTCCTCCCACTTACTTCTTTCGAGAGAAACTCTTTCTCGAGAAAGGATCCATTCTTGGCAACAAAGACTTTGCCTTCGGATCTGAGGTAGAAGGTATACCCAATAGTCTCTTTGGGATATCCTATGAAGACTCACTTTTTCGCTTTGGGTTCGAGCTTCTTAGGTTGAAGTTTCTTCACATAAGCATAACATCCCCAAACTTTTAGAAACGATAGCTTAGGTTTCTTTCCAAACCATAATTCATACGGTGTCGTCTCAACGGACTTTGACTGTGCCCTACTTAAAGTGAATGCGGCAGTCTCTAATGCATATCCCAAAATTATAGCGGTAAGTCGGTAAGAGACATCATAGATCGCACCATATCCAATAGAGTGCGATTATGGTGTTCAGACACACCATTTCGCTGAGGTGTGCCAGGCGGCGTGAGTTGTGAATTGATTCCACATTTCCTTAGGTGCGTGCCAAACTCGTGACTTAAATATTCTCCTCCACGATCAGATCGTAGGCACTTTAGTTTCCTGTCACGTTGATTCTCTACCTCACTCTGAAATTCCTTGAACCTTTCAAAGGTTTCAGACTTGTGTTTCATTAAGTAGACATACCCATATCTGCTCAAGTCATTAGTGAGGGTGAGAACATAACGGTAGCCACCGCGAGCCTCGACGCTCATTGGACCGCATACATCGGTATGTATTATTTCCAACAAGTTAGTTGCTCGCTCCATTGTTCTGGAGAACGGAGTCTTGGTCATCTTGCCCATGAGGCATGGTTCGCACCTATCAAATGATTCAAAATCAAGAGACTCCAAAATTCCATTAGCATGGAGCTTCTTCATGCGTTTGACACCAATGTGACCAAGGCGGCAGTGCCACATGTAAGTGGGACTATCGTTATCAACCTTACACCTTTTGGTACTCACACTATGGACATGTGTAACATCACGTTTGAGATTCATCAAAAATAAACCATTGACCAGCGGAGCATGACCATAAAACAGTTCTCTCATATAAATAGAACAACCATTATTCTCAGATTTAAATGAGTAGCCATCTTGCATCAAGCGAGATCCAGATACAATGTTCATGCTCAAAGTTGGTGCTAAATAACAATTATTAAGGTTTAAAACTAATCCCGAAGGTAGATGTAGAGGTAGCGTGCCGACGGCGATCACATCGACCTTGGAACCATTCCCGACGCGCATCGTCACCTCGTCCTTTGCCAGCCTCCGCTTATTCTGCAGCTCCTGCTTGGAGTTACAAATGTGAGCAACTGCACCGGTATCAAATACCCAGGAGCTACTACGAGCACTGGTTAGGCACACATCAATAACGAGTATATCACATATACCTTTAACGTTGCCGGCCTTCTTATCCGCTAAGTACTTGGGGCAGTTCCGCTTCCAGTGACCGGTACCCTTGCAATAAAAGCACACAGTCTTAGGCTTGGGTCCATTCTTGTTCTTCTTCCTAGCAACTTGCTTACCGGGCGCGGCAACAACTTTGCCATCCTTCTTGAAGTTCTTCTTACCCTTGCCTTTCTTGAAACTACTGGTCTTATTCACCATCAACACTTGATGCTCCTTTTCGATCTTGACCTCCGCTGATTTTAGCATCGAGTACAACTCAGGAACGGACTTCTCCATACCCTGCATGTTGTAGTTCATCACAAAGCTCTTGTAGCTAGGTGGGAGTGACTGGAGGATTCTGTCAATGACCGAGTCATCTGGGAGATTAACTCCCAGCCGAGTCAAGCGGTTGTGCAACCCAGACATTTTGAGTATGTGCTCACTGACAGAACTATTCTCCTCCATCTTACAGCTGAAGAACTTGTCGGAGGCTTCATATCTCTCGACCCGGGCATGAGCTTGGAAAACCAGTTTAACCTCTTGGAACATCTCATATGCTCAGTGTTTCTCAAAACACTTTTGGAACCCCGGTTCTAAAATGTAAAGCATGGCGCACTGAACAAGGAAGTACTCATCGCAGCGTGACTGCCAAGCGTTCGTAACATCTTGGTCCATTGGGAAAATGGGTGGGTCACCTAGTGGTGCATCAAGGACATATAATATTTTGGAAGCTATGAGGATGATCCTCAAGCCACAGACCAAGTCTGCATAGTTGATTCCATCATGTTTCAGCTTGGTTTTCTCTAGGAACACGTTGAAGTTGAGGGTGACATTAGCATTGGCCATTGGATCTACAATATAGATTGCAAAGACAATTTTAGACTAATTCATGATAATTAAGTTCACATAATCAAATTATTTAATGAACTCCCACTTAGATAGACATCTCTCTAGTCATCCAAGTGATACATGATCCATGTCAACTAGCCCGTGTCCGATCATCACGTGAGACGGACTAGTCATCCATGGTGAACATCTCCATGTTGATCGTATCTTCTATACGACTCATGTTCGACCTTTCGGTCTTCCGTGTTCCAAGGCCATGTCTGTATATGCTAGGCTCGTCAAGTCAACCTAAGTGTTTAGCTTGTGTAAATCTAGCTTACACCCGTTGTATGCGAACGTTAGAATCTATCACACCTGATCATCACGTGGTGCTTCGGAACAATGATCCTTAGCAATGGTGCACAGTTAGGGTGAACACCTTTCTTGAAATTTTATTGAGAGATCATCTTATTCACTACCGTCGTTCTAAGAAAATAAGATGTAAACATGATAAACATCACATGCAATCAATATAGTGACATGATATGGCCAATATCATCTTGCTCCTTCTATATCCATCTTCGAGGCACCATGATCATCACTGTCACCGGCACGACACCATGATCTCCATCATCATGTCTTCATGAAGTTGTCTCGCCAACTATTACTTCTACTACTATGGCTAACGTTTAGCAATAAAGTAAAGTAATTACATGGCGTTTATGATTGACAAGCAGGTCATACAATAATTTTTTTTAACTCCTATGGCTCTTGCCGGTTGTCATACACATTGACATACAAGTCGTGAATCCTATTACAAGAACATGATCAATCTCATACATCACAATGCATCACATCACATTCTTTGGCCATATCACATAGGCATATGCTGCAAAAACAAGTTAGACGTCCTCTAATTTGTAGTTGCAAGTTTTTACGTGGCTGCTATAGGTTTCTAGCAAGAACGTTTCTTACCTATGCCAAAACCACAACGTGGTATGCCAATTGCTATTTACCCTTCATAAGGACCCTTTTCATCGAATCCAATCCGACTAAGGTGGGAGAGATAGACACCGGCTAGCCACCTTATGCAACAAGTGCATGTCAGGCGGTGGAACCGGTCTCACGTAAGCGTACGTGTAAAGTTGGTCCGGGCCGCTTCATCCCACAATACCGCCGAATCAAGATAAGACAAGTAGTGGTAAGCAAATTAACAAGATCGACGCCCACAACTGCTTTGTGTTCTACTCGTGCATAGATTCTATGCATAGACCTAGCTCATGATGCCACTGTTGGGAGACGTAGTAGTAAATCAAAAAATTTCTTACGATCACCAAGATCTATCTATGGAGAAACTAGCAATGAGTGGGGAGAGATTGCATCTTCATACCTTTGAAGATCGCTAAGCGGAAGTGTTACAAGAACACGGTTGGTGGAGTCATACTCGTAGCGATTCAGATCGCGATGGACTCCAATCTTAGCGTCGAACAATGGCGCCTCCGCGTTCAACACACGTGCACGCCGGTGACGTCTCCTATGCCTTGATCCAGCAAGGAGGATGGAGAGGTTGACGGAGAGCTCCGTTAGCACGACGGCGTGGTGACGATGGAGCTGTGTGGTCTCCGGCAGGGCTTCGTCAAGCACTACAGAGAACGAGGAGAGGGAGGAGTAGGGCTGCACCGAGGGAGGAAGAAAATTGTGTCCTTGGTAGCCCCAAAACCACCAATATATATAGGAGGAGAGGGAGGAGGGTGCCCACCCCTAGGGTTCCAACCCTAGGGTGGTGCGGCAGCCCTAGATGGGTTCTGGCCGGCGGCCAGAGAGGGGAGTGGGGGGGGGGGCGCAGCCCCACTGGGCCTTAGGCCCATCTCGGTCTAGGGTTTCCCCTCCCTCCCACCTTTCTTGCACCTTAGGCCATGGTGGAGGGCGCACCAGCCCACTCTGGGGCTGGTCCCTTCCACTCTCGACCCACGCAGCCGTCTGGGGCTGGTGGCCCCACTTGGTGGACCCCGGAACCCTTCCGGTGGTCCCGGTACATTACCGATAATCCCGAAACACTTCCGGTGGCAGAATCCTCACTTCCTATATATCAATCTTTGTCTCCGGACCATTCTGGAACTCCTCGTGACGTCCGGGATCTCATCCAGGAGTCCAAACAACCTTCGGTAACCACATACACTATTTCCCTATAAACCTAGCGTCATCGAACCTTAAGTGTGTAGACCCTACGGGTTCGGAGACATGTAGACATGACCGAGACACCTCTCTGGTCAATAACCAACAGCGGGATCTGGATACCCATGTTGGTTCCCACATGCTCCATGATGATCTCATCGAACGAACCACGATGTCGGGGATTCAGTCAATCCTGTATACAATTCCCTTTGTCTACCGGTATGATACTTGCCCGAGATTCGATCGTCGGTATCCCTATACCTCGTTCAATCTCGTTACCACCAAGTATCTTTACTCATTCCGCAACACATCATCCCATGGCTATGTCTTTAGTCACATTGAGCTCGTTATGATGATGTCTTACCGAGTGGGCCCAGAGATACCTCTCCATCATACGGAGTGACAAATCCCAGTCTCGATTCGTGCAAACCCAATAGACACTTTCGGAGATACCCGTAGTGCACCTTTATAACCACCCAGTTATGTTGTGACATTTGGCACACCCAAAGCATTCCTACGGTATCCGGGAGTTGCACAATCTCATGGTCTAAGGAAATGATACTTTACATTGGAAAAGCTTTAGCATATGAACTACACGATCTTGTGCTATGCTTAGGATTGGGTCTTGTCCATCACATCATTCTCCCAATGATGTGATCCCGTTATCAATGACATCCAATGTCCATGGTCATGAAACCGTGACCATCTATTGATCAATGAGCTAGCCAACTAGAGGCTCACTAGGGACATGTTGTGGTCTATGTATTCACACATGCATTACGGTTTCCGGTTAACACAATTATAGCATGAACAATAGACAATTATCATGAACAAGGAAATACAATAATAACCATTTTATTATTGCCTCTAGGGCGTATTTCCAACAATTATCTGTAATACACTAGATAGAGGGGTTAGTCCAAGAGACAATGTATGTTGTCATGAATTATCAAAACCACCAAGGGAGCATGTTGTGCTTTCAACTGCTTGTCCGGTCAGCCGGCTTCTGGATCAAAGAGATGCTCGCTGCCTGTGGAGCCTGAGGACAACGCCCAACCAGTCGACCGACTACACCCCTTTGATTCTTGTATATGGGTCCGAGGCAATCATCCCCACAAACATCAAGTTCTATTTGTCTCGGGTTGCCCTGTATATGGAGAAGGATGCAAAGGAGGCAAGAGAAGACGACGTTGACATACTCGAAGAGGCACGCGAACTGGCTCTGAGCCGGATGGCCATCTACCAGCAGAAGCTCTAGCACTACCACATCAAGCGGATTCGGCCACTCTCCTTCCACGAAGGAGACTTGGTGCTCAAGCGGGTCCACCGAACTGCTTGCCAGCACAAGCTATCCTCCCCATGGGAGGGCCCATTCATCGTCGACAAATTGTAGATTTGTGTTGGGCCTCCAAGCATAGAGTTTTGTAGGACAATAGCAATTTTCCCTCAAGTGGATGACCTAACGTTTATCAATCTATGGGAGGTGTAGGATGAAGATGGTCTCTCTCAAACAACCATGCAATCAAATACAAGAAATCTCTTGTGTCCCCAACACACCCAATACATTGGCAAATTGTATAGGTGCACTAGTTCGACGAAGAGATGGTGACACAAGTGCAATATGGATGGTAGATATAGGTTTTTGTAATCTTAAAATATAAAAACAGAAAGGTAGAAAGTAACAAAAGTGAGCAAAAATGGTATTGGAATACTTGAAAACAAGGCCTAGGCTTCATACTTTCACTAGTGCAATCTCTCTCAACAATACTGACATATTTGAATCATATGTAAATACCTCTCGTGCAACAAAGAGTTCACTCCAAAGTCACAAATAGCGGAGAACTAACGAAGAACTTATTGTAGGGTACGAAACGACCTCAAAGTTATCTTTTCCGATAAATCTTATGAGCTATTCCTATAAGTGTCACGAACAGCCCTAGAGTTGGTACTAAAATAACACCTTAAGATACACATCAACCAAAACCCTAATGTCACCTAGACACTCCAATGTCACCACAAGTACCCATGGGCTTGATTATACAATATGCATCACACAAGTTAAGATTCATCATGTTCAATCAAACACAAAGAACTTCAAAGAGTGCCCCAAAGTTTCTACCGGAGAGTCAAGACGAAAACATGTGTCAACCCCTATGCATAGATTCCCAAGGTCACGGAACCTGCAAGTTGACGACCAAAACATACATCAAGTGGATCAATAGAACATACCATTGTCACCACAGATATCCCATCGCAAGACATACATCAAGTGTTCTCAAATCCTTTAAAGACTCAATCTGATAAGAAAACTTCAAAAGGAAAAGTCAATACATCATACGAAGAAATTACTGTAGGGTACGAAACCACCTCAAAGTTATCTTTTTCGATCAATCTTATGAGCTATCCTTATAAGTGTCATGAACAGCCCTAGAGTTCGTACTAAAATAACACCTTAAGATACACATCAACCAAAACCCTAATGTCACCTAGATACTCCAATGTCACCACGAGTACCCATGGGCTTGATTATACGATATGCATAACACAATTTCAGATTCATCATGTTCAAGCAAACACAAAGAACTTCAAAGAGTGCCCCAAAGTTTCTACCGGAGAGTCAAGACGAAAACGTGTGCCAACCCCTATGCATAGATTCCCAAGGTCACAGAACCTGCAAGTTGATCACCAAAAATACATCAAGTGGATCAATAGGACATCCCATTGTCACCACAGATATCCCATCGCAAGACATACATCAAGTGTTCTCAAATCCTTTAAAGACTCAATCCGATAAGAAAACTTCAAGGAAAAACTCAATTCATCACAAGAAGATGGAGAGGGTAAATCTTCATATGATTCATCTATATCAATAAAGCTCGTGGTACATCCAGATCGTGACATCTCAAAGAACACGAGAGAGAGAGAGAGAGAGAGATCAAACACATAGCTACTGGTACATACCCTCAACCCCGAGGGTGAAATACTCCCTCCTCGTCATGGATACCGCCAGGATGATGAAGATGGCCTCCGGTGATGGTTTCCCTCTCTGGCAGGATGCCTAAACGGGCTCCCGGTTAGTTTTTCGTGGCTCTGGAGGCTTACGGTGGCGGAACTTCCGATCTAGGTTTCTTTTCGGAGGTTTGGGTATTTATAGGAGTATTTTGCGTTGGTCCCATGTCCAGAAGGCTCCCGAGGAGGTCACCAGCCATCTAGGTGCGGCCAAGGGGTGGTCGCGCCTTGGTGGTTTGTGACTCCCTCGGGACTCTTGTCCGATATCATTTCTCTCTAGTATTTTTTATATTTTCCAAAAATATTCTCCATAAATTTTCAACCCATTCCGAGAACTTTTATTTCTGCACAAAAATGACACCATGGTAGTTCTGCTGAAAACATCGTCTGTCCGGCTTAGTTCTAATAAAACCATACCGAAATCATATAGAATTATTGTAAACATGTCATGAATACTTCATAAATTATAGATACGTTGGAGACGTATCAAGGCGATGCACAACAATGCGTACTATCTAATAGACGCCTAGAAGCCGTAGAAGCACAAGAGAGACGCCTCCGGCGAGGAGACGGAGCGCCAGTGGAACGCGGCGCTCCTATGACCATTCTAATGATAAGAAAGAAAACTCGTGTATGTATGTATCTTCCCTTCTGTTGAAATTTAATGAATGCAACAGGGTCCCCAAGCCGGCACTTGGGGCACACCCCTTTTCAATTCCTTTGAAGGTTTGTCAGCATTTAAGCATGGCACCCGGGTCCGGCTCCCTAGCCCCGGTGCTCGCCGACTCTTCTCCGAGGCGGACAACTAGTGTGAGAAAGCAACCCTTTACTACCCCCCTACCCAGCCACAGACCAGTCCTGGCTGTCCGGCTGACGGGACCACGGGGCAGGAAGGAACTTATCACGCGAACGCCGCCTGACGAGCAGCAGTCGGACAGGTCCAACCGGACCATGTTACTTCTAGCAGCCAGCCTCTGTCGGCTCACCCCAATCCTAGCCGAACCACTCTAAGTCCCGCTTGTTTTCCAGAGGACGATGCCCTGTCCCTGTCCCAGACCGGCTCCCGGCTAGCTGCCAGATGGATCGGAAGCCGGAAGGAATCCCTGCGTGAAATATGAGTCAAAAAGCAAAGGGCAAAGGAGGAGCTGGCACGCATACATTTCAAATGACATACAAGTTAAACCACAAAAGTCCGCAGGCCAGGGTTTCATTACAATACACTGTTGGAAATATGCCCAATAGGCAATAATAAATTTGTTATTATCATATTTCCTTGTTCATGATAATCGTTTAGTATCCATGATATAATAGTGTTGATCGGCTAATAGGATCCAAAGGTGGAGAGGTGGAAAGAGTTTCCAAGTGGAAAGGAGGAATCCTACTCCTAATAGGATTGGAGTAGGACTCCTCCACCTCCAATTTTGATCAAACCTTGAGGGTTTGAGGCTGCCTCCTCCCCTCCCTCCCTCCTATATATACTAGAGTATTTAGAGGAAAAAGCTAACCCTAATAGCCACGTGCTACCTCTCCTCTAGATCACAGTTTCTCCTCTAGACCGGTTTTTAGCAGTGCTTAGGCGAAGCCCTGCTGGAATAGCTCCACCACCATCACCGCAACTGCTGGAGAACTCATCTACCTCTCCAACGCCGTCGCACTGCTGGAGAACTCATCTACCTCTCCGCTCCCTCTTGCTAGATCAAGAAGGCAGAGTTCGTCATCAAGCTGTACGTGTGCTGAACGCGGAGGTGCCGTCCGTTCGGCGCTAGATCGGAAGGACCGTGATCAAGATCGCGAGACGGATCGTGATGAGATCGCGGGACGGATCGTGATGAGTTCGCGGGACGGATCGTGATTGGATCGCGGGACGGATCGTGATGAGATCGCGGGATGCTCGGTGATTTGGAATGCGAACGGGTATGTAGATCTACAAGGGTATGTAGATCCACTCTCCCTCTCGTAGATGCTCATCACCATGGATAGATCTTGCGTGTGCGTAGGATTTTTTTTGTTTCCCATGCAACGTTCCCCTACAGTGGTATCATGAGCTAGGTCTATGTGTAGATGAGATCTCGAGTAGAACACAAAGAGTTTGTGGGCGTTGATGCTTAGATTGCTTCCTCCCTTGGTCGTGTTTTGGTTCAGCGGTATTATGGGATGAAGCGGCCCGGACCAACCTTACTCATACACTTACGAGAGACCGGTTCCATCGACTAATGTGTAACTTTGTTGCACAAAGATGGCTGGCAGGTGTCTGTTTCTCCTACTTTAGTTGAATCGGATTCGACTAAGGCACAAACTTGACGAGCCTAGCATGTACAGACAAGGCCTCGGAACACAAGAGACCAAAAGGTCGAACATGAGTCATATAGTAGATATGATCAACATAATGATGTTCACCATTGAAACCACCTCAACTCACGTGATGATCGGACTTGAGTTGGTGAATTTGGATCATGTATCACTCGAATGACCGGAGGGATCTCAATTTGAGTGGGAGTTCTTAAGTAATATGATTAATTGAACTCATTATCATGAACATAGTCAATAGTGTCTTTGCAAAATTATGTTGTAGATTACTAGCTCACATTGTAGCTCCCTTGAATTTCTATATGTTCCTAGAGAAATAGAGTTGAAAGATGATGGTAGCAATATTGTGGACTGGGTCCGTGATCTGAGGATTGTCCTCATTTCTGCATAGAAGGCTTATGTCCTTAATGCACCGCTCGGTGTGCCACCCCCTCTAGCGTCGTCTGTAGATGTTGTGAACATCTGACAAACATGTTCTGATGACTACTTGATAGTTTAGTGCGTCATGCATTACGTCTTAGAATTGAGGCTCCAAAATGTTTTGAACGTCACAGAACATATGAGATGTTCTAAGAGCTGAAATCGGGATCTTAGGCTCGTGCCCATGTTGTGAGATATGAGATCTCCAACAAGATTCTTTGCCTGCAAGATGAAGGAGAATAGGTCAATCGTTAAGCATGTGCTTAGATTGTCTGGGTGCTACAATCGCGTGAATCGAGTGGGAGTTGATCTTCTAGATAAGATAGTGATTGATATAGTTCTCCAAGTCACTGTCACTAAGCTACTAGAACTTGGTGATGAACTATAAAATGCCAGGGATAGAAATAATGATCCCTGAGCTGTTCGTGATGTTTGACACCGCGAAGGTAGAAATCAAGAAGGAGCATCAAGTGTTGATGGTTAGTAAAACCACTAGTTTCGAGAAGGGCAAGGGCAAGGAGCGAAACTTCATGGATGGCAAGTCAGTTGCTGCTCCAGTGAAGCAACTCAAAGTTGAACCCAAACACGATACTACGTGCTTCTATTATGAGGTGAGCGGTCACTGAAGCGGAACAACCCTAGATACTTGGTAGATAAGAAGGCTGGCAACGTCGACACAAGTGTATTTGATATACATGATATTGATGCGTACCTTGATAGTACTCCTAATAACACCTGTGTATTGGATACCGGTTCAGTTGCTAAATGTTACTAACTCAAAGTAAAAGCTACGGAATAAACGGAGACTAGCTAAGGGTGAGGTGATGATGTGTGTTGGAAATATTTCCAAGGTTGATGTGATCGACATCGCACGCTCTCTCTACCTCCGGGATTAGTGACGAACCTAAATAAATGTTATTTTTTGTTTTGCGTTGAGCATGAATTTGATTAGATCGTGTTTATTGCAATACGGTTATTCATTTAAGTTAGAGAATAATTGATATTCTATTTACATGAATAATACCTTGGTCATGCACCAAGTGAGAATGGTTTGTTGAATCTTGATCATAGTAATACACATGTTCATAACATTGATGCCAAAAGATAAAAAGTTAATAATGATAGTACCACATACTTGTGGCAGTGCCGCTAAATGTCATATTGGTATAGAGCACATGAAGAAACTCCATGTCGATGGATCTTTGGACTCATTCAATTTCGAATCGCTTGAGACAAGCGAACCATGCCTCTTGGGTAAGATGACTAAGGACCCCGTTTTCCGGATTGATGGAGCGGGCAAGTGATTTATTGGAAATGATACATGTTGATGTATGCAATCCAATGAGTCTGGTAGCGTGCGGAGGATATCCTTATTTTCTTACCTTCACTGATGATTTGAGTAGATATAGTGTATGTCTACTTAATGAAACACAAGTCTGAATCGTTTGAAAAGTTCAAGCAAATTCAGAGTGAAGTTTAAGATCATCGTGACAAGAAGATAAAAATGTCTGCGATATGATCGTGGAGGTGAATATCTGAGTTACGAGTTTGGCATACAACTTTAGACAATGTGAAAGTCGTCTCACAACTCACGCCACCTGGAACACCATAGTGTGATGGTGTGTCCGAACGTCATAGTCGTGCTCTATTGGATATGGTGCGGGCTATGATGTCTCTTATCGTTTTACTACTATAGTTTTGGGGTTATGCATTAGAGACAACTACATTCACTTTAAATAGGGCACCATCTAAATCCGTTGAGATGACACCATGTGAATTATGGTTTGATAGAGACCTAAGCTGTCATTTCCTAATGTTTGGGGCTGCGACGCTTGTGTGGAAAAATGTTTTCACCTAATGAGCTCGAACCCAAAGCGGACAAATGCATCTTCATAGATTACCCTAAGAATAGTTGGGTGAACCTTCTATCTTAGATCCAAGCATAAAGTGTTTGTTGCTAAAATGAGCCCTTTCCCAAGAAAAAGTTTCTCTCGAAAGAATTGAGTGGGAGGAAGATAAAACTTGATGAGGTTGTTGAACCTTTGTTTCAACTAGAGAGTAGCATAGTGCAGAAAGATGTTTTCAATGGAACCTACGTCAGTTGAAGAGGAAGTAAATGATGATGATCATGAAGCTTCAGATCAAGTTACCATCAAAACTCGTAGGTCGACAAGGATGCGTACTGCTCCTGAGTGGTACGACAACCCTATCTTGGAGGTCATGTTGTTGGACAACGATGAACCTACGAGATATGGAGAAGCGATGATGGGCCCGGATTCCGACAAATGGTTAGAGGCCATGAAATCCGAGAAAGGATCCATGTATGAAAACCAAGTATAGACTTTGGTAGACTTGCTCGTTGGACGGCATGTCATCGAGTACAAATGGACCTTTGAGATGAAGACAGACGCTGATGGTAAATATCACCATTTATAAAGCTCGACTTGTCACAAAGAAGTTTTTGACAAGTTCAAAGAGTTAACTACGATGAGAATTTCTCACTCGTAGCGATGCTAAAGTCTGTTGGAATTATGTTAGCAGTTGCTACATTTTTCAATTATGAAATCTGGCAGATGGATGACAAAACATTGTTTCCTTAATAATTTACTTGAGGAAAAGTTGTATGTGATACAACCAGAAGGTTTTGTCAGTCCTAAGGATGCTAAAAGGTGAGCAAGCTTCAGTGATCCTTCTATGGACTGAAGCAAGCATCTCGGAGTTGGAATATACACTTTGATGGGGTGATCAAAGTTTTTGAGTCTATAAAAAGTTTATGAGAAACTTGTATTTACAATAAAGTGAGTGGGAGCACTATAGAGTTTGTAATAAGCATATGTGGTTGACATATTGTTGATCGAAAATGATGTAGAATTTCTGGAAAGCATAAAGGGTTGTTTGAAAGGAGTTTTTCAAAGGAAGACCTGGATAAAGCCACCTAATTGTTGAGCATCAAGATCTATAGAGATATATCAAGATGCTTGATGAGACTTTGAATGAGTACATACCTTGACAAGATTTTGAAAGAGTTCAGAATGGATTAGTCAGAGAGAAGTGTTCTTGCCTGCTTTGTAAGGTGTGAAGTTGAGTGAGACTCAAAGCTCGACCACGGCAGAAGAAAGAGAAAGGACGACTGTCATCCCCTATGCCTTAGCCATGGGCTCTGTATAGTATGCCATGCTGTGTACCGCACCTGTGTGTGCCTTGCCATGAGTCCGTCAAGGGGTACAAGAGTGATCCAGAAGTCGATCACTGGACAGCGGTCAAGATCATCCTTAGTAACTAAAAGACTAAGGAAATGTTTCTCGATTATGGAGGTAAGAAAGAGTTCTTAGTAAAGAGTTACGTCGATGCAAGCTTTGACACCAATCAGGATGACTCTTAGTAGCAATCCGGATACGTATAGTAGAGCAGCCATTTGGAATAGCTCCAAGTGGAGTGTGGTAGCAGTGTTTACAGTTTGACATAGCGATTTGCAAAGTACACACGGATCTGAATGTCGCAGACCCGTTGACTATAAGACCTCTCTCACATGCAAAGCATGATCGAGCCCCACAACTCATTGGGTGTTAGATTCATAACAATGCAAATCACATGGTGATGTGAACTAGATTATTGACTCTAGTGCAAGTGGGAGACTACTGGAAATATCCCCTAGAGGCAATAATAAATTGGTTATTATCATATTTCCTTGTTCATGATAATTTTTTATTATCCATGCTATAATTGTGTTGATCGGAAACTCAGATACATGTGTGGATACATAGACAACACCATGTCCCTAGTATGCCTCTAATAGACTAGCTCGTTGATCAAAGATGGCTATGGTTTCCTAGTCATGGACATGAGATGTCATTTGATAGCGGGATCACGTCATTAGGAGAATGATGTGATGGACAAGACCCAAACTACAAACGTAGCATATGATCGTGTCAGTTTATTGCTACTGTTTTCTGCATGTCAAGTATGTGTTCCTATGACCATGAGATCATACAACTCTATGACAGCCCAAGTGTTGTCCCTTCCTTTTGTGGCATGTAACCCCATTGTATGAACCTTGTGTCATGAGATATGTATGATTGCACCTTGTCATCCATGTGTGGTTTGCATTCATGCATCATTTCATCATGCATCATTTCATTCTTCTTGCATGTTGGTTTTTCATGTGTCTTGCTATGATATTGGTGGTGACTGTGTTTGTTGTGTGGTTGTGTGTTGAGGTGGTTTGTGTGTGGTTGGAGTCATGTGTGAACTCCTCTTCTTCTTCCCCTCTCTTTTCTCTTTCAACATCACCTTCCATCTTCCCCCTCTCTTCATATTAATTTTATGAGGAGAATTAATTGCCTTATTAAAATGTTTAAAAATGTTCAAGAGGTGGTCCCATGTGTTTTATGAATTGTGAGTATGATAGTTTTGATGTTTGTAGTTTGTTTGCCTTGTGTTTTAAATAACAGGGGCTGCCATTTTAAAATTATTTAAAATTACTTGTCCTAAAAATCCTTTAAGCATTTTTATTAAATGATGCATATTATTTTGTTCAACAAAGTATTTTTTGTTTGCCATAAATCCTTTTATTTATTTCTAGTGGTTTTTATTTAAGTTAGCTGTTATTTTAAATAGGAAACCCTTTTCTCTATTTTCCTGAGAGAGAGAGATGGTGGTGGGCCGCCTGTCCTCCCGTGCGGCCCATCAGCGGCGCTAGCAGCCTAGCCGGCCTCCCCCTCGCGGCGTGTCGTCCTCCTCTGTACGGCAGAGCATCCACCGGTGCCACGTCATCCTCGATGGCGATTTGAAGGCCGTCCGGCGCCCCTAGCCGCCTATTTAGCGCATCCCTGGTGCCCTAGATCCTTCCTCCTCTCCATTCCTCCCCCTCTTCTCGCCGCGCCGCTGCCAGGTAAGCCACCCCAGCCATGCTGTCGTCGCGTCCGCCATGCTCCGGCCGAGCAGCAACTCGTGCCCGGAGGTAGTTCCTCGCCGCGCCCCCATCGCTCTGGTGCGTGGGAAGGAGTCCTCGCGGCTTCTTCTTCTTCCCCGTCGAAGGTGGGAGCGCCAAGGCCCAACTCATTGCCGTCCTCGTCCCATCTTCTTCCTCTGCGTCCGGTCAGAAGCTCGCCGGAGTTTCTTACGTCCCCGTCGCGGTTCTGCTGCGCCTCTGTCCCCGTCGTCGTGTCTAGGTAGGAGAGGTATCCTCCCGCGTTCGATCCATGCCCTCTCCTCCTCCTCCCCTAGACCATTGTAGTCGTCGCCGTCGTGTTGCCGATGTCCTGCTCTCGGTGCTCTTCAAGCCCGGACCTTGGTGGCAGTGTTTTGAGCGTGTGTGTTGGTGCCGGCGGAGGTCTATCGCTGTTGCCGTTGCCTGCGTGTGCTGCCTCCCTCCCGCGTGCAGCTCGCGCTCGTAGCCGCGCCTTCGCCTCTATGTGCGTCGTCGCCGCTGCCGTTGCCGCCGCTGCGTCCTGTGGTGCAGTCCCCGCGAATCGCCGCGCTAGCCGCGGGGATGAGATCCCCTGTGGATCCCGTGCCCCTGCAGGTGGTTTTCCCTCGCCGGAGATGGCAGTTGCTGGGTCGTGCTACGCTGCTGCCTGTCGCCGTTGCTCTGCCTTGCGAGCCCTTCAGTTTCATCGGATAGCATAGCAGTGTGTACTAGTGCAGTGAGCCCCCACCTTGTTCAGATCTCGCGCCGCAGCGCAGTGGTAGGAGCCGCTGCGATCGACCGTCAGGTCCCCTGAACCCCCCCTTTTTGTGCTTTATTTTGTTTTCTTTTCTTTTGCTTTCTTTTGTTTTTTTACCTGCTGCATGTATGTATGTGTAAGTTTATTCCAGCATATTGTTTTGTTTTTTTTCTGTATTAGAGTGTAGGTATGCTTGCACATGTGTATGTGAATGTGCCACATGTATTGGTGCATACATATGCATGTGTGTAGGGTGTGGTGTGTATCTGTGCTTAGTGCATACACACACATGTGAGTGTGAGTGTGAGATGGTTGTGCATGTGCAGCTTGTGTGTGTGTGGGTGCTTGTATGTGTATTTACACAAGTGTATATATGCATGTGTTTGTGTGTGTGTGGGTTACACTATGCAAGTGCATATGTGTATGTGGTGTTTTTGTGTTTTCGGGTGAGTGTGTGGAGGTTGCAGATATGTGGTGTATGTGCTTGTGAGTTGAGGGTGTGTGTGTGTATGCCATGTATACATACCCATGTGTGTGAGTAGTTTAGAGAGTGTATGTGTATGTGAGGTGCACACATGCTTGTGTGTGTGTTGTGTGTGTGTGTGTGAGTGAGCATAACATATGCACATGCATATATGCATTGGGCATATATGTATGTATATGTGGTGGATGACCACCCACACACATGAGTTGTCTCTTGTGAGAGTGCCATGTGCACTTGTGTGCATGGTGAGAGAGGGAGAGAGAGTGTGTGTGCACATATGAATTAAGCATGTGTGGACATATGAGTGTGACCCATGGTTTTGGGGTAGAAAGAGCTAATGAATCCATTGAAACTTTCAGATTTCACTTTTGGGCAAGTTCACAAATCTGTCATTTTAGCTGAGTTGTCATTTTGTCATTTTTGCATGATTTAATCCATACTTGCTATAGAACTTGTGCCAACTAGGAAGTGCTAGTATTTTGTATCTATTATGCCATGGTATTTTTGTTTTACATGAGAATCGCCCATATAAGTGGGAACAATGCTGTTAAGTTGCCTACTTGATGTTTCTGTTACAGCTTGCTAAAAACTGCTAAGTCTGAGAATCTGCTGTTATTTTTATGCCATGTAGAGTGGATGGTATCTTGTAATGTGTTGGAAATTTGAGCATGTGAAGTGTTAGTTATTTGTAGTAGATATTGCCTTCTACCATCCTGTTAATTTTAATTCCAATAGGAGCTCTCTAGCATATTTAACCAATGATGTCAACTTGCTACTTTATGTTCTCAGATTCCAGAAAACTGGAATTTTCACCAAGTCCCAAAAACTGTTTCATCATGTCAACTTGATTGCTTCATGCTTATTGATGTGTGACTACTTTTCTGTTTTCATAGTTGGATGAGTTGATGTGTGTGTTGTGTAGTTTCTGTCAATATCTTGTTTGTGGCTGTAGGGTTCCTGTAGCTCAAGTTGTGAGTTGTAGAAGTTGCTATGTTGCTGTTTTGTGGCAGATTGTGGGTTTTATTGTTTTGTGGATTGTGGGAGCTATGCTCCATGGAATTGATTGATTATTGAGGCTATTGTGATTCATTTTTCATCACCTATCCAGTGGCTACCTTGTAATGCCAAGAATTAGCCCATGGCTTGGTGGTCTTGTGATTTTGCCTCCGTGCATTGTCGTGAGCATATCGTGAGAACCGTAACTCCGTTTCTTACGTTCTTTATATGCATTTCTATCGATTTTGCATGATGCATCCATATTTTCCATGTTCATGCATGTCTAAATAAATCAACATGAGGTTCTTTCCAGATTCACTAATATACAAACTTTGAATGTGAAACTTGACTAGCTTTGGATTGCCATGTTAAATTACTTACAAAATGAATCATGCATTATCTTCGTTGTGCATTGCACCTTGGTTGGATATTTATTTTCTGTTTCTCTTGGGTAGAAGCGAGTGTCGATACTGAGTTCGAGGACCCTGGAGAGTACCACTACGAGGATCCCACTACTTGTTCTATTGAAGAACCAACAGACAAGATGATCGTACCCGGATCCCGATACCATTTTTGCTTGATAGTTTCTCGCTCTTCTCGTTACAATTGCGCTACCTACCACTTGATAACAGCCTCCTAATTGCCATGACGGTCTCTAACCTCCACATCCTAGCAAACCTTTGATTGGCTAAGTTACCGCTGCTCAACCCCTCTTATAGCGTTCTTAGTTGCAGGTGCAGGTTGTCCATGTGATAACATGGATTTGGATATCACAATATTTTCTGTTATTTAATTTAATGCACATATATATCTTGGTATTGGTGGAAGGCTTGGACTTTTGCTAAGTGATTTGTTTTGCTATTACCGTCAGTAGTTCCTTGTTACCGGTGTTATGTTTTCCATATTTTGCGCTCCTAACATGCTCGGGGTTGTTATGGGGACCCCCTTGTTTATTCGATTGAGATTAAGACTTGTTCGGAAAGACCCAACATTGGTACTACATTTGCTAACAATTTAATAAAATTGCATAGGCTCTTGCAAACCCATGGATAATTTAAGCAACCCCCCGGGCCAGTGCTCCGCATGAGTGTTGGTCCAAAAATGTCAACAGCCGGTGGCCACCAGGGGCAACTGTGTGTTTGGCCTACCGGAAGTTTGGACAATCCTTCGTGTCCTGAGACTGTGATACGCGGCTCTTATCGGGTTCGTCGACACGTCGGGAGGTCTTGCTAGATTTGTCTTACCTTTATCGAGTGTCTTGTGTGTGGAGTCTGACTTTCTTCGGGTTTACTCGAGGTATTGGAATTCCTTTGGAATTACCTATGATGATCGCGAGATCCGTGGTCGAGGCATTCCCACAGAGTGTGGTTAATTTTGTAATGGATTAGTTGGAGCGCCCCTGCAGGGTTAAATCTTTCGGAAAGCCGTGCTCGCGGTTATGTGGCAACTTGGATATTTATTTAACACCCGGTTATAGTAAACTTGAAGTAAACTCTAATTAAAATACACCAACCGTGTGAGTAACCGTGATCGTCTCTGCTCGTGAACATGACCCGAGAGAGAGCACGGTGAGGTTATGGTTGACGTAAGCAGGTGTTCAGGATCTCTTAGAGATTACACTAGATTTGATCGTTCTTCGTAGGCCACTCATATTTACTTTCATGTTGCGTAAGTTAGCCACCATAAATGCTTAGTGCTGCTGCAAACTAAACACTTACCCCATCCCAACCTTTAAGCTTGAATAGTCTCGGTACCCGGGCACATGATAGCTGAGTACTCTGTGGCTCATAGTTTACTTCAACACTCCAGGTACAGGTTCAGATGAGTACGTGCAGGATGATCTTACCCAGCTCCAGTGGGAGTATGACGAGGAAAGAGGCAGGATGTACGTGACGTATCAGGATGAGTAGAGGACCTAGTCGTGATCTTTGGGCAGCGAGATAGTTTCATTTGCATCTGTTTTATCGTTTGATTTCATCCGTAGCTGGACCCTGTTTTCTTATTGATGATTGAACTCTGAGTGGAATGTAATTTAGCATGTGGCGAGTGTAAGCCAACTTGTATACTCATCTCTTCTGTAATGTATCATGCAATGTTACTATACTTGCTAACGGCAAGATGCGCCTCTATCCCTTGCGAGGCCCTCGTGTCTTAAAATGGATAGGCGCGCATCTTGGGCGTGACAAACTCACTGACACCGGAGGAGTACCTTGTGTGTATCAAACGTCGCAACGTAACTGGGTGACTATAAAGGTGCTCTACAGGTATCTCCGAGGGTGTTTGTTGGGTTGGCATGGATCAAGACTGGGATTTGTTACTCCATGTGACGGAGAGGTATCTTAGGGCCCACTCGATAATACAACATCACAATAAGCCTTGCAAGCAATGTGACTAAGTGTTAGTCACGAGATCTTGTATTATGGAATGAGTAAAGAGACTTGCCGGTAATGAGGTTGAACTAGGTATGGAGATACCGATGATCGAATCTCGGGAAAGTAACATACCGAAGAACAAAGGGAACATCATACGGGATTAACTGAATCCTTGACATAGAGGTTCGACCGATAAATATCTTCGTAGAATATGTAGGAACCAATATGGGCATCCAGGTCCCGCCATTGGTTATTGACCATAGAGGTGTCTCGGTCATGTCTACATAGTTCTCGAACCCGCAGGGTCTGCACACTTAAGGTTCGGTGACGTTTCGGTAGTATAGAGTTATGTATGATGGTGACCGAAGGTTGTTCGGAGTTCCGGATGAGATCCTGGACGTCAAGAGGAGCTCCGGAATGGTCCGGAGGTAAATATTGATATATAGGAAGTTCTGTTTTGGTTGCCGGAAAAGTTTTGGGCTCATCGGTAGTGTACCGGGAGTGCCGGTAGTGTACCGGGGGGACCATCGGGAGAGGTATTTCGACCCAAGAGGCTACATGGGCTGTGGGAGGAGGTAAACCAGACCCTGGTGGGCTGGCCGAAGCCTCCTCTAAGGTCCCATGCAGCTGGAGTGGTTTGAGAAGGAAAAAAAATCCAAAGGTGGAGAGGTGGAAAGAGTTTCCAAGTGGAAAGGAGGAATCCTACTCCTAATAGGATTGGAGTAGGACTCCTCCACCTCCAATTTCGACCAAACCATGAGGGTTTGAGGCTGCCTCCTCCCCTCCCTCCCTCCTATATATACTAGAGGATTTAGAGGAAAAAGCTAACCCTAATAGCCACGTGCTACCTCTCCTCTAGATCACAGTTTCTCCTCTAGATCGGTTTTCAGTGGTACTTAGGCGAAGCCCTGCTAGAATAGCTCCACCACCATCGCCACAACGCCGTCGTGTTGCCGGATAACTCATCTACCTCTCTGATCCCTTTTGCTGGATTAAGAAGGCAAAGTTTGTCATCGAGCAGTACGTGTGCTGAACGCGGAGGTGCCGTTCTACGCTAGATCGGAAGGACCGTGATCAAGATCGCGAGACGGACCGTGATGAGATCGCGGGACGGATCGTGATGAGTTCGCGGGACGGATCGTGATTGGATCGCGGGACGGATAGTGATGAGATCGCGGGATGCTCGGTGATTTGGATCGCGAAGACGTTCGACTACACCAACCGCATTTCTTAACGCTTCCCGCTTAGCGATCTACAAGGGTATGTAGATCCACTCTCCCTCTCGTAGATGCTCATCACCATGGATAGATCTTGCATGTTCTTAGGAATTTTTTTGTTTCCCATGCAACGTTCCCCAACATACACCCCCAATGGGTGGAAATGCATCTTAAACGAACAAGTTTGTAGCAAAAGAAAAGGGATAGAAAGCATGCAGGGCCACTTAGGTTGCTGGTGCATCGCCGACGGGCTCAACATTTCGCTCAGGAGAGGTCGCGGCCTTCGGGTCCTCCTCCGGGGCCTCCATGGCTTCGGTATCTCTGCCGGTACTGTAGGCAGTGCTCTCGTCAGCGAACTCCTCATCTTCGGGCCAATGAGGGTTGCTAAAGGAATCTTCGGCAACCGGCTCGCCATCCTCACCAAGCGTCGGCAGGAGCTCGTCCGGGTCGACATATGAGGCCAGCTTGTTGGCTCGACGGACAAGAGAGCCTTCGCGGGCGACTCGTTCCGCCTCTGGAACGTCATGCATCATGGCTAGCCGGTCCAGGTTGACGTCGGTGGACCACGATGGAACAAATCGGAGGTCCATCTGCGCCCCGGCTCGAGTTGCCGACACCTTCCAAACCTCGAGCCGGGCTACCGCGTTCTCCAGCCATAGCGCCACACAGCCCACCGGGGCCCCACGACCCTGCCAAAGGGCTGAAATCACCTCCTTGTCGGCCATCTTGAGTCGGTCCATGCAGCACTAAACGTGGATCAGCCGGTTCTCCATGGCCAGCCCCAGCTCCGCCACGTCCCAGCCGACATTCTCCTCAATCTCCTGCCCACGCTGCCACAAGCACTCCCAGTGATCCACCATGGCCTGCTCGGTGCGGTGCTCGGTTTCCGGGAACGGCTTTGAGAAAAGAAGAAAATCAACAAACTGGTCAAAAGATAAAATCAACCGACAGAAGAAGAAGCGTCAGAAGCAAAAATTACGCTGGAAGGTGTCATCCATCTCGATGGCGAACTGCAAGGCCGTGTTCTTCTCCCTTGCCAGCGTCGTCTCCGCCTGGGCAAGGGTGGCTCCGTGTGCCTCAAACTCTCCCTCGAGGCGGGTCACCTCGCCTTGGAGGGCGGCGGCTCGCTGGGCAGCGGCGGCCACCTGCTTGGCGGTGTCCTCCTGGGCCGCCACCTCCCGCTGCAGCTCCGCGCTCAGGAGCTCCTAGGCCGCTGGCCCATCCACAAGCAAGCCGGCTATCTGGACCCGCTCCGATGTGATCGCCTGGACGTCCCGCGCCAACCTGTGCCACTCGGTGGCCACCTTATCCCTCTTCCACCGGATGAAGGTCAAGGCATTCAGCTCTTCAACAAAAAAGACCAACCATGGTTAGCAAAAGTGCACAAGATTCATGTCGGTTGCCGAGCAGCCGGCCCAACTCACGTGCCCCCACTGGAATGAACATACCTTGTGTCCTCTTCAGCTCTTTCTCTAGTGAGTAGAAAGCCGTGCTTGTTGCGATTGTGGATGGAGACCGCCTCGTCAAAAAGTTATTGCCGCCTGGCGCTCCCCACCTGCTGCGCACCAAGAGGCCGAATTTAAAACAAGCAAAAGAAGATCCGGTCCGTCTGCCGTGCAGCCGGTCAGCCGACCCATATCTCGGGGGCTACACCTAGTGGGTGCGCTCGTGCGCCCCCAGTAAAAATTTGACGCGAGCTAAAGAGGCTTACCTCTGCATGTTGTAGGGCGTTGTCGGCGGCCTCCACGAACCTGGCCAGCCCCTCGCAGCACTGCGCTAGGAGACTGCCCAGTTCCTCCGGCATGGGGACCGGGCCGCTAGCCTGCGAAGGTAGGACGGTTGGGGCCCAAGACAACGTCTCCCAGTCTTGGATCACGTCGAGCATCGTCCTCCTCGTCCGGCTCGTCCAGTCGCTCACTCCTGCATCCATTGAGGCGCGAGCTACGGGGGGACGGGTGATGACCACCAGGGCACGGGAGTCTGCCCTCGCTACCCCACATCCGGTGTTGCCGCCTCCTCTTCCCGCTGGCTCGACTCGACGGCCGTCGCAACCGACGTGTCTCTCCCCTCGGCCGACATCTTTGGCGCCGGCTACAGCGCAGCCGGGGCCATTGGCACATCGGCTGCGTCCGGCTCGATGGTGGGCGGTGTCACCACGGGACTCGCCTGCCGGGCCCTATCCTGGGCTGGCTCAGGAGCTGCTCCCCCGGCCAGGAAACTTCCGACCTGGGCAGAGACATGACCGTCTCCGCAGCCGGCTCTCGCGACTCGCTCGACGGAGGCCTCGACATCCGCGTTGATTCCATCGCCGAGTCCGACATGCGCGCCGGATCTGCGATCCGCCTCCGCCTCCCATCGCTCAAGGCCCCCGAGTGCGAGGGCCTGCCATTTGCTCCTGACCTCGAGGCTCGCAACTCCGTGAGCCTCCTCTTCTCTTCATGCAGCATGGTCGCGTGCTCCTGGGCCTGCCAGCTGGTGGGCTCCACCGGGCCGGCAGTAGACTTCGTGTTGTGGAGCTCGATGGGGTCCCTGGAACAAACAAACCCTCAGGCGCCTGCCGGCTCATAAACTTGAAAAAACCCACAATAACTAGAGTACTCACCTGGCGACGATGGGAAGGGCCCACTTGGACCGTGCCGGCAGCTTAGCGATGGCCGCTTGCACTGGCTTGTGACCCGACGGCTGGGCCGACGGCTGCCGCAAAGCCGGCCTCAACCATGTGGCCCCGAGCCGGCTGCTCCTCGCTCCGCCCCCGTGGCCCCCGCTGACCTGTGGGCGGAGGCATGTCCAGGATCCGGACATCATCATCATCATCATCATCATCGTCAGTCCAATCTTTGATCAAGGGTCTAGAGGGAAACTCACTAGCCGCTCTAGATCCACCAGCTCCTGGGTCGCCCATCGCCTCGTCTACCTCGATCTCCCCCGAGGAGGCGACCTCCTCCTCGGTGCTGCCTCCCAGCTCAAAGTCCTCTGGGTCAGACTCGGCGTGCTCCGCCTGGAATATCTAGGGGTGCAGGCCATCTAGCGTGTTTTGTTGAACAAAGTGTTGTGGTTAGCACGGTATGTGAGCAAGGAGGCCGGTTGAAGAGACACGAAAGGAAAGAAAGTGACCTCGATGGAGCGTAGCAGGGGCGCCGGGTCATGCCGATTGTATGGCTCCTTGCCATAGGTCTAGGTCGCCGGCGTCAACCTGAAGTTGGTGATGGCGTTCACCTGCTTCGCCACCCGAGCCGGCGTCAGCTTGAAGGTGGACAGCCGGTAGGGGTCCCGCCGGCCTGACATATCGGAGATTCGGTGCGGCCTCAGGTGGAGGGGCAGCACGTGACACTCGATAAAAGCGGCGACCAGGTCGAACACAACTAGTCCTTCTTCGCTCCTCATGTCCTATAGCCGGACCAACTCCCCAACGACGACTCCGGGCTGGCCGGCGCCCGCCCAATTCACCCCGGGCGATAGGGTGTTGACGAAGGCCGGCAGCCGGATGTAGTCCCGCTACGGGTCAACGTTCTTCACATAGAAGAACGTCCGATTCCACCTCTTGATGGACTCGATGAGGCTGATGCGGTGGAACAGCGGGCCACGGACGCACACCGCCACGCCCCCGCGGGCATATGGCTCGTCGCCGTTCCTTAGAGCCTTGAGGAAGAAGAGCTTATTGAACAACTCCATGAAGGGGAGGAGTCCGAGGTAGCCCTCGCACAGGGTCACAAAGCTCGTGAGATAGAGGATGGCGTTGGGTCCGAGGTGGTGCGGTTGAAGATCGAACGTATCCATCAAAAGGAGAAAGAAATGTCTAATCGCCAGGCCGAAGCCGTGAGGGAAGTGCCAGGCGAACACCATGAATTCTCCCTCCTTGGGCAAGGGAACCACCTCGCCGCCTGGCAGATGGGCGGCCATGCGGTCCTCCGACGGGAGCATGCGGACGCATCACAGCCACGCGGTGTCCTCCTCCATGATGACGGAGCCACTCCAGCTGCCGGAATGTCCCTCGGCCATCTCTGCAACAGTTGGCACGGGGCGGCGAGCGAGCGAAGCAGCATCGCGAGTCGAGCGGCGATGGCGAAAAGAAGAAGACGATGGGGTGGGTGAAAGTGTGTTATATCGACTAGAGGGGGGGTGAATAGGGGATTTTAACAAATTCATCACTTGAGGAATTTCAACTTTGAGGAATTTGAAATGTGATGAATAACTAGCAGCGGAATAAGTACTCAAGTGCATGAGGAACATAGCGACAACATAGTCATCATGATGAAATGAAACATGCACAGATTACAAGTAGCGTGATACAGGATAAGCAGGTGATGAACAAGGTAACTTGAAGAATTTGAGGTGAGGAATTTGTGAAAGTCTTTAGTCAAATTCTTCAAACAGTAACAATCAATTTCATCAACAAGTTTATGAGGAATAAGGGGGTTGAGGAAATAGAACCAGGTAGCTTGATGAAGACAATGGTTTGATGACCCAGTTCCAACTATTGTGACAGTCGTATGTCTGGTTTGGAGCGGCCTGGTATTTAAACCAGAGGACACACAGTCCCAGGACACACAGTCCTTACTGTATTCTTGTTGAGCTAAGGTCACATAGTCCTCGCCC
The DNA here is from genome assembly GCA_022496015.1 of Hordeum marinum. NCBI lineage: Eukaryota > Viridiplantae > Streptophyta > Magnoliopsida > Poales > Poaceae > Hordeum > Hordeum marinum. The sequence goes on along the minus strand of CM039674.1, from coordinate 452,798,499 downwards.
AACACTCGTGGTAAGTCTTCAGGGTAGACTTCCAAAACCCTCACAAACTGGTCACCCGGCGATCCACAATTTATGGCTGGATGCTCTAGACCAATGTCACTTCGTGATCCCCAATTGACTGCAGGAGCACTAGACCATGACGCCTAACCGTCTAGAAGATGCACAGTCCTCAAAGGTAACAAGCGTCGGATCCACACAGGAATTTCTTCAGTGATGCTCAATCACTATGGGTTTGGTGGTTTGGTTGTGGGTTTTTCCTCACTGATGATTTTCTCTCAAAGTCCTCGGAGGATGGGTTGCTCTCAAATGACAAGTGTCAGTTCTCTCTCGGAGCAGCCAACCAACTAGTGGTTGTGGGGGGTGGCTATTTATAGCCAGGGTGCAACCTGACATGATATGACATAAATGCCCCCCAATGATATGACCGTTATGTGGATATTTGTGATTGGGTTAGCTGGCGCTAAGCACAGCAATGGTCGGATTTTCGAACTATGAAAGTCCTCAGACATATCATGTTCCTCACTTGTAGGCAATTCGCACTTGCAAAATCCTAACTCCTCAGTCAGATCAATTTCCTCAGAGACCAGAATAACTTCGTCTCTGTCATTGAAGAACTTGACTGAACCATAAGAGATTTCCAAAGGCTTCACTTGAAGGATTCTATAGGTTGAGGATTTTGGAGTTGAGCATCAGTTGGAAATTTTCCTTAGTATTACCTTGGCCTCCTTTAACAATATGGTGTTTCCTATGAATCAAGGAAGGAAATGAAACTACGAAAACAAAGTCTTCACGCTTCATATTCCTCATTCATATCTTCAAGGTCACACCAACTTCTTCATTTTCAAAGTCTTCACAAAGTCTTCACCAAAGTCTTCAGAAAGTCTTCAGCAAAGTCTTCACTTGAAGACATACATTTTTAGGGGTCGATAATCTCCGAATATATTAAACTCCTCATCGACTTATAGAGCCTGTGTACACTCACAAACACATTAGTACCTTAACCTATGAGTCTTCAATACACCAAAATCACTAAAGGGCACTAGATGCACTAACAATCTCCCCGTTTTTGGTGATTGATGGCAAATAGGTTAAGTTTTCAACGGGGATAAACATATGAAGTGAAAGTACTTAGTTTGAGGAATTTGATTGCAAGATATAGAAGAACTCCCCCTGAAGATGTGCATATTTAAGGAATTTGCTTTGGACTGCAAATGCACATGGAAGGTTAAAACATGGAGAACTCCCCCTATATCTTGTAATTCATACACGCATTTAAACATATGATATGAAGAATTTGAAATGCGTGAGGAAAATGGGGTCTGATGAAATTCAACATGTATGCATTAAGGTACTTAAGGAAATAAACATGCGAGGAAATAGTTCAAAAGTGTCAGACCACCATCGGACTTAAGTTTACAACTCAATCAACAAAAGCTTCAGAAGAGTGAGAGTTTTAACTTAAACAAAAATAGCCCATATATAGAGACCCGCTTGAAGACTAACTCATTTTCTCCCCCTTTGTCATTGAAGACCAAAAGGGACGAAAAAGTGAGTACTAATGCCCCTTTGAAGAATTTTCATCGTGTTGGTGAGGAAGGAGCGTCAGCGTTGTTGGGGTCGTCTGTCGATGCAGAGCCTGCTGCAGTGTCGTCAATGTCTTCATCGTCATCGCGCTCTCGAGATGAAGAAAATGAACTTGTGACCATCAGAGAACTTGAACTTTCTTGAATTTCTTCTGAGGTCGACGAGCCCAGTCAGGATGTTCCTCAAGATCCAGCTCATCCAGTTCTTCAGAAGACATGAGGTGAGACAATACGACCCAAGAGCGGTTGAGGTTTTCATGCGCATAGTAGTGATTCCTCTTCACAGTGTTCTGCGTCACAGTCATGTTCTGCACAATGTAACCAAGTTGGCGCTTCACCCACTTGTGATTGCGATCGACCTTCTGATGAAGACTTGTTAGAAGCTCGCGATCAGTCATCACATGAGGGGCAGACTCTTGAGGTTTGTGAGCTGAGGCTTTTGCATCGGAGTCTTGAGTGGCAGTGTCATCATTGGTGAGAAGGAAGCGGCTTTGCGAAACTGTCCATCCAATGGACGAGTCCCTTCATCAATGACAGCCTTGCCTTTTCCTTCAGCTGAGGCAGTTGTGCTCTTGATGACTTCAATTGGAGGCAGGAAGCCAAAGTGGTTCTGGACATCAGCCTTGAAGGGAACTGAGGACTTTGCCCTGATGAATTTCATTATCCAAGGCGCATAGGGCTTCTGTTCAAATGGAGCTAAAGCAGCACTGGCCAAAGACCTCATGAAGAAGTCTTGCAAGTCAATGGGAATCCCATGAATGATGTTGAAGAGCATATTCTTCATGACTCCTTCCACTTCTTCTTCTTCGGAATTGTGGCCCTTCTGAGGACATAGCATATTTGTGAGTATACGATAGACAGTCCTGGGCACATATAGCAGATCCTTCACAAGGAAGGTTTTTCGTTGAGGCTTTCCAGGAGGCAATGTCTTCATCAACACTTGCATCAGCTGATTTGGAAGTGCGGGCTCATCAAATAGTTTGCGAGCTTCATCTGAGGGAATTGGAACTAGTACACATTGAAGCAATTCAGAAGGTTGAGCAGTGAAGTGTGTTGATCCTGTCATCCAGTCCAATATCCAGGAGTTGACGTCTGAAGCATTTCCGCTGATATGCAATTTGGCATAGAACTAAAGAATGAGTTCTTCATTCCAGTCGCAGATCTCGATGCAGAATGGGAGAATGCCTGCATCATGAAGAACTTGGAGCACCGGTGTGAACAATGGAACGGTTTTCATGTCAGCATGAGGAATTTGGTGGTGCTCGAAGACTTTCTTCTTCTTAAAAAGAAGTGATGCATAGTAGTTGAGCTATGTTCCCGTCCAGAATCTGTTGCGACCGGCCCTTGCAAAGTCATAGGGATTTGGACCAGTGAAGAATATACGTTCATTGAAGAAATTGCTCTTGAGGAATTTGGGGCGAACTGAGCCTTTGAATGGCATTCTTGGCTTTGGTTGAAGATTTGGCTTGAAGCGCCCCTTGATCTCCTTTGGCATGGGAGGAACACCTTCAGACTGAACGATTTGGAGAGCTGGTTCCTCAGTTGCGGGGGGAGCATCAAGATCATCGGCTGTTGCAGAAGGAATTTCTTGAGTGACTTGGGTGGTCAAATTTGCAGATTCTTCATGTATTTCTTCAGTCGGAGCAGGCGACTGGGGAATCTGTGTCAGAGGAGTAGTCATTGGTGAATTTGGGTGTGCTGATTCCCAATATTCATCATTGATGACAGGAGTTGTGTTGCCAATGTTTATGTCCTCATCAATTTCTTCAACTCCAGCTTCTTCAGCAGTGAACTAAAGCTGGGGCGATGATACCTTTGGAGTTGAAGAAATATCTTCAACTTCAAGGTCTTCATCAATCTGCTCTGTCGAAGCAGCAGACTAATCTTCATCTTCATCTGGGATGACATATTCCACCCCAAATGGTACAAGTTCATAGGCAGGTGCTGAGGAAATAGGTGTAGCATCAATCGGTCCAGTTGAAGAACTTGGCATAGTCTTCAACTTCTTCACGACTGAGGTTTCTGAATCTGATGCTTTTCTCTTGAGAGTCTTTTCCTCAGCAGTGTTAGTTTTGTCAGGAACGACTGATGCAGCCGCCCTGGTGTGTTTAGTTTCTTCAGGCGCAGCAAAAGCTTCAGCTGGCCTTTCAGTTTCTTCAGGAACAACAATGGTGGTTGTCCTAGCATGATCATCAATGGTCCGAGTTTTCTCAGCAGCACTGGCAGTTGCTTCTGGTGCAGAAGCATTTCCATCAGCAGTCTCATCAGGCTGAGCAATTTCATCAGTAGCTTGAGGAATTTCATCAGCCTAAGGATTTTGTGGTTGCGATCGAGCTCCAACCCTAGTGTTGTGATCCTTCACTGCAGCTTGAGCAGCCCTGACGAATCTCACCTTGGTGCCCTTCCATTCAGCATCATATCTGCCTTGATCCTCAGAGAGTGTGCGAATTTCAAATTGAACAGTGACGAGTTGATTTGGGGTCAAATTCATCACATTGTCTCTCAGAAACTTTTCCTTCCGAGCCCTGTTCCTCTTAGCTCTCAGAGCTTCCTTTCTCTTCCATTTTTCTTCAAAGATGAAGTGAGTGAGGACATGATCCACTCCAAGAGGAAGATTTAGTGAAGAAAGTGGGGTGTTTGGGTCTACATGCCATATATTGATGAAGTTGAGGATCATCTTGGGATCCAGCATGAGAGGTACAGAACTGCCTTTTGCTGACTTTGCCTGATGATTTCTTGCAATTCCTCATCATCAGCTTCATCATCATCAACCTCAGAACCTGAGGGTATGGTCACCACAGCCTTTCCTGAGTGAGGACTTGGTCTTTGACCTCGTCCAGCAGTTTTCTTCAGCTTCAACGCAGAAGGGCTAGTTGAAGACTTTGCTGTAGTAGAGGGGCTTGCTGAGATCTTTGGAACTCTTGAGAATCCCTCAGTCCTCTTACATGATGCTAGATGCACTAGGGTTGAGGACTTTGCAGCTGCCGCAGAAGACTGAGCAGCAAGCGTTCCAGCAGCTGAAGACTTAGTAGGCCGAGGCCTTTGACCTTGAGGAATCTTCTGTGAAGGTTTTGAGGTTGAAAAACTTGTCTTCAATGCAGATTTATTCATCATGATTTTTTTCGGAGCACTTGCAGAGGCTCCGGCAGAGGCAGCAGCAACAGAATCTTCATTGAATTTCTTCACTGCCTCTTTGGCTTTCCTCGCCAGCTTGGCTTGCTTCTTCTCCCACATGTGAGGAAAGTCCTCACCAGTCTTGGGGCTAGTGGGATCAGCAATTTGATTTGGAGCAAGGGGAGGCCTGCTGCAAGGAGGTTTCACTGCGAATTTCATCATGTATTTTGGAGTTACATAACGATATTCCTTGCATTCCCTTGCCCATCTCCTCTCAATTTTCTACAGAGGAATTTTTCTCTGCTTGGTCGTTTCTTTGCCATGAGTTTCTTCATCGGGTGTGCAGTATTCCTCATACACGTCATCTGGAATCTCAAAGGCAGTGTGCACATCTGGCTTCTTTCCACCTTTCTGAGGTTTCTTTCCATCAGCCATTTTCTTCACTTGAGGAATTTGAACTCTTGAGGAATCTGAAGAAGTACATAGTTTTTCCTCAAGGAGCGCTACAAATGAGTTTAGTTGACGAGAACCTAGTGATTCATCAGCGGACATGTTGTACCTGTGAACAGAGTATTGGTGCGAAGAATTTGAATAGGTCATATGCGTTCGCAGAATTTTTTCTAAATGAAATAGGTGAGAGGAATTTGACCATGGGTGTCTTGAGGAATTTCACTAAGTGTTCTTTATCTCAGGTTCCGGAGTTGTGCAAATTTTGAGGATTCACACAATTGAGGAATCTTGAAGAAAATCATCACTTAGGGAAAAACATCAAGTATGTGAAGATGTAAGGTGCTTTTAGAATAAGGTTCATGAAGAATAAACACCTTTTGAGGAATATGAAAATCATTTGAGGATCAAAAAAAGGGAAATAAAAATAAATTTTATTTACCCTGGTGAAGAACACGATGAACAAGAGATGAGATTGGGAAGTACCTCCATTCAGATCTCCCACGCCCTAGCTTGGCAGAGGGAGACAGCTACAACGGCGGCAGGGTGAGGACTTCCGCGGCCGATGCGAGTATGGCGACGACGAGGTCGAGGTAGTGAAGCTCTTCCTCACCGGCGACGATGACTTAACGGCGGCGCTAGGTTGGAGCTTGGGAGAGGGATGAGATGAGGAGTAACCGAGCACAATTGAAGGGGAGGGGGTATTTATAGAGGGAGTCAAAACCAATCTGCCCGAACATTTTGGACAAGATTGCCCCTGACCCTTGCTCTCCACGCGACAGGTGTCACCCACGTACTTAGAGGTGGCGATAGTGGGGAGTCGTGGGTTATCCAGGCGCGGGAATCAGAACCGTTTGAGTGGGAACCGCTGAAAATTTTGATAGTGAAAATTTCAAATCTTCCGTTCGCAAATTCTTCAGCTGTCAAGGACACAGTGAAGACTTTGAACGAGTTTCAAAGTAGAACGTAGATGAAGAATTTGTGAACAGACTGGGTTGAGTTTAGCATAGAGGGGTAAAGGGTCCGATCACATTCACTTAGATGAAAATTAACTTGAAGAATTAGCAATAAGTGAATGTTGTTGAGGACATTGAAAACTCAAATATATATGTATAGTCAATGAAGAACATGAGTTTCAAAGTTTGAAGAATTTGGAAAGTTGAGGAATTTGAAAACTTGAGGAATTTGCAAAAATGACGAAAAACTCAATTTGAAGAATTTCAACTTTTTGTTGGTGGCGTGACCCACCGTATAAGAATGATGATTTCAGACACCACGTACAATTGTCGTAGGGTTCTGAGAATCAAATTCTTCATTAACTTCTTCACACTTAGAGGGTTATTCTTTATTGATTGAAGAAAAACGTTACTTCATGTGTTGCACATCTAAGTCATCAATTTTGCATAAGTGTTAGGATGTGTGTCCTTTTTCAAAGAACATTCAAAGATTCTAGGATATTTAGCTCACACCGCAACTTGCAAAATCTTTTTTCATCCAAGGGCTTGGTGAAGATATCGGCCAGTTGTTCTTCAGTGGGGATGTGGTCGATGAAGATGTCGCCCTTGAGTACATGATCTCAAAGAAAGTGATGACGAATCTGGATGTGCTTGGTCTTGGAGTGCTGAACTGGGTTGTATGCAATCTTGATGGCACTCTCGTTGTCGTAGTAGAGAGGCACATTCTTGATCTTGATGTCGTAGTCCTTGAGGGTTTGCTTCATCCATAGTAACTAAGCACAACATGATCCAGCAGCAATGTACTCAGCTTTAGCAGTAGAGAGTGAGACGTAGTTCTGCTTCTTCAAGGACCAACAGACTAAGGATCATCCGAGGAAATGACATGTGCCTGACGTTGACTTGCGATCCCCACGATCTCTAGCATAGTCAGCATCAGAGTATCCGACGAGGTGAAGATTTGAGCCCTTGGGATACCATAATCCAAGTGTTGGTGTGTGAGCTAAGTATCGAAGAATATGTTTCATAGCCTTATGGTGTGATTCCTTCGGTGTTGCTTGGAATCGAGCACACATGCAAACACTTAGCATAATATCAGGCCTAGATGCACATAGATACAATAATGAACCAATCATGGAGCGGTATACCTTCTGATCGAAATCTTTACCATTTTCATCAGTGCAGAGGTGGCCTTTTGAAGGCATTGGAGTTTTGACGCCTTTGCAATATTGCATGTTGAATTTCCTCAGAACATCCTTGAGGTACTTCTCTTGGTAGATGAAGATGCCATTGTCTTGCTGACGAATTTGAAGACCTAAGAAGAATTTCAACTCTCCCATCATAGACATTTGATATTCTTCACTCATCATATTGGCAAATTCATCACTGTAACGTTTGTCAGTACAACCAAAGATAATATCGTCTACGTATATTTGGCATATGAACAGTTCATTGTCATAGGATTTTGTGAAAAGAGTAGGGTCGGGTGAACCGGGTCTGAAGCCTTTCTTCATGAGGAATTCCTTCAGAGTGTCATACCATGCCCGAGGGGCCTGCTTGAGGCCATAGAGGGCCTTGTTGAGTCTGAAGACTTTGTCAGGATGCTTAGGGTCTTCAAAACCTGGGGGTTGAGCAACATATACTTCTTCCTCAAGATTACCATTGAGGAATGCAGTTTTCACATCCATTTGATATAAGATGATATTATGATGGTTAGCATAAGCAAGCAATATGCAAATAGCTTCAAGTCTAGCAACAGGTGCAAACGTTTCATCAAAGTCTATTCCTTCAACCTGTGTGTAGCCTTATGCTCCAAGACGAGCCTTATTCCTCACCACAAGGCCATTTTCATCTTGCTTGTTGCGGTAGATCCACTTGGTACCTATGATGTTATGATTGCGAGGATCTGTTCGCTTGACAAGTTCCGACACATTGCTAAGCTTGAATTGATGCAATTCCTCTTACATAGCTTGAATCCACTTAGGCTCCTTGAATGCTTCATCAACTTTGGTAGGCTCTAAGATAGAGACAAATGCAAAGTGCCCACAAAAGTTAGTTAAATGTGAAGCTTTTGAGCGTGTGAGAGGACCTGGTGCATTGATGTCATCGATGATTTTGTCAATTTGCACTTCATTCGCAACTCTTGGATGAGTAGTTTGACGTTGAGGATTTCCATCAGCACCATTTTCTTCAGGTGTATCAGCTTGAAAGTCTTCATTTGTTGGAATGACTTCCTCAGTGGGTATGATATCTTCAGTTGCCTTAAGCTTAATGGATTTTTCAGGGGGCTGTTCATCTAACATAGAAGGCAGGTGCTCTCTTTGGGAGCCATCAGTTTCATCAAACCGCTCATCTACAGTTTCAACAACCTTGTGATGGTAGGTGTTGAAGACTCTGTAGGTGTACGAGTCCTTTTCTTAACCAAGCATAAAACCTTCATGTGCTTTCGGTGCAAACTTAGAACTGTGGTGAGGATCTCTGATCCAGCATTTTTCACCGAAGACTTTGAGTTAACTTACATTGGGTTTCTTGCCAGTCATAAGTTCATACGAAGTCTTCTTGAAGAATTTGTGAAGATATACCCTGTTAGTGATGTGGCATGCAGTATCAATTGCCTCAGGCCATAAGCAATGAGGAGTCTTGTATTCATCAAGCATGGTGCGAGCCATCTCAACTAGAGTCCCGTTCTTGTGCTCCACAATGCCATTATGTTGAGGAGTATAAGGGGCAGATAACTCATGAGTAATACCAAGTTCATCAAGGTATTCATCAAGATTAGTGTTCTTGAACTCAGTCCCATTATCACTCCTAATATGCTTGATCTTGACGCCGAAGTTGGTGGAGGCCCTTGAAGCAAATCGTCTAAAGACATCCTGCACTTCATTTTTGTACAAAATAATATGCACCCAAGTGTAACGAGAGTAATCATCAACAATGACAAAGCCATACAAACTTGAAGAATTTGTTAGTATGGAGTAATGAGTGGGGCCAAAGAGATCCATGTGAAGCAATTCAAAGGGTCGAGTCGTGGTCATGATTGTCTTCTAGGGATGCTTGGATCTTGTCATCTTCCCAGATTCACATGCACCGCAGAGGTGGTCCTTGAGGAATTTGACACCTTCGATGCCAATGACATGCTTTTTCTTCACGAGCGTGTGCAAGTTCCTCATACCCGCATGTCCAAGTCGTCGATGCCACAGCCAGCCTTCCGAAGACTCTGCAAGTAAGCATGTGGCAGGTTGAGGACCTGTAGAGAAATCAACAATATACAAGTCTCCTCTCCTAAAGCCTTCGAAGACTTTGGAATTGTCAGATTCCATGATGAAGACACAAATATATTTTCCAAATACGACGATCATATCAAGATCATAAAGCATTGAGATAGACATATGGTTGAACCCAAGGGATTCAACAAGCATCACCTTATCCATGGTTCGGTCCTTTGAAATAGCAACCTTACCAAGTCCCAATACCTTGCTTTTTTCCTTTGTCTGCGTAGGTGATATGCTTCAGAGGAGATGGAGGGAGTGGCAAATTTATCAGTAGATTCTTGTCACCAGTCATGTGGTTTGTGCATCCACTATCGAGGACCCACCCAGTAGCTTTTGGAGTATCATCCTGCAGATGAATTAGTACAACTTACAAATTCATATGCTTCAGAGTGAAGAATATGACATCAATTTCATCAGATAAGATTTCATCACACAAGATTGTAAGCAAGTAGTGTGAGGACGTGCAAAATGAGGAATTCATTTAATCATGGTTAGCTTGCGTCCTTTCAAGCGTTTCCTCAGGTCTCCAACAAGTTAATCAGATGTTCAGTTTCATCTGGAGACCTGACCCTGCATAAGAATTAGTTCAATTTCTTCACCACCCACATCTGGAGGGGTGGCAAATAGTTCATCATTCTGCGAGCACCATGTGAGAAGGGAGGCATTGAAGCAAGTGCGCTTCGTTTCACAGGGTGAGGGTTAGAGTACTCAAATGAATAAGCAGAGAAATTCTTCGAGGACTTATGAACATAATGGTTTGAAGAATAATGCACATATTCATAACTCTTAGATTTTCCTTGTGAAACAGAAGCATTAGCGCGAGAATGATATTTTTGACCATTTGAGGAATTTGGTCCAAGTGAGGACTTTGGTTCACATGAGGAATTTGATATGGGGTTCCTATTATTCATGAGTGATGTCGTGAGGACATTCACTTGAAGATTTTGTAGGTAGCTCTTGGGAACCCATATTTTCTTCATAGGAGAACCGTTCCTGCAGTTAGTTCCAACAAATCTAGCAAATACTTCACCTTTCTAGTTTTTGAAGAATTTGTAGTTGGAGTCAAGTGACTCATCAGAGGAATGTGAAGTTTCACAAGTAAAGCCAGATAGAGTGGATGGATCTATAGGAGATCCTTTCGCAGCAACCCATGAGGTTTTGTGGTACTGCTCAGGTGTCCAGTAGGATCCATCAGCATTGAGTTTCCTCACAAAGGCAATACCCTTTTCCTAGGGTTCCTCTTCAGAATCTGCTTTTTGAGGACATCACAAAGGGTTTGATGCCCTTTGAGACTTTTGTACTTGCCTGTCACATACAATTCCTTCAACCCTGCATTGACGTTAGTGATACTTGTGGTATCCTCAGATGAGGAATGTGAGACCACATGAATAGTTGAAGAGTTTGCAGTAATAGAAGCATTTGAACATTCAGGTGAAGAATTTGCAGTTTCACGTTCGATGCATTTGAAACAAGGTGGAACAAATTCTTCCTGAGCGGTACTGATCTGTTGAGCCAGTAAGGAATCGTTTTCCCTTTGGAGATCCTCATGTGACACCCTTAGTTTCTCAAGACCTTGTTTTCTTTGAACAAATTCATAAGAAAGCTTCTCAGGATCGGCTAAGAGGTCGTTATGATGGCTCTCAAGGTTATCATACTTTGTCTGAAGAATTTTGAGATCGTCACACAGAGTTTGAGTCCGATCCACTTCATAGTTCAACAGATCATCGCTTTTGTCTAGCATTTTCTAAAGCTTTTCAAGTGCACTTTGTTGCTTAGTTGCAATTTTAACATGTTGAGCATAGCTAGGTTTCACAAATTCATCAGATTCACCTTCACTTCATTTAGAAGAGGAATGATGTTTGTGTACCTTTGAGCCTTTTTCCATGAAGCAATAGGTGGGAGCATCATCATCATTGCTGACGTCACAGTTGTTGGAGTAGTCATATTCTTCATCGCTGAAGATGGACTTGCTGACGAAAGCAGTAGCGAGAGCAAGGCTAGGGACACCAGATTCTAATTCATCCTCAGATTCTTCCTCTTCTTCATATTCTTTAGATTCTTCCTCAGAATCCATTTCCTTGCCAATGAATGCTCGAGCCTTTCTGGAACCATTCTTCTTGTGCTTTGAGGACTTTGAAAATGAGGACTTTGAAGATTTCTTCTTTTTCTTCGAGTCATCAGAACTATCCTCCTTGTATTTCTTCTTCTTCTTCTTCTTTGAATCTTTTTCCCAGAGAGGACAATCAGAGATAAAGTGACTGGGCTTCTTGCAACGATGACATGTTCTTTTCTTGTAGTCTTCTGAGGAATCTGATTTCCTCAAGCCACTTTTTGATGACTTTCCAAATCCACCTCTCCTTGAGAACTTCTGGAATTTCCTCATGAGCATTGCCAGTTCCTGACTTAGTTCTTCAGGATCAACAAGGTTGCTGTCTGAATCTTCTTCTTCGGATGAGGAAATTGCTTTTGCCTTCAGAGCACGAGATCTTCTATAGCTTGGCCCGTAGAGGTCTCTCTTCTCAGCTTGTTGGAATTGATGAGTATTGAGTCTCTCAAGAATATCAGCAGGATCAAGTGACTTGTAGTCTCCACATTTTTGAATCATCAAAGCCAAAGTATCAAATGAGGAGTCAAGAGATCTTAGCAGTTTCTTCACTACTTCATGGTCAGTGATATCGGTGGCACCCAGTGCTTGAAGCTCATTGGAGATATCAGTGAGACGATCAAAAGTTTGCTGAACATTTTCATTGTCAAGTCTCTTGAAGCGGTTGAAGAGATTGCGAAGAACATCAACATGAGAGTCACGTTGAGTGGAAACACCTTCATTGACTTTGGATAGCCTATCCCAGATAAGCTTAGCAGACTCCAAAGCACTCACTCTGTCATACTGAACTTTGCTCAGATGGCCACAGATGATATTCTTCGCTTGAGAATCGAGTTGCTTGAATCTCTTCACATCAGCAGTAGTAACAGTGGGAGTGACAGAGGGCACACCATTTTCCACAACGTACCAGAGATTGTTGTCAATAGCTTCAAGGTGCATACGCATCTTGTTCTTCCAGTAGGGGTAGTCTGTCCCATCGACGGTAGGACACCCCATGGAAACCTTGATCATACCTGCAGTCAACATAACTTGAACTCCAGGTGGTTAAACCAAAATCACACAGAGCGAGGGAGTACCTGCTCTGATACCAATTGAAAGTGCATTATATCGACTAGAGGGGGGTGAATAGGAGATTTTTACAAATTCATCACTTGGGGAATTTCAACTTTGAGGAATTTGAATTGTGATGAATAACTAGCAGCGGAATAAGTACTCAAGTGCATGAGGAACATAGCGAGAGCATAGTCATCATGATGAAATGAAACATGCACAGATTACAAGTAGCGTGATACAAGATAAGCAGGTGATGAACAAGGTAACTTGAAGAATTTGAGGTGAGGAATTTGTGAAAGTCTTCAGTCAAATTCTTCAAATAGTAACACTCAATTTCATCAACAAGTTTATGAGGAATAAGGGGGTTGAGGAAATAGAACCAGGTAGCTCGATGAAGACAATGGTTTGATGACCCAGTTCCAACTACTGTGACAGTCGTACGTCTGGTTTGGAGCGGCCTGGTATTTAAACCATAGGACACACGGTCCCAGGACACACAGTCCTTACCGTATTCTCCTTGAGCTAAGGTCACACAGTCCTCGCCCAACACTTGTAGTAAGTCTTCAGGGTAGACTTCCAAAACCCTCACAAATTGGTCACCGGGCGATCCACAATTTACTGCTGGATGCTCTAACCAAGTTCACTTCGTGATCCCCAATTAACTGCAGGAGCACTAGACCATGACGCCTAACCGTCTGGAGGATGCACGGTCCTCAAAGGAAACAAGCATCGGATCCACACAGGAATTTCTTCAGTGATCCTCAATCACTATGGGTTTGGTGGTTTGGTTGTGGGTTTTTCCTCACTGATGATTTTCTCTCAAAGTCCTCGGAGGATGGGTTGCTCCCAAATGACAAGTGTCAGTTCTCTCTCAGAGCATCCAACCAACAAGTGGTTGTGGGGGTGGCTATTTATAGCCAGGGTGCAACCTGACATGATATGACATAAATGCCCCAAATGATATGACCGTTATGTGGATATTTGTGATTGGGGACAGCTGGCGCTAAGCACAACAACGGTCGGATTTTCGAACTATGAAAGTCCTCAGACATATCATGTTCCTCACTTGTAGGCAATTCGCACTGGCGAAATCCTAACTCCTCAGTCAGATCAATTTCCTCAGAGACCAGAAGAACTTCGTCTCTGTCACTGAAGAACTTGACTGGACCATAAGAGATTTCCAAAGGCTTCACTTGAAGGATTGTATAGGTTGAGGATTTTGGAGTTGAGCATCAGTTGGAAATTTTCCTTAGTATTACCTCGGCCCCCTTTAATAGTATGGTGTTTCCTATGACTCAAGGAAGGAAATGAAACTAAGAAAACAAAGTCTTCACGCTTCATATTCCTCGTTCATATCTTGAAGGTCACACCAACTTCTTCATTTTCAAAGTCTTCACAAAGTCCTCACCAAAGTCTTCAGAAAGTCTTCAGCAAAGTCTTCACTTGAAGACATACATTTTTAGGGGTCGATAATCTCCGAATATATCAAACTCCTCATCGACTTATAGAGCATGTGTACACTCACAAACACATTAGTACCTTAACCTATAAGTCTTCAATACACCAAAATCACTAAGGGGCACTAGATGCACTAACGGTGGGGGTGCGCAACTGCCTCCGCCCCTCGCCCTCCCCTTTTAAATAAGGGGGAGACGCCCGGGGGGTGAGGATTAACTGCGCCCACTCCCCCGGGGAATCCACGAGAACATAGGCGTCTCGGGGCACAACCGCTGGCATCCAAGCACAGGGGATCCCGGCCTGTGGCCCGAGGCCTACTGGGCTACGCTTGCGGCCTGACAGGCTAGGTCCAAGGCGACGTCCCGTCTGCCCCAGGGGCGGGCCTCATGGCATCATTTCACCCCGTGTGGCGTGCCGTGGCGCAGCACGGGACCCGAAGTGACACAAGGGGACCCGAGGCATCGGGGCGACCGCCGACGCAGCCGGTCATTCGATCCTGCACGAAAGGTGGATACCGGCTCCCCCTCGTCGAGGGGACATGGGGCCCCGCCGGCTTCGTGGACTAGTGACGGGGTTATTACCCCTAGGTAGGCCAAGACTAGGGAGCTCTCCCCCTTTCGAAGAAAAACCATGCGGCCGGCTGGTCCATGGCTGGCTGGCATGCCGCCGGCTAACCCACGGCCGTCTGGCCCAATGGCGGCTGGCGGATATTCGGCAGGCTCGCTGCCGGCTGGCCCGCGGTCGGCTGATCAAGGAGCCGGCCACCCTACCCCTGCCAAGCCTGCGTCCGGCTATTCCTCTTAACCTTTGGACGGACAGGCACCCGTTCCCTTCTCAGTGTGACCAAGTACAATGACAATACAAGACCCCCACGTTGGACCTCGGCGTGGCTAAAGCGACCATTGACGCGTAGGCCCGCATGGCTACAGTCCTCCCGGTCGTACCGCTGACCCTGGCTGATCGTGACCCGACAAGGCAATAGTGCCGGCACGCCTCATTCCACTCCATTACCTGCCCCCGCGTGGCTAAAACGTTGCCGCCCATACCGGAGACTTCGGCTGGTTGGAGCTAGGAGACACCACTTGGGTGACCCGTGCCGCGGCAGGTGAGCGCAGACCAATCGGAGAGCCAACTGGCGGGCCCAGTGGGCGATGGGACCATGCAATTGGAGGGCCCTATGGGCAATTAGACAGCACACCGTATGGGTCCCCTGGTCAGACGGAGAGGCTGCCAGCCTCCCCCCTCTCGATACTCTAGGGATATTGTTAGCGGGGGGGCCCATAAAACTCCCCGAGCACCCCATGCATCAGGACACACAGACAGACACGAAGGAACTCTCCCCTCTCACACTCTCACGTAGTGAAGGAAGAGGAGCCGACCACTCCTTCTTCCACCTCTAGACAACAGCTCCAGGAGCACCATTGTAACCTCATCCACCATCCAACTAGACCAGCATGACTAGGGGTGTTACCTCCCATGGAGGGCCCTGAACCAGGGTACATCGCGTGTCTCCCATCGCTTGTGCCTAAACCCGTTCCTGGAGCACGGCATCCTTCGGCCCCAACCACTCTCGATAAGCCTTACCATGGCATTTGTCGTGAGAAAACAACGACAAATGACTTTTAGCTAGGCATGATGATTTCAATGATGCTCGTAGGAATAACAATTGAAACATGCAAAAGAGCATCATGAATCTCATGACAAGGACATTTAAGTCTAACTCACTTCCTCTGCATAGAGATTTTGTGAGCAAACAATTCATGAGAACAAGAATCAACTTGCATAGGAAGGCAAAACAAGAATATCTTCAAAAATTTGAACACATAGAGAGGAAACTTGATATTATTGCAATTACTACAAGCATAAGTTCCTCCCTCATAATAATTTTCAGTAGCATCATGAAGGAATTCGACAATGTGACTATCACATACAACATTATTTTCATGATCTGCAAACATAGAAAATTTATCACTCTCCACATAAGCAAAATTCTTCTCATTCATTATAGTGGGAGCAAACTCAACGAAATAACTATCATGAGGTACTTGATTGACATAACCACAAAAATCATGATGACAAGTTTCATGGTTACTATCACTCTTTATAGCATACATGTCATCATCATAATCATCATAGATAGTAGGCATGTCACTATCATAACAAATTTGCTCATCAAAACTTGGGGGACTAAAAATATCATCTTCATCAAACATAGCATCCCCAAGCTTGTGGCTTTGCATATCATTAGCATCATGGATATTCAAAGAATTCATACAAATAATATTGCTATCATGCTCATCATTCAAGGAATTCTCATCAAGTATTTTCATAATTCTTCCTCTACCAATTGAGCACAATTTTTTCAACCATCATTTTCACGAAAGACCTTAAAGAGACCAAACAATTGATGCAACCCTAACTCCATTTTTTTGTAGTTTTCTTTTATAAAACCAAACTAGTGAATAAACAAGAAACTAAAAGATTCAAATGCGAGATCTAAAGATATACCTTCAGGCACTCACCTCCCCGACAACGGCGCCAGAAAAGAGCTTGATGTCTACTACGCAACCTTCTTCTTGTAGACTCGTTTTGGGCCTCCAAGCGCGGAGTTTTGTAGGATAGTGGCAATTTTCCCTCAAGTGGATGACCTAAGGTTTATCAATCCGTGGGAGGTGTAGGATGAAGATGGTCTCTCTCAAACAACCCTACAATCAAATACAAGAAATCTCTTGTGTCCCCAACACACCCAATACAATGGCAAATTGAATAGGTGCACTAGTTTGGCAAAGAGATGGTGATACAAGTGCAATATGGATGGTAGATATAGGTTTTTGTAATATGAAATATAAAAAACAGCAAGGTAACTCATGATAAAAGTGAGCACAAATGGTATTGTAATGCTTATAAACAAGGCCTAGGGTTCATACTTTCACTAGTGCAAGTTCTCTCAACAATACTGAAATAGTTGAATCATATGTAAATCCCTCACGTGCGACAAAGAGTTCACTCCAAAGTCAAAAATAGTGGAGAACAAACGAAGAAATTATTGTTGGGTACGAAACCACCTCAAAGTTATATTTTTTGATCAATCTTATGAGCTATCCCTGTAAGTGTCACAAACAGCCCTAGAGTTCGTACAAAAATAACACCTTAAGACACATCAACCAAAACCCTAATATCACCTAGATACTCCAATGTCACAACGAGTACCCATGGGCTTGATTATACGATATGCATCACACAATTTGAGATTCATCATGTTCAATCCAACACAAAGAAATTCAAAAGAGTGCCCCAAAGTTTCTACCGGAGAGTCAAGACGAAAACGTGTGTCAACCCCTATGCATAGATTCCCAAGGTCACGAAACCCGCAAGTTGATGACCAAAATATACATCAAGTGGATCAATAGAACATCCCATTATCACCACAGATATCCCATCGCAAGACATACATCAAGTGTTCTCAAATCCTTTAAAGACTCAGTCCGATAAGAAAACTTCAAAGGGAAGACTCAATTCATCAAAAGAAGATAGAGAGGGAAAACTCCATATGATTCATCTATATCAATAGAGCTTGCGGTACATGAAGATTGTGTCATCTCAAGAACACGAAGAGAGAGAGAGATCAAACACGTAGCTACTGGTACATGCCCTCAGTCCCGAGGGTGAACTACTCCCTCCTCGTCATGGAGACCACCGGGATGATGAAGATGGGATCCCAATTAGCTTTTTGTGGCTACAGAGGCTTGCGGCGGTGGAACTCCCGATCTAGGTTTCTTTCTGGAGGTTTTTGTATTTATAGGAATTTTTGGCATCGGCCTCACGTCAAGGGGGTGCTCGAGGAGTCCACAAGTCACAAGGGCGCGACCTAGGGGGCACCCAGCAGGCTTGTGGCCTCCTCATCCACTTCCTGGCCCGGCTCTTCATTCCAGTATTTTTTATATTTTCCAAAAATATTCTCCGTAAATTTTGAGTCCATTCCGAGATCTTTTATTTCTGTACAAAAACAACACCACGGTAGTTTTGCTAAAAACAGCGTTAGTCCGGGTTAGTTCTAATAAAATCATACCAAAATCATATAGAATTATTGTAAACATGACATGAATACTTCATAAATTATAGATATGTTGGAGATGTATCAACCAGCAATGTGTGCACAAAAACGATGGCATGCATCCAAAGTAGTATGAAGGTCTTGCCAACTACGGTCTTACCAAAGCATAGAAGGAAATATATTTTTTAATGTCTGCTCAGTACGAAGGTCCCGTCTGGCTTCTTGTCGAATATAAAGGGAATAATAAATATGGCAGAGAAAAAGTTTTGGAACCTAAAGTCTCATGACTGCCATGTGATTATGATGCAACTGCTTCGGGTTGCATTGAGGGGGCTTCTACCGAAAAATGTTCGATTAGACATTTTGAAGCTATGTGCATTCCTCAATGCAATCTCTTAGAAGGTAATCGATCCAGAAATCCTACCAAGGTTAAAGAGTGATTTGGTGCAATGTCTTGTCAGTTTCGAGTTGGTGTTCCCACCATCCTTCTTCAATATCATGACGCACATCCTAGTTCATCTAGTCGATGAGATTGGCATTCTGGGCCCTGTATTTCTACACAATATGTTCCCCTTTGAGAGGTTCATGTGAGTCTTAAAGAAATATGTTCGTAAGAATGCTAGGCCAGAAGGAAGCATCTCCGCGGGCCATCAAACAGAGGAGGTCATTGGGTTTTGTGTTGACTTCATTCTGACCTTAAGCCGATTGGTCTCCCTCAATCGCGGTATCAGGGGAGACTGACTGCAAAAGGCATGCTAGGACCGGACTCAATAATATGTAGGGACGGGCATTCTTGGTCTCAAGCACACTAAACAGTTCTACATAATTCTACCTTGGTGATCCCGTATGTCAATGAACATAAGAATATTCTGCGCTTCAAACACTGGAGCATTGTGACGACTGGATTACATGTGAACACATCAGGACTTTCGGTAGTTGGTTGCAAACACATCTCATGGGTAACACCATTGTTGCAGATGAGTTGTAATCGTTGGCCAGGGGACCATCTTCAATTGTATTGACTTACAAAGGGTACGAGATATATGGGAATAAATTTTACACAATCGCCCCAGATCAAAAGAGCACCAACCAAAACAGTGGTGTCCGCTTTGATGCAGCAACCAACAGGGAAATGACACATATTATGGTCACATAGTGGACATATGGGAACTTGACTACGGACATGATTTTAAGGTCCCTTTGTTTTGGTGCAAATGGGTCAATCTGCCAGGAGGCAGGGTACATGCAGATCCACAGTACGGAATGACAACACTTGATCCGAACAATGTTGGGTACACAGATGAACCATTCGTCCTAGTTTTCTATGTGAAGAACATGTCTACCAAACCGAGAAAAAGAAAAGAAAACGAAGAGAATACATCATACGATGATCCAAGGCGCCACATAGTTCTTTTAGGGAAAAGTGACATCATGGGAGTGGAGGGCAAGACAAACATGTCTGAAGATTATGAAAAGTTTCATGAAAGTCCTCCCTTCAAAGTGAAGGTTGACCCAAGCACCCTGATAAACGATGAAGATTATCCATGGTTACTCTGCAATAAGCAAGGGACACACGCGAAGAAAAAGTGAAGACTTTCTCTCCACAACTATTCTGATGATGGCTTTAATCTAGAATATCACTGCAGTTGCATGTCAAGAAATGAATTCCTTTTGTAACAGATGAGTTTTCGTCTGAAACCCTAATAGTTCGAAAGACATTGTCCATTTTGTACACGAAGTGCATCCATTTTTTGTCGTAACCCTTTCAACTTTTTAGCACATGCTATGTGGGTGAAATGATGATACCATGCCAAGTTTCAACCATTTCAGAGTTCATTTGCATTGCTTTTCAATTCGAGGTCATTTTAGCTCAAAATAAATCATGAAATGCATGAAAAATAGCAAATGAAGTCAGAAAAGGGTTGAAAAGTGATGATGTCACTTTTAATGGTGCATATTGAATGTAGAAAAGGTCTTGAGTTCAAATATGTTTAAAAAAATGAATGCTTTTGTAATAGACGAGTTTTCGTCTGAAACTCTGATACTTCGAAAGAGGTTGTCCATTTTGTACACGAAGTGCAACAAGTTTTTGTCATAACCCTCTCAACTTTCTAGCACATGCTATGTGGGTGAAATGATGATACCATGCCAACTTGTAACCATTTCAGGGTTCATTTGCAGTGCTTTTCAATTTAGGGTCATTTTAGCTCAAAATAAATCATGAAATGCATGAAAAATAGCAAATGAAGTGAGAAAAGGGTTGAAAAGTGATGATGTCAGTTTGAATGGTGCTTATTGAATGCAGAAAAAGTCTTGAATTAAAATATGTTTAGAATTTAAAATCCCTTTGTAATAGACGTGTTTTCGTCCAATCAAAGTTATTTAACTTGATATTGTATAAAATTTATGCAACTAAAATTATCAAAGTTATTTTTGTTAAAAACTTTAATAGAAAAAAGAATATTCATAAAGTATTTTTTGTTAAGAACTTTTAATATGCAAAAAAAATATCATAGAAAATAGCAAAGGTGAAAATATATGCGAATTTATAGAGAAAAATTAACCTAAATTCAAAGTGCTAGTTAACTAGAACTTTGAATTTAGTTTGAATTTTCTCTATAAATTCGCATGTATTTTCACGTCAGGTAGGCCCACATGCCTGCTTTAGAGAGGAGCTCAACGTTGCAGCCGCGCGGGGCATATAAACAGGTCCGGACGCCCTTCCCTTGGCGAGGTGGGACTAAACATCCAACCGCACCACCGCTGTGCCAAGCACATACCTTTGGTCCCGGTTGGTGGCTCGAAATGGGACCAATGCCACCCTTTCGTCCTGGTTTGAGCCACCAACCGAGACTAAAGGTCCCTTCCCGTGCTGAAATTGGGCCGCCGAAAAGGAGACCTTTAGTCTGGTTGGTGGCTCGAACCGGGACGAAAGGGTGACATTGGTCACGGTTCAAGCCACCAACTGGGACCAAAGGTGTTTGCATATAGGTAGGACATGTCGAATTCTCCCCCAACCTATCCCATTCGCCCCGACGCCGACGCCCTGCCCTGACGCCGCTAGGATGCCGGAGCGTGCCGCCGTCCCCGAGCCTGTCCTCATCATCACCGCCGCCCCCGAGCCCATCATCATCATCGCCGCCGTCACCGAGCCCGCCCTCATCGTCGCCGCCGCCCCAGAGCCCATCATCATCGTCGTCGCCGCCACTGAACCCGTCTTCGTCGTCACTACCGTCACCGAGCTCGTCCTCGTCGTCGCCGCTGCCCCCGAGCCCGTCATCATCATCGCCATCGTCCCCGAGCCCGTCCTCGTCATCGCTGCCGGCCCTGAGCCCGTCTTCGCCGCCGCCGCCCCGAGCCCGTCCTCATCGCCGCCCCAAGCCCGTGCTCGCCACTGTTGTCGTCTCCGAGGTAAGAGAGTTGTTCTTAGTTATATTTAGTTGTTTTTATCATATTTGTATTTGTTGTATTTAGTTGTTTTTATTTGTATCGTATTTTTATTTGTTGTATTTAGTTGATTTTATCGTATTTATATTTGTTGTATTTAGTTGTTTTTATTTGTATCATATTTGTAGTTGTTGTATTTAGTTGTTTTTATTTGTATCGTATTTGTACGCGGGGTAAGAGAGTTGTTTTTAGTTGTTTTTATTGTCTAGATGTTTAGTTTTTATCGTCGGTCCTTGGTGACGCGATATTGAGGAGTCCCCAACAATCATCGGTGAGGGAGAGTACCCCCTGACGATCGTCGGTGAGGGAGAGTCCCCGACGATATCGAGGAGTCCCTGGCGATCGTCGGTGATGCGATATGATATTTAGTTACATGTTTAAATTTTTAGTTGCATAGCGTAGCCGTTGAGTCGACGATGCCCGGCCAACATCCTCGTCACCGACTCGGTGGCAACCACCTGCTTGAGAGGCACCATGTCCGGGACTGGGCTCCGTTGGGCTGGCACTGGGAGGTGCTTCCTTCGGGGGCGCGCAGCTTGGTGAGGAATCAGGGTCCCGTCTTTGACCCGAAGGTTATTTGGTGGCGGTCGCGTGGACACCTGTCGGAGAATAGATCAATTTGTTGGGGCAAGGCAAATGGTTGGCATGGGCGTGGTGATGGCTTGGGCTACTGTGATCTATGGTGGGTCCCGCAGTTAGTGGACAAGCTTTGGAAAGCCACAACAGATCACGCTCATTTCGTGCATTCACACGTATATCTTCCATTCCAAATAACTAACTGACCCTACAATCACAGTTATATACCATTCCATTATACACATATCTACCCTATTTAATCGCCCCATTCTCCTGGCCTAGCCATCACCGGAATCATGCCATCGATTTGCAGTCGTCCACGCTGACACCGGAGTAAAAAGGTCTCCTCCATGGCTCGTCCCATCTTCGCTTGCACTGTTGATTAATTTTTCAATTGATTCGATCAAGTAGTCTGTTGCGATGAGAGTAGTTGATCATACGATCTGGTTAGGGATATATTTTTTCTTTGGAGTAACTCTAGGCCCAGTTCTTTTGGTTGATTCTCCCTTAATCTTGAGAATCTAGCATCCACCCAGCTTCTCCCAGAATCTTGAATCCATATTTTTTTACAATCCTAGCTAGTTAGGATGTGAACAGTTAGGATTATAAAAAACATAGTAATACAAGATTTTGGGAGAAGCTGGGTGAAGGGTCGATTCTCAAGATTCTAGGAGAATCGGCCAAATGAATTGGGCCCTAGTAGACCTTTGAGCTATGTGGCATTGCTAGGAATCATTTGGATGAGTATGTGGATACATCTTTTCTAATGCACATGTACATCTAAGTCATATGCCACTGAGTTTACTAGGACAGTCTTGAAGAATTTTTAGTTTATTTTTTCTTTCTTTCTTAGTTTGTTTTAGTCACTTAGATGTTCCTTGCACAGATGAGTTTGTTGATAGCTAATTATGAACATGAATGACATGACATTTGAGCTTTGCTTGAAAATCATCACCCAATTTGTCTCACATACCATCGATATGTTTTCACAATGTAGAAGTCATTAATAGAATTGTTGTGTCTGTTGCTATAGGGACCATGGTCTCAATGGCGAAAAACAACCGTGCAGAGTAAGACAAGGATTTGCATGAAGCGCAGTGGGAGATCGACTTGAAGGTGCAAAAGGATCGCGATGAGGTAGACAAGAAACTCAAACAAGAACGTTCGTATGCTGACAGGATGATAAAGGAGGAGCATGAAGATTTTTCTAGCAAGATGAAGAAGATGCGTGATGATATTGAAGAAAATTTTTAAGAGGGACCATGAGGACATGGAAAATAATTTTTTTTCTTGCGTGCAAGGACTTGAGTCAAACATTGCAAAAGGACCGGAAGCTAGTGGGCATGATTATACACACGGAGCGAGTAAAGATGGATGCCAATGTGTTGGAGGCACGTGCAGATATGGATAATTGGCTGCTACATGAGCGGTCATACATGGAGTATAAGGCCATGGTGGAGTAGGTCCGCTTGGAAGGAAAGATGTTGGAAGACCGTGCGATCTTACGGCCACAACTTCAATGCCACAGTGATCCACCCTAAAACATGACTTCAATTCTACCCCTGTAAGTATCTTGCACTGTTTCTACATATTCAGGACATACATTTTATATGAACACCTTAAATTATTGGGTATCTTTCTGTCAGTAATCCATTTGTAGGCTAGGAATCATCAGATGGCACAATCCTCATTAACTCGAGACCTTGTGAAAGAGACACCCGTTAAATGCCACATCAATCCACCCCAACAAATATCTTCAATTCTCCCCTTGTAAGTACCTCCCACCGATGTGATACAGTCATAGCCAAAATATGGTATGATCTTTTAAAATTTGTGTGTAAACCCACTATCGGTGATTCATACGTAGGATAAGAGTCCTGAGATGACACAATCCCCAATCACTCCACATGAAGGATACACTGGAAAGAACAAGGTAAAAACATCGCAATGTTACTATGGACATAAAAAACTATGTTTGCCCCTTTATTGATGTGAGATACTTCTACTCTTATGTAGGTGCTGGCCATGGAATTTTTTGTTCATAGGGATGATGAGATGTCTCATGTCCCGAGAGCATACTTCGAGGATAGACCGGCAAAAGTGAGAGTTTTTGAACCGCTCATAGTGGACTACAATCTAATTGAGTATGAAATGAGAACAAGTTTTGGTTACAAAATGAGAGCAAAATTGTACTACTTCTCACCCGAGTTTGTGTGGAAGCTGCTAGAAGGAATGTTCTTGATTTCAGGACAAGATGATGTAGCCAAAATGCTTTCTCGCCTGAACGTCAGTAAAACATGTCACTCGTACATTGTGTACAATAGAACAACGGGTCCTTATCTTGAAGAGGACTTGCATTCAGAGGTTCAAGTTGTACATGTTACATCAAGTTTATGGCTACATCATTTTTGCGATGTTCCTAATACCATTCCTATTCTATTTTACGGGAGTTGCGGCGCCTAGACTTGGAGCAGACCAAGGGCCTTGCTAGAGGGTCAGCGGAGAGTGAAAAGGAACAACTAGCGCACCTTGAGTTATTTGGTTATGTTGATGTTAAACCTAAAAAGATTAAAGAACATGGGTCATTGCCAATCCCGAAGCAATCTCCAACGAACAAACATAAGAGGTCCCTAGATTTTGGCAGCGAAGAAGACCATAGTATGCTAAATGGTTTTCAGCCGGTTTAAGCTTCAGACCTAGATTGTTTTGTTTGAAAGAGTCATTTTATTGTTTCCCTCTCTATGTTCACAATTATGGCAAAATTTATTTGTGTTAAAGGTTTTTGAACAACATTGTATCGTGAATGATGGATGAGTTTTATGTCCAACCCTACAGTTGTTTGTGAGAGAGCCTTGCACGTACACAAGTATGCACACACATCACAAGTGTGTTAAAATAGTATATATTTTCTTTGATGAAACTGTTTCCATGCTCCCATGTACACACGCATAATCTTGATACCCTACAAAATGCATGCAACGTGTAAGTGCATCTAGTGCCTCTTAGTGATTTTGGTGTATTGAAGACTTATAGGTTAAGGAACTAATGTGTTTGTGAGTGTACACAGGCTCTATAAGTCAATGAGGAGTTTGATATATTCGGAGATTACCGACCCCTAAAATGCATGTCTTCAACTCAAGACATTGGTGAATACTTTGCTGAAGACTTTAGTATTCCCTAAAGACTTTGAAATTGAAGAAGTTTGTGTGACCTTGAATATATGAACGAGGACTATGAAGCGTGAAGACTTTTGTTTTCGTATTTTCATTTCCTTTCTTTGAGTCAAAGGAAACATCATACTGTTAAAGGGCGCCGAGGTAATACTAAGGAAAATTTCCAACTAATGCTCAACTCAAAATGCTCAACCTATCCCATCCTTCGAGTGAAGCCTTTGGAAATCTCGTGCAGTTCAGTCAAGTTCTTCAGTGACAGAGACAAAGTTCTTCTGGTCTCTGATGAAATTGATCTGACTGAGGAGTTAGGATTTCGCCAGTGCGAATTGCCTACAAGTGAGGAACATGATAAGCCTGAGGACTTTCATAGTTCGGAATTCTGACCGTTGATGTGCTTAGCGCCAGCTGTCCCCAATCATCTTATCCACATAACGGTCATATAATTGGGGGCATTTATGTCTTATCATGTTAGGTTGCACCCTAGCTATAAATAGCCACCCCCCCACAACCATTAGTTGGTTGGCTGATCCGAGAGAACTGACACTTGTCATTTGAAAGCAACCCATCCTCCGAGGACTTTGAGAGAAAATCATCAGTGAGGAAAAACCCAAATCCAAACCACCAAACCCAAAGTGATTGAGAATCACTAAAGAGATTGTTCCTATGTGGAACCGACGTTTGTTACCTTTGAGGACTGTGTATCCTCCAGACGGTTAGGCGTCATGGTCTAGTGCATCCTACAGTCAATTGGGGATCATGGAGTGACCTTGGTCTAGAGCATCCAGCAGTAAATTGTGGATCGTCGAGTGACCAGTTTGTGAGGGTTTTGGAAGCCTACCCTGAAGACTTACCACGAGTGTTAGGGGAGGACTTTGTGACCTTAGCTCAAGGAGAATACGGTAAGGACTGTGTGTCTTGGGATTGTGTGTCCTCTGGTTTAAATACCAGGCCGCTCCAAACCAGACATACGACTATCACAACAGTTGGAATTGGGTCATCAAACCATTGTCTTCATCGAGTTACCTGGTTCTATTTCCTCAACCCCTCTATTCCTCGTATACTTGTTGGTGAAATTGATTGTTACTGTTTGAAGAATTTGACTGAAGACTTTCACAATTTCCTCACCTCAAATTCTTCAAGTCACCTTGTTCCTCATCTTCTTATCCCGTATCACGCTACGTGTAATTTGTGCATGTTCATTTCATCATCATGACTATGTTGTTGCTACGTTTCTCGTGCACTTGAGTACTTATTCTGCTGCTTGTTATTCATCACATTTCAAATTCCTCAAGTTGAAATACCTCAAGTGATGAATTTGTAAAAATCGCCTATTCACCCCCCCCCCGTCTAGTCGATATAACGCACTTTCAATTGGTATCAGAGCGAGGTACTCCCTTGTTCTGTGTGATTTTGGTTTAACCACCTGGATTAGTTATGTCGACTGCAGGTATGATCAAGGTTTCCACAGGGTGTCCTACCTTCGATGGGAAGGCTTACCCCTACTGGAAGAACAAGATGCGTCTTGAGGCTATTGACAATGATCTTTGGTACATTGTGGAAAATGGTGTTCCCCGCATTTCTCCAACTGTCACTCCTGCTGATACGAAGAAATTCAAGCAACTCGATTCTCAAGGGAAGAATATCATCTCTGGCCATCTGAGCAAAGGTCAATATGGTAGAGTGAGTGCTTTGGAGTCTGCTAAGCTTATCTGGGATAGGCTGTCCAAAGTGAATGAAGGTGTTTCCACTCAACGTGATTCATGTGTTGACGTTCTTCGCAATCTCTTCAATTGCTTCAAGAGACTCGACAATGAAAATGTTCAGCAAACTTTTGATCGTCTCATTGATATCTCTAATGGGCTTCAAGCACTCGGTGCTACTGATATCATCGACCACGAAGTAGTGACGAAACTACTAAAATCTCTTGATTCCTCATTCGATACTCTGGCTTTGATGATCGAAGAACATGGAGACTACAAGTCACTTGATCATGTTGATATTCTTGAGAGACTCAATGTTGGAAATATGCCCTAGAGTCAATAATAAAATGGTTATTATTGTATTTCCTTGTTCATGATAATTGTTTATTGTTCATGCTGTAATTGTGTTAACCGGAAACCATAATACATGTGTGAATGCATAGACCACAACATGTCCCTAGTGAGCCTCTAGTTGGCTAGCTTGTTTATCAATAGATGGTCACGGTTTCATGACCATGGACACTGGATGTCATTGATAACGGGATCACATCATTAGGAGAATGATGTGACGGAGAAGACTCAATCCTAAGCATAGCACAAGATCGTGTAGTTCGTCTGCTAAAGCTTTTCAATGTCAAGTATCATTTCCTTAGACCATGCGATTGTGCAACTCCCGGATACTGTAGGAATGCTTTGGGTGTGCCAAACATCATAATGTAACTGGGTGGCTATAAAGGTGCACTACGGGTATCTCCAAAAGTGTCTGTTGGGTTGGCACGAATCGAGACTGGGATTTGTCACTCCATGTGACGGAGAGGTATCTCTGGGCCCACTCGGTAAGACATCATCATAATGAGCTCAATGTGACTAAGGAGTTAACCACGGGATGGTGTATTGCGGAATGAGTAAAGAGACTTGCCGGTAACAAGATTGAACAAGGTACAAAGATACCGACGATCAAATCTCGGGCAAGTAACATACCGGTAGACAAAGGGAATTGTATACGGGATTGATTGAATCCCCGATATCGTGGTTCATCCGATGAGATCATCATGGAGCATGTGGGAGCCAACATGGGTATCTAGATCCCGCTGTTGGTTATGACCGGAGAGGTGTCTCGGTCATGTCTACGTGTCTCCCGAACCCGTAGGGTCTACACACTTAAGGTTCGATGACGCTAGGGTTATAGGGAAATGGTATACGTGATTACCGAAGGTTGTTCGGAGTCCCGGATGAGATCCCGGATGTCATGAGGATCTCTAGAATGGTCTGGAGGTAAAGATTGATATATAGGAAGTCCAGTTTTGGTCACCGGAAAGTTTTCGGGCTCATCGGTAGTGTACAGGGAGTGCTGGGAGGGTGCCGGAGGACCCCCGGGAGGGGTGTGACGACCAAAGGACTTTGTGGGCCCTTAGAGGATGTGTACCAGCCCTTATTGGGCTGGCCAAGACCTTCCATAAGGTCCCATGCAGCTAGGGATAAGAGATAAGGCTGAAAAGGATTCAAAAGGAAGAGATCCACCTCCCTTGTGGGAGGTGGACTCCTCCCTAGGTTTGGCCGAACCTCTCCTCCTTGGAGGAGGGGCCAAGGCAGCCCTCCCACTCCCTCCTCCTATATATACCCAAGGTTTGGGGATGATTTGAGACACGACTTCTCTCTCTCTCTCGGCGTAGCCCTACCCTTCCTATTCCTCGTTCTCCGTAGCGCTTGGCGAAGCCGTGCCGGAGTCCACGTAGCTCCACCGTCACCACGCCATCGTGCTACCGGAGCTCTCCCTCAACCTCTCCTTCCTCCTTGCTGGATCAAGGCGTAGGAGACGTCATCGGGCTGCACGTGTGTTGAACGCAGAGGCGCCGTTGTTCGGCGCTTAGATCGGGGTCCACCGCGATCTGAATCGCTACGAGTACGACTCCACCAACCGCGTTCTTGTAACGCTTCCGCTTAGCGATCTTCAAAGGTATGAACATGCAATCTCTCCCCACTCGTTGCTGGTTTCTTCATACATAGATCTTGGTGACACGTAGGAATTTTTTTGATTTACTACTACGTCTCCCAACAGTGGCATCATGAGCTAGGTCTATGCGTAGAATCTATGCATGAGTAGAACACAAAGCAGTTGTGGGCGTCGATCTTGTTAATTTGCTTACCACTACTAGTCTTATCTTGATTCGGCGGTATTGTGGGATGAAGCGGCCCAGACCAACTTTACACATATGCTTACGTGAGACCGGTTCCACCGCCTGACATGCACTTGTTGCATAAGGTGGCTAGCGGGTGTCTGTCTCTTCCACCTTAGTCGGATTGGATTCGATGAAAAGGGTCCTTATGAAGGGTAAATATCAATTGGCATATCATGTTGTGGTTTTGGCGTAGGTAAGAAACGTTCTTGCTAGAAACCTATAGCAGCCACGTAAAAACTTGCAACTACAAATTAGAGGACGTCTAACTTGTTTTTGCAGCATGTCCTTGTGATGTGGTATGGCCAAAAGGATGTGATGTGATGCATTGTGATGTATGAGATTGATCATGTTCTTGTAATAGGATTCATGACTTGCATGTCGATGAGTATGACAACCGGCAGGAGCCATAGGAGTTGTCTTATTTTATTGTATGACCTGTGTGTCAATCATAAACGCCATGTAATTACTTTACTTTATTGCTAAACGTTAGCCATAGTAGTAGAAGTAATAGTTGGCGAGACAACTTCATGAAGACACAATGATGGAGATCATGATGATGGAGATCATGGTGTCGTGCCGGTGACAGTGATGATCATGGTGCCCCGAAGATGGAGATCAAAGGAGCAAGATGATATTGGCCATATCATGTCACTATATTGATTGCATGTGATGTTTATCATGTTTACATCTTATTTTCTTAGAACGACGGTAGTAAATAAGATGATCTCTCAATAAAATTTCAAGAAAGGTGTTCACCCTAACTGTGCACCGTTGCTAAGAATCGTTGTTCCGAAGCACCACGTGATGATCGGGTGTGATAAGTTCTAACGTTCGCACACAACGGGTGTAAGCCAGATTTACACACGCTAAACACTTAGGTTGACTTGACGAGCCTAGCATGTACAAACATGGCCTCGGAACACGGAAGACCGAAAGGTCGAACATGAGTCGTATAGAAGATACGATCAACATGGAGATGTTCACCATGGATGACTAGTCCGTCTCACGTGATGATCGGACACGGGCTAGTTGACATGGATCATGTGTCACTTGGATGACAAGAGAGATGTCTATCTAAGTGGGAGTTCATTAAATAATTTGATTATGTGAACTTAATTATCATGAACTTAGTCTACAATTGTCTTTACAATCTATATTGTAGATCCAATGGCCAACGCTAATGCCAACATCAACTTCAACGCGTTCCTAGAGAAAACCAAGTTGAAAGATGATGGAAGTAACTATGCGGACTGGGTCCGTAGCTTGAGGATCATCCTCATAGCTTCCAAAAGATTGTATGTCCTTGATGCACCGCTAGGTGACGCACCCGTTCTCCCAGCAGAGCAAGACGTTGCGAATGCTTGGCATTCACGCTACGATGATTACTCCATTGTTTAGTGTGGCATGCCTTACAGTTTAGAACCGGGGCTCCAAAAGTGTTTTGAGCAACACGGAGCATATGAGATGTTCCAAGAGCTGAAACTGGTTTTCCAAGCTCATGCCCGGGTCGAGAGATATGACGTCTCCGACAAGTTCTTCAGATGTAAGATGGAGGAGAACAGTTCTGTCAGTGAGCACATCCTCAAGATGTCTGGGCTACACAACTGCTTGACTCAGCTGGGACTTAATCTCTCGGATGACTCGGTCATTGACAGAATCCTCTAGTCACTTCCACCTAGATACAAGAGCTTTGTGATGAACTACAACATGCAAGGGATAGAGAAGTCCATTCCTGAGTTGTACTCGATGCTGAAATCAGCGGAGGTCGAGATCAAAAAGGAGCATCAAGTGTTGATGGTAAATAAGACCACTAGTTTCAAGAAAGTCAAGGGTAAGAAGAACTTCAAGAAGGACAACAAAGCTGTTGTCGCGCCCAGTAAGCAAGTTGTCAGGAAGAACAACAAGAATGGACCCAAGCCTGAGACCGAGTGCTTTTATTGCAAGGGTACCAGTCACTGGAAGCGGAACTGCCCCAAGTACTTAGCGGATAAGAAGGCGGCAACGTTAAAGGTATATGTGATATACTTTTTATTGATGTGTACCTAACCAGCGCTCGTAGTAGCTCCTGGGTATTTGATACTGGTGCAGTTGCTCACCTTTGTAACTCCAAGCAGGAGCTGCGAAATAAGCGGAGACTGGCGAAGGACGAGGTGACGATGCGCGTCGGAAATGATTCCAAGGTCGATGTGATCGCCGTTGGCACGCTACCTCTGCATCTACCTTCGGGATTAGTTTTAAACCTTAATAATTTTTATTTAGTAGCATCTTTGAGCATGAACATTGTATCTAGATCTCACTTGATACGAGATGGCTACTCATTTAAACCTAAGAATAATGGTTGTTCTATTTATATGAGAGAAATGTTTTCTGGTCATGCCCCGCTGGTCAATGTTTTATTTTTAATGAATCTTGAACGTGATGTTACACATGTCCATAGTGTGAGTAACAAAAAGTGTAAGGTTGATAACGATAGTCCCACTTACATGTGGCACTGCCGCCTTGGTCATATTGGTGTCAAACGCATGAAGAAGCTCCATGCTGATGGACTTTTGGAGTCTCTTGATTTTGAATCATTTGACACGTGTGAACCATGCCTCATGGGCAAGATGACCAAGACTCCGTTCTCCGAAACAATGGAGCGAGCAACTAACTTGTTGGAAATAATACATACCGATGTATGTGGTCCAATGAGCGTCGAGGCTCGTGGTACCTACCATTGTATTCTCACCCTCACTTATGACTTGAGCAGATATGGGTATGTCTACTTAATGAAACACAAGTCTAAAACCTTTGAAAGGTTCAAGGAATTTCAGAGTGAGGTAGAGAATCACCGTGATAGGAAAATAAAGTGCCTACGATCTGATCGTGGCGGAGAATATTTAAGTCACGAGTTTGGCACGCACCTAAGGAAATGTGGAATTGTTTCACAACTCACGCCGCCTGGCACACCTCGGCGAAATGGTGTGTCTGAACGTCGTAATCGCACTCTATTGGATATGGTGCGATCTATGATGTCTCTTACTGACTTACCGCTATCATTTTGGGGATATGCATTAGAGACTGCCGCATTCACTTTAAATAGGCACCGTCAAAATCCGTTGAGACAACACCGTATGAATTATGGTTTGGAAAGAAACCTAAGCTGTCCTTTCTAAAAGTTTGGGGATGCGATGCTTATGTGAAGAAACTTCAACCTGAGAAGCTCGAACCCAAAGCGGAAAAGTGCGTCTTCATAGGATATCCCAAAGAGACTATTGGGTATACCTTCTTCCTCAGATCCGAAGGCAAAGTCTTTGTTGCTAAGAATGGATCCTTTCTCGAGAAAGAGTTTCTCTCGAAAGAAGTAAGTGGGAGGAAAATAGAACTTGATGAGGTAATTGTACCTCCACTCGAACCGGAGAGTAGCACAACACAGGAAGTTGTTTCTGTGGAGCCTACACTGGCTAGAGAGGAAGTTAATGATGATGATCATGAAACTTCAGATCAAGTTACTATTGAACTTTGAAGGTCCACTAGGACACGTTCCGCACCAGAGTGGTACGGTAACCCTGTCCTGGAGATCATGTTGTTGGACAACGGTGAACCTTCAAACTATGAAGAAGCGATGGCGGGCCCGGATTCCAACAAATGGCTTGAGGCCATGAAATCCGAGATAGGATCCATGTATGAGAACAAAGTATGGACTTTGGTGGACTTGC
This sequence comes from Hordeum marinum, assembly GCA_022496015.1. Lineage (NCBI taxonomy): Eukaryota > Viridiplantae > Streptophyta > Magnoliopsida > Poales > Poaceae > Hordeum > Hordeum marinum. Next base: position 452,765,687 of record CM039674.1, on the reverse strand, counting down.
CTGATAATAAGCGAGCCATTGAAAATAAATGGATCTTTAAGAAAAAGACTGGCGCGGATGGTAATGTGACCGTCTATAAGGCTCGACTTGTCACTAAGGGTTATCGACAAGTTCAAGGAGTTGACTACGATGAGATTTTCTCAACCGTAGCGATGCTAAAGTCTGTCTGAATCATGTTAGCAATTGCCGCATTTTATGATTATGAGATCTGGCAAATGGACGTCAAAACGGCATTCCTTAATGGCTTCCTTAAAGAAAAACTGTATATGATGCAGCCGGAAGGTTTTGTCGATCCTAAAGATGCTAACAAAGTATGCAAGCTCCAGCGCTCCATCTATGGGCTGGTGCAAGCATCTCGGAGTTGGAACATTCGCTTTAATGAGGTGATTAAAGCGTTTGGGTTTGTACAGGTTTATGGAGAACCCTGTATTTACAAGAAAGTGAGTGGGAGCTCTATAGCATTTCTCATATTATATGTGGATGGCATACTGATAATGGGAAATGATATAGAACTTTTGGAAAGTGTAAAGGCCTACTTGAATAAGAAAATTCAATGAAGGACCTTGGAAAAGCTGCTTACATATTAGGTATTAAGATCTATAGAGATAGATCGAGACGCCTCATAGGTCTTTCACAAAGCACATACCTTGAAAAGATATTGAAGAAGTTCAATATGGATCAGTCCAAGAAGGGATTCTTGCCTGTGTTACAGGGTGTGAGATTGAGTACGACTCAATGCCCGACCATGGCAAAGGATAGAGAAGATATGAGTGTCATCCCCTATGCTTCAGCCATAGGCTCTATTATGTATGTCATGTTGTGTACCAGACCTGATGTGAACCTTGCCATAAGTTTGGTAGGGAGGTACCAAAGTGATCCCGGAGCGGAACACTAGAGAGCGGTCAAGAATATCCTGAAGTACCTGAAAAAGACAAAGGATATGTTTCTCATATATGGAGGTGCCGAAGAGCTCGTCGTAAAGGGTTATGTCAATGCTAGCTTCGACATAGATCCGGACGACTCCAAGTCGCAAACCGGATACGTGTATATTTTGAACGGAGGGGCAGTCAGCTAGTGCAGCAGTAAGCAAAGCATTGTGGCGGCATCTACATGTGAAGCGGAATACATAGCTGCTTCGGAAGCAGCAAAGGAAGGAGTCTGGATGAAGGAGTTCATCACCAACCTAGGAGTAATTCCAAGTGCGCCGGGCCCTATGACTCTATTCTGTGACAACACTGGAGATATTGCCCATGCGGAGGAGCCCAGGTTTTACAAGAAGACAAGACACATCAAGCGCCGCTTCAACTCCATCTGTGATTACATTCAGAAGGGAGATATAGATATTTGTAAAGTGCATACGGATCTGAATGTTGCAGATCCATTGACTAAACCTCTCTCACGAGCAAAACATGATCAACACCAGAATGCTATGGGTGTTTGATTCATCACAATGTAACTAGATTATTGACTCTAGTGCAAGTGGGAGACTGTTGGAAATATGCCCTAGAGACAATAATAAAATGGTTATTATTGTATTTCCTTGTTCATGATAATTGTCTATTGTTCATGCTATAATTGTGTTAACCGGAAACCATAATACATGTGTGAATGCATAGACCACAACATGTCCCTAGTGAGCCTCTAGTTGGCTAGCTCGTTGATCAATAGATGGTCACGGTTTCATGACCATGGACATTGGATGTCATTCATAACGGGATCACATCATTAGGAGAATGATGTGATGGACAAGACCCAATCCTAGGCATAGCACAAGATCGTGTAGTTCGTATGCTAAAGCTTTTCAATGTCAAGTATTGTTTCCTTAGACCATGAGATTGTGAAACTCCCGGATACCGTAGGAATTATTTGGGTGTGCCAAATGTCACAACGTAACTGGGTGGCTATAAAGGTGCACTACGGGTATCTCCGAAAGTGTCTGTTGGGTTGGCACGAATCGAGACTGGGACTTGTCACTCCGTGTGACGGAGAGGTATCTCTGGGCCCACTCGGTAAGACATCATCATAATGAGCTCAATGTGACTAAGGAGTTAGCCATGGGATGATGTATTACGGAACAAGTAAAGAGACTTGCCGGTAACGAGATTGAACAAGATATAGAGATACCTACGATCGAATCTCGGGCAAGTATCATACCGGTAGACAAAGGGAATTGTATACGGGATTGATTGAATCCCCGATATCGTGGTTCATCCGATGAGATCATCGTGGAGCATGTGGGAGCCAACATGGGTATCCAGATCCCGCTATTGGTTATTGACCGGAGAGGTGTCTCGGTCATGTCTACGTGTCTCCCGAACCCGTAGGGTCTACACACTTAAGGTTCGATGACGTTAGGGTTATAGGGAAATGGTATACGTGATTACCTAAGGTTGTTAGGAGTCCCGGATGAGATTTCGGACGTCATGAGGAGCTCAGGAATGGTCCAGAGGTAAAGATTGATATATAAGAAGTCCAGTTTTGGTCACCGGAAAGTTTTCGGGCTCATCGGTAGTGTACCGCCAGTGTCGGGAGGGTGCCGGAGGACCCCGGGGAGGGGTGTGACGACCATAGGACTTCGTCGGCCCTTAGAGGAGGTGTACCAGCCCTTATTGGTCTGGACAAGACCTTCCTTAAGGGCCCATGCGGCTAGGGATAAGAGATAAGGCTGAAAAGGATTCAAAAGGAAGAGATCCACCTCCCTTGTGGGAGGTGGACTCCTCCCTAGATTTGGCCGAACCTCTCCTCCTTGGATGAGGGGCCAAGGCAGACCTCCCTCTCCCTCCTCCTATATATACCCAAGGTTTTGGGATGATTTTAGACACGAATTCTCTCTCTCTCGGCGCAGCCCTACCCTTCCTCTTCCTCGTTCTCTGTAGTGCTTGGCGAAGCCCTGCCGGAGTCCACATAGCTCCACCGTCACCATGTCGTCGTGCTGTCGGAGCTCTCCCTCAACCTCTCCTTCCTCCTTTCTGGATCAAGGCATAGGAGACGTCATCGGGCTGCACGTGTGTTGAACATGGAGGCGCCGTTGTTCGGCGCTTATATCGGAGTCCACCGCGATCTGAATCGCTACGAGTACGACTCCACCAAACGCGTTCTTGTAACGCTTCCGCTTAGCGATATTCAAAGGTATGAAGGTGCAATCTCTCCCCACTCGTTGCTGGTTTCTTCATAGATAGATCTTGGTGACACGTAGGAATTTTTTCGATTTACTACTACGTCTCCCAACACTCAATACTCATGAATTCCAACAAGCTGAGAAAAGAGACCTCTACGGGCCAAGCTATGGAAGATCTCATGCTTTGAAGGCAAAAGCAATTTCCTCATCCGAAGGTGAAGATACTGATAGTAGCCTTGGTGATCCTGAAGAACTAAGCCAGGATCTAGCAGTGCTCGTGAGGAAATTCCAGAAGTTCTCAAGGAAAGGAGGATTTGGAAAGTCATCAAAAGGTGGATTGAGGAAATCAGATTCCTCAGATGACTACAAGAAGAGAACTTGTCACAAATGCAAGAAATCTGGTCACTTCATCTCTGACAATCCTCTCTGGGAAAAAGAATCAGAGAAGAAGCAGAAGAAGTAAAGAGATGGCAGTTCTGATGACTTAGAGAAAAAGAAGAAATCTTCAAAGTCCTCATCTGCAAAGTCCTCATCTTGAAAGTCCTCAATGCACAAGAAGAATGGTTCCAGTCGGGATTTCATTGGCAAGGAAATGGACTCAGAACAAGAATCTAAAGAAGAGGAAGAAGAGGAAGAATCCGAGGAACTGAATCTAAATCTGGTGTCGCTAGCCTTGCACTTGCTACTGCTTTCATCAACAAGTCCATCTTCAACGATGAAGAAAATGACTACTCCAACGACTCTGGTGTCAGTAATGATGATTACGCTCTCACCTATTGCTTCATGGCTAAAGGTTCCAAGGTACATAAGCATCACTCTTCCTCTGAATCAAGTGATGGTGAATCTGATGAATATGTGAAACCTAGCTATGCCAAACTTCCTAATATTGCTACTAGGCAACAAAGTGCCATTGAAAAGCTTCAGAAAATTCTAGACAAAAGTGATGATCTGTTGAATGAGGAAGTGGATCAAACTCAAACTCCGTCTGACGATCTCAAAAGTCTTCAAACAAAGTATGATAACCTTCAGAGTCATCATAATGCTCTCTTAGCCGATCATGAGAAGCTTTCTTATGAATTTATTCAAAGAAAGCAAGATCTTGAGAAACTAAGGGTGTCACATGAGGATCTCCAAAGGGAAAACGAGTCCTTACTGGCTCAATAGATCAGTACCGCTCAGGAAGAATTTGTTCCACCTTGTTTGAAATGTTCACCTGAATGTTTAAATGCTTCTATTGCTGCAAATTTTCAACTATTCCAGTGGTCACAAATTCCTCATCTGAGGATACCACAAGTATCACTGACAAAAATGAAGGGTTGAAGGAATTGTATGTGACAGGCATGTACAAAAGTCTCAAAGGGCATCAAACCCTTTGTTATGTCCTCAAAAAGCAGATTCTGAACAGGAACCCTAGGAAAGAGGGTATTGCCTTTGAGAGGAAACTCAACGCTGATGGATCCTACTGGACACCTGAGTAGTACCCCAAAACCTCATGGGTTGCTGCAAAAGGACCTCCTGTAGATCCATCCACTTTATATGGCTTTACTTGTGAAACTTCATATTCCTCTGATGAGTCACTTGACTGCAACTACAAATTCTTCAAAAATCAAAAAGGTCAAATATTTGCCAGATTTGTTGGAACTAACTACAGGAATAGTTCTCCTATGAAGAAATCTGGGTTCCCAAGAGCTACCTACAAAATCTTCAAGTGAATGTCCTCACGACACCACTCATGAAGAACAGGAACCCTAGATCAAATTCCTCATATGGACCAAAGTCTTCACTTGGACCAAATTCCTCAAATGGTCAAAAATATCATTCTCGTGCTAATGCCTCTGTTTCACATGGTAAATCTAAGAGTTCTGAATATGTGCATTATTCTTCAAATCATTATGTTCATAAGTCCTCGAAGAATTTCTCTGCTCATTCATATGAGTACTCTAACCCGCATTCTGTGAAACGAAGCGCACTTGCTTCAATGCCTCCCTTCTCATATGGTGCTCACAGAATGATGAACTCTTTGCCACCTCTCCAGATGTGGGTGGTGAAGAAATTGAATTAATTTCTTATGCAGGGTCAGGTCTCTAGATGAACTTGAAAGTCTGATGAATTTGCTGGAGACCTGAGGAAATGCTTGAAAGGACGCAAGCTAACCATGTAGAAATGAATTCCTCATTTCTCACGTCCTCACACTACTTTCTTACTATCTTGTGTGATGAAATTAATGTCATATTCTTCACTCTAAAGCATATGAGTTCGTAAGTTGTACTAATTCATCTCTGGGATGAACCTCCAAAACCTACTGAGTGGGTCCTCGATAGTGGATGCACAAACCACATGACTGGTGACAAGAATCTACTGATGAATTTTCCACTTGCTCCATATCATCTGAAGCATATCAACTACACAAACAAAGGAAAAAAAGCAAGGTATTGGGTCTAGGTAAGGTTTTAATCTCAAAGGACCGAACCATGGATAAGGTGATGCTTGTCGAATCCCTCGGGTTCAACCTTATGTCTGTCTCAATGCTTTGTGATCTTGATATGGTTGTCGTATTTGGAAAATATCGTTGTGTTGTCATCATGGAATCTGACAATTCCAAAGTCTTTGAAGGCTTTAGGAGAGGAGACTTGTATATTGTTGATTTCTCTACAGGTCCTCAGCCTGCCACATGCCTACTTGCAAAGTCGTCAGAAGGCTGGATGTGGCATCGACGAATTGGACATGCTGGTATGAGGAAATTGCACACACTCATGAAAAAAAGCATGTCATTGGCATTGAAGGTGTCAAATTCCTCAAGGACCACCTTTGTGGTGCATGTGAGTCTAGGAAGATGACCAGATCCAAGCATCCCTCAAAGACAATCATGACCATGACTTGACCCTTTGAATTTCTTCACATGGATCTCTTTGGCCCCACTCATTACTCCACACTAACAAATTCTTCAAGTTTGTATGGCTTTGTCATTGTTGATGATTACTCTCGTTACACTTGGGTGCATATTATTCTGTACAAGTCTGAAGTGCAGGATGTCTTCAGACGATTTGCTTCAAGGGCCTCCACGAACTTCGGCGTCAAGATCAAGCATATCAGGAGTGATAATGGGACTGAGTTCAAGAACACCAATCTAGATGAATATCTTGATGAACTTGGTATTACTCATGAGTTATCTGCCCCATATACTCGTCAGCAGAACGGCGTCGTGGAGTGCAAGAACAGGACTCTTGTTGAGATGGCTCGCACCATGCTTGATGAATACAAGACTCCTCATCGCTTCTGGCCTGAGGCAATTGATACTGCATGCCACATCATCAACAGGGTATATCTTCACAAATTATTCAAGAAGACTTCGTATGAACTTATGACTGGCAAGAAACCCAATGTAAGTTATCTCAAAGTCTTCGGTGCAAAATGCTGGATTAGAGATCCTCACCATAGTTCTAAATTTGCACCGAAAGCACATGAAGGTTTTATGCTTGGTTACGGAAAGGACTCGCACACCTACAGAGTATTCAACACCTACCATCACAAGGTTGTTGAAACTATAGATGTGCGGTTCGATGAAACTGATGGCTTGCAAAGAGAGCACCTCCCTTGTGTGCTAGATGAACAGTATCTTGAGGAATCCATTAAGCTGAAGGCTACTGAAGACGTCTTACCCACTACGGAAGTCATTCCAACTAATGAAGACATTCATGCTGATACACCTAAATAAAATGGTGCTGAAGAAAATCCACAGCCACGTCAACCTCTTCACCCAAGAGTTGCAAATGAAGTGCAGATTGACAAAATCATCGATGACATCAATGCACCAGGTCCCCTCACTCGCTCAAGAGCTTCACAGTTGACTAACTTTTGTGGGCACTTTGCTTTTCTCTCTATCATAGAGCCCACCAAAGTTGATGAAGCATTCAAGGAGCCTGAGTGGATTCAAGCTATGCAAGAGGAATTGCATCAATTCAAGCTCAACAACGTGTGGGAACTTGTCAAGCGGCCAGATCCTCGCAAGCATAACATCATAGGTACCAAGTAGATCTACTGCAACAAGCAAGATGAAAATGGCCTTGTGGTAAGGAATAAGGCTCGTCTTGTAGCTCAAGGCTACACACAGGTTGAAGGAATTGACTTTGATGAAACTTTTGCACCTTTTGCTAGACTTGAAGCTATTTGTATATTGTTGCTTGCTTATGCTAACCATCATGATATCATCTTATATCAAATGGATGTGAAAGGTGCATTCCTCAATCGTAAGCTTGAGTAAGAAGTATATGTTGCTCAACCCCTAGGTTTTGAATACCATAAGCATCCTGACAAAGTCTTCAGACTCAACAAGGCCCTCTATGGCCTCAAGCAGGCCCCTCGGGCGTGGTATGACACTCTGAAGGAGTTCCTCATGAAGAAAGGCATCAAACCTGGTTCATTCGACCCAACTCTTTTCACAAAATCCTATGACAACAAACTGTTCATATGCCAAAATATACGTAGACGATATTATCTTTGGTTGTACTAACAAACGTTGCAGTGATGAATTTCCCTATATGATGAGTGAAGAATATCAAATGTCTATGATGGGAGAGTTCAAATTCTTCTTAGGTCTTCAAATTTGTCAGCAAGACAACGGCATCTTCATATCTCAAGAGAAATACCTCAAGGATGTTCTGAGGAAATTCGACATGCAAGATTGCAAAGGCGTCAAAACTCCAATGCCTTCAAAAGGCCACCTCTACAGTGACGAAAATGGTAAAGATTTTGATCAGAAGGCATATCGCTCCATGATTGGCTCATTATTGTATATATGTGCATCTAGGCTTGATATTATGCTGAGTGTTTGCATGTGTGCCCGATTGCAAGCAACACCGAAGGAATCACACCATAAGGCTGTGAAACATATTCTTCGATACTTAGCTCACACACCAACGCTTGGATTATGGTATCCCAAGGGCTCAAATCTTCACCTGGTCGGATACTCTGATGCTGACTATGCTGGAGATCACGTGGATCGCAAGTCAACCTCAGGCACATGTCATTTCCTCGGACGATCCTTAGTCTATTGGTCCTCAAAGAAGCAGAACTGTGTGTCACTATCTACTGCTGAAGTTGAGTACATTGCTGCTGGTTCATGTTGCGCTCAGTTGTTGTGGATGAAGCAAACCCTCAAGGACTATGGCATCAAGTTGAACAATGTGCCTCTCTACTTTGATAACGAGAGTGCCATCAAGATTGTTTACAACCCAGTTCATCATTCCAAGACCAAGCACATCCAGATTCGTCGTCACTTTCTTTGAGATCATGTACTCAAGAGCGACATCTCCATTGACCACATCCCTACTGAAGAACAACTGGCCGACATCTTCACAAAGCCCTTGGATGAAAAGAGATTTTGCAAGTTGCGGTGTGAGCTAAATATTTTAGAATCTTCGAATGTTCTTTGAAAAAGGACACACATCCTAACACTTCTTCAAAATTGATGACTTAGATGTGCAACACACGAAGTAACGTTTTTCTTCAATCAATGAATAATAACCCTCTAAGTGTGAAGAAATTAATGAAGAATTTGATTCTCAGAACCCTACGACAATTGTACGCGGTGTCTGAAGTCATCATTCTTATACGGTGGGTCATGCCACCAACAATAGTTGAAATTCTTCAAAGTTGAGTTTTTTGTCAGTTTGCAAATTCTTCATATTTTCAAATTCCTCAAAGTTTGCAAATTCGTCAACTTTTCAAATTCATCAAATTTTTCAAATTCTTTAAACTATGAAACTCATGTTCTTCATTGACTATATACATATATATTTGAGTTTTTTAATGTCCTCAACAGCATTCACTTATTGCTAATTCTTCAAGTTGATTTTCATCTTAGTGAATGTGATCAGACCATTTTCCCCTCTTTGCTAAACTCAACCCAGTCTATTCACAAGTTCTTCATATGCGTTCTACTTTGAAACTCATTCAAAGTCTTCACTGTGTCCTTGACAGCTGAAGAATTTGCAAACAGAAACTTTAAATTTTTCACTATCAAATTTTTGGCGTTTCCCGCTCAAACTGTTTTGATTCCCATGACTGGATAACCCACAATCCCCCACTATCGCCACTACTCAGTACGTGGGTGACACATGTCGCGTGGAGAGCAAGGGTCAGGGGAAATCTGGTCCAAAATCTTTGGACAGATTGGTTTTCAACTCCGCTATAAATACCCCTTCCCTTTCACTGTGGTCGGTTACTCCTCACTCCTACTCTCTCCCGAGCTCAAACCTAGCGTCGCCACTAAAATCATCGCCGCCGGTGTGGAAGAGCTTCACTGCCTCAACCTTACCGTCGTCGTACTCGCATCGGTCGCGGAAGTCTTCACCCGCCGCCGCTATAGTTGTCTCCCTCTGCCAAGCTAGGGCGTGGGAGATCTGGACGGACGAACTTCCTCGATTTCTTCTCATAGTTCATCGTGTCCTTCATGAGGGTAAATAAAATCTATTTTTACTGCCCTTTTTTGATCTTCAAGTTTTCCTCAACTTTCTCAGAGGTGTTTATTCTTCAAGAATCTCATTCTAAAGCACCTTACATGTTCATTCACTTGATGTTTTCCCTAAGTTATGATTTTCTTCAAGATTCCTCAATTGTGTGGGTCCTCAAAATTGGCACATCTCTGGAACCTAAGACAAAGAACACTTAGTGAAAATCCTCAAGACATCCATGGTCAAATTCCTCACACTTGATGTTATTGAAAAGCTTCTGAGAACTCATATGACCTCTTCAAATTCCTCTCACCTATACTCTGTTCATAGGTACAAACATGTCCGCTGATGGATCACTGGATTCTCATCAACTTAACTCATTTGCAGCGTTTCCTGAGGAAAAATTGTGCACTTCTTCAGAATCTTCAAAAGTTCAGAATCCTCAGACGAAGCAAATGGCTGATGGGAAGAAGCCACAAAAAGGTGGAAAGAAACATGATGTGCAGACTGTTTGAGATACCTAATGACTTGTATGAGGAATATTGCACGCCAGATGAAGAAATTCATGGCAAAGAAACAAGAAAGCAGAGAAAGATCTGCTTGCAAAAAATTGAGAGGAGATTGGCAAAGGAGTGGAAATAATATCGCTATGAAACTCCCAAGTATATGATGAAATTCACAGTTAAACCCCCTTGCAGCAGGCCACCCTTGGCTCAAAATCAAACCGCTGATCCCACTAGTCTCAAGACTGGTAATGACTTTCCTCATGAATGGGAAAAACAACAAGCCAAGCTGGCTAAGAAAGCAAAAGAGGTTGTGAAGATATTCAACGAAGACTCTACTACTACTGCTGCTGGAGCCTATGCAAGTGCTCCTAAAACAATTGTGAAGAAATCTGGTGTGAAGTCACAGTCTTCAACGTCAAAGTCGTCACTACAGATTCCTCAAGTAAAGTCTTCAAAGGCCTCAACCACTGGTTCAGTAGCTGCTCAATCCTCTGCTTGTAACATCCCAAACTTTGGAATGTTATAATATAGATTTAGAATGATTGTTTGTTTGCTTGAGTGATTGAAAGTGGGTGAAATTTGAATTTTTTTGAAACTTTTGAAAATTTATTGAGAGGGAATGAAATGACTTTCCCAAAACTATCAATCTGCATTTTTATCACCAGGAATTCAAATTCATTTCATCACAAAACCCTAGAGTGAAGATGACATGACTTCTTCCATTTAAAGAAATGAAAAGGGATTTGAAAATGATTTGAATTTCCATTTTGAAAATATTTCAAATTCAGAAAACTTTATGCAACTCAATGATTTTCGTGAGAGAGGATAATATGACTTCCTCAAATTTTAATAAATATGAGTTGGAAGTTTAAAAGAAGGAATTGAAAGAGCTTTTGAAAACCTCTGGATTATTTTGAAAATCCACTTCATATTTGGTTCCTATTCAAAATTTTCAAAGTATTCAAACCCCTGACAAAAATTTGAAAGGAGTAACATGACACTCCAAGACAGGGGGTAATTTGTGAATTTTTTTTTTGAATCATCATACCCAAAAAGTTATTTGAAGAATATTTGCAAAATTAAATAAAGCCAATTAAGGCATTTTCTAAAAAATGATTTTTTTTACTATATTCAACTGCCAGAATAAAAATGTCCATTAAATGGCATTTATTATTCTGTTTATTTTGATATAAAAATTTGACTATATTTGGAATTTATTCGAATGCTTTAAATAGGTTTTATGGCTGTGGAAAAATCATAAATAGAAAACGGTAACGGTTTTATAATAAAACAACCAGCCCACCAGCGTTAAATGCCGAAACCGTTACCGGTCGGTCGCCCGCTGAATACGCTCGCCCTTTCTCACTCGCTGACACTCTGGCCCCACGCGCCCGATCGAAACCGTCGCCGGTCGCCTTCCTCCTCCCACGCACCCGACGCCGTCGTCGGTTTCCCTCGCCGCGGACCCCCTCCCTCCTTATTCCCCGGCCCTCTGAGCCCCCTATAAGAAGCCGCCAGACCCCTCTCCCCATTCCCCCGCTTTGCCCTTTCTCCCATCGCCTCTCTACGCCGGAATCGCTCGCCGGAGTACCCTGTCGCCGCCACACCATTGCCGTCCAGGCACTCCACTCCTATCTCCCCGAGCGCCACCAAGCCTGCCATTCACCTCCCCACCACCGTGCGCAGCTTCCCGACTCCTCACCCCCATCGGAGACCGCCAGTACACCGCAAACGGACCTCGCCGGAGATTCGAATCCCCACCGGATCTTTCTCGAGCTCGTGGACGTCGTCACGGTCATCCCCGCGCCCCTCCAATACCACCACCCGTCGCCGGGACCTCGCCGCCGTCAGTTGGAGCCCTTAGACAACCCCCTCGACCACCGAAGCATCGCCCACATCATCCTCGCCGTTCAGACTCGTCGGAGAAGCCATCGCCGTTGACCCCATCCCCACTGTGAGCTCCTCCTCTCCCTGGACCGTCCGATCGTAGATCTACGCGTAGGATTAGATCCAACTTAAAACCGAACCGGTACGCGTTATAGTTCGGTCGACCGCCCATAACACTCCGCACGCACACACCTGGACCAACCAGAGCATGCCACGTAGCCCGCCTGTCCGTTAGTATTAGTTTTTCTTTTTTTCTGTTTTGTTTTAAAAAAAGAAATAGTTCTGAATTTTTTTTTTAGTATATCTTTTATGTTTTTAAATATTTTAAATTGATTCTTTTTGCATTAGGTCACAATTTTATTCTAGTTTCTGTATATGCCAAGTTTGACCATGTTTGAACATTTAAATTTGAATTTGAACAGATTTGATTTAAATTTTGTTTTCTGAATATCTTGAGTTCTAAAATGAATTTTTGAATGATTCTTTTTCCTACTTGTCACTAGTGACCATAGCTGTCATTTGGTAGAGTTTGAGAATTTTTATAATAATTTTAAATAGTATTCTCAAACCAAACAGAATCTGTTTAGTTTCATATTAGTTTATTTACCTTATTTTATTTTTGAAAATCTGAATATGATTTATATTAAGTTTCAGATTTCATTTAGTTTTGTTGTTCCAAACCTTAGTAATTTACTTGCTGTTAACAAAAGTTAATTTGTTTAGTTTATAAATTTTGTTGTAGGGATCTATACCCTTTTTCAAATAGGTATAGTTGTTTTAAAAGCAAATTTGTTAGTAACAATTCTTTTAACTAAAATTTTAAGTATTAGATTCTGTTTTCAAATAAAGTTTTTACAAATTCTTTTCTGGCAATAATGTTTTAAACAAAAATAGTTTAGTTTTACTCTATTATTATAGGAAACCATATTTTTCTTCATTAGGTAATGTTTTATAAAACAATTTAGTTTTAATAGTAATTCTTTTACAAAAGTTTTAAATGACTTAATTCTGTTTTATAATAAAGATTTTATTTAATTACTTTCTGTTAACTAAGTTGTTTCATAATTTGTTTTCTCTTAGTTTATGGTTGTGCTTGTAGTTAAGTTCATTAGGCAAACACTTATGTTGTTTAGAATATTGTTTGCATAGTTTTACTTGTTCTTCAAAAGTAACTCATTTTGCTAACAAAATATTTACTAAAATCCTTTTATTATATTTTAGTTTGTTTTGGGTTTTGTGTTACTTTTGAATTTGTTGGAGTTTTGTGTTTCAACTTTGTCTTAAGTATTTCTTTCATCAACCTTGTTGATTTTGTTTCTTGTGTTACCTTGTGATTGTTAGAATTGATTGCTAGTATGATTGCTTATATGTATGCAATGCTTGATTATAGATTTCATCGGAGAGTGACGAATAGTCTATCAAGTTATTTCTGAGAGCGATCTTTCTCTTCATCAACAGTACAGGCAAGTTCACCTTGACCATCTATTTCATACCTATGTTTTTATTGCATGTAGTGACATCATTCAACATATCCCTCCCGTAGTGTTATTGAAATTCTTGTAGTTGAGTAGAATGCATGAGGTAGGAACCCACCACTGGTTACTAAAGCCCCGGGAACGTTAGTTACTTTTATGCTATGCTAAAGTAGACGGGGTCTGGTATGAGTGTTCGTGAGTGGTGTGAAGAAGGACTCCACGTCAAAACGACGACTTCATGAAGACATCTTCAAGTCCTGCATCTTCAAGACCTCAAGACTTCAAGACTCGAGAAGACAAATTTTCAATACACACTACTGGGTGAAGGATGGTTGATTGGGCACCCTGGAGAAACCAGTGAGTGGCCGGGATGCATGGAGAAGCGCCCTGACATCTTGCGGAAAGCTTCACCCAGACTCAAAGAGAAAGAAGAATACTTCATGCCCGGAAGCTTACCTGTGTAGCCACAAGTCATTATGGGCTCTGGCTTGGTTGATCTTTGTTGTGACTCTGCTGGGCAGTGCTACGAGATGTAGTCGACGTTAGGATTGGATGGGCACTGTCGGACAGTCAGGGAAACACTCTGAAAGACCATGTTTCTTTCATCCTGTTCTCAAACACCAGGCAGTGCGAGGACTTACCAGGAGGGAAAGAATCTTGTGGGTAAAGTACACAACACTCTGCAGAGTTAAACCTAATCGATTAGCCGTGTCCCCGGTTACGGACAATTTGAGCTTCTAGACTTGGATCTATCTCTGAACTCTCAACACTGGACTGATAACTAATTGTGGGCAACTTATGATACTTATGGGCATTGAGACATTGGTTGGCGGAACCATGTCATGATAGGTAACTCTATAGTGAAATTCCTGATATTCTTCTTGTTGTAGGAAAATAAAATCAGCTTTTACGCAAAAACTCAGACACAGAGCCACAAAGCCTTGGCATATAGAATAGTCTTATTTCTTATGTTCTTCTATGGTGATATTGCCAGCATATTCAAAATGCTGACCTACACGGCTGCAACGTCTTATGTTGCAGATACTCTTCTACGACGGGTAAGAGTACGATTCAGGGTTACGGTCCGCACTCAACTTGCCGTTGGTGTTATTGGGACTCCACTCCCGTTGACTGTATCCGCTGCTATTTTAAGGTATATATCAGTTTTACGCTATTTACATGTGATTGCACTTTGATATATACATTGATATACTGTGTGTGCCAGCATACTGATCCAGGGATGGCACAGAAAACACAGAGGCTTGACTCGTTTTTGAGTCGGGTCGCTACAGAAATGGTATCAGAGCACATGTTGACTGTAGGACATGACCCTAGAAACTAGAAAGCCCTTAGGAAATGATTTCTTGAAAACTTTGTTTTCAAAAGACCTTCTACTTCTCATCCCTTCTGAGTTTTATCAAGAGTTAGAAAATACCCTTTTTTCCCCTTGGCCACACGAAGGATCAACTGAAGCCCTCCAAGAAGGACAAGATATCGAAACAACTGATGGTCACTTCAAAATAAAGAAGATTTCACCATGCATTAGAAGAGTTGAAGCTACACGTGTTGAAGACTGTGAAGACCCGAAGAAATTGAAGACCATGAAGAATTTCCAAGATATTATGCCCCTAGAAGACCAAACCCCTGTTGTATACTTACGTTAGATACGATGATTTGTGAGCTGTCATTTGAGTGTAAGTTTTATTTTCGACAGCCACAACTAAAAATCTATTTTCAAAACCATTGTTTGTATTGTGTGTATCTCCTCCTTTCTCTCTACCATCTCATCCCAAAACCTTGACCCCAATAGATGACGAATGAAGCTGGACTTGTACTTTCTGGACCAATGACCCAGTTAGAGGCAGAAGTATGGATACACAACATGGAGAATCACTTCAGGAGCAACTCGATAGCACAGAAGTATGAGGTTCAAAATGCTCTCCAGCACTTTACCCAAAGTGCCGCAACTTGGTGGAAAATGCATCATGCCATACAAGGATTTAATGGAGCAAAGAATTGGGAAGAACTCAAGAAGACTCTGTTAAGATCCCGTCTCATTCAGAAGCATTGTGTTATCCCGATGAAGAAGACCCGAGCATGTAAAATCTGTGGAGAAATAGGACACACCCAGGAAGAACACAAGAAAGGATGCCCTCATTGTGAAGAAAATCACCCTGCTGAGGAATGCCAACCTGGGCAGGTGACATGTTTCTTGTGTGAAGGAACCAACCACTACCCGGCTCAATGCCAAATATACCCCAAGGTACAGGAAGTCATCAAGCAACAGAAGGAAGCCATGAAGGAAGCCTTCAGAGGAGAATTTGGAGAATTTGTAATGAAGAAAGATATTGAAGACCCTGATGGAGAAGGATTAACCAGATTTTACTCAAATGTCTGCTATACATGTGGAGAAGAAGGACATTTCTCACAGGACTATACGAAGGAAATAAAAGAGTTTCTAGGAAATTTCCCGACAGAAGAAGTGGAGTTTGATCCACGGGAAATTGAAGCTTTGATCGGAACAAAGAACCTTAGGAAGAGACGATCCCCTGAACAGAAGGACCTGGGTCATATCAGATGTTTGAAGTGTAAGGATATGGGCCACTATGCCAATAAGTGCCCAAGAAAGGAATCAAGAACCCAAGAGCAAAAAACCAACATCAAGAAGCCCCGAGATATGTCAGAAATCATTTGTTTTCAGTGCAAGAAGACAGGACACTACTCCTATACCTGTCCAGAGAAGAATGCTAAGCATGAGTAGTTTGAGTTCGGAAGTAATAAATGTAATAGGTAGCACTCTTATCCTTTGAGGTTATGTAATGGATAATCCATTTGTTTTAAGGATGACAATACTCTCTAAAGATGTTGGAAAGTGAAATTGAAGTTTGATTTTGAATAACATGGATGTTTACCCAAGTCGAGACATATGTCAATTCTGAGTACCTTTTCTGACACACGTAGATGACCACCCTTTATGAGTCTTTCCTCAAAGGCCCGGAAACAATCATGACCCTGACCAGTGATCATGACTACCCAAGGATCCTGAAGGATATGATGAAGCACATCCATCTTGACGGAGATGTAGTCTACAAAGGCTACCCATTCATGGATAATGGAGTGAAACTTTGTCATGTGGAGGTACACCTTCACCGTGCAAAGGGAGTTTGCCCAAAGACTACTGGACGATACTTTTACATATCTCGTGTACCACAAGCTATTTTCTTTGACGCTGTTTGTGAAGCTGCCATGGAAGCCATACGCCATATTGGAGAAATACATGAAGCAAGACTCCGTCATACTCAGGAATACCTGCAAGAGGTGCATACGGAGATGATGGAGATGAAGCTCATGTCCACCCTAATCAAGGAAAAGATGGAGGATTTCAAGGAGCACATCGCAAATTTCCAGTGGTACTAGAGTATCTCCAAGGGGAGATGAATGAATAAAGTTGGGAGTTGATGCTAGACGATACCAAACTATGTGGATGGCAGCATTTGTAATAAAGTATTTTCTAGGAGTTTTAAGAAGTGATTGAGAATGTAACCAAGGATTGAATATGAGAAGAATGGGATAGTTTCGAAGATGGAAATACCTGTATCATGAAGCACTTTTGATTTCATGAGCTTATCTTGTAACGGAAGTCTCAGAGTTTGTAATAAATTCATGAGTCAATGGAAATTATGGTGTCATGATTTATCTTATGTTGAAATATGTGAGTTGTTACTCTATGACCCAAGATCTCTGACCATTTTCGAGGATATGAGAAAATATGGTCTATGCATACATGAGTGCATTTCATTTTTAAGTGTGGTAGTGACCACAGGTACCTCCCGGTTAAGTAATTTGGATCAGTGAATACGGATGAAGAGAATGTGGAATCACCGCAAACTATCCAGATAATAACCTTTGAGACAAAGAGTTTTCGAAGCTGGAATGCTGAGAAACGGAATGATTATGGTGAAAACCACACCCAAGGTTAAACAAACCAATGGAAAGGAAAATGGATTCTGCAGAGTGGAATCTAGACAAGAATAAGTCTGAGATTTGTTACCTCAAGGGTATGGTGTAGTGAACTGAAGGTAATGCTGGAATATGGATCGATAGTCACCCCACGGGTGAGATGAAGTTGTTCAAGTATTCAAGTGAATCCACAAGTCACTGACCTCAGGATTGATAAGGATCAAGCCCCACCCTTGTGAAGGAGGAAACTTGGAAGAAACTACGACTGATCAGCAAACGTTTTCTTAGGAGCATACGATAACCTGAGAGTTGTGAAGAAACGATAGATGTTTTTGCTTAGCTTGCAGAATCAATGGATTTATCCGAACCTCGTTCGATGACAAGAAAATTTCTGCAACGCTTGTGAGGAATTCCAAGTGTTAGAATACGAGATTCACTAAACCTTATACAAGGTAATGATTTCAGTGCGACATGGTTTGGCCACCATGACGACTTACTCTTATCATTCTCTTGCTATTCAGATTGGTAAATCTGAGTGACTTACCCATAGTAAAGAGACGACGTTCTTTGAAGCTTTTTGTTTAAGCCTTAGAATGGTATGACGAAACCCTTGTACATGACAGTTGCTGTCACACGTAGGAATTTTTACGGTGAGGAATGAAGCCAAGACCCATTTCACTGCAGGATAACCACAAATGGTAGACCACCATGAGATCGTCGATAAGTTACTTAGAATGGACGCGAGACCTGCGAGTTAAGAAGACCCAGTATCAGAGGAAATACATGTTGTTATGAGAACACAAGATTTTGATATAACGGAAGAGCATCACCGAAGAAGCTATCATGAAGAAGGTGAACAGACAGATGTACCCAGAGGACTGCCAAGATTTTGAGAGATCAGTAACTCTCATTTTAAGTGTGGTAGACCCACATTTCCAGATCAATGGATTTGTTAGAAGACCCCAAACCCTAACCTTTTCTTTCTAGCCCTTCCGAATCTCGAGGACGAGATTCATTTTAAGTGTGGTAGATTTGTAACATCCCAAACTTTGGAATGTTATAATATATATTTAGAATGATTGTTTGTTTGCTTGAGTGATTGAAAGTGAGTGAAATTTGAAACTTTTTGAAACTTTTGAAAATTTATTGAGAGGGAATGAAATGACTTTCCCAAAACTATCAATCTGCATTTTTATCACCAGGAATTCAAATTCATTTCATCACAAAACCCTAGAGTGAAGATGACATGACTTCTTCCATTTAAAGAAATTAAAAGGGATTTGAAAATGATTTGAATTTCCATTTTGAAAATATTTCAAATTCAGAAAACTTTATGCAACTCAATGATTTTCATGAGAGAGGATAATATGACTTCCTCAAATTTTAAGAAATATGAGTTGGAAGTTTAAAAGAAGGAATTGAAAGAGCTTTTGAAAACCTCTGGATTATTTTGAAAATCCACTTCATATTTGGTCCCTATTCAAAATTTTCAAAGTATTCAAACCCCTGACAAAAATTTGAAAGGAGTAACATGACACTCCAAGCCAGGGGGTAATTTGTGAAGTTTTTTTTTGAATCATCATACCCAAAAAGTTATTTGAAGAATATTTGCAAAATTAAATAAAGCCAATTAAGGCATTTTTTGAAAAATGATTTTTTAATATATTCAAATGCCAGAATAAAAATGTCCATTAAATGGCATTTATTATTCTGTTAATTTTGATATAAAAATTTGACTATATTTGGAATTTATTCGAATGCTTTAAATAGGTTTTATGGCTGTGGAAAAATCATAAATAGAAAACGGTAACGGTTTTATAATAAAACAGCCAGCCCACCAGCGTTAAATGCCGAAACCGTTACCGGTCGGTCGCCCGCTGAATACGCTCGCCCTTTCTCACTCGCTGACACTCTGGCCCCACGCGCCCGATCGAAACCGTCGCCGGTCGCCTTCCTCCTCCCACGCACCCGACGCCGTCGTCGGTTTCCCTCGCCGCGGACCCCCTCCCTCCTTATTCCCCGGCCCTCTGAGCCCCCTATAAGAAGCCGCCAGACCCCTCTCCCCATTCCCCCGCTTTGCCCTTTCTCCCATCGCCTCTCTACGCCGGAATCGCTCGCCGGAGTACCCTGTCGCCGCCACACCATTGCCGTCCAGGCACTCCACTCCGATCTCCCCGAGCGCCACCAAGCCTGCCATTCACCTCCCCACCACCGTGCGCATCTCCCCGACTCCTCACCCCCATCGGAGACCACCAGTACACCGCAAACGGACCTCGCCGGAGATTCGAATCCCCACCGGATCTTTCTCGAGCTCGTGGACGTCGCCACGGTCATCCCCGCGCCCCTCCAATACCACCACCCGTCGCCGGGACCTCGCCGCTGTCAGTTGGAGCCCTTAGACGACCCCCTCGACCACCGGAGCATCGCCCACATCATCCTCGCCGTTCGGACTCGCCGGAGAAGCCATCGCCGTTGACCCCATCCCCACTGTGAGCTCCTCCTCTCCCTGGACCGTCCGATCGTAGATCTACGCGTAGGATTAGATCCAATCTAAAACCGAACCGGTACGCGTTATAGTTCGGTCGACCGCCCATAACACTCCGCACGCACACACCTGGACCAACCAGAGCATGCCACGTAGCCCGCCTGTCCGTTAGTATTAGTTTTTCTTTTTTTCTGTTTTGTTTTAAAAAAAGAAATAGTTCTGATTTTGTTTTTAGTATATCTTTTATGTTTTTAAATATTTTAAATTGATTCTTTTTGCATTAGGTCACAATTTTATTCTAGTTTCCGTATATGCCAAGTTTGACCATGTTTGAACATTTAAATTTGAATTTGAACAGATTTGATTTAAATTTTGTTTTTTGAATATCTTGAGTTCTAAAATGAATTTTTGAATGATTCTTTTTCCTACTTGTCACTAGTGACCACAGCTACCATTTGGTAGAGTTTGAGAATTTTTACAATAATTTTAAATAGTATTTTCAAACCAAACAGAATCTGTTTAGTTTCATATTAGTTTATTTACCTTATTTTATTTTTGAAAATCTGAATATGATTTATATTAGGTTTCAGATTTCATTTAGTTTTGTTGTTCCAAACCTTAGTAATTTACTTGCTGTTAACAAAAGTTAATTTGTTTAGTTTATAAATTTTGTTGTAGGGATCTATACGCTCTTTCAAATAGGTATAGTTGTTTTAAAAGCAAATTTGTTAGTAACAATTCTTTTAACTAAAATTTTAAGTATTAGATTCTGTTTTCAAATAAAGTTTTTACAAAATCTTTTCTGGAAATAAATGTTTTAAACAAAAATAGTTTAGTTTTACTCTATTATTATAGGAAACCATATTTTTCTTCATTAGGTAATGTTTTATAAAACAATTTAGTTTTAATAGTAATTCTTTTACAAAAGTTTTAAATGACTTAATTCTGTTTTATAATAAAGATTTTATTTAATTACTTTCTGTTAACTAAGTTGTTTCATAATTTGTTTTCTCTTAGTTTATGGTTGTGCTTGTAGTTAAGTTCATTAGGCAAACACTTATGTTGTTTAGAATATTGTTTGCATAGTTTTACTTGTTCTTCAAAAGTAACTCATTTTGCTAACAAAATATTTACTAAAATCCTTTTATTATATTTTAGTTTGTTTTGGGTTTTGTGTTACTTTTGAATTTGTTGGAGTTTTGTGTTTCAACTTTGTCTTAAGTATTTCTTTCATCAACCTTGTTGATTTTGTTTCTTGTGTTACCTTGTGATTGTTAGAATTGATTGCTAGTATGATTGCTTATATGTATGCAATGCTTGATTATAGATTTCATCAGAGAGTGACGAATAGTCTATCAAGTTATTTCTGAGAGCGATCTTTCTCTTCATCAACAGTACAGGCAAGTTCACCTTGACCATCTATTTCATACCTATGTTTTTATTGCATGTAGTGACATCATTCAACATATCCCTCCCGTAGTGTTATTGAAATTCTTGTAGTTGAGTAGAATGCATGAGGTAGGAACCCACCACTGGTTACTAAAGCCCCGGGAACGTTAGTTACTTTTATGCTATGCTAAAGTAGATGGGGTCTGGTATGAGTGTTCGTGAGTGGTGTGAAGAAGGACTCCACGTCAAAACGACGACTTCATGAAGACATCTTCAAGTCCTGCATCTTCAAGACCTCAAGACTTCAAGACTCGAGAAGACAAGTTTTCAATACACACTACTGGGTGAAGGATGGTTGATTGGGCACCCTGGAGAAACCAGTGAGTGGCCGGGATGCATGGAGAAGCGCCCTGACATCTTGCGGAAAGCTTCACCCAGACTCAAAGAGAAAGAAGAATACTTCATGCCCGGAAGCTTACCTGTGTAGCCACAAGTCATTATGGGCTCTGGCTTGGTTGATCTTTGTTGTGACTCTGCTGGGCAGTGCTACGAGATGTAGTCGACGTTAGGATTGGATGGGCACTGTCGGACAGTCAGGGAAACACTCTGAAAGACCATGTTTCTTTCATCCTGTTCTCAAACACCAGGCAGTGTGAGGACTTACCAGGAGGGAAAGAATCTTGTGGGTAAAGTACACAACACTCTGCAGAGTTAAACGTAATCGATTAGCCGTGTCCCCGGTTACGGACAATTTGAGCTTCTAGACTTGGATCTATCTCTGAACTCTCAACACTGGACTGATAACTAATTGTGGGCAACTTATGATACTTATGGGCATTGAGACATTGGTTGGCGGAACCATGTCATGATAGGTAACTCTATAGTGAAATTCCTGATATTCTTCTTGTTGTAGGAAAATAAAATCAGCTTTTACGCAAAAACTCAGACACAGAGCCACAAAGCCTTGGCATATAGAATAGTCTTATTTCTTATGTTCTTCTATGGTGATATTGCCAGCATATTCAAAATGCTGACCTACACGGCTGCAACGTCTTATGTTGCAGATACTCTTCTACGACGGGTAAGAGTACGATTCAGGGTTACGGTCCGCACTCAACTTGCCGTTGGTGTTATTGGGACTCCACTCCCGTTGACTGTATCCGCTGCTATTTTAAGGTATATATCAGTTTTACGCTATTTACATGTGATTGCACTTTGATATATGCATTGATGTACTGTGTGTGCCAGCATACTGATCCAGGGATGGCACAGAAAACACAGAGGCTTGACTCGTTTTTGAGTCGGGTCGCTACACTGCTGCTGTCGCAAAGTCCTCAACATCTGTGCACCTAGCATCATGTTAGATGACAAAGGGATTCTCAATTGCTTCAGGGGACATCAGCAAGTTCTTCAGCCTAAGCTCATTCCTCAACCAGTGCCTCTCTGACGAAAATGAAAGCTATAGTTGGACGAGGTATTTGACCAAGTCCTTAGCCGAAGAAAGTGGTGTTCAAAATACCATCATATTCTTCAGATGAAGCTGATGATGAGGAACTTGAGGCAATCATCAGAAACAACCAAGAACGAGTGGCCCAAGCAAAGGGCACTCAAATCCCTCTATGGCTGGATCCTAAGGTGGTGCTAAACTTCATTGACATCTGGCACAATGATCCCAAAACTCCAATTGATGATTTGAAACTACTGCCTAGTCCAGATCATGTCCTCACTACCTTCATAGCTGAAGAAAAGTGGAAATATGAGAAGGCCCAACAAACCAAGAAGGCTCGGTACCAGAAAGAGCACTACTTGTAGAACAATGTTCTGAGGCTTTCTCCTGAGGAACTTGTGAAGATGCAATCTTAAATCAAAAACCTCAATGATGAATTCAACATATACTATGCTGATTGGCAAGGTGCCAAAGTTCGTTTTGTCAAAGTGGCTGATAAAGCCATCAAAGACCATAACTCAAAGGTTGCAACTCGATCGCAACCACAAAATCCTCAGGCTGAAGAATCTGCTCAGCCTGTTGAAGAAAAAATGCTCCCGTGGCTGAAGAAATTCAGGCTGCCGGAAGAAACGGCCAGGACAGGCCAGTTGAAGTTTTTGCTGGGCTTGAGGAAATTGATACCACAAGGGCGACTGCATCAGTCGTGCCTGAAGAAAATGCTCCTCCTTCACCCTCTGCTGAAACTGCTAAATCCTCAAGGGTGTAGAACAGCAACCTTCCTTCTGCATCAGAAGTGAAGAAGACCACGGCTGCAGAGAGGAAGGCACTGAAACTAAAAGCATCAACTTCAGATTCCTCAGCAGTGAAGAAATTGAAGACACTACCAAGTTCTTCAACAGAACCGTTTGATGCAATGCCTATTAGCTCCATGCCAGCCTATGCAATTGTGCCATTTGGTGTTGACTATGTCATCCCAAATGATGAGGAAAAGGATCAATCTGCTGCTACCTTAGAGAAATTGATGGAGAAATTGAAGTGGAAGCAAATGCTTCAACTCCACTCGTATCATCGCCCCAGCCTCAGTTGACTGCTGAAGAGGCCGGCATTGAAGAAATTGATGAGGACATGGAAATTGGCAACAAAACACCTGTCATCAATGATGAATATTGGGAAGTTGCTCACCGAAATTACCCAATGACCACTCCTCTATCACAGATTCCTCAGTCTCCAGCCCAGACTGAAGAAATTGAACCAGGATCTGATGACTTTGCTGCCATTTCTACTAAAGAGATCCCGGCTGCATCAGCTGATGACATTGCTGCTCCAACTACCGCTGAGGAAACTGCTGCGTAAATTCCTCAGTCTAAAGAAGTTCCTCCTATGCCTAAGGATATTGTGGGCTGCTTCAAGCCAAACCTTCAGCCAAAGACAAGAATGTCATTCAAAGGCTCTAAGCGCCCCAACTTCCTCAAGTCCAATTTCTTCAATGAGCACATTTTCTTCACTGGACCCAATCCATACGACTCAGCAAGGCCCGGTCGCACTAAATTCTGGACTCCAGCACAGATGAATTATTATGCATCAGTACTGTTTGACAAGAAGAAAGTCTTCGAGCACCATAAAATTCCTCATGCGGATATGGAAACAATCCCATCCTTCATGCCGGTGCTCTCAGTTCTTCACGATGCAGGAATTCTTCCATTCTGTGTGGATATCTGCGATTGGAATGAAGAGCTCATTCTTCAATTCTATGCCACTCCACACATCACACATGATGCTTCTGACATCAACTCATGGGTCTTGGATTGGATGACTGGATCAACCCATTATGCTGCACCAGCCTCTGAATTGCTTCGGTCAGTCCCAGTTCCAATTCCCTCAGAAGTAGCTCGCTGCCTGTTTGATGAACCTGCTTTGCCCAACCATATGATGCAACTGTTGATGAAACAGCTGGCTCCTGGAAAACCTCAAAGGACAACCTTCCTTGTGAAGGATTTTCTCTATGTACCCAGGACAGTTTATCCCATCCTCACCAACACCCTTTGTCCTCAGAAGGGTCACGACTCTGAAGAAGAAGAAGTTGAGGGAATCATGAAGAACATGCTATTCAACATCATTCATGGGATTCCCATCAACTATCATGACTTCTTCATGAGGACATTGGCAAATGCAGCACTAGCCCCATTTGAATTGAAGCCTTATGATCCCTGGATCATCAAATTCATCAGATCAAGGTCTTCAATTCCCTTCAAAGATGACTTCCAAAATCACTTCAGCTTTCTGCCCCCGATTGAAGTCCTCAAGAGCATAATTGCCTCAGTTGAAGGAAAAGGCAAAGTTGTCATTGATGAAGGTACTCGTCCATTGGATGGTCAGTTTCGCAAAGCTACATCTTACTCCACCAATGATGACACTGCTAACCAGGACTCTGCTGCAAAAGCCTCAGCGCAAAAGCCTCAAGAGTCTGCCCCTCGTGTGATGACTGAACGTGAGCTTCTTGTTGGGAGACGTAGTAGTAAATCAAAATTTTCCTACGTGTTCACCAAGATCAATCTATGGAGAAACCAACAACGATTGGGACGAGATTGCATCTTCATACCTTTGAAGATCGCTAAGCGGAAGCGTTACTGGAACACAGTTGGTGGAGTCGTACTCGCAGCGATTTAGATCGTGGTGGATTCCGATCTAAGTGCCGAACAATGGCGCCTCCGCGTTCAACACACATGTAGCACGGTGACATTTCCTACGCCTTGATCCAGCAAGGAGGAAGGAGAGGTTGGGGAAGAGCTCCGGCAGCATGATGGCGTGGTGACGTGGAGCAGCGTGGTCTCCGGCAAGGCTTCGTCAAGCACTACAGAGAATGAGGAGAGGGAGGAGTAGGTATGTGCCAAGAGGAGAGGAACTCGTGTGTTGGCAGCCCCCCAAAACTCCCACTATATATAGGAGGAGGGGAGGAGGGTGCGCAGCCCTAGATGGCCTTTGGCCGGTGGCCAAGAGGGGAGAGGGGGAGGGCGCAGCCCTAGTGGGCCTTAGGCCCATCTGGATCTAGGGTTTCCCCTCCCTCCCACCTTTCCTGCGCCTTGGGCCAGGGTGGAGGGCACACCAGCCCACTCTAGGGCTGGTCCCTTCCACTCTCGTCCCACGCAGCCCTCTGGGGCTGGTGGCCCCACTTGGTGGACCCCCCAGAACCCTTTCGGTGGTCCCGGTATGTTACCGGTAATTCCCGAAACACTTTCGGTGGCCAAATCCTCACTTCCTATATATCAATATTTGTCTCCGGACCATTCCAAAACTCCTCGTGACATCCGGGATCTCATCCGGGACTCCGAACTACCTTTGGTAACCATGTACACTATTTCCCTATAACCCTAGCGTCATCGAACCTTAAGTGTGTAGACCCTACGAGTTCGGGAGACACGTAGACATGGCCGAGACACCTCTCCGGTCAATAACCAACAGCGGGATCTGGATACCCATGTTGGCTCCCACATGCTCCATGATGATCTCATCGGATGAACCACGATGTCAGGGATTCAATCAATCCCGTATACAATTCCCTTTGTCTATCGGTATGATACTTGCCCGAGATTCGATCGTCGGTATCCCTATACCTTGTTCAATCTCGTTACCGGCAAGTCTATTTACTTGTTCCGTAACACATCATCCCGTGGCTAACTCCTTAGTCACATTGAGCTCATTATGATGATGTCTTACCGAGTGGGCCCAGAGATACCTCTCCGTCACACGGAGTGACAAATCCCGGTCTCGATTCGTGCCAACCCAACATACACTTTCAGAGATACCCGTAATGCACCTTTATAGCCACCCAATTATGTTGTGACGTTTGGCACACCCAAAGCATTCCTACAGTATCCGGGAGTTGCACAATCTCATGGTCTAAGGAAACGATACTTGACATTAGAAAAGCTTTAGCAGACGAACTACACGATCTTGTGCTATGCTTAGGATTGGGTCTTGTCCATCACATCATTCTCCTAATGATGTGATCATGTTTTTAACGACATCCAATGTCCATGGTCATGAAACCATGACCATCTATTGATCAACGAGCTAGCCAACTAGAGGCTTACTAGGGACACGTTGTGGTCTATGTATTCACACACGCATTACGATTTTCGATTAACACAATTATAGCATGAACAATAGACAATTATCATGAACAAGGAAATACAATAATAAACATTTTATTATTGCCTCTAGGGCATATTTCCAACAGTCTCCCACTTGCACTAGAGTCAATAATCTAGTTACATTGTGATGAATCGAACATCCATAGCATTCTGGTGTTGATCATGTTTTGCTCGTGAGAGAGGTTTAGTCAACGGATCTACGACATTTAGATCCATGTGTACTTTTCAAATATATATATATATCCCTCCTGAATGTAATCACGGATGGAGTTGAAGCGGCGCTTGATGTGTCTTGTCTTCTTGTGAAACCTGGGCTCCTTGGCAAGGGCAATAGCTCTAGTGTTGTCAGAGAATAGAGTCATTGGGCCCGACGCATTGGGAATTACTCCTAGGTCGGTGATGAACTCCTTCATCTGGACTCCTTCATTTTCTGCTTCCGAAGCAGCTATATACTCTGCTTCACATGTAGATGCCGCCACGACGCTTTGCTTGCTGCTGCACTAGTTGAATGCCCCTCCGTTCAAAATATACACGTATCCGGTTTGCGACTTGGAGTCGTCCGGATCTGTGTCGAAGCTACCATCGACGTAACCCTTTACGACGAGCACTTCGGCACCTCCATATATGAGAAACTTGTCCTTTGTCCTTTTCAGGTACTTCAGGATATTCCTGACCGATGTCCAGTGTTTCACTCCGGGATCACTTTGGTACCTCCCTACCAAACTTATTGCAAGGTTCACATCAGGTCTGGTACACAGGATGGCATACATAATAGAGCCTATGGCTGAAGGATAGGGGATGACACTCATATCTTCTCTATCCTTTGCCGTGGTCGGGCATTGAGTCGTACTCAATCTCACACCCTGCAACACAGGCAAGAACCCCTTCTTGGACTAATCCATATTGAACTTCTTCAATATCTTTTCAAGGTATGTGCTTTGTGAAAGACCTATGAGGCGTCTCGATCTATCTCTATAGATCTTGATGCCTAATATGTAAGCAGCTTCTCCAAGGTCCTTCATTGAAAAACATTTATTCAAGTAGGCCTTTATACTTTCCAAAAGTTCTATATCATTTCCCATTATCGGTATGTCATCCACATATAATATGAGAAATGCTACAGAGCTCCCACTCACTTTCTTGTAAATACAAGGTTCTCCATAAACCTGTACAAACCCAAATGCTTTAATGACCTCATTAAAGCGAATGTTCCAACTCTGAGAAGCTTGCACCAGCCCATAGATAGAGAGATGGAGCTTGCATACCTTGTTAGCATCTTTAGGATCGACAAAACCTTCCGGCTGCATCATATAATGCCATTTTGACGTCCATTTGCCACATCTCATAATCATAAAATGCGGCAATTGCTAACATGATTGGGACAGACTTCACCATCGCTACGGGTGAGAGAGTCTCATCATAGTCAACTCCTTGAACTTGTCGATAACCCTTTGCGACAAGCCGAGCCTTATAGACGGTCACATTACCATCAGTGTTAGTCTTCTTCTTAAAGATCCATTTATTTTCAATGTCTCACTTATCATCAGGAAAGTCCACCAAAGTCCACACTTTGTTCTCATACATGGATCCTATCTCGGATTTCATGGCTTCAAGTCATTTGTTGGAATCCGGGCCCGCCATCGCTTCTTCATAGTTCGAAGGTTCACCGTTGTCCAACAACATGATCTCCAGGACAGGGTTGCCATACCACTCTGGTGCGGCATGTGTCCTAGTGGACCTTCGACGTTCAATAGTAACTTGATCTGAAGTTTCATGATCATCCTCATTAACTTCCTCTCCAGCCGGTGCAGGCTCCACAGAAACAACTTCCTGTGTTGTGCTACTCTCCGGTTCGAGGGGAGGTACAATTACCTCATCAAGTTCTATTTTCCTCCCACTTACTTCTTTCGAGAGAAACTCTTTCTCGAGAAAGGATCCATTCTTGGAAACAAAGACTTTGCCTTCGGATCTAAGGTAGAAGGTATACCCAATAATCTCTTTGGGATATCCTATGAAGACGCATTTTTCTGCTTTGGGTTCGAGCTTCTCAGGTTGAAGTTTCTTCACATAAGCATCGCATCCCCAAACTTTTAGAAACGATAGCTTAGGTTTCTTTCCAAACCATAATTCATACGGTGTCGTCTCAACGGACTTTGACAGTGCCCTATTTAAAGTGAATGCGACAGTCTCTAATGCATATCCCCAAAATGATAGCGGTAAGTTGGTAAGAGACATCATAGATCGCACCATATCCAATAGAGTGCAATTACGATGTTCAGACACACCATTTCGCTAAGGTGTGCCAGGCGGCATGAGTTGTGAAACAATTCCACGTTTCCTTAGGTGCGTGCCAAACTCGTGACTCAAATATTCTCTGCCACGATCAGATCATAGGCACTTTATTTTCCTGTCACGTTGATTCTCTACCTCACTCTAAAATTCCTTGAACCTTTCAAAGGTTTCGGACTTGTGTTTCATTAAATAGACATACCCATATCTGCTCAAGTCATCAGTGAGGGTGAGATCCTAACGGAAGCCCCCGCGAGCCTCGACGCTCATTGGACCGCATACATCGGTATGTATTATCTCCAACAAGTCAGTTGCTCGCTCCATTGTTCCGAAGAACGGGGTCTTGGTCATCTTGCCCATGAGGCATGGTTCGCACGTGTCAAATGATTCGAAATCAAGAGACTCCAAAAGTCCATCAGCATGGAGCTTCTTCATGCGTTTGACACCAATATGACCAAGGCGGCAGTGCCACATGTAAGTGGGACTATCGTTATCAACCTTACACTTTTTTGTACTCACACTATGGACATGTGTAACATCACGTTCGAGATTCATCAAAAATAAACCATTGACCAGCGGGGCATGACCATAAAACATTTCTCTCATATAAATAGAACAACCATTATTCTCAGATTTAAATGAGTAGCCATCTCGCATCAAGCGCGATCCAGTTACAATGTTCATGCTCAAAGTTGGTACTAAATAACAATTATTAAGGTTTAAAACTAATCTCGAAGGTATATGTAGAGGTAGCGTGCCGACGGCGATCACATCGACCTTAGAACCATTCTCAACGCGCATCTTCACCTCGTCCTTTGCTAGCCTTCGCTTATTCCACAGCTCCTGCTTGGAGTTGCAAATGTGAGCAACTGCACCTGTATCAAATACCCAGGAGCTACTACGAGTGTTGGTTAGGTACACATCAATAACAAGTATATCACATATACCTTTAACTTTGCCGGCCTTCTTATCCGCTAAGTACTTGGGGCAGTTCCGCTTCTAGTGACCGGTACCCTTGCAATAAAAGCACTCAGTCTCAAACTTGGGTCCATTCTTGTTCTTCTTCCCGGCAACTTGCTTACCGGGTGCGGAAACAACTTTGTCGTCCTTCTTGAAGTTCTTCTTACCCTTGCCTTTCTTGAAACTAGTGGTCTTATTCACCATCAACACTTGATGCTCCTTTTTGATCTCGACCTCCGCTGACTTTAGCATCGAGTACAACTCAGGAATGGACTTCTCCATACCCTGCATGTTGTAGTTCATCACAAAGCTCTTGTAGCTAGGTGGGAGCGACTGGAGGATTCTGTCAATAACCGAGTCATCTCGGAGATTAACTCCCAGCTGAGTCAAGTTGTTGTGCAACCCACACATTTTGAGTATGTGCTCACCGACAGAACTATTCTCCTCCATCATACAGCTAAAGAACTTGTCGGAGACGTCATATCTCTTGACCCGGGCATGAACTTGGAAAACCAGTTTCAGCTCTTGGAACATCTCATATGCTCCGTGTTGTTCAAAACGCTTTTGGAGCCCCGGTTCTAAACTGTAAAGCATGTCGCACTAATCAAGGGAGTAATCATCGCAGTGTGACTGCCAAGCATTCGTAACGTCTTGGTCCGCTGGGAAAATGGGTGGGTCACCTAGCGGTGCATCAAGGACATACAATCTCTTGGAAGCGATGAGGATGATCCTCAAGCTACGGACCCAGTCCACATAGTTGCTTCCATCATCTTTTAGCTTGGTTTTCTCTAGGAACACGTTGAAGTTGAGGGTGACATTAGCGTTGGCCATTGGATCTACAATATAGATTGTAAAGACAATTTTAGACTAAGTTCATGATAATTAAGTTCACATAATCAAATTATTTAATGAACTCCCACTTAGATAGACATCTCTCTAGTCATCCAAGTCATACATGATCCATGTCAACTAGCCCGTGTCCGACCATCACGTGAGACGGACTAGTCATCCATGGTGAACATCTCCATGTTGATCGTATCTTCTATACAACTCATGTTCGACCTTTCGTTCTTCCGTGTTCCGTGGCCATGTCTGTACATGCTTGGCTCGTCAAGTCAACATAAGTGTTTCGCGTGTGTAAATCTGGCTAACACCCGTTGTATGCGAACGTTAGAACCTATCACACCCGATCATCACGTGGTGCTTCGGAACAACGATCCTTAGCAACGGTGCACAGTTAGGGTGAACACCTTTCTTGAAATTCTATTGAGAGATCATCTTATTCACTACCGTCGTTCTAAGCAAATAATATGTAAACATGATAAAAATCACATGCAATCAATATAGTGACATGATATGGCCAATATCATCTTGCTCCTTTGATCTCCATCTTCGGGGTACCATGATCATCACTGTCACCGGCACGACACCATGATCTCCATCATCGTGTCTTCATGAAGTTGTCTCGCCAACTATTACTTCTACTACTATGGCTAATGTTTAGCAATAAAGTAAAGTAATTACATGGCGTTTATGATTGGCACGCAGGTCATACAATAAAATAAGACAACTCCTATGGCTCCTGTCGGTTCTCATACTCATCGACATGCAAATCGTGAATCCTGTTACAAGAACATGATCAATATCATACATCACAATGCATCACATCACATCCTTTGGCCATATCACATCACAAGGCATATGTTGCAAAAACAAGTTAGACGTCCTCTAATTTGTAGTTGCAAGTTTTTACGTGGCTGCTATAGGTTTTTAGCAAGAACGTTTCTTACCTACGCCAAAACCACAACGTGATATGCCAATTGATATTTACCCTTCATAAGGACCCTTTTCATCGAATCCAATCCGACTAAGGTGGGAGACACAAACACCCGCTAGCCACCTTATGCAACAAGTGCATGTCAGGCGGTGGAACCGGTCTCACGTAAGCGTATGTGTAAAGTTGGTCCGGGCCGCTTCATCCCACAATACCGACGAATCAAAATAAGACTAGTAGGGGTAATAAAATTAACAAGATCGACGCCCAAAACTGCTTTGTGTTCTACTCGTGCATAGATTCTACGCATAGACCTAGCTCATGATGCCACTGTTGGGAGACGTAGTAGTAAATCAAAATTTTCCTACGTGTTCACCAAGATCTATCTATGGAGAAACCAGCAACGAGTGGGAAGATATTGCATCTTCATACCTTTGAAGATCGCTAAGCGAAAGCATTACTGGAACGCGGTTGGTGGAGTCGTACTCGCAGCGATTCAGATCACGGTGGATTCCAATCTAAGCGTCGAACAACGGCAACTCCGCGTTCAACACACATGCATCCCGGTGACGTCTCCTACGCCTTGATCCAGCAAGGAGGAAGGAGAGGTTGGGGAAGAGCTCCGGCAGCATGATGGCGTGGTGACGGTGGAGCAGCGTTGTCTCTGGCAGGGCTTCGCCAAGCACTACGGAGAACGAGGAGAGGGAGGAGTAGGGCTGCGCCGAGAGGAGAAGAACTCGTGTGTTGGCAGCCCCCCAAAAAAACCACTATATATAGGAGGAGGGGAGGAGGGTGCGTAGCCCCTAGGGTTCCCACCCTAGGGTGGTGTGGCAGCCCTAGATGGCCTTTGGCCGGCGGCCAAGAGGGGAGAGGGGGAGGGCCCAGCCCTAGTGGGCCTTACGCCCATCTGGATCTAGGGTTTCCCCTCCCTCCCACCTTTCCTGCGCCTTGGCCAGGGTGGAGGGCGCACCAGCCTTCTCTGGGGCTGTTCCCTTCCACTCTCGGCCCACGCAGCCCTCTGGGGCTGGTGGACCCACTTGGTGGACCCTCGGAACCCTTCTGGTGGTCCTGGTATGTTACCGGTAATTCCCAAAACACTTATGGTGGCCAAATCCTCACTTCCTATATATCAATCTTTGTCTCCGGACCATTTCGGAACTCCTCGTGACGTCCGGGATCTCATCCGGGACTCCGAACTTCCTTCGGTAACCATGTACACTATTTCCCTATAACCCTAGCGTCATTGAACCTTAAGTGTGTAGACCCTGCGGGTTCGGGAGACACGTAGACATGACTGAGACACCTCTCCGGTGAATAACCAACAGCGGGATCTGGATACCCATGTTGGCTCCCACATGCTCCATTATGATCTCATCGGATGAACCACGATGTCGGGGATTCAATCAATCTCGTATACAATTCCCTTTGTCTATCGGTATGATACTTGCTCGTGATTCGATCATCGGTATCCCTATATCTTGTTCAATCTTGTTACCGGCGAGTCTATTTACTCGTTCCATAACACATCATCCCGTGGCTAACTCCTTAGTCACATTGAGCTCATTATGATGATGTTTTACCGAGTGGGCCCAGAGATACCTCTCTGTCACACGGAGTGACAAATCCCAGACTCGATTTGTGCCAACCCAACAGACACTTTCGGAGATACCCGTAATGCACCTTTATAGCCACCCAGTTACGTTGTGATGTTTGGCACACCCAAAGCATTCCTACAGTATTCGGGAGTTGCACAATCTGATGGTTTAAGCAAACGATACTTGACATTAGAAAAGCTTTAGCAGACGAACTACACGATCTTGTGCTATGCTTAGGATTGGGTCTTGTCCATCACATCATTCTCCTAATGATGTGATCCCGTTATCAACGACATCCAATGTCCATGGTCATGAAACCGTAACCATCTATTGATCAACGAGCTAGCCAACTAGAGGCTCACTTGGGACACGTTGTGGTCTATGTATTCACACATGCATTACAGTTTCCGGTTAACACAATTATAGCATGAACAATAGACAATTATCATGAACAAGGAAATACAATAATAACCATTTTATTATTGCCTCTAGGGCATATTTCCAACACTTCTCATAAGTCTTCATCAGAAGGTTGATCGCAATCACAAGTGGTTGAAGCGTCAGTTTGCTTCAATTCTTCAGAACATGATTGTGACGCGGAACTCTGTGAGGAAAAATCACTACTATGTGCATGAAATCTTCGAGCGCGCATGGGCCATTCTCGCAGATCTCAAGACTCCTGAGGAACTCAAAGACATGGAATTTCAGCAAAACTTTGACTGGTCTCATCCTCCTCAGAAGAAATTCAAGAAAGTTCAAGTTCTTCAGCTGGTTCCAAGTTCATATTCTTCATCGCATGAGACGGATGAAGCTGAGGATATTGACGACACTGCAGTAGGCCCTGCATCGACAAACGACCTCGACACCGCTGGCGCTCCTTCCTCGCCAACAAGATGAAATTCTTCAAGGGGCGTTAGTCCTCACTTTTTCGTTCCTTTTGGTCTTCGATGACAAAGGGGGAGAAAATTTGAGTTAGTCTTCAAGAAGGTCTCTCTATATATGGGTTGTTTTTTAGTTAAAGTTACAACTCTCGGTCTTCTGAAGCTTTTGCTAGTTGAGTTGTAAACTTTAGTCTGATGGTGGTCTGATTCTTTTGAACTGCTTTCCTCATGCTTATTTCCTCAAGTACCTTAATGCATGCATGCTAAATTTCGTCAGACACCATTTTCATCATGCATTTCAAATTCTTCATATCATATGTTAAATGCATGTATGAATTACAAGATATAGGGGGAGTTCTCCATGCTTTTTAACCTGCCGTATGCATTTGCAGTCCAAAGAAAATTCCTCAAATATGCACATCTTTAGGGGGAGTTCTTCTATATCTTGCACTCAAATTCCTCAAACTCAGTATTTACACTTCATAGTATTATCCTCGTTGGAACCTTAACCTATTTGTCATCAATCACCAAAAAGGGGGAGACTGTAAGTGCATCTAGTGCCCGTTAGTGATTTTGGTGTATTGAAGACTTATAGGTTAAGGAACTAATGTGTTTGTGAGTGTACACAGGCTCTATAAGTCAATGAGGAGTGTGATATATTCGGAGATTACCGGCCCCTAAACATGCATGTCTTCAACTGAAGACTTTCGTGAAGACTTTGGTGAAGACTTTGCTGGAGACTTTAGTATTCCCTGAAGACTTTGAAATTCAAGAAGTTGGTGTGACCTTGAAGATATGAATGAGGACTATGAAGTGTGAAGAATTTATTTTCGTAGTTTCATTTTCTTTCTTTGAGTCAAAGGAAACACCGTACTGTTAAAGGGGGTCGAGGTAATACTAAGGAAAATTTCCAACTGAAGCTCAACTCAAAATCCTCAACCTATCCAATGCTTTGAGTGAAGCCTTTGGAAATCTCTTGCAGTTTAGTCAAGTTCTTCAGTGACAGAGATGAAGTTCTTCTGGTCTCTGATGAAATTGATCTGACTAAGGAGTTAGGATTTCGCCAGTACGAATTGCCTACAAGTGAGGAACATGATAAGCCTGAGAACTTTCGTAGTTCGAAATTCCGACCGTTGTTGTTCTTAGCGCCATCTGTCCCCAATCATCTTACCCACATAACGGTCATATCGTTGGGGGCATTTATGCCTTATCATGTCAGGTTGCACCCTAGCTATAAATAGTCATCCCCCACAACCACTAGTTGGTTGGCTGCTCCGAGAGAGAACTGACACTTGTCATTTGATAGCAACCCATCCTCCGAGGACTTTGCAAGAAAATCATCAGTGAGGAAAAACCCAAATCCAAACCACCAAACCCAAAGTGATTGAGCATCACTGAAGGGATTGTTCCTGTGTGGAACCGACGTTTGTTACCTTTCAGGACTATGTATCCTCCAAACGGTTAGGCATCATGGTCTAGTGCATCCTACAGTCAATTGGGGATCACGGACTGACCTTGGTCTAGAGCATCCAGCAGTAAATTGTGGATCGTCGGGTGACCAGTTTGTGAGGGTTTAGGAAGTCTACTCGAAAGACTTACCATGAGTGTTGGGCAAGGACTTTGTGACCTTAGCTCAAGGAGAATACGGTAAGGACTATGTGTCCTGGGACTGTGTGTCCTCTGGTTTAAATACCAGGATGCTCCAAACCAGACTTACGACTGTCATAGCAGTTAGAACTGGGTCATCAAACCATTGTCTTCATCAGCTACCTGGTTCTATTTCCTCAACCCCTCTATTCCTCGTATACTTGTTGATGAAATTGATTGTTACTGTTTGAAGAATTTGACTGAACACTTTCACAATTTCCTGACCTCAAATTCTTCAAGTCACCTTGTTCCTCACCTGCTTATTCTATATCACGCTACATGTAATTTATGCATGTTCATTTCATCATCATAACTATGATGTTGCTATGTTTCTCGTGCACTTGAGTAGTTATTCGCTGCTAGTTATTCATCACATTTCAAATTCCTTGATTTGAAATTCCTCAAGTGATGAATTTGTAAAAGTTGCCTATTCACCCCCCCCTCTAGTCGATATAACGCACTTTCACAATGTCAGAAAACAATGAAAATTGGCATGGATGCTTGTCATGTTGGTAGAAGGGTGTAAAATTGTTTTCGGTCCATTTGTAGCATGTCAGAAAAATCTCGTCCTTAGAGATGTCCAGAGAGAGGTCAATTTTTTGTCAACACAAGAATGGCACCAAATTTTTTCGAGCAAGTGGGCATGCTGAGCCCAATGGTCCACGCAAAATTTGAACGACTTCCGACAACGGGCACACGCCGTGTCACACCGGAGAGTATTTTAAGAATTTATCGTCCCAATAATCCTAGAAAATCATTAAAATGGCGAAAAACAATGATACTTGGCATGTATGCTTCTCACGTTTGTACAAGGATGTATACAAAATTTGGGTCCATTTGAAGCATGTCGCAAAAAAACGTCCTTCGAGACGGATCCTTACCACCTACTCGAACGCCCTCCGATCAACACGGTCAAATTTTGCTCATCTTCAAAACGACACCAAAATTTGAACTAATTATGCGAACGTGAAAATTTTGAGCATTTTTGGTGCAAAACGGTGTAGAAAATACTCAAGCCTTTTTGAATGTTAAAATCCTGGTGCAGGATCGTCCTGGGGATCCGTGCAGTCCGACAAGATTTGTTCCCACGTCGGTCTGGCATTAGGAGCGAAGCGCACCGCAGACAGATTCCACACACGCGCGGGTCCATATGAAGCATGTTAGAAAAAACGCATGCGGGCGTCGTCATGTGGGACAAGGACTCTTCCGACAAATTCGTCTTTACGCGCGCACGATCCCAGGCAGATCCCCCCCCCTCACCAAGCAATCCAATGTAGATCCACCTCGAGGTGTGGGCATGTTCCTTTTTCTGGGACAGCATGCACTATGGGCCTATTTTTTCATGAGCGAAATTACCCCCCCCCCAAATAATTCCGTTTTGTGGGACAACATGCAATATGGGCCTTTTTTCATTGAGCGAAATCTTCCCCCAAATAATTCCGCTTTGAGGGACAACATGCAATATGGGCCTATTTATCTTCCATTGTGAGAAATGTTCATCCACTAAATCCAAGAATTCCCTTTTCTGGGAAAGCATGCATTATGGGCCTATTTTTTTCATTGAGCAAAATCTTCCCCCACTATATCGAAATATTCTCCTCAACAATACAACGAGCTCCATGATGGCCCGTATTCGTGTTGGACAAACATCATGATTCTTAATGGTTGACATCAAATGATTACATAGAAAATGGAAACTAAATATCCCGAACACATACGGTGAAATGGAAGTAGAGCCCCAATTCGCTAAGTCATATCAAAAAAGTAAATTCAAAAATTATGTGACAAGATAAAAACATAAATACCATGCGACACAAAGCTGAATGCCAAACCACTATGTCCGGTTAATCGTTGAATCTTACTGTATCCACAAAGCTGTAGATATCAGAGTTCTCCTTCGATGTCCTACACGGAAGAATATACTTAATCACATGCACATTAGTATTTATTAAAACACACACAAAAAATTAAACATGAACATATTCGGTACATCTAACAATTTCATGCATGTCTGTCGATTGTGACCTGGCCCACTTCAATAGCCACAATTGCCTGTTGATCTTGTATGCTTCACCTTTGCCTATAGCCTCTTCTTTGGTGCACCTCGGCCTGGCACGTGCACGGGATCCAGAACCTCATCCAAATCTTCACCACCAACGTTGTTCGATTGGGGCATTAACGGGCCAAACCTAATGTTGTTACTCGGAGCATTACTTGATTCTTTGTTGTCAGCATGTTCAATAGTTGATTGCTTGCCATGATGGTGTGCATCCAAAATAATTTTCAGACGATTATAGTCCTCATCAGAGTGACATGCCTTGAAGAATGCGCCATGGCTAGAGTTCCACAACTCACGGTACCTTAGTAGGCTTGTCAAATAGTCATACATCTGGTTCTTTCTGGTCGGTGTGTATGCACATTTTGCATTCATTGTCCACCCAGCGGGAACACAACACCTAGGCAGTCTTTGTTGATGTAGAATTCCCAATATGTGTCACATCCTTAGTTCTAGTTTGCTTGCCATTGCATATTCATGCATGCATTTTTAATCCATATGAATTTGAATTGGTGAATGGTCAAGCCTCATCATCCAAATTTTGTCAAATAAGCAATATAAAAATTGCTTCAAATAAGTCCAAGAAAATGTTCCTGGTATTCCAAGAAAAATTTGGCAAGTGGTAAAATTCACACTAATATTATGGGTTTTTTACATCTCTGCCCCTGGTTCCTTATCTCTAGTCATTCATCCCCGCGCTCTTAACTTTTGCTCGGTTTTCCCAACTTCCTTGCCCGAAACCCTTAGAACAGGTCACAACGGACGTTGTCGTTGGGTCAATGGCTTGACCGTTAACTCTGACGAGTGGGGCCGTAGTGGACTATGTCACCTGTTAGACCTGAAGGGTGGGGCTGTGTTGGGTGGTGTCGCTGTTCGACCGTGGTTTCGTTGGGCCGTGGTTTTGTTGGGCCGTCCCTCGCATTAAACCGCCTGCGCGTGCCGCCACGACAGAAGCCTACTATGCATGCACCTAGCAAGCCTGCCTGCATGGGTCGATGCGCGCCGCCACGATGTGTCGACCGAGTCTGCATGTGCTGGCCGAGCCTGCATGCGCCGATGCATGTCGCCATGATGCACTGACCGAGCCGCTTTCGTGCACGCCAGCCGCCATGCATGTAGTGACGGTCGCTGCTGCTGGTTACTCTCTTCTCGCATGCTTGTGTCCTTGATTTAGAGCATCGTTTTTACGATCAGTTTCAGCCTTTTCATTGTGGCTGCATGCACTAGATGGTAACTAACAAAGCGAGCTCTCTAAGAAAACAATCAACAAATATGTAGATAGGGCCAACAAGCTCATAGCACGATCACATAGTTCAAACTAGCAAGAACATAATAATAGAATAGATAGAAAACTTAATAATAGAACTTAGTAAAAGGGCCAACAAGCCCATATCTCCAACGTAGTTCAATTACAACTTAATTAACATAACATAGATTAAAAACAGATAGAGGGTTTAGATCCCTAGCCGCCGCCTTCTCCACCTCGCTCCTCCTTCGTGTGCCCTTCACTGCTCCTCTGGGGCGTTGTCGATGCGGTACGGAAGACTGCATGCGCGACGCGGTGGGGAAGATGTTGGTGTACTCCGTACACATGGTGTGGGTGGTGAAAGCGATGAACTCGCAGCCACACCAAAACACCCGGCTGAGGAGGCAGAAGGCATCGAATGTGTTGGTGAAGTGGGCAAGGAGAGAAACCACCACCCCGTTTTGGATGACCTCCTCAACGCGGAACATCATTGGAGATCCCCGCGGGAGGTGTCTATAGCTAGCCCCGAGGAAGAACTCGGTGAAGTTCCTTGCGGTCCTCCACCTTGATATCGCCCACACACGTAGTGTGCGCTCAACATACACGCCGGTAGGGTAGAGCCTCTCCGGCACGGTGGGTGGGAAGCAGTAGGTTGGTCCGGTGCACTGCATGGCTGAGGGATGTGCAGAAGAAGGAGAAGGGGTGAAGAGCAAGAAGGGAAGATGGCAGAGGATGGGAGATGGATGAGGGATGGCAGAGGCAGAGGGTGGCTTAAATAGCCGTAGTGCTATGTGTTATTTGGCCATGGCAAAAATGGGGTCAAATGTGAAGTAGCCCGTTTGCAAACCCACCGCAGCATCGAGAGTGTACATGCGTGGGAAACGGTGGTTTGAAAAGAAGAAGAAAGCTAATTTGGCCCTTATAAATTTTTGAATAGTTTGTGGCCATTTTGCATGATAAAAATAAATTTGGCCCTTATAAATTCGGTCATTTTGCATTTGTATAGAACAAAAAGAACTAAATATTCTACGCAATGTCAATTGTTGTGTAATGTTAAACGATGCAACCAAGAAGCAGAGCCAGCACGTTCACAAAAAACAGAGCAAATGATGCAAAAAATGACGCAATTCGACGGCCCAACCAGAGCTTGGTTTCCTTTTGGGCCCAATAACAATTCGACAGACAGGATCCATTTTTTTCGCGGACTCAGTGGTGGCCGAGCAGCCGAGCACAACCAATAGGATCGCCTCTCGTGGATTACCTCATGATGTGGAGCCGTCCTTGTGATCCAACGCCACTAGGGTATCATCGGACGGTTGACGTTCAGAGCTAGGGTTAGGCGAAACCTCGCGGGGTTTAGAGGAGCTTTGAGCTGGTCAACAGGGTTTCAAAGGCTTTGACTGAGCATAACTAATTTAAAAATCAAAAAAATATGAAACCTTTGCAGTTCGTCGTTTTATAAGACACACTAACGAGGAAAAATACTAAACTTGGTCTATGGTCATTTTTATGAAAAAAAACTAGCTGGCACGATCGAGGTCAAATGAGCACCATTAATTTAAAAAATCAAAAAATAAATAAAACATGCGCACAATGTTGTCTTATGTGACATGTTACCAAGCAAAAATCTTAAACTTGGTCTATGGTCATTTTCATGAGAAAACCTTCACACATATGAGCTATCACGTACAAGATTTCATAGAGTTCAAGGAGAGGAGGTAGGGTTACCTATAGGGTCTAAAAATGAAAATAAATCACCAAAGCTTTATTTCAAAGTGAATAAGAAGGATCGGAACTTAGTTTTTTATTTTTCATATTTTAAACATGTTTTTAATAGTTTTTATATTAAAGCATTTTTTTCAAAAGAAAATGTAAAAATATGAATATTAATTCAAAAAATAGAGAGACTTCAAATCTACACTATATAGATTGAATAGGTCTTAATAAAAAACATTTGGCTCATTTAGAGTAGGTCCAAAAAACTTGATTACAAATGGGTTGTTTACCCTAGCCTGGGAGCTCATTTGGAGCACATTTCTCAAATTAAAATTTCTTTGACCTCCTCTAAATCACCTCAAATTTTGCACACATGATCTCCGACACAAACATAGATAGTTTGCCAAGTTTTTTTGCATTTTCTTTAATTTATACTATCCTGTCGAATGTCAATTCAAAACATCAGATAATGAGACATGTTGGTGGGAAAAAGCATGCATTTGATTGTAAAACATGAGACAAATAATTTTTGTACTCCTTTATTACAAAAATCATTACATCTTCATTCAGTGTTTGCTCTTTTTTCTTATTCCTTGCAGCATGTCTGATCAGTGAAGCAACACTGAAATAACATGTGTGATCATTGCAGCACCTAAACTTTGAAAATAAACACTAAAACAAATCATAGCAGACAAATTTAAAAACACACAAATAAGCAATATAGATAGCCACATGCATATATAGAAGACCACATAGTACCATACCATCCATAGAACACATCCAGTTCACAAACAAAGTTCCCAAACAACCAAACACACAAAGTTCACATTAAAACACATCATCACATCATCAATTAGTTGCGAATGGGAGTCAGGAATTTCACGTGGGTAACATGCTGGCCCCTGATCTTGTAGTTCTCGCCATGGATGGCTACATCTTATGCATGAGCTAGAAGGTGAACGAAGCGGTCGTACTTTGGCTTTGGCTTGGTGGTGCAGTAGGGGAAGTGCCAAATTTTGGTCCTCCTCTTGTAGTAGTAATCATATCCCTTGGTCCTGATCTTCTCCTCTTCCTTCGCTTTGAAGGACTTGAAGTTGTCCACATCCACATCTTCTCCAGAGATGTACTACACACACGAATGAATTTAGATATATATATATTATAGTTTCATATACACCATGTCAAAGGAACTAGGGTAAATGAACAATCTAAATTTCAAGCAGGCTTACCTCACACTCTTGGTCAATCCAATACCCTAGATCGTACAGGTCCTTGAAGACAGTAAGGTCCAGCTTCCTCTTTTTTCCCCAACCATCATCCTCCTAAATATACAGTTACGTCCCATTGAAAATTTAGATATGAATTTTTCATTGCTCATAGAGCTAATATACTATGATCCTATTTGCATCTTCCATTGTCATGCACACACATTGAACAACAAAGCTAATATAAGTACATATGGTGGACAA
This sequence comes from Hordeum marinum, assembly GCA_022496015.1. NCBI lineage: Eukaryota > Viridiplantae > Streptophyta > Magnoliopsida > Poales > Poaceae > Hordeum > Hordeum marinum. The sequence continues at coordinate 452,723,184 of CM039674.1, read as the reverse complement.
ATTTATATACTAATGAATCAAATAACTTCTTAATCAATGGATTCCATTTGGGCATATGACATTCAAAACCCCAATCTGAGTAGCATTCAAAAACAAATCTAATAGAGACCCAATCTAATAAGCATACATGTCTGTAGCATTAAAAAACCCAATCTGTGAGCATTAAAAACAAAATCTAATAAGCATACATCTGTGTAGCATTGAAGCACAGAGATCCTATCTCTCATACAGATCTATCTAGCATTTTTGCAAAGAATGTAATCCAAAAAAACTAGTACAAATACCCCAATCCCCCAATACAAAAAAAAACCGGCCGATCTGTCAAACCAACTACTCTAACCATCTGAACTACCATATGAATCACAATCTAACCAATGCAACTAACTCTATAAGCTAATATCCTAAAGCAACTGCAAATACCTCCTGCTCCTCGCCAGGCTGCGCATCGGCGGTATCAGGATGGACTGTGCCGCTCGACGCCGTCACCTTCTGCAGCGCTGAGGCGGAGCCCGCCACCTCCTTCTCCACATCCGCAGCGGTAGCGAGTTTCCCCGCACCGCCATGGACGCAGCCAACATCCTTCACTTCATTCGCAGTCACTGTGCCCTGCAGCTCCACTACATCTTCGGCCGCTGCACCGGCATCACCATGAGCTTCCACCATCGGACAGATGGACGAGCTGAAGGTGAGGAAGAGGATGCGGTGGGGGAGAGCGAGAAGGTGCGGTAGAGGCAATGGAGGAGAGAAAAACGACGCCGGTGGAGGAGAGGAAGACAATGCGGCAGGGAGGGGATTTGGGGGGAAATGGTAGGGGTGATGGAGGTGGTTGCCCCTCTTTATACGATGTGACATTTCGGGCAATGTCCCATGGACACATGCTACCCCATGACCCCGGTCAGTTGCATGCGCCCACGTATACGAATACCATTGTACGGTCAACATACGAAACCACTATATGGGTAAACGGTCAATGGTGGACTCGGACCTACGCGGTCCCACTCGTCAGAGTTAATGGTCAAAGGCATCGACCCGACGGCAACGTCTGTTGTAACCTGTTTTGAGTGTTTCGGGCAAGGGAGTGGGGAAAAGTGAGAAAAAGTTAAGATCGTGGGGATGATTGAGTACAACTAACGAACCAGGGGCACAGAAATAAAAACCCTAATATTTTTGGAATCACAGAAGTATTTATGTTGGGCATTTGAGTTAATCCAATAAATAATTAAATTGGAGTTATATTTGTTACACATTAAATATAGCTCCAAATATTCTGAAAACTTTGGTGTGGCTCTGGTAAAGACCATCTAGCTCACATGCCATATTTCAAATTTTGCAAAAATGGTTTAGTATGCTATCTGCACCAAAAAAATTGCAAAAAAATAGAAAACATGAAATAAAAATAAAGGGCAGAAGCTTACCTGGCCCAGGATATAGCTGGCCCAGCCCATCTCCTCACTCGTCGTCTTCCTCGTGCCTACTCGCACAGGAGAGACAGCGCACGGCGCTCGTCGCGCGCGGGCATGCAAGCTGCATGCCTGCCTTGTCTGCTAGCACGACGACGCGGATGAATCGTCGCTGTTGTCCTCATCCTGCTGACCATCTTGCCACTCTTTCCCCTCGCCTCTCCCTCGCTCCTCTCCTCCATGCCCGAAGCAGCCAGTGTCGTCCCCGCGCTTCCCTCTGTGTCTGCAAGACTAGACACGACGCGCTCCTCCTCTCTGTCAAAGATCGAGACCCCGAAGGCCCTGCAATGTTGCCATCAACCTCGCCTTCGTCTTTGGGTCCGACGACCGCCAACGTCAAATTCGCAGGCCATCGAGCTTCCTCGACCTCGCTATCGCCTCTAGACGAACCCAAGTGAGCCCTGCCCTCTTTTCCCTCTCTTCCCCGCCTTGATTTCGTCCTATAGCCTCGGCTTCCTCCATGACCGGAGCTCCCCGCCGCCGGCCATGAAGCCGTCGTGCCTAGAGCATTCGCAACTCGCTTTTGAGCATGCAATCGAGCACCTGAGGGTCCTAGGACGCCAGGGAGTCGTGTAGCTGGCGTCCACGTGCACCACATCCCTGCGCCGCCTGAGTCGGTGCTCTAGTCGCCGCTAATTCTGTCTCCACGCATAGCTCCGGTGACCCCTCGACCTGTTGCCGCCTCCCTTGGATGCGCGGGAGCACGGGCTAACTCCGGGAGCCTCTCCCCGCCGCTCCTGTGGCCTTCCGGCGCGTCGCCGCCATTGATCCAGGTCGCCGACGACCAAACCCCGGCGGGCCGACGTGGAATCTCAGTTAGGCGCTAACCACCGTAGTTAGATTAGCACTAATGACCCCTCTGGGTCACTGACTGGTAGGACCAGGCAGTGTTAACTATTAGTTAGGTTTAGTTCAAACCTTTTTAGCCATTGTGCCACTGACGCGTGGGTCCCACTGGCCAGGTTTGACCTAGACCGGCTATGTTGACCATGACGTCATGTTGTCGTCATGAAGACGTCATAACATATTTTCTGGATTTTAAATAAATCCTAAATGATAAATTATATTTCATAAAATGTTATAAACTTTGAAAAATCATAGAAATTCAATCGTAACTCGGATGAAAATAATTTATATATGAAAAATGATTAGAAAAATCCAATGAACCTGATTATGCCATGTTCATGCATGTTTGATCAACTTAACATCACCAACTAGGAAATTTCATGACTAGGACAAATTGGATAATTAGTCTTGGATTGGAATTTGATATATATTTGAATTCCACTTCAATTAACCTGGATTAACGTTGCATTAAGTCAATTCAGCACCTTAACATGCCATTTCATCCATCATGTTTGTTGCATTGCATTGAATGTGTTCTTTTCCTCTTTGTCGGTGGTGTTCCTTCCCGGTAGACGATGGTTCTGATGTAGAGATCATTGTCACTGATGAAGACTCATTGATATCTTCAGAAGTGTTAGGCAAGCAACCCCCCTTGAGAATATTCGATACAATCCCATCTCTCACTCTTGCTCTCATTTCAATGCATTAGGACTATGCGATTCAACTGCTACTTGTGTTGCGGTAGATGAACCCACTCCTTTGCATGACCTATCATTGTCACAGTAAATAGCTAAACCAAGCAACCTAGCATACCTGGTAGATGCTTGAGCCATGTTGTGCTATAACCATGTTATGCTTGCTATGCTTAGAGTTGTGTCAGGCCAGATTCATCTGGGTGATGAACCGGAGTGAAATGGATGTGTCCTGATGATGGGGGCTAAGTGTTGAACCTGTTTTGGAAAAGGTAGCGATGAGGGTCCATGTAGGAGTACATGGTGGGTTGACTCATTGAAGCCGCTCATAGGAACTGAGTTCTGTGTTTGTGTTCCAAGATTATCTACTACCGCACATCGGGCACGAAACCAATGGACCCTCTCGGCCTATTAACTTACCCTATTCTCAGTCCAGGAGTCGCGGTAGTTCGAAACATTGATAGGTGTGGCATGGCCTGCGAATTGGATGAAGGGCCCAGTCGGTACCGGCTTGGGGCCCTGCTCGCAACGTTTGAGGCCATGTTGGAAACCTCGACCGGACTTCCATTATGGGTTCCAACTCAGATAGGCGACTGCCTTGGACGTGAGTCGTTTTAAGTTAACGTCCATGGCTAACTCCCTCGATGGGCTTCCGTTTGAAGATTGTCGAGGTGCCTTTTAACATGCACATGGCGATAAGTGGCGGGAGCATGTGTGACGAAGTACACCCCTGCAGGGTAATCTATCTATTCGAATAGTCTCGTCCTCGAATATGGACTACTTGGAGACTTGCATTGTTCATAGATAACTTTACATGGATACTCTAAAATGTTCCACATAAGTGTGAGTGTTATGGATGGCTTCTCGTAGGAAGACGAGAGAGGATCCATAGTGGTGTATTGATGTGGTGAATATGTGGACTCGTGTGTGATACGCCACCTCAAGGAAAGTATTCATAATCGTAGTACAGGTTATCCAAGAGTCAAAGCTGGATTAATGCAACAAACCCCACAACCCCCTTTGTTGAAAATAATGCATATGTGATGTAAGTCTTGCTGAGTACATTTGTACTCACGGTTGCTTATTTATGTTTTTGCAGATGAGACCTCAGTCTCATTAGTGATTCTTACGACGTGAAGTTCGATGTTGACCGGATTAGCTTGGGAATCCCAGACAGAGGTCTGGTTCCTTTGGTAGGGTCGTCATAGATTTTTAGGCTCCTCCAGCCACTTTTAGTAGATGTATGTACCTAGACATGTTTTGCTTCCACTTGTTGCTTGTATGACTTGAGTGTTGGGTCGCGTGACCCCTGTTTGTAATACCACACTATGTTGGCTCTTATTAGTCTTAATAAATACTTGAGTCATAGAGTTATGTTGTGATGCCATGTTGTATCTACACATATCGTGCATGGTGCGTGTATGATTGAAATGCATTGGTATGTGTGGGATTCGACACCTAGTTGTGTGCCTTTAGTAGCCTTGTTTATGGGTAAATGCCTATTTGTGCTTCCATGAGCCTTGGTAGCTTGCTACTGCTCCAAACACATTGATTGACCGACGTGTATCCTTCTTTGCTGTTGTGTCTTTCCCTTTGGGGAAATGTCTCCCAGTGTAATGGAGTCCCAGTAGCCTGCTATGACTCATCTACGTGCAGTAATGACATTAATGTCCCACGGCATAATGGAGTCCTTGTAGCTTGCTATGACTCGTCTACACACGCTGATGACCAACACCTGCATTGCTGGGTTACGTATGCATGTCCCTGTACGGTTGTGCCACTTGGGTCTGTAACTAGTCATGTCAACTCGGTTTCTTTGGCATGTGAATGCTAGCGACATGTTCATATCCATGAGCCAAAAGGCGCAAACGTTCCCGGCCAAGTTAAGGCGATAGCCGTGGGTTACCGTGCGTGAGGCCGCAAAGTGGTGTGACATGTTACAGGCTGGATTCATATGGCTTAGGATCGGGGTCCTGACAGCATTGGTATCAGAGCTTGACTACTTGTAGGACTACCAAGCCAAACTGGTCGATGTTGAGTCTAGAATTGCTTTAGTTATATAAGGGAATTGATTTTGGAAGGGAACATAAGATTCTTTTTACTCCTTTCCTTGTGTCATTCTAATTCTGAGTCACCCTCTTCTTTTCTATGGGGATTAAAACTAGGCTTTCTCATCTATCTATCAGGATGACGAGTTACCATGCTAGAGACTTATAGGAAAGTTGATGTCTTCCTAGACTGATGTCTCTATAAGAGTTTGGTTGTTATGTTGTCAGTTTTCTTGTGCAGGTTGCCTCATATTTCATGCCCGTACAACTGTTATATTGTCCGAGTTATCCAAGGTTTCTAAATTATCTGATGCAATTGCAAAACTCTTTCATCTTGAGTCAATATCTTTTGGCCAGACAAATCACACCAATTATCGTGTTGACGTACTCCATTACCTTGACGTATTTCAAGTGTTAGGAAACCAGGTCATATCAGTGAACCACCCTACAGTTTAGTTGTGTTGTGTGTTTCCAGTGTGATAATTCTGGCCATCGTTATTGAAAGCATCCCTCGATGTTAATTAGTCAATAGGTATTCTACTCTGGGTTCTTGAGCCCAAGGATCATTCAACTCACTCATGTTGATAGTGTTTGCTTGTTCCTTCAGGATGACTAGTAACCTTGTCCTAGTCTTTGAGGTCTGTGGTATATCATTCTTCCAATACCATGAACCATCATGAGAAAAGTTCTTTGTGGACTAAAGATCACAATAACAGTGCTCTGATGAGTTCTCCGTATCATAGTTGTGACTCTGTCAATCCTACCTTTTTGCCTGGGTTATCCGGAAGAATTTTGTTGAACTCGTTTGACATGCTGACCTATGCATCCACAACTCAGAAAAATCAAGTGTTGTTGAGTTGCCCCCTTCATTTGTATTTCAACCTTCATCTATCAATGGATAGGCAACAATAGTTGTGCATTCGTATACATTGATGCATATTATTCTTGTGGTCTGTCAAGCCATTCTATTTCAGAATGACTAGGAGAAACAAACTCTAGTACCTCATCCATTTCTTGGATTGGGTCAAAAACAGTTGTATTCCGCATATCAAAATGCAAATCCAGCTTTTGCTCTGTTCTACCTTTAACTATTACCCTCTTTATGTCAAGAGTATCATGAGAATTGCACCACCTCTCATGAATTTTTGATACAGACATACTTCTCGCCATCATTATTCATTACTCGGTCTTCATTTTGATTGCAACCAAAACATCGACAAGTGAACCGTGATGTGTGAAATCAATACTCCTAGCAAACCTATTGCTTGGAAGTTAACGGACAATAATTTCATTCTTGGTGTGATGGTTATTGAATCACCACTCTAAAGATTGACCGTGCTACCTAGTCCATTTTCCATGGTGCACTGTTCGATCAACGAGTTAGCATTGTGTCAATCCTTCGCTCTTTTGATCATATCATCTTGCCCTGAAAAGCAAGATTGTTCCCGAGCTTAATAACATATCGGTGGTCCATGATTTTCCGAATATCTTCTCGGAAGTATCACCAGGTTGTCCCCTGACCGTTATGTTGAGTTCGTGATCAAGTTGGTTTTCCTATAAGCCATCCCTTCTCCAAGACTCTATGTTGGATACCCCTGAGCTAGTTGGTTATGCTAAACAATAACTTGGAGAGTTGAAAGATAAAATCTTGATCTGACTTAGTTCATGTCAAGGGGATATCTTTGTGATTGCGCGAGTGTGTTAAAGAAGGATGATATCTTCACCGATTGATCTTTGTGATCAATTGTTGCATTTATTGTCTTGTTCAATATCTGATTTGAGCATGGGCTATCGTCAAATCAGAATCAGAACCAATGATTATCGTGATGTTGTTCTACTCGTGGATGCTTCCTCGAGCATACACCATTACATTCTTTTGTCTGACCAATGCTTCTATCTTGCTCGCATAGTTGTGGAATTCCATCTTCACAGATATTTTGATGAATTATTGTTGAGCCCATCGACAACATCCTTATCTCCTCCATAACTCATGATGAACATAAGCTAGTATTGGAAACTTTTATAGGCATTTTCTTCAGGTCTCGTACCCGGAGTACATGTATGGTGTAAGAAGTGACTTTCTCGAAGTTCACGTGCATTTGATGCAAGTTGCCGTGAATTCAAGATAAGTTATTTTGTTCCTTTGGAATCATCCCAAGACAATCATGCATGTGCGAAGTATTCTATGGGTTGATAGACTAGTCATCTCCAGTCCATATGTATCCCTAGCACACCAAGCCATTGATTGTCTTGTTCGGGGAAAAGAAGTTCCTTCTTAAGAGCTAATCATATGACTTATGCAAGGACTTCCTTACCTCCAACAATGGTTCCAAACCCAAACTCGGTGGTGTTTTGTTGTAAGGATCCCATGTGGTCAAAATTGTCTTGGACAATGTGTTTACATGTATTTTGCAATCCAGCTCATGTTTTGGAGCTGGATTTTGTAGTTCATTTCCTGAGAATCCTGCAACGTCATCTTGTCGATTTGTGTTGCAACCTTCTCTTTCAAACCTGTTGATTCTGAAGTAGCATGTGACCAACCAAATCTGAATCTTAGGTAGATATGATGGTTAGAATTCTTCCAGGATCTATGATGTAGGCTTCCGCAAGGTTGATGTTTTGACTGACACACCTAGTCGGAAGATCTATCATTGTAGTATCTTGATTCAGCGAATTTGACCACTTCTACATGAGGATTTTGTATGACTTATTCCAGAAGTTGTTCCTCATGGACCCTTTTGAGATCTCGAAGTCCGACTTTTACGTGATGTCCTACATGTTCCCTTTAGTTGGGTTCTGCTAGCACATCAAGGAGAACATTAGAAGCTGAGTGCTAAATGTGTCTCGGTCGACCATCCAGATTTTGTTTCCTTGGCATAGCTAAGGTGAAATCTGCGGAAATGTTGTCTTCCTTTGCATCTGCATCCTCCATCGTTATTCATAATGGTAGTAGGATGTGACCAAGATCCTTGGCATGGATGTTGGTAAAATCTTGATGAATATGGAAATGCTCAAGTTGTTGAGAGCACGCTCGGACACTGGGTTATACCTCGGTATCAATTGGAATGTGCCTTCCGTTGCCGAGTTGTTTTATAACTCTAGTTCCCTTCCGATCTTAGTGTGCCATTCTTTCGAATTACTTCTAATGGTCATTGTGAATTGCCTTAAATTGGTATGAAGAGTTTCAATGATCTCTGGATCAAAAGTAATTCTTTTTGCCACTTAAGGGAATACTCTACGAGTCACCCCCTAAGGTGCCTAGTTATGGAATCATGGCAATTATTTCCTCGCTACATTGAAACCTCGTCGCCATCTGTTCTAACGTGGAATGGTTGCCTACCAATTGAACCTTTGTAATCTGTCTCATTCCATCGCCCCCAAATATGTGTTTTGTGTCTCAGCTCAAAAGATGTTCTCACGTATGGTTCTTTTTGGTCGTTGTGTATGCACATTTTGCATTCATTGTCCACCTAGCGGGAACACAACACCTACGCAGTCTTTGTTGATGTAGAATTCCAAATATGTGTCACATCCCTAGTTCTAGTTTTCTTGTCATTACATATTCATGCATGCATTTTTAATCCAAATGGATTTGAATTGGGGAATGGTCAAGCCTCATCGTCCAAATTTTGTCAAATAAGCAATATAAAAATTGCTTCAAATAAATCGAAGAAAATGTTCCTGGTATTCCAAGAAAATTTTGGCAAGTGGTAAAATTCACACTAATATTTTTGGAATCATAGAAGTATTTATGTTGGGCATTTGATTTAATCCAATAATTAATTAAATTGGAGTTATATTTGTTACACATTAAATATAGCTCGAAATATTCTGAAAACTTTGGTGTGGCTCTGGTTAAGACCATCTAGCTCACATGCCATATTTCAGATTTTGCAAAAATGGTTTAGTATGCTATCTGAACCAAAACAAATTGCAGAAAATAGAAAACATGAAATAAAAATAAAGGGCAGAAGCTTACCTGGCCTAGGAGATAGCCGTCCCAGCCCATCTCCTCGCTCGTCGTCTTCCTCACGCCTACTGGCACATGAGAGATAGCGCACGGCGCTCGTTGAGCGCGGGCACGCAAGCTGCATGCCTGCCTCGTCTGCTAGTGCGACGACGCGGATGAATCGTTCCTGTCGTCCTCACCTGCTGACCATCTTACCATTCTTCCCCCTCACCTCTCCCTCGCTCCTCTCCTCCATACCCGAAGCTTCCATGGCCGCTCCATCGCCGTAGCCATAGCCAGTGCCGTCCCCGTGCTTCCCTCCGTGTGTGAAAAACTAGACGAGACATGATCCTCCTCTCCATCAAGGATCGAGATCCCGGAGGCCCTGCAACGTTGCCATCGACCTCGGCTTCGTCTTCGGGTCCGACGACCACCGGCGTCAAATTCGTGGGCCATCGAGCTTCCCCGACCTCGCTATCGCCTCCAGACGAACCCCAGTGAGCTCCGCCCTCTTTTCCCTATCTTCTCTACCTCGATTTCGTCCTCTAGCCTCGGCTTCCTCCGTAACCGGAGCTCCCCGCCGCTATCCATGAAGCCGTGCTCCTAGAGCATTTGCAGCTTGCTTTTGAGCATGCAGTCGAGCACCTGAGGGTCCTAGGGCGCCTTAGATCCGCGTAGCGGGCCGCCCCATGCACCGTAGCCCTATGCTGCCCGAGCCAGTGCTCCAGCCGCCGCTAATTCCGTCGCCGCGCATAGCTCCGGCGACCCCTCGACCTGCTGCCGCCTCCCCTGGATGCGTGGGAGCACGGGCTAACTCTGGGAGCCTCTCCCCGCCGCTCACGTGGCCTTCCGGCGCGTCGCCGCCATTGATCTAGGTCGTCGGCGACCAAACCCCGACAGGCCGACGTGGAATCTCAGTTAGGCGCTAACCACCGTAGTTAGATTAGCACTAATGACCCCTCTAGGTCAGTGACTGGTAGGGCCAGGCCCTATTAACTATTAGTTAGGTTTAGTTTAAACCTTTTTAGCCATTGTGCCACTGACGCGTGGGTCCCACCGGCCAAGTTTGACCTGGACCGGCTCTGTTGACCATAACGTCATGCTGTCATCATGCAGACGTCATAACATATTATCTGGATTTTAAATAAATCCTAAATGATTAATTATATTTCATAAAATGTTTTAAAATTTGAAAAATCATAGAAATTCAATCGTAACTCGGATGAAAATAATTTATGTATGAAAAATGATCAGAAAAATCCAATGAACCTGATTATGCCATGTTCATGCATGTTTGATCAACTTACCATCACCAACTAGGACATTTCATGACTAGGACAAAATGGATAATTAGTCTTGGATTGGAATTTGATATATATTTGAATTCCACTTCAATTAACCTGGATTAATGTTGAATTAGGTCGATTCATAGCCTTAACATGCCATGTCATCCATCATGTTTGTTGCATTGCATTGAATGTGTTCCTTTCCTCTTTGTTGGTGGTGTTCCTTCCCGGTAGACGATGGTTGTGATGTAGAGATCGTTGTCACCGATGAAGACTCATTGATATCTTCAGAAGTGTTAGGCAAGCAACCCCCCTTGAGCATATTTGATACAATCCCATCTCTCGCTCTTGCTCTCATTTCAATGCATTAGGACTATGCGATTCAACTGCTACTTGTGTTGCGGTAGATGAACCCACTCCTTTGCATGACTTGTCATTGTCACAGTAAATAGCTAAACCAAGCAACCTAGCATACCTGGTAGATTCTTGAGCCATGTTGTGCTATACCATGTTATGCTTGCTATGATTAGAGTTGTGTCGGGACTGATTCATCTGGGTGATGAACCGGAGTGAAATGGATGTGTCCTCATGATGAGGGCTAAGTGTTGAACCCGTTTTGGTAAATGTAGCGATGAGGGGCCATGTAGGAGTACATGGTGGGTTGTCTCATTGAAGCCGCTCATAGGAACTGAGTTCCATGTTTGTGTTCCAAGACTAGCTACTACCACACATTGGGCCCGAAACCAATGGACCCTCTCGGCCTATTAACTTATCCTGTTCTCAGTCTAGGGGTCGCAGTAGTTCGAAACATTGATAGGTGTGGCACGGCCTGCGAAGTGGATGAACAGCCTAGTCGGGACCTGTCGTGGATTTGTCACGGCAAGATGTCCAGGTGAACGGACTTAGTTTCGGGGCGGTCGCAACTATGTGGCGGCTTGATAGGGGTTTGTCGGGATCGAGAGACGCGAGTTTTCCAAGGTTCAGCCCCTCCAATGGAGGTAAAAGCCTACGTCCTGCTTGTCTGGTATTGATGATGAGGAAGGTCTCTCGGTTACAAGGGTGTGGGATTGCTACCTCTAATCTCGAGAGCCTCTAATCTGTCTATCTCTAATGACTTCAACTTGTCTCTCTAGGGGTGCCTTACCCCTCCTTATATAGGTGGAAGGGGTAAGTTTACATGTAGAGTCCTACTGAGAGTAGGATTAGGACTAGTCTCTCTAGAATCCTAATCCGGGTCTTGTTTCCTTTGTGAGGGATTCTTTCTCTCTTTGAGCCTTCTCTTGGAAGCCGCCTGGAGTCGGCTTGCACGTCGGGTCTTGGGCCTGATCGTCCTGCGACCCGCCTGCCGGGTCACCAATAAAACGCCATGTCTTAACCAGGTCTCCTGTGAGTCACCAGGTCGGGTCATACCGCGGGGTATATCCCCGACATTAGCCCCCAGGTTAGCTTGAATTTATTCATGGTAACCTCCTGAAATAGGAATAGTAAATATGTTTAAGTGGTCGGCTTGCTCCTTTGGCCGGCTTATGAAGTGGCTCCTCAGAAATCCAGGTCTTTTCTGCATATGAATGAGTCGCCTTGAAAAACGTCTTGCTTGTCAGTGTCCTTTTGAAACATATTGGGAATAGAATACCCATATGCCATTGAGTCAGCTTCCAATACTTTGGCTTAATGAAAATCTTGAAAATAAGAAATCCTCAGGACGTAGATCCGGACTTCCATTGTTGTGAAGCAGGGCGGCTTATATAAACTCTGGCGGGTTATGATCTTTTGATAACACCGAGTCATGAATGTTGGTGATGCCGGGTCTAACAACTGAACTCCATAATTAACATCTTGAAAATTCTCCTCGAAGTTTTTGATATGTCCATATTACCTGTAGCCCCCAAGCTCCGAGATTATCCATGATCACTTGGTGCTTTGCAATAATATATTGGACTGTGTAGCCCCCAACTATCGGGTTGTCCTGCCTGCAGCATCCTGGGACTTGTAACTATCTTATACCTTATGAAACTTTAGCAGGTGTAGCCCCAAGGGGCGGCTCATCAGAATGTGATGTGCCGGGTCTTCAATTTGAACCTCTTAATCTGTTAAATAGCTGAATACTGTAGCCCCCAAGTGCCGAGTCGCATGCCTGCAGCGACTTGGGACTTCGAAAATTTTGAGCTGAGCGGTGTAGCCGCCAAGTGCCAGGTTAGTAAGAATTACTGGGTTGGGACTTAGAAAAATATAGAAAGGCCGGCTCATCACCTTGAGATAATAGGGTCTTGTTGACAATGTAATGATTTGAAAACCGTCTTGCATTAGCCCCCAAGTGATGTGGTGCATGCTTGCAGCGACATGGGACTTGCATACTTGATATAAACTGTATTTGAATGACGTAGCCCCCAAGTGTCGGGTTGTCTGCCTGCGGCGACTCGAGACTATGTGAAAATAATATGACTCATCATAATGCACTTCAAAAGTTCTCTTTGAACTGATATTAATCTGATCTAAATGAATCTTTGACCCTGATTGTAGTATAACCCGGAGTGAATATCTGGGAATATTTCCTTTATCTTTGAAATGAAATCCCTGCTCGTGGTTGCGGTGCAACCCGGCAAATATATGTTTGAGAAATCCATGAGTGTTGTAGTATACTACAGAGCACAATTGAAGAAAACCGGTCAATTAGATGACACGGCATTATATCTGATAGGGCGGCTCTTCAAGAATAATCAATTTTCCAATCTGGCTTTGAAAAAACCCCAATCACTTAATACTGGTTATGATAAACCATGATGAAGATCCAGCCAAGTTGGCTATCAAAGATCTATTTGTTCGTGCAGAAATTCTTTCATCATACTTAACGACATCTTGTCTTAATAGACAAGACCTGCAAAAATAAACAAGAAAGAATATATCCTGCATTGTTGTAAGGGAGGCTTGAAAAAGCATAACCCGGAGATGTTAAAATCTGTTGTAGCATTGCTTCATCTTTCACAATCTTGCTCTGGCCCGACTTATAACATGAATGCAATGTATGATGCAATATGCGATGCAATGTATGATGCAATATGTAATGCGTGATAGTCTTGCTTTCCTCTTTGTTTTTTGTTTTTCGAAAAACTCATATTCTAGCCCTTATGAGGGGGATACTGTTGCTTTGAACAGATTAACAGTGCAGGGTCTCTAACGAGAGTGACCGCCAATCTTGCACGGCTCAGGGTCTCTAGGCGAGATTAACTGTTAAGGGCACAACAGCCAGAATTTATAACGGGGTGAGTGCCCCGGGGCCCATAAGCTACTTCTCACGTGACATTAATCCGTCGTTTGAACCTTAAACAACATCACTTGTTAAGAGTATGACAGGCCACTTGGCGGAGAGTACATAGCAGATGAGAGAGCTTCCCTCGTCGATGTATGAGGCCCTCGGAGGGGGTGAGTTGACAGCTCGCTGCACCCCTGGACAAGCGGCAACTACATACAGGCAGGTACAACCCTACCAAGAGTGGGGGTGGCCTTCACCCACTCTAGCACCTTGCTCTGGTCCATGACCCGTTTGCATCATGGTACCTATGTTTGAACGGCTCGCATCCTGGCGGATCATCCTCTTTGGCTCCCATGGCACCCATGTTTGAACGGCTCGCATCATGGCGGCTCTCCCTTTTGAGCGACTTGAGATCTTTCATCGGTAAGGCGGTGCACCCATGTTTGAACGGCTCGCAACGTGGCAGCTCGTCCTCTTGAGCGACCTTAAGCCTTTCGCCATCTTGCACGCCATCATCACGTGGTCCGCTGCTTTGTAAGCTGCCATCTTGCAGACCGCCATCTTGTAAGTCATTGCACAATGATGCCATTTTTGCTGAAGAGCTGGTCAAAAAGGGTGAGCAAGCTAAACCCGGCGGGTTGGAAGCCCCCGAGTGACCATGTAGAGGTGTTCACCTTTGCACAACCTGAAATACATAAATAGCATAAAGTCCAAGTTACTTTATGCTGATCAAATAAATCAGGATACCCATGTTTGAATAGTGCATCATGGCGACTCGTCCTCTTGGGCAACTTTTAATTCTTCCGCCAATAATGTAATAGCCCCCAGTATTGGGTTTTCTCTTGCAAAGACCCAGGGTTCTCTTTGAAAAAATGACCAAATGTGTCTCGCCATGTCTATAGCCCCTGAGTCTTAAGTTGACTCGAAGAGGCGGGTTGAGAATCTCCACTGAAAGTTGAGGTTGGCCGTGGCGGGTTATAGATGATCCCGTATGAGTTTTTTTCAATATTCCGGTCAATGGTTCGTCCCGGCTGGTTGTTCAAGTGGACCAAACTGTAGTGGCGGCGACTTGTGCGCCTGTCCGTTGGGCAGCTCGTATCGACGAGCACCACACTAATATGTTGATGTTGATCAGACTGTGGGTGGCGTCTTGCGCGCGTCCGTTGGGCGGCTCATATAGGCGAGCCCGCCACTATTATGCCAATGTAGATTGAACCGCACGCCGGCGATTCAGAATCGTCTGTTTGGCGGCTTGTACTAGTGTATGCAGCCACTTGCGTGTTGATGTAGACGTAGAAACCAGTCGTGGCATTATAAGCCAGTGTTGTTGTCAAAGATGCCATGGCGTTGTAAGCCGGCGCGGATGGCGAGAGACGGCCACGGTGTTGTAAGCCGGTGCGGTCGTGAGAGATAGCCGCGGCGTTGTAAGCCGGTGCGATCGGTGAGTCGCCCGTGGTATTTGTAAACCGACGCGGACGCGCAGGTCTTTTGTGACATGTTGATATAGCCTAGATCACGGGAGTGGCGTCTTATGAGCATCCGTTGGCGTCTCACCCGTTCATTGGCTTGCCCAACGCAGTGTGGATGCCGGAGTGGCCTCCCATTTATAATTTAACCTGCGTGGAAATTCACACAAGTCAAAGTACAAAGAACTCTAATAGAGTAAGTTCACATAAATAATTTTACCCGAAAAAATATCACCTGATGATAATGTCATCCCATCACTAACGCAGATCTGACAAAAGCTCTTTCGACTGTAGACGCTATAGGGAATCAACAGCATTGCTTTATCGAGTATGTGGCATTGATTCCATCATATTCATTCTTCTTAATATCCTCCTTATCTTCCTCCCAAAGATACTTGCATTTGTTCGCGTAGAAGGGGATGTCCCAGATTTCAGCAAGCATGTCCATAACAGACTGGTTCAAAGAATAGCTAGGACCCGCATCATCAGCCACCAAAATTTCCTTGTCCATCTCTTGTAAAACACTGAATCAGGTGGGAATAAGACAGTGTCCAGGAGAATCCAAGGGTGGTACTGATGGAGAGAAGGCGAGGTCGGCGAAAGCGGGGCACGGATGGCTTGGAGGCGCGTCGCGGAGGTGGGCGAGTGAGGCCACGGCGGCGGCATGGGAGGAGCGGAGGTTGTGGCGATGGGGAGTGGCCACAGCGGCAGCTCTTAGCAATGGCAGACGCGGCGGGGAGCCCAGGCGGGGCGAGGCCGACTCGGAGGCCCAGCAGCGGAGGCGGTGCAAGGCGATGCCGTCTCGAACACAAGGCGGTGGAACAAGGCCAGCTCGGAGCGAGGCGAGGCGAGGTGGAGGTGGGCACGGCGGGGCAATCTAGCTCAAGGCGAGGCGGAGGCGGAACCTTGACTGTAGAGGCGGCGTCGGAGACCAGCGGCCCTGTCGGGACCCGATCCTAAGTCATATGAATCCAGACTATAACATATCACATCACTTTGCTGCCTCACGCACGGTAAGCTCCACGGCTGCAGCCTTACCTTAGCCGGGACCGTTTGCGTCTTTTGGCTCACGTATGTGAACATGTCGCTGGCAATCAAACGACAGAGAACCCGGGCCGACATGACTAGTCATAGAACCTAGGTGGCACATCCATACGGAAACAGGCATACGTAACCCAGCAATGCAGGTGTCGACCTCAAGCGTGTGTAGACGATTCATAGCAAGCTACAAGGACTCCATTACGCCGTGAGACATGAATGCCATCACTTCACGTAGACGGGTCGTAGCAGGCTACAGGGACTCCATTACACTGCGAGACATTTCCCCGAAGGGACAAACACAGCAGCAAAGAAGGATACATGCCGGTCAATCAATGTGTCCGGAGTAGTAGCAAGCTACCATGGCTCGATGGAAGCACAAAGAGGCAGTTTCCCGTAAAGAGTACTACTAAAGGCACATGACTAGGTGTCGGATCCCATACATACCGTTGCACGTCACACGTACGCACGGCATGCCTGATATGCATAGATACAACCATGGCATCATAACATAACCATACAACAACACAACTTTTATTTAAGAGGCTCAGACGAGCCTTGCATAATATGTTCTTATAGGTAGGGGTCACATGACCCGACACTCAAGTCATACAAACAAGTTCATACAAACCAAGCGGAAGCATAAGCTGTCTGAGTACAGACAGATGAAAGGGTAAAAAGGCACATGGCCTGACTATCTACAGCCCACCACAAGCATAAGGTCGTAGCTGGGACACCAGCTATTCGGCATCATCGACATCTAGAAAGAACCCACCTAATGGGTCCTGGGTCTCATCTGCAACATTTATTAAGCAAACATGAGTACAAACATACTCAGCAAGTCTTTAAAACAGACCTAGTCTATTCATGCTCATGTATCAACAATGGGGAGTGGTGGAGTTTATGCAGCAATGCCAGCTTTGACTCATGGTTAACCTACACTACACAATTTTAACTCTTTGTTTACATTTTAGATATCGCACACGAGTCCACTAACTCCATGACAATACACCACCATGGATTCACTTCCCTCTCCTGGGAGAGTGCCATCCATGGTATTCACACTTGTCTTGATATTTTTATGAGTATCCATTTGATTATCTATGAATAGCATAAGCTATCCAAGTAGTCCATATCCGAGGACGCGGCTATTCAAATAGTTTCATACCCTGCAGGGGTGTACTTCTTCACACACGCTCTCGCCACTTATCATTGTGTGCTCTTAAAACCATGCACCTTGGCAACCTTCAAGCGGAAGCCCAGCGAGGGAGTCGGCCACGACCGTCAATCACATAAGACCTCTAGTCCAGGCTATTGCCTATTTGAGACTGAACCCGCACAAAAGTCTGGCCGAAGTTTCCGCTACGGCCCCAAACGATGTGCGCAGGGTTCCCAAGCCCACCATTCGGGTGACCCTTGGTACACCGTGCCACTGCCTACCGTGTCGTAACCCACCCCTAGGGTCAGCGCTACGCACGGCCTCCAACATGCTATAAACACCAGAAACTACTTGCAACTCCTCGACTAAGGACTAAGCGACTGATAAGTCGAGAGGGTCAATTAAGTATCCCAACGTGTGGTAGTATCTAGTCTTGGATCACAAACACAGAACTTAGTTCCTAAGAACGGTCCCAATGAGACAAACCGCTATGTACTCCTACATAGCCTCTCATCGCTACCTTTGCCAAATCGGGTTCATCATAAGCTTATCACATCAGAACAACATGGTTTCACTCCAGTTCATCACCCAGATGAATCGGACCTGACACAACTCTAAGCATAGCAAGCATAGCAGGCAAAGTAGGCTAAGCACATCATGGCACAAGCATCTACCAGGTATGCTAGGTTGCAAGGTTTAGCTATTTACTGTGACAATGACAGGTCATGCAAAACAATAAGTTCATCTATCGTGTATGACAGACAAGTGAACGTTTGTCCTAATGCAATAAACAAGAGCAGGATCAAGAGAGTGGGATGTTATCGGAATGATCAAGGGGGTTGCTTGCCATGCTAGGTAGCGGGAAGGTTCTCTCCTTCGTTGGAATACTCGGGGTATCCTCAGAAGCAGGGCCTACCGCAATGCAGATAAGAAGCAATCAATACACGCAAGTGCAACAATATGATGCATGATCATGACATGGTAGCATGTATGGATGAGCTAATGCAACTAGTGTCCAAGTTGATTTGAAGTGAGTTTGAATATAGGTTCAAAATCGTTCTTCATTTCAAATTCCATATACTAACCTATTAGTAAATGTCAATGTTCATCTACTTAGGTTGCTCTAACATGCATGATAATAGCACAATTGGATTCATTGGATTTTTCTGATAAATTTTCATATATAAATTATTTTCATCTGATTTACAGATTAATTTGTATGAATTTTTAAAGTTTTAAACAATTTCTGGAATTATTTTAAAACTGGAAAATGAAATATGACGTCAGCCTGACGTCACTACGACGTCAGCTGGTCGGCTGACCAGGCCAGGTCAAACCTGACGTGCGGGGCCCGCACGTCAGTGACACGGCCGTAAATTCCGCGTTGACCAGGGGTTTGACCCACCCTGGGCCCACTGGTCAGTGACAGGAGGCCTACTTAATCAGGGGGATTAGCCCCTGATGGTCGGCCACGTCGGCGCCCACTAGAGCGGGGTTGACGGCGACTCGCCGGAATCGCGCCTCCGGCGACCATTTGGCGCGCGAGGGCATCGGGAGGTAGCCCGTGCACATGCGCGTCTAGCAGGGCAGCAGAGGGGGCTCGGGGTAGCCGGAGACAACGACCACGTCGAGCCGAGCGGCGGCAGCGGCTCGGGCAGGACTGGCTACTGTGCTAGAGGCACAGGGAAGCAGGGAGAGGCGGGAGGAGCACAAGCGGCTCACCGCGGTTCCAACAGAGGCGACGGCGAGGTCGAGGGAGGTCTGGACGGGGCGAATCGTCGAGGTGGAGCTCCGGTGGCCGGTGGGGGCGGTGGCACGTCGTGGAGGGCTCCCGGCGTCTTCTAGCGTCACGAGGGGGATGAGGGGGTTGCTGTGGGGCTACTGGTGGGCTCAGAAGGGCGCGGGGGTGGCTAGAACTACGGCGACGAGCTCGGCCATGGCGGAGCATAGGAGGAAAGAGAGCGAGAGAGAGAGCGCGAGGGAGAGAGGGAGAGGAGAAAGAGGCCACGATGAGGAGGCCTCGCGTTGGCACTCTCCGAGCCCTCCAGGCCCGCAGCCAGGCAAGGAGGAGGTGGCCGGCGTGTGGCGACCACACGCCCGGCGTCCTTCTGGCCGGAGGTGGAAGAAGATCGGTTCGCCCCTGGTGGGCTAGGCCGGCTTCTTCCCTAGCCCAGGTAAGTTTTTCTATTTACTTTTATATTTTCTTTTTGTTATTCCATTTCTAACATTTGTTTCATTTTATTTTTAGGCACATATGCTAGATTAGAATATCCCAAATATTTTATATATTGAAGTTTGAATATTTCAAACTTATCTGAAAAGTTTCAGGATATTTTGAAAACTTAAATAATGATAATGCTTTATTTGATATTTTTAGAAGCTTTGTCATTTATTTTTAAATTGCTATAGTTGTTCAAATATTTTAAATGACCCCTTATATAATCATGTCCATAATTATCAGACATAGGGGACATTTTAGATGGGCATTTTGGATTTGTTGAATTTTCACGAACTTTGAATTGGTTTGATTCAAATATGAACTTGGGGTTTCTTTTAGTCCCCATTTCATGTTGATGCAAAATTGAAACATGATGCACACACATGCTGTCCTGTGACATCTAGCTAGGGATGTGACAACTCGGAGCAGCGAGGGCTCAACTGCAGCTTCACCGGCTTGCGATGCGCCCGTGACGGCGGAAGAAGTTGTGCCATCTCAATGTGCGGTGGTTGAGGCAGCGACGGGCCCGAAGGCAGCCAGTGGAAGCGAAGCCATGGCGGCAGAAGCGACCAGGGATTGACGAGGCAGCGTTAGAGCAGAGCCGACGCGGGAGTAGGTTGCCGGGAGGGGCACGGTCAACCGGATGCGGAGCCGCCCGGCGCAATGGCGCGCGGAGGCTCGGCGCGCTCAGCAAGGGCAAAAGGTTGACGAGGTTCGGCGAGCCGGCGTCCAGGCGTGTTGGTGGACGAAACTTCCCACGGCGGGCGGAGGCAGGCGCTATGGAGCGAGCAGTGGCCGAGGTGAGGTGGCGGCGGGGCGGAGCCATGGTGGAGGCGAGCTCGTGGTGGATATGACAGAGCCCGTGTCGGCCTTTATCTCTCTTTTTTAATAGTGATTGTGCAGACGTGTCTCACAATGGTCTGAATCCACCTCCTTTTGTCTTTTTTCGTCTAGCAATCGGCATCTTCTTCTTGGGATTTGATGCCCTCTGCCGCTCGTGGACAGGAAAAAACAGTCATAATCGGATAGGGCGATGCATAAATCATAATTCCAGCGGAGATTCTGGATTGTCATGATTTTGTCATTGACTCGGCGACTTGCAACACTCTTGACGAATTTTCCGGTTCTGTCCAAGGTCGTCACATGCCGGATTATCCTGCGATTTATTCCGTGTCATTTTTTTATCTGACGAATCATGAGCTTCTCGATCCTTAGAAGATCTCCCTTCAAGAACATAACACCACCGTGCGGCCCCACGGTGGGCGCCAACTGTCGTGGATTTGTCATGGCAAGATGTCCGGGTTAATGGACTTAGGTTTGGGGCAGTCGCAATTATGTGGCGGCTTGATAGGGGTTGGTTGGGATCCAGAGACGCGAGTTTACCCAGGTTCGGCCCCTTCAATGAAGATAAAAGCCTACGTCCTGCTTGTCTAGTATTGATGATGAGGAAGATCTCCCGGTTACAAAGGTGAGGGATTGCTACCTCTAATCTCGAGAGCCTCTAATCTATCTATCTCTAACGACTTCAACTTGTCTCTCTAGGGGTGCCTTACCCCTCCTTATATATGTGGAAGGGGTAAGTTTACATGTAGAGTCCTACTGGGAGTAGGATTAGGACTAGTCTCTCTAGAATCCTAATCCGGATCTTGTTTCCTTCGTGAGGGTCTTTCTCTCTTTGAGCCTTCTCTTGTGAGCCGTCTGGCGCTGGCTTGCACATCGGGTCTTGGGCCTGGTCGTCCTGCGACCCGCCTGCTGGGTCACCAATAAAACGTCATGTCTTAACTAGGTCTCCTATGAGTTGCCAGGCCGGGTCATTGTGGGGACTCCGACTCATAAGTCGTGATCACCGAATGCATGTGTACAGTGATCCCAGAGATCAATGCTCACTGAACACACAGAAGCTAAATAACAAGAGTCTTACATCCACATTTAGCGTCTTACACAAATAAAGACCATGAGGGTCTAGTCTTACATAGATAGGGACACAAGGGCCAAACACTTAAATGGAACAAGCAGCGGAAATCTTGGTCAAAAGCGTGAACCCATGACATCTGCCTTAACCTACAGGCATTCTGACTGGGAAGTGTCCTAGTTCGCATGTTCGTCACCAACGAACTCTTCAACATACTCCTGTTCTTCCATGTCTGCCCAATTAAATAACCAGTGGCAAGCCAGTGAGTACTTTGAATGTACTCACAAGCAACCCAAGTTATGGAACATGGTACAATGAAGCATGATATAGCACTAAGTAGGTAATTTGCGGAAAGCTAATTTTGAATACAAAGACATGATCAATTAACTAGTAAGCATGCATCAACAATAGGCAGATATCCATATGAACGAGATACAGATACCATCATAAGTAGGGGTTGAACATCTCATGTTCGTTCATCACACTAAGTCTTCGGACTTAGTTCAATTCCTATGCTAAGTCATCGGACTTAGCTCATGCACCATCTTTGCCTCCAACACACTCACACACCAGTTTGTGAAAACATTTGGACGTAGCACAAGAGCGGTCATCCAACTGTCCTTGACCATGGACACGGCTATTTGAATAGTTTTACATTCTGCAGAGGTTGCACACTTTACCCACAAGACTCGGGGAACTTCCGTGTCATCCATGACTCACGGTATATAACATACCCGAGGTAAGCACCCGAACAATGCCTTTCCCCTAGCGATACTAAACAAAGAGTCCACTCGATTAGTACCTAGCCCTCATAATGTACATCACACGAGCCTCGCTCCAGATCGTACCATCCATGAGGGGGCCAACGTTGTGCTCGATGCCTGTGAAGACAGCGCATGATTGTACATACCGGTACGACCCCGTATCGAGAGTGACCACGCCACTCCCGCCACTAGTAATGCGGGCTCCTTGCCGGTACCCACCAAGGTAATCAACAAAGCCTCGTCCCATAAGGGGTATCGTACATGTAAGGTTGGAATAACGGTCGCAACTTACACCAATCCATTTTTGAAAACCACAATACTCACTTGTCCCGGTACACCACTTATTTCTCAAGTGGTCACCCATCTCATCATCATCTCCCTCGGGCATTGGTGGCAACCGATGGGGTTTTCGAAAAGTCTGTGAAAGAATCATTTCCTTTCCATAACTATGCATAAATCACATCCCATTTGTGTAGAATCTATTAGCATCCTAACTACACCCACCCGCACAACCCTCATAAGGTGGTAGGGTCATGTTTGATGCAAGTGTCAATGGTAAAAGTATCGGAGACAACCCACCGGAGGGGAAACTCCACATCATGATCAGTCATCGAAACAACAAGTGTTATATGTCATGCATGAAAAAGTTTCTTAACATGGTCAAAGGGCTGCTTGCCTGGCTCAACAAAGTCTCTGGGGCCTTCGAAGTCTTCGGGTCCAACTTCTTCGTCAACCGCGCAATCTATCGTTGCAAATAAAAGCGATAAAAATAAGCAATACACAAAAACAGAGCACACAAGCTACTATCAAAAATGCTACCCTACTCTGATAAATATCACAAGATATTCTAAAAATATTAGTCTAGTTTTTTGAACTTAAAAAGATTTTCAAAACTATTAAAACAGGAGCTTATATTGCTAAATAGGGGTTTTAAATTAAAATAGTACATAAAAATGTTTTCAAACACTTTTACAAATGGCACTAATAAATTCTATGGATTATTTCAATATTTAAGGTGGAAGAATATTTGGATTTAGATGAATATATAAATCTGTGGAATTTTGGAAGTTAAACAGAAAAAGAAAAAAAGAAAACAGGCACGGTGCCCTCACGGGCCAGAAACCCCTAGCCGAGTCAGCCCAGGGAGGGAACCGGCCCAGGGCAAGGCGCCGCGCGCGGCAGGTTTGTTTTCAAACCTGCCCGCGGGCCCTGCTTGCCAGCGAGAGAGGAGGGGAGTGAAGGGATGGCATGTGGGCCCCACCTGTCATCCCTCTCCTCGCGACATGAACGAACGGGGCTCACCAAAGGGGGCTCCAGGACGCGGCGGTTGGAACGGAGGGCACCGGCACGCTCAGGGGGGCCCTCGCGCATCGGTGGGTGGCCGAGGGGGTCACCGGGGGAGAGGGGAACGCCGGCGAGGGGAGGTGCCCAACGACGGCAAGGATTTGCTCCGACCATGGGTTCCCGTCCACGGGGGCGAAGGGGCTGGGCACACGGGAGCTGCAAAGGAAGGGGGAGAGCGAGGAGAGAGGAGCAGGAGGAGCGGGGGGGCTTAAATAGGCGGGCCTCGGTCCACTGCGAACACGATGCACCGGCGAGGACGTGGTCATCACCACAGGCCACGAGGGCGCTCTCGGCTATGTCTGGGGGGTTCTTGGACTCAGTCCGTGCCCAGGAGAAGGGAAGGGCGGCCAGGAGGGGGAACGGAGGTGCGCGCGTGCGAGCGCAGCCACTGGCCGGTTCGGGCGGTGCCGTGCGCGCGCGAAGGAGGGGAGAGAGGAGGGGCCCGAGCAGCATCCGCGCTGCGGACGTTGAGGGGGACACGGGGGACACGCCGGGGAGCCTCGAGGCTATCGGACGGCGCCGGGCAGGGGCGGCTACAGTGCGGGAGCGCGTTGTAGCGCGCTCCAGAGCGCCCATATGGCGTGCCCTGGCATAAAATATGCCCACCCGCATGTCTTCTTGTGTCTTGGGGCTATAGGAGATGCCCAAGGGCTAGGAGAAGCTAGGGGAGATCTCTGGAGGAGCCTTAGGGTAGAAGAAAAGGGGAGAGAGGCAGAAAAAGATGTTGCCAGGGGGGATAAATGGGGGTTTTACCCCTCAAATCATTGAGCTATGCCCCTGAGGGTTTTACTAGAGGTACAAGGCATCCACAAGAGGTTGTGGTGAAAAGTTGGGGGCAAGGGTAAGAGGGTAAGGGGTGGAAATGGTGATTTTACCATTTCACCAGAAGGTATTTGATGGGGTTTTGAGCAAGAAAATTTTACCATCTTACTCGGATATTCAACGGGGTAAAGTGCTAGTTAAAAATGAGAGGATTCACCAAGTTTTAGCTCAAGTGGGAAAAGTTGACAATGGAAACTTGATAAACCTAGAAATTAACAGAATCAGGTTTCTGTAGATCTAGTGGTGCTAGGATTTTACCCTTGATGCACCACTTAGTGTACCATCACTATTTGGTCATTAGAGCATGCCCACAAAGTTTGGGGTCAAGGGGAGACACTTCACAATGTAAAGTATCTCAAATATGAATCTGAACAGGAAGGGTTTTGGGATGGTTTGATGAACCAAAATAACTTGGATTGAGATGAAACTTTGCAAGATCATCACTTATGATAGTGTAGACTTGCTGGAATTTTCCTGGAATTTATTGAGAATATTTCCTATAGAAATATTTCAAAAAGTTTGATTTGAACAGAAAGGGTTTTGAGGGTTTTTTCCCATAATTTGATCATGCCCTTGTGTTTAAACTCATATATATGAAAAATATATGTCCACTGAGTTTCTCTAAATTTTCTCAAATATTTTAAAAGCATTTAAATAATTTTTCCCTAAGAAAAACCATTTATGTCCTTAAGAAAAAGCCTTTAAATAAAATATAATAATAATCTTTAAAATTAATATTTGGTGGTTTTGGAAAGTCTTATATATAGTAGGTTTGAAATAAAGTCTTTGGGGAAGAAGAATCCACCCAATTTGAGGTCTTGCAGTGCAAACCTCATTTCAGGGGGTTTTGAACACCTAATTGGGATAAATCCCATTTGGTCAAAATAAAATTTGATAAAAATAGTTTTGGGCACTATTCACAAGGCATGATCATTGGGCAAGAGGTTTGGGTCAAGGAAGATGAATATGAAGTGGAGTAGAATCTAGGAGTGCCATAATTCACAATAATCAAGCAAGCAAACATCATTTCAAACAAGCATAAACACTTGAAAAAGTTTTAGTTCGCTCCAAAATTTATAAACCCAAACATGTCAAGGTGATACAAACACAGGTTGTGATAGTCATACCGCGGGGTATATCCCCGACAGGACCGGCTTGGGGCCCTGCTCACAACGTTTGAGGCCATGTTGGAAACCTCGGCTGGACTTCCATTATGGGTTCCAACTCAGATAGGCGACTGCCTTGGATGTGAGTCGTTGTAAGTTAACGTATGTGGCCGACTCCCTCGCTGGTCTTCTGCTTGAAGGTTGTCGAGGTGCCTTTTTACATGCACATGGCGATAAGTGGCGGGAGCATGTGTTACGGAGTACACCCCTGCAGGGTAATCTATCTATTCGAATAGCCACGTCCTCGGATATGGACTACTTGGACACTTGCATTGTTCATAGATAACTTTAAATGGATACTCTAAAATACTCCACATAAGTGTGAGTGCAATTGATGGCTTCTCGTAGAAACATGAGAGAGGATCCATAGTGGTGTATTGATGTGGTGAATATGTGGACTTGTGTGTTATACGCCACCTCAAGGAAAGTATTCATAATCGTAGTACATGTTAGCCAAGAGTCAAAGTTGGCTTGCTGCAATAAACCCCACAACCCCCTTTGTTGAAAATAAGGCATATGTAGATAGTTCTGATGTAAGTCTTGCTGAGTGCCTTTGTACTCACGGTTGCTTATTTATGTTTTTGCAGATGAGACCTTAGTCTCATTAGTGATTCTTACGACGTGAAATTCGATGTTGACGGGATTAGCTTGGGAATCCTAGACAGGGGTCTGGTTCCTTTGGTAGGGCTGTCATAGCTTTTCAGGCTCCTCTAGCCACTTTTAGTAGATGTTTGTACCAAGACATGTTTTGCTTCCGCTTATTGCTTGTATGACTTGAGTGTTGGGTCGTGTGACCCCTGTTTGTAATACCACGCTATGTTGGCTCTTATGAGTCTTAATAAATACTTGAGTCATAGAGTTATGTTGTGATGCCATGTTGTATCTACTCATATCGTGCATAGTGCTTGTATGATTGAAACGCATTGGTATTTGTGGGATTCGACACCTAGTTGTCTGCCTTTAGTAGCCTTATTTACGGGGAAATGCCTATTTGTGCTTCCATGAGCCTTGGTAGCTTGCTACTGCTCCGAACACATTGATTGACCGGTGTGTATCCTTCTTTGCTACTGTGTCTGTCCCTTTCGGGAAATGTCTCGCAGTGTAATGGAGTCCCGGTAGCCTGCTAGACTCGCCTATGTGCAGTGATGACATTAATGTCCCACGGTGTAATGGAGTCCTTGTAGCTTGTTATGACTCGTCTACACACGCTGATGACCGACACCTGCATTGCTGGGTTACGTATGCTTGTCCCTGTACGATTGTGCCACTTGGGTCTATAACTAGTCATGTCGACCCGGGATCTTTGACGTGTGAATGCTAGCGACATGTTCATATCCGTGAGCCAAAAGGTGCAAACGGTCTCGGCCAAGGTAAGGCAGCAGTTGTGGGTTACTGTGCGTGATGCCGCAAAGTGGTGTGACATGTTACAGGCTGGATTCATATGGCTTAGGATCGGGGTCCCGACAATATGTAAAAAATGTGGGAGCGTGGTGTGCATGCGCATTCCACCTTACGGCAAGAACAACTGACGTTGTGCAAAATACCTTCAGGCTCCTCAATGCGCACTTCAAACTTTATATCCATTCTTGTTTTTTTGGACACAACATAGGTGGAAACTTCGGATGCATCTAATACCTCTCTAATCTCACATTTGCTGACATGATGTATGCTCCATAAGACAAACTTAAAGACAACAGGAGTGAAAACTGTTGCGGCATGCTTCTCAAGCAGTGAAGCATTTTCCTCTATAAATGGAACGGATTGCAAGGCCACGACATCTAGGAGAGTATCGTTCAACCATCGCATCATCCAAGGCAATGCTCATGGTGTTCTAGTGTTTTAAACAACGACATCACACCCTCAATATGCGTATGTAGCACAGAGTTCAAGCTCTCACTTCGCCGATTGCTGCTCAAACCTAGGAAACAACGCCCCTCAAGATATGGAGCACACCACAAATTTGTCAACTGATACATCTGATATAGCCAGGACTCCTCATTGCTTACTTTATTCCGTTGTAATAATTGTATCCATTTTATCTCATTCTCTTCAATGGAAGAAGAATCATATATGAAAGATCTGAATTCCTCTTTTACCTCATCATCATGCAGATGACGTACGTTGTTCTGCTAAATGTGCCATGTATAGAGCCTATGGTTGGAGTCAAGCCAGACCACCCTGATTGCTCTCTGCATTGCAAGGTCCCCGTCCGTGATCACAGATATCGGATGCTTCTATGCCATGCATTCAGAAAAAGGTTCGCAACATCCACTCGTATGCCTGGTTTGTTTCATGGCAAATGATACCACACCCAAAAATAACAGTGTTGCGGTGGTGATTCACCCCGACAGACGACACGAATGGCAGATTGTACTTATTGGTTCCATGTGTGCTATCAAAAACTATGACGTCTCCAAAAGACTCGTAGTCAAGTCGGGATTGACTATCAGCCTAGAACAGTCCCTTTAGATGGCCCTCTTCATCAACCAAGTACTTGAAGAAAAAATCCGGATCTCGCTCTCGCCGCGCAATCATGTGACTAATAACCGTTTTAGCATCACGGGCATTGATTGTCTCCTGCTTATTAGCATGGCA
Source organism: Hordeum marinum (assembly GCA_022496015.1). Classification (NCBI taxonomy): domain Eukaryota; kingdom Viridiplantae; phylum Streptophyta; class Magnoliopsida; order Poales; family Poaceae; genus Hordeum; species Hordeum marinum. Next base: position 452,695,169 of record CM039674.1, on the reverse strand, counting down.
GAAATTATAAATGTCCCACTTTGTGCATCCAACCAGATCATATCCACCGTGTTGCATGCACAAAATATCCATTATATGGTGCTTGAGGATCCCAGATTTTTCCATGTCTGCAATGTCTGCTTTCTGCTCATCGGTAATTCGTTTGTGCAAACGTAAAAGACAAGGAAGATCCCGTGGGTCTAGAGGATGGTTGTGCTCATTGATGAAATCCTTGACAAACCACCGACCGGTTTCCTCCTGCCTTGTAATGATCAATTTAGCGTTACACCCAACACGAGACAAACTCCATGGCCTCCTCTTTCTATCTTCCATCTTTCTCTTCATGTGTTTGTCTTCGTGAACCCCTTGATGACTACACACTAATTTCCTTACAGTTATATGATTATTGGATCGATCCCACTCAACGTAGCTTTTCCTCACACTAAAACCTTTCTCAAGTGCATATTTGTTATAGAATTCATAGCCTTCAGCCTCACTATTAAGCATCTTGCTGACAACATCTAGGTACTCAAACAGACACTCCTCACTTACACCCACCATGTACTCCTGCATGTAACATGTTTTACATGTGAGAGCAACCGATCATCAACGTCCAGAAACTTAATTGTACTGCATGCACTATGAAAACCTTAAGTAGGAAGAAAGGAACTAGTATGTCATCTTATTTGCATAGGAAAGCAAGGCTCCAATGCCATGATGAATCTTTCATCTCAAATGTCAAGTAAGTCACTTTTTTCTTCGATATTAAAGGTACTAAGCAATGGCCTTGTGAAACACACATGACGCCCATTAACTCAACAAAAACGATGCCACGTTGAAGCTTCTCACATGGCAAATAATGGAAAATTACGTAATCATGGTAGGGTTGAGGTGGTAATGCATGCATGGTGGATGCACGCAAGGGCGAGGAGAACTACCCGTACAATCGTAAGGATCCTAGCCGGATTCATACCTATGGATGGTAGGGGGGAGATGGGATCGAACGCCGCCGTCGCTGCCGATTCACCCGCAGCGAAGATGTGGTGCCTTCTCGTTCTTCCCGTCGACGGGCATGTCGAGGACAGTCAAGGCCTGGGGGCTTCGGAGTTATTGGGGGTGTGGGTTTGGCTACCGGACAAGAGGACGATGAATCTCACCGGGCACGTCGAGGACAGTGAAGGGCACGAGCAAGAGGGCGAGTACTCGATCTGGATGGAGTAGACGTGGATCTGGTCATGGAGATGATCGGTTGGAAAAAAATAAATTTCGTCCTGGACCATTATGCCCTTCTCGGAATAAAACAATTAAATTTAATCATTCATAATCCCCCACCAGATCGAACGGCTAATAAAAATCGAAGGGGTAAGTACTGGTTAGTACTCCGAGTACTATGCCAATCACCATAAAATTTCTTATTTTACACTTCAACCCTTCAGGCGTCGACCCCCAAGAATAGTGTCTCCTAGCCTAGTTTTTAGGTTTCTGCGGAACTTGGTTGTATTGAATCAAGATGGTTGTGCTAGCTAGTGGATGGGAACCCAAAAAAATCTTTTATCAAGGAGTTTGGTTTACTCCACTATCTCAGTGGGTAGTAAGATACACGAAGTTCGAATGCATCTCGCCTCCGGGAAGAACTGAAACCTACACTCCTCGGGAGAGCAATTTTAGTGTTCCATTTATATGAGCGGACCACACCCCTGCTCATGTTGATTTCACAGATCGATCATGTAGGAGGCAACAAGGCGGTGACACCAATTAAGATGATCCAACATGCTACAGCTATGAGATCTCACACACTCACTACACTCCTGACGCCCTGTTAGGACAGGACATGTGTCCGTGTTTGTTTGTTGCTTGCAATGGCCCCTAAGCCAGGATTATGACCAGGAAAGAAACACTATCGCCCAATTAGCACGCTCTGAATTCGATCATTGCGCCATATATGTGTCGGCTACCGGTGCGTATGTTGCTTCACAGTTCACGCGCTGGCTCAACCCCAGCAAACAGAGCATCACCATCCGTTACAGACCCAACTGCACCCTGTCACCCTCACACCAATTGATTGATACTTTAAAGTATACATGAATTGTAGCTGGAGAAAGCACTCAGGAAAATTGGGGGAATAGTTCAGAGAGAGGAGAAGAACAGGGGAGAGGTTCAGATTCGTCCCAATTACAGGTCGCTCAACAGAAAGGTGAAAGGAAGGGCCTATGTTCCTTAAGTAACATGATACAGGCACCAACTTTCTGGGTCCATGGCCTTGAGATGAAGGTATGGACCCGATCCGTATCCCAATCTCTCACTAGGTACGCTTGTTTGAATTCCGTGGCCGCCGTGCTAGAGTATCTAGGAATTCAAATTGGAATGTGGATCTTAATCAGGAATTGGGGGTTCTCCCTCGCGTAGTTAATGATTCGGGTTCCGCTTCTGCGGATGTGGTTCTCAATGCTCCTCCTTCTGGTTTGGTGTTGGATGAGCTGTCGTGCCGACCGACGGTAGTCGCCGACGTTGATGTCTCCACTTTGGCTGAGAGGATCCCCTCGTTACACACTCCCAGCAAAAGGGGGCCCACTTTTAGGGCCCATGTCCTAGGGGAGAAGGTGGGAAGTAAAAAAGGCATGTCCTAAAGCATCGGATCTAGAAATAGAGAAATTCTTCGGCCAGTTGTGGCTCATTCCTTCCCCTCCCTGCCGCCACCACCAAACCCTAGAAGTTCAGCCGCCTGGACGCTCATCTAGGTTGATGTTTTGGATCCGTAAAGACCTTCTGGTCTCTGGCTCATTCACTGTTGCTGATTGCCACCCTGCCATCTGTTGCCCCTTTGCTCCCCCCCCCCCCCCGAAATCCATAAATCTGATATTGAGGGGTTAGGCCCGGGTACTCTCTCCTTTGCTGAGATCGTCAAGAAAGGGAGGAGTATGGCGGACCATCGTGGGGGGAGTTCTGTTCCTGGGGCATCAGGACCGACGAAAACCTCTACCCAGAAGACCAACTCTGGGGGGGGGTCGCAAGGCTGCTCCTCAAGTCCCCAAGGAGACTGCTCCGGCCCAGAGACCTACCAAATCAACTGCCTCTACTGCGACTTCTTCACAGGTTCAATCTTCACATGCTCTTGAAACTGAAGTAGAGCAGATGCTAGATCCTAAGTATAAGGACATGGTTTGTTTTAATTATGGAGGTCCTGGTCACTATGTGGGTAATTTTGTTAAGCCAAAGTCCTGCTTTATATGTCAGCAAAGCCATAATGTCAATAATTGTGTTGCTTGGTCAAAAATTCAACCTACTGCTGCTTATTTTGGTAGTGGGGCTAGGGGCCTTGCTTTCTACCATGTGGACGTCCCTGTGGCCAATGAGTCAAGCTGGCACAACTTTCAGAACTGTGTTGTGGTTAATATCACCAAAGGAGATGTTAACAAGACTCTGCTTCTTAACCTGCTCAATGACACCTTCTACAAAGCTAAGCATTGGCCTTGGCAGATTAGGGAGATCTCCCACAAGACTTTTCTTGTCAGATTTCCTCCTTAGAAAAAGGTGGAAGACTTGATTGAATTGCCACGCTTCTGCCTACCACAGGAGGTTTCAGTTAAGATGACTGAATGGAAGAGGGGTGTGACCCTTTTGGGGAACTCATTGAAGCTTGGGTGTTGATTGATGGGATCCCCCCAAAGTGGTGTACATGGAAGGTTTTTGCTCAGATTGCCTCTATGTTTGGTGTCTTAACTGATGTTGATTGGAATGGGATGTTTAGGACTTTCTTTGAAAATGTGAGGGTCAAAATTGCTTGCAGAGACCCCACCAAAATTCCCTTTGAAAGACTGATTGAGATGAAGAAGAACTTATTCTTGCTAGGTTTTACAGTTGAAGGCTTTGAACAGGTGGGTGGTTTGGACTCTATGATTGACACTGAATCTGAGGATGGGGATGAAGGAGAAGATGGTGATTGTGAACAGAAAGGTAATGGTGAGGAGGAATTCAAGGATAACATGAATGATGACTTGGTAGATGATGATACTACCGTTGATGAATTGGGTAGAGCTAACATGACCAACCAGAGATCATATGGATCTGGTGGTAAAGGCAAGACCTGCCCTTTTGGCTTTCCATCTGATTCTGATCATGAGAATTTCATTATGGAGGTTGCTAGGTGACTGACTCTATATCTCAAAGCTCTACTATGGGTCTGGGAGAACCTTCTCTTCTTTCCAGCCTAGGTCTAGAAGTTGTTGCTTATCTAACTTGCAATATTGGGGTTGTCCCTGCTGCCAGCTTTGGAAGTCTTCCTGAAGTGGAGGTTTCTACCCCAAAAACATTTGCCCTAATCCTGATATAAAAATGGAAGAATCTATTCACAAGGAGTACTATGGATCTCTGTTGAAATCTGTTGACATGCTTGAATCTGAGGAAGAGGGTGATGTTGAAATGGAAACTGAGCTGGGACTCTTCCCCCTGAGGTTGTACAAATCCTACAACATTCAGGCTTGAAAAGGTCGCTCTTGGACTCGGTGAGTCATGCCCAAGATGCACCTGTTCAAAATACTAAATGGGGCCCTGTCCTGGCATCAAAGTATGCAACCAGGGGACATTGCAACATCAATATCATGGTGAAAGCTGTTTCATATAAGATGAAGAAAAAACTAGAAATTCCTAGAGCATTCAAAGGTAAATCTTTCCCCTCTAATGATCCTTCTATTTTGATTGAACAAGTGGAATTGGTTGATTTGTCTTTGGGTGGGGATGATATGAAACAATTAGATATTGTGGAAGATTTAGTTGTTAGAGAACAAGAAAGATGCTTGGCTTTTGTCAATGACCACCCTGATATTGCTTTACCTGACAATCTGGATCTAATTCATGACAGTGCAGTTGGGACTCCAGGCAGGGGATCCCCCTTGAGGACAGATGGCACTACTGTTGTCACGGGGGTTACACCTGCTATCCCTACTAAAAGCAAGCCTTGTGGCTTAACTCATCCTTTTAAAATATCTTGATTAAATGATAGGTCTTTTCTGGAATATTAGAGTTTTAGGTCAACAAGGTAAAATACAGTGCCTTTGTGATGTGATTGCTAAAACTAACCCTGGCTTTATTGGCTTTCAAGAAACTAAGAAAGAGATTATATCTGAGGGTTTCCTCAAGGCCTTAGACAGATCTGGGGTCTTCACTTGGCATTTTTTGCCTGCCGACAATACTGTTGGGGCATCTTGTTGGGGCTGAAACAAGATGCCTTTGAGGTGATTGGGTTTGTTAATACCAGATTCTCTATTAAAGCTAATGTCAAATGTAAAAGTGATGGCTTTCTCTGGCATTTGATAGTGGTCGATGGTTCTGCATATCCTGAATTTAAGATGGACTTCATCTTTGAACTTCATGACTCTCTTAGCACTGCTACTTACCCTATTTTTGTTTGTGGAGACTTTAATCCAGTTAGGGTTAAGGATGATAAAAGCAGTGGCCTGATTAATTAGCAAGTTACTTTTCTATTTAATGATTGGATCCACAGATGGGGTTTGCTTGAAATTCATGTAGCCAATAGGAAGTATACTTGGTCTAACAATCAAAATAATCATGTTTTTGCCTTGTTGGACAGAGTGTTCACTTCTGTGGACTAGGGTAATCACTTCCCGGTGTCTTCCTTATCTGCCCTCCCTAGGGTGGGTAGTGACCACACTCCTTTAGAATTTGACAATGGTGCTAGGAAAATTTCCTATCCTAAGATGTTTAGATTTGAAAAGTGGTGGCTCTCTCAACCTGGGTTTAACCAGCTTGTAGAGGGGGCATGGGCTTCTGTGGGGTCATCCAACAACTCTGTTGACAATTGGATGCTCAAAACCAAAAACCTTAGGAAGAAATTGAAGGGCTGGAGTATCAGCATAGAGTCTGCCATGAAAAGAAAAAGAAATCCCTCCTTATGGAGTTTGACATTATGGATGTTTTATCCGAATACCAACAACTCTCTGTTGGAAATGTTGACAGAATGAAAGATATCAAAAAGGAACTTCATGATATTTGGAAGAAGGAAGAGACTACCTTATGGCAGAGATCTAGAGATAGGAAAATCCTAGAAGGGGGTCGCAACAATGCTTACTTTCATGTTCTTGCTAACCATAGACACCGGTAAAATCATCTCTCTGAGCTTGAAAGACTCTCTGGGGTGGTGACCTCCACCCAGGATATGCTTAAAGTAGCCACTAACTTTTATAAAAATCTCTTTGCATATGAATGCTACTTCATGAGCATGCGTTGGTTTCCCGTGAAGACGAACGGTTTGATGCAGCAAAGTGGATAAGTATTTCCCTTAGTTTTTGAGAACCAAGGTATCAATCCAGTAGGAGATACAAGCGAGCCACCAATAGATATACCTGCACAAGGAACCAAACTCTTGCACCCAACGCTATAAAGGGGTTGTCAATCCCTTCACGGTTATTTGCAAGGATGAGATCTAGTAGAGATAGATATAATAGGATGCTTGAACGGAAAGTAAAACTAAAAGTCTAATATTGACATAAAAACAGTAATACTTCGAGCACACCAACAAGGTAGTTGTGTCCTTTCGAAATAACATGGCCTTAGAAAGTTGTCCCTACAAAATCATATGGTGTGGCTATGCTCCATCTTCCCCACACAAAGTATCTAAATCATGCACAACCCCGATGAACAAGTCAAGCAATTGTTTCACACTTTTAGTGTTCTCAAACCTTTTCAACTCTCACGCAATACATGAGCGTGAGCCATGGATATAGCATTATAGGTGCAATAGAATATGGTGGGGGTGCAAGGAAAAAGGAGAAGATAGTCTCACATCAACTAGGCGTATCAACGGGCTATGGAGATGCCCATCAATATATATCAATGCGAGTGAGTAGGGATTACCATGCAACAAATGCACTTAGAGCTATAAGTGTATGAAAGCTCAAAAAGAAAACTAAGTGGTCGTGCAAAATGAATATCCACTAGCTATATGAAAGTGACAAAATAGGAGACTCTCTATCATGAAGATCATGGTGCTAATTTGAAGCACAAGTGTGGAAAAAGATAGTAGTCATTGTGCCTTCTCTCTTTCTCTCATTTTTTATATATATATTTTTTGGTGGGCTTCTTTGGCCTCTTTTTTTTGTTTGGGATTCGTTGGCCTCTTTTATTTTTGTAAAGTTCGGATACTCGTCCCAACTTGTGAGGGAGTCATAGCCTCCATAATCCTTTTATCTCATGGAACAATGCTCTATTAATGAAAAATGATCACACTTTTATTTACTTATAACTCAAAGAAAAATAAATTACAACTCGATTCCTATGACAAGATAAAACTCTATATGCAATATGAAGTGATGATGCAAGTCATAGAAAAACTACATGGTGGAAGTTGCATGGCAATATATCTCGGAATGGCTATGGAAATGCCATAATAGGTATGTATGGTGGCTGTTTTGAGGAATATATTGTGGCTGTTTTGAGGAAGGAGGGTTTGATGTACCGGCGAAAGTTGTGCGGTACTAGAGAGGGTAGCAAAGATGGAAGGGTGAGAGTGCATATAATCCATGGACTCACATTAGTCATAAAGAACTCACATAATTATTGCAAAAGTCTATCAGTCATCAAACAAAGCATTAGACGCATGCTCCTAGGGGAGAGGTTGGTAGGAGTTAACCATCACGCGCTCCCGACCCTCACACAAAGGTCGACAATCATTAGACAAGTCATGCTCCGACTTCGTTACATAGCGGTTCACCATACGTGCATGCTACGGGAATCAAAAGCTTTAACACACGTATCTCTTCATTTCACAACTACTCACTAGCATGACTCTCATATTACCATCCCTATTATCTCAAAACTATATGCAAGGAATCCAACTTCTCATAGTTGTTAATGCACTTAATATGAAAGTTTTTATTATATCCCTCTTGGATGCCATTATATTAGGACTAAATTCATAACCTAAACAAATTACCATGCTGTTTTAAGAAACTCTCAAAATAATATAAGTGAGGAACGAGAGTTCAATAATTTCTATAAAATATAACACCACCATGCTCTAAAAAGATATAAGTGAAGCACTAGAGCAACATTGCCTAGCTCAAAAGATATAAGTGAAGCATATACAGTATTCTAACAAATTCACGATTCAGCGTGTCTCTCTCTAAAGATGTGTTCAGCAAATATGATTTTGGCAAACTAACAAGCAAATACTCATATCATACAAGACGCTCCAAGCAAAACACATATCATGTGGTGAATAAAATTATAGCCTCAAGTGAATTTACCGATGGATTGAAGACGGAAGAGGGGATGCCTTCCGGGGTATCCCCAAGATTAGGATTTTTGGTATCCTTGAATATGACTTGGGGTGACTTGGGCATCCCCAAGATTAGCCTCTTGCCACTCTTTATTCCACAGTCCATCAAATCTTCACCCAAAACTTGAAAACTTCACAACACAAAACTCAACAGAAAACTCATGAGATCCGTTAGTATAAGAAAAATAAATCACCACTTTAGGTACTGTTGTGAACTCATTCTTTATTTATATTTGTGTAATACCTACTGTATTCTAACTTCTCCATGACTCATACCCCCCGATACGACCCATAGATACATCAAAATAAGCAAACAACACAAAGAAAACAGAATCTGTCAAAAATAGAATAGTCTGTAGAAATCTGTAAACTTCGAATACTTATGGAATAGTAAAAATTCTGAACAATTAGAACAACCAGGGAAATTTGTATATAAATCCTGTGTAAAAATTTCAGATCAATTTGACGCTCTGAAAAATTCAAAAAATACTGGACTGAGCGCAAAAGTTTCTGTTTTCCAGCAAGATCAAATCAACAACTACCATAGATCACCCCAAAGGTTTTACTTGGCTAAAACACTAATTTAAACACAAAAACACAATTACTACAGAAGTATTAATGTTACAAACACACCAAAACAGAAGCGAAAAGAAGAAAGCAAAATAAAATCGGGTTGCCTCCCAACAAGTGCTATTGTTTTATGCCCCTAGCTAGGCATAACGATTTCAATGATGCTCACATAAAAAGTAGTAGTTGAGATATGCAAAAGAGCATCATGAATAGCATTAAAAACATGTTTAATTCTAACCCACTTCCTATGCATAGGTATTTTGTGAGCAAACAATTTATGGGAACAAGAATTAACTAGCATAGGAAGGCAAAACAAGCATAACTTCAAAACTTTGAACACATAGAGAGGAAACTTGATATTATTGCAATTCCTACAAGCATATGTTCCTCCCTCATAATAAATTTCAGTATAATCATGAAGGAATTCAAGAATATAACTATCATATAAAATTTTCTCTTCATGATCCACGTGCATGCAAAGTTGATACTCTTCCAAAATAGTGGGATTATCATTAACTAAAGTCATGACCTCTCCAAACCCACTTTTATCAAAAAATCATAAGATTGAACACTCTCCAAAATAGTGGGATCAATAATTACTAAAGTTGACGCTCTTCCAAACCCACTTTCAATATCATATTCATCATGAGTATTAAATAAATTATCAAGATCATAAGAAGCATTATCACCCCAATCATGATCATTGCAATAAGTAGTGGTCATGGCAAACTCGTCAAATATAGCATCTCCAAGATTGTAGTTTTGCATATCATTAACATAATTGACATTAATCAAATTTATAACAATATCACTGCAATCATGCTTTTCATTCAAGGAAACATCGTGAATCACTTCATCACAATTTTCAGATTCACAAATATCAAGCAAAACTTCATAGAGATAATCAAGTACACTCAACTCACTAGAAAATGGTTCATCATAATTTGGTCTTTTGAAAAGATTAGCAAGTGGATGAGGATCCATAACAATAGATTTTTAGCAAGCGAAGATGCAAGCAAATAGGAAGCACATGGCAACACAAGCAAACAAAAGAGATCCGGCGAGAAAAAGGCAAACAACAAAGAGGGCGAATAAAATGCCAAATTGGTGAAGTGGGGGAGAGGAAAATGAGAGGCAAGTGGCAAATAATGTAAATGCAAGAGATGAGTTTGTGATGGGTAATTGGTATCCTTGACTTGCTATGTATCTCCCAGGCAACGGCGCCAGAAATCCTTCTTGCTACTTCTCGAGCATGTGTTGGTTTCCCGTGAAGAGGAACGGTTTGATGCAGCAAAGTAGATAAGTATTTCCCTTAGTTTTTGAGAACCAAGGTATCAATCCAGTAGGAGATACAAGCGAGCCACCAATAGATATACCTGCACAAGGAACCAAACTCTTGCACCCAACGCTATAAAGGGGTTGTCAATCCCTTCACGGTTATTTGCAAGGATGAGATCTAGTAGAGATAGATATAATAGGATGCTTGAACGGAAAATAAAACTAAAAGTAAAAACAATGCAGCAAGTATTTTTGGTGTTTTTGGTTTTAGATCTGAAAATATAATATGGAAAATAGACCCGGGGGCCATAGGTTTCACTAGATGGCTACTCTCATGATGACAAGTATTACGGTGGGTGAACAAATTACTGCCGAGTAATTGATAGAAAAGTGAATAGTTATGAAGATATACAAGGCAATGATTATGCATATAGGCATCACATCCATGACAAGTAGACCGAAACGATTCTGCATCTACTACTATTACTCCACACATCGACCGACTCCTGCCTGCATCTAGAATATTAAGTTTACGAAGAACAGAGTAACGCATTAGGTAAGATGACATGATGTAGAGGGATAAACTCAAGAAATCATGAAGAACATGGTATTGAGAAGCAAAGAGAGAGAAGAAACCATCTAGCTACTAGCTATGGACCCGTAGGTCTGTGGTCAACTACTCACGCATCATCGGAGGGGCAATGGAGTTAATGTAGATGCCCTCCATGATCGAATCCCCCTCCGGCAGATTACCGGAAAAGGCTCCAAGATTGGATCTCTCGGGAACGGAGGCTTCTGGCGGAGGGAAAGTGTTTTCGTGGCTCATTCTCATAATGATGGAATATCTGGGTATTTATAGGCCGAAGAGTAGGGTTAGAGGAGGTGCCAGGGGCCCACAAGCATGCCCGGCGCGAGGTACCCCCCTGGCCGCGGCAAGCAGGCTTGTGGCCTCGTGGCAGCTCCTTTGCCTTGGTTCTCAAGTCTCGTGGCTTCCATATTTTCCAAAAAAAATCTTTCCGGAGGTTTTATTTCGTTTGGACTCCGTTTAATATTCCTTATCTACGAAACTCAAAAACAAGGAAAAAACAAAAACTGGCACTAGGCTCTAGATTAATAGGTTAGTCCCAAAAATAATATAAATAGCATATTAATGTAAATAAAACATCCAAAAAGTATAATATAATGGCATGAAACAATCAAAATTATAGATACGTTGGAGACGTATCAATGAACCCAAACCAGATATTCATCTTGGTGCGGGATTTTGGGGGGAGGATGATCTAGTTTCTGAACAAGATAGAGTGGTAATTGAAAATCCCTTTTATGAGGAGGAAATTAAACAAGCTATTATGAGTTCTTATGTATGTGGAGCTCCTGGGCCTGATGGACTATCTTTTCTTTTCTATCAGAAATTTTGGGACACCATCAAAAGTGACTTTATGTGGATGGTGAAAGACTTTGAGGTTGGAACTTTAGATGTCCATAGGCTGAACTTTTCCATTATTAATCTTATTCCTAAGACCCCATAGGCCAGGGACATGAAAAAATTTAGGCCAATTAATCTCAGTAATTGTGCTGTGAAAATTATGTCTAAAGCTATGAATATCAGAGCTTCTCCTCTCTGTGACAAGCTTATTTCTTTGAATCAAACTGCTTTTATTAAAGGGAGATTTTTCTTGGAAAGTGTTGTGATGGCCCATGAAGTTATTCATGAGGTACATAGATCTGGATCTGGGGGTTTGATTTTAAAACTAGACTATGAGAAAGCTTGTGATAGGGTTAGCTCAGATTTTCTCAAAGAGATGCTCCTCTCTAGGGACTTTGGGGATAAGTGGGTCAATTGGGTCTTCAGCACCTTATTCCAGGGCACCTTTCAGGTCGGGATTATTGACTCTAATGGGCCCCATTTTATTGGGGGAAAAGGCCTCAAACAGGATGACCCTCACTCACCACTTCTTTTTAATCGTGTGGCTGGTGTGTTTACTAAAATGTTAGACAAAGCTGTTAGGCATAATCTGATTGATGGGTTGTGTCCTCATGTTATTCCAGGAGGGGTGGTCAATTTGCAGTATGTTGATGACACTATCCTATTACTGGAAGATTCTGTGCAATATGCCAAAAACCTTAAATGGATCCTCACATGCTTTGAGAAACTCTCTGGCCTCAAAATTAATTTTCATAAAAGTGACTTCCATACCTTACATGTTAGTGAGGAAATGTCCAAAGAGTTTGCTCAAATCTTCTGTTGCCAGTTTCGGGATTCCCCCTTTAAATATTTAGGTGTTCCTCTTCACTATAAGAAACTGAGAAGGGAGGATTTACAACCTATCATTGATAGGATCATCAAATGCATTGCTGGGTGGCTTGGGAGATATCTCTCTTATAGAGTGAAACTCATTTTGTTAGTTACCTATCTTGCCAGTATCCCTACCTATTTAATGTCCATCATGAAATTTCCTAAATGGGCAATTGATGAAATTAGTTTTCAGATGTCCCATTTCTTTGGGGGAATGCGGGTGATCTACATAAATACCACCTAGCTAATTGGGGATTAGTTACTAGGAAGGAGTTTGGTGGGCTTGGAGTCCCCAACTTGAAAGAATTCAATATGGCCTTGTTGGCCTTCTAGGGTAAAAGATTTTATGATGGGGTAGATAAAGACTGGAAGAAATTTATCTGCTACAAATATGGTGTTGATAAACCTAATCTCTTCTGGTCCAAAACTATGTTGGGCTCTCCCTTATGGAAAAGAGTTACCTGGGCTCTGGGTGCAGCTACAAATTTCATCAAATGGGTCCCTGGTAATGGTAAAAACATTCTGGCATGATCTCTGGATTGGTGAATGCTCATGGAAAACTCTTTTTTGTGGATTATTTGATATTTTTCAACAACAAGAGGCCACTATTGCCCGGGTGTGGGATGGATATCAATTACATCTCACCTTTAGGAGGTGTGTAGATGATAATCTAATAGAGTGTTGGTTTAAACTAAATGAATTGGTAAGAGGGTTTATCCCTTCCAGTGAACCAGACACTCCTACTTGGTCTCTTGAACCTTCTGGCAAATACTCTGTTAGATCATTCTACAAGTTAATCAACTTTGGGGGTGTGCCATCTGATATTAAACAATACATGTGGAAAATTAAAGTTCCACCTAATATTCATGTTTTTCTTTGGCTGGCTTATTATAATAAATGTTTAACTAGAGACAACTTGGCAAAGAGGAGACAGGTTGATGATCTGTCCTGTGTTTTTTGTAGTGAACATGAATCTATTCAGCACTTGTTTTTTTACTACATTGTTGCTAAGGAATGTTGGTTGATTATCTCCGATATATGTGGTATTTCTATACATAGATCTTTTAATGATCTTGCTATATTTTGGAAGCAAAAGAAATCTAAAGAGGTTGTTAATATTATTTCATCTGCTACCTTATGGGGCTTATGGTTGTTTCGCAATGAATTTGTTTTTCAGGGGAGGAAATGGAAAAGTTTGTAGTGTGTCTTAAGTATGGTATGCTCCTTGATCGGGCAATGGAAGATGTTGGCTTCAGACGTGCAGGGTGCTCTTCTTCTTTGGTGCTTAAGGCTTTTGGACACCAAAGAGGGGAATTGCTTAGGATTGCCTGGTAGCTGTTTTTATTTTGGGCAGTGGAGAGTAATTTTGGTGCTAGTTCAGTTTATCTTTCGCTCTCTCCCTGCTCATGTAAGATGGTTATGTTATAGGGCTAAAACTAGTTGTACTTGGCACTGGTTATGTTCTGGCTGCTTAGTAGTTGTCCGCCATGTCTTATGAACTGTCAAATTTGGTTGTCTTGCCTTGGCTTTAATAAAAGTTGGGGCTAGGGGAGACCCCTCTCTTTTCAAAAAAAAGCTTTCTGGGTCCAGCTGGCGTGTGCACCTTGTTGTGCAGTGCAAGACAGTTGCCATGGACGAGTACCGATGATTCCACCTACATCAGCCTTGGACAACAGACAGCAACCAAGAGAACAATCAATGCGACTAGAAGTACCGATATATGACTGAGCTTTTTTCATCCTATTATCAACTTTACAGTACAAAATGTGAACACGGAGTGAACAATGGGTGAATGTTGCACCAATACGAGTATAATTGCTTGAACCAAATTAGCATCACATGATGGTGTGTTTCGTACACATTCCCATATGCATGACATAGCTAGTAATACACGGAGGACTCAAAGAAAAAAGCTAGAAATACATGGCGGACACATACTATACTATGCTAATCATACATGCCAGCATGAAATACCGTGCAAAACTCAAAAGAAAGGCATGTATGATAATCTCCTAAAATTCTATACCTTAAATTGATCGATGTGTGCTGACAGTATCAAGTATGCATTTGTTGAGTTGTGATAACGAAATTTGTTTCCTTTTCCATTATGAGTTATTCTACAAGAAATGATTATTTTTGCCCTCTTTAGGAATAGAACAAGTGAGTAAGAGAGAAGACAACCCCGGGGCAATATTTAACATTTTTTTACTCAACAAAATCAAAATGTAGGCAGATTTTTGTCGATCCAAATGTTTTTTTGTGATCTTACAACACTTGTTCAATGCAGCATGAATGAAATTTTCTCTGTTAGAGCAAGAAGGTGCATAACCCCGGCCCGATGACACTCAACAGTCATTATCATTATAAGTTTAGACTGCCAGCAAAAAACTACAGATTTGGAGGGTAAGAAATTGATTTCTTTGTAGCATCACTTTTGACTTCAGCAATAGAGATTCCAAAGGTATTGTGCAAGAACCTCTTATCTCTCCTGTCATCTTCCTGAAGAAACAGCCCTCAGCTCACTTAGTTTTCTTTGAGGTTATGGACCAAATCGCTGCACAGATCAATGGGCCATGGGTTGTTTTAGGTGACTTCAACATGTATAGATTTGCTCACGAGAAATCACAAGGAAGAAAAGATTGGATGACAATGGAGAGGTTTAACTCATGGATCAGAGAGAATACACTAGATGATATTGACATCCCAAATAGAAGTTTCACATGGTCAAATAAGAGTGGCTCCAACACTGATCAAGCTTGATAGGGTGCTGGTCAACAGTGATTGGAATTTGGGTTTCCTTGACACTACTGCTACTGCCTTACCTGCAACAACATACGACCATGTGCTACTGGCTATGGACCTCTCAAAAGACAAACCAAAAAGCACCTTTTTCAGGTTTAAGAATCACTGGCTGCACATTCCAGAGGTGCGAGAGATTGTCACCAAATGTTGGGAAGGAGGAACCAGGGCGTTCTCTTCTCCTGCTACACTGATTAATCATAAGTTCAGAAAAGTAAGGGCTGCAATCAGGAAGTGGATTCGGAATAGATCACCCACTCAGCACATCCTAGATAACTGTAAGCATGTGGTGCACTACCTGGATGCAGTAGAGGAAAGGAGACTACTCTCACCTTTAGAGTCATCTTTGAGAAAAAATGCAAATATGAAAGCTCAGCAGTTGATTATATGGTAGACCAGGATGTGGAGACGGCGGGCAAAAATAAGAGGATGCACACTAGGGGATGAGAACACGAAGTTCTTCCATGCAGCGGCAAACTACCAGCACAGAAAAAACAAAATCAGATTACTGATGAAGAATGGAACTGAAGTTTACCATGACGAGGATAAACTCACCGTTGCCACCAACTTCTTCACAAATATCTTCGGAAGGCTTTCTCTCTCGTTGCCTACCTTGGACCCCTCCCAGCTATACGACACCATCGACTTAAGACAACTAGAAGAACCTTTCTCTTGGGCTGAGATACTGCAGGCAATCAAACAATTGCCAAACAATCGAAGCCCTGGACCGGATGGATACACCAATGAATTCTACAAAAGCTTTCAAGGACTGTTGAAGAATGATCTCTTACAGTTCTTTCAAAATTTCTTTGAACACAACTGCAACCTACAAGGCATTAATTCGGCGAACATCGTACTCATCCCAAAGAAGGAAAATGCGATAGAGATTAAAGATTTCAGGCCCATCTCCCTAGTACACATCATACCCAAGTTGACAACCAAGGCACTAGCCATACGGTTACAGAAGCTAATACCAGCTCTGATCCATCCATTACAATCTGGGTTTCTACATGGGAGGTGCATCATTGAGAATTTCGTGCTGGCCTCTGAGTTGGTGCAATAGGCGAAAAAGAGAAAGATCCCGATGATAGCTCTGAAGCTTGATTTTCAGAAGGCCTTTGATAGTGTCAGCTGGGATGCCTTACGTGCTATTCTTATAGCAAGGGGTTTTGGCACAAAATGGGTGAAATGGATCTGTGGTATCCTATCTACAAGTTCCTCTAGAATAATCATCAATGGCAAGCTAGGGAAAGAAATTCTCTCAAAATGTGGCCTTCGGCAAGGTGATGCTCTGTCTCCTTACCTGTTCATCCTCATAGCAGATATACTCCAACAGTTGTGCAAGCAAGAATTCAATGCTGGGAATCTCAAACATCCGCTGGGAGTTGATAGCGATTTTCCAGTCCTGCAGTACACGGACGACACGCTAATTCTGGTACAAGGAACCTTGCAGCAGTTAGGGATCATCAAGAGGATCCTCTATGTTTTCTCTGGGTCCACTGGTCTAAGGATCAATTACCACAAGAGCTCTTTTATTCCAATATGTCTAGACCAACAGACTTGCAATGATATTGCTAGCCTCTTACAATGCCAGACAACAACTTTCCCATGCACATATTTGGGTCTGCCTCTTGCGCTTCACAAGATAACACATGGTATGCTGATACCCGTGATACAGAAGGTGGATAAGAGATTGTCTGGTTGGCTCGCTACCTTCCTATCCTTGGGAGGCCGTCTAACACTTATAAACACAGTCCTAGCGGCCATCCCAAATTATTTCATGGGCTGCTTCTTTTGGCCAAAGAAATCGATTGACAAGGTGGAGCAGATACTAAGGGGGGTTTTATGCCAGCGCAAGAACCAGGCCAAGGGGGGACAGTGCCTTGTGGCTTGGGAAACGGCAAAACTACCAAAACTAAATGGAGGATTGGGGATAAGAGATCTCCAGGCACATAATATGGCCATGGTCTGCAAGTTCATGGCTAAGGTACTACAAAGAAATGGGATGCCCTGTTACACATGGTTTGCTAACAATCACTGTCAGAGAACAATCTCATGGGCTGCTAATGCTGGAGACACTGCTATTTGGAGATGCTTTAAGTCCTCTTTGCAGCTGGTCATCCAAGCCACCAAATGTAAGCTGGGAAACGGACATGGAATATCCTTCTCGTATGACCACTGGCTTGATGGAGGACGACCAATGTTCTCCTTCCCCACGTTGTTCTCTTTCTCTACATCGAAATTCTGCACTGTGGCCTCCTAGTTTAGGAATGTACAGTGGGAAGTGCAACTACACCCAAACCTATCGGCTATGGCATCACAGGAGCTGGGATTACTACAACCACTCCTAAGCAGGACGTGCCCTCATGCGGACAGACCAGATGTCAGGTCACCTATTACTGAAGACAAGGAGGCCTCCACTGCATATTTCTATAGGCTACTCACTTTCCGCGGAGGTAGCTGCGGACTAGCACCATACATATGGGACAAGATCAAACCGACCAAGCACCGTATCTTCCTATGGATTGCGTTCCGTGACAGACATAATACAAGGGATAATATGATCAAAAAATAGTGGACAAAAGTGACAACACATAATGGATGTGATCTCTGCCCGGCAGTGGAAACTATGCATCACATCTTACTTCGATGCAAGCCTGTGCAAAAAACATGGACGAGGTTGGGACTCAATGAGATAGCAACTTCATCGTCGACAACGAGAGATTTCTTCAACTCACATCAACCATGGGCGTTATATGGAAGGATGTGGCATGTTCTCTTCGCAGTCTGCACCGTTACCCTATGGAAGGCCAGGAATGCGCAAGTGTTCCATGAGGAATCCTGGCAGGACAGACGCCTCTACAATGAGATCAACGAGTTGCTAAGGCTGTGGTCGTTGAGGGCCAAAGGAGATATAGCACAACAGAGGTTGCTAGCATGTGTTGATAGCTACTTTTTTTCATAACTAGCTAGGAAACTTTCCCTCTTCAACAAACCCAGACCCCTTTGTATCTCTGCTTTTTTCTCTTTTTCACCATGGTCTGATGATGGCCAGTTGCACAATCTGTGCAGCGCTAACATCATCTTCATGTAAATGACCATCGGTCATTCGGGCAACCGCCTGTTTTGAATGCATAAGGTAGAAATCGATCTACCTTTTTATTCAAAAAAAAGGTGGCCTGTGAGCTTTGAGTCTGCTCACTAGGGCAGCAAGCACTGACCAGAAGTTCTTGTTGTACCAGGTGTAGTGTCACACAAATCGGCGCACACACCGCCTTCATCCTGAACTTGGCCCATTCATTTATGCTTCTTTCTTTAACCTTCAAAAATAGTTGCGTGTGTTAGGATTCGAACTATGGACCTCTTGAATTACTTCCACCCGCTATAACTTCGAACTCTATCTCAAATTTGTAAATCATTTCAATTTCTCAAACACTTCTTTTTTGCAACTTCTTTAGTGAACATTTTTTGAAAATCTGCGAAGTATTTATTAAATCTGCGAAATTTCTGTATAGTAATTTTTTTTACAAAAAGATTCACATGTGGGTAGATTTGTTTTACAAAATATAAAAAGACAGATAAACTTATTTCAAATCCGCAAACACTTGGGCCTGCCCAACAGGTGTCCGACAAGAGCGATGTCGTCGCCTAGTTGGGCCAAAGCTGAAGGGTTTTTTTTCTTTCTAATTTTCCGTTTTCCTTCTCTTTTTTCATAATTCATTTTTATATTTTTGGATTTTATTGTTCTTTTTGAAATCTGTACAATTTTTTAAAAAATTGTATTCAAAAATTTGTTTAGAATGCCAAGAAATGAGGGTGGTATTCGGTACAGGACCCCAAACTGAAAGATGAAAAAGCAATCGGGTCCTACACTACATCCCCTTGGATTGAGCTACGCCGTTGCCGGGGACGTGCCACTTGGGACGGCGGAACAACCATAGCCGTCGCAGCTCACCATGGCCTCCAAACGAACACAACAACTACCTCCTGTATGGCATCAAGGTCGGGAGGAATAGAGATGGCCGCCTTTCGTCCTGAAGAAGAAGCAGTTTGTCGGCGAAGACCGGCACCTTAGCTTCACCGGATCGAAGCCGATGCTGATGTGCTCGAAACCCTTCCGTAAGAACCATCTCACTGCCCCTCTTTAGCTCCTTCTCTACCTCCATGGTGGCATCCGACTCCAAGAAGAGGAAGGGAGGCCTCTTCTAGAGGCAAGGACACCTCAAGCTTATTACCAGAGACGTTGTTTCGACGCCAACAAGTAGCAGCAAAAACCACATCCCCATCACCATCAAGGTCAGCTCCGGTAGCCACCGCACGCGGCTCAGGCGTGCAGGTGACACGGTCCCCATCGGCATAAAGCCAGACTCCGGCATCTCACTAAACTCCACCAAGGAAACAACTAAACCGGGCCTACTATTTACATCAGAGCTTCGAGCACCTTCCCCATCTTTTCCCCTACCGACAGCGTCGGCGCCGGACATCCGGGGTCAGGACGGGGCCGAGATCTGGAGTCCTCCAGTCGCCTCCTCTTTCACTCTCGAACATTGGAGAAAGGGAAAGAACCGATAGGAACACCTTCATATGTCATTCGTTTACCTTGGTCGAGTTCATGCTAGCTGGTTGAGCAGGAGTCCGACTCTATTACAATGTAATCAATCAGCCACTCGCGGGAGGGGGAGCAAGAAGCGCCTGAAGCATCTGGTCGACGGATCTGTCTTCTCTCTGCATCCTCTCTGGATCTTTGGTTCCGTTTAGATCTTTGGTTTCGAGTAATGAAATTAGAAGGGGGGTATCGTTTCTTTACGCCATAACAAAAGGTGTGACGGCCTGGGGCCATCATAAACGTGTGTGTGTACATACTTAAAACGTAAATATACTTAAAATTTTATAAAAAATATTTGCAGAACTTAATATTAATATGGGCGAGGCATCCCTCCCCCCTCCCCGGAGTGCACTTCATTGCGTTGTATTTATTCCATAGTTATTTATAGTTGGGTGCATGTACCTTATAATCATTATTTGCATCATATAGTCGCATATGGATGGTGTATTGATACTTTATTTGCTAACTGAAATTACATTTTATGTTTATGCATTTATATTTTTCATGATATACGGTATAAATTGTATAAGTATATAATTCAGTGTGCCTCGATTGCACTAGACCCGTCATAATGACCCTTTTGTTTATTTCTTCTGCATATCTTCTTAAAGTCTACATGTGCTTATATATAATGCTCGGTTTCGGTATCGGCGATGCCCACCAACTGGAGCATAGTATTGTTGAGACACTGGCATGAACCCTGCATGTCGGTGTCCCCAAGGAGCACAGCTTCTCCGAGCGGGTGCGCCATGACATAGCCCAAGCGGGTTACGTCTAGCAGGATGCCGACGTGTCGCCCTTCTTGGAAGACGCACTGGGCTCGATGGAGTACGTGGTCACAATTCGGATTGGGTTGCCGGCATTCAGCCAGACTATCGTCATTGACATCGGAAGCCACGTCTCCTGGTGCGTTGCAACACCCATGTCGGCACACTGTTCGACCCTACGGCGTTGAGCTCCTCACGCCCTTCTTCTGCACCATTGCGGCCTGCCCGCGCAACTTGGCAGGTACTGGAAAGGTTGTTCTCACAAACAGTGCCAATACACGATCAGCTACGTACCTAGACAGCTCCTACACCGTGGGGACGTATGCCTCTGACACGCTCGCGTTGACCGGCTCGGAAGCCATCAGAGACTTCCAATAACAAAACGTATGACGGCATGAGGCCATCTTAAATAAGGGCCCAATATATTTATATACTAAAATAAATTATAGAAAATATTTTGCAATTTAAAATTAACATGGGGGCGATTGCCCCCCACCCCCACCCCCACTTCATTTCGTTGTATTTACTCAACAGTTTTTA
Organism: Hordeum marinum; assembly: GCA_022496015.1. Taxonomy (NCBI): domain Eukaryota; kingdom Viridiplantae; phylum Streptophyta; class Magnoliopsida; order Poales; family Poaceae; genus Hordeum; species Hordeum marinum. The sequence goes on along the minus strand of CM039674.1, from coordinate 452,674,041 downwards.
AAATTTAGTGCATGTATTATTTGCATCATATAATCGCATATGGATGATGTATTGAGACTTTATTTGCTAGCTAAAATTACGCTTTTATGTTTGTGCATTTATAGTTTTCATGATGTATGATATATATTGTTTAAAATATATATGTTACTCTATTCAAATTCATTGCCCCTCAATCATATTAGAGCCTTCATAGTGACCTTTGCTTATTCCTTCTGCATATCATCTTAACGTCTACATCTGCTTATATATACTTCTTGGTTTTGATATCAGCGACGCCCACCGGCTGAAGCATAGTACCACTGAGCCATTGACACGGACCCTGCACGTCAGTGCCCTCCAAGGATCATAGCTTCTCCGAGTTGTTGCGCTATGACGTCGCCCGGGGCGGCGTACGTCTAGCAGGCCGCTGGCGTGTAGCCCCCCCCCCCTTGGGAGAGGTGTTGGGCTCAATAGAGTAGGTGGTCACAATTGGGATTGGGCCATCGGCATTCGGCTAGACCATCGTCATCGACATCAGAAGCCAAGTCTCCTGGTGCGCTGCAACAACCATGTCAGAACACTGTTCGACCCTATGGTAATGAGATCCTCACGCGCTTCTCCTGCATCTCTGTGGACTGCTCATAGCTTGGCAGGTAATGGAACGGTTGTTGTCATGACCAGTGTCAGTACACGATCAGCTACCTGGAAAGCTCCTACACTGTGAGGACGTACACCTCAGACATCCTCGCGTTGACCGACTCAGAGGCCATCAAAGGCTTCCAAATCGGTTGTAGCCACACGGATAGCTTCAACCCTAGGCTCGATAGCCTAGTCGGGCTCGACGGCGGCGGCCAGGCGCTCTCGTCACAGGCGATGGCGATATACGGGAGTCAGTTCTCCTATTGCCTCCTGCCAACCCCACTCTCCTATGAGTTCCTCACCTTGGGCATGCTTGCCTACGAGGGGCTAAACAAAAAAGGCAGAAATGCATGCATGTATGGTGATGCAGAAAATGCATGGCTAGATAAGGGGTACCATGGAGCCTGAGCTCCACCCCACCATGGAGCCTGAGCTCCACCCCAACTTTCCCCGTGCTTGAGACTTTTTGTAGCAACGGCCAACAAGGCAATTGCATGGTAAAGTTCACAACTGCGCCACGAACCTTGTATCTTTTCTCACCCCACCCCACCCCTCCTCAAGAAAACAACACCTGGTTCGTCCGATTTGGAGAAATGGACTACATCCAATTTATCGAACTAACTCAATAATTTTGAGAATTTGACTAGCATTCAAATAGTTCATTGGGTTGGATCCTAGAACATCTATATCTATACTTTGAATATTGGTCGTTGGATGAAGCCAATCCGAAGGTATAAAGGTGACAAATTTGAGTAATGTTGGTTGTCAGATATCTTTTATTCACTTCGTTGGTTATTGCCACGTGTACTATTTAGAAGATTCCATGTTTGAGCTTAATCACAATGCACAAACCTCGAAACAACTTCCTATTTGTTATAAGATATTCCATTTTTATTTTACAAAACAGTTCCTCTATATTTATTACAATTCGTTTAGACTTTGAAATTTACAACGAACAATATGCAGAAACGTCAAAACACAAACATACTCTGTTCTAGAATTTTCCATACTTCCATTATTCAAACTTTTTCTTTGAATTACCACTCCGTTCTTCACTTTAATAACAATGCACAATATGCAAAAACCTCACATCAAATGCACTTCTCATTTGTTCTAGACTCGAGCATATATTCCGCCAAGTTTGTTTTCTCCTCAAAGAATTGTTACTAAATTTTACTTTACGTTTTTTTTCATCCAAGGCTATGACACATCATTCAAAATTTCCATTTGACTTTGAATATGCAATACTAGCTACTCAAAATTACAATATGGAATACCTAAAGATAATCAATAATCCTAGATGCATGGAGGAATACGGGCATCTCAACGCTAATTGATCCCCCCCCCTCATCCTCATTTTCGCGTGGGTGAAGCTCGCCTCCCTCCTAATCTCCAATCAAAAACTGCCACCTAATTAGAATCTATAAAATCTGTAACAACCAATCCATGTGTGTAGCATTAGTCAAAGATAATTGTGTTGGACATAGTTTACATGTGTTTCGTGTAATATTATATCGTCCATTTCCAGTATTTTGTAGCTATAATCAAGAGGGGGGGAGGAACTAAGAGAACTAAATCTACAAGTACACATCATATATGACTCCAAACATACATGTGTTACCTTTTTTTTACCTGAACATACATGTGTTATCTATTGTAATGTGATATGTCCATCTTCATTCATGTAACATCCCAAAATTCCATTTTGGAATGTTATGAAATATAGTTATGCATCATCATCATCATTGCTTGAATACATGTATTAGTTGAAATGCCTTTTCTGAAATTCTGAAAGCCCTTTCTACTTTCAATGTGTTGCTTTCACCTATTTGAAAATCTTGGTAAAATGTTCAAATATGAGGGGAGGAACATGACACTCCACACCAGGGACTATTTGGTGATTTATTTGAACAAAAAACAACCAGGAGTTATTTTGAAAATATTTGCAAAAAGGATTTCAAAAACAATTAGGCAATTTCTGAAAATATTATTTTCTCAAAGTATTCAAATGACAGAATAAAAATGTTCAATACATGGAATTTATTAGTCTGTTAATTTTGATATATAATACTCCTATATTTGGAAAAAAATTGAATGCTTTTAAAGAGGTTTTACTGCTCTGACTATTAAAAAGAGTAACAGATTTGTATTTAAACGGGCCGGCCCAGGGGCATTTATTCGCGAAGTAATTACAAGCCGGTAGACCGACGCGCCTTCGCCGCTTCTTCTCTCTCTGACACCGGGTCCCACCCCGACCGCCCGATGACCACGCGCGGTCATCACTTACCTCGCGCGCGCGCCGCCGTCGCCGGGAATCTCGTCGCCGGATCTCTCTCCCCTCTCTTTCCCGACCCCACCCGCGGCCCTATATAAGAGCGGGTAGCTCCGCGCTCCATTCCCCCCCCCCCCCGAACCCCCTCTCTCTCCTCACCAGAACGCCGCAGCCATTCGCCGGAGATACTCCGACCACCGGAGCTCCCCACCTCGCCTGACGTCGCCTCGGTTGCCCGCTCGCCCCTCCGACCCCACCGTTCGACGCCGGACCTCGCCCGCCGTCGTTTGAACCCCTCCACTACCTCCCTCAACCACCGGAGATCCTCGCCGACGTCTTCGCCGCTCGGACTCGCCGGAGCACTCTAACGCCGGCGACCTTTACACTGTGAGCCCTCCCATCCATCCGATCTAGATCCGATGGCCACGATTAGAAGATTTATTTTCGCGAACCGGTATCCTCTTAGGTTCGGTTGACCGCCCATAACGCCCGCTCGCACGCACTAGCCAGCCACTCACAGGTCGCCACGTCACCCTGGCCGTCCGGTAGTTTTCTTTTCTTTTTCTGTTTAGTTTTAGTTAACAGAATGTTTTAGAAATTTGTTTTGCTTATAACTTTTTATCTGTTTAGTGTTTTGAGCTAATTCTTTTTGCAATAGCTCACATTTTTCATGTAGTTTCACCCTGTGCTTTTAAATTTTAAATTTGAACTATAAATTTGAATTGAATCAAATTTTCTCAAATCATTCAAATCTGAATAACTAGAGTTTGAAAATAGATTTTGATATGAATCTTTTTGCTACTACTTGGTATTAGTTAGGACTATCTTATTGCTTAGTTTGAGGATTTTTAGGAGGATTTTGATTAGTGTTCTAACTATAAACAGAATCTGCCTAGTATTATAGTATAGTTTTAATTACTTAGTTTTAGTTAGTTTCAATTAGATTTAGTTTTAATTTGATTTAGTAGGTTCTGTTGCTTGAACATTTAGTGTTTTACTTACTGTTAATAAAAATATAAAATTGTTTAGTTTATTTCTTTGTTAATATTGGAATCACAACTTCTTTTCAAATAGGTTTAATTTGATTAAAACAACTAGTTAGTAATAGTTTTTCTTTCAACAAAGTTTTATATAATTTAATTCTGTTTTCTAAGACAAGTTTTTAGTAATTTCTTTTCTGTTAAGATAATGTATTAGTAATAAATAATAAGTTTTGTTTTGCTCTTTTGTTAGTAAAACTATGGTTGATTCATATAGTGTTTATCAAAACTTTTAAAAAAACTTTACTAAAGTTTTTCCCAACAAACTTTAATGAATTCAATTTTGTTATTAATAAAATATTTTATTGTTTTATTGCTGTCAACTATTGTTCTGTTATTACAAATAGGTTTCATTATGTTAGTAGTGTTTTATCAATCATCTTCTAGAAAACAAAACTTTGTGTGTTCTCTTGCTTGTGATTTGTGCATTGTTTTGTCTTGATTGTTTACTAGTTCATGGTTGATGGTTGTGAGTTACATTATTTTGTTGTATGCTTATTGAGTGCTCTTGTTTTCTTCGTTAGATTATCCGGAGTGCGAGGCTTGTTACTTAGAGTCACTCACGTACGAAGATCATCAATCAGGCAAGTCACTTTGATCATCTTTACCCATGTTTTTATTGCATTAGTTCTTCCATCACCCCAATTGCATGCAAAGTAGGTTAGTTGGAAACTTGGTTACTGTTGTAGTATCATGTGGTAGGTATCCCTTCTCAACTCTTGACACATTGGCCCCGGGAAACGTTGTTTTACTTTTTGCTATGCTATTAGTAGACGGGGTTGGTTGTGTGATTCATGAGAGTTGAGAGAGTTAACTACAAGACCTACATAATGATCAAGACTACAAGACTCCGAGTTTTCAATTTACCTCTGGGTGGATGATGGTTGAACGGCACCCTGGAGAAACCAGTGGATTTGCCTAGGTGTTGCTGGAGATGGCCAGTGGATTTGCCTAAGTCATTATGGGCTCTCTGGCTTGGTTGGATATCGTGGTGGCCCTGGACAGGCGGTGCTACGAGATGTAGAAGAACGGTAGGAAAGGATGGGCACCGACAGAGTCGCAGGGAAACCCTTTGGAAGACCATGTTTTGGTCATCCGTTTCTCAAACACCCTGAAGTGCGAGAAATCAAACGGAGGCGACCAAATCTTGTGGGGAACGTGTGCAAAACTCTGCAGAGTACTCAAACCTAATCGATTAGCCGTGTCCATGGTCATGGACGACTTGAGCCAAAGGAACTGAAACATTCGGAACTCTCAACACAATTAATATGATGATGTGGGTATTAATAACTTGGGTATGAGAATTGGTTGGTGGAACCTTCTCATTAATCAACCAACTTAGTAATAATTTTTGCTTAGTCCTCTCTTGATGTAGGAAAAATTGGCTTTACGCAAAAACTTATTACCCCACCTGCCATATATGCATATAGATTAGATGATTATCTTTTCACCCCTCTCTTGTGACTTTGCCGGCATATTCCATATGCTGACCTACACGGCTGCAACGTATCATGTTGCAGAGTACTTTTCCGACCAGGAGTGAGGATACGCTCTACGCTCAGTGAGATGCCCTTGGAGTCAGATGGACTCATCTACCTTCGACGCTTCCGCAAGATTTAGATATTCTCATGAGTTGGCCTTCAGCCACTTTATTGTAATGTTTATTGTAATAAAGGACTCGATATGAGATTTCGATTAATATAATGTTGTGTGATTTCCCTTTGATATATACATTGATGTACCGTGTGTGTACCAGCATGATCTTGGGATGGTACGGAAACACCGGGATTCCTATCATGTCCTTTCCACAAGATGGACGCTACAGGATCGAGGTGCACATCCCAGGGAAGACCTTTGGGAATCGGAAGGAACCCATCGACTTCAAGTTCGTGGCACCCAGTTGGATACTTGGGAGAGACATGGCCATTCATCGTGCCCTTGGACGTATTCAGGAGGAATACAAAGGTGGAACCATTTCACCAGGACTCAGCGTGGTTTGTCGCAGGGATGCCAATGGAAACATCATAACCACTCCCACTGCAGACACCACCATTTCCTATATCCAGACCCTGGAGACTCACATCGGGACTCTGGAGCTTCGAGTTCGTGCTGATACGAAGACAATCAAGAATCTGATGAACCGTGAGATTGACCTCGAAGCTGACTTACGGGAAGCCGAGTACGAACATGAATATGAGGTGAAGGATTTCTTAGAGAGGATCGACAAGCTGAACACTCGCATCGCCACTTTGGAGGAACAGATGGACATGGGTGAAAATCTTCATCCTGAAGGAGACTTGGCTCCTTTCATCAGCGACGATGATGACTATGAGGAGAGCACCACTGGAGGAGGCTCAGTCACCATGTACTTCTGAGGAAAACTATAGTCATGCCCTCCATGTATCTTTTATTTTTCAACGTTAAAAGCGTAGGTCGATGTTCGGTTTGATTGAGTCTTGTATTCCGATGTTTGAACTTGAGTTGAATTAATGAATGAGTGTTTGATGTGATATGATTGTGCATTGCATATGGGTAGTGAATTTCTCCTTTTAGGCCCTTGTTCTATTCTAAATCTCACCCCTCTGAAAACAGCAAGATGCCTCCGCGACGTGAGTCCGACTTCACCTTCCTGCCGGAACTCACGCAACTTCTTCGGTAGCAGAGTGCACTGATGCAGCTATTGATCCAGAATCAGACCAACAACCAGAACAACAACCACCACCATCCACCCCAGGCTGACAATCTCACCCGTTTTCTGAGGTTGAACCCTCCAACTTTCTCCAGCAGCACTGAGCCCATTGTGGCAGATGACTGGCTCCGTAAGATGGAGAGAGAACTCGTCACCGCTGGATGTACTGACGCTGAGAAGGTGCGCTTTGCCGCACATCAACTGGATGGACCAGCAGCTTCATGGTGGGAGAACTACACCACCACATATCCTATTGCTGATGTAACTTGGGAGCAGTTCAAGCAAGCTTTCCGCACCGCACATGTTTCAGCTGGAGCTATGAGTCTGAAGAAGCGCGAGTTTCGCAACTTGCGCCAGGGAAATCGCTCTGTGGCCCAATACGTGGACGACTTCAGCACATTGGCTCGTTATGCACCAGGAGACGTGGCCGAAGATGCGGCCAAGCAAGAGAAGTTTCTGGAAGGACTCAACGATGAGTTGAGCATGCAGCTGGTAGTGGATACTTTCAACAACTACCAAGAGCTGGTGGACAAGGCCCTCATCTTGGAGGGTAAACAACAGCAAGTTGAGAACGGCAAGAGGAAGTACACTCAGGGGAAGTTTAACTCTGGAGCTCATCAGAAGCCCCGCTACTCCCCATACTCAGGGAATACCGGATCAGGGACCGGTAAGTTTGGAAGGCACACTCATGCCGTGCACAACCATGGAGGCCACAACCATGGAGGAAATGGGAATGCCCGTCCCAACTATGGCAACTTCAAGACTGACAATGGGAATGGGAACAACAACCAGCACCGTCACGCTCATACTCAGAAGGATCTGAGCCACATCACATGTTTCAAGTGCCAGAAGACAGGGCACTATGCTACTGAGTGTCCTCAAAGCAAGCAGGAAATGGAAACGGCAACGCAGCAGCCAAGAAGCCCAACCCTTTTCCTCGTGCCCAGGTGAACCACCTCGACGTGGAAGAAGTCTATGATCAACCCGAGACTATGGTTGGTAAGTTTTTATTGCATTCACGTCCTGTTACAGTACTTTTTGATTCCGGTGCAATTCATTCATTCATATCAAGGGTAGTTGTGGATAAGTATGGTTTGCCCACCAAAACCCTTAGTCAGCCCATTAAGGTCAGTTCCCCAGGAGGTATGATGATGGCAGGGATAGGATGCCATGCCTTGAAACTCAATATAGGAAACCATGTTTTTCCCACCGACCTCATCGTCTTTGAATCCCAGGGATTGGATGTAATCCTAGGCATGGATTGGATGACCAAGTATGAAGGAAATCTTGATTGTCCCAGCAAGTCTGTTTCACTCACCACCCCGGAGAACAAGAGGATTAAGTATGTATCCCGACGCACACGTATGAGTGCTCGGTTAAATTCCCTCACGGGAGTTGTTCAGGAGGAAGTACCTGTGGTAAAAGACTTTCTAGATGTATTCCCGGAAGAATTACCAGGCATGCCACCAGATAGGGAGATTGAGTTCCTAATAGATCTACAACCAGGGACAGCCCCAATTTCCAAGAGACCCTATCGGATGCCCGCAAATGATCTGTTGGAAATCAAGAAGCAAATTAAGGAGTTATTGGACAAAGGGTATATTCGCCCAAGTTCTTCACCTTGGGGAGCCCCAGTTCTTTTAGTGGAGAAGAAGGATAAAACCTTGAGAATGGTAGTCGATTATCGTGCCTTGAACGAGGTGACTATCAAGAACAAGTACCCTCTGCCGATGATTAATGACTTGTTTGATCAGCTAGTAGGCGCCAAAGTATTCTCCAAGATCGATCTTCGATCAGGGTATCACCAACTGAAGATTCGTGAACAGGATATGCCCAAAACAGCTTTCACCACAAGGTATGGCTTGTATGAGTATATTGTGTTGGAAATATGCCCTAGAGGCAATAATAAATTAGTTATTATCATATTTCCTTGTTCATGATAATCGTTTATTATCCATGCTATAATTGTATTGATCGGAGACTTAAATGCATGTGTGGATACATAGACAAAACCATGTCCCTAGTATGCCTCTAATGGACTAGCTCGTTGATCAAAGGATGGTTAAGGTTTCCTAGCCATGGACATGAGATGTCATTTGATAACGGGATCACATCATTAGCAGAATGATGTGATGGATAAGACCCAAACTACAAACATAGCATATGATCGTGTCAGTTTATTGCTCCTGTTTTTTGCATGTCAAGTATATGTTCCTATGACCATGAGATCATGCAACTCACAGATATCGGAGGAGTGCCTTGTGTGTATCAAACGTCGCAACGTAACTGGGTGACTATAAAGGTGCTCTACAGGTATCTCCGATGGTGTCTGTTGAGTTGGCATGGATCGAGACTGGGATTTGTTACTCCGTATGACGGAGAGGTATCTTGGGGCCCACTCGGTAATGCAACATCACAATAAGCCTTGCAAGCAATGTGACTAATTGTTAGTTGCGGGATCTTGTGTTACGGAACGAGTAAAGAGACTTGCCGGTAACGAGGTTGAACTAGGTATGGAGATACCGACGATCGAATCTCGGGCAAGTAACATACCGAAGAACAAAGGGAACGTTATACGGGATTAACTGAATCCTTGACATAGAGGTTCGACCGATAAAGATCTTCGTAGAATATGTAGGAACCAATGTGGACGTCCAGGTCCCGCCATTGGTTATTGACCGTAGAGGTGTCTCGGTCATGTCTACATAGTTCTCGAACCCGCAGGGTCTGCACATTTAAGGTTCGGTGACGTTTCGGTAGTGTAGAGTTATGTATGGTGGTGACCGAAGGTTGTTCGGAGTCCCGGATGAGATCCCGGACGTCACGAGGAGCTCCGGAATGGTCCAGAGGTAAAGATTCATATATAGGAAGTCCCAGTTTGGTTTCCGGAAAAGTTTCGGGCTCATCGGTAGTGTACCGGGAGTATCGATATTGTACCGGGAGTGCCGGTAGTGTACCGGAGGACCTCCGGGAGGGGTATTTCGACCCCAAGAGGTCCATGGGCTGTGGGAGAATAATAACCAGCCCTTAGTGGGCTGGGAAAACAGCCACAAAGGCCCATGGCGCAGGAGAGAAAGTCCTAAAGCAAAAAGTGGAAAATCAGCCAATAGGAGGCAATCCTACTCCAACTAGGATTGGAGGTGAAGTAGGATTGCTCCCACCTCCTATTTCGGCCGACCCAAAGGCCTTGGCTGCCTCTCCTCTCCTCTCCTCCTATATATACTAGTGGATTGGGTGGTTTTTGGACAGAATTTCCGGCCACGTGCTACCCGTTTCACCGGTGCACAGTTTCTCCTCTAGATCGGTTTTCCGCAGCGCTTAGGCGAAGCCCTGCCGGAATCACTCCACCACCATCACCGGAGCGCCGTCACGCTGCCGGTGAACTCTATCTCCTCTCCACCTCCTCTCGCTGGATCGAGATGGTGGAGATCGTCATCAAGCTGCACGTGTGCTGAACGCGGAGGTGCCGTCCGTTCGGCGCTAGATCGGAAGGACCGTGATCGAGATCGCGAGACAGTTCGTGATGAGATCGCGGAACGGATCGTGATGAGTTCGTGGGACAGATCGTGATCAAGATCGTGAGACAGATTGTGATGAGATCGCGGGACGGATCGTGATGAGTTCACGGGACGGATCGTGATTGGATCGCGGGACGGATCGTGATGAGATCGCGGGACGCTCGGCGATTTGGATCGCGAAGATGTTCGACTACACCAACCGCGTTTCTTAACGCTTCCCACTTAGCGATCTACAAGGGTATGTAGATCCACTCTCCCTCTCGTAGATGCTCGTCACCATGGATAGGTTTGCGTGTGCGTAGGAAAATTTTTGTTTCCCATGCGACGTTCCCCAACAGTGGTATCAGAGCTAGGTTGATGGTTCGATGAGATCTCGAGTAGAACACAAAAGGTTTGTGGGCATTGATGCTTAGATTGCTTCCTCCCTTGGTCGTATTTTGGTTCAGCGGTATTGTGAGATGAAGCGGCCCGGACCAACATTACTCGTACGCTTACGAGAGACCGGTTCCCTCGACGCAACTTGTTGCTTAGATGGCTTGCGGGTGACAGTTTCTCTCACTTTAGTTGGATCGGATCCGACAAAGGCGGTCCTTGAGAAGGTTGAAAAGCAATCTATGTATCACCGTTGTGGTTTATGCGTAGGTGAGAATCGTTCTTGCTAGATACCCGTAGCAGCCACGTAAAACATGCAACAACAATTAGAGGACGTCTAACTTGTTTTTGCAGGGTATGTTGTGATGTGATATGGCCAATTACATGATGAGATATATGTGATGTATGAGATGATCATGTGATGTATAGAATTTCACGACTTGCATGTCGTTGAATACGGCAACCGGCAGGAGCCATAGGGTTGTCTTTAATTATTGTATGACATGCGTGTCAATCATTAAGCGCTATGTAATGCTTTACTTTATCGCTACGGTAGCAATAGTAGTAGAAGCATGTAGGGCGTGACAACCCCGATGGCGACACGTTGATGGAGATCAAGATGATGGAGATCATGGTGTCATGCCGGTGATGATGGAGATCAAAAGCACAAGATCATGGCCATATCATGTCACTTATGATTTGCATGTGATGTTAATCCTTTTATGCACCTTGTTTTGCTTAGGACGACGGTAGCATTATAAGGTGATCCCTCACTTAATTTCAAGATAAATTGTGTTCTCCCCGAGTGTGCACCGTTGCGAAAGTTCGTCGTGTTGAGACACCACGTGATGATCGGGTGTGATAGACTCTACGTTCACATACAACGGGTGCAAGCCAGATTTGCACGCGCAGAACACTCGGGTTAAACTTGACGAGCCTAGCATGTACAGACATGGCCTCGGAACACAAGAGACCGAAAGGTCGAACATGAGTCATATAGTAGATATGATCAACATGATGATGTTCACCATTGCAGCCACCTCAACTCACGTGATGATCGGACTTGAGTTGGTGAATTTGGATCATGTATCACTCGAATGATCGGAGGGATGTCAATTTGAGTGGGAGTCCTTAAGTAATATGATTAATTGAACTCATTATCATGAACATAGTCAAAGTGTCTTTGCAAATTATGTTGTAGATTACTAGCTCGCGCTGTAGCCCCCTTGTATTTTTATATGTTCCTAGAGAAATAGAATTGAAAGATGTTGGTAGCAAAATTGCGGACTGGGTCCGTGATCTGAGGATTGTCCTCATTGCTGCACAGAAGGCTTATGTCCTTAAATGCACCGCTCGGTGCGCCACCCCCTCTAGCGTCGTCTATAGATGTTGTGAACATCTAACAGGCACGTTTCGATGACTACTTGATAGTTTAGTGCGTCATGCATTACGGCTTAGAATTGAGGCTCCAAAACGTTTTGAACGTCACGGAACATATGAGATGTTCTAGGAGCAGAGATTGTGATCTCAGGCTCGTGCCTTTGTTGCGAGATATGAGATCTCCAACAAGATTCTTTGCTTGTAAGATGAAGGAGAATAGCTCAATCGTTGAGCATGTACTCAGATTGTCTGGGTAGTACAATCGCTTGAATCAAGTGGGAGTTGATCTTCCAGATAAGATAGTGATTGATATAGTTCTCCAAGTCACTGTCACTAAAGCTACTAGAACTTAGTGATGAACTATAATACACCAGGGATAGAAGTATTGATCCCTAAGCTGTTCGCGATGTTTGACACCGCGAAGGTAGAAATCAAGAAGGAGCGTCAAGTGTTGATGGTTAATCAAACCACTAGTTTCGAAAAGGGCAAGAGCAAGGAGGGAAACTTCATGGATAGCAAGTCAGTTGCTGCTCCAGTGAAGCAACCCAAAGTTGAACTCAAACCCGAGACTAAGTGCTTCTATTATGAGGTGAGAGGTCGCTGAAGCGGAACAACCCTAGATACTTGGTAGATAAGAAGGCTGGCAACATCGACGGAAGTATATTTGATATACGAGTTATTGATGTGTACCTTGCTAGTACTCCTAGTAGCACCTGGGTATTGGATACCGGTTCGGTTGCTAAATGTTAGTAACTCGAAATAAAAGCTACGGAATAAACAGAGAACTAGCTAAGGGTGAGGTGACGATGTGTGTTGGAAATGTTTCCAAGGTTGATGTGATCAACATCGCACACTCTCTCTACCTTCAGGATTAGTGATGAACCTAAATAAATGTTATTTGGTGTTTTGCGTTGAGCATGAACATGATTAGATCATGTTTGTTGCAATACGGTTATTCATTTAAGTCAGAGAATAATAGTTATTCTGGTTACATGAATAATACCTTCAATGGTCATGCACCCGGTGAGAATGGTTTGTTGAAATCTTGATCGTAGTAGTACACATGTTCATAACATTGATGTCAAAAGATACAAAGTTAATAATGATAGTACCACATACTTGTGGCACTGCCGCTAAATGTCATATTGGTATAAAGCGCATGTAGAAACTCCATGCTGATGGATATTTGGACTCATCGATTTCGAATCGGTTGAGACATGCGAACCATGCCTCTTGGGCAAGATGACTAAAGGACCCCGTTGGATGGAGCGGGCAAGTGATTCATTGGAAATGATACATGCAATCTAGTGAGTCTTGTAGCGTGTAGTGGATATCATTATTTTCTTACCTTCACTGATGATTTGAGTAGATATAGTGTATATTTACTTAATGAAACACAAGTCTGAATCGTTTGAAAGGTTCAAGCAAATTCAGAGTGAAGTTTAAAGATCATCGTGACAAGAAGATAAAAATGACCGCGATATGATCGTGGAGGTGAATATCTGAGTTACGAGTTTGGCATACAACTTAAGACAACGTGAAATTTGTTTCACAACTAACGCCACCTGGAACACCATGGTGTGATGGTGTGTCCGAACATCATAGTCATGCTCTATTGATATAGTGCATACTGTGATGTCTCTTATCGTTTTACTACTATAATTTTTGGGGTTATGCATTAGAGACAACTACATTCACTTTAAATAGGGCATCATCTAAATCCGTTGAGATGACACCGTGTGAATTATGGTTTGATAGAAACCTAAGCTGTCATTTCTTAATGTTTGGGGCTGCGATGCTTGTGTGGAAATTTTTTTCACATAATAAGCTAGAACCCAAAGCGGACAAAATGTATCTTCATAGAATACCCTAAGAATAGATGGGTATGCCTTCTATCTCAGATCCGACTGCAAAGTGTTTGTTGCTAGAACTGGGTCCTTTCTCGAGAAAAAGTTTCTCTCGAAAGAATTGAGTGGGAGGAAGATAGAACTTGATGAGGTTGTTAAACCTTTGTTCAACCAGAGAGTAGCGCAGCGCAGAAAGATGTTTCTGTGAAGCCTACGTTAGTTGAAGAGGAAGTTAATGATGATGATCATGAAGCTTCAGGATCAAGTTACTATCGAACTTCGTAGGTCGACAAGGATGTGTACTGCTCCTGAGCGGTACGACAACTCTGTCTTGGAGGTCATGTTGTTGGACAACGATGAACCTACGAGCTATGGAGAAGCGATGATGGGTCCGGATTCCGACAAATGGTTGGAGGCCATGAAATCCGAGATAGGATCCATGTATTAAAACCAAGTGTAGACTTTGGTAGACTTGCTCGTTGGACGGCAGGTCGTTGAGTACAAATGGATCTTTAAAATGAAGACAGACACAGATGGTGAATGTCACTATTTGTAAAGCTCGACTTGTTGCAAAGATGTTTGTGACAAGTTCAAGGAGTTGACTACGATGAGACTTTCTCACTCGTAGTGGTGCTAAAGTCTGTTGGAATTATGTTAGCAGTTGCTGTGTTTTCAATTATGAAATCTGGCAGATGGATGTCAAAACATCGTTTCCTTAACGGTTTACTTGAGGAAAGGTTGTATGTGATACAACCAGAAGGTTTTGTCAGGCCTAAGGATGCTAAAAGGTGTGCAAGCTTCGGTGATCCTTCCATGGACTGAAGCAAGCATCTCGGAGTTGGAATATACGCTTTGATGAGGTGATCAAAGTTTTGATGTTTATACAAAGTTTACGAGAAACTTGTATTTGCAATAAAGTGAGTGGGAGCACTATAGAATTTCTGATAAGTATATGTGGATGACATATTGTTGATCAGAAATAATGTAGATTTTTTGGAAAGCATAAAACGGTTATTTGGAAAGTGATTTTCAAAGGAAGACCTGGATAAAGCTACCTAATTGTTGAGCATCAAAATCTATAGAGATAGATCAAGATGCTTGATGAGACTTTCAATGAGTGCATTCCTTCACAAGATTTTGAAAGAGTTCAAAATGGATCAGCCAGAGAAATAGTTCTCGTCTGATTTGTAAGGTGTGAAGTTGAGTGAGACTCAAAGCTCGACAACGGCAGAAGAAAGAGAAAGGACGAACGTCGTCCCCTATGCCTTAGCCATAGGCTCTATATTATGCCATGCTATGTACCGCACCTATGTGTGCCTTGCCATGAGTCTGTCAAGGGGTACAAGAGCGGTCCAGGAGTGGATCACTGGACAGCGGTCGGAATTATCCTTAGTAACCAGAGGACTAAGGAAATGTTTCTTGATTATGGAGGTGATAAAGAGTTCGTCGTAAAGAGTTACGTCAATGCAAGCTTTAACACCTATCTGGATGACTAGTAGTAGCAATCTGGATACGTATAGTGGAGCAGCCATTTGGAAATAGTACCAAGTGGAGTGTGGTAGCAGTGTTTACGGTTTGACATAGAGATATGCAAAGTACACACGGATCTGAATATCGCAGACCCGTTGACTATAAGACCTCTCTCACATGCAAAGCATGATCGAGCCCCAGAACTCGTTGGGTGTTAGATTCATAACAATGCGAATCACATGGTGATGTGAACTAGATTATTGACTCTAGTGCAAGTGGGAGACTGTTGGAAATATGCCCTAGAGGCAATAATAAATTAGTTATTATCATATTTCCTTGTTCATGATAATCGTTTATTATCCATGCTATAATTGTATTGATCGGAGACTTAAATGCATGTGTGGATACATAGACAAAACCATGTCCCTAGTATGCCTCTAATGGACTAGCTCGTTGATCAAAGGATGGTTAAGGTTTCCTAGCCATGGACATGAGATGTCATTTGATAACGGGATCACATCATTAGCAGAATGATGTGATGGATAAGACCCAAACTACAAACATAGCATATGATCGTGTCAGTTTATTGCTCCTGTTTTTTGCATGTCAAGTATATGTTCCTATGACCATGAGATCATGCAACTCACAGATATCGGAGGAGTGCCTTGTGTGTATCAAACGTCGCAACGTAACTGGGTGACTATAAAGGTGCTCTACAGGTATCTCCGATGGTGTCTGTTGAGTTGGCATGGATCGAGACTGGGATTTGTTACTCCGTATGACGGAGAGGTATCTTGGGGCCCACTCGGTAATGCAACATCACAATAAGCCTTGCAAGCAATGTGACTAATTGTTAGTTGCGGGATCTTGTGTTACGGAACGAGTAAAGAGACTTGCCGGTAACGAGGTTGAACTAGGTATGGAGATACCGACGATCGAATCTCGGGCAAGTAACATACCGAAGAACAAAGGGAACGTTATACGGGATTAACTGAATCCTTGACATAGAGGTTCGACCGATAAAGATCTTCGTAGAATATGTAGGAACCAATGTGGACGTCCAGGTCCCGCCATTGGTTATTGACCGTAGAGGTGTCTCGGTCATGTCTACATAGTTCTCGAACCCGCAGGGTCTGCACATTTAAGGTTCGGTGACGTTTCGGTAGTGTAGAGTTATGTATGGTGGTGACCGAAGGTTGTTCGGAGTCCCGGATGAGATCCCGGACGTCACGAGGAGCTCCGGAATGGTCCAGAGGTAAAGATTCATATATAGGAAGTCCCAGTTTGGTTTCCGGAAAAGTTTCGGGCTCATCGGTAGTGTACCGGGAGTATCGATATTGTACCGGGAGTGCCGGTAGTGTACCGGAGGACCTCCGGGAGGGGTATTTCGACCCCAAGAGGTCCATGGGCTGTGGGAGAATAATAACCAGCCCTTAGTGGGCTGGGAAAACAGCCACAAAGGCCCATGGCGCAGGAGAGAAAGTCCTAAAGCAAAAAGTGGAAAATCAGCCAATAGGAGGCAATCCTACTCCAACTAGGATTGGAGGTGAAGTAGGATTGCTCCCACCTCCTATTTCGGCCGACCCAAAGGCCTTGGCTGCCTCTCCTCTCCTCTCCTCCTATATATACTAGTGGATTGGGTGGTTTTTGGACAGAATTTCCGGCCACGTGCTACCCGTTTCACCGGTGCACAGTTTCTCCTCTAGATCGGTTTTCCGCAGCGCTTAGGCGAAGCCCTGCCGGAATCACTCCACCACCATCACCGGAGCGCCGTCACGCTGCCGGTGAACTCTATCTCCTCTCCACCTCCTCTCGCTGGATCGAGATGGTGGAGATCGTCATCAAGCTGCACGTGTGCTGAACGCGGAGGTGCCGTCCGTTCGGCGCTAGATCGGAAGGACCGTGATCGAGATCGCGAGACAGTTCGTGATGAGATCGCGGAACGGATCGTGATGAGTTCGTGGGACAGATCGTGATCAAGATCGTGAGACAGATTGTGATGAGATCGCGGGACGGATCGTGATGAGTTCACGGGACGGATCGTGATTGGATCGCGGGACGGATCGTGATGAGATCGCGGGACGCTCGGCGATTTGGATCGCGAAGATGTTCGACTACACCAACCGCGTTTCTTAACGCTTCCCACTTAGCGATCTACAAGGGTATGTAGATCCACTCTCCCTCTCGTAGATGCTCGTCACCATGGGTAGGTTTGCGTGTGCGTAGGAAAATTTTTGTTTCCCATGCGACGTTCCCCAACATATTGTCATGTCCTTTGGTTTGACTAATGCTCCTGCCTACTTCATGAATATGATGAACAAGGTGTTTATGGAATATTTGGACAAGTTTGTCGTGGTGTTCATCGATGACATTTTGATATTCTCCAAGAACGAGGAAGAACACAAAGAACATTTACGTTTAGTTCTGGAGAAGCTGAGAGAGCATCAGTTATATGCCAAGTTCAGCAAATGTGAATTTTGGCTGACGGAAGTCGGATTCCTTGGACATGTTATTTCCGGAGATGGAATAGCAGTGGACCCCGCTAAGGTTGAAGCCGTCACCGAGTGGAAATCACCCACCTCAGTTAAGGAGATCCGCAGTTTTCTCGGACTAGCCGGATATTACCGGAGGTTCATTGAGAATTTCTCAAAGATTGCCAAGCCCATGACAGAGTTGTTGAAGAAAGAGTCTAAGTATATTTGGACTGAGGAATGTGAAGCCAGTTTCCAGGAGTTGAAGAAACATTTGGTCACAGCCCCAGTGTTGATTTTGCCCAATATACGGAAGCACTTCCAGGTTTATTGTGATGCTTCATGTCAAGGACTTGGAGGAGTACTCATGCAAGATGGAAAGGTTGTAGCTTATGCATCCAGACAACTACGACCTCATGAGTTGAATTATGCCACCCATGATTTGGAACTAGCAGCCGTAGTGCACGCACTCAAGACCTGGAGACATTTTCTTATCGGAAATAGTTGTGATGTTTACACCGACCATAAGAGCCTGAAATATATCTTCACGCAGAAAGAGTTGAACCTCAGACAGAGGAGATGGTTAGAGTTAATCAAGGACTATGACATGAGATTACACTACCATCCAGGTAAGGCTAATGTTGTAGCCGATGCCTTGAGTCGGAAAACTTATGTAAACACACTCACAGCGGGAGGATTACCCCAAGAGTTAGCCGATGATCTCAGAGAGCTCAAGCTAGAGATAGTTCCAAGCGGATATGTTGCCACACTGGAGATCCAGTCCACCTTGACCGAAAGAATTCGTGAAGCCCAGAAATCGGACAAGGAAATAGATGAGATTAAGCAAAGAATGAAAGATGGTAAAGCCAAAGGTTTTCGTGAGGATGAACACAGAACTCTGTGGTTTGAGAACCGCATCTATGTGCCCAATGACCCAGAGCTCGGGAAGTTGATACTTCAGGAAGCCCACGATTCACCTTACTCGATACACCCAGGAAACACCAAGATGTACCTGGATTTGAAGGAAAGTTATTGGTGGACAGGTATGAAGAAAGATATTGCGGAACACGTTGCAATATGTGATGTTTGTCAGCTAGTAAAGGCGGAACATCAGAAGCCAGCAGGGTTACTCCAACCTTTGCCGATACCCAAGTGGAAATGGGAAAAGCTTGGTATGGACTTCATCACAGGATTACCCAGGACCCGTTCAGGTTATGATTCCATCTGGGTAGTGGTAGACCGCTTGACCAAGGTAGCTCATTTCTTTCCAGTGAAGACCACCTATAACAGTGCTAAGCTAGCCAAGATATATATGACCAGGATCGTATTTCTGCATGGAGTTCCAAGGAGTATCGTGTCAGATAGAGGAACACAATTTACCTCAAAGTTTTGGCATCAGTTACATGAAACTTTGGGTACAAGGCTGGAGTTCAGTACAGCTTTTCATCCGTAGACCGATGGACAGACTGAGAGAGTCAACCAGATTCTGGAGGACATGTTGAGAGCTTGTGCGCTAGATTATGGATCTAGTTGGGATGACAACTTACCTTACGCAGAATTCTCGTACAACAACAGTTATCAGACCAGTCTGAAGATGGCCCCTTTCGAAGCTTTACACGGAAGGAGATGCAGAACACCATTGACGTGGGATAGTGTTGGAGACTGACAACTTTTTGGTCCCGACCTTATCCGAGAATCTGAAGAGAAAGTCAAGCTGATTCGCGACAGACTCAAGATAGCTCAATCTCGACAAAAGAGTTATGCTGACAGCAAACGTAAAGAAGTGATGTATGAAGTGGGAGACCGAGCATATCTTCGTGTGTCCCCGCTTCGAGGAATCAAGAGGTTTGTTTTTAAAGGAAAGTTAGCACCCAGATTCATAGGCCCCTACAAAATTCTTGAACATAGAGGCGAAGTTGCATACAAGCTGGAATTGCCGGAAGGATTGTCAGGAGTCCATGATGTGTTCCATGTGTCCCAGCTGAAGAAATGCCATGCTGAGATGGCTGATATCCCTTTGAGAGACACAGTGCCCCTAGAGGCCATACAACTTGACAGTGATTTGACTTACGAGGAGAAGCCTGTCAGAATCCTCGAGACTGCCAACAGAGTTACCCGCAGCAAGATCATCAAGTTCTGTAAGGTTTTGTGGAGTCACCACACCGAGGAAGAAGCCACCTGGGAACGCGAAGAAGATCTTCGTAGAGACCACCCGCACCTATTTTCTAGCCAACCCGAATCTCGAGGGCGAGATTCATCTTAAGGTGGGTAGGTTTGTAACATCCCAAAATTCCATTTTGGAATGTTATGAAATATAATTATGCATCATCATCATCATTGCTTGAATACATGTAGTAGTTGAAATGCCTTTTCTGAAATTCTGAAAGCCCTTTCTACTTTCAATGTGTTGCTTTCACCTATTTGAAAATCTTGGTAAAATGCTCAAATATGAGGGGAGGAACATGACACTCCACACCAGGGACTATTTGGTGATTTTTTTGAACAAAAAACAACCAGGAGTTATTTTGAAAATATTTGCAAAAAGGATTTCAAAAACAATTAGGCAATTTCTGAAAATATTATTTTTTCAAAGTATTCAAATGATAGAATAAAAATGTTCAATACATGGCATTTATTAGTCTGTTAATTTTGATATATAATACTCCTATATTTGGAAAAAAAATTGAATGCTTTTAAAGAGGTTTTACTGCTTTGACTATTAAAAAGAGTAATGGATTTGTATTTAAACGGGCCGGCCCACGGGCATTTATTCGCGAAGTAATTACAAGCCGGTAGACCGACGCGCCTTCGCCGCTTCTTCTCTCTATGACACCGGGTCCCACCCCGACCGCCCGATGACCACGCGCGGTCAACACTTACCTCGCGCGCGCGCCGCCGTCGCCGGGAATCTCGTCGCCGGATCTCTCTCTCCTCTCTTTCCCGACCCCACCCGCGGCCCTATATAAGAGCGGGTAGCTCCACGCTCCATTCCCCCCCCCCCGAACCCCCTCTCTCTCCTCACCAGAACGCCGCAGCCATTTGCCGGAGATACTCCGACCACCGGAGCTCCCCACCTCGCCTGACGTCGCCTCGGTTGCCCCCTCGCCCCTCCGACCCCACCGTTCGACGCCGGACCTCGCCCGCCGTCGTTTGAACCCCTCCACTGCCTCCCTCAACCACCGGAGATCCTCGCCGACGTATTCGCCGCTTCGGACTCGCCGGAGCACTCTAACGCCGGCGACCTTTACACTGTGAGCCCTCCCATCCATCCGATCTAGATCCGATGGCCACGATTAGAAGATTTATTTTCGCGAACCGGTATCCTCTTAGGTTCGGTTGACCGCCCGTAACGCCCGCTCGCACGCGCTAGCCATCCACTCACAGGTCGCCACGTCACCCTGGTCGTCCGGTAGTTTTCTTTTCTTTTTCTGTTTAGTTTTAGTTAACAGAATGTTTTAGAAATTTGTTTTGCTTATAACTTTTTATCTGTTTAGTGTTTTGAGCTAATTCTTTTTGCAATAGCTCAAATTTTTCATGTATTTTCACCCTGTGCTTTTAAATTTTAAATTTGAACTATAAAATTTGAATTGAATCAAATTTTCTCAAATCATTCAAATCTGAATAACTAGAGTTTGAAAATAGATTTTGATATGAATCTTTTTGCTACTACTTGGTATTAGTTAGGACTATCTTATTGCTTAGTTTGAAGATTTTTAGGAGGATTTTGATTAGTGTTCTAACTATAAACAAAATCTGCCTAGTATTATAGTATAGTTTTAATTACTTAGTTTTAGTTAGTTTCAATTAGATTTAGTTTTAATTTGATTTAGTAGGTTCTGTTGCTTGAACATTTAGTGTTTTACTTACTGTTAATAAAAATATAAAATTGTTTAGTTTATTTCTTTGTTAATATAGGAATCACAACTTTTCTTTTCAAATAGGTTTAATTTGATTAAAACAACTAGTTAGTAATAGTTTTTCTTTCAACAAAGTTTTATATAATTTAATTCTGTTTTCTAAGACAAGTTTTTAGTAATTTCTTTTCTGTTAAGATAATGTATTAGTAATAAATAATAAGTTTTGTTTTGCTCTTTTGTTAGTAAAACTATAGTTGATTCATATAGTGTTTATCAAAACTTTTAAAAAAACTTTACTAAAGTTTTTCCCAATAAACTTTAATGAATTCAATTCTGTTATTAATAAATTATTTTATTGTTTTCTTGCTGTCAACTATTGTTCTGTTATTACAAATAGGTTTCATTATGTTAGTAGTGTTTTATCAATCATCTTCTAGAAAACAAAACTTTGTGTGTTTTCTTGCTTGTGATTTGTGCATTGTTTTGTCTTGATTGTTTACTAGTTCATGGTTGATGGTTGTGAGTTACATTATTTTGTTGTATGCTTATTGAGTGCTCTTGTTTTCTTCGTTAGATTATCCGGAGTGCGAGGCTTGTTACTTAGAGTCACTCACGTACGAAGATCATCAATCAGGCAAGTCACTTTGATCATCTTTACCCATGTTTTTATTGCATTAGTTCTTCCATCACCCCAATTGCATGCAAAGTAGGTTAGTTGGAAACTTGGTTACTGTTGTAGTATCATGTGGTAGGTATCCCTTCTCAACTCTTGACACATTGGCCCCGGGAAACGTTGTTTTACTTTTTGCTATGCTATTAGTAGACGGGGTTGGTTGTGTGATTCATGAGAGTTGAGAGAGTTAATTACAAGACCTACATAATGATCAAGACTACAAGACTCCGAGTTTTCAACTTACCTCTGGGTGGATGATGGTTGAACGGCACCCTGGAGAAACCAGTGGATTTGCCTAGGTGTTGCTGGAGATGGCCAGTATTCACGCGGAAAGATCCACCCAGGCACAAAGAGATGGATGGATGCTTCAAGACCCAAGGCTTACCTGCACAGCCACAAGTCATTATGGGCTCTCTGGCTTGGTTGGATATCGTGGTGACCCTGGACAGGCGGTGCTACGAGATGTAGAAGAACGGTAGGAAAGGATGGGCACCGACAGAGTCACAAGGAAACCCTTTGGAGACCATGTTTTGGTCATCCGTTTCTCAAACACCCTGAAGTGCGAGAAATCAAACGGAGGCGACCAAATCTTGTGGGGAACGTGTGCAAAACTCTACAGAGTACTCAAACCTAATCGATTAGCCGTGTCCACGGTCATGGACGACTTGAGCCAAAGGAACTGAAACATTCAGAACTCTCAACACAATTAATATGATGATGTGGGTATTAATAACTTGGGTATGAGAATTGGTTGGTGGAACCTTCTCATTAATCAACCAACTTAGTAATAATTTTTGCTTAGTCCTCTCTTGATGTAGGAAAAATTGGCTTTACGCAAAAACTTATTACCCCACCTGCCATATATGCATATAGATTAGATGAATATCTTTTCACCCCTCTCTTGTGACTTTGCCGGCATATTCCATATGCTGACCTACACGGCTGCAACGTATCATGTTGCAGAGTACTTTTCCGACCAGGAGTGAGGATACGCTCTACGCTCAGTGAGATGCCCTTGGAGTCAGATGGACTCATCTACCTTCGACGCTTCCGCAAGATTTAGATATTCTCATGAGTTGGCCTTCAGCCACTTTATTGTAATGTTTATTGTAATAAAGGACTCGATATGAGATTTCGATTAATATAATGCTGTGTGATTTCCCTTTGATATATACATTGATGTACCGTGTGTGTACCAGCATGATCTTGGGATGGTACGGAAACGCCGGAGATTCGACCTTTCAGGTCGGGTCGCTACAATTCATTACTCTGGTTATTTAGTTCCTACATGCCATGCATGTGTACTTTACTATATTAGTTATACAAGGGGGTGGCAAAGAAACACAGTGTGGATCTCATTTAACAGTTCATGTGGCCTTTTTTGCTTGCAGGAAGAGAATATACGAGAAGAACATATACACCAAAGTCAAAAAGTTTCTGCTTCATGACATTTTGGGAGTACAAGTGGATCTTCTATGTTCATATACACGATACATCTTAACCAACTTGTTCAAATCGGAGAGTTGAGGTTTTGAGAAATGTGCCCACGCACCATTTCAAGAAAAAACGCATATAAGGTGATTTATTTTTTCAAGCAACTGGTAAAGGCGTTGCCTTTTCATTAAGATAGAAAGGAGAAACATGCACTTACATGAGACATGATGTTTTTGAGGGGAACAAGCCAAAGAAAAAGGACACTATGCGGGAATCGCACCAAAGCCCTGGCCTTATACTCCGAAAGCAAGCTCGCACTGACGGATATCCTCAAGGGCCAGATTAGCCAAACACGTCTCCTCAATCAAAGAGTCTTTTACCACTTCAATGTGGGTTAGCCTCAATCCATCCTTCGGTTCCTCTTTCTCCATGTGTTCGAACCCACATACAATGTGCTTGGCCAGAATGAGGAAAGGGAATAGGAGTTTACATGTGGAAGTTTAGTAGGGGATTGGGCACGAAGTTCAATTTTAGTACCAATCCCATGTGTGGTGTATGGTGGGAATTAGTAAAGGGAATTTGAGAGAAAATAACTTACCACGTGAATTAACCGGGGAAGGATGGGAAGTGATACATGGGAATTGACCTCATTAATTCCTTTTCCTCATCCCACCTCAATTCCTTTGTCCCCTAACCACACGTACCCCTTAATTTCCCATTCTTGCGTCTAATATCCCCAACCAAATAGCCTGATAGACGAAGTGACCACTTAGCCGGCGCATGGATTCCACTAAAGCAAAACGGTGCTTGCCAGCAGGCACGGACTTGATAAAACTTGGAAAGGGCGGCTTGGTTCACTCCAACATCTCAATCCCGAGGCATAACATAGGACGTCCGAGTACATGTCGCTGCAGGCTCAACCGACCAGGGTGGAAATTTGGGGTGTACAAGATGGAACTTTGGAAGAGAACAATCACTTCCTTTGATCCATATTAATTGTCTTAGATTTGTTTAGATACGAATGTTATAGACAAGTAATAACATCCGTATCTAGATAAATTTAATGTAAGTAATATCGATCGAAGAGAGTACTATTTATATGAGATGGCATGCAGTTTATTTAATCATCACCCTCAGATGGTGCAAATTTTGATGGTTCAGTCATGCAAGAGGAACCAAACCATACCAACTACTACCTCCGTTTCTAAATATAAGTCTTTTTAGAGATTTCATTAGATGGCTACATACGAACCAACTACTACCTTCATTCCTTATGTGCCGCGTGCTTCCTAGAATCCTAATTCGTGCTTCATATAATCCGTACCACGCGACTGTACGGAAATGATGGGATTGTCACGATCTCATCAACGTTTCAGTGTCCAGCCCGGGTTAGTAATGCCTGCGGGAGATCGGTTGTTTTCGCTGTGACATTTCTACTTCCTGCAGCACGCGCTGGCCTGCGGCAAGGCACGCGGCAGGCACCTCACAAGCAGATCTGGCAAAGAACGCGCCAGTGTTGCACGGTCGCGGTGGGTTGGATCTTGGATGGCAGCCGAAAGATCCGTTATTTGCGGTTTGGTGAGCTTCCGGAGCGTGCTATTTTTGTATCCGGCGTGTGACTTTATTACTTGAAAATACGAAACACCCTGGTTCTGCTAAAATAATCCATGGCACCCATTTAGTAAACAGCTACCTCTAAAATAGCAAAAGTGTTTTGAGTATCACACAGAAATAGACACTAGACAGAAACAAACAGTTACAAATATAGAGTGAATAATACGCCACCAGGCCAAGATACACAGAAGAAAATATATATATATATACATCAACATGACCACATGTTCTAATAGAGTTAGTACATAGGTTTGCAAACATATTGTGATGCCAATAGCCTACAAGTGAGGGGCTTGAGACTCTGTAGTGAATCCAACTACCACAGAACATTGGAAGCCGATTAGTTGATTGCCATGACCAAAGAGTTCTTCACAGTCGTGTCCCTGAATCAGGCATCTCTGAATAAGAATTGGTAAGCCATTATTTGATTATAGTCTTTAATCGTAAGCAACCTAATTTTGGGTTCAGAGCATACGTTCAGACAAAGCATGTCTATCATTTCTGTTTTGAAGGGACTGTTCGTGTCACAGTGGACACCCCATCCACAAACTTCGTTCGGAATATCACGTTGGCGTTGTTGAACATACCCTCTTTTAGCGACACGACTATGAACTGCAATGACCAAATTTGAATTGTCAGCTGAAAGGATGAAACAAAGTTCCCAACACACACATACAGACGGCCTGAACATGAGTCATCACAGGATTGCACCATGTAGAGGAGCAAGATTACCTGGGACTGCGGAAAATGTGCCTTTATCATTCTACCAATGTTCTGGGTATGGCTCAGATCAAGGGCAGCATCAACCTGCAGTACAGGGACATTCAGATCAGTTGAAAAGGAATATTCTTATTAATTTGAAGTTTATTCTGTACATCAAAACAACTTGAAAATACCTCGAACAGGGAGCATGTGGGACTAAAAATAAGAAGCATGGTAGAATCATCTTGCTCAAACTCAGGAATTTACATCTACAACAAATGTGGCATGCTAGGAACAAAGGTTCCAACTAAACAGAAGAGGGACTTCTAGATAAACCAGTATATCCATATGAGCATGAAATGAAAAATATTGCCCTGGTTCTTTTTGCAAACTAGTGTTGGTAATAATCAAACTTTTAGGTCCACATCACACCACATGTTAAGATCAGAACCACTGTATCAAGCAATGGAGATCAAACATCACAACAATATGCAATGGTGCACTATGCAGTCCATGCAGTATCAGACTATCAATATTCCCAATCCATACCATGGTATACTTTCCACCACGGTCTAGAAAAAAATAAAACAGCAAACTAAATGTTTGCAGCTAGGTGTCATGGAACCATGTTCAGGCTAGTAGAATGGTTGATTTAGTCTTAGCTGTTAACTGATCATTTTCAAATCCAAACATCATAAAATGCCTGATCATAAGACTAATCAAGTTCCAGCCAGCCTTTAAGCTGATTTTGTTTAAGTTTCAGTGAACTCACATTGTAAAATCTGTCATGTGAATTTGCAGGAACACTGCATCGAAGTCTTGCTAATCCTAATTGGCTATGCTAGTTTGTAGTATGACCAGATAGATTAGAGATGGTGGTAACCGGTAAGCAATTTAAATGCAAAATCACATGCAGACATACCTCATCTAATATGTAAAGCGGGGCAGGTTTAAAAAGAAGTAACGCCAGAATAAGACTAAGAGCAAGAAGGGACCGCTGTCCTCCACTAAGTTCAGACAAAGATTGCTTCCAGACTGTTCCAAATGCCACCCGAACTTCAAGACCATCCAAGAAGGTACCACCTTCAGGAGGATCAAGTTTTGCCATTGTACCAGGGAGAAGAGTACCGAATATAGACCCAAAATCCCTGCAGGAAATAGAAAGCAGAGGTTAGTTAACTTTGTACATTTGTGAGTAAAGAGAATACTATCATTACAGAAATACAGAGTATGAGCAATATTCATGCAGTGGTGCATCTGCTGGGAAAGATTGCAGAAAGGTTACTTACTTGTTAACTTTGAGCCATGTAACTTTCAAGGTCTCTTTCTTCTTCTCATCCAACTCTTCTATCACTTTATTGATTTTTGACTTGTCATTCTGAAGATGACAACAAAAGGTATATTGCATGCTGCTACCAAAATAAATCCCAGGTTATCAAGAAATTTATATGTGGCAAGACCTACCTCGATAATATTTTTCTTCGATATCAAATCATTATATTCATCCTCTGCCTTCTCAAACATTGCCATAACTTTCTTATTGACCCTCTTCTCAAGACTGCATTTGACAGTTAAGTAATAAGTCAGTACGTTGCATGGAAAATTAACCAGCTGATAAGAGAACAACGGTCCAGAAACATCAGATGTACTTGCAATTTTCCTTATTTCATTTTTTTCAGATAAAAGATGTACCCGGATTGCTGAGCTTGGAGATTATCAAGTTCTTCCCGCGCCTTGTGCGGTTCACACGATGCAAAGTCATAATCTGTACCACTTTTTCCAAACAACTGTTTCTCAGTTGCAATCCAACTGTACTTCTCCATTAGCTTATCAACCCTTGAAGAGCAATCCTTCTGCTCTATCTCCATCCTCTTAACCTGTATGGTATATTAAGAAGTTAAAAAACTGTAAGTTATAAAAGCAGAAATATTCACCATCTACCCAATCAGAACAGTATTAAAAAAGAACAGTTATAAAGCAGAAATATGCACAACATACCCAATAAGTACAATACTGAAGAAAAAAAGTTATAAAGCAAAAATATGCACCAGAGATTAACCCAATAAGTACCTCATTTTCCATTTTCTTCCTTTCGACGTTCGAATCACCTAGTAGCTGCTGAAGTTTTTGCTGCTCCTTCGAGATGCTGTTTATTTGTGAGTCACATTCTTTCAGTTTGGAGCGACCAATATTGAGCTCAGATTCAGCTTGGTCATACTCTATCTTCGTGGCAGCAACCTGCATGCGATCAGTGAAACAAAGGGGGATACTTTAATTAATGAAATGTAACGCCTGGTAGTTAAGTAGAAATAAGCCATTACACCGCATATTGAGCTACCTTGCTCTTATGCGTGCCCCAGGTTTCAGACAGCGCAGTAATCTGAGCTTTCGAAGTTATCAATTGCTCTTCAAGCGTAGCAAGTTCATTAGCAACTGCATCTTTCTCCATAATAAGCCTCTCCCTCTCGCTTTGATAAGCCTATCCAGGATAAGCAAACATAGAAACAACAGAGGTGTTATTCATTAAAATGCTGGGATTAATGGCCAGGACTGAACTAAAACTCAGAATGAAATTGTGAACATAATATCATACATAAAATTCAGGCCTCCTTTGGTTTGTAGGAATGTTGTAGGAATTTCATAGGATAGGATTGTCAAAGGAAAAAATCCTATGAAGTCCTTTGGTTTGTAGGAATGGATTCCTATTCCTATATAGGATAGGATCCAATCCTTCACATTTCATAGGAAAAAAAACATTAGCTTAGGCTCATTGGAAAATTTCCTATCCTATGCATCAAATGACATGTCTTTTTTTATAGGAATTGAGATGCATGTCATCTCACTTCCTATGATATTCCTATTCCTATGATATTCTAATCCTATGAACCAAAGGAGGCCTCAGTAGTAACCAGGCACCCTATACTCCAAATATATTCTGTAGTGTTAAAGAAAGTGTTTTAAGCTTAAGCGGTAGATTAATCCATTTTAACAAAATGGACAGAACTTGGCTGCTTTTGCCAATTTATCTTATTATTAGGGTCCGTTCGGGAACTATTTCCTTCAGATTCTGGCAACACGATCTCCACTAGGCCATATCTATTTGAACTGAACTGCATTTTAGTTGTTGTTTTGCTTGCTATGTGAACCTGATGAGTGATGTGTATTTGCTATGGTATGAACTACATTTTAGGTGCTATTTCAATTATCTATGTGCTATGTTTCCTATTTTCCAGTGCATATTATTCAAAAACAGTCAAATTCTGGTCAATTTAAAGAAATGTTTAAGTGTGCTTAAGCTTGTCCAATGCTCTAAGCTGTTGTCTTATGCTTTCTGCTTTTTTGAACATTGATTCTGCACCAATAACAGTACGGTACCCTGCAAACTTACACGCATCTATAGCAAGAGCTTGTGTTTGACAAATGGCAGTAACCACAATTTATAATCTTTAACAATAAGCAGCCTAATGAAAGTATCTCAGCTATCTATATCTAACAGAATATGCACATCATAAAATAACTGGGAAATCCATTCGTGAAAGAAAAGGAGAATCCTATAAAAGAACACTACTGACCACAAAGAAATCATTCTAGAGCTAGAAGTTAACTCAAGATAACAAAAAAGAGGAACATCTTATTGAACACACAGCAATCCAGAGAAAATATTGCAAGTGACAAATGCAAATCACCTATGGCAGAAACAAAGTCAGAAAACCAACCTTTAATTGCTTCGACATGGCCTGCATTTCTGATTTCAATGACTTTATCTTTTTTTCTAGAGCTTTGAGCCTACCTTCACGTTCACTGCCATAAGTCTTAATTGTCTTTTCCAAATCAGAAACAGTGGAGACACATTTTTTATGCTCCACTTGTTTTTCCTTCAATTCTTCTTTTGATTCCTGGAGTTCTTGCTCAAGTTTCTTCACAAGTTCACCTAACTAAAGTACAAATAGAACAATTGTTGATCCAATTTGAAGCTGAATGTGGTAAGGTAACCATATTGGTGGCATGAAAATAATAATACCTTGTGATGTTCATTTTGCTCAACTCTGCTTTGAAATAATGACAGATCATATGATTTGAGTTCAAACTGAGATTTCAACTCAGCGTACTTTTTATGCAGAGGCAGGAGCACAGTGATCTGGAAAACAAGGTAAATCAAAATATCTACTTATCAAACAATTGTAAAGCATTCCACTAAAAAAATCAATCTAACCAATGTTATGAGGCCAATGTATAATATGTTTATACCAATGAAGAGAGATAATCATCAGTACTAAACAAACAAAAACTAATGTGTGTTTAATGTACAATACATGATCAATTACAATTTAATTAGTAGCACCATAAACTCATTTTCCTTCTTGACCATCGTGTATACATGCTAATGCCATTTATTTCTTATGTTGCAAAACAAAAAATTTACAAGCTTTCAGTTCACAGATAAAGGCAGATATTCAAGAGCAAAATGTGGTTTGTAGAGCATATTGTAGTATCACATCACATAATCACATAACATAACAAGACCCCAGAGGCCCAGATCATGAAGAGTGCTATAAATACATATGTATTCAAAAGAAAACAGGATAGCATGTAGTGGCAATTGGCATTGCATTAAGTGAATACCTTCTGTTCAATAACAGAGAGCCTGTCCTCATGGTCAGAGAGATCGGCCTCAGCTTTAGCCAATTCATGGAGTTTCCTTAGCAAGTCCCCGCCACCTCTGTAGTGTTTATCTCATTAGATTAGTAGATAAAATGACAACAAATCCAGGATACTTGTTTTGTTTTCTGAAAGTAATCTAGCTTGTCTCCAGAAAATGCACCTATAAGAAGACAAAGATGACCAATACATATTCGAAATTTTGACTATGACCAACCAGTACCAAAAAATAACGCCTGATGAACATATCTGCCTACCCTAGAGCCCCATAAGAATGCTAAGGAAAAACAATTTGTTTTTAGAAAAAAATCTAGGCCACCCCCCTGAGGTTTTGGGGCCAAGTCAACATAACCCCTTGAGCCTCAAAACCCTCTAAGCAGCCCCTAAGCAGTTGAATACCATCAAAATGATCCCAAAATATATTGTTCTGAGCATAGTTAGAAAAGGCGCGCCTAAGCGAGCGCTTAAGTGCGCCTAAGCTCTAGGCGGTAGCAAAACGCCTAGCGCATAACTGCGCTTAATCTGCGCATAATTGCGCATAAGCATGCGCTTTGGTCAGAAAAGCGCAAGGCAGTGGCAAAACACACAATTAACGCCTAGCGCTTTTTTGAACTTGGTTCTGAGGGTGGTTTTACCACCATGACAGGTGGCATGGTCGACAATTCAGCATCTGGCGCCTACTTATCTGCCACATCATCTAAAAAGCTAATAGGTAAAAGAAATGGCCCAGGTAAAACTATTCCTATTTTAGAAACAAATTCTTAGGATGAAAAAAGAAATTCATTTGTTTCCTAATTTTGAAATTTCAACAGAACAGGTAAAATCTGTACTCAATATTTCCAGAATCAGAAATTTGATCAATTCATATTCCCAAACAGTTTGAAAAGTATAGTTTTTCCGTTTTGGACTTCTTTAAAGAAAAAACAGGTTTTTTGTAAATTTAACTTAAAAGTAAACTCATTTTCCTGGCTTATTTTGTTTCCTAACATTTTACATGATGTGGAGGTGACATGCCACATCCTCAGCCATGTCACCTACCACGGTGCCAAAACCATCTTGGGAGTTATTTAAAAAGTAGTCAATGCCTTGGGGCTACATTAAAGCCCAGGGGTGATAAAAAAATGCATTACATGATCCGAAACAACAGGGAAGTCAAAGGAAAGGAACACCCATTTCAAAATTCCTCTGAAAATAAATCAGATGCAAGCATTAACACCAAGTGAAATGTGAAATGTGACATAATATTACCTGCGACTACCTCCGGTCAACAGCCCACTAGGCTGGAAAATGTCACCTTCAAGAGTCACACTTGTACTGCCAACTTCCCTATTAAAGGCAATCTATACCAAGAGAATCAACTGTATCAGTAAGAACCAACACCGCATACATATTATACTTGGATAGGCAGACTCAATTAGAACTAGAATGACTAAACATATTTCTGAAGAAAGCTACATTACCTCCTTTGCTGCCTCCATGTTTCGACATACAAATGTCGAGCCAAAGACATAAGCCATAGCATTCTGCAATAAAGAATCTCTTCAAAATTTGAGATAGTTGATATAATGAATGACAAGGTATATACGTAGTGCAGAATACTGTAAAAACTAATATAAATTATACAATCATAGGATGAGAATACTAACCTTCACTTCTTCATCATAGCCAACCAATTCTAGAGCTAATGTTACATTTTCAGCTCCAACCTACATACATACATAGAAATCAGTATAACATTCTCAAAGTCAGCAAAAGGGTTATATCCAACAAATGAAAACAAAACATTCACTGACCATTCTACGAGCCGCCTGCTGGACTCTATCAGGTATAGTACCTGTATGGATTTTATTCAACGGTATTATGGTTACCCTCCTTTTGAGCCCTCCATTTTGTAGGAGCTGCTTTCCTGTGGTTTCTGTGTCAACTACCACATTATAGAGCCTGCCTCCAGCAGCAACCTGCAGAATTTGACTAGGGATTAAACTGATGCAGCCAAACTAGTTCCTTCACTGTTAGGGAAAATCCACTTCAAAACAAAAATGAGGAGTTTGCTGAAATAGACCTCCAATGCTGTTGCGGTGGAGCTATCCTTTATATTAATAAGCCGTGCAACCACTCCTTTGACTTTTGATCTATCAAATTTTTTGACAGGATCTTGATAGCTGAAGTTAACATTCCCCAGCTCACCAGAAAGTGCACGAACTTTGTCCTTCAATTTCTGAACCGCCTCTACCTCTGTAGATCGATCCTATGAATGATGGATGAACACAAAGAGTAATGAAAAACAGTTCACAAACATTGCCTACCCGTTAAGGAACTTCTAGAATAGTAATATGCACCATTTATGCCACAGAAAAATGATCTTTTGCACATACCTTTTGCAGAGTTTCCATCTGGCCCTCTTCGTAATTTATAGACCCCATGGATGCCTTGATAGCTTCCAAGTCCTTTGTCCTAGCTTTCAGCTCTTTCTCAGCTGCAGTAGCTTCATCACGCTTGGATTTCATCTGAGCTTTCTTCTCTTTCAGCTCCTTCTCAGAATGGCTTATTTTTGTCGTCAACTGCTTTAGTCCAGATTCTGCCTCTCCAACAGCAGCTTTTGCATCTCTAAGTTGATCTTCTAGGCATTTCTTCTCATTTGCACTACTTTTTCCTGCTAGCACACCCTGTGTAAAGTAGAATTTAGTATCCAGGAACTCAAGGTCAAATTGTCAGTTTATACAATCTATAATTTGCAAAAGTTTGCATACCTGATATTCTTTCTCGCTCTCATCTATCTCCTTTGTCAGATCCTCTGCTCTCTTACTCATATCAGATGCACCATCCTCTGCATTTTTTACAGCTGCATCTCTCTCAACAATAGATCTCTTGATGTCCTCAATGTTCTTCAGGATCTATAAAGAAATGGCGTATATGTTACACTGTAAGTATTTTGGAATGAATGATCTGAGAGACATGAATATAAATAATGCATTACCTTTTCAGCAGCCTTTTCCTCTGACCTTAGACTTTCCTCTTGATTATCCATCAGAGAAGTTTCCTTAATAAGTGTATGCGAGAGCTTATCCACTTTCTCTGACAAAACCTTCAACTCACCGCCTAGTTTGGCTTCTTTTTCAGCAGTCAAGGTAGCTATGTTTTTGTCCATCTCATCTATGTCTGCTTTTAGCTTTTCTGTGGTTTCATCCAGTTCAACAATCTTTCCCTGGATTTGTTTGACATCACTGAGTGCACTTTCTCGCACTTTCTCAGCTTGAACAAACTCATATGCAATACAGAATCTCTTAAGTCGATCTAGTTCGGTGTTACCATTGGCCCATTTCATGTACTGGCACCTCTCTTTTCTGAGTTTCTCTAATGCAGGAAGGATTTCATCATCAAGAAGTTTATTGATCTCCTCGACTTTATTCTGCTTCTTCTCAAGTGTTTTAAGAGCAGATTCCTTCTTCATCTCATACATCCTTGTGCCTGCTGCCTCTTCCAACATGGAAAGAATTTCTGGAGGCTTCATGTTCAGCACTTTGGTAATACGCCCTTGCATAATTAGAAAATGGGGATTGTTCACGTTAAGCTGTACGGAGTGGAAAAGAGTCTGCACCCGGGAAGGCTGTGCAAGATGGCCATTTATAAGGTATTTGTTCCGTCCACCAACTACAATCTACAGACACAGGAGAGTAGCTTGTCAGTATTCAGTAAAGCTGGAGGCATTAATGGTCCAATAGAAACACTACAAAGGTTAAGAATCCGATCGAAAAATAAATAAACTGCAGATAGCGACTTCAGTTAAAGCAGATCCATCACAATTAAGTGAATTAATTACAAAATTTGACAAGGCACTATTGCCTGTTAGTGGAAAACATTCTTCCGCATAAATACTGGAATGCCAAAAGTCCACAACGACCTAAATCTAGACCATACACCCATAGTAAAAAACTCCTAAAATTCATTTCTAAAATCCACCTCCAGTCAGTTTCACGAACTCGGGAACCAACAGACAGACGGACAACTCCTTGCTCAACAATTAGCGTCGAATTCGAACCACTAAGGACAGAAGTGTAAGGGACGCACTAAATCCCCTTCGGAAATTCACCCACGGAACCCAATCGCACGCATAGAGAAACGTCAAAAGGAAAGGCCGGCAGCGTAAATCGGGGCAGGGGGTGGGGATGCGTAACCTGGCGCGTGACGGTGATCTCGGCCGAGTCCTCGTAGCCGAGCGGGGAGCGGGCGCGGTCCGAGTTGTCGAAGACGATGGAGACGGTGGCCTTGGTGACGCCGGCCTGGCCCTGCTTGTAGACGAGCTCCTGGAGGGAGGCGGCGCGCACGGCGCGGAGGTCGGTGATGCCGAGCACGAAGCAGATGGAGTCGAGGATGTTGGACTTGCCGGAGCCGTTGAGCCCGGTGATGGCGTTGAACAGCGGGTCGAACCCCGGCACCACCGTCCGCCCCGCGTACGACTTGAAGCCCTCGAGGCAGACCTCCTTGATGTGCATCTCGCCGGCCGCCGGGGGCGTCGCCGGCGGGAGATCCGGCTAGGGTTTGGGGGGTTCGAGCGGGAAAGTTTTCGAGGGGGCGGGGATTTTTGGGGATGGGATTTCGAAATGTTTTCCGCCGTGTGGAGTGGACTGGCGACTGGTAGTGAGGAAGGAGATAAGCTGCTGACGGCGGGTGGGGTGTTATATGCTCCTGGGCCAAAAATGCTACATGTCCGAATAGTTACGGAGCTTTACAGGCCCTTCCAATTTACCAAACGTTCATCGCCCTGATTTTCATGGGGTGAGCCCGCTTCCACTACTAACCCCAATCTTTTTTTTTGCGAATACTACTAACCCCAATCATTAGTGGCCACGTCGAATCAGTCCCTGTAACACCCCGTAACCCTTCGTACGTGTAGCATTGTTGCTCCTGGGCTGAGATGGTAACGTGGGCCTTTGGTTGGGCTTCGCGTAAGGCGTTTATTCTCCGTTGAGGAAAGTATAGTTTTCCCCCTCAAATCCTTCTAGATGGAACAAATTCCCCTCAAAGTCTAAAACCGGTTAAATCACCTCCCAAACTCCGCAATACCGGATTAATAAGCCCCTCGAGTGGTTTTGAGAAGGATTGCAACCGGTTTTGACTATAGGTCGTTGACTTGTCGTTTGACTTGTGCCCGCGACGCAATGTTTTTGGCGAGCGAGCATCGCGTCGGGCAAGCAGTGGCTCTCACCATTCATCTAGGTTGAGGTTGTTGGTGGCTTGGCGTTGGCGCCACGAAGACGGTAGCCCAACGCGTGGTCGCCCACGATGACAATGGCGTTGCTCCTGCCCAGCTCCAACGGGCAGCTGCCTCGCCACGTCCGCCACGCGCGCCAGTGGGAGGGAGGCGATGAGGGCCACGAAGCCGACGGGCGCGGGACCACGACGCAAAAAAGGAAGTCAAGATTGGCGACACAGGTCGCTGAGCCTGCCGCGTCGAGGCCAGCGAGTCGTTCGTCGATTGTGCTCAGACCTTGAGTGTGTTAAAGCATGCATGCTTGGTGTTCGTGCTTGTGTTGTGTTGTGCTTGGCATGGCAAACATGGCGACGGGGTGGCTGGGTGGTCGTGTGAGGTAAGGGTTCAGCCCAAAAGTGCAAACATGGCAACAAGGCTTGCCCTTTTGGCCATGGCGGGCCAAGAGAGCTCGCCGGGCACAAGCGCGCGCGGCTGGGCATCTGCCGACGCGCGCGCGTGCGATGTAGTGCGGCAGGGCGGCAGCGAGGCTATAGTTGGGGGCCTCCTCGTAGTGCGGGACGCTGCTGCAAGGTGGTCAGGTCATGGCCAAGCTCTTGGCTATGGCCTCGGCCATTGGTGGCGTAGGTGAGCGAGGTCAGCTGTGTGTGCGTGGTATAGGAGGGCGCTGGCCGAGCCCAGCCATGGCAGATGCCGAGCCGCATAGTGCTACTACTGGACGGGGCGGCGGCGGTTACTCTCTGTTCGCGGCGGAACAGTACAGGCAGCACTACAGCGTCTTGCTCATGTTCATTGCCACGTCAGCATCATTATCCTCAGTCAACAATCTTTAGTCAAAACGGATGACCTACAAGTGTAGGGGGTTAATCATAGTCCTTTTGATAAGTGAGAGTGTCGCACCCAATCAGAAGCAGAAGGAAATGACAAATGGTTTTCAGTAAGGTAATTTCTGCAAGCATTGAAATTGTAGGTAATAGGTAGTTTGATAGCAAGATAGTTGGTAACGAGCAAGTAACGGGAATGATAAATAGGATGCAACAAGATAGCTCAATCCTTTTGTGGCAAAGGACAAGTCAAAACGGTCTCTTATAATAAGCAAAGTGTTCTTGAGGGTGTTGGAAATATGCCCTAGAGGCAATAATAAATTAGTTATTATCATATTTCCTTGTTCATGATAATCGTTTATTATCCATGCTATAATTGTATTGATCGGAGACTTAAATGCATGTGTGGATACATAGACAAAACCATGTCCCTAGTATGCCTCTATGGACTAGCTCGTTGATCAAAGGATGGTTAAGGTTTCCTAGCCATGGACATGAGATGTCATTTGATAACGGGATCACATCATTAGGAGAATGATGTGATGGATAAGACCCAAACTACAAACATAGCATATGATCGTGTCAGTTTATTGCTACTGTTTTCTGCATGTCAAGTATATGTTCCTATGACCATGAGATCATGCAACTCACGGATATCGGAGGAGTGCCTTGTGTGTATCAAACGTCGCAACGTAACTGGGTGACTATAAAGGTGCTCTACAGGTATCTCCGATGGTGTCTGTTGAGTTGGCATGGATCGAGACTGGGATTTGTTACTCCGTGTAACGGAGAGGTATCTCGGGGCCCACTCGGTAATGCAACATCACAATAAGCCTTGCAAGCAATGTGACTAATTGTTAGTTGCGGGATCTTGTATTACGGAACGAGTAAAGAGACTTGACGGTAACGAGGTTGAACTAGGTATGGAGATACCGACGATCAAATCTCGGGCAAGTAACATACCGAAGAACAAAGGGAACGATATACAGGATTAACTGAATCCTTGACATAGAGGTTCGACCGATAAAGATCTTCGTAGAATATGTAGGAACCAATGTGGACGTCCAGGTCCCGCAATTGGTTATTGACCGTAGAGGTGTCTCGGTCATGTCTACATAGTTCTCGAACCCGCAGGGTCTGCACACTTAAGGTTCGGTGACGTTTCGGTAGTGTAGAGTTATGTATGGTGGTGACCGAAGGTTGTTCGGAGTCCCGGATGAGATCCCGGACGTCACGAGGAGCTCCAGAATGGTCCGGAGGTAAATATTCATATATAGGAAGTCCCAGTTTGGTTTCCGGAAAAGTTTCGGGCTCATCGGTAGTGTACCGGGAGTATCGGTATTGTACCGGGAGTGCCGGTAGGGTACCGGAGGACCTCCGGGAGGGGTATTTCGACCCCAAGAGGTCCATGGGCTGTGGGAGAATAATAACCAGCCCTTAGTGGGCTGGGAAAACAGCCACAAAGGCCCATGGCGCAGGAGAGAAAGTCCTAAAGCAAAAAGTGGAAAATCAGCCAATAGGAGGCAATCCTACTCCAACTAGGATTGGAGGTGAAGTAGGATTGCTCCCACCTCCTATTTCGGCCGACCCAAAGGCCTTGGCTGCCTCTCCTATCCTCTCCTCCTATATATACTAGTGGATTGGGTGGTTTTTGGACAGAATTTCCGGCCACGTGCTACCCGTTTCACCGGTGCACAGTTTCTCCTCTAGATCGGTTTTCCGAAGCGCTTAGGCGAAGCCCTGCCGGAATCACTCCACCACCATCACCGGAGCGCCGTCACGCTGCCGGTGAACTCTCTCTCCTCTCCACCTCCTCTTGCTGGATCAAGACGGTGGAGATCGTCATCAAGCTGCACGTGTGCTGAACGCGGAGGTGCCGTCCGTTCGGAGCTAGATCGGAAGGACCGTGATCGAGATCACGAGACGGGTCGTGATGAGATCGCGGAACGGATCGTGATGAGTTCACGGGACAGATCATGATCAAGATCGTGAGACGGATTGTGATGAGATCGCGGGACGGATCGTGATGAGTTCGCGGGACAGATCGTGATCAAGATCGTGAGACGGATTGTGATGAGATCGCGGGACGGATCGTGATGAGTTCACGGGACGGATCGTGATTGGATCGCGGGACGGATCGTGATGAGATCACGGGTCGCTCGGCGATTTGGATCGCGAAGATGTTCGACTACACCAACCGCGTTTCTTAACGCTTCCCGCTTAGCGATCTACAAGGGTATGTAGATCCACTCTCCCTCTCGTAGATGCTCATCACCATGGATAGGTTTGCGTGTGCGTAGGAAAATTTTTGTTTCCCATGCGACGTTCCCCAACAGTGGCATCATGAGCTAGGTTGATGGTTCGATGAGATCTCGAGTAGAACACAAAAGGTTTGTGGGCGTTGATGCTTAGATTGCTTCCTCCCTTGGTCGTATTTTGGTTCAGCGGGATTGTGAGATGAAGCGGCCTGGACCAACATTACTCGTACGCTTACGAGAGACCGGTTCCCTCGACGCAACTTGTTGCCTAGATGGCTTGCGGGTGACAGTTTCTCTCACTTTAGTTGGATCGGATTCGACAAAGGCGGTCCTTGAGAAGGTTGAAAAGCAAACTAGTGTATCACCGTTGTGGTTTATGCGTAGGTGAGAATCGTTCTTGCTAGATACCCATAGCAGCCACGTAAAATATGCAACAACAATTAGAGGACGTCTAACTTGTTTTTGCAGGGTATGTTGTGATGTGATATGGCCAATTACATGATGAGATATATGTGATGTATGAGATGATCATGTGATGTATAGATTATCACGACTTGCATGTCGATGAGTACGGCAACCGGCAGGAGCCATAGGGTTGTCTTTAATTATTGTATGACCTGCGTGTCAATCATTAAGCGCTATGTAATGCTTTACTTTATCGCTACGGTAGCAATAGTAGTAGAAGCATGCAGGGCGTGACAACCCCAATGGCAACACATTGATGGAGATCAAGATGATGGAGATCATGGTGTTGTGCCGGTGACGATGGAGATCATGCCGGTGTTTCGAAGATGGAGATCTTAAACACAAGTTCATGGCCATATCATGTCACTTATGAACTGCATGAGATGTTAATCCTTTTATGCACCTTGTTTTGCTTAGTACGGCGGTAGCATTATAAGGTGATCCCTCACTTGAATTTCAAGATGAACTGTGTTCTCCCCGAGTGTGCACCGTTGTGAAAGTTCGTCGTGTTGAGACACCACGTGATGATCGGGTGTGATAGACTCTACGTTCACATACAACGGGTGCAAGCCAGATTCGCACGCGCAGAACACTCGGGTTAAACTTGACGAGCCTAGCATGTACAGACATGGCCTCGGAACACGAGAGACCGAAAGGTCGAACATGAGTCATATAGTAGATATGATCAACATAATGATGTTCACCATTGCAGCCACCTCAACTCACGTGATGATCGGACTTGAGTTGGTGAATTTGGATCATGTATCACTCGAATGATCAGAGGGATGTCAATTTGAGTGGGAGTTCTTAAGTAATATGATTAATTGAACTCATTATCATGAACATAGTCAAAGTGTCTTTGCAAATTATGTTGTAGATTACTAGCTCGCGCTGTAGCTCCCTTGTATTTTTATATGTTCCTAGAGAAATAGAATTGAAAGATGTTGGTAGCAAAATTGCAGACTGGGTCCGTGATCTGAGGATTGTCCTCATTGCTGCACAAAAGGTTTATGTCCTTAATGCACCGCTCGGTGCGCCACCCCCTCCAGCGTCGTCTATAGATGTTGTGAACATCTAACAGGCACGTTTCGATGACTACTTAATAGTTTAGTGCGTCATGCATTACGGCTTAGAATTGAGGCTCCAAAACATTTTGAACGTCACGGAACATATGAGATGTTCTAGGAGCAGAGATTGTGATCTCAGGCTCGTGCCTTTGTTGCGAGATATGAGATCTCCAACAAGATTCTTTGCTTGTAAGATGAAGGAGAATAGCTCAATCGTTGAGCATGTACTCAGATTGTCTGGGTACTACAATCGCTTGAATCAAGTGGGAGTTGATCTTCCAGATAAGATAGTGATTGATATAGTTCTCCAAGTCACTGTCACTAAAGCTACTAGAACTTAGTGATGAACTATAATACACCAGGGATAGAAGTATTGATCCCTGAGCTGTTCGCGATGTTTGACACCGCGAAGGTAGAAATCAAGAAGGAGCGTCAAGTGTTGATGGTTAATCAAACCACTAGTTTCGAAAAGGGCAAGAGCAAGGAGGGAAACTTCATGGATAGCAAGTCAGTTGCTGCTCCAGTGAAGCAACCCAAAGTTGAACTCAAACCCGAGACTAAGTGCTTCTATTATGAGGTGAGAGGTCGCTGAAGCGGAACAACCCTAGATACTTGGTAGATAAGAAGGCTGGCAACATCGACAGAAGTATATTTGATATACGAGTTATTGATGTGTACCTTGCTAGTACTCCTAGTAGCACCTGGGTATTGGATACCGGTTCGGTTGCTAAATGTTAGTAACTCGAAATAAAAGCTACGGAATAAACGGAGAACTAGCTAAGGGTGAGGTGACGATGTGTGTTGGAAATGTTTCCAAGGTTGATGTGATCAACATCGCACGCTCTCTCTACCTTCAGGATTAGTGACGAACCTAAATAAATGTTATTTGGTGTTTTGCGTTGAGCATGAACATGATTAGATCATGTTTGTTGCAATACGGTTATTCATTTAAGTCAGAGAATAATAGTTATTCTGGTTACATGAATAATACCTTCAATGGTCATGCACCCAGTGAGAATGGTTTGTTGAAATCTTGATCGTAGTATTACACATGTTCATAACATTGATGTCAAAAGACACAAAGTTAATAATGATAGTACCACATACTTGTGGCACTGCCGCTAAATGTCATATTGGTATAAAGCGCATGTAGAAACTCCATGCTGATGGATATTTGGACTCATTCGATTTCGAATCGGTTGAGACATGCGAACCATGCCTCTTGGGCAAGATGACTAAAGGACCCCGTTGGATGGAGCGGGCAAGTGATTAATTGGAAATGATACATGTTGATGTATGCAATCTAGTGAGTCTTGTAGCGTGCAGTGGATATCGTTATTTTCTTACCTTCACTGATGATTTGAGTAGATATAGTGTATGTTTACTTAATGAAACACAAGTTTGAATCGTTTGAAAGGTTCAAGCAAATTCAGAGTGAAGTTTAAAGATCATCGTGACAAGAAGATAAAAATGACTGCGATATGATCGTGGAGGTGAATATCTGAGTCACGAGTTTGGCATACAACTTAAGACAATGTGAAAGTTGTTTCACAACTAAACGCCACCTGGAACACCATAGTGTGATGGTGTGTCCGAACATCATAGTTATGCTCTATTGGACATGGTGCGTAATATGATGTCTCTTGTCGTTTTACTACTATAATTTTGGGGTTATGCATTAGAGACAACTAAATTCACTTTAAATAGGGCACCATCTAAATCTGTTGAGATGACACCATGTGAATTATGGTTTGATAGAAACCTAAGCTGTCATTTCTTAATATTTTGGGATGTGACACTTGTGTGGAAAATGTTTTCACCTAATGAGGTCGAACCCAAGGCGGACAAATTGCATCTTCATAGAATACCCTAAGATCAGTTGGGTGAACCTTCAATCTCAGATCCTAGTGCAAAATGTTTGTTGCTTAAACGGATCCTTTCTCGAGGAAATGTTTCTCTCGAAAGAATTGAGTGGGAGGAAGATAGAACTTGATGAGGTTGTTGAACCTTTGTTCAACCAGAGAGTAGCGCAGCGTAGAAAGATGTTTCTGTGAAGCCTACGTTAGTTGAAGAGGAAGTTAATGATGATGATCATGAAGCTTCAGGATCAAGTTACTATCGAACTTCGTAGGTCGACAAGGATGTGTACTGCTCCTAAGTGGTACGACAACTCTGTCTTGGAGATCATGTTGTTGGACAACGATGAACCTACGAGCTATGGAGAAGCGATGATGGGCCCGGATTCCGACAAATGGTTAGAGGCCATGAAATCCGAGATAGGATCCATGTATGAAAACCAAGTGTAGACTTTGGTAGACTTGCTCGTTGGACGGCAGGTCGTTGAGTACAAATGGATCTTTAAAATGAAGACAGACACTGATGGTGAATGTCACTATTTGTAAAGCTCGACTTGTTGCAAAGATGTTTGTGACAAGTTCAAGGAGTTGACTACGATGAGACTTTCTCACTCGTAGTGGTGCTAAAGTCTGTTGGAATTATGTTAGCAGTTGCTGTGTTTTCAATTATGAAATCTGGCAGATGGATGTCAAAACATCGTTTCCTTAACGGTTTACTTGAGGAAAGGTTGTATGTGATACAACCAGAAGGTTTTGTCAGGCCTAAGGATGCTAAAAGGTGTGCAAGCTTCGGTGATCCTTCCAGGGACTGAAGCAAGCATCTCGGAGTTGGAATATACGCTTTGATGAGGTGATCAAAGTTTTGATGTTTATACAAAGTTTACGAGAAACTTGTATTTGCAATAAAGTGAGTGGGAGCACTATAGAATTTCCGATAAGTATATGTGGATGACATATTGTTGATCAGAAATAATGTAGAGTTTCTGGAAAGCATAAAACGGTCATTTGGAAAGTGATTTTCAAAGGAAGACCTCGATAAAGCTACCTAATTGTTGAGCATCAAAATCTATAGAGATAGATCAAGATGCTTGATGAGACTTTCAATGAGTGTATACCTTGACAAGATTTTGAAAGAGTTCAAAATGGATCAGCCAGAGAAATAGTTCTCGTCTGATTTGTAAGGTGTGAAGTTGAGTGAGACTCAAAGCTCGACAACGGCAGAAGAAAGAGAAAGGACGAACGTCGTCCCCTATGCCTTAGCCATAGGCTCTATATTATGCCATGCTGTGTACCGCACCT
This sequence comes from Hordeum marinum, assembly GCA_022496015.1. Lineage (NCBI taxonomy): Eukaryota > Viridiplantae > Streptophyta > Magnoliopsida > Poales > Poaceae > Hordeum > Hordeum marinum. Next base: position 452,630,447 of record CM039674.1, on the reverse strand, counting down.
ATGTGTGCCTTGCCATGAGTCTGTCAAGGGGTAGAAGAGTGGTCCAGGAGTGGATCACTGGACAGCGGTCGGAATTATCCTTAGTAACCAGAGGACTAAGGAAATGTTTCTTGATTGTGGAGGTGATAAAGAGTTCGTCGTAAAGAGTTACGTCGATGCAAGCTTTAACACCTATCCGGATGACTAGTAGTAGCAATCTGGATACGTATAGTGGAGCAGCCATTTGGAAATAGTACCAAGTGGAGTGTGGTAGCAGTGTTTACGGTTTGACATAGAGATTTGCAAAGTGCACACGGATCTGAATATCGCACACCCGTTGACTATAAGACCTCTCTCACATGCAAAGCATGATCGAGCCCCAAAACTCATTGGGTTTTAGATTCATAACAATGCGAATCACATGGTGATGTGAACTAGATTATTGACTCTAGTGCAAGTGGGAGACTGTTGGAAATATGCCCTAGAGGCAATAATAAATTATTTATTATCATATTTCCTTGTTCATGATAATCGTTTATTATCCATGATATAATTGTATTGATCGGAGACTTAAATGCATGTGTGGATACATAGACAAAACCATGTCCCTAGTATGCCTCTAATGGACTAGCTCGTTGATCAAAGGATGGTTAAGGTTTCCTAGCCATGGACATGAGATGTCATTTGATAACGGGATCACATCATTAGGAGAATGATGTGATGGATAAGACCCAAACTACAAACATAGCATATGATCGTGTCAGTTTATTGCTACTGTTTTCTGCATGTCAAGTATATGTTCCTATGACCATGAGATCATGCAACTCACGGATATCGGAGGAGTGCCTTGTGTGTATCAAACGTCGCAACGTAACTGGGTGACTATAAAGGTGCTCTACAGGTATCTCCGATGGTGTCTGTTGAGTTGGCATGGATCGAGACTGGGATTTGTTACTCCGTGTAACGGAGAGGTATCTCGGGGCCCACTCGGTAATGCAACATCACAATAAGCCTTGCAAGCAATGTGACTAATTGTTAGTTGCGGGATCTTGCATTACGGAACGAGTAAAGAGACTTGCCGGTAACGAGGTTGAACTAGGTATGGAGATACCGACGATCAAATCTCGGGCAAGTAACATACCGAAGAACAAAGGAAACGATATACAGGATTAACTGAATCCTTGACATAGAGGTTCGACCGATAAAGATCTTCGTAGAATATGTAGGAACCAATGTGGACGTCTAGGTCCCGCCATTGGTTATTGACCGTAGAGGTGTCTCGGTCATGTCTACATAGTTCTCGAACCCGCAGGGTCTGCACACTTAAGGTTCGGTGACGTTTCGGTAGTGTAGAGTTATGTATGGTGGTGACCGAAGGTTGTTCGGAGTCCCGGATGAGATCCCGGAAGTCACGAGGAGCTCCGGAATGGTCCGGAGGTAAAGATTCATATATAGGAAGTCCTAGTTTGGTTTCCGGAAAAGTTTCGGGCTCATCGGTAGTGTACCGGGAGTATCGGTATTGTACCGGGAGTGCCGGTAGTGTACCGGAGGACCTCCGGGAGGGGTATTTCGACCCCAAGAGGTCCATGGGATGTGGGAGAATAATAACTAGCCCTTAGTGGGCTGGGAAAACAGCCACAAAGGCCCATGGCGCAGGAGAGAAAGTCCTAAAGCAAAAAGTGGAAAATCAGCCAATAGGAGGCAATCCTACTCCAACTAGGATTGGAGGTGAAGTAGGATTGCTCCCACCTCCTATTTCGGCCGACCCAAAGGCCTTGTCTGCCTCTCCTATCCTCTCCTCCTATATATACTAGTGGATTGGGTGGTTTTTGGACAGAATTTCCGGCCACGTGCTACCCGTTTCACCGGTGCACAGTTTCTCCTCTAGATCGGTTTTCCGCAGCGCTTAGGCGAAGCCCTGCCGGAATCACTCCACCACCATCACCGGAGCGCCGTCATGTTGCCAGTGAACTCTCTCTCCTCTCCACCTCCTCTTGCTGGATCAAGACGGTGGAGATCGTCATCAAGTTGCACGTGTGCTGAACGCGGAGGTGCCGTCCGTTCGGAGCTAGATCGGAAGGACCGTGATCGAGATCACGAGACGGGTCATGATGAGATCGCGGAACGGATCATGATGAGTTCGCGGGACAGATCGTGATCAATATTGTGAGACGGATGGTGATGAGATCGCGGGACGGATCGTGATGAGTTCGCGGGACAGATCGTGATCAAGATCGTGAGACGGATTGTGATGAGATCGCGGGACGGATCGTGATGAGTTCACGGGACGGATCGTGATTGGATCGCGGGACGGATTGTGATGAGATCGCGGGATGCTCGGCGATTTGGATCGCGAAGATGTTCGACTACACCAACCGCGTTTCTTAACGCTTCCTGCTTAGCGATCTACAAGGGTATGTAGATCCACTCTCCCTCTCGTAGATGCTCATCACCATGGATAGGTTTGCGTGTGCGTAGGAAATTTTTTGTTTCCCATGCGACGTTCCCCAACAGAGGGTACACGGGAATTTCATCTAGTCACTTTCATCATGTTGGTTTGAGTCGTGTTCGCTACTTTGGTAATTTGATATGTGGGTGGACCGGTGCTTGGGTGATGTTCTTACTTGAACAAACTTCTCGCTTATGGTTAACCCCCTCGCAAGCATCTGCAACTACGAGAAAAGTATTAAGATAAAATCTAACCATAGCATTAAACATATGAATCCAAATCAGCCCCTTACGAAGTAGCACATAAACTAGGGTTTAAGCTTCTATCACTCTAGCAACCCATCATTTGAGGGAATCACAACATACATATCATATCATCACTAAGGGAATCACAACATACATATCATCAAAATATCAAACACATATCAAATTCACATGATTACTTACAACATGACTTCTCTCGTGACCTCAAGAACAAAGGTAACTACTCATAAACAATATGCATGCTCAAAATCAGAGGGGTATTGAATAGCATAATGGATATGAACATATAATCTTCCACCAAATAAACAATATAGCAATCAACTACACAATGTAATTGATAGGTCTCCAACGTATCCATAATTTTTGCTTGTTCCATGCCGTTATATTATCAATCTTGGATGTTTTACAACTATTTTATAGCAACTTTATATCATTTTCTGGGACTAACCTATTGACATAGTGCCAAAGCGCCAGTTGTTGTTTTTGCTTGTTTTTACTTCGTAGAAAATCAATGCCAAATGAAGCCCAAACATCGTGAAATATTTTGTAGAATTTTATTGGACCAGAAGACACCATATGGGCTAGACAAGTGCTAGAGGAGAGGGCTGAGATGGGGAACACCCACCAGGGCGTGCTAGAGGCCCCTAGCACGGCCCGGTGGGTGGTGCCTGATAATCCCTAAGTGCAAGGAATCATCGTAGCAATTTCCAAAGGTGGAAGTGATAAGTATGGAGTGTCGAACCCATAAGGAGCTAAATGTAAGATCAATATTCTCTCAAGTCCTATTTGCCACCGATACGACTCTACGTACACCGAATGTTTGCTTCCAACTACAAACGAGAAATAAAACTACGTTGTGGGTATGAAGAGGATAACTTTGCATGATATCGGAGAACTAAAACATAAAAATAGTTCTTGTTATCATAATATTACAATATATTAAAAATAGCGAGTGTGGAATAATGATGGGTCGGTGTGCGGAATTATCCTAGGCAATTGTTAACAAGATCGGAAATCATTATTGCAATTTTGTTTGAGGGAGAGGCATAAGCTAACATACTTTCTTGTCACGCCCAAGATGTGCGCCTATCCATATTAAGGCACGGGGGCCTCGCAAGGGATAGAGACGCATCTTGCTGTTCGCAAGTATAACATCATTACATCATACATTATAGAAGAGATGAGTATACAAGTTGACTTACACTCGCCACATACTAAATTACAATTCCACACAAGAGTTCAAACATAAAGATGAAGATAGGGTCCGCCTACGGACGAAATCAAACAATAAAACAGATGCAAATGATACTATCTCGCTATCCCAAAGATCACGACCATGGTCCTCTACTCATCCGGATAAGTCTCGTACATCCTGCCCCTTTCCTCGTCATATTCCCACTGGAGCTGCGTCAGATCATCCTGCACGAACTCATTTGTACCTGTACCTGGAGTGGTGTAGTAATCTGTGAGCCATAAGGACTCAGCAATCATGCGCCCGAGTACCGAGACTATTCAAGCTTAATGTTGGGATGGGGTATGTGTTTAGTTTGCAACAGCACTAAGCATATATGGTGGCTAAACTTACGTAACATGAAGATAAATATGAGTGGCTTACGATGAACGGTCGAATCTAGAATGACCTCTATGAGATCCTGAACACTTACTTACGTCAATCATAACCCCACCATGTTCTCTCTTGGATCATGTTCACGAGCAGAGACGATCACGGTTACTCACACAGTTGGTGTATTATATTAGAGTTTACTTCAAGTTTACTATAACCGGGTGTTAAACAAATATCCAAGTTGCCACATAATTGCGGGCACGGCTTTCCGAAAGATTTGACCCTGCAGGGGTGCTCCAACTAGTCCATCACAAATTAACCACACTCCGCGGGAATAGCCTAGACCACGGATCTCGTGATCATCCTAGGCAACTCCAAAGGAATTCCAACACCTCGGGATAGCCCGAAGAAAGTCAGAGCCCACACGCAAGACACTCGATAAGGTAAAACAAATCCAGCAAGACTACTCGACGTGTCGACAAACCCGATAAGAGCCGCGTATCTCGTTCTCAGGACACGACGGATAAGCACAGCATACAGTGGTCTGATAGAAATCTCCCGAGTTGCCCCGGGTTGGCCCCGCACATGGGACCAACACTCATGAGGAGCATTGGCCCGAGGGTTGATTAATTATCTACGAGATTGCAAAGCCCTATGCAATTTTTATTAAGTTGTTAAGCAAATGTAGTACCAAATTTGGGTCTTGCTAGACAAGTTTTAATATTAACCGAATAAACAAGGGGGTCCCCATAACAACCCCGAGCATGTTAGGAGCGCAAAGTATGGAAACATAACACCAGTAACAAGAAACTATGGCGGTAACAGCGAAACAAAACACCTAGCAAAAGGCCAAGCCTTCCACCAATACCAGATATATATATGTGCATTAAATTAAATAACAGATAATATTGTGATATGCCAAATCCATGTTATCACATGGAACAACCTGTACCTGTAACTAAGAACGCTATAAGAGGGGCTGAGCAGCGGTAACCTAGCCAATCAAAGGTTTGCTAGGATGTGGAGGGTTAGAGGCTATCATGGCAATTTAGGAGGCTGACCTTCAAGTGGTGGGTAGCGCAATTGTAACAATAAGAGCGAGACACTAGCAAGCGAAAATAGTATCAGGATCCGGGTACGATCATCTTGCCTGTTGGGTCTTCAGTGGAACAAGTAGCGGGATCCTCGTAGTTGTACTCGCCTGGCTCTTCATACTCAGGTTCAATGTTCGCGTCTACCCAAGAGAAACAACAATAATAAACAAACAACCAAGGTGCAATGCACAAGCAAGAATGATGCATGCTTATTTGAAGAGTTTCTAGCATGACAATCCCAACTAGTCATGTTTCACATGCAAAGGGTTGGTTATTAGTGAAACTGGACAGAACCTTATGTTAATTTATTTAGACATGCATGAACATGGAAAATATGTATGGATCATGCAAAAATGATAAAAATGCATATGAAGAACGTAAGAAACGGAGTTACGGTTCTCACGATATGCTCACGACAAGATACGAAGGCAAAACACAAGACAAGAAAGACCTGGGCTATTCCTTGGTATTCCAAGGTAGCCACTGGTTAGGCAATGAAAAACCAACCACAATAGAGCCAAATATCAAGAAATTCCATGGAGTATATCTCCCACAAATCACAAAACAATAAAACACACAATCTGCCGCAAAACAGCAACATAGCAACTTTCACTGCCCACAACTTGAGCTACGGGAATCCTACCAACACAAACAAGGCATTGACAGAAACTACATAACATGCTTATCAACTTATCCAACTACACAATCTGGAAAGGAGGCACACATCAATAAGCATGAAGCTCACAAGTTGGCATGATGAAACAGAAATCTAGGACTTAGTGAAAATAACAGTTTTCTGGAATCTGAGTTAATCTGATAGCAAGTTAACAGCAGAAACTAATGGTGATAGAGACCACCTCATGGCATGAAAATTAACAGGATGGTAGAAGACAACATATACTTCAAAACACTAGCATTGAGCTTGAGCTAATTCTCAACATATCACAAGATGGCAACCACTCTTCATGGCATAAAAATAACAGCAGATTCTCAGACTTAGAATTATTTAGCATGGTGAAAACAGCAACATTAAGTTAGCTACTTTGCAGCAAGTTTCCCACCTATATGGGTGATCTCATGTCAAACAAAAATACCATGGCATAATAGGCATAAAACACTAGCACTTACATGTTGGCACATGCCCCAAAGCAAGCATGGATTAAATCATGCAAAAAATGACAAAGCAGCATCACAACAGAAAATGGCAGTTTTATAAACTTCCTCAAAAGTGAAATCTAATTGCACCAATGGATTTCTTGGCTCTTTCTACCCCAAAATCATGTATCACACTCCTATAGTCACATGAAGCATCATGGCACAACTATACTAGCAAAACAACCATCCACTCTCGTAAGTCAAAATTTACTCTAAATGGACAAGATCACAAATGGGTCTAACCAGATTTGGAATCTTAGCTTTAAATGGAAATGAACTAATATATCCTACCAAACATGGCATAAACCAAAAAATAGTGTATGGCAAGTGGGGAAGAGCCCACTTGTCACACACACACACACACACACACTCTACACCACACCCTACACAAGCATGCACACACATAGCTACATATGCCTAAGGCATATGAGCACATCCACATCCATGAACACACTACCTAAGAGGGTGGGTGTTCATCACACACACACATATGCACCATATATGCACAATGCATATAGGCACATACACACTAGCCACACATGCACAAGTGCACATGGGCACATACACTCATGAAAACACCTCCTGGGTGTGTGGGGGGGTTCATCACACACACACATATACACACATATATGCACAAGTGCATATATGCACATATATATGCAAGTATAACACACACACACACACACACACTAAGCAAGCATATATGCACACTCACATATATGCACTACACACCACAACAACCTCCACACACACACACACACTAAGCAGAAAAGAAAGAAAAACACCCTACAAACACGGAGGTATGCACATACTCACATATACATGGCAATAACAAAAGAGAAAAAAAGAAAACAAAGGAAAAAAAAGAAAAAGGGGGGAGGGGTTCGGGCTCGAACCCACGACCGGCTGGTCGCTTCCCCGAGCGCACACCACCACATTACGACTACGGTCGTTAATAGGAGAGGGCATCGACCCCACTAATACACACCACTACGCGCTATCTGACGAAATTGAAGAAAGCGACACTACAACGACAACAAATGCAGCGGCCACTCCGGTGGCTACAGGGCATCTCCGGCGGCACAGATCACCCGCGGGGAGCACGGGGACCTAGGGGAACCCATCCCCGCCTCGGAGAACAGCTGGATGCAGCGGCAAGGGGAGCTCGAGCTTGAGCTGCTGCTCGGCTCAGGGTGCGGCAGAGGCAAACACGACAGCGGCAATTCATGGCCTACGCGAGGAAGAAGGGCTGCGGGTAATGGCTGCTCACCGAGGGGATGGCCGGAGACGCAGGGGCATGGATGACGGCAAGACGAAGGGAAAGAAGAGGAAGAAGACGGCCGTCGACATCCTCTTCTGCTTGCGGACGACGGTGACGATGGGGCGGCGCTATGGAGGAGCTAGGACCTCCCTAGCACCAGGAACGGAGCGCCTGCGGCACCGGGAACCACCTCACCATCTCCGATGGCGACGAGCAGGTCATCGGAGGCGGCGACGACGACCCGAAGAACCACCGGCAACGCGGATGCTCTCTGAACCTCGCTCTGAACCTTACCTGAAGGGGAGGAAGAAGGAGAGGAAGGGGAGAATGGAGGGGGAAGAAGGGAGCAGCGGCAGCTGGAGGGAGAAGGGGAACCCTAGGCGGAGGGGGCACGCACGCCAAGGCTAAATAGGAGGGGACACACGACATTCCTCGGCGTTCGTGAACGCACGGCGGGCGTGCTTTCTCTGCTCTCTCTGACGGAGAAGAAACGGGGCAGGTTGCCGTCCCCTTTGCGGGCTGGGCCGGAGGGGAAGGGCAAGGCCCACCCACTCTCTCTCTCATGCACAAAACAAACCACCAAGAAGGTTTTCTCTTTTAAATATCACAGCACAAGAAAAACCTCCTAGAGAAAAATAAAAGGACTTTTGCCAAAACAAAAATATTTTTCCATTAGAAATAAAATGTACTTTTTACTAAAAATAACAAGATGAATTTTTGGACAAGTAATTTAAATACTTTTTAAATAACCAACCCCCTGTCATTTAGCAAAACCCATGAGCCCAAGTTCAAACATCATAAAGACATACACACTCAAAAAAATATACCCTCATACCAGAACATTTTTAACCAATTTAATTTAGCACTTAATTAAGTTGATTAATGGCAATGGAATAAAGAGGGAAGTAGGGTTTTTGTTGAAAAGAAAAGAGAGGGGAAGGAGAAGGAGATGCACCACCCACACTCTAACCACATCACACAACACAAGGACACACTCAACCACAACAAGGTCACATCACAACAAGGACATGGCATGATGGATGAAATGATGCATGATGCATGAATGCATGAACAAGACATGGCATAACAAGGTTCAAACTCATATCATTAAACTCATGACAACAAGGTTCACATAAGATACATGCCATAAAAGGTAGGGACAACATTTGGGCTGTCACATTTCTCTACTTGGATCATATGCACTTATGATTGGAACTCTAGCAAGCATCCGCAACTACTAAAGATCATTAAGGTAAAACCCAACCATAGCATTAAAGCATCAAGTATCCCATACGCAACAACCCCCTTACTCGGGTTTATGCTTCTGTCACTCAAGCAACCCACTATAAGCGAATCATGAACGTATTACAACACCCTACAGCGGGAATCCTTCACGTGTGTGCGGCACGGAAGGCACCATAGTATAGCACCAAAATAAACATACAACTCAAACCAATCTAGATCATCAATCAACCCAAAGGACAAAATTAATCTACTCAAAACATCATAGGATGGCAACACATCATTGGATCATAATATGTAGCATAAAGCACCATGTTCAAGTAGGTGATTACAATGGGGTGTGGGAGAGTGGACCGCTAAAAGGAGAAGAAGATGGTGATGAAGAAGGTGATGTTGATGAAGACGATCACCACGGCGATGGTTCCCTCGGTGGCACTCCGACACCATTGGGAGAGAGGGGGAGAGGTTCTCTCCCTTGTCCTTCCTCCTACATGGCCTCCCCCCTCTGTGGGGAGAGGTTATCCCTCTGGTCCTTGGCCTCCATCGTGTCGATGGACCCTCCAGGACGATGAAGATGGCCTCCGGTGATGGTGACCCCCTCCGGAAGGGTGCCGGAGAGGGCCAAGATTGGTTTTTCGTGGCCCTGGAGGTGTGCGGCGATGGAACTGCTGATCTAGGTTATGCATTGGGGTTTTTGGAATATTTGAGGATTTATAGAGCTGAGAGGGAGGTCGGTGGACTCCCGAGGGGCCCACAAGCCTGGGGGCGCGCCCTAGGGGGGTGGCCGCGCCCCTGAGGCTTATGTCCTCCTCGACCTTCCTCTCCGGTGACTCTTCGCTCCAGTATTTTTTATATTTTCCAAAAATATTCTCCGTAAATTTTCAGCTCATCCCGAGAACTTTTATTTCTGCACAGAAACAACACCACGGTAGTTCTGTTGAAAACAGCGTCAGTCCGGGTTAGTTCTAATAAAATCATACCAAAATCATATAGAATTATTGCAAACATGGCATGAATACTTCATAAATTATAGATACGTTGGAGACGTATCAGCATCCCCAAGCTTAATTCTTGCTCATCCTCGAGTAGGTAAATGATAAAAGAGATAATTTATGAAGTGTAAATGCTAGCAACTACACAAGTTTGATCAATGATAATTTCCAATCACTGCTTCTAGAATCATCATAAACAGTATCTCGACCCATAAAACCTCTCATAATGAAGTAACAAGCTATTCACATGTTAAAGTATAGACCATAAAATTTCTTGAAAACTAACAACTATGCCTTCAGTCACCAAATAATTGCAATTCATCCTATTTTCACGAAGGCGCTATGTAAGAGCTTTGATTTAGAAAATTCCACATACTCAACTATCATATAGTCTTCCATGATTGCTAACTCTCAAAGCATATTTTTAGAGCAAATGGCATCCATTGAACACAGAGAAAGATAGGGGCTTAGAGTTTCGCCTTCCAACTTATTTATCATATAGATAATTGTCAACAATAATAATTCATGATCAAATATATTTGAATGGCCATATATGCTTGGATCTTTCCCCACCACATGATGCTTGCCAAGAGAAAAAGGCGAAATATAGGAAGTGCTGAAGATCACCATGATTCTTGTATAAAGGTAAGTACTAGAAAATAAAAGATAGGCCCTTCACAGAGGGAAGCAGAGGTTGCCATGCGCTTTTTGTTTTTAGATGTGCAAACTCTTAATGCAAAGGAACGTCACATTGTATTGCCCTTTGTGATAGCAACCTTTATTATGCAGTCCGTCGCTTTTATTTCTTTGTCATCACAAATTCGTACAACACTTTTTCCCCTTACAATAAAAGATCTTACATATTTAGGAGCAATTTTTATTGCTTTTTGCACCGATGACAACTTACTTGGAGGATCTTATTCAATCCATAGGTAGGTATAGTGGACTCTCATGGCAAAACTGGTTTAAGGGTGTTTGGATGCACAAGTAGTATTTCCACTTGGTGCGGAAGTTTTGGCTAGTATGAGGTGGAAGCAAGCACCATATATTGGAGGATACAAAACAATATAACTTCTATACAAATATACCCAAGCATAACTCATTACGTTGTCTTCCTTGTCCAACTTAAACTAATTTGCTCAAGTTTGAAAATAATTAATGGGTATTCACAATCATAGAAGATGTACATGATAGTATATTTATATGTGAAATCTATCTTCCTTCAATATTCTTTCATGAATTGTTTGAGTGACCAATGCGGTGTTTGCTAACTTTCAATAAATTTCACCAACTATACTTATTATGTGTGAAGTCATTACTCCCCATGGGATAAGTATATGAAGCATTTTTAATTTCAGATTTATGATATTCAATTCATTCAACCATTTACTCATAGGATATAAGTGAAGCACGAGAGTGAATGACAAACTACTCCAAAAAGATATAAGTGAAGATCAATGCGTAGTTAATTAGATAAATATCCATGTGAGGACTCTCTATTATTCAAAATTTCAGATCCAATGATTTTATTGAAACAACAAACAAAATAAAATGGCACTCCAAGAATAGCATGCATCATGTGAACAAATAAAAATTTAGGCTCAACATCGGCTAAACGATAATTGTGGATGAAGAGAGGTAGGATGTGTAGCATCCCCAAGCTTAGATACTTGAGAGTTCTTGAAATATTTGCTTGGGGTGCCTTGGGCATCCCCAAGCTTGAGCTTTTGTATCTTGTTCAATCCTCTCATATCCCGGTTTCACCTATTCTCAAAAACTTCATCCACACAAAACTCAAAAAGAACTCGTGAGATAGGTTAGTACACCTAAGAACAAATCAACACTTCATGTACTGCCAAGACAAGTTGCACAATAATTTTCAAACATCATCTACTGTTTGCTATCGTTTTCACAATTGATATCTACCAATATAGGCTATGGAAACTAGAGGATAAGTAGATAACAAAATTATGACATCAATTTGTCCAAACATAACAGTCTGTAGCAATTTATGAAAACAGTGTACTTACATAACTCAAAAAATAAAAAAATTAGGACATGCTAAGGAATTTATATGAAAATACTATGTAAAAATTTCAGAAATTTCTACGTTCTAGTAAAATATGAAAATTCAAACACTACAGCAAAAGTTTTTGTTTTTTACACAACACACATAAAACATGCAATGCAAGCATCCTAAGGCAATTCTTGGAACTTTTTATTGAAAAACAAGATTATAAATAACACGTAACATATAACAACAAAAATAAAATGATGCTCCAAGGAAAACTCATATTATGTGACGAATAAAAATATAGCTCCAAGTAAGATATACCGATAGTGTTGAAGACGAAAGAGGGGATGCCTTTCGGGGCATCCCCAAGCTTAGACGCTTGAGTGTTACTTCAATGTTACCTTGGGGGTGCCTTGGGAATCCCTAAGCTTGGGTTCTTGTAACTCTTTATTCACCTCATATCGTTATCTCACCCAAAACTTGAAAAACCTCAATCACACAAAACTTAACGGAACTTCGTGAGAAGGGTTAGTGTGATAAAGATAAATCATTTACTTAGGTACTATCAAGACAAGATTCATAATTGTTCCCACATGATACCTACTATATTCTATCATTCCCATAATTTATACCGCTAAATATAAGCTAGGGAAACACTAAAACAAGCAAACTATGGATGCAAAACAAAATCTGTCAAAAACAGAACAGTCTGTAAAGATCTGAATGATCACCATACTTCCCTGACTATAAAAATTCTTAAACATTAGGAAATATTACAGAATTTGTGTAGCAATGTTTTGTAAAAATTTCAAAAAAAATTGACTCTCCAGTAAAATCAGAAAATTCAAATACTGGATGCAAAACTTTCTGTTTTTGCACAGAATCAAACAAGCAAGTATCCACACTATCCCAAAGGCTTTACTTGGCACTTTATTGAAATGAAAGGCACAAAACATGATTACTACAGTAGCTTAATCATGTTAACACATCAAAAAATAAAGTAAAAGTATTGGGTTGTCTCCCAACAAGCGCTTTTCTTTAATGCTTTTTAGCTAGGCATGATATTACAATGATACTCTTCCAAGCCAAATTCCGATTATCATTATATTCATACTCTAAAATATATAACTGAAGTTCACAGAGCATTCTTAATTAGTATAGATTAACCAATATCCAAACTCAAAATATCTAAGTGAAGCACACGAAGCATTCTATAAAGCCATACTCAAAAGGTTTAAGTGAAGCACAAAGAACATTCTACAAATCCATCAAGGACTATCTCATACTAGAAGGGAGAATAAAGTAAAAGACAAACATTAAAGACACATATCATGTGAACAAAACAAAAACCAAGGTATACCGATAATTGTTGAAGAATAAAGACGGGATGCCTTCTAGGGCATCCCCAAGCTTAGGTGCTTGAGTCTCCTTGAAATATTTACTTGGGGTGACTTGGGCATCCCCAAGCTTGAACTCTTGTATCTCCGTATTCTTCTTATATCGATACCTCTGCGATCTTCGAACACTTCATTCACACAAAACTTAACAAAACCCTCATGAGATCCGTTAGTATACTAAAGCAGATTACTACTTTAAGTACTGTTGTGAACTCATTCCAAATTCATATTAGCATTATATCTACTGTAGCCCAACTTAACCATGGTTCATACCCCCCGATACAAGCCATAGATTCATCAAAATAAGAGAACAATGCATAGAAAACAGAATCTATTAAAAACAGGAGAATCTGTACTAATCTGGAAACTTCGTATACTTATGTAACTCAAAAAATTCTGAAAATTTAGTAAAAATTAATAAAACTCCATATAAGTACTCTGTAAAAATTTCAGAAACTTTTGACGTTCCAGTAAAAAATGTAAATTCATGCACTACAACCAAAGTTTCTGTTTTTTGCACTACACACACCAAACAAGCAATCTAATCATCCTAAAAGTAAATTTCGGCACATTATTTTTATAATACAATGGATATATACAAGGTGATAATTATTTTACATAAGCTTCCATGAAAAATTCTACATTGTTTCCATGAGCATGAACACAAGTGTTCAAGGTCGACCCTCACTTCTACAATGCACGACCTTCCAATCACTTCTCTTTTTGAAAAACTTCTTAGGCAAAAGGGGCAAGTAACTCTTTTTGTATTTTTCATTTTGTCATTTTTTTGTTTGTTTCACCCACAACTACAAAAAAATGGAAAACAAAATCTATTTAGTGAAGAAAGCAAACAAGCATATACGAGAATATCAACCCCATGCTATTGCTCCCCGGCAACGGCGCCACAAAAGAGCTTGATAATCCCCAAGTGCAAGGAATCATCATAGCAATTTCCAAAGGTGGAAGTGATAAGTATGGAGTGTCTAATCCATAAGGATCTAAAGGTAAGATCAATATTCTCTCAAGTCCTATCTGCCATCGATACGACTCTACGTACACCGAACGTTTGCTTCCAACTACAAACGAGAAGTAAAACTACGTTGTGGGTATGAAGAGGATAGCTTTGCATGATATCGGAGAACTAAAATATAAAAATAGTTGTTGTTATCATAATATTACAATATATTACGAATAGCGAGTGTGGAATAATGATGGGTCGATGTGCGGAACTATCCTAGGCAATTGTTAACAAGATCATAAATCATTATTGCAATTTTGTTTGAGGGAGAGGCATAAGCTAACATACTTTCTCTACTTGGATCATATGCACTTATGATTGAAACTCTAGCAAGCATCTGCAACTACTAAAGATCATTAAGGTAAAACCGAACCATAGCATTAAAGCATCAAGTCCCCTTTATCCCATACGCAACAACCCCCTTACTCGGGTTTATGCTTCTGTCACTCAAGCAACCCACTATAAGCAAATCATGAACGTATTGCAACACCCTACAGCGGGAATCCTTCACGTGTGCACGTCACGGAAGACACCATAGGACAACACCAAAATAAACATACAACTCAAACCAATCTAGATCATCAATCAACCCAAAGGACAAAAGTAATCTACTCAAAACATCATAGGATGGCAACACATCATTGGATCATAATATGTAGCATAAAGCACCATGTTCAAGTAGGTGATTACAGCGGGGTGCGGGAGAGTGGACCGCTAAAAGGAGATGAGGATGGTGATGAAGAAGGTGATGTTGATGAAGACGATCACCACGGCGATGGTTCCCTCGGTGGCACTCCGGCACCACCGGGAGAGAGGGGGAGAGGTTCTCCCCTTGTGCTTCCTCCTCCATGGCTCCCCCTCTGTGGGGAGAGGTTATCCCTCTAGTCCTTGGCCTCAATGGTGTTGATGGCCCCTCCGGGACGATGAAGATGGCCTCCGGTGATGGTGACTCCCTCCGGCAGGGTGCCAGAGAGGGCCAAGATTGGTTTTTCGTGGCTCTAGAGGTATGCATTGGTTTTTTTGGAATATTTGAGGATTTATAGAGCTAAGAGGGAGGTCGGTGGACTCCTGAGGGGCCCACAAGCCTGGGGTACGCCTTAGGGGGGTTGAGGTGCCCCTAAGGCTTGTGGCCTCCTCGACCTTCCTCTCCGGTGACTCTTCGCTGCAGTATTTTTTATATTTTCCAAAAATATTCTCCGTACGTTTTCAGCTCATTCTGAGAACTTTTAGTTCTACACAAAAAGAACACCACGGTAGTTCTACTGAAAACAACGTCAGTCCGGGTTAGTTCTAATAAAATCATACCAAAATCATATAGAATTATTGCAAACATGGCATGAACACTTCATAAATTATAGATACGTTAGAGATGCATCAGTGACCACCTCGGGACCCCCCCTCCACCGACCATCGCCTCTATAAATTCTCAAATATTCGAAAACACTAGAGGATTCAATGAAACACAATTCTAGCTGCCGCAAGTTCAAGAACCTCGAGATCCAATCTAACACCATCACGGAGGGGTTCATCTTCTCATAGGTGCCTCTCCGATGATGCGTGAGTAGTCCACCATAGACCTACGGGTTCATAGGCAGTAGCTAGATGTCTTCCTCTCTATCTTATGATTCTCAATACAATGGTCTCTTGGAGATCTATTTGATGTAATGACTTTTGCGATGTGTTTGTTGGGGTCCGATGAATTTTGAGTTCATGATCAGTTTCTATCCATGAATATGATTTGAGTCTTCTTTGATCTCTTATTTGCATGATTACTTATAGCCTCATATTTCTTCTTTGAATCTTTGGTTTAGTTAGTCCAACAAGATCGTTTTTTCTTCCCATGGGAAGAGGTGCTTTGTGATGGGTTCGATCTTGCGGTGTTCTTTCCCAGTGAAAGAAGGGGTAGCAAGGCACGCATGTATCATTGCCATTAAGGATAACAAGATGGAGTCTATTCCTTCATGAATAGATCTTTTCTACATCATCTCACTGTTCTTATTGCAGTACTCCATTTTCCCATGAACTTAATACACTAGATGCATGCTGGATAGTGGTCGATGTGTGGAGTAATAAAAGTAGATGCAGAATCATTTCGGTCCACTTATCCTGCATGTGATGCTTATATAATGATCAATGCCTGGATATCGTCGTGATTATTTGATCTTCTATCAATTGCCCAACAGTAATTTGTTCACCCACCGTGTGCTATACTCATGAGCGAAGCCACTAGTGAAACCCACGGCCCCCGGGTCTATTTTTCCAACATATTGCTTTCCGATCTACTATTTTGTCATTTTGTTTTCATATCTATTAATAAAAAAACAAAAATACCTTGCTGCATTTTTGTTTACTTACTTTATTTTTTGTTCTTGCGAGATTTATTTGCCAAAACTATCACTACCTAATCTATTTTTATCGTTGAGAGCTTGACAAGCTCTCTTACACGCCGGGTTGCAAGTATTTGTTATTTGTGTCCAGGTGTTGTTTACGTAGGTGCTTGATCTTCCTCTACAAATTGATACCTTGGTTTCATAACTGAGGGAAATACTTATTGTTGCTGTGTTGCATCATCCCTTCCTGTTTGGGGAAATACCGACGCAGTCTCAAGCCACGTCAAAGGAATTTCTGGCACCATTGTCGGGGAGGAAGCAATCTCTTCGCGTGCCATTTCTTGGTGTTGGGGAGACATCATAAACATCTACCAGGTTCCTAATCACAAATCTCATCTCCTTGCAATTTACATCATTTGCCATTTGCCTCACGTTTTTGTTGGGAGACGTAGTAGTAAATCAAAAAAATTCCTACGTATCACCAAGATCTATCTATGGAGAAACCAGCAACGAGTGGGGAGAGATTGCATCTTCATACCTTTGAAGATCGCTAAGCGGAAGCGTTACAAGAACGCGGTTGGTGGAGTCGTACTCGCAGCGATTCAGATCGCGGTGGATTCCGATCTCAGCGCCGAACAACGGCGCTTCCACGTTCAACACACGTGCAGAATGATGACGTCTCCTACGCCTTGATCCAGCAAGGAGGAAGGAGAGGTTGAGGGAGAGCTCTGGCAGCATGACGGCGTGGTGACGGTGGAGCTACGTGAACTCCGGCAGGGCTTCGCCAAGCGCTACGGAGAACGAGGAAGACGAAGGGTAGGGCTGCGCCGAGAGAGAGAGAAGTTGTGTCTCAAATCATCCCAAACCCTTGCATATATATATAGGAGGAGGGAGAGGAAGGGCTGCCTTGGCCTCTCCTCCAAGGAGGAGAGCTTCGGCCGAAGCTAGGGAAGAGTCCACCTCCCACAAGGGAGGTGGATCTCCCTCCTTTCAAACTCCTTTTGCCTTATCCCTTGATCTCCAGTCGCATGGGCCTTTCTAGAAGGTCTTGGCCAGCCCAAAAAGGACTGGCATACCTCCTCTAAGGTCCCACAAAGTCCTATGGTCGTCACACCCCTCCCGGGGATCCTCCGGCACCCTCCCGGCACTCCCGGTACACTACCGATGAGCCCAAAAACTTTCCGGTGACCAAAACTGGACTTCCTATATATCAATATTTACCTCTGGACCATTCCGGAGCTCCTCGTGACGTTCGAGATCTCATTCGATTGTCGGTATCTCTACACCTTGTTCAATCTCATTACCGGCAAGTCTCTTTACTCGTTCCGTAATACATCATCCCGTGGCTAACTCCTTAGTCACATTGAGCTCATTATGATGATGTCTTACCGAGTGGGCCCAGAGATACCTCTCCGTCACATGGAGTGACAAATCCCAGTCTCGATTCATGCCAACCCAACAGACACTTTCAGAGATACCCGTAGTGCACCTTTATAGCCACCCAGTTACGTTGTGACGTTTGGCACACCCAAAGCATTCCTACGGTATCCGGGAGTTGCACAATCTCATGGTCTAAGGAAACGATACTTGACATTGAAAAGCTTTAGCAAACGAACTACACGATCTTGTGCTATGCTTAGGATTGGGTATTGTCCATCACATCATTCTCCTAATGATGTGATCCCGTTATCAACGACATCCAATGTCCATGGTCATGAAACCGTGACCATCTATTGATCAACGAGCTAGTCAACTAGAGGCTTACTAGGGACATGTTATGGTCTATGTATTCACACATGTATTACGGTTTCCGGTTAACACAATTATAGCATGAACAATAGACAATTATCATGAACTAGGAAATACAATAATAACCATTTTATTATTGCCTCTAGGGCATATTTCCAACAGTCTCCCACTTGCACTAGAGTCAATAATCTAGTTACATTGTGATGAATCGAACACCCATAGCAATCTGGTGTTGATCATGTTTTGCTCGTGAGAGAGGTTTAGTCAACGGATCTGCGACATTCAGATCCGTATGCACTTTACAAATATCTATATCTCCCTCCTGAATGTAATCACGGATGGAGTTGAAGCGGCGCTTGATGTGTCTTGTCTTCTTGTGAAACCTTGGATCCTTCGCAAGGGCAATAGCTCCAATGTTGTCACAGAATAGAGTCATCGGGCCCGACGCGCTTGGAATTACTCCTAGGTCGGTGATGAACTCCTTCATCCAGACTCCTTCCTTTGCTGCTTCCGAAGCAGCTATGTACTCCGCTTCACATGTAGATGCCGCCACGACGCTTTGCTTGCTGCTGCACCAGCTGACTGCCCCTCCGTTCAAAATATACACATATCCAGTTTGCGACTTGGAGTCGTCCGGATCTATGTCGAAGCTAGCATCGACGTAACCCTTTATGACAAGCTCTTTGGCACCTCCATATGCGAGAAACATGTCCTTTGTCCTTTTCAGGTACTTCAGGATATTCTTGACTGCTGTCCAGTGTTCCGCTCCGGGATCACTTTGGTACCTCCCCACCAAACTTATGGCAAGGTTCACATCAGGTCTGGTACACAGCATGGCATACATAATAGAGCCTATGGCTAAAGCATAGGGGATGACACTCATCTCTTCTCTATCCTTTGCCATGGTCGGGCATTGAGTCGTACTCAATCTCACACCCTGTAACACAGGCAAGAACCCCTTCTTGGACTGATCCATATTGAACTTCTTCAATATCTTTTCAAGGTATGTGCTTTGTGAAAGACCTATGAGGCGTCTCGATCTATCTCGATAGATCTTAATACCTAATATGTAAGCAGCTTCTCCAAGGTCCTTCATTGAAAAACACTTATTCAAGTAGGTCTTTATACTTTCCAAGAGTTCTATATCATTTCCCATTATCAGTATGTCATCCACATACAATATAAGAAATGCTACAGAGCTCCCACTCACTTTCTTGTAAATACAGGGTTCTCCATAAACTTGTACAAACCCAAACACTTTAATCACCCCATTAAAGCGAATGTTCCAACTCCGAGATGCTTGCACCAGCCCATCAATGGAGCGCTGGAGCTTGCATACTTTGTTAGCATCTTTAGGATCGACAAAACCTTCCGGCTGCATCATATACAGTTCTTCCTTAAGGAAACCATTAAGGAATGCCGTTTTGACGTCCATTTGCCAGATCTCATAATCATCAAATGCGGCAATTGCTAACATGATTCGGACAGACTTCAGCATCGCTACGAGTGAGAAAGTCTCATCGTAGTCAATTCCTTGAACTTGTCGATAACCCTTAGCGACAAGCCGAGCCTTATAGACGGTTACATTACTATCCGCGTCAGTCTTCTTCTTAAAGATCCATTTATTTTCAATGGCTCGCTTATCAACAGGCAAGTCCACCAAAGTCCACACTTTGTTCTCATACATGGATCCTATCTCGGATTTCATGGCTTCAAGCCATTTGTTGGAATCTGGGCTCGCCATCGCTTCTTCATAGTTCGAAGGTTCACCGTTGTCCAACAACATGATCTCCAGGATAGGGTTGCCATACCACTCTGGTGCGGAACGTGTCCTAGTGGACCTTCGACGTTCAATAGTAACTTGATCTGAAGTTTCATGATCATCATCATTAACTTCTTCTCTAGCCGGTGTAGGCTCCACAGAAACAACTTCCTGTGCAGTGCTACTCTCCGGTTCCAGTGGAGGTACAATTACCTCATCAAGTTCTATTTTCCTCCCACTTACTTCTTTCGAGAGAAACTCTTTCTCGAGAAAGGATCCATTCTTGGCAACAAAGAATTTGCCCTCGGATCGTAGGTAGAAGGTATACCCAATAGTCTCTTTGGGATATCCTATGAAGATGCACTTTTCCGCTTTGGGTTCGAGCTTCTCAGGTTGAAGTTTCTTCACATAAGCATCGCATCCCCAAACTTTTAGAAACAACAGCTTAGGTTTCTTTCCAAACCATAATTCATACGGTGTCGTCTCAACGGATTTTGACGGTGCCCTATTTAAAGTGAATGCGACAGTCTCTAGTGCATATCCCCAAAAGGATAGCAGTAAGTCAGTAAGAGACATCATAGATCGTACCATATCTAATAGAGTGCGATTACGACGTTCAGACACACCATTTCTCTGAGGTGTGCCAGGCGACATGAGTTGTGAAACAATTCCACATTTCCTTAGGTGCGTGCCAAAATCGTGACTTAAATATTCTCCGCCACGATCAGATCATAGGCACTTTATTTTCCTGTCACGTTGATTCTCTACCTCACTCTAAAATTCCTTGAACCTTTCAAAGGTTTCAGACTTATGTTTCATTAAGTAGACATACCCATATCTACTGAAGTCATTAGTGAGGGTGAGAACATAACGGTAGCCACCACGAGCCTCGACACTCATTGGACCGCATACATTGGCATGTATTATTTCCAACAAGTCAGTTGCTCGCTCCATTGTTCCGAAGAATGGAGTCTTGGTCATCTTGCCCATGAGGCATGGTTCACACGTGTCAAATGATTCGAAATCAAGAGACACCAAAAGTCCATCAGTATGGAGCTTCTTCATGCGTTTGACACCAATATGACCAAGGCGGCAGTGCCACATGTAAGTGGGACTATCATTATCAACCTTACACTTTTTGGCACTCACACTATGGACATGTGTAACATCACGTTCGAGATTCATCAAAAATAAACCATTGACCAGCGAGGCATGACCATAAAACATTTCTCTCATATAAATAGAACAACCATTATTCTCAGATTTAAATGAGTAGCCATCTCGCATCAAGCGAGATCTAGATACAATGTTCATGCTCAAAGCTGGTACTAAATAACAATTATTAAGGTTTAACACCAACCCCGAAGGTAAATGTAGAGGTAGCGTGCCGACGATGATCACATCGACCTTGGAACCATTCCCGACGTGCATCGTCACCTCGTCCTTTGCCAGCCTCCGCTTATTCTGCAGATCCTGCTTGGAGTTACAAATGTGAGCAACTGCACCGGTATCAAATACCCAGGAGCTACTACGAGCGTTGGTTAGGTACACATCAATAACAAGTATATCACATATACCTTTAATGTTGTTGTCCTTCTTATCCGCTAAGTACTTGGGGTAGTTCCGCTTCCAGTGACCGGTACCCTTGCAATAAAAACACTCAGTCTCAGGCTTGGGGTCCATTCTTCTTCTTCTTCTTCCCGGCAACTTGCTTACCGGGCGCGGCAACAACTTTGCCGTCCTTCTTGCCCTTGCCTTTCTTGAAACTAGTGGTCTTATTTACCATCAACACTTGATGCTCCTTTTTGATCTCGACCTCTGCTGATTTCAGCATCGAGTACAACTCAGGAATGGACTTCTCCATCCCTTGCATGTTGTAGTTCATCACAAAGCTCTTATAGCTAGGTGGAAGCGACTGGAGGATTCTTTCAATGACCGAGTCATCCGGGAGATTAACTCCCAGTTGAGTCAAGCGGTTGTGTAGCCCAGACATCTTGAGGATGTGCTCACTAACAGAACTATTCTCCTCCATCTTATAGTTGAAGAACTTGTCGGAGAAGTCATATCTCTCGACCCGGGCATGAGCTTGGAAAACCAGTTTCAGCTCTTGGAACATCTCATATGCTTTGTGTTGCTCAAAACGCTTTTGGAGCCCCGGTTCTAAACTGTAAAGCATGCTGCATTGAACAAGGGAGTAATCATCGCAGCGAGAATGCCAAGCGTTCGCAACGTCTTGCTCTGCTGGGAGAAGGGGTGGGTCACCTAGAGATCATCTTATCTACTACCGTCGTTCTAAGCAAATAAGATGCAAACATGATAAACATCACATGCAATCAATATAGTGACATGATATGGCCAATACCATCTTGCTCCTTTGATCTCCATCTTCGGGGCACCATGATCATCACTGTCACCGGCACGACACCATGATATCCATCATCATGATCTCCATCATTGTGTCTTCATGAAGTTGTCTCGCCAACTATTACTTCTACTACTATGGTAACGTTTAGCAATAAAGTAAAGTAATTACATGGCGTTTATGATTGACACGCAGGTCATACAATAAAATAAGACAACTCCTATGGCTCCTGCCGGTTGTCATACTCATCGACATGCAAGTCGTGAATCCTATTAGAAGAACATGATCAATCTTATACATCACAATGCATCACATCACATTCTTTGGCCATATCACATCACAAGGCATATGCTGCAAAAACAAGTTAGACGTCCTCTAATTTGCAGTTGCAAGTTTTTACGTGGCTGCTATAGGTTTCTAGCAAGAACGTTTCTTACCTACGCCAAAACCACAACGTGATATGCCAATTGATATTTACCCTTCATAAGGACCCTTTTCATCGAATCCAATCCGACTAAGGTGGGAGAGACAGACACCCGCTAGCCACCTTATGCAAAAAGTGCATGTCAGGCGGTGCAACCAGTCTCACGTAGGCGTACGTGTAAAGTCGGTCCGGGTCGCTTCATCCCACACTACCGCCGAATCAAGATAAGACTAGTAATGGTAAGCAAATTAACAAGATCGACGCCCACAACAACTTTGTGTTCTACTCGTGCATAGATTCTATGCATAGACCTAGCTCTGATACCATTGTTGGGAGACGTAGTAGTAAATCAAAAAATTTCCTACGTATCACCAAGATCTATCTATGGAGAAACCAGCAATGAGTGAGGAGAGATTGCATCTTCATACCTTGAAGATCGCTAAGCGGAAGTGTTACAAGAACACGGTTGGTGGAGTCATACTCGCAGCGATTCAGATCGCGGTGGATTCCGATCTCAGCGCCAAACAACGGTGCTTCCGCATTCAACACACGTGCAGCCCGATGACGTCTCCTACGCCTTGATCCAGCAAGGAGGAAGGAGAGGTTGAGGGAGAGCTCCGGCAGCACGACGACATGGTGACGGTGGAGCTACGTGAACTCCGGCAGGGCTTCGCCAAGCGCTACGGAGAACGAGGAAGAGGAAGGGTAGGGCTGCGCCGAGAGAGAGAGAGAGAGAAGTCATGTCTCAAATCAGCCCAAACCCTTGCATATATATAGGAGGAGGGAGAGGGATGGCTGCCTTGTCCCCTCCTCCAAGGAGGAGAGCTTCGGCCGAAGCTAGGGAAGAGTCCACCTCCCACAAGGGAGGTGGATCTCCCTCCTTTCAAACTCCTTTTGCCTTATCCCTTGATCTCCAGCCACATGGACCTTTCTAGAAGGTCTTGGCCAGCCCAAAAAGGGCTGACACACCTCCTCTAAGGGCTCACAAAGTCCTATGGTCGTCACACCCCTCCCGGGGGGTCCTCCGGCACCCTCCTGGCACTCCCGGTACACTACCGATGAGCCCAAAAACTTTCCGGTGACCAAAACTGGACTTCCTATATATCAATCTTTACCTACGGACCATTCCGGAGCTCCTCGTGATGTCCGGGATCTCATCTGGGACTCTGAACAACCTTCAGTAATCACGTATACTATTTCCCTATAACCCTAGCGTCATCGAACCTTAAGTGTGTAGACCCTACGGGTTCGGGAGACACGTAGACATGACCGAGACACTACTCCGGTCAATAACCAACAACGGGATCTGGATACCCATGTTGGCTCCACATGCTCCATGATGATCTCATCAAATGAACCACGATGCCGGGGATTCAATCAACCCCGTATACAATTCCCTTTGTTTATCGGCATGATACTTGCCCGAGATTCGATCGTCGGTATCTCTATACCTTGTTCAATCTCGTTACCGGCAAGTCTATTTACTCGTTCCGTAATACATCATCCCGTGGATAACTCCTTAGTCACATTGATCTCATTATGATGATGTCTTACCGAGTGGGCCCAGAGATACCTCTCCGTCACACGGAGTGACAAATCCCAGTTTCGATTCGTGCCAACCCAACAGACACTTTCGGAGATACCCGTAGTGCACCTTTATAGCCACCCAGTTACGTTGTGATGTCTGACACACCCAAAGCATTCCTACGGTATCCGAGAGTTGCACAATCGCATGGTCTAAGGAAACGATACTTGACATTGAAAAGCTTTAGCAAACGAACTACACGATCTTGTGCTATGCTTAGGATTGGGTCTTGTCCATCACATCATTCTCCTAATGATGTGATCCCGTTATCAACGACATCCAATGTCCATGGTCATGAAACCGTGACCATCTATTGATCAACGAGCTAGCCAACTAGAGGCTTACTAGGGACATGTTATGGTCTATGTATTCACACATGTATTACGGTTCCCGGTTAACACAATTATAGAATGAACAATAGACAATTATCATGAACTAGGAAATACAATAATAACCATTTTATTATTGCCTCTAGGGCATATTTCCAACAGTTTTCCTCTCCCCCACTTGACAAATTTGCCATTTTATCCGCCTTCTTTTTCATTTGACTTTTTCTAGCTAGATCTCTTGTTTGCTTGCAATCTTGTTTGCATAGTCACGATGACTCAAGAAAACACCAAATTGTGTGATTTTTCCAATACCAATAATAATGATTTTATTAGCACTCTGATTGCTCCACCCGCCACTAGTGCGGAGTCTTGTGATATTAATGTTGCTTTGTTGAATCTTGTCATGGAAGATCAATTTTCTGGTACTCCCAATGAGGATGTCGCGTCCCATATAAACACATTCGTAGAATTGTGTGATATGCAAAATAAAAAATATGTGGACAATGATATTGTGAAGTTGCAATTATTTCGTTTCTCCTTGCGGGATCGTGCAAAAGCTTGGTTTTCTTCTTTGCCTCGCAATAGTATCGATTTTTGCGATAAGTGCAAGGACGCTTTTATTACTAATTATTTTTTGCCTGCGAAAATTATTTCCCTTAGAACTCAAATCATGAATTTTAAGCAACTTGAGCATGAACATGTTGCACAATCTTGGGAAAGAATGAAATTGATGCTAAGAAATTGTCCTACTCATGGTTTAAATCTTTGGATGATCATACAATTTTTTTATGCAGGATTGAATTTTGTCTCTAGAAATCTTTTAGATGCAGCTGCGGTTGGTGCTTTTATCGAAATTACTTTGGGTTATGCTACTAAATTACTATGTAATATTATGGCAAATTATTCACAATGGCATATCAAAAGAGCACCTACTAGTAAAAAGGTTAATTCGGTTGAAGAAATTAGTACTTTGAGTGAAAAAGTTGATGCTCTTATGAAGTTGGTTGCTAGTAAAAATGATCCTAATGATCTTAATAATGTGCCATTATCTACTTTGATTGAGAAAAATAGTGATTCTGTAGATGTGAATTTCATCTCATGAAACAATTTCAATAACAATGCTTGTAGAGGTAATTTTAATCCTAGGCCTTTTTCTTGAAATTACTCTAATAATTGTGGTAACTCATATGGTAATTCTTCTTACAATAATAGGAACACCTATGATATTGAGAATATTTTTAAAGAATTTATCAATGCTAAAAAGTCTTTCAATACTACGATAGAAAAAAAGTTAAATAAGATTGATGATATGTCTAGAAGCATTGATAGAATTTCCCATGATGTAGAAAATCTCAAGTTGAATGCTTTTCCACCTAATATTAATGAATCCATTCAATCTTTATATGTTTTGATGTATGAAAGTAAGAAAAGAACTGCTATGCTTAGAGTTAAAAGAGATTTTTTAGAAAAAAACATTTTCTAGCGATTACTTTCATAACAATGATGAAGATCTTAAAATGATTGGTGCTTGATCTATTGTTTCATTGTTTAGTAATGTTAAAATTTATGATAAAGGTACTGAAGAAGAGTAAACTTTAGCTAGGGGCATCTCAATAATTTGGAGGGTGAAAATCTTGATGAAATTTTTGATAAAAGTGGGTTTGGAGAGGTCAAAACTTTAACTAGCGATGTGCCCACTATTTTTATTACAAAGACTTTAATTATGAGAGTTTCTACTTGGTAGATTGTATTTCTTTGCTGCAATCCATGATAAATTCACCCCATGTGTAACATCCCAAAATTCCATTTTGGAATGTTATGAAATATAGCTATGCATCCATCATCATCATTGTTTGAATACATGTATAATTGAAATGCTTCTTCTAAACTTCTGAAAGCCCTTTCAATTTTTCCCTAACTTGCTTTCACCTATTTGAAATTTGGTTAAATGTTCAAAATAAGAGGGGAGTAACATGACACTCCACACCAGGGTCATCTTGGTGATCTATTTGAACAAAAATAACCAGGAGTTATTTTGAAAATATTTGCAAAAAGGTTTTAAAAACAATTAGGCAATTTCTGAATTTTTTTTTAAAGTATTGAAATGACAGAATAAAAATGTTCATTAAATATCATTTATTATTCTGTTAATTTTGGTATATAATACTCCTATATTTAGAGACCATTTGAATGCTTTAAAGGTTTTTGAAACGCTCTGGAAAAACATTAAACAGAAACCGGTAACGGTTACTGTATTAAACGGGCCGGCCCATGGGCAGTTACTCGCGTATTGATTAAAAGCCGGTCGACCGACGCGCTTTCATTTCCCTCTCTCTCACTGCAACCGGGTCCCACACCCGACCGACCGTTTCACCCGAACGGTCATCTCCCTCTCCCCCGCGCGCGCCGGACCATCGCCGACCGTTTCTTTCTCCCTCCCGGATCTCTCTCCCCTCTCCTCCCCCGCACTCCCCAGCGTCCCTATAAGTACCGGACACTCCCCGCATCCATTTCCCCCCCGATCCCCCTCTCTCCCTCGCCGAGACGCTGCCAATTGCTCGCCGGAGTAGCCACCCCACCGAAGCTCCCGTCGACCGTAGCCGTCGATTCCGACCACCGTTCCACCCACACGTGCCACCAGTCGATTCCGGAGACCCGTCGCCGTCGCCCGGACCATTTCACTGCCTCCCTCGACCACCGGAGCACCTCGCCGTCGTCTTCGCCGCTTCCGGACTCGCCGGAGACCTCCGACGCCGGCAACTTTTCTCCGTAAGCTCCCTGGACCGTCGGATCTTTAATTAACGAGTTAGATTAGAACGGATTTAAATCCGAACCGGTATCCTCTACCGACCGGTCGCTCGCTCGTAATCCTCACGCGCACACCCCCTTAGCCACTCACATGCTGACACGTAGCCCCCCTGGCCGTTGCAAATCAGTTTTCTTTTCAGTTTTGTTTTAGTTAACAGTGTGAATCCAAATTTTGTTTTGCTTATAACTTTTAATCTATTAAATGTTTTGAGTTGATTCTTTTTGCAATAGCTCACATTTTTCATGTAGTTTCACCATGTACTTTTAAATTTCAAATATGAACTATAAAATTTGAATTGAATCAAATTTGCTTAAAATCTTCAAATCTGAATAACTAGAGTTTGAAAATAGATTTTGATATGAATCTTTTTGCTACTGTTTGGTATTATTTAGTACTATCTTCATGTTTAGTTTGAGGATTTTCAGGATATATTTGATTAGTGTTTTAACCAAAAACAGAATCTGCCTAGTATTATAGTATAGTTTCATTTACTTAGTTTTAATTAGTTTAAATTTAGTTTTGGTTTCATTTGTTTATTAGGTTATGTTAATAAACATTTAGTGTTTTCACTCACTGTTAATAAAAATATAAATTTGCTTAGTTTAATTTTATTTAACATAGGAATCACAACTTCTTTTCAAATAGGCATAATTTGATTAAAACAGCTAGTTAGTAATAGTTTTGCTTTCAAACAAAGTTTTATATAATTTAATTTTGTTTTCTAAAACAAGTTTATTTGTAAATTCTTTTCTGTTAAGAACATGTTTTACTAATAAATAATAAGTTTGGTTTTGCTCTCTTGTTAGTAAAACTATATTTGTTCCATTTAGTGTTTATCAAATTTTTTACAAACTTTACAAAAGCTTTACCAACAAACTTAAGTTGATTTTCTTCTGTTTATTAACAAAAATATTTTATTGTTCCTTGCTGTCAACAATTGTTTTGTTATTATAAAATAGTTTTATTATGATAGTAGTGTTTTATCAATCACCTCCTAGTAAACAAAACCTTGAGTGTTTTTCTTACTTGTGATTTGTGCATTGTTTTGTCTTGATTATTTACTAGTTCTTGATTGATGTTTGTGGGTTACAATATTCTGTTGTATGCTTATTGAGTGCTTGTTTGCTTCGTTAGATTAACCGGAGTGCGAAGCTTGTTACTTAGAGTCCCACGAGTACGAATATCATCAACCAGGCAAGTCACTTTGATCATGTTTACCCATGTTTTATATGCATTAGTTCTACCATCTCCCCAATTGCATGCAAGATAGGTTAGTTGGAAACTTGGTTACATTGTAGTAGTATCATGTGGTAGGTACCCCCCTCAAACTCTTTGACACATTGGCCCCGGGAAACGTTGTTTTACTTTTTGCTATGCTATTAGTAGACGGGGTTGGTTGTGTGATTCATGAGAGTTGAGAGAGTTAATAATTTCAAGACCTACATAATGATCAAGATTTAAGACTCCGAGTTTTCAACATACCTCTGGGTGGATGATGGTTGAACGGCACCCTGGAGAAACCAGTGGATTTGCCTAGGTGATGCTGGAGATGGCCAGTATTCACGCGGAAAGGTCCACCCAGGCACAAAGAGATGGATGGGTGCTTCAAGACCCAAGGCTTACCTGCACAGCCACAAGTCATTATGGGCTCTGGCTTGGTTGGATATCGTGGTGACCCTGGACAGGCGGTGCTACGAGATGTAGAAGAACGGTATGAAAGGATGGGCACCGACAGAGTCGCAGGGAAACCCTTTGGAAGACCATGTTTTGGTCATCCGTTTCTCAAACACCCTGAATTGCGAGAAATCAAACGGAGGCGACCAAATCTTGTGGGGAACGTGTGCAAAACTCTGCAGAGTACTCAAACCTAATCGATTAGCCGTGTCCACGGTCATGGACGACTTGAGCCAAAGGAACTGAAACATTCGGAATTCTCAACACAATTAATATGATGATGTGGGTATTAACAATTTGGGTATGAGAATAGGTTGGTGGAACCATCTCATTAATCAACCAACTTAGTAATATTTTGCTTAGCCCCTTTCTTGATGTAGGAAAAATTGGCTTTACGCAAAACTTACCACCCCACCTGCCATATATGCATATAGACTAGATGATTATCTTTTCACCCCTCTCTTGTGACTTTGCCGGCATATTCCATATGCTGACCTACACGGCTGCAACGTATCATGTTGCAGAGTACTTTTCTGACCAGGAGTGAGGACACGTTCTATGCTCAGTGAGATGCCCTTGGAGTCAGATGGACTCATCTACCTTCGACGCTTCCGCAAGATTTAGATATTCTCATGAGTTGGCTTTTAGCCACTTTATTGTAATTTTTTATTGTAATAAAGGACTCGAAATGAGATTTCGATTAATATATTTGCTGTGTGATTTCCCTTTGATATATACATTGATGTACCGTGTGTGTACCAGCATGATCTTGGGATGGTACAGAAACACCGGAGACTTGACCTTTCAGGTCGGGTCGCTACACCATGCTTATGAACAAAATAAAGCTTTTACTAAACATATTGTTTGCCATGATGAAATCCTTAGAAGAAAAGTTGGAATTAGAGATTTCAATTCCTAGAATATTGCATGATGAGTGGGAACCTACCATTAAAGTCAAGATTAAAAATTATGAATGCTTTGCTTTGTGTGATTTGCGCGCTAGTGTTTCCACAATTCCGAAATCTCTATGTGATGTGCTTGGTCTTACCAATATTGAAGAATGCTCTCTTAATTTGCACTTGGTGGATTCTACTATTAAAAAGTCGCTGAGAAGAATTAATATTGTTCTTATTCTTGCAAATAGGAACTATGTGCCATTGATTTTATTGTTTTTGATATTTATTGCAATCATTCTTGTCCCATCATACTTGGTAGACCGTTTTTACGCACTATAGGTGTCGTGATTGATATGAAAGAAGGCAACATTAAATTTCAGAGTCCACTTAGAAAGGGTATGGAACACTTCCCTAGAACAAGAATTAAGCCACCATATGAATCAATTGTGAGGGCCTTCTATGGAGTAAAAACTATGGATGACAATACTTGAATCTATGTGTTATGCCTAGATAGGGGCTTAAAACGATAGCGCTTGTTGGGAGGCAACCCAATGAATAAATTATTTTTATCTTTTCCTTTCTGTTTTTGAGTGTTTTCACAATTATTCCTATTTTATGATTCTGTTTTTATGTTTTAATTAGTGTTGTGCCAAGTAGAACCTTTAGGATGATTCATAAGATGAGTAGAAAGAATGTTGAATATGAAACAGAAACTTTGTCTCCAATACATGAATTTTCAATTTTTTTATTGGAACGTTATAATGAGTTGAAAGTTTGACATAGTAGTGCTATACAAATTCTTTACCTTGTCCTATTTTTTTTAGAATTTTTGGAGTCACATAAGTATGGTTAGAGTACAGATTACTACAGACTGTTCTTTCTGAAACAGATTCTATTTTTGTTGCATTGTGTGCTTGTTTTGATGAGTCTATGGCTTGTATCAGGGGGTATAAGTCATGGTAAAGTTAGAATACGATAGATATAATGAAGTAATAAAATATTAGTGGGTTTACAATAGCACTTAGAGTGGTAATTTGCTTTATTATACTAACGGTTCTCACAAGAATTTTTTTAAGTTTTGTGTGATTAAAGATTTCAAATTTTGGGTGAGATCACGATGGATGAAGGAATAAGGAGTAAGAAGAGCCTAAGCTTGGGGATGCTATGGCACCCCCAAGATAATATCCAAAGAGTAACAAGCAACTAAGCTTGGGGATGCCCCAAGTGGCATCCCCTCTTTCTTCCAACAACCATCGGTATTTTACTTGGAACTATATTTTTATTCGTCACATATCATGAGTTTTGCTTGGAGCGTCTTGTATCTTTGCTTTATTTGGTTTTTATCCTTTCTGCACACACCTATTTGAGAGATCCAATATTATGCAATGATTTTTTAGACTTTCTCTATATGCTTCACTTAAATTTATTGAGCTATGAGATTGCTCTAGTGTTTCACTTATATCTTTTTGAGCACGGCGTGCTTTTACATGTTTGAAGAAATCCTCTCATCCTTCACTTAGATTATTTTGAGAGTTAGTAATTTTGAAGAAATCCTATCATGCTTCACTTATATTATTTTGAGAGATGAAACTTATATGCTCATGATCTTCACTTATATCCATGTGACCTTGTCAAAGCCAATGGCAATATATGAAACTAGTCCCAAAGTGATAGATATTCAAGAAGGATATAATAAAAAATTTCATGAATAGCATTGGACAAATTAGACTTGATTTTTTGTAATATTTTTGAGACATGATGATAGTAATATGTGAGTTATGTTAGTGAGTAATTATGCTTAGTAAGAATATTGATGTTAAGGTTTGTGATTCCCTATGCAAGCACAAAAGTCAATAGTTGTGCTACAAAATTACATCCTACTTATGGTGCATTATTCAGTGTTAGTTATGCTTATTGCTCGCTTATGTGATTTTTCGTTTCTTGCTTGGATGCTTCTCAATCTATTTGCTAGCCTTCACGTGTATTGAGTATAAATACTACTTGTGCATCCAAAATACTTAAAACCACGTTTGTCATATGAGTCCACCATACCGACGTATATACGGTATTTCCATGCCGTTCCAAGCAAATTTATATGTGCCATCTCTATTTTTCAAAATATTTTTTTCCTTTTTGTGTGCTCGTACTGCTCATGAAACGGTAGGGGGTGACCGATATTTTTCCATGCTAGATGTGTTGTTCTCAAGATGAGTGTTTATTCACTTGTCATTGCACGAGAGTACGACGATAATAGGGATGCCCATTCCCGAAATGAAATGAAAACAACAACAACAACAAAGCCTTTAGTCCCAAACAAGTTGGGGTAGGCTAGAGGTGAAACCCATAAGATCCCGCGACCAACTCATGGTTCTGGCACATGGATAGCAAGCTTCCACGCACCCCTGTCCATGGCTAGTTCTTTGGTGATGCTCCAGTCCTTCAGATCTCTCTTTACAGACTCTTCCCATGTCAAGTTCGGTCTACCCCGGCCTCTTTTGACATTATCAGCATGCTTAAGCCGTCCACTGTGCACTGGGGCTTCTGGAGGCCTGCGCTGAATATGCCCAAACCATCTCAGACGATGTTGGACAAGCTTCTCTTCAATTGGCGCTACCCCAACTTTATCCCGTATATCATCATTCCGGATGCGGTCCTTCCTTGTGTGACCACACATCCATCTCAACATGCGCATCTCCGCCACACCTAACTGTTGCACATGTCGCCTTTTAGTCGGCCAACACTCAGCGCCATACAACATTGCGGGTCGAACTGCCGTCCTATAGAACTTGCCTTTTAGCTTTTGTGGCCCCCTCTTGTCACAAAGAATGCCAGAAGCTTGGCGCCACTTCATCCATCCGGCTTTAACGAAATGAAATGAAAAGAAAGAAAAAAATTACGTTATGTTGTCAAATAATAAAT
The DNA here is from genome assembly GCA_022496015.1 of Hordeum marinum. NCBI lineage: Eukaryota > Viridiplantae > Streptophyta > Magnoliopsida > Poales > Poaceae > Hordeum > Hordeum marinum. Next base: position 452,597,180 of record CM039674.1, on the reverse strand, counting down.
TCCAACGTATCTATAATTTTTGCTCGTTCCATGTTGTTGTATTATCAATCTTGTATATTTTACAACTATTTATAGCAACTTTATATCATTTTTTGGGACTAGCCTATTGACATATTGCCAAAGTGTGAGTTGTTGTTTTTGCTTGTTTTTTACTTCGCAGAAAATGAGTACCAAACGAAGCGCAAACACCGTGAATTTTTTTTGGAGAATTATTTTGGACCAGAAGATACCAGATGGGCCAGAGAAGTGCGAGAGAAGAGGGACGAGGTGGGGAACACCCACCAAGGCACGCTAGAGGCCCTTGGTGTGGCCTGGTGGGTGGTTCCCACCTCGGGACCCCCCTCCACCGACTATCGCCTCTATAAATTCTCAAATATTCGGAAAACCCTAGAGGAGTTGACGAAGCACAATTCCATCCACCGCAAGTTCCAAAACCTCGAGATCCAATCTAACACCATCACAAAGGCGTTCATCTTCATCATAGGTGCCTCTCTGATGATGCATGAGTAGTCCACCATAGACCTATGGGTCCGTAGGCAGTAGATAGATGGCTTCCTATCTCTCTTATGATTCTCAATACAATGGTCTCTTGGAGATCTATTTGATGTAATGACTTTTTCAACGTGTTTATGGGGATCCGATGAATTTTGATTTCACGATCAGTTTCTATCCATGAATATGATTTGAGTCTTCTTTGATCTCTTATTTGCATGATTACTCATAACCTCGTATTTCTTCTTCGAATCTTTGGTTTAGTTAGGCCAACTAGATCAATTTTTCTTGCCATGGGAAGAGGTGCTTTGTGATGGGTTCGATCTTGCGGTGTTCTTTCCCAGTGACAGAAGGGGCAGCAAGGTACGCATGTTCGTTGCCATTAAGGATACCAAGATGGGGTATATTATTACATGAATAGATCTTGTCTACATCATGTCACCGTTATTATCGCATTACTCTGTTTTTCCATGAACTCAATACACTAGATGCATGCTGGATAGCGGTCGATGTGTGGAGTAATAGAAGTAGATGCATAATCGTTTCAGTCTACTTATCTTGGACGTGATGCCCATAAAATGATCATTGCCTAGATATCGTCATGATTATTTGATCTTCTATCAATTGCCCAACAGTAATTTGTTCACCCATCGTGTGCTATAGTCATGAGAGAAGCCACTAGTGAAACATACGGCCCCCGGGTCTACTTTTCCAACATGTTGCGTCCCGATCTACTATTTTGTCATTTTTTTCCAGATCTATTAATCCAAAAAAACAAAATAACTTCCTGCACTTTTTGTTTACTTATTTTTTTGTGTGCTCTTGCGAGATCTATTTGCCAAAACTATCACTACCTATTCTATCTTTTATCTTTGAGAGCTTGACAACCTCTCTTACGTGTCAGTTTGCAAGTATTTGTTATTTGTGTGCATGTGTTGTTTACGTAGGTGCCTGATGTTCCTCTATGGATTGACACCTTAGTTTCACAACCGAGGGAAATACTTATCGTCGCTGTGCTACATCATCCCTTCCTCTTTGGGGAAATACCAACGCAGTCTCAAGCCACGTTAGTAATCAACACTACGAGTCACCCACATGTACCAATCTGAGGTTCTGATACAAAGATGGAACACACGAAATGCACTAGGGTTTGATAGGAGATGGTTTTGTTGAAGATGTTGATGAAGAATGGCCTCCCAAATCTGAGAGGGTGTTGGTGATGACGATGGCTTCGATTTCCCCCTTCGAGAGGGAAGTTACCCCGACGGAATCGCTCCACCGAAGGGCAAAAGTGCTCCTGCCCAAGTTCTGCCTCGAGATGTGGCATTCCGTCCCAAAAGTCCTCTCCTGACTTTTTATAGGTCAAAACACCTTATATACCAAAAGATGGGCTCCGGAGGTGGGCCATGCTGAGCACAACCCACCAGGGCGCGCCCTGGTGTCTTGTGCTCACCAGGGTGGCCCCCTCCAATAGTTATTTGGTCCAATATTCATTATATATTCCATAGAAAATCTCTGTGAAGTTTTAGCTATTTTGAAGATGTGCAGACTAGGTATCTTTGGTATGCTTTTTCAGTATAGAATTCCAGATGTCGGTATTCTCCCTCTTAGTGCAAATCTTGCAAATTATGAGAGAAAAGGCATTAGAATTACCCCATAAAACATTACCATGCATAAAAACATTGTAAATAACAGTAGTAGATCATGATGCAAAATGGATGTATCAACTCCCCCGAGCTTAGACCTCGCTTTTCCTCAAGCGAAAGCCAATATCGAAAAGCATGTCCACATGGTTTGAGAGAGAGGTGTCGATAAAAAAAATGCAAACATAGTAGCACCATGATTATTATCATAACATCAACAAAATTTATCATAAAACTCTTTCATATAACTTTTATTTCATAACAATATCATATACGTTCTCATGAACAAGTAACAATTCATCACAACGTAGAAGTATAAAGCATAAACCTTATTGGAAACCAACAAACTATGTTCTCAGTCAACTTTGCAACTACAATTCATCATATTTTCAGGAAGGGTCTCGTGTCGGAGCCTTTTGGCAAGTCCACATACTCAACCATCATTTAGTCTTCTATGATTGATAACACTCACAACATACCCATGAGCAAAAAGTTTCAACCGGACACATAGAAAGATAGGGGCTTGTAGTTTTGCCTCCCAACATATTCATCTCAAGGGTGATTTCAACCATAATAATTCATTATCACTCATATCCAACTGGGTATATGTGCCTAGATCTTTCCTCACCACATGATGCTTGCAAAAATAAAAAAAAATAAAAAGGAACAGAGAAGAATACTTTGACTCTTGCAAAGTAAATACATAGAGGTAAAACATAGGCCCTTCGCAAAGGGAATCACAGGTTGTCATGCGCCTTTAATTTGTATGCCAAATCCCTTAGTGCAAAAGAACGTCACGTTGTATTGCCCCTTGTGATAGCAATATTTATTATGTAGTCCGTCGCTTTTATTACCTTGCCATCACAAGTTCATGCAATGCTCAATTTTATATTACGCTAATTGATCCAACACTTTTAGAAAAAAATATTGCCTTAGTGCACCTATGACAACTTACTTGAAGGATCTTATTCAATCCATAGGTAGGTATGGTGGACTCTCAAAACATGAGTTTGGGTTTGGGATTTTAGATGCACAAGTAGTATCTCTACTTGGTGTGGAATTTTTGGCTAGCAAAGATATTGAGCAAGCACCACATGTTGAAGTATCTATGACAATATAACTTCTATGTGAATATGAACAAACATAAATCATTACGTTGTCTTCCTTGTCCAACATCAACTCAACAATTTTGTCATATAATATTTAATGGGGGCTCAGAATCATAAAAGATGTCCAAGATAGTGTATTTGCATGTGAATCTTCTCTTCCCTAATTAATTCTTTCATGAGTTGCATCATTGACTAATGCTATGTTTATCAACCTCCAGTAAATCTTACCCCTTATACTTTTCTTTATGTGATGTCATTACACACCATAAGATTAGCATATTATCCTTTTCATTTATTTTCTTTTATTATGATTGCAACAAGAAAGTAAAGAAGCAAGAGCTCAAACCAACTTTATTATATAACTCTCAATCAATTACATAGATAGATATATCACGAAACTAGCACTCGGAAATAGATCATACTAACTTTTATTCAACTAAATCACGAAAAGGCTAAAGATTGAAATAAAAAGTAAAGGTAAAAAGTGATGGTGCTACGATACCGTGGCATCTCCCCCAAGCTTGGCTCAAGCCAGAGTTCCCATACCCGTGTACTCAAGTCTCCTTTGGTGGTGAAGATGATGAAGGTGCTGACGTGGCTTGAGACTGTGTAGGTAGTTCCCCAAAGAGGAAGGGATGCTGCATGACAGTGACGGTAAGTATTCCCCTCAGTTATGAAACCAAGGTATGAATCTGTATAGGAAGATCACGCACCCATGTAAACATCACCTACACACAAACAACAAATACTTGCAACCTCACGCGAAAGAGAGATTGTCACGCTCTCTATGGTAATAAGATAAATTAGGTAATGATAGTTTTGGCAAATAGATCTCGCAAGAACACAAAACAAAATAAGTAAACAAAAAGTGCAGCAAGGTATTTTTGGGTTCTTTGGATTAATAGATCTGAAAACAAAAGACGCAAATATTAGATCGGAAAGCAATATGTTGGAAAAGTAGACCCCGGGGGGGGGGGGGGGGGCGTAGGTTTCACTAGTGGCTTCCCTCATGAGTATAGCGCACGGTGGGTGAACAAATTACTGTTGGGCAATTGATAGAATATCAAATAATCATGACGATATCGAGGCAATGATCATTATATAGGCATCACGTCTAAGACAAGTAGACCGAAACGATTCTACATCTACTTCTATTACTCCACACATCGACTGCTATCCAGCATGCATCTAGTGTATTAAGTTCATGAGAAAATGGAGTAATGCAATAAGAACAGTGACATGATGTAGACAAGATCTATTCATGTAGGAATAGACCCCATCTTGTTATCCTTAATGGCAACGATACATGCGTGTCTTGCTGCCCTTTCTGTCACTAGGAAAGAACACTGCAAGATCGAACCCATCACAAAGCACCTCTTACCATGGCAAGAAAATTCGATCTAGTTGGACCAACTAAACCAAACATTTGAAGAAGAAATATGAGGCTATAAGTAATCGTGCAAATAAGAGATCAAAGAAGACTCAAATCATATTCATGGATAGAAATTGATCATGAACTCAAAATTCATCGGATCCCAACAAACACACCGCAAAAGTCATTACATCAAATAGATCTCCAAGAGACCATTGTATTGAGAGACATAGAGAGAGAGAGAGAGAGGAAGTCATCTAGCTACTGCCTACGGACCCATAGGTCTATGGTGGACTACTCACGCATCATCGGAGAGGCACCTATGAAGAAGATGAACCCCTTCATGATGGTGTTAGATTGGATCTCGAGGTTCTGGAACTTGCAATGGCTGGAATTGTGTTTCATTGACTCCCCTAGGGTTTTCTGAATATTTGGGAATTTATAGGCTTGATAGTCACTTAAGGGGGTGCCCGAGGTGCCCACTCTCTACCAGGCCGCGCTAGGGGCCTCTAGCGCGCCCTGGTGGAGGGTGGCCACCCTGGCCCCCTCTTCTAGTGATCTTTGGCCCACCTGCTTCCTTCTGGTCCATAAAAATTCCATAAAAATCCCCGTAGTGTTTGGGCTCCATTTGGTACTGATTTTCTACGAAGAAAAAAACAAGCAAAAAACAGCAACTAGCACTTTGGCACTATGTCAATAGGTTAGTCCCAAAAAATAATATAAAGTTGCTACAAAATGATTGTAAACCATCTATGATTGATAATATAACAGCATGGAACAAGCAAAAATTATAGATACGTTGGAGATGTATGAGGTGGTGGTGATGAAGAAGCCTTCTTCTTCGACTTATACTTGAGCATAGAATTTTCCTCCCTTAGATCGTCGTTCTCTAACTCGATCTTTAATATCTTTTTCCATAATGCCACCTTGCTCTCCTGCAGAAAATGAGATGTGATAAATTTAACCTTAGGTTTCTATCCTTTAGGGAGGCTTGACTTCTTGAATTCCACATGCATGTCTTGAGGCTCAGGTAGTGGCTCATCCTATTCCTCAAAGTTATCATCCTTTGTTTCCTTCATGTTGTCGTCTTCCTCCTCATCCATGGTAAATCCATAATGATCCACCTCTCCATAGACCTTAGGATTTGCAATATAGCCCGCAACATAGCTCTCCCCCTCTGAATCTTGAGATAATATATTTTCAGACCTGTCAAGAAAACAACACGAAACAAGAACAGAGGATTTTCTGCAATACGGTGGTCAGAACAATGGGGGGTATATATAGAGATTTTTTTATTCTTGGAAAACAAGCATATGGAAGGAAAACAGAGTCGGGAAGGTTCCCGAGGTGGGCACAACCCACCAGGGCGCACCAGGGGGCAGGCGTGCCCTGGTGTATCGTTCGACCTGTGCATTCGGTTTTTTCGGTTTGGTTCGGTTCAGTTTATATGGTTTTTTGTTTATACAGTTTTTATACTTCGGTTTATATGGTTTTATACATAGATACGGTTTGGTTTTGGTTATAACCATTTAATTTCGGTTCAGTTTCGGTAATAACCAAAATAACCAATGTTGACGCGAATTTTTGAATGAAGAACATATATTTTTTGATCACATGATTTAATACGTGTACGCAGGTTAGATTTCTCTTGTGTGAGTTGTGTATATGTAGATCAGATCATTATATGGTTGATATTATTTGGTCCTGGCATTAGATGGAAGCAGATCTACGTATTTGTAGATTAGATCATTAGATGGCAGTGCATTAGAGGGATTAGACACATTTCAGATTAATAGAGCAATCGAAAAAAGAAAGTCAATCATGCACTCGTGCATGCGTCTCCCACAAGGCCATGATCCACCTGGTGGGGCCCTCTCCAGGCCGATCCTCTGTGGTTGCGTTGGAGTTAGATGAAGCGTTGTGGGCTGGACAATTTGACCCCAAACAAGAAATGCATACGCCAGGTGCCTAGGTCAGCTCGGGCAGTAGTGGTTTAGTACCACATCGCGGAGCGAGCTGCTATGCTGTGTGCTGAAGACTATAAAAGGTGGCGAGCTGCTGCACTGTGAAGCCGAGTCTTTGTACAGTTATACGTCTCCAACGTATCTATAATTTTTGCTTGTTCCATGCTGTTATATTATCATTCTTGGATGTTCAACTTTATATTATTTGTGGGACTAACCTATTAACCTAGAGCCCAGTGCCAGTTCCTGTTTTTTCCTTGTTTTTGAGTTTTACAGAAAAGGAATATCAAACGGAGTCCAAATGGAATAAAAATTTACTGTGACTTTTTATGGACTAGAAGACACCCATGGAGCTTGGAGATGAAGCCAGAAGATTCCCAAGGAGGCCACAACCCTCAGGGGTGCGACCACCCCCCTAGGCGCACCCACCAGACTTGTGGGCCCCTCGGGAGTCCACCGACCTCCCTCTTATCTCTATAAATCCTCAAATATTCCAAAAAACCAAACGTAGAACCTAGATCTGGAGTTCCGCCGCCGCAAGCCTCCAAAGCCACGAAAAACCAATCGGGAGCCTGTTCTGGCACCCCGTCGGAAGGGGAAACCATCACCAGAGGCCATCTTCATCATCCCGACGCTCTCCGTGATGATGAGGGAGTAGTTCATCCTCAGGGCTGAGGGTATGTACCAGTAGCTATGTATTTGATCTCTCTCTCTCTCTCTCTCTCGTGTTCTTGAGATGGCACGATCTTGATGAACCGCGAGCTTTATTGATATAGATGAATCATATGGAGTTTCCCCCTCTCTATCTCATTGTGATGAATTGAGTTTTCCTTTTGAAGTCTTCTTATCGGATTGAGTCTTTAAGGATTTGAGAACACTTGATGTATGTCTTGCGATGGGATATCCGTGGTGACAATGGGATGTTCTATTGATCCACTTGATGTATGTTTTGGTGATCAACTTGCAGGTTTCGTGACCATGGGAATCTATGCATAGGGGTTGGCACACGTTTTTTGTCTTGACTTTCCGGTAGAAACTTTGGGGCACTCTTTGAAGTTCTTTGTGTTGGATTGAACATGATGAATCTGAAATTATGTAATGCATATCGTATAATCAGGCCCACGGGTACTTGTGGTGACATTGGAGTATCTAGGTGACATTAGGGTTTTGGTTGATGTGTATCCTAAGGTGTTATCTTAGTATGAAATCTAGGACTATTCATGACACTTATAGGGATAGCTCATAAGATTGATCAGAAAAGATAACTTTGAGGCGGTTTCGTATCCTACAATAATTTCTTTGTTTGTTCTCCGCTATTTGTGACTTTGGAGTGGACTTTTTGTCGCATGTGAGGGATTTACATATGATTCAACTATGTTAGTATTGTTGAGAGAAATTGCACTAGTGAAAGTATGACCACTAGGCCTTGTTTCCAAGCATTTATACAACATTTTGCTTGCTGTTTACTACTCCCTCCGTCCCATAATGTAGGACGTTTTTTTACTCTAGTGTAGTGTCAAAAACTTCTTACATTATGGGACGGAAGGAGTATCTGTTACCTTTCTGTTTTTATATTTTCAGATTACAAAAACCTATATCTACCATCCATATTACACTTGTATCACTATCTCTTCGCCGAACTAGTGCACCTATACAATTTACCATTGTATTGGGTGTGTTGGGGACACAAGAGACTCTTTGTTATTTGCTTGTAGGGTTGCTTGATAGAGACCATCTTCATCCTACACCTCTCACATATTGATAAACCTTAGGTTATCCACTTGAGGGAAAATTGCTACTGTCCTACAAAACTCTGCGCTTGGAGGCCCAACACGAGTCTACAAGAAGAAGGTTGTGTAGTAGACATCATATAGCAAAACGAGTTCGGTTATTTCGTTTTAACCGAAAACCGTTCGGTTTCTAACCGAAAAAACCGAAGGCTAAATGGTTTTCAGATTTGGAAACTGAAACTGAAACCATAGCCCAAAAAAACCGAAAATTCAGTTCGGTTTGGTTTTTCTGTTTTGGTTTCTGGTTTTTGGTTCGGTTTTGCACACCCCGATGCATCGTGCTCACCTCGGTTGCTTTCTTGTTTATTTATTATTTTCCTACCTTTTGTAATATTCCGAAACTGACAGAATTTTTTTTGCGGATTTTTCGGAGTCCGTTTACTTACCGTTTCATGTACCTCTTCTTTTTCATGATTTTGGAGTGTTCCGAAAGGTTTCTCTTATGTGTTCCTCCGGTGTGATGGTTTGGATAACATTGCTTTCAACATTAATAAGCGTACCTAAGATATAATGTTTAATTCTTTGTCCATTTACCACCTTCGGGTTAGTACCTTCGGCATTATTAATCTTGATAGCTCCAGAGCGATAAACCTCTTCGATAACATATGGTCCTTCCCGTTTGGAGAGAAGTTTTCCTGCAAAAAATCTAAAAAGAGAATTGTACAAAAGAACATATTCTCCAACTTTGAATTCTCGCTTTTGGATTGTTTTGTCATGCCATCTTTTAACTTTTTCTTTGAATAGTTTGGCATTTTCATAAGCTTGGGTTCTCCATTCATCTAGTGAGCTAATATCAAATAACCTCTTTTCACCAGCAAGTTTGAAGTCATAGTTCAGTTCTTTAATTTCCTAAAATGCTTTTGTTCTAACTCTAGAGGCATATGACAAGCTTTCCCATATACCATTTTGTATGGAGACATACCCATAGGATTTTTATAAGCTGTTCTATAAGCCCAAAGTACACCATCTAGTTTCTTAGACCAATTCTTTCAGGACCTATTGACAGTTTTTTGTAATATCAATTTTGTTTATCTATTGCTAAGTTCAACTTGACCACTATATTGAGGATGATAGGGTGATGCAATTCTATGGTTAACATCATATCTAGTCAGCATTTTATGGAAAGCACCATGAATAAAGTGTGAAGCACCATCAGTCATTAAGTATCTAGGGACTCCAAACCTCGGGAAGATAACTTCTTTAAGCATTTTAATGGAAGTGTTATGATCAACACTACTAGTTGGAATAGCTTCTACCCACTTAGTGACATAATCAATAGCAACCAAAATATGAGTATACCCATTAGAGGAAGGAAAAGGTCCCATATAATCAAAACCCCAAACATCAATTGGTTCAATAACAAGTGAATAATTCATAGGCATTTCCCGACGCTTACCCATATTACCAATTCTTTGACATTCATCACAATACAAGACAAACTTACTAGCATCCTTGAAGAGAGTAGGCCAGTAAAAACTAGATTGCAATACCTTATGAGCAGTTCTATCTCCCGCATGATGTCCTCCATAAGCTTCAGAATGACATTTCCATAGGATTTGTTCCTATTCATTCTTAGGTACACAACGTCTAATAATACCATCCACTCCTTTTTTGTAAATATGTGGGTCATCCAAAAAGTAATGCCTTAAATCATAGAAGATTTTTTTCTTTTGTTGGTATGTGAAACTAGGTGGTATATATTTAGCAACAATGTAGTTAATAATCAACATACCAAGGAGTGTTTTGAGAAACATTTATTGCAGCTAATTGTTCATCAGGAAGACTATCATCAATAGGTAGTGGGTCATCAAGAATATTTTCTAACCTAGAAAAGTTATCAGATACAGGGTTCTCGGCTCCTTTCCTAACAATGATATGTAAATCAAATTCTTGAAGTAATAGAACCCACATAATGAGTCTAGGTTTAGAATCTTTCTTTTCCATAAGATATTTTATAGCAGCATGATCGGTGTGAACAATAACTTTCGAATCAACAATATAAGATCTAAATTTATCACAAGCAAACACAACTGATTTCAGTAGTAGCCTAATTTCTTTGGCCACTGTCTAGAGTTTTGCTAGCATAATGGATAGCATTTAATTTCTTATCAACTCTTTGTCCTAGAACAACACCAATAACATAATCACTAGCATCACACATGATCAAAATGCAAGTTCCAATCAGGTGGTTGAATAATAGGTGCAGTGATTAAGGCTTTCTTAAGCGTTTCAAAGGCTTCTACAAAATCATCATAAAAAACAAAGGGAATATCCTTTTGTAAAAGATTACTAAGAGGGCTAGAAATTTTGGAGAAGTCTTTAATAAACCTCCTATAGAAACCAGCATGACCAAGGAAACTCTGAATACCTTTAATATCTTTAGGACATGGCATTTTCTCAATTGCATCAACTTTAGCTTGATCCACCTCAATACCTCGTTCGAAAATTTTATGCCCCAAGACAATACCTTCATTAACCATAAATTGGCACTTCTCCCAATTCAAGACAAGATTAGTTTGTTCACATCTCTGCAAATCTCGATCAAGGTTGCTTAAGCAATCATCAAAAGAAGTTCCAAAAATGGATAAATCATCCATGAAAACTTCCACAATATTTTCACAAAAATCAGAGAATATAGCAGTCATACATCTTTGAAAGGTAGAGGGTGTATTGCATAAACCAAAAGGCATACGTCTATAAGCATAGGTTCCAAAAGGGCAAGTAAAGGTGGTTTTCTCTTGATCTGATTGTGACACAGGTATTTGAGAGAAACATGAATATCCATCCAGGAAACAAAAGTGTGTGTGCTTAGATAATATTTCTAGAATTTGATCAATAAAAGGCAGAGGGTAATGATATTTTTCTAGTACCTTGATGTCTACTACGCAACTTTATTCTTGTAGACTCGTGTTGGGCCTCCAAGCACACAATTTTGTAGGACAGTAGCAATTTCCCCTCAAGTGGATGACCTAAGGTTTATCAATTCATGAGAGGTGTAGGATGAAGATTGTCTATCACTCTCTCTCAAACAACCTTGCAATCAAATACAAGAAATCTCGTGTGTCCCCAACACACCCAATACAATGGCAAATTGTATAGGTGCACTAGTTCGGCGAAGAGATGGTGATACAAGTGTAGTAATGATAGTAGATATTGATTTTTGTAATCTGAAAATATAAAAATAGCAAGGTAGAAAGTGACAAAAGTGAGCACAAATGGTATTGCAATGCTTGAAAACAAGGCCTAGGGTCCATACTTTCGCTAGTGCAATCTCTCAATAATGCTAATATAATTGGATCACATAACCATCCCTCAACGTGCAATGAAGAATCACTCCAAAATTCTTATATGGCGGAGAACATAAGAAGAAATTGTTTGTAGGGTACGAAACCACCTTAAAGTTATTCTTTCCGATCGACCTATTCAAGAGTTCATACTAGAATAACCAAGTTATCCTTTCCGATCGATCTATATAAGAGTTCGTACTAGAATAACACCATATGATACACATCAACCAACTCTAATGTCACCTAGATACTCCAATGTCACCACAAGTAACCATAAGTTAATTATACGATATGCATCAAACAATTTCAGATTCATAATACTCAATCCAACACGAAGAACCTCAAAGATTGTCCCAAGATTTCTACCGAAGAAAGTAGGACAAGAACGTGTATCAACCCTAATGCATAGATTACCCCAATGTCACTGTGGGAATCCGCAAGTTGAGTACCAAAACCTAGATCAAGTGTTCTCAAATCCAATATTCAATCCAACATAGCAAAATCTCAAAGGGAAAGATTCAATCCATCACAGGATGGTAGCAAGGGAATAACATCATATCATCCGATTATATTAACAAAGCATGTGATACATCAAGATCATGACATCTCAAGAACACGAGAGAGAGAGAGAGAGAAAGAGGGAGAGAGAGAGATTGAACACATAGCTACTAGTACAAACCGTTAGCCCCGAGGGTGGACTACTCCCTCCTCATCATGGACTCCGCCGGGATGATGAACATGGCCACCGGAGATGATTTCCCCTGTTCGAGAGGACACTGTTTTCTCTCCAGATTGGTTTTTTGTCGATATAGAGGCCTATTGGAAATATGCCCTAGAGGCAATAAATAAAGTGTTTATTATTATATTTTCTTGTTCATGATAATTGTTTATTATCCGTGCTATAATTGTATTGATTGGAAACACATTGCATGTGTGGATATATAGACAACACTTTGTCCCTAGTGTGCCTCTAGTAGACTAGCTCGTTGATCAAAGATGGTCAAGTTTTCCTAGCCATTGACATGAGATGTCATTTGATAACGGGATCACATCATTAGGAGAATGATGGGATGGACAAGACCCAAACTATAAACGTAGCATATAATCGTGTCAGTTTAGTGCTACAGTTTTCTGCATGTCAAGTATATGTTCCTATGACCATGAGATCATGCAACTCACGGACACCGGAGGAGTGCCTTGTGCGTATCAAACGTCGCAATGTAACTGGGTGACTATAAAGGTGCTCTATAGGTATCTCCGAGGGTGTCTGCTGGGTTGGCATGGATCAACACTGAGATTTGTTACTCCGTGTGACGGAGAGGTATCTTAGGGCCCACTCGGTAATACAACATCACAATAAGCCTTGCAAGCAATGTGACTAAGTGTTAGCCACAGGATCTTGTATTATGGAACGAGTAACGAGACTTGCTGGCAACGAGGTTGAACTAGGTATGGAGATACCGACGATCGAATCTCGGGCAAGTAACATACCGAAGAACAAAGGGAACATCATACAGGATTAACTGAATCCTTGACATAGAGGTTTGACCGATAAATATCTTCATAGAATATGTAGGAATCAATATGGGCATCCAGGTCCCGCTATTGGTTATTGACTGTAGAGGTGTCTCGGTCATGTCTACATAGTTCTCGAACCTGCAGGGTCTGCACACTTAAGGTTCAATGACATTTCGGTAGTATAGAGTTTTGTATGGTGGTGATCGAAGGTTGTTCGGAGTCCCGGATGATATCTCGGACATCACGAGGAGCTCTGGAATAGTCTGGAGGTAAAGATTGATATATATGAAAGTGGTGTTTGAACTCCGGAAAAGTTTCGGGCATTTTCGGTAGTGTATCGGGAGTGACAAATGGGTTCCGGGGACCACCAAGTGGGGCCCACATACCCCAAGGGGCCACATGGGCCTTAGAGGTGGCGCACCAGCCCCTGGTGGGATGGGAAAGCCAGCCCAAGAGGCCCTATGCGCATGGAGAAGGAGATAGAGTAGGGGCCAAGTTTGGGAAGGAGTCCCACTTGGAATCCACCTCCCTTGTGGGAGGTGGACTCCTCCCCTTGCTTCGGCCGAACCTCTCCTTGGAGGAGAGTCTAGGTCTGCCTCCTCTCCCCTCCCTCCTATATATACTCAAGGATTTTGAGGGCACCGCCAACCCTAATTTGCCAAGTGCTGCCCTCTTCTTCCTCTAGATCGTTTCCTCCTCTAGATCGGTTTTCAGCAGTGCTTAGGCAAAGCCCTACTGGAATTGCTCCACCACCATCACCGCAACACTGTCGCGCTACCGCAGAACTCGTATACCTCTCTGCTCCCTCTTTCTGGATCAAGAAGGTGGAGATCTTCACCGAGCTGCACATGTGCTTAATGCGGAGGTGCCATCCGTTTGGTACTTGATCAGGAGTTCGTGGGACGACTTGCGATTTAGATTGCGGTGATGTACCACTACATCAACCACATTCTTTAATGATTCCACTTATCAATCTACAAGGGTACGTAGATCCAATCTCTCCTATCATAGATGCTCATCTCCTAGATTGATCTTGGTGAAGCGTAGGAATTTTTTTGTTTCCCATGCAACGTTCCCAAATAGTGGCATCATGAGCTAGGTCTATGCGTATATGAGATCTTGAGTAGAACACAAAGAGTTTGTGGGCATTGATATTCAGATTGCTTCCTTCATTAGTCTTTTCTTGGTTCAGCGGTATTGTGGGATGAAGCGGCTCAGACCAACTTTACTCGTACGCTTACGAGAGACCGTGTTCCATCGACTGACATGTGACTTCATCGCATAAAGATGGCTGGTGGGTGTCTGTCTCTCCCACTTTAGTTGGATCGGATTTGATTAAGGCGGTCCTTGTAGAAGGTTGAAAATCAATCTTCATATCACCATTGTGGTTTTGCGTACGTAAGAATCATTCTTGCTAGATACCCATAGCAGCCATGTAAAACATGCAACAAAAATTAGAGGACATCTAACTTGTTTTTGCAGTGTATATTGTGATGTGATATGGCCAATTGCATGATGTGATATATGTGATGTATGAGATGATCATGTTTTTGTATAGAATATCACGACTTGCATGTCGATGAGTACGACAACCGGCAGGAGCCATAGGGTTGTCTTTGATTATTGTATGACCTGCGTGTCAATCTTTAAGCGCTATGTAATGCTTTACTTTATCGCTAAACGGTAGCAATAGTAGTAGAAGCATGGTGGGCATGACAACCCCGATGGTGACACGTTGATGGAGATCAAGATGATGAAGATCATGGTGTCATGCCGGTGACGATGGAGTTCTTGTCGGTGCTTTCAAGATGGAGATCAAAAGCACAAGTTCATGGCCATATCATGTCACTTATGAATTGCATGTGATGTTAATCCTTTTATGCACCTTGTTTTGCTTAGGACGGCGGTAGCATTATAAGGTGATCCCTCACTTAAATTTCAAGACGAACTATGTTCTCCCCGAGTGTGCACCATTGCGAAAGTTCGTCGTGTCGAGACACCACATGATGATCAGGTGTGATAGATTCTACGTTCGCATACAACGGGTGTAAGCCAGTGTTGCACATGCAGAACACTCATGTTAAACTTGACGAGCCTAGCATGTACATACATGGCCTCAGAACACAAGAGACCGAAAGGTCGAGCATGAGTCATATAGTAGATATGATCAACATGATGATGTTCACCATTGAAACCACCTTAACTCACATGATGATCGGACTTGAGTTGGTGAATATGGATCATGTGTCACTTAGATGACCTGAGGGATGTTAATTTGAGTGTGAGCTTTAGTGGGATCTTACTAATCTTTGCTTATTTATGTTGTAGATCAATGGCTCGCACAGTAGCACACCTGAATTTTAATGCGTTCCTAGAGAAAGCTAAGTTGAAAGATGATGGAAGTAACTTTGTGGACTGGGCCCGTAATCTGAGGATTATCCTCCCGGCTTCCCAGAAGGCATATGTCCTTGATGCACCGCTTGGTAACCAACCCGCAGACTTGTCATCCGAAGACGTTAAGAACGCTTGGGAGGCACGTTCTGGAGATTACTCAATAGTTCAGTGTGCAATATTGTATGGCTTAGAACCGGGACTTCAAAGACGTTTTGAACGCCATGGAGCATATGAGATGTTCCAGGAGTTGGAGTTTATCTTTAAGAAGAATGCCCGGATCGAGAGGTATGAGACCTCTAATAAGTTCTATGCTTGCAAAATGGAGGAGAAGAGGTCTATCAGTGAACATATACTCAGAATGTCTGGGTATTCGACTCGTCTGGCGGAGTTAGGGATGCCTCTTCTGCCAAAGGCGATCACTAACAGAGTTCTTCAATCACTGCCACCTAGCTACAAGAGCTTCGTGCTGAACTATAACATGCACGGGATGAGCAAGTCAGTCGCTAAGTTGTTTGTGATGCTGAAAGTCGCTGAGTCTGAAATCCAGAAAGAACATCAAGTGTTGATGGTCAATAAAACCACTAGTTTCAAGAAGAATGGCAAGGGCAATAAGGGTAACTCCAAGAAGGGTGGCAAAGCAGTTGCTCCCCCCATGAAGAAACCCAAGGCTGGACCCAAGCCAGAAACTGAGTGCTTTCATTGCAAGGGAACTGGTCATTGGAAGCAGAACTGCCCCAAGTATCTGGCTGACAAGAAGGCGGCCAACAACAAACAGGGATATATGATATACATGTTATTGATGTGTACCTTACTAGCTCTCGTTGTAGTGCCTGGGTATTTGATACCGGTTCGGTTGATCACATTTGAAACTCAAAATAGGAACTACGAAATAGACGAAGGCTGGCGAAGGACGAAGTGACGATGCGTGTGGGAAATGGTTCAAAGGTTGATGTGATCGCTGTCGGCACGCTCTCTCTTCGATTACCATCAGGATTAGTGATGAACCTGAATAATTCATGAACATTATATCTGGATCTTGTTTATTGCGAGACAGTTACTCATTTAAGTCTGAGAATAATGGTTGTTCTATTTATATGAGTAATATCTTGTATGGTCATGCACCCAATGTGAGGGATTTATTCATATTAAATATTGATAGTGATGATACACATGTTCATAACATTGATGCCAAAAGATGTAGAGTTGATAATGATAGTACCACTTTCTTGTGGCACTGCCGTTTGGGTCATATTGGTGTAAAACGCATGAGGAAGCTCCATGCTGATGGACTTTTGGAGTCACTTGATTTTGAATCACTTGACACATGTGAACCATGCTTCATGGGAAAGATGACTAAAACGCCGTTCTCTGGAACAATGGAACGGGCGAGTGATTTGTTGGAAATCATCTGATGTGTGCGGTCCAATGAATGTTACAGCGCGTGGTGGATATCGTTATTTTCTCACCTTCACTGATGACTTAAGTAGATATGGGTATATTTACTTAATGAAACACAAGTCTGAAACGTTTTAAAAATTCAAGCAATTTTAGAGTGAAGTTGAGAATCATCGTAACAAGAATATTAAATTCCTACAATCTGATCGAGGTGGTGAATATCTGAGTTATAAGTTTGGCAGTCACTTAAGACAGTGTGGAATTGTTTCACAGTTGACACCGCCTGGAACACCACAGCATAATGGTGTGTCCGAACGTCGTAATCGAACCTTATTAGATATGGTGCGTTCTATGATGTCTCTTGCCATTTTGCCACTGTCGTTTTGGGGTTATGCATTAGAGACAACTGCATTCACTTTAAATAGGGCACCATCAAAATCCGTTGAGACGACGCCATATGAACTGTGGTTTGGCAAGAGGCCAAAGTTGTCGTTTCTTAAAGTTTAGGGATGTGATGCTTATGTCAAAAAGCTTCAGCCTGAAAAGCCGGAACCCAAAGCGGAGAAATGCGTCTTCATAGGATACCCGAAAGAGATATTGGGTATACCTTCTATCTCAGATTCGAAGGCAAAGTGTTTGTCGCTAAGAATGGAACATTTATTGAGAAAGAGTTTCTCTCGAAAGAATTGAGTGGGAGGAAAATAGAGCTTGATGAGGTTATTGAACCTTTACCTCAACCAGAGAGTAGCGCAACGCAGAAAGATGTTTCTGTGGAGCCTACAACATTTGAAGAGGAAGTTAATGATTATGATCATGAAGCTTCGGATCAAGTTACTATTGAACCTCATAGGTCGACAAGGGCGCGTACTGCTCCTGAGTGTTATGGCAACCCTGTCTTGGAGGTCATGTTATTAGAAAACAACTAACCTACACTCTATGGAGGAGCAAGGATGGGCCCAGATTCGGAGAAATGGTTAGAGGCCATGAAATCCGAGATGGGATCCATGTATGAAAACAAAGTATGGACTTTGGAATTATTACCTGAAGGGCGAAAGGCCATTCAGAACAAATGGATATTTAAGAAGAAGACGGACGCAGACGGTAATGTCACCGTCTATAAAGCTCGACTTGTGGCAAAGGGTTTTTCACAAGTTCAAGGAGTTGACTACGATGAGACCTTCTCACCCGTAGTGATGCTTAAGTCCGACAGAATCATGTTAGCAATAGTTGCATATTTTGACTATGAAATTTGGCAGATGGATGTCAAAACAGCGTTCCTCAATGGTTTCCTTGAGGAAGAGTTGTATATGATGCAACCAGAAGGTTTTGTCGATCCAAAGAATGCTGACAAAGTTTGCAAACTCCAGCGATCCATTTATGGACTGGTGCAAGCATCTCGGAGTTGGAATAAGCGCTTTGATGAGGTGATCAAAGCGTTTGGGTTTATACAAGTTTATGGAGAAGCTTGTATTTACAAGAAAGTGAGTGGGAGCTCTGTAGCGTTTCTAATATTATATGTGGATGAAATATTTCTGATAGGAAACAATATAGAAATGCTGGAAAGCGTGAAGGAATATTTGAACAAGAATTTTTCAATGAAGGACCTAGGAGAAGATGCTTTCATATTAGGCATTAAGATCTATAGAGATAGATCGAGATGCTTGATAGCACTTTCACAAGGCACATACCTTGATAAAGTTTTGAAGAAGTTTAAAATGGATCAGTCCAGGAAGGGGTTCTTGCCTGGGTTCAATGCCCAGTGACTGCAAAAGATAGAGAGAAGATGAGTGTCACCCCCTATGCTTCAGCCATAGGCTCTATCATGTATGCAATGCTATGCACAAGACCCGATGTCAGCCTTGCCATAAGTATGGCCGGAAGGTTTCAAAGTGATCCTCGAATGGAGCACTGGACGGCAATCAAGAATATCCTTAAGTACCTGAAAAGGACTAAGGAAATGTTTCTCATTGATGGAGGTGATCAAGAGCTCGTTGTAAAGGGTTACGTTGGTGCAAGCTTGGACACTGATCCAGATGACTCTAAGTCGCAAACTAGATACATATTTATTCTCAATGGGGGAGCGATAGGCTAGTGCAGTTCCAAGCAAAGCATGGTAGCCGATTCTACATGCGAAGGGGAGTACATCACAGCCTCGGAGGCAGCGAAGAAAGGTGTCTGGATTAAGCAGTTCATGACAGATCTTGGAGTAGTGCCCAGTGCACTGAACCCAATGACTCTGTTCTGTGACAACACTGGTGCCATTGCTCTGGCCAAGGAACCAAGGTTTCACAAGAGGACCAGACACATAAAGCGACGCTTCAATTCCATCCGCGATTACATCGAGGAGAAGGACATAAATATTTGCAAAGTGCACACGGATCTGAATGTTGTAGAACCGTTGACTAAACCTCTTCCAAGGGCTAAACATGATCAACACCAGAACTGCATGGGTGTTCGATTCATTACAATGTAAATCACATAGTGATGTGAACTAGATTATTGACTCTAGTGCAAGTGGTAGACTATTGGAAATATGCCCTAGAGGCAATAAATAAAGTGTTTATTATTATATTTCCTTGTTCATGATAATTTTTTATTATCCATGCTATAATTGTATTGATTGGAAACACATTGCATGTGTGGATATATAGACAACACTTTGTCCCTAGTGTGCCTCTAGTAGACTAGCTCATTGATCAAAGATGGTCAAGGTTTCCTAGCAATTTACATGAGATGTCATTTGATAACGGCATCACATCATTAGGAGAATGATCGGGTGGACAAGACCCAAACTATAAACGTAGCATATGATCGTGTCAGTTTATTGCTACAATTTTCTGCATGTCAAGTTTATGTTCCTATGACCATGAGATCATGCCACTCACGGACATCGGAGGAGTGCCTTGTGTGTATCAAACGTCGCAACGTAACTGGGTGACTATAAAGGTGCGCTACAGGTATCTCCAAGGGTGTCTGCTGGGTTGGCATGGATCAACACTGTGATTTGTTACTCCATGTGATGGAGAGGTATCTCAGGGCCCACTCAATAATACAACATCACAATAAGCCTTGCAAGCAATGTGACTAAGTGTTAACCATGGGATCTTGTATTATGGAACGAGTAAAGAGACTTTTCGGCAACGAGGTTGAACTAGGTATGGAGATACCGACGATCGAATCTCGGGCAAGTAACATTCCGAAGAACAAAGGGAACATCATACAGGATTAACTGAATCCTTGACATAAAGGTTTGACCGATAAAGATCTTCATAGAATATGTAGGAATCAATATGGGCATCTAGGTCCCGCTATTGGTTATTGACCGTAGAGGTGTCTCGGTCATGTCTACATAGTTCTCGAACCCGCAGGGTCTGCACACTTAAGGTTCAATGATGTTTCGGTAGTATAGAGTTTTGTATGGTGGTAACCGAAGGTTGTTCGGAGTCCCGAACATCACGAGGAGCTCCGAAATAGTCTGGAGGTAAAGATTGATATATATGAAAGTGGTGTTTGAACTCCGGAAAAATTTTCGGGCATTTTCGGTAGTGTACCGAGAGTGACAAATGGGTTCCGGGGACCACCAAGTGGGGCCCACATACCCCAAGGGGCCACATGGGTCTTAGAGGTGGCGCACCAGCCCCTGGTGGGCTGGGCAAGCCATCCCAAGAGGCCCTATGCGCATGGAGAAGGAGATAGAGTAGGGGCCAAGTTTGGGAAGGAGTCCCACTTAGAATCCGCATCCCTTGTGGGAGGTGGACTCCTCCCCTTACTTCAGCCGAACCTCTCCTTGGAGGAGAGGCTAGGGCTTCCTCCTTTCCCCTCCCTCCCATATATACTCAAGGATTTTGAGGGCAGCCCCAACCCTAATTTGCCAAGTGTTGCCCTCTTCTTCCTCTAGATCATTTTCTCCTCTAGATCGGTTTTCAGCAGTGCTTAGGCGAAGCCCTGCTGGAATTTCTCCACCACCATCGTCGCAACGCCATCGCGCTGCCTGAGAACTCGTCTACCTCTCCACTCCCTCTTGATGGATCAAGAAGGTGGAGATCTTCACCGAGCTGCACGTGTGCTGAATGCGGAGGTGCCGTTCGTTCGGTACTTGATCGGGAGTTCATGGGACAACTTGCGATTTGGATCTCGGAGATGTACCACTACATCAACCGCGTTCTTTAATTCTTCCTCTTAGCGATCTACATGGGTACTTAGATCCAATATCTCCTCTCATAGATGCTAATCTCCTAGATTGATCTTGGTGAAGCCTAGGAATTTTTTTGTTTCCCATGCAACGTTCCCCAACAAGGCCTTGCAGCGGCGGAACAAGGAGTCTAGGGTTATTTCTGATGGTTTCTATATTTATTGGATTTTTGGGCATCGGGTTCACACCAAGATGGGCCACGAGGTGCCCAACACCCACAAGGGCACATATAGGGGGGTCTGGCACGCCCTCGTGGGTGCTAGGCACCCTGGACCCCCTCTTCTGGTGTCTTTTGGCCCATCTTATTTCTTCTGGTCCGTAAAAAATCCACAAAAATCCCCTTAGTGTTTTGTATCCGTTTGGTACTGATTTTCTGCAAAGTAAAAACAACAATTGGCACTTTGGCACTATGTCAATAGGTTAGTCCCAAAAATGATATAAAGTTGTAATAAAATGATTGTAAAACATCCAAGAATGATAATATAATAGCATGGAACAAGCAAAAATTATAGATACGTTGGAGACGTATCAGCATCCCCAAACTTAATTCCTACTTGTCCTTGAGTAGGTAAATGATAAAAACAATTTTTTTGATGTGGAATGCTGCCTAACTTGTTCATCATATTCTTTTATTCTTTGTATAGCATGGACATTTGGACTTCTAAATGATTCAAAGCAATAGTCTAGTTTTAACATAATGACTTCAATACTTAAGCATGTCAACAAGTAACCATGTCTTTCAAAATATCAACGCTAAAGAAAGTTATCCCTAGCCGATCATGCTCAATCATTGATCCATTCACACACTCAAATATTAGCTACACCTAATGCTCAAGTACGATCATAGTGCCCCCCTAGTTGATGCTTTATAAGAGAAGATGGAGACTCAAATTTGAAAAATAAAAATTGCATAAAGGAAATAGATAGGCCCTTCGCAAAGGGAAGTAGGGATTTGTAGAGGTGCCAGAGCTCAAGTGTTTAAATTGAGAGAGAAATATTTTGAGTGGCATGCCTTCCCTGTCAACGAAAATGACTGAGAGATTTCAATATCTTTCCACACTAGATGCATCATAGGTGGTTCCCAAACAGACAATAAAGTTCATTCCTTTTCCACCAAACTTTCACTTTCCATGGCGGGTTGTATCCACGGTTGCCTTCCATACCAACACGTTCCAAGGAATTTATTATTTGACAACATAAAGTAAATATTTTTTTCATTTTGGGACTGGAATCCTTATTACTGCCATACTCTCATGCAATGACAAGTGAATAAACACTCATCTTGAGAATAACACATGTAGCATGAAAAAAAATCGGTCACCCCCTACCTTTCATGAGCGGTATGATCACACAAAAAGGAAATTTTATTTTGAAAGTTTAGAGATGGCACATACAAATTTTCTTGGAACGGCATGTAAATACCGTATATAGGTAGGTATAGTGGACTCATATGGCAAAACATGGTTTAAGGATTTTGGATGCACAAGTAGTATTTCTACTTAGTACAAGTGAAGGCTAGAATGAGGTTGGGAAGCAACCAAAACAAGAAAAAAAATTCACATAAGTGAGCATTGAACATAACCAACACCGAATAATGCACCACAAGTAGGATGTAACTTCATTGCATAACTCTTGACTTTCGTGCATGCATTGGGAATCACAAACCTTAACACCAATATTCCCACTAAGCATAATTACTCATCAATATGACTCACATATTACTATCATCATGTTTCAAAACTATAACAAGGAATCATGTTTAATTTTTCCAATGATCTTCATGAATGTTTTTATTATATCCTCCTTGGATATCTATCACTTTGGGACTAGTTTCATATATTGCCATTGCTTTTGGGCAAGCTCAAACAAATTTAAGTGAAGCACATGAGAATAAAGATTTTATCTCTCAAAAAGGTATAATTAAAGCATGATAGGATTTCTTCAAAATTTACTAACTCTCGAATTAATCTAAGTGAAGCACTAGAGTAAATGACAAGCTACTCTCAAAAGATATAAGTGAAGATCAATGAGTAGTCAAACTATTAAGTAGCTATGTGAGGACTATCTCTCTCAATAAAGATTTTCAGATATGAGTAATTTATTAAATATCAAGCAAAATAAAAATAGCACTCCAAGAATAGCACGCATCATGTGAAGGAATAAAAATTTAGGCTCAACATAGGCTAACCGATAATTGTTGATGAAGAGAGGTGGGATGCGTAGCATCCCCAAGCTTAGATGCTTGAGACTTCTTGAAATATTTACTTGGGTTGCCTTGGGCACCCACAATCTTGAGATTTTTTATCTCATTCAATCCTCTCATATCCCGGTTTCACCTATTCTCAAAAACTTCATCCACACAAAACTCGAAAAGAACTCGTGAGATAGGTTAGTGTACATAAGAACAAATCAACACTTCATGTACTGCTAAGACAAGTTTCACAATAATTTAAAAACATCATCCACTGTTTACTATTGTTTACACAATTTATATTTACCAATATAGACTATGGAAACTATAGGATAAGTAGATAACAAAACTATGACATCAATCTGTTCAAACAGAATAGTCTGTAGAAATTTATTAAACTAGTGTACTTCTATAACTCAAAACATTATTAAAATTTAGTACATGCTAAATAATTTATATGAAAACACTGTGTAAAAAATTCAGAAACTTTCCATGTTCCAATAAAATATGAAAATTCAAATACTACAACAAAAGTTTCTGTTTTTACACAACACACATCAAACATGCAATGCAAGCATCCTAAAGGGAAATTCTTGGAACCTGTAATTGAAAAACAAGATTATAAATAACATCTAACATAAAACAAAAAAATTATGCTCCAAGAAAAACTCATATTATGTGACGAATAAAAATATAGCTCTAAGTAAGATATACCGATAATGTTGGAGACGAAAGAGGGGATGCCTTCCGGGGCATCCAAGCTTAGGCACTTAAGTCTTCCTTGGATATTCTTCTCCTTGTATATTACCTTGGTTTGCCTTGGGAATCCCCAAGCTTAGGTTATTCTCACTCCTTATTCTCCTCATATCGGTGTCTCACCCAAAACTTGAAAACTTCAATCACACAAAACTTAACGGAACTTCGTGAGATGGGTTAGTATAATAAAGATAAATCATTCACTTAGGTACTGTCAAGACAAGATTCATAATTTTTCCCGCATGATACCTACTGTATTCCATCATTACCACAATTTATATTACTCAATATAATCTATAGGAACACTTGAAACAGGCAAACTATGCATGCAAAGCAGAATCTGTCAAAAACAGAATAGTCTGTAAAGATCTGAATGATCACCATACTTACCTGACTCTAAAAAATATAGAAAACTAGGAAAACGCATATAATTTTCATAGAAATTTAGTGTAAATTTTTTAGAATTTTTTGACGCTACAGTAAAATCATATAATTCATATACTGGACGCAAAACTTTCTCTTTTTGCACAAAATCAAACAAGCAAGTATCCACACTACCCCAAAGGCTTTACTTGGCACTTTATTGAAATAAAAGACACAAAACATGATTAATAAAGTAGATTAATAACATTAACATATAAAAACAGAAATTAAAAGTGTTGGGTTGTCTTTCTTTAATGCCTTTTAGCTAGGCATGATGATTTCAATGATACTCATAAGGAATAATAATTGAAACATGGAAGAGAGCATCATGAATCACATGAAAAGCACATTTAAGTCTGACCCACTTCCTATGCATAGGAATTTTGTGAGCAAACAATTTATGGTATCAAGAATCAACTAGCATAGGAAGGCAAAACAAGCACGTCTTCAAAAATTTGAACACATAGAGAGGAAACTTGATATTTTGCAATTCCTACAAGCATATGTTCCTCCCTCATAATAATTTTCAGTAGCATCATGAAGGAATTCAACAATATAACTATCACATACATCATTATTTTCATGATCTACCAACATAGAAAAATTATCACTCTCCACATAAGCAAACTTCTTCTCATTCATAATAGTGGGAGCAAACTCAACAAAATAACTATCACGTGACACTTGATTGATATAACCACATTGAATATTAAAATAATGAGAACATTTTTCATGGTTTTCATTACTCTTTATAGCATACATGTCATCAAAATAATCATCATACATAGGAGGCATGCTATCATCATAATAGTTTTGCTCATCAAAACTTGGGGGACTAAAAATATCATAATCATCAAACATAGCATCCCCAAGCTTGTGGCTTTGCATATCATTAGCATCATGAATACTTAGAGAATTCATACTAACAATATTTCTATCATGCTCATCATTCATGCTGCGTTTGGATGTCTATATAGGATGCCTTTGTATTGTATTGGGTTCAATTCCAATTTAGCCAGGAAATTGTAATGGCCATGAATACGAATTCAATTGTTTGGATGTTTACTGAATTGGCTCATAGAATCATCATGAGGTTTCAATACAGAATTGTGTTTGGATGTACAACTATGGAATTGCATAGCAACATTAGTATGTGCATTAAAACAATAGTTGTATGAATATAATTGGATGATTATATAGTAAAAAAATGAACATATTATTCTAGGAATCGAGCATGACATCATATAATATAGACATAAAAACAAACAAAAAATAATTTTACACAAAGAACATAAATCACATATATTTGTCCCAAATTCTGAACGACACATAGGTCCAAATGTAACAACACAATTTTTCAAATAAGTTGAAGTTGAACATTACATAGTCCCAAATATAATAAAGAAAATAGTTTGGATATGTTCAAGTTTAACAAGACAAATAGGAAAGCATAGCTTGCTTAACTTCAAGGCAATAATAGTTTCAAAGCCTTCCTCATGTGCATTGGCAGCTCCATTAGAGCTTCAAATAAGCGCTCATTAAGAACCAACTTTCCGTAAGAGTGCAACATGTTTGCTTCTGCCAACTTTGGTATCAGCTAAAGTGCAACAAGTATTTCAGAAGGAGTAGTAACCTTTGGCAATGGAAGTGGATCAATTGTCTTCAAAGCATCCTTAAAAGTAGTCCTCATTTCTCTAATCATGCACATAATGGCATCACCTGTTTGTTGTCTCTTTTGTACCATTTCTGGAGAGACTTCAATTGGTTCTTCTAGATCTGTAGCAATCTCAGCACCTATCTTGGCACCATCACCATCTGCATGATCTTTTGAATATATGGTAGATATGGCTTCCTAGTGCTTCACTACTTTGGTTTTGTAAGAAGGTAATGATTTCTCTTTCTTATTAGCCCGCATGATACACCCAACAAAGAAGAGTAAAGTTGCTGCCCCATTTTGTTATATAAAAAACAATGCAAATACATGAAAGTTACCTCCACATATTTAGTCCAGACATCATCGCTATCAATCAGGAGCTTATGGTTGACACAATCCCAACCGAAACCGCTTTGAGAAAGGATCTTGTTAATGACTTCATATTTCTTCTCAAAAGTCCTAAGCCTTCCTGATATGTTCTCCTTCGAGATATCCTTATTACACTTCTCCTTCACATTCTTGATAGCTGTAGGGTACACATGTGCTTTCCATCCATTTTGTGAATGGTCACCCATGTTGTGATGATGAACAAGTACCTCAAGCATTGCAGCGTCCATCTCATCATCCCATGTGACATAATTCCTCTTTCCATGAGCAGTTCCTTTAGCCATGCTCCTACAAAGAAAAACAATTTTGCACAAAGGAAAGAAATATACTGGATCAAATTTTGTGAAAAGCCATCATATATATTAATATCAAGTTGTTGCATGTACAAAATACCACACAAGGCACCTTCACAGTCAACCAATCTATCACACAAAAGACAACCAGGAAGCTACCATCATCACCTAGGCCCCACACAAAATGAGACGACCACCACCTACACAAATCCACTAACTAGTCGACCACCAACTAACTATGCCATCTCGGCATGCCTGACAAGGTATTCAACATACATGTCCTGAGATAATTGTCGCCTAAAGTTGGTCCATTCATTAGTGACTTGAACAAATGTAATCAAGTCAACGTCGTCCACGGCCTCATGTTCCAAATTTGCTAGGTCATCATCAACTTCTTGCAGCAATAAATCATCCATTATATGTTACCTATCCCTTGCAAAGTTGTGTAACACACAACAAGCATTAATAATTCAAATCTGCAATGATTTATATTTAAATTAGCATGTCATGCAGTCCATATGTTATTCAACACCACATGGACATTTTTACCTGGTCCTTTATGTCAAAGAGAGATTGAATTTGCAGAATGGCCCATTTTTTCTTCCATAGGCCAAAAGTTCTCTCCACAACATTTCTAGCATGAGAATGACGTAAGTTATACAACTCTTTGTCAGTTTGGGGTTGTTGTTGACTTGAAACCCACTCTTTGAAGTGGTACCTAGTCGATATGAATGGAGCTAGAAAGCCAGGTCCATTGGTGTAGCCAGCATCCACTAAGTAGTATTTCCCTATGGTGTACAAATTAGAGTTAGCTAACATTAACATAGAAAAGAAACGAAATTCCAAGAGAAACATTCGTACCATGAGGTATGACAAATGCATCTTGACGATTATTTATCATTGCATCACGCGACACTCTAGAGTCAGATGCAGATCCCTCCCAGCCAGGTAGAACATAAAGAAGTTTTATGTTCCAGTCAACAACACCTAGCATGTTAGTGGTGATATCTTCCTTTCTATTCGTATACCTCCCGTCGTCAGCCGCATTGACAGAAACATCAACATGACACCCATCTAGTGCTCCCAAGGCATTTCCAAACCACTTCCATTTGTAATCATCCGGAGGTTCAATAGAAGGATCAGGAAGCTTGATAAACTCCCCACTTAGGGAAAGAATGGTTGTTAAGACATTCGAGAAGTGCCTACTAATAGTCTCTAAAGAACGCTTGTAAGTGCCACGCAACAATATCATTTTAATACCATGTCCAACCACCAATAAGAACATAACAACCTTTTCTGCTACAATGACATATACGTTGTCTTTCAGACCACACTTCATACGCAACATCGTGCAAAGATCATGAAAAAAATCTTTTGGTTAAGCGCAACTCATCATAGCAAGTAACTTCTGGACCATTGTACATTTCTTTGAGCAAGTAATTCCTATGAACATATCAAAACTCATCATCACTAAAGCATCCTAAACTCTTAGGTGCTCTCTGTGTACTAAGATAAGCTAGGCCAAGACAAACCGACTCAACATACATCGCTGTCAACATGATTCTTTTCCTTTTTCTTCTTTTGTTCTCTTCGTTAATGGAAGCAATCAAATCCATTTGTGACATGATGCATCCAGAATGCACATACGTAATGTTAATTTTGGGCTAAATTCAGCATAACCATGCATCATTCAAGAAATACCATATGGACTAGCATGCATCAAATCACGCATATCAAGCATCATGTCCATCACACAAGCATGCATCAGACCACCACATAAGCATGCACCAGACCACAACATAAGCATGTATCAAACCACACAACCATGGATCATATCTACTATCTTATTGGTGCACAAATTTTAATCATGATGATACCTCAGATCGGCCTAGAGGGTTCCAAATTTTGAGCCAACCTACAACAAAAGAACACAACATAGGTTAGCAAATGAATATGAACAAAAGAACCAGGGGAGGGAAGGAGTAGAAATAAATTTCTGGCTGACTAGAGGAGGACCAGAAAGTAAGGAAGAAGTGGAGGAAGAAGGGGAGCCGAGGGAGAAGTACAATGATAACCCACAAGTATAGGGGATCGCAATAGTTTTCGAGGGTAGAGTATTCAACCCAAATTTATTGATTCGACACAAGGGGAGCCAAAGAATATTCTCGAGTATTAGCAGCTGAGTTGTCAATTCAACCACACCTGAAAGACTTAATATCTGCAGCAAAGTATTTAGTAGCAAAGTAGTATGGAAGTAACGGTAACAATGGCAAAAGTGACAGTAGCAGTTTTGTAGTGATTGTAACAGTAGCACCGGAAAAGTAACTTAGCAAAGATCAATGTGTGCAAAGCTCGTAGGCAATGGATCAGTGATGGATAATTATGTCGGATGGCATTCATCATGCAACAACTATAACATAGGGTGGCACCAAACTAGCTCCAATTCATAAATGTAATGTAGGCATGTATTCCATATATAGTCATACGTGCTTTTGGAAAAGAACTTGCATGACATCTTTTGTCCTACCCTCCCATGGTAGCGGGGTCCTAATGGAAACTAAGGGATATTAAGGCCTCCTTTTACTAGAGAACCGGACCAAAGCATTAGCACTTAGTGAATACATGAACTCCTCAAACTACGGTAATCACCGGCAAGAATCCCAGTTATTGTCACCCTGAGGGATGCAGATCATAACTCGTAATCGATGTCTACAACTTGCAAGATAGGATCAAGAACACATATATATACTCATGAAAGCATAATATGTTCAGACCTGAAATCATGGCACTCGTACCCTAGTGACCAGCATTAAGCATAGCAAAGTCATAGCAACATCAATCTCAGAACATAGTGGACACTAGGGATCAAACCCTAACAAAACTAACCCGATTACATGGTAAATCTCATCCGACCCATCACCGTCCAACAAGCCTACGATGGAATTACGCATGAACAACGGAGAGCATCATGGAATTGGTGATGAAGGATGCTTGGTGATGACGATGGCGTCGATTTCCCCTCTCCGGAGCCCAAAACAGACTCCAGATCTGGCCTCGCGAGGAAGAACAGGAGGTGGCAGCGGATTCATATCATGAAACGCGATGAACTCTTCTCTCTTATTTTTCTCTCCCCGAATAGGATTATATGGAGTTGGAATTGAGGTCGGTGGAGCTGTAGGGGGCCGACAAGCCACCTAGGCACGACCTAGGGGGGCGCCCCTGGCTTGTGGCCAATGTGTGTCCCCCCTCCGGTTGATTCTTTTGTCAGTATTTTTTATTAATTACAAAAATATTCTTCGTAAATTTTCAGGTCAATCCGAGAGCTTTTATTTCTACACAAAAATAATACCAAGGCAATTCTGCTGAAAACATCGTCAGTCTGGGTTAGGTCCATTCAAATCATGCAAATTAGAGTCCAAAATAAGGGCGAAAGAGTTTGGAAAAGTAGATACGATGGAGACGTATCAACTCCCCCATGCTTAACCCATTGCTTGTCCTCAAGCAATTCAGTTGACAAACTAAAAGTGACAAAGAAAAACTTTTGCAAACTCTGTTTGATCTTGTTGATGTAAATATATCTAACTGATGTTTAGATTTTCAGCAAAGATTATAGACTAACCACGTTCACAATAATATTTAGGTCTCACATTTACTCCTATCAATGGCATAATTAACTAGCGAGCGATAATAATAAATCTCGGATGACAACAATTTTATCAAAACAATCATGACACAATATGATATAATGGTATCTCGCTAGCCCTTCCTGAGACCGCAAAACATAAATGCAGAGCACCCCTGAAGAACAAGAACTGACTAGAAATTGTAATTCATGGTAAAAGAGATCCAGTCACAATCGTACTCAATATCAATTAATAGCAAAGCATACAAATGACAATGGTGCTCTCTAACTGGTGCTTTTTATAAGAGGAGGATGACTCAACAGTAAAGTAAAATAGATAGGCCCTTCACATACGGAAGCATGGATTCGCAGAGGGAAGCATGGATTTGCAGAGGTGCCAGAGCTCGATATGTTTAAATCAGGGATGAATAATAATTTTGAGCGGTATGCTTTCATTGCCAACATAACAACCAAGAGACTTCACCATCTTCCATGCTAGATACATTATAGGTGGTTCCCAAACAGAATGATAAATTTTTTACTACCCTTCCACCAATCGAACACACTCCACTGCTGGCCGAATCCATGGGTACCGTCCATACAAACAACAATCCTAGGGGAGTTTTGTTTCATTATATTTTGATTTGATTTTCAAGCATGGAACCTGGCATCCTGAATACCA
Source organism: Hordeum marinum (assembly GCA_022496015.1). Taxonomy (NCBI): domain Eukaryota; kingdom Viridiplantae; phylum Streptophyta; class Magnoliopsida; order Poales; family Poaceae; genus Hordeum; species Hordeum marinum. The sequence goes on along the minus strand of CM039674.1, from coordinate 452,566,016 downwards.
GCCACTTTCTCATGAATGATAGTGAATCAACACATATCGTGAGAATAACCCACCTAGCATGGAAGATACTGACCTCCCCCACTCGCTACATGAGCGATTCAAGCATACAAAATAGAATATTATTGAAGGTTTAGAGTTTGGCACATGCAAATTTATTTGGAACGGCAGCTAAATACCGCATTTAGGTAGGTATGGTGGACCCAAACGGAACAACTTTGGGTTCAAAGAAGTGGATACATAAGCAGTATTCCCGCTTAGTACAAGTGAAGGCTAGCAAGAGATGGGGAAGCAACCAACTAAAGAGCAACAACAGTCATAAACATGCATTGAGATTAACCAACATTGAATGCAAGCATGAGTAGCATATAAATTACCATGAACATAAATATCGTGGAGGCTATGTTTATTTAGTTTCAACTACATGCGTGAACATGTGCCTAGTCAAGCCACTTGAATCATTCAAGGGAGGATACCATCCTATCATACTACATCACAACCATTTTAAAATGCATGTTGGCACTCAAGACAAACCATTATACACCCTTAGCTAATTAAGCATGGTATGAGTAACTATAATCTCTAATTGTCATTACAAATATGTTTCACCCATAATGAGCTGAATCCAGAACGATGAGCTAATCACATTTACAAAAATAAAATAGGTCGAGTTCGTACCAGATTTTCTCCATCTCAATATCTTGATCATATATCGTCATTATTGCCTTTCACTTGCATGACCAAATGGTGTGAATAATAATAAGAGTGCACATGCATTGGACTAAGCTGGAATCTACAAACAATAACTCAAGGGAGAAGTCAAGGTAATAAGGGCTCTCTGATAGATAAACAATAATGCATATGAGAGCCACTCATCATTTTCATTGTGGTCTTCTCCTTACGACCCAAAGAAAGAATTTCAAAACAAGAACGAGAAAAACTATTTACACGGGAAAGTTCCCAACAAACAAAAGTAGAACGAGAAATATTTTTGGGTTTTCTTTTAATGCTACAACTAAACAGACTAGAAGGTAAAGCTAGAACTATTTTTTTGGATCAAGAACACAAGAAGAAAGCGGAAAGAAGAAATAAACTACCATGGATGGTACAATGAAAAAGCATGAGCACCAACTACTAAGATCAGTGTGTGAACATGAATGTAATGTCGGTGAGAAATACATACACACCAAGCTTAGACTTTTGGCCTAAGTTGGTCTAGGGCCATGGCTGAAAATAACCATCTCCTGGATACTCCGAAGGGTCCTGAGGGTTCCATTGGTTGGTGAGCTCCTGTGGCTCCCACTGAAAACTGGATCCTGATACGGATCAGGGGCTGGTGCCGGCTCAGGTGCTGGGGGTTGCGACATACCCCAATATCTGTAGATGTCCTCGGGCATAATAGTGTACCTGCCTGAATGTATATCGAACAAAGAAGAAGCAGGCAAGGTAATAATCTCACAAGTACTTTGACTAAATACTAAGTTGTAAAGCAACCTCCTATCATTATCCTTCCTAATAAAATCATGTGTTACCATACTGTCATAGTCCAAATATCTTGTAGGTAGCGGCATTTCTTCTTCCTCGTCAAGCCTAATGGGTATCTTAAAGTGTTTGTCTAGAGATGCATAGATACCTCTGAATATGGGGCCCTTCGAACGGTTTAAGTTCAACCGTTGGGCCACCATAGCACCCAGACTAAAAATTCTATCAGCAAGTAAAGCGTGGTGCAGAATGGCAAGGTCAGGAGCACTAAGGCCTCCACTCTTCCCATGACCAACTAAACATCTCCCCACAAATAATGAATAATAGCGTAGAACAGGAAAATGTAAAATAGCTGTTCTTGCCTTTGACACCTCTCTCTCTTCCCCCACGATGGTTGCGACAATAGTCCTCCGTGTCTCTAGGATGTGGTTCACTGATGCTGCCCTCATAAGGTATTTTGCAAACATTGCAAAAATCATAAAGTGTCATTTTCTTAGACACATCATACAAGTAAAACTCTACCATGGGAGGATCCTTCCTAGGATAAAAGTGAAAGTTTTGCACGAAGATATTAGTGAGTAGGAGGTACTGGTCACACCTATCATTGAGGAAGTCGGTGATGCCTGCATTCTCTGCCAAATAATAGAAATCTTCATAAATTTTGGCCGCCCTCAAGAATGCATCAGTTGGCCATTCACATGGCCGGATCTCTATGACGCGAGGAAGATTGTATTTGGACTTATTCTTCACCTCATTTTCATCTTCTTTAGAGCCCCGACTTGAAGAGCCTCTTAACAATCTCCTCATCATTTATTTCTGTGAAAAATTTCTAAATTTTTTAGTGACTCAAAATAAAGGTGAACAAAACTCCACAAAACATATAGCAATTATTCCCACAAGTGCCTAGAGCCTATATCATGCATCAAAACTACTTGGGACCATACAAATTCGACATGCAAGCTCAAGAAGAAGGTCACCACAGCAGCCAAAATTTGCAATATATAAAGCACTAAAACAAAAAGCTAATTGGACCATTGGAGGAGTCACATATTGAAGACCAGTCCCCCAAAACAGTTTTGCAATTGGAGCATTGCACAAGGAGATTGAAAATGGTAGCAAAATGAGCTAGAACACGGGTTTGAGCAATGGTGGGATTTTTTCTGGAGGAAGACAAAGTGGATGGGTGCTGGAATAAGTGAGGTGGGCCTACATGGGACCCACAAGCCACCTAGGTGTGCCGAGGGGGGTGGTCGCGCCCTGTGGGCTTGTGGCCCACTAGTGCAGCTGATACGTCTCCAACGTATCTATAATTTTTTATTGTGCCATGCTATTATATTATCTGTTTTGGATGTTTTATATGCATTAATATGCTATTTTATATTATTTTTGGGACTAACCTATTAATCTAGAGCCTAGTGCCAATTTCTGTTTTTTCCTTGTTTTTGAGTATTGCAGATATGGAATATTAAATGGAGTCCAAACGGAATAAAATCTTCGGAATGATTTTTTCTGAAATGAAAGAGATCTACCAGGCTTGGAGTGCATGGTAGGGAAGCTGCGAGGAGGTCACAAGACAGGGGACGCGACCACCCCCCTGGCCGCGCCTGGCACGCTTGCCACCCCCTGGCAGGTCTCCTAGCCCTAATATTCGTCCTATAAATACCCAAATATCCCCCAATACCAAGAAGAGCCACGCAAATACATTTCCGCCGCTAGAAGCCTTCGTTCCAAAGAGATCCAATCTTGGAGCCTTTTCCGGTAATCTGCCAGAGGGGGAACCGATCAGGAAGGGCATCTACATCAACTCCACTGCCCCTCCGATGCTGCGTGAGTAGTCCACCACAGACCTACGGGTCCATAGCTAGTAGCTAGATGGTTCTTCTCTCTCTTTGTGCTTCAATACCATGTTCTTCATGATCTTCATGGAGATCTATTTGATGTAATACTCTTTTGTGGTGTGTTTGTTGAGATCCGATGAATTGTGGGTTTATGTTCAGATTATCCATGAATATTATTTGAGTCTTTTCTGAATTCTTATATGCACGATTTCATATCTTTGCAAGCCTCTTCGAGTTATTGGTTTGGTTTGGCCAGCTAGATTGGTAATTCTTGCAATTGGAGAAGTGCTTGGTTTTGGGTTCAATCTTGTGGTGTCCTCACCCAGTGACAAAGTAGGGGTAGGGATGCACGTATTGTATTGTTGACATCAAGGGTAACAAGATGGGGTTTTCATCATATTGCTTGAGTTTATCCCTCTATATCATGTCATCTTACCTAATGTGTTACTCTTTTCTTCATGAACTTAATACTCTGATGCAGGCAGGAGCCGGTCGATGTGTGGAGTAATAGTAGTAGATGCAGAATCGTTTCGGTCTACTTGACACAGACGTGATGCCTATATGCACTCATTGCCTTGGATATCTTCATAATTATTCGCTTTTCTATCAATTGCTCAACAATAATTTGTTCACCCACTGTGATATTTGCCTTCAAGAGAGAAGCCTCTAGTGAAACCTATGGCCCCCGGGTCCACTTTCCATATTATATTTTCAGATCTATAAACCAAAAATACCTTGCTGCAATTTATTTACATTTTACTTTCCACAATATTTTACATCTATCTCTATCAGATCTAATCCTTGCAAATAACCGTGAAGGGATTGACAACCCCTTTATAGCGTTGGGTGCAAGAGTTTGATTGTTTGTGTAGGTGCATCCATTGGTGACTTGCTTGTTCCTCCTACTGGATTGATACCTTGGTTCTCAACAACTGAGGTAAATACTTATCTACTTCGCTGCATCACCCTTTCCTCTTCAAGGGAAAACTAACGCAAGCTCAAGAGGTAGCAACAAGGATTTCTGGCGCCGTTGCCGGGGAGGATACATAGCAAGTTAATACAAGACCTCTTCCGTCAACTTGTCGATTTTTGAAGTCGTTATCGTGGAGATCCACATCAAGCCTACCAAGTACTCATCACAAACTCATCTCTTGCATTTACATTATTTTCCATTTGCCTCTCGTTTTCCTCTCCCCCACTTCTAAAATGATTTTCAGAAAATACCAAAAAATTGCCTTTTTATTCGCCCTTCTCCCATCCGCCTTTTCATTGCTATGTTTGCTTGTGTTGCCATGTGCCTTCTATTTGATTGCATATTAACTTGCTAAAAATCTATTGACATGGATCCTCATCCACTTGCTAATCTTTTAAAAAGACCAAATTATGATGAAGCAATTGCTAGTGAGTTGAGTGCACTTGATTATCTCTATGAAGTTTTGTTTGAAAATCATGAATCTGAAAATTTTGATGAAGTGTTGAAAGAAGAAATTTGTAAGGAGATTCATGATAGTTCCTTGAATGAAAAGAATGAGTGTCATGTTGTTAGTACGAGTTCTCTGAATACCCATGATGCTAATGATATGCAAAACCACAAGCTTGGGGATGCTATGCTTGATGAATATGATATTATTTGTTCCCCAAGTTTTGATGATGACACGTATGCTATAATTGATGATGGAAATAATGCTTTATTTGATAGTTATATTGTGAAATTACTTCATGATGCTTCTGAAAATTATTATGAGGGAGGAACATATGCTTGTAGGAATTTCAATAATATCAAGTTGCCTCTCTATGTGTTCAAAGTTTTGAAGTTATGCTTGTTTTGCCTTCCTATGCTAGTTGATTCTTGCTCCCATAAATTGTTTGCTCACAAAACCCCTATGCATAGGAAGTGGGTTAGACTTAAATGTGCTTCTCATAAGATTCATGATGCTCTCTTGCATGCTTCATTACTAGTTTTTATGGGAGCATCATTGAAATCATCATGCCTAGCTAAAAGGCTTTAAAGAAAAGCGCTTGTTGGGAGGCAACCCAACTTTATTTTTATGTTCTGTTTTTGCTTCTATTTTTGAGTGTTTCCCACATTATAGATTATTTAGTAATTGTGTTTTGGTGTTTTAATTAGTGTTTGAGCCAAGTAAGACCTTTGGGATGGTCTATGGTGGTTGTTGATTTGATCTTGTTGAAAGCAGAAACTTTTGCGCCCAGTCCAGGAATTTTATAAATTTTTCAAAGCGTCGAATGAGTATGAAATTTTGATACAAGATTAAAATACAAATTTCCCAGGTTTTACTAACCTTGCAGAATTTTATGAGTTACGGAAGTATACGAAGTTTTCAGATTTCTACAGACTGTTCCGTTTTTGACAGATTCTATTTTCTTTGAGTTGTTTACCTATTTTGATGTATCTATGGGTTGTATCGGGGGGTATGAACCATGGAGAAGTTAGAATACAGTATGTATTACACCAATATAAATAAATAATGAGTTCACAACAGTACCTAAAGTGGTGATTTATTTTCTTATACAAACGGATCTCACAAGTTTTCTTTTAAGTTTTGTGTTGTGAAGTTTTCAAGTTTTGGGTAAATATTTGATGGACTATGGAATAAGGAGTGGAAAGAGACTAAGCTTGGGGATAAACAAGGCACACCAAGTCATATTCAAGGATGCCAAAGAGCCTAAGCTTGGGGATGCCCCGAAAGGTATTCCCTCATTCGTCTTCAATCCATCGGTAAATTTACTTGAGGTTATATTTTTATTCACCACATGATATGTGTTTTTCTTGTAGCGTCTTCTATGATATGAGTCTTTGCTTTTTTAGTTTTCCACAATCATCCTTGCGTCACACATATTTTGAGAGAGACATGCATTAATCGTGAATTTATTAGAATACTCCATGTGCTTCACTTATATCTTTTGAGATAGGCAATTTTGCTATAGTGCTTCACTTATATCTTTTTAGAGCGCGGTGGTGTTTGATTTTATAGAAATAATTGAAGTCTCTTACCTCACTTATATTATTTTGAGAGTCTTTAAAACAGCATGGTAATTTTTTTAGGTTATGAATTTAGTCCTAATATGATAGGCATCCAAGTGGGATATAATAAAAACTTCCATATTAAGTGCATTGAGTATTATGAGAAGTTTGATTCCCTGCATAAAGTTTTGAGATATAAAGATGGTAATGTTAACTCCTGAAAAAATTCACCATTGCTCTCTCCCTCGTGTTCTTGCTCAAGAACCAGTGGATTTTGATTTCTTTGTTCAAAGCCCTATTTCCAAAACTGTTTTAGGGATTGCTTCTCGGTATGTAACTCCCCCATTGCTCCAGTTAGTTTTTGATTTAGTGGTTTATCTCCAGAATAATTAGCTACTCTTGGTGCTGCTGTAGATGAGCTTGCATGTTGAATTATTATAGTTCTAAGTAGTTTGAATGCTTGATATGGCCTCTATGCTTCCCTAGGAGTAGTTGCTATCAATCTTATTTAGTTTTGTTAACAAATTTTTGTGGACTAATTTTTTTCAGAATTTTATTTGTAGAAAATAAGATGAATTTCTTTAGGAAGTACTCCTCCAAGAAGAATGCTTAGGGAGTTATTGAGGAGTTGTGTGATAGTGACCTACACATTCTGAGGAAGGAAGAAGTGTTGTCGTGCGAATGGCCGCATATTCCCTTCATGGAGGAAGCCGGTTTCTATCAAGAATTTTCTCAATTTATTAACAATTATAGGCTGACCAACTTCCTTGCAGATAAGTGTGACCAGTATCACATCCTCACAAATTCCTTTGTGCAAAGTTTTAATTTCCTGAGTAGGAATAATCCTCCTGAGGTGCAGTTTAATTTATATGTTGAAAACTACAAGATACCATCCAATGACTTTTGTGACATATGCCTGTTCCCTTCTGACGGGGAATTAAGAGATCCTAGACCAGTAGAGTTTGAGGACTTTCTCCTCACTTTAACAGTGGGTGACAACAGAGGCGTGTCGAAAACCACTGCCACTAGTTTGGAGTTTCCTTCTGTGCACTACTTTGCTATATTCATTTCTAAGCGTTTAACTGCTAAGGAAAAGGTCAGTGCACTCTGTGCTTCAGACCTTGCCATTTTGTGATGTGCATTATAATAATGATCACACTTTTATTCTAGGAGCTATCATTGCACGACACCTACAACTTAACAAGAGTAAGGGTAAGATACATGGTGGCATTTACGCTACTCGGTTAGCGAGTTGTTTAGGGGTTCAGATACGCCCTCATGATAATCTTTTGCCCAAGGTTTATCTAGATTACAGGTCGTTGCGGGATCACCACTTTATTGATGAGGCTGACCTCTTACATAATATTCGCCATAATCTGGTATTTAGCATCATAACCCGTGATGTTATTCCATTGCCTTCACCTGCTTTGTTTGATTCTGTTGCCAGGAACGGATAAATAATTATGCTAGATGATATCATTGCCTACCGGAACAACGAGTTCGTAGCAGAGGAGGAGCCCCAGGAGTGGGATGCTTAGGTACGTCCTCCACCGCACTTCAACATGGGACCAGACGGCTACTACGGATGGTGATTACAAAGCTAGGCCAAAGGCCTAAGCTTGGGGGAGTACGTATTCCAACCGACATTACATTCATGTTCACATATTTCATTTCAGTTGTCGGTGTCCACACTCTTTCATTGGATTATCCATGTTAGATTTCTCTTCTTGCTTTCTTCTTGTGCGTTTGAAAAACTTTGAGAAAATTCAAAAAAACATCTTGTTTCTTTTTGGTTTTTCTTTTCAGTTCAGTTAGTTGTAGTATTAAAAGAAAACCCAAAAAGATTTCTCATTTCTTCTTTTGCTTGTTGGGAGTTCTCCCATGTAAATAGTTTTTCTAGCTTTTGTTTTTCCTTCATGTGTTTTCTTTCTACAAGAAAAACTGAAAACCCCAAAAATATTTTAGTGTGTTTCTCTGAAATTCTTTTTCTTTTATCGAGTCATACAAAGGAGAAGACCACAATGGAAATGTTGAGTGGCTCTCATATGCATTACTGTTGATCTAACACAGAGCCCATATTACTTCGTCTTTTCCCATTGAATAAAATGTTTGCAGATTCCATCTTTGTCCATGACACTCTTGCACTATTATTATTTTCATATCATTCGATTGTGCAAGTGAAAGGCAATAATGATGATATTTGATGAATGGACTGTGGTAGAGAAAAGCGGATATGAACTCATGTTGTTCTTGTTTTTGTAAATATGTTTAACCTAGTATCCATGATTCAACACATTATGATTGAACATGTTTGCAATGACAATTAGAGATTATAGTGGTTCATGCCATGCTCAAGTAGCTAGAAGTGGATAATGATTTATCTTGGATGTCAACATGCATTAAAATGGTTGTGATGTAGTATGATTATATGGTATCCTCCTCTGGATGTTTCAAGTGGCTTGACTTGGTACATGTTCACGCATGTAGTTGAATCAAAACCAACATAGCCTTCACGATATTTATGTTCATGGTGTCCATATCCTACTCATGATAGCATTCAATGTTTATTATTCGTAATGCATGTTTATGACCGTATTCGCTCTCTAGCTGGTCGCTTCTCACCTATTTGCTAGCCTTTACCTGTAATAAGTGGGAATTCTGCTTGTGCATCCAAAACCCTTAAACCAAATTTATTCTAGATGAGTCCACCATACCTACCTATATGCGGTATTACCCTGTCGTTCCAAGTAAATTTGCATGTGCCACATCTAAAATTTCAAATGAACATCTATTTTGTGTGCCTGGACCGCTCATGGAGCGACAAGGGGTGGTAAGTATCTTCCATGTTAAGCAAGTTACTCTCATGATGAGTTTTTATTCACTCGTCCTTGCACGAGAAGGGCGATAATAGGGATTCCCAGTCCCGAAATCAAAATAAATGCAAATAACTAAACAAAACTCCCCCAGGAATGTTGTTGGTTTGGACGGTACCCGTGGATTCGGTTCGCCATGCGGTGTGTTTGTTGGTGGAGGGGGATTAAACATTTACTTTTACCGCTTGGGAACCGCCACTAATTTGTTTAACATGGAAGATATTGATAGCTCTTGGTCGTAACGTTGATAGGAAGGGTGTGCCTCTCAAAATTATACTTATATCTTATTAATCCTTGAGCTCTGGCACCTCTGCAAATCCCTGCTTCCCTTTGCGAAGGGACTATCTATTTATTTTAACGTTGAGCCATCACCTTCTAAAATAAGCGCTAGATCTGAGAGCACTATTGTCATCCTCATGTATTGTGTATAGTGAATATTGGATGCATCATGACTGGACCTTTTCTACCATGAATTACAATGTTTAGTCATTGCTTGAACTTTGGAGGTGCTCTCCATTTATGTTTTGCGGTCTCAGAAAGGGCGAGCAAGATACCACTATTGCCATATTATATTATGATTGTTTTGATAAATTGTTTGCACTTGAGATATATTATTATTGCTTGCTAGTTGCTTATGTCATTGATATTAATTAATATAGACTTTAAGAGTTATTGTTGACATGGTTAGTCATGATCTTTGCTGAAAACCTGGATGCTACTTAAGCATATGTATGTAAACAAGAACAAAAGAGTTCATAATTTTTTTTCTTTCTCACTTTCAGTTTGTCAACTGAATTGCTTGAGGACAAGCAAGGGTTGAAGCTTGGGGGAGTTGATACGTCTCCAATGTATCTACTTTTCCTAACACTTTTGCTCTTGTTTTGGACTTTAATTTGCATGATTTGAATGAAACTAATCCGGACTGACGTTGTTTTTAGCAAAACTACCATGGTGTTGTTTTTGTGCAGAAATAAAAGTTCTCAGACTGGAACAATTTTTTCTGAAGATTTATTTGGAATATTTGAGGAATTATGGGGCCAGAAGCCATATGAGAGGGGGGACCAGGGTGCCTTTTTTCCACCCTCCATCAGGGTGTGCCAGGCCCCCCTGGCGTGGCTTGGTGGAGGGTGGACACCTCATGGGTCCCCCGACCCTAATTCCAATGCTATAAATTCACAATTCTCTAGAAAAAATTAGAGAGAAAGTTTTACCTCCTTTCACGATATGGAGCCGCTGCCACCTTGTCTTCTTGATCGGGAGGCCAGATCTAGAGTCCATTTGGGGCTCCAGAGAGGGGAATCTTCGGTCTTCGTCATCATCAACCCTTCTCCATCGCCAATTCCATGATGCTCCCCATCGGAAGTGAGTAATTCCTTCGTAGGCTTGCTGGTCAGTGAGGAGTTGGATGAGATTCATCATGTAATCGAGTTAGTTTTGTTAGGGCTTGATCCCTAGTATCCACTATGTTCTGAGATTGATGTTGCTATGACTTTGCCATGCTTAATGCTTGTCACTAGGGCCCGAGTGCCATGATTTGAGATCTGAACCATTTATGTTTATCATCATTATATCTATGTTCTTGATCCGATCTTGCCTAGTCATATGCACCTATTACGTGTTATGATCCGTCAACCCCATAGTGACAATATTTGGGATACTTCACGGTGATGACTGTAGTTTGAGGAGTTCATGTATTCACTAAGTGTTAATGCTTTGTTCCGGTTCTCTATTAAAAGGAGGCCTTAATATCCCTTAGCTTCCTTATGGACCCCGCTGCCACGATAGGGTAGGACAAAAGATATCATGTAAGTTATTTTCCATAAGCACATATGACTATACGGAATACATGCCTACATTACATTGACGAATTGGAGCTAGTTCTGTGTCGCCCTAGGTTATGACTGTTATATGATGAATATCATCCAACAAATACTCTGATCTAGTGCCTATGATCTTTCCACTTATTGCTCTTGCTAAGTTACTATTACTATTGTTATTGTTGCACTTGCTACAAAACTACCACTACTACTGTTACTGTTACTACTGCTATCAACCTATCATATTACTATGCTACTAATCACTTTGCTGCAGATATTTATCTCCAGGTGTGGTTGAATTGACAACTCAACTGCTAATACTCTCAAATATTCTTTGGCTTCCCTTGTGTTGAATCTATAAATTTGGGTTGAATACTCTACCCTCGAAAACTGTTGAAATCCCCTATACTTGTGGGTTATCAATTGCCTCCTGACAACTCACAAGTATAGGGGATCGCGACAGTATTCACGGGTAGTATTTCACCCTAATTTATTAATTCGACACAAGGGAAGCCAAAGAATATTTATCGGCCCTGACAGTTGAGTTGTCAATTCAATCACACATGGGATATCCCTCTGCAGCAAAACTTTAGTAGCATGACAAAGAATAGTAGTAGGAGTAACAATGATAGCAGCAATTTTGTAACAACAGTTGTCAGATTTCGGGCTCCGCAAAACCCTTAAGATTCAAACACAGGGGCGTGTGCAAAGATCCCCTGCGGCCTCGCCCGACCTAGCTCTCTACTCGATGAACACAACAAAGAACTCGCACGATGATGAGGAAGAAGATGAACATGATAGTTTACCCAGGTTCGGGCCGCTGCGAAGCGTAATACCCTACTCCTGCTTTAGTGGATTGCCTCTCGAGGAGGTGAGGTGGATGAATAGGTACAGTGTTTTGGGGCCTCCTCAGGGCTCTCAGTGGTGTTCGAGGCCCCTTGTGGTTTGATGGACGATGAGTGGTGGAGTTGGTCGATTGGGTTTGGTTCCTCCTCTAAGAAGCAGCCTACCCTCTATATATAGCGGTGGCCCGGGTTCTCTTCCCTTATCTCAATAGCGGGAAGGGATCCCACAACAGCCAATTTTGAAGGGGGGCAGGGGTTCGTGCTCACCCTGCCCAAAAGCGGTCTTCGCCTGCAAAGTAGCTGTCGATGCCGTAGGGACGGGCTCAGCGATTGTCGAGGATATGTACCTAGGGTAGGGTCATAGACCTGACTACATACCCTACCTAAGGAAACTAAATTGGAGGACTTGAAGATCACAAGTAAGCTTCTGACTGGATTCCCGATGGTGCTCAAGTCATTCGACAGGCAATCCACTCGGAGATTTCTTCCTCCACTCGATAGTCGTCTATCACTCGGAAGACCTCACTTCCAGTCGATGCCAGAAGATCAAAAGCCACCCCTAGGAGGCCAACAGGCAGGTGTTAGGCCTTTCGTCTTTAGTAGCTTTTATTATGTACGTTACCAGTAACGCTAGTCTTTAAACCCACGACCGGACCCTTGGATGCCGGGTAATTATGAGGGGCAACGAACTCTATATAAGTTGCCCCTCCCCTCTGGCACAAGGGTTCGCAACCACTGTAATCTCTACATTCCACACGACAAAGCTCCAGAGCACTAAGACGTAGGGATGTTACCTCCACGAGAGGGGCCTGAACTCATACATTCGTGTGTACATCCTCGTCGTAGCTAGGACTCTGCCCTCTCCCTTCGTACCCCTACCTTCTACTGTCAGGCTCGTTCCCACGATAGTTGGCGCCCACCGTGGGGCAGACGTCTAAGCGACTTCCGGCGAGGTTGCGTTTTTCTCCTTCGATATCTCTTTTGGCGGTGTTTTTGCTCTGGGCCACGAGATCTGTTTCAGAGCGCTCATCTTCATCGCCGATGATTCGACATGGCTATAGGAAGCGCCTCTCGACGTCGGGGCGCTCCCAGTGTGCGGGACTGCGCACTTCTACGCGAGTCCCTACGGCGTGTTGTTGCGTTAGCCGTCGACTCCCTATGCGTTGATGCCCCTCGCTGTCTGTCGTCGCAAGCGGTCCGGCCGCTCACGACTCTAGCGATGGGTCAAGCATGCAGTGGCTCGCCAAATTGCTTCTCCGCAGATTGCAACGCTCGAGCCCGCCGAGTCCCTCCATGGCGTGTTCGAGTCAGACTCCGATCAGTCCGATGTTCCCTCTGAGTGCGAGAGTTGCGATCCTGCAGCAGAGGTCCTTATGACGGGCTCTCATCAAAGCCCGCCGCCGGGCTTTGGCCACGGCAAGCTTGATGCTGGTGGTCCGTCGAGTGAACAACCGCGTCGCGATGGTGAAGTCCTTCATACTCCCATCATCGGTATGACCGCCGAGGCCTAGGCCTTGGAGGCCACGCCTATTCAGCTGGAAGAGCTCCAGAGAGAACTCGACGAGCGTGCTCGCCAGCGCCCACCAGTTTCCGGTCAACCTCAGCGACAACTTTTTGCGACTAGATCTCACAACAACGTTGAGATATATCGTACTCCTATGTTAAATGTTGCAGCGGCGGCTAGGATAGCAGATTCCATTCATCCGTCGCAGTCAAAGGCTGGAAGAGGGTTGATTCAGATTAGAGCTTTGCTAGATGCAGCGCAACATCAGAATTCTATCATTTCACAGTCGCGTAACAGGATACACAGCAACTCACCTAGGGAAGAAACCGTTTAGTCGGCACCCAGCCCTGGATCGCCCTTGCACCGAAGAGGCAGATGTTTTCGTGAAGATCAGGTCAGAGATTAGTTTTACCGCGAAGACCACCGTCGAGTGCCCACTCCTCTGCAGGGTGGTCCACGCGTGCCCTGGCACCAGGATGAAAGGTGCTCGTTCGGTGACGAGCGGAATGCGAGGTTTGATGCTCGTGATCTCCTCACTCATAGGCGGATCGACAGGGGCGGAGCCCATAGAGAAGGACAATATAGAGATTTTCCGAGTGGTATCTCAGCTATGATTTCTGGTCCTGAGTGTTTTAGCAGAGCCATCTGTTCTGCAGAGATTTCCCCCAACTTCAGGTTGGCGACTGGGATCGGGAAGTTTTCTGGCGAGTCAAAGCCAGAGACTTGGTTGGATGATTACCGAGTGGCTGTTCAGATTGGTGGCGGCAATGATAATGTCGCAATGAAACACCTGTCCTTGATGTTGTACGGTTCAGCTCGTGATTGGTTGCATCGCTTGGCTCCATCTAGTATATATTGCTAGGAAGATCTTGCCCGAGTGTTCGTCCGAACCTTCGAGGGCACTTGCAAGCGTCCTGCCGGGCTGGTCAACTTACAACATTGTGTCCAGAAGCCCAACGAGACCTTGAGGGAGTACATTCAGCGTTGGTCCACTCTGCATCATACAGTGGAGAATGTTTCAAAACATCAACCTGTGTGTGCCTTCAAGGCTGGTGTGAAATACAGAGAGCTTTACCTGAAGTTCGGTCGAACGGTTGACATATCACTCAGCAAGATGATGGAAATCGCCACTCGGTACATCAATAGCGAGGAAGAAGACCACCTCCGTAGTGGCAAAGGAAAAGCAGTCGTCAGTGATGCTGGCGGTAATTCCAATCGGAAGCTGACGGGGATATACCCCACGGTATGACCCGGCCTGGCGACTCACAGGAGACCCGGCCGAAGACATGACATTCTATTAAAGACCCGGCAGGCGAGTCACAGGATGACCAAGCCCAAGACCCGGCGAGTAAGCCGGCGCCAGGCGGCTCACGGGATAAGACCCGGTGGGTGAGCCGGCGCCAGGTGGCTCACAAGAGAAGGCCCACAAGAGAAGGCCCAAAGAGAGAAGGATTCTATTAAAGGAAATAAGACCCGGAGTAGGATTCGTGAGAGACGAATCCTAATCCTACTCCTAGTAGGACTCTATTTGTAAAACCTACCTCTCCACTTATATAAGGAGGGGTAGAGCACCCCTAGAGGGACAGATTCAGAAGAGACACAAGTCCACAAGTTTAGACAACACAAGTTTAGAGATAGAGAGATTAGAGGCTCTCGTGATTAGAGGTAGCGATCAACACCCTTGTAACCGAGAGATCTTCATCATCATCAATACCAGACAAGCAGGACGTAGGCTTTTACCTCGACTTGAGGGGCCGAACCTGGGTAAAACCCCGTGTCTTCTCGATTCCGACCAACCCCTTCAAGCCGCCACGTAGTTGCGTTTGCCCCGAACCTAAGTCCGTTGACCCGGACATCTGCCGTGACAAAACCACGACAATTGGCGCCCACCGTGGGGCCCCGCATGATGGTTTTGTGTTCTTGGAGGGATCTCTCCTCAGGAATCGAGAAGCTCATTATGAGCCGGATGAGAAGAGCCGGTTCGGAAAGAATCTACCGGTCTTAGCCGCCCCACCTCAACAGATTTGCTCTACCGGTCTCTGCCCCGGCCGTGCTTAGGCGGCCAGTCGTTGCCGTCAACCGTTCCCACAGTCGCCGGTAAGGTCTGCCAGTTTTCCGAGCCGCCTCCACCGCAACCGCTGGCCGGCTTTACCACACACCTTCCCCGCCTCATCCATTGAGCCGCCCCCGCGTTGCCTTTGTCGGCCCCGTTTTTCGCCAGACCTCACGACCGCTCACCAGCCCCTGCGGCCGGCTTTGCTCCTCGTCACGCGCGCGCCATCACCGAGCCGATGCCGCGTCTTGCGCGCACCATTGCCGGGCCTCACACTCCATCGAGCTGCGCCAGCCATCGTCGCGTCCGGCTCTCCCGCTTATTGCCAAACCGGAATGCCCTCTCGCCGCCTCCGCAGACTGCGCCGCCGTGGGCTCCTCTCGCCTCCTCATCACTCCGCTGCGGCCGGTTCTCACCACAGAGCCGCATGCCTCCTGGCCCGGCAGCCGCAGCCGCGCTGCGCCACACCGCGAGCCGCCGCTGCGCTGATTCCACTTTCGCAAGCCGTCGTGGAGCCAGCCTCGCCCGGTCGCTGCTTGAGCCGCCGGTCGGCGAGCCGCCTTGCGTCGTCGAGTCGCTGAATCGCCCTCGCCGGCTCTACCTTTGCCGAGCCGCCCTTGGTTCCACTGCGGACTCACCCGCGTGTGGAGGCGGCACATCCAACGCCGTCGAGTCGCCTGACCGTTCGGTCCATCCGACCGCTCCGAATCGCCCCCGTACGCTGCCTCCGTCTGGCCTGCTGCCGTCTCTGCACCTGCTGGCTCAACGCCCCTCTCAGGCCCGTTTGATATATGAGGATTGCGGGCGTCGGCGACTCGCCCGTGGTAAAACTTAAGCTTCACCACGATGATCATCAACTCCGTGGTGGATAAATTTTTGGCCCAGCATATCGCCATGATGAGCTACTGGATGGACGCATACAAACCACCATTCATACGGTCAGGTCTACATCAACGCGCCGTCTCTCGCCTTGCCTTCGGCCTCCGTGGCCGAGTCGCCCCGTCTCGCCTCGCCCTCCACCTCCATCGCTTCAAGCTGCCAGAGAGTTCACTGACACAGGGGCCATCCATCATCCTAAATCAGGTGTATTTGCCCTTTGTTGTTTTCAATACATATTAAATTGTTAAAAGAACAATTACTTCGTTTTCTTGCAATATTTTTATGCAGGAAATATATTTGCGTGGCATTATACCGCGGGGTAGAGCGCATTCGGGTTCATCCATGTTGCATTGATGAATGGACGCTCGTGAGTCGCTGCACCCGTGGCCTGATCTACATCAACACACCAGTACCGCGCGTGCTCACCCGCCAGTATGAGCCGCCTAATAAGTGCGGCAAGCTGCCGGAACTGCAGTATGGTCTTCACCAACAAACGCCACGGTTGTCTCTCGCAGCTTCACCGGCTTACAACGCTGTGACCGTCTCTCTCCACTACGCCGGTTTACAACGCCGTGGCCGACTCTCGCCACCCGCGCCGGTTCTCAATACCATGACCGTCTCTCGCCGGCTCGCAACGCCATGGCCGATTCTCGCCACCACGCTGGCTTACGACGCCGTGAAAGTCTCTCGCCGCTACGCCAGTTTATAGCGCCGTGGCCGTCTCTCGCCACCGCGCCGGCTTACAATGCCATGGCCGTCTCTCGCCGTCGTGCTGACTCACAATGCCGTGCTGGTTCTTAGTACCATGGCCATTTCTCCTCCGTCTGCATCGTCTTACAACGCCAGCGGATGACCCAACCGTCCGTACCGGTTTATAACACCCACGGCCGACTCATTCATCGGCATCGGCTTACAATACCGCGGACGTCTTTTACAACAGAGCCGGCTTACAATGCCGTGGTTGCTTTCTATGTCTACATCAACATATCGGTACAGTGCCCGCCTGTACGAGCCGCCCAACGGACGCGTGCAAGACACCGCCCACACTGTGATCTACATCAACATATTGGTGCGATGCTCATTTATACGAGCCGCCCAATGGATCGGCACGCAAGTCGCCGCTACTACAGTTTGATTCATTTCAACAAACAGCCGGAACGTCGACCAGATCATTTAAGGAATTAGTACGGGATCATCTATAACCCGCCACGGCCAACCTCAATTTTCGATGAAGATTCTCAAGCCGCCTCTTCGAGTCAACTTGAGACTCGGGGGCTATAGACATGGCAAGACACATTTGGTCATTTTCAAATGAAAAGCCCGGGTCTTGTGCTAGGATGAAAGTTTCCGGCTCAACAAGTTTAAGTCAAAGTGGTTTGTGACCCACCGAAAACTCTTACTAGTCAATCTCGCTTTAGAGACCCTGAGCCGCTTCACAGAGTTGATGGCCAATCTCGCTTTAGAGACCCTAAACTGCTGTAAGTTAAACAATTAAACTCTTACCAGTCAATCTCGCTTTAGAGACCCTGAACTGCTGTAAGTTAAACAATTAAACTCTTACCAGTCAATCTCGCTTTAGAGACCCTGAGCCGGTTCACAGAGTTGACGGCCAATCTCGCTTTAGAGACCCTGAACTGGTATGATGCATAGTTTGAGTACATTAAGCGCTGTTGTTGATGAAGGCTTCTTAACTTTGGTATAGCTTAAAAAATTCCCCTAAGGCAACAACGTGTACTTCAAATTCCAGTTGCTTATCAACTGCGGCCATTGAAGGGGGCTTCTTACCGACGGGTATCACTTATCTCACCCTAATGGTTGGCTTTATGCCACTTCCGGTTACTTATTAACCGCGGTTGTCGAAGGGGGCTTCTTACCGACGGGTTCGCTTATCTCACCCTAACAACCGGCGTTTACGCCAAAACTAGTTGCGGAAGGAGGCTTCTTGCCCTTGGGTATAGCTTACATAAGCCCTTCACGCAGTCGGCTAGTACAATTACTAGTCGCGGCTGTCGAATGGATGCTTCTTACCATAAGGTATAGCTTACATAATACCATCGGCAGCCGGCCCTATTCAACATTGGCTGATTGGAGGAGGCTTCTTGCCTTCGGGTATAGCTTACATCACCCTCCAACAGCAGGCTTTTTGAGCTGCGGTTGTCAGTAGAGGCTTCTTACCTTTGGTATAGCTTACATAAACCTATTGACAACCGGTGTTGGAATACAATGGATAAGTATTTGTTGTTAAAAGGAGGCTTTTTACCATCATGTTACAGTTTACATCACCCTTCATGCAGCCAGCTGTAGGCCGCTTCAAGTTCATCAACAGTCGTCGTTGTCAATAGATGCTTCCTACCGTCAGGTATAGCTTACATATATCCTAAGACAACCGGCTCTTAAAAGAAATTATTTGCAAGGGCGACTCATGTTACCCTGAAAATTTGCTAGCTTTAGGCCGCTTCCGGCTCTTCATTAGCCCCGGTTGTCAATGGAGGCTTCTTACATTGGAGTACAACTCATATTACCCTACGACAACCGGTCATCAACAGAGCTCATAAAGACTTGGAGTCATGCTACTCCGGTTGACATCTCACAGGTGGATTATTCAAGGGGGGCTTCCCACCTCCAGATAAACATGCCGGCTTATAAAAGCCGGATCAGAGCAAGATTATGAGAAAGGAGCAATGTTATGGAAGGTATGAACATCTCCAGGTTGAGCTTCTTCAAGCCGCCCTCACAGCAATGCAGAATATATTTTGTCTTGTTTATTTTTTTTGCAGGTATTATCTCTTAATATGAGCCACCATTAAATATTTGGCAAGAGCAAATGGATCTTTTAATAGCCAACATTGTTGGATCTTCATAGTTATCATAAACAATGTTAAATGATTGGGTTTTTTAAGCCAGCTCGGAGAAATTCATTATTTTTCAAGAGCCGCCCTATCAGATATAATGCCATGTCATCTAATTGACCGGCTCTCGGATTTCTTCAATTGTGCTCTGTAGTAATCTACGACACTCCTGGATTTCTCAAAACTTATATTTGCCGGGTTGCACCGCAACCACGAGCAGGAATTTCATATGAAAGACAAAGGGATTATTTCAAGATATTCATTCCGGTTTATATTACAACCACGGTCAAAGATTCATTCAAACAAATTGTGGTGAAGTCATATTACTCTCACATAGTCCCGAATTGCCGCAGGCAGACGACCCGGCACTAGGGGGCTACATTATTCAAGTCCAAGTTTATATCAATTATGCAAGTCCCATGTCGCTGCAAGCATGCACCACGGCACTTGGGGGCTAATGCAAGCCGGCTTTCAAATTATTACATTGTCAGCAAGACCATATTATCTCAAAGAGATGACCCGGCCCTTCTATATTTTCTCAAGAATATGAGCCGGGCTTTCCATATTTTTATAAGTCCCAACCCAGTAAATTCTTACTGACCCGACACTTGGGGGCTACAGTATTCAGCCGTTTAAACAGATTATAAGGTTCTAAATTGAAGACCCGGCACATCACATTCTGATGAGCCGGCCCTTGGGGGCTACACAATCCAAAATGTTATTTGCAAAGCACCAAGTTATCATGGATAATCTTGGAGCTTGGGGGCTACAGGTAATATGGACATATCAAAAACTTTGAGGAGAATTTTCAAGATGTTAAATATGGAGTTCGGTTTTTAGACCCGGTGTCACCATATACTTATGACCCGGTGTTATCAAAAGATCATAACCCGCCAGATGTTATATAAGCCGCCCTAGTTCACAACAATGGAAGTCCGGCTTTACATCAGATGGATTTTCATCTCAGTATTTTTTATCAAGTCAGCTGGATTCTATTTATTTGACCCGGAGTCACCAATGATAATGACCCGACATCATCAATACTTACAACCCGGCGGAGATGACCCACTAAAAAGCATTGGAAAACCAACTCAATGGCATATGGGTATTCTATTCTCAATATTTTTCAAAGGACATTGACAAGCAAGATGGTTATCAGCACGGTTTATTCATATGCAGAAAACACCCGGATTTCGGAGGAGTCATTTTATAAGCCAGCCGAAGGCAAGCCGGCCACTTAACATATTTGTTACTCTTATTTCAGGAGCTTACCATGAATAAATTCAAGCTAACCTGGGGGCTAATGACGGGGATATACCCCGCGGTATGACCAGGCCTGGCAACTCACAGGAGACCCGGCCAAAGACATGGTATTCTATTAAAGACCCGACAGGCGAGTCACAGGATGACCAAGCCCAAGACCTGGCGGGTAAGCCGGCGCCAGGCAGCTCACGGGATAAGACCCGGTGGGTGAGCCGGCGCCAGGTGGCTCACAAGAGAAGGCCCACAAGAGAAGGCCCGAAGAGAGAAGGATTCCATTAAAGGAAATAAGACCCGGAGTAGGATTCGTGAGAGACGAATCCTAATCCTACTCCTAGTAGGACTCTATTTGTAAAACCTACCTCTCCACTTATAAAAGGAGGGGTAGAGCACCCCTAGAGGGACATATTCAGAAGAGACACAAGTCCACAAGTTTAGACAACACAAGTTTAGAGATAGAGAGATTAGAGGCTCTCGTGATTAGAGGTAGCGATCAGCACCCTTGTAACCGAGAGATCTTCATCATCATCAATACCAGACAAGCAGGACGTAGGCTTTTACCTCGACTTGAGGGGCCGAACCTGGGTAAAACCCCGTGTCTTCTCGATTCCGACGAACCCCTTCAAGCCGCCACGTAGTTGCGTTTGCCCTGAACCTAAGTCCGTTGACCCGGACATCTGCCGTGACAAAACCACGACAGAAGCAGAAGCGAAAAGGTGATGGTCCGGTCCAAGCAGAGGCAACCGCACTGGCGACTCAAGCAAAGAATAAGGGGAAAGCTAAAGGATAGTTTGCCCCTAAGAAAGGAAAAAATTATTCAGGGACTAATGTGATGGATCAGCCGTGTGTAATCCACATGAGGAAAGATGAGGAAGGCAATGTGATTTTGGCCAAGCACACCACTCAGCAGTGTCGAACGCTTATCCAACAGTTCAAAGAGACTTCGCTGAGTGATAAGACTCAGGAGAAGGATGATGAAGATAAAGAAACATTCCCATATGTCATAGCTACGCTTGTGATTTTCGCTGATGTAGAAAGCAAGAGTTGATTGAAGGTTATCAACAGGGAAGTCAACATGGTCATACCTGCCACCCCCACCTACCTCAAGTGGTCCCAGTATGCCATCACATTCGACCAAACAGATCATTCTGCTCATGTGGCCACTCTCGGT
Organism: Hordeum marinum; assembly: GCA_022496015.1. Taxonomy (NCBI): domain Eukaryota; kingdom Viridiplantae; phylum Streptophyta; class Magnoliopsida; order Poales; family Poaceae; genus Hordeum; species Hordeum marinum. The sequence continues at coordinate 452,544,465 of CM039674.1, read as the reverse complement.
CGGCAGGCTCTGGTGGTTGATCCGGTGGGGGGGGCACTCGACTCCGAAAGGTCCTCCTGGATGGTGGCAGCGGTCTGAACATCCTCTATGTAGATACCCTAAAAGGGATGGGCATTCCGATGTCCCGACTGAGTGAAACCAACATGCAATTTCACAGAGTCATCCCAAGGAAGAAGGCCAAGTCACTCGGCCAGATTGCATTGGACGTGACATTCGGGAACGATAAATTTTTTTGAAAGGAAAAGTTGACGTTTGAAGTCGTGGATTTCCAGAGTGCTTATCATGCCATTTTGGGTTGACCCGCGTATTCTCGTTTCATGGCCCGTCCATGTTACGTGTATCTCAAGTTGAAGATGACGGGCCCTAAGGGTGTGATCACGGTCACTGGCAATCGACAGCGGGCTAAAGAATGCCTCTAGCAAGGCTCCAAGATTGCTGATCATCAGATGGCTATGGTCGAACTGGAAGAATACAAGAAGAGCGCTGACCCTGCTAATTTGCTCCGTGCAAAGAAGCCCGCTTCTGAGTCGGCATTTCAGTCGGCAAGGGCAGTGAAGAAAGTGCACATCCACCCGACGGATCCAACTGCTGCCCCGACCAATATATCATCAACACTCGACAGTAAATAGGAAAGTCAAGCTCATCTAGTTCCTCCATGAGAACTGGGATATCTTCGCATGGAAGCCTACTGACATGCCGGGGGGTCCCATGGGGCTGGCTGAGCACCGTCTGAGAGTTGATCCGAAAGCTAAACCCGTCGAAGAGCATTTGCGTTGATCGGCGGCGGAGAAGCGTAAAGCAATCGGTGAAGAAGTGGCCCGTCTCTTGCAGGCAAAGTTCATTTGGGAGATTTACCACTCCGAGTGGCTCTCGAATGTTGTCATGGTGCCCAAGAAGGATATGTCATTGCGTATGTGCATTGACTTCAAACATATCAATCGGGTCTGCCCGAAAGATCATTTTCCGCTCCCCCGCATAGATCATATTGTTGACTCGACTGCGGGATGCGAGCGTTTATCATTTCTAGATGCTTACTCTGGGTACCATCAGATCCGTCTGTATGGCCCAGATGAAATAAAAACAGCCTTCATCACCCCATTCGGGTGTTTTTGCTACATCACTATGCCATTTGGTCTGAAAATGTCGGCGCTACTTTCATGCGCATGATTCAGAAGTGTTTACTCGACCAGATTCCTTGGAATGTCGAGGCGTACATGGATGATATAGTTGTCAAGTCCCTCAAAGGTTCCAACCTACTGGCTGACTTTGCTGAAACATTCTCCAACCTGAGGAGATACGCTATAAAGATGAATCCGGCGAAGTGTACTTTTGGCGTCCCTGGCGACAAGTTACTCGGTTTTTCTCATTTCTGAACGAGGGATCGACGTCAACCCTGAGAAAATCGGCGCCATTACCTGAATGAAGACTCCCATGCGAGTGCACGATGTTTAGAAACTCACAGGTTGCTTGGCAGCATTGAGTCGATTCATTTCTCATCTCGGTGAGAGGGCACAACCTTTGTACCGACTGATGAAGAAGTCCAACACGTTCGAGTAGACTCCTGAAGCCAAAGTAGCATTTGTTGAACTCAAAGCCCTGCTCTCCACCCAGCCGGTGCTCGCCGCTCCTTGCAGCAAAGAGCCCTTGCTCCTGTACATCATGGCCACTAATTAGGTCGTCAGTACAGTGTTAACTGTCGAGCGGGAAGAGGAGGGTAAAGCTTACAAAGTCCAACGACCAGTTTATTACGTTTCCGAGGTTTTGTCTCCTTTGAAGCAAAGATATCCACACTACCAGAAGCTGGTTTATGGTATTTACCTATCAGCGAAGAAGGTAGCACATTATTTTCAAGACCACTCGATTTCAGTCGTCAAAGATGCTCTGTTATCTGAGATTCTCAACAATTGGTACGCATTTGGTCGAGTGGCTAAGTGGGCAATCAAACTCTTATACTTTGACATTAAGTTTGAAGCCAAGAAAGCGACCAAGTCTCAAGCACTTGCGGATTTTATTGCCGAGTGGATTGAACAACAACAGCCAACCCAGATTCACTCGACACACTAGCCATGTTCTTCGACGGCTCTAAAATGTTGAATGGGTTCGGCGCTAGTGTTGTCTTGATATCTCCAAAGGACGACAAGCTCAGTTACGTCTTGCAAATTCACTTCGATTCCTCCAACAATGAAGCAGAATATGAAGCACTTTTGTATGGGTTGCGCATGGCTATCTCACTCGGCATCAAGCGCCTGATGGTTTATGGCGACTCAGATTTGGTGGTAAATCAAGTGATGAAAGAGTGGGATGTTCAAAACCCCACTATGGCTGGGTACTGCAGTGCTGTTAGAAAGTTGGAAAAGAAATTTGAAGGCCTGGAACTTCATCATGTTCCCCGACTGAAGAATCAAGCGGCCGACGAACTAGCAAAGATTGGGTCCACTCGATGACCCGTCCCTAGTAATGCGTTTTTAGAGCACCTGCATACTCCTTCGGTGCAAGAGGATCCTTTCATCGAAGAGCCCCCACAAGCTATGAGCTCCACCGGTCCGACTGAAGTCGATGTCCCTGCGGTAATTGATTTGGTTATGGAGATTATGGTCGTCATTCCTGATTGGACGGTGCCCTACATTGCCTATATCCTCAGAGAAGAACTCCCTGAAGATGAGACTGAACCTTGACAGATCGTGCGTAGGTCGAAAGCCTTTACTGTGATTGGGGATCAGTTGTTCAGAGAAAGCGCGACTGGCATGATGCAGCGTTGCATCTTCCCGAAGAAGGTCGAGTGATTCTGGATGAAATTCACTTGGGAACTTGCAGCCATCATGCGTCCTCATGGACAATCGTCGCTAAAGCATACCGAGCAGGTTTCTTTCGGCCACGGGCCAATGAGATGGCTAAATACATTGTTGATCATTGTGATAGATGCCAATTCTATGCAAACTTGTCCCACAAGCCGGCATCTGCTCTGAAGACGATTCCCCTTGCCTGGCCATTTGCTGTTTGGGGACTCGACATGGTTGGTCCCTTTCGGTCTGGAAAAGGTGGATTTACTCATTTGCTGGTTGCAGTCGACAAATTTACAAAATGGATAGAAGCCAAGCCAATCAAGAAGTTAACTCCCGCACGGCGGTCACATTCATGAGGGAAATAATTTTTCGATATGGCGTTCCTCACAACATTATCACGGATAACGGCACCAACTTTGACTCGGAAGAATTCAGAAACTTCTGCACCTCCCAAGGCACTCGGGTGGATTATGCATCTGTTGCACATCCTCAAACTAATGGACAAGTCGAGCGTGCAAATGGCCTCATCTTGCAAGGTCTAAAGCCTCGCCTCATGCGCGACTTGGATCATGTTGCCGGAGCCTGGGTAACTAAGCCGCCATCTCTTTTATGGGGCCTGAGAACGATGCCTAATCGGTCGACTGGACGGACTCCTTTTTTCCTGGTCTATGGAGCCGAAGCTATCTTGCCGAGTGATTTGTTTCACAATTCTCCCTGAGTGGAACTTTATTTTGAAGCTGAAGCTGAACAAGCCAGGCAAGATGGCGTCGATCTGCTGGAAGAAGAGTGAGAGATGGCTCTGATCCGGACTACGGCTTATCAGCAAGATCTGTGGCGCTTCCTGTTGGGGAACGTCGCATGGGAAACAAAAAATTCCTACGCACACGCAAACCTATCCATGGTGATGAGCATCTACGAGAGGGAGAGTGGATCTACGTACCCTTGTAGATCGCTAAGCAGGAAGCGTTAAGAAACGCGGTTGGTGTAGTCGAACTTCTTCGCGATCCAAATCGCCGAGCGTCCCGCGATCCAATCACGAACCGTCCCGCGAACACATCATGATCCGGCCCGCGAACTCATCACGATACGTCTCACGATCTTGATCACGATCAGTCTCGTGAACTCATCACGATCCATTCCGTGATCACATCACGAACCGTCTCGCGATCTCGATCACGGTCCTTCCGATCTAGCGCCGAACGGACGACACCTCCGCGTTCAGCACACGTGCAGCTTGATGACGATCTCCACCGTCTCGATCCAGCGAGAGGAGGTGGAGAGTAGAGAGAGTTCACTGGCAGCGTGACGGCACTCCGGTGATGGTGGTGGAGCAATTCCGGCAGGGCTTCGCCTAAGCGCTGCAGAAAACCGATCTAGAGGAGAAACTATGCACCGGTGTAATGGGTAGCACATGGCCGGAAATTCTGTCCAAAAACCACCCAATCCACTAGTATATATATGAGGAGAGGAGAGGAGAGGCATCCAAGGCCTTTGGGTCGGCTGAAATAGGAGGTGGGAAGCAATCCTACTTCACCTCCAATCCTAGTTGGAGTAGGATTGCCTCCTATTGGCTGATTTTCCACTTTTTGCTTTAGGACTTTCTCTCCTGCGCCATGGGCCTTTGTGGATGTTTTCCCAGCCCACTAAGGGCTGTTTATTATTCTCCCACATCCCATGGACCTCTTGGGGTCGAAATACCCCTCCCGGAGGCCTCCCGGTACACTACCGGCACCCCCGGTACACTACCGGCACTCCCGGTACACTACCGATGAGCCCGAAACTTTTTCGGAAACCAAACTGGGACTTCCTATATATGAATCTTTACCTCCAGACCATTCCGGAGCTCCTCGTGACATACGGGATCTCATCCGGGACTCTGAACAAGCTTCGGTCACCACCATACATAACTCTACACTACCGAAACGTCACCGAACCTTAAGTGTGCAGACCCTGCGGGTTCGAGAACTATGTAGACATGACCGAGACACCTCTACGGTCAATAACCAATGGCGGGACCTGGACTTCCACATTGGTTCCTACATATTCTACGAAGATCTTTATCGGTCGAACCTCTATGTCAAGGATTCAGTTAATCCCGTATAACGTTCCCTTTGTTCTTCGGTATGTTACTTGCCCGAGATTCGATCGTCGGTATCTCCATACCTAGTTCAACCTCGTTACCGGCAAGTATCTTTACTCGTTCCGTAATACAAGATCCCGCAACTAACAATTAGTCACATTGCTTGCAAGGCTTATTGTGATGTTGCATTACCGAGTGGGCCCCGAGATACCTCTCCGTCACACGGAGTAACAAATCCCAGTCTCGATCCATGCCAACTCAACAGACACCATCGGAGATACCTGTAGAGCACCTTTATAGTCACCCAGTTACATTGCGACGTTTGATACACACAAGGCACTCCTCCGATATCTGTGAGTTGCATGATCTCATGGTCATAGGAACACATACTTGACATGCAGAAAACAGTAGCAATAAACTGACACGATCATATGCTACGTTTGTAGTTTGGGTCTTGTCCATCACATCATTCTCCTAATGATGTGATCCCGTTATCAAATGACATCTCATGTCCATGGCTAGGAAACCTTAACCATCTTTTGATCAACGAGCTAGTCTATTAGAGGCATACTAGGGACATGGTTTTGTCTATGTATCCACACATGCATTTCAGTCTCCGATCAATACAATTATAGCATGGATAATAAACGATTATCATGAACAAGGAAATATGATAATAACCAATTTATTATTGCCTCTAGGGCATATTTCCAACACTTCCATGCGAAGAATGTCAGGAGTCGGTCATTTCATGAGGGAGACTTGGTACTCCGAGTGGATCAACAATGACCCCACAAGCTTGCTCCAGCATGGGAAGGCCCCTTCGTCGTCACCAAAGTGTTGAACAACGGAGCCTATCACTTGTACAACCTCAAGAAGCAGATAGACGAGACACGGGCTGGAATGCAGATCTGCTCCGATGCTTTTATACTTAGGGACAAAAGGGTTTTTGATGTAATAAAAATACTCCATCTATGCAAATCAGACTTCACAGTTTTTTGTCGATTCCGATCGAACAATTTCACACTTGAGAATTCTCCGAGTGTCGAGCAAACCTCGCACTTGGGGGCTTAGCTGCGAACATGCTTTCGCCTAAGTGAAAAACCCTGTCAGGTGGATAGCAGTCCATTCACTCAACGACTTAGCTACGAACCAGCCTTCGTCTAAGTTCAAAACTCCTCTCCGAGTGTCGAGCAATCCTCGCACTCGGGGGCTTAGCTGCGAACATGCTTTCGCCTAAGTTAAAAATCCTGTCAGATGGATAGCAGTCCATTCACTCGATGACTTAGCTATGAACCATCCTTTGTCTAAGATCAAAACTCCTCTGTGAGTGTCGAGCAACCCTCACACTCGGGGGGCTTAGCTATGAACATGCTTTCGCCTAAGTTAAAATCATCACCGAGTGGATAGTAATCCATCCACTCGACATCCTAGCTATGAATAAGTCTTCGCCTAGGCTTGAAAACTACCTCGAGTGTTGGGCAATCCTCACACTCGAGGGCTTAGCTGCGAACCAGCTTTTGCCTAAGTCAGAAAACAAATTCAGTCAAACAAACGGTTGAAAACCAAATGCTAATAAATCCAAAGGTTTAATCATGGATAAATGTTTCGCGAGAAAGCAAACGTGCTCAGGCTTAAGGCATGAATGAAGTTTTAAACCTGATACAATTCCACTCAGCATACCGAGGCAAATAAAGTTTTTCTCAAAGATCAAGTTTTTCAAGCACCCGACAGGCTAGCTGGCTCGACGAACGTGTCCAAGTCAATGCCGTCTGTGATCCTGGTGGCTGCGTCGATGAAGGTCTCCATGAAATCTTCAAACTGAAGTTTCTTCGTGTTAACCACTCAGAGCTCCCTCAACTTGTCTTCCCTCGCATCCTTGCAATGGACCCTAACGAGGGAGAGTCCCACGTCAGCTCCGCAGTGAGTAGCAGATTTCTTCCAGGCCTGCACTCGACTGGGGAGGTCGTTTAGGCGTTCCATCATAGATGTGAGGTCAAGATGAAGAGTGTCTTCAGGCCACAGTTCCTTGTGGATCCTCTCCATCGCAGATTTCAGTCGGATGACATATGCTTGAACACCCTGGAGCCTGAAGTTCAGTCTGAGCATGTTCATGGCCATCGCATCTCCAACTGGTGACTTGGTGGGATCCAAATTGGGCTCAATCTCCTCAGTATCTTTTTCAAAGTCCTGGCAGAATTCTGTTGGGAAGAAGGAATGGGAGGAGGATTGATGAGATACGGTCATCAAAGATTTTATAAAGTTCAGTCGACAGAGATACTCACCGTCGAGCATGATGTACATCTTCCTCGAGAACTCCCCCAAGTGCTTCTCTAGGCCAGTGCTCCTCTTGGTTAGCTGCTCAGTTCTCTTGATGAGGTCCACATGCTCCTGCTTTAGTTTTGAGTTATCCTCCTCCATCTTCTTGGCAACAGTCAGCTTCTGGTCGGCAACTTCAATTTTCTCCTTCTCCACCCATTGGGCATCAGCAAGCGCTTTGTCCTTGTCCTCCAGCACTTTCTTCATGGTATCTAAAGAAACATCATTGTTGAGTCATGCTTGGAGTCGACGATTTTCATTGCGTACGTCTGTTCGAGTGAAATCACTGGGTTCAAAGCATGGAAACTGAGGATGAGAATGGAGTGGGTCGACAAAAGTTACCTCCCAGAGTTTTTAGTTCAGCCCGCACTCGCTCCAAAGAATTGTTGGAGGCTTCCAAATCCACGCACAGCCGGTTCCTTTCATCTTCAAGGTCCTTGTACTGCATGCCAAGTTCACAAGCCCTCTAAAACCAACAAAGAAAGAAATTCAATCGACAAGAAATACCAGCACTCCGAAGTGCAGAAGACCAAAGGCGGTCGACTGGGCAGCACGCACTGCCCCGCCCCATTATCCTGGAATAGCGCCATATCATGGTTGATCAATGATATCCATGAAACCTGCATCCAGGGGAAGAAAAATTCAACCAAAAGTCCAGTCGACATGTCGAGTGGCTCGTGCACTCCGCGTATGGTAAACAAATTCAAGGCAGTCTCTATGAGACCCTCACTAGTGCAAGCACTCGACGGCGGTCTCGGGGACTACACCCAGTGGGTGCACTCAGAGTGCCCTCACTGGAACGGTTAACACTCGATCTGTCGAGTGACCCGTCGACCCCATTCTGCACCTTTGAAGGAGCATCATATCACGGTTGATCAAATGATGTCCATAAAACCTACATGGTAGCTTCGGTGCGGGATGGTGAAGAAAAATAAAATACACTCGACATGTCAAGTGACGATCGTACTCCGTGTACGACAAAAATTCCAATTTTAAGTTTTCAAGACTACTGCTTATCGTTTGCGATCAATAGTAGCCTCGAGGACTACCCCTAGTAGGTGCACTCAGTGTGCCCCCACTGGTTACTAAAACAGTCGACAAGGTCTGCCCTGTCCGAACATGCAACAGTCTCTTTTAGACCGCCGCCGTTGCAAGCACCCGACGGCGGCCTGGGGGACTACACCCAGTGGGTGCACTTAGCGTGCCCCCACTGGATCTGCCAACTCTCGACCTGTCGAGTGGCAGAAATTATCCATCATTGGAACATCCATCACTCGTCTATCGAGTGACATGCCACCCCACTCCGCACCCTTGGAAAGGTCCGCACTAACAACCGTGAAGTGCAGTCTATCCTTATGTAGCGTCATATCATGGTTGATCAATGATATCCATGAAACCTACAAAGTAGCTTCGGAGTGGTGCGATCAAGGGCAAACGTATCCCGCATACGACAAACTGTAAGACCCCTGCCGGTGCAAGCACTCGACAACGGTCTCGGGGACTACACCCAGTGGGTGCACTCAGAGTGCCCCCACTGACCCAAAACCTACTCGATTAAGACCTGATCTATTCGAGTGGAGAACTTTCAAACATTCTACAAGTGGAAAATAAACACCTAGTGGGTGTACAGTCAAACAAGATAGGAATTCAATCAGAAATGTACTTACAATCGAACTTACTCGGACATTAGTGCGAAGCGCTGTGCTGGCATCGTAAGCCAACTTCCTGGCCTCGTACGCCTCCTTGGTGCGCAACATCATCTGCTCTGCCTGGATCATGGCCTCCTTTGCGGCTCCGGTCTGATCTTCTGGAACGCGGTGAAGAGGAAAGGCCGTCACCGGCAGGATCGGCATAATAGCTGGGGTAGTCGAGGTAGTCTGAGCAGGTCCGGTTGGAGTCAACGTCACAATAGTTGAAACAACTGGATGGGCACTCATTAGAGGCACTGTAGGGTCAGCCATGACCCGTGTTGAGTCGCTTATCCCCTGGGAGGATCCACAGTCGATCGTTGAGGCGTCTGTGCGGACAAAGTTCTTCGAGTGTGTGTGCACAGGGTGCCCAAGACCTCGCCTTCGCCTCCCATACCCCGAGGGTGTTCCTCATCATCTTCCAGTTGGATGATTTCTGCAAATATCAATCGGCAACATTAACTTTTTCAATCGACAAACCCCATTCGAGAAGCAGAACTAAAGATTTGTTTACGTCTATGGGAAGTGGCCGCGTCAGCAGTGTCTATGTCCGTTGCATCCCCTCCGTCACGTGGAGGCGACGTTACTGAAGTAGCAGCTCTGATGGATCAAACGACACTCGGTCAACAAGACTTCGAAGTCACAATTGACAGTGGGAATTTCGAAAGTAAAACACTTACGTGGATACGATAGGCACAGCCATCCTCATGCGGGGCAGAGCTTTTCGAGCTTTTGCTACGCTGAGCTTGGATTGCTCCGCCGATCTTTCACTTGACTCGACGGTCGAAGGTCGGCTCCGCTTCGGGTTCTTCTCACTTGGGCCCAGGGCCTTGTCCTCAGCAGTCATAGGGTCTTGGCAAGACTTGGAGCGGCGTTCGGTGCAAGGAGGAGACTCGACTTCTTCCTCGTTCTGACACGAGTCTTCATATTCGTCTTCGGAGTCATAAGAGCTGTCGACATCCACGCTGCTGCCCTCGCTCTCCCTGCCATCTTCATGTTGGTTCCCATTGGGTACAGGTGAGTACATATGCATCCACTCCTGCGTGATTCAAACAAGGAAGTCAGTCAATAAATCAATCGATCACTCGACAGTACAAATACTTCAGTCGACAAAGTGCAACTTACCAGATTCTTCGGCGGGTTTTCAGCTGAGTAAGGTCGGATCCTATTGGCTCCTAAGGTATTGTCGCATGCCCCGATGATACTGCGAAGCCATTGCTCGACAGTATTTTGTGGAACCTCTTCTGGGTGCGTCCTGGTTGAATCCTCGAGGCTTGCATAGTTCCACATGGTGTGATCCCTAGCCTGGAGCGGCTGAATTCGTCGACTGAGGAATGTTTCCAAGAGATCCATGCCGGTCACTCCGCCCCGAATAAGTTTCACCACGGTGTCCACCAAGATTCCCACTTGGACTTGTTCCTCTTCCGACACCTTTAGAGACTTGGGGACGGCTGGATGATCAGATGTGAAAGGGGAAAGACCAGTCAACATGTTGGGAGAAGCTACATCTTTGCAGTAAAACCATGTCGACTGCCAGCCTCTAACAGATTCAGGAAAGGTCATAGAAGGGAAAGAACTATGAGCTCTCTGTTGAAGTCCTAGACCCCCACATAGCTGCAATACATGGGTTTTCCCATCCTCAGGGAGGGCTTTCTTTACAGTCTGAGATCTAACCATGAAGATGTGCTTGAATAGCCCCCAATGAGGAGGACAACCCAGGAAGCATTCACACAAAGTGATGAAAGCAGACAAGTAGGAAATTGCATTCGGTGGGAAGTGGTTGAGCTGAGCACCAAAGAAGTTCAGAAATCCTCTAATGAACGGGTGGGGAGGCATAGAAAAACCTCTTTCAACGTGGGAGAGGAGGAGAACCCGCTCTCCTGCGCGTGGCTCCGGATCACGCTCTCCCTCCAACAACCTCCTGACGCCGTCCGCCAAAAGCCCATCGGCAACCAGGCCGTCGATGTCCGCTCGAGTGACCACCGAGGGCAGAAAGTCCCCTTGGATCCATCCCGGCGGCACGGTGAACCAAGCGGTCGAGGGCTTCTTGCCCTTGCCTTTTGCCGCTCCCTTCTTGGCGCACTCTAACATCTCCGTGGTTCCCTTCGTCATCACGGTGGCTGCACTCGTCAGAGAAGAGCGGAGTGTTGCACTGAGGTCAGAGGAGGTGGAGGAAGAGAGGAAGTTTGGGGGAGATTACTGTGCAATTCACGGTGCTTCGGGATTTATACCCTATCGAGTGCCTCACTGACGGGTGGGCCCTCAAGATCACCGCACACGTCAACCGCAGACGACGCCCTATACATGACGAAATGACTGGCGCAAGAATTGAGGCGTCATGCCCCCACTTGCCCCGATCATGGCGCCATCATTGCAGGCGCGCGTGCTTCCCAAATTTTCGTATCCCGCAAGATCCGGGTCTGACAGACCGACCCATCACCTCCAAAGATTCCTTCAGATCACTCGGAACAAAATTGGCATTGAACATTCACTCGGGCACTTTCAAGGCTGAATTGATCCGGGCGAATGACGAAGAGTTCAGTCGACGCAAGTTTCGTTGAAGCCCCGAATATCATTCGGAAGATTTGGTGCCTTGTTCTGAACTGACATCAATATCCCCATTCACCACTCGAACCCTGATCCATTCGGGGGCTAATGACAAGGATATGTACCTAGGGTAGGGTCCTAGGCCTGACCTACATACCCTACCTAAGGACACTACATTGGAGGACTTGAAGATCATAAGTAAGCTTCCGACTGGATTCCCGGTGGCGCTCAAGTCACTCAACAGGCAATCCACTCGGAGACTTCTTCCTCCACTCGACAGTCGTCTGTCACTCAGAAGTCCTCACTTCCAGTCGATGCTAGAAGACCAGAAGCCACCCACAGGAGGCCAACAGGCAGGTGTTAGGCCTTTCGTCATTAGTAGCTTTTATTATGTACGTTACCAGTAACGCTAGTCGGAACCTTGGATGCCGGGTAATTATGAGGGGCAGCGAACTCTATATAAGCCGCCCCTTCACAAGGGTTCGCAACCACTGTAATCTCTACATTCCACACGACAAAGCTCTAGAGCACTAAGACATAGGGCTGTTACCTCCACAAGAGGGGCCTGAACTCATACATTCATGTGTACATCCTCACCATAGCTAGGACTCTGCCCTCTCCCTTCGTACCCCTACCTTCTACTGTCAGGCTCGTTCACGACAGCGATGACATCCGTCCTGTGGAGCTGGTGGTTGCGGTCTTGTTGCATCGGAATGGAAACCTTTGGGGGTGCTTTGGGAACCCGCATACGTCCTTGCTCCCTTTGCTTCAAAGGGGAAACTGCGCCGCCTGGCGCACTGGTGCTCGACTGTCCTTCCTTGCATCATGTTTGACTCCTGAGGCTAGGCCTTACATAGAGATCTCCACCCCTTCGGAGGGGGCCTGGGGAGGCTTGTCCTCTGCCGGTCTTGATGCTGCTCATCCTCGCGAGGCTTGGGCCCTCGCGAGTGCCTTGTCCTGAGTGGGGCCACACCTTGCTGCGTTTGGTCGATGAGGTGGGCCATGCCCTAGGCCACAGGCAGGCAGGTCTTGGTACCCCCGTTCCCAGAAAGCCGATAGTAGACCTTGGGCCCACATCATGCTCGGGCCGTCCTCGAGGCGGAGCCCTGAGGGCGGCCAAGAGCGCTGCCTGCCCCATACGCTTGCAGGCCAGGCCTGGCGCGTATCGTGCGGCTTGATGTCGGGTGCCCCTCGCCCTTTTTGCCTCCGCTCAAATTGCCAAGAGCCTGACTTCTAGCGTTGGGCCATTACTGCTTTCCCTTCCTACGCTCCTGCTCTTGTTTCCTAGGTCTCCTGCTCTAGCAGGCGCCTCCCCAGATCTAGCGCTGCTCCATCCTCTTCCTTGTTGCTTTGGCCCTGCTAGCTCTCGAATAGCTCCCATCGGCAAGCAGAAGCGAGAGGCATAGAGCTCTGCCTCCACTCCCACCTTGCTGGCGCTCTTGGGGTCTACCATTGCCAAGGACGAGGACCTCCTCCCCGTGCTCCCATGGACGGCGGATGGGTCCAACGAAAAAGCACGGACCCTGATCTGGGGTGGCTCCTCGACGAAACGGCCCTCGTCCAAGGTGGTCTACCCCTTCTTCCTTCATAGCATCTTCGCCGGGCTCATTCCACCCTTCTCTGCATTCTTCACCGCCATCCTTGACCACTACGGGATCCAGGCCCTTCACCTCCAACCCAATTCCATCTTGTTGTCATCCATCTTCGCCTTCTACTGCGAGGCCTTCGTGGGCGTGCGGCCTTTGGTAGCCCTCTTCCGTTATTTCTCCAGCTTGCGCTTGCATGACGGCGCCCAATGGTTGGCGTGTGTCTCTTTCGTCGCGGTCCAGAGCGGCAACATGCTCCTGAAGGCCGGGAAGAAGGTGGAGAACTTCAGGCACTGCAGGGTCCTCATGGATCTCAAGGACACCAACCCTCGGTTGGATTTGCCACTTCTGCGTGTTGCTCCATGAAGCATTCCGACCCCCGGGCCAAGCCCGTTCTGGAGCGCTTCACCCGCGATATCAGCGTCAAGAAGTTGACTGGTGGAATTATAGTGAAGGAGTTCTTGGTGCAGTGCCTGGCACCCCTTTAGGCCCATTCTAGGCCCTTGTGGGACTATCAAGGCAGCGGCGACAACCTCAGGCTTCGGTCTGCGCGCATATCTCCCAAGGAACTGAGCAGGGCTGTGGCAACCTTGCTCGGTGGTGACCCTGGTGACCTTCCCGAGGCTCACGATCCGCATACTGCCGTGACAATGGGGCCAACCTAGTTGTCGCGATGCCTGTCTTCAACGAGCTGGGCTTTTCCCAGCCGAGCGCCCTGGTTTGGTGGTGGTGTCTTCCGACGATACCTCGTGCAGGGAGGACTCGGAGAGGACCGCCAACGATGCTCGACGAGGGCGCCCCCCGTCACAGGGTACCCTTCTGCGCGAGCTTGAAGATGACGATGACGTTGGTAAAGTTTCTGTTGCGGGCTCCTCACGCACTGCTAGGGCCTCTAGGGGGCTAGGGCCAGCCCCTCGCACCATGCAGTCCGCATGCGTGTCGACTCCTCGGCAGCGCGGCGTCGAGTCTCCTCCGGCGCGCCCTGCCTCCACTGGCAGGACGATCGAGGCGTCGGCGTCGCCCCCGCTCGAATCGCAACTTGCAGGCAAGGTGGGCGAGGATGGGGCCATGGTGATCTCTTCCGTGGCCGCCTCGGCTGTCGGCGACTCTGCTCCTCCGCGCGGTGGCCCCCTCTCCATGGGGAGCTCGGGCGCCCCCGTCATTGCCAGGACGGAAAGGAAGAGGAAGTGGGTCGACGTCAAGGAGTAAGCGACCCAACTTGGCTTGGCTCACATGTCTATGGCTTGTGCATTGCTGACCTCCCCTTGCTTGGTGACCAGGGATGTCGCTATGTTGAAGACGAGGAATAAGAAGGTGGGCGTTAAGCGGAAGGAGACTCCCAACACACCAACTGCCCTTGCCGACACGCTGCTGCTAAAGATGATAGGGCTCGCGAGGCGACCCCTCAGGCCCCCATCATCGAGCCCCCTGAGCCCCCGATGCTTGTTGATGTGACCACTCCTGCCCTTAGGGGCATGGTGACACCGACGTCTGAAGGACCAACTCCTGAGGGCTTGCTGCCTGCCGATCTGTTCGTGTCTGCGGTCGCTGAGAGGCCTTCGGAGCCTCCTGTCCTTCATGGCGCCGTCTCCCCGAGGGCGCCCCCGCGACCGCGCTGGGGACTCCTCAGGGGGAGACCTTGACACCTCCGTTGCATGTCCACGACGTCCTGGACGGGGCCTATGTTGCTCTGGGTCAAGTTTGTGATGCCTTTGAGAGTGTCGGTGATTGCCTCGTGGGTGGACGCCTAGAGATCCTCTCACGGTGGCTCCAGTCCGACGCTGCTGCTGTGGCGATATGGGGTCAGGCCTCGGCTGCCGTGGCAAAGAGCGAGGAGGAAGTCGTGGCCGCTCACGCCGCGCACGAAGAGCTGTAGGCCTGTCTCAAGGCCTTCCATGAGGAACAGGCCAAGCTTGCGGTGCAACTTCGTTAGCGAACGGAAGACCTCGAGGCCAAGATTGCTGCTCGGGAAACCGAGCTGTCTCAGGTGGCGACCTGCCAGGACATAGAGCAGGCGCGCCTGGATGTGCAGGAGAAGGAAATTGCTTCGAGGAAGATCCTTCTTGACACCAAGGGGGAAGCTATCACCACGGCCGAGGAGAAAAAGGCTGCAGAGCTGAGCACCTACCCTGTCATCGAGCTCAAGCTTCGCAAGGCGCTCCATGCCCTCTGCCAAGATGGGCTCGTGGAGCCTCTGGCCACTCCGGAGAGTGGCTTCGTGGTGCTTGCTTCGAAGCTCGTCGAGGCGCTGGAGGGCGCCATCATCAAGGTGGATAGGGTCTTGGACAGTGAGTGCTGCGACCTCTTTTCTGAAGCCGCGACGCGCGTCTTTAGCCATCTTCATCTTCATGAGTCGGGGTTCGACTTCGACTCTGTGATCCTCCCGGCCGCCCCTGAGGTCCGCGCTGGCACCGCGACAGCAGTGAGGGGCGCCGTGGAGGCGCTGGTGAAGAGGTTCACCCGTGTCACGGTTTCTCCGCCTCTGGATGTTGCTGAGGCTGGCGGCAAGGAAGACGACGAGTCCCCTGAGGGTGGGACGAACGGTGGCAGTGGTTCCTCCTGATTCCTTCCTCCTGCTCCTTTCTTGCAACGCACATCGTGCCTCGTGGAGGCGTTAAACTCGTTTGTGTTTGCGAAAACTTCTAATGCTTGTAATAATTGTTGGACTGCATGATTGCTTTCTTTGCCTTGTTTCCTTCTTGCTTGATGTGATGCTCTACGTTGGCAGGGCCCAGCCCGTGCATACCTCAACATGCATTGGGCCGACCGGAAACCAAGGACGGTCCAAGGGGCGAGGGGCTACAGGTCCAGTAGGCTCCTGAGTCGCGATGCTCAGGAGTCCCCCTTGACGTGTGAGCAGCCCTCATGAAGGAAACATGGTGAGGATTGAGATAACTTGAAACTTCCGAACACCTTCAGCACTCTGCGTCGGCAGGGCCTGGCCCGCGCATACCTCAACCGCTATTGGGCCGACCAGAAACCAAGGACGGTCCAAGGGGCGAGGGGCTACAGGTCCAGTTAGGCTCTTGAGTCCCGATGCTCAGGAGTCCCCCTTAACGTGCGAGCTCTAGCATCCTCCCTAGGGATTTTGAGCAGTTTTTTGAGTGCTCTGGGCTCTGCGTCGGTAGGGCCCAGCCCGCGCATACCTCAACCGCCATTGAGCCGACCAGAAATCAAGGACGGTCCAAGGGGTGAGGGGCTACGGGTCTAGTTAGGCTCCTGAGTCGCGATGCTCAGGAGTCCCCCTTGACGTACGAGCGGCTCCCATACCTTTCCTCGCCAGCTTTTCCAGAGATGGGCGCATGAAGACCAGGTTTGGTAGACCTAGGAAGGTGGTTGTACCAGGCCTGGCCGGGTAGTAGCCCCGTGCAGCCCCCTCACGCGTGCTTTCCTAGGGGAACACAGCGAGAAAGGGGCCGCCAGGGACCTTCCTGAGGTTTGATGCAGCCGCTGGGGCGCCCTTAGTTGTTTATCTCCCCGCACCGGGCGTGGGGCTTCCACCTTCTGTGGGCATAGTCATTGGTGGACCGTGTTGACCACCAACATGGAGATGTAGCTTCCACATTGCGTGGGCATAGTCATTGGTGGACCATGTTGACTTCTCCGCCAGCGCTAGGTTGTGGCTGCAACATTGCGCGGGAAGGGACCCCTCCGCGTCCTCGGGGGGTCCCGGGCGTGTACAACCCATAGAGTTCGTATGCGTGGCCGGCACGGCAGAACTGGGATGCGTATCTGGGAGGTCGCGAGGGCGCTTTGGCCTCGTGAGTGTCCCTACCTCAAAGGTGGTTTGCGCCTGAATCTTCTTGTAGATGGGGCCATTTGAAACCTCGCTTGCTTCTTCTTCTTTGGGAGTGAGGCAGGTTGGGGGTCCTTTTGGCACTCTACGTCTGTAGGTCCCGGTCCTGCACATTTCCCGACCACCGTAGCATACGACCGGAAACCAAGGACGCAACTACGGGGTTAGGCCCCGACACCCTTGACGTCAACCGGAAACCAAGGACGACATCAAGGGGCGAGTGGCTTTACGAAAGGCTCCTGAGGAGCCTCCTTTGACGCTCAAGTGGCTCTACGTCGGCAGGTCCCGGTCCCGCACATTTCCCCACCATCATTAGGCATGACGGGAAACCAAGGACGCACTTCACGGGGCGAGGCCCCGCCACTCCTAATGCCGACCGAAAACCAAGGACGACATCAAGGGGGGCAAGTGGCCTTATGATCGGTAAGGCTCCTAAGGCTCAATGCTTAGGATCCCCCTTTGACGCTCGAGCGGCCCCCATTCCACCCTGTCGGCTGCTGCCTCGAGAGGCCGCGCGGCCTCCCAATACTCCATGTCGAGGCGACGCACTGCGAACGGAGCCCCAAGTAGGGGGTTGACCGCCCAGCGATGCAAGGTAGAACGCCAGGACATAGGATAGACGCACAAGAAACTATTGAAATACGCATAAACGAAGCGACGGCAGGGGCGTGCCCTGATCACTTGACGATCATGTGGCCCAGTGGGCGCCCTTGGACAGAGTGAACCAAAAAATTACCTGGCAATAGCCAACAAAAAGTCACCT
This sequence comes from Hordeum marinum, assembly GCA_022496015.1. Classification (NCBI taxonomy): domain Eukaryota; kingdom Viridiplantae; phylum Streptophyta; class Magnoliopsida; order Poales; family Poaceae; genus Hordeum; species Hordeum marinum. Next base: position 452,526,903 of record CM039674.1, on the reverse strand, counting down.
AGAGGCCATGCCGTTGAAGAGCTGAGGCCACCGTCATTGCCCGATCTCCCGCTTCCACGAGCACGACCTTCATGGGTCTGTCGTCTCCCGAGGCTCGGAACCTTTGCTTGGTCCGAGCACCTCCTCCAGCTCCTCGCTGCACTCCGCCAGGCAAGGCACGAGCATGGCTCGATGAAGGCGCTGGAAGGTGACGCCTGCGTTCGCCAGCCAGAAGGGCATGCGGACATAGGTGTTCGGGTAGACCCATCCATGATTGGCACGCCTTTAGGTTGTTCTTGAGCGCCTCTCTCGCCTCAATGACCAAGCCGGAAACTTCCCCGATGGGAGCCCCCGAGCCCGGCCTAAGAGGGGTGTCGAGCGCGTTTTCCTATGCGATAGGAGGTGGGTCCCCATCCCTGAGCGTAGAGCCTGACGTTCTAGGACTCCCTGTGGGGAGGAGTTTCTTCTTCTTCTTGTGTGGGTCTTCACGAGGCAATGCGTCTTCCTCGTCGTCCGAGCGCTCAGCCGCCGCAGCGCGGTAAGCACGCTCGAGGGTATAGACGGCATCCTTCTCATCGCAAGCAATGGTGATGACGCCGCCACTCCCTGGCATCTTGAGGACGTTGTAGCCGTGGGGGTTACTGCCATGAACTTGGCAAGAGCCGGGTACCCAAGGATTGCGTTGTACGGGAGGTGGATGTGCGCGACATTGAAGATGATGATCTCAGTGCAGTAGTTCTTGCGCCCATCGAAGGTGACAGGCAGACGCACCTGCCCGATGGGTACGGTGGACCCGTCTGTGACCCCCCGAGAAGGGATTAGTTGGCATGAGTTGTTCATACGGCACTTGGAGCGTCTTGAAGGTCTCAATGGAGAGGACGTTGAGCCCCGCCCCACTGTCGACGAGGGTCTTGTTGACAAGGATGTTGCTGATGGTTGGGGTACACAGCATGGGGAGCTTGCCGGCCATAAACGAACACCTGAGCTGATCACTTGAGTCGAAGGCTATGGCGTTCTAGGACCAATTGAGGGGGCGCATCGCTTCAGGCTTCGGGAGGGCCGCATTCACCTCCCGTGCGAATTGCTTGAAGACACGGTTCAATGCTGGGGCCTGGGCGCCGCCCAAGATACAGGCCACCGCCCTTATTTCCTGGAAGCCTCCAGCCCCATCGTCCTGCCTGTCTTCCTCTTTCCTTCTGGGTGGCGGAGGCAGCGGAGGTGGACCAGACTCACGCGGGCGAGCCTTGCGAGCCTGACCGCGTCGTGACCCCTCTGGAGGGTCGTCACGCTAGCGGTCCTCACGAGGCGGGTCGCGCCAGCGGTCGTCTCGAGTTTGAACGCGCCAGCGGTCCTCCTGAGGCTGGTCACGCCAGCCCTGATGCGGCTCCCAGTTGTCAACAGCCTCCACCGCGGCCACCACCGCGCTTGAAGCCTCGGTCGCCTCGGCCGGGGCGCCTACCGAAGTGCTTGACATGGATCTGTCGGAGTTCCTGGCAGTCTGCGGTGTTGTGGTTGTTGGTGCCATGGAAGATGCAGATCAACCTTCCTCCTGGGGGTGTTCTTCTCCCCGGCTGTGCTTTGCCTTGGGTCCGGCCGCAAGCACCGCTAGGTCCATGCGCTTTGCTTCCTTGGCCTTGGTCTTCTTCTCTTCTGGCTCTGCCACCGGAGGCCCGCGGAGCGATAGGCGTCCCTCCTCGGGCCTTGGTGCACTTCTTCTCTAGGTTGAACATCTCCAAGGCAGAGCACAGTTCGTCATTCATGGCAAGCTCTTCCTTCATTTTGAGGTCAGTGACTCCGTCGGTGAAGGCCGAAATGATGGCCTCATCCGACGCCCTGGGGATCTTGAGGCGTGTGGTTGTGAAACGTTGTATGAACTTGTGCAGGGTCTCCCCATCCTGCTACTTGATACGCTGCAGGTCGTTCATGGTGGGCGCGTGGTCGCGGGTGCCTTGGAAGTTGGCGATGAAGCGTTTGCGCAGACCATCCCAGGAGGTGATGCATGCCTCTGGGAGGTTGAAGAGCCAGGAGAGTGCGCCGCCCTTAAGCGCCATGGGGAACCAACACGCCGTGACCTTGTCATCTCCTCCTGCCGCCCAGATACTCAGCGAGTAGAGATGTAGGAACTCGGCTGGGTCTGGGGTGCCATCGTAACGTGGGGCAGGTCAGGCTTGAACTTGCAAGGCCACGTAGTCGGGTAGAGCTCCAGGGCGATGGCGAGGCACCCCACCGGCTCGACGGGCGCTGCGTGCGTGAGGGCGACCTGGTCTTGACGTTCCAGCGGGCCGCCCCGAGCAATGTCCGACCGCGACGCTGAGTCGGCAGCGCAGGGAATGCGTGCACGTCGGTGCGCGGCCAGGGAACCACTTGGTAGCTTACTTCATCTCCTGGCCTCGCCCTCGGTTCGCGAGGCCGGTCACGGGGGCGCGCTTCTCGCTTGGGCTCGGGGTTAACGTCGCATCGCGAAGGCGGAGGCTACGCGTCTTGTACCACGTCGTGAGCCCGGGACGGTTGGGGTCAAAGCGAGAAGGATAGCGTCGAAGCGTTGTCGACAGCGCTGGCAAGCTCCGCGATGCGCCGAAGCCAGTCATCGTAGTGGTCAGGAGTGGGGCGGTAGCGAAGCAGTTCGTTAGCCATGGCAACCGTGCCTTGGCCGCACCCTAGTCCTGGCCGAACATGAGAGGACGAACCGGAGGCTAGGATGATCGACGGAGTGGCAGTGTGGCCGTCGCACTGCGCGGTGACCGGCTGGGAGGAGTCTTGTTGCTCGGGGGCGTCGGGGCCCATGGTGGCATTCGCCATAGGCGAAGGTGACGTGCGTGCACTCGTGTGGCCCACTGGCACCGTCTGGGCGACACGGGTGGCACGGTGCTCGGTGCGGGCTCGGCGAGCATCAGACATCGGAGCGGCAAGGTGGGAGGAGATCTTGGCTTGAGGGAGACTCTGACATGCCCCTTACCTGGCGTCCCAAATGTCAGATTTCGGGCTCCGCAAAACCCTTAAGATTCGAACACAGGGGCATGTGTGAAGATCCCATGCGGCCTTGCCCGACCTAGCTTGCTACTCGATGAACACAGCAAAGAACTCGCACAATGACGAGGAAGAAGATGAACACGATAGTTTACCCAGGTTTGGGCCGCTGCAAAGCATAATACCCTACTCCTGCTTTGGTGGATTGCCTCTCGAGGAGGTGAGGTGAATGAACAGGTACAGTGTTTTGGGGCGTCCTCAGGGCTCTTAGTGGTGTTCGAGGCCCCTTGTGGTTTGATGGACGATGAGTGGTGGAGTCAGTCAATTGGGTTTGGATCCTCCTCTACGAAACAACCTACCCGCTATATATGGTGGTGGCCCGGGTCCTCTTCCCTTATTGCAATGGCAGGAAGGGATCCCACAACGGCCAATTTTGAAGGGGGCAGGGTTTCGTGCTCGCCCTGCCCAAAGGTGGTCTTTGCCTGCAAAGTAGCTATCGGTGTCGCAGGGACGAGCTCAGCGATGACGTCCGTCCTGCAGAGCTGGTGGTTGCGGTCTTGTTGCACCGGAATGGAAACCTTTGGGGGTGCTTTGGGAACCCGCGTACGTCATTGCTCCCTTTACACCAAAGGAGAAACTGCGGTGCCTAGTGCATTGGTGCTCGCCTGTCCTTCCTTGTGTCATCTTTGACTCCTGAGGCCGGGCCTTGCATAGAGATCTCCGCCCCTCCGAAGGGGGCCTGGGGAGGCCCATCCTCTGCCAGTCTTGATGCTGCTCATCCTCGCGAGGGCCTTGTCCTGAGTGGGGCCACACCTTGCTGCGTTTGGTCGATGAGGTGGGCCATGCCCTAGGCCACAGGCAGGCAGGTCTGGGTACCCCTGTTCCCAGAATGCCGACAGCAGTGACAATGACAACAGCAATAGTAACTCAGCATGATTCAGTATATGTAAAGTGTAGGCCATGGTGCAGCGATGGAAAGATATGGATGACATCAATGATGTAACAATTGCACACTAAAGCGACACGGAACTGTTGGGAGACGTAGTAGTAAATCAAAAAATTTCCTACGTGTCACCAAGATCTATCTATGAAGAAACCAGCAATGAGTCGGGAGAGATTGCATCTTCATACCTTTGAAGATCGCTAACCGGAAGCGTTACAAGAACACGGTTGGTGGAGTCGTACTCGCAGCGATTCAGATCGCGGTGGATTCAGATCTCAGCGCCGAACACCGGCGCCTCCACGTTCAACACATGTGCAGCCCGATGACGTCTCCTACACCTTGATCCAGCAAGGAGGAAGGAGAGGTTGAGGGAGAGCTCCGGCAGCACGACGGCGTGGTGACGGTGGAGCTACGTGGACTCCGGCAGGGCTTCGCCAAGCGCTATGGAGAACGAGGAAGAGGAAGGGTAGGGCTGCGCCGAGAGAGAGAGAAGTCATGTGTCAAATCAGCCCAAACCCTTGGGTATATATAGGAGGAGGGAGAGGGAGGGCTGCCTTGGCCCCTCCTCCAAGGAGGAGAGGTTCGGCCGAACTAGGGGAAGAGTCCACCTCTCACAAGGGAGGTGGATCTCTTCCTTTTAAATCTCTTCAGCCCTATCTCTTTATCCCCAGCCACATGGGCCTTTCCGGAAGGACTTGGCCAGCCCAATAAGGTCTGGTACACCTCCTCTAAGGGCCCACGAAGTCCTATGGTCGTCACACCCCTCCCGGGGGTCCTCCGGCACCCTCCGGCACTCCCGGTACACTACCGATGAGCCCGAAAACTTTTTCGTGACCAAAACTGGACTTCTTATATATCAATCTTTACCTCCGGACCATTACGGAGCTCCTCGTGACGTCCGGGATCTCATCCGGGACTCCGAACAACCTTCGGTAATCACGTATACCATTTCCCTATAACCCTAGCATCATCGAACCTTATGTGTGTAGACCCTACGGGTTCGGGAGACATGTAGACATGATCGAGACACCTTTCTGGTCAATAACCAACAGCGGGATCTGGATACCCATGTTGGATCCCACATGCTCCACGATGATCTCATCGGATGAACCACGATGTTGGGGATTCAATCAATCCTATATACAATTCCCTTTGTCTATCGGTATGATACTTGCCCGAGATTCGATCGTTGGTATCTCTATACCTTGTTCAATCTTGTTACCGACAAGTCTCTTTACTCGTTCCGTAATACATCATCCCATGGCTAACTCCTTAGTCACATTGAGCTCATTATGATGATGTCTTACCGAGTGGGCCCATAGATACCTCTCCGTCACACAGAGTGACAAATCCCAGTCACGATTCGTGCCAACCCAACATACACTTTCGGAGATACCCGTAGTGCACCTTTATAGCCACCCAGTTATGTTGTGACGTTTGGCACACCCAAAGCATTCCTACGGTATCCGGGAGTTGCACAATCTCATGGTCTATGGAAATGATACTTGACATTGAAAAGCTTTAGCAAACGAACTACACGATCGTGTCCTATGCTTAGGATTGGGTCTTGTCCATCACATCATTCTCCTAATGATGTGATCCCATTATCAACGACATCCAATGTCCATTCCCATGAAACCGTGACCATCTATTGATCAACGAGCTAGCCAACTAGAGGCTTACTAGGGACATGTTGTGGTATATGTATTCACACATGCATTACGGTTTCTGGTTAACACAATTATAGCATGAACAATAGACAATTATCATGAACAAGGAAATACAATAATAACCATTTTATTATTGCCTCTAGGGCATATTTCCAACAGTCTCCCACTTGCACTAGAGTCAATAATCTAGTTACATTGTGATGAATCGAACACCCATAGCATTCTGGTGTTGATCATGTTTTGCTCATGAGAGAGGTTTAGTCAATGGATCTGCGACATTCAGATCCGTATGCACTTTACAAATATCTATATCTCCCTCCTGAATGTAATCACGGATGGAGTTGAAGCGGCGCTTGATGTGTCTTGTCTTCTTGTGAAACCTGGGCTCCTTCGCAAGGGCAATAGCTCCACTGTTGTCACAGAATAGAGTCATCGGGCCAGACACGCTCGGAATTACTCCTAGGTCGGTGATGAACTCCTTCATCCAGACTCCTTCCTTTGCTGCTTCCGAAGCAGCTATGTACTTCGCTTCACATGTAGATGCCGCCACGACACCTTGCTTGCTGCTGCACCAGCTGACTGCCCCTCCGTTCAAAATATACATGTATCCGGTTTGCGACTTGGAGTCGTCCGGATCTGTGCCGCAGCTAGCATCGACGTAACCCTTTACGACGAGCTCTTCGGCACCTCCATATATGAGAAACATGTCCTTTGTCCTTTTCAGGTACTTTAGAATATTCTTGACCGCTGTCCAGTATTCCGCTCCGGCATCACTTTGGTACCTCCCCACCAAACTTATGGCAAGGTTCACATCAGGTCTGGTACACAGCATGGCATACATAATAGAGCCTATGGCTGGAGCATAGGGGATGACACTCATCTCTTCTCTATCCTTTGCCGTGGTTGGGCATTGAGTCGTACTCAATCTCACACCCTGTAACACAGGCAAGAACCCCTTCTTGGACTGATCCATATTGAACTTCTTCAATATCTTTTCAAGGTATGTGCTTTGTGAAAGACCTATGAGGCATCTCGATCTATCTCTATAGATCTTAATACCTAATATGTAAGTAGCTTCTCCAAGGTCCTTCATTGAAAAACACTTATTCAAGTAGGCCTTTACACTTTCCAAAAGTTCTATATCATTTCCCATTATCAGTATGTCATCCACATATAATATGAGAAATGCTACAGAGCTCCCACTCACTTTCTTGTAAATACAGGGTTCTCCATAAACCTGTATAAACCCAAACGCTTTAATCACCTCATTAAAGCGAATGTTCCAACTCCGAGATGCTTGCACCAGCCCATAGATGGAGCGCTGGAGCTTGCATACTTTGTTAGCATCTTTAGGATTGACAAAACCTTCCGGCTGCATCATATACAGTTCTTCCTTAAGGAAACCATTTAGGAATGCCGTTTTGACGTCCATTTGCCAGATCTCATAATCATAAAATGCGACAATTGCTAACATGATTCGGACAGACTTCAGCATCGCTACGGGTGAGAAAGTCTCATCGTAGTCAACTCCTTGAACTTGTCGATAACCCTTAGCGACAAGCCGAGCCTTGTACACAATCACATTACCGTCCGCGTCAGTCTTCTTCTGAAAGATCCATTTATTTTCAATGGCTCGCTTATCATCAGGCAAGTCCACCAAAGTCCATACTTTGTTCTCATACATGGATCCTATCTCGAATTTCATGGCCTCAAGACATTTTTTGGAATCCGGGACCGCCATTGCTTCTTCATAGTTCGAAGGTTCACCGTTGTCCAACAACATGATCTCTAGGACAGGGTTGTCGTACCACTCTGGTGCGGAACGTGTCCTAGTGGACCTTCGACGTTCAACAGTAACTTGATCTCAAGTTTCATGATCATCATCATTAATTTCCTCTCCAGCCGGTGTAGGCTCCACAGAAACAACTTCCCGTGCTGCGTTACTCTCCGGTTCGAGTGGAGGTACAATTACCTCATCAAGTTCTATTTTCCTCCCACTTACTTCTTTCGAGAGAAGCTCTTTCTCAAGAAAGGATCCATTCTTGGCAACAAAGACTTTGCCCTCAGATCGTAGGTAGAAGGTATACCCAATAGTCTCTTTGGGATATCCTATGAAGACGCACTTTCCCACTTTGGGTTCGAGCTTCTCAGGTTGAAGTTTCTTCACATAAGCATCGCATCCCCAAACTTTTAGAAATGACAGCTTAGGTTTCTTTCCAAACCATAATTCATACGGTGTCGTCTCAATGGATTTTGGTGGTGCCCTATTTAAAGTGAAAGCGACAGTCTCTAATGCATATCCCCAAAATGATAGCGGTAAGTCGGTAAGAGACATCATAGATCGTACCATATCTAATAGAGTGCGATTATGACCTTCAGACACACCATTTCGCTGAGGTGTGCCAGGCGGCGTGAGTTGTGAAACAATTCCACATTTTCCTTAGGTGCGTGCCAAACTCATGACTTAAATATTCTCCGCCACGATCAGATCGTAGGCACTTTATTTTCCTATCACGTTGATTCTCTACCTCACTCTAAAATTCCTTGAACCTTTCAAAAGTTTCAGACTTATGTTTCATTAAGTAGACATACCCATATCTACTCAAGTCATCAGTGAGGGTGAGAACATAACGGTAGCCACCACGAGCCTCGACACTCATTGGACCGCAAACATCGGTATATATTATTTCCAACAAGTCAGTTGCTCGCTCCATCGTTCCGGAGAACAGAGTCTTGGTCATTTTTCCCATGAGGCATGGTTTGCACGTGTCAAATGATTCAAAATCAAGAGACTCCAAAAGTCCATCAGTATGGAGCTTCTTCGTGCGTTTGACACCAATATGACCAAGGCGGCAGTGCCACATGTAAGTGGGACTATCGTTATCAACCTTACACTTTTTGGTACTCACACTATGGACATGTGTAACATCACGTTTGAGATTCATCAAAAATAAACCATTGACCAGCGGGGCATAACCATAAAACATTTCTCTCATATAAATAGAACAACCATTATTCTCAGATTTAAATGAGTAGCCATCTCGCATCAAGCGAGATCCTGATACAATGTTCATGCTCAAAGCTGGTACTAAATAACAATTATTAAGGTTTAACCCTAATCCCAAAGGTAGATGTAGAGGTAGCGTGCCGACGGCGATCACATCGACCTTGGAACCATTCCCGACGTGCATCGTCACCTCGTCCCTTGCCAGCCTCCGCTTATTCCGCAGCTCTTGCTTGGAGTTACAAATGTGAGCAACTGCACCGGTATCAAATACCCAGGAGCTACTACGAGCGCTGGTTAGGTACACATCAATAACAAGTATATCACATATACCTTTAATGTTGTCGTACTTCTTATCCGCTAAGTACTTAGGGCAGTTCCGCTTCCAGTGACTGGTACCCTTGCAATAAAAACACTCAGTCTCAGGCTTGGGTCCATTCTTGTTCTTCTTCTTCCCGGAAACTTGCTTACCGGGCGCGGCAACAGCTTTGCTGTCCTTCTTAAAGTTCTTCTTACCCTTGCCTTTCTTGAAACTAGTGGTCTTATTCACCATCAACACTTGATGCTCCTTTTTGATCTCAACTTCTGCTGATTTCAGCATCGAGTACAACTCAGGAATGGACTTCTCCATCCCTTGCATGTTGTAGTTCATCACAAAGCTCTTGTAGCTAGGTGGAAGCGACTGGAGGATTCTGTCAATGACCGAGTCATCCGGGAGATTAACTCCCAGCTGAGTCAAGCGGTTGTGTAGCCCAGGCATCTTGAGGATGTGCTCACTGAGAGAACTATTCTCCTCCATCTTACAGCTGAAGAACTTGTTGGAGACATCATATCTCTCGACCCGGGCATGAGCTTGGAAAACCAGTTTCGGCTCTTGGAACATCTCATATGCTCCGTGTTGCTCAAAACGCTTTTGGAGCCCCGGTTCTAAACTGTAAAGCATGCTGCACTAAACAAGGGAGTAATCATCGCAGCGAGAATGCCAAGCATTCGCAACGTCTTGCTCTGCTGGGAGAAGGGGTGGGTCACCTATTGGTGCATCAAGGACATACAATTTCTTGGAAGCTATGAGGATGATCCTCAAGCTACGGACCCAGTCCGCATAGTTGCTTCCATCATCTTTCAGCTTGGTTTTCTCTAGGAACGCGTTGAAATTGAGGGTGACATTCGCGTTGGCCATTGGATCTACAATATAGATTGTAAAGATAATTTTAGACTAAGTTCATGATAATTAAGTTCACATAATCAAATTATTTAATGAACTCCCACTTAGATAGACATCTCTCTAGTCATCTAAGTGACACATGATCCATGTCAACTAGCCCGTGTCCGATCATCACGTGAGACGGACTAGTCATCCATGGTGAACATCTCCATGTTGATCGTATCTTCTATATAACTCATGTTTGACCTTTCGGTCTTCCGTGTTCCGAGGCCATGTCTGTACATGCTAGGCTCGTCAAGTCAACCTAAGTGTTCCGCGTGTGTAAATCTGGCTTACACCCGTTGTATGCGAACGTTAGAACCTCTCACACCCGATCATCACGTGGTGCTTCGAAACGACGATCCTTAGCAACGGTGCACAGTTAGGGTGAACACTTCTCTTGAAATTTTATTGAGAGATCATATTATTTATTACCGTCATTCTAAGCAAATAAGATGTAAACATGATAAACATCACGTGCAATCAATATAGTGACATGATATGGCCAATATCATCTTGCTCCTTTGATCTCCATCTTCGGGGCACCATGATCATCACTGTCACCGGCACGACACCATGATCTCCATCATCATGATCTCCATCATTGTGTCTTCATGAAGTTGTCTCGCCAACTAGTACTTCTACTACTATGGCTAACGTTTAGCAATAAAGTAAAGTAATTACATGGCGTTTATGATTGACACGCAGGTCATACAATAAAATAAGACAACTCCTATGGCTCCTGCCGGTTGTCATACTCATCGACATGCAAGTCGTGAATCCTATTACAAGAACATGATCAATCTCATACATCACAATGCATCACATCACATTCTTTGGCCATATCACATCACAAGGCATATGCTGCAAAAACAAGTTAGACGTCCTCTAATTTGTAGTTGCAAGTTTTTACGTGGCTGCTATAGGTTTCTAGCAAGAACGTTTCTTACCTACGCCAAAACCACAACGTGATATGCCAATTGCTATTTACCCTTCATAAGGACCCTTTTCATCGAATCCAATCCGACTAAGGTGGGAGAGACAGACACCCGCTAGCCACCTTATGCAACAAGTGCATGTCAGGCGGTGGAACCAGTCTCACGTAAGCGTACGTGTAAAGTCGGTCCGGGCCGCTTCATCCCACAATACCTCCGAATCAAGATAAGACTAGTAGTGGTAAGCATATTAACAAAATCGACGCCCACAACAACTTGTGTTCTACTCGTGCATAGATTCTACGCATAAACCTGGCTCATGATGCCACTTTTGGGAGACGTAGTAGTAAATCAAAAAATTTCCTACGTGTCACCAAGATCTATCTATGAAGAAACCAACAACGAGTGGGGAGAGATTGCATCTTCATACCTTTGAAGATCGCTGAGCGGAAGCGTTACAAGAACGCTGAGTCGTACTCGCAGCGATTCAGATCGTGGTGGATTCCGATCTCAGCGCCAAACAACGGCGCCTCCGCGTTCAACACACGTGCAGCCCGATGACGTCTCCTACGCCTTGATCCAGCAAGGAGGAAGGAGAGGTTGAGGGAGAGCTCCGGCAGCACGATGGCATGGTGACGGTGGAGCTACGTGGACTCCGACAGGGCTTCGCCAAGCGCTATGAAGAACGAGGAAGAGGAAGGGTAGGGGTACGCCGAGTGTCGTGGATTTGTCACGACAGATGTCCGGGTCAACGGACTTAGGTTCGGGGCGAGACGCAACTACGTGGCGGCTTGAAGGTTGATCGGAATCGAGAAGACACAGAGTTTCACCCAGGTTCGGCCCCTCCAATGGAGGTAAAAGCCTACGTCCTGCTTGTCTGGTATTGATGATGATGAAGATCTCTTGGTTACAAGGGTGCTAATCGCTACCTCTAATCTCTTGTGCCTCTAATCTCTTGTGTTGTCTAAACTTGTAGACTTGTGTCTCCTGAGAACTTGTCCCTCTAGGGGTGCTCTACCCCTCCTTATATAAGTGGAGAGGGTAGGTTTACAAATAGAGTCCTACTAGGAGTAGGAGTAGGACTAGTCTCTCATGAATCCTACTCCGGGTCTTATTTCCTTTAAGGGAATCCTTCTCTCTTGTGGGCCTTCTCCTGTCGGCCTTCTCTTGTGAGCCGCCTGGCGCCGGCTCACCCGCCGGGTCTTGGGCTTGGTCATCCTGTGACCCGCTTGCCAGGTCATAAATAAGACGTCATGTCTTCGGCCGGGTCTCCTGTGAGTCACCAGGCCGGGTCATACCATGGGGTATATCCCCGTCATTAGCCCCTAGGTTAGCTTTAATTTATTCATGGTAAGCTCCTGAAATAAAAGTAACAAATATGTTAAGTGGCCGGCTTGCTCCTTTGGCCGGCTTATAAAATGGCTTCTCAGAAATCCGGGTCTTTTCTCCATATGAATGAGTCGTCTTGATAATCATCTTGCTTGTCAATGTCTTTTGAAAAATATTGAGAATAGAACACCCATATGCCATTGAGTCGGCTTCCAATACTCTTGGCGGGTCATCTCCGCTGGGTCATAATCATTGATGATGCCGGGTCATTATCATTGGTAACTCCGGGTTAAATAACTAGAATCCTGCTGACTTGATAAATATTGGGATGAAAAATCCATTTGATGTAGAACCGGACTTCCATTGTTGTGAAGCAGGGCGGCTTATATAAACTCTGGCGGGTTATGATCTTTTGATAACACCGGGTCATAAGTGTTGGTGACGCCGGGTCTAACAACTGAACTCCATATTTAATATCTTGAAAATTCTCCTCAAAGTTTTTGATATGTCCATATTACCTGTAGCCCCCAAGCTTCGAGATTATCCATGATAACTTGGTGCTTTGCAAATAACATTTTGGACTGTGTAGCCCCCAAGTGCCGGGTTGTCCTGCCTGCAGCAACCTGGGACTTATAATTGCCTTATATCTTATAATGCTTCGGCGGGTGTAGCCCCCAAGGGCCGGCTCATCAGAAAGCTTCGGCGGGTGTAGCCCCCAAGGGCCGGCTCATCAGAATGTGATGCACTGGGTCTTCAATTTGAATCTCTTAATCTGTTGGAACAGCTGAATATTGTAGCCCCCAAGTGTCGGGTCAGTAAGAATTACTGGGCTGGGACTTTAGAAAAATATAGAAGGGTCGGCTCATCTCCTTGATATAATATGGTCTTGCTGACAATGTAATGGTTTGAAAACCGGCTTGCATTAGCCCCCAAGTGTCGTGGTGCATGCTTGCAGCGACATGGGCCTTGCATAATTGATATAAACTTGGACTTGGATAATGTAGCCCCCAAGTGCCGGGTCGTCTGCCTGCGGCGACTCGGGACTATGTGAGAATAATATGTCTCACCATAATTTGTTGAATGAATCTTTGATCGTGGTCGTAATATAACCTAGAATGAATATCCTGGAATAATTCCTTTGTCTTTGACATGAAATTCCTGCTTGTGGTTGCGGTGCAACCCGGCAAATATAAGTTTGAGAAATCCGTGAGTGTTGTAGATTACTACAGAGCACAATTAAAGAAATCCTATAACCGGCCAATTAGATGATACTGCATTATATCTGACAGGGCGGCTCTTTGCAAAATAATAATTTCTCCGAGCTGGTTTGAAAAACCCCAATCATTTATTACTGGTTATGATAAACCATGAAGATCCAACCATATTGGCTATTAAAAGATCCATTTGCTCTTGCAAAACACTTAACGGCGGCTCATCTTTTAAGAGATAATACCTGCAAAAAATAAACAAGACAGGATATATTCTGCATTGTTGTAAGGGCGGCTTGAAGAAGCTCAACCCGGAGATGTTTATACCTTTCACAACATTGCTCCTTTTCTCATAATCTTGCTCTGACCCAGCTTGATAAGCCGGCATGTTATCTGGAGGTGGGAAGCCCCCTTGATAATCTACGGCTCCACCTTTTAGCTCCCATTTGAGAGCACCTTTGTAATAGCTTTAAGGATAATTCTGCCTTTCTTGAATGCAGCTCCGGATGTATATATTTCCATCTCTCGGGTTTTTTGTTTTACCGGCTCTTTATTGATTGATCCCCCCTTTGTATGAATCCATCTTGAACTTTTAGAGCCGGCGCTTGTCTTTGAAGATGTCACGCCTTCTCCAGTAATTTAGAGTCGGCCGAGCACTTTGAAACTTGTCAACCGGAGTAGTATGACTCCGGCTCTTGTAAGATGAACTTTGTCGAGAACCGGTTGTCGTAGGGTAATGTAAGTTGTACCTAAAGGTAAGAAGCCTCCATCGACAACCGCGGCTAATAATGAGCCGGAAGCGGCGTAAAGCCGGCTGTTTGCAGGGCAATGTAAGCTATACCTAAAGGTAAGAAGCCTCGTGTTAACGTTTGAATATTGTATGTGCGGACGCCGGCTGTCGATGGGAGATATAAGCTATACCCTAAGGAAAGAAGCCTCCATCGACAACCATGGCTAATGATTAGCCTGAAACGGCATAAAGCCGGCTGTTTGAAGGGAGATGTAAGCTATACCCGAAGGCAAGAAGCCTCCTTCAACAGCTACAGTTGATAAGCAACTGAGTTTTGGCATAAACGCCGGTTGTTAGGGTGAGATAAGCGAACCCGTCGGTAAGAAGCCCCCTTCGACAACCGCGGTTAATAAGTAACCGGAAGTGGCATAAAGCCAACCATTAGGGTGAGATAAGTGATACCCGTCGGTAAGAAGCCCCCTTCGATGGCCACAGCTGATAAGCAACTGGAATTTGGTGTACACGCTGTTGTCTTAGGGTCATGTAAGCTATACCAAAGGTAAGAAGCCTCCATCAACAACAGCGCTTAATGTAACCAAACTAGGCATAAAGCCAACTGTGCAAGGGAGATGTAAGCTATACCCGAAGGCAAGAAGCCTCCTTGCAACAGTTTAATAACAGCTGGCTGTGCAAAGGAGATGTAAGCTATACCCGAAGGCAAGAAGCCTCTTTGCAACAGTGCTTAATTGGTCATAACGCCGGCTGTGCAAGGGAGATGTAAGCTATACCCGAAGGCAAGAAGCCTCCTTGCAACAGCGTAAAAGCGGACTGTGCAGGGGAGATGTAAGCTATACCCGAAGGCAAGAAGCCTCCATGCAACAGCGCTTGATAGGGCATAAAGGCAGATGATAGATCAGCCGTTTTGACGGCAAACAAACCACTTCAACTCAAATTTCGGAGCCGGAAAATTTCATCTTGCAAAGACCCGGGCTTCTCATTGAAAACGACCAAATGTGTCTTGCCATGTTTGTAGCCCCCGAGCCTCAAGTTGACTCGAAGAGGCGGCTTGAGGATCTTCACTGGAAGTTTGAGGTTGATTGTGGCGGGTTATAGATGATCCCGTATGAATTGTTTCAATGATCCGGTCGATGGTTCGTTCCGGCTGTTTCTTTGAAGTGAACCAAACTGGAGTGGCGGCAATTTATGCGCTTGTCTGTTGGACGGCTCGTATCGACGAGCACCCACCGATATGTTGATGTAGATCACAGTGTGGCTGGCGTCTTGCGCACATCCGTTGGGCGGCTCGTATCGTCGAGCACTACACCTGATGTTGATGTAAATTGGACCGTAGGACGGTGGACGGTTTGTACTGGTGTATGCAGCCACTCGCGTGTTGACGTAGACATAGAAATCAGCCGTGATGTTGTAAGCCGGTGCTATTGTGATAGACGCCACGACGTTTGTAAACCGGCACAGGTGACAAGAGACGGCCACAGCGTTGTAGCCGGTGCTGTCGCGATAGACGGTCGCTGCATTGTAGACCGGCACGGTCTTGAGAGACGGCCACGACACGGTGTTGTAAACCGACACAGATGGAGCGTCGTCGGTGGCGCTGTAAGATGGCGTGGACGAAGAGTTGCCGGTGGAGTTGTAAGCCGGCGCGGACGGAGAGTCGTTAGTGGCGTTTATAAACCGGCACGGACGCGCGGGGCATTGGCGGCATGTTGATGTAGCCTGCACTAATACGGGCGGCAGCTCCATACTCGCAATATGACGCTGCTTTTGTACTGAGTAATTGTCCTGCATACAAAAAATATCATAGGACAAAGTAGTTGTTCTCAACACAATTTAAAGTGTACTGATAAAACAAATAGGATAGATAACACCTGTAGTCTCAGTACCCACGTGGCCTTCCTCCTCCTTTTTTTTAGCTGGGCCTTTTTCTCTTTCCCCACAAATAATCAGCATACTGGAGCAAGGTGAGGCGGAATGGGGAGGGGCAGAGCCAGCCATTGCGTAGCTGGTGAAGAGAGGATGTGGCCGTGAGTCGGCTCAGGGCGTGATGGTTCAAGGCGAGGATGCGGTGGTAGCTTGGCCAGGGCGTCTTGGAAGCACTGATCCGCGGCAGAAGCAAAGGCACGGCGGCGGCTCAAAGCTGGCGCACAGGGCGGAGCAGAGACGGAGTCGCAGGGGTGGCCGGCGGCTAAGCAACGCAGCAGCAGCAGTTTCAACTTGTGGTGATAATGATGCACTCGACGCAATCGAACAATGAATTTTTCAGTTTTGCCTAAAGTTGTATCATGCCGGGTGATCCTGTTTGATTGATCCAGGCTCTTCTTCATCCGACTAATCATGAATTTCTTGATCCCTACAGATATCCTTTCAAAAACACAAACTACAGTGCGTGGCCCCACGATGGGCGCCAACTGTTGTGGATTTGTCACGGCAGATGTCCGGGTCAACAGACTTAGGTTCGGGGCGAGATGCAACTATGTGGTGGCTTGAAGGGGTTGATCGGAATCGAGAAGACACGGAGTTTTACCCAGGTTCGGCCCCTCCGATGGAGGTAAAAGCCTACGTCCTGCTTGTCTGGTATTGATGATGATGAAGATCTCTCGGTTACAAGGGTGCTAATCTCTACCTCTAATCTCTTGTGCCTCTAATCTCTTGTGTTGTCTAAACTTGTAGACTTGTGTCTCCTGAGAACTTGTCCCTCTAGGGGTGCTCTACCCCTCCTTATATAAGTGGAGAGGGTAGGTTTACAAATAGAGTCCTACTAGGAGTAGGATTAGGACTAGTCTCTCACGAATCCTACTCCGGGTCTTATTTCCTTTAAGGGAATCCTTCTCTCTTGTGGGCCTTCTCCTGTGGGCCTTCTCTTGTGAGCCGCCTGGTGCCGTCTCACCCGCCGGGTCTTGGGCTTGGTCATCCTGTGACCCGCTTGCCGGGTCATAAATAAGATGTCATGTCTTCGGCCGGGTCTCCTGTGAGTTGCTAGGCCGGGTCATACCATGGGGTATATCCCCGTCACCGAGAGAGAGAGAAGTCGTGTGTCAAATCAGCCCAAACCCTTGGGTATATATAGGAGGAGGTAGAGGGAGGGCTGCCTTGTCCCCTCCTCCAAGGAGGAGAGGTTCGGCCGAACTAGGGGAAGAGTCCACCTCCCAATGGGGAGGTGGATCTCTTCCTTTTAAATCTCTTCAGCCCTATCTCTTTATCCCCAGCCACATGGGCCTTTCCAGAAGGACTTGGCCAGCCCAATAAGGGCTGGTACACCTCCTCTAAGGGCCCACTAAGTCCTATGGTCGTCACACCCCTCCCGGGGATCCTCCGGCACCCTCCCGGCACTCCCGGTACACTACCGATGAGCCCGAAAACTTTCCGGTGACCAAGACTGGACTTCCTATATATCATTCTTTACCTCCGGACCATTTTGGAGCTCCTCGTGACATCCGGGATCTCATCTGGGACTCCGAACAACCTTCGGTAATCACGTATACCATTTCCCTATAACCCTAGCGTCATCGAACCTTAAGTGTGTAGACCCTACGGGTTCGGGAGACATGTAGACATGACCGAGACACCTTTCCGGTCAATAACCAACAGCGGGATCTGGATACCCATGTTGGCTCCCACATGCTCCACAATGATCTCATCGGATGAACCACGATGTCGGGGATTCAATTAATCCCGTATACAATTCCCTTTGTCTATCGGTATGATACTTGCCCGAGATTCGATCGTCGGTATCTCTATACCTTGTTCAATCTCGTTATCGGCAAGTCTCTTTACTCATTCCATAATACATCACCCCGTGGCTAACTCCTTAGTCACATTGATCTCATTATGATGATGTCTTACCGAGTGGGCCCAGAGATACCTCTCCGTCACATAGAGTGACAAATCCCAATCTCGATTCATGCCAACCCAACAGACACTTTCGAAGATACCCGTAGTGCACCTTTATAGCCACCCAGTTACGTTGTGACGTTTGGCACACCCAAAGCATTTCTACGGTATCCGGGAGTTGCACAATCTCATGGTCTAAGGAAACGATACTTGACATTGAAAAGCTTTAGCAGATGAACTACACGATCTTGTGCTATGCTTAGGATTGGGTCTTGTCCATCACATCATTCTCCTAATGATGTGATCCCGTTATCAACGACATCCAATGTCCATGGCCATGAAACCGTGACCATCTATTGATCAACGAGCTAGCCAACTAGAGGCTTACTAGGGACATGTTGTGGTCTATGTATTCACACATGCATTACGGTTTCTGGTTAACACAATTATAGCATGAACAATAGACAATTATCATGAACAAGGAAATACAATAATAACCATTTTATTATTGCCTCTAGGGCATATTTCCAACAGGAACTAGCTCCAATTCATCAATGTAATGTAGGCATGTATTCCGTATATAGTTATAAATGCTTGTGATAAAAACTTGCATGCCATCTTTTGTCCTACTCTCCTGTGGAAGCGAGGTCCTATTGGAAACAAAGGTATATTAAGGCCTCCTTTTAATAGAGAACTAGAACAAAGCATTAACACATGGTGAACACATGAACTCCTCAAACTACGGCAATCACCGGAAAGAATCCCAATATTGTCACCTTGGGGTATGCGGATCAAGACACGTAATAGGTGCATACAACTTGCAAGATAGGATCCAAATCACTATTATATTCATGAAAACATAATAGGTTCATATTTGAAATCCTGGCACTCGGGCCCTAGTGACAAGCATTGAGCATAGCAAAGTCATAGCAACATCAATCTCAAAACATAGTGGACACTAGGGATAAAGCCCTATCAAACTTAACTTGGTTGCATGATCAATTCTATCCACACCCATCACCGACCAGCAAGCCTACAAAGGAATTACTCACTCCCGATGGTGAGCATCATGGAATAGTTGATGGAGAAGGGTTGGTGATGCCGCCAACGACGAATCCCCCTCTCCGGATCCCCAAACGGATTCCAGATCAACCCTCCCGAGGAAGAACAGGAGGTGGCGGCGGCTCCGTCTCGTAGATCATGATGAAAACTTCTGTCTTATTTCTCTCTCCGGATATGTGAATTTATAAGACTCGAAATAGGGTCGGAGGAGCCTTGTGGGCCCCAGCACACAGCAGGGCGCGATCAGAGGGGTGGCCGCACCCTGTTGCCTCGTGCTCCATAGGGACACCCCCTCTGGTGGGTCTTGGCTCCATAAATAATTATAATTCCCAAAACAATCCCAAAAAATTTTGTTTTATTTTGAGAACTGTTATTTCTACACAAAAATAACACCAAGGTAGTTCTGCTGAAAACAGCGTAAGTCCGGGTTAGTTCCATTCAAATCATGCAAATCAGAGTTCAAAACAAGAGCAAAAGTGTTTGGAAAAGTAGATACGTTGGAGACATATCACCTCCCGGCATACCAGCGTTTGGAGGGTCGCTAGATCAATTACGCCTAAGCAACTTATTGGAGAAGAACCCAAGTAATTTCCGAAAGAATTTATACAAACAACGTTATAGGTCCCTTCATTTGTTTGTCTCGGAACTACTCCATTTACTCTGATCTTTGCAATACCTTAAGCAAGCGGTATCCACCTCTGTCGCGGTTGTTTAGAACCTCCAATCGGAGTAACTTGCACTCGCTTCAACTTGGACTCCTCGAGCTCTCTTATATAGTTCATGACAAAAATGTACGTTGCTTGAGGCCCTTGAAAATCTGTTCATGGAGAGCTTTTCGATGAGAGTACCAAATGTCCCAAAGGGTAACAAGTACCTTGATAAAATCCGCATGAGGGAGAACTTCCAACAACGATAAAATCCTACGTTGTTGCATCTGGCTCCATTGTTGTTGCATTCAACACTTCAACACGCCACATTGCAGTGAAGGAGGGAATGCTGCCAGGAATCCTCCAACCCTCACAATCCACAGTAGATTGTGGTTGACATATTCATGTGATGTAAATGGTCCGCTGTAGGGAGAGATTGTTGTGCGAGCCTCCATAAAAAAGATTATAATTTTTTACTGCACTTCTATTTTCCACATCTGGGTCCATGATTTTTCTTGTCTTACATTATTTGACGCGTCCGGGCGCCCATCTAACCAGGCTTCTTGCCTAAGTTTAGTGGCCATGAGCATTCTAAATGCGAAACGAACTATGAAGACTCGATTCATCTCATGAACCCATGACCAACAATCATCAACCTGGTTAGTGCACAAAGGGATCACAAGGATGGCTTTAGCATCAGTTGGTAAGAAGACAACATCAAGAATTGTGTGATCTTGTTCCCTATTGCCCGTTATCAATTCCCACGAGTCGCGTAGGGGGGGATTAAGCTAGTGATCGGACGCATGTTGGATGGTCGAAGGATCCAATTATGTTGCCAAATTTGTGTGCTTTGGTTTCCTCCAATGTGCAAGGGTGTCATGACCATCAAGGACTGACCTCCAAACTTGGGAGGGGAGCCTCCTAACTCAGCCCGCAAAAAGTCACAAGATGGGAGTTATTTAGCTTTCGGCATCCTTGCATTAAGGGAGTTTGGTTATGTGAGTACACACCAAGCATATCTAGCCATGAGTGCAAGATTGAAAAGTTCGATATCTCAGAAGCCCGGTCCACCACAATGCTTGGGTCTAGTCCTTGCACTCCACGAAACCCAGCTAGGCTTCCTTTGCCCCAATTTGTTGCCCCACCAAAATTTACGTATCAAGGAATCAATATGCTCATAATCCATGAGGAAGTCTGAAACATGACATGGAATATACTGGAACAACATGTGCAACTGATTTTACTAGAACTTCCTTACCACCGGTTGATAATTTGTTCTTTCAACCTGTGCAACTGTTCCAAATTCCGTCTGTTAGAAACTTGAAAGAAGAATTTTTACTGTTTCCCACATCTAAAGACATCCCTAGGCATCTCTCTGACATGGACTCTTTTGTTATGTTTAGGGCATTTTTTAAAGAAAATAGAGGATTTTGACAAGTTGTTTTTCTATAGCGACGTTACAATAGCATTCTAACACAAAGCACACCTCATTTGCTCCATCAATATTGGCCTTAACAAACAGCATGCTATCATCCGGAAAAAGCAAGTGGCTTACTAGCAATGTCGATGGAGCTACTCGAATTTCACTAAGGTGCGATGGTTCAGTTTTAGTTTTTAAGAGTCACGAAAGGCCCTCCACTGTTGTTATAGAGTTGTTGAAGAAGCCTTTTTGGCCCCACTCCCATAATACAAAATGTAGGAACCAGAAAGGCTAGTTGTTGGAGATGCTTTTATGGAGTACTACACGACGCCCTACGGGCAGCAAATGGCAGAACCACAAGGGAAGTGGTCGTACTCGCACTAACGAGAAGCTGCCCTCTGTCGCGGTGCACCACACATTGCACCGATAGCGGCAAGGCCACGCAATTGTCCTCGCAGCCACCTCCGAAGTGATGAGACGGCCAGACGGCCCACCGACAATGACAAGACAATGTAGCGATATTGTACTCCCTCAGTCTCATAATATAAAACTTTTTTTAATGCTAGTGTAGTGTCAAAAAAACGTTTTACATGATGAGGTGGAGGGAGTAGAAAGGTCCACCTACAACCTCACATCAACTCTACACATCACCCACTAAATGGAGTTGGTGGATCCAGAATTAAGAAGATAAAAGATAAACCTATAATCTTTTATATATTATACTTATCTTTTGGTTATAAAAACTTGCCTGTTATTACAATAATTATTATCATGTAAAATGCAATGGCGTGTGCTATTCTAGTTGTCACACGAGTTTCAAAGAAAATATGTATGTATACCACAATCCTGTATTGCCTAGGGAAACAAGATACAATCGAAGAAAACACATACATAATTTTGTATAGCACAGTCTGGAGGGATTGTGTGACCAAAATGTTTATTCTATCTGTATGCTAGTTAATCACATACAATTTTCTCCACATAGACACCTTAATTGACTAGGGGAAAAAATACAAAAGCATATCAATGACACCAAGCTAAACAAACACCTATAGGAATTGAACATAACAACGTTAGCTACAGTACTTGAAAAACAATTCTGCTAATAGCACTAAAAAACTTGTCAAAAAAATAAGGAATTCACATGGTTAATCAGCTCCGGCATCTTCAGATAGCTCATCTAGGTGTTGTTAGCCTCTAGTCTCCTTGTACTGTACCCCCTTTATGTCTGTATTGGCAAAGGAATAAACTTATGATCACACTGTTTGTTTCATAGTCAAATTGTGGGCCTTCTGGTTTCTGGAAGCCCTAGATCTCGAAACACTTCTCCTTCGATCCGAGAAAAACATCGAGATTACCAGTAAAAAAACTACTACAGATATGGCCCAAACAGCAAAAATCCACATCTTTGATGATCTGGCTAGTCTCCTTGAACTATGTACAAGTGATACAGTGTCTGTGGCTCTTTCAACAGCCTGCTGCCTGGACACATCCATGTGCTCCACATTTCGTCCAATTGTAGTCGTGGACGAACGCTGTGTAACTCTCTCTGATTTATTGGAGGTTAAAACTTCCTCAATTTTCTTCGAAATGCTGCCTATGGTGGTGCTTAGCCGAGGGCAATTTCGGCGTTTGTGGTGCAAGTATAGGGCCTTGTTCAAAGCCCTGCCACACTCAATGCTGAGAAGATCCCTTTCCCGTGCATTTTGATCGCCTTTCGTGATAGCAGATGGATCAGGTGGTTCAGGGAACTTGGCCCAACATGTGTTTACAATATCAGCGTTTCTCCAGTCAGCCTTGTCAAAGCTCCAATCACCAACACCAAATCTCAGCCCATAATGGAAAACCTTGTAATTTGTTCCAGGCAGAGGAACATAGCCTGGATATATTAATATGTCACTCCTTATGATGTGCCGCAGGTTAAGCTGCATGACAAGTGAAGAAGAAACTGTCAAGCAGCAAGATAAACCAAATTGTGGAGAATGACAAGATCATGGCCATTATAGTGCATCGTCTATACTAGATTTCTAGAACTTATGAGTGCTATCCATACTAGCTTTCAGATTTATAATGACACCGAGAGATCTAACTGCCAACTGAAGCTAACCATGCTAGCTTTCTAGCACTTGAGTGCACGCTCTCCATAGACTATCTCTAGAAGTTACAAACACCATACTTGCACTGATGCAAACATCTACAGGTTTAAAAATGATTCATTATAGCCAGTAAGTTCTAATGCGGTGCAGCCAGTTGCAGACATATGCTTGCAATTGCAAGAACAAAAGGGGAAAAGATAAACCACTACACATACCTCGGCTGCCGCAAAAGAGTAACCATACATCTCACTTATCCAGCCAGAGGCATATATATCACCAGTAATGTTTGTCGCATAGTGATCTTTGTCTGCACGAACCTCTTCTGATTTGTGCAGCCACAGCATAGCAAAACGTCGCAGATCATCAATATGCATGATAATGACACCACCAACCTTTTCACATGCAGACGGATTGCGAGTGTGTATCTTTGCAAGTATGTTATCGCACCCAATGAGATATCTGACAAACAGAAAGGATGATATTAGTACATGGTTCTCTCATATGCAGTAATTACATGCATCACCGCCTCAACTTGCAATGAGACTTGCACAAATCTTCAAGTACCCAAGAGGTAAGTTGATTCAACGAACTGTTAGATGTGCATTAAGATTTGTGCAAACTCAGCATGGAGGTGATGCATAGAAGCACCCCTCAACATATCTGGTAAACATGAATTGTAATATCACTAAACCACATCAACACGTGATGCAAATTACACAGTACCACATAAGAATCTTACTCATAAGGAGTTGAAACAGGATGACCAAGTTTTGCACCATACTCCCATGGAGTGATGGGACCTCTCATGATCATATCAGCATCCAAGATAACAATGAATTCAGCATCAGTCTGCACATGGTTAATCCAATGGAGAACGGCTGCTGGTTTATTGATTGCTGGGTACCTAAGAAGAACAAATAATAGATTATGTACTGAGCAAAAGTTTTGAGCGCATTATTAAGTCAGAAGTTTATACCAGTCCCCTGTCAATGGGTGTCTGTTCATCGATGGAACATAATGTGTGGGAGCAAGGTCACGGCCCTTATAATTCTTCAATTCCTCGTCTGTACAACTCAATAAGCGTGTAATATTACCAGGCTGACCGCTTATACGAAAGCTGTGCATGAGCCCAACAGTTTGCCAGTCAAAATACGACGAACATTCGGTCGAGAAAAGGGTGTGTATTTTTGGATGTCTGCTTTTGGATAACGCAACATGCTGTACAGACACTTTGTTTTCAACTTTTAGACTGTTCCAGTACTTTGGTTTCGTAAGCTCTGAGAACCTTTTGCTTTTAAGGAAGCTCAAGTATTTTGACCACTGTGGTTTCGGGCAGCCAACAGATGTGTGATGCAAAAGAAGCCCTTCGTTCAATGTGTTAATGCACTCAATGCTTAGATATAAGGCCCGTTTCACATTTGGGTCAGATTCCATCACCTCAACCTATATAAAGTTAGTAACATTAAATAGTCGCATAGAGCATAGCTAGCTACTGCCTACCAGTGAGAACATCACAAAATATGGTTAGGAAGACTGTTTACCTCTCTAGGGAATGGAGGTGGAGGAAATAAGCGGTTGCAGTCATAAACTATACCATCCTCATGGTGCTCTAACTTGCTGAAGGACCAGTTTCCAACTTTAAATGGCAAACCATAGTGCAGGATAAGTGGCTCAGTGCCAATTCTTGGAGTATAGCCTGGGTAGATCATTATGTCATCATTTATCTTGTGTCGTAGACCTACCTGTTGAAGAGGATTACAGTATTATGCAATGAAGGTACAAGGTATATGCAAAACCACATAAAATACACTAGGGAAATATTTGCTTTCACAATGCAATACAGCGAAGAAGAGCAATCGAGCTTACTTCTGCAGCACCAAATGAGTACCCATACATCTCACTGATCCAACCCATGCCATATATATCACCAGTAATATTAGTTGACCAGTGGGACTTATCCTGCCTCACTTCTTCAGTCTTGGACAGCCATAGAGGGGCTAGAGCCCTTAAGTCATCGATATGCATGATCAGAATTCCGCCAACTTTGTCACAAAATTCTGGATGTGCAGTGTGCAACTGTGCAAGGATGTTATCACAACCCTTCAAATACCTATTTAAGAGAATTCATAGATAAGATTAACTGGAGGCTGAGTTCCAGTCAGACAATGATATGAAATACCTAGCTACCAAGCAAGGAACCAGATATAATGTTTGCATAGGTAAAGTGTTACATAGACTTGCTTTGTGCTATAATTCAACTTCATACAAGAAAATTTCATGTTGCTCTAACATGTTTATAAAGAAGGATGAAGAAGAAAGACACACGTTGTATACAACTACCAAGGGTAAATAGAACCTGGGTTAACAAGTGACACTCTAGACAGAGCTATGCTCCACGAGGAAGGATGAGCCACTAATGTCTAAATTATTGACATGGTAGAGTACTATTTCAGTACTCCCCCCAATCCATATTAACTGGTGCTGATTAGTACAACTTGTACTAAATCGACAACAATTAATATGGATGGGAGGGACATTACTTCCATCAAGCCCAATTACTACTTAGTAGTACCATATTAGGCAGAAAAATGGACAGAACGATCATCAACTCTGAACTGCTGGCTGAAACCATACCCATAATAAGCTGCAACAGGCTTGCCTTTTTCTGCTCCGAGTTCCCAAGGAATGATAGGACCTCTAACAATCTGGTCTGCATCCAAGATCACGACCCAGTCAACGTTGTCCGCCTCTGGACTATGCTCCAACCAATGTACCACCCCTGCAGGCTTGTTGATGGCCGGGTACCTGGACACACAAAAATGACACAAGGCACACTAAGGCCACTTTCATTACAAATGAGGAAATCTTCGAAGCTCATATCCATCTATCCCCCAATTAGTTCACTCCACAGACAGCCTGCCAAATCAAGCACTCCACCCAAATCAAGCGCTAATGCAGAAGCAGTTCATGTGGGATGTAACTAATTCGCAACTCCGTCCCAAATCCTAACCCCGGACGTCTCCGTTTCGACCAGGCGTAGGGTGACTAGAGCAAATGGGGAATGAGGAGGAGAGAGAGGAGCATGTGTGTCAATGCGCGTGCGGCGACGAGGGTTACCTACCAGTCGCCGGTGCGGGGGTGGCGGCTGTAGGAGGGGACCTGGAGAGTGTGGCCGATGCGGAGGCCGCGGTAGGAGGGGAGCTGGTCGGGGGCGCAGCTGAGGAGGCGGGTGACGCCGCCGGGTTGCCCCGCCTTGCGCAGGCTGTGGAGGAGCCCCACCGCCTGCCAGTCGAAGTAGTCGCCGCACTCCACCGAGAAGAGCGTGTGCAGCCGCCGCCCCTCCCCGGCGGCAGACACAACCACGGCCGGCCACAGCAGCAGCAGGAGGAGGAGCGTGGCCGCCGCCATTGGTGGTGCGGTGGCGGATCTCGCGCCCGGATCCTGCCTTAGCCTTCTCCTTCGTTTTCTCGCTGCTTTGTGCCCGAGCCTCTGACCCTCACAAGGATTCGTCTGCTGCCGGAAGGCGACGGGTGCTCAGGAGTACGCCAACAGGGCCAGTTTACGTAAACCCCCTGAAAAGTCAAAGGCGGTGCTGAAAATATGAACACTCTGTGTTACAAAATCAATGTGGTGGGATTTTTTTTATATTAAATAATACACTTTTTGTTTCTAAATTTAAGATGATTTGTCAGTAAAAAACTTGGATTAATGTGTTGACCTTGAAACTTGTGGACGCCTTGCATAATAAATCTGCCAACAAAGGGAGTGTTTAACAAATAACAATCACACTAATTTGGGTATAATTTACATGATCTTCCCAGTCACCGAGATTCACTCCGGACTCCGGAGTGTTCATATTTTTGGCATCACAACGGAGTCAAATGGAAGCACACACTGCTGCCCTGCATATTGGCCGGGGGCAGTCAGGCTGACAGTTCGGCTGGTGCAGCAGCAAGTGAGTTCCAGTGCAACTGTGATGCAAAACTGGTTACGATTGCAACTCCACTGTTTCATTCATCTTTGCAAAATTGCAACTGCCAGATCATATCGAATTAGCGTCGAACTGCGCTACGCTCCGCCGACCGCCACACCATCTAAGAAATTCTTTCAGGTTAGATCAGGGCAGAAGCTATCTTACCAACCTGAATATTAGAAGTTACAACGTTTGCCTGTAATGTGCAATGAGAATATCACATACAGTCTGCAATGCTGCACCCGATGGAGAGAAATTTACAGCAGTGCCGGCTCCGAAAGCAAATATTCGACAGTCCCCATATATATACTTTTGAGAGATCGTCGAAGAGTATTTATAGATTATACCATGGCCACGGTCTATGATACAGACAGTTTTATCAAAAGTGGGGTTACTACAATTAGATCCTTCCACCAAAGGACCAAGTTAGAACACTGCAGCCCTACAAGAGGTGCCATGTGGAGACATACCAAAGAGCACCATCCTCTCCTCGCAAAAACGGCATGGCCGAACACAAGGGGGGGATTACGCAAAGAGGCACCCATCCATCAACGGGTAGTCCGTCGTTTCGCTGCTGAAGTGGTCTTGATCGTCGTACCAGTTACTCTGTAGCCCAGACAGTATCATCGCGTCGTTGTAGTGAAACAAATCGATGCTACTCAGCCCTACATTCTCAGAGGAGACACCTCCTTGGAGTGGGTAGCCGGAGAGATCCTCGGGCAGAGAAGCAAAATCCGCCCCGCACATGGCGCTTGGCCCTTCTTGCGAACGAAGCCAGGAGCCTTGGTTGCTTGTCTGGTCAAAGTAACAATCTTTAGTGCTAGGCAAACCTTCCACGCTGGAAAACCTCCGGTCAGCAGCATCGGTTGAGGTCACAACGCTGTCGCTGAG
The DNA here is from genome assembly GCA_022496015.1 of Hordeum marinum. Classification (NCBI taxonomy): domain Eukaryota; kingdom Viridiplantae; phylum Streptophyta; class Magnoliopsida; order Poales; family Poaceae; genus Hordeum; species Hordeum marinum. Next base: position 452,498,996 of record CM039674.1, on the reverse strand, counting down.
CTGAACAGAAACCGAATCGGCTGTACATGTCAACGCCGGGGAGAAGGACTTGATGCAGTCAAGAAGGGCTGGCTTCACGTCTGAGAAGTTCCTGGCGTCCATCTCCGTACTGCAACTCATTATTGAGATTAGCGGCGGTGGTGTAAACAAATGACCAGGAGCAGTGGGGTGCTCTAAGTCTGGCTTTGGAAGGCATGCATAATCCCCTAACAAGTCGCAGCGTGCATGGTTGTGCTTTGGGTATTGCATGAACTGCTTTGCTGGCACTCCTCCGCTCCAGGCCTGGCATTCCAGGATCATGGTTTCTGATGGCTTCCTGTCCTGATTCACTGGCAAACCTTTGAACGACAGCACCCCGCCCATTGGTGAAACACCGGCGACGTTCTGAGGTTCGGCAACTGGACTTACAGAATTTATGCTTCTATCTGACGCCGGTAAGGGGACCGTACGCTTGGTGTCTTCTAACTGAGAATCTGACACACTGCTCTGACCTTGTATCTTCTGGGGAGCATGCGGATATCCACTGGAAACGGTGCTTGGTTGCTCTTGGAAGGAGCTTCTGAGGTTAAGGTTCTCTGATGACGGTCCCTTAGTGCTGAAATCTTGCCTAGCAGAGCCCAATATCCTTTCCTCGTTCTGCTTTTGTAGCCTACCCAAGTAGAGGCGATATTTCTGCATAACAATGAATTTTCTTCTCATGAATACCAGAAGATCATTTTGAGTTCTAAGGAATATAATGATTTTACTTGAATTATAGTGTTGGATACATGCTTAAAAATTCACATGAAGTTGTATGAAAATTTGAATATGTGATATTTGACGGTTAAGGTAAGGATTCAGGTTAATATGAACTGCAAAAATGTTTTTTACGACAGGGAGCTACTCAGAAAGTATGTTCCTACAGTAGCTCGACCAATAATCAAATAGGAGCTTTGTCATGACCCATGAACATGGCACAGGGAAAGAATGCACATGACAGGAACTCATTGCAACACCATAACATCCCTTTTTCTGTCATTTACTGAACCAAGAATCTCCTTTCACTTACTTCTAGGCAAAACTCTGACAAAGGTGATCTTGTGTTATCTAGAAAAGGTGATCCTTTATTGCACAAGAAACTACCAGCATCAGATTATACATTCCATTTTTCTTCTCTTCATACGCCCTATTTGTGAGTTTCATTGCACAAATTTGTCATGACACACCAGGTATAGGGAGTTGGAGAAAAGCCATGGTGTAATTATCTGAATTTAGTGTGTCCTCTATACAAACTTTCTTGATTTTATTGAAAATCTGACTTAACGCCCTCTTTATGAACTTGATTCCTTTCAAGAAAAAAACACCATAGAAATTTACCATTTGAACATCATGTCATACCTGAAGATGGCTAGCAACGTTCTCTCTTGTTAAGCCTGGAACGTTCATCAGGTCCAATATTTTCTTTGGTCCAACTTCTGCAAAATGACGACATTTGCCCTTTGGAAATGAGGATCATGCTAATTTTATAAATTTATAGGAAGGTAGCTGATATTGTGTTAGATTTCAGAGAGCACTCACTGTCGAATCCAATTTGGTTCACAGCATTTACGAACTTCTGATGCAGATCAACAGACCAGACTACTCGAGCCTTTTTAGCAGTAGCACCGTCACTAGAGTCCTGATCTCCATGGTCCACGTCTTTTCTCTTCCGCGTGGCATCGGAATCAACTGTCATAAATAGGCCCTTCTCATCAAATCCCTCGAAACCATATCTGAATATCTGGAGATCATCACAGCTATCATGACCTTCGATCTCTTTAACCTCGTGCATTTTCTTCCTGTATACATGTTGCCAAATGTTCCGGAGTTCCTTCATCCGAACGGGCTTAAGGAGGTAATCACAAGCACCATGCTGGACGCCTTTCATCACCCTACTTGTCTCTCCATCAATGGACATCACTGTGAAAACAGAATGGAGCAGTTTGGCAGTTTTGAGTAGATATTCAAACTGAATAAAAGATATAATTTCTTCTTTGAAAATTGCAGGGATAAAGGTTTGGTGTTGGATACTAACTTATAACAGGTAGATCCATCTCAAGTCCAATGTGTTCAAGAAGCTTGAAGCCATCCATGTCTGGCATGTTGACATCACTAATCACAATGTCGAACTTGTTTTTCCTCTCCCGGAGAATTTCAAGAGCAACTCTAGCTAGACCGCATGTGGTGACTGCAGGTAGATAACTAGTTTAGTCTAACTAATAAACAGATAACTCATCAATATTCTTCACAAAAGGAATCATGACTATTAACCATAGATATGAACGCATAAAAATGGATTTTGCTCCATGCAAACACAAAACACAGAGATTAATAGATTGGCAGTGAAGTTAGTTAAGAGCACTGACCACTCCATGGTGTAACTAGCAATAGGTGTACCGAGAGGACAGACAAGTATGTTAAAACTGAGTCTTCTACATAGACCTTAAAGTCACCGGTGTCACAGAAATATAGCACCTAAATGGTCAAAGACCGCAAAGAAGATATGGTAGGAACGACGTGTTCTGAATCTTAATGTGTGGTTACCAGTAAATTACGCAGGCGCTGCCTCAAAAGCAAATTATGCAGTACCACGAAAGAAACAAAACTGATGTAGCAGTGATACCAACTGCTCTGTGGAGAAGCAAGACATCCATCCAAATAATTGAGCAATCATCATCACTTAAAAGTGGACACAGACTCGAAATGCATATGTTGTTCGCTATACAAAAAATTTAGCCAAAAAGGGTTAGTGGACAAGGCCTCTGCTGCTCCCACTCAGTCACTCACGGTTGACACCAACCAGAGTCACATACCGCAAAAAAGAAATCCGAAAAGCGGGCAAATCGCTGGATGATAGTACAAATCTATGAAAGATAGTTCCCCAAACAGCCTAAATTCGATCGACAAGGTCCGAAAAATCCACTTCAATTCCAGAACGCACATATATACACCCGCGATTAATAACAAGTATTCTCAACCAATTTCACTGGGTAATTTAAACAAGCAGCAGGCATGCGTAGGCGACGGACGGACGGACGGACATGAACTGACATGAGAGGAGGAGGCAGCGTAGCCGCCAAGCTGATCGAGAACGCAAAGAGGAAAGCGGGGCAAAAGATTCGAACCTTCGTAGGAGCACTTGCGGAGCATCTTCTCGAGTATCTTGAGCCAGGTGGGGTCGTCGTCGACGACGAGGACGCGCAGCCCGTAGGGGAAGGCGGACGCGTCGGCCATGGCCATGGCCGCGCCGCCCCGCGCCGCGCCGAGCCCCCCTCCCTCCTCTCTTTCTCTGTGCGCGCGCGCCGGGCTGCGAGTGGAGTGGGAGGGAGCAGGCAGGCAGTGGGAGGCAGGCAGGGTGGGGAGGCGGGTAAAAGGGCTGGGGGAAGTGGAGGGGGAGGGGGCCGATTAATATTGGCGCGCGCGCGCAACCAACTTTATTCCGACTGCGGCTTTTCTCGCGAGCCCGGCAGATGGCTGGCTTTGGAATTGGAATAAGAAGAAGCCGAGCCGAGTGAGCCGTGACCGGACTTCTGATCAAGTGGGGCGCGAAGCGTGTTGCTTTTCTGATGGGTTTTGCCCGTTCTCTATGGCTGCGAAATCATATTATTAGTAGGTATGGTAACAGACATGGTGCTTTGTTGAGTAGTTATAATTTGGTCTTTGTGATAAGAGATAAGAAGTTTTTTTTCTGGATATAATGTGCTTTTCTGGCTAGTGGGTAATGCTTTGGTGGATGTGGAGGCCGAATTCTGTAGATGCAGATAAAGTGCATTTCGGATTGGCGGGTATTGTAGCGTGACAACTGATGTATGTGTTGTGGGTTGCAGTTGGGATGGAATTATTTTTTAGACCCGCTATGAAAAAGATAAGTTAGATGGATTTACAACGAATGAACCAAGTCCCAGTATGTTTATACAATCACAATGCAACACATACATCTTTGGTCTTGTGGGTTAGAAAAAATAAAAGAGATGAACTCATTGTATTTTTTTAAGATGGATTGATGCATTGTAACCACCTAACCTATTTTACTGTTATCTCGTCCACCTCTCTTACTTGCTTTTTTCTATTGGGTGTCCCTCAACTTGTCTTCTTTTTTCTCAAAGCTCCCTATAACCATTATGATACCGTAATGGGTGTCGGGTGACATGGATGCGCTTGTTCTTCCATGTCACGGTATCCACTTGGTAGCATGTGTTGGCGTAATGATGAAAAAAAAAAGCTATGTGTTAAACAGAGACAAGTTTAGAGAAATATGTCACACACGAAAATGTTAAGTGAGCCATGAGCGAATAGTGGTGATGGTTTAAGAAGTTATAGTGTATTCTCGTAGAAACACGGATAGCCAACTCAAAGCGAACACTAAGCTATCCACGGTTGATCCAGACATCAGAAGTTATTGTGATTCACTACATACCCAATCATGATTTAGGGCATATGTGTGACGCATATCCATACTTCTTTAAACTCAATGAGGCGGGTTGGAAATCTATGATCGTGTGCTACAGTGTATCCATTTCTACATGGTTTCATACCTTGCTAATAGCCGCACAACCAATTTCCTTCGTCCACATTTTTAGAAGTATACATTCAGCTAAAATATGCCATATGACTAAACATGCTATTTGTTTTGCATAATAAAATTGTAACCTAACTCACTTGATTAGGAAAGTGGATGTATAAGCTCACCCCGAGAGTTCAAGTCTCTTACACACCTAATTATATTGTGGGGACTTCTCCTATTGTTAAAAAACAAACATACACACACATGCATGTTCACCATCATGCATACACATTCAAATATGATCACATCTCCTTGGGCCACACACTTGCAATTGGCCGATATTGAGGATAATTTAGTGGTTTCATAAATTCTCACTGAGTGATGCTCGTTTGGAGACTAGTCATGTAGTATATATTCTGCGTCTAAACTATTTATAATCATAACAATATGTATCATTTTTTTCGTGTATTTTGGCTTGTCAGTTCCCCTCCTCCCACTGCCAATGCATGCTTATAATTTTGGTTATATGTACAAACAAATATTAGCCAAGTTGTTGGTAAGGTGGCCTTAGACTCAAACCGCAACATACATAGGCCTACATTGTCCCATGTGCCAACCATACATTTCCAAATCTGTGGGCTCATATTTGATCTAATTGTGTGCGTTTTGTTTATATTATTTGTAGAACACATAATATGAATAGATTACCCTCTGCAAAAAAAGAGTTAAACACATCTTCGTAACATAACCCATCCACTTCAAAACAAATAATGTTTTGGATTTGCGCAATCCTTATTCAATACCTTTGGAGGTTAATATTATTGAAATACATGCACATTTAATTATTAAAAATATATTTTAAAACTGTTTTCATGAAACAACTGATATGAATGTCTATTCTCAATTGCCTCAGATTTATACAAATCCAAGCCGCCTATTCCTAGCCTTTATATTCCTGTCGAATGGATGTCAACATTTTTTTGTCGATATTACTTCTTGGCACATGAGCAAGTAAATGGGTTGATATATTATGTATACCTGGTGTTCTGCTTAGATCTAATTAGGTTGATCTAGCCCTTTTGGCCCCAAATATGACCAAATAAAAACAGAAGAAATAAAACCCTGATCATTCATTGGAAAAATACTAGGTAGTTGGATTATGTATACCCAAACAGAAACTGAAATAAAAAATGAAGTGTATAATTATCGTACACTCAAATTGAATTACAGCGACTTCAAAAGCTGCATAAATGCAACATGAAATTTGTATTTTTTTTCCCAATTGTAACATGCAAAAAAGCCAAAGATAGTGGAGCCTTTTCCGGTTGACTAGTCTATTGAGACGGCAACAAGTCACATGGCGCGAGAATCAGCAAAGCGAATATAATTAGTGGTCAGAGACGGGGTTTGTCGATTCACAATTCATTAGGGTATTCTGGCATGGAGATATCACTACTATTCCCTCGGTTTCAAAATATTTGAAGTTTTAAGTTTGTTCCAAGTTAAACTTTTTCAAGTTTGACCAATTCTATATAAAAATATACAACATCAAACTAGCTTCATTAGATTCATCATGAAGTATATTATATATTTCTTGCCGAGGACAAAGTAGGGGTTTGGGAGGTTGAGATCCAGAGAGGACGATTTTTTTGGAAATTTCAAACTTTCCAGGTCAAAGAAAATATGAAAAAAATGTACAGGTATACATGGATGTGATGTGTATGTCTGTAAAATTTCAGTATGTAACACTTTGAATGGGAGTTGTGCAAAGAAATCATGGACTTTGAGGATGAACGGTGCATGTGCTAAAATGCCATAAATTTGTTTTTTTTGTAGCTCTCATTTTAAAGTATTTCATCTTGAAAATTTACACACGTGCACACCATGTCTTTAAGTATATAGTTATTTGTTTTTTTAAAGGAAAGGTATTAATATGTTTTTTAAAAAAATTGACCTCCATTTGGCGTTTTCGTGGATACGTATTTTTTTCAATAACTTAATCAAACTTAAGGAAGCTTGAACTTACAACAAACCTAGTGAAACTTTAAATATTTTAGAAATGGAGAAAATACCACCTCATGTGCATTAATGCAAGAGTAAGACGTATTTGCAGTTCATAATCCGCAAAAAATGTCTCACATTAGATTAGTTTACAGAGGGTGTAGTTGTTACCCCCACCGGTCTTTTTATTCTGCGTATAAGATTTATCTAAATTCATACTTCGTAAAGTTTGACCAATTTTATAAAAAAATATCAACATCCATAACACGAAATTAACATCATTAGATACGCCAGGAATTTAATTTCCATACTGTATAACTTTAGTATTGTAGATGATGATATTTTTTTATATAAATATGATCAGAATTTATTTATGAAGTTTGATTCCACGCAATTCTTGTATGCAGAGTAAAAAGAACAGGAGGGAGTAAAAGTTTACTATCCGTACAGGGAGCTACTTGATACACCTGCTCGCGCTCTTTGATGCCGTGAGACTTGACATTCAGGTCAAACTCGTTCGCCCATTTGAGCAAAGCATCGGTGCCATCCCCCCACTCTCTTTCACCATCTTTGGGTTCTCTCCGCCCGATGTGTCCACCAATCTTCCCCGGTGGTGGCCGTCTCGTCACACGAAGCGAGGATCCCCCCCCCCCCCCCGGGTCACCGCCATGGCACTCACTTGGCATCGGTCACAAGCTCGACCCGACCCATCGACGTCGATGGATCAGCTTCATTTGGTAACTCCGAAAGGCCGGCTTCGCCTCTACGTAGAGTACGACCTTGCGTCGTCTCGCAACGCAAAACCTTGAGGGCACATGCATGGCCTCCGGCGTGGCCAGAACCTTCTTTGGTTCGCGCCGACGTGCACTCGGCTCGTCACCCTCACCCATCGGAGTGTCGACATGCGCGCGCGGCGCGCGGTCCGCCCATCCCCGTGCCGACAACGGCGCGCGTGGTGCCGACGCGGCCATGGGCGTCCGGCTTTTCGCTGCGCCACAAAGCATATGTGCGCTCCTCCTGGCTGCATTGCATGCGCCGCCGCGTGCCGGCCGCCTGTGCACTAGAGGCGCACAGGTGTGCGCGCACGCACGACGTCCGGGTCCCGCGCGCACGCGCCGTTCAGGAGGAAAAAAGGCAAAGCTAGCTAGCCATCTAGCAGCACCGCACCGCACCGGCACCGGCACCGGCGCGGACAAATTAACACGTACGCTTTCGCATCGGATGCGGCGGGGCGGCAGGCGAGCGCGGGCGACCAATGCACAAGAGACAGAGCGGTGATCCCCCACGGCGCGCATCGCCCGGCCGGCGGCCGAGGGAGGGAATCGGAGCAGGGCACGGAACGGAGAGGCAAAAGGCGGGCGGTGCCGTACGCCGGTTCGTGCGCGCCCGACGTGGAAAGGCCCCGCACCGGGCCGGGTAAAATACTTGCCCGCCACCGGCGAGCACGGACGGCGACTCCTCCGCGCGGGAGCGTTCACGCGCCCGGCCACAAAAGAAGAAGAGGCCACGTCGCCCACCCCACCCACGCCGCAGAGGCCAGGGAGGAACGGACTACCAACGAGTGCTACTCCTCCTCCGTCGCATTGGGAGAGGCACGCACGACGGACGTGCTGGGGTTGGTGGATTCTCTCATAATTCGAATCGAAAGCAATAATGCGACGGACAAACGGACGGCCGGCCGGCCGGGCGGATGTACTTGGCCATCGCCATTGGCGGGCGCGTGCGTGGCGAAAAAGCTCGGGGGCTTTAAGCCAAGCCACCATCCATCCCCACCATTTTCAAATGGGTTACGGACACGGCGAGGCTCTGTGAGTGGGGATCGAGCTAGCTAGCTAGCGCGCCGGGGCTCCTATGGGCGCTGAGATTAGTGGAGCGGAGGGAGGAGAGGCCACGCAGCGCGCCGGCCCTACGCCCGCTTCCCTTTGCTTCGCGGCCAATGGGGTCGATCGCCGGATTCCTCCCTATCCCCTCCCCCGCCCGCCCGCCCAATCCGTCTCGTTTCTTTGTGGCATGCAGGGACAGGGAGCATGTTTCGTTGTGATCCACCTCATGTGAAACTTGCTGTCTTGCTCTCGCTTAAACAAATGGATGAGGGAATCTCACTTGCTGGTCAGTGGCAATTTGGCATGCATGATTAGATTCCACGGCTTTATATGACCAATTATTTAGGTCTGTGTTTTAGCAGCGCTCCTGTTGTGCTTGGTACGGCTCGAGCCCTAGACTATTAAACCGTCTGTAGACAGTCTTGGGTGTTCTCGTGAACAGGAGAGCCATGGATGTTGGGAATGCCTTTTAATTTCAAAACATAGGCAAAATATTTGCCTTGTTGATTAATTAAGAAGAAGAAAAATTCGTCCGGTTAATTTACAAAAAAGAAAGATGTAAATTAGCCATGAGAAGACAACTCAGAAAGCACGAAACACCGCGCGACCGCATAAGCAGCCCGCCAAGACACTCTGAACAAACAACAATTGCAAGCCCGAACACTTGTACGACGTAACAAGACCTCCACCGAGAACACATCAAAAAAGACGATGGGCAACAACAAAACTACGATAACGACCCAAAACCATGAGGACGGGCTAGGAAAAATGTACATCATGCATCAACTAGTCAGGGGTTGTGGCGTCACTCCTCTTACTTTTGTACCTGGGTGACTTCTCCTTTAGAATGCCGGTTCCAAGGCAATCATCCACCTTCTTACTTTTGCCCCTGATTGCCGTCCCTATTAGGAGGAAAACAACCACCCTTCTCCATACAAGGATAGCAACCTTCAAGTTGTTGAGCATGTCATAATTTTTATTTTTATTTTTGCGAACAGAACATCAACATTATGTTGGTTGGGAGTGTTATCAAACCCACACATAAGTACATGTAAAAGGGTATGGTCCACTCCACATAAAAGATGATCACTAATGTCATGCGCATAAGTGACAAATAACTGAATTGTTAATATTATTATTTTCGTATGGATTATAGATGTTTGTTAATTGATGTTTTTTCCAGGTTCTTAACTCATGATTATTAATTGAGGATTTTTCTCAACGGTACTCTATATCATTCTCCGCACTCAATACTTTTTCCAATTTTTTGAGAAAATCAGAAAACAAAACCACTTTCCAAACCTTAACATGCTCATTTATAGTTTTGTGTTTTCAGAGGTACAAGGAAGGTTTCTAGAACTATTTAAAATAAATTATAAACCAACTTTTAAAAGTCGTTCCATATTCCATGTTTTCTAAAATACTAGAGGTTTTTCCAAGCTGGCATGTAGGTGCATCCTCTACCGTGCTGTCTAGTTTTACACCGATATTCGTGTTCACTCACTATCTTCACTTTATAAAAAAAATCCATTTGTTTCCTTGCATAGGGTACAACATATTCATTCAAAATTTTGCAGGTCAATATCATAGTAGCACGCCAATGTGTAAGAAAACAATTTTTTCGATGTGTAAATACTAAATACTTAAAAAGTGATAGAGTTTATACTTTTTAAAACTCTATAATTTTATATACTGTTGCCAAAAAGTTGAAAAAAAAATGTAGAAATCGAAGTACTAACTACTAACATGTTGTTAATCTCCAAAGTTTCAATTATATGCCGTGTTGTTTGGGAGGAAAAAAATATATGCACTAATCAACGTAGAAACTGATGGCTAGATACAAGGGCATGCCACACGGAGCTCAACGCCTCAACCCCAAATTTCCATTATAAAAAGGTAAAATAAAACCGAACCCTAAAAATCTTGAACCCCAGGTAGTGCGGGTGTTATGGACTAGGAACCCTAAAATTTAAAGAGCAAAACATGACAAACAAATACTATATGAATGTATTGTTATTTATATGCATATGACACCTATAGTCATAGTTTTCTATAGCATTTTGCATGCTTCTAAACTCTTAGCATTCCCTACATCTATGCATTATTTCATATTTTTGGAAACACCAAAATACAAAACCACTAATATAAACCAGGCTAGCGTTGATGTTCAGATTTCAAACCTGACTTGACACCATTATTCATGGTTTAAAATATACTCTTCTCTAAGAAAAGGAAATATCATATGCCTAATCTCTGAATGAGATGTTCTTCTGAGGTACAGGTGTTCAGTTGAAGCACCCAATTTGCTGCTTTTCTAGGTAGCTAGGCGAGTACTTCTGACATATATAGTACTTGCACTTGCACCTAACGTGCCTATCTGGTGGTGGTCTGGTGGATAGTGCTTGCACTTGGTAAGATTGAGATGATGGTCCATCATCCAATTCCCTTTTGTTCCTGCTGTTACAGTGGGAGTAAATCCAGTGCTTTGCACGGGCCGACTGTTGTCTCCAATGATAAGGTTGCTTCTGTGGCAATTATTGTGATACTATTATATATGCTACTAGTGTACTGATCAGGGAAGCAGATTCTGAATTTACCGGCTAGTGTTGACCCCTACGTGAAAGCGTAACCGAAAGGCCGTAGTTACAACCAACCATCAGCAACTGTCGATCTGCCCCTGGCCTCAACACTCAACAAGATAAAAGTTTCATCAGCTTCTTCTTCTTCTTGTTCTTGTTCTTCTTTTTGTTATGCTCGTAGAGTAGTGACTCAAAAGCCTCTGTTTGGAATACTAGCTCTTTTCCCCTTTCCTTTCGCGCAACGGAATGAATACCGCCACTTGAACTTGATGCCTATGTTCAGTAGAAAAGACACAAGGCTGGGAGGCATGCGCGCCCACAATGTGAGGCCGATCGGCGAGGAGCTTAATCATTGGAGATTTCTGTTCAGATATGCCAAGCAAGCGTACTCTAATGACAAGGCAACAGTTTCCGGCTTTCTTTTCCCCTAATGTGGGGCTCAAAAAGGCAAAGAAATGCCCCATTTTACAATGCCCTTAGCTTAGCTAGGCCTCACCATTGTGTAAAGGAAGCCATGTTAGGGCTTGGAGAGAAAAATAAACTATTTCTTGTGTGTCTTACTTATCAAAGAGGAAAAAAAAATATTGTTTTGGTGTGTCTTATCTCGAAAGGCATATACACAACCCATAGATGCATTTTTTTTAGTAGCAATGAAAGGCACATCAATTCTTGGTGCACTCACTTTCACATGGGTTGCACCATCTCCCTCCCTGCCTTTCTGAAGTGCCACTGAGATGATTGTTTTAAATTATGCACCACTTTGAAGCCTTTTTCCGGATGGCACAAACCCACAATTGATATATAGGGCCATGCAAGTTGGGTTGTACTAGTATATTTGGAAGAAAGAAAATGTAAACAAATATATCCTTCACGTCCAGAAAAAGAAATATATCCATGCATCCCGAGAATTTTGCCAGATCGGTCGCTGCCCAGCTGACTCCTTGGTGTTTGTAGGGCTTATCACTTTTTTTCTCTCTGACCTAAAGGTCAAGTAATGGGCAAGGAGACGGGAGAATATATAGCGAGAGAATAAGCGGTCAAATGCTGATGAGTCTTTGCCTCACTTATGTTGTTCTGGAAATAGTTTTGATGTCTTTCTTCTCTCCTCGGCCTCTGCAAGCACTCAACTCTGCAGGATAATGTTTCAGACAGTTGCCTTCTTCAGACTTTTGCCCCTTTTCAGCGGATTGGCCCTTGAATTTTGTCTAATGTACGATTCCACTGACTAGTGACTGGCTGACTGCTCGTTTGACAATGCCCAAAAATTTCAGTAAATAAAGAGCCCAATTTGTGGCGACTGGTCAGCTAAATATCTAGCATAGGCAGTACTATTATATAAGCTTTCACTGGAAGTAACACGAAGACTCTAATACTCTAATAAGTGGTTACCAGTAATACAGTGGTTAGGTACAAAGCACCTCCTGGATCGATCGCTTTCCTCATTGGTGCATTATCTCGCACCAAAAGCAGTGAGGCGCCTCCTGACATTGGCTACTCTTTGGTTAAGTTGACATGCATGATTAAGTAAGTATACAGGCAGGCATGCACAGTACATAGGTAGGTCTAATTGTTCTTTCAGATGGAAATCTAGCCAGCTTAGCTTAGGCTTAGGCTTAGGCTTCGCTGTCATGCGTGCCATTGCTTTTTTTTCAGATAACGATGCATGCCATTGCTGCCTGCCTCGCAACAGATGAAAACAGACAGATCGCAGAGGACTCTAGGTCGAAGAACCCAGCTGTGGCGCTGTACGTTAACGTTCATGAATGTCCCCGATGGATATAAAGAAAAAAAATCAAAGCAGCTTCATCTTTGATCGATCTCTTCTTCTCTACCTCCTTGATGCAGACAAAGCATGCCAAACCCTGCTGCTTCTGTAATATGTACTGCTCCCTCCGTCGTCCGGGTTTGTTAGGCCCCACTTTGTAGTCTGGGTCGAACTTCGACGTATGATTGATCTGTAAAATAGCGGTGATATGTCATTTTTTTTTAAAAAGCGTTACCTCCGATCTCTGTATCAGCATGATGTATACAACCTCTTTACTAAAACAAGAACGTAAACAAATAGTTCGTCTTCTCCGCCAAGTTGCAAAGGAGTAACAAAATAGTTTCAGAACTCATATGCCATAAAACTCATGTTGTTGAATTTGTGTTTAGAAGGAGTTTCCAACGATGCTACTTTTGTTACATACAATTCATATTTTGTTACGTGATTGTATGATCAAATTTTAGCTTAAAATGTGATGGGGCCTAATAACCCGGGACGGAGGAAGCACTTGGCATGGCCGGTGAAGAGCCCACAGCCTAGTTCAAAACTGCCTTCGAGTTTCTTCTCGAAGGGTCGAGTTCTCCTTTACCACTACTGGCCGAACAAGAATGAAATCTTCTCCGAGGATCGAGTTCATTTCTTACTACTACTACCTCTGTTCATAAATATAAGACGTTTTAGAGACTTGATACAATTCTCTAAAACATCTTATATTTATGAACAGAGGGAGTACTACTACTGAAGTGAGTGGAACGAGAATGGTATGTCAACCGAGGGCAGAGTCTTCCCATTTGGAGAAAGTTTTTGTGCTACCTAACAAAGCTCATGATCGATGGTGCATGGTGAGGCCACTCTCTCGCGCGCGCAGCGGCTGCAAAAAGGCTACGCGCCGAGGATATCCATCCATCCATCCATCCACGACGATGGAGCACAAAAGGGGTACAGTCATAGGCTCATAGGTCATAGCTCGTCGACCAGTTCCATGTGGTGGTCACGAGCATCCGTTTATAGGTAGTGCCCTAGTAGGCCAACTGCACACAGAGTTGGGATATAATACTTCGTGGTTAAGTTCTTTTTTCCTTTGGAGAAAGCAGATAGTCATGTTCCTGAAAGATGCATTGTTCGGGCTGTTTTAGAAAACTGCAACTGAGTTTCCAGGATGGCAGTCCAAGTCATCAACCATGCATGTTCCTTGAGTTGGGTGATGGCGATGCCTTCACGTACGTACCGACATCAGAATCTGGTCGTTCATCCTGCTCGCCATCGTATGCGTGTCTTGTGTGGCTAATGGTTAGCACCGCCGTAATTTATGATCTGACCACGCGGTAAGAACCCCGATGTGAAGTGAAGGTATTGATGATCTGACCACGTTGCTGTCTGGCGTGATCACCTCTCCTAGGTTTGAGGAAAGACCCATCAATTATTTGTCGGAGATGCTATGGCTTAGGCGCTGATCCTTCGTCACAGTCGAGCCCTTACATGGCCGTTGGATCTGATTTTGATCAGATGGCTCGGGAGCAACCTTTACCTAGTGTGGTTCTTGCAACTTGGCCCCTGTTTCTGCCAGCCAGATTGCAACAGGGGGACTGTTGCGGACCGACCCGCGTGAACGAGATCGACGACGACCAAGTCCCACAATTATTGTTGCGGGTCGAGGTGGTTGCATGCTGGAGGAAAACGAGGTGTGAGTTAGGGCGGCGGATCTTGCCGGACCTCCTCCACCGGATCAAAGTGGGGCGAGGCTTGTAGGTGCTGGGGGGAGGTGGCGCCCGCTGACGAACGAAGAAGGCTGGTAATGGCAACACACTTGGGAGTAACCGAATCGAAGAACTCAGAGTGGCGGATGTCTTCGATTGCCTGCGATGAGAGAGAGAGAGAGAGGCGAGACAAGAGGAGGGAGAGGAGAAGGAGAATGGTGTGACGGCGTGCTGCACCGATGAGCTCGCCGGCCGACGCGACGGGCGCCAGAGGTCCCCGACAACTGTGGCTTTAGATCTCGAACGGACATGCTTTTTGCAACAAGGAACCCGTTGAACTGCAACAAGGGTCTTATTGCAATGGCAACAAACATGACCATGAGCCGAATATGATTTTTACAATAAGGGTTCCGTTGCAATTGCAGCAAGATACTTGTTGCAAAGGCGACGAGATCAGACTGCCCGTGACCTGAGCGATCTTTGCGAAAGATCAGCCGATCGACATGTAGCACACCCCATTATTTTTTGTCATGACAAAATAAATTGAAACTATATTTGAGCTATGGCTCATCCAGCTCATCTTTCTACGAGCGTCGACCCCCTCCGTTGCCATCGTTCAGGAGCAACCTCTACCTAGTCTATTTCTTGCAACTTTGTCCCTGTTCCAGTCGCTTCGACCGCAAAAAGGGTTTGTTGTATATCGACCAAGCGTGAGGGAAAGCGGCGACGACTAGATTCTGCAATAGTTGCCGTTGGCCGACGAGCGATGCGGCGATTCAAGGCGGTTGTGACGCCGAAGTAGAACGAGGCACAAGTCTGGGCGTCGGATCTTGTTGAACCTCCACCGTATCTGAGCGAGGCAAGGTGTGGAGGCGCTGGGGAGGTGACGTCGACTAACAAAGGGAGGGGTAGTCATAACGACACACGAGAGTGTCCGGATCAGATAACTCGGTGCGGCTGGGGTCTTCGGTCACCTGCAACAAGAGAGAGCAGGGTGAGAGAGGGGGAGGGGGAGGATGAGGAGAAGGAGGGAAAAAGAGAAAGACACGACTATGTGTTGTTCCGGTGAGCTCACCGGCCCACACTGCGGCTTTTAGATCCACATGTGAACATGCCTTTTGCAACAAGGGTCTTGTTGCAATGACGACTGATGAGGATATGTACCTAGGGTAGGGTCCTAGGCAAGGCCTACATACCCTACCTAAGGACACTACATTGGGGGACTTGAAGATCAAGTATAAACTTCCGAGTGGATTCCAGGAGATGTCCGAAGTCACTCGACAGGATGTCCACTCGGAGACTCTTTCCTTCACTCGGCGGTAGTGTGTCACTCGGAAGACCTCGTTCTCACTCGACGCCAGAAGACCAGGAGCCATCATTAAGAGCCCAACGGGCAAACGTTGATTCAATAGGCATTAATAGCTTTTATTACGTACGTTACCAGTAACGGCAGACTTTAACCCCACGATCGGACCCTTAGATGTTGGGTAATTATGAGGGGCAGCGAACTCTATATAAGCCTCCCCTCCCCTCCCGCACAAGGGTTCACAATCATTGTAATCTCTATACTCCACACGACATAAGCTTCCGAGCACTGAGACGTAGGGCTGTTACCTCCACGAGAGGGGCCTGAACTTATACATCCATGTGTACACCCTCGTCGTACCTAGGACTCTGCACTCTCCTTTCGTACCCCTATCATCTACTGTCAGGCTCGTTCCCACGACAGTTGGCGCCACCGTGGGGCAGGCGTCTAAGCGACTTCCGGCGAGGTTGCATTTTTCATCCTTCGACATGTCTTCCGGCGGTGTTTTTGCTCTGGGCCACGAGATCCGTTTCGGAGCGCTCATCTTCATCGCCGACGATTCGGCATGGCTCCGGTAAGCGCCACTCGATGTCGAGGCGCTCCCGGTCCGCGGGGAGGCACACTTCCGCACGAGTTCTTGTGGTGTGTTGCTGCATCATCCTTCGACTCCCTACAAGTCGGCTTCCCTCGCTGTTCGCGGTCGCAAGTGGTCCGGCCGCTCACGACTTCAGCGTTGGGTCAAACACACAGTGGCGCGTCAAACTTCTCCACAGATTGCAGCACTCGAGCCCGCCGAGTCCCTTCAAGGCATGTTCGAGTCAGATTCCGATCCATCCGACATGCCTTCGGAGTGCGAAAGCTGCGATCCCGCAGCGGAGGTCTTGATGGCAGGCTCTCATCAGAGTTCGCCGCTTGTCTTTGGCCGTGGCAGGCACGAGGCTGGTGGTCCGTCGAATGAGCAGCCGCGCCGCGAAGAGGAGGTTCTTCATACTCTCATCGTTGGCGCGACTACTGATGCTCAAGCTTTGGAGGCCGCACGCATTCATTTGGAAGAACTCCAGGTAGAACTTGACGAGCGCGCTCGCCAGCGCCCCCACGCCCCAGTCGTCGTCAGCGGCAGCTGTTTCCGACTGGATCTCACGACGACGTTGAGGTATACCGAACTCTTGCATTAAATGTTGTTGCTGCTAGGATAGCAGATTCCATTCAACCATCCCGGTCAGAGGCTGGAAGAGGGTTGATGCAGATCAGAGCACTATTGGATGCAGCGCAACATTAGAATTCAGTAGTTTCCTAGTCTCGCAACAGGATACATAGCAATTCACCCAGGGCAGAGACCGTTCAGTCGGCACACAACCCTGGATCGCCCTTGCGCCGTTGGGGCGGAAGTTTCCATGGAGAGCAGGTCAGAGATCAGTTCCACCGCGAAGACCACCGTCGGGTGCCCACTCCTCTGCGGAGTGGTCCGTACGCGCCCCAGCGCTAGGACGATAGGCACTCCTTTGGTGATGAGCGGAACGCGGGCTTTGACACCCGCAACCTCCTCGTTCAGAAGCGGATTGACAGGGGCAGAGCCCATAGAGAAGGACACGACAGAGATGTTCCGAGTGGAAGCTCAGCCGTGGTCTCTGGTCCCGAGTGTTTTAGCAGAGCCATACGTTCCGCAGAGATCCCCCCAACTTCAAGATGGCGGCGGGAATCGGAAAGTTTTCTGGCGAAACAAAGCTAGAGACTTGGTTAGATGATTACCGAGTGGCTGTGCAAATTGGTGGCGGAAATGACAATGTTGCAATGAAGCACCTGCCCCTGATGTTAGATGGTTCAGCTCAAGCTTGTCTGAATCGTTTGGCTCCCTCCATCATACATTGTTGGGGGGATCTTGCCCAAGTGTTTGTCCGAACCTTTGAGGGCACCTGCAAGCGTCCGGCAGGTCTGGTCGACTTACAACACTGTGTTCAGAAGCCCAGTGAAACTTTAAGAGATTATATTTAGCGATGGTTCACTCAGCATCATACAGTGGAGAATGTGTCGGAACACCAGGTTGTTTGTGCTTTCAAGGCCGGTGTGAGATACAGAGAGCTATATCTGAAGTTTGGGCGGATGGGTGATATTTCACTCGGCAAGATGATGGAAATCGCCACTTGGTATGCCAATGGCGAGGAAGAAGACCACCTCCGTAGAGGTAAAGGAAAGGCAGTCGTGAATGAGGCTGGTGGCAGCAACAATCGGAAACATAAGCGAAAAGCTGAAGATCCGGTTCAAGCAGAAGCAGCAGCACTAGCGACTCAGTCGAAGAACAAGGGCAAAGCTAAGGCATGGTATGCCCCCAAGAAAGGGAAAAATCAGTCAGGAACTGATATCATGGATCAGCCGTGTGTAATACACATGAGGAAAGATGCGGAAGGCAATCTGATTTTGCCCAAGCACACCACTCGACAGTGTCGGACCCTTATCCAGCAATTCAAGGGAGACCCGCCGAGTGATAAATCTCGTGAGAAGGGAGATGAAGATGTGGATAAGGAAACATTCCCGGATGTCACTGCTACATTGGTGATCTTTGCTGATGTTGAGAGCAAGAGCCGTCTGAAAGTCATCAACAGAGAAATCAACATGGCTATACCAGATACCCTCACCTACCTCAAATGGTCCCAATATGCTATCACATTCGACCAGATAGACCATCCTGCTCATGTGGCCACTCCCGGTTGACAGGCTCTGGTAGTTGATCCGGGGGGACTCGACTTAGAAAGGTCCTCATGGACGGCGGCAGCGGCCTAAACATTCTCTATGCGGATACCCTGAAAAGGATGGGCATTCTGGTGTCCCGTCTGAGTGAGAACAGCATGCAGTTTCAC
Source organism: Hordeum marinum (assembly GCA_022496015.1). Lineage (NCBI taxonomy): Eukaryota > Viridiplantae > Streptophyta > Magnoliopsida > Poales > Poaceae > Hordeum > Hordeum marinum. The sequence continues at coordinate 452,480,448 of CM039674.1, read as the reverse complement.
GGGGTCATCCCAGGAAAGAAGGCCAAGTCACTCGGCCAGATAGCATTGGATGTGGCATTCGGGAATGACAAAAATTTCCGAAAAGAAAAGTTGACATTTGAAGTCGTGGATTTCAAGAGTGCTTACCACGCCATTCTGGGTCGACCCGCGTATGCACGTTTCATGGCCCGACCATGTTATGTGTATCTCAAGTTGAAAATGCCAGGCCCTAAGGGCGTGATCACGGTCATTGGAAATCGACAGTGGGCCGAAGAGTGCCTCCAGCAAGGCTTCAAGATCGTCAATCACCAGATGGCCATGGTTGAGTTGGAGGAGTACAAGAAAACCGCCAACCCTGCTGATTTTCTCCGTGCGAAGAAGCCGGCTTCCAAGTCGGCATTTCAGTCGGTAGGGGAGATGAAGAAGGTACACATCCATCTGACGGATCCTACTGCTGCCCCGACGAATATCTCATCAACACTTGACAGCAAATAGGAAGCCGAGCTCATCTAGTTCCTCCGTGAGAACTAGGATATCTTCGCATGGAAGCCTGCTGACATGCTGGGGATTCCCAAGGAGCTGGCTGAGCACCGTCTACAAGTGGATCCGAAGGCCAAACCCGTCAGGGAGCATTTGCGTCGCTCAGCGGCGGAGAAGCGCAAGGCAAGCGGAGAAGAAGTGGCCCATCTCTTGCAAGCCAAGTTCATTTGGGAGATTTACCACTCCGAGTGGCTCTCGAATGTTGTGATGGTGCCAAAGAAAGATAAGTCGTTGCGTATGTGCATTGACTTCAAACATCTCAACAAGGTGTGCCCAAAAGATCATTTTTCGCTCCCCCGCATAGATCAAATTGTTGACTCGACAGCGGGGTGTGAGCGTTTATCGTTTTTGGATGCTTATTCTGGGTACCATCAGATCCGTCTGTATTGCCCGGACGAAATAAAGACAACGTTCATCACCCCATTCAGGTGTTTTTGTTACATCACCATGCCTTTTGGTCTCAAGAATGTCGGCGCTACTTTTATGCACATGATTCAGAAATGTTTACTCGACCAGATCCCTTGAAATGTCGAGGCGTACATGGACGATATAGTGGTCAAGTCTCGCAAAGGTTCCGAACTACTGGCTGACTTGGCCAACACATTCGCCAATCTGAGGCGATTCGACATAAAGCTGAATCCGGCCAAATGTACTTTCGGCGTCCCTGGCGGCAAGTTGCTCAGTTTTCTCGTTTCCGAGCGAGGAATTGATGTCAACCCTGAGAAAATCAGCACCATCACCCGTATGAAGACTCCCGTGCGAGTGCACGACATTCAGAAGCTCAAAGGTTGCTTGGCAGCATTGAGTCGATTCATTTCTCGTCTTGGTGAGAAGGCTCTGCCCTTATATCAATTGATGAAGAAGTCCGACACGTTCGACTGGACTCCCAAAGCCGAAGCAGAGTTTGTTGAGCTCAAAGCCCTGCTCTCCACCCAGCCGGTGCTTGCTGCTCCTGCCAGCAAAGAGCCCTTGCTCCTGTACATCACGGCCACAAATCAGGTCGTCAGTACAGTACTGACTATCGAGCAGGAAGAGGAGGGTAAAGCTTATAAAGTCCAACGGCTAGTTTATTATATCTCGGAAGTTTTGTCCCCCTTAAAGCAAAGATATCCACACTATCAGAAGCTGGTTTATGGTATTTACCTATCAGCAAAGAAGGTGGCGCATTATTTCAAAGACCACTCGATTTCAGTCGTCAGTGATGCTCCCTTGTCCGAAATTTTCAATAATCGAGACGCATCAGGTCGAGTAGCTAAATGGGCAATCAAGCTTGGACACTTTGACATCAGATTCGAAGCCAAAAAAGCAACCAAGTCCCAATCATTGGCAGATTTCATGGTCGAGTGGATTGAACAACAGCAGCCTATCCAAGTTCACTCGGCGCATTGAACAATGTTCTTTGATGGCTCCAAAATGTTGAATGGGTCTAGTGCTGGGGTTGTCCTGATATCTCCTAGGGGCGACAAGCTCAGCTATGTCTTGCAAATTCACTTCGATTCCTCCAACAATGAGGCAGAGTATGAAGCACTGTTATATGGGTTGGCATGGCTATCTCACTCGGCGTCAAGCGCCTGATGGTTTATGGCGACTCAGATCTGGTGGTGAATCAAGTGATGAAAGAGTGGGATGTTCAAAACCCCGCTATGACTGGATACTGCAATGCAGTCCGAAAGTTGGAGAAGAAGTTTGAAGGCCTGGAACTTCATCATGTTCCCCAACTGAAAAATCAGGCGGCCGATGAACTATCCAAGATTGGTTCCACTCGACGGCCTGTCCCCAGCGGTGTGTTCTTGGAGTACTTGCACACTCCTTCGGTTCAAGGAGATCCTTTCACCGAAGAGCCCCCACAGGCTTTGAGTTCCACTGACTCGACAGAAGTCGATGTCCCTGCAGTGATTGACCTGGTCATGGAAATTCTGGTTATCATTCCTGATTGGACTGTGCCTTACCTTGCCTATATCCTCAGACAAGATCTCCCTGAAGATGAAACAGAGGCTCGACAGATTGTGCGCAGGTCCAAGGCTTTCACTATGATGGGAGATCAGCTGTTCAGAGAGAGTGCGACTGGTGTCACCCAGCGCTACATTTCCCGTGAGGAAGGTCGAATGATTCTAGACGTGATTCACTCGAGAACTTGCGGCCACCATGCCTCTTCAAGGACGATTGTCGCTAAAGCATACCGAGCTGGTTTTTACTGGCCACGAGCTAATGAGATGGCTAAAGACATCGTTGATCATTGCAATGCTTGCCAGTTCTATGCGAACCTGTCACACAAGCCGGCGTCTGCTCTGAAGACAATTCCTCTTGCCTGGCGGGTTGTAGTTTGGGGACTCGACATGGTTGGCCCCTTTAGACCCGGAAAAGGAGGATTCATTCACTTGTTGGTAGCAGTCGACAAATTCACCAAGTGAATAGAAGCCAAGCCAATCAAGAAGTTGAACTCCCGTACGTGGTCACGTTCATGAGAGAGATAATTTATCGATATGGCATCCCGCACAACATCATCACGGACAACGACACTAAGTTTGACTCAGAAGAATTCAGGAACTTCTGTAACTCCCATGGCACCCGAGTGGATTATGTATCTGTTGCGCATCCTCAAATCAATGGGCAAGTCGAGCGGGCTAATGGTCTCATCCTGCAAGGTCTGAAGCCTCGTCTCATGCGCGATTTGGATCATGCCGCCGGAGCTTGGGTAACTGAGCTGCCGTCTGTTTTGTGAGGTTTGAGGACAATGCCTAATCGGTCGACTGGACGAACTCCTTTCTTCCTTGTTTATGGTGCTGAAGCCATATTGTCGAGTGACTTGGCCCACAATTCTCATCGAGTGGAGCTATATTCTAAGGCTGAAGCTGAACAGGCCAGACATGACGGTGTAGATCTTCTGGAGGAGGAACAGGAGATGGCTCTGATCCGGACTACTGCCTATCAGCAGGACCTCCGGCGCTTCCATGAGAAGAATGTCAAGAGTCGGTCGTTTCATGAGGGAGATCTGGTGCTTCGAGTGAATCAACACCAACCTCACAAGCTTGCTCCTGCATGGGAAGGTCCTTTCGTCGTCACTAAGGTGCTAAACAATGGAGCCTATCACCTGTACAATCTCATGAAGCAGATAGACGAGCCACGAGCCTGGAATGCAGATCTGCTCCGGCGTTTTTATACTTGAGACAAGAATCTTCTGATGTAATAAGAATACTTCATCAATGCAATTCATATTTCTGCAATATATATCGTCAGTTCCAATCGTACAGTTACATTCTTGGGAATACTCCGAGTGATGAGCAATCCTCACACTCGGGGGCTTAGCTGCGAACATGTTTCGCCTAAGTTAAAAACCCTGTCGGGTGAATAGCAGTCCATTCACTCGACGGCCTATTTATGAATCCGTCTTTCCTTAGGTTCAAAGATACTCCGAGTGATGAGCAATCCTCACACTCGGGGGCTTAGCTGCGAACATGTTTTGCCTAAGTTAAAAAACCCTGTCGGGTGGATAGCAGTCCATTCACTCGGCGGCCTATTTGTGAATCCGTCTTTGCTTAGGTTCAAAGATACTCCAAGTGATGAGCAATCCTAACACTCGGGGGCTTAGCTACGAACACGCTTCGCCTAAGTTAAAAACCTTGTCGGGTGGATAGCAGTCCATTCACTCGACAACTTAGCTGCGAATCGACATTCGCCTAAGTTCGAAAATACTCCGAGTGATGAGCAATCCTCATACTCAGGGGTTTAGCTGCGAAACACGTTTCGCCTAAGTTAAAAACCTCGTCGGGTGGATAGTAATCCATTCACTCGACAACTTAGCTACGAATCGACATGTGCCTAAGTTCGAAAATACTCCGAGTGATGAGCAATCCTCACACTCGGGGGCTTAGCTGCGAAACACGTTTCGCCTAAGTTAAAAACCTCGTCGGGTGGATAGTAATCCATTCACTTGACAGCTTAGCTGCGAATCGACATTCGCCTAAGTTCGAAAATACTTCGAGTGGTGAGAAATCCTCACACTCGGGGGCTTAGCTGCGAAACACGTTTCGCCTAAGTTAAAAACCTCGTCGGGTGGATAGTAATCCATTCACTCGATAGCTTAGCTGCGGATCGACATTTGCCTAAGTTCGAAAATACTCCGAGTGATGAGCAATCCTCACACTCGAGGGCTTAGCTGCGAACACGTTTCACCTAAGTTAAAAACCTCATCAGGTGGATAGCAATCCATTCACTCGATAGCTTAGCTGCGGATCGACATTCGCCTAAGTTCGAAAATACTCCGAGTGATGAGCAAATCCTCACACTCGGAGGCTTAGCTGCGAAACACGTTTCGCCTAAGTTAAAAACCTAATCCATTCATTCGACATCTTAGCTGCGAATCAACATTCGCCTAAGTCCGAAAATATCCCAAGTGATGAGCAATCCTCACACTCGGCGGCTTAGCTGCGAACACGTTTCACCTAAGTTAAAAACAAACCCAGTCGAACAGTCGGTTGAAAGCCAAAATACGAATAAAATCCAAAGGGTAAATCGTGGATAAACATTTCATGCAGAAGCAAATGTGCTCAGGCCTAAGGCCTGAATGAAGTTTTAAGGGATACAATTTCACTCGGCATACCGAGGCAAATAAAAGTATTTCTCAAGAGACCAAGTTTTCTAAATAGGTGACGGGCTGGCTGGCTCAACAAAAGTGTCCAAGTCGATGCCGTCAGCGATTCTGGTGGCTGCCTCAATGAAGGTTTCCATGAAGTCCTCAAACTGGAGTTTCTTCGTGTTTACCACCTGGAGCTCCTTCAGCTTCTCTTCCCTCACGTCCCTGCAATGGACCCTGACGAGTGATAACGCCACGTCGGCCCCACAGCGAGTAACATATTTCTTCCAGGCCTGCACTCGACTAGGAAGTTCATTCAGACGAGCCATCATAGAGTTGAGGTTGACCTGAAGAGTGTCCTCGGGCCATAGCTCCTTGTCGATTCTCCATTGCAGATTTCAGTCGAGCAATGTATGCCTGGACACCTTGGAGCCGGAAGTTGAGTCTGAGCATGTTCGTGGCTACTGCATCTGCGACTGGTGACTTGGTGGGATCCAAATTGGGCTCAACCTTCTCTGTCTCCTTCTCGAAGTCTTGGTAGAATTCTGTTAAAGAGTTGGAATGGGAGGGGAATCGGTGAACTGCGACCTTCAAAGGTTTTATAAATTTCAGTCGACAAGAAACACTTACCGTCGAGCAGAATATACATCTTCCTCGAGAATTCGCCTAGGTGCTTCTCCAGGCCGCTGCTCCGCTTGTTCAATTGCTCGGCCCTTTTAACAAGGTCCGTGCGCTCCTGCTTCAACTTTGCGTTCTCCTCCTCGAGTTTCTTGGCACCCGTCAGCTTCCGATCTGCGGCTTCAGTTTTGTCCCTGGCCACTCGTTAGGCGTCAGCAAGTGCCTTGTTCTTCTCCTCCAATACCGTCTTCATGGAATCTAAAGAAACAACATTGTTGAGTCGCGCTTGGAGTCGACGGTTTTCATTGCGTACGTCTTTTTGAGTGAGAGCACTCAGTTCAAAACATGAAGAGCGAAGATGGGAAGACAGAAAGTCAACAGTAATTACCTCCCAGAGACTTCAGCTTAGCACGCGCTCGCTCCAGAGTGTTGTTGGAGGCCTCCAGATCCACTCGCAGCCGGTTCCTCTCATCCTCCAGGTCCTTTTACTGCGTCCCAAGTTCGCAAGCCCTCTAAAACCGACAAAAGAAAGGAATTCAACTGGCAAGTAATGCGATGGATGGTCGACTGGGCTATATGGATCGACCTACGACGTCCATCAAGCAAAAGTCCACTCGACATGTCGAGTGGCCCTGGCACTCGGCGCGATGTACACAAATTCAAAGCTGTCTCTATTAAGACCCCTGCCAGTGCAAGCACTCGACAGCGGTCTTGGGGACTACACCCAGTGGGTGCACTAAGAGTGCCCCCACTGAGACGGTTAACTCTCGATCCGTCGAGTAACTCGTTAGAGAAAAAAAATATGCACTCGACATGTCGAGTGACTCCAGTACTCCGCATACGACAAGTTTTCAAGACTACTGCTAATCGTCTGCGATCAACAGTAGCCTCGGGGACTACATCCAATGAGTGCACTTAGCATGCCCTCACTGGTTACTGAAATGTTCGACAAGGTCAACCCTGTTAGAACATTCACCCGCCACTCGACCCATCGAGCGACGCGCCTCCCTGCTCTGTGAAGTTCAATCTATCCTTATGCAGCGTCATATCATGGTTTGTCAATAATATCCATGAAACCTACAAGGTAGCTTCGGAGCGGTGTGATCCAAGGCGAAATGTATCCCGTATACAATAAACTTTAAGACCCCTATCGGTGCAAGCACTCGACGGCGGTCTCGGGGACTACACCTAGTGGGTGCACTTAGCATGCCCCCACTGGATCTGCTAATTCTCGATTAGTCGAGTGGTAGAAACACCCTTCATTGGAATATCCATCACTCGGAGAAGTTCAATCTATCCTTATGTAGCGTCATATCATGGTTTATCAATAACATCCATGAAACCTACAAGGTAGCCTCGTAGTGGTGCGACCAAAGGTAAACGTATCAAACATACAACAAACTCTAAGACCCCTGCCGATGCAAGCACTCGACAGCGGTCTCGAGGACTACACCCAGTGGGTGCACCCAGGGTGCCCCCACTGAGACGGTTAACTCTCGATCCGTCGGGTAACTCGTCAGAAAAAAAATGCACTCGACATGTCGAGCGACTCTAATACCACGCGTACTATCGATCTAAATCCTACTCGACCAAGACCTGTCCTATTCAAGTGGAGAATTTTCGAAACACTCTACAGAGTGGAAAGTAAGCACCCGGTGGGTGTACAGTCAAGAAAAGACAGAAATCCAATCACCAATGCACTTACAATCGAACTTACTCGGACATTGGTGCGTAGGACCGTGCTGGCGTCGTAAGCCAGCTTGCTGGCCTCGTACGCCTCCTTGGTTCGCAGCATCATCTGCTCTGTCTGGATCATAGCTTCCTTTGCCGCTCTGGTTTGATCTTTCGGGACGCGATACAGAGGGAAAGCCGTCATAGGCAGGATCGGTACAGGGGCTGGAGCAGCAGAAGCAGTCTGAGCGGGTCCGGTTGGAGTCGATGTCACGATAGTCGAGACAACTGGAGGTGCACTCGACGGAGGTACTGAAGGATCAGCTATGATTCGTGTCGAGTCACCCACCCCATGAGAGGACTCTGTAGTCGACCGCTGAGCCGTCTGTACTAACGAAGTTCGTCGAGTGCGGGTGCGCGAAGTGTCCAGGTGTTCCTCATCGTCTTCCACCTGAATGATCTCTGCAACAGCAACCGACAGTGTTAACATTTGCATGAGACGAATCCCATTCAGATGAATCAACAACTTACTAACCTCTACGAGAAGTGGCAGCGTCAGCAGTGTCAATGTCCATCGCCTCCCCTCCGTCTCGATGAGGCGAGTTTACGGACGTAGCAGCTCTAACAGATTGAACAACACTCGGTCAGCTACAACTCAAGGCCACAGTCGACAGAAAGAATTCGAAAATAAATATTTACGTGGAGACGACAGGTACGGCCATCCTCATGCGAGGCAGAGCCTTACGAGGTTTGGTCGTGACTTGCTTGGGCTGCTTGGCTAGTCTTTCACTCGACTCAACAGTCGAAGGGCAACCCCGCTTCGGGTTCTTCTCACTAGGGCCCGTAGCACTGTCCTCAACAGTTGCCGGATCCTGACGGGACTTGGTGCGGCCTTCGCGCGCGGGGAGGTGACTCGACTTCTTCCTCTTCGCCAGAGTCCTCGTATTCATCCTCAGTGTCAGAGGGACCGTCGCCGTCCATGCTGCCGCCCTCGCTCACCACGCCATCTTCAACATGGTTCCCGTTGGGAACGGGCGAGTGCATGTGCGTCCACTCTTGCATGATTCAAGCAAAGAAGTCAGTTCATAAAATCAATGCTTCACTCGATGGTACAAATACATCAGTCGACGCTATACAACTCACCAGATTCTTCGGAGGGTTTTCGGCCGAGTAAGGTCGGATCCTCTTGGCTCCCAAAGGGTTGTCGGAAGCACCAGTAATGGTGCGAAGCCACTGCTCGACAGTTTTTTGTGGAACCTCTTCTGGATGCGTCCTGGTCGAGTCCTTAGGGCCCGCGTAGTGCCACATGGTGTGGTCTCTGGCTTGGAGCGGCTAAATACGTCGACTAAGAAACGTCTCCAATAGATCCATGCCAGTCACCCCACCCCGGATCAACTACACCACAGCCTCAACCAGGATTCCCGTTTGGATATGTTCCTCTTCGGTCACCTTCAGAGACTTGAGGACGACTAGACGGTCGGGTGTGTATGGGGGAAGGCCAGTCGACATGTTGGGTGATGCCATATCCTTGCAGTAGAACCAAGTCGACTTCCAGCCTCTAACAGACTCAGGAAAAGTCATGGCAGGGAAGGAACTACGAGCTCTTTTCTGAAGTCCTAAACCTCCGCACAACTGAAGCACATGAGTCTTCCCGTCAGCAGGGAGAGCTTTCTTCACGGTCTGGGATCTGACCGTGAAGATGTGCTTGAATAGTCCTCAATGGGGAGAGCAGCCCAGAAAACACTCGCACAGAGTAACGAAGGCAGACATGTATGCAATGGTATTCGGTGGGAGATGGTGCAATTGGGCATCGAAGAAATTCAAGAATCCTCTAAATAAGGGGTGGGGCGGCATAGAGAAACCTCGTTCGACGTGGGAGAGAAGGAGGACCCGCTCCCCGTCGCGTGGCTCGGCTCGCGCTCTCCCTCCAGCAACCTCCAGACGCCGTCCACCATGAGCCCGTCAGCGACAAGGCCCTCCATGTCCTCACGAGTAACTATGGAGGGGAGAAAATCCCCCCGCATCCATCCCGCCGGTGCGGTGAACCGAGCGGTCGAGGGCTTCTTGCCCTTGAGCTTCATCGCCCCCTTCTTAACCCGCTCCAGCTTCTCCGTCGCGTTCTTCGTCATCGGCGCGGCAGCTCTCATCGAGGAGGAACGAAGTGGGGCGTTGGGGGCAGAGGAGGCGGAGGAAAGGAGAAAGAACGGGCGGAGGCATTGTGCGAACCGCGGAGCGTGGAGATTTATACTCCGCCGAGTGTCTCGCTGACCAATGGGCCCTCGAGTTCACCACACACGCCAACCGCTGACGGCGCCCAGTACGTGGCGAGATGACCGGCGCGAGAATCGAGGCGTCGTGCCTCCACTTGCCCTGATCGTGGCGTCATCATCGCACGTGCGCGCACTTCCTAAATTTTTGTATCCCGCAAAATTCGGGTCTGACAGATCAATCCGTCACCTCCAAAGATGCCTTCGGTTCACTTGGAGCAAAATAGGCACTGAACATCCACTCGGACACTTTAAAGGCTGAATGGATCCGGGCGAACGGAGAAGAATCCAATCGACGCAAGTGTCGTTGAAGCCCCGAATATCATTCGGAAGATTTGGCGTGTTGATTCTGAATTGATGTTAACACTCAGAGTTCAGTCGACGCAAGTTTCATTGGAATCCCGAATATCATTCGGAAGATTTGATACCTTAACTCAAGATTGGCGTTGATACCCCATTTCACCACTCGAACCCCGATCCATTCGGGGGCTAATGATGAGGATATGTACCTAGGGTAGGGTCCTAGGCAAGGCCTACATACCCTACCTAAGGACACTACATTGGGGGACTTGAAGATCAAGCATAAACTTCCGAGTGGATTCCAGGAGATGTCCGAAGTCACTCGACAGGATGTCCACTCAGAGACTCTTTCCTTCACTCGGCGGTAGCGTGTCACTCGGAAGACCTCGTTCTCACTCGACGCCAGAAGACCAGGAGCCATCATTAAGAGCCCAACGGGCAGACGTTGATTCAATAGGCATCAATAGCTTTTATTACGTACGTTACCAGTAACGGCAGACTTTAACCCCACGATCGGACCCTTAGATGCTGGGTAATTATGAGGGAAGCGAACTCTATATAAGCCTCCCCTCCCCTCCTGCACAAGGGTTCGCAACCATTGTAATCTCTATACTCCACACGACATAAGCTCCCAAGCACTGAGACGTAGGGCTATTACGTCCACGAGAGGAGACTGAACTCATACATCCGTGTGTACACCCTCGCCGTAGCTAGGACTCTGCCCTCTCCTTTCGTACCCCTACCATCTACTGTCTGTCTCGTTCCCAGGACAACGACTGTTGAAATATAGGGGATGTTTGGTTCCCAACCTAAGGTTGCCACGCCTAACCTTAGTCATGCCATAACCCCTTAGGCATGTGTTTGGTTCATTGCCACATTTGTCGCTTGCCATATTTTTCTAGTCATATGGTCCACGTGTCATAGACTCAACCTTTTGTCAAGTCTTGCCACACTTGTGGTGGCCATTTTGTTAGCCACACTTTTTGTGGCAGCCACACTTTGTCTAAGGTTAGTTGTGACAAAGTTAGTCATGAACCAAACATGCCCATATTGCCCGTCTCCCTCCATCAGTTCGAACTTTTGGATGAGCTTGCTGGAGTATGAATTCAATATGGTATCTGAGCCAATAGGTCTTGAGTTTAAGACCCTGCCAACGCAGTATTAAAAATAAACGATTCTACGACCTACATCGATTCCACGTCTAAGGACTAAAATAGCCTAGACGTGAGAGAAAGTGTTAAAATATATTGTTCGTTTCCCTTCATCAGTTTGGACTTTTGAATGAGTTGGCTAGATCATGAATGCCACGAGCCCAAACTAGGATCTTGTTGCAGCTCTTGTTGCAATGATGATACTCACGATCCATGTGAGAGAGACACTTGTGCAACAAGGGTCTTGTTGCGACCACAGATGACACAGGAAGCTCGGACGGCTCAAGACCACAGATGACCCAGGCAATCCTTCAAAAGATCAGCTAGGCGGCTGACGTTGGACCGAAGTCGCCTATCTAGGCAATACCCTGCCGTTCCATTTATGGTTCACCATGACCCACCCCTCGGATGATGTTGCAGCAGGCATCATGGAACAGGGACGACGGGAGACACATGTTCCCATAGCGTTATTCCATTGTTATTCTCTTGGCCCCGGGGAACCGCCAAGCCGTGAACTGCACTGAACTGCATGTACGAGGCGTACATGGAGATGGCAACAGACAGGAAGGCCACTGGCATCTGCCTGAGGCCACCTTGGGCTACAGTCTGCAGAATATGGCATCCGGGTGCAGTGATCTGCCTGAAGCCAGCTTGGGCCGGTCTGCCGAATATGGTGCCCGGCCGGTGCCGGGCGCAGCGCGTGCTCGTGTCAGAAACGCGAAGCTGCCTGAGTGCTTCCGGCCGGCGGCCATGGATCGATCGATCGATCGCTAGCAGCCTCTCGTGTGGATTTCAGATGCCGGGGATAGAATTTCTTGCCGGAAACATAGAATTATACTTCTACGTACATCAGCTGGAGGGAACCTGAGTAGAATTCTTCTTTTCTGTGGTGCTGGACTGCTGTTAGATGCTCCTGATTTGCGTTCCCTGTCTGCAAAATTCCATTTGAGACCCAAGCGCCAGTTTCTGCATCCCTGGCATCAAGAACCTCTGCAACTGAGCGCACACAAATGCTCTGAAAGGCTTGCTGTCGAGGAGGTGTATATCCAGCCGTTTGAGCTGCCGATTAGCTCCAAAATCACGTGAGTATATCGTATCGAGGTTCAACTGGGCCTCTGAATGGACGATCGCGGACTGCTAAGCGCTAATGCGGGCACAAACAAGTTCAGAATTTGACGGTGCATGTTCATCCACAGTAGCACTACTAATCCGGAAAACAAGACCAATGATACACGATACTTGGACAGACATGTAGGAAGGATCTCCTCAAATCTACAGCACTGTAGCTCTTTGATCGGCGATATTAACCCATGTGCGCGCCTAAGTTGTTAGGATCGTCCTTTACACGACGGGTTTCGCACCACGCGTGAGCAGAATCGATCGGCGTTCGTCCTCGATCTCCCTTTGTGATAAACAAATGTATTCTCTGTGCTCCGCGAGAAGGCCGAGCCGCTCCACATGCATGCAGAATCCGCGCTCGACCGTATCCTTACTCAAATTCCACCACGGCAACAAGACTCTTTTGGCTCACAAGAAAACCTGAAAGAACCACGCAGAGCATCAAATGGGCATCAGATCTCTGCGCTCTTTTTTTTTCCCTTTCGCCGGCAGCAGAGCACTGAAGGGAATGAAATCTCGCCTGAGATCGCTCGCTCGCCGGCTTTCTCTCGCAGGGCCGGCCAGAAAACCTCTTTATGCTCGCGATGGCCGACGGGCCAGCTGCTTTCTTCCGATCTAGTGTTAAACTACTGCTGAGATATCCCGGTAATTATGATGCAATCTGCCGGCCGGGTCCGGTATTCCCACCCCGCGCGAAAAAAATCTTCGTGGACGAAGCGATGCTCTGGAATCCTAACCGGTAATTAACCAGTTCCAAAAGAAGAAGATCGGTGGATAGATTGTGGCTGACAGACGGCTTTGCCTGAGGGACCAGCGGATCACGATGTCTTTTTAAAAAAAAAACTTGATTTGATAATAGTTTTGAAGTTGTGAAAAAACACAATTTTTTTAGCAACCCATCCTTTTATTTCGAAATGACAGTCATCTTGCATTTATTAAGAAAAAAGAGTTGCTCAGTTAATTATGAAAAAACGAGCAAAAATCAGATTATCTAGTTGCTCATGAAAAACCGGACGAAAACCATCACAACCGTCTTTTTTTCACCATTTCTTGTAAACTGAACAACAACTGGCTAATTCGTATTTGGCTTTTTTTTAGGGGTACCAAACACTTTATTGATCTATATGAACAAAAGGAGGAATACACATTGGATCATGCGGGTTGATGAGCCACAAGTGGTGACCCCGATCAAGCGAGAGAGCGTGTTTGGCAAGATTGTAAGCATCAACATTCGATGCCCTATTTTCAAAAGTAAAACTACAACTATTAAAATTGGATCTTCGAAGTAAAATTTCTCTGATAACTGTCAGATGAGCACCTCCTTGGCCATCTTGTACGTTATCTATCACAGGTTTGCAGTCACAAGCAACCACGAAAGTTTTGAAGAGAAAGATCATCTGCCAGTGCTAGCGCCTCGCGGCAGGCAATGGCCTCCAAGATTGTCGGATCGCTAATCCCTGAAATCATCAGTGCCGAAGAGCCCAAAAAATGTCCCTCATGATCACGACAAACTGCTGCTGATGCTCCTACTCCAGTGCTAGACAGACCGCCATCAACATTAATCTTCACATGTCCAGGTGGCGGCGGTTTTCAGGTTGGGTTCGGCTCTGAAGCAGCACCGTCAGTTACAACTATTAAAAACCTATGCACTCACCCTCTCCGTTCTGGGCTTGGACCATTTTTATTCTCTTTTTCTTCAACCTTCAAAAAATGGGCGTACGCGAGATTCGATCTCTGAGAGTAACAATGATAACCAACTGGGACACCTCACCTTCCGTACCTACTTATTTTTTTTCTTATTTGTTGTGCGTCAAAATGTAACGCTATAAAGAGGACTAGGATTTCAATTTTTCTTGCGATTTTGTTTGTTTTTTAATTTCCTTTTTCTTTTTCCTGTTATCAAATGCGCAAACTTTTTAAAATTTCATAAACTTTTATTAAATTGGAATTTTTTTTTCATTTTTCTGCTAACTTTCTAGTGAACATTTTCCAAAATTCATAAATTTTGTTCGAACCCAAGATTTTTTCTCAGTTTTTGCAACATTTTTGGTAAATATTTGTTCAAAGTGCATTTTTTTCCAAATATATAAACTTATTTTCAAATCCGGTAAACTTTTTAAAAATCCTTATTTTTTGAAATTGATGGAGTTTTTTCAAATCCAAGAGCTAGTAGGGAGAATCGACTGAACAAGCAAGCACGTATTTTATTGTGGAGCGATTGAGCAGAGCGATCAGTTGTGCTAAATGGGCCGGCCCAAACAACCTTGCATGTGAGCGTCGTCTGGCAAAACTAGCGCATAAGGCGCCAACGAAGAACTCTCCAAATCCCGAGCTAAAAGCAACCGAGCGAAAACCAATGAGCCAGTGTGTTATTGGGCCAGGCTACCGCACCATATAGTTGACATGCATGTGTGGTGAGCAAGTAGTTAACACGTGCCCCTTTGAGGTGATGGGCATGGGGCGAAAAATCTTGGACGCAGTTCGGATTGATTGGGTAGGTGCTGAGGTGCTGGCCTTTCTGCTATGCGATAGAGATGCCGGAGTTAATTGCTGCAACATGCTGGTATATTTGGTGGCAGCGGAGATAGTTCGTTCAGGGAGAAACACTTCCCACGCCCGGAGGAACGACAATGGCGATACAAGCTTTAACACTAAACTTTGTGCGTGCTGCTTCCAAACCAAAGATCTCCGAGAGAAGTAATCAGTGTCCTGTGGTGCTCTCTTCGCATCAAGTTCTTAACGTGGATGCTTCGTTTCAAACAACGGGACACTCGGGAGGCTATGGAGCAGTAGTGCGGGACTATCGCGGTAATTTCAACGTCTAATCTACTTCATGTGGCAGACGTTGTTGCGGCGGAGGTGTTTGCTCTGTTAGAAGGCCTGGAGCTTCTCCAAACTCTGGGTTGCAGTAATATACTTGTGAGGATGGATAATACTGTGGTGGTGGATGCGGTTCGGCTACATGAAGGACATAATATGATGGCAGCCCCGATGATAGAGGAGTGTCGAGTATTGATGCAAGAGTTAGGGAAGGTTACTATTGAGCATTGTAATAGAGAAGCAAATATCGTTGCTCATGTGCTAGCTAGATGGCGGTCGACAAATACGCCATCTCTATGGATGGATGCCCCTCTCGATTTTATCATTTCATGTTTAGCGGATGATGTAACTCTTATTAAGTAATAAAACTAGCCATGAAGGCCTTCCCGTCAAAAAAGAAACACACGTGACCCTTTGAGGATATCCAGTGGACATTTGGAGAAGTTTTCTATATTGACATGTGGTGTGCTCAACCGTTGACACCGTATGAAAAACACAAATATGCTTCTTCATGAAGTATAGTTGTGCTTCTCGTGGATCACATTTGTGTTTCACAAAAGTAAAAAGTATAATTGTGTTTCACGGAAAACTATAAATGTGTCTTCTAAAAAACTGAAACGCATGGTTGTGCTTCTGGAAAAGTAAAAAGCGCAGTTGTATTTCCGATGAAAACACAGTCGTGCTTTTTGGGAGACACGACTATGCTTCCAGGAAAATAAAAAAAATACTACTGTGCTTTGGTGAGGCACAATTGCACCTTTCGGGAGCTATGCTTCCCAAAAACTGAAAAACTGATCTATTATTTATTTTATTTTTGGAAAACACAGTTGTGCTTTTGGATATTTTTCATGCTTTTTGGTTTCTCTTTTAGTTTTCATTTTTCTTCTGTTTTTTGGTTTTTGGTTCCAATTTTTGCGAAAAACTTTATCCAATCTTATTGACATGAGATTTAATTTCAAAGATCTCAACACGAAAAGCTCAAAGGTGAGAACAATTCTTCATTTGGATGCACTGTTCAAGAGATAAAATATTTTCAAGAAACAGACAAACAAAAACACACGAAACTCTCATGACGCGACAAGTATCACACAAACAAAAAACCACTTGTCATCACAAGAGGGAGTGTGAGTGAGTTTTGTAAAGGGTATCCCTTAACTATAGAGTTCGCAATGAGAGGGGCACCCCTGCATGGTTTTTGTGTGCATGAGTGCCTTAGCGCGCCACGCACCGCATCCCATTTTCGCTATTTCACGCTTTGGATGTTTTCCTCACTGTGACCTTTTTTTGGATTATTTTTTTCATGTTTTTCAATCTGATTTTCCTCCTTTTTTTGTCCTTTAGGAGTGTGAAGCACAATTATGCTCATGCATGAAATATCCTTGTGCTTCCTAAAAAATCGAGCATAAATGTTCTTCCGCATGAAGCATAATTGTGCTTCTCGCATGAAAAGCCCAAGTGTGTTTTTAGAAACTAAAACATAGTTGTGCTTCTGCGCAACTATGCTTCCCAAAAGTGAACCACAATTGTGAAGCATAGTTTATTTTGCTTATATGATTTTGTTTTTCACTAGAGCTGCGCCAATTAATTTGGACCGAAGGGAGTACATAAATTCGCAAAACCTTACTGTACACAATTTTTAAAAATGTTCACCACAAATTTGAAAATGTAAAATTTTAGTGTAAGTTTTAAAAAATGTTTATAGCATTAAATAATAAAGATAGTGATGTTAAAAATGTTCATGCGTTTCACAAAAACTATGAGATATTAAAAAAAAATTATACCCCGTCCATACATCGACACTTATTTTGGGATGGAGGTGGCACAATATAAAATAAACTTAGTGTAATTTAAAGAATGTTTTGTACCATTAAAAATACAGTTTCCATTTTAGCAAATGTTAATCATGTTTAAAAAAATCTTAATTGGGTATTAAGAATTTTATACTATAAACAATACAATGTGTAGGAAAATAGACATCAATATATTTCTTTCCTAATAGTAAAATTGTGTTTTGAAAATGTTAATTTTTTGGAAAGAATGTTTGTGAATATAAAAAAAATATGCGATATGCACGCAAAATGTAGACATGTGTTGAAAAAAAAGGAAAACCAAAGGGAAAAAGAAAATAAAAACCCACAAAAACCAGAATAAACCAAGAGAACCACTGCAAACAGTGAAAATCGCGATATGGAAACCGAGAAGTGAAAAACTAACTCCGCCATTAGCGCGTTCGCCGAGACGGAGCACGGTCTCGCAACGGGCGAGAAATAGCTCCTGATTCGCACGGTCTCGCAATGTGCTACCAAACCCCTAAAAAAATATGCAATATACGCTTGTTCTGAAAGAGGAGCGAAAAATACTCTCTGATCCGCACATTTACAGTCTTCCCTCGTACGTGATGCCAACTGCGAAGACGAGAGGAGGTCAACGGTTGCCAGGACGCTCCCTGGTCAGTGGTCACCACCGTCGTCAGTCCCCTGCGTCATTGTTTGCAAAGCCAACGGCCAACGGCGGCTGGGCTACTGAGAAGTATTAGGACAGGGGGCGCGCAGCACCCGGCGGAGCGCGAGCTCGGAGTAGCTACCGCGGCGGAGCTCGAGCTCGCAGGCGTCGCCCTCCCGCAGGCCGTTCTCCGCGCGGCAGTCGGCCCAGCCGGCCACGAAGCCGCTGAAGGTCGTGGTGCACAGGTAGAGCACGGGCCAGCGCCGCGCCCGCGGGTCCTCCAGCACCACCACCTTCCGCCCCTGCTTCTTCCTCCCCGGCAGCACCGGCAGCCGGCAAGGGAGCTCCTGCACGAAAACCAACTCCGATGTGACGTGACGTGATGTTACCCTTCCATCGTTTCGTGGTCGATCTGTCTCTGTATACGAGCCGACTCACCAGCCACGTTTGGCCTGCTGGCGGCGCCGCGACGCAGAGCTTTCTGCTGCTTGGTCTCGGGCTCGCGCTCTCATGATTTCCTGCATCTTCCTTGGCCCTCGTCAGAATTCAGAAACCCGTCTCACTCATGCAATCCGTTTTCGAGTGCACACGGGGCCGCCAGAAAATGGCAGCAGCAAATCGTACGTACCTGCGGGTTGCACGCGACGTTTTTGCCTGCGCTCACCACGTTCACCAGGCTTTGAGCTACTAGAAATAATCTCTGCAGCAGCCTGTCCTGTACAATCTTGCATCTGCAGGTCCTCGTTTAGCTCCGCGGACGACGAATCTTCTAGAACAATTGCTGAAATATGCATGGTCTATCAAAAACATACGAAGAGAAAGACTGCATGCCCTGTTTACTGAAGAAGAATTAAGAGAACGCACCTTCTTTTGTGTCAACTTGGTTACCCACACAAGGAAACTCTATTAACCTATAATCTGTATCCTTCTTGCAGTTGCCCGTTGCACGTTCACTGGAAGGCGCTGCTGCATCAATATGAGGACAAGACTTCTCCTCCCTAATTTCTGACAACACGTTGCTGGGCAAGGCGGTCATGTCCATGTCATGCACTGGAGCATTAGCATCTGTACCTGTTACCTGTGCATCAGCCATCTGTTCATTTTTCAGGCCTGCTGATTCCTCTCCATGACAGAGGCCGACTACCACGGAAGAGTCACAGTTCCGTGAGCCGATCATCTCGGGACGACTGAAACCGGGAGTTTCGCCGTGTGTAACGGGCGCTTCCATGCCATTGTCCACAGGAAATTCTTCCGGTTCTTCTGGAATATAAAGATCTGTTTCGAATTCGTATGCATCGGCTGTCAGAAATATGTCGTCCGTGATCTCATCGTGGAGATCCATCATGGCCAAAGGTGTTGTCAATTCTGCTGCATTTGTGCCAAATTCAGAGCCCCCACAGTTCTCGGTTTCAGTGTTTGTATCCACCACGCGATCTTGACCTTGATCCTCCTGTGCTTTACCTCGATCTCCATCCAACAGATCACGAGCACGCTGCTTCTTTTTACTGCGTTTATCTTTATGTTCGCTGCTCTTCTTGCTTGCTTTCACCGTGCGATCGCTGACGGAGCTCTCCTTCTCCTGGTGCTTCTTCCTCTTCTTGCTCTGCCTCTTGTTCTTCTCGCACAGATGCAGCCTTTCACAGGCTGATTTAGCGAAGATCTGGACGGAGAAGACTGACCTGGTGACGTGCCGGAACACCAGGAACTCCCCGACGGCGACGGCGTGGTCCAGCACGAAGTTCCTCCATCCGTGCCCGAAGGACAGGCGGCCGTCGCGCGCGCACAGGTACACCCGCCAGCGGAGCCCGAAGGCGTCTTCGAGGTACACGTTGGTGTCCGCCAGCTCCGGAATGTTCTTGGCAAACAGGGGCGGTACGTCCTGCATGCACCGGTGCATCTCCGGTGAGGAATCTCTGCGCCATTGCAGTGTACGTACATATCTGGTTGTGAAAGGAAAATGGGAATGCGGGTTCGCACCAGTTTTTCGGAGAAGGAGCCCGTCATGACCTTGAAGAAGGACGGCAGGGTGGCGAGCGGGGGAGCCTTGCCGGAGGAGGAAGCGGTGGCGCGGCCGTGAACTCGGGCGCATCGCTTCGTGCAGTCCACGCAAGCGCGCTTCCGTTGCGGGTCGGAGACGCCCTGCTTCCTCGTCGTCTTCTTCACCTTCCGGGACGCGGACGGGGGCGGCTCCTCCTCATGGCAGCCGCGAACGATCTTCTTGGCGCCTGCCTCTTCCAGGCTCTGGCTCTGAGCCGTACCATCTTCTTGCTCTTGCTTGATCACTTCCATCATCTCCACCATGACTACTGTTGGCTGCTGTTATGCGTGTGACATGCCACCAGGATGGATCGCGTAATGAAGCTGGAATTGAGACGAATAAACCCAGAAGACAGCAAGAGGCGACGTGAAAGGTGATTCTTTCACAGCAAGCATGCGACCACCTGGCGCGCGCTCCGGGAAGTGAGACCTGGATGGTCCTCGTTGGCGTCTCACACCGATGCCCTGATGCTGTCTCGTGACCAGTCAGTAATCACCCCGCACAACGGACACGATCACACCAGTGATACCTGTTACTCCCTCCGTTTCGGTGTATAAGTCAGCTTTATTTTTTGAGTTATACACCGAGACGGAGAGTAGGGTGTTTCGTGTTATTACTTTTATCTGAAAGTAAGGACATTTCCAACGCTTGTCCATAAACTGGACGCCATATCCATCCGCAAACAGAGAACCAGCCCGTTGATACGAACGCGAGAGCTGGTCATCCAAAGCTATACTATATATTTTAAACCGTATTTTAACTAACCAGGATAATTCATCAAACACGATGAATGATTAAAGTTCGAATAGAAAATAGCATAAAGTCATTCATACATAGCATGTAAATAAGTCTATTACATTAATAAATCAAATTCAACGAGATTAAACAGATGTTCAACAAGTTTTCACGGACCATTTTATCCCACACATATTGCTCCTTGAGCTTCATCCAACAGTGTATGTCGTAAATGGTCCGCCCTCAGTCATGTGTTACATCACGACAGCGCATACATGCTACACAATGTGTAGAGTAATATTGAATGAATAAATCTACAAGTTTAACACCAACAAGAAGAAATTTACAATCTCCATAGGTGCCATTGCCACCTTGCCTTAGTCGGATAAATCGCGCCACAACACTTGACGACGGTCGCTTGGATGGTGTATCATCGATACGCTAACGACTTCACATTGCATTCATGGATGATGTGCATGTCATACAATGCAATGTGATTTCGTGCGTGAAACGAATCATATGCACGCGCTGCCAGAAAGGCCCCCTTCTGCCCTGTCTACGAAATACCCGGATATGGACAACCACACATCACACAACACTCATCCTCCATGCTCGAGTACCTCGCCATGTTTCGTACTCTAAAAAACGACATTAAGTTCAAAAATAAGCTCAATGTCGACCTAACAATTCCCGGGTGTGGTGACCATCATGACCGTTGTCGACATGGGACGGAGGGTACCTGACTACAGACTGATCCTAGCTAGACGGCGTCGCAGTACAAGGCGAGCGGGCACGTGGGTTGTGGACGTCCGGTAATGTCTGGGTGGCGGTCGGAGAGGTACATCAACGTTATCAGAGGAGGAGGCCGCGGATACAAAGCAAGGGAACATGGGTGGAGTTAGTCCTATGTGGGATTTGAGTGGGCCGGGGGTGTTTGAGGGAGTCCGGGAGCAAGGGGTCATCTGTCCGTCGGTCTATCTCTTATGGTCCGGACAGGTGGGCCACTCTATGACTATTGCTTGAAGGCCGAGCTATAAGGCGACTTCGTGTTCAAGAAGGAAACTTGCGGTGCTTGGTGTGTCCTCCAAGTCAAGATGGCGGAATTGGCATGTTTATTCCCTAATGGCAACCGACCATGTGTAACCCTAGGTACCCTTGGTGTCTATATAAACCAGAGGGTTTAGTTCGCAGAGGGGGAGAACGATCATCCTACTCATCTAGGGTTTAGTTCATATGATCTTGTGGTAGATCGAGTCTGTAATCGTAATACACATCAATATAATCAAGCAAGACGTAAGGTTTTACCTCTTCGAGAGGGTCCAAACCTGGGTAAATATTGTCCCTGTGTTTCCTGTTCCCCATTGATCCAAGATCCACAGCTCGGGACCCCCTACCTGAGATCCGCTGGTTTTGACACACACACATTGGTGCTTTCATTGGGAGTTCCGTAGTGGGATCGCCAAAGGATCGATGGCTCACCTAATCATCATCAGTGACATCTGCAACAGGAACGTTTTCGTCCCTGGACAGATCTTCACGTTCGGCGGTGATATGTCTCCAATGTATCGATAATTTATGAAGTATGCATGCCATATTCACCTATGTTTACAATACTTTTATAGGATTTTGATGCACTTTATATGATTTATTTAGAACTAACCCAGAATGACGCCTTTTTCAACAGAATTACCTTGGTCTTGTTTTTATGTACAGAAAATAAAAGTTCTCAGAATCGCCCGATTTTTTTATGATTTTTTCTGGAGGAAATAAGAAATACCGATGCGAAGAACCACCGGAGGGGAGCCACCTGTGGGCCATAAGCCAACAGGGCACGCCCACCCCCTGATGGCTTGTGGGGCCCATGTGGCTCTGTTTAACGTGATTCCAACGCCAAAAATCCTACATATACAGAAACCCTCAGAAATAAACAGAGACTCCCCGTTTTGCTGCCACAACTCTCTGTATCGACAAAAAACCCATCTGGAACCTTTCCAGTACCCTACCGGGGGGAATCATCTCAGGTGTCCATCTTCATCATCCCGTCGAAGGCCATGACAAGGAGGGAGTAGTTCACCCTCGGGGCCGAGGGTATGTACCAGTAGCTATGTGTTTAACCTCTCTCTCTCTCTCTCTCTCTCGTGTTCTTGAGATGGCATGATCTTGATGTATAATGGGTTTTGTTAATATATAGTGTTCTTCCCTTGCTATCTTGTTGTGATTAATTGAATATTTCTCTTTGAGATCTTATTATGTTGGATTGAATATTTTGGTTTGAGAACACTTGATGCACGTCTTGCATGTGGATACCCGTAGTGACAATGGGGTATTCTATTTATTCACTTGATATATGTCATGGCATCAACTTGCGGATCCGGTGACCTTGGGGATCTGTGCATAGGGGTTTATTGCACCTTTTCATACTACTTTCTCCAATAGATATCTTGGGGTGCTCCTGGAAGTTCTTTGTGTTGGATTGAATATGATAGATCTGAAATTGTTTGATGCATGTCGCATAATTGACCCACGGATACTTGAGGTGACATTGGAGTATCTAGGTGACATTAGGGTTGATTAATATGTATCACTGGTGTTATTTTAGTATGAACTTTAGGCTCTTTGTGACACTTATAGGAATAGCTCAAAAGATTTATCGGAAAGAATAACTTTGAGGTGGTTCTACTACCTAAACCAATATCATCTTATGTTCTCCGCTAGATAGGAACTTTGGAGTGATTCTTTGGTGCACGTTGAGGGATTATCATATGATTTAACTATGTTAGCATTGTTGGGAGATTGCACTAGTGAAAGTATGAACCCTAGGCCTTATTTCCAAGCATTGATATACCTTTTGCCTGTTGTTTACTACTTGTTACCATGCTGTTTTTATATTTTCAGATTAGAAAAACCTATAACTACCATCCATATTGCACTTGTATCACCATCTCTTCACCGAACTAGTTCACCTATATAATTTAACATTGTATTGGGTATGTTGGGGACAGAAGAGATTTCTTGTATTTGATTGCACGGTTGTTCAAGAGAGACCAGCTTCATCCTACACCTCCCACGGATTGATAAACCTTGGGTCATCCACTTGAGGGGAAATTGCTACTGTCCTACAAAACTCTGTGCTTGGAGGCCCAACAAAGTCTACAAGAATAAAGTTGTGTAGTAGACATCAAGCTATTTTCTGGCACCGTTGCTGGGGAGGTGAGTGCTTGAAGGTATATCTCCTAAGTTTTGATGAGCAAATTTATTATGATGATAGCATGCCTCCTATGTATGATGATTATATTGATGAAAGTGGGTTTGTAAGAGTGTTAACTCTAGGTACTAATGATTCCACTATTTTGGTGGGTGTTGAATCTTATTGTAATAATTATGAAAGTGGATTGGAGAGGTCACAACTTTATTTAGTGACACGCCCACTATTTTGGAAGAGGTTTCAATTGACTATGACAACAAAGTTCCTATCTATGATGATTATGGTGATGACATGTATGCTATAAAGACGGATATTAACCATGAAACTTGTCATCATGATTTTAATATTCAATGTGGTTATATCAATCAAGTGTCTCATGATAGTTTTTTTGTTGAGTTTGCTCCCACTATTATGAATGAGAAGAAATTTGCTTATGTGAAGTGTAATGGAAATTATATGCTTGTGGTTCATGGAAAGAATGCTTTATGTGATAGCTATATTGTTGAATTCCTTCATGATACCATAGTTGAATCTTTAGCATGTTCCCTTATTCTAACGGGGAAAGGTGGTTTCTCAATATAAGCAACATGAATAACAGGATCAACATTATAAGTAATAGTTTCCTCTTCAACTTTAACAGGTTCAACTACTTTCACTTCAATGGGAGGATGATATTTAAACCACTTCTCCTTAGGGAGATCAACATGAACAGCAAAAGATTCATAGAAAGAAGCTACTATCTCAGAGTCAAGTCCATATTTGTCTAAATTCACGAAAAGCATCGGTGTCTACGAAGGATTTAACATAATCAAACTTGAGGTTCATACCTGACTCCTTACCTTCGTCGAGTTCCCAATATTCAGAGTTGCGTTTAATTCTTTCCAATAAATCCCATTTGAAGTCAATATCCTTCTTCATATAGGGACCAACACAAGAAGTATCGAGCATGGATTGATCATTACGAGAAAGACGAGCATAAAAATTCTGAATAATAATTTCTCTCGAGAGCTCATGATTGGGGCATGAATAGAGCATTGACTTAAGCCTCCCCAAAGCTTGAGCGATTCTTTCTCCTTCATGAGGCCAAAAATTATAAATATAATTCTGATCACGATGAACTAGATGCATAGGATAGAACTTCTGATGAAATTCCATTTTCAATTGGTTGTAGCTCCATGATCCAATATCATCACATAGCCTATACCATGTCAATGCCTTCTCCTTCAAAGATAAAGGAAAGACCTTCTTCTTGACGTGATCCTTGGGCAGACCTGCAAGCTTAAATAATCCATAAACTTCATCCACATAGATTAGATGCAAATCAGGATGTAATGTTCCATCTCCTGCATAAGGATTAGCCAGCAGTTTCTCTATCATACCCGAAGGAATTTCATAATAAATATTTTCTGTAGGTTCAGTAGGTTGAGGAACAACTCTTTGTGTTTCTAGTTGAGGTGAAGATACCCCGAATAAGCCCCTCAAAGGATTACTTTCCATAGTAACAAGTGACAGTAAATTTCAGCACACTATATAAATTTTTCCTTACCAGATTCCACTTACCAAATGCGCTTCACTCTCTGGCAACGACGCCAGAAAAGAGTCTTGATGACCCACAAGTATAGGGGATCTATCGTAGTCCTTTCGATAAGTAAGAGTGTCAAACCCATCGAGGAGCAGAAGGAAATGACAAGCGGTTCTCAGTAAGGTATTCTCTGCAAGCACTGAAATTATCGGTAACAGATAGTTTTGTGATAAGATAATTCGTAGCGGGTATCAAGTAACAAGTGTAACAAAGGTGCGGAAAGCTGGCCCAATCCTTTTTATAGAAAAGGACAAGCCTGGATAAACTCTTATATAAAGCAAAGCACTCCCGAGGACACATGGGAATTTCTGTCAAGCTACTTTTCATCATGCTCATATGGTTCGCGTGCGTTACTTTGATAATTTGATATGTGGGTGGACCGGTGCTTGGGTGTTGCCCTTACCTGGACAAACCTCCCACTTATGTTTAACCCCTCTCGCAAGCATCCACAACTACGAAAGAAGAATTAAGATAAATCTAACCATAGCATGAAACATGTGGATCCAAATCAGCCCCTTACGAAGCAACACATAAACTAGGGTTTAAGCTTCTGTCACTCTAGCAACCCATCATCTACTTATTACTTCCCAATGCCTTCCTCTAGGCCCAAACAATGGTGAAGTGCCATGTAGTCTACGTTCACATAACACCACTAGAGGAGAGAAAACATACATCTCATCAAAATATCGAACGAATACCAAATTCACATGATTACTTATAACAAGACTTATCCCATGTCCTCAGGAACAAATGTAACTACTCACAAAGCATATTCATGTTCATAATCAGAGGAGTATTAATGATGATCAAGGATCTGAACATATGATCTTCCACCAAGTAAACCAACTAGCATCAACTATAAGGAGTAATCAACACTACTAGCAACCCACAGGTACCAATCTGAGGTTTTGAGACAAACATCAGATACAAGAGATGAACTAGGGTTTGGAGAGGAGATGGGGTTGGTGAAGATGTTGATGGAGATTGATCCCCTCTCGATGAGAGGATCGTTGGTGATGACGATGACTTCGATTTCCCCCTCCCGGAGGGAAGTTTCCCCGGCAGAATAGCTCCTCCTACGCAAATCCTCTACGTTGTCCTAGTTTTTCAGAATTTGACAGGGAAATATGGTTATACTACAGATCTTCACAAACTGTTCTATTTTTGACAGATTCTGTTTTGCATGCATAGTTTGCTTGTTTTAGTGTTTCTATATATTATATTTGATAAATTATGGGAATGATAGAATACAGTAGGTATTATGTGAGAAAAAATATGAATCTTGTCTTGATAGTACCTAAGTGAATGATCTATCTTTATTACACTAACCCATCTCACGAAGTTCCATTAAGTTTTGTGTGGTTGAAGTTTTCAAGTTTTGGGTGAGATATCAATATGAGGAGAATAAGGAGTGGCAAAAATCTAAGCTTGGGGATGCCCAAGGAACCCTAAGTGAATATTCAAGGAAGACTCAAGCTTCTAAGCTTGGGGATGCCCCAGAAGGCATCCCCTCTTTCGTCTTCAACACTGTTGGTTTATCTTACTTGGAGCTATATTTTTATTCATCACATAATATGAAATTTTCTTGGATAATCATTATATTTTTTATATGTTAGATGTTATTTATAATCTTTTTTTCAATAAAAAGTTCCAAGAATTAGCTTAAGATGCCTCCATTGCATGTTTTGATGTGTGCTGTATAAAAACAGAAACTTTTGTTGTGGTGTTTGAATTTTCATATTTTAATGGACGTGAAAAGTTTTTGTAGTTTTTAAATAGTGTTGTAATACAAATTCTTTACAATATACTAAATATTCATAATTTTTAGAGATACATAAGTGCACTTTGTAAATTAATTGCTACAGACTGTCCTGTTTAGACAATTTGCTATCATAGTTTTGTTATCTACTTCTTTTATAGTTTTCATGACTTATATTGGTAGATATAAATTGTGAAAATAATAGTATACAATAGATAATGTTTTAAAATTATTATGCAAGTTGTGTTGTCAGTACATAAAGAGTTGATTTATTCTTATGTGCACTAACCTATCTTACGAGTTTTTTTCAATTTTTGTGTGGACAAATTTTTTGAGACTTAGATGAAACTGGGACATGAGAGGATTTAAAGAGATACAAAAGCTCAAGATTGGGGATGACCAAGGCACCCCAAGACAATATTACGAGAATTCACAAGCATCTAAGCTTGGGGATGCTACGCATCCCACCTTTCTTCATCAAACAAATATCAGTTAGCCTATGTTGAGCCTAAATTTTATTTTTCCACATGATATGTGCTATTATTGGAGTATATTTTGTTTTGTTTGATGTTTTAATAAAATATCAGATATGAAAATCTTTATTGAGAGAGAGTTCTCACATAACTACTTGATTGTTTAACTACTCATTGTTCTTCACTTATATCTTTTGAGAGTATTTGACGTGCTTCACTTTTATCCTAAGAGTAAATTATGAATGAATTGAATATCATAAATATGAAATTATCCATGTGCTTTAAGCTTAGTAGTAGTTTCACATTTGGTTTAGAAAGTAATATCCATTAAAGTTTGGCAATCATAGTATTGGTCAAACACGATGAATTTCATTAAATTTTGAATAGAAAATAGCAGAAAGTCATTCCTACATATCATGTAAATAACTCTATTACATTAATAATTCAAATTCAACGATATTAAACTGATGTTCAACAAGTTTCTATGAACGGATTATTTTGTCCCACACATATTGCCCCTTGAGCTTCATCCAATAGTGTATGTCTTAAATGGTCTTCCCTCGATCATGTGTTACATCACGACATCACATACAAGCTACACAATGTGCAGAGTAACATTGATTGAGTGAATGAATAAATCTACAAGTTGAACAATAATAAGAAAATTTTACAATCTCCATGGGTGCCACCCACAATGGCGACCTTGCCTCAGCCGATCACATGCGCCACAAAACTTGACGACGGTGGTCTAGATGGTGTATCATTGATACGCTAATGAATTCACATTGCATTCATGGATGATGTGCATGTCATACAATGCAATGTGATTTCACGCGTGAAACGAATCATGCACGTGTAGTCAGAAAGGCCCACTTCTGCCCTGTCTACGAAATACCCGAATATGGCCAAACACACATCACATAACACTCATCCTCCATGCTCGAGTAACCCAACCATCTTTCATACTCTAAAAAAACATTAAGTTCAAAAATGAGCTCCATGTCATTTGACCCAACAATTGTCGGGCATGCTGACCATCATGACCATTGTCGACAGGGGGCGGAGGGTCTCTGACTGTGGACGGATCCTGGCTAAACGGTGTCGTATTACAAGGCGATCGAGCGCTTGAGTTATGGTTGTGGGCATCGATAATGCTTGGGTGGCGGCCGAGGAGGTACATCAACATTGTCTGAGGAGGAGGCAGCAGATACAAAGCAAGGGAAAATGGGCGGAGTGAAAGAGAATGGGACCATGAGGGGGATTTGAGTGGGATGGGGGTGTCGAAGTCCTACGTGGCTTGATGAGTGATATTTTTACACACTCTACCCTTTGTTTAAACCGAGATATTTTATTTAGATCGAGATATTCGTTCCGATATTGCCACTAATGACTAATGAATGTATAAGATTCCAAAAATCCTCTCTTTATTGTGTTCTACATGAAATGGGCTAAATATGGACAAAATCAAGTGAGAACATGGAAAGGAGTAAAGGAGAAGATATAGAGAAACAAGAGGAGGCGCACCGGAAGAAACAACACTAAATACGACATTTCATGCGAACGCGACCTCGTCCGCTTGCATGAGCAGTCGTATGGTGTGGAAACCGAGGCCTCTCTTCCACGTGAACAACTTTTATAAAGGGGTCGAGGCCGAAATATCAAGAGAACATCCACGAGAAGAACCTGCAGAGTGTCATCCTCATCCATCTCCACCAACCCTATTCGCCACCATTTTCCATCTTCATAGCCACCATCACTACCATAGTTCTTCCTCCACTAGATCATACTTGTAAACGTGTATCACACATGACATCCATTGTAAGACATATTACCAATCAATCTACCTTCATGATGTGTTCATCGTGTAATGTGATCTTCATGTGTGAATAGTTCGGTAAGGTATGAGTTGAGACAAGAGCCTTGTAACCCTCTGTATTTGTTGTGAGGATGAATGGAAGGGCTTTGAATTAATGTCCCGTATGTGTGAAGTAAGATTGTTCCGTAGATGTCTCTTGTCTCGTGTGGTTCTTCATCCCTATAGGTACCCAGGATCATGGAAAGCGAGCCACGAGGAGGCTAAGGGTAGGCAGACCGTGAAGTGTTTTTCTATACACCAGTGACAAGAAAGTTTAATACGATAACACATATCATATCTCTCGGAATTCAAGAGGTGTAGTCATTAAACTCTCAAAGCTCTTCTATGGTTATTGCAATCTTAATTATCGAGGCACAACCCCGTGAGAAGGATAGGGCCTTCGGTTGGACAACTGAATTTTGATGCAGGACGCGTGTCGGTCAAGATGTATTATGGACACATCGTCACTTCGTTTCGTGGAAAGCACATCTCTATGGGTGACTTTCAACGCATAAATTAAGATCATATTTGATCCCAACACAAGTACATGGTTGTAAGCATTAAACTCTCATACCCGTACCTATTTATATTATAGGTACTTTTAGTTTGTTCAATTTTGATCTGGCCAACAGATGGAATTGTTCTTTAACAAAAGCTTGCTTGAGACTCTAGCTTCAAAGGGGGCTTCTGTTGGGGAACGTTGTACGGGAACGCGACAGAAAACAAAAATTTCGGTATAGCGAGCACGCCCAGGACCACTATGGAGAATGCATACAAGGTTTGATCTGATCCGTACCGACTCGTAGCGCAGCGGAAGAAGAGTCGGTGGAGATCGTTGGTGCAGATCCCCGCAGCTAGGATTTACAACCTCCCAACCGCGAGGATGTACTCCCTCGTCGGACAGCCCTTCGGGAGGCGGTCGGATAGTCCCCCGGACGATGTCGCGGACAGCCCTTCGGGAGGACCCTCGAAACTCGAACGGAGACTCGGACGGCCCTTCGGGAGGACTCTCGAAACTCGACCCGAGACTCGGATAGCCCTTCGGGAGGACACTCGAACAGCCCCTCGGGCAAAAGATCGAAACTACGAACTCTCTACGGGGTTGCACACATACGGTGTCATCTATCCGGCAGGGCTTCGCCGTCCAGAACTAGTTCCTGCCGGAACCCAGACAGCCTTTCGGCTCTACGAAAAACTCTTTTCGTGAGAGGGAGAGAGAGAGCTTGCAAAGCAAAGCATGTGTATGAGAGCAAAGGATGAGTGTGGAGAGTGCATCTCCACCTCTATTTATAGGAAAACCCAAGGGGTAGGGTGGCACTTGAAATACCCAAAATGCCCATGAGGTGAGCACACCACAAGGGCATAAAGGGAAAGCCTCCAAATAGTGTTGCCTGCATCACCATGCCTGCATCACCATGCCTGCATCATCCCCTAATAGTATTTCCACTATTCACAATAGTGTTTCCACTATTCACAATAGTGTTTCCACTATTTTACAATAGTGTTTCCACTATACATATATAGTGTTTCCACTATTTATATATATAGTGTTTCTACTATTCAAAATAGTGTTTTCACTATTCACGAAGACATTTTTCTGCGTCCGTTAAATCCCAAATTATTTCTGTGTGACTAGAATAATTCCAGTACCCACTAAAACAATTTTGGACGCGTTCCGAAACAATTCCGGAACAATGTTTTTCTTCAGCGAAAAGCTACCATAGCGGTTCCGGCGGCTCCGGAACACTTCCGGTTTTTTCCTCCAAAAAATCCCAGAAGTCCCCAGAATCATTCTGGCACCCTCCAAGAATTTCCAGACGTGTGCCGAAACCATTTTGACTTAATGGTATACTCCGAAACAACTTTTCGGTTTTACCGGAACTATTGCAATGTTCTCTCTCCAGAACTCTTCCGTTGTCTCCAAAACTTTTTCGGTGATTTTCTCTCAGACTCCCTGTCTAGTATTCAGCAGATAGATGACCCTTAAGCGTGTGACCCTATAGGTTCGGTGAAGTATAGACATGACCCGGAACACCTTCCGATCAATGATCAGCATCGGAGCCGTGGACACCCATATCGATCCCTATACCCACACGAATAAATATTCGAGTGAAACTCCAGTTGCCGTGAGCTATTCCTGTTGCTTCGCGATATGTTACAATTACCCGAGGTGAGAAACATCGGCATCCTCGTGGATCAACACTTGTCCACAATGCCAGTTACCTCGTTGCCGGTATTGTTCTCTTTTCTCGTTCCCATGTTTTGGCATCCCCGTGATCAAATCACAAAGTGTCTGGCCAGACGATGATGGATACCGTAACACCGAGAGGGCCCAGAGATATCTCTCCATCACCGAAGGAGCAAATCCCAATCTTGAGATATCAAGTTACTTGACATACTTTTCCATGAACCCGTAAGCCGCCGTAATAGCCACCCATTTACGGATGACGTTTAACAAACCCCAAAGTTCATGAAGCAAGCATGAAGAAACTCGATACTCGCATGGTCTAAGGAATTATGCAAACATTAACTTCTCTGTGTTATTAACCATAAACTTATGACGAATGTATCTCATAGCATAACATCAATTCGGATCGATTCAACACAAGTGTTCTACCAACATCGTGCCCTCAAAATTGCCGGCATGGCCATGCCCATGATCAGGAAAACAGGATCATCATGCAATACTTGAGCCAGTCTTAGAGGCAAGACTAGGAATACAATTTACCATTTATTATACCACACGTGCACATGAGTTTCCCTCCAAGCCTCGTTTTATTTGCAGACTCGAGAATCATTGCAGTTATAGCATGGATCATAAACATTCATTACAAACTTGGAGATACAAAAGTAACTGATATTACTGCCTCTAGGGCATATCTCCTACAGACTCCCACTTGCACTAGAGTCATAATCTAGTTACATGGCTTCCCTAACACCAATGGCAATCCGGTGTTGCTCATGCTTTGCTCGTGGTAGAGGCTTCGTCATCGGGTCTGACACATTCAGATCCGTGTGAACTTTGCGTACTTTCACTAAACCTTCTTCGACATGATGTCGAATGAGTTTAAATTTGCGTTGAATATGCATTGTCTTATGGCGCAAACATGGCTCCCTTGCCTGAGCCACGGCGCCACTATTGTCACAATAGATCTCCACCGGGTCCAGAGCACTTGGAACCACACCAAGGTCTTCAAGGAATTGCTTGATACCGACAGCTTTCTTGGAGGCTTCTGAAGCAGCCACATATTCCGCCTCCGTTGTAGAATCCGCCACAGTCTTTTGTTTGGAACTTTTCCAATCAACTGCACCGCCGTTCAATAAGAAAACATAGCCCGATTGAGATTTGAAGTCATCTGGGTCAGTCATGAAGCCTGCATCAGTGTAACAACTTACAATGAGCTCTTCATCACCTCCGTACACAAGGAGTAAATCCTTGGTCCTCCTGAGGTACTTAAGAATACCCTTAACTGCGGCCCAGTGTTCCAATCCTGGATCACCTTGGTACCGGCTGCTAACACTTAGCGCATAGGAAACATCCGGTCTTGTACATAGCATGGCATACATAATAGAACCAACTGCCGAAGCATATGGAATATCATTCATTTGTACTCGCTCATCGAGGGTCCGAGGACACTGATTCTTGCAAAGCACTGTGCCAGGTGACAT
This sequence comes from Hordeum marinum, assembly GCA_022496015.1. Lineage (NCBI taxonomy): Eukaryota > Viridiplantae > Streptophyta > Magnoliopsida > Poales > Poaceae > Hordeum > Hordeum marinum. The sequence goes on along the minus strand of CM039674.1, from coordinate 452,447,652 downwards.
GGGGAGTAGGCCTTTCTTGGAGTTCTCCATGTTGAACCTTTTCAACACCTTGTCAATGTACGTGCTTTGGCTTAGCGCTATCAGGCGTCTTGATCTATCTCTATAGATCCTGATGCCCAATACATATGCCGCTTCGCCTAAGTCTTTCATTGAAAAACTCTTCTTCAATGAGTCTTTTATTTCGCTAAGAAATTTCACATCATTTCCAATCAACAATATGTCATCCACATACAAGATTAGAAATGCTTTTGCGCTCCCACTAAACTTCTTGTAAACACAAGATTCTTCATCGTTCCTGATGAAGCCAAACTCTTTGACCATTTCATCAAAACGAATGTTCCAGCTCCTTGATGCTTGCTTCAGACCATAAATGGCTTTCTGAAGCTTGCATACCTTTCTAGCATTATTAGGATCGACAAAACCTTCTGGCTGTATCATGTATACATCCTGTTCAAGGTTTCCATTTAGGAAAGCCGTTTTGACATCCATCTGCCATATTTCATAATCGAAATAAGCAGCAATTGCTAGTAATATCCGAACAGACCTGAGCATGGCTACGGACGAGAAAGTCTCGTCGTAGTCAACTCCTAGAACTTGCGTGAACCCTTTCGCGACAAGTCTAGCTTTGTGGATAGTAATGTTACCATCCGCGTCCGTCTTTCTTTTGAAAATCCATTTACAACCAATGGGTTTTACGCCATCTGGAAGTTCTTCCAAGTTCCAAACTTGGTTTTCGTACATGGATTCCATCTCGGATCTCATGGCCTTGTGCCATTCCCTTGAGCTAGGCCCCGCCATCGCTTCCTTGTAGTGCGCAGGTTCATCGTCTTCAAGAATGAAGATTTCGTTATGAAACCATTCAGGTGGCTGGATAGCCCTACCTGATCTGCGCGGTTCAGTTACAACATTGTCTGAAGTTTCCGCATCACATGCGACAACTTCCGGCTCGGTTGTAGGGATAATTTGCGGAATTACTTCCGGTTCCTTAGCCATATCAACGGTTGCCGAAGATTCACTAATCTCGTTAAGCTATACTGTCCTCCTACTCAATTCTTTAGCGAGAAACTCTTTCTCGAGAAAATGTGCAACCTTTGCGACAAACACTTTGCCCTCGGTTTGGTGGTAGAAGGAATATCCAATGGTGTTATTTGGATAACCTACAAAGTAACATTTGTCTGATCTAGGTTCTAGCTTGGTTGGTTGTAAACGTTTTACGTATGCCTCACAACCCCAAACCTTGAGATGTGACACACTAGGTATCTTCCCATACCACATCTCATGTGGTGTCGTCTCAACAGACTTAGACGGTGCTCTGTTTAATGTATAAGCAGCAGTTTCTAGTGCGTGACCCCAAAAATATATCGGTAGATCTGTAAGAGACATCATCGACCTTACCATGTCTAACAGGGTTCGGTTACGTCATTCCGACACTCCGTTTCGCTGTGGAGTTCCGGGAGGCGTAAGCTGTGAAACGATTCCACGATCACTCAGATGTTGGCCAAACTCGTGACTAAGATATTCGCCTCCGCGATCAGACCGCAGAAACTTAATCTTTTTGTTATGATGATTTTCTACCTCATTCTGAAATTCTTTGAACTTTTCAAAGGTTTCCGACTTATGCTTCATCAAGTAGATATAGCCATACCGACTCAAATCATCAGTAAAAGTCACGAAGTAAAAATACCCACCCCGTGCGGCCGTGTTCATTGGACCACATACATCACTATGTATTATTTCCAATAATTCACCTGCCCGTTCAGGATGACCCGTGAACGGCGTCTTGGTCATTTTTCCCATCAAGCAAGCTTCACATGTGTCAAATAATTCAAAATCAAGGGACGGTAAAACTCCATCTTTATGGAGTCTTTGCATGCGTTTCTTTCCGATGTGGCCAAGCCGACAGTGCCACAAGTAAGTGGCGGTGGTATCAGCCTTCTTAAGGCGTTTAGCATTCACGTTAAAGACATCATTTCCACATTCAAGATTTAGTATGAAAAGGCCCCCAACAATGGGTGCAAATCCATAAAACATATCCTTACAATAAAGTGAACAACCATTGTTCTCAGACTTGTAGGAGTACCCGTCGTGCACTAAACATGATCCAGAGATAATGTTTCTACACAACAACGGAACAACATAACAGTTACTAAGTTCCAAAATAAATCCTGAAGGGAGACGTAGAGGCATAATGCCGACGGCTTGAGCGGCGATCCCAGCGCCATTCCCGACACGCATCACGACTTCATTCTTTGCCAGCTTGCGCACCTTCTGAAGCCCCTGTATCGAGTTGCAAATGTGAGCAACCGATCCGGTATCAAATACCCAAGACTTAGAATTTTCGCTAGCAAGCAAAACGTCAATGACATTAACTTGTATAACAATTATACCTTTTCCGGTTTTCCCGGATTTCTTATCTTCCAGATACTTCTTGCAGTTTCTCTTCCAGTGTCCTGTGCCCTTGCAGTAGAAGCACTCAGTTCCATTCTTGGCTCCGCCCTTAGATTTGCGTTGGAAGCCGGTCTTACCGGCGCCCTTGCCTTTCTTTGGCTTGCCTTTCTTTTTGAAACTGACAGTTTTATTCACAAGCAACACTTGCTTGCGATTTTTCTGCAGTCCTCCTTCAACAGTTTTCAGCATGGCAAGCACCTCATTAGGTGTTTTGTCCATCCCATTCATGTTGTAGTTCATGACAAAACCTCCGTAAGAAGGGGGGAGTGAACAGAGCAACATGTCCATTACATGCTCTTCTGGAAGTGGAAATTCCAGGGTTTTAAGCCTTTCAGCGTAGCCAATCATATTGACTACGTGCTCGCCAACTGAACTGCCCTCAGCCATCTTGGTCTCCGACATCATCTTCATGATATCAAAACGTTCAGACCTCGCATTAAACTTGTAAAGAGCATCCAGATCCTTGATCATATCAAAGGAGTTATGGAATTCAAAACGTTTTTGAAGCTCTGAACTCATGCAAGACAGCATGAGGCACTGCACTAAGTTGTAATCATCATCCTTAGTGGCCCAGACATTCTGTATGTCTACCGCGGCTGTTGCCGCCGGCTTTGGTGGAAGAGCTCCATCAAGCACGTACACTTTCTTAGCGCTCCTGAGGACAATCCTCAGGGTACGGACCCAGTCCGCATAGTTGTTTCCATTCGCAACTAACTTCTCTTTCTCTAACATCGGGCCTAAGTTGAACGCGCTATTGCGAGCCATTTGATCTACAACGGAAAACACAAGTTCATTTTAGACATTGTTCATAATGATTTTTGGCACTAGTGAATAAACAATTTTATTCTAAAGTGCGCTCCCACTCAAATCAATATCTCTCATAATTGATTGTGAGTGATGCAAGATCCAACTTTCAATTTAGCGTCAAGGATGTAACCATCTCAAGTGACGAGAATTTCAATTGGTAGGCCAACTTGCCAATCACATCTCTATGTGACTCTTGTTCATCTTTCGATGCGTGTGTTCCGAGCTCATGACTTTCATGCCTGAACGTCAAGACAACCAAGTGATCTCGCTGCGAGGTCTCAACTCACCCGCCTCACACTTCTCTAATCGTTCGTATCCATGTAACCATGTGATACCCCGAAGAGATAGGTGCCGTGACGGTGCTACACTTGGGAGAACACTATCTACTTGATATTTTTGTGAGAGATCACCCTAATAAAAAGCGACTACCGCGCAATCAAGAAGGGTGCATCAAGAGGGATAAACATCTCAGGCAATTCATAATAGCATGATATGATATAGCCCCTTCTGACGGAGAAGTCAAGTATTTCTTCGTCTTCGGCATTCGCGTCGGTGTTCACCTTTGTGAAGATTGCCACCACCTTGTCGATGCACCAAATAATATTGCTATCTCTATAGCTAATAAAATAAGTGCATTACATAAGGTTGACACGCAGGTCATTAAAGTGCAATCATATGGCTCCAGCCATCATGCCGAATCATGACACGCAGGTCATGTTAATTACATCATATAGCCATCTCATACATAATCAAATTGAATATGAGCATTGCTATACCACATCACATGCAAACCATCCTGCAAAACCAAGTTAGACGCCTCTAATCGGTTTATGCAAAATTTTATTTTACGTGGCTTCTAAAGTTTTGACTTAAACCGCAGCTACCAACGTTTATCATCAAGTATGATACTTCAAGTTGCTAGATTAACTTTCTAGGGTGTATGAAACACGAGATAGTAAAATCTCGAGCCCCATACTAAACTTCGTCATACGCGTGACCCCCGTGCAGATCATATCTGCATTGCCCTTCGTCTGCGAAACATCCATCTTTCTTTAACTATGGTGGAACCCAAAGACACTGAAGCACTTCGTTGATCTGTCAATCAGCATACTCAGGAGCAGCATGAAAGGATCGCGGATTGCCAGAACTTTGTAAGATTCCACCATTCCGTCAAGATCAGGAGTACGCAAATTCACGGGAAGCAACAAGAACATCGGGTAACAGATTTCATCTGCTACCCGCACAAATAATTTTCAGCAATAGATCTCATCTACTACAAAATTATACTATGCAATACTCATACATCTCATGTATTCTAGATCATACCATGCATCTACTCATAGCCTGGCTCTGATGCCACTGTAGGGGAACGCGACAGAAAACAAAAATTTCGGTATAGCGAGCACGCCCAGGACCACTATGGAGAATGCATACAAGGTTTGATCTGATCCGTACCGACTCGTAGCGCAGCGGAAGAAGAGTCGGTGGAGATCGTTGGTGCAGATCCCCGCAGCTAGGATTTACAACCTCCCAACCGCGAGGATGTACTCCCTCGTCGGACAGCCCTTCGGGAGGCGGTCGGACAGTCCCCCGGACGATGTCGTGGACAGCCCTTCGGGAGGACCCTCGAAACTCGAACGGAGACTCGGACGGCCCTTCGGGAGGACTCTCGAAACTCGACCCGAGACTCGGACAGCCCTTCAGGAGGACACTCGAACAGCCCCTCGGGCAAAAGATCGAAACTACGAACTCTCTACGGGGTTGCACACATACGGTGTCATCTATCCGGCAGGGCTTCGCCGTCCAGAACTAGTTCCTGCCGGAACCCAGACAGCCTTTCGGCTCTACGAAAAACTCTTTTCGTGGGAGGGAGAGAGAGAGCTTGCAAAGCAAAGCATGTGTATGAGAGCAAAGGATGAGTGTGGAGAGTGCATCTCCACCTCTATTTATAGGAAAACCCAAGGGGTAGGGTGGCACTTGAAATACCCAAAATGCCCATGAGGTGAGCACACCACAAGGGCATAAAGGGAAAGCCTCCAAATAGTGTTGCCTGCATCACCATGCCTGCATCACCATGCCTGCATCATCCCCTAATAGTATTTCCACTATTCACAATAGTGTTTCCACTATTTTACAATAGTGTTTCCACTATACATATATAGTGTTTCCACTATTTATATATATAGTGTTTCTACTATTCAAAATAGTGTTTTCACTATTCACGAAGACATTTTTCTGCGTCCGTTAAATCCCAAATTATTTCTGTGTGACTAGAATAATTCCAGTACCCACTAAAACAATTTTGGACGCGTTCCGAAACAATTCCGGAACAATGTTTTTCTTCAGCGAAAAGCTACCATAGCGGTTCCGGCGGCTCCGGAACACTTCCGGTTTTTTCCTCCGAAAAATCCCAGAAGTCCCCAGAATCATTCTTGCACCCTCCAAGAATTTCCAGACGTGTGCCGAAACCATTTTGACTTAATGGTATACTCCGAAACAACTTTTCGGTTTTACCGGAACTATTGCAATGTTCTCTCTCCAGAACTCTTCCGTTGTCTCCGAAACTTTTTCGGTGATTTTCTCTCAGACTCCCTGTCTAGTATTCAGCAGATAGATGACCCTTAAGCGTGTGACCCTATAGGTTCGGTGAAGTATAGACATGACCCGGAACACCTTCCGATCAATGATCAGCATCGGAGCCGTGGACACCCATATCGATCCCTATACCCACACGAATAAATATTCGAGTGAACCTCCAGTTGCCGTGAGCTATTCCTGTTGCTTCGCGATATGTTACAATTACCCGAGGTGAGAAACATCGGCATCCTCGTGGATCAACACTTGTCCACAATGCCAGTTACCTCGTTGCCGGTATTGTTCTCTTTTCTCGTTCCCATGTTTTGGCATCCCCGTGATCAAATCACAAAGTGTCTGGCCAGACGATGATGGATACCGTAACACCGAGAGGGCCCAGAGATATCTCTCCATCACCGAAGGAGCAAATCCCAATCTTGAGATATCAAGTTACTTGACATACTTTTCCATGAACCCATAAGCCGCCGTAATAGCCACCCATTTACGGATGACGTTTAACAAACCCCAAAGTTCATGAAGCAAGCATGAAGAAACTCGATACTCGCATGGTCTAAGGAATTATGCAAACATTAACTTCTCTGTGTTATTAACCATAAACTTATGACGAATGTATCTCATAGCATAACATCAATTCGGATCGATTCAACACAAGTGTTCTACCAACATCGTGCCCTCAAAATTGCCGGCATGGCCATGCCCATGATCAGGAAAACAGGATCATCATGCAATACTTGAGCCAGTCTTAGAGGCAAGACTAGGAATACAATTTACCATTTATTATACCACACGTGCACATGAGTTTCCCTCCAAGCCTCGTTTTATTTGCAGACTCGAGAATCATTGCAGTTATAGCATGGATCATAAACATTCATTACAAACTTGGAGATACAAAAGTAACTGATATTACTGCCTCTAGGGCATATCTCCTACAAACTTTGCATGGGAAACAAAAAAATTCCTATGCACACACAAGATCTATCCATGGTTATGAGCATCTACGAGAGGAAGAGTGTATCTACATACCCTTGTAGATCGCTAAGCGGGAAGCGTTAAGAAACGCGGTTGATGTAGTCAAACGTCTTTGCGATCCAAATCGCCGAGCGTCCCGCGATCTCATCACGATCCGCCCCGCGAACTCATCATGATCCGTCTCGCGATCTTGATCACGGTCCTTCCGATCTAGCGCCAAACGGACGACACCTCCACGTTCAGCACACGTACAGATCGATGATGATCTCCGCCTTCTTGATCCAGCAAGAGGGAGCGAAGAGGTAGACGAGTTCTCCGGCAGCGAGACGGCATTGCAGTGATGGTGGTGGAGCTATTCCGGCAGGGCTTCGCCTAAGCACTGCAGAAAACCGATCTAGAGGAGAAACTATGCACTAGAGGAACGGGTAGCACGTGGCTAAAAATCTAGTGCAAAACCCCTAAAACCTCTAGTATATATAAGAGGAAGAGAGGAGGAGGCTTGGCCAAAGGGCCAGCCCTAGGAGGCTTCGGCCGAAGTGGATTGGAGAGGAGGAATCCTCCTCCAATCCTAGTAGGACTAGGACTCTTTCCTTTTTTTTGCCTTTTTCCACCTTTTCTCATTGGGCTTTTCTTTCCCAGCCGCATGGGACTTGTGTGGGACTTCCACCAGCCCACTAAGGGATGTTATTCACTCTCCCACAGCCCATGTAGCCTCTTGGGTCGAAATACCCCTCCCGATGGTCTCCCGGTACAGTACCGGCACTCCCGGTACACTACCGATGAGCCCGATACTTTTCCGGCGACCAAAACAGGACTTCCTATATATCAATATTTACCTCTAGACCATTCCGGATCTCCTCGTGACATCCAGGATCTCATCCGGGACACCAAACAACCTTTGGTCACCACCATGCATAACTCTATACTACCGAAACGTCACCGAACCTTAAGTGTGTAGACCCTGCGGGTTCGAAAACTATGTAGACATGACCGAGACACCTCTACGGTCAATAACCAATAGTGGGACCTAGATGACCATATTGGTTCCTACATATTCTACGACGATCTTTATCGGTCGAACCTCTATGTCAAGGATTCAGTTAATCTCGTATGATGTTCCTTTTGTTTTTTGGTATGTTACTTGCCCGAGATTCGATCGTCGGTATCTCCATACCTAGTTCAACCTTGTTACCGGCAAGTCTCTTTACTCGTTCCATAATACAAGATCCTATGACTAACACTTAGTCACATTGCTTGCAAGGCTTGTTGTGATGTTGTATTACCGAGTGGGCCCTGAGATACCTCTCCGTCACACGGAGTAACAAATCCCAATCTTGATCCATGCCAACCCAACAGACACCCTCGGAGATACCTGTAGAGTACCTTTATAGTCACCCAGTTACGTTGTGAAATTGATACACACAAGGCACTCCTCCGGTGTCAGTGAGTTGCATGATCTCATGGTCATAGGAACAGATACTTGACATGTAGAAAACAGTAGCATTAAACTGACACGATCATATGCTACATTTGTAGTTTGGGTCTTGTCCATCACACCATTCTCCTAATGATGTGATCCCGTTATCAAATGACATCTCATGTCCATGGCTAGGAAACCTTAACCATCTTTGATCAATGAGCTAATCTATTAGAGGCATACTAGGGACATGGTTTTGTCTATGTATCCACACATGCATCTAAGTCTCCGATCAATACAATTATAGCATGGATAATAAACGATTATCATGAACAAGGAAATATGAAAATAACTAATTCATTATTATCTCTAGGGCATATTTCCAACAGTCTCCCACTTGCACTAGAGTCAATAATCTAGTTCACATCACCATGTGATTCGCATTGTTATGAATCTAACACCCAATGAGTTCTGGGGCTCGATCATGCTTTGCATGTGAGAGAGGTCTTATAGTCAACGGGTCTGTGACATTCAGATCCGTGTGTACTTTGCAAATCTATATGTCAAACTGTAAACACTGCTACCACACTCCACTTGGTACTATTCCAAATGGCTGCTCCACTATACGTATCCAGATTGCTACTATCAGTCATCCGGATTGGTGTTAAAGCTTGCATCAACGTAACTCTTTCTGACGAACTATTTATCACCTCCATAACCGAGAAAAATTTCCTTAGTCTTTTAGTTACTAAGGATAATCTTGACTGTTGTCCAGTGATCCGCTCCTGGATCACTCTTTTACCCCTTGACGGACTCATGGGAAGGCACACACAGGTGCGGTACATAGCATGGCATACTATATAGAGCCTATGGCTAAGGCATAGGGGACGACGTTCGTCCTTTCTCTTTCTTCTGCCGTTGTCGAGCTTTGAGTCTCACTCAACTTCACACCTTACAAATCAGGCGAGAACTCTTTCTCTGACTGATCCATTTTGAACTCTTTCAAAATCTTGTCAAGGTATGTACTCATTGAAAGTCTCATCAAGCATCTGGATCTATCTCTATAGATCTTGATGCTCAACAATTAGGTAGCTTTATCCAGTTCTTCCTTTGAAAAACTCCTTTCAAACAACCCTTTATACTTTCTAGAAATTCTACATCATTTCTGATCAACCATATGTCAACCACATATGTTTATCAGAAACTCTATAGTGCTCCCACTCACTTTATTGTAAATACAAGTTTCTCATAAACTTTGTATAGACTCAAAAACTTTGATCACCTCATCAAATTGTATATCCCAACTCCAAGATGCTTGCTTCAGTCCATAGAAGGATCACAGAAGCTTGCTCACCTTTTAACATCCTTAGGACAGACAAAACCTTCTAGTTGTATCACATACAACCTTTCCTCAAGTAAACCGTTAAGGAAACGATGTTTTGACATCCATCTGCCAGATTTCATAATTGAAAAATGCAACAATTGCTAACATAATTCCAACAGACTTTAGCATCGCTACGAGTGAGAAAGTCTCATCGTAGTCAACTCCTTGTACTTACCGGAAACTTCTTTGCGACAAGTCGAGCTTTATAAATGGTGACATTCACCATCAACGTCTGTCTTCATTTTAAAGATCCATTTGTACTCAACGACCTGCCGTCCAACGAGCAAGTCCACCAAAGTCTATACTTGCATTTCATACATGGATCCTTTCTCGGATTTCATGGCCTCTAACCATTTGTCAGATTCTAGGCCCATCATCGCTTCTCCATAGCTCATAGGTTCATCATTGTCCAACAACATGACCTCTAAGACAGGGTTGTCATACCACTCAGGAGCAGTACACATCCTTGTCGACCTACGAGGTTCAATATCAACTTGATCCGAAGCTTCATGATCATCATCATTAACTTCCTCTTCAACTAACGTAGGCTTCACAGAAACATCTTCCTGCGCTGCGCTACTCTCTCGTTGAAACAAAGGCTCAATAACCTCATCAAGGTCTATCTTCCTCCCACTCAATTCTTTCGAGAGAAACTTTTTCTCGAGAAAGGACCCAGTTTTAGCAACAAACATTTTATGCTTGGATCTGAGATAGAAGGTTCACCCAACTGTTCTTAGGGTATTCTATGAAGATGTATTTGTCCGCTTTGGGTTCGAGCTCATTAGGTGAAAACATTTTCCACACAAGCGTCGCAGCCCCAAACATTAAGAAATTACAGCTTAGGTTTCTACCAAACCATAATTCACACGGTGTCATCTCAACGGATTTAGATGGTGCCCTATTTAAAGTGAATGTAGTTGTCTCTAATGCATAACCCCAAAATTATAAGTAACAAAACGATAAGAGACATCATACCACGCACCATATCCAATAGAGCACGACTATGACGTTCGGACACACCATCACACTATGGTGTTCCAGGTGGCGTGAGTTGTGAAACAACTTTCACATTGTCTAAAGTTGTATGCCAAACTCGTAACTCAGATATTCACCTCCACGATCAGATTGCAGACATTTTTATCTTCTTATCATGATGATCTTAAACTTCACTCTGAATTTGCTTGAACCTTTCAAATGATTCAGACTTGTGTTTCATTAAGTAAATATACACTATATCTACTCAAATCATCAGTGAAGGTAAGAAAATAACGATATCCACCGCACGCTAAAAGACTCATTGGATTGCATACATCAACATGTATCATTTCCAATAAATCACTTGCCCGCTCCATCAATCCGGAAAACGGGGTCCTTAGTCATCTTGCCCAAGAGGCATGGTTCGCATGTCTCAACTGATTCAAAATCGAATGAGTCCAAAGATCCATCAGCATGGAGTTTCTTCATGCGCTTTATACCAATATGACATTTAGCGGCAGTGCCACAAGTATGTGGTACTATCATTATTAACTTTGTATCTTTTGGCATCAATGTTATGAACATGTGTATTACTATGATCAAGATTCAACAAAACATTCTCACTGGGTGCATGACCATTGAAGGTATAATTCATGTAAACAGAATAACCATTATTCTCTAACTTAAATGAATAACCGTGTTGCAATAAACACGATCTAATCACGTTCATGCTCAATGCAAAACACCAAATAACATTTATTTAGGTTCGTCACTAATCCCGAAGGTAGAGAGAGCGTGCGATGTTGATCACATCAACGTTGGAAACATTTCCAACACACATTGTCACCTCACCCTTAGCTAGTTCTCCGTTTATTCCGTAGCTTTTATTTCGAGTTACTAACATTTAGCAACTGAACCGGTATCCAATACCCAGGTGCTACTAGGAGTACTAGCAAGGTACACATCAATAACACATATATCAAATATACTTCTGTCGACGTTGCCAGCCTTCTTATCTACCAAGTATATAGGGTTGTTCCGCTTCAGCGACCACTCTCCTCATAATCGAAGCACTTAGTCTTGGGTTTGGGTTCAACTTTGGGTTGCTTCACTAGAGCAGCAACTGACTTGCCATCCATGAAGTTTCCCTCCTTGCCCAAGCCCTTGCCCTTCTCGAAACTAGTGGTTTTTACTAACCATTAACACTTGACGCTCCTTCTTGATTTCTACCTTCGCGGTGTCAAACATCGCGAACAGCTCAGGGATCATTATTTCTATCCCTGACATTTTATAGTTCATCACCAAGTTCTAGTAGCTTAGTGATAGTGACTTGGAGAACTATATCAATCACTATCTTATCTGGAAGTTCAACTCCCACTTAATTCAAGCGATTGTAGCACCCAGAAAATCTGAGCACATGCTCAACGATTGAGCTATACTGTTTCATCTTGTAGGCAAAGAATCTTGTTGGATATCTCATATCTTGCAACACGAGCACGAGCCTGAGATCCTAATTTCAGCTCTTAGAAAATCTCATATGTTCCGTGACGTTCAAAACGTTTCGGAGCCTCAATTCTAAACTGTAATGCATGACACACTAAACTATCAAGTAGTCATCAGAACGTGCCTGTCAGATGTTCACAACATCTATAGACAATGCTAGAGGGGTTGGCGCACCGAGCGGTGCATTAAGGACATAAGCCTTCTGTGCAGCAATGAGGACAATCCTTAGATCACCGACCCAGTCCACAATATTGCTACCATGATCTTTCAACTCTATTTCTCTAGGAACATAACAAAATTCAAGGGAGCTACAACGCGAGAAAGTAATCTACAACATAATTGCAAAGACACAACTGACTATGTTCATGATAATGAGTTCAATTAATCATATTACTGAAGAACTCCCACTCAAATTGACATCCCTCCGGTCATTCGAGTGATACATGATCCAAATTCACCAACTCAAGTCCGATCATCACGTGAGTTGAGGTGGTTTCAATGGTGAACATCATCATGTTGATCATATCTACTATATAACTCATGTTCGATCTTTCGGTCTCTTGTGTTGCAAGGCCATGTCTGTACATGCTAGGCTCGTCAAGTTTAACCCGAGTGTTCTGCATGTGCAACACTGGCTTGCACCCGTTGTATGTGAACGTAGAGTCTATCACACCCGATCATCACGTGGTGTCTCGACACGACGAACTTTCGCAACGGTGCACACTTGGGGAGAACACAATTTATCTTGAATTAAGTGAGGGGTCACCTTATAATGCTACCGTCGTCCTAAGCAAAACAAGGTGCATAAAGGGCTTAACATCACATGCAAATCATAAGTGACATGATATGGCCATGAACTTGTGATTTTGATCTCCATCTTGAAAGCATCGGCATGATCTCCATCGTCACCGGCATGACACCACGGTCTCCATCAATGTGTCGCCATCGGGGTTGTCGCGCCCACCATGCTTCTACTACTATTGCTACCGTTTAGCGATAAAGTAAATCATTACATAGCGCTTAATGATTGACACGCAGGTCATACAATAATTAAAGACAACCCTATGGCTCTTGCCGGTTGCCGTACTCATCGGCATGCAAGTCGTGATATTCTATACAATACATGGTCATCTCATACATCACATATATCTCATCATGTAATTGGCCATATCACATCACAACATTGTTGGGAGATGTAGTAGTAAATAAAAATTTTCCTACGTGTTCACCAAGATCTATCTATGGAGAAACCAGCAACGAGTAAGGGGAGAGTGCATCTTCATACCTTTGAAGATCGCTAAGCGGAAGCGTTACAAGAACGCGGTTGGTGGAGTCGTACTCGTAGCGATTCAGATCGCGGTGGACTCCGATCTTAACGCCGAACAACGACGCCTCCGCGTTCAACACACATACAGCCCAGTGACGTCTCCTATGCTTTGATCCAGCAAGGAGGAAGAAGAGGTTGGGGAAGAGCTCCGGCCGCACGACGGCGTGGTGATGGTGGAGCAGCATGGTCTCCGACAGGGCTTCGCCAAGCGCTACGGAGAACGAGGAGAGGGAGGAGTAGGGCTACGCCGAGAGGAGAGGAACTCGTGTGTCAGGCAGCCCCAAAACCCTCCACTATATATAGGAGGAGGGGGAGGGAGGGTGCAGCCCTAGGGTTCCCACCCTAGGGGCTGCGGCCGGCCGTAGATGGCCATCTGGACGGCGGCCAGAGAGGGAGAGGGGGAGGGCGTAGCCCTAGTGGGCCTTAGGCCCATCTGGGTCTAGGGTTTCCCCTCCCTCCCACCTTTCCTGCGCCTTGGGCCAGGGTGGAGGGCGCACCAGCCCACTCTGGGGCTGGTCCCTTCCACTCTTGGACCATGCAGCCCTCTGGGACTGGTAGCCCCACTTGGTGGACCCCCGGAACCCTTTTGGTGTTCCGGTACGTTACCGGTAATTCCCGAAACACTTCCAGTGGCCAAATCCTCACTTCCTATATATGATTCTTTGTCTCCGAACCATTCCGGAACTCCTCGTGACGTCCGGGATCTCATCCGGGACTCCGAACTACCTTTGGTAACCATGTACACTATTTCCCTATAACCCTAGCGTCATCGAACCTTAAGTGTGTAGACCCTACGGGTTCGGGAGACACGTAGACATGACCGAGACACCTCTCCGGTCAATAACCAATAGCGGGATCTAGATACCCATGTTGGATCCCACATGCTCCACGATGATCTCATCGGATGAACCACGATGTCGTGGATTCAATCAATCCCGTATACAATTCCCTTTGTCTATCGGTATGATACTTGCCCGAGATTCGATCGTCGGTATCCCTATACCTTGTTCAATCTCTTTACCGGCAAGTCTCTTTACTCATTCCGTAATACATCATCCTATGGCTAACTCCTTAGTCACATTGAGCTCATTATGATGATGTCTTACCGAGTGGGCCTAGAGATACCTCTCCCTCATACGGAGTGACAAATCCCAGTCTCAATTCGTGCCAACCCAACAGACACTTTTGGAGATACCCGTAGTGCACCTTTATAGCCACCCAGTTACGTTGTGATGTTTAGCACACCCAAAGCATTCCTACGGTATCTGGGAGTTTCACAATCTCATGGTCTAAGGAAACGATACTTGACACTGGAAAAGCTTTAGCAGACGAACTACAGATCTTGTGCTATGCTTAGGATTGGGTCTTGTCCATCACATCATTCTCCTAATGATGTGATCTCGTTATCAATGACATCCAATGTCCATGGTCATGAAAGCATGACCATCTATTGATCAACAAGCTAGCCAACTAGAAGCTCAGTAGGGACATGTCGTGGTCTATGCATTCACACATGTATTACGGTTTCCGGTTAACACAATTATAGCATGAACAATAGACAATTATCATGAACAAGGAAATACAATAATAACCATTTTATTATTGCCTCTAGGGCATATTTCTAGCAGTCTCCCACTTGCACTAGAGTCAATAATATAGTTACATCGTGATGAATCAAACACCCATAGCATTCTGGTGTTGATCATGTTTTGCTCGTGAGAGAGATCCGCATGTACTTTACAAATATCTATATCTCCCTCCTGAATGTAATCACTCATGGAGTTGAAGCAGCGCTTGATGTGTCTTGTCTTCTTGCGAAACTTGGGCTCCTTCGCAAGGGCAATAGCTCTAGTGTTATCACAGAATAGAGTCATCGGGCCCGACGCATTGGGAATCACTCCTAGGTCAGTGATAAACTCCTTCATCCAGACTCCTTCCTTTGCTGCTTTTGAAGCAGCTATGTACTCCGCTTCACATGTAGATGCCGCCACGACGCTTTGCTTGCTGCTGCACCAACTGACTGCCCCTCCGTTCAAAATATACATGTATCCGTTTTGCGACTTGGAGTCATCCGGATCTGTGTCGAAGCTAGCATCGACGTAACCCTTTACGACGAGCTCTTCGGCACCTCCATATATGAGAAACATGTCCTTTGTCCTTTTCAGGTATATCAGGATATTCTTGACCGCTGTCCAGTGTTCCACTCTGGGATCACTTTGGTACCTCCCTACCAAACTTATGGCAAGGTTCACATCAGGTCTGGTACACAGCATGGCATACATAATATAGCCTATGGTTGAAGCATAGGGGATGACACTCATCTCTTCTCTATCCTTTGTCGTGGTCGGGCATTGAGTCGTACTCAATCTCACACCCTGTAACACAGGCAAGAACCCCTTCTTGGACTGATCCATATTGAACTTCTTCAATATCTTTTCAAGGTATGTGCTTTGTGAAAGACCTATGAGGCGTCTCGATCTATCTCTATAGATCTTGATGCCTAATATGTAAGTAGCTTCTCCAAGGTCCTTCATTGAAAAGCATTTATTTAAGTAGGCCTTTATACTTTCCAAAAGTTCTATATCATTTCCCATTATCAGTATGTCATCCACATATAATATGAGAAATGCTATAGAGCTCCCACTCACTTTCTTGGAAATACAGGGTTCTCCATAAACCTGTACAAACCCAAACGCTTTAATCACCTCATTAAAGCGAATGTTCCAACTCTGAGATGCTTGCACCAGCCCATAGATGGAGCGCTGGAGCTTGCATACCTTGTTAGCATCTTTAGGATCGACAAAATCTTCCGGCTGCATCATATACAGTTCTTCCTTAAGGAAGCCATTAAGGAATGCCGTTTTGACGTCCATTTGCCAGATCTCATAATCATAAAATGCGGCAATTGCTATCATGATTCGGACAGACTTCATCATCGCTACGGGTGAGAAAGTCTCATCGTAGTCAACTCCTTGAACTTGTCAATAACCCTTAGCGACAAGCCGACCCTTATAGACGGCACATTACCATCCGCGTCAGTCTTCTTCTTAAAGATCCATTTATTTTCAATGGTTCGCTTATCATCAAGCAAGTCCATCAAAGTCCATACTTTGTTCTCATACATCGATCCTATCTCGGATTTCATGGCTTCAAGCCATTTGTTTGAATCCGGGCTCGTCATCGCTTCTTCATAGTTCGAAGGTTCACCATTGTCCAACAACATGATCTCCAGGACAGGGTTGCCGTACCACTCTGGTGCGGAACGTGTCCTAGTGGACCTTCGACGTTCAATAGTAACTTGATCTGAAGTTTCATGACCATCATCATTAACTTCCTCTCCAGCCAGTGTAGGCTCCACAGAAACAACTTCCTGTGCTGCGCTACTCTCCGGTTCGAGTGGAGGTACAATTACCTCATCAAGTTTTATTTTGCTCCCACTTACTTCTTCCGAGAGAAACTCTTTCTCGAGAAAGGATGCATTCTTGGAAACAAAGACTTTGCCTTCGGATCTGAGGTAGAAGGTATACCCAATAGTCTCTTTGGGATATCCTATGAAGACGCACTTTTCTGCTTTGGGTTCGAGCTTCTTAGGTTGAAATTTCTTCACATAAGCATCACATCCCCAAACTTTTAGAAATGACAGCTTAGGTTTCTTTCCAAACCATAATTCATATGGTGTCATCTCAACAGACTTTGACGGTGCCCTATTTAAAGTGAATGCGGCAGTATCTAATGCATATCCCCAAAATGATAGAGGTAAGTCGGTAAGAGACATCATAGATTGCATCATATCCAATAGAGTGCGATTACGACGTTCAGACACACCATTTCGCTGAGGTGTGCCAGGCGGCGTGAGTTGTGAAACGATTTCACATTTCCTTAGGTGCGTGCCAAACTCGTGACTTAAATATTCTCCGCCACGATCAGATCATTGTCACTTTATTTTCCTGTCATGTTGATTCTCTACCTCACTCTCAAATTCCTTGAACCTTTCAAAGGTTTCAGACTTGTGTTTCATTAAGTAGACATACCCATATCTGCTCAAGTCATCAGTGAGGGTGAGAACATAACAGTAGCCACCGCGAGCCTCGATGCTCATTGGACCGCATACATCGGTATGTATTATTTCCAACAAGTTAGTTGCTCGCTCCATTGTTCCAGAGAACGGAGTCTTGGTCATCTTGCCCATGAGGCATGGTTCACACGTGTCAAATGATTCAAAATCAAGAGACTCCAAAAGTCCATCAACATGGAGCTTCTTCATGCGTTTGACACCAATATGACCAAGGCGGCAGTGCCACATGTAAGTGGGACTATCGTTATCAACCTTATACCTTTTGGTACTCACACTATGGACATGTGTAACATCATGTTCGAGATTCATCAAAAATAAACCATTGACCAGTAGGGCATGACCATAAAACATTTCTCTCATATAAATAGAACAACCATTATTCTCAGATTTAAATGAGTAGCCATCTCGCATCAAGCGAGATCCAGATACAATGTTCATGCTCAAAGCTGGTACTAAATAACAATTATTGAGGTTTAAAACTAACCCCGAAGGTATATGTGGAGGTAGCGTGCCGACGGAGATCACATCGACCTTGGAACCATTCCTGACGCGCATCGTCACCTCGTCCTTTGCCAGCCTCCGCTTATTCCGCAACTCCTGCTTGGAGTTACAAATGTGAGCAACTGCATCGGTATCAAATACCCAGGAGCTACTACGAGCGCTGGTTAGGTACACATCAATAACAAGTATATCACATATACCTTTAACATTGTCGGCCTTCTTATCCGCTAAGTACTTGGGGCAGTTCCGCTTCCAGTGACCGGTACCCTTGCAATAAAAGCACTTAGTGTCGGGCATGGGTCCATTCTTTTTCTTCTTCCCGACAAATTGCTTACCGGGCGCGGCAACAGCTTTGCCGTCCTTCTTGAAGTTCTTCTTACCCTTGCCTTTCTTGAAACTAGTCGTCTTATTGTTGGGGAACGTTGCATGGGAAACAAAAAATTTCCTACGCACACGCAGATCTATCCATGGTGATGAGCATCTACGAGAGGGAGAGTGGATCTACATACCCTTGTAGATCGCTAAGCGGGAAGCGTTAAGAAACGCGGTTGGTGTAGTTGAACGTCTTCGCGATCCAAATCGCCGTGCGTCCCACGATCCAATCACGATCCGTCGCACGAACTTGATCACGATCCGTCCCACGAACTTGATCACGATCCGTCCCACGAACTTGATCATGATCCGTCCCACGAACTTGATCACGATCCGTCCCATGAACTTGATCACGATCCGTCCCACGAACTTGATCACGATCCTTCCGATCTAGCGCCGAACGGACGGCACCTCCGCGTTCAGCACACGTACAGCTTGATGACGATCTCCACCGTCTTGATCTAGCAAGAAGGAGTGGAGAGGAATAAGAGTTCTCCAGCAGCGTGACGACGCTCCGGCGATGGTGGTGGAGCAATTCCGGCAGGGCTTCGCCTAAGCACTGCAGAAATCCGATCTAGAGGAGAAACTATGCACAGGAGGAACGGGTAGCACGTGGCTGAAAAAACTTGTGCAAAAACCCTAAAACCTCTAGTATATATAAGAGGAGAGGAGGAGAGGCCTTGGCACAAGGGCCAAGGCCTCCTTGATTCGGCCGAAGGAGAGAGGGAGAGGCGGAGTCCACCTCCAATCCTAGTAGGACTAGGATTCACCCTATTTTGCCTTTTTTCCACTTTTTTCTCTTAGGCCTTTTCCCTCCAGCCGCATGGGCCTCTTGTGGATGTTCCACAAGCCCACTAAGGACTGGTTTACACCCTCCTACAGCCCATGTAGCCTCTTGGGTCGAAATACCCCTCCCGGTGGTCTCCCGGTACACTACAGGCACTCCCGATACACTACCGATGAGCCCGAAACTTTTCCGGCGACCAAAACAGGACTTCCTATATATGAATATTTACCTCCAGACCATTCCGGAGCTCCTCGTGACGTCCGGGATCTCATTAGGGACTCCAAACAACTTTCGGTCACCACCATACATAACTCTATACTACCGAAATGTCACCAAACCTTAAGTGTGTAGACCCTGCGGGTTCGAGAACTATGTAGACATGACCGAGACACCTCTACGGTCAATAACCAATGGCGGGACCTGGATTTCCACGTTGGTTCCTACATATTCTATGAAGATCTTTATTGGTCGAACCTCTATGTCAAGGATTCAGTTAATCCCGTATGTTGTTCCGTTTGTTCTTTGGTATGTTACTTGCCCGAGATTCGATCGTCGGTATCTCCATACCTAGTTCAACCTCGTTACTGGCAAGTCTCTTTACTCGTTTTGTAATACAAGATCCCATAACTAACACTTAGTCACATTGCTTGCAAGGCTTATTGTGATGTTGTATTACCGAGTGGGCCCTGAGATACCTCTCCGTCACACGGAGTAACAAATCCCAGTATTGATCCATGCCAACTCAACAGACACCCTCGGAGACACCTGTAGAGCACCTTTATAGTCACCCAATTACGTTGCGACATTTGATACACACAAGGCACTCCTCCGATGTCCGTGAGTTACATGATCTCATGGCCATAGGAACATATACTTGACATGTAGAAAACAGTAGCATTAAACAGAAAACAGTAAGCTACATTTGTAGTTTGGGTCTTGTCCATCACATCATTCTCCTAATGATGTGATCTCGTTATCAAATGACATCTCATGTCCATGGCTAGGAAACCTTAACCATCTTTCGATAGACGAGCTAGTTCGCTAGAGGCATACTAGGGACATTGTGTTTGTCTATGTATCCACACATGTATCCATGTTTCCAATTAATACAATTCTAGCATGGATAGTAAACAATTATCATGAACAAGGAAATATAATAATAAACACTTTATTTGTTTCCTCTAGGGCATATTTCCAACAGTCTCCCACTTGCACTAGAGTCAATAATCTAGCTCACATCACTATGTGATTTACATTGTAATGAATCGAACACCCATACAGTTCTGGTGTTGATCATGTTTAGCTCTTGGAAGAGGTTTAGTCAACGGGTCTGCAACATTCAGATTCGTGTGCACTTTGCAAATATTTATGTCCTTCTACTCGATGTAATATCGGATGGATTTGAAGCGTCGCTTTTATATGTTAGGTCCTCTTGTGAAACCTTGGTTCCTTGGCTAAAGCACCAGTGTTGTCACAGAACAGGCTCATTGGATTCAGTGTACTGGGCACTACTCCAAGATCTGTCATGAACTACTTCATCCAGACACCTTCCTTCGCCACCTCCGAGGCTGCGATGTATTCCGCTTCGCACGTAGAATCAGCTACCACACTTTGCTTGGAACTACACCAGCTTACCGCTCCCTCGTTAAGAATAAATATGTATCCGGTTTGTGACTTAGAGTCGTCCGGATCAGTGTCAAAGCTTGCATCGACGTAACCCTTTACGACGAGCTCTTCATCACCTCCATAAACGAGAAACATTTCCTTAGTCCTTTTCAGGTACTTAAGGATATTCTTGACCGCTTGCGAGTGCTCCATTCCAGGATCACTTTGAAACCTTTCGGCCATACTTATGGCAAGACTGGCATCGGGTCTTGTGCACATCATTACATACATGATAGAGCCTATGGCTGAAGCATAGGGGATGACACTCATCTTTTCTCTATCTTCTGCAATTACTAGACATTGAGTCTTACTCAACTTCACACCTTGTAATACAGGCAAGAACCCCTTCTTGGACTGATCCATTTTGAACTTCTTCAAAACTTTATCAAGGTATGTGCTCTGTGAAAGTGCTATTAAGCGTCTCGATCTATCTCTATAGATCTTAATGCCTAATATGAAAGCAGCTTCTCCTAGGTCCTTCATTGAAAAACTCTTGTTCAAATATTCCTTCATGCTTTCCAGCATTTCTATATTGTTTCCAATCAGTAATATGTCATCCACATATAATACTAGAAACGCTATAGAGCTCCCACTCACTTTCTTGTAAATACAAGCTTCTCCGTAAACTTGTATAACCTCAAACGCTTTGATCACCTCATCAAAGTGCTTATTCCAACTCCGAGATGCTTGCACCAGTCCATAAATGGATCGCTGGAGTTTGCAAACGTTGTCAGCATTCTCTGGATCGACAAAACCTTCGGGTTGCATCATATACAACTCTTCCTCAAGGAAACCGTTGAGGAACGCTGTTTTGACATCCATCTGCCAAATTTCATAGTCGAAATAAGCAGCTATTGCTAACATGATTTTGACAGACTTAAGCATCTCTAGGGGTGAGAAGGTCTCATCGTAGTCAACTCCTTGAACTTGTGAAAAACCCTTTGCCACAAGTCGAGCTTTATAGACGGTGACATTACCGTCTGTGTCTGTCTTCTTCTTAAAGATCCATTTGTTCTGAATGGCCTTTCGCCCTTCAGGTAATACTTCCAAAGTCCATACTTTGTTTTCATACATGGATCCCATCTCGGATTTCATGGCCTCTAACCATTTCTTGGAATCCAGGCCCATCACTGCTCCTCCATAGCTCGTAGGTTCATTGTTGTCCAACAATATGACCTCTAAGACAGGGTTGTCGTACCACTCAGGGGTAGTACGCGGCCTTGTCAACCTACGAGGTTCAATAGCAGCTTGATCTGAAGCTTCATGATCATCATCATTAACTTCCTCTTCTACCGTCGTAGGTTCCATAGAAACATCTTTCTGCGCTGCGCTACTTTCTGGTTGAAGTAAAGGTTCAATAACCTCATCAAGCTCTATTTTCCTCCCACTTAATTCTTTCGAGAGAAACTCTTTCTCAAGAAATGTTCCGTTCTTAGCGACAAACACTTTGCCTTCAGATCTGAGATAGAAGGTATACCCAACTGTCTCTTTCGGGTATCCTATGAAGACGCATTTCTCCGCTTTGGGTTCCAGCTTTTCAGGCTGAAGCTTTTTGACATAAGCATCACATCCCCAAACTTTAAGAAACGATAACTTTGGCTTCTTGCCAAACCACATTTCATATGGCATCGTCTCAACGGATTTTGATGGTGCCCTATTTAAAGTGAATGCATCTGTCTCTAATGCATAACCCCAAAACGATAGTGGCAAATCAGCAAGAGACATCATAGAACGCACCATATCTAATAAGGTTCGATTACGACGTTCGGACACACCATTACGCTGTGGTGTTCCAAGCGGTGTCAACTGTGAAACAATTCTACACTGTCTTAAGTGACTGCCAAACTCATAACTCAGATATTCACCTCCTCGATCAGATCGTAGGAACTTAATCTTCTTGTTACTATGATTCTCAACTTCACTCTGAAATTGCTTGAACTTTTCAAATGTTTCAGACTTATGTTTCATTAAGTAAATATACCCATATCTACTTAAGTCATCAGTGAAGGTGAGAAAATAACAATATCCACCACGCGTAGTGACATTCATTGGACCGCACACATCAGTATGTATGATTTCCAATAAGTCACTCGCCCGTTCCATTGTTCCAGAGAACGTCGTTTTAGTCATCTTGCCCATGAGGCATGGTTCACATGTGTCAAGTGATTCAAAATCAAGTGACTCCAAAAGTCCATCAGCATGGAGCTTCCTCATGCGTTTTACACCAATATGACCTAAACGGCAGTGCCACAAGAAAGTGGTACTATCATTATCAACTCTACATCTTTTGGCATCAATGTTATGGACATGTGTGTCGTCACTATCAAGATTCAATATGAATAAACCCCTAACATTGGGTGCATGACCATAAAAGATATTACTCATATAAATAGAACAACCTTTATTCTCTGATTTAAATGAGTAACCGTCTCGCAATAAACAAGATCCAGATATAATGTTCATGGTTAACGCAGGCACTAAATAACAATTATTCAGGTTCATCACTAATCCCGATGGTAATCGAAGAGAGAGCGTGCCGACGGTGATCACATCAACCTTGGAACCATTTCCCACGCGCATCGTCACTTCGTCCTTTGCCAGCCTTCGTTTATTCCGTAGTTCCTGCTTTGAGTTGCAAATGTGAGCAACCGAACCGGTATCAAATACCCAGGCACTACTACGAGAGCTAGTAAGGTACACATCAATAACATGTATATCATATATACCTTGTTTGTCGTTGGCTGCCTTCTTGTCAACCAGGTACTTGGGGCAGTTCCGCTTCCAGTGACCAGTTCCCTTGCAATGAAAGCACTCAGTTTCTGGCTTGGGTCCATGCTTGGGCTTCTTTACAAGAGTAGCAACTGCTTTGCCATCCGTCTTGGTTTTACCCTTCTTTCCCTTGCCCTTAACCTTGCCATTTTTCTTGAAACTAGTGGTTTTATTGACCATCAACACTTGATGTTCTTTCTGGATTTCAAACTCAGCGACTTTTAGCATCGCAAATAGCTCGGCGACTGACTTGTTCATCCCGTGCATGTTATAGTTCATCACAAAGCTCTTGTAACTAGGTGGCAGTGATTGAAGAACTCTGTCAGTGATCGCCTCTGGCGGAAGGGCAATTCCCAACTGCGCTAGACGAGTTGAATACCCAGACATTCTGAGTATATGTTCACTAATAGACCCGTTCTCCTCCATCTTGCAAGCATAGAACTTATCGGAGGTTTCATACCTCTCAATCCGGGCGTTCTTCTGAAAGATAAACTTCAACTCCTGGAACATCTCATATGCTCCATGACATTCAAAACGTCTTTGAAGTCCCGGTTCTAAGCCATACAATATCGCACACTGAACTATTGAGTAATCTCTAGTACGTGCCTCCCAAGAATTCTTAACGTCTTCGGAGGTCATGTCTTTTGGTTGGTCACCAAGCGGTGTATCAAGGACATATGATTTCTGGGAAGCCGTGAGGATAATCCTCATATTACGGGCCCAGTCAACAAAGTTACTTCCATCATCTTTCAACTTAGCTTTCTCTAGGAACGCATTAAAATTCAGGGGTGCTACTGCGCGAGCCATTGATCTACAACATAAATATGCAAAGTTCACTTAGACTATTGTTCAAGATAATGAGTTTAGTTAATCAAATTACTAAAGATCCCATTCAAATTGACATCCCTCAGGTCATCTGAGTGTCACATGATCCAAATCCACCAACTAAGTCCGATCATCACGTGAGTTGAGGTGGCTTCAATGGTGAACATCATTATGTTGATCATATCTACTATATGACTCATGTTCGACCTTTCGGTCTCTTGTGTTCTGAGGCCATGTTTGTACATGCTAGGCTCGTCAAGTTTAACCCGAGTGTTCTACGCGTGCAACACTGGCTTGCACCCGTTGTATGTGAACGTAGTCTATCACACCCGATCATCACGTGGTGTCTCAACACGACGAACTTTCGCAACGGTGCACACTCAGGGAGAACACAATTTATCTTGAAATTTAAGTGAGGGATCACCTTATAATGCTACCGTCATAAGCAAAACAAGGTGCATAAAAAGGATTAACATCACATGCAATTCATAAGTGACATGATATGGCCATGAACTTGTGCTTTAAATCTCCATCTTGAAAGCACCGACATGATCTCCATCGTCACCGGCACAACACCATGATCTCCATCATCTTGATCTCCATCAACATGTCGCCATCGGGGTTGTCACGCCCTGCATCTTCTACTACTATTGCTACCGTTTAGCGATAAAGTAAAGCATTACATAGCGCTTAATGATTGACACGCAGGTCATATAATAATTAAAGACAACCCTATGGCTCCTGCCGGTTGTCATACTCATCGACATGCAAGTCGTGAAATTCTATACATCACATGATCATCTCATACATCACATATATCACATCATGTAATTGGCCATATCACATCACAACAAGTTAGACGTCCTCTAATTGTTGTTGCATGTTTTACGTGGCTACTAAGGGTTTCTAGCAAGAACGATTCACACCTACGCATAAACCACAACGGTGATACATAATTTTCTTTTCAACCTTCTCAAGGACCGCCTTTGTCGAATCCGATCCAACTAAAGTGAGAGAAACTGTCACCCGCAAGCCATCTAGGCAAGAAGTTGCGTCGAGGGAACTGGTCTCTCGTAAGCGTACGAGTAATGTTGGTCTGGGCCGCTTCATCTCACAATACCGCTGAACCAAAATACGACCAAGGGAGGAAGCAATCTAAGCATCAACGCCCACAAACCTTTTGTGTTCTACTCGAGATCTCATCTACACATAGACCTAGCTCATGATGCCACTGTTGGGGAACGTTGCATGGGAAACAAAAAATTTCCTACGCACACGCAGATCTATCCATGGTGATGAGGATCTACGAGAGGGAGAGTGGATCTACATACCCTTGTAGATCGCTAAGCGGGAAGCGTTAAGAAACGCGGTTGGTGTAGTTGAACGTCTTCGCGATCCAAATTGTCGTGCGTCCCGCGATCCAATCACAATCCGTCCCGCGATCTAACCATGATCCGTCACACGAACTTGATCACGATCCGTCCCACGAACTTGATCACGATCCGTCCCACGAACTTCATCACGATCCGTCCCATGAACTTGATCACGATCCTTCCGATCTAGCGCCGAACGGACGGCACGTCCGCGTTCAGCACACGTACAGCTTGATGACGATCTCCGCCGTCTTGATCCAGCAAGAGAGAGTGGAGAGTAGAAGAGTTCGCCAGCAGCGTGATGGCGCTCCGGCGATGGTGGGGGAACAAATAGGCAGGGCTTCGCCTAAGCACTGCAGAAATCCGATCTAGAGGAGAAACTATGCACTGGAGGAACGGGTAGCACGTGGCTGAAAAACTAGTGCAAAGCCACCAGTATATATAGGAGGAAGAGAGGAGATGTCTTAGCCCAAGGTCCAAGCCACCAGGGAGTCGACCGAACCAAGGGTGGAGGTGGAGTCCACCTCCAATCCTAGTAGGACTAGGATTCACCCTATTTTGCCTTTTTCCACTTTTTTCTCTTAGGATTTTTTCCTCCAGTCGCATGGGCTTCTTGTGGATGTTCCACCAGCCCACTAAGGACTGGCTTACACCCTCCTACAGCCCATGTAGCCTCTTGGTTCTAAATACCCCTCCCGGTGGCCTCCCGGTACACTACCGGCACTCCCGGTACACTACCGATGAGCCCGAAACTTTTCCGGCGACCAAAACAGGACTTCATATATATGAATATTTACCTCCGGACCATTCCGGAGCTCCTCGTGACGTCTGAGATCTCATCCGGGACTCCGAACAACCTTCGGTCACCACCATACATAACTCTATACTACCGAAACGTCACCAAACCTTA
Organism: Hordeum marinum; assembly: GCA_022496015.1. Lineage (NCBI taxonomy): Eukaryota > Viridiplantae > Streptophyta > Magnoliopsida > Poales > Poaceae > Hordeum > Hordeum marinum. Next base: position 452,420,950 of record CM039674.1, on the reverse strand, counting down.
AGTGTGCAGACCCTGCGGGTTCGAGAACTATGTAGACATGACCGAGACACCTCTACGGTCAATAACCAATGGCGGGACCTAGATGTCCACATTGGTTCCTACATATTCTATGAAGATCTTTATCGGTCGAACCTCTATGTCAAGGATCCAGTTAATCCCGTATGATGTCCCTTTGTTCTTCGGTATGTTACTTGCTCGAGATTCGATCGTCGGTATCTCCATACCTAGTTCAACCTCGTTACTGGCAAGTCTCTTTACTCGTTCCCTAATACAATATCCCGTAACTAACACTTAGTCACATTGCTTGCAAGGCTTATTGTGATGGTGTATTATCGAGTGGGCCCTGAGATACCTCTCCGTCACACGGAGTAACAAATCCCAGTATTGATCCATGCCAACTCAACAGACACCCTCAGAGACACCTGTAGAGCACCTTTATAGTCACCCAGTTACGTTGCGACGTTTGATACACACAAGGCACTCCTCCGATGTCTGTGAGTTACATGATCTCATGGTCATAGGAACATATACTTGACATGCAGAAAACAGTAGCATTAAACTGACATGATCATAAGCTACGTTTGCAGTTTGGGTCTTGTCCATCACATCATTCTCCTAATGATGTGATCCCATTATCAAATTACATCTCATATCCATGGCTAGGAAACCTTAACCAGCTTTCGATCAACGAGCTAGTTCACTAGGGGCATACTAGGGACATTGTGTTTGTCTATGTATCCACACATGTATCCATGTTTCCAATTAATACAATTCTAGCATGGATAATAAACAATTATCATGAACAAGGAAATATAATAATAAACATTTTATTTATTGCCTCTAGGGCATATTTCCAACACTTATTCACCATCAACACTTGATGCTCCTTTTTGATCTCGACCTCCGCTGATTTCAGCATCGAGTACAACTCAGGAATGGACTTCTCCATACCCTGCATGTTGTAGTTCATCACAAAGCTCTTGTAGCTAGGTGGGAGCGACTGGAGGATTCTGTCAATGACCAAGTCATTTGGGAGATTAACTCCCAGCTGAGTCAAGCGGTTGTGCAACCCAGACATTTTGAGTATGTGCTCACTGACAAAACTATTCTCCTCCATCTTATAGCTGAAGAGCTTGTCGGAGACTTCATATCTCTCGACCCGGGCATGAGCTTGAAAACCAGTTTCAGCTCTTGGAACATCTCATATGCTCCGTGTTTCTCAAAATGCTTTTGGAGCCCCGGTTCTAAACTATAAATCATGCCACACTAAACCAGGGAGTAATCATCATAGCGTGACTGCCAAGCATTCGTAACGTCTTGGTCCGCTGGGAAAATGGGTGGGTCACCTAGCGGTGAATCAAGGACATACAATCTCTTGGAAGCTATGAGGATGATCCTCAAGCTATGGTCCCAGTCCGCATAGTTGCTTCCATCATCTTTCAACTTGGTTTTCTCTAGGAACGCGTTGAAGTTGAGGGTGACATTGCGTTGGCCATTGGATCTACAATATAGATTGTAAAGACAATTTTAGACTAAGTTCATGATAATTAAGTTCACATGATCAAATTATTTAATGAACTCCCACTTAGATAGACATCTCTCTAGTCATCCAAGTGATACATGATCCATGTCAACTAGCCCGTGTCCGATCATCACGTGAGACAGACTAGTCATCCATGGTGAACATCTCCATGTTGATCGTATCTTCTATACGACTCATGTTCGACCTTTCGGTCTTCCGTGTTCCGAGGCCATGTCTGTACATGCTAGGCTCGTCAAGTCAACCTAAGTGTTTCGCGTGTGTAAATCTGGCTTACACCCGTTGTATGCGAATGTTAGAACCTATCACACCCGATCATCACGTGGTGCTTCGGAACAACGATCCTTAGCAACGGTGCATAGTTAGGGTGAACACCTTTCTTGAAATTTTATTGAGAGATCATCTTATTCACTACCGTCGTTCTAAGAAAATAAGATGTAAACATGATAACATCACATGCAATCAATATAGTGACATGATATGGCCAATATCATCTTGCTCCTTTGATCTCCATCTTCGGGGCACCATGATCATCATTGTCACCGGCATGACACCATGATCTCCATCATCATGATCTCCATCATCGTGTCTTCATGAAGTTGTCTTGCCAACTATTACTTCTACTACTATGGCTAATTTTTAGCAATAAAGTAAAGTAATTACATGGCGTTTATGATTGACACGCAGGTCATACAATAAAATAAGACAACTCCTATGGCTCTTGCCGGTTGTCATACTCATCGACATGCAAGTCATGAATCCTATTACAAGAACATGATCAATCTCATACATCACAATGCATCACATCACATCCTTTGGCCATATCACATCGCAAGGCATATGCTGCAAAAACAAGTTAGACGTCCTCTAATTTGTAGTTGCAAGTTTTTACATGGCTGATATAGGTTTCTAGCAAGAACGTTTCTTACCTACGCCAAAACCACAATGTGATATGCCAATTGCTATTTACCCTTCATAAGGAACCTTTTCATCGAACCCAATCCGACTAAGGTGGGAGAGACAGACACCCGCTGGCCACCTTATGCAACAAGTGCATGTCAAGCGGTGGAACCGGTCTCATGTAAGCTTACGTGTAAAGTTGGTCTGGGTCGCTTCATTTCACAATACCGTCAAATCAAGATAAGACTAGTAGTGGTAAGCAAATTAATAAGATTGACGCCCACAACAACTTTGTGTTCTACTCGTGCATAGATTCTACGCATAGACCTAGCCCTGATACCACTGTTGGGAGACGTAGTAGTAAATCAAAATTTTCCTATGTGTTCAGCAAGATCTATCTATGAAGAAACCAGCAACGAGTAAGGGAAGAGTGAATCTTCATACCTTTGAAGATCTCTAAGCGGAAGCGTTACAAGAACGCGGTTCGTGGAGTCATACTCGTAACGATTCAGATCGCGGTGGGCTCCGATCTTAGTGCCGAACAACGGCGCCTCCGCGTTCAACACACATACAGCCCGATGCCATCTCCTATGCCTTGATCCATCAAGGAGGAAGGAGAGGTTGAGGAAGAGCTCCGGCAGCACGACAACGTGATGATGGTGGACCAGCGTAGTCTCCGACAGGGCTTCGCCAAGCGCTACGGAGAACGAGGAGAGGGAGGAGTAGGGCTGCGCCAAGAGGAGAGGAAATCGTGTGTCAGGCAGCCCCAAAACCCTCCACTATATATAGGAGGATGGGGAGGGAGGGCACAGCCCTAGGGTTCCCACCCTAGGGGCTGCGGCCGGCCCTAGATGGCCATCTGGCCAGCGGCCAGAGAGGGAGAGGGGGAGGGCGCAACCCTAGTGGGCCTTAGGCCCATCTGGGTCTAGGGTTTCCCCTCCCTCCCACCTTTCCTGCGCCTTGGGCTAGGGTGGAGGGCGCACCAGCCCACTCTGGGGCTGGTCCCTTCCACTCTCGGCCCATGCAGCCCTCTGGGGCTGGTAGCCCCACTTGGTGGACCCCTGGAACCCTTCCGATGGTCCCGGTACGTTACCGGTAATTCCCGAAATATTTCCGGTGGCCAAATCCTCACTTTCTATATATCAATCTTTGTCTTCGGACCATTCCGGAACTCCTCATGACGTCCGGGATCTCATCCGGGACTCTGAACTACCTTCGGTAACCACGTACACTATTTCCCTATAACGCTAGCGTCGTCGAACCTTAAGTGTGTAGACCCTACGGGTTCGGGAGACACGTAGACATGACCGAGACACCTCTCCGGTCAATAAAAAATAGCGGGATCTGGATACCCATGTTGGCTCCCACATGCTCCACTATGATCTCATCGGATGAACCACGATGTCAGGGATTCAACCAACCCCGTATACAATTCCCTTTGTCTATCGGTATGATATTTTCCCAAGATTCGATCGTCGGTATCCCTATACCTTGTTCAATCTCGTTACCGGCAAGTCTCTTTACTCATTCTGTAATACATCATCCCGTGGCTAACTCCTTAGTCACATTGAGCTCATTATGATGATGTCTTACCGAGTGGGCGCAGAGATACCTCTCTGTCATACGGAGTGACAAATCCCAGTCTCGATTCATGCCAACCCAACAGACACTTTTGGAGATACCCGTAGTGCACCTTTATAGCCACCCAGTTACATTGTGACGTTTGGCACACCCAAAGCATTCCTACGGTATCCGGGAGTTGCACAATCTCATGGTCTAAGGAAACGATACTTGACATTGGAAAAGCTTTAGCAGACGAACTACACGATCTTGTGCTATGCTTAGGATTGGGTCTTGTCCATCACATCATTCTCCTAATGATGTGATCCCGTTATCAATGACATCCAGTGTCCATGGTCATGAAACCGTGACCATCTATTGATCAACGAGCTAGCCAACTAGAGGCTCACTAGGGACATGTTGTGGTCTATGTATTCACACATGTATTACGGTTTCCGGTTAACACAATTATAGCATGAACAATAGACAATTATCATGAACAAGGAAATACAATAATAACCATTTTATTATTGCCTCTAGGGCATATTTCCAACAAACATACCCTGCAAAAACAAGTTAGACGTCCTCTAATTGTTGTTGCATGTTTTACGTGGCTGCTATAGGTATCTAGCAAGAACAATTCTTACCTATGCATAAACCACAACGGTGATATATAAGTTGCTTTTCAACCTTCTAAAGGACCGCCTTAGTCAAATCCGATCCAACTAAAGTGGGAGAAACAGACACCCGCCAGCCATCTTTGTGCAACGAAGTTACACGTCAGTCGATGGAACCGGTCTCTCGTAAGCGTACGAGTAAGGTTGGTCCAGGCCGCTTCATCCCACAATACCGCTGAACCAAAATACGACCAAGGGAGGAAGCAATCTAAGCATCAACGCCCACAAACTCTTTGTGTTCTACCCGAGATCTCATCTACACAGAGACCTAGCTCATGATGCCACTATTGGGGAACGTTGCATGGGAAACAAAAAATTTCCTACGCACACGCAAGATCTATCCATGATGATGAGCATCTACGAGAGGGAGAATGGATCTACATACCCTTCTAGATCGCTAAGCGGGAAGCGTTAAGAAACGCGGTTGGTGTAGTCAAACGTCTTCGCGATCCAAATTGCCGAGCGTCCCGCGATCTAATCACGATCCATCCCACGATCCAATCACGATCCATCCCGCGAAGTCATCATGATCCGTCCCGGGAACTCATCACAATTCGTCTCGCGATCTTGATCACGGTCCTTCCGATCTAGCGCCGAACGGACGGCACCTCCATGTTTAACACACGTATAGCTCAATGACGATCTCTGCCTTCTTGATCCAACAAGAGGGAGCAGAGAGGTAGATGAGTTCTCCGACAGCGCGACGGCATTGCGGCGATGGTGGTGGAGTTATTCCGGCAGGGCTTCGCCTAAGAACTACAGAAAACCGATCTAGAGGAGAAACTATGCACTAGAGGAACGGGTAGCACGTGGCTGAAAATCTAGTGCAAAACCCCTAAAACCTCTAGTATATATAAGAGGAAGAGAGGAGGAGGCTTATCCAAAGGGACAGCCCTAGGAGGCTTCGGCCGAAGTGGATAGGAGAGGAGGAATCCTCCTCCAATCATAGTAGGACTACGACTCCTTCCTTTTTTGCCTTTTTTGCCTTTTTCCACCTTTTCTCTTTGGGCTTTTCTTTCCCAGCCGCATGGTCCTTGTGTGGGACTTCCACCAGCCCACTAAGGGCTGGTATTCACTCTCCCACAGCCCATGTAGCCTCTTGGGTCGAAATACCCCTCCCGATGGTCTCCCAGTACACTACCGGCACTCCCGATACACTACCGATGAGCCCGAAACTTTTCTGGCAACCAAAACAGGACTTCCTATATATCAATATTTACCTACGGACCATTCTGGAGCTCCTCATGACGTCCGGATCTCATCCGGGACTCCGAACAACCTTCGGTCACCACCATGCATAACTCTGTACAACCGAAACGTCACCGAACCTTAAGTATGCAGACCCTGCGGGTTCGAGAACTATGTAGACATGACCGAGACACCTCTACGGTCAATAACCAATAGCGGGACCTGGATGCCCATATTGGTTCCTACATATTCTACGAAGATCTTTATCGGTTGAACCTCTATGTCAAGGATTTAGTTAATCCCGTATGATGTTCCCTTTGTTCTTCGGTATGTTACTTGCCCGAGATTCGATCGTCGGTATCTCCATACCTAGTTCAACCTCATTACCGACAAGTCTCTTTACTCGTTCCGTAATACAAGATCCCGTGACTAACACTTAGTCACATTGCTTGCAAGGCTTGTTGTGATGTTGTATTACCAAGTGGGCCCTGAGATACCTCTCCATCACACGGAGTAACAAATCCCAGTCTTGATCATGCCAATCCAATAGACACCCTCGGAGATACCTGTAGAGTACCTTTATAGTCACCCAGTTACGTTGTGATGTTTGATACACACAAGGCACTCCTCCGGTGTCAGTGAGTTGCATGATCTCATGGTCATAGGAATAGATACTTAACATGTAGAAAACAGTAGCATTAAACTTACATGATCATATGCTACGTTTGTAGTTTGGGTCTTGTCCATCACACCATTCTCCTAATGATGTGATCCCGTTATCAAATGACATCTCATGTCCATGGCTAGGAAACCTTAACCATCTTTGATCAACGAGCTAGTCTATTAGAGGCATACCAGGGACATGGTTTTGTCTATGTATCCACACATGCATCTAAGTCTCCGATCAATACAATTATAGCATGGATAATAAACGATTATCATGAACAAGGAAATATGACAATAACTAATTCATTATTGCCACTAGGGCATATTTCCAACAGTCTCCCACTTGCACTAGAGTCAATAATCTAGTTCACATCACCATGTGATTCACATTGTTATGAATCTAACACCCAATGAGTTCTGGGGCTCGATCATGCTTTGCATGTGAGAGAGGTCTTATAGTCAATGAAAAACCGAACCAAAAAACCAAAAAACTGACCAAAAAACCAAAAAACCGAACCAAGCTTCTTCCCAGTTGTCTAGGCTTGCTTCTTTGTTGGTCACAATACAAGTTCAATACTTTCACTTCCTTTCCTCTGGAACTTTTATGATTGTGTTTTTCATAGTACTATCAAGCAATCAATTTTATCCTCGCAGAAAACATGTTACCATTATGTTTTTTAAACCACGATTCATTCTTCCGTCGGTACTTCCGACTATTGTGATTCTCTTTGGTTTGTTAACATTGATGTCAACGCTTAAATTTATTTGAATTGGTTCGGTAGTTTCCTTAATTAGCTTTTCAGTAATAATTAGATTTTCAATCTTCTCTATATATTCTCTATCATACCCCTTTGTGTTGGCAACCCTCTCAAACCACCTCATTCATCGCAACCACCCACATTCACTTATTCTACCCCACACCATCCACGTCTCATTCGACTCCACTCCATGCATCTACCACATAGAGAAAGAGAGATCATATGCAAGAAAATAAGAAAGAAGTGTTGGGTGATTCCATATTTACTTTTTGGTTCTTTTACAACCAAGAACTCCATTTTTTCTCTAAACCTCAAGTTCATCTCTTTCACCACAATCATATCCTTGTGAGAGAGTGTTTCCATGGGTTCTTGGAAGAAGCTTTGCTTGGAGTGTGCCAAAGAATTCTTTTCAGATGTCTTTTTATTATTATTACTTTGGGATGATGATCGTATCCTAGACGGTTAGGAGTCACTTGTGGTCCTATCAATTTCTACGTGTGAAGGCTGCAATAGTTAGCACGGGCCCATAGATTGCCCACTTTGTGGGTCACTTGGTGGGCGTCGCAAACGGTATTCTTGCATCCTAGAACCATTTGGTTCAAAGCATCTATCAACGAAGATGTAAGATAGCGCCAACTGTTCGAACCACGGACAAAAAAAAATCTCGTGTCACGAGTGTTTGCATTCTCTTACTCTACCTCCTACTTACTTGCAAGAATGTTAATTTTCCGCTGCTTACTCTTGATTTCTTGCTTGTTAACTACTTGTGGTCATCTAGTCTCTGTTGCTCTAAACTAAAAATCACGAACCTAGAATTGGTATTTGCATTATTTTTCATAGGACTATTCACCCCCGCTATTCCTTGGACCTTGATAGCAACAACTAATCTAAAAATCAGTAGTATGATTTTGTTTTGTATTATAGTTCTGTTTCTAGTATTAGAATTTGTGACCATGGAAGTTATTAGTGTAATAAAATTTAAATACTAAAAAACTGTAGTACGAATATAAGAATTAGTATTATAGGATTAATTTATATGTTAAAAATGAGACTGCAATCATACGAGTTAGTCCTACTCCTATATAAACCTGGGCATGCACCGGGCCAGGCCGGGCTTCGGGCTGGGCTTTGGAAAGCCCGAACCAAAAATCTCAGGCCCGAGCCCGGCCCGACCCGGCCAAAAATGCAACAAACAGGCCCGAGCCGGGCCCGAACAGACTAAAAAGAGGATTTTCAGGTCGGGCCTACATGTAAAATGGCAATTTTGGTAAGCCCGAGTCTGGCCCGAACTGCTGCCCGGGCTTGGAAACCAGGCCCGAATCCGGCCCGAACCTAAAGCCCGGCTCGGCCCGGCCCAGGTTTTTCGGGCCGGGCTCGGGCCAAGTCACCGGGCCGGGCTGCCCATGTCCAGATCTACTCCTATAGTACTGATTTTGATGGTAAAATCAGTATTATGTCCATCAGAGTTTAATCTTGTAATACTAATTTCAATACTAAAAAACAGTACCACTCCCATGCATGATACTACTGTAATACTACTTACTTCCAGTATACTAAAATCAGTATTGCGGCCGCCGTGTTAGTATTACAGAACTACTTTCATTGTTAGAATTGATAGATTATTTGTTCTTCGCCTCCTATCCTTTATTTGTTGCATTTGTAATGTGGAAAATGAGGCATGCATTATAGGACTTGCATGCAGCAACCTCCTAACCAATGCTCGGCTACATGCAGTGGTGGGCATATCACAGCAGGTTGAAGCTAAAATAAGCACTTACCCTTTTTAGATATCTCGTTTAGCAATTAGACCACTATATATAGAGAAGGGTTTACATGGTGAAAATAGTTCATTGTCAGCTATCCAATAAAGGCAGATAGATTGCTCGCCTCCTCTTTTGCCCTCCAAGGCGGAGGAACGGGAGGACAAAATCTATCTCGTACGGACGCTTCTTCTCGGCAATTTTGACCCATATCTTCTTTCTTTTGTTACATTTTGCGGGGAAATTTTACCAGTGCCACCATGTCTTCTTCCTCTAGTGGTTCAATTTTCTCTTGTTACCTTTTGTTCATGCTGTGCTTCTTTGTCAAAGTTTTTAAGAATGCTATTCTTAGTTTTTAAAGATGATTTTGTGGATCGACAATGGCGATGAATCATGCATGATTTCCCATTCGCAATTGCAACTGTTCGTCATGTTTTTGCAACGGCAATGTGACATTCGCATGTTTGATTTGCAGGAGCCTGCCCCTTGCTTACAATAGCTTAGAATTATTATTATTACTATATTTTCACTTTGACAACAAGATGGCGCCTGTGGCAAAAGGCGGCAAGGCTTCGTCGAAGCCGGATCCCTTCGACTCAGACTCTGACGATGGTCTCGTCCCATCCAAACCGGCAAACAAATCGTCCGCCTATTCGGTTCCCGGCGGCAACAAAAGGCAGTACCAGGACGGGTTCAAGAACTCCGGCGGGCTGGAGAACCAGTCGGTGGAGGAGCTCGAGAACTACGCGGCGTACAAGGCCGAGGAGACCACAGACACGCTCAACGGCTGCCTCCGTATCGCCGAGAACATAAAGGAGGATGCCACCAACACGATGATAACCCTGCAGAAGCAGGGCGAGCAGATCAGCAGGACGCACGAAAAAGCCGTCGAGATCGATCAGGACCTCACCAAGGTGCATATGCTCCACCACGTACTTTGATTGTACTAGTAGTATATATAAACTGCCTGATTATTGTCATGTGATTTTGATAATTTGGGTCTCCAGGGTGAGGGGCTCCTGAATAGCCTTGGTGGGTTCTTCTCCAAGCCATGGAAGCCCAAGAAAACAAAGAAGATCAAGGGGCCAGTGTCGCGAGGTACGCACGTACATACAATCTAATACCAGTACGCCAATTAAGGATGCTCGATCGGATCATGTGGCGTGCTCATGATTTCTTGGCAACTCAATGGCATGAAACAGATGATTCGTTCAAAAAGAAGGTGAACCGAATGGAACAGAGGGACAAGCTAGGGCTGAGCCCTCGAGGGAAGGGGAACACCCGCGAGTACGGCGAAGCCACAAGTGCCATGGACAAAGTTCAGGTTCGTGCATGCTCTTGATTCACCGGCCTCCATGGAGAAGTATCTATCTACGAAATATAAAAGTGCTTTTTGTTTCGTCAGTTGGAGAAGAAAAAGCAGGATGATGCCCTCGACGATCTCAGCGGCGTGCTGGGGCAGCTCCAGGGCATGGCTGTTGACATGGGATCAGAGCTTGATAGGTAAAGTCCATAGTTTACTGCGTATGCGTGGAACCACACTGAAGATTAATCAGAACTTTTGAATCGACTGTCTTATCTGCTATCCAACGTTTCAGGCAAAACAAAGCGCTGGATGATATGCACGGCGACGTGGAAGAGCTCAACTCCAGGGTGAAGCAAGCCAACCAGCGCGCCCGCAAGATTATCGCCAAGTAGTCGATCGTCAAACATGGCTGCAAGTGTTATTATAAGTAGTCGACCAACATGTCTGCAAATGTTATTATAAGTATCCACCATTGTTCGCAGAGAAAAGGAAAATGAGAGATTGTTGTTCAACAAAGCCTCATTGGCATAACTTTTTGCTACAAGAGCATCTACAACAGGGCACCTTAAACCATCCCCAAATAACCGGACAGGCAGCCTCATCACTAACCGGTCAATGAAAAACACGACTCATCCGGATGCGTCAACCCGGTCTTAAATGTTCAGGTTGAACAACACCCTTCATATACATTCCAAATTTATAGCGGATATTGAGAGACCCAGGCGAAACCGGGAGGGTCCGCCATGTCAGATAAAGCTCGATTTTTTTTGAATATGTGAACAAATTTTTGAAAACCGTAAACATTTTTTAATATGTGAACATTTTTTGTTAAAGGGAACATCTTTTGAAACTCTGAACAAAAATTTGTAAACGCGAATATTTTTGGAATCCCTGAACAAGTTTTGACACAAGATTTCCTTTTTCGAACTCAGAACAAAATTCAAAAATGAAAACATTTATAGAACATTTTTTGTAAAACATGAGCAGTTTTTATGAAATCACGAACATTTTTTAAACTGTGAAATATTCTTAAAAAAGGAAAAAGGAACAGGAGAAAAACAGAAAAAAGCGAAAAAAGAAGATGTACATTTTTCAAATTCAAAATAAATTTTGGATATGTGACCATTTTTTAAAAAATGGTAAAATATGGGAACCCCTGAACAAAACTGGAAAATGTAAAAAACAAAATTGTGATTTTTTTTAAATCCCAAACAAAATTAGAAACATACACATTTTTAAAAATTGCAAAAAAAATTTGCAACGGAAATATTTTTTTGAAACTACTGAATAAAATTGGAAAACACGAATATTTTCCGTAAATTTGCAAATAAATTTTGAAAGAGGAATATATTTTCAAACTCCTAAAAAAATTGAAAATGTATGAACATTATTTGAAGGGAGAACATATTTTTCTAAATATGCGAAATAGAGAATTATTTTACAAATTATTGAACACAAGATAATAACAGGAAATTTTTTAAACTTCGGATTTTTTTTTGAAAGTTGGAATAAAATTAGAAATTCTTAAGAACTAGAAAGAGCAGAAATATATTTATAAAACTAAAAAGAAAAAAAAGAAACAGAAAAAGGAGATAAAAGAAAAAAAGAAACAGCAAAAAACCGGTTTAGGAACCTCCTAGAATGTTTGCAAAGCCGAAAAAATGGTTCAGGAACCTCCTGCAAGGTTCCCAAAACCGGGATGGCAGAAGCGATGGGCGGACGGGCCTAGATCGTCCCTTATTCGCGAACCTCTGTGCGAAAGCTCGGCCATTTACCGCAACGCGCGGCAAATAGGGATTTCCCATTATGAAATTTGTCCTAGTTGCTTGCCGGGCTTTGTACTAAGCCAAGAGGTTTGGGGTCAAATCTTATGAAGGTTTACAGAAAAAAGAAAAGAAAAGAAAAAATAAAGTTTAAATAGGCCGGCCCAGGGCGGAGGGGGTGTGCGCCGGTTGACAAAATAGCGCTGAATAGTATCAGTGTTATAAAGGGCTCGGCAAGCTAACCTTTTGTTTTGGAAGCACGTTAAATGGTGCATCAAGTCGTCGCACCCTGGGTGCTCCTTTTATTTTTCTCTATCGTTTTTGTGTTTTAGATGAGTTTTTTCCTTGCCTAGTTTTTCTAATGTTTTGAAAAATAAAATAATGGATGGCAATGTTGTTTATTTGCTCCTGAAAAAGAATAAGAACACAAGTTTACTTTTGCGAGAAGCATAACTTGTGCTTTGAGGAGAAACATGATTGTGCTTCCGCAAATAAGAGAAAAGTACAATCCGTGCTGCCACGAAAAGCACAATTATACTTTCCGAAAAAAGAAACACACAGTTTGTGCTTTCGCGAGAAGCACAACTTTTTGAAAAGGAAAAAACACACCCATGCTTCCAAAAAATGTGAAAAAGCTCATGTTTTGGGGGGTTTTCAGGTTGCGTTTTCTTTTTCGGTTTTGGAATTTTTTTTCAAAAATATATATTTTTGTTTGATGTTTGTGGATATATTTTTCTTGGGTTTGGGGGCTTTTACATTAAGAAAGCATCTTGAAGTCCATTAACACGATACCACGTTTTTGAAGATGTCGAAGTGAGAAATCGAACAGTAAAAACAGTTGGGGATTTATACGCACGGTTCAAAAGATAAGCCGTTTTGAATAAGAACTAAAAGATAGAAGAAAAAGACTCTCATGTTGTGATAACTGAAACACATATAGTGTGTCAATTGTTAACACCAAAGAAAATGTGGAGTGGCCTTTGTAATGGGTTTATCCCTTAATTAGTAATCTCGGATATACAGCTTTTTCTATTCAAAAAGCCTTCCCTCATATCCTAGTCTGTTATAGGGGAGCGTGTACATATCTTTTATAGTGAGACAGATCACATTGTGGCCTCAAGAGAGCTGTAATTGTGACGGCCGAGTAGAAACTTTCTTCCTATGTAATTTTAAGAGAGCTGTAATCTGTTCATTGAATAACAAAATACAATGTAAAAATGTCTGCGTAATTTTAAGAAAATGTCTCATACCATTGAGGAAAATGTTGATGACATTTTTGAAAATGTCCATTGTGTGTTTTAGAAAATTATTGGATGTGTACTTAAAATATGTCCAACTTGTATCTGAAAATTGCCAACCTGTACATGAGATAAGTTCAACGTGTATTTGATTTTTTTTCACATGCATTTCAGAAATGAATAGGAAACAAAAAATGGAAAGAAAGGAAAAAAGAGAGGACCAATGCAAAAACTACACACAAAAATGGAAAATAAGTCTTAAGATGATATGCCGATTCAGTCTTTCGAAGGTACTCATAAAAATAATGTGTGCGTATATGTGTTCATAAAGATGGATGTATGCTCGTATATATGAACACTTGCGTGTGTATTAAAAAATAGAAAATAAGTCGAGCGGCGAGGCAAAAAAAAGTCCGATACGTCTCCGCAACATTTCGCGCACAAACCATTCCACGCCCGCCGGTCGATCGGCCGTTTACGGTACGGTGGCGTGCAAGTGCAACGGGACGATCAAGATAAGCAGCGGACGCGACCACTCCACGTGAGCAGCAGCAGCAGATCAACTCGTACGGTTGGACTGGACAGATAGCGATCGGTGACACACTGATACGTCATGGATCATGTCTTCGACCCGATGCAATCCGATGGACGGTCGAGTTGGAGAAAACGCCAATAATCACGCAGGACGACGCACCGAGCTCGGCGGAGAGGTCCGGTAAAGATGCCGTGCCGGCGACCTCGGCCTCGGCGTCCACGACGGCAACGCCAATCACGACATGGCCGGTGGCGAGGGACGCGTGACAGGGCAGTGCATGGAACGGCCAGACGTGGAGCTCATGCGCGATGCCACAGTGACGGCGCGGCGTGGCAGCCGTCCGAGGTGTGGACGCCGCTGTCCGTGTGTTCAATCCAGGGTTCCAGGTCATGGGCTCGGCGTCAGGGGTCGCTAGCGCCCCTCAATCCATAGTCCAAAATCAGAGCCCGTAGTGGCGTTACCGATGAGAGTTAAGGACTAATTGGTATGCCGCCGGGGAAGAACAGGGAAAAAGGAGAAGCAAAGACATGACTGGACATATTTTTTCGCTCTTTGAACAACTTTGGACCAAAACCGAACGCAAGATCAACTTTGGTCCAGATTCATCTGCTGCACCTGCACATAAATGTGAACGAAAATGTCAGCATAGTCCACCCAGGTGATTAACAACAACCATAGGAAAAGTAGAGTAAGATTGGATTAGGGCGGCTAGGGCATTGTTTAGTGGATCCGCTTTATTCCGCGGTGGTACCGTAGTGGTAAACACCGTCAAACTTGTCCGCTTGCGACGGGGCGCTAGTGCCCGCTCTAAACGGTCTCGGGGCCCCGCCGGCGCCGGCACGGACGAGGCATGCGTTTGCCAGCCGGCCGTTGAGCCGTCGCTCGCACCGGCTGCTTTGCCCGCTCGCGAGCTCGCTCGCCAGTGGCCGCCGCGCCTTTCGGAGAATTTTGCTGCTAGTGCGATGCGGTGTGCAGTGAATCGACCGATCGTGGCAGCGCCACTAGCGCCAGGCACGGCTCCGGAACCCGAAGTACGCCCCTCAACTTTCACATCACTCTTGGACCCTTTACAACTTGTCAAACACTAGCTAGCTGGTACGACATGATTCACGGTGACGAGTATTCAGAGACTCTAATGATTGTTCCGTGACAAATCGGACCAAATTGTTCCGTACGGAGAACAAGTTGAGGCACGCGTCTCCCTGACAAGAGGCAGGAGCCTGATTCAGGTGCACATACATGAATCTCTCCCCAGCCGCACGGGCGTCACTTGGATATGAACGCGGTCGCCGGAGGTCCGTCCGGTGCATCGACCAACGGATGGCATTAACAATTCATGGCGACGGCACGTTTCACCTAACCTAATCCACCATGGATCCAAGGCCGTCCCGGGGAAGCTGTGGAATTATTCGGTCGCCTATGTCGGAGGTGGCTTGATTGGCTAGCGAGAGCGAGAGCGACTGAGCGGTGGTCCACGCGATTAGTCTTAGGCAACGGAACGGAGACATGATCATGGAGACGGAAGAATCGATCCACCGATCCCGTCCGCGCGCGCAACACGAATTTGTCAAACTGCAAGATTCTTGGCTCATTTAAATAGATAGTCATCCTCCAGCGTCGTCCGGGCTCTTTCGGTTCGGACGTCTGCCTCGGCCATGGGGGTATTGACTTTGTCGCCCCCGAGAGCGGGCGCCTCCGGCTTCGAGACGTATGTGCCGTTCGGAGCTTGCTCATCTTCACCTAAAGGCCAGGAAGTTGCACTCCATTTGTTCATTATTATAAAATGTCTTGTTCTTTTTTTAAAAAAAATTGGGTGTATATAGACGTGTTTAATGTGTTTGTTCACTCGTTTTGATCGTTATGTAATTCATGTTAAAATATTTAAAACATTTTATAATGACGAATGGAGGGAGTACTGACTACGACAGTGCAGTGCCCTTGGTAAATCCAATCGTAGCCAGCGTAAATCAGCCGAAGAAAATGAGACAACGAACTTTCAGAAAGTTTAAGATAGGGCGGCGGCCGTACTACAGTACCTGCCCACTGGCCAGCGTTGCACCGTATCCACGATTTCGCATACGTGTCACGCTCCGGCAACGGCCAGCGCGACAAGCCATTATTAATAAGTCGACCAAAGCGAGCTTTTGCTTCCTACTCCATCCATCCACTCAACACCATCAACATCCAGAAGCACACCACGACGGCGACTGACGGCTCAATCCCGTACGCACACACAATAGGATCGACGAAAGACTGTCCACGTAGCCCGCCCGGCCGGCCGGCGCGCGAGCAAAGCTTCAGCGTCAAACCCGTTTATGCACCAACCACGGCCACCACTACCCCCAACTGCCCATGCCAATGTGTAGGCCTTTCTAGCCGAGGACAAAGTCTGACCGTGGAGCCGTAATTTTTCCAATTGCAACCACATACCATATTTTAAAAACATTAGCCACATGCAAAGACATACAACCTTCCTAAGAGCAGCTGTTCTTGCAGGCTTCTACTCCGACGCGCTCGTCAACCTAAATTTTAGTCCCACCTCGCCTTGTCATTAGATTGTAATTCATGAACTGATTATTGTTTATCGAGTGTCAAGTTCTTTTCGACTACGAAATTGCTGATTTGTGATTAAAAAAGAGCAGCGCAAACATATTTTGTGATTCAAAAAGATTCGTGCAAACATCAATGTTCCATTTATGTAGGAGATAGACCGTGCCTACGATTTTTTTTATGTGATAAGCATAGAAAATTCGTAGCCATAGTCCATATGCTTGACAAAGGGTACAATGATGACTGAAGCTTATGGCTTCAGAACGACCCATCTATTTAATCCGGTCAATTAGTTCCTAGGGCAGCAAGGTGGAACTAAAAACATCCGGACCAATACACATGTAAAAATCTTAAGTAGAGAATGTTTATTCGGTGACCATCTAGCCTAACACGGACGTGATGATCGACATACATGTCCTTGCATGCCTCTGATGTTTTGAAAATAGGTATGTGGTGGCAAAAGAAAAAAAACGAGGCACGCCCAGTCACTGTCTGTTGGCGCATCCGCGGACGTTTGAGGGCCAAGTTTGCAAGTTTCAATTATAGATGGTTTCTTTTAAGAGTCGGGAGGGAAATATTCAATTAGGGCATCTCCAAGGCTGGCCCGTAAACTTCTCGTGTATATGTCCGTCTTTGTGTCCGAACGTGGTCCGCGGACATGATGCGGGATGGAGCCATCCAACACTTATTACAAAGTATCCGAATGGAAGGAGAAAGTAGGTGGTGACCATGGATGTGGTAAGGATATTTGTGATTCTATTGTCCACTTGAGAGGAGAGAGGGGGGGGGGGGTCATGCATGTGCAGATGGGAGGAGAGAGACGAGAGGGACATACATGTGATTGGTCAAGTGTATGTCCGTGTTGGAAATATGCCCTAGAGGCAATAATAAATTGATTATTATCATATTTCGTTGTTCATGATAATCGTTTATTATCCATGCTATAATTGTGTCGATCGAAAACTCAGATACATGTGTGGATACATAGACAACACCATGTCCCTAGTATGCATCTAATAGACTAGCTCGTTGATCAAAGATGGCTATGGTTTCCTAGTCATGGACATGAGATGTCATTTGATAACGGGATCACGTCATTAGGAGAATGATATGATGGACAAGATCCAAACTACAAACGTAGCATATGATCGTGTTAGTTTATTGCTACTGTTTTCTGCATGTCAAGTATTTGTTCCTATGACCATGAGATCATGCAACTCACTGACACCGGAGGAGTACCTTGTGTGTATCAAACGTCGAAACGTAACTGGGTGACTATAAAGATGCTCTACAGGTATCTCCGAGGGTGTCTGTTGGGTTGGCATGGATCAAGACTGGGATTTGTTACTCCGTGTGACGGAGAGGTATCTCAGGGCCCACTCGGTAATACAACATCACAATAAGCCTTGCAAGCAATGTGACTAAGTGTTAGTCACGGGATCTTGTATTACGGAACGAGTAAAGAGACTTACCGGTAACGAGGTTGAAATATGTATGGAGATTACGACGATCAAATCTCAGGCAAGTAACATAATGAAGAACAAAGGGAACATAATACGGGATTAACTGAATCCTTGACATAGAGGTTCGACCGATAAAGATCTTCGTAGAATATGTAGGAACAAATATGGGCATCCAGGTCCCGCTATTGGTTATTGACCTTAGAGGTGTCTCGGTCATGTCTACATAGTTCTCGAACCAGCAGGGTGTGCACACTTAAGGTTCGGTGACGTTTCGGTAGTATAGAGTTATGTATGGTGGTGACCGAAGGTTGTTCGGAGTCCCGGATGAGATCCCGGACGTCACGAGGAGCTTCAGAATGGTCCCGAGGTAAAGATTGATATATAGGAAGTCCTGTTTTGGTCATCGGAAAAGTTTCGGGATCATCGATAGTGTACCGGGAGTGCCGGTAGTGTACCGGGGGACCATCGGGAGAGGTATTTCGACCCAAGAGGCTACATGAGCTGTGGGAGGAGGTAAACCAGCCCCTGGTGGGCTGGCCGAAGCCTCCTCTAAGGGCCCATGCGGTTGGAGTGGTTTGAGAAGGAAAAAATCCAAAGGTGGAGAGGTGGAAAGAGTTTCAAAGTGGAAAGGAGGAATCCTACTCCTAATAGGATTGGAGTAGGACTCCTCCACCTCCAATTTCGACCAAACCTTGAGGGTTTGAGGCTGCCTCCTCCCCTCCCTCCCTCCTATATATACTAGAGGATTTAGAGGGAAAAAAACCTAATAGCCACGTGCTACCTCTCCTCTAGATCGTAGTTTCTCCTCTAGATCGGTTTTCAGCGGTGCTTAGGCGAAACCTTGTTGGAATAACTCCACCACCATCGCCGCAACGCCATCGCGTTGCCGGAGAACTCATCTACCTCTTCGCTCCCTCTTGCTGGATCAAGAAGGCGGAGATCGTCATCGAGCTGTACGTGTGCTGAACGCGGAGGTGCATTTCGTTCGGCGCTAAATCGGAAGGACTGTGATCAAGATCGCGAGACGGATCGTGATGAGATCGCGGGACGGATCATGATGAGTTCGCGGGACGGATCGCGATTGGATTGCGGGACGGATTGTGATGAGATCGCGGGATGCTCGACGATTTGGATCGCTTCGACTACACCAACCATGTTTCTTAACGCTTCCCGCTTAGCGATCTACAAGGGTATGTAGATCCACTCTCCCTCTCGTAGATGCTCATCACCATGGATAGATCTTGCGTGTGCGTAGGAAAATTTTCATTTCCCATGCAACGTTCCCCAACAGTGGCATCATGAGCTAGGTCTATGTGTAGATGAGATCTCGAGTAGAACACAAAGAGTTTGTGGGCGTTGATGCTTAGATTGCTTCCTCCCTTGGTCATGTTTTGGTTCAGCGGTATTGTGGGATGAAGCGTCCCAGACCAACCTTACTCGTACGCTTACGAGAGACCGATTCCATCGACTGACGTGTAACTTCGTTCCACAAAGATGGCTGGCGGGTGTCTGTTTTTCCTACTTTAGTTGGATCGGATTCGACTAAGGCGGTCCTTGAGAAGGTTGAAAAGCAACTTATGTATCACCGTTGTGGTTTATGCGTAGGTGAGAATTGTTCTTGCTAGATACTCGTTGACAGAGATATACCCCATGGTATGACCCGGCCTGGCGACTCACAGGAGACCCGGCCGAAGACATGACATCTTACTAATGACCCGGCCAGGCAACTCACGGGAGACCCGTTAAAGACATGACATCTTATTTATGACCCGGCAAGCGGGTCACAGGATGACCAAGCCCAAGACCCGCCTGGTGAGCTGGCGCCAGGCGGCTCACAAGAGAAGGCCCACAGGAGAAGGCCCACAGGAGATAAGGATTCCCTTAAAGGAAATAAGACCCGGAGTAGGATTCGTGAGAGACTAGTCCTACTCCTACTCCTAGTAGGACTCTATTTGTAAACCTACCCTCTCCACTTATATAAGGAGGGGTAGAGCATCCCTAGAGGGGGAAGTTCTCAAGAGACACAAGTCTACAAGTTTAGACAACACAAAATATTAGAGGGACAAGAGATTAGAGGTAGCAATTAGCACCCTTGTAACCGAGAGATCTTCATCATCATCAATACCAGACAAGCAAGACGTAGGCTTTTACCTCCATCGGAGGGGCCGAACCTGGGTAAAACTCCGTGTCTTCTCGATTCCGATCAACCCCTTCAAGCCGCCACGTAGCTGCATCTCGCCCCAAACCTAAGTCCGTTAACCCGGACATCTGCCGTGACAAATCCACGACAGTTGGCGCCCACCGTGGGGCCCCGCACGGTGGTTTGTGTTCTTGAAGGGATCTCTCCCAAGGATCGAGAAGCACACAATTTTTTGGATAAAGAAGAGACGATGCCGGTTTGAGATCATGCCTCATCCGAACTGGCCTCATCAGCTCATTTTGCCACATGCTGCTCCGCCTCTATGCACCGCGGCCCCGGCCGTCTCTCGCCTCCATCGCACACTCGACTCGCCAGGGTGCACTTTGAGCCGCCGCTGGCCTACGCCTCCGACCGCCTCTGCTCCGAGATCCCCAAGTCGCCGGCTGCTGCCATGAGCCGCCTCCACCTCGTGCCGGTTCCACCGCGGGCTGGCGTTGTCGAGCCGCCACAGGTTCTGCTGCCGTGAGCCACCGATTTCCTCATGCACGAGCCGCCTCCACCCTGGTTCGCACTACCACCCGCGTCACCGGGTCATAGGTGCTATCCACCCAATTTATTTTATCTATACATTTTGATTCCTTCGAAGAACAATTACTTCGTCTTTGTAATATTTTTTACACAGGACAAATTATTCATTACCAAAGTGGCGTCATATTGCGGATATGGAGGCGCACCAGCGTCATTTGGCACCGGCATCCGTACCGGCTTGCAGCGCCACAACCGTCTCTCGTGGCCGCCACTGCTGTCTCACCTATCTATGCCGGCTTACAACGTCGCGGCCGATTCTCGCCTCCCGCGGGGACTTGCAATGCCATGGTCGTCTGTAAATATCCGCGCCGGCTTACAACACCGTGGCCATCTCTCATCATCCGCGCCGGTTTACAACGCCGTGGCTGTCTCTCGCTGTCGCGCCGACTCACAACGCCACGGCCGATTCTCGCCTCCTGCGCCGACTTACAATGCCATGGTCGTCTCTCATCATCTGTGCCGGCTTACAACGCCGTGGCGTCTTTTACAACATCACCAGTTTACAATGTCGCGGCCGTTTTCTACGTCTACATCAACATATCGGTGCAGTGCTCGCCTGTACGAGCCGCCCAACAGGCGTGTGCAAGACATCACCCACAATTTGATCTACATCAATATATCGGTGCAGTGCTCATCGATATGAGCCGCCCGACGGACAGGCACACGGGTCGCCAGCACTACAATTTGGTTCACTTCAACAAACAGCCAGAGCGAACCATCGACCGGATCATTGAAGCAATTCATACGGGATCATTTATAACCCGCCACGGCCAACCTCAAACTTCTAGTGAAGATTCTCAAGCTGCCTCTTCGAGTCAACTTAAGACTCGGGGGCTACAGACATGGCAAGACACATTTGGTCGTTTTTAACGAGAACCCCGGGTCTTTGCAAGAGAAAGCCCAATCCTGGGGGCTACTACATTATTGGCGGATGGTTGCCCAAGAGGACGGACCGCCATGATGCACCATTCAAACATGGGTGCCCCGATCATTGGATCATCATAAAAACACTTGGAGCTTCTGTCGTTTCTTCATACAAAATGGCGGCTTACAAGATTGATGCTGCTCCGCTATGTGACACGCCTGCCTTACCGGTCAATCTCGATAGAGACCCTGAGCTGGTTCAAGAAATTGATGGCCAATCTCGCCTAGAGACCTTGAGCCGGTTCAAGAAATTGACGGCCAATCTCGCCTAGAGACCCTGAGCCGGTTCAAGAAATTGATGGCCAATCTCGCCTAGAGACCCTGAGACGGTTCAAGAAATTGACGGCCAATCTCGCCTAGAGACCCTGAGCCGGTTCAAGAAATTGACGGCCAATCTCGCCTAGAGACCCTGAGCCGGTTCAAGAAATTGACGGCCAATCTCGCCTAGAGACCCTGAGACGGTTCAAGAAATTGACGGCCAATCTCGCCTAGAGACCCTGAACCGCTCAAAGGAGTTGACGGTCAATCTCGTTAAGAGACCTTGAACTGGTTAAAGTCAAAACGGCTAATCTATCATCCAGCTTTATGCCCTATCAAGCGCTGTTGCAGGGAGGCTTCTTGCCTTCGGGTATAGCTTACATCTCCCCTGCACACTCGGCTTTTACGCTGTTGCAAGGAGGCTTCTTGCCTTCGGGTATAGCTTGCATCTCCCTTGCACAGCCGGCATTATGCCCAATTAAACACTGTTGCAAAGAGGCTTCTTGCCTTCGGGTATAGCTTATATCTCCCTTGCACATTTGGCTTTATGCCTAGTTTGGTTACATTAAGCGCTGTTGTTGATGGAGGCTTCTTACCTTTGGTATAGCTTACATGACCCTAAGACAACAGCGTGTACACCAAATTCCAGTTGCTTATCAACTGCGGCCATCGAAGGGGGCTTCTTACCGACGGGTTCGCTTATCTCACCCTAATGGCCGGGTTTATGCCACTTCCGGTTACTTATTAACCGCGGTTGTCGAAGGGGGCTTCTTACTGACGGGTTCGCTTATCTCACCCTAACAACCGGCGTTTATGCCAAAACTCAGTTGCTTATCAACTGTAGCTGTTGAAAGAGGCTTCTTGCCTTCGGGTATAGCTTACATCTCCTTTCAAACAGCCGGCTTTATCAGTAAGCCGTGGTTGTCGATGGAGGCTTCTTGCCTTCGGGTATAGCTTACATTACCCATCGACAGCCGACGTCCGCGCCTACAACTGTAGCTGTTGAAAGAGGCTTCTTGCCTTCGGGTATAGCTTACAACTCCTTTCAATAGCCGGCTTTATCAGTAAGCCGTGGTTGTCGATGGAGGCTTCTTGCCTTCGGGTATAGCTTACATTACCCATGGACAGCCGGCGTCCGCGCCTACAACTGTAGCTGTTGAAAGAGGCTTCTTGCCTTTGGGTATAGCTTACATCTCCTTTCAAACAGCCGGCTTTATCAGTAAGCTGTGGTTGTCGATGGAGGCTTC
The DNA here is from genome assembly GCA_022496015.1 of Hordeum marinum. Lineage (NCBI taxonomy): Eukaryota > Viridiplantae > Streptophyta > Magnoliopsida > Poales > Poaceae > Hordeum > Hordeum marinum. Next base: position 452,397,889 of record CM039674.1, on the reverse strand, counting down.
TTGCCTTCGGGTATAGCTTACATTACCCATCTACAGCCGGCGTCCGCGCCTAAAACTGTAGTTGTTGAAGGAGGCTTCTTGCCTTTGGGTATAGCTTGCATTCCCTTCAAACAACCGGCTTTATGCCGTTTCGGCTCATCAGTAGCCACGACTGTCGATGGAGGCTTCTTACCTTGGGTACAACTTACATTACCCATTGACAGCCGACGTTCACGCTTACAATATTTGATGTCAACAGGAGGCTTCTTACCTTTGGGTATAGCTTACATTATCCTAAAAACAGCCGGCTTTATGCCATTCCGGTTGACATGTCAGCCATGGATTATTCAAGGGGGCTTCCCACCTCCAGGTAACATGCCGGCTTATCAAGCCGGGTCAGAGCAAGGTTATGAAAAAAGGAGCAATGTTATGAAAGGTATACATCTCCGGGTTGAGCTTCTTTAAGCCGCCCTTACAACAATGCAGAATATATTCTGTCTTGTTCATTTTTGCAGGTTTTATCTCTTAAGATGAGACGTCGTTAAAGTATTCTGCAAAAGCAAATGGATTTTTTAATAGCCAACATGGCTGGATCTTCATGGTTTATCATAACCAATAATAAATGATTGGGATTTTTTCAAACCAGCTCGGAGAAATTATTATCTTTCAAGAGCCGCTCTATCAGATATAATGCCGTGTCATCTAATTGGCCGGTTTTCGGATTTCTTTAATCATGCTCTGTAGTAATCTACAACACTCACGGATTTCTCAAACTTATATTTGTCGGGTTGCACCGCAACCACGAGCAGGAATTTCATGTCAAAGACAAAGGAATTATTCCAGGATATTCATTCCGGGTTATATTACGACCACGGTCAAAGATTCATTCAACAAATTATGGTGAGACATATTATTCTCACATAGTCCCGAGTCGCCGCAGGCAGACGACCCGGCACTTGGGGGCTACATTATCCAAGTCCAAGTTTATATCAATTATGCAAGTCCCATGTCGCTGCAAGCATGCACCACGACACTTGGGGGCTAATGCAAGCCGGTTTTCAAACCATTACATTGTCAGCAAGACCATATTATCTCAAGGAGATGAGCCGGCCCTTCTATATTTTTATAAAGTCCCAACCTAGTAAATTCTTACTGACCCGACACTTGGGGACTACACCACTCAGTTCAAACTTTTTTTTAAAAAGTCCCAAGTCGCCGCAGGCGTGCGACCCGACACTTGGGGGCTACAATATTCAGCTGTTCCAACAGATTAAGAGAGTCAAATTGAAGACCCGGTGCATCACATTCTGATAAGCCGGCCCTTGGGGGCTACACCCGCCGAAGCGTTCTGATGAGCCAACCCTTGGGGGCTACACCCGCCGAAGCGTTCTGACGAGCCGACCCTTGGGGGCTACACCCGCCGAAGCGTTTTGATGAGCCAACCCTTGGGGGCTACACCCGCCGAAGCATTATAAGGTATAAAGCAATTATAAGTCCTAGGATGCTGCAGGTAGGACAACCTGGCACTTGGGGGCTACATAGTCCAAAAATATTATTTGCAAAGCACCAAGTTATCATGGATAATCTCGGAGCTTGGGGGCTACAGGTAATATGGACATATCAAAAACTTTGAGGAGAATTTTCAAGATATTAAATATAGAGTTCAGTTGTTATACCCGGCGTCACCAACACTTATGACCCAGTGTTATCAAAAGATCATAACCCGCCAGAGTTTATATAAGCCGCCCTGCTTCACAACAATGGAAGTCCGGTTCTACATTAGATGGATTTTCATCCCAATATTTATCAAGTCAGCAGGATTCTAGTTATTTAACCTGGAGTCACCAACGATAATGACCCGGCATCATCAATGATTATGACCCGGCGGAGATGACCCGCCAAGAGTATTGGAAGTCGACTCAATGGCATATGGGTATTTTATTCTCAATATTTTTCAAAAATACATTGACAAGCAAGATGATTATCAAGACAACTCATTCATATGGAGAAAAGACCCAGATTTCTGAGAAACCATTTTATAAGCCGGCCAAAGGAGCAAGCTGGCCACTTAACATATTTGTTACTCTTATTTCAGGAGCTTACCATGAATAAATTCAAGCTAACCTGGGGGCTAATGACAGGGATATACCCCATGGTATGACCCAGCCTGGCGACTCACAGGAGACCCGGCCGAAGACATGACATCTTACTAATGACCCGGCCAGGCAACTCACAGGAGACCCGTTAAAGACATGACATCTTATTTATGACCCAACAAGCGGGTCACAGGATGACCAAACCCAAGACCCGGCGGGTGAGCTGGCGCCAGGCGGCTCACAAGAGAAGGCCCACAGGAGAAGGCCCACAAGAGAGAAGGATTCCCTTAAAGGAAATAAAACCCGGAGTAGGATTCATGAGAGACTAGTCCTAATCCTACTCCTAGTAGGACTCTATTTGTAAACCTACCCTCTCCACTTATATAAGGAGGGGTAGAGCACCCCTAGAGGGGGAAGTTCTCAAGAGACACAAGTCTACAAGTTTAGACAACACAAAAGATTAGAGGGACAAGAGATTAGAGGTAGCAATTAACACCCTTGTAACGGAGAGATCTTCATCATCATCAATACCAGACAAGCAGGACGTAGGCTTTTACCTCCATTGGAGGGGCCAAACCTGGGTAAAACTCCGTGTCTTCTCGATTCCGATCAACCCCTTGAAGCCGCCACGTAGCTGCGTCTCGCCCCGAACCTAAGTCCGTTAACCCGGACATCTGCCGTGACAAATCCACGACACCCGTAGCAGCCATGTAAAACATGCAACAACAATTAGAGGACGTCTAACTTGTTTTTGCAGGGTATGTTATGATGTGATATGGCCAATTACATGATGAGATTTATGTGATGTATGAGATGATCATGTGTTGTATAGAATATCATGACTTGCATGTCGATGAGTACGACAACCGGCAGGAGCCATATGGTTGTCTTTAATTATTGTATGACCTACGTGTCAATCATTAAGCGCTATGTAATGCTTTACTTTATCGCTAAACGGTAGCAATAGTAGTAGAAGCATGGTGGGCACGACAACCCCGATGGCGACACGTTGATGGAGATCAAGACGATGGAGATCATGGTGTCATGCCGGTGACGATGGAGATCATGTTGGTGCTTTAAAGATGTAGATCAAATGCACAAGTTCATGGCCATATCATGTCACTTATGATTTGCATGTGATGTTAATCCTTTTATGCACCTTGTTTTGCTTAGGATGACGGTAACATTATAAGGTGATCCCTCACTTAATTTCAAGATAAATTGTGTTCTCCCCGGGTGTGCACCGTTGCGAAAGTTCATCATGTCGAGGCACCACGTGATGATCGGGTGTGATAGACTCTACATTCACATACAACGGGTGCAAACCAGTGTTGCACATGCAGAACACTCGGGTTAAACTTGATGAGCCTAGCATGTACAGACATGGCCTTGGAACACAAGAGACCGAAAGGTCGAACATGAGTCATATAGTAGATATGATCAACATGATGATGTTCACCATTGAAACCACCTCAACTCACGTGATGATCGGACTTGAGTTGGTGAATTTGGATCATGTATCACTCGAATGACTGGAGGGATGTCAATTTGAGTGGGAGTTCTTAAGTAATATGATTAATTGAACTCATTATCATGAACATAGTCAGTAGTGTATTTGCAAAATTATGTTGTAGATTACTAGCTCACGCTGTAGCTCCCTTGAATTTCTATATGTTCCTAGAGAAATAGAGTTGAAAGATGATGGTAGCAATATTGAGGACTAGGTCCATCATCTGACGATTGTCCTCATTGCTGCACAAAAGGCTTATGTCCTTAATGCACCGCTCGGTGCGCCACTCCCTCTAGCGTCGTCTGTAGATGTTGTGAACATCTGACAGGCACGTTTCGATGACTACTTGATAGTTTAGTGCGTCATGCATTACTGCTTAGAATTGAGGCTCCAAAATGTTTTGAACGTCACGGAACATATGAGATGTTCTAAGAGCTGAAATTGGGATCTCAGGCTCGTGCCCATGTTGTGAGATATGAGATCTCCAACAAGATTCTTTGCCTGCAAGATGAAGGAGAATAGCTCAATCGTTAAGCAGGTGCTCAGATTGTCTCGGTGCTACAATCGCTTGAATCGAGTGGGAGTTGATCTTCCAGATAAGATAGTGATTGATATAGTTCTCCAGGTCACTGTCACTAAGCTACTAGAGCTTGGTGATGAGCTATAAAATGCCAGGGATAGAAATAATGATCCCTGAGCTGTTTGTGATGTGTGACACCGCGAAGGTAGAAATCAAGAAGGAGCATCAAGTGTTGATGGTTAGTAAAACCACTAGTTTCGAGAAGGGCAAGGGCAAGGAGGGAAACTTCATGGATGGCAAGTCAGTTGCTGCTCCAGTGAAGCAACCCAAAGTTGAACCCAAACCCGAGACTAAGTGCTTCTATTATGAGGTGAGCGGTCACTGAAGCGGAACAACCCTAGATACTTGGTAGATAAGAAGGCTGGCAACGTCGACACAAGTGTATTTGATATACGTGTTATTGATGTGTACCTTGCTAGTACTCCTAATAGCACCTGAGTATTGGATACCGATTTGGTTGCTAAATGTTAGTAACTCGAAGTAAAAGCTACGGAATAAACGAAGACTAGCTAAGGGTGAGGTGATGATGTGTGTTGGAAATGTTTCCAAGGTTGATGTGATCGACATCGCACGCTCTCTCTACCTTCAAGATTAGTGACGAACCTAAATAAATGTGATTTGGTGTTTTGCATTGAGCATGAACGTGATTAGATCGTGTTTATTGCAACACGGTTATTCATTTAAGTTAGAGAATAATTGTTATTCTGTTTACATGAATAATACCTTCAATGGTCATGCACCCAGTGAGAATGGTTTGTTGAATCTTGATCATAGTAATACACATGTTCATAACATTGATGCAAAAGATACAAAGTTAATACTGATAGTGCCACATACTTGTGGCACTGCCGCTAAATGTCATATTGGTATAAAGCGCATGAAGAAACTCCATGTTGATGGATATTTGAACTCATTCGATTTCGAATCGATTGAGACATGCAAACCATGCCTCTTGGGCAAGATGACTAAGGACCTCGTTTTCCGGATTGATGGAGCGGGCAAGTGATTTATTGGAAATGATACATGTTGATGTATGAAATCCAATGAGTCTTGTAGCGTGCGGTGGATATCGTTATTTTCTTACCTTCACTGATGATTTGAGTAGATATAGTGTATGTTTACTTAATGAAACACAAGTCTGAATCGTTTGAAAAGTTCAAGCAAATTCAGAGTGCAGTTTAAGATCATCGTGACAAGAAGATAAAAAATGTCTGTGATATGATCGTGGAGGTGAATATCTGAGTTACGAGTTTGGCATACAACTTTAGACAATGTGAAAGTCGTTTCACAACTCACGCCACCTGGAACACCATAGTGTGATGGTGTGTCCGAACATCATAGTCGTGCTCTATTGGATATGGTGCGGGCTATGATGTCTCTTATCGTTTTGCTACTATAGTTTTGGGGTTATGCATTAGAGACAACTACATTCACTTTAAATAGGGCACCATCTAAATCCGTTGAGATGAAACCGTGTGAATTATGGTTTGATAGAAACCTAAGCTATCATTTCTTAATGTTTGGGGTTGCGACGCTTGTGTGGAAAAATGTTTTCACCTAATGAACTCGAACCCAAAGCGGACAAATGCATCTTCATAGATTACCCTAAGAACAGTTGGGTGAACCTTCTATCTCAGATCCAAGCATAAAGTGTTTGTTGCTAAAACGGGTCCTTTCCCGAGAAAAAGTTTCTCTCGAAATAACTGAGTGGGAGGAAGATAGAACCTGATGAGGTTGTTGAACCTTTGTTTTAAACAGAGAGTAGCATGGCGCAAAAAGATGTTTCTATGGAACCTACATCAGTTGAAGAGGAATTAAATGATGATGATCATGAAGCTTCGGATCAAGTTACTATCAAACCTCATAGGTCGACAAGGATGCGTACTGCTCTTGAGTGGTACGACAACCCTGTCTTGGAGGTCATGTTGTTGGACAACGATGAACCTACGAGATATGGAGAAGCGATGATGGGCCCGGATTCCGACAAATGGTTAGAGGCCATGAAATCCGAGAAAGGATCCATGTATGAAAACCAAGTATAGACTTTGGTAGACTTGCTCGTTGGACGGCAAGTCATCGAGTACAAATGGACCTTTGAGATGAAGACAGACGTTGATGGTAAATGTCACCATTTATAAAGCTCGACTTGTCACAAAGAAGTTTCCGACAAGTTCAAAGAGTTGACTACAATGAGACTTTCTCACTCGTAGCGATGCTAAAGTCTGTTGGAATTATGTTAGCAGTTGCTGCATTTTTCAATTATGAAATCTGGCAGATGGATGACAAAACACCGTTTCCTTCCTTAAGGAAAGGTTGTATGAGATACAACCAGAAGGTTTTGTGAGTCCTAAGGATGCTAAAAGTTAAGCAAGCTTCAGTGATCCTTCTATGGACTGAAGCAAGCATCTCGGAGTTGGGATATACACTTTGATGAGGTGATCAAAGTTTTTGAGTCTATACAAAGTTTATGAGAAACTTGTATTTACAATAAAGTGAGTGGGAGCACTATAGAGTTTCTGATAAGCATATGCGGTTGACATATTGTTGATCGGAAATGATGTAGAATTTCTAGAAAGCATAAAGGGTTGTTTGAAAGGAGTTTTTCAAAGGAATACCTGGATAAAGCTACCTAACTGTTGAGCATCAAGATCTATAGAGATAGATCAAGATGCTTGATGAGACTTCAATGAGTACATACCTTGACAAGATTTTGAAAGAGTTCAAAATGGATTAGTCAGAGAAAAGTGTTCTCGCTTGCTTTGTAAGGTGTGAAGTTGATTGAGACTCAAAGCTCGACCACGGCAGAAGAAAGAGAAAGGACGAATGTCTTCCCCTATGACTTAGCCTTAGGCTCTGTATAGTATGCCATGCTGTGTACTGCACCTGTGTGTGCCTTGCCATGAGTCCGTCAAGGGGTACAAGAAAGATCCAGGAGTGGATCACTGGGCAGCGGTCAAGATCATCCTTAGTAACCAAAAGACTAAGGAAATGTTTCTCGATTATGGAGGTAAGAAAGGGTTCATCGTAAAGAGTTACGTCGATGCAAGCTTTGACACCAATCCGGATGACTCTTAGTAGCAATCCGGATACGTATAGTAGAGCAGCCATTTGGAATAGCTCCAAGTGGAGTGTGGTAGCAGTGTTTACAGTTTGACATAGAGATTTGCAAAGTACACATGGATCTAAATGTCGCAGACCCGTTGACTATAGATTCATAACAATGCGAATCACATGGTGATGTGAAGTAGATTACTAACTCCAGTGCAATTGGGAGACTGTTGGAAATATGCCCTAGAGGCAATAATAAATTGGTTATTATCATATTTCCTTGTTCATGATAATCGTTTATTATCCATGCTATAATTCTGTTGATCGGAAACTCAGATACATGTGTGGATACATAGACAACACCATGTTCCTAGTATGCCTCTAATAGACTAGCTCGTTGATCAAAGATGGCTATGGTTTCCTAGTCATGGACATGAGATGTCATTTGATAACAGGATCACGTCATTAGGAGAATGATGTGATGGACAAGACCCAACCTACAAACATAGCATATGATCGTGTCAGTTTATTGCTACTGTTTTCTGCATGTCAAGTATGTGTCCATGTCGAGAGAAGACAGAGGAGAGGGCACCATGCATGTGTCAAGAGGAAAAAAGAGGAGGTCCACGCGGTGGTTTTTGTTGGTCTAGTGGATGTCCAGATATTAGTATAGCTCCCTTTTTTGTCTCGAATTTGCTGGAAAATGAAAGTCCAGACCACTTCACGCACCGATGAGGGTCCCCATTAGATGACAAAAGTAGACATAAACGGTTTAGACACTATAATCCAAACATATATCGAAGCTCTGAGGGTCCTTTGAAGATGCCCTTATATGGCATGGGGTAGGTAGGAAGCACTCAAGATTAGAACTTTGATTTTGACGTCATTATAATTTGATAGCCTGGGTCATGCATGATAAGTATATTAATATGATTGAACGGCCTAAGAAAGATGTGGTGTAACACAACGTGAATTAAGCAACGTCATTCCACGTTATTGCAAAAAGTAATTTAATTAACGTGGAGTTGACATAGTGTTTCAAAAGATAAGTAAATTCATGTGATTGTACAATGGGGAAGGTGCGGTCAAATATGACGTGATGAAGGCGGTCAAGTATGACGTGGTAATAAAAACTGAATAAAAAAATCGATGGAGGGACATAGTGGGAGGAGGAATCGATTGACGGAGAATTCTGTCTATCGGGAAAAGAAACGCTATTTATTTTCAAGTAAGTATATACTCTATGCTTGAATAGAGCCCCTTCTCAGGATTCATGTGAGAACACATGAATATTAGACTAGGACATGTATTGGATGATGACCATTTTCTTAGCTTATGCTTGAACCAATAATATGAACACATGTTATGAATATAAGGTTGGACAGACCCAACTTAAGACATACCGGGAGTTTTTTTATCTATCTCTTACAATGTGTATGATATATTCTTAGACCTGAAATTATTGCATGTACTTGGGACGCGTAGTAACTTGCTTACCAGTTCAACTATAAATAAGAAAAAAGGAAAAGACTCACTCGTAATTGTGTGGAAAGGTTATTTTGTTGTTTTTCATGGAACATGGATAGTAGAGATTGAAAGGACGTGGATGTCTCCTAAAGAGGGGATAGGCTCTTTAAAATAATTACAATTTAGGCTTGAACAAATGCAGCATAAAACTAATGTTTAATTAGTCAAGCACAAAACCTAAAACAACTAGGCTCACCTATGTGCACCAAGAACTTATGCTAAGAAAGATAAACAACTAAGTGATAGCAAGATATATAACATGAAACCATATGGCTATCACAAAGTAAAGTGCATAAGTAAATGGCTCGGGTAAGAGATAACCGAGGCACAACGAGACGATGATGTATCCCGGAGTTCAAACCCCGCGGATGATATTTCCATTTAGAGCGGTGTGGAGGAACAATGCTCCCAAAGAAGCCACTAGGGCCGCCATAATCTCCTCACGCGCTTGCACATGCAAGATGTTGGGATTCCACTAAGGGACCCTTGAGGGCGGTCACGAAAGCTGTACAAACAAGGTTGGAGTGATCTCCACAACTTAATTGGAGGCTCCCAACAACATAAAGAAGGTTCACCACAATGGATTGTGGCTCCGAGGTGTCCTCAATTGCTCGGGGAAATCTCCACTGTTGGGGAACGTTGCATGGGAAACAAAATTCCTACGCACACGCAAGATCTATCCATGGAGATGCATAGCTAAGAGAGGGGGAGTGCATCTACATACCCTTGTATATCGCTAAACGTATAACGCGGTTGATGTAGTCATACTCTTTACGATCCAATCCGATCTAGTGCCGAACGAACGGCTCGATGACGTCTCCGACTCCTCGATCCAGCGAGTGAGGATGGAGTAGTAGATGGGTTCTCAACCAGCATGACGACTTGGTGGAGATGGTGGTGGAGCAGTACGAGCAGGGCTTCGCCAAGCGCTATCGGAACCACAAACGGAGGAGAAAACGATCTAGGGAGAGAGAGAGAGAGGCGCCAAGGTCTTGGCGTGTGCTCTTGGGATGCCCCCTCCCCTCTATATATAGGTGGAGGGGCGTGGGGAACAACTGCTCCAAACCCTATGGCAGAGCCAAGGGGGAGGAGGTGGAATCCTAGTCCTCATCCTTCCCTTCCATACAAAGGTGAACTTTCCACCTTCCCCAACTGCATGGGCCTTGAGGGACTTGTTGCGCCTGACCCAATAAGGCCAGGATGCCTCCCCTTGGCCCATGCAAACCCTTGGGATGTGGTGGAACCCTTGGTGGACTTACGGACTCCTCCTAAAGTTTTCGAAACCTTCTAGAAGCTTCCCGTTACAATACCGGAAAAACCCTGAAACTTTTCCGGTGACCAAAATATGAATTCCCATATACAAATATTTACCTCGAGACCATTCCAGAGCACTTCATGACATCCGAGATCTTATGTGAGACTCCGAACAACATTCGGTCACCAACATAAATAACCCAATAATACTATATCGTCACCGAACGTTAAGCGTGAGGACCCTATGGGTTTGAGAATCATGTCGACATGACCGAGACACCTCTCCGGTCAATAACCAATAGCGGGACCCGAATGCCCATATTGGTTCCCACATATTCCATGAAGATCTTTATCGGTCGAACCAAGATACCAAGGATTCAATCAACCCCGTATGTAGTTCCCTTTGTCCACCGGTATGTTACTTGCCCGAGATTCGATCATCGGTATCTCCATACCAAGTTCAATCTCCTTACCCGCAAGTCTCTTTACTCGTTCTGTATTAGAATATCCCGTGACAAACTCCTTAGTTACATTGCTTGCAAGCTTATTGTGATGTTGCATTACCGAGAGGGCCTAGAGATACCTCTCCATCATACGGAGTGACAAACCCCAGTCTTGATCCATGCCAACCCAATAGACACCCTCGGAGATACCCGTAGAGTACCTTTATGATCACCCAGTTATGAAGTGACGTTTGATACTGTCGTGGCTTGAGACTGCATCGTTATTTCCCCAAAGAGGAAGGGATGATGCAGCACAACGACGGTAAGTATTTTCCTCAGTTAAACCAAGGTATCAATCCATAGAGGAAGATCAAGCACCCACGTAAACAACACCTGCACACAAATAACAAACACTTGCAACTCAACGCGTAAGAGAGGTTGTCAAGTTCTCAATGGTAAAAAAGATAGATTAGGTAGTGATAGTTTTGGTAAATAGATCTCGCAAGAACACAAAATAAAACAAGTAAAAAAAAGTGAAGCAAGGTATTTTTGGGTTTTTGGGTTTATAGATCTGAAAACAAAAAAGGAAAAATAGTAGATCGGAAAGCAATATGTTGGAAAAGAAGACCCGGGGGGTGTAGGTTTCACTAGTGGCTTCTCTCATGAGTATAGCACACGATGGGTGAACAAATTACTGTTGGGCAATTGACATAAGATCAAATAATCATGACGATATCCAGGCAATGATCATTATATAGGCATCACGTCCAAGACAACTAGAATGAGACGATTTTGCATCTACTTCTATTACTCCACACATCAACCGCTATCCAGCATGCATCTAGTGTATTAAGTTCATGAAGAAATGGAGTAATGCAATAAGAATGGTGACATGATGTAGACAAGATCTATTCATGTAGGGATAGACCCCATCTTGTTATCCTGAATAGCAACAATACATGTGTGTCTTGTTGCCCCTTCTGTCACTAGGAAAGAACACCGCAAGATCGAACCCATCACAAAGCACATCTTCCCATGGCAAGAAAAGTTGATCTAGTTGGCCTAACTAAACCAAAGGTTCGAAGAAGAAATACGAGGCTATAAGTAATCATGCATATAAGAGATTCAAGAAGACTCAAATAATATTCATGGATAGGACTGATCATGAACTCAAAATTCATCGGATCCCAACAAACACACCGCAAAAGTCATTACATCAAATAGATCTCCAAGAGACCATTGTATTGAGAATCATAAGAGAGAGAGAGAGAGAGAGGGAGCCATCTAGCTACTTCCTATGGACACATAGGTCTATGGTGGACTACTCACACAACATTGGAGAGGCACCTATGAAGAAGATTAACCAATCTATGATGGTGTTAGATTGGATCTCGTGGTTCTGGAACTTGCAGCGGCTGGAATTGTGTTTCGTCGACTCCCCTAGGGTTTTCCGAATATTTGTGAATTCATAGGATCGATAGTCGTTGGAGGTGGGTGCCTCCTCTCTGGCAAGTGTTTGGCCCATCTGGTGTCTTTTGTTCCAAAAAAATCTCCAAATTTTTTCAGGACGTTCGGGCTTTGTTTGGTATTGATTTTTTGCGAAGTAAAAACAAGCAAAAACAGCAAGTGGCACTTAGGCACTATGTCAATAGGTTAGTCCCAAAAAAATGATATAAAGTGGTAATAAAATGATGGTAAAACATCCAAGAATGATAATATCACAGCATGGAACAAGCACAAATTATAGATACGTTGGAGACGTATCAGCATCCCCAAGCTTAATTCCTACTCGTCCTTGAGTAGGTAAATGATAAAAACAGAATTTTTTATGTGGATTGTTGCCTAACATGTTCATCACATATTATGTTCTTTGTAGCATGGACATTTGGACTTTTAGATGGTTCAAAGCAATAGTATAGTTTTGGCATGAAAACTTCAATACTCAAGCATATCAACAAGCAAACATGTCTTTCAAAATATCAACACTAAAGCAAGTTATCCCTAGCCCATCATGCTCAATCATTGATCCATTCATGAAACACACTCAAATATTAGCTTCACATAATGCTCAAGTATGATCATAGTCCCCCCTAGTTGGTGCTTTATAAGAGAAGATGGTGACTCAAATTGAAAAATAAAAATTGCATAAAGTAAATAGATAGGCCCTTCGTAGAGGGAAGTAGGATTTTTAGAGGTGCGAGAGCTCAAGGTTTAAATCTATAGAGAAAAATATTTTGGGTGGCATGGCTTTCCTATCAACGAAAATGATTGAGATATTTCAATATCTTTCCATGGTAGATACATCATAAGCGGTTCCCAACCAAAATATAAAGTTTATTCCTTTTTCCACCATACTTTCACTTTCCATGGAAAGCTGAATCCACAGCTGCCTTCCATACCAACACTTTCCAAGGAATTTATTATTTGACAACATAAAGTAAATTTCCTTTTCTTTTCATCTCATTTTGGGAAAGGCCATCCCTATTACCGCCGTACTCTCGTGGAATGACAAGTGAATAAATACTCATCTTGAGAATAACACATATAGCATGGAAAAATATAGGTCACCCCCTACCATTTCATGAGCGGTACGAGCACACAAAAAGGAAAATTTATTTTTAAAATTATAAATGGCATCTACAAATTTTCTTGGAACGTCATGGAAATACCGCATATAGGTAGGTATAGTGGACTCATATGGTAAAACTGGGTTTAAGGATTTTGGATGCACAAATAGTATTTCTACTTAGTACAAGTGAAGGCTAGCAAATAGATTGAGAAGAATCCAACCAAGAAACGAAAAATCACATAAGCGAGTATTAAGCATAACTAAGACCGAATAATGCACCATAAGTAGGATGTAATTTCATTGCATAACTATTGACTTTTGTGCTTGCATAGGGAATCACAAACCTTAACACCAATATTCTTACTAAGCATACTTACTCACTAACATAACTCACATATTACTATCGTCATGTCTAAAAACTATTAAAAATAATCAAGTTTAATTTTTCCAATGATATTCATGAAAAAGTTTATTATATCCCTCTTTAATATCTATCACTTTGGGACTAGTTTCATATATTGCAATTGCTTTTGATAGACTCACATGGATTTAAGTGAAGAACATGAGCATAAAAGTTTCATCTCTCAAAATAGTATAAGTGAAGCATGAGATGTTTTCTTCAAAATTACTAACTCTAAAAATAATATAAGTGAAGCATGAGAGGATTTCTTCAAACATGTAAAAGCACACCATGCTCAAAAAGATATAAGTGAAGCACTAGAGCAATTCTATTGCTCAATAGATTTAAGTGAAGCATATAGAGAAATTCTAGTAAATCATAGCATAGTTTTGGCTCTCTCAAATAGGTGTGTGCATCAAGGATAAAAAGCAAACAAAGAAAATATACAAGATGCTCCAAGAAAAACTCATGACATGTGACGAATAAAAATATAGTTCAAGTAAAATACCGATGGTGTTAGAAGAATGCGGGGGTGCCACTCGGGGCATACCCATGCTTAGTTGCTTGTTACTCTTTGGATAATATATTGGGTTTCTGTAGCATACCCAAGTTTAGGCTCTTCTTACTCCTTATTCCTTCATCAATCGTGATCTCGCCCAGAACTTGAAAACTTCAATCACACAAAACTTGAAAAAATTCTTGTGAGATCCGTTAGTATAATAAAGCAAATTACCACTTTAAGTAATGTTGTAAATCCATTCATATTTTATTATTGCATTATATATACTTTATTCTAACTTTACCATGACTTATACCCCGCAATACAAGCCATAGATTCATCAAAATAAGCACGCAATGCAACGAAAACATAATCTGTTTCAGACAGAACAATATGTAGTAATATGTACTGTACCCGTACTTCTGTAACTCTAGAAATTTTGAAAAATTAGGAAACGTAAAGAATTTGTATGGAAATACTGTTTTAAAATTTTAAATCATTATCTCGTTGTAGTAAAAAACTAAAATTCGTGCACTTGAGACAAAGTTTCTGTTTCAGATCCAGCATTGTTTCTACTCATCTTATGAATCATCCTAAAGGCTTTACTTGGCACAAAAACTAATTAAAATATAAAAACACAATAATAATAGAGTCATAATAGTGAAAACACTCAAAAACAGAAAGGAAAAGATAGAATAAATTTTATTTATTGGGTTGCCTCTCAACAAGCTCTTTCTTTATAGCCATTAAGATAGGCTTGAGATTTTATTGATGCTCACATGAAAGAGAGCATCATGTAGCATAATACAAACACATTTAAGTCTAAAATACTTCCTATGCATAGGAATTTCATAATAAAAAAAATTATCAAGACAAGAAATATCTAACATATGCATGGAAGAATAAAGAAACAATAGCAATTTCAACATGAAGAGAGGTCATTTAGTATCATGAAAATTTCTACAACCATAATTTCCTCTCTCATAATAATTAAATGTAGGATCATATTCAAATTCAAAAAAATATATATCACTTAAAATATTCTCTTCACAATCCACATGCACAAAAGTCTTACAATCTTCCAAGGTAGTGGGATTAATATTAACTAAAGTTGTGAGCTCTCCAAACCCACTTTTATCATAAAATTCATAAGACCGAACAGTCTCCAAATGTGTGGGATTATTTTAACCTAAATTTGAAGCTCTCCCAAACCCACTTTCGATACTATTGTAAACATTATTATCAATAACATATTCAACATGAGGCTTAAATAAATTTTCAAGATCAGAAGAAGCATTATCACCCCAATCGTGATCATTGCAATAAGAAGCGTACACGACAAAATTATCATCCCCAAGCTTGTGGTTTTGCATATCATTAACATAATTGACATTAATAGAGTTTATAGTAACATCATTGCAATCATGCTTTTCAATCAAGGAGCTATCATGAATCACCTTATAAATTTCTTCTTTCAACACTTCATCAAAAATTTCAGATTCATGATTTAAAAAAAAAACTTCATAGGGAAAATCAAGTGGACTCACCTCACTAGCAATTGGTTCATAATAATTTGGTCTTTTGAAAATGTTAGCAAGTGGATGAGGATCCATATCAATAGTTTTTTAGCAAGCAAAGATGCAAGCAAATAGAAGGCACATGGCAACACAAGCAAAGATAGCAAACAAGCAAAAAAGCAAACGCAAAAGAGAGGGTGAATAAAACGGCAAATTTTGTGAAGTGGGGGAGAGGAAAATGAGACGCAAATGGCAAATAATGTAAATTGCAAGGAGATGAGATTTGTGATTAGGAACCTGATAGGTGTTGATGATGTGTCTGCAGCGCCCAAGATTGGCACACGAAGAGATTGCTTCCTCCCTGGCAAGAGCGCCAAAAATTCCTTTGATGTCGCTTGAGACTGCGTCGGTATTTCCCCAAAGAAGAAGGGACGATGCAATCAATCAGTAGAGGAATACCAAGAACCCACGTAAACACCACCTGCACACAAATTACAAATACTTGCAACCCGACGCATAAGAGAGGTTGTCAAGCTCTCAACGGTAAAAACATAGATTAGGTAGTGATAGTCTTGGTAAATAGATCTCGCAAGAACACAAAATAAAAGAAGTAAACAAAAATTGAAGCAAGGTATTTTTGGGTTTTTGGATTTATAGATCGGAAAACCAAGAAGGCAAATAGTAGATTTGAAAGCAATATGTTGGAAAAGTATACCCGGGGTCCGTAGGTTTCACTAGTAGCTTCTCTCATGAGTATAGCACACAGTGGGTGAACAAATTACTGTTGAGCAATTGATAGAATATCAAATAATCATGACGATATCCAGCCAATGATAATTATATAGGCATCACATCCAAGATAAGTTGACCGAAATGATTCTGCATCTACTTCTATTACTTCACACATCGACCGCTATCCGGCATGCATCTAGTGTATTAAGTTCATGGAGAAATGGAGTAATGCAATAAGAATGGTGACGTGATGTAGAAAAGATCTATTCATGTAGGAATAGACCCCATCTTGTTATCCTTAATAACAACGATGCATGCGTGTCTTGTTACCCCTTCTGTCACTAGGAAAGAACGCCGCAAGATCGAACCCATCACAAAGCACCTCTTCCCGGGGACTTGAAAAATCGATCTAGTTGTCCCAACTAAACCATAGATTCAAATAAGAAATATGAGGCTATAAGTAATCATGCATATAAGAGATTAAAGAAGACTCAGATAATATTCATGGATAGAAACTAATCATGAACCCAAAATTCATCGATCCCAACAAACACACAGCAAAATTCATTATATCAAATAGATCTCCAAGAGATAATTGTATGGAGAATCATAAGAGAGAGAGAGAGATAAAGATAGAGGAAGCCATCTAGATACTGCTTACGGACCCTTAGGTCTATGGTGAACTACTCACGCATCATTGGAGAGGCAACTATGAAGAATATGAACTCCTCCGTGATGGCGTTAGATTGGATCTCGCGGTTCTAGAACTTGCGGTGGATGGAATTTTGTTTCGTCGACTCCCATAGGGATTTCCGAATATTTGTGAATTTATAGGCTCTATAGTCGGTGGAGGGGGGGTCCTGAGGTGGGCACCACCCACCAGGCCGCACCAGGGGCCTCTAGCGCGCCCACGTGGGGGTTCCCCACCTCGGGCCTCCTCTCTGGTAAGTGTTTGGCCCATCTAGTGTCTTCTGTTCGAAAAAAATCTCCAAAAATTTTTAGGACCTTTGGGCTTCGTTTGGTACTAATTTTCTGCGAAGTAAAAAACAAGCAAAAATAACAACTAGCACTTTGGCACTATGTCAATAGGTTAGTCCCAAAAATGATATAAAGTTGCTGGAAAATGATTGTAAAACATCCAAGATTGATAATATAAGAGGATGGAACAAGCATAAATTATAAATACATTGGAGACATATCTGATACACACAAGGCATTCCTCCGGTGTCAGGGAGTTGCATGATCTCATGGTCTTAGGAACAAATACTTGACATGAAGAAAGCAGTAGCAATAAAATTAGTGATACAATTAAATGCTATGCTTACGGGTTGGGTCTTGTCCATCACATCATTCTCCTAATGATGTGATATCATTATCAAATGACAACTCATATCTATGGTTAGGAAACCTTAGCCATCTTTGATCAACGAACTAGTCTAGTAGAGGCTCACTAGGGACACAGTGTTGTCTATGTATCCACACATGCATCTGAGTTTCCGATCGATACAATTCTAGCAAGGATAATAGAAATTTATCATGAGCAGGGAAATATGATAATAACCAATTTATTATTGCCTCTAGAGAATATTTCAAACAGTCTCCCAATTGCACTAGAGTCAATAATCTAGTCCACATCGCCATGTGATTCACACCCAATGAATTCTGGGGTTTAATCATGTTTTGCTTGTGAGAGAGGTTTTAGTAAATGGGTCTACAACATTCATATCCGTGTGTACTTTGCAAATCTCTATGTCATACTGTGGATGTTGCTACTGTTGGGGAACGTTGCGTGGGAAACAAAAAATTTCCTACGTACATGCAAGATCTATCCATGGTGATGAGCATCTATGAGAGGGAGAGTGGATCTACATACCCTTGTACATCGCTAAGTGGGAAGCGTTAAGAAACGCGGTTGATGTAGTCAAACATCTTCGCGATCGAAATCGCCGAGCGTCTCGCGATCCCATCACAAGCCCGCGATCCAATCACGATCCGTCCCGCGATCTCAACATGATCCGTCCCGTGATCCAATCACGAATCGTCTCGCGATCTTGATCACGGTCCTTCCGATCTAGTGCCAAACGGATGGCACCTCCGCTTTCAACACACGTACAGCTCAATGACGATCTCCGCCTTCTTGATCCAGCAAGAGGGGGCGAAGAGGTAGATGAGTTCTCCGGCAGCGCGACGGCGTTGCGGCGATGGTGGTGGAACTATTCTAGTAGGGCTTCGCCTAAGCACCGCTGAAACCGATCTAGAGGAGAAACTATGAACTAGATGAGAGGCAGCACGTGGCTTAGGGTTTCTTGATGTGTCCCAAGTGCTAGCCCCGCCCCTTTATTTATATGCTAAGTCCTGGGATCAAAACTGGAGAAAAATCCTCCTTAAGGTCGGTTTGCCCGCAAGGCAAGAGTCCTCCACGGACTCCAGGACGAGACGCCAAGCTCCCTGGCGTCTGGCCCCTGGCCTTCGCAAAACACCTTTTGCGCCTTCCTAAAGCCTCATGGGCTTTACCCCTTGGCCCAAATAAAGTGTCCTTGTACCCCGAACATTTCAGGAAACATCCGAAACTATTTTTGGTGAATTCCGGAACCCTTCCGGAGACCAAACATTATTATCCCATATATCAATCTTTACCTTCGGACCATTCCGGAGCTCCTCGTGATGTCCGGGATCTCATCCGGGACTCCGAACAACCTTCGGTCACCACCATACATAACTCTATACTACTGAAACGTCACCGAACCTTAAGTGTGCAAACCCATGCGGGTTCGAGAACTAGGTAGACATGACCGAGACACCTAACCAATAGCGGGACCTGGATGCCCATATTGGTTCCTACATATTCTACAAAGATCTTTATCGGTCGAACCTCTATGTCAAGGATTCAGTTAATCTTGTATGTTGTTCCCTTTGTTCTTCGGTATGTTACTTGCCCAAGATTCGATCGTCAGTGTCTGTATACCTAGTTCAACCTCGTTACCAGCAAGTCTCTTTACTCGTTCCGTAATACAAGATCCTGTGGCTAACTCTTTAGTCACATTGCTTGCAAGGCTTATAGTGATGTTGTATTACCGAGTGGGCCCTAAGATACCTCTCCATCACATGGAGTAACAAATCCCAATCTTGATCCATGCCAACCCAACAGACACCCTCGGAGATACCTGTAGAGCACCTTTATAGTCACCCAGTTATGTTGTGACGTTTGATACACACAAGGTACTCCTCCGGTGTCAGTGAGTTGCATGATCTCATGGTCATAGGAACAAATACTTGACATGTAGAGAACTATAGCAATAAACTGACACGATCATATGCTACGTTTATAGTTTGGGTCTTGTCCATCACATCATTCTCCTAATGATGTGACCCTGTTATCAAATGACATCTCATGTCCATTTCTAGGAAACCTTAACCATCTTTGATCAGCGAGCTAGTCCATCAGAGGCATACTAGGGACATGGTGTTGTCTATGTATCCACACATGTATCTGAGTTTTCGATCAACACAATTCTATCATGGATAATAAACGATTGTCATGAAAAAGGAAATATGATAATAACTAATTTATCATTGCCTCTGGGGCATATTTCCAATAGTCCCCCACACTAGAGTCAATAATCTAGTTCACATCACCATGTGATTCACATTGTTATGAATCTAACACCCAATGAGTTCTGGGGCTCGACCATACTTTGCATGTGAGAGAGGTCTTTTAGTCAACGGGTCTGCTAAATCCATATTTGTGTGTACTTTGCAAATATCTATGTCACACTGTAAATACTATTACCACACTCCACTTGGAACTATTCCAAATGGCTGCTCCACTATACATATCTGGTTTTCTACTAAGAGTCATCCGGATTGGTGTTAAAGCTTGCATCGACGTAACTCTTTACGACGAACTCTTTATCACCTCCATAATCGAGAAACATTTCCGTAGTCTTTTAGTTACTAAGGATAATCTTGACCGCTATACAGTGACCACTCCTGGATCACTCTTGTACCCCTTGACGGATTCATGGCAAGGCACACACAGGTGCGGTACACAGCATGGCATACTATATAGAGCCTATGGCTAAAGCATAGGGGATGTCCGGGTCAACGTACTAGGGTTCGAGGCCATCGCTAACGTGATGGACTCAAAGGGGTTGATTGGGTTGAAGGACATGAGTTTACCCAGGTTCGGCCCCTCACGTTGAGGTAATAGCCTACGTCCTGCTTGTGCTTGTATTGCTTGTTGTATCGATTACAAGGGAGCTAAAGCTTGACCTAGTTCTCGATCACCCACCTCTAAGTCGCCCCGGGTCTACCTTTATATAGGAGGTCAAGACCACGGGTCATATAAGTTGTAACCAACTCTCATTGCCAGGTCTTCTCTGTCCGGGCCACCTTCCGGCATATCCTATGAGCCGCCAAGCTTCCTGGGCTCTAAGCCTATGGCTTACACTTGGGTCGGTACACGAGCTGTCATGTATAACCTAGAGCCCTTAGGGCGGGTCATACCATGGGGTTATATCCCCAACATTAGGCCCCAGGTTGATTTGAGCTTGCTCACTTCATCCTTTCTTCTTGCTTCCTCGGCGAGTCGCCCGGAAATGACCCGTCGTGACGTCACGTCAACCCTGCAAAAAGATTCGCCGACATATACACCAAATCCCTTTATTAAATGGCCATCCCAAAAATCGAGGCGTCCACCTCGGTCGGATGGTTTCTATCGCCTGGATTCTCGTGCCCGTTCCATTTTTCTTTCTTTTAAATAGGACTGCCCCAGGCGGCATTTTCTCTTCCTGCTCGCTCTATCATCTTCTTCCTCTCGATGCTGCTGTTTCTATCGCCTCCTGCTCCAGTGCCATTTCCGTTTCGCCATCGACAGGGCCGCTGCATCAACCTGTTGCGAACTAGAGTGCCTTCCGTATTCATCGCGTCAACGCCGGTAAACTCTTCTCCCCTTAGATCTGCAATGGCTCCGGTAGGGTTTTTTCGAGGAAGCTCTGCTGCCGCTGTTTTGAAATTCGGGCTCCATCAATGCCGGCCACGTCTTGCACACGAACTTTGAACGATAGCTCGTCCTCACCACGCCGCTATGTACTGGGTGGTCCTTAATACTGTGCAGATCCGTCGTGCCTCTGTTTCGTCATTTTAGGTTTTCCTTGTTTCGCCAGTTCATTCTTAGGTATGAAAATAGAAGTATTTCCCTGATTTTGTAGATCCATGATCCTAGCGGCACTTGGCGAAACCTGTTTTTAGGACTTAGCCGAATTTTACTCCGTCTTCTTGCTATGTTGACCCGCCATGCCGTTCCGGCTCTCATCAGCCGGATCATGGCGCCTCATCTGTAGAGTCTTAAGCTCATAAGTCGCCCGTAGATACTTTGCCTTTTCTTGACTCGCTGTGTTTGATTTGCACAGTCTTAAACCGCCGCAATGTCTCGCACATCCAATTCCTGCAATTGGGTCGGGTCTTGCATTACGGAGGAGTTCCTCATGGATTTCATACATGCGGTCACTCTTCCTTCCAAAGAGGTAATCCATTGGCAGGTCCCAGGTGATGAATTGAGGCCCATTCCACAAGAAGACGAGGTGGTTGTTTTTTCTGATCATATTGAACGTGGGTTCGTGCCCCCTGGCTCAAGGTTCTTCCGTGACGTCCTTCACTTCTACAACCTCCATCCTCAAGACCTCGCCCCAACTCCGTATCAAACATATGCAACTTTCAAGTGCTCTGTGAGGTTTATTTGCAAATCAAGCTGTCTGTGGGCTTGTTCTGAGAGTTCTTCTATGCGAACCGGCAAACCGAGGTGAAAGCCGGCCCGAGTCTAGAGCTGGGTGGAATTTCTATCCAGAGGCACAGGGATATTACCTTTCTAGCTATGCAAATGCTGAGTCATCCGAAAGACTGGAATAAGACCTGGTTCTATTGCAAGGATACTTCTCCGGAGGTCGAGCGTCCACTGCCAGGTTATCGTCCCTCCCGGCTCAAGACAACTTCTGAACTTCCTGGCCGACTGTCAGCTTCTGAGCGCACAAGGTACGAGCCGGCTCACGCCAAGATCAAAGCCCTCATGGCCAATGGTTTAACCGGACGGACTTGATCCGCTGCTGGGTTTCCTGGCGGATTATGCCTTTAAGCCATAGAAGCCGCCTCATGTGCGAATACCAAGGCAAGTATGATGGTTCGTTATGCTTCAGCCGGTCCACCTTAACAGAAGACGACATCACTACTATTATCCGGAGTCTTGTCCATGAGACATTCGGGACTTGCAGCGCTATTGGTCTAGCGCCTTTTAGTCCCATTAATCCTGCTCCAAATGTAAGGCGACTCTTCACACCCTTTTTCTCTTGGTTCACTCATATTTTGCCAATTTCATTACCGCTAACCAGATTACTTTTCCAGGCTGACTCTGATTTCTAGAAGAAGGAGTATGTCCCTCCATTGAAGAAAACCAAGAAGAAGGCCCCAGTTAAGAAGCACAAGAAAACCGCCCCACAAGAGGAATGGTTTGACTCGCCCCAGTTGTCCGGTTCAGAGGTAAAATCTTGGCTATTTTCTGCGATCTTGTTCTTTCATTTTACTAACACCTGCTTGACTCACAGGATAACGTAGAGACAAGCCGTGCCAATGCCCCTATGGTAATCTATATTTCTTCTGGCTTAGAATATTTTGTCCCCCAGAACCCACGACGGGTTATTGAAAAAATTCCTCTTTCTCATCCTCTTGCTTATCTGGATCCCCAATTTCTTTTGAAAAAGCAACAACAGGCCGAATGTCGTCAGACCTGTAGCGCCATCTCTATCGATCTTATGTCCGGATTAATGAATTCTCTGGTTCTGAAGAAGCGCCCCATAGAGGTATGGATCTCTGCTTGATTTAGCTTTACCTTTGCAATCTCAACGCTGTCTTATCTCTTCTGAATTGTCTCTCAGAGGTTACCGTCCTCTGGCGACTCTTCGGTAATCGCCCTGCCGCCTCCCAAGATTAATCCACTATAAGTGCTTCCTCTAATCTTGCGTTCAGTTCTCTCAGCGGCTGTAACCTTTGGTTTCTGACTTTCGTGCTTTTCAGGGATCAAGCCAAGCACCGAAAGACCAACAAGTCCTCCCCTGGCCCTACTGCCCCAGAGCCGGAGCATGTCCAGCTGGATGAGTCGTGGCCGTCCGTGGATCCCCCTGCAACATCTCAGGAGCCGGATGACGATGTCACCCCAGAGAGCCCGCCAAGGGACCCTTCTAGGCCGCCGAGCCCTGTCCAGGTGGCCAAGGACACCACCACTCCGAACGTTGTGGTTATTGGCATTGGCTTTCACTGTCCCCCGGCTCACGTGCTGACCAAGCATAAAGAACCGGTTGAAGCTTCAAGGAAATTGGAGTTTGAACCCTCTGCTCTAGAGAAGATGACAGCCGAGGACCTTCATGCTAGCTATATGAACCGGCTATCCACAAGCCGGGATCTGGAGCGCCAACTAGTTAATCTCATGAAGAAGAAATATGAGGTATTCCTTTCTTCTCCTTATATCATGACGTAGCCCCCAAGGGCCGGCTTAATCTTTCCAAAGGTTGTGTCGGGACTTTTCATAATCCTCCTTAGAAAATCCAGTTTATAGCCCCCAAGGGACGGCTTAATCTTTCCAAAGGTTGAGTCGGGACTTTTCATAATCCTCCTTAGAAAATCCAGTTTATAGCCCCCAAGGGCCGGCTTAATCTTTCCAAAGGTTGAGTCGGGACTTTTCATGTCGAACCTTTGAAAATAGACATTAGCCCCCAGGGGTCATGCATATTGCTTGCAATCTGTTTGAGACTTGCCCGTTTATTCTATGCTTTGATATGTCACAGGAAAATTTAACTGAAGTCGGGTCACAATTGGCCGACTTAAAAGCCGGTTTGGCTACTCAACAAGCTGCCCGGAACGCTGCAGATGAAAAATGCCGGCTCCTGTTCAAGGAGTTGGTGAAAATCAAGGCCGACTTCATGACTTTCAAGGAGTCTGCCGGGTCTAAGAAGGCTACTTTGACTAAGCGGGCGGATGATGCTGATCAGCGGCTAATGATCGTATCTGATGAGCTTCAATCTTTGAAACGCCACATCGCCAAAATGACAGCCGCCCTCTTTGGTGAGTTTTCGACCACTTTCACTCAATTGGCATTTAAACGCTTGTGCTGGCGACTTATCATGAAACCTCTGACTTACACAAGTCCCAGGAGCCGCCAACTAGCTTTTGATAGTCTGCTACTGCTGAAAGGCATCTATACTCTGACGGAGCAACTCTACTGCGGTGCAATGTTCACCATCAAAGCCATGCAGTACAAAGATAAGACCCCTTCAACTCTCAAACGGGTTTTGGAACTTTTTTCAACTATGTCGAAGCAAATCGCCGAACTGAAGAAATCAGCCGCTCGGGAAGGGGCAATTGCGGGCATCAGCCAGGCTTTGGCTTTCGCTTCGGAACTTACTCCGGCTGACATGATGGATGCGTTTCCCTCTAAGAAGGATGACGGATCTGAATTCACGAAAGCTGATTACACCCGGTGTATGAAGGACTCCAGGACTCTGACCTCCATCTTAGCAGAAGAGGTTGACTTGGCAACTTATCAGGCGGCTTACGGTGCCGACCAAAAGAGGATTCATGGCCCGCTTTATGAGTGTAAAGACTTGACACCTGCGCAGTAAGAACCTCTTTGCCTCTGACCTTGACCCATCCCCTTTCTTTGAAGAAGGAAGTTTTGTAGCTCTAACTGACTGCAACTAGGACTTGGGCAATCTCCAGATCAAGGCAACCGAAGGACTGGAGCAAGATGACCCGCCAGCCAGCTGTCCTGTATAGAAATTTTGTAATAGCCGGCTCTCCGTGACCCGCCGTATAGTGTCACAATACTTGATCGATATTTTGGGCTCCATAGAGGGCATTTGTAACAGACTAACCGTAACTTTTGCTCTTGCTGAACTTGGGCCGTCGTGCTTATACAAAAAAGTCCGGCTTTAAATCTGCCATCTTCCTTGTCCTTCCCTGTTGTATGCCTTTTTCCGATTCCTTGTAGCTTATGTCCTTGTATACGTAAGCACACTTTTACACCTTTGGGAGGCCAGCTTAAAAGTGCAACCTGAAAATGCCGTATCTTGCCGGCGTGTGGATAGGAAACTTTTGCTTGGATCGAGAATTGGCTGAGAGGTTTTAATAAGCCTCACTCGGAGGGCAGGAAGCCCCCTATATAACCGTGGCTAATCATGTTAGCCGGAGATGGCATAAAGCCGGCCGATAAGGTATTAGAAGCGATACCCGTAAGTAAGAAGCCACCTTCAGCAATATGGCGCGAACGCCAGTTGATAGGGTTAGATAAGCTACACCCGGAGGTGGGAAGCCCCCTTTGACAACCATGGCTAATCGTGTTAGCCGGAGATGGCATAAAGCCGGCCGATAAGGTGTTAGAAGCGATACCCGAAGGTAAGAAGCCACCCTCAGCAGTATGGTGCGAACGCCGGTTGATAGGGTTAGATAAGCTACACCCGGAGGTGGGAAGCCACCTTTGACAACCATGGCTAATCGTGTTAGCCGGAGATGGCATAAAGCCGTCCGATAAGGTGTTAGAAGCTTTACCCGAAGGTAAGAAGCCACCCTCAGCAGTATGGCGCGAACGCCGGTTGATAGGGTGTTAGATACCCATCGGTAAGAAACCCCCTACAACCGCGGCTAATCGTGTTAGCCGGAAGATGGCATAAAGCCGACCGATAGGGTGTTGGAAGTGATACCCGTCGATAAGAAGCCCCTTTCAGCAATATGGCATAAACGCCGGTCAATAAGGTGTTAGAAGCGATACCCACAGGTAAGAAGCCACCCTCAACCGTGGCTAATCGTGTTAGCCGGAAATTTGGCATAAAGTCGTCCGATAAGGCATTAGAAGCGATACCCGCAGGTAAGAAGTCACCCTCTGCCGCGGCTAATCGTGTTAGCCAGAAATTTGGCATAAAGCCGGCCGATAAGGCATTAGAAGCGATACCCGAAGGTAAGAAGCCGCCCTCCGCCGCGACTAATCATTTTAGCCGGAAATTTGGCATAAAGCCGGCCAATAAGGCATTAGAAGCGATACCCGAAGGTAAGAAGCCGCCCTCCGCCGCGGCTAATCGTGTTAGCCGGAGATTTGGCATAAAGCCGGCCGATAAGGCATTAGAAGCGATACCCAAAGGTAGGAAGCCGCCGTCAGCAGTCACAGTTGATATATCAACTGGAATGTTTGTGAACTCTTTCTTGTATGAGCGAAGATGTGTGAAACAGCAGAGGCCCCGTCTTGCAGGGATGCTACTTTATATATAAATATGATATGTACAATAATAGTGTACAATGGTGAGTCTCGACACCTTTAAGTGTAATAAGGCCGGAGATGTGCTATGTTCCATGGCCGGCGGGTCTCCTGACCCGCCATTTCCGAGTCGCGCCGGATATCAATGAGATAGTACGACCCATTGTTGAGATTTTTGCTGACCACGAAAGGTCCTTCCCAAGGGGGAGATAACTTATGCATATTTGTCTGGTCTTGAATCAGCCGGAGCACTAAGTCACCCTCCTGGAACGTCAGGGTCTTGACCCTACGACTATGATAGCGGCACAGGTCTTGTTGATAAATCGCCGACCGGGCAGCCGCTAGCTCCCGTGCCTCTTCCAAAGCGTCCAATGCATCTTGACGTATCGTCTCATTATCCGTCTCAACATAAGCCATCACTCGTAAGCATCATCTTATAGACCCGAAGATTATCAAAGGTTTCCCTTAAGTCGCCCAAAAGGGTCTCCTTCTTCCTGGATTTGATCATAATGTCATCTACGTAAGCATGGACGTTGCGGCCGATCTGACTATGAAGGCAGTTCTGCACACATCGCTGATAAGTTGCCTGGGCACTTTTGAGCCCGAAAGGCATAGATACATAATAGAAATCCCCAAAAGGTGCAATAAAAGCCGTCTTCTCCTGGTATTTAACCGCCATCTTGATCCGATGATAGCCTGAGTAAGCGTCCAGGAAACACAAGCTTTCACAACCCGCCGTAGCATCAATGATTTGATCAATACGAGGGCGGGCAAACGGATTAGTCGGGCAAGCCTTGTTAAGGTCCGTGTAGTCCACACACATACGCCACATGCCGTTCTTCTTGAGCACCAGCACCGGGTTAGCCAACCACTCCGGGTGAAAAACCTCAACAATGAAAACCGCTGCCAAGAGCCAAGCAACTTCTTCCCCAATGGCCTTGCGTCTCTCCTCATTAAACCGTTGTAGAAACTGCTTAATTGGCGTAAAGTTCGGATCCACATTAAGGTTGTGCTCAGCAAACTCTCTCGGTACACCCGACATGTCAGAAGGTTTCCATGCGAAGATGTCCCGATTCTCACGGATGAATTCGATGAGCGCGCTTTCCTATTTGGGATCCATGTGAGCTCCAATGATAAACTGTTTGAATGAGTTGCCTAGAGTGAAATCTACCGCCTTAGTATCATCTGCTGAAAACTTGAGGGGTGGCTCAACCTCCATGGTAGGCTTTTTCAACGGGGTCATGTCCTCCGGGTCAACATTCTCCTTAAAAACTGAAGTTCTTCCTGAGCGCAACTGGATTCTGTGTAAGCCGCATCCCCTTCTTTGCACTCAATAGCCGTATTTCGGTCGCCTTGAACAGTAATGGTACCATTTAAACCGGGCATCTTGAGCTGTAAGTACACATAGCAGGACCCGACCATGAACATAGCATAAGTCGGTCGTCCAAACAATGCATGGTAAGGACTCTTGATCTTGACCACTTCAAACCACAAGGATTCCACCCTGTAATTATACTCGTCACCAAAAGCCACCTCCAAAGAAATCCTGCCCACCGGATGCGCTGACTTGCCTGGCACCACTCCATGAAAAATGGTGGATGAGGGCTTTAAATCCTTATCAAGCAATTTCATCCACCGAAAGGTATCGTAGTAAAGGGTGTTGATACTACTGCCTCCGTCCATCAGTACCTTGTTCACCATATATCCTCCCACTTGAGGGGCCACAACCAAAGCTAGCCACCCTGGGTCATCGACACGCGGCAGGTGATCCTCCCGGCTCCATGTTATGTCATACTCGGACCATTTTAAATATTGCGGTAGAGCCGGCGCAACTGCATTGACCGCCCGTTTGCGCAACTTCTGGTCCCGTTTGCTGAGACTGGTCATGAAGACATGATACTGGCCGGAACTGAGCTGTTTCGGATTACTCTGATAACCAGATGGATTACGTTATTGCTGATTGTTGTTACCAGAATGCTGCTGGTGTCCTCCTTGATTACCTTGACCCGGATGACCGGACCCTGAGCCACAGGTCCCAAATCCGGGCCCTGACCCGCTGCATCCTGAGCCACCTGGCAGGCCACCGTCCTAATTGTTGGGTTGTGTAAAGTGATTCTTGAGTTTCTGCATAAAATGGCACTCACCCCATGTATGGTTCGCCGGCTTATCAGGCTGACTATGATCCGGACAGGGCTTCTTAAGCGCCTCTTCCAAATCAAAGGGAGGCCTTTTCTTGCCAAAAGGTGGTCTGAACCTCCTGCTACCCTTAGGGTGATTCTGACGGGTGCTTGCATTGGCCACCAGCTCTGATCCGGCACCGGGATTCTTGCGCTTACTCTGGTTACCATTATTTGCCACACCCTTGCTCTGACTATTCTTCTTGCCTTGGCTGGCCTTCTCTTCGTCGGAACCCAGATCCTTTGTATTGTCAGAGTCGGCATATTTTGTGAGAGCCTTCATGAGCTCTCCCATATCCTAACACGTATGCTTGAGTCGGCCGAGTTTCTGCTTCAAAGGGATAAAGTGGCAGTTCTTCTCTAAGATCAGCACTGCTCCGAGGAGTGGATGATTGTTGAGACCCGACAAACCGAATGATGAGCCGACTCATTCTCCTGTTGAACATAGTGATCCAGGTCCACGATGGTCATAGGCTGTTTGCATGTTCCTTGAAAGTTTTTGATGAACCTGGCTCTCAGCTCCGCCCATGAATTGATAGTATTGGGTGGCAATCCCTTTAACCATGTGCGAGCCGGGCCTTCAAGCATCATGATGAAGTACTTGGAACAAACCGCGTTGCTGACATCCAACATCTCCATGGCTAGCTTGTAACTTTCCACCCAAGCCTCCGGGGGTAAATCGACGATATAATTTGGGACCTTGCAGGGTCCTTTGAAATCCTTTGGTAACCGCTCACTCCGTAGAGTTGGGGACAAACACGGCACTCCTACCGCCCTGGTGGTCACTCCCACCCCTATTGACACGGAGGGCACGGGATCTTGGTGAGCCACCGCGGCTAGAGATGCCGCCTCTTGCTGGCTTCTTTCCCTGTTTACGATTGCTTGTGCGTCTAGCTGATGCCCGTCAGAATTTCTTTGTGCCGGTTACCGCTGGAACCCGCCGGTGACACGTAGTGCCGGCTGAAGCTCCGGCCGGGGAGAGGAGTTGAATGAACACGGCTCCGACTGTGAGTATACTTCTCCTGCTGGGCCATCGCCGTCTGCAGGTATCCAATGGCGTTCCGCACATCCTCCGCGAAGGGTGCTTCATCCGGAATAGGAATTGTCTCAAGCCGGGTGGTTGCCGCCACCATATTCTCTGCCGGGTTAGAATAATGATTTGTCGGCGTTAGAAAAGCCGCTGGTGAGGCCGGGTTTCGTCGGGCTGGATGAGTCGCCGGCCGAGCCGTCGGGCGGCTTCCAGGCGCTCTACTGCTCGCCCCGTCCCTGGCGTGTTGAAGAGGTTCCTTGCCTCATAACGTTCCGGCAGGCGGGATTGATGCCTCATCCGAGGCACCACAACTGCCGACTGTTGCTCCAGCTCGAGATGGAAAGCTTCTGTCTTGATGCGTTCCGCCTCTTGCTCCATCTGGATCCTTAGCTCAGCCATCCTCTGTTGCTCTTCCGTCATCCGGTCCTTGATTCTTACGATCTCTAAGTTCCGAGCTGCTTGGTTGTCCAGTGTAACCTCAGTATCCATTAGGGCTGCGAGCTCGTCCATTAGCTCCAGAAGAACTTTAGCCGACAGTGGCGGGTTAGCACCTGAGGTTGCGGCTCCCGCGGCAGTACCACTCATGCCTGGGACTGAGCCCGCCAAGAACATGGCTGCATGAACCGGCCGCTCAAGATCGTCCGATTCAGAGCGATCCGACTCAAGGCAGAGCTCGCTGTTGCCGCCAAGGCCGCCGTTGTGTAGCTGGTAAACCGACTTTGTTTCTCCACTTGAAGAATCATCCTATGAATAGACAAGAGTTTCCTGCGATCCGAAAAACTCCAGACCCATAACTTGAGTGAAGCCCACGAGGACGTGCTTCCGACCCGAGTTAACGCGGGTGGGTTGCACTTTACCGGCGGTTTTCTTACACCAAGCCGGCTCGACGGTGTTGGTGTAGATGTCCGGCCCAGGCGTAGATCCGTCAACCCTTCTGATGAAAACGTGGATCCCGTTGAACGGAACCCAGAATCCATATTCCACAGAATCAACATCAAGCCCCTAGCCGACATCGTCTATGTAGAGTCGGCCGTGGCGACTCTTGCTCATCCTTCCAACTATGTATCCCGCGAGACCCGGAAGAGAGCCCTTTGAAAACTCAACACCACCGAGCGCAAGCCCCACGGTGGGCGCCAACTGTCATGGTTTTGTCATGGCAGATGTCCGGGTCAACGGACTTGGGTTCGAGTCCATCGCTAACGTGATGGACTCAAAGGGGTTGATTGGGTTGAAGGACACGAGTTTACCCAGGTTTGGCCCCTCACGTCGAGGTAATAGCCTACGTCCTGCTTGTGCTTGTATTGCTTGTTGTATCGATTACAAGGGAGCTAAAGCTTGACCTAGTTCTCGATCACCCGCCTCTAAGTCACCCTGGGTCTACCTTTATATAGGAGGTCAAGACCACGGGTCATACATGTTGTAACAGACTCTCATTGCCTATCCGAGTCTTCCTCCATCTTCTCTATCCAAGTTGTCCCCGGGCGGCTTACACACCCGGGTCTTCTCTGTCCGGGCCACCTTCCGGCCCATCCTATGAGCCGCTAAGCACCCTAGGCTCTAAGCCTACGGCTTAAACTTGGGCCGGTACATGAGCCGTCAGGTATAACCTAGATCCCTTAGGGCGGGTCATACCGTGGGGTTATATCCCCAACAACCTTCGTCCTTTCTCTTTCTTCTGCCGTGGTCGAGCTTTGAGTCTTACTCAACTTCACACCTTACAAATCAGGCAAGAACTCTTTCTCTGACTGATCCATTTTGAACTATCAAAATCTTGTCAAGGTATGTACTCATTGAAAGTCTCATCAAGCATCTTGATCTACCTCTATAGATCTTGATGGTCAACAATTAGTTAGCTTTATCCAGGTCTTGCTTTGAAAAACTCTTTTCAAACAACCGTTTATGCTTTCCAGAAATTCTACATCATTTCTGATCAACAATATGTCATCCACATATGCTTATCAGAAACTCTATTGTGCTCCCACTCACTTTATTGTAAATACAAGTTTCTCATAAACTTTGTATAGACTCAAAAACTTTGATCACCTCATCAAAGCGTATATTCCAACTCCGAGATGCTTGCTCCAGCCCATAGAAGGATTGCTGAAGCCCGCACACCTTTTAGCATCCTTAGGACTGACAAAACCTTCTGGTTGTATCACATACAACCTTTCCTCAAGTAAACTGTTAAGGAAATGATGTTTTGACATCCATCTGCTAGATTTCATAATTGAAAAATGCAGCAGCTACTAACATAATTCCAACAGACTTTAGCATCGCTACGAGTGAGAAAGTCTCATCACACTCAAGTCCTTGAACTTGTCGGAAACTTCTTTGCGACAAGTCAAGCTTTATAAATGGTGACATTTACCATCAACGTCTGTCTTGATCTTAAAGGTCCATTCGTACTCGATGACTTGCCATCAAACGAGCAAGTCTACCAAAGTCTATACTTGGTTTTCATACATGGATCCTTTCTCAGATTTCATGGCCTCTAACCATTTGTCAGAATTCGGGCCCATCATCGCTTCTTCATAGCTCGTAGGTTCATCATTGTCCAACAACATGACCTCCAAGATAGGGTTGTCGTACCACTCAGGAGCAGTACACGTCCTTGTCGACCTACGAGGTTCGATAGTAACTTGATCTGAAGCTTCATGATCATCATCATTAACTTCCTCTTCAACTGACGTAGGCTCTACAAAAACATCTTTCTATGTTGCGCTTCTCTATGGTTGAAACAAAGGATCAACATACTCATCAAGTTCTATCTTCCTCCCACTCAATTCTTTCGAGAGAAACTCTTTCTCGAGAAAGGACCCGTTTTAGCAATAAACACTTTGTGCTCGGATCTGAGATAGAAGGTATACCCAACTGTTCTTAGGGTATTCCATGAAGATGCATTTGTCCGCTTTGGGTTCAAGCTCATTAGGTGAAAACTCCTTTCAAGCAACCCTTTTATGCTTTCCAAAAATTCTACATCATTTTGGATCAACAATATGTCATCCACATATACTTATCAAAAATTTCATAGTGCTCCCACTCACTTTCTTGTAAATACATGTTTCTTCATAAACTTTGTATAAACCCGTAAGCTTTGATCACCTCATCAAAGCGTATATTTCAACTCCAAGATGCTTGCACCAATCCATAGAAGGATCATTGGAGCTTGCATACCTTTTTAGCATACTTAGGAACGACAAAACCTTCCGATGTATCATATACAACCTTTTCCTTAAGGAAACTGTTAAGGAAACCATTAAGGAAACATTGTTTTAACATCCATCTGCCAAATTTCTTAATCAAAAAAATGCAAATTACTAATATAGTCCCAACAGACTTTAGCATCGCTACGGCGAGAAATTCACATCGTAATCAACTCCTTGAAGTTGTGGGAAACCTCTTTCCAACAAGTCGGGCTTTACAAATAGTGAAACTACTATCATCGTTTTTGTTCTTCTTAAAAATTCATTTGTACTTTAACGCGCTGCCGGTCATCGGGAAACTCTACTAATACGTCTCCAACGTATCTATAATTTTTGCTTTTTCCATGTTGTTATATTATCAATCTTGGGTGTTTTATAACAACTTTATATCATTTTTGGGACTATCCGATTGACATTGTGCCAAAGTGTCGGTTGTTGTTTTTGGTTGTTTTTTACTTCGCAGAAAAGCATTACAAAATGAGCCCAAACGCTGTGGGGATTTTTGGAGAATTTTTATGGACCAGAAGAAGGAAGATGGGCCAAAGATCACCAGAAGAGGGGGCCCTGGGTGGCCACCCTCTACCAGGGCACACTAGAGGCCCCTAGCATGGCCTAGTAGAGGGTGGGCACCTCGGGACTCCCCCAACTGACTATCGAGCCTATAAATTCCCAAATATTCATAAAACCCTAGAGGAGTCGACAAAACACAATTCTGGCTGCCGCAAGTTCCAGAACCGCGAGATCCAATCTAACACCATCATGGAGGGGTTCATCTTCGTCATAGGTGCCTCTCCGATGATGCGTGAGTAGTCCACCATAGACCTATGGGTCCGTAGGCAGTAGCTAGATGGCTTCCTCTCTCTCTCTCTATGTATGTCAATACAATGGTCTCTTGGAGATCTATTTGATGTGATGACTTTTGCGATGTGTTTGTGGGGATCCATGAATTTTGAGTTCATGATCAGTTTCTATCCATGAATATGATTTGAGTCTTCTTTGATCTCTTATTTGCATGATTACTTATAGACTCGTATTTCTTCTTTGAAACTATGGTTTAGTTAGGCCAAATAGATTGTTTTTTCTTGCCATGGGAAGAGAAGCTTTGTGATGGGTTTGATCTTGCACTGGTGCAACGACGTGCTATACAAATGGTTTTTAACCCCTTTCCCTGACGTAGTTCCAAATCCTTGTCTTGCATGTCTGGGCGTAGGGGGGTCCATCCCACACAAAACGGCAAACCCATCGGCGATGGTGGCCAACGAACGCAGACGTCTTGCAAAACTATGCGTATGGCATGTCCGCACCTATCACAAACAAGGGTCACCGGATAATCGTTTGAGATATGTGTAGTTGCCATATGGTTCATCGTTGCAACTCGTGTGAGACCACACTAACATCACACACACTATTCTGTGAAGCGCCATTTATGATGTGCACCGAATCGCAAACAGTTCACGATTATAAAGCATGTACGATAAGGAGACAATCACACATAGTTAGTTCCACTATGACGGTATGTGATGTGATATAAGAGTGCATACGTTTATCATTGTAAAACCGTATGCGAAGGTTGAATATATCCCACACGCGGGGTTTCTGATAAACGTTTGTGATTTATAAAACGTCCCAAATGTGTGATCCATAGTTCCCAAACGTGTCATCCAGAATAACTGTGTCGGATGAAAGCCTATCGCACACCTTCTTCTTTGACCAACGTTTATGATGGTACACAGTTCAGAATTCAAAATCGTGTGTGATAAGGAGCCTAGCACAAACGCTGGTGTTGTTAATCTCCCACGTTCTTTCTTGTCTAACCGTGCGCGAAGACGAGATTCATCACACACACCTCGAATGGAGAATCATGTGTGATGTTTGAGTTGATCACAAACGGTTTGCTTTCTCAAATTGTGTGCATTGTAATGGCCTACAGAGCAGGATTTTCTCCTAATTAAATTTGTTCATAATTCACATAATTTAAATTTGAAAGTAGGAATTCATGTATTTCATATAGAATCATGTTTAGGTTTAGGAACGAATGCATAATTTGATTCACATGTACATATACTCAAGAACTACATAAGCATCATTTTCAAAAAAGGAAAACCACAGAAGGGACAAATAAAGAATGATGTAAGCATGATTGTACTAAATACGGTAAAGAGAGAGTCGAAAGAAATTTTGTATGCTGGATAAGGTGAAGCGGAATGCCCATATTGCGCCCTCCTACATGCCTAACACACGAACGACTCTAGGCCAACCCCTAGTGATGGCTGCCCGCCCATCTTTCACTGTCTTCATTATGACTTCTCGATGCTTATTGTAGTCTCGATGATTTATTTTAACCTTCATTGCATGTCCAGCAATCATGCACTTTGCGAGGTAATCTTGAGTAAACTGCTTTGGACTTTTTCCCTTGGCCTTTTTTCTTTTTCCCTTGGCATTTTTTGAAGGCACAAAATTTCCATTTTCATCGAGATATGTATATAGAAATGTAAAATACCACCCTCTTATTAATACATAACAGTGGGAGCCTCTCCTGCTGTTTTTCATTGTAAAAAAATAAAAAAATCTTGAGTAAACTACTTTGGGAACCACTTCAAAAGAAAAAGATTCAGACATTGTTGTGTGACATATGATTATGGGAAGTACTAATAGAAGCCTACAGAGTTCGTAGTTACCATCCTACAGCTCACTGTTGTGTTGGATAGAGCGTAAAAAATAGTCTAATTGGCATTGTTCATCTCTTTTCCCTAACAATCATTTTCAGTTTCCTCACTTGATGCTGGTTCATGAATATTTCATTACCCCACACACAAATAGGGTCCAGGAATGGATCTTTACCTAAGACATATGTACCTACAAGAAAGAAGCCAAAATTAGAAGCTAAAATGCAGTTGCACAATGGTGTAATATATTACTCCATCAGTTCCACAATGTGTTGCATATAAACATTTTTAGAAGTCAACATTTACTTACTTTGACCAAGTTTGTTGTGAAAACATTTACATCTAGAACTGCAATTCCATTTCATTGGATAGATCACAAAATTTTATAGTGTATACATTTTGGATGGTATATGCAGATACATCACAAAAATCTGTATCGACTACATGATGGAACATATGGAGTATAAGCGGAGGGATGAAAAGAACCACGGTGGAAAATGTTGGCCACTCCCATTGTTGTCCTGTGCAAGTACATGTGAAGTCATGATAAGTACATCAGGCTTAACATCAACCAAGTATACAAGGTCCTTCTTGAAATAAACAAGGCATACATTCTCACTATAACAACCAAATATAGCCATTTGATACTGGGCAAATGCTCAATGGAACCAACATAACAACCAGATAACAAAAAGCAAGGCGTCTTCTTGAAAACTAGACAAATGCTCACTGCAATCAACCTAACAACCAGATACACAAAAGCAAGGCATCTGCTTGAAAACTAGATAAAAGGTCACTACAACCAACCTGGCAACCAAATTCAGAGAAACAAGGCATAAATGTTTAAAGCGGGGGTTAAGGGCACATGTTAACAACACCGGGCATAGCATGTGGTATTGATGAAATTGAACTACACAGTTCATACTTGCACATAATGAACATCACATTGTGAATAACTGAAACCAAGAAGGCATTCATGCTCACTGCAACAACCAACTATAGCCATTGAAAACTGGATAAATACTCAATGCAACCAACCTTACAACCAGATACACAAAAGCAAGGCATCTTCTTGAAACCTGGACAAATGCTCAATTAAACACTACATGGTTATCTCATGGCAAAATATACTACAACAATGGGTACGAGACAACTATCTATAAAAGGTATGATTTGCTCACAGGATGTTGCCTCACTTGTCATGGATGGGATCCTTCCACTTGGGATATGAGGTGCCCAGGGTACGCTCCCTGATGTTGCAGATGGCATGTTTCCCCTTGTAACAGCCGTAGTGTGTGCCATTATCTTGGTGGATGAGATCTAACTTTGGAGCTAAGGATCCCAAGCCACCGTCGTAGAACGTTTCCTTCAGAAATGACAAAAGGGGCTCGATGCCGTAGAGCCGTAGAGGGTGATACGTCTCCAACATATCTATAATTTATGAAGTATCCATGCCATCTTTACAATAATTCTATATGATTTTGGTATGATTTTAATAGAACTAACCCGGACTGATGCTGTTTTCAGTAGAACTACCATCATGTCGTTTTTGTGCAGAAATAAAAGTTCTCGGAATGGACTGAAAAATTTACGGAGTATATTTTTGGAAAATGTAAAAAATGCTGGAGCGAAAAGATACCGGAGAAGAGTCCCGAGGGAGTCACAAGCCTGCCAGGCGCAGCCACCCCCTGGCCGCGCCTAGCGAGCTTGTGACCTCCTCGGGAAGCTTCTGGACGTGGGGCCAATGCCAAATACTCCTATAAATACCCAAACCTCTGAAAGAAACCTAGATCGGGAGTTCCGCCGCCGCAAGTCTCCAAAGCCACGAAAAACCAACCGGGAGCCCGTTCCGGCACCCTGCCGGGGGGGGGGAACCATCACCGGAGGCCATCTTCATCATCCCTGCGGTCTCCATGACGAGGAGGGAGTAGTTCACCCTCGGGGCTGAGGGTATGTACCAATAGCTATGTGTTTGATCTCTCTCTCTCTCTCTCTCTCTTGTTTTTGAGATGGCACGATCTTGATGTACTGCGAGCATTATTGGTATAGATGAATCATATGGAGTTTTCCCCTCTCTATCTTCTTGTGATGAATTGAGTTTTCCCTTTGAGTTTTCTTATCGGATTGAGTCTTTAAGGATTTGAGAACACTTGATGTATGTCTTGCGATGGGATATTCAGGGTGACAATGGGATGTTCTATTGATCCACTTGATGTATGTTTTGGTGATCAACTTTCGGGTTTCGTGACCTTGGGAATCTATGCGTAGGGGTTAGCATACGTTTTTGTCTTGACTTTCTGGTAGAAACTTTGGGGCACTCTTTGAAGTTCTTTGTGTTGGATTGAACATGATGAATCTGAAATTGTGTGATGCATATCGTATAATTAAGCCCATGGGTACTTGTGGTGACATTGGAGTATCTAGGTGACATTAGGGTTTTGGTTGATGTGTATCTTAAGGTGTTATTTTAGTACGGACTCTAGGGTTGTTCGTGACACTTATAGGGACAGCTCATAAGATTGATCAGAAAAGATAACTTTGAGGTGGTTTCCTACCCTACAATAATTTCTTCGCTTGTTCTCCGCTATTTGTGACTTTAGAGTGAACTCTTTGTCGCACGAGAGGTATTTACATATGATTCAACTATGTTAGTATTGTTGATAGATTGCACTAGTGAAAGTATGAACCCTAGGCCTTGTTTTCAAGCATTGCAATACCTCTTTTGATCACTTTAGTTACTTGCTACCTTGCTGTTTTTATATTTTCAGATTACAAAAACCTATATCTACCATCCATATTACACTTGTATCACCATCTCTTCGCCGGACTAGTGCACCTATGCAATTTACCATTGTATTGGGTGTGTTGGGGACACAAGAGACTCTTTGTTATTTGGTTGCAGGGTTGCTTGAGAGAGACCATCTTCATCCTACACCTCCCATGGATTGATAAGCCTTAGGTCATCCACTTGAGGGAAATTTGCTACTGTCCTACAAAACTCTGTGGTTGGAGGCCCAACACGAGTCTACAAGAAGAAGGTTGCATAGTAGACATCAGAGGGATCACAAATCATGACCGCGCGGCGGAGGAGATCAACGGCGGGGCCTTTGGAGAGATAGACGGCGGTTGAACCACAAGCGTTGCCGGTGGACCACTTAACTTGTGACATGGCCCGGGTGAAGCCGGTGATGTTGACGAGCTTGATGTCATAGCCGGCTCTCCTGAGATACAGCAACACGCGTTCCCGTAGACTTGAAGCCTTCAGCATGGGAACATAGGCAGCGTCCTCACCGGCTCCCGAGGCGAGGTGTTCATCCGGGATCAAAGGGTCGGCGCAAAAGGTGCCCACCTCGCCAGCATATGACAGATAATCCATGATAGACCTTCTTTTGTTGATACACTCCTCGAGGTCCACGGGAGATGTGGTCGGGCTGATTAGGTTCTGACTCTTTGGATTACGGGATGGGGATCTGGGCGAAAGGGACATCGCCGGCCTCATTTTAAAACTCAGGGCGGCGATGGCGTATGTGGATCGGTGGGGATCCTGAACTTGTTTAGCTATGAGGCATAGGCAAACCGGCTGAGGTTGGTGGTGGGAGGCAGTGGCAGCGAGCTAGGGTTCAAGCGGGGGAGCAAAGGTGTAGCGACCCGACGTGAAAGGTCGAATCTCCGGTGTTTCTATACCATCCCAAGATCATGCTGGTACACACACGGTACATCAATGTATATATCAAACTGAAATCACACAACTTTAATAATCGAAAATCTCATATCGAGTCCTTTATTACAATAAGAATTACAGTAAAGTGGCTGAAGGCCAATTCATGAGAATAACTATTCTTGCGGAAGCTTCAAAGGTAGTTGAGTCCATCTGACTCCAAGGGCGTCTCACCGAGCGTAGAGCGTATCCTCACTCCTGGTCGGAAAAGTACTCTGCAACATGATACGTTGCAGCCGTGTAGGTTAGCATATTGAATATGCCGGCAATGTCACAAAAGAGGGGGTAAAGTAATCATCTATTCTATATGCATATATGGCGGGTGGGGTAGTAAGTTTTTGCATAAAGCCAATTTTTCCTACTACAAGAGGGGGCAAAATATTATTACTACAATGTTGGTTGATTAATGAGATGGTTCAACCAACCAATTCTCATACCCAAGTTGTCATTAAAAACCCACATCAATACAATTAATTGTGTTGAGAGTTCCAGATAGTTTTAGTTCCTTTGGATCAAGCTGTCCATGACCGTGGACACGGCTAATCGATTAGGTTTGGGTACTCTGCAGAGTTTTGCACACGTTCCCCACAAGATTTGATCGCCTCCGTTGGATTTCTCGCACTTCAGGGTGTTTGAGAAACGGATGACCAAAACATGGTCTTCTAAAGGGTTCCCCGGGACTCTGTCGGTGCCCATCCTTTCCTACCGTTCTTCTACATCTCGTAGCACCGCCTGTCCAGGGTCACCACAATATCCAACCAAGCGAGAGCCCACAATGGCTTGTGGCTGTGCAAGTAAGCCTTGGGTCTTGAAGCATCCATCCATCTCTTTGTGCCTGGGTGGACCTTTCCGCATGAATACTGGCACTTCTCCAGCAACATCTAGGCTAACCACTGGTTTCTCCAGGGCGCTGTTCAACCATCATCCACCCAGAGGTATGTTGAAAACTCAGAGTCTTGAAGTCTTGATTATCTTGTAGGTCTTGAAATTATTAACTCACAACTCTCATGAATCACAAAACCAACCCCGTCTACTAATAGCATAGCAAAATTTAATCAACGTTACCCGGGGCCAATGTGTCAAAGGGTTGAGGGGTGCCTACCACATGATACAACATCAAGTAACCAAGTTTCCAAATTACCTACTTTGTATGCAATTGGGGAGATGGTAGAACTAATGCAATAAAAACATGGGTAAACATGATCAAAGTGACTTGCCTTGTTGACGATCCTCGTACTCAAGTGACTCTAGATAACAAGCTTTGCACTCCGGATGATCTAACGAATCACACAAAACACACAATAAGCATACAACTAATAATACAACTCACACAATCAGCAAAATTAAAAATAAAACAATTCTATAGTATCAATCAAGAGAAAGAAGTTCAAAACCAATATTTGTCTCAATTTTTTTTGTGTCAAAACTACAAATGACATAAGACCAATCAACTATTTTTAATAACAAAACAATAGTCAACAGAAAAGAAATAAAAAAATTATTTTTAGTAAACAGAATTGAATCCACTAAAACTTTAGTGAAAAGAAATGCTACTAAAATTATATTTTTTTTTATAAAACACCACTTAATGTAGATACTAGAGTTTCCTATAGTATTTGAGTATGAGACAAAATTATTATTATTATTATTGTTATTATAAACAGAACATCACTTAACAGAAAAGAATTACTAAAATTCCTTATTAGAAGACATAATTAAATCTCCTAAATGTTTTGTGAAAAGTAAAACTAAATTGCTATATAAAATTATACCTAATGGAAAAGAATGAAGATTTCCTATAACAATTAGGTATAAAACTAAACAATTATTTTTATTAACAGCAAGTTATTTCACGTAATGTTGAAACAAAAAAACCTAATGAAAACTAAAAACAAAAATTAAACTAACTCAGATTCAAACTAAACTAAAATCAAATTAACTAAACTCTATTAAGAACTAAACAGATTCTTTTTTTGTTAAAAACACCAACCAAATTTATCCTAAAAATTCTCAAACTTTGTAGGATGATAGGTCTAACTAACCAGTGGCAAAAGATTCATACAAAAATATATTTTTAAACTCTAGTTATACAGATTTTAGTAATTTGAGAAAATTTGGTTAGATTCAAATTTAAAAGTTCAAATTTGAAATCTAAGACTACAGGATGAAACTACATGAAATTTGTGACCTAATGCAACAAGAATCAATTAAAAACACTAATTAGTTTAAAATTGACAACTAAAACAAAAACAGAAAACATTCTGTTTTCTAAAACAAAACACAAAAGAACAAAAATTCCTAGGGAACAGACAGGGCTACGTGGCGTGCTGTGATTTGCTGAGGTCGTGAGCGTGCGGGGTGTTTGCGGCGGACGACCGAAAACTAACGCGTACCGGTTCGTTTTTATAAACTTTCTAATCTGGAGCGTAGATCCTAGATCTAACGGATGCGGGTGGAGGTGGCGGCTTACAGAGGAGGGGGGTCGGAGTTCCGGCAACGTCGACGGTGGCCGGAGGTCGGAGATGCTTGGAGAGGGTGCTGCAGTGGTCGAGGGTGGCGTCCGAAATGCTCAGGCGACAGCGGCGAAGATACGGCGTCGAATGACAGCGTCGGAAGGGAGTGGGGGTGAGTGTGGCGACGGCCAGGAGCTCAGGGGGTTTCGGGTGGAGTGAGAACTCCGGCGAGGTGGCGTGGTGGCGTTCTGGCGAGGGTAGAGGGGGTAGCGGGGTGGAACGGAGAGCGGCGAGGGCAGGGCTTTATATAGGCCAGGTGCGGGGTCGGGAGAGGGAGAGAGGAGGGAGATCCGGAGAGGAGAGATCTCCGGCGAGATGGCGCGCACGAGGAAGAAGACTGGTGCTCGGATGACGCTGTCGGACAGTGGGTCCCGCGTGTCAGTGAGAGAGAGGGCGAGGTTAGCGCGTCGGTTGACCGATCCGGAGGGATCTCGGGGTTTAAAGGCTGTGGGGCGGCCGGTTTTCTAATTAAACGCTTTAAATCAGTTTCCTTTTCTATTTTCTAGAGCATTTAAAACTCTTTAAAGCATTCAATTCATTTCCAAACATAAGGAATATAT
Organism: Hordeum marinum; assembly: GCA_022496015.1. Classification (NCBI taxonomy): domain Eukaryota; kingdom Viridiplantae; phylum Streptophyta; class Magnoliopsida; order Poales; family Poaceae; genus Hordeum; species Hordeum marinum. Next base: position 452,355,577 of record CM039674.1, on the reverse strand, counting down.
ATATCAAAATGATCAGGGGAATAAATGCTATTTAATGAACAATTTTCCTCTGTCAAAATGAATACTTTAATTTGTTTCTTCAGAAAATGCCTAATTGATTTTAAATTCTTTTGAGATAAACTTTCAAATAACCCCCTGGTTTTATTGTTCACATAACTCACCAAGATGCCCCTGGTGTGGAGTGCATATTACTCCTCTCTTTTTATGAATATTCCAAGGGTTTTCAAATAGGAGGAAAACAAGTATAAGAAGAAATTGAAATGCCCTTTCAGAATTCCAAAAGAAAAACTTCAACAATTCATTTCATTCAAACAAAGTGATGATGATGCTTAGCTATATTTCATAACATTCCAAAAATGAAATTTTGGGATGTTACAAAAGGGGAGGGGGGTCCTGTGCGGACAGGGGGGTGTTTGCGTATGTGCCGCTGCTATTGAAACTTTTAGTAGTAAAGGTGTGGGTGGAGATGGTGGTGGACGAGGGATGGCCATGGTTCAAATGCCTCGGCAGCTGAAATTTTACTACAGGATCAGTGCGGTGGACGAGGTAAGGCGACATGCAGTTGAAATACCGCTTCCAATTAAATTTGGCAAACGAACTGGGCGGGAGCAACCAAGATGGCACACGGTCCAAACATAATAAAGCGTGCACGCACTTTGTTGTAACAAAATGTCATGCCACGAAACCATGCATTTTTTGCATCGCTCGAGGCGGGTAGCTCTTTTTGAGATTTCTTAAGACGGGTTCATCACACACGGTTCATCCTCAATTTCAGTTGCAGATGTCAAATTCATCCTAAATTTCCACATACCCACAAACACATGACACAAACATTTGACAAATTTTCAACACAAAATGCCTTATTTTGTAGCGGATTAGTTGACATTAGTTCATACGCTCAGTAATTTACAAACACTTCGTCAAATTACATGAAGATGAACTGCACAACATATTCACTATGCCGTGGATACATATAAACGCCGCGCCTCCACCGTCGTGATGAACTTCCTTGCCTCAGAACGAGTATTCATAGGAGTTCGTCAAGTCGATGAGCTCCACTGGTTCCACGACGGAGACCGGCGGGGCTACATTCGCTGGAGCGACCAGGTCCGCCGCTATCGACGAAGATGTCATGGCGTCTAGGTGGGCCATCGGGATACAGATGGGCGCCGATCTTGCTAGAGTTGCATCCCTGGTCGACGTGGCCGCTGTTGTCAGGGCTGCCGTCGAAGCTACAAGGCCTACAGTGGCCTCCAACGCGGCTAAGGGTCTTGTGGCGGCCTGCTCTGCCGCCTTCTAGTCCTTCTCCCGCCTATTTTTGCCCTCTGCATCTGAGTTCCGCTTCCTCTTTGCAATCTCACGCCGTTTCTGCAACTTTAGATCCCTATCCGCCTTGCGGATTGCATCCACAGATGCGCTAGATTGTTCCATGTCGACACTGAGACGACGCTCATCCTCGTCGCGCAGGAACGCATTGAGGCCCGATTCCTAGATGGACAGAGCGATGTCCATCTGCATACGATGCAGAAACTCGAGGTCGTCATCGTCAGCCGTGGCAGATGACGGTTGTCCCTTAACTGACATGGAGGACAACACGTCAGAATCCTCTATCTCGTCGGCGGCGGCCACGACCGTTGGTTGTTTACTGTTGCCCACAATGGTGGCCAATGCGTCGGAATCCTCTATCTTGTCATCGTCCAACACTATCAAGACAACGCCATGCACATCCCCATGCTTGAGCAATGGTTCCATTTGGTGTGTGTGGTGGTGGTGGCGAGCTATCGGCAAAAAAATTAGCTGTTAGCCGCCGCTGCCGAGATGCTTTATAGTTTGCTGTCGGGATTGGGTTTGTACTGTGCGCATTACCCCTTTGCACTGGCCGACGCTTGCGGTTGCCACCACTAGGCAAGTCCGATTTTGCTCTCTACGGGCATCACACACGGTTAGAGTAGCACGTTCGTCTCTGCTCAGGGTACAATCGCATACGGTTGTTTCGTCGGTTACGTTTGCTATTTTACATAATACTAGCATCTTTGAGATAAACGAGAAAAAATACAAGAGAGGGTCAAAACACAACCACGCCCGCTAGTGGACCAAATATATACTCCCTCTGTTCCTTAATATATATGTAGTTTGTAGTGAAATCTCTAAAAAAAAGACTTGTAATTAGGTTCAAATGAAGTAGATATATGTACGAAGGTGGTGTTGTCATGTTTAAATTCACAATGAGCAACTTTAATGTGTGGCACATGCTGCATATGTGCATGCCTAAAAGTGTCCAATGTGACAGAAAAGGGTTTCATGACAAACATAATATAGGGTGTTGCCTCCTACAATATGTGTCGGAGGATATATGGGGTCCTATATATGAACACACATGACCTGGTTCAAAAATTTTCACACATTTATCCATGTCTGAATTTTCGTCAGACAACCAAGAGAATTTGTACCTTTTAATATGGCCAAAACATCACATGTTGTTGTCGAACAAGAGGGATATATAGATCACGCGGTCGCACGAGTTGGCGTGTCATCGAAGATCAGTTGAGCGGGGCTAGAAGAACATCACCCCCTGCATATGGCCAAATGTATATGTGGAAATGGTGTGGTCCGGTGTTTCAACAACTAATACACAATGGTACACTATCTATGATGTGGCATATCCTAGCTGAGACAACTAGACACACACACATATATACCCCCTTAAGATTGGTTATATGTATTATATACCTAGATCGTTATATATATATATATATATATATATCATTCCCCTCCCCGCACAATGAACACATGCAAGGTCCACACCCACACGGGGACAGAGAGAGATGCACACATGCACACACACACACACCATCACCCATCCTTGGCCTTCCAACATTGTTAGTAAAAGGCATGACAAACCCTAAGGGCCCGCCGATAGGTTTGTCATCGAAAGCCGCACAATGTAGGCACATGTTCCACACACAAGCATGGGTTCAAACATGCACACACATGCATACGCACGCACCACACCCCTCCGCCCCACACGCACAGTGTCACCCATCCTTTGCCTTCCAGCATTGTTAATAAAAGGGATGAAAGACCCTAAGGGCCCATTGATAGGTTTTCCGTCGGAAACCGCACAATATAGACACATGGTCCACACACAAGCATATGGTTTCACATACACACACGCACATGCACACACACTCACACACACGCACACACACGCACATGCGCGCGCGCACACACACACACCCTTGGCCTCCCAGCATTGTTAGTAAAAGGCATGGCAGACCCTAAGGGCCCACATAAGTTTGTCATCAGAAACCACACAATGTAGGCACATGGTCCACACACAGGCATTGGTATGCACACACACACACACACACACACTTGATCCTTGACATTTTCTAAACAACAAAAGAAAACTATGGATATTTTCAAAACAAGGATCTCAAGATTTATTTAGCCGGAATGACATATCACACACACACACACTCGATCCTTGACATTTTCAAAACAACAAAATAAGCAAGCGTTGGTACACACACACACACACACACACTTGATCCTTGACATTTTCAAAACAGCAAAAGAAAACCGTGGATATCTTCAAAACAAGGATCTAAGGATTTATTTAGCCAGAATGACATATCACACACACATACACACACTCGATCCTTGACATTTTCAAAATAGCAAAATAAGCAAAATAAAATCATGGATATTTTCAAAACAAGGATCTCAAGATTTATTTAGCTGGAATGAGATATCACTATAGGCATTCATTTAAATGCCTATAGTGGTCATATCACACCGCCTAAATGAACCTTGAAATCTAGCAACTTCTCAACCGGCCACCCATCCTTGTCTACTCCACCGAAAGCACGCTTAACTTCTGAGTTCCATCGAATGGGTTATGGGCTGGAAAGGCACGTCTTGCTGGTAATGGTTGCCTGCCATCATATACAAGGCATGCCCCGGTGGGCACCTGGTGGGACCAGACACACATCACAGACGCTTCTGTTAGTATTGGAAACCGTGTGTGATGTTGGCATGGGGGCTGATGATGGCGTATTGCTCATGCTTGATGGCGTGATGCCGCTTTTGCCTGCTCTTCGGCCTGCTCCGTCTTGTCCTCCTCGTCCAGGAGGTTGTTGACGGGGCCGACACTTCGACAGGAAATCAATTGGGGGAGTGGCGGGAGAAGCGTGTTTGGATAGAACATCATTTTAATACAAATTGGATAACTTCTCAAAGAAGGAAGCTTGAGCTAGCATGACACGGGGACACCATGCTTACACACGCACGAGCTTCAGGCGGGCGTATAGAACTGCTTCAAATTATTGATGATTCGTTACCTTTTTATATACTACACTAATCAAGTTTGTAGACATTTAATGTGCATAATTCAAACTTGAACTAAAATAACATGATTCGTTTCACCAAAATGGGTTGAAAAAAGGTATTTGTGTCCTTGGGTTCCTTGTTTAGGTCCCATGCAATTAACGTGAATGGATTGCAAACATCTCGAAGTCAGGACGAGGCAACAAACATTGAGAAACTTGGCCTTGAAATCATCATAAATCCACAACTCGTCTGAAATTCTTAAAACTTGCCCCGGTGTCATGACACGACACTTATACAACATGATAATTTTTTGTCCAATGTGGGAGAAGTCTCTTGCACACCAAAACTTCTCTCAAGAACCATCGTGGTTTCGATACGGAACAATATGTCACCTTTGTGGAGGGAACAACATTAGATGTCTCGTCTTGCATTGATATTTTATCTACATGCAACATAGGCTAATACAACTGCAATGCTAAAATGTGAAATTATTGAAACTATTGTGTCGACACGACACTTATAGGACATGGTATATAAGTTTTGGGACAAACCTCTTACAAATTGGAGCTTCCCACGACAAGCATGGTGGTTTCGATATGGAACATGTCACCTTTGTGGTCAAAACGACATTTGAGTTTTCTAGTTGTGCACTTAATGTGAAGAACTCAAATTTGAATTACAAGCACGAGCTACAGTGAACCAAAATGGATTAAAAACCATTTTGTGTCATTGGGTCCACGTTTACATCCCATGCACTGATGTTCACTGAATTACAAACTTCTTGGTGTCGTGACTAGACCGCAAACATTGATAATCTTGGTTTCAAAGTCCGAGAGAACCCAAAGCTCGCCATGAATTCACGAAACTTACACAGTGTCATACCACAACACATCTGCGGCGTGCATTTTGTTTTCTTACAAATTTGGGACAAATATTGGGACATGCATCTTACGAGCCAAAGCTCGTCGTGATAGGGAACATGTCACCTTTGTTGGTGAAACTACATTAAATGAGTCGTTAGTCCATCGAATCGGCCCCTTTTATACATTAATTGAGTTTTCTAGGGATCTAATATGCGTAGTTCAAATTTTGAACTATAGATACATGCTCTGGCCTCGTGGTTTCGATAGGGAACATGTCACCTTTTGTGACAAAACTACATTCGACATGTCCTCTAGTGCACCAATTCGGCCCTTTTTATACATCGGTTCAGTTTTCTAGGGCCCTTTCCATACGAATGTGAATGAATTAGAAACATTTAGGCATGATAGCTCGGCTGCAATCATTGATAATATTGGCTTATTGAATTCGTGTACATACAAAACTTGTATGATAACCATTTGGTGCCACACGTCCATTTTACTTCGCATATAGGATTTGGTCAAAGTCAAGCTATGTTTAGCTTGAATAAATCTATACAAAAAAACACAACAACGTCTAAAATGCTAAGGTTATATAGTATGAAAGTTAATTTCCCGATGCATATAATAATGCTGATTTTAAATTATAAATATTTATTTATTTTTCTATAAAGCTAGACAAACCTTACAATTTTTGAATTTGACCAAATTTTATATGCTAACTAAAAAGAAACGGAGGGAGTACTTGATATGGGGGAGCCGTGCGTGTAGCTGCAGGTTGATGACATGAGGCATGTGAGATTTCCGCCGCGCAGGCTCGACGGGACGCGTGCGAGCCATCCGCCGCGTAGGCTTGACATGATGCGTGAGAGCTGTCTGCCATGCATGCTTGACGGGAGGCATGAGAGTCTATTGCGCATGACTATCGGCAAGCGATACTTTGACCTCCAACCCCACACCCGCCTCGCTCCCAACTTCTGAATTAATGGCGTCCTACCCGCTGTTTATCATGTGGTTAATGCGCCTGGACGGAGGGACTAGTTTTCTTGTGATCACTGTTTTGTTCGTGCCTAGCCGAGAAATTTGACGTTTCGTTTGTTTTCAACCTGCATACATGTACAAACGAACGAAATAATATAACAACAAATTAGCACTGGCAAAGATAATAATTTTCTTACATATGCATGATAACAAAAATGCCACATGTGGCAACTCCCCAAAGACACAGGGGCAAAAGAAGAAGGAAACAGTTGAAGAAGGAAGACAAAGAAAACAATCTATCTGATTCTTCATGGATTGCTGGGAGCGGATTCCTCAATCTCCTTCTTCATCGCCTCCACGACCTCCATCTCCTGTCACCTCTCATCCAACATGTTCCGCATTACATCCATGGCGCAGTCTCTTTGCTCGAGAGCATCGATGCCCTGCGTCACGTACAGATGAAGTTCCTTCACACGCTCCACGTATTCCTTCAGCAGCCCCTCCCGCTCAATGTGGAGGTTCGCCAAGTCTTCCAAAAGTTCCTCGACGAGTTCTTTCAGCCTCCCCTCCAAGGCACTTTTCTTCTCGAGCAGTTTCTTCCAGGTGTCGTTCTCCTCCGTTATTTTCTCCACGAGGCTGGTCGTCCTGTCAACCGAGGCGTCACTCTTCTCTAGCAGCTTGACCAGTTCATCGATCATGGCGTCCTTCCTATCAAGCTCAGCGCGCATGTCGTTGCTGACTGAGGAATCAAAGACTACCAAATCGTCCAGTTCACTCGAAGGCGAATGCGCTTGTGACTGTGAGAGCCGTCGCCTCTCTGCGAAAGATCTTCCCGGGCGTCCGCAACGCCATCGGACATCTGTGCTATGGCCAATGCGGTTTGGTTGGAGCTCTTTGGCGCTTCCGTGGCGCGGCGACATGACCTGTCGATTGCTTCCACGGCTTTGGTCTTTCTTCCCTGGTTATATCTCAACCCAGAACCCCCCTACCGGCCATGGAAAACGGAACGAAGGTCTAACAAAGAAAGGCCCATTTTTTTGGTGGAGGGGGTGAAGAATGTGCGGTAATTTTCGAGTACGAGTTTGTGTTTTTATAGCCTACTACATTAAACAAATACTAAGTGAGAACACATTTAGGTTTGTAGGTGTGAACTGATTTGCGGAAAAATAGCGCGTGGTACGAGTTTGTATTTTTATAGCCTACTACAGTAAACAACTGCTAACTGAGAACATGTTTAGGTGTGTAGGTGTGAAATGATTTGCAAAAAATAGCGCGTGGTAATTTGGAATGTGAAAGGAAACAAGCTCAATTTTAGTTCCCAAGCACGAAATGCTTTGGGATTTTTAGAAACCATTTGGGAACGGGCTCATCGAGCAGACGCATGGCCATGCCTCTATGAGAGGTGGGCCCTGCCTGTGTTGTGGGTGCAAGTTTGATTAGACGGGACGCATGCGAGGAGTCCGCCGCACAGACTCAAAGGGATGCGTGCGAGCAGTCCGCCATGTAGGCGTAGCTAGCTCACCAGGAATAAAGCCCTTGGACCTCGGACTTCCACCCACATCCCCGTTCTCTCCCAAGTTCTCCATTAGTGCTATGCCTTCTCCTTCGGTCTTATCTATTTGGGCCATCGCTGCAGATCGCCTCCTTTTTTGATGGAAGATGAGGCGGCCAACAAGCGGTGGCGGGTGGAGGCTGAACCACATGAGCCTCTGGCGAGCATGGACTTCATCATCAGCATCCTCGGCGAGATGTTGGTAACCATCATGTCCCTCCTCCCCATCAAATCTACCGTGCAGACCACCATCCTTTCCAGGCTGTGGCGCCCCCTATGGTACTCCACCCCCAATGACCTCCTCGTTCGACAACGATGAGCTCTGGAATGGGGATCGCAAAAGCTTGGACGCATTGTCCCACATCCTCGCCACGCACACTGCGCCCGTCAGACGCCTTGCCATCGACACTTTCCGTTCAAACTGCAAGGCCAAACCCAAGTTTCACGACTGGTTCTTATCCCCCACCCTAGATCAGCTCGAGGAGCTCAACTTTGATGCTAGACATGGACGCTCGCTGCCTCCGTCCGTCCTCCGCCTCACGCCCACGTTGCGCCATGCTACGTTCATGCGGTGCCTTTTCCCCAAGATTAATGTTACACATGCTCTTCATCTCCCTATACTGAGGCACCTCGAGCTCACTGGCGTCAGTATCTCGAAGTCGGATTTGGAGCAACTGCTTGAGGCTATACAACGCTCGAGTACCTTCGTTTTCAGATGATCTTTGGGTTCAGTAGCATCCACATCGATATGAAGAATCTTTGTATGATTTATGTGCATGGCTGGTGCTGTAACATGTTGTCAGTTGGGGAGTTCTATGATATGGTCATTGAGAATGTGCCTTTCCTAGAGAGATTGTTTGTACTTGATAAAGAAGGTCGAACAAGAATCAAGGTCATTGGTGCACCGAAATTGACTGTGTTGGGGTATTCGTGTGCTGAATTCTGTGAACTTGTTACAGCTGGATCCATTCCCGTTCAGGTACAACAATCTTCTTCTCATTCTTATTATTGTACATCACATTTTATCTAGTTTTTGTTGATCTATGTTCAACTGTCATCTAGAAAATGATTCCCGCGAGCCTCGCATTGTCTCTACGAACTGTGAAGATCTTAGCACTACAATCTATCGGCCCCAATCTGGATGAAGTTGTTAAGTTCCTTATATGCTTTTCATGCACGGAGAAGCTATACGTCGAGGTGATGTTCATTTCCTGTTAATTCTTAACCACAAGAGAGTTCAATTTACTAGTACTTTTACCCATGATTACCATGAAATGTGTAGTATACATTTTTTTGAGATGTTAATCATGAACGATCCAAGATGGCATGCCAATCTATTCTTGTATTGTATAAATCATGCAAATCAAAGAGGCCCATAGTGTTCGATACTGCATCTAAGAACTGATATGTTATCTTCATTTGCAGATACAAGAAGGAGTTGGAGTGGAAAAGGTGGCGCAATATAACAATCCCATCGAATACCTTGAATTCCATCTCACGAAAATTACTTTGAACGAGTACCGAGGCATGATAATCCCCAAGTGCAAGGAATCATCATAGCAATTTCCAAAGGTGGAAGTGATAAGTATAGAGTTTCGAACCCACAAGGAGCTAAAGGTAAGATCAATATTCTCTCAAGTCCTATCTGCCACCGATACGACTCTACGTACACCGAACTTTTGCTTCCATCTAGAAATGAGAAATAAAACTACGTTGTGGATATGAAGAGGATAGCTTTGCATGATAACGAAGAACTGCAATATAAAAATAGGTGTTGTTATCATAATATTATAATATATTAAAAATAGCGAGTGTGGAATAATGATGGGTCGGTGTGCGGAATTATCCTAGGCAATTGTTAATAAGATCAGAAAATCATTATTGCATTTTTTATATGAAGGAGAGGCATAAGCTAACATAATTTCTCCACATGGATCATATGCACTTATAATTGGAACTCTAGCAAGCATCTGCAACTACTAAATATCATCAAGGTAAAACCCAACCATAGCATTAAACCATCAAGTCCCCTTTATCCCATACGCAACAACCCCCCTTACTCGGGTTTATGCTTCTATCACTCAAGCAACCAACTATAAGCGAATCATGAACGTATTGCAACATCCTACAGCGGGAATCCTTCATGTGTGCGCAGCACGGAAGGCACCATAGGACAACACCAAAATAAACATACAACTCAAACCAATCTAGATCATCAATCAACCCAAAGGACAAAAGAAATCTACTCAAAACTTCATAGGATGGCAACACATCGTTGGATCATAATATGTGGCATAAAGCACCATGTTCAAGTAGGGGATTACAGCGGTGTGCGGGAGAGTGGACCGCTAAAAGGAGATGAGGATGGTGACGAACAAGATGATGTTGATTAAGACGATCACCGCGGCAATGGTTCCCCCGATGGCACCCCGGCACTACCGGGAGATAAGGGTAGAGGGTCACCCCCTTGTGCTTCCTCCTCCATGGCCTCCCCCTCTGTGGGGAGAGGTTCTCCCTATGGTCCTTGGCTTCCATGGTGTTGATCGCCCCTCCGGGACGATGAAGATGGCCTCCGGTGATGGTGACCCCCTCCATCAGGGTGCCGAAGAAGGCCAAGATTGGTTTTTCGTGGCTCTGAGCTGTGTGGCGGCAAAACTCCCGATCTAGGTTTATTTTCGGAGGTTTATATATATATAGGAATTTTGGCGTCGATCTCACATCAAGGGGGGCCACGAGGTGGTGGCAAGCCTGCTAGGCGCAACCACCCCTTGGTCACGCCTGGCAGGCTTGCCGCCTCCTCATCGCTCTTCTGGTCCAGCTCCAATGCTTCGGGGGTCTCTTTTGGTCCACAAAAAAACATACTAAATTTTCAGCCCATTCTGAGAACTTCTATTTCTGCAAAAAAACGACACCATAGTAGTTCTGCTGAAAACAACGTCAGTCCAGGTTTGTTCTAACAAAATCATACCAAAATCATATATAATTATTGTAAACATGGCATGAATACTTCATAAATTATAGATACGTTGGAGAGGTATCAAGGCACCAATCCAGAGATTCAATTTGCTAGTTTCTTTGTTCAGAAAGCAAGGGTGCTCAAGGTAATGAGGTTTGCACTATATTTAGTGCGCCACAATGGTTGGTTTACTGACCAGCGGAGGCGTCTACAGCAGAATGGAAAAGGCTCTGCAAAAGCTGATTTTCACTTTGGAAGTTCAAATGACATATTATTCTTAAGTGATTCTATCGATCCGATATATGACTTCTCGGCGGATGATCCCTTCATGGAAATATTTCATCCCATGGATCCTGAAGATTGGATTTGATTTCCAATGTTAATTTGTAACTTGAAATCTTTGAATTTGGGCCTTGTTATGCTTGAATTTGAACCTTGTAATATTGCTGGTATTTGTGATATAATATTTGAAATTGCATTGTGTTCTTTTTTGTTTATGCAATCATGTTCTTATAAGTACATATGTTGTTGTTCTGCAGGTGCATCATTGATGTTGTGCAGACCGAGCAAATCATAGTACACACGGACTAAACTACAAAACCCGTCGGTCATGATTTCATCAACCGCTCATAGTTTTATACCAGCGAACGTTTCTCCACAACACACACAGGTTATCAGCACCAATCATCTACGTTATATCTGGTGTTCGCACACGATTCTCATTACTCACCGGTTTGTTGTACATCGCACACATCTTGTTATGCCAAATCGTTTGTGTTCTGTTGTATCAACGCACAAAGTTTATCCGAGTGAACTGTATGCCGTACTTCGCACACATCTTGTTATATTGAATCATTTGTGTTCTGCTATATTATCGCACATAGTTTGTAGTGATGAACTGTGTGCCCACTATCGCACACATATGGATATGTATAACCGTTTCTGTTGTCTTCTCTAATCACAAACGGTTCATAAGAAGAAACTATCTGCCATTGATCTCACCCGTAACTACTTTCTGAATCATATTTGATTGATCCACCTTCGCACACAGTTCGTGCCATTAGCGATGGAGCTTGCACTATACCGTTTTCAATTCATGCGTTGCACACAGTTTCGTCAAAGGGTCTCTGATTGATGTGTCTTGTTTGGACCATTCTATAGTAGTGTTGTGGTGTTCCTTCCCAATGACAGAAGGGGCAGCAAGACACACATGTATCGTTTCCATTAAGGATAACAAGATGGTTTCTGATCCTACATGCATAGATATTGTCTACATCATGTCACCGTTCTTATTGCATTACTCCGTTGTAGACATATAAATTATAGATACGCTGGAGACGTATCAGCATCCCCAAGCTTAATTCTCGCTCGTCCTCGAGTAGGTAAATGATAAAAGAAATAATTTATGAAGTTTGAATGCTAGCAAGTGCAAAAGTTTGATCAATGATAATACCAAGCACTTTTTCTAGCATCATTATTGTCGTGGGAACGAACACCTATGGTATCATGGGGATCCCTTTCGGTTCGGCAGGGGGCGGGCTCGCACAAAGAGCCGGTCTGGTAAGCAGCGCACGGGGAGTTTTTTCCCAGGTTCAGACCGCACGGGTGTGTAAAAACCTACTCATGCTTGGTTATATTGATCGTGTTCTAGGGTTCTAGCTACAGGAGCACCATGGACGGCTGCTACGTGAGCTTGGTAACCTCCAGTTGTCTAATTGTCCGGCTGTCCGGTTGTCTGACCTCCCAACTGTCCGATTGTCTAACCTTCTAAACTTTTCCCATCCAACCCCTTCTCGGTAATTCCCTAGGCCTCCTTTTATCCCTAAGGGGATCCCAACAGTGGCGTACAGTGTACACACGGGATGCACAGTGCTACAGTGCGATCGTACCTAACTCTAACGGAGTAGGACAAGAGCATTCAATGCACCGTCAGGCGCCTCAGTCCGTCAGAGGGACGGGACGAGGGCCCGTCCCATCGACGCTTCTTAGCTCCCTCCAACGTCGACACCGCGACACCCGTCCAGGTGAATCGTCACCTAGCCTGTGTGCTGGCGATGCTTGTCGGGACCTTGCCTTACCGGGGGCCTTGCTTCGTGTGGAGGCTCTACAGCCCTCTCGGCAAGGTCTTGCTGGTAGTCTTGAATCTTCTGTGCTGGTGCTTGACAAGTCTTTGCTGGGCCTTGCCACCAAGGCGGCTAGTACTGTCCGTGCATGAGTAAAGGGGCACTAGATGGCCCAAAAACTCTAGTGCACCGACAGGAGCCCCCGGGCTAGGGCCATACACGTCGCGAGCCATTGTTGGGCTAGGCCCAAATAGTGCATAGGCATGTATGGCAGGGCCTTGCAGTTGTGATCATTGCGCTCTCTGCGCTTCCCCATGATGCCTATTGAATGCGGGTAATGGGATACGTGTGCGGCGCGACCGCCGAGTTTTCAATTACCGTGTCAGGTCTTTTCCGCCACAAGTGCCGCATGCATAGCGGGGAGCTAGCAACAGGCGCCCGTGATTTAAAGTCCCTGCGAAAAGGTAGTAACTGTGGCGCTATGGATTGGGGCGACGAGGCGGTTGTGTTCGCCTCGTGATCGAGGGCGCCGCTATTGGAGGAGGTGGGCGACATCCTTTGGAGTGGGGGAGAGACAGCCCCCACGCTTCGTCCTATAATTTGGGGACAACGGGGGCGGAGCTCGTCGATCCTTCTTTCGCCCTTCAAGTGCAAAATTCCGCACTCCACCTCCCCTCTCGTATTCTCAACCTTCAGGTAGCGCCCGCCCTTCACCATGTATAGGGAGAGGGGGCAACCACCTTCCTCGGATGCGAGGAGGAGCTATCGTCGCGATCATGCCGCCGCTTCAGCCGCGGAGGCGGAGGGAGGCTCGAGTTCGCGTGGTGGAGGAGGCGCGAGGGGCCGTGGACGCCGCGGAGGCCGAGGTCGGGGGAGGTGGAGCGCTGCTCCATCCCCTCCTCTGATGCCAGGCATCTCCATCGAAGAGGCCCACGCCGAGGGGACGGCGCTGGACTTCGTCCTTGAGCTGGGCAGTCCCCTCTGGAGCCATTTGCGCCTCCCACGCCTCTTCGCCAGGGCGATGGAGGACAACGAGCCGTCCTTCCTGTGGCTGCGGGTGGCAGGCTGTTGTAATGGCGCGGCATGGGTGGACGTTGAGTACCCAGCATGCCGCGTCATGTTCCTCAGGCGTGGTTGGAAGACCTTTGCCCGTGCCCACAATCTCCAGGTGGGGCACGTTCTTCGTTGTAAAATGATGGAGGCCAATACCCTCTCCATCAATATTTATGGGAGCTCCGGCATTCGCCTCAGCTGCTGCGAAGAGAGCACGAGCAGTGGCGAGAGCCTGTCCTCCGGCGAGAGTGGCGGGAAGGACAGCGCCAAAGACAGCGGCAATGAGCCCGGTCTTCAGGCGGTCAAGTTGGAGCCTGAAGATTCGAGCTCGGGCTAACCGCCGGCCGCACCATCATTGCAAGCCTCATGCATCTCCCCCTCTCGGCAAGACGGTCTTGCCGGGGGTCCTTGTCCCGGGCGCCGCCTCCTCTTCCTGCTGTGTTCTTTGGCGGGCCCGTGGACTTCAGCTTCGTCGGCCCATCTCCCTGCTAGCCCTCTCCTCGGAGCAATGCTGACCCAGGAGGGGACAGGTTCTTGTCTGCCCATCTGGCCACCTTGCTCCTCCGTGCAATGCTGGTCCAAATGGTCAGACTGGGCTTCTGTCGGGGGCTTCTCGCCATCTTTTTCTTCTTGTAATCTGCCCCTCCTCTCCATCTTTTTCTTCTTGTAATCTCCCCCTAGGGGAGGAAGTCAAATAAAGATGTTCTTAGAGGAAGAGCGATACCTTATGTAAATTTCACACTATCTGAAAACGGTATGTTATCTTCCTTGTTAAACTGTTTCTGTGTATGGAATTTTCCCTATGCCCTTTCTGGAACAATCTTGACGTCGTGTGTAGCCCTACCGCAAGCACTTTGAGGAACGGATCCTTAGCATCCTGCTGGCAGTGCCACTGCCGGCAAGATACCTTGGCGTCCTTGGCGCGTCCATTCAAGGCATCGGCCTTACTCAAAAACGGGATAAGGGCGCGAGCGCTATCACTTGGATCGTTGAGTGGACTCGAAACGAAACAAGGAGCGCGGGCGAAGCCACTTATGCCATTGAGCGGTCCCAAATGCAGTGAGGGCGCATCCAATCGTGGCAAGGTTCCCGCGCGTGCAGGTTTTCCATAGAGAATTCAAAATTGCTCAAGGAAAATAACTTTACGGCAAGGATTCACATGGGCTTTTCGTGACTTATCTTTTTGTTGCCTTTCTCCTTCCAGCAAGTTTTTTGGGACGTCGTTCATAGGTATCCGTACTCCCATCCCCCCTAGAAAAGCTGCACGCGAGGTGTCCTCCCATCCTTTACAAAAAGAAAGAAGAGAAGATATGGGTATGGAACCTTGGCGGTCCGTCAGCCCTTGCCGGGATTAAGTATAGTGCAAGGCTTCAGATAGACATGTACGTAAACAAACATGAGAATCAGCCAAGGTTGCGAAATACTTATCTTTATTTAACTACGCATAGGGCCTGAGTCTGGCTTTGCACCAAGGATTACATGCTTCAGCGGCAAGACTTGTACAAAAGGTGGTTGTCGGGACTTGCCCAGCAACCGCGCCTCATGGGTAGAACTTTCGAAGATGTTCGATATTCCAGGAGTTGCTCACCGGAACGCCATCCCCGGTCTCCAGGCGGACTGCACCGGGCCTAGTGACTCGTACTCCGATAAGGGCCTTCCCACTTTGGTGTCAACTTGTTTGGATTCTTGGCGGACTGAACTCGGCGAAGAACAAGGTCGCCTTCCTCAAGACTTCTGGCATTGACCTTGCGGTTCTGGTAACGGCGCAAAGCTTGCTGGTAGCGCGCAGCTCTCACAACAGCCTAAAGACGGTCTTCCTCAAGGAGCGTCGCGTCGTCTTGTCGCAAATAGTCTTGCTCCATCTCACCATAAGCGAGCACACGAGGAGACCCGTATATGAGTTTCTTTGGGAGAACTGCCTCCACCCCATAGACAAGGGAGAAGGGTGTTTAACCGGTAGCTTAATTTGGTGTCGTCCTGATTGACCAAAGAACCACTGGCAACCCATTAATCCAGTTCCTTCCACACCTATGCAGCTTGTCGAAAGTTTTTGTCTTGAGGCCTTGCAACACTTTAGCGTTAGCCCTTTCCGCTTGGCTGTTGCTCCTTGGGTGGGCAACAAAGGCAAAACAGATCTTGTCACCAAGGTCTTGGATGTACTGCATGAAGGTGCGGCTCGTGAACTGCGTGTTGTTGTCAGTGATGATCCTGTTGGGAACACCAAAGCAGTAGACTAGTCCATTGAAGAGCTTGACGGCTGATTGTGTTGTCACCTTTCTGACCGCTTCCCCTTCTAGCCACTTTGTGAACTTTTGTCGATCGCGACATACAAGTACTCAATGCCCCCGGCAGCGCGGGGGAAAGGGCCCAAGATGTTGAGCCCCCAGATCGAGAATGGACAGGAGAGAGGGAGGGCAGTGGGCAATCCTTGCCGGAATGCCTTTCCAGCAAGGGCCCTTGATCCAATGTGGGATACACATATGCCTCCATGCATCTCTACCAACAGCTCCAGTCTATCTTCCCGAGAGATATATTTGAGTCTCATACCGTTCGATCTCTTTCTGTATAGGACGTTATCCACGAACTGGTACATATGAGATCGGCGGGCTACTTTCTTTGCCTCCTCTTGTTTCCCGGGAAGCTCTCCTGCCTGAAGGAAATGGACGATGTGTTGTGCCCATGCTGGAGCCTGGGGCTCGACAGCAAGGACTAAAGGTATATCTTCTGCAAGGAGAGCGTTTGTCTCAACGGCAAGGGCTTGGGGCTCCACCGGAGCATGGTGCTCACCAACAAGCCTGCCTTTCTCTTCGGCAACTTCCTCGCCGGTGGCTCCTGGGAGGTCTGCCGGGGAATGCTTGCTGGAATTTAACTTTCTCCTCTTCTCTTATCCAGTTGATGGTGTCACGGAGGGTCAAGTCAGCTAGAGCATGAAAGTTCCTGGTTCCACAGGTAACTTCAGGGCAGCGCATTTTGACAGGCCATCGGCAACGCTGTTCTCTGCACGTGGAACGTGCTTCATTTGTAAGCCGTCAAAAAGTTCTTCCAGCTTCCTCACTTCGTCTACATAAGCTTCCATCAATGGACTCTGGTAGTCCTTGTTCACTTGCCTTGTGACAAGTTGAGAATCACCTCTGACAATAAGTTCCCTGATTCCGAGGTCTGCCGCAATTCTTAGACTCGCAAGTAGGCCTTCGTACTCGGCAGTGTTCTTTGTTGATCTTTTCTGGGGAAATGCATCAGAACCACATACTTGAGGGACTCTCCGCTGGGTGCGATAATCAGTACTCCGGCACCGGTGCCTTGTAGCGAAAAGGCTCCGTCAAAATACATGGTCCACTCTTGATTGGTTTCCTTGCCGGGAAGAGTTGACTCCGGAACCTCTTTGTCGGGCATTGGGGTCCATTCCGCGATGAACTCCGCCAAGGCCCTGCTCTAAATGGTTGAAGTGCTTTCGAACTTGAGACCAAAGCTTGATAGTTCCAAAGCCCATTCCATAATCCTGCCGGTAGCTTCCAGTTTTCGCAAGATCCGTTGCAGCGGGAAGCGGCTGACAATAGTGATCTCATGCGCATGGAAGTAGTGACGCAGCTTCCTCAAGGCCATAAGGAGGCCGAAGAGAAATTTTTGCATGCGAGAATATCTTGATCTAGCCCCCTATAACAAGGAGCTGACAAAATAGATTGGTCGCTGCACCATCTTCTTCTTCTGAATTGCCTCATTTAACTACGCAGATCCTTTTTTGCCGGCACCAGACCCTGTCGGGGAACATCCTGGCTCGTTGCTTGGCATCCCTACCGTTGCCGTTGCTTCTTCGTCAACTTCTCTTTCAACCACTAGTGCAACACTCACCACTAGGTTCGTTGCCGCCAAGTACAGCAGCAACGACTCTTGTGGTTTTTGCGTGACTAGGATTGGCGGAGAGGAGAGGTATTTTTTTCAAATCTTGCAGTGCCTCCTCCGCTTCCGAAGTCCATCTCATCAGACCTGACTTCTTCAGGATTTTCAAAAAGGGCAGGGCACGTTCTGCAGATTCTGAAATGAACCTGCTTAGAGCCGTGACACAGCCGACAAGACGCCACACATCTTTGACTCGTCTTGGCGCCTCGATTTGCTCAATCGCTTTAATCTTGTTGGGGTTCGCTTCGGTTCCCCGTTGATATATAAAATACCCGAGGAGCTTGCCGGACGGAATGCTGAACACAAACTTCTCGGGGTTGAGCTTCATATTGATCTTGTGCAGGTTGGCAAATGTTTCTTCCAAGTCTGGTATGAGTGTAGCCTTGTCCTTGGTTTCGACCACTATGTAGTCCATATGAGCCTCCATATTTCTATGTAGCTAGGGCTCAAAACCAATCTGGACTACTCTTGCAAACATAGAACCAGCGCTTTTCAACCCGAAAGGCATACGCAAAAAGTAGTACGTACCACATGGGGTGATAAACGAGGTCTTCTCTTCGTCTTCCTTGGCCATAAAACTCTAATGATAACCAGAATAGATGTTAAGGAAAGACAACAGATCGCAGCCGGTGGTGGTATCCACAATCTGGTCGATGTGTGGCAAGGGAAAAGGATCCTTGGGGCAGTCTTTATTGATGTTGTAAAATCAATGCACAACCTCCATTTACCGTTTGCCTTGCACACTACAACTAGGTTGGCCAACCATGTAGGATGGAGTACTCCTCTAATCAATCCAGCTTCCTCTAGTTTCATGATCTCCTCGGCAATAAATTGTTGCCGCTCCAAAGCTTGCTTCCGGACCTTCTGCTTGACGGGCCACGCGTGTGGGCAGACGAGAAGGTGGTGCTCAATCACCTTCTTGGGAACACCGGGGATATCAGATGGTTGCCATGCAAACACATCAAAATTCGCCCGCAAGAAGGCGACGAGCGCGCTTTCCTATTTGTCGTCAAGGGTGGAACTTATGGTGAAAGTTCCCCCGTGCCATCCTCCTTGGCAGGCACCTTCTTGGTCTCGGGCTGGGCAGCCTTGGACCTTTTGCTCTTGTCGGTGGAGCTCTCTAGCACATCGTCAACAGTAGCGCAACACCCTGAAGAAGTGTGCTTGCCAGACTATGCGCCAAAGGCCTTGCCGATCTTCTTCCCCCCGGGAGCTTCAGCGGCAGGACCAAGTGCCTTGGTGGTAGGTGTTGCGACTGCGCCCCGCTAGAGTTGGTTGGCGCAGATAAGCGTGCTTTTCTTGTCGGGGTTGATGGTAATGACGCTCATTGGTCCGGGCATCTTTAGCACGTTGTAAGAGAAGTGGGTGGCTGCCATGAACTTGGCCAGTACCGGACGGCTGAGAATGTCGTTCTATTGCAACGAGATCTCGGCAATGTCAAAGACAATCTTCTCAATTCTGAAGTTGATATCGCTGTCGAACATCATCGACAGCATGATCTTGCTCCTCAGATGAGTTCTTCCTGAGTTGACCCCTTGGAAGGCGCCTGACGGCTCGAGATATTCATCAAGAATTTGCAGCCTTTGGATGACACCGGGCGATATCAGGTTCAGGATGGCCCCACTGTCGATTAACATCTTCCTCACCTTGAGGTTGCGGATTGTTGGCGAAACCAACAACGACAAGCATCCTACCGCAGTTACGTGATCCGGGTGGTCCTCAGCGTCGAAGATGATAGGAGTGTTGGATCATTTTAGAGGTTTCTAGGTACCGAGTTAACCTAGCGCACCCACTGTTTGAGTTGGCAGTGAGAGGAGTGTGACGAGGCACCTCCTTCTATGCACATCATCCCTGTAGCCTTCTGAAACTCATTCCCACTAGATTCGACGTTGTCTTCAGCATCATCATCCTCTTCTTGCTTGTCCAGGCCACGGGTGGGCCGGTCCTTCTATTGCTTGGGCTTGCCGTGGAGACCTCCTCGGCCAACACGCTTCTTGCCGCACCCCTCAGAACCATCCTGATCCTTCTCCTTGTCTCGCCTCTAATATTCGTCCCTCTGCTTCTCGGCAAGCTGCTCAACTTGCCGTCGGTCTTGGAGGTCGTGGCCTTTGGTGCGATGGATCTTGCAATACTGCTTGCCGGAGTCTTCTGGCTTGCCAGTAGCCGCCAGGGCATGGCAGGAGGCGCACCCGACAACATCGTTGTTGGGGTCATCGACCTTCCCTTTCCTGGTGCCGCCGGGGTGTTGGAAATATGCCCTAGAGGCAATAAATAAAGTGTTTATTATTATATTTCCTTGTTCATGATAATTGTTTACTATCCATGCTATAATTGTATTTACTGGAAACACATTGCATGTGTGGATATATAGACATCCCTCAGGTCATCTGAGTGATACATGATCCAAAATCACCAACTCAAGTCCGATTATCACATGAGTTGAGGTGGTTTCAATGGTGAACATCATCATGTTGATCATATCTACTATATGACTCATGTTCGACCTTTTGGTCTCTTGTGTTCCGAGGCCATGTCTGTACATGCTAGGCATGTCAAGTTTAACCCGAGTGTTCTGCATGTGCAACACTAGCTTGCACCCATTGTATGTGAACGTAGAGTCTATCACACCCGATCATCACGTGGTGTCTCGACACGACGAACTTTCGCAACAGTGCACACTCGGGGAGAACACAAGTTTACCTTGAAATTTAAGTGAGGGATCACCTTATAATGCTACCATCGTCCTAAGCAAAACAAGGTGCATAAAAGGATTAACATCCCATGCAAATCATAAGTGACATGATATGGCCATGAACTTGTGCTTTTGATCTCCATCTTGAGAGCACCGACATGATCTTCATCGTCACCGACATAACACCATGATCTCCATCGTCATGATCTCCAGCATTGTGTCGCTATCGGGGTTGTCATGCCCACCATGCTCATACAACTATTGCTACCGTTTAGCGATAAAGTAAAGCATTACATAGGACTTAATGATTGACATGCAGGTCATACAATAATTAAAGACAACCCTATGGCTCCTGCTGGTTGCCGTACTCATCGACATGCAAGTCGTGATATACTTTACATCACATGATCATCTCATACATCACATATATCTCATCATGTAATTGGCATATCACATCACAACATACCCTGCAAAAACAAGTTAGACGTCCTCTAATTGTTGTTGCAAGTTTTACGTGGCTGCTACGGGTATCTAGCAAGAACAATTCTCACCTACGCAAAACCAGAACGGTGATACATAAGTTGCTTTTCAACCTTCTCAAGGACCGCCTTAGTCGAATCCGATCCAACTAAAGTAGGAGAAACAGACACCCGCCATTCATCTTTGTGCAATGAAGTTACACACCAGTCGATGGAACCGGTCTCTCGTAAGCGTACGAGTAAGGTTGGTCTAGGCCGCTTCATCCCACAATACCGCTGAACCAGAACACGACCAAGGGAGGAAGCAATCTAAGCATCAACGCCCACAAACTATTTGTGTTCTACTCGAGATGTCATCTACACATAGACCTAGCTCTGACACCACTATTGGGGAACGTTGCATGGGAAACAAAAAATTTCCTACGCTTCACTAAGATCAATCTAGGAGATGATCATCTACGAGAGGGGAGAGTCGATCTACATACCCTTGTATCACTAAGTGGGAAGCGTTAAGAAACGCGGTTGATGTAGTCGAATGTCGTTGCGATCCGAATCGTTGAGCGTCCCGCGATCCAATCACGACCCTCCCCCTCCCCCCCGATCTAGCGCCGAACGAACAGCACCTCCGCGTTTAGCACACGTACAACTTGATGACGATCTCCGCCTTCTTGATCCAGCAAGAGGGAGCGGAGAGGTAGATGAGTTCTCCAATAGCGCGACGGTGTAGCGATGATGGTCCGGAGGTAAAGATTGATATATAGGAAGTCCTGTTTTGGTCACCGGAAAAGTTTCAGGCTCATTGGTAGTGTACCGGGAGTGCCGGGAGGGTACCAGGGGACCATCAGGAGGGGTATTTCGTCCCAAGAAGCTACATGGGCTGTGGGAGAAGGAATACCAGCCCTTAGTGGGCTGGCCGAAGGCCCACAGGAAGCCCATGCGGCTAGGGAAGAAACCCAAGGTGGAAAAAAGGCAAAAGTGGAAAATAAGGAAGGAGTCCTAATCCTACTAGGAGTGGAGGAGGAGGACTCCTCCCTCAACTTCGGCCGAACCAGATTTGGCTCATTGGGAGCCAAGTCTCCTCCCTCCCCTCCGCCTATATATACTAGAGATTTTGAGGGTTTTTGACACAGAAAAACAGCCACGTGCTACCTCTCCTCTAGATTGTAGTTTCTCCTCTAGATCGGTTTTCAGTGGTGCTTAGGCGAAGCCCTGCTGGAATTACTCCACCACCATCGCCGCAACACCGGCGCGCTGCCGGAGAACTCATCTACCTCTCTGCTCCCTCTTGCCGGATCAAGAAGGCGGAGATCGTCATCAAGCCGTACGTGCTCTGAATGCGGAGGTGCCGTCCGTTCGGCGCTAGATCGGGACGGATCGTGATTGGATCGCAGGATGCTCGACGATTCGGATCGTGAAGACGTTCGACTATATCAACCGCATTTCTTATCGCTTCCTGTTTAGCGATCTACAAGGGTATGTAGATCCACTCTCCCCTCTCATAGATGCTCATCTCCTAGATTGATCTTGGTGAAGCGTAGGAAATTTTTTGTTTCCCATGCAATGTTCCCCAACATGGGGTTGCTACATGCCTCGACAACAAGCATGGTATTGCCCTTGCGCTTCTTGTTCCGTCGCTGGCCCTTCTTTGTCGGGACAGCAGTATCCTCATCTTCAGAGTCGACCTCTACACCGGCATCTTCGCCGGGGAGTCTTCTCCCTTCTTTAGCCCGAGCGCACTTGTCTGCCAAAGCATAAAGCTCGGCGACGTTCCTAACTCTGTTCATCGCCAGCTCCTCCCGCGCTTATAACAACAGCAGGGTGAATGTCTAGGATGTTGTAATGAATGCAGCTGAACCTCTGGATGTACTTGCATAGTGTTTCCCTTCCGTCTGGGGGATGATGTGCAGATCACTCTCCTGGCCAGGAGCTTGATGACCTCCGATCAAGGCACCAACGAACTCGTGACACAGGTCCACCCAGGAAGCAATGGACTGTAGGATCTATAGAAGAGTGTCTAGAGGGGGGTGAATAGACTACTAGCAGGAATTTAAAACCTAACCTCTTCCCAAGTTAATTGGTTGGCAAATTTTAAATATTTTAGCAAGTCTAGCAAATCTAATAGCCCTACACATGCATGTCTACGAATATGGTAGCGGAAAGTAAAGATATAGCACATGAAGTAAAAAGGATAGTGTAGGAAGATCAAACGCAATTTTGGACACAAAGTTTTTTCCCATAGTTCTGATAGGTGGTGCTATCGTACGTCCATGTTTATGGAGTCTTCAACCCACGGAGGGTAACGGTCGCGAGAGTCCACGGAGGGCTCCACCCATAAGGGTCCACGAAGTAGCAACCTTGACTATTCCATACGGCTTCCGTCCACGAAGGACTAGCCTGACTATGGGTAGATCTTCATGAAGTAGGCGATCTCCTTGCCCTTAAAAACTTCTTGGTTCACTCCACAACACGAAGTAGGACGCTCCCAAGCGACATCTAACCAATCTAGGAGGCACCACCCTCCAAAATGTAATAGGCTCGATAATGACGATGAACTCCTTGCTCTTGTGCTTCAAGATGATAGACTCCTCAACACACAATCACTCTCTTATAGATTTGGCTTGGTGGAAGTGATGGGATTGGTGGAAAGCAACTTGGGGATGCTAGAAATCAAGATCCATATGGTTGGAGTGGAAGATCTTGATCTCAACACAAGGGTAGGTGGTTCTCTCTCAAAAAATCTGATAGGATAGTTATGGAATAGTTCTGAGTGCTTCACTTATGAGTGAGTGGTGGTGGAGGGGTATATATAGCCATCCCCAAAAATCCAACTGTTACACACAATAAGTCAAACTCGGTGACACTGATGTGTTAATCTCGGTGGTACCGAAGTGACCAAAAGGTGGCAACTTTTGAATCTTGGTGAGACTGGTATAGGAATCTTGGTTGCACCGACAAGGTGACCAACGACCAGAATTGCCAAACTCGATGACGCCGGTCCAACATTATCGGATGGACCGAAAATGTGAACTTGTGTAACAGAAAGTTGGCAACCTAAACTTGGTTCGGCAAGGGGCGGGCTCGCACAAAGAGCCGTACTGGTAAGTAGCGCACAGGGAGTTTTTACCCAGGTTTGGGCGGCAGGGGTGCATAAAACCCTACTCCTTCTTGGTTATATTGATCGTGTTCTAAGGTTCTAGCTACAGGAGCACCATGGACTGCTGATACGTGATCTTGGTAACCTCTATTTGTCTAACTTTCGGGCTGTTCGGTTGTCTAACTACCCAACTATCTGATTGTCTAACCTTCTAACCTTTTACCGTCCAACCGCTTCTCTGTAACGCCCTGGGCCTCCTTTTATACCTAAGGGGATTGCAACAGTGGCATATAGTCTGCACACAGGATGCACAGTGCTACAATGCTATCGTACCTAACTCTGACAGAGTAGGACAAGAGCATTCAATGCATCGTCAGGCACCTCAGTCCGTCAGTGGGACGGGACGGGGGCCCGTCCCATGGCGCCGTTTAGCTCCCTCCAACGTCGACGCCATGACACGCGTCCAGGTGAATCGACACCTAGCCTATGTGCTGGTGGTGCTTTCCGAGGCCTTGCCTTGCCGGGACCTTGCCTTGGCTGGGGCCTTGCTTTGCCTGGATGCTCTACAGCCCTCCTAGCAAGGTCTTGCCGGTAGTCTTGAGTCTTTTGTGCTGGTGCTTGACAAGTCTTTGCTGGGCCTTGCCGCCGGGGCGGCTACTACTGTCTGTGCACGAGTAAAGGGCCACTAAATGGCCCAAAAACTCTAGTGCACCGACAATTATATATTATGAACAATAGCTCATCTCATAAAACTTCTCATGATGAAGTAACAAGCTATTCACAAGTTAAAGTATAGACCATGAAGTTTCTTGAAAACTAACAAACTATGCTTTCAGTCACCAAACAATTGCAATTCATCCTATTTTTAGGAAGGGTCTATGTAAGATCTTTGATTTAGCAAATTCCCCATACTCAACTATCATATAGTCTTCCATGATTGCCAACTCTCAAAGCATATTTTTAGAGAAAATGGTATCCGTCGAACACAGAGAAAGATAGGGGCTTAAAGTTTCGCCTCCCAACTTATTTATCATGTAGATAATTGTCAACAATAATAATTCATGATCAAATATATTTGAATGGCCATATATGCTTGGATCTTTCCCTACCACATGATGCTTGCCAAGAGAAAAAGGTGAAATTTAGGAAGTGGTGAAGCTCACCATGACTCTTGTATAAAGGTAACTACTAGAAAGTAAAAGATATACCCTTCGCAGAGGGAAGCAGAGGTTGTCATGCGCTTTTTGTCTTTGGATGTGCAAAATCCTAATGCAAAGGAAAGTCTCATTGTATTGCCCTTTGTGATAGCAACCTTTATTATGCAGTCTGTCGCTTTTATTTCTTGACCATCACAAGTTCATACAATGCTTATTTTCCCTTACAATAAAAGATCTTACATATTTAGGAGCAATTTTTATTGCTTTTTTGCACCGATGACAACTTACTTGAAGGATATTATTCAATCCATAGGTTGGTATAGTGGACTCTCATGGAAAAACTGGTTTAAGGCTGTTTGGATGCACAAGTAGTATTTCTACTTGCTGCGGAAGTTTTGGCTAGTATGAGGTGGAAGCAAGCACCACTGTTGGAGGATCCAAAACAATATAACTACTATACAAATAGACCCAAGCATAACTCATTACGTTGTCTTCCTTGTCCAACTTCAACAAATTTTCTCAGATTTGAAAATAATTAAGGGGTATTCACAATCATAGAAGATGTCCAAGATAGTAAATTTATGTGTGAAATCTCTCTTTCTTCAATATTCTTTCATTAATTGTTGAAGTGACCAATGCGGTGTTTGCTAACTTTCAATAAATTTTGCCACCTATACTTATTATGTGTGAAGTCATTACTCCCCATGGGATAAGTATATGAAGCATTTTTAATTTCAGATTTATGATATTCAATTCATTCAACCATTTACTCATAGGATATAAGTGAAGCATGAGAGGGAATGACAAACTACTCCAAAATGATATAAGTGAAGATCAATGCGTAGTCAGTTAGTTAAATAGCCGTGTGAGGAATCTCACTTATTCAAAAATTCAGATGCCATGATTTTATTGAAACATAAAACAAAATAAAATGTCACTCCAAGAATGGCACGCATCATGTGAACGAATAAAAATTTAGGCTCAACATAGGGTATCCGATAATCATTGATGAAGAGAGGTGGGATGTGTAGCATCCCCAAGCTTAGATACTTGAGAGTTCTTGAAATATTTGCTTGGGTGCCTTGGGCATTCCCATGCTTGATATTTTTTATCTTGTTCAATCCTCTCATATCCCGGTTTCACCTATTCTCAAAAATTTCATCCACACAAAACTCAAAAAGAACTCGTGAGATAGATCCATATGAACAAATAAAATCGTCATGTACTGCCAAGACAAGTTTCACAATAATATTAAAACATTAGGTATTGCATTCTATCATTTCCATAATTTATATCTACTAACATAGGCTATGGAAACCATAGGATAAGTAGATAACAAAACTATGGCAGCAATCTGTCTAAACAGAACAGTCTGTAGAAATTTATTAAACCAGCGTACCTATGTAACTTTAAAAATTATGAAAATTTAGGAAATTCTAAGGAATTTATATGATAACACTATGTAATTGTTTTAGAAATTGTCCAGTAAAATATGCAAATTCAAACACTACAGCAAAAGTTTCTATTTTTTACACAACACACATCAAACATGCAATGCAAGCATCCTAAGGAAATTCTTGAAACTTTTTATTGAAACAAAAGATCATAAATAACACCTAACATAGAACAGCAAAATAAAGTCATTCTCCAAGCAAAACTCATATTATGTGACTAATAAAAATATAGCTCCAAGTGAGATATATCGATAGTGTTGAAGACGAAAGAGGGGATGCCTCCCGAGGCATCCCCAAGCTTAGGCCCTTGAATACTCATTGCATATTACCTTGCGGGTGCCTTGGGCATCCCCAAACTTAGGTTCTTCTCACTACTTATTCTTTTCCTATCGGTGTCTCACCCAAAACTTGAAAACTTCAATCACACAAAACTTAACGGAACTTTGTGAGAAGGGTTAGTGTAATAAAGATAGATCATTCACTTAGGTACTATCAAGACAAGATTAATAATTATTCTCACATGATACCCACTGTATTACATCATTCCCACAATTTATAATACTCAATATAAGCTATAGTAACACTTCAAACAAGCAAACTATGCATGCAAAACAGAATCTGTTAAAAACAGAACATTTTGTGAAGATCTGAATTATCACCAAAATTCCCTAACTCTATAAATTCTTAAAAAATAGGACATATTACATAATTTTCATATAAATTTTTGTAAAAATTTCAGAATTTTTTGACTCTCTAGTAAAATCAGATAATTCATATACTGGACGCAAAACCTTCTGTTTTTCAACAGAATCAAACAAGCGAGTATCCACACTATCCCAAAGGCTTTACTTGGCACTTTATTAAAATAAAAGGCAAAAAACATGATTACTACAGTATATTAATAATGTGAAAACATGAAAGTAAAAGTGTTGGTTTGTCTCCCAACAAGCGCTTTTCTTTAGTGCCTTTTTAGCTAGGCATGACATTTTAATGGTACTCTTCCAAGCCAAATTCCGATGATCATTCTATTCATACCCTAAAAGATATAAGAGAAGTTCATAGAGAATTCTACAATTAATATATACTAACCAATATCTAAGATCAAAATTATAAGTGAAGCACAAGAAGCATTCTATAAAGCCATACTCAAAAGATTTAAGTGAAGCACAAAGAACATTCTACAAAGCCATACTCAAAAGATTAAAGTGAAGCTCATGAAGAATTCTACAAATCAATGAATTAATAACTCATACTAGAAGGGTGCATAAAGGAAAAGAAAAACACTAAAGACGCATATCATGTGAACAAAACAAAAATCAAGGTATACCGATAATTGTTGAAGAATAAAGATGGGATGCCTTCCGGGGCATCCCCAAGCTTAGATGCTTGAGTCTCCTTGAAATATTTACTTGGGGTGCCTTGGGAATCACCAAGCTTGAACACTTGTCTCTTCGTATTCTTCTTATATTGATACCTCCTCGTTTTTTGAACACTTCATTCACACAAAACTTAACAAAACCCTCGTGAGATCCGTTAGTGTAATAAAGCAAATTCCTACATTAAGTACCATTGTAAACTCATTCCAATTTCATATTAGCATTATATATACTATAGTCCAACTTCACCATGGTTCATACCACCCGATACAACCCATAGATTCATGAAAATAAGAGAACAATGCATAGAAAATAGAATCCGTCAAAACAAGACAGTTTGTAGCAATCTGGAAAATTCGTACACTTCTACAACTCAAAAAAATCTGAAAATTTAGGAAAATATAAAAACTTTGCATAGCACTACTGTGTAAAAATTTAAGAAACATTTGACATTCCAGTAAAAAAATTGCAAATTCACGCACTACAGCAAAAGTTTCTATTTTTGCACTGCACACACCAAACAAGCAATCTAATCATCCTAACAGAAAATCTTGGGACATTATTTTTATAATACAATGGATATATACAAGGGGATAATTATTTTTCAGAAGCTTCCATGAAAAATTCTACATTGTTTCCATGAGCATGAACACAAGTGTTCAAGGTCGACCCTCACTTCTCCAATGCACAACCTTCCAATCACTTCTCTTTTTGAAACTTCTTAGGCATAAGGGAAAGTAACTCTTTTTTTTATTTTTTTTGTTTGTTTCACCCACAACTAAAGAAAGTAAAAATGGAAAACAAAATCTACTTAGTTAAGAAAGCAAACAAGCACACACGAGAATATCAACCCCACGCTATTGCTCCCCAGCAACGGCGCCAGAAAAAAGCTTGTTAATCCCCAAGTGCAAGGAATCATCATAGAAATTTACAAAGGTGGAATTTATAAGTATGGAGTGTCGAACCCACAAGGAGATAAAGGTAAGATCAATATTCTCTCAAGTCCTATCTGCCATTGATACGACTCTACGTACACCGAACGTTTGCTTCCATCTAGAAACGAGAAATAAAACTACGTTGTGGGTATGAAGAGGATAGCTTTGCATGATAACGGAGAACTAAAATATAAAAATAGGTGATGTTATCATAATATTACAATATATAAAAAATAGCGAGTGTGGAGTAATGATGGGTCGGTGTGCGGAATTATCCTAGGCAATTGCTAACAAGATCGGAAATCATTATTGCAATTTTATATGAGGGAGAGGCATAAGCTAACATACTTTCTCTACATGGATCATATGCACTTATGATTGGAACTCTAGCAAGCATCAGCAACTACTAAAGATCATTAAGGTAAAACCCAACCATAGCATTAAAGCATCAAGTACCCTTTATCCCATATGCAACAACCCCCTTACTCAGGTTTATGCTTTTGTCACTGAAGCAACCCAGTATAAGCGAATCATGAACGTATTGCAACACCCTACAGTGGGAATCCTTCACGTGTGTGCGGCACGGAAGGCATCATAGGACAGCACCAAAATAAACATACAACACAAACCAATCTAGATCATCAATGAACTGAAAGGACAAAAGAAATCTACTCAAAACATCATAGGATGGCAACACATCATTGGATCATAATGTTGGAAGTATGCCCTAGAGGCAATAAATAAAGTGTTTATTATTATATTTCCTTCTTCATGATAATTTTTTATTATCCATGCTATAATTGTATTGACTGGAAACACATTGCATGTGTGGATAAATAGACAACACTTTTTCCCTAGTATGCCTCTAGTGAACTAGCTCGTTGATCAAATATGGTCAAGGTTTCCTAGCCATTCACATGAGATGTGATTTGATAATGGGATCACATCATTAGGATAATGATGGGATGGACGAGACCCAAACTACAAATGTATCATATGATCGTTTTAGTTTATTGCTATAGTTTTCTACATGTCAAGTATATGTTCCTACGACCATGAGATCATGCAACTCACGGACACCGGAGGAGTGCCTTGTGTGTATCAAACGTCACAACGTAACTGGGTGACTATAAAGGTGCTCTACAGGTATCTCCGAGGGTGTCTATTGGGTTGGCATGGATCAAGACTGGGATTTGTTACTCTGTGTGACGGAGAGGTATCTGAGGGCCCACTCGGTAATAAAACATCACAACAAGCCTTGCAAGCAATGTGACTAAGTGTTAGTCAAGGGATCTTGTATTACGGAAACGAGTAAAGAGACTTTCCGATAACGAGGTTGAACTAGGTATGGAGATACCGTCGATCGAATCTCGGGCAAGTAACATACCCAAGAACAAAGGGAACATCATACGGGATTAACTAAATCCTTGACATAGAGGTTCGACCGATAAAGATCTTCATAGAATATGTAGGAATCAATATGGGCATCGAGGTCCCGCTATTGGTTATGGACCATAGAGGTGTCTTGATCATGTCTACATAGTTCGCGAACCCATAGGGTCTGCACACTTAAGGTTTGGTGACGTTTCAGTAGTTAGAGTTCTGCATGGTGGTAACCGAAGGTTGTTCGGACTCCCGGATGAGATCCCGGATGTGACAAGGAGCTTCGGAATGGTCCGGAGGTAAAGATTGATATATAGGAATTCCTATTTTGGTCATCGGAAAAGTTCCGGGCTCATCGGTAGTGTACGGGGAGTGTCGGGAGGGTACTGGGGGACCATCGGGAGGTGTATTTCGACCCAAGAGGCTACATGTGTTGTGGGAGGATGAATACCAGCCCTTAGTGGTCTGGCCGAAGTCCCACAGAAGGCCCATGCGGCTGGGAAGAAATTCCACAGAGAAAAAGGTGCAAAAAGGCAAAAAGGTGGAAATAAGGAAGGAGTCCTAATCCTACTAGGAGTGGAGGAGGAGAACTCCTCCTCTCCACTTCGGCTGAAGCCTCCTAGGGCTGGCCCTTGCACCAAGCCTCCTCCTCTCCTCCTCCTATATATACTAGAGGTTTTAGGGTTTTTGGGATAGATTTTCAGCCACGTGCAACCCTACCCTCTAGTCCATAGTTTCTCCTCTAGATCGGTTTTAGCAGTGCTTAGGCGAAGCCCTGCTGGAATTACTCCACCACCATCACCGCAACGCTGTCGCTCTGCTGGAGAACTCGTCTACCTCTCCGCTCCCTCTTGCTGGATCAAGAAGGCGGAGATCGTCATCAAGCCGTACGTGTGCTGAACGCGGAGGTGCCGTCCGTTCGGTGCTAGATCGGGACGGATCGTGATTGGATCGCGGGATGCTCGGTGATTTGGATCGCGAAGATGTTCGACTACGTCAGCCGCGTTTCTTAACGCTTCTTGCTTAGCGATCTAGAAGGGTATGTAGATCCACTCTCCCTCTCGTAGATGCTCATCACCATGGATAGATCTTTTGTATGCGTAGGAATTTTTTTGTTTCCCATGCAACGTTCCCCATCAGTGGTATCAGAGCCAGGTTGATGTGTCGATCATATCTCGAGTAGAACACAAAGAGTTTGTGGGTGTTGATGATTAGATTGCTTCCTCCCTTGATCGTGTTTTGGTTCAGCGGTATTGTGGGATGAAGTGGCCCGGACCAACCTTACTCGTACGCTTACGAGAGACCGGTTCCATCAACTGACGTGTAACTTTGTTGCACAAAGATGGCTGGAGGGTGTCTATTTCTCCTACTTTAGTTGGATCGGATTCGACTAAGGCGGTCGTTGAGAAGGTTGAAAAGCAACTTATGTATCACCGTTGTGGTTTATGCGTAGGTGAGAATTGTTCTTGCTAGATACCCGTAGCAGCCACGTAAAACATGCAACAACAATTAGAGGACGTCTAACTTGTTTTTTTAGGGTATGTTGTGATGTGATATGGCCAATTACATGATGAGATATAAGTGATGTATGAGATGATCATGTGTTGTATAGAATATCATGACTTGCATGTCGATGAGTACGGCAACCGAGAGGAGCCATAGGGTTGTCTTTAATTATTGTATGACCTGCGTGTCAATCTTTAAGCTCTATGTAATGCTTTACTTTATCACTAGTAGCAATAGTAGTAGAGCATGGTGGGTGCGACAACCCCGATGGTGACACGTTGATGGAGATCAAGATGATGGAGATCATAGTGTCATGCCGGTGACGATGGAGATCATGCCGGTGCTTTCAAGATGGAGATCAAAAGCACAAGTTCATGGCCATATCATGTCACTTATGATTTGCATGTGATGTTAATAATTTTATGCACCTTGTTTTGCTTAGGACGACGGTAGCATTATAAGGTGATCCCTCACTTAAATTTCAAGATGAATTGTGTTCTCCCCGAGTGTGCACCGTTGTGAAAGTTCGTCGTGTCGAGACACCACGTGATGATCGGGTGTGATAGACTCTACGTTCACATACAACGGGTGCAAGCCAATGTTGCACATGTAGAACACTCGGGCTAAACTTGATGAGCCTAGCATGTACAGACATGGCCTCGGAACACAAGAGACCGAAAGGTCGAACATGAGTCATATAGTAGATATGATCAACATGATGATGTTCACCATTGAAACCACCTCAACTAACGTGATGATCGGACTTGAGTTGGTGAATTTGGATCATGTGACACTCAAATGACCTGAGGGATGTTAATTTGAGTGGGATCTTTAGTAATTTTATTAACTAAAATCATTATCTTTAATAATAGTTTAAGTAACCTTTGCATATTTATGTTGTAGATCAATGGTTCGCGCAGTAGCACCCCTGAATTTTAATGTGTTCCTAGAGAAAGCTAAGTTGAAAGATGATGGAAGTAACTTTGTGGATTTAGCCCGTAATCTGAGGATTATAATCATGGCTTCCCAGAAATCATATGTCCTTGATGCACCGATTGGTGACCAACCCGAAGACATGTTATCCGAAGACATTAAGAACGCTTGGGAGGCACGTTCTGGAGATTACTCAATAGTTCAGTATGCAATATTGTATGGCTTAGAACCAGAACTTCAAAGACGTTTTGAACGCGATGGAGCATATGAGATATTCCAGGAGTTGAAGTTTATCTTTTAGAAGAATGCCTGGATCGAGAGGTATGAGACCTCCGATAAGTTCTATGCTTGCAAAATGGAGGAGAACGGGTCTATCAATGAACATATACTCAGAATGTCTAGGTATTCGACTCATTTGGCAGAGTTAGGAATTGCCCTTCCGCCAGAGGCGATCACTGACAGAGTTCTTCAATCACTTCCACCTAGCTACAAGAGCTTTGTGCTGAACTATAACATGCACAGGATGAACAAGTCAGTCGTCGAGTGTTTGTGATGCTGAAAGTCGCTGAGTCTAAAATCCAAAAAGAACATCAAGTGTTGATGGTCAATAAAATCACTAGTTTCAAGAAGAATGGCAAGGGCAAGGGCAAGAAGGGTAAATCCAAGAAGGATGGCAAAGCAGTTGCTCCTCCTGTAAAGAAACCCAAGGCTGGACCCAAGCCAGAAACTGAGTGCTTTCATTGCAAGGGAACTGGTCACTGGAAGCGGAGCTTCCCCAAGTACCTGGCTGACAAGAAGGCGGCCAACAACAAACAAGGTATATATGATATACATGTTATTGATGTGTACCTTACTAGCTCTCATTGCAGTGCCTGGGTATTTGATACCGGTTCGGTTGCTCACATTTGCAACTCAAAGCAGGATCTACGGAATAGACGGAGACTAGCTAAGGACGATGTGACGATGCGCGTGGGAAATGGTTCCAAGGTTGATGTGATCACTTTAGGCACGCTCTCTCTTCGATTACCATCGGGATTAGTGATGAACCTGAATAATTGTTATTTAGTGCCTGCGTTAAGAATGAACATTATATCTGGATCTTATTTATTGCAAGACAGTTACTCATTTAAATCAGAGAATAGTGGTTGTTCTATTTATATGAGTGATATCTTTTATGGTCATGCACCCAATGTAAGGGGTTTATTCATATTGAATCTTGATAGTGATGATACACATGTTCATAACATTGATGCCAAAACATGTAGAGTTGATAATGATAGTACCCCTTTTTTGTGGCACTATCGTTTGGGTCATATTTGTGTAAAACGCACGGGAAAGCTCCATGCTGATGGACTTTTGGAGTCACTTGATTTCGAATCACTTGACACATGTGAACCATGCCTCATGGGCAAGATGACTAAAACGCCGTTCTCTGGAATAATGGAACGGGCAAGTGACTTGTTGGAAATCATACATACTGATCTATGCGGTCCAATGAATGTTGCAGCATGCGGTGGATATCGTTATCTTCTCACCTTCACTGATGACTTAAGTAGATATGGGTATATTTACTTAATGAAACATAAGTTTGAAACGCTTGAAAAGTTCAAGCAATTTCAGAGTGAAGTTGAGAATCATCGAACAAGAAGATCAAATTCCTACGATCTGATTGAGGAGGTGAATATCTGAGTTATGAGTTTGGCAGTCACTTAAGACAATGTGGAATTGTTTCACAGTTGACACCGCCTGGAACACCACAGCGTAAGGGTGTATCCGAACGTCATAATCGAACCTTATTAGATATAGTGCATTCTATGATGTCTCTTGCCGATTTGCCACTATCATTAGGGTTATGCATTAGAGACATCTGCATTCTCTTTAAATAGGGCACCATCAAAATCCGTTGAGACGACGCCACATGAACTGTGGTTTGGCAAGAGGCCGAAGTTGTTGTTTCTTAAAGTTTGGGGATGTGATGCTTATGTCAAAAAGCTTCAGGCTGAAAAGCTGGAACCCAAAGAGGAGAAATGCGTCTTCATAGGATACCTAAAAAAGACAGTTGGGTATACCTTCTATCTCAGATCCGAAGGCAAAGTATTTGTCGCTAAGAACGGAACATTTCTTGAGAAAGAGTTTCTCTCGAAAGAATTGAGTGGGAGGAAAATAGAACATGAGGTTATTGAACCTTTACTTCAACCAGAGAGTAGTGTAGCACAGAAAGATGTTTATGTGGAGCCTACGACAGTTAAGAGGAAGTTAATGATGATGATCATGAAGCTTCGCATCAAGTTACTATTGAACCTCATAGGTCAACAAGGGCGCGTACTGCTCCTAAGTGGTACGGCAACCATGTCTTGGAGGTCATGTTGTTGGACAACAATGAACCTACGAGCTATGGAGGAGCGATGATGGGCCCGGATTCCGATAATTGCTTAGAGGCCATGAAATCCGAGATGGGATCCATGCATGAAAAGAAAGTACGGACTTTGGAAGTATTACCTGAAGGGCGAAAGGCCATTCAAAATAAATGGATCTTTAAGAACAAGATGGACGCAGACGATAATGTCACCGTCTATAAAGCTCGACTTGTGGCAAAGGGTTTTTCACAAGTTCAAGGAGTTGTCAATGATGAGACCTTCTCATCCGTAGCGATGCTTCAGTCTGTCAAAATCATGTTAGCAATAGCTTCATATTTTGACTATGAAATTTGGCAGATGGATGTCAAAACAGCGTTCCTCAACGGTTACCTTGAGGAAGAGTTGTATATAATGCAACCAAAAGGTTTTGTCGATCAAGAGAATGCCGACAAAGTTTGCAAACTCTATCGGTACATTTATGGCCTGGTGCAAGCCTCTTGGAGTTGGAATAAGCGTTTTGATGAGGTGATCAAAGCATTTGGGTTTATACAAGTTTATGCAGAAGCTTGTATCTACAAGAAAGTGAGTGGGAGCTCTATAGCGTTTCTAATATTATATGTGGATGACATATTGCTGATTTGAAACAATATAGAAATGCGGGAAAGCGTGAAGGAATATTTGAACAAGAGTTTTTCAATGAAGGACCTAGGAGAAGCTGCTTTCATATTAGGCATTAAGTTCTATAGAGATAGATCGAGATGCTTAATAGCACTTTCACATAGCACATACCTTGATAAAGTTTTGAAGAAGTTCAAAATGGATCAGTCCAAGAAGGGGTTCTTGCCGATGTTACAAGGTGTGATGTTTAGTAAGACTCAATGCCTAATGACTGCAGAGGATAGAGAGAAGATGAGTGTCATCCCCTATGCTTCAGCCATATGCTCTATCATGTATGCAATGTTGTGCACAAGACCCGATGTCAGCCTTGCCATAAGTATGGTCAGAAGGTTTCAAAGTGATCCTGGAATGGAGCACTGGACAGCGGTGATGAAGAGCTCGTCGTAAAGGGTTACGTCGATGCAAGGTTTGACACTGATCTAGATGACTCTAAGTCACAAACCGGATACATATTTATTCTCAACGGGGGAGCGGTAAGCTGGTGTAGTTCCAAGCAAAGCGTGGCAGCCTATTCTACATGCGAGGCAGAGTACATCGCAGCCTCGAAGGCAGCGAAGGAAGGTGTCTGGATGAAGTAGTTCATGAGAGATCTTGGAGTAGTGACCAGTGCACTGAACCCAATGACTATGTGTTCTGTGACAACACTGGTGCCATTGCTCTGGCCAAGGAACCAAGGTTTCACAAGAGGACCAGACACATAAAGCGACGCTTCAATTCCATCCGCGATTACATCGACGAGAAGGACATAAATATTTGCAAAGTGCACATGGATCAGAATGTTGTAGACCCGTTGACGAAATCTCTTCCAAGGGCTAAACATGATCCACACCAGAACTGCATGGGTCTTCGATTCATTACAATCCAAATCACATTGTGATGTGAACTAGATTATTGACTCTAGTGCAAGTGGGAGACTGTTGGAAATATGCCCTAGAGGCAATAAATAAAGTGTTTATTATTATATTTCCATGTTCATGACAATCGTTTATTATCCATGCTATAATTGTATTGACTGGAAACACATTGCATGTATGGATAAATAGACAACACTTTGTCCCTAGTATGCCTCAAGTGAACTAGCTCGTTAATCAAAGATGGTCAAGGTTTCCTAGCCATTGACATGAGATGTCATTTGGTAATGGGATCACATCATTAGGGGAATGATGGGATGGACAAGACCCAAAATACAAACGTAGCATATGATCGCGTCAGTTTATTGCTACAGTTTTCTGCATGTCAAGTATATGTTCCTACGACCATGAGATCATGCAACTCACGGACACCGGAGGAGTGCCTTGTGTGTATCAAACGTCACAACGTAACTGGGTGACTATAAAGGTGCTCTACAGGTATCTCCGAGGGTGTCTGTTGGGTTGGCATGGATCAAGACTGGGATTTGTTACTTTGTGTGACGGAGAGGTATCTCAGGGCCCACTCGGTAATACAACATCACAACAAGCCTTGCAAGAAATGTGACTAAGTATTATTCACGGGATCTTGTATTACGGAAATAAGTAAAGAGACTTGCCGGTAATGAGGTTGAACTTGGTATGGAGATACCGTCGATCAAATCTCGGGCAAGTAACATATCGAAGAACAAAGGGAACATCATACGGGATTAAATGAATCCTTGACATGGAGGTTCGACCGATAAAGATCTTCGAACAATATGTAGGAATCAATATGGTCATCCAGGTCCCACTATTGGTTATTGACCATAGAGGTGTCTCGGTCATGTCTACATAGTTTTCGAACCTGCAGGGTCTGCACACTTAAGGTTTGGTGACGTTTCGATAGTATAGAGTTCTGCATGGTGGTAACCGAAGCTTGTTCGGTGTGCCGGATGAGATCCCGGGCATCGCGAGGAGCTCCGGAATGGTCTGAAGGTAAAGATTTATATATTGGAAGTCCTGTTTTGGTCACCGAAAAAGTTCTGGGCTCATCGGTAGTGTACCGGGAGTGCTGGGAGGGTATCGAAGGACCATCGGGAGGTGTATTTCAAGCCAAGAGGCTACATGGGCTGTGGGAGGATGAATACCAGCCCTTAGTGGGCTCACCGAAGTCCCACAAAAGGCCCATGCGGCTGGGAAGAAATTCCAAAGAGAAAAAGGTGGGAAAAGGCAAAAAGGTGGAAATAAGGAAGGAGTCCTAATCCTACTAGGAGTGGAGGAGGAGGACCTCTCCTCTCCACTTTTGCTGAAGCCTCCTAGGGCTGGCCCTTGCGCCAAGCCTCCTCCTCTCCTCCTCCTATATATACTAGAGGTTTTAGGGTTTTTGGGATAGATTTTCAGCCACGTGCAACCCTACCCTCTAGTCTGTAGTTTCTCCTCTAGATCAGTGTCAGCAATGCTTAGGAGAAGCCCTACTGGAATTACTCCACCACCATCACCGCAACGTTGTCGCGCTGCCGGAGAACTCGTCTACCTCTACGCTCCCTCTTGCTGGATCAAGAAGGCGGAGAGCGTCATCAAGTTGTACGTGTGCTGAAC
The DNA here is from genome assembly GCA_022496015.1 of Hordeum marinum. NCBI lineage: Eukaryota > Viridiplantae > Streptophyta > Magnoliopsida > Poales > Poaceae > Hordeum > Hordeum marinum. The sequence continues at coordinate 452,317,350 of CM039674.1, read as the reverse complement.
GTGGAGGTGCCGTCCGTTTTATGATAAATCGGGACGGATCGTGATTGGATTGCGGGATGCTCGGCGATTTGCATTGCGAAGACGTTTGACTACATCAACCGCGTTTCTTAACGCTTCCCACTTAGCGATCTACAAGGGTCTGTGGATCCACTCTCCCTCTCGTAGATGCTCATCACCATGGATAGATCTTGCATGTGCGTAGGAAAATTTTTGTTTCCCATGCAACGTTCCCATCACATAATATGTGGCATAAAGCACCATGTTCAAGTAGGGGATTATAGTGGGGTGCGAGGGAGTGGATCGCTAAAAGGAGATGAGGATGGTCATGAAGAAGGTGATGTTGATGAAGACGATCACCACGGCGATGGTTCCCCCGGTGGCACTCCGGTACCATCGGGAGAGAGGGGGAGACGGTCTCCCCCTTGTGCTTCCTCCTCCATGGCCTCCCCCCTCTATGGGGAGAGGTTCTCCCTCTGGTCCTTGGCCTCCATGGTGTTGATGGCCCCTCCGGGACGATGAAGATGGCCTCCAGTGATTGTGACCCCCTCCGGCAGGGTGCCGGAGAGGGCCAAGATTGGTTTTTGTGGCTCTGGAGGTGTACGGCGACAAAAATCCCGATCTAGGTTTCTTTTCGGAGGTTTCTATATTTATAGGAATTTTTTGCGTCGATCCCCCTGGCCGCGCCTGGTAGGCTTGCCGCCTCCTCGTGGCTCTTCTAGCCCAGCTCCAATGCTTCGGGCGTCTCTTTTGGTCCAGAAAAAATCATACTAAATTTTCAGCCCATTCTGAGAACTTTTATCTCTGCAAAAAAATGACACCATGGTAGTTCTGCTAACAACAGCGTCTGTCCGGGTTAGTTCTAATAAAATCGTAGCAAAATCATATATATTTATTGTAAACATGGCATGAATACTTCATAAATTATAGATACGTTGGAGACGTATCAAGGCACCAATCCAGAGATTCAATTTGCTAGTTTCTTTGTCCAGAAAGCAAGGGTGCTCAAGGTAAAGAGGTTTGCACTATATTTAGTGCCCCACAATGGATGGTTTACTGACCAGCGGAGGCATCTATAGCAGAATGGAAAAGGCTCTGTAGCAGCTGATTTTCACTTTGGAAGTTCATATGACAGATTATTCGGAAGCGATTCTATCGAGGTGATATATGACTTCTCAGGGGATGATCCCTTCATGGAAATATTTCATCCCATGGATCCTGAAGATTGGTTTTGATTTCTAATGTCAGTTTGTAACTTGTAATCTTTGAATTTGGGCCTCGTTATGCTGGAATTTGAACCTTGTAATATTGCTGGTATTTGTGATATAATATTTGAAATTGCATTGTGTTCTTTTTTGTTTATGCAATCATGTTCTTATAAGTAGATATGTTGTTGTTCTGTAGGTGCATCATTGATGTTGTGCAGACCGAGCAAATCACAGTACACACGGACTAAACTACGAAACCCGTTGGTGATGGTTTCATCAATCGCTGATAGATGTATACCAATAAATGTTTCCCCACAATACACATAGGTTATTAGCACCAATCGTCTATGTTATATCCGATGTTCGCACACGATTCTCATTACTCACCGGTTTGCTGTATATCGCACATATCTTGTTATACCAAATCGTTTGTGTTCTGCTGTAACAACGCACAAAGTTTATCTGAGTGAACTGTATGCCATACTTCGCACACATCTTGTTATACTGAATCATTTGTGTTCTGCTATATTATTGCACACAGTTTGTAGTGATGAACTCTATGCCCACTATCGCACACATATGGATCTGTGTAACCGGTTATTTTATCTTCTCTAATCACAAACGGTTCATAAGAACAAACTGTCTGCCATAGATCGCACACGTAACTACTTTCTGAATCGTATTTGATGGATCCACCTTTGCACATAGTTCATGCCATTAGCGATGGAGCTTGCACTATGTCGTTTTCGATTCATGCATCGCACACATGAATAGATCTTGTCTACATCATGTCACCGTTTTATTGCATTACTCCGTTTCTCCATGAAATTAATACACTAGATGCATGCTGGATAGCGGTCGATGTGTAGAGTAATAGAAGTAGATGCAGAATCGTTTCGGTCTACTTGTCTTGGACGTGATGCCTATATAATGATCATTCCCTGGATATCGTCATGATTATTTTATCTTCTATCAATTTCCCAATAGTAATTTGTTCACCCACCGTGTGCTATACTCATGAGAGAAACCACTAGTGAAACCTACAGCCCAGGGGTCTACTTTTCCAACATATTATTTTCCAATCTACTATTTGCATCTTTTATTTTCAGATCTATAAACCTCAAAACCCAAAATACATTGCTGCACTTTTTGTTTATCTATTTTATCTTGTGTTCTTGCGAGATCTATTTGCCAAAACTATCACTGCCTAATCTATCTTATTACCGTAGAGAGCTTGACAACCTTTATTTTGCGTCGGGTTGCAAGTATTTGTTATTTGTGTGCAGGTGATGTTTACGTGGGTGAGTTATCTTCCTCTATGGTTGTATACCTTGGTTTCATAAACTGAGGGAAATACTTACCTTCACCGTGCTGCATCATCCCTTCCTCTTTGGGGAAATACAGACACGGTCTCAAGCCACGTCAAAGGAATTTCTGGCGCCTTTGCATGGCAGGAAGCAACCTCATCTACTTGGTTCCTAATAAAAAATATCATCTCCTTGCAATTTACATTATTTTCCATTATCCTCAAGTTTTCCTCTCGCCCACTTCACAAATTTACCATTTTATTCGCCCTCTCTTTTTCGTTTGCCTTTTTCTCGTCAGATCTTTTGTTTGCTTGCAATCTTGTTTGCGTAGTCACGATGAGTCAAGAAAACACTAAGTTGTGTGATTTTTCCAATACCAATAATAATGATTTTATTAGCACTCCTATTTCTCCTCCCGCCACTAGTGCAGAGTCTTATGATATTAATTTCGCTTTGTTGAATCTTGTCATGAAAGATCAATTTTCCGGTACTCCTATTAGGATGTCGCGTCCCATCTAAATACCTTCGTGGGATTATGTTATATGCAATAGGAAAAAGATGTGGACAATGATATTGTGAAGTTCAAATTATTTCCTTTCTCCTTGCGGGATCGTGCAAAATTTTGGTTTTCGTCTTTGCCTCACAATAGTATCAATTCTTGGGATAAGTGCAAGGACGCTTTTATTACTAAGTATTTTCCACCCGAAAAAATATTTCCCTTAGGACTCAAATCATGAATTTTAAGCAACTTGAGCATGAGCATGTTGCACAATCTTGGGAAAGAATAAAATTGATGCTAAGGAATTGTCCTACTCATGGTTTAAATCTTTGGATGAACATTCAATTTTTTATGCGGGATTGAATTTTTTCTCCAGAAATCTTTTAGATTCCGCCGTGGGTGGTACTTTTATGGAAATTAATTTGCGTGAAGCTACCCAATTGCTAGATAATATTATGGCCAATTATTCACAATGGCATACTAAAAGAGCACCTACTAGTAAAAAGGTTAAATCAATGGAAGAAATTAGTACTTTGAGTGAAAAAGTTGATGCTCTTTCGAAATGCTCCTATTGATCTCAATAATGTGCCTTTTTCTACTTTGACTGAGCAAAATAGTGATTCAATAGATGTGAATTTCATCTCGCGAAACAATTTCAATAACAATGATTATAGAGGTAATTTAAATCCTAGGCCTTTTCCTGGAAGTTCCTCAAATAATTATGGTAATTCCTATGGTAATTATTATAATAGTAATAATAGGAACACCTCTGATCTTGAGAATAATTTTAAATAATTTATCAATGCTCAAAAATCTTTCAATACTACGATAGAAGAGAAGTTGAATAAGATTGATGACATATTTAGAAGCATTGATAGAATTTCCAATGAAGTTGAAAATCTCAAGTTGCATGCTTTTCCACCTAAGATTAATGAATCAATTAAGGCTTTATATGTCTCTATGGATGAAAGTAAGAAAAGAACCGCTATGCTTCGAGCTAAGAGAGAATTTTCAGAAAAAGCGTTTTCTAGCGATTACTTCCATAACAATGATGAAGATCTTAAAATGATTAGTGTTTTATCTATTGATTGCTTGTTTAGTAATGTCAAAATTTATGATAAAGGGACTAAAGGAGAGACAACTTTAGCTAGAGGATGTCCCAATGATTTTGAGGGTGAAAATTTTGATAAAAGTGGGTTTGGAGAGGTCAAAACTTTAACTAGTGATGTGTCCACTAATTTTTATTACAAAGACTTTAATTATGAGAGTTGGTCCTTGGTTGATTGTATTTCTTTGCTCCAATCTATGATAAATCCACCCCATGCTTATGAACAAAATAAAGCTTTTACTAAACACATTGTTGATGCCATGATGAAATCCTTAGAAGAAAAGTTGGAATTAGAGATTTAAATTCCTAGAAAATTGCATGATGAGTGGGAACCTACCACTAAAGTCAACATTAAAAAATATGAATACTTTAATTTGTGTGATGTGGGTGCTAGTGTTTCCACAATTCCGAAATCTCTATGTGATGTGCTTGATCTTACCAATATTCAAGAATGCTCTCTTAATTTGCACATGGCGGATTCTACTATTATAAAGTCTTTGGGGAGAATTAATGATGTTCTTATTCTTCCAAATAGTAATTATGTGCCCATTAATTTTATTGTTCTTGATATTGATTGCAATCCGTCTTGTCCTATCATACTTTGTAGACCGTTTTTACGCACTATAGGTGCCATGATTGATATGAAAGAAGGCAATATTAATTTTCAGTTTCCCCTTAGAAAGGGTATGGAACACTTCCCTAGAACAAGATAAACCACCATATGAATCAATCATGAGGACCTTCTATGGAGTGAAAACTAAGGATGGCAATACTTAAATCTATGTGTTATGCCTAGCTAGGGTGTAAAACGATAGCGCTTGTTGGGAGGCGACCCAATGAATAAATCATTTTTTATCCTTTACTTTCTATTTTTGAGTGTTTGCACAATAATTCTTATTTTATTATTGTGTTTTTATGTTTTATTTAGAGTTTGTGCCAAGTAATGCCTTTAGGATAATCCATAAGATGAGTAGAAACAATGCTGAATCTGAAACAAAAACTTTGTTCCAAGTGCACGAAATTTCATTTTTTACTAGACTTGATGTTGAGCTGAAATTTTAAAACAATGTTGCCATACAAATTCTTTACATTGTCCTAATTTTTAAGAATTTTTAGAGTTCCACAAGTATGGGTAGAGTAGAGATTACTATAGTCTGTCTTGTCTGAAACAAATTCTGTTTTCATTGCATTGTGTGCTTGTTTTGATGAATCTATGGCTTCTATCGGGGGGAATAAATCATGGTAAAGTTAGAATATAGTAGGTGTCATGGGAACGAGTCTGACAGTAGAAGGTAGGGGTACAAAAGGAGAGGGCAGAGTCCTAGCTACGGTGAGGATGTACACACGGATGTATGAGTTTAGGCCCCTCTCGTGGAGGTAACAGCCGTACGTCTCGGTGCTTGGGACATTTTGTCGTGTGGAGAGTATGATTTACAGAGGTTGTGAACCCTTGTGCCGGAGGGGAGGGGCAGCTTATATAGAGTACACTTACCCCCATAAGTGCGAGGCATCCAAGGGTTCAATCGTGGGTATAAAGACGAGCGTTACTGGTAACGTACATCATAATTGCTACTAATGACGACTGGCCTAATGCCTTCCCATTGGCCTCCCAGGAGTGGCTTCTGGTCTTCTGGCGTTGACTGGAAGTGAGGTCTTCCGGGTGACAGGTGAGTGTCGAGTGGAGGGAGAAGATACCGAGTGGATTAAATGTCGAGTGACTTGAGCACCATGGAGTGTCTAGTCAAAATCTCTCTTATAATCTTTAAGTCCTCCAATATAGTGCCCTTAGGTAGGGTATGTAGGTCAGGCCTAAGACCCTACCCTAGGTACATATCCTCATCATTAGCCCCCGAATGGATCAGGGTTTGAGTGGTAAAGGGGGTATCGATGCCAGTTCTAAAAAAGGCACCGAACTTCTGAATGAATTTTGGGGGCTTCAATGAAACTTGCGTCGATTGAATTCTTTGTCATTCGCCCAGAACAATTCTGTCTTGAAAGTGTCCGAGTGAATTATCAACGTCAGTCATGTTCCGAGTGACCAGAAGAGATCTTTAGACGTGACGGATCGCTCTGTCAGGCCCGGATTTTGCGGGATTCGAAAATTTGGGAAGCACGCATGCTCGCGATGATGATGCCATGACCAGGGCAAGTGGGGGCACGATGCTTCGATTAACACGCCGCCCATTTTGCCACATATTGTGCAGCGTGTGCAGTCGAGATATGCGGGGATCCAGCGGGCCCACGAGTCAGCACGACACTCGATGAGGAGCAAATCAAATTCTTGTAGCAGAAGAACCCACCTGATAAGTCTAGGTTTAGCATCTTTCTTCTCCATGAGATATTTAATAGCAGCATGATCAGTGTGAACAGTTACTTTAGAATCAACGATATAGGGTTTAAACTTATCACAAGCGAGCACAACTTCTAAAAATTACTTTTCAGTGGTAGCATAGTTTCTTTGAGCACTGTCTAGAGTTTTGCTAGCATAATGAATAACATTTAATTTCTTATCAACTCTTTGTCTTAGAACAGCACCAACGGCATAATCACTAGCATCACACATAATTTCAAAGGGTAGGTTCCAGTCATGTGGTTGAACAAAAGGTGCAGAAATCAAAGCATTCTTGAGAATTTCAAAAGCTCCTACACAATCATCATCAAAAACTAATGGAACATCCTTTTGCAAAATATTAGTGAGAGGCCTAGAAATCTTAGAGAAATCTTTAATAAATCTCCTATAGAAACCAGCATGGCCAAGGAAACCTCTTATACCTCTGATATCCGTAGGACACGGCATTTTTTCTATAACATCAACTTTAGCCTTGTCAACTTCAATACCTCTTTCGGAAATTTTATGTCCCAAGACAATGCCTTCATTCACCATAAAGTGGCACTTCTCCCAATTCAAGACAAGATTAGTTTCTTCACATCTCTGCAAAACTGGATCTAGGTTGCTTAAACAATCATCAAAAGAAGTCCCGTAAACGAAGAAATCATCCATGAAAACCTCAACAATCCTTTCACAAAAATCAGAGAATATAGCAGTCATGCATCTTTCAAAGGTAGCAGGTGCATTGCATAAACCAAAAGGCATGCGTCTATAAGCAAAGGTACCAAAAGGGCAGGTAAAGGTGGTCTTCTCTTGGTCCTCTTTTGACACAGGTATTTGAGAGAAACCGGACTAACCATCTAGAAAGCAGAAACGTTTGACACAGGTATTTGAGAGAAACCAGAATAACCATCTAGAAAGTAGAAATATGTGTGTTTGGATAATCTTTCTAGCATTTTATCAAGCAAAGGTAGAGGGTAATGATCTTTCCTAGTAGCTTTATTCAATTTCCTAAAATAAATTACCATTCTATAACCTGTGACAATTCTTTGCAGGGTCAATTCATTTTTATCATTAGGAACTACGGTAATACCTCCTTTCTTAGGGAAACAATGAACGTGACTAACCCATCTACTATCAGCAAGATGGTAAATGATACGTGCCTTCAGAAGCTTTAATATTTCATTTCTTTCCACTTACTTCATTTTATGATTCAACCGTCGGTGGTGATCAACAACTGGTTTAGCATCAGGCTCCACTTTAATTTTGTGCTGACATAGAGTGGGACTAATGACCTTAAGATCATCAAGAGTATATCCAATAGCAGCATGGTGCTTCCTTAGATTTTTCAATAATCTCTATTCTTCGCGCTCTGAAAGGTTAGACCTAATAATAATAGGATATATCTTCTTTTCATCAAGATAAGCATATTTTAGAGCATCTGGCAATTGTTTAAGCTCAAACACGGGATCACCCTTGGGTGGAGGAGGATCCCCAAGTATTTTAACATGCAAGTTGTGTTTCAGAATAGGATGCTGATCAAAGAAAATCCTATCTATTTCATTCCTTTCATTCATATGCATATCATTTTCTAGGTCTAGCAAATATCGCTCTAAAGGATCAGTAGGAGGCACTCACACTAGCACCAATATCACATAAGCCATGATAACAATGATCTCCTATCTTAGCAGAAACAACAGGCGTGCCAACAATGGGTCTATGTTTATGTTTAGCATCAGGTCTAGCAATTCTAGCAGCTCCATCACAAAATTGAATAACATGCCCATCAATATTATCAACCAAGAGATCCTTAACCATAGCAATACTAGGCTCAACTTTAATTTTCTCGGGGGGTGTAGATTTTCTAGCACAACTCTTTCGAACCACAGTTGAAGCTTTAACATGTTCCATTATTCTAACAGGAAAAGGTGGGTTCTCAATATAAGCAGCGGGAATAACAAGATCAGCATTATAATTAAAAGTTTTCTCTTCAACTTTAATAGGTTCAACTACTTTCACTTCAATGGGAGGATGATATTTAAACCACTTCTCCTGGGGGAGATCAACATGAGCAGCAAAAGATTCACAAAAAGAGGCTACTATCTCAGAGTCAAGTCCATATTTAGTGCTAAATTCACGAAAAGCATTGGTGTCTACAAAATATTTAACACAATCAAACTTAAGGTTCATACCTGACTCCTTACCTTCGTAGAGTTCCAATCTTCAGAGTTATGTTTAATTATTTCCTATAAATCCCATTTGAAGTCGATATTTTTCTTCATATAGGAACCAGCAGAAGAAGTATCAAGCATGGATTGATCATTACGAGAAAGTCGAGCATAAAAAATCTGAATAATAATTTCTCTCGAGAGCTCATGATTAAGCCTCCCCCAAGCTTGAGCGGTTCTTTCTCCTTCACGAGCTCAAAAATTATAAATATAATTCCGATCATGATGAACTAGATGCAAAGGATAGAACTTCTGGTGAAATACCATTTTCAATCGGTTGTAGCTCCATGATCCAATATCATCACATAGACTATACCATGTCAATGCCTTCTCCTTTAAAGATAAAGGAAATACATTCTTCTTAACGTGATCCTCGGGCAGACCTGCAAGCTTAAATAAACCACAAACTTCATCCTCATATATTAGATGCAAATCAGAATGTAGTGTTCCATCTCCTGCATAAGGATTAGCCAGCAGTTTGTCTATCATACCCGAAGGAATTTCATAATAAATATTTTCAGTAGGTTCAGTAGGTTGAGGGACAACTCTTTGTGTTTCCGGTCAAGGTGAACATACCCCGAACAAGCCCCTCAAAGAATTACCCTCCATAGTGACAAGTGACAGTAAATTTTAGCACATTATATAAATTTTTCCTTACCAAATTCCACTTACGAAAGGCGCTTCACTCCCCGGCAGGGCGCGAGAAAAGAGTCTTGATGACCCACAAGTATAGGGGATCTATTGTAGTCCTTTCGATAAGTAAGAGTGTCGAACCCAACGAGGAGCAGAATGAAGTGACAAGCAGTTTCTAGTAAGGTATTCTTTGCAAGCACTAAAATTATCGATGACAGATAGTTTTGTGATAAGATAATTCGTAATGAGTAACAAGTAACAAGTATAGAAAAGGTGTAGCAACGTAGCCCAATCCTTTTTGTAGCAAAGGACAGGCCTGGAGGTACTCTTATGTAAAGCAAAGCGCTCCCAAGGACACATGGGAATTTCTGTCAAGCTAGTTTTCATCATGTTCATTTGATTCGCGTTAGTTACTTTGATAATTTGGTATGTGGGTGGACCGGTGCTTGGGTGCTGCCCTTAATTGGACAAACTTCCCACTTATCATTAACCCCCCTTGCAAGCATCCACAACTACGAAACAAGAATGAAGATAAATCTAACCATAGCATGAAACATGTGGATCCAAATCAGCCCCTTACGAAGCAACACATAAACTAGGGTTTAATCTTCTGTCACTCTAGCAACCCTTCATCTACTTATTACTTCCCAATGCCTTCCCCTAGGCCCAAATAATGGTGAAGTGTTATGTAGTCGACGTTCACATAACACCACTAGAGGAGAGACAACATACATCTCATCAAAATATCGAACGAATACCAAATTCACATGATTACTTATAACAAGACTTATCCCATGTCCTCAGGAACAAACGTAACAACTCACAAACCATATTAATGTTCAAGATTAGAGGAGTATGAATTATCACTAAGGATATGAACATATGATCTTCCACCAGGTAAACCAACTAGCATCAACTACAAGGAGTAATCAAGACTACTAGCAACCCACAGCTACCAATCTGAGGTGTTGAGACAAAGATCAGATACAAGAGATGAACTAGGGTTTGGAGAGGAGATGGTGCTAGTGAATATGTTGATGGAGACTAACCCCCTCTCGATGAGAGGATCATTGGTGATGATGATGGCTTCGATTTCCCCCTCCGGGAGGGATGTTTGCCCGGCAGAACAACCCTGTCGAAGCTCTAGATTGGTTCTGTCCAAGTTCTGCCTCGAGACGGCGGTGCTTCGTCCCAAAAGCTCCCGTCTGATTTTTTTTTCCAGGTCAAAACCCTCTATATAGCAAAAGATGGGCGTCAGAGGCCTGCCAGGGGGCCCACAAGCTTGCTAGGCGCGGCGAGGGGGTGGCCGCGTTTGGCAGGCTTGTGGCCTCCTAGTGGACCCCCTCAGGTATCTGTTTCGCCCAGTATTTTTTGTATATTCCAAAATAATTCTCCATAAATTTTAGGGACTTTTGGAGCTATGCAGAATAGCTATATCAAATTTTCTCCTTTTCCAGTCCAGAATTCCAGTTGCCGGCATTCTCCCTCTTCATGTAAACCTTGTCAAATAAAAGAGAAAAGGCGTAAGTATTGTACCATAACGTGTAATAACAGTCCATAATACAATAAATATCAATATATAATCATGGTCCAAAATGGATGTATCAAGCTTGACCGATATCGTGACGCGGACGGAAAAAAATATCATGTATGCAATATTATTTGGGTTCGCTCGATATGATCTTATATGCGTTTAGGAGTTGGGTTGTTACCAACTAGTGATCAAGTAGGAGTAAGCGGGACATCTCCAAATATGTGTGAACCTATAAGGGTTGCACACTTAATGTGAGTAGAGGCAAATTCCATTTAGGATTCAAGCTAGAGGGGGCGCTAATTCCCAATGATCTATGGCATGCTTCTAACATTGAATCACATTATAACAACCTATATAAAAAGAAGGAACTTGCACTTAAGTGTTTTCCTATTCTGAATCCTCCGACCTAGCCACAACTTCTCCCTTGCCCAACATAGCCCATCTAGCAATCCGAGCGAGCGACGTTTCGCCTTGAACATGATGGGTATCTTGAAGGCACTACACATGTGACATTTGGATGGGTGGATCTTTCAGGGGACCCACGAAGCAAAGATGGTAAATGTGCTTCATCGACTTTACTTCCGCGGACAAAACTATGCATCTAATGGTAGACCCAAACTCGTGATCTCTAACTACATTGCTCTTGGGTATACGTGGTAGATTTGTTTTAGTTTTGCATTGGTCTAGCCTACTGTGTTTCCCTTCACCTTCTCTTTGGTGGATAGTTCAATTTTAAAAATTGAGATCCATGGTGTGGACATTTTGCACATACATAATTTTCAAGGTATTCTCTGGGGCTTCCTTAACATGGGGCATGGTAGTGCAATTCTATTTTTCTAGGACCATGGGACCCACCATGTTGGCAAAGACCCAGGAGGCTATGGGTGGCTGTCAAAATCCCCAATGGTAGTCAGTTGAGCCGGTTGGTCAAATAGGTTAGAAAAAGTCATGTGTGTGAACCTAGATTTATCTGGAAAATTCCAGAAATAGATTTTATGTCGATATAGGTAGGGATGAACCTCTTCAACCAAAGAAGTGTCAAGATTTTCCTTTAGCATAACAAGATCACATTATAGGTGATAGATTGTTCATTGTTATAGCATTGTCGATCTTACTACAATTTACATTGCTCATTGGGTCTGATAAAATTTTCTAACTTTTTCATGCCATGCAACATTCTGTTGTTGTTTATGCTGATTTTTTTGTGAACTTTAAGCCCTATGTTGTAATTAATCTTGATATTCTATGTACCAAATATGAATTAACCTAGTGGTTTCAGTGTCGATGACAATATGATTAGACGTCTAACAATGTGCTTGAATGTTCACATTGTACCATAGGGCTTGAATAAAAGCACACGTGGTCGCAAACCCCACATGCCCCTGGTCCAAAAATATGGAAAGAAAACATCTTGCTATATTGCTTATTTGGTTTTGTTTTGAGTCAATAGGAAAATTCATATAGGTTGTATGCTTTGGAATCAACTTCACGTACAAAAATATATATGCACCCACAAAACTTTGTTAAAAGCCTAAGAGAGCCCTCCTCTTTTGTTGCTTATTATACTTATGAACTGCCTTGAAACTTCCTCGCAAGCCAGAACCACTGGCTAGGAGATTAAAAAGGCGGTTATGAAATAATCTCGGAGGATTAACGCTTGGGATATCCCTATGGCTCAACAAAATTAAGAGGCGATTGTGAAATAACCTTCGGGAATTGACACTTGAGTTCTTTTCCTCGTTGGGGTCACCGATGCTTGACAATTGAGAAGCTTAAGACTAAACATGCTTTTAAACTTAGGTGCTTCATTAGTATTTTACTTGTCCATGATAAAAAACAAAACTATTTTAGGGGGCCTAGGCCATTAAAAAGGCGGTTATGAAACAATCTCAGAGGATTCATGCCTAGGTGATCCCTATTAGTCAAACAAGTTAAAAGGTGGTCATGACATAACATTCGGGAATTCAAACTTGAGTTCTTTTCCTCGTTGGGGTCACCGATACTCGACAACCATGAATCTTAGAACTAAAACATGATTTTTACACTTAGGTCCCTTATTAGTATTTTACTAGTCCTACATCAAAACAAAAACTATCTTAGGGACCTATATTTGTTTTAAGATATATTGTCTGACCAATGAAAAAATTATCAATGCCACAAAAAATATGATAAAATCCTCATATACACTACACCAATGTAGAATTTTCTATTTGCTTACATCTAGGCTAGAAAAACAATTATACATTCTACAAACCCTTGTCAAAGATATTTGTTAGATAATACACGCTTTAGACCTATGCCCAAAGACATTTAAGGATTATGAAATCAATATACACATACATATACACAAATAATCATCTATAATATCCACATGTTAATCTAAATATGGAGTTATCCCATTTTGTATTTTGATTTGTTCTTGTTGGATCCAAAGGACTATGCCTAATTCATGGTGCTTTTAACTTCAATGTATCAAAAAGGGGAATGTCTTTATATTAATTAGCAATGATAATTGTAATACCAAAAAATAGTGAAAGGAAAAAAATGTTTAATATAAATAAGAGGTCACGACTAGGCTGGCTTTCGTCAGTTTTCACACACCTTGATAATTTCCCATCACTGTATCACTATACATAGTTCTTTTCCTTGTAGAGTAGGCAAGACATCATATGAGTGAATGATGATCCAAAAGTGTAGGGAATCACAACAGTTTTTTAGGGAAGTATTTTACCCAAATTTATTCAATCGGCACATGGGAAGACAAAGAATATTCATTAGCCTTAGTATTGCAGTTATCAGTTAAACCACACCTGGAATATTATTTCTCGACAGAAAGTATTAGAAGCACAATAGTTTGATAGTTTTGATAGTAGCGGTAACGGTAACATTGGTAACAGTTGTAACACTAGCAGCAACAATGGTAACTTAGCAAGCACAATATGAGAAAAGTGTAAGCATGGAGTATCGATGGATATTTGGATGACATCAACCATGTAAAATCACAACCTAAGGTGATACAGAACTAACTCCAATTCATCAACCATATGTAGATAGTTATATGTCCTTATAATATGAACTCCTCAAACTACGGCAATCACCGGAAAGAATCCCAATTATTGTCAGCTTGGGGTATGCGGATTATGACACGTAATTGGTCCATACAACTTGCAAGATAGGATCCAAATCACTCTTATATTCATGGAAACATAATAGGTTCAGATCTTAAATCATCGCACTTGGGCCCTAGTGACAAGCTGTCGGGGGAATCGACACCTATGGAATCAGAGGGATCCCTTTATGGTTCAGCGGGGAAGAAGACTCGCAAGAAGAGCAAATCAAATGGCTAGTGCGCGGGAATTTACCCAGGTTCGGGCCGCAAAGATGCGTAAAACCCCTACTCCTGCTTGGTTGTATTAGATGAATTCTAGCTCAGGTTCTGGGAGCCCTACAGTACATAGCTGCTACTCATGCAGAACGGGATAGAGGAACTCCGAACGTCTAGGAGTTCGAAAAGGTCGAAAAGTCCTCTACCGTAACGCCTTGGGCCTCGTTTTATACTCTCGAAGGGGTCATCAACAATCGCGTACAGTATGTACACAGGGTGTACAGTGCTACTGTGTTATCATACCTAACACTGACAGTGCGAGATAAACGCATTTAATGCTCCGTCAAGCGTCCCTGGCCGTCTGTAGGACGGGACAGGATCCCGTCCCATCGGCACCGCTTAGCTTCTCCATCGTCGGCGTCTCGACATGTCCCCAGGCGAGGCGACACCTGGCCTCTGCGCTGGCGGGGGCTTGCCGGGGCTTCACCTTGCCAGGGCCTCACCTCTGCCCTGGCCGGATGATGGGGCCTTGCCGGGCTTACATCTTGCCGGGGCTCCACAAGCCATCCCGGCAAGATGTTGGCGGGGTCTTCGGTCTTCGGTCTGTAGACTTGAATGTCTTCTCGATGTTGCTGTATTTTGCTCTGAGTTGCTCCATGGCAGGCCTTGCCGCTGGTATGGCTACGACTGTCCGTGCACAAGTACGGGGTACTAAAAGCCCATTTTTAGTACACCGACAGGAGCCCCCGGGCCTGGGCCATACACAGTGTGAGGCGTTGTTGGGCTAGGTCCAAATAGTGCACCGGCATGCGTGGCAGGGATTAAATGTTGTTGCAACCATTACGCTCATTGCGCCTCCCGACGACGCACGTTAAATGCGTGACGTGGGGGTATGTGCGTGGAACGGTAATAATTATCTTTATGGCTGCGTCAGGTCGTTTCCGCCACGCGCGCCGCATGCATAGCGGATAGCCAGCAACGGGCGCGCGTGACTTAAAGTCCTGGTTGTGGCAGAAACTTCAGCGTCGGGGATTGGAGCGGGGCGGTTGCCGTTCGCCCCGTGATCGTGGGTGACGCTATTGGTGGAGGTGGGCGTCGACCTTCGGAGTGGGGGAGAGCCAGCCCTCACGCTCCCCCAACAAATTGAGGGTTTGCGAGGGCGATGCTCATCCATCCTTCCTTCCTCATGGGGCGCAAACCTCCAGAGCTCTCCCTTCCACCTTTTTCCAAACATTGGGTGGTGCATGCCCTTAGCCATGACTAGGGGGCGAGGGTGGCCACCGTCCTCCGCACCAAGGAGGAGTTCTCGTCTGGATCATGCCACCGCTTCCGCTGCAGAGGCGGAGGGTGATCTGGGTGCTCGTGGCGGAAGAGGCGCGATGGGCCATGGTCGTCGTGGAGGGTGAGGCCGGGGGAGGCAGAGTGCTGCCCCATCTCTCCCTCTGACGTCAGGCCCCTTCCTCGAAGAAACCCATGCCGAGGGGACGGAGTTGGAGTTCGTCCTCAAATTGCACAGTCCCCTTCAGGGCCATCAACGCCTTCATCACCCTTTCGCCAGGGCAATCAAGGCCGACGAGCTGCCCGCCTTGTGGTTGCGGGCGCATGGCTGCTGCAACGGCGCCACACGGGTGGACGTCGAGTATCAGGAGAGCCGCGTCATCTTCTTCACGCGCGGCTGGAAATCCTTCGCCCGTGCCCACAACCTCCAGGATGGGCACGTCCATCGTTTCAATATGACGGAGGCCAATCTGCTCTCCGTCAAGATTTATAGGCGCTTAGGTGTCCATCTCAGCTACTACGAAGAGAGCTCGAGCGGTGCTGAAGGCTCATCCTCGGACGGCAGCGACGAGGAGGACGGTGTCGATGAAAGCGATGATGAGTCTGAGCTCCAAGCCATTAAGTCAGAATACGACGACCTGAGCTCTGACTGATCAACGGTCACACCATCATCGTCAGCCTCATGCCCATCACCCTCCCGGCAGGACGATCTTGCCAGGGGTCCTTGTCCCGGGTGCTGCCTCATTCTCCAGCTGGATCTTCCGGCAGGCCCGTGGACTTCGTCTTCCGGGGCTCCCCTTCTCGTCCGTGCACTGCTGGTCTTCTCCTCTGCACAATGCTGGCCCTCTCCTCAGTGCAATGCTAGTCCAGGAGGGGACAGGCTCTCTTCGGAGGCCCCTTGCCATCTTTTTCTCCTTGTAGTCTGCCTCCTCTTTCCATCTTTTTCTTCTTGTAATCTCCCCTAGGGGAGAAAGTCAAATAAAGATGTACTTAGTAAGAGGTGACATCTTATGTAAATTTCACCCTATTTGAAAGACTATATACTATTCGCCTTGTTAGATTCCTCTTTGCATGGTGTTTTCCCTATGTTCTTTCGGAAAAAACCTTGCCGGCGTGTGTAGCCCTACCGCAAGCACTTCGAGGAGCGGGTCCTTAGCAACCTGCTGGCGGTGCCACTGCCGGCAAGATACCTCAATGTTCTTGGTGTTGCCACTAAAGCTGTTGACGGGGTTATTACCCCAGGGTAGGCCAAAGCAACGGGGTTCTCCTCCCCGCTTTGAAGAAAAAGTACGCGACCGGCTGGCCTCGGCCGGCTAAGGCACAACTGGCAGGAGCGATCGCCGGCTGGCTCGGGGATGGCTGGTCAAGGTGTCGCCTCGGCCCCTGGCCGACTGGGTATGACCGGCTGCCTTCGGGCCGCCTCCTCCATTGACCGGGCGGACAAGCAATGCCCCGTACCTCTGCACACGGGTACGACGACACAACGTGACCGCCACGACGGGCACCATTGTAGCCACAGTGGCCGTTGACGCGTGGGTACGCATGGCTACAGTTCAGCCATTCGGGCCGCTGACCTTGGTGATCGCGACCGGGAGGGGAAATAGTGCCGGCATGCCCCCGCCCACCTGATTACCTGCCCGCTCATACCGAAGACTTCGGTTGGCTGGCTCTATACGACACCACCCGGGCGGCCCATGCCGTAGCACGTGGGCTGGGGCCAATCGCAAAGCCGGCTGACGGGCCCCAACGGGCGATGGGACCACGTAGCCGATGGACCCTACGGGCGATGAGACGGCTCGACGAGCGGGACCCCCGGCCAGCCGGAGAGGCTGCCAGCCGGGTCCCTCACTTATGTACCTTAGGAATATTGTAAGCCGGGGGGTTGGCCTATAAAACCCCCTGAGGCCCCCATGTAATGGGGACACAGAGTCTCACGCACACACCTACGGGACACTTCCCTCACAACTCACACCTTCATAGTGGAGGAAGAAGAGCTGGCTGCTCCCTCTTCCTCCTCTAGACACAGCTCCAGGAGCAACCTTGTTACCATACCCATCCATCAACTATACCAAGCAGGACTAGGGGTGTTACCTCCCACAGAGGGCCCTGAACCTGGGTACATCGTGTGTCACCACCGCTTGTACCTAATCTCGCTCCCGGAGCCCATCGACGTCCTCCGTCCCCAACCACCTACGATAAGCCTACCCATGGCATCTGTCGTGAGAAAAGACGACGGGTGTTGAGCGGACTCAAAACAGAGTAAGGGCGCGAGTGCAGTCACTTGAGCCGTTGAGCAGACTCAAAACGGAACAGGGACGCGAGCGCAACCACTTAAGCCATTGAGGGGACTCAAAACAAAGCAAGTGCACCATCAATCACGGTAAGGTTCCTAGCATGCAGGATTTCCATGCAAGAGTCAAAATCGTGCAAGGAAAATAGCTTCACGGTAAGAGTTCGCTCAGGGTTTTGCAACTTAGCTTTTCGTTGCCATGCTACTTCTAGCAAGATGTTTTGTTTGAACGTCGACCGTCGGTATCCATACCACCATCCCCCCCCGACAAAGCTGCACGCGAGGTAGCCTTCCGTCCTTTTGAGAAAAAGAAAGAAAAGAAAATAGGGATATGCAACCTTGGCGGTCCGTTAGCTCTTGGCGGTAGTAAGTGCAATACAATATCTCAGAAACATGTATATAAGTAAACATGAGAATCAACAAGATTTGTAGAACACATAGCTTTATTCAACTATGCATAGGGTCTGCGTCTGGCTTTGTACAAAGGATTACATGTCGGGAGGCTCGACAACAACGCCTCATGGGTAGAACTTACGAAGATGTTCGATATTCCAGGAGTTGCTCACTGGGATGCCATCTTTGGTGTCCAGGCGGACTGCGCCAGGCCTGGTGACTCGCACTACCCGATAAGGGCCTTCGCACTTCAGCATCAACTTGTTTGAATTCTTGGCGGACTGAACTCGCTGAAGAACAAGGTCACCTTCCTCAACACTTCGGGCATGAACCTTGCGGCTATGATAGCGACACAAAGCTTGCTGGTAGCGCGCGGCTCACACAGCAGCCAAAACACAATCTTCCTCGAGGAGCGTCGCGTCATCTTGCCACAACTGCTCTTGCTCAAGCTTGTCATAAGCGAGCACTCGAGGTGACTCGTATGTGAGTTACAGGGGGAGAACTGCTTCCGCCCCATGTACTAGGGAGTATGGTGTTTGGCCGATACCTCGATTTCGAGTCATTCTGATTGACCAAAGAACCACCGACAACTCATCAATCCAGCGCCTTCCACACTTGTGCAGCTTGTCGAAAGTTCTTGTCTTGAGGCCTCGCAACACTTCAGCATTAGCCCTTTCCGCCTGGCCGTTGCACCTTGGGTGGGCAACAGAAGCAAAACAGATCTTGTCGCCAAGGTCTTGGACATACTGGATGAAGGTGCGGCTCGTGAACTATGTGCCGTTGTCAGTGATGATCTTGTTGGGAACACCAAAGTGGCAGACTAGTCCTTTAAAGAACTTGATGGCTGACTATGCTATCACCTTTCTCACTGCTTCCACTTCTGGACACTTTGTGAACTTGTCGATCGCAACGTACAAGTACTCAAAGCCCCTGGTAGCACGGGGAAAGGGACCCAAGTGTCAAGCCCCAGATCAAAAATGGCTAGCAGAGAGGGATTGTTTGAAGAGCTTGAGCTGGTTGATGCATTTTCTTCGAATGAAACGGGCATGCTTCACACTTGGTTACTAGCGCAGTTGCATCCTGGAGGGCGGTGGGCCAAAAGAAACCTTGCTGCAATGCCTTACCGGTAAGCGCTCTTGATCCTATGTGGGAGCCACATAGGCCTCCATGTATCTCTGCCAACAGCTCCAGTCCATCTTCCCGAGAAATGCACTTGAGTTTCACACCGTTCGGCCTCTTTCTATACAAGACGTTATCCATGAACTGGTACATGTTAGACCGGGGGGCTACTTTCTCTGCTTCTTCTTGTTCCTCAGGAAGTTCTGTTTGAAGGAAATGGACGATGTGTTGTACCCATGCTGGAGCCTGGGGCTCGACAACAAGGACTAAAGGCATATCCTCTGTCGGGGAAGCATTTGTCTCAACGGCAAGGGCTCGAGGTCCTGCCAGAGTCTGTTGCCCCCTGGCAAGCCTGGCGGGAGCATGTGCTTCCACGGCAAGATCCTGAGGTTCTACTGGAGCACGACGCTCACCGACAAGCCTGGCGTTGTCCCCGGCAACTTCCTTACCGGCGGCTTCTGGGAGCTCTGCCGGGAAGTATTTGCTAGAACTCAACTTTCTTATTTTGTCTTGTCTAGTTGAGGGTATCACAGATGGTTGAGTCAGTCGGAGCATAGAAGTTCCTGGTTCCACAAGCAACTTAAGGGCAGCACACTTTGACAAGCCATCAGCAACGCTGTTCTCTGCACGCGGAACATGCTCCATTTGCATACCGTCAAAATGTTCTTCCAACTTCCTCAATTCATCTACATAAGCTTCCATCAATGGACTCTGATAATCCTTGTTCACCTTCCTGACAACAAGCTGAGAATCAACCCTGACAATAAGTTTGTTAATCCCAAGGTCTGCCGCGATCCTGAGACCGGCAAGTTGCCCTTCGTATTCTGCAGTATTGTTTGTCGACCTCTCCCGGGGAAAGTGTATCTGAATCACGTATTTGAGGTGCTCTTTGGTGGGTGTGACAAGTAACATGCCAGCACCGGCACCTTGCAGCGACAAAGCCTCATCAAAATACATGATCCACTCTTGGTTCGTATCCTTGCCGGGGAGACTTGACTCTGGAACTTCTTCATCTCGCGTTGGGGTCCATTCCTCTATGAAATCTGCCAAGGCTCTGCTATGGATGGTCAAAGTGCTTTCAAACTTGAGACCAAAGCTTGACAGTTCCATATCCCACTCCACAATCCTGCCGGTAGCATCAGGGTTCCGCAAAATCCGCTGTAACGGAAAGCGAGTGATAACGATGATCTCATATGCCTGGAAGTAATGGTGCAGCTTCCTTGAGGCCATAAGGAGGCCGAAGAGTAACTTCTGCATGCCAGAATATCTTGACCTAGCCCCTGCAAAAGGGAGCTGACAAAATAGACTCGGCGCTGCACCATCTTCTTCTTCTGAATTGCTTCGTTCGACTGTGCAGATCCTGCTTTGTCGGCACCAGACTCTACCGGGGAATATCCTGGCTTGTCGTTTGGCAATCCTGCCACTGTCGTTGCTTCTTCATCAACTTCTCTTTCAGCCACTAGTGTAGCACTAACCACTTGATTTGTTGCCACTAGATATAGCAGCAACGGCTCTTATTGTCTTGGCGCGACCAGGACTGGCGGAGAGGAGAGGTATTTCTTCAAATCCTGCAGTGCTGCCTCCGCTTCCGAAGTCCATTTCATTGGACCCGCCTTCTTCAAGATTTTCAAAAGGGCAGGGCACGCTCAGCTGATTTTGAAATAAACCTACTCAGAGCGGCAACACAGCCGGCGTGACGACGCACATCCTTGACATGTCTTGGTGCTTCAATTTGCTCAATTGCCTTGATCTTGTCGGGATTTGCTTCAATTCCACGTTAAGATACAAAGAACCCGAGAAGCTTGCCGGACGGGACACCAAACACACACTTCTCAGGGTTGAGCTTCAAGTTGATCTTGTGCAGATTTTGCAAATGTTTCTTTTAGGTCTGATATGAGTGTAGCCTTGTCCTTGGTTTTGACCACTATGTCATCCATATAAGCCTCCATATTTCTATGTAGTTGGGGCTCAAAACCAATCTGGACCGCTCTTGCAAATGTAGAACCGGCACTTTTCAACCCGAAAGTCATATGCAAAAAAGCAATACATACTACATGGGGTGATAAATGTGGTCTTCTCTTCGTCTTCCTTGGCCATGAAAATCTGATGATAACCTGAATAGGCGTCAAGGAAAGACAACAAGTCGCAGCCGACAGTGGAGTCCACAAGTTGGTCGATGCGCGGCAAGGGAAAAGGATCTTTGGGGCAAGCTTTATTAACATCTGTGAAGTCAATACATAGCCTCCATTTCCCATTTGCCTTGCGCACTACAACTGGATTGGATAACCATGTTGGATGAAGTACTTCTCTGATCAAGCCAGACACTTCTAATTTCTTGATTTCTTCGGCAATAAATTGTTGCCGCTCCAAAGCCTGATTCATGACCTTCTGCTTGACGGGTGGCGCGTGTGGACAGACGGCAAGGTGGTGCTCAATCACCTTCCTGGGAACACCGGGGATATCAGATGGTTGCCATGCAAACACATCGACATTCGCCCGTAGGAAGGCGACGAGCGTGCTTTCCTATTTGTCGTCAAGGGTGGAACTTATGGTGAAAGTTCCTCCCGTGCCATCCTCCTTGGCGGGCACCTTCTTAGTCTCTGGCGGAGCTGCCTTCGACTTCTTGCTCTTGCCGATGGAACTCTCTGGCACATCATCAACGGTAGCACAACACTCCGAGGAGGTGCGCTTGCCGGAATGTGCGCCAGAGGCCTTGCTGAGCTTCTTCCTCCCGGGAGTTTCAGTGGCAGGAGCAAGTGCCTTGGCGGCAGATGCTGCAACTGCCTCCTAGTAGAGTTGATCGACGCAAAAAAGCACGTCCTTCTTGTCGGACTTCACATTGATGACGCCCATCGGCCCGGGCATCTTCAATACATTGTAGGCGTAATGTGACACCGCCATGAACTTGGCCAACGCTGGACGGACAAGGATCCCATTATAGGGCAAGGGAATCTTAGTGACGTCGAAAACAACCTTCTCCGTCGTGAAGTTCAGATCGCTGCCAAATGTTACCGGAAGTGTGATCTTTCCCTTGGGCTGGCTCCTTCCCGGATTGACCCCCTGAAACGAGCCCGTTTCCTCGAGATATCCATTAGGAATTTGCAATTTCTTAATCACCTCAGGCGAGATCAGGTTGAAGCCGGCCCCACCGTTAACTAACATTTTTGTCACCTTGAGGTCGTGAATCGTTGGTGAGACCAACAATGGCAGACACCCGACCATAGTTACGCGATCAAGGTGATCCTCAATGTCGAAAATGATAGGCGTGTTGGACCATTTCAAAGGCTTCCGGACGCTGACAGATGGCTCAGTTGCATTAACCTCACGCGCTCACTATTTAAGTTGGCGGTGGGAAGAATACAACAAGGCACCTCCTTCGATGCACATGGTGTTTGTGGATCTCTTGAATTCTTGCTCACTGGACTCATCGTCCTCTTCAACGTCATCAGCATCACCTTCTTGCTTATCACGGCCACGAGCGGACCGGTCCTTCTGTGGCTTGGCCTTGCCGCGACGACCTCCTCGGCCACCGTGCTTATTGATGGATCCCTCTGCACCATCATGTCCCTTCTCCTTGTCTTGCGTCTCATATTCTACTTTTTTCTTCTCGATGAGCTGCTCAACTTGTCGGCAGTCTTGGAGATCATGGCCCTTGGTATGATGGATCTTTCAATACTGCTTGACGGAGCCTTCTGGCTTGTCGGTAGCCGCCAAGGCCTGACAGGAGACGCACCCAGCAACATCCTTGTCGGGGTCATCAGCCTTGGCGTTCTTGACGGTGCCGGGGTTGCTGGATCTCTCGACGGCAAGCACGGCCTTTCCCTTTCGTTTCTTGTTATGTTGTCGGCCTTCTTTGCCAGGGCGGCGGTGTCCTCATCTTTAGAGTTGACCCCTGCGCCAGCGTCCTCACCGGGGAGCCTCCTCCCTTCTTCAGCTCGAGATCATTTATCTGCCACAGCATAAAGCTCGGCAACATCCCTGACATTGTTCATCGCCATCTCTTCCCGCATTCTATGGTTGCGCATGTTCTGATGGAATGCGCTGATAACGGCGGCAGGATGAACGTCTAGTATGTTGTGGTGTATGCGGCTGAACCTCTGGATGTACTTGCGCAAATTCTCGCCCTCCTTCTGAGGGATGAGATGTAAATCACTTTCTTCACCAGGAGCTTGATGACCTCCGGTAAAGGCGCCAACAAACTCATGGCACAGATCTTCCCAGGAGGAAATGGATCCTTCCGGCAAATGCATCAACCACGACGTGATGTTGGGCTTAAGCACCAACGGGAAGTAGTTGGCGAGTATCTTGTCATCGCGAGCTGTGGCAGCCTGCAACGCAATGGTGTAGATGCTCAAGAACTCTTGTGGGTGAGTCTTGTCGTCATATTTCTCTGGGACTTCTGGCTTGAATGTGCGGGAATTGGGCCACTGGACTTTCCGTAGCTCACGGGTTAACGTTGGACAACCCACCTCATAAGATAGGCTAACAGGATACCCTGGCACGGGCTTGTCAACAGTGGGTCATGCGCACTTATCAGACTGATGGTGCGCTTCCCGCCGCCGCTCGATTGTAGTTCGAGCATCTTCCTTGCTCCGTTGCCGAAGAACTTGATGCTGATCGCGACGAGTCCGTGGATCGAACGACACTGTCGAGCAACCATCATAAGCGTCGGTCCATCGAGTCGGTTACCGGCGTTGTTGCTGTCGAAGAGAGTGCACCGTAGTCGCACCAACTCCGGCCTTCTCACCACTGGCATGAGCCGGCTCGGTGTACCGAAACTTGTCAGCAAGGCTGAGGAGGGTCTGAATGGTGGCTCTCCATTCGTTGAGCTTCTCCGCAGCAGGAGGGAAGTTCAGGAGTAGTTGTGCTCACGCCATTGCTTCTTCTGACGTAGTCGGCAGCGAACGGCATGAGGAATGTGGGAAAATAACTCCCTTAAGCATTTTAATAGAGGTTTTGTGATCAGCACTACTGGTTGGAATAGGCCAATAAAATCCAGATTGCAATACCTTATGAGCAGTTCTATCTCTAGCATGATACCCTCCATAAGCCTCAGAGTGACATTTCTGTAGGATTTGTCCCTGTTCATGCTCAGGTACATAACGTCTAATAATACCATCTACTCCTTCTTTATAAAGATGTGTGTCATCCCAAAAGTAATGTCTTAAATCATAGAAGAATTTTTTTTCTTTTGTTGGTAAGTAAAGCTAGGTGGTAAATATTTAGCAACAATGTAATTAGCATAGTCGGCATACCAAGGAGTACTATTAGCAACAATTATTATAGCTAACTGCTCATCAAGAAAACTATCATCAATAGGTAGTGGGTCATCAAGCACATTTTCAAGCCTAGACAAGTTATCAGCGACGGGGTTCTCAGCTCCTTTTCTATCAATGATATGTAAATCAAATTCTTGTAACAAGAGAACCCAACGAATAAGTCTAGGTTTAGCGTCTTTATTTTCCATAAGATATTTAATAGCAGCATGGTCTGTGTGAACAGTTACTTTGGAATCAACAATTTAAGGTCTAAATTTATCACAAGCAAACACAACTGCTAAGAATTCTTTTTCAGTAGTAGCATAATTTCTTTGAGTATTGTCTAGAGTTTTACTAGCATAATGAATAACATTAAATTTCTTATCAACTCTTTGTCCTAGAACAGCACCAACAACATAATCACTAGCATCACACATAATTTCAAAAGGCAAGTTCCAATCAGGTGGTTGAACAATAGGTGTAGTAATTAAAGCTTTCTTGAGTGTTTCAAAGGCTTCAAGACAATCATCATCAAAAACAAAAGGGGTATCCTTTTGCAAGATATTAGTAAGAGGCCTAGAAAGTTTAGAAAATTCTTTGATAAATCTCCTAAAGAAACCAGCATGACCTAAGAAACTACGAATACCTTTTATATCTTTAGGACATGGCATTTTCTCAATTGCATCAACCTTAGCTTGGTCCACTTCAATACCTCTTTCACAAATTTTATGACCCAAGACAATGCCTTCATTAACCATGAAGTGGCACTTCTCCCAATTCAACACAAGATTTGTTTCCTCACATATATGCAAAACTCGCTCAAGATTGCTTAAACAATCATCAAAAGACTTCCCGTAAACAGAAAAGTCATCCATGAAAACCTCAACAATCTTTTCACAAAAATCAGAGAATATAGCCATCATGCATCTTTGAAAGGTAGCAAGTGCATTACATAAACCAAAAGGCATGCGTCTATAAGCATAGGTTCCAAAAGGACAAGTAAAAGTGGTCTTTTCTTGATTAGGTTGTGATACAGGTATTTGTGAAAAAACAGAATATCTATCAAGGAAGCAAAAGTGTGTGTGCTTAGATAATATTTCAAGCATTTGATCAATAAAAGGCAAAGGGTAATGATCTTTTCTAGTTGCTTTCTTTAATTTTCTAAAATCAATTACCATTCTATAGCCTGTAACAATTCTTTGTGGAATAAGTTCATTTTTATCATTAGGAAGAACAGTAATACCTCCTTTCTTAGGAACACAATGAACAAGACTTACCCATCTACTATCAGCTATAGGATAGATTATACCTGCTTCCAGAAGTTTTAATATTTCCGTTCTTACCACCTCTTTCATCTTTGGATTTAACCGACGTTGGTGATCAACAACTGGTTTAGCATCAGGTTCTATATTGATTTTATGCTGACATGGAGTGGGACTAATGCCCTTTAAATCGTCAAGAGTATATCCAATAGCAGCCTGGTGCTTCCTTAGAACTTTCAATAATATTTCTTCTTCATGTTCTGAAAGGTTAGCACTGATAATAATAGGATATATCTTCTTTTCGTCAAGATAAGCATATTTCAAAGTGTCTGACAATTGTTTTAATTCAAACATAGGATCACCTTTAGGTGGAGGAGGACCTCCAAGAGTTTCAATGATAAATTTTGTTTAAGCATAGGACGTTGTTCAAAGAAAATTTTATCTATTTTATTTCTTTCATGCATATGTAAATCATTTTCATGGTCTAGCAGATATTGTTCTAAAGGATCAGTAGGTGGTGCAGCAATAGAAGCAAGACCAATTAATTCATCCTTACTAGGCAATTATTTTTCATAATGATTTCTACTAAACTTGGAAAAATTAAACTCATGAGACTCATCACCAAAGCTAACTACCACAGTTTGTTTCTTACAATCTATCTTAGCATTAACTGTGTTCAAGAAAGGTCTACTAAAGATAATGGGACAGAAGTCATCTTGTGGGGAACCAAGAACAAGAAAATTAGTAGGGTATTTAATTTTCCCACACAAGACTTCAACATCTCTAATAATCCCAATTGGTGATATAGTGTCTCTATTAGAAATTTTAATAGTAACATCTATTTCTTGTATCTCAGCAGGTGCTATGTCTTTCATAATCTCTTCATATAAAGTGTAAGGAACAGAACTCACACTAGCACCCATGTCACATAAACCATGATAACAGTGATCTCCTATTTTAACTGAAATAACAGGCATGCCCAGAACAGGTCTATGTTTATCTTTTCTATCATGTTTAGCAATTCTACCATCTTCTTCACAGAAGTAAATAACATGCCCATCAATATCTTCTTCCAAGAGATCTTTAACCATAGCAATGCTAGGTTCTACTTTAATTTGTTCTTCAGGTTTAGGTGTTCTAATATAGCTTTTGTTAACCATAGTTGAAACTTTAGCATGTTCCTTTATCCTAACAGGGAAAGGTGGTTTCTCTATATAAGTAGAAGGAACAACTGGATCAACATTATAGAGTCTAGTTTCTTCTTTAACTGGTGCTAGTTTTTTAATTTCTTCTCTAACAGGTGGGTGATATTTGAACCACTTCTCCTTAGGGAGTTCAAAATGAGTAGCAAATGATTCGCAAAAGGAGGCTACTATCTTAGAGTCAAGTCCATATTTAGTGCTAAACTTTTGAAAAGCCTCGGTATCCATAAAAGGTTTAACACAATCATACTTAAGTTTAATACCTGACTCTTTACCTTCTCGAGTTCCCAATCTTCAGAGTTGCGTTTAATTCTTTCCAAAAGATCCCACCGGAATTCAATAGTCTTCTTCATAAAAGAACCAGCACAAGAAGTATCAAGCATGGTTTGATCATTATGAGAAAGTCGAACATAAAAATTCTGGATAATAATTTCTCTTGAGAGCTCATGATTGGGGCATGAATATAACATTGACTTAAGCCTCCCCCAAGCTAGAGTGATACATTTTCCTTCATGAGGCCAAAAATTATATATATAATTCTGATCACGATGAACTAGATGCATAGGATAAAATTTCTGGTGGAACTCCAATTTCAAACGATTCCAATTCCATGATCCAATATCATCGCATAGCCTATACCATGCCAATTATTTTCCCTTCAAAGATAAAGGGAAAAACTTTTTCATAACTTGATCCCTGGGTAAACCTGCAAGCTTAAACAATCCACAAATTTGTTCCACATATATCAAGTGCATATCAGGATGTTTAGTTCCATCTCCTGCATAAGGATTAGCTAGTAGTGGTTCTATCATACCCGAAGAAATTTCATATTCAATATTTTCAGTAGGTGTAGTAGGTTGAGGGGTAGATAATTGTGGTTCCGGACGAGGTGAAGATAGCCCGAACAAACCCCTCAAAGGATTGTTTTCCATCGTAACAAGTGACAATAAATTTCAGCACACTATATAAATGTTTCCTTACCAAAGGCGCTTCACTCCCCGGCAACGGTGCCAGAAAATAGCCTTGATGACCCACAAATATAGGGGATCAATTGTAGCTCTTTTCGATAAGTAAGAGTGTCGAACCCAACGAGGAGCAAAAGGAAATGACAAATAGTTTTCAGTAAGGTAATTTCTACAAGTGCTAAAATTGTAAGTAGCGAAGTAGTTTGATAGCAAGATAATTTGTAACGAGCAAGTAACGAATATAGTAACAAAAGTGCAGCGAGGTAGCTCAATCCTTTTGATGCAAAGGACAGGCCAAAGCGGTCTCTTATGATAAGCAAAGCGTTCTTGAGGGTACACGGGAATTTCATCTACTCACTTTCATCATGTTGCTTTAATTCGTGTTCAGTACTTTGATAATTTGATATGTGGGTGGACCGGTGCTTAGGTGCTGATCTTACTTGAAAAAACATCCTACTTATGATTAACCCTCCCGCAAGCATCCGTGACTACAAGAAAAGTATTAAGAATAAATTCTAACCATAGCTTTAAAGTTTTGGATCCAATCAGTCCCTTACGGAATAGCGCATAAACTAGGGTTTAAGCTTCTGTCACTCTCGCAACCCATCATCTAATTGCTACTCCATAATGCATTCCCTTAGGCACAAATATGGTGAAGTGTCATGTAGTCGACGTTCACATGACACCACTAAGGGAGTCACAACATACATACTATCAAAATATCGAACACATATCAAATTCACATGATTACTTGCAACATGATTTCTCTCGTGACCTCAAGAACAAAAGTAACTACTAACAAATAATAATCATGCTCAAGATTAGAGGGGTATTAAATAGCATAATGGATCTGAACATATAATCTTCCACCAAATAAACCATATAGTGATCAACTACAAGACGTAATCAACACTACTAGTCACCCACAAGCACCAATCTATAGTTCTGGTAACAAGATTGAACTCAAGAGATGAACTGGGGTTTGAGAGGAGTTGGTGTTGTTGAAGATGTTGATGAAGATTCCCGTCCCCAAGATGGGAGAGTTGTTGGTGATGATGATGACGATGATTTCCCCCTCCGAGAGGGAAGTTCCCCCGGCGGAATCGCTCCGTTAGAGGGCAAAAGTGCTCCGGCCCAAGTTCCGCCTCGAGGCGGTGGCCCTTCATCCCGAAAGCTTTTTCCTTGTTTTTCTAGGTCAAAATGACTTATATACCAGAAGATGGGCACCGGAGGTGGGCCGAGGAGGGCACAACCCACCAGGGTGCGCGTGGGCTCCCTGGCGCGCCCAGGTGGGTTGTGCCCACCTGGTGGGCCCCTCTGGTAGTTATTTGCTCCAGTAATTCTTAAATATTCCATAAAAATCCATGAAGTTTTAGCTTGTTTGGAGTTGTGCAGAATAGGTAGCCTGAAGTAGCTTTTCTAGGTCCAGATTTCTAGCTGCCGGAATTCTCCCTCTTGGTGTGTTCCTTGCAAATTATGAGAGAAAAGGCATTAGAATTACTCCAAAAAGCATTATTATGGATAAAAACATTATAAATAACAGCAAAAAAAACATGATGCAAAATGGACGTATCAGAATGCGAGGTGCTCTGACTCCTAACCGTGTTAGAAGGAGCTCCGTCGCGGTCCTGCGATTGCATGCCACTCCCACTAGCATGCTCGCGCGCATGCTGGTCCCGCGCATCTTGGGAGCGATGCGCAAGAGCTTTTATGTGAGGGCGTTGGGAACCACCGACACCGCTGCACTATTCTTCACGCGCGTCCTGAGAAGGTCACGGCTTACGCACCCGTGTGGGTACCTTGGAAGGTTGTAACATCCCAAAATTTCATTTTGGAATGTTATGATTATAGCTATGCATCTAGCAGCATCATTGCTTGAATGTATGTGTTTGTTGAAATGCCTTTTCTGACTTTCTGAAAGTCCTTTCTACTTTTCCCTAAGTTGCTTTCACCTATTTGAAATTTTGGTTAAAAGTTCAAATAAGAGAGGAGGAACATGACACTCCACACCAGGGACTAATTGGTGGTTTATTTGAACAAAAAATAACCAGGGGGTTATTTTGAAAATATTTGCAAAAAGGGTTTAAAAACAATTAGGCAATTTCTGAAAAAATTATTTTTTTTAAAGTGTTCAAATGACAGAATAGAAATGTTCATTAAATAGCATTTATTATTCTGTTAATTTTGATATATAATACCCCTATATTTAGAGACGATTTGAATGCTTTAAAAGCTTTTGAATGTCTGTGGAAAATTATTAAAAAGAAACAGTAACGGTTTTGCATTTAAACGGGCCGGCCCAACGGCTTTAAAAGGCCGAGACCGTTACCGGTCGGCCAACCGAGCGCAGTAACTGCACCCCCCTCTCACTGACGCTGGACCCCACCCGTCCGACCGTTTCTCTCGCGCGGTCGTCTCCCTCCTCCCCGCGTGCGCCGGACCCTCGCCGGCCGTTTCTTCCACCTCCGCGGATCTCGCTCCCCATCACTTCCCCGCACCCCTCGAGCACTCTATAAGTACCGGCCAACCCCGCCTCTCATTTCCCCCCCCCCCCCAAACCCCCTCTCTCCCTCGCCGGAAGGCTGCCTAATTGCTCGCCGTAGTTCCCACCCCCACCGGATCTCCCGTCGACCGTAGCCACCAATACCGACCCCCTCTCGCCCATCTGAACTCACCATTCGACTCCGGAGACCCGTTGCCGTCGCCCAGACCATTTCCCTGTTTTCCCCGACCATCGGAACGCCTCGCCGTCGTCCTCGCCGCTACCGGACTCGCCGGAGAACCCCGACGCCGGCAAACCTCTCCCCGTAAGCTCCCTCGACCATCGGATCCCGAATCAACGACCGTGATTAGATCGGATTTATTCCAAACCGTTTTGTTCTTCCGATCGGTCGCCCGCCCATAATCCTCGAGCGCACACCCCCCTTAGCCAATCGGACAGCGCCACGTAGCCCCCTGACCGTCGCAAATTATTTTCCTTTTTCAGTTTTTGTTTTAATTAACAGAATGTTTTTAAAAATTGTTTTGCTTATATCTTTTAATCTATTTAGTGTTTTGAGTTGATTCTTTTTGCAATAGCTCAAAATTTTCATGTAGTTTCACCCTGTACTTTCAAATTTCAAATTTGAACTATAAAATTTGAATTGAATCAAATTTGCTTAAAATCTTCAAATCTGAATAACTAGAGTTTGAAAATAGATTTTGATATGAATCTTTTTGCTACTGTTTGGTATTAGTTAGGACTACCTTCATGCTTAGTTTGAAGATATTTAGGATATATTTGATTAATGTTTTAACCAAAAACAGAATCTGCCTAGTATTACAATATAGTTTTATATACTTAATTTTAATTAGTTTGATTTAGAATTTGGTTTTATTTGTTTATTAGGTTCTGTTAGTAAACATTTAGTGTTTTCACTCACTGTTAATAAAAATATAAATTTTCTTAGTTTAATTTTATTTAACATAGGAATCACAACTTATTTTCAAATAGGCATAATTTGATTAAAACAACTAACTAGTAATAGTTTTGTTTTCAAACAAAGGTTTGTATATTTTAATTCTGTTTTATAAGACAGCTTTAATTGTAAATTATTTTCTGTTAAGAACATGTTTTACAAATAAATAATAAGTTTAGTTTTTCATTCTTTTGTTAATATAACTATAGTTGATTCATATAGTGTTTATCACAAACTTGTATAAACTTTACTAAACTTTTCCCAACAAACTTAAATTGATTATATTCTGTTTATTAATAAAATATTCTATTGTTTCCTTGCTGACAACAATTGTTTTGTTATTACAAATGGTTTCATTATGTCAGTAGTGTTTTCATTCCTCACCTCCTAGTAAACAAAACTTTGTGTGTTTTCTTACTTGAGATTTGTGCATTGTTTTGTCTTGATTGTTTACTAGTTCTTGGTTGATGTTTGTGAGTTACAATATTTTGTTGTATGCTTATTGAGTGCTTGTCTGCTTCGTTAGATTATCCGGAGTGCGAAGCTTGTTACTTAGAGTCACTCACGTACGAAGATCATCAATCAGGCAAGTCACTTTGGTCATATTTTTACCCAAGTTTTATATGCATTAGTTCTACCATCTCCCCAATTGCATGCAAGATAGGTTAGTTGGAAAATTGGTTACATTGTAATAGTATCATGTGGTAGGTACCCCCCCTCAACCTCTTGACACATTGGCCCCGGGAAACGTTGTTTTACCTTTTGCTATGCTATTAGTAGACGGGGTTGGTTGTGTGATTCATGAGAGTTGAGAGAGTTAATAATTTCAAGACCTACATAATGATCAAGATTTAAGACTCCGAGTTTTCAACATACCTCTGGGTGGATGATGGTTGAACGGCACCCTGGAGAAACCAATGGATTTGCCTAGGTGATGCTGGAGATGGCCAGTATTCACGCGGAAAGGTCCACCCAGGCACAAAGAGATGGATGGATGCTTTAAAACCCAAGGCTTACCTGCACAGCCACAAATCATTATGGGCTCTAGCTTGGTTGGATATCGTGGTGACCCTGGACAGGCGGTGCTACGAGAGGTAGAAGAACGGTAGGAAAGGATGGGCACCGACAGAGTCGCAGGGAAACCCTTTGGAAGACCATGTTTTGGTCATCCGTTTCTCAAACACCTTGAAGTGCGAGAAATCAAACGGAGGCGACCAAATCTTGTGGGGAACGTGTGCAAAACTCTGCAGAGTACTTAAACCTAATCGATTAGCCGTGTCCACGGTCATGGACGACTTGAGCCAAAGGAATTGAAACTTCCGGAACTCTCAACACAATTAATAATGAGGATGTGGGTATATTCAATTTGGGAATGAGAAGTGGTTGGTGGAACCATCTCATTAATCAACAAACTTAGTTATATTTTGCTTAACCCCTCCCTTGATGTAGGAAAAACTTGGCTTTACGCAAAAACTTACCACCCCACCTGCCATATTTGCATATAGATTAGATGATTATCTTTTCACCCCTCTCTTGTGACTTTGCCGGCATATTCCATATGCTGACCTACATGGCTGCAACGTATCATGTTGCAGAGTACTTTTCCAACCAGGAGTGAGGACGCGTTCTATGCTCAGTGAGATGCCCTTGGAGTCAGATGGACTCATCTACCTTCGACGCTTCCGCAAGATTTAGATATTCTCATGACTTGGCTTTTAGCCACTTTATTGTAATTTTTATTGTAATAAAGGACTCGACATGAGATTTCGATTAATATAATGTTGTGTGATTTCCCTTTGATATATACATGGATGTACCGTGTGTGTACCAGCATGATCTTGGGATGGTACGGAAACACCGGAGACTTGACCTTCAGGTCGGGTCGTTACAAAGGTGCCCTCCCGTCCTCGAAGCTCACCGTACCGCCCGTAGGAGGTACAGCTCCATCCTAAGACCCAACGGTGCGGGGATTTCTGCCGTCGTCTTGAGCATCTCCGCGGCGGGCGTTGTCACTTGCTTGGCCTTGATCATCGGAGCACCGTGCCGGCGCAGGGTCCCCGCTCCCTCCTCTCATGCCCACTCTGTCGCCCACTTTAGCGGCTACGAGCGCAGCGGACGTGGAGGGTTCCACCGCCGTGAAACCTTTCTTCTTGGGGGCCATGGCGATGACGATTATGACAAAGGAACTGACGTGCTAGTCATAGGATTAGGTTCGCACGAGTCGTTCCCCTACCTGGCGCACCAAAGATGTCGGGGTAAAAGACACCTATGGGATCAGAGGGATCCCTTTACGGTTCGGCAGGTAAGAAGGCTCGCATAAAGAGCAAATCGGATGGCTAGAGCGGGGGAATTTACCCAGGTTCGGGCTGCAAAGATGCATAAAATTCTACTCACGCTTGGTTGCATTGGATGAATTCTATCTTAGGTTCTAGGAGCGCTACAGTACACAACTGTTACTCATGTAGAATGGGCTAGAGGAACTCCGAAAGTCTAGGAGTCCGGAAAGGTCGAAAAGTCCTCTACCGTAACGCCCTGGGCCTCCTTTTATACTCTCGAAGGGGTCACCAACAGTGGCGTACAGTACGTACACGGGGTGTACAATGCTAGAGTGTTATCATACCTAACATTGATGGTGAGAGACAAATGCATTTATTGCTCCGTCAGGCGTCCCTGACCGTCTGCGGGATGGGACAGGAGCCCGTCCCATCGGCATCGCTTAGCTTCTCCATCGCTGGCGTCTAGACACGTGCCCAAGCGAGGCGACACCTGGCCTCGCGCTGGCGGGGGCTTGCCAGGGCTTCACCTTGTCGGGGCCTCACCTCTACCCTGGTTGGATGGCAGGGCCTTGTCAGGCTTACATCTTGTCGGGGTTTCGCAAGCCATCCCGACAAGATCTTGTCGGGGTCCCAACCTTCGGTCTTCAGTCTGTCGACTTGAATGTCTTCTCGATATTGTTGTATTTTGCTCCTAGTTGCTCCCTGGCAGGCCTTGCCGCTGGTATGGCTACGACTGTCCGTGCACAAGTACGGGGTACTAAAAGCCCATACTTTAGTACACCGACACAAGCATTAAGCATAGCAAATTTATAGCAACATTAATCTTACAACATATCGGATACTAGGGATCAAGCCCCTAAAAAATTAACTCGATGACATGATCAATCCCATCCACCTCCAGTATGCCTACAATGTAATTACTCACTCATGGTGGTGATCATCATGAGGTTCTCAATGAAGAGGGGTTGATCATGAGACAACGATGATTTGCCCTCTCTAGAGCCCAAAACAGGCCCGGATCTGGCCTCCTAGAGAAGAACAGGAGGTGGCCGCAGCTTCGTATTGTAAAATGTGATGAAAATTCTTCTCTCTTTTTTCTAGGCGAGTCGATACTTATGAAGTTGGAGATAGGGCAATCGGAGTTGTGAGGAGCCCACAAGGCAGGGGCGTGCCTTAGGGTGGGCGCACCCTACACCCTTGTGGACAGACTGTTGGCCCCCTCTCGCAGGTCTTTGTTCCAGTATTTTTTATTTATTCCATACAAATCCTAGCAAAGTTTCGTCCAATTCCGAGAACATTTATTTCTGCATAGAAATAACACAATGGTAGTTCTGCTAAAAACAATGTTAGTCCGGGTTAGTTCCATTCAAATTATGACAATTAAAGTCCAAAACAAGACCAAGAGTGTTTCAAAAGGTAGATACGTTTGGGACATATAAACACTCCCAAGCTTAATTCATTATTGACCTGAAGCAATTCCATTGATAAATTGAAAGTGG
The DNA here is from genome assembly GCA_022496015.1 of Hordeum marinum. NCBI lineage: Eukaryota > Viridiplantae > Streptophyta > Magnoliopsida > Poales > Poaceae > Hordeum > Hordeum marinum. The sequence goes on along the minus strand of CM039674.1, from coordinate 452,282,182 downwards.
TAAAGGAAGACTTCTACAAACTCTTTTGTTATTCTTTCTATATGTAGGCTTAGCAAGTAATCATGTTTTTAGCACGAGTCATGAAGTAAACATATGAATGATAACACTTAGAAACCATATTTACTCATATCAATGACATAATCAACTAGCAAGAAATAATACTATATATCAAATACTAACACTTTGTCAAAACAATTATGATGAAATATGATAAAATAGTATCTCGCTAGCCCTTTCTGAGACCATAAGACATAAATGCGACACCTCTGAAGTTCAAGCAGTGACTAAACATTGTACTTCAGGGTAGAAGAGATCTAGTCACGCTCGTAGCCAAATTAACTAGACCCAATGCATAAAAATGACAATAGCACTCTCGGGATTGGTGCTTTAAAAGAGAAGATGGTGACTCAAATAATAAAAATAAAATAACATAAAAGTAAAGGAATATCCCTTCATAGGGGGACCAGAGATTTGGACAGGTGTCAGAGCTCAAGGTTTAAAACAAAGATGAATACAAATACTTGGTGGTGTGCTTTTCTTGTCAATGTCAAGACAAAGGATTTCAGCGTCTTCCATGTTAAATACATTAATGGCGGTTTGATACGTCCTGAACGTATCTACTTTCCAAACACTTCTTCTCTTGTTTTGGACACTAATCTGCATGATTTGAATGAAACTAAGCAGGAGTGACGTTGTTTTCAATGGAATTACCATAGTGTTATTTATGTGCAGTAATAAAAGTTCTCAAATTGAGCTAAAAATTGGCAGAGAATTATTTTGGAATGTATATAAAATAGTGGCGAAAGAACCAATAGTGGGGAACCCACCAGATGGCCACGAGCCAGGGGCATGCCTACCCCCCCCCCCCAAGGAGCGCCACCCTAGCTCGTGGGTCCCCTAGCAAGCCTCCAACACCCATCTCCTGATATAAGGTGTCTTCTGACCTAGAAAAAATAAGGGAGAAAGAATCATCGCATTTTACGAGACGAGGCCATTTGGGGAGGGCTAATTTGGAGTCCGTTTGGGGCTCTGGAGAGTGGAATTTGTCATCGTCATCACCAACCCTTCTCCATCAACAATTCCATGATGCTCACCACCAGGAGTAAGTAACTCCTTTGTAGGCTTGCTGGACGGTGATGGGATTAGATGAGATTTGTCATGCAGTCGAGTCAATTTTTTAGGGCTTGATCCCTAGTATCTACTATGTTCTGAGATTGATGTTGCTATGAATTTGCTATGCTTAATGCTTGTCACTAGGGCCTGAGTGCCATGATTTCAGATTTGAACCTATTATGTTTCTATGAATATGAGAGTGTTTTATATCCTATCTTGCAAGTTGTATGCACCTATTATGTCCTATGATCCGTAGACCCCAAAGTGACGGAAACTGGGATCATCTCCGGTGATGGCCATAGTATGAGAGTTCATGTATTCACTATGTGTTAATGCTTTGTTCCAGTTCTCTATTAAAAGGAGGCCTTAATATCCCTTGGTTTCCCTTTGGACCCCGCTACCACGGGAGGGTAGGACAAAAGATAGCATGCAAGTTCTTATTATAAGCACGTATGACTATATATGGAATACATGCCCGCATTACATTGATGAATTGGAGCTAGTTCTGTGGCACTCTAGGTTGTGACTGTTACATGATGAATGTCATCCAAATCAAATATCCAATGCCTACGCTTTTCCCATATTGATCACTGCTAAGTTACTTTTGATATTGTTGCTCTTACAATCACTATAAAAAATTTACTTTCTGCTATTCCTATTGCTATTTTTACTGTGCTACCAAACACATTGCTACGGAAAGATATTTCCAGGTGTGTTTGAATTGACAACTCAACTTCTAAGGCTCATAAATATTATTTGGCTCTCCTTGTGTCGAATCAACAAATTTGGGGGAAATACTACCCTCGAAGACTGTCATGATCCCCTATACTTGTGGGTTATCATGGTTTCCAGGCAGAATGAAATTTTTACTCCCCCTTACACCATACACACACTTTTCATGGCTAGCCGCATCCACAGATTCCCTCCAAACAATCAAATTTCTAGGGTTTTTTAATTTGATTTTGTATTAAGCGGGAACGGGCATCCTTTTTACCAACATCCCTCAAAGTTGATGATCAAATAAAATCTCTTCGTGAGTTAAACACACGTAGCATGGAAGATACTGACTGCCCTAATCGCTCCATGAGCGGCACGAGCACACAAAACAAATGTTTATTTGAAGGTTTTAAAGTTGGCACATGCAAATTTACTAGGAATGGCAGGGTAATGGCGTATATAGGTAGGTATGGTGGACTCTCCAGAACAACATTTTTCAGGGGTTTGGATGCACAAGCATTATTCACGCTTATTACATGCGAAGGTTAGGAAGTAAATTGATTGAGAAGCAACCAACTAGAGAGTGACAATGGTGATAATCATGCATTGAGAATATTTAATATTAAACACGAGCATGAGTAGGGTATAAACACCTTGAACATTAAAAACATAGAGGCTATATTGGATTTGAATCTATTACATGCCTTGAACATGCGCCAAGTAAAGCGACTTAAATTATCTAGAGGAGGATACATCCTAAAATACTACATCATAGCCATTTTAATGCATGTTGACAAACAAGATAACATATTATCCACTCTTTGCTACTTAACCATGGCACGAGCAACTATAATCTCTAATTATAATCAGAAATATATTCACTCATAATATGTTGAATCAATAATTACGAGCTAAACATATTTACAAAAACAAAAAGGGAAACATGAGGAGTTCATATGAGCTTCTCTCCACCATGATCACTTCGGTAAATTATAGTCATTATAAAATTTCACTTGCACAACCGAACTATGTGAAAATTATAATACTGCAAGAGTATTGTGGACTACGATGGAATTTGCAAACACTTTATTCGAAGGAGAAGACAAGAAATAATTGACTCTTCATTGGATCAATAACAAGGGATATATGAGCCACTTGACAGTTCGTATGAAGTATTCTCCTTAGAATGACTAAAACAATAGAGAAACACACTGAGATATTTTTGGTTTTTTTGTTTTTCTGAAGAAAGCGAAAAAAACAAAACAAGAAAAACTATTTATACGGGAATACTCCCAACAAACAGAAGAAGAATGGGAAATATTTTGGGGTTTTATTTTAATACTATAAACTAATTAAATAAGAAATAAAAAACAAAAAGAAGCGAGAAATATTTTTTGGAGGGTTTTCAAAGTTCTTTCGAATACACAAAAGAAACACAATAAAACGAAGTAAAGAAAGTGATGAACACCAACAAGTACAATGAATGTGTGCACATGAAAATGAAATGTTGGTGAGAATACGTACTCCCCAAGCTTAGGCTAATTGCCTAACTAGGTCTATGGCCACTCGTAGAGTCCATCAGGTCTAGGATAGTGGTCGTAGTGATAACTCGGGATGGCGTTTCGTGTTGCCTCCTCAGCGAGGCGAGCGCTCTCGACCACAACACTATGCTCGCGGGGCTCGTTCAGATAAATATAATGTCTTTGTTTGTTCTAAAAATCAAAGAGCGAAGGCGCATGCAAAACAATAGGGACATCCTGATCTTTATCAAATGGTAGTTTATACACGTACTCATTAGTCCCATACTCAATTAACTAATGGTGTTGCATAGTATCAAAATCCAAAAACTTAGGAGAGAGCACGTGATCATTAGGCCTAATCGTGATGCTAAAATTCTCAGCCAAGCGAGAAGCGTAAATCCCTCCATATAAAATACCATGTCTATTTTTGGCTAAGCTGCATGTAATTATAGCACCAAAATTATATCTTTTAGAACCAGTCACGACAGTATGCAAAATACTCAAATCAGATGCACATAATGTGCTAATTTCATGCCTACCAACCAAGCATCTCCCATTAAACATGGCAAAGTAAGGAACAACAGGGAATTGAATGCTTCTAATTCTAACTTGTGTCACACCTCTATTCTCCCCATTACAAAGGCTACTAAGAAATGCATCATAATCAGTTTTCATCAGTTCGGCAAGCGAATCGCAATACAGAATTTTATGATCTCATGAAATATTTCAAGAGGCAAATTATATGACTTCTCATAAAGATGAAAGAGGACTCAAGAATTAGTTGAATGGTACACAAATTGTTGTGATGACTCAGTAAGTTGATAGTACTGTGTGCATTTACCTGCAAGTAAGTTGGTCAGCTCGGCATTCACAATATATTGATCAAACTCTTGCTCAATACCGGCGCCTGCCATGAAGGTGTCACACAGCCATTGGCACGACTTCACCACGACTCTTGGTACGTCTCCGACTTATCGATATTTTATGAAGTATTGATGCCTTATTTACTTTTGTTTACAATATTTTTATAAGGTTTCGATGCACTTTATATGATTTTATTGGAACTAACCCGGTGTCGGTGTCAAAACTGGCGGATCTCAGGTAGGGGGTCCCAAACTGTGAGACTAGAATCGACGGTAACAAGAGATGAAGGGGACACAGATTTACCCAGGTTCGGGCCATCCTATGGAGGTAATAACCTACATACTGCTTGGTTGTATTGATGATGTGGGGGTTACAGAGTCGATCTACCTCGAGATCGAATAGCTAACCCCAGATGAGTTGTTCTCCCCCTATACCCTAAAACCCTCCGGCTTATATAGACGCCGAGGGCACCTAGGGTTTACACATGGTCGGTTACATGCCTAAGAGATAACCATGCCTATTCGCTACATCAAACGTGGAGCACAAGCCGTACCTCCCGAAGCTTCCATCTTGGGGACTGGGCCTTCAAACATTCCCGTGTCCAGTAAGCAGCAAATATAGTCCGGCCCGTAAGGATAGGTCGGCCTCCCGAGGACCCCTTAATCCGGGACTCCCTTGGTAGCTCCTGGACTTGCCTCCAACACCAAGGGTCTTCAGCTCCAATTGCTTCAGAAACAAAGTCTTCGGCTTGCGAGGTAAGTTCCTTCCGCCGAACCAAGTTCGGCCTCTGATGACAAATAGCTTCCGAATAGTGGCATGTCCGAACACTGTGAATAGGTCGGCCTTGAAGGTGGAATGTCAAGGGACAAAATAACATATACTGACAACCTTTCTAACGAAAGGTCATGACTGCTAGGCTAGTTACAAAAGCTCGATTCGCGGTTCGAGGCTGTTCCATCAACATGATCTATCATTGTGCAGATCGTGCCCCATTTTACACAGGATATGTTTAGTCATGCGCGTGTAACGGCATGCGCATTTCGGGAAGTGGAGGGATTCACGGCGCGGCAGAGGGAGCCTAAACGATAAGCCTCATAAAAAGGGAAGAAAATCCCCAAAGCTGATTATGCTCCTCATTCGCCTTCTCTGCTTTCTATCCCTCTGAGCATCCAAAGCCCAGATCTAGATCTTCCGCCACCCACCTTCAAGCTCACCAATGGTGGGCTCAGGTTCCAACAGCAAGTGGGAGGCCTGCACTGTCACCAATAAGGACATCCTGAACCTCAAGAAGGTCGAATACCTCCCCGCCGACATCCCTCACCGTGCAACGGAGGAGGGCCAAGTGATCCCCACCCCCAAGCCAGGCAAGAGGGTGGTGTTCATCCCCTACTTCATCAGGGGGTTGAGCTTCCCACTCCATCCCTTCGTCAGGGGGCTAATGTTATTCTATGGCCTCGACTTCCATGACCTCCCGTCGAACTCTATCATTGCTACTTCTCGAGCATGCGTTGGTTTCCGTGAAGACGAATGGTTGATGCAGCAAAGTAGATAAGTATTTCCCTCAGTTGTTGAGAACCAAGGTATCAATCCAGTAGGAGATACAAGCAAGTCTCCAATAGAAAATAAAACATAGATAGGATAATTACTTGCAAGGAATCAAACACTTGCACCCAACGCTATAAAGGGGTTGTCAATCCCTTCACGATTACTTGCAAGGATGAGATCTTATAGACATAGATAGGATAGATTGCTTGAACGGAAAGTAAAACAAAAGGTAAAAATAATGCAGCAAAGTATTTTTGGTATTCTTGGTTTTAGATCTGAAAGTATAAGATGGAAAATAGACTCGGGGCCATAGGTTTCACTAGAGGCTTCTCTCATGATGGCAAGTATTGTGGTGGGTGAACAAATTACTGTCGAGCAGTTGATAGAAAAGCGAATAAATATGAAGATATCCAAGGCAATGATTATGCATATAGGCATCACGTCTGTGTCAAGTAGACCGAAACAATTCTGCATCTACTACTATTACTCCACACATCGACCGACTCCTCCCTGCATCTAGAGTATTAAGTTCATGAAGAATAGAGTAATGCATTAGGTAAGATGACATGATGTAGAGCGATAAACTCAAGCAATATGATGAAAACCCCATCTTTTTATCCTTGATGAAAACAATACAATACGTGCCTCGCTACCCCTACTTTGTCACTGGGTGAGGACACCGCAAGATTGAACCCAAAACTAAGCACTTCTCCTATTGCAAGAATTACCAATCTAGTTGGCCAAACCAAACCAATAACTCGAAGAGACTTGAAAAGATATGAAATTGTGCATATAAGAATTTAGAAAAGAATCAAATAATATTCATGGATAATCTGAACATAAACTCACAATTCATCAGATCTTGACAAACACACCGCAAAAGAGTATTACATCGGATAGATCTCCATCAAGATCATGAAGAACATGGTATTGAAGAGCAAAGAGAGAGAGAGATGAAGCCATCTAGATACTAGCTATGGACCCAAAGGTCTGTGGTGAACTACTCATGCATCATCGGAGGGGCAATGGAGTTGATGTAGATGCCCTCCGTGATCGAATCCCCCTCCGGCAGATTACCGGAAAAGGCTCCAAGACTGGATCTCTCGAGAATGGAGGCTTCCGGCGGCAGAAAGTGTTTTCATGGCTTGTTCTGGTATACGGGGAATATTTGGGAATTTATAGGCCAAGAAATAGGGTTAGGAGAGCTGTCGTGGGCCCACAAGCCTGGGAGGCGCGCCCTACCCCCCCTGGGCACGCCCCTAGGGCTTGTGGCCCCATCGTGGCTCTCCCGACTTCATCTTCAAGTCTCCTGGTTTGCTTCTGGTCCAAGAAAAATTATTCCGAAGATTTTATTCCGTTTGGACTCCGTTTAATATTCCTTATCTGCAATTCTCAAAAACAAGGAAAAAACAAAAACTGGCACTAGGCTCTAGATTAATAGGTTAGTCCCAAAAATAATATAAAATAGCATATTAATGCATATAAAACATCCAAAACAGATAATATAATAGCATGGAACAATCAAAAATTATAGATACGTTGGAGACATATCAATCATGCACCTCTTGGCATTCATCCTCGTTTGCGAGGCGTTTCTTTGGGTCGAGCCACACTTCGGTCTCTGGCTCAAAGTGTTCAACGTCAAGCCGAAGTGCGTTGCCGGGAAGCACGCAGACTATGACGGGGCTGTTATCAGCAAGCTCACATGTGTCGTGTGGCCATCATGCACCTTCATCGACACCATCAAGGCGTGGCAGAAGGAGTGGTTCTACATCAAAGAACCACGAGAAGAATGTCAAATTCCCCCTGCCGAATTCAGATCCAGTCCCCCCACCAGGCTAGCTTCATGGCTCAACAAAGGCCTTAATTGGGGACCGAGCAAGGAAGTGGGCAACCTGCAGAAGCGCATCGGCTCCATGGTCAAGAAGGACATCAAGTTGATCGATGTGGTCCAGGTGATGCTCCGGAGACACATCCTCCGCTGCCAGCGCCGGGACACTCCCTTATGGGTTCGTCAGCTCGATGATTCACCCACAATCTGGAACCTCTTCCGCACTACGCGGGAGAAGCTATGGAAGGCACTCTTCAAGTCGCGGGAGAACTGGCCATCCAAGGAGGAAGACAGAGGACTGCAAGCCTCCAAGCCTACTACCAAGGTACAGTACAGTTTTGATTGATCGGCTCTTACTTTTCCCAAAGAGGATTCATAGCATTCTCTTCCGATCACTCCCTTGCAAAAATGGCTAAAGAAAGCCATTAATAACAGCAGTCCGGCACCTCTGCCCGAGGATGCTAGGTCCGGGCAGTTAGCGGCAATGCTCGTGGTGAAGCCGTACAAGGCTCTTGAGAAGAAGGAGGAGAAGAAGAAGAAACCAGGCCAAAGCGGCCTTCGTATTCGGGACCATTCAGAGACTGTGTCCGGGGAAACCCATGCCTCCTCGAATCAAGAGGAGCATGAGGAGGAAGAGGAGTAGGAGGAGCAGGAGGAAGAAGAGGAGGACGAAGCCAGGGGAGGCAATTCCCCCCTCGCAAGAAAGAGGGCGGCTTCATCGGACACCCCAAAGGAGGCAACCCCTCCCGCACATAAGAGAGCATGTTAGGCGTGGGTGGTCTTGTCCGACGATAGCTCGGATTCAGATGCCGAGTCTGATGACCCCAAGGAGGTTCCGAGAAGGAACCTTAGGATCAAGCCCCCCGCCCGAAGGTCGGGATCCATAGACCCCTTATTCGTCCTTTAACAGGTTGAGAATTTATTAATACGCAGGTGCTCATCGATTTTGCGGCCCTCTACGCGTCCTCCCCACTGATCAAATATCGGATAGGGAGACCCCGCCCGCCGAACTAGCAGAGAGCGGGAATTCCTCGCATCCCGCCACCCCAGGCGCCGCAAAGGACACCGCCGAGGTGTCATCCCAGCATGCTCCTATGGATCTGGGTACCGGCGGTGGGGGAGATGACATAATGACTGAGGCTAACACCTCGGCTATAGAAGACCGGGGGAGGTGCCCCGTCGAACACTGAGGAGGTCGAGCGAGCGGTCGCTCAGTCCCCTACAAGGTCATCCCCGGAGTGTAGCACGCCTCCAGAGGTTCTGGTTCAAACCCTGGTCGGTGATCAGATCGTTCGATCACCTCCAGCGCCACCAACCAATGGGTGGCTAGTAATGGAGGAGGCTCTAACGAGCACCTTCGTGTCTGAGGAGCACCGCACCCTCATGGGCACGGTATTGAAGAGCATCCAGTCCGTTGACAACAGACTGAAGGAGGCCTTCAAAGGTCTCCTGACGGGTTTTCAAGTAAGTCACATGATACTCTTATTTGCGAAGTTTTTATTTATTTCCATTATATACATGGAAGCCCCCGAGCCCTGGGTGAGATGAAAAAACTCACCTAGGGGTCACTCATGTATCCGATATCGGACTAGATACACATTAAATATCCGACATGCAAAGATAACTCAACATATGATCGGATTGACTATAGTTCGGGAATCGAGAACCCATGTAATATATAGACTATATGTGTCATGCAGGCTTCGTCATCAGCAGCGGCAACAAATGGCGCTGAGCTGGACGAGCTAAATCAGAAGCTTAAGCGCTCCGAAGACGAAGTTGGGGCCCTTGACCAAAGACTCGACGAGCCTCAAGGTATGTCAAAATAGAATCCGAATGCCTTTGTATGAACTCCATCCTCCGAATACTGTCAATGTAGCTTCTTTACATTATATAATGTACACGTAGCTTTGGCGAAAGAGGTGGAGCTGCTCAAGGCCGAGCTCCAACATGCGAAGGATGAAGTGGCCGCCGAGAGGGCGGCTGCTAAAGAAACGGTTGTCGCCCTTTCTGCCATGCGAGCCACCAGCGACAAGCATGAGGCTCATGTGGTGGAGGTCCAGCAGGAGCTCAAGGACTCCAGCGAAAAAAGTGAGGCCTTGGAGCATAAAAATAAAGCAAGCTCAGACGAACTGTTCACCTTGACAGCCGAACTCCAGAAGGAGCGGGTGGACAGACGGTTCTATGAGGAGCAAGTGCGTCAAGGCAAAGTCATAACTGATGGTAAGCCATACTCACTAAACTACATATTCGGGGATAGCAAATTTTAATTTCTTACCGAGGTGTGGCGATCCTCAGGCACCTCCATTGATCTCCAGAAGAGCGTGGCGGACGCCAAGCAAATGTTCGCCTCGCGGGGAGAAGGTGATGAGGCTCGGCTGTTCTGGGCACAGTTCGGAGCCCCCAAGCGTCCTCCGCTTCTAGTGGAGCAGTTGAAACAACTGATGGAGCTACACCAGATGGCGGAGCCGGCCATGAAGGACCTCTGCATCCCCTTATGGCCCGGCGAGCCGCTGCTAGGCAGCTACTTTGGCCTGGTGCAGAGGTTGATTACTGCTTCGCCCCGCCTCGACACCGTCAAGCGCTCCTCCAGCATCGAGGGAGTCCGGATGGCCCTTGCAAGAGCGAATGTGCATTGGTCGGTGCTGGATCTGATAAAGGTATCCACCACCCTGCCGCCTCCCGGGAAGGAGCATAGACGCCCCGAGCTATACTTTGATGGGGTGACAGAGAGTGCTCGGGTGATAGCGTCCCAGTGTCCGAGCTATCATTTATTTGAATGAAGTGTAACGCGTCCGAAGACTTGTCCAAACTTTTGATAATAATAGTTCATGTTCTTATATGGTTTTGTACTCCTTTATAACTCCTATGTGGTCGTTCAATACTAAAAGATGTCAGTCGTCGGCTTCAGCCCCCATGTAGATACTACATGGGGAGTCTATGCCAATGCACTATGTCCCTTAGCCGAATTATCGGAACCCGAAGGCGGTACAGTGCGACAGACTAGGCAATCACACTATAGTGCTTTATTTCTTTCACTTAGCCGTAGGGCGCGAAAAGGACTACGGGAAGCGTACGATTAGCCACCAAAGTGTTGTGATGTTCGAACGAACTGTGGCCAAGGCCGGTATCACAGTGTTTGCATTAAAGGGCAAAGTCCTCGTATAACACAGAATAACTGCTTATGAGGTTTGAAGTATAATACTTCCTGCTCGGGTTCACAGACCAGATCTCGCATAATATGACAGTCAGTTTTCGGCTTTCTCCCCTAAGGTTCTTGACCGGACTATCCGGAAGCACAACCACAGGGGTTCTCCCTTTTCCCTTTTAGCCGAACGAGCGGAACGTAAAGGGGCAAGCACAGGAGCCGGGCGACCCAACTATTGACCCAAGACATAGTTTGGAACCGATGCATATAAAGCGAACACCAAGATGCCGAACGCATGATAGAATGTACATAAGGCGATTTGTTTTTTGTTTTCTTAATAAGAGCCTCGGGTCTATTATCCTATTGTCTCGCATCATACCGATCAAGTCCACGAGAAGAGGGAGAGAGGTAAAAATATGCATCGGAAAAGGACAGGTGAGGCAAACTTGTGCCATGCAATTTGTATTTTTCTCAACAACTCTTATAGCTTAGATTGCCGAAGCAACTGTTTACATGTATGTGAAGGAAAGAAATTATGCAAGAGTTGTTGTACCAGGGGTCTTCGATTGATAACCTGACATCCTCGATATGCCCTATTGCTAGTTGACTCTTGCTCTTTAGATGCACCTTGATGGGTGTTTAGTGTTCGGCGAACGGATCTTGCAAACAAGGTCTCAAGAGGCCGCCAAATTTTAGGTGAGCTTTATGCCGTAGGCAGGTCTTTTAGGAGCACCTGCATTTTGTCCAAAGACGTGTTGAGGGTAGAGGTTCGGGCCAGCCGAACACCCATTTTTATTTCCCAATGGATATTCATGGAATTTTAAGTGTGAAGTTGTGCCTCCTAGGCACGTGCTTTTTGTTGGTAGACGTAGTAGTAAATCAAAATTTTCCTACGTGTCACCAAGATCTATCTATGGAGAAACCAGCAACGAGAGGGGAGAGATTGCATCTTCATACCTTTGAAGATCGCTAAGCGGAAGCGTTGCTAGAACGCGGTTGATGGAGTCGTACTCGCAGCGATTCAGATCGCGGTAGATCCGATCAAGTGCCGAACGGACGGCACCTCCGCGTTCAACACACGTGCAGCCCGGTGACGTCTCCTACGCCTTGATTCAGCAAGGAGGAAGGAGAGGTTGAGGGAGAGCTCCGGCAGCACGACGGCGTGGTGGCGGTGAAGCTGCGTGGTACTCCGACAGAGCTTCGCTAAGCGCTACGGAGAACGAGGGGAGGAGGAGGTAGGGCTGCACCAGAGAGAGAGGGAGAACCGTGTGTTGTGCAGCCCCAAATACCTCCACTATATATAGGAGAGAGGGAGGAGGGGTGGCTGCGCCCTAGGGTTCCACCCTAGGGGTGGCGGCAGCCACCAGATGCCATCTGGCCGGCGGCTAGGGCAAGGGAGAGGTGGGGCGCCCTAGGGTGGGCCTTAAGGCCCATCTAAGCCTAGGGTTTGCCCCCTTCCACCTTTGCCACGCCTTGGGCTAGGGTGGGAGGCGCACCAGCCCACCTAGGGGCTGGATCCCTCCCACTCTTAGCCCACGGAACCTTCCGGGGCAGGTGGGCCCACTTGGTGGACCCCCGGAACCCTTCCGGTGGTCCCGGTACACTACCGGTGACACCCGGAACACTTCCGGTAACCAAATCCTCACTTCCTATATATCAATCTTCGTCTCCGGACCATTCCAGGACTCCTCGTGACGTCCGGGATCTCATCCGGGACTCCGAACAACCTTCGGTAACCACGTACACTATTTCCCTATAACCCTAGCGTCATCGAACCTTAAGTGTGTAGACCCTACGGGTTCGGGAGACACGTAGACATGACCGAGACACCTCTCTGGCCAATAACCAACAGCGGGATCTGGATACCCATGTTGGCTCCCACGTACTCCACGATGATCTCATCGGATGAACCACGATGTCAGGAATTCAATCAATCCCGTATACAATTCCCTTTGTCTATCGGTATGGTACTTACCCGAGATTCGATCGTCGGTATCCCCATACCTTGTTCAATCTCGTTACCGGCAAGTCTCTTTACTCGTTCCGTAATACATCATCCCGTGACTAACTCCTTAGTCACATTGAGCTCATAATGATGATGTCTTACCGAGTGGGCCCAGAGATACCTCTCCGTCACACGGAGTGACAAATCCCAGTCTCGATTCGTGTCAACCCAACAGACACTTTCGGAGATACCCGTAGCGTACCTTTATAGCCACCCAGTTACGTTGTGACGTTTGGCACACCCAAAGTATTCCTACGGTATCCGGGAGTTACACAATCTCATGGTCTAAGGAAATGACACTTGACATTGAAAAGCTTTAGCAAACGAACTACACGATCTTTGTGCTATGCTTAGGATTGGGTCTTGTCCATCACATCATTCTCCTAATGATGTGATCCCGTTATCAACGACATCCAATGTCCATGGTCATGAAACCGAGACCATCTATTGATCAACAAGCTAGCCAACTAGAGGCTCACTAGGGACACGTTGTGGTCTATGTATTCACACATGTATTACGGTTTCCGGTTAACACAATTATAGCATGAACAATAGACAATTATCATGAACTAGGAAATACAATAATAACCATTTTATTATTGCCTCTAGGGCATATTTCCAACAGTCTCCCACTTGCACTAGAGTCAATAATCTAGTTACATTGTGATGAATCGAACACCCATAGCATTCTGGTGCTGATCATGTTTTGCTCGTGAGAGAGGTTTAGTCAACGGATCTGCGACATTCAAATCCGTATGCACTTTACAAATATCTATGTCTCCCTCCTGAATGTAATCACGGATGGAGTTGAAGCGGCGCTTGATGTGTCTTGTCTTCTTGTGAAACCTGGGCTCCTTCGCAAGGGCAATAGCTCCAGTGTTGTCACAGAGTAGAGTCATCGGGCCCGACGCATTCGGAATCACTCCTAGGTCGGTGATGAACTCCTTCATCCAGACTCCCTCCTTTGCTGCTTCCGAAGCAGCTATGTACTCCGCTTCACATGTAGATGCTGCCACGACGCTTTGCTTGCTGCTGCTCCAGCTCACTGCCCCTCCATTCAAAATATACACGTATCCGGTTTGCGACTTGGAGTCGTCCGGATCTGTGTCGAAGCTAGCATCGACGTAACCCTTTACGACGAGCTCTTCGGCACCTCCATAAACGAGAAACATGTCCTTTGTCCTTTTCAGGTACTTCAGGATATTCTTGACCGCTGTCCAGTGTTCCGCTCCGGGATCACTTTGGTACCTCCCTACCAAACTTATGGCAAGGTTCACATCAGGCCTGGTACACAGCATGGCATACATGATAGAGCCTATGGCTGAAGCATAGGGGATGACACTCATCTCTTCTCTATCCTTTGCCGTGGTCGGGCATTGAGTCGTACTCAATCTCACACCTTGCAACACAGGCAAGAACCCCTTCTTGGACTGATCCATATTGAACTTCTTCAATATCTTTTCAAGGTATGTGCTTTGTGAAAGACCAATGAGGCGTTTCGATCTATCTCTATAGATCTTAATACCTAATATGTAAGCAGCTTCTCCAAGGTCCTTCATTGAAAAACACTTATTCAAGTAGGCCTTTATACTTTCCAAGAGTTCTATATTATTTCCCATTATCAGCATGTCATCCACATACAGTATAAGGAACGCTATAGAGCTCCCACTCACTTTCTTGTAAATACAGGGTTCTCCATAAACCTGTACAAACCCAAACGCTTTAATCACCTCATTAAAGCGAATGTTCCAACTCCGAGATGCTTGCACCAGCCCATAGATGGAGCGCTGGAGCTTGCATACCTTGTTAGCATCTTTAGGATCGACAAAACCTTCCGGCTGCATCATATACAGTTCTTCCTTGAGGAAGCCATTAAGGAATGCCGTTTTGACGTCCATTTGCCAGATCTCATAATCATAAAATGCGGCAACTGCTAACATGATTCGGACAGACTTTAGCATCGCTACGGGTGAGAATGTCTCATCGTAGTCAACTCCTTGAACTTGTCGATAACCCTTAGCGACAAGCCGAGCTTTATAGGCGGTCACATTACCGTCTGCGTCAGTCTTCTTCTTAAAGATCCATTTATTTTCAATGGCTCGCTTATCATCAGGCAAGTCCACCAAAGTCCATACTTTGTTCTCATACATGGATCCTATCTCGGATTTCATGGCCTCAAGCCATTTGTCGGAATTCGGGCCCGCCATCGCTTCTTCATAGTTCGAAGGTTCACCGTTGTCCAACAACATGATCTCTAGGACAGGATTACCGTACCACTCTGGCGCGGAACGTGTCCTAGCGGACCTTCGAGTAGCAACTTGATCCGATGTTTCATGATCATCATCATTAACTTCCTCTCTAGCCGGTGTAGGCTCCACAGAAACAACTTCCTGTGCTGCGCTACTCTCCGGTTCGAGTGAAGGTACAATTACCTCATCAAGTTCCATTTTCCTCCCACTTACTTCTTTCGAGAGAAACTCTTTCTCGAGAAAGGATCCATTCTTGGCAACAAAGACTTTGCCTTCGGATCGTAGGTAGAAGGTATACCCAATAGTCTCTTTGGGATATCCTATGAAGACGCACTTTTCCGCTTTGGGTTCGAGCTTCTCAGGTTGAAGTTTCTTCACATAAGCATCGCAACCCCAAACTTTTAGAAACGACAGCTTAGGTTTCTTTCCAAACCATAATTCATACGGTGTCGTCTCAACGGATTTAGACGGTGCCCTATTTAAAGTGAACGCGGCAGTCTCTAATGCATATCCCCAAAATGATAGCGGTAAGTCGGTAAGAGACATCATAGATCGCACCATATCCAATAGAGTGCGATTACGACGTTCAGACACACCATTTCGCTGAGGTGTGCCTGGCGGCGTGAGCTGTGAAACAATTCCACATTTCCTAAGGTGCGTGTCAAACTCGTGACTTAAATATTCTCCGCCACGATCAGATCGTAGGCATTTTATTTTCCTGTCACGTTGATTCTCGACCTCACTCTGAAATTCCTTGAACCTTTCAAAGGTTTCAGACTTGTGTTTCATTAAGTAGACATACCCATATCTGCTCAAGTCATCAGTGAGGGTGAGAACATAACGGTAGCCACCGCGAGCCTCGACACTCATTGGACCGCATACATCGGTATGTATTATCTCCAACAAGTCAGTTGCTCGCTCCATTGTTCCGAAGAATGGAGTCTTGGTCATCTTGCCCAAGAGGCATGGTTCGCATGTGTCAAATGATTCGAAATCAAGTGACTCCAAAAGTCCATCAGCATGGAGCTTCTTCATGCGTTTGACACCATTATGGCCAAGACGGCAATGCCACATGTAAGTGGGACTATCGTTATCAACTTTACACTTTTTGGTACTCACACTATGGATATGTGTAACATCACGTTCGAGATTCATCAAAAATAAACCATTGACCAGCGGGGCATGAGCATAAAACATTTCTCTCATATAAACAGAACAACCATTATTCTCGGATTTAAATGAGTAGCCATCTCGCATCAAGCGAGATCCAGATACAATGTTCATGCTCAAAGCTGGTACTAAATAACAATTATTAAGGTTTAAAACTAATCCCGAAGGTAGATGTAGAGGTAGCGTGCCGACGGCGATCACATCGACCTTGGAACCATTCCCGACGCGCATCGTCACCTCATCCTTGGCCAGCCTCCGCTTATTCCGCAGCTCCTGCTTGGAGTTACAAATGTGAGCAACTGCACCGGTATCAAATACCCAGGAGCTACTACGAGCGCTGGTTAGGTACACATCAATAACAAGTATATCACATATACCTTTAACGTTGCCGTCCTTCTTATCCGCTAAGTACTTGGGGCAGTTCCGCTTCCAGTGACCGGTACCCTTACAATAGAAACACTCAGTCTCAGGCTTGGGTCCATTCTTGTTCTTCTTCTTCCCGGCAACTTGCTTACCGGGCGCGGCAACAGCTTTGCCGTCATCCTTGAAGTTCTTCTTACCCTTGCCTTTCTTGAAACTAGTGGTCTTGTTTACCATCAACACTTGATGCTCCTTTCTGATCTCGACCTCTGCTGATTTCAGCATCGAGTACAACTCAGGAATGGACTTCTCCATCCCCTGCATGTTGTAGTTCATCACAAAGCTTTTGTAGCTAGGTGGAAGCGACTGGAGGATTCTGTCAATGACTGAGTCATCCGGGAGATTAACTCCCAGCTGAGTCAAGCGGTTGTGAAGCCCAGACATCTTGAGGATGTGCTCACTAACAGAACTGTTCTCCTCCATCTTACAGCTGAAGACCTTGTCAGAGATGTCATATCTCTCGACTCGGGCATGAGCTTGGAAAACTAGTTTCAGCTCTTGGAACATCTCATATGCTCCGTGTTGCTCAAAACGCTTTTGGAGCCCCGATTCTAAACTGTAAAGCATGCCGCACTGAACAAGGGAGTAATCATCGCAGCGCGACTGCCAAGCGTTCGTAACGTCTTGGTCCGCTGGGAGAATGGGTGGGTCACCTAGCGGTGCATCAAGGACATACAATCTCTTGGAAGCTATGAGGATGATCCTCAAGCCACGGACCCAGTCCGTATAGTTGCTTCCATCATCTTTCAGTTTGGTTTTCTCTAGGAACGCGTTGAAATTGAGGTTGACATTTGCGTTGGCCATTGGATCTACAATATAGATATTAAAGGCAATTTTAGACTAAGTTCATGATAATCGAGTTCACATAATCAAATTATTCAATGAACTCCCACTCAGATAGACATCTCTCTAGTCATCTAAGTGACACATGATCCATGTCAACTAGCCCGTGTCCGATCATCACGTGAGACGGACTAGTCATCCATGGTGAACATCTCCATGTTGATCGTATCTTCTATACGACTCATGTTCGACCTTTCGGTCTTCCGTGTTCCGAGGCCATGTCTGTACATGCTAGGCTCGTCAAGTTAACCTAAGTGTTTCGCGTGTGTAAATCTGGCTTACACCCGTTGTATGCGAACGTTAGAACCTATCACACCCGATCATCACGTGGTGCTTCGGAACAACGATCCTTAGCAACGGTGCACAGTTAGGGTGAACACTTCTCTTGAAATTTTATTGAGAGATCATCTTATTTACTACCGTCGTTCTAAGCAAATAAGATGTAAACATGATAAACATCACATGCAATCAATATAGTGACATGATATGGCCAATATCATCTTGCTCCTATGATCTCCATCTTCGGGGCACGATGATCATCATTGTCACCGGCACGACACCATGATCTCCATCATCATGATCTTCATCATTGTGTCTTCATGAAGTTGTCTCGCCAACTATTACTTCTACTACTATGGCTAACGCTTAGCAATAAAGTAAAGTAATTACATGGCGTTTGTGATTGACTCGCAGGTCATACAATAAATAAGACAACTCCTATGGCTCCTGCCGGTTGTCATAGTCATCGACATGCAAGTCGTGAACCCTATTACAAGAACATGATCAATCTCATACATCACAATGCATCACATCACATCCTTCTGGCCATATCACATCACAAGGCATATGCTGCAAAAACAAGTTAGACGTCCTCTAATTTGTAGTTGCAAGTTTTTACGTGGTTGCTATAGGTTTCTAGCAAGAACGTTTCTTACCTACGTCAAAACCACAACGTGATATGCCAATTGCTATTTACCCTTCATAAGGACCCTTTTCATCGAATCCAATCCGACTAAGGTGGGAGAGACAGACACTCGCTAGCCACCTTATGCAACTAGTGCATGTCAGGCGGTGGAACCGGTCTCACGTAAGCGTACGTGTAAGGTTGGTCCGGGCCGCTTCATCCCACAATACCGTCGAATCAAGATAAGACTAGTAACGGCAAGCATATTAACAAAATCGACGCCCACAACTACTTTGTGTTCTACTCGTGCATAGATTCTACGCATAGACCTAGCTCATGATGCCACTGTTGGTAGACGTAGTAGTAAATCAAAATTTTCCTACGTGTCACCAAGATCTATCTATGGAGAAACCAGCAACGAGAGGGGAGAGATTGCATCTTCATACCTTTGAAGATCGCTAAGCGGAAGCGTTGCTAGAACGCGGTTGATGGAGTCGTACTCGCAGCGATTCAGATCGCGGTAGATCCGATCAAGTGCCGAACGGACGGCACCTCCGCGTTCAACACACGTGCAGCCCGGTGACGTCTCCTACGCCTTGATCCAGCAAGGAGGAAGGAGAGGTTGAGGGAGAGCTCCGGCAGCACGACGGCGTGGTGGCGGTGAAGCTGCGTGGTACTCCGACAGAGCTTCGCTAAGCGCTACGGAGAACGAGGGGAGGAGGAGGTAGGGTTGCACCAGAGAGAGAGGGAGAACCGTGTGTTGTGCAGCCCCAAATACCTCCACTATATATAGGAGAGAGGGAGGAGGGGTGGCTGCGCCCTAGGGTTCCACCCTAGGGGTGGCGGCAGCCACCAGATGCCATCTGGCCAGCGGCTAGGGCAAGGGAGAGGTGGGGCGCCCTAGGGTGGGCCTTAAGGCCCATCTAAGCCTAGGGTTTGCCCCCTTCCACCTTTGCCACGCCTTGGGCTAGGGTGGGAGGCGCACCAGCCCACCTAGGGGCTGGCTCCCTCCCACTCTTAGCCCACGAAACCTTCCGGGGCAGGTGGGCCCACTTGGTGGACCCCCGGAACCCTTCCGGTGGTCCCGGTACACTACCGGTGACACCCGGAACACTTCCGGTAACCAAATCCTCACTTCCTATATATCAATCTTCGTCTCCGGACCATTCCAGGACTCCTCGTGACGTCCGGGATCTCATCCGGGACTCCGAACAACCTTCGGTAACCACGTACACTATTTCCCTATAACCCTAGCGTCATCGAACCTTAAGTGTGTAGACCCTACGGGTTCGGGAGACACGTAGACATGACCGAGACACCTCTCTGGCCAATAACCAACAGCGGGATCTGGATACCCATGTTGGCTCCCACGTACTCCACGATGATCTCATCGGATGAACCACGATGTCAGGAATTCAATCAATCCCGTATACAATTCCCTTTGTCTATCGGTATGGTACTTACCCGAGATTCGATCGTCGGTATCCCCATACCTTGTTCAATCTCATTACCGGCAAGTCTCTTTACTCGTTCCGTAATACATCATCCCGTGACTAACTCCTTAGTCACATTGAGCTCATAATGATGATGTCTTACCGAGTGGGCCCAGAGATACCTCTCCGTCACACGGAGTGACAAATCCCAGTCTCGATTCGTGTCAACCCAACAGACACTTTCGGAGATACCCGTAGCGTACCTTTATAGCCACCCAGTTACGTTGTGACGTTTGGCACACCCAAAGTATTCCTACGGTATCCGGGAGTTACACAATCTCATGGTCTAAGGAAATGACACTTGACATTGAAAAGCTTTAGCAAACGAACTACACGATCTTTGTGCTATGCTTAGGATTGGGTCTTGTCCATCACATCATTCTCCTAATGATGTGATCCCGTTATCAACGACATCCAATGTCCATGGTCATGAAACCGAGACCATCTATTGATCAACAAGCTAGCCAACTAGAGGCTCACTAGGGACACGTTGTGGTCTATGTATTCACACATGTATTACGGTTTCCGGTTAACACAATTATAGCATGAACAATAGACAATTATCATGAACTAGGAAATACAATAATAACCATTTTATTATTGCCTCTAGGGCATATTTCCAACACTTTTCTGGTCTCAGGATTGTGTGGTGGGGGCGAGTCCCTATGAAAGGGAGGAGGAAGGATCTTAGTTTTCAGTCTGAAGCCGAACACGCTTCCCCGCCTTGTGTGCCTTTATGGCGGATGTCGAAATTTGCCGATCTTCTTTGTAGTTGAATTCGGCCGCCAGGGCCAGTGCATGTTCCTCGGTTCCAAGGGAGCACTCTATGTTGCCGTTAACAGTAATGACCCCCTTGGGGCCCGGCATCTTGAGCTTGAAGGCCGGTGCTTATTCTTATTGCGCTTTGGTTTTCTGTTGCCATCTCAAGCTTCAGATGCTACGAGATCTTCAGAATTGTGGCTGCATCTTGCCAGCCAATTGTCTTCGCCCAAGCAAAAGCAGGTCATGAGGGAGGTAAGGGCGGACATGGTTCGAGGTTTGTCCTGGCCTAGCTGGCGGGCCAGCCATTCGCCCCGAATATTGTGCCGGAAGGAGGCTATGACCTCAACATCCGGACAGTCGACAATTTGGTTCTTCTTAGTCAAGAACCAATTCTAGAATTGCCGAGTAGACTCGCCGGTCTTCTGGACGACGTTGCTGAGATCGGAAGAGTCCGGCTGGCAAACATAGGTTCCCTGGAAGTTAGAGCGGAACGCATATTCCAGGTCTTCCTAGCATCCAATGGAGTTTTCGGGGGGGTGTTTAACTAGAGTCGAGTTGGCCCCTTAAGCTTAACAGGTAGATATTTAATGGCATGGATATCGTCTCCTCGTGCCATGTGGATATGGAGGAGGAAGTCCTCAATCCATATAGTTGGGTCAATGGTCCCATCATATTGTTCTATATTCACGGGTTTAAACCCCTCGGGGAAGATGTCGCATTACCTCATCTGTGAAGCACAATGGGTGAGCGGCGCCTCTGACCCGTGCTATGTCGCGCCTGTATTCAGCGTTTGTGTGGGTCCGATTGCATTCTCGGACTCTATTGTTTTTGTCGAACCATGGTATGTACCCGCCCTGTCTATCGGGCGGGTACTCTCTGGATCCATAGATGGATCCTGTACGGCCTGCTTTGTGATCCAGGTCATCTCGCCGGTCGACCATTGTCAATGGGCTCTAATGGCTCCTTACCCCGTCTTCGGGGCACTACCGGTATATAACCGGTGTCGTCAATTGTCCTGTCCCAACCACGAGGGGGCGGTCCGGCCTGTCATATGGAGTACAGTTTGGAGATGGAGTATCAATGAGTTCATCATCGAATTGCGGCAGCAGCCTCTTCTGAGGGTAGCTTTCGGGATTGTTAGACAGACCAGTGTCGTATACTTTCTTGGCTAAGAGGACTTTCGTCCATTGATCATTGAGGTCGTCATGTTTGGCTTTGAGTTGCCATTTTTAGCCTTCAGGCTGCGAGCCGTTGCTATGAGCCATTGCTTGATCTTTGAGGTTATCAGGGATGTACAAGTCATCGGCTTCCAGTATATCTTCCTCCTCGACGGGGGGAAGGTAATTATAGTCTTCGTATTTGTTGACGTTATCGGTGTTGTTTTGGTCCTCGGGCCCTTCCCCCTCTAACGGGTGTTCGGGGATATCAGGATTGCCATGGTCAGCGGGGGTATTACCGTCCCCGTTGTTAACAATATCTTTCCTTCCCTTTTTGCCTTTGGACCACTTATGCGTTTTCTGGCGCCTTGATGGCGCATCGCCCGATTTGTTGCCATCATTGTTAGCCATGTTGTTGCCGTTAGTGGCAGGAGTATCTACCATGTAGACGTCGTATGTGGAAGTGGCGGCCCACCTCCCGGTGTTAACGGGGGTGGGAGCACGGTCTTCTTCATCCATGTATTCTGCCTCCTGGAGGCATAGTCCAGGATGGCGGTTAAATCTTCAACAGTGGCTATCAAGTCGGTGGTGGGTGGGTCAAAAACGTCCTGGACCGCACCATAACCGAACTGAGCATAGAACGGGGCTAGATCGCCGGTGATCTTTATCAACGAGATCCTATCTAGGGCCTCGTCAACCGTTGAGGGCTTGAACGGATCCAGCTGTTCGGAACTTGCGGAGTTAACCTCCAAGGCGTTCGGACATGGGGGGTGTTCGGCAAGAACATGTGTCCGGTCATCTGGCTTAATGGTCGGACCGGGATAGGAGATCGGCTCATCGCTATGGGTGACCCCATGGGCATGTCCGAAGAGGGGGCTCGAGGTTAAAGCCTCAGAGTCATCGGGGGCTACAGGCGAAGCTGCGAGCCAGATTAATGACAAGTCACCTCGAGAGTCAACGGAGAACTCTAAGTTTCCGAATCTGACCTCTCGATCAGGGGCGAAGCTCTCAACGCGGCCTAGATGGCCAGGAGAATCAGCGTGCATCACAACGATGCCGAAGGCGAAGATCTGTTTGGGGACAAAAGTGTCCATGTTGCGGACCTCTTCGTTGATGACAAGGCGATACATCGATTCCATCTTGCTCACAGAGGAACTCTCACTGAAAGCGCCAATGTCGGTGTCAAAACCGGTGGATCTCGGGTAGGGGGTCCCGAACTGTGAGACTAGAATTGACGGTAATAGGAGACGAAGAGGACACAAATTTACCCAGGTTTGGGCCCTCATATGGAGGTAATACCCTACATCCCACTTGGTTGTATTTATGATGTGGGGGGTTACAGAGTTGATCTACCTCAACATCGAATAGCTAACCCTAGATGCGTTTTTATCCCCCTATACCCTAAAACCCTCCGGCTTATATAGACGGCGAGGGCACCTAGGGTTTACACATGGTCGGTTACATGCCGAAGAGATAAACATGCCTATTCGCTACATCAAACCTGGAGCACAAGCCATACTTCCTGAAGCTTCCATCTTGGGGACTGGGCCATTAAACATTCTCATGTCGGGTAAGCAGCCCATATAGTTCGGCCCGTAAGGATAGGTAGGCCTCCCGAGGACCCCTTAATCCAGGACTCCCTCACCCAGACTGACATTGTTTTCAGCAGAATTGTCGTGGTGTTGTTTTTGTGTAGAAAATAAAAGTTCTCAAAATTGCGCAAATTTTTTTGATGATTTTTTCTAGAACAAATAGGAAAATTCTGGAGCGAAGAACACAGGAGGGTGGCCACCATGTGCCCCCAAGCCATCAGGGCGCGATCACCCCCTGGGCATGCCCTGATAGCTTGGGACCATCTCGTGGCTCCGTTCAGCATAATTCCAATGTTGAAAAATCATACAAATACATAAACCCCCAGAAATAAACCTAGAACTTCCACTCCACTGTCGTAAGCCTCTATACCAAAGAAATATCATTCAGACCCTGTTCTGGCACCCTGATAGAGGTGGCAATCATCACCGGAGGACATATTCATCATCCCAGCGGTCTACATGACCAAGAGGGAGTAGTTCACCCTTTCGGCTGAGGGTATGCACTAGTAGCTATGTGTATGATCTCTCTCTCTCTCTCGTGTTCTTGAGATGGCATGGTCTTGATGTATCACAAGCTTTGTTAATATAGTTGGATCATATGGTGTTCTTCTCTTGCTATCTTGATGTGATGAATTGAATCTTTCCCTCTGGGATTTTGCTATGTCGGATTGAATACTGGGTTTGAGATCACTTGATGTATGTTTTGCATGTGGATACCCATGGTGACAATGGAGTGTTCTATTGATTCACTTGATATATCTTTTGGTACTCAACTTTCATATTCCCGTGGTGACAATGGGGTAATCTATGCATATGGTTTGATACACATTATTGTCCTACTTTATCCGATAGAAATCTTGGGGGTACTCTTTGAAGTTCTTTTGCGTGGCTTGAATATGACAAATCTGAAATTATTTGATGAATACCATATATTTGACTCACGGATACTTGTGGTGACATTGGAGTATCTAGGTGGCATTAGAGTTGATTGATGTGTATCATATGGTGTTATTGTAGTACGAACTCTAGGGTTGTTTGTGACACTTATAGGAATAGGTCAATAGAATGATTGGCAATGATAACTTTGAGGTGGTCTACTACCTAAAACAATTTCATCTTATGTTCTCCACTAGATATGAACTTTGGAGTGATTGCTTGTCGCACATTGAGGGATGATCATATGATTCTATTATGTTAGCATTGTTCATAAGGAACTGGTATCACCTTTGTTACTATTGGAGATTTGAATTCCCTCTTCCTGTTCCCGAGAAGAAATATCAAATTCTCATGCTTGGAACCATGCCTATTCTAGTTGAGACACTTGCAAGGGAAAATGAACTTGTTTAGGACGAAGTCTTTAGGTGCCTCCTCTAGCCAAAGCGCAGCACGCTCGGCATATCATGAACCCCATGATATTTTTGTGGGGGCAGGTGATGTCTTATACACAGCTTTATTCTTGTAGACTCTATTGGGCCTCAAAGCATAGAGTTTTGTAGCACAGTAGCAATTTCCCCTCAACTGGACTACCTAAGGTTTATCAATCCATGGGAGGTGTAGGATGATGATGGTCTCTCTCAAACAACCCTGCAATCGAATACAAGAAATCTCTTATGTCCCCAACACACCCAATACAATGGAAAGTTGTATAGGTGCACTAGTTCGGCGAAGAGATGGTCATACAAGTGTAGTAATGATAATAGATATTGATTTTTGTAATAGTAACAATAAAAACAGCAAGGTAGCAAGTAACAAAAGTGAGTGCACTTTCAATGCTAACATAATAGAATCATATGAATCATGTGCCTTATTTCCAAGCATTAATATACTGTTTTGCTTGTTGTTTACTACTTGTTACCTTCCTGTTTTTATTTATGCAGATTATAAAAAACCTATTTTTACTATCCATACTACACTTGTATTACCATCTCTTCGCCGAACTAGTGCACCTATACAATTTTCCATTGTATTGGGGTGTGTTGGGGACATAAGAGATTCCCTATATTTGATTGTAGGGTTGTTTGAGAGAGACCATCATCATCCTACACCTCCTACGGATTGATAAACCTTAGGTAGTCCACTAGAGGCGAAATTGCTACTGTACTATAAAACTCTATGCTTGGAGGCCCAACAGAGTCTACAAGAATAAAGTTGTGTAGTAGACATCAGCTGCCCCCCCTGCCGCCCACAAAAATATCACGGGGTTCATGATATGCCGAGCGTGCTATGCCTTGGCTAGACGAGGTAGCTAAAGACTTCATCCTAAACAAGTTCATTTCCCTTGCAAAGATCTCAATTGGAATAGGCTTGGTTCCAAGCATGATAATTTGATATTTCTTCTTGGGAACCGGGAGAGGGAATTCAAAGTCTCCAATAGTGATTGTCATAAATTTTTCCCTGTGGTTGATACTATTCATTTTGCTTTGCTTCTTCGGAAAATATGTCGCATCCTCCTTGTTGTTGACATAAAAAGTGACCTTGCTTTTATTGCAATCAATAACAGCCCCTGGAGTGTTAAGAAAAGGTCTCCAAGAATAACCGACATATTCTTGTCCTAGAACATCTCAAGAATAACAAATTCCGTCAATACAGTAACATTAGAAACAACAACTGAAACATCCTCAGAAATCCTAATAGGTATAACAGTGGATTTGCCAGTCGTTTGCAAGGAAATTCCAGTAGAAATCATCGTATTCAAATCAAGTCTTTTATATAAATAAAAAGACATATCACTAACATTGGCTCCTAAATCACATAATGTAGTTCTAACATAATCATTCTTAATGGAGCATGGTATAGCAGGTATTCTTGGATCTCCTAGCTTTTCAGGTATTTTTCCTTTGAACGAATAATTTGCAAGCATAGTAGAAATTTCATCCTCTGGTATTTTCCTTTTCTTAGTAGCAATATCCTTCATGTATTTGGAATAAAAAGGCATTTTCAAAGCATCATTCAAAGGTAGTTGCAAAAATAAAGGTCTTGGTACTTCAACAAAGCGATTGAAAGCATCTTCATCTTTGGTTTTAGTAGCTTTGCTAGGAAAGGGCAATGAGTGTTGGAAACCATGGTTCTCTTTCTTTACCATGTTCCCTAGCAACAAAATCTATTTTATCATATCATTTATTTTAGGAGGTGGTTCATCAAGCTTAGTCTCTGGTTGTATTTCCACATCATCATTTGGTTCATCATTATCATTAGGTTGAGCATCAACAAGATCATTATTCACATTATCATTATAAGTATCACTAGATGAATGCTCACCATGAGATTGTGTCTCAGTATCAAAAATAGAAACATGATTGGGATTCTCAGGAGGTTTTTCTAAAGTAGGTTCACTAGAAGCATGCAAAGGTTTATTCTTTTCCTTTTCCTTTTTCTTATTAGGTGAAGTAGGAGCACTCTCATTAACTCTCCGAGAATCTTTTTCAATTCTTTTAGGATGACCCTCCGGATACAAAGGTTCCTAGGTTATTGTAAGGGCATATTTCTCCTTAAGTGGTTTTGGTGATTGATGACAATGCCTTTGCGGACTAATCGTATGCATTGAGCATTTCAGATATCTCATGTCTAGGCACAAGATGATTTGGTGCCCCTCGGAGCTTATCGAAGACAGTTGTTCTCTATGTTTTCTTTCGGTGGATTTGAGTCGTAGGAAAGCCATACTATTAAGAGGGGTTCCTGTTGGGGAACGTTGCATGGGAAACAAAAAAATTCCTACGCACACGCAAGATCTATACATGGTAATGAGCATCTACGAGAGGGAGAGTGGATCTACATACCCTTGTAGATCGCTAAGCGGGAAGCGTTAATAAACGCGGTTGGTGTAGTTGAATGTCTACATGATCCAAATCGCCGAGCATCCCGCGATCTCATCACGATCCGTCCCGTGATCCAATCACGATCCGTCCCGCGAACTCATCATGATCCGTCCCGCGATCTCATCATGATCCGTCCCGTGAACTCATCACGATCCGTCCCGCGATCTCATCATGATCCGTCTCGCGATCTTGATCATGGTCCTTCCGATCTAGCGCTGAATGGACGGCACCTCCGCGTTCAGCACACGTATAGCTTGATGACGATCTACGCCTTCTTGATCCAGCAAGAGGGAGCGGAGAGGTAGAAGAGTTCTCCGGCAGCATGACGGCGCTCCGGCGATGGTGGTGGAGCTATTTCGGCAGGGCTTCGCCTAAGCACTACAGAAATCCGATCTAGAGGAGAAACTATGCACTGGAGGAACGGGTAGCACGTGGCTGAAAATCTGGTGCCAAAAACCCTAAAACCTCTAGTATATATAAGAGGAAGAGAGGAGGAGGCTTGGCTCCCAAGGAGCCAGCACTTGGGTCGGCCAAACCAAGGAGGATTGGAGGATTCCTCCTCCAATCCTAGTAGGACTAGGACTCCTCCTTATTTTTGCCCTTTTGCCCTTTTCCACCTTTTTCTCTTTCATCTTTTCTTCCCAGCCGCATATGCCTTGTGTGGGACTTCCACCAGCCCACTAAGGGCTGGTATTCACTCTCCCACAGCCCATGTAGCCTCTTGGGTCGAAATACCCCTCCTGATGGTCTCCCGATACACTACCGGCACTCCCGGTACACTACCGATGAGCCAGAAACTTTTCTGGCGACCAAAACAGGACTTCCTATATATCAATATTTACCTCTGGACCATTCCGGAGCTCCTCCTAACGTCCGAGATCTCATCCGGGACTCCGAACAACCTTCGGTCACCACCATACATAACTCTATACTACCGAAACGTCAACGAACCTTAAGTGTGCAGACCCTACGGGTTTGAGAACTATGTAGACATGACCGAGACACCTCTACGGTCAATAACCAATAACGGGACCTGGATGACCATATTTGTTCCTACAGATTCTATGAAGATCTTTATCGATCGAACCTCTATGTCAAGGATTCAGTTAATCCCGTATGATCTTCCCTTTGTTCTTCGGTACGTTACTTGCCCGAGATTCGATCGTTAGTATCTCCATACCTAGTTCAACCTCGTTACCGGCAAGTCTCTTTACTCGTTGCGTAATACAAGATCACGTGACTAACACTTAGTCACATTGCTTGCAAGGCTTATTGTGATGTTGTATTAGCGAGTGGGCCCTGAGATACCTCTCCGTCACGCAGAGTAACAAATCCCAGTCTTGATCCATGAAAAATCAAGAGACACCCTCGGAGATACCTGTAGAGCACCTTTATAGTCACCCAGTTACGTTGGGACGTTTGATACACACAAGGCACTCCTCCGGTGTCAGTGAGTTGCATGATCTCATGGTCATAGGAACAGATACTTGACATGCAGAAAACAGTAGCAATAAACTGACACGATCATATGCTACGTTTGTAGTTTGGGTCTTGTCCATCACATCATTATCCTAATGATGTGATCCCGTTACCAAATGACATCTCATGTCCATGACTAGGAAACAATAGCCATCTTTGATCAACGAGATAGTCTATTTAGAGGCATACTAGGGACATGGTGTTGTCTATGTATCCACACATGTATCTAAGTCTCTGATCAATACAATTATAGCATGGATAATAAACGATTATCATGAACAAGGAAATATGATAATAACTAATTTATTATTGCCTCTAGGGCATATTTCCAACATGTCCGCTTCGGAAAGGTTTCGGTGGAATCAACACATACACATCTATTCTATTTGCACCACCTTTCCTTTACTTCGATGGAGCACCAGATGTTTTCCTCGTCTGTGCAAAGTGAAGCATGCGGGGGTACTTGTGTTCAGTGTCCAACGGTAGTACCGTAGGTGCTCGTGGTAGTACCGCTCAAGGGAGCGGTAGTACCGCAGGAGCCTGCGGTAGTACCGCTCAGTGGAGCGGTAGTACCGTTGTCCCCTGCCCTAGTACGTACGCCTGCGGTAGTGGGCGCGGATGTAATTATTTACATCCGCCCTATTGCGGTAGTACCGTGATGCAATTCCGGTACTACCATGTCGGACTTTTTCGTAGCTTCGCCCTCAACGGAGGTAGGCATAGAAGTAATTTTTTACTTCCGTGCATCTCCAAGTGCCAGTCTCTACCAACCATGCGGTAGTACCGCATGGGCTCGCGGTAGTACGACTCCAGCTGTTCTACCGCTAACTGCCTAGTGCAATCGGCCTGAGTCTGATACTTTTGTGCGAGCGGTAGTACCGCAAGCCCTTGTGGTAGTATCGTGGTCTTTTGTAGTAGTACTGCCACGCGCGGGGCTGAGGGTGAGGATAACGGTTGGATCTTATCCTCCACTATAAAAGGGAGGTCTTCTTCCTCAAGAAGACTACCTCTTCCTTTCCCAAGCTCCATTGTTGCTCAAAGCTCCATTTTAGCCCGATCTCTCTCCCTAGCCAATCAAACTTGTTTATTTCATAGGGATTGGTTGAGAAGACCTTGATCTACACTTCCACCAAGAGAAATTTGATTACCCCCACTAATCCCTTGTGGATCTTGTTACTCTTGGGTGTTTGAGCACCTAGACGGTTGAGATCACCTCGGAGCCACATTCTATTGTGGTGAAGCTTCATGGTGTCGTTGGGAGCCTCCAATTCAGTTGTGGAGATAGCCCCAACCTTGTTTGTAAAGGTTCGGTCGCCGCCTTCAAGGGCACCAATAGTGGAATCATGACATTTCGCATTGTGTGAGGGCGTGAGGAGAATACGGTGGCCCTAGTGGATTCTTGGGGAGCATTGTGCCTCCACACCGCTCCAACGGAGACGTACTTCCTCACAAGGGAAGGAACTCCGGTAACACATCCTCGTCTCCACCGGCTCCACTTTTGGTTATCTCTTACCTTTACTTCTTGCAAGATATTATTGTGTTTTATCCCTTGCTTGCTTGTGTACTTGTTGTGTTTAGCATCATATAGGTTATTTACCTAGTTGCACATCTAGCCAACTTATTTGATGCTAAGCCTAAATTGATAAGGAAAAGTTAAAAAGTGTCAGTTGCCTATTCACCCCCCCCCTAGTTAACCATATCGATGCTTTCAATTGGTATCAGAGCGACGTCTCTTTATTAAGGGTTTCATCACCTGAAGAGTATGGCTGGCGAAGAGGAGAGTGTGGGAGAACTTCTCGAGGCCGTGGGAGTGAACACGGTCTCATGCAAGGATTTGAATGAGGCCTTGTCCTTACTCAAATCCTCCATAGAGATGGAGGTTCAATCCATGTTCAAAGATTTCCTTAATACTCTTAATGTATCTACCGATGCGGTGCAAGTGGTCAAACCCACTAACTCGACATCGGATGTCAACTCCGGTAAAGAGGGGGCTAGTGCTGATAAGGATAATCATTCTCAAGGAGTTAATGGGTTGGGGAGCTTTGCCTCAGTTCCTCCTCCTATGGTCTATGGAGGACCGGTGCACCCACCTCATATAGTTAATCATGGTCTTCCTCCTAAACTTGTTAAGAATGATTTTGCTAACTAGGTTTTCAGTATCAAGTCTCATTTAGATCACAGCTCAATTCATCTCATGAGAGTCATTGAAGAAGGATACTATCCTAATGATCCACGCAATCTTACTCCAAGAGAACAAACAAATAAACAGCTAAATTCTTCCGCCTTGTTCATACTCCAAGCGACTGTTCCTACTGAAGACCTACCACACCTGCGGCCCTTCACTGTTGCTAAAGAGTGTTGGGAACACATCATCTCCATGTACAAGGGCAGTTCAAGCATTTAACGGTCAAACTATGAAGTTGTCCTTGATTAGTCAGATGAGTTTGTGATGATAGAGGATGAGGAATCGCGTGAGCTTTATATAAGGGTGACCGCCCTCGCCGTTTCCCTCAAGGATCATGGTAGCAAGGATGTGGATGATACTTGGACCAAGCGTAAGTTTCTGAAGGCCATCATGCCCTACAACAAGGCCATGTCTGCTGTCATCCATCAAAGGCCGGACTTTCACGCCTTGTCTTCTGGTGATGTGTTGGATGAATTTATTGCAATGAACATCCTGAACAAGACAGCTGACAATGCTCTCGCTCGCGTTCAACGGTCAAAGAAATCATCTCCCAACCTTGCTTTCAAGGCCAAGGTCAGTCAAGTGGAAATAGAAGAAGAAGAAGAAGAGGGTTGCCCCGAGGACACCAAATATGCTTACCATGATCACATGGCTCTTGCGTCCAAACAATCTTGGGGCTACAAGAGAAACACAAGGCCCAACTTCTCCAAGAACAACTTAAATGGGTCAAAGGGCAAGCAACATGTGAGAACATGCTACAACTGTGGTAATGTGAGTAACTTTGTGGTGGATTGCCCATATGAGAAGAGGGAATACAATGGTGGCAAGCTCATTCGCAAAGGCCAAGTCCTTCCCCAACAAAACCAACTTCACCAAGAAGGCTCCTCACAAAGTATTAGTGTCTCAAGAAGAGTTTGCCTCAGATGATGATGTTGATGACGAAGACACAAGCGGTGAAGGAATGACAATGGCATCCGTGGCAATTGCTTCATCTACCCCAACAAAGGTGTCACTCTTTGATGCCTCCAATGAGAACATCGTCGCGAGGTGCCTCATGGCTAAAGGTATCACCAAGGTAACCTCCAATGCCAAAACCTCAAACATTAAGACTTCTATTTCTTCCACTCCATCTTTAGAATGTGTGGATGAACATGAGGAGGCAAAAGAGGATAAAAATGATTTTGACAAATTCATGTGTAAACTTAAGGGAGAGTCCAAGAAGCACTTCATTGCTCTCTTGGAACAACTTGGTGAGTCCCATGACACTATTGAGTCTCATGAAGAATTTCTTGAGGAGTTGAGAGGCCATAGTCATGATTATGCCAATGAGATAGCGGATCTATCTATTTCTCTTGAGGAAGAGCGAGGTCTTCGTATGACTCTTGAGGAGTCACAAAATGATGACCTTGCTAAATTATGTAAAGATTATGATCATGTTATTTTTCCTAACCGTGTGCTCAAGTCTGAAAAGGTTGCACTTGGGGTTGACCATGATCGACTCAAGGATGAGCTTGACACACTTGACAATGCTCACAAGGCGTTGAAGTGTGCTCATGCCTCTCTTAAGGAGTCGCATGATCAACTCCAAGTGAAACTCACTAAGGAAATTGCCACGTGTCCTCCTTTTGTTCTAATTGATAATGCATCTGTACTAACCCGTGTCGTGAGCATGCACATCTTGTGGAGGAAAATGCTAAGCTAAAAGAGCAGCTTGAAAAGGGCTTGGTGACGTGTATCCAAGGTGACAAGACGCTCAATGACCTTTTGAGTAATTAGAAGGAAGTTGTGGCAAAAGAAGGAGTGGGGTTTGCACCCAAAAACAACAACAACAACAACAACAACAACAACAAGAAGGTGAACACCAAGGAAGTTCCAACGCTCAAGGAAACCTTTGTAAGAGAAGGAGAAGGTCCTCATGAGAAGAAGAAAGACAAAGTTATGGTTGGGAATGCCAAGAAGGGCCAGAACACCCACCCCAACAAGACCGGCGACTTTAACCCCTCCTTTGTTTTGTGTCGTGCTAGTGATGGGCATGTTTATGCCAAATATGTTGGTTCTCCTTATGAGTACATTGAATTGTGTATTTGGGTTCCTAAGAACCTTGTTGCTAACATGAAAGGACCCATTAAAGAATGGGTACCTCAAACCAAACATTGATATCTTGTAGGGGTTTGCTTCCGGAGGAACGTCATGGTTGCTCGATAGTGGAGAGAAAAATCATATGACCGGAAGCAAGGACTTGGTGGTGGACGTTCATCCTGACACATCTGTGGCCACCCAAGTCTCATTTGGTGATGATCCAATTTTAAAGGTATTGGGTCTTGGCAAGGTGATAATCTCTCTGGAACTCTCCATAGAGAATGTTATGCTTGTTGAGACCCTCGCATAGGATTTTCTTTCTGTTCATCAAATCGCAATCATGGGTTTTAGTACCTTCTTTGGTATTGACTCTCTGACCCTTTTGTGGAGCAAGACTCTTAAAGTAGCTTTTGTTGTGCATGTCGAGAACGGTCTCTATGTGGTGAACTTCTCGGAGCGACCCACTAAGACCATGACTTGCCTAATGGCTAAAGTTGATGTGGGATGACTCTGGCATCGTCGGCTAGCCCATGTCAATATGAGATCTTTCCAAAGCCTCCTAAGAGGATCACATTCTTGGACTAAAAAACGTGAGTTTTTCCAAAGATCGTGCTTGCAGTGCTTGTATCGAAGGAAAGCTACATGAAAAGGCTCATCGTCCAACTACTACAATCTACTCAAAAAGGACCTTAGAGCTCCTTCACATGGATCTCTTCGGGCCTCCATCTTTTGACAGTCTTGGTGGAAGAAGATATTGCTTGGTGTTTGTGGATGATTACTCGAGATATACTTGGGTATATTTCTTCAAGAGGAAGAGTGAGACCCAACAGACCGTCATCAACTTTGCAAATGAAGTCCAACATCAACATGATGCGAAGATTCTGATGATCAGAAGTGACAACATCACTGAGTTCAAGAACTACACCCTAAATGAGTTTCTCAGTGATGAAGGCTAAAGCACCAATATTCCACACCTTACACCCCCCAACAAAACGGTGTTGCAGAGAGGAAGAACCGGACGTTGATGGATGCGGTAAGAACCATGATGGCGGAGCTTAAATCTCTGTACAAATTTTGGGCCGAAGCCATCAACACAATGTGTCATGCATCAAATCGGCTCTATCTTCGCAAAGGCTTGAACAAGACTCCTTATGAGATTCTTACCGGGAACAAGCCCAACCTCAAATACTTCCGGGTGTTCAGTTGTAAGTGTTTCATTCTCAAGAAAGGTGCTTGTTTGTATAAATTTGAATCTAGAGCACATGAGGGCATATTTGTTGGCTATGCTGCAAACTCTCATGCTTACTGTGTCCTCAACAAGTCCACGGGACTCATTGAGGAGACGAGTAACATAGAGTTTGATGAAAATAATGGCTCCCAAGTGGAGAAAAGTGGTCTTTGTGATATAGGTGATGAAATTCCTCCCCAAGCCATAAGAAGAATGGATGTGGGATACTTCCTACCCGTTGAGGAACCCCTTGTGGCTGAAGGAGAAGGACAATGTTCCACTCAAGTGGAACCATCACCGACGCAAGACCCACATGCTTCCGAAGAATAAAATGAAGGTTCTCTACCACATGGACAAGATCAAGGGCAAGATCAATCTACTGATGATGGTGTTTCACCCAATGATGCCCAAGATCAAGTTCACGTCTCCGAGCAAGATCAAGATCAAGATCTTCTTCAAGATCAAGAGCAAGCTCATGACGGCGCTCAAGATCATCAAGAAGATGACTCTCAGAATGTTGTCCCTCAACCTTCCATGGAGGAAATCTTAGAGAGATGAGCCACCAAAAATGCTGCCAAGCTCAAACTTAGACAATATTTGTTGGAGAACGTCTACGACGACTTGCAAAAAGGGGTAACCACTCGTAAACAATTAACAAACTTTTGTGAACATCACGTGTTTGTTTCTTGCATTGAGCCCCTTAAGGTACAAGATGCGCTCGAAGATATGAAGTGGGTTGAAGCTACGCACGATGAACTCATCAACTTCGAGCGCAATCAAGTGTGGCGGTTGGTGCCAAGATCTCAGGCGAACCACAATGTTATTGGAACTAAATGAATCTTCAAAAACAAGAAAGATGCAAACGGTATCTTCATTCGCAACAAGGCAATATTAGTGACACAAGGCTACTCCCAAGTCGAGGGTATCGACTATGGTGAAACTTTTGCTCCTGTTGCTCGCCTTAAATCTATTCGCATGTTGCTTGCATATGCCTCTCATCATAACTTTAAATTATATCAAATGGATGTTAAGAATGCTTTTCTTAATGGCCCTCTTAAGAGTTGGTATATGTCAAGCAACCCTCAGGGATCGAGGATCCCAAGTTCCCCAATCAAGTATACGTTCTCGATAAGGCTCTCTATGGCCTTAAGCAAGCCCCACACGCATGGTATGAGCACCTTACCGAGATGTTGCAAGACCGTGGGTTTGAAATTGGGAAAATAGATCCCACTCTTTTTACGAAGAGGGTCAACGGGAACTTGTTCATATGCGAACTACATGTTGATGATATTATTTATGGTTCTCCTAACAAACCTTTCAATGAAGAATTTGCCACTTTGTTGACAAATAAGTTTGAGATGTCTATGATGGGAGAGTTGAAGTTCTTCCTTGGTTTCGAAGTCAAGCAATGAAGTCAAGGTACCTTCATCAATCAAGCTAAATACACTCAATACATGCTCAAGAGGTTCAAGATGGATGAGCTCAATCCTCCCAAGGCCAACACTCCCATGCCACTCAAATGCCATCTTCACAATGATCTCAATTGTAAAGTGGTGGATCAAAAGGTATATCGCTCCATGATTGGATCCTTGCTTTACCTT
This sequence comes from Hordeum marinum, assembly GCA_022496015.1. Lineage (NCBI taxonomy): Eukaryota > Viridiplantae > Streptophyta > Magnoliopsida > Poales > Poaceae > Hordeum > Hordeum marinum. Next base: position 452,246,462 of record CM039674.1, on the reverse strand, counting down.
TGTGCATCTAGACCGGATATCATGTTAAGTGTGGGTATTTGTGCACGATTTCAATCCGCACCTAAGGAGAGTCACCATGTGGCTGTCAAGCGAATCTTTTGATATTTGGCTCATACCCCAAACTTTGGCTTATGGTATCCCAATGGGGCTTCGTTTGATCTTGTTGGATATACTGACTCGGATAGGGCGGGAGACCGTGTGGATAGAAATTCCACTTCTGGAGGCTGCCAATTTCTTGGTCGGTCTTTGGTAAGTTGGTATTCAAAGAAACAAAATTGTGTTTCTCTCTCGTCCATCGAGGCCGAGTATGTAGCTGCTGCCAGTTGTTGTGCATAGATTCTTTGGATGAGGCAAACATTAAAGGATTATGGTGTCAATTGTGACAAAGTGCCTCTTTACTGTGATAATGAAAGTGCCATTATAATCTCCAGCAACCCAGTTCAACATTGCAAGACGAAGCATATTGATATTCGTCATCACTTCCTTCGGGAACACGTCAAGCGAGGAGACATCAATCTTATCCATCTGAGCACTAACAAACAACTTGCAGATATATTTACAAAGCCATTGGATGAAGAAAGATTTCGCGAGTTAAGGCATGAGCTAAATATCATTGATTCGAGCAATGTGGATTGACTTAGTGCACACCTCACCACATTCATCATTATGTCTTGTCTAGGTGTAGGCATGGATTTAGGGGGAGTCTAGTTCTCTCAATGAACTATCCTCCTCTTATTATGCATAAACTAATCAAAGTATTTCACATCCACCATTTTGATGGTTATTGTGCTTCAAAAGACGAGTCTTGGTCATGGGCCCAAGGATAATTCTTCACGGTGCCGTACCATTTGACTCAAACATAGGTGGCTCTAGGGCCACCGCCCTCTATTCATGCGATGTAGTGGCTCACCGTTTGGTCCTCATTTCTCTTTATACTCTGTTGGACCATGCTCTTGTTTTGACTTGCATCTTTGTATTATCGTGTCTCTTGTTTTTGTGCGAAAAGAAAAAATTCTTTCTCTTCTTCTCTCTTCTCTTTTCTCTCTGAAATCTTGCACTTTGTGGGCAGCATGGTACTACCGTGGAAATCCACGGTATTACCGCTGGAGTTGGACTGCCTCTGTGCTTTCACAGGTGCGTCCCCGACAAGGTACTACCTCCCAAAACACGAAAGTAAAAAATTACTTGCGCTCCCGGAGCGGTACTACCGCTTATCGCACGGAAGTAAAAAATTACTTCCGCTCGTTGAGCAGTACTACCGCAATGATCGTGGTACTATCGTATCGTCGAGTGTGCGTGGGGGTTAAGAGCCGGCAGGGGGAGTTCAAACTCCCCCATACCCATTATCTCTTCCCCTCACGTCTCTCTCTCCTCCTCACAACCGGCGCCAGAGCACCTCACTGGATCTCCGTCTCCGGCCACCCTCCTCTCATTCCCTCTGGTGGGATCGTTGCCCACCTCATCCTCTTGCCATGGACCCCGGTACTTCCCCGAACTCCTCTCGTTTTGCTTTTCTGTTTTTGAATCTAGGTTTAGGGGAAATATGAGTTGGTCTAGTGATTTTTGGCCAAATCTGTGCATGAGGGGACGTTTTGAGTGTGTTAGTGCGGTAGAAGTGCTTATTGATAGGATACAACGGGATAACTTTTTATCTATGGTAGTACCGATCTGGTTTTTGATCTGTGTTCACGTGAAATATGCCCCGTGTGGTACTACCGCATCTGGTGTGGTACTACCACTCGTCGGGCGGAAGTAAAATTTTACTTCCGCTCCTACCACGGTACTACCACTCGCAGCGGTACTACCGCGTGCGGAGCGGTAGTAATTTTTTACTTCCGCTCATTGGACGGTAGTAAAATTTTACTTCGCCATGGTACTACCGCTCACAGCGGTACTACCGCGTCCGGAGCGGTAGAATTTTTTTACTTCTGCATGAACCACCGGTACTACCGCTCGATCAGAAGCTACCTCATTTTGTCTTGTTCATTCTCACCTCTATATGGTTTTCGTGTGTGCTTTCGTCTTTGCCTTGACTCCTTTTTTGTTTGTCTCTTGTGTTTGCGTTGTGTGACATAGGTGGTGGCTCTGGTTCCAGCTCCGGTCCAAGACGCTCGAATCCCTCTCAAGACACTAGCTTAAAGCGTCTTCGCAATCTAGATGCTCCTGAGGGGTCCAATGCCCCGCCCCGCCGTTTCAAGAGGACCGCATCCAAGCTCAAGGAGCCAGTTGACAATTATGAGGACATGCCTCAAGATGAGTTTGTGTCTTGTCGGTTGATCGACCCCTATGTCAAACCAAGGGAACATTCCAGGGCAAATGAGTTGTTTTGGACCAAGCAGCAATATCTCATCCACATCGATGTGATCAAGGGCAAGAAGAATCTATAAGTTCCTGTGCAATGGATTGAGATGGCTCATATGAGGAAGCACCAGGCATACTTTGGTGAGGCTCTGAGTATGGTGGAGCAGTTTGCTATCGAGGACATCATCTCGTTCCACCTTGACTTTGATCGCGAGATTGTGGGTCAGTTCTTTGCCTCTATCCATTTCCACTCTGATGTGCAACGGACCGTGACTTGGATGACCAATGTAGAGAGGTTGTCTGCTACCTGGAAGGAGTTCATGGATCTGCTGCATGTTCGTGATGAGGGGCTTGAGGAGCCCATTGGTTCGCGCCATCACGGCAACCCCCAGCTAGCACGTAAGGAGCAGCTCGTGCCCTACTATATTCTGAAGACTTTACCCTCGGGTGAGCAAGTTTCTGTGCTCAACCCATTCCTTGATGTCATACACCGGATCTTCCGCAACACTCTGTTTCCTCGCATGGGAGACAAGGACAAGGTGCACTCCTATCTGGTGGATATGTTGCTACTACGTGAGAAAGGACGAACTGAAGAACTTGACCCCTTGATGTTCCTCACATTATGTGGACTCAGCTTCGCACTGCCGTGTTTCACCGTAAGGTCCCCATTTATGGGCCCTACTTGTTCCTCCTGATTTGTACTACTTGGGAGAAGACCCTTCCGGATGAGGACTTTTAGGAGCACTTGTTTCTTCATGAGCCCATTTGTCTGCGTATGAAGGACAAGTGGGCCAAAACCACCATTAAGCTAGCTCCTACTCATATGGAGGTTGATGAGGATGAGACCGAAGAGGAGGAAGATGACGGTTCTGAGGCGTATGAGCCACCGTCTTCTGAGCCATCTTGGTCCAAGAAGCTCTCTCACAAGATGAAGACCTTGTTCTGCATGCAGGCCAAGGGACAGTATCAGACTCACGTTGCTCAGAAGGAGAGTTGCCAGCATGACAAGCGGATTTTGAGGAAGCTTGGCGAGGCCATCTCGAGCAGGTCTGAGAAGGACATCACTCCTGAGGCTGCTTGGATGGCGAAGCAGTAGTTCTAGTGGGCTGATTCAGATGAGGAGTCCATTCCAGCTGCATCAGAGGAGGAGCCAGATGACTGATCTTTCTGCATGGGAGCTACCACCGATGTGTTAGGTGTCCTCTCTGCCTTTTTGGCATCTCGATGCTAAAGGGGCAGAGAGTGTAGGATTTGCGAGTATTTGCGTTGTTTTTTCGTTGTCTCTTTGCTTTCGTTGAACTTTGGTTTATGTCGTTTGTGTGTGAGACCAGGAGACTTCCTCTATCATATGGTGTGAGACATATGCTATCACTCCTATCTTATTATTGTCAAGTATGATTCGTAGCTTGTGAGTCTGTCTCATATGTACCCTTATCTTCATGCTCTCATGCTATGCCTTGTTTCCATACATAGTGTTATTCATTCTGTTACAAGGATTGCATTGTTTATAAAATATAGGGGGGGTGTTGATCCTAGTGTGTGTGCTTTGCAGTCCAAAGCATATCTATAGAATGCACAGATCTAGGGGGAGCCTGACTATATTTTATAGATCTTGGGTTTGCATATGCTCATTTTATATCTTTATGTGCAAATCCCGTATTGTCATCAATCCACCAAAAAGGAGGAGATTGTAAGGGCATATTTTTCCTTAAGTGGTTTTGGTGATTGATGACAATGCCTTTGCAGACTAATCATGTGCATTGAGCATTTGCGATATCTCATGTCTAGGCACAAGACGATTTGGTGCCCCTCAGAGGATATCGAAGACAGTTGTTCTCTATGTTTCCTTTTGGTGGATTTGAGTCATAGGAAAGCCGTACTATTAAGAGGGGGTCCGCTTCGGAAAGGTTTGGGTGGAATCAACACGTACACATCTATTCTATTTGCACCACCTTTCCTTTACTTCGATGGAGCACCAACTGTTTTCCTCGTCTGTGCAAAGTGAAGCCTGCGGGGGTACTTGCGTTCAGTGGCCAACGATAGTACCGCTCAAGGGAGCGGTAGTACCACAGGTGCTCGCGATAGTACCGCTCAAGGGAGCGGTAGTACCGCAGGTGCTCACGATAGTACCGCTCAAGGGAGCGGTAGTACCACAGGAGCCCACGGTAGTACCGCTAAGTGGAGCGGTAGTATCGTTGTCCCCTGCCCTAGTACATACGCCTGCGGTAGTAGATGCGGATGTAATTTTTTTACATCAGCCCTATTGCGGTAGTACCGTGATGCAGTTCCGATACTATCCTGCCGGACTTTTTTGGAGCTTCGCCCTCAGCGGAGGTAGGCATGGAAGTAATTTTTTTACTTCCATGCATCTCCAAGTGCTAGTCTCTACCGACCATGCGGTAGTACCGCTCCGACGGTTCTACTGCTAGCTGCCTAGTGCAATCTGCCTGGGTCTGATACTTCCGTGCGAGCGGTAGTACCGCATGTCGCAACGGTAGTACCGCAAGCCCTTGCAGTAGTATCGTGGTCTTTTGCGGTAGTACCGCGATGTCCAAGAAGCTAACAACATGATCATTATTTTTATCAATCATCACCTTAATCAAGTCATTTTTTGATTTAGAATCTTCTTCTAACTGGGTTTGAACCATATAGTGTTGTTTAAATAAGCCATTAATATCATTTGGAATTCTAACAAGTACATTATTTAAGCGTTCAATCATAATAGAATCATGTTTCAACTGATCACGTATTTGTTCATTAACATTTTCTTGTTTAACAATGAAGTTATTAAACTCATCTAAACAATGAGTAGGAGATTTATTATATGGAATGTCACCCTCATCAAATCTAGAAAGAGAATTTTCCTCTACTACGTGTGTCAGATATCAAGTCCATGTATTTCTTAAATATGTGATAGATTCTTGACTTCTACAGATCTAACACCTTTCTCTTTCACAGATGACTTAGCTTCTTGGATATCTTCCGGACTGAGGGATAGAATACGTTTTTTCTTTGGAGTTGGCTTCGGTGGTGGATCAGGGAGTGTCCGATCAGCGACACTTTTTGATAAGTTATTAAATAATTCTTGAGCTTGTTCAACATTTCTTTCCGTTAAAATAAAGTTATCACAACTATCTAGGTACTCCCTAGAAACATCAATTAGTCCATTATAAAAGATATCAAATATTTCATTTTTCCTAAGAATATGATCATGCAAAGTATTTAGTAGCTAGAGAAGCCTCCCCCAAGCTTGAGGGAGATGATCTTCCTCAAGTTGCACAAAGTTTAATATTTCCTACAAGGCAGCTTGTTTCTTATGGGCGGGGAAATATTATTCAAAGAAGTAGTAACCATATCCCCGAGATTACGCACACAACCATGGGAAAGAGTATTAAACCAATCTTTAGCTTCACCCTTTAATGAGAAAGAAAACAATTTAACGATATAGTAATATCAAATCTTTTCCTCATGAGTAAATAGGGAGGCTATTTCATTTAGCTTAGTAAGGTGTGTCATAACATTTTTTATATTCATAACCATGAAAAGAATCGTATTCTACGAAGGTAATTAATTCAGGATCAATCGAGAATTCATAATTCTTATCATCAACAAAGATAGGAAAGGTAGCAAATTTTGGATCATTTTGTTCATAGATTTTTGTTTCATCTTGTTCAGCAAAAGATTAAGATCCTCCCTATCCTTACAAGCAATAAATTCCTTAGCAATCTCCCCATCCATAAATTAACCCTCGGGTATATCAAGCATCTTAGTTCTAGTAGGAATGCTAGGTGTAATAGGCGATTCGACATTTTCATCAATTTCAAGTTCTCTAGATCTAGCAATTTGAGCATCAAGGAATTCCCCTAGTGGAAGAATTTCATCAAGCATAGTAGTAGCATCATCATGAATATCATATATAGCATAAGAAGTGTATATTACTTGCAACATATCATATTATATAGCAGGTGATGGTGTCGCAGGCTGACTTAAAACAGAAGATGAATCAAGTGGAGAGCTAGCTAGCAATTCCTTACCTCCCCTCGTCTTAGAGGGCATAATCTTGGTCATAGAGTCTCTCGGATTTCTTATAATGATCAGCAGATAGATAATTCCCAAGTGAACTTAATAACTAGAGCTATTCTCCTTGGCAACGACGCCAGAAAAATGACTTGATGACCCACAAGTGTAGGGGGGCGCGACAGTCTTCGAGGGAAGTATTTTACCAAATTTATTTATTTGACACAAGGGAAGTCAAAGAATATTTATAAGTTAGCAGTTGAGTTGTCAATTCAACCACACCTGAAATATTATTTCTCTGCAAAAAGTATTAGTAGCACAATAGTCTGATAGTTTTGATAGTACCAGTAATGGTAAGAGTGGTAAATATTGTAACAGTAGCAACTGTAATAGTAACTTAGCAAACACAATATGAGAAAGTGTAGGCATGGAGTATTGATGGATATTTGGATGACATCAACCATGTAACAATCACAACCTAGAGCGACATAGAACTAGCTCCAATTCATCAGTCATATGTAGGCATTTATTTTGTAGATAGTTATACGTGCTTATAATAAGAACTTGCATAACATATTCCGTCCAACCCTCCCATGGAAATGGGGTCCTAAAGTAAATCAAAGGGTAATTAAGGCCTACTTTTAATAGAAAACCAGAACAAAACATGAACACATAGTGCATACATGAACTCCTCATACTACGGTCATCACCGAAAAGAATCCCACTTCTTGTCACCTTGGGGTATGCGGATCATAACACGTAGTTGGTGCATATAACTTGCAAGATAGGATCTAAAACATACTTTTATTCATAAGAATATAATAGGTTCATATCAGAAATCATGGCACTGGGCCCTAGTGACAAGCATTAAGCATAGCAAAGTCATAGCAACAACAATCTCATAACATAGTGGATACTAGGGATCAAGCCCTAACAAATTGACTCGATTACATGATAAATCTAATCCATATCCATCTACATCTAGTATGCCTACAATGGAATTACTCACTTTTGGTGGCGAGCATCATGAGGTTGTCGATGAACAAGGGTTGATGACGACGACATCGATGATTTTCCCTCCCTGGAGCCCAAAATAGGCTCCAGATGTGGCCTCTCGAATAAGAAGAAGAGGTGGCGACGGCTTTGTATCGTAAAATGCGATGAAACTTCTTCTCTTATTTTTCTAGGCGAGACGATGGAGTTAAAGATAGCACAAACGAAGTTGTGAGGGGCCCAAAGGGTAGGGGCGCGCCCTACACCCTCGTGGACGGCCTGTTGGTCCCCCTCCGGCAGGTCTTCGTTCCAGTATTTTTTTATTTATTCCATAAAAATTCTCATCATGTTTTGTCCAATTCTGAGAACTTTTATTTCTGCACAAAAACAACACTATGACAGATTTGTTGGAAAAAACGTTAGTCCAAGTTAGTTCCATTCAAAGTATGCAAAATAGAGTTCAAGACAAGAGCAAAAAGTGTTTGAAAAGGTAGATTTGTTTGGGATGTATCAGTGAACATCATTTGACTACTATCCACCAGCAATACATTGTCACCCATGAGATCCAGAATGGGCATGGGTGTATGTTGGACGACGTCTGGCACAACGTTGTCGGGTGTGTACTCCAAAGTGGTCACAAGCACATGACACTATCCATGGCAGTGTCTTCAATGGACCAAGTGTTGCTCTCCAAACTAACTGACCACACAACCTATTACAAGGTAACAAATTACAGAGTTTAGATAGATATAAGAGAGGAGCGTGGACAAACAGAGCAAAAAACCTCCAGAGTAAGCAGAAGACTTCAGAAGTAGCACCAAGACGAGGGAGAAAGCATCATCTGCACTATAAAAGATCTTTTTTTTGACACTATAAAGACAAGTATAATGGGCATAAATTTATGTAGTTAATGTAGGAGAATGGGGCAACACATTGTAAATGCGAGGGAATTGTGTGAAACCTAAACATGTTTCATTCATCACATGAATTGGATAACAAAGATCCCAACAAAATAGGGTTTGGTTTCCGCGTGACCACCACTACATTTCTTGGCAAACGACGTATCGACTTTACACATAATGGCCATCGTATGTACTACTGCTACATTTATCAAACGGGCAAACGACATGCCAACTTAGACACATAATGGCCACCGTATGTACTACTGGTACATTTATCAAATGAGCAAACCACGTACCAACTTGACACATGATGGCTTTAATGTGTCAATGTTAGCGTATGATTGTGTTTCTTAAGAAAACTGATCAATAGAATAATTATCATTCTCAAAATTATCGGAGAACGGTTACTTACAGTGATTACTTTTAAAGATGACTATTAATTCTTACAAATTAGTGAGTAAGAGCAATCGGCTACTCCGATTCGACCACACTTTCCGAACCAAGTACGATAAAGGGTTTCCCCCATGTTTTATATTATAAAGCAACTACTCGATACAACCAAGGACAACAAAGAGAGACGGTATATGCGGTTAGGGCGCCCATGAGCACGACCTTTGACGGTTGGGATCATAACAGTAGCGGGTGGAGTAGGCGAGAAGGAAAGGAAGGGGGAGGTGCGAGAAGAATATTTGTGGCGGGTTAAACTTTAGAAGGGAAAACACTGATAAAGCACATTTGCCTTCTTCCTTTCAAAATTTATTAAAGGTTTTTCTAAATAAACCTATTGTCGAGGCTTAGAATTTAGGAAATTCGTTCGAGCTGCTCTTCATTGAGCTCGCTTGCTGCTGGCCGACCTTGGGTTTTGGATTTTTGCTTCCTACTCCATGAATGTGCTAAGCATTAAAGGGCAAACCTATAGCTGGAGTTCCCATCTAGAGAGGATCAAGCCTGCATACTTAAGTTCGGCATGTGCAGAGTGCCCAAAACTAGCATTATCATGGAATTCGACGAATGGAAACAACAGGAGCCGCAGGGTACACCTCTGACACAGGTGTGGGTCTGGTTCTCTGGTGCACCTCCCAAGCCACTTAATAATTTTCTTGTGAGATGGAGTTTGGGATCACTCATTGGCAAGACAGAGAAGGTTGATATGCCTTTCACTCGCGCGAATGGTGTAGAGCGTCTTCTTGTCAGTGTAGCTAACCTTGAGTTCGTGCCAGATGTGGTAGGCTGGACTTATGCGAGGATCACATATGACCTAGAGGTGGACTTGGAGGACACTCCAGTGGGACAGCATGATGATGGCCCTAAGGACATGGACACAACAAAGGGTGATGGTAATTCCGGAGGGAAGGACATGGGTCCACAAGATAAACCTAAGGGGACACCTAAAGGGCCTGTGGCGTAGGCCGAGAAGACTGATACTATGATTAAAGATGTTACCAATGTGGTGCCATCCAACTCGTTGAGGTTTGGATCTTTTGGGGCTTTTTCTGCTCCTAGCCGTCTGTGGAACCGCAAGTTTGGATCTCCGGATTCTCACGAGGTTATCGTTTCATTGTTGGGCCGAGTGGGGGCATCGCATACCACACCGGAGGCAGGCCGGATCCTGGAGGTGCCTTCGTTGCCTGCTGCATCGAATCTCTTCAGTGCTGGTGCGGTGGTTAGTCATGGGCAGGCGACCTGTGCACTGACCACACTTGCGGATTCTCGGAGGCTGGAGGTGTCCATGCCGCCTAGAGGAGCGACCTCGGATGGACGAGTGGCGGCCCCTCACTTTGGGAGTGCACTCAAACCAGATTCTGTTGTGTTGTGGTTGGTACTGATGGGACAGGGTTCGGACTTGCCGATTGCAGCCGGGGGTCAGGTTGCGGCGGTCACGCCGACGATGGGACAGGGTTCGAACTTGCCGATTGCGGCTTCGGTGGAAGCGCACACCGGCCGGCCGATTCGGCTAGACATTTTGGTGCACCTGGTTCAGCCGCGTTGAAGCGGCGCATGGAGGCGCCGGGGGCACCAAGATCAGCAGCTCCTATTGGACAAGTACAAGGGTCAGTGACAGTGGCAGAGGCCATAACTTCGCTGGCTAGATCGCGGGATTGCTTGTGGCAGGATGGGCCACCACAGGTGAGGCCTACTGCTGACTCCCCGAGTGGACCCATGCGGGATGAGATCGTCGCCTTTGGAGGTATCGCGGATCCCAGGTCTGAAGGTCGATGGATGAGCAACCGTCTTCAAGACCAGCCAGATGCTGAGGACCTGCAGCTCGGGCGGGCCATGCGTGTGGCCAAGCTTCGTGACATCGAGGTCACTACAGGTTTGTCAGTCAATACTTCCAATTCTATTCTGCATTTTTCTGAGGTAGATATTCTGAATAATGCAAATCAGTTGGGAGTTTTGCTAGGGAGTAATGGAAAAGAAATTGCAAAATCTGTTAACGACCTACTCAATCTCGAGGCAGAGCGAGCCATGGACGTGATTAGGCACCTAGCGGCTGTTAAACCCTTAAATGACTTAGAAATTGATGTTGTAGGTGCTATCAATAATTTTTTTAACAACTTAGGGCCGTCTCCCGCCCGGTCTCAGGAGGAGGATAACGTTCATTCTCGGGAGGTTCTAACCCCCATGGTACCGGAGGTAGGCACACTCACTGAGCATGGTTGTATGGACCGAGTTGATGAGTATAAGAAGCCTAAACGTAACTAGAACCGAAAGATTTATCCGGCTTCGGATGTATGCAGAAGTGCTAGGATTAGGACTGCTAAAAAATTCTATGATGATAAATGAGAGGGATCTTTTGGAAGAGCAGAGGTCTGATAGACTTGGCTAAACGTAGGATTTTGGCGGATGCATCTATTCAGCACAAGCTAGATTTCATAGCCCTCTCTGAAACTGGTAGAGATAATTTTACATCCCAGTTTCTTAATACCCTATCAGGAGGGGTTGACTTTGATTTGCATTGCTTACCACCAAGAGGAAGATCCGGTGGGATTTTACTTGGGGTCAAATGTGAAACCTTGGAGGTTAGGAACGTTATTATGGGGGAATTTGCGGTTAAATTTCGGGTGAGGTCAAAGGTTGATGGGTTCCAGTGGGCACTCGTGGCAGTGTATAGTGCTGCACAACCGGAGTTAAAGTTAGATTTTCTGGCTAACCTTGTCCGTATTTGCGGAGGTGAAAGACTTCCAATTCTGGTTGGGGTGATTTTAACATTATCAGAAGGCGGTATGAAAAAAACAACGATAATTTTGATGGTCGATGGTCTTTTATGTTTAACGCAACCATTGAAAGCCTGGATCTTAGGGAAATAGAGCTCTCCGGCAGAAATTTCACTTGGGCCAACACACTTCCAACTCCAACTTTTGAGAAGTTAGATCGTGTCCTCACAAGTGTGGATTGGGAGGGGAAGTTTCCCCTGGTGACGGTACAAGCGTTGACGAGAGGAATTTTGTATCATACACCTCTTCTTGTTGGCTCGGGGAGGCAACTCATATGGGGAATAGAACTCTCTTTTCCTTTGAATTAGCATGGTTTGAGAGAGAAGGTTTTATGGATCTGGTTGCCCGTGAGTGGGCAAAGGATTCGGGTGGAAGGTCGAATGTTGAAAAATGGCAGAATAAAATTAGACACTTAAGACGGTTCCTTTGAGGTTGGGCCAAACACTTGAGTGGAGCCTATAAGATTGAAAAAGAAAGACTCATTCACCTAATTGAAGAATTAGATTTGAAAGCCGAGTCCTCCATTCTGGATACCAGAGAACTGGAGACTAAAGTGGAGGCTGAACTCAGACTAAAAGAATTGCTGCGTGAGGAAGAATTAAAGTGGGCACTTAGAGCTAAAGTGCGAAAAGTGGTCCAGGGGGCGATAACACACAATTCTTCCATATGATTGCAAATGGCAAACATCGCAAGAATAAAAAAATTCAGCTCGAGCAAGACGAGGGAACGATGGTGGGTCACGAAAACCTAAAACTATACATCACAAATTATTACAAGCAGCTATTTGGGGACCCTGACGAAAGTTTTGTATCCTTAGACGAATCAAGGGTTGAGGATGTCCCTCAACTTGTGACGGATGAAAACGAGATCTTATCCGCCCCGTGTACGGAGAAAGCGGTGTTTGAGGCAATCTCACAAATGAAGAATAGTAAAGCGCCTGGGCCATATGGCTTCCCAGCAGAGTTTTATAAAAGATGTTGGCATGTTATTAAGGGTGACTTGCTTCCAATGTTCCATGATCTGTTCTCGGGGCATTTGCAGTTATTTCACTTAAACTTTGGAACGATTACTTTGCTTCCTAAGAAGACTGAGGCGGTGCGGATTGAGCAGTTCCGACCAATATGTCTTCTTAATGTGAGTTTTAAAATTTTCACCAAAGTGGGGACGAATAGGCTAACGCAGATTGCACATAGTGTGGTGCAACCATCTCAAACTGCCTTCATGTCGAACAGAAACATCCTAGAAGGGGTTGTGGTCCTTCATGAAACACTACATGAGATTCACACAAAAAAACTAGACGGAGTGATCTTTAAGGTGGATTTTGAGAAAGCGTATGATAAAGTCAAATGGCCATTTCTTCAGCAAGCCTTGAGAATGAAAGGATTTGATAATTCCTGGAGAAAGTAGGTTGAATCCTTCACGCAAAAAGGCAGTGTTGGAATAAAAGTGAATGATGATATAGGACACTATTTCCAGACACATAAGGGTCTAAGACAGGGGGACCCGATGTCACCTATCTTGTTCAACATTGTGGTAGACATGTTGACAATTCTGATTGGCAAAGCTAAAGAACATGGCCAGGTAGGTGGTCTTGTTCCGCATCTAGTGGAGGGTGGAGTGTCCATTCTACAGTATGCTGATGATACCATCATTTTCATGGAGCATGACCTCGCAAAAGCAAAGAATATGAAGCTTCTGTTGTGCTTATTCGAGCAGTTCTCGGGGCTCACAATTAATTTTCATAAAAGTGAATTGTTTTGCTTTGGAAAAGCCAAAGAAGAACAAGATGCTTACAAGCAACTGTTTGGATGTGAGTTGTGAGTTGGAAAAGCCAAAGAAACTAAGCTGCTGGAAGGGCAAGCTTATGTCATATGGAGGCTGACTGATTCTTATTAATTCGGTGCTCACAAGTATGCCAATTTTTCTCTTGTCTTTCTTTGAGGTACCAGTAGGGGTACGAAAAAGATTAGATTTCTATCGATCGCGCTTCTTTTGGCAAAGTGACGAGTTAAAACAGAAGTATCGACTCGCCAAATGGGATATTATTTGTAGGTCAAAAGACCAAGGGGGTCTTGGTATTGAAAATTTAGAGATGAAAAATATATGCTTACTCAGCAAATGGTTGTTTAAGCTATCTAGAGAGACCGATGCCACATGGGCCCAGATTCTGCGTAATAAGTACCTACATTCCAAAACCTTAGCACAGGTGACGGCTAGACCTATCGATTCACCTTTCTGGAAGGGACTGATGAGAGTGAAATCAGCTTTCTTTCAGAGGACAAAATTTATAGTGGGTAATGGTACTTCTACTAGATTTTGGGAGGATACGTGGCTAGGGGAGACGCCTCTAGCTATCCAATATCCTTCTCTATATAATATTGTTCAGTGTAGAGAGGCCTACATTGCAACGGTATTACAATCTATTCCTCTAAATATTCAATTCAGACGAAACTTAGTAGGAGAGCGTTGGGAAGCTTGGCTCCATCTCATGAGAAGATTGATGGATGTTCACCTTTCTAACCAACCTGATCAATTGCACTGGAAACCAAACAATAATGGGGTGTTCTCGGTTAAGTCTATGTACTTGGATATGATTAATTCGGTAACTATCCCTTGATCGGTGCATATTTGGAAGGTCAAAGTACCTTTATAAATCAAAGTGTTCATGTGGTTTGTCCACAAACAAGTCATTCTTACCAAGGACAATCTGGCAAAACATAACTGGACTGGATCTCGAAGATGTAGTTTCTGTGCTAATGATGAATCTATCAAACACCTCTTTCTTGAGTGCCCATTGGCAAAGATTTTATGGTGGTCGGTCCATACAGCGTTTAACATTGCTCCTCCCACTAGCATTCACACGTTATTTGTGATGTGGCTAAACGGAGTTGACATGGAAATAGCGAGACACATTCGTATAGGCGTATGTGCATTACTATGGGCTATATGGAATTGCAGGAATGATTTCGTCTTTAACAGAAAAACAAACTTTCATCTTTTGCAGGTTATCTTCAGAGCCACAACTTTAACCCGTATGTGGTCGCTACTCACTCCGACGGATGCCAGGGAGCGTATGGTTACTGGGTCTATCCGATGGGAGACGGTAGCACGGGGTATCTTTAACCGGTTTGGATGGCGGTCATGTAATAGGATAGGAGTCTAGTTTCCTACCTTGTCTTGCCGCCGGTTGTGGCTGGTCCGCCTCTTTTATTTTTAGAGCTCTTGGTGAGCGCTTTCTGTTTTGTTTTTGACCTATGACTTGGAGACTTTGTTGGACTAGTTGCTTTTTAATAATAAAGTGGCCGCATGCATCGATCCGATGCAGAGGCCGGGGGATACCCTCCTTTTCGGAAAAAAACTCAATGCTGTCACAAATGAAACGTGGAACCTTATGTTCCCTGAAGCAGTTTTGGAAAATCTTGGCTACAGCCGATCGGACCACCAGCCTATTCTCATGAGCATGAGTCAGGAGGAACACCAGCCTTCAGGGCCTACTGTTCTAAGGTTCAAAGGTAGGTGGCTTAAAGAATCTCAGAATCTCAGTTTAGAGAAGTGGTGGATAGTGCATGGAATCTGTCAGAGATGGGACATCATAACGGAACATTGGTTGGGCGTCTTGCGGAGGTGCACAAGCAGCTTCATAGGTGGGATAGAACAATCGAGAAATTCTTTTGAAGTCAGTTATTTAATCCATTCCTATTTTTGCCATGTCTGTGTTTAAAATCCCCAAAAAGCTATGTAAGGAGATGGTTGATGCCCTAACTGGGTTCTAGTGGGGAGATACCGAAGACCGAAACAGAATGCATTGGATGGCGTGGTGGAGATTGTGCATCCCAAAGAAGGAAGGGGGCATGGGGTTTAGGGACCTCCATGCTTTTAACCTGGCAATGCTTTCAAAACAGGTTTGGAGATTGATGGCAAAACCAGATTCATTGTGTGCAAGAGTTTTGGGAGCAAAATACTTTCCGGATGGGAATATCTTAAAGGCGGGACCTAAGAGGGGTTGTTCTTTTACATGGCAGAGGATAGTTGCGGGACTACAAACTTTCAAACGTGGCCACGTACAGAGAGTTGGTATTGGCAACAAAATTAATATATGGGATGATCATTGGATACCAAGCAGTCTGACTAGGAAGGTCTTAACAAGAAGTGGTCATATTTTGTTGCAAACGGTGGATAAGGTCATAGATCAACAAGCGGGTAAATGGGATGAGGATCATATTAGGGATTTATTCCTATCAATTGATGCTGAAAGAATCCTTCGAATCCCTCTTAGTCCACTTATGACAGATGATTTTGTTGTCCGGAACAAAACGAGCTCGTTTTCCTTCACTGCCCGATCGACATATTATGTTGAATGGGGTCATCAGTATGGTGCTAGAACCCGTAGAAGTGATGGACAAGGTGCAAGGAAACAAATCAAGTATGGAAGATTCTCTGGAACCTCAAGGTACCAAGTAAAATTAAAAATTTCATTTGGAAAGCTTTACACGGAATTATCCCAGGTTTGGCCGTGTTAGCAAGTAAGCACATTAAAACATCTCCGCAATGTCCAGTCTATAGATGGGGAGCTGAGGATATTCTCCATCTATTATTTACTTGTCGTCGTGCGAAAGAACTATGAAGGGCCTTGGGCTTGCTGGATGAAGTGAACATTCTGCAAACTATTGATCGATCTGGGTCAGTAGTCCTTGAAGAAGTGCTAAGGACTATCTGGATGCAGTTGCGGCTGATGTTGGGCAATCTTTGAGTTCGTGAAACATTTGCAGTTGTGGCATGGTATATATGGTGGCGGCGGCGACAGCTCGTGAAGGGTGAGAGTGTTGCTTGTGCCACTAGCACGGCTTTTTCAATTCAGGCATTCACTGCAAATTTTGAGAGAGCATCTTTGGCAGCCATAACACATGAAATAACATGGACAAAACCACCTCCTGGTACGTATAAACTCAATGTAGATGCGGCGTTCTTTGAGAATGGAGCAGGTGGAGCAGGTGCTATTCTGAGAAACTACCGAGGAGAAGCAATGGCAGGGGCATATTGTGAGCTTGAACACCTAACGGATGCAGCCACGGCGGAGGCAACTGCTCTCCTTAAAGGCTTGCATCTTATTGAGACTCTGGGATGTTATCCAGTAATTATTGAGACTCATTCGTTGGAAATCAGTAACGCTTTTGTCGGTGATATTAATGTTCTGGGACCAAATGCAGCAATTATGATGGAAAGCTTTCATATTATTCAGACCTTTGGCATAATTCGTGTCCAACACTGTCGGAGAGAAGAAAATAAAGTGGCGCACAACCTAGCTAGATATGTTGTTGATTCTAGTTCCTCTTTAGTTTGGGATGGTGATCCTCCTAATTTTATTTTACAAGACATTTTGAAACGATGTAATTGTTTTCCATGTGCAATAAAGTGCGCCACAAAGGCTTTTAGTCAAAAAGAAAACTTGACACATGATGGCTTTAATGTGTCAATGTTAGTGTATCATTGTGTTTCTTGAGAAAACTGATCAATATAATATTTGTGGCGGATTGAACTTTAGAAGGAAAAAAACTGATAAAGCACGCTTGCCTTCTTCCTTTCAAAATTTATTGAGTTTTTTTAAAATAAATCTATCGTTGAGGTTTAGAATTTAGGAAATCCGTTCGAGCTGCTCTTCATTGAGCTCGCTTGCTGCTGGCCGACCTAGGGTTTTGTTTTTTTGCTTCCTACTCCATCCACTCAACGCCGTCAACGTCCCGGAGAGCATCACGAGAGCGACCAGTGGGTGAATCCCACACGCACACACAAAATAATGGGAGGGGCTAACTGTAGTGTAGCAGAGAGCGTCCACGTAGCCCCGTCCGGCCCGCAAGCAAGCTTCCGGCTCAAACTCGCTCCTGCCCCAACCCAACCAGACACCCAACTGCCACTCACCACTGCCCATGCCGCTAATCTAGAACCATCCGTGGACTCGTGGATCGGAGGAGGATGCGTACGGAGGAGTTGAACACGAGCTCCTTCCCTCCCTCCCAGCCACTCTGCCGTTCAATCAAGGCTGGTTGACCCATACGCCACAAGCCCCTCAATGGCAAAGAAAGAGAGAGAGAGAGAGAGAGATGACGACGATCGACGACGGGCGGCGTGGGCTCGGCAACTTGCGTTGCGCGCGATAATAAAGCCCGGCTGACCCGAGCGTGACGCGTCCTGGCCCGTAGCCAAGCCCGTGCCGACCCGATCGGTTTCGCGATCCTTATCGCCGCACCGCCGCCGCGTATGCGTGCCTCGCTCCGTCGCTCGGGATTTGGGCGGATTCGGTTGCTGGCTGCGCGGGCTCCATGCGAGGCGGGGCGGCGTGTGCTCGTTCCTTCCTTCGCCGCCGCTGGCCGCGAGTGACTTGACTGAGGTCCGTCCATCCAACGGAACAAAACGTGTGCTCGCGGTTGGAAGGCATCTCATCGCCCCGTGGCCGTACGTACGCGACAATTGCTAGAGAAAGAAACCCAGGCAGGGGTTGAGGTTTTGGAGGCGCGGTGAGGCAATCCCTTCCGTCATGCCACATCGGGAATCCCGACGAATCATTCCAGGCGGTTGATATAATACTAATCCGATAAGATTAAGATTATGCATCCACATATAGCTGTTCTCGACCGTTCGAGAAAAGAAAGCGGATGCTCCGGTCCAAACCCCAAAGGCCCTTTCGGCGCGGCATGCCCGGACCCTGCAAGCTGCAAAGGGGCAGAGCCTAAGAAGAGCCGTCCAAGCGATGGAACGGGACGGGATACTTGCACCCAAGGAGAAACGATGCGACAATAGACCACAGCTGCGAGCCGTGTCTCCTCCCAAGCACGCCATACACAAGGAAACAAAACAACTTTTCAACCCCGGATTAAGGAGCTGCCGCCGTGATGATGCGGCGTGGTCATCGTCGTCCCACGGCCTCGCCTCACCCGTGATCAAGCCAGTACTACTCGCCGAAAAGTATTCTTCTTTCTTTTCCTATTCCTTGGATCCCAAGTCTGGTCGGCGCCCGTGCCCAAGCAACGACCGGGCTTCCATCGCCGTGTACTCCTCCTCTGATAATTGCGACATTTTCATATAATCATAATAAACCCATAAAGTTTTCGGGATGAATATTTCGCCGGGACAGGACAGGAGCCAGAAATCCAGGGGTAGAACGGAATCAATTTATTTTTGAGAGGTTAATATAGAACGGAATCTTCTGGGAGGATAAAGTAGGATGACACAGGCAGTGCCCTCATCCTCAGGCTCGCTCGGATGGGCCGAGCCGAGCCGACCGGTCCCCGGGCCAGGGCCAACCGAGAAATATTCTTGATAGACTGATCAAGTGATCTCTGAATGCGATGGCCTTTTTCCGTAGTGGGGGATCCGCGGGTCCCGCCGGCCAAAGATCTAGAAATAGTGCGAGCTTTCCCGTTGTCTGCCCATGCTCAGGGAACTCATCAATCGGCGTCGTACAGTATCTTCCGTAGCAAAGAGACATAAACGGTAAAAAAAATCTCTGAATATAAAAAAAACAAAAAAAACTGAACAGAACGATAGCTAAAATATCTTCTTCACGTGTAATATATGACGTATTCAAGTTGAAATGGATTCCTACGGTTTAAGCATGATCGGGTTTCAAAAGGGTTTTGAATATGATTAACATCTCTCTATCCTTTGAATCACACCGATAAAGAAAGTGGGCCCAAGCGGGAAAACGGGCGGGTCCCAGCGTGCTGCTGGTAGTGGATAGGGCCAGCCAGCCACCTCCCGCCACCAAGACCTTTCTTTGCTGTGCCCTCCTCCAACGCCTCATTATCACCATCCATCATCAATCCATCTATCTATCTACTCCCATTTTTTCTTCACATCTCTTTTCATTTCAATATCCCCCCCCCCTCAAAAAAACACCTAGTATTGAGAGTTTTTAAACATTTTATTTTTTTCTAGTTTCATGGCAATATCTAAATAAAGAATTAATAGGTACCAGAAAAATAAACGAAAGCGTCTATTCATCAGATACCTGGTTTTTTACCACGAGCCAAAAGTCTAAAGCATCGGATCATCATCCAACGACTACAACAAACGATGCACTGTTCATCTTCCTCCCCACAACGACCTCTAACCTAGCCCTAACCGTTGACCTCCTTCCCGCGCGCGACCACATCACCCCCATCCCAACCTCACCCCCATTCACTCGGGATGTCATACTATTGTCCTCGTCTTTGGCGAGGTCCTGACTTGGTCTCGCCAGGGTCAACGCTCGTCGCTGGCGCTACTCACATCATTCCATCTTTAGGCTCGTTCGAAAATCGACGATGCACACGAAATTTATGGTACACGACGATTGGCGAATAGAATCATCAACCGGTTTTTGTAAGTTCATGGCAATCTCAAAATGAAGCATAAATAGGCATAAAAACCCCCAAAAAACAGAAGCAAATATTTATCGGATACCTAAAAAGATTTTGTTGCCCGTTGAAAATATGGATCGTCGGATCATCGTCCAACAATCACCAACCAAAATCGCAGTCTTCATCTTCTTCCCCTTTTTCTTCTTCCTCGCGCTACCGCCCTCCAACCCAACCCTAACCGTCGACCTCCGCAATCACGTTGCCACGCCGCCTCGCCCTTCCATCGTCGACGTAAACCGTCGTGTCTCTGTCGCCCAAGGCCATCTCTATCCCTCCCCCAACTACAAAACCCATGTTCTTCGACACCAACATCCCCACACCTGCACCTGTCAACTTGCTTCCTCGCCTATCTAGGACCTCGCAGCTCACCATCACTCCCAGCATCGTCCTCGTCGGGATCAACGCTCCTCGTTGGCGCCCCTCACGTCGTCCCCATCTTCGACCTCACCAAAAAATTGCAAAATTTACAGGTAAATTGAGATTAGCAAAAAGAATCAATAGACAATTGTACCACAATTGTGGAAACAAGTAGATTAGGCTCACAACTGCTCCTCCATGCCTTATTTGTGTAGCCTTTCCCTCTCCCTTTGTCTCCTCCACTTTCTTTATTCCCAAGCATTTCCCCTCAAGCCCTCAAGCAACCATGGAAGCAAAAACAAAGCAAAGCAAACGCAAAAGCAAAGCAGACACGGATTTGCACGGCCCTCCCGTTATAAAACCGAGGGGACGGAGGCCGCAGGACAAAAGCTCGTCCCTCACCCCTCCTCTCCCCCTCACAGCTTCCCCAAGGCTACCTTTCCCCCACACCCAGACCCCAACAGCACAGCTTGCTCGCTCCGTGGTCTTCTTCTTCTTGCTTGCTTGGTAACCCCGGTCGCCTCTTGCTTCCTCGAGCCCCTCTCCTCCTCGCCCAAGCCTCTCTCCGAGCCATACTCTAGGTCCCCGGCAGCCGCAAGGGGTGGTTCTTGGATTGCCGGAGAAGAGCCATGCTTCACGGCGGCCGGCCGCTGTCCCTCAGGGGCTCCCTTAAGGCCCTCGAAGCCGATATCCACCACGCCAACACCCTGTAAGCAAATCATCTCCGTCTTCCTCCATGATTTTCTTCATTCTGGGTGTTGTTCTCTTTCTGTACTTGGGTTTTCCTGGAAAAAGAGGGTAGAAAGGGAAAGGTTCCCCTTCTGTTCCTGGCTGTTTTTGGTCCCTATTTTGACATGTTTGGGGCAATTTGTGGGGGTGTTGAATCCATGTCTGTGGGCATGTCGTGATGAATCGGTGCTTCTTTTTTTGCAGGGCGCATGCTATCCACAGGGCCTACGGGGGCACCTGCGTGCAGATGAGGCTGTCCTACAGCTCCATGGCTCCAATCATCCTCAACCTTATCCAGTGGATGGACTGCAGCTGCTCCCTCTCCTACACCCTCCCCAGCTACCTGGGCCTCCTTGAGGTTCTTGTCTACAAGGTATTGCTTCATTCAGTCTTGCTGCAGACCCTGAAATTTATTAGCTGAATTTAATTTCCAGATTATTGTTATTATCATCTTTTTGCTCCATGATAATGATGTTTTTAGATGCTTTGGTCTCACTGCAGGTTTATGTTGATGGGGATGCATCCATATCCACCATCGAAAGGAGAGCGAGCCTCAAAGAATTCTACGGTATGCATAGCAAGCACATACTCAAGGAATTTCTTCAGTTTTAAGCCTTTATTGTGCACTCACACCATGTGCTTCTGATGTGCCATGGAATGCAGCTATAATCTACCCCTACTTGCAACAAATTGAGGAGAACGTCATGGCGAAAGACTGCGGCAAGGAGAAAGGGTGGTGCAAGGGGGACAGCAAGAGCGGCGGCCGGAAGCTTTACGCCGGTGATAAGGACGCCGAGAGGGAAGATGAGTGCGGCATTTGCTTGGAGACCTGCACCAAGATGGTCCTTCCCAACTGCAACCATGCCATGTGCATCAACTGTTACCGAGACTGGTAATTGCCCCCGGTTCCCCTTGCTCTTATCCGTTTGAGGCATATTTAATTAGCACCATATATGTTGTTTATCATTGATAGTCCCCACATCACACGCTAAAGTAAAGAATTGCCAGTGGTTGAAAGAGCTTCGAGATAAGGTCAATTTAAGACATAAATATGTGAGGAATCGCGTAAGCAGCTACAGCTTTGGAATCACGGGTTCTAACAGTGCATTTGAATTGTGAAAAGAAGTTATTGGTTCAGTTCTTTTTTCAACCTTGGTGCTGTTTGTGAGCTGCTCCTACTCAATTCAGTGTTGGTAGGGGTAGGGAGAGAGTTGTTCAACAACCCAATAGTAGTACTCCCTCTGTATCAAAATATAAGAAGCCTTTTGGCACTTTGACAGTGTCAAAAAAACGTCTTATATTTTGATACAGAGGGAGTAGTATTTGATGCACGCAGTTCTGCGTTTTATTGCTCTCCAACTCCATTTAGCCGAACTTCAGGCTGCATTCTTTCCAAAGATTCAAAATTCACATATTTTGTTGTCACTGATTCACTGTTGTCTGCAACACTGCAATCTGTTCAGATTGTTTTGCTTTGCTTGCACTGAACACTTGATTAGTTGTCTGGAGTTGCAGTATTTCTTATTGGGCTTTTATTTGTCAACTACTACATATAATCCAATCATTCCAACTTTATGCCATACTGAAGAGACACATTCGGTTGTCCCTTTTAATTAGGCACTGTATTTATGTGTGAGTTTAATGGGCAGTTGTGATACTTTACTTCATACCATTCTTAAAGCCCTGCTGTTTGTCACACTAAATACAATTGACTATATCTTATCAGTGGTACTATGGAAATGAGACAACCTGGAAGCTGTGTCCATAAATAAAAGCCAATAGGAGTAGTGCATTACTAGTGGCAATTGTCAATAGCACAACACAAACTTGAAGGGATAAGTGCAAAGGGGGCGTGGAGGATATTTAAATGTGACATTCTAATACTACTAAATACTAATTATGTTTCCTTAGCTGGCAGATCATACTTGTGTACCAAGGCAAGTGTTATCTGCAAGGCGTCGTGCGTGTCATAGGTTTTGCACATGGCAAGTTGTTGTTATAATGATAATGAACTGGCCGCTTCATTACAATGTTGGGAGCAGTCAATAGCTTCTCTAACAGCATTACTTCTGACTCACGTGGTTTGTTGCGATTGTAGCTGTAGATACTTTTGGTAACTGGCCTATGGCTATTACCATGTAGTGGCCTGACGCTGAAAATTCTAACCACTGAAGTACTATTGCCAAGTTTTTAGTACTAGGGAAAAAGGTTCTGTTTACCGGCTTCCTTTTGAGCATCAAATATCTGGCTTCCTCTGAAGCTAATTTTGCAATTTAGGGAACTGGATATACACTGGTGTGTTAGATATTGGCCCTGAACTCTATGCAAACGACGTCCAGTCAAAACATATTTTCTGCTGTGCTCTCTGTTTGCTGCAATTGTCATCAAACTGCACACATCTGATATGCATCATGGTTACAGGTATACAAGGTCTCAGTCATGCCCTTTCTGCCGCGGAAGCCTGAAGAGAGTCCAGTCCAGGGACCTCTGGGTGCTCACCGGCGACGACGACGTGATCGACCCCGTCACCCTGGAGAAGGAGAACGTGAGGCACTTCCACAGCTTCATCGACAGCCTCCCCCTGATCGTCCCCGACAACCTCCTGCTGGTCTACTACGACTACCTAGTCTAGCGACGCTCCAGCTCCAGCTCCGGCTGGAACAGGAGATAGCGATGATGTACTAAAGTCCAAGGGTTCTCCGGCAGCCGACCATCCTCCGCAGATCGAGTCTGGCAAGCGAAGCCGAAGCCGATGCCGTCAGTCCGTTTGCCAAGCGCCATTATTTGTTGCTCTGGCTTTGCGCAATCGCATCGTTGTGGTAATAAGTGTACAGAAAAGATCATGGGTCTGTGATGAAGAAGGTTTTACTTGTTTGGTGTCTCTGCTATGGCAAATTGCCAAGCTAATATATTGAACAGAACAGGTCCTGGGTAATGAGTCAATCTGTGTGTGTCGCCACCATTGGTAGAAAAAGAGTTCTTCGTGAATCTGCGACTACTTCTTTCCTTTGTGGTGGAGGGATTTATGCACCACATCACATGTTCATGATAATTACTCCCTCCCATCCATAATAAGGCCCTGTTCGGTTTTCTTCCGCTTCGCAACTCTGCTCCTGGAGCTGGCAGAGCTGAGGTTAAAAAAACCGAGAGCGGGGAACAGGTGCTCCTTGGATTCTCGGTTTTCACGGAGCGGGAGGATTGCCGAACAGGCACTAAGTCTCATGGTTTTAGTTCAAAGTAGGGGGTATATATAGGAAAATCCGTTTCTGAGCCTAGGCTCATCTGTACCTGCCGACGGAAAAAATAAAAAAAATACTAGAAAAATTAAGAAAAAAATTGTGTGGTACATATTTTGATGCGTGAGGTCCGTTCCAAATTTCAACTTATTTGGACATCCGAACAGCTCTCAACAAAAAAGACAAATCGGGTTAAAAAAATGATGAACAGTAAACTTTTTTTCAAACCCGATTTGTCTTTTTTGCTGGGAGCTCCTCAAATGTCCAAATAAATTGAAATTTAGAGCGAACCTCACGCAAGAAAATATGTACCACACAAAAAAAATAGAATTTTTTGAATTTTTCTAGTATTTGTTTTGATTTTTTTCATGAGCGCAGGTGCAGATGCACCCGAGAGCCGAAACGCCGCGTCCGTATATATAACAATAGGCTGGCATATGAATTCAAGCTTGGGTCATGAAGTGCAGCAGAAACCCGAAGAAAACAAACAAGAATCATTTAAAATGGTCAGAGAAGCACCGCTTCCATGAGCATCCTGTCAAGCTTGACCTTTACGTCCGTGGACTTACAAATGGCCCCGTCAGGTCCAGATCAGTCAACTTTTCACGGCCATTGAAATTGAAATTAACTGCAGATTGTTGTGAACGTACATGTACGCGACCCAACGGAACTTCTTGGTTTCAACTTCAGCACTACTCTCGCTCTTGATCTCTTCAATCACAAGGCAGTCAGGTCAGGTAACTAAAAAACTACAAACACACGTGTACACTACCATCGTAAGCAACAAATACCTGCTGCCCAGTTAGTCAACTATCGCCCGTGCAGAAGATGCACACTTGCACAGGCAACCTTGCAATCTAGGGCTCGGTTTCAGGAGCTTACACTCAAATTTCAAGTTTGGTTTCTGATTGTAGTTCAAGATTTATGCACCACCCCATTGGTCACAGAAGTTTAACAAACCTCTTGAGAAACTTACCATTTAGCGCTGCCCTTGCTCTAAGGTTGGATGTTCACTTCAATCAGAAGGCAAAACCAAGAAGCCAAAATACAAGAAAAGTATTGCTTCAGCTTGCAATCAGAAACTAACCGCGCTGGTGACAAGATAGACTAGTATTTGCATTATTCAATTGTGCGTCAAAAAAGCGGCCCTGACTGAATGTGTAGGTTACAGGAGCATAGAACAAAAACCTGATACAAAAAACCTTGATTTTAAAAGTTACATGTTTCCATTTCTGCTTAAGAGAAAACTGAGAGACTGCTCCAGTCTGGTGTAACAAATGAAAGAAAATTAAGCAATCTCAATTTCATGAGCATACACGAAAGAGCATAAGAGAACTGAAAGATTGCTTCAGCAAGTGCAACAACGAAAGAAAAATTAAGCAATGCAACACAATCAAAATAGAGCAACTCAAGATATGTGTACTCACTACTCAGCATATAACAGGTTTTAGCATTGTAGCAGCAAAAGTACAGGATCATAGAACAAAACCTGCTGCTCCAGTTTACGATATACGGCACCTGACTGTGTATTCGACTCCAAAAACAGGGTATTCGACTCAAAAACGAAACTACCTACGGTATTTTGAGAGCACAAGTTCCATACTAGGTTCAATATACGAAGGATATATCAGGACTCTGAAAACCAACGATAATACTGGTAAGCAGGACGCCCAAACGGGCCACAGCACCGAAGGCAGATCAGTACTTGTAGTCCTTGACGTGGAGGCTCTCAGAGGCACCCTCGCCGAGGGTGGCATCGCCCTTGTAGGTGCCGAGGGTGGCCTCGGAGTTGGCCTTGCACCTCACCAGGAACGCCTTCCTGGCCTTCTCCTCGTTCTCCGCCTTGCCAGACCAGGCCTTGAGGGTGCTCTGCTGGAGGGCACGCCCGAAGGAGAAGGACAGGTTCCAGGGCTTCTTGGTCTGGAGCTTGTTCATGGCGTTCAGGTTCAGGGTCGCCTCCTCCTCACTCTGTCCACCGGAGAGGAAGACGATGGCGGGGACGGCAGCAGGAACGGTCCTCTGGAGGGTGCGGACGGTGTACTCAGCAATGACCTCAGGGGCCACCTTCTTGGCGTCAGAACCAGGGGTAACCATGTTGGGCTTCAGGAGGGTACCCTCAAGGAGGACATGCTGGTCATTGAGGGCCTTGTAGCAGGCAGCAAGGACAATCTCGGTGACATAAGCACAGCGGTCAATGTCATGAGGTCCATCAACAAGGATCTCAGGCTCAACAATGGGCACCAGACCGTTCTCCTGGCAGATGATGGCATAGCGAGCCAGACCCTGAGCATTCTGGTTGATGGAAAGCTGTGATGGCTCAGTTGGGCCAATTTTGAGGACCGCGCGCCACTTGGCGAAGCGGGCGCCAGCCTCATAGTACTTGGCACAGCGCTTGCCAAGGTCATCAAAGCCCTGGGTGGTGGTCTCACCGTTGGTTCCAGCGAGCTCGACAGTACCCTTGTCCACCTTGATGCCGGGGAGGACGTTGCCCTCCTTGAGGATGTCAACGAAGGGCTTGCCACCCTTGGTGCTCTGGTACAGGGTCTCCTCGAAGAGGATCACACCGCTGAGGTACTGGAGGGCACCAGGGGTGCAGAAGAGGAGCTCACGGAGGGCACGACGGTTGTCCTCAACATTCTCAACGTTGATGCTGGCGAAGCGCTTGCCGATGGTGCCGGTGGACTCGTCCGCAGCAAGGATACCCTTGCCAGGGGTGCCAATGTAGGCAGCGTTCTTGATGAGCTCATCTGCAGGATAACCACCATCAGTATTATGATCAATTACCATAACTATTCAGATTGTGGTAAAATCTACAAAACTGCACAAGTTGAGTGTAACCATTCACAACGTTTAGCTAACAACACATGCACAACAAACTGACTACCATAATTCTGCCAATTCATTAAGAATTTTTGACAATTTCGCAAAAAAGGTATCTGCACAACAGCACAAGGTGGTGAACACGGGCAGGAGCAACATAGAAAAAATGATACAGCTTCTGACAATATAAGCACAGAACGCACTAGGATATGCATAGATCTAGATTTACATGTGCAATCTTCACTAACTAAAAGCCAGAATTACCACTACAACGAACACAAACTGAAGTATGCACAGATGGAGCAACGGAGTCTATCAACTTACCCAAAATAAGAAAGAACGCTGTGTATCATCATCATCATTCATACAAAATAATCACTAGCATGGACCTAACAGCATCGGAAGTTACGGAATCATCAGCATGCAGCGCATCACCTGACGCGTCTGGGGAACCCAAAGCACTCGATCTAGCAGGAGGTGCCTAAATCCATTCGAAAACACTAGAACCAAGCAGATCAAATCATGGAGAACGCCGAACAGGCAACGGATCTACACGCAAGACAGATCAAACCGTCGACGCATCGAGAGATCGACGGGGGAGGGGAGGAGGAGGAAGGAGCGAGATGGGTCGCGTACCCTTGTACTTTCCGCAGTAGGCCGACATGGTCGATGCTCCGGGAAGATTCGAGAGCTGCAGAGGAAGATTTGGGGTTGGCTGGCGGGTTTGGTGGACGGGCGAGATCAGGGGGTATGGGTTATAAAG
Source organism: Hordeum marinum (assembly GCA_022496015.1). Taxonomy (NCBI): domain Eukaryota; kingdom Viridiplantae; phylum Streptophyta; class Magnoliopsida; order Poales; family Poaceae; genus Hordeum; species Hordeum marinum. Next base: position 452,218,730 of record CM039674.1, on the reverse strand, counting down.
AGGCGGAGGCTTGGACGAGGGGAAAGAATGGGGTAGTTCGACTTTTAGCCACCGGTTACTTGGTGGTTGGCTGATTTGCCCTCCTCGGTGCAACTCCTCGCGGCTATATAGGAACCGAATCGTCTAACATTGAAGAAAAATTAGATAAGCTAAAATATCCTAACTTATCTTCTTATAATCCATACGATTAAGGCTAAAATGATTTAAATTAATTTGCAAATTATTAATCTATTACGTATATTTATAGTAATTACATACTGACAAATTGATAGTGAAATAAAATTAATTTTAGATTATTTATATCTATAGTAAATACACTAAATAATCTGCTAACACTGCCTAACTTTTCTTCTTCATTTACACTAGGCTGACACTAGCACCGTAACTTTCCTTCTTAATGTTAGAGGATTCGTTCCCGGCTATACCTGGCCATACTCCGGGTCGACCAGGCCTAACAAAGCGAGTGGCAAATAATCCAGATCCGAGCCGAGCCCGATTCGGCCGACGGGCCTGGATTTTAGGCCTGAGCCTGGCCTGATTCGGGTCTCTTTCCTAAATGACGAAAACCACAACCCCGAACCCGGCTCGGTTCAGTCATCAGGCTCAAAATCTAGGCCCGAACCCGGTCCGTGGGCAAGGTCGGATCAGGCCAGGTCGTGCTTCGGGCCAGATTTTTCATGACCATGGCACTGTAATATCTTGTCGTAATAACCGTTCGTATTGTTTGACGTCTACAAATTGGATGTATCATATGGGATTATGGGAACCGTGGGTCGGTCAGTCATTTGTTGTTCGTAGACGACTGTCTAATTTTTTCAGTGCAGATTTATGATACGTCTTTAACGTATCTATAATTTTTTATTATTTCATGTTGTTATATTATGAATCTTGGATGTTTTGCAATCATTTTATATCAACTTTATATTATTTTTGGGACTAATCTATTGACATATTGCCAAGTGCCAGTTGATGTTTTTTGCTTGTTTTTTACTTCGTAGAAAATCTGTACCAAACGAAGCCCAAACACCATGAAACTTTGAAGAATTTTTTTGGCGAGAAAGCATCCAGTGGGCCAGAGGAGGGCCGAGGGGAGCAGCACCCACCAGGACGCGCCAGAGGCCCCCGGCGCGCCCTGATGGGCCGTGTCCACCTCGGGACCCCCCCCTCCACCGACTACAGGCTCTATAAATTCCTAAATATTCAGAAAACCCTAGAGGAGTCGACGAAAAACAATTACAGTCGCCGCAAGTTCAAGAACCGCGAGATCCACCATAGACCTAAGGGTTCGTAGGCAGTAGCTAGATGACTTCCTCTCTCTCTTTTGATTCTCAATACAATGGTCTCTTGAAGATTTATTTGATGTAATGACTTTTGCGGTGTGTTTGTTGATATCCGATGAATTTTGAGTTCATGATCAGTTTTTATCCATGAATATTATTTGTCTTCTTTGATCTCTTATATGCATGATTACTTATAGCCTCATATTTTTTCTTCGAATCTTTGGTTTGGTTAGGCCAACTAGATCATTTTTTCTTGCCATGTGAAGAGGTGCTTTGTGACGGGTTCGATCTTGCGGTGTTCTTTCCCGGTGATAGAAGGGACAGCAAGACACGCATGTATCGTTGCCATTAAGGATAACAAGATGGGATCTATTCCTACATGAATAGATCTTGTCTACATCAGTCACCGTTCTTATTGCATTACTCCATTTCTCCATGAACTTAATATACTAGATGCATGCTGGATAGCGGTCGATGTGTGAAGTAATAGAAGTACATGCAGAATCGTTTCGGTCTACTTAGCTTGGACGTGATGCCTATATGATGATCATGCCTGGATATCGTCACGGTTATTTGAGCTTTTATCAATTGATCAACAGTAATTTGTTATCCACCGTTTGCTATACTCATGAGAGAAGCCACTAGTGAAACCTACGGCTCCTGGTTATACTTTTCCAATATATTGCTTTCCGATCTACTCTTTTGTCGTTTTGTTTTCAGATCTATTAATCCAAAAATACCAAAATTACCTTGTTGCACTTTTTATTTACTTTTTTTATTTTGTGTTTTTGCGAGATCTATTTGCCCAACCTATTGCAATCTAATCTATCTTATTATCGTTGAGAGCTTGGCAACCTCTCTTACCCGTCGGGTTGCAAGTATTTGTTAATTGTGTGCAGGTATCATTTACATAGTTGCTTGATCTTCCTCTATGGATTGATATCTTGGTTTCTTAAATGAGGGAAATACTTACCGTAGCTGTGCTGCATCATCCCTTCCTCTTTAAGGAAATATCGACGTAGTCTCAAGCCACGTCAATTCACATAGTGCAGGAAGACTGAATGATATTCTGCGTATATACAGCGAAGCATCGGGCCAAAGTGTGAAAAAAGATAAAAGTGTCATCCTCTTCAGCCCGAACACGCCCAACACCATGAGGCAGAGTGCCAAAGGAACGCTGGGTGTTATGGTCGAAGTGTTCAGTGATAGATATCTTGGTCTTCCCAGTGCCATAGGTCGGATCACTAGCGGAACATTTGATCACATCGGCGAGCGGTCAAGGAGTAAGATGCAAGGTTCGTCTGAGAGGCTGATACGTCTCCATCGCATCTATATTTTTTGATTGTTTCATGCCAATATTCTACAACTTTCATATACTTTTGGCAACTTTTTATACTATTTTTGGGACTAACATATTGATCCAGTGCCTAGTGCCAGTTCCTGTTTGTTCATGTTTTTTTCGCAGAAAATCCACATCAAACGAAGTCCAACCGGACAAAAACTTACGGAGATTTTTTTGGAATACATGTGAATTTTGGGAAGTGGAATCAACAGAAGGCGGTGCCCGAGGGCCCCACAAGCCTTCCAGGCGTGCCCAGAGGGCTTGTGACCACCCATTAGGTCGGTTGGAGGTGTACTTTGTCCGCAAGAAAGCTAATTTATGGATAAAGATCCCCTCAAAATTTCAGCCCAATCGTAGTTACGGATCTCCGGATATTGAAGAAACACTGAAAGGCCACAATCTGGGAGCGTAGAAACAGAAGGAAACAGAGAGAGATCCAATCTCGGAGGGGCTCTCGCCCTCCGCCGCCATGAAGGCCAAGGACCAGAGGGTAAACCCTCCTCCCATCTAGGGAGGAGGTAAAGGAAGAAGAAGAAGGAGGGGGGATCTCTCCCCCTCTCTCCCGATGGCACCGGAACGCCGTCGGGGCCATCATCGTGACGGCGATCTACTCCAATAACTCTGTCATCTTCACCAACACCTCCATCACCTTCCCTCATATATCTACAGCGGTCCACTCTCCCGCAACCCGTTGTACCCTCTACTTGAACATGGTGCTTTATGCTTCATATTATTATACAATGATGTGTTGCCATCCTATGATGTGTGAGTAGATCTATTTTGTCCTATTAGTTGATTAATGATCATGATTGGTTTCAGTTGCATGTTTTATTATTGGTGTTGTCCTATGGTGCTCTCCGTGTCGCGCAAGCGTGAGGGATCCCCGTGTTGGGGAACGTTGCATGGGAAACAAAAAAAATCCTACGCACACGCAAGATCTATCCATGGTGATGAGCATCTACGAGAGGGAGAGTGGATCTACGTACCCTTGTAGATCGCTAAGCGGGAAGCGTTAAGAAATGCGGTTGATGTAGTCGAACGTCGTCGGGATCCAAATCGCCGAGCGTCCCGCGATACGATCACGATCCGTCCCGCGATCTCATCACGATCCGTCTCGCGATCTCATCGTGATCCATCCCACGATCCAATCACGAATCGTCTCGCAATCTTGATCACGGTCCTTCCAATCTAGTACCGAACGGATGACACCTCCGCGTTCACCACACGTACAGCTTGATGACGATATCCGCCTTCTTGATCCAGCAAGAGGGAGCGGAGAGGTAGATGAGTTCTCCGGCAGCATAACGGTGTGGTGGCGGTGGTGGTGAACTAATCCTGCAGGGCTTCGCCTAAGCACCGCAGAACTAATCTAGAGGAGAAACGGATCTAGAGTAAGAAGAGGGCAGCACGTGGCAATTAGGGTTAGGGCTGCCCTCAAAACCTCTAGTATATATAGGAGGAGAGGAGGAGGAGTCTTGGCGCAAGGTCCAGCCCCTCTTTGATTCGGCCGAAGTGGAGAGGAGGAGTCCTCCTCCTCCACTCCTAGTAGGATTAGGACTCCTTCCTTATTTCCACCTTTTTACCTTTTTTCCACCTTTTCCACTTTGGAATTTCTTCCCAGCTGCATGGGCCTTCTGTGGGACTTCGGCCAGCCCACTAAGGGCTGGTATACCTCTTCGCACAGCCCATGTAGCCTCTTAGGTCGAAATCCCCCTCCCGATGGTCCCCCGGTACACTACCGATGAGCCCAAAACTTTTCCGGTGACCAAAACAGGACTTCCTATATATCAATCTTTACCTCCGGACCATTCCGGAGCTCCTCGTGATGTCTGGTATATCCACCGGGACTCCGAAAAACCTCCGGTCACCACCATACATAACTCTATACTACCGAAACGTCACCGAACCTTAAGTGTGCAGACCCTGCGGGTTCGAGAACTATGTAGACATGACTGAGACACCTCTATGGTCAATAACCAATAGCGGGACCTGGATGCCCATATTGGTTCCTACATATTCTACGAAGATCTTTATCGGTCGAACCTCTATGTCAAGGATTCAATTAATCCCGTATGATGTTCCCTTTGTTCTTCGCTATGTTACTTGCCCGAGATTCGATCGTCGGTATATCCATACCTAGTTCAACCTCGTTACCGGCAAGTCTCTTTGCTCGTTCCGTAATACAAGATCCCATGACTAACACTTAGTCACATTGCTTGCAAGGCTTATTGTGATGTTGTATTACCGAGTGGGCCCTGAGATACCTCTCCGTCACACGGAGTAACAAATCCCAGTCTTGATCCATGCCAACCCAACAGACACCCTCGGAGATACCTATAGAGTACCTTTATAGTCACCCAGTTACGTTGCGACGTTTGATACACACAAGGCACTCTTCCGGTGTCAGTGAGTTGCGGGACGGATCGTGATTGGTTCGCGAGAAGGATCGTGATGGGATCTCGGGACGCTTAGCGATTTGGATCGCGAAGACGTTCGACTACATCAACCACGGTTCTTAACGCTCCCCGCTTAGCGATCTACAAGGGTATGTATATCCACTCTCCCTCTCGTAGATGCTCATCACTATGGATAGATCTTGCATGTGCATAGGATTTTTTTTGTTTCCCATGCAACGTTCCCCAACAGTGGCATCATGATCTAGGTCTATGTGTAGATGAGATCACGAGTAGAATACAAAGGAGTTTGTGGGCGTTGATGCTCAGATTACTTCCTCCCTTGGTTGGTTTTTGATTCAGCGGTATTGTGGGATGAAGCGGCCCGGACCAACCTTACTCTTACGCTTACGAGAGACCGGTTCCATCGATAGACATGTAACTTTGTTGCATAAAGATGGCTGGCGGGTGTCTATCTCTCCTACTCTAGTTGGATCGGATTCGATAAAGGCGTCCCTTGAGAAGGTTGAATAGCAATTTGTGTATCACCGTTGTGGTTTTTGCGTAGGTGAGAATTGTTCTTGCTAGATACCCGTAGCAGCCATGTAAAACTTGCAACAACAATTAGAGGGCGTCTAACTTGTTTTTGCAGGGTATGTTGTGATGTGATATGGCCAATTACATGATGAGATATATGTGATGTATGAGATGATCATGTTTTGTATAGAATATCATAACTGCATGTCGATGAGTACGGAAACCGGCATGAACCATAAGGTTGTCTTTAATTATTGTATGACCTGCATGTCAATCCATAAGCGCTATGTAATGCTTTACTTTATCGCTAAGCGGTAGCAATAGTAGTAGATGCATGGTGGGCCCGACAACCCCGATGGCGACACGTTGATGGATATCAAGATGATGGAGATCATGGTGTCATGCCGGTGATGATGGAGATCATGCCGGTTCTTTGGAGATGGAAATCAAAAGCACAAGTTCATGGCCATATCATGTCATTTATGATTTGCATGCGATGTTAATCATTTTATGCATCTTATTTTTCTTAGGACGACGGTAGCATTATAAGGTGACCCCTCACTAAAATTTCAAGATAAAATTGTGTTCTCCCCGAGTGTGCACCGTTGCGAAAGTTCGTCATGTCGGGACACCACATGATGATCGGGTGTGATAGACTCTACGTTCACATACAACGGGTGCAAGCCAGTGTTGCACATGCGGAACACTCGGGTTAAACTAGACGAGCCTAGCATGTACAGACATGGCCTCGGAACACAAGAGACCGAAAGGTCAAACATGAGTCATATAGTAGATATGATCAACATGAAGAAGTTGACCATTGAAACCACCTCAACTCACGTGATGATCAGACTTGAGTTGGTGGATTTGGATCATGTGACACTCGAATGACCAGAGGGATGTCAATTTGAGTGGGAGTATGTAAGTAATATGATTAACTAAACTCATTATCATGAACATAGTCAAAATGTCTTTGCAAATTATGTTGTAGATTACCAGCTCGCGTTGTAGCTCCCTTGAATTTTTTATATGTTCCAAGAGAAATAGAGTTGAAAGATGATGGTAGCAATAATGCGGGCTGGGTCTATGATCTGAGGATTGTCCTTAATGCACCGCTCGGTGCGCCACCCCCTCAAGCGGCGACTGTGGATGTTGTGAACATCTGACAGACACATTCTGATGACTACTTGATAGTTCAGTGCGTATTGCATTACGGCTTAGAGTTCAGGCTCCAAATACGTTTGAACGTCACGGAGCATATATGATGTTTCAAGAGTTGAAATTGGATTTCAGGCTCATGCTCGTGTTGAGAGGTATGAGACCGCCAACAAATATTCTTTGCCTGCAAGATGAAGGAGAATAGCTCAATCGGTGAGCATGTGCTCAGATTGTCTAGGTGCTACAATCACTTGAATCGAGTGGGAGTTGAGCTTCCAGATAAGATAGTGATTGATATAGTTATCCAAGTCACTGTCACCAAGCTACTAGAGCTTCATGATGAACTATAAGCATGCCAGGGATGGAAGAGATGATCCCTAAGATATTCATGATGTTTGACACCGCGAAGGTAGAAATCAAGAAGGATTATCAAGTGTTTATGGTTATTAAAACAACTAGTTTCGAGAAGGGCAAGGGCGAGGAGGGAAATTTCATGGATGACAAGCCAGTTGCCACTCTAGTGAAGAAACCCAAGGTTGAACCCAAACCCGAGACTAGGTGCTTCTATTATGAGGAGAACGGTCACTGAAGCGGAACAACCTTAGATACGTAGTAGATAAGAAGGGTGGCAATGTCAACATAAGTATATTTGATATACGTGTTATTGATGTGTACCTTACTAGTACTCCTAGTAGCACTTGGGTATTAGATATTGGTTCAGTTACTAAATGTTAGTAAATCGAAATAAAAGCTATGTAATAAACGGAGGCTAGCTAAGAGTGAGGTGACGATGAGTGTTGGAAGTGTTTCCATGGTTGATGTGATCACCATCGCATGCTCTCTCTACCTACGGGATTAGTGATAAACCTAAATAAATGTTATTTGGTGTTTGCGTTGAGCATGAACGTGATTAGATCGTGTTTATTGCAATATGGTTATTCATTTAAGTTAGAGAATAGTGGTTATTCTGTTTACATGAATAATACCTTCAATGGTCATGCACACAATGAGAATGGTTTATTGAATCTTGATCATAGTTATACACCATAATATTGATGCCAAAAAGACTCAAAGTTAATAATGATATTACCACATACTTGTGGCACTGCCGCTACATGTCATATTGGTATAAAGCGCATGAAGAAACTCCATGGCGATGGATCTTTGGACTCATTCGATTTCGAATCGGTTGAGACATGCGAACCATGCCTCTTGGGCAAGATGACTAAGGACCCCGTTTTCCTGTATGATGGAGCCGGCAAGTGACTTATTGGAAATGATACATGTTGGTGTATGCAATCCAAAGAGTGTTGTAGCGTGCGGTGGATATCGTTGTTTTCTTACCTTCACTGATGATTTGAGTAGATATGGGTATATTTACTTGATGAAACACAAGTCTGAGTCGTTTGAAATGTTTAAGCAAATTCAGAGTGAAGTTTGAGATTATCATGACAAGAAGATAAAATGTCTACGATATGATCGTGGAGGAGAATATCTGAGTTACGAGTTTGGTATACAACTTAAGACAATGTGGACGTTGTTTCACAACTCACGCCACCTAGAACACCATAGTGTGATGGTGTGTCCGAACACCGTAGTCGTGCTCTATTGGATATAGTGCATACTATGATGTCTCTTATCGTTTTGACACTATCGTTTTGAGGTTATGCATTAGAGACAACTACATTCACTTTAAATAGGCCACCATCTAAATCCATTGAGATGACACCGTATGAATTATGGTTTGGCAGAACCTAAGCTGTCATTTCTCAGAGTTTGGGAATGCGACACTTATGTCTGATAAGCTCGAATCCAAAGCGGAGGAGTGCATATTCATAGGATACCCTAAGGAAACAGTTGGGTATACCTTCTATCTCAGATCCGAGGGCAAAGTGTTTGTTGCTAAAAACATGTCCTTTCTCGAGAAGGAGTTTCTCTCGGAAGAATTGAGTGGGAGGAAAGTAGAACTTGATGAGGTTATTAAACCGTCACTTCAGTTGGATGGTTGCACGAAACAGAAATTTGTTCCTGCGGTGCCTACGCCGAATGAAGAGGAAGTTGATGATAATAATCATGACACTTCGGATCAAGTTACTACTGAGCCTCGTAGGTCAACAAGGAATTGTATCGCCCCTGAGTAGTACGATAGTCCTGTCTTGGTGGTCATGTTGTTGGATAACAGTGAACCTACGAGCTATGAAGAAGCGATGGTAGGCCAGGATTCCAACAAATGGCTAGGAGCCATGAAATCCGAGAAAGGATCCATGTATGAAAACCGAGTATGGACTTTGGTAGACTTGCCCGTTGAACGGCAGGTCGTTGAGTACAGATGGACCTTTAAGAAGAAGACATACGCTGATGGTGAATGTCACCAATTATGAGGCTCGACTTGTCGCAAAGAAGTTTTTGATAAATTCAAGGAGTTGACTATGATGAGACTTTCTCACCCGTAGCGATGCTAAAGTCTGTTGGAATTATGTTAGCAGTTCTTGCATTTTTTTCAATTATGAAATCTGGCACATGGATGTCAAAACATCATTTCCTTAACGGTTTCCTTGAGGAAAGGTTGTATGTGATACAACCAGAAGGTTTTGTCAGTCCTAAGAATGCTTAAAGGTATGCAAGCTCCATCAATCCTTCTATGGGCTGGAGCAAGCATCTCGAAGTTGGAACATACGCTTTGAGGGGGTGATCAAAGTTTTTGGGTTTATACAAAGTTTACGAGAAACTTGTATTTACAAGTGAGTAGGAGCAGTGTAGAATTTCTGATAAGTATATGTGGTTGACATATTATTGATCAAAAATGATGTAGAATTTCTAGAAAGCATAAACGGTTGTTTGAAAGAGTTTTTAAAAGGAAGACCTGGATAAAGCTACCTAATTGTTGGGCATCAAGATCTATAGAGATAGATCAAGATGCTTGATGAGACTTTCAATGAGTACATACCTAGACAAGATTTTGAAAGAGTTCAAAATGGATCAGTCAAAGAAAGAGTTCTTGCCTAATTTGTGAGGTGTGGAGTTGAGTGAGACTCAAAGATCGACCACGACAGAAGAAAGGGAAAGGACGAAGGTCGTCCCCTATGCCTTATCCATAGGCTTTGTATAGTATGCCATTTTGTGTACCGTACCTGTGTGTGCCTTGCCATGAGTTTGCCAAGGGGTACAAGAGTGATCTAGGAGTGGATCACTAGACAACGGTCAACATTATCCTTAGTAACTAGAGGACTAAAGAAATATTTCTCGATTATGGAGGTGATAAAGAGTTCTTCGTAAAGGGTTACGTCGATGCAAGCTTTAACACCATTCCAGATGACTCTGAGTAGCAATCCGGATACGTATAGTGGAGCAACCATTTGGAATAGCTCCAAGTGGAGTGTGGTAGCAGTGTCTACAGTATGACATAAAGATTTGCAAAGAGCACACGATCTGAATGTAGCAGACCCGTTGACTAAAGACCTCTCTCACATGCAAAGCATGATCGAACCGCAGAACCCATTGGGTGTTAGATTCATAACAACGTAAATCACATAGCGATGTGAGCTAGATTATTGACTCTAGTGCCAGTGGGAGACTGTTGGAAATATGCCCTAGAGGCAATAATAATTTGGTAATTATTACATTTCCTTGTTCGTGATAATCGTTTATCCGTTGCTATAATTGTATTGATTGGAAACTCAAATACATGTGTGGGTACATATACAACACTGTGTCCCTAGTACGTCTCTAGTTAACTAGTTCGTTGATCAAAGATAGTCAAGGTTTCCTGGCCATAGACATGAGATGTCATTTGATAACGGGATCACATCATTAGGAGAATGATGTGATGGACAAGACCCAAACTATAAACATAGCATATGATCATGTCAGTTTATTGCTATAGTTTTTTGCATGTCAAGTATCTATTCCTATGACCATGAGATCATGCAACTCACTGACACCAGAGGAATACCTTGTGTGTATCAAATGTCACAACGTAACTGGGTGACTATAAAGATGCTCTACAGGTATCTCCGAGGGTGTCTGTTGAGTGGGCATGGATCAAGACTGGGATTTGTTATTCCGTGTGACGGAGACGTATCTCAGGGCCCACTTGGCAATACAACATCACAATAAGCCTTGCAAGCAATGTGACTAAGTGTTAGCCACGGGATCTTGTATTACAGAATGAGTAAAGAGAGTTGCCGGTAATGAGATTGAACTAGGTATAAAGATACCAACGATCGAATCTCGGGCAAGTAACATACCAAAGAACAAAGGGAACATCGTATGAGATTAACTAAATCCTTGACATAGAGGTTCAACCGATAAAGATCTTCGTAGAATATGTAGGAACCAATATGAGCATTCAGGTCCCGCTATTGGTTATTGACCGTGGAGGTGTCTTGGTCATGTCTACATAGTTCTCGAACCCACAGGGTCTGCACACTTAAGGTTAGGTGACGTTTCGGTATAGTAGAGTTATGTATGAATTTATGATGGTGATTGAAGGTTGTTCGGAGTCTCGGATGACATCCTGGACATCACGAGGAGCTCTGTAATGGTATGGAGGTAAAGATTGATATATAGGAAGTCCTGTTTTGGTCACCAGAAAAGTTTCGGGGTATTTCGGTAGTGTACCGGGAGTGCCGAGAGGGTACCGGGGGCCATCGGGAGGGGTGTATCTACCCAAAGGACCTCATGGGCTGTGGGAGGAGTCAAACCAGTCCCTAGTGGGCCAGCCAAACCCCCCACTAAGGCCCATGCGGCTAGGGGTGGGAAAAACCCAAAGGTGGAAAAGTTGGAAAGGGTTTCCAAGTGGAGAGGAGGAATCCTACTCCTAGTAGGATTGGATTAGGACTCCTCCACCTCCAATTTCAGACAAACCTTGAGGGTTTGAGGCTGCGTCCTCCCCTTCCTCCCTTCTATATATACTAGAGGATTTCGAGGGGAGAGCTAACCCTAATTGCCACGTGCTCCCTCTACTTCATCTAGACCGTTTTCTCCTCTAGTCTAGTTCGGCGGTGCTTAAGCGAAGCCCTGCCAGAATAGTTCCACCACCATCGCCGTCATGCCGTCGTGCTGCCGTAGAACTCATCTACCTGCTCCCTCTTGCTGGATCAACAAGGCAGAGATCTTCATCGAGTTGTACGTGTGCTGAACGCGGAGGCGTCGTCCGTTCGGCGCTAGATCAGAAGGACCGTGATCAGGATCGCGAGACGATTCGTGATTTGATCGCGGAATGGATCGTGATGGGACCGCGAGATAGATCATGATTGGATCGTGAGAAGGATCGTGATGGGATCTCGGGATGCTCAGTGATTTGGATCGCGAAGACGTTGGACTACATCAACTGCGGTTCTTAACGCTTCCCGCTTAGCGATCTATAAGGTTATGTAGATCCACTCCCCCTCTCGTAGATGCTCATCACCATGGATAGATATTGCGTGCGTGTAGGAATTTTTTTGTTTCCCATGCAACGTTCCCCAAGAAGCCCCCATAGCTTTACTGGTATTCTGATTTCGCTGAGCTTAGTATATATACTAAGAGCTCCTCAGTTGCCCCATTTTTTGCGGATGGGGCCTATAACTTCAGTTCCACTAAATCCATCGCTTACATGCCAATGTATATGTGTCATAGATGTCCAATGGTTGAGCCCGCATATGTATTACAAGATTAAAGGGTACGATTCCTATTCCATTTAGTATCTACTAGGAAATATGCCCATGCGTTTTAACGTGAGAGATAATTGATATGTCCATTTCCCGTTAGCATGACCCAACAACATCCGAACTATGCCAGGCCACGATAGAGAGGCGCACACCGAATTTTAGCAGAAATTAATATCAGTAGTACATTAAGAAGCATGCATACAATAGTTTTCGTACGATTCTTGTATGACTAATATGATATAAAGAGCATAATTTTTATTTTTTCATACCAAATCATTACTTGTAAGTTGAAACAACGTTTGAAATTTGCACCAAGTCATGAGAAAAATCTCAATAAAAGGATTCTATTAAATTTGTTTTAGGTAATCTTTCCATACACTTGAAGATTAATAAAAAATGTTTCACACCCTCTATTCTCTCCTTTTTTTGTTACTCCTATATACACATTAAAACTTATCCTTGATACCCCCTCTGATCCATATATATAGACCCTCCTAACATACTCCATATATATTGTTAATTTGATCCATATATATTGTGTGTTAGCATTTTCCAAAATATACCATAGCAATTAATTAGGCTAATTAAGGTTATTTTCAAAACAGAATTTTAAAATGGTTCACAAAAGCAAGTAATAGTACGATTGGAAAATGCACATTTTTCCTATCAAATTACATATACAAATTATTTTAATCCGAGTTATGGTTGCAAAGTTATAGCTTGATCATTTTTAACATATTCTTTGTAAATAATAAAAGTCAAAGATCCAAACGGGCTGAAAACAGGGCGAAGTGGGGCTAGTGCGCTACAGCTGAGCGAAGAATACTAATCAGCGCCCAAGCGCACAAGATAACCGCTACCGCAGTTGGGCCGAAGCCCAAAAACACTTAATGTTGAACTGCGGGTTATTTAAAGAAAAATTCAGTTTTTTTTTATAAAACGGATGACGGACAACCAGAAATGTTCCATACTTTATTAGTATTATTTGTAAAGGTAGGTATAGATATAGATATGTAATTACCTATTACTCCATGGATGAAGCTATGGCAGAAGACTCTAGTCCTATTGAAGCTAAAGTAGATCAATTGTGGCCGTTGAGAATCATGGCCAAGCCGTTGGCAGGGATTGAATTGGATGGGGTTCCTAAGATTGCAGCAATAGGAGATGCACAGAAAATGCAAAAAAAATAAAAATTGATTCAACACTGGCTAATACATGTGTACTTCACAATGTACTTCTGTCATTTGCCAGGAAGCTTTCATATGCACATTTTTTTCTGGTGGGAAATATGCAAAACTGCTTGATTTGCTACTAATTTCTGCCGCAACTCATAAGAATATGTGATACTATTGTTAGTTGATAAGAAACATTCAATATCTTTCCAGTATGGTCGACCACATGAACTTTCTAGTAACACCAGTCCACGAACCTAATGTCGATTTCAGAAAAACCTACCTAGTCATAAACCGATGTTTTATGCCAAAAAACAAGCGACCGTTTACCATGAGGTTGTGAAACTTAACCTTAATTTATCTTCTTGATCTCCCCTTTACGCTTGACTACTCCAGGATGGTGTCTTCTCCGTCCACGTCTAGGAACTTGAATGAATTCTTCTTCCTCATCGTCGGTGACCTCGGCTTGGTAAGTAGCATATCCTTTAGCCTCGTACTCTGCCTGAATCCTCGCTTGCTCAGAGCATACTGAATTATGGTTCTTTTCCAACAAGGCAGCAGTCTTTGCCATGGTAGCCCGCAGTCTCCGAACAAAGTCGGGCAGGTTGGCCTCTATCTCTGGGGAGAAGATGGGTTCAGGGTAATGTAGGGATGGCTTGAAAGCCAAGATTAGCTCCAGCTCGTCATTTGGCAGCCGGAAAGTCATCTTCTTTGTCTTCTTCTTTATCACCTCCTTCTCCTCCACTGCGTTGGCTGCATCATCGTCAATGACGGACGGATCAGCCATCGTCGCCTTCCGCTGCTCCTCGGATGAAATTGAGCTCGACATCGATCAAAACGTTGTAATAGCCTGCGATTTGTTGTAAGACAAAACCAAACGCCTATGACTATGAGCGCAAATTTATATGACTCTCGCCGGACGGAGATCTGGTCGGACCTGTATATATACAGATCTAAACGAAACTCGATTGAATTGAACTGCACTCGTGTACCTGCTGCTAAGTTATATTCCCGGACTCCCGGAGTCGCGAGAGCTATTCCTCTCCTTGTGCGAAGGAAGCATAAGTCTCGTGTGCAGGTTTCCCTCCTCGCGTCCGCATATGGTCCGGCCCAGTAAGAGCTCCAGGGGAAACGGTCTTAGGAAAGCTTGAAGAAAGGAAAAGGGAGCAATTGGCGAGCCCTCCTTCGGGAGTCTTTTAGTGTGATCTCACCCGCCGTCACGTATTAAGCTTTCAGCGTTTTCTTAGATTTTATTTTTTTAATATTTATTCGCAAGCGTTTTTGACTTTTTGAGTGTTTTTTTTGGGTTTTCGGTGTTTTGGTTTTTCATCGGTCTTTCTAAGTTTTTGGACGAAAAAGAAATTCAAAATAAAAATGCGCAAAAAAACACGTTTTTCCTTATTCGAGAGGCACGGTTTTGCTTTCGTGAGAGACACGGATTTGCTTTCGTGAGAGGCACAAACGTGCCTCTCGAAAACGAAAAAAAACACATGTTTTCAGTTTTTTTTTCTTTCTTTCGCAAGAGGCACAATCTTGCTTTCATCAGAGGCACGGATTTGTTTTCGCGAGACGCACGGTCGGGCCTCTCAAAAACGAAAAAAAAACGTGTTTTTTTTCGCGAGAGGCACAATTTAGCTTTCGTAAGAGGCATGGACCTGCTATCGCGAGAGGCATGGCCGTGCCTCTCGGAAACGAAAAAAAATCACATTTTCTATTTTTTTCTTTCGCGAGAGACATGTTTGCTTTTGCGAGTGGCATGGCCATGCCTCTCAGAAACGAAAAAAATGTGTTTTCCTTTCCCGAGAGGCATGGTTTTTTCGTCCGTTTTTTTTGTGAGAAAAAGTTCGTTAAAAACTATCAACATGAGATCTAGTTTTGAAGATCTCGACGCGAGGAATCTGAAAGGGCATCTAGCCCCTAAGTGTGGTTTTGGTAATTAATGACAATCTCTATGGACTAATGCTTTCACTGAGATATATTTTAAGGGATATTACATAGGTGGGATCATTGCCACAGAGATGAAGATTTGCTCTTAGCTTTGGTATTAAATGACAATCATTATGGAGCATCAAGGGGATGGTATCTTATACGAAGAAATGTTCCATAGTGATGCATGAAGCATGTTTAATTTATGTGTGAAGAGTTCCATCAAAAGTCTCTCCAAGAAGTCCTTATGGTATCCTCTCTACTTACCCCGTGCACACGGGGCCTAGGATTTGACTCTCAGGATCTCTTGACCAAGTAAGGATACCAGTTGGTCTTTGGGTGTATCTAATGGAGCCATGAAGATTGCTTTCAATGACTAACCAAATATGATGAAGATGGAGTTCAATAGAGGATCTCAAAGGTTGACACATTTGGGCTTATAAGAATCAAGGTCTTAAGAGCATAATTGAAGAGAAGAATTTAGGCTATGGTATGATCAAGAGAAGATCACGATGAGCTCATGTGTTGGGTTTTGGTTGATCATATCTTGAAGCAAGAAACTAGAGTGAAGAATTCATTGTGTCTCTCAAGAGCTTGTGATGTGGCATTTAAAAGAGCAAGTAATGACCAATATGATGTTCATGGTGAATCTTGACATGGTCATAAAAGAGCTTTGGTGATATATTCTTGAAGCAATGAAGTAAAATGAAGATATCATTATGGTTGTCAAGAAACCAATATAGACCTTGAAGTAAAGATGTTGGTTAACCAAGATGAAGCTCAAAGAGTGTATCTAGATGGTCAACACACAAGCGCAAACAATGTACCACGTGGGATTAAGTGATCTAGTGGTATGGTAAGTAACTGTGAATTGTGTTTTGTGCACTAACCCATGCTATGTGTTTTCTGTGTCTATATGGGGTAGGTGTTTCTCATGGGATTGCATCAAAAGAAATATTTCGAGTGGCCTATGTGAGGATAACATCAAGTGGTGATGATCATCGAGTTCGAGGAGTCCAAGTGCAAGATGAGAAGCCGAAGGTTATATGCTTTGAAGCTTGCGGTCCACATCATGATAATGTGCATGTGAAGATGGGAGTAAGTCGAGGCTTCCCTCATTGTAATATGAGGAAGCATCTCAAGTATCTTCACCAAGTGATCATAGACAAAAAAAATAATTACAACTTGAGGAAAGCATTAAAGTCAACAATAAGCTCAAGTGGAATGTGCAAGTCAAAGCTATACCTTATCTAGGTTTTCCTAGTTTTTCCGGTCTCATGGTGGTTGGTGGGAGACCGGATTATAGGTTTCATAGTCATACTATCAAGAGGGGCTTTCGGGCGAGTAGCTTCATCACGTCGCGTGTAGAGAGCTCAAATTTTTTCATGATTTTAATCATTCTTAATTGTTTATCTTTGGTGGTTTTCTATGTGAGGACTTTGGGCCTGTACATAGCTTTAAAACGAGCCCAAGATCATCGAATTCAGAGTCTCTACGCCCAAGTTATGCATGTTTATCTTTCCCGTTGTGGGCTGTCCCTGGGTACCTCGTGCGCACGGGGTCCCCGTGCACACAGGCTTGTACCATGGGCACGGTGTCTCAACCCCCATGGGCACGGGGTGTCCAAGAAGTATCCGTTGGAGCCCCAACGACTAGTTTTGGGGCTTGGCTATTAAAGAGCCCTTCCTCCCCACTGGTTTGGGGGTTGTTCATACACTTTCTAAACATCATTTTGAGCATCATACCATCTCTTCCAAACCCCTACCTCCCATCTATGTGAAGGGGTATTTGTGGATGGATCTTGGAGTCATTTGTTGATTTCCTCCATTGCATCCTCTCTCTTCAATCTTCTACTTTTGAGAGTGCATCTTGTGAGATTGAGAGAGTGAGTTGAGCATTTGTTGCTTCACCTTGCATTGCATTTGTTGCATTGGTTTGAGCTCCACGCATCGATTTTTCGAGTGAGAGCCCACGAGTTTATTACTCTTGGAGGCGTCCGCCTCCTAGACGGCTTGGTGATATATTGAGAAGTTTGTCAAGAGGCCTAGGTGGCCAAGGTTCCCCCGGAAGCTTCATTTTGTGGTGTACTCCGAGGAAGGGTGTGAAGTGGTCGAGGTGGTCAAGTTCCTCTGGAAGCTTCTATGTTTATGGTGTGCTCCAGAGAAGTTGTAAAGGTGTGGTGGTCGCCTTCAAGACCAACCCCGAATGAATCGAGGCTCATCCGTTGGGGTGACTCAAAAGTGAGAATACGGTGAGCCACTTGGTGGCGCTCCGCAGCTTTGTCTTCAGCACCGCTCCCCGGAGATTAGAACTCTCACAAGTGTGAACTTCGGGATATATTCGCGTCCTCGACTCACTTGTGGTTATCTCATTCCCATACCTTTTACTTTTCGCAATTCATACTTGCTCATATTGATATATCTTGTGCTAGTTAGGATTGCTTAGTTGCTTCTACATTTCCATATCTTGTGATATAGTTTGTACTTGCTAGTTTCTTTAAGTACCTATGCTATTTATTATAGGTTGTTAGTGCACTTAGTTGAGCCTAGCATATTTAGGATTTGTGCTTGCAAATATCCGTTTAGTTTAATTCCGCATTAGGATAAAGCCAAATCCGTAGAAGTTCCAAAACGCCTATTCACCCCCCTCTAGTTGTCATCTCGGTCCTTTCAATTGGTATTAGAGCTTTGGTCTCTCCTTGGTAGGCATCACCGCCTAGAGAGTAAAGATGTAGACTAGTGGTATAATGCATGATGACACTTTTTGTTTTAATGGCACAAACTATCACTTGTGTAAAATTCACATGCTTTGTCATTTTCGGACCATGGGTTCAAATTTTGTGCGGATTGTTCTTGTAGGGGCTTCTTCGTGGAAGGATGAAATTTTTGTAGGGAGACGTAGTAGTAAATCAAAAATTTCCTATGATCACCAAGATCTATCCATGGAGAAACCAGCAACGAGTGGGGAGAGATTGCATCTTCATACCTTTGAAGATCGCTAAGCGGAAGCGTTACAAGAACGCGGTTGGTGGAGTCGTACTTGCAGCGATTCAGATCGCGGTGGATTCCGATCTCAGCACCGAACAACGGCGCCTCCGCGTTCAACACACGTGCAGCCCGATGACATCTCCTACGCCTTGATCCAGCAAGGAGGAAGGATAGGTTGAGGGAGAGCTCCGGCAGCACGACGGCGTGGTGACGGTGGAGCTACGTGAACTCCGGCAGGGCTTCGCCAAGCGCTACGGAGAACGGGGAAGAGGAAGGGTAGGGCTGCGCCGAGAGAGAGAGAAGTCGTGTCTCAAATCATCCCAAACCCTTGCATATATATAGGAGGATGGAGAGGGAGGGCTTCCTTGGCCCCTCCTCCAAGGAGGAGAGGTTCGGCCGACCCTAGGGGAAGAGTCGACCTCCCACAAGGGAGGTGGATCTCCTCTTTTTCAAACTCCTTTGCCCTATCTCCTTATCTCCAGCCGCATGGGCCTTTCTAGTAGGTCTTGGCCAGCCCAACAAGGGCTGGAACACCTCCTCTAAGGGCCCACGGAGTCCTATGGTCGTCACATCCCTCCCGGGGGTCCTCCGGCACCCTCCCGGCACTCCCGATACACCGATGAGCCCGAAAACTTTTCGGTGACCAAAACTGGACTTCCTATATATTAATCTTTACCTCCAGACCATTCCGGAGCTCCTCGTGACGTCCGGAATCTCATCCGGGACTCCGAACAACCTTCGGTAATCACGTATACCATTTCCCTATAACCCTAGCATCATCGAACCTTAAGTGTGTAGACCCTACGGGTTCGGGAGACACGTAGACATGACCGAGACACCTCTCCGGTCAATAACCAACAGCGGGATCTAGATACCCATGTTGGCTCCCACATGCTCCACAATGATCTCATCGGATGAACCACGATGTCGGGGATTCAATCAATCCCGTATAGAATTCCCTTTGTCTATCGGTATGATACTTGCCCGAGATTCGATCGTCGGTATCTCTATACCTTGTTCAATCTCATTACCGACAAGTCTCTTTACTCGTTCCGTAACACATCATCCTGTGGCTAACTCCTTAGTAACATTGAGCTCATTATGATGATGTCTTACCGAGTGGGCCCAGAGATACCTCTCCGTCACACGGAGTGACAAATCCCAGTCTCGATTCGTGCCAACCCAACAGACACTTTCGGAGATACCCGTAATGCACTTTTATAGACACCCAGTTATGTTGTGACGTTTGGCACACCCAAAGCATTCCTACGGTATCCGGTAGTTGCACAATCTCACGGTCTAAGGAAACGATACTTGACATTGAAAAGCTTTAGCAAACGAACTACACGATCTTGTGCTATGCTTAGGATTGGGTCTTGTCCATCACATCATTCTCCTAATGATGTGATCCCGTTATCAATGACATCCAATGTCCATGGTCATGAAACCATGACCATCTATTGATCAACGAGCTAGTCAACTAGAGGCTCACTAGGGACATGTTGTGGTCTATGTATTCACACATGTATTACGGTTTCCGATTAACACAATTATAGCACAAACAATAGACAATTTTCATGAACTAGGAAATACAATAATAACCATTTTATTATTGCCTCTAGGGCATATTTCCAACAGTCTCCCACTTGCACTAGAGTCAATAATCTAGTTACATTGTGATGAATCGTACACCCATAGCAATCTGGTGTTGATCATGTTTTGCTCGTGAGAGAGGTTTAGTCAACGGATCTGCGACATTTAGATCCGTATGCACTTTACAAATATCTATATATCCCTCCTGAATGTAATCATGGATGGAGTTGAAGTGGCGCTATATGTGTCTTGTCTTCTTGTGAAATCTGGGCTCCTTCGCAAGGGCAATAGCTCCAGTGTTGTCACAGAATAGAGTCATCGGGCCCGACGCACTTGGAATTACTCCTAGGTCGGTGATGAACTCCTTCATCCAGAATCCTTCCTTTGCTACTTCCGAAGCAGCTATGTACTTCGCTTCACATGTAGATGCCGCCACGACGCTTTGCTTGCTGCTGCACCAGTTGACTGCCCCTCCGTTCAAAACATACACGTATCCGGTTTGCGACTTGGAGTCATCCGGATCTGTGTAGAAGCTAGCATCGACGTAACACTTTACGACGAGCTCTTCGGCACCTCCATATACGGGAAACATGTCCTTTGTCCTTTTCAGGTACTTCAGGATATTCTTGACCGTTGTCCAGTGTACCGCTCCGGGATCACTTTGGTACCTTCCTACCAAACTTATGGCAAGGTTCACATCAGGTCTGGTACACAGCATGGCATACATAATAGAGCCTATGGCTGAAGCATAGGGGATGACACTCATCTCTTCTCTATCCTTTGCCGTGGTCGGGCATTGAGTTGTACTCAATCTCACACCCTGTAACATAGGCAAGAACCCCTTCTTGGACTGATCCATATTGAACTTCTTCAATATCTTTTCAAGGTATGTGCTTTGTGAAAGACCTATGAGGCATCTCGATCTATCTCTATAGATCTTAATACCTAATATGTAAGCAACTTCTCCAAGGTCCTTCATTGAAAAACACTTATTCAAGTAGGCCTTTATACTTTCCAATTGTTCTATATCATTTCCCATTATCAGTATGTCATCCACATATAATATGAGAAATGCTACAGAGCTCTCACTCACTTTCTTGTAAATACAGAGTTCTCCATAAACCTTTACAAACCCAAATGCTTTAATCACTTCATTAAAGCGAATGTTCCAACTCCGAGATGCTTGCACCAGCCCATAGATGGAGCGCTGGAGCTTGCATACTTTGTTAGCATCTTTAGGATCGACAAAACCTCCCGGCTGCATCCTATACAGTTCTTCCTTGAGGAAGCCATTAAGGAATGCCGTTTTGACGTCGATTTGCCAGATCTCATAATCATAAAATGCGGCAATTGCTAACATGATTCGGACAGACTTCAGCATCGCTACGGGTGAGAAAGTCTCATCGTAGTCAATTCCTTGAACTTGTCGATAACCCTTAGCGACAAGCCGAGCCTTATAGACGGTTACATTACCATCCGCGTCAGTCTTCTTCTTAAAGATCCATTTATTTTCAATGGCTCGCTTATCATCAGGCAAGTCCACCAAAGTCCACACTTTGTTCTCATACATGGATGCTATCTCGGATTTGATGGCTTCAAGCCATTTTTTGGAATCCGGGCCCGCCATCGCTTCTTCATAGTTCGAAGGTTCACCATTGTCTAACAACATGATCTCTAGGACAGGGTTTCCGTACCACTCTGGTGCGGAACATGACCTAGTGGACCTTCGACGTTCAATAGTAACTTGATCTGAAGTTTCATGATCATCATCATTAACTTCCTCTCCAGCCGGTGTAGGCTCCACAGAAACAACTTCCTGTGCTACGCTACTCTCCGGTTCGAGTGGAGGTACAATTACCTCATCAAGTTCTATTTTCCTCCCACTTATTTCTTTTGAGAGAAACTCTTTCTCGAGAAAGGATCCATTCTTGGCAACAAAGAATTTGCCCTCGGATCGTAGGTAGAAGGTATACCCAATAGTCTCTTAGGGATATCCTATGAAGACACACTTTTCCACTTTGGGTTCGAGCTTCTCAGGTTGAAGTTTCTTCACATAAGCATCGCATCCCCAAACTTTTAGAAATTACAGCTTAGGTTTCTTTCCAAACCATAATTCATACGGTGTCGTCTCAACGGATTTTGACGGTGCCCTATTTAAAGTGAATGCGGCAGTCTCTAATGCATATCCCCAAAATGATAGCGGTAAGTCGGTAAGAGACATCATAGATCGTACCATATCTAATAGAGTGCGATTACGACATTCAGACACACCATTTCGCTGAGGTGTGCCAAGCGGCGTGAGTTGTGAAACAATTCCACATTTCCTTAGGTGCGTGCCAAACTCGTGACTTAAATATTCTCCGCCACGATCAGATCGTAGGCACTTTATTTTCCTGTCACATTGATTCTCTACCTCACTTTGAAATTCCTTGAACCTTTCAAAAGTTTTAGACTTATGTTTCATTAAGTAGACATACCGATATCTACTCAAGTCATCAGTGAGTGTGAGAACATAACGGTAGCCACCACGAGCCTCGACACTCATTGGACCACATACATCGGTATGTATTATTTCCAACAAGTCAGTTGCTCGCTCCATTGTTCCGGAGAACGGAGTCTTGGTCATCTTGCCCATGAGGCATGGTTCGCACGTGTCAAATGATTCGAAATCAAGAGACTCCAAAAGTCCATCAGTATGGAGCTTCTTCATGCGTTTGACACCAATATGACCAAGGGGGCAGTGCCACATGTAAGTGGGGCTATCGTTATCAACCTTACACTTTTTGGTACTCACACTATGGACATGTGTAACATCATGTTCGAGATTCATCAAAAATAAACCATTGACCAGCGAGGCATGACAATAAAACATTTCTCTCATATAAATAGAACAACCATTATTCTCAGATTTAAATGAGTAGCCATCTCGAATCAAGCGAGATCCAGATACAATGTTCATGCTCAAAGCTGGTACTAAATAACAATTATTAAGGTTTAACACTAATCCCGAAGGTTGATGTAGAGGTAGCGTGCCGACGGCGATCACATCGACCTTGGAACCATTCCCCACGCGCATCGTCACCTCGTCCTTTGCCATTCTCCGCTTATTCCGCAGCTCCTGCTTGGAGTTACAAATGTAAGCAACTGCACCGGTATCAAATACCCAGGGGCTACTACGAGCGCTGGTTAGGTACACATCAATAACAAGTATATCACATATGCCTTTAACGTTGCCGTCCTTCTTATCTGCTAAGTACTTGGGGCAGTTCCGCTTCCAGTGACCGGTACCCTTGCAGTAAAAACACTCAGTCTCAGGCTTGGGTCCATTCTTGTTCTTCTTCTTCCTGGCAACTTGCTTACCGGGCGCGGCAATAGCTTTGTCGTCCTTCTTGAGTTCTTCTTACCCTTGCCTTTCTTGAAACTAGTGGTCTTATTCACCATCAACACTTGATGCTCCTTTTTGATCTCGACCTCTGCTGATTTCAGCATTGAGTACAACTCAGGAATGGACTTCTCCATCCCTTGCATGTTGTAGTTCATCACAAAGCTCTTGTAGCTAGGTGGAAGCGACTGGAGGATTCTATCAATGACTGAGTCATCCGGGAGATTAACTCCCAGCTGAGTCAAGCGGTTGTGAAGCCCAGACATCTTGAGGATGTGCTCACTGACAGAACTATTCTCCTCCATCTTACAGCTGAAGAACTTGTCGGAGACGTCATATCTCTCGACCCGGGCATGAGCTTGGAAAACCAGTTTCAGCTCTTGGAACATCTCATATGCTCCGTGTTGCTCAAAACGCTTCTGGAGCCCCGGTTCTAAACTGTAAAGCGTGCCGCACTGAACAAGGGAGTAATCATCGCAGCGAGAATGCCAAGCGTTCCCAACGTCTTGCTCTGCTGGGAGAAGGGGTGGGTCACCTAGTGGTGCATCAAGGACATACAATTTCTTGGAAGCTATGAGGATGATCCTCAAACCACGGACCCAGTCCGCATAGTTGCTTCCATCATCTTTCAGCTTGGTTTTCTCTAGGAACGCGTTTAAATTGAGGGTGACATTCGCGTTGGCCATTGGATCTACAATATAGATTGTAAAGATAATTTTAGACTAAGTTCTTGATAATTAAGTTCACATAATCAAATTATTTAATGAACTCCCACTTAGATAGACATCTCTCTAGTCATCTAAGTGACACATGATCCATGTCAACTAGCCCGTGTTCGATCATCACGTGAGACGGACTAGTCATCCATGGTGAACATCTCCATGTTGATCGTATCTTCTATACGACTCATGTGCTATGCTTAGGATTGGGTCTTGTCCATCACATCATTCTCCTAATGATGTGATCCCGTTATCAATGACATCCAATGTCCATGGTCATGAAACCGTGACCATCTATTGATCAATGAGCTAGTCAACTACAAGCTCACTAGGGACATGATGTGGTCTATGTATTCACACATGTATTACGGTTTCCGGTTAACACAATAATAGCATGAACAATAGACAATTATCATGAACTAGGAAATACAATAATAACCATTTTATTATTGCCTCTAGGGCATATTTCCAACACTTTTTCTAACTAGTGAGGAAAGTGATGATATGATTTGTGGGCATGGTGCTAAGAATGCCATAATCCGGTCTATATCCCTCGAAGTGTTTGAGTCAATCACGACTTTTGTGACGGCTCATGAGATGTGGACCAAACTTGAAGAAATATATGGTGGATACAATCTCGATGAGGTTCATCATCTTGTGGGGGAGTCAATTGAGGAGTTCTCCACATCTTAAAATCGTGAAGAACTCCATATTGGTTCTTCCTCTGTGTGCTTGGACATTTCAACTTCTTCCACCTCACCATCATATGGCATGTCCCAAGTTAATTACATGGTGAGTGGAAATGTCATTTGTGATGATGATGTTGTGCTCAATGTTGATGATATTCCATGCAAAAAATGTTGTAGCTTCTTTGGACTTGAACATATGTAGCAAAAATGACATACATTCTTGTGTTGACAGTCCATGCATATCATTTGGAGATTCCTTGAATACCTTTTGTGATGATATGCTTGATACACCTTGTTGCCATGATCCCTATGCTTCCGTTTCCTCTATTTGTTGTTTGACTTACCGTGTAGAGGAAATTAGAGAATTTAGTGCACACATCACTATTGGATAATTTGCTAGAATAGCAAAGAAGGAAATCACCATGTTGGAGAGGAAACGTTATGAGTGTCAAGAGGATGGACATGAATCTCCTACTCTTATTGATGAAGAATCTTCCTCTCCAAAAGAATCGTCATCAACCTCCAATGTTAATATGTGCCTAATGGCAAGAGGTATTACCTAGGTATCATCTACTCTTAGTAATCATAATGATGATAGTGATAATGAATGTAATAGGGATATGAGTCAAGTAATATATGAAATTGGAAATTCTCTTCGTGGTGTAAATAGGAACACTTATGTGATGTTTAAAGATCTTATTACTCCTTTTGAAAAGTGTAATGATTTACTACACAAAGAGCAAGAATAGAATGAAAAACTTGATTGTAACCTTCTTGATACTCTAGAAAAACTTAGAAACTTAGACTCTTCCAAATAGGAGATTGAAGTTGCTCATTGATGTCTATTACACAACTTTTTCTTGTAGACTCATGTTGGGCCTCCAAGCGTAGAGTTTTGTAGGACAGTAGCAATTTTCCCTCAAGTGGATGACCCAAGGTTTATCAATCCGTGGGAGGTGTAGGATAAATATGGTCTCTCTCAAACAACCCTGCAATCAAATACAAGAAATATCTTGTGTCCCCAACACACCCAATACAATGGAAAATTGTATAGGTGCACTAGTTCGACGAAGAGATGGTGATACAAGTGTAGCAATCATAGTAGATATTGTTTTTTAATAGTAACAACAAAAAACAGCAAGGTAGAAATTAACAAAAGTGAGCACAAACGGTATTGCAATGCTTCAAAACAAGGTGAAGGGACGTGGATGTCGCCTAGAGGGGGGAGGTGAATAGGCGCTTTAAAATAATTATGGTTTAGGCTTGAACAAATGCGGAATAAAACTAATGTTTACTATGTCAAGCACAAAACCTAAAATAACTAGGCTCACCTATGTGCACCAACAAATTATGCGAAGCAAGATAGCAACTAAGTAATAGCAAGATATATAACAAGAAACAATATGGCTATCACAAAGTAAAGTGCACAAGTAAAGGGATTGGGTAAGAGATAACCGAGGCACGTGGAGACGATGATGTATCCCGAAGTTCACACCCTTGTAGATGCTAATCTCCGTTCGGAGCGGTGTGGAGGCACAATGCTCCCCAAGAATCCACTAGGGCCACCATAATCTCCTCACGCCCTTGCACAATGCAAGATGTCGTGATTCCACTAAGGGACCCTTGAGGGTAGTCACCGAACCCATACAAATAGCAACCCTTGGGGGTAGTCACTGGTACCCATACACTTTGGCAACCCTAGGGGTGGTCACCGGTACCCGTACAAATTTCTCGGGGCAATCTCCACAACCTAATTGGAGAACCCGATGCTTGCCTGGAGCTTTACACCATAATGATTGAGCTTCGAGACACCACCAACCGTCTAGGGTGCCAAGGCACCCGAGAGGATCAAGCTCCAGGGTGCTCAAACACCCAAGAGTAATAAGCTTCTCAAACTTCACTTCCACGTATCACCGTTGAGAACTCAAACCTATGCACCAAATGCAATGGCAAGGGCACACGGAGTGCCCAAGTCCTTTTCTCCCAAATCCCACCAAAGCAACTAATGCTAGGGAGGAAAATGAGAGGAAGAACAAAGAAGAACACAAAGAACTCCAATATCTTGATCTAAGGGGTTCCCCTCACATAGAGGAAAAAGTGATTGGTGGAAATGTGGATCTAGATCTCCTCTCCATTTTCCCTCAAGAACTAGCAAGAATCATTGGAGGGATTGAGAGATAGCAAGCTCAAAGAAGGTCAACAATGGGGGCCAAACATGAGCCCCAAAGATGAGAACCATTGGGGAAGAAGACCCCCATAAATAGGTGGGGGAAATCCAACCGTTACCCACACAGCCGCACATAAGCGGTAGTACCACCCCTTGGAGTGGTACTACCTCCCACACAAAAAACTCAGCAGTATAAGGGGCAGCGGTAGTACCTCTTAGTACTATCGCCCCTGCTACCGCTCAGGTGGCGCTGGTCACCAGACACAGACAATGAAGTGTCGGGTGCCCCACGTGAGGAGCCGGAACCCCCCAGCGGTACTACCGCTGTGGCCAGTGGTACTACCGCCTTCGGGAGAGAAACAAAGAACCAAAGCAACCAAATGGAAACAGTAAAACCAGAACTGCCATAACCTTCGCATATGAGCTCCGAATTGAGAAAACTCATGTTTGTTGGATTCAGGACGACAAGCGTTATCTTAAGAAGAGGCAGTATGAAAATGCCAATGAGACAGATATGTGAAACCTCTATGAATGAAGAACTGGCAAAAACTCCAAATCAAAAATATCATAGAAGATGCATATGGACTCCATTTTCGATGAACTTGAGCTTGTCATGAAGCTGACCATAAGCTCAAGAAACCACATAGAGAAAAGCCAACTGAGAACCAAGAAATATGATGATGCCAAGAATGCAATGGCTTGATCTCTCAATGAATGATACGATCAAGCTACTCACTTGAGAGCCCCCCTTGATAGTACGATGATACATCTTTGTCGTATCTATAATTTTTGATTGTTTCATGCCAATATTCTACAACTTTCATATACTTTTGGCAACTTTTTATACTATTTTTGGGACTAACATATTGATCGAGTGCCAGTGCCAGTTCCTATTTGTTGCATGTTTTTTGTTTCATAGAAAATCCATATCAAATGAAGTCCAAACGCGATAAAAACTTATGGAGTTTTTTTTGGAATATATGTGATTTTTGGGAAAAATAATCAACGCGAGACGATGCACGAGGAGGTGATAAGCCTACCAGGCATGACCACCCCCTCGTCACGCCTTGGGCCCTTGTGACCAAACCTTAAGGCAGTTGGTGCCCTTCTTTTGCCACAAGAAAGCTAATTTTTGGATAAAAGATCCCCTCAAAATTTCAGACCGATCGGAGTTACGGATCTCTGGATATTTAAGAAACGGTGAAAGACCAGAATCTGGGAGCGTAGAAACAGAAGGGAACAGAGAGAGATCCAATTTCGGAGGGGCTCCTGCCCCTCCGCCGCCATGGAGGCCAAGTACCAGAGGGAAAGCCCTTCTCCCATCTAGGGGGAGGTCAAGGAAGAAGAAGAAGAAGAAGAAGAATAAGAATAAGGAGGGGGGCTCTCTCCCCTCTCTCCCGATGGCATCGGAACGCCGTCGGGGCCATCATCGTGACGACGATCTACTCCAACAACTTCATAATATTTACGAACACCTCCATCACCTTCCCCTATCTATCTATAGCGGTCCACTCTCCCGCAACCCGTTGTACCCTCTACTTGAACATGGTACTTTATGCTTCATATTATTATCCAATGATGTGTTGCCATCCTATGATGTCTGGGTAGATTTTTGTTGTCCTATGGGTTGATTGATGATCATGATTGGTTTGAGTTGCATGTTTTATTATTGGTGCTATCCTATGGTGCCCTCCATGTCGTGGAAGCGTGAGGGATCCTCGTTGTAGGGTGTAGCAATGTGTTCTTGATTTGCCTATGATGGGTTGCTTGAGTGACAGAAGCATAAACCCGAGTAGGTGGATTGTTGCATATGGGAGTAAAGATGACTTGATACTTAATGCCATGGTTGGGTTTTACCTTAATGATCTTTAGTAGTTGTGGATGCTTGATAGAGTTCCAATCATAAGTGCATATGATCCAAGTAGATAAAGTGTGTT
Source organism: Hordeum marinum (assembly GCA_022496015.1). Classification (NCBI taxonomy): domain Eukaryota; kingdom Viridiplantae; phylum Streptophyta; class Magnoliopsida; order Poales; family Poaceae; genus Hordeum; species Hordeum marinum. Next base: position 452,189,797 of record CM039674.1, on the reverse strand, counting down.
AGCTTATGCCTCTCCCTCATATAAAATTGCAATAATGATGACCGGTCTAGTTATCGATTGCTTAGGGACAATTCCGCAACTCCTACCACCACTTTTCCACACTCGTTAAACTAACTTAGTTCTTTCTTTACTTAGCAGCCCCTAGTTTTTATTTACGTGTTCTTTACTATATTGCAAACCTATCTCGTCACGCCTACAAAGTACTTATAGTTTCATACTTGTTCTAGGTAAAGCGAACGTTAAGCGTGCGTAGAGTCGTATTGGTGGTTGATAGAACTTGAGGGAATATTTGTTATACCTTTAGCTCCTTGATGGATTCTACACTCTAAGTTATCGAAAGAGGCTACAACTGATGCCCTACACTTGTGGGTTATCAATACCTTTTTCTAGCACCGTTGCCGGGGAGCAATAGTGTGGGGTGTATATTCTCGTGTGTGCTTGTTTGCTTTATCACTAAGTATATTTTATTTGCTGTTCTAAGTTGTTCTCTATCTTTAGTTATGGGTAGGAAACGCAAAATACCAAAAAAATAGATGTACTTGTTGCTCCAAAAGTTGAGGAACCACTAGTGTTCCGTACCACCGAAGAATATTACTTGGGTCATCTTCGATCCACTTGTGCTCGTGCTGAAAACCCAACTAGCTTAGTTGAGGGAAAATAATTACCAGGAATGCCACCAGATAGGGAGATTGAGTTCTTAATAGAGCTACAGCCAGGGACAGCCCCAATTTCCAAGAGACCCTATCGGATGCCCGCAAATGATCTGTTGGAAATCAAGAAGCAAATTAAGGAGTTATTGGACAAAGGTTATATTCGCCCAAGTTCTTCACCTTGGGGAGCCCCAGTTCTTTTGGTGGAGAAGAAGGATAAATCTTTGAGAATGGTAGTGGACTATCGTGCCTTGAACGAGGTGACTATCAAGAACAAGTACCCTCTACCGATGATTAATGATTTGTTTGATCAGCTCGTAGGAGCCAAAGTATTCTCCAAGATCGATCTTCGATCAGGGTATCACCAGTTGAAAATTCGTGAACAGGATATACCCAAAACAGCTTTCACCACGAGGTATGGCTTGTATGAGTATACGGTCATGTCTTTTGGATTGACTAATGCTCCTGCCTACTTCATGAATTTGATGAACAAAGTATTCATGGAATACCTAGACAAGTTTGTTGTGGTGTTCATCGATGACATTCTGATATTCTCCAAGAACGAGGAAGAGCATAAGCAACATTTGCGTTTAGTTCTGGAAAAGCTAAGAGAGCATCAGTTATATGCCAAGTTCAGCAAATGTGAATTTTGGTTGACGGAAGTCGGATTCCTTGGACATGTTATTTCCGGAGAAGGAATAGCCGTAGACCCCGCTAAGGTTGAAGCCGTCACCGAGTGGAAGTCACCCACCTCAGTTAAGGAGATCCGCAGTTTCCTTGGACTTGCTGGATATTACCGGAGGTTCATTGAAAATTTCTCCAAGGTTGCCAAGCCCATGACAGAGTTGTTGAAGAAAGAATCCAAGTATGTTTGGACTGTGGAATGTGAAGCCAGTTTCCGGGAGTTGAAGGAACGTTTGGTCACAGCCCCAGTGTTGATCTTGCCCGATATTCGGAAGGATTTCCAGGTTTATTGTGATGCTTCACGTCAAGGACTTGGAGGAGTACTTATGCAGGATGGAAAAGTTGTAGCCTATGCTTCCAGACAGCTACGACCTCATGAGTTGAATTATGCCACGCATGACTTGGAGCTAGCAGCCGTAGTGCACGCACTCAAGACTTGGAGACATTTCCTTATCGGAAATAGTTGTGATGTTTACACCGACCATAAGAGCCTGAAGTATATCTTCACGCAGAAAGAGTTGAACCTCAGACAGAGGAGATGGTTAGAGTTAATCAAGGACTATGACATGAGATTACACTACCATCCAGGTAAGGCTAATGTTGTAGCCGATGCCTTGAGTCGGAAAACTTATGTGAACACACTCACAGCTGGAGGATTACCTCAAGAGTTAGTCGATGATCTCAGAGAGCTCAAGCTAGAGATAGTTCCAAGAGGATATGTTGCTACACTGGAAATTCAGTCCACCTTGACCGAAAGAATTCGAGAAGCCCAGAAATCGGACAAGGAGATAGCTGAGATTAAACAGAGAATGAAAGATGGTAAAGCTAAAGGTTTTCGTGAGGATGAACACGGAACTTTGTGGTTTGAGAACCGAATCTATGTGCCCAATGAACCAGAGCTCAGGAAGTTGATACTTCAGGAAGCCCACGATTCACCTTACTCGATACACCCAGGCAATACCAAGATGTATCTGGATTTAAAGGAAAGTTATTGGTGGACAGGTATGAAGAAAGATATTGCAGAGCATGTTGCGATATGTGATGTTTGTCAGCGAGTAAAGGCAGAACATCAGAAACCAGCAGGGTTACTCCAACCTTTGCCGATACCCGAGTGGAAATGGGAAAAACTTGGTATGGATTTCATCACAGGATTGCCCAGGACCCGTTCAGGTTATGATTCCATCTGGGTAGTGGTAGATCGCTTGACCAAGGTAGCACACTTCATTCCAGTAAAGACCACCTATACCAGTGCTAAGCTAGCCAAGATATACATGACCAGGATCGTATGTCTGCATGGAGTTCCGAGGAGTATAGTGTCAGATAGAGGAACACAATTCACTTCAAAGTTTTGGCATCAGTTACATGAGACTTTGGGTACGAGACTGGAGTTTAGTACAGCTTTTCATCCGCAGACAGATGGCCAGACTGAGAGAGTCAATCAGATTCTGGAAGACATGTTGAGAGCTTGTGCGCTAGATTATGGATCTAGTTGGGACGAAAACTTGCCTTACGCAGAATTCTCATACAACAACAGTTATCAGACCAGTCTAAAGATGGCCCCTTTCGAAGCTTTATACGGAAGAAGATGTAGAACACCACTGACGTGGGATGGTGTTGGAGACCGACAACTTTTTGGTCCCGACCTTATCCGAGATTCTGAAGAGAAAGTCAAGTTGATACGTGACAGACTCAAAATAGCTCAATCTCGACAGAAGAGCTATGCTGACAACAAGCGCAAGGAAGTGACGTATGAAGTGGGAGACCGAGCATATCTTCGTGTGTCCCCGCTTCGAGGAACCAAGAGATTTGGTGTTAAAGGAAAATTAGCACCCAGATTCATAGGCCCCTACAAAATTCTTGAACGTAGAGGTGAAGTTGCATACAAACTGGAATTGCCGGAAGGATTATCCGAAGTTCATGATGTGTTCCATGTTTCCCAGCTGAAGAAATGTCATGCTGAGATGGTTGACATCCCTTTGCGAGACACCGTGCCCCTAGAGGCCATACAGCTTGAAAGTGATCTGACTTATGAGGAGAAGCCTGTCAAGATCCTCGAGACATCCAACAGAGTTACCCGCAGCAAGATTATCAAGTTCTGCAAAGTTTTGTGGAGTCACCATACTGAGGAAGAAGCCACCTGGGAACGCGAAGAAGATCTTCGTAGAGACCATCCGCACCTATTTTCTAGCCAACCCGAATCTCGAGGGCGAGATTCATCTTAAGGTGGGTAGGTTTGTAACATCCCAAAATTCCATTTTGGAATGTTATGAATATAGCTATGCATCTATTATCATCATTGCTTGATTGTATGAACTAGTTGAAATGCCTCTTCTGGTTTTCAGAAAGTCCCCTTCTACTTTTCCCTATGTTGCTTCCTCTATTTAAAATTTTTGGTTAAAAGTTCAAATAAGAGAGGAGGAACATGACACTCCACACCAGGGTCTAATTGGTGAATTATTTGAACAAAAATAACCAGGAGTTATTTTGAAAATATTTGCAAAAAGGGTTTAAAAACAATTAGGACATTTCTGAAATAATATTTTTTTCAAAGTGTTCAAATGACAGAATAGAAATGTTCATTAAATAGCATTTATTATTCTGTTAATTTTGATATATAATACCCCTATATTTACAAACGATTTGAATGCTTTAAAAGCTTTTGAATGTCTCCGGAAATTATTAAAAAGAAACGGTAACCGTTTCCGGTATTAAACGGGCCGGCCCACCGGCTTTAAAAGCCGAAACCGTTACCGGTCGGCCGACCGAGCGCAGTAATGCTCCCGCTCTCTCACTGACACCGGGTCCCACCCCGTCCGACCGTTGCCCCGGAACGGTCATCGTCTTCACTCCCCGCGCTCGCCGGATCCGACGCCGGCCGTTACTCCCCCTCACCGGATCTCTCCCCTCTCTCCTCCCCGCACCCCCCCGAGCGCCTATATAAGAGCCCCACGGCCCCGCATCCATTCCCCCCCCGAGCCCCCTTCTCTCTCTCGCCGAGACGCCGTCGATTGCTCGTCGGAGTTCCACCACCACCGGAAGTCGCCGTCGATCGTAGCCACCACCTCCGACCATCATTCGCCACGCCGTCGCCACCAATCGCCTCCGGAGGACCGTCCCCGTCGCCAGGACCACTTCCCCGTCCTCCCCGACCACCGGAACACCTCGCCGTCGCAATCGCCGCTACCGGACTCGCCGGAGTACCCCGACGCCGGCAACCTCCCTCCGTAAGCCCCCTCGACCGTCCGATCCAAATCCCACGGTCCAGATTAGAACGAACTTAAGTCCGAACCGTTTTCTTCTACCGAACGGTCGCCCGCTCTAATTCACCTACCGAACGCCCCCCTTAGCCAATCGGATCGCGCCACGTAGCCCCCTGACCGACGCAAACTTTTTTTCATTTTCTGTTTTGTTTTAATTAACAGAATGTTTTCCAATTTTGTTTTGCTTATATCTTTTAATCTGTTTAGAGTTTTGAGTTGATTCTTTTTGCAATAGCTCACAATTTTCATGTAGTTTCACCCTGTACTTTTAAATTTCAAATTTGAACTATGAAATTTGAATTGAATCAAATTTGCTTAAAATCTTCAAATCTGAATAACTAGAGTTTGAAAATAGATTTTGATATGAATCTTTTTGCTACTGTTTGGTATTAGTTAGGACTATCTTCAGGTATAGTTTGAGGATTTTCATGATATATTTGATTACTGTTTTACCCAAAAAACAGAATCTGCTTATTATTATAATATAGTTTTATAAACTTAATTTTGATTAGTTTGATTTAGAATTTGGTTTTATTTGTTTATTAGGTTCTGTTAGTAAACATTTAGTGTTTTCACTTACTGTTAATAAAAATATAAATTTGCCTAGTTTAATTTTATTTAACATAGGAATCAAAATTTCTTTTCAATTAGGCTTAATTTGACTAAAACAACTAACTAGTAATAGTTTGTTTTCAAACAAAGTTTTCTATATTTTGTTTCTGTTTTCTAAGACAGATTTAATAGTAAATTATTTTTTTTCTGTCAAGAACATGTTTTGTTAACAAATTATAAGTTTAGTTTTACATTCTTTTGTTAATATAACTATAGTTGATTCATATAGTGTTTATCAAAACTTGTATAAACTTCACTAAACTTTTCCCAACAAGCTTAAATTGATTATTCTGTTTATTAATAAAATATTCTATTGTTTTCCTTGTTGTCAACAATTGTTTTGCTATTTCAAAATAGTTTTATTATGTAGTAGTGTTTTCATCATCCCCTTTGGAAAAAACAAAACTTTGTGTGTTTTACTTGCTAGAGACTTTTGTGCATTGTTTGCCTTGTTTGTTTAGTACTTCTTTGCTGAATGTTATGAGTACTTATTTTGGTTGTATGCTTATTTGAGTGCATTGTTTGTTTCGTTAGATTATCCGGAGTGCGAAACTTGTTACCTAGAGTTACTCAAGTACGAAGATCATCAATCAGGCAAGTCACTTTGATCATGTTTTACCCATGTTTTATATGCATTAGTTCTACCATCTCCCCAGTTGCATGCAAGATAGGTTAGTTGGAAACTTGGTTACATAGTAGTAGTATCATGTGGTAGATACCCCTCTCAACCCCTTTGACAACATTGGCCCCGGGAAACGTTGTTTTACCTTTTGCTATGCTATTAGTAGACGGGGTTGGTTGTGTGATTCATGAGAGTTGAGAGAGTTAATAATTTCAAGACCTACATAATGATCAAGATTTCAATACTCCAAGTTTTCAACATACCTCTGGGTGGATGATGGTTGAACGGCGCCCTGGAGAAACCAGTGGTTAGCCTAGGTGATGCTGGAGGTGGCCAGTATTCACGCGGAAAGGTCCACCCAGGCACAAAGGGATGGATGGGTGCTTCAAGACCCAAGGCTTACCTGCACAGCCACAAGTCATTATGGGCTCTGGCTTGGTTGGATATCGTGGTGACCCTGGACAGGCGGTGCTACGAGAGGTAGAAGAACGGTAGGAAAGGATGGGCATCGTCAGAGTCGCAGGGAAACCCTTTGGAAGACCATGTTTTGGTCATCCGTTTCTCAAACACCCTGAAGTGCGAGAAATCAAACGGAGGCGACCAAATCTTGTGGGGAACGTGTGCAAAAAACTCTGCAGAGTACTTAAACCTAATCGATTAGCCGTGTCCACGGTTATGGACGACTTGAGCCAAAGGGATTGGAACTTCCGGAACTCTCAACACAAATAATATGATGATGTGGGAATTTAATAATTTTGGGTATGAGAATTGGTTGATGGAACCATCTCATTAATCAACCAACTTAGTAATGCTTTGCTTAGCCCTTTTTCTTGATGTAGGAAAAATTGGCTTTACGCAAAACTTACCACCCCACCTGCCATATAAGCATATAGACTAGCTGATTATTTTCACCCCTCTCTTGTGACTTTGCCGGCATACTCCATATGCTGACCTACACGGCTGCAACGTATCATGTTGCAGAGTATTTTTCCGACCAGGAGTGAGGACACGTTCTATGCTCAGTGAGATGCCCTTGGAGTCGGATGGACTCATCTACCTTCGACGCTTCCGCAAGATTTAGATATTCTCATGAGTTGGCCTTTGGCCACTTTATTGTAATTTTTATCGTAATAAAGAACTCGATATGAGATTTCGATTAATATAATGCTGTGTGATTTACCTTTGATATATACATTGATGTACCGTGTGTGTACCAGCATGATCTTGGGATGGTACGGAAACACCGGAGACTTGACCTTCCAGGTCGGGTCGTTACAGAAATGGTATCAGAGCACACGCTGACCGTAGGACGTAACCTCTAGGATTGGAAAGCCTTAGGATTGTTTCTCTTTGTCTTTAAATATCTTATACTCTCATCTATTCGTTTCTGACTCCTCTCCGATTATTTCAAAATTTATAGATGGCCACCTTCATCCCAGTGTTGATCACAGAGTTTTGCCAGCCTGACGCAACGATGCCCTTTGGTAAGGAGCTGATGAGGATCGTCAAGGACATAAGGATTGCTTTGCCGAGCATCACCGGGATTCCTATCATGTCATTTCCCCAAGATGGACGCTACAGGATCGAGGTGCATATTCCAGGGAAGACCTTTGGGAATCGGAAGGAACCCATAGATCTCAAGTTCGTGGCACCCAGTTGGATACTTGGAAGAGACATGGCCATTCATCGTGCCCTTGGACGTATCCAGGAGGAATACAGAGGTGGAACCATTTCACCAGGACTCAGCATGGTTTGCCGCAGAGATGCCCATGGCAACATCATCACCAATCCCACTGCAGACACCAATATCTCCTATATCCAGACCTTGGAGACTCACATCAGGACTCTGGAGCTTCGAGTTCGTGCTGACACGAAGACTATCAAGAATCTGATGAATCGTGAGCTGGACCTTGAAGCTGATCTGCGAGAGGCCAACTATGAACACGAGCATGAAGTGAAGGACTTCTTAGAGAGGATTGATGAGCAGAATGCACGCATCGCCACTCTGGAGGAGCATCTAGACATGGGAGAAAACCTTCACCCCGAAGGAGACATGGCACCCTTCATCAGCGACGATGAAGACTATGAGGAAAGCACCACCGGAGGACCTACGACTATGCACTTTTGAGGAGAACATTAGTTATGCCCTCCAATGTATCTTTATTTTAGTCGTTAAAGCGTAGGTCGATGTTTAGTTGTCTGAGATTTGTATTTTCCGATGTTTGACATTGATTGAATAAATGAATGAGTGTTTCGTGTGATATGTTTGTTGCATTGCATATGGGTAGTGAATTTCTTCCAGACCCTTGTTCTATTCTAATTCTCATCCCTCTGAAAACAGCAAGATGCCTCCACGACGTGAGACCGATTTCACTTTTCCACCGGAACTCACCCAACTCCTTCAGCAACAGAATGCACTGATGCAACTATTGATTCAGAATCAGACCAACAACCAGAACAACAACAACAACCACCATCCACCCCAGACTGACAATCTCACCCGTTTTCTGAGGTTGAACCCTCCAACTTTCTCCAGCAGCACTGAGCCCATTGTGGCAGATGACTGGCTCCGCAAGATGGAGAGAGAACTTGTCACCGCTGGATGCACTGACGCTGAGAAAGTGCGATTTGCCGCACATCAACTGGAAGGACCAGCAGCATCATGGTGGGAGAATTATACCACCACTTATCCTATTGCAGATGTGACTTGGGAGCAGTTCAAGCTTGCTTTCCGCACCGCTCATGTTTCAGCTGGAGCCATGAGTTTAAAGAAGCGCGAGTTTCGCAACTTGCGCCAGGGTAATCGTTCCGTGGCCCAATATGTGGACGACTTCAACACATTGTCACGTTATGCCCCAGGAGATGTGGCCGATGATGCGGCCAAGCAAGAAAAGTTTCTGGAAGGACTCAATGATGAGTTGAGCATACAGCTGGTAGTGGCTAATTTCAACAACTACCAAGAGCTGGTGGATAAGGCACTTATTCTGGAAGGTAAACAGCAGCAGATTGAGAACCGCAAGCGGAAGTACACTCAGGGGAAGTTCAACTCTGGAGCTCATCAGAAGCCTCGTTACTCCCCGTACTCCGGGAATACCGGATCAGGAAATGGTAAGTTTGGAAAGCACACTCATACTGTGCACAACCATGGAGGTCACCATCATGGAGGAAATGGGAATAACCGTCTCAACCATGGTAACTTCAAGAGTGACAATGGGAATGGGAACAACAACCAGCACCGTCAAGTTCCTGCTCAGAAGGATCTGAGTCACATTACCTGTTTCAAGTGCCAGAAGACAGGGCACTATGCTACTGAGTGTCCCCAGAGTAAGCAAGGCACTGGAAACGGCACTAACAACGGCAACTCCACAGCCAAGAAGCCCAATCCGTTTCCCCGTGCTCACGTGAATCACATCAACGTGGAAGAAGTCTATGATCAGCCCGAGACTGTGGTTGGTAAGTTTTTATTGCATTCACGTCCTGTTACAGTACTTTTTGATTCGGGTGCAACTCATTCATTCATATCAAGGGTAGTTGTGGATAAGTATGGTTTGCCCACCAAAACCCTTAGTCAGCCAATTCAGGTTAGTTCTCCAGGAGGTATGATGATGGCAGGGATAGGATGCCATGCCTTGAAACTCAATATAGGGAACCATGTTTTTTCCACCGACCTCATCGTCTTAGAGTCACACGGATTGGATGTAATCCTAGGCATGGATTGGATGACCAAGTATGAAGGAAATCTTGATTGCCCTAGCAAGTCTGTTTCACTCACCACCCCGGAGAACAAGAGGATTAAGTATGTATCCCGACGCACACGTATGAGTGCTCGGTTAAATTCTCTCACAGGAGTTGTTCAGGAGGAAGTACCTGTGGTAAAAGAATTTCCAGATGTATTTCCGGAAGAATTACCAGGAATGCCACCAGATAGGGAGATTGAGTTCTTAATAGAGCTACAGCCAGGGACAGCCCCAATTTCCAAGAGACCCTATCGGATGCCCGCAAATGATCTGTTGGAAATCAAGAAGCAAATTAAGGAGTTATTGGACAAAGGTTATATTCGCCCAAGTTCTTCACCTTGGGGAGCCCCAGTTCTTTTGGTGGAGAAGAAGGATAAATCTTTGAGAATGGTAGTGGACTATCGTGCCTTGAACGAGGTGACTATCAAGAACAAGTACCCTCTACCGATGATTAATGATTTGTTTGATCAGCTCGTAGGAGCCAAAGTATTCTCCAAGATCGATCTTCGATCAGGGTATCACCAGTTGAAAATTCGTGAACAGGATATACCCAAAACAGCTTTCACCACGAGGTATGGCTTGTATGAGTATACGGTCATGTCTTTTGGATTGACTAATGCTCCTGCCTACTTCATGAATTTGATGAACAAAGTATTCATGGAATACCTAGACAAGTTTGTTGTGGTGTTCATCGATGACATTCTGATATTCTCCAAGAACGAGGAAGAGCATAAGCAACATTTGCGTTTAGTTCTGGAAAAGCTAAGAGAGCATCAGTTATATGCCAAGTTCAGCAAATGTGAATTTTGGTTGACGGAAGTCGGATTCCTTGGACATGTTATTTCCGGAGAAGGAATAGCCGTAGACCCCGCTAAGGTTGAAGCCGTCACCGAGTGGAAGTCACCCACCTCAGTTAAGGAGATCCGCAGTTTCCTTGGACTTGCTGGATATTACCGGAGGTTCATTGAAAATTTCTCCAAGGTTGCCAAGCCCATGACAGAGTTGTTGAAGAAAGAATCCAAGTATGTTTGGACTGTGGAATGTGAAGCCAGTTTCCGGGAGTTGAAGGAACGTTTGGTCACAGCCCCAGTGTTGATCTTGCCCGATATTCGGAAGGATTTCCAGGTTTATTGTGATGCTTCACGTCAAGGACTTGGAGGAGTACTTATGCAGGATGGAAAAGTTGTAGCCTATGCTTCCAGACAGCTACGACCTCATGAGTTGAATTATGCCACGCATGACTTGGAGCTAGCAGCCGTAGTGCACGCACTCAAGACTTGGAGACATTTCCTTATCGGAAATAGTTGTGATGTTTACACCGACCATAAGAGCCTGAAGTATATCTTCACGCAGAAAGAGTTGAACCTCAGACAGAGGAGATGGTTAGAGTTAATCAAGGACTATGACATGAGATTACACTACCATCCAGGTAAGGCTAATGTTGTAGCCGATGCCTTGAGTCGGAAAACTTATGTGAACACACTCACAGCTGGAGGATTACCTCAAGAGTTAGTCGATGATCTCAGAGAGCTCAAGCTAGAGATAGTTCCAAGAGGATATGTTGCTACACTGGAAATTCAGTCCACCTTGACCGAAAGAATTCGAGAAGCCCAGAAATCGGACAAGGAGATAGCTGAGATTAAACAGAGAATGAAAGATGGTAAAGCTAAAGGTTTTCGTGAGGATGAACACGGAACTTTGTGGTTTGAGAACCGAATCTATGTGCCCAATGAACCAGAGCTCAGGAAGTTGATACTTCAGGAAGCCCACGATTCACCTTACTCGATACACCCAGGCAATACCAAGATGTATCTGGATTTAAAGGAAAGTTATTGGTGGACAGGTATGAAGAAAGATATTGCAGAGCATGTTGCGATATGTGATGTTTGTCAGCGAGTAAAGGCAGAACATCAGAAACCAGCAGGGTTACTCCAACCTTTGCCGATACCCGAGTGGAAATGGGAAAAACTTGGTATGGATTTCATCACAGGATTGCCCAGGACCCGTTCAGGTTATGATTCCATCTGGGTAGTGGTAGATCGCTTGACCAAGGTAGCACACTTCATTCCAGTAAAGACCACCTATACCAGTGCTAAGCTAGCCAAGATATACATGACCAGGATCGTATGTCTGCATGGAGTTCCGAGGAGTATAGTGTCAGATAGAGGAACACAATTCACTTCAAAGTTTTGGCATCAGTTACATGAGACTTTGGGTACGAGACTGGAGTTTAGTACAGCTTTTCATCCGCAGACAGATGGCCAGACTGAGAGAGTCAATCAGATTCTGGAAGACATGTTGAGAGCTTGTGCGCTAGATTATGGATCTAGTTGGGACGAAAACTTGCCTTACGCAGAATTCTCATACAACAACAGTTATCAGACCAGTCTAAAGATGGCCCCTTTCGAAGCTTTATACGGAAGAAGATGTAGAACACCACTGACGTGGGATGGTGTTGGAGACCGACAACTTTTTGGTCCCGACCTTATCCGAGATTCTGAAGAGAAAGTCAAGTTGATACGTGACAGACTCAAAATAGCTCAATCTCGACAGAAGAGCTATGCTGACAACAAGCGCAAGGAAGTGACGTATGAAGTGGGAGACCGAGCATATCTTCGTGTGTCCCCGCTTCGAGGAACCAAGAGATTTGGTGTTAAAGGAAAATTAGCACCCAGATTCATAGGCCCCTACAAAATTCTTGAACGTAGAGGTGAAGTTGCATACAAACTGGAATTGCCGGAAGGATTATCCGAAGTTCATGATGTGTTCCATGTTTCCCAGCTGAAGAAATGTCATGCTGAGATGGTTGACATCCCTTTGCGAGACACCGTGCCCCTAGAGGCCATACAGCTTGAAAGTGATCTGACTTATGAGGAGAAGCCTGTCAAGATCCTCGAGACATCCAACAGAGTTACCCGCAGCAAGATTATCAAGTTCTGCAAAGTTTTGTGGAGTCACCATACTGAGGAAGAAGCCACCTGGGAACGCGAAGAAGATCTTCGTAGAGACCATCCGCACCTATTTTCTAGCCAACCCGAATCTCGAGGGCGAGATTCATCTTAAGGTGGGTAGGTTTGTAACATCCCAAAATTCCATTTTGGAATGTTATGAATATAGCTATGCATCTATTATCATCATTGCTTGATTGTATGAACTAGTTGAAATGCCTCTTCTGGTTTTCAGAAAGTCCCCTTCTACTTTTCCCTATGTTGCTTCCTCTATTTAAAATTTTTGGTTAAAAGTTCAAATAAGAGAGGAGGAACATGACACTCCACACCAGGGTCTAATTGGTGAATTATTTGAACAAAAATAACCAGGAGTTATTTTGAAAATATTTGCAAAAAGGGTTTAAAAACAATTAGGACATTTCTGAAATAATATTTTTTTCAAAGTGTTCAAATGACAGAATAGAAATGTTCATTAAATAGCATTTATTATTCTGTTAATTTTGATATATAATACCCCTATATTTACAAACGATTTGAATGCTTTAAAAGCTTTTGAATGTCTCCGGAAATTATTAAAAAGAAACGGTAACCGTTTCCGGTATTAAACGGGCCGGCCCACCGGCTTTAAAAGCCGAAACCGTTACCGGTCGGCCGACCGAGCGCAGTAATGCTCCCGCTCTCTCACTGACACCGGGTCCCACCCCGTCCGACCGTTGCCCCGGAACGGTCATCGTCTTCACTCCCCGCGCTCGCCGGATCCGACGCCGGCCGTTACTCCCCCTCACCGGATCTCTCCCCTCTCTCCTCCCCGCACCCCCCCCGAGCGCCTATATAAGAGCCCCACGGCCCCGCATCCATTCCCCCCCCGAGCCCCCTTCTCTCTCTCGCCGAGACGCCGTCGATTGCTCGTCGGAGTTCCACCACCACCGGAAGTCGCCGTCGATCGTAGCCACCACCTCCGACCATCATTCGCCACGCCGTCGCCACCAATCGCCTCCGGAGGACCGTCCCCGTCGCCAGGACCACTTCCCCGTCCTCCCCGACCACCGGAACACCTCGCCGTCGCAATCGCCGCTACCGGACTCGCCGGAGTACCCCGACGCCGGCAACCTCCCTCCGTAAGCCCCCTCGACCGTCCGATCCAAATCCCACGGTCCAGATTAGAACGAACTTAAGTCCGAACCGTTTTCTTCTACCGAACGGTCGCCCGCTCTAATTCACCTACCGAACGCCCCCCTTAGCCAATCGGATCGCGCCACGTAGCCCCCTGACCGACGCAAACTTTTTTTCATTTTCTGTTTTGTTTTAATTAACAGAATGTTTTCCAATTTTGTTTTGCTTATATCTTTTAATCTGTTTAGAGTTTTGAGTTGATTCTTTTTGCAATAGCTCACAATTTTCATGTAGTTTCACCCTGTACTTTTAAATTTCAAATTTGAACTATGAAATTTGAATTGAATCAAATTTGCTTAAAATCTTCAAATCTGAATAACTAGAGTTTGAAAATAGATTTTGATATGAATCTTTTTGCTACTGTTTGGTATTAGTTAGGACTATCTTCAGGTATAGTTTGAGGATTTTCATGATATATTTGATTACTGTTTTACCCAAAAAACAGAATCTGCTTATTATTATAATATAGTTTTATAAACTTAATTTTGATTAGTTTGATTTAGAATTTGGTTTTATTTGTTTATTAGGTTCTGTTAGTAAACATTTAGTGTTTTCACTTACTGTTAATAAAAATATAAATTTGCCTAGTTTAATTTTATTTAACATAGGAATCAAAATTTCTTTTCAATTAGGCTTAATTTGACTAAAACAACTAACTAGTAATAGTTTGTTTTCAAACAAAGTTTTCTATATTTTGTTTCTGTTTTCTAAGACAGATTTAATAGTAAATTATTTTTTTTCTGTCAAGAACATGTTTTGTTAACAAATTATAAGTTTAGTTTTACATTCTTTTGTTAATATAACTATAGTTGATTCATATAGTGTTTATCAAAACTTGTATAAACTTCACTAAACTTTTCCCAACAAGCTTAAATTGATTATTCTGTTTATTAATAAAATATTCTATTGTTTTCCTTGTTGTCAACAATTGTTTTGCTATTTCAAAATAGTTTTATTATGTAGTAGTGTTTTCATCATCCCCTTTGGAAAAAACAAAACTTTGTGTGTTTTACTTGCTAGAGACTTTTGTGCATTGTTTGCCTTGTTTGTTTAGTACTTCTTTGCTGAATGTTATGAGTACTTATTTTGGTTGTATGCTTATTTGAGTGCATTGTTTGTTTCGTTAGATTATCCGGAGTGCGAAACTTGTTACCTAGAGTTACTCAAGTACGAAGATCATCAATCAGGCAAGTCACTTTGATCATGTTTTACCCATGTTTTATATGCATTAGTTCTACCATCTCCCCAGTTGCATGCAAGATAGGTTAGTTGGAAACTTGGTTACATAGTAGTAGTATCATGTGGTAGATACCCCTCTCAACCCCTTTGACAACATTGGCCCCGGGAAACGTTGTTTTACCTTTTGCTATGCTATTAGTAGACGGGGTTGGTTGTGTGATTCATGAGAGTTGAGAGAGTTAATAATTTCAAGACCTACATAATGATCAAGATTTCAATACTCCAAGTTTTCAACATACCTCTGGGTGGATGATGGTTGAACGGCGCCCTGGAGAAACCAGTGGTTAGCCTAGGTGATGCTGGAGGTGGCCAGTATTCACGCGGAAAGGTCCACCCAGGCACAAAGGGATGGATGGGTGCTTCAAGACCCAAGGCTTACCTGCACAGCCACAAGTCATTATGGGCTCTGGCTTGGTTGGATATCGTGGTGACCCTGGACAGGCGGTGCTACGAGAGGTAGAAGAACGGTAGGAAAGGATGGGCATCGTCAGAGTCGCAGGGAAACCCTTTGGAAGACCATGTTTTGGTCATCCGTTTCTCAAACACCCTGAAGTGCGAGAAATCAAACGGAGGCGACCAAATCTTGTGGGGAACGTGTGCAAAAAACTCTGCAGAGTACTTAAACCTAATCGATTAGCCGTGTCCACGGTTATGGACGACTTGAGCCAAAGGGATTGGAACTTCCGGAACTCTCAACACAAATAATATGATGATGTGGGAATTTAATAATTTTGGGTATGAGAATTGGTTGATGGAACCATCTCATTAATCAACCAACTTAGTAATGCTTTGCTTAGCCCTTTTTCTTGATGTAGGAAAAATTGGCTTTACGCAAAACTTACCACCCCACCTGCCATATAAGCATATAGACTAGCTGATTATTTTCACCCCTCTCTTGTGACTTTGCCGGCATACTCCATATGCTGACCTACACGGCTGCAACGTATCATGTTGCAGAGTATTTTTCCGACCAGGAGTGAGGACACGTTCTATGCTCAGTGAGATGCCCTTGGAGTCGGATGGACTCATCTACCTTCGACGCTTCCGCAAGATTTAGATATTCTCATGAGTTGGCCTTTGGCCACTTTATTGTAATTTTTATCGTAATAAAGAACTCGATATGAGATTTCGATTAATATAATGCTGTGTGATTTACCTTTGATATATACATTGATGTACCGTGTGTGTACCAGCATGATCTTGGGATGGTACGGAAACACCGGAGACTTGACCTTCCAGGTCGGGTCGTTACACTAAGTATATTTTATTTGCTGTTCTAAGTTGTTCTCTATCTTTAGTTATGGGTAGGAAACGCAAAATACCAAAAAAATAGATGTACTTGTTGCTCCAAAAGTTGAGGAACCACTAGTGTTCCGTACCACCGAAGAATATTACTTGGGTCATCTTCGATCCACTTGTGCTCGTGCTGAAAACCCAACTAGCTTAGTTGAGGGAAAATAATTAAATGAGCATGCTCATTATGTGCGACACCGCATATCCGAAAAAGGGAAACTCTTGTGGCATCAAATTAACACTTTGTGTTGCTATGCTTGGAATCTATGTGAAATTTATGATTTTACTTGTTGTTCTAAAGAAGCTCAAAAACACCTTCCCTACCAATGTGTGTTTAATGATAATGAAATATTACCCTATTACGCCAAGGAGGCCTATTGATATAATGATGTTGAACAAATTGAAAATTTTGTTGCTTTTAAGGGTGCCTATGAAATTGCTTCTTTCGTTGAAAAGTATGATTACTCTTTACAGTTCTGAAAATTTTGTCATAATTAAATATTGCTATGAAAACTATACTTCTAATGCTTATGTTAAAGAGTTTATTGAAAAAATGACCGCTGCCTTGGAAGAGACTAACATTTTGCAGGAATCTATGGAAGAAGAAATTGCTGAAACGATGAGCTCATTGGATGAAAAAGATGAGGAGGAGAGTGAAGAACAAAAGGAGGAAGAGCGGACTAGCTACCCGTGCCCACCTTCTAATGAGAGTAACTATTCAACTCATACATTGTTTAATTTCCCTTCATTCTTACTGAAGGATGAATGATATGATAATTGTTATGATCCCTTGGATTCGTTTGAAATATCCCTTTTTGATGAACTTGATGCTTGCTGTTCTTGTGGCCATGATGCCAATATGAATTATGTTTATGAAGATTAACTTGCTATAGTTCGTTATGTTAAGCATGAAATTGTTTCTATTGCACCCACACATGATAGTCCTATTATCTTTTTGAATTCTTCCAACTACACTATCTCGGAGAAGTTTGCACTTATTAAGGATTATATAGATGGGTTGACTTCTACTATTCCACATGATAATTTTGATAAATATAATATGTATGTGCTTTCTGCTCCTACTTGCAATTATTATGAGAGAGGAACTACATCTCTGCCTCTCTATGTTTCCAATACGATAAAATTGGAAGAAATTGTTTATACTATGCATTGGCCTTTACTTTGTGTGCATGAATTGTTCTTTTATGGCATGCAGATGCATAGGAAGAGGGTTAGACTTAGTTGTTGCATGATATATGTTACTTTGTGCTCACTACTAAATTACAAATCATTGTTAATTAAAATTGGCTTTGATATACCTTGGGATCCGGGTGGGTCTATTACTTGAGCACTATATGCCTAGCTTAATGGCTTTAAAGAAAGCGCTGCCAGGGAGACAACCCGGAAGTTTTAGAGAGTCATTTTATTCTGTTGTGTTATTTTTATAGTTCAATAACAA
Organism: Hordeum marinum; assembly: GCA_022496015.1. NCBI lineage: Eukaryota > Viridiplantae > Streptophyta > Magnoliopsida > Poales > Poaceae > Hordeum > Hordeum marinum. The sequence goes on along the minus strand of CM039674.1, from coordinate 452,172,120 downwards.
AAAAATTAAAGTGTGGAACATAAATTTTTTCAAAAAGAGAAGTGAAAGTGAGAAAGACGAGCACCGTTGAAGTGGGGGCTAGCCTTGAACTTTGTTCATGCCCATGGAAACTTTGTGAATCTTGATTACATAAAATTTTCAACAAAAATAATTATACCCTTGTACAAATCCATTTTATTATAAAAATAATGTGCAAATATGTTCCTTTAGGATGATTAGATTGCTTGTTTGGTGTGTGCAGTGCAAAAACAGAAACTTTGGCTGTAGTGCGTGAATTTACATTTTTTACTGGAATGTCAAAAGTTTCTGAAATTTTTACACAGTACTTCTATGAAAAATTATTATTTTTTCCTAATTGTTTCAGAATTTTTAGAGTTACAGAAGTATGGTAGATGTTTAGATTACTACAGACTGTCCTGTTTAAGATAGATTCTCTTTTTGATGCATTGTTTTACTAGTTTTGATGAAACTATCGATTTTATCGGTGGTATAAGCCATAAACAAGTTATATTACAGTAGATGCAATGAAAAAAATATCAATTGGTTGGCAACACTACTTAAAGTGGTGATTTTTTTTATTATACTAACGTATCCCACAAGGGTTTTGTAAAGTTTTGTGTGATTGAAGTTTTCAAGTTTTGGGTGAGATCACGATGGATGAAGGAATAAGGAGTGGAAAGAGACTAAGCTTGGGGATGCCCGAGGCACCTCAAGGTAATATTCAAGGTCTCCCAAGAAACTAAGCTTGGGGATGCCCTGGAAGGCATCCCCTCTTTCTTCTAACAACCATCGGTAATTTTACTTGGAGCTATATTTTTATTCGTCACATGATATGCGTAAATCTTGGAGCATCGTGTGCTTTATATTTTTCTTTTAATAATGCACCATGATGGTATGAGAAAGTCCTTGGTTTATTTATAGAAGGCTATTTGCACCTCACTTATATCTTTTGAGTATGGCTTTATAGAATGCTTCATGTGCTTCACTTATATCATTTGGAAGTTTGGATTGCCTGTTTCTCTACACATAGAAACCCGCCATTTGTAGAATGATCTTTTGCTCCACTTATATTTGTTAGAGTGTGGGTATATATTTTGTAGAATTAATGAAACTCTCATGCGTCACTTATGTCTATTTAGAGAGTTAACAGGAGTTGGTCATTCACATGGTTAGTCATAAAATCCTACATAAAACTTGTAGATCATTGAATATGATGTGTTTGATTCCTTGCAATAGTTTTGCGATATAAAGATGGTGACATTAGAGTCATGCTAGTGAGTAATTGTGGATTGGTAGAAATACTTGTGTAAAGGTTTGTGATTCCCTTTGCATGCACGTATGGTGAACCGTTATGTTAGGAAGTCAGAGCATGATTTGTTTATTGATTGTCAACCTTTGTGTGAGGGTCGGGAGCACGCGATGGTTAACTCCTACCAACCTCTACTCTAGGAGCATGTGTCTAATACTTTGCTTCAATGACTAATAGACTTTTGCAATAAATTTGTGAGTTCTTTATGACTAATGTGAGTCCATGGATTATACGCACTCTCACCCTTCCACCTTTGCTAGCCTTTCTAGTACCGCACAACTTTCGCTAATGCATTAAACCCACCATATATCCTCCCTAAAAAAGCCACCATAACTACATATTGTGGCATTTCCATAGCCATCCCGAGATATATTGCCATGCAACTTCCACCGTCCCGTTTATTATGACACGCACCATTATTTTCATATTCCTTTGCATGATCATAAGATAGCTAACATGATGTTTTCATGGATTGTCCATTTTTTATGTCATTTTGTATGCTAGATCATTGCATATCCCGGTACACCGCCGGAGGCATTCATATAGAGTCATATTTTGTTCTAGATATTGAGTTGTAATTATTGAGTTGTAAGTAAATAAAAGTGTGATGACCATCATTATTAGAGCATTATCCCATGTGAGAAAAGGATGATGGAAGCTATGATTCCCTCACAAGTTGGGATGAGACTCCGGACTTTATGGAAAATAAAAGAGGCCAGCGAAGCCCAAATAATAAAAAAAGAGGCCTTAGATGCCCACCTAAAATAAAAAAATAAAAAAAGAGAGAAAAGAGAGAAGGGACAATGCTACTATCCTTTTTCCACACTTGTGCTTTAAAGTAGCACCATGATCTTCATGATAGAGAGTCGCCTATTTTTTCACTATCATACACTAGTGGGAATTTTTCATTATATCACTTGGCTTGTATATTAAAATGATGGGCTTCCTCAAATTGCCCTAGGTCTTCATGAGCAAGCAAGTTGGATGCACACACACTTAGTTTCTTTTTGATCTTTCATACACGTATAGCTCTAGTGCATTCGTTGCATGGCAATCCCTACTCAGTCAATATCTATTAATGGGCATATCCATAGCCCGTTGATAGGCCTAGTTGATGTGAGACTATCTTCTCCTTTTTCTTCACAACCTCCACCATATTCTATTCCACCTATAGTGCAATATCCATGGCTCACGCTCATGTATTGCATGAGAGTTGAAAAGGTTTGAGAACATAAAAGGTGTGAAATAATTTCTTGACTTTTCATCGGGGTTGTGCATGATATAAATACTTTGCGTAGGGAAGATGGAGCATAGCCAGACTATATGATATTGTAGGGATAACTTTCTTTTGCCATTATATTTTGAAGAGATATAATCGCTTTATTAGTATGCTTGAAGTATTATTGTCTTAATGTCAAATGATAGACTGTTGCTTTGAATCACTCGTGTATTAATATTCATGTCATGATTAGATTATATGAACAAGATTATGCTAGGTAGCATTCAACATCAAAAATTATCTTTTTTATCATTTATCTACTCGAGGACGAGAAAGAATTAAGCTTGGGGATGCTGACACATCTCCGGCGTATCTATAATTTTTGACTATTTCATGCCAATATTCTACAACTTTCATATACTTTTGGAAACTTTTTGTACTATTTTTGGGACTAACATATTGATCCAGTGCCCAGTGCCAGTTCCTGTTTGTTGCATGTTTTTTGTTTCACAGAAAATCCATATCAAACGGAGTCCAAACGCAATAAAAACTTACGGAGATTTTTTTGGAATATATGTGATTTTGGGGAAAAAGAATCAACGCGAGACGATGCACGAGGAGGTGACAAGCCTGCCAGTCACGACCACCCCCTGGCCGTGCCGTGGGCCCTTGTGACCAGCCCTTAAGGCGGTTGTTGCCCTTATTTCTCTGCAAGAAAGCTAAGTTTTGGATAAAGATCCCCTCAAAATTTCAACCCAATCGGAGTAACGGATCTATGAATATTTAAGAAACGGTGAAAGGCCAAAATCTGGGAGCGCAGAAATAGAAGGAAACACACACACACACACACACACACACACACACACAGAGAGAGAGAGAGAGAGGTCCAATCTCGGAGGGGATCTCGCCCCTCTGCCGCCATGGAGGCCAAGTACTAGAGGGGAAACCCTTCTCCCATCTAGGGGGATGCCAAGGAAGAAGAAGAATGAGGGGGGCTCTCTCCCCCTCCCTCCCGGTGGCACCGGAACACCGCCGGGGCCATCATCATGACGACGATCTACTCCAACAACTTTGTCATCTTCACCAACACCTCCATCAACTTCCCCCATCTATCTATAGCGGTCCACTCTCTTGCAACCCGCTGTACCCTCTACTTGAACATGGTGCTTTATGCTTCATATTATTATCCAATGATGTGTTGCCATCCTATGATGTCTAAGTAGATTTTTGTTGTCCTATGAGTTGATTGATGACCATGATTGGTTTGAGTTGCATGTTTTATTATTGGTGCTGTCCTATGGTGCCCTCCGTGTCGCGCAAGCGTGAGGGATCCTCGCTGTAGGGTGTAGCAATGTGTTCATGATTTGCCTATGGTTGGTTGCTTGAGTGACAAAAGCATAAACCCGAGTAGATGGGTTGTTGCATATGGGAGTAAAGAGGACTTGATACTTAATGACATGGTTGAGTTTTACCTTAATGATCTTTAGTAGTTGCGGATGCTTTCTAGAGTTCCAATCATAAGTGCATATGATCCAAGTAGATAAAGTATGTTAGCTTATGCCTCTCCCTCATATAAAATTGCAATAATGACGACCGGTCTAGTTATCAATTGCCTAGGGATAATTCCGCAACTCCTACCACCACTTTTCACACTCGTTAAACTAACTTAGTTGTTTCTTTATCTTATAAGACCCTAGTTTTTATTTACGTGTTCTTTACTATATTGCAAACCTATCCCGTCACACCTACAAAGTACTTCTAGTTCATACTTGTTCTAGGTAAAGAGAACGTTAAGCGTGCGTAGAGTTGTATCGGTGGTCGATAGAACTTGAGGGAATATTTGTTCTACCTTTAGCTCCTCGTTGGGTTCGACACTCTTACTTATCGAAAGAGGCTACAACTGATCCCCTACACTTGTGGGTTATCATACGGCTATCAATCCTATAACCCAGTCTCCTAACTACCACCATGAGACCGGTAAAATAGAAAACCCTACCAAGAAGAAACATTTGCCTTGTGCATAGTCCACTTGAGCTAGATGATGATGATGTTATCCTCCTCAATACAGACCACCTTTCTTGTTTGCGCCGGCTCGATGAAGACTAGATGATTGCTCCCTCATACTCCACTATGGGTGAGCCACTCTTCGGCACATATTTACAAGTCCATTGTTAGCACATTGGACGGCAAGCTTCAAGCATGATCTCTCCGTGACTCTTCACTTCAACTTGCACACTGCAACCTTGATGACGATCACCACTTGATGTCATCATCCATGGGATGTATGGAATCTTTCTCTTGATGCAATCCCATGGAAATATACCTAACCCTACAAAGAACACTCACGTAGACCATGGGTCAGTACACAAAGAGTAATGGACAATGCTTACCATACCATGGGATCACTTGATCCCTCTCAGTATATCTTGTATGCTTTGTGTGTTGATCAACTTGGTTCACTCTTTGACTTAGTCTTGATCAACCTTGTATCTTATATTCTCTCTTCATAAAGATGATGTCTTGAAGTTAAACATGAGTGCTCACACAATCTTCTTCGTCAAGACATGCTTGCAATAAGCTCAACTCCCACATGACCAATCTTTGGATAAAACCTTGAATACCGCCTTGGTCACCATATAAACTCCTTGAAACCAAGAGATGGACTTCAAGAAGTACCTATGGACAAATCCTTCGAATATAACTCAAGGCAACCATTAGTCCATCGGGATTGCCATAAATTACCAAAACCACACATAGATAAATGTGCTCTTACACAAGGCCTAGGTTCCGTACTTTCGCTAGTGCAATCTCTCAACAATACTAGTATAATTGGATCACATACCATACCTCAACGTGCAACGAAGAATAACTCCAAAGTTATTATCTAGCGGAGAACATAAGAAGAAATTTCTTGTATGGTACGAAACCACCTTAAAGTTATCCTTTCCGATCGATCTATCCAAGAGTTCGGACTAAAATAACACAAAGTTATCCTTTCCGATCGATCTATCTAAGAGTTCGTACTAGAATAACACCATATGATACGCATCAACCAACTCTAATGTCACCTAGATACTCCAATGTCACCACAAGTATCCATGAGTTAATTATACGATACACATCAAATAGTTTCAGATTCATAATACTCAGAGCCTGTTTTGAAGTCCTCCACACTTCTTCAAATATGAAAATCTAGCTTCTCTCGCTGGCTTCTCACTCCTCGAAGCGATAGGTCAGCGTTGGGATAGAGCAGCAACTTCTCCTAGTGCTTGATGGGTTGGCATCCCAGCTAAGGTTCTCTGGCCTATTCGGAGGCAGTTTGGGCTAGCTGAAACTAGCCCATGTTCGGGGAAATAGGAGAGGATTGTACACATTCGCTGGAGGCAGAGTGCACGACGTATCGATTCAATGAATCATTTTCTTTGGAGGTGGCAGTTTTGATGTAAATATATAGAACTGCAACTTCTTGGTTTCGTGAAGGTGGGCAGCAGCAGCTTCTCATTTTTACACGTAGGGAACATCTAGCTTCGCAAATTCAGTTTCTCGGGCAGAAACCGTTCGAGACAATTTCATCTGGAAAGTTTTTTAAGTATGGAGCTGGAGGACTTCCGAACAGGCCCTCAATCCAACACAAAGAGCCTCAAAGAGTGCCCCAAGATTTCTACCGAAGAAAGTAGGACGAAAACGTGCATCAACCCCTATGCATATATTCCAAAGGTCACCGGAATCCGCAAGTTGATGCCATAACATATATATCAAGTAATTCACTTGAATACCCCAATGTCACTATGGGTATCCGCATGCAAAACATACATCAAGTGCTCTCAAATCCATAAAAGTATTCAATCCGGTAATAATACAATCTCAAAGGGAAAACTCAATTCATCACAACAAGATAGAGAGGGGAAAACACCATGTGATCCAACTATATTAACATAGTCTGCGATACATCAAGATCGTGCCATCTCAAGAACATGAGAGAGAGAGAGATTGAACACATAGCTATTGGTACAAACCGTCAGCCCCGAGGGTGGACTACTCCTTCCACATCATGGACTCTGTCGGGATGATGAAGATGACCATCGGAGATGATCTACCCTCTCCGACAGGGTACTGGAATGCCTTCAGATTGGTTTTTCGTCTATACAGAGAGTTGCGGTGGCAGAACGAGGAGTCTAGGGTTATTTCTGATGGTTTCTATATTTATAGTAATTTTTGGCATTGGTTTCACGCTAAGGTGGGCCACGAGGTGAGGAATATCCACTAGGGTGTGCCAGGCCCCCCTGGCGCGCCTTGGTGAGTGGTGCCAACCTTGTTGCTCTTCTGGCCCTCCCACAAAGCATCTAGTGCCTCTATTGTTCCAAAAAAATCATTAAAAATTTTCAGGCGATTCCGAGAACTTTCATTTTCTGCACGCAAAAAACACCATGGTAGTTTTGCTGAAAAAAGTGACAGTCCGGGTTAGTTCTAAATAGATCATATAAAGTGCATCAAAACATATAAAAGTATTGTAAATATAATTGAATATGGCATGAATACTTTATAAATTATCAATACGTTGGATACGTATCGGCATCCCCAAGCTTAATTCCTACTCGTCCTCGAGTAGGTAAATGATAAAAGAAATAATTTATGAAGTGTGATTCCTAGCATAGTGCATAAGTTTGATGAATGATAATTTCAATCACTTTTCATAGCGTCATAATAACAAATCTTTCTCATAAAATTCATCATGATAAGGTAGCAACCAATTCACATGTTACGGTTGAAACAATGAATTCTCTTGAAACTTAACAACCTATGTTCTTGGTCACAAAACAATTGCAATTCAACTTATTCTCAACAAAGTCTAAGTAAGAGCTCCATGTGCTCAATCATCATATAGTCTTCTATGATTGCTATTACTCAAAGCATATTTTTAGAAATGGCATCCATCGAACACATAGAAAGATAGGGATTTAATGTTTCACCTCCCAACTTATTTATCATAGAGATAATTGTCAACAATAATAAGTCATGATCAAATATATTTGACTAGACATATGTGCCTAGATATTTTCCCACCACATGATGCTTGCCAACTAGAGAATAATTGAGGTCGAAATGAGAATTCATACTATTGACTCTTGCGTAAAAGTAAATATTGAAAGGTAAAAGATAGGCCCTTCACAGAGGGAAGCAGAGGTTGTCATGCGCTTTTTGGTTTTGTATGCACAATCCCTTGATGCAAAAGAACGTCACATTATATTGTCCCTTATGATAGCAAACTTCATTATGCAGTCCGTCGCTTTTATTACTTTTCGATCACAAGTTCGTACAAAGCTCAATTTTCTCATACACTAAATGATCAAACACATTTAGAATCGATTTTTATCGCCTTTTTGCAATGATGACAACTTACTTGAAGGATCTTATTCAATCCATAGGTAGGTATGGTGGACATTCATGGCAAGAAACTAGATTTAAGGGTTTTTGGATGCACAAGTAGTATCTCTACTTAGTACGAAGTTTTGGCTAGCAAAAGATCCTAAGCAAACACCACATGTTGGAGGATCCATAACAATATAACTTCTATGCAAATATACACAACCATAACTCATTACGTTGTCTTCCTTGTACAACTTCAACTAATTTTCTCAACTTTGAAAATAATTAATGGGTATTCGCAATCATAGAAGATGTCCAAGATAATATATTTGTATGTTAAAGTTCTCTTCCTTATACTAATCATTAATGAATTGCTTGTATGACCAATATTGTGATTGTCAAACTTCAAAAGATTTCACTTTCTAAACCCAATGTGAAGCTACTACTAAGCATAAAGCACATTTATAGCTTCATATTTATGGTATTTCATTGATTCACAATTTACTCATAGGATATAAGTGAAGCTCAAGAGTAAACATCAAACTACTCTTCAAAAGATATAAGTGAAGATCAATGAGTAGGTAAACAATCAAGTAGCTATGTGAGGGGTCTCTCTCTCAACAAATATTTTAAGATCTAAGTATTTTATTAAAATATAAATCAAAACAAAATAAAATGACACTCCAAGAATAGCACAAACCATGTGTACAAATAAAAATTTAGGCTCAACATAGGCTAACCGATAATTGTTGATGAAGAGAGGTGGGATGTGTAGCATCCCCAAGCTTAGATGCTTGAGACTTATTGAAATATTTACTCAGGGTGCCTTGGTCATCCCCAAGCTTGAGCTTTTGTATCTCGTTCAATCCTCTCATATCCCGGTTTCACCGAAGTCCAAAAAAACTCCATCCATAAAAACTTCAAAAGAACTCGTGAGATAGGTTAGTACACATAAAAACAAATCAACACTTCATGTACTGCCAAGACAAGTCGCACAATAATTTTCAAACATCATATAATGTTTACTATAATTTCCACAATTTATATCTACCAATATAGGCTATGGAAACTATAGGATAAGTAGATAACAAAACTATGACAACAATCTGTCCAAACAGAACAGTATGTAGCAATCTATTAAACCGGTGTACTTAAGTAACTCAAAAAATTATGAAAATTTAGGACGTGCTAAAGAATTTATACTACAACACTGTGTAAAAATGTCCAAAACTTTACACGTTCCAGTAAAATATGAAAATTCAAACACTACATCAAAAGTTTCTGTTTTTACACAGCACATATCAAAACATGCAATGCAAGCATCCTAATGCAATTCTTGGAACTTTTATTGAAAAATAAGATTATAAATAACATCTAACAGAGGATAATAACATATAATGATGATGTAAGCAAATCACGTATCATGTGATGAATAAAAATATAGCTCTAAGTAAGATGTACCGATAATGTTGGAGACGAAAGAGGGGATGCCTTCCGGGGATCCCCAAGTTTGACGCTTGAGTCTTCCTTGGATATTTCCTTGGTGGTGCCTTGGGAATCCCCAATCTTGTATTCTTTCTGCTCCTTATTCACCTCATATCGGTATCTCACCCAAAACTTGAAAACTTCAATCACACAAAACTTAGCGGAACTTCGTGAGATGGGTTAGTGTAGTAAAGATAGATCATTCACTTAGGTACTGTCAAGATACGATTCATAATTGTTATTACATAATAAATATTGTATTACATCATTCCCACAATTTATATCACCAAATATAAGCTATGGAAACACTTGAAACAAGCAAACCATGCATGCAAAATAGAATCTGTCAAAAACAGAAGAGTCGATGAAGATCTGTAGTATAGCCATACGTCCCTGTCTCTAAAATTCTGAAAAATTAGGAAACCCTGAAGCATTTGTATATTAACACTGTTTAAAAAAATTAGGTCATCATAATACTGCAGTAAAAAAATAAAATTCCTGTACTTGAGTCAAATGTTTATGTTTTGGTTCAGTATCAATTCTACTCATCTTGTGAGTCATCCCAAAGGCTTTACTTGGAACTTTATTGAAATAAAATACACAAAACATTATTAATACAGTAGATTAATCATGTTAACACTCCAAACATAAAGTAAAAGTGTCGGGTTGTCTCCCAACAAGTGCTTTATCTTTAAAGCCTTTTAGCTAGGCATGATGAATTCAATGATGCTCACATAAAAAGTAGTAATTGAAACATGCAAGAGAGCATCATGAATGTCATGACAAGCATATTTAAGTCTAACCCACTTTTTATGCATAGCGATTTTGTGATCAAACAATTTATGGAGCAATAATCAACTAGCATAGGAAGGCAAAACGAGCATAACATCAAAGCTTTGAACACATAGGGAGGAAACTTGATATTATTGAAATTCCTACAAGCATATGTTCCTCCCTCATAATAATTTTCAGTAGCATCATGGAAGAATTTCACAATATAACTATCTCATAAATCATTATTTTCATTATGCACAAGCATAGAATATTTATTACTCTCCACATAAGCATATTTCTTCTCATTCAGGGTAGTGGGAGCAAACTCTACAAAATAACTATCATGAGATACATGATTGACATAACCACATTCAGTATTAAAATCACAATGAAAAGTTTCATGGTTACTATCACTCTTTATAGCATACTTGTCATCATCATAATCATCATAGATAGGAGGCATGCCATCATCATAATAAATTTGCTCATCAAAACTTGGGGGACTAAAAATATCATCTTCATCAAACATAGCATCCCCAAGCTTGTGACTTTGCATATCATTAGCATCATGGATATTCAGAGAAATTCATACTAGCAATATTTCTATCATGCTTACCATTCAAGTAATTCTCATCAAGTATTTTCATAATTTCTTCCTCTACCAATTGTGCACAGTTTTCTGAATCCTTATTTTCACGAAAGACATTATAAAGATGATACAAATGATGCAACCTAAACTCCATTTTTGTAGTTTTATTTTATAAAACCAAACTAGTGAAAAACAAGAAACTAAAAGATTTGATTGCAAGATCTAAAGATATACCTTCAAGCACTCACCTCCCTGGCAACGGTGCCAGAAAAGAGCTTGATGTCTACTACGCAACTTTATTCTTGCAGACTTGTGTTGGGCCTCCAAGCGCAGAGTTTTGTAGGACATTAGCAAATTTCCCTCAAGTGGATGACCTAAGGTTTATAATCTGTGGGAGGTGTAGGATGAATATGATCTCTCTCAAACAACCCTGCAATCAAATACAAGAAATCTCTTTTGTCCCCAACACACCCAATACAATGGCAAATTGTATAGGTGCACTAGTTCGGCGAGGAGATGGTAATACAAGTGTAGTAATGATAGTATATATTGATTCTTGTAACAGTAACAATAAAAAAATCAAGGTAGCAAGTAACAAAATTTATCACAAACGGTATTGCAATACTTGAAAACAAGGCCTAGGGTCCGTACTTTCGCTAGTGCAATCTCTCAACAATGGTAATATAATTGGATCACATAACCATCCCTCAACGTGCAACCAAGAATCACTCCAAAGTTCTTATCTAGTGGAGAACATAAGAATAAATAGTTTGTAGGGTACGAAACCAACTTAAAGTTATCCTTTCCGATTGATATATCCAAGAGTTCGTACTAAAATAACACAAAGTTATCCTTTCCAACCGATATATCTAAGAGTTCGTACTAGAATAACACCATATGATACGCAACAACCAACTCTAATGTCACCTAGATACTACAATGTCACCACAAGTATCCATGAGTTAATTATACGATACGCATCAAACAATTTCAGATTCATAATACGCAATCCAACACAGAGAACCTCAAAGTGTGCCCCAAGATTTCTACCAAAGAAAGTAGGACAAAAACGTGCATCAACCCCTATGCGTAGATTCCCAAGGTCACCGGAATCCGCAAGTTGATGCCATAACATATATAAAGTGAATCACTTGAATACGCCAATGTCACTACGGGTATCCGCATGCAAGAAATCCCTCAAGTGCTCTCGAATCCATAAAAGTATTTAATCTGGTAATAACAAAATATTAAGGGAAAACTCAATTTATCACAACAAGATAGAGAGGGGAAAACACCATGTGATCCAACTATATTAACAAAGCCCGCGATACATCAAGATCGTGCCAACTCAAGAACACTGGAGAGAGAGAGAGATTGAACACATAGCTATTGGTATAAACCGTCAGCCCCGAGGGTGGACTAAACCCTCCTCATCATGGACTCCGCCGGGATGATGAAGATGGCCATCGAAGATGATCTACCCTCTCCTGCAGGGTACTGGAACGCCTCTAGATTGGTTTTTCATTGATACAGAGAGTTGAGGCGGCGGAACAAGGAGTCTATGGTTATTTCTGATGGCTTCTATATTTATAGGAATTTTTTGCATTGGTTTCCCGCTAGGGTGGGCCACAAGGTGATGAACATCCACCAGGGCGCGCCAAGGGGACCTGGCGTGCCTTGGTGGGTGGTGTACACCTTGTGGCTGTCATGGCCCTCCCATGAAGCGTCTAGTGCCTCTTTTGTTCCAAAAAACCGACAAAAGTTTCGAGCGATTTCGAGAGCTTTCATTTCTGCACAAAAAACAACACCACGATAGTTCTACTGAAACCAGCGTCAGTCCGAGTTAGTTCTAAAGTGCATCAAAACCATATAAAAGTATTGTAAACATAGGTGAATATGGCATGAATACTTCATAAATTATCGATACGTTGGAGATGTATCACTCATGATCAACTTGAAGAGGATTTTAAGCACCTTGACCTTGGGTACAAGAATGTCAAAGGATATCTCACCAAACTCTCTAAGTCTTATGAGGAACTTCAAGCTACTCATGTGAAGTGTCTTATTTATACTAGCCCTGCTCATATTGTCAATGATGCTTGTACTACTAACTCTATTTCTTGTGAGGTATCTCTCTTGAAGGAGAATGCTGAGCTAAGGGCTCAACTTGCTTTGCTAACAATCAATTATGGAAAATTAGAAGTAAGTCATGAAAATCTCTCGGGCTCTCATGATGACCTTCTAATCTCCCATGAAAGGCTAAAGTTAGCTTGTGACTAGGTAACATCTTGTGAGCCTCATGTGGACATTAGCACTATTTCTACTCAAGATGTTTTACTCACATGTGCTAGTCCTAGTGATTCATCTAGACATATTATTGCCAATTATTCTGATGAATTGCTCCCCTTGCCTTGTTGTTCTAAGAATGAAGCTCCTACTTCCTCTAGTACTTTTGTTGATACTAACCTTGTCGGGGAAAACAAAGAGCTCAAGGCCCAAGTCACTATTTTGAAGAAATACTTGGAAAAGTGTCATGAAGGGAACTCCACTCTCAAAAATATATTGATCGTTCAAAAATCCTTTCATGACAAAGGTGGACTTGGTTTCATATCCAATAACAAGAAGTCCAAGAACAAGAAGAAGGGACAAGACCAAGTCAAGAATGAGGCCAACATTACATTCTTCAAGTGCAAAGATGTTGGACACCATGTGAGATCTTGTCCGTTAAACAAGAGGACTTCAAATGTGAAGCAACAAGGGAAGCGACCTCAAATTCAATATCAAAGTCAACCTCAAGTTGAAGAAAGGCCGCTAACAATGATGAACCAAGATAATGCTCCCCAAGTTGAGAAATTAATAAAAATAGAAGGGGGAGAACATGTTGCTACAATTGTCGTGAGAAGGGACACTTATCATCATCTTGTCCCAATGGCAACATTCCTAAGCCTCCTCTAGTCAATGATCATTATTCGCTTAGAAAGGATGTTATTGGCAATTTGTTTGCCAAGTATGTTGGTGCCCAAAGAGGTTTGAAAATGGAAAAGACCATTTGGGTTTCCAAGCCTATTGTGACTAAATTATTAGGACCCAACTTGGTTGGGGACCATCAAGCTCAAACTTGATCAATAGGTGTGTGGAGGACATTGGAGATTTGGCTAGTTCATGAAGAAAGATAATATCCACCATTAGGTTGTTCGAGCCAAGTCATGTGGATTATCTTCTTATTATCTATCCAATGTTCTTGTTTGCGGTAACTTGTATTTATATTGCTCACATTGAAAGTTAGCCCCTTGCATGTCTAGGTTTTGTATCTAGCATGTGTATGTATATGTTGTGTTTCCTAGTATGCATGATTTATGTTATCTAGCATGTGTAGGTTGCATTGCACATCATATAGTGGTGTTTGTAGTCTTGGTCCTTTAGTGTGTAATATTGTAATCTTCTTTGGATCTTGTGAGATATTAGAGGATTATCACATTATGGGGGGGGTGTTATGTTTTGTGCACATCACAAACCCAAAATGTGAAAAATGAGAAATACCATGTAGTATTGATATTCAATATTATCTAGTCACTTTGTGGTATGTCAAGCTCATTTTAAATTCAAATTATCAAAGCATCCATTAATTATCTTGTGTTAGTTTTTATTTGAATTTGTAGCGTGCTTCTTCGAGGGGTCCTTAGAGTTTCATAGAAACTTACTGGACACCCCGTGCGCACGGGGTGTCATGAAACTCTCTGGGTAGCTTGTGCACACGGTGTCTTTTGACCCCCGTGTTCATGGGCTATTGTGAACCTCTCTAAGTACCCCGTGTGCATGTGGCTGACTTAGCCCATGCGCACGAGGTCCAACTGGCAGATATGCCCACCGGACGAAGTACACTATCAAACTCTCTTATTATGCTTGGATTTTGTTTTTTGTTTTTTGGCATCTTCAGAATCTACCACTGAGTGTTAATTCCAAATACCTCTTTTATTCTCTTAAAATTGGTATTTCTTCACGTGGTGGAACTTTATGATCATACTCTTCTCGATTTGTGCTTCAACGTGCCTTATCTCACTACTTGCATCTATTTGAGTGAGATAAGCCTGCGAGCATGTGTGTAGTGTATATCCTATGCTCATTAGTTTTGCTTAGGACATATGTTGTTCTTTGTATACCATCTTGTGTGAATTTACCTCTTCGATATAATTTTGATAACTTGAATGCTTTGTGATACTTTTGGTGCATTCATCGTGTATGTGTTCTTTTGTCCAAATTGTATCTCTTTAGATCTTGGTAGGCTTGTGCATGCATATTTATTTATATACGTCTTCATGCCTGGCTTGCTCTACTTGATCCTCTGTATTGGGTGAACTCCATAATATCCTTAATGGTTAAAGATGTGCATGAATTTCGAATTCATATCCATATGGACATATTTAAATGTGAAGTTTGCCCTATGTTTTGTAGTTATGCTAAATTCTTCGGACCCAATAAGTTTGGGGACCAAGTTGTACCTTAATGTGTTTTAGGTACTTTGGAGAAGGATTGGATGCTTGGCTTATTAATGAGGAATGTGGAGACATCATGGGAAACTATTAGATCCAAGCTTGGGTGATTCCTTGATTTGAGGGAAAAGATAAATGAAATCCTGCTTCGGTTGTAAGTATTTAATCTCATCATGAAAACTGGGTTAACCAAAATTTGGGTCAATTTATTGGATATGCATCAAACTCCCACTTACTGTATTCTCAATAAATCTACGGGATGCATTGAGGGAATGGTGAATATGGAGTTTGATGAGAATAATGGCTTCCATGTAGAGCATTTTGTTTCTAGTGTTGTAGGTGATGAGGCTCCTTCCCAAGCTACATGTATAATGGGGAATGGTCATATTTTTCCCACAAGAAAAACCCCGTGTCCATGTAGAAGAAGGAGTAAGATCCCCTCTTGTGGATCCACCACAAGGGAAGTCATCACCCCCTAATGCAAGAGTGATATGCTATGGGAGATCATGTACCTATTCAAGAACATGACCAAGTCCCTCATGTTCCCGAGCTAGATCAAGGGCCCTTAAACCAATGATGCCTCGGTAACAAGTACTTACACCATGCATTTATTTCAATTAGAGTCAATATTATATATGTTGTGTCATGGCATGCTTAGTACTTGTTGAGTTTGTGTTTCTTGCAAAAGCATGCACCTCTTTTATTGCATCTATCAGACATTTGATAAAAAGCATATCATGGCAACCTATAAAACCATGCTCATGGTTTGCTTATCCTAAATATGTTTATTAAGCAATTTGTTGCATGTCAAATGCTCAATGTTCTCTTATGTGCAATATTTATAAAATTGCAAAAGTTCTCTTTTTGGAAGTGGTATTTGCTCCTAGAGGCAATAATAAATTAGTTATTATCATATTTCCTTGTTCATGATAATCGTTTATTATCCATGCTATAATTGTATTGATCGGAGACTTAGGATGCATGTGTGGATACATAGACAAAACCATGTCCCTAGTATGCCTCTAATAGACTAGCTCGTTGATCAAAAGATGGTTAAGGTTTCCAATCCATGGACATGAGATGTCATTTGATAACGGGATCACATCATTAGGAGAATGATGTGATGGACAAGACCCAAACTACAAACGTAGCATATGATCGTGTCAGTTTATTGCTACTGTTTTCTGCATGTCAAGTATATGTTCCTATGACCATGAGATCATGCAACTCACGAACACCGGAGGAGTGCCTTGTGTGTATCAAATGTCGCAACGTAACTGGGTGACTATAAAGGTGCTCTATAGGTATCTACGAGGGTGTCTGTTGAAGTGGCATGGATCAAGACTGGGATTTGTTACTCCATGTGACGGAGAGGTATCTCAGGGCCCACTCGGTAATACAACATCACAATAAGCCTTGCAAGCAATGTGACTAAGTGTTAGTCACATGATCTTGTATTACGGAATGAGTAAAGAGACTTGCCGGTAACGAGGTTGAACTAGGTATGGAGATACCGACGATCGAATCTCGGGCAAGTAACATACCGAAGAACAAAGGGAACATCATACGGGATTAACTGAATCCTTGACATAGAGGTTCGACCGATAAAGATCTTCGTAGAATATGTAGGAACCAATATGGGCATCCAGGTCCCGCTATTGGTTATTGACCGTAGAGGTGTCTCAGTCATGTCTACATAGTTCTCGAACCCGCAGGGTCTGCACACTTAAGGTTTGGTGACTTTCGGTAGTATAGAGTTATGCATGGTGGTGACCGAAGGTTGTTCGGAGTCCCGGATGAGATCCCGGACGTCACGAGGAGCTCCGGAATGGTCCGGAGGTAAATATTGATATATAGAAGTCCTATTTTGGTCGCCGGAAAAGTTTCGGGCTCATCGGTAGTGTACCGGGAGTGCTGGTAGTGTACCGTGGGAGACCATCGGGAGGGGTATTTCGACCCAAGAGGCTACATGGGCTGTGGGAGAGTAAATATCATCCCTTAGTGGGCTAGTGGAAGTTCCACACAAGGCCCATGAGGCTGGGATAGAAAACCCAAAGAGAAAAAGGTGGAAAAAGGCAAAATAGGGAGGAATCCTAGTCCTACTAGGATTGGAGGAGGAGTTCTCCACTCTTCCTTGATTTGGCCGACCCAAAGGCTGGTCCCTTGAGGGCCAAGCCTCCTCCTCTCTTCCTCTTATATATACTAGAGGTTTTAGGGTTTTTTGCACTAGATTTTTAGCTACGTGCTGCTCGTTCCTCTAGTGCATATTTTCTCCTCTAGATTGGTTTTCTGCAGTGCTTAGGCGAAGCCCTGCCGGAATAGCTCCACCACCATCTTCGGAGCGCCGTCACGCTGCCGGAGAACTCTTCTACCTCTCCGCTCCCTCTTGCTGGATCAAGAAGGCGGAGATCGTCATCGAGCTGTACGTGTGCTGAACGCGGAGGTGCCGTCCGTTTGGCGCTAGATCGAAAGGACCGTGATCAAGATCGCGAGACGGATCGTGTTGAGTTCGCGGGACGGATCGTGATGAGTTCACGGGACGGATCATTGCAGGACGGATCGCGATGAGATCGCGGGACGATCGGCGATTTGGATTGCGAAGACGTTCGACTACACCAAGCGCGTTTGTTAACGCTTCCCGCTTAGCGATCTACAAGGGTATGTAGATCCACTCTCCCTCTCGTAGATGCTCATCACCATGGATAGATCTTGCGTGTGCGTAGGAAATTTTTTGTTTCCCATGCGACGTTCCCCAACAGTTTTGTAGTTATGCTAAATTCTTCGGACCCAATAAGTTTGGGGACCAAGTTGTACCTTAATGTGTTTTAGGTACTTTGGAGAAGGATTGGATGCTTGGCTTATTAATGAGGAATGTGGAGACATCATGGGAAACTATTAGATCCAAGCTTGGGTGATTCCTTGATTTGAGGGAAAAGATAAATGAAATCCTGCTTCGGTTGTAAGTATTTAATCTCATCATGAAAACTGGGTTAACCAAAATTTGGGTCAATTTATTGGATATGCATCAAACTCCCACTTACTGTATTCTCAATAAATCTACGGGATGCATTAAGGGAATGGTGAATATGGAGTTTGATGAGAATAATGGCTTCCATGTAGAGCATTTTGTTTCTAGTGTTGTAGGTGATGAGGCTCCTTCCCAAGCTACATGTATAATGGGGAATGGTCATATTTTTCCCACAAGAAAAACCCCATGTCCATGTAGAAGAAGGAGTAAGATCCCCTCTTGTGGATCCACCACAAGGGAAGTCATCGCCCCCTAATGCAAGAGTGATATGCTATGGGAGATCATGTACCTATTCAAGAACAAGACCAAGTCCCTCATGTTCCCGAGCTAGATCAAGGGCCCTTAAACCAATGATGCTCGGTAACAAGTACTTACACCATGCATTTATTTCAATTAGAGTCAATATTATATATGTTGTGTCATGGCATGCTTAGTACTTGTTGAGTTTGTGTTTCTTGCAAAAGCTTGAACCTCTTTTATTGCATCTATCAGACATTTGAGAAAAAGCATATCATGGGGACCTATAGAACCATGCTCATGGTTCGCTTATCCTAAATATGTTTATTAAGCAATTTGTTGCATGTCAAATGCTCGATGTTCTCTTATGTGCAATATTGATAAAATTGCAAAAGTTCTCTTTTTGGCAGTGGTATTTGCTCCCTTGCTTAGTAATTCATTTTTACTCAAATAAGATAAATTCACACCATGTGCCTTGTGCCAGGTGTCAAAGCTCTTATGCTAAGATCAAGTTTGTATAATAATGGATTCGTTCATGGAAATCATGATCTTATTATTTTTGTATCTTTTTGTGTGTGCAAGTTTCTTGATGGATGCTCATCTTGATGATTATTGGCCACTTGACAAACTTATACACATGAGAAAGCGCATATCCCTTCTCGATATCTTTTTTTACCACCGGTCCTTGGGATTTTCTTTTCTTTGATTCTTTGATGGACTCGGTAAGAGGATGAGAAGTGAGTGCTTGTATGTATTTCTTATATCTTTGCACTCATGAGTTTTTGGACAATTTTTTCTCATATTTTTCTCCTTGTTTCATTCCATGGATCCCCAATGTAGTTTAAGCTCCTTTATTTATTCATCAATGGGTATGTGCATTTGATTCCACTCACATATGGTAAATGCACAATTAAGGAGGAACTCATACTTGGCCTTCTAGATTTCTTCCATTTTGGTATTTGATGTCAATGGGGGAGAAGTTGAGAGGGTTTAGGACAAGTGGGTTGGTTCTTGTCATTCATGCATATCTACATTTGTTGTGTATGCTTGTTGCTTGTATATAGAAAAAACTCTGCCAAGGTTATATCATACAATATATGCAATGAAATTCAAGTTCATTCACACATGCATATGTTGTGGAGGAGTTTGCTCTATATAGTCTGGTTCTACTAGCATCAAATACTTGTGTAGTATTGTGATGCTAGTATAGCCGGTTTTTATAACATCAACTATTTTTGTGATATTTGAGGCTATCAAAACCACCTCAAGTGCTCATTTTATTCTTGGATAAAATAAATACTTGTGTTTAAATTCATTATATAAACCCTATTGTTGAGATTGTCATCAATTATCAAAATGGGGGAGATTTAAAGGGCATTTAGCCCCTAAATGTGATTTTGGTAATTAATAACAATCTTTATGGACTAATGCTTTCATCGAGATATATTTTAAGGGATATTACATAAGTGAGATGATTGCCATATTGATGAAGATTTGCTCTTAGCTTTGGTATTAAATGACAATCATTATGAAGCATTAAGGGAATGGTATTTTATATGAAAAAATGTATCATAGTGATGCATGAAGCATGTTGAATTTATATGGGAAGAGTTGCCGATACGCCGATACGCTTGATACGGCCGCGATACGCGTATCGCTGAAGTATCTTGCTTTTCGATTTAAAAAAGAAAGAATAAAACACCGATACTCGCTGTTCACCGTCCACCACACGGTTGCGATACACCAGCCCAGGAGAAAGCCCAGTATCGCACGCGCAGCAGGGGAGAGGCGCCTCGCCTCGCCGCTGCGCCGCGATCTGGACTCGCCTCGCCGCCGCCGCCTGGAGTTGCTCGCCACCTGGAGTGGTCGCCTCCGCCGGCTGGAATCGTCTCTCTGCCCTGTCGACTCCCAAGCCACCGCATGGATTGAACTCCGTCGCCGTCGCCGGTCATCACTCGCCGGCAAGTAAGTAGATCCGGCGAATCCTGCTGCTCGGTGCTTGCCTGCTTTGGTTGATCTATCAATTCATCTACTTTTTGTCTTCAAAAATCATTAGTGGTTGCTAGTTCGATGGAATGCTCCTTGTGTTTCGGCCGGGCCATTGCATGCTCTCCATGCACAGATGCACTTGCTAGTTGTTACTGCTTGTTACAGTTACGAATGGGGCTATGTTTGGGCGTTAGGCAGGCTGCTTGTAGATTACTTGATTCAGTAGATTGTACGTGCTTGCTAATGTTGTTGCTTTGCTGCTGGTACTACCTAGTACCTACAACTTGCTGACGCTGCTGACCTGCTGCTTGGTACTGATAGCTTTGCTGTTGTTGCTTCTATTACCTATTGCTATGTTAATTTTTGTTACATGTCATATTATTATTTATATATACTTGCCGTATCGCCGTGTTGTTGTTTCTAGAAATCACCATATCCCGTATTGCCTTACCCGTATCGTCCTATCGGTGCTTCATAGTTGTGCGTCGGTGGAGTAGTTTAAATTTTTCCTCCAGGGCTGGGCGGACCACAGCCTGCTTTTGCCCTCACGTAGCTCCGCCGGTGCTACCAGGGCGGTGCTTAAAGATAGACACATTGAGACATGGCCTGGAAGAGACTGTTAAACATGCTTTGTTTGAATGTACATGCGTAAACTGTTCTGGCACCAGATAAGGGAGGCAACATCCATCAAGATACCTTTACTCCACCCACAGTCTTGGCTATTGACATGAAGGTTAGACACAAATGGAAGCCCCCTGATTACATCAGTTCATAAAAATAAACGTGGATGCAGCCTTTTCAGAGCAAGATCATATGGTATGGAGCAGACACTGCAATGGCAATAGAAGCCTATGCAATCAGGGCTGGGGTGCAGCCTTATGCCGTCAAAGGCGTTGCCTGTGGATTAACTTTCTAGGAGTAGATTGTATCAGGAAAGATTGTGATTGTTTCAAACGAAAATGTTTGCCAGCATAAAACACTACGAACAAAGCAAGAAAAAGTGACTGAGCAGGAAAATTACCATTGTACATGAGTACTCAGCATATAACAGGTTTTACCATTGTATATGAGCAGGAAAATTACAGGACCATGGAACAAAAACCTGCTGCTCCAATTTACGATACGCAGCACCCGATTTACAGGGTATTCATCAAGTCCAAAAAGAAACTACTAGGGTATTATGAAAGCAAGTTCCACATTATTAAAAACGAGGTTCGATATCCGAAGGATATATTTCAGGACTCTGAAAACCAAACAATAATACTGGTAAGCGGGACGCCCAAACGGGCCACAGCACCCAAGGCAGATCAATCAGTACTTGTAGTCCTTGACGTGGAGGCTCTCGGCGGCGCCCTCGGCGAGGGTGGCATCGCCCTTGTAGGTGCCGAGGGTGGCCTCGGAGTTGGCCTTGCACCTCACCAGGAACGCCGCCCTGGCCTTCTCCTCGTTCTCAGCCTTGCCGGACCAGGCCTTGAGGGTGCTCTGCTGGAGGGCACGCCCGAAGGAGAAGGACAGGTTCCAGGGCTTCTTGGTCTGGAGCTGGTTCATGGCGTTCAGGTTCTTGGTGGCCTCCTCCTCACTCTGTCCACCAGAGAGGAAGACGATGGCGGGGACGGCAGCAGGGACAGTCCTCTGGAGGGTGCGGACGGTGTACTCAGCAATCACCTCAGGGGCCACCTTCTTGGCGTCGGAACCAGGGGTGACCATGTTGGGCTTCAGGAGGGTGCCCTCGAGGAGGACATGCTGGTCATTGAGGGCCTTGTAGCAGGCAGCGAGGACGATCTCGGTGACGTAGGCACAGCGGTCAATGTCATGAGGTCCATCAACAAGGATCTCAGGCTCAACGATGGGCACCAGACCGTTCTCCTGGCAGATGATGGCATAACGAGCCAGACCCTGGGCGTTCTGGTCGATGGAGAGCTGCGATGGCTCAGTGGCGCCGATCTTGAGAACTGCACGCCACTTGGCGAAGCGGGCACCAGCCTCGTAGTACTTGGCGCAGCGCTTGCCAAGGTCATCAAAGCCCTGGGTGGTGGTCTCACCGTTGGTTCCAGCGAGCTCGATGGTACCCTTGTCCACCTTGATGCCGGGGAGCACATTGCCCTCCTTGAGGATGTCAACGAAGGGCTTGCCACCCTTGGTGCTCTGGTACAGGGTCTCCTCGAAGAGGATCACACCGCTGAGGTACTGGAGGGCACCAGGGGTGCAGAAGAGGAGCTCACGGAGGGCTCGACGGTTGTCCTCAACGTTCTCAACATTGATGCTGGCAAAGCGCTTGCCGATGGTGCCGGTGGACTCATCAGCAGCGAGGATACCCTTGCCAGGGGTGCCAATGTAGGCAGCGTTCTTGATGAGCTCATCTGCAAAACAACCAACATCCAATTACAATCAATTGCAATGACTAAAGATCTTACAGATTAAGATCAAATCAACAGAACTGCCAAAGGTAAGTGTAACCATTCACAACATTTAGCTAGCAACACATGCACAACAAACTGACAACCATATTTCTGACAATTGAGTAAGAAATTTTCACAATTTCTAAAAAACTGCATCTGCACAACAGCTCAAGGTGGCAATATAAGGGCAGGGGCAACAAGGAATTAACATGGCAACATAGAAAAGAAATACATCTTGTGACTACGGTTAGCAATAGAAAGCACTAGGGTCTATATAGATCCAGCTTTACAGATGCAATCTTCAGTAACTAAATCCAGAATTACCACTACGACGGACCAAACGGAAATATGTACAGATGTGTATCAACTTAGACCGACAGTGAAAGAAGATGGAACGCTAATGCCTAGTAATAATAATTCGTACAAAATAATCACTAGCATGCACCTAGCAGCATCATAAGTTACAGAATCATGAGCATGCAGCGCATCATTTGACGCGACTCGCGACCCCTAAGCGCCCGATCCAACAGCCAGCGCCCAAAACAATTCGAAAACAGCCGCGACCGCTGCAACCAAGCGGACCCAAAGCACACCGCGTACGGATCCATCAGCGCGTACGGATCTACCGGGTCATGGCACATACTACATCGGATTCGCGAGCACCGGCAGATCTAAGCATGGCGAGGCGAACAGCGAACGCAGATCGATCTACTAGCATGTCGAGAGAAGGACTTGCGAGGGAGGGGGGTGGATCGTACCCTTGTACTTTCCGCAGTAGGCCGACATGGTCGATGCTCGGGGTGAGATTCGAGGGCTGCAAATGGAGATTTGGAGTTGGGAGAGGAGGGAGGCAGGCGGCTTTGGTGGGACGGGGATGATTAGGGAGCGGGGGTTATAAAGAGGCCGAGGCTTGGACGAGGGGAAAGAAAGGGGGATCCGATCTGGGTGCGCCTCCGTAGGAACCCATGCGCTGTCTCCCGCACCGCCCCTGGTTTCTTGCGTTATTTTTAGCGAGGCCCTTGGCGGTGGCTTTATTTGGGTGGTGCGTTTTGTTCTAAAAAAAAGAGGTAGGAAAGATGATTTTCTTTTCCCCTTTTTTTTGGTGAGGGGTGGGAAATTTTTGACATGTTGAAATGATAAAAGCTTCGTTAGCACTGCACCAACTAACAATGCAAATAAATATTGACATAATATTAGTATTACCATGTAGGCAGTGACGGAGCCAGGATGCGGCCACGCCTTGGCCGCCCCAGGCAGCCCTTGTATACTGTAGCATTGTAGCTACAATATTCGCTGCAGTATACAAAGGAAGCTATTCTCATACTCTGGGCGGCTGCCTAGGCTGTCTAGGATCTGTCTCCGCCTCTGTATGTAAGTGCATGGTATATGAACCGACGTGTATTAAAAAGCTCTGCATTACTCATGATTGTTTATGTGTTATATTGTGGTGATTGACAAATGTTTGGCACACCTTTAATTGTTTGGTATAGCCTATTGGCACATCTCGTTCACAAGGCAAACACAGCCGAAGTGGAAGTCTAGTCGTGACTTTTGTTCTTTTTTAGGACATTTGGTCCTAACATCTTCGCCAAACATTATTTTTCTAAAAGTTTACAAAAATGATCTATTATGAGGTTAAATGGACCCATGGTTGGTGTTATAGTAGGAAAGTAGGCCAGTGTACTTTTAAGAAATACCACTGTACCAGTCAAATCAGGCAGCTACTATTAAAGTCCAAAGCGCCCTTTTGTGCACCGTGCACGAACCAGCCAATCAACCAAAAGTTCACCTTTTATGCATTGTGGAACAGTACGCGGGCCGATTCAACAAATGGCAGTACTCCGTTATAACTGGTGCGATGCACTGATGGGCAGTGTTTTGTGCCTGCATATGCGTATGTGCACATGGACATGGGCTCTGGTCCGTTCAAATTTACTCCTGCCTACTCCCGTTAGGTAAAGCAAATGCCTCCACTATATGGTGAGTACGATGGTTATACGCTGGGGACTGGTGAAGCAGATCCAGATCCCTGAGCCAAAAATGGAGCGTGCAGTTTTGGTTGCTCGAAGGGTCAGGCTCAGTTCCAAGAAAGAAAAGAGAACAGAAGAAAATTGGGTATCCGCTCCTCGGGAACATCGGCGTGAATTTCTACTTTTTCCAGGGACGCGCACGCGAAAAAGGAGTAAAGAAAAACCTTTCCGCGAGCGGGGCCTCGCCCGAACCCGACCGCGGCCGCCACCGGTCACGGGTTTGGCCTCACCACCAAACCACGCCCGTGCCGTGCCGGGCCCCACCCAAACGCGACGCCCCAGCGCGCAGCCAACGCGACGCGACGCCCCGCCACCCGTGCAGCCTTGCATGCATGCAGCGGCGGACCCGCGCCGCGCGGGCGGGGCCGATGTGACGGACGTGACAGCGTCGCGGGGAATGGAAAGGGAAAACCGTCGGACGCAAGCGGTTTCCGGAGCGCGGCGCCTAAATAAACCTGGACGCGCCTCTCCCCGTCCCCGTTTTGGGCCTTCGCCGCCGCTTCTGGGCTCGGGTCCGCGCGCTTTCGCACGCGTCCTTATCTTGGTGGCACCGCCTGCGCCGTGCGCGTACGTACGGGCGTACGGCATGCGAGCGGTCGCCCACGGTTCCCTCCGCTCCGTCCAGCAACGGGCGTCCGGCCCGGCATCCCAGCTTCCCTTCGTTTTCCACCGCGGTCTCCTCTCGCCGCATTCATGCGCCCGTCCCCCTCCCTCGTGACGACGCGACCGCTGTTTTCAGTGATGCCGCCTTGGCACGGCAAAGGCGACGCGGAACGTGAAAGAGCGGCTCCACCGGATCGTTCCTACGCTACCGGGTAAAGCAAGGGCGAAAGGAGGATGGAATTGTGAGTCGGAGCGAGCATCATTGGAGAAGATAACCTTCCGTTTCGTAGTGCAAGTCCAGGCAGGAAGATCCAGTAGTGCGTGAGTGGCAGCGGATCGCTGGATCGAGAATGATGTCTATTTTAAACATTAAAATTATCTAAATCCCTGAGGTGTGTTTGGTAGCATACCCAACCTAGCATGGATGTTCTTCTTTGATACATGCTGAATGTAGCCATGTTAAATACATGCATTTGATGTTGTTTGGTAGCGATGTATATGCTAAAACATGCTAAGTTGAGACTCTGTTTGGCAGCTTGCATCTGTTTAGACATGTCCGTCGGTACTGTAGCAACCGGTATTTTTAAACGAGTGAACAAAATATTTCAAAATTGTGAACAATTTTTTAAAACATGAAAAATAACATTTTGTGAAAATTTAAACATTTTTTGAATTTCTAAAGTTTTTTTTGAAAAATTGAACACATATTTCAATATTGATATTTTTAAATTTTTAAACGAAATTTGAAAATCTGTTTTTTTTAAATGGAATATTAAAAAAACTTTTTTTGAAAATTTAAACATATTTTGAAAAATTAGAAAAATATGAATTCATGTACATATTTGGAAATCCTGTCATTTTTTGAAAATTTGAACAAATTTTGAAAATCTGAACAATTTTTGGTATTCTGAACATTTTCTGAAAATTAAATTATTTTTTAGAAATCCTCAACATTATTTGAAACACATTGTCGCTCGCTTCGCTCGTGCATGCTGACTAGTGAACAGCTGTTGGGGGTGTTCTTTCTTCATGCATGCTAAGAGGGTATTTGGGATGAGGTCGTGCATGCTGAGAAGGCCCTGTGCAGGCTACCAAACACCCAAAAGTGGGCCGAGGAGGGAACTATTGAGTTCATGCACCCTCCATGCACTCTACCAAACACACCCTGAAGTTCATACCCTATACTCATCCATCCAGTCAATCTCGACCCCGAACCTGTTTACACTAGTTTGGCACGCGGGGAAACTAATAATCCCGGCTAGGATTACTCTCTAGTCTCACTGACTGCATGGGTCCACATCTCGCTGATTGCACGCGCCGCTCGATGCCGTGCGAGCCACTCCATGTGTTCGAATATGCCGCAGACGCGTAGTCGTTGCTGGCCCGCTGCTGCCGCCTTCTCCTGTCAAAGTGTTGTAGCTGCCTCTGCGTTGCGCACCGATGTGTAACTTGTGCCTTCGTGCCTCTTGCATCCCACGGTGGGTCAAGCTACATGCCGCCGGCCCCCGCCGATAGTCTTGCTGGCCAGACCAGAGGCGGACCACGATTTTTTTTAAGGTGGGGCGAAGTCTCACTAAGAATATTTTTGATGCGAATCAAAAGAATCAATACACACTAACAATGCATAATACAAATGAATAACCAAATACAATGAAAATTAGACATATTTCCATCGGGAAACAACCTAAAACAAACCGATAATGACGCTTTTAATGGCGTCTAGAAGACCCAGGCAATGGCAGTGCCCTACCCTCATGTTGTTTTTGAAATATTGTGGATGCTACAGGGACCACCAACATGTTTTCAGAATGCTGCAACCGCATTTTCACCCAATTTGCAGAAAACATCATGCCCAAATTTATTATCCATTCGGTAATGCTTAAAAAGATAACAATAGAAGCAATATGACTTATGCTTTGTTACACTATATTCCAACCAATCAAAGTCCTTATACCATTGTGGCCGGAAGCATCTACCATCTCTATTTGGGGGGGGGGAGTGCAACTAGTTGATCGAGTTGCACCCATTCGTATATAAGCAAATCTAACATAATCTCTAATGTTGGGCGCAAATCTATCAAGAGATATGCGAAGTCCTGGATCACCATTTATGTAATCTTCACTAAAAACAGTTATACCTTCAACTTCAACTCCATGAACTTCAACATTCTCTTCCACTATAGTTTCAAGAGAATCTGTAGTTTGTTCTTCCACTTGTTCAGTTTGCATCAAATTTTTAGGCTCTGCTTCCACGGAAGTCACTTGATCTTGATGAGTGGCATCTACCGAAATATTAACCCTTTCACAGGTGCTTGGATTCGATTTTGAGCTGCTACCACTACCAAGCACTTCAAAATATCTTGTGAAACCTACGATTCACAAGTATTCACAACATTAATACTCACTACAATCTACTATTCTGCTTGAATTAAAGGCTTCAAGCTGTTGTTAAAAAATGCTACAAAATTTCAGAGAAAACGAGAAATTACCTCCTCCCCTTTCCTTTGGATTTGCTATTCCATTCCCCCTCCTTTCCATCTTGCAGTCTGGCCGGAAACAAAAAAAGATACAGACAATTAGTTGCAAAGCTCAAGGACAATTAGCAGCAGAGGAGTGGGTGGATCATGGTGTTGGGAGACGTAGTAGTAAATCAAAAAAATTCCTACGTGTCACCAAGATCTATCTATGGAGAAACCAGCAACGAGCAAAGGGGGAGTGCATCTTCATACCTTTGAAGATCGCAAAGCTGAAGCGTTACTAGAACGTGGTTGGTGGAGTCGTACTCGGAGCGATTCAGATCGTGGTGGATTCCGATCTAAGCGATGAACAACGACGCCTCCATGTTCAACACACGTGCATCCCGATGACGTCTCCTACGCCTTGATCCAGCAAGGAGGAAGGAGAGGTTGAGGGAGAGCTCCGACAACACGACAACATGGTGACGGTGGAGCTGCGTGGTACTCCGGCAGGGCTTCGCCAAGTGCTGCAGAGGACGAGGAGGAGGAGGGTTAGGGCTGCGCCGAGAGAGAGAAACTTGTGTGTTGGCAGCCCCCAAAACCCCCACTATATATAGGAGGAGGAGGAGGGAGGGCGCGACCCCTAGGGTTCCCACCCTAGGGCCGCTGCCGACCCTAGATGGGACTTGGGGCGGCGGCCAAGGGAGGGGAGAGGTGGTGTGGCACCCTAGGCGCCCTAGGGTGGGCCTAGGGCCCATCTGGGCCTAGGGTTTGCCCCCTATCTCCGTTGTTGCGCCTTGGTGAAAGTGCAATCATGCCCTTACATAGTTTTTGATGTTGATGATAATATACATGTAGGGGACTAACTATGTTTGTCAAGTAAATCTCAGGTGTTAGTCGCCGGTTTATCAAAAGGGTGTGGATCATGAAAAAATGAAGTTAATCTTATTCAAGGAAGAAGTATCAAGAAGATTGCATATTTGTTTCTTTCTTGAGTATAGGATCCCGCACTGTTAAGAGAGGATCGATAGGGTCAGTAAAAGACTTGCTCATGCCACCATATTCCACCTTCAAAAGTTTGTTTGGATCTATGAATTTCTCCCGTGGTTATGTCTCTGCCTCTGGGGATTGCCGGATGTCCGGGCCCTACTACCACGCCGGATGTCCGGGATCCATCCCGGATGTTCGGCCACCCCTAACCGAGAAACCAAGGGTCTGTATAACCACGCCGGATATCTGGCCATCTGCAGGATGTCCGGGCTTTCCTGACATGCCGGATGTCCGGGCTTGGCCCCGGATGTCCGGCCTACCCGGTCACTCACACTACAACGATCACCTTTACTCTCACAGTATATATAGATCTCTTCTCCCATTGGAGAGCTTTGACCATTCACTTTGAGCTTACCCAAGAACACATTTCACTCTCTATCACTCTCACACACCAAATCTTAGATCCCCAAAGGATTTGAAAGCATTTGAGAGAAGTTGTCCACCCAAGTGATAGATCCACTCCTTCCCCTTATTTGCACCAAAGGAATTTGTGATTTGAGCAAGTCTTGAGGTTTTCCCCCATCGTTCTTGTTACTCTTGGAGGTTGGAGACTCCTAGGCGGTAGGAGTCATTCGGAGAGGAATCAAACGTTGTGATTACCCCCGAAACGTTTGTGAGGGTTTGGAGGCCACCTAAAGGTCTACCACTAGTGGTTGGGAATCGCCTTTGTGGTTATATCTCAAGGAGAGAATAGGGTGAGCCTTCGTGGCGTTGGTGTGCCTTCGTGGTAACACCCACCTCTCTAAACGGTGACGTAGCTTCCCTCCAAGGAAGTGAACATCGGCATAATCCTCGTCTCTCGAAGTTGCGGTTATTCCTAACCCTAACTTCCTACTTGTGGTTACTTGTCTTGTTGTTCTTACTTATATCTCATTGTGCTTGCTTACTTGTCTACTTGTGTTTCTAGCTTACCTTGCTTAGCATCCTACTTGCAATTGTTAGGCTCACTTTCATATTCCGCATTATTGCCTAAAATTGCTAAGTAACAATTAAATTTTTGTAATTGTACCTATTCACCCCCCTCTAGGTCCATCTCGATCCTTTCAATTGGTATTAGAGCCTCGTGCTCTATTCTTGTGGCTTAACCGCCCTAGAGCGAGATGAACCCCGATGGGACTCCCCGTGTTGCGGATCCGAAGAGTACGGGCACGGCTTCCAATGAAGTCAAGTCCTTCACTTCTGAGGATCTGGAACGGTCGCTTGCTAAGCAAAAAGAGGAGCATGATGCTTCTCTTGAGGCCTTGGTCCAAATGAGACTAGCCACACTAACCACGATGCTTGCACCACTTTCTAGTGGTGCGACATCAAGGCCAGTTGTGCCTACTCCTTCACTTGGTCAACAACCTTCTAGTAATGAACACTCCAGTGTTCCTTGGCTTTATGCAAGACCTCATATAGAGAAACCAAAGTATAATCCACAAGTCAAACCTCCTTTACTTGATGACACTACCGATTTTGCTCTGTGGAGAGTTGCTATGCAGGATCATCTTCGATATGGAAATGATGAGATGTTGGAGATCTTGGAATATGGCTACAAAATTGTTGATCCGAAGAATCTTACTCCAAGAGAGGCATATGACAAGAATCTCAACGACACGGCAATGATGTGCATAAGGAGAGGTATGACTGACAAGCAAAGGAGACCATACATACATATCACAAGTGCCAAGGAATTATGGGATAGCATTGTGAGGACCAAGACCGGTACCTCCACTCTTCGGCTTGCTCAATATGAAATTGCCAAGGGGCAATTGCAAAAAAATTGTATGGAGAAAGGTGAATCCCCCAAGCAACTCCTTGAGCGTACCATGACCCTCACCGCCGATATCGAGTCACGTGAATGTGACAAGAGACAAGATGGATTCAATTTGACTAAGCGATTTCTCGTGGACAAGTTGCTTCATGCTCTTGCTCCGTATCATCACCTAATGGTGTGGGACATAAGACAACACCATGGATTCAAGGAAATGACTCCAGATGACATCATATCCACTTTCCAACTCTTTGAAGAGTCAAAGGAAAATGCTACAAAACATCTTGCCATGCATGGTACCTCAACATCAAAATTCAATCTTGCGTTGAAGGTAAAGCATGTATATGAAGAAGAGCAAAGTGAAGAAGAAGAAGATGATGAGGATGAAGATGGTGATGAGATTGACTCCGATGAGATCCCTTCATATGAAGACATTGCCCTCTTTGTCAAGAAGTTTAGCGCGGGAAAATTCAAAGGAAGATTCCAAAAGAAGAAAGTGAGAACATGTTACAACTGTGAAGAAACAAACCACTTCTCCAATGACTGCCCCTATGAGAGGAGAGAAGATAAACCAAGGTTTCCCAAGACCTTTCCCAAGAAAAAGTTACCAAACCCTTTGAACTCAAAGCTCAAGAAGAGAGATGGGAAAGTAATGGTTGCTCATGAAGAATCCGATCCGTATGATGTTAGTGGTGTTGCCGGTATTGCTCAAGATTCTAAAAACACTTTGAGGCTAGTCAATAAGAGTGGTGATGTTGTCACCTACAACTATATGAAAGACTACAAGGGCAACGCTCACAAGTGCCTAATGGCAAAGGTCGTGGTAGAAGATGGAGAGGACCAAAACTCTCCTGACAAGGTCAAGGTAACCCCGCGATCAAATACTTCTCTCCTCACTTCTCTTACTCCAGGAAGAAGATGAAGAGGCACGAGCGGGAGGATGAAAAGCTTCGACCCGCATGAGTCATATTTAAAGAAGGAACGAGGAAGGCGCGAAAATCGAGACGACGACAACGTTTGACCGGGGCGGACGCCTCGATTCTCGGGATGACAGTTAATGAAAGATTCGGTGATACGTCAACAGATCTCATGACGTCATGCCGGGTCATTTCCGGGCGGCTCGCCAAAATCAGAAGAGAAGGATGAAGTGAGCAAGCTCAATTCAACCTGGGGCCTAATGTTGGGGATATAACCCTTAGAGGCTCCGGTTCATATTGATGACTTGTAAGCCGGCCCATGGGTGAGCCGTAAGACTGGTGGCCCAAGAAGATAGACGATTCAAGATGTGGGCCGCATGATGGCCCGCACGTAGAAGACCCGGGTGTGTAAGCCGCCTCAAGGACAACTTGGACAGAAAGATAGAAAGAGACTCGGAGTCACAAGAAGACCCAGATAGATAATTGTAAAGACCCGGTGGTCCTGACCTCCTATATAAAGGCAGACCCGGGGCGACTTAGAGGTAGGTTATCGAGAACTAGGTCAAGCTTCTAGCTCCTTGTAATCGATACACAAGCAATACAAAAACAAGCAGGACGTAGGCTATTACCTCGACTTGACGGGCCGAACCTAGGTAAATCCGTGTCTTTCGTCCCGATCAACCCCTTTGAGTCCACCCCGTTAGCGAAGGCCTCGAATCCAAATCCGTTCACCCGGACATCTGTCGTGATAAATCCACGACACTCCTGGATCGAACTTGGCCGGCCTGACCGAGACACCTCAAAGTCTGAACGAACAGTCCGGTCGTTGACATGCAATAGAAAATTGATATAGACAGGTTTCTTACAACGACCCCAAATGTCCAGACTATTCGTAAACCCCCCATATCCGAATTAAATATTGAATGAATATGAGAGGCTTGAGTGCATTTGCCATATCGAATTTATCGCAAGAATTCGATATAGACAGGTTTCTTACAACGGCCCCAAATGTTCATACTATTCGTAAACCCCCCATATCCGAATTAAATTTTGAATGAATATGAGAGGTTTGAGTGCATTTGCCTTATCGAATTTATCGCAAGAACCTACATGAAATCAATAGGAAACCATCTGTCTAATGGGCATCTCCTCCAATTTCAACGAGGATGCATTCATGGTGTCATGTGGCGCCACTCCGATGCACCGCTCACTGATGTCAGACCAGCTATTTTAGTTAACCGGTAAAACCTAACTATATCCACATCCCATTTTACTCTTCCTATTCCTAGCCTCCACACGTCACCCGCCCATTGGCTCACAATCTGCCGTTAGCCATGGTCTGGTAGAAGGGTACAATATATGTGTTGAAATATGAGCTGGGCCTAAAGCCCATCTAACAATTTCAAAAAAAATCTACATGGGCTCATGTGAGTTATATGGCACTAGGGGGAGTGGAAAATTTGGTACCATCACGGAAGTTGGAGAGGAGTTGGACCTTCTTATACTCTTCCACATGCTATTGGAGCTTGAAAAGAGAAGTGGCCCTCGCGCACTCCTCCTTCACCTCTCGCCCCGTCTCGCTACGTCATGCCACGGGTTGCGGGATCGAGCCGAGCTCATATCTAAGCGCTTATTTTTGCAGTCAAGGAGGGAGAGTTTGTAACAGATGCGCCAGAATCTAAGACGTCGGATCATGGATTGTTGCCAATTTGGACGTGTGTCCATCCCACGTCTCTCATCCCGGACGCACACACACACATATATAATATGTATATATATATATATGGGAGGCATCAGTCAACCCTAGCCACCACAAGAACAGATCACATCTGCTCCACGCATCACCCTTTGGTTCCTTTGTTGCTGCTATCGCTGACGACTTCATCATGTTCACCGCATACACGGCTGACGGGAGAGCAGGCCTCTGAAACCCTACCTCTCTGGATCCTATACATTAAGAAGCTCAAAGCCTATCGTCACTGTCGCGGTTACGGCCAATTGGCCTTTTTGAGGGTATAACACGTTTTATGCCGCTCATGTTTATTTCTGTTGTGGCACTAGTAGCGTTATACGTAGATGTTTCCGCTGTTAGCGTAGTATGTACTTGCGTGGTTAAATATCAACACGTCTATGTTTCTGGTAATGCCATGCTAGTGATTTACTCGTGGATTAATTTAATTGAGAAATTGCCTATTTACTCAAAAATCCAAAAATCTATTTTGTGTAGGAATTTCTTGAGTCATGGTTTTGCTGTTGCACTGAAACCGGATAAGTTTACTGATACATACTTTAATTGCTGGTAGACCAAAACTACCTTATGGCTCACGGCTATGTATGTGTTCTGGGTTGTCGGTATTACTACCGTGGGAATGGTTGGTCATGATAAGGAGAAGGCGTTCAGAGAGGCCACCGTCTACTTTCTCAAAGCAAGGTTGCCAGAATCGCGATTTTGAGTCAGATGGAAGCTCCAATGGTAGGCTCGCAAATCATAGAATCTTAACTACTAGGAACGTAGAAACATAGATTCTATGAACGAAAATCATAGAATCATAGGGGTTATTTTAGATCGTACAGTCGTAGAATCGTATAGCATAATCGCGATTCTAACAACCTTGGATCAGAGATAAGTTGGTGGACGCATATATACATGTGAAGGTTGCCAAGGATTTGTGGGAGGCACTCGAATATAAATTCCGGGCCACTGATGCCGAGAACGAGATGTATGTTATGCAACAGTTCCACGATTACAAAATGGTCGCGAACCATTTTGGATTGGAACAGGCTCATGAGACAATATGCATCACTAAGGAGATTGAGCTTCTTAAGTGCGAATTACCGGGAAAATTTGCCGCAAGTGTATAATGGCTAAGCTCCCTAATTCCTGGAGGAACTTTGCTACCACTCTGAAACATCAGAGGCGTGAATGCTCAGTAAAGGATGTCATCGGCCATCTGAATGTTGAGCAGAACTCGAGAGCAAAGGACTCGCGTGGAAAAGGGGTCAAAAGTCCTCGTGTCACCAATATGGTACATCAGAGGAACTTCAATTCCCACAATCCCAAGGGAAATATTTCTCTCCAACAGAATACATACATTAAGAAGAATGGTAAGAAGACCTTCAAGAATAACAAGAAGGGAGATGGTTGGTTCACTTGTGGTTCAAAGCAACATTGGGCTAACAAGTGCCCAAACAAGTAAAAGAAGCTAGGGTCAGACTCCAAGTCTGACAATATGATTATGGGCAACAATCAAAGTGGTGCATCTGGGTACGATAATTTATTTACTGTATTTTTAGTTTGACAATTGATACCTTTGATTTGTGTTGGGTTTTTGAAGAGGAACGGGTGATGCGGCACAATATAGGTAAGTATTTTCCTCAGTAGAGAACCAAGGTTTATTGAACCAATAGGAGTAAAAACCAACCCCCGTCTGCAACTGCTACACAAAAAAGAGCAAACACTTGCACCTAACGCGGGCAAGAGGGTTGTCAATCCCTTTGGACTAGTTATTTGCAAGCTTGTAAGTAGTGTGGTTGGTAGTAGATAACTCTAAATTTCAAAATAAAATAAAAAGTAAATAAGGATAACAAGGTATTGTAGTGTTTGTAAACTTATAAGTGAATTGACACGGGGGCCATAGTTTTCCCTAGTGGCATCTCTCATGAAAGTAAGCATACAATGGGTAAACAAATTATAGTTTGCCAATTGATAGAAGAACGCATAGTTTGTGATATTCACGACAATTCTCATGTATATTTAGGCATCACGTCTATAAGAAAATAGGCCGACTTCTGCCTGCACCTATTACTATTACTCCACCCATCGACCGCTATCCAGCATGCACCTAGAGTATTAAGTAAAACAGAGTAATGCTTGGAGAACAATGAGATGATGTAAACAAATAGAATTCAATTAATATGAACTAACCACATCGCTTTATCCTTAGTTTCAACAATACCAAGACGTGTCTTGTCCCTTTCTATCACTAGGATATGGAGCACCGCCAGATTGAACCCACTACAACGCATCCCTCTCACTAAAGAAAGATCAATCGACTTGGCTAAAGCAAATCAATAGACCAGAGAGATTTACGAAGCTATGATTATGATGCAAATGAGAATCAAATATAATTTAGAGAAGACTCCAATCTTTTATCATGAATAATCTAAACATAAGCCCACAATTCATCGGATCCCAACAAACGCACCGCACAAAAGAATTACATTAGATAGATCAAAGCGAAGATGTGATGATCATTGTATTGAAGAGAGACAGAGAGAGAGAGAGAGTCATCTAGGTACTAACTACAGACCCGTAGGTCTGTGGGGAACTATTCACACTCACACATCACCATGGGAGCAACAAGCATGATGTACAGGCCCTCCGTGATCGACCCCCCCTCCGTCAGGGCACCGAAAGAGGTCTCCAAATGGGCACACGGCGGAATAGAGACTTGTAGCGGCGGAAAAAGTGTTTCATGTGGCTCTCAAGGGTTTTAGGGGAATATGAGAATTTATAAGAGAGAGAACGAAGCCGGGAGAGCCTTAAGGGGCCCATGACCCAACATGGCGCGACTACCCTCATGGGCGCGCCATGTTGGCTTGTGGGGACCTCATGTGGCCCCCGACCTTCTCGCGAAGCTTCCAGGTCTTCTTTTGGTCCAAAAAATCATATTAAAATTTCCTGCCAATTGGACTTCATTTGGTACTATAAACTTGAAAAGACAAAAACATGTGGAAAACAACAACTAGCACTGGGAACTGGGTTAATAGTTTAGTGCTGAAAAATAATATTAATTGGTAAATAAGCATCCAAAAAGCATCCTAGAATGATAATATAATAGCATGGAACAATCAAAAGCTATAGATACGTTGCAGAAATATCACCAATCCATCGATTGGTGGGTGGACACAAGTGCAAATATTCATGTATGTGCTGACATTTGATTGTTTTCTTCTTACCAGGTCACAGGCCACGGGTCCGTATTGATGGAGAATGTGTAGGATCTGAGGTATGTCTAGAGGGGGTGATTAGACTACTTGACCAAATAAAAACTTAGTCTTTTCCCAATTTTAGTGGTTGGCAAGTTTTAGCAATTATACTAAGTCTAGCACACCCTACACATGCAAGTCTAAGAGTATAGCAGCGGAGAGTAAAGACATGCACATGTAAGTAGAGGGTAGGGATAGGAAGATCAACACAAAGATGACACAAACATCTTTGGCGTAGTTTTGATAGTTGGTGCTATCGTACGTCCACGTTGATGGAAACTTCAACCCACGGAGGACAACGACTACGTGAGTCCATAGAGGGCTCCACCCATAAGGGGTCCACGAAGAAGCAACCTTGTCTATTCCACCATGGCTTACATCCACAGAGTACTTGCCTCAATCGGAGTAGATCTTCACAAAGTAGGCGATCTCCTTGCCATTACAAACTTCTTAGTTCAACTCCACACGATTTG
This sequence comes from Hordeum marinum, assembly GCA_022496015.1. Classification (NCBI taxonomy): domain Eukaryota; kingdom Viridiplantae; phylum Streptophyta; class Magnoliopsida; order Poales; family Poaceae; genus Hordeum; species Hordeum marinum. The sequence continues at coordinate 452,134,964 of CM039674.1, read as the reverse complement.
GTGGCTCCCAAGAGACACCTAACCAATCTAGGACACACCACTCTCCAAAAGGTAATAGATGTGGTATAGATGATGAACTCCTTGCTCTTGTGCTTCAAAAGATAGTCTCCTCAACACTCTATCACTCTCTCATAGAAATTGGCTTGCTAGAAGAGATTGATTGGGTGGAAAGCAACTTGGGGAGGCTAGAAATCAAGATTCATATGGTTGGAGTGGAAGATCTTGATCTCAACACATGATTGGGTGGTTCTCTTTCAGAAAATGAATGGTGGAAGTGTTTGCTTGTTCTGAGTGCTCTCTCTATGAATGAGAGGGGGTGGAGGAGTATATATAGTCATCTCAAAAAATCCAAACGTTACAACATTATCGCCCAACTCAGTGGAACCGAAGTAAAAAAAACTCGGTTACACCGACTAATGCAAAAAGCTATAACTTTCGGCTTTTTAGTGAGACCGATACAAAGAATCTCAATGAGACCGGTTAGGTTGTCCTAGGCAGTTTCACAGACTCGGTGGCACCGAATTTAAAAACTTGGAAATTTCCATTTTTGTCAATTGGATATGAGTAAGTTGGTCACTATTTTCCGTTGTATCGATATGGGACTTGGTAGCACCGAGTTGCTAGGGTTTGGTTCTGGGATATGTCTAAGGAAAACTCGGTATGGCCGATTTGGAAATGTTGATGGCACCGAATTTGACTTTTAGAAATTTGATAGAATATATTGTGGGATAATTCTTGATGGTTTTTGGTGGCTAATCTCTAAGCACTCGAGCAACCAGATCATCATAGATACCTCATACCCTTTAATAGTATTGGATTTCCTATGGACTCAAGTGTGATTTCTCACATAAATATAAAATATAGAGTCTTGAAGTTTCTGCCAATTGATGTTCCAAGAATCTAGGGAATCTCCTCACAATCCTAGCCAATCCATTCATTGAAATTTTCCTCAAATATACTTGATAGAATCATTACTCCAATGAAATATATGTTATTATTAATTACCAGAACCACCTAGGGATAAGTTGTGCATTCAGAATGGCACACGTGCTTCTATTCCTGGCGTTGCCACGGTCGATTTGAAGTTTACGTCGGGAAGGATCGTGTAGCTGAAGAACGTGCAACATGTCCCCGCCATCAAGAAGAATCTCGTTACTGGCTCCCTTATGTGTAGAGAAGGTTTTAAGTTGGTCTTCAAGTCTAATAAAGTCCTTCCTCTATGAAGAAATATAAGAGTGATTAGAACACTAGATTATATCACTACTCTAGTGTTCTAAATATTCTTATATTTCTTTACGAATGGAGTAGTTGTTATGAAATATGGAATTTTTGTTGGAAAAGGTTATGAATTTGGAGGTATGTTCCGCCTTTCCCTTGCGGGCCTTTGTAATAAAGTCATGAACAATATTTATTTGAGTGTTAATGAATCCAAAGTTTGGCATTCACATATTTGTCACATTAGTTTCGGTGTTATGTCGCAGCTAGCAAATCTGAATTTGATCCCGAGTTTCCCTCTAGACAAAGGTTGTAAGTACCATTCGTGTGTGCAAGCAAAGCAACCTTGCAAGCCTCACAAGGTTGCTGAGGAGAGACACTTGGTGCCATTAGAGCTCGTACATTATGACCTCTATGAGATGAACGGTGTGTTGACTAAAGGTGGAAAGAAATATTTCATGACATTGATAGATGATTCCACTAGATATTACTATGTGTATCTGTTAAACACTAAAGATGAGGCTATAGACTACTTTAAAAATCTAAGGTAATATCACTAAGAATTATAGATACGTTGGAGACAAGCAAAAAATATATGTTGGAGACATATCACTAAGAATAGCGTTGGCTACAGATTTCTAGTAGTGAAATTAGAGGTACCTGACGTGAAGGTTGGTACGATCATGGAGTCTAAGGATGCTACATTCTTTGAGGATATTTTCCTCATGAGAGATATGCAAAGCACTTCTAGACATGAATTTGAGGAGACTCTTGAGCCTGACATTCCTGTAGAATATTATGAACAAACACATGATGAAATCCGTGAGGAGGATGACGAGAAAACCCTTGATAACCCACAAGTGTAGGGTGTCAATAGTAGTCCTTTTGATAAGTAAGAGTGTCGAACCCAACGAGGAGCAGAAGGAAATGGCAAGCGGTTTTTAGCAAGGTAGTTTCTACAAGCACTGAAATTGTAGGTAACAAGTAGTTTGATAGAAAGATAATTTCTAATGGGCAAGTAATGGTAACGGTCAATAAAGTGCAACAAGGTAGCCCAATCCTTTTGTGGCAAAGGACAGGCAAAAACGGTCTCTTATAATAAACAAAGCATTCTTGAGGGTACACATGAATTTCATCTAGTCACTTTCATCATGTTGGTTTGATTTGTGTTTGCTACTTTGATAATTTGATATGTGGGTGGACTGGTGCTTGGGTGATGTTCTTACTTGAACAACCTACCACTTATGATTAAACCCCTCACAAGAATCCACAACTACGAGAAAAGTATTAAGATATAATCTAACCATAGCATTAAACATGTGGATCCAAATCAGCCCCTTACGAAGTAGCACAAAAACTAGGGTTTAAGCTTTTGTCACTCTAGCAACCCACCATCTAATAACTACTCCACAATGCATTTCCTTAGGCCCAAGGATGGTGAAGTGTCATGTAGTCGATGTTCACATGACACCACTAAGGGAATCACAACATACATATCATCAAAATATCAAACACATATCAAGTTGACATGATTACTTGCAACATGACTTCTCCCGTGACCTCAAGAACAAAGGTAACTACTCACAAATAATGTTCATGGTCAAGATCAGAGGGCTATTAAATAGCATAATGGATCTAAACATATAATCTTTAACCAAATAAACTATATAGTAATCAACTACGTAATGTAATCAACATTATTAGTCACCCACAGGTACCAATCTAAGGTTCCCATACAAAGATTGAACACAAGAGATGAACTAAGGTTTGAGAGGAGATGGTGTTGTTGAAGATGTTGATGAAGAAGGGCCTCCCAAAGATGAGAGGGTTGTTGGTGATGACGATGGCTTCGATTTCCCGCTCCGGGAGGGAAGTTCCCCCGACGGAATCGCTTCGTCAAAGGGAAAAAGTGCTCTTGCCCCAGTTCCGCCTCGAGACAATGGTGTTCCGTCCTGTAAGTCCTCTCTTGATTTTTTTTCTAGGTCAAAACACCTTAAATACCAGAAGATGGGCACCAAAGGTGGGCCGGGCGAGCACAACCCACCAGGGCATGCCTGGGGGGCTGGCGTCCCCTGGTGTCTTGTGCTCATTAGGTGCCCCCTTCGGTAGTTATTGGCTCCAGTATTTTTTATATATTCCAAAATAATTCTCCGTAAAGTTTCATCTCATTTGAAGATGCGCATAATAGGTATCTGTGATATGCTTTTTCAGGTCCAGAATTCCAGCTGCCAGCATTCTCCCTCTTTGTGCAAACCTTGCATATTATAGGCATTAGAATTACTCCATAAAGCATTATTATGCATAAAAAAATTATAAATAACAGTAGGAAATCATGATGCAAAAATGGACGTATCAACTCCCCCAAACATGACTTTTGCAGTGTAATGACTTTTGTGATGGCTTCCTCTCTCGCTTTTGATTCTTAATACAATGGTCTCTTGGAGATCTATTTGATGTAATGACTTTTGCAGTGTGTTTGTTGGGATCCGATGAATTTTGAGTTCATGATCAGTTTCTATCCATGAATATGATTTGAGTATTCTTTGATCTCTTATTTGCATGAATACTTATAGCCTCGTATTTCTTCTTTAAATCTTCGGTTTAGTTAGGCCAACTAGATCGACTTTTCTTGCCATGGTGTCGTAGTTTTGTCACGACAGATGTCCGAAGACTTAGGTTCGAGGCCATCGCTAAGGCGGTGGACTCAAAGAGGTTGATCGGGATGAAAACACGGGTTTACCCATGTTCGGCCCCTCGAGAAGAGGTAAAATCCTACGTCCTGCTTTGTGTGTATTGATTGGAGTATCGATTACAAGGGAGCGTACTCGCTTGACCTAGCTCTAGATTGGTTGGTTTTTGTCTAAGCCGCCCAGGGTCTCGCCTTTATATAGGAGGTCTGATACATCTCCAACGTATCTATAATTTTTTATTGTTCCATGCTATTATATTATCTATTTTGGATGTTTTATATGCATTAATATGCTATTTTATATTACTTTTGGGACTAACCTATTAATCTAAAGCCCAGTGCGAGTTTCTGTTTTTTCCTTGTTTTTGAGTATTGCAGATAAGGAATATTAAATGGAATAAAATCTTCGGAATAATTTTTCTTGGACCAGAAGAAACCCAGGAGACTTGGAGATGAAGTCGGGAGAGCCGCCGTGTGGCCACAAGCCACATGGGCATGCCTAGGGGGTAGGGTGCACCCTTGGCTTGTGGGCTCACGGTAGCTCTGCTAACCCTATTTCTCAGCCTATAAATTCACAAATATTCCCTGTATACAAGAGAGAGCCACGAAAACACTTTTCCGACACCAGGAGCCTTGACTCCCATGAGATCCAATCTTGGAGCCTTTTTCGATAATCTGCCAGAGGGGGATTCGATCACGGAGGGCATCTACATCAATTCCATTGCCTCTCAATGATGCGTGAGTAGTTCACCACAGACCTTCGGGTCCATAGCTAGTAGCTAGATGGCTTCTTCTCTCTCTTTTCTTTTTAATACCATGTTCTTCATGATCTTCATGGGGATCTATCCGATGTAATACTCTTTTGCGGTGTGTTTGTCGAGATCTGATGAATTGTGGTTTATGTTCAGATTATCTATGAATATTATTTGAGTCTTTTCTGAATTCTTATATGCATGATTTCATATCTTTGCAAGTCTCTTCGAGTTATTGGTTTGGTTTGGCCAACTAGATTGATAATTCTTGCAATGGGAGAAGTGCTTAGTTTTGGGTTAAATCTTGCGGTGTCCTCACCCAGTGTCATAGTAGGGGTAGCGAGGCACATATTGTATTGTTGCCATCAAGGATAAAAAGATGGGGTTTTCATCATATTGCTTGAGTTTATCCCTCTACATCCTGTCATCTTACCTAATGCGTTACTCTATTCTTCATGAACTTAATACTCTAGATGCAGGCAGGAGTCGGTCGATGTGTGGAGTAATAGTAGTAGATGCAGAATCGTTTCGGTCTACTTGACATGGACGTGATGCCTACATGCATAATCATTTCCTTGGATATCTTCATAATTATTTGCTTTTCTATCAATTTCTCGAAAGTAATTTGTTCACCCACCGTAATACTTGCCATCATGAGAGAAGCCTCTAGTAAAACCTATGGCCCCGAGGTCTACTTTCCATAATATATTTTCAGATATATAAACAAAAAATACCAAAAAAAATACTTTGCTGTAATTTATTTACCTTTTACTTTCCATTCTTGTTTACATCTATCTCTATCGAATCTAATCCTTGCAAATAACCGTGAAGGGATTGACAACCCCTTTATAGCGTTGGCTGCAAGAGTTTGATTGTTTGTGTAGGTACATCCATTGGTAAATTGCTTGTTCCTCCTACTAGATTGATACCTTGGTTCTCAAAAACTGAGGGAAATACTTATCTACTTTGCAGCATCACCCTTTCCTCTTCAAGGGAAAACCAACACAAGCTCAAGAGGTAGCAAGAAGGATTTCTGGCGCTTTTGCCGGGAAGGATACACATCAAGCCTACCAAGTATCCATCACAAACTCATCTCTTGAATTTACATTATTTGCCATTTGTCTCTCGTTTTCCTCTCCGCCACTTCTAAAACGATTTTCAGAAAATACCAAAAATATTTGCCTTTTTGTTCGCCCTTCTTTCTTTTGCCTTTCGTTTGCTTGTGTGCTTGATTGCTTGCTTTGCCACCATGTCGGAATATAGGGAGACTTTCAATGAAAGAGATAGTAGTAAACTTGAGGGGAATTTTGATGACCTTGCTAATGACAACCCTCAAAAAGAACCTACTATCATTCATACAAAAAAGTTCCGCATAGGTAGTGGTAATATCATTGGAACGTTTCCTAACTTAGGAGGTTCCATTCTCAATAAAACTAATAGTCTTGCGGGTGCTATAACTTTGTTAATAAGTGAATTTGATAGGCAATTCTTGCATATGCACCCTTGCATACAAATGATTTTTCTTGAGTTCTCTAATATTCAACATTCTTCTGTTAAGCGTGCCACCACTATATTCCTAGCCCACGAGTTTAGATTTATCATGAAAGAGGCTAGTGAAATTTTTGCTCATTATAAAATTAATGGTGAATGTCCCCCTATTGAGGAGGTCCTCTGTAATAAAGACGAGATAATGAGACTACGATCTCTGGATCAAGTTGCTTATAATGAAAATTTGACAAAAAAGGTCCCAACCGTGGTTTTGGTTGATAAGATTTCTGAACTCAATGATAATTTTGCTATACAAACTAACGTATTAGAGTTCATTCTTAGAAAAAGGCTCATGGCCTTTACCCAAAGGAAAGCTTATAATGATTAATTGATTATACACTATAAGGGACCAAAGGAGGAATCTATTCCTCCCGCACATGATCTCAAGGATCCCTATCCTATTAAATTAAGCCCTTTTGATTATTTTTTCTTGCCACAAAGGAAATTAGCTTCTGAAAGAAGGGAGTATGAGATGATCATGATGTTGGGAGACGTAGTAGTAAATCAAAATTTTCCTACGTGTCACCAAGATCTATCTATGGAGAAACCAGGAAACGAGCGGGGAGAGATTGGATCTTCATACCTTTGAAGATCGCTAAGCGGAAGCGTTGCTAGAACGCGGTTGATGCAGTCGTACTCGCAGCGATTCAGATCGCGGTAGATCCGATCAAGTGCCGAACGGACGGCACCTCCGCGTTCAACACACTTGCAGCCCAGTGACGTCTCCTACGCCTTGATCCATCAAGGAGGGAGGAGAGGTTGAGGGAGAGCTCCGGCAACACGACGGCGTGGTGGCGGTGGAGCTGCGTGGTACTCCGACAGAGCTTCGCTAAGCACTACGGAGAACGAGGAGAGGGAGGAGTAGGGCTGCACCAGGGAGGAGATGAACTCGTGTGTTGTGGAGCCCCAAATACCTCCACTATATATAGGAGGAGGGGAGGAGAGGTGCTGAGCCCTAGGGTTCCACCCTAGGGGTGGCGGCAGCCTCCATAAACCCATCTGGCCGGCGGCCAGGGCAAGGAGAGGTGGAGGCGCCCTTGGGTGGGCCTTAAGGCCCATCTAAGCCTAGGGTTTGCCCCCCTCCACCCTTGCTGCGCCTTGGGCTGGGGTGGGAGGCGCAACAACCCACCTAGGGGCTGGCTCCCTCCCACTCTTGGCCCATGGAACCTTCTGGGGCAGGTGGGCCCACTTGGTGGACCCCCGGAACCCTTCCGGTGGTCCCGGTACACTACCGGAGACACCCGGAACACTTCCGGTAACCAAAATCTCACTTCCTATATATCAATCTTCGTCTCCGGACCATTCTGGGACTCCTCGTGACGTCCGGGATCTCATCCGGGACTCCGAACAACCTTCGGTAACCACGTACACTATTTCCCTATAACCCTAGCGTCATCGAACCTTAAGTGTGTAGACCCTACGGGTTCGGGAGACACGTAGACATGATCGAGACACCTCTCCGGCCAATAACCAACAGCGGGATCTAGATACCCATGTTGGCTCCCACGTACTCCACGATGATATCATCGGATGAACCACGACGTCAAGGATTCAATCAATCCCGTATACAATTCCCTTTGTCTATCGGTATGGTACTTGCCCGAGATTCGATCGTCGGTATCCCCATACCTTGTTCAATCTCGTTACCGGCAAGTCTCTTTAATCTTCCGTAATACATCATCCCGTGACTAACTCCTTAGTCACATTGAGCTCATAATGATGATGTCTTACCGAGTGGGCCCAGAGATACCTCTCCGTCACACGGAGTGACAAATCCCAGTCTCGATTCGTGTCAACCCAACAGACACTTTCGGAGATGCCCGTAGCGTACCTTTATAGCCACCCAGTTACGTTGTGACGTTTGGCACACCCAAAGCATTCCTACGGTATCCGGGAGTTACACAACCTCATGGTCTAAGGAAACGACACTTGACATTGAAAAGCTTTAGCAAACGAACTACACGATCTTGTGCTATGCTTAGGATTGGGTCTTGTCCATCACATCATTCTCCTAATGATGTGATCCCGTTATCAACGACATCCAATGTCCATGGTTATGAAACCGTGACCATCTATTGATCAACGAGCTAGCCAACTAGAGGCTCACTAGGGACACGTTGTGGTCTATGTATTCACACATGTATTACGGTTTCCGGTTAACACAATTATAGCATGAATAACAGACAATTATCATGAACTAGGAAATACAATAATAACCATTTTATTATTGCCTCTAGGGCATATTTCCAACACATGAATGATATCCCTTATTATTATTATTATGACAATACCTAGATCTATTGCATTTTGCCTAGCTAGGGGCGTTAAACAATAGCGCTTGTTGGGAGGCAACCCAATTTGATTTTGCTTTATGTTTTTTGTTTCTGTTTTGGTGTGTTTTGTACATTATTACTTCTGTAATAAATGTGTTTTCTTGTCTAAATTACTGTTTGATCCAAGTAAGACCTTTGGGATAGTCTACGGTGTTTGCAATTTGATTTTGCTGAAAAACAGAAACTTTTGCGCTCAGTCCAGGAATTTTCTAATATTTTTAGAGCGTCGAATTGATCTAATTTTTTTAAAGATTGATATACAAATTTCCCTGATTTTCCTAAGTTTTCAGAATTTTTAGAGTTTCATAAGTATTCGAAGTCTACAGATTGCTACAGACTATTCTGTTGTTCACAGATTCTGTTTTTTTTGTGTTGTTTGCTTGTTTTGATGTATCTATGGGTTGTATCGGGGGGTATGAAACATGGAGAAGTTAGAATACAATAGTTATTACACAAATAAAAATAAATAATGAGTTCACAACAGTACCTAAGTGGTGATTTATTTTTCCTATACTAACGGATCTCATGAGTTTTCTGTTGAGTTTTCTATTCTGAAGTTTTCAAGTTTTGGGTGAAGATTTGATGGACTATGGAATAAAGAGTGGCAAGAGCCTAAGCTTGGGGATGACCAAGGCACCCCAAGCCATATTAAAGGATACCAAAAATCCTAAGCTTGGGGATTCCCCGGAAGGCATCCCCTCTTTCGTCTTCAATCCATCGGTAAATTTACTTGAGGCTATATTTTTATTCAACTCATGATATGTGTTTTGCTTGGAGCGTCTTGTATGATATGAGTCTTTTATTTTTAGTTTTCCACAATCATCCTTGCTGCACACATATTTTTGAGAAGGACACACTGAATCGTGAATTTGTTAGAATACTCATTGTGCTTCACTTATATCTTTTGAGCTAGGCAATGTTGCTCTGGTGCTTCACTTATATGAGCATGGTGGTGTTATATTTTATAGAAATTTTTGAACTCTCATACCTCACTTATATTATTTTGAGAGCTTCTTAAAAACAGCATGGTAATTTTTTTAGATTATGATTTTACTCCTAATATAATGGGCATCCAAGAGGGATATAATTAAAACTTTCATATTAAGTGCATTGAATACTATGAGAAGTTTGATTCCTTGCATATAGTTTTGAGATAATAGAGAAGGTAATATGAGAGTCATGCTAGTGAGTAGTTGTGAATTGGAAGAAATAATTGTGTTGAAATTTGTGATTCCCGTAGCATGCACGTATGGTGAACCGTTATGTAACGAAGTCAGAGCATGATTTGTTTAATGATTTTCAACCTTTGTGTGAGGGTCCGGAGCGTGCGATAAGGAATATTAAACGGAGTCCAAATGGAATAAAATCTTCGGAATAGTTTTTCTTGAACCATAAGAAACCCAGGAGACTTGGAGATGAAGTCGGGAGAGCCGTCGTGTGGCCACAAGCCACAAGGGCACACCGAGGGGGGTAGGGCACGCCCCCTGGCTTGTGGGCCCATGACAACTCCCCTAACCCTATTTCTTGGCCTATAAATTCACAAATATTCCATGTATACCAGAGAGAGCCAGGAAAATACTTTTTCGCTGCCAGGAGCCTCGGTTCCCGTGAGATCCAATCTTGGAGCCTTTTCTGGTAATCTGCTGGGGGGGATTCGATCACGGAGGGCATCTACATCAACTACATTGCCCCTCCGATGATGCATGATTAGTTCACCATAGACCTTTGGGTCCATAGCTAGTATCTAGATGGCTTCTTCTCTCTCTTTGCTCTTCAATACCATGTTCTTCATGATCTTCATGGAGATCTATCCGATGTAATACTCTTTTGCGGTGTGTTTGTCGAGATCCGATGAATTGTGGGTTTATGTTCAGATTATCTATGAATATTATTTGAGTCTTTTATGAATTATTATATGCATGATTTCATACCTTTGCAAGTCCCTTTGAGTTATTGGTTTGGTTTGGCCAACTAGATTGGTAATTCTTGCAATGGGAGAAGTGCTTAGTTTTGGGTTAAATCTTGCTGTGTCCTCACCCAGTGACATAGTAGGGGTAGCGAGGCACATATTGTATTGTTACCATTAAGTATAAAAATATGGGGTTTTCATCATATTGCTTGAGTTTATCCCTCTACATCATGTCATCTTACCTAATGCGTTGCTCTGTTCTTCATGAATTTAATACTCTAGATGCAGGCATGAGTCGGTCGATCTGTGGAGTAATAGTAGTAGATGCAGAATCGTTTCGGTCTACTTGACACGGACGTGATGCCTATATGCATAATCATTACCTTGGATATCTTCATAATTATTCGTTTTTATCAATTGCTCGATAGTAATCTGTTCACCCACCGTAATACTTGCCATCATGAGAGAAGCCTCTAGTGAAACCATTATCCCCCGGGTCTACTTTCCATAATATATTTTCAAATCTATAAACCAAAAATACCAAAAATACTTTGCTGCATTTTTTTACCTTTTACCTTCCATTCTCGTTTACATCTATCTCTATCGGATCTAATCCTTGCAAATAACCGTGAAGGTATTGACAACCCCTTTATAACGTTGGGTGCAATAGTTTGGTTGTTTGTGTAGGTGCATCTATTGGTAACTTGCTCGTTCCTCCTATTGGATTGATACCTTGGTTCTCCACAATTGAGGGAAATACTTATCTACTTCGCTGCATCACCCTTTCCTCTTCAAGGGAAAACCAACGCAAGCTCAAGAGGTAGCAAGGTCAAGGCCCTGGGTTACAAGAGTCCTAAGCCGACTCACACAAGGTATTCGACCCTGCCTCTAAACTTCCTTGCCTTCCTGGGCAAGCCGTCACCGGACGGCTTACCCGCTCGGGTCTCACGTCATCTTGAATATGTCAAAAAGATTCCATGATGTTCGCAACGGATCAACTCATTAAACGGTCGGCCCGAAAATCGAGGCGTCCCCTTCGGTCAATCATCACTGCGCCTCCTCGGTTCTCGCACGCACTGTTGGCCATCTCATCTCATAAATAGGGACACGAAGGGATGCTTTTTCCTTTTTCCACTGCTCATGTCTTCTTCTTCTTCCTCCAGACGCTCACTCCTCCGAAGCTCTGCTGCGCCAATCGGACCTCACCATCCTCAACACCGGCCGCTACATCAACCTGATTCAGTCTAGAGTATCGTCCGTTCGTCCACATCCGCAAGGTACTCATCTCAATCCTTACTGAATTTGTGGTCATCTCGACTAGGATCCCCTGAGTTCATCAGGCTTCCATTGGTGTTCTTCGCTGTTCGTCAGATTGTTCTTCGTAATTTAGACTGCTAGCCACCCCCATGAATGTCGTGATGCTTATTATCCGCCGCGGTCATCCATTCGATGTCAATATCTGCTTGTTGTAGATTTGCACATCCCCCCTTTTTGCGTACCGGCCACTTGTTCTTCCACTACCGTTTTAGGTCTTGAATATACCTCATTTTATCTTCACATGTAGATCTGTAGCCATAGCTGTAATATGTGTAACCTGTTTGTCTGTCCTTAGCAATATTTGTAGTACTGAGCCCACTTAACCCGCCATCGAGTTACCGGCTCTCCGATAAAATGTACTAGCGGCTTAGCACCTCTCCATTACGTTAACCACAACCGTCTTAATTGTCTGGCATTTCTAACCCGTCATATCCTACACCTTTTCATAGTTTAACCCGCCATTATGTCGAGAGCACCCTTGTCTTGCGATTCGGTTGGCTCCGGAGTCACTAAGCGGCTTTTGTTGGACTTCGTAGAGACTGGTTCATTGCCAGCTCAGGATGTCATTCATTGGCGGGTTCCAGGGCCAGAAATCAGACCCACTCCTAAGGAAGCGGAAGTTGTCATATTCACTGACCACCTCCTCCATGGTTTGAGTCCACCCGGGTCAAAGTTCTTTCGAGACGTTCTCCACTTTTTCAAGCTTCAGCCTCAAGACATTGCCCCAAACTCTGACACTGATATGAGCCAGTTTCAAGTCCTATGCGAAGTATATCTGCAAGAAGATCCGTCGGTCGACCTCTTCCACGACTATTTTTACGTCAACTACCAAACTGAAGTGGCGGCTGGACCAAGCTTAGAACTCAATGGCGTCTCCATCCAGAGATGGAGAGATCTACCTTATCTGGCTGCCCTCCTGCCAAGCCACCCCAAGGACTGGAATTAAACTAGGTTCTACTATAAAGACACCTCCCTAGAAGGAGAACATCCACTGCCGGGTTATCGTCCTACCCGGCTCTGCACTTCCACTGAACTGCCGGACCGGATGTCCGCCGCAAAACGAGCTAAGTACGCTCCAGGGTTTGCAAAAATCAAAGCTCTTCTGGCAAATGGCTTAACTGGAGTTGACCTAATCCGTTGCTGGGTCTCATGGAAAATCTTGCCGCTAAGCCGGCGGGACCAACTTATGTGCGAATATTCAGGCGAAATGGATGATCCTCACTGTTTCAACCACACTCTCGTGACAGAACAAGATGTTAACTTGGTTGTCAAGTCACTTCTCCATGAAACCGGGTTCAAACCTTTCCGCGTCAAAAATCCAGCTTTGGATGTAAGAAAACCTTCTTCACAAAACTGCTTGTTCTTGTCTTGACCTTGTGCATGGCTGCCTTAACCCTTTTGGCGGCGTTGCATACAAGTTGACTATAGCTGATGGAAGAAAAAATATACTCCCCCCGTGAACAAGAAGTCTTGTGTGGGTAAAGCCCGTGGCCATAAGAAGAAAACTTTGGCTCAAGACCTGCTTGAGCTTGACGATTGAGAGGTAGAAATTGATTCCCTTGGCCGTCTTTTTATGCAACTTATTGATAACGAATGTACATAGGAGGAAACGGAAACGAGCCACGCCAACACCCGTGAGGCAACTTACATTTCCTCCAACTCAAAGGTCTTACCGCGAGAGAAAATATGGCGGGTCGTCCGAAAAGTTCCTTTTTCACATCCTCTAGCTTGATTAGATCCTGAATTTTCTTTGAAAAGGCAACATCATGACTCTCAACGTCAGACCCAGAGCACCGGCTCTGGAGATCTTATGGCCAGCTTACCAAACTGTCCGGTTCCCCGGAAACAACGTGCCGAGGTACTCTTTCAAACAATCCCAACATATGTATGAGACTTTTGCCATGTTATCTTACTCTATTTTTGCTTTTAATTTCTCAGGAGTCGCCCCCTTCATTTGGCAACTCAACTGCATCCAAGCTTCCTCCTATGAAGATCAACTTAGAGTATGCCTTTTACCTTCCAGTATGTATATTGTCAACATTGTCCTTGTGCTATGTAATAATTCTTTTCACTTCCAGGGCTCACGCAAAACGAAGGAAAGCAGGCAGGTCTACCGTCGCTCCTATCGTCCAAAAGTCAGAGAGTGCTAAGCCAGATTCTCCTTCCACTCACGCTAAACCTTCTAATGTTAATAAGGATGCTCCTGAGCGTAATCCTCCACCTTTTGAGCCGGAGTATCACCACATGGCGACTCCTGAGAGTCCAGCGGCTAACCCTAAGCCACCCAGTCCTTCAACAGTCGTCGAAGACCCGTCTCGTCCCAAAGTAATCATCACTGGGACGGGTTACCAATCTCCTGCCCCTCATGTGCTGACAAAACACGCCAGCAAGATTGACACTTCTTCTCTAGAGAAGCTTGATTTCGAATTCCCCGTGTTAGAGAAAATGATTTCGGATGACCTGATCGCTGGTTACTTGAATCGGCTTTCTACCAGTCGTAACATGGAATCCAAACTTGTTGGATTAATGAAGAAAAAATATGAGGTACCCTTCTTCTCTTGCTTTTTCCTCATACCCTTATGTAGCCCCCAAGAGCCGGTTTAATATTGCAAATAATGGTCCGGGTCCTCAAAATAACTTAGCCTGTAGCCCCCAAGTAACGGGTTAATATGTATATAAGTTGATACTTGAAAATTAGATCTAGTTGTAGCCCCTAAGTCTGGGTCATTATGAGAATAATGAGCCGGAATTTCCATGTTGAGAAGTTCGCCGGGTGTAGCCCCCAAGTCTGGGTTATTGTGATAATGATGAGCCGGAACTTCATCGTAGACTTGGAGAGAAAACACAGACATTAGCCCCCAAGTGCCAAGTATATTGCTTGTAATCTTCTTGGAACTTGTATCAGAATAGCTTCATTATTGCTTCATCTTGTCAACTTAACCTGTACAATCTTTTACTTGTATAATGCAGGACGCATTAGATGCAGCCAAGTCTGAGCAGGCCGACTTAAGGGAAAATCTTACCATCCAACAGACCGCTCGAGCCACAGCAGAAGAGAAATTACGCGTGGCCGTTGAAAAACTTGAGAAGCTCCAAACTGACTTTGCCACTTTCAAGGAAAATGTCGAGTCTGAACAAGCCACCCTAACAAAGCACGCAAATGACGCCGATGAACAACTAAAGCTTGTATCAGAAGAGTTGAAAACTGTCAAGCACCATATATCCAAGATGACTGCTGCTATCTTTGGTAAATGTGCATGGCTTAGAAAATTTCCTTGTCGAATCAAATATATATTTCGGGCGGCTTATAACTTCTAATTTTCCTTGTACGCGAGAGAAGCCGCCCGCTATCCTCTAATAGTTTGATGAAGTTGAAGGCAATATATACTTTGACTGAGCAACTATACAATGGAGCCCTCTGTACCATCAAAGCCATGACGTCTGCCAAAATTGTTCCCAAATTCATGAAGGGGGTTGTAGAAGTCTTATCAACTTTTCCCAAGCAGGTTGAAGAGATGAGGTGATCGGCCGCCAGAAAGGGGGCAGCAGCTGCTCTAAGCCGGTCCCTGGCCTTTGCCCCTGACTTGACTGCTGAGAAGGTGATGAACGGCTTCCCATCCAGAAAAGATGACGACTCAGACTTTACTGAAGTCGACTACGTTAGATGTATGAGGGCATCCAGAGTATTTGCATCCACTCTTGTCGACGAAATGGATCAAACCTCCTACCAGGCGGCTTACGACGTGAATAATCAACGGCTGTGTTGCCCAACCTTTGAAGCAAGGGACCTGATCCCTGCATGCTATAAGCCACTCTTTGCCCCTAAAGTTGACATGTCTCCTCTATTTGACGAAGCTCAGTTTGAAGCCTTATTAAGCTGCAACTAGGACGTGGACAACCTTCAGATAGAAGAGGTCGAAGACCCGACACAGCATGACCCGCCAGCAAACTGAAAAACTTATTTATGTTGTTTGTAGATAACCCGGCCAGCTAAGCCGCCGAGGTTGGAAGTGTACAAAAACTTTAAATCCCTTGTGTTTTGAGCTCCTGGAGAGCTTTGTAATAGGTGTAGCAAAACTTGGTTGCCCCGAATGTGCCATCGTGCACACCTGAATTTGGAATCACCTTATGCACTTTTGATCTGTCCTGCATGCTTGTCACAACATCTTTCATCATTCTTAACAACAGCTCATCCAAGAGATAAGACCTGTAACAACAAACAAGACAGAAACATGCTCTGCATAATTGTGAGGGCGGCTTAAAAAAGCATAACCGGAGATGTTTGAAATATTTTTAAGATCTTGCTCTTTCTCCCCTCTTTTTTTCAAAAAACTCATATGATGGTTCTTCTGCGTGGACTCGCTGCTTGAACTCATACCAGTGCAGGGTCTCTAATGAGAGTGGCCGTCAACTCCTTTGTGCGGCTCAGCGTTTCTAACGAGATTAACTAACAAGAGTGCAACGTCCCAGACTGAGAAACATACAATGGTTCTTCTGGGTGGACTCGCTGCTTGAACTCATACCAGTCTCTAGGTGAGATTGACTGATAAGAGCGCAACGTCCTAGAAAGAGACACTAACGTCGGTTCTTCTGGGTGGACCCGCTACTTGAACTCATAACAGTACAGGGTCTCTAAGGAGATTGACCGTAAACTCCTTTGATCGGCTCAGGGTCTCTAACGAGATTAACTGTTAAGAGCGCAACAGACCAAAGAGAGATGTGGTAGGGCATGAGTAACGCTAGGGCCCATAAGCCACCTTTCACATGACACAAATCCGTCATTTGAACCTTAAGCAATACAGGGTTTTAAAAAGAGTAACTGCTTAAGTGTACGAACGGGCCACATAGCGGAGAGTCGACAACAGATGGGTGAGTTTATCCTCGCTTCTGTAAGAGGCCCTTACAGGGGGTAAGTTTACAACTCGCTGCACCCCTGGCAAAGCGGCAGCTACTTACAGGCAGGTATTGTTGGAAATATGCCCTAGAGGCAATAATAAATTAGTTATTATCATATTTCCTTATTCACGATAATTATCCATGCTATAATTGTGTTGATCGGAAACTCAGATACATGTGTGGATACATAGACAACACCATGTCCCTAGTATGCCTCTAATAGACTAGCTCCTTGATCAAAGATGGCTATGGTTTCCTAGTCATGGACATGAGATGTCATTTGGTAACGGGATGTAACATCCCAAAATTTCATTTTGGAATGTTATGATTATAGCTATGCATCTAACAGCATCATTGCTTGAATGTATGTGTTTGTTGAAATGCCTTTTCTGACTTTCTGAAAGTCCTTTCTACTATTCCCTATGTTGCTTTCACCTATTGGAAATTTTGGTTATAAGTTCAAATAAGAGAGGAGGAACATGACACTCCACACCAGGTACTAATTGGTGATTTATTTGAACAAAAATAACCAGGGGTTATTTTGAAAATATTTGCAAAAAGGGTTTAAAAACAATTAGGCAATTTCTGAAAAAAAATCAAAGTATTCAAATGACAGAATAGAAATGTTCATTAAATAGCATTTATTATTCTGTTAATTTTGATATATAATACCCCTATATTTAGAGACGATTTGAATGCTTTAAATGTATTTGAATGTCTCTGGAAAATTATTAAAAAGAAACGGTAACCGTTTCCTGTATTAAACGGGCCGGCCCACGACAGTTACTCGCGAATTAATTAGAAGCCGGCCGACCGAGCGCAGTAACGCCTCCCTCTCTCTCTGACGCTAGGTCCCACACCCGACCGACCGTTGCCCCGAAACGGTCATCGCCCTCCTCCCCGCGCGCGCCGGACCCGACTCGCCGGCCGTTTCTCCCCTCGACGGATCTCTCTCCCCTCTTAACTCCCCGCACTCCCAACGCCCTATATAAACCGGACACTCCCCGCATCCATTCCCCCCCCCCGAGCCCCCTTTCTCTCTCGCCGAGACGCTGTCAATTGCTCGCCGGAGCTACTCCCCCACCGGAGCTCGCCGTCGACCGTAGCCACCACGCCCGATCACCGTTCGCCCCATTGTTGCCACCAGTCGACTCCGGAGAACCGTCACCGTCGCCCGGACCATTTCCCCGTCCTCCCCGACCACCGGAGCGCCTCGCCGTCGTCCTCGCCACCTTCGGATCGCCGGAGAAACCCCGACGCCGGCAGCTCCCTCCGTAAGCTCCCACGACCATCGGATCCCGAACCAACGACCCAGATTAGAACGGGCTTAAGTCCGAACCGGTATCCTCTTCCAATCGGTCGCCCGCTCTAAATCACCTACCGCACGCGCTCGCTAGCCAATCGGACAGTGCCACGTAGCCCCCTGGCCGTTGCAAAGTCAGTTTTTCTTTTTCAGTTTTGTTTTAATTAACAGAATGTTTTCAAATTTTGTTTTGCTTATATCTTTTAATCTATTTAGTGTTTTGAGTTGATTCTTTTTGCAATAGCTCAAAATTTTCATGTAGTTTCACCCTGTACTTTCAAATTTCAAATTTGAACTATAAAATTTGAACTTAATCAAATTTGCTCAAAATCTTCAAATCTGAATAACTAGAGTTTGAAAATAGATTTTGATATGAATCTTTTTGCTACTGTTTGGTATTAGTTAGGACTATCTTCATGTTTATTTTGAGGATTTTCAGGATATATTTGATTAGTGTTTTAACCAAAAAACAGAATCTGTCTAGTATTATAATATAGTTTTATAAACTTGATTTTAATTAGTTTGTTTTAGAATTTGGTTTTATTTGTTTATTAGGTTCTGTTAGTAAACACTTAGTGTCTTCACTCACTGTTAATAAAAAATATAAATTTGCTTAGTTTAATTTTATTTAACATAGGAATCACAATGTCTTTTCAAATAGGCTTAATTTGACTAAACAACTAACTAGTAATAGTTTTTTTTTCAAACAAAGTTTTGTATATTTTGTTTCTGTTTTCTAAGACAGATTTAGTAGTAAATTATTTTCTATCAAGAACATGTTTTACTAATAAATAATAAGTTAGTTTTTCATTTCTTTTGTTAGTACAACTATAGTTGATTCATATAGTGTTTATCAAAACTTTTACAAACTTTACTAAAGTTTTCCCAACAAAATTAAATTGATTTTGTTTTGTTTAATATTAAAATATTCTATTGTTGCCTTGCTATAAACAATTGTCTTGTTATTTCAAAATAGTTTTATTATGTAGTAGTGTTTTTATCATCTCCTTTGGAAAACAAAACCTTGTGTGTTTTACTTGCTAGAGACTTTTGTGCATTGTTTGCCTTGATTGTTTAGTACTTCTTTGCTGAATGTTATGAGTACTTATTTTGGTTGTATGGTTATTTGAGTGCTTGTTTGCTTCGTTAGATTATTCGGAGTGCGAAGCTTGTTACTTAGAGTCACTCACGTACGAAGATCATCAATCAGGCAAGTCACCTTGATCATGTTTTACCCATGTTTTATATGCATTAGTTCTACCATCTCCCCAATTGCATGCAAAATAGGTTAGTTGGAAACTTGGTTACATTGTAGTAGTATCATGTGGTAGGTACCCCCTCAAACTCTTTGACACATTGGCCCCGGGAAACGTTGTTTTACTTTTTGCTATGCTATTAGTAGACGGGATTGGTTGTGTGATTCACGAGAGTTGAGAGAGTTAATAATTTCAAGACCTACATAATGATCAAGATTTAAGACTCCGAGTTTTCAACATACCTCTGGGTGGATGATGGTTGAACGGCACCCTGGAGAAACCAGTGGATTTGCCTAGGTGATGCTGGAGATCGCCAGTATTCACGCGGAAAGGTCCACCCAGGCACAAAGAGATGGATGGATGCTTTAAACCCCAAGGCTTACCTGCACAGCCACAAGTCATTATGGGCTCTGGCTTGGTTGGATATCGTGGTGACCCTGGACAGGCGGTGCTACGAGAGGTAGAAGAACGCTAGGAAAGGATGGGCACCGACAGAGTCGCAGGGAAACCCTTTGGAAGACCATGTTTTGGTCATCCGTTTCTCAAACACCCTGAAGTGCGAGAAATCAAACGGAGGCGACCAAATCTTGTGGGGAACGTGTGCAAAACTCTGCAGAGTATTTCAAACCTAATCGATTAGCCGTGTCCACGGTCATGGACGACTTGAGCCAAAGGAATTGAAACTTCCGGAACTCTCAACACAATTAATATGATGATGTGGGTATTAACAATTTTGGGTATGAGAATTGGTTGGTGGAACCATCTCATTAATCAACCAACTTAGTAATATTTTGCTTAGCCCCTCTCTTGATGTAGGAAAAACTTGGCTTTACGCAAAAACTTACACCACCACCTGCCATATAAGCATATAGACTAGCTGATTATTTTCACCCCTCTCTTGTGACTTTGCCGGCATATTCCATATGTTGACCTACATGGCTGCAACGTATCATGTTGCAGAGTACTTTTCCGACCAGGAGTGAGGACACGTTCTATGCTCAGTGAGATGCCCTTGGAGTCGGATGGACTCATCTACCGTCGACGCTTCCGCAAGATTTAGATATTCTCATGAGTTGGCCTTTGGCCACTTTATTGTAATATTTATTGTAATAAAGGACTCGATATGAGATTTCGATTAATATAATGCTGTGTGATTTCCCTTTGATATATACATTGATGTACCGCGTGTGTACCAGCATGATCTTGGGATGGTACGGAAACACCGGAGACTTGACCTTTCAGGTCGGGTCGCTACAGAAATGGTATCAGAGCACACGCTGACCGTAGGACGTAACCTCTAGGATTGGAAAGCCTTAGGATTGTTTCTCTTTGTCTTTAAAATTCTTATACTCTCATCTATTCGTTTCTGACTCCTCTCCGATTATTTCAAAATTTATAGATGGCCACCTTCATCCCAGTGTTGATTACGGAGTTTTGCCAACCTGACGCAACGATGCCCTTTGGTAAGGAGCTGATGAGGATCGCCAAGGACGTAAGGATTGCTTTGCCGAGCATCACCGGGATTCCTATCATGTCATTTCCCCAAGATGGACGCTACAGGATCGAGGTGCATATCCCAGGGAAGACTTTTGGGAACCGGAAGGAACCCATAGATGTCAAGTTCGTGGCACCCAGTTGGATACTTGGAAGAGACATGGCCATTCATCGTTCCCTTGGACGTATTCAGGAGGAATACAGAGGTGGAACCATTTCACCAGGACTCAGCGTGGTTTGTCGCAGAGATGCCAATGGAAACATCATAACTCCTCCCACTACAGACACCACTATTTCCTATATCCAGACCCTGGAGACTCACATTAGGACTCTGGAGCTTCGAGTTCGTGCTGATACGAAGACTATCAAGAATCTGATGAACCGCGAGCTGGATCTTGAAGCTGATCTGCGAGAGGCCAACTATGAACACGAGCATGAAGTGAAGGACTTCCTAGAGAGGATTGATGAGCAGAATGCACGCATCGCAACTTTGGAGGAGCAGCTAGACATGGGGGAAAACCTTCACCCTGAAGGAGACATGGCACCCTTCATCAACGACGATGAAGACTATGAGGAAAGCACCACAGGAGGACCTACGACTATGCACTTTTGAGGAAAACATTAGTTATGCCCTCCATGTATCTTTTATTTTCGTCGTTAAAGCGTAGGTCGATGCTTAGTTGTTTGAGATTTGTATTCTCGATGTTTGACGTTGATTGAATAAATGAATGAGTGTTTGGTGTGTTATGTTTGTTGCATTGCATATGGGTAGTGATTTCTTCTAGACCCTTGTTCTATTCTAATACTCATCCCTCTGAAAACAGCAAGATGCCTCCACGACGTGAGACCGACTTCACTTTCCCACCGGACAAGACCCAAACTACAAACGTAGCATATGATCGTGCCAGTTTATTGCTATTGTTTTCTGCATGTCAAGTATATGTTCCTATGACCATGAGATCATGCAACTCACTGACACCGGAGGAGTACCTTGTGTGTATCGAACGTCGTAACGTAACTGGGTGACTATAAAGGTCCTCTACAGGTATCTCCGAGGGTGTCTGTTGGGTTGGCATGGATCAAGACTGGGATTTGTTACTCCGTGTGACGGAGAGGTATCTCAGGGCCCACTCGGTAATACAACATCACAATAATCCTTGCAAGCAATGTGACTGAGTGTTAGTCACGGGATCTTGTATTACGGAATGAGTAAAGAGACTTGCCAGTAACGAGGTTGAACAAGGTATGGAGATACCGACGATCGAATCTCGAGCAAGTAACACACCGAATAACAAAGGGAACATCATACGGGATTAACTGAATCCTTGACATAAAGGTTTGACCGATAAAGATCTTCGTAGAATATGTAGGAACCAATATGGGCATCTAGGTCCCGCTATTGGTTATTGACCATAGAGGTGCCTCGATCATGTCTACATAGTTCTCGAACCCATAGGGTCTGCACACTTAAGCTTCGGTGACGTTTCGGTAGTATAGAGTTATGTATGGTGGTTACCGAAGGTTGTTTGGTGTCCCGGATGAGATCCCGGATGTCACAAGGATCTCTAGAATGGTCCGGAGGTAAAGATTGATATATAGGAAGTCCTGTTTTGGTCACCGGAAAGGTTTCGGGCTCATTGGTAGTGTACCGGGAGTGCCGGTAGTGTACCGGGAGACCATCGGGAGGGGTATTTCGACCCAAGAGGCTACATGGGCTGTGGGAGAGTAAATAACAGCCCTTAGTGGACTGGTGGAAGTCCCACACAAGGGCCATGCGGCTGGTAAGAAAAGCCCAAAGAGAAAAAGGTGGAAAAAGGCAAAAAAGGCAAAAATAAGGAGGAGTCCTAGTCCTAATAGGATTGGAGGAGGAATCCTCCAATCCTCCTTGGTTCGATCGACCCAAGGGCTGGCTCCTTGGGAGCCAAGCCTCCTCCTCTCTTCCTCCTATATATACTAGTGGTTTTAGGGTTTTTGGCACAAGTTTTTCGGCCACGTGCTACCCGTTCCTCTAGTGCATAGGTTCTCCTCTAGATCGGATTTCTGTAGTGCTTAGGCGAAGCCCTACCGGAATAGCTCCACCACCATCGCCGGAGCACCGTCACGCTGCCGGAGAACTCTTCTACCTCTCCACTCCCTCTTGCTGGATCAAGAAGGCAGAGATTGTCATCGAGCTGTACGTGTGCTGAACGCGGAGGTGCCGTCCGTTCGGCGCTTGATCGGAAGGACCGTGATCAAGATCGCGGGACGGATCGTGATGAGATCGCGGGACGGATCGTGATTGTATCGCGGGACGGATCGTGATGAGATCGCGGGATGCTCGGCGATTTGGATCACGAAGACGTTCGACTACACCAACCGCGTTTCTTACGCTTCCCGCTTAGCGATCTACAAGGGTATGTAGATCCACTCTCCCTCTCGTAGATGCTCATCACCATGGATAGATCTTGCATGTGCGTAGGAATTTTTTTGTTTCCCATGCAATGTTCCCCAACAGTGGCATCATGAGCTAGGTCTATGTGTACATAAGATGTCGAGTAGAACACAAAGAGTTTGTGGGCGTTGATGCTTAGATTGCTTCCTCCCTTGGTCGTGTTTTGGTTCAGCGGTATTGTGAGATGAAGCGACCCGGACCAACATTACTCGTACGCTTCCGAGAGACCGGTTCCCTCAACCGCAACTTGTTGCATAGATGGCTTGCGGGTGCCAGTTTCTCTCACTTTTGTTGGATCGGATTCGACAAAGGCGGTCCTTGAGAAGGTTGAAAAGCAACTAGTGTATCACCGTTGTGGTTTTTACGTAGATGAGAGTTGTTCTTGTTAGATACCCGTAGCAGCCACATAAAACATGCAACAACAATTAGAGGATGTCTAACTTGTTTTTGCAGGGTATGTTGTGATGTGATATGGCCAATTACATGATGTGCTATATGTGATGTATGAGATGATCATGTGTTGTATAGAATATCACGACTTGCATGTCGATGAGTACAGCAACCGGCAGGAGCCATAGGGTTCTCTTAAATTATTGTATGACCTGCATGTCTATCATTAAGCGCTATGTAATGCTTTACTTTATCGCTAAATGGTAGCAATAGTAGTACAAGCATGATGGGCGCGACAACCCCGATGGCGACACGTTGATGGAGATCAAGATGATGGAGATCATGGTGTCGTGCCGGTGATGATGGAGATCATGCCGGTGCTTTCAAGATGGAGATCAAAAGCACAAGTTCATGGCCATATCATGTCACTTTTGATTTGCATGTGATGTTAATCTTTTTATGCACCTTGTTTTGCTTAGGACGACGGTAGCATTATAAGGTGATCCCTCACTTAAATTTCAAGATGAATTGTGTTCTCCTGGAGTGTGCACCGTTGCAAAAGTTCGTCGTGTTGAGACACCATGTGATGATCGGGTGTGATAGACTCTACGTTCACATACAACGGGTGCAAGCCAGTGTTGCACATGCAGAACACTCGGGTTAAACTTGACGAGCCTAGCATGTACAGACATGGCCTCGGAACGCAAGAGACCAAAAGGTCGAACATGAGTCATATAGTAGATATGATCAACATGATGATGTTCACCATTGAAACCACCTCAACTCATGTGATGATCGGACTTGAGTTGGTGAATTTGGATCATGTATCACTCGAATGACCGGAGGGATGTCAATTTGAGTGGGAGTTCTTAAGTACTATGATTAATTGAACTCATTATCATGAACATAGTCAGTAGTGTCTTTGCAAACTGTGTTGTAGATACTAGCCCACGCTGTGGCTCCCTTGAATTTTTATATGTTCCTAGAGAAATAGAGTTGAAAGATGATGGTAACAATATTGCGGATTCGCTTCGTGATCTGAGGATTGTCCTCATTGCTGCACAGAAGGCTTATGTCCTTAATGCACCGCTCGATGCGCCAATCCCTCTAGCGTTATCTGTATATGTTGTGAACATTTGACAGGCACGTTCTGATGACTACTTGATAGTTTAGTGTGTCATGCATTATGGCTTAGAATTGAGGCTCCGAAACGTTTTGAACGTCACGGAGCATATGAGATGTTCTAAGAGCTGAAATTAGGATCTCAAGTCGTGCCCGTGCTGCAAGATATGAGATCTCCAACAAGATTCTTGGCCTGCAAGATGAAAGAGAATAGCTCAATCGTTGAGCATGTGCTCAGATTGTCTGGGTGCTACAATCGCTTGAATAGAGTGGGAGTTGATCTTCCAGATAAGATAGTGATTGATATAGTTCTCCAAGTCACTGCAACTAAAGCTACTAGAACTTGGTGATGAACTATAAAATGCCAGGGATAGAAATAGTGATCCATGAGATATTCGCAATGTTTGACACCGCGAAGGTAGAAATCAAGAAGGAGCGTCAAGTGTTGATGGTTAGTAAAACCACTAGTTTCGAGAAGGGCAAGAGCAAGGAGGGAAACTAGATGGATAGCAAGTCAGTTGCTGCTCCAGCGAAGCAACCCAAAGTTGAACACAAATACGAGACTAAGTGCTTCGGTTATGAGGAGAGCGGTTGCTGAAGCGGAACAACCCTAGATACTTGGTAGATAAGAAGGCTGGCAACGTCGACAGAAGTATATTTGATATATGTGTTAATGATGTGTACCTTGCGAGTACTCCTAGTAGCACCTGGGTATTGGATACCGGTTCAGTTGCTAAATGTTAGTAACTCAAAATAAAAGCTACGAAATAAACGGAGAACTAGCTAAGGGTGAGGTGATGATGTGTGTTGGAAATGTTTCCAAGGTTGATGTGATCAACATCGCACACTCTCTCTACCTTCGGGATTAGTGACAAACCTAAATAAATGTTATTTGGTGTTTTCCGTTGAGCATGAACGTGATTAGATCGTGTTTATTGCAACACGGTTATTCATTTAAGGTAGAGAATAATGGTTATTCTGTTTACATGAATAATACCTTCAATGGTCATGCACCCAGTGAGAATGGTTTGTTGAATCTTGATCGTAGTAAGACACATGTTCATAACATTGATGCGAAAAGATACAAAGTTAATAATGATAGTACCACATACTTGTGGCACTGCTGCTAAATGTCATATTGGTATAAAGCGCATGAAGAAACTCCATGCTGATGGATCTTTGGACTCATTAGATTTCGAATCGGTTGAGACATGCGAACCATGCCTCTTGGGCAAGATGACTAAGGACCCCGTTTCCAGATGGAAGGAGCGGGCAAGTGATTTACTGGAAATGATACATTGATGTATGCAATCCAATGAGTTTTGTAGCGTGCGATGGATATCGTTATTTTATTACCTTCATTGATGATTTGAGTAGATATAGTGTATATTTACTTAATGAAACACAAGTCTGAATTGTTTGAAAGGTTCAAGCAAATTCAGAGTGAAGTTTAAGATCATCGTGACAAGAAGATAAAAATGTCTGCGATATGATCGTGGAGGTAAATATCTGAGTTATGAGTTTGGCATACAACTTTAGACAATGTGAAAGTTGTTTGACAACTCACGCCACCTGGAACACCATAGTGTTATGGTGTGCTCGAACGTCATAGTCGTGCTCTATTGAAAATGGTGCTTGCTATGATGTCTCTTATCGTTTTGCTACTATAATTTTGGGGTTATGCATTACAGACAACTACATTCACATTAGATAGGGCATGTCTCTTATCGTTTTGCTACTATAATTTTGGGGTTATGCATTAGAGACAACTACATTCACTTTAGATAGGGCACCATCTAAATCCATTGAGATGATACCATGTGAATTATGGTTTGATAGAAACCTAAGCTGTCATTTCTTAATGTTTGGGGCTGCAACACTTATGTGAAAAAGCTTTTCACCTAATGAGATCGAACCCAAGCATAAAGTGTTTGTTGCTAAAAGTGGGTCCTTTCTCGAGAAAGTGTTTCTCTCGAAAGAATTGAGTGGGAGGAAGATAGAACTTGATGAGGTTGTTGAACCTTTGTTCAACCAGAGAGTAGCGCAGCGCAGGAATTTGTTTCCGTGAAGCCTACGTTAGTTGAAGAGGAAGTTAATGATGATGATCATGAAGCTTCGGATCAAGTTACTATCGAACCTTGTAGGTCGACAAGGATGAGTACTGCTCCTGAGCAGTACGACAACCTTGTCTTGGAGGTCATGTTGATGGACAACAATGAACCTATGAGCTGTGGAGAAGCGATGATAAGCCCGGATTCCGAAAAATGGTTAGAGGCCATGAAATCCGAGAAAGGATCCATGTATGAAAACCAAGTATAGACTTTGGTAGAATTACTCATTGGACGGCAGGTCATTGAGTACAAATGGATGTTTAAAATGAAGACATACGCTCATGGTAAATGTCACCATTTGTAAAGCTCGACTTGTTGCAAAGAAGTTTACGACAAGTTCTAGGAGTTGACTACGATGAGACTTTCTCACTCGTAGCGATGCTAAAGTCTGTTGGAATTATGTTAGCAGTTGCTGCATTTTTCAATTATGAAATCTGGCAGATGGATATCAAAACATAGTTTCCTTAATGGTTTACTTGAGGAAAGGTTGTATGTGATACAACCAGAAGGTTTTGTCAGTCCTAAGGATGCTAAAAGGTGTGCAAGCTTCAGTGATTCTTCTATGAACTGAAGCAAGCATCTTGGAGTTGGAATATACACTTTGATGAGGTGATCAAAGTTTTTGAGTCTATACAAAGTTTACGAGAAACTTGTATTTACAATAAAGTGAGTGAGAGCACTATAGAATTTCTGATAAGTATATGTGGATGACATATTGTCGATCGGAAATGATGTAGAATTTCTGGAAAGCATAAACAGTTGTTTGAAAAGAGTTTTTCAAAGGAAGACCTGGATAAAGCTACCTAATTGTTGAGCATCAAGATCTATAGAGATAGATCAAGATGCTTGATGAGACTTCCAATGAGTACATTCCTTGACTTGATTTTGAAAGAGTTCAAAATGGATCAGTCAGAGAAAGAGTTCTCGCCTCATTTGCGAGGTGTGAAGTTGAGTGAGACTCAAAGCTTGACAATGGCAGAAGAAAGAGAAAGGACGAATGTCATCCCCTATGCCTTAGCCACAGGCTCTGTATAGTATGCCATGCTGTGTACCGCACCTGTGTGTGCCTTGCCATGAGTCCGTCAAGGGGTACAAGAGTGATCCAGAAGTGGATCACTGGACATCGGTCGATATTATCCTTATTGACTAAAAGACTAAGGAGACGTTTCTCAATTATGGAGGTGATAAAGGGTTCGTCATAAAGAGTTACGTCGATGCAAGCTTTAACACTAATCCGGATGACTCTTAGTAGCAATCCGGATGCGTATAGTGGAGCAGCCATTTGGAATAGTAACAAGTGGAGTGTGGTAGCAGTGTTTACAGTTTGACATAGAGATTTGCAAAGTACATATGGATCTGAATGTCGCAGACCCATTGACTATAAGACCTCTCTCACATGCAAAGCATGATCGAGCCCCAGAACTCAGTGGGTGTTAGATTCATAACAATGCGAATCACATGGTGATGTGAACTAGATTATTGACTCTAGTGCAAGTGGGAGACTGTTGGAAATATACCCTAGAGGCAATCATAAATTAGTTATTATCATATTTCCTTGTTCATGATAATCGTTTATTATCCGTGCTATAATTGTGTTGATCGGAAACTCAGATACATGTGTGGATACATAGACAACACTATGTCCCTAGTATGCCTCTAATAGACTAGCTCATTGATCAAAGATGGCTATGGTTTCCTGGTCATGGACATGAGATGTCATTTGGTAACGGGATCACATCATTAGGAGAATGATGTGATGGACAAGACCCAAACTACAAACGTAGCATATGATCGTGTCAGTTTATTGCTACTGTTTTCTGCATGTCAAGTATATGTTCCTATGACCATGAGATCATGCAACTCACTGACATCGGAGGAGTACCTTGTGTGTATCAAATGTTGCAACGTAACTGGGTGACTATAAAGGTGCTCTACAGGTATCTCTGAGGGTGTCTGTTGGGTTGGCATGGATCAAGACTGGGATTTGTTACTCCGTGTGACGGAGAGGTATCTTAGGGCCCACTCGGTAATATAACATCACAATAAGCCTTGCAAGCAATGTGACTAAGTTTTAGTCACGTTATCTTGTATTACGGAACGAGTAAAGAGACTTGCCAGTAACGAGGTTGAACTAGGTATGGAGATACCGACGGTCGAATCTCGGGCAAGTAACATACCGAAGAACAAAGGGAACATCATACGGGATTAACTGAATCCTTGACATAAAGGTTCGACCGATAATGATCCAGGTCCCGCTATTGGTTATTAACCGTAGAGGTGTCTTGGTCATGTCTACATAGTTCTCGAACCCGCAGGGTCTGCACACTTAAGGTTCGGTGACGTTTCGGTAGTATAGAGTTATGTATGGTGGTGACCGAAGTTTGTTCGGAGTCCCGGATGAGATCCCGAACATCATGAGGAGATCCGGAATGGTCCGGATGTAAAGATTGATATATAGGAAGTCCTGTTTTGGTCGCCGGAAAGGTTTCGGGCTCATCGGTAGTGTACCGGGAGTGCCGGTAGTGTACCGGGAGACCATCGGGAGGGGTATTTCGACCCAAGAGGCTACATGGGCTGTGTGAGAGTAAATACCAGCCTTTAGTGGGCTGGTGGAAGTCCCACACAAGGCCCATACGTCTGGGAAGAAAATCCCAAAGAGAAAAAGGTGGAAAAAGGCAAAAAAAAAAGGCAAAAATAAGGAGGAGTCCTAGTCCTACTAGGATTGGAGGAGGAATCCTCCAACCCTCCTTGGTTCGGCCGACCCAAGGGCTGGCTCCTTGGGTGACAAGCCTCCTCCTCTCTTCCTCCTATATATACTAGAGGTTTTAGGGTTTTGGCACAAGTTTTTCAGCCACGTGCTACCCGTTCCTCTAGTGCATAGTTTCTCCTCTAGATCGGACTTCTACAGTGCTTAGGCGAAGCCCTGCCGGAATAGCTCTACCACCATCGCCGAAGCGTCGTCACGCTGTCGGAGAACTCTTCTACCTCTCCGCTCCCTCTTGCTGGATCAAGAAGGCGGAGATCATCATCGAGCTGTACGTGTGCTGAACGCGGAGGTGTCGTCCGTTCGGCGCTAGATCGGAAGGACCGTGATCAAGATCGCGGGACGGATCATGATGAGATCGTAGGACGGATCATGATGAGTTCGCGGGATGGATCGTGATTGGATCGCGGGATGGATCGTGATGAGATCGTGGGATGCTTGGCGATTTGGATCGCGAAGACGTTCGACTACACCAACCGCGTTTCTTAACGCTTCCCTCTTAGCGATCTACACGGGTATGTAGATCCACTCTCCCTCTCGTAGATGCTCATCACCATGGATAGATTTTGCGTGTGCGTAGGAATTTTTTTGTTTCCCATGCAACGTTCCCCAACAAGTATAACCTGGTCTTGCGGATCAAAAAGGGGGTATAACTTGCTGCACCCCTAGTGATCTTGTTAACGGACTCAACTTTTTGGGTACACGACCCAAACTTGCAGTGGCTGAAAAGCCTGACCAAGAGGGTTGAAGCTTAACACGATGGGTATAAAGCCCCCAAACGACCTTGTCGACGACATCAACTTGTGCACCATCTTGTAAGCCGCCGTCTTGTGGACCGCCAACTTGTAAGCCGCCGTCTTGCGGATCACCAACTTGTAAGCTGTCGTCCTGTTTACTATTGTGGCTAAAGAGCCGATCAAGAGGGTGTGCAAGGTAAACCCGGTGGGCTAGAAGCCCCCAAGTGACCCTGTGGAAGTATCCACCTTTGCACAAATCTGTAATGAAAAAAAGGCAGAGGCCCCGACTTGCAGGGATGTCAACTTTATTATATGAAAAAACATAAATACAATGAAGTATGTATATACAATGATGGGAGTCGATGACTCAAGTATAGTAAAGTCATAGATGAGCGATATTCCATGGATGGTGGGTCTCAGGTCTAAAAGTACGTGACTCGTCTCGTACATCGATGAGATAATATGACCCATTGTTCAGATTTCTGCTAACCACAAAAGGTCCTTCCCAGGGGGAGATAGCTTGTGCACATCCATCTGATCTTGAATTAAACGTAACACCAAGTCGCCCTCTTGGAACGTCCGGGTCTTAACCCTACGGCTATGATAGCGACACAGGTCTTGTTGATAAATCGTCGCTCGAGCTTCTGCAAGATCACACTCTTCATCCAAAGCATCTAACGCGTCCTGGCGTGCTGTCTCATTATTAGCTTCCACGTAAGCCGCCACCCGCGGCGAGTCATGACGTATGTCACTTGGTAGCACGACCTCTTCACTGTAAACCATGAAGAAAGGCGCATAGCCTTTTGATATGTTGGGGGTAGTATTGATGCTCCAAAGGACAGAGGGCAACTCCTCAACCCAACAACCCAGCATTTGTTGCAAAGGAACTGTCGTGGTTTTGTCATGGCAGATGTCCAAAGACTTAGGTTCGAGGCCATCGCTAAGGCGGCGGACTCAAAGGCTTTGATCGGGACGAAATACACGGGTTTACCCAGGTTCGTCCCCTCGAGAAGAGGTAAAAGCCTATGTCCTACTTTGTGTGTATTGATTGGAGTATTGATTACAAGGGTGCGTATTCGCTTAACCTAGCTCTCGACTGATTGGTTTCTGTCTACGCCGTCCCCGGGTCTTGCCTTTATATAGGAGGTCAAGGCCCCGAGTTACACGAGTCCCAAACCGACTCTTACAACATGTCTGATCCTGTTTCTAAGCCGCCTTGCCTCCTTTGGCAAGCCATCTCCGGGTGGCTCACCCGCCCGGGTCTTACGCCATCTTCTGTCTTTGGGCTTCCGTCTCAGCCCATTCGGTAAGTTGTTGTGTGGCCTAGCCTTCCTCTTCAGCCCACTTGATAGCGAGCCGCGAGGTATGACCCGACCCCTCCTTGGCGGGTCTTACCACGGGGTTATATCCCCAACATTAGGCCCCAGATTGATTTGAGCATGTCCATGTCAATCTTCCATTTCGTTTGGCAATGAGTCTCACGTCCCTGTCATCTGCAAGAAGAAAATTCATAACTAACCGTCACGTCACCTACGAATATGTTAGAAAGATTTTGTGACGTCCGCAACGGATCCTCTCATTAAAACTGTCGGCCCGAAAATCGAGGTGTCCCCTTCGGTCAATCATCATTTTGCCTCCTCGATTCCCGCGCACACTGTTTTGCCTTCCCATCTCTTAAATAGGCCCTCGAGGGGGTCTTTTCTTTTTCTCCGTCGCCCCCTGTCTTCTTCTTCTTCCTCTCGATGCTTCATCCCTCTGGAGCTCCGCCGTGCCGACCGGACCTTACCGTCGTCCTCAACGCCGGCCACTGCATCAACTTGATTAGTCTAGAGTTTCGCCCGCATCGACCGTATCCGCAAGGTACTCTTCTCACTCTTTGCCAGATCCGTAATCACCTCATTTGAATCCCCCTGAGTTCTTCGGGTTTCCTTTAGCGTTCTTTGCTGTCCATTAGATCGTTGATCATAATGTAGACTGATGATTAGTCCCTTGAATCTTGCAATGTTGTTAGTCCATCGTGGTCATCTGTACGGAGTAGATATCCACTTGTTATAGATCTGCATGCCACTCTTCCACGTGCGGTGGCTGCTTGTTCTTCCACTACCGTTTTTAAGGGTTTGGATATATTTCTTTTTATCCTCGCCTGCGGATCCTTAATCATAGATGTGGTATGGGAAACCTGTTTTCCTGTACTTACCCATATTTCTAGCACAATCTTGTCCACTTAACCCGCCATACGGTTACTGGTTCTTCCGATGAAATATATTAGCGGCTTAGCGTCTCACTATTGTGCTAACCACCACTGTCTCGACTGCTTGGCATTTCTAACCCGCCGTGTCCTGCACCTTTCACAGTTTGACCCGCCACCATGTCACGAGCACCTTCATCCTGTGACTGGGTCAGCTCTGGAGTGACCGAGCAATTTCTACACGATTCCGTAGAGGCGGGCTCATTGCCAGCTCAGGATGTCATCCACGGCGGGTTCCTGGGCCAGAGAAGAGACCCACCCCTAAGGAAGGGGAGGTTGTCATATTCGCTGATCACCTTTCCCGCGGTTTCAGCCCGCCCGGATCAAAATTCTTTCGAGACGTCCTCCACTTTTTCAAGCTTCATCCTCAAGACATTGCCCCAAACTCCGTCACCAACCTATGCAATTTCCAAGCCCCGTGTGAAGTTTACCTGCAAGAAGAGCCGATGGTCGACCTCTTCCAGGACTACTTCTATGTCAACAGCCAAATTAAAGTGGCGGCCAGACCAAGCTTTGAGCTCGGTGGCATCTCCATCCAGAAACGGAGAGATCTGCCCTATCCAGCTGCCCTTTTGCCAAGCCACCCCAAGGATTGGAATAAAACTTGGTTCTACCACAAAGACACCACCCCATAGGGAGAAAATTCACTGCCGGGCTATCACCCCACCTGGCTCTATACTTCCACTGAACTCCTGGACCGGATGTCTCCCGCACGACGAGCGAAGTATGCTCTAGCTTTTGCAAAAATCAAGGCTCTACTGGCCAACGGCTTAACCCGCTGCTGGGTCTCATGAAAAATCTTGCCTCTAAGCCGGCGCGACCGACTCATGTGTGAATATACAGGCGACGTGAATGATCCTCTTTGCTTCAACCACACCCCTTTGATAGAAGGAGATGTCAACCTTGCTGTCAAATCACTTCTCCGTGAAACCCAGGAGGCTTGCAATGCAACCGGGTTAAAACCCGTCTGCGTCACCAACCCAGGTCCAGATGTAAGAACAACCTTGTTTTCAAAACTACTTGCTCTTCTCTTAAATTCGTATATGGCACCTTTAACTCTTTTGGAGGCTCTTCATACAGGCCGACTCTAACTTCTGGAAGAGGAAATATACTCCCCCCATGAAGATGAAGTCCCAGGCGATTAAAGCTTGTAGCTGTAAGAAGAAAACTTCGGCTCAAGAACTACTTGAACTGAACGATTCAGAGGTAGATAACTTGATTCCCTTGGTTGTCTTTTTATGCAACTTACTGACGTTGTTTTTACACAGGAGGAGACGGAAACAAGGCACGCAAACACTACTGAGGTAACGTACATTTCCTCCGAATCGGAGGTCTTACCGCGAGAAAAAATACGGCGGGTCATCCGGAAAGTTCCTTGCTCGCATCCTCTTGCTTACTTAGATCCTGAATTTCCTTTGAAAAAGCAATAGCTCGACTCTCGACGTCAGAACCGGAGCTCCGGCTCTTAGGATCTTATGGTCGGCCTACCAAACTCTCTGGCTCCGCGGAAATGTCCTGCTAAGGTGATCTTTTGACCAAATCCAATACCCGCCTTATACTGCTATAATGTCACCTTACTTTTGTGCTTTATCGTCTTAACTCTACAGGAATCACCCCCTTCGTCTGTCGAGTAGACTGCCTCCAAGCTTCCTCCTATGAAGATCAACCCAAATTATGCATTTTACCTTCGAGTGTGTATATTATTTGTATTGTCTTTGTGCTGCATAATGACTCTTCACTTCCAGGGCTCAAGCAAAGTGAAGGAAGACAGGCGGGTCAACTATTCCTCCGACCGCCCAAAAGCCGGGGAATGTTGAACCGGCACCTTCCACTCCTGCTGAACCTTCTGACGCTAATAAGGAGGCACCTGAGCGCACTCCTCCACCTTCAGAGCCGGAAGATCACTGCATGGCGACTTCTGAGAGTCCAGCGGCTAGCCCTAAACCGCTCAGTCCTGCCATCGAAGATCCATCTCTTCCGGAAGTTACCATCACTGGGGCGGGTTACCAATCCCCAACTCGTCATGCGTTGGCAAAGCACTCTAGGAAGATTGACACTTGCTCTCCAGAGAATCTTGATTTCGGATTCCCTGCTTAGAAAAAATGACTGTAGATGACCTGCATGCTGGCTACTTGAATCGCCTTTCTACCAGCCGCAACATGGAAACCAAGCTTGTTGGTTTAATGAAGAAAAAACATGTGGTATCTTTCATATCTTGCTTTTTTTCCTTATACCCTTATCGTAAATAGCTTAGCCTGTAGCCCCAAGTAGCAAGTTGATATGTATATAAGTCAGTACTTTAAATTTTAAACCCAGATGTAGCCCCCAAGTCCGGTTCATTATGAGAATGATGAGCCGGAATTTCTATGTTGAGAAGCTCGCCGGGTGTAGCCCCCAAGTCTGGGTCATTATGAGAATGATGGGCCGGAATTTCTATGTTGAGATGCTCGCCGGGTGTAGCTCCCAAGTCTGGGTTATTATAAAAAATGATGAGCCAGAACTTTCATCATAGACTTGGAAAGAAAACACAGTCATTAGCCCCCAAGTGCCAAGTATATTGCTTGGAATCTGCTTGGGACTTCTATCAAACTAACTTCATTACTGCTTCATCTTGGTGACTTAGCCTTTATAATCTTTGACTTGTATAATGCAGGAGGCATTAGATGCAGCCGAATCTGAGCGAGACAACTTAAAGGAAAGTCTTACCGCTCAACAGACCGCCCGAGCCACAGTAGAAGAGAAATTACGAGTGGCGGTTGAAAAACTTGAGAAGCTCCAAGTGGACTTTGCCTCATACAAAAAGACTGCCGAATCTAAATAAGCCACCTTGTCCAAGCATGCAAACGACACCGAGGAAAAGCTTAAGCTTAGCACAGAAGAATTGAAATCTCTCAAGGGCCATATATCCAAGATGATTGCCGCTATCTTTGGTAAGTATGTATGACTTAGAAATTTTTCTTGTTAAAAAATGTTTGCCAGGCGGCTTATCACTATGGTCCTTTTTTTGCAGGTGAGAGAAGCCGCCAGCTATCCTCTGATAGTTTGCTAAAATTGAAGGTAGTATACACTTTGACTGAGCAACTATACAGTGGAGCCCTCTGTACCATCAAAGCCATGATGACTGCCAAATATGTTCCCAAATTCATGAAGGAAGTTATAGAAGTCTTATCAACTCTGCCCAAATAGGTGGAAGAGATGAGGCGATCAGCCGCCAGGAGGGGGGCAATAGCCACGCTAAGCCGATCCTTGGCCTTTGCTCCTAAACTGACTGCCAAAGAAATGATGAACGACTTCCCTTCCAAAAAGGATGACGGCTCAGACGTTACTGAGGCTGATTAAGCCAAATGCATAAGGGCCTCCAGGAGACTTGCCTCTATCCTTGTCGACGAGACGGATCTGACCCCCTACCAGGTGGCTTATGATGCAAACAATCAATGGCTGCACTGCCAACCTTTGAAGCTAGGGACTTGATCCCTGCATGCCGTAAGCCACTCTTTGCCCCTTAAGTTGATCTGTCTCCTCTTTTCGACGAAGCTCAATTCGAGGCCTTATTAAACTGCAACCGAGATGTGGATAATTTTCAGATCGAAGAGTGCAAAGACTCGGCGCAAGATGACCCACCTGCAAGTTAAAAACCTTGTTGTTCTTGATTGAATGTAATCCGGCCAACTGAGCCGCCGAGATTTGCAAGTGTATGGAAAACTTTAAGTCCTTCGTCTTTTGAGCTCCTAGAGAGCTTTTGTAATAGGCATAGCAGAACTTCATTCCTCCAGCCATGCCATCATGCACCCGACTTTGTAATCATCTTATGCACTTTCGATCTTCCTTGCACTCTTTTCACAATGTCTTTCACCATACTTAACAACAGTTCATCTTATGAGATAAAACCCACAAAAACAAGACAAAAAATACTCTGCAGTGTTTTGTAGGGCAGCTTGAAAAAGCATAACCCGGAGATGTTAAAATCTTTATAGCCTTGCTTCTTCTTTCACGATCTTGCTCTGACCCGGCTAGATAAGTCAGCATGATATGAATGCATGATGTAATATTTGATGTGATGTATGATGCAATGTATGATGTTCTTACTTTTCTTCCTCTTTGTTTCCAAAAAACCATATGATGGTTCTTCCTGGCTGGTCTCGATGCTTGAACTCATACCAGTGCAGGGTCTCTAACGGGAATAACCGTCAACTCCTTTGAGCGGCTCAGGGTCTCTAGGCGATATTAACTGATAAGAGCGCAGCCAACCAGAAAGAGACACATCCGCTGGTTCTTCTGGGTGGACTCGCTGCTTGAACTCATAACAATGCTCGGTTTCAAGGCGAGATTGAAGAGCGCAACATCCCAGAGAGAGACACAGATGATGGTTCTTCTGGGTGGACTCACCGCTTGAACTCATAACAATACTCGATTTCCACGTGAGATTGAAGAGCGCAGCGTCCTAGAGAGAGACATAGCAGGGCATGAGTATCCCTAGGGCCCATAAGCCCCTCTCACGTGACACAATCCGCTGTTTGGACCTTAACCAGTGGTCAGGGTGTCCTAGCAAGATTAACTATCCGGTATGTTGGACAGACAGTGTCTCTAAGCGGTGATTAACTGGTAAGAGTTTGGCGGGTCACCTGTTGGAGAGGCATCAAAAAGGGGGTAAGTGTACAACTCGCTGCACCCCTAGTGATCTTGTTGACGGAGTCAACATTTTGGGTCCACAACCCACCTTACTGTGGCTGAAAAGCCTGATCGAGAGGGTCAAAGCTTAACCCGGTGGGTTGAAAGAGCCCAAACAACCTTGTTGACAATATCTACTTGTGCATCATCTTATAAAGCGCTGACTTGTAGACCACCAACTTGTAAGCCGCCATCTTATGGACCACCAACTTGTAAGTCGCCGTCTTGTGGACTACCAACTTGTAAGATGTCGTTTGTGGACCACCAACTTGTAAGTCGCCGTCCTGTTTATTATTGTGGCTGAAGAGCCGATCAAGAGGGTGAGCAAGCTAAACCCGGCAGGCTGGAAGCCCCCAAGTGACCATATGGAAGTATCCTCCTTTGCACAAATTTGTAATGCAAAAAACTGCAGAGGCCCCAGCTTGCAGGGATGCCAACTTTATTATATGAAAAACATAAACACAATAATGGATGTATATACAATGATGGGAGTCGATGACTCAAGTATAGTAAGGCCGTAGATGAGCGATGTTCCACGGCCGGTGGGTCTCCTGCCCGGAAGTACGTGACTCGTTTCGTACGTCGATGAGATAATATGACCCATTGTTCAGATTTCTACTAACAACAAAAGGTCCTTCCCATGGGGGAGATAGCTTGTGCGTGTCCGTCTGATCTTGAATTAAACACAACACCAAATCGTCCTCTTAGAACGTCCAGGTCTTAACCCTGTGGCTATGATAGCGACGCAAGTCCTGTTGATAAATCGCCGACCGAGCCGTTGCAAGATCACACTCGTCATACAAAGCATCTAATGTGTCTTGACGCGCCGTCTCATTATCATCTTCCACGTAAGCCGCCACCCGCCGCGAGTCATGACGTATGTCGCTTGGTAACACGGCCTCTACATCGTACATCATGAAGAAAGGCGTGGAGCCTATTGATATGTTGGGGGTAGTATTGATGCTCTAGAGGAAAGAGGGTAACTCCTGAACCCAACAACCCGACGTCCGCTGCAAAGGAACAATAAGCCGGGGCTTGATGCCTCTTAAGATTTCCTGGTTAGCTCACTCTGCCTGACCGTTGGATTACGGGTGCGCAACAGCGGAGACGTCAAGCCGGATGTGCTCGTCTTCACAGAATGCTTTCATAGCCCCCTTAGATAGATTTGTTACATTGTCTGTGTTGATGCTATGAGGATAACTGAAGTGGTAGATCAATCTTCTGACAAACTGAACCGCCATGGTTGCATCACATTTACTAACCGGCTCAGCCTCCACCCACTTGGTAAATTTATCCACTGCCACCAAGAGGGGGGTCTTCTTATCCTTAGACCTTTTGAAAGGTCCAACCATATCAAGCCCCCAGACTGCGAATGGCCAAGTGATCGGAATCATCCGCAATTCCTGAGCCGGTATGTGAGCACGTTGTCCAAATTTCTAACACCCGTCACACTTGGCGACCAGGTCCTCTACATCTTTGAGAGCCGTCAGCCAAAAGAAACCATGCCGGAAAGCCTTAGCCACCAAGGACTTTGAACCAGCGTGATGACCGCAATCGCCGGCGTGTATTTCATTTAAAATTTCCTTGCCCTCTTCAGGAGAAACATAACGCTGAAAGACGCCGGTGACACTGCACTTATGTAGCTCGCCATTAATGATGGTCATGGCCTTAGAAGGCCTCATAATTTTCCGTGCTGGAGTTTCATCCTCAGGCAACTCGTCGCGAGTCAGGTATGCCATGTAAGGTAACGTCCAGTCCGGAATATCATGTAGAGCCGCCACCAGCTGTCCTTCCAGGTCAGGTATAGCCAAATTTTCCTTCGAAGGTAGCGTAACAGATGGTGATATATTACATCCAAGAAAACTTATGCCGCACCGGCTTATGATGAGAGCCCAGTCTTGATAATGCATCAGCCGCCTCATTCTTGCGACGATCAATATGATCCACTTGATAACCCTTGAAATGACCAGCAATGATATCCACCGCCTGTCGATAAGCCGCCATCCATGGGTCCTTGGAATCCCACGTGCCTGAAACTTGCTGTGCCACAAGATCAGAGTCGCCGAGGCATCTAACCCGGCTCAGGTTCATCTCCTTAGCCACACAAAGGCCATGAAGAAAAGCTTCGTACTCAGCCGCATTGTTAGTACAAGGAAACATCTGCCTTAGCACATAATAGAACTTGTCAGCTTTGGGGGAAGATAGGACAACTCTAGCCCCCGATCCCTCCAACTGTCTGGATCCATCAAAGTGAATTTTCCAATACATGTTGTCCGGCTTCTCCTCAGGCACTAACATGCCATCCAAGGAAATAAAGCTTCAACTTGCGGTTTGCCATGAACACCCCGTATATTAGCTTCTACAATTGTGGGTACCTTTGCTTGGACTCTATAAGAACCTCACTGACATAATAAATCGGCCTATGAGCTGGATATTGTTTCATTGCTTCCTTGCGCTCCACCACAATCGTGGCGCTGACAAGCCTGTTGTTAGCCGCCACGTAGAGGAGCAAAGGCTCTTTCTCAGCCAGAGCAGCCAAAATCGGCGGCTCAACCAATTGCTTCTTGAGCGCTTCAAGGGCTTCATCCGCAGCCTTACTCCAGATGAAGTCATTCGTCTGTTTCATCATATGGTACAGAGGAATAGCCTTCTTGCCTAGGCGGCTGATGAAGCGGCTTAAAGCGGCAATACGACCCACCAAGTGCTGCACATCATTGACGCTTGCCGGCTTAGCTAGTGACGTGATGGCCTTTATCTTGTTCGGGTTAGCCTCAATCCCTCGCTCCGAAACCAAGAAACCTAGAAGTTTACCTGCATGAACTCCAAAAACACACTTAGCCGGGTTAAGCATCATCTTGTAGATCCATAAGTTGTCAAACGTCTCCTTCAGGTTGTCGAGCAACATATCCTTCCTTCTTGACTTAACCACAATCTCGTCCATGTAAGCATGAACATTGCGCCCAATCTAACCGTGAAGGCAATTCTACACACAATGTTGGTAAGTTACCTGCGCACTCTTAAGCCCGAAAGGCATAGACACATAGCAAAAATCCCCAAAGGGTGTTATAAATGATGTCTTGTCTTGGTCTTTAACTGCCATCTTAATCTGGTGATAACCTGAGTAAGCGTCCAGGAAGCATAAACTCTCACAACCCGCTGTTGCATCAATAATTTGGTCGATACAGGGGAGAGAAAATGGATTAACTGGATAGCCTTGTTAAGATCTGTGTAATCCACACACATACACCGCGTGTCGTTCTTATTAAGTACTAGCACGGGATTTGCTAACCACTCTGGGTGAAATACTTCCACGATGAACCCTGCCGACAAGATCCGGGCAACCTCTTCTCCTATTGCTTTGCGCCGCTCTTCATTGAAATGGTGGAGGAACTGCTTCATCAGCTTAAACTTTGGATCCACACTAAGGTGGTGCTCAGCGAGTTCTCTCGGTACACCCGACATGTCAGATGGCTTCCATGCAAAGATGTCGTGATTCCGATGGATGAACTCGATGAGCACGCTTTCCTATGCGGGGTCCATGTTAGCCCCGATAGTGAACTGTTTTGATGAGTCGCCCAGAGTAAAATCTTGGTGTCATCCGCCAAAAACTTCAAGGGCAGATCAGACTCCATACTGGGCTTCTTCAATGGTGTCATGTCTATCGGGTCAACATTATCTTTGTAGAACTTGAGCTCTGTCTCCGTGCAACTTGATTCTGTGTAAGCCGCATCTCCTTCCCCGCACTCAATAGCCACCTTCCGATCACTGTACACTGTAATCGTTCCGTTGAGAGCCGACATCTTGAGCTGCAGATAGACATAACAAGGCCTGGCCATGAACTTTGCAAAAGCCGGCCGGCCAAACAGAGCATGATACGGGCTCTTAATTTTCACCACTTCAAACCACAAGGTCTCTACCCTGTAGTTATACTCATCTCCAGACGCCACCTCTAGGGCAATTTTTCCCACGGGGTAGGCCGACTTGCCTGGCACCACTCCATGAAAAAGCTATCGATGACGGCTTAAGAGCCTTGTCCATTAACTCCATCCACTGGAAAGTGTCGTAGTACAAGATATTGATGCTCGTGCCACCGTCCATTAGTACTTTTGTAAACTTATAGCCCCCAACCGGAGGTGCTACCACCAGAGCCAGGTGGCCCAGATTATCAACCCGTGGCAAGTGATCCTCCCGACTCCATGTGATTGGATATTCCGACCACTTCAAGTATCGCGGGAGAGCCGGCGTGGCCGCATTAACCGCCCTCTTGTGTAGTTTCTGATCCCGCTTGTCAAGGCTAATAGTGAAGACGTGATATTACCCTCCGCTAAGCTACTTTGGGTTGCTATGGTATGCTGACTGATTATTCTGCTACTGACCACCATTACCAGGCTTCTGGTGGTGACCTCCTTGATTGCCTTGACCCTGATAACCTGAACCTGATTCACCAGCACCAAAGCCGGCCTTAGAACCGCCCGGACCTGAACTGCCTGACGGACCGTTGCCATTATTATGGTGTTGTTGAAGGCTGTATTCCTGGAACTATCGCATGATGCTGCAATCCTTCCATGTATGGGTTGCCACCTTATTAGGCCGGCTATGCTCCGGGCAAGGTTTGTTGAGCGCCTCTTCCAGGTTGAAAGGCTGAGGTGCCCTACCCTTGTTAAATGGCGGCTTGAAATTTCCGTTACATCTGGCACAATTGTTCCCGGTATTGGTGTTCACCACTAATTCTGACCCGCCCTCCGAGTTCTTCTGTTTTCCTTGGTTGTCGTTTCCTGCACCACTCTGCTGTTGACTCTTGCCATTCTTGTTCTTCTTTCCCTAAGCTGACTTTTCATCATCGGAGCTTGGGTCCTTGGTGGTATCTGAATCTGCATACTTGGTGAGAGTCATCATGAGCTCACCCATATCCTGACAAGAATGCTTCAGCTGCCCAAGCTTCTGCTTAAGGGGTAAAAAGTGACAGTTCCTTTCCAAAATCAGAACCGCTTGAGACACCGAAATATTCTCCGACGAGTGGATCACCGTTGACACCCGCCGGACCCAATGATGGACCGACTCACCTTCCTGCTATATACAGTGATCAAGATCTACGATCGTCATGGGTTGCCTGATGGTTCCCCTGAAATTCTTGATAAAGCGGGCCTTCAACTCGGCCCAAGACGTGATGGTTTTAGGTGGCAAACCCTTTAACCAAGTGCAGGCCGGTCTTTCTAACATCATGATGAATTATTTTTCACAAACCACCTCACTGACATCCAGCATCTCCATGGCAAGCTCATAGCTTTCGATCCAGGCCTACAGGGGTAGATCGGTCGTGTAATTAGGCACCTTCCGTGGCCCTTTGAAGTACTTAGGCAATCGCTCATTCCTTAACTCCGCCGTAAGACACGACACACGAACTCCCCTCGATGAGGTGTTAACAGAAGGATTCGTCAGCGCTGACTCAGGCGTCTCCGGGAAATCCATCATAGGTGTTGATCCTCGTTGAGCCCGTCCCCTATCCGTAGCTTCTGGACCATCCCATCCAGACGTGTTACCATTGGGCGGGTTACGCCTCTGCTCACTGCTAGAAACCGTCGGTGACTCTATGCGCCGGCTGTAGCTATGGCTATGAACCGGCGTAGAATGCACCTGGCCCCGGCTATATGTATACTTTTCTTGCTGAGCCACTGTTGTCTGCAACAGACTAATTGCATTCCATGCCTCTTCAGCAAATGGCGTTCCTTCGGCCAAGGGGAGGGCGTCGAGCCTGGGCGCCGCTGCTATCATATTTTCCATCGGGTTAGAGTAATGGTCGGGCCGCGTCACGATGCGTCACGGCGGGGTCCTTTGTGGCGGGTCTGGCAGCCGCGGCGCCTTCACGGCCCGGGTTACCATTGGTGGCGTACTTGCCCGGCTCCAGGAGTGTTGAAGAGATTTCGAGGCTGAATAGGGAGACCAACTTGGGTCGTTCTTCGCTAAATCGCCTCCGAAGCTCATTGGTCCAAGCTAAAACGGAGAGCCTTCGCCCTAAAGCGTTCCGACTTAGCGTTCATCTAAACTTGCAATGCGTTGATATCCTCCTGGGCCTGAGCCATCTGTCCATTGATACGGACAATCCCAACATTGCGCTCTACTCAATTTTCAGTTGTCGCTTCTCTGGCCATCAGGGCCATTAACTCATCCATAAGTTACAGCAAGACTTGAGTCAGCGGCTTAGGAGGCTCAACATCGGGTGTCGATGCTCCTCCCACCGCTCTGGATGTCATACCGTTAAAAGCCGCCAACGGGCCTACCATGAACACGGCGGCTCGGCTCGACGGGTCATAGGGCTCCGGAATACTGTCGCCATCGACATAACCCCCTAACCCGCCGTCGTCAAGCTGGTAGATTGACTTTGCATCTCGGCTGGAGGACCCTTCGTCTGAGAAAGCCAAGTTTTCCCCTCCTGACATGAAATATTCTCTGTCCTGCATAAAGCCGACGAAAACTCTCTTCCGCCCGGGTTGAATTCGGGCAGGCTTCACGCGCTGGCCCGGCTCGACGAGGTCAATGTAGACGTCTGGCCTAGGCGTGGATCCGTTGATCTTACCGATGAACACGTGCATCTTGCCAATGGGAACCCGGTACCCGTACTCGATTGAGCCGACCTCCGGTCCCCATCCTGAATCGTCGATGTAGAGCTTGCCGTGGCGGCTCTTCATCATCAAGCCGACGATGTATCCTTCGATCCCTGGGAGAGAGCCCTTTGAGAACTCAACACCATCGTGTGCTAGCCCCACGGTGGGCACCAAATGTCGTGGTTTTGTCATGGCAGATGTTCGAAGAGTTAGATTCGAGGCCATCGCTAAGGCGGTGGACTCAAAGGGGT
The DNA here is from genome assembly GCA_022496015.1 of Hordeum marinum. Classification (NCBI taxonomy): domain Eukaryota; kingdom Viridiplantae; phylum Streptophyta; class Magnoliopsida; order Poales; family Poaceae; genus Hordeum; species Hordeum marinum. The sequence continues at coordinate 452,090,928 of CM039674.1, read as the reverse complement.
TGATCGGGACGAAAGACACGGGTTTACCTAGGTTCGGCCCCTCGAGAAGAGGTAAAAGCGTACATCCTGATTTGTGTGTATTGATTGGAGTACCAATTACAAGGGAGCGTATTCGCTTGACCTAGCTCTCGATTGATTGGTTTGTGTCTAAGCCGTCCCCAGGTCTTGCCTTTATATAGGAGGTCAATATCCCGGGTTACACGAGTCCCAAACCGACTCTTACAACGTGTCTGATCCTGTCTCTAAGCCGCCTTGCCTCCTTTGGCAAGCCGTCTCCGGGCGGCTCACCCGCCCGGGTTTTACGTCATCTTCTGTCTCTAGGCTTCCATCTCAGCCCATCTGGTAAGCCGATGTGCAACCTAGCCTTCCTCTTCAAGCTCACTTGATAGCGAGCCGCCAGGTATGACCCGGCCCCTCCTGGGTGGGTCTTACCACGGGGTTATATCCCCAATAGGAACCATAAGCCGAGGCTTGATGCCTCTCAAGATTTCCTGGTTATCTTGCTCTGCCTGACCATTGGATTGCTGATGCGCAATAGCGGAGACGTCAAGCCGGATGTGCTTGCCTCCACAGAATGCTTTCATAGCCCCCTTGGACAGATTTGTTCCATTATCCACGATGATGCTATGAGGATAACCAAAGCGGTAGATCAATTTTATTACAAACTGAACCGCCGTGGCTGCATCACATTTATTAATCGGCTCAACCTCCACCCACTTGGTAAATTTGTCCACCACCACCAAGAGGTGGGTCTTCTTATCCTTAGACCTCTTGAAAGGTCAAACCATATCAAGCCCCCAGACTATGAATGACCAAGTGATCAGAATCATCCGTAATTCCTGAGCCGACATGTGAGCACGTCTTCCGAACTTCTGACACCCGTCACACTTGGTGACCAGGTCCTCTGCATCTTTAAGAGCCGTTAGCCAAAAGAAACCATACCAGAAAGCCTTAGCCACCAAGGACTTTGACCCCGCGTGATGACCGCAATTGTCGGTGTGTATTTCATTTAAAATCTCCCTGCCCTCTTCAAGAGAAACACAACACTGAAAGACGCCGATAACGCTACACTTATGTAGCTCACCCCTGATGATGGTCATGGACTTAGATTGCCTCACAATCTTCCGTGCCAGAAGCTCGTCCTCAGGCAACTCGTCGTGAGTCAGGTACGCCATGTAAGGCAACGTCCAATCCGGAATAGCATGGAGAGCCGCCACCAGCTGCCCTTCCGGGTCAGGTATAGCCAAATCCTCCTCTGAAGGCAACTGAACAGACGGGTGATATAACACGTCCAAGAAAACATTAGGCGGCACCGGCTTACGTTGAGAGCCCAATCTTGACAACGCATTAGCCGCCTCATTCCTACGACAGTCTATATGATCCACCTAATAACCCTTGAAGTGACCAGCAATGATATCTACCGCCTGACGATAAGCCACCATCTGTGGATCCTTGGAATCCCACGTGCCCGAAACTTGCTGAGCCACGAAGTCTGAGTCGCCGAGGCATCTAACCCGACCCAGGTTCATCTCCTTGGCCACACGGAGGCCATGAAGCAAGGCTTCATATGCAGCTGCATTGTTAGTACAAGGAAACATCAGCCTCAGCACGTAACAAAATTTGTCACCTTTGGGGGAAGTTAAGAAAACTCCAGCCTCTGATCCCTCCAACTGTCTGGACCCATCGAAGTGGATTGTCCAGTACGTGTTGTCCGGCTTCTCCTCAGGTGATTGACACTCTGTCCAGTCATTTATGAAGTACACCAACGCTCGAGACTTAACAGCTATGCAAGGGACATACTTTACATTAAGTGGCCCAAGCTCTAGCACCCACTTAGCAATCCTGCCTGCGGCTTCCCTGTTTTGAATTATATCACCCAACAGGGCAGAGCTAACCATAGTGAACCGGTGTCCAAGGAAATAATGCTTCAACTTATGGTTCGCCATGAACACCCCGTATGTCAGCTTCTGCCAATGTGGGTACCTTTGTTTGGATTCAATGAGAACCTCACTAACATAATAAACCAGCCGCTGAACCAGGTACTCTTTCCCTGCTTCCTTACGCTCTTCCACAAACGCAGCACTGACAACCCTGTTGTTAGCTGCCACGTAGAGGACAAAGGCTCTTTCTCATTCGGAGCAGCCAAAATCGGCGGCTCAACCAACTGCTTTTTAAGTGCCTCAAGGGCCTCATCCGCAGCCTTACTCCAGACAAAGTGATCTGTCTTTTTCATCATCTGGTACAGAGGAATAGCCTTCTCGCCCAGGCGGCTGATGAAGCGGCATAAAGAGGCAATACGACCCGCCAAGTGCTGCACATCATTGACGCTCGTCGGGTTAGCTAGTGACGTGACGGCCTTTATCTTATCCGGGTTAGCCTCGATCCTTTGCTCCGAAACCAAGAAACCCAGGAGTTTACCTGCAGGAAGTGGGAAAACACACTTAGTCGGGATAAGCATCGTCTTGTAGACCCGTAAGTTGTCAAACGTCTCCTTTAGGTCGTCAAGCAACATCTCCTTTCTTGACTTAACCACTATATCGTCCACGTAGGCATGAACATTGTGCCCAATCTGACCATGAAGGCAATTCTGCACACAACGTTGGTAAGTCGCCTGCGCACTCTTGAGCCCGAAAGGCATAGACACATAGCAGAAAGCCCCAAAAGGTGTTATAAATGTCGTCTTCTCCTGGTATTTAACTGCCATCTTAATCTGGTGATAACCTGAATAGGCGTCCAAGAAGCATAAACTCTCGCAACCCGTCGTTGCATCAATAATCTGGTCGATACGGGGGAGAGCAAACGGGTTAACTGGGCAGGCCTTATTAAGATCTGTGTAATCCAAACACATACGCCATGTGTCGTTCTTCTTAAGCACCAGCACGGGATTTGCTAACCACTCCGGGTGAAATACTTCCATAGAGCCTTGCTGCCAAGAGCCAGACCACCTCTTCTCCAATTGATTTACACTGCTCTTCATTGAAACGGCGGAGGAACTGCTTGATCAGTTTAAACTTGGGATCCACATTAAGGTGGTGCTCAGCGAATTCTCTCGGTTGTAGGATCAAAAGTAGGTCTAGAGGAGGGGGGTGATTAGACTACTTGACCAAATAAAATCTACTTTTTGCCAATTTTAATTCTTGGCAGATTTTAGCATTCATAGTATGTCAAGTACACCCTACACATGCATGTCTAAGAGTAAAGACATTGCACATGTAAGTAAAGGGAGGGTAAGGAAAGCAAACACAATGGGTGGCATGATGATTTTTCCCGTGGTTCCGATAGGTGGTGCTATTGTACATCCACGTTCATGGACTCTTCAACCCACGGAGGGTAATGGTCGCGAGAGTCCATGGAGGGCTCTAACCACGGAGGGTTCCATGAAGAAGCAACCTTGACTATACCATGACGGCCTACGTCCATGGAGGACTAGCCTTACTCGGGGTAGATCTTCATGAAGTAGGCGATCTCCTTGCCCTTACAAACTTCTTGGTTCACTCCAGAACATGAAGTAGGAGGCTCCCAAGCGACACCTAACCAATCTAGGAGGCACCACCCTCCAAAAGGTAATAGGCTCGGTAATGTCAATGAAGTCCTTGCTCTTGTGCTTCAAGATGATAGACTCCTGAACACACAATCACTCTCTCACAGATATGGCTTGGTAGAAGAGATGGGATTGGTGGAAAGCAACTTGGGGAGGCCACAAATCAAGATCCATATGGTTGGAGTGGAAGATCTTGATCTCAACACAAGGGTAGGTGGTTCTCTATCAGAAAAGTGATAGGATAGGTATGGAATGGTTCTAAGTGCTTCTCTCTTTCGAGTAGGTTGTGGTGAAGGGGTATATATAGGCATCCCCAAAAATCCAACCATTACACACAAAATGACCAACTCGGTGACACCGATGTGTTAATCTCGGTGGTACCGAAGTGACCAAAAGGTGGCAACTTTTGAATCTAGGAGGGACCAATATAGGAATCTCAGTTGCACCAATAAGGTGACCAACGGTCAGAATGCCCATCTCGGTGACGCCGATTCAACAATCTCGGAGGGACCGAAAATGTGAACTTGCGTAACAGAAAGTTGGCAACCCAACTCGGTGGCACCGAAAGCAGTATTGGCTGTACCAAAGGGTTAGGGTTTGGCCGAGTCTGTCTAGGGTTTGGAATTGGTGGCACCGGGATGGAATGTTGGTTGCACCGATTTTGAGTGTTTGTCTTAGAACAGACTTTGGTGGGAGAGTTTGTGGGTGTCTTTGGTGACTATCACTTGTGCACGTATGAGCATTTTTTTCACCAACAAAACTTTACCACCTTTTAATAGTATTGGCTTTCCTATGGACTCAAGGTGATTTCTCACAAATATAAAATGTAGTGTCCTCTTGCTTGAAGCTTTGCCAATACATTTCCTTGCATCTTGCGGTGTTCCACAATCTCTTTGCAAACCCATCATTGAACTTTTCGTGAAATATACTTGATGTAAACATTAGTTCAATGGATTATATGTTGTTATGAATTACCAAAACCACCAAGGGAGAAAATGTGCTTTCATCGGTACATCCGGCATGTTAGACGGCTTCCATATGAAGATGTCCCGATTCTCACATATGAATTCGATGAGCATGCTTTCCTATGCGGGGTCCATGTTAGCCTCGATAGTGAACTGTTTTGATGAGTCGCTCGGAGTAAAATCCACCAGCTTGGTGTCATCTGCCGCAAACTTCAAGGGCGGCTCAGACTCCGTACTGGGCTTCTTCAATGGAGTCATGCCTGCCGGGTCAACATTTTCTTTATAGAACTTGAGCTCTTCCTCCGCACAACTTGATTCCGCAGAAGCCGCGTCTCCTTCCTCACACTCAATGGCACCTTCTGATCACCGTGCACTGTAATCGTTCCGTTGACAGCCGACATCTTGAGCTGCAGATAGACATAACAAGGCCTGGCCATAAACTTTGCAAAAGCCGGCCGGCCAAACAGAGCATGATATGGGTTCTTAATTTTCACCACTTCGAACCACAACATCTCTACCCTGTATTTATACTCATCTCCAAACGCCACTTCTAGGGCAATCTTTCCCACCGGGTAGGTCGACTTTCCTGGCACCGCCCCATGAAAAACTGTCGATGACGGCTTAAGAGCCTTGTCAGTTAACCCCATCTGCTGGAAAGTGTCGTAGTACAAGATATTGATGCTACTGCCACCGTCCATCAGTACTTTTGTGAACATATAACCCCCAACCTTAGGTGCTACCACCAGAGCCAGGTGTCCCTGATTATCAACCCGCGTTGGGTGATCCTCTTGACTCCACGTGATTGGATATTCTGACCACTTCAAGTATCGCGAGAGAGCCGGTGTGGCCGCATTAACCACTCTCTTGTGCAGCTTCTGATCCCGATTGTCAAGGATCATAGTGAAAATGTGATATTGCCATTCGCTAAGCTGCTTCGGGTTGCTTTGGTACCCTGACTGATTATTTTGCTGTTGACCACCATTGCCAGGCTGCTGGTGATGACCTCCTTGATTGCCTTGACCCTGGTAACTTGAACCTGATCCGCAAGTACCAAAGCTGGCTCCGGAGCCGCCTGGACCTAAGCCACCCGACAGATCATTGCCATTATTATGGTGTTGGTGAAGGCTGTACTCCCATAACTGTCGCATTATGCTACAATCCTTCCATGTATGGTTTGCCGGCTTATCCTGCCGGTTGTGCTCTCGGCAAGGTTTGTTGAGCACCTCTTCCAAGTTGAAAGGCTGACGTGCCTTACCCTTGTTAAACGGCGGCCTAAAATTTCCGTTACCTCTGGCACGATTGTTCCCGGTATTGGTGTTCACCACTAATTCTCACCCGCCATCCGGGTTCTTCCATTTGCCCTGGTTGCTATTTCCAGCCCCGCTCTATTGTTGATTCTTGCCATTGTTGCTCTTCTTACCCTAAGCCGACTTCTCATCATCGGAGCCCGGGTCCTCGGTGGTATCTGAGTCTGCATATTTGGTGAGATCCGTCATGAGCTCACCCATATCCTGACACGAATGTTTCAACCGCCCAAGCTTCTGCTTAAGAGGCGAAAAGTGTCAGTTCCTTTCCAAAACCAAAACCGCTTGAGACGCCAAAATATTCTCAAATGTGTGGATCACCGTAGAGACCCGCCGGACCCAATGATGAGCCAACTCCCCTTCCTGCTGCACACAGTGATCAAGATCTACGATTGTCATAGGTTGCTTGCATGTTCCCCTGATGTTCTTGATAAAGCGTGCCTTCAACTCGACCAAAGACGTGATGGTATTAGGTGGCAAACCCTTCAACCAGGTGTGAGCCATCCCTTCTAGCATCATTATGAAGTACTTCATGCAAACCGCCTCACTAACATCCAACATCTCCATGGCAGGCTCATAGCTTTCAATCCAGGCCTCTGGGGGCAGATCCGCCGTGTAGTTAGGCACCTTCTGCGGCCCCTTGAAATCCTTGGGTAAACGCTCATTCCTTAAATCCGTCGTGAGACACGGCACACCAACTCGCCTAGATGAGGTGCTAATGTTGGAAATACGCCCTAGAGGCAATAATAATTTAGTTATTATCATATTTCCTTGTTCATGATAATCGTTTATTATCCATGCTATAATTGTATTAAATGGAAACACATTACATGTGTGGGTAAATGGACAACACTCTGTCCCTAGTATGCCTCTAGTGAACTAGCTCGTTGATCAAAGATGGTCAAGGTTTCCTAGCCATTGACATGTGATGTCATTTGATAACGGGATCACATCATTAGGAGAATGATGTGATGGACAAGACCCAAACTACAAATGTAGCTTATGATCGTGTCAGTTTATTGCTACTGTTTTCTGCATGTCAAGTATATGTTCCTATGACCATGAGATCATGCAACTCACTGACATCAGAAGAGTACCTTGTGTGTATCAAACGTCGTGACGTAACTAGGTGACTATAAAGGTGCTCTACAGGTATCTCCCAGGGTGTCTGTTGAGTTGGCATGGATCAAGACTGGGATTTGTTACTCCGTGTGGCGGAGAGGTATCTCAGGGCCCACTCGGTAATACAACATCACAATAAAGCCTTGCAAGCAATGTGACTAAGTGTTAGTCACGGGATCTTGTATTATAGAACGAGTAAAGATACTTTCCGGTAACAAGGTTGAACTAGGTATGGAGATACCGACGATCGAATCTCGGGCAAGTAACATACCGAAGAACAAATGAAACGTCATACGGGATTAACTGAATCCTTGACATAGAGGTTCGACCGATAAAGATCTTCGTAGAATATGTACGAACCAATGTGGACATCCAGGTCCCGCCATTGGTTATTGACCGTAGAGGTGTCTCGGTCATGTCTACATAGTTCTCGAACCCGCAGGGTCTGCACACTTAAGGTTTGGTGACGTTTTGGTAGTATAGAGTTATGTATGGTGGTGACCGAAGGTTGTTCGGAGTCCCGGATGAGATCCCAGACGTCTCGAGGAGCTCTGGAATGGTCCGGAGGTAAAGATTCATATATAGGAAGTCCCATTTCTGTCGCCGGAAAGGTTTCCGGCTAATCGGTAATGTACCAGGAGTGCCGGTAGTGTACCGGGAGACCACCGGGAGGGGTATTTCGACCAAAGAGGCTTCATGGTCCATGGGAGAATAAATACCAGCCTTTTGTGGGCTTGTGGAAGTCCCACACAAGGCCCATGCAGCTGGGAGAAAAAGCCCAAAGGGAAAAAGGTGGAAAAAGGCCAAAAAAAGGAGGAATCCTAGTCCTACTAGGATTGGAGGAGTCCTCCTCTCCTCCCTACTTTGGTCGAACCAAGGGCTGGCTTTTTGGCAGACAAGACTGCTCCTCCTATCCTCCTATATATACTATAGGATTTTAAGGTTTTCGCACCGAATTTTCAGCCACGTGCTACCCGTTCCTCCAGTGCATAGTTTCTCCTCTAGATCGGCTTTCTGCACTGCTTAGGCGAAGCCCTGCCGGAATTGCTCCACCACCATCGCCGGAGCGCCATCACGCTGCCGGTGAACTCTTCTTCCTCTCCACTTCCTCTTTATGGATCAAGACGGTGGAGATCGTCATCAAGCTGCACGTGTGCTGAACGCGGAGGTGCCGTCTGTTCGGCGCTAGATCGGAAGGGTCGTGATCAAGATCGTGAGACGGTTCGTGACGAGTTCGCGGGATGGATCGTGATGAGTTCGCGGGACAGATCGTGATCAATATCACGAAACAGATCGTGATGAGTTCGTGGGACGGATCGTGATGAGTTCACGGGACGGATCGTGATGAGATCGCGGGACGCTCGACGATTTGGATCGCGAAGACGTTCGACTACACCAACCGCGTTTCTTAAAGCTTCCCGCTTAGCGATCTACAAGGGTATGTAGATCCACTCTCCCTCTCGTAGATGCTCATCACCATGGATAGATCTTGCGTGTGCGTAGGAAATTTTTTGTTTCCCATGAACCATTCCCCAACAGTGGCATCATGAGCTAGGTCTATGTGTAGATGAGATCTCGAGTAGAACACAAAAGGTTTGTGGGCGTTGATGCGTAGATTGCTTCCTCCCTTGGTTGGATTTTGGTTCAAAGGTATTGTGAGATGAAGCAGCCCGAACCAAAATTACTCGTACGCTTACGAGAGACTGGTTCCCTCGACCGCAACTTGTTGCATAGATGTCTTGCGGGTGCCAGTTTCTCTCACTTCTATTGGATCGGATTCGACAAAGGCGGTCCTTGAGAAGGTTGAAAAGCAAATTATGCATCACCGTTGTGGTTTATGCGTAGGTGAGAATCGTTCTTGCTAGAAACCTGTAGCAGCCACGTAAAACATGCAACAACAATTAGAGGACGTCTAACTTGTTTTTGCAGGGTATGTTGTGATGTGATATGGCCAATTACATGATGTGATATATGTGATGTATGAGATGATCATGTGATGTATAGATTATCACGACTTGCAAGTCGATGAGTACGGCAACTGGCAGGAGCCATAGGGTTGTCTGTAATTATTGTATGACCTCCGTGTCAATCATTAAGCGCTATGTAATGCTTTACTTTATCGCTAAACGGTAGCAATAGTAGTAGAAGCATGGTGGGCGTGACAACCCCGATGGTGACACGTTGATGGAGATCAAGATGATGGAGATCATGGTGTCATGCCGGTGACGATGGAGATCATGCCGGTGCTTCCAAGATGGAGATCTAAAGCACAAGTTCATGGCCATATCATGTCACTTATGAATTGCATGTGATGTTAATCCTTTTGTGCACCTTGTTTTGCTTAGGACGACGGTAGCATTATAAGGTGATCCCTCACTTAAATTTCAAGATGAATCGTGTTCTCCTGGAGTGTGCACCGTTGCGAAAGTTCGTCGTGTTGAGACACCATGTGATGATCGGGTGTGATAGACTCTACGTTCACATACAACGGGTGCAAGCCAGTGTTGCACATGCAGAACACTCGGGTTAAACTTGACGAGCCTAGCATGTACAGACATGGCCTCGGAACGCAAGAGACCAAAAGGTCGAACATGAGTCATATAGTAGATATGATCAACATGATGATGTTCACCATTGTAACCACCTCAACTCACGTGATGATCGGACTTGAGTTGGTGAATTTGGATCATGTATCACTCGAACATGATCAAGTAATATGATTAATTGAACTCATTATCATGAACATAGTCAGTAGTGTCTTTGCAAATTTTGTTGTAGATTACTTGCTCGCGCTGTAGCTCCCTTGAATTTTTATATGTTCCTAGAGAAATAGAGTTGAAAGATGATGGTAGCAATATTGTGTATTGGCTCCGTGATCTAAGGATTGTCCTCATTGCTGCACAGAAGGCTTATGTCCTTAATGCACCGCTCGATGCACCAAACCCTCTAGCATTGTTTGTAGATGTTGTGAACATTTGACAGGCACGTTTTGATAACTACTTGATAGTTTAGTGCGTCATGCATTACAGCTTAGAATTGAGGCTCCAAAACGTTTTGAACGTCATGGAACATATGAGATGTTCTAAGAGCTGAAATTAGGATCTCAGGCTCGTGCCCGTGTTGCGAGATATGAGGTCCCCAACAAGATTCTTTGCCTGTAAGATGAAAGAGAATAGCTCAATCGTTGAGCATGTACTCAGATTTTCTGGGTGCTACAATCGCTTGAATCGAGTGGGAATTGATCTTCCAGATAAGATAGTGATTGATATAGTTCTCCAAGTCACTGTCACTAAAGCTACTAGAACTTGGTGATGAACTATAAAATGCCAGGGATAGAAATAATGATCCCTGAGCTATTCGCGATGTTTGACACCGCGAAGGTAGAAATCGAGAAGGAGCGTTAAAGTGTTGATGGTTAGTTAAAACCACTAAGTTTCAAGAAGGGCAAAAGCAAGGAAGGAAACTTCATGGATAGCAAGTCAGTTGCTGCTCCAGTGAAGCAACCCAAATTTGAACTCAAACTCGAGACTAAGTGCTTCGATTATGAGGAGAGCGGTCGCTGAAGTGGAACAACCCTAGATACTTGGTAGATAAGAAGGCTGGCAACGTCAACAGAAGTATATTTGATATACGTGTTATTGATGTGTACCTTGCTAGTACTCCTAGTAGCACCTAGGTATTGGATACCGGTTCGGTTGCTAAATGTTAGTGACTCGAAATAAAAGCTACGAAATAAACGGAGAACTAGCTAAGTGTCAGGTGACGATGTGTGTTGGAAATGTTTCCAAGGTTGATGTGATCAACATCGCACGCTCTCTCTACCTTCGAGATTAGTGACGAACCTAAAATAAATGTTATTTGGTGTTTTTTGCGTTGAGCATGAACATGATTAGATCATGTTCATTGCAACACGGTTATTCATTTAAGTTAGAGAATAATGGTTATTCTATTTACATGAATAATACCTTCAATGGTCATGCACCCAGTAAGAATGGTTTGTTGAAAGTTGATCGTAGTAATACACATGTTCATAACATTGATGCCAAAAAGATACAAAGTTAATAATAATAGTACCACATACTTGTGGCACTGCCGCTAAATGTCATATTGGTATAAAACGCATGAAGAAACTCCATGCTGATGGATCTTTGGACTCATTCGATTTCGAATCGGTTGAGACATGCGAACCATGCCTCTTGGTCATGATGATTAAGGACCCCGTTTTCTATTTTGATGAAGCGGGCAAGTGATTTATTGGAAATGATACATATTGATGTATGCAATCCAATGAGTCTTGTAGCGTGCGGTCGATATCGTTATTTTCTTACCTTCACTGATGATTTGAGTAGATATAGTGTATATTTACTTAATACAAGTCTGAATCGTTTGAAAGGTTCAAGCAAATTCACAGTGATGTTTAAGATCATCGTGACAAGAAGATAAATATCTTTGCGATATGATCGTGGAGGTGAATATCTAAGTTACGAGTTTGGCATACAATTTTTGACAATGTGAAGGTTGTTTCACAACTCACGCCACCTGGAACACCATAGTGTGATGGTGTGTCCGAACATCATAGTCATGATCTATTGGATATGGCGCGTGTTATGATGTCTATTATCGTTTTGTTACTATAATTTTGGGGTTATGCATTAGAGACAACACCATTCACTTTAAATAGGGCACCATCTAAATCCGTTGAGATGACACCGTGTGAACTATGGTTTGATAAAAACCTAAGCTGACATTTCTTAATGTTTGGGGCTGCGACGCTTGTGTGGAAAATGTTTTTGCCTAATGAGCTCGAACCCAAAGCGGACAAATGCATCTTCATAGAATACCCTAAGAACAGTTGGGTGAACCTTCTATCTCAGATCCAAGCATAAAATGTTTGTTGCTAAAACTGGGTCCTTTCTCGAGAAAGGGTTTCTCTTGAAAGAATTGAGTGGGAGGAGGATAGAACTTGATAAGGTTATTTGAACCTCTGCTTCAACCAGAAAGTAGCACAGCGCAGAAAGATGTTTCTGTGAAGCCTACGTCAGTTGAAGAGGAAGTTAATGATGATGATCATGACGCTTCGGATCAAGTTACTATCGACCTACAAGGAAAATAGAACTTGATGAGGTTATTGAACCTTTACTTCAACCAGAAAGTGGCGCAACACAGAAAGATGTTTTTGTGAAGCCTACGTCAGTTGAAGAGGAAGTTAATGATGATGATCATGAAGCTTTGGATCAACTTACTATCGAACTTCGTAGGTCGACAAGGACGTGTATTGCTACTGAGCGGTACGACAACCCTGTCTTGAAGGTCATGTTGTTGGACAACGATGGACCTACGAACTATGGAGAAGCGATGATGGGCCTGGAAACCATAAATGGTTAGAGGCCATGAAATCCGAGAAAGGATCCATGTATGAAAACCAAGTATAGACTTTGGTGGACTTGCTCATTGGACGGCTGGTCGGTAAAGTACAAATGGATCTTTAAAATGAAGACAGACGTTGATGGTAAATTTTACCATTTGTAAAGCTCGACTTGTTGCAAAGTAGTTTACGACAAGTTCAAGTAGTTGGCTACGATGAGACTTTCTCACTAGTAGCGATGCTAAAGTGTGTTGGAATTATGTTAGCAGTTGCTGCACTTTCAATCATGAAATCTGGCAGATGGATGTCAAAACATCGTTTTCCTTAACGGTTTGCTTGAGGAAAGGTTGTATGTGATACAACCAAAAGGTTTTTGTCAGTCCTAAGGATGCTAAAAGGTGTGTAAGCTTCAGTGACTCTTCTATGAACTGAAGCAAGCATCTCGGAGTTGGAATATACACTTTGATGAGGTGATCAAAGTTTTGAGTCTATACAAAGTTTATGAGAAACTTGTATTTACAATAAAGTGAGTGGGAGCACTATAGAGTTTCTGGTAAGCATATGTGGTTGATATATTGTTGATCGGAAATGATGTAGAATTTCTGGAAAGCATAAAAGGTTGTTTGAAAAGAGTTTTTCAAAGGAAATACCTGGATAAAGCTACCTAATTGTTGGGCATCAAAATCTACAAATATAGATCAAGATGTTTTATAAGACTTTCAATGAGTACATACCTTGACAAGATTTTCAAAGAGTTCAAAATGGATCAGTCAGAGAAAGAGTTCTCGCCTGATTTGTAAGGTATAAAGTTGAGTAAGACTCATTGCCCAGTGACTGTAGAAGATAGACAAAAGATGAGTGTCATGCCCTATGCTTCAGCAATAGGCTCTATCATGTATGCAATGCTGTGCATAAAGACCCGATGTGAGCCTTGCTGTAAGTATGGCCGGAAGGTTTCAAAGTGATCCTGGAATGGAGCACTGGACATCGGGCAAGATTATCCTTAGTAACTAAAAGACTGAGGAGATGTTTCTCGATTATGGAGGTGATAAAGAGTTAGTCGTAAAGAGTCACGTCGATGCAAGCTTTAACACCGATCCGGATGACTCGTAGTAGCAATCTGGATACGTATAGTGGAGCAGCCATTTGGAATAGTACCAAGTGGAGTGTGGTAGCAGTGTCTACAGTTTGACATAGAAATTTGCAAAGTACACACGGATCTGAATGTCGCAGACCCGTTGACTATAAGACCTCTCTCACATGCAAAGCATGATAGAGCCCCAGGACTCATTGGGTGTTAGATTCATAACAATGTGAATCACATGGTGATGTGAACTAGATTATTGACTCTAGTGCAAGTGGGAGACTGTTGGAAATATGCCCTAGAGGCAATAATAAATTAGTTATTATCATATTTCCTTGTTCATGATAATCGTTTATTATCCATGCTATAATTGTATTAAATGGAAACACATTACATGTGTGGGTAAATGGACAACACTTTGTCCCTAGTATGCCTCTAGTGAACTAGCTCGTTAATCAAAGATGGTCAAGGTTTCCTAGCCATTGACATGTGATGTCATTTGATAACGGGATCACATCATTAGGAGAATGATGTGATGGACAAGACCCAAACTACAAACGTAGCTTGTGATCATGTCAGTTTATTGCTACTGTTTTCTACATGTCAAGTATATGTTCCGATGACCATGAGATCATGCAACTCACTGACATCGGAAGAGTACCTTGTGTGTATCAAACATCGCAACGTAACTGGGTGACTATAAAGGTGCTCTACAGGTATCTCCGAGGGTGTCTGTTGAGTTGGCATGGATCAAGACCGGGATTTGTTACTCCGTGTGACGGAGAGGTATCTCAGGGCCCACTCGGTAATACAACATCACAATAAAGCCTTGAAAGCAATGTGACTAAGTATTAGTCACGGGATCTTGTATTAAATAATGAGTAAAGAGACTTGCCGGTAATGAGGTTGAACTAGGTATGGAGATACCGACGATCGAATCCCGGGCAAGTAACATACCGAAGAAGAAAGGGAACGTCATATGGGATTAACTGAATCCTTGACATAGAGGTTCGACCGATAAAGATCTTCGTAGAATATGTACGAACCAATGTGGACATCCAGGTCCCGCCATTGCTTATTGACCGTAGAGGTGTCTCGATCATGTCTACATAGTTCTCGAACCCGCAGGGTCTGCACACTTAAGGTTTGGTGACGTTTCGGTAGTATAGAGTTATGTATGGTGGTGACCGAAGGTTTTTCGGAGTCCCGGATGAGATCCTGGACATCACGAGGAGCTCCGGAATGGTCCGGAGGTAAAGATTCATATATAGGAAGTCCCATTTTTGTCACCGGAAAGGTTTCGGGCTAATCGGTAATGTACCGGGAGTGCCGGTAGTGTACCGGGAGACCACCGGGAGGGGTATTTCGACCCAAGAGGCTTCATGGGCTGTGGGATAATAAATACCAGCCTTTTGTGGGCTGGTGGAAGTCCCACACAAGGCCCATGCGGCTAGGATAAAAAGCCCAAAGGGAAAAAGGTGGAAAAAGGCCAAAACAGGAGGAATCCTAGTCCTACTAGGATTGGAGGAGGAGTCCTCCTCTCCTCCCCACTTTGGTCGATCCAAGGGCTGGCTTTTTGGCAGCCAAGACTCCTCCTCTCCTCCTATATATACTAGAGGATTTTAGGGTTCCGACACAGAATTTTCAGCCACGTGCTACCCATTCCTCTAGTGCATAGTTTCTCCTCTAGATCGGTTTTCTGTAGTGCTTAGGCGAAGCCCTGCCGGAATTGCTCCACCACCATCGCCGGAGCGCCGTCACGCTGCCGGTGAACTCTTCTTCCTCTCCACTTCCTCTTGATGGATCAAGACGGTGGAGATCGTCATCAAGCTGCACGTGTACTGAACGCGGAGGTGTCGTCCATTCGACGCTAGATCGGAAGGACCGTGATCAAGATCGCGAGACGGTTCGTGACGAGTTCGCAGGACGGATCGTGATGAGTTCGCGGGACGGATCGTGATCAAGATCACGAAACGGATCATGATGATTTCACGGGACGGATCGTGATGAGTTCACGGGACGGATCGTGATGAGATCACGGGACGGTCGGCGATTTGGATCGCGAAGACGTTCGACTACACCAACCGCGTTTCTTAACGCTTCCCGCTTAGCGATCTACAAGGGTATGTAGATCCACTCTCCCTCTCGTAGATGCTCATAACCATGGATAGATCTTGGGTGTGCGTAGGAAATTTTTTGTTTCCCATGCAACGTTCCCCAACAACTAACGGGCAGGGGGGTTGTCGGCCCGGCTCAGGCATCTCCGAGTAATCCGTCACCGGTGTCGATCCTCACTGAGCCTGTCCCCTTTCCATAGCCTCCGTACCATTCCATCCAGGCCCGTTACCATCGGGTGGGTTATGCCTCTTCTCGCTGCTGGAAACCGTCGGTGACTCTATGCGCTGGCTATAGCTACGACTATGAACCGGCGTGGAGTGCACCCGACCTCGGCTGTACGTATACTTCTCTTGCTGAGCCACCGATGTCTGCAATAGATTAATAGCGTTCCACGCCTCCTCGGCGAATGGCGTTCCTTCGGCAAAGGGGAGGGTGTCAAGCCTGGCAGCCGCCGTTGTCATGTTTTCGACCGGGTTAGAGTAATGGACATGTGGCGTCATGATGTGTAGTAGCGAGGTCCGGTTCCTTCGCGGTGGGTCTGGCTGCCACAGCGCCTCCACGGCCTGGGTTACCAGAGGGGACATACTCGGTGCAGCTCCCGAGTGTTGAAGAGGTTTTTAGGTTGAAAAGGGAAACCGACTTGGGTCCTCCTCCGCTGAATCGCCTCCGAAGCCCGTTGGTCCAAGCTAAAATGAAGAGCCTCTGTCCTCAAGCGTTCCGACTCCGCATTCATCTAGACCTGCAATGCATTGATGTCCTCTTGGGCCTGAGCCATCTGTCCCTTGATCCGGATGATCTCGGCATTGCGCTCTGCTTGATTTCCGACTGTTACTTCTGTGGCCATCAGGGCCGTTAGCTCATCCATATGTTCCAGTAAGACCTGGGCCGGCGGCTTAGGAAGCTCAGCGTCGGGGGTGTCTGCTCCCGCTGCCGCTCCAGATGTCGTGCCATTGAAAGCCGGCACCGGGCCTGCCATGAACACGGCGGCTCGGCTCGGCGGATCGTAGGGCTCCAGAATACTGTCACCATCGACAAAACCCCCTAACCCGCCATCATGAAGTAGGTAGATTGACTCCGCATCTTCGTTGGAGGATCCCTCATCCGATAAAGCCAAGTTTTCCCCGTGTGATACAGAATCTTCCCTATCCTGTGTAAAGCCGACGAAGATGCTCTTTCGCCCGGTTTGAATGCGGGTGGGCTTCATGTGCCGGGCTGGCTCGACGTGGTCGGTGCAGATATCTGGCTCGGGTGTAGATCCGTCGATCTTGCCAATGAACATGTGCATCTTGCCAATGGGAACCCGATACCCATACTCGATTGAGTCGGCCTCCGATCCCCATCCTGCATTGTTGATGTAGGGTTTGCCGCGGCGACTCTTCATCATCAGGCCGATGGTGTATCCTTCAATCCTTGGGAGAGATCCCTTTGAGAACTCAACACCACCGCGTGCTAGCCCCATGGTGGGTGCCAACTGTCATGGTTTTGTCATGGCTGATGTCCGAAGACTTAGGTTCGAGACCATCGCTAAGGTGGTGGACTCAAAGGGGTTGATCGGGATGAAAGACAGGGGTTTACCCAGGTTTGGCCCCTCGAGAAGAGGTAAAAGCCTACATCCTACTTTGTGTGTATTGATTGGAGTATCAATTACAAGGGAGCGTACTCGCTTGACCTAGCTCTCGATTGATTGGTTTCTGTCTATGCCGCCCCAAGGTCTCCCCTTTATATAGGAGGTCAACGCCCTAGGTTACAAGAGTCCTAAGCCGACTCACACAAGGTATTCGACCCTGCCTCTAAACCGCCTTGCCTTCCTGGGCAAGCCGTCACTGGGCGGATTACCCACCCGGGTCTCACGCCATCTTCTGTCTGGGCCTTCGTCTTGGCCCATCTCCCAAGTAGCCACGTGGCCTGGCCTTCAGGTTCCGGCCCACTTGTATGATCTTTATTATGAGCCGCCAGGTATGACCCAGACCCTCCTAGCTGGGTCTTACCACGGGGTTATATCCCCAACACATGGGAAGAGGTGCTTTGTGATGGGTTTGATCTTGCAGTGTTCTTTCCCAGTGACAGAAGGGGCAGCAAGGCACGCATGTATCGTTGCCATTAAGGATAACAAGATGAGGTATATTCCTACATGAATAGATCTTGCCTACATCATGTCACCGTTCTTATTGAATTACTCCATTTTTCCATGAACTTAATACACTAGATGCATGCTAGATAGCGATCAGTGTGTGGAGTAATAGAAGTAGATGCAAAATCGTTTCGGTCTGCATATCTTGGACATGATGCCTATATAATGATCATTGCCTGGATATCATCATGATTATTTGATCTTCTATCAATTGCCCAATAGTAATTTGTTCACCCACCGTGCACTATACTCATGAGAGAAGCCACTAGTGAAACCTACGGCCCCCGGGTCTACTTTTCCAACATATCGCTTTTCAATCTACTATTTTGCCATTTTGTTTTCTATTAACTCAAAAATACCTTGCTGCAATTTTTTTTACCTATTTTATTTTGTGTTCTTGCGAGAACCATCTGCCAAAACTATCACAACCTAATCTATCTTTTTATCATGGAGAGCTTGACAACCTATCTTACGAGCTGGGTTGCAAATTTTTGTTATTTGTGTGCAGGTGTTGTTTACGTAGGTGCTTGATCTTCCTCTACGGATTGATACCTTGGTTTCAGAACTAAGGGAAATACTTACCGTCGCTATGTTGCATCATCCCTTCCTCTTTGGGGAAATACAGACGCGGTCTCAAGCCGCGTCAACAATCATATAATATGTCCAAGATAGTGTATTTGCATGTGAATCTTCTCTTGCTTAATTAATTCTTTCATGAGTTGCATCATTGACCAATGCTATGTTTGTCAATCTTCAATAAATTTTACCACTCATGCTTTTCCTTATGTGGTGTCATTACTCACCATAAGATTAGCATATGATCCTTAATTTTAATTTATTTTCTTTATTACAATTGCAACAAGAAAGTAACGAAGCAAGAGCTCAAACTAAACTTTATTATATAACTCTCACTCGATTACATAGATAGATATATCACGAAACTAGCACTCGAAAATAGATCATAATAAACTTTTATTCAACTAAATCATGATATAGCTAAGGATCGAAAAATAAGTAAAGGTAACAAGTGATGGTGATACGATACCGAGGCATCTCCCCCAAGCTTGGCTCAAGCCAAGGGGAGTGCCCATACCCTTGTACTCAAGTCTCCTTTGGTGGTGAAGATGATGAAAATGGTGGTGGTGATGAAGTGTCACACTTCAGCCTCAATACATACTCCAATTTACGGATGACGCTCTGAAGGGTGATGTGCTCTTGTAGCAAAATATTTTCACGAGGGAGAAATTTATTCTGAACACAAAACGCTTCAAAGGCCCTAAAAGCTTCAATTTCAATGGGGGTGAGATGATCATAATAAGGTCGAAGGATATCTTCTTCTTCCTCCTCTTCTATTGGGATAGATTGCCCTTCCTCTTGAGCTTGATCCCTCATAGCTTTCTTGCCCTTGTGATCCTTGTTGACTTCTTTTGGCTCCTCCCTCTTCAGCTCCATCTTCATCAACCAAGCATCTTCTTCTATGTTATTGGAGGAGGAAGAAGACATGATGCCTGGCTTGATAGATCTGATAGGAAAACAACATGAAACAAGAATAGAGAATATTTTCGTGATGTGGTGTTCAAAACAATCGGGGATATATATATATATATATAATTTTTATTCTTGGGAAACAAGCATAAGGAAGGAAAAGAGAGTCGGGAAGGTTCCCGAGGAGGGCACAACCCACCAGGGTGCGCCAGGGGGGCAGGTGCGCCCTGGTGTATCGTGCTCACCTTAGTTGATTTCATGTTTATTTCTTATTTTCATAATTTTTCTAATATTCCAAAACTAACAGAAAATATTTTTGCAGATTTTTTGGAGTCTGTTTACTTACTGTATCACGTACCTCCTCTTTTTCAAGATTCTGGAGTGTTCCGTAAGGTTTCTTTTATGTGTTCCTCCGGTGTGATGGTTTGAATAACGTTACTTTCAACATTAATAAGCGTACCTGAGATATAATGTTTAATTCGTTATCCATTGATCACCTTTGGGTTAGTACCTTCGGCATTATTAATCCTGAGAGCTACAGAGCGATAAACCTCTTCGATAACATATGGTCCTTCCCATTTGGAAAGAAGTTTTCCTGGAAAAAAATCTAAAATGAGAGTTGTACAAAAGAACATGTTCTCCAACCTTGAATTCCTGCTTTTGGATTCTTTTGTCATGCCATCTTTTAACTTTTTCTTTGAATAGTTTGGCATTTTCATAAGCTTGGGTTCTCCATTCATCTACTGAGCTAATATCAAACAACCTTTTTCCACCGGCAAGTTTGAAGTCATAATTGAGTTCTTTAATTGCCAAAAATGCTTTGTGCTCTAACTCTAGAGGCCAATGGCAAGCTTTCCCATATACCATTTTGTAGAGACATACCCATAGGATTTTTATAAGTTGTTCTATAGGCCCAAAGTGCATCATCTAGTTTCTTAGACCAATTCTTTCGGGACCTATTGACAGTTTTTTGTAATATTAATTTTATTTCTCTATTGCTAAGTTCAACTTTACCACTAGATTGAGGATGATAGGGTGATGCAATTCTATGGTTAACATCATCTTTAGCAAGCATTTTACGGAAAGCACCATGAATAAAGTGTGAACCACCATCAGTCATTAAATATCTAGGGACTCCAAACCTCAGGAAGATAACTTCTTTAAGCATTTTAATGTGGGTGTTATGATCAGCACTACTAGTTAGAATAGCTTCTACCCACTTAGTAACATAATCAACAAAAACCAAAATATGAGTATACCCATTAGTGGAAGGAAAATGTCCCATATAATCAAAACACCAAACATCAAATGGTTCAACAAGTGAATAATTCATAGGCATTTGCTGAAGATTACCGATATTATTAATTCTTTGACATTCATCACAAGTCAAGACAAACTTACAGATATCCTTAAAGAGAGTAGGCCAATAAAAACCAGATTGCAATACCTTGTGAGCAGTTCTATCTCCCGCATGATGTCCTCCATAGGCTTCGGAGTGACATTTCTGTAGGATTTGTTTATGTTCATGCTAAGGTACACACATCTAATAATACCATATACCCCTTCTTTATAAATATGTGGGTCATCCCAAAAGTAATGTCTTAAATCATAGAATAATTTTTTATTTTGTTGGTATGTGAAACTAGGTGGTATATATTTAGCAACAATGTAGTTAGCATAATCAACATACCATGGAGTGTTTTGAGAAACATTTATTGCACCTAACTGTTCATTAGGAAAACTATCAACAATAGGTAGTGGGTCATCAAGAATATTTTCTAACCTAGACAAGTTATCAGCCACGGGGTTCTCAAATCCTTTCCTATCAATGATATGTAAATCAAATTCTTGAAGCAAGAGAACCCACCTAATGAGTATAGATTTAGCATCTTTATTTTCCGTAAGATATTTTATAGCAGCATGATCAGTGTGAGCAATAACTTTGGAATCAATGATGTAAGATATAAATTAATCACAAGCAAACACAACTGCTAAAAAATCTTTTTCAGTAGTAGCATAATTTCTTTGGGCACTATCTAGAGTTTTGCTAGCATAATGGATAACATTTAATTTGTTATCAACTCTTTGTCCTAGAACAACACCAACAACATAATCACCAGCATCACACATAATTTCAAAAGGCAAGTTCCAATCAGGTGGTTGAACAATAGGTGCACAAGTTAAGGATTTCTTAAGAGTTTCAAAGGCATCTACACAATCATCATCAAAAACAAATGGAATATCCTTTTGTAAAAGATTAGTAACATGCCTATAAAGTTTGGAGAAGTCATTAATAAACCTCCTATAGAAACCAACATGACCAAGGAAACTCCGAATACCTTTAATATCTTTAGGACATGGCATTTTCTCAATTGCATCAACTTTAGGTTGATCTACCTCAATACCTTGTTCAGAGATTCTATGCCCCAAGACAATGCATTCATTAACCATAAAGTGGCACTTCTCCCAATTCAAGATGAGATTAGTTTGTTCACATCTTTGCAAAACTCGATCAAGGTTGCTTAAGCAATCATCAGAAGAAGTTTTGTAAATGGAAAAATCATGCATGAAAACCTCCACCATTGTTTCACTAAAATCAGAGAATATAGAAGTCATACATCTTTGAAAGGTAGCAGGTGCATTGCATAAACCAAAAGGCATACATCTATAAGCATAGTGTTGGGGATATGACCCCACGATATGACCCGCCCTAGAAGCTCCGGGTCATGTTGTTGGCTCGTGAGCCGACCCAAAGGTGAGCCGTAAGACTGGTGGCCCAGGAAGATAGGCGGCTCAAGGTGTAGGCCATACAAACGGCCCGGACGGAGAAGACCCGGGCATGCAAGCCGACTCATAGACAGCTTGGACAAGAAGATAGAGGGAGACTCGGTTAGCAATTGTAATGACCCGGTGGTCCTGACCTCTGATATAAAGGCAGACCCGGGGTGACTTAGAGGAGAGGTGATCGAGAACTAGGTCAAGTTTCTAGCTCCTTGTAATCGATACACAAGCAATACAAGCACAAGCAGGACGTAGGCTATTACCTCGACTTGAGGGGCCGAACCTGGGTAAATCCGTGTCTTTCGTCCTGACTAACCCCTTTGAGTCCACCCTGTTACCGATGGCCTCGAATCTAAGTCCGTTCACCCGGACATGTTTCGTGATAAAACCACGATAGTTGGCGCCCACCGTGGGGCTAGCGCTTGGTGGTGTTGAGTTCTCAAAGGGCTCTCTCCCACGGCTCGAAGGATACGTGGTTGGAAGGATGAGCAAGAGTTGTCGTGGCCGGCTCTACATCGACGCCGCTGGCTGGGGGCTTGATGCTGGTTCTCTGGAGTATGGATTCCGGGTTCCGTTCGGCGGGATCCAGGTTCTCATAGGAAAGGTTGATGGATCTACACCCGGGACGGACATCTGCACCAACATCGTCGAGACGGCTCGACGTCTCCAATCTACGGGTGTTGTGCGGCCTGCCCGTGCCCATCCAGGTCAAAAGCATGTTCTCGTGGGCTTCACTCAAGGCATGGACATGGAAGCGTCCGGGTCATAGGGAACTCGCGTTTGCTCAGAAGATGAGTCCTCAAGTAGGGAGACAAAATCAGTGTATCGGCTCAGTAACGGTGGCCTTGGGGGCTACTACGACACCTATTCTGAGGTAGAGGGCTTTGAGTCAGATGCTCTGAGACCCCCGGTTCATGCGGCGGTGTTCATGGCAGGATCGGCTTCAGCCGCCGGTGACACAGCTGCGGGAGCCGCCGCAGCGGGTGATAGCCTGCCGCCGCCGGCTCAGGTTCTAGTGGAATTGATGGACGAGCTTACAGCTCTCATGGCCACAGAAGTAACACCGGATAATCAAGCAGCCAGGAATCTAGAGGTGGCACGGATCAAGGGCCAGATGGCAGAGGAACGGCAAAGGATGGCCGAGCTGAAAACCCGGATGGAGGAGGAAGCAGAGCGTATCAAGACCGATGCTTTCCGTCTGGAGCTGGAGCAAAGGTCAGTGGCCGCGGTGCATCGGAGAAGGCATCAATCCCGTCTGCCGAAACGTTACGAAGCGAGGAACCTTTTTAACACCCCCGGTGCGGGGCGGGTTACGGGCACGCCGGAAAGCCGCCCGATGGAATGCCCGGCGACTCATCCACCCCAGCATAACCAAATCTCACCTAGGGCTTTTCCAACACCGGCGGGTCATTACTCTAACCCGGCCTAGAACATGGTGGTACTGGCCGACCGGCTTGAGACGATTCCCATCCCAGATGAAGCACCCTTTGCATAGGATGTGCGAAACGCCATTGGATATTTACAGACGGCCATGGCCCAGCAAGAGAGGTATGCTCACAGCCGGAGCCGGGTTCACTCCACCCCCCTCCCCAGTCGAAGTTTCAGCCGGCGCTACGAGTCGCCGGCGTGTTCCAGCAGTCACCCACGTCGTGGACCACCGGAGGACGAGCGGGCGGCTCTAGATGCACAAGCCCTCGCGGACCAGGCGAGAGACAGGCGAGAGGCGGAGATAGCGGCAACCTGTCCAGAGCCGGCGCTTTCTATCTCAATGGGAGTAGTTAGTACCAGAGCCGTAGGGGTGCCATGTTTAACTCCGGCTCTCAGAAGTGAACGACTACCGAAAGATTTCAAGGGGCCTCAAAAGGTTCCAAATTACACAGCTGATCTACCCCCTGAGGCGTGGGTTGAAAGTTATGAGCTGGCCATGGAGATGCTGGATGTCAG
This sequence comes from Hordeum marinum, assembly GCA_022496015.1. Taxonomy (NCBI): domain Eukaryota; kingdom Viridiplantae; phylum Streptophyta; class Magnoliopsida; order Poales; family Poaceae; genus Hordeum; species Hordeum marinum. The sequence continues at coordinate 452,067,088 of CM039674.1, read as the reverse complement.
TGAGGCGGTATGCGCAAAGTATTTCATCATGATGCTTGAGGGTCCAGCTCGTACATGGCTGAAAGGTCTACTGCCTAACACGATAAGCTCATGGGCGGAGCTAAGAGCGAAGTTTATTAAGAATTTCCAGGGGACCTATAAGCAGCCTATGACCATTGTCGATTTGGACCATTGTGTTCAACAAGAGAATGAGTCGGCCCATCATTGGGTCCGGCGGTGTCGACCATTATTCACTCTTCAGAGCAGATCATGGCGGCTCAAGCGGTGCTTATTTTAGAGAAGAACTGTCATTTTGTTCCATTGAAGCAGAAGCTCGGCCGGCTCAGCGCACGTGTCAGGATATGGGAGAGCTCATGACGGCCTTGACAAAGTATGCCGACTCAGATAACACCAAGGATCTAGGCTTGGATGATGAGAAAGCCAATCAAGGGAAGAAAAACAATCAAGGAAAAGGTTTTTTCAGCAATGGGAATCAGAATAAGCGGAAGAGCGCTGATAGCGGGTCAAAGCTAGTGGCAAATACCAACACAGGACAGAACCATCCCAAGTTGAATGGAAAATTCAGGCCGTTTCATCAAAGGAACAGAGGCCCTTTTAATTTAGAAGAAGCGCTTAGGAAGCCTTGTACGAAGCATAGCACGCCTGATAAGCCGGTGTTGCATGCGTGGGGTGATTGTTTTATTATGTAGAGATTCAAAAACCAGCATTCCCAACCGCGTAATAATCAGGGCGGCGGCCCGCCTGGCGGCTCAGGGCACGGCGGATCAGGGGCTGGATTCGGCGCCGGCGGTTCAGGAAACGGGCATCCGGGTCAGAATAACCAAGGGGGGCACCAACAGCATCCTGGCAACAACAGCAATAACAACAATCAGCAGCAGCGCAATCAGTCCGGGTTTCAGAGTAACCCGAAGCAGCTCAGTTCTGGACAGTATCACGTATTTACGACCGGTCACAGTAAACGAGATGAGAAGTTGCGGCTCTTATGTATACCTTTGTGCAATCAAGATGAAATTTTTCCGGCTCAAAAATTTGAGTTAAAGTGGTTTATTCGCCGTCAAAACGGCTGATCCGGCTTTATGCCCTATCAAGCGTTGTTGCAGGGAGGCTTCTTGCCTTCGGGTATAGCTCACATCTCCCTTGCACAGTCTGCTTTTATGCTGTTGCAAGGAGGCTTCTTGCCTTCGGGTATAGCTCACATCTCCCTTGCATAGCCGGCGTTATGCCCAATTAAGCACTGTTGCAAAGAGGCTTCTTGCCTTCAGGTATAGCTTACATCTCCTTTGCACAGCCAGCTGTTATTAAACTGTTGCAAGGAGGCTTCTTGCCTCCGGGTATAGCTTACATCTCCCTTGCACAGTTGGCTTTATGCTTAGTTTGGTTACATTAAGCGCTGTTGTTGATGGAGTCTTATTACCTTTGGTATAGCTTACATGACCCTGAGACAACAGCGTGTACACCAAATTCCAGTTGCTTATCAACTGCGGCCATCGAAGGGGGCTTCTTACCGACGGGTATTGCTTATCTCACCCTAATGGCCGGCTTTATGCCACTTCCGGTTACTTATTAACCGCGGTTGTCAAAGGGGGCTTCTTACCAACAGGTTCGCTTATCTCACCCTAACAATCGGCATTTACGCCCAAACTCAGTTGCTTATCAACTGTAGCTGTTGAAAGAGGCTTGTTGCCTTCGGGTATAGCTTACATCTCCTTTCAAACAGCCGGCTTTATCTGTTAGCCGTGGTTGTCGATGGAGGCTTCTTGCCTTCGGGTATAGCTTACATTACCCATCGACAGCTGGCGTCCGCGCCTACAACTGTAGCTGTTGAAAGAGGCTTCTTGCCTTCGGGTATAGCTTACATCTCCTTTCAAACAGCCGGCTTTATGCCGTCTCAGGCTGATTATTAGCCACGGCTGTCGATGGAGGCTTCTTGCCTTAAGGTATAGCTTACATCTCCCATCAACAGCCGGTGTTCGCACATACAACATTTGCTTTTAAAAGGAGGCTTCGTACCATCAGGTATAGCTTACATTACCCTTCATACAGCCGGCTTTAAGCCGCTTCCGGTTCATAAATAGCCGCAGTTGTCGATAGAGGCTTCTTACCATCAGGTATAGCTTACATTATCCTACGACAATCGGCTCCTTAATGGATTCATCCGACAAGAATCGCAGCCATGTTGCTCCGGTTGACAAAAATTGAGTTTTCAAAGAGATTATCCGGCTCTAATATTCTGGCGAAGGAATGGCGTCTTCAAAGATAGATACCCCTCATCAGAAAAGCTCAAGGTATATCCATGGAGAGTCGGCAACACATTAAATTGAAACATCGAGAGAAGGAAAGTGCACACAGAGAGGTGAAAAATATATACAGCCGCCAAACGGCAGGGTCATGCTTACTCTATTACAAAAACTACTCTCAAAAGGAGCAAAAAGCATTGTCAACCGCCCACGGTGGGTCATTACATGAGTCTGTGCTCAGAAAGGTTAAAAGAATAAAGTTCAGTTATTGGCCGGCTCATCCTACTCCGGGTCTTCTGCTGGCTTTATCTGGAGATTTCCCAATTCCCAATTACAGTCAGCCAGAGCAGCGAAAGACCCTTCAAGGAAAGGGGACGTGTCAAGCTCACAAGGGAAGAGATCCTTACTGCGGGCGGGTGTCAGATCCTTCCACTCGTAGAGAGGCCCGTGGGTCCTCTTCTCCTCTGCGTCATAAGCCGCCTGATAAGTGCTCAAGTCAGCTTCATCCGCCAGTACAGAGACCAGATAACGCGACTCTTTGACACACTGGATGTAATCTTCTTCAGTGAATTCTGAGCCATCATCTCTTTTGGACGGGTAACCATCCATCATTTCAGCCAGCGTTAGCTCGGGGGCGAAGGCCAGAGCCCGGCTCAATCCAGCGACGGCTCCTTGGCGGAAGGCGGACTTCTTCAGCTCTTCTATTTGCTTGGGCATTGTGGAGAAGAGTTCCAAGACCCCTTTCAGAGTGGTGGGGATCTTCTCCTTATATTGAACACTCTTGATCGTGAAGATGGCGTCGCAGTATAGTTGTTCCGCAAAGGTGTAGACGGCCTTCAGTGGCAGAAGGCTATCAGAAGCCAACTGTCGGCTCCTAGGACCTGGATAAGTCGGATAAATCTAATGAGTCGCCAGTTTTTCAATAGCAATGTTAAAATACAAAGTAAAACAGAAACTTACCAAATAGGGCGGCTGACATCTTCGCTATGTGCCGCTTCACGCCTTGGAGTTCCTCCGCCATAGCTATAAGCCGCTGGTCGGCGTCGTCCGCCCGTTTGGTCAGAGCGGCCTTTTCAGATTCTGTCGTCTCTTTCAAAGAGGTAAGCTCAGCAGTGGCATTGTCCAGCTCCTCAGAGAGGAAGCCAGCACTTTTCGTTAGCAATGCTTCGGGCTTCTTGCTGAGCCTCCAGGTTGGCCTTCATATCCGTCAATTGAGACCCGGCTTCATTTAAAGCTTCCTATAATACATCAAAATACAGGATAAGTCGCCAAAATACAGAACACGTGTTAAAAGCAAATTTATGCAAGTCTCAAACAGATTGCAAGCAATATATTTGACACTTGGGGGCTAATTTATATTTGATCTTTCAGTATGCAATGCAGTTCCGGTTCATCTCCTTCGAAGCTAATCCGGAACTTGGGGGCTACACAATGGCTCTTCAATGTACTAATAATGGAAGCACCGACTCAACTTGATCAAGTTTGAGCCGGCCCTTGGGGGCTACGATTAGATATTCAGGCTGTCTACATTAAAGACCCGACTCAAATATAATCTGAGACGGCCCTTGGGGGCTACAATTGCCGGTTCACTTTATCTACAGTACTAAGCTAAAGCAATTCTAAGGGAATTTGGCATGACAATATCTAGAGAGGTTATAGAAAGACCCGGCTCAATGATTGAGTACGTTAAACCGGCTCTTGGGGGCTAAGTAAGGGTATGGTAAGAAGGAAAGGTACCTCATATTTTGTCTTCATTGAAGAGACCAACCGAAGTTCCAGATCCCGGCTGGTGGTAACCCGGTTTATATACCCGGCGTGGAGCTCTTCGACTGTCATCTTCTCGCACGAAGAGTCAAAGTTCAGCTTCTTCGAGGCTTCAGCCGGCTTTGTATGTTTGGTCAACACATGAGCCGAAGGCGTTTGATGGCCAAACCCGGTGATAACAACATCTGGAGTTTCAGGGGTCTTGGCAGGAGTCGCCGGTTTTGAAGGAGCCCTTGGAGGGCTCTCCATGATGGTATCAGCAGCAGTCGGCTCTGTGGAGGCAGCTGGTGGATTTTCTTCTGCTTCAGCCTCCTCCAGTTGTGCAGGCTCCGGCTCTTGGATAACTAGGCCGGAGGAGGGCTTGTTGGTCTTGTGACGTTTAGCTTGAGCACTGCAAAATAGAAGGATCAGCAGTTGAAGATGTTGCTATCATATTAACAGCTGGATATCCAGATATCATAGTAAGGAATGCTTACGGCGGATTGATCTTGGGTGGTGGTAGAATTGACGCTGAAGAGTCGCCGGAGGAAGGAGATTTCTAAAAAGAATAAAACAGAAAGGGGAAGAAAGTATCAAGTCTACAAAGGAAAGTCAAAGGAAAAGAAGAGACTTAAACCTCGGCGGGGCGTTTCTTTGGAGCCGGAGAGTTCGGTAGCCCGGACATGAGCTCAGTAGAGCCGGTGCTTCGAGTCTGTCGATGCTCGACTTGCTGTTGCTTTTTTAAGAGAAAATTGGGAGCCAGATAAGCAAGAGGGTGAGAAAGAGGAACTTTCCTGATAACCCACCGCAGCTTTCGGGGGACAAAACATTCTGAGGCGGAAGAAACGTAATTTACCTCAGGAGCATTGGCATGGCTGGTTTCCACTTCATCCTGCTAGTAAAACAAGCATTAATAAAGCAGGAAGGTAAAAGATCAAACAAAGCAGTTAAAATTTTACCTCTAAGCTGGATGATGGTGGCGGGTCAAGCAAATTATCTTGCGAGGCATGTTTTTTAGCCCTCTTGGCCACGGCCTTCTTCCTGGATTTCTTTGGAGGGGAAAGATATTCCTTCTTCCAGAAGTCTGAGTCGGCCTATAGAAATGACCCGGAGAGTGAATACCAAATCAACAAAGTACAAACAACATCTAAGAGACGGATGGGAAGAGATTAACTTACATCGGGAGCCGGATTATTGACGCAGAAAGGCGCCAGGCCGATGGCACTGCATGAGCCGGAGGCCTCGTGGACAAGGCTCCAGATGGTAGTGGTAATGTCATCCTCTGACAGTGTTGATTCGCTGAAGCACAATGAGTTGTCATATTTGCCTTCATACTCGCACATAAGCTGACCTCTGCGGCTTAAAGGCATGATCTGCCAGGAAATCCAGCAGCGGATCAAATCCAATCCTATTAAGCCGTTGGCCAGGAGCGCTTTGATCTTGGCATGGAATGTCTCATATCTGGCATGCTCCGAGGCTGAGAGCCGGCTGGGAAGCTCTGTGTCTATCCTAAGCCGGGAGGGGCGGTAACCCCCCAATGAGTGCTCTTTCTCAGGACAGGTCTCTGGGCAATAAAACCATGTCTTATTCCAATCTTTTGGGTGACTCGGCATTGGAGTAGCAGGAAAGATGATGTCTCGGCGACGTTGAATAGAAATGCCGCCCAGCTCCAGACTCGGGCCACCCTTCATTTCAGTTTGGCGGTTGGCGTAGAAGAATTCTCGAAAGAACCCCACAGACAGCTTACTTAGCAGATAAGCTTCACAAAGAACTTGGAAGTTGCAGATGTTGGAAACAGAGTTGGGTGCCAAATCTTGAGGATGCAGCTTATAAAAATGAAGGACGTCCCAGAAAAACTTAGAGCCGGGCGGCACGAACCCTCGCTCGATGTGATCAGCAAAGACTACTATTTCTCCTTTTGGGGGAGAAGGCCGGGTCTCGTTGCCCGGAACCCGCCAATTGAGAACCTCTTTGGGAGGAAGAGCACCCGATTCAATGTAGCCTGCTGAGTACTCCTCGGTAACGCAAGAACCAACCCAGTTGCATGAGTTGGACACACGAGACGTATTGGCGGCTTAAGTGTTGTGCAAGATAAAAGGCGAGATGAGTAAAAGCGCAAAGCAAATATTTTTGACGGCTTAAAGGTTTAAGGGCTCTACGGATAAAGTGGAAAGACCCGGTTGATGAGAGCCGGAGAAGCTTAGCGACTCAACAGAAGGAAGGAAGATTGAAAAATCAGCTAAGTCCTAAAAACAGATTCCGCAAACTATCACTATGGCTACGGATCTACAAAAGCGGCGAAAAAGGATTTAAATCCAGACCGAGCGATGAACAGCAGAAAGAAAGAAAATGGAGCGAGGCTATCGCGGTCCACGCATTATGTGCGGCTGGCCCGCGTGCGGCGTCGGGATGAGAGCGTGATCTAAAAGTAAACAACGGCGTCGGGACATACTCGTGGTGGCGGTGCCGGAGCCCTGCTACGGCAGAGCCCTGCTACGGCGGAGCCTTGCTACGGCGGAACCCTACTACGGCGGCGAGCGATCTAAAGAAAAACGGGAACTCACCGGAGATGTTGTGACGGCGGTGGAAGAAATCTGGTCCGTATCAGGGTGATGCAGCGGCCCGGTCGGTACAGAGATGAAGACAGTGCCAGACGACGAGGATGCTGGAGCGGCAGCGAGAGGAAGAAGAAGAAGAGGCACAAGCGGGAGGATGGAAAACTCCGACCCATACGGGTCATATTTAAAAAGGGATTAAGGAAGGCGCGAAAATCCAGGTGACGACACCGTTTGACCGAGGCGGACGCCTCGATTCTCGGGATGACAGTTAATGAAAGATTCGGTGGTATGTCAGCAGATCTCATGACGTCACGCCGGGTCATTTCCGGGCGACTCGCCAAAAAACGGAACAGAAGGATGAAGTGAGCAAGCTCAATTCAACCTGGGGCCTAATGTTGGGGATATGACTGTTGGGGAACGTTGCATGGGAAACAAAAAATTTCCTACGCACACGCCAACCTATCCATGGTGATGAGCATCTACGAGAGGGAGAGTGGATCTACGTACCCTTGTAGATCGCTAAGCGGGAAGCGTTGAGAAACGCGGTTGGTGTAGTCGTACTTCTTTGCGATCTAGTTCGCCGAGCGTCCCGCGATCTAATCACGAACCATCCCACGATCTCGTCATGATCCGTCTCGCGGTCCGATCACGAACGTCCCGTGGCCTTGATCACGATCCTTCCGATCTAGTACCGAACGGACGACACCTCCGCGTTCAGCACACGTGCAGCTTGATGACGATCTCCACCGTCTTGATCCAGCAAGAGGAGGTGGAGAGGAGAGAGAGTTCACCGGCAGCGTGACGGCGCTCTGGTGATGGTGGTGGAGTGATTCCGGCAGGGCTTCGCCTAAGCGCTGCGGAAAACCGATCTAGAGGAGCACCGGTGGAACGGGTAGCACGTGGCCGTATTTTCTGCTAAAAACCTAGCTATTCCACCAGTATATATAGGAGGAGAGGAGAGGAGAGGCAGCCAAGGGCCTCTTGGTTCGGCCGAACTAGAGAGGGGTGGAATCCTATTCCACCTCCAATCCTACTTGGAGTAGGATTGCTCCCTATTGGCTGATTTTTGCTCTTTTTCCTTTTAGCCTTTTCTCCTGCGCCATGGGCCTTTCTAGGCTGATTTACCAGCCCACTAAGGGCTGGTTAATACTCTCCCACAGCCCATGGTCCCTCTAGGGTCGAAATACCCCTCCCGGAGGTCCCCCGGTACCCTACCGGTACTCCCGGTACACTACCGATGAGCCCGAAACTTTTCCGGCGACCAAACTGGGACTTCCTATATATGAATCTTTACCTTCGGAACATTCCGGAGCTCCTCGTGACATTCGGGATCTCATCCGGGACTCCGAACAACCTTTAGACACCACCATACATAACTCTACACTACCGAAACGTCATCGAACCTTAAGTGTGCAGACCCTGCGGGTTCGGGAACTATGTAGACATGACCGAGACACCTCTACGGCCAATAACCAATGGCGGGACCTGGACATCCACATTGGTTCCTACATATTCTACGAAGATCTTCATCAATCGAACCTCTATGTCAAGGATTCAGTTAATCCCGTATAATGTTCCCTTTGTTCTTCGGTATGTTACTTGCCCGAGATTCGATCGTCGGTATCTCCATACCTAGTTCAACCTCGTTACCGGCAAGTCTCTTTACTCGTTTCGTAATACAAGATCCCGCAACTAAAAATTAGTCACATTGCTTGCAAGGCTTATTGTGATGTTGTATTAACGAGTGGGCCCCGAGATACCTCTCCGTCACACAGAGTAACAAATCCCAGTCTTGATCCATGCCAACTCAACAGACACCATCGGAGATACCTGTAGAACACCTTTATAGTCACCCAGTTACGTTGCGACGTTTGATACACACAAGGCACTCCTCCGATATCTGTGAGTTACATGATCTCATGGTCATAGGAACATATACTTGACATGCAGAAAACAATAGCAATAAACTGACACGATCATATGCTACGTTTGTAGTTTGGGTCTTGTCCATCACATCATTCTCCTAATGATGTGATCCCGTCATCAAATGACATCACACGTCAATGGCTAGGAAACCCTGACCATCTTTGATCAACGAGCTAGTTCACTAGAGGCATACTAGGGACACAGTGTTGTCTATTTACCCACACATGCAATGTGTTTCCAATCAATGCAATTAATGCATGGATAATAAACGATTATAATGAACAAGTAAATACAATAATAAACACTTTATATATTGCCTCTAGGGCATATTTCCAACATTGACCCGCCCTGGAGGCTCCGGGTCATGTTGCTGGCTCGTGAGCCGGCCCAAAGGTGAGCCATAAGACTGGTGGCCCAGGAAGATAGGCGGCTCAAGGTGTGGGCCATACAAACGGCCCGGACGGAGAAGACCCGGGCGTGCAAGCCGACTCATAAACAGCTTGGACAAGAAGATAGAGGGAGACTCGGTTAGCAATTGTAACGACCCGGTGGTCCTGACCTCTGATATAAAGGCAGACCCGAGGCGACTTAGAGGAGAGGTGATCGAGAACTAGGTCAAGTTTCTAGCTCCTTGTAATCGATACACAAGCAATACAAGCACAAGCAGGACGTAGGCTATTACCTCGACTTGAGGGGCCGAACCTGGGTAAATCCGTGTCTTTCGTCCCGACTAACCCCTTTGAGTCCACCCCGTTAGCGATGGCCTCGAATCTAAGTCCGTTCACCCGGACATCTGCCGTGATAAAACCACGACACATAGGTTCCAAAAGGACAAGTAAAGGTGGTTTTCTCTTGATGAGATTGTGACACAGGTATTTGAGAGAAACCAAAATACCCATCCAAAAAACAAAAGTGTGTACGCTTAGATAATCTCTAGCATTTGATGAATGAAAGGTAGAGGGTAATGATCTTTTTCTAGTAGCTTTATTTAATTTTCTAAAATGAATTACCATTCTATAGCCAGTGACAATGCTTTGTGGGATAAGTTCATTTTTATCATTAGGAACAACAGTAATACTCTCTTCTTAGGGACACAATGAACTGGACTTACCCATCTACTATCAGCTGTGGGATAGATTATACCTGCTTCCAGAAGCTTTAATATTTCAGTTCTTACCACTTCTTTCATCTTAGGATTCAATCGTCATTGGTGATCAACAACGGGTTTCGCTTCAGGTTCCATATTAATCTTGTGTTGACATAGAGTGGGACTAATGCCCTTAAGATCATCAAGAGTATATCCAATAGCAGCCCGGTGCTTCCTCAGAATTTTTAATGATCTTTTTTCTTCATGTTCTGAAAGGTTAGCACTAATAATAACATGATATTTATTTTTCTCATCAAGATAAGCATACTTCAAAGTGTCAGGCAGTTGTTTTAATTCAAACATAGGATCACCTTGGAGGAGGACCTCCTAGAGTTTCAATAGGCAAATTGTGTTTCAAAAGAGGTTGTTGTTCAAAGAATTTTTATCTATTTCATTTCTTTCATGCAAGTGCATATCATTTTCATGGTCTAGTAGATATTGTTCTAGTGGATCAGCAGGAGGAATGGCAATAGAAGCAAGACCAATTATTTCATCCTTACTAGATAATTCTTTATTACGGGGTTGTCTACTAAACTTGGAAAAGTTAAACTCATGAGACACATCACCAAACTTAACATTGACGGTTTCTCTCCGACAATCTATCTTAGCATTAACAGTGTTCAAGAAAGGTCTACCAAAGAATATGGGACAGAAGTCATCTTGTTGGGAACCAAGAACTAGAAAATCAGTAGGATATTTTATTTTCCCACACAATACTTCAATATATCTAACAATCCCAAGTGGTGTGATGGTGTCTCTATTAGCAAGTTTAATAGTAACATCAATGTCTTATATTTCAGCAGGTGCTCTATCATTCATAATTTCTTGGTATGAAGTAAAAGGAATAGCACTCACACTAGCACCCATATCACATAAACCATGATAGAAATGATCTCCTATTTTAACTGAGACAACAAGCATGCCAACTACAAGTCTATGTTTATCTTTTTCATCAGGTTTGGCAATTCTAGCAACTTCATCACATAAGTAAATAACATGCCCATCAATATTTTCTACCAAGAGATCTTTAACCATAGGAACACTAGGTTCTACTTTAATTTGTATAGAGGGCTTAGGTACTTTAATATTAGTTTTACGAACCACAGTTGATACTTAGCATGTTCCTCTATCCTAACACGAAAGGGTGGGTTTTCAATATAAGCAGTAGGCATAGCTCGATCAACATTGTAAATGGTAGTTTCTTCTTTAGCTATGATTGGTTCTTTGATTTCCTTTTTTATAGGGGGGTGACATTTAAACCACTTCTCCTTAGGGATATCAACATGAGTAGAAAATGATTCAAAAAATAAGGCTACTATCTCAGAGTCAAGTCCATATTTAGTGCTAAACTTTTGAAAAGCATTGGTATTCATGAAAGATTGAACACAATCAAACTCAAGCTTAATAACTAACTCATTACATTCATCGAGTTCCCAATATTCAGAGTTGCATTTAATTATTTCTAAAAGATCCCACCTGAATTCAATAGTCTTCTTCATAAAAGAACCAGTACATGAAGTATCGAGCATGGATCAATCATTATGAGAAAGTCGAGCATAAATTTTTTAATAATAATTTCTATCAAAAGATCATGATTGGGGCATGAATATAACATCGCCTTAAGCCTCCCCAAGCTAGAGCGACGCTTTCTCCTTCACGAGGCCAAAAATTATATATATAATTTTGATCACGATGAACTAGATGCACAGGATAAAACTTTAGGTGGAATTCCAATTTCAATCGATTCAAGTTCCATGTCAATGCTTTTCCCTTCAAATATAAAGGGAAAACCTTCTTCTTAACTTCATCTCCGGATAAACCTGCAAGCTTAAATAATCCAAAAATTTCATCAACATGTATTAGGTGCATATTGGGATGTTCAGTTTCGTCTCCTACATAAGGATTAGCTAGCAGTTGTTCTATCATACCCGAAGGAATTTCATAACCAATATTTTTAGTAGGTGTAGTAGGTTGATGGGCAACAAATTGTGGTTCTGGTCAAGGTGAAGATACCCCGAACAAACCCCTCAAAGGATTATTTTCCATAGTAGCAAGTGACAATAAATTTCAGCATGTAGTATAAGTTTTTCCTTACCGATTTCCACTTACCGAGAGCGCTTCACTCCCTGGAAACGGTGCCAGAAAAGAGTCTTGATGACCCACAAGTGTAGGGGGTCAATCTGTTGGGGCACGTTACATGGAAAACAAAAAAATTCCTACGCACACGCAAGATTTATCCATGGTGATGAGCATCTACGATACGGAGAGTGGATCTACATACCCTTGTAGATCGCTAAGCGAAAGCATTAAGAAACGCGGTTGATGTAGTCGAACGTCTTCAAGATCCAAATCACCGAGCGTCCCGCGATCCCATCATGATCCATCTCGCGATCCAATCATGATCCGTCCCGCGATACCATCATGACCCATCCGGCGATCAAATCACGAATCGTCTCACGATCCTGATCACGATCCTTCCGATCTAGCGCCGAACGGATGACACATCCGCATTTAACACATGTGCAGCTTGATGAAGCCTTCACCTCCTTGATCCAGCGAGTGATGGTGAAGTAGTAGATGAGTTCCGTAGCACAACGGCATGGTGACGGTGGTGGTGAAGAACAATTTCCACAGGGCTTAGCCAAGCACAATGGAAACTATGACGAAGGATAAACTAGAGGGACGGGGTTGCCGGCACACGGCTTGGGGAATTCTTGATGTGTTCCGGGTGCTAGCCCCGCCCCTTTATTTATATGCTGAGCCCTAGGGTCAAAACTTGGAGAAAAATCCTCCTCAAGGTCGGTATGCCCGCAAGGCAAGAATCCTCCTCGGACTCCGGGACCAGATGCCAGTGTCCTCGGCGTCTGGCCCCAGACGCCAGGGTATCTGGCCTCTGGCCTCCGCAAAACTCCTTTTGCACCTTCCTCAAAGCCTCATGGGCTTTACCCCTTGGCCTAAATAAAGTGTTCTTGTACCCAAACATTTCGGGAAACATCTAAAACCCCTTCCGATGAATTTTGGAACCCTTCCGGAGACCAAACACTATTATCCCATATATCGATCTTTACCTCCTGACTATTCTAGAGCTCCTCGTCATGTCCGGGATCTCATCCGAGACTCCGGACAACTTTCGGTCACCAACATAATAACTCAACTATACTTATATCGTCACCAAACGTTAAGTGTGTAGACCCTGCGGTTTCGAGAACTATGCAGATATGACCGAGACACCTCTACGGTCAATAACCAATAGCGGGACCTGGATGCCCATATTGGCTCCTACATATTATACGAAGATCTTTATCGGTTGAACCTCTATGTCAAGGATTTAGTTAATCCCGTATGTTGTTCCCTTTGTTCTTTGGTATGTTTCTTGCCCGAGATTTGATCGTCTGTATCTCTATACCTAGTTCAATCTCGTTACCAGCAAGTCTCTTTACTCATTCCATAATACAAGATCCTGTGACTAACACATTATTCACTTTGCTTGCAAGGCTTGTTGTGATGTTGTATTACCGAGTGGGCCCTGAGATACCTCTTTGACACACGGAGTAACAAATCCCAGTCTTGATCCATGCCCACTCAACAGACACCCTCGAAGATACCTGTAGAGCACCTTTATAGTCACCCAGTTACATTGCGATGTTTGATACACACAAGGTACTCCTCCGGTATCAGTGAGTTGCATGATCTCATGGTCATAGGAACATATACTTGACATGCAGAAAACTATAGCAATAAACTGACACGATCAAATGCTATGTTTATAGTTTGGGTCTTGTCCATCACATCATTCTCCTAATGATGTGATCCCATTATCAAAGGACATCTCATGTCTATGGCCAGGAAACCTTGACCATCTTTGATCAACGAGCCAGTCTACTAAAGGCATACTAGGGACATGGTGTTGTCTATGTATCCACACATGTATCTGAGTTTTCGATCAATACAATTCTAGCATGGATAATAAACGATTATCATGAACAATGAAATATGAAAATAACTAATTTATTATTGCCTCTAGGGCATATTTCCAACACAATCGTAGTCCTTTTGATAAGTAAGAGTGTCGAACCCAATGAGGAGCACAAGGAAATGACAAGCGGTTTTCAGCAAGGTAGTTTCTGCAAGCATTGAAATTGTAGGTAACAGGTAGTTTGATAGCAAGATAATCGGTAACGAGCAAGTAACGATAATGGCAAATAAAGTGCAGAAAGGTATCCCAATCCTTTTGTGGCAAAGGACGGGCCAAAATAGTCTCTTATAATAAGCAAAGCGTTCTTGAGGGTACATGGGAATTTCATCTAGTCACTTTCATCATGTTGGTTTTATTCGTGTTCGCGACTTTGATAATTTGATCTGTGGGTGGACCGGTGCTTGGGTGTTCTTCTTACTTGAAAAACCTGCCACTTATGATTAACCCCCTCGCAAGCATCCGCAACTACGAGAAAAGTATTAAGATAAAATCTAACCATAGCATTCAACATGTGGATCCAAATCAGCCCCTTACGAAGTAGCGCATAAACTAGGGTTTAAGCTTCTGGCACTTTGGCAAGCCATCATCTAATAACTACTCCACAATGCATTCCCTTGGGCCCAAGGATTGTGAAGTGTCATGTAGTCGACATTCACATGTCACCACTAAGGGAATAACAACATACATATCATCAAAATGTCAAACACATATCAAATTCACATGATTACTTGCAACATGACTTGTCCCGTGACCTCAAGAACAAAGGTAACTACTCACAAATAATATTCATGCTTGGATCAGGGGGTATTAAATAGCATAATGGATCTCAACATATAATTTTCCACCAAATAAACCATATAGTAATCAAATATGTAATGCAATCAACACTACCAGTCACCCACGGGTACCAATCTAAGGTTTCGGTACAAAGTTTGAACACAAGAGATGAACAAGGGTTTGAGAGGAGATGGTGTTATTGAAGATGTTGATGAAGAATTGCCTCCCAAATATGAGAGGGTTGTTGGTGATGACGATGGCCGATTTCCCCCTCCGAGGGGAAGTTCCCCGGCGAAATAGCTCGGCCGGAGGGCAAAAGTGCTCATGTCCAAGTTCCACCTCGAGACGGCGGAGTTCCTCCCGAAAGTCCTCTCTTGATTTTTTTTGTAGGTCAAAACACCTTATATACCATAAGATGGGCACTAGAGGTGGGTCGGGCTGAGCACAACCCACCAGGGCGCACCTGGGGGTGCTGGCGTGCTCTGGTGTCTTGTGTTCACCAGGTGGCCCCCCTCCAGTAGTTATTTTCTCCAGTATTTTTATATGTTCCAAAATAATTCTCCGTAAAGTTTAGCTCATTTGAAGATGTGTAGAATAGGTATCTCTGATATGCTTTTTTAGGTCCAGAATTCCAGTTGTCGGCATTCTGCCTCTTTGTGCAAACCTTGCATATTATGAGAGAAAAGACATTAGAATTACTCCCTAAAACATTATTATGCATAACAACATTATAAATAACAGTAGGAAACCAGTATGCAAAATGGACGTATCAACCCTTGGTAGGGGCAAGAGACAAAGGACTGCAAAGACCTTTGGTGATGATTTCCTTGTGTACCTCGTGGTTGATAATCCCACTTCTATTTCAAAAGCACATGCATCTCCGGATACTCACTACTAGAAATATGTGGTCCGTAGCGAGATGGATCCCCTCACGTCTAATGGGACATGGGAGGTTATTGTACGTCCCTATGTTTGCAAACCATTGGGATGAAAGTTGGTGTTCAAAATGAAGCTTAGGCCCGATGGTATGATTGAAAAGTACAAGGCTAGGCTTGTGGCCAATGGTTATGCCCAGAAAGAAGAAGATGATTTCTTCGATACTTATTCACATGTGGTCAGACTAACCACCATTCGAGTACTACTCTCTTTGGCAGCCTCGCATGGTCTTCTCGTACACCAGATGGATGTTTAGACAATTTTCCTGAACATGGAGCTAGACAAGGAAATCTATATGCAACAGCCAGATGGTTTTGTGATAGATGGTCGGGAAGGAAAGATGTGTATGTTGATGAAATCTTTATATGACGTGAGACAAGCACCTAAGCAATGCCATGAGAAGTTTAATACAACTCTGACATCTGTTGGCTTCGTTGTTAGTGAACCTGACAAATGTGTATACTATCGCCATGGTGGAGGCAAATGAGTTATAATGTGCTTGTATGTTAATGACATACTGATATTTGAAACCAACCTCAAAGTTATTGAGGAGGTTAAGTCATTCTTGTCTCAGAACTTTGAGATGAAGGACCATGGGGTGGCTGATGTTATCTTGAACATCAAGTTATTGAGAGATGATGAGGGTGGGATTACACTTCTGCAATCCCATCATGTTGGAAGATTTTGAGTCATTTTGGATGTTTGGACTGCAAAATTTCTCAAATGCCATATGATCCTAGTGTGCTGATTCGAAAGTTCAAAGGCACGAGTAAAGATCAATTGAGATACTCTCAAATTATTGGTTCACTAATGTATCTAGCGAGTGCAACGAGGCCTCGCATAGCATTCGCTGTGAGCAAACTTAGCCGTTTTGTTACCAATCTAGGTGATGTACATTGGCATGCTGTTGAAAGAATCAAAGAGTTATGCGTTATCCGAAAGGTACTATGAACCTTGGACTTCACTATACCGGATACTCATTGGTACTTCAAAGGTATAGTGATGTGAATTGGATCTCTCATGCAGATGAGATGACGGCCACTACTGGGTATATGTTTACCCATGGAGGTGGTGTTGTTTCCTGAAAGTCTTGCAAGCAAACAATCTTAACAAGATCAACAATGGAAGCAGAATTTACAACATTAGACACATCTAGTGTTGAAGCAGAATTTCTTCGAGATAATGTGATGGACTTGTGAGTGGTTGAGAAGCCGGTTCGAGCTGTCCTTATGAATTGCGATAATCAGTCAATTATTGTCAAAGTAAAGAGTTCAAAGGACAACATGAATTCTAACAAACATATAAGAATGAGACTGAAAGTTGTTGGACATTTAAGAAACTCTGAAGTGATAGCGTTGGATTATATCCAAACGGGTTAGAATCTGGTAGATCCCTTTACTAAAGGGCTATCTCGTGTTGTGATAGATAATGCATTGAGGGAAATGGGTATTAGACCCACATAAGTTCCCATGGTGGTAACCCAACATATGTGATTGGAGATCCTGTGAAGTAGGACCCGGGAAAAATAAGCCAGTGATGAACTAAGGAGAGTAACTTTACTAACCCACTCCGTTGGAGATGCAATACTCTCAAATACTATATGGTAGGATGACTATTGTCTTAATGTGTTCTAAAGCTTATATGTAAGAAATATGGTGTCCGACAAAGCGTTCTTTGGAGGAACACATCTATATGAGCCCGCTTGCTGGTCACAGTCTATGAGATTGGATGATCTCTAGTAAGCTCATGAATAGGCCAGGAGTGTGACTAATATGCTCCACCCGAGGGGTCAGCCTTTGGCAGCCTAGTACTAGTAAGACATGTGGTGAAACTTATTTATGCCAAACTGACAATTCAAGGCATAGTCCATTGTTCAGTTATGAAGGAGTGTAGCTATGTGCTCTAGATGAGGCTCACCTTAATAGGTCTTGATAACCCACACGTATAGGGGATCACAGCAGTTTTCGAGGGTAGAGTATTCAACCCAAATTTATAGATTCGACACAAGGGGAGCCAGAGAATATTTGAGAGTATTAGTAGCTGAGTTATCAATTCAAACACACCTGGAGATTAAACATCTATAGCAAAGTGATCCGTAGCACAATAATATGATAGTTTGATAGTAGTGGTAACAGTAGCAGTAACAGTAACAATGATAACAATAGTTTTGTAGCAAGTGTAACAGTGACAGTAGCAATGGTAACTTAGCAAGAATAATATGTGGAAAACTCGTAGGCACTGGATTGGTGTATTCGTTGGATGATATTCATCATATAATAGTCATAACCTAGGGCGACACAGAACTAGCTCCAGTTCGTCAATGTAATGTAGGCATGTATTCCGAAATAGTCATATGTGCTTATGGAAAAGAACTTGCATGGCATCTTTTGTCCTACCCACCCATGGCAGCAGGTTCCATAAGAAAACTAATGGATATTAAGGCCTCCTTTTAATAGAGAACCGGAATAAAGCATTAACACATAGTGAATACATGAACTCCTCAAACTACGGTCATCACCGGAAAGTATCGCGATTACTGTCACCCCGGGGTTTATGGATCATAACACGTAATAGGTGCATATGACTAGGCAAGATCATATCAAGAACATAGATATAATGATGATAACATAAATGGTCCAGATCTGAAAGCATGGCGCTCGAGCCCTAGTGACAAGCATTAAGCATGACAAAGTCATAGAAACATCAATCTCGGAACATGGGGATCAAGCCCTAACAAAACTAACTTGATTACATGATGAATCTCATTGAACTCCTCACCGACCAGCAAGCCTACGAAGGAATTACTCGCTCCCAGTGGGGAGTATCATGGAATTAGCAATGGATAAGGGTTGATGATGACGAAGACTGAAGATTCCCCTCTCCGGAGCCCCAAACGGACTCCAGATCTGGTCTCTCTCCATATCGTAAAACGTGATGAAACTTTCTTCTTGATTTTTTCTTTGAAAATAGGATTTTATAGCATCAGAATTAGGGTCAGTGGGGCCACGACGTGGGCACAACCCACCAAGGCGCGCTTGGGGGGCTGGCGCGCCCTGGTGTCTTGTGCCGAGTCAGGCCCCCTCCTACAGTGGTTTTTGGCTCCGGTATTTTTTTTTATTCTGAAATAAATCTCTAAAAAGTTTCGTCCCGTTCCAAAAACTTTTATTGTTGCACAAAAACAACACCATGGTAGTTATGCTGAAAACAGCGTCAGTCGGGGTTAGTTTCATTCAAATCGTGTAAATTAGAGTCCAAAACAAGAGCAAAAGTGTTAGGAAAAGTAGATACGTTGGATCCGTATCAGGTCTTCACTGAAATGCCGGTATATCAAAACAGTGATTGAAACAAAGGACATAATGGACCCTTGAGATCTCGTGGGGGATTGTTGAAATATGAGGTGAGCCTAGAGCCTATCTAACAATTTCAGCAAAAATTACAAGGGCCCGTGTGGGTTATATGGCACTAGGCTGAGTGGGAAGTATACTACCACCCTCAAAGTTGGAGAGGGGTTGGATCTCCTTATAAGGGATTCTCTTTCACATGCTATTGGAGCTTGGGAAGAAAAGTGGTCCTCGCGCAATCCTCCGCTGCCACCCGCCTCGTCACGCCATGCCACGGGTTGCGGTATTGAGCCGAGCCGAGCTCATACCTACATGCTTATTTTTGTCGGTCAGGAATGGAGAGTCCGTAACAGACACGCCATGATCTAAGATGTCGTATCGTGGGCTATTGCCGACTTGGACGTGGGTCCAGCCCACGTCTCTCCTCCCAAACGCGCATATATATGTGAGGCATCAACCAACCCTAGCCGCCACGAGAACAGATCACATATGCTCCATGCACCACCCTTGTCGTTCCTTTGTTGCTGCCATCGGCAGCGACTCCATCCCGTTCACCGCGTACACGACCGAGGGAGAGTAGGCCTCCGAAACCCCACCTCTTCGGATGATGTACGAGAGAGGGGTGATTAGGTTTTTAGGGAGCTATCATATGCGATTGCATGCCTCCGTTCGGCTGCTTCCTCTACATGTGCGTCGCCTTCGTATCACCATGTCTTTGCCAACCGACGTCGACCATCCCGCCGTTGAGAATCTCAAAATCGACAAGAAGGCAAGCGAGGAGGTTGCCGCCGTCACTGCCGCTACTACTGCCAACTAGCCTATTGGATGGTATAAAACGTTTATCTTGCTCCTGTTTATTTTTGTTGTAGCACTACTAGCATTATACGTAAATGTATCTACTGTTAGCGAGTACGGCCTTGCATGATCAAACATCAACATGTCTATGCTTTTGTTAATGCCATGCTAGTGATTTACTCATGGATTAGTTTAATCGAGAAATTGCCTATTTATTCAACAGTATGCCATGGTCACGCCGGAAGGCGCCTACAACTACTTGAGGAGATCCGAGCTTTGAGCCTGGATCGCAGTGGGCATGCATTCAGACTCACCGAAGCCGGAGGTGGAGGAGCAGGATGCGTCCATGAAGGACGCGGAGCCGGAGGATGATGACGACAACACAGGCAAGGCAAACGCGACTCCATCCACTCTATAGGCCAGGTGAAGGTCAACCACCGCTTCATGTGCCAGCGGAATGCTGAGTTAAACGAAATCTTCGCCGGGAGAGAGTCCGACGAGGAGCCGGGGGTGCGGCAGGAGGCTATCCACCTGGAGGCAGGGCAGGCTCGAAGGTCATTGTCATCTTCGACAACAACAAGTAGTGTATGCTAGCTTAAATTATCTATATATAGTACGTCAATTTTATTTTACATGCTCTGTACGGATTTGAGGTATCTAATATGAGATAACTAGACACAAGAAAGAAAAAATGACGGATGACCGGCCACTGCCCGCTAAGAGTATCTACAACTGGATCCCTCGTACCCTACTCAAATGGGCCTCAAACGTCCGGGCTAACTGGCACCCCTCATATCCAGCCCAAATATGAGGAGGATATGGGGGGCACGCCCGCCTAGCCCACACCTACCCGCATCGATCCCACATATATTCGTCTTCATCTATTGGCCGGACCAAACCCTAGCCACTTCACTCCACTCCCATCTGCCACCCTATGTCACCTCCGGCGATCTTCGGCCTTCTCCGGCATGGGGGCAACGGATCTGACTCCGACCAGCCCGAATCCATCGACCGAGGGTCGTCCCTTGCGGAGTGGAGGAGGCAATGGCGGTTCACATTACACTCCACCGCTCCCGCGAGGACAGCGCCCAGCCGACGGCAGGATCTGTCCTCCGCGAGTCCATAGCGTCCGCTCAAAGGGCTCTCGGTTCCTATGGGGCTGGATCATCGAGGTTCCGACGGGCAGATCCATCGACCAGTCCGGCGGACTTTGAGTTCCATGGGGAACGGGCTACTCGTCGTGGGAAAGAGAGGATAAGGGTCACCGAGGCCTTTCTCGCGGAGAAAATGGTGGAGACGGAGACGACTGATGCGACGGAGCGAGCGGCCGCGAAGGCCTTTCTCTCGGAGGAAATGGTGGAGGCGGAGACGGCTGATGTGACGGAGCGGGCGACCGCGGAGGAGGAAGCCATCCACGCCCGCATTTTGAAGAAACGGCAGCGCAGGAACACACGCGCCCTCGCTGCGAGCAAAATCGGGCGGCCCGTGAAATGGTCGGACTGCCAACGAAGGAGGAGTAGGTGAGCGACAACGAGGATAGCTTCGGTGACGAGCAGATCTGGCTCGATCGTACTGCATTTTCGATCGGTACTTCCGCGAGAAGGATGGCAAGGGCTTCGGGAAAGGCAAGGGCAGCCATGGATATGTCCACCATAGACAAACATACCAAATTTTGGTAGTCCGATGACATATTAGTAGTGATGGAGTAATCGGGCGGTGTGTTGATGTAGTTGCATGGTTTGTATGAATTTGAGATAAATAAGATTTGAGGTGTTCGGTTGTAAAATGCATTATTTAAGTCATGATCGGTCAGTCCGTGAACGCGTTCAGCCACATCCGCGGACGTTTGAAGGACCTGGTTTGCAAGATGCGGCTATAGATGCTCCAACGTGCCCGAACGTGTTCGATTGCCTAACAAATTCAATTATTATTTCTCCAAATCTCCGGGGAAAAAGGAATTTCTCCAAAGCACGATTATTATTTTTCGGTAATGATAAATCCCGAACGTTCGGATTTTAACATTTCGTCCTAAACTGACAAGTTTAGTTGACATAAGATGACAAGTTTAGTTGATAGAAGATGACAACTTTAATGGCAAACAAAATAATTTTTTAAATTGAGACAAAGTTGTCATGTCTTAACAACTAAAGTTGCCACCTCGCGTCAATTTACTAAAATCTGAATGTTCGGAACTTATTGGATTCGGGGTTTTTTTAACTGGCAAAGCCCGAGTTGGTGCGAGCTTTGTTGGTCGACGACGTGCGTCAAGCACTCGGTCACAAACCACGCTTCACCGGTCGCCATCAGATCAGACCAGATGCTGACGAGCGAGCAGCGACTAAACAGTCGAATTGCTCAACTGCTTCCGCGCACGCCATGTTACGAATGCCTAGTTGAGCTCCTTTTTCCGCATTTGATTTTGGTTGAACGAATGAATGAAGAAGAAAAAGAACGTGACATGGCATGGCACGGACGACGAAGGAAGACCGTGGCACAAGGAGACAAGCGGCGGCCGCTGGACGCCGGCGGCATCACCCCTCGATCACACCAAGGGTCACACTCGTGCCAACGTACACCTCGGTGGAATGAACGGCTGAGCACGACGGGACAAATTTGACGACGGAGACCTCTAGTCCAGGCCAGTTCAAAACAGCGTGACGGATAATGATCTGTTTTTCTACGTATATATATGAATAATGCGGCGGAGACCTCCAGTTGAAAACTGTATGATTGAAATAGCAGATGTTTCTAATGGAAAGCGACTCTGTTCAAAACAATTTGAAAGCGACTCGGGAGGAGGACGCGATGGATTGTCCATTTGCTGTTGCTACTACAGTACCATCGATTTAAATAGAAGCCGCAGCTCGGGAATTTCGCCACATCGAGATGGCAAACTTTAATGTAAAAAAAGCTCGGATTCCAAGTCTCCAATTGGCAACTGGTATAGAAAATAGATAGATGGACGTCGATACATTTTCTAGGCTGCATCCCCATGGCTGTCAAAGCATGTCAGCCTGGACGGGCAAAGCAAATTCCGAAGCGGCCTCTTCATCTTATATTGAAGCATTTCTTTCAATCAGATTTAAATATTGGACAATCCGCTGTCAGCCTCCGAATGTCGAGGACAAGAAATTTTATCAAATGCAAAGCGGAACAAAGTAGAATCAGATTCGGCCGGGGTAGCCAGCAACAATCAATTTGAGGGCTCCTTTGGAAGGATTTTCCTAGAAACTTCGATGGATTGGAATTTTTAGGAATTCTACTGTCAGTTCTTTTGGGCAGCTTAGAAAATAAGTTGCCTCTTTCCAGCTTAGAAAATAAGTCGCTCTCAAATTTTGTCAAGGCTTCTAAATTAGTTATTTTATAACTAGTTTAAAAGCCTCGGGGAAGCGGCTTATGGAAAAAGCTAGGTTGACGGCGGCTTATTCTTTAAGCTGCCAAAAGAACAGGCCTTCATATGATTGAATCTTATAAGATTTTTTTCTAAAGATTTATTTATACTACTTCTCATTCGATTTCCATTAGGATCCACTCAAACCTTCTTGAAAGAACTGTTTTGCTTTTCCTATGATCCAATCAAACTAATCAAAAACCTGTAGGATTGAGATGGGCATGTCATGCCAATCCTATTTTTTCCTATTCCCACATTTTTAGAATCCTACAAATCAAAGAGGATATGAAGTTGTATCCATTCTCCAAATTAAATTACGCAATGTGAATAAACAGGACGAAACAAGTATGGAACATTTTTCACTTCTTCAATCGATCTGCCGGTTACATATCTGTAATGTTACAAGAACTACTATGAGGTGCAATCCTTTTAATTAACGCCTGAACAACTGAATCCAGTAAGAATGAGAGACCCTACCATTACCAACCAATAAACAATCAATAAACCAAAAGAAAAGAAGAAGAACACAGGTGTACAACACGATGCCCCACAAAATTGAGGACAGGATTCCACTTGGCACATTCCTAGACATCGTACTTCTTGGGCTGGTGCCATTGCGCTAGGCTTATGGACAGGTAGCCGAGCAACGACTTTCCAGGAGGGTATGTCCTCTTGCCATAGAGATGCTTCCCACCGAGATCGGTGTACTTTGAACTATTCTCCCTTTCAATCTGCGGAACCATTATAACCAAGTGAGGCATAGAGGAACAAACAACATTTTACCAGGCGAATTCAAGAAACGGTTTAAAGTGCAAGGGGAAAATGTTCAGGTTATGTTGCGTACCTTGCTTATTTTCCCATCTCTCAGGTAGTACCTGATACCAGACCAATTAATTGACTGGGAGAAATGAGACCGGATGGCAGATATCGGGTAGAGGAAATTGTCTACCAACACGGCAACGAACACCTGAAATTGAAGTCCAGCCAAAACATAGTTTAGTAAACCATGACGACAGAAGTTCCTGAAACTGAAACAAGTTGGTGCTCTGGAAGAGGCACTCACAAGCCCCCAGTTGTATGAACGAAGGGAGTCTTGTGGTCCTTCTGGAGATAACATGTTGCAGAGTTGGATCTCAACTCTCGTCAAATTCCACATCGAAACGAGTTCAGTGAAAGTGCATATTAACAAGAAGCTCACTAGTTTCAGACCTGAAAGAACATGGCACAAAATGAGAAATCTAAACCACAGGCAGGTGTAGGTCACTCGGTAATTAAATACAGTTCATGGTATTGACTTTCCACACAATAACATTGCATCTGCAGTGATGAATACAGGAGAGAGAGGGCACTGACCACAGGATGAGTCAGCTGCTTCCTTTACAATTCCGCTGTATGGTGCTCTAAGAGTGGTCGCAATATGTACCAAAGCCATAACATAGGGACAAACAAATCCCCATGACAAATAGAAATGCACACCAAATAGAGCACGGTTCATTATCCAGTTGACCTTTGATACATACGATTCAAGAACAAAAGTTTGTTTCCTTAGATAATTCCAGTATCTGCATAAAAAACATAGCATGCATATAAAATGCGATGTTAACTGAATGCAGATTAGATGCATATGTTTCTAATATAAGATCTGCAGTACCTGGAGAAGCTGAGATCACTTGCAAGAGGATGCGGAAACACAGCAACAGGCGGTGAAGTTATCAGCCTCTTATGTTGCCCTGTATAAAGGATGCACTCAGGTTAATGGTAAACAAATGTTGTGTTTATAATGCATCCACATAGCAGAGCACGCAATTTAATACAGGCAAAAGCCAAAAATTTCAAAGAGAAAAAAGGATAATGGCTGTTGTTATACAGTGACTTTGAGCATGTAATGTAAGGTTAGCATTGTATACATTATCAACACTAATTTCACAGCTAATGCAACCTTTATAGCTATGCATCAGAAAAGACATTATTCCTTGTTCAGAACATTACCAGCAATTGCAGCCAGGGTCATATCATCTGAGTAACCACCGTTTTTTAATGCAGTGACTAAACCATACAGGTCTTGTCGGAAATCATCAGCATGCATCTAAAATAAACTTGTCTTAGCACCAGTACAGGATCAAATCAAAGTTTATAAAGGGCAAGAGCTGAGAGTATATAATTTTTGGAGATGGCAGGCTACAGCACACCCTTACCATCATACAGCCACCCCACAAAAAGAAAGTCCTCCCACCAGTTGCAAATCCAATCGAACAGGGCTGCAATATTGACAATTTTTCAGTAAATGGCAAGGTGAGTAAAAGAGAAAAATCAGTCAGATAATAAGCAAAGCTAATTAACAATGAAGCCTACAATTAATGCTGCAATATGAGCACCCTTGTTACAGAAACTTCTAATCTAGTACATAAGCAATCCCATCAATTACCAAAGGAGCAACAACAAATATACAATATCAATTTTTCAGATAAAACTGATTTACTTTCTTCATGTCAGTTTTAGTCACTGGCAGCTTTCATTGGTTTAAGAAACTAAAGACCTCAAATATCTCAAAAAATTCAACAGAGATAAGCGAATATCAATGATACAATCTTCAAAAAATAAGGTAAAACAGAAGGCAATAAGGAGGTGCTATCCTCAACCTAGCGCATCCGTACTATTCATAAACCAAGCCCCTTCTCTACAGCATGATGTAAATTCACATTTTGCACCAAATAGATCTCCTGTTCTATAAACTTTGAAGCACAATCTCCAATGGTGAAAAACCAACGTACCATGTGATATTCATATATGCAATAGCTTCCCAAGCTGCCAGAAGGCAAGTCAAGGGGGTATCCCGTTTGGATAAATATCTGTCAGATGCAAGAAAAAATGTCCTGTTAGGAAGGTGAGAAGGATGACATGGGATAAAGGAGAGTGCCAGAGCAAGCCTACCTCAGGGTTCTTCTCCATTTCTTTTGTGAGAGCTCCGACTGTCCCAGGATGCAGTCTGACATCATCATCCAGAAATAGAACATATTTGCTGTCCTTGTGCATCTTTTCAACACCAATCTGTTTCAACGGATGAACAAGAGTCCATTACCCTCACACCTCAAGAGGCTTGTTTGGTAAACATACAGTAAGATCCGAAGATAGTCCTATGACAGCTCCAGAAAATTAAGAATGTCTTTCCTTGAATTTCTGATTCAATATCACCATCATGGACTCATAATGTACAACTCCAATGGGTTACTGTTACCAATTTTTTAGGTTCTCGTGCACTTTGATAAAGGGGGTGCGGGGGAGTGCATACTAAGACCTCAGAAAAATTCATTAAGGTTCCTTCTAGAAATTAAGGCAGTTTGACTTCATCTTACTATAAAGGTAGTTTCGTTATCAAGAGATGGAGGGACTAATCTTACTATAAAGGCAGTTTGACTTCATCTTACTATAAACGCAGTTTTGTTATGAAGAGATGGAAGGACCAATCTACCAATCTCGAGCGTGTTTGTGCATAAAACAGTTTGACTCATTGTAATTTCTCAGCGGAATTTGAGTACAGGCTGAGATGTTAACAATGTTTCACATCAGGGGGGTGTTAAATATTTGATCTCATCAGTGTGAGCCCTGAGCACTCCATATTTCTGACTGATGTCAATAATAGCATTGCGGGTGTAATAATCCATAGTGCATTCACATCCATGAGCTAACGAAAACATTCATCTTTCCGAAATATAAAAAGGTGGGAATGAAGTCATATACGTACTAGCTGATTATGAATTTTCTGGCTACACGTTGTTGAAAACCCAGCTACAACCACCTTTGCGTCTAATTTGTCCTGAAAATCATATAATTCCAAAGGGTTATGACTGATGACAAGTGGTATAGACAGATGAGACGGAACTATTTAGTAGAATAAGATCATTAACTACAACCAGGGCTTTCACTTACCTTGTACTCTACAATCAATCGGGAGACGGCACGATAAGCTGGATCATCTTTGCTTTCTACTATGAACAAGAATTCCAATGGCCCCCCATAAAGAGAAGTAATCTGTATTTTTTTATGGGTGTCAATAGCAATATAATTAATACTATATGCATGAATGCGTATATGGGTGTCAGTAGCAAAATAGTTAGTACTCCCTCCATCCCATAATATGAGAGCGTTTTTTACACTACACTAGTGTAAAAAACACTCTTATATTATGGGACGGAGGGAGTACTATATAATCTATATTGCAGTCTGACTATACCTGAGTTCTCCAATTTTGCAAATTGTGCTCCCCAAAGCCCTTCAAAGGCATGACTACAGAGACCATAGGTAATTTCTGCTGGACTGAGTGCTCAAGCTCATCTACGTCATCACAAAGAAAGGCAAAACTATGTCCAGATGCCATTTTGCGTCTCATCTTGCGAATTTCCTTTTTTCTGGTAAGAAAGCATCAATTGCATTTTACAAAATAAATTCAAGTTGCTGCTGGATTTCTGACACTCAAAACATAGCCAGTATTTTTTTAATACGAATTGCTTTTCTGAAAGTCCACAATACCTGACCAACGAAGCAACAGCCCAACCAAAAGCAAGTAGTAAGCAGATACAACACCCCTACATAAATTGTGGGAAACTGCATTAGAAATCAGAAGCAAGCCACAGTGTAAACTTTGAAAGTAAATGATACATAGTACTCCCTCCGTCCGAAAATACTTGTCCTACGAATGGATGTATCTAGACTTATTTTAGTTATAGGTATATCCATTTTATTCATGTCTAGGACAAGTATTTCCGGACGGAGGGAGTATAAATTAAGCTGCAAAGTATTCAGCATCAGACGAAAATCTAAACTTTAACCAGTCATGTTCTCATCTACACTCCAAATGGATAACAAGGCCACACACACAAAACAAGTAAGAAAGGTCGAGATCGACATTGCTTGTCCAAACAAAACCGACAAGACGGTAAAGCTTACGCAACTACACAGATATGCATTACGATGGCATGATTTGCCGGCCTGAAATAGAGAAACTCTACCAAAATCTTCCAATTGCGTCAAGCCCAAAGCATGGAAGCAGAGACAACTTGCGGTTTACCGCAGCGAGGGCGAAACCTAGCAACTTCCCCCACGTCAAGTCCCAACTGGCACGTAGCGGAAAATTCTCCGCCGAGAATTACCGCCCCTCGAAAAGTAGCAATAGTAAAAAATATTTGAAAAGAAAAATCCGCGCTTTACCCGCGGCGCCGCCACGAATCGGCCGAGACGAGGGGGGCGGGCGAGGGCTCGGGGGGGAGGCGGGCCTCACCTGGATCTGGAAGAAGACGGCGACGGAGCTGCAGAAGGCGCGGCTGGCGGCGGCGAGCATCGCGTCGGCGGCGGCCTCCATTGCCGCCATTGCGGCGGCGGCGTCCCCTCCCCCTGGCGCTTCCGCCGCGGCGGGCGCGTGCCGGAGCTCCTGGGCGGGCCGCGGGGGTGGGGGAGCGGGGAGGCCGCGTGGGAGGGGAGGGACGGGGAGGTCTCTCGCTGGATCTCTGCCCCTGGGAGAACGGTAAGAAACCGAAGAAGAGAAGAGAGGAGAGCTAGGGTCCCCGGTCGCGTGCGAAATTTGTATGTGCGCTGCGCTGCGGCCAGCCAGCGCTGAATACTGCTGTGCGTGTGCTGTTTTGTTGGTTTGACGTGGGGTTTTCTTCTCTTCTGGCTTTGTGGGTTAACCAACCAATCTGCAATCTGGGCTCGGTGGTCTTTGGGATCAGGGCCCTGTGGCCCGCCTCCCCAAATTGCTTCTGCCCTGTGGGCCCCACCCTGTTCCTCCGTTTTGAACCGGGGCCGCGATGCTACGGGTACACACGGAGGTGGCGTGACGCGAAGGAGGAGTGGGAGGGGGGAGCTGAAATCGTCGCGCCGTAAGGTTTAATCCGACGGTTGAGAATTGTATTATGGTTTATTAGCAATTGTGTGTTTTTTTGTGGTGCATGGCTTACATGATATATATCGCATCAAACACGTATCATCAAAATATGGTTAGTAGGTGGGAGAATGGATACATATCGCACGGTTGCAAACCGATGGAAGGGGCCAAAGAGAGCACGGTGGGCGACAACGCATGATATAAATGTGACCCGTGCAGTATATGATGGATTTTGAACCATCAATGAGCTGTAACTGGAAAATCTTTGTAAATAATTGCGATAGCATTTATGCATTGCGAGGGGGTAATAAATGCGGTGGAAAATTGTATATTGTGAGATTGCAAACTTACTTTCTCTTCTTATTTGATCATGGTCTTTTTTTTGCTGGTCTAGATTCTTTTACATTTATATACATAAGGAAGAGATTATTCAAATAATACAAGATTACATTCTTGATTGTAGCATCCGGTGCCAAAAAATAGGCTATCAGGTCCATTCCTCGCCAGTCAACACCATATGACCACAACAACAATGCAAGTACCAACTGATATATGTTAAAATGACTTACCTAACACACGATGTATGTTTTAAGAAAAATCCACGATCTAATTGAGTAGTCGCTAGATTAGAGGTCTGAAACCAGCACAAGGGTAGATAGTTTTTGCCTCTTTGGTGGTAGAAATTAAGCATTTGCTTTCTCTTCGTCAGACTTGTATTACTCACATGGATCGTAGTCAAGCTAGACTAGCGAGTAGAACGGTGGTTTGGTTGGGTTCCTTCCAAATGCACCAGAGCTCCGACGTTCTGATTTTTTTATATTTTTTTTGCGGATTGTATTGGTGCATCAGTGAGTAATACAAGTTTTCCCTGGAAAAAAAAAGATGAAGAGAGAAAGAAACTAGCACAGGGATGTGACAGAACCACACAGTCTTTGGAACATGGGTGTGAGTTCCTGGGTACGTGTAACAAAAACGGCAGTTCCAGGCAGGGCCTGGACAGGGAGGTGCCAGTAGAGTAGATGCGCATCTGTTCCTCCATACCGGCGCTGGCCAATCAATCATTTTATTTCTTTTGCCTGGCAAGGCGCTGGCCAATCCCCCCCCCCCCCCACACACACACACCCTGCCTGTAAACCGTCCAAAAACTTATCATGCTCCTCAGAAAAGAAGAGAAAAATCTAGTCCTTTCTGATTTTGTTTTCCATTTGTGTGGGAATAGCCGCGTCTGATTTCAACGTCAGTACAGCCTGTTGTCCGTTCGCATTCGCCTGGACTGGAAATGCCCCCACGCCCAGCTCTATCCGCATACACGTATACCCGATCTTGCTGATCGTAATGAAGGCTACATCTGGGCTGTGTGCGGCTGTGATGCTCGGCTGCGATCCTGCTCTCACCGGTCAGTCGCCGTTCAAGCCAACTGACCACTGTGCTGCATGCAGTGTACTGCTCAGCAGCCAATCACACTGGATGGAGTGGAGTCCTCCTCCAGGTGGTGTTGTGTTTGTCCTGGCCTCCTGGGTGAACGAGAACGAATGGGCCGTGGTACAGCAGGGCCCCGTCTGTTGGGCGTCGTTCGTCAGCTGGCCAACTGTGTCTGAGCTCGGGATAGCTGCTTCATCAGCCGGCTGATTTGCAAGGTGATTGGTGCTTCGTTTGTTCATAAATAGCCGGTCACGATCCGAACAACGTTGCCGGTTTGGTTTACTTTGTTTGGTCGGAAAAGGACAGCGTGTCGTTGTTAGTAGTAGTACGTCAGGAAGATCGAGGAAGATCGGTGCAGTACGTCAAAACGGCAGATCGGAGCCACACGCAACGCAAGCAAGCGCTTATTAAAATTTGATCGACGGGGAAGCGTTTGACTGGCTTGTCGTGTTGCATGTTGCAACAACTTGCGCACGTATATACCGGAATGGAAAACGGCGGGGGCATGTGCATGATTAAGGTAGATCATACCGCGTGGGACTGTTGATCTCACCTTCATGTATTGAACAAAACCGGCTGTTGTAATGGGTTTCTTAAAATATAGAAATTATGGGCAAACTCTTGAAAAAGAATGGCATAGCCCATTCTTCCCCGTCCTTTTGTTTTGAACACAGTAAAGACAGAAGCGTTCATATATACGCGTATACACTTATCCCTATGAACGCGCACACACATTCTATTCGTTGAGCATCTTTGAGAGACTGAGCCGGCATATCATCTTAAGATTTACGAAGTTACTGTAGGCGTCTCGTCGTCGACAGGAACATCTTCTCCCACTAAATGCGCATCGCCGGAAATCCTGAAATAAATTTAGGAATAAATGTGAACATCATGATTTGAACCCCCCCCTCCCCGGGTTGGGGATACCACGCTTCCTCTAACCATCCAACCACATGTTGGTTCGCTCTTCCCCATCTATTGGAGTTATGAAACAGGAAAAAAGATATCTCGCCTTTGGGCCTCCGACTTACTCGCAAAACCTATTTTTACGAAAAAGATATCCGAAGAACGTCAGAAATCTGATGATTCTCCGCGAACGTCCCCCGTTGATTTTTGTTGCAAGAATCTTGGAGAAACGACTACTTCACAGCATCCTAAACGACCCATTCGATGGGACAAAGCTTCGTGCAAATGCAATCATATCCACCCTTACCTGTTCACTAGGGGAGACTCGCTCGGCTTCCACCCCAGTGTCGCAGTCTCACACGCCCACATCGACGACGATGACAGTCGGTAGCGCTCTCATTGTCATTGTGAGGGATGTAAAGGAGCTCGCACTCCACATCGACGGCGCCGACAACGTTCCCCTTCGCCAAGGTGTGGGAGGAGGAGGGGAGGCAGTCAGACGAGGATGGATCGGACACGCGACAACCACGACGGGGTGCGAGGCGAGCTCGAGCGAGTCACCGGTAGGCAGCCACATGGCCCTATAGGCCCAAAAGTGGGTGCTACCCTTTTCCTTTGGTGGCTTGCCACGTAGGGCGGTAGGGTTTGGTGTGGCGCCCACCCTTAGTCTGCAAGCCCTAGGAGGAGGCACCTCCTCCTCCAAGGCGACCCCACCTCCCATACCCCTATATATATGAGATGATGCAACCCCTTTAACTACCAATCTATTTTCTACGGAGGCTAGCTCATCTCACTATCACGAAAAAATTGTACGCTATTGGGTTGCTCTACTTCCTCCTCCAGCTCTTCGACGTTGCTCTCGTTGTCGATGGCGAAGCTCGGTTGGATCAGTGGTTCCATGTGCATGGATACTTACAGTGGCACCATACGTTCGGTGCTCGATCTACATATCAATGGGGGGCAAAAAATTTGTGGCTGGGAGGTATAATGTAGCCGTGGGAATATGCGTCAACTCACTTCATCAACTATCCTCTCCGATGTTTCTAATTGTTAAGCAATCTAATATATATCCAGTTGTACTTGCATCTTCATAGTGATCCTCTAATGGTTAATAGGCGTAAAGAAAAAAGGCTCGCCATAGTGATCAGTCATTCGCAACAGCAACACACTAACCACCACCAAAGACAGCACCTTGACCGCAAAAGAGGTCCTCCAAAGACAACGCCTACAAGAAGGTAATAGTGCACAAGCACCGTCATCGCCCGATCAATGATGTTAGGTTTTCACCCTGGAGAAAGTTCAAGTTCTAAAAACAATGTATTCAAGAAGATTATTGCTAGGCACAACCAATAAAGGTCAGACCATGGATTTTCACCCACAGAATCAAGACTTGGTACTCAAGGAGCACCAGCAAGACTGAAGTCCTCCAGTGTTGTCGCCCCCATTTGCCAAGGCCGCAACTGTGAGTCACTGAACACAAAGCTGAGTCTTCATTGCGTCCAAAGAATCTTTTGCCATTTCTTCTGATCCTTCAATCACAGCCGCCTTGACATTCTCTGCCTCTCGTAATACCATGAAAATCTTGAAGTAGACATGTCCCATGGTATTGACAAAAAGCGAAGCTTTGCAGCGCGCCCACTTAAAGCCCCACGGGTAGAAGCACAGATGCGCATGGCCGAATCCATCCGATCCAGAAAATCAGGAGTGTCTTAGCGCCAAACTGTAGATCTCCGACGAAGAAATCCGGAACTCATCTATGACTAGATCAAAGAGGATTGAAACTAGGCAAATTGTTAGCTTGGTGCGAGAAGACCAATATGACAGCTGACCAACATCGGCGTTACTGCTTGCGTCATTTAGACACCGTCAGGGGCGAGATCTCGCGCCACACGCACACGACAGTGACCTGTAGGTGCGACTCGGAGCGACGAGATCCAGCCGCTAGCCCGCGGGTTATGCATTAGAGACAGTTGCATTCACTTTAAATAGGGCAACATCGAAATCTATTGAGACGATGCCATACGAACTGTGGTTTGGCAAGAAGCCAAAGTTGTCGTTTCTATAAGTTTGGGGATTTGATGCTTATGTCAAAAAGTTTCAGCCTGAAAAGCTGGAACCCAAAGCAGAAAAATGTGTCTTCATAGGATACCCAATAGAGACAGTTGGGTATACCTTCTATCTCAGATCCGAAGGCAAAGTGTTTGTCGCTAAAAACGGAACATTTCTTGAGAAAGAGTTTCTCTCGAAAGAATTGAGTGGGAGGAAGATAGAACTTGATGAGGTTGTTGAACCTTTGATTCAACCAGAGAGTAGCGCAACGCAGAAAGATGTTTCTGTGGAGCCTGGTGGCAGTTGAAGAGGAAGTTAATGATGATGACATGAAGCTTCGGATCAAGTTACTATTGAACCTCATAGGTCTACAAGGGAACGTACTGCTCGTGAGTGGTATGGCAACCCTGTCTCGAAGGTCATGTTGTTAGACAATGATGAACCTACGAGCTATGGAGAAGCAATGATGGGCCCATATTCCGAGAAATGGTTAGAAGCCATGAAATCCGAGATAGGATCCATGTATGAAAACAAAGTATGGACTTTGGAAGTATTACCTGAAGGGTGGAAGGCCATTCAGAACAAATGGATCTTTAAGAGGAAGACAGACCCGGATGGTAATGTCACCGTCTATAAAGCTTGACTTGTGGCAAAGGGTTTTTCACAAGTTCAAGGAGTTGACTACAATGAGACCTCCTCACCCGTAGCGATGCTTAAGTCCATCAGAATCATGTTAGCAATAGCTGCATATTTCGACTATGAAATTTGGCACATGGATGTCAAAACAACGTTGTTTCCTTAAGGAAGAGTTGTATATGATACAACTGGAAGGTTTTGTCGATCCAGAGAATGCTGACAAAGTTTGCAAACTCCAGTGATCCATTTATGGACTAGTTCAAGCATCTTAGAGTTGGAATCTGTGCTTTGATGAGGTGATCAAAGCGTTCGGGTTTATACAAGTTTACGGTGAAGCTTGTATTTACAAGAAAGTGAGTGGGAGCTCTATAGCGTTTCTAATATTATGTGTGGATGACATATTGCTAATTGGAAACAATATAGAAATGCTGGAAAGCATGAAGGAATATTTGAACAAGAGTTTTTCAATGAAGGACCTAGGAGAAGCTGCTTTCATATTAGGCATTAAGATCTATAGAGATAGATCGAGACGCTTAATAGGACTTTCAGAGAGCACATACCTTGATAAAGTTTTGAAGAAGTTCAAAATGGATCAGTCCAAGAAGGGGTTCTTGCCTGTGTTACAAGGTGTGAAGTTGAGTAAGACTCAATGCCCAATGACTGTAGAAGATAGAGAAAAGATGAGTGTCATCCCCTATGCTTAAGCCATAGGCTCTATCATGTATGCAATGTTGTGCACAAGACCCGATGTCACCCTTGCCATAAGTATGGACGGAAGGATTCAAAGTAATCTAGGAATGGAGCACTGAACGACGGTCAATAATATCCTGAAATACCTAAAAAGGACTAAGGAAATGTTTCTCGTTTATGGAGGTGATCAAGAGCTCGTCGTAAAGGGTTAAGCCGATGCAAGCTTTGACACTGATTTGGATGACTCTAAGTCGGAAACCGGATACGCATTTATTCTCAATGGGGGAGCGATAAGCTGGTGCAGTTCCAAGCAGAGCATGGTAGCCGATTCTACATGCGAAGCGGAGTACATCGTAGCCTTAGAGGCAGCGAAGGAAGGTGTCTGGATGGAGTTCATGACAGATCTTGGAGTAGTGCCCAGTGCACTGAATCCAATGGCTCTGTTCTGTGAGAACACTGGTGCCATTGTTGTGGCCAAGGAACCAAGGTTTCACAAAAGGACCAGACACATAAGGCGACGCTTCAATTCCATCCGCGATCACATCAAGGAGGAGGACATAAAAATTTGCAAAGTGCACACGAATCTGAATGTTGCAGACCCGTTGACTAAACCTCTTCCAAGGGCTAAACATGATCAACACCAGAACTGTATGGGTGTTCAATTCATTACATTGTAAATCACATAGTGATGTGAGCTAGATTATTGACTCTAGTGCAAGTGGGAGACTGTTGGAAATATGCCCTAGAGGCAATAAATAAAGTGTTTATTATTATATTTCCCTGTTCATGATAATCGTTTATTATCCATGCTATAATATTGTTGATTGGAAACTAAATACATGTGTGGGTATATAGATAACACTATGTCCCTAGTATGCCTCTAGCAGACTAGCTCGTTGATCGAAGATGGTTAAGGTTTCCTAGCCATGGACATGGGATGTCATTTGATAACGAGATCACATCATTAGGAGAATGATGATGGACAAGACCCAAACTATGAACGTAGCATATGATCGTGTCAGTTTATTGCTACAGTTTTTTGCATGTCAAGTATCTGTTCCTATGACCATGAGATCATGCAACTCACTCACACCGGAGGAATACTTTGTGTGTATCAAATGTCGCAACGTAACTCGGTGACTATAAAGATGCTCTATAGGTATCTCCGATGATGTCTGTTGAGTTGGCATGGATCAAGACTGGGATTTGTTACTCCGTGTGACGGAGAGGTATCTCAGGGCCCACTCGATAATACAACATCACAACAAGCCTTGCAAGCAATGTGACTAAAGTGTTAGCCACGGGATCTTGTATTACAGAGCGAGTAAAGAGACTTGCCGGTAATGAAATTGAACTAGGTATGAAGATACCAAGGATCGAATCTCGGCAAGTAACATACTGATAGACCAAGGGAACATCGTACGGGATTATCTGAATCCTTGACATAGAGGTTCAACCGATAAAGATCTCCGTGGAATATGTAGGAACCAATATGGGCATCCAGGTCTCGCTATTGGTTATTAACCGTAGAGGTGTCTCGGTCATGTCTACATAGTTCTCAAACCCGCAGGGTCTGCACACTTAAGGTTCAGTGACGTTTCGATATAGATGAGTTATGCATGTTGGTGACCTAAGGTTGTTCGGAGTCCCGAATGAGATCCCGGACGTGACGAGGAACTATGGAATGGTCCGGAGGTGAAGATTCATATGTAGGAAGTTCCATGTTGATCACCGGGAAAAGTTTGGGCGTCATCGGTAATGTACCGGGGGTGTCGGAAAGGTTCTGGGGGTCCACCGGAAGGGGCCACCAGCCCCGAAGGGCCCCATGGGATATGAGAGAAGGCGCACCAGCCCCTAGTGGGCTGTCCGCCCCTCCCACAAGGCCCATGCGGCCGAAGGGTGGAAGGGGGAAACCCTGAGGGGGCCGACCACCTTGCCTTGGGGGCCAAGCCACCCCTTGGCCGCCGCCCTAGGGGTGGGAACCCTAGGGCACAGCCCTTCCCCTTCCCCCCTATATATATGAGAGAGGGGGATGTCAGCTGCACCACAAGCCACGGTGCAGCCCTTCCTCCCTCCCCGATTGCTTCCCCTCTAGTAGATTGATTCGACGCCACTTAGCGAAGCTCAGTCGGATCAGCTCCACTACCACTGCCGCCATGCCATCATGCTGCCGGAGAACCCATGTACCTCTCTGCTCCCTCTTGCTGGAGGCGGAGATCGTCATCGAGCTGCACGTGTGCTGAACGCGAAGGTGCCGTCCGTTCGGCATTTGATCGGGAGTTCGTGGGACGGCTTGTGTTTTGGATCGCAAAGACGTTCGACTACATCAACCACATTCCTTAACGCTTCCGCTTAGCAATCTAAAAGGGTATGTGGATCTAATCTCTCCTCTCGTAGATGCTCATCTCCTAGTTTGATCTTGGTGAAGCATAGGAATTTTTTTGTTTCCCATGCAACGTTCCCCAACAAAATAAAGATGCTTAACCTAGACTCATTAGGCGGGTACTTTTTCTTCAAGAGTTTGATTTGCATATAATTGATAGAAAAGGAGCTGAAAACCCCGCAGCAGATAACTTGTCTAGGATGGAAAATGTTCTTGATGACCCACTTCCTATCGATGATAGTTTTCCTGATGAGCAACTTGCTTCTATACATACTTCACGTAGCGCTCCTTGGTATGCTGATTATGCTAATTATATTGTTGCTAAATATATTCCACCTAGCTACACTTATCAACAAAAGAAAAACTTATTTTATGATTTACGACATTACTTTTATGATGACCCACATCTTTATAAAGAGGGAGTAGACGATATTATTAGATGATGTATACATGAGCATGAACATGAACAGATTCTTCGGAAGTGTCATTCCGAAGCTTACGGAGGACACCATATCGGTGACAGAATTGCACACAAGGTATTATGATCAGGTTTCTATTGGCCTACCCTTTTCAAATATGCTCGTAAGTATGTCCTTTCATGCGATGAATGCCAAAGAGTTGGTAACATTGGTAAGCGTTGGGAAATGCCTATGAACTATTTACTTGCTATTGAACCATTTGATGTTTGGAGTTTTGACTTTATGGGACCTTTTCCATCCTTAAATGGGTATACTCATATTTTAGCTGTTGTTGATTACGTTACTAAGTGGGTAGGGGCTATTCCAACTAGTAGCATTGATCATAACACTTCTACTAAAATGATTAAAGACATTATCTTTCCGAGGTTCGGAGTCCCTAGATATTTTATGACTGATGGTGGTTCACATTTTATTCATGGTGCTTTTCATAAATTTTTAGCTAAATATGATGTTAACCATAGGATTGCATCCCCTTATCATCCTCAGTCTAGTGGACAAGTTGAATTGAGTAATTGATGTCTACTACGCATCTTTATTCTTGTAGACTCGTGTTTTGTAGGACAGTAGCAATTTCCCCTCAAGTGGATGACCTAAGGTTTATAAATCCGTGGGAGGTGTAGGATGAAGATGGTCTCTCTCAAAAAAACCTACAATAAAATAAAAGAAATCTCTTGTGTCCCCAACACACCCAATACAATGGCAAATTGTATAGGTGCACTAGTTTGGCGAGGAGATGGTGATACAAGTGCAATATGGATGATAGATATAGGTTTTTCTAATCTGAAAATATAAAACAGCAAGGTAGCAAGTGTAAAACGATGAGCAAAACGGTGTATAAAAGCTTGAAAACAAGGCCCATGGTCCGTACTTTTGCTAGCGCAATATCTCAACAATGCTAATATAATTGGATCACATAACCATCCCTCAACGTGCAACGAAGAATCACTCCAAAGTTCTTATCTAGCGGAGAATATAAGAAGTGTTAGTGCATCTAGTGCCCCTTAGTGATTTTGGTGTATTGAAGACTTATGGGTTAAGGAACTAATGTGTTTGTGAGTGTACACAAGCTCTATAAGTCGATGAGGAGTTTGATATATTCGGAGATTATTGACCCCTAAAAATGTATGTCTTCAACTGAAGACTGTGGTGAAGACTTTGCTGAAGACTTTGGTATTCCCCGAAGACTTTGAAAATGAAGAAGTTGGTGTGACCTTGAAGATATGAACGAGGACTATGAAGCATGAAGACTTTTGTTTTCCTAGTTTCATTTCCTCTCTTTGAGTCATAGGAAACACCGTACTGTTAAAGGGGCCCAAGGTAATACTAAGGAAAATTTCCAACTGATGCTCAACTCCAAAAGCCTCAACCTATCCAATCCTTCGAGTGAAGCCTTTGGAAATATCTTGCAGTTCAGTCAAGTTCTTCAGTGACAGAGACGATGTTCTTCTGATCTCTGATGAAATTGATCTAACTGAGGAGTTAGGATTTCGCTAGTGCGAATTGCCTACAAGTGAGGAACATGATATGTCTGAGGACTTTCATAGTTTGAAATTCCGACCATTGTTGTGCTTAGCGCCAGCTGTCCCCTATCATAATGTCCACATAACGGTCATATCATTGGGGGCATTTATGTCTTATCATGTCAGGTTGCACCCTGGCTATAAATAGTCACCCCCACAACCACTAGTTGGTTGGCTGCTCCGAGAGAGAACTGGCACTTGTCATTTGAGAGCAACCCATCCTCTGAGGACTTTGAGATAAAATCATCAGTGAGGAAAACCCCAAATCCGAACCACCAAACCCAAGTGATTGAGCATCACTAAGGAAATTCCTGTGTGGAACCGATGTTTGTTACCTTTGAGGACCGTGTATCCTCTAGACGGTTAGGCGACATGGCCTAATGCATCCTACAGTCAATTAGGGATCACGAAGTGACCTTGGTCTAGAGCATCTAGCAGTCAATTGCGGATCGCCGGGTGACCAATTTGTGAGGGTTTTGGAAGTCTACCCTGAAGACTTACCACGAGTGTTGGGCGAGGACTATGTGACCTTAGCTCAAGGAGAATACGGTAAGGACTGTGTGTCCTCTGGTTTAAATACCAGGCCGCTCCAAACCAGACGTACGACTGTCACAACTGTTGGAACTGGGTCATCAAACCATTGTGTTCATCGAGCTATCTAGTTCTATTTCCTCAACCCCTCTATTCCTCATATACTTGTTGATGAAATTGATCGTTACTGTTTGAAGAATTTGACTGAAGACTTCCACAATTTCCTCACCTCAAATTCTTCAAGTTACCTTGTTCCTCACCTGCTTATCCTGTATCACGCTACTTGTAATCTGTGCATGTTTCATTTCATCATGATGACTATGTTGTCACTATATTCCTCATGCACTTGAGTACTTATTCAGCTGCTAGTTATTCATCACATTTCAAATTCCTCAAGTTGAAATTCCTCAAGTGATGAATGTGTAAAAATCACCTATTCACCCCCCTCTAGTCGATATAACGCACTTTCAATTGGTATCAAAGCAAGGTACTCCCTTGTTCTGTGTGATTTTGGTTTAACCACCCGGAGTTCTAGTTATGTCGACTGTAGGTATGATCAATGTTTCCGTAGGATGTCCTACCTTCGATGGGACGGACTATCCCTACTGGAAGAACAAGATGCGTATGCATCTTGAGGCAATTTACAATGATCTTTGGTACGTTGTGGAAAATGGTGTCCCCCGCATTTCTCCGACTGTTACTGCTCCTAATACAAAGAGATTCAAGCAACTCGATTCTCAAGCGAAGAATATCATTTGTGGCCATCTGAGCAAAGGCCAATATGGCAGAGTGAGTGCTTTGGAGACTGCTAAGCTTATCTGGGATAGGTTGTCCAAAGTCAACGAAGGTGTTTCCACTCAATGTGACTCTCGTGTTGATGTTCTTCGCAATCTCTTCAACCGCTTCAAGAGACTCGACAATGAAAATGTTCAGCAAATGTTTGATCATATCACTGATATCTCCAATGAGCTTCAAGCACTGGGTGCCACTGCTATCACTGACCATGAAGTGGTGAAGAAACTGCTAAGATCTCTTGACTCCTCATTCGATACTCTGGCTTTGATGATTCAAGAGCATGGAGACTACAAGTCACTTGATCCTGCTGATATTCTTGAGAGACTTAATACTCATGAATTCCAACAAGCTAAGAAGAGATACCTTTACGGACCAAGCTATGGAAGATCTCGTGTTCTAAAGGCAAAAGCAATTTCCTCATCCGAAGACGAAGATTCGGACAGTAGCCTTGGTGATCCTGAAGAACTAAGTCAGGAGCTAGCAATGCTCGTGAGGAAATTTCAGAAGTTCTCAAGGAGAGGTGGATTTGGAAAGTCATCAAAGAGTGGCTTGAGGAAATCAGATTCCTCAGATGACTAGAAGAAAAGAACCTATCACCGTTGCAAGAAACCTGGTCACTTTATCTTTGAAAGCCTCTCTGGGAAAAAGATTCAAAGAACAAGAAGAAATACAAGGATGATAGTTCTGATGACTCGAAGAACAAGAAGAAATCTTCAAAGTCCTCATCTTCAAAGTCCTCAAAGCACAAAAAGAATGGTTCCAGAAAAGCTCGAGCGTTCATTGGCAAGGAAATGGATTCTGAAGAAGAATCTGAAGAATATGAAGAAGAGGAAGAATCTGAGGTGGAATCAAAACCTGGTGTTGCAAGCCTTGCTCTCGCCACTGCTTTCGTCAGCAAGTCCATCTTCAATGATGAAGAAAATGACTACTCCAATGACTCTAACGTCAACGATGATGATTATGCTCCCACCATTGCTTCATGGCAAAAGGCTCAAAGGTACACAAACATCATTCCTCATCTGAATCAAGTGAAGGTGAATCTGATGAATATGTGAAACCTAGCTATGCTAAACTTGTTAAACTTGACACTAAGCAACAAAGTGCACTTGAAAAGCTTCAGAAAATGCTAGACAAAAGCGATGATCTGTTGAACGATGAAGTGGATCGGACTCAAACTCTGTCTGACGATCTCAAAGTCTTTAGACAAAGTATGATAACCTTCAGAGTCATCATAATGCTCTCTTAGTCGATCATGAGAAGCTTTCTTATGAATTTCTTCAAAGAAAGCAAGATCTTGAGAAACTAAGGGTGTCACATGAGGACCTCCAGAGGGAAAACGATTCCTTACTGGCTCAACTGATCAGTACCGCTCAGGAAGAATTTGTTCCACCTTGTTTGAAATGCATCGAACATGAAACTGCTAATTCTTCACCTGAATGTTCAAATGCTTCTATTGCTGCAAATTCTTTAACTATTCCAGTGGTCTCAAATTCTCCATCTGAGGATACCACAAGTATCACTGACGAAAATGCAGGGTTGAAGGAATTGTATGTGACAGGCATGTACAAAAGTCTCAAAGGGCATCAAACCCTTTGCGATGTCCTCAAAAAGTAGATTCTGAACAGGAACCCTAGGAAAGAGGGTGTTGCCTTTGTGAGGAAATTCAATCCTGATGGATCTTACTGGACACCTGAGCAGTACCCCAAAACCTCATGGGTTGCTGCAAAAGGACCTTCTGTAGATCCATCCACCTTATCTGCCTTTACTTGGGAAACTTCATATTCCTTTGATGAGTCACTTGACTCCAACTACAAATTCTTCAAAAATCAGAAAGGTGAAGTATCTGCCAGATTTGTTGGAACTAACTGCAGGAACGGTTCACCAATGAAGAAAATCTGGGTTCCCAAGAGCTCCTTACAAAATCTTCAAGTGAATGTCCTCACGACACCACTCATGAAGAACAGGAACCCAGATCAAATTCCTCATATGGACCAAAGTCTTCACTTGGACCAAATTTCTCAAATTATCAAAAATATCATTCCCGTGCTAATGTATCTGTTTCGCAGGGAAAATTTAAGAGTTCTGAATATGTGCATTATTCTTCAAATCATTATGTTCATAAGTCCTCGAAGAATTTCTCTGCTTATTCATATGAATACTCTAACCCTCATCCTATGAAACAAAGCGCACTTGCTTCAATGCGACCCTTCTCATGTGGTGCTCGTAGAATGATGAACTCTTTACCACCCCTCCAGATGTGGGTGGTGAAGAAATTGAACTAATTTCTTATGAAGGGTCGGGTCTCCAGATGAACTTGAACATCTAATGAATTTGCTGGAGACCTGAGGAAATGCTTGAAAGGATGCAAGCTAACCATGTAGAATTGAATTCCTCATTTCTCACGTCCTCACACTACTTGCTTACTATCTTGTGTGATGAAAAGCTATCTGATGAAATTGATGTCATATTCCTCACTCTGAAGCATATGAGTTCGTAAGTTGTACTAAGCCATCTGCATGATGAACCTCCAAAATCTACTGAGTGGGTCCTCGATAGTGGATGCACAAACCACATGACTGGTGACAAGAATCTACTGATGAATTTACCACTTGCTCCATCTCATCTGAAGCATATCACCTACGTAGACAAAGGAAAAAAGCAAGGTATTGGGTCTAGGTAAGGTTGCAATCTCAAAGGACCGAACCATGGATAAGGTGATGTTAGTCGAATCCCTCAGATTCAACCTTATGTCTGTCTTAATGCTTTGTGATCTTGATATGGTTGTCGTATTTGGAAAATATCGGTGTGTTGTCATCATGGAATCTGACAAATTCCAAAGTCTTTGAAGGATTTAGGAGAGGAGACTTGTATACTGTTGATTTCTCTACAGGTCCTTAGCCTGCCACATGCCTGCTTGCAAAGTCCTCAGAAGGCTGGCTGTGGCATCGACGACTTGGACATGTTGGTATGAGGAACTTGCACACGCTTGTGAAGAAAAAGCACGTCATTGGCATTGAAGGTGTCAAATTCCTCAAGGACCACCTTTGTGGTGCATGTGAGTCTGGGAAGATGACCAGATCCAAGCATCCCTTGAGGACAATCATGACCACGACTTGACCCTTTGAATTGCTTCACATGGATCTATTTGGCCCCACTCATTACTCCACACTAACAAATTCTTCAAGTTTGTATGGCTTTGTCATTGTTGATGATTACTCTCATTAAACTTGGGTGCATATTATTCTGTACAAGTCTGAAGTGCAGGATGTCTTCAGACAATTTGCTTCAAGGGCCTCCACGAACTTCGGCGTCAAGATCAAGCATATCAGGAGTGATAATGGGTCTGAGTTCAAGAACACCAATCTTGATCAATATCTTGATGAACGTGGTATTACTCATGAGTTATCTGCCCCTTATACTCCTTAGCAAAACAATGTCGTGGAGCGCAAGAACAGGACTCTTGTTGAGATGGCTCGCACCATGCTTGATGAATACAAGACTCCTCGTCGCTTCTGGCCTGAGGCAATTGATACTGCATGCCACATCATCAACAGGGTATATCTTCACAAATTCTTCAAGAAGACTTCATATGAACTTATGACTGGCAAGAAACCCAATGTAAGTTATCTCAAAGTCTTTGGTGCAAAATGCTAGATTAGAGATCCTCACCATAGTTCTAAATTTGCACCGAAAGCACATGAAGGTTTTATGCTTGGTTACGGAAAGGACTTGCACACCTACAGAGTCTTCAACACCTACCACCACAAGGTTGTTGAAACTGTAGATGTGCGGTTCGATGAAACTGATGGCTCGCAAAGAGAGCACCTACCTTTTGTGCTAGATGAATAGTCTCCTGAGGAATCCATTAAGCTGAAGGCCACTAAAGACGTCATACCCACTGAGGAAGTCATTCCAACGAATGAAGACTTTCATGCTGATACACCTGAAGAAAATGGTGTTGATGAAAATCCTCAGCCTCGTCAACCTGCTCACCCAAGAGTTGCAAATGAAGTGCAGATTGACAAAATCATCGATGACATCAATGCACCATGTCCCCTCACTCGCTCAAGAGCTTCACATTTGACTAACTTTTGTGGGCACTATGCTTTTGTCTCTATCATAGAGCCCACCAAAGTT
Source organism: Hordeum marinum (assembly GCA_022496015.1). Taxonomy (NCBI): domain Eukaryota; kingdom Viridiplantae; phylum Streptophyta; class Magnoliopsida; order Poales; family Poaceae; genus Hordeum; species Hordeum marinum. The sequence continues at coordinate 452,022,835 of CM039674.1, read as the reverse complement.
GATGAAGCATTCAAGGAGCCTGAGTGGATTCAAGCTATGCAAGAGGAACTACATCAATTCCAGCTCAACAACGTGTGGGAACTTGTCAAGCGGCCAGATCCCCGCAAGCATAATATCATAGGTACCAAGTGGATCTACCGCAACAAGCAAGATGAAAATGGCCTTGTGGTAAGGAATAAGGCTCGTCTTGTAGCTCAAGGCTACACACAGGTTTAAGGAATTGACTTTAATGAAACTTTTGGACCTGTTGCTGGACTTGAAGCTATTCGCATACTGCTTGCTTATGCTAACCATCATGATATCATCTTATATCAAATGGATGTGAAAAGTGCATTCCTCAATGGTAAGCTTGAGGAAGAAGTATATGTTGCTCAACCCCCAGGTTTTGAAGACCCTAAGCATCCTGACAAAGTCTTCAGACTCAACAAGGCCCTCTATGGCCTCAAGCAGGCCCCTCGGGCGTGGTACGACACTCTGAAGGAGTTCCTCATGAATAAAGGCTTCAAACCTGGTTCACTCGACCCAACTCTTTTCACAAAATCCTATGAAAATGAACTATTCATATGCCAAATATACGTAGACGATATTATCTTTGGCTGTACTGACAAACGTTATAGTGATGAATTTGCCTATATGATGATTAAAGAATATCAAATGTCTATGATGGGAGAGTTGAAATTCTTCTTAGGTCTTCAAATTCGTCAGCAAGACAACGACATCTTCATATCTCAAGAGAAATACCTCAAGGATGTTCTGAGGAAATTCGACATGCAAGATTGCAAAGGTGTCAAAACTCCAATGCCTTCAAAAGGCCACCTCTGCACTTACGAAAATGGTAAAGATTTCGATCAGAAGGTATATCGCTCCATGATTGGCTCATTATTGTATCTATGTGCATCCAGGCCTAATATTATGCTGAGTGTTTGCATGTGTGCCCAATTCCAAGCAACACCAAAGGAATCACACCATAAGGCTGTGAAACATATTCTTCGATACTTAGCTCACACACCAACACTTGGATTATGGTATCCCAAGGCTCAAATCTTCACCTCGTCGGATACTCTGATACAGACTATGTCAGAGATCATGTGGATCGCAAGTCAACCTCAGGCACATGTCATTTCCTCGGACGATCTTTAGTCTGTTGGTCCTCGAAGAAGCAGAACTGCATGTCACTATCTACTGCTGAAGCTGAGTACATTGTTGTTGGTTCATGTTGCGTTCAGTTGCTGTAGATGAAGCAAACCCTCAAGGACTATGGCATCAAGCTGAAGAATGTGCCTCTCTACTGTGACAACGAGAGTGCCATCAAGATTTCTTACAACCCAGTTCATCATTCCAAGACCAAGCACATCCAGATTCGTCATCACTTTCTTCGAGATCATGTACTCAAGGGCGACATCTCCATCGACCACATCCCTACTGAAGAAAAACTGGCCGATATCTTCACAAAGCCCTTGGATGAAAAGAGATTTTGCAAGTTGCGGTGTGAGCTAAATATCTTAGAATCTTCGAATGTTCTTTGAAAAAGGACACACATCCTAACACTTATGGAAAATTGATGACTTAGATGTGCAACACATGAAGTAACGTTTTTCTTCAATCAATGAAGAATAACCCTCTAAGTGTGAAGAAATCAATGAAGAATTTGATTCTGAGAACCCTACAACAATTGTACACGGTGTCTGAAGTCATCATTCTTATACGGTGGGCCACGCCACCAACCATAGTAGAAATTCTTCAAAGTTGAGTTTTTCGTCATTTGGCACATTCTTCAAATTTTCAAATTCCTCAAGTTTGCAAATTCCTCAACTTTTCAAATTCTTCAAACTTTGAAACTCATGTTCTTCATTGACTATATACATATATTTGAGTTTTCAAAGTCCTCAACAACATTCACTTATTGCTAATTCTTCAAGTTGATTTTCATCTAAGTGAATGTGATCGGACCCTTTCGCCCTCTATGCTAAACTAAACCCAGTCTGTTCACAAATTCTTCATATGCGTTCTACTTTGAAACTCGTTCAAAGTCTTCCCTGTGTCCTTGAAAGTTGAAGAATTTGCGAATGGAAACTTTAAAATTTTCACTATCAAAATTTTCGGTGTTTCCCGCTCAACGGTTCCGATTCCCACGACTGGATAACCCATGATCCCCCACTATCGCCACTCCTCAATATGTGGGTGACACATGTCGTGTGGAGAGCAAGGGTCAGGGGCAATCTGGTCCAAAATCTTTGGATGGAGTGGTTTTCACCTTCACTATAAATACCCCTCCCCTTTCACTGTGCTCGGTTACTCCTCACTCCTATTCTCTTTCGAGCTCCGACCTAGCGCCGCCACTAAAATCATCACCATCGATGTGGAAGAGCTTCACTGCCTCGACCTTGCCGTTACCGTACTTGCATAGGCCGCAGAAGTCTTCATCCCACCGCCGCTGTAGCTATCTCCCTTTGCCGAGCTAGGGCGTGGGAGATCTGGACTGATGAACTTCCTCAATCTCATCTCTCGGTTCGTCGTGTTCTTCACCAGGGTAAATAAAATCTATTTTTACTGCCCTTGTTTGATCTTCAAGTTTTCCTAAATCTTCACAAAGGTGTTTATTCTTCAAGAATCTCATTCTAAAGCACCTTACATGATCATACACTTGATGACTTTCCCTAAGTTATGATTTTCTTCAAGATTCCTCAATTGTGTGAATCCTCAAAATTTGCACAACTCTGGAACCTAAGACAAAGAACACTTAGTGAAATTCCTCAAGACACCCATGGTCAAATTCCTGACATCTTATTTTATTGAAAAATTTCTGAGAACGCATATGACCTCTTCAAATTCCTCACACCTATACTCTGTTCACAGGCACAAACATGTCCGCTGATGAATCACTAGGTTCTCATCAACTTAACTCATTTGCAGCGTTTCTTGAGGAAAAACGGTGCACTTCTTCAGAGTCCTCAAGAGTTCAAAATCCTCAGTTGAATAAAATGGCTGATGGGAAGAAGCCATAGAAAGGTGGAAAGAAAGCTGAATAGAATATTGCTTTTGACATACCTGAACATTTGTATGCTGGTTACTATACACTAGATGAATCCAGACATGGCAAAGAGACAAAAGAACAGAGGAAAATCAGAATTCAGAGGATTGAACGGAGGTGGGTGAGGGAATGGAAAGAGTATCGCTATGTTACTCCCAAATATATGAAGAAATTCGCTCTCAAACCCCCTTGCAATAGGGCTCCTCCTGCTGATGATCAAGAGGTTGATCCCAAGAGTGTTGCTCGCGGTGAAGACTTTCCCGCTGAGTGGGCAATGCGTCAACTCAAACTTCAGAGAACTGCCGAAGCTGTAGTGAAGAAATTCAATGAAGACTCTGCTGCTGCTGCCACTGCCGGAGCCTCTGCAAGTGCTCCGAAGAAATCGATGATGAAGAAATCTGCTATGAAGACAAATTCTTCAACTTCAAAATCATCACAGGAGATTCCTCAAGCTCAAAGGCCTCAGCCTTCAAAGGCCTCAACCACTGGTACGGTTGCTGCTCAGTCTTCAACTGCTGTTGCAAAGTCCTCAACTCCTATGCATCTTGCATCTTGTCAGAGGACAGAGGGATTCTCAATTGCTTCAGGAGCATCAGCAAGTTCTTCAGCCCAAGCACATTCCTCAAGCAGTCCTCCCTTGAGGAAAATGAAAGCAACTATTGGCCAAGAAATTCAACCAAGCCCTCAACCCAAGAAGGTGGCGTTCACAATACCATTAGATTCCTCAGATGAAGCTGATGATGTGGAACTGGCTGAAATCATCAGAAACAAGCAACAACGAGTGGCTCATGTAAAGCACTCTCAAATTCCTCTTTTGCTTGATCCAAAATAGGTGCTTAACTTCATTGATATCTGGCACAAGGATCCCAAAATGCCCATTGATGACTTGAAGCTGCCTCCTCGTCTTGATCATGTCCTCACAGCTTTCATAGCTGAAGAAAAATGGAAGTATGAAAAGGCCAGACAAAAAAAGAAGGCTCAGTACAAGAAAGAGCATTTATTGAATAAAAATGTTCTGAATCTGTCTGCTAAGGAACTTGTGAATATGCGGTCTGAGATCAAAGAACTCAGTGAGGAATTCAATGCATACTATGATGATTGGCAAGGCGCCAAGGTTTGCTTTGTCAACATAGCTGATAAAGTCATCACTGATCACAACTCAAGGGTTGCATCTCGTTCACAATCACAAATTCCTCAGGTTGATGAATCTGCTCATCCAACTGAAGAAACTATCAGCGCGGCTAAAGAAAGTTAGCCCGCTAAAGAACATACCAGGACAACCTCCACTATTGTGCCTGAAGAAACTAACAGGCCAACTGAAGTTTTTGCTGTGCCTGAAGAAAATGTACCACCTTCTCCTTCAGCTGAAACAACGAAATCATCAAAGGTGAATACAATCAACCTTCCTTCTGCATCAGAAGTGAAGAATACTAAGGATGTTGAGAAGAAGGCTCTAAAGAGAAAAGCTTCAACTTCAGATTCCTCAGCCATGAAGAAGTTGAAGAGCCTGCCAAAATCTTCAACTGAACCATTAGATGCCACTCTAATCTCCTCGGCACCAGCCTATGAGATAATTCCATTTGGCGTTGACTATGTCATCCCAGATGATGAAGATGAAGAAGATCATTCTGCTACTTCGACAGAGCAGTTTGATGAAGAAATTGATGTTGAAGCAAATGCTTCAACTCAAAAGGTATCATCGCCCCAGCCTCAGTTCACTGCTGAAGAGGCTGGAGTTGAAGAAATTGATGAGGACGTGGACATTGGCGACACAACACCTGTCATCAATGATGAATATTGGGAAGCTTCTCACCCAAATTCCCCAATGACCACTCCTCTGTCACAGATTCCTCAGTCCCCAGCCCAGACTTAAGAAATTCATGAAGAATCTAATGACTTGGACACTCCAGCCACTGAAGAAATTCCAGCTGCATCAGCTGATGACTTTGTTGCTCCAACTGCCACTGAGGAAACTGCTCCACAAATTCCTCAGTATGAAGAAATTCCTTCTATGCCTAAGGAAATTAAGGGCCGCTTCATGCCAAACCTTCAGCCGAAGCCGAGGATGCCATTCAAGGGCTCAAAGCGCCCCAAATTCCTCAAGCCCAATTTCTTCAACGGGCACATTTTCTTTAGTGGACCTAATCCATATGACTCAGCAATGGCCGGTCGAACCAGATTCTGGACTCCAACTCAGATGAATTACTATGCATTAGTTCTGTTTGACAAGAAGAAAGTCTTCGAGCACCACCAAATTCCTCATGCTGATATGGAAAAAATTCCATCCTTCACACCGGTGCTTTCAGTTCTTCATGATGCAGGAATCCTTCCCTTCTGTGTGGATATCTGTGACTGGAATGAGGAGCTAATTCTTCAATTCTATGGCACACCGCACATCACAGGTGATGCCTCTGACATCAACTCCTGGATCTTTGACTGGATGACCAGATCTAATCACCTCACAGCTCCATCATCTGAGTTGCTTCGGTCAATCCCTGTCCCAATTCCTTCAAAAGAAGCACGCCGCTTGTTTGATGAACTTGGACTACCCAATCAACTGATGCAAGTGCTGATGAAACCGTTGGCTCCTAGAAAACCTCAACGGACAACCTTCCTTGTGAAGGATTTGCTCTATGTGCCCAGGACGGTCTACCGCATTCTCACCAAGACCCTATGTCCTCACAAGGGCCACAACTCTGAAGAAGAAGAAGTGGAGGGAGTCATGAAGAATATGTTGTTCAACATCATTCATGGGATTCCCATCAATTTCCATGATTTCTTCATGAGGACATTGGCGAATGCAGCACTAGCCCCATTTGAACTGAAGCCTTATGCACCTTGGATCATGAAGTTCATCAGATCAAAGTCTTCAATTCCCTTCAAGGCGGACTTCCAGAATCACTTTGGCTTCTTTCCCTCGATTGAAGTCCTCAAGAGCACAATTGCCTCAGTTGAAGGAAAAGGCAAGGCTGTCACTGATGAAGGCACTCGTCCATTGGATGGTCAGTTTCGCAAAGCTGCATCCTTCTCCACCAATGATGACACTACAACTTAGGATTCTGAAGCAAAGGCCTCAGCACAAAAACCTCAAGAGTCCGCCCCTCGTGTGATGATTGATCGAGATCTTCTCATAAGTCTTCATTAGAAGGTTGATCGCAATCACAAGTGGGTCAAGCGTCAGTTGGCTTCTAGTGTTCAGAACATGACTATGATGCAGAACTCTATGAAGAAGAATCACTACTATGTGCATGAAATCCTCAACCACACTTGGGCCATTCTGTCTCACCTCAAGACTCCTGAAGAACTGAAGGAGTTGGATCTTGAGGAAAATCTTGACTGGGCTCGTCAACCACAGAAGAAATTCAAGATGGTTCAAGTTCCTCTGATGGTCACAAGTTCATATTTTTCATCGTGTGAGACGGATGAAGCTGAGGACATTGACGACACTGCGGTGGGCTCTGCATCGACAAACGACCCCGACAACGCTGGCGCTCCTTCCTCACCAACACGATGAAATTCTTCAAGGGGCATTAGTCCTCACTTTTTTGTCCCTTTTGGTCTTCGATGACAAAGGGGGAGAAAATTTGAGTTAGTGTTCAAGCGGGTCTGTATATATGGGCTTATTTTTGTTTAAGTTACAACTCTCACTCTTCTGAAGCTTTTGATGCTAGAGTTGTAAACTTAAGTCTGATGGTGGTCTGACTCTTTTGAACTGCTTTCCGCATGCTTATTTCCTCAAGCACCTTAATGCATGCATGCTGAATTTCGTCAGACACCATTTTCATCATGCATTTCAAATTCTTCATATCATATGTTAAATGCGTGTATGAATTACAAGATATAGGGGGAGTTCTCCATGTTTTTAACCTACCATGTGCATTTGCAGTCCAAAGCAAATTCCTCAAATATGCACATCTTCAGGGGGAGTTCTTCTATATCTTGCAATCAAATTCCTCAAACTCAGTATTTACACTTCATAGTATTATCCCTGTTGAAAACTTAACCTATTTGTCATCAATCACCATAAAGGGGGAGATTGTTAGTGCATCTAGTGCCCCTTAGTGATTTTGGTGTCTTGAAGACTTATAGGTTAAGGAACTAATGTGTTCGTGAGTGTACATAGGCTTTATAAGTCGATGAGTAGTTTGATATATTCGGAGATTATCGACCCCTAAAAATGTATGTCTTCAACTGAAGACTTTGGTGAAGACTTTGGCGAAGACTTTGCTGAAGACTTTGGTATTCCCTAAAGACTTTGAAAATGAAGAAGTTGGTGTGACCTTGAAGATATGAATGAGGACTAGGAAGCGTGAAGACTTTTCTTTTCGTAGTTTCATTTCCTCTCTTTGAGTCATAGGAAACACCGTACTGTTAAAGGGGGCCGAGGTAATACTAAGGAAAATTTCCAACTGATGCTCAACTCCAAAAGCCTCAACCTATCCAATCCTTAGAGTGAAGCCTTTGGAAATCTCTTGTAGTTCAGTCAAGTTCTTCAGTGACAGAGATGATGTTCTTCTGGTCTCTGATGAAATTGATCTGACTAAGGAGTTAGGATTTCGCTAGTGTGAATTGCCTACAAGTGAGGAACATGATATGTCTGAGGACTTTCATAGTTCGAAATTCCGACCATTGATGTGCTTAGCGCCAGCTGTCCCCAATCATAATATCCACATAACGGTCATATCATTAGGGGCATTTATGTCTTATCATGTGAGGTTGCACTCTGGCTATAAATAGCCACCCCCACAACCACTAGTTGGTTGGCTGCTCCGAGAGAGAACTGCCACTTGTCATTTGAGAGCAACCCATCCTCCGAGGAATTTGAGAGAAAATCATCAGTGAGGAAAAACCCAAATCCAAACCACCAAACCCAAAGTCATTGGGCATCACTGAAGAAATTCCTGTGTGGAACTGACGCTTGTTACCTTTGAGGACTATGTATCCTCCAGACGGTTAGGCATCATGGTCTAGTGCATCCTGCAGTCAATTGGGGATCATGAAGTGACCTTGGTCTAGAGCATCTAGCAGTCAATTGTGGATCGTTGGGTGACCAGTTTGTGAGGGTTTTGGAAGTCTACACTGAAGACTTACCATGAGTGTTGGGCGAGGACTGTGTGACCTTAGCTCAAGGAGAATATGGTAAGGACTGTGTGTCCTCTGGTTTATATACCAGGCCACTCCAAACTAGACGTACGACTGTCACAACTATTGGAATAGGGTCATCAAACCATCGTCTTCATCGAGCTACCTGGTTCTATTTCCTCAACCCCTCTATTCCTCGTATACTTGTTGATATAATTGACCGTTACTATTTGAAGAATTTGACCGAAGACTTTCACAATTTCCTCACCTCAAATTCTTCAAGTTACCTTGTTCCTCACTTGCTTATCCTGTATCACGCTACTTGTAATCTGTGCATGTTTCATTTCATCATGATGACTATGTTGTCTCTATGTTCCTCATGCACTTGATTACTTATTCCGCTGCTAGTTATTCATCACATTTCAAATTCCTCAAGGTGAAATTCCTCAAGTGATGAATGTGTAAAAATCACCTATTCACCCCCTCTAGTCGATACAACGCACTTTCAAGAAGAAATTGTTTGTACGGTACAAAACCACCTTAAAGTTATCCTTTTAGATCGATCTATCCAAGAGTTCATACTAAAATAATACCAAGTTATCCTTACCGATCAATCTATCTAAGAGTTCATAGTAGAATAACACCATATGATACACATCAACCAACTCTATTGTCACCTAGATACTCCAATGTCACCACAAGTATCTATGCGTTAATTATATAATACGCATCAAACAATTTCATATTCATAATACTCAATCCAACACAAAGAACCACAAAGAGTGTCCCAAGATTTCTATCAGCGAACAAGGTATGAAAACATGCAATCAACCCCTATGCATAGATCCCCAAGGTCACTAGAATCCGCAAGTTGACGCCATAACATAAATCAAGTAAATCACTTGAATACCCCGATGTCACTACGGGTATCCGCATGCAAGACATACATCAAGTGCTTTCAAATCCATAAAAGTATTCAATCCGATAATAACAAAATCTCAAAGGGAAAACTCAATTCACCACAACAAGATAGAGAGGGGGAAACACCATATGATCCAACTATATTAACAAAGCCCGTGATACATCAAGATCATGACATCTCAAGAACATGAGAGAGAGATTGAACACATATATACTGGTACAAATTGTCAGCCCCGAGGGTGGACTACTCCCCCCTCATCATGGCCTCCGTCGGGATGATGAAGATGGCCGCCGGAGATGATCTACCCTCTTTGGCTGGGTACTGGAACGCCTCCAGATTGTTTTTTTGTCAATACAGAGAGTTGTAGCGGTGGAACGAGGAGTCTAGGGTTATTTTTAGGGTTTCTGTATTTATAGGATTTTTGAGTGTCGGTTTCATGCGAAGATGGGCCACGAGGAGAGCACGAGACACCAGGGTGCGCCGGAGGGGCCTGGCGCGCCCTGGTGGGTTGTGCCCACCTCGTGGTTCTTCTGGCCCTCCAACGAAGCTTCTAATGTCTCCTTTGCTCCAAAAAATTGTCAAAAAGTTTCGTTGCATTTGGAGAGCTTTTATTTCTGCACAAAAAACAACACCACGGTAGTTCTGCTGAAAACAACATCAGTCCGGGTTAGTTCTAAATAAGTCATATAAAGTGAATCAAAACCATATAAAATTATTGTAAACATAGGTGAATATGGCATGAATACTTCATAAATTATAGATACGTTGGAGACGTATCAGCATCCCCAAGCTTAATTCCTACTCGTCCTCGAGTAGGTAAATGATAAAAGAAATAATTTATGAAGTGTGAATGCTAGCATAGTGCATAAGTTTGACCAATGATAATTTCAACCACTTTTGCTAGCATCATAACATCATATCTTTCTCATAAAACTCGTCATGGTAAATTCGCAACCAATTCACATGCTATGGTTCAAACAATGAATTCTCTAGAAACTTAACAACATATGTTCTTAGTCACCAAACAATTGCAATTGAACTTATTCTCAACAAAGTATAATTAATAGCTCCACATACTCAATCATCATATAGTATTCTATGATTGCTAGTAATCAAAGCATATTTTTAGAACAAACAACATCCATCGAACACAGAGAAAGATATGGGCTTAATGTTTCGCCTCCCAACATACTTATCATAAAGATAATTGTCAACAATAATGAATCATGATCAAATATATTTGAGTGGATATATATGTTTGGATCTTTCTCCACCACATGATGCTTGCCAACTAATAGAAGTAGGTGGGAATAATAAGTTGACTCAACATGAAAACTAAATAACATGAAATTAAATAGATTGTCCCTTCGCAGAAGGAAGCGGGGATTTGCATATGTGCCAGAGTTCATTGTTTAAAATGGATATATATATATATATATAATTTTGGGAGGTGCACCCTTTCTACCTCTTGAGCTTGTGTTGGTTTTCCCTTGAAGAGGAAAGGGTGATGCAGCAAAGTAGATAAGTATTTCCCTCAGTTGATGAAAACCAAGGTATCAATACCGTAGGAGGAACAAGCAAGTCACCAATGGATGCACCTACACAAACAATCAAACTCTTGCACCCAATATAAAGGGGTTGTCAATCCTTCACGATTATTTGCAAGGATTAGATCTGGTCGAGATAGATGTAAACGAGTATGGAAAATAAAAGATAAGTAATTTGCAGCAAGGTATTTTTGGTTTGTAGATGTGAAAATATATTATGGAAAGTAGACCCGGGGGCCATAGATTTCACTAGATGCCTAGCTCTTGAAGGAAAGTATCACGATGGGTAAACAAATTACTGTCAAGAAATTGATAGAAAAGCGAATAATCATGTAGATATCCAAGGCAATGATTATGCGTATAGGCATCACGTCCGTGTCAACTAGACCGAAATGATTCTGCATCTACTACTATTACTCCACACATCGATCGACTCCTGCCTGCGTCTAGAGTATTTAGTTCATGAAGAACAGAGTAACACATTAGGTAAGATGACATGATATAGAGGGATAAACTCAAGCAATATGATGAAAACCCCATCTTCTTACCCTTAATGGCAACAATACAATACGTGCCTCGCTACCTCTACTTTGTCACTGGGTGAGGACACCGCAAGAATGAACCCAAAACTAAGCACTTCTCCCATTGCAAGAATTACCAATCAAGTTGTCCAAAGCAAACCAATAACTCGAAGAGACTTGCAAAGATATGAAATCATTCATATAAGAATTCAGAAAAGACTCAAATAAGATTCATGGATGATCTGAACATAAACCCACAATTCATCGGATCTTGACAAACACGCCGCAAAATAGTATTACATCGGATAGATCTCCATGAAGATCATGAAGAACATGGTATTGAAGATCAAATATAGAGAAGAAGCCATCTAGCTACTAGCTATGGACCCATAGGTCTGTGGTGGACTACTCACGCATCATCGGAGGGGCAATGGAGTTGATGTAGATGCCCTCCGTGATCGGATCCGCCTTCGATAGATTACCGAAAAAGGCTCCAAGATTGGATCTCTCAGGAACGGAGGCTTATGTCGGCGAAAAAGTATTTGCGTGGCTCTTTTTGGTGTTGGGGGAATATTTGGGTATTTATAGGACAAAGAATAGGGTTAGGAGACCTGCCAGGAGGTGGCAAGCCTGCCAGGCACAGCTAGGGGGGGTGGCCACGCCTCCCTAGCTTTTGACCACCTGGCAGATGCCCTGTTGTGCACTCAGAGTCTGGTAGATCTATTTCCTTCCAGAAAAAATCATTCCGAAGATTTCATTCCGTTTGGACTCCGTTTAATATTTCATATCTGCAATGCTCAAGAAAGGAAAAAACAGAAACTGGCACTAGGCTCTTGATTAATAGGTTAGTCCCAAAAACAATATAAAATAGCATATTAATGCATATAAAACATCCAAAACAGATAATATACTAGCATGCCATCATAAAAAATTATACATACGTTGGAGACGTATCAACCCTTCCTGTCAACGTTATGACCAAGAGTTATCAATACCTTCCATGTTAAACACATTAGCGGCGGTTCGCAAGCGGTAAAAGTAAAGGTTTACTCCCCTCCAACAACGAACACACCCCACAGCTAGCCGAATCCACGGGCACCGTCCATACCAGCAACATTCCTAGGGGAGTTTTGTTTAATTATTTGCATTTTTTATTTGGGGACTGGGAATCCCTATTACCGCCCCTCTCGTGCAAGGATGAGTGAATAAAAACTCATCATGAGAATAACCCGCTTAACATGGAAGATACTGACCGCCCCCTATCGCTCCATGAGCGGTCAAGGCACACAAAACAAATGCTCATTTGAAATTTTAGAGGTGGCACATGCAAATTTACTTGGAACGACAGGGTAATACCGCATATAGGTAGATATAGTGGACTCTCATGGCAAGAAACTAGGTTTAATGGTTTTTGGATGCACAAGTAGTATCTCTACTTAGTATGAATTTTTGGCTAGCAAAAGATCCTAAGGAAACACCACGTGTTGGAGGATCGATAACAATATAACTTATATGCATATATACACAATCATAACTCATTACGTTGTCTTCCTTTTCCAACTTCAACTAATTTTCTCAAGTTTGAAAATAATTAATGGGTACTCACAATCATAGAAGATGTCCAAGATAATATATTTGTATGTGAAAGTTCTCTTCCTTAAACTAATCATTCACGAATTGCTTGTATGACCAATATTGTGATTGTCAAACTTCCATAGATTTTACTTTCTAAACCATATGTGAATCTACTACTAAGATAAAGCACACTGACAATTTCATATTTATGATATTCCATTGATTCACAATTTACTCTTAGGATATAAGTGAAGCACAAGAGTAAACCTCAAACTACTCTCAAAAGATATAAGTGAAGATCAATGAGTAGTCAAAGAATTAAGTAGCTATGTGAGGACTCTCTCTATCTCAATAAATATTTTTAGATCTGAGTATTTTATTAAACAGCAAGCAAAAGAAAAATAGCACTCCAATAATAGCACATATCATGTGAACGAGTAAAAATTCAGGCTCAACATAGGCTAACCGATACTTGACGAAGAGAGGTGAGATGCGTAGCATCCCCAAGCTTAGATGCTTGAGACTTCTTGAAATATTTACTTGGGGTGCCTTAGGCATCCACAATCTTGAGATTTTGTATCTCGTTCAATCCTCTCATATCACGGTTTCACCTATTCTCAAAAACTTCATCCACAAAAATTCGAAAAGAACTCGTGAGATAGATTAGTACACATAAGAGTAAATCCACACTTCTTGTACTGCCAATACAAGTTGCACAATAATTTTAAAACATCATCTACTGTTTACTATCGTTTCCACAATTTATATCTAACAATATAGGCTATGTAGACTATAGGATAAGTAGATAACAAAACTATGATAGCAATCTGTCCAAACAGAACAGTTTGTACCAATCTATTAAACCAGTGTACTTCTGTAACTCAAATAATTCTCAGAATTTAGGACATGATAAAGAATTTATATGACAATGTCGTGTAAAAATTTCAGAAACTTTGCATGTTCCAATAAAATAATATATAACAGATAACGATAAATTATAATGATGCTCCAAGCAAAACACATATCATGTGCCGAATAAAAATATAGCTCCAAGTAAGATGTACCGATAATGTTGGAGACGAAAGAGGGGATGCCTTTTGGGGCATTCCGAACCTTAGAAGCTTGAGTATTCCTTGGATATTACCTTAGGGTGCCTTGGGCATCCCCAAGCTTAGGTCCTTGCTGCACCTTATTCACCTCATATCGATATCTCACCCAAAACTTGAAAACTTCAATCACATAAGACTTACGGAACTTCATGAGATGGGTTAGTGTAGTAAAGATAGATCGTTCACTTAGGTACTGTCAAGATAAGATTCTTAATTTTTATCACATAATAGATAATTTATTCCATCATTCCCACAATTTATATCACCAAATATAAGCTATGGAAACACTTGAAACAAGCAAACTATGCATGCAAAACAGAATCTGTCAAAAACAGAACAGTCTGTTAAGATCTGAATGATCACCATACCTCCCTGACTCTAAAAATTATGAAATATTATTACAAAGCATAGAATTTTCATAGAATTTTTTAAAAAAAATTCAGATAATTTTGACACTCCAGTAAAATTAGATAATTCATATACTTGACGCAAAAAATTATGTTTTTGCACAGAATCGAATAAACAAGTATCCACACTATCCCAGAGGCTTTACTTGGCACTTTATTGAAATTAAAGACAAAAAACATGATTAATACAGTAGCTTAATCATGTTTACACACAAAAACAGAAAGTAAAAGTGTTGGGTTGTCTCCCAACAAGCGCTTTTATTGAATGCCTTTTAGCTAGGCATGATGATTTCAATGATGCTCACATAAAAGTAAAGAATCAAAACATAATGGGAGCACCATGAAGCATATGACAAGCACATTTAAGTCTAACCCACTTCCTTTGCATATGGATTTTGTGATCAAACAATTTATGGGAGCAAGAATCAACTAGCATAGGAAGGCAAAACAAATGCAACTTCAAAACTTTGAAAACATAGAGAGGAAACATGATATTATTGCAACTCCTACATGCATGTGTTCCTCCCTCATAAACAAATTCAGAAGCATCATGAAGGAATTCAACAATATAACTATCACATAAAACATTCTTTTCATGATCCACAAGCATAGAAATTTCATTACTCTCCACATAAGCAAACTTCTTCTCATTCATAATAGTGGGAGCAAACTCAGTGAAATAACTATCATGAGGTACTTGATAGACATAACCACTTTGAATATTAAAATCATGATAACAAGTTTCATGGTTGTCATTACTCTTATAGCATACATATCATCATCATAATCTTCATAGATATGAGGCATGCCATGATCATAATAGTTTTGGTCATCAAAACTTGGGGGACTAAAAATATCATATTCATCAAACGTAGCATCCCCATGCTCATGGATTTGCATATCATTAACATAATGAATATTAATATAACTCATATTAACAATATTCCTATCATGCTCATCATTCAAGGAATTCTCATCAAGTATTTTCATGATTTCTTTCACTACCAATTGAGCACAATTTTCTGAATCCTTGTTTTCACGGAAGACATTATAAAGACGAAACAAATGATGCAACCCAAACTTCATTTTTTTGTAGTTTTCTTTTATAAAACCAATCTAGTGAAAAACAAGAAACTAAAAGATTTAATTGCAATATCTAAAGATATAACTTCAAGCGCTCACCTCCCCGACAACGTTGCCAAAAAAGAGCTTGATGTCTACTACTCAACTTTATTCTTGTAGACTCGTGTTGGGCCTCCAAGCGTAGAGTGTTGTAGGACAATAGAACTTTTCCCACAAGTGGATGACCTAAGGTTTATTAGTACATGGGAGGTGTAGGATGAATATGGTCTCTCTCAAGCAACCCTGCAATCAAATACAAGAAATCTCTTCTGTCCCCAGCACACCCAATACAATGGCAAATTGTATAGGTGCACTAGTTAGGCGAAGATATGGTGATACAAGTGCAATATGGATGATATATATATATATGTTTTTATAATCTGAAAATATAAAAACAGCAAGGTAGCAAGTGTAAAAAACAAGCAAAAGAGTGTATAAAGGCTTGAAAACAAGACCTAGGGTCCGTACTTTCGCTAGTGCAATCTCTCAACAATGCTAATATAATTGGATCACATAAACATACCTCAATGTGCAACAACGAATCACTCCAAAGTTATTATCTAGCGGAGAACATCAGAAGAAATCATTTGTAGGGTTCGAAACCACCTTAAAGTTATCCTTTCCGATCGATCGATCCAAGAGTTCGTACTAAAATAATACCAAGTTATCATTTCCGATCGATCTATCTAAGAGTTCGTACTAGAATAACACCATATGGTAAGCATCAACCAACTCTAGTGTCACCTAGATACTCCAATGTCACCACAAGTATCCATGAGTTAATTATACGGTACACATCAAATAATTTCAGATTCATAATACTCAATCCAATACAAAGAACCTCAAAGAGTGCCCCAAGATTTCTGTCGGAGAACAAGGTATGAAAACATGCAGTCAACCCCTATGCATATATCCCCAAGGTCACCGGAATCCACAAGTTGATGCCATAACTTATATCAAGTGAATCACTTGAATACCCAAATGTCACTACAGCTTGACATGGCTTGAGATTGCGCCGATATTTCCCCAAAGAGGAAGGGATGATGCAACACAACTACGATAAGTATTTACCTCAGTTAAGAAACCAAGATATCAATCCATGGAGGAAGACCACACAAAACTATGTAAACATCACTTGCACACAAAGAACAAATACTTGCAACTCGACGCGTAAGAGAGGTTGTCAATCTCTCAACAGTAAATAGATAGATTAGATTGTAATGGGTTGGGCAAATAAATCTCGCAAGCACACAAAATAAAATAAGTAAATAAAAAGTGCAGCAAGGTATTTTTGGGTTTTTGGATTAGTACATCTGAAAAAAGCGACAAAAATATAGATCGAAATTCAATATGTTGGAAAAGTAGACATGGGGTCATAGGTTTCAGTAGTGCCTTCTCTCATGAGTATAGCACACGGTGGGTAAACAAATTACTGTTAGGCAATTGATAGAAGATCAAATAATCATGACGATATCCAAGGCAATGATCTTCAAATATGCATCACATCCAATATAAGTAGATCGAAATGATTTTGCATCTACTACTATTACTCCACACATCGACCGCTATCCAACATGCATCTAGTGTATTAAGTTCATGGAAAAATGGTGTAATGCAATAGGAACGGTGACATGATGTAGACAAGATATATTCATGTAGGAATAGACCCCATCTTGTTATCCTTAATGGAAATGACACATGCGTGCCTTCCTGCCCCTTCTGTCACTAGGAAAGGACACCACACGATCGAACCGATCACAAAGCACCTCCTCCCATGGCAAAAAAAATCGATCTAGTTGGCCTAACTAAACCAAAGATTCGAAGAAGAAATACAAGGCTATAAGTAATCATGCATATAAGAGATCAATGAAGACTCAAATAATATTCATGGATAGAAACAGATCATGAACTAAAATTCATCGGATCCCAACAAACACACTGCAAAAAGTCATTGCATCAAATAGATCTCCAAGAAACCATTGTATTGAGAATCAAAAGAGAGAGGGGAAGCCATCTAGCTACTGCCTACGGACCCGTAGGTCCATGGTGGACTACTCACGCGTCATCGGAGAGGCACCCATGAAGACGATGCACCCCTCTGTGATGGTGTTAAATTGGATCTTGCGGTTCTGGAACTTGCATCAACTCCCCTAGGGTTTTCGAAATATTTGAGTATTTGTAGAGTTGATAGGCAGTGGAGAGGCATCCCGAGGTGGGCACAACCCACCAGGGGCGTGCCTGGGGCCTCTGGAGCGCCCTGGTGTCTTGTTCTCTCCTCGGCCCTCCTATCTGGCACTTCTTTGGCGCACTGGTCCGGCCCAAAATACTCTCCAAAAAGTTTCATGGTGTTTGGACTTCTTTTAGTACTAATATTCTGCAAAGTAAAAAACAAGCAAAAAATAGTAGCTTGCACTTGGCATTATGGCAATAGGGTAGTCCCAAAAAATGATATAAAGTTCCTGTTGGAAATATGCCCTAGAGGCAATAATAAAATGGTTATTATTGTATTTCCTAGTTCATGATAATTGTCTATTATTCATGCTACAATTGTGTTAACCAGAAACCGTAATACATGTGTGAATACATAGACCATCACATGTCCCTAGTGAGCCTCTAGTTGGCTAGCTCGTTGATCAATAGATGGTCACGGTTTCATGACCATGGACATTGGATGTCGTTGATAATGGGATCACATCATTAGGAGAATGATGTGATGGACAAGACCCAATCCTAAGCATAGCACAAGATCGTGAAGTTCGTTTGCTAAAGCTTTTCAATGTCAAGTATCATTTCCTTAGACCATGAGATTGTGTAACTCCCAGATACCGTAGGAATGCTTTGGGTGTGCCAAACGTCACAACGTAACTGGGTGGCTATAAAGGTACGCTACGGGTATCTCCGAAAGTGTCTGTTGGGTTGACACGAATCAAGACTGGGATTTGTCACTCCGTGTGACGGAGAGGTATCTCTGGGCCCACTCGGTAAGACATCATCATAATGAGCTCAATGTGACTAAGGAGTTAGCCACGGGATGATGTGTTACGGAACGAGTAAAGAGACTTGCCGGTAACGAGATTGAACAAGGTATGGCGATACCGACGATCGAATCTCGGGCAAGTACCATACCGATAGACAAAGGGAATTGTATACGGGATTGATTGAATCCCTGACATTGTGGTTCATCCGATGAGATCATCGTGGAGTACGTGGGAGCCAACATGGGTATCCAGATCCCGCTGTTGGTTATTGTCCGGAGAGGTGTCTCGGTCATGTCTACGTGTCTCCCGAACCCGTAGGGTCTACACACTTAAGGTTCGATGACGCTAGGGTTATAGGGAAAAGGTATACGTGATTACCGAAGGTTGTTCGGAGTCCCGGATGAGATCCCGGACGTCACGAGGAGCTCCGGAATGGTCCGAAGGTAAAGATTGATATATAGGAAGTCCAGTTTTGGTCACCGGAAAGTTTTCGGGCTCATCGGTAGTGTACCGGGAGTGCCGGGAGGGTGCCGGAGGACCCCCGGGAGGGGTGTGACGACCAAAGGACCACATGGGCTGTTAGATAAAGTGTGCCAGCCCTTATTGGGCTGGGCAAGACTTTTGCTAAAGGCCCATGCGGCTGGAGATAAGGAGATAAGGCAAAAAGGATTTAAAAGGAGGAGATCCACCTCCCTTGTGGGAGGTGGACTCTCCCTTTAATTCAGCCGGCCATCTCCTCTTTGGAGTAGAGGCCAAGCCAGCCCTCCACGTCCCTCCTCCTATATATACTTGAGGTTTTGGATGTTTTGAGAGAGGATTTGATCTCTCTCTCTCACGGCGAAGCCCTACCTCTCTTCTTCCTCCTCCGCAGCGCTTAGGCGAAGCCCTGTCGGAATACCTTGCTACTCCACCACCACCACGCCGTCGTGCTGCTGTTGGAGCCCTTCCCCAACCTCTCCTTCCTCCTTGCTGGATCAAGGTGTTGGAGACGTCACCGGGCTGCACGTGTGTTGAACGCGGAGGTGCCGTCCGTTCGGCACTTGATCGGATCTACCGCGATCTGAATCGCTGCGAGTACGACTCCATCAACCGCGTTCTTGTAACGCTTCCGCTTAGCGATCTTCAAAGGAATGAAGATGCAATCTCTCCCCTCTCGTTGCTGGTTTCTCCATAGATAGATCTTGGTGAACGTAGGAAAATTTTGATTTACTACTACGTCTCCCAACAGTGGCATCATGAGCTAGGTCTATGCGTAGAATCTATGCACGAGTAGAACACAAAGCAGTTGTGGGCGTCGAGTTTGTTAATTTGCTTGCCGCTACTAGTCTTATCTTGATTCGGCGGTATTGTGGGATGAAGCGGCCCGGACCAACTTTACACGTACGCTTACGTGAGACCGGTTCCACCGCCTGACATGCACTAGATGCATAAGGTGGCTAGCGGGTGTCTGTCTCTCCTACCTTAGTCGGATCGGATTCGATGAAAAGGGTCCTTATGAAGGGTAAATAGCAATTGGCAAATCACGTTGTGGTGTTGACGTAGGTAAGAAACGTTCTTGCTAGTAACCTATAGCAGCCACGTAAAAAACTTGCAACTACAAATTAGAGGACGTCTAACTTGTTTTTGCAGCATGTGCCTTGTGATGTGATATGGCCAAAGGATGTGATGTGATGCATTGTGATGTATGAATTGATCATGTTCTTGTAATAGGATTCACGACTTGCATGTCGATGATTATGACAACCGGCAGGAGCCATAGGAGTTGTCTTATTTATTGTATGACCTGCGTGTCAATCATAAACGCCATGTAATTACTTTACTTTATTGCTAAGCGTTAGCCATAGTAGTAGAAGTAATAGTTGGCGAGACAACTTCATGAAGACACAATGATGGAGATCATGATGATGGAGATCATGGTGTCGTGCCGGTGACAGTGATGATCATGGTGCCCCGAAGATGGAGATCATAGGAGCAAAATGATATTGGCCATATCATGTCACTATATTGATTGCATGTGATGTTTATCATGTTTACATCTTATTTGCTTAGAACGACGGTAGTAAATAAGATGATCTCTCAATAAAATTTCAAGAGAAGTGTTCACCCTAACTGTGCACCGTTGCTAAGGATCGTTGTTCCGAAGCACCACGTGATGATCGGGTGTGATAGGTTCTAACGTTCGCATACAACGGGTGTAAGCCAGATTTACACACGCGAAACACTTAGGTTGACTTGACGAGCCTAGCATGTACAGACATGGCCTCGGAACACGGAAGACCGAAAGGTCGAACATGAGTCGTATAGAAGATACGATCAACATGAAGATGTTCACCATGGATGACTAGTCCGTCTCACGTGATGATCGGACACGGGCTAGTTGACATGGATCATGTATCACTTGGAAGACTAGAGAGATGTCTGTCTAAGTGGGAGTTCATTAATTTGATTAAGTGAACTTAATTATCATGAACTTAGTCTAAAATTGTCTTTACAATCTATGATGTAGATCCAATGGCCAACGCGAATGTCACCCTCAATTTCAACGCGTTCCTAGAGAAAACCAAGCTGAAAGATGATGGAAGCAACTATGCGGACTGGGTCCGTAGCTTGAGGATCATCCTCATAGCTTCCAAGAGATTGTATGTCCTAGATGCACCGCTAGGTGACGCACCCGTTCTCCCAGCGGAACAAGATGTTATGAACACTTGGCAATCACGCTGCGATGATTACTCCCTTGTTCAATGCGGCATGCTTTACAGTCTAGAACCGGGGCTCCAAAAGCGTTTTGAGCAACACGGAGCATATGAGATGTTCCAGGAGCTGAAACTGGTTTTTCAAGCTCATGCCCGGGTCGAGAGATATGATGTCTCCGACAAGTTCTTCAGCTGTAAGATGGAGGAGCATAGTTCTGTCAGTGAGCACATCCTCAAGATGTCTGGGCTACACAGCCGCTTGACTCAGCTGGGGGTTAATATCCCGGATGACTCGGTCATTGACAGAATCCTCCAGTCGCTTCCACCTAGCTTCAAGAGCTTTGTGATGAACTACAACATGCAAGGTATGGAGAAGTCCATTCCTGAGTTGTACTCGATGCTGAAATCAGCGGAGGTCGAGATCAAAAAGGAGCATCAAGTGTTGATGGTGAATAAGACCACTAGTTTCAAGAAAGGCAAGGGTAAGAAGAACTTCAAGAAGGACGGCAAAGCTGTTGCCGCGCCCGGTAAGCAAGTTGCCGGGAAGAAGAAGAAAAATGGACCCAAGCCTGAGACTGAGTGCTTTTATTGCAAGGGTACCGGTCACTGGAAGCGGAACTGCCCCAAGTATTTAGCGGATAAGAAGGACGGCAACATTAAAGGTATATGTGATATACTTGTTATTGATGTGTACTTGACCAGCGCTCGTAGTAGCTCCTGGGTATTTGATACCGGTGCAGTTGCTCACATTTGTAACTCCAAGCAGGAGCTGCGGAATAAGCGGAGGCTGGCCAAGGATGAGGTGACGATGCGTGTCGGGAATGGTTCCAAGGTCGATGTGATCGCCGTCGGCACGTTACCTCTACATCTACCTTCGGGATTAGTTTTAAACCTTAATAATTGTTATTTAGTACCAGCTTTGAGCATGAACATTGTATCTGGATCTCGCTTGATGCGAGATGGCTACTCATTTAAATCCGAGAATAATGGTTGTTCTATTTATATGAGAGAAATGTTTTATGCTCATGCCCCGCTGGTCAATGGTTTATTTTTGATGAATCTCGAACGTGATGTTACACATGTCCATAGTGTGAGTACCAAAAAGTGTAAAGTTGATAACGATAATCCCACTTACATGTGGCACTGCCGTCTTGGCCATATTGGTGTCAAACGCATGAAGAAGCTCCATGCTGATGGAATTTTGGAGTCACTTGATTTCGAATCATTTGACACATGCGAACCATGCCTCATGGGCAAGATGACCAAGACTCCGTTCTCCGGAACAATGGAGCGAGCAACTGACTTGTTGGAAATAATACATACCGATGTATGCGGTCCAATGAGCGTCGAGGCTCGCGGTGGCTACCGTTATGTTCTCACCCTCACTGATGACTTGAGTAGATATGGTTATGTCTACTTAATGAAACACAAGTCTGAAACTTTTGAAAGGTTCAAGGAATTTCAGAGTGAGGTCGAGAATCAACGTGACAGGAAAATAAAATGCCTACGATCTGATCGTGGCGGAGAATATTTAAGTCACGAGTTTGGCACGCACCTTAGGAAATGTGGAATTGTTTCACAACTCACGCCGTCCGGCACACCCCAGCGAAATGGTGTGTCTGAACGTCGTAATCGCACTCTATTGGATATGGTGCGATCTATGATGTCTCTTACCGACTTACCGCTATCATTTTGGGGATATGCATTAGAGACTGCCGCATTCACTTTAAATAGGGCACCGTCTAAATCCGTTGAGACGACACCGTATGAATTGTGGTTTGGAAAGAAACCTAAGCTGTCGTTTCTAAAAGTTTGGGGATGCGATGCTTATGTGAAGAAACTTCAACCTGAGAAGCTCGAACCCAAAGCGGAAAAGTGCGTCTTCATAGGATATCCCAAGGAGACTATTGGGTATACCTTCTACCTATGATCCGAAGGCAAAGTCTTTGTTGCCAAGAATGGATCCTTTCTCGAGAAAGAGTTTCTCTCGAAAGAAGTAAGTGGGAGGAAAATAGAACTTGATGAGGAAATTGTACCTCCACTCGAACCGGAGAGTAGCGCAGCACAGGAAGTTGTTTCTGTGGAGCCTACACCGGCTAGAGAGGAAGTTAATGATGATGATCATGAAACTTCAGATCAAGTTGCTATTCGAAGGTCCACCAGGACACGTTCCGCACCAGAGTGGTACGGCAATCCTGTCCTAGAGATCATGTTGTTGGACAACGGTGAACCTTCGAACTATGAAGAAGCGATGACGGGCCTGGATTCCAACAAATGGCTTGAGGCCATGAAATCCGAGATAGGATCCATGTATGGACTTTGGTGGACTTGCCTAATGATAAGCGAGCCATTGAAAACAAATGGATCTTTAAGAAGAAGACTGACGCGGACGGTAATGTCACCGCCTATAAAGCTCGGCTTGTCGCTAAGGGTTATCGACAAGTTCAAGGAGTTGACTACGATGAGACTTTCTCACCCGTAGCGATGCTAAAGTCAGTCCGAATCATGTTAGCAGTTGCCGCATTTTATGATTATGAGATCTGGCAAATGGACGTCAAAACGGCATTCCTTAATGGCTTCCTCAAGGAAGAACTGTATATGATGCAGCCGGAAGGTTTTGTCGATCCTAAAGATGCTAACAAGGTATGCAAGCTCCAGCGCTCCATCTATGGGCTGGTGCAAGCATCTCGGAGTTGGAACATTCGCTTTAATGAGGTGATTAAAGCGTTTGGGTTTGTACAGGTTTATGGAGAACCTTGTATTTACAAGAAAGTGAGTGGGAGCTCTATAGCATTTCTTATATTGTATGTTGATGACATGCTGATAATGGGAAATAATATAGAACTCTTGGAAAGTATCAAGGCCTACTTGAATAAGTGTTTTTCAATGAAGGACCTTGGAGAAGCTGCTTACATATTAGGTATTAAGATCTATAGAGATAGATCGAAACGCCTCATTGGTCTTTCACAAAGCACATACCTTGAAAAGATATTGAAGAAGTTCAATATGCATCAGTCCAAGAAGGGGTTCTTGCCTGTGTTGCAAGGTGTGAGATTGAGTACGACTCAATGCCCGACCACGGCAAAGGATAGAGAAGAGATGAGTGTCATCCCCTATGCTTCAGCCATAGGCTCTATCATGTATGCCATGCTGTGTACCAGACCTGATGTGAACCTTGCCATAAGTTTGGTAGGGAGGTACCAAAGTGATCCCGGAGCGGAACACTGGACAGCGGTCAAGAATATCCTGAAGTACCTGAAAAGGACAAAGGACATGTTTCTCATATATGGAGGTGCCGAAGAGCTCGTCGTAAAGGGTTACGTCGACGCTAGCTTCGACACAGATCCGGACGACTCTAAGTCGCAAACCGGATACGTGTATATTTTGAATGGAGGGGCAGTCAGCTGGAGTAGCAGCAAGCAAAGCGTCGTGGCGGCATCTACATGTGAAGCGGAGTACATAGCTGCTTCGGAAGCAGCAAAGGAGGGAGTCTGGATGAAGGAGTTCATCACCGACCTAGGAGTGATTCCAAATGCGTCGGGCCCGATGACTCTACTCTGTGACAACACTGGAGCTATTGCCCTTGCGAAGGAGCCCAGGTTTCACAAGAAGACAAGACACATCAAGCGCCGCTTCAACTCCATCCGTGATTACATTCAGGAGGGAGACATAGATATTTGTAAAGTGCATACGGATCTGAATGTCGCAGATCCGTTGACTAAACCTCTCTCACGAGCAAAACATGATCAACACCAGAATGCTATGGGTGTTCGATTCATCACAATGTAACTAGATTATTGACTCTAGTGCAAGTGGGAGACTGTTGGAAATATGCCCTAGAGGCAATAATAAAATGGTTATTATTGTATTTCCTAGTTCATGATAATTGTCTATTATTCATGCTACAATTGTGTTAACCAGAAACCGTAATACATGTGTGAATACATAGACCATCACATGTCCCTAGTGAGCCTCTAGTTGGCTAGCTCGTTGATCAATAGATGGTCACGGTTTCATGACCATGGACATTGGATGTCGTTGATAACGGGATCACATCATTAGGAGAATGATGTGATGGACAAGACCCAATCCTAAGCATAGCACAAGATCGTGTAGTTCGTTTGCTAAAGCTTTTCAATGTCAAGTATCATTTCCTTAGACCATGAGATTGTGTAACTCCCAGATACCGTAGGAATGCTTTGGGTGTGCCAAACGTCACAACGTAACTGGGTGGCTATAAAGGTACGCTACGGGTATCTCCGAAAGTGTCTGTTGGGTTGACACGAATCAAGACTGGGATTTGTCACTCCGTGTGACGGAGAGGTATCTCTGGGCCCACTCGGTAAGACATCATCATAATGAGCTCAATGTGACTAAGGAGTTAGCCACGGGATGATGTGTTACGGAACGAGTAAAGAGACTTGCCGGTAACGAGATTGAACAAGGTATGGCGATACCGACGATCGAATCTCGGGCAAGTACCATACCGATAGACAAAGGGAATTGTATACGGGATTGATTGAATCCCTGACATCGTGGTTCATCCGATGAGATCATCGTGGAGTACGTGGGAGCCAACATGGGTATCCAGATCCCGCTGTTGGTTATTGGCCGGAGAGGTGTCTCGGTCATGTCTACGTGTCTCCCGAACCCGTAGGGTCTACACACTTAAGGTTCGATGACGCTAGGGTTATAGGGAAAAGGTATACGTGATTACCGAAGGTTGTTCGGAGTCCCGGATGAGATCCCGGACGTCACGAGGAGCTCCGGAATGGTCCGGAGGTAAAGATTGATATATAGGAAGTCCAGTTTTGGTCAACGGAAAGTTTTCGGGCTCATCGGTAGTGTACCGGGAGTGCCGGGAGGGTGCCGGAGGACCCCCGGGAGGGGTGTGACGACCAAAGGACCACATGGGCTGTTAGATAAAGTGTGCCAACCCTTATTGGGCTGGTCAAGACTTTTGCTAAAGGCCCATGCGGCTGGAGATAAGGAGATAAGGCAAAAAGGATTTAAAAGGAGGAGATCCACCTCCCTTGTGGGAGGTGGACTCTCCCTTTAATTCAGCCGGCCATCTCCTCTTTGGAGTAGAGGCCAAGCCAGCCCTCCACGTCCCTCCTCCTATATATACTTGAGGTTTTGGATGTTTTGAGAGAGGATTTGATCTCTCTCTCTCACGGCGAAGCCCTACCTCTCTTCTTCCTCCTCCGCAGCGCTTAGGCGAAGCCCTGTCGGAATACCTTGCTACTCCACCACCACCACGCCGTCGTGCTGCTGTTGGAGCCCTTCCCCAACCTCTCCTTCCTCCTTGCTGGATCAAGGTGTTGGAGACGTCACCGGGCTGCACGTGTGTTGAACGCGGAGGTGCCGTCCGTTCGGCACTTGATCGGATCTACCGCGATCTGAATCGCTGCGAGTACGACTCCATCAACCGCGTTCTTGTAACGCTTCCGCTTAGCGATCTTCAAAGGTATGAAGATGCAATCTCTCCCCTCTCGTTGCTGGTTTCTCCATAGATAGATCTTGGTGAACGTAGGAAAATTTTGATTTACTACTACGTCTCCCAACAGTTCCTATAAAGTGATTGTAAAACATCCAAGATTGATAATATAACAACATGGAACAATAAAAAATTATAGATACGTTGGAGGCGTATCAGAGACCTTCAAGTGTCAAGGGATGGTTGAATGTGGCATGAGTGCTAATTACTCTATGATCACGTATTTCATCCTTGAAAAGAAGATAGACACAAAGAGCATGGGGGGAGGTTCTCTTCAAGTTTCAAGCGCGGATCGATCACCTCCAAGATCAAATATATGAACTCCAAAACCTAAACTGTGAGTATGAACCTAGGTTTAAAAGGATGAGCCTCGCTGCCAATTTCAGGATTCCGGAGACAATAGCCTCTTTCTTTGATGGGGAACCTATGCCTTGGAAGTTGCAAGTACATGGGTATGGACACCACCCTTGGCTTGTCACAAGCTTGGGGGAGGTGCCCCGATATCGTATCACCATTATCAATCTTAGTTCGATCGTTAGTTTTTCGTGATTAGAGAGTTAGAATTTCAGATTTGCTTTGTTTAGAGTTTTGCTCTGAGTTCTACCTATCCTTGTAACCAAGTGTGAGAGTTATATAATAAAGCGAAATCAAAAGGTAAGGGCAAACCCCGTGGGTAGGTTCCAACTAGGGGCAACAATGCATTTGTCCCAATAAAGTTAGTTGAGTTCATGTGCCTTACCCTCGCATCCACCCATCATCTTAGCATGGAAACAAAAGGCATAGAAAAAGATCATATGCTTATCTCATGAGAAGTAATGAGTTCACATAGAAAAGAGGTGTAAGCAATAAAACGCATTGAAAACCAACAAACATAATATTAGTAATTGGTATGATCTACGCAAAAGTATGGGAGAGAAGAGGAGATTTACATATAAATATATTATCTTGAACACCTTCTATGATTGTGAGATCCCATCAAAATATTACATAATGATCAAGTGTTGAAGTTGGACATGGGAGACAACATAATGATCATGGTTGTTTACATTTGCATAGAAGGTATATGGTATTGGATCCCTTAACATGTGATGCTTCCTTAGGATCTTTTGGTAGCCCAAATGTTCGCATTAAGTAGAGATACTACTTGTGCATCCATAACCCTTAAACTCAGTTTCTTGTCGTGAGAGTCCACCATAACTACCAATGTATTGAATAAGATTCTTCAAGTAAGTTGTCATTGGTGCACACGGCAATAAAAATTGCCTCTAAGCATGTAAGATCTTTTATTGTAAGGGAAATTAAGCTTTGTACGATCTTGTGATGGTGAAGAAATAAAAGCGACGGAGTGCATAATAAAGTTCACTATCACAAGGGGAAATATAAAGTGATGTTCTTTTGCATTAAGAGATTGCACATATCAAACAAATAAAAGCTCATGACAACCTCTGCTTCCCTCTGCGAAGGGCCTATCTTTTACATTCTTATGAAATATTTTTTTCATGCAAGAGTCAATAATATTTTCCCTTGCTCCTATTCACCAACTCTTTAGTGGCAAGCATTGTGTGTTAAGGAAAGAACAAATAAATCTTGTTGAATATAGGTGACCATGATCCATTATTGTTGACATTATCCTTGAGGTAAATAAGTTGGGTGGCAAGCACAATAAAGCCCCCATATTCCTATGTGTCCCACGGAATCACTGGTTCCAAAAATATGCAATGTGTGTTAACAATCATAGAAGGCTACATTATAGTTGAATATGTGAACTTGCTAGAAATACAAGCTCTTACATAGACTCTTCTCTCAATTATGATAGCTATGATCATCTCAATGACTAATGGCATTACTTGTCGGTTCTCAACAAAGATTATGCTTCATACTTCTTCAATTGTGAATAGATTGTTACTTATTTACGAGAAGTTATATGATGAAAAGCATGCTGCTATGATGTTATTCACGATGCTCTCATGCATGTATTTTGTTTTTATCGACACCTCTCTCTCAAATTATGTGGTCATCATTTTAGAGTTCGGCTTTCGCTTGAGGACAAGCGAGGTCTAAGCTTGGGGGAGTTGATACGTCCATTTTGCATCATGATTTCTTATTACTATCTACTTAATTCTTGTCCATTATTCGACATTATTATAAAATTCGTATGCCTTTTCTCTCTGAATATGCAAGGTACATCATGATACGTCTCCAACATGTCTATAATTTTTGCTTGTTCCATGCTGTTATATTATCAATCTTGGATGTTTTACAATCATTTTATAGCAATTTTATATCATTTTTTGGACTAACCTATTGACATAGTGCCAAATTGCAGTTGTTGTTTTTGCTTGTTTTTTACTTTGCAAAAAATCAATACCAAACGGAGCCCAAATGTCCTGAAACTTTTTAGAGATTTTTTGTAGACCAGAAGAACCAAGATGGGCCAAGCAACTACTAGGGAGGGGGCCCACCACCCACCAGGGCATGCCAGAGGCCCCTGGAGTGGCCTGGTGGGTGGTGGCCACCTCAGGCACCCCCTCCATCGACTATCGAGCCTATAAATTCAGAAATATTCGAAAACCCCTAGGGGAGTTGACAAAACACAATTCCAGCCACCGCAAGTTCCAGAACCGCGAAATCCAATCTAACACCATCACGAAGGGGTTCATCTTCATCATAGGTGCCTCTCTGATGATGCGTGAGTAGTCCACCATAGACCTACAGGTCCGTAGGCTGTAGCTAGATGGTTTCCTCTCTTATATGATTCTCAATACAATGGTCTCTTGGAGATCTATTTGATGTAATGACTTTTGCGGTGTGTTTGTTGGGATCCGATGAATTTTGAGTTCATGATCAGTTTCTATCAATGAATATGATTTGAGTCTTCTTTGATCTCTTATTTGCATGATTACTTATAGCCTCGTATTTCTTCTTGGAATCTTTGGTTTATTTAGGCCAGCTAGATCGTTTTTTCTTGCCTTGGGAAGAGGTGCTTTGTGATGGGTTTGATCTTCCGATGTTCTTTCCCAGTGACAGAAGTGGCAGCAAGGCACGCATGTATCCTTGCCATTAAGGATAACAAGATGGAGTCTATTCCTACATGAATAGATATTGTATACATCATGTCACCGTTCTTATTGCATTACTCAGTTTTCCCATGAACTTAATACACTAGATGCATGGTGGGTAGTGGTCGATGTGTGGAGTAATAGAAGTAGATGCAAAATCGTTTCGATCTACTTATCTTGGACGTGATGCCTATATAATGATCATTGCCTGGATATTGTCATGATTATTTGATCTTCTATCAATTTCACAACAGTAATTTCACCCACTATGCGCTATACTCATGAGAGAAGCCACTAGTGAAACCTACGGCGCCGAGTCTACTTTTCCAACATATTCCTTTCCGATCTACTATTTTGCCTTTTTGTTTTCAGATCTATTAATCCAAGAAAACCAAAAATACCTTGCTGTATTTTTTTACTTATTTTATTTTGTGTTCTTGTGATATCTATTTTCCAAAACTATCATCACCTAATCTATCTTTTTACCGTAGAGAGCTTGACAACCTATCTTTCGCGTCGGGTTGCAAGTATTTGTTATTTGTGTGCAGGTGTTGCTTACGTGGGTGCATGAACTTCCTCTAGGGATTGATACCTTGGTTTCATAACTGAGGGAAATACTTACCATCGTTGTGCTGCATCATCCCTTCCTCTTTGGGGAAATACCGACACAGTCTCAAGCCATGTCACATCACAAGGAGGGAAATATGTGGAAACTAGAATTCTGGACCGGAAAACCGAGAAAAAGGCAGGAAAATCACCAGACTCCAAATGACCTAAAACTTCACGGAGAATATTATTGTAATATTTATGAATTTCTAGGTCAAAAATATACGAGAGGGGGGCGACCAGCAGTCCACAAGCCAATAGGGCGCCCCCCTCGGTCGCGCCCTGATAGCTTGTGGGGCCCCTGCTGGCGCTTCGACACCCCTCTTCTCCTATATGGTGTGTTTTACCCTAGAAAAAAATCATAAGCATCCTTTTGGGACGAAGCGCCGCCGTCTCGAGGCGGAAACCTAAGCAGAGTCCCTTTTGCACTCCGGCAGTTAGATTCTGCCAAGGAAATTCCTCTTCGAGAGGGGGGATTAAAGCCAGTGTCATCACCAACACTTCCTCGTTCATGGGAGGACCAATATTCATCAACATCTACACCAGCACCATCTCATCTTCAACCCTAGTTCATCTCTTGTATTCAATCTTTGTCTCAAAACCTCAGATTGGTACCTATGGGTTACTAGTTGTATTGATTACATCTTGTAGTTGATGCTTGTTGGATTACTTGGTGGAAGAAGTTATGTTCAGATCCTTAATTATTATTATTATACCTATGATATTGAATATGTTGATGAGGTGTGAGTAGTTACTATTGTTCCTGAGGACATGGGAGACGTCTTGTTATAAGTAATCTTGTGAAGTTGGTATGCGTTCGATATTTTGATTATATGTATGTTGTTACTTCTCTTAGTGGTGTCATGTGAATGTTGACTACATGACACTTCACCATTTTATGGGCCTAAGGGAAGTCATTGTGGAGTAACAAGTAGATGATGGGTTGCTAGAGGGACAGAAGCTTAAACCCCAGTTTATGCGTTGCTTCATAAGGGGCAGATTCGGATCCACACGTTTCATGCTATGGTTAGATTCATTTTAATTATTCATTCATAGTTGTGGATGCTTGTGAGAGGGGGTAATCATAAGTAGGTTGTTAGTCCATGTAAGTACAGCACCTTAGCACCACTTCACCCACATATCAAAATTTCAAAGTAGCGAATGCAAATCAACTTAACATGATGAACATGACTAGACAAAAATTCCCATGTGTCCTCGGGAGCGTTTGCTTAATATAAGAGTACTTTAAGGCCTGTCCTTTGCTACAAAAAGGATTGGTCTACCTTGCTGCACCTTTGTTACTATTGTCACTTGTTACGAATTATATTTCTACGAAACTATCTATTATTTTCACCCACAACACTTGCAAAGAATACGTTGCTGAAAACCGCTTGTCATTTCCATTTTCTCCTCGCCGGGTTCGACACTCTTACTTATCGAAAGGACTTTGATTGATCCCCTATACTTGCGGGTCATCATAGCTTTTTCACATAAGCATCACAACTCCAAACTTTAATAAACGATTGCTTGGGTTTCTTGCCAAACCATAATTCTTATGGTGTCGACTCAAAGGATTTTGATGGTGCCCTATTTAAAGTGAATACGGTTGTCTCTAATGCATAACCCCAAAACGATAGTGGCAGATCAGTGAGAGTCATCATAGATCGCACCGTATCCAATAGAGTATGATTAAGACGCTCGGATACACCATTACACTCTGGTGTTCAAGGTGGTGTGAGTTGTGAAACTATTCCACACTGTCTCAAATGCATGCCAAACTCATAACTCAGATATTCACCACCACGATCAGATCGTAGAAACTTTATCTTCTTGTTATGATGATTATCTACTTCACTCTGAGATTTCTTGAAATTTTCAAATGTTTCAGACTTGTGTTTCACTAAGTAAATATACTCATATCTACTCAAATCATCAATGAAGGTATGAAAATAACGATATCCACCCCGCGCCTCAACACTCATTGGACCGCACACATCAGTACGTATGATTTCCAACAAGTCACTTGCCTGCTCCATTGTACCAGAAAACGGGGGTTTCGTCATCTTGCCCATGAGGAATGGTTCGCATGTATCAAGCGATTAAAAATCGAGTGATTCCAAAAGTCCATAAGTCTGGAGTTTCTTCATACATTTTACACCAATATGACCTAAGCAGCAGTGCCACTAGAAATTGGTACTATCATTCTTAACTTTACATCTTTTGGCATCAATGTTATGAATGTGTTTATCACTACTATTGATATTCTACAAGAATAAACCATTCACATTGGGTGCATGACCATAAAAGACGTTACTCATATAAATAGAACAACCATTATTCTCCGATTTAAATGAATAACTGTCTCGCAATAAACAAGATCCAAATATAATGTTCATGCTCAACGCATGCACCAAATAACAATTATTTAGGTTTAATACTAATCCCGACGGTAATTGAAGAGCAAGTGTGCCGACGGCGATCACATCAATGTTGGAACCATTTCCTACGCGCATCATCACTTCATCCTTCACCAGCCTCTGTTTATTCCGCAGTTCCTGTTTCAAGTTACAAATATGAGCAACCGAACCGGTATCAAATACCCAGACAGTACTTTGAGAGTTGGCAAGGTACACATCAATAACATGTATATCAAATATTCCTTTGTTGATGTTGCCAGCCTTCTTATCAGCCAGGTACTTGGGGCAATTCTGTTTCCAGTGGCCAGTCCCCTTGTAGTAGAAGCACTCACTCTCAGGCTTGGGTCCAGCCTTGGGTTTCTTCACGAGAGCGGTAACTTGCTTGCCACCCTTCTTGAAGTTCCCCTTTTTTATTGTTTTTCTTGAAACTAGTGGTTTTATTCACCATCAACAATTGATGCTCCTTTTTTATTTCTACTTCTGTGACTTTCAGCATCGTGAATAGCATGGAGACTGACTTGTTCATCCCTTGCATATTATAGTTCATCATGAAGCCTTTGTAGCTAGGTGGCAGTGACTGGAGAATTATGTCGGTGACCATCTCGGGCGGAAGTTCAACTCCCAAATCAGTCAAGCATTTGTGGTACCCAGACATTCTGAGTAGGTGTTCACTGACAGAAGTACTCTCTTCCATATTGCAGACGAAGAACTTATTAGAGGTCTCATACCTCTCGATCCGGGCATTTGCTTGAAACACTAAGTTCAACTCCTGGAACATCTCATATGCTCCATGGCGTTCAAAACGCTTTTGAAGTCCCGATTCTAAGCCATACAACATGGCGCACTGAATTATCGAGTAGTCATCAACTCATGCTTGCCAGACGTTCACAACATCTATAGACGACACTAGAGGGGGTGGCATACCAAGCGGTGCATCAAGGACATAAGACTTTTGCGAAGCCGTGAGGATAATCCTCAGATTACGAACCTAGTCCGCATAGTTACTTCCATCATCTTTCAACCTATATTTCTCTAGGAACACATTAAAATTCAGGGGAGCTACTGCGCGAGCCATTGATCTACGACATGATTTTGCAAAGACAATTTTAGACTGTGTTCATGATAATGAGTTCAATTAATCATATTACTAAAGAACTCCTACTCAAATCAACATCCCTCATGTTGTCTAAGTGTGACATGATCCAAATCCACCAACCCAAGTTCGATCATCACGTGAGATGAGGTGGTTTCAATGGAGAACATCTCCATGTTGATTATATCTAATATATGACTCATGTTCGACCTTTCGGTCTCCTGTGTTCCGACGCCATGTGTGTACATGCCAGGCTCGTCAAAGTTATCCCAAGTATTCCACGTGTGTAAATCATGCTTACACCCGTTGTATGCGAACATAGAGTCTATCACACCCGGTCATCACGAGGTGCTTCGAAACGACGATCCTTTACAATGGTGCATACTCGGGGAGAACACAATTTTATCTTGAAATTTTAGTGAGGGGTCATCTTATAATGCTACCGTCGTCCTAAGCAACATAAGATGCATAAAAGGATAAACATCACATGCAAATCATATAAGTGACATGACATGGCCATCACCATCTTGTGCTTTTGATCTCCATCTTCAAAGCACCAGCATGATCTCCATCGTCACCGGCATGCACCATGATCTCCATCATTGTGTCGTCATGTGGTTTCTGAGCAAGTATTTCTTCTAAAACTATTGCTAACACATAGCGATAAAGTAAAGCAATTACATGGCGTTTAAATATTGACACGTAAGTCATGAATTAAATTAAAGACAACCCTATGGCTCCTACCGGTTGCCGTATGCATCGACATGCAAGTCGTGATAACTATACAAAACATGATCATCTCATACATCACATATATCAAATCACATCTTGGCCATATCACATCACAACATACCTTGCAAAACAAGTTAGATGTCCTCTAATTTGTTGTTGCATGTTTTACGTGGCTGCTACAGGTAACTAGCAAAAACCATTCTTACCTATGCAAAGCCACAATGATGATAATCAAGTTGCCTTTTAACCTTCTACAAGGACCGCCTCTGTCGAACACAATTCAACTAAAGTGAGAGAGACAGACACCCGCCAGCCAACTTTATGCAAACAAGTTGCATGTCAGTCGGTGGAACCGGTCTCTTGTGCGAGCACAAGTAAGGTTGGTCCGAGATGCTTCATCCCACAATACCGCCGAGTCAAAATAAGACTGAGGAGGTAAGAAAAATGAACATTAACGCCCACAAACACTTTGTGTTCTACTCGTGCAGATGATCTATGCATCTACCTAGCTCTAATACCACTGTTGGGGAACGTTGCATGAGAAACAAAAAATTCCTACGCACACCCAAGATCTATCTATGAAGATGTATAGTGTCGTGGTTTTATTACGACAGATGTCCGGGTGAACGGACTTGTGTTCGAGGCCATTGCTAACGTGATGGACTCAAAAGGGTTGGTTGGGACGAAGGACATGGGTTTACCCAGGTTCGGCCCCTCGAGTTGAGGTAATAGCCTACGTCCTGCTGGTGCTTGTATTGCTTGATATATCGATTACAAGGGAGTTATTGCTTTACCTAGCTTTTGATAACCTGATCCCTACGTCGCCCCGGGTCTTGCCTTTATATAGGATCTCAAGACCACGGATCATACAAGTTGTAACCGACTCTCATTACATGTCCGTGTCTACCTCTATCTTCTCTTGCCTTTCCTGACCAAGTTGTCTCCGGGCGGGTTATACGCCCGGGTCTTCTTCATCCGGGCCACCTGCCGGCCCATCCTGTCAGTCGCTAAACTTCTTGGGCCCTGAAGTCCCCATGGATCACTCTTGGGTCGGTGTGCTAGCCGCCCGGTGTGACCCGGAGCCCTCAGTGCGGGTCTCACCGTGGGGTTATATCCCCAACATTAGGCCCAGGTTGATTTGAGCTTGCTCACTTCAGCCTTTCTTTTTACTCCTCGGCGAGCCGCCCGGAAATGACCCGCCATGACGTCATGTCAGATCTGCAAAAAAGACCCTCTGACGCACGCAACAAATCTTTTATTAAATGAACAGCCCGAAAATCGAGGCGTCCGCCTCGGTCAAATGATATCTGACGCCTGGATTTTCGCGCCCGTTCCGCACTTTCCCTATTAAATAGGACCGCCCTGGGCGTCATTCGGTTTCTCCCACTCGCTCCGTCATCTCCTTCCTCCGACGCTTCCATTTCCAGCGCTTCCAGCTCCGGCGTCGTTTCCTCCTCATCATCAACAGGGCCGCTGCATCAACCTGACGTGATCCAGAATTCCTTCCGCTTTCATCGCATCGTCCCCAGTGAGTCCTTCTCTCCTTAGATATGCGATTTGTTCCGGTAGGGTTTTCATGTAGCTCCACCGCAACAGCTTTAGAACTCGGGCTCTATCAATGCCAGTCATGCTTAATCCATGAGCCCTCGACCATATCGTGCCCCCATGGCACTGCTGGGTAGGAGACCGATACTAACGCTATTTAGATTCACCACGGCTCCGCCCGTTGTTTTCAGATTTTCTTTACTTTCACCAGTTCATCGCTAGCTCTGGAAATAAAGATATTTCTTTTTGTTTTATAGATCC
The DNA here is from genome assembly GCA_022496015.1 of Hordeum marinum. Taxonomy (NCBI): domain Eukaryota; kingdom Viridiplantae; phylum Streptophyta; class Magnoliopsida; order Poales; family Poaceae; genus Hordeum; species Hordeum marinum. The sequence continues at coordinate 451,986,638 of CM039674.1, read as the reverse complement.
GCAACCATAGAAATACTTTGCGAAACTTGGTTTCAGCACTTAGCCAAATTTCACTCTGCCCATTCCTCAGGAGGGCGAGTTAGCCGTGCTGTTTCGGCTCTCATCAGCCAGATCTTATTATCTCATCTTTTAAGTCTTAAGCTTTTAACCCGCCCACTTTTATTCGCCTTTTTCTTGACTCGCTGTATATGGTTACCTTGTACAGTTAAAAACTGCCGCCATGTCTCGCGCATCTAACTCGTGCAACTGGGTCAGTTCATGCATTACTGAAGAGTTTCTGATGGATTTTGTACATGCAGGCACCCTTCCTGCCAAAGAGGTCATCCATTGGCGGGTTCCGGGTAATGAACTGAGGCCCATTCCTCAGGAGGGCAAGGTAGTTGTTTTTTCGGATCATATTGAACGTGGATTCGTACCCCCCGGCTCAAAATTCTTCCGGGACATCGTTCGTTTCTATAAGTTGCATCCTCAAGACCTTGCCCCCAATTCCGTCTCAAACATCTGCAACTTCCAAGTGCTCAGCGAGGTCTACCTACAGACTCAGTCGTCTATAGGTCTCTTCCGAGAGTTCTTTTATGCGAACCGGCAAACTGAAGTAAAGGTCGGCCCGAGCTTAGAACTTGGTGGAATTTCCATTCAGAGGCGCCGGGACATTACTTTTCCGGCTGTACCAATGCCGAGTCATCCAAAGGATTGGAATAAGACTTGCTTCTACTATAAGGATACCTCCCCGGAGGATGAGCATCCGCTACCGGGTTATCGCCCCTCCCGGCTTAAGACAACTTCTGAGCTTCGTGGCCGGCTATCAATTGCTGAACGTGCAAGGCTCGAGCCGGCTCATGCCAAGATTAAAGCCCTCATGGCCAATGGATTGACGGGTTTGGACTTGATCCATTGCTGGATCTCCTGGAGAATTATGCCTTTGAGCCGGAGAAGCCGCCTCACGTGCAAATACCCTGGCATGTATGATGGTTCCCTATGCTTCAGCCGGACAACTTTAACCGAAGACGATATTACCACTATCATTTGGAGTCTTGTTCATGAGACATCAGGAGCTTGCAGCGCTATTGGGTTGGCGCCTTTCAGTGCCGTTAATTCGGCCCCAGACGTAAGACGACTCTTCATCGTCTCTTCTTTTTGTGTAATTATAACTTTCAATCCATCGCTATTAACCGGCTTGCCTTTTCAGGCTGACTCTGATTTCTGGAAGAAAACGTATGTTCCTCCTCTGAAGAAAAGCAAGAAGAAGGCCCCGGCCAAGAAGACGAAGAAGACCACCACTCAGGAGGAATGGTTTGACCCGCCAGAATCATCCGGCTCAGAGGTATAGTTTGACTATTTTAGTAACCTCATTATTCACCTTACTGATAACAGCTTATTCACAGGACGAGGTAGAGACGAGCCGCGTCAACGTTCCTGAGGTAACTTATATTTCGCGACTCAGAATGTTTTGTACCCCAGAAGATACGGCGGGTTGTTTGAAAAGTTCCCCTTTCTCATCCTCTTGCTCATTTGGATCCCCAATTTCTTTTGAAAAAGCAACAGCAAGTCGACCGCTGTCAGACCCGGATTGCCTAACTCCCCGGCTCCAAAGAAACGCCCCGCAAAGGTATGTATCCTTGTTTGATTTTATTAGATTTTCCTTTATACTCTCAACCCTGTCTTATACCATTTGAACTATCTCTCAGGGATCACCCTCATCCGGCGACTCTACGGCCACCGTTCTTCCACCTCTAAAGATTAATCCACTGTAAGAATTTTGTAACCTTTACATCCGGCTCCTCGGCGGTTGTAACCCTTCAATTCTGGCCTCCATGTCTTTTCTAGGGCTCAAGCTAAGCGGAGGAAAACCAACAAGTCCTTCCCTGGCCCTGCTGCTCAAGAACCGGAGCTGGCCAAGCCGGACCCCCCAGCGACTTCCGCAGAGCCGGCAGCCGATGACATTATCCCTGAGAGCCCGCAAAGGGACCTTTCCAAGCTGTCGAGCCCTGCCAAGGCTGCTGATGACGCTGCTGCCCCGGACGTCGTGATTACTGGCGCCGGCTTGCACTCTCCTCCACCTCATGTGCTAACGAAACCTAGTGAAATAGCTGAAGCTTTGAGGAAACTGGAATTTGAGCTCCCTGCTCTAGAAAAAATGACAGCTGATGAACTTCATGCTAGATATATGGACCGGCTGTCTACAAGCCGGGATTTAGAGCTCAAACTGGTTAACTTAATGAAGAGACGATATGAGGTACTCCATTTTCCTCCTTATACCCTTACGTAGCCCCCAAGAGTCGGGTTAATATTGACTGATAATAATCCGGCTCTTCCATCTTTAGCAGAAGTAGACATATGTAATGTGTAGGCTTTAATTTATTTAGCCGTGATCTGAAATCATTGTTGTTATCCCCTAAGGGCCGGCTCAATAATTGATAATTTTGAACTGGTACTTCCTAGAAGATAGTTACTAGAGCCAACTGTAGCACCCAAGGATCGGCTTAATCTTTTCCAAAGTTGAGCCGGGACTTACATGTTGAACCTCCTTAGAAAACCAATATGTAGCCCCCAAGTTCCGGGTCAAACTTGTCGAAGTTGAGTCGGAACTATCTTGAAAATAAACATTAGCCCCCAAGTGTCATGCATATTGCTTGCAATCCATTTGAGACTTGCTTATGTACTCCATATTTTGATACTTTGCAGGAAGCTTTAACCGAAGCCAGGTCAGAATTGGCCGGCATAAAAGCGAACTTAGCTACTCAGCAAGCCGCGCGGAATGAAGCTAACGACACCTGTCGGCTTCTTGTCGAAGAGCTAGCTAAAATCAAAGTTGACTTCACCGCCTTCAAGGAATTTGCTGAGGCTAAAAAAACAACATTGACTAAACGGGCGGATGATGCCGATCAGCGACTCATGATCGTATCCGACGAGCTGTAGTCTTTGAAGCGTCATATCACTAAGATGACAACTGCCCTCTTTGGTATGTTTTTAACAGCTTGGCTTGATCCGGATTTTTGTATTTGTGCTGGCGACTCATAACGAGGCCTCCGTCTCACGCAGGTCCTAGGAGCCGCCAACTTGTCTCCGACAGTCTGCTGCCTTTGAAGTCTATATACACATTGACAGAACAACTGTACTGCGGGGCGTTATGTGTTGGGAGACGTAGTAGTAAATCAAAATTTTCCTACGTTCACCAAGATCTATCTATGGAGAAACCAGCAACGAGAGGGGAGAGATTGCATCTTCATACCTTTGAAGATCGCTAAGCGGAAGCGTTACAAGAACGCGGTTGATGGAGTCGTACTCGCAGCGATTCAGATCGCGGTAGATCCGATCAAGTGCCGAACGGACGGCACCTCCGCGTTCAACACACGTGCAGCCCGGTGACGTCTCCAACACCTTGATCCAGCAAGGAGGAAGGAGAGGTTGGGGAAGGTCTCCAACAGCAGCACGACGGCGTGGTGTTGGTGGAGTAGCAAGGTATTCCGACAGGGCTTCGCCTAAGCGCTGCGGAGGAGGAAGAAGAGAGGTAGGGCTTCGCCGTGAGAGAGAGAGATCAAATCCTGTCTCAAAACATCCAAAACCTCAAGTATATATAGGAGGAGGGACGTGGAGGGCTGGCTTGGCCTCTACTCCAAAGAGGAGATGGCCGGCCGAATTAAAGGGAGAGTCCACCTCCCACAAGGGAGGTGGATCTCCTCCTTTTAAATCCTTTTTGCCTTATCTCCTTATCTCCAGCCACATGGGCCTTTAGCAAAAGTCTTTCCCAGCCCAATAAGGGCTGGCACACTTTATCTAACAGCCCATGTGGTCCTTTGGTCGTCACACCCCTCCCGGGGGTCCTCCGGCACCCTCCCGGCACTCCCGGTACACTACCGATGAGCCCGAAAACTTTCCGGTGACCAAAACTGGACTTCCTATATATCAATCTTTACCTCCGGACCATTCCGGAGCTCCTCGTGACGTCCGGGATCTCATCCGGGACTCCGAACAACCTTCGGTAATCACGTATACCTTTTCCCTATAACCCTAGCGTCATCGAACCTTAAGTGTGTAGACCCTACGGGTTCGGGAGACACGTAGACATGACCGAGACACCTCTCCGGTCAATAACCAACAGCGGGATCTGGATACCCATGTTGGCTCCCACGTACTCCACGATGATCTCATCGGATGAACCACGATGTCAAGGATTCAATCAATCCCGTATACAATTCCCTTTGTCTACCGGTATGGTACTTGCCCGAGATTCGATCGTCGGTATCGCCATACCTTGTTCAATCTCGTTACCGGCAAGTCTCTTTACTCGTTCCGTAATACATCATCCCGTGACTAACTCCTTAGTCACATTGAGCTCATAATGATGATGTCTTACCGAGTGGGCCCAGAGATACCTCTCCGTCACACGGAGTGACAAATCCCAGTCTCGATTCGTGCCAACCCAACAGATACTTTCGGAGATACCCGTAGCGTACCTTTATAGCCACCCAGTTACGTTGTGACGTTTGGCACACCCAAAGTATTCCTACGGTATCCGGGAGTTACACAATCTCATGGTCTAAGGAAATGACACTTGACATTGAAAAGCTTTAGCAAATGAACTACACGATCTAGTGCTATGCTTAGAATTGGGTCTTGTCCATCACATCATTCTCCTAATGATGTGATCCCGTTATCAATGACATCCAATGTCCATGGCCATGAAACCGTGACCATCTATTGATCAACGAGCTAGTCAACTAGAGGCTCACTAGGGACATGTTGTGGTCTATGTATTCACACATGTATTATGGTTTCCGGTCAACACAATTATAGCATGAACAATAGACAATTATCATGAACAAGGAAATACAATAATAACCATTTTATTATTGCCTCTAGGGCATATTTCCAACAGTCTCCCACTTGCACTAGAGTCAATAATCTAGTTCACATCACCATGTGATTAACACTTACATCACCATGTGATCATATCATCATGTGATTAACACCCAATAAGTTCTGGGGTTTGTTCATGTCCTGCTCGTGAAAGAGGTTTTAGTCAACGGGTCTGCGACATTCAGATCCGTGTGTACCTTACAAACTTTCCATGTCATATTTGCAGATACTACTCCCATGCTCCACTTGGAGCTATTCCAAATGGCTGCTCCACTATACGTAGCTGGATTTCTACTAAGAGTCATCCGGATTGGTTTTAAAGCTTGCATCATCGTAACACTTTACGATGAACTCTTTATCACCTCCATAATCGAGAAATATTTCCTTAGTTCTCAAGTTACTAAGGCTAACTTTGACCGCTGTCTAGTGATCCACTCTTGGATTACTCTTGTACCCCTTGACAGACTCATGGCAAGGCACACACAGGTGCGGTACACAGCATGGCATACTTTATAGAGCCTATGGCTAAAGCATAGGAGATGACACTCATCTCTTCTTTATCTTCTGCCGTGGTCGGGTATTGAGTCTTACTCAATTTCACACCTTACAATACAGTCAAGAACTCCTTCTTTGACCCATCTATTTTGAACTCCTTCAAAAACTTGTCAAGGTATGTCTTCGTCGAAAAAACTTATCAAGCGAATAGATCTATCCCTATAGATCTTGATGCTCAATAAAATAGTAGCTTTATCTGGGTCTTCCTTAAAAAAAAAACTTTTCAAACAACCCTTCATGCTCTTCCAGAAATTCTACATCATTTCCGATCAATAATATGTCAACTACATATTCTTATAAGAAATTCCATAGTGCTCCCACTCACTTTCTTGCAAATACAAGTTTCTCATAAACTTTGTATAAACTTAAACACTTTGATCACCTCATCAAAGCATATATTCCAACTCCGAGATGCTTGCTCCAGTCCATAGAAGGATCGCTGGAGTTTGCATATTATTAGCATCCTTAGGATTGACAAAACCTTCTGGTTGTATCACATACAACTCTTCCTCACAGAAACCATTACGGAAACCTTGTTTTGTCATCCATCTGCCAGATTTCATAATCGAAAAATGCAGCAACTGCTAACAAAATTTTAATAGACTTTTAGCATCGCTACAGATGAGACAATCTCATTGCAGTCAACTCCTTGAACTTGTCGGAAACTTCTTTGCGACAAGTCGAGCTTTATAAACGGTGACATTTCACCATTAGCGTCTATGTTTATCTCAAAGGTCCATTTGTACTCAATGACCCGCCATTCAACAGGCAAGTCTACCAAAGTCCATACTTGGTTTTCATACATGGATCCTTTCTCGGATTTCATGGCTCCTAGCCATTTGTTGGAATCCGGGCCCACCATCGTTTCTCCATAGTTCGTAGGTTCATCGTTGTCCAACAACATGATTTCCAAGACAGGGTTGTCGTACTACTCAGGAGCAGTACGCGTCCTTGTCGACCTACGAGGTTCGATAGTGACTTGATCCGAAGCTTCATGATCATCATCATTAACTTCCTTTTCAACTGAGTAGGCTCTACAGAAACATCTTTCTGTGTTGCGCTATTCTCTGGTTGAAACAAAGGTTCAACAACCTTATCAAGTTCTATCTTCCTCCCACTCAATTCTTTCGAGAGAAACTCTTTCTCAAGAAAGGACCCATTCTTAGCAACAAACACCTTTTGCGCTTGGATCTGAAATAGAAGGTATACCCGATGTCTCATTAGGGTATTCTATGAAGATGCATTTGTCTGCTTTGGGTTCGAGCTCGCTAGGTGAAAAACCCATTTTCACATAAGCGTCGCAGCCCCAAACATTAAGAAATGACAGCTTAGGCTTCTGTCAAACCATAATTCTCACGGTGTCATCTCAACAGACTTAGATGGTGCCCTGTTAAAGTGAATGGATTTGTCTTTAATGCATAACCCCATAACGATAGTGGTAAAACGATAAGAGACATCATAGTACTCACTATATCCAATAGAGCACGACTACGACGTTCGAACACACCATCACACTATGGTGTTCCAGGAGGCGTGAGCTGTGAAACAATTTCCACATTGTCTAAAATTGCATACCAAACTCGTAACTTAGATATTCACCTCCATGATCATATCATAGACATTTATCTTCTTGTCACGATGATCTTTAACTTCACTCTGAAACTCCTTGAACCTTTCAAACATTTCAGATTCGTGTTTCATTAAGTAAATATCCCCATATTTACTCAAATCATCAGTGAAGGTAAAGAAAAACAACGATATCCACTGTGTGTTTCAACACTCATTGGTCCACATACATCAACATGTATTAATTCCAATAAGCCACTTGCCCGCTCCATCATATTGGATGACGGGGTCTCAGTCATCTTGCCCAAGAGGCATGGCTCGCATGTCTCAACCGATTCGAAATCGAGTGAGTCAAAAAATCCATCATCATGGAGTTTCTTCATGCGATTTATACCAATATGACATTTAGCGGCAGTGCCACAAGTATGTGGTACTATCATTATTAACTTTATATATTTTTGGTACCAACGTTATGAACATGTGTACTACTACGATCATGATCCGATAAACCATTTCGAGTGGGTGCATGACCATTGAAGGCATTATCCATGTAAACAGAATAACCATTATTCTCTAACTTATATGAATAACCGTATCGCACTAATCATGATCTAATCATGTTCATGCTCAACGCAAACACCAAATAACATTTATTTAGGTTTATCACAAATCCTGAAGGTAGAGAGAGCGTGCGATGGTGATCACATCAATCTTGGAAATACTTCCAACACACATCGTCACCTTTCACCTAGCTAGTCTCCATTTACTCCGTAGCTTTTATTTCGAGTTGCTAACACTTAGCAACCGAACCGGTATCCAATACCCAGGTGCTACTAGGAGTACCAGCAAGGTACACATCACTAACACGTATATCAAATATACTTCCATTGACATTACCAGCCTTCTTATCTACCAAGCATCTAGGGGTTTTCCGCTTCAGCGAACATTCTCCTCATAACAGAAGCACTTAGTCTCGGGTTCGGGCTCAACCTTGGGTTTCTTCACTAGAGCAACAACTGGCTTGCCATTCCTGAAGTTTTCCGTTCTTGCCCTTGCCCCTTTTGAAACTAGTGGTTTCACTTAACCATCAACACTTGATGCTCCTTCTTGATTTCTACCTTCGTGGTGTCAAACATCACGAACAACTCAGGGATCATCTTATCCATCCCTGGCATGTCATAGTTCATCACGAAGCTCTAGTAGCTTGGTGGCAGTGACTTGGAGAACTGCATTAATCACTATCTCATCTAGAAGATTAACTCCCACTTGATTCAAGTGATTGTAGCACCCAGACAATCTGAGCACACGCTCAGCGATTGAGCTATTCTCCTTTATCTTGCAGACAAAGAATCTTGTTGGAGGTCTCATACCTCTCAACATAGGCACGAGCCTGAGATCACAATCTCAGCTCCTAGAACATCTCATATGTTCCGTGACGTTCAAAACGTTTTGGTGCCTCAATTCTAAGCCGTAATGCATGACGCATTGAACTATCACGTAGTCACCAAAAAGTGCCTGTCATATGTTCACAACATCTACAGACAACGCTTGAGGGAGTGATGCAGTTAGTGGTACATAAAAAACATAAGCTTTCTGTGCAACAATGAGGACAATCCTCAGATCACGGACCCAGTCCGCATTATTGCTACCATCAACTTTCAACTTACTTTTCTCTAGGATTGTATCATTAAAACTGGGGAGCTACAGCGTGAGCTATCTACGACATAATTTGCAAGGACATTTTTAGACTAAGTTCATGATAATTAAGTTCATTTAATCAAATTATTAATGAACTCTCACTTAGATAGACATCTCTCTAGTCTTCCAAGTGATACATGATCCATGTCAACTAGCCCGTGTCCGATCATCACGTGAGACGGACTAGTCATCCATGGTGAACATCTCTATGTTGATCGTATCTTCTATACGACTCATGTTCGACCTTTCGGTCCTCCGTGTTCCGAGGCCATGTCTGTACATGCTAGGCTCGTCAAGTCAACCTAAGTGTTTCGCATGTGTAAATCTGGCTTACACCCGTTGTATGCGAACGTTAGAACCTATCACACCCGATCATCACGTGGTGCTTCGGAACAACGATCCTTAGCAACGGTGCACAGTTAGGGTGAACACCTTTCTTGAAATTTTATTGAGAGATCATCTTATTTACTACCGTCGTTCTATGCAAATAAGATGTAAACATGATAAACATCACATGCAATCAATATAGTGACATGATATGGCCAATATCATCTTGCTCCTTTGATCTCCATCTTCGGGGCACCATGATCATCACTGTCACCGGCACGACACCATGATCTCCATCATCATGATCTCCATCATTGTGTCTTCATGAAGTTGTCTCGCCAACTATTACTTCTACTACTACAGCTAACGTTTAGCAATAAAGTAAAGTAATTACATGGCGTTTATGATTGACACGCAGGTCATACAATAATATAAGACAACTCCTATGGCTCCTGCCGGTTGTCATAGTCATCGACATGCAAGTCGTGAACCCTATTACAAGAACATGATCAATCTCATACATCACAATGCATCACATCACATCCTTTTGGCCATATCACATCACACGGCATATGCTGCAAAAACAAGTTAGACGTCCTCTAATTTGTAGTTGCAAGTTTTTACGTGGTTGCTATAGGTTTCTAGCAAGAACGTTTCTTACCTACGTCCAAACCACAACGTGATATGCCAATTGCTATTTACCCTTCATAAGGACCCTTTTCATCGAATCCAATCCGACTAAGGTGGGAGAGACAGACACCCGCTAGCCACCTTATGCAACTGGTGCATGTCAGGCGGTGGAACCGGTCTCACGTAAGCGTACGTGTAAGGTTGGTCCGGGCCGCTTCATCCCACAATACCGTCGAATCAAGATAAGACTAGTAACGGCAAGCATATTAACAAAATCGACGCCCACAACTGCTTTGTGTTCTACTCGTGCATGGATTCTACGCATAGACCTAGCTCTGATACCACTGTTGGGAGACGTAGTAGTAAATCAAAATTTTCCTACGTTCACAAGGATCTATCTATGGAGAAACCAGCAACGAGAGGGGAGAGATTGCATCTTCATACCTTTGAAGATCGCTAAGCGGAAGCGTTACAAGAACGCGGTTGATGGAGTCGTACTCGCAGCGATTCAGATCGCGGTAGATCCGATCAAGTGCCGAACGGACGGCACCTCCGCGTTCAACACACGTGCAGCCCGGTGACGTCTCCAACACCTTGATCCAGCAAGGAGGAAGGAGAGGTTGGGGAAGGTCTCCAACAGCAGCACGACGGCGTGGTGTTGGTGGAGTAGCAAGGTATTCCGACAGGGCTTCGCCTAAGCGCTGCGGAGGAGGAAGAAGAGAGGTAGGGCTTCGCCGTGAGAGAGAGAGATCAAATCCTGTCTCAAAACATCCAAAACCTCAAGTATATATAGGAGGAGGGACGTGGAGGGCTGGCTTGGCCTCTACTCCAAAGAGGAGATGGCCGGCCGAATTAAAGGGAGAGTCCACCTCCCACAAGGGAGGTGGATCTCCTCCTTTTAAATCCTTTTTGCCTTATCTCCTTATCTCCAGCCACATGGGCCTTTAGCAAAAGTCTTTCCCAGCCCAATAAGGGCTGGCACACTTTATCTAACAGCCCATGTGGTCCTTTGGTCGTCACACCCCTCCCGGGGGTCCTCCGGCACCCTCCCGGCACTCCCGGTACACTACCGATGAGCCCGAAAACTTTCCGGTGACCAAAACTGGACTTCCTATATATCAATCTTTACCTCCGGACCATTCCGGAGCTCCTCGTGACGTCCGGGATCTCATCCGGGACTCCGAACAACCTTCGGTAATCACGTATACCTTTTCCCTATAACCCTAGCGTCATCGAACCTTAAGTGTGTAGACCCTACGGGTTCGGGAGACACGTAGACATGACCGAGACACCTCTCCGGTCAATAACCAACAGCGGGATCTGGATACCCATGTTGGCTCCCACGTACTCCACGATGATCTCATCGGATGAACCACGATGTCAAGGATTCAATCAATCCCGTATACAATTCCCTTTGTCTACCGGTATGGTACTTGCCCGAGATTCGATCGTCGGTATCGCCATACCTTGTTCAATCTCGTTACCGGCAAGTCTCTTTACTCGTTCCGTAATACATCATCCCGTGACTAACTCCTTAGTCACATTGAGCTCATAATGATGATGTCTTACCGAGTGGGCCCAGAGATACCTCTCCGTCACACGGAGTGACAAATCCCAGTCTCGATTCGTGCCAACCCAACAGATACTTTCGGAGATACCCGTAGCGTACCTTTATAGCCACCCAGTTACGTTGTGACGTTTGGCACACCCAAAGTATTCCTACGGTATCCGGGAGTTACACAATCTCATGGTCTAAGGAAATGACACTTGACATTGAAAAGCTTTAGCAAATGAACTACACGATCTAGTGCTATGCTTAGAATTGGGTCTTGTCCATCACATCATTCTCCTAATGATGTGATCCCGTTATCAATGACATCCAATGTCCATGGCCATGAAACCGTGACCATCTATTGATCAACGAGCTAGTCAACTAGAGGCTCACTAGGGACATGTTGTGGTCTATGTATTCACACATGTATTATGGTTTCCGGTCAACACAATTATAGCATGAACAATAGACAATTATCATGAACAAGGAAATACAATAATAACCATTTTATTATTGCCTCTAGGGCATATTTCCAACATTATGCACAATCAAGGTTGTGCACTATAAAGAAAACATTCCTTCGACTCTCAAAAATGTCTTGGAGCTCCTGTCAACGATGCCCAAACAGATTGTAGAGCTGAAGAAACCAGTCGCCCGCTAGGGGGCGATTGCGGCCATAAGCCGGGCATTGGCTTTCGCTCCAGAGCTTACTCCGGCTGACATGATGGATTGGTTTCCCTCCAAGAAGGATGACGGTTCTGAGTTTACCGACGCTGACTATGCTCGGTGCATAAAAGATTCCAAAGTCCTAGCCTCCGTCTTAGCCGAAGAGGTCAACTTGGCGACTTACCAGACAGCTTACAATGCTGACCAAAAGAGGATCCGTGGTCCGCTCTTTGAGTCCCAGGTCCTGACACCCGCTCGCAGTAAGACTCTCTTCGCTTCTGATCTTGACTCGTCCCCCTTCTTTGAAGAAGGAACTTTTGTGGCTTTAACCGACTGCAATTGGGACTTGGATAATCTCCAGATCAAGGCAGCTGAAGAGCCGGAGCAGGATGACCCGCCAGCCAGTTGATCGCTTGGTTTAGAAAAAATTGTAATAGCCGGCTCTACGTGACTCGCCTGGGGCGATGTAAAAAACCGAATGATATTTTGAGATCCTCAGAGAGCAACTGTAATAGGATAGCAGCAATTTTTGCCCTTGTTGAACTTGTGCCATCGAGCACGTATGAAAGTCTGGCTTAAAATAGACATGTGCCATCTTCCTTGTCCTTCTCATTTTATGCCTTACCGGCTCTTCGTAGCTTAATTTCCTGTATGTATAAATGTACGTTTACACCGTTAGGAGGGCGGCTTAAAAGCGTAACCCGAAGATGTTGTGTCTTCCCAACATGTGTGACAGAATTATTGGCTTTAGAGCCGGCCGAAAGGTTTGATAAGCTTCACCTGTAGGGCAGGAAGCCCCCTGTATGGTTATGTTGACTTGTCAACATTTCTGGCGCGAACACCGGTTCTTAGGGATAGATAAGCTACACCCGGAGATGGGAAGCCCCCTTCGACAACCGCGACTAACATGTTAACCGGAATGGCATAAAGCCGGTTGTTAGAGTGAGATAAGCCGGCTACAACGACAACAACAACAACAACAACAACAACGGACAACAACA